>CM075061.1:11022500-16022500 GCA_037428765.1 Rubia yunnanensis
ACACACAGAGATATATACACACATATATACACACATATATATATATACACATATATACGCATATATACACATATACACATATATATATTTATAAATATATATAAATATATATATATATATAAATATATAAATAAATAAATATAAATATAAATATAAATATAAATAAAGATATATATAAATATAAATATATATATATATGTATAAAAATAAAAATATATATATAAATATAAATAAAGATATATATAAATGTAAATATATGCATATATATAAATATATACATATATAAAAATATAAATATATATAAATATAAATAAAGATATATATATATAAATATACACATATATGTACATATATATGTGTATATGTGTATACATATATATATATGTACACACATATATATACACATATGTGTGTATATATATGTGTATATATATGTGTGTGTATATATGTACATATGTGTATATATATGTGTGTATATATATGTGTGTACATATATGTGTGTATATATATGTGTGTACATATATGTGTGTATATATATGTGTGTACATATATATATGTGTATATATATGTGAATATATGTGTGTACATATATATATGTGTGTATATATGTGTATATATATATGTGTGTACATATGTGTATATATATATATATATGTATACATATATATATATATATATGTGTATATGTGTGTATATATATGTGTGTGTATATATGTGTATATATGTATACATATATATGTGTGTACATATATGTGTGTATATATATGTGTGTACATATATGTGTGTATATATATGTGTGTACATATATATATGTGTATATATATGTGAATATATGTGTGTACATATATATGTGTGTATATATGTGTATATATATATGTGTGTACATATGTATATATATATGTATACATATATATATATATATATATGTGTATATGTGTGTATATATATGTGTGTGTATATATGTGTATATATGTATACACATATGCACATACATGTACACATATATGTACATATATACATGTATACACATATACTCACAGATATATATACACATATATACACATATATACACACATATATACAGGTTACTGTAGCCACAATTTATAGAATTTTTCCCATGACATAGGGGGAAGAAGTAACAGTTTCCAACATTCACGTTGTCCTCACTAACTTTGCTGTCCAACATTGGAAAAGAAAGGATGCATGCATACATCCTGAGTATTAAACTATATATACTCCTCCTACCTCCAACCTCTTATAGCCTATTGTATATCCTAAGCTGAAATCCTCCACACTAAAGCCTCTCAAAATGGTTATAAATTCTAAGCATGTCTCTGAACCCGAGCCTAAGAATAAAAAACAGCTGAACCATGTAAGTTTTGTCGTGAGGAATGTGCTGGTTCACAAGGAGCTGACCACAAACATAATTGCCAAAGTACAGACCTCCATTCTTCATCTTTATGTAATATCTACCATAGTTTGTGCATTCTACTGCAATAATAGTTGTTTTGCTATTTTCTGCATAAGGGTAAACCCGACAAAGACAAAGACAAAGGTGCAACACAGGATCAAGCCAGTGGCAGCAATCAACGAAAATAAAGCTATGGCAAAGGAGGCATGCAGCAAATTAAGGCAAATGAAGATGCAGCATTGAATCTTGACGAGAGCTTGATTGTTTAATTCATGATAAAAAAATCCGGATACAATTTTGCATGGTATGATATTTGGAAACAATTGTGGAGGACGCATTCACAGAATGCGTCCTCGGGTTTTTATATTTTTTTCTGAATTCTGTTTAGAGGACGCATTCATGCATGTATATATGTGTGTATATATATGCGTGCTTATATATATGTGTATATATGTGTGTGTATGTATATATGTGTGTGTGTATATGTGTATATATATGTGTATATATGTGCGTGTATATGTGTGTATATATGTGCGTGTATATATGTGTATATATGTGTGTATATGTGTGTATCTATGTGTATATATATGTGTGTGTGTATATATGTGTGTATATATGTGTGTATATATGTGTATATATATGTGTGTATATAGGTGTATTTATATGTGTGTATATAGGTGTATTTATATGTGTGTATATAGGTGTATTTATATGTGTATATATGTGTGTATATATGTGTATATATATGTGTGTATATAGGTGTATATATATGTGTGTGTATATAGGTGTATATATATATATGTGTATATAGGTGTATATATATGTATATATGTTTATATATATGTGTGTGTATATATGTGTGTATATATGTGTATATATATGTGTGTGTATATGTGTATATATGTATATATATATATATGTGTGTGTATATGTGTATATATATGTGTATATATATGTGTGTATATATGTGTGTGTATATGCGTATATATAGGTGTGTATATATGCGTATATATATGTGTATATATAGGTGTGCATATATGTGTGTATATATGTGTGTATATATATGTGTGTGTATATGTGTATATGTGTATATGTATGTGTATATATGTGCGTGTATATGTGTGTGTATATGTGCGTGTATATATGTGTATATATGTGTGTATATGTGTGTATCTATGTGTATATATATATATGTGTGTGTGTATATATGTGTGTATATATGTGTATATATATGTGTGTATATAGGTGTATTTATATGTGTGTATATAGGTGTATTTATATGTGTGTATATAGGTGTATTTATATGTGTATATATGTGTGTATATATGTGTATATATATGTGTGTATATAGGTGTATATATATGTGTGTGTATATAGGTGTATATATATATATATATGTGTATATAGGTGTATATATATGTATATATGTTTATATATATGTGTGTGTATATATGTGTGTATATATGTGTATATATATGTGTGTGTATATGTGTATATATGTGTATATATATATGTGTGTGTATATGTGTATATATATGTGTATATATATGTGTGTATATATGTGTGTGTATATGCGTATATATAGGTGTGTATATATGCGTATATATATGTGTATATATAGGTGTGCATATATGTGTGTATATATGTGTGTATATATATGTGTGTATATATGTGTGTATATATGTGTGTATGTGAATATATGTGTGTATATATGTGTATACATGTGTTTATATATGTGTATATATGTGTATACATGTGTTTATATATGTGTATATATGTGTGTGTATATATATATATATATCTGTGTGTATATGTATATATATGTGTGCATATATAGAAGAAGAAACGGAGACGTGGTAATTGGAAACCGACTAAAAAACCCATAATCAGAGGACGCATTGCTCGAATGCGTCCATTCCCTGACAGAAAAAAAAATCACCTAGGACGCCAAATGCGTCCTTCACACTTGCATCCGTGTCAGGTTATTGTAGCCACATTTATAGAATTTTTCCTGTTGATTGAGGATATGAAGTCTTCCTCGGCAGCTTCTCTCTTTCGCTTCTTATCACTTCTGTTCTACCCCAGCTTGCCATCTTGACCTTTCATCCATTGCTGCTCTTATTGAATTTCAACCTTGCTTTTCCCTATAAGCTTCCTTCATGTCTCGGATTCTGTTTCAGAGACAGTATCTTCGGAAGGCCAATTCTGGTCATTTGTCTCCTTTTGTTTCCCCTGCAAATTCATTTGTTGCTCCCCTAAATTCTCCTGAACTTGCCTGCATTTGACTGCCCCTTGATGTAACCATTATAGCGTTTCCTGCTCACTTGGGGACAAATTTTTCTTCTTTGTTCCTGGAATCTAGGCTTTTTTGTAATAGTCTTCTTCACCTTTTAGCCGATCTCCACTTCCAGCTTGCTTACTAACTCCTGGCTCTCGTACCTTATTTTCTTCCTCCAATGAAGTAGAATCTGAGATAACTATTAATTCCCTGTCTTTATCATTGATTGAGTCACGTTACCTTGGTTTGATTCCCTCATTTATTGGGGGATCAATACAGTTACATAGTCCTTGGCTATGTTTGGGTTTGGCTATGGTAATCCCCTCCCACTGTCTTCATTCCTGAGAACCTGACTCTAACTCTACCCCCCACTAAACCAGTATTCACTAATTTACTACCTCATGCACTAGGGTCCAATATATCAAGCGCATTAACTAGAAAATTCATGTTTCTTTCACTAGCATGAAAAACAGAAAAGAATAGGATCGCTAATTACCTTTGGCTCTTTCAAAATTTTAGAGTGCAAGTTTTCTGGGCTATCAGAGAAATCATATCCTTGCGCTGTGTACACCGTGGTTGAATCACCATCTGAAATGAACCTATTCAACATTCCTCCCTTGCCTCCTAAGCTTTGATCTTCCTCGCCTTGTGACTCAGTTAGACCATACAAACTATTGGACCAAATTGCTGCCTTCTCAAAGTCACTAAGCATAGTTGCATATGAGTTTCTCTTTCCTTGAGTTTTTGTCATTTATAAGCAAAGTTGTGAATATGGGACTTGGATTTGTGTTTTTCGGATGCCAAATAATTACCTCTGGTATTTTCGTGCTTTCCTTCTAGCTAAGGAAAGGGGGCAAAATTTCTATTTTTGTGGCCACAGTAGCCACAAACAGCAGAGAATAGGGAGGACACTTGTAGGAAATGCGTCCTCTCCTTCCTTTTTTTTAAAAAAAAACTTTTGATTATTAGTTTCAGTGGGTGAGTGACACGGGGTGAGGATGCATTTCGAATATGCGTCCTCTGATTTGGTCAACGGAGTCAGGCGCGGATGGAAGGGGGAGGCTACACGTGGAGAGGATGCATTTCCTACATGCATTCTCTTATCCCCTTTAATTCCCAGCATTATTTCCCAGCTTCTTCTCCTTTTCCTCCTTTCTTCATCCTCTTCATCCGCCATTTTCCATTTTTATTGTTCATTTCACCTCCGTTCTTCCTTCCCAAGACTTCACCGCCACTCTCCTCTGCCATTGCGCCGCTTGTTCACTGGCATTCCGCCATTCCGCTTGTTCACAAGATCCGGTAATGTTGCTTTTTTTTCAAAATCCTCCATTTTTCTCTTGTTTTATTTTGTAAGGTTTTTTTTCTGTCAAATTTATAATGGATTTTTGGTTGTAGAGATCAAATTCGGCCTGAAGTTTCTGCCGTTGACCGTCATTGACCCACTGTTGACCACCGTTGACTTCCACTTTTGTCACCTTGTCTGTGAGTCTCATACTCCCACCCACTCAATTTTTCATTTTCTTGAAGTTAATTGAACCCTAAATAATTTTACTAATGTGTTCAACGATTATGTGTGAGTTGTCGTAGAAAGTTTGTTGTTGATTTTTTGTTACATTATAATTTGTGGAGAACCCGAAATAATTTAGTTAATTTGAATGTGTTGTATGATTGTGTGTAGTTTGAATGATTAAGTTTGGTCCGATGCTTTGATAGCATTTAATACTGATGCGTGACTAAATGAAGTAATTCTATGAATTGTTTATTGATTTATGTATTAAGTTTGTAGTAATAGTAATGACATTTGAGGATACTATGAAAAGGAATGTCAAATGAAAAGGAAATAAAAGTGATGTATTTGTATAATCGTTTACTGATTAATGTATTATGTTTGTAGTAATAGTGTTGTTAATGTGGCCGGGTGGAGTACATGTACATATTTGAGGATACAATGAAAAGGAATGTCGAATGAAAAGGAATTAAAAGTTATGTATTTGTGTATTGCAGTTGTACGATATTTTTTACGGTGTATATGTATAGAGTGGGTCAGATTAAGTTTGATTTGACTGTGGGTGTGTATTATGATCATCCAATACCAGAGCATGTTGTGACTCTCGAGAGAAGGTTGAACCACTCAGAATTAGTTGATTTAATTGTCACGAGACTTGGCATTGCAAGTGAGAGGTATATGTTGAAAATATATTGCCGCTGTCCTGAACTGATTGGTTCGGCTGTATACTATCGGTGTTATAATGTGGAAGATGATGAGTCAACCACGTTCTTCTTCAACATTTTTGATCGATTGTCGTTGTCCTCCGTGGATTTTTACATTGTTATGGAACAGTTGACAAGCACTAATGACGGGGCACGGCCAAGCACGTTCATGTCGTTGTTGAGCAACATGCAGAACTTTGCCACTGTACCAAGTATACCACCACCTGTTCATAGCCGAGGTTTTGAAATTGGTGAGTCCAGCCAACCTGGTGGGTATGCTCACGTGGATTGTGCTCAGCCGTCCACAAGTGGTGGTATGTATAGTATGGACCATGACGAGCAGAATGTCTTTGACGATGATTACGTGGGTCATGTTAGCGACCATGTTGTTCGGCATGTTGGTAGCAAAAATGATGGTGAGGAAGATGAACTTGTCGGTGGAAGTGAGGATGATCGTTCCTTATCAACTGATTCGAATCCTAAGGATGAGGATGAACAAGTGGTGTGCACGAACAATATACCCACGTCGTTTCATATTCTGGCGAACCCGGATACACAGGCCTACTATAGGGATTATGGGGACCCTGATGAGGATAGCTGTGACCCAACTCATTTTGGGTCCGGAGTTTCTACTCATGTTCAAGAGACTGGTGAAGTGGAGTTGGGTATGCAATTCCAGACAAAGCCCCAGTTGGTTGAAGCTATTTCTAGGTGGAGTTCCATGATGAACAGGGAACATAGAGTCGTGGAGAGCAGATCACACACATGGTATGTGAAATGCAAGGACGTTGTCGAAGGAACTGGGAATTGTCTTTGGGTTGCCAGAGATTCTAAAAAGGCTTTGCATGGCATGTGGGAGATCACCAGATGGGCAAATAGCCATGGGTGTGTTGGTGCTGGTCGATCTACGGGTAACATAAATCCGGTGTCGGTGATGATCGCCCATTCAATCTGCCACCACATTGATGTAAACCCTTCATACACTGTGAAAGATGTATGGGCTCAAGTCAAGAAGGAGATCAATGTCACCATTTCCTACAATAAGGCGTGGTATGCTCGACAGAAGGCAATTGACATGGTATTCGGAACTTGGGAGAATTCATTTGAACAGCTCCCAACGTTTATGAATGAGCTTGTCATGGCTAATCCAAGCACCGTTGTTGATTGGGCTGACATACCTGACAGAATACACGGTCACGGGTGTAGGAAATTTAAATTTGTGTTCTGGGCATTTGGTCAGGAAATTGAAGCCTTTCGCCACTGCAGGCCAGTCATTAGTGTGGATGGCACTCATTTGAGAGGTGCATATAAGTCCACAATGCTGGTTGTCGTGACGCACGATGCAAATGATTACATCCTCCACATCGCTTACGCAATTGTTGACGAAGAAACGAGTGAAAGTTGGAACTGGTTCATGGGGAGACTGCATCTTCACGTTGTTGGTGGTGATAGCAGGCCAATATGTATCATATCAGATAGGCATGTTGGACTTATAAATGCGATGACTCATATGGATGAGTGGATGGAGCCAGCTGGATACCATCGAATTTGCCTGCAGCATTTTCAGTCCAACTTCCTATTATATGAAGGTGGGAAGTTCAAGAATGCGCTTATGAAGACTCTGGTGTGGCAGCTTGGGGGTGCCAGGCGAGAGAGCAAGTGGAGGGAGTACAAGGAGGAGCTGGAGAGTATAGATCCATCTGCTTGGGCTTGGCTGGAACAGCAAGATATGAGTAAGTGGTGTCTTGCCTTTGATGAGGGTGATCGACGTTGGGGAATTCTCACAACGAATTTGTCAGAGAGTTTCAACAACTGTTTATGGCGCGCACGCCATCTCCCAATAACAGCGTGTGTCAAAGTGACGTTCGAGTGAACAGTTGAAATGTTTGCCCAAAGGGTTATGGACGCCATGAATTGGAGGTACTTTTTCACATAATTACAGTTTTATGTGTTCGTAGCTCAGTTTCTGGATTCTAAAATCTTGTCTGTTTGTCCAGGTCCGTGTTTCCTAAGAGGAACTGGAAAAAGTTTCAGAGGCAGGATACATGAGCACAGGGACATATTGTAACCTTGTTTGGTCATGCGTCGCAGACTTATAGGGTTGTGACAAGGAACCTTGATGGGAGCATTAGTGAACAACAGTACACGGTCAAATACCGAAGAAGAGAGTGTACTTGTCGCAAATGGAAAATATTCTGTTTCCCTTGTTCCCATGCCTTGGCCATCTGTCAGCATAGACGTGACGATCCTGCTAGTCTATGTGACAGGGTGTATTACACGACCACATATGTGCAACAATATAGTCAGGGTTTTATGCATGTACGAGATCCATCACTTTGGCAATGTGCCCATTGGAGGTTGATTCCTGATGCAGAAAAGTTTCGCAATAGGAGGCGTGGACAGTTTGCGGAGAGAAGGATAAGGAATCAGATGGATGAGAGGGTGCCGGGTGAATCCAGGGGTGTCCGTAGGCGTGGCCGTGCTTAGTGTCATGTTGCCATATGGTGTCTGTAATATTACCTCTGTAATATGGTACTTGTAGTATTACTTTCGTACTGTGGAATATTTATCACATGATGTAGTATAGCTTTTGTTTGTCGAATATGTTTGACATGGTAATCATTTGAATAATTAATTTTGACATGTTATAATTGTAAATAGGGACACACAATGTATCATTATCATCCAGGAACCATGGAGGATGATTTGTTGTACCTTCATGAGGAGCATCGTGCCTGTGCATTGTACAACGGTCACTTAGAGGATGAGGCACTGTAGGTGAGGCGGTGAAATGGGGCATGCTGGACCGAAGGTATGCCTGACACAGTTATGAGCCACGTGCATGATTTAGGATTCCAGGGACTCCTGGATTCCACACCGATACGCATAGACCATTCACTCATCACTGCCCAAGTGGAGCGGTGGAGACCCAAGATGCACACATTTCATCTGCCGATGGGGGAGGCTACGATCACATTGCAGGATAGGGGGATGCTATGGGGTCCTCCGATCGATGGGATCCCAGTCATAGGAGTAGGCATCAGTAGGCGTATGGAGGACTGGATGATAGTGTGCACGGACTACCTAGGTGCTACACCTGACCCAGTGTTATCCGAGGGGGTCGCATTAGGGCAAGCTGGTTGGGAAACTTATTGCACAGTATGTTCCCTACTCATCCTACTGAGGTACAATGTCAACAGTGGGCGAGAGTTTTCATTCTACTGCTGGTTGGGGGAATGCTCATGTCAGACGCATCTGGCCACCTAATTCCATTGCTCTACTTGTTGGTACTGATAGACTTAGGTGCAGCACGTCAGTATAGTTGGGGGAGTGCCATTCTTGCACACTTGTACCGGTGCTTATGTGACGCTGCAATTCCACAAGTTAAATCCATATCTGGCCCTCTTGTCTTGCTACAGGTAAATTAGTTTGTCAATCCACTCATTTGTACATAATGTCCATTATATTACTTTGTATTACACTTAATTTTATTTATTGACAGTTGTGGGCATGAGAGCGCATACCATCCATCCGACCTGCAGGTGCTCTACCAATAACAGTGACGATGAATGTTGTTGGGTCCTGGTACGTGCCGAATTATTCGAGTTTTCACTTTTTTATACCACAGTCAATTCCATATACAGGCTAATATAATTCACTCTTTTCCTCATAGGTGGATAGCCCGTTACGATTTATCACAATCACCGATGCATGTTTTGAAAGTGTACCGCAATCAGATCACATCTCTCAATTATAATCAGGTATAGGCCAATTTGGATTATGTTTTTTTGACTTCGTGGGAAAAATGGTTTTAATTACCTAACCACAACACCTTCATGTTCTTTCAGTTTATTTGGGAGCCATACATGGCAGATGTCGTGGAACAACTCCCGTGGTACTGTACAGCTGGTAGCAAAAAATGGCTAGTTTGCGTTGACCTCATTTGCTGGCATGTCGTAGAGTTTCACCATGCACATCGTGTTCTCAGGCAGTTCGGCCTAATCCAGCCAATACCCACCCAGTTGGTCAGTAGGGATGAGTATAAACTACTTCATACTAGAGACCGTTGAGGCAGGTCTGGCATGGATTGGCGTGTCGAACTGAGAAAATATCTCGATGCTTGGGAACATCGATCCGATCGACAAGTAAACCCACTTGGGTATGCAGATACATATTGTCCCAGCCGTGAATACATAGAGTGGTACTTTCGCAAGACGGTGAGCATAATTGATCAGCCAGGACGGCCTCTAACGGCTATAGAGGGTTTCCATGGAGACGGGGCAACTACGGAGTACTTGGTATTTCCTAAAATTCAAATATTGTCAAGAAATAATACTACGGATTTCCTCAACATTGCATATCTAACATATTTATCTCGATTCTGTAGTTGCAGACAATCACTGAGGTGCACATCAGGTCGGACATTAATTTGGATGAATGTCCCCCACGTTTCGTGGACGTTATCAGGGGAATCAATGATGTTGTCACACAGGGTCTACAATACGTGCATCAAGCCTCTAGATTGCAGTATTATCAGCCGTTTGTGCACTGTGAGGATCTCCCCCTGGTGTGAGATATACTGACCTCAGAAGCCACCGTCAGGCTCCACCTGGTCGACAGGGAGGTTGGAGGCCGCGTGCTAGGGGCCAAACAGAACACGTTGGTTCATTACAAGCTGGACCCTCACATGCGAGTCCACCGATTGGCGGACCATCACATGGTGAACCCTCACATTACGACATGACTACATCAGAATATACTGCATAATTCACTCCAACAGCCAGTCATCCATACATGTCGCCTGCCGCTCCGTTACATACAGGTAGTGTTCCACATGCCTATTGTGATGAGGCAGGAGATGAAATGGAGGACGAAATACCAGAGGGAGTTCCACATGAGGAAGTGCATGTACCTACACAGATGGCTGTTCCACGACGGACATCCAGGACCATACATCTTCCACCGTGTGGAATGGGCGGAAAGCTTTGTAGAGATCGTCATTAGGACAGTACATGCCATTGAACACTGGTTTGCATTACATTTCACATGTATTGTTCGGATACTGTACATTTATGCTAATTTGTACTCATTCTAACTATGCAATACTTCATTCCTACACCTATATTCAAGACTAGTTAAAAAAATTACAAATCACACTACCCTAATTTATCGTTTGACTAGTTTTCAAAATATCATCAAACAAACACAAGTCTACTTATGCGGAATCTTCACCGAAAACAATGGGATGAGAAATAACAAGTTATACACTGCAACATTCAAGGATAATTTATTACTTAAATTCACGACTCATTTGGAAAAATACACTTTTGTTGAATTCAGGACACGATTTTATAATCGGGACAAAACTGAGATTACATACCTGGAGTAAAAAAAATTCCTCATAACGTTCATTGGGAATAAGCATTTTCCCAAATAATTAAAATTTCCCAAAAGCTTATTTTACCAAGTTTACCAAATAATTAATTGTTTTACCGAAAAAAATAATTAATTGTTTTACCGAAAAAAATAATTAAGTTAGCTTTGAGGACTCGTTCAAAAAATATTCGGGAATAATATTCCGGAAAAAAGAATAGCCAGCTTCTGATGACTCGTTTAAAAAACGAGTCCTCTAAATAATATTCCCCAAAAATTTTTTTCCAGTTTTGAGGACTCGTTTTTCAAACGGGTCCTCTAAATAATTTTTCAAAAAAAAAATTGCCCTGCTATGAGGACTCGTTTTTTAAACGAGTTCTCTAATTAATTTTTGGGAAAAAAATTGGCCCTGCCATGAGGACTCGTTTTTAAAACGAGTCATCTAATTAATTTTTGGGAAAAAATTAAATGGCCCAGCCATGAGGACTCGTTTTTTAAACGAGTCCTCAAATAATTTTTGGGAAAAAATAAAATAGCCCAGCCATGAGGACGCATTACCTAATGCGTCATCCACCATCTTCTCCATTTTTCCCAATCAGCACACCAACAATCAAAATTTAAATAATTACCATATTAAAATCAAGAACGCATGGAAAGGGTTTATTCTGATGCCGGAGAATTAATGCATTCCCGTTGGAGTATATGCGTTCCTAGGCCCGTCAAATGGGCCGAGTGACCCATTGGATAACCGTTACCCATATACTATTTTCACTTATTGGATAGATAATGACCCATTGGGTTAATGGATATAATTGGGTTGTAGTTATTGGGTTTAGTTGGGTTGGATAATGAATTATCCGTTGGATAATTTTGGGTGGGTCGAGTTGGGTTGGGTAATGGGTGACCCGTGGATAATTACATATCATAAGATAACAAAATTTTCACAAGTTTGATTACGAATGATTTAATTTTTCCCTAACACATATAATCTTTTTAGAAACGATCAAATTCTCGATTTATCATATTTATCGATTTCGGTTCATGTCTTAATCAATTTTAATTTGAACCAATTAAAATTGATAAAAGATCTTGATGAAAGAAGTAGAAGTAGTATTTAAGAAACTTTTACTAAATTTGAAAAATCTCCTCCATGAAATATGAAGATTTTTTAAAATATTTTCTTTTACTGAACATAAGAAAATAATAAATGAAATCCCCACATTTTGCCACTCGAATAAATATTTTCTCTTTTGTAGTTATGTACACGATTCCGCCTATATCAAAAAATGATTAGAGCTAATCATAATTTTTCACTCCAAGTAAAATGTTACGTGGCTTATCCATTTAAAGTTTAAATGGTTGAAAATACCAATTATCCATTAAGTATATACTGAATTATCCATTGGGTATAAACTAGTTATCCATTGGGTCTATACTAATTATCCATTGGGTATAAACTAGTTATCCATTGGGTCTATACTAATTATCCATTGGGTCTATACTAATTATCTATTGGGTCTATACTAATTATTCATTGGATCACACATTGGGTATAGGTCATTTATTTGGGTGAAGCGTGAATTACCCATCAAGTCCTTGTTCTTTCTCAGTTTTCAGTTCTCACTTCTCACTTCCCAGTCTGCGTTTTGTTTCATCAGTCCGCATTTTGTTCATCAATCGGTCCGCATTTTGTTCATCAATAGGTCTGCGTTTTGTTCATATTCGAGTTCATAATATTATATTATGTAATATAATATTATGTATTATATTATATTATATTTAATAAAAAAATATAATATGTTGGCTTTGTAAACTCGACGAAACTAACGAACAATATTACTTGGGATCGAGCTCGAGCTCAAATACTGTACGAACTCGAATATTGTACGAACTCGAATGCTGTATGAGATTGAGCTCGAATACTGTACAAACTCGAATACTGTACGAGATTGAACTCGAATAATGTACGAACTCGAATACTATACGAGATTGAACTCGAATACTGTACGAGATTGAGCTCGAATATTGTACGAACTCGAATACTGTACGAGATTGAACTCGAATATTGTACGAACTCGAATACTGTACAAGATTGAGCTCGAATACTGTACGAACTTGAATACTGTATGAACTCAATACTGTACGAGATTGAGCTCGAATATTGTACGAACTCAAATACTGTATGAGATTGAACTCGAATACTGTACGAGATTGAACTCGAATACTGTACGAGATTGAACTCGAATACTGTACGAACTTGAATACTGTACAAGATTGAGCTCGAATATTATACGAACTCGAATACTGTACGAGATTGAACTCGAATATTGTATGAACTCGAATACTGTACAAGATTGAGCTCGAATACTGTACGAACTCGAATATTGTACGAGATTAAACTCGAATGCTGTACGAACTCGAATACTGTACGAGATTGAACTCGAATATTGTACGAACTCAAATGTTGTACGAGATTGAGCTCGAATATTGTACGAACTCGAATACTGTACGAGATTGAACTCAAATATTGTATGAACTCGAATATTGTACGAGATTGAGCTCAAATACTGTACGGGATTGAACTCGAATATTGTACGAACTCAAATGCTGTACGAGATTGAGTGTGAATTTTGTACGAACTCGAATACTGTACGAGATTGAATTCGAATACTGTACAAGCTCGAATACTGTATGAACTCGAATATTGTACGATATTGAACTCGAATAATTTGTGAATTATAATTTGTATACTTTGTGAGTTATAGTGAATATTTATGTTAAATATTACACATGCATTTTATTGGGTAATTTTGGATATTTATTGGGCATTTGTTATGTTCCCATTGAGTTAACATAATATGGGATCCATTGAGATCAAAATTTTCCATTAACATGATTATTCTCATCCCAAATCCTAAAAAATAATGTGCATTTAACACCTGATCCCATTGGATAATGACCACTTGTAACTCAAATCGATAGAAAATGTTTAATGATAACTTATTGGGTTAATTATATAATGATTTATTGGATAATAACTTATTGAATAATATATTTTAACCCATTGGGTCATATGAATATCTCATGGATTATCCAATGAGTTATCCATTTAATGACCCAATACATTCATGACCCAACTCATTATGACCCATTTAATAAACGAATTAATTGGATAATGATCTATTGGATAATAATCCATTGAATTAAGATAATGGATTTATCCAATTAACTCATTTGACGGGCCTATGCGTTCCCAATATCTAGGAAAACTATTCTCATTGACCAGTTGACGCGCAAATTATAACTGCTATGAGTGGGCCAGGAAGCCCATGGATTGGTAATTCAAAATAGTGTGAATTTTCCTTCACCGGCTCACACAGATTGGAGGAAAAACCAATTTAATCTGATCAAGTTTTTTTTGCTCAATCTGATCTGAAGTACTGAATTGATTTGAACTGTACCGTACTTAAAATTATGTACTTCCTTCGTCCCAAATTAAATGGTACATTATACTATTTGATATTATTCATTGTCAAACTTTAATCGCTTATTTGAATAGATATATACTTCTATAAGCAATAATATCATTGCATGTGATATTGTTGGATTTTTCGTAATAAGTAGTTTCCAGATACAGTACCAACTTTTTATTTTTAGTTATATGCGTAATTAAACATATAAACGATCAAACATATTTTTTAACAACGGTAAAAAGATTTTATGCAATTTAGCATGGACGAAGGAAATAATATAAAGTTAACTTAATTAAATGGAACGGAGGTATATACCAATTTGAATTGTCATAAATTTTAAGTCAACATTAACCATGCAAAGATAGAAAGAGAATAGCTAAATCATTCCTAGGTGGGTCAAATTCTAAGTTGTGGGTAGTCAAAGAATCTGAATGGGATGAATTAAGTTGGGACAAGAAAATCTTGTTTTGTGTGATGGCCCAAAACATGGTTGAGGATCATGGCTAGTCGAACTCCACCTTGTGCTATTCGTTTCATCACAAATGGCAGTCTTGAGCTGAAGTAATCGTCTGTAACAAGGACCCGTTAATTAATCTTATGGTATTTTCATCATCAAAACAATAAGAGAAATAACACCTTAAATTAAGTGATAGTCTAAAATACCGAAAGAAAGGGGATGATCATTACCAGACAAAGTCTCTCCAGACTCAACTCCCTTATAACCCCATTTGCAGGCTATGTTTATGCTCTCTGTTGCATATCTGTGTTTATAAAAGAGATGATTAAGTTTAGGAAAGACGACATCTGCATAAGTTACGGAACAATTATAATGTTTTATGCAAAGATTAGTATACCTTTTGAATTAAATATATAATAACATGTGTTTGAATGTATAATGCAAGAAATATTGTGTAAAACAATATAATGTCTAAGTTAGAAACGTTTAAACTAATAAGTACAATATTCAAGTAAGAAAGCATAGTGATCGTATCATCATTTATGGAAACACTGTCTTTTACAGGACAGACTTTATAGAAAACTAAAGTTCTACTGAAGAATGAACAGGGGCTCACTTGTTTACGCATGTAGATACATCACCACACTCCCGCCAGCTTTCAACATCATCTGCCCAGATTCCCTATTTCAAAGGTAAAATAGCATGGAATTAATAACAAAATACCTTAATATTAAGGGTTATCCCAATATTTTATTTCTGGATCCGCCACTGTAATAGTAAAAATACAGGTGGTTGTATACTTACATTTGTGAGGTTACCCTCTATGGCTTTCTCAAAGAGGTCCATTTCCTTGCCATAGTAATCAGCTTCAGCTGTGAGAATGATCTCTCTGTCCCAAACCTATTTACATTTACATAGAAAATCAGTAAATAAATTCGATTTTTGTTGAAAACTTGTTAATCGGATCATAAGTGAAAGGCTCACATGATGCAGATTTGATTTGTGCCTAAACCAGCGCAAGTCTACTGTGTTTCCTCCTTTATCACTGGTAAATCCCACATGCATAGGCTGAGCCAAGAGGATCAGAGAGCAAACACAAGAAGGGAAAAGGGGAATTAGTACAATTAACACTTTTGAGTTCGATTCTGAGATACATTTAGCTTCGGTTTTTGTTAAAAGGTCAACTCTTTACTAGTGATTTGATATGGTATAATTGCGATTGAAGTTATTTGAGTGGTTTGTGTTTTGGTTCTAACCAATTTAAACTCTTATATTTGGCTTGTGTTTGGTCATTTTGATCAAACATGTTAATAAATCAAACTGAAATGAATTGAAAATATTTTATACTCCCTCTGTTTCTCTAATAGTGGCACATCATTTTTTGTGTTAAAATTTAGGAGAGGCTGAATGAACGGATGGAATTGAATTGAAAGAAAAAAAAAAGTAAAATGAGTGGATGTAATAACCTTAAACTTGCCATAAATAGAAAGTGTCAATATAAAAGAAACATCTCAAACTAGAAGGTGTTCCACTGTTAAAGAAACGGAGGGAGTAAAAAAGATTGTGGTACATTCACCTGGTGTATATCTCCCATAAAATGGGAAAGGAATAACAGGGCCTCTGTCATATTATCTGTGCATTCACAATTGATCATAAAAACACGACGTAAGAATTCACAAAAGGTCGACTTATTCTCAGCATGAATACCACTGAACAGGACCAGAGTATGGAATCTTACGCCGACGATCAGAAGATCCATGGCGATAGTGCGAGAGTTGAGCGGTGAAATTTGTGATAGCACCGGCCACACACATATCCTTGTGACAATCCCCTTTGTAGAAAATTCATTGGATGCAATCATTTAATATGGGGTGACAATCAGGTTGAATTGGTGGATTCGAATTGACGGAACATAAATAGGTCTTACTTTGGTAATTGAAGTTACAGGCCTTATCTGGGGTGTCAATGAAATGGAGTGGGCTTGTCCAGCTATACTTGTGCCAATGCCTAACTTGATCAGGCCATACGCATAGTGATGATAAATCCCCATTTGCGTATTCCGGTAGCAACATTTTCACTGCATGTGCTGCACCGGATTCCAGCAAGCCCTATTTATCATGGGCACAAATATTAAATTGAAGATTTTTCTATGGTTATTAAAACCTATGAAAAAAGCAAAAAATAATTAAACTTATAAAAAGTTAATAATTAAAAACTATATATTATAAAAAACCGAATAAGTAATAGAATCTCTCATACTAGTTTTCATTTCAATTTATTAATTTTATTTTATAATCAAAGTAATAAGTCGTTGTTGTTTGGGTGATATAAAAAATTCGGAAAATATAAATTCTTTGGAAATTGAAGGAGGCGAAGTGATTTGGTTGATAAATCTTTAGAATTCATAAATAACACGAGTTTGAGCTTTTCACAAAATAGAGAAAGTTATTTACATTTAGCTTACCGTGGCTTTTTATTTTTCAGGAAATATATTTTTTTCTAAAAAATACTACTTCCTATACCAGGGGCGGAGGTAGGATACATATAAGTAGCGGGAATTGAAAAAAAAAATCCCTAATATTTTTCTATATTAGAGGGGGCGGATAATTTTTTCATAATTATTGTTCCAGCGGAGATTGGAAACCCCTCCCGCCCCCTTGTAGTTCCGTCTCTGTATCCAACCAAATATTTACTGAATAGTCGAATTGCAACTTCAGGAGTGAATGAGTTTACCTGTGCAATTTGGCATGTCATCATATGACCTTCTTTGCTCCATGCTCGAACATTTGGCAAAGCAATTGACATGAAGCAAATAAACAATACTCGGACAAAACTCGACATTCTGGGGTTTGGAAATGTTCAATTGTTTGATGCAGTAGCTCTTCATTTTATTTATGTACGCATCTAAAGTCACGTTTAACGGTTTCTTTAATCTTTATGAATCACACCATGATTGTTATCCAAGGTTTGCATCGAGTGCAAGCTAGATACTCTTTAGTTTTAAGCAACGATACTGAGCATATTCGAAGCATACATATAATGTGACTGAAAGTCAAGGTTTAGCTATTACGTACAAGTACAAAATTGCTATCGATGCTTCACAAATAAGTTGACTTAGAAGAAAAAAAAGAGCAGATTTTTTTTTTAAAAATATTGATATTAATTGTACTCTATAACTAAACTAGGAGATACCATTGTTTGAGTCTGTTGAAATTCAGTGAAATTTGAAACGCCGTCCAATTTAATAATTGGGGATGTCCTCCTAGAAGCTCTCAAATGTTGTATCACCAACAAGTACGGAAACACCACAATCGCACATTCATTGATCACCGGTGGGGGGAAAACATAACGGAGACCACCGACACGATTGGATAATTCCTATCAAGAAATCACTCTAAAATTCACAATTCTTAACAAATGCGTGACTATAATAATGAACCTCTCTGTTATAAAGATGATTAATCAACCACTAAATGAAGGGCCTCTCTGTTATAGTTCCTTTTTCTTTTTTAAGAAAGACAAAACATGATTTTTTTAAAATAGGCTAGCGAAGTGCGACGCGCACGATATTATCAATTAAAATATCAAGATTAAGTTTTATGTACATATTGTTTTACATTTAAATTGAAAACAAAAAATTTTCTTTGAAATTTTAAAGATTAATCATCTAAAGAAAACTATGTGAGATAGTTAGAAATCGTTAAATATTGAATACAATAAAATTAGATTATTTTTATAATATTTCTTTCAAATTATTTAAAAAGTAATTATTGAAATGTTGAGATTTATTTTAAAAGGCTATCATAATTATATGTATCTCATTGCAATAAATAAAAGTAAATATCATGACCTTATTAGTCTCACTAATTATAAAATGTACTCATTTAACAATTAGTTGGTCTAAAATAAGATTTTGTCATATATAAATAAATAAATAATATGTATACACATTTCTATCAAAAGTGCTCTATCAATATATAAAAAATCTAAACATTTTGTTATTTCAGATTATGTGTTTTTTTTTCTTTCTTCAGTGATATATATATATATAGTACAATAAAATATTTATGGTAATTAATTATATCTTAAGAAGCTATATATTTTAACAATTTATGATTAATTATATATAATAAATAATTAAATTTACTAACATATTATAATATTAATATTTTATTTTTGGACAGTTTGAGTTTAAATTAATCAAAATAATTTCAATAATATCACCGGTTGACAGCACCACGCAAACAATTTGGTGGTTGGGATGAGCATAAAAGAAACCGCTCCTACCATTAAATTGAGATGAATTAATATCATACAGCCCAACAAAAAAGTCTTATAAAAGTGGGAGATTCAAAACGTTTATAAACACATAACGGATCCATTACACAATGATAATTAATATTTGGGTTGTAAAGTCTAGATTTATCTAGTTAGCAATTTGTGGAAATTATGTAAATATGGTATTATTGAGTTGTAACATCAAAGAAGGAATTTTGGTGGAATGAAGAAAAGTTGAAGACTGAATCCGAGAAGGATACATCTAGTCCAAGTTGTATTTGAGTTGGAGAATATATCAGTTCCTATATATGTGTGATTGGATTAATGTTATGCAATTGGAATATTCAACTATGGGTATTATACGGATGAGTTATATTCACGCCAAAGATGTTTACGGAAAAAGAAGACAGAATATTATGGTATTTGTGAGTTATGAAAATCTAAATATTCTGCTATATGTTTAGGTGTGTGAAGCATAATTTATTTATGGAAAATTCCTACAAATATGGAGTTGATATTATCGAATGTATGTGATATATTGAGATAAGGAAAATCCCTTTATTTATGGGATTTGGATATGCTTCAAGAAGCAGATTTGGAATAGGAATATTATGGAAATAATCATGGCGAATTCAGATCTGCTCATGGACTATATATAGAGAACAAACACGGCTGCATTATTTACGGACTTAATAGAAAAAATCTGCACACGGATTTTTTATCTTTCGAGAATTGCAAAGAGTCAGAATTCTGTGTTCCAACACACAAACCTGCTGCACAAAGTTCAGAATCATATGCCTTAATTCCTCGGGAGGAGGAGATCCAGCGTCGACGAGTTTCGAGGTCAGAGGGAGTCTGATCAAGGCGGATCGGTAGCAAGGGGAGCTTGCGGGATTCACGTTATAGTTAGATAAGATAAGTATAATTGTATGGTGTACTTTGCACTGTATCTTTCTGATTAGTGGATTCATTCTGAACTGGGCCAGGCCCGCAGATATAGGTGGATTTCACCGAACTGCGTAACCAAGTCTTGTGTCTTTTATGTTTTACTTTATTGCATACTTGGTTAGATAGGTTATGTTGGAACACAGTAGTGATAATTGAATTAATTAGGTAAAACCAAATTTCAATTGGTATCAGAGTTTGGTCACTTATTATTCCCTTGGTTGTGTCAAGGAAAGTGAGATCCGGTTTTACCAATGGCGATCAGAGAAGGAGCTTCTGTGTCTCGGCCACCACTGCTGGAAGGAACAAATTACAACTACTGGAAGGCTCGCATGCGGGTGTTCATAAATTCACTGGATGAATTGGCCTGGTACTATGTTGAAACAGAATGGAAACCCCCTGTTGTTGGAAATTCTGAAGGAGGAGAATCTAAGGCTAAAGAGTCGTGGACACCAGGTGAAAGAATGAGAAGCTTGGCGAACTCCAGAGCATTAAATGCCATATTTACTGCAGTAGATAAAGATCAGTTCAAACTCATCTCTACGTTTCAACAAGTAAAGAAAGCATGGGATATCCTACAAATTGTACATGAGGGGACAAGTCGTGTACGTGAATCAAAGCTACAAATGTTGGACACAAAATTTGAGGAACTGAAGATGGAGGAGGATGATACTATTTCTATATTCAATGGGAAACTGAGAGACATCTCCAATATGGCGTATCAACTTGGGAAAGTTTACAAGGAAGCAAAATTGGTGAAAAAGGCCTTGAGATCTCTTCCTAAAAGATTTGCTATGAAAGTAGCAGCAATAGAAGAAGCAAGAGATGTGGCCACCATGACCTTAGATGAGCTAATGGGATCATTACAGACCTATGAGATGACAATGCAACAGCCTGCAAAGAAAGTCCAGAAGGAGTTGGCCTTCAAATCCTCTTCATCAAGGGCCATCAATGAATCTGATAGTGATGATGGAATTGAAGAACTTGCTCCTATCACCAAGAGTTTATCAAGAATGCTGAAGAAGGTGGTAAACAATAATTCACAGGAAAGATCTGGAGGGAATAAAACTCGTCCTCAAGATTTTGGTAATCGTGGAACTCGGATGGAACAGGGAAGTCAGCAATTCTCTAGAAACCAAGTTGGTGAAGGAAAACAGTCTGAAAGAATTCAATGTCGAGAATGTGGAGGATACGGCCACATCCAGGCTGAATGTGCTAATACCCTAAAGAAACAGGGAAAATCATACATCACCTCTTCGAGTGAAGATGATGAAGAAGACGAAGGGGAACTTACAAGCAATTATATGGCATTTGGAGTAAAATTTCACGGTGGATCAGATGAGGTATGTTCCAACATGTCAGAGAAAGACGAAGCTGTATGTTCCAACATAGGTTCTGATGACACGTCCAGTGATGATGGCGGACTAGTTGTGAGTGATGAAGATATCTACAGTACATATGAGCAGATGTATGCCATGTGGCTTCAAGTTGTTGATACAAATAGAGTGTTGAAGGAAGAGAAAAATCATCTGGGTGAGAAGGAGAAAGAGTTGCGAGTTTTAGTTGGTGAACTTAGAAGAGAGATTGAAGAGTTAAATTTGAATCTAAGCTCAACAACTAAAAGAGCTGAGATGGCCGAAGCAGCTATTACCAAGTTAAACACTTGAAAGGCGAAACTTGATGACATCCTGACCATGGGAAAAGACTTTGGAGATCGACATGGAATCGGGTTTGACAATTTATCAGGGAGCAAGGTCAGTCTCAAGTTGAAGGTTCAAGAGGTAAAAAGAAAGTTTATCAAGACCCATCAAAGGAAACCTCTCATCTGTAGCTACTGTATGTATCAAGGTCATACAGAGGAACAATGCCAAAAACTGCTCAGAGATATCATGACAGGGCGAAAACTCTCAGTATGTTTCAACATAGACGATGTTCAGCGATAAAAAATGGTAAAAAAGGTATGGGTTGTTAAACGCACAAGTACTTGCCTTTTTGCTCATACGTCTCCTATTGCACATTCTAGAGACTCGTGGTACTTTGATAGTGGTTGCTCTTGCCACATGACTGGAACTCAAGAATTACTAACAAACATCCAGCCATATAATGGTGGTTTTGTTACGTTTGGCGATGGAAAAAAGAGTCAAGTGGTTGGAAAAGGTGAACTGCATATTGAAGGATTCCCCGTATTCACTGGTGTTTTGTTGGTGGAAGACCTAAAGTCTAATCTCCTAAGTATCAGCCAGCTATGTGATGATAAGATGACCGTGGAATTCCATAAGGAAAAGTGCATAGTGAAACATGGCAACAACAAAGTGCTTACTGGTATTCGGTCATCAGACAAATGCTACTTATTGGAACAAGAAGTGAACTGCTACAGTGTCAAATGTGATGAAGTGGATCGTACGGCTGACCATGTTCCAACATCGGTTGATTTCTCAGATCAGGGACGTAATGATGTTGGAACATCAGATGAGGCAGATCTTAAAGATGAAGGTGATGACTCTTATAACTTCAGCAATGTTGGAACATTGTCCTCTCCAGAACTCTCCTATGTTCCAACATCAGTGCAGGCTGAATCAAGCAGTAGAAGGACTCGATCGATCCCTCAAATTAATTATGGGGAACTTGTTGGTCTGCAATGTTTTCTCTCCCTCATTGTTGTTTCCTCGGTTGCCAGGTTAGAATCTATTCGCATTCTCCTTGTTATGCCTTACACTATGAATCTTACGATGTACCAAAAAGTTGTCAAGAGTGCTCCTCTACATGATGTGGTTAATGAGGAAGTATATCATCGACTCAAGAAGGCTTTGTATGGATCAAAACAAGCACCACGAGAGTGGTATAAGCGACTCACTACCTTTCTTATTCAGAAAAGTTCTCGTCGAGGGGGAGAAGATCACACCTTGCTTATTTTTCGAGAATCATCAAATACACTGATTGCTCAAATCTATATTGATGATATGATCTTTGGGTCTACTTCACCATCCTTGGTACAAGATTTTGTGACTTTGATGCAAGCTGAATTGAAGATGAGTATGGTGGTAGCATTTGTAAGATTTCAAGATGATCTTAAGGAATCTCACTTGAATGAAGGAAAAATGATAATTCGGGTTGAGAGGAAAGTTGTGGCAGTCTATGTTCCAACATTTACAGATATTTTCACAAAGCCGTTGGACACTGCTACGGTTGAGCTCCTCAAACAACACTTAGGTGTTTGTCAGATTTGAGGTATTTCTTTAAAGCTTTTATTTAGCTGTAGAAGTTTTGTTCATTTATTTTGTGTACAGAAAATTAGAAAAACACAAAAAAAATAGTAAGAAGAAAAAGGTAAAAAATTGATGGTCGGATATATTAGAAAGGTGGTTCTTCCTGGTATTCTGGTTTATGATGATGAGGAGTTGGAAGACAGTAATGCTGGTCATGTTCCAACATAGAGTATGGAGACAGGTTGAGAACATGTGGACATGGATTAGAGATTCAGATGTTCAAACATTAGTAACTGTGACTAGAGAAGATTATGATCTGGATGGTGAACAAGTCTATGTTCCAACACCAGATAGGGGGAGAAAGTACTGATGAAGTGTTCCAACACCAGATAGAGGGAGAAAGTACTGATGAAGTGAAGGAAGCTGAGTAGGTGATGTGTTGATTCTGAAGCAATGAAAGGATCTTATGTTCCAATATAGAGAAAGCGGGTGAAGATGAGAGCTGTTATGTTTCAACATCGGTGACTGATGTTCCAACACAAGGTGAGCAGATTATTGAAGGCACTTCTGATCAAACTGCTATGAGAGATATAATTTACAGCTTACCTGGACTATTTGGGTCTCAAGACTGCTACCTAAATCTACAAGGAGTACAACCGAGAGATTGTAGAAGAATTCTATGGGAGACAACATTGATCCAGATTTTGAGTGGTACAATGGTGTGAAGTAGAGAGCTCAATCCATTTAGATGGTAGCTTTGGAGGTAGAAAATGCCAGATTATATGAGGCACAGATAGTTTCTCTTGAAGAGGTTTAAAGGTTCTATTATGGCTATGTTCCAACATAGGCCAGATATTTGCTTCAGGGGGAGCTGCATTTAATGGAGATTTTGGTTTTCTGTGTCTATTGCGTTTGGCATGTTTATGGTCCCAAGGGGGAGATGTTTTGGATTTCTTGGATGACTTTATTGGCTCAGTTGGGTTGATGTTCCAGCATGCCTGTTATTCATGGATGTTAAGGGAATCTGAAATTCAGGGGGAAACGTTATGTTTATATGTTCCAACATCCAGAATTGTTTTCAAGGTTGATGTCTTTATTTGCATAAGCTCTTGTGATGAAATGCCAAAAGGTGATTGGTCCACAAAATGCCAAAGGGGGAGATTGTAAAGTCTAGATTTATCTAGTTGGCAATTTGTGGAAATTATGCAAATATGGTATTATTGAGTTGCAACATCAAAGAAGGAATTTTGGTGAAATAAGGAAAGGTTGAAGACTGAATCCGAGAAGGATACATCTAGTCCAAGTTGTATTTGAGTTGGAGAATATATCAGTTCCTATATATGTGGGATTGGATTAATGTTATGGAATTGGAATATTCAGCTATGAGTATTATACGGATGAGTTATATTCACGCCAAAGATGTTTACGGAAAAAGAAGACAGAATATTATGGTATTTGTGAGTTATGAAAATCTAAATATTCTGTTATATGTTTAGGCGTGTGAAGCATAATTTATTTATGGAAAATCCCTACAAATATGGAGTTGATATTATCGAATGTATGAGATATATTGAGATAAGGAAAATTCCTTTATTTATGGGATTTGGATATGCTTCAAGAAGCAGATTTGGAATAGGAATATTATGGAAATAATCATGGAGAATTCAGATCTGCTCATGGACTATATAGAGAGAACAAACACGGCTGCATTATTTACGGACTTAATAGAAAAAATCTGCACACAGATTTTTTATCTTTCGAGAATTGCAAAGAGTCAGAATTCTGTGTTCCAAAACACGAACCTGCTGCACAAAGTTCAGAATCATATGCCTTAATTCCTCGGGAGGAGGAGATCCAGCGTCGATGAGTTTTGAGGTCAGAGAGAGTCTGATCAAGGCGGATCGGTAGCAAGGGGAGCTTGCAGGATTCACATTATAGTTAGATAAGATAAGTATAATTGTATGGTGTACTTTGTACTGTATCTTTCTGATTAGTGGATTCATTCTGAACTGGGCCAGGCCCGCAGATGTAGGTGGATTTCACCAAACTACGTAACCAAGTCTTGTGTCTTTTATGCTTTACTTTATTGCATACTTGGTTAGATAGGTTATGTTGGAACACAGTAGTGATAATTGAATTAATTAGGTAAAACCAAATTTCATGGGTAATGCGAAAATATAATCATATATGATGGAGAAATTGCATATATAATCTTGAGTTATTTTTTAGTGTAAATATAACCCTACCTAGTATATATAAGTGCAAATATAACCCTAAAATCATTATTTCGGTGCTGACTGGCCATTTCCGACCATTGTCCGACCAAAAATAACTAAAATGCCCCTTCATCCTAAAGCAAAAACTTGAAAGATAAAAATACCCTCCCCTACCACCCCCAGCCGGTGAACACCCCCGCTAGACCACCCCTCCGCAGCTCAGGGGCGGAGGAACAAGGGGGCTGGAGGAGGCTCCAGCCCCCGCCAAGAAATTTCCTACAGTTAGGATTTTTTTTGAAAATTATAGTTCAGCCCACTCCAAATAAATTTATTACACTTTAGCCCCCTCAAGAATTTTTAAAAAAATAAAATCCAAGTGGATAATCATGCCACATATAATAAGTTTATTGGTTACCTATATTTTCTATCCTCTCATATCCTAAACTCACCTATTTTCTCTCCTCACAATCACATTCACACACACATAACCGAAGCTCGCTTCCAAATTTTCCCAAAAAAAGTTCTCCCTTCTAAAAATTCAAAATTTAATCCTTTCATTTCCTTCCTATTTGTATGGAAAGAGAGGCCTTAAGTTTTAAAATTCCAAACTCAATAATCTCCAATTTCTACTCTACATTCACGCATATGCTCAATTTGGGAGGAAACATTCAATCTTTGGAAGCAAATCAAAGGTTAGTTTCATTTTTATTTATTTAAAATATGCATTATTTATTTATTTATTTGACTACATATTATGAATATATAATAATTATTTTTGTCATACATTTATTATACATGATGTTGTGTTAACCATATATTAGTTCGTATGATTTAAATGCTGAAGAAGAAAAATTAATTAGAAAGTTACAAGTTGAACTATACAAAAATTACTTCTTAATCACATAAATTCAATTGTATATAAATTAGTTCTTATCAATACAAATTATAAAATTACTTTGTTTATGTATGTAGGATATGAAGAGATTTTTTCAACCTACAAAAAGAAATCGTAGTGGGGAGTCTTCTAGTAAACCTAATGATGAAATCTCGGAAAATCGCTCAAGTGCACAATTTAATGTGGATGATATTGTTTATGATCCGGGTTTAAGGAAGCCAATCGAGGAGTTTGATAATGCTATTCGAGATCAAATTCGAAGAGAGTGTATTGTTAAGAGGCATTATCAACCAATTTGTCACAACTACCCAAAAAAGAAAGTTGGCAATCAAGAAAGGAGTTTTCAAGCTAGTTGGTATGGAGATTTTCCATGGCTAGAATATAGTGCGTCCAAAGATGCGGCATTTTGTTTTTGGTGTTATCTTTTTCCGCCATCACATAATAAGGGAGGTGAAGTTGCTCAAAAGGCTTTCTTAGTAGACGGATTTACTAATTGGAAAAAGGCAAAAGAAATATTTTCTCTTCATGCTGGGGATGTGAATAGTTGTCATAGTGATGCAAGGATGAGTGTTGAATCTTTTAAAGATCAAAGACATAATTTGATAAATGTGTTTCAAGTACGTGATTCTACCTCTGAGGTTTCTTATCGCACTCGTATAACTGCTATGTTGGGTGTGACACGATTTCTTTTGAGACAATGGCTATCTTTTCGTGGACATGATGAGTCTTCTAGTTCGGTGAACAGAGGTAATTTTCTTGAATTGGTTGAATGGTATTGTCAAAACAATGAAGATGTTGCCAAAGTTCTTAAGCAAAATGCTCCAGGTAACAATCAAATGACTTCCCCTCCAATTCAGAGAGATCTAGCTCGGGCTTGTGCTGAAGAGGTAACACATTATATTATTACTGATCTTGGTGATAGAGTTTTTTCTTTGATGGTTGATGAGTCTCGAGATGTTTCAACAAAAGAGCAAATGGGATTTGTTTTTCGATATGTGAATGAAAAGGGAGAAATTATTGAGCGATTTATTGCTATTATACATGTGCCAGACACTACTACTATTTCATTGAGAGATTCTATTGTGGCTTTGTTTGTGAAACATGGGTTGTCCTTAGACAAATTGAGAGGACAAGGATATGATGGAGTTTTGAATATGAGGGGTGAATTTCACGGTTTACAAGCCTTGATACGAGAGGAAAATCCACAGGCTATGTACATTCATTGTTTATGTCATCAACTCCAATTAGTTCTGGTATCAGTTGCTAAAGACATTTCTACAGTGGCTGATTTTTTTTTCTTATGTCACTATGATTGTGACTTTGGCTGTGGCATCTTGCAAACGAATGGATAAAGTTAGGGAGTATGAACGTTCTAGAATTGTTGTTGCTTTAAAAGAAGGAGAAATTACTAGTGGTCAAGGGTTGAACCAAGAAACTGGTTTGGCAAGACCCGGAGATACTCGTTGGGGATCACATTACTTGACATTGCTTCGTTTGCATACGATGTGGCTTTCAGTGATACACGTGTTGGGTGATATACATGGTCATGGAAGAAGTTCAAAGAATAGAGGTACTGCGAGAAGTTTGATTGATAAAATGGATACTTATCAGTTTGTGTTTGTGATGCATTTGATAAAATACTTGTTGTCAATCACGAATGAACTGTCAGTTGCCTTACAACAAAATGATCAAAATATTGCCAATGCCATGAATTTGATTGCTTGTGTGAAACAACAATTACAAGCCTTTAGGGAAGATGGATGGGATATTATTTTGGAAGGCATTAACAATTTTTGTGGGTTGCATATGATCCCACTACTTGATATGAATGACAATATGACTAGTCGTGGCTATGGAAGATGAAAGGGGCAAGTCGTAACCAATTATCATCATTATCACATAGATTTGTTTCTTCAGGTATGCTTGTTCATCATATTTTGTTTAAGAAAGAGATATTTCTTTGTATTATTGACCGTTAATTTTAAAATTTCAGGTTGTTGATTTGATCATACAAGAGATGAACAATCGTTTTTCAGAAGTTAGCACAAGATTGCTTGGTTGCATTGCCTGTCTTGATCCAAGAAATTCTTTCTCCCAGTTCAGTGTTCTAGAATTGATTCATCTTGCAACTATGTATCCGGAAGACTTCTCTCATACTGATCACATGTATCTTGAATCTCAGTTGAGGAACTATATCCATGTTATGCAATATGACCCTCGCTTTTCAAGCATTGAAAACTTGGGTACTCTTGCTCTGAGGTTAGTTGAAACTGATTTTCATAGAATATTTCCATTGGTATATCGGTTGATTGAGTTGGCATTGGTTTTACCGGTTGCAACTGCTACTGTGGAGATGGTGTTTTCTGCTATGAAAATTGTGAAGACTGATTTGCGTAATCGCATGGGAGATGAATTGATGAATGATAGCCTTGTTGTGTACATTGAGAAGAGGATTTTTGCAACAATCGACGATGAATCCATTCTGCGACGTTTTAAAACATGAAATCTCGAAGAATGCAGTTGTGTTCGCTTCCTCCTAGAAGTTATGTTGTTACTATTCAAATAATATTTTATATGTATGTTAAGAATTTCACTGTTCATCATATTAATTTCAAGACTTAAGTATTATTATATTTTTTTGTTAAAAATTCCCTAACTAGCCCCTGCCACAAAAGTTTTCTGGCTCCGCCCCTGCCTCCGCTGCCATCGGTCCACCACATTCTTCTAACTTACAACCTTCCAAACAAGCCTCAACCCAACTTCGGTCAAAAGGCTGCCCAACTATCAATCTGATCGTCACTTCATTTTGGGGGCCCACTTCTTGACCCAATTTTGTTCCCTTCAACACAACCACAACAAAACCACGGCCTCCAGCCTTACAAAATGCGTCACCGGTGATAAAGCTTTGGCCTTACAACGCCGAAAATATAAAAAATGCTCAGCTATTTTAGATTCGATCATCTGGGGAAAAACTCATCACCTCCATCTCCATTTATTCCATTTAAACATAAAGAGACTGAAAATATCACCGGATCCAGTTTTAAGAAAATCAATGGAAGAGCTTCTAAAAGTAAAGAAAGCAGAGACGGAGAGTCTGATGTGGTGTCGACTAATACTCAACGCCTGAAGGAAGCAGTGCTGCTAATCAGTATTTTGACATTGTGGACCTCAGGGGCCCGTGAAGAAACCAATGATCAGAAAATTAGAAAGGAAAGAAGAGAACAGAGGGCAGAAGAGTTTCATTCACCATGCTCTACAAATCAGAGAAAATCAATACAGCTAGCTCAGAATGAGCTGTAATGTTTGTTATAACAGAAAAAACAAAACACGTTCATCCACACAATTCAAGACACGTGTACAACCAATTGCTAAAACAAGCTGAAAGAAATGAAACGACAGGAGTTGCTGCGTTTAAGCAATTGAAGAATCTGGCGCCAAAATTTAAAATGAAGAACACCCGCCAACTGCCATCTTCTTCTTTATTTCTTCATCCCATGAATGCTGCAACTTCTCCAGAACCAGTGCAGCAGATTCTTGAGATGATGAGGAGCTTTGCTTCAGTTTCAACAGCCCCTCCTCAAGATCAGCAGCAGTGGAACAAAAGCTGAGCTTGAACAAATTAGAGTTGAAAGGACCAGGTGGCAATGACTTAGTGAAAACATCAGCAAGCTGCAACCTGGAATTGACAAAAGAGGGAAGCAGAAAACCCTCAAGATAATAATCTCTGACCAGATGACAGTCAATCTCCAAGTGCTTAGTTCTTTCATGAAAAACAGGATTGGCAGTAAGATGCAAGGCTGCCTTGTTATCACAAAAAAGTGGAATAGGATAAAGAACTTGCAGATGAAGATCCCTAGCAATATAACTGATCCATTTAAGCTCACAAGATGTCATAGAGAGACTTTTGTATTCAGCTTCTGCAGAAGATTTTGATACTGTGGATTGTTTCTTAGATTTCCAGGAGATGAGAGCTGATCCTAAGAAAATAGCATAACCAGTTACTGATCTCCTGGTGATCTTGCAAGTTGCCCATTCAGCATCACAGTAGGCATGAAGCCTAAGATCATTTATGGAGGCATAAAATAGGCCATGATCTGAGTGATGGTGAAGATATCTGACAATATGGAGAGCTCCAGTCATATGATGAAGAGTAGGATTCTGCACAAACTGACTCAGCTGATGAACTGCAAAAGTAACATCTGGTCTGGTGTAATTTAAGTAAAGTAACCTGCCAATCTAACACAATGTCTTGAATGTATTTCTTTTGATGTATATGCAATCCTGAGCCAGATCTGATCAGTTCCAGGCCTAGAAAATAGTGAGCAGCTCCCAAGTCTTTAATGGTAAACTTTTGATGCAAAGAATCTTTGATCATTTGGATTGCAGGAAGTGAGTTCCCCATGATCAAGACATCATCTACATATACAACAAGGGCTAATGTATAACTGACAGTATATTTCAGGAAGAGGCAGTGATCATGATGAGATTGATCAAAGCCTAAGCTGAGCAGATGTTTGAGACCATATAAACTCTTAGTAAGCTTACAAACCATATGTGGATCAGAAACTGAATATCCATCTGGCAGCTTCATGTAGACATCTTCATCAAGATGGCCATGCAAAAATGCATTATTAATATCCAGCTGATGAATGTGCCATTTAGAGGCTGAACTGATAGCTAACAACATTCTGATGGTTACAGCCTTGGCAACAGGTGAGAAAACTTCAAAGAAGTCTATCCCTTCAATCTGATTAAAACCCTTTGCTACCAGCCTTGCCTTGTATTTGGAGAGGGATCCATCAGCATTATATTTGATCCTATATACCCACTTGGATCCTATAGCCTTCTTGCCAGGTGGCAGCTTGACTAAGTCCCAAGTGTGATTCTGCTCAAGAGCCACTAACTCCTCCCTCATAGCCTGGACCCAGTCAGGTAAATACTTTGCTTGATGATAATTGGAAGGTTCTTGAATATGTGAAGAACAGACCAAATGTGCCGGAATAATGGACTGAGGCTGTGAAGTGGAATGGAAAACAGAAGACACATAATCTTTTGTCCAAACAGGTGCTCTTATCACTCTGGTGCTGTGTCTGACTGATGATTCAAGTGGAGGTGAAGGGATAGCAGGGGGTGGTGAACTAAAGGATGGTGGTGTGACAGAAGATGTGTGATCATCAAGAAATGGAAGTGGAAAGGAAAATTGATCAGAAGAAGAATAGGGAAAGATAGATTCATGGAAGATGACATCCCTGGAGATCAGAAGTCTGTGGTTTTGTAAATCAAACATTTTGTATGCTTTCTGACCTGAAGGATACCCTATGAAGATACAAGGAAATGCTCTTTCAACAAACTTGTCTTTGTGAGGTTGAGTATTTGTGACATAGCCTAAACAACCAAAAGTTTTGAGATGATTAAGATCAGGCAATTTCTGAAACAAGATTTCATAGGGTGATTTCCAAGATAGCACAGGTGTAGGCAATCTATTAATTAAGAAGGTAGCTGTAAGCAATGCATCTCCCCAGAAAGTATTAGGAAGATTTGAGTGAAACAAAATGGCTCTAGCAACCTGAAGCAAGTGTTTGTGTTTTCTCTCCACAACACCATTTTGTTGTGGAGTGTAGGAGCATGATTTTTGATGTAAGATGCCTAAATCTGAAAACAGTTTTGAGCAATTATTGTTGACAAACTCAGAACCATTATCTGATCTGACAAACTTAACTGATGTACTGAAATGATTTCTGACCATAGAAAAAAAAGACGTCAACAGAGAAGCAACTTGATCTTTGAATTTCACAAGATAAGTCCATGTGCATCTTGTGAAATCATCAACAATTGTAAGAAAGTATTTGCATCCTGTAACAGAATTGACCTTGTATGGCCCCCAAAGATCAACATGAATCAGGAAGAAAGGAGATTCAACAACAGTACTACTTATTGAGAATGGTAGTCTATGTTGTTTAGCCAAAGGACAAACAGAACAAAAATTATCATCAACAGAAAAAGACTTAGTCACATCAATGTGTTTCTGAACATCCAAGGATGGATGTCCCAATCTGAGATGCCAAAGTTTAGGAGATATAATTGTCTGACTATTACAAGCAAAAATGTGTCTAGGCATAGAATTTGCTGAAGCTGAGTGAATCCTTTGCTGTATTACATCAGATTTGAAAGACTGATTATCAAGTATGTAAAGGCCATTGGTTTCATTGATTGCTGCAAGGACTTTCTTAGTCTTGAGGTCCTGCAGCAAACAAAGCTGGGATGAAAAACTGAAGTATAATGGCAAGGTTTTCACTAATTTGCTCACAGATAGCAAATTATACTTGAAATCAGGAACATGTAAACAGTCTAGAAGAGTGAGTGAAGGACTGAGGATGACTGAACCTATGGCTTTTACAAATTTGGTTGTATGATCTGGCATGTATACAGGTGTGATGTCATGGACTGGAGATATGGAAGAAAAAACTGACATATTACTGCACATGTGACTTGAAGCTCCACTATCAATTATCCAATTATCAACATTCAAAGTCATAACACTGAGAGAGAAATTAGTAATCACACTACCTGCAAAATCATGGTAGTGTTCATAATTGATTCCTGCATGTGATTCCTGCATGTGATTCCTGCATCTGCTCTTTTCCTCTTTGTTTCTTGTCTAACTGAGCATCCACTAGCTTAGCAATGAGTGCATGCAGCTTAGCATCTCCATCACTGAGTGGTGTCTCTTCATTCTCACAAACTGCATATGCACTATGTTTCTGAAACTTCTGAGCAGGCTGAACTTGTTGCTGGCCTTGAAAAGTCTGAGGAGCAAACTGTGGTTTTAAAACCTGCTGTGCCTTTGATCCAAAATCTCTGTTATGATCCCACCATTCTGGATATCCTTTTATCTTGAAGCAATTCTCCTTCACATGCCCTATCTTCCCACAGTGATCACACTTCAAATCAGTTCTTCTGACATTCTTCATTCTGATTCCAGAATTATCATACTGATCAGTTGCATTTTCCCTCATCTGATAAGGAATCTTAGTGTCTCTATACACCCTTACTGCCATAGCTGCATTGTTAGAAGATTCTTGATATCCCCCATGAATCACTTTCTGCCTTTCAATCCTAGATATCATAGAACATGCTTTACTGACACTAGGAAAGAGATCCATCAACAGGATCTGATGACTTATAGCATCATACTCTTCATTCAATCCCATCAAGAACTGACTAAGTTTATCATCCTCTTCCTCAGCAGGTAAACAATCATAATTCACACAATCAGGTCTACATCTCCTTCTAGGTCTCAAACAAGAAAACTCATCCCAAAGACTTTTCAATTGAGTAAAGTAAACTGCAACTGAATCATTTCCCTGTTTCAATTCACATATATCTCTTCTCAATTTATGTAACAAAGGACCATTACTTTCACCAAATCTTTCCTTAAGTTCATTCCATAACAGATATGCATCATCATAAAACATAAAACCTCTTGCTATCTCAGTACTGATCGAATTCAGAATCCATGAGATTATGGTAGAATTCACCTTATCTCACTGCTCATACATTGGATCCTCAAGCTCCGGTGCTGTGATTTCACCGAGTAGAAACTTCAATTTGCCTTTGGATCTGATTGCCCTCACCATAGCCTTACTCCACGTTATGTAGTTGTATTCATTTAATGGTTCTGCAACAAGCACAAGGCTGGAATTATCTGTGCCTAGCAGATGAAAAGGATCATTTGCTTCATTCTTCCTATTATAGCTTCGGCCAGGACTAGATCTAGCAGAATTCCTAGCTGAATTTACAGATTCATCATCTGATGCCATGACAAATGGATCTCAAAATATGTCTGGTGATTTGCTGATTAAGATGATAACAATTATTTGATCATTCGCTCTGATACCATGAAGAACCCGATGATCAGAAAATTAGAAAGGAAAGAAGAGAACAGAGGGCAGAAGAGTTTCATTCATCATGCTCTACAAATCAGAGAAAATCAGTACAGCTAGCTCAGAATGAGCTGTAATGTTTGTTATAACAGAAAAAACAAAACACGTTCATCCACACAATTCAAGACACGTGTACAACCAATTGCTAAAACAAGCTGAAAGAAATGAAACGACAGGAGTTGCTGCGTTTAAGCAATTGAAGAATCTGGCGCCAAAATTTAAAATGAAGAACACCCGCCAACTGCCATCTTCTTCTTTATTTCTTCATCTCATGAATGCTGCAACTTCTCCAGAACCAGTGCAGCAGATTCTTGAGATGATGAGGAGCTTTGCTTCAGTTTCAACACCGGACCTGATATCGCTCGTCATGGCTCTTTCTCTGCCCATCGTTAAGGAGTTGTCGGGGGTGATAGTGGGATGCTCTGTTTAAGAGGGCCGAGTTGCTGATCGCTATGAATCGGAGAAGGCGAGTTGAGTCGGCTATATTGTACCCGGTTGAAGTGGTGAAGCGATACCCAGCCCTGCCGCCGAAGATCGAATGCGTAGCCCCACCACTGTGATTTCGAAGGGAAACTTCGACTTCTTCAGTGGTGGCAATTTCAGAGGCGGCGGATGATCGGAGAAGGGAACCCGATTTGTAACAGTGACGAAGCTCGGCGGAGAAGAGGATCGAACGGTGAATGGAGAAAGGGATTGGCTTCGGGAGAACGGAGAAATGAGAAAGATATCGGGTATGGGAATTTTGAAGAACGGAGAATGAATAACTTCGATTTTGGGGGGAACAAAGAACGAACGAAGCAGAAAGGAATTAGGGGTTTCAGATTTTAATTTCATGTTTTTAATTTTTAATTTTTTATTTTTTATAGAGGAGTTTAATAGTCTTTTCAATGTATTCCGGCTTCCAACTGCCGAAAAAAGTTATATTTGCACGTAACCTAAATATCTAGGGTTATATTTGCACTTTTAATTATGACAGGGTTATATATGCACTTTCATGAATTATGTAGAGTTATATATGCACTTTGCTCTTAATATTTTTTGCGAATTGCCATATCACGCCCTGTATTTTACTTGATTACGCCATGTATTTATACTATTTAATATACAATATGTATTTTAATTCAATTTAAATAATTTAAATATATTTAATTAATATTAAATAAAATTTAATATTTATTTTAACTGCAGCCACCGCAGCCGTAGTGCACCACCACCACCGCTGCCTCCGCCGTGCACCGCCGCCGTCGCCATGCGCCACCGCCGTTGTCTCCTCCTCTTCTCTTCTTATTCTCCGGCGGTCTCCTCCTCTTCCGCCGCCGGTCTCCTCCTCTTCTCTTCTTCTTCTTCGCCGCCTTTCCTTGTTCTTCATCTTCTCCGTTTCCCTCTTCTTCTTCTTCTCCGGCGACTCCTTTCCCCGCTCTCCTTCTCCTTCTCCTTCTTCTTCTCCTCCCGGTTCTCCTCTCCTCGCTCTCCTTCTCCTCCCCCTCCTTTTCCCAGTTCTCCTCTCCCCGCTCTCCTTCTCCTTCTCCTTCTCCTTCTCCTCCCGGTTCTCCTCTCCCCGCTCTCCTTCTCCTTCTCCTTCTCCGCTCTGCTTCTCCTTCTCATTCTCCTTCTCCTCCCGATTCTCCTCCGCTCTCTGCCACTCTCCTCTCCCGTTCTCTGCCGCTCTCTGCCGTTCTCCTCTCCCGCTTCTCCGTTGTTCTCCTCTCGGACTAGGTTTTGCTCGACAGGGACGAAGTAGAAGGAGAAGGAGGGACGGCGGTGGGGCTAGGGTTTTGATGGGGAAGAGGAACAGAGGGAAGAAGAACAGGAAGAACTGGCGAGAAGAATAACAGAGGGAAGAAGACCGGCGACGGAGGGAAAGCAGCAGTACATAGGCGTTGGAAACCATGGTTCTAGGCAAACACTTAACTGTGAATTTACCAAATTACCCCTTACCATACCGAAAAAATGGCACGTGCGCCTGAAAACCAGAAATCTGGCCGGAAACTGGGTTTGGGGGCCAAAAATATTGTTTTAAATTTGTAGGGTATCATCTAAGGGTTGTTTTGCACATGAGAACCAAAAGATAGTAAAACATACTTCGTAGGGGACCAAAAAAAACAATTTAGTCAAAGAACTTCTGCCAAAAGTAGCATGCAAATTGCAAATTGGTTGTTTAGCATCAAAGGCATGACTGTAACTTGTCCCGAATTTCAAGCAATCATATGCGAATATTCATCCCTAATAAGAATTCATTTTTCAGTATTAAACTCTTTCATGGATGGTGGGATTTCACATTTCATGCAACATCTAAAATGACAGCATTTAATCATTTCCATATTGGTAACCCAGCTGTTATTTAAGCGAAATGCAACAAGGCAAATTCATGACTCCATAAACAATATATTCATTTGCTCTTAGGCAAACTGTCCGTTTATTGCTCTTGAGATATAGATATATGTATCCTTTTGACAATCCGAAAAGATTGCCAAAGAAACAATAGAAGAGCTGTCTGAATAGGGACAATCTTATTTTTGACAGGAATTTCCAATGTGAATGTAGCTCACAGAGGAAATTCTGATGTTCATTCTGCTGCAAGCGGTAGGCTTGGCTTGCAAGTCGGGTGGCTCTGATCATCAGTTGGAACACTCGGATCAAAAATCCGGTTGAGAACATTAGCCAAGCGGACACCACCTTGCGCTAATCTCTTCTCCACGATGGGCAGTCGCGAGTCAAAGTACTCATCTGTGTAACGCCATGAAAAATAATCAGTAATAGCGCAGAACAAACATAGAATTACAGAAGTTTGGCATGGACATAATTTATCACACCTCCTAGAGTGACTCCTGGTGTAGCGTTTCTGTAAGCATACTTGCATGCTAGTTTTATGCTTTCGGAAGCAAACCTGCAAAATTTGTATTCCAACTACTTATATCAACAATTATAAGTTGAAGTCCAGCTAAAATTTAGTGATTCAAACAATAATTATTGTAAGGAAACGCAAATAAACATCTGAAGCCCGCTAAAGAAGTAAATACACAAGTTGAAGGACTTACGGCTCTGGACAGACTATCTCATCGCAAGTATCCCAGGATGAGATATCATCATAACCGTTATCCTGTTCAAGATTCAGAAAGAAAAGAGCAAATTCATTAGAACACGAAAATCGGTTTCATCAAGAAATACTACAAAGACTTATTAAAGCAACACTAAAAGGTTGTAACAGCTGAAACATTTCAGATATCTTCCTATTCTTTCATGTGATGGTGCCAAGAGTCAGAGTGTCCCTCTGAAATATCCGTGGTGTGTGACTCTACAACACGGGGACATTATTAATGGGCTCATCATGGCGTGCATAACTTTCACTAAACAATGGAGAGGCTAAGCATACCGTAATATTGCCTTGTATGGATTGTATCATAGTTGTGAGATCTCTGTTGTAGTATGTCTTCATAGCAGTTTCAATGATCAGGTTATCCCACACCTGAAATAGCAAGGAAGCAAGACAAGATAAATTTCATCAGTACAAATTCCCATATATTTGGCGAGCTCTTAAAGGTCAAACACAACATTACTAAAGCAATTTGACATGGATCTGCCATGAAGGTACATGATAGCTTCCACGGAATAATCAGACAAAACTTGAATAAAAGGAACAGAAACAAGAAACTAACACACAGTTTTTTACTCATGAACTAACATGGTGCAAATTGCTCTTCCGCTTGTACCAACGAAGATCTATACTGTTTCCACCTCCATCTCCGGTAAAGCCTACATGCAGAGGCTGCGATACGTATATTCTTCAGAAAAAGGCAACTTATAGTGTAATTTCTCATAAAAACAGGGAATGACTAGCTAACCTGATGGACATCACCGATGAAATGGGCCAAGAACATGAGTGCCTCTGTCAAGTTGTCTGTTATAGGGAGATTACGCTCAGACATCACTCGGCCATAACATGATCCCAAAAAAGTTAGTAAGGTACTTACGTGAACTACTGAAGCTTGTACCATTCACACCTTCTTTAAGTTGCATTGTAAAATTGTAGATTGCACCGGTTACACATCTGTCTGGCCGTTTAAGACGAGTTCCATCATGGCAGTCTCCTTCAGAAACAAAAAACATCAGCAAATCAACATTTAGCTCACAGCTGAATCGAATAAGCAACGAAGAAATTCCAGCCATACTCAAATCGGGGAACATAAAAACAAAATAACTGTTCTCTCAGGTAAAAATATCAAGCCTACTGATGGAACTTACTGCAGTAAGTGTAGGTACACTTAAAATCAGGCGTGTCGATGTAATGTAAAGCCCTGCTCCAGTAGTAGTGGAACCTCTGTGTATCGGGCCAGGGGCAAACAGAAGAAAAATTCCCTTCAGCACTGGCTGGAAGCAATTTTTGAACCCCAGCTGCAGCCGCTTCAGTAAGATATCCCTGTTGAATATGTACAGCAAATATTGGTTAAGCAAGGTCAGATCCCGCACAGCACCAATCAGACAGAAATTAAACAATATGGAAGCATATAACCCCTCATCATCTGCTAACAACCAGGAGCATTTCGTCTCAGTAAATCGATGTTTAGTTAAAATCCAGTTATAAATTACCATCACAAGGACCTTCAACAGCTACATGAAAATAGAAGTAATTCCCCCTACCAGAAACCATCACATCAACTACTAAAAGACCAAAACACCCGAAGCATTCTCAAACAAACAAACATACCAGATAGACAAAGATATCACATCAACTAAGAGCAATTCCAACAAGCAACAACCAAACCTTTATCCACTACAAGGGGTGGACTATATAGACCATATCCCGCCATCAGTTCAAAACAAAGGCTCAATCTTCCTACATTCTAAATGGAAGTAACAGATAAACATTCAGCAAACAGCCAAACACTGATCATGTCAAGAACATGCTTAATCATAAAAAGTCAACGCAAAATCAAGAACAATCAGCAACCCAAGCTCAACAACAAGGCTAAAGCACACAACAGTTCCATTGTTCAAGTGCAAGAAACCCAAAAAGAAAGCAACTTTACCTCAGCAATTTTGCAGGTAGCAACATGGCCTTCCTTCCCCCACCCATAAACTTGAGGAATCAGCACCACAAGCACCACAACTCTCCACAAATTAGACCCCAACATCTTCACAAACTATGCCTGATTCTTGCCCACGAAATATCTTAACCTGAGCAGGCGTATTTATGAAGCAATGAGGATAGGCAAGCAGAAACGTGGCCAATCGAAATGCGACAAGTCGAGTCCAATGGGTGGTTGAAACTTGAAAGCAACGGGAGCGGGGATCCAAGGTGACATTATTGTACTGCAATTGCGTGTTTGGCTGCATCTTAGTGAAAACGTGCAAATCATCGGAATGGGACAATTTCAATATGATCGCCTTGTTTGGTCCAGACCCCAGAGTGATAAACAAAGTGCGGCCTTCCATTGTTGATAAGGCTGGGAAACAAGATTCTCCAGCGCTTGTTGATGAACAGTTTCTGAGTGAGGTTGTTTGATGGCTAGCTTTACAGTTTACAGCCATCTCAAGTGCGGAGGTTTATCTCAACTACTTACCGGGTCAATGTGTTTTGACGGTTCTTATGTCAATAGATTTGCCTCAATGATTATTTTTACGAATATATACCAATATAATTTTCCGTGTTTGATTAAGTGCCAATGTAACATTTAAATAATTTTTAATGTAAAAATAACTCAAACTAATTGATGAAAGTGCCAATATAACGCTAAGACATCATTTATAGCGTTGACCGGCATTGACCCGACATAAAATGACTAAAATACCCTTTGATCTAAAACATAAAAGTGTTAAGACAATTTTACCCTTGTGGCACCACCACCCCCCACCTGCCACCACCCCTACCCCATCCATCGGTCGCCACCACCACCCCCTCCACCCGAACACTACCACTACCCCCTTCAACGGCCGACATCGCCAACCCGTCCCTCGCCACTCCCGCTAGCCCAGCCCCGCCGATGTTGCCTTCACCTGATCGATATCCACCTTCTCTCTCCGGATTTTCCATTTCCTCAATCGGCTGTATTCACTCAATTAAGCACGGACGCTCAATGGTTGAGCAATTATCGCGGCTGAGGCTCGCCGGAAGGTGGTGGTGGCGGGGCTCAAACAGAGGGTTCCTAGCGGCGATAATTGATGAAGGAGGGTTTCTAGGGGCGGCGAGATGGAGGGTTATCAGCGGTGGCAGGAGAGTTGCCAGTCGTGCTTTGATGAAGGAGAAACAAATGCGGGAGAAGAAAGAAAGAAAGAAATATATATATAAATATATATATATATATATATATATATATATAAGAATTTTGAAGGGTATAAATGTAGTTCCTTCTTTTTTCCATTTTAAAAAAATCAAAAGGGTAAATAGCCTTTTAATCGAATTCCGGCCAAGATATGTCAGAAAGGGTAAAATTGCACTTACATCAACTATCTAGGGTTATATTTGCACTTTCAATAATCAAAATGTTATATTAGTACTTACATCAATTAGGTAGGGTTGTAAAAGCGTATTTCTCTCTTTTTTTTAAAGAACCATCCTTAATATTTCCAATATTTCATGACAATAAAGACAAGTTTGTAGGACAGGGAGAAAAATCAAAAACTGAAAATTAAATCGAAATCGAATTATCTGAATTCAAATAAACCGAACCAAGTTTAAAATACGATTTTTGAATGACTGAATTGATCAAACCGATTCTCGAATATGATTTTATGTTTGGTTTTGGATATTGAAAGTCAACAAATCCAACCTGAATACCGAATTGCAATTAAAAAATAAATTGATTATATATGTTAATAATATAATTTAATTGTTATGCTTGAATTTATTTGTAGTTGTTGGATTTTTATTTTGAACACTTGAGTTTCATGTTTGATGATGTATAAATTAAATTACATATTTTTTAGAACTTTAAAATAACTTAAATGTTTTTAGTAATTTTTTACTTTCTACAATTTTAAAAATTGAAAAAATATCTGTTTTTATTTTAAAAATTCAAAATCTAATTTTGATTCTTTTAAAAATTGAAATTACATTCTTTTAAAATATATATGATCTTTTTAAAGTTCTTGTTCATAAAATAATTTTTAAATTTTGAAATTAATTTTAAATATGAAAGTTTAGAAAATGAAATTCAATTAAAACATTACAAGTGCATTACTAATTTTCACCTTTCAATTTATTTAGGTAGGCAAATTTATTTAAATTAAATGTTAAAATATAATTAATAAGTATGATAGAGAAAATCAATTGGGGTACATAAGTTTCTTTGTGGTTTTAGTTGCTAAAGTGGAGAAAAAAGGTTGGATATTTAATAAACGGGAACCGAAAGATGAGTTGCAAATGTGTTTCACCATTGCATATGCTCGAATACAGGAATCCGTTTTCCTGTTGGAGGATAGAAGTCCCATGGGATTTTCACTATGAGCATAGTGTTTTTTACCCTCCCCTGCAGTAAACAGGGTGTTAAGGAACTGGATGTAAACATGGTGTTGTCATGATTATGAACATGGTGGTGATTTTTACCCTCCTCAGCAGTGAATACATTTCCTGTCCGCCCTTTCCTTAAAACTTTAGCAAGGAAGGTTGAAAAAATACGAGGCTCAACAAATCTGAAGTAGGAAATACATCGCACAAAGTTTAGAAAGATTCATCACTGTCATTCCCCTACTTACCAGAATATGCTATAGATCTAGCAGGAAAAAGCTACTTAAATAGACTCCATCACTCCATCACTCCATCACCAGTCATTCCAGCATTAACCATGAAGTATGTGATTATTTTCTGAAGTGAAATTATGCTGCTATGCTGGCCATATATACCGCGTACTTTTTACTTTTTTAACACATTAGTGAACAAGCAAAATCACATGTAATTCTCAGCAATGCCAAGTTATCAATAAGTTAGACTGATATAATGCATTTAGTAAGACTTTTCCAAACTTCATATTCAACCAAGTAACTACCGACTGATAAGATGTATTTGCTGTAATCAATTATTGTATTGCTGACAAGAATATATAGAGTACAATAAGGAAACATAATATGAGTAGAACTCTTGCTTAGTCAACATGACTTATCCAGAATCAATCAAGATCTAATTAGAAACGTGACTTACTCTAACACCCCCCCCCCTCTCAAGCGAAGCGTCGGATGTTCAACGACGCAAAGCTTGGACCGAAAGAACTCAAATAGTGAACGAGAAAGTCCTTTGGTGAAGATGTCAGCAATCTGAAGACCAGTGGAGACATGGGCAACACGCAGCTTGTCAGAAGCCACCAACTCCCTTACAAGTGATAGTCTATGTCAATATGCTTGACCCACTACTGTTGTCACATAACAGCAATGGGAAGCTCGAAAGCGGAACACGAAGGTTGTGAAGCAAATGAATCATCTAGACCATCTCCGAGGGTGTGTTGGCAAGAGCTGGATACTCTGACTCAGTGCTGGATCGAGAGACGGTAGACTGCTTCTCGGCACTCCCAGAAACAATATTTCCATCAAGAAAGACTGCATAGCCATATGTAGATCGGCGAGTCTTGAGACAACGAGCCCAATCAGCATCTGAATACCCCAAGACGTCAGGAGTACTGGCCAAGCGAAAGGTGAGGCCAAAATGGAGAGTGCCTCTGACGTGGCGAAGAATCCAAGTGACTGCAGCATAATGGTCATCACGAGGATCCTGAAGAAACTAACTGATGGTGTTAACCGCAAATGCCAGATCTGGGCAGGTAATCGTCGGATACTGTAGGGCACCAACAAGGGATCGATACAGTGTCAGATTCTGAAATGGCGGACTGGTGGAGCTGTGTAGCTGTGAACTAGTAACAAAGGGGGTAGAGACCGGGGCCACATCGAGCATACCGGCATGAGTCATACTTAGCTTGACGGAGAAGCAGACCTGAAGAAGTGGGTGATACTTCTAAGATAAGAAAGTAGTGAAGGTCGCCCAAATCCTTAATACCAAACTCCCGATGTGTCCGATCAATAAACTGTCGAAGGATCCCAGAGTCATTTCCTGTGAGGATGATATCATCGACATAGACTATGAGATAAAGTAATAACGAGCCTCGAGAGAGAACAAAAAGGGAAGTGTCGGCAGAACTGTACCAAAACCCGAGTTAAGATAGATAGATGTTGAACCGCTGAAACCATGCTCAAGGTGCTTGCTTGAGACCATAAATGGCCTTTCGCAAATGGAAAACATAATCTGGATGAAGAGAGTCCTTGTAGCCAACTGGTTGTGCCATATAGACCAGAGTATTAAGAATACCATTCAGAAATGTGTTCTTGACATCCAACTAATGAAGAGGCCAGGAGCGCATAGTGGCAATGGCAAGAACGGTCCGGACAGTGGAGGCCTTGGCCACCGGACTAAAAGTATGATCGAAATCGAAGCCCGGAATCTGAGAGAACCCCTGTGCAACAAGCTGAGCTTTTTGACGATCAACTGTACCATCAGGATAATACTTCAGCCGATAAACCCATTTGGATCCAACAATGTTGACACTAGAAGAGCGTGGAACAAGATCCCATGTGTGCTAGCCCCGTAAAGCAGCAATCTCCTCATTCATAGCAGCAACCCAAGACGGGTCCTTCAATGCCGAACGATAATCAGTGGACTCCGACTGGGCGAGAAAGGCAGCAAGAAGACCATGAGCCACAAGACCATAATAGTCTTGACGCTGAATAGCTCTAATGGATAATCTAGTGGCCATGCGATGAGTACGATGCTACAGTGAAGAAGCTGATAGAGAAGGAGCCGGAGAGGACGCCAGGGACTGAATAACCAAGGTGGCTAGATATGATGCCGCCAAGGGAGTAGGACTGGCCACCGGTGACTATGGAGGGGGGGTTGATCGGTCAATAGACGGCAGAACAGAGTCCGACGAGTAAGTAGTACAGGGCATAGGTGACGACTGATCAAGAGTCGAGAGTGGTGGGCCAAAACTGCAGGTAGTGTCCAGAAAAACATAAACATCTAAGATCGAGAGAGCATAACCAGTGGCCGAGGCTGAAGATGAGGCAAAAGGAAAACAACCTTCATCGAAACGAGCATGACATGTGACATAAATCTTTCCAGTGGAAAGATCAAGGCAGCGGAAACCCTTATAATGGCAGTTGTAGCCGATGAAAACACAAGAAATGTATGAGGGGCCATAGGACGATCGTATGGGAATACTTGAGAACCAAAAGGATGGAAGTTTGAGTAGATCGGATCATGGTGATAAAGAAGTCCATAAGGAGAAGTTCCTTGTAACACCGGAGTGGGAAGCCAATTAATAGTGTAAACTGCAGTGGCAAAAGCATCATCCCACCTTGACAAGAGTAGATGCGAAAGAAAAAGCATAGTGAGGCCAATTTCTGCAACATGTCTTTGTTTGCGCTCGGCCCGACCAATTTGCTCTGGGGTGTATGGGCACGAAACTTGATGACGAATGCTTTTGGAGGAAAATGGGATAGTAGGAGCATATATAAGAACTCAGTGCCACCATCACTTTGAAAAGCTTTCATTTTGGACGTAAATTGATTCTCGACTAAGGCCTCAAACTGCAAGTAAGTGTCAACAAACTCGGATTTTTGATGTCGTGGAAAAACCAGGTAAAACGAGAGTAATCATCCACAAACAAGGCATAATAAGAAAAACCATTTTTAGAAAAAACTGGGGAAGGCCCTCACAAATCAAAATGTACCAGGTCCAGGAGGTGCGCAACACGTTTATGATTTTCAACAAAAGCTAACCGCTTCCCCTTTGCCATAACACAAGGAGTGCAAGTATGCAGTTTAGGTAGTAAAGAGGAAACTGAAAGAAGACCGAACCTCTGTAAACCAGAGATGACAGTCGCTGGCACAAGCCCTAGTCGAGCATGCCAAAGCTCAAACGATACCCGTCCTTTATTCTGTTGCAAGAAGGAAACTAGTGTTGCGTCACCCTTATCTAACACGTACAATTCTCCATCACTGTGGCCCCTACCCACGACTGCCTTGGAAACCTTGTTCTGAATCACAAATTTTCGGTCATCAAAAGTAACAAATACATTTAAATCCCTGGTCAGTTTACTAATAGACATTAAATTTTTAGTGATGGCACGAACGACCAAAACATCAGACAGTGTCAAGGTATCACAAATCCGAGAATCACCAATATGAGAAATTGGAATAGAAGCACCATTACCAACAGAAACACGTGAATTACCAGAATAAGGTGCTACACTGTCAAGGCCAGAGGCTGAAGACGCCATATAACTGGTAGCACTAGAATCAACATACCAGTCTATTGCGCTAGAAGTTGGTTCTATCTGCAAGGAATTCTAGAAATCATCGGCCAAGTGTGTGGAGTCTGAACGAAGGGTATGCGCTAACATCTTGTAAAAGGTAGCATCGTAATGGCCCGGACGACCACACCAAGTACTGTGAGGACAGCCGTGAACTGTCCAGGATCAAAACCAAACCGACCACCTTGGCGGCCACCAGTCCGGCCGCCTCTGGTGGAGCGGGAATCCCACACGGCGCCGCCCCTGACCGGCGCATAATCCCACGTGCGCCCGGTTGGGGGTTACTCACCTGCAAAAAATGCTACCGGGCTAGACACAAGTACTGAATTTCCTTGGAGATTTTTCAAAAATGCCTCATGATTCTTAGCACGTGACAAAATGTCAGCATAAAGGGGTTTAGGGGAAGAATTAATCAGGGGGGCAGAAAAATCTTTGAACTTAGACTCGGGAGCAGTTAAAAACCAAATTATCTTATCATCATTAGAAACTGGAGAACCCATAAGGGATAACTGCTCAAAAATATCTTTAAATTGTAAATGGAGTTCATGAATGGTACCGCTCTTACGTATACCGTGGGCATCTGCACAAAGGCGGAGAATGGTGGATGTGTTACTATTCTAAAAAGTGGCGCAAAAACTATTCCATATGTCCTTGGCAGTCACACACGAGGCCGGGTGTTCGGAAAGGGCCTCATGAGAGAGAGAGAGTATAACAACAGACTACAGACCCTCTGGTCTTCATCAATCCAGAGGTCATAGATGTCCTTGGCCAATTTGTAAGCCGCATCACGGTTAGTGGGAGGAGTGCGGAGAGCGGCGACAAAAGAGGAAGATGATGAGCCGGCCGACGACAGAGTAGGGAGAGGTGGGCATGGAGTCGACCCATCAAGATAACCAAAAAGCTTCTGAGGTCTGAGGACGTATTCAATCTAACATTTCCAGAGAAGAAAGTTGGACTTATTGAGCTTGATTTGCATCATTTGTAGAAGAGTATTGAACGATAATTTTTCACTGGTCATGATGAGAGTGGAGTGGTTCAGCTGCTAGTGGGAGAAGAAGGATGGCGGCCGAAAAAAAATCTAAGTTTTGGAAGGTGAATCAGAACACTGCTCTGATACCATGATAAGATGTATTTGCCGTAATCAATTATTGTATTGTTGACAAGAATATATAGAGTACAATAAGGAAACATATATGAGTATAACTCTGGTTTAGTCAACATGACTCATCCAGAATCGATCAAGATCTAATCAGAAATGTAATTTACTCTAACACCGACTCTATTGGAAAAAGAAACAGTAAGATGTAAGAGTCATACCGCATATAATAAAAAATTGACATCAGACAAGATCTTCCTATCATACTTATCAGCAAACAATGAAACAACTTCATAAGCAAGACATATCCAAACCTTAGTATAAACTAAGCAAAACAGTAGCCGAAGAGGTGGTGCCATTACATTACAAACAGGAATATTTGCATTACAAACATCTAGGTTATCCAACTTATCCTGTTCAGTCGCATCATGGGTGTATCTCGAGATACAATGGGAACTATTGTAGTAGTAACTACAATTTAAAGTAAAAAGAACACAGGGCAGAAAAGATTAGGTCAAATACTGGAAAAAAACCCAAACATTTACCAATTCCTTACCGGAGTAACCTCATTGTTGCTTCCGCAGCTGCTGGAGGAGCGCTTTTGCTTTTTCATTGGTAAATTGTTGGTGATGAAAGGCTACACAAGATACAGGGTAGAAAATATTAGGTCAATTACTGGAAAAAAACCTAACATTTACCAATTCCTTACCGGATTAACCCAGTATTCAGGATGCTTCTCGGTCGGATTCCATTGTTGCTCTCGCGGCTACTCAAGGAGCGTGTTCCCTATCCCATTGATAGTTTGTACGTAATGAAAGGTTACATGGGAAGGGTAAGTGAGGGTAATAGTACGCATTTATTTGGGTAAAATACTGATATGACCATATGTTTTGGAGGTTTGTGCTAATATGATTCTGTGAAGTTAAAAAATGCTTTTGTAGCCCCGTGTTTTGCATCTGAAGTTCTGATATAACCTTTTGCCACTATTCTGGTGTTGACTTTATAATTTCCGGCATTGACCAAAAATAAAAAAACTAAAATACCCCTAGTTTTCAAATTACAAATTTAATGAATAAAATACCCTAGGTTTCTTCCTCTTCACCACCACTATCACCACTGTCGCCATTATCATTGCTGTCGGCCACCACCAGCCACCATCATCACTCTCCCCAGCTACCGCCACCACTCGTCCCAACCACCACCACCACCACCCACCCTAGCACTCGTCTCAACCACCACCACCACCGCTCAACCCTAGTCCCACCACCACAAGTCCCTAGCCCTGCCACCACTCGTCCCAACCACCACCACCACCGCTCAACCCTCGTCCCACCACCGCCACCACTCGTCCCAACCACCACCACTACCACCGCTCAACCCTAGCCCCGCCACCACTCATCCCAACCACCGTTACCACCACCGCACAACCCTAGCCCCACCCCACCACCGCTCAACCTTATCCTTGTCACTGCAACCGCTAAACCCTAACCTAGCCGCGCCATCGCGCTCCACTTCTCCCTCTTGTCTAGCCCCGCCACTGCACTCTACATCTCCCTAGAACATCGATTGGAAACCCGATTGGAATGCCACTTTGATTCACCTCCACCACCGCCTTTGACTCACCCCCGCCACCATTTCCGCCTCGATTTACTCCACCGTAGATTTGCATTTCCACGTCTGCTGCAGATTTGCTCCGTCGGTGGGGAAAAGTAACAGGTCTGGAAAATGGGAAAGAAAGGAAAGGAAGGGAAAATGGAAAGGGAAAAGAAAATGGGGAAGAAGGAGAGGGAAAAGAAATCGAGTTGGTCTGGAAAATGGGGAAGAAGAAGAGGAGCAAATCGGGGAGAAGGAGAGGGAATGGCAAAAGGAGTTTTTCTATTTATTTATTTATTTTTAAAACCAGGGGTACATTGGTCATTTTACTAAATTCCATTCAAATTCAGGCCTCCAGGGTTATATTAGGAATTCTAGCAAAACACAGGGCTACAATGACACTTTTCAACTTCACAGGGTCATATTAGCATAAATCCTCAAAACATAGGGTTATATGAGCACTTAACTCCATTTATTTTTTTATGTTATCGAGTGCTTTCTTTGATTGCGAATGTTGAGTGAGACTGGCTGCAACTATGCAGATTTTCAAACCCGGGCATATATATGGAAGGCACGTCTTTTATGTATTTTCTTCTTTTTTTTTATCCCCTAAGGAGGACGCTATTAAATATCTTTTTTTAACCACTCTATTTAATTTCTTTTTTATTAGCGCACGAAATGCATCCTCTAACTGCTTTCCTATTTTTTTTAATCTTTTCGTTGTCCCATATTTAATTTGTTTTTTTATGTAGCACATATGAATGCGTCCTCTAATTGTTTTATATTTTTAAAAAAATTCCATAATGATAAATGCATCGGAAGAATTTGAAAATCCGCTTTGAAATTTATGATACTAAAATTTTAACATCTTATTTACTTGAATAAAAATAATGGAAAATTTTGATCGTATGTATTTCATTTTTTTAAATGTACCGAAATATAGAAAATGAATGAATTATAAAAAAAATATGTTAAAAATGTATTGAGATTTTAATTTTAAAATTTTGGATTTTTTGTAATTTAAATAAATTATAGATGTATGCAAAAATTTTAAATTTTCCTCTTTTTCCACTACAAACTAATTTAAATGAACAAAAATATAAGAGTAGACGCATTTAATGTTTATGAAATTAGAGGATGATAATGAAAATAAAATAAACATGAAACAGAGTAACAAAAGTATAAATTGATTCAGTGATACAATATTCGAAGAACACGTGCCAAATAGATAGGTAGAAACGTAATGAAATGAGTGCCCAAGGCACTAAAGACACCCTCCGCAAAGCTTTCCACCTGTTCCACATAGGGGCGGGCGTATGGTGTGGGATGTGCGTCGTGGAACAGTCATGTGAGTAGAAGCATGTACGTCGTCATGCCGAACTCCCTCTGTAAAATCCTCCCCCATATCGTCTCATGCGTCCTCATTCAAATCATACTGGACATGGGGAACACTACCTGCATCAAATGGAGCAGTAGGAGACATATACGCATGACTGGCAGTGGGAGTATGGTATGCAGTAGAATCAGCTGGAGTAGTGTTGGAGTGTGAGGGTCCACCATCTGATGGTCCATCGTGGGTTGGACTCGCATGTGAGGGTACATCTTAAGACGAACCAATGTGTGCAGTAGGTCCGGGAGCACATAGTCGCCAACCACCCTGTCGACCAATAGGAGCTGTAAGGTGGCTTTTGATTTCATTATATCTCTTACCAGGGGGAAGTCCCTCGGTGTTCACATGTGGCTGATAATACTCCAGTTTGGAGGGCTCGTGCGCATATTCTAGAGTACGTGTGACAACACCACGTGCCCCCTAATAACGTTCGCGAAACGTGGGGGACATTCGTCCAAATTAATATCTAACATAAGGCGAATCTCGGAAATTGCCTGCAACTACATAAATGAGATAAATATGTTAGATATTAAAAAATGAGGGAATCTGAAGTATTATTTGTTGATAATATGGGAAATTTAGTAAATACCATTCCAAAGTCGCTCCATCTCTATGAAACCCCTCCGTAACCGTTTGGCGTTGTCATGGCTGATCAATCAAGGTCACTGTCCTGCGAAAATACCACTCCATGTATTCTCGATCGGGTGTATATGGATCCGCTAACCCAAGAGCATTAATTTGGTGCTCTGCTCGATGTTCTCACGCATCAAGATATCTTCTCAGTTCAACACGTCAATCCATGCATGCCCTTCCCCGACGGTCTCTACTATGAAGCAATTTGTGTTCATCCTTAGCGACCAACTACGTGGGTATTGTATGGATAAGGCAAAATTTCCTGAGAACACGATGAACATGGTGATACTCCACGACGTGCCAACAAATAAGGTCAACACACAATAGCCAGTTGTTGCTGCCAGCTGTACAGTATTGTGGGAGATGTTGCATGACATTTTCAGTGTGTGGCTGCCAAATAAGCTGACATAACAGACAAGTTTTGTGGTTTGAAAAGAAACACTTTTTTTCCTTTAGTTCAAAAAAAGGAAATCCAAATTACATTATACCTGACTGTCGTGGAAAGATGTCAGCTGATCGCGGTACATTTTTAGTACATGCATGGGTGATTGTGATAAATTATACCGGGCTCTCCACTTGTGAGGAATAGAATGAATAATATTAGCTATTCCTAGTAATTAAAAAGGTTTAAAAATTGTGTTCTTACTAATTGAATACAAACCTGGACCCAAGAGCACTCATGGTGACGGTTACTGGAAATCGTCCGGCAGGACAGATGGTTGGTATTTGCTCTCATGCCCACAACCAATAGCAAATATAAGAAAATATAATATAATGTAAGAGGTCATTATGGACACGTGTCCAACTAACAAGTTTAACCAACAATGTTACCTGTAGTAGGACTAGTGGCTCAGATATGGATTTTACTTGTGGAATTGCAGTGTCACATAAGATCATGTACAAGTGTGCCAAAATCGCACTCCCCCAACTGTACTGATGTACTGCATCTAAGTCCATGAGTATCAATAAATAGAACAGAGGGAATAGGTGCACAGATGTTTCATACATGAACAATCCTCCAACCAACAGTAGAATGAAAACCCTTGCCCGCTACTGACAATCTACCACATTTGCATTTATAGGAAATGGACTGTGCAACAAGTTTCCCAACTAGCTGGCCATTATGTGACCCCTTTGATGTCACTCGTGTATGGTGTAGCCCTCAGGTAGTCGGTGCATAATCTCTGTCAGTCATTCATGCGCATGCTTATGTCAACACTAGTGATTTCCAAGCCATCGATCGGTAGACCCCAAAGGATGCCCACATCCTGCAACATGACGGTAGCCTCCCCCATCGGCAGCTGGATCGTGTTTGTCTCTAGTCTCTAGCGCTCAACTAACACAGTGATAAGTGAATGGTCATGTGATTGGTGCATAATCTAATAGTCCCTGGAAGCCAGCCTCACGCACATAGCGCATCACTCGATCAGGTATCCCATCAATCCTACAAGCCTCATCGCACCTTCTCACCTGCAATGCTCATCTTCCAATTGACCATTGTATAGAGCACGTGCACGATGCTCCCGGTGAAAATAAAGCAATCCATCATCAATGGGTCCTGGATTATACATGGTGTATCCCTGGTGAAAATCATAATCACATGGAGAAATGATCAATCTATATTTCCACGAAAATCAATACTATTACATGTAATAAATATTAAAACCAAATAAAAAATTAGCTTCAATTTAAACAATACACATAATACAAATCCACACAATTAATTACACTCCTTTAACGGGTGAATCTAACATAACAAGCTGGATAACTACATAATATCATACAATATATAGTGGTATAAACAAAACATAAGGATCTCTAGAAACTATATATTACAAACACAACCCTCAGCAAACCCTCACCCACGGACGCCTCTACAATCACCCGACAGTCTCTCATCCATTTGATTCCTTATTTTTCTCTCTGCAAACTGACCACACCTCCTATTACAAAACTTTTCAATATCGGGAATCAACCTCCAGTTTGAGTGTTGCCATAGTGATGGATCTCGGAAAGGCACAAAACCCTCACTATATTGTTGCACATAGGTGGTCGTGTGATGTACCTTATCACAGAGAGTAGACGGATCATCATGCCGATACCTACAAACAACCAATGCATGGGAATAAGGGAAATAGAAAATGTGTCATTCATGAATATCACACTTTTCTCTCCGGTATTTCACATTGTATTGGCTCTCACCCATGGTGCCATCAATGGTCCTTGTCACAACCTTATAAGTCTACGATGCCTGACCAAACACGGTTACACTATGTCCCTGTCCCCAAGTGTCTTGCTTCTGAAACTTTTTCCAAATCCTGCTTGGGAACTCAAACCTACACAATTCTACATCAATTTAGAATACTTCACCTAATCCAAGAACAAATAATGAAATATAATGCATTAAAAAAGTACCTCCAATTTGTGATGTCCATTAGCCTTCGTGCAAACATTTCAATTATTCGGTCAAAAGTGGCTTTGACACATGTTGTTATCGGGAAATGTCGTGCGTACCTTAAACAATTTTTGTAACTCTCTGACAAATTATTTGTAATAATTCCCCAATGACGATCTCCCTCATCAAAATTAAGGTACCACTTACTGATATCATGACATTTTAGCCAATCCCAAGCAGATGGTTCGAGATTCTCAACCTCCTCCTTGTACTCCCTCCACCTGATTTCTTGTCTGGCACGACCAAGCTGTCAAACCAAAGTCTTAAAATGCACATTTTTTAACTTCCCACACTCCACACTAAGGAAGTTGGACTAAAAATGCCTCAAGCAAAATCGGGGGTATCCTGCTGGCTCCATCAATAATCCATATGTCTCATTGCATTCAAAATCCCATCATGACGATCTAATATAATACAGATTGGCCTAGTATCACCACCTACCACATGGAGTCACAGTTTGAGCATGAACTAGTTCTAGCTCTTAATAGTCTCAGCATCAAATATTGCATAAGCAATAGGTAATATGTAATCATTCGCATTGTGTGTTACAACAACTAGCATTTTGGCCTTGTATGCACCTCTCAAATGAGTCCCATCCATACTAATCACTGGCCTGGAGTGGCAAAAAGCTTTGATAGCCTGACCAAATGCCCATAACAAAAACTTAAATTTCTTACACCCATAGCCGTGTATTCTATCAGATACATTTGCCCAAACAACAATGGTGCTCATATTGGCCCCGATTAGCTCATCTATAATGGCAAGATTGCAAAGGATTCCTCCCAAGTTCTGAATACCAAATCAATAGCCTTCTAGCGAGCATACTATGACTTCTTGTAGGAAAGGGTCACATTTAACTCCTTCTTCACATGCGCTTGGACTACCTTCACCGTGAGGGAAGGGTTCACGTCAATCTAATGGCAAATGGAACAAGCGATCATCAACGATGTCAGGTTAGTGTTACCATTTAATCGACCAGCACCATACAACTATGACTACTTACCCATTTGGTGATCTCTCACATTCGATGGGTAGCCTTCTTGTTGGCTCTAACAATCTAATGACAATTAACACTTCCTTTAACAACATCCTTACATTTTGCATACCATGTATGTAACCTGCTCTCCATGACCCAGTGTTCCCTGTTCATCATTGAACTCCACCTAGAAATAGCTTCTACCAATTCTTGCTTACTCCTGAATCACATACCCAAGTCAACTTCACCAGCCACTTGAACATTACTAGGAAGTCTTTCGCCACAATTAGTTGGGGCATACCCATCCTTATCAGGCCCCCCATAATCTCTAAAGTAGGCCTCCGTATTAGGATTCAGCAAAAATAGAACGTTGTGGCTATATTGTTCGTGTACACCACTTGTTCATCATCATTCCCTGGATTTGAATCTGTTTGTAAGGATCGACCATCTTCACTTTCTTCTTCAAGTTCCCTTTCCTCACCTTTATCATCGCTAACAACATGCTCACCATGACCAACAACATGCTCTCCAATTTCACCTACATAATCATAATCGAAGACATTCAGCTCTTCATGATGCACACTATATATACCAGCACTTGTGGATGGCTGAGTGCAATCGAGATGGACATACGCACTGTGTTGACTCGACTCACTAATGAAAGAAGGCTCTCCAAAACCTTGGCAATGTACAGGGGGTGGGAAGGTTGGCAAAGCTGTATAGTTCTGAACATTGCTCAACAACGACATGAACGTGCCCGAACTAAAATCACTCACGTGGTCAATAGTGTTTGACATCTTCTCCATGTTAATGTAAAGATTAGCTAAGTACAAGGACATTTGATCAATAATGTTAAAGAAGGTCGCGGTGGATTCGTCATCTTCCATATTGTGACATCAATAGTATATAGACGAACCAATCAACTCAGGACAACGATAATAGATTTTCAACAAAACCCCCTCACCTACAATGTCAGGCCATCTAAAAATTAATTCAACTAAACCGGAATGGCTTAACCTCCGTTCGAGAGTCACATTTTTCTCAGGTATGAGAGGATCATAATACACACCCACATTCAAATCAACTTAATCCGACCCCCTTTGTACAAGTAGACCGTAAAAAACATTGTAGAAATGCATTATACAAATATAGAACATATAATTCCATTTTCAGAAAGACGATATTATCCATCAACATATATTCAACTCATCAAACCCTAAACCATACACTATTCAATTGTCATCGGACAACCAAATCATACACTATTATCGATTATCTTACACTAATTCACATACACCATTTGAACTCAATTATAGCACATAGATTAAGTTAATACTAGAACTTCAATAAAAAAAAATTAATGAACAAATCACACATAATCAATTCACCCATAATCACACATCCTTAAAACGATTCTATTGCCCCCTTCCTTTCCCAAATCAACAGAGTTGCCAATTGGCAAGAATTATTTATTTCCATAATTACATTAATTACTCATTAACTAATGTGAATATGTGGTCTTAATTAACGATCTATATCATTTGTACCAAAAAGAAAAGCTAACAAAAACCTTCATTCATCACAAATTGTTCTCATTTTCCTCACAAGTTTTGTCCGTAAATAAACTAAGTCTGCAAATAATTGAGATTATTTCCCAAAATCAAACCACACATAATCATCCAACACATTCATCGAGATTTTTCAAAATACCTCTCATCTCGGCAGGGGCGGATAGGCTCTCAGAGACTCGGAGCTTCTAGCAGCGTGTGGCTTATGATGGCACGTGGATTCTAACGGTGTGTGGCTTCCATGTGCGGCTCTTCTGGCTGCACGTGCATCCCACACTTAGGTTCGGAGGCGGCGCAATAGGCAGTAACGACATCGCGGTGATGTAACCTATAAACCAAACAACCATTTACTCCCAAACCTAAGAGACAAATTGCAGGTCTACAAAACCGAAAAGAAGTGATGAAGTACCCAGCGAGGAAGGAAGAAAATGATGCTAAAAATTGCTGGGGAAGACACCAGCGGCATGAGCCCAACGAGGAAGGAAAAAGAAGGCTTGAGTGCGACGAGGACGGGAGAATGCGGCGGCGGAGGGAATGGGTTCTGCTTTGGTTTTAATAGGAAAACAGCATGAGAACGCATTCGCTAAATGTGTCCTTGCTTTTTTGGAGTTAAAAAAAATGAAAATAATGAGGACGCATTTGCCAAATGTGTCCTCCCTTTTACAGAATAAAAAGAGTAAAATGCTCATTCTTTCAGCTAATAAAAAAAATTAATAAACATAGAGAATGCATTTCGTAAATGTGTTCCCCACATTTGCATCCGTCGCCATCTACTGTAGCCACAATTAAAGAATTTTCTCTTATCATATCCTCATTCTGTAAAACTTTCTCTACACGCTGGAGTATTGAAAGTCAAAAGAAAATTTTGAAACGAAACTTTTATTTGTGTATAAAAATTAAACTCCATTTTCAGTAAAAATGAAAATAATCCAAACACATGCTTGTTGCTACTACACGGCTTCAAAGGACAAAGAGTTAAAAACACACACAGCCGCATACTCAACAGTCAACAATCACCACAACAATATTCAGAATTTACACACTTAATAATCTACAAAATTCAGAATTTGCACAGCACTTACGGACGTCGGGCGAGTGCCGGGCGGTGGATGGGCGGTGGACGGACGGGCGGCAGAGTCACAGAGGAGAGAAGGTGAAGTGAAAGGGTTCTGCTCGAGAGGAAAACGTATGCATTTATTTTTTATATTATCCTCACTTTGTAAAACTTCCTCTAGACGCTTGAGTTTTGACTTTTAAGGGTAAAGCATATATCCATATACTAGATAATACATGTTCTGATGTACGGAATTATGAACGAATATAATTAATATAACATAATTTAATTTTAATAACTAATAAGATTATGTGATATTTAAATGAGATTTCACACGATGTAATATTAGAATAAATTTATATATTTATTTTATTAAAAAATGAAGTCAATCTTTCTTGATACATAACAATTATTTTCTTATATTTGAACAAAATTTTATATATATATATATATATATATATATATATACATATTTATTATAGAAAACTATTAATGTTGTATAAATATACTTTACATTATGAAAAATATAGTGATAAAAATATGAAATATATGTTGATAGTGAATCAATAATTATTAAATTAAAATTATTAAATTATGGGTATTTTAAAAATAAATAGCAAAAATACTCTTAGTTATAAATAAAGGTATAAGATAACATAAAAAATATAAAAGAAATACTAAATATAATTTTAAAAATATGTTAAATAACTTGAAAGTTTATAAGTAATACAACTTATAAGTAAAATAAATGGATAAATTGTTAAAATATTTTTTGAACAATTCATTGAAAAAGAATTAATAGTTATTAGCATTCAGTGTTAAAAGGAAAATATGACAATAATAATAATTCGAATATTTTTCTTTTACATTGTCATTCAAGATTATAATTAGTTTATAATGTTTTTTTAGAAAATTTATTGAAATTTTATTTATAATGTAGATTATAAAATGAAAAAGTTTAGAAAGACAACTTAATCGAGAAAAGAATAAAGTTTTGTTTGAAAAATATGAAAAGTTAAAATAGAGTAAACAATTATCTAAACTACTGTTCTTCTTCTTCATTAGTAACTGAAATGAAATGAACATTTCAAGAGCAAAAACTTTCACAAAATTCATTTATGATTCAATTGCTACAATCAATTGTCCGACCTTTCAATAAGGAATGGATACGGTTTAATTGATACAACGATTTACATCAGACATTTTAATTAAGGAATTGATACAATTGACTAATTTAGTTGATACACTTTTAAGTGTAAAGAGATATATATCAGACACTACAATTAAGGAATTGATACGTTGGAATTCCGCCAATTCATTACAGAAAATGTATCAACTAAAGTATTTTTTTATAGCAACTGATATGACAATGTTTGGTGATGGCAGGTGTAAAAATTCGGTGAAAGGTGATGTGGCTAAGTGTTTGGGTGCCACTTAAGCAAGTAGTTGCTCTTTTAGTACATAGTATAGATTATCCCCATTCTGTAAAACTTCCTCTTGACGCTGGAGTTTTGAAAGTCAAAAGAAAATTTTGAAATGCAACTTTTATTCGTGTATAAAAATTTAAAATTAATACTTACTCCATTTTCAGTAAAAATAACAAAAGGGTAAGTCTCAGGAAATTATTCTTGTCCATAAGCTTATAGATGGACCAGGAATCTGTTTGCAATTAACCTAAATTTGATTAATATTCACGGGCCAGGCCCATTTAGTTCAGACTTCAAATCTAAAAACTATCTTTCTTATTTCGAATCTGAGTTCGACACCAGGGCAGCATTATCATCCTCCGCAACCTGAATAGGCTAATTCTAATTCTAATTCTCAGAATTCTGATTTAATTAACCTTCTCTGGTGAAACAGGCGATTGCTCTATAAGCTCCGGTGGGAAGAATCTCGAGATCGCTCATGGAATTCGGTTTAAGGTACCCGATTTGTATCCATTTTGCTGTATTAATGTGCGCGCCTTCACCGGTTTTCTTCAGATTCCGGTCGAACTACCTTGTATTTTCTTGATGCTTGACATATGATTCCGGCATAGGTGTCTTCATCGTACAAAATTTTCCAATGCCAGGTAAATCAAATTTTTGTGCTTTTTGTGTGTGTTTTCTTATTTTTTTTGTGAGAATTCTAATTGAGTTTTGGTTGAATGATAGGGAATTAGAAAAGTAGTGCATGATCGATGGGAGTTTGCCAACTATTGCTTTAAAAAGGGGGCAGAAACTGCTGTGATTCCTACAGCGAAAAAGGCTGATCTCAAGGCAAAAATTTCAATACTTCAGGTATTGACAAATTTTGAGTTTCTTTCATTATATATACACATGAAAGGCTTGTGGTTTGGTATGAATGATATGAATAATGATATGTAGTGTTAAGGATGGAATGATATGTTCTATAGCGTCTACTACTGTCGTGTCATACTTTTTTATGTATAGTATGCTCTCTTGTTCCTTGTTTCTCTTCTGTCTCTAGTGCAGCTTCGTAGCCACAAAGAAAGTTCTTGTATAAAGGTATGTTGCCGGTCAACCCATAATTCAATGCCCTTGTGGATGATGTATTTTGTAATATGTAATCCTACTATGATTAAGCTTATCTGCCAATTAACCTAGGGCAATACAATTCACATCTCATCAAACTTTTTCAATAGTTTGTTCATTCATTTACATAAATGGGAGTTAGTTTCAACTGATTCCTTCCCTGATGTCTTTCCCATTACCTTAGGAGGTATTAGAGAGTCTTCGCGCATCTAGGATTCTATCTATTGAACATATAAAGTTCATCATCTACAAAGAAAGAGAAAATGTCACTACTGGGAATATACAGTTGATAACTTGATTGTCAGGGATTAGCAATCATGTTTACTCTTCTCCACGTAAAGTGCATGTTTCTGTGACTATTTTAGTATTATAAATGTGAGGTTTATTGATCTGAGTGTGTTGAGCTTCATTTCCCTAAATTGCGTCGTTTGAAATCATCATCACTGTTTTGTAGTAGTCAAATTCTTGGATCTAGTCTAATATGGTAGTGATTTCATTTTGACACATATTAGAAAGAACAAATGCCACTAGGATAGAGTTGTCGTGCTTGAGGTTTTGGGTTAGGCTTGAAGAGTTTATGAGATCTCAAACACGCTGGCATGAAACGGAGAATGAAGTTGAGGTCTGCAACTTCCTCGAGAATGGAGTTGGCTTTTGAGAGGCAATGAGGGAAGCTAACACCAGTAATGTTGCTGTTGTTACCATTACCATTACCATTAGTACCAATTGTACCATTACCGCTCTTTTGGTGGAAGTGGATATCTTCGAGTAGCAATGCGTTGTAGGATGGTGAAGTGTTCTACAGACAAACTTTAGAAGCATCAATCTGATTCTAAATTATATTTGTCTAATGAAATTATGTACATGTTAATTTAAATGATGTATAAGTAAAGCTATATATTTGTGTGAGGTTGCTGTTATGATATGCACTTGTTTAATTATTTGTTGCATTCGTTAATACTCCGTATGCAATAATTAGTTGTATATAATATTTTATTTTCATTTGTTGTTGATCGTTAATTTCGAATTAGAAACTTCATTATTTTACTTAAATGTTGCATTCGTTAGTATTGTGTATGTACTAGTTAGTATATGAATTTATTTTCATTTGTTGATAATTGTTCATTTTGAATTAGGAACTGCATTTGTTCACTTATATATTGCATTTGTTAGTATTCAGTGTTTACTTGTTAGTTGTATTGTGTATTGTTCAATTCGAATTAGAAATGACATTCTTTTACTTAAAGGTGCATTTGTTAGTATTATGTATGTCCTAGTTAGTTGTATATGGCTTTTTATTTTCAGTTGTTGTTGATCATTCATTTTGAATTAGGAACTGTTTTTGTTTAGTTAAATGTTGAATTCGTTAGTATTCAGCTGGTACTTGTTAGTTGTACTGTGTATCATTCAATTAGAATTAGAAACTGCATTCTTTTACTTAAATGTTACATTCGTTAGTATTATGTATGTACTAGCTAGTTGTATATGACTTTTTATTTTCAGTTGTTGTTGATCGTTCATTTTGAATTAGGTACTGCGTTTGTTTACTTAAATGTTGAATTCATTATTAGTCAGTGTGTACTTGTTAGTTGTACTGTGTATTGTTCAATTCGAATTAGAAACTGCATTCTTTTACTTAAATGTTACATTCATTAGTATTATGTACGTACTAGTTAGCTGTATATGACTTTTTATTTTTAGTTGTTGTCAATCGTTCATTTTGAATTAGGAACTGCGTTTGTTTACTTAAATGTTGAATTTGTTAGTATTCAGTTGGTACTAGTTAGTTGTATATGACTTTTTATTTTCCGTTGTTGTTGATCGTTCATTTTGAATTAGGAAGTGTGTTTGTTTAGTTAAATGTTGAATTTGTTAGTATTCAGCTGGTACTAGTTAGTTGTATATGAATTTTTATTCCCAGTTGTTGTTGATCGTTCATTTTGAATTAGGAATTGCTTATGTTCAGTTATACTAGTATATTGCTTTTGTTAGTGTTCAGTGTACTTGTTAGTTGTACTATGTACGAATTTTTGTTTCATTTGTTATTTATCGTTCATGTTGAATTAGGAATTGCATTTATTTACTTATATATTACATTTGTTAGTTGAAGTAGCATGATTCATCAAAGATTTCATTGAAGTAGCATGTTGAAGTAGCATGATTCATCCATGATTTCATTGAAATTATCCAACTTCTTCTTAGTTGAACATTGATTAATCATCCTTTTCAGTCTTAGGTGAAGGATACAGGGATAGGTCCATACCAAGAACCCATATTCGGTGACAAGCACCGCCAAGCACACCAAGAGTTTGTGAAGAAGATTTTCCATGGCAAGAAGAAGACTCTTTGAAGATTCTTTTTCTTTTGTTGTTGAAGAGTTTCTGAAGACTGGAATGTAGATATACATATAGAATATTTAAGTTTGATCAGTCCATTTCATATATTTTGAAATTTAGAAGAAGGCTTCCTCATAACAAATGTAACAAAACTGAGATTGATTTGTATAACAATAGCAGTACATTTCTAAATTGTATAAAAAAAACTGAGATAGATTAAATTTCAACAAATTATCTTCTCTGTCACTTTTCGTGTATTACTTTGTGCCAATAATAAAAGATTGACATATAGTTGAAATTGATGAAACCGCAAGGAGTCGCGGAGCGCACTAAACCTTTGACATCTTCACTCCCCAAAAGCTTCACAATTAGATGGCTTCCTGGCAAGAGAATCCCGTCATGTTGAGCTTTTCTTTCTAAAGTATCATCAGATTGTACTAATTCAGCATCCCCAACAGCTAAACTAAGTGATCGCATCCCCCGCTCACGCTCCTTGCCGCTACCGGAGATCCCGACCATCGGGAAATTCTTCTGAGAGAAAAGCCAGAACAAAGAGAACACGGCAGAGCCTGTGAAACTCTCTCAAAGCATGCAATGAAAGCTGCATGAGTTTAACAAATCTGCAGACAAAATATTAACCAGCAACGCATGAAAATAAAAGAATGACTGCCTATGCAACTCCCTTATCCATTCTTAACTATGTTTTAGCTGCAAGATCCTTCTAAATCCAGAGATTATAGTACGAAAGTACACAACTAATGCACTTAATGTTATTGGACATAAATGCACATTAATACATGGTAGCTAACCTCGGTCCTGGCACTCACGCTAAAATGTTTGTGATGATGATTAATAAGAAATCTTTACCAATCCTGGGAATAATATAACTCGTCCCACAGAGACCTTGCTTAAGCTACAATGCCTTCCTCGACTATTTGTTAAACAAACAAGCAGCAATAACAACCATGGCGCACATCTTGATTTCTCCCTTGTAAGAGTTCTACAAGTGCATTAATAAGATTGTGAGAGTCCCAAAAGAAATTCCAGGTAGCCAAATACATATGAATAATTCAAAACATTTCATATCATAGAGCGGATAGTGTAATACTTAGTCTACAAATGTAGCAGCACAAAAACAGATTAAAACTTACACTGAAGAGAGGAATTAACTCTCTACTTTGCATATAAACAAGAGATTCATAACCACTCGAGGTTCCTTGAACATATACGGCTTCAAACTTGGACTTATTTGAGTTCATCAATGGAGACTGTAAGGGCATTCTATGTTCTATAGCCTTTAATTTATCCCCCTCCGATATGGCTAGACTATTAGAGCCAGAATCTCTGAGCACTCACACCACACACCGTCGAATTGCTCCGGGAAAGAGCACCTTGCGACTCCATCTCACTAATAATTCCTTACACGACCTAATCATTCAACTTCAAAAGTTATTCTATGTCTAAAGTCATGAATTCATCAAACTTTAAAAACAAACTTATTCAAATTCTAACCTTTACAAAAATCACGAGATTACGCGGAATCGAAAACCAGCCAAACTTTATTGAAGTCCTGAAATGCCACCAACAAATCAGCAAAACATATAAAATGAAAGCGTGAACGAGTAAGAAGTGTAGGAAACAGTATTTTGGCGGATTATGTTTAGCAAACGTGAACGAATAAGCTTATGGTTCTGGTTGATCTGCTGAGGCTAAACAATGAGAGTACGATGTCCAGGAAAATAATGGTAACTCCCTACTCAGTATTCAGCAACAGGAATGTCAACAAGATAGATAAACAGATGAAAACCTCACTGAATCATAGATAACAGGGCTACGAAGACCAATTTCTTATACTGCACACAAGAATCTATAATCAAATGATAGATATGAGAGAAAAGGAACTGATATGCAAACACCAGTGACACGGGAAGAAAATGGCCTCACACAATAGTTTCCTTCAAAAAGGACAATTCTGGTAAAGATCTGCAATTTTACACAAGTTTTGTTTAGAACCTGCAGTTCATTCACAGTGAAGTATGCTGATCTTTATTTTAGTAACACCAAACCATGTGATCTCATCGTAAGCAAGCAAAAAAAAAATCCAAGTGAGTAAAACCTAATCAACTGTACAGTAAAGCACATTCCATAGAAGATAAAATTCAACAGCATTTCTATGAACTTCAACATCATATTTGAAGCGAACATTTTCTAATTCAGTACACAATCTAGGTCATGCAAATAAAATTCAATGATCGAGTAAACAAATGAAAGCGAACCGAGTTACCTGCTGACACACAAGAGGTGGCCGATGTCGCGAGGAGAGAGAAGAGCTAAAATTGCACAGATAGTCTCATCCGGAATGACGCGCAGGTGCCTCCATCCTCCGATCTCTGACCACAACCACTGCCCTCCAGAAAATCTCTCTTCTCCAACCACCCCCGTGTCGCCCCCTCCACTTCCTCCTCACGCAAACTGCCGGGAAACCTCCTGACGGTGCTAGGGACTGGAAAACCACCAGCTAGGAGCACAGATTGTCAGCGAACTTCACCGGCTTCGAGTCGAGCTCGCTCTCCTCCACGCGGTGCCGCTTGCCGTTAACTTCCTCCTCCATGGCGGAGGTGTGTGATAAACGTTAATTGCAGAAGTGTGCGGGTCACACAATGAGCGTGGAGTGCGTGAGAGGGAATGAGTGTGATCTGTGTGAAATAAGTGTATAACCCGGCCTGCGAATTTTCAAAATTTCCCTAATTTGTAAATTGGTCTCTGGAATGTCCATAAGCTTATGGACAAACCGCCTGTCAGGAGACCCACTATATTATAAATATGACTACTCCTTCAGTTCTGGTTGAACTTACCCTCTTACTTTTTTGACAGTTTTCTATATTAAAATTTAACAGTGTATTTGAATAGATATATGAACAACAATGTTACGTATATATATTGTTTAATTTATCGTAATAAATAATTTCTAAATATCAACTTTTTAATTGCCGTTATTATATGTATGTAAACATATTAAAAGTTAAACATACTTTTTAACAGTGTAATAATGATTGAGGTGCAAGTACAAGTGGGACAAGGGGATTAATGGAGTAGCTAAATGTGACAAGGTAAATTCATGATTATGTAAACAATTCAATTTGCTGATACGAATATCAAATGCTTTAATGTGCTTTAAATGCTTTGATTAATCAACTTTATAATGAAGAATTGAATGAGTCATCATCGACATCTTGGATTCATTATTCAAGATTGTCGACGAACTGAAGACATCATGAAGAACACTATACTCTTTTTTTCCACTGGGTTTTTAATGAGGTAGTGTGATCACTGTAAAATATTGTAAAATTATTTCATTTTGGGTTTATTGGACTGATAGCTCAGCCGTGTGGGTTTTGAAGAGCTGAATTTCAAAAATACAGTCCATTAGGGTTTACTATATTCAATTTTATTCTGATTAGAATTAGATTTTGTAAGATTATATAAGGTAATATTCTTCAAGGTTACTTCTTGAAGAATTCGATCAGATTACCTTAGATTACCATTTATTTTAGGTATTTTAGTTAGATATGGTTTTAGCTTTTTAAAGCTGCCACAAGTCAATTCAGTTTCCAGATATCATTAGGGTTTAAAGCAAGATTGTAACCCTATAAATAGGGGAGCCTTTAGACGAATTTCACACTACTTTTATCAATCAAAATACAACATTTTGAGTTCATACTCTTTGCTTGCGAGTTATTCCATTGTTGTTTAACCCTGAGGGTTAGTTAAGTATCAATAAACCTTGTAATCTGATTCTGAGGGCTAGTTAGAAAGCGAGTCGAAATTGAGTGTACCCCAAGAGCTAGACCTTGAATTCCGTGCGGCATTGAAGGGTTTGCAAGTTCTTTTGTTTTGCCAAAGATCTTAATTCCACAATCTAGATTCTTCGCAAGGGGATTCATATCATTTGCTCTTAGGGAAACTGTACGTTTATTGCTCTCAAGGAGTAGATATATGTATTCTTTTGACAAACTGAATAGATTGCCAAAGAAACAATAGAAGAGCTGTCTGAATAGGGACAATCTTATCATTGACAGGAATTTCTAATGCAAATGCAGCTCACAGTCTTAAGAGGAAACTCTGATGTACCCTTTTTAGCACCATTCATTCTGCTGCAAGCGGTAGGCTTGGATCGCAAGTCGGGTGGCTCTGATCATCAGTTGGTAAACTCGGATCAAAAATCCGGTTGAGAACATTAGCCAAGCGGATGCCACCTTGCGCCAATCTCTTCTCCACGATGGGCAGCCGCGATTCAAAGTAGTCATCTGTGTAACACCATGAAATATAATCAGCAATAGCGCGAATGCACACACGGAGAAATACTGAAGCTCAACATGGGCATAATAATTGATCCCACCTCCTAGAGTGACTCCTGCGGTAGCATTTCTGTAAGCATACTCGCAGGCTAAATCTATGCTTTCAGAAGCAAACCTGCAAAATTTGATCATTGATCTTTTAGCGTGTCGATAATCATAACTTGAAGTCCAGCTATTTGGATATGTTTTTAGCAATGCAGAAGATGTTAATACACAAGTTGAAGGACTTACGGCTCTGGACAGACTATCTCATCGCAAGTATCCCAGGATGAGATATCATCATACCCGTCATCCTGTTCAAGATTCAGAAAGAAAAGAGCAAAATCATTAGAATACGAATATTTGTTTCATCAATACTCCATTTTAGTAACAACAGCTGCAAAGACTTATTTATGCTACAAAGACTTATTTAAAAAACACTATAAGGTAATGACAGCTGAAACATTTTAGTTATCTATCATAATCCTTGATGTCCATCTGAAATAGTACACTGTTTGTGACTCTATAACACGAGGACATTACAAAAGTTCCACTAAATAATGGAGAAGCTAAGCATACCGTGATATAGTCTTGTATGGATTGTACCATAGTTGTTAGGTCTCTGTCGTAGTAATTCTTCATAGCAGTTTCAATGATCAAGTCATCCCACACCTGCAATAGCAAGGAAGCGAGACACGATTAACTTCATCACTACGAATTCCCATTTAATTGGCGAGCTCTTTAAGGTCAAACACAACATCACTAAAGCAATTCAACATGACAGAATCCACAGAAGAATCAGAAACTTGAATGAAAGGAACGGTTACTCATGGACTAACATGGTGCAAATTGCTCTTCTGCTTGTACCAACGAAGCTCTATACCATTTCCACCTTCATCTCCAAGAAAACCTACATGAAGAGGCTGCAATATGTATATTCTTCAGAAAAGGGCAAATTAGTATAATTTCTCATAAAAACAGTATACTGTAACAGACAGTGGCTCTTCAAAATCGGGAAGATGAAGTTGCACAGAACACTTCATCTTTCTAAAGATTAGCTAACCTGATGGACGTCACCCATGTAATGAGCCAAGAACATGAGTGCTTCTGTCAAGTTGTCTGTTACAGGGAGATTACACTCAGAGTCAGACATCATTCGGATATAACATGATCCACGAAAAAGCTAGTGAGTAAGGCACTTACGTGAACTACGGAAGCTTTTACTATTTACACCATTTTTAAGTTGCATTGTGAAATTGTAGATTGCACCAGTAACACATCTGTCCGGGCGTTGAAGACGAGTTGCATCATGGCAGTCTCCTTCAGAAACAAGCAAAAAAATCTGCATCAGGGATTGGGAAACACACTTCTTGCTAAAGTTGTGACAAGTTCATCTAGGATACCAAAACCACCACATCAACATTTAAATCACAGCTGAATCAAATCAGCAACGAAGAAATTCCAGCTATACTCATATTGGGGAATATAAAAACAAAACAACTGGTTTCAAGTCTACTAACTGATGGAACTTACTGCAGTAAGTGTAGGTACACACATCAGGCGTGTTGATGTAATGTAAAGCCCTGCTCCAGTAGTAGCGGAACCTCTGTGTATCAGCCCAGGGGCAAACAGAAGAAAAATTCCCTTCAGCACTGGCTGGAAGCAGTTTTTGAACCCCAGCTGCAGCCGCCTTAGTAAGATATCCCTGTTGTATATGCATAGCAAATGCACAGCACCAATCAGACAGAAATCAAACAATAACCCGGAGCATATTGTTTCAGTAAATCTGCGCTCAGTCAAAATCCAGTGATTAGTTTACGCCGGCAAGTATCTCAAATTGGGCATCTACTCATACCAGATACAATTACAATAACTAAAAACAGACTGAAACACCAGAAGCAGCCTCAAGTTATCGATAGCATAAAACAGACTCCATGTATAAAACAAACATTCCCAGTTAGAGAAGTAGACTGAGAAAGATATCACATCAACTCATAGTAATTCCAACAAACAACAACAATTAAGCCTTTATCCACTACAAGAGGTCCACTATATAGATCACATCCCACCATCAATTCAAAATCATTCAGAAGGCTCCCTAAATAGAAGTACTCCCTCTATCCCATTTTAACCTGCACACTTTGGCTTTCAACAGTTGACTTGAAAAACGTTTGATCTTAAATACCTTTTATTGAGGCATGTGAAAAGTTAAAATATTTACAAATATATGTTATAACGAATCTAACAAGGTCTCACACACTATATACTCATACACCCATTCAATTTTAAATTGGCTAAAAGTTAAATTGCAGCTTGAAATGACACAAAAATAAACCGTCCACAAACACTGATCAAGTCAAGAACATGCTAAATCATAAAAAGTCAACGCAAAATCAAGAACAATTAGCAACCCAAATCACACAAGAGCTCAACAACAACAGCAACATTCCAATCTTCAAGTGCAAGAAAACCAAAAAGAAAGCAGCTTTACCTCAGCAATTTTGCAGGTAGCAATATGACCTTCCTGCCCCCACCCACAAACCTGATGAATCATCACCAAAAGTACCACAGCTCTCCATAAACTCAACCCCAGCATCTTCCAAAACTACACCTGATTCTTGCTCCATGATTCTCAACTGCGCAGGCGTATTTATGAAGCGAGGAGGAGAGAACAGACAAGCATAAACGTGGGCAATTGAAATAAGATAATATTGAAAGCAACTGGAGAAAGGACCCGAGGTGACATTATAGTATTGCAATGGCGTGCTTGGATGGATCTTACAACTATTGTCAACGTGCGATGATAAGAACGGGACAATTTTAAAATGATCGGCATGTTTGGTCCAGACCCAGAGTAATAAACAAAGTACGGGGCTCCATTATCGAACAGGCTGGCAAACCTGGTTTTCCGGTTGAACAGGTTGTTTGACGGCTAGCTCAACGGGTTTCGGCCATGTCAAATGGTGAGGTTAACCTTTACTATTTGCCTCTTCAGCATGTTTTGGCGGGGTTTTGGTGGATACCCGTTCTCTTAAATTGGCGGGATTGGTTACGAATTACGATTCATTATTGTATTTCCAAAGTGACTAGTTGGTCTTTTGACTGGCTTTTCGTAAGCCATGTTAAAAATAGTTTTTAACTGTAAATTATTTTTATTTTGGTTGTATTATCCGGTCGTAAACTATATAATCATTGCACGTTTCATAATAAATTTTTAATAGTGTAACTAAAAACTTTTACTTTTGAATTTTAATTTTTATTGTTCTAATTAAATTTCTTTTTCCATAAGTTTATGTAAAAACAGTTTTTCGCAAAACTATTGTAAACATAAATAAAGGAGTGTTGTATGATTATATGCCTAAATACTAAACATAAATAAAGGAGTGTTGTATGATTATATGCCTAAATACTAAACATAAATAAAGGAGTGTTGTATGATTATATGCCTAAATACTACTTCTCTTGCACACTTTTTTTGTCAATTTTCCCAGGACATGTTAGAGATATTGTAAGCTTCATTGTATCATATATTTTCTAAATATTATTTTTTTTATACGTCGTTAGTATAGGTAACTAAAATTATCGTTGGTCAATCATGGGTTTAAAAAGTTGACCAAAACATAGACATGGAGAAGAGAAATAGAGAAGAGAAGAGAAATGATATCTCCACCTAGACTAAGATATAACTTTTCCTTGTTCAAATAACAATTAAGATGAAGCGGGGACAAGAATGTTGAAATCTCTTTATGATAAATCCATTTTGCAAGTTCGTTAATACGAGTAGTTCTTATAAAGAATCAGACGAGTGATATATATAATACTTGAATCCTCGATGCAGATGTACATAGTTGGTTCTCATCCTTTGCAGACTACAAATGTAATGGGAGCATGATCATCTCTCTAAGATAATCATCCCAATGCTATTGAGAACGAATTTAACCAAATGGTTCTAATACTCAATCTTTCTGACTTGACTTGCTCATATAGTTGAAATGATTGAGAAAAGCATGCATTCACAACCATTGATGAATGATTCCTCAGATGATTAAGAATTAGTAATAATTTATATAAGTTTTGAAATAGAATGAATTCGAAATGTTTGAGAAAATAATCGAAATGATTGAGAAAATCATTCATTCACAACCATTGATGAATGATTCCTCAGAAAATCAAGAAGTAGTAATCATTTATAGAAGTTTCAAAATAGAATGAATTCGGTCTTACACATATGTGAAGGGGGTAATAAAATAATAAGGACAGTGAGTTCTTCTTTCTTTCATCATTCAGGAGCCATGTGAGATGAAAATCCCATGCATGATTTTGAATGAGAGAAGGAAGTGAAGAATCCTCTTTTCGATTATGACTCTCTCACTCCAATAGTTGATTTTCTTTTGATTACTTCAAAAATCAAAAGTAGTTGCTTCAGCTTCAGCCACTCGAACTCGTCTGATCCTTAGTTCCTTTAAACGTGTTTAGGGAATACGCAAATATAACTCTATATGTTGGAGAAAGTACAGATATAACCCTAAGTTATTTTTAGTGCAAATATAACCCTAACTATTATACATATGTGCAAATATAACCTTAAAAGCATTATTCGACATTGAATGGCTATTTCCGGCCATAGATCGATCGAAAATGACCAAAATGCCCCTTCAGCCTAATACTAACATTTAAAAAACAAAATTGCCCTTTTCATCTAATACTAAAATTAACGACAACGGGGCAATGAGAATCAGATCGAGCCAGAGAACCGAGAACCGGGCGATGAGCATGAGAAACTAGAACAGGGCGACGAGCCGGAGAAACGAGAACTGGGCAACGAGAATGGGCGTTGAGAACCGGTTCGGGTCAGAGAAACGAGAATAGAGCAGCAAGAACAGGCCGACAAAAAATGGGCCGGGCCTGGGCACCGGAGAAGACCAGTAGTGGAACCAGCCTAGTATTTTAGGGGGGCTTATTTATACTGACAAATTTTTTTTCGGACGCTATATTATATTGGTAATTTTTTTCTGAGTGCTGAATTACACTGAATTTTTTTTTCTGAACACAAGTCGACATATTCAAACAAAATCCGCTTCAATAATAAAGTGTTTATAAAATAATCCAATTTCTACAAATACGATAAATCACACTTACAATTATTCGATCTTGTTAATTAATATGTTAAAAATAACTTAAATAAGATTATAAAAATAAAATTAGTGACCAAATCACATGTATAATCAGTTTATACCTAAATGAAATCAATTTATACCTAAATGAAATCAATTTATGTCTAAAATTAATTAAATAATTTAATAACTTGGTAAAATTACAACTGAAAATATATAACTTTATTGTAATTTTCTTAATTTTTTAAAAAATTACCATATTCATCAGCATTAATTTAAAAATAAGATAAAGAATCTCTTATGATCATCCCATCTTAATTAATTATAGTAACAAAATCATATTTAATGCAAAATGCCAAATATCACAAATGACAAACAATTATACTACTGAATATAAAGTTACAGTAAACTATTGTTAGCAGTACTATTTTGACTTCCATATAAGCAGTGGGCTTCAAAGACCTGGTTAAGAAACTTGACAGCGGTTTCGTTTGAACGGCCCAATTGATTTTTAACCCATATTTTGCCTTTAGACTTTTAATCAAAACGACGTCGTTTTGATGTCTGAAGGGAAAGGAAAAAAAAGCAGGCCAGTCGTCTTCTTCGGCGAGAAGACGAACAGGGGGCAGAGCTGGCCATCCAAGGGGGGGCGAAGGCCATTTTTCCGGTGGAGGCTAGACCTAATTTCCACGCTACTAAATCTTAGGGGGGGCACCAGCACCCCCTCGCCCCCTAGATCCGCCCATGGAGAAGACACACCAGTCGCTGGAGAAGAAGTTCCAATCGTTGTCGGGTTCTCTGGGCGGGGAAGGAGAACTTTGCTAGGGACGAAGAAAAAAGAGCGGGAAAGGAAAACAGAGATTGGGACGCCACCACTGACTGGGCAAGGAAAGAATAGGGTGCTAGGCAAGGAACGAGAGCCACCACCGACTGGGGACGAATCCCGCGAACGATGGCCACCAATGAGAGCCACCACAGCGTGGGTCTGTAAACGCTCGAGATTGATTTCGCCACCGAAGATGGATGGGTCTGTAATCTACGCCACCGCCGAGAAGAAGAAGACAACGTCGGGAAGGATTCCGCCGCCGGTGAACATCCCACCGCCAGAGTATTCAATCAAAAACTAATAAATTTTTATTTGTTATTAGTTTTTCAATTTTTTTATTCTTTAAATTAAATTCATAATTAATATAGTATTTCAATAGTATAAACACAGGGTGTAATTCAGTAAAATATAGGGCGTGATTTAGCGATTAAGGTTCAAATAGCAGTTAAAAACAAATTTAGAGTATGTGGTGTGTTTATTTCTAAAAATATTCTCTCTGTCCCTGAATAATTTGCAAGAAAGAGAAAAGTGGAGGCAAAACTGAACAGTGCCAAAAGGACACTTTTTAGTCCAAAAAGTTGAAAAAATACAAGTCAAAATCAACAAATTACATGCCCCCAATTTGACTTGAAAACAATGCTAAATAATGTCAAAGCTGTGATTATTCCCTCCAAAAGTTAATTTTTAACTCCAAAATTTTTAGGTTTGGAGCCAATTTTACACTTTTTCGGTCACTGTTCATTACCTCCAAAAATCAGAATTCTCATCTATAAAAGGGACATTTATTACAGCACTCATTCACACCCTACAGAACAAAAAACCAGAGCCCTCATAATCCTTTTTGGCCAGTTCTTCCAGAACTAGCCAAATTTCGAAATCCCTAACCCATCATTTTTCTGATCTTCATCATCGAGAAATAATCACGATGTGATGGTGGGGAGAAACCTCACTGTTGAACAAAGGTAGGAGATTTCCCATTTTCTCCTTCAACACATAAAAAATTGGCAGCTTGAGAACAACAGTAGTGTCGAGGCAGCAGAAAGATGGTCATGCTCAGTTAGGACCATCAGCACAATCTGGGCGCGAGTTAGGCAGCAGCTTCAAAATGGAGAGGTTGTGTGCGCCAGTTCGAGAAAACACAGGCGCTGTGGAATAAGCAAGAAGCCAATCGACCTGGAATTTCTAATGGCATTGCCACTAAAGTTCAGGCGTACATGCCGAAGCACAGCTGCCAAGCTGCATGATGGGAAAAGGAGCATACACAAAGCAATAGCAAGCAAGAAGATAAGAAGCCACACACATGCAGTTCATCCATGCCTAACAACAGCCCAGAAAGAATCAAGGCTGGAATGGTGTTTAAGTAAACTGGAGTGCAACATGCAGTTCAAGACCATGCACAACATCATACACATCGACGAAAATTGGTTCTATATCACAGAGGGTACATCGAGGTATATTCTTGGTCCCAATGAACCAGAACCATATAGAATCACCCAAAGCAAGCATTACATACCAAAACTCATGTTTCTATGTGCTGTGTGTAGACCTATATTTGACATAGAGGGTAATGTAATGTTTGATGAAAAAATATGTGTGTTTCCTTATGTTGAGCGTGTTACAGCTAAGTACACAACAATCAATAGACCTAAGGAAACTATGATGCCACAAGCAATATCATCCATAACCCGTGATGTTATTAGACACAAGCTTATCCATGAACTCATACCAGCTATCAAAGCAAAATGGCCAGTTGGGGCAAGCAAACACATTTTCATACAGCAAGATAATGCCCCTACCCATATTTTTGCAAATGACCCTGAATTTTTAGCTGCAGCCACCTCGGATGGATTTAACATTCAGTTACTGTGCCAACCATCCAAATCACCCAATTTTTACATTTAGGACTTGGGTTTACCTCAATTCAAAATTTACAACAGCAAAACCCTAGTCAAAACCTAGATGGACTACTATAAGTTATGTATGATGCATTTGATAGGGAGGATCCTAAGGTCATAGACAAGATATTCCTAAGCTTGCGACGTGTTATGGTAGAAATCATGAAATGCAGGGGTGGTAATGAGTTCAAACTACCACATATGGGAAAGGAAAGGCTAAGAAGACTTGGTTTGCTACCCCACAATCTGATTGAGGATTCTGAGTTGGTAAGGGGTTGTTTGGAACACATGGTGTCTATTGGAAAAACCAGGAACATACAAGATCTGCTAATCATAATGGAGTTAGTGTAGACATACAATTGATGTACTTTTATAGGGTTGTGCTTCTAGATTCGGGTCTAGGGTAAACATACAAGTTATTTTGTTAAGGTATGTTTATAAGGGAAACCTTGTAAAAGGTGGGAGGCTATAATCCCTTTTGTATGAAGCTTTTTAAAAAGAGTTTGTGTTTAAAAATTTGTTTCTAAGTATAAGGCAAAACAGATTGGTCCAGAATGATCAATAGTATAACCGGGTGGAATGGCAAACACACATATAGCAACGAAGGGACAAACACTATAAAGTTGCCATCCTAGTGTTTGTACGAACATGGTTGCTGCCAAAATGTACATGCAAGGTATCATCACAGGTGGCTAGAAACTATAACAGGGTCAACTAAGCAAATAATTTCAGAGCTGGGTTTAGTCACATCATGCCCCGCCAAGATCAGATCAGTTTAGCAACTAATAAGCATGGTTGCATGTTTATTCATTCATCACAGCTATATCATGAATCATGGGTTAAACCAGCACATACCCAACTAGCACACATATTAACTATGATATCAATAAACAAATGCCCCGCCAAGATCAGGTAAGTCTAGTGACTAACACTGCATGGTTGTATATATAAACTACATAAACATGCATCACAATTTACTGGTCTCATTACTGCCCCTGATCTGAAACATGCCTTGCCTGACTCAGGTTCAACTTCAGATTCAGTTGAAAAATGGGGGAACAGCCACCCCAGGTTTCAACTGAATCTGAGTCTAAATCTGAGTGGTTACACGTTTGAACATAAACATCACATATTCAAATACCCAGCATATAACAAGTAGCACACATGCTATCACAGACAAGTAGCACACAGGCTATGATAGACAAACACAAAATGAAGTAGTTGTTGTAAAAAGCAACAACAGCCTCAGTGTATAAACAAGCCTGCATTAAGAGGTAGACAAGTAGTATATATTCAACAATTTGAAATTTGAAGGTAAAAGAAGAACTGAAAACGAACCAAAATACAAACTTGTGAGTAATGAAACTATTTTTCAGCATCAGAATCACTTTTTGCCACATATTTTGGCCAGTTAACATGATATAGACAAACCCCAGTTTCCCAGAAACCCGGCTCACCATACCTAGCGAATTCATCACCCTTGAAATACACTGAAGGATGTGGATCACACCAAGATTCAGTTGAATCATATTCATAAGAATCAAGGGGTTGGGTTTCATCGGAATCAAGGGGTTGGGTTGCATCAGAATCAGTATCAGGATTAGTGGGCTGTATTTTATCAGGATTAGTATCAAGGGGTTGTGTTTTATCAGGATCAATATCAGGGGGTTAGGTTTCATCGGAATCAGGAGGTTGGGTTGCATCAGAATCAATATCAGGATCAGGGGGCTATGTTTTATTAGAATCAGTATCAAGGGGTTGTGTTTCATCAGGATCAGTATCAGGGGGCTGTGTTTCATCTGAATCAGTATCTGATTCAGAGTGGTATAGGACAGATTCAGGCACAAGGCTAAAATGTGTGGCCACTGGGGTATCTAAAGACTCAACTGAATCAGTATCATGAACAGGGTACGAGGGTGGGATAATTGTACTAGGCTTGGGTTGTGACTCAATGTCATCAAGCCCAATAATAATGGGGGATCAAAACTTGCCTGAAACTGAGAGTCAAACTCGGATTCACTCAAGGGTTCTCAAGGGGAAGACTTACCCTGACCAGCCATGACCCTATCACTATGATCCATTAGTTTCATATGCAACAATAATTAGATATCAATAAACTATAATGAAAATCAGGTCACAATATAATCATATTAGGTTCACGGTATAATCAGAAAAAGCTTACAGTATAATCAGAATAAGTTCACATTATTATCACAATCAGTTCACAGTACACATCAGAAGTATTTCAAAAAGAAATTGTCAAACCCTAATCAACCCCTAACTGATCAAACACAATGTCAACATACAGTGGCTAATGTAGCATATCCAACACAACAAAAAACCTTATATCTGAACCCAGCAAACAAAGAACATCCATTTCAGTTTCAATATCACAAACCGAACATCAGTTACTAAAAAAATGAGCTTATAAATGAAGAATCATACGCATGCATTCAGTTTTAAACAATAAAAATGAAGATCATTGACTAATATCACAGATCCAACCTAAGAAAAAACTCAGATCGGGCCCCAGACCACAAATAGTATGAATTTCAGTTCAAAAAAGACTAACCACAGATAATTGACCTTAGAAGATAACATAAAAATCATAAACATGCATTCGGTTTTCAACAACAAAAACCCAAGAACAGTGGAAAATATCGCAGTTACAACACCAGAAATTACTTAGATCGGAACCCAGACCAAAAAGAGCATGAATTTCAGTTCAAAAATGACGAACTCAAGTTCATTTACCTCGAAAAATAACAAGAAAGCCAAGAATCAAACACATGCATTCAATTTTCAACAACAAAAACCCAAGAACAATGGGAAATAGCACAGATCCAACACGAGAAATACTTGAGATATGAACCCAGTACATAAACATCAGTTTATGTTCAATAAACCCTAAATCAACCAGCCAAACATAAATCGAGCCTTAAAAAGCTGTGATTTTAGTTCGAAAAAGTGAAGAAATTGATTACATTTTCAAAACCCGAAACCAAATCAAGAAAACCCTAGATTCGAAATAACAAGCTGTGATAAAACCAGATTTAACCAAGTAAACCAACGTAAAAAACACAGGTTTTCAACTAAGAATGATGGCAGAAAAGAGGTTGAGCGGCTAGGGTTTTCAAATTTGAGAGAGAAGAGTGGATGGGTTGTGAAGATTATGTGAGAAATGAGGGAAAGGAAGAAGATAAGGGAGCGCTTAAGAGAGTTGGGAGCTTAAATGGGAGCGTGGGGAGAGCAATAATGAAGCATAGAGAGTGGAAACATGATGCATGTGGAAATGGGATAATGGTTGGGAGATTAAAATTTTAACCCCACGCTAACCACCAGTCATTGTACGCATGTCCAGAGACTGTACCCATTCCCTAATTAATCAGCCTTAATTGCTGTAAAATTTACACTATCTAGGGGCATTTTGGTCATTTCATAGGCAGTCAACTTTGCTAAAATTGGCAAGTTCTGATTGTTTGCAATTTAATCAGGGACTAACCAAAATAGAAAGTGTGCAGTTTATTCAGGGACGGAGGGAGTAAAGAAATTCATCCATTTTTAGGGAAAATTAAATATAATCAACTAAAAATGATGGTAAAGTCTTGGGAAAGACAATCTTTTCATAGGTTTATGGAAAGATGGGGTTTAACTAGAATAATAAAAGGTAAAATGTCTTAGTTGTAATATTAAAAAATTATTATGCAATGTGTAGTAGTTATAAAGTTTATAACCCGGTTCATGCAACCCAATAATTTTATCATCATTTCTTCTAATTTGCACTAAACACTGGTCTTTCCATGACTTATGGAAATACCGTCTTTCAAGAGACCGAATAAAAAATTATAAGACTATTTGTCATTGAACTATACAAATATAACCTTATATATTTGAGAAAGTGCAGATATAACTCTAAGATAATTTTTAGTGCAAAAATAACCCTAACTACTTTACATAACTGGCTATTTCCGGCCATTAACCAACAAGAAATTATCAAAATGCCCTTTCAGCTAATACTAAAATTTAAAAGACAAAAATGCCCTATACATCCATCACCTATGTTGCTACCTCCTCCACCACCAGCTTGTCGCCGCCCCACCACCACCACCACCCATACACCCCCGCCCCTCCACAACCTTCTACCCTCGTCACCACCTCCAGTAACCACCAGCAACCACCATGCCACCACTGCCCAGCCAACCCTCCACCTTCTACCCCGCCCACCACCTTTCAACCCCCGCCACCACTGCTCAGCCATCCCACCACCACCTTCCACCTCTCGCCACCACCATCACCACCACCACCACCACTAGCAGCAGCCAACCCGCTACCACCTGGCCCTCTCTCCCAAAAAATCCAACCCCTCTGCTCCAATCCCACCATTTCCATCTTCCCCCAACTTTAAAACACCGCAGCGATTCAAGGTCTGGTGAAGCTCTGCCCGAATCTTCCGCCACCGATGCAATTCTTAGCTCCAACGTTAGATTGAATCGAGTCTGCTATCGACTAGATCTTATTGCAGTTCGAGCTGCACGCACCCAAACCACCACTCGTTTCCACCATCATCTTGACTCTGACGTTGGTGTGACTCTTCAGTCGTCAGCCTTCCTCGACGGAGCAGATTTTAACTCCGATGTTGTCAGCCTTCCTCGATGCCGACATCGACTTTGAAGCCCTACCCGACTCTTCCACCGCCACCACTAGTGCACGCCGACTCGAATATGCCGTTGATGAGATCTTGCCGATGGGTTCTGGCGGGGCGGCTCACAAAAAAAGAAGATGAAGATTTGAGTAATGGAAGAAGAGAATAATGAAGATAAAAGGAGATTAGGGCTTTAGGGGTATGGCTGTAATTTCAATGCTTTTGTATTTTTATTTTTTATAGAGGGTAAAATAGTCTTTTCATTATAACACTGTCTCAAACTGTCAGAAAAGGTTATATTTGCACATAAACAAACTATCTTACACTTTCAATTATCACAAGATTATATGTGCAATTTCATAAGTTATGTAAGGTTATACATGCACTTCGCTTTAGATATTGTCATTTAAATCTTATGAAAATATCCATTAGTGCACCACCAACGAACCATCATCACGGGAAATTAGTGATTATGCACTACTTGTAACATGGAAAGCTACAATAGAGACCACTAACGCAATCCTACAAAACTAAATGAGTAATTTGATCCTGAGGCCATGGGCAGTGATAAAGACGGCTAGCGGCCTCTTACCAATTAAATATATTATTTTTGTCCCTCTCTCTCTTCCACCTCACCTTAAGAGACCACTTAAGAGACAACCCATTTTTTTTCTTCAGAATGACAAGAAGACCACTCTGTACTATTCATGGAACCCACTTGATTTTCTCTATCATACTCATTAATATGACCATTAAATTTTATTTTAAATAAATTTTTCCACCCAAAATAAGTTGAATGTGAAATTTAATATAATGTTTTAATATTTAAAATATAATTTTATTTTTCTAAAATATGTTAAATAATTTGTTTTTCTCGTTCTTGTCAATATCATGCTTCAGTGTTAAAAAATAAAATTAATTGCAATTTTTTAAAAGGAAAAATTAAAATGAAATTAAAAAAATAAATAATAAGAGAATTCCATGTTTTTAAAATTATATAAAAAACATAAAAATTGTGAAAACCAATTATAGCAACTATAAAAATTATAGAAAATACTAAATAAAATATTGATCTAGTCCGACAAATTATTACAATTTGAAATCAAAATATTGATCTAATGTGAGCAATTATTTAAAAGAGAAAAAAGAAATATTAATCTAGTCTAACCAATTATTACTAACAGAGAACGAGTTAAAAATTTTAAAAATGGGAAAACATGGATGGCGAAACCATATCGACATCTTAATTTTGACCACCCAAATATTGGTAAAGATATTCCGTAAGGTTGTTTTTCAATTGGTCATGTTTAGCTCTGTTGCGCACTTCCCTCCAATTTTGACTAAAAGTCGGTAGATCAGCATGCCGCTTGGCGTTATAATGCCAAGGAGAGTCGTCGATTTGGTCATAATCACCTGGTTGAACTTGCAACCCATATGTATCTCTTTCATCTTCGACTATCATGTTGTGCAGTATGATACAAGCTATCATAATATTGCCCAACATTTTGACATTCCAATATCGGGCTGGGTTGCGGATCACTAAGAACCTAGCTTGTAAAATACCGAAAGCACGTTCGACATCTTTCCGGTAACTTTCTTGACGCTTTGTGAAGAGTTGTTTCTTGGGGTCATTTGGAGCTGTATGCAGGCATGGAGATTGCCCACTTAGAATAGATTCCATCTATAAGATAGAACCCTTGATCATAGCTGCGACCATTGACTTCATAAGGAAAACGTGGAGCTCTCCATTCACATACATCATCAAACAAAGGTTACTTGTCTAGGATGTTGATATCATTGCTTGACCCAGCCATACAAAAAAACGCATGCCAAATCCATGTATCGTATGAGGCAACTGCTTCCAAAATAATTGAGGCGCATCCACTCCTACCCTGAAATTGACCCTTCTAACCCACAGGACAATTTTTCCATTCCCAATGCATACAATCAATACTACCAAGCATACCTGGAAATCTACGTCCACGAGCTACATGCATGAGGCGACCAATATTGGTATGAGGTATGTTGGACGGTATACGACAATAATTGCATTCACAAAATGAGACACCGTTTCTCTGACTGTCATTTTGCCCATCTGTAAGCATTCATCCAGTTGGTCGTATCCACAACCATATGCCAAATGAAGCATTGCCACCGTGCACTTGTGGAGTGGCAAAAATCCTTGATAACCAGTTGCATCAGGCCTTTGTCTGAAATAGGGATCGTGGTTGGTGACATCTTCCAGTATACGTTCGAATACATTTCGCCGCATACGAAACCTTTGACGAAAATGTTGATCGTCGTACATTCTTTCAGGAGGTTGAACAAAATATTTCCTCTAGAGTACTCCCTGTGCTCGAACACGATCTCTTTTGATATGATTTATGGTTTTCTTCGTTAAGGTTGGAGAAGTTTGAGCACTCTCTCCTCAATGGCTACGTACTATTGTTTAGCCATTTCTGGCAAATTCAAGACAAAGTTAATTGTCTCAGGATCGGTATCGGGTAGGAAACCCTGAATATCATAGGTTTGATGATTCTCCAAAGTGAAACTCATCATCGTTGTTAGGGGAATTAGAGGAAGACATGGTTGTGTTGAAGAAAGAAATTGCGTTGATAGGAATTTGGGGTTGGAATGAAAGGTAAACAAATGACCCATTCATATAGAGAACCATGAAATGTGCCAACCACTTTGAAATGATGAATTGAACCCATGTGAATAGATGGGACGTGTCCATGCCAACCCCATTAATTTTGTCTAGCGGAATCTTTAAAAGGATGAATTGAACCCATGTGAATGGATGGGATGTGTCCATGCCAATCCCATTAATTTGTCAAGCAAAATCTATGAAATGATGAATTGAACCCATGTGAATGGATGAGACGTGTCCATACCAACCCCATTAATTTTGTCTAGCGAAATCTATGAAATGGTGAATTGAACCTATGTGAATGGATGAGACGTGTCCATGGCAACCCATTGCCTTGGTCTAGCAGAATCTTTGAAATGATGAAAACCAATTAAAATGAAAAACCAATAACAAATGTATGGTCTAGTCTGACCAATTATTACAAACAACCTATTACAATCAATTTCCACCGTAGACTACCCCCATTAATTCATCTCGCAGTGCTTCTTCTGCTGCGGACAACTCTCCCTTTTGAATCAAAGTATCAAGGAGTTTAGTGTTAGCTATCATCTGATCGCACTCTGATTGTTTTTTAACGAACTCCCGTTGTGCTATGTTGTACTCCATTTTATCTCTTTCATTCCCCGCAACCATTTCAGCCTTTTTTGTAGATGCTTCAATTGCGACCTAGCGGTTTCTTTTGATTGTTCATCATCTGTTGTTCTTCCCCTGGCCTTTCCTTTTCCTCTTGCCTTGCATTTAGCAGCTTTCACACCAATAGGCCTGGATGGATATTGCATAGGATGACCATCATCGCTACTATGGGGCGTTGATGGCACCCGTGGTGAATATTCTTCTCCATCAGTTTCCTTTGGGACATATTGTGCCATAAATTTAGGGTTATTTCTGCAATAGTCATAGCAATGGAAGAATAAAAACGGTTGCCCATCATTTTCATCCTCAAACAAGTTCATGGTCTATGACTTCATATCTCCTTGGCTAGAGCCACTCCCGCCCCGACTGAAGTGACGCGTGCTTTACTTTCACATCCCACATATTTGCCGATATCGTGAGCCATTTTTGACCACCGACACTTGCACGACTTCATTGACCAGTTGCAATTTGCATAATGATTCACATCGCGCATAATAATAGACCAAAACACACCAGCATTTTGACATGTACCCACCACACAGTCGGTGGAATGCTCGAACCATGCGCCACATAGAGCTTTATCATCTTCTACACTCCATTTGTCCCGGCTACCTTCCTTTGTAACCTTACCCCCAGACACTATTGCAATTTCATCATTTTCTTCACCTACATCATTTTCTAAACGAATAAATCATTTTTTCAAAGCAAAACAAATGTCAAACATATACTAATTTTAAAATTATGTTATGAAATTTTAAAATACATGAACATATTAAATGATATACTTGACTCTTCAAATAATATACTAGATTGCATGTTAAAATGCACATACTAAATGCATATACTAGCTACGTATATTTTGCATGTTCAAATATACTAATTTTAAAATATAACAAAGGGAAATAAAGGCAATGTAAATTAATTATAAACTAGAATCTTCATAATTGAAATAAAACACATTAAAATAGGGCTTATCGTCCGTAACATCGTGACTTCCATATTGTCGCCCATCTTCACCACCAAAATTTTGACCCGGTGGACCGCGACCTCCTCGGCTTAAAAATGCCCCGATTCGTTTATGACATCAAGATGTGGAGAATGAAAGCTTTGACCATATAAATTAGGGTACGAATTTTGTGATTGGGAGTTCGCATTTTGGGAGTGGTTCGGGTAAAGAGGGTTCATGTATGCATTTTGAGAAGAGTGGTATTGATTTTGGAAATTCATGTATGAATTTTGAGAATTCATATAGAAGTGGGGAGGGATGTTTGGAAAATTTTCACTAAATTTTGAATTTGGTAATTGACGATAATTCGGATTTTGCGAATAATTTTCCAAATTGAAAGAATTTGAAATTACCTTATCTTTGCCTTTCGACGTTCTTCGTGGATCCATCACAATAAATGGATTACAATATAGAAGATGAATTAGTGAGGTAGAAGTATTGAAATTGGAAGCAGTGTGATGAAATGAATTGAAATTATTTAAATTTAGAGGCAAAAAGTGGAGGAAGATGGATATAAAAATTTAAATTGAAATTCTAAAAAATAAAAATAAAATTAAAAATATACGATTGGGACACGTGTTGCCACCAGAATGGAACACGTGTCTCATTAAAAAAATGGTCATTAATAGCGGTTGCAGGGGACACGTGCCACCTCATGATTGGTCCACGTGTCCCCTGGATTTAAATTCTAGCCCCACATCAGAAAAGAGCCGTTGTGGACACGTGGTCCAATCCTTGGATGACGCATGTCCTTAACATTTTTTTTAAAAAAAAATAGCTGCAAGTTAGTGGGACACGTGGTCCACTCAGAGGACGACACGTGTCCCTGACGGTAAAAAAAAGGGCACATGTAATTAGTCAGAATTTGACCCCATCACCCTTAAATGATCTCTTACCTAGGAACTCTTAAATGATTTCTTCTTAAGAGACTACTCAAAAGACAACAACTTTAATAATTTTTAATCTGTAAAACAATCTTTTAATTTTAAGTCACCGTCATTTCGCATGCCTCTTCATTATAGAGGGTGGATTAACCGTCGATCAAGGATAAAACACACATACTTCAAAAAACCCGAACTCACCAGTCACCAGTGCCTTCCCTCCTGTCCAAGCTTACAGCTGCCACATCCTACACATGACACATCACACTTGATGTTTGGCAACTCAAACTCTACACGTCTGCCACCAAAACCCATTTAAACTTACAGAAACCAGCACCCAAAGATCTGGTAAAAAAACCCTTCAATTTTGCTCCTAGAACAATCCTGATATTTGATAATGAAGGCAATCGTGATCACTGGCCCGGGGGGCCCGGAGGTGATGCAGTTGAAGGAAGTGGAGGACCCACAAATCAAAGAAGACGAAGTGTTGATCAAAATTGCCGCCGCGGGTTTGAACAGAGCTGATATACTTCAGCTGCAGGGTAAGCACCCGCCCCCAAAAGGAGAGAGCCAGTATCCAGGCCTCGAATGCTCCGGCACCGTTGAGGCGGTGGGGAAGGATGTCACCAGGTGGAAAGTCGGCGATCAGGTAGCACTAGTTGAGATTGCTGATTTTGTGTTTGAGTTTTGTTGCTGAAGCGTTTCTTGTGTTTGTTTTGATGATTGGTGAACTTGGTCGGTTTGAATTTTTGCTGAAAGGTTTGTGCTTTTGGGTCTTGGAATTTGGTTGCTGAAGTATTTCTTGTGTTTGCTTTAATGATTATGAACTGGGTTTGTTGGATTTTCTTGGCAATTTCTGATCTTAGTATAGGGATTTGGTTGCTGATTGTCTTCTCTTGAAAATTTGTAATCTTTTGGAATTTGGTTGCTGGAGCATTTCTAGTGTCTGCTTTGATGATTAATTAACTGGGTCTGTTTCATTTGATCAAAAAATGTAAACTTGGTCTCGGAATTTGGTACTTAAGAATTTGGTGTATTTCTTGAAATTTTGTAATGCTGGTCTGGGAATTAGGTTGCTGAAGAATTTCTTTTTGTGTTTTTTTGGATGATTATTGAACTCGGTCTGTTTCATTTTGTGGAAAATGTAATCTTGGTTTAGGAATATGGTTGCTAAAGATTTGGTCTTGGAATTTGGTTGATGAAGCATTTCTTGTTTTCGTAGTCTTGATCTTGGTGGAGCTTAAAAAATGGGAACTTTACTCCATTCAATTAGGAAGCAGGGGACGTCTTGGTAGAATGGTCTTGGATGTTTTATATTCATCAGAGTGCTTTTATTTCACTAGAGACATTCTGCTTTGCTGATTAGGGTGCCTTTTTCCACCTCTTTTTATGGATATGAATTGTGAAATCAGAGGACCTTAGAGGCAGGAGGAGCTGTGTATAGCGAGGACTTCACAATAAATACTGTCTGATCTGAGGCTTGGTTGTGTAGAGAATTATTGTGGTGTATATGTAGGGTTAGGGAGAAGGAACTACTGTGAAGTTAAGCTATCCTTGGATTTAAAGTGATGATTCATGATGAATTGTAGGGTACATAAATGTAGCAATTCGGTAGGAGGGTTTGTCCTAGTTTATCGGCTTCTGAACTATTGCTTTTGCAGGTGTGTGCTCTTCTTGGTGGAGGGGGGTATGCAGAGAAAGTAGCTGTGAATGAAGGACAAGTGCTGCCTGTTCCACCGGGCATTTCTCTGCAAGATGCAGCTAGCTTTCCCGAGGTTGCTTGTACTGTTTGGTCTACTATCTTCATGACTAGCAAATTAGCACCCGGGGAAACTCTCCTGGTAATTCTGCAATATATCCACTCTATCCAGTTTCATGGACATGTTAACATTTTTCAGTTAACCTCCCTTATTGTCGAGTAGTAGGAGCACCCGACGCTTAATATCTGTGGCATGAGATCAGATATTGCAAGTGTTTTGGTTTTAGTTTTTGCTGTAGAATGGCATGGGTTCTCAACTTAATAATTGTTTTGAGTTCTCAACTTGAATGGTTTCTATGTAGCTCGCATAATTGACATTATATCAAGAACATGCAACCAGTGGAGAGAAATGTGCCTGTTTATAAGATCTCCCTATTGTAGCATAGGCTTTGATTCCTCAAACTGTCATCATCCCTCTTGTAACTTTCTAGGTGCACGGAGGTTCCAGTGGAATCGGAACATTTGCCATTCAAATGGCTAAATACTATGGCGCAAGGGTATTTGTCACTGCAGGTTGACTAGAAACCCGTGTATGTGGAAATACTCTTTATGTACTAGGTGAATGTTTAAATAAACTCTTTTACTGCTTGCGTTCATAAGGTAGCGACGAAAAGCTGGCTGCCTGTAAGGATCTTGGCGCGGATGTTGGCATCAACTACAAGACCGAGGATTTTGTGGCACGCGTGAAGGAAGAAACCAGGGGTAAAGGTAAGGAATATCTACATTTCGCGGCTGTGATCTTTTCCAGCTGCTTCTGTTTATCATTCTCTGTCGGAAACCTGATTCTTGGTGTCATACAATAGGGGTTGATGTAATATTGGACAACGTTGGAGGGCCGTATTTGCAGCGAAACCTTGACAGCCTGAGCGTTGATGGAAGGCTGTTCATCATCGGCTTTATGGGCGGGGCTTCAGCCCAAGTAAACCTCGGAACCATACTCGCAAAGCGGCTCACTGTGCAATGTAAGTCTGGTCATCCTCTCCGGTTCTTGGTTTTTGTTGAAGACAGCGGCTGATGTTTTATGCCTTCTTGTTGCAGCTGCTGGGTTGCGATCTCGAACCAAAGAGAACAAAGCTGTGATAGTGAGTGAAGTGGAGAAGAACGTGTGGTCGGCGATCGCGGCCGGGAAGGTGAAACCGATGGTTTACAAGTGCCTTGGGTTGGATGAAGCTGCAGAAGCCCACAAGCTGATGCAAAGCAGCCAGCATATAGGGAAGATACTCCTTGTGTGTGATTAGTGCATGCGTTATTTCTCATATGTTGTATAGCCATTGATGAATAAGGCCTTCCGTATTTCTTATCTGCACTTCAGTTCAGTCAACTAAGAGAATAATTCAAGAAAACATGACTTCAATGTTGTTTGGGAAAACAGGACTTAAATCTTGTTTCCGTTCTTGTTTCTATTCGATTCAGTTCAGTCAGCTAAGAAATCAGCTCGATAGAACTGAGACTTAAATCTTGTTTCTTCTTTGCTAATAAAAAAAATATGGGTGTTCGCTTTGTTGACATTACACCATTTCAGTTTATTATTCGTTCAAAGTTGAGATGCATTTAAAAAATGAAAAGTCGTTGAGATTGGCGCTTTAGGGAACAGAAGCTGTATCCAATGAGGAAAAAAAACTTGCACGCTGATAAAACTTGTGTAAAAAGTCAGTTTACTTCTTTAGAAGAAACGTGTACTCAAAAAGCTCAAGTAGATTCTGAGTGATGAAGGCTATGGTGATCACGGCCTCCAGTGGCCATGGGGTGATTCAGCTGGAAGGTGGACGACCCACAAATGAAAGATGACGAGGTGTTGATTAAGGTTGCTGCCGCGGCTATGAACAGAGCCGACTTGCTTCAAGTGCAGGGACTCTACCCTCCTCCTGAGGGTGACAGCGAGTACCCGGGCCTCGAGTGCTCCGGGACCATTGAAGCTGTGGGGAAAGATGTCACCAGGTGGAAAATTGGCGATCAGGTTCGAATTCCAGATTACTTACATGCTCTTTGTATTGATGAATGATGAGCTATGTTAGAGCATATCAACTTTGAGTTTTTTGGATTTGTTTCTTTTGCAAGGTAAAGATGTGATTCGTGAAGAGGAATCGTGCAGGTGTGATCTCTTCTTGGTGGAGGGGCCTATGCAGAGGAGGTAGCTGTTTCGGAAGGACAAGTGCTACCCTTTCCACCCGGTGTTTCTCTGCAAGATGCTGCTAGTTTTCCCGAGGCTGCTTGTACTGTTTGGTCAACTATCTACATGACTAGCAAGTTATCGCCCGGGGAAACACTCCTGGTAATTTTGCTGCATATCTTCATCAAGAACATGAACTGATGGACTGAAATGTATAGCAATATCTGTTTTCTAGGTGCATGGAGGTTTGAGTGGCATTGGTACGTTTGCGATTCAAATGGCTAAGTATCATGGCGCGAGAGTTTTTGTCACGGCTGGTTAGCTATCAACTCATGTTTGTGGACATTACTTCCAAGTTAAACTTTGGATGAACATCGTAAACCTGTTTCAGTATTTGTACTTGATAGGCAGTGAGGAAAAGCTCTTGGCTTGGATGTTGCTATAAGCTACAAGACCGAGGATTTCGTGGCCCGTGTGAAGGAAGAAACCGGGAGTAAAGGTATGAGCTATATCTTCATTGCACAACTGATCATCTCTCAGTTTTTATTTGAGTGCATATCTGCTTCTGTCCATTTTATGTGTCAGAAAGCCTAATCCTAGGTGTTAGGACCATATTTCCAGCGGAATCTAAACAGCCTGAACATCGGTGAAAGGTTGTTCATCATTGGCTTTATGGGCGGGACTTCAACCCAAGTAGATCTTACTATCATTTGCAAATGGATCACGTTGCAAGGTATACCCGGATATCTTCCACGATTCTTGGTTTTAATGTCTGTCAGCTAAAGAATACCGAATGTATTGAGCAAATTCAGGTCCATTTTAATGTTGGTGCAGGTGCTGCATTGCGAATTAGAACCAAGGAAAACAAAGCTGTGATTGTTAGTGAAGTGGAGAAGCACGTTTGGCCTGCGATTGCTTCCGGGAAGTTGAAACAGGTAATTTACAAGTCCTTTCCATTAGCACAAGCCGCGGAAGCTCACAAGCTGATGGAAAGCAGCCAGCATGTTGGGAAGATCATCCTTGTTGTGTGATTAGTGCTTTTTAGCTTATTCCTAGATTGATACCTATGGTATGACTTGAACAATGCTCGTGTAATAAAGACGCTCACTTTCTCGTGCCATATCGACATCTCAGAATTCTCTCTTCATTTAGTGGTTGGAAGTTGAAACTGTTTCTGTTTATGTGTGAACTGACATGTCAAGTTTTTGTCCTAATGAAGGCTTATCAAACACTGCAAAGTGCTTGAACTGCTACATTTTTCAGGATACCTGGACACGGGTCTCCGAGGTTTTCTGTAGAGACAGGAATTCTACATCCTTGTTTGCCTACACAAACCTGTTCGAATTTGGATGCTACATTGGTGTAGCAACTCCCCGGGATGAATGCTCCGCAGCTGCCGCTAACATCTCCAAAACCAGCGAAGGTGATCGAAGCAATGTGCCACCCTTCATCACAGGTGAGTCGAACATGAGGGATTTTGGATGCGAATCCCATTTCAGGCTTCCAAGCATCAGCTGGAGGAAGATCAGCCTCAGTCAGCGTCGCGCAGATTTCTTTCCCGGTTCGTGTAATCACAGATATTTTCGAAGGATCCCCACCAAGCTCTTCATGAAGTACAAGCATGTTCTCACCCGGATGTAACCAGGTACGAGGAATGTGGTACCTTAATGCAATAAGACATCATTGATCAAGTTCTGAGATTACATCAGTATAGCTTTAGGATTTGTTCTTAGATGCTTACAATGTTTGAGCTGGCTGACCACATTTCTTTAAACATTTCCATGCGTTATAGGCTCCCCGGTAGTCACAGCTATCATTGCAGCCGCCAGTTGATGGCGAATGATAAGCAGGCCAGTATCGTCCTATACCCTCGCCATTCACCCATGCTTGACCTTTCCCCATGCTAGATAGGTTCAAAGATAATGGACCGTTCCCCTCAGGTGCCAAAAATGTTGTCTGAAAGGAACCGAATCAAACTAAGCTAGACTGATTGTTCATTTCTTAGATCATTATGCTAAGAAATGCTTAGTTGATGCATTAGACATACCTTATACCATATTAAGCTCTGGTTGATTGGTACTGCATTTCCCTTATTCCATAGGGAACTATTCGCAAGATTTGTTTTCTGAAGCTCGAGATACTCCCCTTCCACCCCCACCTGATATGTCCATTTCGCTGAGGAAAGATCTTCGCCATGTTTCTTCAAACCGGTGATGTTGACAGAACTGACCCCGGCTCCTTGAATATCGAACCATGGTCCATAGTTCTGTAAACCAATCATCATGCTCAACACATCCAATGTGTTAGTCCCGGGGTTGAGACTGATCCGTTTCTTCAGCTCGAAGCTGGGGCCATCATGGATCCCGTAACCAAATCCTATGAGAAAAATCTCGATTCAGAATAGTTTAACGTTGCTGATAGAAGTACTTGTGTAAGTTCTGTTGCTCTTACCTACTGGTTTTTTGTTCACAAATACGAGTGCAGCGTGCCCCAAACTCGAGATGTGTAAGGTAGCCTCTTTTGTTTCGTCTTGCTGAATTTTCCCATTTACAGTTATGCTGACAAGAGAATGCATTTACATTTCTTACATTTAATCTTAAGAAATGCAAGGAAATCAGGTAAACAGTGTAAAGCATTGATTACCTTGTAGTGTACCATAGGAAATCACTTGTGTCTTTGGTTGTGTTTATTTGCTCTAGTAAACCTAATGCCACAAATGAGTTGTTCCCGAAAACCCCGACTTTCTCTTTAAACCAACTCCATTCTGATGATTCCAAACTTGGGACAGTAACATGTGAAGATGAAGCACCATCAACCTCAATGGTCTTTTGTGTGACGACCTTTTGTCCATCATAAATTCTAACTCAGAATCATCGCGACAGAAAAGAATGCTCGAGCGAGGAATTCAAACTCGAGCTGAAGAAGTTACCTTTGCAGTGTTGAAAACGACAGTTCTACAGTCTGGAAGTATGCTGACAGACCAGGCAGGAAGGAAGTAAGACCTCCCTTTAAATTTGACAGTTGCATCTATTTTACTGTCGTAATTAGAAAGAAACGCAGCGCAGTCATTCGAAGATTTGTAGTAAACATGTGCCTGTGTGAAACAAAACAATCATATTAATCATATGAAGTAAGCTAAAACTTTAGTTATTATCTTGTTTAACTATGCCAATTAGTAATTACCTCCAGGTTGTTGCCAAGTGACACTCTGATGGGATCTGCTTCCACCAGGTACTCTTCACAGAGCTTGATCGCAGCATGCAAGTCCCGGAGGTGTCCCCACTTCGGCTGGTGAAGGAAACCTGCATCGACGGTTGATGAGTAGCGCGCAATATGGCCGTGCATTCGGCTAATAAACTATAAGTTTACCATATTCATCCAGTGGAGCATCATAGTCATAGCTTGTTGCAATCAAGGGACCTCCGGCAGTTCGGCCAAAGTTCGTGCCACCAAAATACTGCACTCGGACAGGTTTGCCATGTGAGATTCTAGGTCTTCAGACATTATGTCATATATATATATGGCTGAAGTGTGTACCATGTAGTAGTTCTGAAAAGTGCCACCTTTCCCAAAAAAGCGTGCCACGGCAAAAGCAAGGTCCTCGGCCGGGCGATAGGGAATGGCATAGCCAAATGAGAGAAACCTGTGTACAAGGTGAGGCTTTTTCCTTCAAGAACTCCAAGCTGAAGTAATGACATAAAGTGGTTTCCTAAGAAAAAAATAGAGAGAGATGAAAGAGTGTAATTCACTGATCTTACCACCCTGTGTAGTTTTCAGTCCACATTGGTGGCTTTGATTTGGAATTTGGGGTGAATCCATCACAATAGAAACCATTGCAGGTGTTTATCTGCATGTTAAAATTTCCGAGGTACTTAGATTATTGTTGTACCGTGCATAATAAGTTGCAAGTCGTATAAACAGGAGCAGCTAAATCACGTTATGTATTTTACTTAAACACGCCATGTATTATTACCTTTTTTTGTGTTCCCGTCAGATTTAGCTAAATGAAAACATGAAGTTATGATGTTTTGTTTATTGAAATTATGTTCTCCGAATTTGCATTTATGTGATCGTGAGTTTTAGGACGTAGAAAAGAGTTTTTTTCACCCAAAAAATCTGGTGCAACGGGCATGCTAGCGATGAAATGCGCCAGCGTGTTTGATCATTCCGCGCTAGCAATCTATGGAGAAACGGTCTGCTAGAGTGCAGTATGTGTAGAAAAGGTGTCCAAGCAAGCTCTCCACCCCGACTGCTAGCAAGCCATCTATCCCAGACACTAGTACACTGTCACGAGTCTGTGGTGGTCGTGTTGCTGCGCTAGCGCACCATTGGAGTTTACAATGGCCCTGTTTTCTGCCCCGTTGGTCGAATAATTTTGTATCCTTGTAAAATTTGTGTTGATGAACCAAGCCAAACTCTAAATGTGTTTTAGGGTAAGAATGTACTTACAATTGGATCAGGGGCATCTGTCTGGCTGCACATCACCCATGGGACAGTGGTATTAAGACTAATGGCAGTTTCAGCAGCCCATTTAACATAGTGTTTTCCACCAACTCCATAGGACCCTTCTACATTGCCATATTCATTCTCCACCTGTGTTACACGAAGAAAGTAGCAGTACATTATTTGAATACTGAAGTTTATCGTTGCAGAAACACGGCTCTTTATGTGGAACCTGCGCAAGAATAATTGGACCTCCTTGTGATGCAAAAAGCTTCTCATCCTTCGTCAACTTCACTATTTTCTCCAAGAAGCCCTTCATTTCATTCTACATGAAACACCAAAGTCAACAGCAGAAACATCTTGAGACAACATTAAACAAAATGTACCTTGAAGAGTTGGTTCGAGGTTCGGAACTGAATCCCAGGAATGAAGTGCAACCACATAGGGAAACCTCTGTACATTACAAGAGAAAAATGGGAAACGGCAATCATTAGCAGTATAGAAATTAGCTGAAAAGGTTGCCAAAAGTTTCTTCTGTCAGAATCAAACCCATAATTCCATTCTGCACAAGCATAAGGACCAATCCTTAAATGGACAAAGAGGCCAGCTTCTTGCGCCGTCTTCACAAACTTCACCAGATCAAATCTTCCCTCGAAGTAATACTACAAAACCAAACCAAGATAAGCGCATTTCATGAGATTCCTGTTAAACAAAATTCGAAGCCTGGAGTAAATGATTTCACCTGGCCTCTAACAGGTTCATGATAGTTCCAGAAAACATATGTTTCGACCACATCCAATCCTCCTTCCTTGGCCTTCTTCATGATGCTAGGCCACATCTACATTCATCACACAATTGAGATTAGCTGTTCATAAAATGCAGTAGAAAAGCGATAACTTCCATGCGAAAACAATGATTGAACACAAGTTTTCCACTCACCTCGGGGGTGGCTCGTGGATAATGTATGGATCCAGACTGCAGAATCCTCCTCTTCCCATCAATAACTAATGCCTTATGATCATACGTGACTGTTGTTGATGCCGCTTTTTCCCAGTAACAGCTTCCAAAGACTAAGATTAACAGCAAGAACCTAGTATTAGTTCTCATATTCTTATTCTTTCGGCTAGAATGAATTCAGCTTGACTGACAGAGTAGTATGAATACTACTTTATAGTGGTTTGAAGGGAAGAATGAAAATGAAACATTTCTACCAAACAACATAAACATCAATGCAGTTCTAGTTTTTTAACACTTGATTTGGACGTTTATTTGTGTGGTGGTCTGAAATTGAGGAATACTAATCTGTCTATTTATCAACTTATTCATTTCCGACATATCTGAATAACATTATTGAAGATGATTGACTGTACCATTGGATTGTTATGTCTTTTTAAGATTATTGTCTTCTTTTGTCATTCTTGCCGTTTGGATCTTGGATTTTGTTTTGTGCTATTGAAGCACTATCCAAGAACACATTGTTGAACAAAAGAAAAGGAGAAATCCTTGTGTCAAATATTTTAGACAAGAAGTTAATAAAGAGTCAGCTGCAAGTTGAAAAAACTTGAGATGAAAGTAAAATATAAAAGTAGACAGCATATACAAAATAACAAAATATACATATAAGTTGAATCCACTAAACACCTTTTCTAATATCTACCCTTCTCCGCATCACAACTCACAGAAACATAGCCATTACAACTCACAAAAACATAGCCGTTACAATGCAAACCCAATACTTGCTAAAGGATTCAGGACTTTCCGAGTTTTGAAATCTCTCAAAACCACCCTAGGACATGAATCATAGGATGTGGAACACCCGCACAGCTTCATAAGTTCTTGATACACATGTCATCATTTATTTTTCCTCATCGATGTCTCTAAGTCAGCTCGAGCATTTCTTTCTGCAACACATCAGGCCTCTATTTCCAACCGCGCCTTTCAGAATCAGCATCGCAATTGGCCTGCACCTTCCCAGAATCAGCATCACAGTTGACCTTGCAGCAGCCCACTTTTTCATCATTGCTGCACGAGGTTGCACCAGGGTTCAAAAGACTAAACTTACTTTTTCCATCCAACGCACCCACAGAACCTTCAAATATTTTGATTCAACTTATTTCCATTGACAAAATTTTGCATCCATTGTCCTTGGATCCTTTACACTCTCTTCAACTGCCACAACACGTCTTCATCAAATCTATCCAACTCCAAACCAAAGGAACCCCAATCCCTACTTCTACTTCAAGAAATTGAAGTTGGTGCATTCTTGAAAAAATGGATTAGGGTTTCGGGATAATGGCTATGAAATTGGAAACTTTGAAGTTTAAGATAAAAATGATGAACAACCTTGAGGATTATGTTGGATCAAACGTTCAAAAACATGTTCTGTCGGGCTACAGTAAGCGTACAGCACACGAGCCCGAGCGACAGAACATGGCTTTGAACCTGTGATCCAACATTATCCTCAATGGTGTTCATCATTTTTATCTTAAACTTCAAAGTAGCCATCGTGCCAAAACCCAACCCCAATTTTTCAAGAAAACAAAGTCAGGGATTAGGGTTTAATTTCATGCTCAAATATTAATCCAAAACCCATCCTATAAAAGTATCCCGAAAATCCAATACCTTAATTACATGCTCAAACATTATAAAAGAACAGATCATGGAAATCAAGAACAAAAGACTACCACCGCTGACAACCGAAATAGCACGAGCCCACCTGGATTGGCACCGGAACTAACAGCGGCGGCAGCGATCTTAGGGTTTAGGGCTTAGGGTTTTGAGAGCCGGTCGATGTAAAATAGTAGATTGGATCTGAGGATTTAAGGTTTGATTGGAAATTTGGTGTTCGGACAGCGGCGATTGAGGTTCGACACACAGACTGGGGTGGTGGCCGGGAACGACAGGCAGATTTAAGAATGATTAGCGCGTGGGAGAGTGCCTATTACAGGAAGATCGCGTATTTTTCTTGATTATGCTATTTATTTATAAGATTTATTATACAATATGTATTTTAAATTTTATTAAATTATTTATATTAATATTAAATTAAATTTATTTTTTACCACCATCGTCGCCGCCGAGCACCGCCACCGGCCTTCGTGCACTACCGCCGGCTTCCATGCACCACCACCGTCATCCGCCTCCGCTCTCCGTCGTTTCCTTTCTCCTTCGATGTTTCCTTTCTCCGCCGCCGCTCTCCATCGTTTCCTTTCTCCCCCACAGTTTCCTTTCTCTATACCGCTCTCCTCTCCAGCTTCTCCGTCGCTCGTTTCGTCTTCTCCGGCGACGAACGACGTCTTCTCCGTCGATTGGTTCGTCTTCTCTTGCGACTCCTCTCCCCACTCTCTTCTCTTGCCCCAATCTCTTTCTCCACTCCCCATTCTCCTCACCCCGCTCTCCTTCTCCTTATCTTTCTCCTCCTAGTTCTCCTCACCCAGTTCTCCTCTCCCTGCTCTTCTTCTCCGCTCTCCTTCTCCTTCTCCTCCCTATTCTCCTCACCCGGTTCTCCTCCTACCCCGGTTCTCCTCCGCTCTCCGCCACTCTCCTCTCCCGGTTCTCCTCCGCTCTCTGCCACTCTCCTCTCTCGCTTCTCCGCCGCTCTCCATCACTCTCCTCTCCCGTTTCTCCTCTCTGGTTCTCGTTTCTCCTCTCGAGCCGAGTTTTGCTCGACGGGGACGAAGGAGAAGGAGGGACGACATGCTAGGGTTTTTCTAGGGACGGGGACGGGGACGGGGACAAAGAAGAAGACGAGCGGCAGGATAGGGACGACGGTGGCGGGCTACAGTGGAGCTGGGGACTGCAGCGGTGGGCTACGGTAGAGCTGGGGACGGCGGCGGTGGGCTACAGTAAAGCTGGGGACGACGGCAGCGGGCTACATTGGAACTGGTAACGAAGGCTGGGGACGGCGGTGGTGGTTCCGGCGGCAACAGTGGTGACAGCGGCGGCGATGGTGGTGGCATCAGCGACGACAGATTGTTTTTTTTAAATTAAAATTAGTATTATACATGTATATACGTATTAGGGCGTAAATTAGTAAAGTAAAGGGCGTGATATAGCAACACCCTAAATTGAGGAAAGACTTAAATCAGAAAGTCTTGTTTCTTTAAACTAAACCAACCATTATATGGTGGTGTTATTTTATGAAAGAGGTAATTAACATGGTGATTTGATGTTTTATTTTTATTTATTGGTTCTTAATATTTTTTAAAAAAATTAAAATGAATTATATTGTATAAATAATTATAATTTGACACTAAAAACTATTGAAACAACGTTTTTCATGATTAGTCTAACCGTTAGTTAATCTAACATGAGACTTTCTCCTAATTTTTATAATGAATTGATATTTCATGCTCTATTTTTTACTATACTATGTCTTGTATTAGTACATTTAAAATACAGTGTGTTAATTTAATTATAATTCAATTAAAACTAATTAATTAATTTTGAATTTAGTACTCTTTCCATTCCGGTCCAATTACCCTTTCACTTATTGAACACTATTCTAAATAGAATTTTGGCTATTTATTTAAATAATTATATGAACAATAATATCATCATATGTAATATTGTTGAATACGTCATAACAAACAATTTCTAAATATCAATTTTTTATTTATCATTATTATGCATAGATGAACCTACTAACAGCTAAAAATATTTCTTAAACAGTGCAATAATAATTGTAGCGAAAAATAGGCAAGGACAAAGGGACTATGATGTCAGAAGGGGAAATTACCGGCAATTCCCCATGAAATTTTTACCAAATTCCATCAAAATTAGTCTTGAATTTTTTGCCGATTACATAAAAAATTTAGTTGTGGGGTTTAGGCTTCTTTCTGGCGGTCCCAATCTAGGGTTTCCATGGTCACTGGTGCGGAGGGAAGGGAAATTCAGCGACGGGTCCCGATGTTGCGAAGGGGGTGAAATTCAGAGAGATGGCTACTGGCGGGGATGGCAATCTGGACGGGACAAAGGGGGATGGCGAGAGGGAGCGAGCGACGAGCGGCGGTTGTTTTCCGACGGGTTGGTGGTTGGTTCTCGTCGGTTGCTTCTCGATGTGAGGTTCTCGTAGGTGGTTCACGAGCGACAATTCGTGTCCGCCGCAAGATGGTTGTTCTCCGTCATGGTTCTCATCTATCATGGACTGGTGGTTCTCGCGAGAACCATGGTTCTTGTCCGTCGCTCGTGCCATGGTTCTCGTCCGTCGCTCGTGCCATGGTTTAGTGTTGGGCTCTGGATGAAGTGGTTAGGGAGGGAAGGTTTATTTGGACGAGGAGTGGGATGGGCACGTCGGGGACTTGTGGTTTCTGGTGAGGCGAGGTGGGAGAGAGAGGTTTCCGGGCGAGTGGGGTGACGGGCAGCGGTGGCCCGACGGTAGCACCGGTAGGGAAAGGGAAAGGTGAATTTTGACTTTGAGTCTGTCTCTCGAAAGCAGGTGACCAAGGTTTAAAGTGTAAATTAGAATAAGTTAAGATAAAATTTTCGAGTTGCATGAACCGGGTTATAAATTTTATAACTACTACATGTTTCATACTAAAACTTTAATATTGCAACTAAGACCTTTTACTTTTTATTATTCTAGTCAAACCCCGTCTTTCCATAAGCCTATGGAAAGACCGTCTTTCCCAAGACTTTGCCTTTGACTTTTATTTCTTTTAAAATTGTAATCAGTAATCCTTTTTATAAGATGAAAGGTTGTGTACTCAGATCACCTAATTGATTGTATTAGTTATGAAATAATCTAAAGAAAAGTGCAAAAAAGATCATGTTAATTTGAGAACGTGAAAATGTAACTCTATAAAATCTGAAAGTGTGAAACTAAACCTATGTTTTGGCAAAATTGTGCAATTATACCCATTTTGCTCAATTCCGACGTTGAAACAAAAAGTTAGTCACATTGACCAGAACCTCCGCCACCACCGCCAAACCTCCGCTGCCAAATCAGATGCAGCTTCCCCCTAAAACCTTAGCTCCGCCTAGATCCACCACCTCTCCGTCTAAAACTCGCCGTCTAGAAACCCCCCCCCCTAAAACTTGCCGCCTAGATTCCCACCATTGTGCCGCAAACCAGTGCCGCCGGATCAGATGCAGCTCATCCCTAAAAACCTAGTTCCACCTAGATCCACCACCTCTCCACCTAAAACTTGCAGTCCATAACTACCTCCCCCCTAAAACCCGCCTCCCTCTGTTGTCTAGAACCCCACCACTGCGCCGCAAACCTCCTGCTAGAACCCCACCGTGCCACTACCTCCGCTCAGAAACATCCATTGTCGCAGCTCCCCCTCTCACCCTAGCCCCGCCGCCCACCACCTCCTTCTAGAAATATCTGTCGTCGTTGCTCCCCCTCATCCGCCGTCGTCGCTCCCCCTCTCCTCGTTGTGCTCCTCATCTCTTCCGATGTGCCCTCAACCCTAGCTTCTTCCACCTAAAACCCTCCCCCCATCGGGCTCCACCTCTCCCCCGACACGCTCAACCCTAGCCCCTGCCACACCTATCAGTTGTGCGTCATCGCCAACGGTCAACCCTAGTCTCGTTCTCAACCCTAGCCTCGTTCTCAACCCTAGCCTCGTTCTCAACCCTAGCTATGCCGCCAGGCTCCGGCTCGATCCTAGCCACGTTGGCCTCGATGCAACCATAGCTACGCCAGCCTCGACGCAACCCCGCCCCTATGAATTGAAGCACAAAATGAAGATCGATTAGTGCTTAAATGCAGAGAAAAAGTCTTATTGAAATAGAGCTTTTGTGCGTGTGGAGAGGGTCTCGGTGGCGGAGCAAAGGGTGGCGGACGATTCCGGGTGGCGAAGAAATGGGAGCTGGAGTGAGGATGATTTAGTCTTTTCATATTTTAATTTTTAAAATTTTTAATTCGGGAGTATTATGGTCTTTTCACGAATTTCCGCACAATTCGGCTGTTGACATTTTAGTCAATGAAGTGCAGGATTATTTTTGCTCTTTCAGATTTTACAAGGTCATTTTTGCACTTTCATCTAAACATAGAGTTAAAATGCATTTTCCCCAATAATCTATTTAATAGTTAGGTGAAATAAAACAAGTTTGAAAGAAAAATATCCCCCGTCAAAGAAAAATAACGTTCTTACTTTTTCATCTTTGGGTAATATACAAATATAACCCTATATGTTGAGGAAAGTGCAAATATAACAATCAATTGTTTTTTAGTGCAAATATAACACTATCTATTACACATAAGTGCAAATATAACCCTAAATCCATTATTCCAGCATTGACTGGCCATTTTCGGCCATTGACTCACCAAAAATGACAAATTGCCCTTCTAACCTAATACAAAATTAAAAAGACAAAATTGCCCCCAGTCACCACCACCACCAGCCAGCCCCGCCACCACCTGGCTCACCACCACTAACAACCACTATTCCCGATCTACTCCTCCGCTATACTAATCTCAACCCTCGCTGCGAACCCCAGTCGGGAATTACTCAACCACTTCTCACCACCATAGAACCACCACCACTGCTACCATTCCCGATCTATTCCTCCACCACACTGATCCCAAACCTCACCGCAAACCACCGCCAGAAATGGCTCAACCACCATTCGCCCCCATAGAACCACCATCACCACAGAAAACAACCACCCCCGCTACAATTCCCGATCTACTCCTCCGCCACACTGATCCCAAACCTCGTCACGAACCACCGCCATAAATGGCTTAACCACCACTCACCACCATAGATTCACCCCCACCACAGAAAACAACCACCACCGCTACCATTCCTGATCTACTCACTGCCAGTTGCGAATTGGAAGCATAGCGGCCATCGAATCGGAGGCGCAACGGTTGTGAATCAGAGGCGCAATGGTTGCAAATCAGAGGCACAACGATCATCGATCGCCATCACCGTCGATCGTCGATCATCATCACCGCTGGTACGCGTCATCATCTCCAGAGCTCCTCTGCCTCCCCTACCACCACCCATGCCATCAATTTTGTTGGTGTTCGCCGATGGTGCTTAGATCGGGCGGAGGCGGAGCACGAACCGTAGACGGCGGTGGTGTTCGCCGATAGATCGCAGACGACGGGCCAACGATGTGAAAGAGAAGAGAGAATCGGATGGAAGTGAAGAAATGCTTAGGAAGAAAATAATGGCGAAGCTGATATAAAAAAGAAGAAGATAATGGCGAAGAGAGGATAAATTTTAGGCCTTTAGGACATATGTGTAATTTATATGTTTTTTGTGTTTTTTATTTTTTTGGGAAAAATACTAATATGACCCTATGTTTTGAAAGTTTGTGCTGATATGATCCTATAACGTTGAAAAGTGCTATTGTACCCCTATGTTTTGCATCAAAAGTGCCGATATAACCCTGTGGCACTATTCCAGTGTTGACTTTGTAATTTCCGGCATTGACCAAAAATAAAAAGACTATAGTGCCCCTAGTCTTCAAATTACAAATCTAATGACTAAAATGCCCTAGATTTCTTCCTCTTCACCACCACTATCACCACCTCCGCCATTATCACTGCCGCCGGCCACCACCAGCCACCGCCAGCACCATCAGCCATCGCCACCACTACCAGCCACCACCACCACCACCAGCCACCACCACCACCAACCACAGCCACCAGCCACCACCACCAGCCACAGCCACCACCACCAGCCACAGCCACAACCACCAGCCACAGCCACAACCACCACCAGCCATAGCCACCACAACCACCACTCGTCCCAACCACCACCACCACCATTTGAACCTAAACCTAGCTTCGCCACCACCACCAGCCACACCCACCACCACCTGCCACACCCACCGCTTAAACCTAGCTCCGCCACCACCACCACCCACCCTAGCAGAACCTAAACCTAGCTCTGCCACCACCACCAGCCATCGCCACCACCACCAGGCACACCCACCACCTAAACCTAGCTCCGCCACCACCAACCATCGCCATCACCACCATCCACAGCCACCACCACCCGCCCCAGCAGAACCTAAACGTAGCTCCGCCACCACCACCAGCCATCGCCACCACCACCAGCCACAGCCACCACTACCCACCACAACCATCACCTAAACCTAGCTCTGCCACCACCACCAACCATCGCCATCACCACCAGCCACAGCCACCACCACCCACCCCAGCAGAACCTAAACCTAGCTCTGCCACCACCACCGCTCAACCACTCGTCCCAACCACCGTCACCACTCATCCCAACCGCCACCACCACCTCTCAACCCTAGTCCCGCCACCGCTCGTCCATAGCCCCGCCACTACTCGTCCCAACCACCGCGCTCCACCTCTCCTCCTTACCTAGCCCCGCCACCGAGCTCTACCTCTCCCTAGAACGCCGATGGGAAACCCGATTAGAATTCCACTTCGATTCACCTCCATCGTCGCCTTCGACTCACCTCCGCCACCATTTCCGCCTTTGATTCACCTCCGCCGCCTTCGACTCACCTCCGCCGCCTTCGACTCACCTCCGCCTTCGATTCACCTCCGCCGCCGCAGCTTTGCATTACCAGGGAAAAAAGAAAGCTCGAGAAGAAGAGGGAGAAAACATAAGAGAAGAAGAATAGGGGAAAAAAGAAAGCATCTGATGAGAAAAGAAGAAGAAGAGAGGAAAACAGATCTAACAATGGTATAAATGTCTTCCTAGCTTTTCTGATTTTTTATTTTTTTAATTACAAAGGATATAATAGTAATTTCATGTCTTTCCGGCCAAATTCAGGCTGGCAGGGTTATATTAGGACATTCTAGCAAAACACGGGGATACAATGACACTTTTCAACTTCACAGGATCATATTAGCACAAATCCTCAAAACATAGGGTTATATGAGCATTTTACTCTATTTTTTTACATAGCAGAAAATGGTATGTTCACTAAATTCCGGCCTTTAACTGGCAGGAAAAATTATATTTGCACATAACATGATAGTTATAGTTATATTTACATTTTCAATTAGCGCAAAGTTATATGCGCACTTTCGTCAATTATTAAAGTACCACGTTATTAGTAGAATGGAGTAAAAGATAGTTTTGACCGGCAAAGACCGTAAACTAAGAGTAAGAAACTTCTTCCTCTTCTTCCAACGACTTTTCCGTAGCGAACCTGAAGTTCAGTTGGACTTCCGACAATTTCAAAGTTTCATCGACATCATCGCAGTCATCTCGAAGGTTAGAATTTTCTTTTCAATGAACTTCTCGTTTCTTGATCCACCAAATAAAGCTGGGATTTTGACAAGGTTTTGCTGCACAGATTGAGGGCAGCGACAATGGATATGATGGATTTTAGCTACGTTTCAAAGATGGATAAGGCCCAGATCACGACTCTAGCATCTGGGTTCTGCGTATTGTTGAGCATACATTACACTGTGCAGCTCCTCTCGCAGCACCTGTTCTACTGGAAGAACCCCAGAGAACAGAAGGCCATAATCGTCATTATGCTCATGGCCCCAATTTATGGGGTGGACTCTTTTGTGGGGCTCTTGGATATTCAAGGCAGCAAGCCCTTCTTCATGTTCTTGGATTCTGTCAAGGAGTGCTATGAGGCTTTGGTGAGTGTTATTTTTTTTTTGCTGGTTTTCTTGATTTTGGGAAGTTTGATTTTTTTCTTGTATGGATTATGGAATGGAATGTTGTTGTTGTTGTTTTTTGTAGGTGATTGCAAAGTTTTTGGCTTTGTTGTACAGTTATTTGAATATTTCGATTAGCCAGAATGTTGTGCCTGATGGAATCAAAGGGAGGGAGATTCATCATTCTTTTCCTATGACTCTTTTCCAGGTGAGTTTTGTCAAATCTTTCTGTGTTTATTAAGCTTTTGATATTCTGGAGGATTAGAGAAATGCAATTCGATAGTGGTAAGAGTTGAAAGGCAATAGTGATGCTGCAAAGTGTGTATGTTTGTCGAAAGAGATTATGGTGTTTCTTGTACAAGAAAAAGTCCGGTCTTGGTCCGCTAGAAGTTACACGGTATCCCAGTCAGCTAGGCTTTTTCTCTATATGCGGAGAGTGTGTTTTCACCATAGTCAATCTAGGCTATGGTTCTTTTCACGCCAGTTGTATTCTGACCACGTTTCTGAATTCAAAGTGTTGGTAACCCCATGGCCTATTTGAGGTTAAAATTGCATGCTTTAGTTTTTCTTGCGACATCATTTGATGAAGATCATCATGTCGCGGTGATACTGAATTCATTTCAGTACCTTCTTTACTAGTGATGGTTCTGATGGAACCTTAAATAATCGCATAGTGTTCAAGTTACGATTAGATTTCCTCGAGAATAGTTGGTTTCTGATAGTGGTTATGTGTCTCGGGTGAATATGATGGCAATATATGATCCATATAGCTGACTCCACTTGTTAGGATGAACTCTTGTTTTATTGCCGTCGTTGTTTTAACGCTGGTACTGCATGGCAGCCTCGTACTACTCTGCTGAACCACCACACGCTGAAGCTTCTCAAGTACTGGACATGGCAATTTGTGGTTGTTCGACCTGTATGCTCCTTGTTAATGATAGCATTACAGCTTCTTGGGATGTATCCGGACTGGGTCAGCTTGACATTCTCCGTCATTCTCAACATCTCCTTTTATGTCGCAATGTATGCCTTGCTCGCTTTCTACCACTTATTTTCTGAAGAATTGAAACCACACAAGCCGCTTGCTAAGTTCATTTGTGTCAAAGGAATAGTGTTCTTCAGCTTCTGGCAGGTATCCATCCTCTACCTCCACTTTTTGAATTAAATCGTGTTACAGTAACCTGAAAGTGGATGATCTCATGATCAGCCTGTCCGTACTTTTTTTTACGGAGATTTTCAACAACACTTTCTGTATCTAATGTTGAGTTCTGAACCACGCAGGGCATTGTGCTTAGTATCCTGGTGAAAGCGGGTATCATTAGGTCAGAACATTTCTGGTTAGACGTGGAGCACATTCAGGTGGCGATCCAGAATGTGTTGATTTGTGTGGAGATGGTTTTCTTCTCTGTTCTTCAGCAATATGCATTCCATTCCGCTCCATATAGTGGACAAGTGGACGCAATATTTAGATCCGCCAAAAAGTATGAGTGACTCTTATGAATATTCAAAACTTAGTTCTGTCGTATATTTGCTCTTTCTTTTAGTCTCTGAAGATTAACAGCAATTTAGGAGGACAAATGGCTGTAGAAATGGTGGGTTGAATGTACTTTGTATAATTGCCACTGTATATTTGCTTGCATCATGAGAAATATAAGTCAAGTTGAAAAATGTTCACCATGAAAATGCAAGATGATTCATGACGAATCCAAGAAGAGAGATTATAAACAAATACAAGTAACAGACATAGGAAGATTGGTAACAAGTGTCTATGTTCGAAAGACCATCCTCCTAGTACAATCGTACTATCAGGATATCGTATGAGGAACAAAAGGATACAAAATCAATAACTTAGCAATACATCTTGGAACCTTCGTAGGAGAAGATGCGTTTTGCATTCTGGTAACTAATTTCAGCGAGTTCTTCCTTAGTCAAAGCGAGCAATGAAGCTACATAAGACAGCACATGGTGAATATTAGCAGGATGGTTTAGAGCCGATGATTCTTTACTTTCTTCCATGGATGTGGAAGCTTCTTCTGGAAATGGACCACTTTCAACCAACACGAGGGAACTTTCATCACCGTCGCTTGATTTTGGAAGAGCATCGGGCGCATCAGTTTCCAAGAGGATCCTGTCAAGAGGAACAGCCTTCAGCATTTTCTTTGCCTTGCTTTCTTTCATGGACATCAGAAACCCCGAGAAGGAAAAGTAAGCCCCGAGCTTCGTGAATTCAGGAACCAGCTCGGCAGGGCCCAGGTAGGAGTGCAGAAGCACACCAGCAGGGAACGGTCCTTCAGATTTCAGTATATCAAACAGATCACCAAAAGCTCGCACACAATGGATAGATGCCGGCCTTTTCAGCTCCTTAGCGAGCTGCAATTGTAAGCGGAAGACTTCAACCTGATCTTTGAAATCATTCTGCTTTCCGTGCGAGCCTTTATCTATACCAATCTCGCCAACAGAGGCTTCAGGAGTGGATCGAAACAACTCCTTCAAATTTTCCATCCAATTAGGTGTTCTCTCAGCAAGAAACCATGGATGATACCCAAAATTTGGAACCACGGAAGGATACCTATCGCTCATCTCCTTGACGACATGCCAGTCACCCTCGGAGACTCCATTGACAGCAAAATGAACAACGCCCTTATCCACTGCTGTCTTTATTATCTGAGGGGCCATATTATAGACCCTAGGATCTTGCAAGTGACAATGAGAATCAAAGAGCTTTATCATCGACATGGCTTCTCTACCGCACTCCCTAGTCAGCAATCAACGCCTTTTCCCTCCTTTCTGAATAAAAAACAACTTCAGCACGTTATTCAGCTTCAATTCAAGTTCCCCAAAGCAGTAACCAAGCCGAAAGCAAGATGACTATGAAGCAAGAGCTCGATACAAAGAATCAGGCAACACGGGCGATTTTGGCAACAAATTCTGGCTATAACACTACCTAGTCCATACATGACAGTTAGAGGACGTAGATATACCAAGTTTAACCCCGGTAACCCAGGAATTCATCAACTACTACACTATTCTTCTGAGAAATTAAGGCTTAAAGAGTCAAACATTCCATATGATCACCTCAAGATGCACATAATTTCAAAACCAAGGTATTTACTTTCTTCACTAAATCAAAATTCCAACTGAATTATCCATAAAGATTCTAGCTTTATACCATTTCTCCAATAAATTCATACACCAACAAAGCATAAGATGCAACCAATTCACCACAGGGATTAAGCCCACATCGAATTACTCTCAAACGTGCAGAAAACAAGAACCTCACATACTAGCTAAATCTATCCTTACAACCAATTTCTTTTAGAATAAATGGATTCAATTGTTAAAAAATTATTTTGCATGATGGACTCAATGATTTTGCAGACTTCCAAAAATAGCGAATCGTATACTCACCTATTTTCCTTTTCCAGTGGAGAAATTTCAAAACATTTCTTCAGAGCTGCAACAAAAAAATTTCCAGCTAAAACTTAAAAGAGCAACTGCTCTGCGCGCAGCATCGGATATGAAATTGGCCTTCCTAAACCTTTACTGCAAAAGTGAATCTCCCAAAGGTACGACTTTTTTTGTAAAATTAATATTTTTTTGGGAACCCCCAAATCATATGACAGTATGATGATTTTTAATTAAACACGATATTCCCTTTGTATTCTTATGTTTAGCACATTTTTCATTTAGTATGTTTCTTGATACATTTCCTTTTATGGTAAAAAATGAATTATTCTCAATCAGTCATCAAACATTTTACTCCTATCACTCAACTTCCTTCACACATTTCAAGACATCTAAAATAGCATCTAAAATTAGCGTGCCAAATATACCAAAACTGAGGGAATGTGTATTTATCTACTTTTATATATCCTTCGTCTTTTTATTAAAATAATTGATATTCACCATGTATGATTTTGTTGTCTACCATTATTTTGATTACTGTAATTTTTAGAATATAAATTGTGTTTTATATTCTGAAGAATTTATTGGCTAGTCGTTTCAATTTAGATGAATAATTTCGATAAAAACACCCAATGTAGTAGTGTCGTTTGTGGAAACACCCAATCTCTCTGATTCTCTAAAAACACTCCATCCCCTCGCCCTTAAAGACATCCACCTCCTCCTTGCTCTTTAGCTCTTTAGAGACACACTATATAACACTTGTATCATGCACAGATTTATGAACAAAATTTTAATGTTTAATATAGTTTAAATTTTAAATAAGTAGTGATTTGTTTTCATATGTGTATAGAATTACACATGCTCGAGAATTTATAATAAATTAATATATTTATTAATATTACAATGCATTGAATTAAAGCAAACTGAGACATACGTAGAAAATTATTAACAGTTGTATAAAAATACTTTACGTTATAAAAAAATATAGTGATAAAAATAAGAAAAGTCATTTGATAATGAATGCATATTATTTAAATGGAGTTATAAAATTATATCTCTTTTAAAAGGAAATATAAAAGGCTAAGGACATGTTTAAAAAAAATTATAATTTTATAAAATATTTAAATCATCTACAAATTCATATCATTTGAATAAATACTTATTTTCTAATTAAATAAATTTAGTGAATTAATGATATTTTTTATATTATTGATCAATGTAATAATTTTATTAGCTCAGTTTTATGTACAAAAAGTATAAACAAAACTAAAATTAGAAAATAGAAATAGGCAAATTAAAAGAAAATATATAGATAATATATCATTTATTAAAATGAAAAAGTAAAAAAAAGACTTTATGGATTAAGAGATCAGAAGATGGATGTATGGATTAAGAGATGAGGATGAAATGCATTAAAAGAGAAGGTAAATATGAGGCTGGATGTTAAATATTCGTGAAGAATCACAACAACCAAATAAACGTTGAAAATATGTAAGTGCATTAATCAAGGAAGGTAAATAGGAGAGTAGATGCAACATTAAATGATATGAATCTCTTTGCGAATACTCACGATTGCGGAATTAATATCTTTGATCTAGTAAAGGGATCTGCAAACCCTCACTATCTCGCACGAAATTCAGGTGTCTAGCCCTTGGGGTACACTTAACTTCGACTTGCTCTCTAACTAGCCCTCATGATCAGATTACAAAGTTTATTGATACTTAACTAGCCCTCGGGTTTAAACAACAATGGAATAACTCGCAAGCAAAGAGTATGAACTCAAAAGGTTGTATATTTGATTGATAAAAGTGGTGTGGTAAAAATAATTTTGAAAATCACTCCTATTTATAGTACATAGGCATGATCTTCAAAAATAAAAACAAGAAACTAGAAAAGATTATGGCTGCTTTAAGAAGCTAAAACCATATTTAACTAGACTACCTAAAATATTCTTCAAGATAAATCTTGAATGAATATTGCCTCCATCCAATCTTACCATTTTCTTTCTCTTTTGGCTATACAAAAGGAATCTCAAGAATGAGTTCTACTATAGAAGCTTTCAACGTAGACCCGGGTTCCGAATCTAAGACACCCAACTCAAAGAATGGCCTTTAAAGGAAAGTATTAGCCCGGCAAAGAGAGATGGCAAGAGGAACGGGCTCAGGGCCGAATTGAATACTGAAACTATACCAGACGGATTTTGCTTAAGACGGATGTGCAGGGAAATCGAGTGGTTACATCCAGTCTGTCCCCCCTTATTCCCGAGGGAACTCATGGCTGGAAACAAACCATAAGGTTTGTTTTGATATCCGGTAGGAATAATAAAAATGAAAGTCTAGGTTGGTTGGTGAGCCTAGTGATAGGAGTCGGTCGCTCAAGATCTTTGGTCTCTACCCGGACCCGTTAAGGAGCCTAATGGAAAAAAATAAAGAATCTTAGATATAGATATTTTTTAAGGTAGCTCCTGTTCTGGCTCGGTCTTTAACCCATTTAAGGTTAGCTTTGGTATTTAGCCATTAAGGAGAGAGGAGGGCTCCTATGCCGCTAGCTATGCCCTGCTTGGTACCCCGACATGAGGAATGACCAAGGGAATTTTCTATTAACCAACGGGAGATTCTCCTTTTCTCGCTAATCTAGGTCTCAGGGGAGCCGGGGCTCCGCGCTCTTTCTTTCTGTGTGGGACGATACCGGGGAGTTGGGATTTGTTGTTTCTTCGTGGTCGTATATTAGGAAACAGGACAACCTCATTGCCTCTCTTATCTCGCTGAAAGAAATCTCAAGCCCAAAACCGCTGAGGAAATTAAATATGCTTCACACATTTAGAGTATGTTTTTCGGGGAATATTCTAAATCCTAAATTAAATGAATGACCGAAACATTAATTATTCCTAGGCCAACATTGCTGAATTAATGAGTCTTATTCTAAAATTAAATAAATTACAAATGATACACTACCTCATTAAAAAAACTCAATGGGAAAAAGAGTATAGTATCCTTCTAAAAATATTACACTAATAAATATATAATAACTGATATTTTTGATATCGTATCATTAAATATAGATACATTAGATACTCAAGCCTTAGAGCCCTCGAGCAATGGATACCTCGAATACTCAAGCCCTCGAACCTCGAGCCTAAGAGGCCTCGAGCCCTGGATCCCTCGAGCACTCAAGCTCTCGAGCCCTGCCACCCTCGAGTCATCAGTCACTTGATCTATCGATCACCCAAGCACTCGAGCCTCTGAGCACTGTGGACCTCGAGCACTCGACCAATGTAGCACTCAAGCACTCGAGTCCTCGAAACATCGAGCCTTGGAGCCCTCGAGCACTGGATACATCGAACACTTAGGCACTTGAGTCCTCGAGCCTAGGAGGTTTCGCCCTGTATCCCTCGAGAACTCAAGCTCTCGAGTCCTGCTGCCCTGGAACCATCAGGCACTCGAACAATCGAGCACTCAAGCACTCGAGCCCTCGAACCTTCGGGTCTCGAACACTGGATACCTTGGAGCCCTCGAGCACTCAAGCACTCGAGCACTCGAACTATTGAGCCTTGTCGCCATCTAGTATTGGATACCTCGAACTATGAAGCTCTCGAGCCCTCACCCTCGAGCACTGGAGCCCTCGAGCATTCAAATACTCGAACCCTCGAACTAACGAGGCTTGGTGTCCTCGATCGTTGGATACCTCAAACAATCAAGCTCCCAAGCCCTCGAGCCTATAAGGCCTCGAGCACTGGGTTACTTGACCACTCAAGCTCCCGAGTCCTGCCGCCCTTGAGCCTTCAGGCACTCGAACCGTCGAGCACTCAAGCACTCGTACCATCGATCCATCGAACCTCAACCCCTCGAGACCTCGAGCCAGCAAGTACTAACTCCTCTACTTTTGAATCACTAGTCCGCTAGTATCAAATCATTATTTTGAGGGCAACGAGGTTGCCCTATCGATGTAATATTCCAAAACATCTTTGTACATCCTTTGGTTTCTTAATAGGCTTGGGAACCTAATAAATATCCCTCACCTTAGGGTGCATGCATTTTTTTTAAAAAAAGATACATTTTAAGGGTGACATGTGGCAAGTTGATATGGCTAAGTGTGGAAGTGACACTTGACGAAGTTGACATGATTAAGAGTGGGGTTACACTTGGCACTTGGCCAAAGGTTGTTCTTTTAATAAGATTTATAGATTGCTCCATCTCTAGAGATACACCCCCCCTCCAAACTCTTTACTATTCTCTAGATAACCTTATCCACGGGCCTCTAGAAACACCTCACTCCTCTGGTGCTCTAGAAATACCCCAATTCACTCCGGTTTAAAGACGCTCACTCATCCGCATACTTTGAATAGTTGAATCTTTGAACCCTGTATTATTTTTATGTCTTGTATGGAGATGTTTAGAAATGAGAATATGAGATGCGGTTATAGCAAAAAAAATCCCCTCACAATTCACGACCTCACCCCCTTTCTTCTTGAATATCAAAATTGAAGAGTTTGTGTGAGTGTTAAGAATTTGAATTAAAAAAACAAGAGGAGATTATATGATAATCATTGAGTACAATAACCAAATTTATAGGAAAATTTTGGGACTGGGATAAGAAAATCAACGGTTATTTTTTTTGGACATAATCAACACCAACGGAACTAAAAATAACCACTTGAAGATAGAAGAAGAGTAGAAGACGAGGCAGCGGAGGCGATGTGTAAAATTGAAGGAAAATAAGATGATGCAGTCGTGTTCATGAAAATTGAAAACTATAATTGCGCCTGGAAAATCTGAATCAGCCTGGGAAGAGAAAAGAAAACCAGTCGGCTTCTTGTTTATATTTATTATTTATTTATTAAATACAACCATATTAAGGTCTTAAAAAATCGGGTCGTCATTTCTTTGGAGACCTCGTTCCGCTGCTCACCTTGCTCCTGCTTATAGATAGGCATCCCCTTACCGCACCTCCTCGCCCTCTCTATTCGGTTCTCTAGAGACACCTCACCCCCTAACTCTCGAAAAACATCTATCTGTAGTTCTCCAGAGACACCCCATTCCTCATAGTTTCCTAGAGACATCCCACCACCTTACCCTTTATGGACACCTCACTCCTTTCAATGCTCTGGATGCACCTCTGAAAAACAAGAAATGATTTCTTGTAGAAAATTTAAAAAATTTAGTATACTTATGTACGAGGCGTAAGGTAGTTAAATACATGATGTGAATTTAAAATTTTCCTCTTTTTAAATACATGACATGGATTTAACAATACCCTGTTTCATTTTACAAATATATGTATTCCGGCGTAAGGTAGTATAATACAAGACGTGAATTTGACAATGTTTTTTTTAAGGATTAGCCCACAGAATATTAATACACCCATTTCACTTCCCCACAGAGAAATGCTACCACATCTAGTAAGATGGCAATACAACGAAACAAATGGATGAAAAATGGATGATGATTGTAGTGGGTGATGAGTCGGGTGGATGATGGGAGGGGATGGGCGGGTATGAACTAATATTCACACCTGATCCACTACCCTTACTCGCTCCAACCCTAACAAAATTATCTCTATACCCGTCCCACTGAGGCTGGTGTGGGGCACATCTCCACCAAAACTCGCCACACTACCATCCATGTTCAAGAAGAACAACGTAGCCAAAAACCCAATTCGAAAACGTCAAGGGGGAGACAAAGTGAATCGTGCAAAGATCATATTCACAACAATAAACTGGAACTATTACTTTGCCCCCTTTACCTCAGTTTTTTTTATTAACCCCACAAAATCGAGGATAAGAGTTCCTTTACCTTGGTTGTTTTTTTCAAAGTAAAATTATTTTTACTTTGGTTAAAAAACTGAGGTAAAAAGTACATGTTTTACCTCAATTTTTTAAAAAAAACTAAGGTATAAGGTCTGACATGACCGACGTCACACACATGCCTGGCTTACCGACGTCGGTTGTTTTTGTGACCGAGGTCGCACGTACCTAAGAAATACCGACGTCGCACGCATGTCTGGCTTTCCAACGCTGGTTGTTTTGGTGACAGACATCACACGTACGTTTCCCATAGAAGAATGACGAACGCACGTCTGGCTTACTTACGTCTGTTGTTTTTGTCACCGAGGTCACATTGAAATGACCGACATCGCATGCATGTCTAGTTTACCGAGGTCGCATGTACTTCTCACAGACATGAAATGACAGACACCGCATGCATGTCTAGTTTACGATCGTCGTTTATCATTGTGACCAATGTCGCACGTACCTATAGCAGGCATGAAATGACCGGCGTCAGAAGAATGTCTTGCTTGCTGATGTCGCATGTACCTCTCACAGACAAGGGCAATAACAATTTCATTAGATATCTTACAACTAGAATCCCTCCTTTTTCTGATCCAGTTCCTCCACCACCGCGAACCCCCTTGTGATGCACTTTTTAAAATAATTAAATATATATATTCATAATGTAATTTTTTAAACAAAAAATATATTTATTTTTAACAAAAATTTATGCAACTCCATTTCATTTTTAATTATAAAATATTTATAATACTTTTAACTATGACTTTATATTTATATTTTCAAATGAAATAAATTAAATGTAGAGTTCGAGTAACACATGATCGGAATTTTAATAATAAAATTTAATGTTAAACAAAACTAAGAGTCCGTCTCTTGAAAGACGGTTTTTCCATAAGCCATGGAAAAATCTTAAAGCGCAAATTAGAATAAATGAAGATTAAATTTTTGGGGTGAATGAATCGGGTTATAAACTTTATAACTACTTCCCGTGGCATAATAAATTTTTAATGAGTGGGTCTCCTAACAGGCGGCCTGTCCATAAGCTTATGGACATGCCACTTATTTCTTACCTTATACACTGCATTTCTTAAATTACATACAAAATTTGAAATTTTTTTATATCATATATATTTTTATTTTCACATTCAAATACATATTATTACTTGTTTTAACTTATAAAATGCAATATTTAAATTTTATAAAAAATTACAACATTTAAGGCAAATGCCCCTGAGGACTGTCCATAAGCTTATGGAAAGGCCGCCTTTCCTGAGAATTTCCCATTTTTAATATTGGAACTAAGACCTTTTAACTTTTAATATTCTCATTAAACTCCATCTTTCTCCCATTTTTCCATAAGCTTATGGAAATATGGTCTTTCCCAAGAATTTGCCCAAAACAAAAATATAATTTTGTAATACTACTCCATTTCTTTTAAACTTTTAAGTGATTTTATAATTATACTTTTAACTTCTAAGTTACTTTAGAATATGTACAAGCGCTTTGCAACATTTCACCAAAAAAATCATCTATGTAATATTTCTATATTTATGTAAGAATAACAAAAATCATGAATTTTGGAGCAATGGATTATAGGGTAACACAATTTTGGGCCATAATATAATTTTCAAGATTGTGTAGAAGTAATCAATGTTAACTTTCGAGGTCCTTTCGTTAACCCATACATGACCAAATTGGAAAACCACAATTGTATATTATTGAAGTGCATTTTGGTGTCGCCAATTTTGTGATTCGACAATTCCAGCTTTCTTGGAAGGACCTAAGTGCAAAAAGTAAAAACTTTACTTGTCACTCCAAATTGAAATTCGCTCAAATGTCACCCAAATTGTATTTTACAAGTCAATAACATAGTATTATCAGTAAACATTCACAAGAATATATTTGTAATCTTTTACGATTTCCATTTCTTACTTCTATGTAACCAACTCAAAATTACTCTTGAACATGTACTAGAGCTTTCCAACATTTCACCAAAAAATTAATCTATTTCATATTTCTATATTTATGCAAGAATAACAAAAATCATGTATTTTGGAGCAATGGATTATAGGATAACACAATTTTGGGCCATAGTGTAATTTTTTAAGATTGTGTAGAAGTTATCAATGTTGAATTTTGAGGCTCTTCCGTTCACCCATACATGCCCAAATTGGAAAATTGCAACTTTATCCCGAGCACCCTATAATAGATATTGTTTTATTTCTCTCTGTCAACTGGGGGTATTTGGGGTATTTTGACTTCTCTTATAAGGATTCTTTGCGTTCTGTTATCAACCAAGGGTATTTCCGTTATTTTCTCACTTTCCCTGCTTTCCAAAATGACACCGTTTAAGGATTTATTTCTCCTTTTCAGGTCACCTCACCTCCGTTATTTCTTCTTTCACCATCAGTGGCCTCGCCCCTACCTTACAACCCATCGTCGACGTCTCTTGCTCCTCAAAACACTAGAACAAACTGCGGACTATGCCTTATTCGACTGCTTGAACGACGCCGTGTGGAAAACCGTAGGCTATGCCGTTGGATTAAAGCCTAATCCTGAATACCGTAGCCTGCACGCTGAAATCCGTACAGGTCACTTCTAATTCTACCCCATCATTAGCATTGGATTAATGTAAATCCTGTTTTCAGTGTTTAGGTTTTGTTACTTGGCCTGGACAGTGCAAGGTTTTGGTTGTCAATCTAAACTTTTGTTTAGAATGAAAAACATGCATTTTCTTATGTTCAGTGGAATGTTGGAACTTGACACAAAAGTCCTATTTTTCTAGATGTTAGAATCTTATTCGAGCTTGAGACCGAGTTTGGAAGTTCTCTTTCGTGTTTATAATCTTCTTTGTTGTCGCAATATTTGTTAATTGTCTTAGATCAGCGTGCGCCCCAGTTTTCTGTTCAGGCTGATTTCTTCAGTAGTCTCTTGTCCATGCTACTGAAATCTGCGATTGAAGGGAAATTCAAGGGGCTTTGGATTTATCAGCTATGACTCGTTTGAAGCATAAGATGCAGCTATTGAGGTATGCTCTTCAATCTTCGTTGGATACTATATCCTTTATTGTAACTCTCAAAGTGAAGAACGGATATAGACGGTGAATATCTTGGATTACCTACTTATGCCTGTAGGGGAACAAAATTGTTGACAGGCAATTAATATACTCTTCAGCCCCTCCTATGTATGATAATTCCTTTTAGACAGGCAATTTATGGTCAATATTTATGCAACCATCAGAACACAACATATTACAAGAAAGACACAAAAGGTGAGCGTAATTGTACATCTGCAGATAGTTTGTTAACCCTTTTGTCCCTCCCTGCAATTAAATTTCCTGTATGAGAGAAGTCATCGTAAGACAATTATGTTAAGCATTATAGTTATGGCCAGCTTCAGCAAAAAATGTTAGAAATTGACGTTCTTATGCAGGTAAAATTTGTAGTTTCGGTCAATTTTTTTTATTAAACCTTGCTTCAAAATTTCTGCTTTCTGATTGAATTAATGTGTTGCCGGATATGGCATATCATAGATGAGCAACCATGATTGGTGTATGCTTTATGTGTGATTGCATATATTAATCAAAGTTCGGCACTAATGATTCGTTGATGTAATGAAGAGAGTTTTTTTTGCTGCTAGCAATCAGAATGTGGGGAAAACTGCTAGCAATCCAATCGGTTATGGAGTTTGTACTTTTGTTGTTTAAAAGAGAGAGAAATTAGCTGATGATCGATCTCCACACAGTCACTTATGTACATTTACTCATACTGTAATGAGTTAATCGGCTGGAAAACTGGTAGTAGTTTACGATGTGAATGTTTTCGCTCCTCTGTCTGAATTCTTGGTGCAAGTATATTGATGTTGGTGGCACTCCTAATTGTCTTAGTTATCATATAATCATGAAAGTGTTGTTAGAGTTAGTCTCACATTGGTGGTTGACATTCATATAACTTCGTATATAAGATCATGTGTCACCTCTCTACAATATTCTGCTCAATCTATTTCATGTCAATTCTCAATCATGGCCTTATAAAATTTTCTATTCTACCCATTTAACAGATAAAGCTCTAAATTATATATCTCCTTCTTGGATTATTGATTCAGGTGCATCAAATCATATTTGCACGTCACTTTCATTATTTTCTTCATATTATCCATTAAAGAAGCATATTCATGTTCAAATGCCTGATGGATCAATAGTATCAGTGACTCATATTGGTGTAATCAAACACTCTACAAATCTTATTTTGAAAGATGTATTTCATATCCCATCCTTCAAATTTAATTTACTATCTGTCTCTCAAATTTCTCGACAACTTGGTTGTGTAGTCACATTTTTTTATTATCATTGTCTATTTCAGGACCTTTCCTCGAAGATGAAGATTAGTCGGGGTAGTATGCGAAATGGCCTCTATTATCTAGATGATGTTCCTGCTTATTCAAATAAAGCATTGTTTTTCCATCAATGTAATAGTTTTGATTTATGACATTCACGCCTTGGTCATCCAGACAATTCTCGTTTTCAATTTCTTGTAAGCAAATTTTCTGATATTGTTTCGAATAAAAACTTCACTTGTGATGTTTGCCCTCAAGCCAAACAATCTCGTCAATTATTTCCAACAAGTACTTCTCATTTTATAAAATGCTTTGAGTTAATCCATGTAGACATTTAGGGGCCTTTTTCCGTTCCTTCTACAAATGGATCTCGTTATTTTTTAACTATTGTAGATGATTATTCACGTTGTACTTGGATATATCTCATGAAAACAAAGTCTGAATTTTTTTCATATGATAACCCAATTTTTCTCTCATATTAATCGTCAATTCAATGGCGACATCTCCAAAATCAACACCGGAAGTGGTGGAATTTTTCTTCCTCAACTCCAAGTCATTCGTTCAGACAATGGAGCTGAATTTCTCTGCACCAAATTTCAAACTTGGTGTCAAACTCATGGAATCATTCATCAACGTAGTTGTGTTGGAACACCCCAACAAAATGGGATCGTTGAACGTAAGCATCGTCATCTTCTGGATGTTGCTCGAGCCTTACGTTTTCAAAGTCATTTACCTCTTTCATTTTGGGGTGAATGCATCCTTACTGCTGCCTTCTTGATTAACAAATTACCCACAAAGATTCTTCAATTTAAATCTCCTCATGAAGTATTGTTTGGCACATCTCCATCGTATTCATCACTACGAGTATTCGGTTGTTTATGTTTTGCCAAAAATATGTATATACGACATAAATTTGACCAGCGTGCTAAGCCTGGTATATTCATTGGCTATCCTTTTGGTCAAAAAGGATATAAAGTTTATGATATTTCTACTCGTCGAATTTATGTCTCTCGCGATGTCATTTTTCATGAATCCATATTTCCTTATAGCAATGTTTCTAATACATCCTCATCTAGTTCTTCACCTCCTATTCCAATTAGTATCACCCCTTTAAATGATGATCTTACTGATACTATTTTGGAACCTATTTCAAGTCCGTCGCCATCTCCTGCGACTAATGTTGACTCCATTCCAACTCCGAGTCAACCATCTTCTCCTGCGCCTATCACTTCTGATTCTACTCCTTCCAGGCCTGAACGTCTTGTGCGAGATCGTCGTCGTCCGTCTCGTTATAATGATTTTATTTGCACCAATGTCTCTTTGTCTACTCCACATCCTCTCGCCAAACACTTCTCTTTAAGCACTTTAAGTTCTACTCATCGTGATTTTATATCCAAAATAATTGATCACACAGAACCAAAAACTTATTCCCAGGTAGTTAAATCTCCTCATTGGCGAGATGCTATGTCCTCTGAAATTCATGCTCTCGAAACTAATCGTACTTGGTCTTTATGCCATTTACCTCCTGGAAAATCATCCATTGGATGTAAAGGGGTCTACAAAATAAAATACCATTCTGATGGCTCAATCGAGCGTTATAAAGCCCGTCTTGTTGCAAAGGGTTATAATCAAATTGAAGGAATTGATTATCACGACACGTTTGCACCTGTTGCCAAACTCGTCACTGTACGTCTTCTTCTCTCAATTGCTGGAATTCGCGGTTGGACCCTTCATCAACTTGATGTCAATAATGCCTTTCTCCAAGGTGACCTTCATGAAGAAGTCTATATGAAGCTCCCTCCCGGTTTTCATCATAAGAATAGTAATCTTGTTTGTAAATTACATAAATCCATTTATGGCCTTAAACAAGCCTCTCGACAATGGTTTTATAAATTTTCTTCTACTCTTAAATCACGTGGTTTCCATCAATCGACGGCAGATTATAGTCTATTCACATATATCAAAGACAATATCTCTGTATTTGTTCTTGTTTACGTTGATGATATCATCATTACTGGTAATAATTTGTCCATCATTAGTGAGACTAAACAATTTCTTGCTAGTTCCTTTTCTATTAAAGATCTTGGCACTATTCGTTACTTCCTTGGTATTGAAGTCTCACGTTCCAAACAAGGTATTTTTTTATGTCAACGTAAGTACGCTCTCGATATTTTATCTGATTCCGGACAGATGGGTTCTCGCTCTTCTCCTTTTCCTATGGAACAAAATCTTCATTTACTTCCCAATGAAGGTACACCCCTTCCTGATCCATCTATTTATCGATGCCTCGTGGGTCGTCTTCTCTATCTGACGGTCACACGTCCTGACATTCAATATGTCGTTAATACTCTAAGTCAATTCATGCAAAATCCATATTCTACCCATCTTGATGCGGCAAATCGTGTTCTCCGCTACCTTAAAGGGTCTGTTGGTAAGGGAATACTACTTTCATCAAATAGTTCTCTTTCTCTCGTTGGTTTTGCTGATTCTGATTGGGCTGGTTGCCCCACTACTCGTCGCTCTACCACGGGATACATCACCATGCTTGGTTCTAGCCCTATTTCATGGAAAACAAGGAAGCAACCTACAGTTTCCCGCTCTTCCGCTGAAGCTGAATATCGCTCTCTTGCTACTCTCACTGCTGAAATACAATGGCTTTATTATCTTCTCTCTGACCTTGGATTTCCTCCTCGACAACCTATACGAGTTTACTGTGACAACCAAGCTGCTCTTCACATTGCCAGTAACCCTGTTTTCCACGAACGTACGAAGCATATTGAACTTGATTGTCACTTCGTCCGCGAAAAGATGATATCCGGCCTCATCTCCACAGCTACTTACGTTCGTCTGATCAACTTGCTGATATCTTTACCAAGCCTCTTGGTGCAGTTATCTTTCGAAACATTATTTCCAAGTTGGGCGTGCTCGACATTTCTCCCCCGACTTCAACTTGAGGGGGGGTGTAGAATAAATATTAGTTTTCTATTTTTAGTTTTGTATATTTAGTAAACTTAGTCAGATACAAGACCTATTCAATAGGATTAGTTAGTCAGACACAATCCATGATCCCAGAGAGTTAGGATCAATTAGTTGAAGTACAACTTGTATAAATAGATACGTTTCTATCAATGGAATACAACAATCAGTTTTTACCAAATTCTATATGGTATCAGAGCCCAAGGTTGGCCCGTTACCCCCATTCTGTCACGTTTGCGCACCGATTCATGCCGCTGCACGTGAGGGGGCGTGTTAGAGTTAGTCCCACATTGGTGGTTGACATTCATATAACTCCGTATATAAGATCATGGGTCACCTCTACATAGTACCAATTGGTTTTATGATAAAAGCCCATGACTCTAATAAGTGTTGGTACCTTGTTGTCCTCGTGTATATGTGTTTCATATTCTTGAAACTGAATAGATTGTACTTGCGCAAAAGCCTATCTCCAATGAGTGGTTTTGGACAAAGTTTCAATCGCATATTTCCTTGATTAAACAAAAAAAATGTATCGTTGTTATGTACAACAAGTGTCTGTTTTTTAGGTCTTTGTGACTTTCAGAGATGTCTTCTTCCTGAGAGTCCTCTATCTATGATTTCCTCATATGGCTTCAAAAGCTCGTGGCAACATTGATTGTACTGTGTAGTGATCGTTTTTAGTACTCCCTCCGTCCCAGCTGAATTTGCACCCTCATCATCATCACGTTGTTCAAGGAATATGTTTGACCGTTAATATGTTTACCTGCATATAATAACGGCAAATAAGTTGATATTAATAAACTACTTGTTACGGTGAATTGAACAATATCATATATGATAAAATTATTGATCATATTGCTATTTATATATGTGGTCAAACTTTGATAGCGAATAGTATAAAATATAGAGTGCAAATTCAGGTGGGGTAGAAGGAGTATGTTTATTGTTTCTTGAAAGGTTATGAAGATAACTGTTTTTATTTTTATTCACTATTTAATAAAATCCTGCTATACTGACCATTTTACTTAATAATTCATTTTTAATTTTTTAATTTAAATGCAGTACATGAATATTACATGTTAATTAAATCTAATTTTTTTTAATCAAAAGCACTGCACAACGCGCGATAGTGCTCTTGCTAGTATTATTGAATTGCATTTTGGTGTTGCCAATTTCAAGGTCCGACAACTCCAACTTTCTTGGAGGAACCTAAGTGCAAAAGGTAAAAACTTTCCTCGTAACTTTAAATTTAAATCCGCTCAAATGTGATGCTACCATATATACCTAAATTGTATTTTCCAAGCCCGTAACATAGTATTTATCAATAAACTTGCACAAAAATATACTTGTAATCTTTTACAATTTCTTTTTCTTACTTCTATGTAACCAACTCTAAATTACTCTAGAACATGTACTAGTGTTTTCCAACAGTTTACAGAAATTTCATCTATTTCATATTTTTATATTTATGCAAGAAAGCCAAAAAAAATCATGTATTCCGGAGCAATGGATTATAGGGAAACACAATTTTGGGCCATATTGTACTTTTCAATACACGGTCAACCCTATTTGACTTTTTATACATAAACGCTAATGAAATATTTGACTTCACTAATCAATGGTCAACCCTTATATGACTTTCGATACATAAACACTAATTAAAATGTTTGACCTTAAAAAATGAATGACCACCCCTTAATAATTATCCAAATTATATTTGGAAAAATGAATTTAACAACTTTGGTTAATAAAAATATTTGGTTCGGTTTAAAAAATAACCTAGGAAGATTACATGTGCATAGTACGTAAAATTATCGTAAATACTTTATTTGATAGATGTATAATTATTTTATCCTATAAAAACTAAACCTTTACTTAACATGAATATTTAACTTAGTATAACATGATTAATTTTGGAAATATAGAATAAAATCACTGATTAAATAAAAAGTCATTGATTAAATAAACACATAAATATAAAATAACTTCATTGATTAAATAATACATTTAAGAGTTTAAGCAACAATATAAAATTTTGTTTTAACATAAAATAACTAAATTTCGTATTTCAACCCTCAAATATAAGTTGAAGGACTTGGTTTTTAAGCCCAATCTAGCCTAAAAATAATTGACAAACCCTAGCCCTATAAATCACGAAACCCGAAACTCTCCTCATTCATTTTAAAAAAACCTATCTCTTTCCCCCAATCTCTTACCATCCTCCCCCATCTCTTACGCCGCCAACATCATTTGCCCCGACGTCCTCTATCGTGTCGTCCTCTGCCCCGCAGTCCTAGACGTCCTTTGTCGTGCCGTCCTACGACGTCCTCTGACATTCTCAGCCTTAGCTCCGCCGATCTTGGCCTTGGCTCCGCCATTCTCGGCCTTGGCTATGCCGTTCTTCGATGTGGCTCCGCTGTTCTAAGAACTGGTCCACCGTTCTTCGACGTGCCTCCGCATTTTCTGCCTTGTCACCATCGTTCTCTGCTTTGGTACTGCTGTTCTCCGATGTGGCTTTATCGTTCTCCGCCGCTGCCCGGCTCTGCTTTGCCATCCTCTTGAAATATGCTTGTTTCCATTTTTGTAAATCCGCTTGACGTAATATCTTTATATATCAAATATCTTTATATATCAAATGTACTTTATTTGATCAAATAGTTGAATTGAAATAATAGTTGTTTAAACTATTTTCTTGATGTTGTTTATCCGAGATCTGGCCGGAAACTCTAGTTATGAACTACCAAAGGTAGAATTGACGTCGATTTTGCGTTCGGTAGTATTTTTAAATTCTAAAAATAAAATGTGCGATGTCGCACTAGTCTCGTTCAAAATCTTTTACCGCGGTTAAATTTAATCAAAAACTGAAAACTGGGAATCAATGTCGCATCTGCATCACTTTTAATTTTTTACTTTGGCTTAATAAAAACCATGCCCTTCTGTCCAGAATCGAGGTAAAAAATATACTTTCTACTCCTCCCACATTTACCTCATTTTTTTGGACAAAAAATCGAGTTGAAAACCCCCTATAGAACCGGGGTAAAATGTGCTGTCTCTTATAGTGATTGTTGTGTTAGAGTTAGGGTTGGATGAAACGAGAAATAGTATTCATGGTGGAGGGACAATAACTGATAAAATTGTTGGCGGCGAGCACGATGAGAGCACATGCACAATCCAGAGGTAATTGAGCCCTTGCAAATGCCGCCACCTCACGCCGCCACCTGATGGCTGCTGAAGAAAAGCATGGATTGAAGGAAAGAAAAGATATAACGCTAAAACAACGTTATTTTGGAAAATCAAAAGGAACCACATTAACGTCAAAACAACATCGTCTAAGTAATTATTGGGAAAATAATAAAAATACACTTGATTTACAATATAAATGAATCAAACAAACACAAAGAATCTTTATTATAGTGTATTTTTGATAGGGGTGGGTATCCGGTCGGGTTATTCAGTTTTCGGGTTATTCAATTTTTCCTCTAAAAATCCCAAAACCGAATAACCCGAATAAACTGAACCGAATTCAAAATTTAGTTTTGGTTTGAATTCAGATCTAATCCGAATAAACCGAATTGGAGCTGGGCATTTTTTTAAAAAAAAATTAAAAATACATAACTTAGTTCAAAATTCAAGAAAATTATTGAATGTGTAATTTAAATTCTACATCACCAAAATCAACTCTTCAAAATTAAAATCCCACAAATATAATACAAATTCAATCATAACAATTTTAACAATTTTAGGATTACACTTAATATTAAGGATCAATAGTTTGTTTTAATATTTATCTTCAAAACCTTCACATTTCTTTTCAAGACTTGAAGCACTTAACATTCATCCTGAAAATAAAAAGAATTGAGAAGATTAAAACATCAATTCATGTCTGATGAATGAAAAGAACCACGTAGAGAGTTTTGATAATCGGACCATTATTGCAGTGCAGCTAGAAATCCAACTATTAGCAATCCACTTGGGACTTAAGGCATGATGCACATGCAGTTTTTTCCCAAATGATGTGGAAGGCATAAAACATCAAAAACCTTTATGAATAAATAAGTCATTAACTACATCACATCTTCAATTAATATGTGTTTTCAACTACAAACATGTCTTTAGAGAACCCTGAATGGAAGGATTCAGATAGGCTCCTGCGAACATTTAAACTATCAATATGACACAACACCAATCTAAAGGTACTACAAGAAGTTTATACATATATTCGAAACTCTTTACATTGCATAGTATGCCGAAAGAACTTATAAATAAATCAATGAAGCGTCTTATAAATGTTGAGGAGAAAGAAAACCTTCGAAGAACAGCACATATAAAGCAGAATAATGCAACAAATCGTGGAATTCTAGTGTGTATGCAATATTAAACCAACATCGAATTAAATTCTATTTTCAACTAATAACTTGGACATTTCAAGTCCATTTAATTACTTCCTTTCTTGTATGAGCAAATAGAGGGAAACCATTCATCAGCAAGAACACACATATACACAACTGAAAAGGCGGGCCAATAATTCAGATGCACTGGATCACTTATTCAATTCTTTTTATTTGCTATATCTGTATGCGCTCAGATACATAGATTAACTGGAATTAGGGTTAGACTATTTAGCAATATCCGGGAGAAGATTTCTTTCTATCTAACCTTCCAAGGGACAACAAAAGTCCATAATAAGATCCATGGGCTTTATGATTCAATAACCTTATGGACTTTGTGGAAAATGAGGAGCAAACAATTGTATGAATCCAAAAACTAGGAGGTTAAGAACATTAAAAAGGAATGTTATGATTTAATGGCTGCTAAACCACTAAGGGCTGATAGAGCTGGAGCCAAATATTGGATTCAAATCGGTTGTGCCCCATTCTTTCAAGAATTGAAAACTAAAAAAGGCTGAACTAATTGCCTGGGAAAAACAACATTGAGGTTTAAAGTAAATGTAGACCTATTTAGGGAATATTGATCAGACCGGTTTAGCTTACATATTCAGGAACCACGTCGGGAATTTTGATAGAGCTTACACAACTAACACTTAGGAGTTAAGGTAGCACATGCTGAACTTTTAGCAATCCACTTAAGACTTAAGGCAGCTAGAAATATAGATCACAAGTGGAAATGGACTGTAAGGATTACGAGATAAGGTTACGATACTACAACCAACTTTACTCTAGCACCATTAGCATAACAGACTAAAGATAGAATCACACATACAAAATTCTACCCAAGAGAGTTTTAAAAAATGTATTTAAGAACTCATAAGAATTTTCTCATGCCACATTAACATATATCATCACCTAATAACTTGCACAATTCCAGTTCATTCAAGTACTTAATCAACATGAGTGTAAGAACACAAAATCAGCAAAAAGGATAGAAAATGCTCAGACTCCTTCAAACAAACTCACCTATAATTTCAAATTCAAACCTCTCCGCCCTCTTTGCACACAAAACACCAATCCTCTGAATCTGTCTCCTTACTAAGAAAATTGCTCCCAGTTGTATCATCTAAGCAGTAACACAAGAACAAGGTTAGGATCCAAATTCCTAATCACCCAATCCCACCAATCCATGATTTGGATCAGGTCTATAAAACATCAAAAGCAAAAGATGAGGAAATTACCTTCAAAATTCAAAAGCAAAGTAGGGGCTAAACATCCACAACGGTTGACTTGTTAGATTTCTGCAATAAAAAAACTCACACATTCGGGCTAACTTTTAAAACATGTACTCTAACCTACAGATCTGGACTAAACTCGAGCTCAAAGGATATGGTGTTGGGAGATATATATAGTGGTAGTAGACAAATACAATAATTTTGAGGCATGTATGCATTTTGGCCATAATTATATTTCAAATGCAATTACATACACAACTAACTAAAACGACAATTGCATCAACCACATGCTAAACACAAGCAACCAATAAGTAAATCAATGAATTGGTCAATCCAAATAAAACATCTACCAACATTTTCCAAACAAGCTTGTATTTCAGATTTTACACAGATATTTCAACCAAAAAATTGCATTCAAAGCCCATAAACTATCGCATAAAAATAAAACAAAATAAATAATAAGAACACTGATAGAATCCACATCAAATTCCAATATCAATCCTTACTGCCACAAGTGGAACAAAGAACATAATAAAGAATTGCGCTGATAAAATTTAGAGCAAAGTGCATATATAACCCTACATAATTGACGAAAGTGCAGATATAATACTGCGATAATTGAAAGTGCAAATATAACCCTAGATATTTAAGTTATATGCAAATATAATCTTTTCATACAGTTTGAGGCCAGATTAGGATGGAAAGACTATTTTACCCCTGCCTTGAAAAAAAAGTAAATGGATTCTTTCTCCTCCCCATTTCTTTTTCCCTCCACGCCGTCATTTGTTTCTCCTTCCTTTCGCCACGACGGAGAAAATCTGGGTGGATATCTTGAGCGATTCCCCTGAGCCAGATAGGAAATGGCTTTTCCTGTATGTGTTGCTATATAACTGCCACTCAGATCCCCAATTCTTCATCTCCATCAATTCTAGCCATTTCTTTTATTTCCTATTTATTCTTACTACTATAGAGTTTCCTTATGTGATACGCTCTTCATGCAGTTTATATTCGCCTCTTATGTTTCAAATTCAATTCCACATCTTTCTTCTTTTCCAAATTCAATTCGATCCCGCTTCAAATCTAAGATGGTGATGGAGATTAATCACTTGGAAGTACCAAGAATGGTGGATGAGACGGGCGAGAACGACAATGATGTGGAAATTCCCATGGGCTCAGATTCGGACTTGAGTTTGGATTGAGATGTCAATATTCATCCAAGGTGTCGGAGAGGCGCGTGAGGAAGACGGCATCGGGCAGGCATTCAGGTGATTTGGTGGTGGTTCCGGTGGGGTAGCATATGATGTTGTTGTTGGCGCTGACGTCAACGTCGTAGCAGTCGGAGAAAGCGGTGCAAGCTACCATGCATTGGGAAGATTAAAGAGTGAAGAAGAAATGAAGTGAGGAGAAAAATTCAGTACGATGCCCAAAAGGAGAGGGCTTGGTGGTGGTGGTGGTGGTCGGCGGAGAGGGTGGTTGAGCAGTGGCAGTGGTGGCAGTATAGTGGTAGGTCAAGGGACATTTTTGTCTTTCAAATATTTGTATAAGGCTTAAGGTATTTTAGTAATTTCCAGCCATTCAATGCCCGGAAATGGCCAGTCAATGCTGGAATATAGCCTTCAGGGTTATATTTGCACTTATGTACAATAGTTAGGGTTATATCTGTACTAAAAATCATCTCGGGGTTATATCTGCACATTCTTAATTATATCTGGTTAATAGGGGGAAATCAAAAGCGGGACTTAATAAGAAAGGTGATGGTGCGCAGGCAGTGACAAACGGACTTCCGCCTATCCCGCTGCCGCAGATGGTGCAGGAGCTGGGATCATATGCATGTAGGGATCTCTCGATCTTGTGGCAACCATGCCGGAAAACACCGAATTCGAACACGAATCCAACGACAACCATTTGTACAAATTGTGAATCCAAACCCAAGTGGTGGTGAGAGGAGAGATCTAATGGTGATACAAATTGTGAGGTGATGGTAAACTTGGTGGTGAGGTGATTGTAGCGGTTGTGAGGCAGTAGTGGGAGGCACAATATTTATGAAGAAAAACTGAAGAAGGATGGAGAAAACGAATCGGAAAGGCCACACCACAACTAGAGTTTAGATGAATGAGGTAGAACTTTGGCTTTGTATTCTTGAGTCATAGCCATTTATACCCTTAGTTTATTAGGGTTTGTGAAATTTCTGGGATTGGTCCTATTTGAGCTTAGGCAAGAAATACATTTATTCAAATGGTCCAAGTCTATTTAATTAAAATTCTCTATTAATAATTTATTACTCCCCCCGTCCTAGTCGAATCTGCACACTTTTTGGTCAACTTTATGAAGATGTGTTTGACCAAAAATTCAACTAGTATATAGACATCAATACCATCATGTGAGATCTTTTTGGATTCCCTGCATGATGTATTTTTCAAACGTCAAATTTTTGCACACCATTAATCTACGTAACTAACGTTATCGTTGGTCAAACATGATCTGAGAAAGTTGACCAAAAAGTGTGCACATTCGACTGGGATAAATGGAGTAGCATTGTATTATATAACTCTATATACAAATAATATTCAATTAATTACAATTTGGTATTCGGTTTGCGTTTCAGTTTGACCGATCCAAAAACCATATTCAGAATTCAGTTTATTCAATTCGGATATATGAAAATCGTATATTTAATTCGGTTCGAGTTATTCAAATTTTGATAATACAATTTTTGGTTCGGTTTTCAATTTTTTTTGCCCACCCCTAATTTTTGAGACAACGAACACGAGGAAACTTGCTGCACAATCAAACTTCACCTACTCCCTCTGTCCCACCTCAGTTTGCAGAAAGAGAAATTAAGGTGGAAAAAATGTACAATAACTACAGTACTGAAAAAGTACTGAAAAAGCTGAAAAAATCAGAAAAAAACACTGTTAACAAGAATGTTAACAGTGAAATTTGAAATTGGTTTTACAGTTATTTACATTTCATTTCCAAACTAACCTTTCCCTCAAGAATTTAAGATTTGGCTCTCCAAAATTTTTATTTTGGAGCCAAAAAAAAAGGGCGCCCAAAAAAAAATTTTAAATTACAAATTCCAATGACAATTTAATATTCTCTGCAATTACTGGATGTGTTCTCTATAAACGCTTTTAATCACTGCATTCAATTCTACCTTTCCAAAATCCCAACATTCCTTTTAAGCTTTTTCCAACAATAAAAGCCCTCAGATTCATTAAACACATTCTGGTCCCTCAAAGATCCTCATTTGGCTCTTAATGTTGGTGGGGCTGTGATGTGGGGAAGGTATCTCACAGATGAGGAAAGGCAGCAGATAGCACACTTTTTGTTGCAGGATATCAGCAATGGAAAAACCAAACATGACCATCGAGTTTAGGCAGCAAATCAGTGGTGCTGTTCTGTCCGAACCATCAGCACCATTTGGGCGAGAGTAAAGTAACATATAGCAGGTGGGGAATCAATATCCGCAAGATCGTTGCGAAATGGAAGACCAAGCCCAACGAAAAAGCTAATCGACACAGCAACATTGATGGCTATACCTCTCCCAAAGCGAAGAACCTGCCGGTCAACCACTGCTGCTCTACATATTAGCAAGAGTACCGTTCACCAGGCTGTGACAAACAAAGAAATCAGAAGCCATACCAATACAGTTCATCCATTCTTATCAACAACAGCCAAGCTAAGGAGAATGGAATGGTGTTTATCAAGGATAGAATGCAACATGCAATTCAAGGACATGCATAACATCATTCACATTGATGAGAAGTGGTTCTACCTCACTGAATCAACCACAAGGTACTTACTAGCCCCTGAAGAACCTGAACCATATGGAACATAACATAACAAGCATTACATACCCAAGTTGATGTTCTTATGTGCAGTATGTAGGCCAATATTTGACCATGAGGGAAATTGTGTCTTTGATGGTAAAGTAGGTGTCTTTCCTTACACTGAATATGTTGCTGCAAAAAAAACAGTATCAATAGGCCTAGGGGAGCCCTTTGTTTTAACACCAATTAAGGCAGTTAATAGGGAATGCATTAGGAAGAAACTTATTTATTATGTCATCCCTACAATTAAAGCTAAGTGGCCAGCTTGGTTAAGCAAACAAATCTCAGTACAACAAGACAATGCCCCATCCCATTACTGTCCAATGACCCTGAGTTCATAGCAGCTGCAAATTCATATGGTTGTACAATTAAAATGGTGTGCCAACTAGCTAGGTCACAAGATTTAAACATCCTAGACCTGGGTTTTTTTGCCTCCATTCAAAGCTTACAACATGAAACCCCTAGCGCAGACTTAGAGGAACTTCTACAGGCTGTATACAATGCTTTTGAAAGAGAGAATCCCAAAAAAATTGATCAGATTTTCCTGTCTTTGCAAAATGTGATGATTGAAATCATGAAGGATAAGGGGGGAAATCACTTTAAAATGCCACATATGGGTAAGCAAAGACTGATTAGGCTGGGGTTTTTCCAAAAAAATTGATTGTGGATCCTGAAAGTGTGAGGAAATGTTTGGAAGACCTGATTGCTGTTGGAATGACTGCACAAGTTCAAGATCTCATGCTGAGCATGGAAATGGGCTAAAAAAGTTTGGAATGGAAAATATTTTGTAGGGTTGTACTTGGAAATCTGTATAAACATGCATTTTGGTTTTCATAGTCATGTTTAAGGTGCAACCTTGTAAAATAGGGTTTGTATTTCCCCTGTTGGATTTTGGATGTAAAACCAGTTATTATGAATGAATGAATGCATTACCTATTTCAAAAACATCAAGTCTAAGATTGAAACAGGACTGAAGGCACAAATACTGGATTGACACACTACATTAAAATTCAAATTAGAACACCACAACATTACGCCATCCAAAGGGATTTGAATCAACAAAATCAGGTTGCGTTCAATGATATTTTACAGTCATTTCTCATCATTATTAACAGGCTGCCAGAACTCAAAGTCATTAGAACAGTACATCTCAGGCTGTTTTCAAATCATATGAATGCACCGCCAAGATCAAATCAGTTTCTTAACTGATAGGCATGGCTGCATAAGATAACAATCATACATCAAAGTTTCATCATCGATTATGACCCACTATGTCTACTGTGACTCAATTACTATAATTGCAACCCGATCACACTGCCCCGCCAAGAACAACCAAGTCTTTAAACCCAACCGCATGGCTGCAATGTGTCGGTCACAACCTTACCATCTCACAACCTTACCATATCCAACTCTTCATGTTAGGCACTTGCTGAAAGGAATGAAACACATAAAATAAAGCATGTAGTAAGATAGAAATGCAGAATACTATTAGTCCAGACAGTTACACACGACTGTATCACAGTTAAAAAGTATTAGTCCAGACAGTCTCACACGACTATATAACAAATCAAACAACAGCAGTCCACATAACAACATTCCACGAAATATATTACCAGTCCAGGAACAAAAAAGCAGATGAGAATGTCAGGTAACACATAAAATGCAGTGCATAACTTAAAAACAAGTCACGAATCAAACATTTAGTATTAATATAAGCCATCATAAGTATTTAACCAAATGGCCGCAGAGGTTAATCACTGGATTTGCTAGTTCCGTCATCCATCACCTGCACAGAAAATGTAATTATTACAAGTGAATGCAAGTTAAGAGTGCCATATTAACAAGAAAAAACTATAGCTAAAAGGCAAGATGCAACCTTAAGTAGCACCTTCAAGCTGATTTTGGGAGGGTTTCCCTTTCTCAGCTCGGACGGCACATATCCTTCTGGTTTTGGCATATTCTCCCAATAGGCTATATCATCAAGAACATCTTTGGGAAAATTACGCAAGGACCACTTTGTCTTGCCTTCAGTAACCCTTTTTTAGGCCAATTGCCGTGAAAATAGCATGAACCATATTCATAGAATCCTAGTTCACCAAAATTGATGCTGCGATAATCAGTAACACCTTCAAGTTTTGGAAACCAGTCTGTATTTTCCCGACTCTCCTTATCAAGTACAAAACCATCATCAGGGGCGTTGACAGATTCCGAAGGATACTCAACCTCAGAACAATCAACAGGGGTCTCCGACGACCATGGAGTCCACTCAGCAAAGTTGATTGGACTGAAATGGTGGCTATCGAAACATCTAAATCAGACATAGATCCCAATAATAAATGTGAATCATCACCCTTTTCAGTGTCCATCAGCACCTTGGAGCTTGAAGCTCCGGTGCATGAGGGGGACAAGTGACTGAGCTCATCACTAGGTGTACTCATAAAAAAGAGTGGTGGCTGTGATAGTTGATAAGACGTCATCCAAAAAAAGGGTGTACACATTAGTTAATACCCAGAGAAATGATACACATGAAACTCAGATAAGCATAGGGCCATAACATACGAACTGAATCAAAGTCATCAGATTACAAGACCAACATACAAATCGAATAACAGGGTCATCAAACACACGAGTCAGTCATTAATAATAAGCAGTGGACTACACTTCAGTTTATACCCAAACAAATGAAATACGTGAATAGGCCCGTCAAATGGGTTAATTGGATAAACTCATTATCCAAACCCAATGGGTCACTATTCAATGGGTCATTATCCAATTAACCTATTTATTAATTGGGCCATAAATGAGTTGGATCATTAAATGGATAACCCATTGGATAACCCATGAGATATTCATATGACCCAATGGGTTAAAATATATTATCCAATAAGTCATTATCCAATAAGTCATTATATAATTAACCCAATAAGTTATCATTAAATATTTTCTATCGATTTGGGTTACAAGTTGTCATTAATAAATGGGATCAAGTATCAAATGCTCATTATTTTTTAGGATTTGGGATGAGAATAATTATGTTAATGGGAAATTTTAATCTCAATGGGTCCCATATTATGTTAACTCAATGGGAACATAACAAATACCCAATAACTATCCAAAATTACCCAATTAAATGCATGTGTAATATTTAACATAAATATTCACTATAATTCACAAATTATACAAATTATAATTCACAAATTATTCGAGTTCAATCTCATACAATATTCGAGTTCGTACAGTATTTGAGCTCGTACAGTATTCGAATTCAATCTCGTACAGTATTCGAGTTCGTACAAAATCCGCACTCAATCTCGAACAGTATTTGAGTTCGTACAATATCGTACAGTATTCAAGCTCAATCTCGTACAGTATTCGAGTTTGTACAATATTCGAGTTCAATCTCGTACAGTATTCGAGTTTGTACAACATTCGAGCTCAATCTCGTACAGTATTTGAGTTCGTACAGTATTCGAGCTCAATCTCGTACAATATTCGAGTTCATACAGTATTCGAGTTCAATCTCGTACAATATTCGAGCTCAATCTCGTACAGTATTTGAGCTCAATCTCGCACAGTATTCGAGCTCAATCTCGTACAGTATTCGAGCTCAATCTCGTACAGTATTCGAGTTCGTACAATATTTGAGCTTGTACAATATTTGAGCTCGAGCTCAATCCCAACTAATATTGTTCGTTAATTTCATCGAGTTTACAAAGCCAACATATTATATATTTTTTATTTTTATTAAATATAATATATTGTACATAATATTATATTACATAATATAATAAATGATTATATATTAGGGAAAAATTAAATCATTCGTAATCAAACTTATGAAAATTTAGTTATCTTGTGATATGAAATTATCCACGGGTCACCCATTACCAACCCCAACTCAACCCACCCAAAATTATCCAACGGGTAACTCATTATCCAACCCAACTAAAAAACCCAATAACTACAACCCAATTATATCCATGACCGGCGCGGGCGGTCGTCGCGCCCGCGCGCCAAAAGATAATTTATAAGCCCTTTTTACTTACTTTCTACAACTAGGTAGATAGTGGCAAATCGGGGTCGTCCAAAGAGAAGAGGGATCTTCCTAAGCGTTTAAGCACACAAATGGTTGATACTAGGCTAGGAGTAACTATATTTACACACACTTAAAAGCAAGTAAAGGGGGGGGGGGTTGGTTGGTTGGTTGGTTCCTAAGTTACGAAAGTAAAAAGACAAGATAACTAGCAAGGTCAAGTGACTATGCTAATCATCAAACAAAACTAAGAAAAGGGGTTTTAAACTACAAAGATAAAATGCCTTGGGGGCAACGGATATCCACTTCCACATCTAATGTAGTTCATCGAATCATTCACACATTCCATCATATAGCATTCATGACCCAACGCTCACACACCCATCTAGCAAGTACCACAACACACACACCACAAGGAGTTCTAAGTTCATGCTCGTAGATCTTCATGCAAAGGTGCTACGGAATTCGTAACGTTCCTACACCTAAACAATTCAACCACACAAGCACTACCTATGCTCAAACCACTCATGGCACACATGCAGTGAAACACACCGTCAAGAATACATAAACGCCAAATAACAAATGCTTCAAGAATGAATTTAAATCATCTATTCAATACTTCAACTACTTGTCGTGGAGACTAAACTCCTATCCTTCTTAGTTCGTAGTTTGCGAGAGTGAGTTCGACATCTCTCGTCAAACCTCACCAATGACTCCCGAGTCGCGACCACGACTTAAGGTGTCATTGGTGGCATTTAGCACGAAGGACCAACAAGCTTGGCAATGCCTATGACCACTACACCGTGACTAAGCATTAAACCAATTCATGCAATTACACGAGATTGGATGAACGTGCAACGCACATTCATCCGCTAGCATATGACTCTCTCGTTTGCTACACAAACGAACATGACGAAGAGTTCGACATCAATCACATTCGTCTAGCACATTGTCAACACACTAACACAATCAAAAGCTCTAATTCACACTCATACATTCCTAACAAGAACAGGGGGGAAATTAACCCAAATCCCCCAAACCCTAGCTAGCAATTCATACAAGCATTCATATCATCAAGCTCTCAACAACATCAATGCAATCAACAATTAACATTCAAAGCACAATAAATGCACAATAGCAAAAACATCAAATAGATAGATAGAAATGAATCTCAATACATAGAAGTGGAAGCTTCAATCCATAGCTCCCAAGTACAAGAACTACTCTAGAACAACAAAAGACATAATTAAACTAAGAGAAAGCTAAGAAAAGAAAGAAGAGAAAAACCTAGAATTTTCGCCCAAAACCAGAGAGAAAAGCGGGCTGGGAAAGCTTGAGAAGAAGAAGAAAGAGAGTAGTATTTATAGTGCCAAGAAGATAAAGTTGATTTCTGGCCGCCCGTTGGTCGCGACTCGCGACGAGGTTGGTCGCGACTCGCGACGGTGTTGGTCGCGACTCGCGATGGCGTCGCGACGGTGTCGCGACGGGAGCCAGAGTCTTGCATTGTTTCTTTGTCTTCTTCATAGCCATCCCTCTCAATCTTCAAGTCTTCAACAGCTCCAAAATGGTCTTCAACGGCCTCCGGTCTTCATGTCTTCGAAGTGAGTATCCAAAAGTCTTCGAAAGTATAGTCTTCAATGTCTTCCGGTCTTCGTTGCTTCTGTGTTCTTCCCTTGTCACACAAAATCCACTTAAAAGAGGTAAAAGAGTACAAAGTTACTTTTGCCTCTCCTAAGTGAATTTCAAGGTAAAACACAAGCTCTCGATAATAAAAGAGCACAAAAGTGATCCTAAATACTACTAAATAATGCGTCTAACATGGACACATCAAACCTCCCCACACTTAAACCTTACTCGTCCTCGAGTAAGAAAAGATTTAAGCATACAGAGGAAATGGCATATCCACATCCTAAAACCCCTAAAATAACCACACAAAATGGACATATCAAACCTCCCCACACTTAAACCTTACTCGCCCTCGAGTAAGAAAAGATCTAAGCACACGGAGTAAATGATATATCCCAAAACCTAAACTAATCCCCCAATCAAAGCCTCACAAAAACTCTCAATATCAAAAATCCCAAAATAAAAGCTCACATGAGAATTTTTTCACACACACATCCCCAATCCTAAATCGAACCAAACCTACCACTTATCAATTCACTACCCATAAAAATATTTCACAGCCCAGAATTGATATTCCCAGAATCCAATGACACAAAATGAAGCTAAAACCATAGAGGAAGTTTTAAACACATGCTTCACCTAATGCCGATATATCAACCAAAAACGAAGTAGAAAGAGTTAAGGAATTTCATAACCACACTTCGTTTCCTAACCCACTAAGCTACCCAATCCCAAGAGGTCTATAGATAATGAGCTACCCGATCCATCCGTGTGACAACCGCAACCTTATGACTCCAACGCCGGCAAATGAGTGAAATCATAGCATTTTTCAATGTCTCTCACTTTCTCTCATTTTGCCTAGGAGCTCTTTCGAGTTTTCATCCTAGCCACACATCATGTTTCTTTAGCTCACATCTCACCTTTTTCCGCACATTTTAGCCTCTCATTTTTGCCTAGGCCGCCCTTTAAGGGTTTTCGACCTATCCGGGCCCCCAATGTTGCCTAAGTTGCCCACTCGGGTTTTCAACCTAGCGGGTTTTCTTCTTTTCTTTTTCTATTTTTTTTCTTTTTCTCATATTTTTCCAATGAAAAGTAGCAAAAAGCATTCCAAAACAATCTAGCATGCATATGAGTCCTCTAACCCCTCCCCACACTTAAAACATTACATTGCCCTCAATGTAAACACGTAAGGCAAGAACAATAAAAATCAAGGTAAGGGAGTTAGAGTGACACCCGTGTCTCCGCAAATTCACCGGTGATATGGCGATATCCAAGTACTTGGATGGTCCCGAGATAGGTTTCGGAACCGGAAGGGTGAGCAAAGATGCCGTAGAAGAACTCACCCCTCGAGAAAAGCATTGTCTCCATGGCGCCGTTTGATCAAGACTACACCACGAAGAACACATTAAACTCACAAGTACATAAGGATATGTAATACTAGGTTTAGCATCAAGAGTTAATAACCATAGTATTTTCAAAGAACAACCAATCAACCCTCAATCACCACTATAAGATTATGCATGAAAAATATCCCACATATATTGACATGTATACAAGCATCATTATAGGATAAGAACTTACGGTCACAATGATGTAGTCGGCATACTACAATCAACAAATGTACTATAAAGATGCAAGAATGTTCATATGCCAATATATGTAGGATGGTGGAAGAAATGAGAGGTATGTGATGTTCTTGGGAGTGTTGGGTGGAGAAGAAGGAAGGATCATGCAATGTTTAAAATCATTTGGAAACTTGGAAGCTTGGAAACTTGAAATCCGGGCTCAAAAATTTTTTTTTTCAAAAGTTACTGAGCACGTCGCGACTCGCGACGAGGTTCATCGCGACTCGCGACGAGCCTCGCGACGTCATCGCGACTCGCGGAAAGTAGAGTCCGGGAGCTCAAAATGTTCTGAGCTCGTCGCGACTCGCGACGAAGGGTGTCGCGACTCGCGACGAGCCTCGCGAAGTCATCGCGACTCGCGGAAAGTGGAGTCCGGAAGCTCAAAATGTTCTGAGCTCATCGCGACTCGCGACGAAGGGTGTCGCGACTCGCAACGAGCCTCGCGAAGTCATCGCGACTCGCGGAAAGGTGAGTCCGGAAGCTCAAATTTTGCTGAGCTCATCGCGACTCGCGACGAGCCTCGCGAAGTCATCGCGACTCGCGGAAAGTTGGCGCTGGGAGTGGATTTTGCTCCCCTGTTCGTCGCGACTCGCGACGGCAGGGTATCCCAGACTTAAAATTTTTTTCTTCTTCTTACCAACTGTCCAAGCTTTCTTCCCTCATTCGTTGATCTCGTTCCTTCATCTCCTTCATTGCAATGCACTTCACGTTGCTACAAAATCATAGAAAAACATGCCATAAAAAGAACAAAACAAAACAACAACAAAAACAAACTAAGAAACACAAACTAAGAAATAAAAACTAAAAGAAATGCTGAATTTATTTAACGTCGTCGGCACGACGAAGCTCCGTATTTTTAAGGTCGTCGGCACGACCCTAATGTTATCCGTATGGTGAAGGCTTGAAGCTCTTCACCATGAGCATCCAAAATAAGAGAGGTGGGGGCACAAAACCTTCAAGAGGAAAGTCTTGTGGAGGTGGAGATGGTTCAAAGGGAATTATGTGGTTAGGGAGCTTAGGATAGTCTTTTGGCTCCTCTCTCGTTTCCCTCAAAACTTCCAAAAATATTAGAGTTGGTTTACTAGGTGGGAGAAGGGGTGACAATGCTAATGGATGATGTAGCACTATCACCTCTTCCTCCATTTTTCTATCCTCTACAACCAACTCCTCATCCCTTTCAAACTCAAAATCATTTTTATTGGTGACTTCACTCACCGAATCATCGAGTTCAAGTTGGGATGGTGTGTTTTCGGAATCACGAGCTTCCATGTGGGCCAATACCTCTAATATGTTCCTCACATGCCCCTCAATGACCTCAACACTAGAGGAGAGCTGGGTATCCGGCTCCTCACTAGTAAAGGAGTTCAAGTTTGCTATGGTATTTAAGACATCCTCACGTGTCAAACTTGAACTTCCTTGTTGGGCTTGGTTTTGGGGTATGGTATAGGGTGGTGATGGCAAACTAGGTTGCTCGTAATATTGGTTTTCTGGCACATTTTCATACCACAAATCCGGACTACCACTCCATTCCGGATTGTAAGAGTTGTGGTATGGATAGCATTCATGAGCTTCTTGCCCTTGAAAACCAATATCTCCTACCTCTTGATAGCACTCTTCATAGTACCCATGGTTTTGGAAACCAAGGGTTCTTTCTCGGTCATCGTGCTGTTCCCACAACAAAGGGCAAGATTTGGTAGGATGGTCGGAATGACACATCCTACAAAACCTTGCTCGTTGAGCCTCTCTTCTCATCATGAGTTCCCTCAAGGTGAGACGCTCCATTAAAAAAAAAATTTTCTTTTTTTTCTTCAAAAGTTCGGAATCATAGTGCAAGGATTCTCGATAAAATAAATCACCAAGAACTCAAGCAATACCTACTCCGAACAAAAACAACCACCAAGTAGTGGAAAATAAAAACAACTAGCTAATACACAACCAAATACACCTAAATACTTAAGAATAAACGCCTTTTCCCCGGCAACGGCGCCATTTTGATGGGATACCTACTCCTACCCCAAACCCTAGCTAGCAATTGATCCAAGCATTTCATATCATCAAGCTCTCAACAACATCAATGCAATCAACAATTAACATTCAAAGCACAATAAATGCACAATAGCAAAAACATCAAATAGATAGATAGAAATGAGTTCTTGCTACATAGATAATGGAAGCTTCAATCCTTTGCTCCCAAGAACAAGAACTACTCTAGAACAACAAAAGACATAATTAAACTAAGAGAAAGCTAAGAAAAGAAAGAAGAGAAAAACCTAGAATTTTCGCCCAAACCCTAGCTAGCAATTCATACAAGCATTCATATCATCAAGCTCTCAACAACATCAATGCAATCAACAATTAACATTCAAAGCACAATAAATGCACAATAGCAAAAACATCAAATAGATAGATAAAAATGAATCTCAATACATAGAAGTGGAAGCTTCAATCCATAGCTCCCAAGTACAAGAACTACTCTAGAACAACAAAAGACATAATTAAACTAAGAGAAAGCTAAGAAAAGAAAGAAGAGAAAAACCTAGAATTTTCGCCCAAAACCAGAGAGAAAAGCGGGCTGGGAAAGCTTGAGAAGAAGAAGAAAGAGAGTAGTATTTATAGTGCCAAGAAGATAAAGTTGATTTCTGGCCGCCCGTTGGTCGCGACTCGCGACGAGGTTTGTCGCGACTCGCGACGGTGTTGGTCGCGACTCGCGATGGCGTCGCGACGGTGTCGCGACGGGAGCCAGAGTCTTGCATTGTTTCTTTGTCTTCTTCATAGCCATCCCTCTCAATCTTCAAGTCTTCAACAGCTCCAAAATGGTCTTCAACGGCCTCCGGTCTTCATGTCTTCGAAGTGAGTATCCAAAAGTCTTCGAAAGTATAGTCTTCAATGTCTTCCGGTCTTCGTTGCTTCCGTGTTCTTCCCTTGTCACACAAAATCCACTTAAAAGAGGTAAAAGAGTACAAAGTTACTTTTGCCTCTCCTAAGTGAATTTCAAGGTAAAACACAAGCTCTCGATAATAAAAGAGCACAAAAGTGATCCTAAATACTACTAAATAATGCGTCTAACATGGACACATCAATCCATTAACCCAATAGGTCATTACCCAATAAGTCTTATCCAATAAGTGAAAATAGTATGGATAATGGTTATCCAACGGGTGACCCGATCCGTTTGACGGGCTTACACATGAACCTCAGATAAGCATAGGGCCAAAGCATGCAAACTGAAACGAAGTCATCAGAGTATAAGACCAGCATACAAATAGAATAAACAGGGTCAACAAACACACGAGTCTGTAATTATTAATAAACAATGAACTACACTTCAGTTTATACCCAAACAAATGAAACACATGAACCTCAGATAAGCATAGGGCCACAACATACAAACTGAAATGAAGTCATCAGAGTACAAGACCAGCATACAAATCGAATAAACAGGGTCAACAACACACAAGTCAGTCATTCATAATAAACAGGGGACTACACTTCAGTTTATACCCAAACAAATGAAACACATGAAACTCAGATAAGCATAGGGACACAACATGCAAACTGAAAGAAGTCATCAGAGTACAAAACCAGTATACAAATCGAATAAACAGGGTCAACATACACACTATTCAGTCATTCATAATAAACAGGAGACTACACTTCCGTTTATACCCAAACAAATGAAACACATGAAACTCAGATAAGCATATGGCCACAACATGCAAACTCAAAAGAAGTCATCAGAGTACAAGACCAGCATACAAATCGAATAAGCAGGGTCAACAAACACACTAGTCAGTCATTCATAATAAACATGGGACTACACTTCAGTTTATACCCAAACAAATGAAACACATGAAACTCATATAAGCATAGGGCCACAACATGCAAACTGAAAAGAAGTCATCAGAGTACAAGACCAGCATACAAATTGAATAAACAGGGTCAACAAACACACTAGTCAGTCATTCATAATAAATAGGGGACTACACTTCAGTTAATACCCAACCAAATCAAACACATGAAACTCATATTAGCATAGGGCCACATCATGCAAATTGAAATGAATTATTTGTTGGAAAACTATTTCAGTGTATAGATCTACGGAAACCCTAACCCAAAAATGAAGAAAAATGGATTATAAATAATGAAAACAGCCAAAAAGGCATGAGGTAGACCAAATCAAACCCAGGCTAGCACAATCAATGCTCGGCAGGGGTATACAAACCCAAGGGTTTGAGAACATGTCTACAAACACATTAAAAACACAAATGGGTAAAATTAAAACCATTTTCTTTGTTCGCAAAAACTTTAAACTTCCAGATCTATGCAAACCATAATCCAAAAATCAGTAAACTTGCAAAACGTCGAATAAAAAGTTTTAAAAAAACCATAACCAAGGTTATGAAACCCAAAATGAGACAATCCGAGCGCTCATGGCGCATCGGGAAACCAAATCGAACAAATTTCGCAAATATGTGAGCATGAGAAGCTGGATATGAGGAAATAATCGGATTATGTGCTAAAAGAGGGTGGGATTTTGGACCTGTGATGGGGAAGTTGAGAGAACTCAGAGGATTTTTGAGTTTCAGAACTCAGAGGATCTCGTTTCAGAATGGAGAGGATTTTTGAGAGAAGTCAGAGGAAAGGATTTGGGATATCTGAGGAGCCAAAGGGAGATGATAAGGTTGGATGCTGTGACGCATTGGATGCTGTGATGATAAGGTTTGTGCTTTTGAGGCATGGGGAAAAGAGCTGGGACACATGCGTTGAAATTTCTGAAGCCAGCGTATTAACCAACGCAATTTGCATTCAAATTTCTGAAGCCTTTAACCATTTCCTAAGCCCATGTCCATTATGGGCTTAATCAAGCCTTATTAAGCCATATCCAGGCTGTTATTTCAGGTTTAAAAATGGGCAATTTGGTCATTTTGACTCAAGTCAAAATGATCATTTTTTGCAAATTCAGAAATTGCAATTTGAGCTGGGACAGTCCAATTAGAAAAGTGTGCAGTTTGAGATGAGACGGAGGGAGTATGATTGCTTCTGTTTCACGTATGCTTCTGGAGCCTTAAGTGATGGGCCCATGGAAAAATATAATTTTGCACATAAATTAAAACTGGAAATTGAGTTTGATTCGATAACCTTCGTCTTATATAAATAAAAAATAATTCTAATTGTTTTTTAGCGGGTATAATCAAGAATATTCGTTCCAATTCTCAGAAAGCCCTTTTTTCCTCACAAATTCTCTCTGATAGGCCACCGCCCCATTGGAAAGGATCTTGAGCTTTTCGAGAAGATATTTTTCTCAACTGCTAATTAATTGCCAATTGAATCAATGTCAATTGACAAAGTAATCTAGATTACCGCGAGTTGGATGAATTTGAGGGGAGAAATGGTAGAACCTAATGCCAATGCAATGGAAGGTCGCTGGATTCGTTGAAGAACACGGCTTCGAACATGCGGAGGTTGGCGAATGATAATCTCACCAATATTACCTCCATATCCACCCGCTGAGGCTGATGTGGGGAACACCTCCACCAAAAAATGCCCACTACCATTCCCGATCAAGAAGAACAACGTAGCCAAAAACACGATTTGAAGATGTCAAGGGGGAGACAATGTGAATCATGCAGAGATCAGATTGTTGTGTTAGATTTAGGGTTGGATGAAACGGGAAAAGGTATTCACGGTGGAGGAACAATAACCGATAAAACTGTGGGCGACGAGCACAATGAGAGCACATGCACAATCCAGAGGTAATTGAACCGATGCAAATGCCGCCACCTCCCACCGCTAGCTGATGAAGAAAAGCAAGGATTGAAGAAAATAAAAGATATAACGCTAACACGACACTGTTTTGGAAATTCAAAAGGATTCACTTTCACGTCAAAACAATATCATTTGAGTAATTATAAAAAAATAATAAAACTACACTTGATTGATGAAAAAAATTAATCAAACAACACACAAAGAATCCTTTTAAAAAATAAAAATAAAAAGTGTGGTTTTCATTCATTGGTAAAAGAGGTTACATAGTTTGAGATATTTTCCCATCTAGAGATTGTATCACTACAATGTTTAGCACGTTGAGCTAGATTATGGGCTACAATATTCCTTTGTCTCTTTATCCAAGATAACTCTGGAAATTGTAGATCAACAACTAATCTACTTATCTCCTCTATGATCAAACTGAAGTCTGACAAGTCCTCGTGATATTTTACCGCATTGATGACCACCTGTGCATCTCCACATATGTGGTCGATCTGTATACCCCGTTGGAGAGATGTCAATAGACCTGTTCTGAGTGCAACGACTTCTGCATGTTTCACCAATTGTACACATGGTATATATTGAGATTCTCTGTAAATCCATTCATCGCTTGGAGATCGAATATACCATCCTAAGCAAGTACGATCTCCAGATATGGCCGCATCAAAGAAGAGGGTATTCCCCGATTAGGGCATAGTTGCATTTGAGTCATGTTTCTCTTGGTCAGATGTAGAGCTAGAACCCTTTGTCTCCAATTGAGCTAACACTCTTCTGGCATAGAGGACACAGTGTTGGGGATGGAGTTCATGATTCTCCCCATGCAGTAATGTGTATATATGATGCTAGATTTGTGATAGTATTATAGCTATCATGGACATCTCATCTTCCTCTAATTCCATGATTAGATCATGAACCCATAAACTTGCATTTGCCTGTTGGAATCTATATATTTTTCCATGTAATCTGCCGCAAACGAAAGCTGATGTGCTATAGGGCAGTGAAAGAAATGATGTTCCATGGAGTTATCATCCAAAGAAAAGAATTCTTATCACGCTGTGTTTTTGTATTTTTCAAAGACAAAAACTTGCATATAGAACATGAGGAAACTTGCTGCACAATCAAAATTCACCAATGTTTGCTTCCGTTTCACGTAAGATTCTGGAGCCTTAGGTGATGGGCCCCATGGAGAAATATAATTTTGCACACAACTTAAAATTGAAATTTAAGTTGTTTCGATAACCTTCGTCCTATAATTAAAATATAATTCCATTTGTTTTTTGGCGGGTATTATCAAGAATATTCGTTCCAATTCTAAGAAAGCCCTTTTTTCCTCCCAAATCCTCTCCGATCGGAGCTCGAAACCACAGCGAAGTCCGGAAACGCTAGACTAACGTGCATGTTTTAACAAATCATAAACGATTTATAACGTAACTTATACATGATCTCCTAGGAAAGCTTCATGATTCATATTCAGAGTTTTAAAGCAAGTGAATGTTTTAATACAAACGATACACATGTAAGATAACATGTGCATAGTATATAGAAAAAATTAACAGCATTTATTTTGTTTTTTGAATACTTACCACATGTTTTTTACATGTTCATAGTAGCAGAATTCATACATTCAGAAGTTTCAACAACTATTTCACAGCGGTCACCTCATCTTCATCATCCAAACACTAAAACTGTTGAAACTGTTTTAAAAGCTTTGACAACCTAACAAAAAACACATATTCCCGGCGGCAGAAGAAATCAGGAACTGGTGCAAACTCTGTATGATTTCAACCCTTGCTCTTTGTGTATAGAATGGCATGCCTTGCCCTATAACTTCATCTTTCTCTTGCGTGATTCTCGGGCGGTACCTAGTGGGCAACCTTGATGGGTTTTGAGCCATCGGCTGATGCAGTGGAAATGAAACGCATGATTGCAAACACCTACAAACATGAATGAATGTCTTGTATGTCCATGAATATATGCAATTGAAACCTCATCAACCTAGCCTTGTATGTACATGAGTAACGGGGATAGTTCAATTGTACATATTAAAACACCTACAAACATGTTGGATGCTTACCAGATACAAACCAATTCGGCTTGGGTCAAGGTCCTGCATAATTCCGTGCACAACCAATTAGTTGCTTCATACACAAACTCTGTAAAGCATTTAAAAGACATTTTCCATTATTAGCATGTTAACATGTATTCTCCATGCACTGCACTGCCCCCTTAGCAAGTGCTTCCAAAGAGGCACCAGACTGTAATAAAAGCAAAAACAAATATAAAAATGCAGAACAAGGAAGTTCACAAGCAAGAAAATTACAAACTACATAAGAATTAACAATAAATCTAAACAAGATGGACAAATGCACATGTTTCATCTCCCAATGACATAAGATTCGATGTGTTATCCTTTAACAACTAGCTACATGACCAATGCAGCATTATCATATTAACAAACAATTTACTTCAAGAAGGAAGGACAGATGCACGATGTTCATCTTCCAGCGACATAAGATTTGATCTGCTATCCTCCAACAACTAGCTGTAACTAGTAAAGTAGAAGCCAAAAGCATAACCTTAAGAGAGAAAAAAATGCATTGAGAAAAACTTGAGCAACAAACCAATCACAAAAACTTCACCCTTCTAGTAACACTATTTTACAAATTGAATTCCATCCTAACAACACTTTAAACAACTCCCCGCAACATAAATAAATCACTCATACAACACTAGAAAGCAACTCAAAATCAACAAATTAAAACGCAATGCAACGCCATCAGTCCTAGTAACATGATTTTCAAAAAAAAAAATCAATCCTAAAGCTTTAAACAATCCCTAGAGTATAACAAAATAGCTTATACAGTTTCTTCCGTTGCTTATCATATTGCAGTATTGTACTACATATCTCCATGAAACAGAAGCAATTTGACAGTCTGGTCAAGTCCTTTTTTTGCAGCATGATGTAAAGGAGTCCCAACATGACGGCCTGATCATATATACAAATTAAAGTGTCTCACTTTCAACTTTCAAGGAACCATTAAATGATCTATTCAAGCACAAATTGAAGAGTTAAAATATCTCAGTTGGCACCTACGGTTCCCTCACAGCATCTCAAAGTAAATAACCTCTGCATACTAGATATTTTAGCAATTTTGAAATCATATAAATTAAGGACATATAAGTAGAATTACCTGCACGATATGCATTGACATTGGCACCCAACTCTATTAAGGCTTTAGCAACATCAAAGAGACATACAAGCCAGTATCAGCGGCGTCTTCCCTTCCATATCCATCCACTGCAACAAAATCAATCCATATTCATCCATTGACCCAAATTTTCAAATTGAATTCCATCCTAACAACACTTTAAACAAATCCCTGCAGCATAACGAAATCACATATACAACACTAGAAATCAGCTCAAAATCAACAAATTAAAATGCAGCGCACAACCATCAATCCTAGTAACACAATTTTCAAAAAGAATTCAATCCCAAATTTTTTTTAAAAAATCCCTGTAGTATAACGAAATAGCTTATACAGTTATACGGCAACCAAAATCAGCTCAAAAAATCAAAACACATAGAATTAACGCCATTTACCTCAACAGGGTTCTTCAGAAGATAAAAGCCTATCAGTTTGGTAGCTCTGCTGGAACTTCTTTGAATTTCAAATCACCATTAACCGATGTTCTTTTTCACTCCTTTTCCCCCTTCACTCTTTTTCTCCCCATTCACTCTCGTCAAAGGCTACCAACTAGACGTTATCAACGAATCCTCTCCTCCACCGCCGTCGCACAGGACATCTTTCACCTCGTCTCCATCGAGGGGTATGTCGTACTGCTGGTGGTCGACGGTAGCATCGGCGTTGTGGCCCTGAGGCTTCAACTCATCCGGAGAATACATTGCTTGATTTTGAATTTCGCAACTGAATTTATTTTCCCCAAATCAGCGACGGAAAATTGCACGCATTGAAAAACCCTAGATTGAGGAAATGCCGCTTATCCGAGTTCGACGACTTCCGACGGTTATGCTGGCTGGATCGATGGGGAAGAATCGACCGACTCAAACTTGAAGCAATGACGCAGCAGTGACACTCAATTTTGGGAAAGAAGGTCATGGGTTGAATATTTTCAATTTAACTCACGAATTTTGTTTAATTTATGTTAATTGTAAATTGGTCCCTGGTATGTCATAAGGGCCGTCTGTCAGAAGACCCACTCTAAAGAAAATTATATGAGTTATGAAGTAAAATAATTAATTTAGTTAGAAACCATTAAACATTGAAGAGTGCGTCTCTTGAAAGACGGTCTTTCCATAACTTATGGAAAGACCAAGGTTTAAAGTGTAAATTAGAAGAAATGGAGATAAAATTTTCGGGTTGCATGAACCGGGTTATAAATTTTATAACTACTACATGTTGCATACTAAAAATTTAATATTGTAACTAAGACCTTTTACCTTTTATTATTCTAGTTAAACCCCGTCTTTCCATAAGCCTATGGAAAGACCGTCTTTCCCAAGACTTTACCAACATTGAATAATAAAAATTGACTATTTTCATAATATTTCATTCAAATTATTAAAAAAGTAAGTATCTATATTGTGATTCATTCAAATTATTGAAAAAGTAAGTATCTATATGTTGTGATTCATTTAAAAGGTTTTCATAATTATATATATTTAGTTGCAATAAATAAAAGTAAATATCAAATGATCTTATTAGTCTCACTAATTATAAAATGTCTTCATTTAATAATTAGTCGGTCTAAATTAGTCGGCATGTACATATTTCTACCAAAGTGTAAAAAAAAATCTAAACATTTTGTAATTTTACAAAGACTTAGGTGAGACCGTCTCACCCAACTTTATGGTGAGACCAGGGGTTTCTAATAAAATTAAATAGTTTTGGGGACTTAAAGACAATAGTATATAAGTTATATGTTTTAGGAATTATTTAATTCTCTTTTCATTTTCCCTCACGATTTCCAAAATCGAAAACCACCAAAATCATCTCTTAAACTGCATCATCAAAATCTGAATACATCCGTCCGAAATTAATTTAAAATCGTCAATTTGTAACCTACATTGCATCGCAGTGTCTAATCTGGCTTGATAGAGGTAATATTTTTTGAATTCGTTGAATTTTGTGGTATATACTTGGGGGTTTTTGCTTACTTCAAGTTTCAGGCGATTTTCTTGTTAATTCCGACATTTATTTTTGCAAATCTGGTTGTGCATGTGTTATATTGGTCGTATATTGTATGTTTTTTATTTTTATTTCGTTATTTTGTAGATGTTTTGTTTTGTTGGTGTAAGGCTATTTAAGTATAATTGGAATTGAGTAGTTGTGAACTCAAGATGTTAAAACAAGTTTGGTGGTGCGGAGTGCACACTTGTATAAACTATCTACGAGCTTACAGTTTTGGGACAAGTATTAAAACAGTGTTGGTAAGACTAACATGTCTTATCCTTGTGTGGAAAGATGCATCATCTAGATACCTCCATATTTATTTATAATTCTGACGGTGGTGGTGTGTAGTGTGTAATTCCTTAACTGAAAGGATAAAGATGAATTAAGGATTGTGTACGGAATGAAGTATTGGCAGCATGTCTAAGTTACTGCATTGTCCTAGAATGTGGAAAGATACAATATTACAATTATTATTCGGATAACTACCTGGCTTGTCGTAGAATGATGAAATGTTACATCGTTTCATGACATTTATTTCCTATATATTCATGCGTATGCATGCATGGTGTTAGAGTGAAAATACAAACATAGAAAACACAAACATGACCAGGGAAAAAAAATAAGATTTTTCCAGATATACATAGCAACCAAAAACACAGGTACTTAAAAGTATTCTCTTGATTCAAGCCTAGAACAAGAGGGATTCTTGGTATTTTTATCCTCGAAGGGAATTCGTGTATCTTAGGCCGTAATAGGGCTGAATTACTCTTTAAGGAAAATGCACTTAACGCGACTCACATTGATATCCAAGAAATTTTTACCATAATCATCCAAGCTTGATTTTACCATTCAATTGCAATCCAATATTATAGCGTTCTAAAGAGTAATTTAGAACGTATTGGATGATAAGTTTGGTGGTGAATGTGACCATGAAACAATGTGTATGGAGGATGTGATGGTGCAACATATGCGGATGCGCATGCATGGATAGATGCGGTGGTGCAGGAACGCTGACTTCGTGAGAAATGATAATGCTAGTTGCAAAGGTATGCTACTTTCTTTATAATAAAATAATGTGCATGCAATGAAATGAGAAATTATTTGCATGTGCATGAAAGTTAAATAATAATAATAATAAAGGCCGTAATGATTTTGGGTAGAAAATGAGGGATTCAAGCAAATTACTAATACAGTCTACGCCACCAAATTTCTTAACTCCATACCTACAGTTTCTATGTTTTGTCTATGTTTATGTTTGGTTTACGTTTGGCTGCAACCACATGGGATGTATAATGCATATTAGTCATACACGTATCTATAATACAAACATGTATTCACTCACGTGTATATTTATTTTTGACATGCAATAATGTGTATGCATGATACAGACAAGGCGGCTCAGCCTATGCATAATATGACCAAGATGGAATTTTTTATCAAATACATAGCAGTGTATACCTGAAAAAGGCATCATGACGATGATGGAATTTTTAATGAAATGCATGGTTGTCTTTGTTTACACCGTAATGCTAAAGAGTAAAGATGAATGTTCTATGTATTCAATCAAATGTTGAAATTTTTTATTTTCAAATAAATGAACTGGCGAGAATATATATATTTTTAAATTTGTTTATATGTTTATGATTCAGTACACAGTATTTTGGAAATTTATAAATATTGATGTGTTAACTCTTGAAAAATGAATCAGAACACAGTATTCTGGATATTTGTAATACGGATGTGTTGACTCTTGAAAATTGAAAGAAAACAAGAGTATTAAAGTAAGGTGACCATTCCTTAACCAGGAAGATGTGCAATAGAATTTAGTAGAAACCTCAACCGATGTTACTGCCGGTATAGAGGCGGAATGGTTATAGACTTGGTAAAATAATGTTGTGGCCTAAGTCGTTTGGTGGATAAGGTCATAGTGAAGTGTTTAATATTTACACACTTAGACGCTAGGCATAGCATGAATCGTGAGTTAATAACTCATGTGTGATTTCAGTTGATTTTGTAAGATATCAACGCAATCTAGCAGAACACTTGATGAAGTGAATAGTTATGGACTTGATAAACAAGTAGGTGATCGGGATGGATTTGAAGCCTATTTAAATCTTTGATAATGGGATACCCAATTTTGCTCTGATACGACGTTAGAGTAAAATTCAATGTGGAAGGTCTATTGTTTGAGATTCAAACATATGATTTCATATCCCGAAGGTAATATGTTTGGACCTGAATGAAAGTAAGGTTGAAGTTGTAACTTCTTAATGAATCCTTTGACAAAGTACATTTGTGGGTGTACGATTAAAGAGATTCACCTATATGAAGTGTGAAATGTAGCTGCTTCAATAAGCTCAGGTTTGGCTTTGTATACACTCATGAATGGATAGGGACACATGGCTTGTATAGTGTCGGTTTAAACTTTTGAGTTGTATTTGAACTTGTGTGTGGATTATCTTCAAGTGTTCAAATGGGTTGAAGGGTTCAATATTTAGACACCCCGATTCTCGAATATTTGGAATGTGTAGTTCACTAAGGTGAAAACTCAATCTTCAAGACATTTTCATTTATGACCTTGTTTGGTTTGGTTGTTAGATTTTTTGAATCAAGGATAATACTTAAATGGGGGAGGATTGTTTGTTTTATGAAACAAAAGGCTATTTAAGTATAATTGGATTTGAGTAGTTTTGAACTCGAGATGTTAAAACAACTTTGGTGGTGCGGAGTGCACACTTGTATAAATTATCTACGAGCTTACATTTTTGGGATAAGTATTAAAAGTGTGTTGGTAAGACTAACCTTTCTTATCCTTGTGTGGAAAGATGCATCATTCTAGATACCTCTATATTTATTTATAATTCTGGCGGTGGAGGTGTGTAGTGTCGAATTCCTTAACTGAAATGATGAGGATGAATTAAGGATTGTGTACGGGATGCAATGTTTGGCAACATGCCTAACTTACTACATTGTCCTGGAATGTGGAAAGGTACAACGTTACAATTATTATTCTGATAACTACCTGACTTGTCATAAAATGATGAACTGTTGCATCGTTTCATGACATTTGTTTCCTATACATACATGCGTACACATGCATGGTGTTAGAGTGAAAATACAAACACAGAAAATACAAACATGACCAGGAAGAAAGACAAGATTTTCCCAGATATATACAGCAACCAAAAACACAGGTACTCAAAAGTATTCTCCTGATTCAAGCCTAGAACAGGAGGGATTCTCGATTGTTTTATACTCGAATGGAATTTGTGTAACCCAAGGTTGTAATAAGGTCGAATTACTCTTTAAGGAAAGCGTACTTAACGCAACTCACATCGATATCCAAGAAATATTTTACCACAATCATTCAAACATGATTTTACCATTCCATTGGAATCCAGTATTAGAGCATCTACCCCAACATGTTATAATGACAAATTTTAAGGAATCGAAGGAAGCTATTGTTGATAAGGATGACTCGATTGTAGATGAAGGTGTTCATACTTCATCCGTTGTTTTTTTGAAAGGTTTTCTTCTGATTTTTGTATTTTTCAGTGTTTTGTGTTGTTACTCTGTTTTATTGATGAATTTTTTGATGTGTCCTTCAGTTTACTTACGTCGAAGATATCCAATTGATTTAGCTTGCACTTGTTTCAGGGATATTATCGAGATGTTAATCAAGCTAGGGTTCTACTATAGATGAAGTTAATCTAGATAAACTATCTAGTTTGGATGCAGACAGGTCAAATACATTATCTTGTAAAGATTAACGCTCTAGGAAGGAATGGGATACTTCCAACCACCGTAGGCTTATCACCTTGCCAATTAAGAAAGGAAAATTAAAGAAGAGATGACGACCTAGTGGTTGAACCTGATACTTCAGAGCATAAACGTGCCAATGAATCTCATGGAATCGATCCAAGAAGCAAGTATGAGGCCAAAGAGGAGAAAATGATTGATTGTTGATCCAGTTCAAAGCATGTTGCATCACTTGTTTCCCATGTGTTAGGATGAATATGATTACTGATTAGATTATGATTTATCATGATTAAAGTTCTTTCCTTATTACACCTCTATTGTACTCTCAATATATTCAATTATCAATAATACAATTACTCACTGCAAATCATTCTCTCATGGTATCAGAGACTCTTCTGATCCCAAACCTAAAAACCTAAAATTCCTTCCCACCGTCGTCCTCGACGTGGCTCCCCCCCATCGCGGCTCCTCTCCACTGCAATTCCTCGGTGCGGCTCCTCTCTAGCGCACACGACTCCACGCAGCTCCACGTAATTCATTTTCGCTCCGCTCTTCTTCGATGCGGTCTTCCACCGCGGTTCTCTCCAGTGAGGCTCCTCTCCGGCGAGCGCGACTCCTCTCTGGTTCGCTCCTCTCTGTTTATGGCTCAAGAAAAACTCTCCTACAACACTCTGCTCCAGATGATGCAGATCAAACTCACTCCATCAAATTATCTTCCCTGGAAGCGCCAAGTAAGTTATGTCCTCTGTCCCCAAGGTCTGTACGATTTTATTGATGGCACTAAACCTCGTCCTACTCTCCCATCACCACCGCCACCATCGTACCCTCTCTCCTTTGCTGCATAGTCTCAACTCCTTCGCGTGGCAGTGGCAAAGTTGATCTCCAAGAGGCTTATTTGAAAGCATAAGAAGAGTACGATCAATGGGTTGGTGAAGATCAATGTCTCTACAGTCTCCTGGTTTTCTCTCTCGCCGCTGAAGTTCTCGCGGAACTCCCAGATTGTGGCACTTCCAAAGATATCTGGGATAATCTTGCTCTCATCTATCGTAATAGCAGTGCCTCCACCATTCTTTGTCTTCGCGCAGATGCGCATAGTATTCGTAAGTCTAGTACTATTCATGAACTTCATCTCAAATTTAAGGAGATTTTCTAACAACTGTCTATCATAGGTAATCCAGTTTCAAATATTAATCAAATTGTATGCTACTTGACTGCTCTTGATCCTGAGTATAAAGATGTTCTTGCCCGTGCCTAAAACCACGAGGCCTTTTTGATGAATTTACAGGGACACTCAAGACCAGCCGCATGACATGTAGCATTCTAGACCAGCAACGCACCTCAAGCCGGCTGCGCGTGGAATCACACGCCGACTCGAGGTGGCTGTACGTGGCCTTTTCATGGTGGCCACAACGGTCGCTTCGTTGGGAGGTGTGGCAGTGGCCTGTAGTCCTTTTCTGGTTCTCAGAGGGCTGGTTCGATCCTTGGTCGTGGTCGTTCTCACTGTTCCTGGTGCGGATGGCTCGGTCACTATTCGGCAACATGTTACCAGATGCAGGCATAGATTGGTCATTTGACGAGCACTCATTTGGAAGAAAATCATCACTCTTCTCCGGAGTCCGATACTTCTTCTCGTCTTTCAGATTGGTACCTTGATTCTGGCGCTACCAATCATATGGCGACTTCCAACTCAGGCCTAGACAGTTTCACTCCTTATACTGGTAAATCTCGTGTTCTTGTTGGTAATGGTGCTCCAGTTCTGATATCTCATATTGGTGATTCTAAAGTTTCTGAGAACTTGCATTTGTCTGGTATTTTGGTTGTGCCTGATATTACTAAGAACTTACTGTCTATTAGTCGGTTAACCAGAGATATGGGTGTTCTAATTACATTTGATGACCAAAATTTTGTCAAAGTAACCGTGGTTGTCGTGGGTCGGGGGCACAGTGAGGATGGATTGTGCGTTTTGGACCGGGGAGATGCAACATTTGTTTCAGTTTTACAGCAGAATAAGAGTCAAGCTTCATATGATTTGTGGAATACACGCCTAGGTTATGCTCCTAGTGCAGTGATTACTAGTTTATATAAGTCTATTTTACTTTCAGTTTCTTCTTTGTTGCCTAAACCACACACCTGCGCCCCCTGTGTAATGGCGAAAGGTCAACGGTTGGCTTTTGTTGAGAACCCTAAACGTGCTGACAATGTTCTTGATTTAATACATTGTGATTTATGGGGTCCCTTCCCGGTTTTATCTACAAATGGTTTTTTGTATTGTGCATTATTTTTGGATGATTTTTCGAGATTCATTTCGTTGTACCCCCTTCGTCGCAAATCTTATTTTGTTGACACTTATTTGCAGTTTGAGGCACTTGTTGAGAATCAATTTTCTGCTAAAATTAAAGTCTTTCAAAGTGATGGTGGCACTAAATTTTTTAAACACCAGACTCATATCACATTTTGCGGAAAAGGTATTCATCATTTTCGGCCACTCCAGAACAGAACGGGTGCGCAGAACCCAAGCATCGCTATGTTACTAAAATGGGTCTCACGATGCTTTTTCACTCCCATCTTCTAATTTCTCGTTGGGAAGATGCGTTCACCACTGCTATCTACATTATCAACCGCTTGCCTACTCCAGTTCTACCGGGATCGACCCCTTATGGTCTTCTTTATCAGCGGGATCCTATCTATGGTAACCTTCATCCTTTTGTTGTCAGGTTTTTCCTTTTGTTCACCCTTTTTCTGATCATAAGCTATCTCCCCATAGTATTTCGTGTATTTTTATTGGTTATAGCTCACAGTATAAGGGGTTTCGGTGTCTCAACCCTACCACGAGCAAGGTTCATGTTACTCGCCAGGCTCGATTTGACGAGGATTATTTTCCTCTATCTCTAACCTTGGGAACTGGGTCTCCCTCCTCAGGTTTGGATGTCTCTGCTTTTATTGATCCAGATTGTGGGATGGCACCGCCACCAGCCTCGGTTTCATCTTCACCTCATTTTGGTTTCCTGATGATGAGTCTCTCGACTTGAATCCAACCACGGTGGATCATTGCCTGTGCCCGCGCCAGGTCTTCTCCCACCCACACACAGTGGTCTCTCATCCGTGCTCGCACACGATGGTCTCTCGCCCATGTTCGCGCCCTGCCAGGAGAGCTCGTGCCCGCGTTCGGCAGTAACGGGCGCCTGGCCCCGACTGTGGCTAGCTATGCACGGACGGTCCCTTGCTCTTCCCGTACAGCCACGAGGATTCTTCCCACATGGCCACGGGCCTTCTTCCCACATGGCCACGAGTCTTCTTTCCACGTGGCCACGGACAGCCACGACCCTTCTTCCCGTACGGCCATGGTCCTTTTTCCCGCGCGGCTACGAATGGCCATGGGCGTCTTCTTCTCGCACGGCCACCCATGGCCACAGTTGGTTCCAACACACCCTCGGATGGTCCGCTCCTTCCCGCCTAAGCCACGACCAGTCACGACTCTGCCGCTTCAGCTCCACCTACTTCTCACATGGTTACACACTCTTCCACTGAAGTTATTCAGCACCGAGATTATTCAGATATTCATGCTCACAGACTTCTTGCGGCTCTTCTTACTCGGAAAAAACCGACTGATTATCATTTCACTCAACAATATTCTTCTTGGGTTTCTGCCATGGATGAGGAGGTGGCTGATCTTCGTAGTCAGCATACTTGGATCTTGTTTCGTGCCCTCTAGACGTCAACATTGTTGGGCCCAAATGGGTTTATCGGCTAAAGTACAAACCTAATGGTTTGGTTGATCGCCATAAGGCACGTTTGGTAGCTCATGGTTTCTCTTAGATTCCCAGTTTTGACTTTGACCATACTTTCAGCCCTGTGGTTAAAGCTTCTACAGTTCGGACGGTTCTTGCTATTACTACTATGTGTGCTTGGTCTCTACATCAGTTGGACGTTAAGAATGCTTTTCTTAATGGTGTTCTTCTCCAGTTTTATGGCGCAACTCGTTGGCTATAAGGATCCTGCTCATCCGAACTATGTTTGTTATCCACAGAAGGCCATTTATGGTCTAAAGCAGGCACCATGAGTATGGTTTCAGCATTTCAGCGCTTATCTTTTGCAGCTTGGTTTTCGTTGCAGTTTTTCTGATGCTTCTTTGTTTGTGTTGTCTCATGGTTTGTCATTTTTGTATCTTTTGGTCTATGTTGACGATATCATTTTAACTTGCAATGATTCCACTCTTATTCAACATTTCATTGATCGAACCCATCGGGAGTTTTCCTTTAGAGATTTGGGTGCCTTGCATTACTTTCTTGGCTTGAAGGTTACGCCCACTGCCTCGGGACTTCTTTTCGGACAAACAAAGTAAGCTCGGGACATTCTTTCTTGGGCTGGTATGTTAGATGCAGTGCCAGTCTCTACACCATTTCTACCAAATTCTCAGCTTCATAGAAGTTTGAATTCCCATTTCAAGAATCCGATGTTATATCGCTATTTGGTTGGTGTTCTCCAGTATCTAATCATCGCTCATCCAGACTTGGAATTTGCTGTTAATTCTATCAGTCAGTATCTTCAGGACCCTTGGGATGATAATTTTTCGGCTGTCACTCGGATTCTTTGCTATGTTCGGGGAACCCTACATTTTGGTCTCAATTTTCGTGTAGCTTCTTCTCCGGAGGTGCTCGGTTATTCTGATGCAGACCCGGTGTTTAGAGACCCATCGTTCAACTTATGCCTATGTTGTCTTCTTTGGAAGTAACTTGGTTTCTTGCAGTGTGAAGAAACAACCCATTGTGTCTAGGTCCAACACTGAGTTGGAGTATCGTGCTTTGGCCAACACTGCTTCTGAGGTCATCTAGATTACTCATTTGCTTTTTTATCTTCATGTTTCCCTTTCTGGCATGCCTTTTCTGCTTAGTGACAACAACAGTGCCATCTTCTTGGCTCAGAATCCAGTGGCGTACAAACTGGCTAAGCACATTTACATTGATTATCATTTTGTTTGTGAGTTGGTTTCTTTAGCCAAGCATCATGTTGCTCATATTCCTACATCTCTACAGGCTGTGGATATCTTCACCAAGGGTCTTTCTCATCCTTTGTTTGAGTTCTTCATATCCAAGCTTTGCCTCTTTGAGAATCTGACACTTCGCTTGAGGGGGGGTGTTAGGAAGAATCAGATTACTGATTAGATTATGATTTATTATAATTAGATTTCTTTCCTTATGACACCTCTATTTTACTCTCTATATATTCAATTATCAATAATACAATTACTCAGTGCAAATCATTCTCTCACCATGAATATAAGTTACTAAAGGTGGAAAGATAGCTCCCAGAATATGAGCTGGGTAAGCTCCTCCATCTCACATGACAAAAAGGAGATGCACAAAGGTATTCAACGGTAGTTGTTTGTAATGTTTGTCCACACTTGAAATCCTTTTAGGTTGACTCAAACAGATGATAATGGGAGAATGATTTGTCGTAAGGAATTGTATTATTGATAACTGAATATATAGAGAGTGCAATAGAGATGGAATAAGGAAAGAACTTTAATCATAATAAAACATAATCTAATAGTAATCTGATTTATCCTAGCACCCCCCCCTCAAGTGAAGCGTCGGATTTTTAGAGACGCAAAGCTTGGATCTGAAGAACTCAAAAAAAAGACGAGAAAGACCCTTGGTGAAGATATTCGCAACCTGTAGAGACGTAGGAACATGAGCAACACGAAGCTTAGCCGAAGAAACCAACTCACGAACAAAATGATAATCAATGTCAATATGCTTAGCCCGTTTATGTGTCACCAGATTCTGAGCCAAGAAGATGGCACTGTTGTTGTCACAAAGAAGAAGAGGCGCACCAGAAAGAGGAACATGAAGATCACGAAGAAAATGTGTCATCCAGATGGCCTCAGAAGCAGTGTTGGCCAAAGAACGATACTCTGACTCAGTGCTGGACCTGGACACAGTGGGCTATTTCTTCGCACTCCAAGAAACCAAGTTACCATCGATGAAGACAGCATAGCCATAAGTAGAACGATGTGTCGCTAAACACCTGGCCCAATCTGCATCAAAATAACCGAGAACCTCCGGAGAATAAGCTGAATGAAAATTGAGGCCAAAATGTAGGGTCCCTCAAACATAGAGAAGAATCCAAGTGACATCCGAAAAATGATCTTCCCGAGGGTCCTGAAGATACTGACTAACATAATGAACAGCAAATGCCAAGTTCGGATGAGTGATGGTTAGATATTGGAGAGCACCAACCAAAGAGCTATATAGCGTCAAATTCTTGAACTGGGAACTCATACTACTATGAAGCTGAGAATTTGGCAGAAATGGTGTTTAGACTGGCATTGCATCTAACATACCATCCCGAGAAAGAATGTCTCGAGCGTACTTCGTCTGTCCCAGAAGAAGTCCCGAGGCAGCGGGCGTGACCTCCAAGCCAAGAAAGTAATGTAAAGCACCCAAATCTTTAATGGCAAACTCCCGATGAGTACAATCAATGAACTACCGGATAAGAGTGGAATCATTTCCAGTCAAAATGATATCATCAACATAGACCAGAAGATACAACAATGACGAACCATGAGACAACACAAATAGTGAAGTATCAGAAGAACTGCAACGAAACCCAAGCTGCAAAAGATAAGCACTGAAACACTGAAACCATGCTCGAGGTGCTTGCTTAAGACCATAAATGGTCTTCCGTAGACGACAGACATAGTCTGGATGAGTGGAATCCTTATAGCCAATGGGTTGCGCCATAAAAACTGGAGAATCAAGAACACCGTTAAGAAAGGCATTCTTAATGTCCAACTGATGTAGAGACCAAGCATGCATAGTAGAAATAGCAGGAACTGTCCGAACTGTAGAAGCTTTAACCACAGGGATAAAAGTATGGTCAAAGTCAAAACCGAGAATTTGAGAGAAACCCTGAGCAACCAAACGTGCCTTATGGCGATCAACCGAACCATCAGGTTTGTACTTTAGCTAATAAACCCATTTGGACCTAACAATGTTGATGTCCGGAGAGCACGAAACAAGATCCCAAGTATGCTGACTACGAAGAGCAGCCATCTCCCCATCCATGGCAGAAACCCAAGAAGAATTTTGTTTTGCGGAACGAAAATCAGTCGGTTCTGTCTGAATGATTAGATTATGTTTTGTTATGATTAGAGTTCTTTCCTTATTCCATCTCAATTGTACTCTCTATATATTCAGTCATCAATAATACTATTCCTTACGGCAAATCATTCTCTCATGGTATCAGAGAAAGATTATCCTAGTTATCTTTGGAAGTGGCACAATCTGGAAGTTCCGCGAGAACTTCAGCGGTGAGAGAGGAAAACAAGATACTGCAGAGACGTTGGTCATCATCAACCCATTATCATACTCTTCTTTTGCTTGCAAATAAGCCTCCTGGAGATCAACTTTGCCACTGCCACGCGAAGTCCAACAGGTTGTGAATATCTTCACCAAGGGTCTTTCTCGTCTTTTGTTTGAGTTCTTCATATCCAAGCTTTGCGTCTCTAAAAATCCAACGCTTCGCTTGAGGGGGGTGCTAGGATAAATCAGATTACTATTAGATTATGTTTTATTATGATTAAAGTTCTTTTCTTATTCCATCTCTATTGTACTCTCTATATATTCAGTTATCAATAATACCATGAGAGAAGTGGTGTTTGAGTGGAAGCTTGTTATGTGTAACTGATGTAGTGTGTATGGCCATAATGATGAAGAATGCAGAAGGAGAGAATCTCAAGGAAAGGAGGGAGAGAAGTTACAGGTGAAAAGGCAAACTCAGGTTTTCGTTCTAGTGGCTCAGAAAAAGAAAACTGAAGCTGCCGAGGAGAAGAAAGATAAAGGAAAAGAAGTTATGGTAGAAGAGGGGCAGTTGAAACAGAATGTTCAGACTGGGAAAGCACTGAATGTAGTACAAAGTATCAGGAATGAGGATAGGCTTACTGAAAGGAAGAATAAGCCACCAGACATATGAATATAGCTACATTAAACATAAGAGAATTGAATAAAGAGGTTAAGCATAAGAAGGTTAGAAGGTTCAGCCTGCAAAACCAAATTGGCTTGCTGGGAATACTTGAAACAAAAACCAAAAAAGAGATGGAAGAGAATATATGGAGGAGCATTGGCCTGTGATGGAGCTTGTTCACAAATAGCGAGTTAAGGGGCAGAATCTAGATATCATGGAGGCCGGATGATTATGAGATTAAAATGATCAATAGCAATAAACAGTGGGTGGATCTTGAATGTAAAAGAGTGGAGGATAATGGTAGATTTTTTTACCATAATCTATGGATACAATACAACAAGAAATAGAGAGCAAATATGGGAGTGTCTGAGAAATACTGGGAATAGAAATCTTCCATGGCTGATAATGGGAGATTTTAATGCTCCTTTAAAGGAAGATGATAGATTTGGGGATAGTCCAGTGTAGGAAAAGGAAATGGAGGACTTTCAAAATGCTGTTGAAGATCTGGAACTGATGGAGATCATACTAGTAGGAGCACAATACAGTTGGAACAACAGGAGATCTGATGGAGAAACATACTGAGTAAGATAGACAGGGGTTTGGTGAATAAAGGCTGGTTGATTCTTTTCAGGATGCCTTCTGTGTGGTAAAGGTAGAACTAACCTCAGACCACATGTGTTTATTGGTAAAATTTAGCTAGAGAAAGGAGAATGAGCTAAAACCATTCAGGTTCTGTAACATGTGGGTTAAATCTGTAGCTTTTCAGGAGATTGTGAAGCAAATATGGCTAATGGAGGACATCATAAAATTGAAGGATGCAACTAAGGCTCTGAAGAGGATGGAGAAACCACTGAGAATCCCGAACAAGAGGGAATTCAGTGACATAAGCAAACATGCAGAATTAGCACAGGAGCTGTGGAAAGAGGCCATAAGGAAGCTTGATGTTAATCCTGTGGATCTTTCTCTGCAAAATGATGAGCAAAAGAAAAGGAAAGAGGTCGAAAGGCTAAAGGAGTCAGAATACAGTTTTTACAAGCAAAAAGCAAAAATCTAGTGGATGTTAGAAGGTGATAGGCCAACTAAAACTTTCTATAACTCACTCAGGCAGAGACAATACCATAACAGAATTATGGCAATAGATATGGAGAGCAACGTGGTGTCAGACCAGCTGGAAATAGGAGCCTGCCTGGTGAATCATTTCAAAACTCAATTGGGAAAAGAGGGGAAGGTGAAAAGATTGAACTTAGATTTAGTGAAATATGGAAAGGTATTGACATTGGAGTAGCATGTTCAGTTGATTAAACGGGTCAGCAGATCTGAAATTGAGAAGGCAATGAGATGGATTAATGGTTCAAAAAGTCCAGGCAAGGATGGGTATTCAAACCTTTTTTTCCAGAGAAGCTTGGGAAACAGTTGGAGGAGATGTGACTGTGGCAATATAGGGGTTTTTCAAGGGAGATCAGATTCCTGAAATCTTCAGGAATGCTGTGATAACATTGATCCCAAAATGTAAGCATCCAAAGGTAGCTACTGATTATCGCCCTATAGCTTCTTGTTCTATCATTTACAAAACAATTACAAAAGTTTTAAGTGCCAGAATAGGAGAAATACTCCATATCTTAATCAGTGACAATCAAAGTGCATTCGTAAAAGGGAGACATATTGCACACAACATACTGCTTGCTCAGGAGTTGTTAAATAGGTATGGGGTTGGAACAATGAGACCAAGCTGTGTTGCACAAATGACATCAGCAAAGCCTTTGACAGTATTAATTGGTCCTTTCTGATTTCTTGGCTTGAAGCACTGAAATTTCCAGAACAAATTATACATTGGATTCAGAATAGTAGTATGAAATCAGAACTATGCATTTCTTATAATGGCAGGTACACTGATTTATTTGAAGCCAAAAGTGGAGTTAAGCAAGGAGATCTAATATCACCTTTGTTATTTGTACTCCCTCCATCCTAGCTATTTTGCAGAGAGAGAAAGATGAAGTATTTTTAAGAGTGTATTATTGTATGTTTTTCTAGTGGGGTTCCCAAAATTTATTTTTCTTTTCTAGTGGTTAGGAGAAGTAGACACCAAATAAGTTGGGCAAACCCAACATATAATATGAATAAAATGTGGCCCAAAATGGAAATAAAGTTAAGAGTGCAAAAATAGTTCGGACGTCCCAAAAAGGAAAGAGAGAAAATAACTGGGACGGAGGGAGTACTAAGCATGGTGTACTTTACCAGACTTATGAAGAAGGAAATTGAGGAAGGGAGAAATTGATTATTATCAGAATTGCAGGAAAGCAGGTGTGCACACACTGCTGTTTGCAGATGACCTTCTACTCTTTAGTGCTGCAAATGTTAAATCCATGAATGGGATTAGGAATACGATGGAAAAATTCAAGGAGATTACAGGGCTAGCTATGTAAAATGGAGGAAAATGAGAAAAACATGATGGCTGATGTTCTGCAAGTGATGAAAGGAAACTTTCCAATGAAGAGTCTAGGTCTGCCTCTCTCAACAATCAAGTGGAGTAAAGATTAATGTGAATCTTTGATTGAAAAATTAGGAGCATAATTCCAAGCTGGAACTCAAAGACTCTATATCTTATGCTGCAAAGCTGAACCTGATAAATGGTGTCCTTATGAGCTTATCAGGCTATTGGAGTAGTGTACTGAGCCTGACTGAGAGTGTTTACATGAAGATAAAACAGATATACACGTGCTTTCTATGGGGGAGAGATGAAGGGAAGAAAGGATTCTCTGCAGCAGCATGGGATTCAATCTGCAAAAGTAAGAAGAATGGAGGAATGAGAGTCAAAGATTATGGAATCTGGAATAGAGCAGCTCTTTATAAGCATTTATGGGATATCCAAAATAGGAATGAGGTAATTTGGGTGAAATGGATAAATATATATTATATGAAGGGGAAACAGCTAAAGGATTGTGAATATTCCTATACACAGCTGTCCCTGGAAAGTGTTAATGAAGCCGAAAATGCAGGTTTCTGATCTCTTACCTGCCTGTGCTTAAAAAATGGGAAATTGAGCTTGGCTGTTGTATATGAGACTCTGAAATGTGGTGAAGTATGCAGGTATAAGGAGAAGACACTCTGGAGCAGATATGTTCAACCAAAGAATCGATTCTTTCTTTCTATGGTTTTATTCTGATTGACAAACTAACAACAAAGGAGAGGCTTATCAGCTTTGGAATTGTAGATGAGCACGAGACTTGTTTTTGTAATCAGAGGGGAAATGCTCAACACTTGTTCACTGGTTGTAGATATGGGATGGAACTGTTGAGAAGGTTGAATTTGCAGCTGCCTGGAAGCATAAGAAGGCTGGGAAGAAAACATTGTTCCAGATGGTAGGAAGGAAGAAGAAGCTGAAGTTTATGATGCTGGTGGAAGGTTTATGCAACCTGTGGCTTGAAATGAACAGGATGATATTCAATGGTGATGAACTACAGGCTGAAACACTAGCAGTTCAGATTCAAATGGAAGTGAAATGGCGGGTGGAAGCAGGAAGCAAAAGTGGAATAAGAAACAAAAATTTTGGTAATGTATGAAATTTTGGTAGCTAATTGTATGTAAGGGGTTTTGTAATAGACTTAGGGCGATGGTCTAAAATTTCTAAAGTTCGGTTATTTGGTTGTAATAGAAAAGCTTTCTTACCAATATATATATATATATATATATATATATATATATATATATATATATATATATATATATATATACATATATATAATTTATCAATAAATAATGAAGCAAACTATTCCGTTTAAAAGTTTAGTTGACCACTATTAGATTAATACAAAGTCTGGTTTAAAATCGACTAACTGATGATGTATTTTTATAATTGTTTCAATTAATAGGAGATTTGATATTTATTTTTATTTATTGCACTTGGTTTTCTATAACTTTGAATTTTTTTAAATGTACAATAATGTATAAATAATTATAATTTGACATGGTCTCCTGCGAGGCAGTCTAATAAGCTTAGGCAGGGTCATTCTACAATTCTAATAATATTCTACATTCATGTACCTATTTCTAATAATTTTACAGGGATCTATCTCTAATTATTTTACAGGGACCTATTGCTAATAACTTTTCAAGGGGTTTTTTAATCCAATTTTTTCTCATCATTTTCCCGCCACCTGTAATCTGTAAGAAAATTAATTTTTTTAAATGTTAAAAAAATGAAAAAAGTTAATTTAAAACTGCAGCAACATCAGTAAAAAAGCAAATTATCAATTAAAAATCATTAAACATCAACTAAAAAAGTGCAACAAAAAATATTTGAAAAATCAAATAAAACAGCAAAAAAAATATATAAATTCAAATAAGAATACACAAAAATTGGGGGGAAAACGTCGATTACGACTAACAAAAAATCAATTGGAAATCATAAAAACATCAACAAAGCTAAATTGTCATTGTAAAAAAAAACTACAAATATCAGCATATATCACCCAAACAACGATTGAAGCACTTACAAGTTCTACTGTAAGCACCAATTTGTTTCATAACACACAAAAGTTATAAAATACGTGCCTACAACCTATATTTGAAGCACTAACAAAAAAATGAATAACATCAACGTGAAAAAATAAATATTACAAAAAATCAACCATATCATCAAAAAAGCTACAAACATCAACTCCTAACAAACAACGATTGAAGCACTTACAAGTTGTACTCTAAGCACCCTCTATTTTCATAACACACACAAGTTATAAAATAAGCACCTACAACCTACATTTGAAGAACTAACAAAAAAATGAAAATAAACGTCGACATAAGGAAAAAATACTACAAAAAATCAATCATATCATCAAAAAAGCTACAAACATCAGCCCCCTATCACCTAAAACTCATCTTAGAAAATGAAAACCATCAACATAAGAGAAAGAAAAACTAAAAACATCAACAAAAAAGGTACGGTACCTCAAGAGTATAAATTATTCACTCTGAAAATCATAAAACATCAATGGTTTTTTTAAATAAAAAAACTACAAACATCAACTCGTAACACCTGAACCTCATCCAGAAAATGAAAAATATCAACATAAGAAAAAAGACACTGCAAACATCAACTCATATTACCAAAACCTTAGTCCGAAAAAAAAATCAACATGAGAAAAAAAAACTACAAATATCAATCCATATCACCAAAAAAAACTACAAAACCTCAACTCATATTAATTAAATCTCCCCCGAATAATGAAAAATATCAACATAAGAGGAAAAAATAAAAACATCAACAAAAAGCTACAGTACCTCAAGAATAAAAAATTTGCAAAAAAATAATACCTAATGAGATTTGAACCCTGGTCTCTAACCTCAAAGCCTAGAGTAATAACCACTACACCAAAGATTATCATTTAATAAACACTCAGTCAAATAATATTAAACCTCGGCAAAGTCTTGGGAAAGACGGTCTTTCCATAGGCTTATGGAAAGACGGGGTTTAATTCAAATAATAAAAGGTTAAAGGTATTAGTTGCAACATTAAAAATTTAGTATGCAACATGTAGTAGTTATAAAATTTATAACCCGGTTCATGCAACCCAAAAATTTTATCTTAATTTCTTCTAATTTACACTTTAAACCTTGGTCTTTCCATGACTTATGGAAAGACCGTCTTTCAAGAGACGTACTCTTAAACCTCATATGTACACCAAGAAAATAAATTTTTCAAAAATAAAAGCCAAATGGAGATTTGAACGTGTAACCTCTAAGATCAACAGAGAGAGTACCAACCAACAGACCAAACAATCATTGTTGACATAAGCTCAATCAAATAAATGTTAAACCTCATCAAGTATTTGAGAAAAATATAACAAAACAATTAAAGGTCATCTCTTAGATGTCGAAGCTAAGCTCTGCCGCCGCCGTTGTAGTTTGTCTCCGCGTCAGTCAACGAGTCCGCCGTCGAGTCAGTCAACGTCATCCCGATCGCGCTTGAGATTCACACACGTTATCTTCTTCCTTCAGGCGAGTGCATCTTACGCGCCTCTCCAACCTTCGTCTTCATCTCCAGCCTTCTTCCTTCATCACTGTCAGCCTCACGTAGAATAGCTCCTCCGCCGCGAGCATCCTCTTCACAGCACCAGAAATTGCGAGTAGCCTCGTCAGGTCTTTGCTCCGCCAAGCTCCAGATCGTCGGAACCCTAGCCTCGTCTTTGCGAGTGATTTCTGATGAAAAACTTAGCTCGTCACTGTTCAAATCAATCTCGTCGTTCTCATCGCCGTTTGAATCAGCCGCACCGTCGATCACCTCGTCGTAGCGCCGTGGATCCGAATGCTCTCCGCCGGTGACAATCGCAACACCGCCCTAGCTCCACCGGTGAGTTGTAATTGCAACACTGGTAAGGTGCCATAACTCCGCCGCGACGCCAACAGAAGAAATAAAAATGCCACAACGGAGCGATGGTTCCAATCGGTGGGACGGTGGTGGTTGGCAGTGGTTACGAGATCAGATCGGAGGAGAGGAGAGGAAGAAAAAAGAAATTAAAATTTGGCTATGTATAATAGTTTTATAATTGCACAGTAGGCTCTCGACGTTATTAGCAAATTTCAGAAAAAATCACATCCCAATTTCAAATTTATAATAATTGCAAAATAAACCACTTCCTAAAGTTTATGCTGCTTAACACAAAACTTTGTGTTATAATTTCACCCTAAAAATTATTGAAACGATGTTTATTGTAATTGGTCTAACTGTTAGCCGGTCTAATAGGAAACGTTCTCTTGTATTAACATCCATTTGACGTACGATTTAACTTATTAATATTATATTATATGTTTAAATAATAAATTAAAATATATTTGGCAATTCTATTCAATAACAAAACAACATAAGATGATCACCAAAAGTACTAGAAATTTACATAATTTTCACTCATGGTACTCCAAGCAATCTTCTCCTTTGATACGGTAGGAAATAAGGGTAATAATCTGTGTTCTATTCATGAATTCAGCATACATTATATAGTAGTACATGATACCTATTGATAGGATAATTATAGGTTGTTCTTTCATTGGGGAAATTGGTTGATTTGGTGCTGTTTGAAGTTTATAATGGATGTTTTATGGCCAGATTTATGCCAGTAATTTGGAGAAGAACCAGAGGAAGAAAGAAGCAGAAATTGAGCATAAAAAACTGAGCTAACAGGACAAAGTGCAAGAGATTGAAGGGAAGATTTTAGCAAAGTCAAATGGAAGCAAGAAGTTGGGCTAAATTCATACACTTAAGCCCACAATTTTGTAATAAATACTTTTCCTAATCCAAGATGGATTGGTAGGATTTGTTAGGTGTGAATTAATAGTATTTTAATCACCTTGGCCTTATATATAAACAAAGAGTCAAGGTGATAAAAGGAGGGCTGGTTCCGTTTTCTTCTTTTGGGGAGCTGGGCCGAGAGCTTGAGTTCTTGAACTCATAATTTAGGTTTGATTTCTTTGTCTTTTCGTCCTTGTAATTTCATATACTTCTCTTTAGTTAATGAAATCCTTTCTTCATTCTACTTTCTTTGTTCATAATATGAGTGGCTAAATTTCTTAGTTGGCTTGGATTGATTAAAGGTTGATTCATAAAGTTGTGAGGATTGATATGCTTAAAAGTGTTCTTGCAAGTTCTTGGTTGATTATGGTATGAACTTAGGCTTTGTGTATTGAGTTTGATCACCTTAATACATGCTAAGCTAGGGCTAATTAAGTAGCACTTTCTTGTAAAAAATAGATAACTGATACAGACTGTAATAGCAGGGAAATAATCAACCGGGTAGGTAGTTGTCTTTAGCAAATACTTGGATGTCTATATAAATTAGGTCCTCTTTGTATTAATGTAATAATCTAGCAAGTTCAGCTAATACTTGCTTGCTAGTGGGTAATAAGAGAGGATTTTAGGAGTTCAGCAAATACTTTCTCTTATATAACTAATTGATTTGCGGGAATAACTAATTATTAGCCGAGGATAAACGGACGAATCAACAAGTTAATCCAAGCCAACTTCCTTCTTCATTATCTAGATTCCTTCCAATTTATTTTAGTGCTTTCAGTATTTATGAGTTTATGTGTGTTTATGTCTTTGTGTTTTTAGTATCTTTTGTTTAGTAGTTTTTAGTTAAACAAATCTCAAGTTTAGGCGTGGTTGCTAAACCAATTAAATCTTTAGGTCAATCAATAGAATCAAATTGTTCCCTGTGGATCGACCCTGCTTACCTTGTACTAGATTCATTATTATTGGAGTATTGCAGGTTTTATTTGTGTGAATAAAACGACGTTCACCAAATTGGCGCCGTTGCCGGGGACGGTTGTTGATTTCTATTGTTTGTCCTACTGATATGTTTGTTAGTTTTTCAGTATATGACCAGGTCTGATAAGCAGGTATTGGAGTTTGATTCTGAAATAGAAAAGACAGCCAAGAAGAATCGGAAGAAAGCTAAGTTGAAAAAGTTGAAGGCTGCAGGGGAACCTCAGTTTGCCCAAACCGAGACTCTTGAGGCAGAGACTGAAGTTAAAACCGATACTTCTCGAATGGCGAATCCTGATCTTAATGTTGACAATCCCTATATGTGGGAACTTACTGGTCACAGTGAAGAAGACCCCCCTACTCCAATCCAACTGGCACCAACAGGGAGTCCCATTGAGATTAAGCTAGGCCTTTTGAATGTTCTTCCGAAATTCCATGGAAGGAGCACCGAAGATCCATACAATTTTCTGAATGAGTTCATCAAAATTTGCAAGGTGCAAAAGAGGCCTGAGAATGTCACGGAGGAGCAGTTCAAGCTAGTTGCATTTCCATTCAGTTTGACAGGGGCAGCAAACCAATGGCTTTCTAGCTTACCACCAAATTCCATTACTACATGGAATGGTCTCAAGAAGCAATTTCTGGAGTATTATTTTCCCTCCACAAGGACTGAAACGTTGAAGAGAGAGATTTCCAGCATCCATCAAGAGTTTGATGAGCCATTGAGTGCATTTTGGCTTAGGTTTCGAAGGTTGGTGGATAGTTGCCCTAATCATCGCTTTTCGGAGGGACAATTGTTGCAATATTTCTACCAAGGGCTGACTTCGGTGAACAAAGACCTTATGAATTCAGCAAGCAATGGTGGGTTTTCCCATCTTCGAGTGAATGAAGCTAGGGAAATTGTCAAGAAAATGATTGATTCCAAGAAGGAATATGACAAAGGTGAAGTGAGGATTTTAAAGAAAGTGGTGGATACAAGCTCTTCGGGTGAGGATAAATTCAATGAAAGGATGGATAAATTGGAGAAAATTCTTTCAAAAGTGGTTGACAAAGTTGCTACCACAAATACAAGCTCTTCTTCTAGCCCTCATGATCGTCCATGTGATACATGTGGAACATATAGCCATACCACTTTGCAATGTAATTTTGCATTAGACGAGCCACTTGTTCAAGCGAATGCTATGGGGAATTGGAATGAGAGGCAGCCAAGGAGAGATCCTTATTCAGCTACTTACAATCCGGGATGGAGAGATCATCCAAATCTAAGATGGAGAGATCAAGGAAATCCACCTCAACAAGCCTATGTTATACCGAATCAAAGAATTCCTCAAGCTTACCCTCAAAATCAGCCACCTCCTCAAGGGAAGTCAATAGATGAGAAGCTGGATTTGATGATGAACATGCTTCAAGATCAAAAAGAGAGTTCTAAGAAAGCCGAGGCTACATTGGATGAGCATACCCGACAAATTTCTCAATTGACAAACTCTTTGAATGAGCTTCGAATGCAACAACCTGGACTTCCTTCTCAAGTGCAAGTGAATCCAAGGGAGACAGCAAATCAGATCACTCTCAGAAGTGGAAAAGAAGTTGAGTCACCACCTGAAAAGATTGCAAGCAAGACCAATAAGGATCATCCTCAGCAATCTGGAGCAAACCCTGATTTGCCCAAACAGAGGCTGGTAACAGAAGCTGAAAATCTGGTCGAGGGTAATTTTGAATCAACCAAGGAGGAAACTCCAAGGAAGGTTCTGAATGATCCTCCAGTGAAAATTCTTCCTCCCTTTCCTCGTAGATTAGCAAAGAAAAAAGAAGAACCAATTGATTTCTTGTCTATTTTTGGGAAGATGGATATTAACATTCCTCTTTTGCAGGCAATGAGACTTCCACCAGTGAGCAAGTTTTTGAAGGATTTTGTGGCAAGGAAACCGCAGAACTCAAGCAAGGTGATAATGAGTGAGTCGGTTTCGGCAGTGCTAAAAAGAGAATTACCTCACAAATGCAAGGATCCCGGTATGTTTTCTTTACCATGTCACATTGGAGAGGTAAAAATTGAGTCCGCTATGTGTGATTTGGGAGCTTCAATTAATGTTATGCCATTATCTATTTATAAGAAATTAATTGGAGCTGATTTGGTAGATACAAGGGTTGTGATTCAATTAGCGGACCGATCTTGTGTATACCCGGAAGGTCTTTTAGAAAATGTTCTTGTCAAGGTCAATGAATTTGTGTATCCCGCTGATTTTTATGTGGTGAAAATGGATCATGATGATGGTGAGAATAATTCTGGAGTTTTGTTAGGTCGGCCTTTCTTAAGGACGGCAAATACTGTTATTAATGTGGGAGATGGAACAATTTGTCTTGATTACTATGGTGACAAATATATTTTCAGCATTGAAGATGCAATGAAAAAACCACTTGATGCTGAAAATATATATGCCATCGATGTAATTGACCCTTTAGTCCAAGATTTTCTTGAGACCGAGTTCTTGCAGGAAAGAATGGAGATTCCAGCATCTACAGGTGCTACAGATCTGATGGTGCAAGGAAAGAGTGATATGGAGATCTGTGAGCTGCTGTGTTCTTTATATTCTCAAGAAGAAGTTTTGAGCACTGGAACCACTCTCGAGTTGCCCAAACAGAGCCTTGCAGACAGACCACTGCCATCTGAAATTTCACCACCAGTTTTGGAGCTTAAGGTTCTGCCACCAAACCTGAAATATGTGTACCTTGGGGAATCTGAAACTTTGCCAGTTATTTTGAGTACCAAGTTGGAGAAGTCTCAAGAAGAAAAATTGGTTGCCTTGTTGAAGAAGTACAAGAAAGCAATTGGTTGGAATTTGGCGGATATCACCGGAATTAGCCCCGACATTTGCACACATCATATTTTGATGGAGCGGGATGCAAAACCTGTTCGAGATCCTCAAAGGAAGCTCAATCCTAACATGAGGGAGGTAGTTCTCAAGGAAGTCCTCAAACTTTTATCCTTGGGAATTATTTACCCTATTTCGGATAGCAATTGGGTTAGTCCGGTCCATGTGGTCCCCAAGAAGTCCGGTTTTCAAGTGGTGAAGAATGATAAGAATGAGTTGGTTCCTACTCGGCTAGTCACCGGATGGAGGATGTGTATCGATTATAGGAAGCTTAATGCGGCAACTCGGAAAGATCATTTTCCACTTCCTTTCATCGATCAAATGTTGGAAAGATTAGCGGGGAATAAATTCTTTTGTTTCTTGGATGGCTATAGTGGATATTTCCAGATTTGTGTGAACACCGAGGACCAGGAGAAAACTACTTTTACATGTCATTTTGGCACCTATGCTTATAGGAGAATGCCATTTGGATTGTGTAATGCACCGGGCACTTTTCAAAGATGCATGATGAGTATTTTCTCCGATTTGATTGAATCAAGCATTGAGGTATTCATGGATGATTTTTCAGTGTATGGGAATTCTTTTGAGATGTGCTTGAGTAACTTGGAGCAAGTATTGGTTCGATGTGTGAAAAGAAATCTAGTCTTGAACTATGAAAAATGCCATTTCATGGTAAATGAAGGCATAGTTTTGGGGCATGTAGTTTCCGAAAAAGGACTTCAAGTTGACAAGGCTAAGGTGGAGACCATAGAGCAACTACCTTACCCTACCAATGTCCGGGAGATTCGTGGATTCTTGGGGCATGCTGGATTCTATAGAAGGTTCATCAAGGACTTTGCCAAGATAGCACAACCATTAACCAAACTTCTTCAAGATGATGTTCCTTTTGAAATGACTGAAGAGCGCAAGCTTGCCTTTGATGTGCTTAAGGAGAAACTCATCTCTGCCCCCATAATGCAACCACCAAATTGGGACATGCCCTTTGAGTTGATGTGTGATGCAAGCGATTATGCGGTAGGGGCCGTTTTGGGATAAAAGCTAGGGAAGGAAAGCCATGTGATCTATTATGCTTCAAAGACTTTGAATCCGGCTCAATGCAATTACACCACCACTGAAAAGGAGTTGTTGGCAGTGGTGTTTGCTCTTGATAAATTCAGGTCTTATTTACTGGGATCAAAGATCATTGTCTACACCGATCATTCTGCCTTGAAGTATTTGTTTACAAAGAAGGAATCCAAGCCGAGGTTGATTAGGTGGATTTTATTGTTACAAGAATTTGATTGGGAGATAAGGGACAAGAAGGGTGCTGAAAATCATGTTGCTGACCACCTAAGTAGGTTGGTGAAACCTGAGGATGCAATTCCCATTCAAGAATCTTTTCCCGAAGAATACTTATATGCTGCCACAGGCCTCGAATTGGCCAAACAGAGCCCTCTTACAGCAGCATTGCATGGGAATTTTGCTCATGATCCATGGTTTGCAGATATTGTTAATTTCATCACCACTGGGGAAATTCCAGAAACCTTCAGCACTGCCCAGAGAGTGAAGCTCAAGAGTGAGTGTAAGCATTATATTTGGGATGAGCCATATCTTTGGAAAATCGGTTTGGACCAAATCATCGTCATTAGGCGATGCGTTCCTGAAGAAAAACAAGATAAAATTCTTTTGCATTGTCACTCTTTTGCTTGTGGAGGTCATTTTGGCCCTAAACGTACAGCTCGAAAGGTTCTTGATAGTGGATTTTATTGGCTAACTATTCATAGAGATGCTTACATGTTTTGTAAGAGTTGTGCTAGGTGCCAAATGACAGGAAATATTTCGAAACGTGATGAAATGCCTCAAACTCCCATTATTGTTTGTGAGATATTTGATGTGTGGGGTATGGATTTCATGGGACCTTTCCCTAGTTCCTATGGTAATCTTTACATATTACTTGCGGTTGATTATGTCTCAAAATGGGTGGAAGAGAAATCCACCCACACTGATGATTCTCAAGTTGTTTCAAGATTCTTGAAATCACATATTTTCAGCAGGTTTGGAGTGCCGCGAGCAATCATTAGTGACCAAGGAACTCATTTCAAAAACCGCACCATTGAAGCCCTTTTGAAGAAGTATGGAGTACATCATAGATTGGCTACTACTTATCATCCTCAGTCCAATGGCCAAGCGGAGATATCAAATAGAGAAATAAAGCAAGTGCTAGAAAGGACAGTGAATCCATCTCGGAAGGATTGGAGCAAAAGATTAGATAATGCTCTTTGGGCTTATCGAACTGCTTTCAAGACTCCGATTGGAATGTCCCCGTATAGGCTTGTTTTTGGGAAGATGTGCCATTTACCGGTTGAGATAGAGCATAAGGCTTATTGGGCTGTGAAGGAGATGAATATGCATCCTCTCCAGTGTGAGGAGGAAGGAAGTTCCAACTTCAAGAGTTGGAGGAAATCCGTTTGGAAGCTTTTGATCAAGCTATGTGGTACAAGGAGCGAACCAAAATGTGGCATGATAAGAATCTGAGGTCCAAGGAGTTCAAGGTTGGCCAGAAAGTACTACTCTTTCAGTCAAGGCTTCGGTTGATGCCCGGGAAACTCAAATCAAAATGGGCTGGCCCCTTTGAGGTGGTCTCTGTTTGGGCAAATGGAGCTGTTGAAATCAGAAGCATGAATACAGAGAAGTCTTTTCTGGTTAACGGTCATCGTCTCAAGCCGTTTTACGATGCATCTCAAGTGGCAGTAGTGGAAGAAATTTCACTATGCCATACCTTCGATACTTGACCGATTGACAAAGTCTAGCCACGGACTGTAAACGAAGGCGCTCATTGGGAGGCAACCCAATTTTATTTTTCTGTTTGGTTTTCTTTTATGTGAAATATAAATGACATTATAATTTTGATGCCTTCCATTTTATTGTGCAGGGATGTGCTTGAAAAGGAATTACTTTGGGATTAGATTTCTGGGGTTTAATTGAAAAAGAGAAGAAACTGAAGGGCTAAATTGCAATTTTCAGATTTGATAGGGTAAAACCCTTCTTCTTCCCCTTCAAATCGCAAAACCAATTTCCTAACTTTCCCAAAATCCTTTTCACCGTACCGAAAACCTTCAATCAACCACCGCAATTCCACCGCCACGCTGGGGAATTTACCGGCGAAGCCTGATTGTCCAGAAGAGCCCATCGGGATGACACCAAGAATGCCCAAGAAGGTTGCAGGAAGAAGATCCAAGCGAAAACTACCACAACCTCCTGTAATCATCGCCGCGGCACTACCACCTCCACATCCCCCTTCTCCATCTCCACCACGACATTCTCCACCTCCTAGCTCATCACCGCCGATTCAACCATCACCGCCATCAACTCCACCAGAATCTACACCACTCGAATTACCTCCACCGCCACCATTGAAGCACATTGCAGCAGAACCTTCTCGACTTCGCCAGAAGAAAGTGGCCGTGAAACCTTCATCGAAGAAAGCCCTAGTTCCGGCAGGGAAGAAACCTTCTCAGAAGGGCAGCAAGCCCGACGCTATGAAGAAGGCGTCGCAGAAGTCCAAGGGTCGAGCTAGTGCGAAACGCAGCAGGAGAGAAGAAGGGGATGTTGCTGGTAGCTCTTCCGCCGCGCCGCCGCCTCCGCCGAAACGTGCAAAGACCTCAAAGAAGGACGCGCCACAACCTTCAACAGAAGCAACCCCTGTTCAGACCACCGGCGATCTCCCAATTCCACCTGAGATTATTGTTGAATCAGGGGAGGCACTGCTTCAATTCGAAGACCCTGATTTGCAAGCTCGAGCTCTTAAACGAACCAAGAAATGCTGTTCTTCGGGTTTACAATTGCAGGTATCTTCCCTTACTTCTTTAGGGGTTTATGACAGGTTCATAGAGTATTTTGATGCCATAGGTTGGAAAGCATTGTTGTCTTTACATTCTGTGAACTTGTATGTGAAATTGTGTGAGGAATTTGTGGTTAGTTTCCGGTTGAATAAACAGGCTGCTTTGAATGTGTCTGAGCCTTGCATTTCGTTTCGATTGGGATTGCAGAATGTGTCTCTGAGCCTTAATGAATGGAATTTAGCCCTAGGCTTGATTTCTTATGCTGATTTAAATTCTGATTCATATCAATCTGGCTTTATTGGCAATTATATGGAATTTCCTGGTTTTAATCCTGTGACTGCTTGGAAACTGTTAGCCCCTAATTGTCCTGATCTCTATGATTCTGCTAAGTCAAATATGCATTGGTTGGCTGACCCTGTTTTGCGATTATGCTGTATGTTTATTCTTCGCAATGTGTTTGGTCATTCCACCACTTTTACTAAAGTGAGCCAACCTACCTTGTTTATTCTCTGGTGCATGCATTGTAAGCATAAGTTAAACCCTGGGTATTTGTCAGCTGATACACCGAACAGTATAGCACATGATTCTGGTCGCCACATGACTTTATGTGTGCTTGTTGGTGTTTTGCTTGATAAGAATGTGCAGTTGACTGTTCCTGCTTCGTTTGAAAAATTAACTCATTCCCAGGTGTTTGATTTAGAATACATGAGAAAGAGCAATTTGATTTATGATGCTGACAATGTTGTTAAGTTTCCTCAGCCGGGCCCTCCAAACCCGAGCTTATCTTCTTCCAATGCAGGCAATAGAACTTTTCTTGATGAAGTGCATTCACTTCGGGCAGATGTGCAATCTTTGCACATGAAACTGGACGCTTTAGCTGCTCAAAATGGGCATCTTCAAGCTACCTTAAGTGACTTGTGCAGCACTTGGTTTGCTAGAAATTCACAGCCGCATCAACCCCAATCCTGAGTTCCCTAATTCCCTTCTCTGTTATTTTCATTTTTTATTTTATTGATAGTTGTCAGTTGGCTCTTCTCTGTTAAACTAAACTTGCTTGAGGGCAAGCAAGATTTGAGTGTGAGGAGAGTGGGTTAGTGGTCTAGGTGTCTGTTATTATTGGAATGTTTAGGTGTCTTTTATTATTTGTGTGTTTTGTGTGTTACTTGTAGTGTTTGTGTTTTGTGTATTTCTTTTGTTTCCTTTTTGGTCAGAAATTCAGCATGATAGGAGTAATGGAATTGGCTTTGAAATGGAATAACTGTGCATGTTGAGAGAATTTGATTAGTAAATATTATTGCTTGATATCCCCTTGAGAATTTGAGATGATTAACCCCTGAAATCAGTTTAACTTGAATAAAACTTGGGATAAATAAGATGAGTTTGAACAAAGCCTAGTATAAAGTAAGGTTTGAGCCTAGAGTAGAGCACTCTCTACATCAATCTTCTTTTTGAGAGTTGTGGCAGCTAGGTTAATGCATGATGAGGTGATAAAAGGCAAATTAGGATTAACCACACATCGTATATATAGCCTACCCTTTATATCCCTTAGTGAGCCCCTTTGAGCCTAACTTTTTCTTTGATTTAACCCAGAAAAATAAAATGTATAGCCAAAGCCTTGTTGATATCCTTTTCTTGACCCTATTGTGCATGCTCTTGAAGGTACAAGTAGTGAATTCATCCATGGTTTGATATTGGATTTGGCCAACGTAGGGGTTACTGGAACTGAATTCTTGTTCTGAAATTATGTTGTGATTGCCCCTGCTAAATGTATGTTCACTAGAGTTAATTGTGATAGTGGTGCTGAAAAAAAAAAAAAAGAGAGAGAGAGAGAACAGAGCACCTATATTAGATATGTGAAAATTGCCTTCTTGAGATGGATGATAAATTGTGATTGAGCATGCATAATATGTTGTGAATAAACTTTAGAGCCATTAGGATCTCACCAAAATTATAAACCCCTAACCCCATTACAACCTAAATAAAAGACTTTTTTTGATCTTCATGCTTTAATTGATGCTGCCACAGTATGTTATGGAGTGAATTTAACCTTGCTTTTTAGTGCTTGGAGTGAAAACTGTGAGGAAGTTCTTTCTTGTCTATTTTGATCGAGTTGAAAACAAGTGTAGCTGATGTAGGGGGGATTGATTTGATAGTTTAAGGGGGGATGATACCAATTCTGTTTATGAAAGGAGACTTGATATCATGCATAGTGAACTTTGTTGATTAGCCAATGAAAAGAAAATTGAAGTGCTGAAAATTTTTGACCAAGATTTTGTATATAACCTTTTCTGTTTTCTGAATTTTTCTGTTTTCTTTTTAGTTTCAGTTTAGGTTCTTTGTGGTTAAATTAGAAAGTGTTTAGGGGATTGGGAATTATGAATGAACAGCATGCTTTATTATCATACTTGAGGGCAAGTATGACTCAAGTGTGAGGATGTTTGATAGGATAATTATAGGTTGTTCTTTCATTGGGGAAATTGGTTGATTTGGTGCTGTTTGAAGTTTATAATGGATGTTTTATGGCCAGATTTATGCCAGTAATTTGGAGAAGAACCAGAGGAAGAAAGAAGCAGAAATTGAGCATAAAAAACTGAGCTAACAGGACAAAGTGCAAGAGATTGAAGGGAAGATTTTAGCAAAGTCAAATGGAAGCAAGAAGTTGGGCTAAATTCATACACTTAAGCCCACAATTTTGTAATAAATACTTTTCCTAATCCAAGATGGATTGGTAGGATTTGTTAGGTGTGAATTAATAGTATTTTAATCACCTTGGCCTTATATATAAACAAAGAGCCAAGGTGATAAAAGGAGGGCTGGTTCCGTTTTCTTCTTTTGGGGAGCTGGGCCGAGAGCTTGAGTTCTTGAACTCATAATTTAGGTTTGATTTCTTTGTCTTTTCGTCCTTGTAATTTCATATACTTCTCTTTAGTTAATGAAATCCTTTCTTCATTCTACTTTCTTTGTTCATAATATGAGTGGCTAAATTTCTTAGTTGGCTTGGATTGATTAAAGGTTGATTCATAAAGTTGTGAGGATTGATATGCTTAAAAGTGTTCTTGCAAGTTCTTGGTTGATTATGGTATGAACTTAGGCTTTGTGTATTGAGTTTGATCACCTTAATACATGCTAAGCCAGGGCTAATTAAGTAGCACTTTCTTGTAAAAAACAGATAACTGATACAGACTGTAATAGCAGGGAAATAATCAACCGGGTAGGTAGCTGTCTTTAGCAAATACTTGAATGTCTATCTAAATTAGGTCCTCTTTGTATTAATGTAATAATCTAGCAAGTTCAGCAAATACTTGCTTGCTAGTGGGTAATAAGAGAGGATTTTAGGAGTTCAGCAAATACTTTCTCTTATATAACTAATTGATTTGCGGGAATAACTAATTATTAGCCGAGGATAAACGGACGAATCAACAAGTTAATCCAAGCCAACTTCCTTCTTCATTATCTAGATTCCTTCCAATTTATTTTAGTGCTTTCAGTATTTATGAGTTTATGTGTGTTTATGTCTTTGTGTTTTTAGTATCTTTTGTTTAGTAGTTTTTAGTTAAACAAATCTCAAGTTTAGGCGTGGTTGCTAAACCAATTAAATCTTTAGGTCAATCAATAGAATCAAATTGTTCCCTGTGGATCGACCCTGCTTACCTTGTACTAGATTCATTATTATTGGAGTATTGCAGGTTTTATTTGTGTGAATAAAACGACGTTCACCACCTATTCCAGCTAGGAGAAGGTAACAGAATACAATTATATCTACAATTATGGTAGGAATACAAATCAAATTCCAATACCAATACTAATTAACACTAATTCCATAACAACTATAATACTAATTCCGTAACACTCATCCTCAAGTTGGAGCATGCGAATCAGAAATGCCCAACTTGCCAAATAAGGAATGGAACTGGTTACGACCGAGAGCTTTAGTGAACAAATCTGCGGGTTGGTCAACCGTACGAATATGTTGAGTAACAATAGCGCCAGATTGAACAAGATCTCGAACAAAATGACAATCAACTTCAATGTGCTTAGTACGTTCATGGAAAACCGGGTTTGCCGCTATGTGAATAGCTGATTGACTGTCACATAACAATTTCATAGGAAAAGAGTGCGAAGCCCCTAAGTCTTTCAGCAAGGACCAAAGCCATAATAACTCACAGCAGGCAACTGCCATAGCACGATACTCTGCTTCAGCAGAAGATCGAGAAACAGAGGTTGCTTCTTAGTCTTCCAGGAAACTGGAGAATCACCAATCATAACAAAATAATCGGATAAGGAACGCCTAGTAATTGGACAGGCGGCCCAATCCGAATCACAATAAGCAGTCAGTTGTAGAGTACTACGGGAAGAAAGAAATAAACCTTGACCATGATGACTGTTCAGATAGTGCAAAACACGAACCGCAGCTTGCCAGTGAGGAACACAAGGAGACTTCATGAATTGCGCAAGAGTATGAACTGAATAACAAAGTTCAGGACGAGTGATCGTCAAATAAATCAGGTGTCCAACTAAGTGACGATACTGCTCCGGGTCATGGTGGGCTGCACCTTCAACACGTGCCAAATCATGTTGTTGCTCCATTGGAAAATCAATTGGTTTAGAAGCAGATAAGCCTGTATCGGATAAGATGTCCAAAGCATATTTCCTTTGTGAGAGAAACATCCCCTCCGGTCTTCTAGCAATCTCTATGCCCAAAAAATACTTAAGCAAACCAAGATCCTTCATGTGAAAACAATAACTTAAGTATTTCTTGAACTCAGAGATAAGCGAAGAAGAGCTACCGGCAATGACCAAATCATCCACATAAACCAGAACATGTAAAGAATGGGAACCATGGGAAAAGACAAATAAAGAATAATCTGCCTTACTTTGAACAAAACCAAATGTCCGTAGAGCCTGCGCCAGTTTAGCAAACCAATTCCGAGGAGCTTGACGAAGACCATAAAGGGATTTCAGAAGGCGACAAACCTGACCATGCGGAACTGCGTAGCCAGGCGGGGGACGCATGAACACTTCTTCATGCAAATCACCATGCAGTAAGGCATTATGGACATCCATCTGATGTAATTCTCAATCACGGATAACAGCAACTGACAGGAACAATCGAACATAACTCATCTTCGCGACTGGAGCAAAAGTCTCTGTGTAATCAATTCCTTCAACCCGGCGGTTTCCAAGAACCACAAGACGAGCCTTGTAACGTTCAATGGTGCCATCAAAGCGAAACTTTGTTCGGTAAACCCATTTACATCTAATGGCCTTTTTATGTGCAGGCAAAGGAGACAAAGTCCAAGTCTGATTGCGCTCTAGGGCAGTGAGTTCCTCAACCATAGCATCTCGCCAATGAGAATGACGGGAAGCCTCAGAGTAAGTAGTGAGATCTGCACTAGAAGTTACAGCACCCAAAAATCTAGAATGCATACTAGAAAAATTATCACAATTTACAAAATCAGTAAGAGTAGAGAACACCTGAGGACAGTGATGACGCATGAGGGAACGTAGTCGAAGAGGGGGGTGTTCAGTAACAAGAGCACAAGTAGAATCATCACAATCATAATCAGCCAAATACGACGGTGGACGTCGAGCACGAACACTTTGTCTGGTGGATGGTGGAACAATGGCAGCTGGCGGATTAGGACCGACGTCGGGTGGCGTAGTCGACGGTGTTCTGTCGTTGACCGGCGAATAGTCACCGGCGTTGACCGGCGAAGAGTCGATGGCGTTGGCTGGTGTTGGCTCACCGACGTTGACTGGAATTGACTGACCGACGTGGATCGGCGATGGCTCACCGGCGTTGACTCACCAGCATTGACCGGCATTGACTCGCCGGCATTGATCGGCGTTGACCAGCCGGCGTGAACCAGAATGGACTCACAGGCATTGACCCGCCTGCATTGACTGGCATTGACCGACTGTCGGTGACTGGCGTTGACTGGCGTTGACCGGTCAGTATTGACCGGCGGAAGGGCTGTCGGCGGTTGATCAGGAAAACCGTATGGTTCCGGCGAGTAGAAGGAGGAAACCGGCGGTGTAGTGGTGGCGCCGCCGGGTTCATCTGAAGAAGCGGATTGCTGAGATGCAGAATACGGGAACTGGTCTTCGAAGAAATCAGCATCCCGAGTATTAAAGATAACTCGAGAGTCCAAGTCAAGAAGACGATAACCTTTCTTTCCAACAGGATAACCAAGGAACAAACACCGACGACTTCTTGGTGCAAACTTGTCACGGTATCTTGGAACACGAGCAGCAAAACACAAGCATCCAAATACTCGTAAAGAAGAGTAATTGGGCGCCTGTCCATAGAGTAACTCAAAGGGAGTACGACCGTTGAGAAGCTGTGTCGGTGTTCGGTTGATCAGGTAGGCAGCAGTAAGAACGCATTCTCCCTAGAAGTCAATAGGAAGATTGGCTTGAAACCGTAAAACTCACGCCACATTGAGTAAATGACGATGCTTTCTTTCAACTCGACCATTCTGTTGCGGAGTATCGACCATAGACGTCTCAAAAACGATCCCAGATGCAGTAAAGTGAGATCGGAGAGGCAAAAATTCAGTGTTGTTATCAGCTCGAACTCGTTAAATTGTTTTCCCCACTGGTTCTTGGCTAAAGCACTAAATTCTAAAAATCTAGAAGCTAATTCAGATTTAGCTACTAACAAATAAACCCAAACAGCTCTAGAAAAATCATCTACTATTGTCAAGAAACAAAAAGCACCACTACAAGATGGTGTATTATAGGGTCCCCAAACATCACAATGAATTAATTGAAATAATGCAGTAGCATTAGTAGTACTTAAAGGAAAACTATGTCTAGACTGTTTTGCTCTATAACATATAGAACAAGGCACATAATGTTTATTATTGCTAGGAGAAATAGAAGACAACACCGTGGAAGATGGATGACCAAAAAGCCGATGCCATAAATCAGAAGAGGACAGTGAAGCAACTGTAGGAAGAGGCTGCAGGACAGGACTTCGAACACGAGCATCCAGCAGGCGAAGCCAAAACACCCCCCCCCCTTTCTGTTCACCCATGCTAATCACTCTCCTCGTACTGATTGTCTGTAAAATGCAATAATTTTCAGTAAACAAAGCTAGACAGTTTAGGGTAGATAACAATCTAGAGCATGACAGTAAGTTGCAGCGCAATGTAGGAATATATAATACGTGCGGCAGTATAAAACCATCAAAACAAATGGATCCAAATTGTGTAGCGGAGAACATCGAGCCATCGGGCAGAAAAATATTCACATCAATAGTAGTAGTAAGATCAGAAAGAGAACCTTTGTCACCAGTCATGTGATAGGAGGCTCCCGTATCAAGGATCCATGGTAAAGTATGCTTACCAGACTCATCACCAGGAAGAGAGTGAAGCTGATTAAACAGGTTCATGGTCGTGCTCCATTGTTCATCAGACAGAGCAGGGCAAAAATCGGAGCGGGCAGGTACAACAGAGGAGGCCGCCGCCGCCAAACCAGGTGGCGACAAGGCAGCTCCGGCGAACGGCAGCGGGAGCGAAAGATCGGTGGCGCCACTTGTTTGACCGGCGTTGACCAAATGCCGTTCAGGTGGTGTCAATTTCTTGCCCTTCTTAAACCACTCTGGAACACCATGTATCTTGAAACAGGTATCTTTATCATGGCCCTTGTGATGACAATGGGTACAAACAAGATTCTTGCGGTCGGCTGCAGAAAGAGCAACTGACGAAGAACTTGCAGGTGGGGTACGTCGTGCAGCATACGCCATGGAGTTAGAAGAAGACTCACGAGCTCGAATGATAGCTCTATGATTCTCCTCCTGAGTAACAAGGGCATATACCTTCATGACAGATGGCAGTGGCTCAATGCTAAAGATGTGGGATCGCAAGGTGTGAAAACCTTCGTCGAGACCAGAGATGAATTGGTAGATCAAATCCATCTCTCTCTCTTGGAGGATTTTCGCCTGAAAATTGCACTGGCATAATGCCTTGCAATATTCACAAATACAAATCAGAGGAGGTCGCATGCAGTGATAATCTGCAAACAACTTCTTCAGTGTGGCAAAATAGATGTCGATGGGTTGACCGTTCTGCCTGCAACCTTGAATGGCTTCTTGTGTCTGCAAAAGCTTCATTCCATCGGCGAAAATAAATCGTGCCTTAAGATCATCCCACAAATCCTTGACCGTGGAAAAAGAACTTGTAGAAGATCTTATCACCGAATCCAGGGTTTGCAAGATCCAGCAGACAAGAGTAGCATTAACCCCGGGCCAATCAGCAGCATCAGGATGATCATCCTGGGGTTTGGTGATGGATCCAGTAATGAACCCAATCTTGTGTTTGGCCAAGAATGCGCGACAAATCGCATCGGACCATTCATTGTAATTTTCTGCACCTTTCAGCATGATTGGTACAAGTTGTAAACCCGGACCATCGCCAGGACCAATGAAGTAAGGATCAGTCGTCACACGACCAATTGGCAAAGTAGGATGAAGGCCAGATCGCAATTGCAGCTGCTGAAGTAAAGTTGTAATCACATCATGACCACTCATGTCCTGAATCTTCGGAACAGCAGAACCAGGCTGATCTTCGGAGCCAGACATATTGTAAAATCAGGTACAAATCAGGAGCACAGGACACACCAACGCAGAGTGAGCGGTGGCGCGTGAGGGCGGGCAACAACGTCGGACGTTGGACGGCGGCGATCGGCGCGTGGCGGAGGATGGCGCGTGGTATTGGGATCGGCGGCGCGTGGACGTCGGACAGCAGGGTTTAATGCAGCATAAAATTTTCTATTCAGGTTTCAGAATTTTAATCTCTGATACCATGTAGGGAATAAGGGTAATAATCTGTGTTATATTCGTAAATTCAGGATACATAATATAGTAGTACATGATACCTATCCCAGCTAGAAGAAGGTAACATAATACAATTATATCTACAATTATGGTAGGAATACAAATCAAATTCCAATACCAATACTAATTAACACTAATTCCAAAACAACTATAATACTAATTCCGTAACAGATACAATCTATCATCGCACCAACCAATGATGTATGAGACTAAAATAAGATCTCAAACACTTCACATTTTCTGAACAATCTGTCCGTTGAATGAATTATTTGGCACACTCAATGAATAAGTAAAAGATTTCTAATGCACACACAACAATGGTGAGGAGCTAATTTTGCTTCTCACCTATGGAAGAACCTTAAGATTCTTCAACACTCAGGAGAAAGAAGAGATTCTGGGCATATTATGTAAGTGTCAGAAATTAATGAAATCGCCATTGGGCAATGGATTAAAATGAATCGAAGCAAATCCTTCGGGTTTGCTACACTGGCTGCTGGTGGGACTTGCGAAGGTGCTCCAACAATGAGGTAGCCTTCCGCTTGGCTCTCTCAGTGCCATTTCTAGCAAGCTCTGTAAGCGGTATAACAGCACCGAGCCTACTTAAACAGGCAAGATTTTCATGATCCCTTTTGCACAAGCAGAGTAAAATTGCAGCTGCATTTTCCTTGTTACGAGGTAGGCCGGTCCTCAACAGATCTATAACCACTGGTATCGTGCTAGCTTTCATGATAGCAGCCTTAGCCTCGTGCTGACCAGCAAGAACAGAAAGAATGGTTAGAGCTTCATCTACCATGCCGCTGCTTGAATCAGTTAGCATTCTTAGCAATGATGAGATGATACCCGCTCTCACAGCCCTGCCCTTGTTTCCTTGATAAATGCACAAATTGAACAATGCCGTTGCAGCATCTTTTCTCCCTCTAGAACTCCCATGTTCGAGCAATTCGACTAATGCTGGTATTGCCCCCGAGGCACCAATTATTATCTTGTTCTCATCCACAAGGGACAAACTAAAAATGGTTGCAGCAGCATTCTCGCGTGATTCCATGCCACCAGATCTGAGGATCCGAACTATTGAAGGCAAGGCACCAGCAAGCATAATCAGTCCTTTGTTATTGTCAAAAATGGAGAGATTAAGAATAGATGTCACTGCATGCTCCTGTGTTTGCTGATCATCACATGTCAACAGATTGACAAGAACTGGGATAGCTCCAGCTTCAGCAATCAAAATCCGGTTATCTGTGCTTCGTTTGGAAAGCGACCGAATCTCTGCCACAGCAGCTCTTCGCTCCTCAATAGACACACTTGACAGCGTCAGGACAATCGCCTGAATAGCAGCAATGTCACCACTGACATCACGAAATGAACCATCACTCTTTTTAATCCTCCCACCGGCTATCACTGTTGGTTGCTCTACATTGTGCTTTGTGCACCACTGACTTATTAGACTTCTTAGAGCATAGTTGGGAGTGAGTTTAAGGTTCTCCAATTTCTGCTGAGTTTTTGGACACGTTTTGTTCCCACAGTCTATCCATCTCTGAATATATGATCTTTCATAAGTCTGCAAAACCAAGATCCATATAAATACTCCACCAACCACATAATTGGCATCGCAGATGCATCAGAATCAATGGAAAACGGTCGATAACAAGCACATTCAGTGTATGAATAATACCTGTCCAGTAGCAACAATGACAGGGTCCCTCATCAATTCAAGAGAGATTGGGCATCGATAATCATCGGGAAGAACCGAAAAATCAATCTTCTTGTTCTCCTCAGTACTTTTGTTGGGGTCTGATCCATCTGTTTCAGAACCCTTTGGCACGTGAAACGCGGATGATGTGGAGTTCTTGGGCACTCCTAGTTCTTGGACAATATGATCAGAACCGTGGCCCTCTATATCACACACAGCCTTTTCCGCCACATGAAGATCTAAGTTCCTAACAATAGGTACATGGGGCGCTCCAATCACACCATTGGTAGGACGGAGTTGATTAATCTGTGTATCCAAGGATTGCGATAATGCCCGGGATATTATGTCTGAAATCAAAGGTTCACCATATCTACTTGTCGCCCTTCTCAACTGTGACCGGACTAGATCAACCTGTCAAAGCAGCAAAAGGATGAGAAAATGCAGAAAATACAACAGTCAATAAAGACAAAATCGATACACTCAGACATTACCTGTTCTAGAACCTCCTCTGAAATGTCGAAGTGGTCAAATGGTAAGGTCGCCAAAGCTTTCTCCAGCTTTAGCGTCACACAATGGAATTGAAAGGCAAACTTCTTCGTAGAATCATCCTTCAATAATAACAATAAGTTCAGAAAGGTGTCCGTTACATATTTTACAATAACTATAGCTACAAAAACACATTCAGATAATAAGTTCAAAAAGGTGTTCATTATATATTTTACAATAACAATAGGTACAAAAACTCATTCAGCTATTAACATCGACATTCCAAATTCCAATAGATACAGAGATCAACTATTCCAAATAGAGAAGATCAACACTTTAAACAAAGTCAGCCAAGTTCCAAGTATCCATTCCTCACAAGTCAAACGTTAATCATAAGCAAACACACTGCAAGAAACAACCAAAACACTGATCTGAAGACTAATTTCTTAAACCAACAATCACTCATGAGAAAATTGTGAAAATGGTCTTCACAAAATATAAACAAAGATCTCAAACAAGAAGAGACAATACAATCACCATATCCAAAATGCACAAAACCAGATGGAAAACTCCACAAAAAAGAACCTCATTAGATTAGACTCACCGGAGAGGTGTCGGAACCCAGATTGTTAGCAGCAAGAAGCAGCTTTTTGGCAGCGTGGAGGGCGAGAGAGAGATCATAGAGGCAGGAAGTGGAAGAAGAAGAGGGGCCCACATCGCCATTGAAGTCCTTGATCTCTTCCAGCAAATGGGCCAGAAGGGAGACTCTTCTCCCCAGATCAGTGCAGTCTTTCTTGAAGGGCCCACTGAACCCAGCCCGGGAGACCTTCACCACGTCCTGCACCAGCCGGAGCGGGGTTCCGGCCACGGCGGAAGTGTCGCCGCCGGCCATGCTGGTGGTGTTTGTTTGTGTGTGTGTTTTGTTGCGAGGAGGATGAATATGTGGCTGTGGGATAACGGAAAAGACTTTGGTCTTATGCCTTCGTCTGGAGTTTTTCTATTTTTTTATTTGCTGGAAAATGTCACTCCTGCAAATACTTTATTTAGAAGTATAGTCTGGTTTACAAAAAGGCATCACTACAAAATATGAAACAATCAGTATTACCACATTCATTATTATTATAAAAATATGATAGTTGAATTAAAATTTTAATACTTATTTCATATGAAAGGAACGTAGGTTTTAATACTAAAGCATAAAAAGAAATTCACTCCAAGAAAGAAATGGAAACGTGAAAAGAGGAAAGTCCGAAGTTCGTTTGAAAATTTCTCTTTAATTCAGTCCAGTGTTCGCTCTATAATATATATTCTAGAATTTTGAGTGATTTCTTGATTTGTGGATTTAATAAATGTCAATCATTTCAGAAAATTGATGGACACTTAGGGTATGAAGAACTTTTATGTGTTTAGTTTCAATGATTCCTGTTTTAACTAGAGGATAGTAGAAAAGAATTAATGTGTTATTTTTAACTACTTGTACGATCGAAAAACAGAACTACTCCATAATGTTTGAATCCAAAGGGAATGTTTAACCACTGGGTTTTGCCCAAGTGGTCAGAGCACTGCACTCGGTTAGGTGTAATCAGGGTTCGATTTCCCCTTCCCTCCTTAGTTTGCATTTTTATGCACCATGTTGGTGGAAGGAGTCCACTGTTTAACAAAAAAAAGGGAATGGTTGTAGCATTAAATTTGTTAACATTTTTTCCACCACAAGATGATGCTATATTCTAGGAAAGTAGTTACGAGACCATCCCCAATGTAAGCGTCAGTTAGGTAAGAGTAGATAGACACATCATTGTGAGGGACTCTCAAACCAAATATATATCTCCAATGCAATAATCAGTGTTAAACGTCAATCCCATGTGGCAAAACTCTTAAGTGACCCTATCAAGTAAAACTTCTATTCTCAGAGGGTCAAAGTGAGGTCATCAATATATCGCCTCATTAAATTTTTATTCAAATTTCCTATTTTACTACCAATTCATTAATGTTTTAATCATTTATTCATTGACACATCATATTAAAGCTATAGTTATGATGGTACCATGGGAGATGAAAATTTAAAATATACTGTCAATCAATTTTATTTGCTTAAATCACACCGAAGTTCTAATCAAAATTTGTCACGTGTAACATAAAAACAAAAAAGACCCTCTTACCAATTGAGATGCTCTAAGAGCATCTCCAATCCAAAGAGCAGTGTCCGCAAAAGTAGGAGGCACTTGGCGGATTATGATATAACTTCACTATGACATGGATAAAATTTGATGACAGGGTTGATTAAAGTTTTTGTCTCCAATGCAGACATTGTAAACCAACCTTCAATCTGACGTGTCATAATAGTTTATTATTTATGATAAGGTTGATTATAGTATTTTTCATTCACTTTATATTAAACTCAAATTTGAATAATAGAGTACGTGAATTCTTTTTTATTTTAAAATTGTGTAATTATATAAATAATTATTTTAAAATTAATACATGTAATCACAATTATTATGATATTTTCCAGTTATTTATATTTTATAATTGTATGAGTGTTCAAAATTTCATTTATTTATTTTTTTAAATAAAATGTAATATAATATAATTGATTCAAGACGTAAGTAATAGACTAAATTGTTTTCTTGGTTTCTAACATATGGTCTTATGCCATCTTTTGGTCTCTGAGGCCAAAAGATGATTTGTTTGATCCCAATGTGGTTTTCAGTAGACTAAATTGTTTTATGGTCCATAACATATAATCTTATACCATCTTTTGGTCTCCAAAATCACCTGAAAACCACCTTGGGGACCAAATAAATTATTTTTTATTTTTTATTTGTTGAACAAATGCGGTATTGGCCATGGGGACCAAAAAAATATATTTCATCGTATGTTGAGAACAAAAAAAAATAGTCAAAGTAATATAATAAATTGTTGAATAAATTTACTATATGAATATTTTCATAACAAAAATAAAGTTACATAGGTTTGAAATAATTAAATGTGAATACATATATAAAATTGATCATTTTTGGTAATTTTGCTGACTAGACAAATTGATAGCCTCACTTTCATGCACCCTCTGAAAACAGAAGCTCAATTTGAAGGGGTCACTTTGATTTATGTCCATGTCAGACTGACGCCCTTATTTGACCCCTATATTGGAGATGACATTTGAGGTTGGGAGTCAATTAGTATGAAGTGGAAATAGAGGCTTACCTAATTGATGCTTGCATTGGAGATGCTCTAGGGCAAGTTTTCGCTATCCTGATTTGAATTGAACAAACTCATATTATATTCAATTGAAATAATATAATCTAATATGAAGTAAATTTAAAAATTTAAATGTCATTAAACTAAAATTAATTAATGATATTGAACTGAGCTAAGTGGAGTTAAATTGAAAAGAAAGAGCATAAAAATTTAAAAATCAAAGTTAGGTCATTGGTGCAGGAAATTCTTTCCGAGTCATGATAGCGCCCAAAATCAACTCATGGTGAGTCCCAACCTCCTTGAGTACCTGCAAATGCCTCGGGGAGGAAGCCCTAACACTCAATTCAGTGTTGTTCAAGTTTGCGTATTTTGAGAGTCAAAATTCACTTTTTTGTTTGGTGTTTTCTATCTTTATTTATGGGATTTTAATCGTGTGATTGTGGTGTGTTTGTTGTGCTCCCCTCTCTTTAATCTTGGTCTGGTAGATGGTGTCTTAGCAAGTAGTGTTTTCCGCTATATTCGAGGTCGGTTAACTCGTGGCGATGCGGCATTCTCAGCCTTCGTGGATTTAGTGAAATGTTTTTATTAAGCGAGGTTATCACTTTCCATGCTCAACTTTGCCTAATTAGGACTAGGTAGGTCATATACATGCCAACCAACCACCTTCCCCCCCTCCACCCACGTAGTCATAAGAAGCGAAGTGTATTGACTGTTTTTGTAATATGAATGATGCAATATTTGAAGCGAAGTAATTGTAGAGTAAAATATTCATCAGATCAATCAGGTTACAACAGTATGATAGGCACAAATGTGAAAATGACTTTGTGCGTAGAAAAATATATTTGTAAGAGTTTGAAATATTTTCAAAATGTTTTGGTCGTAAATGCATTAAAATGTAAATTTTATGGTAACATACTAATATTCCTTTAATTTCTGGAAGTGGTTAGTAATGTCCTAAAATATTGGGGAATGTATAAATAAAACGCCATGCAGAGTAATCGTTACGAAGCGTGTTTTCCTATATTGATGTGTGAGGGTTATGATTTTCAACTGATACAAGTAATGAATTGCAACGAAAAGGTACATTTTCAGTAAAGTAACTTTATAGTTTGAATTCTATATTAGTTCTATAAAAGCAGGTGTTTATCATACAGATTCACCATCTTTCTTTCAATCTTATCAGAAGTCGGTGAACTCTTTGCGAGAGCTTATTTTAGGAAGGTAAATTATTCTTCCATCATTTTTCTATTTTGGTATCATGGTAGTTGTACGTGCTAAGTTGTCGTCCTCAACAGTTAATCCTAATGTTAGTGGCAGTTAGGTGAATCGATGTAAGATGCATGTTAATGATGAGGTTTTCGTTGGGGGAGATGATATAGGGGAAGAAAGAACTTATCAAGTGGTTGAAGATGGTCAAAGTGTTATGACTGAGAATGATATATTCGTTTTGAATGAGCAGTAATCCTTAAATGATAATGAGATTAGGATACAGAGCATACGGGAGAAAGTAGGGAATCATCCTTGATACGAATTAGTGTTTCTTAAACTATTATTAGATTAGGGATTTAGGAGGATACTAATATACTCTTTTTCCCATTGGGTTTTCTAGTGAGGTAGTGTGATCATCGTTTTCATTTTGGAATAAGGCCCATTAAACTCGGCCATGTTGGCATTGGAAGAGTTAATTTCGGCCATGTCTTTATTTTAGAATTTAGAATATTCAGTTTTGATTTGATTAGAATTAGATTTGGTAAGTTTAGATATAACATATTCATTCAAGAATTCACGCATGCACGAGCCAACAACAGGGGATCGTGAGATTCAAGTGCGGGTCACTTGAGGCGCGTCTGTTACATGCGCAAAACAGTCGGTTCAACACTTTATCTCGTGAGCCACCCACTTTATCGCAAGATTTTGATTTTATCACGAGCTATTGTAAGTTTCTCGCTATTTTTCCTCTTCTTGCGAGTTAAAGTTGTTTTTTTGCATAGCCACTACATAGTCAGCGTCCAATCAACGTTGAGACACCGTTTATTAGCAAGATTTTGCAGGGATGGTGTGGGACATTTATCACCAGTTCCTTTGGAAGATCGTTCATGTTTTGAGGATGAAACCTTTCGACCACGGAGGGAATGATCCAAATTAGGGTTTCTTAATTTATTATTAGATTAGGGTTTTAGGAGGATAACACTATACTCTTTTTCCCAATAGGTTTTTTTAGTGAGGTAATGTGATCATCATAATTTATTTCATTTTTTAATAAGGCCCATTAAACTCGGCCATGTTGGCATTGGAAGAGTTAATTTTGGCCATGCCTATATTTTAGGGTTTAGAATATTTAGTTTTGATTTGATTAGAATTAGATTTGGTAAGTTTAGATATGGATGATTCATTCCAGAATTCATCCAATATTTGGATTGATTTACTTGGATGAATTTGGTCATCATTTAGGTTAAATTAGGTATTTTAGTTTAGGGATAAGTGTCAATATAACACTATCTACTTGAGTAAGTGCCAATATAACCCTATGATAATTTTTAGTGCAAATATAACCCTAACTAGTTAATGAAAGTGCCAATATAACCCTCAGACTCTATTTCCGGCATTAACCTCAATTTTCCGGCGTTGACTCTATGTAAATTGATCAAAATACCCTTTGGACTAACTATGAAATTATGTGGACAATTTTGCCCTTATAGTTCGCCGGACCGAAGCGGGATCAGGTAGAGTTATATCAGTATATTATGAAATCTTATTGGGTTATATCAGCATAATGTTTGTAGGGTTATATTAGCACATTCTAATGTTTGTAGGGTTATATCAGCACATTCTTAAAACTTATAGGGTTATATCAGCACATATTATAAATATTAAGTATGTGGTACTCGGTTATCCTTAATGGGCGACCACATCATCATATACATCATTATAACATTATAACAATACCTCATACAACATAAAATTTGACATCATGACACCATCATTAATATTAAACACCATTATCACATATCATAGCCTCATTTCAAAACTTATCAACATTAAAAATCCTCGGTCGAAGAACACGACAAAAAAAGAATCACATGCAACACCAAAGGTCATCCAATCATCAATCCGAACTAAACACAACAAAATAAATAAAATATTATTAAAACATCTATATTCTATATTATGTGCTGATATGACCCTACACTTTTTACTAATGAGCTTATATAACCCTATAAATGTTAGGAATGTGCTAATTTAACCCTACCAATTTTCATAATGTGCTGATATAACCCTACCTAATCTAGCGGTGGTGGTGCAGCGGCGGTGGTGCAGCGACAGTCTGGTGGCGGTCCGGCAGCAGACTATTGATGAGTCTAGGGGTAATAATGTAATTTTCTATTTTTTTGTATTTTAATTTTTTAAAGAAGGGCAAACATGTAATTTTATAAAATTTCAGCTAAAAGTTACCGGAGAGGGTTATATTGGCACTTTCACTAACTAGATAGGGTTATATTGGCACTTTCGAATATTGAAAGGTTATATTGGTACTTATGTTAAGTAGGTAGGATTATAAAAACATTTTTTTTTCTTTAGTTTAATATAGTTTTAGCTTGCCTTGAGTCATTCCAGTTTCTGACAGGTATTACCAAATCCTTTTCTCTTTCTGATTTGTACTGGCCGAACTCCTAGCTATAAAATAGAAGGCCATGGATGAATTTATTCACCATTTTATCAATCATACATTCAAAACTTAAGTTTATACTCTTTGCTTGCTAATCATTAAACCATTAGGTTTGTCCATTTAATATTAGCCTTAGAACCGTTAGGATTCTTTGTGTTAATTTTAGTGCAACTAGTGCTTGGGCTCATGCGATTTAGTTACTTGTGTTAGTGAAGTTCTTAAAGTTGTGTTCTTGACTAGACTCCGTCTGTGTCTTATTGATTTCAATAGGGTGCTTCGATCAATCTTCGTTAAGAGTTCTTCTCAAAATTCCACAATCTAAAGTCTTTGCAAAGAGATTCATATCACTCCTATTGGGTACTTTTTGTGTATGAACACCATGTGTTGTATATAGGTTAACCGTACCCGTTCCGGATTTCATTTCCGAGTGTGTTGAAGTCTTATATTGTTGCTCTTTCCCAGTTTCATTATCGGGATATGGCCATGATTGTTGGTTTGAAGGAAGTGTGCAGTAAGGCTGGGGAAACAATTTAGTGTGGATTTGTTCTCTAGATTTTATTAGCTCCAAAAAATGAAAAGTAGTGAGGATTGGTTCGCTTTTTACCCAGGTATTCCTGGGATTAAAGTAGTGCAGGAGTTTCCTAGCAATTGTGGGGTTTCAAAGTATATGTGTGTGTGTGTGTGTTCATCAGGTGTGTTGATGGAAACTCTATGTCTCTGTGGAATATTGTGGTGCCTTTGGATAGCCAATCTAATAAGGAAGCAAAGTTGTGGAAAGAAATGGTAATGTGAAGGAATTGATTGTATATTCAATGAGGCTAGGGAGGCCTAGAGGAAAGACACGTGTCACCTAATCTTTTATTTGAGTTGTTAGGGATTTATGAGATTTATTGTGTAAAGTATTTTTTCATGTTACTTTCTTATTATTGTTTCAATAATATGCATGTATGATAATGTCAAGCATACGAGTTGATCCTCCCGTTAATTGGGATGGGGGAGAGGAAGCTTGCTATGACAAGGGCACTGAACTAAACCATGGGCTTCGTAAAAAAGCTTTGTGATGGCCGTAAGTTGAAGGGGAAAGAAAAGGAAGTAAGGGATGCCCTGGAGACGCTTAATGCTTTACAGCACAATCTGGCTAAGATTGTGAAATCAGTCTCTTGGAGTCTCAAACGAAAACCTGGGAAGGAAGACGTGTATAAGTTGACTAATCTCATTCGCAAGACATCGATGAGCTCATTAGATATGGGTGTGAAGAAGCATCCACAGAAAAATGAAATGAAGATGATAAATGTCCTGTTTGAAATAGCTATTTAGGTATGTATGTGGTAAATACATGCATTGTTGGCATATTGCATGCTAACTGTACTAATTTGAGTTATTTATAATTCACAGTTGGGGTGGTTTGACCTTTTTAGGGCATCATATTTCCTAATATGCAAAGAAAGAATGTGCCCTTCCTAAGCAGACAAAAGAGCTGGAGGCTGCTCTGGAGCAAAGTGAGGAATCTTGGGAGCTTGGTGAGGTAAAATTGGTGGGGGAGTGAAATTCTCACCAAGAAGAAACCAAGTTAAAATGGTGTGTTACAGATGGTGATCTAGAATCTGAGGAACGAGGGTCCTTCTCATCCAGATTATCCACGTGTGCTAATGAATAAGATTGTAAAGACTCGGGGGTTTTACAATTTCTTTGTAGATATGTATGCTAATGCTTCGAGGGTAGGGTGGTATAGTTCCTAAGAGGATATCCGTAAGCATAATCTAAACCTGGATATCAATGGTCTTAGTAGAATGGCCCCCATATCGTTGGAATTGGAAAGTGATAAGTATTAGGTGGATGAGGAATTTGCTAAGAAGATTAAGGACAATGCCCATCCCTTTCCTTTGATCCAGCAGCCAAGGAGGCGAGATTTGTTGCCAACAATAATGGAGCTCCATGCATGTACGGTGGATTCTTATCTGGATAGTTGAGGAGAAAAAGGTTGATGCCATGGAAGTTGATCTTTTGAAGGCCCTATCTCACCAAGGGAGTACCGTTGGCACTACTTGTGAGCTGAAGAAAAACCAACATGTTGTTGCTAAACCACCTACTGATAGTGCTAGTGGGTCAACTAGTGGTCAGGTAGACTAGATTATAAATTTTAGGTTTTGATTTAATGAAAGTAGTTTGAATGAAGTGTTAATGGAAATTTATTTTTTATGACTTTATCAATATTTTGGATTTATAGAATTGCATCCCTAATAAATGTATGTTGTATTTGCTTCAGCAAGGAGTGTTTTTTCAAAAAGGGATGTCTATCAATTTGGTCGTGCGTGAAGCATCACTTTTGGGTGGTAGTAAGGACATTGTAAGGGAGGTTATATTTGATGATGATATAGTTACTCCTTTGTGGAATGGGCCACTAGATATGGTTGTGATGAACCGGATGTTGATGGTATGTGTTAGAAGAGATTCAATGAGCATTTTGATGTTGTTGTTAAGTGTAGTGTTGGCCTCGATGAGTTTGTGAATGGTTATTCGGTTGTTGTAGGTTTTTCCAATGAACCGACTGGCTAGGTCAGGGTGAAGATACATGTGAGTATGGCCCCTCGCCGCACATCCATTTTTAGGGTGACATTGGGAAAGTCGCAAAAGCGATTATCTTAGATTTGGAACCTATAAATACCTATCTTTGAACTTTGAATGTTCCATCTAAACCAAAAGAGTGGGTGATAGGTCTAGGCTATCAGAAAAGTGAGTTGCTACTCAAGTGTAAGGATCTTAAGGCAGAATGGAAGACGACGTTGAAGGCAAGCATCTCTAATGAATGGGTATGATACACGCATCTCGGAGCACAATGTTATAATTGGAAAGCTCTAAAGAGAGTTAATGAATATTATGTGGCATGAAAAAGAATGGCTGAGGTTTTTGGTGGAGAAATTTCACAAAGCTTACCAGAAGACGACTATTATTTCTAAGCAGACAAGTCGTATAGATGAGTTGTTTGATTGGATAATATGGCTTTAGGTCAAATGCCATCATTTGTGAGCAATGTTGTCCAACTATTGACGAATTTTGAGAATATGGAAAGGATAATTGAACGTTCGGAAGTCCGTTGAAGCAACATGTTGAGGAACTGCACCAAAGCTTAGGCACTCATGCATACTATGCATATTTATTGAGTATGTAAATAGGAAATTCAGACTATTGGCCAATTTTTTTACCGTGATCCTTACTACGTGAAGCACATAAGGCGAATGAAGGTTGTTGGGGATACATGCAACGAAGTATATCTACACATGCATTAGAAGTTGGAAGATATCTTATCTACACATGCATTAGAAGTTGTAAGATATCTTATCTACACATGCATTAGAAGTTGTAAGATATCTTACAAGATGAAGATAATGAGAGGAATGCTTCGGTATTCAAGCGTCCTCGTAGATGTGTATATGGGAGGGTTAGCACATCTAACGATCATATTGGCTGGTAGGCTATTTGAGTAGTTTCCTTAGTAAAATAAAGCTATCAAGTATTTTAATGGCAAGGAATCTGATAGTTTTCACGAAGTTGTGTATTGGTAATGGTGTATGTTGTTTGATTTTCACCTAGCATCGAGGGGTAATATTTCATAAAGTTAAATTCTTTAGGTAAATAATTACGTTAATAATGTCAAGTGGCATAGTTGTTGTATTATGATTTTCTTGCTAGTGAATCTGGATGGGGTAATAGTAAAATGGTAGGCAATAAGGGTGTATTTTTGTATATTTATCGTTGTTCTAAAGAGATAAGTGTTATTGTATAAGGATTGCTTAGGTTTGGGGGCGAATGATAGGGTAATGGTTGTGGGGCTCGGGTGTTGTAATGAAAAGATGGGATGATCCTCCATTTGTTTTGTTGGACCGGTGATTTTTCAGTCATGTGCAAAGTTGTGGATGATTGTCCTATTTATGATGTGAGGTGTGACATCTCCTGTAATATGCAAAGCCGCATGTGATTTACCTACTTGTGTCACATAAGTGAATTAGAGGTTTTAATGGAGTGGAGCTTTGAGTGGGGGGTTCGTTTGTTTTTTCGAGTGTAATGTTGGCTAAGGAGGCTTGTGTTCGGAGGTATGCGAAACAAAGATCGAAAGTGTTTTATTATGGTTTTGTATGATGTGATTGGTTGATAAATTGTTTTTGAAAATCAGTTCGTAGTATGTGATTAATATATTTATGTGTTTTAGATTAGGGTTTTTTGAATTATGTGGGTCTAGTGGGCTTGTGGGTGGATAAGTATGCCACGTAGGCATAATCTTTTAAAATTCTTTTTGTTGGAACATGCAGAATATTTTGGTGTACATTGTTCTATTTTCTAAGGTTTTTAGGAATAACTAATGATGGTTTGTTATACCAAAACTCTATGTGCGCCTATAAAAGGAACGGATTTCCTAGAGTTTTTCTCAATTCGTATTTGCATAATTTTTCTTTGTGTTAAGTATTCAAAGAAGCAGTTTTAAGTGTGTTATAAATGTGTTTAGAATAAGGAACCGTTCATCAAGGACTTTTCCCATGGTGATGTTGATTTATGATGTTTACTGTGTATATATGGTGATTCCTGAATTGTCCTGGATTTAAGTCAGGGTTCTCATCGGTTATGTGATAAACTATTTTGTGTTGATAAGTTGGAGGGGTTACTCTAGTTGATGATGGCGCAAGTTTGGATTATATCCCTTAAAAGATGTCCTGAATATGCCCATACTTACTATATATTTTATTTAATTTTTTGAAGTTTTTTTTTTGCTTTCCAGATTGTACAATGTAGTGCTTGTCTTATTATTTTATTTTTGCAGTACCTCCGAATGAGAGGGCTAAACTGGGGATTAGGGTGAAAGATGATGCAGATCATTCACTTGTGAGGCCCTTGGGTATGGGAGCTGAATGAAACAAGCGCAATGGAGGTATCTAGACTCACGGTAGCTAAGTCAGAGGAAGAAGATGGGCTACTCGATTGATGTACTCATGAAGGAGGAGTTTCTTCATGAGTTCGCCTAGCCGAATCTTGGGGTGGAGCAGATGTTCTGGCAGGGGCTTTGTATACATGTGAAATTTCATAATTTGTGTATACATACTAGCTAATTTCAAACAAGAAATTTATACATATGAAAGGAAATAAAAAAGCATTATTAAAAATTTTAATTTTATTTGTAAATATTTCCAATGTATAAAAATTATTTTAATATTTAATACTTAAGTTCCAGAAAAATTTACATTTGTAGATGAGTTGGAAGAATTGATTTTCTATAAATCGTCTTTTTTTCTGCCTAGTACATACATATTTCTCTTGTCCCATAATTTTCTTCTACTTTTTAAAGTCCCTTTTTAAAGTCCCTTTTTAAAGTCCCTTTCAGATCATTTAAATAAAATTTATTTAAGCTAAGAGTAGGTCTACTCATATACGGCATGTCCATAAGTTTATGGACTGACTACTTATTTTTTACCTTATACACTGCATTTGTTAAAATGCATACTAAATTTAGATATTTTGAAAATATCTTTTTATATCATATCTTTTAATATTTTCACAGTCAAATACATATTTACTTGTTTTAATTTATAAAATACAATATTTAGATTTTATTTTAAAAAATACAACATTTAAGGTAAAAGCCAAGTAGACTATACATAATGTTATGGAAATACCGCATTTCCTTACACTTTCTCTTAAGTTAATATCTTTTCATCTCCGTTTAGTATCTTCATCATTCATCCTTCGCTTATTCAGGTAGTGATTTTTTTAATTGAACAAAATTAAATTAAACCTAAATTAAGTAAAATAAATTAAACCAAACTAAAATTAGCAAGCTAAACTAAAATAAGATAAATTGAAAATAAATTAAATATTTTTTGAACTAAAGAAATACATGAAATTGAACTGAATAAAATTGAATTGAACCGAATATAAGTATAATTAAGCAAATTGAACTAAACTAAAAGAAAATAAGCTAAATTGAACTAAAGTGTAATTGAGTTTAAGAGAAAAGAACCTTAATCTTGTCTTGAACTAACTGAGTTAAAATTAAGCAAAAAAATTAAATTAAATTAAAACTAAGCGAAATGAGTTGAACCAAAATGAATACAATAAATAATAAATAGATGTTCCTTTAAACTAAATTGTATTGAACTTAATTGAACAAACACAGCGGCGGAACTAGGGGGGAGGGGGTGCTAGCGCCACCCCTAGGATCCGGCGGCCCGGAATTTAGGCCTAGAGCCACCGGAAGCCACCAGATTCCGCCTCCCTTGAGCCACCGGCGGCCGAATCAGGATGCCTTCAGCTTTGCTGTTGTGTAACTGCTGGAATGAAGAAGATGATGACCAATTTTGTTTTTCTTTTTTTTTTCTTTTCTAACTAAACAAAACGACGTCGTTTTGGCTTAAGTGGAGCGACGTCGTTTTGTTATGTTGAAGGGAAAAAATTGAGGCCAATTGGACTGAAACCCAATTGGCCCAAATAAAATTTAAGGAGCTAATAAAACTCCATCCAAGCCCAAACGGCCAAAACCTAATATACTCTTGACTCTTGTCTTCCTCCAAGCTCCAGCTATTCCGTAGCAGATCCACCACCGATCACCGCTTGCCGTGCCGCTTTTTCGCCGCCGGCCGCGCCGCCTGTCGCTGTCCGCCGCCTGCCGCCGTCCCCTTCCTCAACTACAATCAGCAACCGCGTGGTCCGCGTCCAAGCCAAACCAAGGGCAATGTATCAAGGAGCCAATATATTTTCGTTGTGTAATTTATGTTGAATAACTTGAATTGAATTGCTTATTTGTGTGAAATTGTGAATACTGATGGGAGGTCGTCGCCGTACCTCTCAAAGTTAATACTTTTAAGCCCTAAATGCTTCCTATCTACAATTAAGTAGATAATGGCAAGTCGGGGTTGTCCACGAGAAGAGGGATCTTTTCAAGTGTTTTAAACATATATAGGAGAAAACATACTAAGCATTTACATACATAGATACATATAAAAGCATGTAAACAAGAGGGGGGGGGGGTTTGGTTGGTTTGATCCTAAGTTAATAAATTAAAGTACAACAACTAGCAAAGCAAGAGAACGATGCTAATCATGCAATACAACTAAAGATAAGATGAAAATAACAATTTACGGAACCTTGGGCGCAATTGACTTCCACTTCCAAACCTCTTATCCATCATTGAACATGCAACCTATTTACTACTTTCACTACTTGTTGTGAAGGCTAAACTTCTATCCTTCTTAGATAGTAGTTTTCAAGAGTGAATTCGACATCTCTTGTCAAACCTCACCAATGACTCCCGTAGTCGAAACACGACTCAAGGTATCCCATTGATGGAATTTAGAACGAAGAATCAACAAGCCCGACAACACTTATAAACACTACACCATGTCTAAGCATTTAACCGATTTATGTATTTACACAAGATTGGTCAAGAACGATCAGCATTCATAGACTTCTCTCATTTGCTACAAGCGACAAACATGACAAATAGTTCAACATTATCATATTCACCTAGCAATTATCAATCCATCAACACAATCAAAAGCTCTAAATCATACTCATAGATTCCTATCAAGAAAGGTGGGAAATCAACCCACTTCGCCCAAACCCTAGCAAGCCATTCATACAAGTATTTCATATACTCAAGCTTTCAACAACATTAATGATATCAACAAACACATTCAATGCTCCATAAATGCATAATAGTAAGAGCAATGAATAAGCTACAAATTGTTCTTAAGACATGGGCTTGGAAGCCTTAGTCAATTGCTCCCAAGAGATAGATTGGCTACAAGAGTTCATGCTAATCAATGCTAAACAAATAATCATAAAAACAAGAGAATTCAAAGATGAAAAGTGGAAAGAAAAGGGTTTGGAACAGTTTTGAAATCGCAGATGCAGAATGGTTGAGAATGAGAGGAAAGAGAGTGCTATTTATAGTACAAAGAAGATAAGATGAAATTCTGGCCACCCGTTGGTCGCGACTCGCGCCAGTCTCACGACGAGGTCATCGCGACTCGCGACGGGTGCCAAAATTTTGCATTGTGTTTTTTCTTCCTCTTGTGGTATATAATCGTCTTCATAGCAATTCCTCTCAATTTTCAAGTCTTTAATGGCTACAAAAATGGTCTTCAATGGCCTCCGGTCTTCATGTAGCAAGTCTTCAAAAGTCTTCGAAAGTGTGATCTTCAATGGCCTCCGGTCTTCATTGCCTCTGTGTTCTTCCCTTGTCACACAAAATCCACTTAGAAGAGGTAAAAGAGCGTAAAGTTGCTCTTACCCTTCCTAAGAGAATTTCAAGGTAAAACACAAGCTCTCGATAATAAAAGAGCACAAAAGTGACCCAAAATAGTACTAAATTATGCATATAAAATGGACACATCAAGCCTCCCCACATTTGAACCTTACTCGCCCTCGTGTAAAAAAAGATCCAAGCATACAAAGGAAATCACATATCTTCATCCTAACTACTAATCCCCCCAAGTCAATACCTCAGAAAACTCTCAATATCACACATCCCAATGTCAAAATCAAATGAGAAGTTTCCCACAACCCCTATTCCTAAATCTACCCAAACCATATCAACCCACCAATTCATTGATATCCCTAGAACATCTCTAAATCCCAAATTGATAATCCCAAATCCAATGATAAAAGGTGAAGCTAAAGGTATGTATAAGGTTTAAAACACATGCTCCACTTTATACCAATATATCAACCTAAAAACGAAACATATTAATGATCAAGAATTTCATAACTTACTCCGTCTTCTCCCGCTAAATTTTGACTCCCAAAAGGTCCTTAAAATGTCGAGCTACCTGATCCATCCGTGTGGTCACCACAACCTTATGACTCTAACGCCGGCAAATGAGTAAACACTTAACGTTTTTCAATTTCTCTCGTTTTCTCTCATTTTTCCTAGGAGCCCTTTCGGATTTTCATCCTAGCCACACATCATGTTTCTTTGACTCACATCTCATCTTTTTCCACACATTTAGCCTCTCATATTTTCCTAGGTTGCCCTTTCAGGTTTTCGACCTATTCGGGCCCCCAATGTTGCCTAAGTTATCCTCTTGGGTTTTCAACTTAGCGGGATTTTTTTTACGTGTCTCCAATCCAAAAAGTAGCAAATTTATTTCCAAATGTTAAGGTTAAGAAAGGTATCAAAACCAAAATTATCCAAGTACATCAAAAGGAAAACATCCCAAAACAAAAGGAAGCAAATATCCAAAACAAAACAAAAGATTTATGCATAAGTGTCTCCAACCCTAATCACCTCAGAATAGTAGATACCCCTCCCCATACTTAGAACACTACATTGCCCTCAATGTAGACAATAGGGCAAAATCGTACAAAGTGAAGTATGGAAAGGGTAAAGATATGGTGCTCACATAATCAATGTTGTGATGAAGACGGGCCACTGCCAAAGTAGCGTTGTTGATACTGCGCCAGCCACTCTATGCTCTTCTGCCTCCTTGCTCTCCACCTCTCGGCTCTCGGATCGGGGTCTGAAACACTGCCTGACTGGGACTGCAACTCATGGATGCGAGCTGACAAGTGGTCAATCTCCTCGTCCATATCAATCAAAGCCTGGGAGACAAATACATTGTGCTCCAAAATCATGCTGTTTTGTCGTTGGAAACCATTATGCATGGTCTGCATCATCCGCTCATAAAATTCCGGCGGAGGCTGGGAATAATGAGGTGGAGCGTCATCCTCCTGCATGGGTTCCGTCTCTGGTGGAGGCTACGCAGAGTGGTGCTGCTGCAGTCACTCAGAGGGAGGTAGAGCGCTATCGTCAGGCTGAACAGGAGCTGGGCCGAGGTTGCGGAGCTCGCACTGGAAATCATCTGTGCATGAGGAGTCTGGTGAGATCGCAAAATCTCCCAGAGGTGTGTCGAACTCCAGCTTCGTCTTGCTCTGCTGAGGAAGTGCCATGAATGTGACCTTCCTCGCACCGTACAACCAATGGAAGAGCCCCGTGGTCTGGGTGACACTGAGCATCTCAAATCTAACCAGCCTCTCAATGGTGATAAGATAGGACTTCCACCTCCCTAAGCGTGGAAAGTCAGGCGGGGGAACCAATCTCAAGTGCTCTGCTAAAAGGCCTATCATCCCTCCGACCATGATCTTCCCCTTGGGCTTTCCTTCCACCTCCACGGCTCTCTTCATCCATAACTCTGCCCACATCCCGTATCCTAGTCCCTCACTCGTCAAGTGCCATAAGAAGTGAATGTCATTGTCTGGCACATTCGTCGGCTCCGTGGAGCAAAGTACTGTGCCAGCCAATAACCGGTGCACATAACAAAGTGCAGGGTGGATAATGGCGCTACTCTTATCGTGGGAGTTCTTCGACCTCAAGTTGATGACATTCCAAAAGAGAATGTCATCATCAACTGATCGCTTCTGGGCCTGTGGGTCCAGCCTGGTCCGTATCTCCGCATTGTCAAATCCAAAGGCCTCCTCAATCTGCGGGACAGTCATTTGCCTAGATATATCATCTAAGTGAAAAGCAGTGTGCCTCCCACACGGTTGATCATCCCTCATGCTGCTTATACGGACCGTGGACAAGAACTCCAATGTGTACCTCCGGTAGGAGGGCGCGCTCCTACTCATGAACCCTTCCATTCCCCCTTTTTCGAGGAGGCATCTCACAGGCTGAGTGAGGCCGAGGGCATCTAAGGTTGGCACATCGATAAAGCTCGTCTCCTTGAGTTGGCGCTTCTCCAGGGCCTCTCACCTCTCCGCATAGGACCCGGTGATCTAGGTCAAACCCATGTACCTATCCGTAGGGGGAGGTGCAGGGCTCGATTCCGGAGCCGGTGGAGGAGGTGGAGGTGGAGCAGCGGTGCACTCGCCTCGTGTGGGGGCTCTAGATCTCTTCGTGGGGGCCATATCTATCAATCACAGAAAACTGGTCAAACACAAAGGAATATGTGTATATACAGTATTGCAAATCCACGCTCAACCTTAAACTAGTTCATCATCACAAGCTAAATCAAAATCAAGTCAACTAGTTCAAGTCCTAATCGCAATTGCATATACAATCCACATTATGTCCAACAAGCCCATATCCTCAAATCCATGAAGTTCTCACCTAGTTGAAATCAATATGCTATCTTTCAAAATCACAGTTATGCTCAACTAGTTTAGCCATCATTGGTACATTCACAATGTTAACATCTACATCCCATGGCCAAACTACAAAATAACATTGCGAAGCACAATAACACTTTATCCCAATAGCAACTATGTTTAAGGGCCAACATGCCTCAAATATAGTATAAGTCACCATCTACTCTCAGCCAAAGCAACACAAATGCACACATTCCAGAATCAAGCAGGCATAATAAGTCCAAACCGTAACTAAAAAATATACGGTCCACACCGCAATTGCAAAAATATGCACACAATACCCATCAAATTAAATTGCAAGCACAAAATACTCATCACAATCAACCAAGGTCCAACGATTTAATTTCCTAAGGCATAACACACAATCTACCCAATATCCAATAACTAGAATATACATTTATAATCACAATTGAGGCTCAATAGAGTGAAGAAGTGTACCACTAAGATGCTTAGGAGGAAGAAAGACGGGAGTCCACAATCAATTCGAATTCGAATTGCCCAAAGTCATAAAACTCCAAATTCTAGGGTTTGTGTTCTTCAAACAAGTTATGGTGATTTGTGGGTGGAGATTTGGAAGAATGGATGGGGTATGGAAGTGTGGCTAGGAGCGGCGGGTACGCTTTGTGGGGGAAGATGGAAGAGCAGAGGAGAAAAATAAAATGAAGGGGCAGAATTTCTTTGGAAAAATGGGTTTGGCCCGCTTTTTAAAAACAATTTTGCACGACCGTCATCGCACCTCGCAGAAAGTTGGATCCGAGGGCTCAATTTTTGCCCAAAATATCTGAGCCCGTTGCGACTCGCGACGATGTGGTAGCAACTCGCGACGAGGCCTCGCGAGGTCATTGTGACTCACAGAAAGTTGGATCTGAAACCCAAAATTTGACAAAAAGTTTTTGAGCCCGTCGCGACTCGCGACGGGCCACTTACCTGGTACTTAGAAAATTTTTTTGCTTCCTTCTCTTGTCCAAGTCCTTCCTTGTTGAATCCAAGTATTTCCCCCTTCCAAAGTCCAATGTCTTGGCTTCAAAATTGCTACAAAATCATGGAGAAAACAACCCGTGAAAAGCATAAAGCAAAACAATGAAGCTTAATGATAAAAGCTCAAAACTAAACAACATCAACAGAAAGTCACGAATGACGATCCGGATGATCAAAACCAAGTTTATTTAACGTCGTTGGCACGACTTACTCCCCTCCTTGGAGCTTACTCACAAACCGGATCGAGGAGATCAAAGTCCTCTCCTTTTTCCGGTACAAAAGTCTCGTGGTAAGGTTTCAAATGTTGTCCATTAACCTTGAAAGTATTGGACTTAGCTCGATCTAGAATCTCCATCGCACCATGCGAGAATACCTTAACCACCTCAAAAGAACCGATCCATCAGGACCTCAACTTACCTGGGACTAGGCGATGGCGAGATTGAAATAGGAGGACCTTTTGACCAACGTCAAAGTCCTTCCTGATGATCATCTTGTCGTGCCACGCCTTTATCTTGTCTTTGTAGATCTCGGCGTTCTCATAGGACTCCCTCTGGATCTCATCCAGTTCATCCAATTGTAACTTCCTATGCAAGCCGGCCTCATCTACATCGAGATTAAATTCTTTGCCGCCCAGTAAGCCTTGTGCTGAATTGCCACCGGTAGATGACAGGGCTTACCAAACACTAACCGGTATGGGGACATACCGATTGGTGTCTTGTAAGCCGTCTTATATGCCCACAAGGCATCATTCAACCGAGAACTCCAATCCTTCCGGTTAGGGTTAACCATTTTTTGAAGGATGGACTTGATTTCCCGATTGGAAACTTCGGCTTGCCCGTTGGTTTGTGGGTGTTAGGCGGTGGATGTCTTGTGAGTGACGCCATACTTCTTCAAGAGTGCCGCTATGGTCCGATTGCAAAAATGGGTGCCACGGTCACTAATCAAGGCTCGGGGGTACCCCAAACCTAGAAAATATTTTATCTTTCAAGAATTCTGCAACCACTTTAGAATCGTCAGTCCTAGTGGGTTTTGCTTCAACCCACTTCGACACATAATCAACAACAAGAAGAATGTATGTAAAGCCATAAGAACTAGGGAAAGGTCCCATAAAGTCAATACCTCAAACATCAAAGATTTCACAATACAAAATAGGTCTTTGGGGAAATTCATTCCTAGTGGAGATATTTCCCACTCTCTGGCATTCATCACAAGATTTGCAAAAGGTGTATGCATGCTTATTCAATGTAGGCCAATAAAATCCACTCTCTAAAACTTTCCTAGCGGTTCTCTTTGCTCCAAAATGACCGCCACATGCATGAGAATGACAAAATTCAAGAATTGAGTGTACTTCACTATCAGGGATACATCTCCTAACAACTTGATCCGCACAATGTCTCCACAAAAAGGGATCATCCCACACATAATAATTAGCATCACTCTTTAATTTATCCTTTTGGGCCTTAGAAAAATGAGGAGGGAACTTATCGGTGACAAGAAAATTTACAATGTCAGCATACCATGGTTGGAGATCCCTAATGGTGAACAATTGTTCATCAGGGAATTCCTCCCGTAGTTGCTCCTTCACTGCGGGATTTACCTCATTATCTTCGCATAGAGTCAACCGGCTCAAATGATCGGCTATAAGGTTTTTCGTGCCCTTCTTGTCTCGCACCTCCAACTCAAACTTGCTCAAAAGTAGGATCCACCAAATCAATCTCGGCTTGGCATTTTTCTTCGTCATTAAATGACGAAGTGCTACATGGTCAGTGTACACAATAACTTTTGTACCAAGTAAGTAAGATCAAAATTTTTCTAAAGAAAATACCACTGCCAGCAACTCCTTTTCGGTGGTGGAATAGTTTCTTTGGGTCTCATTGAGAGACATTGATGCATAGTAGATGGTGTGAGGCACTCTCCCCACCCTTTGACCAAGAACCGCTCCAACGGCGTAATCACTAGCATCACACGTAATCTCAAAAGGCAATGACCAATATGGGGTTTGTATGATAGGGGCCGAGACTAACCTTCCTTTCAATGTATCGAATGCCCCTTTACACCCCTCATCCATCACAAATTCCACTTCCTTTTGCAACAATTTGCATAAAGGAGATGCTATCTTCGAGAAATCCTTGATGAACCGGTGATAGAATCCTGCATGGCCAAGAAAAGAGTGCACTTCGCGCACATTAGTAGGATAAGGAAAAGTTTGAATTGTGTCTATCTTTGCCTTGTCAACCTCAATGCCCTTAGAGGAGACAACATGGCCTAAGACAATGCCTCTCTCTACCATAAAATGTCATTTCTCAGAATTTAGCACAAGATTAGTATCAATGCAACGTTTAAGGACTTGTGCTAAATTTGCTAAACAGTTGTCAAAAGAATTACCATGAATGGTGAAATCATCCATGAACACCTCGACAAAATTTTCAACAAATTCTGAGAAAATGCTTACCATACACCTTTGGAAAGTTGTGGGGGCATTACATAACCCAAAAGGCATGCGTCGGTAAGCAAACATACCAAAGGGGCACGTGAATGTGGTATTTTCTTGGTCTTCTGGGGTGATAGCCACTTGAAAATACCCCGAGTACCCATCCAAAAAGCAATAGTAGGGGTGGATCGCTAACCTCTCAAGCATTTGATCAATGAATGGAAACGGGAAGTGATCCTTCCGGGTTTCCGCAATCAATCTCCGGTAGTCAATGCAAACGCGCCACCCGTTTTGAATTCGGGTGGGCACCATTTCACCCTTCTCATTTTCGACTACCATCATCCCGCTCTTCTTGGTTACCACCTGAGTTGGGCTCACCCACTTGCTATCTGAGATTGGATAGATCATGCCCGCTTGAAGTAACTTGAGGATTTCCGCCTTCACCACATCCATCATAGGTGGGTTAAAACGGCGTTGGGGTTGTCAGATGGGTCTCGCATCTTCTTCCAACAAGATTCTGTGCATACAAGTGGATGGACTTATGCCTTTGATGTCGGCAATAGTCCATCCAATTTCTTCCTTGTTCTCCCGTAACACCACCATTAACTTTTCTTCTTGCTCCTTGGTGAGCTTGCTCGAAATGATAATTGGAAGCGTCTCCCCTTCCCCAAGAAATGCATACTTGAGGTCATTTGGCAAAGGTTTAAGGTCAAGCACCGGGGCTTTCACAAGTGAGGGGAGGAATTCCGGTTCCTCAGGCTCCTTTAAGAGTGGAGGAAGAGGTTTTGAGACACTCGGTCTCATTTCTTCAAGCAGGTTCAAATCCTCAAAGCTTTCCTTCAAGTTAGTGCTCATAGAGTATACATTGTGGGCACCATTAACATCACATTGCAAAGAAACTAACAAAGAATCTTCACCACTTAGTTCAAAAACATCTTGCACAACTTCTTCAACAACATCTAGGGCATGTCAATCATGTTCTTCACTAGGATACTTCATAGAGTCATTTATGTAAAACTCTACTTTTATTCCATCAAATTCCATGGTGAGGGTACCTTTATGCACATCAATCATTGTCCTAGATGTTTTCAAAAATGGCCTCCCCAACAAAATTGGGGCGGCATGTTTATCATGCTCCATGTCAAGGATATAAAAATCTGCTGGGAAAACTAAGGAATCCACCTTAACTAACACATCCTCGACAATACCCTTAGGGTATGCACTAGAATGGTCGGCCAATTGGATTACCACCCCGGTTTTGTGCAATGTACCCAAGTTGAGATTTTCATACAAAGAGTAAGGAATCACATTTATTGATGCACCTAAATTAAGCATAGCTTTTTCAAAATGTGTATTTCCTAGTATGCACGAGATTGTGAACATGCCGGGATCGCTACATTTAGGAGGTAGCTCTTTTTGACACAAGGCGGAAACATGCTCACTTTTTCCATTTTTCAACTTATTCTTGGCCCTTTGCTTTCTATTCACAACACATAATTCCTTAAGAAATTTAGCATATCTAGGTATTTTTTCAATGGCATTCAAGAGTGGGATGTTTACCTCACATCTACGAAAGACTTCGTAGATGTCCTTGTTGTCCTCCTTCCTCCTTTTGTCTTTCAAGGCTTCCGGAAATGGGGGTTCCGGCACATATGGAGGGATCTCCACCATCTTTGCTCTTTTGTGAGGGGGAGATGAAGGTTCCGGAATGGAGGTTGACTTCGGTCTTGGCACCAATGTCTCCACCTCGCTTTCTTCTTCCTTGTTCTTTTTGGCTAACTCTTCGGTCTTCTTCTCATGGGTTTCTTCCTTCTCAACTCCTTTTTCAAACACCTCAATCCTCTTGGGCTCCTCTTCAACAATTTCATTACCCGGTGAAGTGCCAACCTCTCTACCACTTCTCAAAGCGATAGCACTTGCATTTTGTCTAGGATTGATTTCCAGTTGGGAGGGTAGTTTACCCTTTTCCCGGGCTTTCATCCGGTTCACCATTTGAGCTATTTGGCTCACTTGGGTTTCCAAGTTCTTGATGCTTGCTTTGGCTTCATCTTGGAACTTCTTGCTTTTTTCCGCGCTCATGCCCAACCGGTGAATGGCTTACAACACCTCATCCTTGGATAGCCCCGGGCCCCCCTTGGTCTCGAGGTTTGTCTTGGAGCCGGAATTGTTGTTGAGGTGGTCTATATTGTTGTTGAGGAGGCCGGTATGGTTGAGAGTTTTGGCTTCCTTGAGGGTTTCCATACCAGAGGTTCGGGTTTCCATACCAGAGGTTCGGGTTTTCATACCAGAGGTTTGGGTTTCCATACCAGAGGTTCGGGTTATCACGATTTCTCATTGTATGGCTGGTTTTGGTACCCTTGATACTCTTGGTAGCCTTGGTGACCTTGGTAGCCTTGACCACCTTGATACCCTTGGTTGCCTTGGTATTCTTGATTCCCGTGATACCCCATGGAACTCACCTCTTCGACGTAGTCTTCTTGCAAAGTGGGGCAAGTGTCCGTAGGATGCGCCGAGTAACAAATTTTGTATGATTTAACATGTGGTGCATTTTCGGGCGTTGTCATCAAAGATTTCACCATGGATGTAAGGGTTGAGACTTGATCCTCTAGCTTCCCACTGTTGGAAGAGTCACTCGCGGGCATTGGGTTTCTCCTTCTCAAATAGGCCCTTGAGCTAAAGTTTCGTGATTCCTCCGCTAGCTCCTCGTACAGTTGCATGGCCTCGGCGGATTTTTTGTTCCCAAGGGTGCCACCACAAGAACTTCTCACCAACCTTTGATCCTCATCAAGAAGACCATTGTAGAAGTAATACACCAAATCCCCCTCTGAATAACCATGGTAAGGGCAACTTGTAAGAAGCTTGTTGAACCTCTCCCAATAGTCGAAGAGAGACTCTGCATGCCACTGAAGGATGTTGCTTATGTCTTTCTTCAAGGCGGCGGACCTCGAGGCCGGGAAGTACTTGGCTAGAAACTTTGTTTTCATATCAAGCCAACTCTTGATGCTCTTGGGCGGTAGGTAGTGGAGCCAATCTCTTGCACCATCCCTCAGTGTGAACGGGAATGCCTTCAATTTATAAAAATCCCCATCCACTCCATGGGGGACCGTACCACCACACAAGAAGTGAAACTCGGTGAGGTGATTGTTAGCATTTTCCCCTTGCCTACCAAGGAAGGTGGGTAGCATGTTGATGAACCCAGTCTTTAGCTCAAAATGCCCATTTGGTCCAACCACGGGGTACTCGATACACATCGGTTGTTGATCGAGGTTGGGAGCCATGACGTCTCTCAACAAGGGTTGCCCCAAGTGGATCTCTCTTTGGTGGAGAGGAGGATGGTGAGGTTCCTCTCTCGGATGCTCATCTTCGTGCTCGATTCGATGTTCCATTGATGGAGATGTATCCACAAAATGGTCACTAGGAGAGGTGTTATTCACACTTTCCAAAGAAAGCCTCCTAGCCCGTCTCAAATTTAACTCCAACTCGGGGTCGTAGTGTAGGGTTCTTGTGAAGAGGATCGCGTGCGAACCATACACCAAGAACTCGAACAATACATCTCCAAGCCAAGTGAAAATGGAAAATCAACTAAGAAATCAAAATAAAAACCAAACTAACAAATATTTACAAATAGCATATAATCACACATAATATGCCCAAACACTTAAAAATAAACGCCTCTTCCCCGGCAGCGGCGCCAAAATTTGGGAGGTCGTCGCCGTACCTCTCAAAGTTAATACTTTTAAGCCATAAATGGTTCCTATCTATAATTAAGTAGATAATGGCAAGTCTGGGTCATCCACAAGAAGAGGGATCTTTTCAAGTGTTTTAAACATAAATAGGAGAAAACATACTAAGCATTTACATACATAGATACATATAAAAACATGTAAACAAAGGGGGGGTTGGTTGGTTTGATCCTAAGTTAATAAATTAAAGTACAACAACTAGCAAAGCAAGAGAACGATGCTAATCATGTAATACAACTAAAGATAAGATGAAAATAACAATTTACGGAACCTTGGGCGCAATTGACTTCCACTTCCAAACCTCTTATCCATCATTGAATATGCAACCTATTTACTACTTTCACTACTTGTTGTGAAGGCTAAACTTCTATCCTTCTTAGATAGTAGTTTGCAAGAGTGAATTCGACATCTCTAGTCAAACCTCACCAATGACTCCCGTAGTCGAAACATGACTCAAGGTATCCCATTGATGGCATTTCGCATGAAGAATCAACAAGCTCAGCAACACTTATAAACACTACACCGTGTCTAAGCATTTAACCGATTTATGCATTTACATAAGATTGGTCAAGAACGATCAGCATTCATAGACTTCTCTCATTTGCTACAAGCGACAAACATGACAAATAGTTCAACATTATCATATTCACCTAGCAATTATCAATCCATCAACACAATCAAAAGCTCTAAATCATACTCATAGATTCCTATCAAGAAAGGGGGGAAATCAACCCACTTCGCCCAAACCCTAGCAAGCCATTCATACAAGTATTTCATATACTCAAGCTTTCAACAAAATTAATGATATCAACAAACACATTCAATGCTCCATAAATGCATAATAGTAAGAGCAATAAATAAGCTACAAATTGTTCTTAAGACATGGGCTTGGAAGCCTTAGTCAATTGCTCCCAAGAGATAGATTAGCTACAAGAGTTCATGCTAATCAATTCTAAACAAATAATCATAAAAACAAGAGAATTCAAAGATGAAAAGTGGAAAGAAAAGGGTTTGGAACAGTTTTGAAATCGCAGATGCAGAATGGTTGAGAATGAGAGGAAAGAGAGTGCTATTTATAGTACAAAGAAGATAAGATGAAATTCTGGCCACCCGTTGGTTGCGACTCGCGACGGCTCGTCGCAACGGTCTCGCGATGAGGCCATCGTGACTCGCGACGGGTGCCAGAATTTTGCATTGTGTCTTTTTCTTCTTCTTGTGGTATATAATCGTCTTCATAGCAATTCCTCTCAATTTTCAAGTCTTCAATGGCTACAAAAATGGTCTTCAATGGCCTCCGGTCTTCATGTCTTTGAAAGTGTGATCTTCAATGGCCTCCGGTCTTCATTACCTCCGTGTTCTTCCCTTGTCACACAAAATCCACTTAGAAGAGGTAAAAGAGCGTAAAGTTGCTCCTACCCCTCCTAAGAGAATTTCAAGTTAAAACACAAGCTCTCGATAATAAAAGAGCACAAAAGTGACCCAAAATAGTACTAAATTATGCATATAAAATGGACACATCAACTGAATATAGATATGAATAATTTAGTGGTTGTGTTGAAATTGTGAAATTGTGCTAAGTATAGATATTAATAATTTGACATATTTTTGACATATTTAATTAGACATATTTAATACTCACATATTTAATTAGACATATTTACTACTGACATATTTAATTAGACATATTTAATTAGACATATTTAATACTGACATATTTTTGAGAAATTATGAATACTGAATAGCATATACATATTTAATTTGACATAATTTTCTTATTTTATGTCAAATAGGATATGGATAAATTCTTAATTCGAAGTAGTGGATCATCTATTTTTAAGAGACCGAGTGAACCAAATGAAGAAAAGATTAATGAAGAGGGTAGTAGTCAAAAGCATTCTCGTGTTAAAATATGTCAATAAACAAGGATGCGTTCTTGAACGTTTTCTTAGTGGTGTGCATGTGCGTAATACTTCTGCTATTAGTTTGAAGAGTGCTATTGATGAATTGTTTGTAAAGCATAAATTATCAATGTCAAAGTTGAGAGGTCAGGGATATGATGGAGCCTCAAATATGCGAGGAGGGTATAATGGACTGAAAGCTTTGATATTGAAAGAAAACTCATCTGCAAGGTATGTCAATTGTTTTTCTCACCAACTTCAATTGGTTGTTCTTGTTGTTGCTAATGATAATCAAACTGTGTGTAAGTTTTTTGTTTATCTCGGTATGATTGTGAATTTAGCTGGAGCTTCATGTACAAGAGAAGACATGCTTCTTGATTTAGAACATGCTAGAATTGTAGAGGGATTGGAGAATGGAGATATTGTGAGTGGAAGAGGCAAAAATCAAGAGACTAGTTTGAGAAGGCCGGGGGATACTCGTTGGGGGTCACATTACACTACTATTATTCGTTTCATTACTATGTGGGAATCTATTTTGCAATTGATTGAAAACGTCCACGATGATGGTGATGCAAATTTGAGTAAATCTTCAGCGAGCGGTTTGCTTGAGTAAATGGATTGTTATGAATTTGTTTTTGTGATGCTTATGATGAAGCGTTTGTTGGGAGTTGTAGATGTCTTGTCCTATGCTTTGCAACAAAAGAATCAAAATATTGTGTTGGCTATGAGTTTGATGAATACAATGAAGTTTGAGTTGCAACAATACATAGAGAATGGTTGGGATGAGTTGTTAAATGAAGTCAACGCATTTTGTGTTAATCATCACATCTCGGTAGTTAATATGGAAGATGAACAAACAATTCGTGGTCGTAGGAAACGACTTACGCAAATGCAGACCCTTGGTGATTTCTTTCGTGTTGATACTTTTCTTCATGTATTACTTTTATAATTTACATACCTTATTTGAATTGATTTGAATTGTAATTTTTTTCACTGCTACATGCTAACCTTTTATTTTTTGAATACTAGGTTGTTGATAGGATGATTCATGAAATGAACACTCGGTTTCCGGAAGCAAATACGGAGTTACTCACTTGTATAACTGGCCTTGATCCAAGAGATTCATTTTCTAAGTTTGATATTGGTAAGTTAGTTCGTCTTGCTGAACTATATCCAAGTGACTTCTCTGTAGAAGATTGTTCCCGCCTTCATCAACAACTTAGTACTTTCATTCATATTGTGCAACTTGATCATGAGTTTTTGGCTATTGAGGACTTTGGAAGTCTTGCTCAAAAGATGGTTCAAACAACTAGGCATACATATTTTCCACTGGTATATCGTCTTATTGAGTTAACCTTAGTTCTACCAGTTGCAACTGCTTCTGTTGAATGAGTTATTTCAGCCACGAAGAGAATCAAGACTGATTTACGCAATAGAATGGGAGATGAATGGATGAATGATGTTATGACAGTGCATATTGAGAAGGCAATTTTTCTTGGGATCGATAATGAACCAATTTTACAACGTTATCAGCGTATGCAACATCGTAGGATACAATTGTCTCCTGTGGTTAGTGGTTCTAGTTCTAGCAACCCAAGTATTGGAACGTAGTTTTTTATGCAGTGATAGTTCTTTGTTGTAAAAATCTAATTATTATGTATTCATATTATTATGTAAGCGTTGTTTGTTAAAAAAATGTTGTATTTAGCATTGGAAATTTTCTTTTACCCCTTTTCAGCCCCCTCCCCCCCTAACATTTCCTCCTGGTTCCGCCACTGAACAAACATTAAGCAAATGGAGTGTACTTAAATCAATTAACTTAAAATTAAGTAAATTGAATTATATTGAGATGAATTTTATTGTCATTAAATTGAAATTAGTACGGCCTAATTCCTTTGTTAATCTATGTGGGAAAGTTCTTTTTTGAATGAAGAAAAACTCAAAAAATTGACATAAAATTATTGAGAACTATTGAAGTAAATTTTGATTACTTATCATTCCTTTCAGATTAACTGATGTTCTGTTTCTCTCGCTCCCCCCCCCCCCCCCACACACACACACACACACACACACACACACACACACACCCCTCTATCTCTCTCTATTTCTCTCCCTCTATCTATTTTCTACACGGTCTCCTATAAAATATACTAGCTTCTATGTGATTGTCTCCTTTTCGTGGTATGTTGTAGTTAATTTATGTTTGTTTTATTGATTTTTTCCCATTTTGTAATCCTAATTTTCCATTCTTCTCAATTTAAGAATATAAAAAGTTGATCAATTTTGAGAATGTTTGTGTTGTTAAATCTAGTTCGTTTTTTATTTTTGTTATTGTTGAAAATGAAACATACTGTAGTTTATTTTCATGTTTCTGCATTTTCCCCCAGTACATGATGTTATATTGGAGATGTTGATGTTTTACAAATTTTAGTTGATACTTATAATATTTTTGTTGATGTACAAGTAGTTTGCTGAGATTTTTTTTTTGGATTTTAATTGTTTGGTGAGATTTGGAGGTTTAATAATAGTTTAAAAAATGTGAGTTTTTTTATTACAACCAATAATGTTATGTACTTTCTAGTTGATGTTTAGAACCCTTGATTAAAGGCACTCAATCAAAGGGAATTCTTGAGGAACTGCATTTAATGAGAACCCGAGGGAGGTTCCGAGTTCGGAACTCCCTCACAAGTCACGCCAAAAGTTTTAAAGACACTTTTAAATTGATCAAAGGCGGTTCTGGAGGAACCATCTTTGATAGGCATCAATTAAAGACGATTCTATTGAAGAACCACCTCTAATGAAGTGTCTTTGTTGGACTTTTGGGCCCAAGTATATATATATAGCTAGTATTTCTTCCACGCATATTTTTTCCTAACACCAAATGCTTACCGACGCTGCCTCTATTTCCTCCATAAACCAAAACCCAAATCGGCTAAAACTTTCTCCCCTCACACCGCTCACCCTCCACCCGCCACCCACTGATGAAATGGTAGAATTAAGATCTATTTGGGCTAAATACTCTCATCGTCTACAAAAAGGCCCCTGACCCATAACATACCTCAGTGGGCTTGTTATTGGGCCACTCACTAAAAGACAAAAGAAGCTAGGTCATAGTCCACAGATATTAGGGTTTTAGAATAATTTAAATAGGAAGGTATGTCTTCTATTTTTGAAAACACTCTATTGCATGTTTTTCCTCCCTACCATTTACTGACTAGATCATCGGAGAATCTTCCCCCGGATTCCCCGGGGTCTGCTTTCCTTTTGTAAATTAGAGGCTTCGCTGGACCAGATAGAGATTGGGCTTGGGCCGACGTTCATGATATGCATCAAGTTGGCACGCCCAGTGGGACCTAAAGTTTTTCCAAATCTAGATCTCACGACGTATGTCACTATCGACAACCTCACTTCGGTGGAGTGAGAGGTTGAGGAACAAGGTGACTGGTAAAGGAGTTGAGGTTCGGTCTTCGTACAGGTCGGGACAAAGGGAGAAAAGAACCCTTCCTGCCGCTGTACGGGACATGGAAACGCCACCAGTCGTAGCTTCGGTAGGTCTTGGCCTGCCGGCCCTTGTGATCTAAGGGTCTCAGACCAAGACCTTTCCAAGAGTCCCAAGAGAAACAGAGGTCATTATCGAATCTCCTGTGAGAATTGGCACTGCGATGCCGCTGATTGGGTCGTGAGGCATAGATGGTCATCTCATAGAATGCTCTAGTGATTTACAAGTGGAAGCTTATGAACGAAGAGCCCAGGAAAATAGTATGATCGACGAGGTCATGAGACCTCCACAAAGTTTCGATCAGATCAGACAGATGCTGGTAGCAGCAGGTTATCAAATCGTACCCCCAACGATGGTCCCTCAACCATCGATGACTGTGATACCTTTGGTAACTCATACTTCATCATTGTCACTGTAGCATATCAGGGCACTGCCTTTAGCGAGTCAAACATATGGAGTTCTATAAATAGGTCATGTGTGAGAAGTCTCTCAACCGAGACCCTAGCCTTCCTTCCCTGATCATATACACATGAATTACCCGATACCTTCTTCGATACCAATGTATTTTCCCTAAGGCATTGAACATGGTTGAGGAGTTATGCCATGGATAGGAACCCCGAACCATTCGAACCCTACTATGAGAGCTCAAGAAAAAATGATAGATTATCATAACCAGGGGGTCGTACCCCTCGTTCACTCAGGTGACCTTCGAGGACCAATTCTGAATAGGTGACATCAATATGATAGAGCTGAGATAGCCCTGGGAAGGGAGTTGGATAGGTTGATAGGACCAATATGACAGACTGTAGGATCTCCATTTGGTTCGGTTGTAATGAGTGTTCATTGACCCCAGGATATGAAGCCACTATAATGACTTCCTACTTACTCAGGGGACTCAGATCCACAAGAGTTTATTCGAACTTTTCTTGGATTGATGAATTCTCGAGACTTCAATGAGAGTTTGACGTGCAATTTAGTGGGTAACTACCTCCGGGGGAAAGCCCAGGAGTGGTTCAATAAGCTACCAAGGAGTTCGTTGCAATAAAATTGAGATTTCAGTGGGGCTCTACTGAGTTTGTATTGCCAGAAAAAGAAATTCACCAAAACATTGACGGAGTTATACCAGACAAAATAGAAGCAGGGGGGATCCATTGCCGCCTTCTATCATAGGTATACCTATGACAGTCTGGGGGTGGTCGAAGGCAAGGAAAATGTGATCATTCAGGGGTATCTGTTAGGGATGAAGGACATGTAATTGTATAGAAAATTGACAACAAATACCCCAAAGATACTTCAACAGCTCTAGGAGGTTGTAAAGCAGCATTCGAAGGTTAAGGAAGCCATTCAAAAGAAGAAAGAATGATTAATGGCCTAGCAGTCTAAGCCTAGTGATTCTCGGGGAAAAAGACCCATGGAGAGACCAATATTCAAAAAGTACACATGCGTTGTTCCCCAGCGGACATATAGAGTATCCACAGAGGAGTTTTCAAAGCACCACCTCTCATGAATGATACCAATTGAGCCTTTGAAACTAGGAGAACCACTAACAAGTTCTGCGACCATCACAAAGACTATGGCCACAACACAAATGAATGCACCCACATTCGGATGGAAATTGATCGGTGTGAAAGAGAATGCCTCTTAAAAGAATCTTTCCGCCAGCCATTTTGAGATGACAACTTGAACCACCAGAATGACCGGGGAAACATATGCCCCCCTAAGAAGAGCTATGGTGTGGGAAATAAGGGGGATATTGGTCCCCAAGGGCAACGACATGAGCGTCATGAGGAGCCACAATGAAACCCCCCTGCAAAAAAAACAAAATAGGAATGAAAGGAATCATGTTGTTGGGAGGTCGTCGCCGTACCTCTCAAAGTTAATATTTGTAAGGCCTAAATGCTTACTAACTACAACTATGTAGATATTGGAAAATCGGGGTTGTCCACGGAGAAGAGGGATTTTCCTAAGGGTTTAAAAATATAAGGTTGATATTAGGCTAGAAGTACATATATATATACATAGATATATATATATATATAAGCAAGTAAATGAGGGGGTTTTGGTTGGTTTTGGTCCTAAGTTATGAATTGAAAGAAAACCTAACTAGAAAATTTATGTAACTATGCTAATCATGTAACAACTAAGAAAACGAGATAAAAAGAACCAAAGACAAAGCCTTGGGGGCAAATAATATCCACTTCCAAACCTGATGTAGATCATTGAACCATTCACTCATTCTATCACATTCATTTCCTATGGGGAATGCTATCACTACTATTTTGAATATCAACATTTATTTCTTCTTAATAGTAATTCACAAAGACAAACAACGACCATTTTCAAACCTCATTGATAATCACTTTAGGCAAACCACACCATAAAGGTATTTCATCAATGACATTATACACGAAGAACCATAGATTTGATAACAACAAGCCTTCTACCAAAGACATAACCATTGAACCAAGCAAAAACATTCATTAGGATAAACCTAGAACAAACTACATTCAAGATTAAACCTTTTATTGCATCTATAGGCTGGATAAATATTAGAACAATCCATATTAACATATTTATCTAGCAAGAATCACAACACATTATACACAAGAAGTCCTAATTCCATTTTCTTGGATTTTCATGTCAAAGAGCTAAGAAATTGTACACTTTCCTAACACCCTAAAAATAAATCATACAAACACTTCATATACTCAAACAACCCATAGCATAAATGAAGTAAAACATCACATTAAAACACATTAATGCTAAATAAAAAATGCTTTAAGAAAGAGTGAAATATAGGTTCTTACTACATTAGTTTGGAAGCTTCAATCAATTGCTCCCAAGAACAAAACTACCGTAGATAATGAAAATACATGATTAACTTACAAAAACTAAGAAAAGAAAGAAGGAAAAACTAGGATTTTCAATCCTAAAATTGGGAAGAAGAAGAAGGGTCCAAGAGAGAGGATAAGGTTGGTATTTATAGTACAAAAAAAGTAAGAATGAGCTCTAGCCACCCGTTCTTCACCACTCGCGACCAATCCTTGCGAGTCGCGACCGAGCCAAATTTCATAATCTTGATTTCTTTCTTCTTTTTGTCGCAAGTCCTCATCTTCACTTCACTTATCTTCAATTCTTTAAGTCTTCAAAATCTCAAATGCAAGTCTTCAAAGTCTTCAAACAAATTGCTTTGTCACACAAAATCCCTTAGAAAAGTAATAAAAGCGTAAAAGTTTCTCTTACTTTCCTTAGATAATTTCAAGGCAGAATGCCACATCTAGAGCACAAAAGTGTAAAAACGTGAACCCTAAAAGTCCCAAAACAACCATATAAACTTGGAACATTAGTTGTACACAAGGTGGTCAGTGTCACTAGTAGAATTTTTGGGGAAAGATCCTCAAACGCAGTTATGAAAGCGGAGTTATGGCGTGTCCCGACTGGAGAACAGTGGGGAAGAGGCTTTGGCCTGATGAGACGATCATGTTCTCTGAGGTAGATGAAGTTCCAAACCAAACCCCCCACGATGACCCTATGGTTATTTCGGCAATAATTGGGACCACGCTGATAAAAAGGGTGTATTTTGACGACAGAAGTGGAGTCGAGATCATGTTTGTGAGTTGCTTCGATCAGCTGGAGATTGGGAGAACAAACCTGAAAAAATCAACCTCGCCTCTATCAGGATTCACTAGAAGGACAATCTATCCAAGGGGAGATAACCTTGCCCGTGAGGGATAGCCGATAGAAATAAGGAAGTCACATTGCATTGCAGTTTTGCCATCCTCGATGCCTTCTCTCCTTATAATGTGATATTAGGGAGACCTTGGATGTGTTACTCGGGCAGTATGGTCACCATACCATTTAATGATGAAGTTTCTAAGGGAGAATGAGGTGGCATCCATTCGTGGGGATCAGGCAGTAGCTCGAAGCTATAAATATGTGTATCCCCTACACATGGGATGACTGGACCTGCTAATACCCAACCACTCTCCATTCGAGATGTGGGGACAGTAATAGTAGGAAGTATGATGCCAGAAATGGTGAGATAGAAATTGAAGGCTTTTTTGGATCATTTCTACGATGTGTTCTCCTGGGATACTTCGGATTTGACGGGGGTGCATGCGGAATTGGTTGTCCACAGACTGAACATTGACCCTTCGATAAAACCTTTCAAATATAGATGGAGAATGTTTTCCCCTAAAAAGGCTGCAGCGATAATGTTGGAGGTGGATAAACATCTTACAGCAGGGATTATCAAAGAGGTACTATACCTTGGCTATAAGTGTCGTGCTTGTGAAGGATAAAGACAGACAGAAACACCCTATATACTTCATTAGCAGAGCCTTACAAGCTTTACAAACAAGGTATATTATTATGAAATGGTTAATCTTAGCATTGGTTCATGTAGCTCAATGATTAAGACCGTATTTCCAAGGTCATACCATAGCCATGCTCACCAATTATCCAATAAGGTAAATACTTCTAAAGCCTGAGTCTCCGGGGAGGATGATGAAATAGGCTCTGGAACTGGGAGAACATGATATACACTACCACCCTAGGGTCGCAATAAAAGGTCAGGCCTTAGCAGATTTCATTGTGGAAACTACAGATACCATCGAAGATATCTGTAAAACCGAGAAGAAGGGAGTATGGAAGTTGTTCGTGGATGGATCATCTCATTCAGGAGGAAGTGGGGCAGAGGCACTGCTCACTAGCCCCGATGGTACTGACTACCCCTACGCCATGCATTTCAAATTCAGGGCCACGAACAACAAAGCAGAATATGAGGCTTTGATCATTGGTCTTCGATTGGCGAAGGAGATGAAAGTGAAGAATGTGGAAATATTTAGTGACTCCCAAATCATGGTTAATCGGGTTAATGGGGAATACAAAGCTCGAGAGGCCAGTTTACAGTGCTAATTGGAGGTGGTGAAACCTTTATTGAAGTGCTTTCGATCATACATTCTTTCTCAGGTGCCAAGAGAAAAAAATGACAAGGCATACGCTTTGAGCAAATTGGCTTCCTCAAATTTGTGAGAATTGGCACAAAAAAAAAGTAATGTTTGAAACTTTATATATCAAAGTTTTGGGGAAATCATTGTGATGGCAGTTTTTGAAGGATAAACATTGATGACTCCAATTATTCGCTACCTACAAGATGGATTACTCCCAAAAGACCCTATCGAAGCACGAAAAGTTCAAATCAAGATACCCATGTTCGTAATACATGATGGGACCTTGAATCGAAAGGGGGTATCTGCAACCCTTGCTTTGATGTGTCACCCATACAAACACACATTACTTGATGTAGGAAGTTCACGAAGGAATCTATGGTAATCACCAGTGAGAACGCTTGGTAGCAAGAAGAATGATTCGCGCTAGGTACTACTGGCCAACCATGTTCAAAGATGCCAACCGGTATATCCAGGCTTGTAACCAATGCCAAAAACATGCGCCTATAACCCACGTCCCCCAGACAGAAATGATTAACATATATAGTTCTTGGCCACTCGATAAATGGGGAATAGATCTGGTGGGGCCTTTCCCAGAAGCACCCGGAAGGTTTAAGTATTTGATAGTGGCACTCGATTAATTTACCAAATGGGTTGAAGCACAGCCATTGGCAAATATCAAGGATAAATCCATTATCTCATTTTGTTGGAAGAAAATCGTCTGTCACTTGGGTATACCAAAAGCGTTCATTATAGACAATGGATCCCAGTTTGTGAATGACCCCTTCAAGAGCTAGTGTGAGGAGTTCAAGATCCTGTGGAATGTAACATTGGTTTATCACCCCTGGGGAAACGGGAAGGTCGAAGCTACCAACCGAATCCTTGTCAATTGAATTTAGAAAATTCTGGAGGGAGCAAAGGGAAACTGGGTCATTGAACTACCCAGTGTGTTATGGACTTATCGAATGGTGGAATCTTCTAGCATGGGAGACACACCATATGGGTTGGTGTATGGCTCGGAGGCTGTGATTCCCATGAAGATTGGCATGCTAAGTCCGAGAATGAGAGTAATTAATGATACTAGCAATGAAGATAACCATTGCCTAGAACTGGATCTGTTGGAAGAAAGGCGAGCCTTGGCATCCATCCGAGAAGCCAAAGTCAAGGAGAAAGTCATATAATAGCTCTTTATTAGCTTTGGATAAATCCTCGCTCAATTGAGCTAATTTAATAAGAGCCTTTGAGAACTCTACCTTTACGGTTTTTGAATCGAAGGCTGTTTTTGAATCACTTTTGATCAATTTTGATCAAAGTGACTACCAGAGAAGCCGCCGACATAGTGACTTCTCTGGTCCTTTAAAACTGCCTTTAATGAGGCTTCCTCTACTAGTATCTACTATTGATTTTTTTTTAAAGAAATCTGTATATTGTTTTCATTTGAAATATGGTATTTACATAAGTTATGGAACAAACATTTACTTTTCAAATTAAACATTTTATATTGTATTTTACTTTTCTTATTAAATATGTGTATGTTTCAAAACTCAAGCATAATCCCAAGCACCCTATAATTGATATTGTTTACTTTCTGTCTGTCAACCAGAGGTATTTGAGTTATTTTCACTACCCTGTGAAACTGAAACGACGTCATTCCCATTAAATGTGATATATTTATGCATACAGGTCTTCTTGTTTGCTTTGTTCCCAATCGATTGCAGCGGTGGCGGTGGCGGCGGCGGCGGCGGCAGGGCTCTGTATTCTCGCTTCTTCTTTTCTTCCATTGTCCCCTTTGCCGAAAGGTGATATGTTTTTTTCATTAAAATCCTTGGAATTGTAAGCCTAAATGTAAATATGTTGTTATTTGGAATCGTCCCCCTGGGCATTGATCACGAATGATGCAATTTTCAATTTTGAAATCTTAGTTAGCATCACATATTGTTGACATTTGGTTCCTTCTCAATTCCATTTACTTGTTTGAGGTATTTTTTGAAGTATTTATTATATTTATGTTGATATGAACATAAATATATTATCACTAGAAGAGTTACTGTTCTCTAGAAAATAGATTAGTAAGAATCTTATCACTGAGTAAGGCCAGATCTCGAACTGTTACTATCATCTTGTATTCCACTAATGATTCTCTTTTGAAAACTTTAATTGTTGAGTGAATGTTGTCATTCTGAGACTTCAATGAGATGTTCGATGCATATATAGCTAATTAGCTATCTGTATAATTGCATATATAAGTCTCTATACGATAAGAGAGGCACTATTCATAGAAATAAAGTCTATTCGTAGGCACATTACACAAATGGGTGGTCGTTCGCCATTGTAGTTTTATTGTTAGGTATGCTACCGAACCTTTGGATGTATAGTTATTAGTTCTAAAGTCCTCATGGGACAATCTTAGATTAGGCGCTTTTCTTTTGATGTATAGTTTTTCCTCACATAATTGTGGCTGAATGTCTATTAGATGGAATTGTCTAGATAAGGAAAATCACTTGTGTTATTTAGAGTTTACAGTTTAGACTTACTGAGATGAAATTGTGGATGAATCGGAAGATTAAAGGAAAAAACTCACTTGCAGGTTTATGGCAGAAGAATATATTGGAGTTATCTAATGGTTTATTTTATATATGTTTGCATGGTTTTGTTTATGAAGTAATGAAAGGAAAGCTACCGTGTCTAAGTCTAAGTTTTGGTTTCGTTTTTCTCTTCTTTATTCTTAGCTATACATGATCTCTAGCATTTCTCCAAAGCATTGAATTGATTTTAGAGAGAAGATTCCACCTTCCGTGTCAGTTTAGATCCTAAAAGTGGTAAGGTTTGGCACCCCCACTTTTTGAAATGGGATTCTTCTATATAGTACGTATGTTGATTGTTAAGTGTGAAACCCTATGTTATGAAGGCATTCTATATCTTGTGATTTTGCTTCTCTTCGATCTACTATACCTCAGCTTTCTTGGAGTGCTCATGCAGTGCGATACTTACATGTATTGATTGTTTTGTGTATTTTTTGCTTCTGTACCAGAGGATTCCCAACTTGATCGGTGGAAAATTTGAAGATTCACAATCATCAGAATCTGTAGATGTAAGATAATATTTTTTTTGTTTCTCAGTTTATTGTTTTGTGCATTATTCTCTGTTTATTGTTTCTGTTGTAGGATATCATGTAGCGTAATTTCTTTCTGTTTTTAGCTAGCGGCTCTAAATTAATGTCTGGAAATATCATAGATAGTTTGCACATGCTGCATTGATGTGTTGCATATCTATTTCAAGTTCAGCTTGCTCATAATATTTTTATATATGTAGCTTGGATCGTCTCTTGCTACTTGCTTTTATCTCAACATTTTCAAATGCAAGCAAATATCAGATACTGAGGCAATTTTTTATCATTCTTTAAGACCCAATAAGTGGTATCTGACTACGCAAGAGGAACTTAACTCAGTTGTATCTGCAGTAAAAGAGACCTACCCATCATGCTCGGAGAAAATTTAGATAAAAGAAATATTTTTTCGAGAGAAGCTTGGATTCCAACAAAAGGCTAGGTAAATTTCCTTTCTATGAGAGTAGAATCTAGAACCATAAAAATGTTTTTTTTCATGTTTTTTATGTAGTAATGGGTTTGAGTGGAGAGGGTTTGAGTAGTACTGGGTTGGAGTAAAGAGGGTTCAAGTAATACTGGGTTCGAGTGGAGAGGGTTCGAGTGATACTGGGTTCGAGTGAAGAGGTTTTGGTGGTACTAGGTTTGAGTGAAGAGGGTTCATGTGGTGAGGGTTTGAGTGGAGAGAGTTCGGGTGGTGAGGTTTCGAGTGGAGAGTGTTCGAGTCGAGATTTGAGTGGAGAGGTTCGAGTGGTACTGGGTTCGAGTGGAGAGTTTCGAGTAGAGAGGGTTCGAGTGGAGAGTTTCGAGTGGAGAGGGTTTGAGTGGTACTGGGTTTGAATGGAGACGTTTGAGTCAAGGCAAATGGTTGATGTTCGAGGGGTGGATGGTTTGAGTGGTGGCGAGATTGATGGTTGATGGATCGAGGGGTCATGCCTCGAGGAGGATGGTTGATGGTTCTAGGACCTCTAGGGTTAATGAATCGATGGAGAGGTCCGAGTGGTACTGGGTTCGAGTGGTAATGGGTTCCAGTAAAGAGGTTCGAGTGGTACTGGGTTCGAGTGGAGATGGGTCGGGTGGTGAGGGGCCGAGTGGTGAGGGTTCGAATAGAGGATTCGAATGGAAATGGTTCAAGTGGTACTGGTTCGAGTGGTGAGGGTTTGAGTAGAGGTTAGAGTGAAGAGGTTTGAGTCGAGGGGTGATGCCTCAAAGGGGATGGTTAACGGTTCCAAGGCCTCGAGGGTTAATGAATTGAGTGGAGATGTCTCGAATCAACACCCCTCAAGGTGGATGGTTGATGTTCAAAGGGTATGGTTTGAGTGGTAGGGAGGCATCGAGACGAATGGTTGATGTTTGAGAGGTGGATGGTTCGAGTGCTGGCGTGATGGATGTTCAAGAACTAATGGTTCGAGGGGTGATGGTTCCAGGAATGAATGGTTGGTGTTCGAGGGATAGGTGGTTCGAATGGTGGTATCATGCATGGTTCGAGGGATATATGCCTCGAGTGGGTTATAGTTCAAGAGCTAATGTGGATGGTTCGACGCTCTCAGTGGTATACTCTCTTGAGAGGTGGTGTACTCTCGAGGACCGGTGTACTCTAGAGGGGTGGATGTGTGACCTCTCGAGGGGTGGTGTACCCTTGAGGGCTGGTACACCTCTCTCGAGATGTTAATGGCGTACACTCGAGGGGTGGAAGGTGTACTCTCTCCAGTGGTGATTGGTTTATCCTCTCAAGAGGTAGATTGTGTACCCCCGAAGGGTGGTTGACAAACTTCTTGAGGGGTGGATAATACTCTCTCCAGTGGTGGATGGTACCCTCACCACTCGAAACCCTCACCACTCGAACTTCTCCACTCGGACCTTTCCACTCGAACCCTCAAACCTCCTCTACTCGAACTCTTTCCACACGAACTCAGTACCACTCGAACATAGTATCACTCAAACCACTCTACTGGAACCATCTCCACTCGATTCCTTATCACTTGAACCTCACCACTGGAACCTCTTCGCTTAAACCTCTCCACTCAAACCTCTCCACTCAAACCCATTATCACTCAAACCTCTCCACTCAAACCTAATATCACTCAAACCCTCTCCACTTGAACCCAGTATCACTCGAACCTCTTTCGGACCCACTCTACTTGACCCCTCTACACTCGAACCCTTCATTCAAACTCTCTCCACTCATCCAGTACCATTCGAACTCCTATTACTCAAACCGCTTAACTCGAATCATCTCCAGTCGAACTCTCTCCATTCGAACCCTCTCTACTTGAACCCTCTCCATTCGAACCCAATACCACTCGAACATCTTTACTCGAACCCATAACCACTCGAACCCAGTACCACTCGACCTCTCCATCGATTCATTAACCCTCGAGATCCTTGAACCATCAACCATCCTCCTTAAGGCATCACCCTTCGATCCATCAACCATCCACCTCGCCATCACTCAAACCATCCACCCCTCGAACATCAACCATCCTCCTTGACTCAAACCTCTCCACTTGAACCCTCGCCACTCGAATCCAGTACCACTTGGACCCAGTCCACTCGAACCCAGTAGCACTCGAACCCTGTACCACTCGAATCCTCTCTACTTGAACCCAGTTCCACTCAAATCCTCTCCACTCGAAACTCTCCACTCGAACCCTCTCTACTCGAACCCAGTACCACTCGAACCTCTCCACTCGAATCTCGACTCGAACTTTCTCCACTCGAACCTCACCACCTGAACCATCTTCACTCAAACCCAGTACCACTTGAACCCTCTCCACTCGAACCCTCTACACTCGAACCCTCTCTACTCAAACCCAATACCACTTGAACATCTCCACTCGAATCTCGACTCAAACTCTCTCCACTCGAACCCTTACTTAAACCCTCACCACCCGAATCTCGTCACTCGAACCTAGTACCACTCGGACCCTCTTCACTCGAACTCAGTACCACCCTCTCCACTCGAACCCAACACTACTCGAACCCCCTCCACTCAAACCCAGTACTACTCGAACCCTCTCCACTCGAACCCAGTACCACTCGAACCTCTCCACTCGAACCCAGTACTACTCGAACCTCTCCACTCGAACCCAATATCACTCTAACCTCTCCACTCGAACCCAGTACCACCCGAACCCTATCAAATTCATAATGTCCTGATGTAACCCTACCTGTAACGACAGCGGCGACGATGGTTCAATGGTTGTGGGTAAGGTTATAATTGTCCACCCAAATTCAGCTTTTGGTCTAATGACATTATTGTCATTTTAAGGCGGGTCAACAATTGGAAAACACGGTCAATGCCGGAAAGTCTACCAAATGATTATATTGACACTTTCATTAATTAGGTTGTTTTGTTTAACTTTCAAACGATTGAAGGTTATATTGGCACTTTCGCAAGTATATAAGATTATATTGTTATATAAACAACAATTCTCCAAAATAAACATATAGACAATTATTGTGACAAAAACTTGTCTATATTTATGCCACCCAATTCATTGTTTAGTTCACATATACACACAGTTCCTTATTTTCCCACAAGTTCAACGCTTCTTTTTTATATTTTACTTAATTCATGTACTCGCAGTATATTATTTCTTGAAAGGTTATAAAAATAATATTTTTTATCTTATTGATTATTTAAAATATTCCAACAAAATTTATTATTTGTTTTACAATTTAGATAGTTATTCTTAGATGAATATACTTATAATTTATTTATTTATTTCAATTCAAATGTGACATGTAAATATTATATATGAATTAAATTAAATATTTTTAATCAAGAACACCGTGCAACGCGCGGTGGGACTCCCGTTAGTTTATTAGAAAAGGTATCCTATTAGATCGATTAATAGTTAGACCAATCATAAAAATTTAATTTTTAAAGTCGGATTATAATAATATATGTGTTGAAAATTTTAAAATATGTTTCATAGATACCTCATTACAATAAATAAAACTAAATATTAAATCACTCTATTAAACGCCATACTAATTATAAAATGACACGGTGGTCTGAAAAAAGATTTTCTAAATTATTTTAACTAAAATGTACAATATTAAAATTAAATTTTAAAATTAAATTTTAAAAAATAGCATAATTGTTGCATGACTTATGATTTGAAATCAATTGGAATTCTTGGAAGTGCTAAGCCAAGTTGTTCCCTAATACGTGTAATGCTGAAGCAAGGAGGCTATACCATACCAACATTATGATTTATGAGTTGGGAATTAAGTGCAGCACAGAGGAGACCGGGAAAGATGGCGAGAATGTTGCAACCGTGTAAGAAAATCTAAGTGATCCAGTTGGAGGAGAAAAAGAAAGAATATCAGTGTTTTGATGGGATATCATGAAGCCAAACCCTTCTGAAGAATTCTGAGAAAGCTACATTTGTTGCTGAACGGACATTATTATATGGCATTTTTTATTAGTTTATCACAGAAAATAATGACAAATTCGTTGGTTGCTGACTTCTTCTGATTGGCAGGAGTTTGGTAGCAATAATCATTGTCCATTTCTCCACTATACGACGGCCAGCTAGGCCCGTCAAATGAATTAATTGGATAAATTCATTATTCAAATTCAATAGATCATTATTCAATGGGTCATTATCCAATTAATCCATTTATTAAATGGGTAATAATGGGTTGGGTCATAAATGAGTTGGGTCATTAAATGGATAACCCATTGGATAACCCATGAGATATTCATATGACTCAATGGGTTAAAATATATTATCCAATAAGTCATTATCCAATAAATTATTATATAATTAACCCAATAAGTTATCATTAAACATTTTCTATCGATTTGGGTTACAAGTTATCATTATCCAATGGGATCAGGTATTAAATGCTCATTAATTTTTGGATTGAGCGGGATGAAAATAATTGTGTTAATGGAAAATTTTGATCTTCATGGGTCCCATATTATGTTAATTCAATAAGAACGTAACAAATACCCAATAAATATCCAAAATTACCCAATTAAATGCATGTGTAATATTTAACATAAATATTCACTATAATTCACAAATTATACAATTCACAAATTATTCAAGCTCAATCTCGTACAATATTCGAGTTCGTACAGTATTCAATCTCGTACAGTATTCGAACTCAATCTCGTACAGTATTCGAACTCAATCTCGTATAGTATTCGAGTTCGTACAAAATTCGCACTCAATCGCGTACAGTATTCGAGTTCGTACAATATTCGAGTTCAATCTCGTACAGTATTCGAGTTCATACAGTATTCGAGTTCAATCTCGTACAGTGTTCGAGTTCGTACAGTATTCGAGCTCAATCTCGTACAGTATTCGAGTTCATACAGTATTCGAGCTTAATCTCGTACAGTATTCGAGTTCATAGAGTATTCGATCTCGTAGAGTATTCGGGCTCAATCTCGTACAGTATTCGAGCTCAATCTCGTACAGTATTCGAGTTCATACATTATTCGAGCTCAATGTCGTATAGTATTCAAGTTCATACAGTATTCAAGCTCAATCTCGTACAATATTCGAGTTTGTACAGTATTCGAGCTCAATCTCGTACACTATTCGAGTTTGTTAGCTCAATCTCGTACAGTATTCGAGTTCGTAAAATATTCGAGTTTGTACAGTATTTGAGCTCGAGCACGATCCCAAGTAATATTGTTCGTTAGTTTCGTCGAGTTTACAAAGCCAACATATTATATATATTTTTTTATTAAATATAATATAATATAATGTACATAATATTATATTACATAAAATAATATTATGAACTCGAATATGAACAAAACGCAGACCGATTGATGAACAAAACGCAGACTGATTGATGAACAAAACGCGTACTGATGAAACAAAACGCAGTCTGGAAAGTGAGAACTGAGAAAGAACGCGGACTTGATGGGTAATTCACGTTTCACCCAAATAAATGACATATACCCAATTGGTCATTTAGTTAAACTTGAATGGATAATTAGTATAGACCCAATGGATAATTAGTATAGACCCAATGGATAATTAGAATATACCCAATGGATAATTCAGTATATACTCAATGGATAATTCATTATATACTCAATGGATAATTGGTGTTTTCAACCATTTAAACTTTAAATGGATATAGCTAGATTCAGTGTGTGCGATTGTATGTGCGATTGTGTGTGCGAAAAAGTGACTGTGTGTGCTAATTCTCTACGCTTTCTTTTCTTTTCTTTTCTGACCGTTATCCGCGAGCAACGGTAACTGGTCCGGTGGTTTCTGGTTCCACCGCCTCTTGGCGGGGCTTCGTCTCGTCGGTCAATGGCGGCTTCCACCTCCAATCTCCCTCCACCTCCTAAAACTTTCGCGGCAGCTCTTCAAACCAAATTCCCTCCCTTGTCAACACAACTCCCAAATAACCCTGAACTAATCCCAAAGTCTTCCCATCTAGGTGATCCTGCCTGCTTGTACTCCGATGAGCAAATTGCTAAGTTATCGGTTCACTACTCCAATGCTTTGGTCGGTAAGTTTACAAAAGGTAGAATTTCTATGGATCAGATGGAGGTGGCCCTTAAAACAATCGGGTTTGAAGGTAAGTACCAATTAGGGTCTCTTGATTATAAACACGTACTAATTAGATTCGAGCAGGTTAACGACTACCAACGATGTTGGATGAAGGGCATATGGAATTTCAATGGTGTTTTACTGAAGATGCTCAAGTGGACACCTGAGTTCTCCACACAGAAAGAATCCCCCATTGTTCCGATTTGGTGTACAATTAGGGAGGTACCTCTATATTACTATAACTCTGCTTCTATTGAAGCTATTGGTAATAGTATAGGTAGCTTTATAAAGAATGATTGTGCTACTGAGATGCTTACCAGGCCCTCGGCCATTAAATTCTGTGTTGAAATTGACTTAATGAAGCCTCTGTCACAATTTATTCGGCTTGGTTCAATAGCAAATAACAGAAAATATCCAATTGAGTTTGAAGATATCCCTCTCTATTGTGGCCATTGTGCTAAACTAGGACATTCATTAGGCCAATGTAGAGTTAACCCCCAGAATACAAATGATAGGATTGATGAAACTAACAGAATTCAGACTCATCCCAATCCTCAGTGGCAGGCAACGGGAAAAAAAAATTTGATTTACCACCTCTGCTCTCTGATTCTTCTAATGCCCCTTCCACCTCTAATCCTGATAAGGCTGGTAGGAGCCCTGATCTCCCTTTGCAATCTAACACTTTATCTCAGACTCCCACAAAACCTGTTTCTGGTGGTATTCAGCTAATAGAGAGTCCAGATAACTCCACCACTAGGTTATTAAAGGCTACTGCTAACTCTAAAACTGTACTGAAAACTTATGCTAGGGATGATCTTCACATTGGTTTACTTCGCTACCCTATGATTGACTCTATTGCTAACCCTACACTTTCCCTACTTGGAAAGATGTCAAATAGATTCTCTGTTTTGCAGGAAGAAGATCTTCACATCCAGGATCAGGAAGAAACTAGTTACAAAAAACAGGAGAACCTGGAGAGAACCTTGGATCTGGACACAAATGAGCAACAAATTTTGGATGACAATTCGGGCTCTGAGTATCCAGGTAAGTTTGATCATCAAGGTAAATCAAAAAATAAAAAGGTTACCTATCTTAGTCAACTGAATAAAATGTTATTAAGATCAGCAACAAAAGGTACAAAATCAGGTGAAATATGATAGATACAGTTAACATTAATTTTTTGATCTGGAATCTCCGTGGTATGGAAACATCAATGCTTAGGTTATCTAATTTGATTAAAATCAAGAAAATTCAGTTGCTATGCATAATTGAACCTATGCATGATAACTCTAAAATTCAATCCTATATGACTGCCTTGCATTTCTCCAATTGTCTAGCCCTTCCTAATGGAAAATTTTGGTTAATGTGGTCTCATCTCCTCTCTGTTTCCCTTATTACCTCTCATGTCCAATTTATGTTTGCTGACATAGCTCATCTTTCTTTGGACCTTAATATGACGGCTGTTTTCATTTATGCTTTAAGAGACAGAGAAGGTAGGAAAACATTATGGAAAGATTTAGAGCCTTTGTCTAATAGTGAGACTATTTTTATAGGGGATTTTAATACAATTAGAAATCTTTCTGAATATAGAGGGCCTTCTAATCCTGCTCTTGGGAGCATTAGGGACTTTAACACATGGATTAATTCAAATGGTATTCAGGAAATAAACATAGTAGGTAATCTGTTCACTTGGTGTAACTCCAGGCTTAGAAAACCTACTTCTAAAAGGTTAGATAGAGGACTTTGTACACTAGCTTGGAGTTCCAAATTCCCATCTTCCTCCATCCAGATTCTTAATAGGCACACATCAGACCACTTACCTCTCCTCCTCCAGTTATCCAACCTAATCCCATCATATCCTAAACCTTTTAGATTCATTAATGCCTGGTTCCAAAGGTCAGATTTCATTGCTTTATTGCAGGAGAATTGGGAAAAGCCGATACAGGATAAGGGTATGATTAGATTTTATTTGAAACTGATTAGGCTAAAAAGAGTCATCAAAACATGGAACAGAGAATCTTTTGGTAATATTGACTCTAATCTTACACAAGCTGAGGAAGCTTTAAGAATACAGGAATCTGCTTTTGATCTAAATCCTACCCTGACTGAACTTGTGAAGCTAAATCAGAAAAGGCTATTTTGCTAAGAGCCCTTAAGGAAAAAGAAAAGTTTTGGAAACAAAAAGAAAGACTTAAATGGCATAAATTAGGGGACAATAATACTCAATTTTTCCATAAGGTAGTCCAAGAAAAGAACTGTAGGATGCAGATTAATAAAATTAAAAATTCAGCTGGCCAATGGTTAAACACACAACCTGAAATTCAGAAGGAGGCAATTGCCTTTTATTCTGATCTACTAACTGAACCTGACCAAAACACTGAAGATACTTACTCTTCTCACTTCCTTAGCCAGATTCCAATGATTTTAAATGATTCGGATAATCATGCTTTAGCTACTCCTGTACTGGAATCTGAATTAAAATCTGTGATTCAGAGTTTAAACAGTAACAGTAGTCCTGGTCCGGATGGTTTCACACCTAAGTTTTATAAGAAATGCTGGCATTTTATTAAGCAAGATCTTATAGAGGCAGTAAATGACTTCATTGCAGGTTCTAATATCCCAAAAGGGATATCTAGTACTTGGATTACACTCATTCCCAAGAAAGTAACTCCATGTCAGTTTGGTGATTTTAGACCTATCAGCTTATCTAATGTAACTAATAAAATCTGTTCCAAGGTTCTTATGGTAAGGTTGAAACCTTATATGGATTCTCTGATTTCTCCTAACCAATCTTCATTTTTGAAGAAGAGAGACATTTCTGACAACATAATATATCTACAGGAAATGGTCAGATTCCTTGATAAGAAAAATAGAACTCCAAATTGTATTTTGAAACTGGATTTAATGAAAGCCTTTGACAGGGTCAACTGGCAGTTCCTTAGGAAGATTTTAGCTAAATTTGGTTTTAAAGGTAATTTTTTAAATGCAGTTATGAGAAATTTATCACAGGCACAATTTTCAGTTCTAGTTAATGGGAAACCTGTTGGTTTTTTCAAAGCTACTAGAGGGATTAAACAAGGTGATCCACTTTCTCCTTTCCTTTTTAACATTTTTAGCAGCATGGGCCGACACCTGGCTTGAGAGCTAGGAATTCTAACATACAATCTCACTACAAAACCATTAGTTATCGCCGATAACCCCTTACAGTCTAGAAACTTTTTCGGTAAAATAGTTATCTCGCTTGATCATCTCGCCAAGCTGGGATTCAAGTTTCTTAACCTCATCTTGATAATGCATGATATCCCCCCACTGACTCAAAGTACAATATAGAAAGAGTACAATATATTTTGACAAAGTCCTCTGCACCGCTCACTGCATAAAAAAAGAGTAAGTTACAAACTGTAACAAGACAGAAGAAAAATTCTAAAAATAGTATCCAAAAGACCTCAGAGGTGTCTGAAGAGGCTATCTTCTCAACAATTATTCCTCGCAAAGGATCCATAGATCGAAGAGGCCTTAGATGGGGTAGCCTATTATCACATATCTTTCTCTTATTAGTTCTTTCAAGGCCCTCCGAATCAACCTCTTCAAACACTCGACGGTCAGCTGAGGCATAGATACCCTCATAGACCCACACCAGCCAAACGAAAGGTTTATCACCCTTGGTTGCAGGGCGATAGGTATTAGTATCTAAAGGCTCAGGTTCTCGAAGGAAATCTACGTCCTCGCGTAGTCTCTCAGGAACCACATACCTCCTCTTCCTTATCTCAGAAAGGGCATCAGGATTCCATTGAGGAGTTCGATAAGATCCAGTGCAATCGAAGGATAAAGATTTATTTTTCCATGTCAGATTATTAGAGGGGGGAATGATAAACCTCCGGCCAGACAGCCTGTTACTTAAGGTGAAAATACCCTTTACATCTTGATTACTAATTAAAGAATAAACAACTCGAAATAACTCGTAACGAGGGTCCACATTAACCTCCCTACACGTAACCAGGAAAGCCATTATTATTACAATCACATTAGGGTGAAGTTGGGATAAAGTGACATCGAACTCCTCCATTAGACTCGATAGTAAGGAGGGAAAAGGGAAGCTAAGACCTGACCTAAGAGCAAGTGCAATGGTGGTTTCTTAGCAAGAAGCTGCCCCTTAGTTCCTTGCTAGGCAACTGGTTAAAAAATCGGTGTGGGGCATTAGCACACATGGTCAAGGGGCGGCTGGAAGCGGCCCATTTTTTTTGTTCCCAAATGGGACATGTGTCAGCCATGCATTTGCCCACGTGTTCCGCATGTAGTTGCCTTTTTTAAAATATATGAGGGACACGTGGCATGCCCTGATTGGGCCACGTGTCCATACCTTTGTTTATTTTTTTATGTTTTTTAAATATGTTTTTTTAATCATAAAATTTAATTTAAAAATCAGTAAAATAATGTAAAAATCCAATTTTATTTTAAAATCTGGAATGATTTTTGAGGAAATTATTGAAGAAAATTTATTGAAAAATTTTGGAATAATTATTGAAAAAAAATGAAATTCAATTTTAAAAGTTATAATGTATTATTAAATTTCACATTCAACTTATTTTGGGTGGACAATTTTATTTAAATTAAATGTTTATAGTAAAATTAATGAGTAGGATAGAGAAAATCAAGTGGTGTACATGAATAATAAAAAGTGGTTTCTTACCATTTGGAGAAAAAAATGGGTGGTTTCTTAAGCAGTTTCTTAGAGTGAGGTGGAAGAAAGAGAATGAGAAAAATAATATATTTAATTGGTAAGAAACCGAGAGCGGTTTCTACCATTGCACTTGGTCTAATATGTCTACTGTAAGTCATAGCTCTCCCTATGGGTAAATAAGCATGCTCATTAGCTTCGAGAGCTTTCAGTCGAGTGTTAAGATTCGTTGGTACGAAGGGACCTCTTCGATGAGTTTTTTCACCTCCTCGGGGTAAACATACTTTGTCGAACACCTATCAACTACAAATTTCCTCTTTGAAGGTTCATATAAAATTTTGTTTGCAACCCTCTCAATCCCAGAGCCATCTATGTGCTCGGAGCTACTCTTTGAAGGATTAGCGAAACCCTTACCAGAAACCTCACCTAATCTAGGGGAATTAACCCTAGTAGAATCAACCCCTTGTGGAGATTGGGGAATTAGTTAGGGCTGTGAATAGGGTTTACCGACTCTGTACTTTACTGAATCGACTGAGAATTTAACTGATCAAAGGGAACTTTTTCCAGAAAAAAGGAATTGACACTACGCGAGGACTTGTTTCCGGATGAACTCTCTCTCTCTCTCTCGGTCTCTCCTCACTATTCCTCTCGAAATCTACAAGGGGAGAAGATGAGGAAAAAAATAGGATAGCACTGGGATCCATGGAAACTTACTTGTGGAAATGAAGATGGAGGTAGGTTAAGGCTTAGGGGCTGGAGAAGTTATAAATCAAGAGCTCTCGGAGAGAAAAACCTGCAAAAAAAGAGTGGAAATGGAAAAAGAAAGAAAACCCTTAGGTTTATAAAAGGCGGAGGAAAGAGAAAAAGGTAAAGTAATGATTACCTAGAAAGGCGAAAGGTCTGAAAATAGAGGTAGAATTATGTTAGGATGGAGAAACAACATGTATGAGGTCTCAGTGATTACAAAAGGGGCACATTGGATACATTTGAAATTCTTACTAAAAGGCTTAAACTTGGAGCCTAGCATTACATTTGTGTGTAGAGAAAACACATGTAACGAGAGATTGCCTCTGTGGACAGAACTAAAAAGGTTGGCAATTAAGAATCAACCCTGGATTATAGTAGGGGATTTTAATTCACCCCTGAATTTGGAAGACAAAGAAGGTGGCAACCCTGTTTGTGACAATGAAATTGAGGTGTTCATATCCACAGTTGATGAACTGCAATTGGTAGAGATGAAGACATTTGGGTCAGTATTTACCTGGTGTAATAAAATGATAGGGGATCAGAGAATACTTTCAAAGATTGATAGGAGCTTGATCAACTAGAAATGGGTGGATAAGGTGCCAAAAACCAAATGTGTGGTGCTAGCTGAGACTATTTCTGACCATAAGCCACTAATGGTCCAGTTCAGTAATCATAAACAAAAAATGAGGAGGCCTTTCAGATTTTACAACATTTGGACAACAACAGAAAATTTTATGAGGATTGTATGTGAAGTTTGGAACACACAGACAATGCAAAATTTTCACCAGCTATCAGCTCATTTAAGAGCACTACAGCAGCCACTGAGACTTCTGAACAATACAAGTTCCAGTGACATAAGAGGAAGGTCAGACATTACCACTGAGAAGCTCAAAAAATTACAAGAAGCACTGGTGCTAAAACCATATGATCAAGGGCTACAAGAGGAGGAGAAAACTGTTAGAGCTTAGGCAACATTGATCTATGAGGCAGAGGTCCAATTTCTGATTAAAAAAAAAACAAATGTGGCTGGTTAAGACAGGGAGACAGACCTTCTAGGTTTTTCCACAACTTTCTCAAAACTAAATAGCATAAGAAACACATTTTGTGCCTAATTGATGGTGACAAAGTGGTGACAGGAAAGGATGAAGTGGAAGACTTATTGCTGAAATAATTTTAGAAGTTGCTTAGACACTCTTCCCCAATGCAACTAAAACTGGATGAACATGTGATAGCAAAAGACCCGATTTTGAATCTCTCTCAACAAATGGAACTATCAAAGCCAATTTCTGAGAGGGAGGTTTATACTGCACTTCAAGGCATAAAACCAAACAAAAGCCTTAGTTATTATGGTTACACAAGTCAATTTTTCAAAAAAAAAACAAGCCTGACCTAGAATTGGGAGAGAAGTCACAACTGTTGTCCAAGGTTTTTTCAAGGGGGGTGAAATGCCAAGAGATTTCAGCAGAACAGTCATTTCTCTACTTCCAAAGAAAGACAATCCACAGACTGCCTCAAATTACGGGCCAATATCCTGCTGCTCCACAATATATAAGATTATCACTAAGGTAATAACTGCTAGACTTAACTCATTTTTACCTTATTTGATATCTATGAATCAAGGTGCCTTTGTCCATGGTAGAGCTATCTCTCATAATATCTTGATCACTCAAGAACTTCTGCACACCTACAATTGGAAAAATACAAGAGTCTCAAGTTGTATGTTAAAAGTTGATCTTCAAAAGGTTTTGACAGCCTGGAATGGACATTTTTGTTTGATTTTTTTTATAGTCTGAAGCTGCCAGGGATTTTTATCAGTTGGCTAAGAAGGTGTTTAGAGGAATCTTCATTTAGTATTGCACTAAACGGAGGTTTTACAAAACCTTTTACTTCCAAGAGAGGAGTCAAGCAGGGGGGCCCTGCCTCTCCTCTTCTGTTTGTTCTCATAATGAAGTATTTCTATAGGCTTCTAATATCTTTCTTTGAAAGAAAAAAAAAGATAGACTATCATATGAAATGCAAGAGGGCTAAGATTCAGTGCCTGCTATTTGTTGATAATCTAATGATCTTTAGCAAGGCAAATCAGAAGTCCATCGCAGGCATTCTGAAGGTACTTAGTATTTTTAAAAGCACAACAGGTTTTTTTTATTAATCCTGCCAAGTCTCAGATCTTTTTTTCCAAGCTCAACTCAGTGGAGGCTCAAAGCTTACTTGACATTTTGGAGGTGAAGTATGGGGATCTACCAGTTCAATACTTGGGCCTGCCTCTCTCAGGTATAAACAGGAACATGGAGAGTTATCAAAAGCTTCTGAACAAGCTAAAAGTCAGGTTAAAACCTTGGAGTAGTAGAAACCTCTGTCGTGCAGCAATCCTAATTGATCAACATTGTCCTTCTAAGTGTTTCAGCATATTGGATGAACATGTTTCAGCTACCAATGTATGTTCACAAGGAGATTGAAAGTTTTTGCAGAAGTTTTCTATGGGGGCATGCTGCGGGTACTAAGCATTTAGTACCGGTCTCCTGGGACATTCTTTGCAGGAATAAACAAAATGGGGGAGCAGGCCCGAGGGATACTTTTACATGGAATAGGGCTCTGTAGTGCAAAAAATTATGGGAGATTCAATCTAAGCAGGACAATCTTTGGGTGAAATGGGTACAAGAGTTTAATATGAAAGGGAATGATCTTGCAGGATGAAAAGCCAAAGTGGATGGTAGCTATTCTTGGAAAACCTTGATGGAGTTAAACAGCACCATTGGAGCAAAATTGAACAGATATGTAGTCAAGGGCAAATTTAAGATTGCTCTTGCTTATATATAGCTACAAGGATAAACGCAGGAGTATGCTATATCTAAAGCTGTCTGGAGTAAATATCTGTTTCCAAAACATTCTTTTTTTCCTTTGGATGATGGCTTTGGGAAGGATGTCTATGTAGGATCGATTGAGGGGATTTCATATCAAGGTAGGGGTGCCTCACTGTCTAGAACCTCATACTGGACTGCAGGAAACTGCTGCCCACATATTTATACATTGTGAATACACAAAGAAGGTGTTCCTGGAACTGCAAATCAACAGTTTTGATAGCTTGAGAAGTGTCAAATGGTTCTGCTACTACAATTTCAGAAGGAGGGATCACGTAAAGAGATTCAAAATGCTTGTGGATGGATTCTACAATGTTTGGATGGAGAGGAATCGGAGATGCTTTGGAGGGAAAACATCAAACGCTACTGAGTTATGCCATTTGATTAGGAACAATTTTATTTTTGTTTAAAGAGTTGTAATATTGATGATGCAATAGTATGGACAAAAGTTGTAAGTGGTGGTGTTTTGTTTTGAAAGAAATGAAATCAAGTTCCATAAAAAAACATTATTACAAATATTAGCTACTATAAAATTGACCACGAACATGTTTTTTTCGAGTAACCAAAAGAAGTGATGGATTGCATACATGTGCCCGGTGATGATACAGAAAATTGGTTGTACAAAACAAGAGAGGATCGACTACATTAGAAAATGCGTAGGCCGTAAGGATAAATTACTTTTTGTTGCGCCATACATTGAGAGGTTATTTACAACGTTCAATTTCTTTACCAACATCGTTTCCACAAATTGTAAATGCTAATTAAATTTTCTTGTTCAGGGACCATTAGAGATTAATATTGATAGTACCCGCAAAGAAGCAAGCGTATTGGATGGATCCCCTCCACTTCCAACCATCTGATGCATTTGTTGAGATTTTGGAAGTTGCAATGAAGGAAAATAGTGAGCAAACAAATTGTTTGTTTCATGTTGTCGAAATCAAGGTGGCCTACCAATATGTTGATTTCCTCAATAGTATGCTAAATTATTTGATGCATTCGTATTAATAATTAATGTTTCTTGCATATAGTACAAGAAACAGACTCAAACTTGGGAGTGCGGCTATTACGTCATGTTATACGCATCCGAGTGCATGGAGAAAGTCACGAAGATGAACTTGAACTTGACATGGTATTTGTACATTTGAACATGGTAATTTTCCTAACTTGACAGGGTATCTGCCAAATATGTAATACTATAAATTTTTTTCCAGATTTTCAAAAAGGATTGGAAACCCTACTCGCATGAAGATATCAACCATGTGCGGAATTCATCGGCTCGTCATATAATTCTCAATCGGTCACACACACTAGGTACTCCCAATATTGGCAGGGACACTCAAATTAGATGACAAGTGAACGTTAGAAATGTCAAAATAGATTTTAGCGAATTCTATTCCTATCTATAGATTATTGCTTGGTTAGAAATTTGTATTGCTTAGTTAGCATTATCTATAGATTTTTTGCTTAGGGCCAAGATATTATTGTGTATTGTATTTAAATTGTGGCTATATGTCGAGGCACTTTTTGTGCCGAAAATTCTATTGGAATTTTTTTTACCAAAAGACCATATTACATTTTCGAGTCCGAAAATAGTTTCATCTCTTTAATTTAAATTTTGCAACGCAAAGAATAAGTTTACGAAATCGGAAAAGATAAAGTCGATGTGGTTTCCGAACTCGAAAATGTTTTGTTCCCCAGCCAATTCCAGCAACTGCCCGAAAATGTCACACGAGGTTGGAAACATTTATTCTTTTAGTGAAGAGACGAAGCACGGTATTAATAGTTTTCCAAAATTGAAAATGAATAACTTTCCGAGTTCGGAATAAGGAGCACAGGTCTGACAGGAAGACGGTTGTTTCCGAGTTTGGAAACAAATTAACGGCGGTTCCTGGGGCTGATTAAAGGCGGTTTGTAAGATTTAAAGGCTGTTCTGGGAACCTCCTTAATTTAAAGGCACAACCATTAAAGGCACCAAAAAAGTGTTTAAATTGCCGAAATAACCACCTTTAATAGGTCATTTCCACACTAATGGAAGGAATATTCTTTTTAGAGAGGGATATAGAAAAATATTGATGTAAATACACTGTAGCCACTATCAAAAACTACTTTAGCAACTGAAAGATAGAGGAAACCATTATAGTTGCTCTTATTACTGGGGTAAATATAGTGCATTTGCAGGAAAGTTCGTGTGTGTTGAAGACAGGAAATCAACGGAGCTACACATGTAGGCGTTTTGATATAATTGAAGATTTTGGTAATGAGGGACAGTGGTTGGTGACAGGAGGCGGTGGTTGTGGTGGTGGGTAGGGTAAAGAGGGAGTTTGAAGAAGAAGAAAAACGGAAAAATGGGGAACAAATATTCAGGTTGTGGGTAAGGGGTATTTTCTTCCTTTCATATTCGGTCAACGTCTAATTCCTTCAACTAACGTAAAAAATAGGTCACAAAGTTATATTACAACTGCACATTTTATCACAAAATTAGGGTTATTTTAACACTTTTTTATTCTGCATGACTATATTGGCAATCTCGACCTAAAATTAGGATTGAAATTATAAAATCTCATTTACTTTTTACAATCCCTACCATTCTTTTCACTTAGTCTTTTAAAATTAAAAAGAGTGCTCTAAGTAAGGTCATTATAAAGGGCCATATCAATTTTGATCCAAAAAAAAAACCATTTCAAATGTGTTTCATCCCGAAAAACAAAACTCTCCCTTTAAGTTAATTCAAGCAAAATATAGATATGTCTTGAACTTTAGTGAGAGATTTAAGCATGATTAGCTATGTTACAAAAGGAAATCAATAAAGAAATAAGGGAGTGCAACTGTACAAATAGGACCTCTGTTTTTATTTTCCACACAAAGGGAGTACAAATTTGAACAGCCCACCTTAAAATATACAAATATAGTCTAAACTTAATTAAACAATGAACTGATCAAAAAAAATTAAACAATTAAAAATGCGCAAAGTACATTCGCTTGTGTTAACTTGCAACACAGAATACGCAACCACAACCAGCACTTATTTAGCAACACCAACACGTACACCTCTAGTATCATCGAACCTAATGCAGACGATGCGCCTGTTTAATTGTCTCTCTGGCTCGAATAGACATCTGTAGTATCATCTTTAGATAAACTACGGAGTAGGCCAACAAGGGCGTTATCATTTCAGCTGCGCCATTTTAGCCCTTCTATACAGCATAGGGGAACATGAACCACTCTTTAGACACAGTCACAAGCTGCAAAGCTTTCCGGTTCTGTTGCTTTCATCCATACTATATTTCCCCAACCTTGATGTACTATATGGCCTCGTGAAATGGATTCAGCGATTAAGGACAAGAGGGTTTCTCCAACCATTCCTGCACCGGTTTTTATCCGTGCGAAGATTCAGGTGATGAGAATGAGAAGAGAGCATCTCAGTTGTTCAGTGCTATGCAGAACGTCTCAATTTGGAAGAGAAGTCCTTCATCCAGACTTTATCAGCTAATGTCAGAGGGATTTCTTCATCTCTATACAAATGCTTCAGTATAAACAGAGCGGTATCAGGGTCTCTCAGTAGTTTCTGCATTAAAAACCAATGCAATGTTTCAATTAATCAGGAAACGATCATTAAAAAATAATTCCCAACAGTGAAAGGTGGAAAGGGAGCAGAAAATCATCATGAAGTTATTTGGGAGTAATGTCAAAAAATGGGTAGAAACTAAACTGCTCATTACAGACTTTACTCACCCTGAAGAATTGTTGGTACATTTTCCAATATATTGCTATAATTCTAGTTGTACAATAAAGCTGTTCTTCACAAGACCGCATTCAGCTCTCTGGCTCCCATTCTCGGAAAGCAGTAAAGCTTGATTTGTGAAAACAGACTTGTAAATTTTTATTGCAAAAACGTGTATTAATGAAACAGATTAATAACCTTCAAACTAACTGTACTAGCATCTAAAAGCTGACCAACAGCTCTAACTAACAAACTACAGAACTGGAAACAAAAACTGACTAACAGTCTAGAAAGTAGAAACTGAAGCTGTTGGTCTGCAAACTGAAAGACTAGTTAATATCTGAGATCAAATAAGATGCTCCCATTCTTGAAAACAACTCAAAGGCACATCAGAGCAATGAGGCTCGTCTTCCCACAAAAAATCAGCAATTTCTTGATTTTCAAAGCTAGAAGGTGACAAAAAATCCGACTCTTCACCCCCAATGTGGAAATTGGGGAAATTGGGGAAATTAGGCTTTTGCGCACAATCATCCGAAAAAGGTCGGATTTCCCCAATTTCGAAATTAGGGTTTTGAACATTTTCAATTTTATCCGCTAAGGGTCGGATTTCCCCAATTTCGAAATTAGGGTTTTGAACATTTTCAATTTTATCCGCTAAAGGTCGGATTTCCCCAATTTCCGCAATTGGGGAACTAGGGTTTTTAGGTGAATCGACACTGTGAGCGGAGGAAGATGAACTCGCAAGAAAGGCTTCGACAACAGACGTGATAAGGGGTTCAGGAGCCGAGGCTTTGAATTTTTTCCCGGAGGGATATTCTACGATCACAGCGACTCGACTACCGGGACACACTTCTTGAAGTTCCTTAGCCTTTTTGAAAAGAGTAGCGTACCTTTTGGAGAAGGAAGAACGGCGCCTTTCAACTTTATCGAACTTTCGGATCTCGATTCTTCTTCGACCGGTGCCGCCCTTCCGTTTCTTGTCAGTCTCCGCCGTCATTTTCAAGATTTCGGGAACCCAGTGACAGAGTTTCAGGTTTCTGAAAGAAAGCGATTTTGACAGAGTTTCTGGGTTTCTCAGAGAGAGCGTTTGCGTTTGCGTTTGCGTTTGCGTTCTGAATGAATACAAAATCTATATATAGATGTACTGTACGGTCTTCACCTAGAAGACTCAGTCTACTCATCCGGTGGGCCCAGCTTTCGTGGGCCCCCATGTGCCTAAATAAAAAAACTAACTGCGCCGTTTTACTATTAGGCCATGGGCAGTGGTAGAGACCGCTATCGGTCTCTTACCAATTAAATATATTATTTTTCTCCCTCTCTCTCTCCCACCTCAGCTTAAGAGACCACTTAAGAGACACCCCCTTTTTTTCTCCACAATGGTTAAGAGACCACTGTGCACTATTCATGGAACCCACTTGATTTTCTCTATCCTACTCATTAATTTGACCACCAAAAATAAGTTTAAATATTTAAATTTAAATTCGTTTTTAAATTTAAATTCGTTTTTAAATTTAAATTCATTTTTAAATTTAAATTTATAGTCGTTCTTAAATTTAAATTCGTTTTGATTTTAAACTTAAATTCGATTTTAAATTAAAATGCATTTTTAAAATTAAACTTAAAGTCGTTCTTAAATTTAAATTCGTTTTTAATTTTAAACTTAAATTCGTTTTTAAACTTAAATTCGTTTTTAAATATAAATTTAATACAATGTTTAAATATTTAAATTTAAATTCGTTTTTTAAATCTTCACCACTAAAATAATTATGAAAAACATAAAAAGTGCGCGAAACCAATTGTAACAACTATGAAAATAACTTCCGATACTAAATAAAATTTTGATCATCTCCATCCTAATATTACAATTTAGAAATCAAAATATTGGTCTAATCCAACCAATTATTAAAAATAGGTAACACATAAATATTGATCTAGCCTGACCAAAAAAACACGGATGACGAAACTATGTCGTAACCCTAATCTTGACCACCCAGATGCTGGTAAAGATGTTCTGTAAGATCATTTTTCAACTGGTCATGTTTAGCTCTATTGCGCACATCCCTCCAGTTTTGCCTGAAAGTCGGAAGATCAGCATGCCGCTCGGCATTATAATGCCAAGGAGAGTCGTCGATTTGGTCATAATCATTTGGTTGAACTTGCAACCCATATGTGTCTCTTTCATCTTCGACTATCATGTTGTGCAGTATGATACAAGCTATCATAATGTTGCCCAACGTTTCCACATTCCAGTATCGGGCTGGGTTGCGAATCACGGAAAATCGAGCTTGTAAAATACCGAAAGCACGTTCGACGTCTTTACGGTAACTTTCTTGACGCTTTGTGAAGAGTTGCTTCTTGGGGTCATTTGGAGCCGTATAGGCTGGCATGAAAGTCGCCCACTTAGGATAGATTCCATCTGTAAGATAGAACCCTTGATCGTAGGTCCGACCATTGACTTCGTATGGAAAACGTGGAGCTCTCCCCTCACATACGTCGTCAAACAATGGTGACTTGTCCAGAACGTTGATATCATTATTTGACCCGGCCATACCAAAAAATGCATGCCATATCCATGTATCGTAGGAGGCGACGGCTTCCAAAATAATTGAGGCACGTCCACTCCTACCCTGAAATTGCCCCTTCCAACCTACAGGACAATTTTTCCATTCCCAGTGCATGCAATCAATACTACCAAGCATACCTGGAAATCCACGTCCACGTGCCACGTGCATCAGGCGAGCAATGTCCTCCTGATTTGTTGGTCTGAGGAATGTGGGACGGTATACGGCAATGATTGCATTCACAAAATGAGACACCGTTTCTCTAACCGTCGTTTTGCCCATCTGTAAGCATTCATCCAGTTGGTCGTATCCACAACCATATGCCAAATGCCGCATTGCCACCGTGCACTTGTGAAGTGGTGAAAATCCTTGATTACCGGTAGCATCAGGCCTTTGTATGAAATAAGGATCGTAGTTGGTGACATCTCCCACTATACGTTCGAATACAGTTCGCCGCATGCGAAACCTTTGACGAAAGTGTCGGTCGTCGTACATTCTTTCAGGAGGTTGAGCAAAATATTGCCTCTGGAGTAATTCCTGTGCTCGAACACGATCCCTTCTGATATGATTCCTGTTTTTCTTGGGTAAGGTTGGAGAAGTTTGAGCACTCTCGTCCTCTATGGCTGCGTACCATTGTTTAGCCATTTCTGGCAAATTTAAGAAGAAGTTCATTGTCTCAGGATCGGGGTCAGGTAGGAAACCGGGAATATCATAGGTTGATGGGTTTGATGATTCTCCAAAGTGAAGCTCATCATCGTTGTTATGGGAATTAGAAGAGGTCATGGTTGGGATGAAGAAGGGAATTGGTAGAAGAATTGAAATTCGGGGTTGGAATGAAAGGTAAACAAATGACCCATTTATATAGATGACAAGTGCTACAATTTTGGTCTTGTGGCTTGGAAATGATGAAATGAACCCATGTGAGTGGATGGGATGTGTCCATGACAAGTGCTACAATTTTGGTCTTGTGGCTTGGAAATGATGAAATGAACCCATGTGAGTGGATGGGATGTGTCCATGACAAGTGCTACAATTTTGGTCTTGTGGCTTGGAAATGATGAAATGAACCCATGTGAGTGGATGAGATGTGTCCATGACAAGTGCTACAATTTTGGTCTTGTGGCTTGGAAATGATGAAATGAACCCATGTGAGTGGATGGGATGTGTCCATGACAAGTGCTACAATTTTGGTCTTGTGGCTTGGAAATGATGAAATGAACCCATGTGAGTGGATGGGATGTGTCCATGACAAGTGCTACAATTTTGGTCTTGTGGCTTGGAAATGATGAAATGAACCCATGTGAGTGGATGGGATGTGTCCATGACAAGTGCTACAATTTTGGTCTTGTGGCTTGGAAATGATGAAATGAGCCCGGGAACTGAACCGGTTAAAAAGAAATGATGAAATAAATAAATATTGATCTAGTCTGACCAAATTAATAATAGGAAAGAAATAAATATTGATCTAGTCTGACCAAAAAATAAATATTACAATTAATTTCCACCGTAGACTACCCCAATTAATTTATCTCGTAGTTCTTCCTCTGCTGCAGACAACTCTCCCTTTCGAATCAAACCATCAAGGAGTTTAGTGTTAGCTATCAGGTGCTCCCGATCTGATTGTTTTTCAACGAACTCCCGCTGTGCTATGTTGTACTCCATTCTAGCTCTTTCACTCTCCGCAAGTATTTCAGCCTTTTTCGTAGCTGCTTCAATTGCGGCCGCACACTGCATTCTAGCGGATTCTTTTTCATCATTTGTTGCTGTTGCCCTGGCCTTTCCTTTCCCCCTTGCCTTGCATTTAGCGGCTTTAACACCAATAGGCCTGGATGGATATTGCATAGCTTCAGGATCGTCGCCACCACGGGGTGTCGATGGCACCCCCCGTAGTGAATATTCTTCTCCATCGGTATCCTTTGGGCCATATTGTGCTATGAATTTGGGGTTCCTCCTGCAATCGTCATAGCAATGGAAGAACAAAAATTGTTGTCCGTCGTTTTCATCTGCAAACAAGTTCAGGGTCCATGACTTCATGTCTCCTTGGCTTGACCCACTCCCGGCCCGACTAAAGTGACGTGCGGCTTTGCTTTCACACCCCACATATTTGCCAATATCGTGAGCCATTTTTGACCACCGACACTTGCACGACTTCATTGACCGGTTGGAATTTGCATAAAGGTTCACATCGTGCATAATTTTAGTCCAAAACACACCCGCATTTTGACCCGTACCCAACACGCAGTCGGTGGAATGCTCGAACCATGCGCCACATAGGATTTTATCATCCTCTACACTCCATTTGTCCCGGCTACTTCTCGTCTTCGTAACCTTACTCCCGGACACTATTGCAACTTCATCATTTCCTTCACCTACATCATTTCCTAGAAGAATAAATCATTTTTTCAAAGCAAAACAAATCTCAAATATATATTATTTTTCAAATTATGTTCATGACATGTTAAAATAAACGAACATATTAGATGACGTACTAGATTGCATATTAAAATGCATATAATATATGCATATAAATGATTTATAAATTACAATCTTCATAATTGAAATAAAACACATTAAAATAGGGCTTACCGTCCGTAACATCGTGACCTCCATATTGTCGCCCATCTTCACCCCCAAAATTTTGGCCCGGGGAACCGCGACCTACTCGGGGTGAAAATGCACCCGATTCGTTTACAGCATCAAGATGTGGAGCTTGAAAGCCTTGGCCATACAAATTTTGGTACGAATTTTGCGATTGGGTGTTCGCATTTCGGGAGTGGTTCAGGTAAGGAGGGTTCATGTATGCGTTTCGGGAAGAGTGGCATTGATTTTGAAAATTCATGTATGAATGTTGAGAATTGAAATAAAAGTGGGGAGGCATGTTTGGAGAATTTTCACTAAATTCCGAATATGGAAATGGACGATAATTCGGAATTTGCGAAAAATTCTCCGTATCGGAAGAATTTGGGATTACCCGATCTTTGCCTTTCGACGTTCTTCGTGGATCCATCACGAAAAATGAATAACAATATAGAAGATGAATTTGTGGGATAAGAGAATTTGATTTGGAAGTGGTGTGGTGAAATGAGTTGAAATGGTCCATATTTATAGGCAAAAAAAGTGGGAGAATGAAATTTAAAAATTGTAACAGAAATTTTAAAAAAAAAAAATTCATGCAAAAATTCGTCTGGGACACGTGTCGCCACCAGAATGGGACACGTGTCCCATTAAAAAATATACCCGTTATACAGCCGTTGGGGGGGACACGTGTCGCCTCCGTATTGGGCCACGTGTCCCCCAGAATTCCCAGCTGATATCGTTGGAAAAAATTACCGTTGCTGACACGTGGCCCAACCAGTGGGTGCCACGTGTCAGCAACGGAAATTTTTTTTTAAAAAAAACCAGAGGCTGAGTGGGACACGTGGCCCACTCAGGTGGCGACACGTGTCCCACCCGTTGAAAATTCAAAAACTGCGGGCGAAGCATGTGCTTTGTCAGACGCGTTTGGCAAGAGGCCGGGCTCTTAGTAAGAGCTCGGTCTGCGGTCTCTTAACAAGAGACCGCTTATAAGACCACCACTGTGGTGGTTTTCGGTCTCTTAAGCGGTCTTTTAATTTTAAGAGACCACCACTGCCCATGCCCTTAGGCCCTTATCTAGAGCTGATCTCATCTGTCCCTGAACAGAATTAGAATGAAACAAATATAAATATATTGAATTAAACTGAAATTCATATCAAATAGAAAATTCTTATATCAAACATTTTTTTAGTTTTGTTCTTATTTTAAATATGGACTTGTAATATTTTATTTTTCAATTTAATTATCTTAAGATTTTAGTTTTATTTCTTGATTAAAATGTGTTTTACCATGCAAAATACAAAAAGATATTTGGCTCCTTTTATGGATCCAATCGCAAAGTATCATATGTCGTATTATAGAAGATACAGGCAACGTAACAGATAATGATATGATAAATTACAGTAAAAAATGTACTGAACTGAAATAAATATAAATATACAGTACTAAAATAAGTATAAATATAATTAACTGAAATATATATAAATATACTGAACTGAACTGAAATAAATAAATATACATATATATACATATGTACTGAACTGAAATAAATATAAATACAGTGCGCTAATCTGATAAAACTGAACTGAAATCCAAATAAGCACTAGAGAATAGGGCCTTGGTTTCAAAAAAGAAAAAAAACTACACCGTTTTACTATGTTCCTATCTCCAATAATGTTTCAATAAACTTATCTCCAAAAATGATTCAATTATCTTTTTCTCCAATAAGATTTCGATCAAAAGCATCATAATAATAAGTTTATGAATAGTTACTATCCTCCAATAATACTCACTTTCCTTTTTTTAATAATATATTTATATGAGTCGGTCTTTTAAAATGTTGTATTTTCATAAATTATAGAAATGTCAAGATTTAAATGCAAATTAATCCCTCTGTCCCATAAAAATTGACGCAATTACTTTTGGACCGGTATTTTATGCGACATGAGGTGGAAGTGTTGATGGAAAATAAAGGAAGAGTGTTTTGGTAATGGAAGAGTTGACAAGTAGATTTAATCAATCTCTTGAGGGATAATATATTAAATATATAAGCTAATTTTTTACCACTTTAGGTAAGAATTGACATGTGCCAATTTTTGTGGGACGAACTATTAGAATAGAAGATTTTAGAGACTAGATTAGGGTTTAGTTATTTACATATATAATCTTTTTGTACTCTATTTATTCTCTCAATAATCTAAACTCTAATCAATGGGAATCCATTTCTACATGGTATCGGAGCATGTTATTATCTTGCTTTATTATTTATGATTTCTTTTTCTTCTTCCCGATCAAATTCAGTTGCCGTCGTCGGTGACTGCTCGGCTATTTCCAACAATTTTCTTTTTCCCCCTCTCTCAACATCTCCCTCCTCTCGGCATCTACTCTCTCCGCTTCTCTCTGGAACTTTCTCCGACCTCGGCTTCGCTCTGGCATTCCTTCCTCTCGGCGTCTACTCTCCGTTCAGCTTTGGCCGGTGACCAGCTCCCATCCCTCTCGGAGTATCAACTTCTCCAACGCCTTCGTGTGGTCAGCCCCTCCAGCATCATCTCCAGTGAGGCCTATTTCTAGGGATGTTCATTGGTCGGGGCGGGTCAGCTGACCTGGCCTAAATTGACCCTAAATTAGGGTCAAATGGATCGGGTCGGGTTAAAATTCTCATAGTGTAAGGTCGGGTCGGGTCGGGTCGGAGTAGGTCATGGGTCGACCCAAATTGATGCAAATTGAACAAAATTATATAAAAATAGTAAACTTGTTTTTTTGGGTAATATGCAAATATAACCCTATATAATGGAGAAAGTGCAAATATAACCCTGAGTTGTTTTTTAGTGCAAATATAACCCTAACTATTATACATATATGCAAATATAACCCTAACTATTATACATATGTGCAAATATAACGCTAAAGCCATTATTCCGGCATTGACTGATCAGGGTTATATTTGCACTTTCAATTATCGCAGGGTTATATCTGCACTTCATTATCACAGGGTTATATATGCACTTTCATCAATTATATAGGGTTATATATGCACTTTTCTCTTTTTAAAAAAATGTATTTTTAACTTTATAAATATATATATTTTTCAAGAATGTTAAAATTGTTTATGAAGTAAATTAATGGTGGATATATTGTATTAAATTAATTATTTTTATGATTTTTTTTCAAGAAAATGAGACAAAATTGGAAAACAGGTCAAAATGGGTCGATTTGGGACAAAATCCGACCCGACCCATTTTGACCCAAATGGGACATTGACCTGACCCAATCCAAATGGGCCATTGAATGTTCCCCGATTTTACCCCTGTAGCAATCGTGAATAAACAATCAACTTCGCTCAACGAAGCTTCGAAGATGGGTTTGGTACGTCGCCTACAACACGGTATTAAAGCCCTACAGGGCAATGAGTCCCTTTCCGCATCACCCTCAAGAATTAGCGGCTCCTGTCCATTAACATCAGAAACCATCGTAGGCGTTTCTTCCACAGACACAACTGAGAGAACTCTGTTAGAAGAACAGACATGCGGAGTCTTAGTTTGAGGGAATTACGCTGAGACCGAGTCTTCTTTTTCGCCTGGGCATTCTACTTAGATTGAGTCTTCTTTTAGGAGACCCTCTTCGAACGCTTACCCTTCGAAGAGATTCCTGGTGAAGAACCCCTGTTTGAAGGACCTTCTTTCTGGGAGTTGGCATTCTTCTCTTATCAAAGATGCTCTTTCCATTTGTGAATGGCATCGAATACCGCATAGTAATTTGGGTCCCTATCTAAACCCTTTTGCATCATAGCCATCTTGGTATCATACATGAACCTAAAAATGTCACCAATAGGGCCCATATCAAGGCCCCTTAAGATAATCCATGTGCTCGAAGGCTGTCAGAATAGAGCTGGATAGTAGCAGCATGGGCCGACACCTGGCTTGAGAGCTGGGAATTCTGACTTACAATCTCACTACAAAATCGTTAGTTATCGTCGATAACCCCTTGCAGTCTAGAAAATTTTTCGGTAAAATAGTTATCTCGCTTGATCATCTCGCCAAGTTGGGATTCAAGTTTCTTAACCTCATCTTGATAATGCATGATATCCCCCCACTGACTCAAAGTACAATATAGAAAGAGTACAATATATTTTGACAAAGTCCTCTGCACCGCTCACTGCATAAAGAAAGAGTAAGTTACAAACTGTAACAAGACAGAGAAGAAAAAATTCTAAAAATAGTATCCAAAAGACCTCAGAGGTGTCCGAAGAGGCTATCTTCTCAACAATTATTCCTCGCGAAGGATCCATAGATCGAAGAGGCCTTAGATGGGGTAGCCTATCATCACATATCTTTCTATTATTAGTGCTTTCATGGCCCTCCGAATCAACCTCTTCAAACACTCGACGGTCAGCTGAGGCATAGATACCCTCATAGACCCACACCAGCCAAACGAAAGGTGTATCACCCTTGGTTGCAGGACGATAGGTATTAGTATCTAAAGGCTCAGGTTCTCGAAGGAAATCTGCGTCCTCGCGAAGTCTCTCAGGAACCACATACCTCCCATTCCTTATCTCATAAAGGGCATCAGGATTCCATTGAGGAGTTCGATAAGATCCAGTGCAATCGAAGGATAAAGATTTATTTTTCCATCTCAAATTATTAGAGGGGGGAATGATAAACCTTCGGCCAGACAACCTGTTACTTAAGGTGAAAATACCCTTTACATCTTGATTACTAATTAAAGAATAAACAACTCGAAATAACTCGTAACGAGGGTCCACATTAACCTCCCTACACCTAACCAGGAAAGCCATTATTACTACAATCACATTAGGGTGAAGTTGGGATAAAGTGACATCGAACTCCTCCATTAGACTCGATAGCAAGGAGGGAGAAGGGAAGCTAAGACCTGACCTAAGAGCAAGTGAACTGGTGGCTTCTTAGCAAGAAGCTGCCCCTTAGTTCCTTGCTAGGCAACTGGTTAAAAAATCGGTGTGGGGTATCAGCACACATGGTCAAGGGGCCGCTGGAAGCGACCCGGTTTTTTTGTTTCCAAATGGGACACGTGTCAGCCATGCATTTGCCCACGTATTCCGCATGCAGTTGCCTTTTTTAAAAATATATGAGGGACATGTGGCATGCCCTGATTGGGTCACGTGTCCATACCTTTGTTTATTTTTTTAAATATGTTTTTTTAATTGTAAAATTTAATTTAAAAATCAATAAAATAATGTAAAAATACATTTTTATTTTAAAATCTGGAATGATTTTTGAGAAAATTATTGAAGAAATTTATTGAAAATTTTTGGAATAATTATTGAAAAAAATGAAATTCAATTTTAAAAGTTATAATGTATTATTAAATTTCACATTCAACTTATTTTGGGTGGACAATTTTATTTAAATTAAATGTTTATAGTAAAATTAATGAGTAGGATAGAGAAAATCAAGTGGTGTGCATGAATAATAAAAAGTGGTTTCTTACCATTTGGAGAAAAAAAATGGGTGGTTTCTTAAGCGGTTTCTTAGAGTGAGGTGGAATAAAGAGAATGAGAAAAATAATTTATTTAATTGGTAAGAAACCGACAGCAGCTTCTACCATTTCACTTGGTCTAATATGTCTACTGTAAGTCATTGCTCTCCCTATGGGTAAATAAGCATGCTCATTAGCTTCGAGAGCTTTCAGTCGAGTGTTAAGATGTGTTGGTACGAAGGGACCTCTTCGATGTGTTTTTTCACCTCCTCGGGGTAAACATACTGTTTCGAACACCTATCAACTACAAATTTCCTCTTTGAAGGTTCATATAAAATTTTGTTCGCAACCCTCTCAATCCCAGAGCCATCCATGTGCTCGGAGCTACTCTTTGAAGGATTAGCAAAACCCTTACCAGAAACCTCACCTAATCTAGGGGAATTAACCCTAGTAGAATCAACCCCCTTGTGGAGATTGGGAAATTGGTTAGGGCTGTGAATAGGGTTTACCGACTCTGTTCTCTCTGAATCGACTGAGAATTTAACTGATCAAGGGGAACTTTTTCTAGAAAAAAGGAATTGACACTATGCGAGGACTTGTTTCCTGATGAACTCTCTCTCTCTCTCTCGGTCTCTCCTCACTATTCCTCTCGAAATCTACAAGGGGAGAAGATGAGGAAAAAACTAGGATAGCACTGGGATCCATGGAAACTTACTTGTGGAAATGAAGATGGAGGTAGGTTAAGGCTTAGGGGCTGGAGAAGTTATAAATCAAGAGCTCTCGGAGAGAAAAACCTGCAAAAAAAAAGAGTGGAAATGGAAAAGGAAAGAAAACCCTTAGGTTTATAAAGGCGGAGGAAAGAGAAAAAGGTAAAGTAATGATTACCTAGAAAGGCGGAAGGTCTGAAAAGGCGTGAAAAAGATGAAAAGCCCATCTACAACTGCTCCACACGCATCGTTATCCTGCTTTAAGCCAATTCACGCGCCTTTTTCAAAATTCTAAAGGTCAGAACATTTGATAAAAATCTAAGTGCTCCTTTGTAACACGGAAAATGAAGAACTCGCAAAGGAAACTCACATCGTGGAAAACCATATCAGAAGTCAAATAGTGCGTATAACCTTCGATGAGATATGCCTTCGAAAGTTGAAAGATCACTTAGTTTTTCTTGAGGCTTTTGATGACATAGTAGAATTAAGAACTATATGGGCTGATATTCTCATCACCTAGAAAGAGGCCTAAGACTCAAAATATACTTAAGTGGGCTTGTAATTGGGTCATTCACTAGAAGACAAAGGAATGAAGGTGATGGACCAAAGATATTAGGGATTTAGAAGAATACAAATAGGAAAGTATGTCTTCTATTTTTTATAACACTCCATTGTCTACTAGGGTGAGGAAGAACAGAGGAGCTATTTGGTATTTTTGACAGAAGCAAATATCGATAAAGAGTGATTGAAAGCTGATTGTCTTCTTTGATATATGAACTTCTCGTTTAACGTCAAGAACATTTTGGAAATCATAACATACTAAATGAAGTAGCTTTTCAGTATTGAACACAATAAATTAAATACATAAGTTAACTTTTTTTTAAAAAAATATTAGTAAAAGCTGATGTGGCTAAATGTGTGGGTGACACATGGCCAAAAACTTCTTGTTTTAGTAATTTTATAGATATGCATATGCAGGGCAAGTTCAAATCATCAAATATAAAAGCTAGATTCATAAAAACTTCAACCAAATAACAAATAGCGAATTAACTAGCTACCAAATATAATATCAAGTTTTAAGACTCCCAAGTCTCAACAAAAAACACACTAAAAAACCAAAACGACACAAACACAACATAATTAGTTCCTAAGAACTCTAAGTTTAGACTTTAAACTTCAAAGTTTAAAGATCATCAAGAAAATCATCATGATCATTTTCATCATCATGAATGACCATCACATCATCTACATCTCCCCCATCCTTTCCAATATCTTGTTCCTCCTCCTTATTATCTTCATCAATCAAAATGAGCTTTCGTGATGTAGGGTTTGAACTAGATCCAACAACATTTCTCGTAGCTCTTGTGTTGTAACTAGACTCATCTACCCAGGAAGCTCTTCTCACGGCACTCCAACTCAAATTATCATTTGCAAACACCAAATCATCACCAGAATCATCACCATTCATCGCACCAACCAACCATTCATTACTTTCATCAACATCTTCCAAACAAATAGGATTATTCTTATCTTTGCTTTTGGCTCATTGGCTTAAAGCCTTATCGGCCTTCACATAAATCAAATTGTTCAACCTCTCATGTCCCAATCTATTCCTCCTCTTTGTGTGAAGCTAGGAAGAAAATCAAGAAATGTCACAAATTAATTTTCATTACTAAAAATGAAAACTAAAAGAGACAAATTCTTGTAAACAAGAAAAATAAAATTATAGATACTTACTTGATCAAATACACTCCAATTTCTCTCACAACCCGTAGCACTACATGAGAAACTAAGTATGTGTATTGCAAACTTTTGCAAATTTTTAGCATTTGCGCCATATTGTTCCCACCATAATGCTACAATATAAACATTAACTTTTGCAAACTTTTGCAAAATAGAATCTTGAATTTTAACATCCTGAACCTATCGAGTAATACAAGCAAGGAATACCGTTTGAACTTCCTCAAAAAGTGCATTTTTGGGATTATCATAGAAGAGCTCCAGGTTCAGGAAGTATCCCGCCGCATGCAAAGGGCGGTGAAGTTGACAATCCCACCTTTGGTCAATAATCTCAAACACTTTCTTGTCTGACTTCGATCTCTCCATAAAACACTTTGCAATTGTTTAGCCTCATAAATGTAGCCCATAGCCGGCTTTACCTCTCCATCAACAATTCGAAGAACTTTCACAAGTGGAGATGTCAACTTAAGAACATGCACTACATTCTTCCAATAAGAATCTTTTAACATAATTTGAGCAACCTTCCTTGCTTCCAGTTCCTTTGCCCACTTGCTTTGTTGTCACTCTTCCAATTTAATCATTTTTCTCAAATTACTCTTTTGTTGGTGAATTTGAGAAAGAGTAATAAATGAAGTGGCAAACCTTGTTTGAGCGGGTCTATGCAAATTCCTTTGATTGGTAAAATTTCTCATCATATTCACACGGCCAACATGACTAACAATATAACCACTCATAAACATACTATCATTCAATGTAGTATGAACTGTGGGTAATTTTCCAATATCCTCTAACATGAGATCAATGCAATGAGCTGCACAAGGAGTCCAATACAAGTGTTTTCTCTCGGCTTCCAAAAGTGTTCCTACGAATGTAAATTTTTTAAAGAAAGTTATTAGTTTTTCAATGTTACTTATGAAATTCTAAAAAAAACAACTAGATTGAAAGTATTAATCTTATTATAAGCGGATGCATTATCGATAATCACTTGGACCACATTTTCCTCGCCAATTTCCTCTACCTTGTCATTGAGAAGTTTGAACGACAAGGTTAAATCCTTTGAGACTTCGGAAGCATCAATGGAATTGATAAAGACCGAGCCCTTAGAAGAGTTAACAAGAAATTTTATAATATCCCTTTGAACAACCGAATCACACCATCCATCGGATAAAATAGAACATCCCTTTTTAGCCCACTCTTTTCATGCTCCTTCACCCGAGCTTTGCCACTTCTTCCTTAAGTAGAGGAACTCTTAACTCATACATTGTAGGCGGTTTCAAACCGGGTGCAAATTGTCCAGTCATTTCAACCATATCTCCAAAACTCTCATGAGTAACCGAATGGAATAGAATCCCCACATCATAAAAATCACTTTGCAATGGCTTTACATGCTTTCTTCCTTAGCTCTTTATTCAAATATTCATTCATTGATGCTTGCTTCCCTTTATTGTACAAATGAAATCTATTTTAAAGTTTAGGGATAAATGTCAATATAACCCTATCTACTTAAGTAAGTGCCAATATAACCCTATGATAATTTTTAGTGCAAATACAACCCTAACTAGTTCATGAAAGTGCTAATATAACCCTCAGATATCATTTTCGGCATTGGCCTCAATTTTTCAGCATTGACTCTATGTAAATTGACCAAAATACCCTTTGGGCTAACTCTGAAATTGGATGGACAATTTTACCCTCTTAGTTAGCCGGAACGCCATAGTTCGTTGAAATTAGGTAGCTATCAGCACATTATGCAATCTTATTGGGTTATATGAGCACATTCTTAATGTTAATAGGGTTATATCAGCACATTTCTAATATTTGTTGGGTTATATCAGCACATCCTTAAAACTTATAGGGTTATATTGGCACTTTCAAATATTGAAAGGTTATATTGGCACTTATGTCAACTAGGTAGGGTTATAAAAGCACTTTTTTCTAAAGTTTATTATACTTCCCTTAGGGTCTTAGGGTCTCGCCAAAGAGACACACGAATACTGAGATGCACAGTTGGAGTTGAGAATTATTTTATTAGTTGTAGATTTTCTGGAGTCAAAGAAAGCGACCACTACAAATTGATATCCGAACTACAAATTGAGATGAAAATTACCTTAGCAAAGTCGTTGACGCAAGGAGAAGAGAATATAAAACAACGTCAAAGCAGAGTCGTCGGAGAGGAGAAAAAATGAAGAGCCGACGCGAGGGAGAAGAAATAGCCGACGCAATTTGAGAAATCATTAGGGTTTCCTTTCCTTTTCCAATATCAGTGGGCTTTTAAAAACTAAATGGGCTTTCCTTTCCCTTTCCAATTTCAGTGGGTTTCCTCTCCTTTTCCAATTTTAGAGCCCAAACGCATCTTCTCCGGGATGCGACTGATGCGCTTCGCATCGGATGCGCTTCGCATCCTGGAAAACTAGGGCACCATGCCACCGGATGCGTGGAAGAAGTGCATCGGAGCGCATCGCACATTACCAGGGTCGGTCAAAAGGGGGCGCAGACCGTGCAACCGTATCGGGTCCAATATTTTAAGGGGCACAAAAATATTATATTTGCCTATTATGTATTAGGTTTTTTAAATATTTTTTTTTCTTTTAAATGCATAAATGAATTAAAGACCAAAATAAGTTAGCTAGGCATATTCTATTCCATTATGGGCCATTTTTATATTTTAACATTACATTCAATCATTTTTTAATTCAAAATTCAGAAAAACATCACTGTTTTGGGCCTTTTTTTGGGCTATTTTTAAGTGAACATGTGGACAATGTTACACCATAAAATATTACCTTTCCTTTCCTTACTTTTTTTTGAAGAAACCGTAGCATGTATCAATCACTTGTTTTAACCTTTTTGGGCCAATATAGGTTAAATGCATTAGCAATATTGATCATAGGAAAAAAAATTTGAAAATCATTGACATTGATGATATAATTAATGGTTTTGCCTCTAAAAGTGCAATAATGAGTCATATAAAATAAAATGAAGGTACAACAATTTTGTGAAGGAGTCTCCAGTCTTTGTTCCCATTTTTGTGAGTATTTTGTACACATTAATTACTTCTTTTTTTTAATGGCCACACTTTTTCATTCATTATATCAAAGTAAAAATTATTATTTATGTGCAGAGAACGAGCAAAATAAGTGAGAATTGGTGCACAATTTGTCTACCTGGATCATACAACATATGATCGATAATTTTGAACTCTTACGTTAGAATACAATTCAAACAATGTAATATTTTTTAGGGTATTGGTTTATGTACCCCATATTTTGTGTTTTTTTCAACATTTTAATAAAAATAAAACAGGCGTGGGGTGAGCCTCCTAGCATTGCACTTGGCTAGGTTCTAATCCTCAATAAATATATTTCTTTTTTTAAAAAATTATTTATAAATGGGCCCCAAAAAAATTTCTCGCATGGGGCCCTAAATACATTGGACCGGCCCTGCGCATTACATGGCTGCATCAGAGCGCATTTTAAAACCAAGCTTCAAACTAACTGCATTAGCATCTAAAAACTGACCAACAGCTCTAACTAACAAACTACAACACTGAAATCCAAAACTGACTAATAGTCTACAAACTAAAGTTGTTGGTCTGAAAGGACTAGTTAACATCTAAGATCAAATAAGATGCTCCCATTCTTGAAAACATCTCAAAGGCACATCAGAGCAATGAGGCTCGTCTTCCACAAAAAAATTAGGAATTTCTTTATTTTCAAAGCTAGAAGTTGACAAAAAATCTGACTCTTCACCCCCAAATTTGAAATTGGGGAAATTAGGGTTTTGTGCACAATCCAAATTTTCATTGCCATCCGAAAAAAGGTTGGATTTCCCCAATTTCCCTGATTTCCCCAATTTTTAAATTAGGGCTTTGAGCATTTTCACTTTATCCGATAAAGGCCGGATTTCCCTAATTTCCCCAATTGGGGAACTAGGGTTTTTAGATGAATCAACACTATGAACTGAAGAAGATGAACTCGCAAGAAAGGCTTGGACAATAGACTCATATGAGGTTCAGGTGCTGAGGCTTTGTATGATTTCCCAGAGGGATATTCTACGCTCACAACTAATCGACTATCGGGACACACTTCTTGAAGCTCCTTAGCCTTTTTGGACAAAGTAGGGTGCCTTTTTGAACAAAGTAGGGTACCTTTTGGAGAAGAAAGATCGAAGCCTTTCAACTTTCTCGAACTTTCGGATCTCGATTCTTCTTTGACTGGTGCCGTTCTTCCGTTTCTTGTCAATCACCGCTGCCATTCTCAAGATTTTGCAAACTGAGTGACAGAGGTTCTGAACTTCTGAAAGAAAGCATTTTTTACAGAGTTTTTGTGTTTCTGAAAGAAAGCGTTTTTCTTTGCGTTTGCATTTGGGTTTAGAAAAATCTATAGATATATGTCAAACGGCCCAGTTAGACTAAGGATAGAACGGACATTGGGAAGCAAAGCGGGAAGCTGGGAGCAAAGCCGGAAGCTTAACTCCCTGTTCAACAGCAACGGCAAGGCCGTTAGAATAACCAATTCAGCAACAGAAATCCCAACAACAGAATCCAAACAATTATAGGTAGTTAGTTGTTAGGAGGTTAGAAGATATACGAATAGCATGGAAAGGAAGAGGGAGGATATGTTGTTTACTGTGAATTCATAATTGAGCGTACCTCAATCTAGCTTCCTCTTCTCTTTCCTCCTCTTCTTCGTTTCTGTAGTTCTTCCGTAAACAAAACTTGAAAATCAATTCAATTCCCCTTTTGCCCTTGTTCAGTTCTCTGTGTGTGACAATATACCTAAAATCTATCTAAACATATACTGTACGGTCTGTACCTAAAAGACTTAGTTTTCTGATCTGGTGGGCCCAACTTTCTTGGGCCCCATGGGCCTAAATCAAAATTGTACTATTTTACTATGTTTCTATCTCCAACAATGTAGCGTATTCAATAAGTTTATCTTAAAAACTGAATCAATAATTAGCTTCATCTCCAATATGCTTAGGATCGGAAGAGTCCTAATAACAAGTTTATGAATAGTTACTAACCTCTAATAATGATTCACTTTCATTTTTTTAATGGTATATTTATATTGAATTTTTTCCCTTTTTAGTCAATTTTAGGTTGTTTTCATCCACCAAATTTAATTCAAATAAAGTGCTAAAATAACCCTAATTTAAGAGCGAAAATGCCAATCAAACCCCGCAAAACGAGAACGTGTCTAAATACCCTTAACTTTTAGATGTAATCTAACCCTAAACGTTGTTAACTTCGATTGTAAGTGAGTATGGTTTGGGGTTTCCCAAAAAACAACCCATTTCATACGTGCCTTTCATCCCAAAACACAAAACTCACTGTAAGTGAATACAACCAAAATATACTCACTGTGAGTAGACATGTCTTGAACTTGAGTGAGAGATTTAAGCATGATTAACTATGTTACAAAAGAAAATCAATGATAAAAAAAGAAGCATACAAAGGGAGTACAACTGTACAAACAGGACCTCTCTTTTCCCCCCCACAAAGGGAGTACACAAATTTGAACTACTCACCTTAAAATATACAAATACACAGTCTAAGCTTAATTAAACAATGAATAACGTGCAAAGTACAGTCGCTGGTGTTAATTTGCAACACAGCGCACGCAACCAGCACTTATTCAGCAACACCAACACGTACAACTCTAGCATCATCGAACCTCATGCAAACAATGTGCCTGTTTACTAACCTTTCTGGCTTGAAAAGACCTCTGTAGTATCCTCTTTAGATAAACATAACAGTAGGTTGATAAGGGCGTCATCCTTTCAGTTGCGCCATTTTAGCCCTGCTTTACCAGCAAAGGGGAACAAGAACCACTCTTCAGACATGATCATGCAAGATGCAAAGTTTTCCGGTTCTGTTGCTTTAATCCATACCATATTTCCTCAACCTTGACCTACTATATGGCCCCGTGAAATGGACCCAGTAACTAAGGACACGAGGATTCCCCAACCATTCCTGCACTAGTTTTCATCCGTGCGAAGATTCAGGTGACGAGAATGAGAAGAGAGCAGCTCAGTTGTTCAGTGTTTCGCAAAACTTCTCAGTTTGGAAGAGAAGTCCTTCATCCAAACTTTATCAGCAAATGTCAGAGAGATTTCTTCATCTCTCTGCTCTGACCAGCCTAGCAAACTACTTGTTGCATCATTTGAAGTTCCCTCTTGAATTTCACCACCAGAAGGAGGCTCTACTGGTATTTCCCTATACAAATGCTTCAGTATAAACAGAGCGGTATCAGGGTCTCTCCAGTAGTTTCTGCATTAAAAACCAATGCAATGTCTCAGTTAATCAGCAACTGATCATAAAAAAACAATAGCCAACAGTGACTGGTGGAAAGGGAGCAGAAAATCATCATGAAGTTATTCAGGAGAGTAGTTTCATTTATTTTTAAATATAGTAGTATATCTTTCTTCATAGTCTCTTTCCAGGTTTTCATAGGTCTTCCTCTCACCGGTATAATTAATTTTAGTGGTTTTGTTCTAAGCTTTGAACAAGACTACATTTAAGACAAGTTCTCTTACATCACTAATAGAATGAATTTCCTAGGAGAGAGCTTACATTGAAAAAACCTGGCATACAAAAAAACAATACAATTTTCTTGGTATGGATAAATATTCAAGTAGGTATACTGATGATCTGACCATATTATCAGATATTAGTGGTGCAAATTACCCCGTACAGTGCTTAGAGAGGAAGAGGTACATAAAAAACTGAAGGACATGAAAGCAGGTCAAACTAGTAGTTAAAACTAACTAGAACAAACTGAAAAGTAACAAACTAGAAGTTAATACCAGGTAATTTACTTACAGCAAAATTCAAGTCCTATTAAAATTAATTTTTCCCAGAAACTAACATCAATATATTGCAGCTGTAACTCAATAGAGCCTCAGCTTTCTTTCTTTGACACACAACCATATAAAAGCTAGGAAAAACCAATTAAGAGCATCTATTTCTGATGTAAGAAAAGCAAGAACAACATATTACAGGCATTCTATTGAAGATTACACACTAAAAAAGGAAGGTATCTTAAAACAAAAGAGGTACCTGTGTTGGTTTAGTTGACAGAGAAGGCGCATAGCCACGTCTCAACTTTGTACTGCTTCCACCCAAACTAACAACAGAAGATAACCGAGATGCATTAGCATAAAGCCATGCTTCCCAAGTATCACCCTCCCCAGTAAAAAGTGCATGAAGTCCCTGTATGCAGAATAGAAAGTTTGACGTACAGAATCAAGAGCATAAATATTATTATAGGCCCAAAAACCTAAGTTGTACCAGTGAGAACCCTGCAAATCAACCCGTGCAGCAAATAATCCTGATAACTGAAATGTCCTTTGTTGCCAAACCTGAAGACCAACAAGATTTGGTAATTCAAGCTACAGAACAGGCAACAAATTAAATCAAGCAAAATCACTCAAAAACGACCAACAAAAGATTTAGGTGAGAAGATCAAACTTTTATTATCTAGTACCTTGCTGAAGTCGCAAACTCCAACTGCTCAGCAATCCTCTTGTAAAGGAAGCCAATCAAGACCTCCCTTACGAGCGAACCAGTGACCTCTTAGAACTTGCCTGTTATCTCCACTCCAATAGACAGGAAAACAATGTCTCTTGACCAGATCAACCTTGAGAACTAATGACAGTCAGTTCAAAGGAAATCTTACACTTAAACCAGCGACATAGAAAGAGCACTCAACGCTAAAAAATTGAAATTCAACTAAAACACTACTGACAGACAGTTCTTTTTTAGGGGCATTTTAGGTTCTTTGTGACCATTACTATTTGACCTGATACTGATTCCTTTTTGCAGAGCACGCAGCTGTTGCTATTTGACTTGAAATCTCATATAGAAATATAAGGCAAAGTTGCATACTTTAAGCTTCCACAAATACCACCCCAAAATTCACACTTACACTGTAAGTATATTTAAACCTCCTTCCGACAAACTCAACCTATTACCTACATTACATTAGAAGCCTATCGTCTCAGTGATGGTTTCTTTCTTCATCCACTGGAGACATTGATCAATACAGGCTTAAACAAACCTATTGAAGATACACTTTAATAAAGGTATAGTTTACCACTAAATCAGTTATTTGCAAGTAATTCAATCAATTTGGTTCCCCGGGTACATTCACTGCTGGGTTTTAAAAAGCGCGCTTAAAGCGCTAGGCGCTACCTGAAGCGCTTTGTATCGAGAAGCGCTGATACAAACCGGAAAGCGCACGCTTCCGAGCGCTTTTTAGCGATTTTGTTGAAGCGCGAAGCCCTGAAAACAGCGCACCCTCTGTCTTTTTACTGAACTTGGTTTTTTTTTGGTTCTCTTTTTTAAATGAAAGGGGTTTGGGCTGAAAAGAGTTTGGGCTGAATTAGAATAGTATTAGGGTTAGTTTAACTAAGGAAATTAAACATAAAAAAGAGAAAGGATCGGTCAGAATATCTCATCTTCACGAATCTGTTCTTCACAAGACCGCATTCAGCTCTCTGGCTCCCATTCTCAAAAACCAACGGCAACATATGAGATTCATAGGGATTCTTTTACTGAAGATGATGATGATTTTTCCAATGACTGGAGATTAGAGCCAATCATTTCATAATAACTTTAAGAATCTTTCGATCTTAGTCGTTTAGTACTTCTTACCACCCTTAAAACTTTGAGTTTGGTATTGTGTTGAATGTTTTAGTTGTCTTTTATGATATTATGTTATTATTCTAAGTTCCATGTTGTGTCTTTATTGAAATAATCCTAGTACATGATTTGCGACGCTTCGCTGCACTTTGCGCTTTTTAAAACCCAGATTCACTGTGGTTATTATGCCACGACACTGAAGATATGTGAATTTTCAGAAACTAAAATTCGGAAAGCAGTAAAGCTTGATTTGTGAAAACAGACTTGTAAATTTTTATTGCAAAAACGTGTATTAATGAAACAGATTAATAACCTTCAAACTAACTGTACTAGCATCTAAAAGCTGACCAACAGCTCTAACTAACAAACTACAGAACTGGAAACAAAAACTGACTAACAGTCTAGAAAGTAGAAACTGAAGCTGTTGGTCTGCAAACTGAAAGACTAGTTAATATCTGAGATCAAATAAGATGCTCCCATTCTTGAAAACAACTCAAAGGCACATCAGAGCAATGAGGCTCGTCTTCCCACAAAAAATCAGCAATTTCTTGATTTTCAAAGCTAGAAGGTGACAAAAAATCCGACTCTTCACCCCCAATGTGGAAATTGGGGAAATTGGGGAAATTAGGCTTTTGCGCACAATCATCCGAAAAAGGTCGGATTTCCCCAATTTCGAAATTAGGGTTTTGAACATTTTCAATTTTATCCGCTAAGGGTCGGATTTCCCCAATTTCGAAATTAGGGTTTTGAACATTTTCAATTTTATCCGCTAAAGGTCGGATTTCCCCAATTTCCGCAATTGGGGAACTAGGGTTTTTAGGTGAATCGACACTGTGAGCGGAGGAAGATGAACTCGCAAGAAAGGCTTCGACAACAGACGTGATAAGGGGTTCAGGAGCCGAGGCTTTGAATTTTTTCCCGGAGGGATATTCTACGATCACAGCGACTCGACTACCGGGACACACTTCTTGAAGTTCCTTAGCCTTTTTGAAAAGAGTAGCGTACCTTTTGGAGAAGGAAGAACGGCGCCTTTCAACTTTATCGAACTTTCGGATCTCGATTCTTCTTCGACCGGTGCCGCCCTTCCGTTTCTTGTCAGTCTCCGCCGTCATTTTCAAGATTTCGGGAACCCAGTGACAGAGTTTCAGGTTTCTGAAAGAAAGCGATTTTGACAGAGTTTCTGGGTTTCTCAGAGAGAGCGTTTGCGTTTGCGTTTGCGTTTGCGTTCTGAATGAATACAAAATCTATATATAGATGTACTGTACGGTCTTCACCTAGAAGACTCAGTCTACTCATCCGGTGGGCCCAGCTTTCGTGGGCCCCCATGTGCCTAAATAAAAAAACTAACTGCGCCGTTTTACTATTAGGCCCTTATCTAGAGCTGATCTCATCTGTCCCTGAACAGAATTAGAATGAAACAAATATAAATATATTGAATTAAACTGAATTGAAATAAATATTAATATACTGATTTGAAATAAGTTTAAACATACTGAACTCAAAAACTGAAATTCAATTCTATAAACTAATTTTTAATCAAAATAAAAAATATTTTATTATATAAAGTTACTTACCATGTTCTTTTAAATTTTAAATTTTTTATTTCTTGTTATACATTATTAAAATACTAAAAATATAAATCAGTTTAAAATAGTGTTTAAAGGACAAACATTTATTAAAAGAACTAATATAAACTAAACTGCATTGAGCTGAACAGATCTGAACTGAACTGCATTGATCTGAACTAAATGAAAAATAATTGTATTAAAAAATGAGAATGTTTTAGAAAAGGTAGCATTTCCATAATCTTAAGGTCATTCCACAATGACTTTTTCCTTAAATCTTGTAATTTTTTTATAAAATTTAAATATTGTATTTTAAAAGTTAAAACAAGTAATAATAGGCAAAGTCTTGGGAAAGACCGTCTTTTCATAAGCCTATGTAAGACGGGGTTTAATTAGAATAATAAAAGGTAAAAGGTTTTAGTTGCAATATTAAAATTTATTATACAACGTATAGTAGTTATAAAGTTTATAACATGATTCCACTAGTAGAGAGTAATCTATTAAAGGCGTCCAATTAAAGGTGAATCCATGAAAACTGCCTTTAATTGAGGTCCGGAAGGGGTTCCGAGTTTGGAAGTCTCTCCCAGGCCATTTTAAAGGCGGTTCTAATTTATTAAGGTGGAAACACCTTTAATGGTGATTGATTAAAGGCGATTCCGCCTTTAAAATCACTTTTTTAAGGGACGTAAGCAGTTATGAGTTCGAAAGTGTTTTCCCAAGTCATTTTTTCATTTTAAAGACAGTTCTGTATAGACCGCCTTTAATGGGCTTAGGCCTAAACCTTAGGCACCTGACCTATAATTTCCTTTTCCCCCTTAACCTTATTTTCCCTTTGAAACCCTATCTCCATCAGACTTCCTCTCCCCCTTCCCTCACATTAACCCGTCTCCGTACCTTTGTCTCCTCACACCAACGCTGCCTCCATCCCTCTGTTTCCTCCCACCAACGCCACCTCCACGCCCTCACATGCCGCACGGCTCTCGCTGAAGTTGATACCCTCCACCTCTACGGATCTGTCCACCACCGGATCTATTATTCTCCAGCCCCACATCACCATTTGTAGGCTGCCACCCTCCTCTCTCCTTCCGTAGTTTGCTGCTCCTCCACTATTCTCCGTTTGTCGTTCGTCCATCCTCCACAGTTCTCAGTTCACCTCTTCTCCACCGTTCTCAGTTCTGACCCACTCTTGAAATACAGTAACAATACGACTAAATTATTCAAAATTCCACCCTAAACATTCATATGTTGAACTAAACTGAATAATCAAATGAACTAAAGTACAGATAAACTCGGACATATGAATTACCATATCAAATACGAAAATTATTATATCAAATTCAATTTTAATTATCTTAAGATTTTAGTTTTATTTCTTAATTAAAATATGTTTTACCTTACAAAATACAAAAAGATATTTGGCTCCTTTTATGGATCCAATCGCAAGGTATCATATGTCGTACTATAGAAGATACATGCAACGTAACAGATAATGATATGATAAATTACAGCAAAAAATATACTGAACTGAAATAAATATAAATATACAGTACTAAAATAAGTATAAATATACTTAACTGAAATATATATAAATATAATGAACTGAAATAAATAAATATACATATATGAGTGCGTCTCTTGAAAGACGGTCTTTCCATAAGTCATGGAAAGACCAAGGTTTAAAGTGTAAATTAGAAGAAATTAAGATAAAATTTCCCTGGGCATTCTTTTTCGCCTGAGTCTTCTTATTCGCCTGGGCATTCTTCTTAGAATGAGTCTTCTTTTAGGAGACCCTCTTCGAACGCTTACCCTTCGAAGAGATTCCTGGTAAAGAACCCCTGTTTGAAGGACCTTCTTTCTGGGAGTTGGCATTCTTCTCTTATCAAAGATGCTCTTTCCATTCGTGAATGGCATCGGATACCGCATAGTAATTTGGGTCCCTATCTAACACCTTTTGTATCATAGCCATCTTGGTATCATACATGAACCTAAAAATGTCACCAATAGGGCCCATATCAAGGCCCTTTAAGATAATCCATGTGCTCGAAGGCTGTCAGAATAGAGCTGGATATTTGACAAGTCAGAATTTTATCTTAGCAACAGGGCCTCAAACATAAAGAACACACAGGTTAAGTCCATTTTGAAAATGAAAAAAGGCTCACTCCCATTTACATACCTTGGATGTCCCATTTTTAGGGGAAGAACACTAAAAAGATATTTCCAACCTTTAATGGCTAACCTGGATACTAAACTTCAAAGTTGGAAGAATAGATGGTTAAGTGCGGGGGGGGGGGGGGGGAAGCTGGTTTTAATTAAGCATTGCCTTTACTCCTTACCACAGCATCTATGGGTTATCACTAAACCACCAAAGATAATAATTCGTACCTTTGAGAAAAGATTAGCCAGATTCTCCTGGGGTGAATCAAATGGAAAGAATAATAAAATATGGAAGAAATGGTCAGATATTGCAATTTCTACTGATTTGAATGGTCTTGGTTTTAGATCGGTCAAAGCCATAATTGATACCTGTTCAGTTAAACTTTGGTGGAAAAGCAAATTAGGTACCTCTCTTTGGTCAAAACTGATCTGGTCCCTTCCTATATCCCACAGAAAATCTGTAACATGGAAGAGAATTCTCTACATTAACTCATTCGCAGAGCAAAACTCAGAAATTATTCATGGGAAGGGTACCTGCAATTTCTGGGTAGCTAAATGGTGTCCTAGGGGCCCTCTAAGTACTATCATTCCTGATCATATAATAGATACCATGCCATATTTATCTGTGGCAAATTTCATTAATAACAAGTCCATCATACTGCCTCAGATTGTTTCGTTTTTGGACCATGATACTGTGTTTTTTCTTCAGGAGGCTGTACTGGTACCTGGAAGAGAGGACAGATTGATCTGGAAGCCTGAGGTCTCAGGTAACTTCACATCTAAATCAACCTATAGAGCGCTTACTCATGTGACAGGTAATTTTCCTGTATCTAAACTCATTTGGAATAATGCTTTGCAAAAAAAGATTTCCATATTTACATGGAAAATGCTGCAATCATTCCTTCCCTTTGATGAAGTGCTTATTACATGTGGATTCAGTTTAGCTTCTAAATGCCCTGCTTGTTCTAACTCAAGACTCTATATAGCATTTCTTTATTTCATGTCATATTGCCCAGGCTGTTTGGGAAAACATAGCTTCAGTAATGAACTTTCATCTGCATGAAAATCATTCCCTTACTGATAGATTCTTAGTTTTCTAGAATACTAAAGATCTTGTTAGCTGGAAACATTTCATTTGTAAAATCATACCTTCCCTAACTTGTTGGTAACTATAGAAAGCTAGGAATAGATTCATTCATGATAATAAGCCATTCTCCTCGGAACTAATTTCCAAGGAGGTTCATGACTTAATTAAATTGGCATTCCTAACTACTCCAAAGACATACTTCTATCATTCCTCTATTTCTACACCTTTTAATCATTGGACACCTTTTATTAGACCTCCCCCTAAGCCTAACATAGCTATTGTTCTGTGGGAGAGACCTCCTGCTGGGTCAATCAAAATAAATACGGATGCCTCTTGGTACCCTGATAAGGCAGCAGTTGGGATGGTAGTCCGAGACTGTTCGGGCGATGTGATTAATATATCTTCAGTCTCCATCTCTGCGGCTTCTCCGTTTGAAGCTGAAATGAAGGCCATCCTGTTTGCAATTGAAACATTGTCTGATATTGATAATAACTGCATTTTTGAAACTGATTGTAAGCTAGCTGTTGATATGATAACCTACCCTTACTCAGCTAATTGGAACCTCTTTAACTTGGCTTATAAAATTAATGCCTTACTATGTCATGCACAGCTTAGACATGCTTTTAGGGAGGGTAACTCTGTAGCAAATGCTATTGCGAAGCATCATATCTGTCACCTCCAAAGTATTCAGCCTAATAACATTCCCCATCATATCAAAGGTCTCATTGCCTTAGATAAGGCACATATTCCCCATGTTAGAGTTCACTAGTTTTTTTAGGACGGATACTGCTAATCAAGACCCTTTTCCTGCAGGTGTTTGATCTGTTTCTCACGCTTGTCACCTTCAACTTCTGCGGCCCATCCGGATACCTTCTTACCTCCGATGCACTGACCTTTTCTTTTGCTTGGAAGCCAAATGCTGGTTTTCCCTTTTGGAAGCCAAATGATGATCCTTTCTGCTGAAAGCCAAAAGATGGCTATCAGTACTTGGAAGCTCTCCCATTTCCGGGGCGATGGGAGGTTGATTCATGTTTTTGCACTTACTTTTGCTTGATCTAGGACTTCTGTACATGGATATTAGTATCTTTAGTCTAATTTTGCTTGTATTTGAAGTTGCCTGGCTGGAGGTGGAAATTAACACGAGGGGTGGAGATCTCCACCTTTGGATCGCAACTTCCATACAGAAACTAGTAGGACTTTTGGTGGGCAATTTTGTTGCCTTATCACGAACCTTCACTTACATGTCTGTAATTGTGCCTAATGGAGGCTTGGGGAACCTCTAATATAACTCCCCCACCTTCGGGTGTTTTCACTAAAAAAAAAACTTTAAATGGATAAATCACGTAACATTTTACTCGGAGTGAAAAATTACGATTAACCGTAATCATTCTTTGATGTATGCTGAATCGTGTACATAACTACAAAAAAAAGAAATATTTATTGGAGTGGCCAAATGTGGGAATTTCATTTAATATTTTCTTATGTTCAATAAAAGAAAATATTTTTAAAAATTTTCATATTTCGAGATTTTTCAAATTTAGTAAAAGTTTCTTAAATACTACTTCTACTTCTTTCGTCAAGATCATTTATCAAATTTTAATTGGTTCAAATTAAAATTGATTAAAACATGAATCGAAATCGACAAATATGATGAATCGAGAATTTGATCGTTATCAAGTTGATTATATGTGTTAGGGAAAAATTAAATTATTCGTAATCAAATTTGTGAAAATTTTGTTATCTTATGATATGAAATTATCCACAGGTCACCCGTTATCCAACCCAACTCGACCCACCCAAAATTATCCAACGGATAACCAATTATCCAACCCAACTAAACCCAATAATTACAACCCAATTATATCCATTAACCCAATGGGTCATTATCCAATAAGTATTATCCAATAAGTGAAATTAGTATATGTGTAACGGTTATCCAACGGGTGACCCAACCCATTTGACGGGCCTACGGCCAGCCCATCCACTTACAGCTAGGCGCTAGCTTATCCAAAGCATAGGAAACAACAATTTTATTTGTTTCCCATATTTTTAAATGATTTTTTAAATTTCAATAGTACAAAATTGTTTTGACTATTTATTTTTGTTTCTCAAAGTAAAGAGCGGGCATTTTAATCATTCACTGTATTTATTAAATTATATACTCATTCCATTATACCTTAAATTACAGTCTAATTATTGTACAACATTCAAGAAACATGTTTGATTGTTATTATATTTTCGTTTCAATTCATCATTCTTTAATTTTTCCTAAGTATCAAAATATTAGGAATATTTCAGAACAAGGAGAACAGGAAATATGTGAATGAAGGGAAAAAAAAATAGTTGTAGGGCTTACCATTCGTTTCGCAATTTCTTTTTCTTCTTCCTTCTCGATAATACCCTTCTTATTTTATCGACCTTTGAAGAATAGATCACACCTCTCAATCTCATCCACATCCATTGGTTGTAGCCATTGCCTCCGTCCAATGGTTTTAGAGGCCAATGCTCATTCAAACCCGTCATCCCTATCCAGTTGCAGCAACCTTACAGTGGCAAAACCAGCTCCTATTCCAGTGTCAAAGAAGATCTTTCGTTCTCCCTCTGGCGGTCTTAGAAACGCATGAGTGTGCAGCTCATTTGAAGCTCGTTCCAGCCACTGATTGGCTTCCTTGAAACTTCTCAAAATGGCCATCACTCCCGCAGCCATTAGATCAGAGGACAAGGATTTGTTATCAAAGACCTTTTGATTTCTCTGAAACCAAATCCCAGTGCAAATCATTACCACCAACTCTGCATCATCATCCTCCGACATCTTCAAAAGCTTCATAAACTAGTGCTCTCCTGGGTTCATTCACGTCGCTTCGAGTGTATCTTGCATCACAAGACACTGCCATGCTGCTGCTGCAAATCGGCAATCAAAGAATAGGTGTCTGGTTGTTCCATCACCTTCTGACAGAACGATTTTCCATAATAAATTGTATTATTGATATCTAAATATATAGAGAGTACAATAGAGGTGTAATAAGGAAATAACTCTAATCATAATAAATCATAATCTAATAAGGAGTCTGATTTATTCTAACACCCCCCTCAAGCGAAGCGTCGGATGCTTACCGAGGCATAGCTTGGATCTGAAGAACTCGAACAGCGGACGAGAGAGCCCCTTGGTGAAAATTTTTGCAATCTGAAGAGAAGTCGGAACATGAACAACACGCAGCTTTCCAGATGTCACCAACTCACAAACAAAATGGCAGTCGATGTCGATGTGCTTCACCCGCTTGTGCGCCACCAGATTCTGAGCTAAGAAGATAGCACACTATTGTCACATAACAATAGTGGAGAACCAGAAAGCGGAACCCAAAGATCGCAAAGCAAATGAGTGAGCCATACCACTTCTGAGGCAGTGTTGGCGAGAGCACGGTATTCAGACTCAGTGCTAGAGCGAGAAACAGTGGGCTGTTTCTTAGCACTCCAAGAAACTAGATTCCCACCAAGAAAAACTGCATAACTATAAGTGGACCGACGAGTCTCCAGGCAGCGAGCCCAATCAGCATCAGAGTACCCTAACACATTAGGAGTACTAGCAGAACAAAACCTGAGACCAAAATGATAAGTGCCACGAACATACCGCAAAATCTGAGTCACAGCAGCAAAATGGTCATCTCTGGGATCCTGAAGATACTGACTCACCGTGTTGACCGAGAATGCCAAATCTGGGCGAGAGGTGGTGAAATACTAAAGAGCACCAACAAGAGAACGATAAAGTGTAGGATCCCGGAATGGAGGACTGGTAGTGTTGTGAAGCTGAGAACCAGAGACAAATGGAGTAGAAACAGGTGCTGCGTCAGACATACCAGCCCAATTCAAAATATCATGAGCATACTTTGCTTGGCCAGGCAGTAACCCTGAGGAGGTAGGCGAAACTTCAAGACCAAGAAAGTAATTAAGAGCACCAATATCCTTGATCACTAACTCTCTGTGTGTCCGATCAATGAACTGATGAAGAAGAGTCGAGCCATTTCCTATAAGAATGATATCGTCCACATACACAAGTAGATACAGTAACGACGACCCTCTCGAAAGGACAAATAAAGAAGTATCAGCTGAGTTGCACCGAAAACCAAGCTGTCAGATAACTGCTGAAATGCTGGAACCAAGCCCGAGGAGCCTGCTTAAGACCATAAATGGCCTTTCATAAGCGACAAACATAGTTTGGATGGACAGAATCTTGATAACCAATGGGCTGCTTCATATAGACTGGAACATCAAGAACACCATTAAGGAAAGCGTTCTTGACATCCAACTGATGAATTGGCCAAGAACGCATGGTGGCTATGGCGAGAACCATCCTAACAGTGGAGGCTTTGACCATAGGACTGAAAGTGTGGTCAAAATCGAAATCCAGAATCTGCGAGAAACCCTGCGCCACAAGTCTAGCTTTGTGACACCCAATAGTGCCATCTGGTCGATAATTGAGTCTATGGACCCATTTGGAGCCTACAATGTTGACATTCGAAGGTTGAGGCACCAAATCCCAAGTGTGCTGACCACGAAGAGCGGCCATCTCATCATCCATGGCTAAAGCCCAGGCTGGATCTTGAAGGGCAGAGCGATAATCAGTGGGCTCTGTTTGAGAGAGGAGTGCGACAGTGAGACCATAAGCAATGATATCCGAATAATCCCAATGCTGAATGGCACCAGTAGAAGACCGAGTGGCCATCCGATGAGTACGAAGCCGGGGCAGCGAAGCTGGAGGAGTCGAACCAGCTAACGACGCTGAGGAAGATCGAGCTACGCTGATCAGAGAGTGGTCATCGGAAGTCACCGGAGAAAGAATAGCCGATACTGGCTGAGACATGGTGGCCGGTGGCTGAGGAGTGATGGCCAACGGCTGAGATGTGGTGGGCGTTGGCCGAGGAGCTGGATCGGGGTCAGCCATCCAGATAGAAGATGGTGGTGAATGAGGGGTGGCTGACACAGGCGTGGTGTCCCCAATCGATGAAGGAACAACTCCATAAAAATGATGAAATCTCCAGATCTGAAATAGAGCGACTGTCCGCAGAAGATGCGACATAAGGGAATAAGGTTTCATCAAAGCGAACGTGGCGAGAAACATAGATACACCTAGAAGTGGGATTGAGACACTGAAAGCCCTTGTAACGAGGGCTGTAGCCAATAAAAACACACGGAATGGATCGCGGTGCAAACTTATCAGTAGCAGTGGCACGCAGACATGGAAAAGCACGTCAGCCAAATGGGTGAAAGAGGGTATAGTCAGGCACAGGACCAAAAACAACCTCAAAAGGTGATTTTCCACCAAGAACTGAACTGGGCAGATAGTTAATGATGTAAACCGCAGAGGAGAAAGCTTTCACCCAATAACAATGTGGCACGGAAGAGTGAAAAAGCATGGCAAGACCAGTCTCTGTGATGTGACGATGCTTTTGCTCAGCTCGGCCATTCTGAGCAGGTGCATAGGGCGATGTCATCTGATGAAGAATACCACATGATATGAAGTGAGCCTGAAGTCGATGATTAGTAAACTCTGTGCCACCATCGGTCTGAAATTTTTAACCCTAGTAGAAAAATGGGTCTCAACGAATTTCTGAAACTGAATAAATGTGTCATAGAAGTTTGACTTATACCGCATCAGGAAAAATCATGTGAATCGCAAAAAGTCATCGATGAAAATGGCATAATAAGAAAAATCACCTGCCAATAAAAAAGGGGCTGGTCCCCACAAATCACAATGCACCTTGTCCAACAACCCAGTAGCGCGCATGTCACTAGTGGAAAAAGGTAAACGGCTATTCTTGGTCATCTGACAAGGAGAGCAACTAACAGATGCCGGCATATCGGATGTGACAGTAATATAGCCACGTCGACTTAACAACTGAACAGTATCATGAGACACATGACCGAGGGGAGAGTGCCACTGCTCAAAAGAAGCCTGGATCTTTCCCGAGCGTAATTCACCTAGAAAGCTGGAATCACCAGTCTTGAGAAAATAAAGACCTGAACTATGACTGCCTTTACCAATTATCTTCCCTGTATGCTTGTGCTCAATGGAAAAGGCGTTGGCATCCAATATAACACAGACAGGTACATCACGAGTAAGCTTACTAATGGATAATAAACTTCTAGTAATCTTAGGGACCACAAGGACATCATTAACAGAGAAACCAGATAAATGACATTGGCCGATGTGAGAGATAGATAATGATTCACCATTTCCAACAAGAATAAAATCAGAACTACGATAACGTTGTACCTGATCAAGATAACTGGTGTGAGCAATGATATGCGATGTAGCACCTGAATCAATGATCCACTGATTCGACGAAGAATGATGGTTGGGACCATTCAAACTGGCCTGAAACAACACCTTGTCCGCAATCCAATTAGTGGAGCAATCTTCCCGAGATATAGGGCCCAAATAAACCATAGCAAAAGACCAAAATTGCATAGAAATTGACTGGGTGGTGACGAGAATTTGAGCAAATTCACCAGAAACAGGTTCAACTCGCGAGAAACAGGTTCATATCGCAAGAAATTGAAGGTCGCAAGAAATTAACTTGATGCATGAGTCAACTCGCGCTGGAGGTTTCTTCTTCAGCCGAGCTGGCACGTGACTTTCACGAGCTGGAAGAAGACACGTGGATCTCGCGCTGGAGCTGGAAAACAAGACACGCTGGATCTGCGCTGGATCAGATCTGCGTCAGACGGTGACCTTCTTGAGGTCGGATGGTGACGGAGAACAGGATGGCAACGTCGGATGATCGGTTGGAGACGGAGCTGGGTAGCTGATGAAGATGTCAGCGCTGAAAGAACTCACCAGAAAATCGAAGAGAATGCCAACGAATTTCTAGACGTCGGAGAAGAGTTCAGACTTCTGGAAGAGAATGCCAATGAAGCCAGAAACTTCGCCGCTGGAAGAAACTTCGCCGAGAGGACGTCGGAGGATGCCGGAGGGAGGTACTGAACAATAAATTAAAGTTTAGGGTTTAGGATCAGAGCTTGCTCTGATACCATGACAAAATGATTTGCCGTAATAAATTGTATTATTGAATCTGAATATATAGAGAGTACAATAGAGGTGTAATAAGGAAAGAACTCGAATCATAATAAATCATAATCTAATCAGGAGTCTGATTTATTCTAACACCTTCCTCGCACAGTGCACATGTGTTGGCTACTTCCATTGTTCGTTTGCGTAGGTTCTCCATCGTCTGCAGTGAATCTATACACATTTTCCATGCGATGTTTTTTGCCCTTTGCTGAATCCAGAGTTTCCACAACTCCCGCCAGATTTTTTATCATTTTCGAACACTGGTTCATGGCTATGCAAGTTCGACGGAGGCAATTTCACCAAACCATGGTAAGCCAATTACACTGAGTACTTTCTATCAGAAGCGTGGTGCCAGCACCAATGGTCCAATCCAGCTGAACATAGCTGTTGAGTTTTCCATATAATTGCAGCGTTCTCCGAATGAAAAAACTTAGTCAAAATCTCTGAACACTATCCTTTCGTATCAGGGTCGAAAAGGTCACACACTATTGACAGTGCCTCCAGAATGCGGTCTAGATCTCTCACAAAGAGCCACGGTTCATGACACACGCTGGTTTGTAACCCAAACTTTAACTCTTTGCAGCATCCCGGACGAAGCACATCCACCCCTTTGAGTATGATCCTCCAGGACCATGAAGGTCGAGCACCACCCACAACCTAAAAATGGTGGAATTGGGGAAGTATTTATCCTTAAAAACCTCCGCAACAAGGGTTTCTGGGTTTACGAGAAACCTCCAAGCCTGCTTCCCTAGTAAGGCTAGGTTAGCTACTTTTAGGTCCCACAAATCCAGACCTCCATTTGTCTTAGCCCATGCCGTCCTATCCCATGCCACCCATGAAATTATTTGCTTACCGGTTGTTGCATCTCCCCACTAGAACTTGATAAGCACACTCTTAATGTGATCCAAAATGGTATCGGGAATGGTAAAACAACTCATAGCATATGTTAGAATGGCCTGTAGGACTGATTTTATGAGAATCTCATTTCCTTGCTTTAATAGATTCCTCTCACTCCAACCATCGATCTTCTGTCTGATTCTGTCTTTCAAGTTCTGGAAAAATCAGTCTTGCAAGGACCAATTTCTGAACGGAGTCCTAGATAAGTGTCGTGCGATGCAACCTCAGGTATCTTAAGAATATCACATACCTTCTCCATTGCCTCTGTAGCTGCGTTAGAGCTAAAAAGGATACCTGACTTGCCCGCACTTATCCTCTGTCTAGAAACATTCTCAAGCAGAGTAATTTCCCAATGAAGGTGCTTTGCCACTTTTTCTGTTACCTCTCCAAATAGTAATGCATCGTTTGCAAAAAAAAGAGAGATTTTTTTTACCAAACCTGCAAGCTCTAATTCCTTCAGAGCAAATGATTTCCAACGCACATCATGTCTGTCACAAGGCCAGAAAAGACTTCAGAGCAAATGATTTCCCTACCCGAGTCCCCTCTTTGGATGAAGAAGCCCCATCTCTCCACCATTAAGGATAAACGAGAATGTGGCCGTTGATAAGCATAGGCGAATTAAGCCAACAAAATGATTCCGAAAAACCCACTGCCTTTATAGTACTACATACAAAATCACATTCAATTTTATCAAACACCTTACTTAAATCAACTTTATACTCATATAACCCCCATCCACTAGTTCTCTTGTTCTTAATGGTATGGTGGAATTCGTGAGCAGTTAGTATATTGCAGTGATCAGTATTCCTGGGATAAAAGCCGATTGTGACTCAAAGATAATTTTTGGGATCATCGGTCTAAGCCTATTCACCACCACCTTTGATGCAAGCTGGTAAATCTCATTGCACAAACTGATGGGTCTAATCTGTGTAATCAACTTCGGCTTCAGGGTTTTTGGGATCAAGACAATGTTGGTGTAATTTACTGATGACTCAAAAACTCCATTATTTAGAAAATCAGGCAAAAATGTCGTGACATCAGATCTAACGATATGCAAACATTTTTGAAAAAAGATAGGACTCATACCGTCAGGTCCGAGCGATATGAAGGGGTGCATCTGCTTCACTGTCATTGCAACGTCAGCCTCAGTATACAGCAGCTGAGGGCTTTTATCCATTTCTCCAGTGATTCTCGGCTATAGTCGACTGACAACTTGCTGGATAGCTTCCATCGAGGGCGTTGATGAAGAAAAGAGACCCCTAAAATAATCCACAATAATTCTCTCAATACTAGCATGATCCGTCTTCTGCTCTATATTTTGATGCTAAGGCCTTCTATTTGGTTCATCTCTATTCATTTTGATGCAAATCTGGGGAAAAAAATTGTATTTCCGTCCCCTTCTTTATACCAATGCTTCTTTTCCCGTTGCTTCCTTCTTATACTTTTAGCATCCTACAACAAATTATACTCTTTTTAGCAACGAGAGTATTTTCTCCTTTGTTTCATGTGCTATAGTGCCACTATCCAACTCTAAGATAGTCTTCCTTATTTATTCTATTCTCTTCGGTATTTCCGCGAATGACATATTTCCCCATTTCATCAAACCGATAGAGAAGTTATCCATTCTCTAAGGAAAAGAATCATTCATTTCATTCCACGACTTCTCCACCATCTTCACATAGTCACTAGATTTAATCCAATGTGCCTCAAATCGAAGACTCTTCCTCCTTTGCTGGCGATGTGTTGTTGGATCCCTCATTTGTAGTCTGACATTCAAACACATATGGTCGGAGTAGACCATGGGTAAGAAATGTATCGAAGACCAAGGAAAATGATCATATAAGTTCTGGTTGCACGTTGCCCTATCCAACATAGCTCTCTTTGTATCTGGCCTGGCTGCAAACCGACTCTATGTGAATTTCGGTCCTGTAAATCCAAGGTTGAAAAGACCACAAAAATATAATGCTTCACAAAAAGCATAAACCTACCATTCCGCCCTTGGTCGCTTTCCATGAAACTCATCTTGCGACAAGACTTCATTGTAGTCGCCAAGACACAATCACGGAATAGAAGGATCCAAGACAAGCTGTCGAAACTCCTGCCAACCTGCTCTTCTTCTTGACACTGCTGGCTTCCCATAATAACCAGTGACACGAACTTGACTCTTAGAAATTGTAACAAAAACATCTATAAAATGACTCAACATAAATCTCAAATCTACCACTACTTGCTTACTCCATAACATTGCAAGGCACCAGAACGACCTTACAATTCAACACCAACGCCAAAATAATTCAATTGCAACTTAAATTATCAATAACATCTAGTGAGCATTTAGTTTCACTAAGAAAAATAAGAACTGGAGATTTCAAGTGTACCATAGTACGCAGTTCTTGAACTGCTCGAACTCTTGCAAGTCCGCAGCAGTTCCAACTCAGGATATTCATTGGCTTGGGTAGGACTGGACTCCATCGCCAGTTGTTACCTGTGTAATGCTCATTCCTGCCATGATCAAAGATGCCTCCTCAAGGCTACCATGATTCTTATGCTTTTTGCTCGCATTTTTGGAATTTACCTGGGATGATCCGCCCAGTTCCTACTTTCTTTTTGTTTGGCCACGCTCGTTCTTTGTTCTCGTATTCCCACCAACAAGTTTCTTCTTTGGAGCTCTTTTCTTTGGCATCTTCTTCTGCTTGTAAGTTTCCTCCATATGTTTCATGATATGCCTTGCTGGAGAGGAGAATTCAATTAGGACTTTCAGCGTTGTAGGGCTTAGAGGATCGGCTGGGATGCTAGATGCTTGCTTAACCGGTGATTGAAAAATCACTCCTGTACCATCTCGCTCTACCGACGGTGTTGTTCCAGGCCCAACAATAAGTATAATTTCACTTTCAGTGACCTACATGGCTATCTCTGATTGAGTAAAGTCCTACACGGTAAATTCATCCAAAGGTTGACTCTCGTTCAAACTCCGACTTCTCCCATCCTCCACATGGCGACTTCCTGGCCTAATATGATCATGATCTCCATTCCTCTTTGGATAAGATATGAGAAGATTACCACTGAAGGTATCAGGGATGCCCTCCAGATTAGGAATCCACTTTGGGGTTTCGAAGAACTTTGGTGGTTGTGGGTTTTTAAGTGTGGGTCTCGAATTTTCCTCCATTCGATTGTTGCTCCCATGCTGCTCAGGAATCGCAATAAAGTTAACATTCGATGAGATAGTCTATGCTACTATGTTTGCATCCCCCAGGATATTAGCCATCCCCAACGTAACTCGCAGTTGTGCTTTCTTCCTCACCCAAGTTTGCTTATTTGCACCTGGATTATTGCATCTAGGGATAGTTTCACTTCCCCATTTAGCACACTATCTCCCATATCTTGTCTTCTATCTTGCCTTTTGACTGGCATATTGATTTCCTTCTTATTTTCTTGCAGTGCACACCACTGCTCTCTTGGCTTAGCCCTAAACCCCACCGGAGTGTCAATCCGGTTTTCCTCTACATATAACACTATCTCCCCTTGGTTCCCATCATAAAAAATTACCCGATTCATCCCACCTTGATCAGTCCTCATCTCCTGTCTGGTTTGTCAATCAATAATACAGGTTTGGTCAAAGTTCAAAGGCCTTCTTCTTCCAATTGCGCTAAATGGAAACAAATTTGAGCCCACTCTAAGCAACAATGAATCTTGCACTATGTCCTGATCAACGATGGGTTCCAACGCTCTACTTTCACATCATCTCTGGTTAGGTACCAAACACCCACAATATGAACAAAACCTAGGTAGTTTTTCATATTGATGAAGAAGCTTAATCTGTCTACCAGGGAGACTCATAGTTTGAAATCTCTTTAGCGGTTTTGTGATATCGATCTCACACTTTATATGTATATAGGGACCAACCAACGAGCCATCCACATCCTTTTCAACAATTACAAACTTTCCAATAGTATTGCTAATTATCTTGGTCGATGCTTCATTCATTGTCAGTGTAGGCACACGATGCACGGGGATCCAGAACGAGCATGTCCTAAACTGAATTTGAGACGAAATCATGCCCTCATGGGCTCACAGAGAGCCAACACATTTTTTTCACATAGCCAGGGTTCCTTCTCAAAACCCAAGCTTTTCGGCCAGATTTGAGAATTGAAAAAGGATCACATTATCACACAGAAACTTGCCAACCATTGAGTTCTTGAAACCCCGAAGCCTTTGAAACAGATTGACAATATCCTCATGAGGAATTCATTGTGGTGCTAGTACTTTTCCAACCAATGTCAATCGAAATTGGCTTTGATTGGAAGTTAACATAATTTCCCTGGCGTGGTTTTCGGCATCCGTTAGAGAAAGCTACGGACAGAGTTGCTCCAGAACTTCCAAATTTTCCATTGGTGAGAGTTTGATGTCCGATCTGGTCTGCGAGGTGAATATATGGAGGAGATAAACGCCGATCGTATTGGACGTCGGAATGCAGCGCCAAAACCTTGTGGCGTAAGGACATGGAGAAAGCTCTCTAAACCCTAGGGTAGAGAGAGGAATTGTTGGAGGCTATTGTGTGATCGGTAAAGTCTCGTTGTAGAAAGCCACATAACACCAATTTAATTTGTTTCCTATATTTCTAAATGATTTTTAGAAATATTCTATATTTCATTGCATTTATTAAATTATATACTAAATTTAAATATTCTAAAATGTATTTTTTATATTATATTTGTTTTATATTTTCTCATTCAAATACACAATATTACTTGTTTTAATTTATATAATACAATATTTAAAGGATGTCGTTCTTAAATATGGGTATGAATTTCCCTTTCCATTCATCATTCTTTAATTTTTCCTAGGTATTGAGATTATAGGAATATTTCTATTAACATGTGAACAGGAAATATGTGAATGAAGGGAAAAATAGTTGCAGGGTTTACCACTCGTTCCGCAATTTCTTTTTCTTCTTCCTTCGTGTATATACCCTTCTTGTTTTGTCGACCTTTGAGGAATAGATCAAACCTCTCAATCTCATCCATATCCATTGGTTGTACCATAGTCGTTGCCTCCTCTTGGGTCATCCCAACCTCAATTGCATTTTGAACATATATTGCACAAACTTCAGTGCCGCCAATCCGTATCCTCAATGGCTCAATCAGTGAGAAATTAAATTCAAACTAGAAATACGTTGTTTTTCTTTACTCGTACCCTATGTTAGCTTGTTAGCGGCATGTCATCACTAAAGACATGTAAATCTAAATAAATTTTTAAAGGAATTTTATTTTACGAATGTTAGAATCATTCTCCAAAGCCCTTCTCTTGAGGATCTTCCAACTCTCCGGTTGAATGTGTGTGTAAGTTATCCACTGGCAATCACCTTTCTCCGAAGAAAATAAGTAGTCCCTTGACAAAGTGTATTTGTGTCCCCTCTAACTCTTGCACATCATGGTCGTTGTCTTCTTTCTTTGAAACATCATATCCGGTGCATCGATGTTGAAGGATGTCTATGGGGATTTACAACAATGGGAGTTACAATTAGTTAGAGTTAATTTTTAGAATAAGAGTAGGGGGAAATTAGGTGGGGAACATCATTATGGCCAATAACGGTACCTTGCACTCCATCCATAGGGTCTCTTTATAGCCTTTGGGTACCTCATGCCAACTATCATACTTTATGTTCACCCTTGTCCTACCGACCTTCACAACCCAACTAGAGCACTTTGCACATTCATTGGATAAACACTTGTCTGACTTATTGAAAACCAATGGAGTTAACTCTTTTCTAGCTATCCTACGTTCTAATGTTCTACAATGTGTTTTTCCTATTCCTACCTCGTTGGATCCATCATCGTCATCACAACAAAATCCATATGTTGTGGGTTGGCTATTTTGTGAACGTGATGCATCGTCACGAGTCATTTTCTTAGACATTATTGAACATGCATCCAAAATTCTCCACTCAATCATGACACTAACTTCATAAAAGAAAGTTTAAAAAGAAAATACTAATTTTAAGAACGACTTCAAACATTTACTAATTTTTTAACATGGAAATAAGCCGTTATTAGGTTTTTACTACCCAGGGTACAGCCAATTTCACAATCATTATGTTATCACTAAAAAAACATTAAACAATCAATATAATCAAACCCTAAAAATTATCAACCATTTAATAATCCATTGTGGAGCACTATAATCTAGGGTTTTAAAACACTAACCTTTACATCGAACAAGTGGGAACTTCAATTTGATAAAACCTTTCTCACCATCAAGTCCAATAGCAAATGTGTTGATCATCCCCTTTAAAAAAATGCAAAAATGAAGTGAGAACAAACCAAATATAGATGAAGAATGTAGGAGTTGGAGGCATGAAAACTTACCTTTAATCATCACTTGAAGAAATAAAGGATTGGTGATTAAGAGAAACGAAGATGAGGGTTGGAGGGGTTTTTGTGGGAGGAAATGATGGAAAACATAGGCTTCTTAGGGTATTTAATACATTTTGAAAACCGCCTTTGATGCTATTTTCCCCCCATCAAATTTACATTCCAAACTCGTAACATAATCGGCTCTTCAAAAAAATACCTATGAAGAGGTTCCAAACTTGAAACTTGTTATAATATATAAAAAATATGCACCCAGTTTCTGGAAATCGACACTGCCAAAGATCCCCAAATTCAAATCCCATCTCAAACCCTAACATCCAAAATCTTTCCCCAAATTCCCATTCCAATCACAATGTCAATGACTAGATGCACAAAGAAGAGCATCGGGAGAGTGGGCGACCGTAGCATGAACCATTCACCGAGATCACGGCGTCCAAATGATTCTTTAACGAAAAAGCGGAGGAGAGGTATGTTGAATTCTCCAAGCGTAAGGTTATCAATTCAAAATTTGTTCATGCATCATCAATTGGATATTTGAGTCTACGATATTTTTTAAACCATTATAAGGACTAACATCTAAAGAATTTGTTGTGTTTAGAGGAAAACGTTTATGTAGATGAGGTTATCAAATTTTATGCTAATTTGGGACAACGAATGAACAATCGTGATGGTACTAAGGTGAATGGAAAAATAATGGCGGTTACTAAGTTCACAATAAATGAGGCCCTAGGTAGCTCGTACACATCCCCTAAGATATTGAACCCCAATGATGGCTAAGGCCCCGTAGAAATCTATCACCAACAGAGTTGGCCATCCATCACATAAGCCACTGCAATAGACCCCATAGCCATGGCTAGGAAATACTTCCATAGAGCTGGAAGTACCATCGGCACGATGAAAAGCTATGATATAGGTGTTTTGATAGTAGAGCATAGGCCTATTTATGAGCCGGTATGTTTGAATATTTTGCTCACGGGTGGACACACGTGTGAGTCGACCATTTGGAATCTTATGCTTTTCTACTATATGATGGAGGGTGTGAAGATAAACTCTGGTTATACCATCTTGATGAGTATGCTCAAGGCCGCAAATGCTAAAAAACGATCTCCTTTACGGCTCCTTGAACATAGCGATGTTGAAGAAGGCCAGCGTCTAACCCAAAGACCGCCCACTCCGCTTAGAGTTTTATGACTTTGCATGGTTTCAACTTAAGAAGTTGAAGCTCATCACTGGTAATAAATAGGAGCAGTGGGTTATTCTGAGACAAGTAGCGAAGAACGCCAAAAGGGCTAAGGAGGCAGACCTTGATAGAGTGGGGGGATCAGGATCTAGTAAGTATTTAACATTCTTTAATACTTTACAGAAATTTCAATACACTTCTCGCTCTTATTGCTAATTGTGTATGTTATAATTCTTTTTGTTGAGTAGATTCACATACCAGCTGGAAGACTACCATATGATGGTACTTGAACTGCATTTGGGGAGATGTTGAAGAGACCTCAGAAATGTTGGCAAGAGTGGATGTCCAACAAAAACGATTCATGGAAGCTCAAGGACTCCACCTTGAACTAAGCAAAGATGAAGATCCATAAAACTTTGATCTGGTTATGACAGACAGTGATGAGGAGGCCGAGCCGGGGGTGGTTGATGGTGGAAATCAAGAGAACGACCATGACTCCAAGATTGAGCATATGTTTGAGGATGTCTAGGCAATCAATCATCTAACATTAGTTTTTTAATGAAATCTTTTGGCATGACTAGTGTTAAGACTTATCAAAACTTCTAGCTACAAGTATTTTATTTTGTTAAGATTTGGATGATGTGATATTTTCACGAAATTATGCCCAATAAGTTTGTTTGTTCATTAAAATAGCCAACTTTTCTTGCTCTATGTGTATTTTTAAATGCACAAGTAGAGAGTTATTTAATGGTAAATACAAAGTACTCTATTTAACCAATTTGATTGCAAAATTGTCCTTTGTAATTAACCGAACAATTTCTGAGCTCGAAAGTCAGTCTGCCCTTTTAAAGAAAGTCCAAATTAATTTCCAAATTAGTAAGAGAACCGGTGCTTAAAACTCAAGTCGGCTGAATCATCTTACGAACTCGAAAAGGGCAGTTCTGAGCTTGGGCGACAAATATGGTACTTCTCTGGTCAAAACAACACGTACATTTTTTGTGAAATTATTTCTTTACAAACTCGGAAGCTCCTCGGCCCCATTAAATGAAGACCCAAATTACCATTTACAAACGCATAAATAAGGGTAGACCCTGTTCAGGACTCGGAACATACTCTGCATATAAAAAAATCCCCAATTTTTTGTCGGCCTAATCTCATTCCCAACTACCCAACATAAGCTAGAGATATATGTTGACCACGGGAAGGAGATTGACTCCAACAATACATCAATCAACCACAAGGGAGGGGGGGGGGGGTTAACAATGACAAGAGATGGTTTAAGTCACATCCCTCATTCTCGATCCACCGACAACAATCCCTGGTATGACACCGTCAAATTTGTGTCATTGAATGCACAATCTAGGTACAATATATTACGTGAGAGGGGAAAGTTACTTGATTGCTACATTGTTGATTTCAATGAATACTTGAGAATTGGATTAGCCGATCCTTTAGACAAATTTAAAGACCAATATGTGGAAACTTTGTTGTCGTGCAATGAATCTTCATATTTTAACTTTGTTATCAATTCCATAGCAATCTATGAGAGGTTGTGAATGGTGATTACTCAACTAGGGTAGGTGGAATTGATATTCCTCTTAACGAATGGATTTTGAATGAAGCCCTAGATTGCACTTATAGGAACCACGGAATCGTGTATCCGGAAGACCTCGATGGTCCTTTGAATGATTGTTACCATCGGGAAAAATAGCCACTACTCGTTGATTACCTAATCAGCTAAGACTAGTGCAATGGCAAATAAGTCAAAGTATGACTTGGGTCTCCTATGCACACACTCACGCAGACGCAACGTACACCCTTACCCATTCTAACATCCAGGTTTCTCTTCCCAAGGAGACATCAATAAATTCACCATACATGAATACTGCCCAAAGTGTGTGTTGGTATGTGGTGTAATATTCATGCATTTAGAACATTCAAGAAGAATCATAATAATATTATGAACACATATAATAGGATGAATCTAATGAATCTCACATAAACATAAAGGTTAAATCATGCTCTACATTTTCCCCCAAGCTATGGAAACTACTCCATAGATATGGAATTCAAATACAGATTTGAGTTCAACATCTAGGATGAAAACAAAAGGAAAAGAAAGAAAAAGGAAAGGGAGAGAGTTTTCTCCCTCTCTAAGGGCTCTCCTAATGATCTAATCTACTTTGTACATGTTTAACCTTGTAGAATAAGAACATATATATAGGAGAAAGGGATTGAGCCTAAAAATAGGCCCCAAACATACCCAAAATGCTAAAACCCTAGTTCAGCTGCCGCTTGGCCCGGTCCGTGGCAAGTAATGTGTTGCGAGGTGCATCATCGCGCGTGGACGTGGTTCTGCATAGGCTTGGGGTGCTTGACCTAGCGGGGGGTTGTGGTGCAATGCTCTGGCACATGCCACGGTCTGGAAGCATGTTCATTCAAAAGTTTGGCACAGACCGTGGGCTATGGCATGGCCCATGGTCAGGAACCATGGTTTGCTAAAAACTTTGGTGCGGGGCGCACACTTTGGTGTGGGCCAACAAATGTTCTTGGTATCTTGATCTTGGAACAGCGTGGGCCATTTTGAACTGGACAGTCTGCACCCATACTTAGCCATTTTTAGAGCAAACCTTTGAACTTAAGTTACGCTGACCGTGGTGTATAGTGTGGGTTGCTGCATTGCCTCACACTAGAGCTGTTGGCGTGGGGTGTCTTCTCTGGCACGGACCATTGGTGCTCGGCCATGAATGGTCCACACTGACCCGTGTTATCTTCGCCGGCTGAACATGTTTCCTTTTCTACGGGAGAGCCGTTAGTCTGATTTTTTAGTTCTAGTAGTCAATTTTGTAGTGCTCGAGAAGACCAATCCAATGGAATCAGCTTTGAAGGCTAATTCTCTTGGATCGTTCTCGAACTTTATCACAACTTATCGGACCATGATTCACCGTTTCTTCGTTGGACACTTTGAACTCCAATGCCGCCTATCCTTGGCTCCAATCTCCTCCTACCACGCATTGGCATTTGTAGCCTTCTTCTACTACTATTCTAGAGTTGAATAACCTTCGATCTCTTCTACCATCCTTGCGAACTGCCTTCAACGTCTTCTACCGCCCTTATGAACGGCCTTCAAATAGAATGTAACAAAAAAGTACCAACGGGCGACCCACTAAAGACGACCAAATGGAAGATTTAGGAGTTTGTGGATACATGATGTTCATTAGTACTAATTAAGCCTACAAAATGCAGGATTTATAAGATGAAACCAAACATGGCCGTCGAAATCCCTTGTCACGTAAACTCAACTACTACTAGTAATCAACCATACAAAAAATACAAAAAACTATGATGGATGCAATGGTTAGTGCACGCAAAATGAAGGACATCAGACTCCCCACACTTAACTTCTCGCTCGTCCTCAAGTAAACAAAGACAAGACAAAAAATCAAGAAAAATGTAGCGTGCAAATCATAAGTTAACTGAGGCATCCTACTTATTCCTAGATTACCCTGAAGAACATAAGAAATCTAACCACCCAAAATAAAATTGTGGAAAAAGGTAAGTGTCAAGCTAGCTTACTTTTCCCAAAATAATCCCAAAGCAATCCAAGAGTTATCTCCAAAAAACATCCACCAAGGAAATCCAAGACCCATCAACTTGGTTGAAACATAGGGATAAATCACGATTCTCGATCTAGTTACAACCAATGAGTCAAATGTTTCGTCAACCAATTTTTTTTGTTTTCTCTCAATTTCTCTCATTTTGCCTAGGAGCCCTTTCTTGTTTTCATCCTAGCTTTTACACACAAAGGGTACTCACTTCTCACCTTTTTCCACACGATCTCTCATTTTTGCCTAGGCTCGTAAGCCTAGCCAGGCCTAGCCTCTCTTTTTTACCTAATTTTTTTGACCTATCCAGGATTTTCCTCAAGTTACCCAAGTCGCCATTTCAGGTTTTTTACTTGTCCAAGTTTTTTTTAAAAAAATTCATTTTTTCATGGTTTCTAATTTTTGTGGTGTAGCACAAAATTGCCCCAAAAGTGGGCTTCATACTAAAAAAGATCATCAAACGCAAAAAATACACCACTAATTTCCTTAAACTTCCCACCCCATGCAAACTAGAAGTCCTAGCATAGCATGTCATACCACCAAAGCATCCCTCAACAAACACAAACCAAAATTACCAACAATCAACAAAAACTACTACCAAAGAAAATCATGAAATGCACCGAGGAATTCTAAGAATGAAGACTCCCTAAGTGCTCACTCCCCCCTCCTCATACATTGCCAATGCAAAGTCTCCAATGTATAAAAATCATATCAAAACAAAAGTGAGGTATGGCAAGGAGATCCAGAAGACACACCGACAAGGGTTACCTTTCTCTCTTGGGCCTTTTTGGGTGCAACTGACGAGCACTGATCGGAAGAACCTGTGGAAGAGTACCGTCGTTGTTCATCTAGCATTCTGTTATGTTCACCGTCTGTTGGCTATGAGAGTCTTTTTCCATGGTGAAATGATGCAATCCCTGTGTTTGGATGTTCATTGCTTTTGGGCAATGACTCCCAAGGGTAACTTTTACCCAAACTTGGTGGGGTCTTTTGTGCAGGAATGTTTAGTGATGGGTCCCCTTCAGCGGCACAAAAGTTTTACCTACCTCCAAAGGCTTGCACTACCTCCCATTAAGTCATCTTGTATTCTTTATCATCCAGGTTGAACTTGATTGCCTTGTGTCCATCATTGTCCACGACCAGCCATAAAGTAGCTTGGAACTCTACGGTCCACCTTATGTACGTCTTGGCGTGTTTCTCGAGAAACCCCTCTAGACCTACTCGGCTCAATAGGTAAGTGACCGGCTCGAGAAAACCTAGAGCTTCCAAGGTGTCCTTGCTAGCAAACCCCGTCTCCAAAATACTCCTCTTCTGCTCTCTCAAGTTCCTCCACCTCTGGACTGCAGTTCCGAAGATATTGGATAGACCCATTAACTCCTCGGTTTCAAATGTGGGGCTCCAAAGAATGGAAGTCGCCGGCTCGAGTTTTGCACCCTTTTTCGGCTTCTTCCTTTTCCCACCCTGAGAGGACTTGCCCTTCTCTGAGGTATTCTTCACAGGTGGAATCCTAACCAAATGAAGACAAGAGTGGTATGATCATAGACAAGGCATGGCCTATATTATCATTCAACAAGATAACATTCTTCCAAATAGCCCAACCATTCAAAACATGATGATTTAAAACATGAAGGCTACTTAAACAAGAATATTCCTCATCAAACAACAAACTCATGTAAGTTATCACCAACCCATCAATAAGATCATGCAATCAAGATTCATTCTCTCCTAAATCACCCAACACATGAAAATCACATCATTCAAGCATAATAGCACATCAATCCACCCAACATCCTCTTCAACACAAGGTTATGCATGCAAACCCAAACACATATCTCAAAAACACACACTCATTGAAGATTCATGCTTTTCATAACACAACCACAATGTCAATAAAGCACATAAACAAAGAGTTCAATGGGTTACCCAAAATTTGAAGCTAGGATTTGTAAGACCCGCAAAAGAAGAAGCAAAAATTGCAAAATTTTGGAAGAAAGCTTCAATTTTTAAATTTTCACCAAGAGTGTGTGAGAGTGAGTGTTTCTTGAGAAGAAAAAATGGTCAAATGAGAGAATTAGGTAAAGAATTGTACTATGGGATTAGAACTTCAGCCTACGTGCCAAGTGAAAAAGGTACAATTCAAATAAGAAAGGAATTTTAAAAATTTCATATTAGGGGACAGTAGTACAAATCAATTAATTCTGGAGTATAGGAAATACTATTTGCATAAAAAATCCTAAGGATTAGGGAATTTCAAAAATTTTGAACCAAAAATGCATTTTTGAGTTTGAAATTCAGAATTTTTCGAAATCATGCATTTTTGGAACAAGTTGGCGATGGAAAATTGGAAATTGGCGCACAAGATGTTTGGCGCGGACCAAAGCCTCACACCAAATCTCTTGGCATGAAACATCGCTTCGTGCCAAAGATGTTGGAACAAAGCATCCCCTCCTGCCAAAAATAATGGCACGAAGCTTCCCATCGTGCCATGCTCATGGCGTGGACCTAAGCCTCTGGCACGGACCGTGTCAGGTCTTGGCTCGAAATGGATAAAATTTTGACCTAATCCTTAGTTTTTCCCTCTTTTTCAAAAGACTATATCACCCATCAAATTTAATTCCATTCAAACACAATCACAAATTATGAGCATCAAATTTACAAGATGATCAAGAGCTCCATCTCAGAACAAATCCTCATTAATATCATGCATAAATCTAACTACCCACTATTCGAAAGCAAAAAAGAAACACTGTATTTTTATTTTCGTCCTCACGAATTATTTTATCGAAATCAATTTGGTCACAAAATTTTTTCACCAAGGGGGGGATTACCCTCCTCGTCAGCTCCCATAGTTCCTCATTCGAAGTAAGGTTTCAATCTTTTCCCATTTACCACTAACTTTGTATCATTTTTCTCATTATTGACCTCTATTGCATCGTGATCATCACCTTAGTCACCTTATACAGCCTTTCCCACTTTGATCTCAACTTACCGAGAAAGATATGTAGCATAGATTGGTAAAGGAGAACTCTTTGCCCCCAATGAAATCCTTCATTACGATACTTTCACCATGCACGACATTTGTTCTCTCATTATTGATCAAAGTGGTATCATAGGAGTTGCGCCTAAGTTCTTCAAGTTTTAACAATTGTGACTTCCTATGTTTCCCGTTTTACTCAAGTCTAAATTAATGCATTTAATGGCCAAATGTCTCTTGAACTCATGTTGAATCGGGAGGTCTCACATTTATTTTGTATAGAATGCAGAAAGGTGACATGCCTATTGGAGTCTTGTAGGCAGTGTGGTAGGCTCAAAGGGCATCATCCAATTGATATCTCCAATCATTCCTAGAGGTATTCATTGTCTTTTCAAGGATAGCTTTGATTTCTTGATTGGATATTTCTGTTTGGCCATTGGTTTGTGGGTGGTAAGCAGTAGAAGTCTTATGGGTTACTCCATATTTTTTAGGCAATGACTCCATAACCTTGTTGCAGAAGTAGGTTCCTCTATCACTGACTAGGATTTGGGGTACACCAAATTGTGAAAGATATTCGACTTGAGGAAGCTAACCACGGGTGTTGTGTCATTCTTCTTTGTGGCTTTGGCTTCTACCTACTTGGACATGTAGTTCCCTAGCACTAATATGTAGTAATTCCCATCGGACTTTGGAAATGGACCTATGAAATCCATGGTCCACATGTCAAAGACCTCTACAGGCATCGAGAAGGCTTGGGCATCTCGTTCTTTGAGGAGATGTTCCCTATCGTTTGGAAATGATCACATGATGACACAAAATTTTTAGCATCTGACAATATAGTGGGCTAGTACATACCTCAATCTATTACTTTCTTTGCAGTCCCCTGACTTGGGATAAATGACACATCTTAACAACACGACCTATTTCATCATCAGGGACGCATTTTCTAATTTCCTGATCAGAATAAGGTAGGGGTCATCCAAGACATATTCCTTTGCCTCATTCATCAATCTCACCTTTCTTCACCTATTAAAAGATGGAGGAAACTCTCCAGCAGTGACAAATTTCACTATGTTAGCATACCATGGCTAGCTAGTTGTTATCCCGAGTAATTGCTCGTCGGGAAATTCTTCCTGAATTGGTTCCAACCTTGCTTTTTTCCTTGGTTGGTTCTAGGATCTCGAGGATGGGTAGTTTACTCAAGTGGTCTACTACTTCATTTTCAGTGTCCTTCTTATCCTTTACTTTTAGGTCAAACTCACTTAAAAGAAGTATCCACCTAATGAGCCTTGGCTTAGTTTCCTTCTTCGTCATTATATGATAAAGTGCAACATGTTTGGTGTTTACTATAACCTTGGTTCCTAAGAGGTATTGACGGAACTTCTCGAGGGCAAAGACTACAGCTAGCAACTCCTTCTTGGTGGTAGAGTAGTTTTGTTGAGCATCGTTAAGAGTTGCTAATGTATAGTATTCAACGTGTGGAGCTCTACCAATCCTTTGGCCTAGAACAGCCCCTATAGCATAATCACTTACATCCCACGTAATCTCGAAAGGAAGTAACCAGTCTGGAGGTTGGATGATGGGGGCAGTCACTAGCATGTTTTTCAGAGTATCAAAAGCCTTTTTGCACTCTTCAGTGATAATAAAGTTGACATCTTTATGTAGCAGTAAGAGGTGAGGATATTTTGGAGAAATCCTTGATGAAATGATGGCAAAAATTGGCATGCCTAAGAATGATCTAACATCCTTGATATTGGTGGGATAAGGTAGGGATTTGATTGTGTCTACTTTGGCTTTATTGAATTCCAACCCCTGAGCTGACACACCATGTCCTAGCACTACCTTTTCCACCATGAAATGGAATTTCTCATAATTTAGCACGAGGTTCATGCCCATACATCAGTCTAGCACCCATGCTAAATGATGTAGGCATGAATTAAAGGAATCCCCATGGATAGTAAAATCATCCATAAAAACCTCGACAAATTTCTCAATAAATTTTGAGAATATGCTAACCATGCACCTCTGAAAAGTGCATGGAGCACTACAGAGGCCGAAAGGCATACACCTATAAGAAAAAGGTTCCAAAGGGGAAAGTTAATGTGGTCTTCTCAGGGTCCTCTGGATCGATAACTATTTGGAAATATCCAGAATAGCCATCAAGGAAACAATAGTATGTGTGGCCAGCCGCCCTTTCAAGCATTTGGTCGATACTCGTTTAAGCGACGGTAATCAAAGCACACTCGCCACCCATTTTGAATATGGGTGGGCACCAAGTCCCCATTCTTGTTCTTCACTATGACTTTTCTTCGGCACCACTTGGGTGGGACTCACCCAAGTACTATCAGAGATTGGATATATATTACCCCAACCTTAAGTATTTTCATAACTTCACCTTTTACTACTTCCATCATAGATGGGTTTAGTCGCCTTTGAGGTTGGTGTACAGGTTGACACCCTCCTCTAATAGAGCAGCCTTTACTGTCATCCAAAGTCCATCCTATTGCTCCTTTGAATTTTTTTAAGGACATCAAGCAATTTACCTTCTTGGTCAATAGGCAACCTATTCGAGATAATCACAGGCAAGGTTTCATTTTCACCTAAGAAGCATACTTCAAGTGTTCGGGTAAAGCCTTAAGCTCGATTACTGGTGGTTCCTCTATTAAAGGCTTGGTCTCTGGTAGAACTAGCTCGTCTAAATTTTTTAGTAAAGGCTCTACACTATTCTCACCTTAAGGATCAACCTCTTCCACACTCCCCACTAGGTTAGCTTCCTTGGTGTTAAAAATTTCATCACTTAAGAAGTTATCCTCTAAAGTGAACCCTTTGTTAGTATCAAAAATGTCTTGCACAATATCATATATATCAACAAAAGAGGAATGACACTTCATGTTTTGATCAATTAATTCATGCTCAAATTCATGTTCGAGGTCACCCATTTTCTTCAATAATGCTCTATATTTATGCAATATCTCGCTGGTATTAAAGGAGATAGGACTAACCTCATTGTGACCAAATGTCACATATGGCTCTTTTTTTCTCAATTGTCTCAAAACATATCGGTGGAGGTGCTTCCTCATCTATGAGCTTAAGCCCTTCCCTTCAACTGGTTCACTGTGCCTATTAGCTCATTCAACTTTCCACCTATCATGTCAATACCAGAAGATATTTGAACCCCAGAGTTTTTTATACAAGAAAATACTTGATTTTGCAGAGTTTCACTAGTTTTTGCAAAACTAGTCAGAGCTTCGAGTATTTCTCTGCCTAGAGTCTTGGGGGCTGAGGTTCATTCAGGTGAGCAGTGGTATATGAACAACTCTCACTCCCATTGAGCTTGTTAAACCGCAAGCTCCATGTCTCTCCCGTAGTTACTCAACCAAAGGAAACACTCTACAGGGTGGTAAAAATTAGACACCCTACACAGTTACATCTGGTGAGTGGTATCCTACCCCATAAGTAGATTCCAGCTACAAAAAAACTTCACAAATGAACAAAATAGAACAAAGGAAACTACTTACTACTTCAACTAACATGTTGTACCTAATAGGTAGTTAAGCTGGATAGCATCCCTGGCAACGGTGCCAAAATCTAACCTGCCTCCACCCGGGGTCGTAAATTGTACCTAATTAACCTGAGCGTAGGATTTTCCCATGGTATGGTCAAAGATAAAATTTATATTCTACACCCTGATCTCACTACTATGCTTCCTAAAGGGTAGTTAGCAGCAAGCCCTGGGTTTGTCCATAAAGATGCTAGGGCTCAAGTAACAACTAAAGACACAACCTTGTACATGTCGTTAATTCGTATGAGTGAAAGGAATGGCTAGTAATTGCAAACAAAAAAGGGGGGTTTTGGATTTTCATATTAACAACTACAAATCATAAAGTAAAATAAACAAGTAATCTAATTAAGCTAAGCACTTAGGGTGTCATTGCTCAACATGATTAACCTAATGTTTCAATCCTTGATTCATTCACATGCAATATTTACTATGCAACCTAATATTGTGTTCAAAACATGTGATGTGGATGATGGCATTCACTTCCACATACCTCTAACGGCAGGTGCACTTGCAACCCTTCATCGACGCTGCCATCGTAATTACGGGAGTTCAACAAGGTCCAACCATTTTTTAAGGTCTGTTTCTCCCCCGTGTGATTACATCATAGGCTTCCACCACGAATACACAACTCCCCTTGGGTCCTATCAATTAGGCAAGAGGGTTGTCGAAAACCTATCTATGATCTAGGGTCTCTCAAACCCTAGTTTGATACTTTTTAACTATCTCTACCCGCAACCTATTGGAAAATTTTACGTAATCAGCTAAGATTTGTGCAATAGAAAATAAGTCAGAGTATGACTCAGGTATCCTATGCACATAGTCACGCAAACAAAACGTACTCTCTTACCCATTCTAACATCCAGGTTTCTCTTCCCAAGGAGGCATCAATAAATGCACCATACATGAATATAGCCCAAAGTGTGTGCTGGTATGTGGTCTAATATTTGTGCATTTATAAAATTTAAGAAGAATAATAATAAAATCATGAAAACATATAATAGGATGAATCTTATGAATATCACTTAAACAAAAAGGTTAAATCATGTGCTATATTTATCTCCAAGCTATGAAACTACTCCATAGACATGGAATTCAAATACAGATTTCCACATCTAGGATAGAAACAAAAAGAAAAGAAAGTAAGAGGAAAGGGAGAGAGTGTTTCTCCCTTTCTAAGATCTCTCCTAATGATCTAATCTAATTTGTACATGTTTAATGTAGTATACTAAGGTCATATATATAGGAGAAGGGGATTGGGCATAAAAATTGGCCCAAAATATGCCAAAAATGCTAAAATACTAGTTCCACTGTCGCCTGGGGCGGACCATCGAGGATGGCGCGATCTGCGCCAAGTACTGTTTCGTGGAACACATCATCCCGCGTGACCATGGTTCTTCGTAAGTATGGGAAGTTTGATCCAGCATGTGGCTCTAGCACAGACTGTGAGCTTTGGCACGGTTAATAATCATGATTCCCTAAGATGTTTGGAGCGGATCGTGGACTATGGCACGGGCCTTTGTCAAGAAGCACAGTTTTCTCAGAACTTTAGCGTAGGCTGCCAACTTTGGCATGGGCCAACGGATGGTCTAGGCATCTTGATCTTTGAATGGCATAGGCCGTCATGAACGGGACGGTCCATGCCCATACTTAGCCACTTTTGGAGAAAACCTTTGAAATTGAGTTGTGCAAACCGTGGCTTATGTTGCGAGTAACGCCATTGCCTTGCATTGGAATTGTTGGCATGGCGAATCTTCTCTAGTGCGGACCGTTGGTGCTTGGCCATGAACGGTCCACACTGACCCGTGGTACCTTGGTCGGCTGAACTTGTTTCCTTTACTACGGGAGAACCGTTAGTCCAAATTTTTAGTTCTAGCAGTCGATTTTGTAGTGCTCAAGAATAAAAATTCAATGGAATCAGCCTTGAAGGCTAATTCTTCTAGGATCATTCTCGAAATTTGGCACAACTCATCGGACCATGATTCCCAGTTTTGTTCATTGGCCACTTTGAACTCCAATGCCACCTATCCTTGGCTCCAATATCCTCCTACCACACATTGATGTTCGTGGCCTTCATCTAATACCATTCTAGAGGTGAATGGATTTCAATCTCTTCTACCATCCTTGCGAACGGCCTTCAATATCTTCTACCGCCCTTACGAACGGTCTTGACATAGAATGTAACTAAAAAGTACCCATGGGTGACCCACTAAAGATAATAAAATATAGGATCTAGGAGCCCATGGATACATGATGACCATTAGTACAAATTAAGCCTACAAAATACAGGATTTAGACGATAAAACCAAACATGGTTGTCCGAACCACTTGTCACATAAACTCAATTAATACTAGCAATCCGTCATACAAAACATTCTAAAAAATATGCCGGGTACAACAATTGACGCACGCAAAAGGAAGCACATCATAAATCACACACACTACAAGAAAAATGATCTTTTACTTTGCCCATTTGACCTCTGTTTTTTAAAATTTTTGCCTTGTTTAAAAAAACTGAGTTAAATAATTGGTTTTTTACCTCGGTTAATAAAATAACCGAAGTAAAAGATCCAAAAACAAGGTAAATAATGTTACCAAGTAGTGTATAACGTCGCTCTTTGATGTGTTAGAAGCTTGGCTGATTTTCTGTATTACGTCTTTTCTAGCGATACGATTGTGAATGACATTGCGAGGTTGCATACATGAACTTTACGGTGATAGAAAAGTACCCCCTTTGTTCAATATTTTTAAATCAAATGATTTATAAAATAGTGCTCAAATGAAGTCACACATATTAACACGTACAGTCAATTACATAATGTTCAAATAAGATACTTCATTAATTAGAAAACCCGTAGGCATGAGAATATCCTTACAAGTACATAAATTCAAATAAAAATTGTCTTACTTCACACATAACAGAAATTACAATAAACTTAATCAGCTCGGACAATGATGACCTTGAAGATGATTGGTACCCTTGCTTCTATCATCTAAAAAAAGGTATCCCTAATGCGTAGGTTGTTTCCCCTAAGGAACTCTCCAAAACCATTTGGAGAAAGGGCCTTCATCTTCCAGCCCCCTGAGTAGTCCATATACCAGTCTGTCCCGTAGCACCTCAGCACCTCAGGGGTCTTCTCAGCCGATAGGAGTTGTACAATCTCACACTGGTTGTACTAAGTCACCAGCAAAAAATATAGATTAGAAATATAAATGTATATATATAAATATATGCTTTTATCTACAAATAAACTTTATTCAAGCGATTTACCAAAGTTGGTATTTTCCCAATGTTGAGTTACTTCAAAGTGCAATCAAAATGTGGGCTATCAATAGCCATGGAATGATGTTAAATGTCGAAGAAAAATGGCTCTGGGTGCCTCTGTTATGCAGGAACTGTACGATAACCAAAAAAGTAATAGTTGTTATTAGGTGTGTAGTTGTGTTAGTGTATAATTATATATTTAAATAGGTGAAATACCTGAAAAAATGTTGATTAGATGATCCTTCGCCAGCCATTAGTCTTGAATCATTTGTGGAAGTGTTAAGTGCGAAACTAGTGTATAAAATGCAATGTGCGATGTCGAGCCATCCATCGCTCGGTCATATCGGTCCAAAGCAATGGGTTAGTTGGCATATAGATGAAACATCATGGACTTCTCGGTCAAACCAATTAGAAGACAGAGCCATAACCAAAGTCGCATATTGTGAAAAATGTGTCACTGAATAAATGAATATGCAACGTCACTTTAATATCGCATATACCTAGTTGTGACAGATAAGACACCGATGTTGCATATTTCAGAGGCAGCAACATCAAGAATGATATAAAACTAGAAAAATTGAAGCTTTATAAACATCACAAGAAATTTAAACCCTTTGGAAACATACTAGAACATTGTCCAACCGAACAGTAACGTAAGAATTAGGAAACATATTCACAGGCCACAAATCAAACATAGAAAAGTAATAATTACAAAACAAATGTGTTAGGGGATCAGAAAATGCATACATTTTTCCAAAGGAGAAGAGAATTGAGGGGAGGAAGCTAAAGACCGTTGGAATTTGCAGGAAATTTGTGGATAGATGCTTAAAGCTTTTGTAGGGTTCCCCTATTTATACCCATTTAGTAGCAACATCATTTCCAACTGCCTCGAATTATACGACATTGCATACATAATCGGTTTGGCCAATATGATGTCGATCATTAGCCGATGTTAGTTGAAGCCATTTTGTCGTTCCTCAACTTGTACGACTTCGCACCCCACTCAAACTAAGTAAGATGATTTCGTCCACTTTGCGACATCGCAGCAATGGACGAGCCTAAAAATAATAGTCCATCAAGAAGGCAGTCTATAGTTCAACTTTTGTTACAATATTTGTTTGCAATAACAATTTTCTAAGAGGGAGAAATGGTTACATATGTTGAAAGAGGGAGAGGATCGGAGTTACATAAATATGAACAATTCAATAACATTGGAATAAAATTCAATAAATTAAACTTTGGATATAAAATTCAAGAATTACAATAAAATTCAAGAAATGTTTTTCTATATTTAAATACATTTGTTTTAAACAAAATTTTTAAATTCAATAATCAGTCAAATCTACGGGGAATAATGGTTACATTAAAAACTACGGGCCCAACACCATTTACCACTACAAAAAGTAGTGTGTCCCCAATCACGAGTTCCTCCTCATCAATAAATTTTCCAAAACCCTTAGGGGTGAGGGTTTTTTACCTCTGGGCCTTCGAGTAGTGCATCTCATACACCCTTCCATTACAACGCAGCACAATGGGGGTCTTATACGGCGGTAGGAACTCTAAAATGTGGGCTGGGACGCACTGATTTATAAAAAAAAACTTTTAGTAAATGTGAAAGTAACTTGCAAATAAAGTGCATTGAAAATATAATACATCATGTGTAACAAGGAAGGACTTACCAAAGTCGGAATGGAACCGAATTTCATCCTGGTAAGCGTATGGACAAAGTGTGTAAGGACTTCTATGAATGTGGTCCTAGGACAATGATCCTCATCCAAATTGCTAGGGATTTTCATTTTGAATATTGAAAATTTTAATGTTATTCTTCAAACAAAAATAGAAAATAAAATGGAATTTAAATCAGAACAACAAATGATTTACCTCGATTGGGGCACGTCTACTCGAACCAGCACTGTTAGACATGATTCCTAAAATTTAATAATAATTGGTGAATTTAACATATTGTGGGGCCCATAAACATTACATAGCATACATTCATACGTAACGTCGCTGACACATCGGCTACCAGTTGTTAAAACCGATATGTTAACGAAGAGAATGCAGCATTGCAAAATACTAGGGTTCAGAGAGCACAGTTTAACTGACGTTGCTAACAGCTCGACCCAGAAGAAGTATAACTGACTTACCATCAAGGTCGCATTTAGGATTTACAGACCCATTCTCACCAGACAAAAACCAGAGCATAGAATAGGTAAAAACAAAATTTATGGCCGGTTAATAAATGAGAACTTCAAACCCAAAATTCGACTAATTAGAGCAAACATCCATAGAAATTTGAATACAAAAAAAACACTATGGAAATGGAGATACATATGCATATCAAATTTAATGACAAATAGAAAGAAGAAGGTAATCTAGGGAATTTAGAGAGCATACCTTTGAGAAGAAACGGTTAGAGAGTGCAGAATATTGCCTATAAGTTGAATGTTTGATGTGAAGTCTAGAGGTGAGCTCCATATATATTCGTTATGGATCATTGTGTATTACGCCCCCTGTACTGCGAGGTCACACAAAAGTTGATACGACCGATGAGAAAGTGAAAGATGTGCGACATCATGTAATCTACTTGTGGGCCAATGAAAGTCCAACTGCATATGCAACGTCGCATATCCATCGGGAATACAGATTTATGATCGATATAAAACCAATGTCAGCTCCTATTAATGTGGGCCTTGACATTTTGGCCCACTAGCAGAACAACTAGGGCCCCCGTTTGACCAAAATGAGCATGGCTGACCTTAATACAGTCACTAGTATATTATATACTACAAATTGACATCTATATATTTCCATGAACTTTATAGACGTATAGTTCGATGTCATAGAATTTTGTCCATGAAGATTATTAAAGTGATAGCACATGACCTAGAGTAAATTGTATCACATTACTTACAAGTACACAACGTGTCCTTCAGAAGAAGTTGTTGAAGTATCTATTGGTTAGTCTCAGTGTCTTTATTACACTCAGATAGTATAGTTTCAACTACGGATCTGAAAATTTCTTTTCAAACTAATCGTAATCAGAGTTTTGGAATGACAGTGTATTTCTTAAAATTTTACACATAGGTCTTTTCAACAAATTGGGAGAACCCAAAATGTAAAACTGGAGATACAATCAACTGAATCATCGACTGATGACCATAGTGTTCCGTTATGATCATGGACGGATACACCAGGGTAATCGTCTGTCATTTTTCTTAGTATTCCACTTATACCCCTACGATAAGAGTTATATATGAGAATGATATTTTCCACCACGTAGAATCGCATGAAATTTCATATTTGTGGTTTTTTAAGAAATAAAAATGTAATAGAATTTTGTCCATGAATATTTTTAAAGCGATAGCACATAGCTTGGAGTAAATTGTAGCACATTACTTACAAGTACAAAAGGTGTCATTCATAAGAAGTTGTGGAGGTATATGTTGATTAGTCTCGGTTTCTTTATTATATTCGGAAAGTATAATTTCAACTATGAATCTAAAAATTTCTTTCAGGATTAATCGTGGTTAGATTTTGGACTGATAGTTTTTTTTAAATCACATAGGTACTTTCAACAAATTAGGATCAATCGATGGTTGATGAATGTTTATTTTAATATTGACGGCAATTTTTTTCATTTTTCCTATTAATCAGAAGGGCCGCTAGGTTAACACCCAGGATTTTATCACACAATTGTAAAAATCGACTATGGACAATATGTGCAACGCCGCATGCTTGACACATACAACAAAAATATAATAGAACAGGAGCCGATGTTGGTTAGTCCAAAAATTTCAGCAGGATATAAAAAATTTAAGGCGAACATTTGAACCAAAAATCCCCCCCCCCAACCCCATTTCAAGTAAATAAAACTCAGCACTTACACTTATGTCTCATCAACAACACAAACCCAAGAACTCAAACTAACACACAATCCATTAAATTCACACCTTACAATAATTAAAGATAGCTCATTTAAATTACATCTCTCAAACATCAACAAGATCCAAGGGTGGAGCATCTAAAGGTTCAAATCCCTTGAGGTATTTTTCTATCAATTCCATGTTCATCTACAAATTTGGTGATAATCTTATTGAATATGTTTTTTTCCTTCATTGATTAATGATTCTTAAATTTCATGAGGATACGATGATTGTTTAGCATGTTATATACTGCACATTGCTTTTTTTTTACAAGATAATGCCATGTTTGTAAAGCGTGAGACATGATGCTAAGATTCGTATGACTATAGACTATGAATGTGCGACGTAGGTCACATTCAATCGTTCCATGCGAAATGTTATGGAACAAACGTCGAGGTCGCACATGTCAAGGATTTTTTAACATTTTTATTAGTAACAAACAAAGGTCACTGTTGAATCGATATTTGCGATGTCATTTTCTCAATTTTGCGACCTTGGTAGGGACCAGAATAGATACTTAATCAAATTGGATTGATGTTGTCTACGTTTCACTCCATTCTGTGAAATTATTTTGGGGACTGCCCTATTCTTACATATATTTTGTTTACTATGTATTTCTTGTAACAGGCCCAAAGAGAGTCATCGATGGACTTCCAACATCTAGTTCGACGGACTTGTCAATTCGCTAGTCACTTTCATATTCACAATATCATACAATGTGGAAAATGGTGGTTCAATACAATTCATTTTTAAAATTCATATTAACATTTCAATAATGTTGTAACATGTTATTGTATTAGTTGATATAGTTTTTTTGCTTTAAAAACGTCATTCCCATCACTTATTAAATTAACACAATTATATTTTTTATGACATTTAGCCATTCTACGATTTATCGCTTTTTAATAACATGTAATGGCTACCGACAAATGCTAAGTTGTGTCATTGAATAATAAATATTTTAATAATATGTAATGTGTAGCCGATGCAAACGCAATGTCGCATGAACCGGTCACAAATTGGAATGTGACCGAGGTTGCACAAATCAAAATCGTCAGTGGTAACTGACGTCTGTTATATAAAATGGCATTGTACTCATCCATGTTCCACATCAGCAGAAAAATGATGCGGGTCCCCTAAAGCGAGTGATGTCTCATTGAATGATAATCAACATCGATGATTAATAGACGGAGGTCAACTACATCAATGTCGCAAGATTTGATCTGCAGTCGACTGCTATCCTGCAGCAACCGACATCGCATGAATGTTGACAAAGACTTCATTCCAACCGATGTCGCCTATATGATCTGTTTGGCTAGAGCTCATTGCCTTAATCAATGTCTCACATTATAACTACCGACGTCGGTTAAAAATTGAGGTAAAAGGTACTTTTTTACCTCAGTTCTAAACTGCAGTAAAAAATCCACTTTTTACTCCGCCGGTATTTACCTTGGTTCTTTCAGGACAAAAAACTGAGGTAAAAGGGCATGCATAACCGAGGTAAAATATCATGTTTTTTGTAGTGACATAACCACGTCTAGGTTGTCAATCTGGACGTGTTGCTAGGAATAGATAGTATAGTAAACAAGGGGGTTTGGTTTTTTGACTAATAACTACAAAGCATGAAAGTAAAAAGAAAGTAATCTATATAGCTAAACACTCAGGGAATGCTTGTGTAACATGGTTGATTTAATTCTTTGATCCTCGATTAATTCACATGTGAGATTTAGAAAAACCTAATATAGTGCTCATAACACGTGGTGTGGTTGATAGCATACACTTCCCCGTACCTGTAAATTTGGGTGAGCTTGCAACCCTTCATCGACACCGCCTTCGTAACTAGGGGAGTACAAGGTCAGACCATTTTTGTAGGTCTGTTTCTCCCCCGTAAAATTACGTCCAGGGCATTCCACCATGGATGCTCCACTCCATAGGCCTATAAATGAGGCAAAGGGAAGTAGGCCCCTTATATATGACGCTAGGGCCTCTTACAACCCTAGCTTGCTTCTCTTCACTATCTTTACCCATAACTCATCGGACTACTTTACGTAATCAGCTAAGACTGGTGTGTTGGAAACATAATAGAGCGATACTCGGAAAAGACTTATGTGCACACACTCACGTGGACCTGTACCCTATTACCCATATCCGAGGTTTCTTTTCCCAATGGGGGCATCAACATTTGCACCAACAAGAATATAGACTAGAGTGTGTGCTTAATGGAGTGTACTATTCATGCAATTCTAACATTCAAAAACAAGTCACAATAATATTATAAGCACAATAATTAGGATGAAGTATGAATCTCACAAAAGCATAAATCAACACATGAATACAATTATCCCCAAGCTATGGAAACTAATCCCTAGACATGGAATTCAAATAAAGATTTAAATTCCACATTATAGGATGAAAGCAAAATAAAAAAAGAAAGAAAGAAATAGGAGAGAATATTTCTGTCTCTCGAATGCTTTCCAAATTACAAGAGTAGAACCTAAAAAATGTCATAAGTCTTTAAATCTAATCCCTAGGAAGTATTATGTTTGATGTCATGGATCTAGGAAAATAAAATGAAGAAAGAAGAGAAAAGGAGAAGGAAAGAGAAGAATAACTTTAGAGAGAGTGAGAGAACTCTCATATTCCTTCTATCTATACTAGAGAAAGAAAAAATCCACATTATACCTACTTCAGTTTTCTTAGAAGACTAAAGGCTCTGATATATAGTAGTAGGGAATTGGACCCACAAATAGGCCCAAAGTAGGCCAACAATGTGTAAAACCCTAGTTGAGCCACCATTGGCGCGGATCACCGCGGACGGCACTGTCTGTGCCACCTCCTTGTTTTGTAACGGCGTGGAGCACCAGATCTGGGGTGGTCTGTGTCAAATTCTTGGTGCGGGCCATGGGATCTGGCATGATCCGCGTGGACTCCTTGGCATGGGCCATGGGAACAAGCGCGATCCGCATCGACTCTTTGGCCCAGACAGTGGCCTCCTTTGCGGGTCGTGGTGTCTAGCGTAGCCCATGGTCAGGATGGTCATTTTTTCACTTATGATTAGCGAACCGCATCGTTTGGCGTGGGTCGTAATCAAAATCCTCATTTTTCTAAGTATTTTGGCACGGGCCGCTCACTTCTTTTCATCCCACCAGATGGTCTTGACATTTTGCACTTGAAACGATGTGGACTATAAAAAATGGGATGGTCTACACCCATACTTAGTTGTTTTGGAGTGGAACGAGGTAAAACGGGACGCTTGAATGGGTACAGTTTGCATTGATGTATGTGGCCTTCATCTACTACCATTATAAGGTGAATGGTCTTCGACCTCTTCTGCTGTCCTTGCGAACGGCCTTCAATAACTTCTACCGCCATTACGACTGACGTTCACATAGAATGTAACAAAAAGTATCCATGGGCAACAAACTAAAAATGATCACAATGAAAGATCTAGGAGCCCGTGGATACAAGATATCCATTAGTACTAATTAAGTCTAACAAAAGAGGAATTTAGACAAGAACACCAAACATCAGGACATATCTCTTAGCTTTCCATTGAACATAGCAATAGTCTCATCCTTCTCCATCTTCAGTTCTTTGAATTTTGTGGCCAACATATGTTATTTGGATTCATGTACTCGAATTGTTCATGCACTTTTTGCAGAATATCCCATGTTTTCTTTGCCTGCTAACAAGTTGAGATGAGTTTGAGTTTACTTTCATCCACTAATGTGAAAATAGCATTTAATACTTTGGAATTTTCCATTGAGGTCTTCAGTTCGTCTGCTGTCCAAGTTGATTACTCTTTCAGTTTCTGTTTCTTTGAGCTTGATTCTCCCTCTTTCTCCTTTGAGCTGGATTCAACATCCTCAATTGGGTAACTCCATTCTATTTTAACAAAGTACTGATGTGTCAATTTTATGTGCATATTTTGGGGCTTTTTGGGATCACTTTTACGCTCTTTTGTCAACTAGAGTTTGTGTTTTGCCTTGGAGTTCTCTTAGGAAAGGTAAGAGCGACTTTTGCACTCTTTTACCTTTTCTAAGTGGATTTTGTGTGATGAGGAAATAACATAAATACTTGAAGACCGGAGGTCGTTGAAAATCACCTTAAAAAACATTGAAGTCTTGCTTTAAAGATTTGAAGACTTCAAGAATGGAAGAAATTTGAAGTAAAGAGGAGAATTTGAATGAAGAAGGAAAAAATTTAGGATTGCTAATTGCAGTCTTTGCGATGGTCGAGGATTAGTTCGCGCGTCGCAAACTTTGGGTTCTTAGAAATCTTCTTTGCCTTTTTTGTACTATAAATAATAAATCTTATCCTCTCTTCCTCTCCTGCGATTTTCTGGGTTTTAAAACCCTAGTTTTCTTCTTTCTTTTCTTAGTTCTTGTGGGATTAATTATGTTTTTTCATTATCTAGGCTAGTTTAATCTTAGGAGAAATTGATTGAGACTTTCTTGCTAATATCTTGAGAATCATTCTTATATATCTATTGATTTCCCTATTGTTCATTTATTTAGCTTTTAATGTGGATTATTAATGGCATTAATGTTGTTGGAAGTTTGACTATATGAATTTCTTGTATGATTGCTTGTTAGGGTTGGGAAAAAGTAGCTGATTTTCCCTTCTTTTAATGTGGAATCCAAGAGCATGAGTTGGAGCTTCTAAATGATGTTGATGTGTTGATAATTGCTAGATTAATGGGATGATTCTGAACTCGTTGTTATGTTTGTTTTAGGTAGCAAGTGAGATAAGTCTATGAAAGTCGATCGTTCTTGACTAATCTTGTGTAAATGCATGAATTGGTTAAATGCTTATCCACAGTGTAGTGTTTATAAGTGTTGCCAAACTTGTTGGTTATTTGTGCTAAATGCCATCAATGGGATACTTTTAGTTGTGTTTCGACCATGGGAGTCATTGGTGAGGTTTGACAAGAGATATCGAATTCACTCTTGGAAACTTCTATCTAAGATGGATAGAAGATTTATCTTTACAACAAGTAGTGAAAGAAGTGGATAGATTGTTTCACTTGTTCTTGAAGCCTTTGTTATTTAGTATTCATGTGTTTTTAATGCTATGTTTCACTCATTTATGCAATGGGTTGTTTGAGAATAGGAAGTGTCTGTATGATTGAAGTGTTAGGGTGTTAGGAAAGTGACACATTCCTTAGCTCTTTGGCATGAAAATCCAAGAACATGAACTTATAATTTCCCGTGCATAACGTGTTGTGATTCTTGCTAAATAAGTATGTTAATGTGGATTGTTCTCATATTTATCCTATAGATGCAATGAAAAGTTGAATTTTGAATGTGGTTTGCTCTAGGTTTTGCCTAATGAATGCTATGTTTGGTTAATTGGCTATGTCTTTGGTAGAAGGCTTGTTGTAATCAAATATATGCTCCTTTGTGTGAAATGTCATTGATGAAATACCTCTATATGATGTGGTTTACTTAGAGTGATTGTCAACGAGGTTTTCAAATGGTTGTTGTTTGTCTTTGCAAATTACTACTAAGAAGGAATGAATGTTGATCTTCGAAGAGGAAATGATAACATTCCCCATAGGTAACAAATGTGATAGAATGACTGAATGGTTCAATGATCTACATTTGGTTTGGAAGTGAATGTCAATTGCCCTTTGTCTTTTGTAGTTTTTACCCTTTTTCTTAGTTTGCTTGGTGATTAACATAGTTATTTAACTTTGCTAGGTAATTTGTCTTTTATTTCATAACTTAGGACAAAACCCAACACCCCCCCCATTTACTTGCTTATATATATTTATTTATTTATTTCTAGCATAATATTAACCTTATATGTTTAAATGCTTAAGAAAATCCCCCTTCTTCGTGGACGACTCCGACTTGCCATTATCTACTTAGTAGTAGATAGGAAGCATTTAGAGCTTATAAATTTAACTTTTAGAGGTACGGAAATTACCTCCCAAATTTTGGTGCCGCTGCCGGAGAAGAGGCGTTTAGATTTAAGTGTTTGGCCATATTTGGTTGCATATTAGCTAGTTGTTTTTATTTTCCACTTCTTCGTGGTTATTTTTGTCCGAAGTAGGCATTTCTTGAGTTCTTAGTGAATTTTTATCGAGAATCCGTGCAATATGATTCTGGAATTTTGAAAATGAAAATAAAAATTTAGAAAGGGATCGTCTCACCTTGAGGGAACTCATGATGAGAAGAGAGGCTCAACAAGCAAGGTTTTGTAGAATGTGTCACTCCGACCATCCTGTCAAGTCTTGCTATATGTTGAGGGAGGAGCATTATGAGGGGGAAAGAACACTTGGTTTCCAAAACCAAGGGTATTATGAAGAGTGCTACCAAGAGGTAGAAAATGTTGGTTTTCAAGGGCAAGAAATCCAAGAATGGTATCCATACCACAACTCTTACAATCTGGAGGGGAGTGGCAATCCGGATTGTTGGTATGAGAATGAGCTTAAAAACCAACAATACGAGCAAAATAGTAAGCCGTCATCACCTTATACCATACCTCAAAACCAAGCCCAACAAGGAAGTTGAAGTTTGACACTTGAGGAAGTCATGAATGCAATAGAAAACTTGAACAACTTGACTAGTGAGGAACCTGACACTCGGATCTCCTCTAGTGTTGAGGCTATTGAGGGGCATGCGAGGAGTAAATTAGAAGCGTTGGCCCGAATGGAAGCTTGTGATTTAAAAAATACACCATCCCAACTCGAACTCAAGGATTCAATAAGTGAGGTCACCATGGTAAATGAGTTTGAGTTCGAAGGGGATGAGGAGTTGGTTGTTGAGGATGAAAAAATGGAGGAAGAGGTGATTGTGCTACATTCATTAGCATTGTTACCCCTACCCCCACCTATTGAGCCAACTCCACCATTTTCAGAAGTTTTGAGAGAGATAAGAGAGGCGCCAAAAGACAATCCTAAGCCTCCTAACCACCCAACTCCCTTTAAACCATCTCCATCTCCACAAAACTTTCCTCTTGAAAGTTTTGTACCCCCACATCTCAATTTTTGGATACTCATGGTGAAGGGGTTCAAGCCTTCACCATATGGATAGCATTAGGTTCGTTCCAATGACCTTAAACATACGGAGCTAACTCGTGTCGACGTTGTAAATAAATTTGGCTTTTATTTTAGTTTTTGTTGATTATTTTTTGTTATTTTATCTTGCTATTTTCACAGTGTGTATCTTCCTTGATTTTGTAGCAATCTGAGGTACATTACATTGGATTGATGAAGGGAGAAAAGCTTGGACAAAGGAAGGAAAAGCTTGGACATTTGGTGAATTCAAAATCTTTGTAAATGTTGGGAAAGCCCATAGTTTGCGAGGGGCGAACAAGTCTTCGCGTATCACAAGATATCTTTGCCCAGTTCGAAGAAATCTGGAAGTTTGGGAAACATTTTGATCTCCCAGTCCATCTAATTCGCGAGGGGCAAACATATGTTCACCCATCGCGAATATCTATTTTCCATGGGCGAACTTTTCTTTGCATGTCGCAAAGACTGGCCTGAGTAGATTAAAAATGGGCAGTACCTGTTTTTCTTCTCATAACTTCCTTCCTCTCCACCAAATACTTCCAAGAACCACCACACCTCCACTCATTTCTCCACCATCTTACATATATATACATGAATATTCTTGCATGTTTATAGTACCCTTGTTGATTGTAGTGTGCCGACTACAATATTGTGATCTTGATCTCTATATTCTATAATGATGCTTGGATACTTGTCGATATATGTAAGATATTTTCATTCAATAATTTCACAGTGGTGATTTCATGGGCATTGGTTATACTTTGAGAATACTATGGTTATTAACTTTTGATGCTAAACCTAGTATTACAAATCATTATTTACTTGTGAGTTTGATGTTGTTCTCTATGGTGTTAGTCTTTATCAAACGGCACCAAGGAGACAACATTTTTCTCGAGGGGTGAGTTCTCTACAGAACTTTTGTTCCTCCCACCGGCTTCGAAACCAATTTTGAGACCAGTTCTATACAAATACAGGGGGATTGTGCCATATCACCGGTGACTATGCGGAGAAACAGAAGTCACTCTACCTCTTACCTTGAGTTTTATTGTTCTTGCCTTACATGTTTACATTGAGGGAAATGTAATGTTTTAAGTGATGGGAGGGGTTAGAGGACTCACATGCATGCTAGCTTGATTTGGAATGCTTTTTGCTACTTTCGATTGGAAAAACGAGAGAAAAAAGAAGAAAATTTAGAAAAAAAATTGAAAATTGAAAAGAAAAAATATATAAAAGAAAACCCACAAAGTTTAAAACCCGAGAGGGTAACTTAGGCAACATTGGGGGACCGGATAGGTCGAAAACCTGAAATGGCAACCTAGGAAAAAATGAGAGGCTATATGTGCAGAAAGGTGAGATGTGAGCCAAAGAAATATGATGTTTGGCTAGGATGAAAACCAAAAAGGGCTCCTAGGCAAAATGAGAGAAAGAGAGAAAAAAAAGAAAATGCTATGATTTCACTCATTTGCCGGTGTTGGAGTCATAAGGTTGCGGTTGTCATATGGATGGATCGGGTAGCTCAACATCTTGAGACCTCTTGGGATTGGGTAAATTATCGGGGAAAATGAAGTAAGTTGAGAAATTATTGATCCTTTGTGTACTTCGTTTTTGGGTTGATATATTGGAATAGAGTGAAGTATGTGTTTGAACCTCCTATATGGTTTTGACTTCATTTTGTGCCCTTGGACTTTGGTTGATGTATTGATATGAAGTGAAGCATGTGCTTAAACCTTTCATATGGTTTTAACTTCACTTTATTCCAATGGATTTGGGATTGTCAAATCGGGACTTAGAAATATTTTTATGGATATCAATGAATTGATAGGTTGGTATGGTTTGGGTAGATTTAGGAATGGGGGTTGTATGAATTCTCATTTGATCTTAACTTTGGGGTGTGTGATATTGAGAGTTTTATGAGGTATTGATATGGGGAATAGTAGTTTAGAATGTGGATACATGAACCTCTTTATGTGTGCTTGAATATTTTCTTAAAATCCCTTGAAAATAGGAATCATCAAATCTAATCACTTTATGTAAGAAATTAGATTATCTCGTTTATATCTAAACACAATTGAATATTCCAGCTCCATAAATCTAATCCAATCTCACAAATATAGGAATTGATATATTCTGCTATCAAATATAAATGGATGAAATATACTTCTCGGATTTCTATACAAAGGGACGAATTGGAATTAGTGAAATGGAGGGAAAATTTACCTCCAATAATTTTCATTGACAATATTTTTTTTTCCTGATCATCCATCACGTGGGTGATGTGGACCAGGTGGGGGCCAGGGGAAATTGAGGAGAGTTTTCTTTCTTTGCAGAATCCACTGGGACAGAGGGGGTATGAAAATGCACACATTTATAATTTGAAATGCACAAAGTATTGCTAGAAATATGGTGCCCATCATACCCTAAGGATACAATATAATTTGACTTTAACAAAAAATGATTTTTCAACTAACAAATTATTCAGTTGTTAAATTTTTTTATCCCCTTGTATGACAAAGTCAGTTAAATAACTTATTGCCAAACACCTTCTTTTAATCTCTTTGTGAGCCAGATGTGCACGATATATGCATGGAACTACTGCATGAGATTTTTCAAGTAGTTGATTAATATTTTATTAATTATTAAGTTTTTTATAACTTAAAATAAGGTTCTTTCTGAACCACGTGCACGAAAACTGGTAAAATTATTTTATAACTAACTAAAAACTCAATCGCCAAGCACCTATTTTGAACTTGTTTTTTAACTTGTTTGACAGAAATATAAGGTCAAAAATCAACTAAAATAATGATTACCAAACACTTTACTAATTTCTTTTTGATCCAGATAAGCACGATATATACACTGAAGATTTTTTTGTATTTGATTAGATATTTATTAATATTTATGTTATGTTATAAAAAATCAGGGTTCATTTTCAACTTCCCGACTCATAGGAAAGCCTTTTCCACAAACTTCACATTCACATGAAGATTCAGGTGATGGCCTTGTCGTACGCTTCCTGGGATTGTGTGAAGCAGCAGCAGTAAACGCCGATATTTATAAGAATTTGAAGTTAGCCATTTATCATATTGTGGTTGTGCGAATAAAATTTTAGCAATTGTCGCACGAATATCACTCGAATAGCTAGAAAATTATTTTTCTTTTTTAACTTTTTTTGTTTGTTTTAAGTTTAAGAACCTATACTAGGAAAATAGAAAATAAATTTGTATGTATACTTAACTTGTAGACATTGATAGTTTAATGTAATTGTTGTGGTATTCCCAATCAACCAAAGTAAATGCAGTTCACCGTATATCCTCTTCTCCTGCAAAACAGATCCCGAAAGTGACTCAGGGAAAAATACTCGGACGCTCAAGTCAGTAGTTTTCCTTTAGAGAATTAGGATTTCTCAGATTAGTCTCACTTACCTTTTTCACTGTTGCTCTCCTTGTATTTATAAGTGTTAACGATCGTGGTTCCGTATTGTAGCATCCAAGATCATGGGTTGCATCATGGTTCCTATAATTTTGGTTCGTAGCTAAACCTTTGATCGTGGTTCTGCCTTTTTTAGTTTGCGGTCAAGCCCTTCAGACCATGCTCCACCTTTCTTGGTTCACTATCCATTTTAACGTTCTACTCTTCGGTTGGGGCTAAAGCCCATCATCTTTTGATTTGTTGGTTAGTTATGTGGTCTATGGGCTAGGTATACACCATAACCCCTCCCACTCCCCCTAAGCCATGAAGACTAGTAAACACAAAGCGATGACTTCGTTTGTGTAATGTATGCAAACTATTAAACAATACTAACATGTTCGTCATTGATGTAACTAAGTTTATCTTCGCAAAGTGTTACTTGCTTCTTGGCTATAAATTTGCTTAATTGAACTAAGATTTCCTCCTTTTTACTCACTGTACCGTTTCAAAATTTCCTTCTCAACCGTTATATTTCCCATTTATAAGTATTTAGATTTTGGTGACCTAATTTGGTCATTGTTTAGTGTACTGTATCCACCCGTATAATGCTACTTCTCATATTCCTAAAAAGGTAAGCCTCTTTTTGTCAGACATTTATCATTGCTTACTTGTCTGATTTGACTTCTCTTGTCTTTTCAGCTTATTAAATTAAATTACTTAACCCTTTTGGATTCTTCATCCTCTTCTTGGCTTCTTTACTGTTCCATGTTCCTCACCTTTATCAACTCGTAAGTTTCCTTGTTACGGCTACCCAAAAAAATGAAAACAATGTAGGTGTTGTGGCACGGGAGAATATTACCGGAGCGAACCCTCGGCTAATAACTTGCAAGGTTATAGCTAATGATGGTGGAGAGATAGTTGGTAACCATACTACTGATACCTCTCAAAGAAGAAGAAGAAATGATTGAATTGGTTGATCCTCAAGTGCCTTGGAGCCTCCTAAGAAAAGGGGGTGTATTAGCCATTCTCACCCTAAGCTTCCATCACGAAGCCATAACTTAATGGTGGAAGGAACCATTCATGATACTCTATCTAAACTTTTGCTCCATGAAACAATGGTTGTGGTACGTTCCTTAAGAGTATTGTTTTGAACTTATGTTTGATTTGTTTTTATGCTTTTCTATTACGGTGTTTAACTATTATATTTGTTTGTGTTAATTTATAATAAGGTTGCCTTCATCTTGTTAGCAAACGAGTTGCACAGTTTTTTAAGGGAGATGGTTTGCTTCTAGAAAAATGCCAGGCCGCCAAAAGGAAGTATATAGCCATGAATGTCTCTCTTGAAGCTGCTGATAAACTTGCCTTGGCCACTAAGACGGGAGTTGACAAGATGTGTTCCAAGATGGAGAAGATGCGGACTAATGATCCCGCTTCACTCGGGTACCCTCAGGTTCTTGTTGATTGGCCCATCAAGACAATGTCTTTTTACAAGCTATTTGAGGAAGTTTCTACCTCTGCTCGCAATGTTGAGTATTGCAACTCTCTGGTCAAACTGCGAGGACTAAACCCTGCTGCTAAAGTTTAAAACCTTTCTAAACTTGCTAAGTCTGAGGTAGTGTTGAAGCAACAGAAGGTCATACTTAATGTTGGTTTTATCAACAGCATTTCCCAGCTTGTTGGTCTTCCTTATTTTCCCTTTGTGGCTGAGTTGAAGGAGTTTGAAGTCTATTATTCAAATATCTTCCATTTGGTTCTCGCACTCGTATGCCTCCTCCTAATTTTGATGTTAATGCAATCATTGAGGCCAATGCAAACACTGGAGTCTCCACTCAGCATGTGAACAAGAAGGATTTTGTTGTCATTGTCCAGCATTCATTTGCCTCCCCCTCTAATGTTAATTGATCTTTAGCGATATGGATTCTTAGACTTTTTATTTTTAATTCCTAATAATATTCTGATGTATGTCTGCACTATATTTATCATTATGGATAATAATTTTGAGTTTCCATTCTAATTTTGCAATTTCTCACCGTATTTATTTTTATGCAAGGCTTTGATATTTTGGTTGATCATAAATTTTTGAAATGTCTTGACTATTTGGGATCTAATGTTCATTTTCCTCATTGCCCTGGGTTTTTGTCTCCTCATTCACATTGCCTCATTAAACTGATTGAAGCTACTCAGTCTTTATCCAAGGAATATCTTGAACTTGTTTCTGCTAATCGCTCCTGTCATGTGGAGTCTATTCCCTTATGTATTGGATGGAAAATTCCTACTTTCTCACCATCTTCATCTCCTTCTACGGCATGCCCTTGTAGCAGATTTGTACCTGGAGGTTATAGTATTGAATCGTTGGTCAAGGATATCGTTCGTAGCTTAGTTGATCTTGAACTATTGGTACCTACATGCGTTCACTCAATTTTCCTGTCTGTGTTTATGAATGGGCACTATTGTTAGGTATTCATCTAAAGTATATGTTATTGAGTATTGACGACCTTGAAGCGAGATGGAAGAAGACTGTAAAAGACACACTATATTTTTTTTCGTGAATTGAGAGAATTTTGTGCTGAACAAAAAAACCTTATTCAACGTCAGCAATTGAGTATGGTTAAAATGATTGATCAAGAAGAAGATAGGAATTTTGTTGTCAGCAAAGCCTGCGAAGCTTATCAAAAGACTTTGATTATTGATAAGCAATGCTTTCATATTGACAATTTATTAGATCGACTGAAGAAAAAATAGGATGAGTGTAATCATCTTTCCTTTTCCTCAGTTGGGTGGCAAAGTGATTTGATGAGAAATTCACCCTAAATACTCAGCTATGTACTGACAATGTGATATTGACCATTTTGCATGCTTTAACCAGTGGATATGACATAGTTTTTAGTTAAATTTGGGTGGCGGTTTGGCGACATTAGTTGAGTTTACATGACAAGGGGTATAGACAATCATGTTTGGTTTTTAATTCTAAATCATGTGTTTTGTATACTTAATTAGTGATTCTTGACATCTCATGTTCACGGGCTCCTTGGTCTTCATTACGAGTACATGTAGTAGGTTACCCATGAATGCTATTTGTTACAGTACATTCTTGCGAAGACCATTTTCTTTTAACAGTAGAAGATTTGAAAGCCATTCACATTTGAATGGTAGTAGACGAAAGCCACAAACATCAATGCACGGTAGAAGGAGATTGAAGCCAAAGATAGGCGGCTTTGGAGTTCAAGACAGTCAAAGGAGAAAATTCTGAATCATGGTCCAAGGATTGTTGCTTTAATCCGAGGATCATCCAGGATGAATCAGCCTTCAAGGCTGGTTCTTTTGGATTTGTCTTCTCGATTACTACAAAATCAACTACTAGAACTCCCGATTCGGACTAACAGTTCACCCATGAGAAGCAAACGAAGTTCAACCAATGAAGCTCCAACGACCGGTCACGAACCATGCATGGTCAAGCACCAGTGGCCCATGACAATCTTCATGGCCCGCACTACGCAAGAATCCATGGGTTCTGTGAAGACCTTCATGAACCATGAGATGACTTCTAATCAAGACAAAAAATCACTCACAGTCCGTGAAAACCTTTATAGGCCATGACAAAATTTCTGAGCAGAAGCCACAAGTTGTTCATGGTCCGTGAAAACCATCACAGACCGTGGGAAAATTTTGAGCAAAAACTACATGCTGCTTGCGGTCCATCAAAACCTTCACGGACCGTATCACGATCCCAGCTTCACGGACTGCGCCAGATCCCACGGGCAGCGGCTATGAACATTCACGGACCATGGCAGATTTGACATCCTGTGGCTATGCATGCTTTACGGACCGTGGCATCCATGCTGGCCTATGAAACCTTGGCGGCTGACCTAGGTTTTTGCTACTTTTGACCTATTTTGGGCCTATTTTAAGGCTCAATCTCCTACTACTATATATAGGACCCTAGTATACTTTTGAAAGAGATTGGATCATATTTGGAAACACATTTGGAGAGGAGAGAGCTTGGAGAAAAGGAAGGAGTTCCTTTTGTAGGTTTTGTAATATTTTCTTTTCTTTTCTTCTTGCTTAGTCCAAAAGATGTGGAATTCAAATCTATATTTGAACTCTATGTCTAGGGAGTAGTTAGATGAGCTTGGGATTCATCTTGGCATTTGGTATGTTCTAAACGCTTTATGATATTTATTATACTCATCGTATCTTTGTGTTTATAATACTATTGTGATTGTTCTTCATTACTATAAATGCATGAGTAGTACACTACATATAAGCACACACTTTGGGATATACTCATGTGTGTGCAATTATTATGCCCCCTTGGGAAGAGAACTTGGATGTGAGACTGGGTAGGGGAGAATGCATCTGCGTGAGTGTGTTCACGGGGGATTCAAGAATGTTCTAACATATTTTCCATCGCACCAGTCTTAGCTGACTTTGTAACTATTGTCCGAGAAGTTACAGGTAGAGATAGTGAATAGTAGCAAGCTAGGTGTTATGTTGAATAGTATCATAGATTAGGTGCCTACGGACATTGGGCCTAGCGTATATAGGACCCGTGAGGAGTAGTTGCATTCGTGGTGGAAGCACAGGACGTAATAGCATGGGAGAGAAATAGACCTTCAATGATGGTCAAACCCCGTTCTACTCCCCTAATTATGATGGCAGTACCGATGGAGGGTTGCGAGCGCACCCACCATGACAGGGTTGGGGAAGTGTATGCCATCGGCCACACAACATTTTTTAAACACACCGATAGGTCTATTTACTTATTTTTCAATTACATGCTTGTAGTTGTTAGTTGAAAACACTAACCCCCCCACCCTACCCAATGTTGCATGTCTACACTTGTTCCTTTCACTCGTGCGAATTGATGACTTGCACGAGGTTGTATTTTAATTAGTCCTTAAGCCCTAGCATCCTTGTGGACAAACCCAGAGCTTGCCGCTTACTACCCCTTAGTAGCTCAGCAGCAAGAATGGGTGCAGAATAAAAATCTCTATCTTTGACCCGTAAACCCCTCGGCCATGTTTTAGCAAATAACCGGGTCGGGGCAAGTCAAATTTTGTGCCTCTGCTAGGGATGCTTTACAGTTTAAGTATTGGTTGAGCAAGACATGTTAGTAGAGTAGTTAGAAGTGTCTTTTATTATTTTTCTTTTGTTTGTTTTGTTTGCTGCAAGTGGAGTTTTGGTCATAGTTTCCTTGTTACTTTGATTTTGTTTGCTATTGTAACATTGGAAGGATAGTGTGATCCTAGTTTATGGTTCATACCCGTACCAAAAATCTTGGTGTTTTGAACTTATAACTAATTCCACGGGTAATCAGAGGAGAAGGAGAAAGAGATCTAGATCAGAGGCTCAACCTAGGGGTTTGAATTTTTAGGAGGCATCGCACAAGATGGTAGAAGATAACCGCACTTTGAGAGAGCTTATAGCCCCTTATGTATCACATTCCCACATTTGCCTCCAAATATGGCTCATGAGTTGAAAAGTGGGATGATATATTGGCTTCCTACTTTCCACGGTATGGCGGGAGAGGGTCCAAACAAAAGTTTTTTGGAATTCCATTTGGTGTGCACGAATAGGAAGCCACCGGGAATGTCGAAAGATTATTACAACTTGAGAGAATTACCCTTTTCACTGTAAGATGGAGAAAAGGATTGGTTGTATTATCTAGCACCGGGTTGCATTGGGTCGTGGATGGATATGAAGTGGCGATTCTCGGAAAAATACTTTCCAACATCTAAGTCGGGAGGGTTGAAGAAACAATTGTCCAACATTACTCAAGGAGAAACCGAGAGCCTATATGATTATTTGGAGAGGTTTAAGAGACTCCTAGTTAGTTTCCCCTACCACATATTCAAGGAAGGATATTTGTTCTATTACTTCTTTGAAGGCCTTTGTGACGAAGACATAAGGATGGTAAATTCAACATGCAACAACTCTATAGCCAACAAGAGCCCAAAGGATGTGATGGCACTTTTAGAAGAGATGGCCAATGAGATGAGGCAATTTGGTACAAGGTCTAGAGTTAAGGTATGGGATGAACCCGCACACACATAAAAGTTGGAGGAGTAAGTCTAAGCTCTTGCATCTATGATGAAAGAGCTTTTGTGAGGAAAGGTGCACCAAGTCAAGATGTGTGGGGTTCTCAACCTTGACCACCACTCCAAAAAAATTCCCCGAGGTCGTTGGTGATGTGCAAGAAGTGAACGTTATGGACTACAACAATCAGGAGCGACCTCAATTTGCTAGGGGTCAACAACAAGGGTTTAGGGGATACCAAGGCAAAGCAAGACCGGACCCCAATTCAAATACGTTCAATACAAGGTATAGAGATTACCCTAATTTCTGATGGAGGGATGACAACTAACCTCAAGGATATATGGGTGGATAAGCACCACCTCAACCTTATCCTAGGGGTAAACGTCTATCAACCAATCATACCACACTTTACAAGTCGGATAAGGAGGATATATTAGATGCCATTGGTCAATTGGGGAAGAATCATGAGATCTTCGTGGAAATGGCTGGGAGGGAAATTGAAGACCTTGGTACTAGATCCTTCTCAAGTATCAAGAATCTTGAGATTCAAGTTGGACAACTCGCCACCTAGGTGAGCCGACTTGAAGCAAAAGAGTCCGGCAAACTAACTTCCCAACAGGAGGTGACTCCAAGAAATGTGAGTGCACTCAAGCTAAGAAGTGGAAAAGAAGTTCACAAAACCGAGAAGAAGGTCATACAAGAGGATGACAAGTTAGTGGAGGCCACCAAAGCACATTTCAAAGAAGAAGAGATAGTTGTCAAGAAAGCACCCTCCAAGGAGGTCCCACCACCCGAGACACGAGTTACTATTCCACCTTCGTTTCCTAGTGCTTTGAGGGGAAAGCTGAAGGTGGAGACAAATGAGGCCAACATTCAGAATTGATTGACAATTTGCCTTAATATACTAAATTTCTTATGGTTTCATGTACTATGAAAAGGCGTAGGATCACCTAAGAAGTTAGGGAAGCTAAAAATTGGGGAAGTTACCATTTTGAATCATAAGAATTTGCCTTAGAAATATGATGACCCCGGAATGTTTTCTATCCTAATTTCTATAGGTGGAACACTTGTTGAACATGCCATGATAAATTTAGGAGCTTCTATCAATGTGATTCTATTTAGTCTATTTGAATATCTTGAAATTGGTGAACTTAAAGAGACTAGAGTGATTGTTCAACTCACCGATCACTCCCAAGCTATCCATCGTGGGTTAGTGAAGAATGTGATGGTGCGAGTAGGAAAGTTGGGCTTTTCAGTGGAATTTTATGTCCTAGACATAGCACACGACGGAAGTGCACCCCCAATCCTTTTGGGGAGACCTTTTCTAAAAACTTCTAGGACTAAAATTGATTTCCACTTGGGAATCTTGAATATAGAGGATGGCATAAACAAAGTGGAATTCAACATTTATAAATCTAGGCATGATTCAACAAAACATTTTCTTATGTGCAAAGGTGTGACACTTTTTGATTAGCATGATATTCTTGAACCTTCTTGTGTTACCAATGAGCATGAATCTTATATTGATAAGTTTGTGGAGGACCCCGATGAATTTCATGATTTGTTCAATGATATGTCCGTACTAGATTGTTTTTATATGTTAACCAAATTTCAGTGAGAAAAGGGAAGCGTTGAGGATTTGATACCTCCTCGACCTCCTCCTAACCCCAAAGTGACATTCAAGGAGTCAAGGTTGGCAAATCAAGGAGAGACATTTCTAGGTTCCAACAAGGGATACAAAGGTAAGGATGGCTCGTTGTGGAGATCTCTTCACAACAAATCATTGTGGGCGGAGTCACCGATGGCAATTCCGGAGACCCACCGGTAAGAGCTTCAAATTAGAATGCATGAAGAGGAAATAAGTCGTGATGACAACAATAAATATACGTGGTTCTTTTGTTTTCTTGTTTGAAGTAGTGACTTGGTAGAATTTGCATGCCTTGCTTGAAATAAAGGATTCTTTGAATGAAATTCTTGCTTGATTTGGAGATCTAGATGTGAAAATGTGTGCTTATGTGTAGATGGAATGAATTTTGATGGGTGACATAGTTTTCTTTCAAAAGTTGAGAGAAACTAAGGAATAGTGAAAAATCTGGGGTTTGCTTCATGACAATGCTTGTCACGAATGGCAGGTCTCGTGCCATAATGATGACCATGAGACTCTGTCTCGTGAAGGAGAGAAAATTGGATAGAAAATTCTTTTTTTTCCACCCCCCAACTTGTCTCAAAAATGCAACTCTCCGAAAAGGAAGTTTGAATTTCAAAATTAAAAGTGCATTTTTTATTCAAGAAGTGAGATTTCATATTTCCTTAGGATTTTTTATGCAATTAATACTTCCAACATTAATTGATTCTACTACTTGTCCCCTAATTTGAAATTCCATATTTATCTACATTGCACCTCTCTCTCTTCTTCACCTATGCTGAAATTTCATTCTCATGGTACAATTCTCCACCTAATTTCATCATCTACACACTATTTCTTCTCAAGAAATACTTCACACACTCTTTGGTGAGCTAAAAAAAGTGAAGCTTTTCTCCCAAAATATTAGAAATTTTTGCTTTCTTCTTGTGTGGATCTTACACTTCTTGGCTTCATATTTTGGGTAACCTTTTGATCTCTCTGTATATATGCTTGATCAGCATTTGCACTTGAAAACCTACATAAGGTGCACTTTAGAGTTTCTAGCTACTATTTGGAAGGTCACAGAAGAGCAGGGTCACAAGGCAATTAAGTTCAACTTGGATGACAAGTACCAAATAACCTATAGAGATGTGGCATTAGCTTTTGGGTGGAAGACCGTCTGAGACATTCCACATACTCATCACCGAGGAATGTCATTCTCCCTTGGAAATTTTTAGAGACAACTAACAGGGACCGACAGGAAGAATCTAAGCAAGAGCCCGGCTAAAGTTCACCCGATAATACGTTATGTTCATTGACTCCTTTCTATGAGCTTTCTATGCCATGGTGAATTGACGCATTTTTCGGGCTCCGATTTACACCTTCTTTGGGTGATGACACTGGAGGGGAACATCTATCCAGACTTGGTTGGTGTTTTTGTTCAAGAATGCATAGCTATGGGAGACTAGAAGAGTGGGAAGACTCATATGGGATACATGGTTGGCCTTTTGGGGCAACATTTGGTATCTCGCATAGGGAATTTCCCAATATGGGTAGTTGAGGTTGACCTATACAATTGAGAAGTTATCTAGGGCATTCATGGTGGGAACAAGGACTATGGAGGATAGATTTTTGTTGTTTTATGGTGGAGCACCTACTTGGAAATTCATGGTTCTTCCACAAATGGAGCGCACCTCTATTAACCTTGATACGAGCCTAGATGACTTGTTCATTGAGACATCGATTCATTCACATATAAGACATATATATGTGAATCCTCGATTCATTCACATATAAGACATATATATGTAAAACTCAGAAAAGACCTACGTGTATACATGCACATGGACCCGGACCCTGCTACCCATATCACATCCAGATTTCTCTTCCCTGGGGGTATCAATATTTGCACCAACATGAATGTAGACTAGAGTGTGTGCTAATGGAGTGTACCATTCATACAATTATAAACAATTCAAGAACAAGCCATCATAATATCATAAGCACATAAAGTTAGGATGAACTAAGAATCTCACAAAACATAATCAAAACATGAATACAAATTTATCCCCAAGCTAAAGAATCTACTCCCTAGACATGAAATACAAGTATTTTGTTGAATTCCACACCTTAGGGATAAAGCAAAATAAAAAAGGAAAAGTGAAAGAACCTAGAGAGAAGAGAGAGTGTTTCTCTCTCTAAGTTGCTCTTTAAGTTACAAGTGAAAATGATGAAAAACAATGGTCCAAGACATAAGATATCCTAGTAGACTAAAGCTACATTTATAGTAGTACCCAAAATAGGTCAAAATGTGTCAAAACCCTAATCAGCTACCACTAACACAGATTGCCATGGGTGGTGCGGTCTGCACCACTGATGTGGCCTCGTGCCGATGCTAGGCACTAGATTCGGCGCATGCCACTTTCATTGTGCTGGCGTGGGGTGCACGATTAGGAGCGGCCTGTTTCCCTTGTTCTGGCGTGGGGTGCGCAATCCGATACAGGCTATTTTCCACGTGCTGGCGCGGTTCGAGTCGTTTGGCATGGCCCATATTAGGAAGGTCATTTCTTACACTTGTGATATGCGGCCCATCTTCAGGAAGGTCATTTCTTACACTTCTGACTCGCGGATCGTGTTGTTTGGCGTAGGCCGTCATTAGAATCCTTGTTTTGCTCAATCTTTTGGCATGGGCCGCTTCATTCTTCACATCCCACTGGCTAGTCTTGACATTATGAACTTGAAACGGTGCGGGCCGTGTGAAAAAGGCCTCTTGAGCACGCGGTCTGTGGAGATTAGCACGGCCCGTGCCGGAATTTGGCTAGCTTGTGCTAGAAAACTTTGGTCAAGCTTTGTGGAGTGGCACATGCGACTGGTGTGTGGTCTCGTGCGGGTGGTTCATGCCTGCCCATTGATGCTTCACCTGGCTGAACTCTTTGCACCGCTACGGATGAACCGTTAGTCCGATTTAATAGTTCTTGTAGTCGATTACATAGTGCTCGAGAAGACTAATCCAATGAAATAAACGTCAAAGGATGATTCTACTTGTATCATTCCCAGGTCTTGACGTAACTCTCAGACCACAATCCTCCATTTCTTCCTAGGTTGTTTTGAACTTCAATGCCGCCTATATTTAGCTCCATCATTCTACTACCATGATATAATTTATGTGGCTTTCATCTACTACCATTATAATGTGAATGGGTTTCAAAATCTTCTACCATCATTGCGAACAACCATCAATATAAAATGTAACTAAAAGTATCCACGAACGACCTACTAAGGATGATCAAAAAGGAAGATCTAGGTGTCCGTGGATACAAGGTGTCCAGTAGTACTAATTAAGTCTACAAAAGGCAGGATTTAGACAAGAAAACCAAACATGGCTGTCTAAACCTCTTGTCACGTAAATTCAACTAATTCTAGCAATCTAACATGAAAATCAAGCTAGTTATTATGCTGAATGCATCGGTTAACGCATGCATAATGAAGCACATAATTGTTTGCTAGGGCCTGGTTCTTGGCCATAGAGCTTCCTGCTTTATTAGCTTCGTTGTATTTGTTTCCTCTATCTTCTTTCTCGTACTGGCTCGAGTAGCCATTCCTTAAATTATCCTCTATTTGCCTTCTCAAGTCTCTGCAATGCTTGATGTCATGCACATGATCCTTATGGAAGGCACAATAGTACTCCCTGGTGGATTTTTTTTTCTAGAGGTGCTATCATCGGTGATGGTTCACGAAATAGCTCTCAATTCATTTTCCGGATTTCCCTTCCCGACTTTGTCAAAGGTGTTTCTTGGGACAGTGTGCTCTCCATTCCCAATTCTCTTCCTTTGAAAGGGAGATTTCTTTTTTCCCTTCTTCACAAAACTTCATTGTGAGTCCTCCATCATTCTTTTTTCACCTCGCTCTTGCTCTATCTTGTGGTTATTTTCTTCTTTGGCTGGCACATATTTTTCAATCATATTTTGCAATTCCCTTGGGTTTTCGGGCATGTTCTTTGTGAATTCCTTGTAGAATTCTCCTGATCGCATGCCTCCTGTGAATGCACCCAGCGAGGATTGGAACAACAAATTGCAAACCTGTAAACTTTCTCTAACGAACCTATTATGGTATCCTGCGAGGCTTTTGGCACTTCATTGAGCTATATTGTTCAGGTCTTCTATGGTCTTGGTGGAATTTTGTTTCTAGTGCAAGTGCCCCAAAAATAAATCTGACAATTGTGCCCAAGACTTGATGCTTACATTTGACAAGTCTTCGTACCATGTAATTGATGGTCCCGATAAGAAGATAGGGAAAGTCTTGCATACCAACTCAATTTCCGCATCACAAAATATCATGTTGTTGTGATAGGAATGAAGGAATTCCTTCGATCAGTTGTCCCATCATAAATTTTGACGTGCAAAGGCAGTTTGAATTCCTTTGGCATCTTGAAATTGCAAAGATGCAATGCAAATGGCAATTTTTTTGCATCATCGTTTGCCACTATATCTCTTAACTTATCCTCATACTTAAGATCCTCATGCTTTTGACTTGTTTTTTTACTTATTTTTGGGGATTTCGGCTTGAGAGTGGCTAAGAATTGGATGTACAGTTGTTCTTTGTTCGCTTCTAGAAAAGATGTGAATGCTCTCCGTTATTTTTCTTAATTTGCGCTAGGAGACTCTGCTTCTTCTTCATCATTCCATATTTTCTTTACCGTGTTCCCATTCTCTGCTAGGGACATTTTATCCTGGTTGGGATGCATTCTTTTGTTGCGTCCAGCTGTTTGTTCTTGAGTGTGATGGTTTTGGCTTTTCTCACTTCTGGGGAACACCATTGTCTAATTTGAAGGGAATAAAGGACAAAAGAAAAAAATTCTCGTCCCCACAGATGGCGCCAAATATAGTGGTATTCTCGATCAACCAAAGTAAATGCAGTTCACCGGATATCCTCTTCTCTTGCAAAACAAATCCCAGAAGTGACTCCGAGGAAAATTCATTGATGCTCAAGTCAATAGTTTTCCTTCAGAGAATTAGGATTTCTCATATTAGTCTCACTTACCTTCTTCAGTGTTGCTCTCCTATTATTTATAGGTGTTCACGATCGTGGTTCTGCATTGTTAGCGTTTGAGATCGTAGGTTGCATCATGGTTCCTTTGATTTGGTTCGTGGCTAAACCTTTGATTGTGGTTCTGCTTTTCTCGGTTTACGGCCAAGTCCTTCAGACCATGCTCCGCCTTTTTCGGTTTGTTATCCCTTTTCATGCTTTACTCTTGGGTTAGGCCTAAAGCCCAACAGTCTTTAATTTACAGGTTAGTGATGTGGTCTATGGGCTAGGTATACACCAGTAATAGTGTGTGCAGAGGCATTCAATGCAATAAGCTATGCTTGACTTATTTTTCTATTTTGGTTGGTGAAATGTATTGTAATGAAGGGGGAGTTAAGATTTGTGATATAATTATCTGTTCATAACATATTTAGCAAATAACCTTTAATTATTCTTTTTTAAAATTCTTTTTTAAGAATAATTTCTTTCTAGTTACGTGTTCTATCTCAAAACTCTATATCATCATTTTTCTCACTAATCATGAAATATTGTAGAACCAATAAAAATTATCATAAACCCATTAAATCGTTAATACAAGTGTTATCTAACTCATTGCCCAACGGGTACCAACGATGTGTAGGCACCTTCTGCACACAAACTCTTTCAAAGGGGATGAGACGGTTCTCATAGCAAACCTTGAGCTTGTTGTAATTTTACCCTAAAATAAATTTCAAAGGAGTTGAGACGGTCTCATAGCAAAACCTTGAGTTTGTTGTAATTTTACCCTAAAATAAATTTCAAAGGGGTTGAGACGGTCTTATAGCAAAACCTTGAGTTTGTTGTAATTTTACCCTAAAATAAACAAAGCGGCTAAAACCAAGTACTAGAGTCTATAATCTCATTCACGCCCAAATTAACATTACTACACTGCCAAAAATACAACCAATAATTTAGCAAATGAATCCCACATGTTTCGGGTCTTCTGTAGAGTTGACTTTATGCTACAAGAGGAATCACATTACTTGAAGCCTTCGATTTCAAATACACGTGCAGTATTATCTGGGGACACTGAAACCAAATAATCTCCATTGGCTGACACGGACAACGATTGAACTCCATGATCGTGACCACTGAAGGTTCTCACGCAGTCCCCGGAAAGACTGTCCCATATTCGCACTTTACCATCGACACTGCCAGTGGCCAAACATCTGGATGCCCCCAGCCATGACAAGCATGCAACTCCTTCCTGCCAAATGAAAAGTGATTGTAAGAATCCCTAATGACAGGTATACATACATAGCATATAAACTAAATTAGATTATAGACAGCAATAAGACTCAAGATAACCTCATGTTCACAGATGCATCGAGCATTCATATGCTGAAGATCCCATATGATAAGCTTCTGATCCATGCCTCCTGTTGCAGCCCACGGAGAGCTGGGAATCAAATTTTCCATCAAAAAGATACCTTACATGAAGCTTATAATTAAGGTAGCCAACTAGTGGGCATGATCCTGAGTAAATAAGTTCAAACAAAACAAACAAACAAACAAAATGACACAAAATTCAAATATAGCCTATGGGAATTAACTAAATATGATTCTTGCAGCTGTTAGCATTTTTCAATTTCCTCTTGATTTAAGCTTGTGGTTCATTGTTGACATATGCTTGCAATACACTCAATTATCTCTTAACAATCTTTTACAGTCTTCAAAAGAATTTTATAGGCCAACTTTAGCAGTCAAAGTCTAAAACCCCATCTGATTCCCATACTAAAAGTGTATCAAGCCTTGGGAGAATGGAATTGTCATTTTGTCTACCCATAGTTCCTGAAAAGCAATAAAAAGGGTAGAACAGCAATAGCCACCTAATCATTCAGATGCCAAACATCTTAAAAGTCATGGGATAATGTTGCCAAGCAGCTTTCAGCTTAAAACAAAACAAAAGATTCTCGGACACTTCAATCTTCCTCTCATCTATTAGTTTGACACAATGTTTAATATTACCACTAAAATTGACACGAACATGCAATATAATGAAAGCCAATAATTCAGCATTGGTTAATGTAGCATAAGGATGGTTGCTCTTTTATATAAGCCAGTTCAATTCTAGATACAGATAGTCTTATGCTTCTCTGATCGGATAACTTCCCTTCTATAAACTAAATCAGCCTCCATGCCTTGGAAAAATCAGTTTAACTCGAGCACTATAACTGATAACTCACACACAGCAATCAACCTATGTTGATAAACTGATAGGACAGTTATAACTATTCTTAAACAATCTGGTCCAAAATTTCCATCGTACATGTTTTAGTTCTATTTATTATAATAACATTTAATAAAACAATTAAAACAAGTCCGGCTCTCCCCCCACCACCATCTTGGGAATGGAAAATCACATATATGTAAAACTGTGGTAATCTTCACGGTTGTCCATCTCTTGATCACAGAAAGAGAAAAACAGTACACTACCTTGACAAAGCAAACGCGACACATTCAATAGAATCAGAATGATCAGACAGTGAACCTAGAACCTGAGTAGAAGGCCAGAGAAGACAGTTTGCAATCCATAAATATACACACAAACATTTATAAAAAGTTTACTTTAAACCAAGCATGCGTTTTACAGAGATGGAGCAAGGACTCAAACCTGTCCTGTTGTTATATTCGCTAGATGAACAGAGCTGTCCTTTGAACCAGTAAGAGCAAGAGTAGAATCAGAACTTAAACTCATGCATGTCAACCCTTCACTGTGATAGCCATGGCCTTAAGAAGTTTAAAGTTCAGCACTTGTCAGAATTAATCTAAGAAAAATCAGTATCAGCCTCTTATAAGTGTCAACAAACGGCTATCACAAGTTAGTTAAAGACCATACTTAATAAATCATTTGAATGTCAACAGTGTCAATGCTTCTACAAAATATAAAGTTCGAGAGCAATTAGTATCCTTGTCGGGCCAGTGTTACTATGTTATTACAACCAGGTCAGCACTAATCCTAAACAGGAGAAAGGAGAGCAAGCATAACTCAAACAAGCTCCATAAGAAGTTCCAGAAAGGATGGGGATGATGTGAAATCATGTCACCACCTAACTATCCCCTAAGATTCCACTGACAATAACATTCATTTCATTCTAACTTAAGGTTGGGGATAAAAGATTAGCAGATGGAAAAAACAAAACAACACCTCTTACAATCTCCAAAAACATTAGAGACAAAAAATCATCTTCACATCATATTTAGGATCAAGACATTTGTGGAATGAAAAAACAAAACTTTACCATTAATAACATGGACGTTTCCTCCACTTTTGGGGTCCCATACCCTCAAAGTTGCATCATCAGAGCCAGTACAAATCCTTCTACCTTGAATATGCAATTTCCATAATGATGAGTACTTCAAATTTACCATAAGGGGAAGATACTAAAAAGGGATTAAGGCATTACCATCTGGGGTGAAATCACCGCAAGTAACAGCACCACTGTGCCCAAAAAAAGAGTTAAGGACAACCCCCTTGTCTGCATTCCACATCCAGATGCCGATGTCCTCAGAACCAGCCAAGACTAAATGTCCCTTTGGGTGCCACTTAACCCAGTGCAAAGAATTATAAATCACATTCAAAACTAAAATACCAGCCACAATGTAAAAATCCACAAAAAACAATCCGTTTTACCTCAATACCCTCTATATGTACATATATATATACAACCCGGGCCTATATGATAGGGCTTCTTTGTACAAGCCCAGTGCCAAGCACCGACGGGATAAGCAAGCTTACCTTCGCTGGCTTAATAGCAAGAAGGAAAATGAAATTCACGGATTCGCCAGTGATTGACCTCCAGGTCCTCAACACCCACTTCTCTTTCCAACAAGACAACGCCACCATGCACGTCGGCACCTCCGTCTGGAAAGCCTCTCTAGTCCTCGTCAAATTCGCCGAACGCTGGTACGCCGCCACCGACAGCCCCTACACCACCCTCCTAAACTTCTCCGGAAAGCGGGGCATCGAGCTCGGATCCGGGTGCGGAGTCGGGGCGATGGGCCTGTACGTGCTTGGCCTGCACGACGTCGTAGCGACGGATATCGCCCCAGTGATGCCGGCGTTGAAGCACAACCTAAAACGGAACAAGCCAGCTCTCAACAAGGCCCTCAAGACGGCCCAGCTCTACTGGGCCAATGAGGCCCAAATAAACGCCATGGGCCTGGCTTTCGACATCGTGGTGGCAGCCGACATGGTTTACATAGAGGAGTCAGTTGCACCGCTGTTGGAAACCATGGGTAGGCTGGTGGTGGACGACGGCGCCGTGCTGCTGGGATACCAAGTGAGGTCCCCGGAAGCTCATAATCTGTTCTGGGCTCTTTGCGCATGTAGAGTCCTCGGGAGTTGGACTTCTTTATGGCATATTGTGAATACTGGTGATCTGGTGTTTTAACACCACTGCGATCAGGTTTTCTAGACAGCAGGTTATTGCCGCGAATTATGGAGCGAATTCTGGAATGTGATTATGCGATCAGATCAGAATATTGTGAAGATAAGTATGTGATTTCGTGGCTATCTAATTCTGGTAAACGAATATTCCTGTAATAGTTAGGAATTGATTAAGTAGTTTATTTATGGTACAAGTCCTTGAATAAAGGATTGCCCATTTAAATACCAGATTAGAATTAGATCTTTCCTTAGTCTAGAAGTCTATTCATGGTAGAGTTAGACAAGGAAAGAGTTGTATACAAGGCAGGATTGCGAGAAGGATAAAAGAAAGAAGACACAACGCAATCATTAAGAAACGAAGAATTCATCTCTATGTGAGAAGTTTCGAGCGATCTGCCTGTGGTGTTTTGGAGGAGTGTTTATTCATCCGACCAAGTTCGTAGAGATCAGAAACAAGGAAGCCTTAATTCCTCGGGAGGAGGAGATCCAGAGAGACGTGTTGATCGTGGGGGTTCAACGGCGTAGGATCGGCAGTGAGGGGATCTCACAACATTCACTCTGTAGGTTAGCAATGGATTAGTATTTAAGTTAAGCTTCTTGTACTAAAGACTGCTTTCTAGTGAATGGTTTCTGATCTGGGCAAGGCCCCGCAGATATAGGTGTGTTTACACCGAACTGCGTAAACAAGTTGTGTGTGCACTGCGTATTTTACTTTGTGTTTTAACACCAAACGCTAAAAAACTTGTAAAAGTATAACATTAGGTGGAACGGAATTTCAATTGGTATCAGAGCAAGGCACTTGCTGACCCCTATACAGGGAGAGTGAGATCAGGTTTCACCATGGCACCAAAGGAGGGGGCGTCAGTCACGCGACCACCGTTGCTGGAACAAGGGAATTATGCTTACTGGAAGGCACGTATGAAAGTGTTCATTGGAGCTCTAGATGATCAAGCTTGGAACTATGTCATAAATCAATACACTCCACCTGCTAGTAACGAAACTGAAGGATCAAGCTCCACTGCCACTAAACCATTCTCTAGATATTCCACCGAGGAACATAAAGCACACGTGTCCAACTCAAAAGCATTGAATGCCATCTTTACGGCTGTGGATGAAGATCAGTTTAAGATGATTTCAAACTGTGAGACTGCTAAGGAAGTGTGGGATGTGTTACAGACTTACCATGAGGGGACAAGCTCTGTAAGGGAATCAAAGCTGCAGTATTACACGTCAAAATTTGAAGAACTAAAGATGCGTGAAGATGAGACCATTTCTGAGTTCAATGGATGAGTCCGAGATATTGCAAACAAAGCTTTTCAGTTTGGCAAAAAGTACAAAGACTAAAAGCTTGTCAGGAAAGTGTTAAGAGCTTTACCTCCACGGTTCAACATGAAGGTTACAGCAATTAATGAGAATGGAAGGATAGGGACAATGACACTTGATGAACTTATGGGATCACTGGAATCTTATGAGATGGAGATGCTGCAAACAAAAGCAGGAAAGAAAGAGATGGTTTTTTCAAGCAGAACCTCTGAAAAGTCGGAAGATCATTCAGATAATGAAGAGTCCGATGAAATTGCAAACTTAACCAGGAACTTCTCCAGATTTATGAAGAAGATGGGGAGGAAGCCACAAGAGAAGTCAGGTGGTAACAAATATCCAAACACAAACTCCACTCCAAGATTTGGCCAAGCTATTGGTGTTGAAACACCAAAGTTTAAATCGACAAATCCAAACCTGAACAGAAAAGTCCAGTGTAGAGAGTGTGAAGGTTTTGGGCACATACAAGCTGAGTGTGCAAATACGCTTAAAAGGCAAGGAAAATCATATACCACAACCTGGAGTGACGATGACGTAGGAGACGAGTGTAAGGATGGAGAGGAGTACACCAATCATGTTGCTTTCGGCGTGTCAGTGGCGGAGTTAGAAGATTATTTCGAGGGAGGTCTCAGTATGATGAATGATGATGAAAGTGGTCCCTCAGATGAAGAAACTAGGAGTATTAGTGATGACGACATTCGCAAGGAAAGCATGGAAATGTACAAGATGTGGTTAAAAGTAGCGGATGAAAACAAAGTGCTCAAGTCTGAGAATAAGAGACTGAGTGAGGAAGCTAAAATAAAGGAAGTTGAAAAGGAAAAGGCAATCGGGGAACTGGAAAGCTTCAAAAAGGAATTTGCTGGAATGGTGCAACGAGCAGAGGCAGCAGAACAATCTATTAAACGACTCAATACCGGAAAGGCTAAGCTCGAAGATTGTCTAAGAATGGGACAGATGACCAAATATGGAATTGGTTATGAAGGATCTATACCGGTGAATTCGTGGAGTAACAAGGCAGATCAAGGTGCGCCAGCCCCAAGAAAAATTGAGAGAAATTGCCCTATCAAAAGGATTAGACGATGCGGATACTGTGGAGTGCAAGGACATGTAAGAAATAGATGTTTTCAGCTGCTTCGGACATTATCTTTCAACTTAGCAGATCGGAGATTCAACACTGTGACAAGGTATGATAAAAGGCACTGGTACAATACTGGTGGATACAGAACCAAATTTCTGAACACACGCGATAACCAAAGCCCACATCACATCGCTCGACCAACGCGCCAGGTATGGATTCGAAAAACTCAAGATGTGTGTTTTTCAAGTTTTGTTTGCTTTGGGGCACATACAGGGAACTCTTGGTATTTTGATAGTGCTTGTTCAAGACATATGACTGGAGTACCTGAATTCCTGCGAGAATTTAAACCAGGATTTGGAGGACATGTGAGATTTGGAGATGGGAAACGCATTAGAATAATCGGCAAAGGTGAGTTATCCATCAAAGGGCTACCGGTTTTCCAAGATGTGTTACTCGTGGAAGGTCTGAAGGCAAACTTATTGAGCATCAGCCATTTATGTGACAATGAAATGAGTGTGTTTTTTGACAAGGAGAAATGTGTAGTAAATCATGGGACTGGAACATTCACTGGATCAAGATCAATGGATAACTGCTATCTGCTCGACCAAGTCGTCACTTGCTTGAGTTCAAAGAAGGAAGTCAGTACTCTGTGGCACAGAAAATTGGGGCACATGAATTATAAATCCTTAGCACGAATTTCCAGACTAAAGGCAGTCAGAGGTATTCTCGAAATCAGTGACAACAGGGAGGTTGTATGCGGGTCATGTAAAGAAGGAAAGCAAATCCGGATTCCACACCATGCAGTACACGATGTTTCAACGTCACGACTTTTGGAACTACTGCATATGGATTTAATGGGACCGGTAAACACTCCCAGTGTAGCAGGAAAGAAGTATATTTTCGTATGTGTAGACGATTTCTCGAGGTATACGTGGGTATCATTTCTAAAGGAGAAGTCAGAGGCTGCTGATGTTTTCAAGAACTTGGCTCACAGACTACATGTAGAAAAAGGAACCACCCATGTACGAATCGCACAAATCAGGAGTGATCATGGAAAAGAATTCAAAAATTCTAAATTTCAGGATATTTGCGAGACACTTGGAATACACCATGAGTTCTCTGCTCCCATAACTCCCCAACAAAATGGTATAGTAGAAAGGAAGAACCGAACGTTGCAGGAAATGGCAAGAGCAACGTTAGCCGAGAAAAAGATTCATGCTAGATATTGGGCTGAGGTAGTACATACAGCATGTTACACTGTCAACAGAGTATATCTGTGCCCGTTTACAGAGAAGACGCCATATGAGATCTGGAAAGGGAAGAAACCGGATGTGTCATATTTCCACGTCTTTGGGAGTAAGTGCTATATTCTGAAGGACCGAGAACCCTTATCCAAATTTGATTCCAGGAGTGATATTGGTACGTTCTTGGGGTATTCTCCCACAAGTCGAGCTTTTCGAGTTCTTAACCATCGGTCTGGAGTCGTTATGGAGTCTATTAACGTGGTTGTTGACGACTCAGAAGAAGAGTTTTTGGGAGAAGGCGATATTGGTATTGAAACACCAAATCTTGATTCAGGAAATTCTACTGGTATTGAAACACCAACACCGTCAACCGGTGTTGAAACTCTGGAAACTGTAACACATGACTCTGAACAGAGTCCGGCCAGATACATGCACTTGAGGGATCAACCGCGTGTAAATTACAGAGAATTGGCAGGACTATCATGTTTCATCTCTCTTACTGAGCCAAAAAATTACAAAGAAGCTCTGCTCGATGAATTTTGGGTTTCGGCAATGCAAGAAGAATTACAGCAATTCGAGAGAAACAATGTTTGGTATCTTACCCCACGGCCTGCGAATGTGAATGTGATTGGAACCAAGTGGATTTTTAAGAACAAATCTGATGCGGATGGTAACGTCACCAGGAATAAAGCGCGACTAGTTGCTCAAGGGTACACCCAAGTAGAAGGGGTTGATTTCGATGAAAATTTTGCACCAGTAGCCAGATTGGAGTCGATCAGACTAATGTTGCCAGTATCATGCATTCTGGACTTTACTCTTCATCAGATGGATGTCAAGAGTGCATTTCTGAATGGGCTAGTAAAGGAGGAAGTCTACGTGGAACAGCCTAAGGGGTTTGAAGACCCACATTTTCCTGACCATGTATATCGGTTGAATAAAGCACTGTATGGACTAAAGCAGGCACCTCGTGCATGGTATGAGCGACTGACAACCTTTCTGATTCAGAAGAGCTATCGTCGAGGGGGAGTGGACCGTACACTATTTGTGCTGTAGAAGGGGACAAATATTCTAATCGCACAAATTTATGTGGATGATATTGTTTTTGGATCCACCTCTTCAGGATTGGTGAAGGAGTTTGTAGACTTAATGACTAAGGAGTTTGAAATGAGTATGGTAGGAAAATTGTCATATTTTCAGGGATTGCAGGTTACTCAGGAGCAGAATGGTCTTTTTATCAACCAACAGAAATATGCTGAAAACTTAATCAAGAGATTCGGGCTTACTAGTGCAAAGGCAGTACGCACTCCAATGGCTACCACCGATAAAATTACAAAAGACGAACTGGGTCAAAGTGTTGACCAAAAATTGTACAGGAGTATGATTGGCAGCCTGTTGTATCTAACTGCAAGTAGACCAGACATCTGTTTGAGTGTTGGTATTTGTGCCCGCTACCAAGCCAATCCAAAGGAATCACACATGTCAGCTGTGAAAAGGATTATTCGATATATAAGTGGAACAGTGGAGTATGGAGTATGGTTTTCCAGGAACAAGGACTCGCAGTTGGTAGGATTCAGTGACTCTAATTGGGCAGGGAATGCTGATGATCGTAAAAGCACCACTGGTGGATGCTTCTTTGCTGGATCAAATCTTGTTAGCTGGTACAGTAAAAAACAGAACTCTATATCATTGTCTAACGGCTGAAGCAGAATACTTAGCTGCTGGGAGTTGTTGTGCGCAGCTATTATGGATGAAACAGATGATGAGAGACTATGGGTTCAATGATGTGAGTTTGACAGTCCTATGTGATAATAAAAGCACCATTGATATTTCCAGGAATCCTGTGCAACATTCTAGGACAAAACACATCGATATCCGACATCACTTTATTAGAGATTTGGTCGAAAAAGGAGAAGTCACAGTTCATTATGTACCCACATCAGAACAACTTGCTGATATCTTTACAAAGCCTCTGGATGGTGAGACTTTTGAAGGCCTAAGACAGCACTTGGGTGTGTGTCGAATGTAAGGTACCCAGATTTGATCATTCTGTTGTGTTTTTATTGTTTTGCACTCTGTTAAATATAGTCAAAATAAAAAAATATAAAAAAATAGAAATATCGAAAATACTAAAAATATGTGAAGTGGTGTTTAAACACCGAGGAATATATTGGGAAGTAGATCAGACGGGCCAACCTTGGGCCAGAAAGTTACGATGATGGGCTTAAATATTCGCAAGAGGGTAGTCTGAAAAAAGGAAAAAGTAGAGTGGCTTTTTGGTTTCCGAAAAAGGAAAGTGACAAGTGACAAGTGGTTGATTCCCACACAAATTCAAGTTTCTCAACTGTTCATCTTCCCAAACAGAGCTCCCGCAACTAGTTTTCGAGCAACCTGAAACTTTCGAAATCCCAGAAGCCGCATATCCAACTTAAAACCTCGTCGACAATGGTGAATTTTACCCACAAGAGATGGTTTGGGGGTTTCACGAGTGTGAAAGTTCCGGAGAATCCTCGGTTCACAGAGCTGGACCCCGATGAAGACACGGGAGAATGCCATGAAGGTTAGGAACAGAGGGTAATAAATTGGGATGGAGTTAATCGCCGCCGTCCGAAAGCCAGGTTTGACCATTCGTTCGTTTATGACGGAGTTTATTTTGCTTCTGTTCTGGAGTTTATTGCTTGGATGGTCCACAACAGGGATTATGTTGATCTTAGAAAATTCAAGAACTTGCATGGTAAGGTGAATGGTTTTAGTTTGAAAGATTTGTTGACTGGTGGTATTGGAGATATTGGTGAGATTAGTAGATATTATGCCACATTAGTTGGAGTCGATTTTGGAGAACAGTACAAGGTAGGGGAGGAAATAGATCAGTACTTCACAATCTACACGAGAATAGGGTCCCTGCACAGTCCTGTTATTAAAAGCCTAGGTGATAATGCTGTTGTTCAACCCTTGGTCAAAGTAGTTAAATCCACTGACTTTGCCAGAGCAAGTGGAAAAGAGATGGAAATCTTTAATGAGTCTATATTTCAGTTTCAAGAACTGTTGAGACATTTACCTATTCCAGTGATAGAGATAAGTGATGATGAAGAAGAGGAAGTATGTGCAGGTGGAACTGATGAAGCTGAGATATTTTCGATGGTGAATGAACCAGAGAGTGCCTCTGTACTGAGTGAATCTGCACTGAATGAAGCTCTATCAGAGTTTTTGAGGTCTGATTCTGAGAAGGAAGATGATGAAAGTATTGCTGTGGAGAGAGTAGATGGGGCTGATGTGCCAAGTACTGGTAGTCCAACACCAGATGTGAGCCCTGCTGAGAGGGAGCAAACTCTTGAGGGTCTTGGTATTGGTGTTGAAACACTACCAGAAGCCAGACAAACTCGTGGACTCAAGAGGAAGAATAAGGAGGTGGGTGTTGAAACACCATTTGAGTCTGGGGAAACACTTGTTCCTCAGATGTCCAAGAAGGCCAGAGAAGGTGTGGCCTCCGCCTCCAAGAAGGTTCGACGATCAAAATGGTGCAGAGATAAGAGTTTGGCTGCAAGTGATGATAGTGATGAGCCAATTGGGCAGAAATTGAAGAAGTTGCTTGCAGATAGGCAGAAGAGATCAGCTGAGCAAATGGAGTCTCGGACACTACCTGCTCCTGAGGTTAGTGAGGCCATCTGTACTGAGTTTTATGATGGATCTAGCCAAGACAAATGGGAGTTCATTTGTGGAAAAAAATTCTGGCAGAAAGGCCAGCTGATGTTGAAAAATACAGAGAGTGTGGATTTACTGATTTTCTACAGTACCTCAGAGTTTTGAAGGCTGCAACATGCTTTGTGGAATACAACAAGCAGATGGTTCTGGAGTTTTACTCAAATCTGAAGGAGGGTTGTGAAGATGAAGATTCTTCCTGGTTCCATAGAGTGTACGTAAGAGGAGCACTTATTGAGTTCTCCCCTGCAGCAGTGAACAAAATTCTGCAGCGTGGCACTTCCAGGAATGCTCAGTCGGTGTTTCAACACCGAATGCCAAACAGCTTTGATGAAGTGGCAGTGGAGCTTACAAGTGGTGTGGAAAATACTTGGCCACTGACTGGCAGACAGCAGATACCTGCATCAAATCTTACCTCCAGGTATTATTGCTTATACATGGTAGCAGTTCATAACTGGATTCCTTCGGTTAATAATACCAGTGTCACCAAGGAAATGGCCACACTTTTGTTTAGTCTGGGAGCAAGGCACAAGGTAAATCTGGGCAGATTGGTATTTAACGATATCATGGATTGTGCTCGGAAGACTAGGAAGGAAGCATTGGTCCATCCTTGTGTTATCACACTGGTGCTGCAAAAAGGGGGTGCAGTCACAAGGGAGTCGGATGAAGTAATTTCTACCCAAGCTTTACGACCAACTCTAAGAACTTTGAGTGGTCGAATTGTGAAAGATTTGCCCTGGATACCTCCAAAGACACCTTGCACGGATGCTGGTTCGGCTCGATTGAAAGCTATTGAGGCATGGGCAGCAGTGTGTCAGGAAATGCTAGAGCGTCATCAGGCTGCTACTGTGAAGATACATGGGGAGTTGGATGCTTTGGAGGCTGAGCGAGGGATTTTGCTGGCTGCAGAAACTCAGAATGCTGACTGTTCAGATACTGATGGTTCAGAGGATGATGATGTCGTGGGAGAATCTGATGACATGGTTTAATTGGTTTTCTTGTCATTTCATGAATTCAGGGGGAGAAGTTTGGGGAGTTTGATCTGGATATTATGGATGTTTTAGTCTGTTTGATGTTTTATTGGTGTTTGAATCCGTACGAATATCTGGATGATTTATTCATTTTGTGTATGCTGTCTGTGGATTGTTGAACTCACAAATATGCCAAGGGGGAGATTGTAGAGTCCTCGGGAGTTGGACTTCTTTATGGCATATTGTGAATACTGGTGATCTGGTGTTTTAACACCACTGCGATCAGGTTTTCTAGACAGCAGGTTATTGCCGCGAATTATGGAGCGAATTCTGGAATGTGATTATGCGATCAGATCAGAATATTGTGAAGATAAGTATGTGATTTCGTGGCTATCTAATTCTGGTAAACGAATATTCCTGTAATAGTTAGGAATTGATTAAGTAGTTTATTTATGGTACAAGTCCTTGAATAAAGGATTGCCCATTTAAATACCAGATTAGAATTAGATCTTTCCTTAGTCTAGAAGTCTATTCATGGTAGAGTTAGACAAGGAAAGAGTTGTATACAAGGCAGGATTGCGAGAAGGATAAAAGAAAGAAAACACAACGCAATCATTAAGAAACGAAGAATTCATCTCTATGTGAGAAGTTTCGAGCGATCTGCCTGTGGTGTTTTGGAGGAGTGTTTATTCATCCGACCAAGTTCGTAGAGATCAGAAACAAGGAAGCCTTAATTCCTCGGGAGGAGGAGATCCAGAGAGACGTGTTGATCGTGGGGGTTCAACGGCGTAGGATCGGCAGTGAGGGGATCTCACAACATTCACTCTGTAGGTTAGCAATGGATTAGTATTTAAGTTAAGCTTCTTGTACTAAAGACTGCTTTCTAGTGAATGGTTTCTGATCTGGGCAAGGCCCCGCAGATGTAGGTGTGTTTACACCGAACTGCATAAACAAGTTGTGTGTGCACTGCGTATTTTACTTTGTGTTTTAACACCAAACGCTAAACAACTTGTAAAAGTATAACATTAGGTGGAACGGAATTTCAGCGCAGAACGATTTGAGATAGAAAAGATTCCGCACCATCACTTGCATCCCGACTACGCCTACGAGGAAACCGACGTCTATGTCCTACGGAAGAAGCTGAAGAGGGAGGTTTCTGAGGAAGGACAAATACAGTAGTTTCTTTCTTGGCGCCCTTCATATTTACTAGCTTAAGATTGTATGAGATCATAAAACTCATTATTTATTGCAACTTGAGAATTTGAATTTCGCTATCCCCTAGGCCCGTACCGTCAATGCTAATTTTTTTCACTTCTAACCATGTCCTTGCCTTATTTTCTTCTCCCAATCATTTGCACGCCACTTGAATTTTAGCATCTCAAACATAATATTTAGCATCACTTTTCAATTTATCCTTTTTAGCCTGAGAAAAATGAGGAGGGAATTTATCGACGACAAGAAAATTTACAATGTCGGCATACCACGGTTGGAGGTCCCTAATTGTGAACAATTGTTCATCGGGGAACTCATTCCATAGTTGCTCCTTCATTGAGGAATTTACCTCAAGGTCTTGGCATGGAGTCAACAGGCTCAAATGATCGGCCACGAGTTTCTCCGCGCTCTTCTTGTCTCGCACCTCTAACTCAAATTCGCTGAAAAGCAGGATCCATCTTATCAATCTTAGCTTGGCCTATTTCTTTGTCATCAAATGATGAAGCGATGAATGGTCAGTGTACATAATAACTTTTGTACCAAGTAAATAAGATCAAAATTTTTACAAAGAAAATACCACCGCTAGTAATTCATTTTCCATGGTGGAGTAGTTTCTTTGGGCCTCATTGAGCGACATAGATGCATAGTAGATGGCGCAAGGCGCTTTCCCCACCCTTTGACCAAGCACCGCTCCGACAGCGTAATCACTAGCATCGTATATGATTTTAAAAGGCAAAGACCAATCCGGGGGTTGTATGATAGGGGCCGAGACTAACCTTTCCTTCAATGTATCAAAGACCGCTTTACAACCCTCATATATCACAACATCCACCCCCTTGTGCAACAATTTACGCAAAGGAGAGGCTATCTTTAAAAAGTCCTTGATGAACCGACGGTAAAATCCTGCATGACCAAGAAAAGAGCGCACTTTGCGCACATTACTAGGATAAGGCAAAGTTTGAATCGTGTCTATCTTTGCCTTGTCTACCTCAATACCCTTAGAGGAGACAAAATGACCTAAGACAATGTCTTGTTCTACCACAAAATGACACTTCTCGGAATTGAACACAAGATTGGTATTAATGCAACGTTTAAGAACTTGTGCTAAATTTGCTTTTAAAATGTCAAAGGAATTACCATGAACAGTGAAATCATCCCTAAATACCTCAACAAAATTTTCAACAAATTACAAGAAAATGCTCTCCATACACCTTTGGAAAGTAGCTGGGGGCATTACATATCCCAAAAGACATATGCCGATAAGAAAACGTACTAAAAGGGCACATAAATGTGGTCTTCCCTTGGCCTTCCGGGGCAATGGCTACTTGAAAGTACCCCGAGTACCCATCCAAAAAGCAATAGAAGGGGTGGCTTACTAACCTCTCAAGCTTTTGATCAATGAATGGTAGCGGGAAGTGATCCTTTCGGGTCTCCGTATTTAGCCTCCGGTAGTCAATGCAAACGCGCCACCTATTTTGGACTCAAGTGGGCACCATTTCACCCTTCTCATTCTCAACTATCATCACCACACTTTTCTTGGGCACCACTTGAGTTGGGCTCACCCACTTACTATCCGACATTGGAAAGATCATACCCGCTTGGAGTAACTTGAGGATTTCCGCATTCACCACCTCCATCATAGGTGGGTTCAATCGGCGTGGGGGTTGTCATACGGGTCTTGCATCTTGCTCCAATTTGATGCATGCAAGTGGAAGGACTTATGCCCTTGATGTCGGCAATAGTTCACCCAATTGCCTCCTTATCCTCCCGTAACACCACCATTAACTTCTCCTCTTGCTCTTGGGTGAGCATGTTCGAAATGATGATCCGGAGCATCTTCCCTTCCCTAAGAAATGCATACTTGAGGTCACTTGGAAAAGGCTTAAGCTCTATCACCGAAGCTTTCACAAGTGATAGGAGGAATTCCGGTTCCTTGGGTTCCTCCAAGAGTAAAGGAGGAGGGTCTGAGAGGCTTTGTCTCATCTCCTCAATTAAGTTCAAGTCCTCAACACTTTCCTTCAAGTTAGTGCTCATAAAATATACATTATATGCATCATCACTATCATATTGCAAAGCATCTAACAAGGAATCTTCATCACTTAGCTCAAAACAGCTTGCACAACATTTTCAACATCTAAAGCATGTCAAGTATATTCTTCACTAGGATACTTCATAGAGTTATTTATGTTAAACTCTACTTTTATCCCATCAAAATCCATGGCGAGGATACCCTTATGCACATCAATCATTGTCCTAGACGTTTTAAAAAATGGCCTCTCCAATAAAATTGGGGCGGCATATTTATCATGCTCCATGTCAAGGACATAAAAATCTGTGGGAAAAACTAAGGAATCCACCTTAACCAACACGTCATCGACAATACCCTTAGGGTATGCACTAGAACGATCGGCCAATTGGATTACCACTCCAGTTTTGTACATAGTACCCAAGTCGAGGCTTTCATACAAAGAGTAAGGAATCACATTTATCGATGCACCTATATCAAGCATGGCTTTTTGAAAATGTGTGTTTTCTATTATGCAAGGGATTGTGAACATGCCGAGATAACTACACTTAGGGGGTAGCTCTTTTTGACACAAGGTGGAAATATGCTCATTTTCCCAATTTTTCAACTTATTTTTTGCTCTTTGCTTTCTATTCATAACACATAATTCCTTAAGAAATTTAGCATATCTAGGAATTTGTTCAATGATATTCAAGAGTGGAATATTTACCTCATATCTACGAAAGACTTTGTAGATGTCCTTGTTGCCCTCCTTCCTCCTCTTGTCTTTCAAAGCTTCCGGAAACAGTGGTCCCGACACATATGGAGGAATCTCCACCACTTTTGCCTTGTCGTGAGAAGGGGATGAAGGTTTCGGAATGGAGGTTGATTTCTCAACGATAACCTCCTCTTCCTTCTCCTTCCCCTTCCTTTCTTTCTCCTTGGCCAAATTCTTGGCTTCTTCTTCATCCTCTTTCTCAAACACCTCAATCATTTTAGGCCCCTTTTCAACAATTTCATCACTCAGGGGAGTGCCAAACTCTCTGCCACTTCTCAATGCGATAACACTAGCATTTTGTTGAGGGTTAATCTCCGGTTGGGAAAGAAGTTTTCCCTTTTCCCGGGCCCATGGCGGAGAAAATTCTATGATTGTGGCTACAGTAGCCACAAAAGGAAGAAAATAGGGAGGACGCATTTAGAAAATGCGTCCTCTCCTACCATTTTTTTTATTTTTCGTGAATAATACCACGCATTTTTTTATTTTTCGTGGATAATGCCATACTGAGGTGGCAAGAGGACGCATTTTGATGCGTCCTCTCCTTCCGGTCAAAGTAGGGTGGCAGGTGGCAGGTGGCAGGGTGGCAGGGTGGCAGGTGGTGTGGCAGTAGGGAGAGGACCCTCTCCCTTGTTATCCATTTGTCCGAATTTTTCTTCATTTCACCTCCCATCTTCCTTCCCGAGATTTATATATCTATATATATATATATATATATATATATATATATATATATATATTTATATTAATATATATATATATGTATTTATTTCTATATATATATATCTTTATTTAGATTTAGATTTAGATTTATATTTATATATATTTATATTTATATATATGTATATATTCATATTTATATTTATATTTATATTTATAATTATATTTTTATATATATTTATATATATGTATATATTTATATTTATAATTATAATTATATTTATATTTATATTTATGTTTTTATAATTATATATATATTTATTTATTTATTTGTTTTTATATATATATATGTATATTTATATATATATATATATATATCTTTATTTATATTTATATTTATATATATTTTTATATTTATATATATATGTATGTATTTATATTTATATATATCTTTTTTATATTTATATATATTTATATATATATATCTTTATTTATATTTATATATATATCTTTATTTATATTTATATATATATATATTTATATATATATATATCTTTATTTATATTTATATATATTTTTATATTTATATATATGTATATATTTATATTTATATATATCTTTTTTATATTTATATATATATATATATATATATTTATTTATATATATATATATATATCTTTATTTATTTTTATTTTATATTTTTATATATTGAGAGAATGATTTGCTCTAACAGCTTAAACTCGTAACTCGCAAGAAACAGCTTAAACTCGCAAGAATTTGATTCAACTCACGATAAACTGATCAACTCGCGATAATTTGAATCAACTAGCGAGAAACTCCCTTGCTAGCGAGACGACTCGCACGTGGCTTCACGCGCGATATTTTCTCCTGGCGCACGAAACGACTCGCGCGTGGTTTCTCGCGCGGAAATTTCTTCTGACGCGCGAGACGACTCGCGCGTGGCTTCACGCGCAAAAATTTTCTTCTTCTCCTCCGTGTCGCGACCGGCTTCGTCTAGCTTCTTCTCCGTCTAGCTTTGCGATCGGATGAGAGGATTTCTTCTTCTCTGGCGAAGGAGCCACCGCTGGAGGACGTCGCCACTGGAGGAGGACGCCACCGCTGGAAGACGCCGGAGGAGGAGACAACCGCTGGAGAACGCCGCCGCTGGAGAACGCCGGAGGAGGAGACCGCCGCTGGAGGATGCTGGAGGAGGAAGACCGCCGCTAGAGGAGGCCGCCGATGGAGGAAGACTCTGCTTGAAAAAGATGGAAAAATTTCCCAGAAAATTGAGACTTGAGAGGACGCCGGAGGACGCCGGAAATTGACCGGAACTTCGCCAAAAAAGAGAGAAGGAGGGAGGCGCTGAATTAAAATTTAGGGGTTAGGATCAGAACTTGCTCTGATACCATGAGAGAATGATTTGCCGTAATTAATTGTATTATTGATATCTGAATATATAGAGAATACAATAGAGGTATAATAAGGAAAGAACTCTAATCAGAATAAATCATAATCTAATCAGGAGTCTGATTTAGTCTAACATATATGTATATATTTATATTTATATATATCTTTATTTATATTTATATTTATTTATTTATTTATATTTATATATATGTATATATATATATGTATTTGTCAATATATATATATATATATCTTTAGTTAGATTTATATTTATATTTATATTTATATATATTTATATCTATATATATATATGTATATATTTATATATATGTATATATTCATGCGGGATGCGGCTTTTAGTATGGACTGTTGTTTGGAAACTTGATTCATTCATAAACTTGGCGTGAACCACCTAATTCTCCATACCCTATCGGCTGGTCTCAACATTTTGGACTTGGAACAACGCGGGTCGTCGTAAATGGGACGGTCCACGCCCATACTTAGCCAATTTTGAGTGAGGATTGGAACTGGTGAGCGCAGCCCATGGCATTTGGTTTGGTCCACGTCATTACCTCGTGCTAAACATTGTTGGTACTGGCCAACTCCTTTGGCGCGGGCCATTGGTGCCAACCACGAACTCAACTAATTAAGTCTACAATACACGGAATTTAGACAAGAAACCAAACATGGCCATCTAAACCCCTTGTCACGTAAACTCAACTGATACTAGCAATCCACCAAATATAACAAGCTAAAAACTATGCTGAAACTATGCCAAATAAAAAAAGCTAAAAACTACGATGAATGCAACGGTTTACGCATGTAAAATGGAGCACATCAGGGGTTTTCATTTTTCAACTAACAACTAAGAACATGAAAGATAAAAAAAACAAGGAAACTACATAGCTAGACACTTGGGGAATATTTTTGTAACATGGTTGATTATATATGTGAATCCTCGATTCATTCACATATAAGACATCGACAACCTAATCTAGTGCTCATAACATGTGGTGTGGTCGATGGTCACCACTTCCTCGTACCTGTCACATAGGGTGCTCTTGGAATCTTCCATCAGAACAACCTCTGTAATTAGGGGAGTACAAAAAGGTCTATCCGTTGTTGTAGGTATGTTTCTCCCTCGTACGATTACGTCTCCGGCACTACTCCACGGATGCTCTACTCCCTAGGCCTATAAATGAGGCAAATGGAGGTAAGAGCTCTTACAACCCTATCTTGCTACTTTTTGCTATCTTTACCCGTAACCCTTTGGACCAACTCGGCAGCTAAGACATGTGTTCTGTTATCGTAACAGTAAAACTCAGAAAAGACCTACGTGTATACATGCACATGGACCCGGACCCTGCTACCCATATCACATCCAGATTTCTCTTCCCTGGGGGTATCAATATTTGCACCAACATGAATGTAGACTAGAGTGTGTGCTAATGGAGTGTACCATTCATACAATTATAAACAATTCAAGAACAAGCCATCATAATATCATAAGCACATAAAGTTAGGATGAACTAAGAATCTCACAAAACATAATCAAAACATGAATACAAATTTATCCCCAAGCTAAAGAAACTACTCCCTAGACATGAAATACAAGTATTTTGTTGAATTCCACACCTTAGGGATAAAGCAAAATAAAAAAGGAAAAGTGAAAGAACCTAGAGAGAAGAGAGAGTGTTTCTCTCTCTAAGTTGCTCTTTAAGTTACAAGTGAAAATGATGAAAAACAATGGTCCAAGACACAAGATATCCTAGTAGACTAAGGCTGCATTTATAGTAGTAGAGGATTGGGACCAAAAATAGGCCCAAAATAGGTCAAAATGTGTCAAAACCCTAATCAGCTGCCACTAACACAGATTGCCATGGATGGTGCGGTCTGCACCACTTATGTGGCCTCGTGCCGATGCAGGGCGCTAGATTCAGCACAGGCCACTTTCTTTGTGTTGGCGTGGGGTGCACGATTGGGAGCGGCTTGTTTCCCTTGTTCTGGCATGGGGTGCGCAATCCGATACAGGCTATTTTCCACGTGCTGGCGCGGTTCGAGTCGTCTGGCATGCCCATATTTAGGAAGATCATTTCTTACACTTGTGATATGCGGCCCATCTTCATGAAGGTCATTTCTTACACTTCTGATTCGCGGACCGTGTCGTTGGGCGTAGGCCGTCATTAGAATCCTTGTTTTGCTCAATCTTTCGGCATGGGCCGCTTCATTCTTCACATCCCACTGGCTATTCTTGACATTATGAACTTGGAACGGTGCGTGCCGTGTGAAAAAGGCCTCTTGAGCACGCGGTCTGTGGAGATTAGCACGGCCCATGCCGAAATTTGGCTGGCTTGTGCTACAAAACTTTGCCCAAGCTTTATGAAGTGGCACATGCGACTGGTGTGTGGTCTCGTGCGGGCGGTTCGTGCCTGCCCATTGATGCTTCACCCGGCTGAACTCTTTGCTCCGCTACGGATGAACCGTTAGTCCGATTTAATAGTTCTTGTAGTCGATTACATAGTGCTCGAGAAGACTAATCCAATGAAATAAACCTCAAAGGATGATTCTACTTGTATCATTCCCAGGTCTTGACACAACTCTCATACCACAATCCTCCTTTTCTTCCTAGGTTGTTTTGAACTTCAATGCCGCCTACATTTAGCTCCATCATTCTACTACCATGATATAATGTATGTGGCTTTCATCTACTACCATTATAATGTGAATAGCTTTCAAAATCTTCTACCATCATTGCGAACAACCATCAATATAAAATGTAACTAAAAGTATCCACGAACGACCTACTAAGGATGATCAAAAAGGAAGATCTAGGTGTCCGTGGATACAAGGTGTCCATTAGTACTAATTAAGTCTACAAAAGGCAGGATTTAGACAAGAAAACCAAACATGGCTGTCTAAACCTCTTGTCACGTAAATTCAACTAATTCTAGCAATCTAACATGAAAATCAAGCTAGTTATTATGCTGAATGTATCGGTTAACGCATGCATAATGAAGCACATCAGTGTTTGCTAGGGCATGGTTCTTGGCCATAGAGATTCCTGCTTTATTAGCTTCGTTGTATTTGTTTCCTCTATCTTCTTTCTTGTACTGGCTCGAGTAGCCATTCCTTAAATTATCCTCTATTTTCCTTCTCAAGTCTCTGCAATGCTTGATGTCATGCACATGATCCTTGTGGAAGGCACAATAGTACTCCCTGGTGGATCTTTTTTTCTAGAGGTGCTATCATCGGTGATGGTTCACGAAATAGCTCTCAATTCATTTGCCAGATTTCCCTTCCCGACTTTGTCAAAGGTGTTTCTTGGGACAGTGTGCTCTCCATTCCCAATTCTCTTCCTTTGAAAGGGAGATTTCTTTTTCCCTTCTTCACAAAACTTCATTGTGAGTCCTCCATCATTCTTTTTTCACCTCGCTCTTGCTCTATCTTGTGGTTATTTTCTTCTTTGGTTGGCACATATTTTTCAATCATATTTTGCAATTCCCTTGGGTTTTCGAGCATGTTCTTTGTGAATTCCTTGTAGAATTCTCCTGATCGCATGCCTCCTGTGAATGCACCCAGCGAGGATTGGAACAACAAATTGCAAACCTGTAAACTTTCTCTAACGAACCTATTATGGTATCCTGCGAGGCTTTTGGCACTTCATTGAGCTATATTGTTCAGGTCTTCTATGGTCTTGGTGGAATTTTGTTTCTAGTGCAAGTGCCCCAAAAATAAATCTGACAATTGTGCCCAAGACTTGATGCTTACGTTTGGCAAGTCTTCGTACCATGTAATTGATGCTCCCGATAAGAAGATAGGGAAAGTCTTGCATACCAACTCAATTTCCGCATCACAAAATATCATGTTGTTGTGATAGGAATGAAGGAATTCCTTCGATCAGTTGTCCATCATAAATTTTGACGTGCAAAGGCAGTTTGAATTCCTTTGGCATCTTGAAATTGCAAAGATGCAATGCGAATGGCAATTTTTTTGCATCATCGTTTGCCATTATATCTCTTAACTTATCCTCATACTTAAGATCCTCATGCTTTTGACTTTTTTTTTTACTTATTTTTGGGGATTTCGGCTTGAGAGTGGCTAAGAATTGGATGTACAGTTGTTCTTTGTTCGCTTCTGGGAAAGATGTGAATGCTCTCCGTTATTTTTCTTGATTTGCGCTAGGAGACTCTGCTTCTTCTTCATCATTCCATATTTTCTTTACCGTGTTCCCGTCCTCTGCTAGGGACATTTTATCCTGGTTGGGATGCATTCTATGCATTCTTTTGTTGCGTCCAACTGTTTGTTCTTGAGTGTGATGGTTTTGGCTTTTCTCACTTCTGGGGAACACCATTGTCTAATTTGAAGGGAATAAAGGACAAAAGAAAAAAATTCTCGTCCCCACAGATGACGCCAAATATAGTGGTATTCTCGATCAACCAAAGTAAATGCAGTTCACCGGATATCCTCTTCTCTTGCAAAACAAATCCCAAAAGTGACTCCGAGGAAAATGCTTTGATGCTCAAATAGTTTTCCTTCAGAGAATTAGGATTTCTCATATTAGTCTCACTTACCTTCTTCAGTGTTGCTCTCCTATTATTTATAGGTGTTCACGATCGTGGTTCCGCATTGTTAGCGTTTGAGATCGTAGGTTGCATCATGGTTCCTTTGATTTGGTTCGTGGCTAAACCTTTGATCGTGGTTCCGCTTTTCTCGGTTTGCGGTCAAGTCCTTCAGACCATGCTCCGCCTTTTTCGGTTTGTTATCCCTTTTCATGCTCTACTCTTGGGTTAGGCCTAAAGCCCAACAGTCTTTAATTTGCAGGTTAGTGATGTGGTCTATGGGCTAGGTATACACCAGTAATAGTGTGTGCAGAGGCATTCAATGCAATAAGCTATGCTTGACTTATTTTTCTATTTTGGTTGGTGAAATGTATTGTAATGAAGGGGGAGTTAAGATTTGTGATATAATTATCTGTTTATAATATATTTAGCAAATAACCTTTAATTATTCTTTTTTAAAATTCTTTTTTAAGAATAATTTCTTTCTAGTTACGTGTTCTATCTCAAAACTCTATATCATCATTTTTCTCACTAATCATGAAATATTGTAGAACCAATAAAAATTATCATAAACCCATTAAATCGTTAATACAATTGTTATCTAACTCATTGCCCAACGGGTACCAATGATGTGTAGGCACCTTCTGCACACAAACTCTTTCAAAGGGGATGAGACGGTTCTCATAGCAAACCTTGAGCTTGTTGTAGTTTTACCCTAAAATAAATTTCAAAGGAGTTGAGACGGTCTCATAGCAAAACCTTGAGTTTGTTGTAATTTTACCCTAAAAATAAATTTCAAAGGGGTTGAGACGGTCTTATAGCAAAACCTTGAGTTTGTTGTAATTTTACCCTAAAATAAACAAAGCGGCTAAAACCAAGTACTAGAGTCTATAATCTCATTCACGCCCAAATTAACATTACTACACTGTCAAAAATACAACCAATAATTTAGCAAATGAATTCCACATGTTTCGGGTCTTCTGTAGAGTTGACTTTATGCTACAAGAGGAATCACATTACTTGAAGCCTTCGATTTCAAATACACGTGCAGTATTATCTAGGGACACTGAAACCAAATAATCTCCATTGGCCGACACGGACAACGATTGAACTCCATGATCGTGACCACTGAAGTTTCTCACGCAGTCCCCGGAAAGACTGTCCCATATTCGCACTTTACCATCGACACTGCCGGTGGCCAATGAACTAAATTAGATTATAGACAGCAATAAGACTGAAGATAACCTCATGTTCACAGATGCATCGAGCATTCATATGATGAAGATCCCATATGATAAGCTTCTGGTCCATGCCTCCTGTTGCAGCCCACGGAGAGCTGGGAATCAAATTTTCCATCAAAAAGATACCTTACATGAAGCTTATAATTAAGGTAGCCAACTAGTGGGCATGATCCTGAGTAAATAAGTTCAAACAAAACAAACAAACAAACAAAATGACACAAAATTCAAATATAGCCTATGGGAATTAACTAAATATGATTCAATCAAAATGGCTTGCAGCTGTTAGCATTTTTCAATTTCCTCTTGATTTAAGCTTGTGGTTCATTGTTGACATATGCTTGCAATACACTCAATTATCTCTTAACAATCTTTTACAGTCTTCAAAAGAATTTTATAGGCAAACTTTAGCAATCAAAGTCTAAAACCCCATCTGATTCCCATACTAAAAGTGTATCAAACCTTGGGAGAATGGAATTGTCATTTTGTCTACCCATAGTTCCTGAAAAGCAATAAAAAGGGTAGAACAGCAATAGCCACCTAATCATTCAGATGCCAAACATCTTAAAAGTCATGGGATAATGTTGCCAAGCAGCTTTCAGCTTAAAACAAAACAAAAGATTCTCGGACACTTCAATCTTCCTCTCATCTATTAGTTTGACACAATGTTTAATATTACCACTAAAATTGACACGAACATGCAATATAGTGAAAGCCAATAATTCAGCATTGGTTAATGCAGCATAAGGATGGTTGCTCTTTTATATAAGCCAGTTCAATTCTAGATACAGATAGTCTTATGCTTCTCTGATCAGATAACTTCCCTTCTATAAACTAATCAGCCTCCATGCCTTGGAAAAATCAGTTTAACTCGAGCACTATAACTGATAACTCACACACAGCAATCAACCTATGTTGATAAACTGATAGGACAGTTATAACTATTCTTAAACAATCTGGTTCAAAATTTCCATCGTACATGTTTTAGTTCTATTTATTATAATAACACTTCATAAAACAATTAAAACAAGTCCGGCTCTCCCCCCGCCACCATCTTGGGAATGGAAAATCACATATATGTAAAACTGTGGTAATCTTCATGGTTGTCCATCTCTTGATCACAGAAAGAGAAAGACAGTACACTACCTTGACAAAGCAAACGCGACACATTCAATAGAATCAGAATGATCAGACAGTGAACCTAGAACCTGAGTAGAAGGCCAGAGAAGACAGTTTGCAATCCGTAAATATACACACAAACATTTATAAAAAGTTTACTTTAAACCAAGCATGCGTTTTACAGAGATGGAGCAAGGACTCAAACCTGTCCTGTTGTTATATTCACTAGATGAACAGAGCTGTCCTTTGAACCAGTAAGAGCAAGAGTAGAATCAGAACTTAAACTCATACATGTCAACCCTTCACTGTGATAGCCATGGCCTTAAGAAGTTTAAAGTTCAGCACTTGTCAGAATTAAGCTAAGAAAAATCAGTATCAGCCTCTTATAAGTGTCAACAAACGGCTATCACAAGTTAGTTAAAGACCATACTTAAGAAATCATTTGAATGTCAACAGTGTCAATGCTTCTACAAAATATAAAGTTCGAGAGCAATTAGTATCCTTGTCGGGCCAGTGTTACTATGTTATTACAACCAGGTCAGCACTAATCCTAAACAGGAGAAAGGAGAGCAAGCATAACTCAAACAAGCTCCATAAGAAGTTCCAGAAAGGATGGGGATGATGTGAAATCATGTCACCACCTAACTATCCCCTAAGACTCCACTGACAATAACATTCATTTCATTCTGACTTAAGGTTGGGGATAAAAGATTAGCAGATGGAAAAAACAAAACAACACCTCTTACAATCTCCAAAAACATTAGAGACAAAAAATCATCTTCACATCATATTTAGGATCAAGACATTTGTGGAATGAAAAAACAAAACTTTACCATTAATAACATGAACGTTTCCTCCACTTTTGGGGTCCCATACCCTCAAAGTTGCATCATCAGAGCCAGTGCAAATCCTTCTACCTTGAATATGCAATTTCCATAATGATGAGTACTTCAAATTTACCATAAGGAGAAGATACTAAAAAGGGATTAGGGCATTACCATCTGGGGTGAAATCACCGCAAGTAACAGCACCACTGTGCCCAAAAAAAGAGTTAAGGACAACCCCCTTGTCTGCATTCCACATCCAGATGCCGAAGTCCTCAGAACCATCCAAGACTAAATGTCCCTTTGGGTGCCACTTAACCCACTGCAAAGAATCATAAATCACATTCAAAACTAAAATACCAGCCACAATGTAAAAATCCACAAAACAAAAATCAGTTTTACCTCAATACCCTCTATAGGGCCATCTAATGTGTGCTTCAAATTCTGTGATGATATGTCCCACACTTTCACTGATTTATCAAAGCTTCTAGACGCAAGTAATAAACCATCGCTGCTGACTTCTAAACTAGAAATTGAATCAGTGTGGCCTGCATAAATACATTTCACATTTCAGTCATCAACCTCCATGTGAGAGCAACACTGTACTTCGCAAATTTTCTTGGGCAAAAAGAAGATATCAGATCCTGCGACTCAACCTGACCTAGTATGTTGAATTCATCAAATGAAAACTAATACCTTTCAGCTCAAATGCCCAATCTCCTTGACCAATGTTCCAAAGGAATCCTCTATCATCTCCACCCCCAGTAGCCACTAAATTAGGATTAGTCGGACTGCAAGCAACAGTGTAAAGTTCGCCTGTGATGTGGAATTAAACAGAGTTGGTTTGTTATATTAGCATGTGACAACATGGTATCAGTTAATGGACTGTGAGAGAAAAATATATAAATTTCCATTTCCAGGTATCCAAAAAATAATTGGAGAACAACATTCAGGTTCAAAAAATAATGTGACATACCAGTATGACCAGTGAATATGTGAACTGAGTCATCAGGTTCATCTGAAACCAACACAAGAAGTACAGAAACATATTAAAGATAACATCTTGACAAAACAAAACAAAAACTCTGTATGCCATAAATAATACTATATAGGATCCTTTCTTCTTTCTTTTTCTTTATTTGTTTCATTCAGAAAATATACATTTTCCATCCCAAGTTCCCAACTAAAAGGCTACAACCACAGAATGTAAATCAGTATCACAGGAATAAACTTAATCTTAATACTAACACAAAACAATTTACATTGACAGGCAACCAAAGACGCACTGATGAAAAAAGTGTCTAATTATAAATTTCACACATTTGCAAGGCTTCAGATTGGAAAAGTTGACTTCTGAACCCAAAACAGAGGAAGAGCTAATCCAATAGTGCAACAATGACCGTAAATGCCAGTAACTGTTTAAAACAATAGATACCTGTGGCTTCAGCCTCAAAACCTTCTTCATCATCTGCGTCCGGAAGATATGCCACAAATCATGGAAAAGCAAACTAGTCAACACACAATCCTGCAAGTAATTCTCAGGAAAAGAAGGGCCAGTACAGAGAATCAAACTCCATGCTTCCCATTTTAAGGCTCACCTTCATTATTTATGCAATAAAAAATTGGCTAACTTTGGCCACATAATTTCATTGACATGTGGGATCTAGTAAGATTCATTGAAACATTTGTTTTCAAAATATCCACTGTACATAATTTTTAGTTACAGACTAAAGTATAATGTATCTTGAGGGCAGTGCAAAACAGAAGAGCAATTGAACCTTTAATTGAGATGGAGGTAGTAGCACAATTGGTATGTTGAGAAAAAGCAGATGTAATTAGCACGAGTAAATGTATAAAGCTAATTAAGACAGTATCCATCCATAAATAAAGAGAAAAGAGAGAGTAAAAACCTTCTTCATCATAATGGATTTCCTCAATGATGTCACCTTCATCCAGGAAAACTGATTCCTCATCTTCTGATGCGCTATCATGATGATCCGAACTCATAATGCTTTTCTACCCACAGAGAAAATAAGCTGTGAAACCAAATAAGTGAATGAAAGACACTGGTACAAATTTGTTTAGTGTACAAAAACACTCCTGAGTCCAAGATTGGAAGGATCGGGGTGGGAGTATTTTTGAAGGATGGAAATACAAAGTTCATTTACATATCCTTAACCATCTAAACTGCATGCACAACCCAAAAGAAAAAACACTCATTTAATTGAAACATACACTTTTTTCATCAAATGAAATCACTTAGTTAGATGAAAATCACATACGTACATCACTCAGAAACTCAAAGATAGTCCAACTCTGTTAAAATCAGGCAGCACAAGAATTTACGCCTTTAAAATCCCATACCGAGTAAAGCTAATCAAACCTACAAATTCCATAACACCTCTATACGCACAGTGGCGGAACCAGGAACTTTTTTTCAAGTAGGGCTGGACGGGGATGGTGACGGAGTGGCGTCCAGCGGTGGCGGGACGACGGCGGCGGCGGTAGCGGCGACGGGCGATGCGGATGCAGTGAGGAGCTGCTCCTCCACTCCTTGCAAGTTCAATGCGTTGAAGAAAGTGGAAAAAATTTGCTCATTTGTTCAAGACATTGGGGTTTGTTATTTGGGCCATCCATTTTTGGATTCGGGCCCAATAACAAAATCCAAATCCGATTTCTCTTTTTTTTTCTTATTCACTAATCAAAACGACGTCATTTGACTTAAGTCAAAACGATGTCGTTTTGTTGTTTTATGGAAAAAAAAAGAAGGCAGCTCCGGCCTTCTTCTCCGGCATATTACACCAGAAAAACATGTTTTTCGCTGGAAAAATGCGTACGCAAGCCGGGAAGATCCTTAGCCACTTATCACTACTACTACCATGGCGCCTGAATCTCAGGTAGGGCTGGAGCCCTATCACGCGCCATAGTAGTTCATATGATAGGGCCCATATGATAGGGCTTCTTTGTACAAGCCCAGTACCGAGCACCGATGGGATAAGCAAGCTTACCTTCTCTGGCTTAATAGCAAGAAGGAAAATGAAATTCACGGATTCGCCGGTGATTGACCTCCAACTTTAGCAGTCAAAGTCTAAAACCCCATCTGATTCCCATATTAAAAGTGTATCAAGCCTTGGGAGAATGGAATTGTCATTTTGTCTACCCATAGTTCCTGAAAAGCAATAAAAAGGGTAGAACAGCAATAGCCACCTAATCATTCAGATGCCAAACATCTTAAAAGTCATGGGATAATGTTGCCAAGCAGCTTTCAGCTTATAACCAAACAAAAGATTCTCGGACACTTCAATCTTCCTCTCATCTATTAGTTTGACAAAATGTTTAATATTACCACTAAAATTGACGCGAACATGCAATATAGTGAAAGCCAATAATTCAGCATTGGTTAATGCAGCATAAGGATGGTTGCTCTTTTATATAAGCCAGTTCAATTCTAGATACAGATAGTCTTATGCTTCTCTGATCGGATAACTTCCCTTCTATAAACTAAATCAGCCTCCATGCCTTGGAAAAATCAGTTTAACTCGAGCACTATAACTGATAACTCACACACAGCAATCAACCTATGTTGATAAACTGATAGGACAGTTATAACTATTCTTAAACAATCTGGTTCAAAATTTCCATCGTACATGTTTTAGTTCTATTTATTATAATAACACTTCATAAAACAATTAAAACAAGTCCGGCTCTCCCCCCACCACCATCTTGGGAATGGAAAATCACATATATGTAAAACTGTGGTAATCTTCACGGTTGTCCATCTCTTGATCACAGAAAGAGAAAAACAGTACACTACCTTGACAAAGCAAACGCGACACATTCAATAGAATCAGAATGATCAGACAGTGAACCTAGAACCTGAGTAGAAGGCCAGAGAAGACAGTTTGCAATCCGTAAATATACACACAAACATTTATAAAAAGTTTACTTTAAACCAAGCATGCGTTTTACAGAGATGGAGCAAGGACTCAAACCTGTCCTGTTGTTATATTCTCTAGATGAACAGAGCTGTCCTTTGAACCAGTAAGAGCAAGAGTAGAATCAGAACTTAAACTCATGCATGTCAACCCTTCACTGTGATAGCCATGGCCTTAAGAAGTTTAAAGTTCAGCACTTGTCAGAATTAAGCTAAGAAAAATCAGTATCAGCCTCTTATAAGTGTCAACAAACGGCTATCACAAGTTAGTTAAAGACCATACTTAAGAAATCATTTGAATGTCAACAGTGTCAATGCTTCTACAAAATATAAAGTTCGAGAGCAATTAGTATCCTTGTCGGGCCAGTGTTACTATGTTATTACAACCAGGTCAGCACTAATCCTATACAGGAGAAAGGAGAGCAAGCATAACTCAAACAAGCTCCATAAGAAGTTCCAGAAAGGATGGGGATGATGTGAAATCATATCACCACCTAACTATCCCCTAAGACTCCACTGACAATAACATTCATTTCATTCTGACTTAAGGTTGGGGATAAAAGATTAGCAGATGGAAAAAACAAAACAACACCTCTTACAATCTCCAAAAACATTAGAGACAAAAAATCATCTTCACATCATATTTAGGATCAAGACATTTGTGGAATGAAAAAACAAAACTTTACCATTAATAACATGAACGTTTCCTCCACTTTTGGGGTCCCATACCCTCAAAGTTGCATCATCAGAGCCAGTGCTAATCCTTCTACCTTAATAGCCAGAAGGAAAATGAAATTCACGGATTCGCCAGTGATTGACCTCCAGGTCCTCAACACCCACCTCTATTTCCAACAAGACAATGCCACCATGCAAGTCGGCACCTCCGTCTGGCAAGCCTCTCTAGTCCTCGTCAAATTCACCGAACGCTGGTACGCCGCCACCGACAGCCCCTACACCACTCTCCTAAACTTCTCCGGAAAGCGGGGCATCGAGCTCGGATCCGGGTGCGGAGTCGTGGTGATGGGCATGTACGTGCTCGGGCTGCACGACGTCGTACCGACGGATATCGCCCCAGTGATGTCGGCGTTGAAGCACAACCTGAAGCGGAACAAGCCGGCTCTCAACAAGGCCCTCAAGACGGCCTAGTTCTACTAGGCCGATGAGGCCCAAATAAACTCCATGGGCCTGGCTTTCGACATCGTGGTGGCGGCCGATGTGGTTTACATAGAGGAGTCGGTTGCGCCGCTGTTGGAGACCATGGGTAGGCTGGTGGCGGACGACGGCGCCGTGCTGCTGGGATACCAAGTGAGGTCCCCGGAAGCTCATAATCTGTTCTAGGCTCTTTGCGCGGAACGATTTGAGATAGAAAAGATTCCGCACCATCACTTGCATCCCGACTACGCCTACGAGGAAACCGACGTCTATGTCCCACGGAAGAAGCTGAAGAGGGAGGTTTCCGAGGAAGGACAAATACAGTAGTTTCTTTCTTGGCGCCCTTCATATTTACTAGCTTAAGATTGTATGAGATCATAAAACTCATTATGTATTGCAACTTGAGAATTTGAAATTCGCTATCCCCTAGGCCCGTACCGTCAATGCTAATTTTTTTCACTTCTAACCATGTCCTTGCCTTATTTTCTTATCCCAATCATTTGCACGCCACTTGAATTTTAGCATCTCAAACATAATATTTAGCATCACTTTTCAATTTATCCTTTTTAGCCTGAGAAAAATGAGGAGGGAATTTATCGACGACAAGAAAATTTACAATGTCGGCATACCACGGTTGGAGGTCCCTAATTGTGAACAATTGTTCATCGGGAACTCATTCCATAGTTGCTCCTTCATTGAGGAATTTACCTCAAGGTCTTGGCATGGAGTCAACAGGCTCAAATGATCGGCCACGAGTTTCAGCGCTCTTCTTGTCTCGCACCTCTAACTCAAATTCGCTGAAAAGCAGGATCCATCTTATCAATCTTAGCTTGGCCTATTTCTTTGTCATCAAATGATGAAGCGATGAATGGTCAGTATACATAATAACTTTTGTACCAAGTAAATAAGATCAAAATTTTTACAAAGAAAATACCACCGCTAGTAATTCATTTTCCATGGTGGAGTAGTTTCTTTGGGCCTCATTGAGCGACATAGATGCATAGTAGATGGCGCAAGGCGCTTTCCCCACCCTTTGACCAAGCACCGCTCCGACAGCATAATCACTAGCATCGTATATGATTTTAAAAGGTAAAGACCAATCCGGGGGTTGTATGATAGGGGTCGAGACTAACCTTTCCTTCAATGTATCAAAGACCGCTTTACAACCCTCATATATCACAACATCCACCCCCTTTTGCAACAATTTACACAAAGGAGAGGCTATCTTTAAAAAGTCCTTGATGAACCGATGGTAAAATCCTGCATGACCAAGAAAAGAGCGCACTTCGCGCACATTACTAGGATAAGGCAAAGTTTGAATCGTGTCTATCCTTGCCTTGTCGACCTCAATACCCTTAGAGGAGAAAAAATGACCTAAGACAATGTCTTGTTCTACCATAAAATGATACTTCTCGGAATTGAACACAAGATTGGTATTAATGCAACGTTTAAGAACTTGTGCTAAATTTGCTTTTAAAATGTCAAATGAATTACCATGAACAGTGAAATCATCCCTAAATACCTCAACAAAAGTTTCAACAAATTACAAGAAAATGCTCTCCATACACCTTTGGAAAGTAGCTGGGGGCATTACATATCCCAAAAGACATATGCCGATAAGCAAACGTACTAAAAGGGCACATAAATGTGGTCTTCTCTTGGCCTTCCGGGGCAATGGCTACTTGAAAATACCTCGAGTACCCATCCAAAAAGCAATAGAAGGGATGGCTTACTAACCTCGCAAGCTTTTGATCAATGAATGGTAGCGGGAAGTGATCCTTTCGGGTCTCCGCATTTAGCCTCCGGTAGTCAATGCAAACGCGCCACCTATTTTGGACTCAAGTGGGCACCATTTCACCCTTCTCATTCTCAACTATCATCACCACACTTTTCTTGGGCACCACTTGAGTTGGGCTCACCCACTTACTATCCGACATTGGAAAGATCATACCCGCTTGGAGTAACTTGAGGATTTCTGCATTCACCACCTCCATCATAGGTGGGTTCAATCGGCGTGGGGGTTGTCATACGGGTCTTGCATCTTGCTCCAATTTGATGCATGCAAGTGGAAGGACTTATGCCCTTGATGTCGGCAATAGTCCACCCAATTGCCTCCTTATCCTCCCGTAACACCACCATTAACTTCTCCTCTTGCTCTTGGGTGAGCATGTTCGAAATGATGATCCGGAGCATCTTCCCTTCCCTAAGAAATGCATACTTGAGGTCACTTGGAAAAGGCTTAAGCTCTATCACCGAAGCTTTCACAAGTGATAGGAGGAATTCCGGTTCCTTGGGTTCCTCCAAGAGTAAAGGAGGAGGGTCTGAGAGGCTTTGTCTCATCTTCTCAATTAAGTTCAAGTCCTCAACGCTTTCCTTCAAGTTAGTGCTCATAAAATATACATTATATGCATCATCACTATCATATTGCAAAGCATCTAACAAGGAATCTTCACCACTTAGCTCAAAAACATCTTGCACAACATTTTCAACAACATCTAAAGCATGTCAAGCATATTCTTCACTAGGATACTTCATAGAGTTATTTATGTTAAACTCTACTTTTATCCCATCAAAAAATCCATGGCGAGGATACCCTTATGCACATCAATCATTGTCCTAGACGTTTTCAAAAATGGCCTCTCCAATAAAATTGGGGCGGCATATTTATCATGCTCCATGTCAAGGACATAAAACTCCGTGGGGAAAACTAAGGAATCCACCTTAACCAACACGTCATCGACAATACCCTTAGGGTATGCACTAGAACGATCGGCCAATTGGATTACCACCCCAGTTTTGTGCATAGTACCCAAGTCGAGGCTTTCATACAAAGAGTAAGGAATCACATTTATCGATGCACCTATATCAAGCATGGTTTTTTCAAAATGTGTGTTTTCTATTATGCAAGGGATTGTGAACATGCCGAGATAACTACACTTAGGGGGTAGCTCTTTTTGACACAAGGCGGAAATATGCTCATTTTCCCAATTTTTCAACTTATTTTTTGCTCTTTGCTTTCTATTCATAACACATAATTCCTTAAGAAATTTAGCATATCTAGGAATTTGTTCAATGATATTCAAGAGTGGAATATTTACCTCATATCTACGAAAGACTTTGTAGATGTCCTTGTTGTCCTCCTTCCTCCTCTTGTCTTTCAAAGCTCCCGGAAACAGTGGTCCCGACACATATGGAGGAATCTCCACCACTTTTGCCTTGTTGTGAGGAGGGGATGAAGGTTTCAGAATGGAGGTTGATTTCTCAACAATAACCTCCTCTTCCTTCTCCTTCCCCTTCCTTTCTTTCTCCTTGGCCAAATTCTCGGCTTCTTCTTCATCCTCTTTCTCAAACACCTCAATCATTTTAGGCCCCTTTTCAACAATTTCATCACTCAGGGGAGTGCCAAACTCTCTGCCACTTCTCAATGCGATAACACTAGCATTTTGTTGAGGGTTAATCTCCGGTTGGGAAAGAAGTTTTCCCTTTTCCCGGGCCCATGGCGGAGAAAATTCTATGATTGTGGCTACAGTAGCCACAAAAGGAAGAAAATAGGGAGGAGTCTAAATGCGTCCTCTCCTACCATTTTTTTTTATTTTTCGTGAATAATACCACGCATTTTTTATTTTTCGTGGATAATGCCATGCTGAGGTGGCAAGAGGACGCATTTTGATGCGTCCTCTCCTTCCGGTCAAAGTAGGGTGGCAGGTGGCAGGGTGGCAGGTGGTGTGGCAGTAGGGAGAGGACCCTCTCCCTTGTTATCCATTTGTCCGAATATTTTCTTCATTTCACCTCCCATCTTCCTTCCCGAGATTTATATATCTATATATATATATATATATATATATATATATATATATTTATTTATTTATTTATTTATATGAATATATATATATATATATGTATTTATTTCTATATATATATATATATATCTTTATTTAGATTTAGATTTAGATTTATATTTATATATATGTATATATGTATATATTTATATTTATATTTATATTTATAATTATATTTTTATATATATTTATATATATGTATATATTTATATTTATATTTATATTTATATTTATATTTATATTTATATATATGTATATATTTATATTTATATTTATATTTATATTTATGTTTATATTTATGTTTTTATATTTATATATATATATTTTTATTTATTTATATATATGTATATTTTTATATATATATATCTTTATTTATATTTATATTTATATTTATATATATTTTATATTTATATATATGTATGTATTTATATTTATATATATCTTTTTTGTATTTATATATATTTATTTATATATATATCTTTATTTATATTTATATATATATATATTTATATATATATCTTTATTTATATTTATATTTATATATATTTTTATATTTATATATATGTATATATTTATATTTATATATATCTTTTTTATATTTATATATATATATATATTTATTTATATATATATATCTTTATTTATTTTTATTTTTATTTTTATTTTATATTTATATATATTGAGAGAATGATTTGCTCTAACAGCTTAAACTCGCAACTCGCAAGAAACAGCTTAAACTCGCAAGAATTTGATTCAACTCACGATAAACTGATCAACTCGCGATAATTTGAATCAACTAGCGAGAAACTCCCTTGCTGGCGAGACGACTCGCACGTGGCTTCACGCGCGATATTTTCTCCTGGCGCACGAGACGACTCGCGCGTGGTTTCTCGCGCGGAAATTTCTTCTGACGCGCGAGACGACTCGCGCGTGGCTTCACGCGCAAAAATTTTCTTCTTCTCCTCCGTGTCGCGATCGGCTTCTTCTCCGTCTAGCTTTGCGATCGGACGAGAGGATTTCTTCTTCTCTGGCGAAGGAGCCACCGCAGGAGGACGCCAGAGGAGGACGTCGCCACTGGAGGAGGACGCCGCTGCTGGAAGACGCCGGAGGAGGAGACAACCGCTGGAGAACGCCGCCGCTGGAGGACGCCGGAGGAGGAGACCGCCGCTGAAGGATGCCGGAGGAGGAAGACCGCCGCTAGAGGAGGCCGCCAATGGAGGAAGACTCTGCTTGAAAAAGATGGAAAAATTTCCCGGAAAATTGAGACTTGAGAGGACGCCGGAAATTGACCGGAACTTCGCCAAAAAAAGAGAGAAGGAGGGAGGCGCTGAATTAAAATTTAGGGGTTAGGATCAGAACTTGCTCTGATACCATGAGAGAATGATTTGCCGTAATTAATTGTATTATTGATATCTGAATATATAGAGAATACAATAGAGGTATAATAAGGAAAGAACTCAAATCAGAATAAATCATAATCTAATCAGGAGTCTGATTTAGTCTAACATATATGTATATATTTATATTTATATATATATCTTTATTTATATTTATATTTATTTATTTATTTATATTTATATATATGTATATATATATGTAATTGTTAATATTTATATATATATATATATATATATATCTTTAGTTAGATTTATATTTATATTTATATTTATATATATTTATATCTATATATATGTATATATTTATATCTATATATATGTATATATTTATATATATGTATATATTCATGCGGGATGCGGCTTTTAGTATGGACTGTTGTTTGGAAACTTGATTCATTCATAAACTTGGCGCGAACCACCTAATTCTCCATACCCTATCGGCTGGTCTCAACATTTTGGACTTGGAACAACGCGGGTCGTCGTAAATGGGACGGTCCACGCCCATACTTAGCCAATTTTGAGTGAGGATTGGAACTGGTGAGCACAGCCCATGGCATTTGGTTTGGTCCACGTCATTACCTCGTGCTAAACATTGTTGGTACGGGCCAACTCCTTTGGCGCGGGCCATTGGTGCCAACCACGAACTCAACTAATTAAGTCTACAATACACGGAATTTAGACAAGAAACCAAACATGGCCATCTAAACCCCTTGTCACGTAAACTCAACTGATACTAGCAATCCACCAAATATAACAAGCTAAAAACTATGCTGAAACTATGCCAAATAAAAAAAGCTAAAAACTACGATGAATGCAACGGTTTACGCATGTAAAATGGAGCACATCAGGGGTTTTCATTTTTCAACTAACAACTAAGAACATGAAAGATAAAAAAAAACAAGGAAACTACATAGCTAGACACTTGGGGAATATTTTTGTAACATGGTTGATTATATATGTGAATCCTCGATTCATTCACATATAAGACATCGACAACCTAATCTAGTGCTTATAACATGTGGTGTGGTCGATGGTCACCACTTCCTCGTACCTGTCACGTAGGGTGCTCTTGGAATCTTCCATCAAAACAACCTCTGTAATTAGGGGAGTACAAAAAGGTCTATCCGTTGTTGTAGGTATGTTTCTCCCTCGTACGATTACGTCTCCGGCACTACTCCACGGATGCTCTACTCCCTAGGCCTATAAATGAGACAAATGGAGGTAAGAGCTCTTACAACCCTATCTTGCTACTTTTTGCTATCTCTACCCGTAACCCTTTGGACCAACTCGGCAGCTAAGACATGTGTTCTGTCATCGTAACAGTAAAACTCAGAAAAGACCTACGTGTATACATGCACATGGACCCGGACCCTGCTACCCATATCACATCCAGATTTCTCTTCCCTGGGGGTATCAATATTTGCACCAACATGAATGTAGACTAGAGTGTGTGCTAATGGAGTGTACCATTCATACAATTATAAACAATTCAAGAACAAGCCATCATAATATCATAAGCACATAAAGTTAGGATGAACTAAGAATCTCACAAAACATAATCAAAACATGAATACAAATTTATCCCCAAGCTAAAGAAACTACTCCCTAGACATGAAATACAAGTATTTTGTTGAATTCCACACCTTAGGGATAAAGCAAAATAAAAAAGGAAAAGTGAAAGAACCTAGAGAGAAGAGAGAGTGTTTCTCTCTCTAAGTTGCTCTTTAAGTTACAAGTGAAAATGATGAAAAACAATGGTCCAAGACACAAGATATCCTAGTAGACTAAGGCTGCATTTATAGTAGTAGAGGATTGGGACCAAAAATAGGCCCAAAATAGGTCAAAATGTGTCAAAACCCTAATCAGCTGCCACTAACACAGATTGCCATGGATGGTGCGGTCTGCACCACTTATTTGGCCTCGTGCCGATGCAGGGTGCTAGATTCAGCGCAGGCCACTTTCTTTGTGCTGGCGTGGGGTGCACGATTGGGAGCGGCCTGTTTCCCTTGTTCTGGCGTGGGGTGCGCAATCCGATACAGGCTATTTTCCACGTGCTGGCGCGGTTTGAGTCGTCTGGCATGCCCATATTTAGGAAGGTTATTTCTTACACTTGTGATATGCGGCCCATCTTCATGAAGGTCATTTCTTACACTTCTGATTCGCGGACCGTGTCGTTTGGCGTAGGCCGTCATTAGAATCCTTGTTTTGCTCAATCTTTCGGCATGGGCCGCTTCATTCTTCACATCCCACTGGCTAGTCTTGACATTATGAACTTGGAACGGTGCGGGCCGTGTGAAAAAGGCCTCTTGAGCACGCGGTCTGTGGAGATTAGCACGGCCCGTGCCGGAATTTGGCTGGCTTGTGCTAGAAAACTTTGGCCAAGCTTTATGAAGTGGCACATGCGACTGGTGCGTGGTCTCGTGCGGGCGGTTCGTGCTTGCCCATTGATGCTTCACCCGGCTGAACTCTTTGCTCCGCTACGGATGAACCGTTAGTCCGATTTAATAGTTCTTGTAGTCGATTACATAGTGCTCGAGAAGACTAATCCAATGAAATAAACCTCAAAGGATGATTCTACTTGTATCATTCCCAGGTCTTAACACAACTCTCAGACCACAATCCTCCTTTCCTTCCTAGGTTGTTTTGAACTTCAATGCCGCCTATATTTAGCTCCATCATTCTACTACCATGATATAATGTATGTGGCTTTCATCTACTACCATTATAATGTGAATAGCTTTCAAAATCTTCTACCATCATTGCGAACAACCATCAATATAAAATGTAACTAAAAGTATCCACGAACGACCTACTAAGGATGATCAAAAAGGAAGATCTAGGTGTCCGTGGATACAAGGTGTCCATTAGTACTAATTAAGTCTACAAAAGGCAGGATTTAGACAAGAAAACCAAACATGGCTGTCTAAACCTCTTGTCACGTAAATTCAACTAATTCTAGCAATCTAACATGAAAATCAAGCTAGTTATTATGCTGAATGCATCGGTTAATGCATGCATAATGAAGCACATCAGTGTTTGCTAGGGCATGGTTCTTGGCCATAGAGATTCCTGCTTTATTAGCTTCGTTGTATTTGTTTCCTCTATCTTCTTTCTCGTACTGGCTCGAGTAGCCATTCCTTAAATTATCCTCTATTTGCCTTCTCAAGTCTCTGCAATGCTTGATGTCATGCACATGATCCTTGTGGAAGGCACAATAGTACTCCCTGGTGGATATTTTTTTCTAGAGGTGCTATCATCGGTGATGGTTCACGAAATAGCTCTCAATTCATTTGCCGGATTTCCCTTCCCGACTTTGTCAAAGGTGTTTCTTGGGACAGTGTGCTCTCCATTCCCAATTCTCTTCCTTTGAAAGGGAGATTTCTTTTTCCCTTCTTCACAAAACTTCATTGTGAGTCCTCCATCATTCTTTTTTCACCTCGCTCTTGCTCTATCTTGTGGTTATTTTCTTCTTTGGTTGGCACATATTTTTCAATCATATTTTGCAATTCCCTTGGGTTTTCGGGCATGTTCTTTGTGAATTCCTTGTAGAATTCTCCTGATCGCATGCCTCCTGTGAATGCACCCAGCGAGGATTGGAACAACAAATTGCAAACCTGTAAACTTTCTGTAACGAACCTATTATGGTATCCTGCGAGGCTTTTGGCACTTCATTGAGCTATATTGTTCAGGTCTTCTATGGTCTTGATGGAATTTTGTTTCTAGTGCAAGTGCCCCAAAAATAAATCTGACAATTGTAACCAAGACTTTATGCTTACGTTTGGCAAGTCTTCGTACCATGTAATTGATGTTCCCGATAAGAAGATAGGGAAAGTCTTGCATACCAACTCAATTTCCGCATCACAAAATATCATGTTGTTGTGATAGGAATGAAGGAATTCCTTCGATCAGTTGTCCCATCATAAATTTTGACGTGCAAAGGCAGTTTGAATTCCTTTGGCATCTTGAAATTGCAAAGATGCAATGCAAATGGCAATTTTTTTGCATCATCGTTTGCCACTATATCTCTTAACTTATCCTCATACTTAAGATCCTCATGCTTTTGACTTGTTTTTTTACTTATTTTTGGGGATTTCGGCTTGAGAGTGGCTAAGAATTGGATGTACAGTTGTTCTTTGTTCGCTTCTAGGATAGATGTGAATGCTCTTCGTTATTTTTCTTGATTTGCGCTAGGAGACTCTGCTTCTTCTTCATCATTCCATATTTTCTTTACCGTGTTCCCGTTCTCTGCTAGGGACATTTTATCCTGGTTGGGATGCATTCTTTTGTTGCGTCCAGCTGTTTGTTCTTGAGTGTGATGGTTTTGGCTTTTCTCACTTCTGGGGAACACCATTGTCTAATTTGAAGGGAATAAAGGACAAAAGAAAAAAATTCTCGTCCCCACAGATGACGCCAAATATAGTGGTATTCTCGATCAACCAAAGTAAATGCAGTTCACCGGATATCCTCTTCTCTTGAAAAACAAATCCCAGAAGTGACTCCGAGGAAAATGCTTTGATGCTCAAGTCAATAGTTTTCCTTCAGAGAATTAGGATTTCTTATATTAGTCTCACTTACCTTCTTCAGTGTTGCTCTCCTATTATTTATAGGTGTTCACGATCGTGGTTCCACATTGTTAGCGTTTGAGATCGTAGGTTGCATCATGGTTCCTTTGATTTGGTTCGTGGCTAAACCTTTGATCGTGGTTCCGTTTTTCTCGGTTTGCGGTCAAGTCCTTCAGACCATGCTTCACCTTTTTCGGTTTGTTATCCCTTTTCATGCTCTACTCTTGGGTTGGGCCTAAAGCCCAACAGTCTTTAATTTGCAGGTTAGTGATGTGGTCTATGGGCTAGATATACACCAGTAATAGTGTGTGCAGAGGCATTCAATGCAATAAGCTATGCTTGACTTATTTTTCTATTTTGGTTGGTGAAATGTATTGTAATGAAGGGGGAGTTAAGATTTGTGATATAATTATCTGTTTATAACATATTTAGCAAATAACCTTTAATTTTTCTTTTTTAAAATTCTTTTTTAAGAATAATTTCTTTCTAGTTACGTGTTCTATCTCAAAACTCTATATCATCATTTTTCTCACTAATCATGAAATATTGTAGAACCAATAAAAATTATCATAAACCCATTAAATCGTTAATACAATTTGTTATCTAACTCATTGCCCAACGGGTACCAACGATGTGTAGGCACCTTCTGCACACAAACTCTTTCAAAGGGGATGAGACGGTTCTCATAGCAAACCTTGAGCTTGTTGTAATTTTACCCTAAAATAAATTTCAAAGGAGTTGAGACGGTCTCATAGCAAAACCTTGAGTTTGTTGTAATTTTACCCTAAAATAAATTTCAAAGGGGTTGAGACGGTCTTATAGCAAAACCTTGAGTTTGTTGTAATTTTACCCTAAAATAAACAAAGCGGCTAAAACCAAGTACTAGAGTCTATAATCTCATTCACGCCCAAATTAACATTACTGCACTGCCAAAAATACAACCAATAATTTAGCAAATGAATCCCACATGTTTCGGGTCTTCTGTAGAGTTGACTTTATGCTACAAGAGGAATTACATTACTTGAAGCCTTCGATTTCAAATACACGTGCAGTATTATCTAGGGACACTAAAACCAAATAATCTCCATTGGCCGACACGGACAACGATTGAACTCCATGATTGTGACCACTGAAGGTTCTCACGTAGTCCCCGGAAAGACTGTCCCATATTCGCACTTTACCATCGACACTGCCAGTGGCCAAACATCTGGATGCCCCCAGCCATGACAAGCATGCAACTCCTTCCTGCCAAATGAAAAGTGATTGTAAGAATCCCTAATGACAGGTATACATACATAGCATATAAACTAAATTAGATTATAGACAGCAATAAGAATCAAGATAACCTCATGTTCACAGATGCATCGAGCATTCATATGCTGAAGATCTCATATGATAAGCTTCTGATCCATGCCTCCTGTTGCAGCCCACGGAGAGCTGGGAATCAAATTTTCCATCAAAAAGATACCTTACATGAAGCTTATAATTAAGGTAGCCAACTAGTGGGCATGATCCTGAGTAAATAAGTTCAAACAAAACAAACAAACAAACAAAATGACACAAAATTCAAATATAGCCTATGGGAATTAACTAAATATGATTCAATCAAAATGGCTTGCAGCTGTTAGCATTTTTCAATTTCCTCTTGATTTAAGCTTGTGGTTCATTGTTGACATATGCTTGCAATACACTCAATTATCTCTTAACAATCTTTTAAAGTCTTCAAAAGAATTTCATAGGACAACTTTAGCAATCAAAGTCTAAAACCCCATCTGATTCCCATACTAAAAGTGTATCAAGCCTTGGGAGAATGGAATTGTCATTTTGTCTACCCATAGTTCCTGAAAAGAAATAAAAAGGGTAGAACAGCAATAGCCACCTAATCATTCAGATGCCAAACATCTTAAAAGTCATGGGATAATGTTGCCAAGCAGCTTTCAGCTTATAACCAAACAAAAGATTCTCGGACACTTCAATCTTCCTCTCATCTATTAGTTTGACACAATGTTTAATATTACCACTAAAATTGACACGAACATGCAATATAGTGAAAGCCAATAATTCAGCATTGGTTAATGCAGCATAAGGATGGTTGCTCTTTTATATAAACCAGTTCAATTCTAGATACAGATAGTCTTATGCTTCTCTGATCGGATAACTTCCCTTCTATAAACTAAATCATCCTCCATGCCTTGGAAAAATCAGTTTAACTCGAGCACTATAGCTCTACTAGGCCAATGAGGCCCAAATAAACGCCATGGGCCTGGCTTTCGACATCGTGGTGGCGGCCGACGTGGTTTACATGGAGGAGTCGGTTGCGCCGCTGTTGGAGACCATGGGTAGGCTGGTGGCGGACGACGGCGCCGTGCTGCTGGGATACCAAGTGAGGTCCCCGGAAGCTCATAATCTGTTCTGGGCTCTTTGCGCGGAACGATTTGAGATAGAAAAGATTCTGCACCATCACTTGCATCCCGACCACGCCTACGAGGAAACCGACGTCTATGTCCTACGGAAGAAGCTGAAGAGGGAGGTTTCCGAGGAAGGACAAATACAGTAGTTTCTTTCTTGGCGCCCTTCATATTTCTAGCTTAAGATTGTATGAGATCATAAAACTCATTATGTATTGCAACTTGAGAATTTGAAATTCGCTATCCCCTAGGCCCGTACCGTCAATGCTAATTTTTTTCACTTCTAACCATGTCCTTGCCTTATTTTCTTCTCCCAATCATTTGCACGCCACTTGAATTTTAGCATCTCAAACATAATATTTAGCATCACTTTTCAATTTATCCTTTTTAGCCTGAGAAAAATGAGGAGGGAATTTATCGACGACAAGAAAATTTACAATGTCGGCATACCACGGTTGGAGGTCCCTAATTGTGAACAATTGTTCATCGGGGAACTCATTCCATAGTTGCTCCTTCATTGAAATATTTACCTCAAGGTCTTGGCATGGAGTCAACCGGCTCAAATGATCGGCCACGAGTTTCTCCGCGCTCTTCTTGTCTCGCACCTCTAACTCAATTTCGCTGAAAAGCAGGATCCATCTTATCAATCTTAGCTTGGCCTATTTCTTTGTCATCAAATGATGAAGCGATGAATGGTCAGTGTACATAATAACTTTTGTACCAAGTAAATAAGATCAAAATTTTTACAAAGAAAATACCACCGCTAGTAATTCATTTTCCATGGTGGAGTAGTTTCTTTGGGCCTCATTGAGCGACATAGATGCATAGTAGATGGCGCAAGGCGCTTTCCCCACCCTTTGACCAAGCACCGCTCCGACAGCGTAATCACTAGCATCGTATATGATTTTAAAAGGCAAAGACCAATCCGGGGGTTGTATGATAGGGGCCGAGACTAACCTTTCCTTCAATGTATCAAAGACCGCTTTACAACCCTCATATATCACAACATCCACCCCCTTGTGCAACAATTTACACAAAGGAGAGGCTATCTTTAAAAAGTCCTTGATGAACCGATGGTAAAATCCTGCATGACCAAGAAAAGAGCGCACTTTGCGCACATTACTAGGATAATGCAAAGTTTGAATCGTGTCTATCTTTGCCTTGTCTACCTCAATACCCTTAGAGGAGACAAAATGACCTAAGACAATGTCTTGTTCTACCATAAAATGACACTTCTCGGAATTGAACACAAGATTGGTATTAATGCAACGTTTAAGAACTTGTGCTAAATTTGCTTTTAAAATGTCAAAGGAATTACCATGAACAGTGAAATCATCCCTAAATACCTCAACAAAATTTTCAACAAATTACAAGAAAATGCTCTCCATACACCTTTGGAAAGTAGCTGGGGGCATTACATATCCCAAAAGACATATGCCGATAAGAAAACGTACTAAAAGGGCACATAAATGTGGTCTTCTCTTGGCCTTCCGGGGCAATGACTACTTGAAAGTACCTCGAGTACCCATCCAAAAAGCAATAGAAGGGGTGGCTTACTAACCTCTCAAGCTTTTGATCAATGAATGGTAGCGGGAAGTGATCCTTTTGGGTCTCCGCATTTAGCCTCCGGTAGTCAATGCAAACGCGCCACCTATTTTGGACTCAAGTGGGCACCATTTCACCCTTCTCATTCTCAACTATCATCACCACACTTTTCTTGGGCACCACTTGAGTTGGGCTCACCCACTTACTATCCGACATTGGAAAGATCATACCCGCTTGGAGTAACTTGAGGATTTCCGCATTCACCACCTCCATCATAGGTGGGTTCAATCGGCGTGGGGGTTGTCATATGGGTCTTGCATCTTGCTCCAATTTGATGCATGCAAGTGGAAGGACTTGTGCCCTTGATGTCAGCAATAGTCCACCCAATTGCCTCCTTATCCTCCCGTAACACCACCATTAACTTCTCCTCTTGCTCTTGGGTGAGCATGTTCGAAATGATGATCCGGAGCATCTTCCCTTCCCTAAGAAATGCATACTTGAGGTCACTTGGAAAAGGCTTAAGCTCTATCACCGAAGCTTTCACAAGTGATAGGAGGAATTCCGGTTCCTTGGGTTCCTCCAAGAGTAAAGGAGGAGGGTCTGAGAGGCTTTGTCTCATCTCCTCAATTAAGTTCAAGTCCTCAACGCTTTCCTTCAAGTTAGTGCTCATAAAATATACATTATATGCATCATCACTATCATATTGCAAAGCAACTAACAAGGAATCTTCACCACTTAGCTCAAAACAGCTTGCACAACATTTTCAACAACATCTAAAGCATGTCAAGCATATTCTTCACTAGGATACTTCATAGAGTTATTTATGTTAAACTCTACTTTTATCCCATCAAAATCCATGGCGAGGATACCCTTATGCACATCAATCATTGTCCTAGACGTTTTAAAAAATGGCCTCTCCAATAAAATTGGGGCGCCATATTTATCATGCTCCATGTCAAGGACATAAAAATATGTGGGAAAAACTAAGGAATCCACCTTAACCAACACGTCATCGACAATACCCTTAGGGTATGCACTAGAACGATCGGCCAATTGGATTACCACCCCAGTTTTGTGCATAGTACCCAAGTCGAGGCTTTCATACAAAGAGTAAGGAATCACATTTATCGATGCACCTATATCAAGCATGGCTTTTTGAAAATGTGTGTTTTCTATTATGCAAGGGATTGTGAACATGCCGAGATAACTACACTTAGGGGGTAGCTCTTTTTGACACAAGGCGGAAATATGCTCATTTTCCCAATTTTTCAACTTATTTTTGGCTCTTTGCTTCCTATTCATAACACATAATTCCTTAAAAAATTTAGCATATCTAGGAATTTGTTCAATGATATTCAAGAGTGTAATATTTACCTCATATCTACGAAAAACTTTGTAGATTTCCTTGTTGTCCTCCTTCCTCCTCTTGTCTTTCAAAGCTCCCGGAAACAGTGGTCCCGACACATATGGAGGAATCTCCACCACTTTTGCCTTGTTGTGAGGAGGGGATGAAGGTTTCAGAATGGAGGTTGATTTCTCAACAATAACCTCCTCTTCCTTCTCCTTCCCCTTCCTTTCTTTCTCCTTGGCCAAATTCTCGGCTTCTTCTTCATCCTCTTTCTCAAAAACCTCAATCCTTTTAGGCCCCTTTTCAACAATTTCATCACTCAGGGGAGTGCCAAACTCTCTGCCACTTCTCAATGCGACAACACTAGCATTTTGTTGAGGGTTAATTTCCGGTTGGGAAAGAAGTTTTCCCTTTTCCCGGGCCTCCATCCGGTTTGACAACGGAGCCATTTAGGTCATTTGAGTTTCCATGTTCTTGATGCTCGCCTTGGCTTCATCTTGGAATTTTTTGCCTTTCTCCGTGCACATGCTCAACCTATGAATGCTTGCATCGCCAAATCCTTTGACAAGCCCGCGCTCTCTCCTTGATCTTGGGCTTGTCTTGGAGCCTTTGGGATTGTTGTTGAGGTGGACTATATTGTTGAGCATTTTTGCCTCCTTGAGAGTTTCCATACCGGATATTTGGGTGATCTCTAGTACCCGTATTGTAAGGCCCGTTTTGGTAGCCTTGGCCACCTTGGTACCCTTGATTTCTTTGATATCTTTGTGCACCTTGGTAACCTTGATGGTTTTGCCTACCTTGATGTCCTTGGCCTCCTTGGTACCCCATAACACTCACCTCCTCAACATAGTTATCTTGCAAAGTTGGGAAAGCGTCTGTGGGATGTGCCGATAAGTATATTTCACATGATTTCACATGTGGCGCATTCCCGGACTTGGTCATGAGAGACTTCACCTTAGATGTAACGCCCGAGACTTGGTCTTCATGCTTTCCACTAGTGGAAGAACCACATGTGGTATTGGGGTTTCTTCTTCTCAAATCGGCCCTCGAATTGTAGTTCCTCGACTTCTCGGCTAACGCCTCATAGAGATCCATAGTTTTCGCCAAAGCCTTGTTCCCAATGGAAACATCACAAGAACTCTTCACTAGCCATTAATCCTCATCAAGAAGACCACTGTGGAAATAATACACCAAATCTCCCTCCGAATATCCATGGTAAGGACAACTCGAGAGAAGCATCTTGAATCTCTCCCAACAGTCATAGAGTGACTCTTCATACCATTAGAGGATATTGCTAATGTCATTCTTCAATCTTCAACGAGGAAGACCTTGAGGCTGGTAAGTACTTGGCTAGAAACTTTAGCTTCATGTCACTCCAACATTTGATTTTTTGGGTGGTTGGTAGTAGAGCCAGTCATTTGCATCATCCTTCAATGTGAATGGGAATGCCTTCAATTTGTAGAGACCTGCATCCACTCCATGGAGAACCATACCACAACACATAAATTCAAGGTGAGATGCTTGTTTGCGTTCTCCCCCTGCTTACCAAAGAAGATAGGTAGTAAGTTGATCAACCCGATTTTGAGCTCGAACAGCACATTTGGTCCAAGCAATGGATAATCTATGCATATCGATTGTTGATCAAGGTTGGGGGCTATGATTTCCCCCAATAAGGGTTGCCTCAAAATAATCTCCCTTCCTTGGATGGGATGAGCTCTTGCTTTGAGAGGGAGATGTTGAGGTCCTCCTCTCAGAATGCGACCTTCATGCTCATCTTAATGTTCTATAGATGCAGAAGTGTCTGCAAAATGGTCACTAGGAAGGGTGTTATTCACACTTTCCAAAGAAATCCTCCTAGCCCTTTTCAAATTCAACTTTAACTTAGGGTCGTAGTGTAGGGGGTTCTTGTGAAGAGGATCGCGTACGAACCATACACCAAGAACTCAAACAAAACAACTCCAAGCCAAGTAAAAATGGAAAATAAACTAAAAGTCAAAACAAAAGAAAACTAACAAATATTTACAACTAGCGCATACTCACACATAATATGCCCAAACACTTAAAAAATAAATGCCGCTTCCTCGGCAGCGGAGCTAAAATTTGGGAGGTCATCACCGTACCTCTCAAAGTTACTATTTTTAAGCCATAAATGCTTCCAATCTACAATTAAGTAGATAATGGCAAGTCGGGGTCGTCCACGAGAAGAGAAATATTTTTAAGTGTTTAAACATATATAGTGGAAAACATATTAGGCACAGATAAATATAGATACATATAAAAGCATGTGAATTGGGGCCGGGGGGGGGGGGGGGGTTGGTTGGTTTTTCCTCAGTTACCAAATTTGAGGACAAGTTAACTAGTAAGCAAGATAGAACTAGGAAGTAGGTAACAACTAAGAGATTAAGATTAAAAACACAAGTTACGGAACCTTGGGCATAATTGACTTCCACTTCCAAGACTCTTATCTATCATTGAACATGCAACCTATTTACTACTTTCACTACTTGTTGTGAAGATTAATCTTCTATCCGTCTTAGATAGTAGTTTGCAAAAATGAATTTGATATCTCTTGTCAAACCTCATCAATGACCCCCTTAGTTGAAACACGACTAAAAGTATCCCATTGATGGCGAACACAAAGAATCAACAAGATTGGCAACACTTATAAACACTACACCATGTCTAAGCATTCAACCAATCTATGTATTTACACAAGAGTAGTCAAGAACGTTCAAAGACTTCTCTCATTTGCTACAAGGAACAAACATGACAAAGAGTTCATCATTATCATATTTATCTAGCAATTATCAATCCATCAACACAATCAAAAACTCTAAATCATACTCTTGGATTTCCTATCAAGAAAAGGGGATATCAACCCATTTTCCCAAACCCTAACAAGCATATCATACAAATACTTCATATACTCAAGCTTTCAAGAACATTAATGACATTAACAAACAATTCAGTACCCCATAAATGCATAATAGTAAGAGTATTAAATAGGCCACAACTTATTCTTAAGACATGAGCTTGGAAGCCTTGGTCAATTGCGCTCAAGAACTAGAATTAGCTACTAAAACCCATGCTAATTACCAACAATAATTCATACATAATCAAAGCTATGACAAAGATAAAAATTGGTGGAAAACTAGGGTTCAAAAGAGGGAAAACGAGCTAAAGAAGCAGTGAGGAAAGAGAAGAGATAAAGTGTTATTTATAGTACAAGAAAAAGCAGGTGGAATTCTGGGCACCCGTTCTTCGCACCGTGCGATGGATTCATTGCATCATGCGATGGATGCCCAGAATCCACATGTGATTTTTTTCCTTCTTCTTGGCTTCTCCTTCACTTCACCCCCAACAAGTTTCTTCCCTTCTTAAAGTCTTCAAATCTTCAAAGAAAATCTTCAAAGTCTTCAAAAGATGGTCTTCAATGGCCTCCGGTCTTCAATTCTTGATGTTATTTCTTTGTCACAAAAAATTCACTTAGAAAAGGTAAAAAAATTGTAAAAGTCGCTCTTACCTCTCCTAAGAGAATTTCAAGATAAAACACAAGCTCTAGATGAAAAAAGAGCGCAAAAGAGATCCCCAAAAAGTCTCAAAATATGTACATGAAATTGACACATCACTTCTCCCAACATCTACCAAATAACCTTTGTCTACTTATAAGTAATCATCTATAATTTACTCTAGATTACGTACTAGCGCTTTCTAAAATTTGATGAACGCGATTCTATTATATTTTTAATTTCATAAGAACCCTCGAATATGGAATTTCATTTGATTCTATGTGGTGGAAATCATCGTTATGATAACGCTTATCCTAAGGGTATAAATGGAAATACTGATACAAATGAATTTGAATACTCTGTTCCATTCATTTGGTCATGCCTAAATTGGAACATCCTGGTCACGATATTGTGAATTAGATTAGGGTATCTCTAAATTTTTATTTTCACATCCCCCACATTCGCGGAGGGACCTAATTAAGTTCAAAATTTTAAAACTTGACCCGTGAAGGTAAAGTCGTGAATCGTAGAGGTAAAATCAATTTGAAACGTCCCTGAATGGACCTTATTTCCCATCCCCATTCAAACTTATAATCATAGAGAATGATTACATAACAAATATTATCCCATGGCGACTTCTCCTAGACAATATCTACCAAATAACCTTTGTCTACTTATAAGTAACCATCTATAATTTACTGTAGATCACGTACCAGCGCTTTTGAAAATTTGATGGATGCAATTTTTTAAATATTTTTATTTTCATAAGAACCCTCAAATATGAAATTTCATTTGATTCTATGTGGTGAAAAACATTATTCTGATAACGCTTATCCTAAGTGTATAAATGGAAATACTAATACAGATGAATTTCAATACACCGTTCCATTCATCCGGTAATGCCTAAATTGGAACATCTTGGTCATGACATTGTGAATTAGATTAGGGTATCTCCCAATTTCATTTCCTTGATCAGAACATGCGTGGAGGGACCTAAGTGCAAAAATTAAAAACTTGACCAGCATGTGGAGGTAAAATTGTTTACAAAATGGCATTAATCATGTTCATGGACAATTATAAATTAAATAAGTATTTCTAATATAATATAGAGAATTTATTAAAGTCAATTATATGTTTGGTCAAATGCGAGCTCATCTGAAATGCTAGTGGGATGAAATGGTTTTGGGCCATAGTCACATTTTCCAATATCGGTCACCTGTCGCTAACAATGTCGGATATGGCACCTATATAGCAAATTTGCAATGGCCGAGTTATACATTATATATGTAGCCTATCTATAATACATAGAGCCCATCTATGGAGCCCATCTATTATACATTATGTATGGAGCCCATTTGTAATACTGCAATGTCGCAAAGATGTCAGTGGTCTATTGACTTTAGCAACAACGGTACGAATTCACACTTACCACGGCGGATAATACAAGGTCCCAAAATGACATCATTTCAAAACAACTATAAATAAATGGCCCCCCTGAATCAGTTTAAGCTCTTCATTTCCAAGTTTCCTGCGAATACCAAGAGTCTCTCCACCTTTTTCCTCTTCTCCTTTGGACAAAGGTATGGATTTCTTCTCATGTAATGCCCAAGTTTTTGAAATTGTTACCTCACCATGTTAAATTAATCTATGCTTTTTGTATGAGTTGTATTTTTGGTTATCTAGTTCTTACTCAGATTTGTTAGAGTGAGAAGTTTTTGTACATGTGAACCTAGGTTAGGTTGTTCTTGTTTATGTTAGGACGTTTTAGTGTAATTTTGTCCCCCTTAATGCATGTTTTGTTGCTGGGTTTCTGTAACTTTTTCCCCTTGACGTCATGACCCATGCCAACCTGATCTCCTATCACACATCATTCGATTTATGAATGCGATGTCGCACATTCTTAGCTGAAGTTGGTGCATTAGTCGTAACTGTTGTACGTATTTTTACATTGATATTACCAATGTCTTAGCAACTTCACATGTAGGAATTTTAATCAACTTAATGTTCATATTGGCGACCTCGATTTACTGTCTGTTATGATATCAGTCTTGCCGAGTAAGCAGCCTCGCTAGATCATGTCGACGATGCCACTGGTTCAAACCGATAAGTTCATGCGACACAGTACCGACTTCACAAGTTTATCTTATATATTGTTCACTTCATATACAGGTCTAATGGCTGGGGAAGGGTCCTCTAGGAGTCCATTTTTTGAGGTATTTTTCCATTTTTCCATTTTTGGAGATACATAATTTTTAGTTACTGACTAAAGTATAATGTATCTTGAGGGCAGTGCAAAATAGAAGAGCAATTGAACCTTTAATTGAGATGGAGGTAGTAGCACAATTGGTATGTTGAGAAAAAGCAGATGTAATTAGCACGAGTAAATGTATAGAGCTAATTAAGACAGTATCCATCCATAAATAAAGAGAAAAGAGAGAGTAAAAACCTTCATCATAATGGATTTCCTCAATGATGTCACCTTCATCCAGGAAAACTGATTCCTCATCTTCTGATGCGCTATCATGATGATCCGAACTCATAATGCTTTTCTACCCACAGAGAAAATAAGCTGTGAAACCAAATAAGTGAATGAAAGACACTGGTACAAATTTGTTTAGTGTACAAAAACACTCCTGAGTCCAAGATTGGAAGGATCGGGGTGGGAGTATTTTTGAAGGATGGAAATACAAAGTTCATTTACATGTCCTTAACCATCTAAACTGCATGCACAAACCAAAAGAAAAAACACTCATTTAATTGAAACATACACTTTTTTCATCAAATGAAATCACTTAGTTAGATGAAAATCACATACGTACATCACTCAGAAACTCAAAGATAATCCAACTCTATTAAAATCAGGCAGCACAAGAATTTACGCCTTTAAAACCCCATACCGAGTAAAGCTAATCAAACCTACAAATTCCATAACACCTCTCTACGCATACGCAACGAACAATAAATCACAACAAATCAAACAATTGGCAGTACAGGAAAAAGGAACAACAGTATTAGAGGAAAAAGGAACAACAATATTAGAGGAAAAAGGAACAACAGTATTAGAGGAAAAAGTAATGGGAAAGAGAAGGAGGCGGCGCTCTCACCGGAAGTATGATAGGGTGGTGTTGGGCGGCGTTTTCACCGCTGTCTTATTTTCTTTATTTTCTTGAATTAAGAACCTATTATTTTGCTTGAAAGCGTACAATTTGAAGTCAAAAAGTGTGATCATAATCGTATGTTTTGTTTAATATAATTGTGTGGGTTTGAATTTAGCTGGAAAAACATGAATTGACGATTATACCCTTTTTTAAAAACTAAAAATTTAGCAAAGGTGAAAAGACATGTATACCCTCATTCCACAATTCTCCTCTCCGGATGAAGATAACCACAATTAACATGTAATTAAATATATATATATATATATATATGTAAATAAATATATATACATATATATAAATATAAATTCAGGAGCATGAGGACGCATTACCCTAATGCGTCCTCCACCATGTTCTCCATTTTTCAGAACCACCATACCCGCAGCCAATATTCAAATATTTAGCATACTAAAATCAAGAACTCGCCCATGGCGTTTATAAATTCAGACCCACAAAGTTATATTAACACTTTTAAACAAAACATATGATTATAATCACACTTTTTGACTTCAAATTATACACTTTCAAGCAAAATAATAGGTCATGGGTCATATGTGGGCACTTAACTCAAGAAAATAAGACAGCGGCTACAGTTCAGTACAAGTCAAAACCGCATCCCAACACCACCCTATCCTACTTCCGGTGAGAACGCCGTCTCATTCTCCTTCCCTTTCCTATTACTTGTACCTCTAATACCTCTACTACCGATTGTTTGATTTTATTTTTCTCTTCCCTGTTGTTCCTTTTTCCTCTACTGCCAATTTCGATTGTTTGATTTTTTTTTTCTCTTTCCTGTTGTTCCTTTTTCATGTACAGCCAATTGTTTGATTTGTTGTGATTTATTGTTCGTTGCGTTTGCGGTCAAGTCCTTCAGACCATGCTCCGCCTTTTTCGGTTTGTTATCCCTTTTCATGCTCTACTCTTGGGTTAGGCCTAAAGCCCAACAGTTTTTAATTTGCAGGTTAGTGATGTGGTCTATGGGCTAGGTATACACCAATAATAGTGTGTGCAGAGGCATTCAATGCAATAAGCTATGCTTGACTTATTTTTCTATTTTGGTTGGTGAAATGTATTGTAATGAAAGGGGAGTTAAGATTTGTGATATAATTATCTGTTTATAACATATTTAGCAAATAACCTTTAATTATTCTTTTTTAAAATTCTTTTTTAAGAATAATTTCTTTCTAGTTACGTGTTCTATCTCAAAACTCTATATCATCATTTTTCTCACTAATCATGAAATATTGTAGAACCAATAAAAATTATCATAAATCCATTAAATCGTTAATACAATTTGTTATCTAACTCATTGCCCAACAGGTACCAACGATGTGTAGGCACCTTCTGCACACAAACTCTTTCAAAGGGGATGAGACGGTTCTCATAGCAAACCTTGAGCTTGTTGTAATTTTACCCTAAAATAAATTTCAAAGGAGTTGAGACGGTCTCATAGCAAAACCTTGAGTTTGTTGTAATTTTACCCTAAAATAAATTTCAAAGGGGTTGAGACGGTCTTATAGCAAAACCTTGACCTTGAGTTTGTTGTAATTTTACCCTAAAATAAACAAAGCGGCTAAAACCAAGTACTAGAGTCTATAATCTCATTCACGCCCAAATTAACATTACTACACTGCCAAAAATACAACCAATAATTTAGCAAATGAATCCCACATGTTTCGGGTCTTCTGTAGAGTTGACTTTATGCTACAAGAGGAATTACATTACTTGAAGCCTTCGATTTCAAATACACGTGCAGTATTATCTAGGGACACTGAAACCAAATAATCTCCATTGGCCGACACGGACAACGATTGAACTCCATGATCGTGACCACTGAAGGTTCTCACGCAGTCCCCGGAAAGACTGTCCCATATTCGCACTTTACCATCGACACTGCCAGTGGCCAAACATCTGGATGCCCCCAGCCATGACAAGCATGCAACTCCTTCCTGCCAAATGAAAAGTGATGGTAAGAATCCCTAATGACAGGTATACATACATAGCATATATACTAAATCAGATTATAGACAGCAATAAGACTCAAGATAACCTCATGTTCACATATGCATCGAGCATTCATATGCTGAAGATCCCATATGATAAGCTTCTGATCCATGCCTCCTGTTGCAGCCCACGGAGAGCTGGGAATCAAATTTTCCATCAAAAAGATACCTTACATGAAGCTTATAATTAAGGTAGCCAACTAGTGGGCATGATCCTGAGTAAATAAGTTCAAACAAAACAAACAAACAAACAAAATGACACAAAATTCAAATATAGCCTATGGGAATTAACTAAATATGATTCAATCAAAATGGCTTGCAGCTGTTAGCATTTTTCAATTTCCTCTTGATTTAAGCTTGTGGTTCATTGTTGACATATGCTTGCAATACACTCAATTATCTCTTAACAATCTTTTACCGTCTTCAAAAGAATTTTATAGGCCAACTTTAGCAATCAAAGTCTAAAACCCCATCTGATTCCCATACTAAAAGTGTATCAAGCCTTGGGAGAATGGAATTGTCATTTTGTCTACCCATAGTTCCTGAAAAGCAATAAAAAGGGTAGAACAGCAATAGCCACCTAATCATTCAGATGCCAAACATCTTAAAAGTCATGGGATAATGTTGCCAAGCAGCTTTCAGCTTAAAACAAAACAAAAGATTCTCGGACACTTCAATCTTCCTCTCATCTATTAGTTTGACACAATGTTTAATATTACCACTAAAATTGACACGAACATGCAATATAGTGAAAGCCAATAATTCAGCATTGGTTAATGCAGCATAAGGATGGTTGCTCTTTTATATAAGCCAGTTCAATTCTAGATACAGATAGTCTTATGCTTCTCTGATCGGACAACTTCCCTTCTATAAACTAAATCATCCTCCATGCCTTGGAAAAATCAGTTTAACTCGAGCACTATAACTGATAACTCACACACAGCAATCAACCTATGTTGATAAACTGATAGGACAGTTATAACTATTCTTAAACAATCTGGTTCAAAATTTCCATCGTACATGTTTTAGTTCTATTTATTATAATAACACTTCATAAAACAATTAAAACAAGTCCGGCTCTCCCCCCACCACCATCTTGGGAATGGAAAATCACATATATGTAAAACTGTGGTAATCTTCACGGTTGTCCATCTCTTGATCACAGAAAGAGAAAAACAGTACACTACCTTGACAAAGCAAACGCGACACATTCAATAGAATCAGAATGATCAGACAGTGAACCTAGAACCTGAGTAGAAGGCCAGAGAAGACAGTTTGCAATCCGTAAATATACACACAAACATTTATAAAAAGTTTACTTTAAACCAAGCATGCGTTTTACAGAGATGGAGCAAGGACTCAAACCTGTCCTGTTGTTATATTCGCTAGATGAACAGAGCTGTCCTTTGAACCAGTAAGAGCAAGAGTAGAATCAGAACTTAAACTCATGCATGTCAACCCTTCACTGTGATAGCCATGGCCTTAAGAAGTTGAAAGTTCAGCACTTGTCAGAATTAAGCTAAGAAAAATCAGTATCAGCCTCTTATAAGTGTCAACAAACGGCTATCACAAGTTAGTTAAAGACCATACTTAAGAAATCATTTGAATGTCAACAGTGTCAATGCTTCTACAAAATATAAAGTTCGAGAGCAATTAGTATCCTTGTCGGGCCAGTGTTACTATGTTATTACAACACCTCTTACAATCTCCAAAAACATTAGAGACAAAAAATCATCTTCACATCATATTTAGGATCAAGACATTTGTGGAATGAAAAAACAAAACTTTACCATTAATAACATGAACGTTTCCTCCACTTTTGGGGTCCCATACCCTCAAAGTTGCATCATCAGAGCCAGTGCAAATCCTTCTACCTTGAATATGCAATTTCCATAATGATGAGTACTTCAAATTTACCATAAGGAGAAGATACTAAAAAGGGATTAGGGCATTACCATCTGGGGTGAAATCACCGCAAGTAACAGCACCACTGTGCCCAAAAAAAGAGTTAAGGACAACCCCCTTGTCTGCATTCCACATCCAGATGCCGAAGTCCTCAGAACCAGCCAAGACTAAATGTCCCTTTGGGTGCCACTTAACCCACTGCAAAGAATCATAAATCACATTCAAAACTAAAATACCAGCCACAATGTAAAAATCCACAAAAAAAAAATCAGTTACACCTCAATACCCTCTATAGGGCCATCTAATGTGTGCTTCAAATTCTGTGATGATATGTCCCACACTTTCACTGATTTATCAAAGCTTCCAGACGCAAGTAATAAACCATCGCTGCTGAATTCTAAACTAGAAATTGAATCAGTGTGGCCTGCATAAATACATTTCACATTTCAGTCATCAACCTCCATGTGAGAGCAACACTGTACTTCGCAAATTTTCTTGGGCAAAAAGAAGATATCAGATCCTGCGACTCAACCTGACCTAGTATGCTGAATTCATCAAATGAAAACTAATACCTTTCAGCTCAAATGCCCAATCTCCTTGACCAATGTTCCAAAGGAATCCTCTATCATCTCCACCCCCAGTAGCCACTAAATTAGGATTAGTCGGACTGCAAGCAACAGTGTAAAGTTCGCCTGTGATGTGGAATTAAACAGAGTTGGTTTTTTATATTAGCATGTGACAACATGGTATCAGTTAATGGACTGTGAGAGAAAAAAAAAAATATAAATTTCCATTTCCAGGTATCCAAAAAATAATTGGAGAACAACATTCAGGTTCAAAAAATAATGTGACATACCAGTATGACCAGTGAATATGTGAACTGAGTCATCAGGTTCATCTGAAACCAACACAAGAAGTACAGAAACATATTAAAGATAACATCTTGACAAAACAAAACAAAAACTCTGTTATGCCATAAATAATACTATATAGGATCCTTTCTTCTTTCTTTTTCTTTATTTGTTTCATTCAGAAAATATACATTTTCCATCCCAAGTTCCCAACTAAAAGGCTACAACCACAGAATGTAAATCAGTATCACAGGAATAAACTTAATCTTAATACTAACACAAAACAATTTACATTGACAGGCAACCAAAGACGTACTGATGAAAAAAGTGTCTAATTATAAATTTCACACATTTGCAGGGCTTCAGATTGGAAAAGTTGACTTCTGAACCCAAAACAGAGGAAGAGCTAATCCAATAGTGCAACAATGACCGTGAAAGCCAGTAACTGTTTAAAACAATAGATACCTGTGGCTTCAGCCTCAAAACCTTCTTCATCATCTGCGTCCGGAAGATCTGCCACAAATCAAGGAAAAGCAAACTAGTCAACACACAATCCTGCAAGTAATTCTCAGGAAAAGAAGGGCCAGTACAGAGAATCAAACTCCATGCTTCCCATTTTAAGGTTCACCTTCATTATTTCTGCAATAAAAAATTGGCTAACTTTGGCCACATGATTTCATTGACATGTGGGATCTAGTAAGATTCGTTGAAACATTTGTTTTCAAATATCCACTGTACATAATTTTTAGTTACAGACTAAAGTATAATGTATCTTGAGGGCAGTGCAAAATAGAAGAGCAATTGAACCTTTAATTGAGATGGAGGTAGTAGCACAATTGGTATGTTGAGAAAAAGCAGATGTAATTAGCACGAGTAAATGTATAGAGCTAATTAAGACAGTATCCATCCATAAATAAAGAGAAAAGAGAGAGTAAAAACCTTCTTCATCATAATGGATTTCCTCAATGATGTCACCTTCATCCAGGAAAACTGATTCCTCATCTTCTGATGCGTTATCATGATGATCCGAACTCATAATGCTTTTCTACCCACAGAGAAAATAAGCTGTGAAACCAAATAAGTGAATGAAAGACACTGGTACAAATTTGTTTAGTGTACAAAAACACTCCTGAGTCCAAGATTGGAAGGATCGGGGTGGGAGTATTTTTGAAGGATGGAAATACAAAGTTCATTTACATATCCTTAACCATCTAAACTGCATGCACAAACCAAAAGAAAAAACACTCATTTAATTGAAACATACACTTTTTTCATCAAATGAAATCACTTAGTTAGATGAAAATCACATACGTACATCACTCAGAAACTCAAAGATAGTCCAAATCTGTTAAAATCAGGCAGCACAAGAATTTACGCCTTTAAAACCCCATACCGAGTAAAGCTAATCAAACCTACAAATTCCATAACACCTCTCGGCGGAACCAGGAACTCTTTTTCAGGTGGGGCTGGACGGGGATGGTGACGGAGTGGCGTCCAACGGTGGCGGGACGACGGCGGCGGCGGTAGCGGCGACGGGCGGCGCGGATGCAGTGAGGAGCTGCTCCTCCACTCCTTGCACGTTCAATGCGTTGAAGAAAGTGGAAACAATTTGCTCATTAGTTCAAGACATTGGGGTTTGTTATTTGGGCCATCCATTTTTGAATTCGGGCCCAATAACAAAATCCAAATCCTATTTCTCTTTTTTTTTTCTTATTCACTAATCAAAACGACGTCATTTGACTTAAGTCAAAACGACGTCGTTTTGTTGTTTTATGGCAAAAAAAAGAAGGCAGCTCCGGCCTTCTTCTCCGGCATATTACACCAGAAAAACATGTTTTTCGCTGGAAAAATGCGTACGCAAGCCGGGAAGATCCTTAGCCACTTATCACTACTCTGACCATGGCGCCTGAATCTCAGGTAGGGCTGGAGCCCTATCACGCGCCATGGTAGTTCCTCCACTGTCTACGCATACGCAATGAACAATAAATCACAACAAATCAAACAATTGGCAGTAGAGGAAAAAGGAACAACAGTATTAGAGGAGAAAGGAACAACAGTATTAGAGGAAAAAGGAACAACAGTATTAGAGGAAAAAGTAATAGGAAAGAGAAGGAGAAGGAGGCGGCGCTCTCACCGGAAGTATGATAGGGTGGTGTTGGGCGGCGTTCTCACCGCTGTCTTATTTTCTTTATTTTCTTGAGTTAAGAACCTATTATTTTGCTTGAAAGCGTACAATTTGAAGTCAAAAAGTGTGATCATAATCGTATGTTTTGTTTAATATAATTGTGTGGGTTTGAATTTAGCTGGAAAACATGAATTGACGATTATACCCTTTTTTTAAAATAAAATTTTAGCAAAAGTGAAAAGACATTTATACCCTCATTCCACAATTCTCCTCTCCGGATGAAGATAACCACAATTAACATGTAAATATATATATATATATATGTAAATAAATAAATATATATATATATATATAAATTCAGGAGCATGAGGACGCATTACCCTAATGCGTCATCCACCATGTTCTCCAATTTTCAGAACCACCATACCCGCAGCCAATATTCAAATATTTAGCATACTAAAATCAAGAACTCGCTCATGGCGTTTATAAATTCAGACCCACAAAGTTATATTAACACTTTCAAACAAAACATATGATTATAATCACACTTTTTGACTTCAAATTATACACTTTCAAGAAAAATAATAGGTCATGGGTCATATGTGGGCACTTAACTCAAGAAAATAAGACAGCGGCTACAGTTCAGTACAAGTCAAAACCGCATCCCAACACCACCCTATCCTACTTCCGGTGAGAACACCGTCTCATTCTCCTTCCCTTTCCTATTACTTGTTCCTCTAATACCTCTACTACCGATTGTTTGATTTTATTTTTTTCTTCCCTGTTGTTCCTTTTTCCTCTACTGCCAATTTCGATTGTTTGATTTTTTTTTCTCTTTCCTATTGTTCCTTTTTCATGTACGGCCAATTGTTTGATTTGTTGTGATTTATTGTTCGTTGTGTATGCGTAGAAAGGTGTTATGGAATTTGTAGGTTTGATTAGCTTTACTCGGTATGGGGTTTTAAAGGCGTAAATTCTTGTGCTGCCTGATTTTAACAGAGTTGGACTATCTTTAAGTTTCTTAGTGACATTTGGTCCAAGCAATGGATAATCTATGCACATCGATTGTTGATCAAGGTTGGGGGCTATGATTTCCCCCAATAAGGGTTGCCTCAAAATAATCTCCCTTCCTTGGATGGGATGAGCTCTTGCTTTGAGAGGGAGATGTTGAGGTCCTCCTCTCAGAATGCAACCTTCATGCTCATCTTGATGTTCTATAGATGCAGAAGTGTCTGCAAAATGGTCACTAGGAAGGGTGTTATTCACACTTTCCAAAGAAATCCTCCTAGCCCTTTTCAAATTCAACTTTAACTTAGGGTCGTAGTGTAGGGGGTTCTTGTGAAGAGGATCGCGTACGAACCATACACCAAGAACTCAAACAAAACAACTCCAAGCCAAGCAAAAATGGAAAATAAACTAAAAGTCAAAACAAAAGAAAACTAACAAATATTTACAACTAGCGCATACTCACACATAATATGCCCAAACACTTAAAAAATAAATGCCGCTTCCTCGGCAGCGGAGCTAAAATTTGGGAGGTCATCACCGTACCTCTCAAAGTTACTATTTTTAAGCCATAAATGCTTCCAATCTACAATTAAGTAGATAATGGCAAGTCGGGGCCGTCCACGAGAAGAGAAATATTTTTAAGTGTTTAAACATATATAGTGGAAACCATATTAGGCACAGACAAATATAAATACATATAAAAGCATGTGAATTGGGGGGGGGGTTGGTTGGTTTTTCCTCAGTTACCAAATTTGAAGACAAGTTAACTAGTAAGCAAGATAGAACTAGGAAGCAGGTAACAACTAAGAGATTAAGATTAAAAACACAAGTTACGGAACCTTGGGCACAATTGACTTCCATTTCCAAGACTCTTATCTATCATTGAACATGCAACCTATTTACTACTTTCACTACTTGTTGTGAAGATTAATCTTCTATCCTTCTTAGATAGTAGTTTGCAAAAATGAATTTGATATCTCTTGTCAAACCTCATCAATGACCCCCTTAGTTGAAACACGACTAAAAGTATCCCATTGATGGCGAACACAAAGAATCAACAAGATTGGCAACACTTATAAATACTACACCATGTCTAAGCATTCAACCAATCTATGCATTTACACAAGAATAGTCAAGAACGTTCAAAGACTTCTCTCATTTGCTACAAGGAACAAACATGACAAAGAGTTCAATATTATCATATTTATCTAGCAATTATCAATCCATCAACACAATCAAAAACTCTAAATCATACTCTTGGATTTCCTATCAAGAAAAGGGGAAATTAACCCATTTTCCCAAACCCTAACAAGCATATCATACAAATACTTCATATACTCAAGCTTTCAAGAACATTAATGACATTAACAAACAATTCAATACCCCATAAATGCATAATAGTAAGAGTATTAAATAGGCCACAACTTATTCTTAAGACATGAGCTTGGAAGCCTTGGTCAATTGCGCTCAAGAACTAGAATTAGCTACTAAAACCCATGCTAATTACCAACAATAATTCATACATAATCAAAGCTATGACAAAGATAAAAATGGTGGAAAATTAGGGTTCAAAAGAGGGAAAACGAGCTAAAGAAGCAGTGAGGAAAGAGAAGAGATAAAGTGTTATTTATAGTACAAGAAAAGGCAGGTGGAATTCTGGGCACCCGTTCTTCGCACCGTGCGATGGATTCATTGCATCATGCGATGGATGCCCAGAATCCACATGTGATTTTTTTCCTCCTTCTTGGCTTCTCCTTCACTTCACCCCCAACAAGTTTCTTCCCTTCTTAAAGTTTTCAAATCTTCAAAGAAAATCTTCAAAGTCTTCAAAAGATGGTCTTCAATGGCCTCCGGTCTTCAATTCTTGATGTTATTTCTTTGTCACACAAAATCCACTTAGAAAAGGTAAAAAAATTATAAAAGTCGCTCTTACCTCTCCTAAGAGAATTTCAAGATAAAACACAAGCTCTAGATGAAAAAAGAGCGCAAAAGAGATCCCCAAAAAGTCTCAAAATATGTACATGAAATTGACACATCACTTCTCCCAACATCTACCAAATAACCTTTGTCTACTTATAAGTAATCATCTATAATTTACTCTAGATTACGTACTAGTGCTTTCTAAAATTTGATGAACGCGATTCTATTATATTTTTAATTTCATAAGAACCCTCGAATATGGAATTTCATTTGATTCTATGTGGTGGAAATCATCGTTATGATAACGCTTATCCTAAGGGTATAAATGGAAATACTAATACAAATGAATTTGAATACCCTGTTCCATTCATTTGGTCATGCCTAAATTGGAACATCCTGGTCACGATATTGTGAATTAGATTAGGGTATCTCTAAATTTTTATTTTCACATCCCCCACATTCGCGGAGGGACCTAATTAAGTTCAAAATTTTAAAACTTGACCCGTGAAGGTAAAGTCGTGAACCGTAGAGGTAAAATCGATTTGAAACGTACCTGAATGGACCTTATTTCCCATCCCCATTCAAACTTATAATCATAGAGAATGATTACATAACAAATATTATCCCATGGCGACTTCTCCCAGACAATATCTACCAAATAACCTTTGTCTACTTATAAGTAACCATCTATAATTTACTATAGACCACGTACCAGCGCTTTTGAAAATTTGATTGATGCAATTTTTTTAATATTTTATTTTCATAAGAACCCTCGAATATGAAATTTCATTTGATTCTATGTGGTGAAAAACATTATTCTGATAACACTTATCCTAAGGGTATAAATGGAAATACTAATACAGATGAATTTCAATACACCGTTCCATTCATCCGGTAATGCCTAAATTGGAACATCTTGGTCATGACATTGTGAATTAGATTATGGTATCTCCCAATTTCATTTCCTTGATCAGAACATGCGTGGAGGGACCTAAGTGCAAAAATTAAAAACTTGACCAGCATGTGGAGGTAAAATTGTTTACAAAATGGCATTAATCATGTTCATGGACAATTATAAATTAAATAAGTATTTCTAATATACTATAGAGCATTTATTAAAGTCAATTATATGTTTTTGGTCAAATGCGAGCTCATCTGAAATGCTAGTGGGATGAAATGGTTTTGGGCCATAGTCACATTTTCCAATATCGGTCACCTGTCGCTAACAATGTCGGATATGGCACCTATATAGCAAATTTGCAATGGCCGAGTTATACATTATATATGTAGCCTATCTATAATACATAGAGCCCATCTATGGAGCCCATCTATTATACATTATGTATGGAGCCCATTTGTAATACTACAATGTCGCAAAGATGTCAGTGGTCTATTGACTTTAGCAACAACGGTACAAATTCACACTTACCACGGCGGATAATACAGGGTCCCAAAATGACATCATTTCAAAACAACTATAAATAAATGGCCCCCCTGAATCAGTTTAAGCTCTTCATTTCCAGGTTTCCTGCGAATACCAAGAGTCTCTCCACCTTTTTCCTCTTCTCCTTTGACAAAGGTATGGATTTCTTCTCATGTAATGCCCAAGTTTTTGAAATTGTTACCTCACCATGTTAAATTAAGCTATGCTTTTTGTATGAGTTGTATTTTTGGTTATCTAGTTCTTACTCAGATTTGTTAGAGTGAGAAGTTTTTGTACATGTGAACCTAGGTTAGGTTGTTCTTGTTTATGTTAGGACGTTTTAGTGTAATTTTGTCCCCCTTAATGCATGTTTTGTTGCTGGGTTTCTGTAACTTTTTCCCCTTGATGTCATGACCCATGCCAACCTGATCTCCTATCACACATCATTCGATTTATGAATGCGATGTCGCACATTCTTAGCTGAAGTTGGTGCATTAGTCGTAACTGTTGTACGTATTTTTACATTGATATTACCAATGTCTTAGCAACTTCACATGTAGGAATTTTAATCAACTTAATGTTCATATTGGCGACCTCGATTTGCTGTCTGTTATGATATCAGTCTTGCCGAGTAAGCAGCCTCGCTAGATCATGTCGACGATGCCACTGGTTCAAACCGATAAGTTCATGCGACACAGTACCGACTTCACAAGTTTATCTTATATATTGTTCACTTCATATACAGGTCTAATGGCTGGGGAAGGGTCCTCTAGGAGCCCATTTTTTGAGGTATTTTTCCATTTTCCCATTTTTGGAGAAACATAATTTTTAGTTACCGACTAAAGTATAATGTATCTTGAGGGCAGTGCAAAATAGAAGAGCAATTGAACCTTTAATTGAGATGGAGGTAGTAGCACAATTGGTATGTTGAGAAAAAGCAGATGTAATTAGCACGAGTAAATGTATAGAGCTAATTAAGACAGTATCCATCCATAAATAAAGAGAAAAGAGAGAGTAAAAACCTTCATCATAATGGATTTCCTCAATGATGTCACCTTCATCCAGGAAAACTGATTCCTCATCTTCTGATGCGCTATCATGATGATCCGAACTCATAATGCTTTTCTACCCACAGAGAAAATAAGCTGTGAAACCAAATAAGTGAATGAAAGACACTGGTACAAATTTGTTTAGTGTACAAAAACACTCCCGAGTCCAAGATTGGAAGGATCGGGGTGGGAGTATTTTTGAAGGATGGAAATACAAAGTTCATTTACATGTCCTTAACCATCTAAACTGCATGCACAAACCAAAAGAAAAAACACTCATTTAATTGAAACATACACTTTTTTCATCAAATGATATCACTTAGTTAGATGAAAATCACATACGTACATCACTCAGAAACTCAAAGATAGTCCAACTCTGTTAAAATCAGGCAGCACAAGAATTTACGCCTTTAAAACCCCATACCGAGTAAAGCTAATCAAACCTACAAATTCCATAACACCTCTCTACGCATACGCAACGAACAATAAATCACAACAAATCAAACAATTGGCAGTAGAGGAAAAAGGAACAACAGTATTAGAGGAAAAAGGAACAACAGTATTAGAGGAAAAAGTAATAGGAAAGAGAAGGAGAAGGAGAAGGAGAAGGAGGCGGCGCTCTCACCGGAAGTATGATAGGGTGGTGTTGGGCGGCGTTCTCACCGCTGTCTTATTTTCTTTATTTTCTTGAGTTAAGAACCTATTATTTTGCTTGAAAGCGTACAATTTGAAGTCAAAAAGTGTGATCATAATCGTATGTTTTGTTTAATATAATTGTGTGGGTTTGAATTTAGCTGGAAAAACATGAATTGACGATTATACCCTTTTTTAAAAACTAAAAATTTAGCAAAAGTGAAAAGACATGTATACCCTCATTCCACAATTCTCCTCTCCGGATGAAGATAACCACAATTAACATGTAAATATATATATATGTATATATATATATGTAAATAAATATATATATATATATATATTAATTCAGGAGCATGAGGACGCATTACCCTAATGCGTCATCCACCATGTTCTCCAATTTTCAGAACCACCATACCCGCAGCCTATATTCAAATATTTAGCATACTAAAATCAAGAACTCGCCCATGGCGTTTATAAATTCAAACCCACAAAGTTATATTAACACTTTCAAACAAAACATACGATTATAATCACACTTTTTGACTTCAAATTGTACACTTTCAAGCAAAATAATAGGTCATGGGTCATATGTGGGCACTTAACTCAAGAAAATAACACAGCGGCTACAGTTCAGTACAAGTCAAAACCGCATCCCAACACCACCCTATCCTACTTCCGGTGATAACGCCGTCTCATTCTCCTTCCCTTTCCTATTACTTGTACCTCTAATACCTCTACTACCTATTGTTTGATTTTATATTTCTCTTCCCTGTTGTTCCTTTTTCCTCTACTGCCAATTTCGATTGTTTGATTTTTTTCTCTTTCCTGTTGTTCCTTTTTCATGTACAGCCAATTGTTTGATTTGTTGTGATTTATTGTTCGTTGCGTATGCGTAGAAAGGTGTTATGGAATTTGTAGGTTTTATTAGCTTTACTCGGTATGGGGTTTTAAAGGCGTAAATTCTTGTGCTGCCTGATTTTAACAGAGTTGGACTATCTTTAAGTTTCTTAGTGATATACATATATATATATATACACACATATATATATACTCCCTCTGGTCCTCTAATTATGTTCATCTTTCCTTATTGTGATGGTTTTTTTATTTTGGCCCCTTCTCCCTTTGGTAAATATTAGGTTATTTTCATCCACACATCTTACGTTTTGTACTCTCAATTCAATCACCACCTCTCCTTTCTCTTTTCAAAAAAATTTGTGTCATTTTCATGAGGCCATATAAAGAGGACCGGGGGGAGTACATATATATATATATATATACACACACATACATATATATATATATACACTGTATATAGAAACTTTTCGTCGGAATGGCCGGTCCAAATATATATATATATATATATATATATATATATATATATATATATATATATATATATATATAGTATATATATATACATTATATATGTATATACATATATGTACATATATGTACATATATATATACAACCCGGGCCTATATGATAGGGCTTCTTTGTACAAGCTCAGTACCGAGCACCGACGGGATAAGCAAGCTTACCTTCTCTGGCTTAATAGCAAGAAGGAAAATGAAATTCACGGATTCGCCGGTGATTGACCTCCAACTTTAGCAATCAAAGTCTAAAACCCCATCTGATTCCCATACTAAAAGTGTATCAAGCCTTGGGAGAATGGAATTGTCATTTTGTCTACCCATAGTTCCTGAAAAGCAATAAAAAGGGTAGAACAGCAATAGCCACCTAATCATTCAGATGCCAAACATCTTAAAAGTCATGGGATAATGTTGCCAAGCAGCTTTCAGCTTATAACCAAACAAAAGATTCTCGGACACTTCAATCTTCCTCTCATCTATTAGTTTGACACAATGTTTAATATTACCACTAAAATTGACACGAACATGCAATATAGTGAAAGCCAATAATTCAGCATTGGTTAATGCAGCATAAGGATGGTTGCTCTTTTATATAAGCCAGTTCAATTCTAGATACAGATAGTCTTATGCTTCTCTGATCGGATAACTTCCCTTCTATAAACTAAATCATCCTCCATGCCTTGGAAAAATCAGTTTAACTCGAGCACTATAACTGATAACTCACACACAGCAATCAACCTACGTTGATAAACTGATAGGACAGTTATAACTATTCTTAAACAATCTGGTTCAAAATTTCCATCGTACATGTTTTAGTTCTATTTATTATAATAACACTTCATAAAACAATTAAAACAAGTCCGGCTCTCCCCCCACCACCATCTTGGGAATGGAAAATCACATATATGTAAAACTGTGGTAATCTTCACGGTTGTCCATCTCTTGATCACAGAAAGAGAAAAACAGTACACTACCTTGACAAAGCAAACGCGACACATTCAATAGAATCAGAATGATCAGACAGTGAACCTAGAACCTGAGTAGAAGGCCAGAGAAGACAGTTGCAATCCGTAAATATACACACAAACATTTATAAAAAGTTTACTTTAAACCAAGCATGCGTTTTACAGAGATGGAGCAAGGACTCAAACCTGTCCTGTTGTTATATTCGCTAGATGAACAGAGCTGTCCTTTGAACCAGTAAGAGCAAGAGTAGAATCAGAACTTAAACTCATGCATGTCAACCCTTCACTGTGATAGCCATGGCCTTAAGAAGTTTAAAGTTCAGCACTTGTCAGAATTAAGCTAAGAAAAATCAGTATCAGCCTCTTATAAGTGTCAACAAACGGCTATCACAAGTTAGTTAAAGACCATACTTAAGAAATCATTTGAATGTCAACAGTGTCAATGCTTCTACAAAATATAAAGTTCGAGAGCAATTAGTATCCTTGTCGGGCCAGTGTTACTATGTTATTACAACCAGGTCAGCACTAATCCTAAACAGGAGAAAGGAGAGCAAGCATAACTCAAACAAGCTCCATAAGAAGTTCCAGAAAGGATGGGGATGATGTGAAATCACGTCACCACCTAACTATCCCCTAAGACTCCACTGACAATAACATTCATTTCATTCTGACTTAAGGTTGGGGATAAAAGATTAGCAGATGGAAAAAACAAAACAACACCTCTTACAATCTCCAAAAACATTAGAGACAAAAAATCATCTTCACATCATATTTAGGATCAAGACATTTGTGGAATGAAAAAACAAAACTTTACCATTAATAACATGAACGTTTCCTCCACTTTTGGGGTCCCATACCCTCAAAGTTGCATCATCAGAGCCAGTGCAAATCCTTCTACCTTGAATATGCAATTTCCATAATGATGAGTACTTCAAATTTACCATAAGGAGAAGATACTAAAAAGGGATTAAGGCATTACCATCTGGGGTGAAATCACCGCAAGTAACAGCACCACTGTGCCCAAAAAAAGAGTTAAGGACAACCCCCTTGTCTGCATTCCACATCCAGATGCCGAAGTCCTCAGAACCAGCCAAGACTAAATGTCCCTTTGGGTGCCACTTAACCCATTGCAAAGAATCATAAATCACATTCAAAACTAAAATACCAGCCACAACGTAAAAATCCACAAAAAAAAAAATCAGTTTTACCTCAATACCCTCTATATGTACATATATATATAGAACCCGGGCCTATATGATAGGGCTTCTTTGTACAAGCCCAGTACCGAGCACCGACGGGATAAGCAAGCTTACCTTCGCTGGCTTAATAGCCAGAAGGAAAATGAAATTCACGGATTCGCCAGTGATTGACCTCCAGGTCCTCAACACCCACCTCTCTTTCCAACAAGACAACGCCACCATGCACGTCGGCACCTCCGTCTGGCAAGCCTCTCTAGTCCTCGTCAAATTCGCCGAACGCTGGTACGCCGCCACCGACAGCCCCTACACCACCCTCCTAAACTTCTCCGGAAAGCGGGGCATCGAGCTCGGATCCGGGTGCGGAGTCGGGGCGATGGGCCTGTACGTGCTCGGCCTGCACGACGTCGTAGCGACGGATATCGCCCCAGTGATGCCGGCGTTGAAGCACAACCTGAAGCGGAACAAGCCAGCTCTCAACAAGGCCCTCAAGACGGCCCAGCTCTACTGGGCCAATGAGGCCCAAATAAACGCCATGGGCCTGGCTTTCGACATCGTGGTGGCGGCCGACGTGGTTTACATAGAGGAGTCGGTTGCGCCGCTGTTGGAGACCATGGGTAGGCTGGTGGCGGACGACGGCGCCGTGCTGCTGGGATACCAAGTGAGGTCCCCGGAAGCTCATAATCTGTTCTGGGCTCTTTGCGCGGAACGATTTGAGATAGAAAAGATTCCGCACCATCACTTGCATCCCGACTACGCCTACGAGGAAACCGACGTCTATGTCCTACGGAAGAAGCTGAAGAGGGAGGTTTCCGAGGAAGGACAAATACAGTAATTTCTTTCTTGGCGCCCTTCATATTTACTAGCTTAAGATTGTATGAGATCATAAAACTCAATGCTAATTTTTTTCACTTCTAACCATGTCCTTGCCTTATTTTCTTCTCCCAATCTTATCAATCTTAGCTTGGCCTATTTCTTTGTCATCAAATGATGAAGCGATGAATGGTCAGTGTACATAATAACTTTTGTACCAAGTAAATAAGATCAAAATTTTTACAAAGAAAATACCACCGCTAGTAATTCATTTTCCATGGTGGAGTAGTTTCTTTGGGCCTCATTGAGCGACATAGATGCATAGTAGATGGCGCAAGGCGCTTTCCCCACCCTTTGACCAAGCACCGCTCCGACAGCGTAATCACTAGCATCGTATATGATTTTAAAAGGCAAAGACCAATCCGGGGGTTGTATGATAGGGGCCGAGACTAACCTTTCCTTCAATGTATCAAAGACCGCTTTACAACCCTCATATATCACAACATCCACCCCCTTGTGCAACAATTTACACAAAGGAGAGGCTATCTTTAAAAAGTCCTTGATGAACCGACGGTAAAATCCTGCATGACCAAGAAAAGAACGCACTTTGCGCACATTACTAGGATAAGGCAAAGTTTGAATCGTGTCTATCTTTGCCTTGTCTACCTCAATACCCTTAGAGGAGACAAAATGACCTAAGACAATGTCTTGTTCTACCATAAAATGACACTTCTAGGAATTGAACACAAGATTGGTATTAATGCAACGTTTAAGAACTTGTGCTAAATTTGCTTTTAAAATGTCAAAGGAACACCATGAACAGTGAAATCATCCCTAAATACCTCAACAAAATTTTCAACAAATTACAAGAAAATGCTCTCCATACACCTTTGGAAAGTAGCTGGGGGCATTACATATCCCAAAAGACATATGCCGATAAGAAAATGTACTAAAAGGGCACATAAATGTGGTCTTCTCTTAGCCTTCCGGGGCAATGGCTACTTGAAAATACCCCGAGTACCCATCCAAAAAGCAATAGAAGGGGTGGCTTACTAACCTCTCAAGCTTTTGATCAATGAATGGTAGCGGGAAGTGATCCTTTCGGGTCTCCGCATTTAGCCTCCGGTAGTCAATGAAAACGCGCCACCTATTTTGGACTCAAGTGGGCACCATTTCACCCTTCTCATTCTCAACTATCATCACCACACTTTTCTTGGGCACCACTTGAGTTGGGCTCACCCACTTACTATCCGACATTGGAAAGATCATACCCGCTTGGAGTAACTTGAGGATTTCCGCATTCACCACCTCCATCATAGGTGGGTTCAATCGGCGTGGGGGTTGTCATACGGGTCTTGCATCTTGCTCCAATTTGATGCATGCAAGTGGAAGGACTTATGCCCTTGATGTCGGCAATAGTCCACCCAATTGCCTCCTTATCCTCCCGTAACACCACCATTAACTTCTCCTCTTGCTCTTGGGTGAGCATGTTCGAAATGATGATCCGGAGCATCTTCCCTTCCCTAAGAAATGCATACTTGAGGTCACTTGGAAAAGGCTTAAGCTCTATCACCGAAGCTTTCACAAGTGATAGGAGGAATTCCGGTTCCTTGGGTTCCTCCAAGAGTAAAGGAGGAGGGTCTGAGAGGCTTTGTCTCATCTCCTCAATTAAGTTCAAGTCCTCAACGCTTTCCTTCAAGTTAGTGCTCATAAAATATACATTATATGCATCATCACTATCATATTGCAAAGCAACTAACAAGGAATCTTCATCACTTAGCTCAAAACAGCTTGCACAACATTTTCAACAACATCTAAAGCATGTCAAGTATATTCTTCACTAGGATACTTCATAGAGTTATTTATGTTAAACTCTACTTTTATCCCATCAAAATCCATGGCGAGGATACCCTTATGCACATCAATCATTGTCCTGGACGTTTTAAAAAATGGCCTCTCCAATAAAATTGGGGTGGCATATTTATCATGCTCCATGTCAAGGACATAAAAATCTGTGGGAAAAACTAAGGAATCCACCTTAACCAACACGTCATCGACAATACCCTTAGGGTATGCACTAGAACGATCGGCCAATTGGATTACCACCCCAGTTTTGTGCATAGTACCCAAGTCGAGGCTTTCATACAAAGAGTAAGGAATCACATTTATAGATGCACCTATATCAAGCATGGATTTTTGAAAATGTGTGTTTTCTATTATGCAAGGGATTGTGAACATGCCGAGATAACTACACTTAGGGGGTAGCTCTTTTTGACACAAGGCGGAAATATGCTCATTTTCCCAAATTTTCAACTTGTTTTTTGCTCTTTGCTTTCTATTCATAACACATAATTCCTTAAGAAATTTAGCATATCTAAGAATTTGTTCAATGATATTCAAGAATGGAATATTTACCTCATATCTACGAAAGACTTTGTAGATGTCCTTGTTGCCCTCCTTCCTCATCTTGTCTTTCAAAGCTTCCGGAAACAGTGGTCCCGACACATATGGAGGAATCTCCACCACTTTTGCCTTGTCGTGAGAAGGGGATGAAGGTTTCAGAATGGAGGTTGATTTCTCAACGATAACCTCCTCTTCCTTCTCCTTCCCCTTCCTTTCTTTCTCCTTGGGCAAATTCTTGGCTTTTTCTTCATCCTCTTTCTCAAACACCTCAATCATTTTAGGCCCCTTTTCAACAATTTCATCACTCAGGGGAGTGCCAAACTCTCTGTCACTTCTCAATGCGATAGCACTAGCATTTTGTTGAGGGTTAATCTCCGGTTGAGAAAGAAGTTTTCCCTTTTCCCGGGCCCATGGCGGAGAAAATTCTATGATTGTGGCTACAGTAGCCACAAAAGGAAGAAAATAGGGAGGACGCATTTAGAAAATGCGTCCTCTCCTACCATTTTTTTTTAAATTTTTCGTGAATAATACCACGCATTTTTTATTTTTCGTGGATAATGCCATGCTGAGGTGGCAAGAGGACGCATTTTGATGCGTCCTCTCCTTCCGGTCAAAGTAGGGTGGCAGGGTGGCAGGTGGTGTGGCAGTAGGGAGAGGACCCTCTCCCTTGTTATCCATTTGTCCGAATATTTTCTTCATTTCACCTCCCATCTTCCTTCCCGAGATTTATATATCTATATATATATATATATTTATTTATTTATATTAATATATATGTATTTATTTATATATATATATCTTTATTTAGATTTAGATTTAGATTTATATTTATATATATTTATATTTATATATGTATATATTTATATTTATATTTATATTTATATTTATATTTATATTTATATTTATATTTATATTTATATTTATATTTATATTTACATTTATATATATGTATATATTTATATTTATATTTATATTTATATTTATTTATTTATACATATATTTATATATATATATATGTATATTTATATATATATATCTTTATTTATATTTATATTTATATTTATATATATTTTTATATTTATATATATGTATGTATTTATATTTATATATATCTTTTTTATATTTATATATATTTATTTATATATATATATATATCTTTATTTATATTTATATTTATATATATTTTTATATTTATATATATGTATATATTTATATTTATATATATCTTTTTTATATTTATATATATATATTTATTTATATATATATCTTTATTTATTTTTATTTTTATTTTTATTTTATATTTATATATATTGAGAGAATGATTTGCTCTAACAGCTTAAACTCGCAACTCGCAAGAGACAGCTTAAACTCGCAAGAATTTGATTCAACTCACGATAAACTAATCAACTCGCGATAATTTGAATCAACTAGCGAGAAACTCCCTTGCTGGCGAGACGACTCGCACGTGGCTTCACGCGCGATATTTTCTCCTGGCGCACGAGACGACTCACGCGTGGTTTCTCGCGCAGAAATTTCTTCTGACGCGCGAGACGACTCGCGCGTGGCTTCACGCGCAAAAATTTTCTTCTTCTCCTCCGTGTCGCGATCGGCTTCGTCTGGCTTCTTCTCCGTCTAGCTTTGCGATCGGACGAGAGGATTTCTTCTTCCCTGGCGAAGGAGCCACCGCTGGAGGACGCCAGAGGAGGACGTCGCCACTGGAGGAGGACGCCACCGCTGGAAGACGCCGGAGGAGGAGACAACCGCTGGAGAACGCCGCCGCTGGAGGACGCCGGAGGAGGAGACCGCCGCTGGAGGATGCCGGAGGAGGAAGACCGCCGCTAGAGGAGGCCGCCGATGGAGGAAGACTCTGCTTGAAAAAGATGGAAAAATTTCCCGAAAAATTGAGACTTGAGAGGACGCCGGAAATTGACCGGAACTTCGCCAAAAAAGAGAGGAGGGAGGCGCTGAATTAAAATTTAGGGGTTAGGATCAGAACTTGCTCTGATACCATGAGAGAATGATTTGCCGTAATTAATTGTATTATTGATATCTGAATATATAGAGAATACAATAGAGGTATAATAAGGAAAGAAATCAAATCAGAATAAATCATAATCTAATCAGGAGTCTGATTTAGTCTAACATATATGTATATATTTATATTTATATATATCTTTATTTATATTTATATTTATTTATTTATTTATATTTATATATATGTATATATATATGTATTTGTTAATATTTATATATATATATATATCTTTAGTTAGATTTATATTTATATTTATATTTATATTTATATATATTTATATCTATATATATGTATATATTTATATATATGTATATATTCATGCGGGGTGCGGCTTTTAGTATGGACTGTTGTTTGGAAACTTGATTCATTCATAAACTTGGCGCGAACCACCTAATTCTCCATACCCTATCGGCTGGTCTCAACATTTTGGACTTGGAACAACGCGGGTCGTCGTAAATGGGACGGTCCACGCCCATACTTAGCCAATTTTGAGTGAGGATTGGAACTGGTGAGCGCAGCCCATGGCATTTGGTTTGGTCCACGTCATTACCTCGTGCTAAACATTGTTGGTACGGGCCAACTCCTTTGGCGCGGGCCATTGGTGCCAACCACGAACTCAACTAATTAAGTCTACAATACACGGAATTTAGACAAGAAACCAAACATGGCCATCTAAACCCCTTGTCACGTAAACTCAACTGATACTAGCAATCCACCAAATATAACAAGCTAAAAACTATGCTGAAACTATGCCAAATAAAAAAAGCTAAAAACTACGATGAATGCAACGGTTTACGCATGTAAAATGGAGCACATCAGGGGTTTTCATTTTTCAACTAACAACTAAGAACATGAAAGATAAAAAAAAACAAGGAAACTACATAGCTAGACACTTGGGGAATATTTTTGTAACATGGTTGATTATATATGTGAATCCTCGATTCATTCACATATAAGACATCGACAACCTAATCTAGTGCTCATAACATGTGGTGTCGATGGTCACCACTTCCTCGTACCTGTCACGTAGGGTGCTCTTGGAATCTTCCATCAGAACAACCTCTGTAATTAGGGGAGTACAAAAAGGTCTATCCGTTGTTGTAGGTATGTTTCTCCCTCGTACGATTACGTCTCCGGCACTACTCCACGGATGCTCTACTCCCTAGGCCTATAAATGAGGCAAATGGAGGTAAGAGCTCTTACAACCCTATCTTGCTACTTTTTGCTATCTCTACACGTAACCCTTTGGACCAACTCGACAGCTAAGACATGTGTTCTGTCATCGTAACAGTAAAACTCAGAAAAGACCTACGTGTATACATGCACATGGACCCGGACCCTGCTACCCATATCACATCCAGATTTCTCTTCCCTGGGGGTATCAATATTTGCACCAACATGAATGTAGACTAGAGTGTGTGCTAATGGAGTGTACCATTCATACAATTATAAACAATTCAAGAACAAGCCATCATAATATCATAAGCACATAAAGTTAGGATGAACTAAGAATCTCACAAAACATAATCAAAACATGAATACAAATTTATCCCCAAGCTAAAGAAACTACTCCCTAGACATGAAATACAAGTATTTTGTTGAATTCCACACCTTAGGGATAAAGCAAAATAAAAAAGGAAAAGTGAAAGAACCTAGAGAGAAGAGAGAGTGTTTCTCTCTCTAAGTTGCTCTTTAAGTTACAAGTGAAAATGATGAAAAACAATGGTCCAAGACACAAGATATCCTAGTAGACTAAGGCTGCATTTATAGTAGTAGAGGATTGGGACCAAAAATAGGCCCAAAATAGGTCAAAATGTGTCAAAACCCTAATCAGCTGCCACTAACACAGATTGCCATGGATGGTGCGGTCTGCACCACTTATATGGCCTCGTGCCGATGCAGGGCGCTAGATTCAGCGTAGGCCACTTTCTTTGTGCTGGCGTGGGGTGCACGATTGGGAGCGGCATGTTTCCCTTGTTCTGGCGTGGGGTGCGCAATCCGATACAGGCTATTTTCCACGTGCTGGCGCAGTTCGAGTCGTCTGGCATGCCCATATTTAGGAAGGTCATTTCTTACACTTGTGATATGCGGCCCATCTTCATGAAGGTTATTTCTTACACTTCTGATTCGCGGACCGTGTCATTTGGCGTAGGCCGTCATTAGAATCCTTGTTTTGCTCAATCTTTCGGCATGGGCCGCTTCATTCTTCACATCCCACTGGCTAGTCTTGACATTATGAACTTGGAACGGTGCGGGCCGTGTGAAAAAGGCCTCTTGAGCACGCGGTCTGTGGAGATTAGCACGGCCCGTGCCGGAATTTGGCTGGCTTGTGCTAGAAAACTTTGGCCAAGCTTTATGAAGTGGCACATGCGACTGGTGCGTGGTCTCGTGCGGGCGGTTCGTGCCTGCCCATTGATGTTTCACCCGGCTGAACTCTTTGCTCCGCTACGGATGAACCGTTAGTCCGATTTAATAGTTCTTGTAGTCGATTACATAGTGCTCGAGAAGACTAATCCAATGAAATAAACCTCAAAGGATGATTCTACTTGTATCATTCCCAGGTCTTGACACAACTCTCAGACCACAATCCTCCTTTTCTTCCTAGGTTGTTTTGAACTTCAATGCCGCCTATATTTAGCTCCATTATTCTACTACCATGATATAATGTATGTGGCTTTCATCTACTACCATTATAATGTGAATATCTTTCAAAATCTTCTACCATCATTGCGAACAACCATCAATATAAAATGTAACTAAAAGTATCCACGAACGACCTACTAAGGATGATAAAAAAGGAAGATCTAGGTGTCCGTGGATACAAGGTGTCCATTAGTACTAATTAAGTCTACAAAAGGCAGGATTTAGACAAGAAAACCAAACATGGCTGTCTAAACCTCTTGTCACGTAAATTCAACTAATTCTAGCAATCTAACATGAAAATCAAGCTAGTTATTATGCTGAATGCATCGGTTAACGCATGCATAATGAAGCACATCAGTGTTTGCTAGGGCATGGTTCTTGGCCATAGAGATTCCTGCTTTATTAGCTTCGTTGTATTTGTTTCCTCTATCTTCTTTCTCATACTGGCTCGAGTAGCCATTCCTTAAATTATCCTCTATTTGCCTTCTCAAGTCTCTGCAATGCTTGATGTCATGCACATGATCCTTGTGGAAGGCACAATAGTACTCCCTGGTGGATCTTTTTTTCCAGAGGTGCTATCATCGGTGATGGTTCACGAAATAGCTCTCAATTCATTTGCCGGATTTCCCTTCCCGACTTTGTCAAAGGTGTTTCTTGGGACAGTGTGCTCTCCATTCCCAATTCTCTTCCTTTGAAAGGGAGATTTCTTTTTCCCTTCTTCACAAAACTTCATTGTGAGTCCTCCATCATTCTTTTTTCACCTCGCTCTTGCTCTTTCTTCTCAATAGTTTTCATTCAGAGAATTAGGATTTCTCATATTAGTCTCACTTACCTTCTTCAGTGTTGCTCTCCTATTATTTATAGGTGTTCACGATCGTGGTTCCGCATTGTTAGCGTTTGAGATCGTAGGTTGCATCAAGGTTCCTTTGATTTGGTTCGTGGCTAAACCTTTGATCGTGGTTCCGCTTTTCTCGGTTTGCGGTCAAGTCCTTCAGACCATGCTCCGCCTTTTTCGGTTTGTTATCCCTTTTCATGCTCTACTCTTGGGTTAGGCCTAAAGCCCAACAGTCTTTAATTTGCAGGTTAGTGATGTGGTCTATGGGCTAGGTATACACCAGTAATAGTGTGTGCAGAGGCATTCAATGCAATAAGCTATGCTTGACTTATTTTTCTATTTTGGTTGGTGAAATGTATTGTAATGAAGGGGGAGTTAAGATTTGTGATATAATTATCTGTTTATAACATATTTAGCAAATAACCTTTAATTATTCTTTTTTAAAATTCTTTTTTAAGAATAATTTCTTTCTAGTTACGTGTTCTATCTCAAAACTCTATATCATCATTTTTCTCACTAATCATGAAATATTGTAGAACCAATAAAAATTATCATAAACCCATTAAATCGTTAATACAATTTGTTATCTAACTCATTGCCCAATGGGTACCAACGATGTGTAGGCACCTTATGCACACAAACTCTTTCAAAGGGGATGAGAGGTTCTCATAGCAAACCTTGAGCTTGTTGTAATTTTACCCTAAAATAAATTTCAAAGGAGTTGAGACGGTCTCATAGCAAAACCTTGAGTTTGTTGTAATTTTACCCTAAAATAAATTTCAAAGGGGTTGAGACGGTCTTATAGCAAAACCTTGAGTTTGTTGTAATTTTACCCTAAAATAAACAAAGCGGCTAAACCCAAGTACTAGATTCTATAATCTCATTCACGCCCAAATTAACATTACTACACTGCCAAAAATACAACCAATAATTTAGCAAATGAATCCCACATGTTTCGGGTCTTCTGTAGAGTTGACTTTATGCTACAGGAGGAATCACATTACTTGAAGCCTTCGATTTCAAATACACGTGCAGTATTATCTAGGGACACTGAAACCAAATAATCTCCATTGTGACCACTGAAGGTTCTCACGCAGTACCCGGAAAGACTGTCACTTTACCATCGACACTGCCAGTGGCCAAACATCTGGATGCCCCCAGCCATGGCAAGCATGCAACTCCTTCCTGCCAAATGAAAAGTGATTGTAAGAATCCCTAATGACAGGTATACATACATAGCATATAAACTAAATTAGATTATAGACAGCAATAAGACTCAAGATAACCTCATGTTCACAGATGCATCGAGCATTCATATGCTGAAGATCTCATATGATAAGCTTCTGATCCATGCCTCCTGTTGCAGCCCACGGAGAGCTGGGAATCAAATTTTCCATCAAAAAGATACCTTACATGAAGCTTATAATTAAGGTAGCCAACTAGTGGGCATGATCCTGAGTAAATAAGTTCAAACAAAACAAACAAACAAACAAACAAAATGACACAAAATTCAAATATAGCCTATGGGAATTAACTAAATATGATTCAATCAAAATGGCTTGCAGCTGTTAGCATTTTTCAATTTCCTCTTGATTTAAGCTTGTGGTTCGTTGTTGACATATGCTTGCAATACACTCAATTATCTCTTAACAATCTTTTACAGTCTTCAAAAGAATTTCATAGGCCAACTTTAGCAATCAAAGTCTAAAACCCCATCTGATTCCCATACTAAAAGTGTATCAAGCCTTGGGAGAATGGAATTGTCATTTTGTCTACCCATAGTTCCTGAAAAGCAATAAAAAGGGTAGAACAGCAATAGCCACCTAATCATTCAGATGCCAAACATCTTAAAAGTCATGGGATAATGTTGCCAAGCAGCTTTCAGCTTATAACCAAACAAAAGATTCTCGGACACTTCAATCTTCCTCTCATCTATTAGTTTGACACAATGTTTAATATTACCACTAAAATTGACACGAACATGCAATATAGTGAAAGCCAATAATTCAGCATTGGTTAATGCAGCATAAGGATGGTTGCTCTTTTATATAAGCCAGTTCAATTCTAGATACAATTCTAGATACAGATAGTCTTATGCTTCTCTGATCGGATAACTTCCCTTCTATAAACTAAATCATCCTCCATGCCTTGGAAAAATCAGTTTAACTCGAGCACTATAACTGATAACTCACACACAGCAATCAACCTACGTTGATAAACTGATAGGACAGTTATAACTATTCTTAAACAATCTGGTTCAAAATTTCCATCGTACATGTTTTAGTTCTATTTATTATAATAACACTTCATAAAACAATTAAAACAAGTCCGGCTCTCCCCCCACCACCATCTTGGGAATGGAAAATCACATATATGTAAAACTGTGGTAATCTTCACGGTTGTCCATCTCTTGATCACAGAAAGAGAAAAACAGTACACTACCTTGACAAAGCAAACGCGACACATTCAATAGAATCAGAATGATCAGACAGTGAACCTAGAACCTGAGTAGAAGGCCAGAGAAGACAGTTTGCAATCCGTAAATATACACACAAACATTTATAAAAAGTTTACTTTAAACCAAGCATGCGTTTTACAGAGATGGAGCAAGGACTCAAACCTGTCCTGTTGTTATATTCGCTAGATGAACAGAGCTGTCCTTTGAACCAATAAGAGCAAGAGTAGAATCAGAACTTAAACTCATGCATGTCAACCCTTCACTGTGATAGCCATGGCCTTAAGAAGTTTAAAGTTCAGCACTTGTCAGAATTAAGCTAAGAAAAATCAGTATCAGCCTCTTATAAGTGTCAACAAACGGCTATCACAAGTTAGTTAAAGACCATACTTAAGAAATCATTTGAATGTCAACAGTGTCAATGCTTCTACAAAATATAAAGTTCGAGAGCAATTAGTATCCTTGTCGGGCCAGTGTTACTATGTTATTACAACCAGGTCAGCACTAATCCTAAACAGGAGAAAGGAGAGCAAGCATAACTCAAACAAGCTCCATAAGAAGTTCCAGAAAGGATGGGGATGATGTGAAATCACGTCACCACCTAACTATCCCCTAAGACTCCACTGACAATAACATTCATTTCATTCTGACTTAAGGTTGGGGATAAAAGATTAGCAGATGGAAAAAACAAAACAACACCTCTTACAATCTCCAAAAACATTAGAGACAAAAAATCATCTTCACATCATATTTAGGATCAAGACATTTGTGGAATGAAAAAACAAAACTTTACCATTAATAACATGAACGTTTCCTCCACTTTTGGGGTCCCATACCCTCAAAGTTGCATCATCAGAGCCAGTGCAAATCCTTCTACCTTGAATATGCAATTTCCATAATGATGAGTACTTCAAATTTACCATAAGGAGAAGATACTAAAAAGGGATTAGGGCATTACCATCTGGGGTGAAATCACCGTAAGTAACAGCACCACTGTGCCCAAAAAAAGAGTTAAGGACAACCCTCTTGTCTGCATTCCACATTCAGATGCCGAAGTCCTCAGAACCAACCAAGACTAAATGTCCCTTTGGGTGCCACTTAACCCACTGCAAAGAATCATAAATCACATTCAAAACTAAAATACCAGCCACAATGTAAAAATCCACAAAAAAAAAATCAGTTTTACCTCAATACCCTCTATAGGGCCATCTAATGTGTGCTTCAAATTCTGTGATGATATGTCCCACACTTTCACTGATTTATCAAAGCTTCCAGACGCAAGTAATAAACCATCGCTGCTGAATTCTAAACTAGAAATTGAATCAGTGTGGCCTGCATAAATACATTTCACATTTCAGTCATCAACCTCCATGTGAGAGCAACACTGTACTTCGCAAATTTTCTTGGGCAAAAAGAAGATATCAGATCCTGCGACTCAACCTGACCTAGTATGCTGAATTCATCAAATGAAAACTAATACCTTTCAGCTCAAATGCCCAATCTCCTTGACCAATGTTCCAAAGGAATCCTCTATCATCTCCACCCCTAGTAGCCACTAAATTAGGATTAGTCGGACTGCAAGCAACAGTGTAAAGTTCGCCTGTGATGTGGAATTAAACAGAGTTGGTTTTTTATATTAGCATGTGACAACATGGTATCAGTTAATGGACTGTGAGAGAAAAAATATATATAAATTTCCATTTCCAGGTATCCAAAAAATAATTGAACAACATTCAGGTTCAAAAAATAATGTGACATACCAGTATGACCAGTGAATATGTGAACTGAGTCATCAGGTTCATCTGAAACCAACACAAGAAGTACATAAACATATTAAAGATAACATCTTGGCAAAACAAAACAAAAACTCTGTTATGCCATAAATAATACTATATAGGATCCTTTCTTCTTTCTTTTTCTTTATTTGTTTCATTCAGAAAATATACATTTTCCATCACAAGTTCCCAACTAAAAGGCTACAACCACAGAATGTAAATCAGTATCACAGGAATAAACTTAATCTTAATACTAACACAAAACAATTTACATTGACAGGCAACCAAAGACGTACTGATGAAAAAAGTGTCTAATTATAAATTTCACACATTTGCAGGGCTTCAGATTGGAAAAGTTGACTTCTGAACCCAAAACAGAGGAAGAGCTAATCCAATAGTGCAACAATGACCGTGAATGCCAGTAACTGTTTAAAACAATAGATACCAGTGGTTTCAGCCTCAAAACCTTCTTCATCATCTGCGTTCGGAAGATCTGCCACAAATCAAGGAAAAGCAAACTAGTCAACACACAATCCTGCAAGTAATTCTCAGGAAAAGAAGGGCCAGTACAGAGAATCAAACTCCATGCTTCCCATTTTAAGGTTCACCTTCATTATTTCTGCAATAAAAAATTGGCTAACTTTGGCCACATGATTTCATTGACATGTGGGATCTAGTAAGATTCGTTGAAGCATTTGTTTTCAAATATCCACTATACATAATTTTTAGTTACAGACTAAAGTATAATGTATCTTGAGGGCAGTGCAAAACAGAAGAGCAATTGAACCTTTAATTGAGATGGAGGTAGTAGCACAATTGGTATGTTGAGAAAAAGCATATGTAATTAGCAAGAGTAAATGTATAGAGCTAATTAAGACAGTATCCATCCATAAATAAAGAGAAAAGAGAGAGTAAAAACCTTCTTCATCATAATGGATTTCCTCAATGATATCACCTTCATCCAGGAAAACTGATTCCTCATCTTCTGATGCGTTATCATGATGATCCGAACTCATAATGCTTTTCTACCCACAGAGAAAATAAGCTGTGAAACCAAATAAGTGAATGAAAGACACTGGTACAAATCTGTTTAGTGTACAAAAACACTCCTGAGTCCAAGATTGGAAGGATCGAGGTGGGAGTATTTTTGAAGGATGGAAATACAAAGTTCATTTACATATCCTTAACCATCTAAACTGCATGCACAAACCAAAAGAAAAAACACTCATTTAATTGAAACATACACTTTTTTCATCAAATGAAATCACTTAGTTAGATGAAAATCACATACATACATCACTCAGAAACTCAAAGATAGTCCAACTCTGTTAAAATCAGGCAGCACAAGAATTTACGCCTTTAAAACCCCATACCGAGTAAAGCTAATCAAACCTACAAATTCCATTACACCTCTCTATGCACAGTGGCGGAACCAGGAACTTTTTTTTAGGTGGGGCTGGACGGGGATGGTGATGGAGTGGCGTCCAACGGTGGCGGGACGACGGCGGCGGCGGTAGCGGCGACGGGCGGCGCGGATGCAGTGAGGAGCTGCTCCTCCACTCATTGCACGTTCAATGCGTTGAAGAAAGTGGAAACAATTTGCTCATTTGTTCAAGACATTGGGGTTTGTTATTTGGGCCTTCCATTTTTGGATTCGGGCCCAATAACAAAATCCAAATCCGATTTCTCTTTTTTTTTCTTATTCACTAATCAAAATGGCGTCATTTGACTTCAGTCAAAATGACGTCGTTTTGTTGTTTTATGGCAAAAAAAAAAAAGGCAGCTCCGGCCTTCTTCTCCGACATATTACACCAGAAAAACATGTTTTTCGCTGGAAAAATGCGTACGCAAGCCGGGAAGATCCTTAGCCACTTATCACTACTACCACCATGGCGCCTGAATCTCAGGTTGGGCTGGAGCCCTATCACGCGCCAGGGTAGTTCCTCCACTATCTACGCATACGCAACGAACAATAAATCACAACAAATCAAACAATTGGCAGTAGATGAAGAAGGAACAACAGTATTAGAAGAGAAAGGAACAACAGTATTAGAGGAAAAAGGAACAACAGTATTAGAGGAAAAAGTAATAGGAAAGAGAAGGAGAAGGAGGCGGCGCTCTCACCGGAAGTATGATAGGGTGGTGTTGGGCAGCGTTCTCACCACTGTCTTATTTTCTTTATTTTCTTGAGTTAAGAACCTATTATTTTGCTTGAAAGCGTACAATTTGAAGTCAAAAAGTGTGATCATAATCGTATGTTTTGTTTAATATAATTGTGTGGGTTTGAATTTAGCTGGAAAAACATGAATTGACGATTATACCCTTTTTTTAAATAAAAATTTAGCAAAAGTGAAAAGACATTTATACCCTCATTCCACAATTCTCCTCTCCGGATGAAGATAACCACAATTAACATGTAAATAAATAAAAATATATATATATATATATGTAAATAAATATATATACACACATATATATATATATAAATATAAATTCAGGAGCATGAGGACGCATTACCCTAATGCGTCATCCACCATGTTCTCCAATTTTCAGAACCACCATACCCACAGCCAATATTCAAATATTTAGCATACTAAAATCAAGAACTCGCCCATGGCGTTTATAAATTCAGACCCACAAAGTTATATTAGCACTTTCAAACAAAACATATGATTATAATCACACTTTTTGACTTCAAATTGTACACTTTCAAGCAAAATAATAGGTCATGGGTCATATGTGGGCACTTAACTCAAGAAAATAAGACAGCGGCTACAGTTCAGTACAAGTCAAAACCGCATCCCAACACCACCCTATCCTACTTCCGGTGAGAACGCCGTCTCATTCTCCTTCCCTTTCCTATTACTTGTTCCTCTAATACCTCTACTACCGATTGTTTGATTTTGTTTTTCTCTTCCCTGTTGTTCCTTTTTCCTCTACTGCCAATTTCGATTGTTTGATTTTTTTCTCTTTCCTGTTGTTCCTTTTTCCTGTACGGCCAATTGTTTGATTTGTTGTGATTTATTGTTCGTTGTGTATGCGTAGAAAGGTGTTATGGAATTTGTAGGTTTGATTAGCTTTACTCGGTATGGGGTTTTAAAGGCGTAAATTCTTGTGCTGCTTGATTTTAACAGAGTTGGACTATCTTTAAGTTTCTTAGTGATATACATATATATATACAGATATATATATATATATATATATATACTCCCTCTGGTCCTCTAATTATGTTAATATTTCCTTATTGTGATGGTTTTTTTATTTTGGCCCCTTCTCCTTTTGGTAAATATTAGGTTATTTTCATCCACACATCTTACGTTTTGTACTCTCAATTCAATCACCACCTCTCCTTTCTCTTTTCAAAAAAATTTGTGTCATTTTCATGAGGCCATATAAAGAGGACCAGGGGGAGTACATATATATATATATATATATACACACACACATACATATATATATATACACTGTATATAGAAACTTTTCGTCGGAATGGCCGGTCCAAATATATATATACAGTATATATATACATTATATACATTATATATATATATATATACATATATGTACATATAGATATACAACCCGGGCCTATATGATAGGGCTTTTTGTACAAGCCCAGTACCGAGCACCGACGGGATAAGCAAGCTTACCTTCTCTGGCTTAATAGCAAGAAGGAAAATGAAATTCATGGATTCGCCGGTGATTGACCTCCACGTCCTCAACACCCACCTCTCTTTCCAACAAGACAACGCCACCATGCAAGTCGGCACCTCCATCTGGCAAGCCTCTCTAGTCCTCGTCAAATTCGCCGAACGCTGGTACGCCGCTACCGACAGCCCTTTCACCACCCTCCTAAACTTCTCCGGAAAGCGGGGCATCGAGCTCGGATCCGGGTGCGGAGTCGGGGCGATGGGCATGTACGTGCTCAGCCTGCACGACGTCGTAGCGATGGATATAGCCCCAGTGATACCGGCGTTGAAGCACAACCTGAAGCGGAACAAGCCGGCTCTCAACAAGGCCCTCAAGACGGCCTAGCTCTACTGGGCCAATGAGGCCCAAATAAATGCCATGGGCCTGGCTTTCGACATCGTGGTGGCGGCGGACGTGGTTTACATATAGGAGTCGGTTGCGCCGCTGTTGGAGACCATGGGTAGGCTGGTGGCGGACGATGGCGCCGTGCTGCTGGGATACCAAGTGAGGTCCCCGGAAGCTCATAATCTGTTCTGGGCTCTTTGCGTGGAACGATTTGAGATAGAAAAGATTCTGCACCATCACTTGCATCCCCACTACGCCTACGAGGAAACCGACGTCTATGTCCTACGGAAGAAGCTGAAGAGGGAGGTTTCCGAGGAAGGACAAATACAATAGTTTCTTTCTTGGCACCCTTCATATTTACTAGCTTAAGATTGTATGAGATCATAAAACTCATTATGTATTGCAACTTGAGAATTTGAATTTCGCTATCCCCTAGGCCCGTACCGTCAATGCTAATTTTTTTCACTTCTAACCATGTTCTTGCCTTATTTTCTTCTCCCAATCATTTGCACGCCACTTGAATTTTAGCATCTCAAACATAATATTTAGCATCACTTTTCAATTTATCCTTTTTAGCCTGAGAAAAATGAGGAGGGAATTTATCAACGACAAGAAAATTTACAATGTCAGCATACCACGGTTGGAGGTCCCTAATTGTGAACAATTGTTCATCGGGGAACTCATTCCATAGTTGCTCCTTCATTGAGGAATTTACCTCAAGGTCTTGGCATGGAGTCAACAGGCTCAAATGATCGGCAACGAGTTTCTCCGCGCTCTTCTTGTCTCGCACCTCTAACTCAAATTCGCTGAAAAGCAGGATCCATCTTATCAATCTTAGCTTGGCCTATTTCTTTGTCATCAAATGATGAAGCGATGAATGGTCAGTGTACATAATAACTTTTGTACCAAGTAAATAACATCAAAATTTTTACAAAGAAAATACCACCGCTAGTAATTCATTTTCCATGGTGGAGTAGTTTCTTTGGGCCTCATTGAGCGACATAGATGCATAGTAGATGGCGCAAGGCGCTTTCCCCACCCTTTGACCAAGCACCGCTCCGACAGCGTAATCACTAGCATCGTATATGATTTTAAAAGGCAAAGACCAATCCGGGGGTTGTATGATAGGGGCCGAGACTAACCTTTCCTTCAATGTATCAAAGACCGCTTTACAACCCTCATATATCACAACATCCACCCCCTTGTGCAACAATTTACACAAAGGAGAGGCTATCTTTAAAAAGTCCTTGATGAACCGACGGTAAAATCCTGCATGACCAAGAAAAGAGCGCACTTTGCGCACATTACTAGGATAAGGCAAAGTTTGAATCGTGTCTATCTTTGCCTTGTCTACCTCAATACCCTTAGAGGAGACAAAATGACCTAAGACAATGTCTTGTTCTACCATAAAATGACACTTCTCGGAATTGAACACAAGATTGGTATTAATGCAACGTTTAAGAACTTGTGCTAAATTTTCTTTTAAAATGTCAAAGGAATTACCATGAACAGTGAAATCATCCCTAAATACCTCAACAAAATTTTCAACAAATTACAAGAAAATGCTCTCCATACACCTTTGGAAAGTAGCTGGGGGCATTACATATCCCAAAAGACATATGCCGATAAGAAAATGCACTAAAAGGGCACATAAATGTGGTCTTCTCTTGGCCTTCCGGGGCAATGGCTACTTGAAAATACCCCGAGTACCCATCCAAAAAGCAATAGAAGGGGTGGCTTACTAACCTCTCAAGCTTTTGATCAATGAATGGTAGCGGGAAGTGATCCTTTCGGGTCTCCGCATTTAGCCTCCGGTAGTCAATGAAAATGCGCCACCTATTTTGGACTCAAGTGGGCACCATTTCACCCTTCTCATTCTCAACTATCATCACCACACTTTTCTTGGGCACCACTTGAGTTGGGCTCACCCACTTACTATCCGACATTGGAAAGATCATACCCGCTTGGAGTAACTTGAGGATTTCCGCATTCACCACCTCCATCATAGGTGGGTTCAATCGGCGTGGGGGTTGTCATACGGGTCTTGCATCTTGCTCCAATTTGATGCATGCAAGTGGAAGGACTTATGCCCTTGATGTCGGCAATAGTCCACCCAATTGCCTCCTTATCCTCCCGTAACACCACCATTAACTTCTCCTCTTGCTCTTGGGTGAGCATGTTCGAAATGATGATCCGGAGCATCTTCCCTTCCCTAAGAAATGCATACTTGAGGTCACTTGGAAAAGGCTTAAGCTCTATCACCGAAGCTTTCACAAGTGATAGGAGGAATTCCGGTTCCTTGGGTTCCTCCAAGAGTAAAGGAGGAGGGTCTGAGAGGCTTTGTCTCATCTCCTCAATTAAGTTCAAGTCCTCAACGCTTTCCTTCAAGTTAGTGCTCATAAAATATACATTATATGCATCATCATTATCATATTGCAAAGCAACTAACAAGGAATCTTCACCACTTAGCTCAAAAACATCTTGCACAACATTTTCAACAACATCTAAAGCATGTCAAGCATATTCTTCACTAGGATACTTCATAGAGTTATTTATGTTAAACTCTACTTTTATCCCATCAAAAAATCCATGGCGAGGATACCCTTATGCACATCAATCATTGTCCTAGACGTTTTCAAAAATGGCCTCTCCAATAAAATTGGGGCGGCATATTTATCATGCTCCATGTCAAGGACATAAAAATCCGTGGGGAAAACTAAGGAATCCACCTTCACCAACACGTCATCGACAATACCCTTAGGGTATGCACTAGAACGATCGGCCAATTGGATTACCACCCCAGTTTTGTGCATAGTACCCAAGTCGAGGCTTTCATACAAAGAGTAAGGAATCACATTTATCGATGCACCTATATCAAGCATGGTTTTTTCAAAATGTGTGTTTTCTATTATGCAAGGGATTGTGAACATGCCGAGATAACTACACTTAGGGGGTAGCTCTTTTTGACACAAGGCGGAAATATGCTCATTTTCCCAATTTTTCAACTTATTTTTGGCTCTTTGCTTTCTATTCATAACACATAATTCCTTAAGAAATTTAGCATATCTAGGAATTTGTTCAATGATATTCAAGAGTGGAATATTTACCTCATATCTACGAAAGACTTTGTAGATGTCCTTGTTGTCCTCCTTCCTCCTCTTGTCTTTCAAAGCTCCCGGAAACAGTGGTCCCGACACATATGGAGGAATCTCCACCACTTTTGCCTTGTTGTGAGGAGGGGGTGAAGGTTTCAGAATGGAGGTTGATTTCTCAACAATAACCTCCTCTTCCTTCTCCTTCTCCTTCCCCTTCCTTTCTTTCTCCTTAGCCAAATTCTCGGCTTCTTCTTCATCATCTTTCTCAAACACCTCAATCCTTTTAGGCCCCTTTTCAACAATTTCATCACCCAGGGGAGTGCCAAACTCTCTGCCACTTCTCAATGCGATAACACTAGCATTTTGTTGAGGGTTAATCTCCGGTTGGGAAAGAAGTTTTCCCTTTTCCCGGGCCTCCATCCGGTTTGACAACTTGAGCTATTTAGGTCATTTGAGTTTCCATGTTCTTGATGCTCGCCTTGGCTTCATCTTGGAATTTTTTGCCTTTCTCCGTGCACATGCTCAACCTATGAATGCTTGCATCGCCGCATCCTTTGACAAGCCCGCGCTCTCTCCTTGATCTTGGGCTTGTCTTGGAGCCTTTGGGATTGTTGTTGAGGTGGCCTATATTGTTGAGCATTTTTGCCTCCTTGAGAGTTTCCATACCGGATATTTGGGTGATCTCTAGTACCCGTATTGTAAGGCCCGTTTTGGTAGCCTTGGCCACCTTGGTACCCTTGATTTCTTTGATAGCTTTGTGCACCTTGGTAACCTTGATGGTTTTGCCTACCTTGATGTCCTTGGCCTCCTTGGTACCCCATAACACTCACCTCCTCAACATAGTTATCTTGCAAAGTTGGGAAAGCGTCTGTGGGATGTGCCGATAAGTATATTTCACATGATTTCACATGTGGCGCATTCCCGGACTTGGTCATGAGAGACTTCACCTTAGATGTAACGCCGAGACTTGGTCTTCATGCTTTCCACTAGTGGAAGAACCACATGTGGTATAGGGGTTTCTTCTTCTCAAATCGGCCCTCGAATTGTAGTTCCTCGACTTCTCGGCTAACGCCTCATAGAGATCCATAGTTTTCGCCAAAGTCTTGTTCCCAATGGAAACATCACAAGAACTCTTCACTAGCCATTGATCCTCATCAAGAAGACCACTGTGGAAATAATACACCAAATCTCCCTCCGAATATCCATGGTAAGGACAACTCGAGAGAAGCATCTTGAATCTCTCCCAATAGTCATAGAGTGACTCTTCATACCATTAGAGGATATTGTTAATGTCCTTCTTCAATCTTCAACAAGGAAGACCTTGAGGCTGGTAAGTACTTGGCTAGAAACTTTAGCTTCATGTCACTCCAACATTTGATTGTTTGGGTGGTTGGTAGTAGAGCCAGTCATTTGCATCATCCTTCAATGTGAATGGGAATGCCTTCAATTTGTAGAGACCTGCATCCACTCCATGGAGAACCATACCACAACACATAAATTCAAGGTGAGATGCTTGTTTGCGTTCTCCCCCTGCTTACCAAAGAAGATAGGTAGTAAGTTGATCAACCCGATTTTGAGCTCGAACTGCACATTTGGTCCAAGCACTGGATAATCTATGCACATCGATTGTTGATCAAGTTTGGGGGCTATGATTTCCCCCAATAAGGGTTGCCTCAAAATAATCTCCCTTCCTTGGATGGGATGAGCTCTTGCTTTGAGAGGGAGATGTTGAGGTCCTCCTCTCAGAATGCGACCTTCATGCTCATCTTGATGTTCTATAGATGCAGAAGTGTCTGCAAAATGGTCACTAGGAAGGGTGTTATTCACACTTTCCAAAGAAATCCTCCTAGCCCTTTTCAAATTCAACTTTAACTTAGGGTCGTAGTGTAGGGGTTCTTGTGAAGAGGATCGCGTACGAACCATACACCAAGAACTCAAACAAAACAACTCCAAGCCAAGCAAAAATGGAAAATAAACTAAAAGTCAAAACAAAAGAAAACTAACAAATATTTACAACTAGCGCATACTCACACATAACATGCCCAAACACTTAAAAAATAAATGCCGCTTCCTCGGCAGCGGAGCTAAAATTTGGGAGGTCATCACCGTACCTCTCAAAGTTACTATTTTTAAGCCATAAATGCTTCCAATCTACAATTAAGTAGATAATGGGAAGTCGGGGTCGTCCACGAGAAGAGAAATATTTTTAAGTGTTTAAACATATATAGTGGAAAACATATTAGGCACAGACAAATATAGATACATATAAAAGCATGTGAATTGGGGGGGGGGGGGGTTGGTTGGTTTTTCCTCAGTTACCAAATTTGAAGACAAGTTAACTAGTAAGCAAGATAGAACTAGGAAGTAGGTAACAACTAAGAGATTAAGATTAAAAACACAAGTTACGGAACCTTGGGCACAATTGACTTCCACTTCCAAGACTCTTATCTATCATTGAACATGCAACCTATTTACTACTTTCACCACTTGTTGTGAAGATTAATCTTCTATCCGTCTTAGATAGTAGTTTGCAAAAATGAATTTGATATCTGTTGTCAAACCTCATCAATGACCCCCTTAGTTAAAACACGACTAAAAGTATCCCGTTGATGGCGAACACAAAGAATCAACAAGATTGGCAACACTTATAAACACTACACCATGTCTAAGTATTCAACCAATCTATGCATTTACACAAGAGTAGTCAAGAACGTTCAAAGACTTCTCTCATTTGCTACAAGGAACAAACATGACAAAGAGTTCATCATTATCATATTTATCTAGCAATTATCAATCCATCAACACAATCAAAAACTCTAAATCATACTCTTGGATTTCCTATCAAGAAAAGGGGAAATCAACCCATTTTCCCAAACCCTAACAAGCATATCATACAAATACTTCATATACTCAAGCTTTCAAGAACATTAATGACATTAACAAACAATTCAGTACCCCATAAATGCATAATAGTAAGAGTATTAAATAGGCCACAACTTATTCTTAAGACATGAGTTTGGAAGCCTTGGTCAATTGCGCTCAAGAACTAGAATTAGCTACTAAAACCCATGCTAATTACCAACAATAATTCATACATAATCAAAGCTATGACAAAGATAAAAATGGTGGAAAACTAGGGTTCAAAAGAGGGAAAACGAGCTAAAGAAGCAGTGAGGAAAGAGAAGAGATAAAGTGTTATTTATAGTACAAGAAAAAGCAGGTGGAATTCTGGGCACCTGTTCTTCGCACCGTGCGATGGATTCATTGCATCATGCGATGGATTTCCAGAATCCACATGTGATTTTTTTCCTTCTTCTTGGCTTCTCCTTCACTTCACCCCCAACAAGTTTCTTCCCATCTTAAAGTCTTCAAATCTTCAAAGAAAATCTTCAAAGTCTTCAAAAGATGGTCTTCAATGGCCTCCGGTCTTCAATTCTTGATGTTATTTCTTTGTCACACAAAATCCACATAGAAAAGGTAAAAAAATTGTAAAAGTCGCTCTTACCTCTCCTAAGAGAATTTCAAGATAAAACACAAGCTCTAGATGAAAAAAGAGCGCAAAAGAGATCCCCAAAAAGTCTCAAAACATGTGCATGAAATTGACACATCACTTCTCCCAACATCTACCAAATAACCTTTGTCTACTTATAAGTAACCATCTATAATTTACTCTAGATTACGTACTAGCGCTTTCTAAAATTTGATGAACGTGATTCTATTATATTTTTAATTTCATAAGAACCCTCGAATATGGAATTTCATTTGATTCTATGTGGTGGAAATCATCGTTATGATAACGCTTATCCTAAGGGTATAAATGGAAATACTGATACAAATGAATTTGAATACCCTGTTCCATTCATTTGGTCATGCCTAAATTGGAACATCCTGGTCACGATATTGTGAATTAGATTAGGGTATCTCTAAAATTTTATTTTCACATCCCCCACATTCGCGGAGGGACCTAATTAAGTTCAAAATTTTAAAACTTGACCCGTGAAGGTAAAGTCGTGAACCGTAAAGGTAAAATCGATTTGAAACGTCCCTGAATGGACCTTATTTCCCATCCCCATTCAAACTTATAATCATAGAGAATGATTACATAACAAATATTATCCCATGGCGACTTCTCCCAGACAATATCTACCAAATAATCCTTGTCTACTTATAATTAACCATCTATAATTTACTGTAGACCACGCACTAGCGCTTTTGAAAATTTGATGGATGCAATTTTTTTAATATTTTATTTTCATAAGAACCCTCGAATATGAAATTTCATTTGAATCTATGTGGTGAAAAACATTATTCTGATAACGCTTATCCTAAGGGTATAAATGGAAATACTAATACAGATGAATTTCAATACACCGTTCCATTCATCCGGTAATGCCTAAATTGGAACATCTTGGTCATGACATTGTGAATTAATTAGGGTATCTCCCAATTTCATTTCCTTGATCAGAACATGCGTGGAGGGACCTAAGTGCAAAAATTAAAAACTTGACCCGCATGTGGAGGTAAAATTGTTTACAAAATTGCATTAATCATGTTCATGGACAATTATAAATTAAATAAGTATTTCTAATATACTATAGAGCATTTATTAAAGTCAAATATATATTTTTGGTCAAATGCGAGCTCTTCTGAAATGCTAGTGGGATGAAATGGTTTTGGGCCATAGTCACATTTTCCAATATCGGTCACCTGTCGCTAACAATGTCGGATATGGCACCTATATAGCAAATTTTCAATGGCCGAGTTATACATTATATATGTAGCATATCTATAATACATAGAGCCCATCTATGGAGCCCATCTATTATACATTATGTATGGAGCCCATTTGTAATACTGCAATGTCGCAAAGATGTCAGTGGTCTATTGACTTTAGCAACAACGGTACGAATTCACACTTACCACGGCGGATAATACAAGGTCCCAAAATGACATCATTTCAAAACAACTATAAATAAATGGCCCCCCTGAATCAGTTTAAGCTCTTCATTTCCAGGTTTCCTGCGAATACCAAGAGTCTCTCCACCTTTTTCCTCTTCTCCTTTGACAAAGGTATGGATTTCTTCTCATGTAATGCCCAAGTTTTTGAAATTGTTACCTCACCATGTTAAATTAAGCTATGTTTTTTGTATGAGTTGTATTTTTGGTTATCTAGTTCTTACTCAGATTTGTTAGAGTGAGAAGTTTTTGTACATGTGAACCTAGGTTAGGTTGTTCTTGTTTGTGTTAGGACGTTTTAGTGTAATTTTGTCCCCCTTAATGCATGTTTTGTTGCTGGGTTTCTGTATTTTTTCCCCTTGCTGTTATGACCCTTGCCAACCTGATCTCCTATCGCACATCATTCGATTTATGAATGCGATGTCGCACATTCTTAGCTGAAGTTGGTGCATTAGTCGTAACTGTTGTACGTATTTTTACATTGATATTACCAATGTCTTAGCAACTTCACATGTAGGAATTTTAATCAACTTAATGTTCATATTGGCGACCTCGATTTGCTGTCTGTTATGATGTCAGTCTTGCCGAGTAAGCAGCCTCGCTAGATCATGTCGACGATGCCACTGGTTCAAACCGATAAGTTCATGCGACACAGTACCGACTTCACAAGTTTTTCTTATATATTGTTCACTTCATATACAGGTCTAATGGCTGGGGAAGGGTCCTCTAGGAGCCCATTTTTGGAGGTATTTTTCCATTTCACATAATATATTTACTAATACATATGCACAATACTGTATTTAAATTAATTTTAGTTTGTATTAATTATATAGTTCTCCTCACAAAGGAGAAATCTTGAACAGGTTGTCTTTAACATTGAAGACCATACAATGGCTCCGAAAAACCCGTGTTTCCACTGCACCTTGAAGCAGTAAAACTTTGGAAAGAACCCAACTTTGGTAAGGACTGAAACTTGCCAATAATTAAAATTGTTACATTATTTTATTTTCAATTAATACAATTTGTTTATAATTGCATATATTTGTTCATAATGAAATTTTTTCTTTGATTAGTACATCCTGATTGAAATTGCACCACTTCTGCTGAAGGCAAAGACCCTCATTGTGATAGGTGCTACGGGTAAGAGTGGTGCATGACCTACTCAGGCCAAGAGAAGATCAAAGCCCTGTCCCCAAAGGGTTTTTCCGAGTTCCTTTCCGGCAACAACCTGCGCATTTGAGACACCTTGTTCTTTAAGATCATTGAAGTTGGAGGGCTGATTGTCTTCAAGGTTATCATAATTCAAGAGGCTTGATTTTTTTTGTCATCTGTATTCTAATAGTGGTACTCAGATATGTATTATTGATATTCAAATTATTTTGTACTAATTGAATTGTAAGGAGGTTTTCGTGAATAAGATTTTTCTAATAATTAGACTACCTTTTTTGAACAATATGTTATTGTTTATGTGTGATTTTGAAAAATATTTCCAACCGTCCCAATCAAAATATTTTCATGGTGGTTGTGGTTTTCCCTATGAATTATACAACCTATTTTCAATTGTAACATAACAAAACAGGCCTTAATAAATTTGTGAATAACAAAAAATTAGCAAAACTCCTCGTTATTCCTTCTCAACTGTAACTTCTAAATGTTCTATATTTTATTTTATGTGACATCGGTCATCCATCTCAAGCTCTGTCGGTGACATCGACAGAACACGCTATTTTGGCGATAAGTTTATTAGATGAATGTGATGTCGCATAAACATCGGTAACATCATTTACCTTATTTTTAAACCTTTTGCTTCAGTTAAAATTATGACCGAGGTAAACAATTACCTCGGTTGTTTTATAACAGAGGTAATTAATATCTTTTACTTCGAAAAATAATAAAACCAAGGTAAAAGAACTTATTACCTCGGTTTTTTTAGCTAACCCTAAAAACTGAGGTAAAAAGGATGAAGTAATAGGTTCATTTTCTTATAGTGTTAGAGATTGAACAGATGGATGTGAAGTTTGCTTTTTTCCATGGTGATTTGGAGGAGGAGATCTTCATGGAGCAGCCTGAAGGCTTTAAGTTGAAAAGGAAAGAGAATTTGGTATGCAGGCTGAGAAGGAGTTTGTATGGCTTGAAGCAAGCACCTCGACAATGGTACAAGAAGTTTAAGTCTGTGGTGAAGAAGTTCGGCTACAAGAAGACTAATTCTGACTATTGTATTTTTGTGCAAAGATTCTTTGAAAATGATTTCATCATTTTGTTGCTCTATGTGGATGATATGCTTATTGTTGGTTAGAGTGCTTCTAGGATCAACATGTTGAAGCAAGAGTTAAGCAAGTTCTTCGCGATGAAGGATTTGGGTCCAGCGAGGCAAATATGGAGATTACTCGTGACAGAGCGGGTAGGAAGTTGTGGCTATCTCAGAAGAAGTATGTTAAGAAGGTGCTTCAAAGATTTTGAATGGATAGTGCTAAACCTGTGAGTACACCTGTAGCTTCTCATTTTAAATTTGATAGCAAGTCTTCTGATGATGATGAAGGGAAAGATGATATGAAGAATATTCCCTATGCCTTGACTGTTGGTAGCTTGATGTATTCTATGGTGTGTACAAGCCTGATTTAGCTCATGTAGTTGGTGTGGTCAGTGGTTACCTTTCTAATCCCAAGATGGTACATTGGGATGTTGCGAAGTGGATTTTGAGATATCTTCGTGGTACTACAGATTTATCGCTTTGCTTTGAAAGCGGTGAGCCTATTCATGTTTGCTACTGTGATTCCAATTTGGTGGATGATGTTACGTGTAAATCTACTTCAGGTTATTTGACTACCTTTGCAGGGGAAACTGTGAGTTGGCAATCAAGATTGCAAATGTGTATCACCTTGTATACTAATGAATCTGAGTATGTTGCAGTTGTTGAAGCGGGCAAAGAGGTTTCTTCGTGTGTGGATGAAGAGGTTTCTTTGTGAACTATATTACAAGCAAGAGAGGTTCTTCTTATTATGTGATAGTCATAGTATGATTCATCTTGTTAAGCATTCTACATCTCATGGCAGGACTAAGCATATTGATGTTCGGTATCTTTGGATATGAGATGCTTTGGAGTCTTAAGGTGTTTGAACTTGAGAAGGTTCACATGGATGACAATGGTTTACACATGTTGACTAAGGTGTTATCGAGGGGGATGTTTGAAGTTTGCAAAGATATTGCCGGTTTGGAAATTTCCTCCACATAGTCGAAAAGGGGGAGTATTGCTGGGTTTTTCCTCCAATGTGAGTATCTTAGCCCAAGTATTTGTAGAATTTGGCCCAAACTAAAAAGGGGGCATTATGATCATTTTAACACACTTTTGGAGTGTGGTTTACTTGGGGTTGTGGTTGTTTGGGTTCAGTTGGGAGAAACAACAAGAGTGAGAGTGAGTGAGAGAGAGAGAGAGAGAGAAAGACACAAAGTGTGTGAAAAGAGGATTTTTGAGTTCCATTTGTTCAGCTTCAGTAAATCTATGTTTTTTCACAATCCAACCGTTAGAGTTTGCTGAAATTTTACCAGGGTGTTTCCAGGACGTGCAAATAAATTTGGAACGGTGAAGATTGGTTTTGAAGGTTTGTAAGTAAGTCATTCGTCCCCGTGAAGTAGCTCGGCAGATTTGGTGATTTCTTCTCCTATTGTTGTTTAATCTTCATTGTTGCAGTAGTTATCAATCCTATCTTTGTTGAGAGCAACTTGGGCTAGTATTAACTAGTTGTTGTGGGTCTTTTTAACACTCTTGGTTGATTAATGAAGATGGTTGAGGTGGGTCGATTAACCCCATGGTTTTTACCCTTTGCATTGGAGGGGTTTTCCACGTAAATGCTTGTGTCTTGTGTGCTTGGTTTGTTGTTTATGTTGTTTCCATTATATTCATATTCTTACTCCTCATAGATTCAAGAAAATAGGGAAGGATAGTTTTGACCACCTTCCCATCACTAAGGACATAATAGTTGGATTGAGCAATGTTTGTATGGAATGGAAAAGAATAGGTCATACTTAATCTGCATAGCGAAAACCTTTCCTTCTGTCTAAGGGAACCTAATTAGTGATTATGTTCATCTTTTGTTTACATACACCACATGTTATCTGCGTATGTTCTTTTCTAACCATATTGCATATTAATTTTAGAAATACTGCGACATGCAGACGTGGTAAAGACCAACTCTCCCACGGAAGACCGGATCATGCATCTTCACACGGATCAGTCAGAACATGTAAAGAAAAATAGCCAGTCATCAAATGAAAACATTATAAACAACATTAAAATTTAAAATATCGATCCATATTATTGAAACATCAATAATACATCAAGCAAAAATCTAATGTTCAACAATAAGAAACATCAATATCTTTTTTTAAAAAAAAATTGACATGCTGAAAAGCTTACACATCAATAAAAAAGATAATATAAGTCAAAAATTCAAAATTAAGATAGTAAAATATCTCAAACTAGTGTTGAAAATATACATTACACTGCTGTTGCTCTTAAAAAAACTATTTTTACATTCCTCTTCTATCCATTGATGTTATTATTTTTTTACCTGATAATTTACAAATTAAAGATGATACATATCACTTAATGTATATTACAGATGAACAAGACTTAAAACATCATACGCTGACAACTCAAAATCGAAGGAATTCAATGAAACATCACTCGCACAACAAACACATATAAAAGTGGAAAACTTTAATTTAAAGTTTTACGTTAGCATGTGAAAATGTTAATCGCTATAACTATCGAACTATCAAACATCATTCATTACAAAAGTATTCAAATACCCTTAAAAATCGCTAACATAAAAATAAAATAAAAATTAAATCAAGGCAAAAAAATCAAGCGCCTCAACACTATCACTAGCAATCAACCATCATAACTGAAAAATAAATGTCAAACAATACATCCCAAGCAATCAAATTATATTTCCTCTCGAACTTATTTCGCTTCATTGCTCACTTGTTCACAGACTTGCCTTCTCTTCTGCTGGTTTTGAAGAGGATGTCTCTTCTCCAGCGCCACCACCTCCTTCTTCTCCCTCTTCTCAATTTTTCTTCCATCTTCTTTCAATTCGACTGCTCATTCTCTCCGTTTTCTTCCATATTTATTGCGTAGGGATGAACGCAGGGACTCAAGGAAGATTCACTTTATTTTCCAACAAATTTTCCAATTTTAGCTTCGATTTCTGGCAGCCAAACACAATGCGAGCTTCTTTTGTGTTTATCTTCAAAGGTAATGTCTTTACTAAGATTTTTTATTCATATTTTGTTGTTTTTTTAAAATTTTTGTTTGCTTTTTTGGTTCTTGTGATTTTCTAGGGTTTATGTTGTTCACTGTATTAATATTTGGGGATTTCTCTATTTTTGTGTTTTGTGAGTTGTTATTACGGATTTGTGCTAATATTTGTGTTGCTGCTGCTGTTTCTTAGATCTCTAAGAAGATTTGCATCACTGCTGCTGCAATCAAGATGGAAGGAGGATTTGTAAGTTTTCTTAATTTTTAGAAATGATGTTTTAAGTACAGGTATTGATGTTTCTCATTTTCAGTTTGATGTTTCATGTTTAAGCCTTTAAGTACTGTTATCTATATTGGTGCGATGTTTTAATTTTAGTATTGGATCCTTGTGGTGTTTTCATGCTTAAGTGTGCAATTTATGTTCAGTTTTGATTGTGTGTGATATCTTAGGGTTTTGTTATGATTTTGGCTAAGTTTTGTGTTGTAGTTGTTTCTTAGATGTCTAAGAACACTTTCTCACTGTTGTTTCAATCAAGAAGGAAGGAGGATCTGTAAATTTTGTTATTTTTTAGATGTGATGATTTAGGTACCGTTGTTAATATTTCTAGTTTTATGTTTAATATTTCATGTTTAGGTTTTAAGCACTATTATCTATGTTGATATGATGCTTTAATTTTAGTATTTGATGTGTGTAGTATTTTAAGTAAGCAATTGATGTTCATTTTTATTGTTTTGATTGTTCAGTTTTAATTTTCAATGTTTCATGCTTATGCTTATGTGTTTTAATTTCAGTATTTGATGCTTTAAGTGTTTTAAGTGTGCAATTGATGTTCAGTTTTGTTGTTTTGATTATTCAGTTTTGATGTTCAACGTTTCATGCTTATGCTTATGTGTTTTAGTTTCAATATTTGATGCTTGTAGTGTTTTAAGTGTGCCATTGATGTTAAGTTTTGTTGTTTTATTTGTGTGTGTGATATCTTAGGGTTTTGTTACTATTTGTGCTATTTTTTGTGTTATTGTCATTGTTTCTTAGATGTCTAAGAGCACTTGCCCACTGTTTCTGCATTCGAGCAGGAAGTAGGAACTATGAGTTTTCTTTTTTTAGTTGTGATGTTTTAGATACAGTTATTGATGTTTCTGGTTTTATATTTGAGCTTTCATGTTTAAGCTCTAAGTATTTTATATGTGTGTTGGTGTAATGTTATTAATTTCAGTGTTTGATTCTTGTGGTGTTTTCATGTTTAAGTAAACAACTGGTGTTCAGTTTTGTTGTTTAATAATTTAGTGTGTATTGTTTGATGTTTTTAAAATTTGATATTGATATTTTAAATACTATATTTGATGTTTCACGTTGTAGTTGTCAATGATGTTATGTGTGCTATTATGATATTTTAATTTCAGATATCGATGTTTTAATTACTTCATGTGATGTTTTATATTTATTTCACAAGAATACTTTCCAAGCAAAAGCTCTACGATGAAATTGATGAGATATTAAAAAATGCTATGAGGAATCATGCTCCTGAAGATGATCCCTTTAATAGAGGACCAGAGCCGACCTTTGATATTGGCGTTGGTAGAGTAGAAGAGACATCTTCTTCAAAACCAGCAGGAGAGAAGGAAAGTTTGTGAACAAGAGAGCAATGAAGGGAAATAAGTTTGGGGGAAATAGAATTTGATTGCTTGGGATGTATTGTTTGACATTGATTTTTCAGTTATGATGGTTGATTGTTAGTGTTTGTGTTGAGGCGCTTGATTGTTTTACCTTGATTTGAATTTTTTCAAATTTTATGTGAGAAATTTTTTAGGGCATTTGAACCCTTTTGTAATGAATGGTGTTTGATAGTTCGATAGTTATGGTGTCACGATAGTAACCAAAGTTGTCATCGGTTTTCTCATCCTAGTAAGTAGGATAAATGTGTAGTGCTATGAGTCCGTATGATGTCTTCGTAGTTAGGCCTGTAATGAAAGTTTGGGAGGCAACTGAGCCTTGTATATATCATCGATCATCTCTGGTAGGAACATTTATCTTATGGTTAGGGAAATTGTGATAGGATTTTATGGTTTTTCTGCTGATAATGTAGTTGATATTGGTTGGGGCCCTCATCTTCGGGTGATTTTTGTTTGTTCGTCATACGATGGTATGGATTTTTTTTACAATGTCCATAGCTTTCATGTTCACAGATATGGGTTTGTTAATCATTAATATTTTGGTGTCTGCCATCCCACGCTATGAGCTTGTATTTAGTCTCGTGGATTCATGTATTAGTGTCTATGTCATCCCCGGTGATATTGCGGGATGCATGCGCAACAAGTGATGACCTACAAGCCACCAAACATGTTAGTAAGGTAGAGGATGGTGGGAGGATATGTACATCGAATTTGACATCAGCAAGGAATGATTGATTCGCATGTGGTCTTTTGGAGGGGCTGGAAAAGTAAGCAAAGAAGAAGAGACGTTCTCATCACAACTGTCGCAGTAGGGTTGAGGGTGAAAGTGGTAGTCTGACTGTCATGCTTCCTAGCTATTTGACCGTGACTGAGCCTATTTCAACGATTCATTTTATTTTCTTTAATTTTATGTATTATATGCTTGTCCTGGTGGGATGTCTGCAATGTAATTCTTCATTTGTAGGTTGTGGATGTCTTGTCGACCCTAGGTACTCGCTTGCAGGAGCTGGAGGGTCTGGAGCCCAAAGTAAAAAAGGTTGATGGCTGAGGGTTGAGCTAGAAGATACTTAAGAGTGTCTTCGGTTGCCAGAGGATGAGGTTTAACGTCTCTTTGAAGAGAACTCTCGCTTGAAAACTTTTGGATTTAACAATCTACAGTATCCGATGACACTGCTATATCAGATTCTTAATACTCGGGGTTTCTTATAATGGTTTTTGAGATTTCTACACTCTTTAGAATGTTGGTAAATATCTTGGGTATGGATTTTTGCTAGGTTCGAATTTTGGGCTTGTGAAGAAGTTTCCTCTTATGTCAAAGATTTAGAGGAATCTTAGCTGGCATAGGATGTGAGATGGATAGGATCTTCAGGGAAAACGTGGGTGATTATGATCACTCATTCCCTTTGGTGGACAATCTGGAGGAGCTATGTTAGCCGCTTAGTCTGGAGGAGCTTTGATTGTGCTCGAAGGATAGGCATCTACGTTGTCATTTTGACACAATTGCATATGTTGGCAAGGAAACGGGGAATGATGATGATGCTTCACCCAAGGCTAAGTTTACTGATCAAGTTTGTAACTATGCTCGTTATTTTGTTAGGATAATGTTGCCATTGAAATGTCGATGTATGGAAGATATTTTTAATTGTAATATGCTTATTGTGTTGGCCTTGTGATTTGGAGCTGCGCTTATCACCCTTTTGTTGTAAATGTATATGTGTAAGTATCGAGTCGGTTGGCCTTGTCATGTGTAGGTGATTTCCATCATTCTATTTGTGATGTGTCAGGTTACGAACCTTCCTTTATGTTTGATTTTTTTGCAAAGTGTTTATCTTGCACGTGAGTTTTTTCATGTTTTGGAGTGTCTGTTCCTTATCAACGGTTGTTGGGTCTCCCTCTATTACAAATTTTCATGTAGATGTATCCAGGATCTCTCTGAATTTGGACAAGATTTGCGATGGCTTGGGTGCTCCTTTTAAGGTTGGAATATGTACTCCCAACAAGGTATCATTGACCGAGGCTCAGTCTAAGGAGGGTTCTTCGGACCAGTGTAAGGCATCCACCCTAGATGGGCTTTTTGAGACTTTCTTTATGATTTGTGAGAGGTATTAGGGTATGTGGACACTTTTCACATGGCGCCTCAACGAGAAAGATGGATAGATTACGTGGGCTGGAATGTGAGGGATGATGTACTAGTGCAATGTAGCGAATTGGCCTCCTCTTGTGACAATAAGGAGGCTTACTAAATGTGAATTGACAAGTTGGAGGATGTGTGTCTGCAGTATGAGTTTGCTAATGTTCCGCAATAGATTGAATTGGCTAGGTTGCTTAGCCAAGAGGGGGATTGTAGGCGAGTCCCAGTCTGTAATGTTCCTGAGTTGGAGCATTAGTCTAGGATTTTAGAGAATAATTTAGCCCATATTGATAGGGCTTATTGAGAAACTAGTTGCTGCCAAGAGGGATTTGGTGTTGGCACAAGCTTCGACTGCTGAGTGGCAAAGCAGGTATGATTCTCATGTTGCTTTAAACATGAGTTTGGAAGAGGTGAACTGAAAGTTGATGGAGGAGAATCACAATTTGTACTTTGTCAATCGAGAGATGTCTTGATTTGATCGCACCCCCTTGACCAATAGGTACGAGTGCTAGCTTAGCGGATTGCTACTGTGAGCCATGTCTTGATAAGAAGATTAAGGACGAAAATGCTATGCTTCTAAACTCCATGAATTTATATCAATAATTGTAGCATTAATGAGCTATTAACATGATAGTGCAGAGTAAGGTCCAGTTAAGGATTGGAAATCTTATTCATGCACCAGTTGGACATGATGCAATTATGGAGTCAGCGTGATCATCTCACTTACAAGTATATGGATTAATCATCGCAATGTATGTTGGGGAAAGAGAAGAAAGATAGTGTGAGTAGCAGACGGAATGTTTTACCTGCGAGTTCACTAGTTAGAAGTAGCCTGGTAGATTTTTATGGATATACTAGTTATAATTTGTATTGGATTGTTACTTGATTGTATGTATAAAGTCGGGGGGATGGGTTCTTCCTTTTGTTTTGTTTTGCTTGTAAGAGGGGCTAGTTCTTTGATGTGGATGTGTCCTTGATAAGGTTTAGCCCAATTAGGCCCAAGGGCAAAGCTTTGAACCCATGAAGGAAAAAAGAGAGGCAAGCCCAGCTTGTCTTGGAAGGCAACAATACGCACAGGCAGAACACAGATGGGAAACTGTACATCTCATCAACCACCAAACGTAGATATAACAAGGGGAATAGAGCAGCCATGGAAGCTATTGAACAAAAGTGTAAGAGGTTTTTGTGGGGAGGTAAGCACAAGAGTAAGGTTTCATGGAAAAAGTTATGCATGCCAAAATCAAATGGAGGTCTTGGCCTTAGGGATTTCTTCACTTGGAATAAGGCAGCCATGGCACAAAAATTATGGGACATCCACACAAAGAAAGACAACTTGTGGGTGAAATGGATTCATGCCTTTTACCTACAAACCGATGGACTTTGGTGGATCAATCCTAGAATTGCAAATGGAAAACTCAGTGATAGGTACTCAAGCTACTTTGGTGACATTTGTAGATTAAGAGATGAACTAAAAAACTTGTTTGGTGGAAACTTTGTGGAGTTGAGGAGTACCATGCACTTAGGCTAGCTCGGGTAGGTTCACCAAAATGGCTTACAACTCTATGCATCGTAAAAGGTTTCCGGGGATCTATGAACAACCAAACCAACCGAGAGAGAGGTTGTTTAACACCATTTGGAGGGGCTTTATCCCACCAAAATTCTCATTCACCACATGGTTAGCTACACTTGGAAGATTGCACACCAAAGATAAGTACCGGGATGGTGAAGATTAACATACATACCGAATATATGCACTTTGCAATCTTGAAGTGGAATCAAACAACCATTTATTCTTTTCGTGTGATTTCTCTCAAATCGTGTGGAGTCGGAGAGACAATAGATTGGACTAAGGAGAAGGACTTTATCAATACGAAGTTCTAAAAAGTGGATCAAAAGGAAAGTGAAGGGTTCTAAACTACGAAAGAAACTTGGCCCCTTGGAGCTAATCACAACAGTTTACCGTATTTGGAGTGAAAGAAACAGTGTGGTACATGATGGCATTCAACCAAGCTTGGTATGAGTCTTAAAACTCAGCATAAATTATTGCTACTAGGTACTTAACAGTATCTTTTCGGAGGAGCATCTATATTGATTGGCCCAAGGTAAGGCCACTGATGCCACCATTATTCTTCTCGGTGTCATGGTATGTTGGTGCCATTAAATGGATTTCTGGTGCCATGGCGTAAAGGTTTTATAACAAACGGTCTTCTGGCGCTGTGACTCTATGATCTTCGGCACAAGGATTTTTGGCCATACCGCTTCTTTGGCTCCTGGGTTTTCTGGCACCAAAGATATCCGGTGATAAGGTATTCTGGCACAATGATTATATGGCATCACTGCTTTCAGGCGCTAAAGCATGCTGGCACCACAGCTTTCTGGTGCAACGGTTATATAGCATCATAGTTTTCTGGTGCTAATGCATACTGGCGCCACAGTTTTATGGAAGAGTTTTACGGACTCCATGGCTACGGTTTTTGCAAGTGCCATGATTTTCTGGAACAATGGTTCTAAGAATATACCATGCTGGCAAAAAGGCTTCCTAGCGCCTGAAATTTCTGGTGCCATGACCATATGACTCTACGATTTTCTAGGGCTGAAGTATGCTGGCGCCACCATTTTTTGGAGGAGTTTTCCAGACACCATGGCTATTGTTTATGCCAGTGCCACAATTTTCAGGAGGATTCTAGCATGATAACACCATAGCTACAGTTTAGGCCAACACCATGATACTCAGGCAGAGAATGAAACCGACCATGGGATTTACTACATCACGGGTTGTGACATTTCCGTTAATGTGCATCTGTGTCTCGACATGTAGCTTAACCCGAAGGTCCTGCCCATATTGTTTTTTGTGTGATTGGCTCTACCATATTTTTCATCCTTTGTGTTAGCTAGAATGTAACTTGAAATTAAGGATTTGATGGAACTCGCGGTTTATCTGCTACATTCTTGGCAAAAGGAAAACATGGTTGGAATATACGTTCCTCCCACAGTTTTCCTAGACTAGGCTGTTACTATGATTTTAACGGATACCACGCTCCTCATGCTCGCGCAACACTTGGTGTTAAATCTGCATAGAGATGTTCATTTTCTCAAAATGGAATGGGTGGTTACAGAACTGCCACGCTAGGTACACGCGGTATAAGTTGTATCTATTCTCCAAACCTTTTCCATGGGTTTTATTAGGTGGGACTCACAAGAACACTTGGCACTGCCTCTTCTTCCACTTGTCACCAATAAAACCTTGGAAAGAGAACGTATTAAAGGCCAATAATACTCCTCTTTCTCCATCTTAGGAGTGTATATGGTAGAAGCTGACTTATCATGTTGAGCGATGGCACGTAGGCGACCTCAGCTTCACTTTGCCGCATCACACAAGATTTCTCCATCCAAGACCCGAGTATACTACTCTCGGCTGCATTAAGAATGGAGCTCTATGCATGGCTGCAATATTTCACTACATTGCTGACTACATCACCAAGGTTTTGAAGACCCGGGACAACATCACTCAGTGGCGATCTTTTTGTATCAGTTTTAAAGACCCGAGATCACTAACCTCGGTTGCGTATAGGATGACAACTTTTGGTGCAAAAAAAGCTAGTATCTTATCTGGTAGGTATGTATGGGTACATATTGGCATCTCAATTTTGGCTTGCATTTATGTTGATTTGATTTCTCAGCTGGTATAGAAGACCTTGCATGTATGAGGTAGAAACGGTTTTTTTGGAATTGGGTAGTGAATTTTTTTTCACCCCTCTTTCATATATCATGCTTTACCCTCTTATTTTCCCACTCACCATAGGGATATGCATGTAGCCTACCCTAGATTATCACTAGTTAGCTTGGGTCTAGCAAGAATCTCATTGTATTACGGGAGGTTGCACTTAAAAGGCATCCACCGGGACGTTCCACTATTTTTCTATTTACCATTTTACCATCAAAATAAGGGGAATATACACGAAAACATTGCTCTTACACTATTCACCCTAAATATGCTCTTACACGGTAAACATGGCTAACCGGAGCATCGTAGTAGGCACCGCCCTGCGCATGTTGCCTGAACTTAGTTTGTCTGTCTTGTAGATTCAGGAACCAGCTAGACCGGAGTGAATCGTGAAAAGAGAGGTTACAAATTCTGGTATTAACATTGGGGCCGTCTGTGGGGATCACATCATATTCATAGCATCCATGTAGCTTGAACGACATGGAGGCATAAACAGTAAGAAACCTACTCAACCAGGTGGTTATGAAAGATGCAACACACCTGGAGAAGAACTCTTTGGCCACTCTGATGCTGACGCCCACAGGGGAGAGGCTCCCATTTTGGACGTCAACAGATCTCGCGATCAACTCGGGAGGAGATGATGATGAGGCTTACGGAGATGGAGAACCCTAAAAAAATTGATAGGATGTGAAGATGATGGGACTTGAAACCGATGAAGTTATTTTTGGAGCAGGAGGGCGACATCGAAGCGCTCAACCAGAGAGAAAAGGGGTCGGAGACAGCCGGAGCAGAATTTCCTCCAAAAGAAAAGTATACGCCGGAGGAGGAGAAGAGACGGCTATAGAATGGGAGTGACGGTTAAGTTATGTACCACCGCTAAAGGTGAAAGACAATGACAGGGGTAAGGCTCCAGCTTGGGGAGTCGAAGAGGAATCTAGGAGGGAGAGCAGGGGCTCACCCTTCACAAGGAGGATCCAGACTTTAATAGGCAACCCAAAGCTGAAGATACCAATGAATATGGGGTAGTATAACGGCAAAGCAGATCCGGAAGACCATTTGCACACAATTTTGACCAGTATGGCTACCTTTACGATACCGCATGCCATTTGGTGCAAGGTGTTTGTAACCCCCCTCATAGCAGCATCTAGGGTATTGTTTAAGAACTTAGATGATGAAATGATTGACAGCTTCCACCAGCTGGAGCAGAAGTTCTTAGTGCGTTTCATGCAGAGAAAGATGTTTCAGAATATGCGTTACCATTTGTTGGCTATTAGGCACAAGCTGACAGAGAAGTTCTCTGTATACTGGGAAAGATTCAATGATGAGGCCAACCAGGTGGAGGAAAGGAGCAGTCAATTCCTCATCAACACGTTTATAAATGGTCTGAAGTATGAACTGTTGCTGAGAGACTGCACCCTGGACCCCCTACGGGCAATTGTTGAGTTAATGAAGAGGGTCAGGAGCTTCAATAGAGCAGACTTAGCTGACAAGAAGAGAAAGGAAACAAAGGGTAGTCACAAAAGCCGGAAGGCTGAGGCTGGAGGGGATGGAACATTGAGGAAGATCGAGCGGTACAAAAGGAAATCTTTGCCTTGTATGCAGGGAAATGTATACTGGATGTCCCACTTGGGATGAAGAAAGACTCCCAACAAGAGAAACAATTCCCAATTCTATGATTACCATGATGACCAATATCATGACACAAATGACTGTATCCATCTGAAGCACAACATTGAAGACTAGGTCAAGAGCAGTGGGTTGGCACATTGGAAATTAGTGCAAGGGCTCATAATAAAGCCACTTACCAGACTAAGAATAAGCATCGAGGCTCTTGTAAGCAGCATGAAAGGCACATTTGAGCACAAAGCCCTAATAGGGAGCGGAAGTGCGATAAGGGGAAGGAGGTTGCCAGAGCTGAGGCTGGGGAAGCCCGTAACAAGAGGAAGAGAGAGAGAAAGAGCTCCCAAATGGATGACAATAGGGAAATGATGGTAACAGACATATATGCTATAATAGGTGGAAGGACATAAAGAAGGACAGAGTCACAACGGAAAGCACGCTGCAAGCTGACGCCACAGCCGATGCCGGTAGACCGGAAGTTGGGGCTGAACGAAGCAATAATGTTCGATGCTAACAAACCTATCCTAGACAGGCCGGCCTGCGAAGATGTAGTTGTGATAATGATAAATGTGATGGATAAGAGAATCCACCAGGCATATGTAGATAGTGGGTGTTCGGAAGAGATCATGTATCGACATTGTTTCGAGAAGTTGGACGAGAACATGAGAAGAAAATTGGAACCAACAGAAATCTCTTTGGTGGATTTCATAGATAGGATAATATGGCTTGAAGGGACCATACTCCTCCAGGTGACAGTGGGGGAAGGAGAGAAGAGTAAGACTGTGGACATGGAGTTCATAGTGGTGAAGACAAACAACCCGAACAATATGATACTAGGAAGACCAGCTCTGGCCTTGTTGAAAATGATTGTATCAACCCAGCACCTGCTCCTGAAGTTCCCAACCAGGGGAGGAATAGCAGCAGTGAAAGGAAACCAGCAGAATGCTAGAAAATGTCATAGTGTTGCTCTCAGCAAATGCAAATAAGAGGACGGTAGCATGAGCCAAGAAGGACATGTCAATAAGACCAGGCCTATTTGTATGATCATGAGCAGGTGTAACCCGTCAGAGCTGGGAGCAGAGGTAGAGACTGTAAAGCTGAGCGGTGACCAGTCAGTATAGGTGGGAACATAACTCCCCCCTGAGGTGAAAAAAAACTAGTAAAGGTGCTTGCGAGAAATGGAAAGGTCTTGGCCTGGAAGCCGGAAGATATGATTGGGGTCCCAAAGGAAGTGGGTTGTCATGAAGTGAAGGTGGATCAATCTCAGAAGCCTGTGAAGCAGAAATGGAGGATGCTCTACAGGGAGAGGAATGATGCAGTAAACAAGGTGGTAGGCCAGCTGGTTGCAGCGGGGATCCTATAAGAAATCCCCTACCCAACCAGGCTAGCCAATCCTGTATTGGTCAAGAAGGCAAACGACAGCTGGAAAATGTGCATGGATTACACAGACTTGAACAAGGCTTATCCCAAAGATTGCTACTCGCTGTCTGTTATTGACTAAAAGGTAGGCGCTCATACCAATTACCCAATGATGACATAAGAGAACTGAAACCTATTTGGAATGTAACCCCATCATCTTGAAAGAGGCCCAAAGCACAAGTCAAATGCAAATGGGCTTGTTATTGGGCCATTTATTAGAGGACAAAAGGAGTTAGGTCATAGACCAAAGATATTAGGGTTAGGAATAGTATAAATATGAATGTATGTCTAATATTTTTGGTAACACTCTATTGGCTACTTTTACTCTCTACAAAATTGCTGACTAGACCATCGGAGAATCTTCCCCCAAAGTTCTTGGGGTATGTTTCTTTTTTGTAGATCACAGGCAGCGTTGGATCAAATACAGGTTGGGTTTTTAACAAAGGTCACCATACGCATCACCAGTTAAATGTTTCCTCCATGCATATAAATGATCTAATCAGATCCCCATGTTAGAAAGTGATGTATAAAAGACCGCCTTTATAACTGAGAAAGGGGCCTTCGGCTCCAATAGCCAGCAGACTGTAGGCCTGGCCACCAACAAGCAAAGAAATGACACTCCGGCTACAACCATAGCCGACGAGTAATGAGACTAGTTAGGACAAAATTGCAATCATGGCTCCAATAGCTAGCAAATGGAAGGCTTGGCTGCAAACAAGCAAAGAAATGATACTCCGGCCACAACCATAGCCGATGAGAAATAAGCCTGGCCCAGGCCAAAATTGCAATCCTGGCTCCAACAGCCAGCAGATTGCAGGCTTGGCTGCCAACAGGTAAATAAATGATACTCCAACCACAAATATAACCAATGAGTAATGAGCCTGGCCCAGGCCAAAATCGCAATCATGGCTCCAACAGCCAGCAGATTATAGGCCTGGCTGCCAACAAGCAAATAAATGATACTCCAACCATAACTATAATCGAAGAGTAATGAGCCTGACCTAGACCAAAATTGCAATCCTGGCTCCAACAGCCAGCAAATTGCAGGCCTGGCTGCCAATGTGCAAAGAAAAGGTATTCTGACCACAACCATATCCGATGAGTAATGAGCCTGGCCCAGGCCAAAATTGCAATCCGGGCTCCAACAACCAGCAGATTGTAGGCATGGCCGCCAACTGGCAAAGAAAAGGTATTTCAGCCACAACCGTAGCCGACGAGCAATGAGCCTAGCCTATTGATGTGTCCATTTTATATGGTTATTTTAGGATTTTTAGGATTAGGTTTTGGATAATTTTGTGCTCTGAATGTGGCATTTTGCCTTGAAATCATTTAAGGAGCGATAAAAGCGACTTTGGCGTTTTTATCACTTTTTAGATGATTTAGTGTGACAAGGTGATTTGTTTGAAGACTTTGAAGATTTATCTTTGAAGATTTGAAGATTTGAAGACCTTTACATTTGAGCTTTGTGAAGATTTGAAGAAGTGAAGAGATGAAGAAAGGAGAGCAAAGCAACAGATGAATGATGATCCAGGGTTCTCAGAATTTTCCGAGAAGAATCAGCCTTCAAGAGTGGCACCATTGGATTCCTCTTCTCGAGCACTATAATATCGACTACAAGAACTCCGAAACGGATCAACGGTTCACCCGGAGGAAGCAAAACAAAACAGGGCTGCAGTTTACTGATTTGGTCGCGACTCGCGATGAACTTGGTCGCGACTCGCGATGACAGCGTCCAGTCAGCCCTGCAGCAGCGTTTTTCTCCCCTTTTTCTTCCCCTATAAATACCTCTTCACCCCTTCTTCTCCACAGCTTTTGGCCCCTGTTCTTGGGCCAAAACCCTAGTTTTTCTCTTCTTGTTTTCTTAGTTTCTATGTCTTTTGTTGTTCTAGAGTAGTTTTTGTACTTGGGAGCAAGGATTGAAGCTTCCATTTCTATGTAGTAAGGAGCATTTATATCTATCTATTTGGTGTTTTTGCTATTGTGGTTTTATTGTGCTTGAATGTTAATTGTTGATGCCATTGATGTTGTTGAAAGCTTGAATGAAATACTTGTATGAATTGCTAGCTAGGGTTTGGGGGATTTGGGTTAATTTCCCCCCTTTTCTTGTTAGGAATGTATGAGTATGATTTAGAGCTTTTGATTGTGTTAATGGATTGATAATGTGCTAGATGAATGTGATTGATGTTGAACTCTTCGTCATGTTCGTTTGTGTAGCAAACGAGAGAGTTATATGCTCTTGGATGAATGTGCGTTGCACGTTCATCCAATCTCGTGTAATTGCATGAATTGGTTAAATGCTTAGTCACGGTGTAGTGGTCATAAGCATTGCCAAGCTTGTTGGTTCTTCGTGATTAAATGCCACCAATGATACCTTGAGTCGTGGTCGCGACAACGGGAGTCATTGGTGAGGTTTGACGAGAGATGTCGAACTCACTCTTGTAAACTACGAACTAAGAAGGATAGGAGTTTAGTCTCCACAACAAGTAGTTGAAGTATTGAATAGATGATTTTAACTCATCCTTGAAGCATTTGTTATTTAGCATTTGTGTATTCTTGATGGTGTGTTTCACTTCACTTGTGCCATGAGTTGTTTGAGCATAGGGAGTGCTTGTATCATTGAATTGGTTAGGTGTTAGGAACGTGACGAATTCCGTAGCTCCTTTGCATGAAAATCTATGAGCATGAACTTAGAACTTCTTGTGATTTATGTGTTGTGATTCTTGCTAGATGGGTATGTTGATGTTGAGTCATGTAATGCTATATGATAGAATGAGTGAACGATTCAATGACCTACATTAGATTTGGAAGTGGATATCCATTGCCCCCAAGGCTTTATCTTTGTAGTTTAAAACCCCTTTTATTTAGTTTTTTTTGATGATTAGCATAGTCACTTGACCTTGCTAGTTATCTTGTCTTTTTACTTTCGTAACTTAGGAAAACCAACCAACCCCCCCCCCCCCATTTTACTTGCTTTTATGTGTGTGTATATATTTTATCCTAGCATAATATTAACCATTTGTGCTTAGACGCTTAGGAAGATCCCTCTTCTCCTTGGACGACCCCGATTTGCCGCTATCTACCTAGTTGTAGAAAGTAAGCAAAAAGGGCTTACAAATTATCTTTTGCATAGGGGTGCGACGACCGCCCGCTATCACCTATGCCAAAATTGCAATCTTGACCCCAACAACCAGCAGATTGTAGGCCTAGCTGCCAACATGTAAAGAGTAAGAAGCCTGGCTTAGATTAGAATTGCGACCTCGGCCTCGGCAGCTAGCAGATCACAAGTCAAATAGCCAATGGTCAAAGAAAAGTATTCTGACATCCACCGCGGTCACTGATGAATATATTTGACCAAAACCAAAGTCATGATCTCAACCCCAACAAATGGTCAAGAAAAAAAGAAAAGAAACCAAAAAGGGGAGGGATAACGACTCAGAAATGGCCTTAAGGGCAGTTTTGAAAAACAACACTCCGAAAGGAAGGAGGAGATACCTTCCTGCATCAAAGAAAAAATGAAGGTGACAGGCAAAGTAGGATAATAAAATGGTATACTTAAGACAAAAAATTAAAAGAGGGGGAAGACATACCCCAAAATGAAGTTAAGCATCGTTTCATCCCTTAGCAGGGGAATACACAAGAGAAATAAAAAAGTTCATAAAAGCAAAATATAGGTTATAAAGTCTTCAAGGCTTCATAGCAACCACATTATCTTCCTTGTCATCATGAGCCTTCCCAACAGTAGCCCCGACCTCACCACCTTTATCACGAGCCTTCCCACTGACAGAATGAGCATCAAACTCCATTGGATAACCATCTGGCTTCAAGTTTTTGAGCTCATCAATGGTCATGTCAGTGCGGAGCTAGGAGAAATACTCGGAGAAACTGTGCTTGTGGAAAGCAATGAAGGTGTTGCCCAACCCAACATGCAGCGCCTCTGGGTCCTTAGTTTTGGAGTAGAACGTGATGGATTTCATCAGGGCCTCACTCAACATCTTGAAGGATCTGTCGCTCTGCACAATGTGGGAATAAAGGCTTAGGAAGCCACAAGAAAATGCCTAGTCATGAAAGGCACGTAGTCTGGCTACCTCAACTTCAGCTCGAGCCAGGGAGGACTCCAGAGAGGTTGACATTCCTTTCTCCAGCTCAAGATCTTGTTCCAGCTCAGCAACCCAGTGTTCTTTACCCTTAAGGGAATCTAGCCCATGCTTAAGTTCACCAACTTTAGCTTGCATGCTCTCAAGCTCCTCCAGCATAGCTCTGGACGAGCAAAGGACCTGAAAACAAAAGGAAAACAAAGCAGTCAAATATACGAATAAGAGAAAGAAAAAGGAAAAGAAAGGCAGCAAAATGAAAAACATACCTCGAGAACGATAAACACAAAGCGGTCGGCAGGGGAAAGGGCCCCGACAACATTCAGGGAATGCTCCCTGAGCCAAGCGTTAAAATGAGGAATTGGCAGGGTCTAAGAAACAAACTTAGCTCGCACTGCAGGGCTACGCAGGGGCCCAATCTGAGCAGTGGTGTTGCGAGTAGAAAAGGGTGGTGAAAATGGGATCGGCTGAACATACTGGATAACCAAGGACCCACCTTAGGACGTACCAACAACCTGGGAGGGCGCAATCTCATGAACAACCTTAGAAGAGGGACGCAGGGGCCCAATATGAGCAGGGGTGTCGCAAGTAGTAAAGGGTGGTGAAAATGGGATCGGCTGAACATGCTGGATAACCAAAGGCCCGCCTTGGGACGTACCAACAACTTGGGAGGGTGGAGTCTCAGGGACAACCTCAGAATATGGCTGCATGGTGGAGCTTCCATATTTATGAACAAGACGATAATAAGGCTTCTTATACAGAGACTCCTCGTCAGAAGCCTCAGCTTCAAACAGGTTAATGACCTTCTCCCTTTGATCAACAATGCCCACTGTATCCTCACTCTGGAGCAAGAGATGGTAACTGGAAGTGTGGCATGGTAACTTGGAGAGGTCCCTAGAGAATTAGCGACAAAAATCTCTACTAAGAAAAGCAAGATGAGTAGGTTATAAGAAAAACCAAAAGACAGAGAGAAAAAGCTACCCTAGAAAACAAAGAACATGCTAACACAACCAATAAGCACTACTCAATAAACCTATACCGCTCAAATTGGTAGGGCCATTCTTGGCTGAAAGGTCAGCAGGCAAGGAAGGCATTCTGACAAGCTACAAGACAGAGTCTCGGAGGACCTTGTCCAATCTCACACTCACCGCCTTAAGGCGGGAAATAAGAGGCTGCATAGGCGTTGTCTCAGTGGCACTAGAACGAGAGCCTTGCCCTTTCTCTCGGCCTAATGGGTAATTTTGCCACTCTGCCTCTGGGTCCAACACGATTTCACCCCCCTACGAAGACAGATCGATGCAAGTAGGGAGGTCAGTAAAGAGTTTGACCCTGTCCTGCCAGAATTTCAAGAACATTCAATCCGGAGGCATTCAGGCAGATGGCAAAAAACCGTAAACAAGGTAACAGAGGACTCAACCCTGAATAGCTGGCACAAGACCTCAAAATCCAAGAGGACTTAGACGGAGTTAGGGGGGAGATTAGTCAACCTCAAGCCAAAGTAACCGATGACAGACTGAGAAAAGGAAGACAAGGGGAACCTAAGACAACATGCCTCTAAGGTTTCCAAGTAAACGAAAACCATGCTCATCGACACATCCAACACAGTCTGGCCATTACCGGGCAAGGGACGTTCTCTTTTATGTCTATGAAATTAACCCTCTCGGTGGCTGATGAATTTTCAAACAAAGCACATACCGAACAATATTTAGCCAGAGTAATTTTGCAATACGAGTTACATTTAGGGGATCTGACGGTAGAAACCATGATGGAAAGAAAGGAAATGCATGAAAAGGTTAGAAAGAGGTACCTTTTGAAGCGGGGAAGTCTTCAAAAAAGCTTTAGGCAAAAAGCGAGAGAGTAGAGGAGAGGAAAACGAAAAAAGGAGATGAAATGAACAGACCCAAGGAATTCCCAATGTAATGAGGAGATAGGGGAATAATGAACCGCCTTGGAAAAAGGAAGTTTTAATGATTGACGCAAGCGAGAAACTGTTTTAAGAGAGGGATATGTGGCAGGTTCGCAGGCGGGTAGCGTAACCGCCGAACTGCCCACCCGAGAAATGATAATGTAAGAGGCAAAAAATGATTCAAATCGTTGAAAGACTGTTTAGTTTTCCCCCCAAAAAAATAATGGATATGAACCCTCACGAAGCAAGAAAGAAGATCCCAGACGCGGGGCCTGCTCTCTGAAGGCCGTTCAGGTCAAAGATGAAATCACCCCTTTTCCTGCTCTCCGGGGGGGGGGCTTGCTAATTTTTGGCCCAATTAGGCCCAAGGGCAAAGCTTTCAGGCCAGTAAGGAAAAAGGAGAGGCAAGCCCAGCTAATCTCGAAAAGCAAAAACATGGATGGAACATTGAACATCCTATCAACCACTAAGAGCATCTCCAATGTAGAGAGAGTTGTCCGTAAATATCGTTTACATGTGTCAATTTTTTAGTGGAACTTCGATGTCACGTAGATATAACTGTTCTGACGATGACTCTCGTTAGAACTTTGATCTCCAATCATAACTAGTTTAATAAAAATTGTATATGACGTGTCAATAGAATTTTGGTCTCCAATATTAACCAGTTAAATCAAACTTGTACATGGTGTGTCAACTATTATTTTCATAATATCTGAAAATAAATATTATTAAAATAATATTTAATAATTATACAATTCAAATTAAATTATATCAAAATTTTAAGAGATCGAATACATTTCTACTACACATTAAATTTATAATCATATAATATTTATAAAAATATGATACTTACAATAATAAACTATGTATTTATAAAATACAATTTGATTTTATGTTTAAAATCATAAATTACTCTATTTTCAATATTTTCATTTTAAAATTTTAAATATTCAAAAAATAAATATTCAAAAAAAATTAACTACTACCTTTGTTTCATGGCACCATAACCTTCAATACTTGGATTTAGATGAATAAAATGTGTGGATGAAATTGAACTTAGAAAGGAAAAAGTAGAATGAATGGATGGAATTGAAGGAATATTTCCATACAAAGAATGTGTGTCAAATTCACAAAACTAACCAAAAAAAGAATGTGTGCCACATCCAACGAGCCAGAGGAAGTAACATACAATATAGTATAATATTTATTATACATGACACCTAAACTATCAATTTCTTAAGGTAAAACCCTCCGTGCATTCGAGCTTTTCGAGAAGGTAAATTTCTCAATTGTCAATTAATTGTCAATTGACAAAGTAATCTAGATTCCCGCGAGTTGGATGAATTTAGGGGAGAAATGGCAGCATTTGATGCCAATGAAAGCACTCTGGATTCGTTGAAGAACACGGCTTCGAACATACGGAGGTTGGCGAATGAAATCGAGCAGTTTCAAGGCAGGCACAAGTACCTCCCTCAGACCAGCAGCCCCTCCGATAGTGGCGACGTCAGATGGTACTTTTGCAAGACCCATTTGGCTGAAAATGGTAAGCTACTACTTTCGCATTGATTCTGCTCTTTCTTGTTGATTAACATGATGTTTTGCTATGTCTAGAGCTAGCTGCTTCAGTACCTCAATTGGAGATAGTTGGAAAGGGTGACTATTTTCGATTCGGCATGAGAGATTCTCTCGCTATCGAGGCTTCCTTTTTGCAGGTCATTCTTTCTATTCTCTGATCAGTTTCTTTTGTATCTCCTGATTAGAGTGTAGCTCTAATTGTTGTTTTCGTCTTCACTTTGATGCATGGTTGCTTAAAGTTGATGACTTACAAAGCATCTCAATACTCCCTATGTCTTACGCTATTCGCAATTTTGACCCTAAATACTATCATTGGATATGTATGAGTATTATCTCCTAGGATCTTGTTACGTAATCAAACTTTTTGTAATGTTTGTTTACACATGATGAAGATACTAGTGGTCAATAGAATAGTAAATTTTAAATTGGGATGGAATAGTATCAAGTATCCACATGACTATAGAACCATCTTTGCTCAATTAGTTGCCCCATGGAATCCGTAGTTCAAAGATCTCAGGATGTTTAGTTCTTTCTTTGTCAGAGAGAAGAAGAATTACTGTCTAGTTGGTGGAGTGAGTATGCAGAATGCGCGGAAGGTCCTTGTGGGAAGCCTGGTAATGAGATTGACTCGGACCCGGCACTGATTGAGCAGCTTGAGGAAGCTTCTTTGGCGAGTGAAGAGGAGAGAGTTGGTGTTCCTGTTAAGGGTGGTCTATATGAGGTGCTGTTGTCATTTGAACATCTCCGAATTTTCTGCTATTGGATTATGGAAAGGGCTTGATTGTGATGTCATCATGCTTACAGAAGTGTTTATGTTGAATTCAATTCTTTAGTGTTGAGTGCTCTTTCTATGTGGCTGGTTAAGTGGAAGATTTCCTTTGAACTAACTGTCATTAGTTCTCAAGGTTGATCTGGTCAAGAGACATTGTTTTCCTGTCTATTGGAGTGGAGAGAACAGGCGAGTTCTAAGAGGTCACTGGTTTGCTCGTAAGGGAGGTCTTGATTGGCTTCCTTTACGAGAGGATGTTGCTGAGCAGTTGGAGTTTGCATACCGCAGCAAGGTACTAGATAATAAAAGTTTCAATATGTCTCTGCTACCAAATATGAGAATTTAAGCACAATTTGATACCCTTTTTGCTTTGGATCATACATTTAAGATTTTTCTTCTTGATAGGCACGTTGATGGGTTTATTTTTTTGAGAGACTCCAATAATTGATCTTCTCACCTGGATCTTTTGTTGGCCATTTTCGAGAGTTTTTGCTTGATTTGATTTGATTCCTGTTCTGTAGCTTATATTACCGAATCTTGTTGGTCTTCAGGTTTGGCGTCGAAGGACATTTCAGTTATCAGGATTATTTGCTGCTCGGGTTGATTTGCAGGGTTCTACAGCGGTACGACTTAGGTTTTTGAGCCTATAATAAAATTTATGCTCTCGATTCTGTATGTCAAACTTCCGATTCTGCATACAGGGACTTCATGCACTTTTTACTGGGGAGGATGATACTTGGGAAGCATGGCTAAATGCTGATGCATCTGGGTTATCTTCTGTTGTTAGTTTGGGTGGAAGCAGTACAAAGTTGAGACGTGGCTATGCGCCTTCTCTGTCTCCTAAACCAACACAGGCACCTCTTTTGTTTTAAGATATTTTCCTTTTTGATTGTGTAATCTTCAATAGAATGCCTGTAATATGTTGTGCACTCTTGCTTTTCTTACATCATAAATAGATGCTCTTAATGGATTTAGTGTGTCAAAGAAAGAAAGCTGTGGCTCTATTGAGTTACAAACTGCAATATATTGATGTTAGTTGCTGGGCAAAATTAATTTTAAGGGGACTTGAATTTTGCTGTACATAGATTACCTGGTAGTATCTTCGAGCTTGTTGTTTTTCAGTTTTTGTTTAGTTTGTTTTAACTACCATCTTTCATGTCCTTCGGAAAAAATTATTAGGGATACCGTGGTTTGTTTTATGTACCCCTTCCTCTCTAAGCACTGTATGGGATAATTTGCACCCCTAATATCTGATATTATGGTCAGATCATCGGTATACATACTTTGATTATTTATCCAGGCCAAGAAAAATGTTTTTTTTTTCGTATGCCATATTTTGTTAATGTAAGCTAGCTCCCTGGGGATTCATTCCATTAGTGATGTAAGAGAATTTGTCCTAAATGTAGTCTCTTTCAAAGCTTAGAACAAAACCACTAAAATTAATTATACGGGTGAGAGGAAGACCTATAAGAACCTGGAAAGAGACTATGAAGAAATATATACTATATTTTAAAATAAACGAAATTATGTGCCTCGAGTCGACACAACAAAATGGCGAGATATGATCCATATTGCTAACTCAACAAAGCAGGATAAAATTTAGTTACTGCTGGAGTCTCTCAAAATTTCATCTGGCATTCAGGACCAGCTATAGTTTATACTATATTTATACTCTTTGGATACTCACTACTCGTTACATACATATGTTGAGCCATTTGAGTGCATGTCTTGGTAACACGAGCTTTTCACTTTTGAAGGATGAATTGCGTCAGCAGAAGGAGGAAGAAATGGATGACTATTGTTCACAGGTTGGTGAAGTATTATTGTATCTTATTGTGTTCAAGTAACTGTATAGTGTATATGGTAGCTAATTATTGATGAAACTTGTTTTCTCTAAACTGGCCACATAATCAAATTCATCTTGTGTACTACTTCTCCCTTCCATTGGTGCTCTGTTATTCATCTTGAGATGATGAGTTTACTCATCTCATTTCCTCAATACGTGTATTTTTTTTGGAAGGGTTCCGTGCTAAGAAAAACTTCCATGTTAGCATTTGTTTTGGCTGATTACCTGCCTTACTTCCTAAGGGTGTTCTCAATCCATAAAGGTTATATTCTTCTACTGTAGGTTCCTGTTGGGCATCTAGTATTCATGGTGCATGGTATTGGGCAAAGGTTGGAGAAGTCAAATTTAGTGGATGATGTTATAGACTTTCGTGAAGTAACTTCAAATCTTGCAGAGCAGCACCTGACTTCTTATCAACTTGGAATGCAAAGGGTACTCTTTATTCCGTGCCAGGTAAATGTGTTACTTCACCCTTTGAAATTTTATTTTTATTTTCATCGAACTATTTTCTAGTTCACCATTATTTTGTTTCATTAATTTGTTGTCATTATGACAGTGGCGGAAAGGTTTACAGCTTAGTAGTGAGCATGCAGTTGATAAAATTACTCTAGACGGGGTAAGGAAACTGCGTGTGATGTTGAGTGCGACAGTTCATGATGTCTTGTACTACATGAGCCCCATCTATTGCCAGGCTATCATTGACTCGGTGAGTGATACGATGAATATATTCTTCATGCATCTGGACATTCAATCCGTTTCTCCAAAGCACATCGGCTTTTTGCTATTTTTTATTGGATAGAGGAACACGTTTGCAGCTTATGGTTCATGTAAAGTCTGCACAATCATGTTCTTTGCTGATGTTTTGGTCAATTTCTGGTGCAGGTATCAAATCAGCTGAATAGGTTGTATATGAAGTTTCTGAAGAGAAATCCTAGTTATGACGGGAAGGTACGTGGTTTATGATTCCTGCCATATTTGCTTCACTAAGATCCACCAGGATAGCAGAACTGTGTTTTAACATATTCAGATGCTGTCAGGTTTCGATATACGGCCATTCACTTGGGAGTGTTCTGTCCTATGATATTCTCTGTCATCAAAACACCTTAACCTCCCCATTCCCGCTGGACCAAATGTACAAGGTGCAAGATAAGGATGAATCACTGTGCCCTGGTACCGATTACTTATCAGTTGGCTCCAGTTTAACCTCCAAATTGGAAGACCGAAACATTGTAAATTATGAAAATAAGGGGAAAGCAGGATATACAGAAAAAGAGGAAGCAAGTACAAGTTCATCTTTTCAGGGCTTAGTAGATGAGTACGATCAAAGTGCTAGTGATCTATTGGACTCTCCTGCAGGAGCAGTTCTGAACGAACTTGCTGAAACAAGTGTTACCAGCAAGGAGACAAACGGTGTTCAATTGTCAGATCACACTCTTGATGAACCATATTGTGGGTTCTACGATTCGAAAGAAACCAATGAACCAATGACTGGTGATACTCAGGTTCCAAAATGTTCTGAGCATATTATTGATGATGAAATGCATGGAGTTGAGAATGGACCAACAATCGAGTCTTTGACAGAAGAGGTCTTTGTCTATGACTTCGATTGTTCCCTCCCCGTCTTCGTTTATTTCAGCTGTTTTAACTAAAGGAATTTGTTTCAGATTGATTTTCTAAAGGCCAGAATCAAGGAATTGGAATCTTGTCATGATCCAGGTACAAGTTAGATTGTTTGGATCATTAGTCTGTTGAAATATCTTCTCCAAGTCCTGTTTTTACATATTATAACATTATTCTAAAACAGATAATGTGAAGAAGGCTATGAAAGTTGAACCCACAACTGACAAGGTTCTTGCTGAGCCAAAGGATGCAATTAAGAGCTATACTCCTTACATAAAGTACACAAAATTGAAATTCAAGGTAATGTAGTCCCTCTCAACCCCCCTACCAACACACGCACACTGTTGAATGTTTTTGTTTCCTTTAATTCCCTGATTAGACAGTTTGGCCATTTAGTATCCAACTCTTTTGCTTTCATGATGACTGTGATAGAGAAATATAGTAGTTTCTTATGTAACTGTTGCACATTCGTAGCCAACTACTAATTAGGTCACCAAGGTAGTTGTGGAGTTCCACGAGTACTCACTTCTAATTATAGAAGTGGACAAACAAGAATATAATCATAGTAGCCGTCGTGCAGTGGAGAAAAGTCAAACAACTATGGAGGAAGGGGGGTGGGTGGCGTTGGTGCTCTAAATATTCTTATTATACTGACTGTTCATAGTGCCATTAGATATGCAAATGTTCGTGTGTGCAACTCTGTTCTAACCAGCGAAATTGCGCAAAAGTTGTTTCTTAGATATGGGACTTCTCAAATGGGATGGGAGATACATTTATTATTTGTAGACAAACAAGCTGAGTTCCTGGCAACCTTTTAGTCGAAAATATTAGATATGTAGACACAGTAGTAGAGTAGGTGTGTTTGTGTTGCTACATAAGCAGTCATATGTAACTTCACCAAGCATATTTGTAAACCTGTGTCAACATTACCCTGTGCAAATCTTTAGTTAAATAAACTATTTGACTCTTCCTTCTGTGTCAGGTTGATACATATTTTGCTGCTGGTTCTCCTCTTGGGGTGTTTCTTGCCCTCCGAAATATCCGCATTGGAGTTGGTAATGCTTCAAGTTTGATTTGTATCCATGTTGCAGAGCTTTTCTTGATTCATTAGAATGATATGCATGCTTCAAAAAGTTATTACTAGCCTTCGTTTTTCACATTGAATGTATGTTTTAAAAAGGATCTGATTGATTGGTCAATTTGGCCTAATGTTTTGGACGTTTTAGCTTTTGTTGCATTTTTTATTCACTTATCAAAACTTGTTAAACTAGGCAAAGGGAAAAGCTATTGGGAAGAGGATAACATAAAGGAAGAGATACCGGCTTGTCGACAGATGTTCAATATCTTTCACCCTTTTGATCCAGTAGCTTACCGGTTGGTGTACAATATTGTCTTCCTTTATATGACCATATATCGTCTATAGGATCTCATTTGTTAAGCCGCTCATTTTTTAAACAGGATAGAACCACTTGTCTGTAAGGAGTATCTGAACACACGCCCAGTTATTGTGCCTTATCATAGAGGTGGGAAACGTTTGTATGTTGGGTTTCAGGTAAGATCATTCTTCATACCACTGTTAGACAGCCTATTGTATGTTTTATGCTGAAATTCATTCTGCAGGAATTTAAAGAGAACTTAGCATCCAGCTCTCAGGCTCTATTGGACCAAATCAGTGCAGTACCGGTAATATTGACATGCTCTAGCTCCTGCCTAAATCATGTTTACACTTTTGTTTCTCCCTCTTGCTTTCAGTATTTTCTGATGTGTATTCTGAGAGAGAGGGAAGGAGGGAGGGGGAGAGAGAGAGAGAGAGAGAGAGTTGTATTGCTCTAGGTAGCTAACTTTCTAATAGTCATAATGCTTTGGCATCAACCCATGTTCTTACACTTATTTCAATAATGGTGGGGAGATTCACTTTGCAGGTTCTTCTCTTCCTGGAGATGAACAGAATCTGCCATGCATGTGGTTTTCAGGCAGTTATTTAGCATATTAATGGAGAGAAGATCTTCAGAAAGTTTTACTTTCTCTTCTTGGCCATTTGCCTTTGCACATTACAAGAGCATGAAATACGTGACTATAAGCTGGGCTTAGGAAAGCCTTAGTTTACCCAGTTCTCATGGTTGCAGCTTTAATACCGACTAGTTTTGACCTTAGGTTTAGATATGCTCTTGTCTGGAAGCACAAGTTGATATGATTAATTCAAATAATTAGATTGGTTTCTGATGTATTAGTATTTGGTCATAAGTTCCTCATACCTATATTTAGGATTTTAAGAGACTCTCTTGGCAGAGTACAGTGATAGAACTTGAACTTGAACACGCTTGATACATGATTGCCTGAAGGTCACCGCTCTTTCATAAACAACTTATCATTTTATACTCGTGCACAGTAGGCCTAGATGTATGTCTTTATTTGCTTTCTGGAGGAAATTTGCTCAGCTGGGTTTTTATCCCCTAAGTCTAGATATGAGTACCTTTTTGGCTTTCCGGAATGTACTTACCCATGTGCAGTTGTATCTTCCTCGTCATTCCCACTCCTCTTTCTCTGGTATGATCTAATTGTCAATAATACATTACATATAATGAGGAACACTAATTACATATAATAATTGGCAATAAATCATAGATTGACACATCTGTAAATTTGCTTCGCTTCCAACATATTGGAACTGTATGATTCTAAGTTTAAAATGGAGACATAGTGTGGCCAAAGACTCAAAAGAAAGTCAATATTGTTAGGTACACTGAAAAGGTTGTAGGGATTTTGGCCAGGGATGCTATATGTGTACATCTTTCCATTGTCAAGTGATTTGACTTGTATGTTTTCTTGATTTCCATGTCGAGAGAAACTTATAGTCTTCTTTTTCATTTAGGTAAAAGTACTCACTTTCTGCGAATCGCGAAACAAAGATAGCCAGGATGGTAATCTTTATTGTCTCCACTCCACTTGTCATTGTTATTGGACTGTGTCAGAGCCTGTTCCCTTCTCTTCTTTTGACCTAATGCATAATTCTTGCAGAAGGATCAGATAATGGTCAAGATAAAGAAGAGAGATCATATGGATCACTTATGATGGAGAGGCTCACTGGAAGTAAGGATGGCCGTGTTGATCATTCTCTGCAAGTAGGTCTTTCAATTGTTTTTGCTTCTATATCCTGCATGAAAAGGCTACACATGCATGTGAATTTTAGTTGAATGTCGATCAAAATGCCACTCTGATTCTCAGTGCCATCCATCATAATCTGTGCTTGATTGGCCAACTATTAGCGTGTGCCATATTTTATTCTCCGCGATTCAAACTAACATGTTGTAGCTAGCATACATAACTGTGTCTAGACACACAGTCTTCTGTGCTTAGTCTGGTGGATTGTGTATGGGTCCTATGGGGTTTGCTTGTCAAATTACTATGCACCTGCATATGCATCATAATTGCTTCTTTTTAGATGGAATATATATTATTGTTTGATATTAATGTTCGACATTTGGATTGATAGATTACATACGCTTCATCTCTCTTATTCTCTGTTAATGCTTCATCTCTTTCTTTTTCTTTGTTAATGCTATCATGCACAACTTTATAAAATACCATGAATTTGATTTCTTGATATTATTATGTGCAGGACAAAACTTTCCGACATCCATATTTATCAGCTATTTCCTCTCATACGTAAGTATCAGCTTTATCATACAACTAGAATTATAGCAATACTAGGAAAACGTACAAACAATCCTTCAGGGCGTAATTCTGTGATGAGCAGTTTTAGTTTCTACCCCGAGACTGGCATTTCTTGACATTACTCTCCCGAATAACTTCATGATAGTTTTCTGCTCCCTTGCCACCTGTCACTGTTGGCAATTGTTTTTTAATGACCAGTTGCTGATTAAATGAAACATTGCGTTGGTTTTTAATGCAGAAACTACTGGAGAGACCCTGATACCGCTCTGTTTATACTGAAGCATTTGTATAGGGAAATACCAGAAGAGCCTCCTTCTGGTAGTGAAATTCAAGAGGGAACTTCAAATGATGCAACAAGTAGTTTGCTAGGCTGGTCAGAGCAGAGAGATGAAGAAAACTCTCTGACATTTGCCGATAAAGTCTGGATGAAGGAATTCTCTTCCAAATTGAGAAGTTCTGCGAAGCACTGAACTGAGCTGCTCTCTTCTGATTCTCATCACCTGAATATTTGCACAGGATGAAAACCGGTGCAGGAATAGTTGGAGAAAGAGAAACCCTCGTGTCCTTAATTGCTGAATCCATTTCACGAGGCCATATAGTACATCAAGGTTGAGGAAATATAGTATGGATGAAAGCAACAGAACCGGAGAGCTTTGCATCTCGCATATATATGTCTGAAGAGTGGTTCTTGTTCCCCTTTGCTGTATGGAAGGGCTAAAATGGCGCAACTGAAATGATGACGCCCTTATTGGCCTACACTGTAGTTTATCTAAAGAGGATACTACAGTTGTAAACAAGCGCATCATTTGCATTAGGTTCGATGATACCAGAGGCGTCGTGTTGGTGTTGCTAAATAAGTGCTGGTTGTGACTGCGCTGTGTTGCGAATTAACACCAGCGATAGTACTTTGCGCGTTCTTCCCGTTCTTCATTGTTAGCGAAGAAAACCTTAAGTTGCTCAATTAAGTTTGGACTATATTTGTATACTGAAGGCGAGCTGTTCAAGTTTGTACCCCTTATATTATTGAAGATGATACACAACTTACTACATTTTTGAAGATTGATTCAAACTTACTGTTCCCTCATCACCGAAATCTCCAGTTGTATCAAAACGCCTACACGTGTAGCCCTGTTGATTTCCAGTCAACACGCACACTTTCCTATTTGTACGAGCTTCTCTAGTTCAAAAGATCGGAAAGCACCACGGTAAAGCAATGATTTCTCTTGCAGTTTCATCGAGCTTTAGCCCATCTGAAGCGCATCATTCCGCGGAAGTTCTTTGGGCACATGCCCCTGAGTATGAACACTCTGAAGGCGACCATTTTCCTCATTTGCACCATTGTCGCTCTGTCGATAGGTCATTGGTGGTCTGGCGGTGTAATTCCTGCAGCGAAGGGAGGATTGCTGGAGCCGAAGGAGTGAGTGTGTGAGTGTAAGAACATAGCATTTTCGACAATCAGAAGCAATACCCTTTACCCTTATTTTTTAAAACATTTTTTATTGGCCATTTTATTACATATCGATCAAAATTCCCATTGACAAATGAAATCAACAATGCTCAGGGTTAGATTGACAAATACATCTAAACGTTAAGATTATTTTTGACACTTTCTCATTTTTGCAGGTTTAGGATGGTACTTTCGCCCTAAAATTATAATTATTTAGGGTAATATGCAAATATAACCCTATATGTTGAAGAAAGTGCAGATATAACCCTGAGTTATTTTTTAGTGCAAATATAACCCTAACTATTATACATAAGTGCAAATATAACCCTAAATATTATACATAAGTGCAAATATAACCCTAAAGCCATTATTCCGGCATTGACCGTCCATTTCTGGCCATTGGCCGACTGAAATTGACCAAAATACCCTTCTAACATAATACAAAAATTTAAAAGACAAAAATGCCCCCCAACTTTGCCACTAGCCCCACCATCTCACCACCAATCCACCACCAGCCATCACTGCCACCAGCCCACAACAACTGCCACCGCCAACTTGCTGCTGGCTCGCCACCACCCCACCCATGGAGCCCCACCACCGCTGCCTTCAAGTATCGTCTTCCACCCCCAGTGTGTCGTTCAATCCACCCAAAAACAACAAGATTCTGATGCCACAAATGTATCAAAATATAGGGTACTATGATTCAACAATGCAAAATTTATTTCCAATCCACAGCTACCAAACATCGTCGCTGAGCGCCAGCGACTCTGCTTGAAATTCACCCAATTGAAATTGAAAAAAACCCTAAATTAAGCAAGATGTGTGCTTACTTTGAGGCTCGATGCTAGCCAAGGTGTTCAAAGTTGCGAATGTTTTCCAATGCCCGACACTTAGTCTTCAAATCGACGTTGGCGTCGCGCTGACATAGGACACCTGCCACCACCTGACATATGACACCCGCCGCCATCCACCGCTCGCCACCATCTCCATCTTTCTATATCTGGTCAGCCTTCCTCGATGCCGATGCAACTCTTCCTCGACGTCGTCAGCCTCTTATTCGACGCCGACTCCAATGCCCTGCCTTTCTGCGAGTCGGCCTGCCACCGGTCAGCAAGTTCAGCAGAAAACAGGCTCGGGCCGGCGGCGGCCCGATGATGTCGCACGCGGCGGAGGAGAGAAGGGAGAAGACTCTTCCATGGGCAGACCAAATTGGAGAAGAAGCCCAGTAGCCTCGAGAACAAAAATAAGATAATAAAGAAAAGGGAAAGAGAAATGTAAGGAGAAGAAAGGTAATAAAGACATTTCATATTTTTCTATTTTATTTTTATTTTTTCAGAGGGGCAAAATAGTCTTTTCATTGTAATCTGATCTCAAACTGCTGAAAAATGTTATATTTGCACATAAACTAATTATCTAGGGTTATATTTGCACTTTCAATTATCGCAGGGTTATATTTGCACTTTCGTCAATTATATAAGGTTATATATGCACTTTACTCAATTATTTAAGCACTTACTCCAAGTATATTGAGTTGATAATCACCTAAATATTATTAGATAAGGAAAGAAACCTATATAAATATACCATTACAAAAGAAGGAAAGTGAATATTATTAGAGGGTAGTAACTATTCATAAACTTATTATTAGGACGCTTCCAATCTAAAGCTTATTGGAAATAAAGTTAATTGAATCATTATTGAATATTTTTTGGGATAAGCTTATCCAATCATTATTGGAGATAGAAACATAGTCAAACAATTAATTTTTTAATTTAGGCACATGGGGCCCACGAAAGTTGGGCCCACCAGAAGAGTAGACTGAGTCTTCTAGGTGAAGACCGTACAGTACATCTATATATAGATTTTGTATTCATTCAGACCGCAGACGCAGACGCAAACGCTAAAACGCTCTCTCTGAGAAACCCAGAAACTCTGTCAAAATCGCTTTCTTTCAGAAACCTGAAACTCTGTCACTGGTTCCCGAAATCTTGAAAATGACGGCGGAGACTGACAAGAAACGGAAGGGCGGCACCGGTCGAAGAAGAATCGAGATCCGAAAGTTCGATAAAGTTGAAAGGCGCCGTTCTTCCTTCTCCAAAAGGTACGCTACTCTTTTCAAAAAGGCTAAGGAACTTCAAGAAGTGTGTCCCGGTAGTCGAGTCGCTGTGATCGTAGAATATCCCTCCGGGAAAAAATTCAAAGCCTCGGCTCCTGAACCCCTTATCACGTCTGTTGTCGAAGCCTTTCTTGCGAGTTCATCTTCCTCCGTTCACAGTGTCGATTCACCTAAAAGCCCTAGCTCCCCAATTGCGGAAATCCGACCTTTAGCGGATAAAATTGAAAATGTTCAAAACCCTAATTTCGAAATTGGGGAAATCCGACCTTCTTCGGATGATTGTGCGCAAAACCCTAATTTCCCCAATTTCCAAATTGGGGGTGAAGAGTCGGATTTTTTGTCACCTTCTAGCTTTGAAAATCAAGAAATTGCTGATTTTTTGTGGGAAGACGAGCCTCATTGCTCTGATGTGCCTTTGAGTTGTTTTCAAGAATGGGAGCATCTTATTTGATCTCAGATATTAACTAGTCTTTCAGTTTGCAGACCAACAGCTTCAGTTTCTACTTTCTAGACTGTTAGTCAGTTTTTGTTTCCAGTTCTGTAGTTTGTTAGTTAGAGCTGTTGGTCAGCTTTTAGATGCTAGTACAGTTAGTTTGAAGGTTATTAATCTGTTTCATTAATACACGTTTTTGCAATAAAAATTTACAAATCTGTTTTCACAAATCAAGCTTTACTGCTTTCCGAATTTTAGTTTCTGAAAATTCACATATCTTCAGTGTCGTGGCATAATCACCACAGTGAATCTGGGTTTTAAAAAGCGCAAAGTGCAGGGAAGCGTCGCAAATCCTGTACTAGGATTATTTCAATAAAGACACAACATGGAACTTAGAATAATAACATAGTATCATAAAAGACAACTAAAACATTCAACGCAATACCAAACTCAAAGTTTTATGGGTGGTAAGAAGTACTAAACGACTAAGATCGAAAGATTCTTAAAGTTATTGTGAAATGATTGGCTCTAATCTCCAGTCATCGGAAAAATCATCATCATCTTCACTAAAAGAATCCCTATGAATCTCATCTGTTGCCGTTGGTTTTTGAGAATGGGAGCCAGAGAGCTGAATGCGGTCTTGTGAAGAACAGATTCGTGAAGATGAGATATTCTGAACGATCCTTTCTCTTTTTTATGTTTAATTTCCTTCGTTAAACTAACCCTAATACTATTCTAATTCAGCCCAAACTCTTCTCAGCCCAAACCCCTTTCATTTAAAAAAGAGAACCAAAAAAAAAAACCAAGTTCAGTAAAAAGACAGAAAGTGTGCTTTTTTCAGCGCTTGGTGCTTCAACAAAATCGCTAAAAAGCGCTCGGAAGTGTGCGCTTCCAGTTTGTATCAGCGCTTCTCGATACAAAGCACTTCAGGTAGCGCCTAGCGCTTTAAGCACGCTTTTTAAAACCCAGCAGTGAATGTACCTGGGGAACCAAATTGATTGAATTACATGCAAATAACTGATTTAGTGGTATACTATACCTTTATTAAAGTGTATCTTCATAAGGTTTGTTTAAGCCTGCATTGATCAATGTCTCCCGTGGATGAAGAAAGAAACCATCACTGAGACGATAGGCTTCTAATGTAATGTAGGTAATAGGTTGAGTTTGGCGGAAGGAGGTTTAAATATACTTACAGTGTAAGTGTGAATTTTGGGGTGGTATTTGTGGAAGCTTAAAGTATGCAACTTTACCTTATATTTCTATATGAGATTTCAAGTCAAATAGCAACAGCTGCGTGCTCTGCAAAAAGGAATCAGTATCAGGTCAAATAGTAATGGTCACAAAGAACCTAAAATGCCCCTAAAAAAGAACTGTCTGTCATTAGTGTTTTAGTTGAATTTCAATTTTTTAGCATTGAGTGATCTTTCTGTGTCGCTGGTTTAAGTGTAAGATTTCCTTTGAACTGACTGTCATTAGTTCTCAAGGTTGATCTGGTCAAGAGACATTGTTTTCCTGTGTATTGGAGTGGAGATAACAGGCAAGTTCTAAGAGGTCACTGGTTCGCTCGTAAGGGAGGTCTTGATTGGCTTCCTTTACGAGAGGATGTTGCTGAGCAGTTGGAGTTTGCGACTTCAGCAAGGTACTAGATAATAAAAGTTTGATCTTCTCACCTAAATCTTTTGTTGGTCGTTTTTGAGTGATTTTGCTTGATTTAATTTGTTGCCTGTTCTGTAGCTTGAATTACCAAATCTTGTTGGTCTTCAGGTTTGGCAACAAAGGACATTTCAGTTATCAGGATTATTTGCTGCTCGGGTTGATTTGCAGGGTTCTCACTGGTACAACTTAGGTTTTTGAGCCTATAATAATATTTATGCTCTTGATTCTGTACGTCAAACTTTCTATTCTGCATACAGGGACTTCATGCACTTTTTACTGGGGAGGGTGATACTTGGGAAGCATGGCTTAATGCTGATGCATCTCGGTTATCTTCTGTTGTTAGTTTGGGTGGGAGCAGTACAAAGTTGAGATGTGGCTATGCGCCTTCTCTGTCTCCTAAACCAACACAGGTACCTCTTTTGTTTTAAGATACCTTCCTTTTTTAGTGTGTACTCTTCAATAGAATGCCTGTAATATGTTGTTCTTGCTTTTCTTACATCAGAAATAGATGCTCTTAATTGGTTTTTCCTAGCTTTTATATGGTTGTGTGTCAAAGAAAGAAAGCTGAGGCTCTATTGAGTTACAGCTGCAATATATTGATGTTAGTTTCTGGGAAAAATTAATTTTAATAGGACTTGAATTTTGCTGTAAGTAAATTACCTGGTATTAACTTCTAGTTTGTTACTTTTCAGTTTGTTCTAGTTAGTTTTAACTACTAGTTTGACCTGCTTTCATGTCCTTCAGTTTTTTTATGTACCTCTTCCTCTCTAAGCACTGTACGGGGTAATTTGCACCACTAATATCTGATAATATGGTCAGATCATCAGTATACCTACTTGAATATTTATCCATACCAAGAAAATTGTATTGTTTTTTTGTATGCCAGGTTTTTTCAATGTAAGCTCTCTCCTAGGAAATTCATTCCATTAGTGATGTAAGAGAACTTGTCTTAAATGTAGTCTTGTTCAAAGCTTAGAACAAAACCACTAAAATTAATTATACCGGTGAGAGGAAGACCTATGAAAACCTGGAAAGAGACTGAAGAAAGATATACTACTATATTTAAAAATAAATGAAACTACTCTCCTGAATAACTTCATGATGATTTTCTGCTCCCTTTCCACCAGTCACTGTTGGCTATTGTTTTTTTATGATCAGTTGCTGATTAACTGAGACATTACATTGGTTTTTAATGCAGAAACTACTGGATAGACCCTGATACCGCTCTGTTTATACTGAAGCATTTGTATAGGGAAATACCAGTAGAGCCTCCTTCTGGTGGTGAAATTCAAGAGGGAACTTCAAATGATGCAACAAGTAGTTTGCTAGGCTGGTCAGAGCAGAGAGATGAAGAAATCTCTCTGACATTTGCTGATAAAGTTTGGATGAAGGACTTCTCTTCCAAACTTAGAAGTTTTGCGAAACACTGAACAACTGAGCTGCTCTCTTCTCATTCTCATCACCTGAATCTTCGCACGGATGAAAACTAGTGCAGGAATGGTTGGGGAATCCTCGTGTCCTTAGTTACTGGGTCCATTTCACGGGGCCATATAGTAGGTCAAGGTTGAGGAAATATGGTATGGATTAAAGCAACAGAACCGGAAAACTTTGCATCTTGCATGATCATGTCTGAAGAGTGGTTCTTGTTCCCCTTTGCTGTAAAGCAGGGCTAAAATGGCACAACTGAAAGGATGACGCCCTTATCAACCTACTGTTATGTTTATCTAAAGAGGATACTACTGAGGTCTTTTCAAGCCAGAAAGGCTAGTAAACAGGCACATTGTTTGCATGAGGTTCGATGATACTAGAGTTGTACGTGTTGGTGTTGCTGAATAAGTGCTGGTTGTGGTTGCGTGCGCTGTGTTGCAAATTAACACCAGCGACTGTACTTTGCACGTTATTCATTGTTTAATTAAGTTTAGACTGTGTACTCCCTTTGTGTGTGTGTGTGTGTGTGTGTGTGGGGGGGGGGGGAGGGACGTCCTGTTTGTACAGTTGTACTCCCTTTGTATGCTGCTTTTTTTTCATTGATTTTCTTTTGTAACATAGTTAATCATGTTTAAATCTCTCACTCAAGTTCAAGACATGTCTACTCACAGTGAGTATATTTTGGTTGTATTCACTTACAGTGAGTTTTGTGTTTTGGGATGAAAGGCACGTTTAAAATGGTTTTTTTTTTTGGAAACCCCAAACCATACTCACTTACAATCGAAGTTAACAACGTTCAGGGTTAGATTACATCTAAAAGTTAAGGGTATTTAGACTCAGGGTTAGATTACATCTAAAAGTTAAGGGTATTTAGACACGTTCTCGTTTTGCGGGGTTTGATTGGCACTTTCGCTCTTAAATTAGGGTTATTTTAGCACTTTATTTGAATTAAATTTGGTGGATTAAAACAACCTAAAATTGACTAAAAAGGGAAAAAAAATCAATATAAATATACCATTAAAAAAATGAAAGTGAATCATTATTAGAGGTTAGTACTATTCATAAACTTGTTATTAGGACTCTTCCGATCCAAAGCACATTGGAGATGAAGCTAATTGAATCATATTATTGATTCAGTTTTTAAGATAACCTTATTGAATATGCTTATTGACATTGTTGGAGATGGAAACATAGTAAAATAGTACAATTTTGATTTAGGCCCATGGGGCCCAAGAAAGTTGGGCCCACCAGATCAGAAAACTAAGTCTTTTAGTTACAGACCGTACAGTATATGTTTAGATAGATTTTAGGTATATTGTCACACACACAGAACTGAACAAGGGCAAAAGGGGAATTGAATTGATTTTCAAGTTTTGTTTATGGAAGAACTACAGAAACGAAGAAGAAGAGGAAAGAGAAGAGGAAACTAGATTGAGGTACGCTCAATTCTGAATTCACAATAAACAACATATCCTCCCTCTTCCTTTCCATGCTATTCATTTATCTTCTAACCTCCTAACAACTAACTACCTATAATTGTTTGGATTCTGTTGTTGGGATTTCTGTTGCTGAATTGGTTATTCTAATGGCCTTGCCGTTGCTGTTGAACAGGAAGTTAAGCTTCCGGCTTTGCTCCCAGCTTCCCGATTTGCTTCCCAATGTTCGTTCTATCCTTAGTCTAACTGGGCCGTTTGACATATATCTATAGATTTTTCTAAACCCAAATGCAAACGCAAAAAAAAATACTTTCTTTCAGAAACACAGAAACTCTATCAAAAATGCTTTCTTTCAGAAGTTCAGAACCTCTGTCACTCAGTTTGCAAAATCTTGAGAATGGCAGCGGTGATTGACAAGAAACGGAAGAACGGCACCAGTCAAAGAAGAATCGAGATCCGAAAGTTCGAGAAAGTTGAAAGGCTTCGATCTTTCTTCTCCAAAAGGTACCCTACTTTGTTCAAAAAGGCACCCTACTTTGTCCCAAAAAGGCTAAGGAGCTTCAAGAAGTGTGTCCTGGCAGTCGATTAGTTGTGATCGTAGAATATCCCTCTGGGAAATCATACAAAGCCTCAGCACCTGAACCTCATATCCAGTCTGTTGTCCAAGCCTTTCTTGCGAGTTCATCTTCTTCAGTTCATAGTGTTGATTCATCTAAAAACCCTAGTTCCCCAATTGGGGAAATTAGGGAAATCCGACCTTTATCGGATAAAGTGAAAACGCTCAAAGCCCTAATTTAAAAATTGGGGAAATTAGGGAAATTGGGGAAATCCAACCTTTTTTTGGATGGCAATGAAAATTTGGATTGTGCACAAAACCCTAATTTCCCCAATTTCAAAATTGGGGGTGAAGAGTCAGATTTTTTGTCAACTTCTAGCTTTGAAAATAAAGAAATTCCTAATTTTTGTGGAAGACGAGCCTCATTGCTCTGATGTGCCTTTGAGATGTTTTCAAGAATGGGAGCATCTTATTTGATCTTAGATATTAACTAGTCCTTGCAGACCAACAACTTTAGTTTGTAGACTATTAGTCAGTTTTGGATTTCAGTGTTGTAGTTTGTTAGTTAGAGTTGTTGGTCATTTTTTAGAGCTGTTGGTCAGTTTTTAGATGCTAATGCAGTTAGTTTGAAGCCTGGTTTTAAAATGCGCTCTGATGCGGCCATGTAATGCGCAGGGTCGGTCCAATGTATTTAGGGCCCCGTGCGAGAAATTTTTTTGGGGCCCATTTATAAATAATTTTTTTAAGAAAAGAAATATATTTATTGAGGATTAGAACCTAGCCAAGTGCAATGCTAGGAGGCTCACCCCACGCCTGTTTTATTTTTATTAAAATATTGAAAAAGACACAAAATATGGGGTACATAAACCAATACCCTAAAAAATATTACATTGTTTGAATTGTATTCTAACGTAAGAGTTCAAAAATATCGATCATATGTTGTATGATCCAGGTAGACAAATTGTGCACCGATTCTCACTTATTTTGCTCGTTCTCTGCACATAAATAATAATTTTTACTTTGATATAACGAATGAAAAAGTGTGGCCATTAAAAAAAAGAAGTAATTAATGTGTACAAAATACTCACAAAAATGGGAACAAAGACTGGAGACTCCTTCACAAAATTGTTGTACCTTCATTTTATTTTATATGATTCATTATTGCACTTTTAGAGGCAAAATCATTAATTATATCATCAATGTCAATGATTTTCAATTTTTTTTATGATCAATATTGCTAATGCATTTAACCTATATTGGCCCAAAAAGGTTAAAACAAGTGATTGATACATGCTACGGTTTCTTCAAAAAAAAAAGTAAGGAAAGGAAAGGTAATATTTTATGGTGTAACATTTTCCACATGTTCACTTAAACATAGCCCAAAAAAGGCCCACAACAGTAATATTTTTCTGAATTTTGAATTAAAAAATGATTGAATGTAATGTTAAAATATAAAAATGGCCCATAATGGAATAGAATAGGCCTAGCTAACTTATTTTGGTATTTAATTCATTTATGCATTTAAAAGAACAAAAAAATTATTTTAAAAAACCTAATACATAATAGGCAAATATAATATTTTTGTTTCCCTTAAAATATTGGACCCGATACGGTTGCACGGTCTGCGGCCCCTTTTGACCGGCCCTGGTAATGTGCGATGCGCTCCGATGCACTTCTTCCACGCATCCGGTGGCATGGTGCCCCGGTTTTCCAGGATGCGAAGCGCATCCGATGCGAAGCGCATCAGTCGCATCCCAGAGAAGATGCGTTTGGGCTCTAAAATTGGAAAAGGAAAGGAAACCCATTGAAATTGGAAAGGGAAAGGAAAGCCCATTTAGTTTTTAAAAGCCCACTGAAATTGGAAAAGGAAAGGAAACCCTAATGATTTCTCAAATTGTGTCGGCTATTTCTTCTCCCTCGCATCGGCTCTTCATTTATTCTCCTCTCTGACGACTCTGCTTTGACGTTGTTTTATATTCTCTTCTCCTTGCGTCAACGACTTTGCTAAGGTAATTTTCATCTCAATTTGTAGTTCGGATATCAATTTGTAGTGGTCGCTTTCTTTGACTCCAGAAAATCTGCAACTAATAAAATAATTCTCAACTCCAACTGTGCATCTCAGTATGCGTGTGTCTCTTTGGCGAGACCCTAAGACCCTAAGGGAAGTATAATAAACTTTAGAAAAAGTGCTTTTATAACCCTACCTAGTTGACATAAGTGCCAATATAACCTTTCAATATTCGAAAGTGCCAATATAACCCTATATAGTTAGTGAAAGTGCCAATATAACCCTATAAGTTTTAAGTATGTGCTGATATAACCCAACAAATATTAGAAATGTGCTGATATAACCCTACAAACATTAAGAATGTGCTGATATAACCCAATAAGATTGCATAATGTGCTGATACCCTACCTAATTTCAACGAACTATGGCGTTTCGGCTAACTATGAGGGTAAAATTGTCCACCCAATTTCAGAGTTAGCCCAAAGGGTATTTTGGTCAATTTACATAGAGTCAACGCTAAAAAATTGAGGTCTATGCCGAAAATGATATCTGAGGGTTATATTATCACTTTCATGAACTAGTTAGGGTTGTATTTGCACTAAAAATTATCATAGGGTTATATTGGCACTTACTTAAGTAGATAGGGTTATATTGACATTTATCCCTAAACTTTAAAACAGATTTCATTTGTACAATAAAGGGAAGCAAGCATCAATGAATGAATATTTGAATAAAGAGCTAAGGAAGAAAGCATGTAAAGCCATTGCAAAGTGATTTTTATGATGTGGGGATTCTATTCCATGCGGTTACTCATGAGAGTTTTGGAGATATGGTTGAAATGACTGGACAATTTGCACCCGGTTTGAAACCACCTACAATGTATGAGTTAAGAGTTCCTCTACTTAAGGAAGAAGTGGCAAAGCTCGGGTGAAGGAGCATGAAAAGAGTGGGTTAAAAAGGGATGTTCTATTTTATCCGATGGATGGCGTGATTCGGTTGTTCAAAGGGATATTATAAAATTTCTTGTTAACTCTTCTAAGGGCTCGGTCTTTATCAATTCCATTGATGCTTCCGAAGTCTCAAAGGATTTAACCTTGTCGTTCAAACTTCTCAATGACAAGGTAGAGGAAATTGGCGAGGAAAATGTGGTCCAAGTGATTATCGATAATGCATCCGCTTATAATAAGATTAATACTTTCAATCTAGTTGTTTTTTTAAGAATTTCATAAGCAACATTGAAAAACTAATAACTTTCTTTAAAAAATTTACATTCGTAGGAACACTTTTGGAAGCCGAGAGAAAACACTTGTATTGGACTCCTTGTGCAGCTCATTGCATTGATCTCATGTTAGAGGATATTGGAAAATTACCCACAGTTCATACTACATTGAATGATAGTATATTTATGAGTGGTTATATTGTTAGTCATGTTGGTCGTGTGAATATGATGAGAAATTTTACCAATCAAAGGAATTTGCATAGACCCCCTCAAACAAGGTTTGCCACTTCATTTATTACTCTTTCTCAAATTCACCAACAAAAGAGTAATTTGAGAAAAATGATTAAATTGGAAGAGTGACAACAAAGCAAGTGGGCAAAGGAACCGGAAGCAAGGAAGGTTTCTCAAATTATGTTAAAAGATTCTTATTGGAAGAATGTAGTGCATGTTCTTAAGTTGACATCTCCACTTGTGAAAGTTCTTCGAATTGTTGATGGAGAGGTAAAGCCGGCTATGGGCTACATTAATTGCAAAGTGTTTTATGGAGAGATCAAAGTCAGACAAGAAAGTGTTTGAGATTATTGACCAAAGGTGGGATTGTCAACTTCACCGCCCTTTGCATGCGGCGGGATACTTCCTGAACCTGGAGCTCTTCTATGATAATCCCGAAAATGCACTTTTTGAGGAAGTTCAAACGGGATTCCTTGCTTGTATTACTCGATAGGTTCCGGATGTTAAAATTCAAGATTCTATTTTGCAAAAGTTTGCAAAAGTTAATGTTTATATTGTAGCATTATGGTGGGAACAATATGGCGCAAATGCTAAAAATTTGCAAAAGTTTGCAATACACATACTTAGTTTCTCATGTAGTGCTACGGGTTGTGAGAGAAATTGGAGTGTATTTGATCAAGTAAGTATCTATAATTTTATTTTTCTTGTTTACAAGAATTTGTCTCTTTTAGTTTTCATTTTTAGTAATGAAAATTAATTTGTGACATTTCTTGATTTTCTTCCTAGCTTCACACAAAGAGGAGGAATAGATTGGGACACGAGAGGTTGAACAATTTGATTTATGTGAAGGCCGATAAGGCTTTAAGCCAATGAGCCAAAAGCAAAGATAAGAATAATCCTATTTGTTTGGAAGATGTTGATGAAAGTAATGAATGGTTGGTTGGTGCGATGAATGGTGATGATTCTGGTGATGATTTGGTGTTTGCAAATGATAATTTGAGTTGGAGTGCCGTGAGAAGAGCTTCCTGGGTAGATGAGTCTAGTTACAACACAAGAGCTACGAAAAATGTTGTTGGATCTAGTTCAAACCCTACATCACGAAAGCTCATTTTGATTGATGAAGATAATAAGGAGGAGGAACAAGATATTGGAAAGGATGGGGGAGATGTAGATGATGTGATGGTCATTCATGATGATGAAAATGATCATGATGATTTTCTTGATGATCTTTAAACTTTGAAAGTCTAAACTTAGAGTTCTTAGGAACTAATTATGTTGTGTTTGTGTCGTTTTGGTTTTTTAGTGTGTTTTTTGTTGAGACTTGGGAGTCTTAAAACTTGATATTATATTTGGTAGCTAGTTAATTCGCTATTTGTTATTTGGTTGAAGTTTTTATGAATCTAGCTTTTATATTTGATGATTTGAACTTGCCCTGCATATGCATATCTATAAAATTACTAAAACAACAAGTTTTTGGCCATGTGTCACCCACACATTTAGCCACATCAGCTTTTACCAATATTTTTTAAAAAAAATTAACTTATGTATTTAATTTATTGTGTTCAATACTGAAAAGCTACTTCATTTAGTATGTTATGATTTCCAAAATGTTCTTGACGTTAAACGAGAAGTTCATATATCAAAGAAGACAATCAGCTTTCAATCACTCTTTATCGATATTTGCTTCTGTCAAAAATACCAAATAGCTCCTCTGTTCTTCCTCACCCTAGTAGACAATGGAGTGTTATAAAAAATAGAAGACATACTTTCCTATTTGTATTCTTGTAAAGCCCTAATATCCTTGGTCTATCACCTACATTCCTTTGTCTTCTAGTGAATGACCCAATTACAAGCCCACTTAAGTATATTTTGAGTCTTAGGCCTCTTTGTAGGTGATGAGAATATCAGCCCATATAGTTCTTAATTCTACTATGGCATCAAAAGCCCCAAGAAAAACTAAGTGATCTTTCAACTTTCGAAGGCATATCTCATCGAAGGTTATATGCACTATTTGACTTCTGATATGGTTTTCCACGATGTGAGTTTCCTTTGCGAGCTCTTCATTTTCCATGTTACAAAGGAGCACTTAGATTTTTATCAAATGTTCTGACCTTTAGAATTTTGAAAAAGGCGCGTGAATTGGCTTAAAGCAGGATAACGACGCGTGTGGAGCAGTTGTAGATGGGCTTTTCATCTTTTCCACGCCTTTTCAGACCTTCCGCCTTTCTAGGTAATCATTACTTTACCTTTTTCTCTTTCCTCCGCCTTTATAAGCCTAAGGGTTTTCTTTCCTTTTCCATTTCCACTCTTTTTTTTGCAGGTTTTTCTCTCTGAGAGCTCTTGATTTATAACTTCTCCAGCCCCTAAGCCTTAACCTACCTCCATCTTCATTTCCACAAGTAAGTTTCCATGGATCCCAGTGCTATCCTAGTTTTTTCCTCATCTTCTCCCCTTGTAGATTTCGAGAGGAATAGTGAGGAGAGACCGAGAGAGAGAGAGTTCATCAGGAAACAAGTCCTCGCATAGTGTCAATTCCTTTTTTCTAGAAAAAGTTCCCCTTGATCAGTTAAATTCTCAGTCGATTCAGAGAGTACAGAGTCGGTAAACCCTATTCACAGCCCTAACCAATTTCCCAATCTCCACAAGGGTGATTCTACTAGGGTTAATTCCCCTAGATTAGGTGAGGTTTCTGGTAAGGGTTTTGCTAATCCTTCAAAGAGTAGCTCCGAGCACATGGATGGCTCTGGGATTGAGAGGGTTGCGAACAAAATTTTATATGAACCTTCAAAGAGGAAATTTGTAGTTGATAGGTGTTCGACACAGTATGTTTACCCTGAGGAGGTGAAAAAACTCATCGAAGAGGTCCCTTCGTACCAACACATCTTAACACTCGACTGAAAGCTCTCGAAGCTAATGAGCATGCTTATTTACCCATAGGGAGAGCTATGACTTACAGTAGACATATTAGACCAAGTGAAATGGTAGAAACTGCTGTCGGTTTCTTACCAATTAAATAAATTATTTTTCTCATTATCTTTATTCCACCTCACTCTAAGAAACCGCTTAAGAAACCACCCATTTTTTTCTCCAAATGGTAAGAAACCACTTTTTATTATTCATGCACACCACTTGATTTTCTCTATCCTACTCATTAATTTTACTATAAACATTTAATTTAAATAAAATTGTCCACCCAAAATAAGTTGAATGTGAAATTTAATAATACATTATAACTTTAAAATTGAATTTCATTTTTTTCAATAATTATTCCAAAAATTTTCAATAAATTTTCTTCAATAATTTTCTCAAAAATCATTCCAGATTTTAAAATAAAAATGGATTTTTACATTATTTTACTGATTTTTAAATTAAATTTTACAATTAAAAAAACATATTTAAAAAAATAAACAAAGGTATGGACACGTGACCCAGTCAGGGCATGCCACATGTCCCTCATATATTTTTAAAAAAGGAAACTGCATGCGGAACACGTGGGCAAATGTATGGCTGACACGTGTCCCATTTGGGAACAAAAAAATGGGTCGCTTCCAGCGGCCCCTTGACCATGTGTGCTGATGCCCCACACCAATTTTTTAACCAATTGCCTAGCAAGGAACTAAGGGGCAGCTTCTTGCTAAGAAGCCACCAGTGCACTTGCTCTTAGGTCAGGTCTTAGCTTCCCTTTTCCCTCCTTGCTATCGAGTCTAATGGAGGAGTTCGTTGTCACTTTATCCCAACTTCACCCTAATGTGATTGTAGTAATAATGGCTTTCCTGGTTAGGTGTAGGGAGGTTAATGTGGACCCTCGTTACGAGTTATTTCGAGTTGTTTATTCTTTAATTAGTAATCAAGATGTAAAGGGTATTTTCACCTTAAGTAACAGGTTGTCTGGCCGAAGGTTTATTATTCCCCCCTAATAATTTGAGATGGAAAAATAAATCTTTATCCTTCGATTGCACTGGATCTTATCGAACTCCTCAATGGAATCCTGATGCCCTTTCTGAGATAAGGAAGGGGAGGTATGTGGTTCCTGAGAGACTTCGCGAGGACGTAGATTTCCTTTGAGAACCTGAGCCTTTAGATACTAATACCTATCGCCCTGCAACCAAGGGTGATATACCTTTCGTTTAGCTGGTGTGGGTCTATGAGGATATCTATGCCTCAGCTGACCGTCGAGTGTTTGAAGAGGTTGATTCGGAGGGTCATGAAAGCACTAATAATAGAAAGATATGTGATGATAGGCTACCCCATCTAAGGCCTCTTCGATCTATGGATCCTTCGCGAGGAATAATTGTTGAGAAGATAGCCTCTTCGGACACCTCTGAGGTCTTTTGGATACTATTTTTAGAATTTTTCTTCTCTGTCTTGTTACAGTTTGTAACTTACTCTTTCTTTATGCAGTGAGCGGTGCAGAGGACTTTGTCAAAATATATTGTACTCTTTCTATATTGTACTTTGAGTCAGTGGGGGATATCATGCATTATCAAGATGAGGTTAAGAAACTTGAATCCCAGCTTGGCGAGATGATCAAGCGAAATAACTATTTTACCGAAAAAGTTTCTAGACTGTAAGGGGTTATCGGCGATAACTAATGGTTTTGTAGTGAGATTGTATGTCAGAATTCCTAGCTCTCAAGCCAGGTGTCGGCCAATTCTGCTACTATCCAGCTCTATTCTGACAGCCTTCGAGCACATGGATTATCTTAAGGGGCCTTGATATGGGCCCTATTGGTGGCATTTTTAGGTTCATGTATGATACCAAGATGGCTATGATGCAAAAGGTGTTAGATAGGGACCCATATTACTATGCGGTATTCGATGCCATTCACGAATGGAAAGAGCATCTTTGATAAGAGAAGAATGCCAACTCCCAGAAAGAAGGTCCTTCAAATAGGGGTTCTTCACCAGGAATCTCTTCGAAGGGTAAGCGTTCGAAGAGGGTCTCCTAAAAGAAGACTCATTCTAAGAAGAATGCCCAGGCGAAAAAGAAGACTCGGGCGAAAAAGAATGCCCAGGGAAATTTTATCTTAATTTCTTCTAATTTACACTTTAAACCTTGGTCTTTCCATGACTTATGGAAAGACCGTCTTTCAAGAGACGCACTCATATATGTATATTTATTTATTTCAGTTCAGTTCAGTATATTTATATATATTTTAGTTAAGTATATTTATACATATTAGTACTTTATATTTATATTTATTTCAGTTCAGTATATTTTTTGCTGTAATTTATCATATCATTATCTGTTACGTTGCATGTATCTTCTATAATACGACACATGATACCTTGCGATTGGATCCATAAAAGGAGCCAAATATCTTTTTGTATTTTGTAAGGTAAAACATATTTTAATTAAGAAATAAAACTAAAATCTTAAGATAATTAAAATTGAAAAATAAAATATTACAAGTTCATATTTAAAATAAGAACAAAACTAAAAACAATGTTTGATATAAGAGGAGGTGGCGTTGGTGGGAGGAAACAGAGGGATATAGGCGGTGTTGGTGGGAGGAGACAAAGGTACGGAGACGGGTTAATGTGAGGGAAGGGGGGGAGGAAGTCTGATGGAGAATAGGGTTTCAAAGGGAAAATAAGGTTAAGGGGGAAAAGGAAATTATAGGTCAGGTGCCTAAGGTTTGGGCCTAAGCCCATTAAAGGCGGTCTATACAGAACTGTCTTTAAAATGAAAAAATGACTTGGGAAAACACTTTCGAACTCATAACTGCTTACGGTCCTTAAAAAGTGATTTTAAAGGCGGAATCGCCTTTAATCAATCACCATTAAAGGCGTTTCCGCCTTTAATAAATTAGAACCGCCTTTAAAATGGCCTGGGAGGGACTTCCAAACTCGGAACCCCTTTCGGACCACAATTAAAGGCGGTTTTCATGGAACCGCCTTTAATTGGACGCCTTTAATAGAGCTCTCTCTACTAGTGGAATCATGTTATAAACTTTATAACTACTATACGTTGTATAATAAATTTTTAATATTGCAACTAAGAACTTTTACCTTTTATTATTCTAATTAAACCCCGTCTTACATAGGCTTATGGAAAGACGATCTTTCCCAAGACTTTGCGTATTATTACTTGTTTTAATTTTTAAAATACAATATTTAAATTTTATAAAAAATTACAAGATTTAAGGTAAAAGTCATTGTGGACTCACTATAAGCTTATGGAAATGCTAAACATTCTCATTTATTAATACAATTATTTTTCATTTAGTTCAGATCAATGCAGTTCAGTTCAGATCTGTTAAGCTCAATGCAGTTCAATTTATATTAGTTATTTTGATAAATGTTTGTCCTTTAAACACTATTTTAAACTGATTTATATGTTTAGTATTTTAACAATGTATAAAAAGAAATAAAATTTTTAAAATTTAAAAGAACATGGTAAGTAAATTTATATAATAAAATATTTTTTATTTTGATTAAAAATTAGTTTATAGAATTGAATTTCAGTTTTTGAGTTCATTATGTTTAAACTTATTTCAAATCAGTATATTAATACTTATTTCAATACAGTTTAATTCAATATATTTATATTTGTTTCATTCTAATTCTGTTCAGGGACACATGAGATCAGCTCTAGATAAGGGCCTAATAGTAAAACGGTGCAGTTAGTTTTTTTAGGGCCTTGCTATATCCCGCCCTGTATTTTACTATCCTCGCCCTAATACGTATAAATACACGTATTTTGAATTAAAATAAAATAATTTTGAATTTTAAAAAAACAGAAAAAAGAAAAAAAATATATAAAACACTATAAAAAACACTATAAATACCCCTCCCCTCTCTCCATTTCCCTCTCTCCTTCCCTCTCCCCTTCCCTCTCCCCCTGCCCTCTCCCCCTGCCCTCTCCCCCTTCCCTCTCCCCCTTGCCTCTCCATTTCCGACCGCCGCCCGCCGCCGCCGGAATCCCGCCGGAAAATGTAAGTTTTTGAGAAATTTTTTTTTTCTTTTCATGGGAATCGTTGCCCGATCTATTCGAATTTTGTTGAACTTGTCGGAATTGTTAGAATTTTGTTGAGCTTGTCGGAATTGTTAGGATTTTAGTTATGTGACATAATAGAAGTTATTGAGAAATGATTTTTTAGAAATTGTGCTTCTTTGGAAATTGTTTAGCTATGTGACATATGTGGAATTAATGACATAATGACATAATTGGACGTGATGACATAATTGGAAGCTTATTGTGTTTTTTAGTAATTATTTAGTTTAAATTTGGCCATAATATTTTAGAAATTGTATTTTTTAGAAGTTGGGTTTTTTAGAAATTATGTAGTTATGTGACATAATAGAAATTACTTAGGAATTATTTGTTTAGAATTTGTGTTGTTCTGGAAATTATTTAGGTATGTGACATAGTTGGAATTAAAACGAAGAAATTGTGTTCTGTGTAAATTACTTAGTTTAAATTTGGACATAATATTTTAGGAATTGTTTTTTTTAGAAATTGGGTTATTTAGAAATTATTTAGTTATGTGACATAATAGAATTTATTTAGAAATTGTATTTTTTAGATATTGGGTTATTTAGAAATTATTTAGTTATGTGACATAATTGGAATTAAAACGAAGAAATTGTGTTTTGTAGAAATTACTTAGTTTAAATTCGGACATAATATTTTAGAAATTGTATTTTTTAGATATTGGGTTATTTAGAAATTATTTAGTTATGTGACATAATTGGAATTGAAATGAAGAAATTGTGTTTTGTAGAAATTACTTAGTTTAAATGTGGACATAATGGTTTAGAAATTGTATTTTGTAGAAATTGGGCAATTTAGAAATTATTTAGGTATGTGACGTAATTGGAATTAAAACGAAAAAATTGTGTTTTGTAGAAATTACTTAGTTTAAATTTGGACATATTGTTTTAGAAATTGTATTTTTTAGAAATTGGGTAATTTAGTAATTATTTAGTTATGTGACGTAATAGAAATTATTCAGAAATTATTGATTAGGAATTGTGTTTTTTGGAAATTATTTAGTTATGTGACATAATAGAATATAGTTCTATGTAAATAAACTTTAGTAATCCGATGTAAACAATTGTGTAGTAAACTGTTACGATATGTTTTAACTATTGTTTCCTTGAATGTTAATAATAGTGCGATGTGGTAAGAAAATAAGATTATTTAGTTATGTAATCTCCAATTTGTAACTAAAAAAAATGTTCCAGTTCGTTGATGCACTGTTCGAAAATATTAGTTCACACGTTGTTGAAATGTATGTTAATTTATCTTATCATATCAGTTTGATTCACTTGTTGTTATACTAATTACATATCTTGTGTCGTAGATGAGCACTGGTGGTCAACCTGACGGTCATGGTCGTTCCATACGACGAAGATGTGTTAGTGCCTCGGCGAGACAGGCTAGAGGCCGCGTGGTCGAGGATGAACCGTCGCCTCGCCCGCGGGAGTTTGATGTAGGAGCGGAGCAGCCTTCTCCACCGAGCGTTCGTGCATTCGATCCCATGCCGACATGGGACGGTCCGGAGATTAACATCCTCGCGTCCGGTGGTATCCGTCATGATAGTGATTGGCAGATGAATTATGACCTGCCCGCAGATGTCCCCCCGGTGGGCCAACCTGGTTCGAGTGTTCCATTGGATGCCGGGATCGAACGTTATGCTGAAGCTGGAGCCAGGCACACCGTGAGGAACAGAGCTGGTCAATTCGCACAGTCTTCTGGTGGATCGTGCAATGCCGGTGAGCCTAGCACCGGAATGACACCGAGGAATAGGAGGAAGCGACCCGCCGATGAGACGTGGCTAGTGCGGGGACCGATGGCTGGTGGCCCGCAGGATGACCTCGTCATACCAAGCTTCGGAGGACACGTCGCGCTTGACGTTTGGAATGGTATAGAGCGAGGTGTGTTGAGATGCCATGCTCGGTCGCCGCTATGCAAGCAGCTAGTCGACACGCTCCCCGAACTGAGCGATGTTGCACAGGCCCGGATACATGCGACCGGGTTGGGCCACCTGCCTGCGATTATGTTCCAGTTCCTTGACATGGCACTGATATCCGCTTTTGTCGAGAGGTGGCAGCCGGACACGAACACATTTCACATGCCGTTTGGGGAGATGACCATCTTGATGCATGACGTTGAGATGATTCTTGGCATTCCCATCGATGGTGGCGCTGTTGCGAGTACCATTTCGGCGGAGACTATTGAGGAAGCGTGCGCTGAACTGTTTGGGAAAGACGTGGAGTCCTTTGTCGCGGAAGACTGGAACGGGGGTAACATAGATGCCCAATCTTTGATGGCGAGGTGTGTAGCGGCGGGGCAGAGCCAGAACTTCCAATTTATGTGCTACATGCTGACCCTGTTTTCATCCACGCTTTTTGTGGATAAAACTGGGAATAAGGTTAGAGCCAACCTTCTACCCCTGCTTGATTCGCAGTTGTCGTGGGGCTCGGCGACGTTGGCCAGTTTGTATCTGCAGTTGGGAATTGCGTCCCGGTCCAAGGCGCGCGGCCTATGCGGATGTTGCACGCTGCTTCAAGCATGGATATACGAGTACTTTCCGATGTTTCGGCCGGGACCGAGTACGTTGCCAGCTCTTCCGGGTCGCGCCAGTCGGTGGCACACAGGGGATAGATCGGGGAGGGGTACGGGGAGGCTCGGTGCCATCAGGCGACAGTTGGATGCCTTACAGCCCGACCAGGTATGAATTCCATGCTTTTACTCTTATTCTGACAGTAGTAGATAGATCGGATTCCATAGAAACGTAACATGTCTGTGAAACTTTTTGCAGGTGGATTGGTTGCCATATGGAGTGGACGTGGTTAGGGCTGCGGGGGGGAGGACTCACTACCGCGGCGTGATTCGACACCTCGACGCAATGGAGGCGTACATGCCAGATCGCGTTGTGCGGCAGTTCGGTCTCCTACAGGGTATACCGCGGGGTCTTGCAATTGCGCCCGAGCCTTGTTCCCGCCCGGCTGATCCAGCCGGCTATTCAGTGACCTACCCAGGGAGGCTGCAGTTGACCCTATGGGAGATGGCACACAGTTGGCACAACGGTCAGCTTGCGGCGTTCCCGATAGCCACGAGCCCATCAGAGTGTACCATGGATTACGAGGGCTGGTACGCGACCCATTCGCACCCATTGATCGCAAATCCTGAACATGCTGCCGCGAGTGGACCGGACAGGATACATCATCAGTTATCGGTAAGTTTTCCCGTACTGTTTGCTTCGAGTAATTCTATTACATTTTACTGTTTCGTTATTGTAAACTCTGTTTCCTGTGCAACAGATGCTGAGTGACATGATGGGCGACCTGGATCCGTTTGACTCGGCGACCGTTGATGGACTCGCCGACCCCTGCATGAGGGAGTTGATGACGACTTTTGTCAGTCGTCGCGATGAGTACCGCAGGCTCGGTTATGGACCCATTCCTTAGTCGGACGTTTGCTTATGTACGAACCCACAGTTTTGCCATAGTTTGCTCATTTATGTAATCGGTAACTGTTTGTGCATATCAAATACATAAGTCATCGATTTTCGCAACAGTAATGCTATCAAAATAATTACTCCATGCTTCGATAGTAAATGTAGCGGTTGCGTACATGCCAAAATGTTTCTGGCGATTTACAACAGTTAATTACTCTGAGAGTATGCTCTTCTCCAAGCCCTTAGCCTCCTACGAAAGGGTAACTCCCAACCTACGACATCAGCCTTCCTCAACGTGGTCCACATATTAACCACGGGGGGCATGGGACAGTTTTCCTTCACGTGTACCCGGACGAAATGGCTTGCACTGCGAACGTATACAATGTGTAGCTCCCTACTTGTTCCATCCTCGCCCCCGCCTGCCCTCAGTGGAAGGACTGTACAGCAATGGTCCGCCGACCCATTCTCTAAAATGTAATATAGAACTACAACCGCGTTGTAGTAGGTGGCCACAGGAAACATGTCTGCAATGACCGTAAACCAATGCTCCGGACCACATGGACCGCTGGTGTGGTGTATACGGGCTCTGGCGAGTTCAACATCATTCCGCGAACCGTATATGGGAACATAGTCAGGCCAATGAGTTGATATCTCGTTAAATACCGCCCGACGCGCTGTAGACCATTCACCTTCACCGTCTACGTGGAACGCATCAGCAACGCATCTGAAGCCACAGTTTCCATCACTCGCGACATCGTTCCAGCCTTCGATGTAGCGCCGGACAATGTGGGGGACACTTTCGAGGAACGGGAATGTCGCTGCAGGAGAACACATGAAGATAAATATCTTGTGCAGGAGGCGTTCATTAGGAAGAATGGTGCTTGTACTCACCGTGCCGGCGACCGCTCCCTGAAGCACGCCCCGGGGGCCATGAACTACTCCCGTATCGCCTGTTCACGTGCTCGTGGTAGCTCGGTGAACGCCGGGTTGATCTTGATCGGGGGACCTGCTCGCTTGGTCTCCCACGTGCACTGGTGCAATTGTCCGGCTCGCCAATGCCGCTCTCCTCCGGCCGCAACTGCGCATCTATGTAGGATGAAACTCATCGGCGGACCGAAGGGTCGCTGCGTGCCAGCTCCTCCAACAGAGTGTTGAACCGCGACTGATCTTGTTCGGCCCTCGCAATGTTGTCCGTGCTCCGCACGTGATCACCCAATGCCAGGCTCTTGAACAGCGGATGAATGTCGTCCAAGTACAAGGGGATTCCTTCAGCAACTGCCCCTGCCATGATGCATGCACACGGTATTCCGTGTGTCGAGCGCAGCACACATCCACAGTAAGCATATACCTGTGCTCCGAGTGCATCAATCCTCCCGGACTCGACCGTCAATTTATCCAGACAGTATTTGGACACATTGTTGATCAAGTTGCTGAAAAGGGCCCTACGGTGCAATCTTCCAACGACAGTTCTTGATTTCTCCAGGCCGGTCTTGATCATAGTAATCTGCTGGGCTATCTGCAGGTCGACACGCCTCCATACCGTGTCCAGCGAACCAGTCGATGTATGTAACCACCCTTTCAATGACGAGTGTGCACTTTCGACCCTGCATGTAGTTGTGTTCCCGAAATGCAGAAATCTGTTCGTCCATGCCCTCACAAATTTCTCCTTATGGGGGGTGAGCCACGTCGTCTCAGCGTAAATAACAACAGCCTCGTTCCAAGACCATCCAGTCCTCATATCCACCAAGGCGGTTTCGTACTCTGGGACGGTGGACGCATTGCAAACTCGGAACCATGCACCATTCTTGAACGCTGCCCCGTTCCTCTTATTCCCTGTCAGCACAGTAACACGTGCCTCCACATCCTTGTTAATATGCCAGGTGCAGAGCAAATGGTTCGATTCCGGAAACACAGTCCGAAGTGGCCTAATCAGTCCCATCTCCCGATCGGTGACCACAACCTCAGGGAACGGTCCATCCACAAGCAAGTTCTTCAGCGCGTTCAGCACCCACTCATAGGTATCTGCCGTTTCGTCAACGACAATTGCGTAGGCAATCAGGAAGTTTGTGTTGCAGAGGGACATCCCAACCATCTCAACGAATGGCATGCCGTAGCGATTGGTCTTGTACGTTGAGTCGATGGCCACCACCCACGGAAACGTGCGAAATGCCACAACAGCATCGTGATTGGCCATGAATAAATGAGTCAAAGTACCATCACCTGCTGAGCGGTGACTAGTGACATACCCTTTCGCGGTGGCCAGATGCAAACAATTCTCCGCTGTGTTGCGCCCGCCTCGCCTTTCTGTTGCATATGCCGACCTCTCATTGTACACCTGCCTAATGTTCTGATGCAGGTCCGGAAACGAATTACTGAGGCTGGCATTGATATGCCTTGGGGCAGTTTCTGAATCTGTCAAGTCTCTGATCATTTGCTTCGCGTCCGCATGGAGCTTGCTGCTCTGTCTATGACCCTCGGGGTACACTGAGAAAGGGTGGTTGTGCATCCCTCGTCTAGGATCCTTGCACGGCACTACATTCCAACCATTCCCCGTGATGCTCTGTTTCAAGACAATCGCGAACGGGCAGCCACAACTGCTGGTCGAGCTGCTACTCCGTCGGACTACATCAGATTCGCTCGTATCTACATCCTTATCCTTTCAGCCCCGATTGCAAATGCAATATAACCTCAGGGGACCATTCCTATTCTATTTGTAGGACCCCGTCACAAGTTCAAATCCCACCTGCAGAGCAATCCGTTGCAGGTAGGAGTAAGCCTCGGCAACGTCTGGGAACACAGCTGAGGTGGCAAATGGAGAGTATCCGTTCCGCCCTGCAGCAGCTTCACATGACTGATTGTCATCCTTAAACAGCAATAAACATCAAGTAATTAGTTACACTCAACTGCTATACCAATTACAATATCAAAATTAACGTAAAAAAACGTAAACTAACGTTACAATAATTAACAAAACAACAACATTAACGTCACAATAATTAACAAAATAACAAAATTAACAAAACAACAACATTAACGTTACAATAATTACAATTAACGTTACAATAAATAAAATTAACGTTACAATAATTTTTACGTTACGATTAATAAATTAAAATACTAAGATGAGCATAAATTAAAAAACTAAGATGAGCATAAATTTCTTTCTCATTAACAGCTAAAACATACATGTAGTGGGAAAAAATGCAATAACATCGTGGCTAGAATTAATATAACATTCTTACAGTTCAACAAATTAAAATATCAAAATAACGTAACAATACGTAACTTAACGGTACAATAATTAACAAAATCACAAAATTAACAAAACAACAAATGTGCAATAATTTCATCGTAACAGTTAATAAATTAAAACACAAAGACGAGCATAAATTTGTACGGCAAAAATTATTAAATTTAACAACTACTTACGGACAGAAAGCTAATTAGTAAAATTACCTCCGAAGACATGGAATTTCTAACACCCTTTTCGGGGTAATTTTTGCTCGTCTTGGATAGCAATATTTTTCGAGTGCCCTTCGAATGAGTAAGAATTCGAGTGCTCTTTGAATGAGTAAGAATTCGAGCTCATTTATAGCAGTTCGATTTTTGGAAGCAGGCTGGCACGGCTCGCGCCCAGCCCACGGCGAGCCGAGGCGCGTCCGGCTCGCGCCCCAGCCCTGGCGAACGGACCGCGCGCGGCTCGCGCCCACCGCACGGCGAGCCACGGCTCGCGCCCACACGCCGGCGAGCGGCCCGGCAATGGCTCGCGCCCTGTCGGTGGCGACCGGACCGGCGCCGGTTCGCGCCCAGGCCATGGCGAGCCGACCGGCGGCGCCTCGCGCCCAGGCGGCGGCGGGCGGCGGCGGGCGGCGGTCCGGCGGCGGCGGGCGGCGGCGGGCGGCGGTCCGGCGGCGGCGGGCGGCGGGCCGGCGGCGGCGGGCGGCGGGCCGGCGGCGGCGGGCGGCGGTCCGGCGGCGGCGGGCGGCGGTCCGGCGGCGGCGGGCGGCGGTCCGGCGGCGGCGGGCGCAATTTAAATTAATTAACTAAATTCGTTCCGCTAATCTTAACTAACTACAATGATCTCAATTGATTTTAATTTTCCTATTGAAAATAATACGATAAAAAATACTGTATACGTATTAGGGCGAGAATAGTAAAATACAGGGCGAGATATAGCGATCCACTTTTTTAATTTAGGAACATGGGGCCCACGAAAGTTGGGCCCACCAGAAGAGTAGACTGAGTCTTCTGGGTGAAGACCGTACAGTACATCTATATATAGATTTTGTATTCATTCAGACCGCAGACGCAAACGCTAAAACGCTCTGTCTGAGAAACCCAGAAACTCTGTCAAAATCGCTTTCTTTCAGAAACCTGAAACTCTGTCACTGGTTCCCGAAATCTTGAAAATGACGGCGGAGACTGACAAGAAACGGAAGGGCGGCACCGGTCGAAGAAGAATCGAGATCCGAAAGTTCGATAAAGTTGAAAGGCGCCGTTCTTCCTTCTCCAAAAGGTACGCTACTCTTTTCAAAAAGGCTAAGGAACTCCAAGAAGTGTGTCCCGGTAGTCGAGTCGCTGTGATCGTAGAATATCCCTCCGGGAAAAAATTCAAAGCCTCGGCTCCTGAACCCCTTATCACGTCTGTTGTCGAAGCCTTTCTTGCGAGTTCATCTTCCTCCGTTCACAGTGTCGATTCACCTAAAAACCCTAGTTCCCCAATTGCGGAAATTGGGGAAATCCGACCTTTAGCGGATAAAATTGAAAATGTTCAAAACCCTAATTTCGAAATTGGGGAAATCCGACCTTTAGCGGATAAAATTGAAAATGTTCAAAACCCTAATTTCGAAATTGGGGAAATCCGACCTTTTTCGGATGATTGTGCGCAAAAGCCTAATTTCCCCAATTTCCCCAATTTCCACATTGGGGGTGAAGAGTCGGATTTTTTGTCACCTTCTAGCTCTGAAAATCAAGAAATTGCTGATTTTTTGTGGGAAGACGAGCCTCATTGCTCTGATGTGCCTTTGAGTTGTTTTCAAGAATGGGAGCATCTTATTTGATCTCAGATATTAACTAGTCTTTCAGTTTGCAGACCAACAGCTTCAGTTTCTACTTTCTAGACTGTTAGTCAGTTTTTGTTTCCAGTTCTGTAGTTTGTTAGTTAGAGCTGTTGGTCAGCTTTTAGATGCTAGTACAGTTAGCTTGAAGGTTATTAATCTGTTTCATTAATACACGTTTTTGCAATAAAAATTTACAAATCTGTTTTCACAAATCAAGCTTTACTGCTTTCCGAATTTTAGTTTCTGAAAAAATTCACATATCTTCAGTGTCGTGGCATAATAACCACAGTGAATCTGGGTTTTAAAAAGCGCAAAGTGCAGCGAAGCGTCGCAAATCATGTACTAGGATTATTTCAATAAAGACACAACATGGAACTTAGAATAATAACATAATATCATAAAAGACAACTAAAACATTCAACACAATACCAAACTCAAAGTTTTAAGGGTGGTAAGAAGTACTAAACGACTAAGATCGAAAGATTCTTAAAGTTATTGTGAAATGATTGGCTCTAATCTCCAGTCATCGGAAAAATCATCATCATCTTCACTAAAAGAATCCCTATGAATCTCATCTGTTGCCGTTGGTTTTTGAGAATGGGAGCTAAAGAGCTGAAACTCTTCTGACCGATCCTTTCTCTTTTTTATGTTTAATTTCCTTAGTTAAACTAACCCTAATACTATTCTAATTCAGCCCAAACTCTTTTCAGCCCAAACCCCTTTCATTTAAAAAAGAGAACCAAAAAAAAACCAAGTTCAGTAAAAAGAATGAGAGTGCACTGTTTTCAGGGCTTCGCGCTTCAACAAAATCGCTAAAAAGCGCTCGGAAGCGTGCGCTTTCCGGTTTGTATCAGCGCTTCTCGATACAAAGCGCTTCAGGTAGCGCCTAGCGCTTTAAGCGCGCTTTTTAAAACCCAGCAGTGAATGTACCCGGGGAACCAAATTGATTGAATTACATGCAAATAACTGATTTTGTGGTATACTATACCTTTATTAAAGTGTATCTTCATAAGGTTTGTTTAAGCCTGCATTGATCAATGTCTCCCGTGGATGAAGAAAGAAACCATCACTGAGTCGATAGGCTTCTAATGTAATGTAGGTAATAGGTTGAATTTGCGGAAGGAGGTTTAAATATACTTACAGCGTAAGTGTGAATTTTGGGGTGGTATTTGTGGAAGCTTAAAGTATGCAACTTTACCTTATATTTCTATATCAGATTTCAAGTCAAATAGCATCAGCTGCGTGCTCTGCCAAAAGGAATCAGTATCAAGTCAAATAGTAATGGTCACAAAGAACCTAAAATGCCCCTAAAAAAGAACTGTCTGTCATTAGTGTTTTAGTTGAATTTCAATTTTTTAGCGTTGAGTGCTCTTTCTATGCTGCTGGTTAAGTGTAAGATTTCCTTTGAACTGACTGTCATTACTTCTCAAGGTTGATCTTCTGGTCAAGAGACATTGTTTTCCTGTCTATTGGAGTGGAGATAACAGGCAAGTTCTAAGAGGTCACTGGTTCGCTCGTAAGGGAGGTCTTGATTGGCTTCCTTTACGAGAGGATGTTGCTGAGCAGTTGGAGTTTGCGACTTCAGCAAGGTACTAGATAATAAAAGTTTGATCTTCTCACCTAAATCTTTTGTTGGTCGTTTTTGAGTGATATTGCTTGATTTAATTTGTTGCCTGTTCTGTAGCTTGAATTACCAAATCTTGTTGGTCTTCAGGTTTGGCAACAAAGGACATTTCAGTTATCAGGATTATTTGCTGCTCGGGTTGATTTGCAGGGTTTTCACTGGTACAACTTAGGTTTTTGACCCTATAATAATATTTATACTCTTTATTCTGTACGTCAAACTTTCTATTCTGCATGCAGGGACTTCATGCACTTTTTACTGGGGAGGGTGATACTTGGGAAGCATGGCTTAATGCTGATGCATCTTGGTTATCTTCTGTTGTTAGTTTGGGTGGGAGCAGTACAAAGTTGAGACGTGGCTATGCACCTTCTCTGTCTCCTAAACCAACACAGGTACCTCTTTTGTTTTAAGATTCCTTCCTTTTTAGTTGTGTAATCTTCAATAGAGTGCCTGTAATATGTTGTTCACTCTTGCTTTTCTTACATCAGAAATAGATGCTCTAAATAGGTTTTTTCTAGCTTTTATATGGTTGTGTGTCAAAATAAGAAAGCTGAGGCTCTATTGAGTTACAAACTGCAATATATGGATGTTAGTAGCTGGGCAAAATTAATTTTATGAGGACTTGAATTTTGCTGTAAATAAGTTACCTGGTAGTCCCTTCTAGTTTGTGTTTTTCAGTTTTTGTTCTAGTTAGTTTTAACTACTAGTTTGACCCTCTTTTATGTCCTTTGGGAAAAAAATTAGGGATACTGTGGTTTGTTATATATACCTCTTCCTCTCTAAGCACTGTACGTGGTAATTTGCACCCCTAATATCTTATATTATGGTCAGATCATTGGTGTGCCAACTTGATTATTTATCCAGGCCAAGAAAAATGTATTTTTTTCGTATGCCAGGTTTTGTCAATGTAAGCTACTATATCCTAGGGAATTCATTCTATTAGTGATTATTGCTCACAGTTTGGTGAAGTATTATTGTATCTTATTGTGTATTGTATCTATATCCTGCATGAAAAGGCTACACGTGCATGCGAATTTTAGTTGAATGTCGATCAAAATGCCCATCTCTGATTCTCATTGCCATCCATCATAATCTGTGGTTGATTGGCCAACTATTAGCGTGTGCCAAATTTTGTTCTCCGCGATTCAAACTAACAACTGTCTAGACACAGAGTCGTCTGTTCTTAGTCTGGTGGATTGTGTATGGGATTTGCTTGTCAAATTACTATGCATCTGCGTATGCGGCAGATTATTATTGCTTCTTTTTAGATGGAATGGATATTATTCTTTGATATTAATGTTCGACATGTTGATTGGTAGATAACGTACGCCATATCTCTTTTATTTTCTGTTAATGCTTCATCTCTTTCATTTTCTTTGTTAATGCTATCATGCACAACTTTATAACATACCTTGAAATTGATTTCTTCATAATATTGTGTGCAGGACAAAACTTTACGACATCCATATTTATCAGCTATTTCCTCTCATACATGAGTATCAGCTTTATTGTACAACTAGAATTATAGCAATATATTGGAAAATGTACCAACAATTCTTCAGGGTGAGTAAAGTCTGTAATGAGCAGTTTAGTTTCTACCCATTTTTTGACATTACTCCCAAATAACTTCATGATGATTTTCTGCTCCCTTTCCACCTTTCACTGTTGGGAATTATTTTTTAATGATTGTTTCCTGATTAAATGAAACATTGCATTGGTTTTTAATGCAGAAACTACTGAGAGACCCTGATACCGCTCTGTTTATACTGAAGCATTTGTATAGAGATGAAGAAATCCCTCTGACATTAGCTGATAAAGTCTGGATGAAGGACTTCTCTCCCAAATTGAGACGTTCTGCATAGCACTGAACAACTGAGATGCTCTCTTCTCATTCTCATCACCTGAATCTTCGCACGGATAAAAACCGGTGCAGGAATGGTTGGAGAATCCCTCTTGTTCTTTGATATCCATTTCACGAGGCCATATAGTTCATCAAGGTTGAGGAAATATAGTATGGATGAAAGCAACAGAACCGGAAAGCTTTGCAGCTTATGACTCTGTCTAAAGAGTGGTTCATGTTCCCCTATGCTGTATAGAAGGGCTAAAATGGCGCAACTGAAATGATAACGCCCTTGTTGGCCTACTCCGTAGTTTATCTAAAGATGATACTACAGATGTCTATTCGAGCCAGAGAGACAATTAAACAGGCGCATCGTCTGCATTAGGTTCGATGATACTAGAGGTGTACGTGTTGGTGTTGCTAAATAAGTGCTGGTTGTGGTTGCGTATTCTGTGTTGCAAGTTAACACAAGCGAATGTACTTTGCGCATTTTTAATTGTTTAATTTTTTTTGATCAGTTCATTGTTTAATTAAGTTTAGACTATATTTGTATATTTTAAGGTGAGCTGTTCAAATTTGTACTCCCTTTGTGTGGAAAAAAAAAACAGAGGTCCTATTTGTACAGTTGCACTCCCTTATTTCTTTATTGATTTCCTTTTGTAACATAGCTAATCATGCTTAAATCTCTCACTAAAGTTCAAGACATATCTATATTTTGCTTGAATTCACATAAAGGGAGAGTTTTGTTTTTCGGGATGGAACACATTTGAAATGGTTTTTTTTTTGGATCAAAATTGATATGGCCCTTTATAAAGACCTTACTTAGAGCACTCTTTTTAATTTTAAAAGAATAAGTGAAAAGAATGGTAGGGATTGTAAAAAGTAAATGAGATTTTATAATTTCAATCCTAATTTTAGGTCGAGATTGCCAATATAGTCATGCAGAATAAAAAAGTGTTAAAATAACCCTAATTTTGTGATAAATTGTGCAATTGTAATATAACTTTGTGACCTATTTTTGACGTTGGTTGAAGGAATTAGGCGTTGACCGAATATGAAAGGAAGAAAATACCCCTTACCCACAACCTGAATATTTGTTCCCCATTTTACCGTTTTTCTTCTTCTTCAAACTCCCCCTTTACCCTACCCACCACCACAACCACCACCTCCTGTCACCAACCACTGTCCCTCATCACCAAAATCTTCAATTATATCAAAACGCCTACATGTGTAGCTCCGTTGATTTCCTGTCTTCAACACACACGAACTTTCCTGCAAATGCACTATATTTACCCCAGTAATAAGAGCAACTATAATGGTTTCCTCTATCTTTCAGTTGCTAAAGTAGTTTTTGATAGTGGCTACAGTGTATTTACTTCAATATTTTTCTATATCCCTCTCTAAAAAGAATATTCCTTCCATTAGTGTGGAAATGACCTATTAAAGGTGGTTATTTCGGCAAATTAAAAACACTTTTTTGGTGCCTTTAATGGTTGTGCCTTTAAATTAAGGAGGTTCCCAGAACAGCCTTTAAATCTTACAAACCGCCTTTAATCAGCCCCAGGAACCGCCGTTAATTTGTTTCCAAACTCGGAAACAACCGTCTTCCTGTCAGACCTGTGCTCCTTATTCCGAACTCGGAAAGTTATTCATTTTCAATTTTGGAAAACTATTAATTCCGTGCTTCGTCTCTTCACTAAAAGAATAAATGTTTCCGACCTCGTGTGACATTTTCGGGCATTTGCTGGAATTGGCTGGGGAACAAAACGTTTTCGAGTTCGGAAACCACATCGGCTCTATCTTTTCCGATTTTGTAAACTTATTCTTTGCGTTGCAAAATTTAAATTAAAGAGATGAAACTATTTTCGGACTCGAAAATGTAATATGGTCTTTTGGCAAAAAAAAATTCCAATAGAATTTTCGGCACAAAAACTGCCTCGACATATAGCCACAATTTAAATACAATACACAATAATATCTTGGCCCTAAGCAAAAAATCTATAGATAATGCTAACTAAGCAATACAAATTTCTAACCAAACAATAATCTATAGATAGGAATAGAATTCACTACAAATCTATTTTGACATTTCTAACGTTCACTTGTCATCTAATTTGAGTGTCTCTGCCAATATTGGGAGTACCTAGTGTGTGTGACCGATTGAGAATTATATGGCGAGCCAATGAATTCCGCACATGGTTGATGTCTTCATGCGAGTAGGGTTTCCAATCCTTTTTGAAAATCTGGAAAAAAATTTATAGTATTACATATTTGGCAGATACCTTGTCAAGTTAGGAAAATTACCATGTTCAAATGTACAAATACCATGTCAAGTTCAAGTTCATCTTCGTGACTTTCTCCGTGCACTCGGATGCGTATAACATGACGTAATAGCCGCACTCCCAAGTTTGAGTCTGTTTCTTGTACTATATGCAAGAAACATTAATTATTAATACGAATGCATCAAATAATTTAGCATACTATTGAGGAAATCAACATATTGGTAGGCCACCTTGATTTCGACAACATGAAACAAACAATTTGTTTGCTCACTATTTTCCTTCATTGCAACTTCAAAAATCTCAACAAATGCATCAGATGGTTGGAAGTGGAGGGGATCCATCCAATACGCTGGCTTCTTTGCGGGTCCTATCAATATTAATCTCTAATGGTCCCTGAACAAGAAAATTTAATTAGCATTTACAATTTGTGGAAACGATGTTAGTAAAGAAATTGAACGTTGTAAATAACCTCTCAATGTATGGCGCAACAAAAAGTAATTTATCCTTACGGCCTACGCATTTTCTAATGTAGTCGATCCTCTCTTGTTTTGTACAACCAATTTTCTGTATCATCACCGGGCACATGTATGCAATCCATCACTTCTTTTGGTTACTCGAAAAAACATTTTCATGGTTAATTTTATAGTAGCTAATATTTGTAATAATGTTTTTTTATGAAACTTGATTTCATTTCTTTCAAAACAAAACACCACCACTTACAACTTTTGTCCATACTATTGCATCATCAATATTACAACTCTTTAAAAAAAAAATTTGTTCCTAATCAAATGGCATAACTCAGTAGCGTTTGATGTTTTCCCTCCAAAGCATCTCCGATTCCTCTCAATCCAAACATTGTAGAATCCATCCACAAGCATTTTGAATCTCTTTACCTGATCCCTCCTTCTCAAACTGTAGTAGCAGAACCATTTGACACTTCTCAAGCTATCAAAACTGTTGATTTTCAGTTCCAGGAACACCTTCTTTGTGTATTCACAATGTATAAATATGTGGGTAGCAGTTTCCTGCAGTCCAGTATGAGGTTCTAGACAGTGAGGCACCCCTACCTTGATATGAAATCCCCTCAATCGATCCTACGTAGACATCCTTCCCAAAGCCATCATCCAAAGGAAAAAAAAGAATGTTTTGGAAACAGATATTTACTCCAGACAGCTTTAGATATAGCATACTCCTGCGTTTATCCTTGTAGCTGTATATAAGCAAGAGAAATCTTAAATTTGCCCTTGACTACACATCTGTTCAATTTTGCTCCAATGGTGCTGTTTAACTCCATAAGGGTTTTCCAAGCATAGCTACCATCCACTTTGGCTTTTCATCCTGCAAGATCATTCCCTTTCATATTAAACTCTTGTACCCATTTCATCCAAAGATTGTCCTGCTTAGATTGAATCTCCCATAATTTTTTGCACTACAGAGCCCTATTCCATGTAAAAGTATCCCTCGGGCCTGCTCCCCCATTTTGTTTATTCCTGCAAAGAATGTCCCAGGAGACCGGTACTAAATGCTTAGTACCCGCAACATGCCCCCATAGAAAACTTCTGCAAAAACTTTCAATCTCCTTGTGAACATACATTGGTAGCTGAAACATGTTCATCCAATATGCTGAAACACTTAGAAGGACAATGTTGATCAATTAGGATTGCTGCACAACAGAGGTTTCTACTACTCCAAGGTTTTAACCCGACTTTTAGCTTGTTCAGAAGCTTTTGATAACTCTCCATGTTCCAGTTTATACCTGAGAGAGGCAGATCCAAGTATTGAACTGGTAGATCCCCATACTTCACCTCCAAAATGTCAAGTAAGCTTTGAGCCTCCACTGAGTTGAGCTTGGAAAAAAAGATCTGATACTTGGCAGGATTAATTAAAAAAACCTGTTGTGCTTTTAAAAATACTAAGTACCTCCGGAATGCCTGCGATGGACTTCTGATTTGCCTTGCTAAAGATCATTAGATCATCAACAAATAGCATGCATTGAATCTTAGCCCTCTTGCATTTCATATGATAGTCTATCTTTTTTTTTCTTTCAAAGAAATATATTAGAAGCCTAGAGAAATACTTCATTACGAGAACAAACAGAAGAGGAGAGACAGGGCCCACCTGCTTGACTCCTCTCTTGGAAGTAAAAGGTTTTGTAAAACTTCCGTTTAGTGCAATACTGAATGAAGATTCCTCTAAACACCTTCTTAGCCAACTGATAAAAATCCCTGTCAGCTTCAGACTATACAAAAGACCAAACAAAAATGTCCATTCCAGGCTGTCAAAACCTTTTGAAGATCAACTTTTAACATATAACTTGAGACTCTAGTATTTTTCCAATTGTAGGTGTGCAGAAGTTCTTGAGTGATCAAGATATTGTGAGAGATAGCTCTACCATGGACAAAGGCACCTTGATTCATAGATATCAAATAAGGTAAAAATGAGTTAAGTCTAGCAGTTATTACCTTAGTGATAATCTTATATATTGTGGAGCAGCAGGATATTGGCCCGTAATTTGAGGCAGCCTGCAGATTGTCTTTCTTTGGAAGTAGAGAAATGACTGTTCTGCTGAAATCTCTTGGCATTTCACCCCCCTTGAAAAAACCTTGGACAACAGTTGTGACTTCTCTCCCAATTCTAGGTCAGGCTTGTTTTTTTTTGAAAAATTGACTTGTGTAACCATCATAACTAGGGCTTTTGTTTGGTTTTATGCCTTGAAGTGCAGTATAAACCTCCCTCTCAGAAATTGGCTTTGATAGTTCCATTTGTTGAGAGAGATTCAAAACCGGGCCTTTTGCTATCACATGTTCATCCAGTTTCAGTTGCATTGGGGAAGAGTGTCTAAGCAACTTCTAAAACTATTTCAGCAATAAGTCTTCCACGTCATCCTTTCCTGTCACCACTTTGTCACCATCAATTAGGCACAATATGTGTTTCTTATGCTGTTTAGTTTTGATAAAGTTGTGGAAAAACCTAGAAGGTCTGTCTCCCTCTCTTAACCAGTCACATTAGTTTTTTTTGAATCAGAAATTGGACCTCTGCCTCATAGATCAATGTTGCCTAAGCTCTAACAGTTTTCTCCTCCTCTTGTAGCCCTTGATCCTATGGTTTTAGCACCAGTGCTTCTTGTAATTTTTTGAGCTTCTCAGTGGTAATGTCTGACCTTCCTCTTATGTCACTGGAACTTGTGTTGTTCAGAAGTCTCAGTGGCTGCTGTAGTGCTCTTAAATGAGCTGATAGCTGGTGAAAATTTTTCATTGTCTGTGTGTTCCAAACTTCACATACAATCCTCATAAAATTTTCTGTTGTTGTCCAAATGTTGTAAAATCTAAAGGCCTCCTCATTTTTTGTTTATGATTACTGAACTGGACCATTAGTGGCTTATGGTAAAAAATAGTCTCAGCTAGCACCACACATTTGGTTTTTGGCACCTTATCCACCCATTTCTGGTTGATCAAGCTCCTATCAATCTTTGAAAGTATCCTCTGATCCCCTATCATTCTATTACACCAGGTAAATACTGACCCAAATGTCTTCATCTCTACCAATTGCAGTTCATCAACTGTGGATCTGAACACCTCAATTTCATTGTCACAAACAGGGTTGCCACCTTCTTTGTCTTCCAAATTCAGGGGTGAATTAAAATCCCCTACTATAATCCAGGGTTGATTCTTAATTGCCAGCCTTTTTAGTTCTGTCCACAGAGGCAATCTCTCGTTACATGTGTTCTCTCCACACACAAATGTAATTCTAGGCTCCAAGTTTAAGCCTTTTAGTAAGAATTTCAAATGTATCCAATGTGCCCCTTTTGTAATCACTGAGACCTCATACATGTTGTTTCTCCATCCTAATATAATTCTACCTCTATTTTCAGACCTTTCGCCTTTTTAGGTAATCATTACTTTACCTTTTTCTCTTTCCTCCGCCTTTTATAAACCTAAGGGTTTTCTTTCTTTTTCCATTTCCACTCTTTTTTGCAGGTTTTTCTCTCCGAGAGCTCTTGATTTATAACTTCTCCAGCCCCTAAGCCTTAACCTACCTCCATCTTCATTTCCACAAGTAAGTTTCCATGGATCCCAGTGCTATCCTAGTTTTTTCTTCATCTTCTCCCCTTGTAGATTTCGAGAGGAATAGTGAGGAGAGACCTAGAGAGAGAGAGAGAGAGAGTTCATCAGGAAACAAGTCCTCGCGTAGTGTCAATTCCTTTTTTCTGGAAAAGTTCCCCTTGATCAGTTAAATTCTCAGTCGATTCAGTAAAGTACAGAGTCGGTAAACCCTATTCACAGCCCTGACCAATTCCCCAATCTCCACAAGGGGGTTGATTCTACTAGGGTTAATTCCCCTAGATTAGGTGAGGTTTCTGGTAAGGGTTTTGCTAATCCTTCAAAGAGTAGCTCCGAGCACATAGATGGCTCTGGGATTGAGAGGGTTGCGAACAAAATTTTATATGAACCTTCAAAGAGGAAATTTGTAGTTGATAGGTGTTCGACAAAGTATGTTTACCCCGAGGAGGTGAAAAAACTCATCAAAGAGGTCCCTTCGTACCAACGCATCTTAACACTCGACTGAAAGCTCTCGAAGCTAATGAGCATGCTTATTTACCCATAGGGAGAGCTATGACTTACAGTAGACATATTATACCAAATGCAATGGTAGAAACCGCTCTCGGTTTCTTACCAATTAAATATATTATTTTTCTCATTCTCTTTCTCCCACCTCACTCTAAGAAACTGCTTAAGAAACCACCCATTTTTTTCTCCAAATGGTAAGAAACCACTTTTTATTATTCATGTACACCACTTGATTTTCTCTATCCTACTCATTAATTTTACTATAAACATTTAATTTAAATAAAATTGTCCACCCAAAATAAGTTGAATGTGAAATTTAATAATACATTATAACTTTTAAAATTGAATTTCATTTTTTTTCAATAATTATTCCAAAATTTTTCAATAAATTTTCTTCAATAATTTTCTCAAAAATCATTCCAGATTTTAAAATAAAATTGGATTTTTACATTATTTTACTGATTTTTAAATTAAATTTTATGATTAAAAAAACATATTTAAAAAACATAAAAAAATAAACAAAGGTATGGACACGTGGCCCATGTGAGATGAAAGAATCAATACTTTGAGTAGGGAAAAGAGGAGAAGGTTTTGGAAGGAACTCTTGTTTTGCAAAAATGAAAGCTTAGTCTTGAAAGAGCAAGAGTACAATACATATAGACAAGAATAGTGAATGACTAAACTACCCTTAAGCTAAACTAATGTAATTACATATATGTTAACATCCCCCCTCAAACTCACGATGCTACAGCAAGAAGCATTGAGAGTTTGTCTGATAAGAAACGAAAGCGAGCAGTGGAGTGAGCCTTTGTGAAAAGATCCGCAATCTGGAGAAAAGAGGGAACAAATGGCAATGAGATCGTACCAAGGTGCAAGTGATGGCGCGTGAAGTGACAATCAATCTCAATGTGCTTGGTGCGCTCATGAAAGACAGAATTGCGTGCAATGTGAATAGCACTCTGATTATCACAATGCAATGGAGTGGGTCGTGAAAGTTTGATGCCAAAATCAGATAGTAACCAACGCAACCAAACAATCTCAGCTGTAGTCGAGGCCATGGCACGATACTCAGCTTCTGTATAAGAGCGAGAAATGACATCCTGTTTCTTACTCTTCCAAGAAATGAGAGAGTCGCCAAGAAAGATACAGAATCCGGTAGTGGATTTGCGATCCTCAACATCACCAGCCCAATCAGCGTCAGAATAAGCACGCAACTCCAAAGATGATGATGAAGGAAATAGGAGACAACGAAACTGGGTGCCTCGGAGATTTCTGAGAATGCGAAGAACAGCAGCCCAATGAACCGATGTAGGAGCAGTGACAAACTGACTAACCACATGTACAGCATGCGCAATGTCTGGGCGAGTGACTGTAAGATAAACCAAGCTACCAACCACTGTACGATAAAGTGTGGGATCTGACAGAGGAATCCCATCATTCAGAGAGTAATGAGCATGAGTCTCAAGAGGAGTGTCAACCGTCTTATTGTCTGTAAGACGGGCACGCTGAAAAATATCAGCTATATACTTCGACTGAGACAACAAATAACCCTTAACAGAAGAAGCAACCTCAATACCCAAAAAATAACGGAGCACACCCAAATCTTTCATAGCAAAACAATAAGCCAAATCACGCTTCAATGATTCAATACCCTCGCAATCATCACCAGTAATAATCATATCATCAACATACAAAGAAAGGAGAATACGACCCTTACTTGTATGCTTGATGAACAAGGCCGAGTCATAAGAGCTGGGACGAAAACCAAGAGAGGATACCACAGTGGAGAACTTCTCAAACCAAGCTCTAGGCGCCTGTTTGAGTCCATAAAGAGATCGGTGAAGCCTACAAACATGCCCCGGCTCATGTGGTACACCGGGAGGAGGAGTCATATAAACCTCCTCGTGAAGATCACCGTACAAAAAGGCATTTTTCACATCCATCTGTGAAATCTTCCACTGAGAAACAGAGGCAACTGCAATCAAGGTACGAATGGTGGTCATCTTGGCAACAGGAGCAAAGGTCTCATCATAATCCATCCCATGCTCCTGTGAATAGCCCTTTGCAACAAGGCGAGCCTTGTATCTCTCAACAGATCCATCAGACTTGGTCTTAATCTTATAGACCCAACGAGAACCAATGGTGTGCTTTCCCGAAGGCAAAGGTACCAAATCCCAAGTGTGAGTCTGATGCAGGGCAGCAAGCTCCTCAGCCATGGCAGCCTGCCAAAGAGGATTACAGACAGCCTCTCTATAGGATGTAGGTTCAGACAGAGAGTGAATGGAGACAAGAAATGAAGCAAATGAGGGAGAATAAGAAGAGTAAGCAAAATCAGGCTTCTGAGTGGACTTACAAATACGAGTAGACCGACGAGGGGATGGATGCGCCGCAATCTCAGAAGATGGTGGAACAGGCGGTGGAGGCAATGGAGGGGGAGAGCTCGGAGGAGTATCTGTATTCAGAGGATCAGAGTCTGGTGGCGGAACATCATCGGTGGTGACATCAAAAGGATCAATGCAACGAAGATCTGACTGAGTCAACTGATGGGAACTACGTGGAACAGAGAAAAAAGGAATATGCTCTAAGAACAAAACATGACGAGAAACATATAATTTTTGACTGACTGGATCAAAGCAACGATATCCCTTCTGACCACTACCATAACCCAAAAAGACACACAAGGCAGACTTTGGGGACAACTTAGAGCGCTCAACATGAGGTTTAAGGACAAAACAAGTGCAACCAAAAACACGCAACAAAGTATAATCAGGTGCAACCCCATACAGCCTCTCAAAAGGTGACAAACCTGAGTTGTGAGAGGTTGGAATTCTATTAATGACGTGTACAGCAGTGTGAATGGCTTCCCCCCAAAATATCCTAGGAACATCTGCTGACAACAAGAATGAGCGAGCTGTCTCAACCAGGTGACGGTGTTTCCTTTCGGCAACACCGTTCTGCTGAGGAGTATCCGTACAAGAAGTCTGACGTATGGTGCCATCAGAAGACAGAAGCTGGCAAAAAGCATTAGAGGTGTATTCACCTCCCAAATCACACCTAAAACACTTAATGACAGCAGAATGTTGTGTCCTAATAAGAGCTCTAAAATCACGATAAATATCCAAGAAATCAGATCTATGCTTCATAAGGTAAACCCAAGTATAACGAGTAAAATCATCAATAAAAGAGACGTAATATCTAGAGCCCCCTTTCGTAGGTACGGGAGAGGGTCCCCAAACATCAGAATGAACAAGATCAAAAGGAGCAAGAGATGATGAAGTACTGTTCTGAAAGGGTAAAGCAGAAAATTTTGCAAGTTTGCAACCACTACAATCAGAAATATCATGAGAGTTCAATGGTCCTAAAGCACCCGTAGAGGTTAGAAACCTTAAACGGGATGCAGAAACATGACCCAAACGAGAATGCCACAAATAAAAGAGTGAAGACGAACTACTCAAACGAAAAGATGACAAATCCACACTAGAGGCAGCAACATCATCTGACATTCTGAGGTGGTCCAAAACATAAAGTCTCCCCTGCCTATGGCCTGTCCCAATCATCATCTGAGATCGACGGTCCTGAATAAGACAATGAGAATCCGAAAACCAAACATTTAGACCAGAATCACACAATTGACCAACAGAACATAAATTTAAGGCAAGATTTGGTATATAGTAAACATGATCAAGAAGGATAGAAGGGGTGACAACAGAACCAATACCTTCCAATGGCATAGAAGTGCCATCAGCGGTCACAATAGGAAGCGACAAATGAGGAGATAATGAAACAAAAGACTCAGACTGAGGGGACATATGATGAGTGGCACCAGAATCTATGATCCATGTACCTGAGACAGATGATGATGGTGGCAAACCTGAGGGAGAGGCAGACATAGCATGAGGCTGAGGCTGTGAGGCGAGGAACTCCTGGATCTTCTCTAGCAAATGAGGATCCATAGAAGGAGCAGCCGCTAGTGCATTAGGCATCTGAGGTGGACGAGATGCCCAAGGAGCCACGGGCCGAGTAAGGGGCCGATAAGGAGGTCGTGGCTGATAAGGAGGCCGCGGCTGATAAGGAGGCCGCGGCTGATAAGGAGGCCGCGACTGTGATGGAGGAGGAGGGCCACCACTGCGGGACAACAATGGACACTGAGACTTCCAATGACCCTTTTGATGGCAGAAAGCACACTCATCAGAAGAGACTCGAGCATAAGTACTAGATTTCCCACTTAAGGGTCGATGTGGGACAGCAAAAACTGATGACATAGGAAGGAGAGGAGTCTCCTTATCTCCCTTAGACTTAAGGCGAATTTCCTCAGCAAGCAACTCATTCACCACAGAATCAACCGAAGGCAGGGGACTACGATGGAGGATAGCCCCACGCAACCCCTCAAAGTCATTACGAAGGGCCATCAGAAACTGAACCAAACGCTGCTCTTCACGCCTCGCGATATAAGGCTCAAAGGCCCTCAATTCCTGGGACTCAGTGAGTGCCAACTGATCCCATAAGGAAGACATGGCAGAATAGAATTCCTGAATACTCAACTCATTCTGTCTAAGTGCTCGAATATCAGTCTCCAATTGGTATTGTTTTGCAAAGTTAGACTGTGTATAAATCCTCTCCAAATGCTCCCAAACCTCCTTTGCAGTCTCATACTTAGCCAACTGAGCACCAATCGAGTGAGTCACGGAGTTATTAATCCAAGTAAGAATCTTCGCATTCTCAGATTCCCAAGTATCCGACAAAGTATCATAATCCTCAACTCCTAACGTAGGCAGTCTCTTCACACCAGAGATATACCCCCACAAACATTTGCCACGCAAAAAATTCCGCATCACATAGCTCCAATGCGAGTAATTCTTACCGTCCAATTGCACACTAATTGACTGAAGGGAATCATCCCTACCACCCACCATGATTACAATTCCAGAAATTCAAATGCACAAATAACACAACCAAATCCGAGAGCAACAAACTGGTCGAAAATAACTCAATCACCAAATCGACAACAACTATAAGCCCCACAATCAGAAATCCAACAATCACAAACCCAAACGATCCCAATAATAAACTCCAATTAGAAAAACCCCAAGCAATAGCAAACCCTAAATACACATACCAACAATCCAAGCAAACAGCCCCAATTCGAAAGCAATTGAACAACCCAATACCAATAATCCAAATATCAACTGTAAGATCCGAAAAATACCTTCACGAAAAACACAAGTCCGAACCCCGATCAGCGCTGTTGGGCATCGGATCACAATCTACTCCAAGAATCACAACCAATGCTCTGATACCATGTGAGATGAAAGAATCAATACCTTGAGTAGGGAAAAGAGGAGAAGGTTTTGGAAGGAACTCTTGTTTTGCAAAAATGAAAGCTTAGTCATGAAAGAGCAAGAGTACAATACATATAGATAAGAATAGTGAATGACTAAACTACCCTTAAGCTAAACTAATGTAATTACATATATGTTAACAGCCCAATCAGGGCATGCCACGTGTCCCTCATATATTTTTAAAAAAGGCAACTGCATGTGGAACACGTGGGCAAATGCATGCTGACACGTGTCCCATTTGGGAACAAAAAAATGGCCGCTTCCAGCGGCCCCTTGACCATGTGTGCTAATGCCCCACACCGATATTTTAACCAGTTGCCTAGCAAGGAACTAAGGGGCAGCTTCTTGCTAAGAAACCACCATTGCACTTGCTCTTAGGTCAGGTCTTAGCTTCCCTTTTCCCTCCTTACTATCGAGTCTAATGGAGGAGTTCGATGTCACTTTATCCCAACTTCACCCTAATGTGATTGTAATAATAATGGCTTTCCTGGTTACGTGTAGGGAGGTTAATGTGGACCCTCGTTACGAGTTATTCGAGTTGTTTATTCTTTAATTAGTAATCAAGATGTAAAGGGTATTTTCACCTTAAGTAACAGGCTGTCTGGCCGGAGGTATATCATTCCCCCCTCTAATAATTCGACATGGAAAAATAAATCTTTATCCTTCGATTGCACTGGATCTTATCGAACTCCTCAATGGAATCCTGATGCCCTTTCTGAGATAAGGAAGAGGAGGTATGTGGTTCTTGAGAGACTACGCGAGGACGTAGATTTCCTTCGAGAACCTGAGCCTTTAGATACTAATACCTATCGCCCTGCAACCAAGGGTGATAAACCTTTCGTTTGGCTGGTGTGGGTCTATGAGGGTATCTATGCCTCAGCTGACCGTCGAGTGTTTGAAGAGGTTGATTCGGAGGGCCTTGAAAGCACTAATAAGAGAAAGATATGTGATAATAGGCTACCCTATCTAAGGCCTCTTCGATCTATGGATCCTTTGCGAGGAATAATTGTTGAGAAGATAGCCTCTTCAGACACCTCTGAGGTCTTTTGGATACTATTTTTAGAATTTTTCTTCTCTGTCTTGTTACAGTTTGTAACTTACTCTTTCTTTATGCAGTGAGCGGTGCAGAGGACTTTGTCAAAATATATTGTGCTCTTTCTATATTGTACTTTGAGTCAGTGGGGGGATATCATGCATTATCAAGATGAGGTTAAGAAACTTGAATCCCAACTTGGCGAGATGATCAAGCGAGATAACTATTTTACAGAAAAAGTTTCTAGACTGTAAGGGGTTATCGGCGATAACTAATGGTTTTGTAGTGAGATTGTATGTCAGAATTCCCAGCTCTCAAGCCAGGCGTCGGCCCATGCTGCTACTATCCAGCTCTATTTGACAGCCTTCGATCACATGGATTATCTTAAGGGGCCTTGATATGGGCCCTATTGGTGACATTTTTAGGTTCATGTATGATACCAAGATGGCTATGATGCAAAAGGTTTTAGATAGGGACCCAAATTACTATGTGGTATTCGATGCCATTCACGAATGGAAAGAGCATCTTTGATAAGAGAAGAATGCCAACTCCCAGAAAGAAGGTCCTTCAAACAGGGGTTCTTCACCAGGAATCTCTTCGAAGGGTAAGCGTTCGAAGAGGGTCTCCTAAAAGAAGACTCATTCTAAGAAGAATGCCCAGGCGAAAAAGAAGACTCATGCAAAAAAGAATGCCCAGGGAAATTTTATCTTAATTTCTTCTAATTTACACTTTAAACCTTGGTCTTTCCATGACTTATGGAAAGACCGTCTTTCAAGAGACGCACTCATATATGTATATTTATTTATTTTAGTTCAGTTCAGTATATTTATATATATTTCAGTTAAGAATATTTATACTTATTTTAGTACTGTATATTTATATTTATATCAGTTCAGTAATTTTTTGCTGTAATTTATCATATCATTATCTGTTACGTTGCATGTATCTTCTATAATACGACATATGATACCTTGCGATTGGATCCTTAAAATGAGCCAAATATCTTTTTGTATTTTGTAAGGTAAAACATATTTTAATTAAGAAATAAAACTAAAATCTTAAGATAATTAAAATTGAAAAATAAAATATTACAAGTTCATATTTAAAATAAGAACAAAACTAAAAAAATGTTTGATATAAGAATTTTCGTATTTGATATGGAAATTCATGTGTCCGAGTTTATCTGTACTTTAGTTCATTTGATTATTCAGTTTAGTTCAACATATGAATGTTTAGGGTGGAATTTTGAATAATTTAGTCGTATTGTTACTGTTTTTCAAGAGTGGGTCGGAACTGAGAACGGTGGAGGAGGGGTGAACTGAGAATGGTGGAGGATGGACGAACGACAAACGGAGAATAGTGGGGGAGCAGCAAACTACGGAAGGAGAGAGGAGGGTGGCGGCCTATAGATGGTGATGTGGGGCTGGAGAACAATAGATCCGGTGGTGAACAAATCCGTAGAGGTGGAGGGTATCAACTTCAGCGAGAGCCGTGCGGCATGTGGGGGCGTGGAGGTGGCGTTGGTGGGAGGAAACAGAGGGATATAGGCGGCGTTGGTGGGAGGAGACAAAGGTACGGAGACGGGTTAATGTGAGGGAAGGGGGGGAGGAAGTCTGATGGAGAATAGGGTTTCAAAGGGAAAATAAGGTTAAGGGGGAAAAGGAAATTATAGGTCAGGTGCCTAAGGTTTGGGCCTAAGCCCATTAAAGGCGGTCTATACAGAACTGTTTTTAAAATGAAAAAATGACTTGGGAAAACACTTTCGAACTCAGAACTGCTTACGGTCCTTAAAAAGTGATTTTAAAGGCGGAATCGCCTTTAATCAATCACCATTAAAGGCGTTTCCGCCTTTAATAAATTAGAACCGCCTTTAAAATGGCCTGGGAGGGACTTCCAAACTCGGAACCCCTTTCGGACCACAATTAAAGGCGGTTTTCATGGAACCGCCTTTAATTGGACGCCTTTAATAGAGCTCTCTCTACTAGTGGAATCATGTTATAAACTTTATAACTACTATACGTTGTATAATAAATTTTTAATATTGCAACTAAGAACTTTTACCTTTTATTATTCTAATTAAACCCCGTCTTACATAGGCTTATGGAAAGACGATCTTTCCCAAGACTTTGCGTATTATTACTTGTTTTAATTTTTAAAATACAATATTTAAATTTTATAAAAAATTACAAGATTTAAGGTAAAAGTCATTGTGGACTCACTATAAGCTTATGGAAATGCTAAACATTCTTATTTATTAATACAATTATTTTTCATTTAGTTCAGATCAATGCAGTTCAGTTCAGATCTGTTAAGCTCAATGCAGTTCAATTTATATTAGTTATTTTGATAAATGTTTGTCCTTTAAACACTATTTTAAACTGATTTATATGTTTAGTATTTTAACAATGTATAAAAAGAAATAAAACTTTTAAAATTTAAAAGAACATGGTAAGTAAATTTATATAATAAAAATTTTTTTATTTTGATTAAAAATTAGTTTATAGAATTGAATTTCAGTTTTTGAGTTCAGTATGTTTAAACTTATTTCAAATCAGTATATTAATACTTATTTCAATACAGTTTAATTCAATATATTTATATTTGTTTCATTCTAATTCTGTTCAGGGACACATGAGATCAGCTCTAGATAAGGGCCTAATAGTAAAACGGTGCAGTTAGTTTTTTTATTTAGGCACATTGGGGCCCACGAAAGTTGGGCCCACCAGATGAGTAGACTGAGTCTTCTAGGTGAAGACCGTACAGTACATCTATATACAGATTTTGTATTCATTCAGAACGCAAACGCAAACGCTCTGTCTGAGAAACCCAGAAACTCTGTCAAAATCGCTTTCTTTCAGAAACCTGAAACTCTGTCACTGGTTCCCGAAATCTTGAAAATGACGGCGGAGACTGACAAGAAACGGAAGGGCGGCACCGGTCGAAGAAGAATCGAGATCCGAAAGTTCGATAAAGTTGAAAGGCGCCGTTCTTCCTTCTCCAAAAGGTACGCTACTCTTTTCAAAAAGGCTAAGGAACTCCAAGAAGTGTGTCCCGGTAGTCGAGTCGCTGTGATCGTAGAATATCCCTCCGGGAAAAAATTCAAAGCCTCGGCTCCTGAACCCCTTATCACGTCTGTTGTCGAAGCCTTTCTTGCGAGTTCATCTTCCTCCGTTCACAGTGTCGATTCACCTAAAAACCCTAGTTCCCCAATTGCGGAAATTGGGGAAATCCGACCTTTAGCGGATAAAATTGAAAATGTTCAAAACCCTAATTTCGAAATTGGGGAAATCCGACCTTTAGCGGATAAAATTGAAAATGTTCAAAACCCTAATTTCGAAATTGGGGAAATCCGACCTTTTTCGGATGATTGTGCGCAAAAGCCTAATTTCCCCAATTTCCCCAATTTCCACATTGGGGGTGAAGAGTCGGATTTTTTGTCACCTTCTAGCTCTGAAAATCAAGAAATTGCTGATTTTTTGTGGGAAGACGAGCCTCATTGCTCTGATGTGCCTTTGAGTTGTTTTCAAGAATGGGAGCATCTTATTTGATCTCAGATATTAACTAGTCTTTCAGTTTGCAGACCAACAGCTTCAGTTTCTACTTTCTAGACTGTTAGTCAGTTTTTGTTTCCAGTTCTGTAGTTTGTTAGTTAGAGCTGTTGGTCAGCTTTTAGATGCTAGTACAGTTAGCTTGAAGGTTATTAATCTGTTTCATTAATACACGTTTTTGCAATAAAAATTTACAAATCTGTTTTCACAAATCAAGCTTTACTGCTTTCCGAATTTTAGTTTCTGAAAAAATTCACATATCTTCAGTGTCGTGGCATAATAACCACAGTGAATCTGGGTTTTAAAAAGCGCAAAGTGCAGCGAAGCGTCGCAAATCATGTACTAGGATTATTTCAATAAAGACACAACATGGAACTTAGAATAATAACATAATATCATAAAAGACAACTAAAACATTCAACACAATACCAAACTCAAAGTTTTAAGGGTGGTAAGAAGTACTAAACGACTAAGATCGAAAGATTCTTAAAGTTATTATGAAATGATTGGCTCTAATCTCCAGTCATCGGAAAAATCATCATCATCTTCACTAAAAGAATCCCTATGAATCTCATCTGTTGCCGTTGGTTTTTGAGAATGGGAGCTAGAGAGCTGAATGCGGCAAGACCGTGGTGAAGAACAGAGCAGCGGTCGCGAACAGAGCCGCTTTCGTGAAGATGAGATATTCTGACCGATCCTTTCGCTTTTTTATGTTTAATTTCCTTAGTTAAACTAACCCTAATACTATTCTAATTCAGCCCAAACTCTTTTCAGCCCAAACCCCTTTCATTTAAAAAAGAGAACCAAAAAAAAACCAAGTTCAGTAAAAAGACAGAGAGTGCACTGTTTTCAGGGCTTCGCGCTTCAACAAAATCGCTAAAAAGCGCTCGGAAGCGTGCGCTTTCCGGTTTGTATCAGCGCTTCTCGATACAAAGCGCTTCAGTTAGCGCCTAGCGCTTTAAGCGCGCTTTTTAAAACCCAGCAGTGAATGTACCCGGGGAACGAAATTGATTGAATTACTTGCAAATAACTGATTTAGTGGTAAACTATACCTTTATTAAAGTGTATCTTCAATAGGTGTGTTTAAGCCTGTATTGATCAATGTCTCCAGTGGATGAAGAAAGAAACCACCACTGAGACGATAGGCTTCTAATGTAATGTAGGTAACAGGTTGAGTTTGTCGGAAGGAGGTTTAAATATACTTACAGTGTAAGTGTGAATTTTGGGGTGGTATTTGTGGAAGCTTAAAGTATGCAACTTTACCTTATATTTCTATATGATATTTCAAGTCAAATAGCAACAGCTGCGTGCTCTGCAAAAAGGTATCAGTATCAGGTCAAATAGTAATGGTCACAAAGAACCTAAAATGCCCCTAAAAAAGAACTGTCTGTCATTAGTGTTTTAGTTGAATTTCAATTTTTTAGCGTTGATTGCTCTTTCTGTGTCGCTGGTTTAAGTGTAAGATTTCCTTTGAACTGACTGTCATTAGTTCTCAAGGTTGATCTGGTCAAGAGACATTGTTTTCCTGTCTATTGTAGTGGAGATAACAGGCAAGTTCTAAGAGGTCACTGGTTCGCTCGTAAGGGAGGTCTTGATTGGCTTCCTTTACGAGAGGATGTTGCTGAGCAGTTGGAGTTTGCGACTTCAGCAAGGTACTAGATAATAAAAGTTTGATCTTCTCACCTAAATCTTTTGTTGGACGTTTTTGAGTGATTTTGCTTGATTTAATTTGTTGCCTGTTCTGTAGCTTGAATTACCAAATCTTGTTGGTCTTCAGGTTTGGCAACAAAGGACATTTCAGTTATCAGGATTATTTGCTGCTCGGGTTGATTTGCAGGGTTCTCACTGGTACAACTTAGGTTTTTGAGCCTATATATTTATGCTTTTGATTCTATACATCAAACTTTCTATTCTGCATGCAGGGACTTCATGCACTTTTTACTGGGGAGGGTGATACTTTGGAAGCATGGCTTTATGCTGATGCATCTCGGTTATCTTCTGTTGTTAGTTTGGGTGGGAGCAGTACAAAGTTGAGACGTGGCTATGCGCCTTCTCTGTCAACTAAACCAACACAGGTACCTTTTTTGTTTTAAGATACCTTCCTTTTTTATTGTGTAATCTTCAATTGAATGCCTGTAATATGTTGTTCTTGCTTTTCTTACATCAGAAATAGATGCTCTTAATTGGTTTTTCCTAGCTTTTATATGGTTGTGTGTCAAAGAAAGAAAGCTGAGGCTCTATTGAGTTACAGCTGCAATATATTGATGTTAGTTTCTGGGAAAAATTAATTTTAATAGGACTTGAATTTTGCTGTAAGTAAATTACCTGGTATTAACTTCTAGTTTGTTACTTTTCAGTTTGTTCTAGTTAGTTTTAACTACTAGTTTGACCTGCTTTCATGTCCTTCAGTTTTTTTATGTACCTCTTCCTCTCTAAGCACTGTACGGGGTAATTTGCACCACTAATATCGGATAATATGGTCAGATCATCTGTATACCTACTTGAATATTTATCCATACCAAGAAAATTGTATTGTTTTTTTGAATGCCAGTTTTTTTCAATGTAACCTCTCTCCTAGGAAATTCATTCCATTAGTGATGTAAGAGAACTTGTCTTAAATGTAGTCTTGTTCAAAGCTTAGAACAGAACCACTAAAATTAATTATACCGGTGAGAGGAAGACCTATGAAAACCTGGAAAGAGACTATGAAGAAAGATATACTACTATATTTAAAAATAAATGAAACTACTCTCCTGAATAACTTCATGATGATTTTCTGCTCCCTTTCCACCAGTCACTGTTGGCTATTGTTTTTTTATGATCAGTTGCTGATTAACTGAGACATTGCATTGGTTTTTAATGCAGAAACTACTGGAGAGACCCTGATACCGCTCTGTTTATACTGAAGCATTTGTATAGGGAAATACCAGTAGAGCCTCCTTCTGGTGGTGAAATTCAAGAGGGAACTTCAAATGATGCAACAAGTAGTTTGCTAGGCTGGTCAGAGCAGAGAGATGAAGAAATCTCTCTGACATTTGCTGATAAAGTTTGGATGAAGGACTTCTCTTCCAAACTGAGAAGTTTTGCGAAACACTGAACAACTGAGCTGCTCTCTTCTCATTCTCATCACCTGAATCTTTGCACGGATGAAAACTAGTGCAGGAATGGTTGGGGAATCCTCGTGTCCTTAGTTACTGGGTCCATTTCACGGGGCCATATAGTAGGTCAAGGTTGAGGAAATATGGTATGGATTAAAGCAATAGAACCGGAAAACTTTGCATCTTGCATGATCATGTCTGAAGAATGGTTCTTGTTCCCCTTTGCTGTAAAGCAGGGCTAAAATGGCGCAACTGAAAGGATGACGCCCTTATCAACCTACTGTTATGTTTATCTAAAGAGGATACTACAGAGGTCTTTTCAAGCCAGAAAGGTTAGTAAACAGTGTTTGCATGAGGTTCGATGATACTAGAGTTGTACGTGTTGGTGTTGCTGAATAAGTGCTGGTTGTGGTTGCGTGCGCTGTGTTGCAAATTAACACCAGCGACTGTACTTTGCACGTTATTCATTGTTTAATTAAGTTTAGACTGTATTTGTATATTTTAAGCTGAGTAGTTCAAATTTGTGTACTCCCTTTGTGGGGGGGAAAAGAGAGGTCCTGTTTGTACAGTTGTACTCCCTTTGTATGCTTCTTTTTTTTCATTGATTTTCTTTTGTAACATAGTTAATCATGCTTAAATCTCTCACTCAAGTTCAAGACATGTCTACTCACAGTGAGTATATTTTGGTTGTATTCACTTGCAGTGAGTTTTGTGTTTTGGGATGAAAGGCACGTTTGAAATGGTTTTTTTTTTGGGAAACCCCAAACCATACTTACAATCGAAGTTAACAACGTTCAGGGTTAGATTGCACCTAAAAGTTAAGGGTATTTAGACACGTTCTCGTTTTGCGGGGTTTGATTGGCACTTTCGCTCTTAAATTAGGGTTATTTTAGCACTTTATTTGAATTAAATTTGGTGGATGAAAACAACCTAAAATTGACTAAAAAGGAAAAAAATTCAATATAAATATACCATTAAAAAATGAAAGTGAATCATTATTAGAGGTTAGTAACTATTCATAAACTTGTTATGAGGACTCTTCCGATCCAAAGCATATTGGAGATGAAGCTAATTGAATCATATTATTGATTCAGTTTTTAAGATAAACTTATTGAATACGCTTATTGACATTGTTGGAGATAGAAACATAGTAAAATAGTACAATTTTGATTTAGGCCCATGGGGCCCAAGAAAGTTGGGCCCACCAGATCAGAAAACTAAGTCTTTTATGTACAGACCGTGCAGTATATGTTTAGATAGATTTTAGGTATATTGTCACACACAGAACTGAACAAGGGCAAAAGGGTAATTGAATTGATTTTCAAGTTTTGTTTACGGAAGAACTACAGAAACGAAGAAGAAGAGGAAAGGGAAGAGGAAGCTAGATTGAGGTACGCTCAATTCTGAATTCACAGTAAACAACATATCCTCCCTCTTCCTTTCCATGCTATTCATATATCTTCTAACCTCCAAACAACTAACTACCTATAATTGTTTGGATTATGTTGTTGGGATTTATGTTGCTGAATTGGTTATTTAACGGCCTTGCCGTTGCTGTTGAACAGGGAGTTAAGCTTCCGGCATTGTTCCCAGCTTTGCTTCCCAATGTCCGTTCTATCCTTAGTCTAACTGGGCCGTTTGACATATATCTATAGATTTTTCTAAACTCAAATGCAAATGCAAAAAAAAACGCTTTCTTTCAGAAACACAGAAACTCTGTAAAAAATTCTTTCTTTCAGAAGTTCAGAACCTCTGTCACTCAGTTTGCAAAATCTTGAGAATGGCAGCGGTGATTGACAAGAAACTGAAGAACGGCACCAGTCAAAGAAGAATCGAGATCCGAAAGTTCGAGAAAGTTGAAAGGCTTCGATCTTTCTTCTCCAAAAGGTACCCTAGTTTGTTCAAAAAGGCACCCTACTTTGTCCAAAAAGGCTAAGGAGCTTCATGAAGTGTGTCCCGATAGTCGATTAGTTGTGATCGTAGAATATCCCTCTGGGAAATCATACAAAGCCTCAGCACCTGAACCTCATACCCAGTCTGTTGTCCAAGCCTTTCTTGCGAGTTCATCTTCTTCAGTTCATAGTGTTGATTCATCTAAAAACCCTAGTTCCCCAATTGGGGAAATCAGGGAAATCCGACCTTTATCGGATAAAGTGAAAACGCTCAAAGCCCTAATTTAAAAATTGGGGAAATCAGGGAAATTGAGGAAATCCAACCTGTTTTCGGATTGCAATGAAAATTTGGATTGTGCACAAAACCCTAATTTCCCCAATTTCAAAATTGGGGGTGTAGAGTCAGATTTTTTGTCAACTTCTAGCTTTGAAAATAAAGAAATTCCTGATTTTTTGTGGAAGACGAGCCTCATTGCTCTGATGTGCCTTTGAGATGTTTTCAAGAATGGGAGCATCTTATTTGATCTTAGATGTTAACTAGTCCTTGCAGACCAACAACTTTAGTTTGTAGACTATTAGTCAGTTTTGGATTTCAGTGTTGTAGTTTGTTAGTTAGAGCTGTTGGTCAGTTTTTAGATGCTAATGCAGTTAGTTTGAAGCTTGGTTTTAAAATGCGCTCTGATGCGGCCATGTAATGCGCAGGGCCGGTCCAATGTATTTAGGGCCCCGTGCGAGAAATTTTTTTGGGGCCCATTTATAAATAATTTTTTTAAAAAAGAAATATATTTATTGAGGATTAGAACCTAGCCAAGTGCAATGATAGGAGGCTCACCCCACGCCTGTTTTATTTTTTTTAAAATGTTGAAAAAAACACAAAATATGGGGTACATAAACCAATACCCTAAAAAATATTACATTGTTTGAATTGTATTCTAACGTAAGAGTCAAAATTATCGATCATATGTTGTATGATCCAGGTAGACAGATTGTGCACCAATTCTCACTTATTTTGCTCGTTCTCTGCACATAAATAATAATTTTTACTTTGATATAATGAATGAAAAAGTGTGGCCATTAAAAAAAAGAAGTAATTAATGTGTACAAAATACTCACAAAAATGGGAACAAAGATTGGAGACTCCTTCACAAAATTGTTGTACCTTCATTTTATTTTATATGACTCATTATTGCACATTTAGAGGCAAAATCATTAATTATATCATCAATGTCAATGATTTTCAATTTTTTTCTATGATCAATATTGCTAATGCATTTAACCTATATTGGCCCAAAAAGGTTAAAACAAGTGATTGATACATGCTACGGTTTCTTCAAAAAAAAGTAAGGAAAGGAAAGGTAATATTTTATGGTGTAACATTGTCCACATGTTCACTTAAAAATAGCCCAAAAAAAGGCCCAAAACAGTAATGTTTTTCTGAATTTTGAATTAAAAAATGATTGAATGTAATGTTAAAATATAAAAATGGCCCATAATGGAATAGAATAGGCCTAGCTAACTTATTTTGGTCTTTAATTCATTTATGCATTTAAAAGAACAAAAAAAATATTTAAAAAACCTAATACATAATAGGCAAATATAATATTTTTGTGCCCTTTAAAATATTGGACCCGATACGGTTGCACGGTCTGCGCCCCCTTTTGACCGGCCCTGGTAATGTGCGATGCGCTCCGATGCACTTCTTCCACGCATCCGGTGGCATGGTGCCCTAGTTTTCCAGGATGCGAAGCGCATCAGTCGCATCCCGGAGAAGATGCGTTTGGGCTCTAAAATTGGAAAAGGAGAGGAAACCCACTGAAATTGGAAAGGGAAAGGAAAGCCCATTTAGTTTTTAAAAGCCCACTGAAATTGGAAAAGGAAAGGAAACCCTAATGATTTCTCAAATTGCGTCGGCTATTTCTTCTCCCTCGCGTCGGCTCTTCATTTATTCTCCTCTCCGACGACTCTGCTTTGACGTTGTTTTATATTCTCTTCTCCTTGCGTCAACGACTTTGCTAAGGTAATTTTCATCTCAATTTGTAGTTCGGATATCAATTTGTAGTGGTCGCTTTCTTTGACTCCAGAAAATCTACAACTAATAAAATAATTCTCAACTCCAACTGTGCATCTCAGTATTCGTGTGTCTCTTTGGCGAGACCCTAAGACCCTAAGGGAAGTATAATAAACTTTAGAAAAAAGTGCTTTTATAACCCTACCTAGTTGACATAAGTGCCAATATAACCTTTCAATATTCGAAAGTGCCAATATAACCCTATATAGTTAGTGAAAGTGCCAATATAACCCTATAAGTTTTAAGGATGTGCTGATATAACCCAACAAATATTAGAAATGTGCTGATATAACCCTACAAACATTAAGAATGTGCTGATATAACCCAATAAGATTGCATAATGTGCTGATACCCTACCTAATTTCAACGAACTATGGCGTTCCGGCTAACTATGAGGGTAAAATTGCCCACTCAATTTCAGAGTTAGCCCAAAGGGTATTTTGGTCAATTTACATAGAGTCAACGCTGAAAAATTGAGGTCAATGCCGAAAATGATATCTGAGGGTTATATTAGCACTTTCATGAACTAGTTAGGGTTGTATTTGCACTAAAAATTATCATAGGGTTATATTGGCACTTACTTAAGTAGATAGGGTTATATTGACATTTATCCCTAAACTTTAAAACAGATTTCATTTGTACAATAAAGGGAAGCAAGCATCAATGAATGAATATTTGAATAAAGAGCTAAGGAAGAAAGCATGTAAAGCCATTGCAAAGTGATTTTTATGATGTGGGGATTCTATTCCATGCGGTTACTCATGAGAGTTTTGGAGATATGGTTGAAATGACTGGACAATTTGCACCCGGTTTGAAACCGCCTACAATGTATGAGTTAAGAGTTCCTCTACTTAAGGAAGAAGTGGCAAAGCTCGGGTGAAGGAGCATGAAAAGAGTGGGCTAAAAAGGGATGTTCTATTTTATCCGATAGATGGCGTGATTCGGTTGTTCAAAGAGATATTATAAAATTTCTTGTTAACTCTTCTAAGGGCTCGGTCTTTATCAATTCCATTGATGCTTCCAAAGTCTCAAAGGATTTAACCTTGTCGTTCAAACTTCTCAATGACAGGGTAGAGGAAATTGGCGAGGAAAATGTGGTCTAAGTGATTATCGATAATGCATCCGCTTATAATAAGATTAATACTTTCAATCTAGTTGTTTTTTTTAGAATTTCATAAGTAACATTGAAAAACTAATAACTTTCTTTAAAAAATTACATTCGTAGGAACACTTTTGGAAGCCGAGAGAAAACACTTGTATTGGACTCCTTGTGCAGCTCATTGCATTGATCTCATGTTAGAGGATATTGGAAAATTACCCACAGTTCATACTACATTGAATGATAGTATGTTTATGAGTGGTTATATTGTTAGTCATGTTGGCCGTGTGAATATGATGAGAAATTTTACCAATCAAAGGAATTTGCATAGACCCGCTCAAACAAGGTTTGCCACTTCATTTATTACTCTTTCTCAAATTCACCAACAAGAGAGTAATTTGAGAAAAATGATTAAATTGGAAGAGTGACAACAAAGCAAGTGGGCAAAGGAACCGGAAGCAAGGAAGGTTGCTCAAATTATGTTAAAAGATTCTTATTGGAAGAATGTAGTGCATGTTCTTAAGTTGACATCTCCACTTGTGAAAGTTCTTCGAATTGTTGATGGAGAGGTAAAGACGGCTATGGGCTACATTTATGAGGCTATGAATAGAGCAAAATAAACAATTGCAAAGTGTTTTATGGAGAGATCGAAGTCAGACAAGAAAGTGTTTGAGATTATTGACCAAAGGTGGGATTGTCAACTTCACCGCCCTTTGCATGCGGCGGGATACTTCCTGAACCTGGAGCTCTTCTATGATAATCCTGAAAATGCACTTTTTGAGGAAGTTCAAACGGGATTCCTTGCTTGTATTACTCGATAGGTTCCGGATGTTAAAATTCACGATTCTATTTTGCAAAAGTTTGCAAAAGTTAATGTTTATATTGTAGCATTATGGTGGGAACAATGTGGCGCAGATGCTAAAAATTTGCAAAAGTTTGCAATACACATACTTAGCTTCTCATGTAGTGCTACGGGTTGTGAGAGAAATTGGAGTGTATTTGATCAAGTAAGTATCTATAATTTTATTTTTCTTGTTTACAAGAATTTGTCTCTTTTAGTTTTCATTTTTAGTAATGAAAATTAATTTGTGACATTTCTTGATTTTCTTCCTAGCTTCACACAAAGAGGAGGAATAGATTGGGACACGAGAGGTTGAACAATTTGATTTATGTGAAGGCCGATAAGGCTTTAAGCCAATGAGCCAAAAGCAAAGATAAGAATAATCCTATTTGTTTGGAAGATGTTGATGAAAGTAATGAATGGTTGGTTGGTGCGATGAATGGTGATGATTTGGTGTTTGCAAATGATAATTTGAGTTGGAGTGCCGTGAGAAGAGCTTCCTGGGTAGATGAGTCTAGTTACAACACAAGAGCTACGAGAAATGTTGTTGGATCTAGTTCAAACCCTACATCACGAAAGCTCATTTTGATTGATGAAGATAATAAGGAGGAGGAACAAGATATTGGAAAGGATGGGGGAGATGTAGATGATGTGATGGTCATTCATGATGATGAAAATGATCATGATGATTTTCTTGATGATCTTTAAACTTTGAAGTTTAAAGTCTAAACTTAGAGTTCTTAGGAACTAATTATGTTGTGTTTGTGTTGTTTTGGTTTTTTAGTGTGTTTTTTGTTGAGACTTTGGAGTCTTAAAACTTGATATTATATTTGGTAGCTAGTTAATTCGCTATTTGTTATTTGGTCAAGTTTTTATGAATCTAGCTTTTATATTTGATGATTTGAACTTGCCCTGCATATGCATATCTATAAAATTACTAAAACAACAAGTTTTTGGCCATGTGTCACCCACACATTTAGCCACATCAGCTTTTACCAATATTTTTTTTAAAAAAGTTAACTTATGTATTTAATTTATTGTGTTCAATACTGAAAAGCTACTTCATTTAGTATGTTATGATTTCCAAAATGTTCTTGACGTTAAACGAGAAGTTCATATATCAAAGAAGACAATCGGCTTTCAATCACTCTTTATCGATATTTGCTTCTGTAAAAAATACCAAATAGCTGTTCTTTTCTTCCTCACCCTAGTAGACAATGGAGTGTTATAAAAAATAGAAGACATACTTTCCTATTTGTATTCTTCTAAAGCCCTAATATCCTTGGTCTATCACCTACATTCCTTTGTCTTCTAGTGAATTACCCAATTACAAGCCCACTTAAGTATATTTTGAGTCTTAGGCCTCTTTCTAGGTGATGAGAATATCAGTCCATATAGTTCTTAATTCTACTATGTCATCAAAAGCCCCAAGAAAAACTAAGTGATCTTTCAACTTTCGAAGGCATATCTCATCGAAGGTTATACGCACTATTTGACTTCTGATATGGTTTGCCGCGATGTGAGTTTCCTTTGCGAGCTCTTCATTTTCCGTGTTACAAAGGAGCACTTAGATTTTTAGCAAATGTTCTGACCTTTAGAATTTTGAAAAAGGCGCGTGAATTGGCTTAAAGCAGGATAACGACGCGTGTGGAGCAGTTGTAGGTGGGCTTTTCATCTTTTTCACGCCTTTTCAGACCTTCCGCCTTTCTAGGTAATCATTACTTTACCTTTTTCTCTTTCCTCCGCCTTTATAAACCTAAGGGTTTTCTTTCCTTTTTCATTTCCACTCTTTTTTTGCAGGTTTTTCTCTCCGAGAGCTCTTGATTTATAACTTCTCCAGCCCCTAAGCCTTAACCTACCTCCATCTTCATTTCCACAAGTAAGTTTCCATGGATCCCAGTGCTATCCTAGTTTTTTCCTCATCTTCTCCCCTTGTAGATTTCGAGAGGAATAGTGAGGAGAGACCGAGAGAGAGAGAGTTCATCTGGAAACAAGTCCTCGCGTAGTGTCAATTCCTTTTTTCTAGAAAAAGTTCCCCTTGATCAGTTAAATTCTCAGTCGATTCAGAGAGTACAGAGTCGGTAAACCCTATTCACAGCCCTAACCAATTTCCCAATCTCCACAAGGGGGTTGATTCTACTAGGGTTAATTCCCCTAGATTAGGTGAGGTTTCTGGTACGGGTTTTGCTAATCCTTCAAAGAGTAGCTCCGAGCACATGGATGGCTCTGGGATTGAGAGGGTTGCGAACAAAATTTTATATGAACCTTCAAAGAGGAAATTTGTAGTTGATAGGTGTTCGACACAGTATGTTTACCCCGAGGAGGTGAAAAAACTCATCGAAGAGGTCCCTTCGTACCAACACATCTTAACACTCGACTGAAAGCTCTCGAAGCTAATGAGCATGCTTATTTACCCATAGGGAGAGCTATGACTTACAGTAGACATATTAGACCAAGTGAAATGGCAGAAACTGCTGTCGGTTTCTTACCAATTAAATAAATTATTTTTCTCATTCTCTTTATTCCATCTCACTCTAAGAAACCGCTTAAGAAACCACCCATTTTTTCTCCAAATGGTAAGAAACCACTTTTTATTATTCATGCACACCACTTGATTTTCTCTATCCTACTCATTAATTTTACTATAAACATTTAATTTAAATAAAATTGTCCACCCAAAATAAGTTGAATGTGAAATTTAATAATACATTATAACTTTTAAAATTGAATTTCATTTTTTTCAATAATTATTCCAAAAATTTTCAATAAATTTTCTTCAATAATTTTCTAAAAAATCATTCCAGATTTTAAAATAAAAATGGATTTTTACATTATTTTTCTAATTTTTAAATTAAATTTTACAATTAAAAAACATATTTAAAAAAATAAACAAAGGTATGGACACGTGACCCAATCAGCACATGCCACATGTCCCTCATATATTTTTAAAAAAGGCAACCGCATGCGGAACACGTGGGCAAATGCATGGCTGACACGTGTCCCATTTGGGAACAAAAAAACCGGGTCGCTTCCAGCGGCCCCTTGACCATGTGTGCTGATGTCCCACACCGATTTTTTAACTAGTTGCCTAGCAAGGAACTAAGGGGCAGCTTCTTGCTAAGAAGCCACCAGTGCACTTGCTCTTAGGTCAGGTCTTAGCTTCCCTTTTCCCTCATTGCTATCGAGTCTAATGGAGGAGTTCGATGTCACTTTATCCCAACTTCACCCTAATGTGATTGTAGTAATAATGGCTTTCCTGGTTAGGTGTAGGGAGGTTAATGTGGACCCTCGTTACGAGTTATTTTGAGTTGTTTATTCTTTAATTAGTAATCAAGATGTAAAGTGTATTTTCACCTTAAGTAACAGGTTGTCTGGCCGAAGGTTTATCATTCCCCCCTCTAATAATTTGAGATGGAAAAATAAATCTTTATCCTTCGATTGCACTGGATCTTATCGAACTCCTCAATGGAATCCTGATGCCCTTTCTGAGATAAGGAAGGGGAGGTATGTGGTTCCCAAGAGACTTCGCGAGGACGTAGATTTCCTTCGAGAACCTGAGCCTTTAGATACTAATACCTATCGCCCTGCAACCAAGGGTGATATACCTTTCGTTTGGCTGGTGTGGGTCTATGAGGGTATCTATGCCTCAACTGACCATCGAGTGTTTGAAGAGGTTGATTCGGAGGGCCATGAAAGCACTAATAATAGAAAGATATGTGATGATAGGATACCCCATCTAAGGCCTCTTCGATCTATGGATCATTCGCGAGGAATAATTGTTGAGAAGATAGCCTCTTCGGACACCTTTGAGGTCTTTTGGATACTATTTTTAGAATTTTTCTTCTCTGTCTTGTTACAGTTTGTAACTTACTCTTTCTTTATGCAGTGAGCGGTGCAGAGGACTTTGTCAAAATATATTGTACTTTGAGTCAGTTGGGGGATATCATGCATTATCAAGATGAGGTTAAGAAACTTGAATCCCAACTTGGCGAGATGATCAAGCGAGATAACTATTTTACCGAAAAAGTTTCTAGACTGCAAGGGGTTATCGACGATAACTAACGGTTTTGTAGTGAGATTATAGGTCAGAATTCCCAGCTCTCAAGCCAGGTGTCGGCCCATGCTGCTACTATCCAGCTCTATTATGACAGCCTTCGAGCACATGGATTATCTTAAGGGGCCTTGATATGGGCCCTATTGGTGACATTTTTAGGTTCATGTATGATACCAAGATGGCTATGATGCAAAAGGGTTTAGATAGGGACCCAAATTACTATGCGGTATTCGATGCCATTCACGAATGGAAAGAGCATCTTTGATAAGAGAAGAATGCCAACTCCTAGAAAGAAGGTCTTTCAAATGGGGGTTCTTCACCAGGAATCTCTTCTAAGGGTAAGCGTTCGAAGAGGGTCTCCTAAAAGAAGACTCAATCTAGAAGAATGCCCAGGCGAAAAAGAAGACTCGGTCTCAGCGTAATTCCCTCAAACTAAGACTCCGCATGTCTGTTCTTCTAACAGAGTTCTCTCAGTTGTGTCTGTGGAAGAAACTCCTACGATGGTTTCCGATGTTAATGGACAGGAGCCGCCAATTCTTGAGGGTGATGCGGAAAAGGACTCATTGCCTTGTAGGGCTTTAATACCGTGTTGTAGGCGACGTACCAAACCCATCTTCGAAGCTTCGTTGAGCGAAGTTGATTGTTTATTCACGATTGCTACAGGGGTAAAATCGGGGAACATTCAATGGCCCATTTGGATTGGGTCAGGTCAATATCCCATTTGGGTCAAAATGGGTCGGGTCGGATTTTGTCCCAAATCGACCCATTTTGACCTGTTTTCCAATTTTGTCTCATTTTCATGAAAAAAAAATCATAAAAAGAATTAATTTAATACAATATATCCACCATTAATTTACTTCATAAACAATTTTAACATTCTTGAAAAATATATATATTTATAAAGTTAAAAATACATTTTTAAAAAAAGAGAAAAATGCATATATAACCCTATATAATTGATGAAAGTGCATATATAACCCTGTGATAATGAAGTGCAGATATAACCCTGCGATAATTGAAAGTGCAAATATAACCCTGATCAGTCAATGCCGGAATAATGGCTTTAGGGTTATATTTGCACATATGTATAATAGTTAGGGTTATATTTGCATATATGTATAATAGTTAGGGTTATATTTGCACTAAAAAACAACTCAGGGTTATATTTGCACTAAAAAATAACTCAGGGTTATATTTGCACTTTCTCCATTATATAGGGTTATATTTGCATATCACCCAAAAAAAACAAGTTTACTATTTTTATATAATTTTGGTCAATTTGCATCAATTTGGGTCAACCCATGACCTACTCCGACCCGACCCGACCCGACCTTAAACTATGAGAATTTTAACCCGACCCGATCCATTTGACCCTAATTTAGGGTCAATTTAGGCCAGGTCAGCTGACCCGCCCCGACCAATGAACATCCCTAGAAATAGGCCTCACTGGAGATGATGCTGGAAGGGCTGACCACACGAAGGTGTTGGAGAAGTTGATACTCCGAGGGGGATGGGAGCTGGTCATCGACCAAAGCTGAACGGAGAGTAGACGCCGAGAGAAAGGAATGATAGAGCGAAGCCGAGGTCGGAGAAAGTTCCAGAGAGAAGCGGAGAGAGTAGATGCCGAGAGGAGGGAGATGCTGAGAGAGGGGGAAAAAAGAAAATTGTCGGAAATAGCCGAGCAGTCACCGACGACGGCAACTGAATTTGATCGGGAAGAAGAAAAAGAAATCATAAATTAATAAAGCAAGATAATAACATGCTCCGATACCATGTAGAAATGGATTCCCATTGACTAGAGTTTAGATTATTGAGAGAATAAATAGAGTATAAAAAGATTATATATGTAAATAACTAAACCCTAATCTTGTCTCTAATATCTTCTATTCTAATAGTCCATCCCACAAAAATTGGCACAGGTCAATTCTTACCTAAAGTGGTAAAAAATTAGCTTATATATTTAATATATTATCCCTCAAGAGGTTGATTAAATCTACTTGTCAACTCTTCCATTACCAACACACTCTTCCTTTATTTTCAATCAACACTTCCACCTCACGTCGCATAAAATACCGGTCCAAAAGTAATTGTGTCAATTTTTATGGGACAGAGGGATTAATTTGCATTTAAATCTTGACATTTTTATAATTTATGAAAATACCGCATTTTAAAAGACCGACTCATATAAATATACTATTAAAAAAAGGAAAGTGAGTATTATTGGAGGATAGTAACTATTCATAAACTTATTATTATGATGCTTTTGATCGAAAGCTTATTGGAGAAAAAGATAATTGAATCATTTTTGGAGATAAGCTTATTGAAACATTATTAGAGATAGGAACATAGTAAAATGGTGTAGTTTTTTTTTCTTTTCTGAAACCAAGGCCCTATTCTCTAGTGCTTATTTGAATTTCAGTTCAGTTTTATCAGATTAGCGCATTGTATTTATATTTATTTCAGTTCAGTATATATGTATATATATGTATATTTATTTATTTCAGTTCAGTATATTTATATATATTTCAGTTAAGTATATTTATACTTATTTTAGTACTGTATATTTATATTTATTTCAGTTCAGTATATTTTTTGCTGTAATTTATCATATCATTATCTGTTACGTTGCCTGTATCTTCTATAATACGACATATGATACCTTGCGATTGGATCCATAAAAGGAGCCAAATATCTTTTTGTATTTTGCATGGTAAAACATATTTTAATCAAGAAATAAAACTAAAATCTTAAGATAATTAAATTGAAAAATAAAATATTACAAGTCCATATTTAAAATAAGAACGAAACTAAAAAAATGTTTGATATAAGAATTTTCGTATTTGATATGAAAATTCATGTGCTAGAGTTTATCTGTACTTTAGTTTATTTGATTATTCAGTTTAGTTCAACATATGAATGTTTAGGATGGAATTTTGAATAATTTAGTCGTATTGTTACTGTTTTTCAAGAGTGGGTCGGAACTGAGAACGGTGGAGGAGGGGTGAACTGAGAACGGTGGAGGATGGACGAACGACAAACGGAGAATAGTGGGGGAGCAGCAAACTACGGAAGGAGAGAGGAGGGTGGCGGCCTATAGATGGTGATGTGGGGCTGGAGAACAATAGATCCGGTGGTGGACAAATCCGTAGAGGTGGAGGGTATCAACTTCAGCGAGAGCCGTGCGGCATGTGGGGGCGTGGAGGTGGCATTGGTGGGAGGAAATAGAGGGATATAGGCGGTGTTGGTGGGAGGAGACAAAGGTACGGAGATGGGTTAATGTGAGGGAAGGGGGGGAGGAAGTCTGATGGAGAATAGGGTTTCAAAGGGAAAATAAGGTTAAGGGGGAAAAGGAAATTATAGGTCAGGTGCCTAAGGTTTGGGCCTAAGCCCATTAAAGGCGGTCTATACAGAACTGTCTTTAAAATGAAAAAATGACTTGGGAAAACACTTTCGAACTCAGAACTGCTTACGGTCCTTAAAAAGTGATTTTAAAGGCGGAATCGCCTTTAATCAATCACCATTAAAGGCGTTTCCGCCTTTAATAAATTAGAACCGCCTTTAAAATGGCCTGGGAGGGACTTCCAAACTCGGAACCCCTTTCGGACCACAATTAAAGGCGGTTTTCATGGAACCGCCTTTAATTGGACGCCTTTAATAGAGCTCTCTCTACTAGTGGAATCATGTTATAAACTTTATAACTACTATACGTTGTATAATAAATTTTTAATATTGCAACTAAGAACTTTTACCTTTTATTATTCTAATTAAACCCCGTCTTACATAGGCTTATGGAAAGACGATCTTTCCCAAGACTTTGCGTATTATTACTTGTTTTAATTTTTAAAATACAATATTTAAATTTTATAAAAAATTACAAGATTTAAGGTAAAAGTCATTGTGGACTCACTATAAGCTTATGGAAATGCTAAACATTCTCATTTATTAATACAATTATTTTTCATTTAGTTCAGATCAATGCAGTTCAGTTCAGATCTGTTAAGCTCAATGCAGTTCAATTTATATTAGTTATTTTGATAAATGTTTGTCCTTTAAACACTATTTTAAACTGATTTATATGTTTAGTATTTTAACAATGTATAAAAAGAAATAAAACTTTTAAAATTTAAAAGAACATGGTAAGTAAATTTATATAATAAAATATTTTTTATTTTGATTAAAAATTAGTTTATAGAATTGAATTTCAGTTTTTGAGTTCAGTATGTTTAAACTTATTTCAAATCAGTATATTAATACTTATTTCAATACAGTTTAATTCAATATATTTATATTTGTTTCATTCTAATTCTGTTCAGGGACACATGAGATCAGCTCTAGATAAGGGCCTAATAGTAAAACGGTGCAGTTAGTTTTTTTAGGGTCTTGCTATATCCCGCCCTGTATTTTACTATCCTCGCCCTAATACGTATAAATACACGTATTTTGAATTAAAATAAAATAATTTTGAATTTTAAAAAAACAGAAAAAAGAAAAAAAAATATATAAAACACTATAAAAAACACTATAAATACCCCTCCCCTCTCTCCATTTCCCTCTCTCCTTCCCTCTCCCCCTGCCCTCTCCCCCTGCCCTCTCCCCCTGCCCTCTCCCCCTTCCCTCTCCCCCTTGCCTCTCCATTTCCGACCGCCGCCCGCCGCCGCCGGAATCCCGCCGGAATCCCGCTGGAAAATGTAAGTTTTTGAGAAATTTTTTTTTTCTTTTCGTGGGAATCGTTGCCCGATCTATTCGAATTTTGTTGAACTTGTCGAAATTGTTAGAATTTTGTTGAGCTTGTCGGAATTGTTAGGATTTTAGTTATGTGACATAATAGAAGTTATTGAGAAACGATTTTTTAGAAATTGTGCTTCTTTGGAAATTGTTTAGCTATGTGACATATGTGGAATTAATGACATAATGACATAATTGGACGTGATGACATAATTGGAAGCTTATTGTGTTTTTTTAGTAATTATTTAGTTTAAATTTGGCCATAATATTTTAGAAATTGTATTTTTTAGAAGTTGGGTTTTTTAGAAATTATGTAGTTATGTGACATAATAGAAATTACTTAGGAATTATTTGTTTAGAATTTGTGTTGTTCTGGAAATTATTTAGGTATGTGACATAGTTGGAATTAAAACGAAGAAATTGTGTTCTGTGTAAATTACTTAGTTTAAATTTGGACATAATATTTTAGGAATTGTTTTTTTTAGAAATTGGGTTATTTAGAAATTATTTAGTTATGTGACATAATAGAATTTATTTAGAAATTGTATTTTTTAGATATTGGGTTATTTAGAAATTATTTAGTTATGTGACATAATTGGAATTAAAACGAAGAAATTGTGTTTTGTAGAAATTACTTAGTTTAAATTCGGACATAATATTTTAGAAATTGTATTTTTTAGATATTGGGTTATTTAGAAATTATTTAGTTATGTGACATAATTGGAATTGAAACGAAGAAATTGTGTTTTGTAGAAATTACTTAGTTTAAATGTGGACATAATGGTTTAGAAATTGTATTTTGTAGAAATTGGGCAATTTAGAAATTATTTAGGTATGTGACGTAATTGGAATTAAAACGAAGAAATTGTGTTTTGTAGAAATTACTTAGTTTAAATTTGGACATATTGTTTTAGAAATTGTATTTTTTAGAAATTGGGTAATTTAGTAATTATTTAGTTATGTGACGTAATAGAAATTATTCAGAAATTATTGATTAGGAATTGTGTTTTTTGGAAATTATTTAGTTATGTGACATAATAGAATATAGTTCTATGTAAATAAACTTTAGTAATCCGATGTAAACAATTGTGTAGTAAACTGTTACGATATGTTTTAACTATTGTTTCCTTGAATGTTAATAATAGTGCGATGTGGTAAGAAAATAAGATTATTTAGTTATGTAATCTCCAATTTGTAACTAAAAAAAATGTTCCAGTTCGTTTATGCACTGTTCGAAAATATTAGTTCACACGTTGTTGAAATGTATGTTAATTTATCTTATCATATCAGTTTGATTCACTTGTTGTTATACTAATTACATATCTTGTGTCGTAGATGAGCACTGGTGGTCAACCTGACGGTCATGGTCGTTCCATACGACGAAGATGTGTTAGTGCCTCGGCGAGACAGGCTAGAGGCCGCGTGGTCGAGGATGAACCGTCGCCTCGCCCGCGGGAGTTTGATGTAGGAGCGGAGCAGCCTTCTCCACCGAGCGTTCGTGCATTCGATCCCATGCCGACATGGGACGGTCCGGAGATTAACATCCTCGCGTCCGGTGGTATCCGTCATGATAGTGATTGACAGATGAATTATGACCTGCCCGCAGATGTCCCCCCGGTGGGCCAACCTGGTTCGAGTGTTCCATTGGATGCCGGGATCGAACGTTATGCTGAAGCTGGAGCCAGGCACACCGTGAGGAACAGAGCTGGTCAATTCGCACAGTCTTCTGGTGGATCGTGCAATGCCGGTGAGCCTAGCACCGGAATGGCACCGAGGAATAGGAGGAAGCGACCCGCCGATGAGACGTGGCTAGTGCGGGGACCGATGGCTGGTGGCCCGCAGGATGACCTCGTCATACCAAGCTTCGGAGGACACGTCGCGCTTGACGTTTGGAATGGTATAGAGCGAGGTGTGTTGAGATGCCATGCTCGGTCGCCGCTATGCAAGCAGCTAGTCGACACGCTCCCCGAACTGAGCGATGTTGCACAGGCCCGGATACATGCGACCGGGTTGGGCCACCTGCCTGCGATTATGTTCCAGTCCTTGACATGGCACTGATATCCGCTTTTGTCGAGAGGTGGCAGCCGGACACGAACACGTTTCACATGCCGTTTGGGGAGATGACCATCTTGATGCATGACGTTGAGATGATTCTTGGCATTCCCATCGATGGTGGCGCTGTTGCGAGTACCATTTCGGCGGAGACTATTGAGGAAGCGTGCGCTGAACTGTTTGGGAAAGACGTGGAGTCCTTTGTCGTGGAAGACTGGAACGGGGGTAACATAGATGCCCAATCTTTGATGGCGAGGTGTGTAGCGGCGGGGCAGAGCCAGAACTTCCAATTTATGTGCTACATGCTGACCCTGTTTTCATCCACGCTTTTTGTGGATAAAACTGGGAATAAGGTTAGAGCCAACCTTCTACCCCTGCTTGATTCGCAGTTGTCGTGGGGCTCGGCGACGTTGGCCAGTTTGTATCTGCAGTCGGGAATTGCATCCCGGTCCAAGGCGCGCGGCCTATGCGGATGTTGCACGCTGCTTCAAGCATGGATATACGAGTACTTTCCGATGTTTCGGCCGGGACCGAGTACGTTGCCAGCTCTTCCGGGTCGCGCCAGTCGGTGGCACACAGGGGATAGATCGGGGAGGGGTACGGGGAGGCTCGGTGCCATCAGGCGACAGTTGGATGCCTTACAGCCCGACCAGGTATGAATTCCATGCTTTTACTCTTATTCTGACAGTAGTAGATAGATCGGATTCCATAGAAACGTAACATGTCTGTGAAACTTTTTGCAGGTGGATTGGTTGCCATATGGAGTGGACGTGGTTAGGGCTGCGGGGGGGAGGACTCACTACCGCGGCGTGATTCGACACCTCGATGCAATGGAGGCGTACATGCCAGATCGCGTTGTGCGGCAGTTCGGTCTCCTACAGGGTATACCGCGGGGTCTTGCAATTGCGCCCGAGCCTTGTTCCCGCCCGGCTGATCCAGCCGGCTATTCAGTGACCTACCCAGGGAGGCTGCAGTTGACCCTATGGGAGATGGCACACAGTTGGCACAACGGTCAGCTTGCGGCGTTCCCGATAGCCACGAGCCCATCAGAGTGTACCATGGATTACGAGGGCTGGTACGCGACCCATTCGCACCCATTGATCGCAAATCCTGAACATGCTGCCGTGAGTGGACCGGACAGGATACATCATCAGTTATCGGTAAGTTTTCCCGTACTGTTTGCTTCGAGTAATTCTATTACATTTTACTGTTTCGTTATTGTAAACTCTGTTTCCTGTGCAACAGATGCTGAGTGACATGATGGGCGACCTGGATCCGTTTGACTCGGCGACCGTTGATGGACTCGCCGACCCCTGCATGAGGGAGTTGATGACGACTTTTGTCAGTCGTCGCGATGAGTACCGCAGGCTCGGTTATGGACCCATTCCTTAGTCGGACGTTTGCTTATGTACGAACCCACAGTTTTGCCATAGTTTGCTCATTTATGTAATCGGTAACTGTTTGTGCATATCAAATACATAAGTCATCGATTTTCGCAACAGTAATGCTATCAAAATAATTACTCCATGCTTCGATAGTAAATGTAGCGGTTGCGTACATGCCAAAATGTTTCTGGCGATTTACAACAGTTAATTACTCTGAGAGTATGCTCTTCTCCAAGCCCTTAGCCTCCTACGAAAGGGTAACTCCCAACCTACGACATCAGCCTTCCTCAACGTGGTCCACATATTAACCACGGGGGGCATGGGACAGTTTTCCTTCACGTGTACCCGGACGAAATGGCTTGCACTGCGAACGTATACAATGTGTAGCTCCCTACTTGTTCCATCCTCGCCCCCGCCTGCCCTCAGTGGAAGGACTGTACAGCAATGGTCCGCCGACCCATTCTCTAAAATGTAATATAGAACTACAACCGCGTTGTAGTAGGTGGCCACAGGAAACATGTCTGCAATGACCGTAAACCAATGCTCCGGACCACATGGACCGCTGGTGTGGTGTATACGGGCTCTGGCGAGTTCAACATCATTCCGCGAACCGTATATGGGAACATAGTCAGGCCAATGAGTTGATATCTCGTTAAATACCGCCCGACGCGCTGTAGACCATTCACCTTCACCGTCTACGTGGAACGCATCAGCAACGCATCTGAAGCCACAGTTTCCATCACTCGCGACATCGTTCCAGCCTTCGATGTAGCGCCGGACAATGTGGGGGACACTTTCGAGGAACGGGAATGTCGCTGCAGGAGAACACATGAAGATAAATATCTTGTGCAGGAGGCGTTCATTAGGAAGAATGGTGCTTGTACTCACCGTGCCGGCGACCGCTCCCTGAAGCACGCCCCGGGGGCCATGAACTACTCCCGTATCGCCTGTTCACGTGCTCGTGGTAGCTCGGTGAACGCCGGGTTGATCTTGATCGGGGGACCTGCTCGCTTGGTCTCCCACGTGCACTGGTGCAATTGTCCGGCTCGCCAATGCCGCTCTCCTCCGGCCGCAACTGCACATCTATGTAGGATGAAACTCGTCGGCGGACCGAAGGGTCGCTGCGTGCCAGCTCCTCCAACAGAGTGTTGAACCGCGACTGATCTTGTTCGGCCCTCGCAATGTTGTCCGTGCTCCGCACGTGATCACCCAATGCCAGGCTCTTGAACAGCGGATGAATGTCGTCCAAGTACAAGGGGATTCCTTCAGCAACTGCCCCTGCCATGATGCATGCACACGGTATTCCGTGTGTCGAGCGCAGCACACATCCACAGTAAGCATATACCTGTGCTCCGAGTGCATCAATCCTCCCGGACTCGACCGTCAATTTATCCAGACAGTATTTGGACACATTGTTGATCAAGTTGCTGAAAAGGGCCCTACGGTGCAATCTTCCAACGACAGTTCTTGATTTCTCCAGGCCGGTCTTGATCATAGTAATCTGCTGGGCTATCTGCAGGTCGACACGCCTCCATACCGTGTCCAGCGAACCAGTCGACGTATGTAACCACCCTTTCAATGACGAGTGTGCACTTTCGACCCTGCATGTAGTTGTGTTCCCGAAATGCAGAAATCTGTTCGTCCATGCCCTCACAAATTTCTCCTTATGGGGGGTGAGCCACGTCGTCTCAGCGTAAATAACAACAGCCTCGTTCCAAGACCATCCAGTCCTCATATCCACCAAGGCGGTTTCGTACTCTGGGACGGTGGACGCATTGCAAACTCGGAACCATGCACCATTCTTGAACGCTGCCCCGTTCCTCTTATTCCCTGTCAGCACAGTAACACGTGCCTCCACATCCTTGTTAATATGCCAGGTGCAGAGCAAATGGTTCGATTCCGGAAACACAGTCCGAAGTGGCCTAATCAGTCCCATCTCCCGATCGGTGACCACAACCTCAGGGAACGGTCCATCCACAAGCAAGTTCTTCAGCGCGTTCAGCACCCACTCATAGGTATCTGCCGTTTCGTCAACGACAATTGCGTAGGCAATCAGGAAGTTTGTGTTGCAGAGGGACATCCCAACCATCTCAACGAATGGCATGCCGTAGCGATTGGTCTTGTACGTTGAGTCGATGGCCACCACCCACGGAAACGTGCGAAATGCCACAACAGCATCGTGATTGGCCATGAATAAATGAGTCAAAGTACCATCACCTGCTGAGCGGTGACTAGTGACATACCCTTTCGCGGTGGCCAGATGCAAACAATTCTCCGCTGTGTTGCGCCCGCCTCGCCTTTCTGTTGCATATGCCGACCTCTCATTGTACACCTGCCTAATGTTCTGATGCAGGTCCGGAAACGAATTACTGAGGTTGGCATTGATATGCCTTGGGGCAGTTTCTGAATCTGTCAAGTCTCTGATCATTTGCTTCGCGTCCGCATGGAGCTTGCTGCTCTGTCTATGACCCTCGGGGTACACTGAGAAAGGGTGGTTGTGCATCCCTCGTCTAGGATCCTTGCACGGCACTACATTCCAACCATTCCCCGTGATGCTCTGTTTCAAGACAATCGCGAACGGGCAGCCACAACTGCTGGTCGAGCTGCTACTCCGTCGGACTACATCAGATTCGCTCGTATCTACATCCTTATCCTTTCGGCCCCGATTGCAAATGCAATATAACCTCAGGGGACCATTCCTATTCTGTTTGTAGGACCCCGTCACAAGTTCAAATCCCACCTGCAGAGCAATCCGTTGCAGGTAGGAGTAAGCCTCGGCAACGTCTGGGAACACAGCTGAGGTGGCAAATGGAGAGTATCCGTTCCGCCCTGCAGCAGCTTCACATGACTGATTGTCATCCTTAAACAGCAATAAACATCAAGTAATTAGTTACACTCAACTGCTATACCAATTACAATATCAAAATTAACGTAAAAAAACGTAAACTAACGTTACAATAATTAACAAAACAACAACATTAACGTCACAATAATTAACAAAATAACAAAATTAACAAAACAACAACATTAACGTTACAATAATTACAATTAACGTTACAATAAATAAAATTAACGTTACAATAATTTTTACGTTACGATTAATAAATTAAAATACTAAGATGAGCATAAATTAAAAAACTAAGATGAGCATAAATTTCTTTCTCATTAACAGCTAAAACATACATGTAGTGGGGAAAAAATGCAATAACATCGTGGCTAGAATTAATATAACATTCTTACAGTTCAACAAATTAAAATATCAAAATAACGTAACAATACGTAACTTAACGGTACAATAATTAACAAAATCACAAAATTAACAAAACAACAAATGTGCAATAATTTCATCGTAACAGTTAATAAATTAAAACACAAAGACGAGCATAAATTTGTACGGCAAAAATTATTAAATTTAACAACTACTTACGGACAGAAAGCTAATTAGTAAAATTACCTCCGAAGACATGGAATTTCTAACACCCTTTTCGGGGTAATTTTTGCTCGTCTTGGATAGCAATATTTTTCGAGTGCCCTTCGAATGAGTAAGAATTCGAGTGCCCTTTGAATGAGTAAGAATTCGAGCTCATTTATAGCGGTTCGATTTTTGGAAGCAGGCTGGCACGGCTCGCGCCCAGCCCACGGCGAGCCGAGGCGCGTCCGGCTCGCGCCCCAGCCCTGGCGAACGGACCGCGCGCGGCTCGCGCCCACCGCACGGCGAGCCACGGCTCGCGCCCACACGCCGGCGAGCGGCCCGGCAATGGCTCGCGCCCTGTCGGTGGCGACCGGACCGGCGCCGGCTCGCGCCCAGGCCATGGCGAGCCGACCGGCGGCGCCTCGCGCCCAGGCGGCGGCGGGCGGCGGCGGGCGGCGGTCCGGCGGCGGCGGCGGCGGGCGGCGGTCCGGCGGCGGCGGGCGGCGGTCCGGCGGCGGCGGGCGGCGGTCCGGCGGCGGCGGGCGGCGGTCCGGCGGCGGCGGGCGGCGGTCCGGCGGCGGCGGGCGGCGGTCCGGCGGCGGCGGGCGGCGGTCCGGCGGCGGCGGGCGCAATTTAAATTAATTAACTAAATTCGTTCCGCTAATCTTAACTAACTACAATGATCTCAATTGATTTTAATTTACCTATTGAAAATAATACGATAAAAAATACTGTATACGTATTAGGGCGAGAATAGTAAAATACAGGGCGAGATATAGCGATCCACTTTTTAAATTTAGGAACATGGGGCCCACGAAAGTTGGGCCCACCAGAAGAGTAGACTGAGTCTTCTGGGTGAAGACCGTACAGTACATCTATATATAGATTTTGTATTCATTCAGACCGCAGACGCAAACGCTAAAACGCTCTGTCTGAGAAACCCAGAAACTCTGTCAAAATCGCTTTCTTTCAGAAACCTGAAACTCTGTCACTGGTTCCCGAAATCTTGAAAATGACGGCGGAGACTGACAAGAAACGGAAGGGCGGCACCGGTCGAAGAAGAATCGAGATCCGAAAGTTCGATAAAGTTGAAAGGCGCCGTTCTTCCTTCTCCAAAAGGTACGCTACTCTTTTCAAAAAGGCTAAGGAACTCCAAGAAGTGTGTCCCGGTAGTCGAGTCGCTGTGATCGTAGAATATCCCTCCGGGAAAAAATTCAAAGCCTCGGCTCCTGAACCCCTTATCACGTCTGTTGTCGAAGCCTTTCTTGCGAGTTCATCTTCCTCCGTTCACAGTGTCGATTCACCTAAAAACCCTAGTTCCCCAATTGCGGAAATTGGGGAAATCCGACCTTTAGCGGATAAAATTGAAAATGTTCAAAACCCTAATTTCGAAATTGGGGAAATCCGACCTTTAGCGGATAAAATTGAAAATGTTCAAAACCCTAATTTCGAAATTGGGGAAATCCGACCTTTTTCGGATGATTGTGCGCAAAAGCCTAATTTCCCCAATTTCCCCAATTTCCACATTGGGGGTGAAGAGTCGGATTTTTTGTCACCTTCTAGCTCTGAAAATCAAGAAATTGCTGATTTTTTGTGGGAAGACGAGCCTCATTGCTCTGATGTGCCTTTGAGTTGTTTTCAAGAATGGGAGCATCTTATTTGATCTCAGATATTAACTAGTCTTTCAGTTTGCAGACCAACAGCTTCAGTTTCTACTTTCTAGACTGTTAGTCAGTTTTTGTTTCCAGTTCTGTAGTTTGTTAGTTAGAGCTGTTGGTCAGCTTTTAGATGCTAGTACAGTTAGCTTGAAGGTTATTAATCTGTTTCATTAATACACGTTTTTGCAATAAAAATTTACAAATCTGTTTTCACAAATCAAGCTTTACTGCTTTCCGAATTTTAGTTTCTGAAAAAATTCACATATCTTCAGTGTCGTGGCATAATAACCACAGTGAATCTGGGTTTTAAAAAGCGCAAAGTGCAGCGAAGCGTCGCAAATCATGTACTAGGATTATTTCAATAAAGACACAACATGGAACTTAGAATAATAACATAATATCATAAAAGACAACTAAAACATTCAACACAATACCAAACTCAAAGTTTTAAGGGTGGTAAGAAGTACTAAACGACTAAGATCGAAAGATTCTTAAAGTTATTGTGAAATGATTGGCTCTAATCTCCAGTCATCGGAAAAATCATCATCATCTTCACTAAAAGAATCCCTATGAATCTCATCTGTTGCCGTTGGTTTTTGAGAATGGGAGCTAAAGAGCTGAAACTCTTCTGACCGATCCTTTCTCTTTTTTATGTTTAATTTCCTTAGTTAAACTAACCCTAATACTATTCTAATTCAGCCCAAACTCTTTTCAGCCCAAACCCCTTTCATTTAAAAAAGAGAACCAAAAAAAAACCAAGTTCAGTAAAAAGAATGAGAGTGCACTGTTTTCAGGGCTTCGCGCTTCAACAAAATCGCTAAAAAGCGCTCGGAAGCGTGCGCTTTCCGGTTTGTATCAGCGCTTCTCGATACAAAGCGCTTCAGGTAGCGCCTAGCGCTTTAAGCGCGCTTTTTAAAACCCAGCAGTGAATGCACCCGGGGAACCAAATTGATTGAATTACATGCAAATAACTGATTTTGTGGTATACTATACCTTTATTAAAGTGTATCTTCATAAGGTTTGTTTAAGCCTGCATTGATCAATGTCTCCCGTGGATGAAGAAAGAAACCATCACTGAGTCGATAGGCTTCTAATGTAATGTAGGAAATAGGTTGAATTTGCGGAAGGAGGTTTAAATATACTTACAGTGTAAGTGTGAATTTTGGGGTGGTATTTGTGGAAGCTTAAAGTATGTAACTTTACCTTATATTTCTATATCAGATTTCAAGTCAAATAGCATCAGCTGCGTGCTCTGCAAAAAGGAATCAGTATCAGGTCAAATAGTAATGGTCACAAAGAACCTAAAATGCCCCTAAAAAAGAACTGTCTGTCAGTAGTGTTTTAGTTGAATTTCAATTTTTTAGCGTTGAGTGCTCTTTCTACGTCGCTGGTTTAAGTGTAAGATTTCCTTTGAACTGACTGTCATCAGTTCTCAAGGTTGATCTGGTCAAGAGACATTGTTTTCCTGTCTATTGGAGTGGAGATAACAGGCAAGTTCTAAGAGGTCACTGGTTCGCTCGTAAGGGAGGTCTTGATTGGCTTCCTTTACAAGAGGATGTTGCTGAGCAGTTGGAGTTTGCGACTTCAGCAAGGTACTAGATAATAAAAGTTTGATCTTCTCACCTAAATCTTTTGTTGGTCGTTTTTGTGCGATTTTGCTTGATTTAATTTGTTGCCTGTTCTGTAGCTTGAATTACCAAATCTTGTTGGTCTTCAGGTTTGGCAACAAAGGACATTTCAGTTATCAGGATTATTTGCTGCTCGGGTTGATTTGCGGGGTTCTCACTGGTACAACTTAGGTTTTTGGGCCTATAATAATATTTATGCTCTTGATTCTGTACGTCAAACTTTCTATTCTGCATACAGGGACTTCATGCACTTTTTACTGGGGAGGGTGATACTTGGGAAGCATGGCTTAATGCTGATGCATCTTGGTTATCTTCTGTTGTTAGTTTGGGTGGGAGCAGTACAAAGTTGAGACGTGGCTATGCACCTTCTTTGTCTCCTAAACCAACACAGGTACCTCTTTTGTTTTAAGACACCTTCCTTTTTGGTTGTGTAATCTTCAATAGAGTGCCTGTAATATGTTGTTCACTCTTGCTTTTCTTACATCAGAAATAGATGCTCTAAATGGGTTTTTTCTTGCTTTTATATGGTTGTGTGTCAAAGAAAGAAAGCTGAGGCTCTATTGAGTTACAAACTGCAATATATGGATGTTAGTTGCTGGGCAAAATTAATTTTAAGAGGACTTGAATTTTGCTGTAAATAAGTTACCTGGTAGTCCCTTCTAGTTTGTGTTTTTCAGTTTTTGTTCTAGTTAGTTTTAACTACTAGTTTGACCCTCTATCTTGTCCTTCGGGAAAAAAAATTAGGGATACTGTGGTTTGTTATATATACCTCTTCCTCTCTAAGCACTGTACGTGGTAATTTGCACCCCTAATATCTTATATTATGGTCAGATCATTGGTATGCCAACTTGATTATTTATCCAGGCCAAGAAAAATGTATTTTTTTCGTATGCCAGGTTTTGTCAATGTAAGCTACTATATCCTAGGGAATTCATTCTATTAGTGATTATTGCTCACAGTTTGGTGAAGTATTATTGTATCTTATTGTGTATTGTATCTATATCCTGCATGAAAAGGCTACATGTGCATGCGAATTTTAGTTGAATGTCGATCAAAATGCCCATCTCTGATTCTCATTGCCATCCATCATAATCTGTGGTTGATTGGCCAACTATTAGCGTGTTCCAAATTTTGTTCTCCGCGATTCAAACTAACAACTGTGTAGACACAGAGTCTTCTGTTCTTAGTCTGGTGGATTGTGTATGGGATTTGCTTGTCAAATGACTATGCATCTGCGTATGCGGCAGATTATTATTGCTTCTTTTTAGATGGAATGGATATTATTCTTTGATATTAATGTTCGACATGTTGATTGCTAGATAACGTACGCCATATCTCTTTTATTTTCTGTTAATGCTTCATCTCTTTCATTTTCTTTGTTAATGCTATCATGCACAACTTTATAACATACCTTGAAATTGATTTCTTCATAATATTATGTGCAGGACAAAACTTTACATCCATATTTATCAGCTATTTCCTCTCATACATAAGTATCAGCTTTATTGTACAACTAGAATTATAGCAATATATTGGAAAATGTACCAACAATTCTTCAGGGTGAGTAAAGTCTGTAATGAGCAGTTTAGTTTCTACCCATTTTTTGACATTACTCCCAAATAACCTCATGATGATTTTCTGCTCCCTTTCCACCTTTCACTGTTGGGAATTATTTTTTAATGATCGTTTCCTGATTAAATGAAACATTGCATTGGTTTTTAATGCAGAAACTACTGAGAGACCCTGATACCGCTCTGTTTATACTGAAGCATTTGTATAGAGATGAAGAAATCCCTCTGACATTAGCTGATAAAGTCTGGATGAAGGACTTCTCTCCCAAATTGAGACGTTCTGCATAGCACTGAACAACTGAGATGCTCTCTTCTCATTCTCATCACCTGAATCTTCGCACGGATAAAAACCGGTGCAGGAATGGTTGGAGAATCCCTCTTGTTCTTTGATATCCATTTCACGAGGCCATATAGTTCATCAAGGTTGAGGAAATATAGTATGGATGAAAGCAACAGAACCGGAAAGCTTTGCAGCTTATGACTCTGTCTAAAGAGTGGTTCATGTTCCCCTATGCTGTATAGAAGGGCTAAAATGGCGCAACTGAAATGATAACGCCCTTGTTGGCCTACTCCGTAGTTTATCTAAAGATGATACTACAGATGTCTATTCGAGCCAGAGAGACAATTAAACCGGCGCATCGTCTGCATTAGGTTCGATGATACTAGAGGTGTACGTGTTGGTGTTGCTAAATAAGTGCTGGTTGTGGTTGCGTATTCTGTGTTGCAAGTTAACACAAGCGAATGTACTTTGCGCATTTTTAATTGTTTAATTTTTTTTGATCAGTTCATTGTTTAATTAAGTTTAGACTATATTTGTATATTTTAAGGTGAGCTGTTCAAATTTGTACTCCCTTTGTGTGGAAAATAAAAACAGAGGTCCTATTTGTACAGTTGCACTCCCTTATTTCTTTATTGATTTCCTTTTGTAACATAGCTAATCATGCTTAAATCTCTCACTAAAGTTCAAGACATATCTATATTTTGCTTGAATTCACTTAAAGGGAGAGTTTTGTTTTTCGGGATGAAACACATTTGAAATGGTTTGTTTTTTGGATCAAAATTGATATGGCCCTTTATAATGACCTTACTTAGAGCACTCTTTTTAATTTTAAAAGAATAAGTGAAGAGAATGGTAGAGATTGTAAAAAGTAAATGAGATTTTACAATTTCAATCCTAATTTTAGGTTGCGATTGTCAATATAGTCATGCGGAATAAAAAAATGTTAAAATAACCATAATTTTGTGATAAAATGTGCAGTTGTAATATAACTTTGTGACCTATTTTTGACGTTGGTTGAAGGAATTAGGCGTTGACCGAATATGAAAGGAAGAAAATACCCCTTACCCAGAATCTGAATATTTGTTCCCCATTTTACCGTTTTTCTTCTTCTTCAATCTCCCCCTTTAACCTACCCACCACCACAACCACCACCTCCTGTCACCAACCACTGTCCCTCATCACCAAAATCTTCAATTATATCAAAACGCCTACATGTGTAGCTTCGTTGATTTCCTGTCTTCAACACACACGAACTTTCCTGCAAATGCACTATATTTACCCCAGTAATAAGAGCAACTATAATGGTTTCCTCTATCTTTCAGTTGTTAAAGTAGTTTTTGATAGTGGCTACAGTGTATTTACTTCAATATTTTCCTATATCCCTCTCTAAAAAGAATATTCCTTCCACTAGTGTGGAAATGACCTATTAAAGGCGGTTATTTCGGCAATTTAAAGACACTTTTTTGGTGCCTTTAATGGTTGTGCCTTTAAATTAAGGAGGTTCCCAGAACCGCCTTTAAATCTTACAAACCGCCTTTAATCAGCCCCAGGAACCGCTGTTAATTTGTTTCCAAACTCGGAAACAACTGTCATCCTGTCAGACCTGTGCTCCTTATTTCGAACTCGGAAAGTTATTCAATTTCAATTTTGGAAAACTATTAATGTCGTGCTTCATCTCTTCACTAAAAGAATAAATGTTTCCGACCTCGTGTGACATTTTCGGGCAGTTGCTGGAATTGGCTGGGGAACAAAACATTTTCGAGTTCGGAAACCACACGGCTCTATCTTTTCCGATTTCGTAAACTTATTCTTTGCGTTGCAAAATTTAAATTAAAGAGACGAAACTATTTTCGGACTCGAAAATGTAATATGGTCTTTTGGTAAAAAAAATTCCAATAGAATTTTCGGCACAAAAACTGCCTCGACATATAGCCACAATTTACAATACACAATAATATCTTGGCCCTAAACAAAAATCTATAGATAATGCTAACTAAGCAATACAAATTTCTAACCAAGCAATAATATATAGATAGGGATAGAATTTGCTACAAATCTATTTTGACATTTCTAACGCTCACTTGTCATCTAATTTGGGTGTCCCTACCAATATTGGGAGTACCTAGTGTGTGTGACCGATTGAGAATTATATGACGAGCCAATGAATTCCGCACATGGTTGATATCTTCATGCGAGTTGGGTTTCCAATCCTTTTTGAAAATCTGGAAAAATATTTGTAGTATTACATATTTGGGAGATACCTTGTCAAGCTAGGAAAATTACCATGTTCAAATGTACAAATACCATGTCAAGTTCAAGTTCATCTTCGTGACTTTCTCCATGCACTCGGATGCGTATATCATGACGTAATAGCCGCACTCCCAAGTTTGAGTCTGTTTCTTGTACTATATGCAATAAACATAAATTATTAATACGAATGCATCAAATAATTTAGCATACTATTGAGGAAATCAACATATTGGTAGACCACCTTGATTTCGGCAACATGAAACAAACAATTTGTTTGCTCACTATTTTCCTTCATTGCAACTTCCAAAATCTCAACAAATGCATCAGATGGTTGGAAGTGGAGGGGCTCCATCCAATACGCTCGCTTCTTTGCGGGTACTATCAATATTAATCTCTAATGGTCCCTGAACAAGAAAATTTAATTAGCATTTACAATTTGTGGAAACGATGTTGGTAAAGAAATTGAACGTTGTAAATAACCTCTCAATGTATGACGCACCAAAAAGTAATTTATCCTTACGGCCTACGCATTTTCTAATGTAGTCGATCCTCTCTTGTTTTGTGCAACCAATTTTCTGTATCATCACCGGGCACATGTATGCAATCCATCACTTCTTTTGGTTACTCGAAAAAACATGTTCATGGTCAATTTTATAGTAGCTAATATTTGTAATAATGTTTTTTTATGGAACTTGATTTCATTTCTTTCAAAACAAAACACCACCACTTACAACTTTTGTCCAAACTATTGCATCATCAATATTACAACTCTTTAAACAAAAATAAAATTGTTCCTAATCAAATTGCATAACTCAGTAGCGTTTGATGTTTTCCCTCCAAAGCATCTCCGATTCCTCTCCATCCAAACATTGTAGAATCCATCCACAAGCATTTTGAATCTCTTTACCTGATCCCTCCTTCTGAAACTGTAGTAGCAGAACCATTTGACACTTCTCAAGCTATCAAAACTGTTGATTTGCAGTTCCAGGAACACCTTCTTTGTGTATTCACAATGTATAAATATATGGGCAGCAGTTTCCTGCAGTCCAGTATCACATAATAGACAGTGAGACACCCCTACCTTGATATGAAATCCCCTCAATCGATCCTACGTAGACATCCTTCTCAAAGCCATCATCCAAAGGAAAAAAAGAATGTTTTGGAAACAGATATTTACTCCAGACAGTTTTAGATATAGCATACTCCCGCGTTTATCCTTGTAGCTGTATATAAGCAAGAGCAATCTTAAATTTGCCCTTGACTACACATCTGCTCAATTTTACTCCAATGGTGCTGTTTAACTCCATCAAGGTTTTCCAAGCATAGCTACCATCCACTTTGGCTTTTCATCCTGCAAGATCATTCCCTTTCATATTAAACTCTTGTACCCATTTCACCCAAAGATTGTCCTGCTTAGATTGAATCTCCCATAATTTTGTGCACTACAGAGCCCTATTCCATGTAAAAGTATCCCTCGGGCCTGCTCCTCCATTTTGTTTATTCCTGCAAAGAATGTCCCAGGAGACTGGTACTAAATGCTTAGTGCCCACAGCATGCCCCCATAGAAAACTTCTGCACAAACTTTCAATCTCCTTGTGAACATACATTGGTAGCTGAAACATGTTCATCCAATATGCTGAAACACTTAGAAGGACAGTGTTGATCAATTGGGATTGCTGCACGACAGAGGTTTCTACTACTCTAAGGTTTTCACCTGACTTTTAGCTTGTTCAGAAGCTTTTGAAAACTCTCCATGTTCCAGTTTATACCTGAGAGAGGCAGACCCAAGTATTAAACTGGTAGATCCCCATACTTCACCTCCAAAATGTCAAGTAAGCTTTGAGCCTTCACTGAGTTGAGCTTGGAAAAAAAGATCTGAGACTTGGCAGGATTAATAAAAAAAACCTGTTGTGCTTTTAAAAATACTAAGTACCTCCTGAATGCCTGTGATGGACTTTTGATTTGCCTTGCTAAAGATCATTAGATCATCAACAAATAGCATGCATTGAATCTTAGCCCTCTTGCATTTCATATGATAGTCTATCTTTATTTTTTCTTTCAAAGAAATATATTAGAAGCCTAGAGAAATACTTCATTACGAGAACAAACAAAAGAGGAGAGACAGGGCCCACCTGCTTGACTCCTCTCTTGGAAGTAAAAAGTTTTGTAAAACCTCCGTTTAGTGCAATACTGAATGAAGATTCCTCTAAACACCTTCTTAGCCAACTGATAAAAATCCCTGTCAGCTTCAGACTATACAAAAGACCAAACAAAAATGTCCATTCCAGGCTGTCAAAACCTTTTGAAAATCAACTTTTAACATACAATTTGAGACTCTAGTATTTTTTCCAATTGTAGGTGTGCAGAAGTTCTTGAGTGATCAAGATATTATGAGAGATAGCTCTACCATAGACAAAGACACCTTGATTCATAGATATCAAATAAGGTAAAATGAGTTAAGTCTAGCAGTTATTACCTTAGTGATAATCTTATATATTGTGGAGCAGCAGGATATTGGCCCGTAATTTGAGGCAGTTTGTGGATTGTCTTTCTTAGGAAGTAGAGAAAAGACTGTTCTGCTAAAATCTCTTGGCATTTCACCCCCTTGAAAAAACCTTGGACAACAGTTGTGACTTCTCTCCCAATTCTAGGTCAGGCTTGTTTTTTTTTTGAAAAATTGACTTGTGTAACCATCATAACTAGGCCTTTTGTTTGGTTTTATGCCTTGCAGTGCAGTATAAACCTCCCTCTCATAAATTGTCTTTGATAGTTCCATTTGTTGAGAGAGATTCAAAACTGGACCTTTTGCTATCACATGTTCATCCAGTTTCAGTTGCATTGGGGAAGAGTGTCCAAGCAACTTCTAAAACTATTTCAGCAATAAGTCTTCCACTTCATCCTTTCCTGTCACCACTTTGTCACCATCAATTAGGCACAATATGTGTTTCTTATACTGTTTAGTTTTGAGAAAGTTGTGGAAAAACCTAGAAGGCCTGCCTCCCTCTCTTAACCGGTCACATTTGTTTTTTTTGAATCATAAATTGGACCTCTGCCTCATAGATGAATGTTGCCTAAGCTCTAACAATTTTCTCCTCTTCTTGTAGCGCTTGATCCTATGGCTTTAGCACCAATGCTTCTTGTAATTTTTTGAGCTTCTCAGTGGTAATTTCTGGCCTTCCTCTTATGCCACTGGAACTTGTATTGTTCAGAAGTCTCAGTGGCTACTGTAGTGCTCTTAAATGAGCTGATAACTGGTGAAAATTTTGCATTGTCTGTGTGTTCCAAACTTCACATACAATCCTCATAAAATTTTCTGTTATTGTCCAAATGTTGTAAAATCTGAAAGGCCTCCTCATTTTTTGTTTATGATTACTGAATTGGACCATTAGTGGCTTATGGTCAGAAATAGTCTCTGCTAGCACCACACATTTGGTTTTTGGCACCTTATCCACCCATTTCTGGTTGATCAAGCTCCTATCAATCTTTGAAAGTATCCTCTGATCCCCTATCATTCTATTACACCAGGTAAATACTGCCCCAAATGTCTTCATCTCTACCAATTGCAGTTCATCAACTGTGGATCTGAACACCTCAATTTCATTGTCACAAACAGGGTTGCCACCTTCTTTGTCTTCCAAATTCAGGGGTGAATTAAAATCCCCTACTATAATCCAGGGTTGATTCTTAATTGCCAGCCTTTTTAGTTCTGTCCACAGAGGCAATCTCTCGTTACATGTGTTTTCTCCACACACAAATGTAATGCTAGGCTCCAAGTTTAAGCCTTTTAGTAAGAATTTCAAATGTATCCAATGTGCCCCTTTTGTAATCACTGAGACCTCATACATGTTGTTTCTCCATCCTAACATAATTCTACCTCTATTTTCAGACCTTCCACCTTTCTAGGTAATCATTACTTTACCTTTTTCTCTTTCCTCCGCCTTTATAAACCTAAGGGTTTTCTTTCTTTTTCCATTTCCACTCTTTTTTTGCAGGTTTTTCTCTCCGAGAGCTCTTGATTTATAACTTCTCCAGCCCCTAAGCCTTAACCTACCTCCATCTTCATTTCCACAAGTAAGTTTCCATGGATCCCAGTGCTATCATCTTCTCCCCTTGTAGATTTCGAGAGGAATAGTGAGGAGAGACCGAGAGAGAGAGAGAGAGAGAGAGTTCATCAGGAAACAAGTCCTCGCGTAGTGTCAATTCCTTTTTTCTGGAAAAAGTTCCCCTTGATCAGTTAAATTCTCAGTCCATTCAGTAAAGTACAGAGTCGGTAAACCCTATTCACAGCCCTAACCAATTCCCCAATCTCCACAAGGGGGTTGTCTACTCGGGTTAATTCCCCTAGATTAGGTGAGGTTTCTGGTAAGGGTTTTGCTAATCCTTCAAAAAGTAGCTCCGAGCACATAGATGGCTCTGGGATTGAGAGGGTTGCGAACAAAATTTTATATGAACCTTCAAAGAGGAAATTTGTAGTTGATAGGTGTTCGACAAAGTATGTTTACGCCAAGGAGGTGAAAAAACTCATCGAAGAGGTCCCTTCGTACCAACGCATCTTACCACTCAACTGAAAGCTCTCGAAGCTAATGAGCATGCTTATTTACCCATAGGGAGAGCTATAACTCACAGTAGACATATTAGACCAAGTGCAATGGTAGAAACTGCTCTCGGTTTCTTACCAATTAAATATATTATTTTTCTCATTCTCTTTCTTCCACCCCACTCTAAGAAATCACTTAAGAAACCACCCATTTTTTTCTCCAAATGGTAAGAAACCACTTTTATTATTCATGTACACCACTTGATTTTCTCTATCCTACTCATTAATTTTACTATAAACATTTAATTTAAATAAAATTGTCCACCCAAAATAAGTTGAATGTGAAATTTAATAATACATTATAACTTTTAAAATTGAATTTCATTTTTTTCAATAATTATTCCAAAATTTTTCAATAAATTTTCTTCAATAATTTCCTCAAAAATCATTCCAGATTTTAAAATAAAAATAGATTTTTTACATTATTTTACTGCTTTTTAAATTAAATTTTACCATTAAAAACATATTTAAAAAACATAAAAAAAATAAACAAAGGTATGGACACATGGCCCAATCAGGGCATGCCACGTGTCCCTCGTATATTTAAAAAAGGCAACTGTATGCGGAACACGTGGGCAAATGCATGGCTAACACGTGTCCCATTTGGGAACAAAAAAATCGGGCCGCTTCCAGCAGCCCCTTGACCATGTGTGCTAATGCCCCACACCGGTTTTTTAACCAGTTGCCTAGCAATGAACTACAGGGCAGCTTCTTGCTAAGAAACCACCATTGCACTTGCTCTTAGGTCAGGTCTTAGCTTCCCTTTTCCCTCCTCAGTATCGAGTCTAATGGAGGAGTTCGATGTCACTTTATCCCAACTTCACCCTAATGTGATTGTAATAATAATGGCTTTCCTGGTTAGGTGTAGGGAGGTTAATGTGGACCCTCGTTACGAGTTATTTCGAGTTGTTTATTCTTTAATTAGTAATCAAGATGTAAAGGGTATTTTCACCTTAAGTAACAGGCTGTCTGGCCGAAGGTTTATCATGCCCCCCTCTAATAATTTGAGATGGAAACATAAATCTTTATCCTTCGATTGCACTGGATCTTATCGAACTCCTCAATGGAATCCTGATGCCCTTTCTGAGATAAGGAAGGGGAGGTATGTGGTTCCTGAGAGACTACGCGAGGACGTAGATTTCCTTCGAGAACCTGAGCCTTTAGATACTAATACCTATCGCCCTGCAACCAAGGGTGATAAGCCTTTCGTTTGGCTGGTGTGGGTCTATGAGGGTATCTATGCCTCAGCTGACCGTCGAGTGTTTGAAGAGGTTGATTCAGAGGGCCTTGAAAGCACTAATAAGAGAAAGATATGTGATGATAGGCTACCCCATCTAAGGCCTCTTCGATCTATGGATCCTTCGCGAGGAATAATTATTGAGAAGATTGCCTCTTCGGACACCTCTGAGGTCTTTTGGATACTATTTTTAGAAATTTTCTTCTCTGTCTTGTTACAGTTTGTAACTTACTCTTTCTTTATGCAGTGAGCGGTGCAGAGGACTTTGTCAAAATATATTGTACTCTTTCTATATTGTACTTTGAGTCAGTGGGGGGATATCATGTATTATCCAGATGGGGTTAAGAAACTTGAATCCCAACTTGGCGAGATGATTAAGCGAGATAACTATTTTACCAAAACATTTTCTAGACTGCAAGGGGTTATCGACGATAACCAACGGTTTTGTAGTGAGATTGTAGGTCAGAATTCCCAGCTCTCAAGCCAGGTGTCGGCCCATGCTGCTACTATCCAGCTCTATTCTGACAGCCTTCGAGCACATGGATTATCTTAAGGGGCCTTGATATGGGCCCTATTGGTGACATTTTTAGGTTTATGTATGATACCAAGATGGCTATGATGCAAAAGGTTTTAGATAGGGACCCAAATTACTATGCGGTATTCGATGCCATTCACAAATGGAAAGAGCATCTTTGATAAGAGAAGAATGCCAACTCCCAGAAAGAAGGTCCTTCAAACAGGGGTTCTTCACCAGGAATCTCTTCGAAGGGTAAGCGTTCGAAGAGGGTCTCCTAAAAGAAGACTCAATCTAAGAAGAATGCCCAGGCGAAAAAGAAGACTCAGTCTCAGCGTAATTCCCTCAAACTAAGACTCCGCCTGTCTGTTCTTCTAACAGAGTTTTCTCAGTTGTGTCTGTTGAAGAAACTCCTACGATGGTTTCCGATGTTAATGGACAGGAGCCGCCAATTCTTGAGGGTGATGTGGAAAGGGATTCATTGCCTTGTAGGGCTTTAATACCGTGTTGTAGGCGACGTACCAAACCCATCTTCGAAGCTTCGTTGAGCGAAGTTGATTGTTTATTCACGATTGCTACAGGGGTAAAATCGGGGAACATTCAATGGCCCATTTGATTGGGTCAGGTCAATGTCCCATTTGGGTCAAAATGGGTCGGGTTGGATTTTGTCCCAAATCGACCCATTTTGACTTGTTTTCCAATTTTGTCTCATTTTCTTGAAAAAAATCATAAAAAGAATTAATTTAATACAATATATCCACCATTAATTTACTTCATAAGTAATTTTAACATTCTTGAAAAAATATATATATTTATAAAGTTAAAAATGCATTTAAAAAAAAAAGTTTACATCGACCCATGACCTACTCCAACCCGACCTGACCTTAAACTATGAGAATTTTAACCCGACCCGACCCATTTAACCCTAATTTAGGGTCAATTTAGGCCAGGTCAGCTGACCTGCCCCGACCAATGAACATCCCTAGAAATAGGCCTCACTGGAGATGATACTGGAGGGGCTGACCACACGAAAGCATTGTAGAAGTTGATACTCCGAGAGGGATGGGAGATGGTCACCAACCAAAGCTGAACGGAGAGTAGACGCCGAGAGGAAGGAACGCCAGAGCGAAGCCGAGGTCGGAGAAAATGCCAAAGAGAAGCGGAGAGAGTAGATGCCGAGAGGAGGGGGATGCTGAGAGAGGGGGAAAAACAAAATTGTCGGAAATAGTCGAGCAGTCACCGACGACGGCAGCTGAATTTGATCGGGAAGAAGAAAAATAAATCATAAATAATAAAGCAAGATAATAACATGCTCCAATACCATGTAGAAATGGATTCCCATTGATTAGAGTTTAGATTATTGAGAGAATAAATAGAGTACAAAAATATTATATATGTAAATAACTAAACCCTAATCTAGTCTCTAAAATCTTCTATTCTAATAGTCCGTCCCAAAAAAATTGGCACAGGTCAATTCTTACCTAAAGTGGTAAAAAATTAGCTTATATATTTAATATATTATCTATCAAGAGGTTGATTAAATCTACTTGTCAACTCTTCCATTACCAAAACACTCTTCCTTTATTTTCCATCAACACTTTCACCTCATGTCGCATAAAACACTGATCCAAAAGTAATTGTGTCGATTTTTATTGGACATAGGGATTAATTTGCATTTAAATCTTGACCTTTCTATAATTTATGAAAATACCGCATTTTAAAAGACTGACTCATATAAATATACTATTAAAAAAAGGAAAGTGAGTATTATTAGAGGATAGTAACTATTCATAAACTTATTATTATGATGCTTTTGATCGAAAGATTATTGGAGAAAAAGATAATTGAATCATTTTTGGAGATAAGCTTATTGAAACATTATTGGAGACAGGAACATAGTAAAATGGTGTAGTTTTTTTTTTCTTTTTTGAAACCAAGGCCCTATTCTCTAGTGCTTATTTGGATTTCAGTTCACTTTTATTAGATTAGCGCAGTGTATTTATATTTATTTAAGTTCAGTATATATGTATATATATGTATATTTATTTATTTCAGTTCAGTTCAGTCTATTTATATATATTTTAGTTAAGTATATTTATACTTATTTCAGTACTGTGTATTTATATTTATTTCAGTTCAGTATATTTTTTGCTGTTATTTATCATATCATTATCTGTTACGTTGCCCGTATCTTCTATAATACGACATATGATACCTTGCGATTGGATCCATAAAAGGAGCCAAATATCTTTTTGTATTTTGTAAGGTAAAACATATTTTAATCAATAAATAAAACTAAAATCTTAAGATAATTAAATTGAAAAATAAAATATTACAAGTCCATATTTAAAATAAGAACGAAACTAAAAAAATGTTTGATATAAGAATTTTCGTATTTGATATGAAAATTCATGTGCTAGAGTTTATCTGTTCTTTAGTTTATTTGATTATTCAGTTTAGTTCAACATATGAATGTTTAGGATGGAATTTTGAATAATTTAGTCGTATTGTTACTGTTTTTCAAGAGTGGGTCGGAACTGAGAACGGTGGAGGAGGGGTGAACTGAGAACGGTGGAGGATGGACAAACGACAAACGGAGAATAGTGGAGGAGCAGCAAACTACGGAAGGAGAGAGGAGGGTGGCGGCCTATAGATGGTGATGTGGGGCTGGAGGTGGAGGGTATCAACTTCAGCGAGAGCCGTGCGGCATGTGAGGTCGTGGAGGTGGCGCTGGTGGGAGGAAACAGAGGGATATAGGCGGCGTTGGTGGGAGGAGACAAAGGTACGGAGACGGGTTAATGTGAGGGAAGGGGGGGGGGGGAGGAAGTCTGATGGAGAATAGGGTTTCAAAGGGAAAATAAGGTTAAGGGGGAAAAGGAAATTATAGGTCAGGTGCCTAAGGTTTGGGCCTAAGCCCATTAAAGGTGGGCTATACAGAACTGTCTTTAAAATGAAAAAATGACTTGGGAAAACACTTTCGAACTCAGAACTGCTTACGGCCCTTAAAAAAGTGGTTTTAAAGGCGGAATCGCCTTTAATCAATCACCATTAAAGGCGTTTCCGCCTTTAATAAATTAGAACCGCCTTTAAAATGGCCTGGGAGGGACTTCCAAACTCGGAACCCCTTTCGGACCACAATTAAAGGCGGTTTTCATGGAACCGCCTTTAATTGGACGCCTTTAATTGGACGCCTTTAATTGGACGCCTTTAATAGAGCTCTCTCTACTAGTGGAATCATGTTATAAACTTTATAACTACTATATGTTGTATAATAAAATTTTAATATTGCAACTAAGACCTTTTACCTTTTATTATTCTAATTAAACCCCGTCTTACATAGGCTTATGGAAAGACGGTCTTTCCCAAGACTTTGCCTATTATTACTTGTTTTAATTTTTAAAATACAATATTTAAATTTTATAAAAAATTACAAGATTTAAGGTAAAAGTCATTGTGGACTCACTATAAGCTTATGGAAATGCTACATTTTCTGAAACATTCTCATTTTTTAGTACAATTATTTTTCATTTAGTTCAGATCAATGCAGTTCAGTTCAGATCTGTTAAGCTCAATGCAGTTCAATTTATATTAGTTATTTTGATAAATGCTTGTCCTTTAAACACTATTTTAAACTGATCTATATGTTCAGTATTTTAATAATGTATAAAAAGAAATAAAATTTTTAAAAATTAAAAGAACATGGTAAGTAAATTTATATAATAAAATAATTTTTATTATGATTAACAAATAGTTATTAGAATTGAATTTCAGTTTTTCAGTTCAATATGTTTAAACTTATTTCATTTCAATATATTTATATTTATTTCAATTCATCATATTATATTTAGAGTTATTTAATATATTTATATTTGTTTCAGTCTAATTTATCAGATCAGATCAGTTCCAGGGAAGGCAAAACGGTGCAGTTAGTTTTTTTAGGGTGTTGCTATTTCACGCCCTGTATTTTACTATCCACGCCCTATATTTATACTGTATATATACAATATACATTTAGAAATATATTGTATTTGGAAGATTTTAAATTGGAAAATGTTAAATGGGAGAAGGGAAAACGCCACCGCCGGGCGCCGTCGGGCGCCGCCGACCACCGCCGCCGATGCCGGGCACCGCGGTAGCGCCGATGCTTCCCGGCTCCGCCGCCGAGCACCGTCGGAGGCTCCGGTTCACGACGGCCTAGCCGCGACCGGTCGCCGGTCCGTTTGCAGTGGACCGGGCGCGAGCCGGAGCGACCTCCGCTCGCCGTGACCCTGGCGCGAGCCGGTGCGGCCTCCGCTCGCCGTGACCTTGGCGCGAGCCGGAGCGGCCTCCGCTCGCCGTGCCTTGGGCGCGAGCCGGACGGGCTCCGCTCGCCGTGCCCTGGGCGCGAGCCGGACGGGCTCCGCTCGCCGTGCCCTGGGCGCGAGCCGGACGGGCTCCGATCGCCGTGCCCTGGGCGCGAGCCGGACGGGCTCCGCTCGCCGTGCCCTGGGCGCGAGCCGGACGGGCCTCCGCTCGCCGTGCCCTTGGCGCGAGCTGGACGGGCTCCGGTCGCCATGCCACGGGCGCGAGCCGGACGGGCCTACGCTCGTCGTGCCCTTGGCGCGAGCCGGAGGGGCTTACTCTCCCCAACTAGTAATTTCTACTGCTATAAAAGTGTTTGTAAAAATATGAGGAACTCGAAATTGTTACTCTCCAAATTTTTACTCCAAACAAGGGTGTTTGAAATTTCATGTCTTCGGAGGTAATTTTACTAATTAGTTTTCTGTCCATAAGTAAAAGTTAACTTTATTAATTTTTGTAGTAGAAATTTATGCTCATCTTTGTGTTTTAATTTATTAATTGTTACGTAAAAATTATTGCACATTTATCTCCTATGAATTTATCTCCTATTAATAGCAGTAACGTTAATTTTGTTGTTAATTTTGTTGTTAATTTTGTTACGTAATTTTGTTGTTAATTTATCTACAATAATTTATCTCCTATTATTATCACTTTTTTTTTTACAATTACATGTAAGTTTTAGCTGTTAATAAGAAATGGAGCAGTGCACCATTAAGTCCGTAAGTAGGACAATTTGAAATGGATGAATGTAATTTCAGTTTAGGGAGTTAATTCATGTACCGGACTTTTATAATTGTAATGTTATTTCTTCTAATTTAATTTTATCTTCATGTTTTCACATTTAAATATATGTTTTAACGTTTTAACTGTAATTTTATCTTTATTTTTTCATATTTCAATATATGTTTCTGACGATCATTAAAAATCAAGCAATGCACTTCTTGGTTTGTAAAAGTTATTTATGTAACGTTGTAAGTGTGAGCCTAAATTTATTTCCTCCAATATAATTTTTACTTTATTGTATGTTTTTTTTAAACAATTCATTTGTTTGAACGTTAATTGACGACGTCATTGTTGTTGGTATAGCAGTTGAGTGTAACTAATTACTTGATGTTTATTGATGTTTAAGGATGACAATCAGTCATGTGAAGCTGCTGCAGAGCGGAATGGATACTCTCCATTTGCCACCTCAAATGTGTTTCCAAGTCACGCCGAGGCTTATTCCTACCTGCAACGGATTGCTCTGCAAGTGGGATTTGAACTTGTCACGGGGTCCTACAAAAAGAATAGGAATGGTCCCCTGAGGTTATATTGCATTTGCAATCGGGGCCGAAAAGATAAGGTTATCGATACGAGCGATCCCGATGTAGTCCGACGGAGTAACACTTCGACTAGAAGTTGTGACTGCCCATTCACGATTGTCTTGAAAGAGAGTAGCACGGGGGACGGTTGGAATGTAGTGCCGTGCAAGGATCCTAGACGAGGGATGCAGAACCACCCTTTCTCAGTGTACGCTGAGGGTCACAGACAGAGCTGCAAGCTCCATGCGGACGCAAAACAAATGATTAGAGATTTGACAGATTTATAAACAGCCCCCGGGCATATCAATGCCAGCCTCAGTCATTCGTTTCCAGACCTGCATCAGACCATTAGGAAGGTGTACAATGAGAGATCGGCATATGTAACAGAAAGGCGAGGCGGGCGCAACACAGCGGAGAATTGTTTGCATCTTGCCACCTCGAAAGGGTATGTCACTAGTCATCACTCAGCACTTGATGGTACTTTGACTCATTTATTCATGGCTCATCCCGATGCTGTTGTCGCATTTCGCACGTTTCCGTGGGTTATGGCCATCGACTCAACGTACAAGACTAATCGCTACGGCATGCCATTCATTGAGATGGTTGGGATGTCTCCTTGCAACACAAATTTCCTGATTGCCTACGCAATTGTTGTTGAAGAAACGGCAGATACCTATGAGTGTGTGCTGAACGCACTCAAGAACTTGCTTGTGGATGGACCGTTCCCTGAGGTTGTGGTCACCGATCGAGAGATGGGACTGATTAGGCCACTTCGGACTGTGTTTCCAGAATCGAATCATTTGCTCTGCACCTGGCATATTAACAAGGATGTGGAGGCACGTGTTACTGTGCTGACAGGGAATAAGAGGAACGGGGCAGCCTTCAAGAATGGTGCATGGTTCCGGGTTTGCAATGCGTCCACCGTTTCAGAGTACGAAGCCGCCTTGGTGGACATGAGGATTGGATGGTCTTGGAGCGAAGCTGTTATTAGTTACGCTGAGACTACGTGGCTCAACCCCCATAAAGAGAAATTTGTGCGGGCATGGACGAACAGATTTCTGCATTTCGGGAACACAACTACATGCAGGGTCGAAAGTGCACACTCGTCATTGAAAGGGTGGTTACAAACGTCAACTGGTTCACTGGATACGATATGGAGGCGTGTCGACCTGCAGATAGCCGCGCAAATTACTATGATCAAGGCCAACCTGGAGAAATCAAGAACGTGCACTGGAAGATTGCACCGTAGGGCCCTTTTCAACAACTTGATCAACAATGTGTCCAAATACTGTCTAGATAAATTGACGGTCGAGTCCGGGAGGATTGATGCACTCGGAGCACAGGTATACACATATTGTGGTTGTGTACTGCGCTCGACTCACGGAATACCGTGTGCATGCGTCATGGCGAGGGCAGTTGCACAAGGAATCCCCTTGTACTTGGACGACATTCATCCGCTGTTTAAGAGCCTGGTATTAGGTGATCTCGTGCGGAGCATGGAAAACATTTCGAGGGCTGAACAGGATCAGTCACGGTTCAACACTCAGTTGGAGGAGCTGGCACGCAGCGACCCTTCGGTCCACCGACGAGTTTCAAGCTACATAGATGAGCAGTTGCGTCCAGAGGATAGCGGCATTGGCGAGCCGGACAATTGTACTAGTGCACGTGGGAGACCAAGCGAGCAGGTCCCCCGATCAAGATCAACCCGACGTTCACCGAGCTACCACGAGCACGTGAACAGGCAATACGGGCGTAGCTCAAGGTCCCCGGGGTGCACCACATCATGGAGCGGTAGCCGGCACGGTAAGTACAAACACCATTCTTCCTATTGTATTAAATTTCTTACAAAGAAATTAATCTTACTGTTTTCTCCTACAGCGACATTCCCGTTCCTCGAAAGTGTCCCCCACATTGTCCGGCGTTACATCGAAGGCTGGAACGATGTCGTGAGTGATGGAAACTGTGGCTTCAGATGCGTTGCTGATGCGTTCCATGTAGACGGTGAAGGTGAATGGTCTGGAGCGCGTCGGGCAGTGTTTAACGAGATATCAACTCATTGGCCTGACTATGTTCCCATATACGGTTCGAAAGACAACGTTGAATTAGCTAGAGCCCGTATACACCACACCAAAGGTCCGTGTGGTCCAGAGCATTGGTTCACGGTCATTGCAGACATGTTTCCTGTCGCCACCTACTACAACACGGTTGTAGTTTTATATTACATTTAGAGAATGGGTCGGCAGACTATTGCCGTACAGTCCTTCCATTGAGGGCAGGTGGGGGCGAGGATGGAACAAGGAGGGAGCTACACATTGTATACGTACGCAGTGCAAGCCATTTCGTCCGGATACACGGGAAGGAAAACTGTCCCATGCCCCCCGTGGTTAATCTATGGACCACATTGAGGAAGTCTGATGTCGTCGGTTGGGAGTTACCCTTTCGTAGGAGGATAAGGGCTTGGACCAAAGCATACAATGAGAGTAATTAACTATTGTACCCAGTGAAACATTTCGGCATGTACGCAACCGGTACAATTATTATCGAAGCGTTACAATTAGTCTGAAAGCGTTACTGTTGCAAAAAGCGATGACTTATAAATTTGACATGCACAAACAATTTCGATTACATAAATGAGCAAACAGTGGGCAAACAGTGGGTACATACATAAGCAAACAGTCGCCTAGGGAATGGGTCCATAACCGAGCCTGCGATACTCATCGCGACGACCGATCCAAGTAGTCAACAACTCCTTCATGCACGGGTCGCCGAGTCCATCAACGGTTGTCGAGTTAAACGGATCCAAGTCGCTCATCATGTCACTCAGCATCTGATACACAGGAAACACATTTTTCAATAACTGAACAATTAAATGTAATACAATTACTCAAAGCAAACAGTTGGAGAAAACTTACCGATAACTGATGATGTGTCCTATCCCGTCTACTCGTGGCAGCAAGTTCAGGATTCGTGATCAATGGGTGTGAATGAGTCGCGTACCACTCCTCATAATCCAAGGTACACTCTGACGGTCTTGTGGCAATCGGGAACTCGGCAAGCTGACCGTCGTGCCAAGCGTGTGCCATATGCCATAGGGTCAGCTGCAGCATCCCTGGATAGGTCACCGAATAGCTGGCTGGATCAGCGGGCCGGGAACAAGGCTCTGGCACAATCATAAGACTCTGCGGTATACCCTGTACGAGACCGAACTGGCGCACAACGCGATTTGGCATGTACGCCTCCATTGCTTCGAGGTATCGAATCACGCCGCGGTAGTGAGTCCTCCCCCTAGCAGCCCTAACCACGTCCAGTCCATATGGCAACCAATCCACCTGCGCGTGTTTCACAGAAATGTAACGTTCCTATGGAATCCGATATACCCACTACTATTAGAATAAGAGTAAAAGCATGGAATTCATACCTGGTCGGGCTGTAAGGCATCCACTTGACGCCGGATGGTAGCCAGCCTCCCAGTATCCCTCCCCATTTTATCCCCTGTGTGCCACCGGTTGGCGCATCCCGGAAGAGCTGGCAGTTTACTCAGCCTCGGCCAAAACATTGGAAAGTACTCGTACATCCATGCTTGCAGCAGCGTGCAACAGCCGCATAGGCCGCGCGCCTTGGACCGGGACGCAATTCCCAACTGTAGATACAAACTGGCCAATGTCGCCGAGCCCCAGGATAACTGCGAATCAAGTAGAGGTAGAAGGTTGGCTCTAACCTTATTCCCAGTTTTATCCACAAAAAGCGTTGATGAAAACGGGGTCAACATGTAGCACATAAATTGGAAGTTATCGCTCTGACCCGCCGCTACACACCTCGCCATCAATGATTGGCTATCTATGTTACCCCCGTTCCAGTCTTCCGCGGCGAAGGACTCCACGTCTTTCCCAAATAGTTCAGCGCATGCTTCCTGAATACTCTCCACCGAAATGGTACTCGCAACAGCGCCACCCACGATAGGAATGCCAAGAATCTTCTCTACGTCGTGCATCAGGATGGTCATCTCCCCGAAAGGCATGTGAAATGTGTTCGTGTCCGGCTGCCACCTCTCGACAAAAGCGGATATCAATGCCATGTCAAGGAACTAGAACATAATCGCAGGAAGGTGGGCCAACCCGGTCGCACGTATCCGGGCCTGTACAACATCGCTCAGGTCAGGGAGCGTAGTGACTAGCTGCTTGCATAGCGGCGACCGAGCATGGCATCTCAGCACACCTCGCTCTATACCATTCCAAACGTCGACAACGACGTGTCCTCCGAAGCTTGGTATCACGAGGTCATCTTGTGGGCCACCAGCCATCGGTCTCCGCACTAGCCACGTCTCATCGGCGTGTCGCTTCCTCCTGTTCCTCGGTGCCCTTCCGATGCCAGTCTCACCGGCATTGCACGATCCACCAGAAGATTGCGTGAATTGACCAGCTCTATTCCTAACGGTGTGCCTGGCTCCTCCACCAGCATACCGTTCGAATCCAGCATCCAATGGCACACTCATCCCAGGTTGGCCAGACGGGGGGACATTGCATGTGTTCAGTCCTTGCCTACCTTCGGCATCGAGTGGGCTGCTTTCTGCCGGCAAGTCATACATCGACTGCCAATCACTATCATCACGGATTCCACCGGACGCGAGAATGTTAAGCTCCGGACCGTCCCATGTTGGCATGGGATCGAATGCATGATCGCGCCGTGGAGAAGGCCGCTCAACTCCTACATCACACTCCTGCGGCGGAGGCGACTGTTCATCCTCGACCACGTAGCCTCTCGCCTGTCTCGCCGAGGCACTAACACCTCTTCGTCGTATAGAACGACCATGACCGTCAGGTTGACCAGCAGTGCTCATCTACAACACAAGATATGTAATTAGTATAGCAACAATTGATTTAAACTGATATGATAAAATAAATTAACATACATTTCAACAACGTGTAAACTAATATTTTCAAACTGTGCATAATTTCAATTTACTACCGGAAACTACATATTCTATAATGCATAGAAAAAAGTGAATATAACATAAAAAAACAAACCCCACTCCAAACAGCAAATTTAATTCTCTTACAATCCCATACAACGAACTACACATTTTTTTAAATTGCAAATTGGAAATCACATTACTAAATAATCTGAATTTTTAAGCACATCACACTAGTATTAACATTCAAAGAAACAATTGTCAAAACATATCATAAGCATTTACTACACAATTGTTTTCATCGGATTGATAAACTAGATTTTCATAAAGTTAATCTAAATAAGACTATACTCTATTATGGTACATATACTTTCCAAATTACGAAAATAGTTATCATTTCCAAATTTAAACTAAACAATTTCTAAAAATAACAATTTCTTCATTTTAATTCCAAAATTGATTAAATTCCTGATATCAGATTTTTGCAAATTATTCTACTTTTTAATTTCCTATTATCTTATGAGAGAAATTAATATAAGATTAAAGCCTCCTATTTTCTTATATTTACAACCAAACCCCTCATCTTCCTCCTCCCTCCACCCTCCTCCTTCCCCTTCTCCTTCCCCTACCCCTTACTATTCCTCCGGCCAAGGCCACCTCCGGCCAATACTCACCACCAACCCAACATCCATTCCACATTTACCAAAATTCTAACAAACCCCAATTCTAACAAACCCCAATTCTAACAATTCCAACAAGTTCAACAAAATTCGAATAGATTGGCAACATTCAGGCAACATCCATATAATTTGCACGAAAATTTAAAAAATTTCGTCCAAAACTTACGTTTTCCGGCGGCGGTCAGGTGCCTAAGGTTTGGGCCTAAGCCCATTAAAGGCGGTCTATACAGAACTGTCTTTAAAATGAAAAAAAGACTTGGGAAAACACTTTCGAACTCAGAACTACTTACGACCCTTAAACAAGTGATTTTAAAGGCGGAATCGCCTTTATTCAATCACCATTAAAGGCGTTTCCGCATTTAATAAATTAGAACCGCCTTTAAAATGGCATGGGAGAGACTTCCAAACTCGGAACCCCTTCCAGACCTCAATTAAAGGCAGTTTTCATGGATACACCTTTAATTGGACGCCTTTAATAGAGTACTCTCTACTAGTGGAATCATGTTATAAACTTTATAACTACTATACGTTTTATAATAAAATTTTAATATTGCAACTAATACCTTTTACCTTTTATTATTCCAATTAAACCCCATCTTTCATAGACTTATAGAAAGATGGTCTTTCCCAAGACTTTGCCTATTATTACTTGTTTTAATTTTTAAAATACAATATTTAAATTTGATTAAAAAATTACAAGATTTAAGGTAAAAGTCATTGTGGACTCACTATAAGCTTATGGGAATGCTACATTTTCTAAAACATTCTCATTTTTTAATACAATTATTTTTCATTTAGTTCAGATCAATGCAGTTCAGTTCAGATCTGTTAAGCTCAATGCAGTTCAATTTATATTAGTTATTTTGATAAATGCTTGTCCTTTAAACACTATTTTAAACTGATCTATATGTTCAGTATTTTAATAATGTATAAAAAGAAATAAAATTTTTAAAAATTAAAAGAACATGGTAAGTAAATTTATATAATAAAATAATTTTTATTATGATTAACAAATAGTTATTAGAATTGAATTTCAGTTTTTCAGTTCAATATGTTTAAACTTATTTCATTTCAATATATTATATTTATTTCAATTCATCATATTATATTTAGAGTTATTTAATATATTTATATTTGTTTCAGTCTAATTTATCAGATCAGATCAGTTCCAGGGAAGGCAAAACGGTGCAGTTGGTTTTTTTATTTAGGCACATGGGGGCCCACGAAAGTTGGGCCCACCAGAAGAGTACACTGAGTCTTCTAGGTGAAGACCGTACAGTACATCTATATATAGTTTTTGTATTCATTCAGACCGCAGACGCAAACGCTAAAACGCTCTCTCTGAGAAACCCAGAAACTCTGTCAAAATCGCTTTCTTTCAGAAACCTGAAACTCTGTCCCTGGGTTCCCGAAATCTTGGAAATGACGGCGGAGACTGACAAGAAACGGAAGGGCGGCACCGGTCGAAGAAGAATCGAGATCCGAAAGTTCGATAAAGTTGAAAGGCGCCGTTCTTCCTTCTCCAAAAGGTACGCTACTCTTTTCAAAAAGGCTAAGGAACTTCAAGAAGTGTGTCCCGGTAGTCGAGTCGCCGTGATCGTAGAATATCCCTCCGGGAAAAAATTCAAAGCCTCGGCTCCTGAACCCCTTATCACGTCTGTTGTCGAAGCCTTTCTTGCGAGTTCATCTTCCTCCGTTCACAGTGTCGATTCACCTAAAAACCCTAGTTCCCCAATTGCGGAAATTGGGGAAATCCGACCTTTAGCGGATAAAATTGAAAATGTTCAAAACCCTAATTTCGAAATTGGGGAAATCCGACCTTCTTCGGATGATTGTGCGCAAAACCCTAATTTCCCCAATTTCCAAATTGGGGGTGAAGAGTCGGATTTTTTGTCACCTTCTAGCTTTGAAAATCAAGAAATTGCTGATTTTTTGTGGGAAGACGAGCCTCATTGCTCTGATGTGCCTTTGAGTTGTTTTCAAGAATGGGAGCATCTTATTTGATCTCAGATATTAACTAGTCTTTCAGTTTGCAGACCAACAGCTTCAGTTTCTACTTTCTAGACTGTTAGTCAGTTTTTGTTTCCAGTTCTGTAGTTTGTTAGTTAGAGCTGTTGGTCAGCTTTTAGATGCTAGTACAGTTAGTTTGAAGGTTATTAATCTGTTTCATTAATACACGTTTTTGCAATAAAAATTTACAAATCTGTTTTCACAAATCAAGCTTTACTGCTTTCCGAATTTTAGTTTCTGAAAATTCACATATCTTCAGTGTCGTGGCATAATAACCACAGTGAATCTGGGTTTTAAAAGTCGCAAATCATGTACTAGGATTATTTCAATAAAGACACATGATGGAACTTAGAATAATAACATAATATCATAAAAGACAACTAAAACATTCAACACAATACCAAACTCAAAGTTTTAAGGGTGGTAAGAAGTACTAAACGACTAAGATCGAAAGATTCTTAAAGTTATTATGAAATGATTGGCTCTAATCTCCAGTCATCGGAAAAATCATCATCATCTTCACTAAAAGAATCCCTATGAATCTCATCTGTTGCCATTGGTTTTTGAGAATGGGAGCCAGAGGGCTGAATGCGGCAAGACCGCGGTGAAGAACAGAAACTAACCCTAATACTATTCTAATTCAGCCCAAACTCTTTTCAGCCCAAACCCCTTTCATTTAAAAAAGAGAACCAAAAAAAAAAAAAAGTTCAGAAAAAAGACAGAAAGTGCGCTTTTTTCAGAAGCTTCAACAAGATCGCTAAAAAGCGCTCGGTATACTATACCTTTATTAAAGTGTATCTTCATAAGGTTTGTTTAAGCCTGTATTGATCAATGTCTCCAGTGGATGAAGAAAGAAACCATCACGGAGACGACAGGCTTCTAATGTAATGTAGGTAATAGGTTGAGTTTGGCGGAAGGAGGTTTAAATATACTTACAGTGTAAGTGTGAATTTTGGGGTGGTATTTGTGGAAGCTTAAAGTATGCAACTTTACCTTATATTTCTATATGAGATTTCAAGTCAAATAGCAACAGCTGCGTGCTCTGCAAAAAGGAATCAGTATCAGGTCAAATAGTAATGGTCACAAAGAACCTAAAATGCCCCTAAAAAAGAACTGTCTGTCATTAGTGTTTTAGTTGAATTTCATTTTTTTAGCGTTGAGTGCTCTTTCTATGCCGCTGGTTTAAGTGTAAGATTTCCTTTGAACTGACTGTCATTACTTCTCAAGGTTGATCTGGTCAAGAGACATTGTTTTCCTGTCTTGGAGTGGAGAGAACAGGCGAGTTCTAAGAGGTCACTGGTTCGCTCGTAAGGGAGGTCTTGATTGGCTTCCTTTACGAGAGGATGTTGCTGAGCAGTTGGAGTTTGCGACTGCAGCAAGGTACTAGATAATAAAAGTTTGATCTTCTCACCTAAATCTTTTGTTGGTCGTTTTTGAGTGGTTTTGTTTGATTTGATTTGTTGCCTGTTCTGTAGCTTGAATTACCGAATCTTGTTGGTCTTCAGGTTTGGCGACGAAGGACATTTCAGTTATCAGGATTATTTGCTGCTTGGGTTGATTTGCAGGGATCTCACCGGTACAACTTAGGTTTTTGACCCTATAATAATATTTATACTCTTTATTCTGTACGTCAAACTTTCTATTCTGCATGCAGGGACTTCATGCACTTTTTACTGGGGAGGGTGATACTTGGGAAGCATGGCTTAATGCTGATGCATCTTGGTTATCTTCTGTTGTTAGTTTGGGTGGGAGCAGTACAAAGTTGAGACGTGGCTATGCACCTTCTCTGTCTCCTAAACCAACACAGGTACCTCTTTTGTTTTAAGATTCCTTCCTTTTTGGTTGTGTAATCTTCAATAGAGTGCCTGTAATATGTTGTTCACTCTTGCTTTTCTTACATCAGAAATAGATGCTCTAAATAGGTTTTTTCTAGCTTTTATATGGCTGTGTGTCAAAGAAAGAAAGCTGAGGCTCTATTGAGTTACAAACTGCAATATATGGATGTTAGTTGCTGGGCAAAATTAATTTTAAGAGGACTTGAATTTTGCTGTAAATAAGTTACCTGGTAGTCCCTTCTAGTTTGTGTTTTTCAGTTTTTGTTCTAGTTAGTTTTAACTACTAGTTTGACCCTCTTTTATGTCCTTTGGAAAAAAAAATTAGGGACACTGTGGTTTGTTATATATACCTCTTCCTCTCTAAGCACTGTACGTGGTAATTTGCACCCCTAATATCTTATATTATGGTCAGATCATTGGTATGCCAACTTGATTATTTATCCAGGCCAAGAAAAATGTATTTTTTTCGTATGCCAGGTTTTGTCAATGTAAGCTACTATATCCTAGGGAATTCATTCTATTAGTGATTATTGCTCACACTTTGGTGAAGTATTATTGTATCTTATTGTGTATTGTATCTATATCCTGCATGAAAAGGCTACACGTGCATGCGAATTTTAGTTGAATGTCGATCAAAATGCCCATCTCTGATTCTCATTGCCATCCATCATAATCTGTGGTTGATTGGCCAACTATTAGCGTGTGCCAAATTTTATTCTCCGCGATTCAAACTAACAACTGTCTAGACACAGAGTCGTCTGTTCTTAGTCTGGTGGATTGTGTATGGGATTTGCTTGTCAAATTACTATGCATCTGCGTATGCGACAGATTATTATTGCTTCTTTTTAGATGGAATGGATATTATTCTTTGATATTAATGTTCGACATGTTGATTGGTAGATAATGTACGCCATATCTCTTTTATTTTCTGTTAATGCTTCATCTCTTTCATTTTCTTTGTTAATGCTATCATGCACAACTTTATAACATACCATGAAATTGATTTCTTCATAATATTATGTGCAGGACAAAACTTTACGATATCCATATTTATCAGCTGTTTCCTCTCATACATGAGTATCAGCTTTATTGTACAACTAGAATTATAGCAATATATTGGAAAATGTACTAACAATTCTTCAGGGTGAGTAAAGTCTGTAATGAGCAGTTTAGTTTCTACCCATTTTTTGACATTACTCCCAAATAACTTCCTGATGATTTTCTGCTCCCTTTCCACCTTTCACTGTTGGGAATTATTTTTTAATGATCGTTTCCTGATTAAATGAAACATTGCATTGGTTTTTAATGCAGAAACTACTGAGAGACCCTGATACCGCTCTGTTTATACTGAAGCATTTGTATAGAGATGAAGAAATCCCTCCGACATTAGCTGATAAAGTCTGGATGAAGGACTTCTCTTCCAAATTGAGATTTTCTGCATAGCACTGAACAACTGAGCTGCTCTCCTCATTCTCATCACCTGAATCTTCGCACGGATAAAAACCGGTGCAGGAATGGTTGGAGAAACCCTCTTGTCCTTAATCGCTGAATCCATTTCACGTGGCCATATAGTACATCAAGGTTGAGGAAATGTAGTATGGATGAAAGCAACAGAACCGGAAAGCTTTGCAGCTTATGACTGTCTAAAGAGTGGTTCATGTTCCCCTTTGCTGTATAGAAGGGCTAAAATGGCGCAACTGAAAAGATAACGCCCTTGTTGGCCTACTTCGTAGTTTATCTAAAGAGGATACTACAGATGTCTATTCGAGCCAGAGAGACAATTAAACAGGCGCATCGTCTGCATTAGGTTCGATGATACTAGAGGTGTACGTGTTGGTGTTGCTAAATAAGTGCCGGTTGTGGTTGCGTATTCTGTGTTGCAAGTTAACACAAGCGAATGTACTTTGCGCATTTTTAATTGTTTAATTTTTTTTGATCAGTTCATTGTTTAATTAAGTTTAGACTATATTTGTATATTTTAAGGTGAGCTGTTCAAATTTGCTCCCTTTGTGTGGAAAATAAAAACACAGGTCCTATTTGTACAGTTGCACTCCCTTATTTCTTTATTGATTTCCTTTTGTAACATAGCTAATCATGCTTAAATCTCTCACAGTTCAAGACATATCTATATTTTGCTTGAATTCACTTAAAGGGAGAGTTTTGTTTTTCGGGATGAAACACATTTGAAATGGTTTTTTTTTTGGATCAAAATTGATATGGCCCTTTATAATGACCTTACTCAGAGCACTCTTTTTAATTTTAAAAGAATAAGTGAAAAGAATGGTAGGGATTGCAAAAAGTAAATGAGATTTTATAATTTCAATCCTAATTTTAGGTCGAGATTGCCAATATAGACATGCAGAATAAAAAAGTGTTAAAATAACCCTAATTTTGTGATAAAATGTGCAGTTGTAATATAACTTTGTGACCTATTTTTTACGTTGGTGGAAGGAATTAGGCGTTGACCGAATATGAAAGGAAGAAAATATCCCTTACCCACAACCTGAATATTTGTTCCCCATTTTACCGTTTTTCTTCTTCTTCTTCAAACTCCCCCCCTTATCCTACCCACCACCACAACCACCACCTCCTGTCACCAACCACTGTCCCTCATCACCAAAATCTTCAATTATATCAAAACGCCTACATGTGTAGCTCCGTTGATTTCCTGTCTTAACACACACGAACTTTCCTGCAAATGCACTATATTTACCCCAGTAATAAGAGCAACTATAATGGTTTCCACTATCTTTCAGTTGCTAAAGTAGTTTTTGATAGTGGCTACAGTGTATTTACTTCAATATTTTTCTATATCCCTCTCTAAAAAGAATATTCCTTCCATTAGTGTGGAAATGACCTATTAAAGGCGGTTATTTAGGCAATTTAAAGACATTTTTTTGGTGCCTTTAATGGTTGTGCCTTTAAATTAAGGAGGTTCCCAGAACAACCTTTAAATCTTACAAACCGCCTTTAATCAGCCCCAGGAACCGCCGTTAATTTGTTTCCAAACTCGGAAACAACCGTCTTCCTGTCAGACCTGTGCTCCTTATTCCGAACTCGGAAAGTTATTCATTTTCAATTTTGGAAAACTATTAATGCCGTGCTTCGTCTCTTCACTAAAAGAATAAATGTTTCCGACCTCGTGTGACATTTTCTGGCAGTTGCTGGAATTGGCTGGGGAACAAAACATTTTCGAGTTCGGAAACCACATCGGCTCTATCTTTTCCGATTTCGTAAACTTATTCTTTGCGTTGCAAAATTTAAATTAAAGAGATGAAACTATTTCGGACTCGAAAATGTAATATGGTCTTTTGGTAAAAAAAATCCAATAGAATTTTCGGCACAAAAACTGCCTCGACATATGGCCACAATTTAAATACAATACACAATAATATCTTGGCCCTAAGCAAAAATCTATAGATAATGCTAACTAAGCAATACAAATTTCTAACCAAGCAATAATCTATAGATAGGAATAGAATTCGCTACAAATCTATTTTGACATTTCTAACGTTCACTTGTCATCTAATTTGAGTGTCCCTGCCAATATTGGGAGTACCTAGTGTGTGTGACCGATTGAGAATTATATGATGAGCCAATGAATTCCGCACATGGTTGATATCTTCATGCGAGTAGGGTTTCCAATCCTTTTTGAAAATATGGAAAAAAATTTATAGTATTACATATTTGGCAGATACCTTGTCAAGTTAGGAAAATTACCATGTTCAAATGTACAAATACCATGTCAAGTTCAAGTTCATCTTCGTGACTTTCTCCATGCACTCGGATGCGTATAACATGACGTAATAGCTGCACTCCCAAGTTTGAGTCTGTTTCTTGTACTACATGCAAGAAACATTAATTATTAATACGAATGCATCAAATAATTTAGCATACTATTGAGGAAATCAACATATTGGTAGGCCACCTTGATTTCGACAACATGAAACAAACAATTGTTTGCTCACTATTTTCCTTCATTGCAACTTCCAAAATTTCTACAAGTGCATCAGATGGTTGGAAGTGGAGGGGATCCATCCAATACGCTCGCTTCTTTGCGGGTACAATCAATATTAATCTCTAATGGTCCCTGAACAAGAAAATTTAATTAGCATTTACAATTTGTGGAAACGATGTTGGTAAAGAAATTGAACGTTGTAAATAGCCTCTCAATGTATGACGCAACAAAAAGTAATTTATCCTTACGGCCTACGCATTTTCTAATGTAGTCGATCCTCTCTTGTTTTGTACAACCAATTTTCTGTATCATCACCGGGCACATATATGCAATCCATCACTTCTTTTGGTTACTCGAAAAAACATGTTCATGGTCAATTTTATAGTAGCTAATATTTGTAATAATGTTTTTTTATGGAACTTGATTTCATTTCTTTCAAAACAAAACACCACCACTTACAACTTTTGTCCATACTATTGCATCATCAATATTACAACTCTTTAAACAAAAATAAAATTGTTCCTAATCAGATGGCATAACTCAGAAGCGTTTGATGTTTTCCCTCCAAAGCATCTCCGATTCATCTCCATCCAAACATTGTAGAATCCATCCACAAGCATTTTGAATCTCTTTACCTGATCCCTCCTTCTGAAACTGTAGTAGCAGAACCATTTGACACTTCTCAAGCTATCAAAACTGTTGATTTGCAGTTCCAGGAACACCTTCTTTGTGTATTCACAATGTATAAATATGTGGGCAGCAGTTACCTCCAGTCCAGTATGAGGTTCTAGACAGTGAGGCACCCCTACCTTGATATGAAATCCCCTCAATCAATCCTACGTAGACATCCTTCCCAAAGCCATCATCCAAAGGAAAAAAAAAGAATGTTTTGGAAACAGATATTTACTCCAGACAGCTTTAGATATAGCATACTCCTGCGTTTATCCTTGTAGTTGTATATAAGCAAGAGCAATCTTAAATTTGCCCTTGACTACACATCTGTTCAATTTTGCTCCAATGGTGCTGTTTAACTCCATCAAGGTTTTCCAAGCATAGCTACCATCCACTTTGGCTTTTCATCCTGCAAGATCATTCCCTTTCATATTAAACTCTTGTACCCATTTCACCAAAAGATTGTCCTGCTTAGATTGAATCTCCCATAATTTTTTGCACTACAGAGCCCTATTCCATGTAAAAGTATCCCTTGGGCCTGCTCCCCAATTTTGTTTATTCCTGCAAAGAATGTCCCAGGAGATCGGTAGTAAATGCTTAGTACCCGCAGCATGCCCCCATCGAAAACTTCTGAAAAAACTTTCAATCTCCTTGTGAACATACATTGGTAGCTGAAACATGTTCATCCAATATGCCGAAACACTTAGAAGGACAATGTTGATCAATTAGGATTGCTGCACGACAGAGGTTTCTACTACTTCAAGGTTTTAACCTGACTTTTAGCTTGTTCAGAAGCTTTTGATAACTCTCCATGTTCTAGTTTATACCTAAGAGAGGCAGACCCAAGTATTGAACTGGTAGATCCCTATACTTCACCTCCAAAATGTCAAGTAAGCTTTGAGCCTCCACTGAGTTGAGCTTGAAAAAAAAGATCTGAGACTTGGCAGGATTAATAAAAAAACCTGTCGTGCTTTTAAAAATACTAAGTACCTCCGGAATGCCTGTGATGGACTTCTGATTTGCCTTGCTAAAGATCATTAGATCATCAACAAATAGCATGCATTGAATCTTAGCCCTCTTGCATTTCATATGATAGTTTATCTTTTTTTTCTTCAAAGAAATATATTAGAAGCCTAGAGAAATACTTCATTACGAGAACAAACAGAAGAGGAGAGACAGGGCCCACCTGCTTGACTCCTCTCTTGGAAGTAAAAGGTTTTGTAAAACCTCCGTTTAGTGCAATACTGAATGAAGATTCCTCTAAACACCTTCTTAGCCAACTGATAAAAATCCCTGTCAGCTTCAGACTATACAAAAGACCAAACAAAAATGTCCATTCCAGGCTGTCAAAACCTTTTGAAGATCAACTTTTAACATACAACTTGAGACTCTAGTATTTTTCCAATTGTAGGTGTGCAGAAGTTCTTGAGTGATCAAGATATTATGAGAGATAGCTCTACCATGGACAAAGGCACCTTGATTCATAGATATCAAATAAGGTAAAAATGAGTTAAGTCTAGCAGTTATTACCTTAGTGATAATCTTATATGGACCAGCAGGATATCGGCCCGTAATTTGAGGCAGTCTGTGGATTGTCTTTCTTTGGAAGTAGAGAAATGACTGTTCTGCTGAAATCTCTTGGCATTTCACCCCCCTTGAAAAAACCTTGGACAACAGTTGTGACTTCTTTCCCAATTCCAGGTCAGGCTTGTTTTTTTTTTTTTGAAAAATTGACTTGTGTAACCATCATAACTAGGGCTTTTGTTTGGTTTTATGCCTTGAAGTGCAGTATAAACCTCCCTCTCAGAAATTGGCTTTGATAGTTCCATTTGTTGAGAGAGATTCAAAACCGGGCCTTTTGCTATCACATGTTCATCCAGTTTCAGTTGCATTGGGGAAGAGTGTCTAAGCAACTTCTAAAACTATTTCAGCAATAAGTCTTCCACTTCATCCTTTCCTGTCACCACTTTGTCACCATCAATTAGGCACAATATGTGTTTCTTATGCTGTTTAGTTTTGAGAAAGTTGTGGAAAAACCTAGAAGGTCTCCCTCCCTCTCTTAACCAGTCACATTTGTTTTTTTTTGAATCAGAAATTGGACCTCTGCCTCATAGATCAATGTTGCTTAAGCTTTAACAGTTTTCTCCTCCTCTTGTAGCCCCTGATCCTATGGTTTGAGCACCAGTCCTTCTTGTAATTTTTTGAGCTTCTCCGTGGTAATGTCTGACCTTCCTCTTATTTCACTGGAACTTGTATTGTTCAGAAGTCTCAGTGGCTGCTGTAGTGCTCTTAAATGAGCTGATAGCTGGTGAAAATTTTGCATTGTCTGTGTGTTCCAAACTTCACATACAATCCTCATAAAATTTTCTGTTGTTGTCCAAATGTTATAAAATCTGAAAGGCTTCCTCATTTTTAGTTTATGATTACTGAACTGGACCATTAGTGGCTTATGGTCAGAAATAGTCTCAGCTAGCACTACACATTTGGTTTTTGGCACCTTATCCACCCATTTCTGGTTGATCAAGCTCCTATCAATCTTTGAAAGTATCCTCTGATCCCCTATCATTCTATTACACCAGGTAAATACTGACCCAAATGTCTTCATCTCTACCAATTGCAGTTCATCAACTGTGGATCTGAACACCTCAATTTCATTGTCACAAACAGGGTTGCCACCTTCTTTGTCTTCCAAATTCAGGGGTGAATTAAAATCCCCTACTATAATCCAGGGTTGATTCTTAATTGCCATCCTTTTTAGTTCTGTCCACAGAGGCAATCTCTCGTTACATGTGTTTTCTCCACACACAAATGTAATGCTAGGCTCCAAGTTTAAGCCTTTTAGTAAGAATTTCAAATGTATCCAATGTGCCCCTTTTGTAATCACTGAGACCTCATACATGTTGTTTCTCCATCCTAACATAATTCTACCTTTATTTTCAGACCTTTCGCCTTTCTAGGTAATCATTACTTTACCCTTTTCTCTTTCCTCCGCCTTTTATAAACCTAAGGGTTTTCTTTCTTTTTCCATTTCCACTCTTTTTTTGCAGGTTTTTCTCTCCGAGAGCTCTTGATTTATAACTTCTCCAGCCCCTAAGCCTTAACCTACCTCCATCTTCATTTCCACAAGTAAGTTTCCATGGATCCCAGTGCTATCCTAGTTTTTTTCTCATCTTCTCCCCTTGTAGATTTCGAGGGGAATAGTGAGGAGAGACCGAGAGAGAGAGAGAGAGTTCATCAGGAAACAAGTCCTCGCGTAGTGTCAATTCCTTTTTTCTGGAAAAAGTTCCCCTTGATCAGTTAAATTCTCAGTCGATTCAGTAAAGTACAGAGTCGGTAAACCCTATTCACAGCCCTAGCCAATTCCCCAATCTCCACTAGGGGGTTGATTCTACTAGGGTTAATTCCCCTATATTAGGTGAGGTTTCTGGTAAGGGTTTTGCTAATCCTTCAAAGAGTAGCTCCGAGCACATAGATGGCTCTGGGATTGAGAGGGTTGCGAACAAAATTTTATATGAACCTTCAAAGAGGAAATTTGTAGTTGATAGGTGTTCGACAAAGTATGTTTACCCCGAGGAGGTGAAAAAACTCATCGAAGAGGTCCCTTCGTACCAACACATCTTAACACTCGACTGAAAGCTCTCGAAGCTAATGAGCATGCTTATTTACCCATAGGGAGAGCTATGACTTACAGTAGACATATTAGACCAAGTGCAATGGTAGAAACCGTTCTCAGTTTCTTACCAATTAAATATATTATTTTTCTCATTCTCTTTCTTCCACCTCACTCTAAGAAACTGCTTAAGAAACCAGCCATTTTTTTCTCCAAATGGTAAGAAACCACTTTTTATTATTCATGTACACCACTTGATTTTCTCTATCCTACTCATTAATTTTACTATAAACATTTAATTTAAATAAAATTGTCCACCCAAAATAAGTTGAATGTGAAATTTAATAATACATTATAACTTTTAAAATTGAATTTCATTTTTTTTCAATAATTATTCCAAAATTTTTCAATAAATTTTCTTCAATAATTTTCTCAAAAATCATTCCAGATTTTAAAATAAAAATGGATTTTTTCATTATTTTACTGATTTTAAATTAAATTTTATGATTAAAAAAACATATTTAAAAAACATAAAAAAATAAACAAAGGTATGGACACGTGGCCTTTTATTATTCTAATTAAATCCCATCTTACATAGGCTTATGGAAAGACGGTCTTTCCCAAGACTTTGCCTATTATTACTTGTTTTAACTTTAAAAATACAATATTTAAATTTTATAAAAAATTACAAGATTTAAGGAAAAAGTCATTATGGACTGACCTTAAGATTATGGAAATGCTACCTTTTCTAAAACATTCTCATTTTTTAATACAATTATTTTTCATTTAGTTCAGATCAATGCAGTTCAGTTCAGATCTGTTCAGCTCAATGCAGTTTAGTTTATATTAGTTCTTTTAATAAATGTTTGTACTTTAAACACTATTTTAAACTGATTTATATTTTTAGTATTTTAATAATGTATAACAAGAAATAAAAAATTAAAATTTAAAAGAACATGGTAAGTAACTTTATATAATAAAATATTTTTTATTTTGATTAAAAAATAGTTTATAGAATTGAATTTCAGTTTTTGAGTTCAGTATGTTTAAACTTATTTCAAATCAGTATATTAATATTTATTTCAATTCAGTTTAATTCAATATATTTATATTTGTTTCATTCTAATTCTGTTCAGGGACAGATGAGATCAGCTCTAGATAAGGGCCTAATAGTAAAACGGTGCAGTTAGTTTTTTTATTTAGGCACATGGGAGCCCACGAAAGCTGGGCCCACCGGATGAGTAGACTGAGTCTTCTGGGTGAAGACCGTACAGTACATCTATATATAGATTTTGTATTCATTCAGAACGCAAACGCAAACGCTCTCTCTGAGAAACCCAGAAACTCTGTCAAAATCGCTTTCTTTCAGAAACCTGAAACTCTGTCACTGGGTTCCCGAAATATTGGTATGCCAACTTGATTATTTATCCAGGCCAAGAAAAATGTATTTTTTTCGTATGCCAGGTTTTGTCAATGTAAGCTACTATATCCTAGGGAATTCATTCTATTAGTGATTATTGCTCACAGTTTGGTGAAGTATTATTGTATCTTATTGTGTATTGTATCTATATCCTGCATGAAAAGGCTACACGTGCATGCGAATTTTAGTTGAATGTCGATCAAAATGCCCATCTCTGATTCTCATTGCCATCCATCATAATCTGTGGTTGATTGGCCAACTATTAGCGTGTGCCAAATTTTGTTCTCCGCGATTCAAACTAACAACTGTCTAGACACAGAGTCGTCTGTTCTTAGTCTGGTGGATTGTGTATGGGATTTGCTTGTCAAATTACTATGCATCTGCGTATGCGACAGATTATTATTGCTTCTTTTTAGATGGAATGGATATTATTCTTTGATATTAATGTTCGACATGTTGATTGGTAGATAATGTACGCCATATCTCTTTTATTTTCTGTTAATGCTTCATCTCTTTCATTTTCTTTGTTAATGCTATCATGCACAACTTTATAACATACCATGAAATTGATTTCTTCATAATATTATGTGCAGGACAAAACTTTACGACATCCATATTTATCAGCTATTTCCTCTCATACATGAGTATCAGCTTTATTGTACAACTAGAATTATAGCAATATATTGGAAAATGTACTAACAATTCTTCAGGGTGAGTAAAGTCTGTAATGAGCAGTTTAGTTTCTACCCATTTTTTGACATTACCAAATAACTTCATGATGATTTTCTGCTCCCTTTCCACCTTTCACTGTTGGGAATTATTTTTTAATGATCGTTTCCTGATTAAATGAAACATTGCATTGGTTTTTAATGCAGAAACTACTGAGAGACCCTGATACCGCTCTGTTTATACTGAAGCATTTGTATAGAGATGAAGAAATCCCTCCGACATTAGCTGATAAAGTCGGGATGAAGGACTTCTCTTCCAAATTGAGACGTTCTGCATAGCACTGAACAACTGAGCTCCTCTCTTCTCATTCTCATCACCTGAATCTTCGCACGGATAAAAACCGGTGCAGGAATGGTTGGAGAAACCCTCTTGTCCTTAATCGCTGAATCCATTTCACGTGACCATATAGTACATCAAGGTTGAGGAAATGTAGTATGGATGAAAGCAACAGAACCGGAAAGCTTTGCAGCCTAAAGAGTGGTTCATGTTCCCCTATGCTGTATAGAAGGGCTAAAATGGCGCAACTGAAATGATAACGCCCTTGTTGGCCAACTCCGTAGTTTATCTAAAGATGATACTACAGATGTCTATTCGAGCCAGAGAGACAATTAAACAGGCGCATCGTCTGCATTAGGTTCGATGATACTAGAGGTGTACGTGTTGGTGTTGCTAAATAAGTGCTGGTTGTGGTTGCGTATTCTGTGTTGCAAGTTAACACAAGCGAATGTACTTTGCGCATTTTTAATTGTTTATTTTTTTTTATCAGTTCATTGTTTAATTAAGTTTAGACTATATTTGTATATTTTAAGGTGAGCTGTTCAAATTTGTACTCCCTTTGTGTGGAAAATAAAAACAGAGGTCCTATTTGTACAGTTGCACTCCCTTATTTCTTTATTGATTTCCTTTTGTAACATAGCTAATCATGCTTAAATCTCTCACTAAAGTTCAAGACATATCTATATTTTGCTTGAATTCACTTAAAGGGAGAGTTTTGTTTTTCGGGATGAAACACATTTGAAATGGTTTGTTTTTTGGATCAAAATTGATATGGCCCTTTATAATGACCTTACTTAGAGCACTCTTTTTAATTTTAAAAGAATAAGTGAAGAGAATGGTAGAGATTGTAAAAAGTAAATGAGATTTTACAATTTCAATCCTAATTTTAGGTTGCGATTGTCAATATAGTCATGCGGAATAAAAAAATGTTAAAATAACCATAATTTTGTGATAAAATGTGCAGTTGTAATATAACTTTGTGACCTATTTTTGACGTTGGTTGAAGGAATTAGGCGTTGACCGAATATGAAAGGAAGAAAATACCCCTTACCCAGAATCTGAATATTTGTTCCCCATTTTACCGTTTTTCTTCTTCTTCAATCTCCCCCTTTAACCTACCCACCACCACAACCACCACCTCCTGTCACCAACCACTGTCCCTCATCACCAAAATCTTCAATTATATCAAAACGCCTACATGTGTAGCTTCGTTGATTTCCTGTCTTCAACACACACGAACTTTCCTGCAAATGCACTATATTTACCCCAGTAATAAGAGCAACTATAATGGTTTCCTCTATCTTTCAGTTGCTAAAGTAGTTTTTGATAGTGGCTACAGTGTATTTACTTCAATATTTTTCTATATCCCTCTCTAAAAAGAATATTCCTTCCACTAGTGTGGAAATGACCTATTAAAGGCGGTTATTTCGGCAATTTAAAGACACTTTTTTGGTGCCTTTAATGGTTGTGCCTTTAAATTAAGGAGGTTCCCAGAACCGCCTTTAAATCTTACAAACCGCCTTTAATTAGCCCCAGGAACCGCTGTTAATTTGTTTCCAAACTCGGAAACAACTGTCATCCTGTCAGACCTGTGCTCCTTATTCCGAACTCGGAAAGTTATTCAATTTCAATTTTGGAAAACTATTAATGTCGTGCTTCGTCTCTTCACTAAAAGAATAAATGTTTCCGACCTCGTGTGACATTTTCGGGTAGTTGCTGGAATTGGCTGGGGAACAAAACATTTTCGATTTCGGAAACCACACGGCTCTATCTTTTCCGATTTCGTAAACTTATTCTTTGCGTTGCAAAATTTAAATTAAAGAGACGAAACTATTTTCGGACTCGAAAATGTAATATGGTCTTTTGGTAAAAAAAATTCCAATAGAATTTTCGGCACAAAAACTGCCTCGACATATAGCCACAATTTACAATACACAATAATATCTTGGCCCTAAACAAAAATCTATAGGTAATGCTAACTAAGCAATACAAATTTCTAACCAGGCAATAATATATAGATAGGGATAGAATTTGCTACAAATCTATTTTGACATTTCTAACGCTCACTTGTCATCTAATTTGGGTGTCCCTACCAATATTGGGAGTACCTAGTGTGTGTGACCGATTGAGAATTATATGACGAGCCAATGAATTCCGCACATGGTTGATATCTTCATGCGAGTTGGGTTTCCAATCCTTTTTGAAAATCTAGAAAAATATTTGTAGTATTACATATTTGGCAGATACCTTGTCAAGTTAGGAAAATTACCATGTTCAAATGTACAAATACCATGTCAAGTTCAAGTTCATCTTCGTGACTTTCTCCATGCACTCGGATGCGTATATCATGACGTAATAGCCGCACTCCCAAGTTTGAGTCTGTTTCTTGTACTATATGCAAGAAACATAAATTATTAATACGAATGCATCAAATAATTTAGCATACTATTGAGGAAATCAACATATTGGTAGACCACCTTGATTTCGGCAACATGAAACAAACAATTTGTTTGCTCACTATTTTCCTTCATTGCAACTTCCAAAATCTCAACAAATGCATCAGATGGTTGGAAGTGGAGGGGATCCATCCAATACGCTCGCTTCTTTGCGGGTACTATCAATATTAATCTCTAATGGTCCCTGAACAAGAAAATTTAATTAGCATTTACAATTTGTGGAAACGATGTTGGTAAAGAAATTGAACGTTGTAAATAACCTCTCAATGTATGACGCAACAAAAAGTAATTTATCCTTACGGCCTACGCATTTTCTAATGTAGTCGATCCTCTCTTGTTTTGTGCAACCAATTTTCTGTATCATCACCGGGCACATGTATGCAATCCATCACTTCTTTTGGTTACTCGAAAAAACATGTTCATGGTCAATTTTATAGTAGCTAATATTTGTAATAATGTTTTTTTATGGAACTTGATTTCATTTCTTTCAAAACAAAAACCACCACTTACAACTTTTGTCCAAACTATTGCATCATCAATATTACAACTCTTTAAACAAAAATAAAATTGTTCCTAATCAAATTGCATAACTCAGTAGCGTTTGATGTTTTCCCTCCAAAGCATCTCCGATTCCTCTCCATCCAAACATTGTAGAATCCATCCACAAGCATTTTGAATCTCTTTAACTGATCCCTCCTTCTGAAACTGTAGTAGCAGAACCATTTGACACTTCTCAAGCTATCAAAACTGTTGATTTGCAGTTCCAGGAACACCTTCATTGTGTATTCACTATGTATAAATATGTGGGCAGCAGTTTCCTGCAATCCAGTATCACATAATAGACAGTGAGACACCCCTACCTTTATATGAAATCCCCTCAATCGATCCTACGTAGACATCCTTCTCAAAGCCATCATCCAAAGGAAAAAAAGAATGTTTTGGAAACAGATATTTACTCCAGACAGTTTTAGATATAGCATACTCCCGCGTTTATCCTTGTAGCTGTATATAAGCAAGAGCAATCTTAAATTTGCCCTTGACTAAACATCTGCTCAATTTTACTCCAATGGTGCTGTTTAACTCCATCAAGGTTTTCCAAGCATAGCTACCATCCACTTTGGCTTTTCATCCTGCAAGATCATTCCCTTTCATATTAAACTCTTGTACCCATTTCACCCAAAGATTGTCCTGCTTAGATTGAATCTCCCATAATTTTGTGCACTACAGAGCCCTATTCCATGTAAAAGTATCCCTCGGGCCTGCTCCTCCATTTTGTTTATTCCTGCAAAGAATGTCCCAGGAGACTGGTACTAAATGCTTAGTGCCCGCAGCATGCTCCCATAGGAAACTTCTGCACAAACTTTCAATCTCCTTGTGAACATACATTGGTAGCTGAAACATGTTCATCCAATATGCTGAAACACTTAGAAGGACAGTGTTGATCAATTGGGATTGCTGCACGACAGAGGTTTCTACTACTCTAAGGTTTTCACCTGACTTTTAGCTTGTTCAGAAGCTTTTGAAAACTCTCCATGTTCCAGTTTATACCTGAGAGAGGCAGACCCAAGTATTAAACTGGCAGATCCCCATACTTCACCTCCAAAATGTCAAGTAAGCTTTGAGCCTTCACTGAGTTGAGCTTGGAAAAAAAGATCTGAGACTTGGCAGGATTAATAAAAAAAACCTGTTGTGCTTTTAAAAATACTAAGTACCTCCTGAATGCCTGTGATGGACTTTTGATTTGCCTTGCTAAAGATCATTAGATCATCAACAAATAGCATACATTGAATCTTAGCCCTCTTGCATTTCATATGATAGTCTATCTTTATTTTTTCTTTCAAAGAAATATATTAGAAGCCTAGAGAAATACTTCATTACGAGAACAAACAAAAGAGGAGAGACAGGGCCCACCTGCTTGACTCCTCTCTTGGAAGTAAAAGGTTTTGTAAAACCTCCGTTTAGTGCAATACTGAATGAAGATTCCTCTAAACACCTTCTTAGCCAACTGATAAAAATCCCTGTCAGCTTCAGACTATACAAAAGACCAAACAAAAATGTCCATTCCAGGCTGTCAAAACCTTTTGAAAATCAACTTTTAACATACAACTTGAGACTCTAGTATTTTTTCCAATTGTAGGTGTGCAGAAGTTCTTGAGTGATCAAGATATTATGAGAGATAGCTCTACCATGGACAAAGACACCTTGATTCATAGATATCAAATAAGGTAAAATGAGTTAAGTCTAGCAGTTATTACCTTAGTGATAATCTTATATATTGTGGAGCAGCAGGATATTGGCCCGTAATTTGAGGCAGTTTGTGGATTGTCTTTCTTAGGAAGTAGAGAAAAGACTATTCTGCTGAAATCTCTTGGCATTTCACCCCCCTTGAAAAAACCTTGGACAACAGTTGTGACTTCTCTCCCAATTCTAGGTCAGGCTTGTTTTTTTTTTTGAAAAATTGACTTGTGTAACCATCATAACTAGGGCTTTTGTTTGGTTTTATGCCTTGCAGTGCAGTATAAACCTCCCTCTCATAAATTGGCTTTGATAGTTCCATTTGTTGATCGAGATTCAAAACTGGACCTTTTGCTATCACATGTTCATCCAGTTTCAGTTGCATTGGGGAAGAGTGTCCAAGCAACTTCTAAAACTATTTCAGCAATAAGTCTTCCACTTCATCCTTTCCTGTCACCACTTTATCACCATCAATTAGGCATAATATGTGTTTCTTATACTGTTTAGTTTTGAGAAAGTTGTCGAAAAACCCAGAAGGCCTGCCTCCCTCTCTTAACCAGCCACATTTGTTTTTTTTGAATCATAAATTGGACCTCTGCCTCATAGATGAATGTTGCCTAAGCTCTAACAATTTTCTCCTCTTCTTGTAGCGCTTGATCCTATGGTTTTAGCACCAATGCTTCTTGTAATTTTTTGAGCTTCTCAGTGGTAATTTCTGGCCTTCCTCTTATGCCACTGGAACTTGTATTGTTCAGAAGTCTCAGTGGCTGCTGTAGTGCTCTTAAATGAGCTGATAGCTGGTGAAAATTTTGCATTGTCTGTGTGTTCCAAACTTCACATACAATCCTCATAAAATTTTCTGTTATTGTCCAAATGTTGTAAAATCTGAAAGGCCTCCTAATTTTTTGTTTATAATTACTGAACTGGACCATTAGTGGCTTATGGTCAGAAATAGTCTCTGCTAGCACCACACATTTGGTTTTTGGCACCTTATCCACCCATTTCTGGTTGATCAAGCTCCTATCAATCTTTGAAAGTATCCTCTGATCCCCTATCATTCTATTACACCAGGTAAATACTGCCCCAAATGTCTTCATCTCTACCAATTGCAATTCATCAACTGTGGATCTGAACACCTCAATTTCATTGTCACAAACAGGGTTGCCACCTTCTTTGTCTTCAAAAATTCAGGGGTGAATTAAAATCCCCTACTATAATCCAGGGTTGATTCTTAATTGCCAGCCTTTTTAGTTCTGTCCACAGAGGCAATCTCTCGTTACATGTGTTTTCTCCACACACAAATGTAATGCTAGGCTCCAAGTTTAAGCCTTTTAGTAAGCATTTCAAATGTATCCAATGTGTCCCTTTTGTAATCACTGAGACCTCATACATGTTGTTTCTCCATCCTAACATAATTCTACCTCTATTTTCAGACCTTCCGCCTTTCTAGGTAATCATTACTTTACCTTTTTCTCTTTCCTCCGCCTTTATAAACCTAAGGGTTTTCTTTCTTTTTCCATTTCCACTCTTTTTTTTGCAGGTTTTTCTCTCCGAGAGCTCTTGATTTATAACTTCTCCAGCCCCTAAGCCTTAACCTACCTCCATCTTCATTTCCACAAGTAAGTTTCCATGGATCCCAGTGCTATCCTAGTTTTTTCCTCATCTTCTCCCCTTGTATATTTCGAGAGGAATAGTGAGGAGAGACCGAGAGAGAGAGAGAGAGAGAGTTCATCAGGAAACAAGTCCTCGCGTAGTGTCAATTCCTTTTTTCTGGAAAAAGTTCCCCTTGATTAGTTAAATTCTCAGTCCATTCAGTAAAGTACAGAGTCGGTAAACCCTATTCACAGCCCTAACCAATTCCCCAATCTCCACAAGGGGGTTGTCTACTCGGGTTAATTCCCCTAGATTAGGTGAGGTTTCTGGTAAGGGTTTTGCTAATCCTTCAAAAAGTAGCTCCGAGCACATAGATGGCTCTGGGATTGAGAGGGTTGCGAACAAAATTTTATATGAACCTTCAAAGAGGAAATTTGTAGTTGATAGGTGTTCGACAAAGTATGTTTACGCCAAGGAGGGGAAAAAACTCATCGAAGAGGTCCCTTCGTACCAACGCATCTTACCACTCAACTGAAAGCTCTCGAAGCTAATGAGCATGCTTATTTACCCATAGGGAGAGCTATAACTCACAGTAGACATATTAGACCAAGTGCAATGGTAGAAACCGCTCTCGGTTTCTTACCAATTAAATATATTATTTTTCCCATTCTCTTTCTTCCACCCCACTCTAAGAAATCACTTAAGAAACCACCCATTTTTTTCTCCAAATGGTAAGAAACCACTTTTATTATTCATGTACACCACTTGATTTTCTCCATCCTACTCAATAATTTCACTATAAACATTTAATTTAAATAAAATTGTCCACCCAAAATAAGTTGAATGTGAAATTTAATAATACATTATAACTTTTAAAATTGAATTTCATTTTTTTCAATAATTATTCCAAAATTTTTCAATAAATTTTCTTCAATAATTTCCTCAAAAATCATTCCAGATTTTAAAATAAAAATAGATTTTTACATTATTTTACTGATTTTTAAATTAAATTTTACCATTAAAAAAGCATATTTAAAAAACATAAAAAAATAAACAAAGGTGTGGACACATGGCCCAATCAGGGCATGCCACGTGTCCCTCGTATATTTAAAAAAGGCAACTGCATGCGGAACACGTGGGAAAATGCATGGCTAACACGTGTCCCATTTGGGAACAAAAAAACCGGGCCCTTGACCATGTGTGCTAATGCCCCACACCGATTTTTTAACCAGTTGCCTAGCAAGGAACTACAGGGCAGCTTCTTGCTAAGAAACCACCATTGCACTTGCTCTTAGGTCAGGTCTTAGCTTCCCTTTTCCCTCCTTAGTATCGAGTCTAATGGAGGAGTTCGATGTCACTTTATCCCAACTTCACCCTAATGTGATTGTAATAATAATGGCTTTCCTGGTTAGGTGTAGGGAGGTTAATGTGGACCCTCGTTACGAGTTATTTTGAGTTGTTTATTCTTTAATTAGTAATCAAGATGTAAAGGGTATTTTCACCTTAAGTAATAGGCTGTCTGGCCGAAGGTTTATCATGCCCCCCTCTAATAATTTGAGATGGAAAAATAAATCTTTATCCTTCGATTGCACTGGATCTTATCGAACTCCTCAATGGAATCCTGATGCCCTTTCTGAGATAAGGAAGGGGAGGTATGTGGTTCCTGAGAGACTACGCGAGGACGTAGATTTCCTTCGAGAACCTGAGCCTTTAGATACTAATACCTATCGCCCTGCAACCAAGGGTGATAAACCTTTCATTTGGCTGGTGTGGGTCTATGAGGGTATCTATGCCTCAGCTGATCGTCGAGTGTTTGAAGAGGTTGATTCAGAGGGCCTTGAAAGCACCAATAAGAGAAAGAGATGTGATGATAGACCACCCCATCTAAGGCCTCTTCGATCTATGGATCCTTTGCGAGGAATAATTGTTGAGAAGATAGCCTCTTCGGACACCTCTGAGGTCTTTTGGATACTATTTTTAGAAATTTTCTTCTCTGTCTTGTTACAGTTTGTAACTTACTCTTTCTTTATGCAGTGAGCGGTGCAGAGGACTTTGTCAAAATATATTGTACTCTTTCTATATTGTACTTTGAGTCAGTGGGGGGATATCATGCATTATCCAGATGGGGTTAAAAAACTTGAATCCCAACTTGGCGAGATGATTAAGCGAGATAACTATTTTACCAAAAAATTTTCTAGACTGCAAGGGGTTATCGACGATAACCAACGGTTTTGTAGTGAGATTGTAGGTCACAATTCCCAGCTCTCAAACCAGGTGTCGGCCCATGCTGCTACTATCCAGCTCTATTATGACAGCCTTCGAGCACATGGATTATCTTAAGGGGCCTTGATATGGGCCCTATTGGTGACATTTTTAGGTTCATGTATGATACCAAGATGGCTATGATGCAAAAGGTTTTAGATAGGGACCCAAATTACTATGCGGTATTCGATGCCATTCACAAATGGAAAGAGCATCTTTGATAAGAGAAGAATGCCAACTCCCAGAAAGAAGGTCCTTCAAACAGGGGTTCTTCACCAGGAATCTCTTCGAAGGGTAAGCGTTCGAAGAGGGTCTCCTAAAAGAAGACTCAATCTAAGAAGAATGCCCAGGCGAAAAAGAAGACTCAGTCTTAGCGTAATTCCCTCAAACTAAGACTCCGCCTGTCTGTTCTTCTAACAGAGTTCTCTCAGTTGTGTCTGTTGAAGAAACTCCTACGATGGTTTCCGATGTTAATGGACAGGAGCCGCTAATTCTTGAGGGTGATGCGGAAAGGGACTCATTGCCTTGTAGGGCTTTAATACCGTGTTGTAAGCGACGTACCAAACCCATCTTCGAAGCTTCGTTGAGCGAAGTTGATTGTTTATTCACGATTGCTACAGGGGTAAAATCGGGGAACATTCAATGGCCCATTTGGCTTGGGTCAGGTCAATGTCCCATTTGGGTCAAAATGGGTCAGGTCGGATTTTGTCCCAAATCGACCCATTTTGACCTGTTTTCCAATTTTGTCTCATTTTCTTGAAAAAAAATCATAAAAAGAATTAATTTAATACAATATATCCACCATTAATTTACACCATAAATAATTTTAACATTCTTGAAAAAATATATATATTTATAAAGTTAAAAATACAATTAAAAAAACAAGTTTACTATTTTTATATGATTTTGGTCAATTTGCATCGATTTGGGTCGACCCATGACCTACTCCAACCCGACCTGACCTTAAACTATGAGAATTTTAACCTGACCCGACCCATTTAACCCTAATTTAGGGTCAATTTAGACCAGGTCAGCTGACCCGCCCTGACCAATGAACATCCCTAGAAATAGGCCTTACTGGAGATGATGCTGGAGGGGCTGACCACACGAAGGCGTTAGAGAAGTTGATACTCCGAGAGGGATGGGAGCTGGTCACTGACCAAAGCTGAACGGAGAGTAGACGCCGAGAGGAAGGAACGCCAGAGCGAAGCCGAGGTCGGAGAAAGTGCCAGAGAGAAGCGGAGAGAGTAGATGCCGAAAGGAGGGAGATGCTGAGAGAGGGGGAAAAAACAAAATTGTCGGAAATAGTCGAGCAGTCACCGATGACGACAACTGAATTTGATCGGGAAGAAGAAAAATAAATCATAAATAATAAAGCAAGAAAATAACATGCTCTGATACCATGTAGAAATGGATTCCCATTGATTAGAGTTTAGATTATTGAGAGAATAAATAGAGTACAAAAATATTATATATGTAAATAACTAAACCCTAATCTAGTCTCTAAAATCTTCTATTCTAATAGTCCGTCCCACAAAAATTGGCACAGGTCAATTCTTACCTAAAGTGGTAAAAAATTAGCTTATATATTTAATATATTATCCATCAAGAGGTTGATTAAATCTACTTGTCAACTCTTCCATTACCAAAACACTCTTCCTTTATTTTCCATCAACACTTCCACCTCATGTCGCATAAACTACCGATCCAAAAGTAATTGTGTCGATTTTTATGGGACATAGGGATTAATTTGCATTTAAATCTTGACATTTCTATAATTTATGAAAATACCGCATTTTAAAAGACTGACTCATATAAATATACTATTAAAAAAAGGAAAGTGAGTATTATTAGAGGATAGTAACTATTCATAAACTTATTATTATGATGCTTTTCGAAAGCTTATTGGAGAAAAAGATAATTGAATCATTTTTGGAGATAAGCTTATTGAAACATTATTGGAGATAGGAACATTGTAAAACGATGTAGTTTTTTTTTTCTTTTTTGAAACCAAGGCCCTATTCTCCAGTGCTTATTTTCAGTTCAGTTTTATCAGATTACGCAGTGTATTTATATTTATTTAAGTTCAATATATATGTATATATATTTATTTATTTATTTCAGTTCAGTTCAGTCTATTTATATATATTTCAGTTAAGTATATTTATACTTATTTCAGTACTGTGTATTTATATTTATTTCAGTTCAGTATATTTTTTGCTGTAATTTATCATATCATTATCTGTTACGTTGCCTGTATCTTCTATAATACGACATATGATACCTTGCGATTGGATCCATAAAAGGAGCCAAATATCTTTTTGTATTTTGTAAGGTAAAACATATTTTAATCAATAAATAAAACTAAAATCTTAAGATAATTAAATTGAAAAATAAAATATTACAAGTCCATATTTAAAATAAGAACAAAACTAAAAAAATGTTTGATATAAGAATTTACGTATTTGATATGAAAATTCATGTGCTAGAGTTTATCTGTACTTTAGTTTATTTGATTATTCAGTTTAGTTCAACATATGAATGTTTAGGATGGAATTTTGAATAATTTAGTCGTATTGTTACTGTTTTTCAAGAGTGGGTCGGAACTGAGAACGGTGGAGGAGGGGTGAACTGAGAACGGTGGAGGATGGACAAACGACAAACGGAGAATAGTGGAGGAGCAGCAAACTACGGAAGGAGAGAGGAGGGTGGCGGCCTATAGATGGTGATGTGGGGCTGGAGAATAATAGATCCGGTGGTGGACAGATCCGTAGAGGTGGAGGGTATCAACTTCGGCGAGAGCCGTGCGGCATGTGAGGTCGTGGAGGTGGCGCTGGTGGGAGGAAACAGAGGGATATAGGCGACGTTGGTGGGAGGAGACAAAGGTACAGAGACGGGTAATGTGAGGGAAGGGGGGGAGGAAGTCTGATGGAGAATAGGGTTTCAAAGGGAAAATAAGGTTAAGGGGGAAAAGGAAATTATAGGTCAGGTGCCTAAGGTTTGGGCCTAAGCCCATTAAAGGCGGTCTATACAGAACTGTCTTTAAAATGAAAAAATGACTTGGGAAAACACTTTCGAACTCAGAACTACTTACGACCCTTAAAAAAGTGATTTTAAAGGCGGAATCGCCTTTATTCAATCACCATTAAAGGCGTTTCCGCATTTAATAAATTAGAACCGCCTTTAAAATGGCATGGGAGAGACTTCCAAACTCGGAACCCCTTCCAGACCTCAATTAAAGGCAGTTTTCATGGATACACCTTTAATTGGACGCCTTTAATAGAGTACTCTCTACTAGTGGAATCATGTTATAAACTTTATAACTACTATACGTTTTATAATAAAATTTTAATATTGCAACTAATACCTTTTGCCTTTTATTATTCCAATTAAACCCCATCTTTCATAGACTTATAGAAAGATGGTCTTTCCCAAGACTTTGCCTATTATTACTTGTTTTAATTTTTAAAATACAATATTTAAATTTGATTAAAAAATTACAAGATTTAAGGTAAAAGTCATTGTGGACTCACTATAAGCTTATGGGAATGCTACATTTTCTAAAACATTCTCATTTTTTAATACAATTATTTTTCATTTAGTTCAGATCAATGCAGTTCAGTTCAGATCTGTTAAGCTCAATGCAGTTCAATTTATATTAGTTATTTTGATAAATGCTTGTCCTTTAAACACTATTTTAAACTGATCTATATGTTCAGTATTTTAATAATGTATAAAAAGAAATAAAATTTTTAAAAATTAAAAGAACATGGTAAGTAAATTTATATAATAAAATAATTTTTATTATGATTAACAAATAGTTATTAGAATTGAATTTCAGTTTTTCAGTTCAATATGTTTAAACTTATTTCATTTCAATATATTATATTTATTTCAATTCATCATATTATATTTAGAGTTATTTAATATATTTATATTTGTTTCAGTCTAATTTATCAGATCAGATCAGTTCCAGGGAAGGCAAAACGGTGCAGTTGGTTTTTTTTATTTAGGCACATGGGGGCCCACGAAAGTTGGGCCCACCAGAAGAGTACACTGAGTCTTCTAGGTGAAGACCGTACAGTACATCTATATATAGTTTTTGTATTCATTCAGACCGCAGACGCAAACGCTAAAACGCTCTCTCTGAGAAACCCAGAAACTCTGTCAAAATCGCTTTCTTTCAGAAACCTGAAACTCTGTCCCTGGGTTCCCGAAATCTTGGAAATGACGGCGGAGACTGACAAGAAACGGAAGGGCGGCACCGGTCGAAGAAGAATCGAGATCCGAAAGTTCGATAAAGTTGAAAGGCGCCGTTCTTCCTTCTCCAAAAGGTACGCTACTCTTTTCAAAAAGGCTAAGGAACTTCAAGAAGTGTGTCCCGGTAGTCGAGTCGCCGTGATCGTAGAATATCCCTCCGGGAAAACATTCAAAGCCTCGGCTCCTGAACCCCTTATCACGTCTGTTGTCGAAGCCTTTCTTGCGAGTTCATCTTCCTCCGTTCACAGTGTCGATTCACCTAAAAACCCTAGTTCCCCAATTGCGGAAATTGGGGAAATCCGACCTTTAGCGGATAAAATTGAAAATGTTCAAAACCCTAATTTCGAAATTGGGGAAATCCGACCTTTAGCGGATAAAATTGAAAATGTTCAAAACCCTAATTTCGAAATTGGGGAAATCAGACCTTTTTCGGATGATTGTGCGCAAAAGCCTAATTTCCCCAATTTCCCCAATTTCCACATTGGGGGTGAAGAGTCGGATTTTTTGTCACCTTCTAGCTTTGAAAATCAAGAAATTGCTGATTTTTTGTGGGAAGACGAGCCTCATTGCTCTGATGTGCCTTTGAGTTGTTTTCAAGAATGGGAGCATCTTATTTGATCTCAGATATTAACCAGTCTTTCAGTTTGCAGACCAACAGCTTCAGTTTCTACTTTCTAGACTGTTAGTCAGTTTTTGTTTCCAGTTCTGTAGTTTGTTAGTTAGAGCTGTTGGTCAGCTTTTAGATGCTAGTACAGTTAGTTTGAAGGTTATTAATCTGTTTCATTAATACACGTTTTTGCAATAAAAATTTACAAATCTGTTTTCACAAATCAAGCTTTACTGCTTTCCGAATTTTAGTTTCTGAAAATTCACATATCTTCAGTGTCGTGGCATAATAACCACAGTGAATCTGGGTTTTAAAAGTCGCAAATCATGTACTAGGATTGTTTCAATAAAGACACATGATGGAACTTAGAATAATAACATAATATCATAAAAGACAACTAAAACATTCAACACAATACCAAACTCAAAGTTTTAAGGGTGGTAAGAAGTACTAAACGACTAAGATCGAAAGATTCTTAAAGTTATTATGAAATGATTGGCTCTAATCTCCAGTCATCGGAAAAATCATCATCATCTTCACTAAAATAATCCCTATGAATCTCATCTGTTGCCATTGGTTTTTGAGAATGGGAGCCAGAGAGCTGAATGCGGCAAGACCGCAGAGCAGCGGTCGCGAACAGAGCTGCTTTCGACCGATCCTTTCTCTTTTTTATGTTTAATTTCCTTAGTTAAACTAACCCTAATTCTATTCTAATTCAGCCCAAACTCTTTTCAGCCCAAACCCCTTTCATTTAGAAAGAGAACCAAAAAAAAAACCATCCAAACTCTTTTCAGCCCAAACCCCTTTCTTTTAAAAAAGAGAACCAAAAAAAAACCAAGTTCAGTAAAAAGACAGAAAGTGTGCTTTTTTTCAGCGCTTGGTGCTTCAACAAAATCGCTAAAAAGCGCTCGGAAGTGTGCGCTTCCAGTTTGTATCAGCGCTTCTCGATACAAAGCACTTCAGGTAGCGCCTAGCGCTTTAAGCACGCTTTTTAAAACCCAGCAGTGAATGTACCTGGGGAACCAAATTGATTGAATTACATGCAAATAACTGATTTATTGGTATACTATACCTTTATTAAAGTGTATCTTCATAAGGTTTGTTTAAGCCTGCATTGATCAATGTCTCCCGTGGATGAAGAAAGAAACCATCACTGAGTCGATAGGCTTCTAATGTAATGTAGGTAATAGGTTGAATTTGCGGAAGGAGGTTTAAATATACTTACAGCGTAAGTGTGAATTTTGGGGTGGTATTTGTGGTTATATTTCTATATCAGATTTCAAGTCAAATAGCATCAGCTGCATGCTCTGCAAAAAGGAATCAGTATCAAGTCAAATAGTAATGGTCACAAAGAACCTAAAATGCCCCTAAAAAAGAACTGTCTGTCATTAGTGTTTTAGTTGAATTTCAATTTTTTAGCATTGAGTGCTCTTTCTATGCTGCTGGTTAAGTGTAAGATTTCCTTTGAACTGACTGTCATTACGTCTCAAGGTTGATCTGGTCAAGAGACATTGTTTTCCTGTCTTGGAGTGGAGAGAACAGGCGAGTTCTAAGAGGTCACTGGTTCGCTCGTAAGGGAGGTCTTGATTGGCTTCCTTTACGAGAGGATGTTGCTGAGCAGTTGGAGTTTGCGACTGCAGCAAGGTACTAGATAATAAAAGTTTGATCTTCTCACCTAAATCTTTTGTTGGTCGTTTTTGAGTGGTTTTGCTTGATTTGATTTGTTGCCTGTTCTGTAGCTTGAATTACCGAATCTTGTTGGTCTTCAGGTTTGGCGACGAAGGACATTTCAGTTATCAGGATTATTTGCTGCTCGGGTTGATTTGCAGGGATCTCACCGGTACAACTTAGGTTTTTGACCCTATAATAATATTTATACTCTTTATTCTGTACGTCAAACTTTCTATTCTGCATGCAGGGACTTCATGCACTTTTTACTGGGGAGGGTGATACTTGGGAAGCATGGCTTAATGCTGATGCATCTTGGTTATCTCCTGTTGTTAGTTTGGGTGGGAGCAGTACAAAGTTGAGACGTGGCTATGCACCTTCTCTGTCTCCTAAACCAACACAGGTATCCTAGGGAATTCATTCTATTAGTGATTATTGCTCACAGTTTGGTGAAGTATTATTGTATCTTATTGTGTATTCTATCTATATTCTGTACGTCAGACTTTCTATTCTGCATGCAGGGACTTCATGCACTTTTTACTGGGGAGGGTGATACTTGGGAAGCATGGCTTAATGCTGATGCATCTTGGTTATCTTCTGTTGTTAGTTTGGGTGGGAGCAGTACAAAGTTGAGACGTGGCTATGCACCTTCTCTGTCTCCTAAACCAACACAGGTATCCTAGGGAATTCATTCTATTAGTGATTATTGCTCACAGTTTGGTGAAGTATTATTGTATCTTATTTTGTATTTTATCTTTATTCTGTATGTCCAACTTTCTATTCTGCATGCAGGGACTTCATGCACTTTTTACTGGGGAGGGTGATACTTGGGAAGCATGGCTTAATGCTGATGCATCTTGGTTATCTTCTGTTGTTAGTTTGGGTGGGAGCAGTACAAAGTTGAGACGTGGCTATGCACCTTCTCTGTCTCCTAAACCAACACAGGTACCTCTTTTGTTTTAAGATTCCTTCCTTTTTGGTTGTGTAATCTTCAATAGAGTGCCTGTAATATGTTGTTCACTCTTGCTTTTCTTACATCCGAAATAGATGCTCTAAATAGGTTTTTTCTCGCTTTTATATGGTTGTGTGTCAAAGAAAGAAAGCTGAGGCTCTATTGAGTTACAAACTGCAATATATGGATGTTAGTTGCTGGGCAAAATTAATTTTAAGAGGACTTGAATTTCGCTGTAAATAAGTTACCTGGTAGTCCCTTCTAGTTTGTGTTTTTCAGTTTTTGTTCTAGTTAGTTTTAACTACTAGTTTGACCCTCTTTTATGTCCTTTGAAAAAAAAATTAGGGATACTGTGGTTTGTTATATATACCTCTTCCTCTCTAAGCACTGTACGTGGTAAGTCAGATCATTGGTATGCCAACTTGATTATTTATCCAGGTCAAGAAAAATGTATTTTTTTCGTATGCCAGGTTTTGTCAATGTAAGCTACTATATCCTAGGGAATTCATTCTATTAGTGATTATTGCTCAGAGTTTGGTGAAGTATTATTGTATCTTATTGTGTATTGTATCTATATCCTGCATGAAAAGGCTACACGTGCATGCGAATTTTAGTTGAATGTCGATCAAAATGGCCATCTCTGATTCTCATTGCCATCCATCATAATCTGTGGTTGATTGGCCAACTATTAGCGTGTGCCAAATTTTATTCTCCGCGATTCAAACTAACAACTGTCTAGACACAGAGTCGTCTGTTCTTAGTCTGGTGGATTGTGTATGGGATTTGCTTGTCAAATTACTATGCATCTGCGTATGCGACAGATTATTATTGCTTCTTTTTAGATGGAATGGATATTATTCTTTGATATTAATGTTCGACATGTTGATTGGTAGATAATGTATGCCATATCTCTTTTATTTTCTGTTAATGCTTCATCTCTTTCATTTTCTTTGTTAATGCTATCATGCACAACTTTATAACATACCATGAAATTGATTTCTTCATAATATTATGTGCAGGACAAAACTTTACGACATCCATATTTATCAGCTATTTCCTCTCATACATGAGTATCAGCTTTATTGTACAACTAGAATTATAGCAATATATTGGAAAATGTACTAACAATTCTTCAGGGTGAGTAAAGTCTGTAATGAGCAGTTTAGTTTCTACCCATTTTTTGACATTACTCCCAAATAACTAGATGATGATTTTCTGCTCCCTTTCCACCTTTCACTGTTGGGAATTATTTTCTAATGATCGTTTCCTGATTAAATGAAACATTGCATTGGTTTTTAATGCAGAAACTACTGAGAGACCCTGATACCGCTCTGTTTATACTGAAGCATTTGTATAGAGATGAAGAAATCCCTCCGACATTAGCTGATAAAGTCTGGATGAAGGACTTCCCTTCCAAATTGAGACGTTCTGCATAGAACTGAACAACTGAGCTGCTCTCTTCTCATTCTCATCACCTGAATCTTCGCACGGATAAAAACCGGTGCAGGAATGGTTGGAGAAACCCTCTTGTCCTTAATCGCTGAATCCATTTCACGTGGCCATATAGTACATCAAGGTTGAGGAAATGCAGTATGGATGAAAGCAACAGAACCGGAAAGCTTTGCAGCTTATGACTGTGTCTAAAGAGTGGTTCATGTTCCCCTTTGCTGTATAGAAGGGCTAAAATGGCGCAACTGAAAAGATAACGCCCTTGTTGGCCTACTTCGTAGTTTATCTAAAGAGGATACTACAGATGTCTATTCGAGCCAGAGAGACAATTAAACAGGCGCATCGTCTGCATTAGGTTCGATGATACTAGAGGTGTATGTGTTGGTGTTGCTAAATAAGTGCCGGTTGTGGTTGCGTATTCTGTGTTGCAAGTTAACACAAGCGAATGTACTTTGCGCATTTTTAATTGTTTAATTTTTTTTGATCAGTTCATTGTTTAATTAAGTTTAGACTATATTTGTATATTTTAAGACATATCTATATTTTGCTTGAATTCACTTAAAGGGAGAGTTTTGTTTTTTGGGATGAAACACATTTGAAATGGTTTTTTTTTTTGGGATCAAAATTGATATGGCCCTTTAATGACCTTACTTAGAGCACTCTTTTTAATTTTAAAAGAATAAGTGAAAAGAATGGTAGAGATTGTAAAAAGTAAATGAGATTTTATAATTTCAATCCTAATTTTAGGTCGAGATTGCCAATATAGTCATGCAGAATAAAAAATTGTTAAAATAATTTTAATTTTATGATAAAATGTGCAGTTATAATTTCATAGGCGTTGACCGAATATGAAAGGTAGAAAATATCCCTTACCCAGAACTTGAATATTTGCTCCCATTTTACCGTTTTTCTTCTTCTTCAAACTCCCCCTTTACCCTACCCAGCACCACAACCACCACTGTTAAAAATTGTTTGCATTGTGCTATTAATTGACTTATTTAAGTTTTTTGAAACTTGCTTTACGAAAATGACTCTATTTTACTAGCTTCTATTTCTCTCTGTTCCCCTCCCTCCACCCTCTCCCAGTGACTGGAATGCTATCATCTGTAGCCTCACCTCCACCCGGAAACCTATCGTTGTCGTTGTTTAAGGTAGATTACAATAAGTACCAATCGCTGCGAGAATTCGACAATATCTTTGTTTCTTATGCCAATTCTTCGCGAGGCGCCATGACCTCTCTGCAGTAGTCAACATCGGACTGTATTGACAGACGACGTAAAACAGAGGTAATTTAAATCTTCAACCAATATGTATGAATTTTCATTCAAAAACCTTGTTCTTTATTTTTCAAAGAAAAATATAGCTCCGGTGATAGAGAAATTTAGTTGTCATCTTCATTGGATGCTCCACGATGGAGTCAGTACCAACCTTTTATCCCCCTAAAATAATTGTTAGATGATAGCCACAAACTCGGAAGAAACTAAGATCGAAAGGCTGAAATCTATCTAGAATTCATTTTTGAAAAAAAAGGAGAAATTGGTTGGTAGTGGCAATTTTGAGCTTTGAGATTTCTACATCGGTAGAACAATTTTTGATAGGCAACGGCAACTTTTCCTTTTACTTTTGAAATCATTATATTTGTTGATTTATGCTACATAACTCAGCTTTCTTGTTTTCATAGAAGCTATAGATTTGAATTTTATTGCATTTTAAGTGCTTCTATAAAAAATGAATGAGAACCCATCATTTGCATATGTAATAGATCGATTCAAATGCAATAGGTCTAGCCTCTTTAATTAGTAAAATAAAATGTTGGGTACCTTCTAATGCCCTCATCACAGCGACAATTTTAACAAAAAAGGAATTGAAAGATAAGAAAATTTAGAAGTATTAAATTGGAAGGTAGTTTGGTGAATTTACCATGGTTGGTAACTATAAGCTTGGTTTAAACTAACTTTGGCGGGAAGCACTTCAATATTAATAATCAAGAAAATGACAGTGTAGGTGCTTACTTTTAAATCTTCAATTATATCAAAACGCCTACATGTGTAGCTCCGTTGTTTTCCTGTCTTCAACACACACGAACTTTCCCGCAAATGCACTATATTTAACCCAGTAATAAGAGCAATTACAATGGTTTCCTCTATCTTTCAGTTGCTACAGTAGTTTTTGAAAGTGGCTACAGTGTGTTTACTTCAATATTTTTCTATATCCCTCTCTAAAAAGAATATTCCTTCCACTAGTGTGGAAATGACCTATTAAAGGCGGTTATTTCGGCAATTTAAAGACACTTTTTTGGTGCTTTTAATGGTTGTGCCTTTAAATTAAGGAGGTTCCCAGAACCGCCTTTAAATCTTGCAAACCGCCTTTAATCAGCCCCAGAAAGCGCCTTTAATTTGTTTCCAAACTCGGAAACAACCGTCGTCCTGTCAGACATGTGTTCCTTATTCCGAACTCGGAAAGTTATTCATTTTCAATCTTGGAAACCTATTAATACTGTGTTTCGTCTCTTCACTAAAAGAATAAATGTTTCCGACCTCGTGTGACATTTTCGGGCAGTTGCTGGAATTGGCTGGGGAACAGAACGTTTTCGAGTTCGGAAACCACGTCGGCTCTATCTTTTCCGATTTCGTAAACTTATTCTTTGCTTTGCAAAATATAAATTAAAGAGATGCAACTATTTTCGGACTCGAAAATGTAATATGGTCTTTTGGTAAAAAAATTCCAATAGAATTTTGGCACAAAAACTGCCTCGACATATAGCCACAATTTAAATACAATACACAATAATATCTTGGCCCTAAACAAAAATCTATAGATAATGCTAACCAAGCAATACAAATTTCTAACCAAGCAATAATCTATAGATAGGAATAGAATTCGCTACAAATCTATTTTGACATTTCTAACGTTCACTTGTCATCTAATTTGAGTGTCCCTGCCAATATTGGGAGTCCCTAGTGTGTGTGACTGATTGAGAAATATATAACAAGCCAATGAATTCCACGCATAGTTGATATCTTCATGCGAATAGGGTTTCCAATCCTTTTTGAAAATCTGGAAAAAAAATTATAGTATTACATATTTGGCAAATACCTTGTCAAGTTAGGAAAATTACCATGTTCAAATGTACAAATACCATGTCAAGTTCAAGTTCATCTTCGTTGACTTTCTCCATGCACTCGGATGCGTATAACATGACGTAATAGCCGCACTCCCAAGTTTGAGTATGTTTATTGTAGTATATGCAAGAAACATAAATTATTAATACGAATGCATCAAATAATTTAGCATACTATTGAGGAAATCAACATATTGGTAGGCCACCTTGATTTCGACAACATGAAACAAACAATTTGTTTGCTCACTATTTTCCTTCATTGCAACTTCCAAAATCTCAACAAATGCATCAGATGGTTGGAAGTGGAGGGGATCCATCCAATACACTCGCTTCTTTGCGGGTACTATCAATATTAATCTCCAATGGTCCCTGAACAAGAAAATTTAATTAGCATTTACAATTTGTGGAAACGATGTTGGTAAAGAAATTGAACGTTGTAAATAACCTCTCAATGTATGGCGCAACAAAAAGTAATTATCCTTACGGCCTACGCATTTTCCATTGTAGTCGATCCTCTCTTGTTTTGTACAACCAATTTCCTATATCATCACCAGGCACATGTATGCAATCCATCACTTCTTTTGGTTACTCGAAAAAAACATGTTCATGGTCAATTTTATAGTAGCTAATATTTGTAATAATATTTTTTTTATGGAACTTGATTTCATTTCTTTCAAAACAAAACACCACCACTTACAACTTTTGTCCAAACTATTGCATCATCAATATTACAACTCTTTAAACAAAAATAAAATCGTTCCTAATCAAATGGCATAACTCAGTAGCGTTTGATGTTTTCTCTCCAAAGCATCTCCGATTCCTCTCCATCCAAACATTGTAGAATCCATCCACAAGCATTTTGAATCTCTTTAACTGATCCCTCCTTCTGAAACTGTAGTAGCAGAACCATTTGACACTTCTCAAGCTATCAAAACTATTGATCTGCAGTTCCAGGAACACGTTCTTTGTGTATTCACAATGTATAAATATGTGGGCAGCAGTTTCCTGCAGTTCAGTATCACATAATAGACAGTGAGGAACCCCTACCTTGATATGAAATCCCCTCAATTGATCCTACGTAGACATCCTTCCCAAAGCCATCATCCAAAGGAAAAAAGGAATGTTTTGGCAACAGATATTTACTCCAGATAGCTTTAGATATAGCATACTCCTGCGTTTATCCTTGTAGCTGTATATAAGCAAGAGCAATCTTAAATTTTCCCTTGACTACACATCTGCTCAATTTCGCTCCAATGGTGTTGTTTAACTCCATTAAGGTTTTCAAAGCATAGCTACCGTCCACTTTGGCTTTTCATCCTACAAGATCATTCCCTTTCATATTAAACTCTTGTACCCATTTCAACCAAAGATTTTCCTGGTTAGATTGAATCTCCCATAATTTTTTGCACTACACAGCCCTATTCCATGTAAAAGTATCCCTCAGGCCTACTCCTCCATTTTGTTTATTCCTGCAAAGAATGTCCCAGGAGATTGGTACTAAATGCTTAGTGCCCTCAGCATGCCCCCATAGAAAATTTCTGCACAAACTTTCAATCTCCTTGTGAACATACATTGGTAGCTGAAACATGTTCATCCAATATGTTGAAACACTTAGAAGGACAGTGTTGATCAATTGGGATTGCTGCACGAGAGAGGTTTCTACTACTCCAAGGTTTTAACCTGACTTTTAGCTTGTTCAGAAGCTTTTGAACACTCTCCATGTTCCAGTTTATACCTGAGAGAGGCAGACCCAAGTATTGAACTGGTAGATCCCCATACTTCATCTCCAAAATGTCAAGCAAGCTTTGAGCCTCCACTGAGTTAAGCTTGGAAAAAAAGATCTGAGACTTGGCAGGATTAATAAAAAAACCTGTTGTGCTTTTAAAAATACTAAGTACCTCCTAAATGCCTGTGATGGACTTCTGATTTTCCTTGCTAAATATCATTAGATCATCAACAAATAGCAGGCACTGAATCTTAGCCCTCTTGCATTTCATATGATAGTCGATCTTTTTTTTTTCTTTCAAAGAAAGACATTAGAAGCCTAGAGAAATACTTCATTATGAGAACAAACAGAAGAGGAGAGACATGGCCCCCCTGCTTGACTCCTCTCTTGGAAGTAAAAGGTTTTGTAAAACCTCCGTTTAGTGCAATACAAAATGAAGATTCCTCTAAACACCTTCTTAGCCAACTGATAAAAATCCCTGGCAGCTTCAGACTATAAAAAAAATAAACAAAAATGTCCATTCTAGGCTGTCAAAACCTTTTGAAGATCAACTTTTAACATACAACTTGAGACTCTTGTATTTTTTCCAATTGTAGGTGTGCAGAAGTTCTTGAGTGATCAAGATATTATGAGAGATAGCTCTACCATGGACAGAGGCACCTTGATTCATAGATATCAAATAAGGTAAAAATGAGTTAAGTCTAGCAGTTATTACCTTAGTGATAATCTTATATATTGTGGAGCAGAAGGATATTGGCCCGTAATCTTAGGTAGTCTGTGGATTGTCTTCCTTTGGAAGTAGAGAAATAACTGTTTTGCTGAAATCTCTTGGCATTTCACCCCCTTGAAAAAACCTTGGACAACAGTTGTAACTTCTCTCCCAATTCTAGGTCAAGCTTTTTTTTGAAAAATTGACTTGTGTAGCCATCATAACTAGGGATTTTGTTTGGTTTTATGCCTTGAAGTGCAGTATAAACCTCCCTATCAGAAATTGGCTTTTCTAGTTCCATTTGTTGAGAGAGATTCAAAAATGGACCTTTTGCTATCACCTGTTCATCCAGTTTCAGTTGCATTGAGGAAGAGTGTCCAAGCAACTTCTAAAAATGTTTCAGCAATAAGTCTTCCACTTCATCCTTTCCTGTCACCACTTTGTCACCATCCATTAGGCACAATATGTGTTTCTTATACTATTTAGTTTTGAGAAAGTTGTAGAAAAACCTAGAAGGTCTGTCTCCCTCTCTTAACCAGTCACATTTGTTTTTTTGAATAAGAAATTGGACCTCTGCCTTATAGATCAATGTTACCTAAGCTCTAACAGTTTTATCCTCCTCTTGTAGCCCTTGATCCTATGGTTTTAGCACCAGTGCTTCTAGTAATTTTTTGAGCTTCTCAGTGATAATGTCTGACCTTCCTCTTATGTCATTGAAACTTGTATTGTTCAGAAGTCTCAGTGGCTGCTGCAGTGCTCTTAAATGAGCTGATAGCTGGTGCAAATTTTGCATTGTCTGTGTGTTCCAAACTTCACATAAAATCCTCATAAAATTTTCTGTTGTTGTCCAAATGTTGTAAAATCTGAAAGGCCTCCTCATTTTTTGTTTATGATTACTGAACTGGACCATTAGTGGCTTATGGTCAGAAATAGTCTCAGCTAGCACCACACATTTGGTTTTTGGCACCTTATCCACCCATTTCTGGTTGATCAAACTCCTATCAATCTTTGAGAGTATCCTTTGATCCCCTATCATTCTATTACACCAGGTAAATACTGACCCAAATGTCTTCATCTCTACCAATTGCAGTTCATCAACTGTGGATCTGAACTCCTCAATTTCATTGTCACAAACAGGGTTGCCACCTTCTTTGTCTTCCAAATTCAGGGGTGAATTAAAATCCCCTACTATAATCCAGGGTTGATTCTTAATTGCCAGCCTTTTTAGTTCTATCCACAGAGGCAATCTCTCTTTACCTGTGTTTTCTCCATACACAAATGCAATGCTAGGCTACAAGTTTAAGCCTTTTAGTAAGCATTTCAAATGTATCCACTGTGCCCCTTTTGTAATCACCGAGACCTCATACATGTTGTTTCTCCATCCTAACAGAATTCTACCTCTATTTACACAATCATTTTTAGATAGAAATTCCCAAACTCCACACATATTCCTCTATAGTTTTTGCTCATTTTCAAATTTAACTTTAGCCTCCAGCAAACAAAGAAAACTAATATTCTGTACAAAGCATAACGTTTTTACCATTTTCTGTTTCTCCAAGCTATTTACACCTCTAGCATTCCATGTAATCAGGTTATACTCCATCAGGGTGCTTAAGAAGGGGTATAATACCTTTTTTATAAGTATTTCTGTTGTCTCTTTGAAGTTTCTTCCAAACCTGGCCTTCAGGGTTCTGCACTGTTTGCTTTTCTATCACTCTCTTTGCCTTTCAGTGATACCTTGTCTCTCCCCTCAGGCTTCAATGATACCTCAGGTTGTACAGTTTCACGATTTTTCATAACTAGCTCATAAGTTTTGATAGCTTTACCTTCATTTTGCTTCCTGCACTCCTCAGTGGTGTGTCCCAGCATTAGCCAATGCTTACATTTACTAACCTTCCATTCAAAAACCAGCTTTTGTCTTTACATAACATCTGACTCATCTATATAATCCACATATTTAGGAATAATATCACAACATTCCACTTCAAGTTGTACCCTGGCATAACTAAGTCTTTCCAGGTTCAGAGTTACTCTATCTAGCATCAGAGGCTTACCAATGAGGCTTAATATGGTACTCAGAATCTCTGGTGTCCAATATATAAGGTTCACACCTTGCAGTTGTACCTAGACTGTGTTACTGGGAGGAACATCATAATTGAAGCCAAGTTTCCAAGGCTTAATGAGGACAAGCCTGCCAATGAAATAGAGGATGCCTTGCTTTGTTGTTGCATTCCTCTTCTCAGCATCTTCAAATCGAATCAGAAACACCCCTGGCTTGACTAAGGACATCTGTAATTTTCCTAGAATTCTCCAAATTTGGTGAACAAATCTTTCATCACTGCAAATGGTGGGTTCATACTAAGTACCTGACAAATGGCTACAGAATCCCAATTTTTCACACTTTCCCGCACACTAGATTTCAAGATTTTTCCCATCTTTTTGCCATCAATACTCACAGGTACATAGTACTTCATACCAGTAGCTTTGTCTTTAAACAAATCAGACCAGCTCTAAGTTTCAACAACATTAGCAGTTTCAACGTCCTCACTCCATTTGAGACATTTACTAACCTGATTTTGGCGGCCAGGTTCTGCAGCTTCACTTTTTTGGGATAGCTTAGTTGCATCTGGTGTAATAAGCTCTGGTGACTTATCCTTTGCTACTTCAATCTCTTGTAAAACTACATTAGTTGGAGTGCTGGAAGGCCCTCTAGTCAAGCTACTGAAAGCCTTCCCTAGCTCAGATCTCCTATTCTCCATCAAAATCCCCATTTTCAGACTTGCAGGTTCATCCTTCTCTCGTGCCTGAGGTGTGACAGCAGCGCGATTGTTCGCCTTTACTACTCGCTTCTTCCTTTTTATCTTCCCATAGCAGAATCACTACACGATCTCAGGATGAGGTGAGCCAGAGCACATTTTTTTGATCTATCGCACGCAGGAAAAGTGTGATCACACACCCTATGTATATATTTTAAATAATATTAAGGGTAACTCAAATCAAATTTAGTAATAAAATTAATTAAATCACTCATAACGTGTTGATCGAAATCATTGCTTAATTAACTTGCTCACATCACAAAAGGTCTTCAAAATCACTCCATAACACCATGAATTCACATTTGCATCCAAATACACATTCATTTCTTGAGAATGTGTATGTTGAGTTTTGATCATAGGGTTGAAGCAAATTGCAAAGGACCCGTACGAACCCAGGCATGTCTCGAGGGACGCTTGCTCTTGCCAATGGAGGTCTAAACTTATTTATGCTGTTGGCACCGGTTTGGCCATCGATTTGACCAGTTTTGGTGTTGTCTTCACCCATTTTGGTGATGGAGGCCTTGTTTCCTTTAAATGTCGACGGGGCCAAGTAAGGAGCATTCCCCAAGAAGGCCCAATGTTTTTGTATTCCCCATCTAGGATTGGCAAGGGTGCACCAATCACTAGATGATTCTCCAACGAAACCCTCGAAAGACCTTCTGCAATTAGTATGGAGTGATGATGTTTCATCGACTAAGCAAAACCCCATCGACTACATGTAGTGGCCTACCGTCTATACCTTGCTCAATGTATAGTTCACACAGACATGATTTCTAACACAAACGCAAAATAGATATTAAAAACAAGACTTAATTAAAAGGGTCAAAATTGACATAAACAAAATCCTTCGTACCTTTTTTCAATTGCTAGTGTGGCCCTCTCTAGGTTGTCGGGTTTGAAAAATTGCAAATCGATCCTTGGATTTTGTACAATTGCCCTGCAATTTACCTCAACATCCCCGAGAGAATGTCGTTAACCCCCCAGATGGCGGTGTCCAATCAGGCGTTAATTCCTCTAAATTTTTTGGAAGAACTAGCCCGATGTGTTGGACCAACTTTTGAATCACTAGATCTTATAGCTTAATTCGTTTGTCTTGTAAGTTGGGTTTTTTTTTGCAACAAATGGACTCTCGATGGTTCCACTCTATTGTATGACCGCGTGATCCCGAATGCTTGCCATTGTGTCAAGAAGCTACCCATACCCCTAACGTGGTCGGGATGGTCATATTTTTCCTCTGCTTCACAAAGGATGTCGTGTACACCACTGGGAATGAATTCCCCTCGCTCATTCTTCAATTTTTCCTAGGTAAAATAATAAATGGATGTAACTTGGTTATTTCCATATAAATTAAATATAGTCAAATAAATAAAGTATGCACCCTAAAATTTATGTACCACTCTTACTGCAATCCGTTTCTCTTCTTTCTTGAAAAATTCACCCTTTTCATTTTGTCTCCCTTTGAGAAATAGATCGCACCGATCAATGTCATCCACATTAATTGGTTGAACCGAAGCCCTTGCCTCATCTTCCATCATCCCGCCTGCTATTGCCATTTTCACATCTTGTTCTAGATGTTCCTTGATTAGCGACATTGCCGCTAAATGATAACTCTCACGACTCAATCAGCGTGGCATTTTATTATCCCCAGCAATGCGTTGTTTTACATCCCTCATTCCCTAAGTTGGATGTTAGGTTCATGTTAACACTACAGACATTTTAATGTACATAATTAATCACACTAATAATTTACACTAGTTTTTACTAATGTTTTCACTATTCTCCAATGCCCTTTGCTTGTGAATCTCCCAGCTCTCGGGTAGAATGTGCGTGTAAGTTGTCCATGGACAGCCATCTTTCTTATCGCTAAATATGTTGTCACTGGACAAAGTGTATTTATGTTCACATCAACTCTTTGACATCATGAACATTGCCTTCTTTCGCAAAGCACCCACATCTTGTGCTTTGATTTGAAAAGGTTTCTTTGTGGATTACAAAACACAAGGATGTGAGGAGGGAGAGTACATGTGATGACAGTTTGTAGAAGAAAAAGTAGGGAAAACAATTCACTAAATCTACCTTGCATTCCATCCACAAAGTATCCTTGTAATCATTTGGGTCATCGTGCCAAGTATCGTAGCGGATATCTACCCCTATTCTACCGACCTTTGCCACCTAAATAGACTATTTGGCACGTTGCTCGACACACAATTGCTCAATTTTCCAAAAGTTAATAACGTTAACTCTTCCCTAGACATTCTACGTTCTAATGCTCTACAATGTGTTTGGTATTTTCCCACATCCCCCCATACCGTCGTCCTCATCCCACGTCGTCTCCGTTGTTGGGGATCGACATTACCGGACTGTGACACATCGTCATGAGTCCATTTCCAAATTTTATTCTGAATGCTACATTTACAAACATACAAAAAATAGCTTAACCTCGGCCAAACATAAGTTACTAATATTTATATTATACAAGAAATATGTAAGATGAAAATCATTAACTAAACCCTAGCCAATGAACATATACAATAGTGGGGGATTTGACGATTTAAGAACATTAATTGGGTAAAAATAACTACTACAATACCATTTAAGCCTAGAAATTTACCTATGTTTTAAGCACACTAATACATAGCTCAATCAATAAATCTAGCACCATACCATTTATTATCAATTACCTTGCATGATATTATCATCCATCACCAAGAAGGCAACCGACCCTTAATATTATACACCACTTATATTTTTAATAACTAACCCCACTCAAAATATAAGCCATAGAAATCACAAAATCCAAACCCTAGCTAACAAGAACAACTTAATCTTTGTGTAAGAACAAATAAAGGAAAGCAAAAGACTTTGAAACCAAAAGATTGTTGCAAAAACAAAACTAAAGAAAAGCAAGAGGAAAACGTTTTGGTGCAGAATTATTTTACTGCATTTTGTGATCCATAATTTATAGCCAAAGGAAAAACTACTGAAGCTAAAAATAAGAGAAACATGACCACGTTTCCTTCCTAAATTCATGCCATTATCCCTCTAACCAAACTTGCTACATTCATGCAACTAACTATGACTTGGTTTTGAACATTGCAAGCTTTACTAAAAATAGAGAAAATGTTGCAGTAATGCTGCAACAAACAAGGAAAGAAGATTATCCAACAAATCACCCCCTTAAACTTCTTCTTCATTCCGAACTTGAATAATTCCAAGCTTCTGCCGCATCTCGACGAACTTGACCCTTGGTAATGCTTTTGTTAAGATATCAGCTAGTTGACCCTTGGTGCCAACATGTTCGACATTCATCCTCCCGGTTTCGATACACTCTCGAATGTAATGAAACTTGGTGTCAATATGCTTGCTTCTACTATGGTAAACCGGATTCTGAGTAAGAGCAATAGCAGATTTGTTATCTATCAGAAGTTTGAAACCTGGTTCTTCACGCCCAACTAGTTCACCGATGAGTCGACTTAGCCAAACGCCTTGACATGCTGCACTTGCCGCTGCAACATACTCCGCTTCGTAAGAAGACAAAGCAACGATCCTTTGCTTTTGTGAAGTCCACGAAACCATGTTGTTCCCAAGAAAGAAAGCTATCCCATAAGCTCTTTTCCGGTCATCTATGTCGTCGGCGAAGTCACTATCGGTGTAGCCAACTAGTTTAACATCGCCTCCACCTGACTTGTAGCAGCATCCATAACTTAAAGTACCTTTAATGTACCTAAGTATTTGTTTAATTGCAACCCAATGTTGAGCACTTGGAGCTTTCATGTATCGACTTGCGATGCTAACCGCATGAGCTAAGTCTGGCCGTGTATTCACCAAATAACGAAGGCTTCCAACAACACTCTGATACTTTGCTGCATCTACATAACCGCTGCCATCTTGCTTACGAAGTCGATTTTCCATTGAAGTATGACATGGATTACAACCATTTATACTTGCAAACTCCAGTATCTTTGCCGCATAAGCTCCTTGGAAAATTGTGATTCACCATCACCTTGACACACTTTAATTCCCAGGTAATAACTAAGAAGACCAAGATCGCTCATCTTAAACACTTGCTGCATTTGGGACTTAAACTCAACAATTTCTTAAACACTTGTCCCCATAATAATTAAATCGTCAACGTAAACACCCACAAGCAGAAAATTTTGAGCAGTACCTCTCCGATAAACGGCATGCTCGAGTTGACTTCTCGTGAACCCAAGTGCAGTGAGTAAGGCATCGAGCTTTGAGTTCCATGCACGCGGCGCTTGTCGAAGCCTGTACAAAGCCTGACGTATCTTAAGCACCTTTCCATCATTGGCACTATCAACGAAACCCGGTGGTTGCTTCACATAAATGTCCTCAACAAGATCTCCGTTTAGGAAAGCCGATTTCACGTCCATGTGGTGCACTTCCCACCTTTCATGTGCGGCGAGTGCAAGCAATAGCCGAACCGTCTCCATTCTTGCCACCGGAGCGTACACTTCTTCGTAGTCCACCCTCTGTCGCTGCGCATACCCCTTTGCGATGAGCCTCGTCTTGTGCTTAACAATTTTTCCCGAAGGATCCTTTTTAACTTTAAAGACCCATTTGAGTCCGATAGCATGGTGGTTGGCTGGAAGTGATGAAAGCTCCCAAGTTTTATTGTTGAGGATTGATTTCATTTCCTCCTTCATGGCATTTCTCCAAGCTATATCTTCAAGAGCCTCTTCAACACTTGTTGGTTCCTCTGCGGCCAAGAAGCAGTTACCGGTTTCTTCGACATTTTTTATTTCTTCAATGGCGTTGTACAGACCCGTAACTAACATGTAACACCGCAGGCTTGATGTAGTGTCGATGTTGTCGTCTTGTGTAGGAGGTGTTGCCCACTGTGTCTTCAATGGAGTAGGCTCTGGTGTCTGTGGTTCGACTTCTGGTGCAGCTTGCTCGGGTACGGGAATAGTGTGTTCACGTGTAGAGTAAACAATAGTGAACGTGTTCTCTCCTTCTGCTGCCATTATCTCGCTGGAAGCTCCCCATTTCCATGCTCGATATTCCTTGAACACGACATCCCTTGTCACGTACATGCGCCTCCCAATCGGATTGTCGACTCGATATGCCTTAGCACTTTCCTCATAATGGTGAAGACTCCTCGAACTGATTGGTCCGCCAGTTTGTCCAATCCCGGGCCAAGATTCTTCACATGCCCGACACACCCAAATGCTTTTAGGTGGTAAACACTCGGCTTCTTCCTATGCCACGCCTCATATGGTGTCATGCCATCTAGACTCTGTGTCGGCAAGCAATTAAGTAGATAAACCGTATTTTTCACTGCTTTGCCCCAGAATGTTCCATGTATATCCATTGACTTCATGAGGCGCCGAGCCATCTCGACCACCATCTGGTTTCGCCTCTCTACTTCCCCATTCTGCTGAGGCGAGTAAGGGGCAGTGGTGTTGTGCTTAATCTCGCTTGCATCACAGAATTCCTTGTATTCATTGGAGTTGAACTCTCCACCACGATCCGAACAAAACGCAAGAAGCTTGCAATCACGCTCGGCTTCAGCTGCCGACTTAATTTTCTTGAAGTGTTGCAGGGTCTCGTCCTTCGTCCTGAGTAGTTCAATCCACATGTATCGACTATAATCATCAATAACAAGTAGAAAATACCTTCTTCCACCTGCTGTTGGAGGCGTAATTGGACTACACAAATCGTTGTGGACCAATTCCAAGTGACGTTTTTCTCGAAACATTGTGGCATGCGGGAATGGTGTCTAAATTAACCAAACTGTCTAATTTTGACTCAAACTCGAATTTTAACTGAGCTCAAACCGAGCTTATATAGTATTCAAGCTCGAACCAAATAATTTCAACTGAACTTGAACTCATGCCAAGATTTTATAGGCTCGATCTAACTCGAGCCGAGTTCAAGCTCAATCTTGAGACAAATGAGGCATGTTTGAACTAAGAGTTGTTCAACCTCGTCTCGGTTCATTTACAAACCTAAAATAAATTTCCATCACTAGCACAGTACATGCACAATATGTGCAAAATGCATGGACAATCATGAACAATCATGCACAATACATGCACTATATAAGCAAAATACATGCACAAGATGTGCATATAGCTGAACCAGAAAGATTATATATGTCCGATGATTTTTTGGAAGAAAAAAAGATAATGCTAAAACTAACAATTTAGATATCCGAATAATTTACATGAAGGAGAATGACCAATATGAATCCACGCCTTTTAAATTCCAAAAGTACGTTTGCTAAAAGTTGTAGTTTTCCGCTCATTTAAATTTCAAAATCAAGTGTTGCGATCCTGGTTCAATTCTATCAGCCAAACTCCTCAAAGATTCATCCACAAGGTAAGGTGATCGCAACTCTGAAATTTTGAACATGCATATTGCTAATAGATGTGATTTAGTGAAGATTGTATAGGATCATTTGTAGTTATCCTTTCTTTATTTATCTCTCATGTTGTTGTACATTCGTCTATTTATAGTGAATGGATACGATGTGCTCGGAGAGTACTCAATAGGAGAGTGCAAATAGAGAAGTATTATCCAAAAATCAAACCTTTCTAGTTGAGCAATTCACACAGAGAGAAGAGTGAATCCGTCCTGGAGCTTTAATAAAGTGAGTGTGAGTTTGAAAGTAAGGAGGCACAATACTAATAGTTTTGCACATCACTGAGCATGGTTGGGACCCATAACTCCGTTAATCTAAAAAACAACCACATCATATATCAGTGGGATAATGGAGATTCAACAAACATTCAGAACTTTGAGGAATTGCTATGGGTCAAATTTCAAAATACTTTAGAATGAGAAGTTTGAAAAAGATTGGAAACAGAAGATAAAACTATGACAATTATTATTAAATCAATGAAAGCTCTCAATGCTTTGTACAACTTCTTTGCATTCTTTATTGAAAACTATTACTAGTTATTAGGAGTGGTAAACAGACAAATTTGGGTGGATTTGGGCATGACTTATTTGGCCCTCGTTAGATTAGTGGGCTTAAATATTTTTTAAATAGCGACTCAAACTATTGATTTGAATCCGAGTATTAGGAAGTTTGCATCAGCAATTGCGCTCCATAATTCAGACAACCCCCAAATAAGTAAAGTGGTGAGTTTGTGTTTTACTTCATGGTGTCATTTGGTCAAACTAATTATTTATGTGTCCAACAACTTACAACTAAAAATTAAATAGAAGGACAAGGATACATATGTTGGGAAAAAAATGAGGCTACGAAGTTACCGAACATATCAAATCATAATTTATAAAACAAATATTAAAAGAGTGGATTTTTTTAAATGTGAATAGATCACAAATAAGGCAAAATTGGATCAAGCAACATCTCATAACTCATCAACTTAATCAATTAACTACTAGATTCAAACACTAGCATGCAAAAGTATTGTTTTTTTTGTCCCAATTTCCCTCTATTTCATAAGAGTGATTCAAGAAAGACAATATATCTCCTTCACCAAATAAAAAAATAGAAGCCAAATCACAGTGCATAAAAAACACCCTATTGATCACAACAATAACGAATCAAAAATCAAACCACATATTTCGAATTAAAGTACCAACTTGAATGTGGAAATAAAAAAAAGTTGGAAACAGTCAAGAGGACAATGAAAACTTACATGAGTTGTCCACCACCATAGAGTGTGCATTGCTTATGCTCATTTTCAATGTTAACATCCATCACAATATCTTCATTGCTTCCTCTAGTATCCTTATCCTACCATACCATACAACTAATTATTGATTTCAATTGCACTGTCATAAACCTCATTATATATCCTTCTCAATAATTATTTTTAAATTGAAATTTAAAGAAACTTACAATAATGGACGTAGGCACACCACCCCTAGATACATGTACCGTGCCACTAGTGCAAGATTCTCCTAACCTGAAAGGACCCCGTGTTCTTATATCAACGCTTTTTAATTTCTAACTCAACACCAACACACAAGAAACAACACTCTATGAAATACTCCTTAAATAAAGTTGTACGCAGAAGTATTGTTTTGAAAGGAGAAAATAAAAAGAGAGAGGACAAGAGATGAAAATGGGGGTGGGACCACAGAAACTTTGAGAAAGAACTAAAGGTAGCAGTTGCCTTGATTGGAGTAAGAAGAGTGTGGTTGATTTCGTCGATGACCGTCACTGTAGGTAGCTTCCCCAATGCTACCATCATCTTCGACCAGCTCACGTGTTTTCCGATGCACGTGACCTCCAGTTATAACACAACTTTCATTACCTATACACAAATTACAACATCAATTTTACTTCGACTAAAGTTATCTACATTTTAAAATTAAATTCTAATTTCTAATACCACTGGGAATATTTATTCTTAACATGAAACAGAAATACAAATAGATAAAATAAAATACAATTTTAGTTTAAATATAAAAGTTAAGAGTCAAAAGAACATTAACTTGCTATAATCAAATTAAAATTTATAAACAACATAGTTTGTTACGTGAGGCTGGAGACATTTATACTAAAATGAATAATACACATATCACCATAACTTGACCTCAAAATATATTTTTTACTGCACCCAGTAAGATCTAAGGTATGACTCGCGTTAGGCTTCGTCATTAAAGACGAGCTTAATCTATAACTCACCCGTGAGCTACTTGTAATGATAAAAGGAAATCACATTACATTTTTGCACACTTTACATGTTACATATATTTTCAAGTTTGCAATCTATCATCAAGAAAAACTTGTAATCTAAGTTGCAACATTCAAAAAATTGTATAACCCTCTTTTAACATATCCCCCTTTTAGAGGAAATAAATTGCATTCAATTCAAATTTCAAAAAACTCATAAAATTACCTACTCCCTCCGTCCCAGTTATTTTTGCAGAGAGAGAAAATGCATATCAAAATAGTGACCATATTAAATGACAATAATACCCTTCATCTACCTCCCTTAATCACCACCACTGCCTTCACCTACACAACTAAAATCAAAATCCACAATCGAACCTTAAATTGATTCCTAAATCAAAACCCTAAATCGATTCCAAAATCCAAACCCTCGTCCAAACTCACCAAAATTGAGAAAAACAAAGTCAAAGAAGAAGAAGGGAGAAGAAAGAATCAGGATGGGGCTGAGAAGGAGGAGAAGAAAGAATCGTGTCGGCGGTGCTCGATGCCGCCGAACCTTCCTCCGATAACATCACGCGGCGGAGCTTTCGAATCAAACAAAACTCTCCAGCACCGACCTCGACTAGCTCCTCCGATAACATGCCTTAGCCTCGTACACTACGATGGGGAGTTTGAAGACTCGGAAGGATTTGCTTGTCGATAAACCATTGCCGGCAACTCAATCATACTCCACACCGGGCTGAGAAAAGGAGGAGACACAAAGAAAAAAAAAAAGAAAGGAGCTCTGCAGAGATGTAAACCAGAGGGCTGGCAGAGGAAGGCCAAAAATTGGGGAAAGAGTAAATGTTTAGAATGTTAGGGGCATTGAAGTCTTTAACATTATAATTATTTCCCCAAAATGGCAAAAGTGCAAAAACAGTTGGAACGTTCCAAAGAGAAAAAAATACAAAACAGAGGGAGTACACATGTCTCATTTCGTGGAAATTTAAAGTGTATAGTAAAATAAAGGTACTCCCTATGTCCGCATTGAAGCTGCAGAAGGAGAAAATACAACTCAAAATATCATATAGTGTACAACAGATTATCTCTTATGGTGTTCTTCACCTTTGCTGTTAACAAAGGTCTCACTGGACGAACATAATTCAGAAAATCAAGAGATTAAACTTTCATAATTAGCCATAACTAGCAAAGCATTGAACTCATCCATACATCCTAATCTATTACAGAATAGACGAGGCCTGGGCACATGAAACCATTGCCAAAAAAAAAAATCCAGAACCAAAACATTGAAAAGAAACCTAGAAAATCAAGAGTCCAAAATTCGAATCCCCCACTATATTTTTGCAACTAGTCTGAATCACCAACCAACCAGCACACAACTAAATTTACACCTACGAATCATACCGCCGACGACTTCATCGTACAGACCACCATCGTCTCTGCCCCGATGAGAAAGCAACAATCACCACCTTAATCGATAAAAAACTCATTGGCAAGTTCCCGGTGTCACAGATCTGGTCTACAAGAGGTGGCCATGGCCAGTTAATTCATCGGAGAGGAGTTGAATGAAACCCTCGTAGCAAAACATTTCTTATCGGAGAGGAGTTGAAGGTCACCGAAAAATGGAGCTAAAATGAGATGAAGGCTCAAGTTTATGTTTGCAACAATAGACCGAGGTGGCACCAATCGACAGAGATGGGAACAAGTTGATTTGGTTTGGAAGAGAAATGTTTGGGGCTGCGCAATTGATAGTGTATTTGATGGATATAATCAGGGCTGGATTATTATTTAATTGGGCCTTTTCATTTATCAGCCCAACTTAAACTAGAAATCATGTGTAATTTTCAAATCTTATAAAGGGCTATATAGTCTTTTTGTGAGCTGATTTTTTGCCAAATAAGGAATAAAGTAAAAGTGTGCATCTTTGATTGAGACTGACAAAAATGAAATGGATAAGTGCCAATATAATCCTATCTACTTGAGTAAGTGACAATATAACCCTATGATAATTTTTAGTGCAAATATAACCATAACTAGTTAATGAAAGTGCCAATATAACCCTCAGACCCTATTTTCGGCATTGACCTCAATTTCCCGGCGTTGACTCTATGTAAATTGACCAAAATACCATTTGGGCTAACTCGGACCGCCGCCGGGCCGCCACCAGAACAAGCAGGGTTATATCAGCACATTCCTAATATTTGTAGGGTTATATCAACACATTCTTTAAACTTGCAGGGTCATATCAGCACATATTATGAATATTAGGTGTGTGGTACTCGGCTGGCCTTAACGGGCGACTACATCGTCATATACACCATTATAACATCATAACAATATCTTATACAACATAAAATTTGACATCATGACACCATCATTAATATTAAATACCATTATCACATATCATAGCCTCATTTCAAAATTTATCAACATTAAAAAACCTAGGTCGAAGAACACAGCAAAATAACAATCACACACAACACAAAAGTTCATGCAATCATCAATCCTGACTAAACACAATAAAATAAATAAAATATCATTGAAACTCCTATATTCTATAGTATGTGCTGATATGATCCTACATTTTTAACTAATGTGCTGATATAACCCTATAAATTTTAGGAATATGCTGATTAAACCCTACCAGTTTTCATAATGTGCTGATATAACCCTACCAAATCCAACGGCGGTCCGACAGTGGTGCGGCGACGGTCTAGCAGCGATCCGGCAGCGGTTTGGCAGCGGTCCAGCATTGAGCCTAAAGGTAATAACGTTATTTCCTTTTTTGTATCTTAGTTTTTTCAGAAGGGCAAACATGTAATTTTATAAAATTCTGGCTAAAAGTTGTCGGAGAGGGTTATATTGGCACCTTCACTAACTAGATAGGGTTATATTTGCACTTTCGAATGTTGAAAGGTTATATTGGCACATATGTCAACTAGGTAGGATTATAAAAGCATTTTGTTCAAAATGAAAAGTGGGCAACTTGAAATGGGATGGGGGCATAATAAATCGTACTAGAAAATTTTGATGCATGTAAAAACTTTCTATATATAAAATCTCCAACAAGGGCCAAGAGCACGTAAGAAAGAGAACATTCTCTTTGGCCTTTAAAAATACATAAATAATAAAATAAACATCAAGATGAATGTAGGACGCAACTAAAAATACCAAGTACATAGATCAAATAAATTAGAGATCATCAATGTCCAGTCCAATGCAAGCGTAATCGTTACAACACTAATGATGCAGTCATGGTTATTCGGTGATTTAACCGATTTTGTTATGGTAGTCCCTTTATTTCACAATTTGCAGTTGTGGTAAATTACAGTAACGTGATATTAGATTTTCATAAATTATAACTATTCATTAATTATTAGTTTTTATTTTTGCAAAATCAAATATATAAGTTGGACTAGAGGTTTCGGATAGCATTAAAGTAAAGCTAGATCCGGCGAGAGAGTAGAGGTAGAGCAAATAAACACAACAATAACAACAACAAATGGCAAGGAAGAGAAACAATACAACAACATATGGCCATGACTATACCTGAGCATCAACACAGCGGTGGAGTTTCGACATGGGTGAACACCAGCGTGGCAGGGGAGCTTCGACAGAGCGGGGGAGCTTCCACGTGGGGAAACGAGGCGGAAAATGCGTTCAATGGCGGAGGGTGGATAGAGATGGTGGAGGCATCGTTGGAAGGTTAAAGAGGATGAAGATAGTGCAAAATTTTGGAAGACAGTAATGATCTTTACCCCGCCGATGTTTTGCCACCACTGTCACTGCTCAACTACCTTCGATACGCCACCGTCGCTCCACCTCCACCACTTAAGCTTCCACCATCCTGCCGTCCCCGTCTTCGTTGCTCCACCTCAGCTGCCACCAGCTTATCACCAGTCCACCACCACAACCACCCATCCAGCCCTGCCACCTCCTTCCACCCCCTCACCACCACACAGCCAGTCCAGCCATAGCCCCCACCCACCGCCGCCATGTTCTCTTCCCACGGCCTCTTCCACCCTGCCACCATTGCCAAGCCAGCTCCTTCTTCACCTAGTCCCCTTTCCAAATATCCCATCCGCTCCAAAATATCACCATCGCTATCTTCCCCAAACTCCAAAATGATTCACACAATAAACCCTGACTTCCCGTGGTCAATGGCCCCCCCATCACCCCTAATCACGATGCTTCCACCGCCGACGCTCTTGCTCTATCGCCTCCAAACACGCTCCCACCACAAATCACCCCGCCACCGATCAACCACCACCTTTCAGCCCAGCAATCACCAACTGCGTAGAGTGGTGGAGAAAAGAACGGAGAGGAAGCTCCACGATGAAATCGAGAAAAGAACAGAGGATAACGGAGAAAGAAATCAGCGGAGAGTGAAGGAGAAAGAAAGCGGCGAAGACTGAAGGAGAAAGAAAGTGAGCGGAGAAAATAAGGTAAGGAACGGCGGTGCCTAAGGGTAAGCAATTAGGGTTAGGGAGTTTTGGGTCAAAATAGTAAATTCATTTTTCCCTGTTTAGCGGGATAATATTGACTTTTCACCCAATCCCAGCCTAAATCTACTGGAAAGTGTAAATTTGTACATAAAATAGCTATCTAGGGTTATATTTTCACTTTCAAATATCAAAAGGTTATATTTGCACTTATGTGAATTAGGAAGGGTTATATAGGCACTTTTCTCCTGGATTTATATATTGGGCCAAAAAGACAGCTCATTAAAGGGTATTCTACAATTAGAATCACCTTTAAAATATAAGGGTGACCTGGGATGGCACTTTTAAACTCAAAATCTATTTTGGACCTTAATTAAATGCGGTTCTACAATTAGATCCATTTTTAATCAATTTACATTAAAGACGGAACTGCTCTTAATCGATTTAGAACCGCTTTTAAAAGGGAAAAGGTGATCTGGGAGGGATTTTCGAACTCGAAACCTATTTCGGACCTTAGTTAAAAGCAGTTCTATCAGAACAGCCTTATAACGCTATCTTTAATAGAGCATTCTCCACTAGTGCAAATTCACCTAATGATATACTCATTCTGTTCAAATTATAATGGCACATCAAATTTTGATACAAAAATTTATAAAATGCTAAATGAATTGTAGAGATTAAAGTCAATGTGAGTAAAGTAAAATGAAAGTAGGACATTCATATGAAATTAACCTTTTTTAGCAAAAAGGTAAAGAGTGCCAAAATAAAAAAATAAATAGTTCAAAATAATAAATATGCCAATATTAAGTTAACAGAGGAAGTACTTCTTTTGGAGTGCGAAGATTTTAACCTTTTGGCCGATGTCTTCTTTTTAATTTTTCATGTTTTAAACTTGTTCTCTTTTATTTAACTTATAAATTTTCATTTAACTTTTATATGCGGCGGTCTGGCAGCGGTCGTAATAATGTTATTTCCTATTTTTTTGTATTTTAGTTTTTTTTAGAAGGGCGAACATGTTATTTTATAAAATTCTGGCTAAAAGTTACCGGAGAAGGTTATATTTGCACTTTCAAATATTGAAAGGTTATATTGATACTTATGTCAACTAGGTAGGATTTATAAAAGCCTTTTTTTCAAAATAAAAAGTGGGCAACTTGAAATGGGACGGGGGGAGTAATGAATCGTACTAGAAAATTTTGAGGCATGTACAAACTTTCTATATATAAAATCTCCGACAAGGGCCAAGAGCACGTAAGATATAGCACACTCCCTCTGGCCTTTAAAAATACATAAATAATAAAATAAACATCAAGATGATAAAGGACGCAACTAAAAATACCAAGTGAATAAATCAAAAAAATTAAAGATCATCAATGTCCAGTCCAATGCAAGCGTAATCGTTACAACACTAATGACGCATTCATTGTTATCCGGTGATTTAACCGATTTTGTTATGGTAGTCCCTTTATTTCACATTTTGCAGTTGTGGTAAATTAGAGTAACGTGATATTAGATTTTCTTAAATTATAACTATTCATTAATTATTAGTCTTTATTTTTGCAAAATCAAATATATAAGTTGGACTAGAGGTTTCGGACAGCATTAAAGCAAAGCTAGATACGGGGAGAGAGTGGAGGTAGAGCAAATAAAGACAACAATAACAACAACAAATGGCATGGAAGATAAACAATACAACATACGACCATGACTATACCGGAGCATTAACACAGCGGGGGAGTTTCGACGAGGGTGAACACCAGCGTGGCAAGGGAGCTTCGACGGAGCGGGGGAGCTTCAACGTGGGGAAATGCGGCGGCGGATGCGTTCAATGTTGGAGGGTGGATAGAGATGGTGGAGGCATCGTTGGAAGGTTAAAGAGGATGAAGATAGTACAAAATTTTGGAAGACAATAATGATCTTTACCCCGCTGATGTTTTGCCACCACTGCCACTGCTCCACCACCTTCGATGCGCCACCGTCACTCCACCTCCACCACTTAAGCTGAAACCATCCTGCCGTCCCCGTCTTCGTTGCTCCACCTCAGCTGCCACTAGCTTATCACCAGTCTGCCACTACAACCACCCATCCAGCCCTGCTACCTCCTTCCACCCCACTCATCGTCACCCAGCCAGTCCAGCAACAACCCCCACCCACCGCCGTTATGTTCCCTTCCCGTGACCTCTTCCACCCTGCTACCATTGCCAAGCCAACTCCTTCTTCACCTAGTCCCTTTTCCAAATATCCCCTCCACTCCAAAATATCACCATCTCTATCTTTCCCAAACTCCAAAATGATTCACACAATAAACCCTAGCTTCCCACCGTCAATGCTCCCCCCCAATCACCCCCAAGCACGACGCTTCTCCCACCGACGCTCTTGCTCCATCGCCTCCAAACACGCTCCCACCACAAATCACCCCGCCACAGATCCACCACCACCTTCCAACCCGGCCATCACTAACTGCGTAAAGTGGTGGAGAAAAGAACGGAGAGGAAGCTCCACGACGAAATTGAGAAAAGAACAGAGGATAGCGGAGAAAGAAATAAGCGGAGAGCGAATGAGAAAGAAAGCGGCGAAGACTGAAGGAGAAAGAAAGTGAGTGGAGAAAATAAGGTAAGGAACGGCGGTGCCTAAGGGTAAGCAATTAGGGCTAGGGAGTTTTGGGTCAAAATAGTAAACTCATTTTTCCCTTTTTAGAGGGGTAATATTGACTTTTCACCCAATCCCAGCCTAAATCTACTGGAAAGTGTAAATTTGTACATAAAATAACTATCTAGGGTTATATTTTCACTTTCAAATATCAAAAGGTTATATTTGCACTTATGTGAATTATGAAGGGTTATATATACACTTTTCTCTTGGATTTATATATTGGGCCAAAAAGACAGCTCATTAAAGGGTGTTCTACAATTAGAACCACCTTTAAAATGTAAGGGTGACCTGGGATGGCACTTTTAAACTCAGAATCTATTTTGGACTTTAATTAAATGCGGTTCTACAATTAGATCCATTTTTAACCAATTTACATTAAAGACGAAACCGCCCTTAATCGTTTTAGAACCGCTTTTAAAAGGAAAAAGGTGATTTGGGAAGGATTTTCGAACTCGGAACCTATTTCGGACCTTAGTTAAAAGCAGTTCTATCAGAACAACCTTCTAACACTGTCTTTAATAGAGCATTCTCTACTAGTGCAAATTCACCTAATGATATAGTCTTTCTGTTCAAATTATAATGGCACATCTAATTTTGATACAAAAATTAATAAAATGCTAAATGAATGGTAGAGATTAAAGTCAATGTAAGTAAGGTAAAATGAAAGTAGGACATTCATATGAAATTAACCTTTTTTAGCAAAAAGGTAAAGAGTGCCAAAATAAATAAATAAATGTTTCAAAATAATAAATATGCCAATATTAAGTGAACGGAGGAAGTACTTCTTTTGGAGTGCGAAGATTTTAACCTTTTGGCCGATGTCTTCTTTTAATTTTTCATGTTTTAAACTTTTTCTCTTTTATTTAACTTATAATTTTTATTTAACTTTTAAATTCGGCGGTCCAGCAGCGGTCGTAATAATGTTATTTCCTATTTTTTTTGTATTTTAGTTTTTTTAGAAGGGCGAACATGTTATTTTATAAAATTCAGGCTAAAAGTTGTCGGAGAGGGTTATATTTGCACTTTTGAATATTGAAAGATTATATTGACACTTATGTCAACTAGGTAGGGTTATTAAAGCACTTTTTTCATGATGAAAAATGTGCAACTTGAAATGGGATGGGGGGAGTAATGAATCGTACTAAAAAATTTTGATGCTTGTACAAATTTACTATATAAAAAATCTACGACAAGGGCCAAGAGCACATAAGATATAGCACACTCCCTTTGGCCTCTAAAAATACATAAATAATCAAATAAACATCAAGATGATATAGGACACAACTAAAAATACCAAGTGCACAAATCAAATAAATTAAAGATCATCAATGTTCAGTCAAATGCAAGCGTAATCGTTACAACACTAATGACGCAGTCATGGTTATCCGGTGATTTAACCTATTTTTTTATGGTAGTCCCTTTATTTCACATTTTGCAGTTGTGGTAAATTAGAGTAACGTGGTATTAGATTTTCTTAAATTATAACTATTCATTAATTATTAGTTTTTATTTTTGCAAAATCAAATATATAAGTTGGACTAGAGGTTTCAGACAGCATTAAAACAAAGTTAGATCCGGGGAGAGAGTAGAGGTAGAGCAAATAAAAAAACAACAACAACAACAAATGGCAAGGAAGAGAAACAATACAACAACATACGACCACGACTATACCGAAGCATCAACACGGCGGTGGAGTTTCGACATGGGGGAACACCAGCGTGGCTGGGGAGCTTCGACGGAGCGGGGGAGCTTCAACGTGGGGAAACGCAGTGGCGGATGCATTCAGTGGTGGAGGGTGGATAGAGATGGTGGAGGAATCATTGGAAGGTTAAAGAGGATGAAGATAGCACACAATTTTGGAAGACAATAATGATCTTAACCCCGCCGATGTTTTGCCACCACTACCACTGCTCCACCACCTTCGATGCGCCACCGTCGCTCCACCTCCAATACTTAAGCTGCCACCATCCTGCCGTCCCCGTCATCGTTGCTCCACCTCCACCACCTAAGCTGCCACCAGCTTATCACCAGTCCGCCACCACAACCACCCATCCAGCCCTGCCACCTCCTTCCACCCCCGTCACCACCACCCAGCCAGTCCAGCCACAACCCCCAACCGCCGCCGCCATGTTCTCTTCCCGCGGCCTCTTCCACCCCGCCACCATTGCCAAGCCAGCTCCTTCTTCACCTAGTACCCTTTTGAAATATCCCCCCACTCCAAAATATCACCATCTCTATCTTCCCCCAACTCCAAAATGATTCACACCATAAACCCTAACTTCTCGCCGTCAATGCTTCCCCCCTAATCACCCCTAAGCACAACGTTTTTACCACCGACACTCTTGCTCCATTGCCTCCAAACATGCTCCCACCACAAATCACCCCGCCACCGATCAACCACCACCTTCCAACTCGGCCATCACCAACTGCGTAAAGCGGTGGAGAAAAGAACGGAGAGGAAGGTCCAAGACAAAATTGAGAAAAGAACGGAGGATAGCGGAGAAAGAAATCAGCGGAGAGCGAAGGAGAAAGAAAGCGGCGAAGACTGAAGGAGAAAGAAAGTGAGCGGAGAAAATAAGGTAAGGAACGGCGGTGCCTAAGGGTGAGCAATTAGGGCTAGGGAGTTTTGGGTCAAAATAGTAAACTCATTTTTCCCTTTTTAGAGGGGTAATATTGACTTCTCACCCAATCCCGGCCTAAATCTACTGGAAAGTGTAAATTTGTACATAAAATAACCATCTAGGGTTATATTTTCACTTTCAAATATCAAAAGGTTATATTTGCACTTATGTGAATTAGGAAGGGTTATATATGCAATTTTCTCTTGGATTTATATATTGGGCCAAAAAGACAGCTCATTAAAGGGTGTTCTACAATTAGAACCACCTTTAAAATATAAGGGTGACATGGGATGGCACTTTTAAACTCAGAATCATTTTGGACCTTAATTAAATGTGGTTCTACAATTAGATCCATTTTTAATCAATTTACATTAAAGACGGAACCGCCCTTAATCAATTTAGAACCACTTTTAAAAGTAAAAAGGTGATCTGGGAGGGAGTTTCGAACTCGGAACCTATTTTGGACCTTAGTTAAAAGCGGTTCTATCAGAACAACCTTCTAACTCTGTCTTTAATAGACCATTCTCCATTTGTGCAAATTCACCTAATGATATACTCCTTTTGTTCAAATTATGATGGCACATCTAATTTTGATTAAAAAAAATATAAAATGCTAAATGAATGGTAGAGATTAAAGTCAATGTGAGTAAAGTAAAATGAAAGTAGGACATTCATATGAAATTAACCTTTTTTTAGAAAAAAGGTAAAGAGTGCACAAATAAATAAATAAATAGTTCAAAATAATAAACATGCCAATATTAAGTGAACGGAGGAAGTATTTCTTTTGGAGTGCGAAGATTTTAACCTTTTGGTCGATGCCTTCTTTTAATTTTTCATGTTTTAAACTCGTTATCTTTTATTTAACTTATAAATTTTTATTTAACTTTTAAATTCGGCGGTCCGGCAGTGGTCGTAATAATGTTATTTCCTATTTTTTTTGTATTTTAGTTTTTTAGAAGGGCGAACATGTTATTTTATAAAATTCTGGCTAAAAGTTTTCGGAGAGGGTTATATTTGCACTTTCGAATACTGAAAGGTTATATTGACACTTATGTCAACTAGGTAGTGTTATTAAAGCATTTTTTTTCAAGATGAAAAATGTGTAACTTGAAATGGGACGGGGGTAGTAATGAATCGTACTAGAAAATTTTGATGCATGTACAAACTTTCTATATATAAAATCTCCGACAAGGGCCAAGAGCACGTAAGATATAGCACACTCCCTTTGGCCTCTAAAAATACATAAATAATCAAATAAACATCAAGATGATATAGGATGCAACTAAAAATACCAAGTGCATAAATCAAATAAATTAAAGATCATCAATGTCCAGTCCAATGCAAGCGTAATCGTTACAACACTAATGACGCAGTCATGGTTATCCGGTGATTTAACCAATTTAATTATGGTAGTCCCTTCATTTCACATTTTGCAGTTGTGGTAAATTAGAGTAACGTGATATTAGATTTTCTTAACTTATAACTATTCATTAATTATTAGTTTTTATTTTTGCAAAATCAAATATATAAGTTGGACTAGAGGTTTCGGACAAAATTATAGCAAAGCTAGATCCGGGGAGAGAGTAGAGGTAGAGCAAATAAAAACAACAACAACAAATGGCAAGGAAGAGAAACAATACAACAACATACGACCACGACTATACCGGAGCATCAACACGGCGGTGGAGTTTCGATGTGGGTGAACACTAGCGTGTCATGGGAGCTTTGACGGAGCGGAGGAGCTTCAACGTGGGGAAACATGACGGCGAATGCGTTCAATGGCGGAGGGTGGATAGAGATGGTGGAGGAATCGCTGGAAGGTTAAAGAGGATGAAGATAGTACAAAATTTTGGAAGACAATAATGATCTTTACCCCGCCGATGTTTTGCCACCACTGCCACTACTCTACCACCTTCGATGCTCCACCGTCGCTCAACCTCCACCACTTAAGCTGCCACCATCCTGCCATCCCCGTCGTCGTTGCTCCACCTCTACCACCTCAGCTGCCACCAGCTTATCACCAGTCTGCCACCACAACCACCCATCCAGCCCTGCCACCTCCTTCCACCCCCGTCACCACCACCCAGCCAGTCCAGCCACAATCCCTACCCGTCGCCGCCATGTTCTCTTCCCGAGGACTCTTCCACCCTGCCACCATTTCCAAGCCAGCTACTTCTTCACCTAGTCCCCTTTATGAATATCCCCTCCGCTCCAAAATATCACCTTCTCTATCTTCCTAAAACTCCAAAATGATTCACACAATAAACCTTAACTTCCTGCCGTCAATGCTCCCCCCAATCACCCCCAAGCACGACGCTTCCACTACCGATGCTCTTACTACATCGCCTCCAAAAATGCTCCCACCACAAATCACCCCACCACCGATCCACCACCACCTTCCAACCCGGCCATCACCAACTGCGTAAAGCGGTGGAGAAAAGAACGGAGAGGAAGCTCCACGACGAAATCGAGAAAAGAATGGAGGATAAAGGAGAAAGAAATCAGCGGAGAGCGAAGGAGAAAGAAATCGGTGAAGACTGAAGGAGAAAGAAAGTGAGCGAAGAAAATAAGGTAAGGAACGACGGTGCCTAAGGGTAAGCAATTAGGGTTAGGGAGTTTTGGGTCAAAATAGTAAATTCATTTTTCCCTTTTTAGCGGGGTAATATTGACTTTTCACCCGATCCCAACCTAAATATACTGGAAAGTGTAAATTTGTACATAAAATAACTATCTAGGGTTATATTTATTTTCAACTATAAAAAGGTTATATTTGCAATTATGTGAATTAGGAAGGGTTATATATGCACTTTTCTCTTGGATTTATATATTGGGCCAAAAAGACAGCTCATTAAAGGGTGTTCTACAATTAGAACCACCTTTAAAATATAAGGGTGACCTGGGATGACACTTTTATACTCAGAATCTATTTTGGACCTTAATTAAATGCTGTTCTACAATTAGATCCATTTTTAATCAATTTACATTAAAGACGGAATTGCCCTCAATCAATTTATAACCGCTTTTAAAAGTAAAAAGGTGATCTGGGAGGGAGTTTCGAACTCAGAACCTATTTTGGACCTCAATTAAAAGCAGTTCTATCATAACAGCCTTCTAACGCTATCTTTAATAGAGCATTCTCCACTAGTGCAAATTCACCTAATGATATACTCCTTCTGTTCAATCTATAATGGCACATCTAATTTTGATACAAAAATTTATAAAATGCTAAATGAATGGTAGAGATTAAAGTCAATGTGAGTAAAGTAAAATGAAAGTAGGACATTCATATGAAATTAACCTTTTTTAGCAAAAAGGTAAAGAGTGCAAAAATAAATAAATAAATGTTTCAAAATAATAAATATGCCAATATTAAGTGAACGGAGGAAGTACTTCTTTTGGAGTGTGAAGATTTTAACCTTTTGGTCGATGTCTTCTTTTAATTTTTCATGTTTTAAACTTGTTCTCTTTTATTTAACTTATAATTTTTATTTAACTTTTGAATGTGGCGGTCGTAATAATGTTATTTCCTATTTTTTGTGTTTTAGTTTTTTTTAGAAGGGGGAACATTTTGTTTTATAAAATTCTGGCTAAAAGTTTTCGGAGAGGGTTATATTTGCACTTTCGAATATTGAAAGGTTATATTGACACTTATGTCAACTAGGTAGGGTTATTAAAGCACTTTTTCAAGATGAAAAATGTGCAATTTGAAATGGGACGGGGGGAGTAATGAATCATACTAGAAAATTTTTATGCATGTACAATCTTTCTATATATAAAATCTCCGACAAGGGCCAAGAGCACGTAAGATAGAGCACACTCCCTTTGGCCTCTAAAAATACATAAATAATAAAATAAACATCAAGATGATATAGGACGCAACTAAAAATACCAAGCACAAAAATCAAATAAATTAAAGATCATCAATGTTTAATCCAATGCAAGCGTAATCGTCACAACACTAATGATGCAGTTATGGTTATCCGGTGATTTAACCAATTTTGTTATGGTAGTCCCTTTATTTCACATTTTGCAGTTGTGGTAAATTAGAGTAACATGATATTAGATTTTATTAAATTATAACTATTCATTAATTATTAGTTTTTATTTTTGCAAAATCAAATATATAAGTTGGACTAGAGGTTTCCGACAGCATTAAAGCAAAGCTAGATCCGGCGATAGAGTAGAGGTAGAGCAAATAAAGACGACAACAACAACAACAAAAAATGGCAAGGAAGAGAAACAATACAACAACATATGGCCACGAATATACCGGAGCATCAACACGGCGGTGGAGTTTTGACGTGTGTGAACATCAGCGTGGCAGGGGAATTATGACGGAGCGGGGGAGCTTCGACGTGAGGAAATGCGACGGCGGATCCGTTCAATAGCGGAGGGTGGATAGGGATGGTGGAGGCGTCGTTGGAAGGTTAAAGAGGATGAAGATGGTGGTGGCGGCGCTCAAGGGAGAAAGGAAGGAGAAATTGGCTGCTTTATACGAAGAATGAAGTAAAAGTAAACGAATGAAAACCCTAGTCTTTGGATATAGGGATTTATACAAATATAACCTTATATACTTCAGTAAGTGCACATATAACCCCCATATTGGTTTTCGTGAAAAAAACCCAAACTGCTTTACGTAAGTGCAATAATAACCTTAAAGACTATATTCAGCCATTTCCGGCCATTAATCGGCCAAAAATGACCAAAATGCCCTTTGGCCTAGTATAAAATTTTGGAAGACAATAATGATCTTTACCCCGCCGATGTTTTGCCACCACTACCACTGCTCCACCACCTTCGATGTGCCACCATCGCTTCACCTCTACCACTTTAGCTCCCACCATCTCTGCCGTCCCCGTCGTCGTTGCTTCACCTCCACCACCTCAACTGCCACCTTCTCTGCCACCAGCTTATCACCGGTCCGCCACTACAACCACCCATCCAGCCCTGCCACCTCCTTCCGCCCCCGTCACCACCACCCAGCCAGTCCTTCCAACTACCCCCACACTCCGCCACTTCCCGCGATCTCTTCCACCCCGCCACCATTGCCAAGCCAGCTCTTTCTTCACCTAGTCCCCTTTCCCAATAAATCCACCCCGTTTGCTCCATAATATCACCATCTCTTTCTTCCCAAACTCCAAAATGATTCACATAATAAACCTTAACTTCCCGCCATTAACACTCCCCCTAATCACCCCCAAGCACGACGCTTTCGCCGCCGATGCTCTTACCCCATCGCCTCCAAACATGCTCCCACCACAAACCACCCTGCCACCGATCCACTACCACCTTCCAGCCCTGCCATCACCAACTACGTAGAGCGGTGGAGAAAAGAAAGGAGAGGAAGCTCCACGAAGAAATTGAGAAAAGAACGGAGGATAACGCAGAAAGAAATCAGCGCAGAGCGAAGGAGAAAGAAAGCGGCGAAGACTGAAGAAGAAAGAAAGTGAGCGGAGAAAACAAGAAAAGGAATGGCGGTGCCTAAGGGTAAGCAATTAGGTTTAGGGAGTTTTGGGTCAAAATAGTAAATTCATTTTCCCTTTTTGGAGGGGTAATATTGACTTTTCACCCAATTCCGGCCTAAATCTACTGGAAAGTGTAAATTTGTACATACAATAACTATCAAGGGTTATATTTGCACTTTCAATTACCAAAATATTATATTTGCACTTATGTGAATTAGGTAAGGTTATATATGCACTTTTCTCTTGGATTTATATATTGAGCCAAAAAGACAACTCATTAAAGGGTGTTCTACTATTAGAACCGCATTTAAAATATAAGGGTGACCTAGGATGGCACTTTTAAACTCATAATCTATTTTGGACCTTAATTAAAGGCGGTTCTACAATTAGATCCATTTTTAATCAATTTACATTAAAGATGGAACTGCCCTTAATCGATTTAGAACCGCTTTTAAAAGGAAAAAGGTGATCTGGGAGGGAGTTTCGAACTCGAAACCTATTTCGGACCTCAGCTAAAAGCAGTTCCATCATAACAGCCTTCTAACACTGTCTTTAATAGAGCCTTCTCCACTAGTGCTTATTCACCTAATGATATACTCCTTCTGTTGAAATTATAATGGCACATCTAATTTTGATACAAAAATTTATAAAATGCTAAATAAATGGTAGAGGTTAAAGTCAATGTGAGTAAAGTAAAATGAAAGGAGGACATTCATATGAAATTAACATTTTTTAGCAAAAATGTAAAGAGTGCCAAAATAAATAAATAACATTTCAAAATAATAAATATGCCAATATTAAGTGAACGGAGGAAGTACTTCTTTTAGAGTGCGAAGATTTTAACCTTTTGGCCGACCTCTTCTTTTAATTTTTCATGTTTTAAACTTGGTCTCTTTTATTTAACTTATAAATTTTTATTTAACTTTTAAATACAGGTACTACATGTACAAAGGTCAAATTTATCAAATGTACTACTCCAGTAGATATATATGTGCATACATGCACCCAATAAGTTACTATATGTAAATCCTAACATATGAAGTAACATTTATATGTTATGAAAGATTTATTAATTTTATATTCTTGGATTAGACGCATCACTTAGTAAAAAACATACTCCCTCTAGTCCAAAAAATATCGGTAAGTCACACTTTCTATAACTGAGAGCTGCATGCTTCAAAATAAACCATCACCAATAATTTTAAATATTAGAGCAGTTTCTTAATGGGGAATACCCAGCGTCATGGGACCGTGTCAGTGGTCCCCACTGTGGTTTTCCAACCTGTAGGTCGATGATGCTAAGATTATGGTGGTTTCGGTCTCGGTGGCGACGGTTCGTTGGTGGTGCAGCGTTTTGGTGTTATCAGGAGGGGCATCCCTATCCATTCAAATGGATGGGGTTTCAGGCTCCTCTGAGCTTCAACAGATTCAATAGTGGTGTCTTATAGTTAGATCTTAGATTAGGATGTTAATATGTGATTTGGTTGATTGTATGTAATCTTTCAGAAAAAAAAACATACTCCCTCTGATCCTAAAATATTGACACCCAATTAACGGGCAAATTTTTTTTTTTTGAAAAGTAAAATGGATGGAGGAGATTGTGTTGGAAGTGTAAAAAGTATATTGAAAAAAAGCTTATTTTTACCAAAAAAAAAAGAATGTGTCAATATCAAAAGACCAAAAAAAAATGTATCAATATTTAAAGACATGAGGAAGTACCAAAATGAGGGGACAGAGAGGAAAGAGGAAATGGAAGCAAAAAGCCAAAGAGCACCTCATTCTTTCAAGTAATATTTATATGTTATGAAGATTCATTATGGATTAAATGTACAAGCATATGTTATATATAAACCCAAAAAAAGTATATGTTTACAGTATTTAAATGCAAAACAACAGAGGCCCAGAAGCTGCTTTGATTGGCCCAATAAAAGCCCAATGGCCCTATTTTTGAACAAAAGTTTAGAAAGCCCGAGTAGGAATTGATACCGACTTTCTATGAAAGGCCACAATTATGGCACAAAGTAAAAATTCTTGATTTGATATGCACTCCAGTTTCGATTTGATTTGGAGTGGCAAATCAAATCGAATCGATTACCCCCAATGGGAATTGGGTAAAATCTCATTTTCTACCAGTAAATGTTGATCATCGTACTTGCCAAGGATATGTTCAACTAATTGTCTGCAAACTTTATTTAGTTTGATGATTTTTTCTGATGGATTTTTTAGGTTGAATATTTTGTTGTATAAACTGTGCATTTTTCCTGCTATTTTTGAGAATGTATGATATGACCTACGATGGTGATTTAATGTTGTAATAGAACCTAAAATCAGCTCAATTTGAAGCATTGAATGATTTCATTTTTAAGTGCTATTTGTGTTTCACAAAATCTAAATACAAGTTGGGAGTACCTAAATGCAGGTAAACTTATTAAAAGATTGTTAATCAAGTTTTCACTATTTAACTTCAGCCCTCATTAACAATCATTACTCAAGATCAATCCACAGTAAAAATTATAATTACATAAACACTTTAAATTAGATTACCTTAAGAATTCATGAGTTGACTATGATAAAGTGATTTTCCGAAAGTAATTCTGTATTGATGAACTGAATATATAGAGAGATTACGATAGAGGTAAAATAAGGAAAGGACTCTAATCATACTAATCATAATCTAACCAGTAATCTGATTTATTCTAATACCCCTCTTAAGCGAAGCGTTAGATTCTCAGAGACGCAAAGCTTGGATATGAAGAACTCAAACAACCGACGAGAGAGACCCTTGGTGAAGATGTCCACTATCTGAAGAAAAGTAGGAACATGAGCAACACGCAGCTTTCCAGAAGAGACCAACTCTCGAACAAAACGGTAAGTGTCGATGTGCTTCGCCCGCTTGTGAGCCACCGAGTTCTGAGCCAAGAAGATCGCACTATTGTTGTCACAAAGCAAAAGAGGTGCACCAGACAAAGGAACATGAAGACCACATAGAAAATGAGTCATCCAAACAACTTCAGAGGCAGTATTAGCCAGAGTCCGATACTCTAACTCAATGCTGGATGAGACACTGTGGGCTGCTTCTTCGCACTCCAAGAAACCAAGTTGCTACCTAAGAAGACAACATATTCATAAGTAGAACGACGAGTCTCCAAGCATCTCGCCCAATCATCATTTGAATAGCATAACACTTCAAGTGAAGAAGCAGCACAAAATGAGGCCAAAATGCAAAGTCCCTCGAACATAGCGGAGAATGCGAGTGACAACAGAAAAATGATCCTCCCACCTAAAGATACTGACTGAAGGAATTAACCGCAAAGGCTAAGTCTGGATGGGTGATGGTTAGATAATGGCGAGCACCAACCAAAAATTGATACATCGTCGGATTCTGGAACTAAGGACTCATACTGTTGTGAAGTTGAGAATACAGCAGAAATGGAGTAAAGACTGCCATTGCATTTGACATACCAGCCCTAAAAGGAATATCCCAAGCATACTTTTCTTGACCCAGAAGAAGTCCCGAGATAGTGGGCATGACTTCCAGGCCAAGAAAGTAGTGTAACGCACTCAGATCCTTGATAGCAAACTTCTGATGGGTGCGATCAATAAACTGCCGATTAAGTGTAGAGTCATTCCCAGTCAAGATGATGTCGTCAACATAGGCCAACATATAAAGCAGTGACAAACCACGAGATAACACAAATAATGATGTATCAGCAAAACTGCAAAGAAAATCGAGCTGAGACAGATAGGCGCTAAAATGCCAAAACCATGCTCTAGGCACCTGCTTCAGTCCATAAATGGCCTTACACGGACAACAAACATAGTCCGGATGAATAGGATCCTTGTAGCCAATAGGTTGCACCATAAATATTGGAGAATCAAGAACACTGTTCAGAAAAGCATTCTTGACGTCCAACTGATGAAGAGGCCAGGCTCACATGGTGGCAATAGCTAGAAATGTCTGAACTGTAGATGTCTTAGCCACATGACTGAAAGTGTGGTAAAAGTCAAAACTGGGAATCTGAGAGAAACCATGAGCTACCAAGCGTGCCTTATGGCAATCAACCGAACCGCCTGGTATATACTTCAGGCAATAAACCCATTTGGACCCAACAATGTTGACGTCCGAAGGGTGCGGAACCAGATCCCAAGTGTGCTGACTGCGAAAAGCATCCATCTTCTCATCTATGGCAGAAACCCAAGAAGGATCCTGAAGTGCAAAAAGATGGTCAGTAGGCTTCTTTTGAGCGAGAAAAGCCGCAAGAAGAGCATGAGCATGAATATCTGAATAATTTCATCGCTGAATAACGCTAGTAGAAGACCTACTGACCATATGAGATGACCTCGGTGGTAGTGGAACCGAGGTGCCAACACGAGATGCGGTTGAGGCAGCCGAACGAGGAGAGGCAGGTGCAGATGCAGGGCCGGTCGATGCAGATCCAGGACTGACCGGCAATAGGGCACGGCCGGATTAGCTGACCACCGAAGAGGGGCTACTGGTTGATGGGACCGGTTAGGCTCACGGAGTAGCCAGCCGATTCAGCTCATTGTCGGGAAGGCGAAACAAAGGCGGTGGAGAGGCTGGGGTGGGGGGGAGAAGCTGGCAGTGCCGACACACACTCCCGATCAATAAAGGCCGAGATTTCTAGCCTTGAAGAAGAAGAACCATTCCCTGAAGCCAGAGGAAGAGGAAAATAAGTCTTGTCAAACTGACCATGGTGAGTAACATGAACCTTTCCAGTAGAAGGATCGAGGCACCAAAAACCCTTATGCTGCAAACTCTAGCCAAATAAAATGCATGGAATGCTACTAGGAAAAAACTTATGATCACCAAATAGACAAACAAAAGGAAAAACTCAGCAACCAAATGGATGAAAGTTACCATAAATGGGATCCCGATGAAAGAAGACCATAAGGTGTCGATCCCTGCAGAACTAGAGTAGGTAGACGGTTGATAATGTAAAAAGCAGTAGTGAACGTATCATCCCATCGTGAAATCGGTAGATGTGAGTGAAACAACATCGTAAGGCCCATTTCCACCACATGGTGATGCTTGCATTCTGCGCCGATTTTTGCTCTGGATTAAACGGATGCGAAACCTGATGATGTATGCCTTTCGCCACAAAATGAGATCTAAGTCTAGTGTTCAAAAACTCAGTGCCACCATCACTTTGAAAAACTTTAAATTTTTCTGAAAAATGCTTTTCAACAAGTGCCTCAAACTGCAAGTAAGTGTCAACAAAATTTGATTTGCAACGAAGAGGATATAACCAAGTGAATCTCGAAAAAATATCTATAAATAGTGCATAATACGCAAAACCATTGCCAGATAAAATTGGGGAGGGACCCCACAAATCACAATGTATCAAATACAAGAACATGCTAAGCACGTTTAAGGTTCTCAACAAAAGCCAACCGTTGATCTTTTGCCATAACAAGGGGGACATGGGTATGCGGTTTAGGCATAAAAGAAGAAATTGAAAGCAAACCATACTTATGTAAACTAGAAATAACTGCACTAGGAACATGACCTAGGCATGCATGCGACAACTCATTTGAAGCTCGACTCTTATTCTGCTGTAAAACTAAAAACAAATTATGTATCTCCCCGGTCCAAAACATACAATTCATACTCATTGTGCCCCCAACCCACGATGGCCTTGGTTACTTTGTTCTGAATCACAAAGTCCCGATAATCAAATATAATCAATACACTCATATCTCTGGTTAACTTACTAATAGACAATAAGTTCTTAGTAATATTAGGCACAACCAGAACATCAGACAAATGTAAATTCTCATAAACTCTAGAATCACCAATATGAGAGATCATAATAGGGGCACCATTACCGACAAGAACTCGATATTTACCATTATAAGGAGTGACACTATATAGCCCTGAGGCAGATGACGCCATATGACTGGTAGCTCCAGAATCAATATACCAGTTTGACACTCGAGAAGAAGGCTTTGACTGCTAAGAGAAGTGATAATTTTTTGCCAAATAAGTACTCGTTGGACGACCTATCTGGGCCTGCAACTGATAACACGTCGCTGCATAGTGACCGAGCCGTCCACACTAGGAGCAGTGAGGATGATTGCAACCAGGAACTGGACTAGCCGCTTGAAAACCTAACCAGGGCTACCAGCTGCCGCGCCTGCCACCAAAGCATTCGTTGTGACCAGTACGTGAAGGCCACGCACGATCGCGTCGAGTCGGTGCGTGATTCCACACAAGACCGGCTTGGGGTACGTCGCTGGTCTGAAACACCATTGGTCCGGTGGCTGGTCCTGATTGTCCCTATAAATTCATTAAAAAAGCCTCTTGGTTTTTGGCACGAGCAAGAATATCTGCAAAACATCCTTATACTTAGGACCAAGAGCAGTAAAAACCATACAATTTGATCAACATTTGAAACCGAATTTCCCATGACAGATAGTTGTTCAAAAATCTCTTTAAATTTGAGATGAAGTTCATGAACAGTACACGACTTACGAATACCATGCGCATATGCGTGAAGACGGAGAATGGTGGAGCCACTGCTGTTCTGATAAATGAGAGCAAGATTGTCTCAGATTTCTTTGGAACTGGTACAATCTGGGAGTTCTGCGAGAACTTCAGCGGTGAGAGAGGAAAATAGTAGACTGCAGGTACGTTGATCTTCATCAACCCATTGATCATACTCTTCTTTTGCTTTTAGATAAGCAACCTTGGATCAACCTTGCTACCACCTAGAGAATTTGAGATAGTGGGTGCAAAGGAAAGAGTCAGCAGCGGTGGTGGGAGAGTGGGACAATATTTTGTGCCATCAATGAAACCATACAGACCTTGAGGACGAAGGACATAACCTGCTTGATGCTTCCAGAGAAGATACTTGGATGGAGTGAGTTTAATCTGCATCATTTGGCGTAGAGTATTGTAAGGGAGTTTTTCTTGAGCTATGATAGAGGAGGGGGGCGTTGGAAATTTTGGATCGGCGGGAAGGGGGGAATAGTAGATGTGTGGCCAGCGGAAAAAGAGAGGAGAAGGGGTGGCCCAAAAAAAGAGGAAAGGCTAGGGTTTTAGGGTTTGGATCAGAAGAAGCTCTGATACCATGATAAAGTGATTTACCATAAGTAATTTTATATTGATGAACGGAATATATAGAGAAATTATAATAAGAGGTAAAATAAGGAAATAACCCTAATCATACTAATCATAATCTAAGCAGTAATCTTATTTATTCAAACAGACTACTTTATCTCTCGCAATCCCTGCCCTTTGGCTAATTTGACTGGTGGTTAGAAATTTTTCAAGGAAAAGAAATGGAGATTTAGGTATTTTATTGCCGCTGGTCGTGGTGAACTTTTTTATTCCGCTATCTGACATGTGAGCTTGTGTTGAAGTATCTCGGGCAATAGTTATAGTTTTTGGCTTGAGTGGGCTTAATCTCTTTCGAGTGATTATTCTCGTACCATGCTGAAGTATCTCGGCTACCTTCACTTAGAAGTAACTTTATTTTTTTTAGTTTTCACTGGTGGAGGTACTTCTATTAAACGCGGTTCCATTGACCATTGAAAGCACTTTTGGAGTGATTTCCTTGGACATGTCTTCCATTGATGATATTAGAAGGCGATTTCTGAAACCGCCTTCTAATGCATCAATGGAAGCCAGTTCAAAACCGCCTTCCAACGTTGGGGTGAAACTGCCTTTTAACGGTTCCGGGCTCCATATCAATGGAAGCCAGTTCAAAACCGCCTTCCAACGTTGGGGTGAAACTGCCTTTTAACGGTTCCGGGCTCATAACATCTTGGTGTCCCTTGGACAAAACAACTGGTTACGATCCCAGAACAAAACTCACATAGTCAGGTCTTTGGATACTTACGCACTCGGAACAAAGCCAAATCTATCGGATCTAATGTTTGGTTCCAAACTCAGAACAAATGCCAGTTTATCTGATCTATGCACTTGTTACGATCTTGGAACTACAATGCATTCCGAGATCGGATATATTTTCTGATCCTAAGTTTGTTTTAGGGTTTTGAGCACTGAATGCTGGATATTAAGTTCTAAACTCGGAACATATTTTAGATTATATGTTCCGAGTTCGAAACTCTTGATCTATTCTATTATAATTTGCCAATGAAAGAATGACATACGTTCCGAGTTTGGAACACCAATCGCAAAGTATGGTAAAAAATTACAATTTCAATAAAAAATCTGCCTAAATAGAAGCCTCCCATAACAGGTCAAGATACACCAAGATAACATGTCATTTCCAGTCTATCTATAAAAAATCTATAGACTACGGTATGACAGCAAATTTGAAAAATAAGACAAAATCTTGTGAAAATTTATTTTTCCATATGCTTATGGAAATAGGAGTTTAACTAGAATTATAGAAAGATAAAAAATTTTAGTTGCAATATTAAAAATTTATTATGCAACGTGCATTAATTATAAGTTTATGACCTAATTAATGCAAATAGAAAATTTTATCTTAATTTCTTTTAATTTGCAGTTTAAACCTTAGTCTTTCCATCACTTATAGAAAGATCGTGTGATGAACTTAAATAAATAATTATAATTCAATCTTAAAAATGAACTATTTAATAATGTTATTCGATCTAACTAGAGATGTTCTTGAAATTAATGGTTTTTTTAAAAAAAAAACAAGTGGGCCTAACTTTTCCCTACTAAACCTCTTCGGTGGTCCCGAGAATCCCAACCTCCATTAATTCCATCCCAATCACAAACAAACATTCATCCATTCCAAAATCATAAAACCACGTTCATTTTCTGAAAGAATCTCATAAAATGCCAGCATTCAGGTCAATTCTTGCTTCCAAACTCCCATTTCCCCTGTTCCACACGACAATTCCTGACCAAGAAAACCCAAGCCTCCCAATCCTTCCCCACAAAACCAACCCCTCCAATTCCCCTTCGTCACTCTGCCTGTTGAGCTCCAACCCCAGCCAATTCAATCTATCCGCCAGTTCAATCATGCAGGAAGAACAGAAATTGAACGGGTTTGAATTCGATGATGAGGGTTCAGAGGAACTGCAAGTCGCGGTTAAGGCGGTGCACATGGCGTGTTTGCTGTGCAAGGAGGTTCAGGAGAGTTTGATTTGCAGAACCCATCTGGGAAATGGACAGGTTGTTTCCAAGGACGATGCTTCCCCTGTCACTATTGCTGGTAATATTTTTGCGGAATTTGTGTTTGTTTCCCTTCGTTCTTTACGAATCTTGTGATTAAAGTAATGTTTACGTAGGACAGAGTGAGTTTATTTTAGTGAAATGGTTACTTTAAGAAATGAGGGTAAATAATGGTTTGGCAGATGTCAGAAAGATGATTTCTTTAATGTTTGGTGAAATATGGTATAAATGCTCAACGTGGAGTTGGCAGCATGGCTACTTTTATTTAGTTTAGCTTCTGGTAGCTAATTTATTCCCACTGGAATGATTGTTACATTTTTCTAATGGATAAAGTGTGGTGGAATTACTCACGTGCATTTTTAGGTAATGTGTTCTTTTGGATGAAGATTAGGGCCCAACCTGCAAATGGTAGTATGATGCAATAATGGTGTTTGGAAATATGACCAAATACCTAAGTGTGATTTCTAGAATGATGTCATAAGGGAGTTGTTTCCATTTTTCTATTTCACTAACGTATGATGTTGTTTGTACTCTCATTCATGTACTTTATTAACATAATCGGTTCCGTTTTGATCAAGGGAATGGGTGATCTCTTCCATAACTTCTGAAAAGCCTATGTGCATGATGCTGTATCATTTTTAAACATTCATGTCGCTATCCTTATGCATAAGGTCTTGTGTGGCTTCTCTGCTGCTATTTCCTTGAGTTCTTTATTGTTTCTGTGAATTTTAGTATTCTTTTAGTGCACTAGTTATTTGGTGCAATTTTGAAAGTTTTTTTTGAGTATTTCTTGATTATGAATAATGTGTGAGTTTATGTACCGGATACATAGGCAAGGATACTCTAGCACAGCTACTCTAAATGGTTGTTCTGCTCTGTATTTGTGGTTTTTTGTCTTTCCATTTTTGATGTAAAAAGGAAATGTGCAGTTAGCTTCTTAGTCAGACAATTCAGTTATCATTATGCAGATAGGTAGCTGATTTGCCTGGAGATATGGAAGATTTTCTTATTAGGATGCCATGATTTTGCTTCTGTTCTTTATAGCCATTCCAGATGTGCCCCTTTTTTCTTGATTGAAGTTTGTAAAAATCTAAAATCACAGGATTGATCATTCAGCTTGTCTTGCTCTCAAACAGATTGGAGTGTCCAAGCAATAGTCTGCTGGGTACTGTCTCAAAGTTTTGGCTGCGAAAATGTTTCGATTGTAGCTGAAGAGGATGTTGAGGAGCTCTCAAAGATAGGTTCAACGAGCCTACTTAACAATGTGGTGAACACCGTGAATAAATGTTTAGCCAAAGCTCCCCTTTTTGGGATTAATAGCCCAGGAAGGGATCTTAATGCTGAAGAGGTTCTTGATGCAATCAACCGTTGCAACTCAGTTGGTGGTAAAAGCGGGAAGTTTTGGGTGCTAGATCCTGTAGATGGCACGTTGGGGTTTGTTCGGGGAGATCAGTACGCCATTGCCCTGTCATTGATTGAAGATGGAAAGCCTGTTATTGGAGTGCTTGGATGTCCAAACTACCCCATGAATAAGGAATGGCTAAGTTATCAAAACGGCTACCGCAGAATTTTATCTAGATTGACCTCAACAACATTAGAAACTCCAGCTGAAGGCTGTGTCATATATGCCAGGAAGGGTAGTGGAAAAACCTGGATGCAGACATTATTCCAAGGGAAAGAAGCGTTTATTTGGCCAAACTCTGCGAAGCGGATTCAGGTATCCTCCATCGAAAATCCAGCTATGGCTACATTTTGTGAACCAGTCGAAAAGGCGAATTCCAGTCATTCCTTCACCGCAGGATTAGCTCATAGTGTTGGAATGAGGTGGAATATATATCGTTAAATTCTTGAATGTTTGTCTTTGTGCGAAAGTTGCAAATATTGAATGCTAATGGATGATGCATTGATCATATATACAGGAATCAGCCGTTGCGCCTGTATAGCATGGTAAAGTACGCGACTATCGCCCGTGGAGATGCAGAAATATTTATGAAGTTTGCTAGGGCTGGTTACAAGGAGAAGATATGGGATCATGCTGCTGGCATTGTGATCATTGAAGAGGCTGGTGGCATGGTGACTGATGCTGGAGGGCGGGCGCTAGATTTCTCGAAAGGGATCTATTTGGAAGGTCTGGATCGGGGCATAATCGCTTGTGCTGGACCAAGGCTACACGAGAGGATCCTTAGTGCAGTCGATGCTAGCTGGAACTGTTCTAGTCTGTAAGCTGCATTGAATGGCCACAAGATCTGTAATAACACGTTTGGCATAAACACGTTTTAATAACTTGACACGAGCACGAGGTATTAGTTAGATTAGAACTCGAGAGGTCGAGTAAATGTGCTGCTTGTGCAGATTTTGGTTCATTTCATGACATGCTTCTGCAAGGTTGTGTCCTGTCAGCTGATGCATCTTTTGTATATTCTACCTTCTTGATTTAAACTGGGTGATGCTATACCATGTCCTGTATTTTACTAGTTTACGCCCTAATACGTATATACATGTATAATACTAATTTTAATTTTTAAAAATAAAACAAAAAAACCAAAAACAAAAATTAAAACAATCTGCCGTGCCACTGCCGTCAGCGGCGGAACTAAGGGGGGCGAGGGGGTGCTAGCGCCTTCCCTAAGATCCGGCGGCCCGGAATTTAGGCCTAGAGCCACCGGAAGCCACCGGATTCCGCCCCCCCTTGAGTTGTCGGCACCGGAGCCCGGAGCGAGGCAGCGAACAGAAATGGAGGCGTGGCGGATCAGAGAATGAAGAAGATGAAGTTTTTAAATTTTTTTTTGGGTATAACTAAGCAAAACAACGTCGTTTTGGCTTAAGTGAAACGACGTCGTTTTGTTAAGGTTAAGACAAAAAAATTTTTGGCCAATTGGGCTGAAACCCAATTGGCCCAAATAATGTTTATAACCCACATAAACACAAAATCAGCCAAACGAAATTCAAGCAACAAAATTCAAGCTTGTGGCCAAATAAAAAAACAGATCCACCGCCTCCTCAGCCTGCCGCCGCCGTCCGCCGCCTGCCACCGTCCCCTTCATCAACCAAACCAAAAAAAATTGCCTCTTTTTCGCCCCCCTAACATATACTCCTGGTTCCGCCACTGACTACCGCCACCATTGCCGTCCCCGGCCTTCGTCCGCCGTCTAACTCTCCGTCGTCCCCGTTCTCCGCCGCTCTCCGTCCAGCTCTGCTCTACGTCGTCCCCGCTCTCCGTCCAGCTCTGCTCTACCGCCGTCCCTAGCTCGCCGCTCGCCTTCTCCTTTGTCCCCGTCCCTAGCAAAACCCTCGCCCGCCGTCTCTCCTTCTCCTCTGTCCCGTCGAGCAAAACCCTAGCCCATCGTCCCTCCTTTTCCTTCGTCCCCATCGAGCAAAACCCAGCCCGAGAGGAGAAATAAGAACCGGAGAGGAGAAGCGGGAGAGGAGCGTGGCGGAGAGCGGAGGAGAACCGGGTGAGGAGAACCTGGAGGAGGAGAAGGAGAAGGAGAAGGAGAAGGCGAAGGAGAGCGGGGAGAGGAGAGTCGGGAGGAGGAGGAGAAGGAGAGCGGGGAGAGGAGAAAGAGATTGGGACCGGAGAAGGAGAGCGGGAGAGGAGTCGCCGGAGAAGACGCACGCTCGTCACCGGAGAAGACGAAACAACGAAGAGCGGAGAAGGAAAACGGCGGAGCATGGCAGACGGCGGCGGCGGTGCTCGGCGGCCGACACGGCGGTGGCTGTGCACGGTGGCAGCGGTGGTGGTAAATAATAACTTTTATTTAATATTAACTTAAACATATATTAATTCTTTAAATTAAATTTAAAATATGTATTATATACTAAATAATATAAATACCGTACGTAATTAAGTAAAATACATGGCGTGATATAACAATCCACTTTAAACTTGAACATTTACTATTTCCTATGGAATAAAGAATCTGAATAACTGTATTCATTCTCTCTAGAAAGTAGGGGCTGAATTTCTGATATTTTGTCGCCCTATTTTCTGTATTTAATCTCGATTTTTTTTTAAATGCTTCATATTAATATATCACCTGATTTGGGTAGTTATATTTGTACTGTGTTTCTAATCATTTTAAAACAACATTTGATGTGGGATAGTCAAATTGAGTATCTTGCTGATGGAGATGAAACAAGAAAGTCATAGATTTACTCCATAACCAAATTCAGATTTTTTGCAATCAATGTTTCAATTATTTGACTTTAAGGGCATTTTTAGTCGTTAGTATAACTACAAACACTCCATCTAGTCCACTAATTATGACCCTCTTTCCATAAATGGATGGTTTTTTTATTTTGTCTCCTTTCCTTTTTAGCAAATTCTAGGTTATTTTCATCCACCCATTTTACTTTTTACACTTTCAATTAAACCTCCACCACTCTTTTCTCTTTTTAAAAAACTAAATGCCCATTTAAAGAGGCCATATATAGTGGACCAGAGGGAGTACATGTGTTTCAACAGCCTAACTAATGTTTGACGAACGTTCTTCTGTTTTGTCCTACTCTGCATTTTCTTCCTCTTCTTATCGTACTATTTTTACATTCTAAATACAATTGTCTCCTTGTGAAAAAATATAAGTATGTTGTGATTTTCACTAACTTTACACTAAATATAAGTATGATGGTAAATAAATAGTAATATAATTAATTATTACAAATCTAACTTATTGCTAATGAGCATTTCATTATTCATAACACTCCTCATGGATTGCTCATTACAATAATTACGCGTTCATACTGGCTCATTAAAAACCTTACTTGGAAAAATTCAGTGGGATAAAAATAATAGTAAGTGAAAAAGAGTACATCCACATATAGCTGCCTCTATGTTGATATTGGTGATTTCTTCATAAACTTTGTAGGTTTCGCATCCCGATGTCATGAACATGTTTCTGAACACTGAAGTGGGGAGAGCATTTGTGAAGAGATCTGCTGAGCTTTCAAAGGAACGAATATACTGGATGTTGATAATATTACTTTCTTCCAGCTCTTGAGTAAGTGAAAAGAACTTCAGAGGTATGTCCTTTGTTTTGCTGCTTTTAATGTATCATTCCTTCATTTCATTAACACATGCGTCATTATCTTCATAAAGTGTGATGGGATCATCATTTGATAGGAGACCACTTGTGGTTCTGATATGTTGTGTCATGGATCTCAACCACACACTCTTGACTTGCTTCGTGCAATGCGATAATCTCAGCATGATTTGATGATGTTGTGGTGAGCGTTTGCTTCTGGAAACGCCAAGATATTGCAGTCCCTCCGCAAGTAAACACATACCCAGTTTGAGATCTCTCTTTGTATGGATCTGACTGGTAAACTGCATCTGCATAGCTAATTAAAACTGGTTCTGTAGTGTTAGAATAAAATAATTCCAAATCAATTGTTCCTTGAAAGTAACTGAACACATGCTTGATTCCATTCCAGTGCCTTCTAGTAGGAATGAACTGAATCTCGCTAAGAAATTAACAGCAAAAGTTATATCAGCTCGAGTACAATTAGCAAGATACATCAGAGCTCCAATTGCACTGAAATATGGTATTTTCGGACCAAGAACATGTTCAGATTCCTCACACGGACGAAATATATCCTTTTCCAAATCAAGGGATCTGACGACCATTGGGGTACTCAGTGGATTTGATTTATCCATATTGAATCTCTTTAATATCTTTTTTGTGTAATTTGATTGATGCACAAATATCCCACTTTGTAAATGCTCAACTTGCAAACCAAGACAATATTTTATTTTTCAAAGGTCTTTCATCTCGAACTCTTTCTTTAAGTAAGTGATTACTTCCAGAATCTCTTCATTGGTCCCAATGATATTCAAATCATTAACATAGACAACGATAATCACACACCCGGATGTTTTCTTTTTTATGAAAACACGGGAACAAAGAGGGTCGTTGACATACCCCCTTTGTAACAGACATTCGCTTAGTCGATTGTACCACATGCATCCAGATTGCTTTAACCCATATAAAGATCTTTGTAATTTGATTAAATATCTTTCTCTGGGTTTTGAATTGAATGCTTCATGCATTTTAAATCCTCCAGGGATCCTCATGTAAATTTCAGCATCAAGCGATCCGTATAAGTATGCGGTAACAACATTCATAAGGTGCATATTAAGTTCCTCATGAACTGCTAGACTTATAAGAAATCTGAATGTAATTTCATCCATGACTGGGGAATATGTTTCCTCAAAATCAACTCCGAGCCTATGAGAAAAAACTTGGGCAACAAGTCTAGCCTTGTATCTCACAATTTCACTTTTCTCATTTCTTTTCCGCACAAATACCCATCTGTATCCAACATGTCTCACATCTTTAGGCATGAGTACTATAGGTCCGAAGACTTTGCACTTGTCAAGCTAGTCTAATCCAGCTTCAATAGCCATTTTCCACTCAATCCAATTGTGTCATTTTTACACTCGGTAACAGACCGTAGTTCGGGATCTCCATTACTTTCGTCCATATTATTGCATGCCAAATTGTAAGAGAAGGCATGATTGATTTCCTTACTTTCGTTCATCTTTTTTCTCTGGTCCTTTTCTTTTTCAAGTATTTTTATCTTTGGAACCGAGTGGTCTTCCAATCTTCAGGCGTGTCGTGATTTCATGAGTGACTTTGTTTTCAATTCTCCCTATCGAAATTTCAATTTAAGCAGGAGCATTCTCGACTGGTATGTGAGATTTAGCCACTCTTTTTGTGTCTGTAAATGCATCAGGAAGTTGATTTGCTATATCTTGCATATGCAAAATCCTTTGGACTTTTCCATCATATTCTTTTGTATAAGGATCAAGATGCAATAATGTTGGTACATACTAAGTGGTTTCCCTTTCCAGTTGTTTTCTTTCTCTCTCTAATGTTGGAAATTTTTCTTCATCAAAATGACAATCAGCAAAACGAGCTGTACAACTATTCCCAGTTTAGGGTTCAAGGTATATAACAATAGATGGACTTTCAAAGCCTACATAAATGCTAAGACTTCTCTGTGGCCCCATCTTTGTTCTTTGAGGTGGTGCAATAGGCACATAAACAGTACAACCAAAAATCCTTAGATGAGATATATTTGGTTCTTGGCCTGATGCAAGTTGTAGTGGGGAGTATTTATAACATGCACTTGGCATAATGTGAATCAGTGTTGCAGCGTGTAATATTGTATAACCCCATACTGAAATAGGGAGCATTGTTCTCATTATCAATGGTCTAGCAATGAGTTGGAGACGTTTGATCAGTGATTCAACCAGACCATTTTGTGTGCGTACATGAGCAACAGGATCCTCAATAACAATTCCAACTAACATACAATAATCATCAAATGTTTGGGATGTGAATTCACCGGCATTATCAAGTCTGATTTTCTTGATCGTATGATCAGGAAATTGAGCTCACAATTTAATTATCTCATTGAGTAATTTAGCAAATGTAATATTTTTAGTATATAACTGGCATACTTGTGACCATTTGCTAGACGCATTTATCAATACCATGAAGTATCTAAATGGTCGACATGGTGGATGGATAAGTCCACATATAGCACCTTGAAATACGTTCGAGAAACGAAGGTGATTCTATCTCAACCTTTCATGGTGAAGGCCTTATGATTAACTTTCCAAGAGAACGAGCCTTACATTGAAAAATTTTCCATAAGGAATCTTCTGGTCTTTCAATGGTACCCATGTGTATTTTCAATAATTCTCTGCATTATAGTTGAACCAAGATGACCCAGTCGATCATGCCATATGGTAGATATTGATTGTTTGATCACTGTTGTATTTGATTCAATTGCATTTATATGTGTGTAATGCAATCCGGTATGGAGTATTTGTAGTTTTTCAAGTATGTATACACAATGAGAAGTATATATTTCATGGTACCTTCAGTTACAGACTGAGTATCAAATCCATGAGAATATATATCATTGAAACTTAATAAGTTCCTTTTCGACTTTGGCGAAAATAAGACATTATTTATTGTAAATATTGTGCCATCGGGCAATGTAAAGTTTGCCTCGCCAATGGTTTGTGTTGGTTTTACCTTTGAGAAAAAACCTTTTATCCTTTAATATAGTGTGAGTTGTTCCACAATCGAGTATGCAAATTTCTTCATTTTTAATCCTTTGGTTGGCTTCACGACTAGCTTTATCTATTTCACCACTTTAACTAAATATAGAAAAAAAATTGATAAGAAAGATAATAAATTTAAAATATAGCATACTTTTAAATAAAATCATCTATATATATGTGTGTGAGATACAAATAAACATCGGACCATCTAGCTTCATTCTCAATAACAGTTATACAACTCTCCTTTTTCATTTTCCACCATTTGCTTGTTCAGTGAAATCACTATGTCCATGAAATCATCATTGAAATCAGATGCTTCGAGATGAGTGGATTCACTGAAGTTGACCTCCTTCCCCTTTTCCTTTAAGGACTCTTGGTAGAGCTCACATAAGTGCTTCGGGACTCTTCAGACTCTTGACCAATACCCTTTATTGCCACATCTAAAACAAGAGGTTCTAGATCCTTTTGATGAACTGACGTTTTCCCCCTTTTATAGGTACTTTCATGGTTCCTCTCGTATCATTGCTTCTTGTGGTAGTAGTTACCGGACTTATAGGACAAGTTGTAACCACCTCGACCGCATCTGTAACCACGATCTCAACCTCTCTCTCGACCCTAAAAATAACTCTTGCGTTTAGGTTTGTCAGAGTTAACAACGTTTGCTTCAGGAAACACTTTTGAGCCAGTCGGGCGAGATTGATGATTCTTCATCAGCAACTCATTATTCTTCTCCGAAATGAGGAGACAAGTAATTAGTTCAGAATATCTTTTAAAACCCCGCACATGATATTGTTGTTGCAAGGTCACATTTGATGCGTGGAAAGTAGAAAGAGCCTTTTCCATAATTTCATTATTAGTTATCGTAACCTCACAATATGTCAAGCGGGTTACTGCTGTGAACATTGCAGAATTATAGTCGCTTACTTTCTAATAAACTTGGAACCGTAGATTGTTCTAGTCATCGCGGTATATGAGGAGCATTACATCTCTTGTGTGATCGTGTCTTTCTTTCAAAAAATTTCACAGCTCAAGTGGATCTTTCATAGTGAGACATTCATTTTTGAGACTTTCATCAAGGTGTCGACGAAAGGAAGATTAAAGATCTTGTCTTGTCCATCCTTGATTAGTTATTCCCCTCTTGGATTATCTCAAGGAGGTTCATTGACTCCAAGTGCATCTCAATGTTTATCGTTCAGGGTATATAACTGTTTCCACTAATCTCGAGTGGACTGAGTTCAAACTTCACAAGGTTTGACATGACGATAACTGACGGGGGAAATAAAACAATTCATTAGATTTAATTCAAAATACAGAAGTCTACAATCAATGAAGAATAATCCCGACCATCAATGTAAGGCTTGAATTTGCTGACAAAGATGAGGTGCGGGAATGAGCAAGTAAGGAGAATATTCGAATTTGCCTGCGAAGATAAGGTGTTGGAAGGAGAAGACATGCGCAGATGGTACTGAGCTGACGGAATCCAACTTTAACAGTTTGATCGAACTTTAATGGCCAAAATAACATTTAAAAAACAGATAAATAACAAAAGTCGAATGAAAATAAGAGTTAACTGACAATATAAATCGTTTGCCCGAAATATAAATGCCACAGAATCATCAATAATTATCACTTTATCAGTATGGATGGGAAGAGATGGATATATGCAGTCGATAATTTGATACTCCCTCCGTTTTTTTTTCATTGGCACCTCTCTTTTGGTGTTAGAATTGAGGAGATGCTAAATGAGTGGATGAAATTGAATTGAAAGAAGAAAAAGTAAAATGAGTGGAGGTAAAAACCTTAAACTTGTCCAAAATAGCAAGTGCCAATTAAAAAAAAAATCACTTTTAATAAGTGTGCCAATAGAAAAAAAAAACGGAGGGAGTATAATATCTCAACCAGGCTGGTTGGCTTAGTGAAAGAGTCAAGATCGGTTCCTAGGCATTTCTTTCCAATTTTGATTCAGGGTGCCATAATAACTGTGAGAGAAATGAACGAAAGAAATGCAGCATATTAAATGAAAGCGCGTTTGGTAATAGTCTAGTCGGTGGTCATGTTGTCATGTGGACGAGTTATGTGGATTGCAGTGTTTCAGAAACTGGTAGTACTACAATAAACATTATGAAATCTTGTTTTCATAACCGTTAAGAACTAGATAAGTTATTTTATAATTAATGTAATTACTAAGGTGATTTACTATTTATTTTTATTTATTACAATAATTTTTATATAGTTTTTGATTTTTTTAAAAAAATGAATTAAAATGTATAATTAATTATAATTTGATCCTAAAAATTGTTGAGACGAGCTTTTTCATGATTATCTAACCATTAGTCGGTCTAACAGGAGACTTTCTCCTATTAAATATTTGAGTAATGATACTCTCAATTGAGATTAGAAAGCCCTCATGTACTTCATTGTTTGGCATTGAACTATACCTCTACCACCTAAAGTCCATATATCCATCTGGGATTATAGTATTCCTCTTAACGTATCTGTGTGAGTGTGCTCTCAATGAGGATGGAAATATTTCTTTGTTAGGATCATATACAATGTCAGAACCCTTGCAGCATTGTGTGCTTGAATATAGCTATCAACAAAATTTTCTACCTGGTTATCATCATCAATAGGGCACCTTTGACAAGGATGCCCTATGACTTCACATCTACGAAAAAACTTATATAACCTTCCGTACCTAATATCAAGCCAGATACGATTTCCATTAGGCACATCAATATAAAAAACCTGACAGAAGTGGTGCTTCAGGAACAATCCACATAGTACATCTAAGATATTTCAAATTCATAAGAGGCCAAACATCAATATCAACATCAATCAGATCACATGCATGGTTTGTTATCTTGATGGGTGACATTGAAGCATAACACTCTGAAGGTATTCCATAAATTTGGATTGGCATCTTTATTTTCTCCACATGAAGCCTCCTCATTGATATCTCTACTCTCCATCATCTCAGTCCAATAAGGCATCCCGCCACCGAGTAAAGGTTTCTATGAAGTGCCACGAGAGCTTCCTCTCTCATCTGGAATTCGATAACGTAGAAGTTCTTGTAGCAGCGGATAACAAAAGCAGTGATGATCCAAAAGATGTTAAAATATTCGTTCAATCTTTCATAGCTGAAATCTCTATTATCTAACATGTATGTCAACAAGCAGTTTTGCTACATCTCGGCTGCTTCTTCTATGTCTGCCTGAGTGATCTTCAAAACCCCGCCTCTCCTTGTTGTTCTAGGGATTGTGGCCAGATCAATGTAAGGAATCATTGGCACCTTGTATTCTTCTAAAAATTCTGAACCTGGAGGAGTGAAGAAATCCTCAGACAGTGGCAAAGAAGACACATCAATCATTTTCACTTTCTCATTTCTGAATTTATAGCTGTGAGAGTTTGTTGATGAGTAAATGGCATTGAATGAACTTCTATTTTAAGGCCCAGACTCTCCTCTCCCTTTTCTTCTCCTTTTAGACGTTTGGACTAGCCTCTGAAAATCCTTGCTCTTTTCATTAGCAGTAATGATTGAGGCTTTTGGAATTTCCATAAGGATTTCTAAGTCTCTATGAGCGTTTGCAGAAAAGTTTCAAAGTTTCCTTTCCCGGTGCCAGCCCCCAAAAACACCCAATCCGACTTAACTACTTGCTGAGAAATTAACTCCTTTCCCCTTGAAAACTCCAAAACCTAGAATGTATAAACTATCTTTTCCTTGGCGTAAAGAAGGAATTAAACTGACAAGTGTTAACCAATCAAAATTTTGGAAAAACCTTTCCCTCTAAGACTAGCTTGATGATCATGATTTCCTATAACAGAAAGCTCTTCATCTTTCCAAATGATTGGAACTACCTGATTGTCGTATCAGATCTTAATTTAGAATGAAATTTGGATTGAAAACCGAGGAAAAACCTTTTCCTCTCTCAGACATTTTACATCTGGTCAACCACTTCTCTCTAGTTTTAGTGAGAGAATACTAAAATTGAATCCTGCCTGCAGTTGGTAAAGGTGGTTTCGACATGGAATAATATCATAGATTGAATCTGGACTAAAAGCTCTAATGTTTAAGTTAGTACTTATCAATTATTTTTATTTTCTCTGGTCCTCTAATAATGGCTCACTTTCTATTTTGGAAAGGTTTTTTTTATATGGACTTCTTTTCCCTTTTGGCTATTCCTAGATTATTTCATCCACCCAATTTATTTTTCCTACTTTCAATGTTATTTACACCATTCATTTTACTCTTTGTAAAAAAGAGTGCTCAAAAGTAGGAGCCAATAATAGAGGACCAGAGAGAGTAATCATTTTGGTTGCTAGATCTTTCTTACCTTGTTTTTGACTAAATTATTTTTTTTGCCCCTAACATATGATCTTATACCATCTTTTGGTCCCCGAGACCAATACCGCTTCCTTTCAGTACCCACCAAATTCAAAATGATTTTTTTGGTCCCTATGGTGATTTTCAAGGTGATTTTCAGTAGACTAATTTTTTATGGCCCGTAACATATGATCGTATACTATCTTTTGGTCCCCAAAATAACCTGAAAACCACCTTGAAAACCACCTTGGGGACCAAACAAATCATCTTGTATTTGTTAGTTGTTGAACAAACGCGGTATTGGCCTTGTGGACCAAAAGATGGTATTGCATCATATGTTTGGGACCAAAAATAATTTAGTCTTCCTTAATTCTTTGTTTATTTATAGGCTATCTCACCTCAACGTTGTCGAGATGTCACCTATCGTGTAGGACTTGTTGATCGTGGTCATTGTGGTGGTTACAGGATTCTTCTGCGTGTATATATTGAGGGCCGCATTCTTTCGATCGTGGGCTAAGTGGTAACCATTTGAGTGGATGTGTCCTGATGTTTCTCCATGCGGATAGTGTGCATTGTGTGCGAAGTGATGTTACTAAATATTGCTTGCCACTCATTTATATGGACACTTCGTTGGGCCCTTCTTGGATTGAACCTACAGTTTGGGCCACATATTTATCAACTAATTAGGTTCATTTTGCGCATTTCGCAATTGGTAACATTTCTATTGAATTCATTTTTTAATGTATTTTTGGCTGGTATAATAATATTTAAAAATTCAGTTAATTAATGGGCATTGTAATAAAAATACAATCTAGTACTCCCTCTGTCCCATGAGTAATAGCCTAAGTGCTTTTGGATTATGATCAAATATTAAGAAATGCTAATGTGGTAGAAAATAATTTTGAAAAAATAGGGATATTTTGGGAAAACACTAGGTCCAGTCTTAAAGTTGTTGAAATAAAAGATGAAATTGTGGGAATTTAACAATAGATTCTTTGACACGTTAGGTAATTTTCAAAATTATTGTATGTGGACTGACTGAAATAAAAAGTAAGCCAAAACTGGTGGGACGGAGGGAGTACATATAGATGGAAAAAATTGGCCATTAATGTCAAACGAAAAATGAATCTTAATTGATATTAAATTGTATGTTTATAGGGGTGTTCGTCAGTCAAAGACCGGACCAGACCAGAATCGGAATTAAAAAATAAAACTTGGACCGAGGACCAGACCGGTTAGTGATCATTTAGGACCGGGACCGGACCGAAATTATTTTGGTTTTGGATCGGTACGGACCAGTTGGACCGACTTTTATTAAACATTATTATTTCACAAAAAAATGGTTTAGGAAAATATTTAATTAAATTTTAGTCTTTAAAAGATAGTAAACTAGAACTTTAAAAAAATATTACCTCAAAATATGGAAAAATACTAGCCCATCGAAAATAAATCTAAACTAGTACATAAAATTAAATTATAAATACATAAAACTATACATAAGAGTAACTTACCGGTCCATCTAGTCCGGACTGTGAAAATTCGGTCTTGGACCGACCAAGCTGGAACCCGGAATTCTAAAATATTTTGGACCAAAGATCTAACCGTAATTCTATATATCCGGTTCCGATCTTTATATTCTAGTTCAATTCGATCCATTTTTACCCGTCCAGACCGGTTCATGAACATCCCTATACGTTAAATAATTAAAAAGTGCAACTAAAGATTCTATAAATGTAATATCACAGCTGAAATTTTATAAGATAATGTAATGATATTGAAAGCATATCATAACCAAAATTATTTTTATCAACGTAAATAAAGTAAAACGACATCATTTTTGTTAAGTGGATAGGTACATGTATAAAAAAGGGCAGTAATGCCCTCGGCTGATAACAATATGAGATGATACAAAAATATATAATCTTTATTATAGTGTAATTTTTGGATTAGGTCTATCAACATATAGGTATATATTGTTGGCATTTAAAATCATGCCCATTTTGAACACAAGAAACACCACATGTTGAAATATCCCACACTACTATTTCAAATTTAATGACTAGTATATAAGAATTTAGATAATTTCCCTTAGTACCAATTAATTTTAATATAAAATAACATGATGCCTTGAAATTTGACAGTGAGTTTACAAACCAAAATCCTACCGCCACCAACCCTCGTTTTAATTCCTTCTTCCTCCGAAGTTTTTTCCCCCATCTTCTTTTTCCCATTGGGAAACAACAGTTTTTTTTCGCAATTGACATACTTTTAATATTTATATTATTGAATAAGTATGGATTTATTTTTTATACATTAGTATTGTTTTTCAACCGGATATATTATATTGATGTGTCAATGATGATCATTTAATCTAATTGTTCATGTCGATATATTTTGTCCGATCTGGTTTTACAGATCGTGTGTTGATGTTTTTGTTTGTGTTATTCGATCAGGAGTTCATTCTCGACATGTGCTTTTCAAGGTGTTTACAGTTGGGACAATATAGATCGTGTTTTGGATCAAGATCAAGTGGTGTTACAACTATTGTTGATCCTTGTTTGGCGTAGTGATATTGATGCTGGTACGCTCCTCTTCGCCAAGTGGTCATGATTTTTGCGAAAGCGAGTTAATATCCCAGGGGGCAAAATTACAGTTTTTATTGGATTGCTGATCTGTAATAGTACAGATGATTGGTCTAGTTGACATGTAATTTGAATATCCTTGCAGTAGATGGATTATCGCTAAAGGCTAGTTAGGTTGGATGTCAATTCCACTACTGTGATCACCGTTGGGCATTTTTTCCAGCATCTTGGAATGATTAATTTTTCAAAAAGATACCTTGAAATTTAGCATAATATCATAGCTGGTTCGATATAGGACCTCATTTTAGTTTGTTCAAGGGCAGTGACCTTTAACTGTATATGCAGATTGGACCATGCCACGGTCATTAGCCAGTTCATTGCATTGTCCTCTATCCACATTTACCAACCCTAATTTTTTTCTTTGACCGTGTTCGTGAATCTGTCACTCTACCATGTTGAATATTATCTACCTACTTACTCTCGGTAATTATATTGAAGCACAGAATTGGTTGAAGATCACGAGGCATTTCAAATTTAAAAAAAGCTAATGCTAAATTTGGCCCATGACTAAAAAATCACTCTCTGTAGGATTTGAACCTACGACATCGGGTTTTGGAGACCCACGTTCTAGTCAAATTAAATTTCCACATTGGCCAAACTCTTCACTAAAAGTACATCGAACCCATATGAAGTTGTTAAATGAGCAGATTGTATCTATTGAACAAATATTGGTTCGATCAACTTACTCCAAAAGTTTTCTTGTTAAGCCACTTTAATGTAGTTGAGTCCTCCCATAACGTCTCCATATTTTCTTCATTCTCTATCCACATTGGCCTTACCATCTGCCTCGTGATCATGAAAGGTGACAACTACAGAGAATGAACTACTGGTTTATGCGTGTTTAGGGGTTGTGCCATCGCTAGTTGGTTCTGCTTGCTCCACCTCTAGTTCTTCGTCAAGTTTATGACATCGGTGATTTGGACAACTATCTCCATTAGTAATGTCTCCTACCTCTACCACTACTTACTACTCCTCTTTCTTCTTCTCCTTCTCCTACTATACTACTTCTAAAACTGAATAATGTTCTATGACTGACTTGCTAATCAACATTTTTGGTAGAGGGAAAATTTAAATTTTTTGCCAAGTTGGGCATTCTTGATCACCATGGTCCAATTTGAGTAGGAGTATTGAGATATTTTGGTATACATAATCTATATAGTGTAATTCTCATCGTGAAAAAGAACATACCATCATATCATAGCAAATAAACCTTTAATATTTTATCATGGTATCAAAGCCACGGTTAGGTTATTGGACCGATGCTGAGATCCTCATTTTATCGTGTCACATATTAGATCGTGGAGTATTTTTGCGTGTTAAAATTTTCACATTGATTTTTAAGCACTAAGAGACTAGTATATAAGGTATTGAATCACTCCACTTAGTAGCATGACTTTAGTATGATTGCACAGCTCAACGTTAACCCATAATACCATTAAGTGTTAGGGGCGCGTGTTAGAGTCCCGCATTGATGATTGACTAAGTTATAATTCAATATATAAGGTCATTGGTCGCTCTTACATAGTACCAATTGGTTTTAAGATAAAATTTCAAAATACCTACAGATTTAACATGGTATCAGAGCCCGAGTTCGGTTAGTGTGCTGATAAAAGGCCCAATATTGGGCCGTGGAACATTTTCATGTTTGCACATTGATGTGTTGAAATTCTCACATCAATTTCTTAAAGACTTAAATATGATTAGTATAGAGCATAAGATCATGGGTTACTCCACCTAAGTATCAATCGATTTTAACATGGAAGATCACGATATGTTGAAATTTAACGTAAGGAATCATATCCAAATTAGGTCATGTTCTTTTCAAGTTAAACGTACTCCAGTTGAATTCATCTAATCCAATTAAGTTCACTTCTTTTGAATTTAACGAATTTAGCTTCATTTATTCTATTACTACTATTTTCAGTTTCATTAATCTTAATTTAATTTATTTTTTTTATTTAATTTAATTTAATTCCGCGAACAAAAGAGAACCTTAGTGGATTCACTTTAGTTCAATTATAACCAAAATCCAAAAGAATATTCCATTCTACAAAATCAGAAATGTTATATAATCCGTGTCCCCCGGAGGAAATTGGATTGGATATTAAGCCAGTCTGCAACAGGACGATATGGACATTGCAAGCTTCCCTGTGGAGTGCAAATGCATAATCATAAAATATCCAACTGTACAAGCATAATAAGTAAAATAAACCCAATTGGCATGTGGTTTTCTTGAATTATTGTAGGGTTGCAAAACCAATATTGAAGGCCAAAAATATGCTTCATGACTGGAGAGCATCATCTCCCAAAACCAATTGCAATAGTCAACACTTCCTACATTACTAAGTGTTGTTTTCAAGTATCAGTCTTGTTTAAAATTGGCTAAATGAAATTATTTTAAAATTAATTTAATTAATAGGGTGATATAATATTTATATTTTATTTGCAATGAGATTCCTATAATTGTGGGAAAAATTATAAGTAAATCTTATCAGGTACTCCAACCTTAAAAATTATTAAAATATTTTTTATGATTGGTCTATTCATTAATGGTCTAAAATGAAATTTTTTTATAAATAAATTATCAAACTAAAGGATGAAAGATAAAACTAAAATTTGGTAAATTCCTACTGTTGAATTTCAAGGTATCTTGGGCTTCCATCTTAAAACCAATTGGTACTAAGTGGAAGTGACCCAAGACCTTATATATAAGTCATTAACTTTGTAACAAACCGATATGGGATATATCTTTCAACACGCCCTCTCACGTGCAACGTGGAAACACTCCACGACCCACATAGGGCCAAATTAAAGGGGATCCACACATCGGCCCAATAACCCAACCCGGGCTCTGATACCATGTTGAATTTCAAGGTATCTTGGACTTCCATCTTAAAACCAATTAGTACTAAGTGGAGGTGACCCAAGACCTTATATATAAGTCATTAACTTTGTAAGAAACCGATGTGAGATATATCTTTCAACACCTACAACACCTGAAATTCCTAGGATCAGCTGATCAAGGGGTAATTTGGTAAGTTTGCTGACTAAAGGTATTGGCGATATCAGTTTCACCTTCTTACTTTTGTCCACATCATAGTCAGCCAATGTTTGGGAGAGTTGTGATTATAAGCGCTTTGGTTTATTTTGAAAGCAGAGGGAGACAAACTTATGTCTTTTCCCCAAAAATAGTTTCTACTTTCAAAATAATCTATTTTTTAACACCTTACCAATCACTAAAAAGTGTTTTGCTTATAAGCACAACATTTTGGCTATGTTTGGCAGAGCCTTGCTTATAAGCAAAGCTGGCTTATTTTGAAAGCAGAGGGAGACTAGCTTCTGCTTTTCCCCCCAAAATAGCTTCTGCTTTAAAAATCAACTATTTTTTAGCACTTTACCAAACATTATAAAGTGTTTTGCTTATAAGCACAATATGTTATAAGATCTGCCAAACAGAGCTCATATAAGCTCTGCCAAACAAAGCCTAACTTCCTTATTTAACTCTTACATTGGAGATAATATTTGAGCTTGAAACTTAGAAGTTACTCATTATGATGTGTTTAAATTTACATAAATGATGATTGCATTGGAGATACTCTAATTGAAATTTTCACTCATGACTCTTGAATTAAAGAACATTTTTAGTTTTAAATATCAATAATTCTACGTGGCTATTGGCGTTTCATGAAACGTGCATTAGAAATGCTATAAGTAGAACATCTACTTGACTTTCTCAAAAAATATTGTGTTCCATAAGATTAATGGCAACACTTAACTCTTTCATTAAAAATAGAGAAAAGTGCGTACATATAACCCTACATAATTCATATAAGTGCAAATATGACATTTTGATAATTGAAAGTGAATACATATAAGCCTACTAATTCCCATAAGTGTAAATATGACATTTTGATAATTGAAAGTGCAAACATAACCCTAGATAGTTAGTGCATGTGCAAATTTACCCTTTCTGGCGGATTTAGGCTGGAATTGGATGAAAAGACAATTTTACCCCTATGATTTTTAAAAAATGAAAATAGTAAACTTACCATTATACCCCAAATGTTTCATTTTCTGGGCCTCCACTCTCCTACTCCGTTTTTTTTTCTGGGTCACGTCTCTCGTTCTCCATTTTCCGTCGAGATTTTTTGAGTCTCTTTCTCCTTCTAATCTTGCGGAATGACTTCCTTAGATACTGATACCAATTGAAATTGAATGATTAAAAGTGCATAATTCCTTGGATAATTCTCTCTGCCTTCTCTATAGATTTCTCTATCTAGGTTTATCCCTACCTCCTTGAAGATTTGAAGATCTTCAAGCTTTCAAACTCTTGCAGTTTCACCCTTCATATCAAATACACAATTTGAAGATTAAAATGAAATGATATTATGATAACATTCATACCACGTCAATTAACATACATGACTCACTTTCTTGCTGCAAAGATCATCAGCCCTAAGCCAAAATGGGTTAAGTCGATGATTACGGTGATGAAGAATTCTTTGAGATGCCAGGGTCATTTCGATGGTGACAAGATGGGGAAAATGGTATTTTTTGAATTTGACCGAATGGCAGACATGAGCTGGGTCGTATGAAACTCATTGTGGTCCTTCGAGCACAACCTGGTTGCTCTGGTTGAAACGAATGGGGATACGTCTCTCCACTGTTTATCTTTTGAAAAAAAATCCATTATGGATTCATGTTCATGAAGTCCCACCAATGTTTGTGACGTCGAATGTAGCAGGACTTATCGGAGACTATCTAGGCACTTATGTAAAGGTAGCCAAAAATAAGCCAGGCTTATGACGAGGATAGTCTCTAAAGTTCAGAGTGATTCTCAACATTTATAAACCACTGCCCAGGGTTATAACAATGGAACATGATGACATTGACTACTAGTTTTACTTCCATTATGAGAGTATTTCCGGGCTTCTGACATTTGTGTGAATGCCTGGATCACTCTAAACTGGATTACCCCCTCAAAAACACACCCCTAGAGGGATGAACTGATGCCAATGGGATATGGTGCATGGTTAGGTTTTGATAGATCAGGCCCAGGAGTGCTTCATCAGCAACGAAGGAGGGAACAAGCCTTGCTTCAGTCATAGTTAGCTCAAAGCAGCAGTCAGAATCAGGTGCTGAACAACCCTAAAACCCAGGCAATAGGAATCAGGTGCTGAATAACCCTGAAACCCAGGCACAGGAACAACCGTGGAAGGCAACGCTACCCCGGACAGACCGTTAGTAATTATTGGTACCTCTCCAATCATGCCTGCAATAGGCAACAATAATAAGAATCAAGTAAGTGGTAACTGTAAGCCTTATATTCCAAGGTTGTAGACACAATCAAAGGAAATCATAGGAGTTTATGATGGAGGAGTTGAGTACAACTGCAACCGCAATCCCAACTATATTTCACTCACAATTAAGGGAGTAATAACGCAGGATCACTCTCAATCAATAAAGATGGTCGACTGCTAATTTCCCCTCCCTCAATCTCTCTGCCTAGCAGTCGTGGGAAAAAGATTACTGTACAGGACTCACTTTTGTTCATGACTGGGAAGAGTGCTGCTAGAGAATGGGCATCGGTTCTTGACTATATGCATGAAGCAACAAGTGCGCAGGGAACCGGCGGTAATAAGTTGGCTCATGACCAGGTGACGGCGCGTGACCAACATGCTCATTAAAGAACCGTCAACCCACCCTATCAATCACCTTTGGGAGCCTACCCAAATGGAGAAAACTACTGCAATGCTGAAAACCAGCGGCAAAAGATCTTGCTTACAGGTTGTGGCGGGATCCTAACAAAAAATGTTGATCATCATCACTGATTCAGAGATGGAAGAGGATGATCAGTGCTTCCTGCAAGAAATCATGAATATCAAATCTGTCGGTGATAATCCTAGTCAGCCGGAAATGGGAAAGGTGGCGATAATCCAACCGGAGGAAGACTGTGCAGAGATAGTGTTCGGGAAGGAGAATAAGCTCTGCCGGGGAATGGAGCATGCAATGGAGACTCTCCGGCCATGGAAGGAAATGGCGATGGAAAGCCCTGATTCCAAGAAGGAAAAATCAAAGACTGCAATTTTTATGAGAAAGCTAAGAGCAGATCATGGTTGAATTTACTGGCATTGTTTCTGCAGACCTTCTTCAACAAATTACATTCGTCGGAATCGAAGCAGTGGAGTGGCGTGAATTGATTGAAGTTGAAGGGTGGTTAGCCGGTTTGAATCAAAGAAGTTTAAGGGGTGAATATGGTGGAGATTGGGCGTCGAGCAGCAAGGGTGGTGGTGCTAGGGTTTCGACAGTGCGAGCTGGGATGGGTGGCGGCCTAGGGTTTTAAAGGGGGCTAGGTGGTGGCAGGGATGGTGGTGGTGGGGGAGAGGAGGAGTAAGAGTTCGGCAGTGGCGGAGCAATGAGGATAGGCTGAGATAGGTGGCGGGCAAAAATTTTAGGGCGGCAGGCTGGGTGGCGGGCGGAGATGGTGGTGGCAGGGAAAAAAGAAGGAGGTGGCATAGCGGAGCAGTGGAGGAGGAGTTTGAGGGCAGAGAGGTGAGGTGGTGGCAATGAGGTGGAGAAGCGACGACAGAGGAGGTGGAGGCACGTCGGGGTGGGTGGTGTGTAGGGTGTTTTCAAGCGAGGCGGGAAGGTGGAGGGTGGTGAGTTAGGTGTTTTCCGGCGGAGCGAGAAGGTAGTGGGTGGAGTGTTTCTTGATGAGGTGGGAAGGTGGTGGTTGGGGGGTTAGCGTAAGGAAGGTGCTGGCTGTGTGGCGACTTTAATTTATCTTCCAACACGACGGAAGTGACAGTGGTAGCTCAGTCGAAGCGGCGGTGCCAGAGCAACAAAGATGGTAGTGGAGCATTGGCGATGGTGGCATAACAGCGGCAAGGCAAAGGATATTTTTGTCTTTCAAATTTTGTATTAGGCTGAAAGGTCATTTTGATCATTTCTGATCAGTCGATGGCCGAAAATGCCAGTCAATGCATTTTGATCTTCTTTCGAATTATATTTGCACGTATGTAAAGTAGTTATGATTGTTTTTGTATTTTGAATTATATCAGAGTTATATGTGCCCTTAATGAATTATATAAGGTTATATTTGTATATAGGGATATGTATCAATATAACTCTATCTACTTGAGTAAGTGTCAAAATAACCCTCGGATAATTTTTAATGCGAAAACAACCCTAACTAGTTGACATAAGTGCCAATATAAACCTAAGACGTTATTTTCAGCATTGACCAACGTTGACCACATATAAAATGACTAAAATGCCCTTTAACCTAAAACCTATAAGTGTTAGGATAATTTTGCCCTCAGACCACCACTACCACCACCACTACCACCTCCACCTCTAGCTAGCCCTTACCGCTGCTCGCATCCACCCCGCTGCCACCACCACCACCTCCAACCAGCCACCACCCCACCCCTCCCGCCTCCACCCGACCACCACCACCACAACCCCCCACCACCTGGCCGCCACCACCACCCCTCCAGCCTCCACCCAACCACCACCACTGCACACCTCCACCCGACCACCACCCCACCCCCTCCTGCCTGCACCCAGCCACCACCACCACCACCACCACCCCCTTCAGCCCCCCCCTCACCCTCCAGCCACTCCCAATGCAATTGAACGATGAATAAGAAATGGCATCGGCGGAGATGGAGTATCTCAGATGCTTAACGCCAGCGGAGAAGAAAACGACCTCCCGTTGTGAAAGCCAAGGCACCGGAGTATCTCGACAGAACCCTCGTCGGTGACAACGGGTTCAACCTGTTTGGTTAGGGCAAGCCCGCAGAGTACCTCCATTCGGTCTGGATTAACTGGACCAGAACCTAGCGAAGAATCTCGGCGGTGACGTCATTGGAACCAAGACGAAGGAGGCGCGGGTGAAGTCGACTTAGAAGAAATGGGAGAAGAGTGAAGGGGGAAATTGGAGAAAATAGCGTCAGTGGAAGAAAGGGGAGAAAAGATAGGAAATGCGGAAAATTAGGGTTAAGGGCTTCAATGTCATTTCATTTTTAAAATTTTTCATAGGGATAAAATAGTAATTTCACATAATTCCAGCTAAAATTGATCGAAATGAGTAGTTTTGCACTTATGTCAACTAGGTTGGGTTATACGGACACCTTCAAACACTGAAAGGTTATATTAGTATTTACGTGAAATAGGTGAAATTATAAAGACACGTTTCTCTTATATATACCAAACAAATTAGAGTTAAGCTCGCGTATAAAACTAACTTTTATCGAATCAACTCTTGAGATGTTTCTAATTTCAAAGTCTCAACATCTCGAAAGGTCCCCTTCCATTTACACAGCGGATAAATTGATAACACACAACTCGAAGAAGAATGATCCCAACCCCAACTCACCCATCCACTAGTGAGTCATCCACCCCACCAAAACAGAGTCCCTCTTCGCGTCACCCCTAACCATAGACCAAAACACGCACTTCCGCAGTTAATTGTATTAGATTAATAATGTCGTGCAAAAGAGGATTAATTGATGAGTAATCTCGCCACCTGTATCAAAACAACACATTTTATTCAATTTGACCATCTCATAAAATGATGTGCATAACCTACACCACAATCTCTTTAAGTGATAAGTTTACTCCAAACTCAAAGTAATAACTCTTCGCTTCACGTCACTTCTCTGTACTGATAAAATATTTGTGATTTGGGATTACTCAATTTTGTATCAATAATATTGAAAATTAGATTGTTTTAAAATTTCTACATGCTTATTGCATTAAGCTGAAATTTGAAATCGGTACATTCATGAACTAAATTATTTGTTAACTATAACTATAATGAGTCTGTCTCATTGTGAGACCATGGGCATAAAGAAGAATAGAAAAATATAATAATAGTAAGGTTTGCAATTTGGGGGCAAAATGGCTAATATTTTGGAGTATTTTTTCAAAACCTTACGGAAGTTTAGGGGCTAAATCGCAAATAGCCAATAAAAAAGAAAACCCTTGTCCTCTTCAACTTTCTCCGGTGTTGTCACCTTCTTCAATTGTTTCCACCACCGTCGCCATCGTTCCTGTGCTTCCTAATGCATCTGCCGTCATCCCTGTGCACCGCAGTCGATGTGCGTTGTCCGATCGATCGATGAATCTCCGACAAAAAGAGATTTTGCCGAGGCCTAAAATTCATATCACCAAGGTGGCCATCGATTTGTCTCGCCAGAGACGAATTGGTTGCATAGCCATCGAATTCAAAGCCTCGATGGCACCGGAGAAGAACGATGATTTCACTCAACCTCGAAGCCCTAAACGGCGCCGGCGAAGAACGGTCATTTTCCACGACCTCGCATCCCTCGACGGTGCTGGAGAAGAGCGTTCGATTTCGCGTCCCACGGCGACGGAGATGGAGCTCTCAATTTCGTATCGCCGGAAAAGATATTTTCGCTGGGTTTAGCCCATTTTCTGGTGACGATGAGTTTAATCAATGATTATGGGATTACCCCGATTTGGGTGGATCCGGTTTAATTTTTTGGGCCTGATTATTTTGGCTTTGCCTTTAGTTGGGGCTAATTTCTAAAATTTCACCTTCAAATAACAATTCATCCTATTGAATTATTAAAACATCAAGGTTAAAATTTAATTCTAAAAAAATAAATTAATAGATAAACATCAAATAAAAAAAATAAAATATTTAAACATCAAATAAAAAACAAAAAATACTCTAGATTATAGTTAAACATCAAATAAATTAGAATAGTTTAATGTTAAGTATAAATTAAAATACACATCAAATATAATTATTTAAAAAATCAAAAATAATAAAATTACATCCAATACAAAATTAAAATACACATAATGCTCATTTCATCTAAAATCAGCTTGTTGGACTTGATTATGATTTATTGTCATACTGCGATGTTACACAGATACGTTGTGATGGTTCAATTTTTTTGTTTGATGTTTTACAAAAGTACCGATGAAGATGTTGAGTTAAACAAGATAATCATATGTTCCACTGCACTTATACATTTCACTGTTCTTGCATTTGAAATAACTTGTTAAACACCATTCATTACAAAAGGATTCAAATGCCATAAAACATCGCTAACATAAAAACTAAAAAAAATCAAATAAACCTAAAACATCAAACAATCCAGTGTCTCGACATTAACAAATAAACCAATATTTTTAAATCATTCTCAATCAATACATCCCAAGCAATCAAATTATATCCCCCCCACCAACTTCCTTTGTTGTCCACTTATTCACAGGCTTGCCTTCTCTCCTGCTGGTTTTGAAGAGGATGGCTCTTCTACTCCACCAACGCTAAGATCAAAGGTTGGCTCCAGTCTTCTGTTCAAGGGAACATCTTCATGATCATGATTCCTCATAGCATTTTTTATTATCTCATCAATGACATCAGAGTTCTGGCTTGAAAAGTATTCTGTGCAATAAACATAAAACATCACATGCGGTATTTAAAACATCAATATCTAAAATTAAAACATCACAATAGCACACATAACATCACTGACAACTACATTGAGAAACATCAAATACAATATTTAAAACATCAATATCAAAATTTAAAAACATCAACAGTACCCACAAAATATCAAAAGAACAAAATTGAACATCAGTTGCATACTTGAATATGAAAACACCACAAGCATCATACACGGAAATTATAACATCACACCAACCTATATAAAAATACTTAAAACCTAAAATATGAAACATCAAACGGAAAATAAGAAACATCAACAACAGTATCTAAAACATCACATCTGAAAAATAACAAAACTTATAGTTCCTCCTTCCTTCTCGATTGCAGCAACAATGAGCAAGTGCTTTTATACATCTAAGAAACAACAACACAAAAATGAGCACAAATAGTAACAAAACCTTAAGATATCACACACAATCAAAACTGAACATCGATTGCACACTTAAGCATGAAAAACACCACAAGCGTCAAATGCTAAAATTAAAACATCACACCAACACAGATAATAGTACATAAAACATGAAACTGAAAATGAGAAACATCAACAACAATATCTAAAACATCACATCTGAAAAATAACAAAACTTATAGTTCCTACTTCATTCTCGATTGCAGCAACAGTGAGCAAGTGATCTTAGACATTTAAGTAACAACAACAACAAAAACACAAAAATTAGCACATATAGTAACAAAACCCTAAGATATCACACACGATCAAAATAACAAAAGTGAACATAAATTGCACACTTAAAACACTACAAGTATCTAAAACTGAAATCAAAACATCACACCAACACAGATAACGATACTTAAAACCTAAACATCAAGCATAAAATCAGAAACATCAACAACAGTATCTAAAACATCACATCAAAAAAATAACAAAATTTACAGGTCATCCTTCCTTCTCGATTGCAGCTACAACGGATAAGCGTTCTTAGACATCTGAGAAACAACAACAACACAAAAATGAGCACAAATTGTAACAAACCCCTAAAATATCACACACAATCAAAACTGACATCAATTTCACACTTAAGCATGAAAACACCACAAGCATCAAATGGTGAAATTAAAACATCACACAACACAGATAACAACACTTAAAGCCTAAAACATCATACATCAAACTGAAAATGAGAAACATCAATAACTGTATCTAAAACATCACTGCTGAAAATTAAGTAAACTTACATATCCTCCCTCCTTCTCGATTGCAACAGCAGTGAGGCAAGTTTTCTTAGACATCTAAGAAATAGTAGCAGCAACACAAACATTAGCAAAAATCCATAAGAACAACTCACAAAACACAAAAAAATAGAGAAATCACCAAATATCTCAGTATAACCTACACAAACCCTAGAATATTACATGAACCAAAGAAAGTAAACAAGAATCTAAAAAACAACAAAATATGCATAAAAATCACAGTGAACACATTACCTGCGAAGATAAACACAAAACGAAGGTCAAATTGTGCTATATCGCCGAAAATCAAAGCTAAACCCTGCAGCATTGCCAAAAAACTTATCACACCGTCCCTGCGTTCATCGCAAACCACTATGCGCAAGAAATATGGAAGAAAAAAGAGAAAATGAGTTGTCGAATTGGAGGAAGATGGAAGAGAAATGGAGAGGAGAGAGAAGAAAAAGGTAGTTACGGCTGGAGAATAAAGGAGAGGAGCGAGAATGTGAAAACCCCAACCGTAATAGAGTTAGAATGCATGTAATAGTTGAATTTTAATAAAATATTTCAATATCTCATCTAATTTTCAGAGAATAAAAAATAAATTATAATCATAATAATAATAATAATAATAAATAAATAAATAATAATATATATAACAATAATAAATAAGTAAATAAATAAAAGAAATTACTGGGAAGAAGATATATTAATCATAATAATAATAATTATAATAATAATATAATGGGAACAGAAAGTTGGGAAACAGACGTGAGAAATTTATCCAAAGTAATTTTAGGACAAGTGGACATAGGCACTTGATGGTTAAATGGATAAAATTCTAGGTTTAGGTGTCAGAACCCTATGGTTTCATCTAGTATAAATACCTATCATTGCCTTCTTAAAAACATTACAGCCTTAAGAGATTTCCTTGAGTATCAAAATAATAATGGAGGTTGAGCAGTGATAACTTAGAAGCAGCGGTTGCTCAAGCCAAGTCTAACTAAGGTGAGTGTTGCATTGCCTTAGCACGAACTGAGTTTAACTGGGTTTATGTTTACATATATGTGTATATATATCTAATGCCATTAGAACCTTACTCTCTTGAACTGAAAACTTCACCTCTCGAACCTCTACTGAAAACTTCACCTCTCGAACCTCTACTGAAAACTTCACCTCGCGAACCCCTACTGAAAACGTCACATCTCGAACCCCTACTGAATACATAACATCTCAAGCCCCTACTGAAAACTTCACTTCTCGAACCCTTACTGAAAACTTCATCTCTCAAACCCCTACTGAAAATTTAACCTCTCGAACCCCAACTGAAAACTTCACCTCTCGAACCCCTACTGAAAACTTTACCTCTCGAACCCCTACTGAAAATTTTACCTCTCGAACCCTACTGAAAACTTCACATCTCGAACCCCTATTGAAAAAACTCACCTCTCGAACCCCTACTGAAAATTTGACATCTCGAACCCCTTCTGAAAACTTCACCTCTCGAACCTCTATTGAAACCTTCACCTCTCTAACCCCTACTGAAAACTTCACCTCTCAAACAACCACTGTAAACTTCACCTCTCGAACTACCACTGGAAACATGTACCTCTCGAACTAGTACCACTGATACCTTAACCACTAGAACAGTTCTTCTCGAACCTATGCCTCAAACTAGTACCACTGATACCTTTACCTCTCGAATAGTATATCTCAAACCTACCCCTCGAACTAGTAGCCCTGATATCTTCACCTCTAGAACCCTTTCCACTGGAACCTCACTACTAGAACCTTTACCTCTCGAACCTTACCTCTCGAACCTTACCTCTCGAACTAGTGCCACTATAAACTTTTACCTTACCTCTTGAACTAGTACTACTGAAACCTTTACCCCTCGAACTGTACCTCTCGAACCCTCGGTCTCAAACTACTACTACTGAAACCTTTACTTCTCGAGCTCACCTCTCGAACCATACCTCTCGAATCTCTCCAACTGAACATTACCTCTTGAACTCACCAACTGAACCTGTACCTCTCAAACCTAACCAACTAAACCTCAACCCTCGCACATCACCACTCGAACTAGTACCACCTACCACTCGAACAAGTACCACTTCAACCAGTACCACTTGAACTCAGTGCCACCCAAACCAGTTCCACTTGAACACCAGTACCACTCGAACCCTTCACTCAAATCCTCTACTCGAACCCCTGTACTCGAATCCCTATACTCGAACTCATCTACTCGAACCCCTGTACTTGAAACCTTAAACTCGAACCTTTTTACTCTTTACTTGAACCATGTATGCTCGAACCCCTTTAGAGAGATATATAATGGTTAAACACAAATGATGGTATAAACTGACTATTAAATTTAGTGTCTATTTTGTTAGACTGTGCTCTATTATCGTGAAACTGAATTTATGAACTGCTTTGATATTTTCTGTGAATGACCGACTTGTACTTTATCTTGCCGTGTCAAACTTGAATCATATAGTGTTCTGATATGTTATGTGGATGACTGGCTTCTACTTTATCTTGCCATGTCAAATTTGAATTATCTACTACCTGATTACCTGTCTCCGATTTTGGGGGGCCCGACGCAATTGTAGTTCAGTTGAAGTCGGCGGGGAATGGTATAGACCGGACCGTCTAATTAGATCGACTACTCGTAGAGTTTCTAGTATGCTAGCATAACCATTTGTACTTATACGAGCTCGTAACTGAACATCTGATTGGGCGTGGTTGACGAGAATGAATTCTGGACTGACTGATCTCCTTCGGGTACCACTGAAAAGGTTATGTCTTATATGTTAGTCAAATTTTCCATATAAGCACTTGGCAACAACTCGACATTAACCACATGTATCATTTTACTGTGTGCTAGGACTTATGTTGCGGTTTGTTATTTGTTATTCTGGGATCACTAAAACTCAACTAGGTAAATAATGGCGATGGAACCTCACTAAGCAAGGAGCTTACCCTAGTTAAACAACCCTTTTTTCAGGTGAAGAAGAACAGTAAGAGAAAAGTACTTTGATGTCTTTACTTTCTTTGAGAAATACCCTGGGTGAAGTATTAGAAGCTTAACATGAACTTTAAATTTGTAATGGTTAGGTGAAACTTTCACACTTGTATTAATCCTTTACTGTAATAGTAATTTAAGATTTGAATTTTCTAAATTTACTTCCGCATAAAACTTATCTGCTCGTAACGACTAGTATTTGCTGTAGCACGCTCAGACCCGACCCGATACTCGAGTCGGGGTTTGGGGGTGTTACAGATGTGGTATCAGAGCATTCTCAAACCAAGTAAAGGCAAACCCATACTTACCTTAAATAAAAGATTTTAGAGGGAACTAAATAAATTGTGGAATAAGTAAGACTAGTTGAGTCCAAACTGGCAAACTAACAAGCTTTTATTTCGATAGATGGAAAATAATGTAGAAATCGCAAGTAATGCTTTTCAAGAAACTATTGAGGTGAAAAGATATGCTAGAGCCTTCCCGGAGGCATTCCTTCCTTGGACAGAAATTATTGACAATTCTCAGTGGGTGGAAACTCATGCCTAGCCAAATTGGGTAGTACACGCTTTGGTCATGGAATGGGCAGAATTAATCAACAGCGTCTTTAGCCTCGAGACCCATGAACAGTTGATGAATGATGCAATGTGGGAGCAGTGTATGTGCGCTAATGTAGAAGAGGTGAGGGCAAATGCAGTGGTTGCCAAAAACAATCGACTGAAGAATAAAAGAAACAGGGAGCTTGGGCAATGGGACACCAAACGATAGGAAGTCATTTGGGACGTTGGCCTAGCCCTGGTAAATGCTCAAGTACTCCAGGGAGGGCTGACCGCTTATCGGAGACAACCAGCTGAATCATCTTGGAGTCATGTTAGGTAGACTCGGGGTATAATGGAGCAAGCTCTCGCTACACTGTGGGATGATCTAGTAAACCGGGCATACACCGGAGTTGAGCGGGAGGAAGGTAGTGGCTCCACCGAAAAGTCACGAGTCGATTAGGATTGAAAGATGACTTTTGGGAACTGCAAGTTAAGATATTAAGCCTAACATATTGTAAGTTAAGTACTATAACTAGAGTAAATCCTAGTTTTGACATTGAAGGACATCGAAACATCATGCTGCGGTGAAGTTATGGCTAAAGCTATTGTAAATATTTTAAGATGATGATAAAATAAAATATTTTGTGAATTATAATCTTTTGTTTAAATAACTAAGAAAGGATCAATATAATCCGGAGGGCTAACTTGTTAAGTGTAGGACAATGGAAAGGGAACACGGGGAAAGCTCGAACTCGCCAACGGGACAGAATCCCCCAAACACAGGGATGGAGTTATTCGCGAGTCAAGTTACAAAAATATTAAGTCGCATGATCGAAAGAGACAATTAAGCTCGATCTCCTGCCAGGGATCAAATTCATAGACCAGAGACAGAGGATGTGGCTTTGGAAAAATTTCAGAAATTTCACCCCCGCCCCCCAGGTTCAATGGCGGCCCGGATGATGAAGTCACCAAAAATTGGATCGAAACAATGACTCAGACTTTCCAAACCCTGGGATATACGGATGGACGAAAAGTGAATTTTCCCATATTTCAATTGGAAGGATCCGCGCAAGACTGGTGAAACATAGTACAAAGGAAGTGGGACATGGAGGAAACTCCCAGAACCTGGGAGAATTTCGAAAAATAATTTAAGAAGAAGTACATTCCACCCCTAGTTAATGAAAGGAAAGAAGCGGAGTTCATAAACTTGAAGCAAGGCCTAATGAGTGTAACAGAGTATGAGGCAATGTTTTCCCAACTCTCTAAATTTGCAGAGAACATGGTCTCAACCGATGATGAACGCAAGAGGAGATTTATCCAAGGGTTAAGGCTGGAGTTGAAGGATGCCCTAGCCCCGACATATCAGAACAGCTATGCCGCAGCCATCGAATCCGCCTGCAAAGTGGAGGAAACCAAAAATGCCTTACGGGCCATGCACCAATCGTGAAAGACAAATGTGAAATCTCAGTCAGTATACACTCCAGGCCCACAAGGAGCAAACTTTGAGAAAAACAAGGTCCCTAGGAGTGATATACCTGACCCTCGGCCAGCCCAAAAAGCTCAAGCATCGGCTCGAGAGGAACGACTAAGGTTCACTGCACGTACTGTGGAAAAGGAATCCATGATGAGAAGGATTGTTGGAAGAAGGCCAACAAGTGCCTACGGTGTGGGAGTTCTGAACATAGAATATCCGAGTGCTCACTAGCTCAGCTGAGTCGTTTGTCTCAAACCATGGGATCCCAGGCATCCATCGCCAAACCTACTCAGAAAGGAGGAGTAAATGGGAGCAGTCAACCAAAGGTGCAGGCTCGTGTTTACGCGATGGTGGATAATGAAGCTCCGATTTTGACTGAGGTCATTGAAGGTACCCTCTCTATTTTGGGTAAACTGGCTAAAGTTTTGATAGATCCTGGATCTTCTCATTCTTTTGTTAGTTATTCCTTTCTTGAAAATGTGGAAGATAGGATGAAAAACTTACCTTATACATTGGAAGTTAGCACTCCCACAAACGATGCTAAAATCCTAACTGGACAGTTATGTAGAAACTGTGAGGTAAATGTGAGGTGTGGGGAATTACCCATAGACCTAATTGCTCTACCCTTAAAAGGTTATGAAGTAATTCTGGGAATGGATTGGCTTGCTAAAAATCCTTCCCAGTTAAATTGCCATACGAAGGAAGTTAAACTGTGTCGACCTGGGGAACCTCCGATTCAATTGGATGTGGGGAGAAAAAAATCCTCCTCATTACTAGTTGCTGGCATTAAGGCTCGACGAATGATTTGTAAAGGAGCAACTGAAATATTAGCTTATATCTTGAATAAGCCAGTAGACCAGTTAAAGGGGGAAAATATAACTATTGTCCAAGACTTCCCTGAGGTATTTCCGGAGGAGCTTGTAAGTTTGCCTCCTGAAAAGGAGACTGAATTTACCATTGATCTGGTACCAAGAGCCACACATGTTTATAGAACCCCTTATCGTATGGCACCGCTAGAACTACAAGAGCTGAAACTACAACTAGAGGATTTATTAACTCGGGGGTTCATCCAACCGAGTATCTCGCCATAGGGAGCCCCAATATTGTTTGTTAAGAAGAAAGATGGCTCTCTTCGGATGTGTATCAATTATCGAGGCTTAAACAATGTGACAATTAAGAATAAATACCCCCTTTCCATTATTGAGGAGTTGTTCGATCAACTCCAAGGAGCAGTCGTATATTCCAAATTGGATTTATGAAAAGGGTACTACCAATTGCGAGTGAAGAGGGAGGACATACCCAAGACAGCTTTCAATACTCGATATGGTCATTACAAATCCTGGTAATGCCATTTGGAGTAATCAATGCACTAGCTGCTTTTATGGACCTCATGCATCGAGTATTTTGGCCATACCTAGATGAGTTTATTATCATATTTATCGATGACATCCTGGTCTATTCCAAATCTCAGCAGGAGCATGAAGAGCATCTAAGGAAGGTATAACAAATAATTAAGGAGCACAAGGTGTACACCAAGCTTAGCAAATGTGAATTTTGGCTAAACCATAAAAACTTTTTGGGGCACGTGATTAGTAAGGAAGGAATATCCGTGGATCCCTCTAAAGTTGAGACAATTCTAAACTGGAGGGTATCGAACAATAGCACGGAGGTTCAGAGCTTTCTTGGACTGGCAGGGTACTATAGGCGTTTCGTTAAATACTTCTCTAAACTCGCATCGCCTTTATTCTGCCTAACTCAGAAAGGAGTTAAGTACAAATGGAATGAGAAGACTGAGTCCAGTTTTCAAGAATTGAAGGAGCGTCTAACCTTTGCCCCAATTCTTGCCCTACCTGATGGAAATGATGGATTCATATTGTATACCAATGCTTTAGGAGAGGGCCTAGGATGCGTATTGATGCAAAAGGGCCACGTGATCGCTTATGCATCTCGGAAGTTGAAACCTTATGAAAAGAACTACCCCACCCACGACCTGGAACTAGCTGCAGTGGTATTTGCTTTAAATAAATGGCGGCATTACTTATATGGAGTCACATTCGAAGTAATTTTAGATCATAAGAACCTGAAGTACCTATTTTCCCAAAAGGACTTGAATATGCGACAACGTCGATGAATGGAGTTTTTGGGGGATTATGACTGTGTGATCAATTATCATCCAGGCAAGGCGAATATGGTAGCAGACGCACTAAGCTAGAAGGTGAAATTGGCACATATCTGGATAAAGGAGACGAAGATGTTATCGCAGGCAGAGAATTGGGAATGCGAGACTAAACCTAACCGACTTGTATTCTTCCATCTAAGGGTACAAGCTGTTTTACCCACGGAGATTTAGAAGGCTCAAGAGTCGGATGAATCATTGGTAAAAAAGAAAAAGCTTATCGCTGAAGGGAAGCTGCTGGGCTTTGAAGTGGACAGTGAAGGAATGCTGACCTGTAGGGGTAGGTTTTGTCTACCCCAAAATTCAGCAATCAACCAAAGAGTGTTGGAGGAAGCTCACCGATCCAAGTATACGGAGCACTAGGAAGGACCATAATGTACCGAGTCCTAAAACAACGATACTGTTGGGATAATATGAGGAGGGACATAGCGGAGTACGTGGCGCATTTCTTAGTGTGCTAGCAACTCAAGGTCGAGCATCAGAAACCATCGGGGTTATTAAAACCATTGGAGATTCCCAAATGGAAATGGGATCACATCACGATAGACTTTGTGACAGGACTACCTCAAACACCGAAGAATTTGGATGCAATATGGGTGGTGGTTGATAGGTTGACCAAGTCGGCTCATTTTCTACCGATCAACGTTAAATACTCCTTAGAAAGATTGACTAACCTATACATTCGGGAAATCGTCAGATTGCATGGGGTGCCGATAACTATTGTGTCCGATAGGGATCCAAGATTCACTTCCCATTTTTGGAGGCAACTGCAGGCAGCATTAGGAACCAAATTGAACTTTAGTACAAGTGCCCATACACAAACAGACGGGCAGTCAGAGCGAACAATTCAAACCCTGGAAGACATGCTCCGAAGCTGTGTTATGGATTTTGGGGGAAGTTGGGACACTCATTTACCTCTGGTAGAATACGCTTATGACAATAGTTATCATTCGTCCATTGATATGGCCCCATATGAAATACTCTATGGTAGGAAATGCCGGACACCCCTCTTTTGGGAAGAAGTGGGAGAGAAAAAGATTTTTCCAGTTGCCAGTATACCTTGGATTGAGGAATCCATGGATAAGGTCAAACTGATAAAGCAGTGCTTACAGACGACTCAGAGCCGACAGAAGAGTTACGCGGATCATCGAAGGAGGGATTTGGAGTTTGGAGTGGGTGACCAGGTGTTTGAAGATAACCCCTCACAAGGGTCTCGTCCGACATGGAAAGAAAGGAAAATTGAGTCCAAGGTACATTGGCCCTTTTGAAATATACAATGAGTCGGGCCAGTTGCGTATCAACTTAACTTACCTAGCCAATTGGGGAAATTACACAGTGTATTCCATGTGTCACTCTTGAAGAAGTACCACCCTGACCCCGAACACGTGTTAAACCATGAAGACTTAGCTGTGAATGAAAAGCTGATGTATGAGGAAAATCACGTAAAGATATGTGATTGAAAAACCAAGACATTGCGAACCAGAGAGATTCCTATGGTTTTGGTGTTGTGGAGAAATCATAAGGTTGAGGAAGCAACTTGGGAGTTGGAAGTAGACATGAGGGATACTTACCCAGAGTTGTTCATGGGAAATGGGAATTTCGGGGATGAAATTCATTAGGGGGGGGGGGGGAATTGTGAAAACTCCAACTATAATGAAGTTAGAATGCATGTAATAGTTGAATTTTAATCAAATATTTCAATCTCTCATCTAATTTTCAGTGAAAAAAAAATAATAATCATAATAATAATAATAATACTAAATAAATAATAATAATAATAATAATAAATATATAAATATATATATAACAATAATAAAAAAATTTAAACAAATAAAAGAAATTACTAGGAAGAGGATATATTAATCATAATAATTATTATTATTATCATAATAATAATAATAATATAAAGGGAAGAGAAAGTCGGCAAGCAGGCGTGAGAAATTTATCCAAAGTAATTTTAGGGCAAGTGGACGTAGGCACTTGAGGGTTAAATGGATAAAATTCTAGGTTTAGGTGTCAGATCCTATGGTTTCATCTAGTATAAATACCTATCACTGCCTTCTCAAGAACATTACAGCCTTAAGTGATTTCCTTGAGTGTCAAAATAAGAACGGAGGTTGAGCAGTGATAACTTAGAAGCAGTGGTTGCTCAAGCCAAGTCTAACTAAGGTGAGTGTTGCATCGCCTTAGATCGAACTGTGTTTAACTGGGTTTATGTTTACATATATGTATATTTATGTGATGCCATCAGAACCTGACTCTCTCGAACTGAAAACTTCACCTCTCGAACCCTTACTGAAAACTTCACCTCTCGAACCCCTACTGAAAACTTCACATCTCGAACCCATACTGAAAACTTCACATCTCGAACCCCTACTGAAAACTTCATATCTCAAACCCCTACTGAAAATTTCACCTCTCGAACACCACTGAAACTTCACCTCTCGAACACCAACTGAAAATTTCACCTCTCGAACACTACTGAAAACTTCACCTCTTAAACCCCTACTGAAACCATCACCTCTTGAACCCCTATTGAAACCATCACCTCTCGAACCCTTACTGAAAACTTCACCTCTCGAACCCCTACTGAAAACTTCATCTCTCGAACCCCTACTGAAAACTTCACCTCTCGAACCCCTACTGAAAACTTCAACTCTCGAACCCCTACTAAAAATTTCACCTCTCGAACCCCTACTTTAAACTTCACATCTCGAACCCTTACTGAAAAATTCACCGCTCGAACCCCTACTGAAATTTCACCTCTCGAACCTCTACTGAAACCTTCACCTCTTGAACCCCTATTGAAAACTTCACCTCTCGAACCACTAATGGAAACTTCACCTCCCGAACCACCACTGGAAACATGCACCTCTCGAACTAGTACCACTGATACCTTTACCTCTAGAACAGTACATCTCGAACCTATGTCTCGAACTAGTACCACTGATACCTTTACCTCTCGAACAGTATATCTCGAACCTACCCCTCAAACTAGTAACCTTGATATCTTCACCTCTAGAACCCTTTCCACTGGAACCTCACTACTAGAACCATTACCTCTCGAACTAGTGCCGCTGAAAACTTTTACCTTACCTCTCGAACTAGTACTACTGAAACCTTTACTTCTCGAGCTCACCTCTCGAACCATACATCTCTAATCTCTTCAACTGAACCTTACCTCTTCAACTCACCAACTGAACCCGTACCTCTCGAACCTAACCAACTGAACCTCACCCCTAGCACCTCACCACTCGAACTAGTACCACCTACCACTCGAACCAGTACCACTTGAACTTGTACCACTTGAACTCACTGCCACCTGAACCAGTACCACTTGAACACCAGTACCACTTGAACCTGTACCACTTGAACTCAGTGCCACCTGAACCAGTACCACTTGAACACCAGTACCACTCGAACCCTTCACTTGAATCCTCTCCTCGAACCCCTGTACTCGAAACCCTATAATTGAACCCATCTATTCGAACCCCTATACTTGAAACCTTATACTCAAACCTTTCTACTCTTTACTTGAACCATGTATACTCGAACCCCATTAGAGAGAGATATGATGGTTAAACTTAAATGATGGTATATACTGACTGTTAAATTAAGTGTGTATTTTATCATACTGTACTCTATTATCGTGAAACTGAATTTATGAACTTCTTTGATATTTTCTGTAAATGACCGACTTGTACTTTATCTTTCCGTGTCAAACTTAAATCATATAGTGCTCTGATATGTTATGTGGATGACCGGATTGTACTTTATTTTGCCGTGTCAAACTTGAATTATCCGCTACTTGATTACATGTCTCTGATTTTGGGGCCTCCGGCGCAATTGTAGTTCGGTCGAAGTTGGCAGGGAACAGTAAGACCGAACCGTCTGATTAGACCGGCTACTTGTAGAGTTTCTGGTATGCTAGCATAACTATTTGTACTAATACGAGCTCGTAAATAAACATATGATTGGGCGTGGTTGACGAGAATGAATTCTGGACTGACTAATCTCCTTCGGGCACCACTGGAAAGGTTATATCTTGTATGTTAATCAGAGTTGCCATATAAGCCCTTGGCAACCACCTGTATCATTTTACTGTGTACTAGGACTTATGGTTGTTTGTTATTTGTTATTCTGTGATCACTAAAACTCAACTGGGTAAATAATGGCGATGGAACCTCACTAAGCAAGGAGCTTACCCTAGTTAAACAACCCTTATTTCAGGTGAAAAAGAACAGTAAGAGAAAAGTACTTTGATGTCTTTACTTTCTTTGAGAAAGACCTTTGGTGAACTGTTAGAAGCTTAACATGAACTTTAAATTTGTAATAGTTAGGTGAAACTTTCACACTTGTATTAATCCTTCACTGTAATAGTAAGTTAAGATTTGAATTTTCTAAATTTGCTTCCGCATAAAACTTATCTGCTCGTAACGGCTAATATTCGATGTAGCATGCTCAGACCCGACCCGATACTCGAGTCGAGGTTTGGGGGTGTTACAGATGTGGTATCAGAGCATTCTCAAACCAACTAAAGGAAAACCCATACTAACCTTAAATAAAAGATTTTAGAGGGAACTATATAAATTGTGGAATAAGTAAGACTAGTTTAGTCCAAACTGGCAAGCTAACAAGCTTGTTATTTCGATAGATGGACAATAATGTAGAAATCGCAAGTAATGCTTTTCAAGAGACAATTGAGGTAAAAAAGATATACTGGAGCCTTCCCGGAGGTTTTCCTTCCTTGGACAGAAATTATTAACAATTCTCAGTGGGTGGAAACTCACGCCTACCCAAATTGGGTAGTACACGCTTTGGTCATGGAACGGGCAGAATTAATCAAAAGGGTTTTTAGCCTCGAGACCCATGAACAGTTGATGAATGATGCAATGTGGAAGTTGTGTCTGCTTGCTAAGGTAGAAGAGGCGAGGGAAAATGCAGTGGTTGCCAAAAACAATCGACTGAAGAACCAAAGAAATAGGGAGCTCGGGCAATGGGATACCAAACAATAGGAAGTTATTCGAGACATGGGCCTAGTGCTGGTAAATGCTTAAGTACTCCAGGGAGGGCTGACCACTTACCGGAGACAACCAGCTGAATCACATTGGAGTCACATTAGGGAGACTCGAGGTATAATGAAGCAAGCTCTTGCTACACTGTGGGGTGATCTACTAGACCGGGCATACCCTGGAGTTGAGCGGGAGTAACGTAGTGGCTCCACCAAATATTCACGAGTCAATTAAGATTGAAAGATGACCTTTGGGAACTGCAAGTTAAGATATTAAGCCTAATGTATTGTAAGTTAAGTACTAGAACTAGAGTAAATCCCAGTTTTGACGTTGAAGGACGTCGAAACTATCATAATGTGGTGAAGTTATGGCTAAAGCTATTGTAAATATTTTAAGATGAAGATAAATTAAAATATTTTATGAATTATATTTTTTTAGAAATAACTAAGTAAGGATCAGCATAATCCGGAGGGCTAACTTGTTAAGTGTAGGACAATGGAAAGGGAACACGGGGAAAGCTCAAACTCTCCAACTGGACAGAATCCCCCAACCATGGGGATGGATTTTTTCGCGAGTTAAGTTACAGAAATATTAAGTCGCATGATCGAAAGAGACAATCAAGCTCGATCTCCTACCAAGGATCGAATTCATAGACTAGAAACAGAGGATGCGGCTTTGAAACATTTTCAGAAATTTCACCCCCCCCAGGTTCAATGGCAGCTCGGATGATGAAGTCACCAAAAATTAGATCGAAACAGTGGCTCGGACTTTCCGAGCCCTGGGATATACGGATTGACGAAAAGTGAATTTTCCCATATTTCAATTCGAAGGAGCCGCGCAAGACTGGTGGAACATAGTACAAAGGAAGTGGGACATGGAGGAAACTCCCAGAATCTGGGAGAATTTTGAAAAATAATTTACAAATAAGTACATTCCACCTCTAGTTAATGAAAGGAAAGAAGCGGAGTTCATAAACTTAAAGCAAGGCCTTTAAAGTATGAGGCAAAGTTTTCCCGACTCTCTAAATTTTCATAGAAGATGGTCTCAACCGATGATGAACGCAAGAGGATATTTATCCAAGGGTTAAGGCTGGAGTTGAAGGATGCCCTAGCCCCAACATATCAGAACAACTATGCCGCAACCATCGAATCCGCCTGCAGAGTGGAGGAAACCAAAAATGCCTTACGAGCCATGCACCAATCGAGAAGGACAAATATGAAATCTCAGTCGGTATACACTCCAGGCCCACAGGGAGCAAACTTTGAGAAAAACAAGGTCCCTAGGAAAGACATACCCCGACCCTCGGCTAGCCTAAGAAGCTCAAGCATCAGGTTGAGAGGAACGACTCAGGTTCGCTGCACGTACTGTAGAAAAGGAAGCCATGATGAGAAGGATTGTTGGAAGCGTCGGAAAAATATGGAAGAAGAAGAGGAAATATTGATATTTGTACCTGGACGTACATGTAAATTAACAAAATTTCACATCCAGCCACTGAACTTTTAAAACTTCAATTAAAAACCCCATGCTGAATTCTTTACAATTTAATCCTTGACGGTCTTATACAAGATTTTGTCAAGTATAATTTACCCAAGTACACTCTTAAACTTTTTCTTACTTATGAAATGAATTTATTTTAGATCGAACAACTTATGTGGCTCTTGAACTATCACTATCGTCCACCTTTAGCCCTTCAATTTTTTTCCAATACTTTTGGCCCCTAAACTTACAAATCTGGTGAATTGTGGCTGTTCCGTCAAGTCAAACCGTTAAGGTAAGTTTTCAACGTTAATTTTAAGGGCAAAATTGACATTTCCTATTTTTCTTTTATCTTTTCTTTTACATTTAATTTTTTTATTTTCTTTTCCCACTTCACTCCTTGCTTTTTCAGTGTGCATCTCATGCACTTGCACCATCTTCTTCAGCGTGCTGCTTCTCCTTTCTCCGACGAAAATGCCACCATTCGCCCCCATAGGAAGAATCTTCTCCAGTCAACTCCAACGCTGCACCTTGGCCTCACGGTGTTAGCGCTCGGCAGCGGTGCTGCCATTGGAAGCATCGGAGAGCACCGTCGGTGTAGGAAGCAGAGTTCGTCACAACTGTTTGACAGCAGAGAGAAGATCTTGCTGGAAAAAATGGAGAAGAACCGGCGGAGGCAAAGGTAAAAATAGAGTTCACCTGCGGTAAAGCCAGAGAAATTCGGCGGAGGCAGAGGCAAAACAGAAAAATTAGGCAAAATAAAAAAGAATCTGGAAATGGGGGAAGGGGAACAGAGAATCTAGACGCAATCCTTTTGACCCGCGATCTGAACTGGTTCTGAGCGTTCAAGAAGGGGTTTTGATGCCAAGGCCTTATACTGAGCTTATTGTCGACTTTTCAGGGTTGACATAGAAGAAGTACATTCCTGACTTTTCGGTGGCAGCTGCGGTGATCGACAGGGGAACTAGGGTTTCAGGAGGTGGGGGTAAGGGGAAGGGGGAAAGAAAAAAAGATAAAGAAAAGGAAAGGAAATAAAAAATCACTGAAAACGCTCTCTACTCTGACACCTTCATCCCCAAAATTCTCTGACACAAAAAAACGGTAACTTTCATCACCGCCATGGGTACGCCAGAAATGGCTAAGCCACCCATCACCACCAGACCCTTCCTCCAAGCTTTAACAACAAAAAGCCCTCCAATTAATTCAATTCTCCCATCAAACCTAGATCTCAATCCGACCACAAAGTTCAAAGGCGAATTAGCTTGTCTGTACTCCAAAGCTGAAATCCAACAGCTAGCTTCGCACTATGCTAATTCTCTTGTCGAAAAGTTTCAAAGGGGAAGACCGGCGATGGACAAGCTGGAAGCTGCGTTCAAAACTATAGCTTTTTCAGGAAAGTATCAGCTCATTTCGATTGACCATCGCCATATCTTAATTCGATTCTAAAAGGTTGGGGATTTTCATCACTGCTGGATGAAATCCCATTGGTCATTTAGCAGCGCTCTAATGAAGGTTCCAAAATGGATGCCAAAATTCTCACATGTCACGGAGTCCTCAGTGGTACCAATCTGGATTACAATCAGGGACGCACCGCTTTACTACTACAACACCTCTTCAATACAAGCTATGGGAACCTAATTAGCAGCTACATCAAAATGGACGTAGTGACCTCAGCTCTCACCAGACCCTCAGTGATCAAAATCTGTGTTGAGGTTGATGTCCAGGTTGTTCTACCTTCGTCAATCAGGTTAGGTTCACTTGAGCAAAATGATAAGTACATAATTGAATATGAAGATATTCCTGATTACTATATCAAATGCAAAAGGTTAGGTCACCATGAAACAAAATGTAGAATGGATATTCCAAAGATTTGTCATGTCAGGGTTCCAAATAATAACAAACAAAATTAAACCAATGAGGATGGTTCAAATATTTTAGAGGATAAAATTATGCCTGATAACAAGAAGGTACTGGAATAGAAATCTCCTGGGGAGGGGACTAGAAGCCCTAATAGAAGCCCCAATAGATTGCCACAAACTTAGAAACCAATCAAGGATAATAATGCACAATCATCAGGTTTAAATCAAGAACAGAAAGAAAAGGTCCAAATTCACATTGAAGACAGTCTAGTTAACAGTTTAACACCTTCTATATCAAATTTACCTGAGACTGATGGAGATGTTGACCCCTTGAATCAAATGAACATGAATCATGAGCTTAGATTTGCTTCTGATGATATGGACATTATACGATCAATTTCCAAACCTATAACTGATAATAAGTTATACACTAATGAGGTCCTAGGTGTTGACATGCAAATAGGAAACAGGTTTAGCATCCTAATTGAATCATAGGATGAAGAAGCCTCAAGCTCCACAGCTGGATTAGAGATTAAAAAAAACACACAGGATGAAGATAATGTGGAAACACAGTCAGGTAACCCACTGATGCAACAAGCAGGAACCACAGTTTTATCTCCATCTCAACATGACATGATTAGGGATAATCAGGTAACAGAAACAAATATGAGTTCAGATAATAAAGTGGAAAAGAGAAAGAAAAGTAATTTCTTTACTCAATTGAATAAAATGACTCTTAGATCTAACTCAAAAAGCTCATCTTCAGGTTATCATGGTTGATACACATAAGAAAGTTAACCTCTTAGTATGGAATGTTAGGGGACTTTCAACATCCACTAAAAGACTCAAAAGGCAGGTTAAGATGTATAACACTAACTTTCTCTACATAATTGAACCAAAGCATAGAGTAGAACAGATTTGGGTGCTAATGAAAAAACTGAAATTTGATGAATCTATGACCTCTCTGAACAATAAAATGTGGGTACTCTGGAAAAATAACTACGTGGTTAATGTAGTTGACTCACAGGAACAATTTCTAGCATTAGAAATAAGTTGTTGTAACCCACAGGTTAAATGGGAAGCTGTTTTTGTGTATTACCTGCACTCCAGATCAAAAAGGCAGATTTTATAGGACCAGCTGGTTCAACAAAACCTAAAACCAGCCATATTTATAGGGGACTTCAACACTGTAGCTTATATTTCTGAGTATAAAGGTTCAAGCTCACCTAATCTGAATCATATTAATGACTTTGCAAATTTCATTAGGTCTTTAGATTTAAAGAACATATCCACAGTAGGTAATCAGTTTACATGGTCTGACAATAGGATCCATTACCCTGTATAGAAATGGTTAGATTGGGGATTAGCTCAGGACTTGTTGTTAGACTCCTTCCCTGGCTCATCCATTCACATTCTTAGCAAAACTACATCTGACCATTCACCAATGCTACTAGAAATCAGAAAAGCAGACAATGCTCAACCAAAACCCTTTAGATTCCAAGATATGTGGGCTAAAAGGAAAGATTTCTTAAATGTAGTACAAGCTAGCTGGTCTATGCCAATACAGGAAACCGAGATTCTAGGATTTTCCTGAAGATTAAAAGGATTAAAATTAAGGCTTAAGGAATGGAATAAAGATGAATTTTGCAATATTGCTGACAACATAAAAAAGGCTGAAGAACAAGTGGTAAAAAATGAAGAGGTCAATGATAGAACAGGCCTAGATCAAGATCTAAAAACTCTTAATCACAATAGGGCTATATTGATCAGGGCTCTGAATGAGGAAGAAATTTATTGGAAACAAAAATCTAAAGTTAAATGGCTTCAAAGTAGGGATGCTAACACAAATTTCTTTCATAATTCATGCAAAGAGAAGAAAACACTCCCTTAGGATAACAAAGATTAAAGATTCAAATGGTCAATGGCTGGACCAACCTGAACAAATTCAAAAGGAGGGAGTTCAATTTTTCACAAAACTGCTCACAGATGAGACCAAATAAGATTATGGTATTTACTACCAAGAATTCCTATGCCACATCCCTAGGATAATTGATGAGGAATAAAATTCCTCATTAATTAAACTAGCTACTTTGACAGAGGTAAAACAAGCTATCCTAGGGCTTAATAAAATTGCTGCAGCTGGAGCAGATGGCTATAATGGGACTTTTTTCTTCACTACATGGGATATTATCAAGGAAGAACTTCTTAAAGCTGTAAATGAATTCCTTGCTGGAGTTCCAATCACAATAGTTGTAAACAGCACTTGGATTGCTTTGATTTCTAAGGTAGTCAATCCTAGCTCTTTTTCAGAATTCAGACCGATCTCACTCTCCAAATTCCTTAATAAAAAAATTTCAAAGATTCTTATGAAGAGAATGAAACCCATGATGCTTAAAATTATTTCAGTATAACAGTCAGCTTTTCTAAAGGGTCGTGATATTGCTATTAATGTTATTCTTATGCAAGAGATGATGAGGCTTTTAAATAAGACAATAGGTAAGAATAATGTTATAATTAAACTTGACATGATGAAAGTGTTTGACAGGGTATCTTGGTCTTTTCTTAATACGGTAATGCTGAGGTTTGGATTTCATGGGAAATTTGTGCATAATGTCTTAAATACTATCACATCTGCTTGGTTCTCTGTCATGATAAATGGGTCACCCTCGGGCTTTTTCAAATCCACAAAGGGAATTAAGCAGGGAGACCCGCTTAGTCCTTTCCTTTTTAATATATTAACTGAAGCTTTTACCATGCCACTGAAAGCTTTGTTTGCTCAGGGATACCTAAAATATTTTAACATGCCAAGGGGTTCCCCAAACAAAACATACATTAGTTATGCAGATGGTACGGTCATGTCCATAAAAGGGAATCCTCAGAACTTAAAAAGAGCTAAAAATTTGCTAACTCAATTTGAGAAGGTTTCAGAGCAAAAAATAAATTACAACAAGAGTGATCTTTATGTCAGCAGTAAAGCCCCCTTGTCTTTCAAGAACAGGATTAAAGAAATCCTTAATATGAAGCTTGGCTCAACACCATTCAGATACCTAGGATGCCTAATGTATGTAGGAAGAATGAAAACTGTGCTATTTCAGCCACTAATGGAAAGAATTGACTCAACCTTGTCTAATTGGAAGAACACTTGGTTAAGTCAAGCTGGAAAATTGACACTTGCTAAATATGTACTAAATGCTTATCCACAATATATATGGACAACAATGAACCCCCCCCCCCCCCCCCAAAAAACAATTATAAAAGATATTAAGGTAAAGTGAGAATCGGAACATGGTCAGAAAAAGGTATGGAGGAAACGGAAAAATATTTCTTTCCCCCAATATGAGAATGGACAAGGAGCTAGGGACATTAGGGTCACAATAAAATATTTTTCTCTAAAGATGTGGTGGAAATTACAGCTTGGTGCACTCTATGGGAAAAACTATTGTGGTCATACCCTAAGAGCTACAGAGACTCACATACATGGAAAAAAATTACCACAGTCTTCTCTATTGGAGAGGAATGTACACAGATACATAGGCAAAGGGGATTGCAGTTTTTGGTTAGGCATTTGGACTGGAAAAGGTTTGCTTATAGATAAAAGGCTAGGTCAAACACCAGCCCCTGCACCTCAGATGACTTTGTCACAGTTTATTAACAGAAGATAACAATTTCTGACGAATTACCTGCAATATTTTCCTTCCTATCTGCATGTTATACTCACACATGTACAGTTGGACACACAAGCAGGAGTTCAAGACAGGATGATCAGGATAAAAGAGCAAAACGGAAAATTCTCAACAAAACCGGCATACCAGGTTTTGAGAAACAGCCGCAACAAGGTCAGATCTTTAAAATTTATATGGAACCCTCAGGTAGCTCCAAAGCTTGCAACTTTCTTCTGGAGATTACTCAATAATTTAATACCATTTGATGACAATATCCAAATCATAGGTATTCAATTGGCATCCAGGTGTTGTATGTGCACTAACACTGATTCATTGATTCATTGAATCACTTTTCAATGAGTGCCCCATATCTTGTAAAATCTGGGAGAGAATGCATGATATTCTGATGATATCGAGACAGAATTTCCCAACTATTTGGGAGAGGCTATCACATTACTTCTCAGTTTCAAATTTTGAAGCAACTAATGAATACCTGATTAGAATATGTCCTATATTTATGTGCTGGAATCTGTGGTTGGCTAGAAATAGAAAAATGCATGAGAACTCTATCTGTTCGGTTGAATTTGTCTGGAATGAGATCATGGAACTTATCATATTAGCTCTGGCAGCTAATCTCATTAATACCCCAAGACAAAATGAACAATACTGGCTAGATTCAGGATTAGTTTCATATTTTAGGGAAAAACCAATAGGATTATGATTGTTAAATGGGACAAGTATTGGTAGGTTAAACATTAATGTAGATGGATCATGGAAATCTTCGAATGAATCAAGTGGTATATCAGCCGTGATGAGAAATCATCAAGGGATTTCCATTGACTGTAGATTTAATCTTATCTTTTGTAAGTCCCCTTTGATTGCTGAAATTCATGCTATTAAACTAGGAGTACAGATTGTTTTAGAGTCCAACCTGAACTCTAACTCCTTTACCATTAAATCTGACTGTATGCTGGCTATACAAGCTGTAAAAAAATCCAGAGAAAGGGTCGTGGGTAATGTATCACCAGTTAATTACTCTACACTCTTTTTACTCTAACTTATCTTATGTGTGCAGGGAAGCTAATCAGGTTGCTGATCAGTTGGCAAAGAGAAGCAGGACTGCACATATTCAAGGTATTTTAACTACTCAGCAAATGAATAAAAAAGAAAGAGGATCAATCCAGCTTGATAGACATGGAATACCCAGCACAAGGTCTAACTGATTCAGTGTACAAATCATGGAGGAAAACACAAAACAAAGAAGGAAATACCGGCTGGGATCTGCTGGGACTGCTGAAATGCACACTTCAAGCTTTCTTTTGACAACTACCATTGTATGGTCCAACCAAGGGTCGATCGACACGAGGGGTGGAGTTTGACTCACTTGGATGCACTTTACACACTTAGTTGTTTTTTGGGATAGACAATATTTTTTGTCTGAAAAGCTAACTCAATCAGTCGTTCAATCATTTGAATGTTTTGTATCAAACAATTGTCACACTTATTTTTAAAGGTTTGGGGTGCCTATCAATCCCCCCACTAAGGTGGTCTTAATTTTTGAAACAAGAGGAAAGGAAAAGAAAAGGAAAAGGAAAAGGAAAGGAAAAGGGAAAGGAAAAAGAAAAAGGAAAGGGGAAAAGAAAATTGAGAAATGAAAAGGTCAGTTTTGCCCTTAAAATTAACGTTAAAAACATACCCTGACGGTTTGACCTGGCGGAAAGGTCACAATTCACCAATTTTGTAAGTTCATGGGCCAAAAGTGTTGGAAAAAAAATTGGAGGGCCAAAGGTGGACAATGGTAATAGTTCAAGAACTACACAAGTTGTTTGCTCTTTATTTTATAAGTACAAATTGATTTTTTTTCAATTTTACTTATTTATTTTTTGATCATTAATGTTTTTAATTATGTATAATTAAAATTGATGAAAAATTATTTATTATAAACACATATTACAATGAATTTAACAAGATTACACATAATCGTTTCTTATTTTGTACTCCCTCCGTCCCAAAGAAAATGACACATTTACTTTTTTCAAGTTAAAATTTGTAAACTTTGACCATAAATATAAATTAATAGATAAAAAATAAAAATATCATGTAAGATATTGTTAGATTCGTCTTAACATCTATTTTTTAAATATCATTTTTTTTGCAAAATTATTATATGTAGATAGAAATATTGTTGGTCAAACATGATCATTGAACACCGTAAAAAAAATAAATGTGTCATTTTCTTTGGACAGAGGGCATATGCTAGTTGAATTTTATTGTCAAAATAAATTAATTTTAACATAGTAAACAATAACTTATGCAAGGTCCATTGAGACGGAGAATATAGTGTTTACGTGTAGAAATTAATTTGGTCAAACTCTAACCTTCTATCTATATATAAATGGTTAATTTTATTACGTGAAACAGTATTAGATTCTTCATAATACATATTATATAAATATTTAATTTTGTTAAATAGCAATAGATTCTTGGCAAAGTCTTAGGAAAGACGGTCTTTCCATAGGCTTATGGAAAGACGGGGTTTAATTAGAATAATAAAAGGTAAAAGGTCTTAGTTGCAATATTAAAGTTTTAGTATGAAACATATAGTAGTTATAAAATTTATAACCCGATTCATGCTACCCGAAAATTTTATCTTAATTTCTTCTAATTTACACTTTAAACCTTGGTCTTTCCATAACTTATGGAAAGACCGTCTTTCAAGAGACGGACTCTAGATTCTTCATAATATGTATTTTCAAAATACTTATTATTTATTTATAATTAAATATAGAGTGTGTCTCTCGAAAGACGGTCTTTCCATAAGTTATGGAAAGATCAAGGTTTAAACTATAAATTATAAGAAATGAAGATAAAATTTTTGGGTTTGCATTAATCGGATCATAAACTTTATAACTAATACATGTTGCATAATAAATTTTTAACATTGCAACTAAAATAGTTTACTTTTTTATTATTCTAATTAAACTCCATCATTCTATAAAACAATGGAAATATGGTCTTTCTCAAGACTTTGCCTTATATATATTAATCGATAAACATCTTTTCATTAGACTATACTACTTGGTTAAACATCTTGATCGGAACATTAGTTCCCTACTAGGTAGTTTTTCTTAGGTTATGTCCAATTTGTATAACTTCTTTCTGGTTAATGTTACGGGAAGTCAAGTAATACACCTCATATCTATTATATAAAAAAGAAGTACTCCCTTTGTTCTAAGGGATTCGCATAGATTTTTTTTTACAGTCTTAAAAAAATATATTTAATTGTAAATATATGTAATTACGGACAAAAATGATGCAAAAAATTTGTAATTTAAAAATTATATGTAAGAAAAAAATTTAACAATACCTCATACAATTATATTATTACTATCGTGATCAAAGTTCGACAGCTATGACCATAGTAAATGTGAAGGGAGTAACAAACTTTGAATAGAAGTTTAAAACATCCATAATTATCTAAACATAGTCAAGGACTCAACCCCACAGAAACAAAAATATTCATGCATCACACTCCTCAACTCCCATCCACTTCTCAGTTACACATTTCTCCCTCCATAAATGCCTTACTCACCCCCCTTTTTTTTAATAATCACTCCACTTCTTCATTCCTCCCTTTATATATATCCCCACTAAACCAACCAAAAAATCAACAAAAACCAAATTCTCCAAAACAGCTATGAACTCCAAAACCATTTTCATCTTAGCTCTCTTGCTCATAACCGCCACCCTCTCCCTCGCAACCCGGCCCGACCCGGATAACCACACCAAGGAGAAGAAAACCCACCACAAAGGCGGCGGCGCCACCGGCGGTGGTGGCGGTGGTGGCGGTGAGGGTGGCGGCTACGGAGGGTACTTCGGGCCCGGAGGCGGGTTCGGAATCCCCGGGTTCGGCGGCGGCGGCGGGTATGGAGGCGGAGGCGGGTACGGGTACGGGGGCCCGAGCGGGGGGTCCGGGAAAGGGTGGATCGAGAGGCCCACGGTGGTGTGTAAGGAGAAGGGCCCGTGTTACAACAAGAAGCTGAGGTGTCCGGCCAAGTGCTTCACCTCCTACAGCCGCTCCGGGAAGGGGTACGGCGGCGGAGGCGGCGGCGGTGGCTGCACCATGGACTGCACCAAGAAATGCACGGCTTACTGCTGAAGAGATGGATCCTGTTTTCGGGTCGGGTCGAGCCGGGCCGGGGCGGGCGGGTTGGATGTTGTTTTGGGTTGCTCTCTCTCTCTCTAGTAGTACTACTATTATTATAATTCGAGTGTGTTATTAGTATCTACCTACGAAATAAAAATGTTATTTTGGTGTGTTAGTTGTGTAGTACTGTGTGTGACTTAAATCTTGAGCCATTGTGTTTTGAGTAAAGTACTAAAATAATTTTAAATTTAGAATGAAAGTGTCAATATAATTTTGTTAAATAAAAAAGTGTTAAAATAATCATAATTTTAGATGCACGTGTCAATCTAACATTGGTAGTCATTGAATTCGATTGTCCAATGAAAATTTTGGTCAGTAATAATTTCATCCTTGGATTAAAAAAAGAAAAAAAAAAGAAAAGACAAAAATGCCCTCGGACAAATAAGAAATTAGCAGCGACAAGGGTTTGCTTGAAATATTTTTTTAAAGCTTCCCTTCATGGTTGATCTTTAAACGCATCGATTAGGATCGATGTCGCTCCTACATGCCTTTGCCATCGACGACAACACAACCTGATGTCACTGTATGGGCGTAGCTAAAGTTAGGTTGTTGCTGTGGTGGGAATGGGTTTATGAGGTGGGGATGGGTTTATGAGGTGGGCATAGATTTCTTGGGTGGGCATGGATGGTGATGGGTAGTAGCGATGGGTTGTGGGATGGGTGGCCATGAGTGGTGGTAGTGGTGGCGGGAGGTAGTGGTTGTGGGATGGGTGGCCATGAGTGGTGGTAGTGGTGGCGGGAGGTAGTGGTTGTGGTTGTGGTGACTGGTGGTGGGAGGTGGTGACAGTGATGCAGTGGTGGCGGAGGTGGTGGCTAGTGGTGGGAGATGGTGGTTGGCAGCGGGAGGTGGTGGTAGTGGTGGTGGTATAGTGTTGGCTCAATGTTGGTTGGGGTAAGGGGGGTTTGAAGAAGAAGAAAAGGGGTAAAATGAGGAACAAATATTTAGCTTTAAGGTACGGGGTATTCGTCATTTCATATTTGGTCAATGTTAAATTCTTTCATTTAACGTCAAAATGGGCCAAAAGGTTATACCATTGTATTTTATCATAAAGTTATGGTTATTTTAGTTTTTTTTTTATTTTGTATGATTATATTGACACTTTCAGCCTAAAGTCATGGTTAGAAGTGTAACATTCCCTTGGTTTTTCATGTTATCAAAGATATGTTCTGTTCATTTGATTTGATTTAAACTGAACTTGTAATTGAAGATAGTAATAGTAGGATTTAAGTTGGGTTTAACTTTTTAACTTGATTCAAACTCAAATAAATTGAAGCATAATTAAATTTTAAAACGTGATATAATTTTAAAAAGTAACTTGTATGTTTTGGGGGGGTAGATTTTTGGTGGAAACCATACGAGAATCGTAATATGATTGCAATTCAAACGGGGTGGAATTAGTGATGACAAATGTTGAGATCCGAGTCTCTGTTTTGCCCTTTTATGTAAAGGTTTCTTCTTGTCCTACCTTTAAAAGGAAAATTGATGGACTATTTGCTTTGGTCCGTTGACTTTAATGTAACTGTAGTCAAACTTCTTACTTTCTTAATTAAGAAGAAAATCATAGTTAAGCATCCGTCCGTGGTCAACTCAACTTCTGCAAAATTCAAGATATGTAAATAAATCATACTCCCGTCTAAATTCAAGGTTCACATTTTAACTTTTAACGGTTGAATTGAAAAATATTTGATTATTAATATCTTTCATTAAAGATAATAAACACTTGTGAAAATTTAATATTGTGAAAATATATATTTTAACAAATCTAACAATATATCACATAATAATATTTATATTTATGTACTAATTAATTTTATGATAAAAATAAGAAGTTTTAATTAAATAAATAGTTAAATGAGACATAGGAACTGGGACATAGGAAGTAGCATTGTTAGTGCTTGACAATGCTCTGAGAAAAATCATAGTATTGTAATATACTTGTAGAATTCTGGATTTAAAATTTAATGATATTCAATTTAATCCATCTCAATTCGGTGATACTTTGCGCATTAAAGTCCTATTTCATTTTTTTAGGTAATATGCAGATATAATCTTATATGTTGTGGAAAGTGCAAATATAACCCTTAGTTGTTTTTTAGTGCAAATATAATCCTTATTGTTGAATGAAAGTGCAAATATAACCCTCTGGCCATAATTGGCGTTGACCATCAGAATCCGGCCGTTGACCAACTTGCAATGACTAAAATACCCTTATGGCTAAACCCTTGACCTGGAAGGACAATTTTGCCCTTATTATCATCGGGCCCACAAAAAACCATATGTTACCATCATCCACCCCCAGCCACTGCCCGGCGACCGCCACCCGCCGCCAACTCTGACAACCACAACTCACCACCGCAACCCACCCTAACCACCACCTCCAAACAACGTCGGCGGCGGGATTCCATTCACCACCACAACCACCACCAAACCGCTATCCCACCAAGACGCCTGATTTCATTCAACGAAGATGCCTGATTCCATCTCGCAACACATAAACCAAGACAAAGACGCTCGATTCCATTCTCACAACACAGAATCCACCAGCCAATGATACAGAACAAGACAAGCCCTGACATCCAAAACATCTCCGGCCCAGAAATCCAGTTCCCCTTCCACCTCAATGGCCGGTAACCCGGTTCCCCTTCCACCGTGGCTTTCTGGGGTTCCATACCCGGTTCTCAGAGACAGCAACGTTCTCGCCGCCTCGTTGTACTTCTCATTCCCTGCTCCTTAAAACACTGCCATTTCTTCCCCTTCAGCTGTTTCATCCTGTTCACCTTCTTCTTCAGCGGCAACCATTTTTTCCGGGGATTCTCATCTCCGCCGTGGCGAATTAAGGCGGTTTACACAGAGGCAGATTACACAGAGGCGTGAATTGGGTCTCGTCTTTACACAGAGGCAGATTACGAGGTGGTTTACACAGACGGAGATGGATTACACATAAGCGTGAGTTGGGTAGCAACCATTTTCTCTAGAGGCGGGCAGAGGGATGAAGAAACAGCGGCAGAGGGAAGGAGAATGGAGCGACGGAGGGAAGGAGAATGGAGCGGCGGAGGGAAAGAATGAAGTGGCAGGCCGGTGGCGGAAGGAAAGAGAAAAGGGGGTATTAATGCCAATGGGGGTAATATTATCATTTGAGAAATGGAGGTTTTTTCAGTTTTTTAAATAAATTGCCAGGGGAAAATCATCATTTCACCGTATTCTGGCCTCAAACCGGGTGAAAAGGCTATATTTTGCACATAACCTGAATAGATAGGGTTATATTTACACTTTTGAATAGCACAGGGTTATATTTGCACTTTCTTCAATTACATAGGGTTATATTTGCACTTTTCTCCATTTTTTTAAACCACTTGTAACTAAACAATAAAGAAACTTCAACGGAATACACCTAGAGATGCCAATTCAGGTTATCGTGTCAGGTTCGTAGTGGGTTGAAACGTGTCGGGTTGAAACGTGTTGATTTAATTTGTCATGTCGGATCGGGTTGAATCGGGTTACTGTCGTGTTAGGTTGAAAATGTGTTAGTTTTTTTTCTCGGGTGGGGTTGTGTCAAGTGGAGTTAATATTGGGTCGGGCTACTATCGTGTAATTTTATACTCGGGTTATGTCGGGTCAGATCATAATATTGTCAGGTTGGATCGGATCGGATTAGTATCATGTCATTTTTTGTACTGAAGTTTTGTTCGGGTCTGATCATGTCAGTTATTTTTTTATAATGTTTCATATTGGATTCAGATATATTTCGGGTTGATTTATTTTAGATTGGGTTTTATACTACCCGATTAAATTTGGATTGGTTTATGTTATATTTCAATAATACTATTGTTACAACTGCACTATAATCGGGTTTTGTTTCGTTGTAACTTATAACTTTTAGTTATGCATTATTGGAAAACAGGTATATAGACACGATATGTCATTGTTGAGAGAGCAATATCGGTGCTAGGAATTTCATAGGCACCGGTAATCTGGTAAATGAAACAAAATACTTATGCCTATAAATAAATCTAGCACCGGTTCACTGAATACCGATGCTAGATACCGGTGCCTATCAAGAAAAAACGTCTGAATTTAATTTTTTTTAGCACCATTTTTGGGTGAGTGACATATATTGGTGCTAATACCAATGCATGATCGGAAGAGTGGTTTTTGCAGTTAAAATTGTGGTGTGGCAAAATATCTAGCACGTATACTGGTGCCAGTATTGCATTTAATTTTAAATTAAAAAATAGTTTGAAGCAGTCCCATGCACTTGCATTATAATTGTATAAGCATTGATATATTGACGAATGGCACCGGAAGTCATATCAGTGCTCCATACATATAAAAATTCCCAACATTTACAAGGTAGAATAGGAAAAAAAGTTTTGAAAATGAGTTTACAGTATTAGGAAAAAAAGTTTTGAAAATGGGTTTACAGTATGAGTTACTCTAAAACATGTACTAGCATTTTCAAACATTTCACCAAAAAATTGATTTATTTGTATTTTTATATTTAGGCAACAATAACAAAAATCATATATTTTGGAGCAGTAGATAATGGGGTAACACAAATTCTGGCCACATTGTAATTTTCCAAAACTGTGTAGAAGTAATCAATGTTGACTTTCGAGGTCCTTCTACTCACCCATAGATGCCCAAATTTCAAAGTCGCAATAGTATATTATTGAATTTTATTTTGGTGTCACCAATTTCGTGATTCGACAACTCCAACTTTCTTAGAGGAAACTAAGTGCAAAATGTAAAAAACTTTACTCGTAACTCCAAATTAAAATCCGCTCTAAAGTGATGCTACCCTCTACACACCCATTGTATTTTCCAAGTACGTAACAAAATATTTATCAACAATCAAGAATAAGAACATATTTGTAATCATTTTCGATTTTCCTTTCTTACTTCTAAGTAATCAACTTTAAATACTCTAGAACATGTATTGGCGTTTTGCAACATTTCACCAAAAAATTTATTTATTTAATATTTCTATATTTAGGCAAGAATAACAAAAATAATGTATTTTGGTGCAACGAATAATGGGGTAACACAATTTTTGGCCACAGTGTAATTTTTCCAGACTGTGTAGAAGTATTCAATGTTGACTTTCAATGCCCTTATATTCACACATACATGCCAAATTGCAAAGTCGCAATCGTACATTATTGAATTGCATTTTAGTATCTCCAATATCGTGATTCGACAATTTCAACTTTCTTGGAGGGATCTGAGTGCAAAAGGCAAAACCTTTACTCATAACTCCAAATTGAAATCCGCTCGAATGTGATGATACCCAATACACCCCTATTGTATTTTTCAAGTCCGTAACGGAATATTTATCAACAATTGGGCACAAGAACATATCCATAATCCTTTTCAATTTTCTTTTCTTACTTCTAAACAATCAACTTTAAGTTACTCTAAAATATGTACTAGCGTTTTCCAACATTTCACCAAAAAAATTTATTTGTTTTCTATTTCTATATTTATGCAAGAATAACAAAAATTGTGTAATTTGGAGAGAAGGATAATGTCGTAATATTATTTTAGGCCATAGCGTAATTTTTCATAAATATGTTAGATGCGCTTTTGTGCCTACTATCTTAGTTGAATAAAAGTGTTGAGTATTCATTGAATTCAATTCACCTTTTAAAATGCTTTAGTGCATTTTTGTGTGGTAATAAATATTCTGATTCTATTTTTTTTTAATAAAAAAACTAGTGTAGTCTCACACGCGTTGTGCTGTATTATTAATTTAAAAAATTAGGATTACTTTTATGTACTTTTTGTGTCTTACATTTAAATTGAAAATAAAGAATTTTATTTACAATTTTGAAGTTTAGTCATCTAAGGAAAATTATATGAGTAATGAAGTAAAATAATTAGTTAGGTTAGAAATCGTTACATATTAAATACAATAACAATGATTATTATTTTTAAATATTTCACTCAAATTAATTTAAAAAATTATTAATATGTTGAGCTCATTTTAAAGGTTATCATAATTATATATATCTCATTGAATAAAATTAAATATCAAATATTCTTATTAGTCCCACTAATTATAAAATACCCTCATCGAACAGTTGCTCGGTCTATAACAAAAATTTGTGATAATTTATTAAATATTATTTTTACAATACTTTTCAAACCGATTTTTGAAATTAATATTTAGTCGACTCTCTATAATTACTAATTCAAAATCATAATTTTAATTAGACATCTCTCTTTATTTATTTGACTATTATTCATTAGATTTATAAATTTATTCATGCGCATTTTTTAACTTAACCTTGTGTATTCAGATTTGTTATGAGTTGACTTTATGTACCAGTAATCATATCTTTAAACTTGTAATATATAAAAAACCCCACTTTATTCTAATAAGTATGTGTAAAGAATTTATCTAGTTTGATGCATAACTAAGTTGACTTGGCTCCATATTAAATGTTAATTAAATTTTTATAACTACATCTGTTTTGGCTTGATTACACGTTAGGGTTTTATAGTTGATTTATCAGGTTGAATTAGGTTTGGGTTTAATTGGGTTCGGGTTGGGTCGGATTTGGGTTGATCTCGAGTTCGTGTTCAGGTCGGGTTCAGGTCTAAATTATCGGGTCATATTCGGATTTTAGGTTGAATTCGTCCGTGTCGGGTTGGGTACATGTCAATATTTCTTGGGTCAAAATTAAGTTTAGGTTGAGTTCGATCGTGCCAGGTCAGATTCGGATCAACATTTCTCGGGTTAAATTGAATTTCGGGTTAATTCGATCATTTTAGTTTTAGTCAAGTTCTCGATTCGAATCAGATATTGATAGCTCTAAATATAGCACATGAATGTCAAATTTTGAGATTCACCTTTTTATCTTTTTTACCCTGAAGTTGAATGTAGAAGGTGTTGGCACTCTTGTACAAACATTGTAATGTTTCCAATTTAGCATATCTATTTTGACCGCTCCATTTAATTTGCTGCACGAAATTTGAAGTGGTACCAAAACCTATTTTGGTGTGGTAAAATGCAACATGTCAAGACCACTTCTTTTACATGTAGAAAGTCATATGCAACGTTTTATTTACATAAAAATAAATAGAGTGCGTCTCTTGAAAGACAGTCTTTCCATAAGTCATGGAAAGACCAAGGTTTAAAATGTAAATTAGAAGAAATTAAGATAAAATTTTTGGGTTGCATTAACCGGGTTATAAATTTTATAACTACTACATGTTGCATACTAAATTTTTAATGTTGCAACTAATACCTTTTACCTTTTATTATTCGAATTAAACCCCGTCTTTCCATAAGCATATGGAAAAACCGTCTTTCCCAAGACTTTGCCAAATAAATATAATGATCGAGAGTAACGTGAATACAAAATAAAATAAGGTAATGTGCTTTTATACTTGGAGATTTTTTAATGAATGTTATTTTAGGTTCTCATCTTTTGAAAGTACTAAACAACCCATGAATTGATTCGGATGCTAGTCAATCAATGAATTCATCAGTGAGCTTTCAGATAACAGGGATGAAGTTGCACATTAGTAAGAAATAAAAAATCTAATATCACTTTTAACAAATACAGGAATAGAGAAGCACATACGTAAGAACTCGAAGGAAGGGGGTCCAAGGCATGCGGGTTGTGTGTGACCGCATTGGATCCAAGGTTGGGAAGGGCTCTCAATATGTAGTGGGTACATGGTATGCGTCATTGAAAATAGGAAAGCGGGTCTTTATGTAGTAGTACGTACAACGGAGCTCTCACCGATTAGTAGTACCACATTTGTGGTGGGTTTGGAGGGCAATGCTTTGTAGGCGTTACATACTTCTGGGTTATAGAAGAATTGCATTATAGCAGGACTTTCTTGGATGAAAGCAGAGTAGAGATTTATTTTTTATGTTTTTACTTTCAGGTGTGATGTTAGTACTCTCACGACTCCGGCGAGATATAGGTTTTTCCCCGCCGGTGATTGGAGAAATCCAGCGACAACCTTCAAAAAGGCTCTTATACTAGAACTGCGGAGTTGTGGCAACCCGATAGGGATCAACCCGACCAACAATGAATAAATATGGAGGCATGCAGTACCGTTCTACTTCAAAACAAAATGAACCTACAATCGAAACTACTCAAGCAAGCGCCTCCCACCGATGATCAGAGTGATCCAACAACAACCTCAAACCATAGAGTTAATGCAACCCAGTGAAGACGAGATGTTTAGAGGCACAAGTCGAGTAGCAAACTACCATTATGGCATGTGAACTTCAATCCGGAAATTTCCTAGGGATTGATAGGTTCATTTGTGGAGACTCACTCACACTTTCAGATGTTGGTTTTCAAGTTTAGAAAGATTACTTCTAGTTGTGCGACTCAAACCTAGCACAATTACGTAACAATTCAAAAATTAATGAGATTGGACCATTGTTTTCCAAAAAAAAAAGTTCATTCTTTCTTATTTATTTAATCTCTTAATAAACATATGTTGTATTAATTATTTTATCAGATTTGTTCACAAAACAAAGTTCATTTAATATTATTTTATTAATTGAACAATTTACAATAAATAAATAATTATATAACAAACTTTTACCGATCTAATTTCAAATTTGTTCAAAAACTTTTGTTTGCATATATAGTCCCTCCGTCTCAATAAATGTCAAACACACTTTTTCTTGAATCAATGCAGAAAAAGTGTTATATACTGAATATACAAGATAAGTTGGAACACGTATACTATAATACTACCTCCATTCCAACCGAATCTGCACATTTTTTTAATCAACTTTCTCAGTCTCAGGTCATGTTTGACCATAAATTTCAACTATTATACATAAACCAATATCATCATGTGAGATATTGTTGGATTTCCTGCTTGATGTAATTTCTAAATATCAAATTTTAACACACTGTTAATGTACGTAACTAAAGGTTGTCGTTGATCAAACATGACATGAGAAAGTTGAACAAAAAGTATACACATTTGACTGGAACGGAGGAAGTACATACTCCGTATTAAAGAAGGGTCTATAAAAGAATTTCTTCCCTGAGCCTCAAATTAGCTTCGAACGGGGGTGTCTACCCTAACAAAATACCATGTTGTCATCAACACTCAACGATATGACCCATATTCGATTTCAAAGATGCCATGAAAGCAACATTTTCAAAGGAAAGAAACTGAGAGGCACTACAAAGTAAAATATGAATTTGAATAAACTTAAACTCATCAAATATACAGATGGGAAGAGGTGTACAAATATAATTCAAACACAAAGAGAGTAACGGTTTGCAAGTGATCAGCGTAAATGGGGTTGAAATGAATGCGACATACATACAAAAATGAACACTACCAAACAGTAACCCAAACCACCTGACTATAGTATTATCTACTCCTCTCTCAGTAGCGGAGAACAGTTCTAAGAATGCGATGATGGTCATTCGCAGCTCAGTGTTGTATCAAACTGCTGCTCTCAAGGCCCCTCGAGCAGCCTCACGTTTCATCTCCGCGGCTTTGCCACTGCCTCGGAAATACATGTAGACTTGCTGCAGATGAAAATACATGAACCAGTACAGGGAAATGAGATCTTTAGATCACATGTTTTTTAGAAAGAAAAAGAAGAGGTATTCTAAAGCAAGAGCAGCAGATTCAGACCTGGATAACCCAAATGCTGACAACTGCCTCGAGGCAGAATAGACCGAATCCAATGAAATAGAAAATCTGTTCAAGTGGAAATATATGCACTAGTTATAAATGCTAAATTGTGCTCATGTAGAACATGGTAAGACATGAAACTTTACGAAGGTTAACATTTGGATACACCACTTCTTTCAATGAAAGTTGACAAACCATGAACGAAACTGTTAATGAACATCATACGTACCCCAACTATGGCATGCTTGCCAATGAGATCTACAGCAGGCAGGATACCCCTGATCAAAAGTAACACACAACAACATAACCGTCATCAGAAGATTGTCAACAAATCTAATGGTGTCTTTCTAGTTTTGGTCTTTCAATTCTTTTCTTTATCTTTTTTGGTCTGCGTTATGGTTTTTTTTTTCTTAGAAGGAAGGATTGAGGAAGAGTGCAAGTCAATAAACTTACGCTAAGGATTTTCCTTTGAAAACGACTGGAGGAGCAACCGCAGCAAAAATGACAAATGCAATGTGAAGCTACACAAGATAGCAGACAATAAGCCATCTTCACTAGCTGTGATGAAATAGAAAACCACAACAATGAAAGACACTTACCATATAAAACATGAAAAACCACCCGAACTTCATAGCACTATCAGTCCTGGTATTAAAAAAATTGATGTTAAACAAAGAAGAAAAATCACCCAAACATCATAGCATCATCAGTTCTTGCGCGTAAAAGGTTAAATCCATCTAAGAATAAAAATACATACCTGTGGGCGCGGTAGAGTGGCCTGTACCACAACACATAGCCTCCTGGTACACCTGATATGAAGTATATAATGGCAAGGAACCAGATTTTGGGATCTAGACAAGCAAAACAAGTTTAGGTCAGGCCAGGGCAAAACCATCAAATCAGAAAACTTAGGAAGAATAAATTCTAGGGGACAAACCTCCATTCTTAATCCATGCTGTTGTAACGGCGATAACATTCCAGAGAAGGCATGCCGTAAGACCTGCTTGCCAAAAGCATAGTTATGCTTAATGCAGGTTATTACTAGAGGCCAATATATGCAGGCTAGATATGCAAAAGATTTACTTATATGAAACTAAGGCCCTTCTCTTTCCAACATATCTGCACTTCAGTACAGTAAAATTCCGAATTTATACTATTTAGCTTAGTTTTGGTCTACTATTCCTATTTTTGACTATGTTAACTTTCGTTCAGTTCAATTCAAAATCAGCTCAAAAGTATATGACCTAATTGGAGTGGAAGCACGGTTAAAATGTCCAATTATGCAAAGTTTCAACTACAGAAGGAACCCCCTCAGTATCACTCATGGAATGCTGATACTTGCATTTACCCTTTTCAATTACATAATGCACATCACTTCTTTACAAATCCCCAGAAAATCAATAGAAATCATTCATTAGGGAAAATTGCAATGCAAGAAGCAGAAAGATCAACAATACTTCTTTTAGATCTCCAATTAAGAAAAATTGCACGCACGGATTGATGATATTAACAAAATAGGGTTTTAGTGGACTCCGTCATTCCTAACACAGATGGGCTGATAGGATTCAGCATTCACACACCTCAAAGCATATGGACGAGGACATAACAAAAAAATAGGCCAGTAAAATGGACACTCGTTCACATTACTACACAGCATTAAAGATTTAAAAGGAAGAAATCAGAAATCTTCATAAGCCTCAACTAATCCCATCTCCCTCCAAGAGTAATAGAAACTAGAATAAAATTCAGATACTTATAAAGATTAAACGTGGAGAATATGAAACAAATACACAAAATTTAATGCAAATCTGTTGAACGATATAACTTCCAACAAGAATAGAGATGATGAACAATGACATACCCAAAAAGGTTGAGAATGCAACGTACTGAATCCTTTGTAGATGAATAGGAATTTCACTTCCAATGTCATGATGAATTATTGGAAAGAAAGGTGGCCAGTTTTTTTCCTCGAGAACAATGCCAGCTGCAAGGCAAAAGATACAACCCAGACTTTACTCAATCTGAAAATTGAGCTCACACTTTGCATAACAAAATAGCAACAGTGAGAAAAAAATTAAAGAAACAAAATTGTAGGACTGAGGAAGCGAACAAATTATGTCCCGCTATTTTGAAAAAAACAGACTCAACAACAGCATTAACTGAGAAATGGACCATCAGCAAATAAAAGCTCTTCGAAGTCAATGTCAATATTGGTAATTCATGAGCATGGGGCATGGATCCCAGAAGGGTTACGAAGAAACAGAATTATAAAGGAAGTAAACAAATCACCTCTAGCAGCAGCCTCTTCCTTCCGTCTCACATCCTGCAACAAGGATAGCCATCATGAGCTTCTACGTAGGACCAGAGAAATTTGTAAAGCAAAAACAATCAAACAGCAAATAGAAGATATTATGTGTACGAAAAAAGAATTGATATCCAGAAAAGTTTCTACGTAAAAGGAGAGGCTCATCAGTTTTTTTTTCCGAACTGCATCAGATCTTAAAGCTCTTTGAGGGGGAGATTAAAAATTCTATGCAGCCACAGTTGAATATTACAAATGAAAATCCTTCGTACTTCGAGAAAAATAGTCATTATATACGAACTGTATTCACCTTCGGCCTATACTTTACTAATAGGATTAGAATTACAATGAAGGAAAAGAAATGTATCGAAGCCAGTCAATAGAATTCGGGTTTCCTATCATATACCTGTTCCCGCCTCCTCAATTCAGCTTCCTTAGCTTGCAGTTCCTTCTCTTTCTTTTTCAAATCCTGCAATAGAGATGCATTTCCATGAGCAGATCAGGCATGACTGCCATAATACAGCTACAAGTTTGTAAACATGAGTTGTGCACTATATTTTAAAAATTCAGACCTACCGCAGCACTATCAAGAGGGATATCAATTGATGCAGTACTATTATAAAAGTCTGCAGGCTCTGGTGGGAGTGGCGAAAGCCTCGAGTTTGTGGCAGCAGGAACAGTCCCTGACTGAAATTTCAGAAAGGCAAAGAGACAACAGCAATGAGCTAACTATTTTTTCCAAAGAAACCAGCATTTGATCTATGCTAAATCCAAGACTAGATTCACAAAATGTAATTAAAGAATCATAAAGGCATGCAAAAAATTATTTTAGCAACACAAACAGATCAACAGGATAATGTCCCAAACAAGTAGCTCAATCAGACAATCTTGTAAACGGAAAACAGAGATTACTTCAACCTAACGGTATCTTCAAACCTGTTTAGTCAATAACGATAGTAGAACCATATAGTATAACACATTTAAAACTTTATAGCAGGAAAGAAATCGAAGGACAGACACCAAGTGACATTCACTTACGGTGGTGTAAAATGCACCTCCAGTATACTTAGAATTACCCGCCGGCTTTCCTCCATCCTGTCATCAAAATCGTTCCAAAAAACAATCGAAAACATTAGAAACCACCCAAAAATCAAGCACAAAAAACATTTCAAACACTAAAACCCCTCTCAACCAACATCTCCTTAAAATCATGGAACTACAAAAGTATTCCGCCGACATCTTGCAGCCCGAATCAGTAACAGCTAACAAAAATGAACCCACATCACATATATCACTTCAATCAATCAGTCAAACCAAAGTCAAACAAGCACAGATTCAAAAACCCAACACAAAACTCATACAATTACTCACCAAAAACACAAAACAAATCCCTCAAAAAAAAACTCCATTCAATCAGCAGTGAACTCGACTTAGAATCAAAACTGAAGCATAAATAGAGAGAGTTAGGAGCTCACGGCAAAAGGGTTCACTTCATCTTCTTCCTCGAACGGGTTCCGATCATAACGGCCGGCCATTGCGCAATCTACGGCCCAGATGGGGTCTTCTTCTCAACACACTATTTGCTGCTGCTGTTTCAGAGATCTGAGAAAACTGAATAAAGTGGATACAGACAGCTTAGACAATAAGGAATTGAGAGCAGTTCGGAGGATTCAACGTACTTTAAATTTTTGGGGAATTGTCAAAGTAATTTCTTGATGTGAGAACAAAGGAATAAAAAATGTCGACGTTCTAGAGAGAGAAAGAAGACTAGTTTGCCCCTTCTCTCTCTTCTTTCTCCAACCGTGTTTTTTGGTCAGCCAGCCCAGAAGCCTATAAGCACATCGTTTTGTTTTTCACTAAACCCGTGATTAACTCCCATAATCCCATTTCTGTGGTAGTAATCCTCCAATTCACTTACATTAACCTACTTTAATATGCGTTTAGTTTTAGGAGAAGTGTATTTTTTGTGGGTGAAGGAAAATGTTGGTTGGAATAATGATGAGTTGAACTGGCATTATAGATTTTTTGAAAATAATGTTAAAGTTAAAGATACTCTAATAATGCAAAACTGAAGGGCATTATGGATTTTTCAATTTTTTATCCCTCTTCATGTATAGAGAGTCATTAATAAAAAATAAACCTAATATAGAAAGTGAGCTAGTGTATACTAGCGGAGGGAGTATGTATTCGTCGATAAGTTTCTAACACACAATGGAGTTTCCATTGGCTTTTAGTACTGCAGGTTCAGATGGAAATGCTCCATAGACTGATACCTACTTCTGGGTTGTAAAAGATTTGCATTGTAGCATGATTTCCCTGGACGAAGGCAAGGTTTAGGTTAATCTTGCTCTAGTTGTTTTTTTACGTTTCTATTTTCTAGGTGTGCTTTTAGTGCTCTCGCAACTCATACGAGATTTAGGTTCGTCCCCGCGGTTGATTGAGAAATCCAGCGACAATCTCAAAAAAGGTTGTCAAAACTAGAACTACGGAGTTGTGGCAACCTATTGAGGGTTAATCTGGCCAACAATGAATAAATATGGAGTGTGCTGCTTCAAACTTGAATGAACTTGCTCTCGAAACCCCTCCAAGAAGCACATTCCACCAGTGATTGGAGAAATCCAACGACAACTTTTGAGCTGATGCATGCAGGTGAAGATGAAGATTGGAGGCGCGAGTCGAGTAGCAAATTGTCTATATGACATGTGAACCTCATGATAGGTTCATTTGTGGGAGGCTCACCTCACAGTATGTAAACCAAATTATGTGTTCTAGCTTAAAAGGGTTTAAGAAGATTAGTTGTAGTTGTTAGCTAGAGGTTTTCGCACAAATTTGACACAAAAATGTAATGATCTTACAATTTTAATGAGAATGAGAACACTTTTGAACCAAAAAAACTCCCAATTTCTTGTTAACCAGTCACTTTTTTTATTAAAAAAAACCCATATTAATGGGAGGGATATGTATTAGGTTCCCCAAACCTGAAAACGGTAAAAGATTCTTTTACAAAGATTTGCTTCAAAATAATTTTGAAGACTTTGTACAAAAAGATAATATGTGGTTGTCAAAATTTCTGAGCAAAAGTCTACTTAGGCTGTTTTTGTCAATGATTCCATTTTCCATGTCTCCACCCCTCGTGTTAGCATGGGTAAATGGTCAGATCTCCAAAAAAACTCTAAGTAAGAAAAGGTTTGAGTGCTAGAAATCTGGTTTCCATCTTGTGTCTCGTCTTCTTCTCTGCCACCTGGTTCGATGGCTCATGCTCGAGTGCTCGAGGGCTCGAGGCTCAAGAACTCTAGGGCTCGATGGCTCAAGGCTCAAGTGCTCGGGGCTCGGGGCTCGATGGCTCGATGCTCGAGTGCTCGAGGCACGAGTCAAGAGGTTCTTGGGCTCGAGGGTCCTCGAGACTGGAGGTTCGAGGGCCCGATGGTTCGAGTGCTGGTGTGCAGGAGACCTGGATTCCAATAGTGTTCCATGTTGTGTCTCGTTATCCTTGTCGTCGCCACTTAGTTCGAGTGCTCGAGGTTGTAGTGCTTGAGGCTCGAGTGCTCGATGGCTGATGGCTCGAGGGCTTGAGGTTCGAGGGCTCGATGGCTTGTGGCTCAAGGGCTCGATGGCTTGTGGCTCGAGGGCTCGATGCTCGAGGTATTCATCTTGTTGAGATACTACCTCCAGCCTTCTCCTTGTGCATATTACCTGTTGAAAAAAATAACATATCAGTAGCATCCATTCAAGCAAGTCTAATTGCTGGGAGTTGGATTTTATCCAAATAAATAAGGCCCTTTGTTTTATGGTCTAGCTGATGAAAATTGATGTTCTTTGGTTGTGATTTGATGGCAAGTTTGTTCAATCTATCCGCCATTAAGTTGCTCTCTCTGAATGTATGTGTGATTGGTATACTTCCTACTCCCATAGCCAGAATAGAAGCAAGTTCAAAGGATTGTCATGGAGCTTTTAGGGGGTTATTTATAGCATGAATAACATTTATGCAATCAATTTCTATAGAAATGGTTTCCAAATTTAAATCTGTTGCATAAGTATGTCCTTGTTGCATGGCTAACAATTCAACATGGAAACTAGAGGTACAGTAAGTATTTCTGGGAGCTGCAGCTACAAATGAACCTTTTGAGTTTATAATTATAATACCAATACCACATTTGTTGTTGTTTTTGTGCCAAGATGCATCTACATTTACTTTAAACCCCAGAATTGGTTTGTTCCACCGAATGCATTTAATAGTCGGTTTTGGTGGTGGTCTTAGATTGTTGATTAGTCCCATGTGAACTCATTTCTGGTCTTCTGGGCTTTTAGAAAACATAGGTTTGGTAAGGAAAATTAAGGAAATATCAGCTTTGATGTCTGTAATTGATGTCTGTAATGATTTTTCTATGCAGTGGTTTAATGTCATAAAAAATTAATCTATTTATTGCTTTCCATAGATTCCAACAGATGAAAGATGGTATTAAAGTGGTAAAGGTTCTGTGGATCTTGGTGGAACTAGTTAGGGACTAGTAATGAGTGAGTCTATAAAAAATAGTGTCAAACTGTAGTGACCTAGTCTCAAGTACAGTGTCAAAACACTTCCAGATCTGGGTAGCTAGGTTGCATGAGTTAAACCAGTGGGATAGAGAGTCAGAGTTGAGGCAACCGGGACATTCAGAGGCAAGACTGATGTTAGAGAAGATAAGGATGTCATCAAAAGGTAAAATAGCATTTGCCAATTTCCACATGAATACATAAATCTTCTTAGGCACTTTGTTAAACAACACTTTATTCAGAATTCTTAGTTTTTGGTTTTTTTTGCTTACCAATTCATGAGCAGATTCGAAGGTGAAGTTTCCCAAGCTGTTAGGTTTCTAAATGAGCCTATCATTTATGTGTTGAAGAATTTGTGCTCCCTGTATGAAAGAAAGCATGTCGTTAGGCAAATTTTGCAAAACATTTATGAGGTTCATTTTGTTGGAAATGAAATAGGCAATGGTCATATCAGAAGGGAAATTATCCGGTGGGATCCAGTGATCTTGGATAGGTCCAAAACCAGTCCAATTTGATGTTAAAAAATTTGCAGATCCTTTCCCATGGATTACTCTTGTGTTAGCTTCTGCAATGTGGTTAACCTCAGTGATTCTTTTCCAGTTTTGAGATTTTCTTTGGTTAGGATGAATAGACCATGAGAACTGTGACCAAGGGGTCAATCCTAACTGGAACTTCCGCCAGAGTATGAGTAAAAAGGCCTTAATGATATCCTTAAAATATCTAAGACCAATTCCATTCTGATCTTCTGGGAAACACATTTTAGGGAAACTCTTCCACACTTTTTTATCCTTATTCTCTGTTTTACCCCAAAAGAAAGTGCTCGGCTATCTTTTTAACTTAGTGATAACTAAATTAGGAGGTTTCATTACAGCCCAAAGGTGTTGTGAGATTGAGAACATTACTTCTTTAATGAGTGTTAATCTACCTCCAACACTTAGCCATTTGTTTTTCCATGAGTTAAGCTTTCTGTCCAGTGGCGGAACCATGAGGAAATGTTAGTGGGGGCTAAAAAGAGGGGGGAAAATTTTTGCAACGCTAAATACAACAATTTTTTAACAAACAACGTTTACAATATGAATACATAATAATATGAATACATAATAATTAGATTTTTACAACAAAAAATTATCACTGCATAAAAAACTGCGTTCCAATACTTGGGTTGCTAGAACTGCTAGAACTATAACAACTAACCATAGGAGACAACTGTATCCTACGATGTTGCATACGTTGATAGCGTTGCAAAATTGGTTCATTATCGATCCCAACAAAAATTGCCTTCTCAATATGCACTTTCATAACATCATTCATCCATTCATATCCCATTCTGTTGCGTAAATCAGTCTTGATTCTCTTCATGGCTGAAAAAAACCGTTCAACAGAAGCAGTTGCAACTGGTAGAACTAAGGTTAACTCAATACGACGATATACCTGTGGAAAAGTTGTATGCCTAGTTGTTTGAACCATCTTTTGAGCAAGACTTCCAAAGTCTTCAATAGCCAAAAACTCATGATCAAGCTATACATTATGAATAAAAGTACTGAGTTGTTGATGAAGGCGGGAACGATCTTCTACAGAGAAGTCACTTGGATATAGTTCATCAAGATGAACTGACTTACCAGTATCAAACTTAGAAAATGAATCTCTTGGATCAAGGCAAGCCATACAAGTGAGTAACTCTGTGTTTGCTTCCGGAAACCGATTGTTCATTTCATGAATCATCCTATCAACAACCTAGTATTCAAATAATAAAAGGTTAGCATGTAGCAGTGAAAAAAATTACAAATCAAATCAAATCAAATAAGGTGTGTAAATTATAAAGGTAATACCTAAACAAAAGTATCAACACGAAAGAAATCACCATGGGTCTGCATTTGCGTAAGTCGTTTCCTACGACCACGAATTCTTCGTTCATCTTCCATATTAACTACCGAGATGTCATGCTTAACACAAAACGCGTTGACTTCATTTAACAACCCATCCCAACCATTCTCTCTGTATTGTTGCAACTCAAACTTCATTGTATTCATCAAACTTACAGCCAACACAATATTTTGATTCTTTTGTTGCAAAGCAAGGGACAAGGCATTTACAACTCCCAATAAACGCTTCATCAAAAATATCACAAAAACAAATTCATAACTCTCCATTTGCTCAAGCAAACCGCTCGCTGAAGATTTACTCAGATTTGCATCACCATCATCGTGGACGTTTTCAATCAATTGCAAAACAGATTCCCACATAGTAATGAAACAAATAATAGTAGTGTAATGTGACCCCCAACGAGTATCCCCCGGCCTTCTCAAACTAGTCTCTTGATTTTTTCCCTCTTCCACTCACAATATCTCCATTATCCAATCCCTCTACAATTATAGCATCTTCTAAATCAAGAAACATGTCTTTTCTTCTACATGAAGCTCCAGCTAAATTCACAATCATACCAAGATAAACGAAAAACTGACACATAGCTCGATTATCATCAGCAGCAGCAAGAACAACCAATTGAAGCTGGTGAGAAAAACAATGGACATACCTTGCACATGAGTTTTCTTTCAATATCAAAGCTTTCAGTCCATTATACTCTCCTCGCATATTTGAGGCTACATCATATCCCTGACATCTCAACTTTGACATTGATAATTTATGCTTTGCAAACAATTCATCAATAGCACTCTTCAAACTAATAGCAAAAGTATTACGCACGTGCACAACACTAAGAAAACGTTCAAGAACGCATCCTTGTTTGTTGAAATATCTTAAAACAACCCCTATTTGCTCTTTTATTGATGCATCTCTAGCTTCATCAACCAATAGAGAAAAATAACTATCTCCAATTTCATTAACAATAACATTAGTTACCTCACTAGCACAAGCACTTGATAGTTCTTTCTGTACTTTGGAAGATGTGAGCTTGCAATTTCCAGGGCCATTTTCATTCATGGTCTTAGCAACAACATCATTTCGCTTGTAATGCCAGTCAATCATTTCGAGATAATTGCCCTTATTCAGAGTATCCAGCCCTTCATCATGGCCACGAAAAGCCATACCTTGATTTAGCAAGAACCGTGTCACATCCAAAGCAGCTGTCAAATGCGTGCGATATGCAATCTCCGATTCCCGCCCATGTGCCTGATAAGAATGAAGGATACTCTGTCTTTGATGCTTAAATGCATACAATTGTTCAGCTGCATCATTATGAGCACTGCCCGCTACGCCAACATGTTTCTTATAGATATCAAGAGCTTTCTTCCAATTGTTAACCCCACTCACAGTAAATGCATCCTCTGCATCTCGACATCCCTTATGTGAATTCCTAAAGAGATAGTAACAAAAGCAAAATGTTGCATCCTTTGATGCACTATACTCCAACCAATCAAAATTTTCAAACCAAGAAGGTTGAAAACATCTATTGCCATTTCCCTGCTTTGTCTTTGGAAAAGAATGACCCTTAAGTTAGCAAGGACATCTTAACACATATTCTCTCATCACTTGATCTCTAATAGAAACGTCAAAATCCTTAAAAGGTTTACGTTCCCGGAATCATTTATAACATCATCTGAATTGAACTCAACACGAGAATGCTTTTGACTACTACCCTCTTCATTAATCCTTTCTTCATTTGATTCACTCGGTCTCTTAAATATAGATGGTCCACTACTTCGAATTAAAAATTTATCCATATCCTATTTGACAAAAAATAAGAAAAATATGTCAAATTAAATATGTATATGCTATTCAGTATTCACAATTTGCCAAAAATATGTCTAATTAAATATGTCAAAAATATGTCAAATTAAATATGTCAAAAATATGTCAAATTAAATATGTCAAAAATATGTCAAATTAAATATGTCAAAATTATGTCAAATTAAATATGTCAAATTATTCATATCTATATTTAGCACAATTTAACAATTTCAACACAGCCACTAAATATGTATATCAGCATATGCTATTCAGTATTCACAATTTCACACAAATAAGCAATTTACTTCATGCTATTCAACACAAATTACACAAAAAAAATATTGGCTCCTTGATACCTTGCCCTTGGTTTGGCTTGGACGTGGACCACGCGGTCGCTGGTTGTGGTTGAGGAAGGAGACGACGGCAGGCGACGGACGGTGGTAGGCTGAGGCGGTGGATCTGCGATTGCAATTGCGTTTGGCCGATAAGAGCTTGCAATTGTGTTTGATGTCTAAGAGTTTTATTTGGGTTTTAAACATTATTTAGGCCAATTGGGTTTCAGCCCAATTGGACTAATTTTTTTAGCTTCACCTTAACAAAACGACGTCGTTTCACTTAAGTCAAAACGACGTCGTTTTGTTTAGTTAGAAAACAAAAAAACAAAAAATGGTTCATCTTCTCCATATGAACGCTGCAGCAAAGCTGAAGTTGGATCCGGCCCGCCGGTGGCTCAAGGGGGGGCGGAATCATGTGGCTTTCGGTGGCTCCAGGCCTAAATTCTGGGCCTCCGAATCCTAGGGGTGGCGCTAGCACCCCCTCGCCCCCCTAGTTCCGCCTATGTTTCTGTTATACATTTCAATCAAAGGATAGAAATGTATAACTTTTGTTCTTCCTATGTATATAGGACAACCAAGGTATGTAAAAGGGAAAGATCCCTTTTTGACTCTTAGGTGTCTGATCATGTTCTCATTGCCCTGGGTAGCATGTTTACTGGTGTAGTAATCTGTTTTGTCAAAATTTATTTTTGACCACTGGTTGACTCAAACACTTCTAAAAATGCTTTAAGTCTTTGTACAGTTAATTTAGTGGCCTGAAAAAATAAAATTGTGTCATCTGCATAACTAAGGTGAGATATGTTTACAACATTTGCAGGTAGTTTGAAATATCTAAGCTTCTTATTTTGAAAACAAAAATGCAAGATTCTTGAGAAAGATTCTGAGAATATGTTAAAGAGAATAGGTGAGAGAGGGTCTCCCTGTTTGATTCCTCTGGTAGTTCTAAAGAAACCTGCAGGTTTGGCATTAATAATCACAGAGAAGAAAGATGATGACAGATTCATAATAATCAGGTTGATAAATTGTTCTGAGAAGCCAAATTTATGTAGGACATTTCTTAGGAAAGACCATTTGACCCTGTCAAAAGCCTTTGTTAAGTCTAATTTAAGTATACAGTTTGGAGCCCCTGATTTATTGTTTAAAAATCTTTTCATTTCTTTAAGGTAGATGACATTATCTGTCATTTCTCTACCTTGTAAGAAGCTGACTGATTTTTAGAAATCAGGGAAGGCAGAATATCTTGTTTGTGAAGTTGGAAAGAGAGATTGGCATATAATCTGAGAAAGTTATAGGTGTGTCTTTCTTAGGAATTAAGCAAATCCATGTGCTTGATATTCCAGGTGGGATGGTGTTGCCTTTCATGAAGTCAAGTGTTGCTTCTAGAAGGTCTGGACATATTATATCCCAGCTTTCTCTAAAGAAAGCAGATGTGTAGCCATCTGGACTTGGGATCCATTGTGATTCAGTGAGAAGACAATGTATTTAAGTTCTTCTAGGGTTGGTGGTCTGGTTAGCTTCTGGTTATCTAGATCATTAATGATACTAGGTATTTGGCTCATGAAGTGAGGAAGGAAACAGTCAGACTGTTGATTTTCCTCATCAGTTATGAGGTTATGGTAAAAATTAATAGCTTCAGTTTCTATCTGTGCTGGATCCTCAGTCCAAGACCCATCAGATTTTTTTTATCTTTGCTATGTTTTGCCTAACCCTTTTTTCTTTAACTGAAGCGTGGAAGAATTTAGTGTTTTCATCCCCTTCTTTTAGCCACTTAATTTTAGCTTTTTGTTTCCAGAAGAGTTTCTCCTCATTTAAAGCTTTCAGAAGCTTTGCATTCTTGTGGTTTAGATCTATTAGGTCAGTTTGAGAATTAGAATTATCATATGCAATTTCTTGCAGTCTGACATCTTCTTCTGCCTTTTTGATGTTAGCATTAATATCTCCAAAACATTCTCTGTTCCATTTTTTTAGTTCAATTTTCAGTCTTTTTAATTTGAGGAAAAATATGTTCATTCCTCTTTCTCTAATTTTTATTGACAAGTTTGATTGAATTAATTGTTTGATGTCAGTTCTAGTCAGCCATACGTCTAGGAATCTAAAAGGATTTGGAGTAGAAGGAAGCCTGCTGCCTATGTTAAGTAAAAGAGGGCAGTGATCGTAGGTGTTTCTATTCAGGACATGAATAGAACTATTAGGGTTGTTGTCAATCCATGTAGTATCAGCTAGGGCCCTGTCAAATCTCTCTACAGTAGGTGGTTTTCTCATATTTGACCATGTAAAAGTATTACCTACTGTTGAGATGTGTGTTAGTTGACTTTTACTAATGAACTTATTAAAGTCTCTAATGCTATTTCTGTTAGGACAGCTTGGTCCCTTGTACTCTTGTATGGATTTCATAGCATTAAAATCACCAATCAGTAATTTATTATTATCCTGATGCGCTATCAGTTCTGTCCATAGTAAGTTCCTAGTATTCCTATCTATGGAGGCATGTATAAAGTGTGTGCACATGTCAGATTGAAAGAAAGGATTATAAATACGTGTCTTTGTGTACTGTCTAGTTTCAGGTATAACTTGTATTATGAAATTAGATTTCCACATTAGCCATATGTTATTATTTACCGAGCTGTGGTGAAAATCAAAATTTAGTCTGATTTTGTAATTTAAGCATAGTTCTGGTTTATGTTTTGGTTCAAGGATATATAAAATCTGGATTTTATGTACATTTAGTAATCTTTTGAGTCTATCAATTGATGTATCAAGGCCTCTTAGATTCCAAACCAGCATTTTATTGGTAATGGCTTTATCATTCATGTTAACTGCTGGTATTGCTTTTTGAATTGTAACCTAGATTCATTTTGTTGAGTCTATTAAACAAGGTTCTTTTCCTTGTTTTGTTTGGTGTCAGATTTGGGAGATTAGGAATCGATTTACTTACCTGCTCTAGCTGTAGCTCTCTAGTACTTGATTTACAGTTTTCACCAGTGTCTGATTCTTCCTCATTGCTTAGGAGTTTGAATCTGTTTGAGTTTTGAGGGCTAGACCTGCATGAATGCATGAACAAATTGTTATTCTTATGATCTGGGACATGGGAGTTTAGAGAGATACCTGTTATGTCATCTTTGGCATGTTCCAAGCAGTTGGTTGGTATTTTTGTTGAGACTGATGTAACCTCCTCAACAGTGTTAACCATAATTGGACTTGTAACCATAAACCTCCTCAACAATGTTAACCATAACGATACAATATGGATTTGTATCATTATCTTTTTGGACTAGGGTTATTTCAGGCTGAGTATCATTATCTTTTTGCTTCTCTTCAATGGTTCTACCTGATCCCTGGCTATGCCTTTCATTAATTTTTTCTTTATTACCACTCGTTCCCTGACTAGTAGTTTCAACATTTTTCCTTTTGTTACTACCCAAATCCTGACCATTTGTATCAGCATATTTTTATGGTCTGGTATATGGTTTGGGCTTTATGTTCAGCAGGGTGTTTAGAGGCTAAATCGGGGTGCTTAATTCTACATTTCTCAATGGAGTGGCCTATCTTCTTACAGTGAGGGCAGTATGCAGGGAGATTATCATACTCAATTGCATATTTTTCATTTTCAACTGTTGAGCCTAACCCGATCTGAGTGAGGAGCGGTGTTTGAAGGTCCACCTCAACACATATTTTCAGAGCAGGTGGTCTCGTAAGCTTCTCTATTGCTTGGTCCATCTTTATGTATTTGCCAATCTGGTTGCCAATAGCTTGAATTCCTGGGACGTTGTAGTAGTAGAGTGGAACATTTCTAATAATAAGCCAGGCTGGGACGATTGGGGACTCGTGATGAGGCTTGAAATCTGGCATCCAGCGTAGTACCCTCACTGTGATTCCATTGAAAGCACATACGCCCTTGATCCAGCATCATTGGAAGTCCTCCTTATCCTCAAAGCGTATCAATATGTTTATGAAGTCCACGACTCCTAATTGATATCTACCGGCGAAGCCCACCGTTTTGAAATCGGCCTCGATTTTTTCCATGGATGGTCTTCCTCTAGGGAAATTCCCAATTAGGGCATTCGAGTAGTGGCTTGATAGTTGTTGGATTTCATCCGGAGAGTAGAGTACTGAAGATTCCCCTTTAAATTGGGGGGTGGGGTTGAGGTTTAGTGTAGTGGGTAGTGTTATGGTGATTGGGGGGCTCTTGGCTTGCAATGCCTGGGCAAAGCTTCTATTAGTCGCCATCGCGGCGGTGTGCTTGATCTAGCTCAGATCAAGGTGAGTATGGTGTAGGGAGTAGATGATTGCAGGTGGTGGCAATGGTGGCAATGTTACCGTTACGGTGGAAAAGTGGTGGTGTTGGAGAAGGTTGTTAACCAGTCACTTCAATTCATTTTCAATTTTGTTTGATTCAGTTTAATTTAGTTCAATTCTATTTGTTCTAAAATAAATATGGATGCATTGCAATTTCTTAGTACGTGTCAATATGATTTCAATTTTTTTAAAAATATTTGTATATGTCTTTGAAATTTGGTTTTACCTAATTAATTCAATTATCACTACTGGTGTGTTCCAGCATGGCTAAATTAACCAAGTGCATAATAACGTAAAACGTAAAAGACACACGACTTGGTTACGCAGTTCGGTGAAATCCACCTACATCTGCGGGGCTTGGCCCAGTTCAGAATGAATCCACTAATCAGAAAGATACAGTACAAAGTACACCATACAATTATACTTATCTTATCTAACTATAACGTGAATCCTGGAAGCTCCCCTTGCTACCGATCCGCCTTGATCAGTCTCCCTCTGACCTCGAAACTCGTCGACGCTGGATCTTCTCCTCCCGAGGAATTAAGGCATATGATTCTGAACTTTGTGCAGCAGGTGTGTTGGAACACAGTATTCTGGCTCTTTGCAATTTTTGAAAGATAAAAAATCTGTGTGCAGATTTTTTCTATTAAATCTGTGAATATGCAGCCGTGTTTTGTCCCCAATTTATATCCACGAATCAGATCTGAATACTCCTTGATTATCTCCACAATATTCCTATTCCAAATCTGATTCTTGAAGCATATCCAAATCCCATAAATAAAGGGATTTACCTTATATCATTCTATCTCATATATTCGAATAAATCTTCTCCATATAAGTAGGGATTTTCCATAAACCAATTATGCTTCACACGCCTAAACATATAGCAGAATATTTATATTTCCATAACTCACAAATACCATAATATTCTGTCTTCTTTTTTCGTAAACATCTTTGCGTGAATATACTGCTAATTCGCATGTATGTCTTGTGCAAATGTAATTCCTTCTCCACATAATATTCTAATTACAATCAAATCTCTTGGAGATAAGAATTACCAAATCTAATCCCTTTAAGTAAGGAATTGATATATTCTCCAACTCAAATACAACTGGACAAGATGTATCCGTCTCGGATTCAGTCTTCAACCTTTCCTTATTTCACCAAAATTCCTTCTTTGATGTTGCAACTCAATAATACCATATTTGCATAATTTCCACAAATTGCCAACTAGATAAATCTAGACTTTACAATCTCCCCCTCTGGCATTTTGTGGACCAATCACCTTTTGGTATTTCATCACAAGAGCTTATGCAAATAAAGACATCAACATTGAAAACCACTCTGGATGTTGGAACATAGAAACATAACGTCTCCCCCTGAATTCCACATTCCTTCAACATCCAGGAATAATAAGCATGTTGGAACATCAACCCAACGGAGCCAATAAAGTCATCCAAGAAATCCAAAACATCTCCCCCTTGGGACCATAAACATGCCACACGCAATAGACACAGCAAACCAGAATCTCCATTAAATGCAGCTCCCCCTGAAGCATATATCTGGCCTATGTTGGAACATAGTCATATCAGAACCTTTAAACCTCTTCAGGAGCAGCTATCTATGCCTCATCTAATCTGGCATTTTCTACCTCCAAAGCTACCATCTAAATGAATTGAGGTATCAACTTCACCCCATTGTACCACTCAAAATCTGGATCAATGTTGCCTCCCATGGAATTCTTCTTCAATCTCTCGGTTGTACTTCTTGTAGATTGAGGTAGCAGTCTTGAGACCCAAATAGTCCAGGTAAGCTGTAAATTCACACTCCTCATATACACCCAGATCAGTTGTCCCTTCGGCTGAAATTACATCTCTCATGGCCGTTTGATCAGAAGTGCCTTCAATAATCTGCTCACCTTGTGTTGGAACACAGTCACCAATGTTGGAACATAACAGCTCTCATTGCTTCAGAATCAACACATCCCCTACTCAGCTTCCTTCACTTCATCAGTACTTTCTCCCCCTATCTGGTGTTGGAACATAGACTTGTTCACCATCCAGATCATAATCTTCTCCAACCACAGTTACTGATGTTTGAACAGTTGAATCTCTAATCCATGTTCACGTCTTCTCAACCTGTCTCCAAACTCTGTGTTGGAACATGTCCAGCATCACTGTCTTCCAACTCCTTATCATCATAAACCAGAATACCAGGAAGAACCACCTTTCTAATATATTCGACCATCATTTTTTTCACCTTTTTCTTCTTTCTAATTTTTTGTGTTTTTCTAATTTTCTGTACACAAAATAAATAAACAAAACTTCTACTGCTAAATAAAAGCTTTAAAGAAATACCTCAAATCTGACAAACACCTAAGTGTTGTCCGAGGAGCTCAACCGTAGCAGTGTCCAACGGCTTTGTGAAAATATCCGCAATTGGTCTCGATGTTGGAACATAGGCTACCACGACTTTTCTCTCAACCCGAATTCTTATAAATACTCTCACCATACTCATCTTCAATTCAGTTTGCATCAAAGTCACAAAATCTTGTTCTTGAAAAACAATCAAGGTGTGATCTTCTCCCCCTAGACGAGAACCTTTCTGAATAGGAAAGGTCATGAGTCGCTTATACCACGCCTGTGGTGCTTGTTTTGATCCATACAAAGCCTCCTTGAGTCGATGATATACTTCCTCATTAACCACACCATGTAGGGGAGTACTCTTGACAGCTTTTTGGTACATCGTAAAATGCATAGTGTAAGCCATAACAAGGAGAATGCGAATAGATTCTAACCTGGCAACTGAGGAAACATCAATGAGGGAGAGAAAATATTGTAGACCAGCAAGTTCCCTATAGTTAACCCAAGGGATCGATCGAGTCATTCTTCCGCTTGATTCAGCCTTCACCGATGTTGGAACATGGGAGAGTTCTGGAGAGGACGATGTTCCAACATTGTTGAAGATATAAGAGTCACCGGCTTCATCTTTAAGATTTGTCTCATCTGATGTTCCAACATCATTACGTCCCTGATCTGAGAAATCAACTGATGTTGGAACATGGTCAGCCGTACGATACACTTCATCACATTTGACACTGTAGCAGTTCACTTCTTGTTCCAATAAGTAGCATTTGTCTGATGACCGAATACCAGTAAGCACTTTGTTGTTGCCATGTTTCACTATGCACTTTTCTTTATAGAATTCCACGGTCATATTATCATCACATAGCTGGCTGATACTCAGGAGATTAGACTTTAGGTCTTCCACCAACAAAACACCCGTGAATACGGGGAATCCTTCAATATGCAGTTCACCTTTTCCAACCACTTGACTCTTCTTTCCATCGCCAAACGTAACAAAACCACCATCATATGGCTGGATGTTTGTTAGTAATTCCTGAGTTCCAGTCATGTGGCCAGAGCAACCACTATCAAAGTACCACGAGTCTCTAGAATGTGCAATAGGAGACGTGTGAGCAATAAGGCAAGTACTCGTACGTTTAACAACCCATACCTTTCTGACCATTCTTGATCGCTGCACATCGTCTATGTTGGAACATACTGAGAGTTGTCGCCCTGTCATGATATCTCTGAGCAGTTTTCGGCATTGTTCCTTTGTATGACCTTGATACATGCAGTAGCTACAGATGAGAGGTTTCCTTTGATGGGTCTTGATAAACTTTCTTTTCACCTCTTGAACCTTTGACTTGAGACTGACCTTGCTCCCTGATAAATTGTCAAACCCGATTCCATGTCGATCTCCAAAGTGTTTTCCCATGATCAGAATGTCATCAAGTTTTGCCTTTCCAGTATTTAACTTGGTAATAGCTGCTTCGGCCATCTCAGCTCTCTTAGTTGTTGAGCTTAGATTCAAATTTAATTCTTCAATCTCTCTTCTGAGTTCACCAACTAAAACTCGCAACTCCTTCTCCTTCTCACCCAGATGAGTTTTCTCTTCCTTCAACACTCTATTTGTATCAACAACTTGAAGCCACATGGCATACATCTGCTCATATGTACTGTAGATATCTTCATCACTCACAACTAGTCCGTCATCATCACTGGACGTGCCATCAGAACCTGTGTTGGAACATACAGCTTCGTCTTTCTCTGACATGTTGGAACATACCTCATCTGATCCACCGTGAAATTTTGCTCCAAATGCCATATAATTGCTTGTAAGTTCCCCTTCGTCTTCTTCATCATCTTCACTCGAAGAGGTGATGTATGATTTTCCCTGCTTCTTTAGGGAATTAGCACATTCAGCCTGGATGTGACCGTATCCTCCACATTCTCGACATTGAATTCTTTCAGACTGCTTTCCTTCACCACTTTGGTTTCTAGAGAATTGCTGACTTCCTTGTTCCATCCGAGTTCCACAATTACCAAAATCTTGAGGACGAGTTTTGTTTCCACCAGATCTTTCATGTGAATTCTTGTTTACCACCTTCTTCAGCATTCTTGATAAACTCTTGGTGATAGGAGCAAGTTCTTCAATTTCATCATCACTATCAGATTCATGGATGACCCTTGATGTAGAGGATTTGAAGGCCAACTCCTTCTGGACTTTCTTTGCAGACTGTTGCATTTTCATCTCATAGGTCTGTAGTGATCCCATTAGTTCATCCAAGGTCATGGTGGCTACATCTCTTGCTTCTTCTATTGCCGCAACCTTCATAGCAAATCTTTTAGGAAGTGATCTCAAGGTCTTTTTCACCAGTTTCGTCTCTTTGTATACTTTTCCAAGTTGGTATGCCATGTTGGAGATATCCCTGAGTTTTCCATTGAATATGGCAATGGTGTCATCTTCCTCCATCTTGAGTTCCTCAAACTTTGTGGCCAACATTTGTAATTTAGATTCTCGAACTCTACTGGTTCCTTCATGCACAGTTTTCAGAATATCCCATGCTTTCTTTGCTTGTGGGCACGTAGAGATGAGTTTGAACTGATCTTCATCTACTGCAGTAAATATGACATTTAATGCTCTAGAATTCGCCAAGCTTCCCATTTTTTCACCTGGTGTCCACAACTCTTTAGGCTTAGATTCTCCTCCTTCAGAATTTCCAACAATAGGGGGTTTCCATTCTGTTTCAACATAGTACCAAGCCAACTCATCCAGTGAATTTATGAACATTCGCATGCGAGCCTTCCAGTAGTTGTAATTTGTTCCTTCCAGTAGTTGTAATTTGTTCCTTCCAGCAGTGGTGGTCGAGACACAGAAGCTCCTTCTCTGGTCGCCATTGGTAAAACCGATCTCACTTTCCTTGACACAACCAAGGGAATAATAAGTGACCAAGCTCTGATACCAATTGAAACTTGGTTTTACCTAATTAATTCAATTATCACTACTGGTGTGTTCCAGCATGGCTAAATTAACCAAGTGCATAATAACGTAAAACGTAAAAGACACACGACTTGGTTACGCAGTTCGGTGAAATCCACCTACATCTGCGGGGCCTGGCCCAGTTCAGAATGAATCCACTAATCAGAAAGATACAGTACAAAGTACACCATACAATTATACTTATCTTATCTAACTATAACGTGAATCCTGCAAGCTCCCCTTGCTACCGATCCGCCTTGATCAGACTCCCTCTGACCTCGAAACTCGTCGACGCTGGATCTCCTCCTCCCGAGGAATTAAGGCATATGATTCTGAACTTTGTGCAGCAGGTGTGTTGGAACACAGTATTCTGGCTCTTTGCAATTTTTGAAAGATAAAAAATCTGTGTGCAGATTTTTTCTATTAAATCTGTGAATATGCAGCCGTTTTTTGTCCCCAATTTATATCCACAAATCAGATCTGAATACTCCTTGATTATCTCCACAGTATTCCTATTCCAAATCTGATTCTTGAAGCATATCCAAATCCCATAAATAAAGGGATTTACCTTATATCATTCTATCCCATATATTCGAATAAATCTTCTCCATATAAGTAGGGATTTTCCATAAACCAATTATGCTTCACACGCCTAAACATATAGCAGAATATTTAGATTTCCATAACTCACAAATACCATAATATTCTGTCTTCTTTTTTCGTAAACATTTTTGCGTGAATATACTGCTAATTCGCATGTATGTCTTATGCAAATGTAATTCCTTCTCCACATAATATTCTGATTACAATCAAATCTCTTGGAGATAATAATTACCAAATCTAATCCCTTTAAGTAAGGAATTGATATATTCTCCAACTCAAATGCAACTGAACAAGATGTATCCGTCTCGGATTCAGTCTTCAACCTTTCCTTATTTCACCAAAATTCCTTCTTTGATGTTGCAACTCATTAATACCATATTTGCATAATTTTCACAAATTGCAAACTAGATAAATCTAGACTTTACAGTCTTGACTAGCATCAACTTGAATAATTTAACCATATATCTGAATCCACAACTTTCCAGCATTGATTCGGGCAATGAAACAAGAAATTTTTTTTATTCTTGTTCACTTGCAAAACGTCTACTCCCTTCGTTCCATCCGAATGTGCACATTTTTGTCAACTTTCTCAGGTCATATGTTGACAAACGATAACTTTAGTTACGTATAATGACGGTGTGCTAAAATTTGATATTTAAAAAATACATCATGCAGGGAATTCAACATATCTTGCATGATGATATTGATGTCTATATACTAGTTGAAATTTATGTTCAAAGTACTGGAAAGTCTGGAATGGTTGGAATTGGCATTGTAATTAGAAACTCCGAGGAAAGTCTGGAATGGTTGGAATTGGCATTGTAATTAGAAACTCCGAGGAAAGTCTGGAATGGCATGCACTAAGTAACACTACATACTACATCTAGCCTTCATCCTAAGATTGGCTCTAAGGTCTGGTTTAAAACTGATAAAAGAAATTGAGCATACCCCATGTATTTGATGCAATACTTTCAAAGTTCTAAAAAGGAAAATGTGCCGCAATTAATTGAACAGAGAGATTATAATAATTAGGGATTCAAAAATACCCGTCCTGCACAATTCGATCCGTCCATTCTCCTAGTCCGATTTAAAATAATTGGGTACTTTTTTATTATTCTGGACTGGGTACCCGATCCAAAAATTTTACATTTTAATGGGTCTAAATCAAGGCGTAAAAATGTTATCTCCGGGTGCGCAGGATACCCGATAAAATTCAAATATATTTAATTAATTTTAGTATTATACACCCTCCGATTTTCTAACATTGGCTCTGTTTGGCCGCTAAATTTTTCAAGGCATGTTTAATCATCAATAACTTTAATTGCATACAATAACTAACGTCACGTGAGGTCTCTTTGGATTCTCCGTAACATGTAGTTTATGAAAAGTAAAATTTTATAGTTCGTTATTGTATGAAATTAAAGTTATCAGTGGTCAAACATGCCTTGAAAAATTTTCAGAAAAAATGGAGCCATTGTTAAGAAACCAAAGGGAGTATAATATTTCCTACATATCTACTCCAATTCTTAGTTGTCCATACATATGTATCATTAATTATTAAACAATGTGAATTAACATAATATTCAAGTGCTAAATTTTCAATCATTCTCTTTCAACCCCGAATCTTCAATCATCCCTTCTGAGTTCCGGCCATTCTCTTTCATGCTTGAATTTCTATTGGGCCCACGGTCACAACCTTCTTTAGCAGTCCAATCTAAATTTTTTACATTTGTTTTTCATAAATTTCATATTAAACTTTCATAACTTCTCCATTAATTTTTTTTTAAAAAAAAGTAACACAATAATTCTTTCTCGTTATTTCAGCATATTTTGTTAAGTTCATCCAAACTAGGGAATAGTGATGATGATTATGAACTTGTTACTCTTACACTCTTAGTAATCATTATATGCTGAATTATTAAATGATAATATGATAAATATTTGTACAAAAATTTCATGATCAGAATTCAATTGTTAAACTACATTGACATCATCGTCACGATATTTTTCTTGCACCAACACAAATATATGTAATATAATTAAATAATTTATCTCAAAAATTTAAATTATAAACGGGTCAACGAGTACCCTATTATTTATTATTTTTCCGAGTCGGACTACGGGCTACATTTTCAACTACTCGCACTTATAAGTACCTGCATTTGAACACCACTAAGTATAATGAATCTGCATCGTTCCACCTAAAATTTAGGTACGTAGCACTTTGAACAAATCCAATTCCGATGGTTGGTTTTTCATGATGAAGTAGTTGTTCATCCAAATAATTGGGTGGTCAAATAAGAAGTATCTCATCGGTCAACACAATACTAAAGAACAAACACGAACAATCCATGCTTCCAGGATAGCTCAATGTGTTTAGAAGTCCTGTTTCTTGCCCTAGATAATCGATCAAACTCCATTCCGAATGGCAAATAGTGGTCCCATAGAATTTACTAGAATTCGAAACATTTCATAAAACAAGATGCATTTTCCCCCCATTTTTAGGGCAACTTTTTAAGGAAATGATGATTATAGAACTCCCAACTACACTACCGAATCCGAAATTACCATAAACGTTGATTTGAATAGTTGGGACACTTTTCTAAAAACACTCAACCGCACCACCAAATCTGGAATCATCACCATCGCACATTTATACTATCACCGTCGAAATCAAAACTATCACAATCACACCTTCATGAACTATCTGCAATTTAGAAAATTATTGACTTAAACCATCAAGTAGTCTTCATCAAGAAATTACTTTATAAATATGATTTAAATTTTAAACTCTGAACATTTTCGTTATAGATAGAAGACGTCAATTAATCATTGAATCAAACCTCAATTCACCTTCTTTTTTAGGTCACTCTATTATGCAAGCTTTATGCAAGTATTGCATTAAATACAGGATCTGATAGTACAAATAATGAGAAGATTAGCCATTTTCTCAATCTCAAACCCGAAGTGGTCATCCTCAACTCTTGCAACCAGAGTTGACAATCAGCCTACCACGGGATGGAATTGTCTGATCTCATTAATTAATTCATAATAACTAATCGTCAATCAAAACGGCTTCTCATTTTTTGACCTTTTTTTTGCAACATATCTTCTAGATCATCTAACCACATTTTCCAGACAAAATATCTCCTAGGTAATCTGATCACTTATGGTATAATTAATTAAACACGGTGACAAAAGTCCAATATGCCCACCTGATATTTGCTGAACAAATATTCCAGGTTGGCATAGTAGCAGAAATTAAGGTATTTATCAAGACTAAAATGAGCACTAAAACAATGAAATAATAATTGTCTGTTTCTTCTTCTTCTACTGCACAGACTAGATATTACAAGGTGTAATATTTTTCAACAATGTCTCTCTCTGTTTCTGCCTATGTCTAAGCCTTATTATGCCGCCTTCTGCTCACCCGCCGTCGTCGTTTTCTTTTCTGGCTTGCTTTGTATGGATCTACCCAGTACTTGTCTTCGCTCACCGCCTGCTCCCACCGGTCTTCAAACACCTGAAGCTCTGACGTCGATTGCCTCCTAATCTGCGAAAGGAAACAGAATGCATGGTAGTGTTAGCGAACTGGATAAACTGATATGAAACCGCTTCAAGAAACGAGCATATGGTACAACGTCTCACCTCAGATCTTACGTCAATGGCGTGCTTCTGAGACAAAGGAAACGAGAAAATATTAGTGGCGTGAACGTTTAAAAAGAGAGCAAAGGAGAAAAGCGAGCGAAATGGTGCCATACCTTTGCCAACCCGGGAGGAGTTTGAGTCTGCAGACAGATGAATATTGTCAGATTAAGGTTCTATTGTAATCGGGGTAATGTGACGAACACACTAAGATTCCGTGCAAAGAAAGATCGCAGAACCCACAAAATTAACGTTTTCAGATCAGACTCTAAGAAGTGTTCGCGTACAAGATGCAGCCTTAAACACTAGATTGTGACCAAACAATTGAAGACACAACGAGATAAGAGATAGTTGAATGACCTTTCTTGCGGATTGCCCACCCAGTGTCTGAATACTTTGGTGGACTATAAATTCGCTGTCGACAACTCCCACCTTGTTCGTGCGACGACCCTACAATGATGCAAGAAGAGAGTTGGGATATTGAGGGAAAATGTAGTATCATGCAATGCAATTTGTGGAAAAATAACCATCTTTCTGAGCCTAGAACTACATACTCGTACGGATGGAAGAAGAAAATCATTACAACGTTAATAGAATTATAAAATCCTTTGTAGAAACCCCAGAAGTTTTCTTACCTGAGCACAATACCCGAGTTTCATGTCCATTCCCCATCCATGAACAAGATCACTCTGCCAAATACAACAATTTAAATAAACATTAAATATACATACAAAAAAACTAAGCCCTGACAAAAGATAACTAACGAAAGATCTGATAAGAGAAGATGTGAAGCTAAAAACTCTTACCTGTATCAAATGCCAGGCACAATGCCAAGCAGCTTTTGAAAAGACGGGTGCCATTCCTTCCACAAATCTGTAGATATCAATGTCCGATGCAATTGGAATATAAAAGGAATCAAAATAGGAGATTATGATGCCGTTCATAAGCAGCTCTTGGAGAACTCTACCTAGCCATTGAACTCAACAAAAAAATTTTTAAAATGGCAACTCATAAAATGGTCAAGGAAGTGGATAATGCTAGAAGTTATTGCAAAAACATGAGTGTCGCGAATTACCCAGTGCATGGCGGCCCGTCAGATTCATCTGAACATTTCCAACTTCCTCGAGTTTCGTAAACTCTCCTGCATCAGATGGGAAGGTGTAAAGAGTGTTAGTACCTCAAAGGTGTAGTTACATATAATGTCGATTCAGAAGATTACCCAACTAACCTATGGAATTTATTTAACCTTTGCCGTATCGTAATCCTGTGATGTATACCGGTAGAATTAGGATCCAAAGCAGGCTGGGATATTTCAAATCCTTCAGATTTTACGATTTCCAAATATCTACAGAAGAAGAAATGAAGACGAATCAACGCCGAAGGATATATAACCATTATGGAGTATGATAAAAGTCCAGAGATATCATAAAAATCTCTATGGAACATCCATTGGAAATCAGAATAATTCAAACTTTTGATGGAAACACTGACTCGAGATATGAAGAGGAATAATTCAGCATAAAAAAAATGCTTTTAAGCCTTTTCTTCCTCTGAAAAATCAAGGCGAATTGGTTTGAAGATCGACAACCAATTAGGCATATTAAACACAACAAATTACAGAAATAGCATTACCTTCCAGGATTAAAATTCCCCACTCCCAAGTCTTCATCCCATAGGAATATGTAATCATAGGAGGACACTACAGCTGGGTGTAAAAAGCGCTTGGCAAACCACCTGACATCAGACAACATTTTTAATAGGATTGACAAAACCTTGTACCAGCATGAATGCCCCTTCACTATTAAGCATACGATAATTCTCTTACAATAGTTTGTTTAGGACTAAATAAGCTCGAAACAAGTGGCCTCACCATTTTGTTTGGTTCAACGCCACCATATGAATTGCCTTTTTACTCCATTCAAGGTTCCCCCAACCATCCACGTTGCCATCATAATGGAAAAGAACGATTGTAAAGTTCTCTGGAAGAAACTGAATGCGCCAACATAAGATGACAGATATATACTCGACACAGTTCAAACTTCATCATGAAAATATCCAAAAGGCTGATCATCATCAGCATAATAAACAATGTGATACCTTTCGAACAATTCTGTCCACATTACGCTTCTGTTTAATTCCAACTGGCATAGCCAGCAAATACTGAGAGCTACCACTATTGACCTGTAAAAAATACCCCTTTTTAGATAAAGATGGGAGATCAATTCTCATCACCGAGAAAGCTCATCTTTTCAAGAGTCTGAGAATATTAAATCATAGCAAATTGCGAACAATTACCTTCGACTTTGAAGCATCACCTGACCATAAAGGCTTCAACTCCAGATCAGATGTAGCCTCGATAATACCTCGTGGTAAACTTTTCAAACTTGTAGCAGGAACACCAGAACTCTATAGCAATCAAGAAATTCAAGATCAGGGAGAAATATAACTTCATTTACTTACTATCAGCTGACAAATGAACACAACTTGTAAGTATAGAGGCTGTAAGACTTAATTAGTACCATTAGCGTGTAAAAAGGGTACAATCTTGATTCCATCTGACAAGATAACAGAGAAGGCAAGAGTAAGCAAGCGATACCTGGATAAGGAACTGAATAATACTCAAAGACAAAGTGCCAAGATTAATCGATATCTGACAGGGGTAAATGAATTAAAATGAGGACGTAAAATGAAACATCATCAGTACTCACTTCTGTCTGTCGATACTGATAATTAGTGGTCCTATACACAACGAACAACATTACTGTACACACAACGCCCATAAACGGCAGGGGTTTCATTTTTGATCCGCATGTACCCTGCATTACCAGTTCACAACATTATCACCCCAAATTTCAAAAGGTTGTAAGAGCGAAATAACAACAACGCAATTTAGTCATAGTGAGCAAAAGCAGAGTGGCGGAAACTTACCCCGTCAAATATGGGAACAAATTTCTTCAGAAACCACCTCCATGATTTAACTGACTTCATAGGGAACTATTTCCTTTTTACAATCTCATAAAAACTGCATGACATGCACATCAACTAAGACTCAGCGAGAAATACAAAAAAGCAAAAACAGAACAGGTAAAGACTAACTTGAATGATACACAAAGACCCTAAATCATTCTAGCACAAAAAGGCAAATCAACCAAGAAATCAAATCCAACAGCTGAAAAAAGAAATCCCTAACCCAGAAACACTAGGCTAATTACAAATGCAACAGAGGAAGGCCATGTAACATCTCAAGAAATGCACAAAAACGCCTTAAAACACCATCCTAACCTCTTAATTCCGCGTTCCGGATAATCATTAACTCAAACACATCCCTAAAATAACCCCCTCCATCCCAATGTTCAAACACTAACCTCAAAGCCAGACACCATCAACTTCATCGGACAACACAAAATCAAAACGACCCTTCAAAAATCCGCACCTCCGAACACCAAGATGCCAACTTTACTAAAATCCCAGCTCCCACCGAAAGGAAAACACCAAAACGGATACCCTTTCCCATCATTCCGAGCACACAATCAATGAATTATGGATCTCAATGAATTATGCAGCCCACCACATTCCCAGACAGAAAAACGCAATGAAAAATGGAGGGAAAAAATCCAAGAAAACGCATAAATACCAGGGAAATGCAACGAATCCAGCAGGACCAGGGATCAAAACAGGCAGATGAAGAAAATCCCAGCTGAAAAAGGCCGCAATCCTCGCCCTTTATAGTACCGACCACGTATAATATGTGCCCATGTAGAAATTAAAGTGTGAATCAATAACTTCACAACTAAGACGTACCAAATCCCGCGAGAGCTAATGTTACAAGTAAGAAACCGAGAGCTCAATTAATAAACTTCACAAAACCGCAGTTTGTGTTAATACTGTTTTTAATGGTTTATTTATGTTGGGCAATAAGTGAAGAAAAGCAAAGAGCGTGAAAGAGTCGCCGCCTTTTCCGGCGGTGAGAGGATGGAGAGTTAAAGAGAGTGAGTGTGTGAGTGTGTGTCGCCGGCGGCGGGGATCTCGGTTTCACGCGCTGCCGGAGTTCGGACAGAATGGAGAGGAGGCTTCGGCAGGGGGAACTTTGTTGGCCTTATAGTGCCGCCCCCAGATGCGTGTCTGAATCTTACTGTTATATTATTATATTAATAGTTGTATTATAATACGAATTAAATTAACCTTATACCTTGTACAGTAATACTAATTAAATTAACCTTATAGCTTGTACAGTAATACTAATTAAATTAACCTTATACCTTGTACAGTTGTACTAGGACTATGTTGTCAATTACAATAACGTTGGCAAATTTCCAATTCAATTACTCCTCCGTCTCAGACTATTCTGCATAAAATTTTTTTAGTCAAAAATATCAAACTTTAACTACATATTTGAATTGGTATATGAACAATAATTTTATCGTACAAGATATTATTAGATTCGTCGTAACATGTAATTTCTAAATGTTAAATTTTTGTGTGTCGTTATTAGCTATAACTACACATTTTTACCGTCGAACTTGTTTATTAGATACCGTGAAAAAAATCTGTACAAAATAGGCTGGGATATAGGGAGTAATACATTTACTAATATTCTCAACCTTCTAATATATTAACTAAATAAATAAATGAGTAGAGAATAGTCAATATCGACTAATAACTAGATACTTCCTTCGTCCCAATTTTAACTTCCTATTTACTTTTTATCTCAATTTTTTGTTTGCTGATGTAGCAGCATGTGAAAAACAATTATTTGCCAATTTTTAGGCGGTTGATTTCATGAATAGTGTCAAAAAATTCAAATAATGATAAACTTGAAAATAAATTGAAAATAAATATAACTTCTCATTACCAAAACAGTCAAAAATCTGACTTTCTATCTTTCTCCACCGCCTTTAACAAATTCATCTATCACATATCGATCACCGTCAATCAAATATATTTGCAGTTTCTTTTCGGTATCGTCCCTATTTTTTGTGTACAGGTTTGTCAATAGTGGTGTAACATATGAAACCCTGACTCAAAGTTAGATTAAATAGAATAAATGTCTGAAAGACAATCAATTGAAAAAATATATTTTTTAAAGGAATACCACCTGTGATGGTGGGGGATTTGGCGACCCCTACATGTTTATTAATTTAAAAATAAAAAAAGGTACATAAGAGAGAGGGATTTAATACCTTACCTCTGATAAAAACATCGTAGGTTCTAAATACATGAAGCGCCTATATTCTAGAGAACCCCGGATCAAGTGTAAAAAATAAAACGGAGTAAGTGTTTTATTACATCGTGGAAATCTAGAAAAAAAAATTACAAGAAGTCTATGTTCTTACATATGGAATCAATGTTGCATCCAGAAGGATCTTTCCTTGAATTTCCTTGGGCAAACCTGCAAAATCAAAGACATTATTTACCTGTGTAGAGCTTGCAAGCTTTGCTAGTGCATCTGCTACATTGTTTGCTTCACGGAAGATGTGCTTCAGTGTGAAATTGAGCTTTAGAAGTAAAGTTTTAATGCCTCTGATTTCTTCAGTACATGTCCATGGTTCTACAGTCATCCCCTCTAAGATGTGCAACAAAATCTGGGAATCCACTTCAATCTCGAGGTCTTCAATATGATGTTGTGCTGCGAGTTGTAAACTATGTTTTAAGGCTGAGGCTTCTGCCTGGAGGGTGGAGCAGTTGGGTATAGTTTTTGCCTATGCTACAATGACTGATCCCTTAGAGTTTCTGATTATGGCTCCAATACTTGCATTTCCAGATTTTTACACAGATCCATTTGTGTTCAATTTATACCTTCCTGGTAATGTCCATTTCACAATTCATGTTTGGTTTTTCTTCTGATGATCTTTCAGTAGCATGAGTTTGGGGATATTACTGGATAGATTCCAGTAACATATGATCCTTTTACTCAAGAGAATATCATTCAGTAGAAAAAGTGTGTTTTTAATAACAAGATCAATATTTGGTTTTTGATTATAAAAAAGGATCTTGTTTTTATCACTCCAAATGGACCAAATAATCAGACACGGTATAATCTTTATTTTATCATTAGCCTTTTTGTTTGGGATGTTTAAGTTCCAATAAAAGTAAATTCTATCCCATAAAAAGAAAAAGACTTGAGACTGTATAGAGAAGATTTGGTCTATAGCTTTCCATATTTTCTCAATTTTAGGACAGTTGCCAAAGTTGTGATGCAAGGTATTAGAATAATTTTTGCAATACAGACATTTTGAAGGCATCTGAAAAGAGAAATCTTCTAAAATACCAGGCAATGCAAGCAAACGATTGAGCATTCTCCAGTTTAAAAGCTTATCTTTTTAGGCAGAAAAGAAGACCATAGACATGTAAAGGATTGAACTTTTTGTTTCTTAGGTCTGAGAAGCTCATAAGTTGATTTTAGAGTGAATTGGCCATTGGGATTTGCTTTCCAAACCATTCAGTCTTCATAATCAGGCCAGATAGTGAACTAGTGTTCCAATAATTTTGTTTTACATTGGTTGGCAGAGTGTCTTTTAGTTTCTGATAATAAGATTCTTTATGGTTTAGAAATTCAGCCACAGTTAACTCTTGGAAAGGCTAAGTACTATCTGAACAAAAAATTTATGATAGTACCCCTTGTCCAGTCCAAGAATCCCAAAATGATGTGTCTCATTTACCAAATTGGATTTAAGTGTTTTCTTGGGCTATATCATTTACCTCAATAAATATCTTCCATGCTTTTGTTGTTTTATAACTATCAAGGAAAGACCACATGAATTTAGCCCATAGTGATTTCCCTTGTTGTAGCTCCCATCATAGTTTTAATGAGAAGCTTTTAATCATTATGTGGCAATTTTTAAAACCTATGTCATTTTCCTCCAGGGGATAGGTTAGGTCCTTAAAGGATTTCCATATTCTCTTCTTACTGTTTTCAGTTTGATTAGGGCTCTATGAGAATTTGGCCATCATTTATGGAGTTTATCAATGACTGATTTTGTTGGCTTTAGGACTGTTAGTAGGAGAAGAGGTATAGAAGAAAGAACGTGTTTAATTAGGATTATTCTTCCGGTTGCTGTTAAAGATTTATTTTGCCAAGATTGGATTTTAGAGTTCGTTGAATTTATTTGAGATTGGAAATGGGAGTTCTTTGACCTTCCTATGTAGATTGGACAGCCCAAGTATCTGAAAGGTAAACTTCACATCATCATTTTTGTATTGTGTTTGATTGTAGTTTCAGTGTGTATTAGGGTGTGTTTTGAAAGGTAAAAAGATGATTTCTCGAAATTTACCTTTGAGTCAGTTGCTAGCTCATATGATTTCAGAAAACCTATTAAGGTTTGGATACCTTTTTAAGAGTATTGGAGGAAGATCGTTGTGTCATCAGCAAAAGAGAGATGAGAAACTTTGAGCATCGTTGAAGGACGTTTATAGGGTTGGATGTTAGAGTATTGGTATAAAAAGTTTAAGTTTTTTGAAAAAGTTTCAGCCATTAAGATGAAGAGTATGGGAGAGAGAGGATCTCCTTGTTTTAATCCCCTAGATGCTTGTAAAAAACCATTAGGGGTGCCATTTATTAAAATTGAGAAGTAGGCAACTCTGATATTTCCCATGATTAGGTTAGTTAAGTGTTCAGAGAAGCCCATTTTAATCAGTAGTTTAGATTAAAAAAACTCCACGATACTCCGTCGAATGCTTTCATCATATCTAGTTTAATAATCATGTTATGTCCTTTTGTTTTTCAATGCAAGAAATTTGTGATTTCTTGCATTAGAAGAACATTATCTGCAAGTTCTCTACCAGAGACAAATGCAGATTGTTCAGGACTGATTATTAAGTCTAGATGTGATTTTAGTCTTTCAGATACTATCTTGGACATAATTTTGTTCGAAAAATTACCTGTAATCTTTGAAGGATGCACAAACATATTTTTTGGGAATGAGAACTATTAGAGCAGAGGAAATTGCTTTAGGCACTGGTGTTAAGTTTAAAAAATCTTGTATAGCTTCCAGTGTATCCTCCTTTATAATCTTCCAACAATGTTTGTAGAAGCTCCCAAGGAATCCATCCGGCCTAGGGGCTGAGTCACCATCCATCTTTTGGATGATGGGTGTGAGCTCTTGCAGTGTTACAGGTTCCATTAATTGTTTATTGGTTTGAGGATTTATTGATTCCGAAATATTTTCCAGAATCCAAGTCGTGTCGATGCCAGATGGATCGGTATCTTCATGTGTGAGGATTTCAGAAAAGAAATTGAAAGCTTCTTCACTGATTTTCTGTTTTGTGTTAAACCATTCTCCTCTTGAATTTTTTATTTCAGAAATCAATTTTCTTTTATGTTTTGTTTTAATTGAGTTATGGAAGAATTTGAAGTTAGTGTCTCCCTTCTTTATTCATTTAATTATGGATTTTTGTTTCCATAAGGTGTCTTGATTGGTCAAAGCAAGTGTTAAATTTGCTTTGGCTAAGTTATAGGCTATGAGATTTGATGAGTTTTCATTGATTTACATAAGTGATGTTGCTTGTATCATAGTTTCTTCACACTCTTTGACTTTGTCAAAAATGTTTCCAAATGTGTTCTTGTTCAAAAATTGTTTGTGCCCTTTAAACGTGTAAAGATACTCCATGCATCCTTTACTGTTTGCATGAAGCCGTTATGTGAAAACTAACAATTTTGGAATCTAAACGGTTTTGGCCCAGGGGATTGAATCTTTTCTTTTATATTAAAAAGGAGAGGTGAGTGGTCAGAATGTTGTCTGGGTAGAGTTTTAATGTTTGATGTAGGAAAAAGAGACCACCAGTTTTGGTTTGATAGAGCTCTATCTAGTCTTCCCCAAACTCTACCGTTAGTTCTCATTCATGTCCAAATATATAGGCTTCCAGATGTTGGTAATGTTATTAGTTCAGCTTCTGAAATGAATTTGTTATAGTTTTTTATGCCTCTTGGATTAGGGTTTGAAGGACCTAGATATTCATCAGCCTTTTTCACGATATTAAAATCACCTATTAAGCTTAATGATTCATTTTTAAAATTTAGGAGCTCAGACCATAAAACTCATCTTTTCTGGATAGTATGGCTTGCATATATAAAACTAGTTAAGCATTCATTTTGAAGGTTGGGATGTGTGAATGAGGTTAGGATATGTTGATTATCATGTTGTAATATTTTAAGAGTTGTTGAATCATCCCAAAAGATCCATATTTACAATCTTTTCCCGGATAGAAGTTGTTATACCCTATTTGATATGCCATTTTTTGTATTGAATCTGACTGTGTCATTGGTTCTATTTTAGAAAATAAGGGAATATGAGATATGTGCTTTATATCTTTTATCCTTATTTGTGTTGCTTTGTTACTGATCCCTCTGGAATTCCATACGTATATTGGTGTGTTTATCATCTTAAATGAGTTTAGGAATAGACAGTTTGGAACGGGTTTGCACCGTTTTAGGTGTTGAGGTGTATTTTTTTTAATGTACCTTCTTGGCTTATGTGTTTATTTAATAGGTTCAGCATCAGTCATATTTTCTGGGTCCTGAATTATAGAATTGAATCTTTGATGAGATTCAACAAAACTAGCTTTTAATTTTGCCAGGTTTAGGTTAGACTTAGTTTCGTTGATTAATTTTTGTTTAGCATTTAGCAAATCAAGAGTTTTATCTTTTTTATTGTTTGATGTTAGGGGAGGGGAATCTCCTGAATTCATCTCAATAAAATCATCTTTGTCTATGGAATCTGTAGAGCTTGTTATGCTTATTTCTGGGGGATTTTTAAGCATTATTTGTGTAGGTTTAGGTGGCAAATTCCAGAAGAGATAACCTGCTCATTAGAGGCATTTCCCTTTTCAGGGCAGATATCAGGTGAAGCAATTTTGTCACTCAAATCTAGAGATTGTTTAGGATTTATAAGAGCAGTAGATTCAGTTGTTTGATTCTCTCTGAACCAATTTTTGGGCTGAGAGTTTCAGACTCAACATCTTTATCCACATAACTACTCTTAGCATGCACATAAGATATAATTTCAACTGGTTTATCTATCAAAACATTTTGTGAGTTGTAAGAATCAGATTGAGGCAATTTACCAGTTGAAAAATTCTTTGCATTTTGATCAGAGGGCAATCACATTCAATTGTTTGTTAGATCCTTCAGCCAAATTAGCAACAATATCAAAAGTGTTCTCATCAGCAGATAATTCATTAAGGACAGAGAAACTATAGGCTATATTAGGCACAAAGGGAACATAACTTTCTTAGCATGAGCAGTAGGGGTCTTAACTAGCATGGCATGAGCAGTATTAGAAAGAACCTGTTTGGTAGAAAGTGTAGAAACTTGAGCCTGAGTCAAAATAGGATTCTCACTGTTGTCCTGGATTTGTGTTTCTCTGCATTTGATAGTTCCTTAATCTGCAAACGTGTAACTTTCTGAGTTTGGGCATTAATTTTCACAGGGACATATCTTTTTTCCAAAGTGGTAAGACCAGAGGATGATAGCTTTATTCCATTACCTCTTGGCCTTCTCTATTCATCATTGGAATGAGTCATGGTACCTGTATCCTTAGAAGAAATGCCCGCATGCCTCCAAGCATGGAAAATTGATATAGAATTTTCATTTCTGCACGAAGAAGTAAGATGGCCTAGTTTGAGGCAACTAGAGAAATAGTCTTGAATATCATCATATTCGACATATTTCCAAACTCCCATGTTCCTGTAATCTATCCATACTCTTTCTACCAAAAGCTTAGTGATATCCATCTCTACACACACTTAAGCAACATGTGGTCAAATACGATCCAGTGTGGCTTTATCAACCTTTATTGGTTTACCTAGCAAATATCCTAAAGACATCATAACCTATTCATAAAAAATTGTTGAGGTAATCCCTATAGAGATGCCCAGACTGGGACTATGGGAGAATCATCATTTGGGTTAAAATTTGGAACCCATTTCGTAATTCGAAGTGAGTAGGGACCAAAATTCCAAACCTTGTGTAGCCAACACCGGTAATAGTCCTCTGGTAAAGCAAATTTGATCAGTACCTGGCGGTTGTCAAGTAGGTTGACCTTAGTATGGCCTTTGAAGTCTGCAGTTTGGAAATCTTTTCTTAAAGGCTCAAATTGTGGCCTGCTTCTAGCAAATTTGCCAATTAGTGTCCACCTTAGAGGGGCTTCAAACCTTTTGCACTCTTCAATTGTGAATTGTTTATCCGTGCTCTCCGAGGTGGTCGATCTTTTGCTTTGGATTGAATGGAGTTTTGATTGATTCCTTCACCGATTCAGGGTAGAGTTCTTTGAGAAGTTCTTGGCCTAAAACTTGTTTGTATGAGAATGAGGGGTTAGGGTCCGGCGGCATCGCCAGAGTTGGTTGGAGAAGAAGTTGTTATGGCGTTAGTAGGGTTTTAGAAAAATTGTCTAGCGAAGTCATCAATTGAGAATATTTTTGTAATAAGTTTTAATAAATAGCAAACATATTTTTTTAAAGGAGAACGAATTATATACTGTTTTAAAAAAAAAAAGTGGAAATTAAACTTCATTATCTTATATCTCTTCAAATTTCAGGCAGGTAGAGTATTGCAATATTACTAAACCATAAGGTCTAGTTTACAAATTAACTAAAGCTCAAAGGAGTATATGTTCTTTTTTTCTTTCTAATATTCCTACTTTTTTTTTGTTACCAAACCCGCATTCAAACATTGACACGTGTCCCGCATGCACTTTAGATATGCATGTCTCATTTTCAACGCTTTTGCTGTTTCCCTGTCATGCTGTGCCTGTCTTTAACAATAATTAAGTATTTCTATTTTTGGCAATCTTTTTTCTCATTAAATCAATAAATCCTCACAAAATGTTTTATTACAGGAATTTTAGTAATGAAAGGTAAAAGGTGTTAGTTACAATATTAAAATTTTATTACGCAACATGTAGTTATAATGTTTATAACCCAATTTATGAAACTCAAAAATTTTATTTTTCATTTATTTTAATTTACACTTTAAACCTTGATCTTTTCATATTTTATAGAATGACCATCTTTCAAGAAACAGATTCTTTATTTTAAAATAAATATCAACTCTATATATTCGGTTAAAAATTCCTCCCCATTCATTGTTGACCGAATATTAGTGATATGATAAGCTTTCATCTTAAACAGACTAATAATTAAATCAGTTCTTAAAAAGTATTTTTATAATTTTTAAGGTTGAGTTACAGTTATTTATGTATTAAGATTTATTTTAAAAGAAATAAATGAAATAAGTGAAAATCAAATCAAATCATCCTATTCAATTTATTAGTTAATCGGTTTAAGATAGACTGTATGTTATTGTGGCCCCAAAAAAAATGTAAATTGGCAAGAAACTAGAAGAAGAAAAAATCAATCTAAAAGCATAATATATTACCCCTATCCCAAAGACATGTTCAAAACCTACATAATACGATGAATATGATAATATAATATTATTATTTACATATTAATTCAAATACTCCATCCGTCTCATAGAAAATGACACATTTACTTTTTACGGTATTCAATGATTATGTTTGACCAAAAATATCTCTAGTTACATACAACAATTTCACATAAAAATTAATATTTGGAAAATAGATGTTCTAACGAATATAAGAATATCTCACATGATAATTTTATTTTATATATATTAATTTATATTTAGGGTCAAAGTTTACGAAATTTAACTTGCAAAAAGTAAATGTGTCATTTTCTATGGGCGGATGGAGTATATATTTAAATTTGATAAAAATGACTGGAAATATTGTGTAAATCAATCTCAGATGGATGGATTATTAATATTATTCTTAAAAGCAACATTTGACCACTGATAGAGATGCCTGCAAATTATTATTTAATAAAAAATTTATATATTTTTATGAGAAGTAATTACTTCAGAACGAAATATTTGTTTGATGTACTTTAGTTTACTAACATATTTTTTTGATTAGATATGACGTGTATCCATAAGAATAGTAGATTTATAAATAAAAAATAAGATAAGATAAACGTTTAAAATATTAAAAGTTAATAGGTTAAGAACATGTAGAGTGGTGCAAATCTTTTTAATACACGCACTAATAATTGAATAATTCAGGTATATTGATTTCATTACAAGTGAAGAAAGTGGTGTAAATAGTAAAGAAGGATGGTTCAAATAAAATCATTCATGTATAAAAAAGAAATATACACGTAAGAATGAATTTAGTGGAGGCTGGGTGACTAAGAGAGTAAAAGAAATAAAGAAAATAAGTGAGTGGTCATGAATGAACTCAAATATATTTAAAAATATATATATTTAAAAATATATATATTTAAAGTAAGAAGAAAACTCTCAGACAATCAAGTGAAAGATGACGAAGCATAGATAATAAAATAAAATAAACATTGCTTTTATTTTTACATTTTAATAAGAGCCCGTCTCTTAAAATACGATCTTTCCATAAGTCATGAAAATATCAAGATTTAAAGTGTAAATTTAAAGAAATAAAAATAAAAATTTCATATTGCATGAATCGGATTGTAAACTTTATAACTACTATACGTTGTATAATAAATTTTTAATATTGTAACTAAAATATTTTAGCTTTATATTATTTCAATAAAACTTTATATTTTTATAATCACATGGAAAGACGATATTTCCCAAACGTTTGCGTATTGATAATATGGAAATGTACCTTGAAGTTTATTTTGGCCTAAACGTGAAGTAGACGTTTGATTTAAAAAATAATGAAAGTTGTTGGATGAATTGGCTCACGCACAACAAAATGCTGAAAGAGTCTAGATTAGACCATTCACCCATTCGCGTAGAAAATTAAGTGCCTCGGCACATCATTTCATATACACGTCGGTGTTCCTTGGGACCGCAAAGTATGCAATATAATACCGTTTTAGTCTATGTTTTTTTCTTTATCTAAATTATACGTGAGTCCGTCTTTTAGAAGATGATTTTTTCATAAGTTATGAAAATATAAAAAATTGAAATAAAATTTTACCACTAAAAGATGAAAAATTTACGGACTAAAACAATTGAGATTCATGTCAAAATTTGGGTTGTGAGCTATTTACGTAAACTCACGTGCCTATTTGAATTTTGGTTAGAAACTTTACATATTCAGATTAAAACATATGCCCTTTGTTTTCTTAAGTTTGGCAAACTTACCATATTTGTATATTTTCTAAGTTTGTCACATTTCCTTTTATGACAAAAAGTACATCATTCTCAACCAATTATTAAACTGTTTACTCTTTTCACTCAATTTCCTCCACACTAATAGAGTTTGTGTTAGAGTTTGTATTGTAATAGATTTTGTACTTCACTTAGCTAGTCTAGTCAACTTGTATATTTGGGTATGTATCTCTGTGATTGTGTGAACATCAAATCAGAAAACTCTTTCCCAAACTCTCTTCTTTCATGGTATCAAAGCCAACTCTCTGAAACCCTATCTTTTTCACCCCAGTCGCAGTCCAAACTCACCGCCAACAATGAGCGATCGGACAGCGTCATCAACACACCGTTGGCGCCGCCTTCCACCGGCGACACTCCACCGCCGGCGCGGCCTTCGAGCGTCCATGGCGACGGCGGACCTCAGCCACTACAGCGACCTCTTGTTTATTTTCTCCCTTCTACCTTCACCCTTCGGATCACCTGGGCTTGTCTCTCTGCCCGGTTGTTCTTAAGGGCGATAACTATTAGGAGTGGGCTACCTTGATGAAGAACACACACAAGGCTAAACGTAAATTACGATTCGTTGATGGTCACATCTCTTAAAACGATGTTTCTCGTGTTGATCTTGATGACTGGTATAATGTCAATTCCATGCTCATCGGATGGGTTTTGTAATCTATTGATTTGTCTCTACGATCTTCCATCACTTATCCAGGAACTTTTTTTGAGCTCTGGGAGGAATTATGTCATCAATTCTCTGTTGGCAACGGGCCACGTCTCCTTTAGCTTTGTGCAAACTTGGAAAATTGTTGCCAAGGTGGGAAAACTGTTGCGTCATATTATGACGTTCTCAAGAAGATCTGGGATGAAGTCCAAACATATGTTCCCCTTTCAAGCATGTCTCTGCGCAAATTGTACTTGCAATATCACGGCCAAACTTCGTGCAAAACATGATGTCGAGCGTCTTCACCAATTTCTTCTTGGGCTGGATGACTCCTTTGGAACTCTTCGCTCCAGCATCATGGCGCAAGAGCCCCTCTCGTCCATCAATCACGTTTATGCTTTGGTCATGTAGGAAGAATGCCATAAGACTCTCATGCTCGAATGCGATACCAAATCTAATGGTATGGCATTTGCGGCTCAGGCCAAGTCAGTCCATTTGGCGCGCGTTCAGCCTCCTTCTGCGCCTGACCGATCAGCCGGTTGTCCCGCGTGTTCTCACTGTGGTAAGCACACACATAATGTCTTTGAGTGTTGGAAGCTCCATGGAGTTCCCGAGGGATTCTTGCACCGGTCGGCCATGGTGCGCAACCATGGCGCTGGTCGCAGCTGTGGCAGTCCGCTAGCCGGAGTCGCCCACTAGGCGCAGCAGCAAGTTCCCGCTCACGCGTCCGACGTCATGTCCCTCCCGGAGTCCACTACTCGAGGCTCGAATCTCATCCCCGACCAGTGGTAGGCAGTATTACAGATGTATAACACCATGAACACTCATTCTTCAGACGCTACTGGTAAGCACTCTCTCTAGATTCTCGACACAGGTGCTTCTTTTCATATGACTGGAAATCTTTCCATACTACATGATATTGTCAATATTGCTCATGTGCCTATTAAGCTTCCAGATGATCGTGTTGTTTTAGCCGTCAAGGAAGTTCTTTGGGTTTCTCTCAGTCTGCCAGGATTGACCATGTTCTATATCTTCCGACACTGGAATGCAATCTCTTGTCCTTTGCTAGGTTGCTTCTAAATGCTTGTTGTTTTTCTTTCTTGACCAAAAAGTTGTGTATACTTCAGGAAAGCGATACGAAGATAGTGATTGGTGTGGGTGAGCAGAGACATGGTGTTTACTAGTTGCGGCATTTCTTGGCAGCCGCATGTGCCTGCTCTGCGACCAAGATCGAGAAGGTGACCTCGGCCGAGTTGTGGCATCGAAGACTGGGGCATCCCTCATTTACAGTTTTAGAATCTTTACCTATTCCTTGTGCTTCTGTACGGAGTTCTACTCCTTGTGATATTTGTTTTCATTCCAAACAAACCCGAGTTGTTTTTCCGTTGAGTTCTAATAAAGCCACACGCTTGTTTGGTCTTGTTCATTGTGACATTTGGGGACCATACAAAATTTTTGCTTCTTGCGGTGCAACTTATTTTGCTACCATCGTTGATGATTACTCTCGTGCTACAAGGGTTTATTTAATTAAGTCCAAGTCAGAGGTTACAAAACTGGTTGTGGATTTTTGTGCATTAACTATCACTCAATTTCAGACATCAGCTTGTCGTTTTAGGTCCGACAATGGTACTGAATTCTTTGGTCTTAAGGCTTACTTTGCTTCTCACGGTATTCTTCACTAGACTTCGTGCGCTTACACACCTCAGCAGAATGGCAGAGTGGAACTCAAGCATTGCCATCTCCAAAATGTGGCGCATGCTTTGCAGTTTTAGGCTGCTCTTCCGATTAATTTTTGGGGCGAATGTATTCTACATCATTCTATCTGATCAACCGCACTCCCACGCTGGTTCTTCAAAATCAGACTCTTTTCATTTGCTTTTCCAAAGAGCTCTAAATTACTAAGATATTCGGGTCTTTGGGTGTCTCTGCTTCGCCTCCACTCTCCCTCGGCATACGGACAAGTTTGCCGCTCGTAGTCGCAAATGCTTCTTCATGGGTTATCCAAGTGGAAAGCAAGGCTGGCGTCTTTATGATCTTAAATCGGAACAGTTTTTCTTCTCCAGAGATGTTGTGTTCTTTGAAGATATATTTCCATTTCAGAGTTCATTCACTTCTCCGTCGCCCGCTTCGACGCAGGTAGACACTCACCCGATTGTCTTCGATAGTCCAGATACTTCACCCCCTGGCCAGAGGGAGTTCTTCGCAACTTTCTCCACCCTCAATGGTCAGGGGGAGCATCCATCTGAACCTAGACAGCTCTTTAACGGTCGTTTCGCCAGCGCCGCTCCCGTCCGCAGCTGAGCTTGCACTGACCGGCGTTTGTTCCTCGCTGCCTACTGCGGTCAGCTCGCCAGCTGAGGAGGTTATTTCGAACGTTCGGCTTAGCTCACGCCAACGTCAACCCAGTGTTTTACTAAAGGATTTTGTATGCAGTTCTATGCATCGTGATGATTCTCAGTTGATTATCTCCTCCACTCCATATCTGATCACCAGTTTTGTCTCCTCTGCTAAATTTGCTCCAGCTTATGCTCACTTCCTGGCCACAGTCACCTCAGGCCATGAACCAGTTCACTTCTCAGAGGTCGTCCAGCAAGCTCCTTGGCGTGATGCAATGCACACCGAAATTGAGGCCCTCGAGAGAAATGACACCTGGTTTCTCACAACTCTTCCTCCTAACAAGAAGCCAATTGGTTGTAAGTTGGTGTATCGCATCAAGTACAAGTCTAATGTCGATATTGAACGTTATAAGGCTCATCTTGTTGTGTTAGGGAATCGCCAGGTTGAAGGCATTGACTTCAATGAGACTTTCACTCCTATTGCCAAGATGGTAACAGTTCATACATTTCTTTTCATTACTGTTGTACGAAATTATGAACTGCACCAAATGGATGTTCATAACGCCTTTCTGCATGGCGACTTGGATGAGCTTGTCTTTATGACTTCACCACTGGGCTACTCCAAGGCACTACCTAGTCAGGTATGTCGCCTACATAAGTCCCTGTATGGTCTCGAGCAGGTTCTTAGAAACTGGTTTTCTAAGCTTGCGCATGCTCTTCACCAGCACGGGTTTCGCCAGAGCTATGTAGATTACTCATTATTCATTCTTACTCGTTCTGGTCATACTCTTCATGTTTTGGTTTGTGTCGATGATGTCATTATTGCTGGAGATAGTTCAACTACCATATCTACTCTCAAGCAGTACTTGTCATCCTGCTTTCATATAAAGGATCTCGGGATTCTTAAATATTCCTTGGGACTGGAAGTTGTGCAAAAGCCATCAGGTATCTTTGTCCCTCAGCGCATATACGCTTTGGAGGTGGTGGCCGAAGTCGGTCTGCAAGGCTGCAAGCTCATTGCTTCACCTATGGATCCAACGCAGGCCCTTGCCAAAGCTTCTGGTCCGGATTATGATCACCCTGAGCAGTATCGTTGCCTTATTGGGAAGTTGTTTTATCTTACTATAACTTGGTCTGAGCTCAGTTTTGCAGTTCACACTCTTTCGCAGTTCGTGCAGTAGCCGAAAGTGGATCATTGGTCTGTAGCTTTGAGAGTTCTACACTATGTTAAAGGCATTCCATGACAGGGTCTATTTCTTTCTCGAGATAGTAGCTTGGCTCTGACTGCCTACTGCAACTCAGACTGGGCAACTTGTCCTATCACTCGACGTTCTGTCATGGGGTATTTTGTCACCTTGGGCACCTCGCTAGTTTCTTGGAAGACTAAGAAGCAACACACTGTTTTGCGTTCTTCTACTGAGGTTGAGTATAGGGCTATGGCAAATGCTTGCTGCGAAATCCTCTGGCTCTGTTCTCTCATTCGCTCCCTTGGTGTCTCTCACTGTTCTCTGGTTCGACTCTTTTGTGATAGTCAGGCTGCCATCCACATTGTAGCCAATCTGGTATTTCATGAGAGGACCAAACACATTGCGATCGACTTCCATCTTCTTCGTGATCTAGTGTCTTCGCGTGTCATTTCTACTCATCATATTTCCACTTTGGATCAGCTGGCAGCCATTTTCACCAAGGCACTAGGACGAGCAGCTTTCATCCATCTCAGTTCCAAGTTGGGCATTCTCGATCTTCATGCTTCAACTTGAGGGGGGAGTGATAGAGTTTGTATTGTAATCAACTTTGTACTTCATTTAGTTAGTCTAGTCAACTTGTATATTTGGGTATAAATCCCTTTCATTGTGTGGATATCAAATCAGAAAACTCTTTTCCAAAATCCCTTCTTTCACACACATTTCAACTTACAAAAAAAACACCTAAACCTATGGTGTCAAACATAGTGAAACGGATGTGGTATAACAAATTCGTGTTATAAACTATTTGGATAAACGCACGTGCTTACTTGAGTTTTGGTTTAAACTATATGTAATATATATATATATATATTGAAGTAATTATTCAAATGTGCTCTAAAAATGCTCATCAATGATTACAATAAGTGGAATTGATATTCAACACAACTATCATTTAGAAATAACTTATCTATTGCAAGTGAAATTAAATTACATATCAATCAGACTAATTGTTCGTACTATTACAAACTAGATATAAAAAAACTGTAATATTACTCTCGGGGATATTAACACGTTTCCCGCAAAAATTATGACCACTTGACAGAGATGAGCGTATCACACATCAATATCATTGCGTCAAACATGGATCTTCAAGAACTCTAACACCACTTGATTCAAAGCATAATCTATGTTCTCCAAACCGCAAACACCTTGAAAAATACGTATCGACCCATCCAAATAAATGGAACACCTAATAAAAAACACAAATGAAACATGAATACACGATTTGTAAAATCATATCGAGAACATTACATCAACGTGAACAATTAAATCGAGTGATTATCATGAAAATAACAATCTAATCTATCAGGTCGAAAAACAACACTAATGTATGGAGATAAATCCACGTTTGTTCAATAACATAAGCAATATTCAATGAAAATATTACAGCTTACCCATCTCCCCATGATGGGAAGATTGGAAAAGATGAGTGAAGAGAAAAGTAGGGTTTTTAAAGGGGGGTTTGTGGTTGTATAATATATGTAATATTAACAACCGTTAAATGAGGTCATTTTATAATCGGTATGATTAATTTGATATATTATTTTTATTTATTTCAATGGGGTACCTATAATTATGAAAATATATTAAAATGAATCTCAACATATAAATAATTATAATTTGACCTTAAAAATTATAAAAAATAATTATTTTTATGATTGGTCTAACACAAATTTTTTTTATTTTAAATATTTAATTTAAATTTATTCAGTTCAATTTAATTTAGTAAAAAACTATTTTAAGAGAATATGACATGCATCACGAAATATATATTTATTAATGATACTAGCAGAGGCCACCGCGTTGCGTGGTAATATTAATTTAAAAATTAGTATTAATTTTTATGTAATTTTTTACTTGCATTTAAATTGAAGAAGAAAAAGAATTTTGTTAATTTTTTTAAAAGTTTAATCATCTAAAAAATCTATATGATCTTTTAAAAAAATAATCATTTATAGTTGCTGGGAAACATGCCCAACATCGCTTACAATAAGTGGAATTAACATCCAACTCAAATAGCATATAACAATAACTAACCTATTACAAGGATATCTAAATTACATGTTAGCTAGACTGACTATCTGTACTGTTACACATTAGAGATCCAATAAAAACTGTAATATTGTAATCAGGATATTAACTCGCTTCCCGCGAAAACTACGACCACTTAGTAGATAGAAGTGCATCACACATCAATCACTTTGCTTCTTTAAGAAATGCAACACCAATTGATCCAAAAGCAAGATTTATATTTTTCAAGGTGTAAACACATTGAAAAACACAGATATGACAACATCCAATTTAATGGAAACCCTCATACAAAAATACGAGCAAAATTACGAAAACATGATATGTACAACCAGATCGAAAATAAAACGTCAACGCAAACAACTAAACCGAATGATCATTATGAACACAACAATCTAATCTATCATATCAAAGAATAATAATGTATGAAGACAGATCCATACTTATTTAATAGCATATATAAACACTAAAAAAATATCAATTGAAAACTAACTGTTTTCCCATTTTTTTCACGATGTGAGGATGGGAAAAAGACAATTGAAGAAAAAAAGTAGGGTTTCATTGATAAGGAAGGAATGAAGAGGGGGCAGAGTTTTATTTTTGACATTCTTTGAAAAACCATATGAATTCTGAGGTGAAATACTTAATTAGAAATCGATAAATAGTGAATACAACAAATATGATTATTTTTAGTGTAAAGTACATTTATAACCCTAACTTTTAGTTAAAATTGCCAATATAATCCTGCAATCTGAGAAATTATCAATCTAACCCTACCTTATTACCATTGTGCAAATCTAACTCTTAACTATTGGTCAAATTGTGCCAATATAGCCAAACTTCCTAATTCCGGCATTGACCAAAATACCCCTAAGACAATTACTGAAAATTTAATACCTATTGTACCCCTGTCTTTTTTCTTCTTCACAACCCACCCCGCTGTGCCCCGTCCTTCATCGCTGCTTCTCCGCTGCCGCCGATCGTTACCACTAGACACAACTCACTCACCCCACCCCTTACCATGCTCCGTCGCCACCACATATCCACCACAGGAAACGCTCCCCGATCACAAGATTGCCTCCGCAAAAATCAGGATTTGTCGTCGATGCCGCCCTTCTTCTTCCCTAACCTCCGCCACCGCCCTCTTCCTTCCCCTGTTTCCGTTGCAACGGTTCTCCCCTCCCTCTCACCCATGCCTTCCTCCTTCCCTGACCTCTGTCGCCGCCCTCCTCCTTCCCCTGTTTCTGCCGCAGCAGATCTCCCCTCCGCCCTCCTCCTTCCCCGCCCTCCTCCTTCCCCGCCCTCCTCCTTCCCCGCCCTTCGCCATTGCCCTCATTCTTCTCCCATTTCCATCGCCGCAGATCTCCCCTCCCCCTCGTCGCCACCCTCTCCCATCCCCCTCGTCACCACCCTACTCCTTCCTGGACCTCCACCACCGCTAAAAACCCTAGCCCTAGCCCTACCCCTGCCTCCGTTACCCCCTCCCCTTTCCCTCACCGCCACTTGAAAATTGTCCTGCAGATCCATCAGAAAAGCAAGTTTAGCTAAAATGAAGTCTCAAGTCATGATCTCCCCCTTCCTTTCTAATCTTGTACGCTATGGAAAAAAGAGGGATGGATTAGGGTTTTACGACAGTGGACAAAGGTGAAGACGATGAGGATCGTTCCATTCATAAACATTAGGGCAATTAAATCTTTTCATATTCTCGTCTCACCGTAATTTATAATAAAACATACTCATATTAGTTTGGACCGACTAGCAGTTAGACTGATTATCAAAAAATTTGTTTCAATAACTTTTAGGATCATATTATAATTATTATATGTTTTTTCGATATTATAGAAATCTTGTTGGAATAAATAAAAATATACACCAAATCACCCCATTAATTATATTTTTAATCTGTTCACACACGATTAATCGATTTAAAACAAGACTTCCCGGACAAATATAAGTCTTAAAAAAATCACACGGTAGTAATTAGACAATAAAAAACAGTTGTCGATGAATAGAAAGACTGGGAAAATATCTGCATCAAAGATTTTGAAGCCATTACACACTGAAAGGCAATCCACATCTTGAATTTAATCGTATCAGCCCGTGTAACTGTTGAAAAGCGGAAGTACCGAAGTAGCATTCACCTTTCTTCCTTCGTCCTTCGTCCTTCGTCCTTCGTCCTTCGTCCTTCGTCCTTCGTCCTTCGTCCTTCGTCCTTCGTCCTTCGTCCTTCGTCCTTCGTCCTTCGTCCTTCGTCCTTCTCCAACTAACATACACACGTGTCTTACTCTTATCTCAAAGTTTACACTTTATTTTATTACATTATTCATCATGCAAAGTTTGGAGAAAAATCATCTTTCCATAGGATTATGGAAATGCGATATTTAATTAAAATAATAAAAAATAAAAAATTTAGTTGCATTATTAAAAATTTAGTATGCAGTATTTATAAAGTTTATAACTCTATTAATGTCCAAAAATTTTATCTTTATTTCTTCAAATTTACACTTTAAACTTTGGTCTTTCCATGACTTATGGAAAAATCGTCTTTCAAGTTACGAACCCTATTCATTATCAACTTCTGACAATATATTCAAATAAATATAGAAATAATAATATTATCATACTCCATTTGTTTTGTTATTTATGACACACTTACTATAAATGAATATTTTCTTTTATTTGACACATTTTCCATTTTTGGTAAGATTCCTTCAATTTCATCCACTTATTCTACTTTTTTTTACTTTCTACTTCAATTTCATCCACTCATTTTCTTCACCTAAATTCAAGCACCTAAACCTATGTTTTCATAAATAAATAAAATGGAGGGAGTATGTGATACTGTTCGATTTGTCGTAACAGTAATTTTTAAATATCAAATTTTTATTTGTCGTTATTATACGTAATTAACACTACAACAAACTAAGGCCAATGTAACACTTTCCTTGCAACACTTATTTAAAATGTTACAATAACTTATAAAGTGCTACTTAAATATTTGAAAAGTGTTATATAAATATTGAAAACTGTTATCTAAAATTTTGAAAGTGTTACATTGGATCTAATACAACATCACTTAAGTTAATACTTGTAAAAGTGTTGCACCAAACGTCTTGTGGTGGCGGGGAGTGTGGCAGGTGGTGGTTGTGCGAGAGGGGCGGGTGGCAGGTGGTGGTGGTTGGCGGCAATAGGAGGTATAAAATTGGAAGAAAAATTAAGTTGAAATGCCTAAGGGCAAATGTGTCTTTTCCGGTTTGATCAACGGCCAAATAGGCGAGTCAACGCCGGAATGTGGTCAAAAGATTATATCGGAACAATTCAATATAAAGATAGGGTTAGTTTAGCAATTTATAGTTTTACAAGGTTATATTAGCACTTTCAGCATAAAATAGGGTTGAAAAAGTATTTAACCTAAAAATAAATGGGAAAATCTTGGAAAAGGCCGTATTTTCATAGGTTTATGAAAAGATGGGTTATTTAGAATAATAAAAATATAAAAAAATTTAGTTGCAATATTAAAAATTTATTGTGTAACATGTTGTAGTTATAAGTTTAAGACCTGAATAATGCAACACAAAATTTTTATCTTTACTTCTTCTATTTGAGTTAAACCTTGATCTTTCAATGTCTTATGAAAATATCGTATTTCCAGAGAAAAAATCAAAATAAATAGTCACCCAATTATATTTTCCGGACCAAATCTCATGGAGATCACGTGCCAATACTGTAGTGGAAGCTCTTGAAAATCCCAAATCTTGTGCTTTTGACCCTAGTATGAATACGTGGATCGCCTCAAATGGACCATGTGAGTATTAAATCATGACACCTCAATTTTTTATTCAGGTCCATAAAGTTCTCGTGGATTTAAAATTACCCCTAATATTAGGCAAGAGGCTCAGAATTGCCCTCGTATATGCAATTTTAAGTTTAATTCTTTTCAACTTATGTTACTTCTAAGTTCTAATTCAATTTAATTTAATATATTAATTTTAATTTAATAACATATAGCTTAATTTAATTATACAATAATTAATTTTTTCACTATGTTTGTTGGCACCATCGTTTTAAATATTTTTTTGCAAGTTGAAATGTGTGAAAAAACTTGAGTAAAGAGAGTCATAAGTTTAATGAGTGATTGACAATGATTCACTTTTTGACATAAAAGGAATGTGATAAACTTAGAAAACATAAAAAAATAACAAGTGTGCCAAATATAAAAAACAGAGAAAGTACTTTTTATTTCGATTCTATTTTTTTATTATAAAAAATCAATCATTCCAAGATGTTGGAAAAATGGAAAAAATGCCAGCGGCGATTACAATGAGTGGAACTGACATCCAATCTAACTAGCCTCTAGCAATAACTAACATATTACAAGGATACCTAAACTGATCGTTTGTACTATTACAGATAAGAGATCCGATAAAAAATGTAGCATCGCCCTCGGGGATTAACTTGCTTCCCGCAAAAATCATGACCACTTGGTAGAGAGGAGCATATGACACATCAATATCACTGCGTCAAACATGGATTTTCTACCAGTGTAACACCACTTGATCCAATCACGATCTATGTTGTCAAAACTGTAAACATCTTGAAAAACATAGATATGACGAATCCAAATTAATGGAAACCCAAAATAAGATCACAAACAAAATTACAAACACACCATCTATACTAGCAGATTGAGAACAAAACTAATCGGTGGAGACAAATATCATATTTATTGAATATCAAAAACATAAATTAAAACAAACTGTTGTTCCCCATCTCCCCCCAATAGGAAGATGAGATTTTTTTTTGAAAGAGATGGGGTGCAGGGAAGAGGGGGTTGCGGTGCTGGTAGGGTTTTCGTGGTAGGAGTATGGGTTAATCTCAAATTTTAATTAATTTATAATTTTTTTATTTCGATTCAATCTAGTTTCATATAAATTATAGGGAAAAATGAGACATTTAGGATCTCAGTACACACTTAGATCATCTTGAATGCAAGCATCACATTCATAAAAGTCGCTAGCCATATCAACATAATAGACTTTAACAGTGAAAAATCTTCTTCAATGCAAGCATCACACTCATAAAAGTCACAAGCCATATCAACATAATAGACCCTAACAGTGAAAAATCATCTTCAATGGCATCACACTCATAAAAGTCACTAGCCATATCAACATAATAGACCCTAACAGTGAAAAATCATCGCCAATGCAAGAATCTCTTGCTAGTTTCAATATGACGTGGCTAAAATTTGAAGTGGCCCCTTCAAATTGACCTTATGATATCTTTAATTTAAAGTGGCTAAAATCAACATATTTGCCAAAAATAAATCAATTTAAATGTACTTATCTAAATTTAATTGTGCAAAATTAACATAACTTTAATTTTTATAAAAAAATAGTCAAATTGTAAATTAGTTTATACATTTAATTATTTTATATATTAATTTAGTTATATTATATTTAATGTTATACTAACTAAAGATATACTCCTACGGTTCTAAAAATAATTTATTTGTACTCCCAACCGAATCTACATACTTACTACTTGGCCGTTAAAATTGTCAAAATTTAATCAAATATCTAAATAGATACATGAAAAATAATATTACATATGTGATATTTTTAGAATCGCAGTAACATGTAATTAAAAAAACTCGTCAAGAAAATGAAAAACATCAACATGAGGGGACAAAAACTAAAACAAATAACAAAAAAACTACGGTACCTCAAGAGTATAAATTATTCACTCTGAAAAATCATAAAACATCAACAATTTTTTTAAAAAAAACTACAAAGATCAATTCTTAACACCTGAATCTCATCCGAAAAATGAAAAAACGTCAACAAGAAAAAAAGACACTACAAACATCAAATCCTATTACCAAAACCTTAGCCGGAAAATGAAAAACATTAACATGAGAAAATAAAAAAAAACACTACAAATATCAATCCATATCACCAAAAAAAATGCAAAACATCAACTCATATCAATTAAACCTCATCCGAATAATAAAAAATATCAACATAAAAGGAAAAAAAAAGTTACAGTACCTCAAGAATAAAAAATCTTTTAAAAAAGACCTAGTAGGTTTTGAACCCATGTCTATAACCTCAAAGTTTAGAACAATAACCACTACACCAAAAACTATTATTGAACATGCACTCAGTCAAATAATAGTAAACCTAAACATGTACATAAAGAACATAAAATTATGCGAAATAAAGATCATTAGTGAGGACTCAAACCCCTGACATATAGCCTTAACAACCAGAGTACTAACCACTAGACCAATCAATCCTTGTTTACAGCAAGCTCAGTCAAGAATTATTATAAGTAAAACTGACATACTATATTTTGAAAGCAAGGGAGAATAACTTCCGCTTTTTCCCAAAAAATAGCTTTCGCTTCTTAAATAAGTACTTTTTTTTAGCATTTTACCAAATACTAAAAATGTGTTTAACTTATAAGCTCGGTCAATCATAACGTAGCTATATAGTTTTAATAATTATTAGCTTATGTATATATTCTCATGGTTGTTGAAAAGTACCATTGATGAATCCCAATTTCCGTTTGCACCCAATGAGACTCGAAACCCTTTAGCCCATTCTTCATAGTTCGACCCCTTTAGAACAACGTGTGTGATGACCGTCCCCGGGACATCATTAAAAGCAAGGGCGTAAAGAGGATTTGGAGTTGGTGGTGTTGGTGTTGGTGTTATCGTACCATCACCCATGCTCTGATACCATAAAGTAAAACACAAAGCTCAAAAGAAATGAGGAACTGCAGTCTGTTCATGCATTTCATTGATAAAACTGGTGAATATATACAAACTAAGAGCAACGTAATGCTAGTAAACGATAAGAAGCAATCCCCTAAATTACGTACACTTTCCTAAAATAAAGCCATGAGAATATTTACAAAATATAAGCTAAAATGTAAATATTCCTTACCTTATACCACATTATGTAAATTGTCATGCTTTTTCTATTGCCCATCGTCAATTTGTTGCAGCTATCTCGGTAGATAGGGAGCTTACCTCTTTTAAGGAGACAATGGGTAATCTATGGTGGAAAAAGCCACGGAGGAAGAAATTGCAGCCTTGGAAGCTAATGAGACTTGAACTATAGAAGAATTGCAATTGGATGTATGTGGGTGTTTCGAGTTAAACATAGGTCTGATTGCACAGTTGATAGATACAAGGCCGGGCTAGTTGTCTTTGGCAATCATCAAAAAGAGGGCATTGGCTTTGTTGAGACTTTTGCTCCTACTGTGAAAATGGTCACCGTTCACACCTTTCTCACTGTTGCCGCTGTTAAGAATTGGGAGCTACATCAAATGGATGTACACAACACTTTTCATCATGGTGATTTGGCTGAAGAGGTTTATATGGGTCCGCCTCCTAGTTTTAGCCAAGGTTTGTCGGGGAAGTTGTGTAGATTTTGTAAATCATTGCGTGGTTTGCGCCAGGCTCCACGATGTTGGTATGCAAAATTGGCAACAACTTTACATGATTATGGTTTTTGTGCTAGCTCTTCTGATCACTCTCTATTTGTGTATCGCAAGAAGAATGTTGTCTTGAATATTCTTGTTTATGTGGATGATCTTGTTATTTCTGGAAATAATAGTGATGCCATTTCCGAATTCAAAGCTTATCTTAGTGATTGTTTCCATATGAAAGACTTGGGAAAATTGAAGTACTTTCTAGGCATTGAGGTGGCTCGGAGTTCTAAAGGGATATTTCTTTGTCAACAAAAATATGCTCTCGACATCTTGACAAAGACAGTTCTCCTTGGTTCTAAACTGGCTAGTGTTCCGATAGAGGAGAATCATCGACTAGCTCTTGCATCAGATATGCCTATGATAGACCCTGCATGATATAGGCAATTGGTAGGGAGACTAATTTATCTTACTATAACTTGTCCCAAAATTTGTTACTCTGTTCATTTTTTAGCACAATTTATGCAACATCCAACTCAATCTCAATGGGAAGCTGCATTGAGAGTTGTCCGTTACTTGAAGTGTATCCCTGGACAAGGTATTTTACTTCATGCTGATTCAACTTTGACCCTAGATGCTTTTTGTGATGCAGACTGGGCGAGTTGCCCACTCAGTCGGCGTTCTCTTACCGCATATTTTGTCTTTCTTGGGGGTTCCCCAATCTCTTGGGAAAATAAAGAAGCAAGCAACGGTTTTGCGTTCTTCCGCTGAAGCAGAATATCGTGTTATGGCTTTCGCTACTTGTGGGATTCTATGGCTGAAAGGTTTGCTTCAGAGTATCAGTGTTGAACATGTTGTGCCCGTTCCTCTACATTGTGATAGTCAAGTTGCTCTGCATATTGCTAATAATCATGTTTTTCATGAACGTACAAAACACATCGAGATTGACTGTCATTTAGTGCGTGATGAGATACTATTTTATCGTCTTATGTTCATACTGCTTCTCAGCTAGCTGATATTCTAACTAAAGCATTGGGTCGTCAGCAATTCCATAGTCTACTTGTCAAGTTGGGCATTTTGAATCTTCATGCTCCAACTGGGGGGGGGGGGGGGGGGGTTTATTAGCTTATATTTTGTATACATTCTCATGGCTATCTTAGGATAGTGTACGTAATTTAGGGGATTGATTCTTATCGTTCTCTAGCATTAACCTGCTCTTGGTTTGTATATATTCACCATTTTTATCAATGAAAAGCAGGAACAGACTGCCGTTCTTCATTTCTTTTGAGCTTTGTGTTTTACTTTAATATTGTTGCTAACTTGTATTATTGTTGTACGTTCTCGTTTATGTGAACTTGCAAACGAATATATTGGCTATTTATTGTACTATTAATTTAAGTTGCTTCTTTAATCTTCTTATACAATTGTGTGAATAAATCAGGTCACCTAGTTTAGATCAATCTCTGTCCAAGAAGAACGAATCCCATATTGAGTTGGTTAAGTACTAGCAACCAACATAATAAAGTTTGGTAACCTGCTCACAACAACTGCCGCCATTTTTTTCTTTTCATTTTCTATGAAATGCAACTACTAATAGTATTATAATTTTATTTTTTTACTAGTTTCGGGATATATGTGATGATTGTATTCATTCTTGTATGTTAAAGTTCTTAACAGCTATTTATGTTGTAGTTGTCGTGAAAGAAAATACTCAGTCCGTTTTACTTTGACATATTTTTTATTGTTTATTTTATTTTGACATACTTTATATTTTTGATAATTTTTTAAATTTCATCTCTTTATACTATGAGTGCGTCTCTTGAAAGACGGTCTTTCCATAAGTTATGGAAAGACCAAGGTTTAAAGTGTAAATTAGAAGAAATGAAGATAAAATTTTCGGGTTTCATGAACCGGGTTATAAATTTTATAACTACTACATGTTGCATACTAAATTTTTAATGTTGCAACTAAGACCTTTTACCTTTTATTATTCAAATTAAACCCCGTCTTTCCATAAGCCCATGGAAAGACCGTCTTTCCCAAGACTTTGCCTTATACTAAGTATATTTTAAAATTTTAATTTTATCAACTTATTACATCACCATAATTTCAAATATTTAAAATTATAATGCCAAATGCAGGGAATCGGGAGGAGCATAAATATTTCCATCTTTTCTGTTCTCCTTTTCTAGAACACATAGGCAAAGCATAAATGTCAGTCTATTTCATTTCGTAGTTTTATGGTTGCCCATCAAATGAGATAACGTTGGTTTTCTCAAAACATGATATATTATACAAATTGATTAGAATATAAGAGAAATAAAGATAACTATCAAATAAAACAATTAAGTGTCGAGTGCTCTAAAACAAGATAAGAATCTAAATCTAAAAACAAACTTATATATCTATGAAACACAAAATTTTGATGTAACAGATGTATTTTAATCGGTTCGTTACACGAAAATAGTGAACACATCTAATGTATAAAATGATTTTTTTATAAACTTCAAGCTTGAAACCTCTCATTCCCAAAAACTAGTGATTTCATTATCATGTAAGGCAGAGTTTTGAAAAAGACGGTCATTTCATAAGTTTATGAAAAGACCGGGTTTAATTAAAATAATAAAAGGTAAAAGGTCTTAGTTGAAATATTAAAATTTTATCATGCAACGTGTAGTAATAAAATTTATAACCCGAGTCATGCAACCCAAAAATTTTATCTTCATTTCTTCCAATTTACACTGTAGAAAATAAGGGCAATAATGTGTGTTGTATTCTTGAATTCAGGATACATTATATAGTAGTACATGATACCTATACAAGCTAGGAAAAGGTAACAGAATACAATTACATCTACAATTATGGTAAGAATACAAATCCAATTCCAATTCCGTAACACTCCTCCTCAAGTTGGAGCATGAGGATCGGAAATGCCCAACTTGCCAAGTAAGGAATAGAACTGGTTACGTCCGAGAGCTTTAGTGAACAAATCTGTGGGTTGGTCAATCGTATGGATATGTTAAGTAACAATAGCGCCAGATTGTACAAGATCTCAGACAAAATGACAATCAACTTCAATGTGCTTAGTACGTTCATGAAAAACCGGGTTGGCCGCTATGTGGAGAGCAGATTGACTGTCACAAAACAATTGCATAGGAAAAGAGTGCGAAACCCCTAAGTTCTTCAGTAAGGACCGAAGCCATAATAACTCACAGCAGGTAACTGCTATAGCACGATACTCTACTTCAGCAGAAGACCGAGAAACAGTAGGTTGCTTCTTAGTTTTCCAGGAAACCGGAGAATCACCAATCATAACAAAATAACCAGATAAGGAACTCCTAGTAATTGGACAGGCGGCCCAATCCGAATCACAATAAGCAGTCAATTGTAGAGTACTACGGGAAGAAAGAAATAAACCTTGACTAGGATGACTCTTCGGGTAGTGCAACACATGAACCGCAGCTTGCCAGTGAGGAATACAAGGAGACTTCATGAATTGCACAAGAGTATGAAATGAATAACTAAGTTCAGGACGAGTAATAGTCAGATATATCAGGCGCCTAACCAAGCGGTGATACTGCTCCGGGTCATGGTAGGCTAGACCTTCAACACGTGCCAAATCATGTTGTTACTCCATCGGAAAATCAACTGGTTTAGAAGCAGATAAACCTGTATCAGATAGGATGTCCAAAGCATATTTCCTTTGCGAGAAAAACATCCCCTCCGGTCTTCTAGCAATCTCTATGCCCAAGAAATACTTAAGCAAACCAAGGTCCTTCATGTGAAAACAAGAACCCAAGTATTTCTTGAACTTAGAGATGAGTAAAGAAGAACTACCAGCAATGACCAAATCATCCACATAAACCAGAACATGTAAAGAAACTGATCCACGGGAATAGACAAATAAAGAGTAATCTGTCTTACTTTGAACAAAACCAAATGTCCGTAAAGCCTGAGCCAGTTTAGCAAACCAATTTCGAGGAGCTTGGCGAAGAACATAAAGAGATTTCTGAAGGCGACAAACCTGACCGTGCGAAACTGCATAGCCAGGCGGAGGACGCATGAACACTTCTTCATGTAAATCACCATGTAGGAAGGCATTATAAACATCCATCTGATGCAGCTCCCAACCACGTATAACAACAACAGACAGGAACAATCGAACAGAACTCATCTTCGCAATCGGAGCAAAAGTCTCAGTGTAATCAATTCCTTCGACCTGGCGATTTCCAAGAACCACTAGACGCGCCTTGTGACGTTCAGTAGTACCATCGGAACGAAACTTCGTTCGGTAAAACCATTTTCATCCAATAGCCTTCTTATGCGCAGGCAAAGGAGATAAAGTCCATGTCTGATTTCGCTCCCGCGCAGTAAGTTCCTCAACCATAGCATCTCGCCAATGAGAATGACGGGAAGCCTCAGAGTAAGTAGTGGGATCTGTACTAGAAGTTACAGCACCCAAAAATCTAGAATGCATACTAGAAAAATTATCACAAGTTACATAATCAGTAAGAGGGTAGAGAACACCTGAGGAAAGTGATGGCGCCTGGCCATAGAGTAACTCAAAGGGAGTACGACCATTGAGAAGCTGAGTCGGTGTTCGGTTGATCAGGTAGGCAGCGGTAACAACACATTCTCCCCAAAATTCAATAGGAAGATTGGCTTGAAACCGTAAAGCTCGTGCCACATTGAGTAAATGACGATGCTTTCTTTCAACTCGACCATTCTGTTGCAGAGTATCAACCATAGATGTCTCAAAAATGATCCCAGATGCAGTAAAGTGAGACCGGAGAGGCAAAAATTCAGTGCCGTTATCCGCCCGAACTCGTTGAATTGTTCTTCCCCACTGGTTCTTGACTAAGACACTAAATTCTAAAAATCTAGAAGCTACTTCAGATTTAACTACTAACAAATAAACCCAAACATCTCGGGAATAATCATCTACTATTGTCAAGAAATAAAAAGCACCACTAGAAGATGGTGTATTATAAGGTCCCCAAACATCACAATGAATTAATTGAAATAATGCAGTAGCATTGGTAATACTTAATCGAAAACTATGTCTAGTCTGTTTTGCTCTATAACATATAGAACAAGGTACATAATGTTTATTAATGCTAGGAGAAATAGAAGACAACACCATGGAAGATGGATGACCAAAGCGCTGATGCCATAAATCAGAAGAAGAAAATGAAGCAACTGTAGGAAGGGACTGCAAGACAGGATTGGGAACACAAGCATCTAGCAGACGAAGCCAAAACACCCACCCTTTATGTTCACCCATGCCAATCACTCTCCTCGTACTGATTGTCTGTAAAATGCAATAACTTTCAGTAAACAAAGCTAGACAGTTTAGGGTAGATAACAATCTAGAGCATGACAGTAAGTTGCATTGCAATGTAGGGATATATAACACGTGTGGCAGTATAAAACCATCGAAACAAATAGATCCATATTGAGTAGCGGAGAACATCGAGCCATCAGGCAGAAAAATATTCACAGCATCAATAGTAGTAGTAAGATGAGAAAGAGAACCTTTGTCACCGGTCATATGATAAGAGGCTCCAGAATCAAGTATCCATGGTAAAGTATGCTTACCAGACTCATCGCAAGTAAGAGAATGAAGCTGATTAAACAAGTTCATGGTTGTGCTCCATTGTTCATCAGATAGAGCAGGGCCAAAATCGGAGCGTGCAAGTACACCAGAGGAGGCCGCCACCGCCAGACTAGGTGGCGACAAGGTGGCTCTGGCAAACGGCGGTGGGAGCGAGAGATCGGTGGTGCCGCCTCTTTGACCGGTGTTGACTAATGGCGGGGCAGGTGGTGCCAATTTCTTGCACTTCTTGAACCACTCTGTTACACCGTGTATCTGGATACAGGTATCTTTATCATGACCCTTGCAACGACAATGGGTACAAACAAGATTCTTGCAGTCGGCTGCAGAAAGAACAACTGGCGAAGAACTTGCAGGTGGTGAACGTCGTGCAGCATACGCCATGGAGTTAGAAGAAGGCTCATGAGCTTGAATGATAGCTCTATGATTCTCCTCCTGAGCAACAAGGGCATACACCTTCATGACAAATGGCAGTGGCTCAATGCTCATGATATGGGATCGCAAGGTGTGAAAACCTTCGTCGAGACCAGAGATGAATTGGTAGATCAAATCATTCTCTCTCTCTTGGAAGACTTTCGCAGCAAAATTGCACTGACATAATGCCTTGCAATCTTCATAGGTACAAACCAGGGGAGGTTGCATGCAGTGATAATCTGCAAACAACTTCTTCAGTTTGGCAAAGTAGATGTCGATGGGCTGACTGTTTTGCCTGCAACTTTGAATGGCTTCTTGTGTCTGCAAAAGCTGCATACCATCGGCGAGAATAAATCGTGCATTCAGATCATCCCACAAATCCTTGACTGTGGAAAAAGAACTTGTAGAAGATCTCAACACCGGATCCAGGGTTTACAAGATCCAACAGACAAGAGTAGCATTAACCCCAGGCCAAACAGCAGCATCAGGATAATCATCCTGGGGTTTGGTAATGGATCCATCAATGAACCCAATCTTGTGCTTGGCCAGGAATGCGCGACAAATCGCGTTGGACTATTCAATGTAATTTTCTTGACCTTTCAGCATGGTCGGTGTAAGTTGTAAACCTGGACCATCGCCAGGACCAATGAAGTAAGGATCAGTCGACACACGACCAATCGGTAAAGTAGTACTAGGGCCAGATTGCAACTGCAGCTGCTGAAGTAAAACTGTAATCACATCATAACCACTCATATCCTGAATCTTCGGGGTAGCAGAACGAGGCTGATCTTCAGAGCCAGACATATTGTAAAAATCAGGTACAAATCAGGAGCACAGAACACACTGACGTAGAGTACGTTGCGGCCCGTGAAGAAGGACGGTGATCGGTGGACGTCGGATGGCGCATGGCAGACGGCGCATGAAGGAAGGTGGCGACGCGTGTCGTCGAACGGCAGCAGATCGGAAGGTTTTAATGCAGCGGAAAATTTTCTATTTTAGGTTTCAGAATTTTAGGCTCTGATACCATGTAGAAAATAAGGGTAATAATGTGTGTTGTATTCATGAATTCAGGATATATTATATAGTAGTACATAATACCTATACAAGCTAGGAAAAGGTAACAGACTACAATTACATCTACAATTATGGTAAGAATACAAATCCAATTCCAATTCCGTAACATACACTTTAAATCTTGGTTTTTCCATGACTTATGAAAATATCGTCTTTCTAGATACGAATTCTTTATTTAATTGAACAATTGATTTTTAAATGATAGAGAAAAGTGCTGATATAACCCTGTATAATTGACGAAAGTGCAGATATAACCCTGCGCTAATTGAAAGTGCAAATATAACCTTATCTATTCAGGTTATGTGCAAATATAACCTTTTCAGGCAGTTAGAGGCCGGAACACAGTGAAAAGACTATTTTTCCCCTCTATAAAAAACAAAAGATTGAAAAATTAGTGAAATTACGTTCCTACCCTACCCCTAAAGCCCTCTTCTTCCTCTTCTTCATTCCCAGATGCGAGCAACACTCAAAATCGCTCAAAATTGGCAATTGACCTCTTCTTCCTCTTCTTCCTTTTCAACACTCAAAATCAAATTTGCTTTGGGCTTTCTTTCTTCTCCACGAATGGAGGCGATTCCCGATGCTGGTGTTGGCGGGGAAGCCCTAGCGGTGGCGCCAACACTGATTACTCCGACCACCATGACCCCCTTCATAGTATAGCGCCACCACCACCATCCCCAGCCACCACTACCACCATCCCCTGCCTCTCGCTACCCCTGCAAATCCACAGTGCCAGCCCGGTTTAACCCAACATTCGGATCCGCCACCACTATCTCATCCACATCCCGCCACGACCTCCACTGTCCTCATCCCGCTGCTCCGCCGCTAGCTCTATTCTCATCCCATCGCGAGCTCCATCCTCATCCCATCGCGAGCTCCATCCTCATCCATTCTTGTGGTCAATTTGGTGGAGGCAGGGCTAGGGCAGAGGCAGGGTTAGGGCGGAGGAGGAGGCGGGGCTAGGGTAGGTCTCGATTTTCTAGAAGTGGTGGACGATAGTGGCGGCAGAAATCTGGAGCCGCTGCAAATCTGGAGATGAGCATTTCTCTGGTTTGAATGCAGCTGCTCAGGTTTGTTTAGATTATTTTCAAAATTGTTCTAGAAAATTTGTGGTAGAATTGTTCATATGAGATAGTGGCAGAATTGTTCTAGCTGTGGCACTATGGTGACTTGAAGTTGAGCTGCTTGTTTGGAGTAATGTGGTGATCAATTTGGTGAGCTGCCGATGGAAGGTGGTCTGCTGGTGGTGGTGGTGGAGGAGGAGGAGGAGGAGTGGTGGGCAGGGGCATTTTTGTCTTTTAAGGGCAAGATGGAAATGGCCAGTCAATAGAAACTAAGGGCAATTTTGTCTTTTTAATTGTGTATTAGGTTAGAAGGGCAATTTGATCATTTTCGGTTGGTCAATGGCCAAAAATGATCGGTCAATGCTGGAATAATCACTTCAGGGTTATATTTGCACTTATGTGTAATAAATAGGGTTATATTTGCACTAAAACATAATTAAGGGTTGTATTTGCACTTTTCTCAATATATAGGGTTATATCTGCATATTACCCTAAATGAAATTATAGTATTTTTAACCAGGGAAGGTTGGGAATGGTTCAACTTCCGACACATTGAGTTTGACGTTGTTACAAAACCCAGCAATTAATTTCTTTAAATAAGATTAAGATCTTCTTTCCCCCAGCTTTATTTTATAGAGTTCGTCGCTTCACACATGGTCTTTCCATATGTTACGATAAAATCAAGGTTTAAAGTGTAAATTAGAAGAAATGAAGATAAAATTTTTGAGTTGTATGAATCGGGTTATAAACTTTATAACTACTATACGTTGCATAATAAATTTTAAATATTGCAACTAAGACCTCTTACCTTTTATTATTTTAATTAAACTCCATCTTTCCATAAGTTTATGGAAAAATAGTTTTTCCCAAGATTTTATCTATTTTCTATTGAATAGAGTTAAATTAAATTAACATAAATAGTATTAATTCAAAAGTTTATTAAAATTAATAAATTTAAATCAAACTGAATTAAAGTGTAGTTACATAAAAAAGAACAATAATCCAAGAAGTTTTTGGGACTCCTAATTACTAGAAGTAGAGAAATACTCCCTTTGTCCGACGTCAAACTGAACACTTCACTTTATGTCACTATTTTACTATTTACTGTCTAACTTTGACCACATATTTAAGTAGATATATAAACAATAATATTATCATGTATTATATGGTTGGATTCGTCGTAACAAGTAGTTTTCGAATATCAAATTTTTATTTGCCGTTATTATACGTAGTTAAACATATTAACAGTGAAACATGTTTCTCGATAAATGTGACAAATTTTTCTTGCAATTTGAGGTGGGACGAAGGGAGTATTATAAGTCCGTCCTAGCCAGAGGACGTGTCTTGTACTACACGTCTTAAATTACTAGTTTAATTAGCATGTAGTAATTATAAGATTAGTAGTCCCAATAACAATCGAGAATGTGATTAGTTTGTGTTGCAGATAACCAGGGTCTTGTCGGGGAAATAACGCACTACTCCAATCGTGGTACCCAGGTTTCGATGTTGCAAGTTTAGAAGTTAATTAAGATAAACTTTTCCATTGTGTAAATTTTCTTGGATAAACAAAAGAAAAACATGGACATGGATGATGGATGCGCAAAACATTGTCGTTGCAATGTGACTTGAAACCTCTTTCGATTTATTTTTTTATTTTTTTTATCGATCAATTCAACCCAATTTGATTGTTATTCCTAAATTCAAACATTTATGATAATATAAAAAGAAACAACCAAACTCACAAAATTTCAAACCAAAACAAATATATATGTTAAGAAAATAAAATCTAATTACAATTACAAATTATATTTATATTCCTAAACAAAAGAATTCAAGCCAAAATTTCTAGCGTCAGAATCCCTTTCCAACATCTGCAAAGGGATACAAATCGAGGCAGTAGTGACCGAGTATTAAAGTTAAGGAAACAGGCATGAGGAAACTTGAATTAACCCTAAACCTCTTTGCAGCATATTAAGCTAATGTCTAAATTTTGAAAAATCTACGTTCTTGCTCATTTAAATGTAGACGCCTACACATCTAGTCTAGTTTAACCATTCTCTCCGTCTCCGTCATGACCTATTTTGCACACAAATTTTTTTTGGTCAAATATACTAAATTTGACCACATATTTAAATAAGTATATGAACAATAATTTTATCGTATGAGATATGGTTAGATTTGTCCTAACATATAATTTTTAAATATCAAATTTTTGTTTGTCATTATTGTCCGTAGCTATACATATTTACAATCAAATATATTTATTGGATACCAAAAAAGATTCTGTACAGAATAAGATGGGACAGAGTGGCTAACATTCATTATCAAGTCAGATCTTTTCAATTGAGATACCTGGGCCACAACATTAACTTCTAGGGCTTGAAGGCAAGACGTTCATAAGTAAACAACGGAAGATAATCTCAAAAACATTACCATGGAGGAAGAGTATTGCATCAGTTATGAGAAAGATAACTCTCAGTAGACACGCACTCAGGACACTTTCGCAGTAACATTGACATCATATGTTTAGGTGCTTGATTTAGTTGGACAAATAAGTGGTTGAAATTGAATATAAATTTTAAATTGTAGAATGAGGGGATGAAAATGAAGAAATCTTGCCAAAAATAAAAAGTATATCATCAAAAAAGAAACATCTCATCAAAATAAATATGCCACTAATAAAGAAACAGAGAAAGTACACCATTTTGATATTTAAGATCCCAAAAATTATTGCGTGAGAGGCGGATAAACATATGGGCATGTTCATATATATGGGCGGGTTGATCACAAAATTACCATCTCTAAAAAAATATAGCATATTTTATGAAATTTTACCGTCCCATTATTTTGATAACAAAAATTAAAGTCAACTTTGTGATATTACCAAACATTTGATTTTCTAACTAAAATCACTCGTTTTAGGCAAAGTATTGGAAAAGACTGTCTTTCCATATGGTTATAGAAAGACTGTCTTTCCATAGGCTTATAGAAAGACGATCTTTCCATAGGCTTATAGAAAGACGATCTTTCCATAGGCTTATAGAAAGACGGGGTTTAATTAGAATAATAAAAGGTAAAAGGTCTTAGTTGCAATATTAAACTTTAGTATGCAACATGTAGTGGTTATAAAATTTATAACCTGGTTCATGCAACTCAAAAATTTTATCTTCATTTCTTCTAATTTACACTTTAAACCTTGGTCTTTCCATAACTTATGGAAATACCGTCTTTCAAGAGACGGACTCCTTGCTTTATACATACATTTTCATCATTAAATGAAAGAAACGACAATATAAGATCATGATGGAACTTGTCTCGCATGGATGCTTAGAGCATCGACGCAGCATTAAAAATGACAATACATACTACTTTGTCACAACACAATCACCTTAATTTTTGGTGTGTTTTTCCCCTTTCATGAAGGGGAAATCAACTTTTTAAAAGTCTGCGGATGATAAATTCGTAACATCAAGATTCGCATTTAGCCCACTAATATGACGACAAACCGACGAAATTGAACATGTAATTAAGTCACTTTCAATTTAACTAAGTATTAGAGAAACCATTTTATTATTGTATCTTTAGTTTCATGGGTGGATCTCAAGCACCCCAACCAATTCAAAAAAAAAAAAAAAAATTATTTGGACTCAAGTATCTTCAAACAAAAATATATTTCCACCGTCTCATTTATATTTGCACTCTTCATTTTTTCTTTTTTCTTTTTTAGTAAGATTTTATTATTATTTTAATTGGGCTGGCCCAATTCTTATGAATTGTTTTACAACCTAATTCCGTAATCCAGCCCAAATTAAGCCCTAACCCATCCCTTACCTAATTAAAAACACTAACCCTTCCCCCTTTTAATCAGTCAAAATCGCAACCGTCCCCCTTTGCTCCTCCGCCTCCTTTCCTCCTCCACTTGTCCATCCTCCTCTTCCTCCTCCGCTCCAACCGCCAAACGCTTCTCCAAATCAACGAAGGTCGAATTCCGTATCAGATGCACGCTCAACCTTGACCACAGCCGAAGAAGAGGCGCTCACGGTAGCTGGAGAAGAGACGCTGTGTTGGGGAGGGCTAAGTGGTGGCGCCGCTGCTCCAGCCACGAGCTCAACGACGAGGTCGAATTCCATCTCAGATCCAGCTTCAGCCTTGACCACAGCCGGAAAAGAGACGCTCACGGCGGAGAAGAGACTCTCATGACCGGCTTTAATCACAGTCGGAGAAGAGGTGTCGCTGATTAAGGCTTTAATCAGCCGGAGTGCGTTGGGCTGATGAGCCTTGACAACGGCCGGAGAAGAGACTCTCACGGTCAGAGAAGAGATGGCAAAGTCAAAAAATGATTTAAAAAAAGGGCAAACACCAGCATTGAAAAAAGGTGCTGATATGTCACGTCACGTCATGAATTTTACTAGTTTACACTCTAATACGTGTATATATGTATAATATTAATTTTAATTTTTTTAAAATAATACAAAAAACAAAAAATCAAAAAAATAATAATCTGCCGCTACCATTGCTGCCACTGCCGCTGCCACCACCATCGGAACCCGACCATCTGCCCCCAACTCCACCGTAGCCCTCGCTGCCGTTGTCCATCGTCTCCTCCTTTGTCCCCATCCCCAGCAAAATTCTAGCCCTCCGCTGTCGTCCCTAGCCCGCCACCGTCCCTAACCGCCGGTTGTCTTCTCCTTCGTCCCCGTCCTCAACAAAACCCTAGCCCGCCGTCCCTCCTTCTAGTTCCCATCGAGCAAAACTCAACCCGAGAGGAGAAACGAGAATTGGAGATGAGAAGCGGGAGAGGAGATTTGCGGAGAAGCGGGAGAGGAGAGTGGCGGAGAGCGGAGGATAACCGGGGCAGAGGAGAACCAGGGTAGGAGGAGAACTAGGGTAGGAAGAGAACTAGGGTAAGAGGAGAAGCGGGAGAGGAGAGTGGCGGAGAGCGGAGGATAACCGGGGCAGAGGAGAACCAGGGTAGGAGGAGAACTAGGGTAGGAGGAGAACTAGGGTAGGAGGAGAACCGGGTCAGGAGGAGAACCGGGGGCGGAAGAGAATCAGAGAATCGGGTGAGGAGAATCGGGAGGAGAAGGAGAAGGAGAACGGGGATAGGAGAACCGGGAGGAGAAGGAGAAGTGGAAGGAGAGCGGGGAGAGGGGAACCGAAAGGAGAAGGAGAAGGAGAAGGAGAAGGAGAAGGAGAGTGGGGAGATGAGAAAGAGATTGGGACCGTAAGAGAGCGGGGAGAGGAGTCACCGGAGCACTGCGGACGGCGGAGAGCGGAGAAGGGAAACGAAGAAGAAGAAGAAGAGGAGAAGAAGAGAAGAAGAGAAGAAGAAAAGAATAAGAAGAGAATATGAGAAGATCGCCGGAGCACTACGGATGGCGGAGAGCGGAGAAGGGAAACGAAGAAGAAGAAGAAGAAGAGGAGGAGGAGGAGGAGTAGGAGGCAAAGAAGAAGAAGAGAAGATGAGGAGACTGCTGGAGAAGAAGAAGAAGAGAAAAGGAGGAGACCGGCGGCGGCAGTGGCGGTGCACGGCGGCGGCAACAACCGTAGTAAATAATAAATTTTATTTAATATTAATTAAATGTATTTAAATTAAATTAAAAATACATATTATACACTAAATAGTATAAATACAGGGCGTAATCAAGTAAAATACAAGGCGTGAAATAACGATTTGCTTGAAAAAAAGAGGTGCAGTTTCTCTCACTGCAAAAATAAGTGGGAAAGAGGGAGTAATATGAATCCCAATGGCTTTGATCGTCACTGCTACAGATTTCTTTTAAATTAAAACGATGAATTATAATAATGTCTAGAAATTTAATTCTTATATTAATTAAATTGATCTAAACTTATAATTTGAGTGATCTTAACACTATGAAATTGGATAAACTCATTTTACACGAGGTACATAACATCAAATGTTAAAAACAATAGTCTTTATGAAAAAAATAATTATTACACACAAATATAGTTGTTTGGTCCTCTACAGTTGAGCAATGCAAACTCGATTTGACCTATAAGAAATAATCCACACCGGCTTGTATCCCGACCCGAGTCGGTTACAGAAAAAAGTTTTAGAATTAGCATTTCTTCTCTATGGCAAGTTGTGCATGCTTGTCAGAGAGACACGACAGCATTAAATATAATCTGACCACGTGGAATTTGATCTAATCACATTTTTTTTCTAGAGTAACACCTTAACAACCTTAAGACTATTGTTTTATTCTTTTTTCCCCTAATGATTTCATCATCTCTATCAAAATAAAACTCCTTTGATAAAGTAGGGAGGGAGATCAGTAGTTTTTGGTCGGCTAAAAGGGAGTGTTTTAGCTACCATGCGACAAAATGTTTCTAACCTGAATCAGGTTGGACTAACCCTAACCAATCTAATCAAAGTGAATCAATCTGAGTAACATGACCAATCCAAGCCCGTAAGAATCTACCGAATTTAGCCTGACTCTATATTTTGACAGAATAGCCAAAAGTCATGTTATGTAAATGACATTTGATTCAAATCCCCCCACATTAACTTTGGAGTTCATACATGAAACCACAAAAAGTTTTCCAGAGATAACAAGGATCTATGAAAATTCTTCCATGATGGAGGCACTGGAACCTAATACTTGAAACAATAGGTTTGGGTTTTTAAGTGAAAAATTAAAGAAAAAGGTTCAAGGTCCATGTATTGAGAGAGCTAGAGTAGGGTTAGGGTGGGGTGTGATGGTGGTTACCAGCAAAGTGACGACACACATATGAGGCCGTAGAGGCACGTCGTATCCTAATTGACCGAGTGTTTCCAACGTTTCTGGGTTCTCCATACCGGCCACCATATTGGCTACTATAGCAATAGTCATCCGGGATGGATATGTGTACCAGCTACATATATGGTCTTTTCTTAGTCAGGATCGAGAGTCACTGTTGACATATCTGGTGGTGGTTGGTGCTTCAAGCGTTAGATGTGGGTGGTTGTGAGTATTTGTTCATTATGCTACTCAACATTTTAAGTTTGCGGCCGCCTTGCGTAATTCTGATTCAGCCAATATTGCTGCATCTTTTCACTATGACGTCTCTCTTAGTGAACCTACTTCTCTTGCCTTTGATTGGTATATAGACTCGAGTGCTACCAATCATGCCACTCCTACACATGATAGCACTATTCCTTATAATGGTAATCACTCTATTATTGTTATCAATAGTAATTCTCTACCCATTACACATGTTGGTTCTTATCGGTTTTCTAATGATTTATCTATTTCCAATTTTTTGGACACTCCTTAAGTTTCCAAGAATTTTCTTTTCATAAGTAAGATTACTGAGGACTTGAGTGCTACTGTTACCTTTGATGATAAATACTTTGTTATACAAAATTGGGGGCCAAAAGAAGTTATAGGTCGAGGTTATTGTGAGCATGGTCTCTATATGTTGGATTAAAGTGGAGATGCTTTGTTTTCATATGCTCGAGACCATAGGCGATAAGCATCCTTTGTGTTATGGAATGTTATACTCGGCCATGTTTTCTTTCAAACTATTTCCTTATTGAATAATTTAAATTTAGTTTCGAACACTTCTTTATTACCCAAGCCATCTTTGTGCTCTACTCGTGAAATGGCTAAGAATAAAAGGCCTGCTTTTCCGTAATAGTAAACGATATTCTTCTATCCTTGATCTTATTCGTTGAGATTCTGGGGACCTGCTCTTGTTATCTCTTACCAAGGCTTTACCTACTACTGTATATTTAGTGATGATTACTCTAGATTCTCTTGGTATTACCCCTTGCAGTGAAAGTACGATTTTTATGAGGTGTTTGTTGCATTCAGAATATTTAGTTGAAAATCAAATTTTCACTACTACTAAAACCTTTCAAAGTGACGGCGGGACTGAATTTCTTTATCATCATCTTCAATTCTTGTTCACAACTAAAGGAATCCACCATCAGATCTCTTGTCCTGCTACTCCTTAGCAAAACGATCATGTTGAACAATAGCACCATCACATCACCAAAATGGGTCTCACTCCGTTGTTTCACTCTCATCCTCCAAGTCGTCACTAAAAATATGCTTACTATACAAATGATTTATGGTGCTAAATGGCGATTCACCTCATTCGATGTTTTTTGGTAAATCCAACTGAGTACTCTAACTTTCATTCATTTGGTTATCGCGTCTACCCTTTGTTCAACAATTTTTTGTTCACAAATTGGATCCTCGAAGTTTACCTTGTGTTTTCTTAGGTATGGCTCACAATATAAAGGTTTTTCATATCTTGGTACTTCTAATTACAAGATTTACATCACTCAACATCTCGATATGATGAACTTTGCTTGCCATATGCTACTGGTGTGAACCTCCGACCTTAATCAAGTATGATCGAGTGTAATAGCTAGGTTTTAACCGAAAATCATAATATCTTATCTCTTTTCGACTATTTCCAACTATAACTCAAAATCCTACAAAATAAAGAAAACAAATAATAATAACCTAAAATAAAATGGATCGAGATAATTTTTTTTACATACTTATCACAATTATATATAATAATAAATTTTCATATGTATATAATTACAAATCAGAATAAAATAAATAAATAATATTATTAAAAATATGTCACTCTATATTCTATATTCAATTTACAAATTATTTCATATTCATTAAATTCTATATGTGAGTATTTATGTTAATATTATAATAGAATAATATAAATATATAGATGTCGAGCATTACAATATTGAACTCAAATACTAAAAATTTAATTTAGTTAATATATATATATATAAATTATCCTTTTTAATATTGTTTTGGTTTCAGAGAATAGAATTGTATTTATTATATATATAATTAATTATAAATATTGAAAATTGAAAGAAGAAAAACCAATAAATAAGGAATTAAAAGGGATAAAAAGGGATAAAAAAAAAAGAAAGAGAGGGAGAAAAAGAGAGGGAAGAAGAAGACAAATTAATGGAAATAGAGTACTAGGCAAGCGATCTTATCCCCGAATGCCTGTCTCTAACACTTGCATCTTATCTCTAAAGAAATTTAGTACCATATGATATGTCATTCGACCATGCACACCAGTGCTGATTCTTCATATAAATAGAAGGATAAACTTTTCGTGAATCCTTATCCACCTCACGTGAAGGAAATCCTGAAAACCACACCACCGAATTAATTTCTTAGTCTCGGAATATTCAAAGTGAGGAAACATCTGCAACGATCTTTAATTTGAGTGTTTGCATCGCTCTAATACGAATGAAATTAAAATAATTATATATATATATATATATTATGCATGCTAAATTTAAATATGTTGGTTTAGAATTATTATATATATAAATTATATAAATTATATATATATATATATATATATATTATGCCAAATTTAAATACGTTAGTTTAGAATTTTACATGTATTATTTTATAATAGGTTAATTTTAAGTGTGTTAGTTTATAATTTTACGTATTATTTTATGCATGTTATATTTAAATGTGTTAACTTATAATTGTATATGTTATATAAAATGGCTAAAATATTATGTTCTATTCATGTCTATTATTTGGCTTCATACTAATTAAACACGGTGTGTATTTTATCACACTATGCTTAATTCTTGTGAAACTGAGTGCATTAACTGCTCTGATATTTTATGTGGATGACCGTCTTGTACTTTATCTTGCCGTGTCAAACTTGGATTATGTGCTACATGATTGCTTGTCCTTGATTTTTGGGGTCCCCGATGCGATTGTAGTTCGGTCGAAGTCATCGGGGAACGGTATAGACCGGACCGTCTGATTAGACCGGCTACACGTGGAGTTTTTGGTATGCTAGCATAACCATCTGGATCTGATACGAGCTCATAATTCAACATATGATTGGGCGAGAATGAATTCTCTATTGTTAACCTTCAGGCTCTACTGAAAAGGTTACGCCTAGTATTTTAGTTAGAGTTGCCATATAGGCACTTGACTGTAACTTGGCATTAACCACCCGTATCCTTTTACTATGTTCTAGGTTTTAAGTGACTATTTGCTTTATGTGATCACTAAATTTAACTTAATAAATATTGGCGATGGAACCTCACTAAGCAATGAGCTTACCCTAGTTTAAACAACCGTCTCAGGTGTAGCGAAACCGTTAGAGTGAAGTGCACTGGTGTCTTTAATTCTTTTGAGGAAGGATCACAGGTGGACCTTTACAATCTTTTAGTTAGGTTGTAAAATAGTTATGTAAAATATTAACGTGAACTGATCCTTACTGGATCCTTTAGAACTTTTGCCTATAATTTTAGTTAAAACCCTTGTGTAACACTTGTATTAATACTTTCAATGTAAATAGTAAGTTAGGATTTTGAAAATTTTAAAATTTTCTTCCGCATAAAATTTATTTGCTCGTTATTGTTTTTGAGTAATCTAATCCGTGGGATTCTTGATAGCGCACCCAAATCCAACCCAATACTTGCGTTGAATAGGTAGGTTGTGGATTTTGGGTGTTACAACTGGCACGTCCTCCACTTTTCTCACATCCCTTAATATTTAAGTTTTTCTAGATACTGATATGGTTTACTCATCTTCACCATTGAATCCACATCTTCTTCTTCTTGTCGTTTATGTCCCATTTGTGAGACTCTTGTGCTTCCTACTCCCTAAGTTCTCATTGATCCTGACTCTTTAACTTCTTATAGTGATGATTCTAGTTCCCGATCTTCCAGTGATCAGTCTCCTTCACTTCAATGTTCTTCTCATTCGATGATCACTTGCTCTAGTACATGCATTTTAAAGAGTCGTACGTTTCCCGATTATGATGTCTCTGATTTTCTAGTTGCTTTTATTTCTCATTCGGAACCTAATGGGTATCTACCTTCCTTTAGGCATTCCAAGTGAGTGGCGGCTATGGATGATGAGATGTATGCACATCGTCAACAACATACTTTGGATTATTTTCCTCACTCTATTGGTGTTAATATGGTTGGTTCCAAATAAGTGTATCGTGTAAAGTATCATTCTGACGACTCTCTTGATCGGTATAAGTCCCGTCTGGTTTCCCATGAATTTTCTAAGCTACTGGGGTTTGACTTTACTCATACTTTTAGCCTTGTCATCAAAGCCTCAATTGTTCGTAGTATTCTCACTTATGCCACTAATAGCATTCGTCCTTGCATAAGTTGGATGTTAAGAATTATTTTCTTAATGGTGTTCTTGACAATCCCGTGTATATGGTGCAACCGCCTGGTTATCGTAATTCTCTATGGCCTAATCACGCATGTCTCTTTCAAAAAGTTATTTACAAGCTTAAACAGGCACCAGAAGCTTAGTTTCAACATTTTAGTACTTATTTGAAGAGTGTCGACTTTACTTGTAGTTTTGATGATCATTCGCTCTTTATCAATATCCATGACACTCGGCTATTGTATCTCCTTGTCTACGTCAATGACATTATTGTCACCAACAATGACCCTATGCACATTCACCATTTCATTTCCCTCGTAGCTAATGTATTTTCCATTAAAGACTTGGATAATCTTCATTATTTTCTTGGTCTTAAAGTCACTCACACTCCTACTAGTACTTTTTTTTTGGGCCAGGCGAGGTATGCCATGGAAACTTTTCAGTGCACTAGTATGGCAGATACTTCTATGGTCACTACTCCCTTTGTACTTGGTTCTCACTTGCATAGCTCATCTAGTCCCAAGTTTGCAAATTTCACTTTATATAGGTCACTTGTTAGAGCTATACGATATCTTACCATCACTCAACCTAATCTCTGTTGTGAATAAAGTTAGCCAATTTTACGGTCGCCTAGGGATGATCATTATCAGATGATCACTGGCATTCTTTGATATGTTTGAGGCACATTTCATTAAGGTGATTCTTTTCAATCTTCCTCTGTTCTGTTTCTACTTTTGACTACTTTGATGCTGATTGGGATCGGTGTCTCGATACACGTCATTAGTCCTTGGCTAAAATCGTGTCTCCTAGAGTGCCAAGAAGCATCCCACCATCTCTCGGTCCAAATGCGAGTTTGAGTGTCACACTTTAGCAAACATTATTGTTGAGTTTACTTGGGCTCGTCATCTGCTACGTGAGTTTTGTGTCTCTTTGGCTTTTCCTCCTTTAGTACTATGCTAGTGTGCTACAATAACAATACTATCTTCCTTGCTTAGAATCCCGTGGCACGATGGCAAAACCCATCGACACTGACCATTATTTTGTTTGTGAACTTGTTGCTTTTGGCAAGTTGTGTGCTGCTCATGTTCCTTCTCTTCACCTTGTCAACATGGGCAGAACATTGGGGGGACCAGGGGTGCCTGGTCCCCACCGATTATTTTTTACTATAGGTATTTTATATTTATCTAGTATTCTATTTGTTTTTTACGGGTTAAAAAAGGCTGTGGCCACCCCCAAAAACTAAACCAACTCAAAAATGTAGTTTATAGTGATAGGATTCTTTGTATTTAGTGTAGAGTCTAACAAGAAATCAATTTTTTTTATTCAACCTTACTTTTAATTTTATCTAAGTTATGCTTGAAAAGATTATAACAATTTTAATACTCACTGATACATTTATATAATAAAAAATAGGAGAGCACAACTTAAATAAAAATAGTCCATCTTAAAATTGTAAATTTTGCATTTTCTTTAGCACTAGTTGTCTTTGGTATTTGATTTTTTGTACCTTTGAATGAAAAATCTATTAAGTTTTGATATTTTAATGGTCGATTCGAAGTAAAATTTTATGCTTATATTCGGCCCTCCTAAATAAAATTCCTGGTTCCGCCTCTGCCTGTCCTAATTTTTTCTTAGGGCCTTTTGTTTCAGCAGTTTTGAACCAAATTTTGCATATGGTTGAATCTCCAGTTAGTTTGACAAAGGTGTTAATGTAGAGAATTGTTGACGTTCATTGTGTGGTCTTTTAGTATTTGTAGGATTTTAAAATAGTCCATATATAAATCTGGGAAAATATGCAAATATAATCCTATATAATTGAGAAAGTGTATATATAACTCTGAGATAATTTATAGTGCAAATGTAACCCTAACTACTTCACATAAGTACAAATATAATCCTAAAAACTATATTCTAGCATTAACTCGTCATTTCCGGCTATTGACCAACCGAAAATGACCAAAATTCCCTTTCAACCTAATAAAAAAATTTGAAAGACAAAAATACCTTTTGCCCCGCCGCTATTCTACCACCATCGCCACTGCTCCACCACCTCCACTGCTACGCCGTTGTGTCTCCGCAGCTGCCGCTCCACCTCCACCGCCAGGCCACCGCCAGGCCACCACCAGCGCCGACCACTACCACCACCCCATCCCGGCTCCACTGGCCAACACTACCACCCCTCCAACAAGCCCTTGTCACCACCACCGCCGGCAACCTTTTGAAACCATTTTCTGGCGGCCCACGTTGAAACATGCCGGTGAAGAAATGCATTGGCCGCGTCGTTCTCCAGCAGCATTTGGCTTTTGGGTGCATGGAAACATGCGTTGGCAAACTTCAATGCCGATCTAAAAAAAAGACGAAGACGAAGACCTCTATGAATCGCTGTGGCTGAATGGAAATTTGGAACGGAGACCGAGTACAATAGCTGCTGGAGAATGATGTGGCAAACACAGAAGAAGAACTCAGTGAATTGTTGTAGCTGAATAGCGATTTGGCACGGAGACCAAAATCTGGAACTCATCGGAGACGCTGAGTTGAGATGACCGGTGGAGAAGATGTCTGGTGGCGGTGTGACAGCCAAATGAATCTAATTTTGTTCTTTCTCTAACTAATGTATTGGGCGAAGATTAGTGTCTATTTCCCGAAGAAATGTACTGGCCGACGACAAAAAGAAGAAATTAGTAAATTTAGTTTAGGGGTTAGGGGCATTATAGATTTTTATATTTTTTGATTTTTTTTAAATTTTTAGAAGGGTAAAATAGCCTTTTCATTATAAATCGGTCTCAATCGGCCGAAAAAGGTTATATTTGCACGTAAACTAACTATGTATCTAGGATTATATTTGCACTTTTAATTATCATAGGGTTATATATGCACTTTCGTGAATTATGTGGGGTTATGTATGCACTTCGCTCATAAATCTATTTACGGTGTCTTACATCTCTTGTCAGGGGCGGAACATAGGGGGGGATAAGGGGGTGCCTGGTCTCTGCCATCTTTTTTTTCACCACTAATATTTTTTTTTATTTCTTTTGAGTTTTGTTTGTTTTTGTACAGTAAAAGAAGGTTGCGGTCCCCACCAAAATTATAGTTTACCCCCAGGATATACATGAAGAAATTTAGTACTTCAAAAAAAACTAGAGTCCCACAAAAAAATATAGACTAAATTATTCTTTTAGTTCCCTACAGAGTATTTTATACCATGTTTTGGTCCCCTTTTGCAAATCAACCCTTAGACGGTACCCAAAAATTCAAAACAATTTGTTTGGTCCCCAAAGGTGGTTTTTAGGGAAAGTCAATGGTAGAATTGGTCAAAATATGTAAAGTGACCATTATACCCCTGAGTTTAAAAAAAAAAAATCACCTCCTTCTTCGCGCTTTGTCTCCGCCGCCACTTTGTCTCCACCACCGCCGGTGGGAATTTGTGGTCTCAGCCGCTTCGAGGACTACAGTGGCACTGTTAAGCTCGAGGTACTGTCAAGCTTGAGGGCCACCAACGGCGAAGAAGCTCGATGGTGAAGCTCTTCAAGAGGCGAATGCGAGCTTCAAGGGCACCATTAGAGCACAGCTCCAGCAAGTTCAACGACTTCGAGGGCACCACCAGCTCACTTTCACCTTGAGGGCACCACCAACGCAAGGCTCCGACTCGGTTGACGAATTGGGAGTGATGGCACCAGAGGTAGCAAACTCGAAGGGAGTGTCAAACTCTAGAGGTGGCGTCGAACTTGAGGGATTCGAACTCCATGGAAACCGATGGCTAGTTCGTAAGCACCAGCGGAAGGCCACATCGGCGGCGGCGGCAGTGAAAAAAATAAAGAAATAGAAAATTTTAATATTAGGATTTTTTAATTGAAAATAATTTTTAATTAATAAGTTACCATTATACCCCTGGCTATACCGGAAAACCACTATGTCTTGCCCGAAAACTACCTTTGGGGACCAAAATATATAATTTTGAATTTGTGGGGTACTTTCTGAGGGTTAATTTGCAAAATGAGACCAACATGGTATAAGATACTTTGTAGGGGACTAAAAAATAATTTAATCAAAAATATAATTCCATTTTATCTAATTTTACCTTTAATATCTATTACTAAGATTTAATTTTTATCTAATTATACCCAAATTTTTGTCGTGACCAATCCAAGTTATACTTACAATATTAAAGGTACAGAAAAGCTTGTATTGTTTTGATTGCTGTTATATCAATTAATCGGAAAAATATATCGTAAAGACTTACAAAAATAAAGGTATAAGTACTATACGCAAAGCAAGTTTTATTTAATAGAAATTAATATGGTTTCAATTAAGATTTGATTTTTGAGTTTGTCTCTTGAAAGACGGTCTGCCCATAAGTTATGAAAACATCAAGGTTTAAATTGTAAATTAGAAAAAAAATAAGATAAAGTTTTCAGGTTGCATTAATTGAGTCATAAATTTTATAACCACTGCACGTTATATAATAAAATTTTAATATTACAACTAAAATGTTTACCTTTTTATTATTCTAGTTAGATACCGTCTTTCCATAAGGTTATGGAAAGACGGTGTTTCCCAAAACTTTGCCTTGCGTTGTTTCTTAATACCAGAATATCATGAATAGATACGAGATACGACATAATTTAGAAAACACTAATAATCAAATAAAATATCAAGAACTAAAGCAAAAGAAAAAAAGACAAAATGTATTTCATTTTCATGGTTTTTTCATCAATTATTTATGTAATTAAAATAGAGAGTTTATATTCTGTAACTATAAATTTAACTTCATAGTTGTTACTTGTTTTTATGATCATCGATACTTTGTATATGATCAAAGAGAGGAGAGCTAAAAAAAAAAATCAAAGAGAGGAGAGCTACACTTAAATAAAAGCAAGAAGGCTGTTCATTTCAAATTATAAATTTTGTATTTTCTTTAGCACTTGTTCATCTTTATTAGTATTTGAATTTCTTGTCCTTTAAATGAAATAATTTACTATGATTTGTTATTTTAGTGGTCGATTAAAAAAAATCATATAACTTTGATCTCGATATATAAAATTCCTGGTTACTCCCCTACTCTCGTAGTTGTACACACATTTATACTTGAAATGAAATGCCACAAGGGGGTGGATTATTCCTCTATCAAGGGACACTAAATTGAGCAAATTTAAATTCGTGCATTGGCTCCTTGTTGAAACTAGCTATGAAAATTCAATACATATGAGCTTGATTTCAAGTTTTGGAACTGCCATCTTTGATTACATGTAAGGAGGTATGGGTTTGTGTGCAGGCTTGTTTGATCGTAGCTGCAAGAGGCTGCGTGGGGGCTTGACATTGAATTCACACCGACGGCGCCAATGTTAATGTCATATTCTGTAATGTGTTTGGCTTAGAGTTGATTATCTTGGGTAATTGAAGAGGGTGGGGATGCTCGGGTACAACTTCTGTTTGGACCTCCTTCCAGTGATGATTCCGATGTAGAAGAGTACCTGTAAAATAGCACACTTAGAGTGGGACGGTGTGTGACCACACCCGCTCCAATACCCAAGTCAGATATGGAAAGTGGGTATGAAGAATATGGTGCTATTGTGTTATTGGGGCTGAAGCAAAGCCTAACCTTCCGATCCTTTCTTACCTCCTCCTTATAGCTGAAAAGCTAGGTCTTCCTTAGATTAAGTGTTTGGTCTTTGGGCCTGGAAAGTGGAAGTAATCTAAAATCCCTCGATAATTAAGGGAGAAATCAGTTGAGAATGGCCGCAGAAGGAGGAAGAACATCATCAGCATCCATCATCAGATAGCAAGCCCCAATAAGAGAGCCAATATTGATATTGTGTTCGTGAGATGGTGGCTTCTGAGAAAGTTAAGGTCTTTTCATGTGTCATCTGATCTTCAACTTGCGGACATTTTTACAAAAGGTCTCCCTCGCACTCAGTTTGAGTTTCTGCGTTCCAAACTCCAAGTTGCAAGCAATCCTACATTTCCTTGTATAACCTTTGTATTCAACTAAATATATATAATACCACCACCATCAGTATGGGTTTTACTATCAATAAAAGCATTCATCTGCTATCAAGCCAAGAACCAAGTTGTGTTTATGGCCAGAATGCAGAAACTTATCCTAATGTTTGGGCATCCTACACGGTTGTTCGCTGTGCATTTGCATCTAACCTGGTTTATCTCCACTATTATCACTACATGATACTTCTGTTTTGTACAAAAAGTTCCAACTACAAAACTCCGGGTATCATATTTTACGTTTGATGTGAACTACTCACACTTTTGTTGGCCTCTTCTTCTGTCCATTTTCACAGGATGATTCTTACCCCGTGGATTCGACGATCCATTCTTCATCTTCACGGGGCATTTCAAACCTTTCTTGCTCATCAACAATGGCTGCAACGGAACATTGTGATCAACATCCCTCGGTTTAGGAGGCTGTACCCTTTGGGAAGCAGCATTTTTCTTAGCATTCTCCAATTTGACTGAGATTTTAGGCTGTACTTTGAGGGAGGTTTTACTAGCAGCAATGTTCTGAGCATTGTCGAACTTGGAGGCCAAGACTTTAGGTTTACAAGGGCGAGGCCTGGCGCTGCGTGGCTTGCTGGGAGGGTTGTACAACAATGATGATGCCATAGGGAAGGAAGCAGAAGAAGTGGCCTTGTTATTACAAGGTTTGTAATGTGCCCGATACGCTTTCATGACAATGTCCCTTAAGGCTGCTCCCGACTTGTATTCCCTTGTTCTTTTCGAGTAGAACACCATTGCGTTGTTTGCGAGCAAAAGCAAGTCCCGAAAGAGTTCTTTGGCTGACTTGATTGACCTGGTGGATACTCTTGATCTTATCGTTTCAAAATCCACATGTTGCCTGATGATCTTCTTGTACCTCGCTCGCTTCTGTTTCATCAATGGATGTATAAAACAGAAGAATTTCCTCAGTAGGAGATACTATAAGACAACCTTACTGAAAATCTATAACCCGAGTCTTACCTGACCATCAAGGCGATGTCTGAAGACAGAGGCTACAGTGTGCTCAGAGATGGAATTGAAAATGCCAATCAAGTCATCTTTGGCTGTCTGGCATGTTCCCTTCTGGTCGCCATCTCTTCCAACGAACTTCATGGGCGGAATCTGATCACGGCCGCCAGTAGTAGAGGTTTCCTTGCAAATGGAGTTGGAGACGACAACATTTGACCCGAGATTGTCGCTCTCACCAATGCTTCCTTCTTTCGCTTCTAGACTGCAATCTTTTCGCTTCCTCTTACCTCTTTGCCTTTTAAGAGTCCCTCCTTCTCTCTTCATCTGTCCGACACACTCTGAATTCCCATTTTCTTGTTTTATATCCGCCCCTTCTGATGACACTAACGCTGGAGCCTGATGATGTAATGACCAGCTAGTTGTTGTATTTTGAGTGAAACTCCCGGCGGAAAGTCCATCCTTGGATGTCTCTTTTGGAGATGTTTCGTTCATAGCAGGAGCAGGCGATTCAGTCTTAATGGGGCGATGACAGGCTTTATTCGAAGGTTTTTTCTCAAGACTCCTCATCTTTGACTCTAGAGACCTGAAGTTAGAACAGAATGGCAATGAAATATGTAAGGAGAGAGATTCAGTGAAAGAGCTTTGTTAAAGTTTGCAATCATCAACATGAACTCAGAAATGAAACCATTAACTGACCTAATGGATTCCTCAGATTTCTCTAATTCTCTCTTCAATTCTGCCATTCGAACTTTACGTAGCTCATCAAACCAGGCGCTAAAACAATTATGAACACAATCTATGTCAAAATGCAAAGCTAATAGAATGAAAGCACGACATGATTTTCAGTCTCCATGTTACGATTCCTACCGCTGAAGCCCCATGTAACAAACCTTTGATTTGTGAGTGAAGATTTCATCAGTCCATCCATCTAGACTTGCTGAAAATCTCATTATATTCATGAAGAGATGAATTCAACTTACTAGGTACTAGAGTAGCGCTTCATCACATCTTCGTACCTTGCTCTGCAGGCCTGCATTTTAAATCCGCACACTGAGCATAAGGAGGAGTGAAACAACAATAGTATTAAGGATAACTCTCCTCTTACATCTACAGTGAAAAAACTGTATAAAGCTAACCAATCCCATGAAAGGTTACATATATGAGCACAAATACACAGCTTAATAACACAAATTTAAAAAAAATACATCCTGTGCACCCAGCCCTCGTTTATTAACACGTTGAAATCTGACCTATAGCTTAACCATTTCAATTTGGCATGCAAAACAGAACCAATGACGCTTTGTTTCAGTTTGAGCCTTGGAGTAACAATTTATAGTCTTTCCTAAAACCTCTTACAAGGTAACCTAAACTTCTTCCATTTGAATGAAAGAGTTGCTTCTTAAATTTGTGAACCCAATTCACACTCCCAATATCACTTATCTGTTAAACATAGGCAAAGGCAAAAGCTGCGATTGAAAGGTTTAATTCCCTTAAACGACGTCAAATCCCTCCCCTCCTCGTCCCCGTCCCTGGTGAGAGTCAAACCCATACCATTGTGGCATTGTCACCAGAGTTCAACTGATGGGCAACATTCGTTCTCAATGAACTTTAACATGCCACATAAGAAAGTGACTAAACACGAAAACCATGACTCCAATATTAAGCATTCAACTTCAAAGTCACTGAAATATTCTGTCTTTCTATTAGCATCAATGTCCATTTTGACAATTTACACAAGGTGACAAGGAGGCATTTATAAAGTGACGAACCACTAGTAAGATGTGCACAATCTTTAAAGTCACCAAAAGCAAAAGAATTTAGCGATAAACACATTAAGGGGCAGGGCACAATCCTTGTCTGAAAAATAAACAAAAATGTACCACATTGGATAGGGAAGAATCCTGCCTTTTATTTTCCACCATTATATTCTCTAATTAAACTCACTTCTTCACCTTGTAGGACCATTTATGGAACTGACTCCATTCATTACGCATAAGTAATACTTGTATTTCATATTGTTACAGTCTTCGTCAACTTCTAAACTTATTCTAATTTTTAAATAATTTCTCTATATATTACTATATTTTCAGAGGTAAAGCATTTTTATTTCAATTTCGAAAATTCTGAGGTCACGTATTTAAGAGACTATAACGTGAACACGTGAAAAATGTTGCGGGACAAAAGAGTATTCAAATAACCCATTTTTTTCCTTATAAAAGTACGGCAAAGTCTTGGAAAATACAGGCTTATGGAAACACAGAGTTTAATTAAAATAATAAATGGTAAAAGATCTTAGTTGCAATATTAAAATTACTATGCAACGTGTATTATTTATAAAGTTTATAACCCGATTTATGCAACCCGATAATTTTATCTTCATTTCTTCAAATTTATACTTTAAACATCAGTCTTTCCATGGCTTATGAAAATACCGTCTTTCAAGAGACGGACTCTAATTTTATTTATAAAGTAATTTATAAATTTTGCCAAACATCTTTATTGACTACCACCCATTAATTAATTAATGTTAGACTTATCAATTATGAATGTTTAATTTATACCTATACTTTTCGATGTATACAAAATTATATGACTTTCAGCCATTTAATAAAATATTATTATGCTCAAATTATTTGTCATAACTGAAGGAAGTACGTTACTGAAAACCGGCCCCACAAAATCTACATCAAGTAATGAAAGAACATGAAAAGAAAATGGCAGAGTCGGGTAAACGGGTCGGACCTGAGGAGTATAAAGATGGGGACGAAGGGTCCGGGTCCGGAGCTCCGAAGCGACGACGTTCCAGTCTTGAGCACCGTGCCTCGTAACGGCCCCGCCCAGGATAAGCTCTTCCCATGTGCCCCACCTCTTCTTCCTGGGGCCCACCGCCCTCCTCCGTCCCGCCTCAGCTCCCATATGCAATCTCCGCCCTCCACGTGTACGCCCCGGATGCCCCCAAACGACCGGAAAAAAACAGAAAGAACAAACGACAAACGCACCGTAACGACCCGTCTGTTACCCAACCACGGCGGCAAGTTTCAGCTTCGTTAACCTGCGCACGTTAGACAACCGCCCGAAATAAAATGTATAAGGAGAAATGCAAGCAGAAATTAATAAATACAAATAAAAATAACCTGGAAATGGGGGTTTTCCGGTGAGGGTGATTCCCTGTGATTCTACTTCCTTCGGAAAAAATATTTTTTTAATGGCGTTATTTATTTTCCGTTTGGAAAAAAACGGGAAACAGGATTTGGTTTCCTTAAACAGCCGTGAGAAACGGGGTTGACGGGAAAGGAAGAAACCGGGAAGCAGAAATGGCGGATGGAAGAAAATGGATGAAGCGAGAAAGAAAGGAGTGCGTGTTTGTGTGTGTTTTCGGATTTGATCTCCTGGAAATTCTCTCTGATTTTCCCCCCTTTTTCTATCTCTCTCTGCGGTAGGGAGGTAATTTTGATGTAAGAAAAGACATGCATGTACACCCTAATACGACAACTCTTCTTTTACCATCTGGAGTGAATTACAGTGGCCTGTGGGTATAATGGGGATTCACCCTATCTTAATACCATTTTTGTTAAAGGAAAAATTGACAAAGATTAAACACGTGGATGAACCCTAACTATTACATACTCCCTCCGTTTTTTTTTCATTGGCACACTTACTAAAAATGGTGTTTTTTTTTAATTGGCACTTGCTATTTTGGGCAAGTTTAAGGTTTTTACATCCACTCATTTTACTTTCTCTTCTTTCAATTCAATTTCATCCACTCATTTAGCATCTCCTCAATTCTAACACCAAAAGAGAGGTGCCAATGAAAAAAAAACGGAGGGAGTATGAGTTTTTTGAAAGCGTAAATATAATGATTATGAGTTTTTTTTAAAAGTGTAAAGATAATGTGTTGTCACTATTGATTTGAACTTTAAAAAAAATGTAAATCAACTTTTAAATTGAAAATGAATTTAGAATAGTTCTATTTTTCATAGACATAAATATCCCTACACCCTCGATACGAGCACCGTGAAATCTGCTCACTTTTTGCTACAAACGTTCGCGGTTACAAACTTTCAAATTGGAAAATTCAAGTTCAAATTCAAACTTTATCACCACTCTGCCAAACTATCTAACCACCGCACTGAGCAAGTACACTCATTCAATGCAATTTTAATTAGCTGATTACATTTGAAATTCCACAAAACTACAAAATATACTCAAAATACCGCCTTTTATTACAAGAATCAACAAATCTCACTTAAAATTGAAATTCAAATTTGCCCAACACAATTCCAATAGACAATACACATTCAAACTTTTGAAATAACATAAAGAGTTAATTGTTAAAATAACCATATATTTTGACTAAAAGTGCCAATATAATCATGCAATCTAAAAAAAAACTAATCTGACCTTTGACTCCGCTGAATTTTTAGTTAACCTTTCTTTGGCCAGATTTTGTGGAAAAGACAATTTTGCCCTTGACTTTAAAAAAGAAAAAATACAAAAAGATGAAATGACACTACAGACCTCTATTCATTTCCCCCCCCCCCTCTTCCTTCATCAAATGCACAGAACCTGATAGTTGTGAGGGTTTGGTCTTCTAAATTCTGATGGTATGGGCAGGAATGAGCGGCGATGAGGCTGAGCGGGTGGCGAGGCTGAACGGGGAGGGGCGGTGAGGCTGAGTGGGGCGGGGCATCGAGTTGTTGAGTTGAAGAGGTTTTTACAATTCTTCTCATTTAGTTTGGAGGGGAAGATTCATTTGCGGCATCGGGCTCTATTGAGCGATGGTGAGTTCATTTCCAGGTTGATCGAACTGCAATCAACGGTGGGGTTAGGGTGGGATTGACGGTGGGATAGGGCGGGGCTAGGGTTCAGGTTGGGGAGGGTGAAAGAGAAATCTGATTTGGTGGCAGCGATGGCGGTTATTGGTGGAGGGGTGGTTAGGGGAGGCGGCTGGTTAGGGCGGCGATTGTTGTTGGTGGTATGAGGGGAGGCGATTGGTTAGGATGGTGGGGGAGGCGGCTGGTTAGGGTGGAGGTGGGTGAGGTGGCGGGATATAGTGGTGGAGGTGGGAGAAGCGACAAGGTTAGGGTGGTGGAGGTGGGGAGAGGCGGTGGGGTTAGTGGATGTGGGGAGGAGGCGGTGGGTTTAGGGTGGTGGAGGTGGAAGGAGGTGGTGGGGCTGGTGGAGGTGGGGTTCAAGGTGAAAGAGAACAATGGTAAAATAGGTATTAAATTTTCAGCTTTAGCTTAGAGGGTATTTTCACTAGTGGGAAAAACATGATTAAAAGCACTCAATCAAAGGTGGTTCTTGAGGAATCGCCTTTAATGAGGATCCGAGGGAGGTTCCGAGTAAATATAATGTGTTGATGAAATGATTCGAGGGAGGTACCATGTTTGTTTAAAGAAAAATTGACAAAGATTAAACACGAGGATAAATCCTAACTATTTCATATGTTTATATAATAATTATCGAGTTTTTTGAAAGTGTAAATATAATGTGTTGTCACTATTGATTTCAAATTTTTAAATCTTTAAATCAACTTTTAAATTGAAATTGAATCTTAGAATTATGCTATTTTAGATAGACATATATACCCCCTACATCCTCGATATGAGCACCGCAAAATCCGCACCCGCCATTATGGTTACAAACTTTCAAATTGGAAAATTTAAATTCAAATTCAAATGTTAAAAAATTTATCACCACACTATCGAACTGCCTAACCACCGCACTGAGCAAGTGCACTCATTTAACGCAACTTTAATTAGCTAATTACATCGTGAAATTCCACAAAACTACAAAATATACTCAGAATACCACATTTTATTACAAGAATCCACAAATCTCACTTAAAATTCAAATTCAAATTCGGCCAGCACAATTCCAATAGAAAACACACATTAAAACTTTTGAAATAACATAAATCACACAAAAAGGACCCAACTTTTTGTGGGCTTGCTTTGTTTTAACTCCAAGTTATGATTTTGGAATTAGGTTAAGCGGTGGACGATGATGATTTTGGAATTACAAGAATAAAGATTCCACGAAGAGTTGATCGAAACCCTCTCTCAATTAGGGGTGACGGATTGTGGTGGGGATGATGGCGGACGAAGAGTTGTAAATTTTGTCGATGTTCTCCAAATAATCTGCAACGAAAAAAGTCAATGAAATCCCCTTAATAATATAGATAAATCAAACACGTTTACATGGTCATTAGAAAAATCAACCATGGCCAAAGGTCCAGTACATTTGGAATTATTTTTAGCAGAAATAAGTTCAGTTCAACAAAAATAAGTTTAGCTCCAGCAAAATTTTTTTAATTCAACTTATATCAATGTCATTCATATTGTAACACGGTCATTATTATTATTAAATATCACACACACATATCATTAGGTTTAATGATTATTATCAATTTTCCGTGCAATTCATTGAAGTTCAAACTATCTCATGTTTGTGGGGATGATTCATGAGGAGAAAATAAGCAAAGAAGAAGAGAAAACAAATAAATTGGAGGAAACTGCAGGGAAGAGGAAGAAGAGTTGGTGTGGGGAGGAAGAAAAGAAAAGAAAGAAGTGGAAGCAGATTATGGCTTCAAGGGGGTATAAAGGCAATTTTAACGTTTTTTGTATTCTGTTTACATAGAGGTAAAATAGTCTTTTCACCAAATTCCGTCCTAAATCTATCGAAATGGGTATATTTGCCCTTTCACTTACTTTCTAGGGTTATAATGCCAATTTTAACTATCAGAAGGTTGTATTAGCACTTATGCGTATTATGTATAACCATTTTTTCCTTTTATTTTCATTTTCCCAATTGTCCCTTGTTTAGTTCAATTCGGTCCATTTTGGATCATTCTAGTTAAATTTAATCTAATTCATTTCAATTTAGTTCAATTCAGTGTAGTTCAACTCAGCTCGATGCATTCCAGTTCACAATCCACTTCTGTCTTGTCCAGATTTTATTGTTATATTGTTTTCGTTATTACTAGTCATTTTTAAATTTCTTTTGTTTTCCAATAATCACTTGTTTAGTTAAGTCTAGCTCTATCCATTTCAATGTAGTTCATCTAATTATGATCCAGTCCAACTCGGTTCAATTCGTTCCAATCTTTTTTAGTCCAGTTCATATTAAATTAGCCCAATTATGTCTAGAGCATTTAGTGTAGTTCAGTCCCGGCTTCTTTTACCTATTCCTTTTTTTATATTTAAAAAAATAAGTTCAGTTCATCAAATTTCATCCCAAATAGTCAGGTCAAAGAAAAGAATGTGCACAATAAAGTTTCTAAATAAGGAAATTCCACGTCCAACTTTTAGTGATGAGGGGTGTGAATTTTAATTTCTTTTGTTTTTTTTCCAATTTTGGATATATATACATATATATATATATATATATTAACACGAATAACTTTGTTAATCCGTTTTTCCATTTTTACAAAAAAAAATGAAGATTTATTTTATTTCACCATTAACCGACATTGATTAGTGTTAAGTAAGAATTCATATCAACTGGAGATTATATTTGTACTTTAAATAAATTGTGAGTTATATGGGTACTTAAAAAGGAACAGAATATTACAAGAGCACTTTTTTCTTCTAATTAACTATTTCGAATATTACAACTTCTTTAGTTTTTGTATATGTGGCTCGCTAGTTTTGAAAGCAGGGGTATGAGAAATGAATGGAGAAAATTAAATTAAAAGAAGAAAAAAATAAAATGAATGGACAAAAGTAATCTAGACCTTGCTAAAATTAAAGTGTGTCCAAATATTCAAAAATATACTAAAAATGAAAAGTTTGTTATGTAAAAATATTGCTAATACATTTATCACAAACTAACGAGTGAAATTAGAGCTAGCTATAAAATACTCACACATAAAATTTTACTCATTATTTTCAAAGTGGGCCTTCAATAGAGCCCAATTCAAAATTGGAGCAAACCACCCCATTTACTCTAGCAAACTACCCAAACCTGCTCTCTGGTGACCTATTCAACACTCCCTCTTGTTAACTCCGGTCATAATTCGAGAAGTATTTATTGTCTCTCTACATTCTCTCTCTCATTTAGAAAGCCTAACCTCCGCCCTCTGAAATGGTCGCCACCTCCCAAATTCCCTCACTAAGGTTCTCCCATAGATCCCTTGGCAGTAAAACCCGTTGAACCCTCACCGGCTCACCCCTTAATCCCTATCGACAAGAAATCGAGTCATGAAAACTCAGTCAACGCCACCGTTAAAAAGGGTTTTGTCAATGAAACACCGGTTGAGAAGTTTGAACAGGAACTCATTTACATCGTCGGAGCCCTCACGATCTTTAGGCAGCTTTATGCAAGCAACTCGCTTATTGCTCCTAGGCGTATATTTGGTCATTGAGTTGGAGATTCACATTTGTCGTTAGAGCCCAGTTGGGTTGAATCTAGCATATGTGTTGCCTATAATGTGCTCATAGCTCATGTACTCGGCTACATGCCACTACTTAATTATCTATATTGAGCCAGAATCAGCAATGAAGTTATGTGTACCCATGTGCTTGTACACTCGAACCCTAATTAATTACTCTTAGTAGACCAGAGTCAGCAGTCAAGATCAATGTTTATCCAACTACAACAGGTTAGAGCCACGATCCGCTTTAGCCATAACATATAATCTATAAGAATATCATTAATTACACTTACTAGCCAAGGGCCAGCATTCAAGTTTCGGGCTCGTCCAAGTGCAATGGGGGGCAGAGATGTGGTTCGCCTTAACCACAATATCTAATCACACATTGATATTATTGGGATTCATGTATACTTAAAGAGTCTTGATTGAAGCATGCATTTTTTATTGAAGCGAATGAACATACACCAACAACAGAGTAAAATTGAGCCACCGACAAGGTCACATGAGCCATGGCACAATTTACGCATACTTTCTATAGTGAATCGAGTGAAAAAATATTAACATTGAGGTAAAATTAATCCATTGACAAGATCACATAAGCCATGACACAGTAAACACATTTTTGTTTGGATAATATTTTGTAATTGAAGTATTATTAAAGTTTGAAAGTAAAATCATTTACAGGAACTCATCTGTTATTATTTTTAATCTAATCTATTCACGTCAGTTATCGTGTCGTCTAATAATCACCAAATATTAAACGCTAGTATTAATTGAATGTGATTTATTTTCAACACACTTCAACATTATTAACTCAATGCAACACCAATAAATTTAACTCATGACTAATAAACTCAACTCAAAACACCAATAAATTCAGCACTGAAACTAATAACAAATATTTATTTGGGTAATTGGAAACAATTGGTCGAATGATAAGTGCAAAATTAAAATAGGTGTACGATCACAACATCATTTAGGAATGAAAACACATCAATCATCATTTCTCTTAATCACTTTTATCCATGCAATCATTTTCATCATCGCCACCTTGTAAATCATCATTTCCTCCACTAGAGCTGCAAATTTGTAAACTTATACCGTTACACACTTTTGTCATGGTATTCTTTCGATCATGATCAAACATATGTAAGTCTATAATTTTGGAATCATTCGACTCGTGGTCTAAAATAGGTATACCAAACTCGTGCATTCCTATGAAATTATGAAGAGTGAAAGAAGAAATAATTATTGTCATTTGGTTTTTAGGTGACATCTATTGTATAGATTTCAGCACATTCCAAGTATTTTTCATCTGACCAAACACACGCTTGACTTAAATTCTCAATGGCGAATATCGATGGTTTGAATCATGTGAGATACCTGCATGTGGTGCATTTTAAAATTCTGGTAGGTGTCTCCAATTTGTTACGTCGCTCATAGGAACCAAATATCCAAGGGTATTTGGTATCCATAAATCCACCATATTATATTTTCATGAAAATGTTCATTACTGGGAACATCGTTAGACATTCGTATTAGTTATGAATAGAGTAAGTTATAGTTTTTACCTTGAGGCAGGTGAGGAAAAACTTATGTCAGGTTTGTTAATGAATATCTACACAATAATGACATGGCACTTCCTTTCCCATTCGACATTAATGAACCTGAAGATTTATAGTGGCCTTATGTAGAAAATAAGGGTAGTAATGTGTGTTTGTATCCATGATCTCATGGTACATTATGTAGTGGTACAGAATACTTGTACAAGCTAGGAAAAGGAAATAAAATTTAATTACAATTACAAGTAATATCTACATTCCTTAATACTCCTCTTCAAGTTGGAGTATGGAGATCAGAAATGTCCAACTTGCCAAGTAATGAATGAAACTGGTTACGTCTGAGAGCTTTGGTAAACAAGTCCACCGGTTGATCTACAATGCGGATATGATGAGTAACAATAGTACTAGACTGCACAAGATCCCAGAAAAAATGACAATTAATTTCGATATGCTTCGTACGTTCATGGAACACCATATTTGTCGCAATATAAAGAGCAGATTGAGTGTCACAAAACAGATACATATGAGTAGTATCCGGAGCCCCCAAATCTCTAAGCAAATACTTAAGCCATAACAATTCACAATAGGTAACAACCATAGCACGATACTCTACTTCAGTAGAAGATCGAGAAACCGTAGGCTGCTTCTTAGTCTTCCAAGAAATTGGAAAATTGCCAATTATCACAAAATATCCAGATTGAGAATGTCAGGTAATGGAGCATGTGGTCCAATCAGAATAACAGTAAGCAATCAACTGTAACACACTACGAGAGGAGAGAAATAAACCTTGACCATGATGATTATTCAAATAGTGCAAAACGCGAACTGTAGCTTGCCAGTGAGGAACCCAAGGAGACTTCATGAACTGGGCAAGTGTATGAACTGAATAACTAAGCTCATGATGAGTAATAGTGAGGTATATCAGGTGCTTATCTAGACACCGGTATTGCTCAAAATCATGGTAAAAGAGACCTTCAACACGCTCCAGATGGTGTTGTTGCTTCATCGGAAAATCAGTTAGTTTAGAAGCAGATAAACCTGTGTCAAATAAAATTTCTAGGGCATATTTCCGTTGTGAAAGAAACATCTCATATGGTCTTCTAGCAATCTCTATACCCAAGAAATACTTAATCAGACCAAGATCTTTCATGTGAAAATAAGAGCTCAAGTATTTCTTGAATTTAGAGATAAGCGATGAAGAACTACCAGCAATAACTCAATCATTCACATAAACAAGTACATGAAAAGATACCGAACCACGAGATAATGTACAAAAAGAGTAATCTGCTTTACTCTTATCAAATATAAATGCATGTAAAGCCTAAGCCAATTTGGCAAACCAATCACGAGGAGCCTGGCGAAAACCATAAAGAGATTTCTAAATGCGACATACCAGTCCAGGGGGAGGCCGCATGAAGACCTCTTCATGCAGATCACTATAGAGGAAAACATTATGCACATCCATTTGATGCAATTCCCAACCATAAATAACTGCAACAGAAAAAAAAATACACGAACCAAACTCATCTTCGCAACAGGAGAAATTGTCTCAGTATAGTCAATCCCTCCAATCTGAGAATTCCCAAGAATCACCGGGCAAGCTTTATGACCTTCGATGGTACCATCGGACTTAAACTTGGTACGGTATACCCATTTGCAACCAATGGTAGTCTTATCCAGAGGTAGAAGAGTCATCATCCATGTCTGATTGAGCTCTAGCGTAATAATCTCATCAGTCATAGCATCTCTCCAATGAGCATACTTCGACTCCTTAGAATAAGTGGTAGGATCGGCACTAGAAGTTACTACACCCAAAAATCTAGAATATGTACTATAAAATTTATCATAATTTATATAATCAGTAAGAGGATTGGAGAACACTTGGGGATAGTTATGGCATATGAGCGATCGTAGTTGTTGGGGGTTTCTTCAGTAGTAACATCACAGACAAATCATCCAAGTAAAAAGGAGGGCTACGATTGCAGACACTTTGTTGGGGAGAAGGCAGCTCGGTAGCAGGAGGTTGTGCCAGAGCAACCGGCGAAGCAGGCGGCGGAGTGGGAGCAGGTGGTGGCGAATGGCAGAGTCCGGCGCCAATAATGTCGCGTCAGGAGGTGGAGCAGAAATTGGATCCGGGTCCGATGGTGCGTGAGGCACGTGGCCGGTGGGAACTGGCAGCGCATGTGGTGGCATCGGCTTGGGAGGGGGACGTCATCAGACTGGACCAGTAGAAGAGGTGGTCAGTAATTGGGGCTAGTCGGTGGGTCCAGCTACAGAGGCGGAGCGGAGACCAACGGGTAAGGCTCCGGCATTGAGGTGGTGACACCGCTGGGATGCACTGAGGTTGATGTTAGAGTGGCTGCATATGGGAACTGGTCTTCAAAAATATCAGCATCCCGACTATTGAAGAAAGTGTGGGATTCCAAATCATAAAGGCGATAGCTTTTCTTTCTGGCAGGATAACCAAGAAACAAACATCGATGACTTCTTGGCGCAAACTTGTCACGAAATCTCGGAATGTAAGCAACAAAACACAAGCATCCAAACACCCTCAAAGCCAGGTAGTTTGGAGCTCGTCTATAGAGCATCTCAAATGAAGTACGACCACTGAGATGTTTAGTTGGTGTCTGGTTAATCAAATAAGCATCAGCAAGAACACATTCTTCCCAAAAATTAACTGGCAGGTTAGCTTGAAAATGCAAGGCACGCGCCACATTTAACAAATGGTGATGCTTGCGTTTCGTGTTGTATTAACCATAGATGCCTAAAAAATGATCCCATATTCTGCAAAGTATGATCTCAAAGGCAGAAATTCAGTACTGATATCAGCTCGGACGCGCAACACTGAGCAGCCAAATTGGTTCTTGATAAAATCACAAAATTCCATAAATCTAGAAGCTACATCTGACTTAGCAACTAATAAATAAACATAAACAACTCGGGAAATAATCATCATATATTGTTACAAAATAATATGCACCACTAGAAGATCGTGTTCTATAAGGACCCCAAACATCACAATGTATTAATTCAAACAATGAACTAGCATTTGAAGAACTCAAAGAAAAACTATATTGAGTCTGTTTGCTCTATAACACACAAAGCAAGGAACAAAAATATTACTTGTGCTAAAACCAATAGAAGAAATAGAAGACAATACTGTAGAGGGAGGATGTCCAAGAAGCTGATGCCGTAAATTAGAAGAAGACACAAAAGCAACTGTCGGAAAAAACTGCAGGATAGGAGGACAAACACGAGTATCCAATAGACGAAGCCAATAACCCCCCCTCCCTGCTGTTCACCCACGCCAATCATAGTTCTCGCACCGATTTTCTATAAAATGCAATAATTTTCATTAAATAGAGCTAGATATTTTAAGGCAGATAACAATCTAGAACATGATAATAAGTTGCATCGCAAAGTAGGTGTGTAGAGTACATGATTAAGGGTGACATCACCAAAGCATGTAGAACCATATTCTGTAGTAGACGACACAGATCCATTAGGCAATATAACATTCACAGTATCGATAGAAGTAGTAATATCAGTAAGAGAACCCTTGTCACCGGTCATGCGATACGAGGCTCCCAAATCAAGAATCCAAGGCCAATACTTGACCCATGGTCAGACAAAGAATTAAACTTATTAATTAAATGTATGGTCGTGCTCCATTGGTCATCAGACAGAGCATGGCCAAAATTAGATCGAGTTGGGGCACTGCCATTGAAAGCCACCGCCGCAAACCATAACGGCAAAAATGGAAATGCTGGAGAATGGTGGCAGAGGTGGACGAGCCGCTGTTGCCGGAACCTCGGAGCCAGCAGCGGCGATCGGCCGAGCAGCTGGCACCGTCCTTTTGCCGGCGTTGGCTTTCTCCCTCATCTCTGTGTACTATTCTGGATAGCTTGTGGGCTGGAAACATGAAGCTTGTCGTGCCCCTTGCAGTTACAATGCGTACAAATGATATTCTTACAATCAGTTGAAGTGAGGACAATTGCCGAAGAACTCGTAGGTGGTGGGCATCGTGCGGCATATGCCATGGAGTCAGAATAAGGCTCACGAGACCGGATGACAGCTTGGTGATTCTACTCCTGGGCAATAAGCGCACACACGCATGACTAGTTGCAGTGTATCAAGACTCATGATATGGGATCACAAGGTGTGATAGCCTTCATCAAGACCAGAGAGAATTTGATAGATCATATCTTTTTCTCTCTCCTGGAAGGCACGGGCGACAAGGTTACAGGCGTGCAACGGTTTGCAAGCTTCACAGAAGCAAACCAAAGGAGGCCGCATGGAGTTGTAGTCACCAAAGAGCGTCTTCAATTCTTAATGTCTTCACGCATTTGCAGAATTTTCATACCATCCCAAAGGTAAATCGTGCCTTCAGTTCATCCCACAGTTCCTTAACTGTGGCAAAAACGCTTGTAGAAGATTGCAATGCCGGATCTAGAGACTGTAAGATCTAGCAGACAAGGGTAGCATTAACTCCAAGCCAATCAGCAGCATTAGGATGATCATCCTGAGGTTTAGTAATGAATCCATCAATGAACCCGATCTTGTGCTTGGCAGGCATAACACTGCAAATTCCATTAGACCATTCTAGGTAATTCTTTTCGCCCTTTAAGATGGTGGGTGCGATAACCAAACCAGGTCCGTCAAAAGAGCCAATAAAGTAGGGATCGTTCAGTAGGCGACCTAAAGGTACAGATGACTTAGTGCTAGGTTGCAACTGCACCTGTTTTATTAAAGTTGCAATCACTTCATTTCAGCCATACATATTCTATAGTTTATTGGTCTCAGCTTCAGCAGCGATGCGAGCCTATTCAACGGTATCGAGAATAGGTTCGGAAGTTGACATAATGAAAAATCATGATCGAAAACAACCAGGTAATTAGCGGTGGAAAATTAGAGACGAAAGACGTGGTGGCGCGTGATCTGGACGACGACGTCACATGAACGTTAGTGTCGGTGTCGGTGCGTGGAGAGTAACGTGCAGACGGATTGGACAACAGCGGACGGTCGGACAATCGCGACAACCTAAATGAGCGGTGCGGCAATCAGCAGATGGAGATTAGCGAGCAGCGACAGCGGAGACCGGCGGTGCATGTGGCAAACGCACGACTGGACTGGACGGCGGCTCAGGAAGGCAGCAGAAATTTTCTTTAGGATTTCAGGATTTTAAGCTCTAATATCATGTAGAAAATAAGGATAATAATGTGTTTATATTCATAATCTCAGGGTATATTATATAGTGGTACAGAATACATGTACAAGATAAAAAAAGGAAATAAAATCTAATTACAAATACAAATAATATTTACATTCCTTGATAACTGGTCACCATAAACTACATGAAAATATGGTTATGCCGGGTTGTAGGATGGAAACGTCCACCTCATATTTTATCTGTTTTGTTTTTGTTTTGGTTTAGGACTTTGGGGTTAGCTATATCAACTTCAATCAAATTTCAGTTAACTTCAGTCCTATTCAGTTTGGTCCAATTTCATTTAGTTTGATTCAGCCTCATTTAGTTTTTTCAAACATTTTTCATCCCAGCTGCATCTAGTTCAATTCAATCAATTTCATATTATTTTATGTCTTTCAATTTAATTCAATCAGTTAACTTCTATTTATTTCTTTGCAAACAATAAGTTCAACACCAATTACTCAATTTACTCGACACCAATGAATTCAACTATACTCCAAATAAATCTAACTGGACATGTCCCAAGTACAATTAGAATAATATAATGCTTAAAAACCATATGGATAAAAAAGAGACAATGGTAAGTACTCTATGAAAGACTTGTTTCCATTGAGAATGTCTACTATTCAAACATCCTCATGGTTTCCCGCCAATCCATCTTTACCCTTTCATCGTCACTCCATTTAAACAACTCAATCAACGGCTATCTCCGGAGCGGCAATCTACACGCTGCCCGCCAACTGTTTGACGAAAATCCCCACTCCAGAAACACCGTCTCCTGGAACTCAATCATCAGTGGATACGCGAGGAGGAAAGATATGAAACAGGCCCAGGAACTGTTCGACAAAATGCCCCACAAAGACGTCGTTTCATGGAACACCATGCTTTCCGGTTTCCGATTAGCCAACCGACCCGAATCATCCCACCAATGTTTCCTTCAACTGTGTAGATCCCGAGAGAAGCCCAACGAGCTTACTTTGGCGGTCTTGATCAGTGCCTTTCTGAACACGGGGTTCCAGCTATTGACCCCTCAGCTGCATTGTAGAGTGATCTCCTCCGGGATGAATCTGAATGATTCTCTGGGGTCTGCACTGATGAGGGGTTACTTGGATTTGGGGGATCTAGAAGGGCTGCGCCGCGTGTTTGATGAGATTGTGGTGAAGGATGTCGCGCCATGGAATGTGTTGATCCTCGGTTTGATGGAGTTGGGGCTCACTCATGAGGCTGGGAGGACGTTTGACGCGATGCCTGAGAAGAATGCTTTCTCATGGAGTACTCTGATCAACGGGTATGTGAAGAATAAGATGCTTGATGAAGCTCGGCGTGTTTTGGTTTCTATGAATGAGAATGATGTGGTTTGCTGGACTGCAATGGTGAAAGGGTATGTGCAGTGGGATTGTTTTGCGCCGGCTATTGAGTTGTTTGTCCTGATGATGAACTCGGGACCTAGGCCGAATCATTTCACTTTCTCCAGCGTGTTGGATGCGTGTGCCGGGTGTTCATCCCTTCTCACAGGCAGACAGGTTCATTCCTGCATCCTGAAGCTCGGGATACCACTCGATGTGATCTTGTTGACTTCCCTTCTTGACATGTATGCCAAATGTGGGGATATTGATGCAGGGCATGCGATATTCCAGTCAATGCCGGAGAAGAATGTGGTGTCGTGGAACTCTATAATTGGAGGATACGCGAGGCATGGTTTTGCAGAGAGAGCGTTGGAAGAGTTCGAGAGGATGGTGGAGGATTATTCTGTCGGCCCTGATGAGATCACATTCATCAATGTCCTTTCTGCCTGTGGTCACGGTGGGATGGTTGAAGAGGGTGAACGGGTTTTTTACTCCATGAAAGCAAAGCATGGCGTGGAGCCGGACATGGAGCACTATGCCTGTATGGTGGATCTGTATGGGAAGTCCGGGCAGCTTGAGAAAGCGGAGGAGTTCATTAAGGCAATGCCCTGTGAACCCGACGTGGTTGTTTGGGGAGCGTTGCTTGGGGCATGCGGCATGCACACATGCTCTGAGATTGGTGAGTCAGCTGCTGGAAACATATACCAATTGGAAGAAGAACATCCCGCTGCATACTCAATGCTGTGTAAGATACATGGTGAACGCGGAGTCTGGAGCCGTGTTACCACCATGAAGAAGTTGATCGGAAGCAAGCGCGCGAGGAAACAGAAGGCTGGCAGTTGGATTGAATCTTCTGGACATGTAACCTGATTGCGCGAGGAAACAGGTTGAGCGCTTTTGCTCAAACCATACTTACGAGTGGGGATTGAGTTAGTCGATTGAATGATCTTTATGTCACGGGATGGCCAAAAGAAGGTAAAAGAAAAGAGGTAAAAGACACGACGATGAGCAATGAGCACAATGTATATAATGTTTCCAACTACTAAGTCTAGAAACCTGACTTTTTCAGGGACGGGATTTCATTCATACTTTTAGGGCTGCATAGTGCATATATCTTATTAATTACAGAGCAAACAATGTACAGCAGAACTGGCTCTAATTTACAGCAGAAGAGTCTATATATGCTACATGTGCATCTTCAGCCACATTTCCTAAATTCATCCACCAAAAGAATGCAATATCTCTGAAGATGGAGCACCACGTACAAGGATCAGATGTGCCAAATGGCCGGAGTGCAAATATTCTCAACCTTTCTACCACATGGAACCTCAAACTGTATATCTATTAGCTACCAAAGTGGCTCGGAAAGGAGGTAGCTCGAGTAAGATATCAGTATATCAAAATTGGGATGCTCCTCGATATGCAACAAGGCATGTGATGATACTACTGTTTTTTCGGACACAAAATAAATACTAGCTGGTAACTGAAACCTGATTGCTGGCTTGGTATACCAGTCAAGGTAAGAGAAGGGATCAAGACTGTTGAAGAATGAGGTTGAGTTCAAGCGCACATCTTGTTACCATGCCGCCCCTCCTGCAACAAAAGTCATGATAACAGGCAAGAATGAGGACTATTGCTCATGATCGGAAGCCTATATTGGGAAGATAAAGAAGAGGAAATCTTTGTATCAAGAAGGCTCCTGACAAAATTGACACGATATTGGAGTAGATGGTGGAGAGAATATTTCAAAGGTGTCAATATTACCATGTAGTTTACACAATATTAACAAAGAACACAGAGAACGTACTGTATCAGTGTTGGGAGAATATTCTGAACATTTTGGAGATGGGCAGAGCACTGTTTGCACATTGCGATTCTGTATTCATACGCACAATGAATTAAATGGTAGTAAGATCATATTTGGATTTTCAGGCAACCGTCTAAAAGTGAAAATGAAGTTCATGATGGAAAATGTGATCAAACATATACCTTTCCTCTGCATGGAGATCAACCCCAATCACACGAGGTGCTGCAGCGGTTGAGCGAACAAGAGAACCAAAGGCTGCAGTCAGCTTCAATAGCATTTCCAACGAAACGCTAACATGTCTGTTAAGAATGTAACATGAGAATAGGAAAGCTTTAGTTTCCTATGAAGGAATATGTAGAGCAATACAGACCTAGAAGAGTAGGAATATAAAGGGTTTTACAAAATATAACGGGGAGATGTATATCGGGTCTTACATGGTGGAACAAATACCTAGTTGTACTTCCCAAAACTTTTCTAAAGCAGTCAAGTGACAGGATAAATTCAGGAAACGAGCCAGTGTACATTCAATAGAGGATAACTCAACCATCTAGCATAGGAAGAACGAGAGAATTAAAATGAAAACAACAAAAGCAAGCAACTCAAACTTGTTGAGAAGCAGATTTGAACCACTTCGGAATAGTTAGGTTTGATAACAAATACATTGCATCCTTCATTTAAGCTTTAAATTATAAGATCCGAAACAGGAAAAGATAGAAGGTTGAGTCTAAGGAGCTCATCAAATAGCCGGGAAGCTCAAAGAGGGTCTTTTATGATTTGTGCCTAAATTGCAGGACCAGACTAAGAAAATAGAAAGCTGGCAATGTTTACCTTTCAACTTTGCTGTCGAGTAAGCCTAACAGCACTGGCAGCAGGCATGAAAACAAATCTAAGTTTATAATCTCCACTCTCTCAACAAGAACACTGATGACATCTGCTTGTAACTGCATGAAAATAAGTTGTGTTGAGAGGTATGCTAGCTGCCCAGTAGAAAAATGAAGAGGAAGATGAAGATTAAACTACTATGAAATTACTCACGGAATAATCAGGCAGCCTTTTCATTGCATTTATGGCACCTTTGACATCTTTCTTTTCCCAGAAATGACGCACCATCTGCAAGGAAAGCAGAAGTTATCTTCTAACGTCAAAAGAAGAAGATTTCTAATGCTTTTAGGCTACTACAATAATCAACTTGCAATATCAAAACAATTCATCAATGTGGACTGTTTTTAACAATATAATCCAAATTCTTCTTGGGGCACTTGCATATGATTTTCCATTACTAGCGTTCATTCAGATAATCAGGTTAAATTTATGCTTCTTCCCATGGGCAGGCTGAAGCTTGTGAGAATCCAAAGTGTAATCGACTACATTTCCAGTGAAGCCTAGAAACAATCTCTGCAAGGCAAGTTAAAGATAAAAAAGGCATGGAGGAAGAGTAGTTTACTTGTAACTTTGTAAGCCTGGAACGAAATGTACTTAAAAGCACATCATGATTTTCCATGAGCGCTTCAATAATCTGATCATCATCCAAATCAGGCTCCTGCCTCCCAGCACTCAGCTGACTATCATTCTGCACAGCATAATTAAAAAGTAATTAGAAACAGAAGTATATGACCAACTTTGTTTCTCACGAAGATCTCAAACAAAATGGTTAACTCTAAACAATAATGCCTGATGATTGCAAATTTTGACAGCCGTAATAATACTCACGGGAACTTAGAAACTAAGGATGTAGTCATCATTCCTCACCCACCCAGCCAGGACTTTTGGAAATCACAAATTTTTTCAGGTATTACGAAATGCTATCACCATAAACCTAGAGCATGAAAATGGTTATCAGAAAAACCTAAAAAAACAACGCAAAGCCTTATATTGGTGCATATCAAGTTTCAAAGTTTCTCAATGTTCAAAACGCGACAGAATCAGTCCCCAATTCTTTACATAAATTTGTAGACTGCTTCTCACATACGAAAATATACATGACTTACTCATCTTTCACAAACTGCGATTCCCAACCAACAATTAATGAAATAAATGTACTGAAGTAGGAGGGTCAAAAATAGGGTCCAGTACAGAAAACTACTTCCAAACAGGGGCTCTTAGGGCAATCCAACATAAGCCTTAGGGTGACCATACTTATAGTAAGCATCATCTAATCCTACAACAGACATAAATATACCCACAAATCTCTTCACACCTCTCCTTCATCTCTTTCACTGTGTTCACTAGGTTTTAATTAAGATTACAACAGCTAAATTACATTAGAAAGTTACTATGTCATTATGAAATATTCCAAAAGCTTGCTACTTGAACGCACAACCATACCTGAGGAAATGTTTCTGAAGTATCAGTTCTAGGATGTGGAGTTTTATCAGGCACCCGGGGGGATCTTGTTGCAGGCTCAGTGGTAGGATACCGACCCCTCTCAGGCACCAACAGAGATGTTTTTGCAACCTCAGCCGCAGGATGCTGACCCCTCTCAGTTACCAACAGAGATGTTCTGGCAGCATCAGTTGTGGGATGCCGAACCCTCTCAGACACCTGCAGAGATGTTCTGGCAGCCTCGGCTGTAGGATGCCGAAACCTGTCAGAAATCAACAGAGATGTTCTGGATGCCTCATTCGTAGAATGCCGAAACCTATCAGACACCAACAAAGAGGTCCTGGCACTGGCAGCCTCAGTCGTAGAATGCCGAAACCTATCAGACACCAGCAAAGAGGTCCTGGCATTGGGGGCCTCAGTCGTAGAACGCCGAAACCTATCAGACACCAACAGAGAGGTTCTGGCACTGGCAGCCTCAGTTGTAGGATACCGGCCCCTATCACCCAGAGACATAGATGTTTTAGCAGCCCCCGTCCTAAGATGCCGACCCCTATCAGGCACCGATGTGATTTTTGCAGCCTCGGTTGTAGGATGTCTGCCCCTATCAGGCACCAATGTGCACGTTTTTGCACCCTCACTTGTAGGGTTCCGGCCCCTATCAGGCCCTGGGTGAGATTCTTTTGCAGCCTCAATTGTAGGATGCCGACCCACCGGCGGAGATGTTTTCACGGTCTCAGTTGTAGGATGACAGTCCTCATCAGCCACTGGCAAAGATGCTTTTGCAGCCTCACTTGTAGGATGACAATCCTCATCAGCCACCGGCAAAGATGCTTTCACAGCCTCAGTTGTAGGATGACAATCCTCATCAGCCACTGGTGAAGATGTTCTCACAGTCTCAGCTGTAGGCTGTGGAGCTTTATCAGGCAACAGTGGAAATGTTTGTGCAGCCTCATTTGTAGGGTTTAATGCTCTATCAGGCTCCGTAGGAGATGTTTTTGCAACTATGGTAGTAGAGTCTGGAGCTCTATCAGATATAGGTGCTTCAGTAATATCAAGTGCCTCCTTTTTCTCAAACCTCTCAACCAAACTGCGTGTCCTTCCCCTGACAACTGCCACTACCAAGGTAAAATAGGAAAATCTTGTTACCATTAGAAATAAATTTCCTATTATAGATGCAGTGTCGTAGGATCAAGTAGTCACCTCCATTCACAACTCTAACAGGAGCCATCCCTTGCTTGAAATCTTGGGACTTTTCACCTAAACCATAAAGAAGAATGGCAAATTCAATGTTTCAGGTTAAGACGAGTCGGTAGATGAGCATGAATGACATGCATACTAGGAAAACTTGTAAATGTAACTTTACAGAGTCAAATTTGTCAATTTCGAATAAAGAAATTACTCTTGACAGAAGAAACCTAACCATTTTCCCGACTCGGGGGTCTTGTCAAATTTGAAGCTTTATCAGACTCCTCGACATTCTTGATGCTCGGATCCTTTTCCCCAGCAGATTCAATTGCAATACTCATGGCAGCAAGCCTGTCGATCAAATTTAGATCCTTTTTGGGTTCTACCGTACTTGTCATATTACCCAGCGACAGAGGGTCAGGAGAGGTTAATCTGTTGTCTATTTCAGATTTTGTAACTGAAAGCCTGCGTACATGAGATGGCTTAACCATACCAACAGAGGCCCTAGAGCTAACAAAAGATTCTCCTATAGAGCTAGTCAAATCTTTCATTTCAGGAATGTCACGAGGTACAACAGTAGGTACAGTTACAGATTTGGCACTGGCAGACACATTTGTTTTTGCAGGTATGCCTACTGCAGACCTCTTCTTCTGACTTGATTGATTTATAGAGTCCTTTTTTTCGGAAATGATGACATTATTTGGAGAGTCAAGAGACCCAGAATTTGTTGAAGCAACAGGATTACAACCTGTAGTGACAAATGGAAAAATAAGTCCTCCATTACTAAGAAAATAAAAACACAGGAAACATTCGCAAAGCAGTTGCAAATGCACCCAAAATAAAGGAACAATATATGCATATAGATATACATGCTGAACAACACAAAGTATGCCAATGTAATTACAAGTAACTCCATTTGTCTGCCCTTGGCTAAGGAAAGTATCTGATGTCCAGCACTCAAATACGAACATAAGAATCCTACTGTTACTTGGATGAAGTAAAATAAAGCGTAAAATTTCAGCTGTGCTATCCCACACATACAACCAGCATAAGTGACGATACCATGGAAAACATGTCAGCAGTTAATATTGTTCCTGATGAGTACTAGGCTAGCCAAGGAACCAACTTACTATCCACATAGATGTTCTTTATCTCACTGGAATCAACATCTGATGTCCTGTATATACTTGAATTGGACTTCCATTGGCAATCAGATATCTCTTGAACATCTTCCCGAAGCTCATGTTTCTGCTCGGGATGGTTGTTCTGGTCAGGTAGATCAACAGACCCATACGGCTCGATAAACTACCAAGTGAAGTGAAATGGCCAATAATTAGTCACATAAAAAGCTCAAGCAAAGGACCAAAAAGGTAAATTTTTCAAATCAAGTAAAGTCTATAAGCCTATACTAAATAAAGTAACATAATAAATCAGCAAAAGAATACATTGTTATGAAGCATAATTTGTAAATAGGTTGAACCAGGATAACATTAATATGAATCGTACCGAAATGTCTGCTACCCAAACTCCAACAGAGTTCTGGAAATATGCACCACCCAAAAGTTTGCCATCGTGGACACAAAGATCACCTAGTGTCGACCATCCCATGTCAACAGAATCATGGCAAATGACTGGCTCCCATGAATAAACCTAGTCAACAATACGAGCTATGTGAAAAACATGGAACAATAGACACGCTGTGGTGGGGTCAGGCCAGTGGGAAAGGAAAGAAAAGAAAAAATATCCCCCAGACCCAAAAATCAACTGATTCCAAAATTTCAGAGCCAAACCTTCAAACTATCATCCAATCCACAGAATAGGGTTCTCCCATCTGGATGAAATGTGATTGATCGAACTCCTGCACTCTGAAAGCAAACAGTTAGTTAACTTTCATTTAAAGCACTGCGTCAAGGAAACCAAATGACTGATATCGAACCAAAACACTAGGTTATGCCATTTGATAATGATAAGACATTGCAGCGAAGTGCAGCGAACAAGAAGTGAAAGAGAATTGAAGGAACACATGAAAAATACAATCAATAAACCATTTAGAGTACTTCTCAAAAAAAAACTGCCCTTTTTATCAACCTTATGACAGGTTCGAAAGCCCCTTTGCAACCCAATCTAACACCAGACTAGAGGTTCAATACCACTGACCACAGTAGCTAAGTGGTTAACGTGCACATAGAAGAAATGACTTGCATGATAAACAACAAATGATCCAGATTTCTTCATGCATAACAACAAAGAAGTGACGTAGAGACTCCAGACGAATGGGAAAAAAATCAATGTCATGTGTATATTTCTAGTCTTAGATCCAAGGGTTTCAAGCAATTAAGTAAGAGTCAATACAGACAATGCAAATAGGTAGCATAGCAGGTAACTTTCCATTTTAAATGATCAAGAGTTTATGATGCAATATAGGTAAAAAAAATTGAGAAACAAGTTATCAATGGTATGAAGTAGATATGCACATGACTTGGACTTAGTTGTCCTTCAATAAATGTGCCTCGGAAGATGCAGGGATGGTAACTATCGGAGGGAAAAATATGGAACCAAAACAAGGACAGGACAATAAATTATGATACTGGTGGGTCTAAGAGAACATAAGTATACTACATCATTTTCCCCTCATTTTCCTTTCTTATAAACTCTGACAGAATGTATGACAGATATTCTTCTAATAGTTAGAAGACATGAATTACTCAGCAAAATAGAGGAGGGAGATCCCAAAGTGCTCAGATACCTACACGAAAGGCGAATTCTCACTCACCTCACGCCGGGCAGATCCAATCATTTCAAATGTTTCCAAATCCCAAAACTTAACAGTTTTATCCGCAGAGCCTGAAAAACTATACCAAAGTTATTACTGAGAGCAATAGAGTCTGGATAACAAAACAAGGTGATACATTGCTCCTAAGGTGACCAGCACCTTAATATATCCAGCTCAGTTATTTCAAAGGATGCATATAATTCGAATATGCTTTCAGTGCCACCAGTATTTTAAGATTCATTTGCCTAGCGCATTTCAAGAATATATGCATGCCTCAGTAAAAAGTACCTATCAAAATTTAGAATAATGACTCCTAAATAAAAGATACATTATTATGTATGTTCACCTGTTGCAAGAAGAAACTCAAGTGGGTGAAAATCTATTGATCGAATATGTCCCTCATGGTGCTTAAAATCATGCAGGAGTTTTCCAGCTGTCAAGTCCCATATCTGTCAGAAAGAAAAATGGTTCACATCCAACCGAAAGAAATCTGAGGCATTCCCAAGCTCAGGTATATCTTTAATACCTTAATAACATTATCAAATCCACCAGAGACTACCCATCGACCATCAGGACTAAACCTTATGGTACTTATACCCCTGGTGTGGCCCTTGTAGGTATGGATGCACCCCTTCTTTCTAATGTCCCACATCTTCAAGTTAGTGTCCATGGAGCCAGATGCAAAAAATTCACCAAATGGGTGGAACTCGGCAGCAGTGCAATAGGATCTGTGTCCAGAGAGTGTGCGGACCACTACCATTCAAGAAGAATAATGACTTCATCAGGAGGCAATCCATATAATATTACAATAATTAAGTTTAGCTAGATGGAAGCAGGATAAAAGTTTTAAGGAACAGTTACAGTGTAACTTTGCTACCTAACACATGAAACAGCTGACTACCAAACTATACTTTGTACAAAATATCTCAATAATACTAGTGTTTCTTGATTTTGTACTGCTACTATGCTACTTCTGATCTTTCTTCACACACACACCCCATGTCCATTGTTTCTGATTATAATGACTCCAAAGTCTAAGGTAAGTTGCCAGCTGCATAAGCACATGACACTTGAAAGGCATCCAAGTGCATAAGAGCTCCTTCATATGCTTAAGCCCAGGAAAGGGTTAGCCATTCAGGCCTGGTACATATAGCCTTAGTTATGTTGCTATAAAAGGCTGTTTCCATAATTCAAACCCACGACATCCAGTCATATGGTAAGAGCTTTCACTTAGGTATGATGAAACTGAACATGCAAGAAACATAAGGCAGAATGTCCAAGGCTTTAGCAGGCATCAAGTAGCTTCATCACAATCTAACCACCATTTCTTAGACCCTTCTTCTTTTTGGTTTGAGCTATTAGCAGTAATTTTATTCACCCACAAATAATACTCACTGCAGGAATATACTAATGGCAATTTCACCAAGTAAAATGAGATCAGACAACATCAATCAATTCAAATTCTTTTTAAGAATAAGCAATCTACCAGCTCAAGCATAAGGAAGTTCATTTGACATTTAATGCAGAAGATATAGGACCGTGAAGGAATATAAATGGGAAAAGAACAGCTCGGGACACAACAAGATGGAAAAAGGAATTTACTCACTCTTTTTCTCTTCAAGGTCCCATAATTTTATTGCACCAGACGAGGCTCCAGCTACCACCAAAACCTCCGCAGAATCAAAAGCTACAGATTCTACTGGACTTGTGTGGCCAGAAAGGCTCTGAATGTATATGAAATGAAAATTTCTATTAACCGTGCTCTGAATAGTAATGTCCGAAATAACTAAAGTAATTGCTTAAGACGCGATAACTCCCAAGCATTAAATTAAGCATAAATGTCTCATCCGAATTGCAAGTATAAAATAAATAAATGTTAGACTAGGGCACTACTAATATCATGCATCATTTCGGATCACAAAAACCAACACATAGAACTCCAAATCAGAAATCAACATAAACGACTACCCCATTTCAACAAAGTAACGTCAAAGACCAGATAAATATGTCCATGACTACACTCCAACATTCAAGTAAAACACTCTCAGAGTACACCCAGACCACAATTGTCTGCCAGATTTCATGAATTGCATGACACTAACTTTGCATCCCATCATGAATAAACTACTCCCATCCCAAATCAAGGTTTGCATCCACTATTCATTTAGCAAAAATTAGTTAACTTTGACCATAAAATTTGACTATAGATATCTAATACTTCTGAAAACCATGAAAACATGAGGGGAAAAAAGCAATCTTGAAACTCGGACAGAGACGGACGGAGCAAAAGATAACAATGCATTTCAAATTAAACCTCACAAGCTCTCTGTTCATCTCAGAACTACTACTCAATAACACATCAAATAGCCAGAAAATGATTTAGCCACCTAAAAACTGCCTCATTAAAGAAGATTAAAATCGGAACTTAGTAAACAAAAATCGAACAAAAAAACTGAATTTTGTACTAACCGTCACAGGCTCAGGATTGCCGATTGACCAGAGATTGACTACTTGATCATCCCCGCCGGTGACAAACTGCCGGAAATTCTTCTTCCCGATCTTCAAACAATTCACGCTCCCAGAATGCGCCACAAACTCCTCTTTTCATTCATTCCAAGTCAAGAACACAAAATTCAACACTCAAAATTCAAGCTTATCAGCTCGGCTCAGCTGTACAGCAATTAAAAAACGAACTAAAAATGCAAAATTCAAAATCCTAAACCAACTCAAGATGCTCCAGGAATACAGCTACATTATTTCTCCAATCAATTACATACAAAAAGTGGAAATTCACATACAAACACACAAACGCATTGAAAAAGGATACGGAGCTTGTATCCGCGCTTGGCCATGTCTGACGAGAGAAGAGGAAGAGATGCAGATCAGAGTGCAAAACGGCGCCGTGTCGGAGGTCGCCACTGTTGCGTGGCGGTGAGGAGCTGGAAAAGTCGGTGGAGGAAGTCGACCGGGGAAGAAGTTAAGTATATTTATATTTATTTATACCATTTTTTATTAATTTGCTAATAATTATAGGGCAAAGTCTTGGGAAAGACGGTCTTTCCATAGGCTTATGGAAAGACGGGGTTTGATTAGAATAATAAAAGGTAAAAGGTCTTAGTTGCAATATTAAAGTTTTAGTATGAAACATGTAGTAGTTATAAAATTTATAACCCGGTTCATGCAACCCGAAAATTTTATCTTAATTTCATCTAATTTACGCTTTAAACCTTGGTCTTTCCATAACTTATGAAAAGACCGTCTTTCAAGAGACGGACTCTAATTATAGTAGTACTCTAGTAAGGCAAAGTCTTGGGAAAGACGGTCTTTCCATAAGTTTATGGAAAGACGGGGTTTGATTAGAATAATAAAAGATAAAAGATCTTAGTTGCAATATTAAAGTCTTAGTACGAAACATGTAGTAGTTATAAAATTAATAACCCGGTTCATGCAACCCGAAAATTTTATCTTAATTTCTTCTAATTTACACTTTAAACCTTGGTCTTTCCATAACTTATGGAAAGACCGTCTTTCAAGAGACGGACTCCTCTAGTAAATCTTTTACTTCCTTTTTTGTTTTTCATCAAGAGGCTCGTGGAAAGATAAAGGTTTAAAGTGTAAATTAGAAAAAATTGAAATAAAAATTTTAGATTGCAGGAATCAGATTATAAATTTTATAACTATTACATATTTCATACTAAAATTTAATATTACAACTAAAATATTTTACTTTTTATTATTATAATTAAACTCATTTTACACTAAATAGGTGGAAAGGAAAGGCCGTATTTCCGGTCGCCTTTCACCAAACAAAGCATCCGATATTCTGAAATTTATGGCAGAAGAATAAAACCTCGAAACTTTACAAACATATTGGTCGTTTTTTAATAAGGGTAAATTACAAATGCACGCTCATTGTTTTATCAAATTACATCTGGAGTATTATACAGTGCTTTACTGCTTTATAATTTGATTATCTTAACCCATTATTAAATTTTAGAACATGCTAGTAGCTAGGAAGATGAGCAGACAATACTCAGATCCCTATCATTACAGCAAGTATATACTCTCTCTCCCGCGAATATTAGCATAATTACTTTTTCACACTTTTAATGATAGTTTTTAACCGTCAATATCTCTAACTGGAATATATACATTAAGTTTGCATAAAAAAATTATATTTAAAAAACAAATATAAGGTGAATTTAACAATATCTTACATGATATTTTTATTATAAATACATTAATTTATATTTATGGTCACAGTTTACCAAATTTGACTTTAAAATTTTAAATATGACAATACTCCTAGGACGAGAGAAATTTTTAAAATTAAAGTATCATAAATAAGTAAAATAACTTTGGGATAAGTGTCAATATAACCCTATCTACTTGAGTAAGTGTCAATACAACCCTATGATAATTTTTAGTGCAAATATAACCCTAACTAGTTATTGAAAGTGCCAATATAACCCTCAGACCCCATTTCTGGCATTGACCTCAATTTTTCAGCGGTGACTCTATGTAAATTGACCAAAATACCCTTTGAGCTAACTCTGAAATTAGGTGGACAATTTTACCCTCATAGTTAGCCGGAACGCCTAGTTCGTTGAAATTAGGTAGGGTTATATCAGCACATTATGCAATCTTATTAGGTTATATAAGCACGTTCCTAATGTTTGTAGGGTTATATCAGCACATTTCTAATGTTTGTTGGGTTATATCAACACATCCTTAAAACTTATAGTGTTATATCGACACTTTCAAATATTGAAAGGTTATATTGACACTTATGTCAACTATGTAGGGTTATAAAAGCACTTTTTTCAATAACTGTTAATGAATTTTTTTAATGTTAAAATTTACTCCCCACCACCACCCACATGGCCACATACCTTTTTTACACAATTTTATTATTCCAAATGTTCACATTTAAAATTCATACTCCCTCTATCCCAGCCAATTCTGTACAAGTTGACTTTCGTCAGCTGACTCAAAAAAAGTTTGATCATTGATAACTATAATTGTGTGTAAAGACAAGTTATAAAAGGTTGGTATTTTAAAAATTCATGTCATTACGAATCTAACAAGATCAAATATGACAATATTCTAACTTATTTATCGATTCAAATTTAAGATAAAAGTTAAACAGTTTTGACTGAATAAATAGTTAAATTACAGCGATGACCAAGACATAAGAGTAACTTATAAGTGACATGCTCTCTCTTTTAATATTAAAGCTCTCAGAAGGCTTGTATTAGAGTCAAATGTAGTCTAATTGACATATGATTTGACAGTTTGGTTCGTGATCTCTTTCTGTTAATATTTGTTCAATGAATGATATTTTGCATGTGAGGAACGTGTTGAAATTTCACAGTAATAGAGTGTTGAATTATAGCTCCAATATTAATAAAAAATATGGACTTTAAAATACATTATTCTAATAGTTTAACACCTAAATTAACAAAAACGAAAAGTGTGATGCGTGAGCCAAGGGGAACTGAAAAGAATATAAAACTTTAAAATAATAAATGAGCAATATATACTCCCTTCGTCTCATTATAAACTTGATATTTTTCTATTTAGTTAGTCCAACAAATAACTTCTTCTTTTTAAAATTTTTTTTATAGTCATTCAATCTACTAAATTTACCCTCATTAAACACCTAAATTTACCATTATTTACTTCTTTTTTACACTAATCTTGAAATCACTCATGCAAAAGTTTTAAAAAGTAATTTTTGACATTAAAAGATGTTTCCACATCATGCATAAAAGATTCAGTCAAAGTAATTAGGAAATTTATCGATTGAGAGAGTAAGTAGAAGAGCTAATAATAGATAATTTACCGAGAAAATAGATTGTGGTTTTATTAAAATGTCATGAATCAATCAAAACAGTGAGAATTGTACGTAGGGAATGATGTATTTGAATTATTAGGTGTTATTTTTCATTTGAACAATTAAGAGGGGCCTATATATAATTTACACGAAAATAGAATAAAATATTGAAGTTTGTTGGGGAAAGGAAAAAAGCGTGAGACAAAAACAAAACGGAGGTGTGGAGATCCACTCCGCAACAAAAGAACACGGAAGAGTGATAGGAGTGGAAGCAGTATTTAATTAAGAGAATATTTACTGGGATTGGTATTTAGTATTTACTGTTCTGCATGTTCTTCTTGAGTTATTTAATCCATTCATTAATGCCAATTTCAAATTCATAGTTTGTGTGTGTGGCTGTGTGTTTTCTGACAGGATAGTGATGGCAGATTGATTGATTCTTCGTTTCACATCTGGATTTTGTACACTTTCACACACCTATGTTTGATTTTCTTTTTCACCGCTGAGTTAGTTACCGTTACTTTTATTTTGCTGAATTTAATTTATTACCGATGAACTTCATTCATTTTTTTTAATAAAAGGAAAAATAAGATGGGAGAGGCACAAAATCGTACAAGACTAAACTTAATGAAGTGGATTAAATCGAATCGAATTGGATTGAAATAAAGTGAACAAGACTGAATCAGGCATAATTATGTAAGATTGAACTGGTTGAAATAAATTTGATTAAAGATGGCTCGAGATGAACTGAACAAGGCTAAACTGGACTGAATCAAACTGTAAAGGACTTAAGTGAACATACCAAATTGAATTATACTCCCTCCGTCCTATTTCAAGGTTCACATTTTGACTTTTAACGATTAATTTGAAAAATGTTTGATCATTAATATCTTTCATTAAGGATAATTAAAACTTGTAAAAATTTGATATTTCGAATATACATGTAATAATGAATCCAACAATGTACCACACATTAGTATTTATACTTATATACTAATTCAATTTTAGGGTCAAAGTTTGGAAGTTTTGACTATATGAATAGTTAGATTGCAGCTTGAAATGGGACAGAGGGAGTACTAAAGTTGACTGGATTGAACCAAACTAAACAGAACTAAACTATAGTCAAATAAACTGCATTATAGTGAATTGAACTAAACTAGACAAGATCGAACCAAACTGACGCAAATTTGCCACCCAATCCCCAAACCCTAAAAAATCCAAACCACCCCACCCCTCCTCACACACACGCCCTTTTCCTGCTCCTCTCCCACCCAAATCACCGAACGGGCTTGATCGTCACCTACTACGGCCTACCCCACTGTCGTCGTCGTCCCCGACCTCACCCACATTCGTCTCTCCCCTGCCACATTTACCTCAGGCCATAACTTCCCGTCCACAGCCTCCCCCACCTTAGCCCGTCCTCAACCTTTTCCACCTTGATGTCGTCTCTCCGGCCTCCCTTACTTATCCCTGTCCTCGGCTGTAAAATAAAAGTACAATGGATTGTGATCAATTTCATAATTTTTGTGTAAATTATGTGGATGACAAAAGTGTGCAATGATATAGTTTTACAAATCTGGGCTCTAATGTAGGGAATGTTGAAGTGTAAGGTGGTGATGAGGAAAGTGATTCTACGGATGAAGCACCAGTGCAGGAAGGCGGCATCATTGGTAGTTAAAGCGCCATCAGACGATGGTTATGAATCGTTGCTCGTGACACCACCGTTGATCGTCGACTTCCATTGCACCACAGTGGAAGAACATTGTATAATCATCGGAACCATGGCATTTTAATGCATCGTGCACCTTTTGTTTACCGTTTTCATATGTTACAGTGCCAAAAGTGTCATCGTATATTGTCCCGATATCGAATCATGTTCTGGTAATTAGTATGTAATTGGAACTGATATACCACCGGATTCGATTTCAAAATTAAGTCAATAGAGTGGGATCATACATCGAGAGCCTAATCAGTTTGTTAGGTGTGGTTCAAACATATGTTTGTTCCGAAATCGAAACTTACATCGGTTTCATTTAAAATACAAACAACAAATTTTAGATTATGGTATGTTCCGATGCGGATCCTATCCCAGAAATTGTAGTCATTTTTCTAATTTGCAAATTAGAAGTAATGTTTGAATACATCGAGGCACCTATTAGCATGAAACATGTTTGCCTCCAAACCAAAATCATTTCCATAACACCTTGGTGCAGTACTTTCAAACAAGGTAATAAACAATATCTATAACAATCACCAGTGGAAATAAATTGAAAATGAGCTATTAGTATTAAATGGGAAATTAACAAAAATAACTTCTAGTATTGTATCTAAAATGAACAAAAGCAAACGGTATTAAAGTAGATATAGTGTACATGGCAATAAAGTCATCCTCCAACTTGTTATGTGAAATTTCAACATGTTGCCTGAACTTCGAGAACGAGCTGGGAGCGACCGAATGGTGCCGCCATCATTTTCTAACATAATTTTATGGGAGAATATCTAACATCTAACAAAAAAATATGTCGATTCATTAATCTAGAATTTCATGTCAACATCAATACAATGCAGAGAGAAATCAATAGCTTAATAATATGGTCTGAACGAAAACCTACCTCACATTCTATCCACATTGTGTTCTCATAATCTTGTGGTGCCCAATGCAAACATGTGTTGGAGCCATCATGTATTCCATCATTAGATGTTTTTAATTGCTACCTTGTATGGCCATAATTCCACCCACACAAATTCCAGCAAATATATTTCACATTTGAACAATGTCCACTAAAAAAGATTGAGGGTTTAGGATTTCCCACAAATACAAAAAATTTCATATAAAACAAAGGAATGAAATCCTAGGGCCAAATAGATGAACGACATGTAAAGGTCTAACATGGGCTGTTGTATTCACTTCACATTACATAGTTTCACTATAAAATGTACATGAATGAACCTTTTCTTAAGATCTGAAGTCTAAAGAGATGACTGAGTACCTTTGAAATGATTTCCAGTGCCCTTCACTGTTGATAAATCAATGTAATCAAACTGGTGCTTTGATGTGGGTAGGGAAAATTGCATTGGGGAATGACAAGTGCTTGGATTTATTTGAGGGTTTAGGTATTGGGATGGGGTGTCGATGGTGATTTGATCAACTTAAATCGACCAGAAAACTTTTTCTTGGCATTACATGTTGGTTATCTGTCACGTATCGATAGCGGAACTAAAACTAGGTAAACTCAAAAGCAATTCAAATTTTGGAACTAAGGTCGGTAATTGCTCAGGATTTTGCGAGCTCGCGTTCTGAAATATATAGGCAATTCAAAAACACAAGTGTCTCTAAAATGGTATTTTAAAAGAAATTTTTAGAATCCGAGCATTCATTCAATGTCAGATTTTTGCTCGGCAGGTACTCTATATATAAGCGGCAGCAGTTGCAACATGTTTTCTAAATATTAATATTCTTCCCCCCAACTATTTCAATCTCCCAACATGCTTTATTATTCCCCTACCACCACCCATTCTAGTTTTTTGCACCAAGTTCAATATTTCAACATTGCAACTCTACACCATAGGTCACTTGAAGGGTGGACCAAATTTTAAGACGGCTTAGACATCCAAGCACCATTCTGCGGCACTTTCCAATTTGGAATGGGAACTAGAAGATGAAGAACAAACAGGTCTCTTGCCCATATTTAGAAAACAAGAACACAGTGTGGTCACGAGCATCCACCGGAGCCCACCGCAATCCGCAGGCTCTTCTACATAGGGGGCAGAGAAATGCTATGTAGAGCTGTTACATCGTAAATGCACGACTACCAAGGTGGTGAAACCTGACTCTGTCTCTGATTTAAATTTTAATTATACACTGGACCATTTCCGTACTTCTTATTTACACAACCTAATAACAACAAAATTTTCAACCCACCATGATGAAGTAGTTCAATTCTATGCTAATTTGGGGAAGCAGTCTGAGAGCTCCACCACTACCAAGTTTAATGGAATAATCATCCATGTTAGTAAATTCATGATAAATGTTATTTTAGGGTGCCCCTTGACTAAGCCTAGTTTTTGGCATGCCAACAATCCTAACCTAGTAAGAGTGATTCACAACCCCTTTGTCTTGTGGAAGTTACGTGAAAGTATTTTAGATTACTAGGAGATAAACCCGGCTTAGCTGATAAATATGACTTGTCGGTGTTGAGCGTGGATGTGTATAAATGTGCTTCCTAATGGAGGATATGCTTGTGAAAATACAATTGGAAGCCTCATGATTTTCTATTACTTAATGGAAAAGAAACCTTTCAATATGGGGTTCACCATATTCACCTACATGACTAAAGGTACGGGGACAGTGAGGAAGGAGTTCCCCTATGGTTGTTTGATCTCTAGAATGATCAAGGAGTAGGGAACCATGCTAGTTGATTGACCATTCCCTCACGATTACTGCGATAAGAAGTGGTTTTACCTCAAGCAACTATAATTGGATTTAGTAATCAACAAGTTGAGGGTGAAGGTCGTGTTGAGGAAAGCCACTTAAAGTGCAAGGAGGGTCAGGGATGTGGAGTCTCTTGTTTCTTCATCAATGGGAACCAGTAAGTTATACTCAAATAATGTAGCTTTGGGTTTGTATTGTGATGTTGTTTGCTGAATTATATGTTATGTTTTTTCAGGGGGCAACAAATGGTTCATGCAGAAGTTCGGGAAAGCTTTTTCCTACTTCATTAGCCAAATTGAAACCCTTGAGAATGAGGTCAAAGAACCGAGGGCCGAGCATGATGCTTACCATTGGAGGAAATTGGTCAAGCTGGAGATAATTGATGATGATCAAAAGGTTCAATTTGGACATGCTACCTCATCCAACTATGATGAAGGGGATGTTATAGACGAGGAAGATCTCACATTGTACCTCCCACTGGATGAACATGTTACGGGATGAAGACAACATTACTTATTTTAGATTCCATGTAACAGAGTTTGAATTTGATTTGATGAGGTTGATGTAACAATTGGATGTTGTTTAAGCGTTTTGTTAGTGTACCCGAACAATGTGTACTTCTTGAAGAATCCTCTACTTCAAGGTTAATACTTTCATTTAGTTGATACAACTCCTGGCTGACAAACAATTCCGATACCAGTTTCGATACCAGATCTTGGAGAATTCTTACGTACCAGACACAATCATATCAGTACCGAAATTGGAACTACGTACTTCCAAAACTAGTGGGAAATTCGAGAAGTCCGGTGTGAAAGGTTTTGTGGTTTTTTATCAATATAAAATAACCTAAGCATGTTCCAATTTTATAACTCAGCCCAAAACTATTTTTGTGAATTTCAAGGGCGCTTTCCAAACCGCCAATGGAATATTATCAACCACATTTTAAAAGAAATTATTCTTTCAATGTCTGAAATTATGTTGACATTGATTTGGCAGAGATTGTCGTTGAGTTTCGAGACCCCTGCTTGTTTCAAGAAAGAAACTATCCACTTGATTACTTTTTTTTTGTCAATTAAAATATTCGATGAGAGTTCCGAAATTGAAACATCCTTCGGGCCCCTAAAAACATAACTAAGTCTCTATAAATAACTTAAGCGGTGCATGCATACTAGTTCAAATATTTTGCAAATAACCAATGCATTCCACCTAATTACTCTTCAATTCATATCCCCACAAAGATCACCACGGCTTCAGCCCTAGTTGTATGAAATGAAGCTACTAGGAAAATGAAACAAATGACCCGACGGAAAAGCGCTCCTACTTTCAAAGATACGAGGTTTGCATATGTAGAAGCTTATGAGAGGTACAAAATTTTGTTACAAAAGATTTACACATGCATCAGAACTGAATGATTTTATTATTTGATTTTCACTGTTGTGCCAAAATATCAGTCATAGAGGGTGTAACACACTTCAAAGAAGTGTGTCATAAGCTAATGTCGTGAAGACCGAGGGAGAATTTTTCTCTACCATGATCAATGATAGACGATTTAAAGTTGATCCATGGAAAATCAACGACATATTTAAATGTCCCTACCATAAGCTCAATAACAATATCTAGCGATCGTAGATGACTTCCTAATTCAAATGAGACTTTCCAATGAAATGAATATCAATTAGACAATGAGAAAGTCTCTTGTTAGTTCGACTAACGGGTATACCAACGATGAAAACTTTGGAGTTAAGTGCCCATATGACTCTATGTTTTGGTCGAAAGTGCCAATATGACCCTGTAAAGTTGAAAGTGCCCATATGACCCTATGTTTTGGTCGAAAGTGTCAATCTAACCCTAGGAACATTAATTTGGCTGGAATTATGTGAATTGACTATTATACCCTATTAAAAATGAAATAAAAATTAGAAAATATTAAAGGACAATTATACCCCCGTTAACAAATTCCATTCTTTTTCTCAGATCTATTTTTCTACTTCTCCGGTGTTTCTTCTTCTTCGGTCTCATTATATGCTTCTTCTTCTTTGGTCTCATTATATGCTTCTTCTTCTTCTCGTGGCGGTGGGTGGGTGTAGGTTATGCAATGACGTGGGGTGTGGTTGTGTGGGGCGGCTCGCGGTGGCATCAGATTAGGGGCTTGCGGGGTGGCACAGAGGTGGGGTGCAGTAAGGGGGAGAGTCATCACTGGGGCGGGGCTGGGTGGGCTGTGGGTGACTGTGGCGGCAGGTGGTGTCGGGGTGGCTGAGCTAGGCGAAACGGCATGGCAGGGCAGAAACTTAGCGGTGGGTGGGGGAGGAGGTGGAGTGGAGGAGCGGTGGTGGTGTTGGTTCAGTGGCGCAGATTTGTAGTGAAAATCTTGGAGGGGATGTCGTCGGAGCAGGCGGCGCCGTTGCAATGCTCTAGAGTAACAGTATACAGTCAGCTGGCTCATTTTAGGCTGAAACAGAGCGGGCTTCGAGGCGCCATTGTTGGGCTGGGAGGGGTGGGTTAGATGGGGGTGAAAATAGCGAAAGAATTTCCAGCTTTTCCTTATTTCGGCTCGCAGTGGGTTTCTTTTGAAGAATTTTCAAATTTTCAAATTGCTTTGGTGCTTGATGAATCAAGCCTACCATTGTTGACCTTGATTTATTTTCTTTGCTCTTTAATTTTGCGATTTGGTGCTTCACTTTGCTTTGCTTTTTCAGTTCTCGATAGCGGAAATCCAGCGGCGGTGGCGGTGGAGCGGCGGTGACCTAGCGGCGGTGGTGGTGGTGGGGCGGCGGTGGTGGTGGTGGAGCGGCGGTGACCCGGCGGCAGTGGTGCTGAAGGTGGTTTGAAGAAGAAGAAAAACCTTAGGGGTATTCTTGTCTTTAATTTTTAGTTTTAAGACTAGGGGTATTTTAGTCTTTTTGTATTTGGTCAATGCCGGAAAATACAAAGTCAATGCTGGAATAGTGCCAAAATATTTTATCGGCGCTTCTGATGCAAAAGATAGGGTTATAATTACACTTTCAAATTTTACAGGGTTATATTGATACTTTTGGTCAAAACAAAGGGTTATATATGTATTTTATCAATTCATAATTATATATACATTTTCATACATTTTAAAAGTTTATCAAAATTATAGGAGTCTCGATGCAATAAATGAAAATAAACATCAAATCACATCATCAGTTATATCAAATATAAAATAATTTCATTTAATGATTAGTCAGTGTAAAACAGGACTTTGTGTTGTGTGATTTATTTATTTTATTTTATTTGTAAAGAAGAAAAAAGGACGGTTTTTTGCCGTTGAAGAAAAGGGCGAAAATTTCAGTATATGTCGGACCGGAATTTTGTGGAATTCGATACGGACTTGTCCGAACCTCCGAACCACCTCTTTAAGGTTTGGTCACTTCGGTGGTCCTTAAATTTTCGCTCTTCTTCTTTCCTACCCTTCATTTTCGAACGTAAAACGTGAGGTTCTCACGAAATGGAATTATAATTAGGTAATTTGGGATAATGCCAACAACAAGAACAGTTAATGAGCAAACTACTTTTGTCACTAACAAGGACAGATTATTAATAAGAAAATGACTTGTTTGATATCCACTGTTAGGTAAAATAATAAGTTTCACTCCTTTTTTTTATGTATTGTTCCCAAAATGTTTTCACATTATAATGAAATGTTTTCAATTTATTTGCACATATTATTAGTCGGTTTAATTTAGTCAATATTGAGTCGACATTTATAATGATAATAGTGTCACCATTCAGAAGCATGAAACATGGAAAGCAAGGATGATAGACGTGACAATGAGTATGGTTGGATTTGTGATGCTCGAAACATGGTGGATTGAGCACTGGAGTAAGAACTTGAAAAAGAGAAAATAGAAATTAATTAATTTAACCTCAAAATTTTAAATTATAATTTTTAAAATATCGGTAACTATTGACGAATCCGTTAACTTAATTAAAATGTGTTATGTCTGATGAGTGGGTCTCCTGACAGGCGGCCTGTGCATAAGCTTATGGACAGATCACTTATTTCTTACCTTATACACTGCATTTCTTAAATTACATACAAAATTTAAAATTTTAAAAATATTTTTTATATCATATATTTTTATATTTTCACCTTCAAATACATATTATTACTTGTTTTAACTTATAAAATGCAATATTTAAATTTTATAAAAAATTACAACATTTAAGACAAATGCCCCTAAGTACTGTCCATAAGCTTATGGAAAGACCGCCTTTCCTGAGACTTTCCCATGTCTGATAAAGGAACCAATTGAGATCATTTAATAATATTATGGAAACTATTTTGGAATATGGTGCAAATAGGAACGAAATCTATAATTTCTATAAAAATAAGCACCTAAATAGTCATTTTCTCGATTATTAATATTGAAGTGCTCCCTGTAGATTAACTTTGAGTTTAAACCAAGCTTATAGTTACCAACCATGGTAAATTCACCAAACTAACTTCCAATTTAATACTTCTAAATTTTCTTATCTTTCAATTTCTTTTTTGTTAAAATTGTCGCTGTATTGAGGGCATTAGAAGGTACCCAACCATTTATTTTACTGATTAAAGAGGTTTAGACCTATTACATTTGAATCGATCTATTACACATGCAAATGATGGGTTCTCATTCATTTTTTATAGAAGCACTTAAAATGTAATAAAATTCAAATCTATAGCTTCTATGAAAATAAGAAAGCTGAGTTACGTAGCATAAATCAACAAATATGAAGATTTCAAAAGTAAAAGGAAGAGTTGCCGTTGCCTATCAAAAATTGTTCTACCGATGTAGAAATCTCAAAGCTCAAAATTGCCACTACCAACCAATTTCTCCTTTTCAAAAATGAATTCTAGATTTCAGCCTTTCGATCTTAGTTTCGTCCGAGTTTGTGGCTATCATCTAACAATTATTTTAGGGGGATAAAAGGTTGGTACTGACTCCATCGTGGAGCAGCCAATGAAGATGGCAACTAAATTTCTCCGTCACCGGAGCTATATTTTTCTTTGAAAAATAAAGAACAAGGTTTTTGAATGAAAATTCATACATTTTGGTTGAAGATTTAAATTACCTCTGTTTTCTGTCGTCCGTCAATACAGTCCGATGTTGACTACTGCAGAGAGGGCATGGCGCCTCGCGAAGAATTGGCATAAGAAATGAAGATATTGTCGAATTCTCGCAACGATTGGTACTTGTTGTAATCTACCTTATACAACGACAACGATAGATTTTCGGGTGGAGGCGAGGCTACAGATGATAGCATTTTAGTCATTGGGTGAGGGTAGAGGGAGGGGGCAGAGAGAAATAGTGAGTTAGAAGCTGATAAAATAGTATCGTTTTCGTAAAGCAAGTTTAAAATTTTACTTAAATAAGTCAATTGATAGCAGAATGCAAACTATTTTTATTATATTTTGATTCACGAAAAAGAAAAGTATGAAAATAAAGTCGGACCAACACTTGCAACATCAGCATGTGTACTACAAGCACTCGATCATAACTTTTAAATATATTCTAATGCATGCATGATTAGTGAAGCTGGACTTTTAAATATATTCTAATGCATGCATGATTAGTGAAGCTGGACCCCACCCACACATGATTATGATTATTACCCCTAGCTATAATGAGCACTTTCATGGGAGATTAGTCTCTTTGATCAATGATTAAATATAAGGAATTGTAGTTTCAATTGAAGTATCATAAGAATCTAATACAATTGTAGAAATGAGACATATCATTTCCGATGATGTGAGCATAGTGAAGATTTGATTATATTAGAAGGGGACACTTTATTATTAGAAAGACATGGGTAGAATACTTAGATTTTAATGTTAAATACTTTTCTAACTCTACTTTTATGTTATGCTGAAAGTGTCAATATAATCATGTAAAATTAATAAGTGTTAAACTAACCCTATCTTATAATGAATTATGCTGATATAACGTTCAAACCACATTCCGGCCTTGATTCACCTATTTAACCGTTGACCGAACTAGAAAAGACATATTTGCCCTTAGGCCTTTTAGCTTAATTTTCTTCCAATCTTACCCCTTTTATTGCCGCCAACAACCACCTCCTACCGCCAGTAACCACCGCCCATCACCCTCCCCTACCACTAGCCACCACCACCTCCGCCACCAACCACCCACCTAACCCTCCCCCACCACCACCACCTAGTGGTGGAGCCACATGGGGCTCCAACCCCGCCAGATGAGAATTACGAAAAATATAAAGGGTAAATTTGTAAAAAAAAATTATCACCCCCTCCAATATAGAAAAATATTAGAAAATTTATTTTTAGCCCCGCCATATATTTATCCTAGCTCCGCCCCCACCACTACTTCCGCCTGTAAAGAATGGAAGGAGTTTAGGAAAAGTTCTGTGTTACTTTTAATTTTCAAAGATGATGAATATATAGAGTTTACAAGAAAAGATGCAATCTCATTGATTAGGGGGATTGATATGAGGTTATCTACGAGATAAGATGCAATCCCATTGATTAGGGGGTTGATGTGTATCAAATATCTACTTGCAAACTATACAAGGAAATCTATAAATGTTAACACCTCCCCACCCCCACAAGCTCACGATCGGGCACGAACATGAAGCTTGTCTCGAAGAGTAAGAAAGTGCTGATTTCCAACGGCTTTGGTGAAAGTGTCAGCTATATGGTCTAGAGCACGAACATGATGGACAACCAGGTCTCCGAATGAAACTTGTTCACGAACAAAGTGGCAGTCAATCTTGATGTGTTTGGACCGCTGGTGAAAGACAGGATTCGCAGACAGGAAAATGGCACTGAGATTGTCGCACAAAAGAATTGGAGGTCTCTGAATTGTAACATGTATCTCCTGTAACAGTTGTTGTAGCCAGATGAGTTCTATCGCAGCAAAAGCAATTGCCATGTACTCAGCTTTGGTACTGGGTTGGGCAACAACCTTCTGTTTGCTAGATGACTAGTTGATAAGATTTCCACCAAAGTAGATAGCGAAGCCATGCTGAGATCGGCAGTCATCAGGATCAGACACCCAACCGGCATCAGAGAAGGACACTAAGCACGAGTCACGAGCCTTCTAAAGAACCAAGCCAGAGGGTATATTTCCTTTAAGGTAGCGAAAAATGCATATGACCGTATCCCAATGAGCTTCTGTGAGAGAGTGCATGAACTGGGAAACACGATTTACAACATAGGAAATCTTAGGGCAAGAGATGGTGAGGTACTGCAGGGCACCGACAATGCTCCGATATAAAGGTTGGATCAGAAATAGGATTACCATCGGCAACTAACTGAGAACCAGGCTCCGTAGGAGGCGAGATTGGGCGAGCTCCGGACATATGGCTGCAATCTAAAATGTCGCAGATGAAATTCTGCTACGAGAGCTGTATGTTCGAACCAATGCGGGTGACCTCAACACCCAGAAAATAGTGCAGATCACCAAGGTTCTTCAGAGAGAAGTCACGATGTAAGGAGCAAACAAACTCATCAATGAAAGATGCATGAGAACCTGTGATAATAAGGTCGTCCATATAAACAAGAACGTAAACCACATGAGAGCCATTCTTTTTGACAAACAAAGAAGGATTAGAGATACAGTTCTTGAAGCCTGGCGAAGTAAGGAGGCAGTGAGTTTATGGAACCATGCCCTGGGAGCCTGCTTGAGACCGTACAGAGCCTTGTGAAGCCTGCAAACATGTGACGGCTTGTCAGAAGTAATGAACCCTTGAGGCTGCTTCATGAAGACAGTCTCAGCAAGATCGCCATTGAGAAAATCATTGTTGACGTCGACCTGGCGGAGAGACCAACCACAGAATACAGCCAGATTGAGAACTAAACGAATGGTGGTGGGCTTAACAACCAGACCGAATGTGTCAAACTATCAACACCAGCCTCCTGATAAAATCTCTTGGCGAATAGGCATGCTTTATAGCGTTCTATCAATCCATCAGCTTTCTGCTTCAAACTGTACACCCACTTACAACCAACAACATTAGCTCTCAAAGAACGAGGGACAAGGTCCCACGTCTTATTACTCATTAGGGCATCATATTCAAGCTGCATAGCATGTTGCCAGTTAGGGTCTTTAGTTGTCAGGCAGATAAAACCAACTGGGGGCATTGGGATATGATGAAGGATAGGGTGAGGGAGAAGGGGATGAAGGAGGGGATGAAGGAGGGGATGGTGAGGATGAGTGAGGTTGAGGCTTAGAGGAGGTGGGATCCATCGAGGGAGTATGATTGAGGTTAAGTAGAAGTTGTTCAGCTAGTTGACTGAAGGAGAGAGAAATGGTCAAGAGAGGTGGATGATTGGAAGAAGCATCTTGGAGAGTGGAGAGAGAGACTGTGTGAGGAGAATATGAAGAGAAGAGCTAAAAGAGACATGACTAGGGTAGGGGAAGATAGACTAGTCAAACACAGCATATCGAGAGACATACTTGCGAGTAGTCGAGACATGATAACAGAGATAACCCTTGTGTTTAGTGCTATAACCAAGGAAGATACAAGGCAATGAGCAATACTCTAGCTTGTGGGAAGTGTAAGGACGCAGGAATGGGTAGAAAAGAAAGCCAAAGGATTTTATAAGGCTGTAGTATAGGGATTTTCCATAGAGACATTCATAGGGGGACTTGTAACTCAGGATAGGGGTTATGGTACGATTGATCAGGTAGATAGATGTGTGAAATGCCTGTTCCCAGAACTTGATGGGGGAACAAGAGTGAACAAGAAGGGAAAGGCCCCTTTCCACAATGGTGCGATTGTGCCGCTCAGCATAACCATTTTGTTTAGGAGTGTAGGGACAAGAAGTTTTGTGGTGAATGCCAAGTGATTTGAGAAGGGTGGAGACATTGCGGTACTCGCCACCCCAATTAGATTGAAAAGCTTTTATTTGAGTAGAAAATTGAGTGTGAATCAGTTTCATAAAAAGTTCAACAATGGAAAACACTTGTGATTTTGCAGAAATGAAGTAAAGCTATGTGAAATTGGTGCAATTATCAATGAAACTGATATAATAGCGACAACTAATTGTGGAAAGTTCAGGGAATGGCCCCCACATCAGAATGAATTAAATAAAAAGGTTTCAAAGAGGATTCAATATTAATTGGAAGAGGAAGTTAATGACTCTAACCAAGTTGACAAGAGCCACAAACTGAATCCAATTTATTGCAAGACACTGGTAATTTCTGACTAGAAACTAGACGATGACGAATAGACCCATGAGGATGTGCCAGGCGGTGATGCCAACATTGAAGAGATGTGCACTCACTGAGACAGGTGACTCGAGCAGGACTAGAGGGATTGGATAAAGGGCGATGATGTGGGAGGTGATATAGACCATTATCAATGGTTCCTCTTAGAAGTGTCTGACCCTACAAGTTATTGACAAGATAAAAATCCGAATGAGGTTCAACATAAACATTATTATCACAAGATAGTAGGTAGACACTAAGCAAAATTTTGGCAATATTTGAAATGTGTAAGATATTACGAAGTTTTAAAGGCTTAGCAGTATGATCAACAGAAAGTCCTAAATGAGCAATAGGGAGAGATGTACCGTCTCCGACCATGGGTCGATCATTACCATTGTAGGTGTTCTGAAGAGTGAGGTTGCGAATGTCTGGCATTAATGATGGGAAGCACACGAGTCAAAAAACCAAGGATCCTCAATGTCGGACGGGTTGGACATAGACGCTGTGAATGCTTCCTTGCCACTGGATGCAGCATTACGATTTGTCACCGGAAAAGCCCGGAGGTTCACACGCTGGAAGCAATTGAGCGCCTCATGCCCAAGTTTTTTGAAAATTTGGCACAGAGGCCGAGACCTATTAGCCGGGTAGTCACCAACCGATGGTCTGTCGCGGTCAAGGTGGCTAGGCGCACGCTCCTAGCGCTTTGGACGGTTGCCAAAGAAAAGGTTGATAACATTGGCTGCGGGAGATTGGATCAATTGGAGATCCTCCTCTTGCCGAGTCTCCTCCTGCAGCAGTATGCCCAACAATTCGTTGGAGGACGGACAAGGGTCCGACCGAAGAGATAGAGCCGATCGGAGAGGGCCAAACTGAGAACCAAGCCCGTGAAGAAGATAACCAACGAAGTCGGCGTTGGAGACCTGATATAGACATTTAGAGAGAGAGTCTGTAAGTGCTCATTTCTTCTCAAAGTAACCAAGAATGGACAACGAACCTTTTGACAGCGTCTGTAGTTGCCGGCGAAAGTGCATATGACGGGCGTTCGTTTGAGGGTGAAAAGTCTGGGCAAGGATCATCCAAGCTTTAGCAGTGGTGGTTGCATGAGCGATTATGCTGAGAAGAGGAGTGGCGAGCATGGAGCAGATCCATATGAGTATAAGCCTGTCCTTCTTCATCTAAATTGGCATTGCCGGGTTTGGTCCCATTGTCGCTGGAGTGCCCGTCGATGGGTTGAGGGGATCAGAGGAAGGCACGGATGGAATCGTAATGGTTTCCAGAGGTGGTGTGTCGTCGGTGAGGAAGGCGTCCAAGTCATATGCCTCAAGAGCTAAACAAATAGTGTTGCGCCAGAGCGAGTAGTTTAAGCGATCAAGATAAATCGCTAAGTTTGGGAAGTTGAAACTAGGGTTTTGAGAATCAGAGGAAGCAACAATAGGGGTGTTGGTGGAGCCAACCGTTGAAGAATGTTCGGTCGACATTGTTGAATTGAACTTTAGGCTGATACCATGTAAAGAATGGAAGGAGTTTAGGAAAAGTTTCTGTGTTACTTTTCATTTCAGAGATGATGAATATATAGAGTTTACAAGATAAGATGCAATCTCATTTATTAGGGGATTGATATGTGGCTATCTACAAGATAAGATGCAATGCCATTAGGGGATTGACGTGTATCAAATATCTACTTGCCAACTATACAAGGCAATCTATACATGTTAACACTGCCAAACCCTCACTCCCACCACTGGCAAATCCTCACCCTACCGCCACCGGCAAACCTTCACTGCTTCTCCTTCCGATCCCGACCACATCCAAACTCCGATTGTAACGCTCACTAGCAGCACTGCGACACTCCAGCACAGGAGGCTGAACCCGTTGGTGATAGAGTCGAAGGAGACATAAATTCCAACTAAAAATAAGAGAAATGGCAAGGATTAGAACTCCATCAATTTCTTTTTTCCCCTCGATTTTTGTTCCTTTTCCCAAATCAAGAAAATCCATAGGGGATGAATATTCCTCCTACCATCTTGAAGCTACGTTGAGTTGCTGGACGGAGTTGTCGATTTGCTCTGACCTACCAATTTGCTCCTTCGCCTGAAGCAAAGAAGAAGAATGAACAAAGAAGAAGAGACAGGGGGATAGGAGGGTTATTTTGGTATTTTTATTATTTTTTTCTTTTTTCTTTTTTTAATCCAGGGACAAATGGTCATTTCAAAAAAAGAGATGGAGAGTTAGGAGGGTTATTTTGGTCTTTTAAAAAAATCCAGGGACAAAATGATCATTTCCTTTAATTCTGGTCAAAATTCTCGTTGACAATCAAAGTCAAAGCATCCCAGGGTTATATTGGCACATACTTCATAAAGTTAGGGTTATATTGGCACATACTTCTTAAAGTTAGCGTTATTTTGACACTTTCTTATTTTACAGGCCATATTGGCACTTTTAAGCTAAAGTCTGTGTTATTTTGTCAATGTACTCTAGATTTTAAATTTGCTTGAAGAAAAAAAGGAGGGACATCAATCAATTTTAAAAAATAGTTACAGAATTATCTTGTACTCCCTCCTCCCAGCTATTTTTATGGAGAGCGAAGGGAAAGTTTTTTTAAGAGTTCGTTATTATATGTTTTCTTGCCCATTTGCTAGTGGGATACATTCATTTTATTTTTATTTTCCATTTAATTTCTTCATTTTCTAACATAAACAATAAATAAAAACTATACAAAAGAGAAAATAAAGTAAATAGTGCAAAAATAGCTTGGACGGAGGGAATACATAATAAAAAGTAAAACTTCCGGGATGACACGTAGTCCATCCGCCACTAATAATGAATCTGCCATTTCAAGATACTCTCTCTATTTCTCTATTATTGACATGATTTTCCTTTTGATTTGTTTCTTTTACATTGACACACTTTTAATTTTTGGCAAGATTTCTTCAATTTCATTCACTTATTCTACATTTTACTTTCTAGATTCAATTTCATCAACTAATTTTCTTTACCTAAATCTAAGCACCTAAACTAATAGTGGCAATATTAGTGAAACAGAGGGAGAAACTACATCCCACAATTGACTTGTCTTTAAGATATTGATACTTTACACTAAATTTGTGATGATATACATCATTACAAGAAAGAACCAATTAATTATACCAATTGAGCACTTACAATAAGCAATATCCTTTGGTTGGGTGAACGTTTTAGGAAAGAGCGAAAGGCATATATAACCTTACATGATTTATGAAAGTGCACATATAATTTTGTGAAAATTAGAATTGTAAATATAACCCTAGATAGTTAGTTTATGTGCACATATAACCTTTTCCGGCAGTTTGAGGATGAATTATGTTAAAAAGATAATTTCACCCTTCTGTAAAAAAAAATACAAAAAAGCACAATAGTGACATTCATACCCATGAAACCCTAATCTCCTTCATCTTCATCATTCTCTTCTTCCATTATCTTGTCGACGGTGGATTTGCAGCTTGGAATTCACTTTTGCTATGCACCTTTCAACCGGCCTCACTTTTGCGACGACACCATTTTGAAGCTTAGACGAGATCTTTCTGACTTTCTTATTTGCAAGATCTTGCAGACTTTTTTAATTGCGATGGATTTGCAAGATCTTTTTGACGACAGATCGAGTCAGTGTGCACTAGTGGTGGTGGCGGAAAAGTCGGGCAGGGCTTCGTTGGCGGCAGATTCGAGTCGGCATGCGCTAGTGGTGGTGGCGGAAGAATCGAGCTGGGCTTCGTCAATGACGGATTCGAGTTGGCACTATTGGTGGTGGTGGAAGAGTTGGGCAGGGCTTCGAAGTCGGCGTCAGCATTAACATCGAGGAATGGTGATAGTGTCGGAGTCAAGATCTGCTCCATCGAGAAAGCCTGATGGTAGAAGAGTCGCATCGACATTGCAGTCAAGATTATGGTGGATGCGAGTGGTGGTTTGGGCGCATGCGATTTGACCGGCAACAAGATCTTGTCGACGGCAGACCCGGTTCAATCCGACGTCGGAGTCAAGAATCGCATTAGCGGTGGAAGAATCTTGCAGAGCTCCGCCAGATCTTGACTCGATGGTTCAGTCGTATTGACTCGCAACCAAATCTTGACTCGCACGAGTGGTGGCGGGGCTGGCTGGTGGTGGTGGCACGGGGTGGAAGGTGGAGGGATGTCTGGTGGTGGTTACTGGTGGTGGTGACATGATGGCTGGTGGTGGTAACAGGATGATTGGTGGTGGTTGTTGCAGTGGTGATAGGGTGGAAGGTGGTGGAAGGGCGGGGCTGGATGGGTGGTGGTGGTGGTGGGGTGGCAGCAAGCTGGTGGTGGAGGTATAGGGCATTTTTGTCTTTTAAATTTTAGTATCAGGCTAAAAGGGTAATTTGGTCATTTCCTATTGGCCAATGGCCAAAAAGGCCAGTCAATGCCGAAATAGTCTTTAGAGATATATTTGCACTTATGTAAAGTAGCTATGGTTATTTTTGCACTCAAAATTATTTCAGGGTTATATATGCACTTTTGCAATTATATAGGGTTATATTTGTATATTTCCATTTGGGAAATTATAGGATTGCTCGAGTCTACGTGTTTAAGCAGGTGCAACTCGAATATATATTCTTAATTTTCTTTAAATTATGTTACAATGTCTTTAAGTTGTTATAATTTCAAAATCTCTAAATATATGTGTTAGATGTAAGAGCATTTATGTAGGGAGTGGGAGTCTCGCCCCACTTTATTATGTGAGTTACAAGGAAATCTCCTTTCTTTGTGTCAGACAAATATGAATGAAATTGCTGTTAAAAAAAATTTCAGATAAAATTTATGTACATGCAATATGCATCCTTTCTCAGTTTTTAAATGAAATAGACTAGATTATGTGTATTCTCCGTTTTCTTATATTTGACATACTTTTTTATTTTGGAAAGTCTTGGAAAAAATTGTCTTTCCATAAGCCATGGTTTAATTAGAATAATAAAAGATAAAAGATCTTAGTTGCAATATTAAAAATTTGTTATGCAACGTGTAGAAGTTTTAAAGTTTATAACTCGATTCATGCAGCCCGAAAATTTTATCTTCATTTATTCTAATTTGCACTTTAAATCTTGGTCTTTCCATAACTTATGGAAACACCGTCTTTCAAGAGACAAACTCTTTTATTTTTGTCTATATTTTTAAGATCGTTAATTTCCTTTTATGGTAAAAATTAAATCATTCTCAACCACCATTAACTTTTTACTCCATTCATTTCATTATCGACACACATTTTAACTTGCAAAAAAAAACACATAAACCGATGGTACCAAATATAGTGAAATCGAGTAAGTAGTATGATTTTTTTTAAATACCTATTACAAGGGCATGCAAGTGAGCCGACTCTTAGAGCATCTTCAATGCAAGTATCAAATTGACAAAATCACTAGTCAATAGTCACATCATCACAATAGATGCTCAAGGTAAAAAACCATATCTAATGCAATAGTCTCTTGCAACCTGTAGTATGACGTGGCTAAAATTTGAAGTGATCCCTTCAAATAGACCTTATTATATTAGAGAATCATATGGAGATTATGCCTAGTCAGCATATTTGTCAAAATAGATAAAATTTTAATGCATTTGTTTGGATTTGATTTTTTTATATAAAAAAGTTATCCATAATAATGCAACTCAGGGGGAAAGGGGGGATTGAGCCCTGGTTGCCCCTGGGCGAGCACAAAGCTCTGACCACTTGAGCTAGTCCAAGTGGTTTCATTTGTTTAGATTTGATTTCACAAATTTTACATAATTTTGATTTTGTTAGATAAATACTCAAATTGCAAAGGAATTTATACATTTAATCATTTTATATATTAATTCAGTTATACTATCATTTTTATAAAAAAAAATATTGAATTTTACATTATACTAATTAAGGATATTAAATATTTTTAATTATCCTACAATTCTAAAAATAAATATTTGGGGATAGTTTTTAAATTTATATAAATTTAAAATAATTCAAATTATCTTGCAAGTTTAAGTTTAAAATATCTATTATATAATTATAAATTTTAAAATAGAATAAAAATAATTTTTATATACTACACTTTTGAATATGAATTTGGTAAAGAGTTAATTTTAAAATAATAATTTTTTAATAATTAATGATCAAATATTATGACACATCACACTGAAGTTTAGTTTTCGATTTTGCACTAAAGATCAAAGTTTCATTAATCATTTTCATTAATACTTTTTAATCTACATCACGCAAAAATTCTATAATAATCTGTCACTCCTATATTTTTGGATGAGACATTTTGCATTGGAGATGCTATTAAGATTTTGTTTTTCCATTAGTTCAAAATAAGAAGAAAGAATGGTTGTCTAATCCTAGCTGAAGTTGGGATTTGGAATGTAACCTCTTGAAATGTTGTCTTTTAAAAATGAGCATTACCCATTTCTGGAATTAAGGTCAAAATATTTTCCTTTTTGTAGATTCACACTGTTATTCATATTTATTGTTATCCGGTTGAGTTGAAAATAGTTTAATTTAGAGTGGGAAAGTGAGTGTATACATTAAGAAATTTAAGCCTTTTGTCTTGTAAGTTTTTTTTTTAAAATGTACAAATTCAAAAGGAAATATCTGGGAATGAAGATACAGCTTCTCCAATTCAGATGTGCAACATATAAGACAATGACAGACATGATCAAAGCTAGGTATGGCAACTGGAAAACAAGATCGCTAAGCCTGACTGGCAGAGTGACATTGGCAGAGGGGATGACTGCTGATATCCTTTCTAATCTTTCTTTACCTGACATTCTGGCTGTGGTAAGTCTGCAATTAAACATTAATAGTTTTCATTGTATCTTCATTTCTTGTTTGTAACATTGTTAATGACTTCGTCCTATGTGTTTCTATTTTATAAGGCTGGTAAAGGCCTTCAGATTGCCAGTGGGTTGTTGTTCAAGCATTCTCATGCTGATGAGTCACTAATGGAGAAATATAAAGTGTTAGAAATCAAATGTGCAACACTAGAGAGTTCGCTCAAAGCTGCTAAGTAGAGGAAAAAGCTGCTGAGGAAAGAGCAAGCACCATTGAGGAGTACTCTAGGCTCGCAAGGGGGAGGTGACTTATCTTTGTACTGAGTTAAAAGAAATGTGCACCAATGGGCTTGCATCACCTCAATAACCCCAAGTGCTGGTAGATCGGCTTTGCAAGACCAAGTCATTATATCAATTTTTTGAGGCTTTTTCTAAAGAAGCTCGCATTGTTGGGTATTGTGAGGCTGTGAAGAATTAATGCGAGTGGAATCCTGTTGTCGATCTCAAGAGTCTTCTTAATCTGAAGAAGTGCACTGCCACCCTGGAAAAGAAGAAAAATAGATGTCAACAAAGCCTTCATCCACAAGATCGATGGGGACATCCATACGCCTTGATCTCACACCTTGCTAGTCTTACAAGTCTTCCTTCCATGGCTGAATTGAAGGAGTGCAAAGTGGATTACTTCAAAGATCTTCCATTCAAGCTTACAACTGCTACTCCAACTCCTAACCCTGATGCCAATGCAGTTGGTGAGGTTAGTGCAATTAGTAAGACTCTCATTCAGTAGCCCAGCGGGAGAATTCCACTGAGCCATCAAGCCAAGATGCAGTCGTGATCCTTGTTCAGCCTCCGCCTAACTCAAACTCCGAAGTTAGTTGATCTTTAGCGAACTTTGAATTTTGAATTTTGGATTGTAAACCTAAAACAATATATTAATGTGTGTCTTTACTGCTTGTGAAACTTTAAGTATGAAGGTTGATCTATTTTTTATGTTCCATTCTACTTCATTGCCCTTACTTATTTGCAGGGCTTCAATATTTTGGTTGATCATAAGTTCTTGAAAGTCCTTGACTTTATGGGACATAATGATCCTCTTTATGAACCTATTAACTTGTTTCGCGCTAACTGATCCTTCACTGAAGAGTGTGCGGGGATTGTTTCCTCCAAATTATTTTTGTGTATAGAATTGCTTCCCTTATGCATTGAGTGGCAACTTCCTGTCTCGTCTCCACCTCCTTCTTCGTCTACAAGTTATCCTTGTAGCAAGCTCATTTCCGAATGATATAATATTGAATCTCTTGGCAAAGACATTGTTCGTAGTTTAGTTGATCTTGAATATGCTGGTAAATACCTACGAACGCTTAATCTCTCTGTCTGTGTTCAAGAGTGGGCGTTATGTTTAGGTATACGGTTGAAGTATATGCTACCAAGTATAAGCGATCTTGAGAAGAAGGGAAACACAACTGTGAAGGACAGTCAGGATGCTCTGTACGATTTATGAAGGATTTTATGCGGCCTAAAAGTCTCATTCATTGGCAATAGTTGAACTTGGCAAAGATGCTTCGTCAGGAGGTAGAAGCTAGATATCACGGCGCGAGTAAGACTCGCAAGGTCCATCAAAAGACTTTTATTATTGTAAGCAATGTGTCCGTATTGATGATTTGTTGGGTAAGTTAGAAAAAAAGTAGAATGAGTACGATCACTTATAAACTTCTGTTGTTGGCTGGGGGCAAAGTTTGATGAACACTTTGCTATAAACACACAGTTGCAAAATGACAATGAGAAGCTTCGCATGAGTGCACCTGACTTGATAAATATGTGTATAAACTTGAGCAAGCTTACGTTGAATATAAAGAAAAACTTCAAGCTTTCTCCTCAACTTTCTATAGGGCCACTGGTCATGGAGATATCACTATGGAAGTTGGTGAGCAGAGGATTAACTTGTCTGAGTTTGTTCGGTTGCACATCTGGTCTCTAGAAAAGGAAATACATGAATTGAGAGCTGAGATGAAAAGGTACGAAGAGACCGTCAATGTTATGACCATGCAATTAGATCGCGAGGAGTTTGACTCCATTACTGATTTCAAGGCGTACTATGGAAAACATCTCAAACATTTGGAATGAAGAGGTTTCATATGCCATCTTGCTGACTTGCACATGAAATGACATTATGAGAAATTGGTCAACGAGTAAAATAACGTTGAGAAGAAATGTCGTAGGGCTGAGCATTCCCATTGCAAAGTTGAACGTGGTCGCCGCTGTGATGAGTCGTCATCTTCTGGGTCTTCACGAGCTTCGAGGCATAGATAGATTTCTTTGAAGCACTTGACATTCCTTGTAATAAACCAGGTTATGGCTTTGCAAATTTTGCATTTACATTGTCATTGGACTACTTATCATCCGTCATTTTTAATCATGTGGATTTTGTTGGAGAAATTATAATTTACGAAGCTGCTAAATTTATAACTCGCTTTAGCCGGAGCTTTGTAGGCATATCTTTTTTGTAGCAAGGCTTGTTGCTTGGTTTGTAATGTACAAAGCCGCAAGATCTATTGCTTGCTTTTGTCGCTATTTTTAGAGGCATGTTTGCCTAACATCAAGATCTATAGCTTGCAATTTGCTTGATTCACAAAGTTGCAAGATCCAAAGCTTGCCAAAATCGGTAGTCGTGCAAGATCTATGGCTTGCAATTGTTTGACTCACAAAGTTGCAAGATCCAAAGCTTGCAAGCATCGGTAGTTGTGCAAAATCTATGGCTTGTAATTGTTTGATTCACAAAGTTGCAAGATCCAAAGCTTGCAAGCATTATTAGTTGTATAAAATTCATAGCTTGATGTATGTTGAACTAGTTGAGTTGAAAAAATGTGGTTCTTTTAATCGTAACATGTTACGAAGAAACCTTCTTTGTTGTACAAAATTAAAGAATGAGAAAACGTGATCATGGTCCACCAAGGTAGTTTCATTGTATTAATAATATATTTTCACGATAATGTCGCATCGGAAACAATGGAAAAAAGGGACCAAGGATAATATCCCGGCGTCTGTACAGGTAGACGTTCGCTACCTTCCTCAATTCTAGACGTAAAACTTCCTCAAGTTTGTCACATGCCACATGTTCGGAACAATAGTACCATCCAACCTTTCTGACCCGTAGCTGTTAGACTTGTGAGTTTTTGTGACCTTGTAGGGTCCTTCCCACTTCGGGCATAGCTTCCCTGCTAGACTAGCTTCATTTTTTCTAAGTACCAGGTCACCAATCTAGAACCGTGTCTCTTTTACTTTCTGATTGTGAACTCTAGCTATTATTTCTTTGTACTTGGCTTCTGTGATCGTTGCCAAATTTGTATTCTCCTCTTTTTTATCCAGCTTGAGTCTCATCACATCTGGGTTGTCATTTTCCCGGTAGTCACCTACTCAAAGGATGGTATTACCAATCTCTATTGGTATAACAGCTTCATGACCACAAACCAAACTATATGCCGTGACAATGGTATGAGGCACCCCGAAGCAACATACTATGTTCTGCCATACAAATCTCCTACTAGCTTCAACTGTAACCCTTCCTAATGGCTTTGCTTCCACCCATTTTGTGAAGTGGTCAATTGCTACAACCAGAAACTTGGTGTTACCTTCACCTCTTGGGAACGGTCCGACTAAGTAAATCCACCATTTGTCAAACAGCCAAGCTCCATAGGTTCCTCTCAAAACTGACTGCGGCTTATGCAGTAATGAATCGTTAATTTGGCAACTTCTACATTTAAGGACGAAGTTATGTGCACCATTGAACATAGACGACTAGTAGTATCTAGCTCGAATGATCTTCTTTGCTATCATTCTGGCTCCTTGATGCATTCCACACAGACCTTCATGAACTTGTTTTAAGATCGCCGATGCTTGTGTTGGTCCTACGCACTTTATCCACGGAAATAGGAAACCCCTTTTGTATAAGGTCCCATCTTCGTAAGTGTAATTAACGTAACTCCAACTTCTTGGCCTGTATCTTATCTTCGGGCAATGTTCCCTTTGCTAAAAAGTATATTAGTGAAGACATACAGTTTACTTCATCCGCTCGGATTGCTGACACAATGGTTGACAACATGCATCTGATCGGGATGACTTCCACAATGACGTCTCCCTGGTGGGTAAGAGAATCAAACCGCGTTGTTGATAGCTTGCTTAGTGCGTCTGCTTATGCATTCTTTCTTTGTGGCACATGATGTATGTCGAATTATTTGAGATGGGTAATGAGTTGTTGAACCTTCCTTAAATACTCTGCCAGTTGCTCTTCTCGCACTTCATAATCTCCTCACACTTGTTGGACAACAATTAGCGAATCGTTGGATACTCGCACGCTCTTGACCTTCATTCTGACGGTGAGGTCCAGTCCGCATATCAAAGCCTCATGTTCTACTTCATTGTTGGTGAGCCAGATTTCAAAATGTAATGAGTACCTGTGTTCACTCCCGTCTGGGTCTACGGACAACAATCCCACTCCGCATCCTTCTTTGCTAGACACGCTATTGACGAACAATGTCCATGCAATTTCTTCCCATTTTGTTTTGCCTTTATCAATCCTCAAGCTTTGATACATGTTCGCTCTCTATGCTTCTTAACTTGTCATCTCTACGATAAATCCTGCTAACGCCTAAGCTTTGATTGCTAGTCTAGGTTGGAATTTTATTTCAAGCTGTCCTAGTTCCAGAGCCCACTTCGTTAGTGTTGATGACTCAAGATTTTTGAAAATGCCCTTAATTGGGTGACCAGTGTAAACCTCGATGCGATGAGCGTGGAAATACATTTGCAGTCTTCGTGTTGAGTATACCAATGCCAAGGTTAGCTTTTCCATTGGCATATACTATTTCTTTGCACTTTATAATATTCTGCTAATGTCATAGACTGGTACTTGTTTCTGGTCTTCTGGGCGAACCAGTACGTAGTTGATCGCGTTCTGTGGGATCGCTAAATATGAATATAACGTTTCTCCCGGGATGGGTGATTTCAGCATTGGTAGTGCCCGAAGCTGTTCTTTTAAACATCATATGTTGTCTGTCATTCTTAGGTCTCGCTAAACTTTTTAGCCTTTCTTAGAACCTAAAATAAGGGAAAGTGTTTATCTGCCTATTTCGAGACACACCTTCTAAGTGCTGCCAACGACCCCATTAGAACATGTACATGTTTGACAGTTCCCGGTTGAGGGAGGTTGACAATGGCTTGGAATTTCTATGGTTTGGCCTTGATTCCATTTAAGGGCACCTTGTACCCTAAGAATTTTCCTGTTCCTACTCCGAATACACACTTCTTAGGGTTGATCTTCATCCTTGTGGCACTTAATGTGTCCAAAGTCTCTTGCAGATCCGATGCGAAGCTACTCAACTTCTTGCTTTTGATGACCATGTCACCAACATACACTTCGACATTCCTTCCTATTTGATTGCGAAAAATGTTATCCACTACTCGTTGGTATGCTGCTCTTGCATTTTTCAGCCTAAATGGCATATTTAAGTAACAAAAACGTCCCAAAGCTTGTTATAAAAGCTATTTTTTTCTGCATCTTACGGGTTCATCAATAGTTTATGGTATCCTTTGTATGCATCTAGAAATGCTAGCACATGATACCCTGAAATTGCCTCAACCAGTTGATCAATTTTCCAGTTGATCAATTTTTGGTAGTGGATAACAGTCCTTGGGGCATGCTTTATTTAAGTCTTTAAAGTTGATACACATCCTCTATCATGTATCAGACTTTCCTACCATAATTGGATTTGCGAGCCATTTTGGATATAAAACCTCCTTTATTATGCCAGCTTGAAGCAACGTTGTGACCACTTCTTTAATTGCTTGCTGCCTATCGCTAGCGAAGCAGCACTGCTTCTGCTTTACCGCATCACTGATGTTCAAAGAGTGTGTAGCGATTTGTGGGTCTACTCCCCCCATGTTATGAACACTCCATGCGAAAGTTTCTCTGTGGTTTTGTTGGATTTGTATGGTTCTCTCTTTTTCTTCGTTGGGAAGGTATTTACCTATCTTTACATACTTTGAGCTATCTTCATTTTCCAGGCTAACTAGCTCCGTTTCTTCTCCTAAATCCACTGCTGACTCTAGCTAGTTTGGGGGTTCACCATTTGAAATTGTGGTAACCACCTTCACTTTTTATCCCAATCTCCCCGCCTTCATTACAATGACCATACATTGCCTCACTAATTGCTGGTTTTCTCTTATGGTTGCAATTCCGGCTGGAGTTGGAATGTCATGACTAGGTGGTAGAGAGACCAAATGGCTTTTGCTCTGTTCATCCACGGTCTTCCTATGATAACATTAAACGTACTTGGAGCATCCATGAATATGAAGTCACACATGATGGTGTAACTTTTTCCACTTCCCCCTGATGGTGATAGGTAGTTGTATATTGCCCAAAGGTGTTTCCAATCGCCCTGTGAATCCAACTAGCGAGAATGTGGATTTTTTTAGGCCCGCTCACTTAAACCCAAGTCTGCTGAAGTAGTCAACAAATAGTATTTTGACTGCACTTCCATCGTTTACGAACACTCTATGTACAGTTGCATTTCCAATTTTTGCTATAATTACCATGGGGTCATTATGAGGCGACGTGTTTGGTACTACATCATCTTCACTGAAGGTGATAGTCTTATCCGAGCGGAGTCTTTTGTTAACAGGTTCTTACGAGGGCGAGTATCGTGCTCTAGCTTTCCAAGCATTGTTGGACAATGACTCTGTTGATCCATGTATAGACAAGATGACTATCTCTGGCATTCCACAGCTCTCGTCCTCTTTACAGTCAATCACTGCAGTCATCTTTTGATTCTTTGGCATTGTAGACGATGTCCCCTGATTCCTTGCTACAGTGTTCGATGTCTTTCTATGTTCACCAAACTAGCTTCCTCTTTTCTTTGGCATTATAGAAGTCATTCCTCAAATTCTCTTCAATTTATCTTCTTAGGTCCTGCAATACTCGGTGTCGTGGCCATGGTCCTTGTGGAAAGCACAATAATACTACCTTGATCTCTTTTCTGTTGGCGCTAGCATGGGTGCTGGTTCTTGAAATAGATCCTTGTGTGCTTTCCACATTTCCTTCCTTGGACTTGTCAAAGGTGTGTCTTAAAACGTTGCTGCCTACGAACCTGGTTCTCTTCCTTTAAAAGGGATGCTTCCATTTCCTTTTATTTCATAAGCCCCTTTTGTGAATCTTCCCACATTCGCTTTTTGCCTCTTTCCCACTCTATTTTACAGTTGTTTGCTTCTTCTGTTTGCACATACTGCTCAATCATCTTTTGCAGTTCCCTTGGGTTTTCAAGCATATTCTTCGCCAGTTCTTTGTAAAACTCTCCTGATCGCATGCCTTCTGTGAATGCTCCTACTGACTATTGCAATGACAAGTCGCAAACTTGTAGGTTTTCTGTGACATATCGACTGTGATAATCTGCTAGGCTTTCATCGCTTTATTGAACGATGTTATTAAGGTCCGCGGGCGTTTTAGTGAACCTTTTTTTCGTAGAGCATCCCAAGAATAAATCAGAAAACTGTGCCCAAAACTTGATACTCCCATTTGGGAGGTCTTCATACCAAGTGATTGTTGTTCCGGTAAAAAATATGGGAAATGCCTTGCAAACTAACTCGATACTCGCATCGCGAAATCTCATGATGTTCCTGTATGAATGTAGAAATTTCTTTGGATCCATGGTCTCGCCATAGATTTTAACGTGAAAAGAGAGCTTGAAGTCCTTCGGCATTTTAAAATCACATAAATGCGGAGGTAGAGGCAATTTATGTGCGTCATCTTCTACGACATTATCGTGCAAATATTCTCCATACTTGATGTTTTAATGCTCTTGATTTACCCTTTTTCTGGTTTTGGGGGTTTTTACTTGAGCGTTTCCAAAAATTGGTCATAAAGGCTTTCTATGTTCGCTTCCATGAAAGTCGCATATGCCTTTTTTTCCTTGTCATGGTTATTGTTTGGAGACTTCGCTTAATCCTCAGTCTCCTCTTTGTTGTGTTCTCTTTCTCTATTCAGGGCATGTTCTTGATTTCTATGTACCTTATTATCATGTCCTGGTGAACGCCGTTGCTTACCTGAATGATCTTGAAATGAAGAACAACATATTTTTGTCCTCACAGAGGCGCCAAATGATGTGGTTGATCGCTAAGGTGGACCGATTATACTATCCAAGAATTCTTCCACCTGCAAGGTTAATCCTGGAAGTGATTTCGGGAGAAAATATCTTGCGATCAAGTCAATTTTCTCGTTTAGAGCTAGAATTTCTCAAGATAGTAACGCTTACCTTAGCTCTTCCATAGCCTATAGGCTAATGTGGTTGTGATTCCTTACTTTGAGGGATTGAGATTGTGGGCGTACCATGATCACCAAATTCTACGGTTGTGTCCTTCATGTTCATTATTCGTTCCGTGTATTTCGGCTCATGTATTCCATCACAAACCGAACTAATCCTCGTCTTGGGTTGAAACACGTTTATTTCATTGTGGGATGACATTGGGCTGGGCCTAGTGGCCATATATACACCAATTACCCTTATTTTTTACATGGTATCAAAGCCTAAAACCCTAAAACTCTTAGGAAAAATCCACTGTCGTTCTAAAGCTGCCACCGCCGCCTCCAACCGCTCGTTTGTCACGCGCACCACCGGTTTTCATCACTGCTGCTCACCAATTTCTGCCTGCCAACCACCGCACTGCTCCTCCTAGTTTTCACAGTTATCCAACCATGGCTGACTCTGATGTGTCACATATTGTCCTCCACACGCCGACTCTGACCCACACGCCATCGCTGAATCTCCACGCGCTACCGCATCTTCACCTGATTTGCCTTCAATCTAATTTTCTGCTGAAGATCCAATCTGATTTTGCCCTATATCGATTCTCGAGTCTAATTTTGCCTGTGATACCACCGAACATGCTCGCATTATTTCCGAAGCTGAAGCCAATAAGCTATAGAATCACAATGCCACCGATGTGATTACAGCTTTACTCAACCAGTTGCAATTACAATCTGGCACTCAGTAATCTGTACATATTGGTCAATCTATGAACGGTCACTACTATCTTGGCTCTTCTAACGGTCCCAGTTTGGTCATCTGTCTTGGCGTGCTGAAGGATAATAGAACTACCTTGAATGGGCTACAAGAATTTATAGTGCCATGCTGCTAAGAAGAAGATTGGTTTCATTGATGGAACCATTACCAAACCCCCCAGAAAATCATCCTGATGTCAATGATTGGCCTGGAGTTAGTGCTACTCTTGTCAGCTGGATCTTATAGACTCTAGATCCATCATTGCGATCTTCTGCCAGCTACTTTTCCACAGTTAAAGCATGATTTACTCTTGGAAATGGTCCAATGATTCAGTAGATGCGTGATGATATCCAGAACTGTTGAAAAATTTGTCAGATTATAACCATTTATTTTGGCAAACTGAAGAAGTTGTTTGATGATTACAACTCTCTTCGAACTTCTTTAGTTTGCACATGTGAAGCTTGCAAACCACTATGTGCATGCAACCTTGCCGTTTCTCCTTGGTCTAGATGAAGGCTAACACAACTTGGGATCCAACATCATGAGTCTTGATCCACTGCCACCTGTCATGTGTATCTATGCTCTTGTTGCTCAAGACTAGAATCACAAAGCCGTCATTTGATCTCACGAGCCTTCTTTTGACTCTATGGCATATGTCGCACGCCACCCACCACCTTTGAGTTCTTCGGCAGTTGTCCTCACTTCAGCTAGTCATAAGAATCTCATTTGTATGCATTGTCATTGAAAGGGTCACAACAAAGTTTCCTATTTCAAACTCACAAGCTATCCAGAATGGTTCACGGAGATGAGGGAGAGAGCTAACGCCACCAAGAAGAAGGCACTAGCTCAGTCAATTGCTGCCATTGGGAATAGTATTTTGGCCGCCGGTGCCTGTTTACCTCTACCACCATTTGCCGGCGTTGCAATGTTTCCGCCAGTTATGTGTCAGCGGCCTCCAACAGTGCCCCTACCCGATCTATTTTTTGCCCTACTCTGTCTGATGACCAATATAGCACGACCATGCATTTATTTAATAAATTTAATTCTTTGCCTGGCCATGGGTCAGGTAACTCCACTTTACCCTGGATTCTTGATTCGGGAGCCTCATATCACAAGAATGGGGATAAGGATTCTCTTACTGATATTACTACTGATGTCAATTCTGTGAATTTTATATAGCCTGATGGATCTGTGTCATCTGCTACACAATATGGTTCTATTTTCTCTGCTGATGTCCCTTACTCATGTGCTCTACATCCCTACTTTGCGATGTCATTTATTATCATGCTCTAGATTGTTATTTGCCTTAAAATGTCTGGCTTTGTTTACTGAAAATTATAGCATTTTATAGAAAATTAGTACGAGTACTGTGATTGGCTTGGGTGAACAGCATGGGGGGGTTTATTGGCTTTGCTTGTTGGATACTCGTATTCGTCCTCATATCCCATAGTATATTCCAACAGTTGCTTCAGTTTCTTCACCCGACATCAGTGTCTTGGACATCCTTCTTCTATGGTGTTGTCTTTTGTTTCTACTCTTTATTTTTGCACAAATAATATCTTTGTTCCTTGCCATATGTGTTATAAAGAAAAATAGAATAGACACAGTTTTCCTTTGAGTTTTTCAAATGCTAGTTCATTGGGGTCCTTATAGAATACCATATTCTAGTGGAGCATTTTATTTTTTAACGATAGTTGATGATTATTCCCAAGTTTTTTGGGTTTATTTATTAGTTGCTAAGTTAGATGTAGCTTCTAGATTTATTGAATTTTGTGCTTTGATCCAGAATTAATTTGGGCGCTCCATTTATTGTGTCTGTGTTGATAATGGTACAGAATATCTACCTTTGAGATCATACTTTGCTGAATCTGTGATTATTTTTGAGACATCTATGGTTAATACACAATAGCAGAATGGTCGTGTTGAGTGCAAGCATCGTCATTTGTTAAATGTGGGGCCAGTTTTGCATTTTCAAGCTAATCTGCCAACTAACTTCTAGGGGGAATGTGTTCTTACAGCTGCATATTTGATTAGTCGGACACCAACAAAGCAACTCAATGGATGAGCTCCAAATTACTAGCTTTTGTGGGTATTTGGATGCTTGTGTTTTTCTTCTTACATTCCAATATTTTGTGACAAGTTTGCTCCAAGAACTTGCTGATGTTATTTTCTTGGATACCCTGTCGGAAAGAAAGACTATTGCTTTTATGATTTGGGATCATGTACCTTCTTCAACAATTGGGAAGCTAATTTCTTTGAAGACCAGTTTTCGTACGTTATGACACCTGAATCTCTGCCATCAGGTTCACTAGTGCATACCAGCGGCACCACAACCTCACCGTCGATATCACCGCTGTCGATCTCGGATGATTACCCGATGCCAGCCGCGTTATTGTCCCTGGAACCATTGCCATTGGACGCGGCCTCGAGCCCAGATTGACAGCTTACCCTGCCTCTAGTCGATCTAAGTTTCGACGCACCGCACGCGACACCGATAGTGCCACCGCCTGATGTGGAGTCCCCTCCTTGGTATTTAGCTGATAGATACCAATCCATGTCAACTCTGCCGCCTGCCTCGTCAGATTACCCGGCACCGCCTCCTGCTGCCGTACTGCTTCCTCCTCGGTAGAGTGTTCACGATTGTCGACCTCTTACATATTTGGAAGACTATGTCTGCTCTATTACTGATATTGAAACCCCCCACTACTACGATCAATCCTACGCCATCACTATCCTCAGGTGTTCTCTATCCTCTTACTACTTTTGTAAATTGCGATAAATTTTCTAATACGCATTCTAGATTTTTGGGTGCAGTAACTTCTAGTGTAGATCCCATCACTTACTCTGAGGCATCGAAGCATGCTCATTGGCATGATGTTATGGCTGATGAGATTAATGCTCCTGAGCACGATAAGACATGGACTCTGGCTTCTCTACCTTTGGATAAGACTGCAATTGGATGCAAATGGCTTAATCGTACCAATTTCAAGTCTGATTATACCATTGAACGTCACAAAGCTCGCCTGGTGGTTCTTGGGAATTGTCATATTGAATGAATTGACTATACTGAGACAGTTACTCTTGTTGCAAAGATGAGTTTGTTTCGCCTATTTTTATCAGCTGCAGTCATTTGTGGTTGGGAATTTCTTCAAATGTATGTGCATAGTGCTTTTCTACACAGTGATCTGCATGAGGAGGTGTTTATGCACCCCCCCCGGCTATTCCGTGCCTCCTAGACAGGTATGTCGCCTTCAGAAATCTCATTATTGTTTTCGGTAAGCCCCTTGCAATTGGTTTTCCAAATTGGCTCAGGCTTTGTGCGCATTTGGATTTTTTCAAAGTAAAGCATATTACTCTCTCTTTGTTTTATCTCGTGGCTCAGTTTCTTTGAATATGCTGGTTTATGTGGATGATTTGGTTATTGCTAGTAGTTCTTTGTTGCTTATCTTTGAATTCAAGAAATACTTGAGCTCTTGTTCATATGAAAGATCTTGGTCTGCTTAAGTATTTCTTGGGTACAAATATTGCTCGAAGATTGGATGAGATGTTTCTTTCACAGCGGAGAAATGCCATGGATGTTTTATATGACACAAGTTTATCAGCTTCTAATCCAACTGCTTTTCCGATGGAGCAACAACAATCTAGAACGTGTTGAAGGTCTACTTTACGATGATCCTGAGCAGTACCGGTGCCTAGTTGGTTGCTTGATTTATCTCACTATTACACATACTGAGCTTAGCTATTCGGTTCATACACTTACTTAGTTTATGAAGTCTCCTTGTATTCCTCACTGGCAAGCTGCGATTCAAGTCCTTCACTACTTGAAGAGTTATCACTGGTCAAGGTTTATTTATCTTTTCATGTAGTTCGTTACAGTTAACTGCTTATTGTAAATCTCCAGTTTCATGGAAGTCCAAGAAGCAACCTACAGTTTCTCGCTCTTCTCCTGAAGCGGAGTATCGTGCTATGACTGTTACTTGTTATGAGTTGTCATGGCTTAAGTTTTTTCTTAAGGACTTAGGTGTTGTGCATTGTGCTTCGATGTGTTTTTTTTGTGACAGTTAATCCTCTCTTCATATTGTGGCAAATCTAGCGTTCCATGAATGTACGAACCATATAGAAGTTGATTGTCATTTTGTCCGGGATCTTGTACAGCTTGGTACTATTGTTACTCATCATATCCACACTTCAGATCAACCTATAGATTTGTTTACCAAAGCTCTCGGACAGAATCAGTTTCATTCACTACTTGGTAAGTTGGACATTTTTTATCCCCATGCTCCAACTTGAGGAGGAGTATTAAGGAATATCAATATTACTTGTAATTGTAATTAGATTATATTTCATTTTCTTAGTTTGTACAGGTATTTTGTACCACTATACAATGTACCCCTGATCATGAATATAATCACACATTATTACTCTTATATTCTACAGGAACATTCATTAAAAAAAGAGTGAAAATATAATTGGGACATAGGAAATAGTAGATAGAAAGGAAACTAACATATACTTCACTAAACCATTTAACGCAATCACAACAATCTCTCCCTCCTTATATTTTTTTTTATAATTGACACTTTTATTTGAAATGAAGGCAATGATCAGCGTAACACCTTTATTAAGATACTAAATGTTCAGATAAGCTGATCACTTAATTAGAAAATGGCTGGGTTGTTGTAAACATCGCCATGCAGGGCATAAGCATATAAGTTATGTTCGATCCATAATCAACATGCAAGTGCTTTTCAAGAGGATTCCTTGGGGGCTCAGACACAATCACAACTGCTCCCAACCTCTCAAAAATAACCTCGACACACCACATGAAACTAGTGGAGAAAGGGGCCATTAAAGGCAGTTCTATCGTACCAGAGAAGGCACTTTAGAACCGCCTTTAATGGCTCTACCTTTGATTGATTATGATCAAATGCGGTTCAAATAATTGCCTTTAATAGGATCAGAAACAGTTTCCAGCAATGCTAAACTAGATCTGGATGGGAAAAAATCAATTGATGACAACAATCAACACAGAAGCAACATCAATCAACACAACAATGATTTAAATCGCAACACAACAATAACTCCAGTAGCAGCATCGATTTCTGGTGGCAGAGGGTAGCAGCGATGCGGCGACAGAGGGCTTTTTCGGTGGTGGTGAGACAACAAGTAGGTGGCGTCGCAGGCTTCTTCTTCTCCGATGACGAAGAACTTCTTCAGTGGCAATGGGAAATTAAGCGTCGATGGAATCCAAGCACTAAAGCGACACGGTGGTTGAAGACCTGGTAGCAACGGAGCTTGATCCAACAGTGATGGAGCTCGACTCGGTGGTGGTGGTGGAGGCACTGGAGAGGGAGAGAGAAGAGATGTGATTGGGCTGTGGTGGAGGTGCTAGAGTGGGAGAGAGAAGAGAGGCGGCGGTGGTGGAGCTTGATCTGGCGCGGTAGTGGAGATGCTGGAGTGATCCGAGAGGGAGAGAGAGAGAAAAAGACGGCCAGGCTAGATGAGAGAGAGAAGAGAGGGAGGAAGGTTGTAGATGAGAGAATAGATGGAGGCATTAGTTGGAGCCGATCATAATCGGAGAGGAGAGAAGAGAAGGAGGCATGAGAAAAGAGACCAGATCGAAGAGAAAAGATAAAGAAGCCGATCGGCTGAAAACCCTAAGGAGGGAGAAGAAAATAAGGGGAAAATGTAGTGGGCTTGGGCCAAGCCCATCAAAGGCAGTTCTAGATGTAGAACCACTTTTAAAACCAAAATGTGACCTATGAAAGTATTTCTGAACTTGGAAATGCTCCTGGGCCTCAATAAAGGTGGTTTTAAAGGTGGAACCGCTTTTAATTGATTGCCATTAAAGGCAGAACCATCTTTAAAGGGTTTTCGAAACTCAGAAATGGTTCTGGAACTCAATTAAAGGCGGTTCAGAATCGCCTTCTAACGCTGCCTTTAATAGATCTTTCTCTACTAGTGTGGGATTCACATTGAAGTCCAATAACACATCTATTTCACCACTTTAGATGTGCATACAGTGTAAGTTGTTTCTCATTTGAGATATACCGCCTACTATTGTTGAAAACAAAAACAGCAACATACGGTTCGTATCGATGACGACCATTCTCCATTTCAAATACATTGGTGTGAACTTCCACCGTAGAACTAGCAGCAAACATGAATATAATTCTTAAAGGCCTTTACTTCACCGTCAAGATAGAACTTGCAGTTGAAGGCCTTGGACTCCCATAAAAGTTAAGTCACACTAGGTGAAGAGCTGACATTGTGTCGGTATTGGATAATAGACCTCAAAATTGAAGACCAAAACAATTGAAGGGTTGGGAGTCAAATCTCGATCTAACATAAATAGAAGGTCTCAACTGCTCGAGATAGTACTTCTTACTTGCTGCACCATTCAACTGGAAGGTGCAGCAAAATTGAAGACCATCCTCCATTTCAAATACCTTGGTGTGAACTTCCACCGTAAAACTAGCAGCAAACATGAATATAATTCTCGAAGACCTTTACTACACTGTCAAGATAGAACTTGCAGTTGAAGACCTTGGACTCCCATCAAAGTTAGTCACACTAGGTGAAGAGCCGACATTGTGTCGGTCTTGGATAACATACCTCAAAATTGAAGACCAAAACACTTGTAGGGTTGTGAGTCAAATCTCGATCTAACATCAATATAAGGTCTCAACTGCTCGAGATAACACTTCTTACTTGGTGCACCATTCAACTGGGTTCTACATTCAGACCTCAGCTCGGAGGATGAGATACACATTCATAAGTGCCGGATACATTACTGGCCACAACTTTATTTGAAGGCCTCACCCCCACTTTGAGCTAGAAGCGGATTCATAAATGCCAAGCACTATGACTCAATTGTACACATTTTCATAACCTCTTTTGTTTTGAGGTAGAAACAGGTTGGGTTGGACATGAGAGCATGTTCTCCTGCTCTCCAGCAAAACTTTGGCTTCAGTTTTCTTACTTCATTTGCCCAAAACATTACGAAGTCCGTATTTGACCCTTTACTCAAAAGTGGGGAGGTTTGTAAAGCAACACGTGTATAAATGAGAGGAAATTGAATATATGGAAAATAATACCCCCTCCGTCCACTCTAAATTACTTATTTACTTTTTGAGAGTTAAAGTTTGTAAACTTTGACCCTACATATAAATAAATATATAAATAATAAATCTATAATGTGAGATATTGTTAAATTTGTCTTAACATCTATTTTCTAAATATCAATTTTTATGCGGCATTATTAAATGTAACTAGAGATATTTACTGTCAAATATGCCATTGAATACCGTAAAAAAATAAATAAATAATTTAGAGTGGGACGGAGGAATATAGAATAAATGGTTGAATTTAATTTACACTTTACAAAATTAAGAAGTGTCAATCACAAATAAACATACATATTACGCAAGGTGTCTTGAAACAACAATAATATCACACAGCATGAAATGTGTCAGAGTAAGAAGCAGACAAACTTGTACCATTCTGATTCCTCCCTGCCTGACATTGTTAATGCATAAGACTAGCTCGAGTGTCGGTCCGGGGTCCTGAAAATCAGATTAGCTTGCAGTTTTTAACAATAAAATGACCGTCCTTAAGCTAATCCACATTCACATGTTCAACAGTTGGCATGTGCAACAGAGGTCAAGGGCCAAACAGGACAAAAAGGAAAATGGCTAAATATGTTTTGAAAACGTTGATTAAAAAGTGTGAAATTTGAACTGAAATGAGACGAAGGAAGTACTGTAAAATAGCAGTAGTTGTAGTTATGAAACTTACTACTACCTCCTTTAGTTTGTGTTTGATTGATGCACTTTCTGTTTATGCATATTTGCATTTGATTGGCACCTTTCAAATATGACAACTTCTAAATTTATTTCATTCACTCATTTTTATTTTTTATTATTCAATTTAATTTCTTATGTTTTTTTAGTATCTTCTAAATGCTCGCGTCATAAAGTGACATGCCAGTCAAATGAAAATGGAACTCCTTCCGATTTCGTTTAATTGACACATCAGTTTATGCCACGAGAATTAACAAGAAATGGAATGAATAGAGAAAACTGAATAGATAGAATCAAAAGTAAATGAAACTGTTCAAAATTATCTAAACTTTTATTATATTTGAAAGGTGCCAACCAAATAAAAACAACTTAAAATGAAAAGTGTGCTGATGAAGGGGGAATAGCTGGTTACCATCATCACACACAGAAGGCTGGCAAAAATTTGGAAACATGTGAGGGAGTAAAATAAAATTACCATAGACAGTCAATCTCATGGAGAAATCACTACAATTCCAGTGTCTTTTACAGAATGGACAACAAATCAGAGACATCTTTCTTCTCAATACAGAGAGAGCAAAACTTGTAAAAAAAAACCACCATAATGATGGTGTCTGCTTGAAAGATGGATAACAAAAAAACCACCATAAGTGTTTGTGAGTTCTCTTGAAGTTCTTACCTCGGAGTTCGGATTAAGCACCAACCTCTGAACTTGTTTGACTGTTTTGAAATTAGAAAGACAGTGAGAAAATTATGGCCAGCATTACTAGAATGAGTTACTTTGATTGAAGTGCACTATCAAGACACAAGTGTGGCAAAGTTTTTTCAGGCGAGAATAAACTCTAGCAACTTGTATTTCCTGTAAAACCCACATCTTCATATGTAGAAGATTAAGAGATTTAATACCGAATAAAATGAGAATCAACAAGCTAGATAAGTCCATAATTTTCGTGCAAATTTGCACTAGAGTGGCTAAATTCATAAGAACGTTTTCTTTGCCTCCCCAACTTGAACCTTAAGACTCCGCTTGGCTGGTTATGGTGACTACAAATTACAAATTTAAACACCCAACTTTCAGAGCTCTTTTGACTAGAGGCAATCACAACTTAACTGCTGAATACATGATGCATTTTTATGTCTGAACACCTGCTGCAAGAACACCTGCTGAACACCTATTGCAAGAAGAAACTCAGGTGGGTGAAGATTAATTGATCGAATATGTCCCTTTTCCAGCAATCAAATCCCATATATGTCCGACAGAAAGATGGTTCACAGCCAAGAGAAAGAAATTCGAGGCATTCCTAAGCTTAAGATGAACAGTAATGTCGACCAAAATAAACATGCAATCATGAAAGACACAATCATCCACCATAATGACATGAGCTGGAAATCTCAGAACAAAATTGTTATTGAGCATCTTTAATGGTGTTGTTTTTAGACATGCTTGCAATATTCCAAATATTGCACAAGGGTTGGTTTATCACGTTGTTCCAAAAACAAAGAGAATTTTTTTATACTGTGGCTACAACAGACGCCAACAGATGCAAATATGCTAAATGCGTTCTCTGTATTTTTTCTTTTTTTACTATACGAAAAAACGATGACGCATTTGCTAAATGCGTTCTCTATATTTTATGTTTTTTTAAAATTCTGGAAAAACGATGACGCATTTGCTAGATGCGTCATCTATATTTTATGTTTTTTTTTAAATTCTGGAAAGAGGAGGGTGCATTTGCTAAATGCATCCTCTATATTTGACTTTTTTTATTCTCTGAAAACGAGCGAATGCGTCCTCAATGTGCATTCGTTTTAAACCCCAAAAATAGAACCCCGATTCCCAAAAATGGATCCTTCCACCTGGTTTTCTTCCATCTTCGCCGTGCTTAGGCCGCCTTCATCATCTTCCATAGGCTCACGCCGTGGGTCTCCCTCCCAGCCTTCGTTTCTCGCCATTGTCATCGCCGAGAACGTATCTCTCCCATCCTTCTTTGGGAAAGAGGAGGGTGCATGGGCTCTCTGAATGCGTCATCTGCATGCAATTAAAAAAAGATATTAAATAGAGGACGCATTCTCTGAATGCGCCCTCCACAGGTGGTAAAAAAAAGATAATACATAGAGGATGCATTCAGAGAATGCATCCTCTTTGTGGGTTATCAAAAAAAATATATTAAATTGCATGCGGTAAAATAATATTTAATATCTAAATGTGTCATCTTTAGGCAATCAAAAAAAAAGAAGAAAGTACATTTGAATGCATCCTCCACATATTTTTCCGATTTTAAAAATTTACATAGTTGAAGTCGGATTCACTCAACATACACACTCAAAGAAAGCAGTCCAAAAACAAATAAGACTCCAAACCAGGAATCACATAAAACGACTACGTCATTCCAACAAAGCAACATCAGAGAGCAGATGGATGATTCCACGAGTCACAACTACACTCCCCTATAGCACACCTGACTGCAATCCTCTGCCGCAACATGAATATACTCCCTCCGTCCCAAATCAATGTTCACTTTCACTACCCACTATCCATTCAGTTAAAATTACCTAACTTTTAACCACTAAATTTGACCATATGCACCAATGTTAACAGATAATCAAAGATAATTATTATGTTTTTCATTATAAAATACGGACTCTAATGTTTATGGTTTTAATTATAATTATTTATAAATTACAGTACCATTTTAAATTTTCCATAATTATAATAATCTTGTTACAATAAATAAAAATAAACATCAAATCATCTCATTAATGATACTATCAATTAAAAATGGTCTCGTCTAACGTTTAGTCGGTATGAAACAAAACTTTATATTGCTCTTTTAGTCATACTTTGATTTTTTGTTTTTATGCTTTTAGCAAATTTCCTTCTATTTTACTTGTTCTTTTTGTCTTTGTTTCTAGACTCAATTTGAGTCATGCATTTTCATTCACTATAAATCCACTATAAATCGACGTAGAAATTAAGAGTGTCAATATTTCACTAGTAGAGAGAACTCTATTAAAGACGGCATTAGAAGGCAGTTCCTTTGGAACCGCTTTTAATTGAGGTCCGGAAGGGGTTCCGAGTTTGGAACTGCTTCCGAACCTCAATTAAAGGCGGTTTGAATTTATTAAAGGTGGAACCGCCTTTAATGGTGATCAATTAAAGGCGGAACCGCCTTTTAAAATCGCCTTTTATGAAAGGATGAAGCACTTCCGAGTTTGGAAGTGTTTTCCTAGGTTAACTTTTCATTTTAAAGGCGGTTCTGCCTTTTGAACCGCCTTTAATGGGCTTATTTGAGATTCAAACCCATACTTAGGCGATCTGAACCCATTTTCCTTCCCCCCTTTAGTTGAAACCCTGATTTTCCTTCGTCTTCATCCTCTAACCCCACAATCGTCGCATCACCTCTCCATTCTCTAACCCACCACCGCCGCATCACCTCTCCTCCGATGCCAACACCCTCCGCAAATCTTCACCGGATCTGTCATCCTCCAGCCCTGCCTCCCCCTCTCCAGGCCACCTTTCCTTCTTTCTGTCATTCGCCGCTCCTCCACCATTCACCGCTCCTCCATCGCCTGTCGTTTGTTGCTCCTCTATCATCCGTCGTTCGCTGCTCCTATTCCCTCACACCACCATCCTTGAAGGTCCAGTCCCTCCGTCGCTGAAGCTTGCCTCCGTCGTGTCACCTCCGCCGGCATCCCTCCACCTTTGATTAGGTTTATCAATTGTTGTTTGTTGTTGTAAGTTTGTGTGTGTTGTTAATCGATTTCCAGCAGCTTATTTTTTAGAAGGGCAGAAATAGGTTTCGATTTCTAAACCTATTTCAGACCCTATTAAAGGCAGTTATTTGAACCGTCTTTGATCGATTTCGATCAAAGGCAGAGCCACAGCAGGCAGTTTTAACGACCATTCCTCCACTAGTGTTTGTATAACTGAAAGAGTATTAAATTCATTTCCTAATACAATACTCTCTTCTGTCTCATACTAAATTACACTAAAATATTTTTCACAATCTTCTGTACACATATTATGTCCGTTCTAAATAAAATTACACACTTTTTAATTAATTATCTTAAATCATGTTTGAATTACGTAACTAATGTTAGAGCCCGTCTCTTAAAATTACACACTAATGTTAGACGATCTTTCCATAAAGTATGGAAAACCCAAGGTTTAAAGTAAAAATTAAAAGAAATAAAAATAAAATTTTTGGGTTGCATGAATCTGGTTATAAACTTGACAAAGTCTTGTATAAGACCGTCTCATGGTGAGACCAGGGATTTAATTGCAAATGGGATTTTTAATTAAAGCTATAAAAATCTAGGGGCTAGGTGTGAAATTTCACTATTTTACATTTAAGTCCATGTATAAATATCAACCCAACCTCATTATTTTCTCATATTTTCTAAAACTTTTTCTCTCCTCTCCTTTCCTCTCTCTTCCTTCTCGGCCGAGTATCCTCCTCCTCCTTCTTATTCTCTCTCCAACTCAAATCTCCTTCTTCTCTATCCTCTCAATTTCTCTTCCATCTTCTTCAATTCTAGCTCATTTTCGTCGATTCAACCGCTCATCATCTTCGTTTTTCTTCCTCTTTCTTGCGCACAGTGATTCATCACAAATTTTGGAGCTTTTCGACAATTTTTCCGACAATTTTTCTGGCGGACGAACATAATAGAGCTTCGTTTTGTATTTATCTTTGGAGGTAATGTTTTTGCTCAGTGTTTTTATGCATATTTTGTTGTTTTTTTCAATGTTTGTTTGTTTTTTTGGTTTATGTGATTTTCTAGGTTTTATGTCGTTCAATGTGTTAATATTTGGGGATTTCTCTATTTTTTGTGTTTTGTGAGTTGTTATTGCGGATTTGTGCTAATATTTGTGTTGTTGTTATTTGTTAGATTTGTAAGGAGATTTGCATCACTGCTACTTTAATCGAGAAGGAAGAATCGTTTGTAAGTTTTCAGAATTTTTTGCTATGATGTTTTAGTTGCGGTTAATGATGTTTCTCGCTTTCAGTGTGATGTTTTAGGTTTTAGGCTTTAAATACTGTAATCAGTGTTGTTATGATGTTTTAATTTCAATGTTTGATACTTGTGGTGTTTTCATGCTTAAGTGTGCAATTGATGTTTAGTTTTGATTTTGTGTGATACCTTTGTTTTGATTTTTGCTAATTTTGTTGTTGTTGTTCCTTAGATGTTTAAGAATGTTTTTGCTATTGTTGCTGTAATCGAGAAGGAAAGAGGATTTGTAAATTTTATTATTTTGCTGATGTGATGTTTTAAATACTGTTGTTGATGTTTCAGGTTTTCTGTGTGATGTTTCATGTTTCAGGTTCAAGTACTGTTATCTTTGCTGGTGTGATGATTTAATTTCAGTATTTGATGTTTGTAATGTTTTAAGTGTGCAATTGATGTCCAGTTTTGTTGTTTTGATTGTGTGTGTTTAGGATTTTGTTTCTATTTGTGCTAATATTTGTGTTGCTGCTGCTGTTTGTTAGACGTCTAGGAAAATTTGCATTACTACTGCTGCAATCGAGAAGGAAGAAGAATTTATCTTAATTTTCAGCAGTGGTGTTTCAAGTACGGGTAATGATGTTTCTCGTTTTCAGTGTGATGTTTCAGGTTTTAAGTATTTTTATCAGTGTTGGTGTGATGTTTTAATTTCAGCGCTTAATGCTTGTGGTATTTTAATGTTTAAGTGTGCAATTGATGTTAAGTTTTGATTGTGTGTGATATCTTAGGGTTTTGTTATGATTTGTGCACATTTTTGTGTTGTTGTTGCTGTTTCTTAGATGTCTAAAAACGCTTGCCCACTGTTGTTGGAATGGAGAAGGAGTAGGATCTGTACTTTTTGTTATTTTTCAGATGTGATGTTTTAAGTACTTTTGTTGATGTTTCTGGTTTTCTGTGTGATATTTCGGGCTTTAGGCTTTAAGTACTATTATCCGTGTTGGTGTGATGTTTTAATTTCATTATTTGATGCTCGTGGTGTTTTCATATTTAAGTATGCAACTGATGTTCAGTTTCTTTCTTTTGATATTTTAGTGTGTACTGATTGATGTTCTAAAATTTTATTATTGATTTTTAAATACTGTATTTGATGTTTCACAATGTAGTTGTCAGTCATGTTATGTGTGCTATAATGATGTTTTAATTTAAGATATTATTATTTTTATTACTTTATGTGATGTTTTATGTTTTTTTCACATGAACACTTTCCAAGGTAGAGTTTTACGTTGCCATTGATGAGGTAATAAAAATATGCTATGAGGAATCATGCTCCTGAAGATATTCCCTTGATAGAGGACCAGAGCCGACCTTTGATCTTGGCGTTGGTGGAGTAGAAGAGTCATCCTCTTCAAACCAGCAAGAGAAAAGACAAGTTCTTGACCCAGCGCGCAACGAGGGGAAATAAGTTGGGGGGAAATAGAATTTGATTGCTTGGGATGTATTGTCTGTCATTGATTTTTCAGTTATGATGGTTGATTGTTAGTGTTGAGGCGCTTGTTAGTTATTGATTTTTAGCTTGATTTGAATTTTTTTCCAGTTTTTATGTTAGCGAAGTTTTTATGGTATTTGAACATTTGTTGTAATGAATGATTTTTAACAAGTTATTTGAAATGCAATAACAGTGGAATGTATAAGTGCAGTTGAACATATGATTATCTTGTTTAAATCAACATCTTCATCGCTACTTTTGTAAAACATCACACACAAAAATTGAACCATCACAGCATTACAGTGTAACATCACACAAAAAAATTGAACCATCGCAGCATTACAATGTAACATCACACAAAAAAATTGACCCATCACAACATTACAATGTAACATTACACACAAAAATTGAACCATTGCAGCATTACAGTATAACATCACAATATGACAGTAAATAATAGTCAAGTCCCGACAAGCTAACTTTAGATGAACTGAGCATCATGTGTATTTTAGTTTTGTACTAGGTGTTGTTTTATTATTTTTAAAATTTTTAACTTATCTATTTGAGGCTTAACTATTTTTGTTTGATGTGTATTTTAATTTATACGTAACATTAAACTATTCTAATTTATTTGATGTTTTAACTCTAATTTAGTGTATTTTTAGTATTTTTATTTGATGTTTAACTCTTTTATTATTTTTATGAGATGTTTATCTATTTAATCGTTATAATTAATTTTTAACCTTTATGTTTTAATAAGTTAGTAGGATGAATTATAATTTGATAGTGAAGTTTTAAAACAACAAATTAAAATTCAAAAAATCAGATCCAAATGATGTTTTAATAATTTATTATGATGAATTATAATTTGAAGGTGAAATTTGAAAAGTTAGGCCCAGCAGAAGTGAAAAAACAACTAGGCCCAAAACAATTAATTTGAATTCACTCTTCAAATCGGGTTGACCCAGAATTAACCTGGAATCAACCCGTCGCTGCTATCGGCCGGCATTCTCTGCCTGACCACCGGAGTCCCTCGATCGACAACGTGACCATCGAATCCGGCGACGCGATTTGAAGCCGGCGAGAAACTGAACAACGACGGAGTTACGAATTAGAACAACGGTGGATTTCGAATCAGAGCAACTGAACATCAAAGGCTCGACGGAGTTTGAATCTGTAAAACTAGGGTTTTATGATTGCTCGATACGACGTCAATGGCAAGGCGGTGGCGATGCGAGGTGAGCAACGACGACGGTGAGGATAGCAGCGGCGACATCGAGGCAACTCGATGCGACGGAGACTAGGATTTTCTGGAAAATTTTGAACGGCGAGAAAACAGAGAACTCGATGCGACAACGATGCGGAGGAGATGCGATGGCGGAGACAGCGAGGCGGCGAGGAGAATGCAAGGAGGCGAGGAGATGGCGACAGAGGAGGGTGAGGCAGCGCCGGCAAAGAAGCAAAAAGGAAGACGCGTTTTTGGTAATATTTTGTATAATTGCGGTTTGGTCCCCTAAGTTTTTCCAATTTTCATTACTGACCCCGAGTCCAATTTATTTGTAATTCTGTCCACGAATTTGATTTGCCATCTTCCTATTTTGATTGAATGAATGAAAAAATACCCTCCGCCCTAAAGCTGAATATTTTCATCCCCATTTTATCCTCTTCAAAGTTTATTCCAACCACCAACGCACCACCATCCGCCGCCACCCACCCTCGCCCACTATCAAGTTTCAGCCACCTGCCGACCAGCAACCTCGAATCAACCCCTCCCACTCACCGGTTACCGCCCCCATCAACAGCCCCACCTACCCTTCCTAGCCATCACCCGCCCCCCACACCCCCTCCCACCCAGCCGCAACCCCACCCACCTGCCGCCTCGCTATCCTTTCCATCAGACGTGTTCTCGTGGCTCACATCGCTTGCGGCCTAAGACCAAGGGGTCGGCAACAACGGGGGAGAGAGAGAGGGAGAGTCATCGGCGTCCATCGGCAGCTGGAGCAGGTGCAGGAGAATCAGGCGAAGGGCGAGAGGCGACTGAATCAACGGCGTCAGGGAAGGGTCGTGACCTCAGTCCCATTGGTTGGCGCCGGCGAGGGAGGGGGAGATTCATCGGTGGCCGGAGCGGGTGCAGGGAAATCCGGCAAAGGGGTGGAGGCGACTGAATCGATGAGGTCGGGGAAGGGTTGTCGGATCCAGGCTCCGGTGCGGGGCTGGGTGAAGCTTCTAGATCTGTGGCGAAAATCAGTGGGGCAAGAATCAGATAATCCCCTCATTGCTATCCAGAATTAGCAGATATTGAAATTCTTGTTATTGCCTCAAAATTGAAACTGCCCTGGATTTGTTGCCATTGTTTCTTGCAGTGAGATTTATGTCAGATAAGAAAGAAGAGAAAGAAAATGGGGGAAGAAGAAAGATGAAGAAAATGAGGAATTTATGTATTTTCTCTTTTTTATTTTTCTTTCTAAATTCAGGGGTAAAATTCTCGTTTCATTGAGTCGTGGCTAAACTTTCGTTTGACAATTGAAGTCAGCAGCACTGGAGTTAGTTTGACACATTCATCAACAAGTTATAGTTATTTTGACATTTTCTCATTTTGCAGATTTATATTAATACTTTCAATATAGAGTTAAGGTAATTTTAGCCCTCGATTCTATTTTTAATCACGTAATACTATAAAAATTACGCAGTCTTATTTTAGCCAGACTATAATTTTTTGTTTTTTTTGAAACAAATGTTCGTACTCTCTCTCATTAAATAAATTCATAGTGCCCCACACAAAGGGGGTGTGGCTCCCTTGTGTCTCACACAAAGGTGGGGTGAGACTCCCACACAACTCACATGAAGTGAGGCTCCTACACCCAACACGGTGTAGTTGGAGACTGAACCCCAGAAACTTGCCCCAGGCCGGATTCGAACCTGGGGTGTTCCTGGGGCGGGCATGAGCCCTGGCCACTGGGCTATTCCTAGTTGGTTTAGACTATAATTTAGGCAGAGGTCATTATTCACTGTGCAACTATTGAACACTTTGATTTGCACGAGGCTCATTTTAAATGTTACAAATAAATTTGAGAAATACTCCTCCGTTTCACTAAGAGTGATACACATTAAATGACACACTTTCTATTTTTGGCAAGAATCCTACAATTTCATCCACTCATTCTCCTTTTTACTTTCTACGCTCAATTTCAACTTCTCATTTTCTTCATATTAATCCAAGAGTCTAAACATAGGGTGCCACCCTTAGTGAAATGTAGGGAGTATTAAATTTGGTGTTGTTACTTATATAACCGTCTTACGTCTTAAATGAGGTGGAATGCTATTTCACGCCCTGTATTTTACTTGATTACGCCCTGTATTTTATACTATATAAATACTCACATTTTTTTAACATTAATGTAAATGACTGATTTCCAAATTTAATTATGGTTGTTGTCATTAGTAATTAATTCACAATTAGTGAGAATTAAATGTGCAATAAATGTAATTGATTGATATGGGATGTGGTTGCGCCGGTCAACGGTGAATGGCCGGATGGAGGCGGTTAACGCCGGAGAAGTCAGAAGTCAACGGTGTTCCGATGGGTGAATCGGAGTAGATGAACGGAGGCGGCGATCGATCTTCTCCGGCGGCAGAGCACACGTTTTTAGAGGAGAACGACTCGATGCTCCTCCGCCGGCGGCGCGCTCGTCTTCTCCAGCCGTTCGGCCACCGCGCACGTCGTCTTCTCCGCCGTTCCTCTTCCCTCTCCGGTGACGCCGGTTCTCTCCTCTCCGGCGCAAGACTTCTCCTCCAGCTCTCCGGCCTCCGTTCTCTCCACTCCGGCTAGTAATTCTCTCCTCCCGTTCTCTCCACTCCGATCTACGCCTCTCCCTTTCGTGATTCTCTCATCCCGTTCTCCTCGGCCAGTGGCGAACCCGTCCTCCTCGGTGAACCAGCTCCCGTTCTCCTCGGCGAACCAGCTCCCGTTCTCCTCGGCGAACCAGCTCCCGTTCTCCTCGGCGAACCGGGCTCCCGTTCTCCTCGGCCAGTGGGGAACCGGGCCCTCTCCCCAAACCCCGGTTCTCCTTCCCGGTTCTCCCTCCCAGTTCTCCCTCCCGGTTCTCTTCCCACACCTCTCCCGGTTCTCCTCTGGAATCCCTCTCCCAAACCCCTTCCGGTTCTCCTCTGGAATCCCTTTCGGTTCTCCCTTCAATTTTTCAGCTTTCTCCCACAAAATTTTCGGTTCTCCTTTGCCTAACTACCAACTACCCACATTTAATGTCATTTACTCCATTATACCCGAAAACGTGTAATTTTTTTCTATAAATTATTCTGTAAATCTCATTGGGTAAAAATCTCAAATTTTTTACTCCAAACAAGGGTGTTGGAAATTCTATGTCTTTGGAGGTAATATTTTAAATTTTGTTTCTGTCTATTCTAATAAGTAATAGTTAAATTTACGATTTATTAGTTTTTTAAGTAGAAATTTATGTTCATCTTAGTATTGTAATTTATTAATTGTAATCTAATAATTATTGAAATTTATTAAGTTATTCATCTTACAATAGTTGAGCACAGGAGGATTTTATTTAAATTTAAGCACTGTAATGTACTGTATTTATTTACTGTATTGTAGTGTATAAATTTATTCACTGTATGTATTTATTTTCAAAAGTTAATTATTAAACATTAAATTTGTGACGTTAATTTTATATTATTTTTTAAACCTTAATTTAAAATGGATGAATGTAATTTTTTTTAAAGTTAATTTATAAACGTTAATATTTTAACCTTAATTTTATTTCATCTAATTTAATTTTTACTTTATTTTATTTTATTTAAATTTATTTTTTAACCGTTAATTTAAAATGGAGGAATGTAATTTTATTTTTAAAAGTTAATTATTGAACATTAAATGTTTGAAGTTAATTTATTTTTGTAAAAGTTAATTTTTGAACATTAAATGTTTGACGTTAATGTTTGAACATTAATTTTTTTTAGTAAAAGTTAAATTTTGAATGTTAATATTTTAACCTTAATTTCATTTCATCTAATTTAATTTTTACTTTATTTTATTTTATATAAATTTATTTTTTAACCGTTAATTTAAAATGGAGGAATGTAATTTTATTTTTAAAAGGTAATTATTGAATATTAAATGTTTGACGTTAATTTATTTTTGTAAAAGTTAATTTTGAACATTAAATGTTTGACGTTAATGTTTGAACATTAATTTTTTTTCGTAAAAGTTAAATTTTGAACGTTAATATTTTAACATTAATTTTATTTCATCTAGTTTAATTTTTAATTTATTTTTTAACCGTTAATTTAAAATGGAGGAATGTAATTTTATTTTTAAAGTTAATTATTGAACATTAAATGTTTGACGTTAATTTTTTTTTGTAAAAGTTAATTTTTGAACATTTAAATGCTTGACGTTAATGTTTGAACATTAAAATTTTTTTGTAAAAGTGAAAATTTTAACTATAGTATTTTAACCTTAATTTTATTTCATCTAATTTAATTTTTAATTTATTTTATTTAAAATTTAATTTTATTCAAACATTTATTTTATTTAAACGTTAATTTACGACATCATTGTGTTTGGTAGAATATTTGATTGAAACTAATTAGTACTTGATGTTTATTGTTGTTTAAGGATGACAATCAGTCATGTGGAGCTGTTGCAGGGGGGAATGGTTACTCAGCATTTGCAACCACAAATGTGTTTCCAAGTCACACTGAAGCTTATTCCAACCTGCAACGGACTGCTCGTCATGTAGGATTTGAACTTGTCATTGGGGCCTACAAAAAAAATAAGAATGGTCCCCTGAGGATATATTGCATTTGCAATCAGGGCCGAAAAGATAAGGTTGTCGATATAAACAATTCGGATATTGTCCGACGAAGTAACACTTCGACTAGAAGTTGTGACTGCTCATTCATGATTGTCATGAAAGAGAGCAGCACAAGGGAGGGTTGGAATGTAGTACCGTGCAAGGATTCTCGCCGAGGGATGCACAACCACCCGTTTTCATTGTACGCTGAGGGTCATAGACAGAGCAGCATGCTCCATGCGGAGGCGAAACAAATGATTAGAGATTTAACGAATTCTGAAACATCCCCCAGGCATATCAATGCCAGTATTAGTAATTCATTTCCAGACCTGCATCAGACCATTAGGCAGGTGTACAATGAGAGATCGGCCTATGGAAGAGAAAGGCGAGGCGGCCGCAACACGGCCGAGAATTGTTTGCATCTTGCCACCTCCAATGGGTATGTCACTAGTCACCGCTCAGCACTTGATGGTACTTTGACTCATTTATTCATGGCTCATCCCGAAGCCATTGTGGCATTTCGCACGTATCCATGGGTTGTGGCCATCGATTCAACGTACAAGACTAATCGCTACGGCATGTCATTCATTGAGATGGTTGGTATGTCTCCTTGCAACACAAATTTCCTGATTGCCTACGCAATTGTTGTCGAAGAAACGACAAATACCTATGAGTGGGTTCTAAAAGCACTTAGAAGCTTGCTTGTCGATGGACCGTTCCCTGAAGTTGTGGTCACCGATCGTGAGATGGGATTGATTAGGCCACTTCGGGTTGTGTTTCCAGAATCGAATTATTTGCTTTGCACCTGTCATGTTAACAAGGACGTGTAGGCATGTGTTACGGTGTTAACGGGGAATAAGAGGAACGGGGCATCCTTCAAGAATGGTTCTTGGTCCCGGATTTGCAATGCATCTATCGTTTCTGCGTACGAAGCTGCATTGGTAGATCTGAGGGCTGGTTGGTCTTGGAGCGAAGCTTTTATTAGTTACGTTGAGACCACATGGCTCAACCCCCATAAGGAGAAATTTGTTCGGGCATGAACGAATAGATTTCTGCATTTTGGGAACACAACTACATGCAGGGTCGAAAGTGCACACTCGTCATTGAAATGGTGGTTACAAACATCAACTGGTTCACTGGATACGATATGGAGGCGTGTCGACCTGCAGATAGCCGGGCAAATTACTATAATCAAGGACAACCTCGAGAAATCAAGAACGCGCATTGGTAGATTGCACCGTAGAGTCCCTTTCAACAACTTGTTCAATAATGTGTCAAAATATTGTCTGGATAAATTGACGGTTGAGTACAGGAGGATTGATACACTTGGAGCACAGGTCTACGCATATTGTGGTTGTGTACTGCGTTCGACACACGGAATACCATGTGCATGCGTCATGTCGAGGGCAGTTGAACAAGGAATCCCCCTGTATTTGGACGACATTCATCCACTGTTTAAGACTCTGGCATTAGGTGATCACTTACAAAACAAGGAAAGTATTTCCAGGGTTGAACAGGATTAAGCAGTGTTCAACGGTCAATTGGAGGAGCTGGTCTGCAGCGACCCATCGGTTCTCCGACGGGTTTCAAGCTACATAGATGAGCAGTTGCATCTAGAGGACAACGGCATTGGAGAGCTGGACAATTGTACTAGTGCACGTGGGAGACCAAGCGATCAGGTCCCCCGGTCAAGATCAACCAGGCGATCACCGAGCTACCACGAGCACGTGAACAGGTGGTACAGGCCATCTATAAGCAGGCGTAGTTCAAGGTCCACGGGGCGCGGTACATCAGGGAAAGGTAGCCGACACGGTAAGTACAAACATTATTCTTCCAAGTGAACGCCTCATTAGAATGAAATTAATCTTCATGTTTTCTCTTGCAGCGACATTCCCGTACCTCGACAGTGTCCCTCACATTATCAGGCGTTACATCGAAGGCTGGAACGATGTTTTGAGTGATGGAAACTGTGGCTTCAGATGCGTTGCTGATGCGTTCCATGTAGATGGTGAAGGTGAATGGTCTGGGGTGCGCCGGGAAGTATTTAACGAGTTATCGACTCATTGGCCTGACTATGTTCCCATATACGGTTCGAAAGACAACGTTGAATTAGCTAGAACCCGTATACACCACACCAAAGGTCCATGTGGACGAGAACATTGGTTTGCGGTCATTGCAAACATGTTTCCTGTCGCCACCTACTACAACACAGTTGTAGTTTTATACTACATTCTAGAGAATGGGTCGGCAGACTATTGTTGTACAGTCTTTCCATTGAGGGCTGGCGGGAGCGAGGATGGAACAAGGAGGGAGCTACACATTGTATACATTCGCAGTGCAAGTCATTTCGTCCGGATATATGTGAAGGAAAACCGCCCCATGCCCCCTGTGGTTAATCTGTGGACCACATGGAGGAAGTCTGATGTCGTTGGTTGGGAGTTACCCTTCCGTAGGAGGATGGCGGCTTGGACCAAAGCATACACGCCTCATAATTAATAGTTGTACAATAGTGAGTAGAATTGCATCATACGAGCGCTATGGTATTTGACCCAATGAAACAGTTCGGCATGTACGCCTAGTAAAAAAATATTATCAAAGAGTTCCGGTTACAAAAATGAACAAATTAAAGGCAAACAGTGCGTTCATACATAGTGATCCAATCACCTAGGGAATGAGTTCATAACCGTGGCGTCTGCGATACTCCTCACGACGACTGATCCAAGTAGTCAACAACTCCTTCATACACAGGTCGACAAGTCCATGAATGGTAGTAGAGTCAAACGGATCCAAGTCGCTCATCATGTCATTCAACAACTGATACATAGGAAACACATGTTATCATAACGAAACAATTAGATTTAATATAATTAATTAAAGCAAACAGTTAGAGAAAACTTACCAATAAATCAAGATGTGTTTTATCTGGTCTACAACTCGTAGCATCATGTAATGACATACAAATAAATAAAATGACAATTGATTTATTGTAAGAGAAAATAAAATAACATACATATAAATAAAATGTAAAGTGATATGACGAAACAGTGCATAATTTCAAACAACTTATGGAAAATAATTAATTACAGATAAAATACATTATCAACTTCCGCAACAAGTACATTTTTCAATTACTTACTTCCCATGCAAATTTTTACAAATAAACTACATATTCACTAATGCATAGAAACATGTAAATATAACGTAAAAAATCACACTCTAAACAAAACATTTAATTCTTTTCAAATCCCATACAACGAACTATTTATGTTTTTTATTTACAAATTATAAAATAATTTACTAAATCACTATACAATAATTTACTTGTTTAACAAGTGAAATTATTATTATTATTATTTATTGATATAATTATTAAAACATATCATCATCATTTACTACAAAATTGTTTTTATAAGATTCAAAAATTTGATTTTCATAATATTAATTTAAATAATATTATATTCTATTATATTATATATACTTTCCAAATTACTACAATAGTTATCATTTTAAAATTTAAACTAAACAATTTCTAAAATTAACTATTTTTTCATTTTAATTCCAAAGTTCATACAATTCATAATATTAGATTTTTCAAATTTAATTTACTATTTGATTTCCAATTTTCTGATTAAAGAATTTATTTTTCAATTAAACCTTTAAATTTTCTAATATTTGCACCCAAACCCCTCATCTTCCTCATCCCTCCAACTCCAACCTAAACCCTAAGCCACCAACCGCCGCCGCCGCCGGCCTCTTCCGCCTTCGGACGCCGCTCCAGCTCCTCCGCCCGAAGCCACCTCCTCCCCTCTCCTTCTCCTCCTCCTCCCCTCTCCTTCCCCTCTCCTTCTCCTCCTCCTCTCCTTCTCCTTCTCCTTCTCCTTGTCCTTCTCCTTCTCCTTCTCCTTCTCCTTCTCCTCTACCTCTCCTGCTCCACCTTCCCGATGCCGCCGTGCCCGCTCTTCTTCACCACGGCCCGACGCGCGAAACCGGCCAAGGGCCACTTCCGGTCCATCCTGCTACAGCCCGACACCACCTCCAATTCATCCTCCTCCGGCCATTTCGCACCACCAATCCGACGGGTAAGAACATTTCTAACACAGCCCAAAATTTCTAACATTTTCTAACAATCCCCAATTCTAACAATTATAACAAGTTCTAATAAATTCTAACAGATGGGCAAGAACATCTAACCCATTCGAGATTCAGAAAATCAAACAATTGTACGAAATTAAATTTTTTTTTCTGAAAAACTTACGTTTTCCGGCGAGATTCAGGCTTCGTACGGTGCCCGGAGGTGGTCGGCGTCAGTCGGTGGCCGTTGACAGCGGCGGCGGGCAGCGGAATCCAGCGAGAGGTGGTGGTTGCTGGTGCCTGGTAGAAAGGAAGAGAAGCAATTTTGGGCTAATTAAAAGTGTTCTCACAAATGTGGTTCAACTACTTTTATACTACCCAATTTCTTCAAATAAAATTATTTATTCAAATAAAATTATTTATTCCAAAATATAAATACATGTATTTATATATATATTAGGGCGTAGATGGTAAAATACGATGGCAAAGTCTTGGGAAAGACGGTCTTTCCATATGCTTATGGAAAGACGGGGTTTAATTCGAATAATAAAAGGTAAAAGGTCTTAGTTGCAACATTAAAAATTTAGTATGCAACCTGTAGTAGTTATAAAATTTATAACCCGGTTCATGCAACCCAAAAATTTTATCTTAATTTCTTCTAATTTACACTTTAAACCTTGGTCTTTCCATGACTTATGGAAAGACCGTCTTTCAAGAGACGCACTCAAATACGATATATCAATACCCTAAATAATGACACTATCTTTAGAAAATTAATGTGTTACTGCAAATTGAACCAAAAGCTGGTCCGATATTCTGAAAAGCTACGCAGTCTTCTGTAGATACGTTTCCTTGTAGAAATTCTGATGGGTCAAAATTTTCAGAAACGCCAAGCCTGCCTGCTAAATAAGACACAATCAGGTTTTCAGAAACTCCAAATTCAACAAATATCTTTGGCTGGACATGGCGTTGCAAGCGGGTATGGGCGCCTCGAGGCTGGTCCTCATCATCGGCACAGGTATTCCTTCATTCCCCCGCTTTCTTCTAGCTGCATACTAGTAGTAGAGCTAGCATAATCCAATCACCGGATTTCCGATGTAGGTACCGTGGGAACTGCGCTGTATCGGAACGGTAAATTGTCCGACGTCCTTGAGGAGTTGCAGGTACTCGATCGTTTCTCCGTTCTGTTTGACTTCCGTTTCAATTGACCTTGTTATGCGGAATTAAAGATATTAATAGTGCAAAATGATGCTGTTTGAATAGTTCAGTTGATTAGTGGAAGGGACTAGGGCATGAAATGTTGGTGTTTTGATTGTTCTTTTATTTATAAAATGTTTTCTGGTAGAAACTGCTGAGCAAAGATGGAGCAGAAGATATTAAATCACAGGTGAGCATTTTGTTTCGTGGACAAGCAGTAGCTGCTACTTTGTGCATGTGTACTTTTAATTATTGCTGTTTTGTAATTCTTTATTTACTTCAGATCCAGCGGATCACGGATGAACTGAAAAGGGCGAGCCAAAGTCGCCCAATCATCATCAATGGGAGTGGTTCGGGGATGAATGGTAACTGATCGCTTCTAATTTGTGGTGCATAAGAAAAGCTTGTTCATAGGAGAAGAGTGTCGTGTGGGAATTTTGTTATTGATACTACCTTGTCCTTTGGAAATAAAATTTTTTTCTGGAGAGTTAACCTCGACTGGTTTAGCTTGGTTGTTTGACGGTTGACCTTTTAGGGATATATGCATATTTTGGTCTTTGGAGATATTCATACATCTTAATTGGTTCGTTTGTAAGCTAATGTTTTAGTATCTTTCTTTGTTTTCAGTCTCATCTCTAGTGGTGCCTGCTGCTGCTGTTGGTGCTTTGGGCTATGGATACATGTGGTGGAAGGTGAGATAGGCTGCTGCCTTAACATTTCTCTTCTTGGTTATTTAAGTTTTTTAATCCGTGTGACAAAGTTTAAGAAAAAAAACTGATTATATTTTGAAAATATTATTCAACCTAACTGTTTCTTTATCTAATCTTTTGAATCAATCATTTGTAGGGCATTTCATTCTCAGACTTTATGTATGTGACAAAGCGTAGTATGGCGGCTGCTGTGGAGAACTTGACAAAACGTCTGGGGCATGTATCCGATGCTATTGCAGTGAGTGTGATATACAGTCTTTTTTTTTCCGTTCCTATTTTTATTCTCCAATGTCCTCACTTCTTTTACCTTTATTTTTCTCGTGGTTATGGCCTTGTATTCATAACTGAGAATGTGATTGCTATTTTTCTCTTTGGCTTAATTCATGATGAGTTTTCTTTCATTTTGAGTTGTTTTTTGTTGTTTCGGCATATTTGTTTTACTACCCTCTCATAGGTTCTATAAGTCTGCGACCTTAGCATCTACGTCTTCACGACCGTAGCAGTGGTGTCATAACATTCGTTGATTCTAGAACATGCATGCTTAACTGTCTTTGCATAATAGATTGATTAATCCTGATGGGTTCTATTGTTTCATTTAGGAAGCTAAAAGGCACTTGACTCAAAGGATTGAGAACTTGGATGGCAAATTGGATGAGCAAGTGGAGATGTCTAAATTAATTCGATCTGATGTAATGTTTTCCTATACAATAGTTCCCTGCAATGCTACGTACCCAGCTGCTCACTAGTAGTTTCTTGACTGTCTTCAGCCTAACTCAAACTGATTTTCTTATATCTTTTAACCAGGTCAACGATGTACGTGGTGATCTTTCGCAGATTAACAGTGACTTGGATGAATTGCAAAGGATGGTTTCAGGGTTGGTAAGTTTACTCATTTACCTGATTACTTGACAAATAAAAGTTTCTGTGAGATAGTTGATAGAAAAATGTTACTAGTATTCATGATTGATAATCAACCATCTTTTATCTGTTTAAAAAACAAATGCTCCTAGGTGTGTTACTGAGATGAATAACCACAAATAACTTGAGACACACTAGTGTACATAAGTAAATTTAGCAATAACTTGTTGGATTGTAGAGCTAAGATTAGGGGAAAAGAAGAGTGTAATAGTAGCAGCACACTGGCTACAATCCCCCAACATTTTGTCATTACTTCAGGATACTAACGGAAAAGGAGGAAATAGTTGTTTGTCTGATTTTCTCATTGGTAACCCCACATCTTCTACACTATGTGCATTGCATTACTCTTTTTAATAAGTTGCAAAAAAATTTGCTGCAGTATTTGACCAAAGTATCTTTTTTCCTTTTATTCAATTTGCTTCTGAGTTTGTGCCTAATTTTGTGTCATTTGCATTTGCAGGGTGACAAGCTTATTACAATGGAAGACAAACAGGTAAATTAGCTTAAAGTACTATGAATCCAGTTTACAAAATGTTTCTAATGGATGCCCAAATGGAAAAGTGATTTCCACTTTTATATGGTATAAAATTAGTACATTGGCGATTGTCATTTGGTTTCTTCTAATGGTTGATATTCTCTTGTATCCTTGAAAATGCTACAGGAGCTAGCAAATATGGGTGTTCTCTATTTATGCGGCGTTGCCAATGGACAGCGGGTCAAAATGCCTGAAACCCTCCAAGTTTGAGCTGAACCTTGAAAACTTTTACCTTTTACTTTGGATCAGAGTTTTGTTATCTCAACATCATCATCATGTAACCTTGCTCTCTAATTTTCAGGAACATCTCAAGGGTGTTGGCAAATCAGTTCCGAGTCTGGTACTTTCTCTCTCACTTTCACAACTCTTTGCATTGTTCACATCAATTCATACCCTAATAATTTAAATATCATCTGTTCTTAAGGGCCTCAAGGAATGGGAAACACTGGGAAATGGACTGAATAGGTTAATAACTGATGGGAATTCACATGGTGGGATGGAAAAAGTAAATGACCAAAAACCTAGAAGTGTGACAAGGTACAACTTTCATCTTCGGATACCCTCTTTGACCTTGTAATTTACATCTCACCTTGAGTTTTTATAGATATCTTGTGGTGGCATGACCAGTTTCATGCATATCCTCATTAATTTCTAATGAGGCAACTGCTGATAGTGTTCTTCGTGCATATACTCATTGGTTTCAAATGAAGCAACTGCTGAGAATGTTTAATTGACTGTGTTTGCAGGATGCATTTGGCAGGTTACTGATGAGGACAATTTATTTAAAGTCGTGTTTAGAGTTTTCATGGAGCAGAGCCTTCTCCTGATTTGTTTGTAAGCTATTATTTCGTCATCATGATCTTCATAACCACTTTTGCGTTTTCAAACTCAATTTATTACCTTACTGAGATCTGTTTGAATCATATGTATAGAAATTACTCTGTCGGGAGTATAGAAATCTGTTTGAATCTTATGTATAAAAATTACACTAATGATACAGAACGGGATTGACTATTGCACCTATATACTTTCGTTTGCATTGTACAAGTATGAGGAGGTGATAATATGGCAATAGCTTTTGCACTTGGAGCTGTTGCTGGAGTATGATATACTTTGGGTTTCACTTAAGAGGCACTTCTAGTAGCATATCATACATCATGTGACATGTAAAAGAGAAGATGTCGGCGAATTCGGACAAATCCGATTGCTACCTGCCTGACACTTAATGCATATTAGCTTCGGCGTCGGATTGGGGTCCTTTAATTTTATTTTTTGCTGTTTTCAACAATTAAATGATCATCCTTAAGCTAACACACCATTGCATATTCAACAATGGCATGTGTACGGAGAGTCAAACAGGACAACAAAGAAATGCATGATGTCCTATAAAAATTGGATGTCGATTTATAATATTACAACATACTACTGCACGCATTTACTAACGTACTATAGCTCCTACACTACCTTCTCTCCTGATTACCATTATCACAAACAGAAGCCTGGAAATATTTTGGAAATATATGAGGGAGTAAAAAGGAAAATACCATTATAACAAATATGTACAGATTATAGCTGGGTGGGAGTAATCACTCCCTTGCTCTGCTTCATATGCTTTCTCAAACAGTAATTTACATACAAGAGACCTGCCTTTGTTTCACCATCTCCTCCAAATTCTTCGATACCAAACCCGTCAAGTTGGGATCTTCAAATTCAAACTCTGGACCGAGTCTACAGCAGAGATGCAAATACTAAGAGTTTGGATAGCAAAAAAACATAACTTTTTGTAAACTGAGTTTGTAGTTCTATTTAAGTTCTTACTTCGGATCAAGCACCAACTTTTGCACTTCTTTGATTGCCCAACTTGCAGCATACAAAGATATCTTCCCGACCTGCACCAGAGTTTAGCAGCATTCCTAATATAACTTTTCGGATAAAGTAGCTACCCAATAGAGGCATAAGAAAACGATATTATTCTTTCTATTACTTGTACCTCCAGTAATTGAAGCTTGGCATCATGGTCATTTGGAAGGCCACGAATTTCTCCAGCTAATCGAGAGGCCTCACTTAAACTTTCAGGAGAAAGAAAATCAAGACCCAGTTGAATGGTGGACTGAGATTAGAAAGAACAGAAATAATTTATTTGAAAGAAATGCATTATCAAGACAATAAATCAATAACACGCAGGTCATCAAGTATCCCAAAAGTTTTTTTTGAGCCTTTTAAGAACAATCGCATAATATTTTTCAGGCAAATAAGGATAAAGTCTGCCAAATTCCATCTTATAGACAAAATGACATTCAATGTGTATTTAAGCTAGGTAAGTCCAATTCATAATTTTCATGCAAATTTGCATTATGTCAGATTGGCTCAATTCAAAAGTAAGTTATCTTTACCTCCTACAACTTGAACTCAAAAGACTCAGTTTTACAATTGCGGTGACTACAAATTGCAAAGTTCAACAAATAGCTCACCTGGAGACTTTTCACTTGGAAAGGACAACCAGCTGGGATGAAAACAGCTTCCCCTAATTTCTGGTCAAATGACCATGGTTCTACTCCTGAAATAAAGTTCAATTACTTATTTAATATCTATAGTAGAAAAACTTGCAGATAGAAGCACACACAGCAACCTTCATATCTATTTTTGTAAGAAATGATTGAATATATCATAATGTCAAACTAAAAACTCCTCCCAAGACATCAGGGGCACAGGATTATAAGATATTATCCTTTGTTCTGGGACTGAAATGTCAAGACAGCTAAGAGAGGAAATATACTGAGCAAATCAAGCAGCTAATTGAACAATAAATAACCCAAACAGGAGCATATACTTGGTGTACTGCATACCATGCTCTTCCTTCAACATCTTCTTGTGATGATCATTCAAATAAATGACACTATCAAAGACAGGATGATGCACCTGAGTCAAGTAGAATGGTTTCAGTAATGAGTACAATTACATAAACCAGAGTCCATAATATTTTCAGCTTCAGTTGAGTTTTGTAAATATAACAATTGGGGATAACAGATTTGTTTACCTTAGTAGTACTGTCATACATCTTGAAATCCTTTCTGTGATTTCTTAGAAATTCAATCAGCATAGGAACATCCTGACGGCGAAAAACATCCCAACGCGCTCCAGCTGTAAAACTTTCAGAGCTTGTTTGACTACCTGCAATCACAACTTCACTGCTGAATGTTTCTGCTACACCAACAGAAACGGCTTCAGTTCCTAGACCCGCCATTGTCTCTTCCTCACCTAAATCTAAATTAACCTGATGCTCATCTGCTCTTTCTTGTTCAATGGTTAATACTTTTGCCGATCCTTCATCTAAACCCATTTGTTGATCACTCAACTGTTGCCTCCTTCCTTCAGATTCAACAAATTCCTCCTGGACAGTTTCAATGTTTGTCCTCTCACAGCCTAATGGTTTCACAACACATATATGCACCAGCAAAAAGACCTAAAATAAAGTAGGAAAACCTCAGTCAAAATCATCAATGCATGGGCAGCAGTGAGGATGAGAAGTCGTTAAATGGTGAATATACTCAACATGTATAGCCACAGCAAACCCCCCAAAAGAAAATACCAGAAGATAAATGTGCTACATGTCAGGTCATGGATCCTAATAATATGGAGGTTCACTCTAGAGGTGACAATATTTATGAAGTCATTTGTTGAAAAATAAGGACAAAAAGTCATGTGAATCACCACCCCACCCCCCCCCCCCCCCCCCCCCCCCCCTCCCCCCAACATTAAAATAAATTGCACGAAGATAATGTGCTATACTTGCCATGTCATGCATCCTAACATGGAGGTTCTCTCTAGAGAAGTTTCGGTCCAGTTCTTCACACGGGCCATAGTAAAAACGAAATTTAGCACCAACATCATTCTGCAAAGAGTAATGAGGCAATTTTGCAGGAACATTCAGAAGCCCCCACTTTGAATGGATAAATTCAAGCAAGGGAAGTTTACTGATAAAGTCGGGTCTCTGGTACATCAAAAACTCTTCTGAAGCACTAGGAGAAGGCCAGTCCTTCAACTTTAACATTTGCCGCTGACCATTTTCATCAGTTCTTCCCTCTGAGTATCCTTTCATGAACTCACTGAGTCCTATATCAACCTGACATTATATTAAGCAATGAGGAAGAAAATTGTGCAACTTTTGGGAAACATGAATAGGCAATGAGGAATCATTAATCAAAGTTATAGATGAAATGCGAGAAATAAATCCTGCCCTACACTAATCTGTTAATGTGTTTACCTCTGTCCAATCAAAACAGTTAATAGCCTTGACCGTTCTATTTTCATCCTTGAGTTTTTCTTCTGCCGTCTCACTTATTCCTTTCAGTATAACCATGGGATTCAAAATTTCCTCAGAAGAAATGCCAAAAACTTCTTTGACAATAACAGGTTCTCCTCGACTCAAATGGGTTTTGAACTCCTCTATCCCTTCAGCCTTGATATATTGGGCTGATGGGTAATAAAGAAAATTATTATTGTTACCATCTTCTCTAGATGCAGCCTGAAAGATTCTGAGATCATAATCAGATATGTTCTCATTCCAAGAATCAGTAACCTTGCAGCCACTAACCATTTCTTCTACATGTTTCACTATGACTGCCACCCAGTTCATTTTGAAGATGCGTTTTAACATTAATATCGAGTGGCCACAACCCCCATACTGCTTTGGTGGACATGGGATGATACCATCCTCATTGGTTCTCCAATCAGAGTACGTTTTCATCATATTTAGTTGAGAACTAGACAAACTAAGTTGCTCAGATGCACATTCTTCGTCATCATCTCCAACTGCTATGTGATTCCCTGTATTTCTCTTCATAGCGATTCTAGATGCTTCTCTAATATCTTTACAGCAGCTGAGACAAAGATCATACGAGCAACTGGGACAGTGCCTGTGATAGTCTATTATCGGAATTCTGCAAAAGTTACTGCAACATAAAAAGAGAAAAATGTTCCAAATTACACAGTTACAGGGAAGCCAGCTCAAAATAGTTCCAAATATCGCTTAAAGTAGACAGAAGAAGCTATCAGCTATTATAACTTTACCAGCACATCTGCTCATCTGCATTCAGTTTTGTCCGTGCAAGATCCTTAGTTCCTGAAGTAGACAAATGAAACATTAAAAAATTACAGGCATCAGCAAGGAGATATGGATAGCCGATCCTACTATACACCACAGACGTCTGACCTGCTAGCCTATTATCCAATTCCACTTCAGAGCTCTGTTCACGATGGATCTGCTTAACAATGGGAAACACTGCAGATAACAGGCAATAGAGATGTTGCAACTTGTCTTGGGCAGGTATATCCCGAATCCTTGCCTGCAATCAGGAAGCAGTTCTCAATAACTGCAACTCCTAATAAGAACATTTCTAAATCTACAACTAATTTTGCTAAAGATTTATCCAATTCACTCTAATATAAATTTATTCTAAACAAAGACATTAAATAGGTTCTTCCATAGATCTTCTATTACTTTATAATCAGCCAAGACAATCAAATTTTCATCTTTTAATACTTTAACCTGTGTCAAAAATTCCCTCCTCACAATCTTCTTATTCTTCTATCTTTGATGTTCTTACTCCTTCCCAACTAACATTAATACATTCTTTGAAGGCATTTTTATTTTATTTTTTGCCTGAGAAATTATTTATGTGCATGATTAAAAAGGAAACAAAAATAGCGTTACCAAATAGAAGTATACTTTTATCAAATTATCTCCCCGTAAGCACAACTTGCATCTGCAACTACCCCGACATGCTGGACAAACCTTCTGAATTTCTTCCACAGAGATGTCAGAGTACCTGTAAGACCACTATCTAATTAAGACCCAAAACCATTCCATGATAATGAAGAACTCCCCAATGAAATTGTTTTCTTACCAAGTTGAAATGCAGGTATCACAATATCCTCTTCTATCACAGTTGAGACACCAAACAACCCTGTCTCCTTTGATTTCCTTGCATTGATGGCAAGGTTGCCTTCCGGTGTCATCTGAAGATGCTGACGGTTCTGAGCTTGCTTCAGAAGTATCCTATCAAGTAAGGCATCACTTTGAGCAACAGAAAGCAAATAGAGGCAAGACATTTCACTAATGGGGCACCAAGAACAGATTTATGACCTTGAATGGACCAAAGAAGTTATCTTATAAACTAAACATCTTAACATAGCAGTCAAGTCTACTTCTTGAATTTTTTTAATGTCCCGCCACTTATCAATTTCAGCAGAAATTTATAGATTGGAAATCCGTTTATCACAACTATATGGCATGTGATATATTTTAACAAAATCAGAAAGATCATCAGAGTCAAGACATTTTTATCTCTCATGCACATCTTTTAACCTATCTATACAGCCCCGTGTTAGAAAAATTTTCCGATCACAAAAGTTATTTTCCTTCCAGCCGTTCATTGAGCAATAACAATGATAACAAAGGATACAAATAATTTTTGTTATATACTTTATATGTATATGCATTCTAAAATAACCCTGTACTTTCCCTCTAATTTATATTGAAGTAAACTAAAAAAAATAATAAAAATAGTAATAGTAGACTAAATTAGGCTAAATTTCATCAAACCAAAATTTACTGAGCTGAACTAAATTGAATTGAAGTGCAGCAAAGTTGAAAAGAACAGGGTTGACAGCAGGATGATCTAAAGCATTATAAAAGAAGATAAAGTATATCCCAATAACGAACGGTATGTGGAATTTCTTCTCAGCATTCTTTTACAAGATAAACTCAATGATAACATGAAAAATATATAATTTTGAAATGCAACAGAATCACATTTTGACTTACAGTCACAGGACTAGAATCGTCCAACTTCTGTGATCTGCTTCTAGATGAAGCCACAGTAGAGAGTTGTTGCGGCCTGTATGTTCTTCGATTATCCTCATATAAACTATTATCCCTTGGTAAATTATCATCCCTTGGTAAATCATCATTTGGTTTGAGGGAGCTGCGAGCAGAGAGATCCTTTGTGGATAGTTCTTCAGGTGAATATTTCCTTGCTAAATCATCATCCCTTGGTAAATCATCATTTGGTTTGAGGGAGCTGCGAACAGAGAGATCTTTTGTGGATAGTTCTTCAGGCGAATATTCCACAGGACTTTTTTCTAACATTTCTTTGTAGTTTTTCCCCGAGATGGGGCTAGAGTAATCTCCAACTTTGGAGGAAGGCACGTCCATGTCATCACTCTTACTCTCATAGTAGCTATCACTCTCACCCAAAAATTTTCTCTTCTTCTTCATGCTAGCTTTTAGTGCAGAATTTGCAGCTCTTTTCTTAGCTTGTATGTAGTGCTTCTCACATACTGTTTTATCCGGCATGGACAGGGCAGTGCATCTCCACTGTTTCCCATCGGACCTCTTGCATCGTAGATCATCAGGAATCCCAACACCATCCTCCCCAGCACCAGTTGCTAAGCGAGTATGATCCATCAGAATTGTTCAATACCGTAACTCAGAGGTCTATAGCATGATGGGTAACGTAAGAATCAACCTGAAAAGCCATTACAAGAAACAGAACTTAAACAGATTCGTAACCAGAAAAATAACACGTGGAAAAAACGTACAAACTAGTCCTCGAGCCATCAAATTCAACATTACAAATTCTACACGAAACACTTAAGAGTCTCAGAGTACACAAAAAAAAAGTATTAAAAGATTAAGTTCAGTTTGCAAGTATCATTTCCAACGACTAATAAAGTAGACTAAAAAATAACCACACAGTCGTTCAAGCAATCTACAAATAGCAAGGCTGATTTTGTGGACTAATTAACATCCAAAAAAGAGCTTGACGAGTCAACTATAGCTCAAAAAAACACACACATTGCCATCATTTCTAAAGATTAATACAAGAAGCAGCAATTAACACTCGCAGATCATGCTGATCAACGAAATTAAAAGAGTTCAATTAGTCTACCAAAAGCAGCGGTAGTTAAATTCAGTTAATTCCTCAAAATTACCGCCAAAACTCTAGAGCTTTCAAAACCTACCTTCAGGCCTTCCAACAACAGAAACCCTAGCTTGAAGAGAGCTCAACCGCATCACCTGCGAATCAAAAACACAAACTCACTCCTAGATTCACAAGCAGGTGAATCATGCATGCTGATACAACAAACTCCGGAGTTACGAACTCAATTACACAAAATCCTCCTGGAAACACAAAAGCAAAGGATCCTCCCGCATCACAGAGGAAAAAGGAAAATATCTACGACGGAATTCAAGACGACATCCTGAATACGCGAGCACAACGACAAGATACAGAGAGCGAGCTGAACAAAACTCTCCTTCTCTCGCGCGCGGAGCTCCTCCGTGCCTTCTGCGTGAATGTGTGTGAGAGAGAAAGTGGAGGTTACCTAGTCAGGCGCGAATATCCGAGCCGCTCAATACAGAAGCCGAAACGAACGCCGCCGGCTTTGATTCGACGGAGCACTATGTGTGAGTGGGTGTTTTCGGTGGTTGCGCCGTGAGCTGTAAAACTGTTAGGTTTTAGAGTTATATGAGAAAGGTGAGATATGAAATTGGAAAAATAAAAATAAAAATGGGCGTGTGAATGTGGAGAGGAAAGAAAAGACCAGTACAGAAATAACCAGAGATTGGTTTGCAGGAGGACTGGGAAAGACAAGCGGAACGGCGCCGTTTGGTTTATCTGGATTTTCCCCGTTTAATGTGGTTGAATCGGACCGGTGCGGGCCGGTCAATTGAATCTAGTCATGGTGAACCGTCTTTTAGGTAGATCGAATGTATTATAATTTCACACTTATCTCAAACACCATATAATTGATATTGTTTTCTGTCTATCAACCATGGGTATTCGAGTCATTTTGACTACCCTATGAAACTGAAACGATGTCGTACCCATTAAATGTGATATATTTACGTGTACATGTTTTTTTGTTTGCTTTGTTCCCAATCGATTGTTGCGGTGGCAATGGCGACGATATGGTTCTGTCTTCTCGCTTCTTCTTTTCTTCCATTATCCCCTTTGCCGCAAGGTGATATGTTTTTTAAATGTAAATATGTTGTTATTTGGAATTGTTCCTCTAGGCATTGATCACGAATGATGCAATTTTCAATTTTGAAATCTTAGTTATCATCACATATTATTGAAATTTGGTTCCTTCTCAATTCCGTTTACTTGTTTGAGGTATTTATTGAAGTATTTTTATATTTATGTTGATATGAACATAAATATATTATCACTAGAAGAGTTACAGTTCTCGAGAAAATAGACTAGTAAGAATCTTATCACTGAGTAAGGCTAGATTTCGAACTGTTACTATCATCTTGTATTCTACTAATGATTCTCTTTTGAAAACTTTAATTGCTGAGTGAATGTTGTCATTCTAAGACTCCAATGAGATGTTCGATGCATATATAGCTAATTAGCTATCTGTATAATTGCATATATAAGTCTCTATATGATAAGAGCGGCACTATTCACATAAATAAAGTCTATTCGTAGGCACATTACACAATTGGGTGGTCGTTCGCCATTGTAGTTTTATCGTCAGGTATGCTACCGAACCTTTGGATGTATAGTTATTAGTTCTGGAGTCCTCATGGGACAATCTCAGATTAGGCCAGTTTTTCCTCACATAATCCTCACATAATTGTGGTTAAATGTATATTAGATGGAATTGTCTAGATAAGGAAAATCACTTGTGTTATTTCGAGTTTACAGTTTAGACTTACTGAGATGAAGTTGTGGACGAATTGGAAGATTAATGGAAAAAACTCACTTACAGGTTTATGCCAGAAGAATATACTAGAGTTATCTAATGGTTTATTTTATATATATTTGCATGGTTTTGTTTCTAAATGAATGAAAGGAAAGCTACCGTGTCTAAGTCTAAGTTTTGGTTTCGTTTTTCTCTTCTTTATTCTTAGCTATACATGATCTCTAGCATTTCTCCAAAGCATTGAATCGATTTTAGAGAGAAGATCCCATCTTCAGTGTTAGTATAGATCCTGAAAGTGGTAAGGTTTGACACCCCCATTTTTTGAAATTTTTATGGTCACATTGATTTGAACTTGAAATAAAGGGAGAATAGCAGATGGCTGGGGATTGTAAGGCCTAATGTTGAGTCCTTTTTTTGGTTATGATCATACTATCATTTTTGGAATGGGAGAACTGCATCTGGACATTTATGTAGAGCGCATAAGAAAGAATATAAGGTGAACTTATTTCTCTTGGTATTACTAAGTAGGCCTTTCTTTTTTGCAAAACTTTAAACTGAAATGGATTCTGTTAACATTATGATTATATTTGTGTGATAAAAGTATTAGTCATATCCACACATCTTTGGTTAAACCTCCTATACAAATAGTTTGGGTGTAAGGTTATGATATGTTTTTTATTTATTTTTTATGTTGTCTCGGAAGATGAGAGTTTGTAGAATTATGTTTGAGATCGAGATTTGACTTCAGATTACTGAATCTGTTCTTCGCTGTTTGCATTTTTATTTCCATTAAATATGGGTTTCCTCCATTTTTTAGCACAGTTTTTCCAATAAGATCAATACGTTGACGTTGTCGCTCTTTCTTGTCCATGTCATCTGTTATGTTGTCCAAAGCTATTCTTCTGTTCCCACACCTCTCTTTACACAAACAAAGGCAGTAAAAACATTTAGTAGCATATTTTGCATCCCTTCTTTGGTTACTCTCAAGCTCTGAAACTCAATAGAAACCACTTGAATAAATAGTGATCATTCAGGGAACATGCATTTTTTTGTTGCACAGGTCTTCTTTTAAGACCAACATTCTCATGCTTCACAACTAATATCGATCTAAAAATGTTGTACATTTTCCCCCGACAGCATTCTCATGCTTACATTTTCCCCCGAAGCATTCTCATGTTTCACAACTAATTACACCTTTTTTAAAAATTTTAATCAAAAGCACTCATCACACATGAGTGTCGCCCCAGGCTTGCAACCAAGAATCATTAAGTTCATGAGGGTATGTTCTGTTTGCTTAATGACTTTTTGTTTAGTTGTTCTCTTTTTTCTTAACTGTTAATAACAAAGTAGATTTTAGGTTCTATTTTATATTTTCAATTAATGATAAAGTAAATTTAAGAGAATGTATCTCAAATCTTAAGGTGCCTGCAATAGTTCTAGCTTCTACTGGAGAACCTTCAAACACTTTTTTTTTCATTTGCATTAATATGCAATGTGCCTTATAAAACCACAAATAATGGTTACTGGGAGTGACATTTATGCTTTCCCTTGTTTGGAATCAAAAGGAGAACGAATTGCATGGATTTAGAGGAGTCATTGTAAGAATTACTTTTGTTCGTTGTATTATGATAAATTATAAATGAACTAACCAATTCATATGTCAGGAGTTTCTATTTTTGAGTCCCTTGTGTTTGAATTAATTTCAATACCACCAGCAAACAATGTCACATAAGACTATAGCAGTAATCATAGATTTATAGTCCAAGACTTGCATCACCATTACCATCATATTTTCTTTGGCATGGCCACATAACTAAACACATACATCCTCATCATACTTTCTGCATCATGACACACATGTATCACTCGCTCATTCAAAACTGTTTATTTTTTTCCTATTCGAGCTTTGGTTTAGTACTTTGAATTCGATCATAGTAATCTTAAGTTTCCAAATGAATTCCCGGTGTTTAGATTTTGTTGGTTTGTTTTATAAATGGTGTCTGTTAATCTAGGAAAGCTACATTATGTGTTGGACTATGTGCTGGGTTCGAGTGGAGAGGTTCGAGTGGTACTGGTTCAATTGGAGAGGGTTCGAGTAGTACTGGATTCGAGTAGAGAGGGTTAGAGTAGTACTGGGTTCGAGTGGAGAGGTTAGAGTGAAGAGGGTTCGGATGGTGAGGGTTCGAGTGGAGAGAGTTCGGGTGGTGAAGGTTCGAGTGGAGAGAGTTCGGGTGGTGAAAGTTTGAGTGAAGAGAGTTCGAGTCGAGATTTGAGTGGAGAGGTTTGAGTGGTACTGGGTTCGAGTGGAGAGTTTCGAGTGGAGAGGGTTCGAGTGGTACTGGGTTCGAGTAGAGAGGGTTCGAGTGGTACTGAGTTCGAGTTAACTGGGTTTGAGTGGTACTGGGTTTGAGTGGTACTGGGTTCGAGTTGGGAATGGGTTCGGGCGGAGAGGTTCGAGTGGTACTAGGTTCGAGTGGAGAGGTTTGAGTCAAGGCGGATGGTTGATGTTCAAGGGGTGGATTGTTTGAGTGGTGGCGAGGCGGATGGTTGATGGATCGAGGGGTAATGCCTCGAGAATGATGGTTGATGGTTCCAGGACCTCGAGGTTTGATGAATCGAGTGGAGATGCCTCAAATCAACACCTCTCAAGGCGGGTGGTTGATGTTCAAAGAGTGGATGGTTCGAGTGGTAGGGAGGTCTCGGGGTGAATGGTTGATGTTCGAGAGGTGGATGGTTCGAGTGGTAGGAAGGCCTCGAGGCGAATGGTTGATGTTCGAGAGGTGGATGGTTCGAGTGGTGGCGTGGTGGATGTTCAAGAACTGATGGTTCCAGGAATGGATGGTTGGTGTTCGAGGGATAGGTGGTTCGAATAGTGGTGTCGTGGATGTTCGAGGGGGTATATGCCTCGAGTGGGTATGGTTCGAGAGCTAATGTGGATGGTTCGGCGCTCTCAATGGTATACTCTCTCGAGGGGTGGTGTACCCTCGAGGGCTGGTACACCTCTCTCGAGACGTTGATGACGTACCCTCGAGGGGTGGAAGGTGTACTCTCTCCAGTGGGGGATGGTTTACCCTCTTGAGAGGTAGATAGTGTACCCTCGAAGGGTGGTTGACAAACTTCTTGAGGGGTGGATAATACTCTCTCCAGTGGTGGATGGTATACCCCTCTCGAGGGGTGGATAATACTCTCTCCAGTGGTGGATGGTATACCGCTCTCGAGTGGTGGATAGTACTCTCTCCAGTGGTGGATGGTACCCTCACCACTTGAACTTCTCCACTCGGACCTTTCCACTCGGACCTTTCCACTCGAACCCTCGAACCTCTTCTACTCGAACTCTTTCCACACGAACCCAGTACCACTTGAACATAGTATCAGTCGAACCTCTCTACTCGAACCTCTGCACTCGATTCCTCATCACTCGAACCTCACCACTGGAACCTCTTCGCTCGAACCTCTCCACTCAAGTCCTCATCACTCGAACCTCACCACCGGAACCTCTTCGCTCAAACCTCTCCACTCGAACTTCTCCACTCAAACCTCTCCACTCGAACCCAGTATCACTTGAACCCTCTCCACTCAAACCCAGTATCACTCGAACCTCTTTTGGACCCACTCTACTTGAACCCTCTCCACTCAAACCTCCACTCAAACCCTCTCCACTCAAGCCCAGTACCAATTGAACTCCTATTACTTGAACCGCTCGACTCGAACCATCTCCACTCAAACCCTCTCCACTCAAACCCAGTACCACTCGAACTCTTATTACTCGAACCGCTCAACTCGAACCATCCACTCGACCCTCTCCATTCGAACCCTTTCCACTCGAACCCTCTCCACTCGAACCTCTTTACTCGAACCCATCACCCCTCGAACCAAGTACCACTCGGACCTCTCATCAATTCATGAACCCTCGAGGTCCTGGAACCATCAACTGTCCTCCTTGAAGCATAACCCCTCGATCCATCAACCATCCGCCTCGCCACCACACAAACCCTCCACCCCTTGAACATCAACTATCCGCCTCGACTCAAACCTCTCCGCTCGAACCCAGTACCACTCAAACCCAATCCACATGAACCCAGTACTACTTGAACCCTCTCTACTCGAACCCTGTACCACTCGAAACCTCTCCACTCGAACCCAGTACCACTTGAACATCTCCACTCGAAACTCTCCACTCGAACCCAGTACCACTCGAATCTCGACTCAAACTCTCTCCACTCAAACCTTACCACCTGAACTCTCTCTACTCGAACCCTCACCACCCGAACCCGCTTCACTCGAACCCAGTACCACTCGAACCCTCTCTACTCGAACCCAGTACCACTTGAACCATCTCCACTTGAACCCACTCCACTCGAACCCTCTCTACTCGAACCCAGTATTACTCAAATCTCGACTCGAACTCTCTCCACTCGAACCCTCACCACCTAAACTCTCTTCTTTCGAACCCTCTTCACTCGAACCCAGTACCACTCGAATCTAGTACTACTCGAACCTCTCCAATCGAATCCAGTACTACTCGAACCCTCTCCACTCGAACCCATTACCACTAGAACCTCTCCACTCGAACCTAGTACCACTCAAACCTCTCCACTCGAACCCAGTACTACCCGAACCCTATCAAATTCATAATGTCCTAATATAACCCTACCTGTAACGGCAGGAGCGACGATGGTCCGATGGTTGTGGGTAAGGTTATAATTGTCCACCCAAATTCATCTTTTTGTCTGATGGCATTATTGTCATTTTAAGGTGGGTCAACAGTTGGAAAAGCACGGTCAATGCCGGAAAGTCTATTAGATTAGAGGATTATATTGGCACTTTCACTAATTAGGTAGTTTTTTTCTAACTTTCAAACGATTGAAGGTTGTATCGGCACTTTCGCAAGTATATAAGATTATATTGGTATATAAACAACAATTCTCCAAAATAACATATAGACAATGATTGTGACAAAACTTGTCTGCATTTATGCCACCCAATTAATTGTTTAGTTCACATATACACACAGTTCCTTGTTTTTCCACAAGTTCAACGTTTCTTTTTTATATTTTACTTACTTCATGTACTTGCAATATATTATTTCTTGAAAGGTTATAAAAATAATATATTTTTATCTTATTGATTATTTAATAAATTCCAACAAAATTTATTATTTGTTTTACAATATAGATAGTTATTCTTAGATGAATATATTTATAATATTTATTTCAATTCAAATGTGACATGTAAATATTATATATTAATTAAATAAAATATTTTTAATCAAGAACACCGCGCAACGTTCGGTAGGACTCCTGCTAGTACTACTATGAATAGAGATTAAAGAGATGATTTTTTATGAGACATTCTAACCTGTAGACAGGGGTCACTATAGAGTTCTACCTATATTTTAATTCTAGATATCTATTTCTAATAATTTTACAGTGATTGATCTCTAATTATTTTATAGAACATATCGCTAATATTTTCTAGGATTTTTTGTCCAATTTTTTCCCAGTATTTTTTCGTCATCTGCATTCTGCAGTCTGTAAAAAAAATCAATTTTTTTTAAAAAAATGCAAAAAATATCAGCGAACTAAAAATTATAAGCATCAGCCAAAAATACCAGAACATCTACGAAAAATCATAAAACATCAATTAAAAAATTATAGCAAAAAAATTATATATCATCAAGTAAAAATTAACAAAAAAATTGAAAAATCATTGACTACAACTAGGGGTGTTCAAATGCGGGTAAACACACTTTTGGATACCCGCACACCCGGGTACACACATGTGCGGGTAGTTAAAAATGCGGGCCATGGCCCGACCTGAAATACCCAAAATGCGGGTACCCGGATTGTTCAGGCCAGGTAACAGGGTACCCACTAACCCGTTTAAAATTGATATTTTTGAGATAATTATCATTTTTTTATGTAACGTAAATTTTGTATTTGTGCAAGAAAAATGTCTTTACTATAATGGTAATGCAGTTTAACAATTGAACTCTCGTGACATTTTTTTTGTACAAATAATTATCACCTTTTATCATTAAAAAATTCAACATATAATGATTAATAAGAGCAACAAGTACATAATCATCATCATCATTCCCCAGTTTGGATAAACATAACAAATATGCTGAAAATGATAAGAATAAGATCATTGTGTTAATAAATTTTAATTTAGTGGAGACCTTATGAAAGTTTGATAAGAAATTTGTGATGGAAAATCAAATATTTTTTTTATCAACTTGATTTACTGGCTACTACTAGAATAGGTTGTGACACAGTCATAATTTAAAATTCGAGGCTGAAAGGGAAGGGTCGGGACTTAGAAAGAACGATTGAGAATTCAGAGCTGAAAGAGAATGCTTGAAAATTTAGCACTTGCATTTTATGTAGATTTGTATTATTTAATAATTAATATTACAAAGATATGGACAATTGAGAATTGAGTGTAAATGTGTAGAAAAAATATTATTTAAAATTAAAAGTAATTAAATATATTTAATTTTACCTGGTACCCAGAAATCGTATTTTTGCGGCCTTGGCCCTAGCCCATTAAAATGTAAAATTTTCGGACAGGGTGTCCGACCTTGAAAAATGAAAAAGTACCTGGTTATTTTAAATTGGGTCGGTGGATGGACAGACCAGGTATTGCCAGCCGGGTATTTTTGAACACCTCTAACTACAACTAACAAAAAACAAACATCAACCTATATCACCCAAAAACTAAAAACATCAACTATTATCATCTAAATTTCACCAAGAAAATGAAAAACGTCAACACAAGGGGGAAAAACACTACAAAACATCAACCATATCACCAAAAAAACCACAATCAACCCATATCACCTAAAACTCACATAGAAAATGAAAAACACCAACATGAGAGGAAAAAAAAACTAAAAATATCAACCCATATAACCCAAAAAAAAACTTCAAAACATCGACTCATTTCAACTAAAACTCGCTCGAAAAATGAAAAGCATCAACATGAGAGAAAAGAAGCTAAAAACATCAACAAAAAAACCACGGTGCCTCAAGAATATAAATTATTCACTTTGAAATTCATAAAACATCGACAAATCTTTTTTTTTTAAAAAACTACAAATATCAACCTATATCACCCAAAAGCTACAAACATCAACTCCTAACACCTGAACCTCATCCGAAAAATGAAAAACATCAACATAAGAATAAAGACACTGCAAACATCAACTCCTATTATCAAAACCACAGCCGAAAAATGAAAAACATCAACATGAAAAAAAAACATTACAAATATCAATCCATATCACCAAAGAAACTACAAAACATCAACTCATATCATTTAAATCCCACCAAAATAATGAAAAACATCAACATACGAGGAAAAAAAAGTTACAAACATCAACAAAAAGCTACAATACATCAAGAATAAAAATTATTTTAAAAAAGGACTTGGTGAGATTTGAACCTAGGTCTCTAACCTCAAAGCCTAGAGCAATAACAACTACACCAAAGACTCATTATTAGACATGCACTCAGTCAAATAATATTAAACATCAGCATGTAAATCAAAAACATAAATTCTTCAAAATAAAGGTCACGGCACGTTTCGAACCCTAGACCTCTAACCTCAGCAACAAAGGTGCTAACAACTAGACCAAACAATCTTTATTGACAACAAGCTCAGTCAAGTAAATATTAAACCTCAGCAAGTATTTTAAAAAGTAAAACACGTTATTAAACCTCACCTCTCGTGAGTAAAAGCTCAGTCGTCCGCCGTCTGATGTCGCCTTCGTCGCCTCGCCAGCGCGTGTCTGCACGCGCGAGTTATCCTCTCTCTCTCTCTCCAGTGCGTGTCTCTCAGCATGTTTTTCTCTCTCTCCTGTGTGTGCATCTCAGCACGGTATTCTCTCTTCGTCGCTCCATCGCTCGTCATCCTCTCTGTCGCTGTCGTCTCATCACTCGTCATCCTCTCTCTATCACTGTTGTCTCGTCGTTCAATGTCGTTGCCTCGTTGCTCGTCGTCCTTACCTTCACCTCTGTCACCAGAACCCTAGCTCCGCCATCAATTTACGTTCTCTCTTCGTTCAGCACTCTGTTGCATTGGAGATATTTTCTTCTCACTCCGCTGGCAGAAGTGTCGGAACAGAGATTATCGTTGGCGGAATTGAAAGCATCGATCGTTGGCATTGGAAGCATCAGAAGCAAGAAGATTTTGCCGGCGGAAAAGAGAGAAGAACCTGTGTACATCCGGCAGAAAATCGGTGAACATCCGGCAAAATGGCTGTAATCGATGGCTGCAGACGGTTTTCAGTGGGAGGAGGCGGTTTGCGATTGGAGGAGGATGAGAAAAGAAAATGAAAATTCTATTTTTTTATATGTATAGTACTTTTATAATTGCACAGTAGGTCCCTAAATTTATCAGCATTTAAAAAAAATCCATCCCAAATGAAACTTCTTATAATTGCACAATAAACCCTGACCTAAAGTTTAGACTGGCTAAAATAAGACTTTGTGGAGATTCAATATGCTATAAATCTGCACTAAATAAAAGAGTAAAGTATTAATATAATCCTAACTTTAGAATAAAGTGTCAATATAATCATGCAAAATGAGAAAGTATCAAAATAATCCTAACTTTATCTAACCTTGGGAGTTGTTGACTTCAATTGTCAACGGTAAGTTTGGCCAAAATTTAATTAAATGACCATTTTGCCCCTGGATTAGATAAGAGAAAAAAAGAAGAAAAAGACATAAATTCCCTCTTCTTCCACTCTTATTTTTCTTCTTTTCTTCTTCCCATTGTTTAGTATTAATGGCCCCTTGCCGAGAGGTGGCTTCCAGTCGCTTGATCGCGATGGTTGTGACATTGTTGTCGATTTGCCCTCGAAAGAATTTACTGAATCCACCCGTTCTGATCACCAAGGCAGGGTGGAAGTCGGAGGTCGCCGCTTTGAATTCCTTGAGGAGAAACCGCCGGCAGAGAATCAACAGCAGGGGAGATGAGCCATCAGACGCGGTAGTTAGTGTTGACTTTGACAGAGTGAACAGCAAAGTGTCAAATGTGGCGCTCTTCCGGTCAAAGTCCTTCGTTCCTCTTGGTTAGCGACAGATGATGAATAGAAACATGAAGAGTATCATGGCACTTCCTCCGGCAACTCCAACAATATTCTGACTCTATTTTTCTTCTTTGCCGATTATGGTGAATTTGGCCAAGAGTTGCATGGATCATGGGTGGTGGTGGTGGGTGGCGAGTATGGGGGTGGCTGGGGGGGCGGTTGTTGTGGGAGGTGGTGACAGGTGAGGGTTAAATGGGAAAATTTTCAGTTTAATGGGCGGGGGCTTTGATCAATGCCTAATTTCTTCCGTCTACACCGGAATCAACACAAAAGCTTATAACTACATAATTTATCTTAAAATTATATTTTTTTAAACTTTTTCATTTTGTAGGGTTACATTGGTACTTTCAGTATAAAGTTAAAATTAGAAGTGTAGAAATCCATAATTAAAACTCTAGCCTCCATCTATTTTTCGATCAACCTCCGACATTTCCCTCTCGGTCAGGTACGTAAAGATCTTTAATTATTTAAATGTTCTTTGATTTTTATGAAATTTCTTTTTTTGAAAAATTAGCTTTCGGCTTAATAAGTGTGAAACTTTCTCTCATTAATAAGTATGGATTTTCTCTTTTCCTTCAATAAATGTGAAGTATTATCACCGTGGAGATGGGGACTTGATCCTGAGTCAGGTTCAATCAAAAGCAGGACTGAAAAGAGTTGCATCAGAGACTAATCGAAGCATACATCAGTTAGAGTTCCAAAAAACAAAATTGGTTCAGTTAAAACGAACATTGTCGATCTAATAGAAAATGTCAATTTGGTGAGACAATTGTGGCGATCCATAAAAAGTGAATTGGGCATGGTCATTAAAGCGGGTTAAGTAGGATCTCCTGTAGTGGCTAGTTAGGTCTTCATATGCAGATTGGGTTGGATATCAACTACATGAGTCCATCTCCTGCGATACCGTCTCACCGTAAGACTAAGGACTAGAGTGAAAATAGGTAAATGGCAAATCAAATTCGAGGGTCAAACTATAATTTATTTTTTGTCGGTGCCTGAATCAAAAACGCAAAATAAATGGAGGATCATCCTGCAAATAAACAAAAAAAAGGACACATAACACAATTGACACAAGAGGCGCCTTCTCCTCTTCCCTTCTTTCTCCGCCGCCGCATCTCACCTTCAACCAAACTTCCTATGCCTCTCTCTTCCCCTCCTTCTCCGTCCGTGATGCCGATGTTCACCTTCGCGCCTCCTCCTGTTAGCCAAACCCTAGTTTCCTCGCTCAATTTGGTATAACCTTCGTCGTCTTTGTAATTCGTCGCAGATCAATACCCTATCGAATTCGAGAGGGTTTTGTGTCATCTCATTGCCGGTGTCGTCAAGTTAGGATTCGATGGTTTGCGACGATTTCACGGTGAGTTTTGCACCATTTCCTAGTGAGTTCGATTAACTGGTTGGGTCAGATGATTCAAGCCAAAATTGGGCTAATTTTTTGGTATTTATAGCGTCTTCGTTTGTTATCATCTGCAGATGGAGTTGGATGCCACAAATTCCGATATAATCAAATTCGCCGCCGCCAGTTCGATGGCGCAAAGGAGTAGTACTACTTCAGGTAGTTCGTTTGGTCCAGTTTTTTTCTCCTTCTGATTATGTTGATGATGATAGTAATTGAGTTTTAGTTGATAAGTTGACTATAATGAAACAATTTAGATGTACTTTCAGTTACTATTGTTGAATGAACAACATATGCTTGATTCTGGTCTAATGATTCAAGCCAAAATTGGGCTGATTGTTTGGTCTGTATAGCATCTTCGTTTGTTGGTCTGTATTTGATTGGTTTGGTGTTTTAAACATACAGATAGATGTGATAGCAACAAATGTATGATGTTTTAAAGAATGAGGGTTGTGCTGATTATTTGGTCTGTACAACGTCTTCGTTTGTTGGTCTGTATTTGGTCGGTTTGATGTTTTAGATATACAAATAGATGTTATAGCAATAAATGTCTGATATTTCAAAGAATAAGGGTTGTGCTGATTGTTTGGTATGTATAGCGTCTTTGTTTGTTGTCTGTATTTAGTCAGTTTGATGTTTTAGACATACAGATAGATGTTATAGCAACAAATTTATGATGTTTCAAAGAATAAGGGTTTTGAGGATTGTGTGGTCTTTATAGGATCTTTGTTTATTGGTCTGTATTTGGTCGGTTTGATATTTTAAATATACAGATAGATTTTATAGCAACAAATGTCTGATTTTTCAAAGAATAAGGGTTGTACTGATTGTTTGGTCTGTATAGCGTCTTTGGTTGTTGGTCTGTATTTGGTCGGTTTGACGTTTTAGACATACAGATAGATGTTACAGCAACAAATGTTTGATGTTTTAAAGAATAAGGGTTGCGAGGTCATTGTTTGTGGAAAGCTCAGGGCTCATAGAGCTAAATCAATTAAGTTCAAGGATGGAACATGATCTCCTCTGGACAGCCCGTCAAGGAGTACACTGACTCTGTGTGAGACACGTTTTACTCAGACAGGTTAGTTACAATTCATAACTCTATCATTATAGAAAACTCGTTCGGCCTCTAATTTATTGGCTCTGCCAAGTTTCTATTTTTTTTCTTGTTTGAATTATTGTTAGGGTGTCCTCGGTATCAAGGTCAAGATCATGCTTTCTTGGGATCCCAAGGGTAAGGTTGGTCCTATCACACTATTTCCCGATCTTGTCACAATTCACCAGCCCAAGGAAGAAGAGGAATGTTCCGAGGCCTGTTGTCCCTGCTATTGCAGATATCAATGTTGCTGCTATCTGAAGAAGTTGAACTGCTTAGTAGGGCTTCATCAGGAGTTTGTTGCCTTATTTGATTAAAAATGTGTAGTCCCTTTGAGGATATGAGCTTATCAAATAGGTTAATTTTGGTTTCATATTCTCTTTGTAAAGATATCAATACTCCTTTAAGTCTGTTCTTAAATTTTGTCTACTCTGTTTTTGATGGATAGTGAGGTTATCTTTTAAATATAGAGATTGAAGCTTTAAATAGATGGATTGATGTTTCATATTGATCTATCATATAAATATTTGATGTTTTAGATTTTATTCTGCAGCTTGAAATGTTATACAGTTGTACTGTAGGAGTTTGAAGATATCATCAAACTAAATAAATAAAATATCAATGGAAAACCTTGAAAAATCAGCTCATTTAATCATTCCTATCAAATGTTTCCATCGACCACGATTGATTTTGGATTTCATTCTCTTGTAATATCAACATTTGATTCTCTTGTAATATTAAGATATAGACACAGTAGTATCATTCTAATGGCATAGAAGACACCAGCATTCAGTGATGAAGTGCCAACACTGGAGACAATCGTGGGAAGAAAAAGAGCAGCAGAGTCTATGTTGGTGCCAAACAGAGTAAATAATGCTGGTAAAGAGCAATACTAGTGTAATGTCTTCTTGGTTCATACAGTCCTCTAAAAACATTGTTCAAAATTCTCCCTGTTTCCAGATTCATTCAGTGACAGATTTTGAATGCTACAACCTATGACTATCTATGATTTTGTTGCTCTGAGGACTCCATTTCCCTCACATCATGTACAATCTCCTGAACCTTCTTGGAGAGTGATTCATTGTGTTCCTCTATCTGTTCAAAGATCATTTCCAGGTGTCTCTTATACGTTTTTGTGTGCTTTTTCTCAATGGCTAGCTATTGTGAAAGTTCCCGGATTTTATCGTGCCCATTCTACAGAAACTAGAAGAAGGGTAGACAGTCAGAATCTACAAGTCTTGCCATGTCAAACGAGTAACTAAAAACAAGATCAAGCTCTTGCTTAATTCTACAAAAGATAAACAAACCAAAATATTATGTCATGTCCTATAACCCTGAGGATTGTCTCCATTCTTGCTTCCGTTTTAATTTTGTGCATGTTCTCTAATAGAAGGGTAAACACCAGAAAATGAGAAACAGAGTGATGAAGAAAAACAGCAAAAATATGACATCCTTTAAAACTAATAACACATCTATGTGAAAACTTGAAACATAAGCTTTGATTTTAGTAGATAACATCATTTGAAACTAATAACACATCTATGCGAAAACTTGAAACATCAGTTTACCGATGGAAACATCAAAGACACAGATTTATAGATTGAAGCATCAATTCGGTCTATCAGAAACATCTACTAACATCCTAAAACTGATAAAATATTAGTATTGAATTTTAACCAACCTCACTTATAACATCATCTATAAATAACGAAACATCAATTTAAAACCTTAAAACATCAAATCAAATTAACAATATATATATCATCATCTAAAATTAATAAAATATCTATATGAAAGCTTGTGTTATCATATTTGATTTTAGCCAAGCCTCACAGATTGAAATATCACAAGCTTACCGATTGAAACGTCAATTCAGTTTATCAGAAGGAATATCAACTCAAAGGCCTAAAACATCAGATAAGATTCACGATATAGCAACTCTACAATAGATAATGAGTTAGCCGCTATGAGTTTAGCCAAGGCTTACAGAAGCATTATTCAGTAAAATCCTAAATAAATATCACTTAAAAGCACGTCAAATACAATCAACAAAACGTATAGCAATGTTGCAATAGGTACGATTTAAAGTTACCTTTAAACCCTAGGTATTCTACTGTAATCGACTGTGATGCAGAATCGGAGAAGAACACCGACTGAAAGCACCAAAATATGGACGAGCAACGGGATTCAGTGCAGATTGAGCGTCGAAATCAACGGATAACAAATCGTGGCGGCAAGATTGACGTCAACGGAAGCCTGCAAAAACAAGAGAATGAAAGTGACGGGTTCTTGAGAGAGAAAGTGAGAAGAAAAAGTGAGGGTCGCGAAGATGAAGAAGACAATGTAATAGTCAGGTTAGTATTTTACTTATTATTAGTTCAGTCCCTAGATAATATTATAATTATAAGTAATACCCCATCCTAAATTAAGTCTATATCATTTATCAATTAACCCTTGGTCTCACTGTAAGACCGTCTCGCACAAGATTTTGTCCAACAACATGGGTCGGGCCAAGTTTCCTTCACAATATGGGGTACTTACTGTAATTTAACCATTGAGCACCTCCACTCGACGCTTCCCATGCCCAAACAATAGTTGTTTCGTGAAAGTTAAAGGATCCCATGATCCTGAACCGATTTTACCTGAGATCGCAAATTCCAAGTTTGTCTAAAGAGCGGAATCCACTTTTTGGGGAAGAACATAGAAGATACCCTACGCAGTAAAGGGTTGCTCAACGGATAAACAACGACCAAAGGAAAAAAAATTGAAGGGTTTTTTGGGATATAATGCAATTAAGAACTAAGTGTATTTAACAAAATGATCAGAGGGCTTGATCTAACAATTATATTTGGATAAGGAGAAATTTTGTTGACAGTGGTAAAGCGCATTTTTAAGAAGGTTTTCAAAAATATGGGAACGTCACTGCAATATATAGAAATAAAAATTAAATTATCTCATTAATTGAATTAACTATAAAATGACTTCATCTAATGATTATGCAATCTAAAACAAGACTTTGTGATAATATATATAGAGAGAGGGGTATTTGAAAATTACCTTTTATCATTGCTTTAACACCCAGAAAAAAAATTCTAGTTAAATTATTTAGTTATTTTCATAGGACTTAAAAATAAAAATGTAAATAGTTTATCAGGTTAAGAAATTAAAAGTATAATAGGAAGGAAAAAAGGAATAATTAATCATTAAAAAGAATATGTATATATAGAGAGTCCATCTCTTGCATACGTTCTTTCCATAAGTTATGGAAAGACCGGAGTTTAAAGTGCAAATGAAAAGAAATGAAGATAAAATTTTTGGGTTGCATGAATCGGGTTATAAACTTTATAACTATTACACGTTGCATAATAATTTTTTAATATTTCAACTAAAACATTTTACCTTTTATTATTCCAATTAAATCTCGTCTTTCGTAAGCCTACCTAATACTTTGTATATATATATAATTAAACAAAGTAAATAAAATGCCTGGGCTGAAGCCACTAGGTACCCGCTGCAGTAAATCAGGAGTAGATATCAAGTTAGTTACGAAATCATGCAACTGAGGTTGGTTGTGATGCGTAGGACTTCCTACTTTAGTTTCAATTATTGGCGCTTTGTGATATCTGATATAGTTTGGACAAGTTGAGAGTCATTCGATTATGTAATGTTTCATCTAAAAGGCTATTTCGGCTAGTCATGGGCCGTCCGCACCAGCCGACACCACAATCAACATGTGAGAGGTAATTCACGGTAGTCCAACGCCAGGACCCAAGCTGGAGCCCGTACTCACCGCGCACCAGGAGCCCACCCGCCACATGGCCCAGAAGGCCGTGCTTTGAGCAAGGACATCCCACACGGTCGTTTGCGAGCCTCGAACTCGGGGTTCCCCCCTAAATCAACTTGTCTCAACCGTTGGGGTACACCCGTAGGTGTTATGTAATGTTTCATCTAAGTTGGACTATTCGAATCAGTTTCATCTTCTAATGCCTTGTCGAAGAATGATTTTGGTTGCAGATTATAGATGTCATTAATGATGTTTGAAAGTATGATTGAAGAATGAACTCTGACTTCTGAGTATAGTTAATTCACTGGTTTAAATTGAGGAAAGAATAAGAGATCACATTCATGGGATCTGTACTTTGCAGAAGGAATTTGTGCATTATTTGGCATTAAGGCAAAAGGTGATACCCTCACCCTTAAGGTCCATACCAGTCCACACCCAAACCATCGTATGAGAGGTAAATTACGGTAGCCCAGCGCCAGGACCCATGGGCTCGGCCTTGCCTCAGTGCGCACAAGGGAGCCTTGCAAAGCAAGAACTCCCCACACTGCCGCTGTCGAGGATCAAACCTGAGGTAATGGCAATCCCACCCATATCTCAACCGCTGGGGTACACCCGTGGGTGTCATTATTTGCCATTAAGACGTCACATAGATGGTGGTAATCATGAATGATAAATACATTTGTGTCAAAGAACTACACATTTTTGTTAGTACATGGATGTCTCCAACTATATGTTGTCCTTAATACCCCATTCCATGATTAGCCAATTAAGTAAACTTCTATAGACACATATCTGCACAAGGATGGAATGTCTGCACAGTAGGTTTTAACATTTTCTCACCTCAAATGTGAGAAAATTCTCATATGGTGGCTACAGTAGAAGCCATTGGATGCAAGGGTGGAGAACGCATTTGTTAAATGCGTTCTCTGTAATTTCCATTTTTTTTATTGCATGGAAAAACAAGGACGCATTTGGTAAATGTGTCTTCTTGTATTTTTGTTTTTTTCTGGCCAGAAAATACTTCCTCATGAATGTTTAATACCCAAGACGTTAATTGGAGGACACATTCATTGGAGGACACATTCATTAAAGGACACGTTCAATGAATGCTTCCTCATCATGTTTTAATACCCAGGACGGTTTTTTTTTCGCCTGTAAAAGAAAATTTACAACCGGAATCTTCCCTCCTTGTTTTCTCCGCTGCCGGAATCTGCCCTCCTACCCATGCTCAGGCCTTCGCCGTCTCCATCTCCGGGACCTCCGCCATTTTTAGCTCGTACTGGTTTGTTCCTCCACCACCTTTAGCTCGTACTTTCTTTTCATTTTTTTCAGATCTGCTTTGTTTCTTTGTGTTTGGTTGTGAATTGTTGCTAGATTTGTAGGTGAAGCCTCCGGCCGGCCATTGCAGACCGTCGTGCACCGGGTGGAACGCAGCACGATCCGTCGGTAGGTCTGCGCGTGGAGCTCACCCGCCACTAGCAGCTCCGCGCGTGCTAGACACGCGCCGTCGAAATTTCTAAGTCTCCGAGAGGTACCTGAAAAATTCATGATTATATGAATGTGTTGAATGATTATGTGTTGTTTGATTATGTGTGATTGTTCACTAATTTTTTTATTGAACTTGTAGTAATAGTGTAATTTGTGAGTTACTTTAAAAAATCTAGTTCATATGAGTGTGTATGAATGATTATGTTTGGTTTGATTATGTGAATGTGTTGAATGAGGATGCGTGATTATGTGTGAATTGATTATGTGTAATTTATTTACTAATTTTTGTATTAAAGTTGTAGTAATGATTCAATTTGTGTGGTGTAATTAAGTTCAAATTTTATATTGTGAAGAGTCATTACCGATGTTGTAATGTTGTATGTCAATTGTGATGGACAATCGATAATAGTGTATGATTTGGTTTTCCGATAACAATTGAACAGTGTATGGTTAAGGGTTTGAGGAGTTGAATAAATGTTGCTGAATAATACCGATGTTCTGATATGGAATTATATGTTCTATATTTGTATAATGTAGTTGTACGATGTTTTTGATGGTGTACTTGTACAAAGGGGGTCAGATTAAGTTTGAGTTGACTGTGGGGTGTTGGTGTGTATTATGATCCTTCCATACCTGAGAAAAACGTGACTCTCGAACAGAGGTTAAGCCACTACGAGTTAGTTGAATTAATTTTTAGAAGGCTTGGCATTGCAAGTTAGAAGTCTCTATTAAAAATATACTATCGTTGTCCCGAGCTGATTGGTTAGTCTATATACTATCGATGTCATAATTAGGAAGATGACGAGTCTACCGCGACCTTCTTCAACATTATTGATTGAATGTCATTGTACTCTGCTGATCTATACATTAATATCGAGAAGATGTCAAACACCATTAACCGTGTGGGTGATGTTAGTTCGGGCACGTTAATGTCGTTGTTGAGCAATATTCATAACTATGCACCTTTGCCAACCTTACCACCCCCTGTACATTGCCAAGGTTTTGGAGAACCTTCTGTCATTGGTGAGTCGAGTCAACCCAGTGCGTATGTTCACGTCGATTGCACTCATCCGTCCACAAGTGCTGGTACATATGGTGTGCATCATGAGAAGCTGAATGTCTTGATGATGATTATGTGGGTGAAATTGGCAAGCATGTTGTTGGTCATGGTGAACATGTTGGTTGCGATGATGAAAGTGAGGAAAGGGAACTTGGAGAAGAAAGTGAAGATGATCGTTCCTTATCAACTGATTCAAATCTAGGGGACGATGATGAACAAGTGGTGTACACGAACAATGTAGCCACGACGTTCCATCTTATGGCGAATCCTAATACAGAGGCCTACTTTAGGGATTATGGGGGGCCTGATGAGGATGACTATGACCCAACTAATTGTGGCGAAAGACTTTCTAGTTATGTTCAAGTGACTGGTGAAGTTGCATTGGGTATGCGATTCCGGAGTAAGTAAGAATTGGTAGAAGCTATTTTCAGGTGGAGTTCGATGATGAATATAGGAACACTGGGTCGTGGAGAGCAGGTCACGTACATGGTATGCGAAATGTAATGACATTGTTGAAGGTAATGGCAATTGTTATTGGATTGTTAGAGCTAGCAAGAAGACTTCCCATGGGATGTGGGAGATCACCAAATTGGCAAGTAATCATGGTTGTATTGGTGTTGGTCGATCAAATGGTAACACTAACATGACATCGTTGATGATTGCTCGTTCCATTTGCCATCAGATTGATGTGAACCCTTCTTACAAGGGTGAAGGATGTCCAAGCGCATGTGAAGGGGGAGTTAAATGTGAATTATAAAATTTTGAATTTCAGTTGTGATAGTTATTGTTAAGTTTTAGAAATGTAATAAAAGTACCCACTATTTGGCGGGTTGTTACAATTGCATACTTTATAATGATTCAAAAATAACTTCTTCCTCCAATTTTCTAATAACACTTTTTACTTCATTTTCCCAATAATCATAAATTTCAAATAGTATACAAGTAATAATATCAACACGTGATATCAACACGTGAGAAGTGTTTAAATTCTTTACAACGTGTAATTTTATAATATCAAAAGTGTAAACATCAATATAATGTGCAATTAAACCTATTGGGGTCTAACGTATCTTTAAAAAAAGGGATAAATACATTATAATCCTAAATTTATACTGAAAGTGTCAATATAACCCCGCAATATGAGAAAGTGTCAATTTAACCCTAACTAATTATTGTCAATCTAACCCTAACTTTAAAAAACATTGTGTCGATATAGCCAAACTCCCAAATCCCCACGTTGACCTATGAAATTCCGGCAATGACAAGAAATGAACTGATAGAAATACCCATGACTAAGAAGATAAAAAATGAAAAAAGCTTTTATAACCCTACCTAGTGGAAATAAGTGCTAATATATACTTTCAGTGTTCGAAAGTGTAAATATAACCCTTCCTAGTTGACATAAGTGCAAAATTACCCATTCTGATCAATTTTAGCTAGAGTTTTGTGAAACTACTATTTTACCCATATGAAAAATAAAAAAAGTTTTAAAATTATGAATTTACTTTGATGCCATTCATTAACGCTAATTTTCTCCAACCACTTCTCATCTTTCTTCTTGTCGTCGACTTCTTCTCTTTCTCCTCTTTTCTTTCGTCATTACTTCTCTCTGTCAACGCCATTTCTTCTACCCATTCGTCGGTCGTTCCGTTCACCAGTTCTGTTCACTTGTTGGTCTGTGCTCGTTCACTTGTTCGTTCAAGAGCGCTCCTGACCGTTTAAGTGACCAGTGAGATGACGGGGCAACCTTGGCCGCATCGCGTCGTCAGCCGCAGTGAGGTGAGCAGAGCGGAGCTAGGGCTGGGGTTTCACGGGCGGTAAGGGTGAGAGGTCAATCGCCTCTCTAGAAGGAAACATGTGTCAGTGGTCAATCACGCGTGTTTTCACATGCGCCTGTAAAGGACAGGATGCACGCGTGAACCTCATGCACATCATGTCTTCTTAAATAATATGCCGGGTGGAACAACGGGAGAAGCAGTCATGCAGAGCAAGTGGCGATTGGATACTCTGAACATCGAGAGCAACGAGAACGAGGTCACTAATGGGGTGAATGCGGAAAAAACACCGAATGGGCGAGAGCTGGCCGACGAAGAAGCTAGAGGTGCCGGAGAAATCTGAGGATCGACAACAAATATTTAGGCTCGGCTGTCTCTGAGGCAAAAATTGATTAAAAAGAGACCAAACAATAGAAATTGCAATCGGAGGGTAATGGTGGGGGTGTGGGTGAGGATTTATTTCACAATGGCGAGGCTGTGGTTGGTAAGGGTGGTGGCGGGGTTGACCGGAGGAGAGATGGCTGTGGTGGTATGAGGACAAATTTGTCCGAACAATTTTAGGTTTTAGGCTAAAGGGCATCTTAGTCATTTTATGTTTGTTCACTGCCGGTCAATGCCGAAAATGCTGTCCCATGGTTATATTGGCACTTAAATCAACTAGTTAGGGCTATTTCTACACTAAAAATTATTTGAGGGTTATATTGGTATTTAATCAAGTAGATATGGTTATATTGGTATTTAGTCAAGTATATAGGGTTATATTGGTATATATTCCCTAAAAAATTACACCTAACACACTTCATCTTCTTCCTCTTCATTGTTGCTACTCCGCCGGGAGCGCGGCTGCTCCTCTGTCGGAAACCTTCTCATCCGCCGGCTGTACCTACATTTACATAAATCACACTTAGAGAACAATTTTTTTCCTTTGAGATGAACAAGAACGACGGCGTCTTTGAGCATGAACGACGACGATGCTATAGCTCAAACATTGGTGAGCATCAAATTTGGAAGAGTACTTTCGCCACCACCCCTCCGGAAACCGCCGCTGACGGAAGCTTCACTAGCACCAGCACCACTAACCCACCACCTTGCTAGCACCTCACAGCCACTCTGCCACTTTCCTCCTCCATCTTCCCTCCCCTCTCCTCACCCCCACCGTTTGAAAACCCTTGCCCATCGCTGTAAAATGTCGTTTAAAAACCCCCTCACCCCCGCCGCCCTCCTCTTCCATCTCCCCTCCCCTCATCCCCGTCGTCTGAAAACCCTAGCTCTCCACAGCGAAACATAGTCTGAAAACCCCCTACCCCTGCCGCAAAACATCGTCTAAAAACCCTCTCACCCTGCTGCCTTCCTCCTCCATCTCCCCTCCCCTCCCCTCCCCCTCACCCCCATCATCTGAAAACCCTAGCCTACCACCGCGAATCATCCCCACTGTGCACCACAACTCAACCCCAACCACCGCTATCGCGAATCGTCATCTGGAAACCCTAGCCCCCCGCTGCAAATAGTCTTCTCGAAACGAGAGATACACGAATCATCCCCACCATGCGTCCGAGATAAGCGAATCACCGGAGAAGTTTGGTAGTCTCGTGTAGTGTGCATTGAGGGAGAAAGATGACGATCAAATGTGTGCATTAAGGGAGAAGTTTTTGTTTTTTTTGGCAAGGGCAACATGGTCTTTTAAACAAAATCCGACCATTAAATGGTTGACTAAAAAGTTAATAAAGACAAAGGTTATTTTTGCACTTTCTGAGATCGTGAAGTTATATTGACACTTTCAGTTTAATGTCAGAATTATTTTATCACTTAACTCTTTTAAACATACGATTAAAACGGTTAAAGAATGTCAATGTAGACAGTTCCTAATTAAGTGAAAAACCGGAAGGCTTAGTTAAGTTAAAAACATACAATAATATACACTGTTAGAGATAATGATCATGTGTCCTCCACTTTCCTAGTACTCCGTATCACTTTTAACACCCTTTACATCCAGAATATGCTTTGTAGATCTGTATAGTGTCCATTTTGGCTTTGATTCCACTTAAAAAGTGTACGAGATTGTTCAAGTATTATCAAATCTTTGTTCTTTTGCTTTTCGGATAAATGTCAACATAATTATATCTACTTAAGTACCAATATAATCATATAATAATTTTTAGTGCCAATATAACCCTAATTAGTTAATGAAAGTTCCAATATAACCCTCAGACATCATTTTCGGCATTGACCTCAATTTTCCGGTGTTAACTCTATGTAATTGACCAAAATACCCTTTGAACTAACTCTGAAATTATGTGGACAATTTTACCCTCATAGTTCGCCGGCCCACCACCGGACCGCCGCCGGAACAGGCAGGTTATAACAGCACAATATGAAATCTTATTGGGTTATTTCAGCACATTCCTAATGTTTGTAGGGTTATATCAGCACATTTCTAATGTTTGTAGGGTTATATCAGCACATTCTTAAAACTTATAGGGTTATATCAGCAGATATTATAAATATTAAGTGTGTGGTACTCGACTGGCCTTAACGGACGACCACATCATCATATGCACCATTACAACATCATAGCAATATCTTATACAACATAAAATTTGACATCATGATACCATCATTAATATTAAACACTATTATCACATATCATAGCCTCATTTCAAAATTTATCAACATTAAAAATCCTAAGTCGAAGAACACAGCAAAATAACAATCACACACAACACCAAAAGTCATCCAATCATCAATCAGGACTAAACACAATAAAATAAACAAAATATCATTAAAAGCCCTATATTATATAGTATGTGCTGATATGACCCTACATTTTTTACTAATGTGCTGATTTAACCCTACCAATTTTCATAATGTGTTGATATAACCCTACCTAATCCGGCGGTGGTCCAACATTGATGAGTCTAAGGGTAATAACGTCATTTCTTTTTTTGTATTTTAACTTTTTTTAGAAGGGAACATGTAATTTTATAAAATTCCGGCTAAAAGTTGTCGGAGAGGGTTATATTGACACTTTCACTAACTAGATAGGGTTATATTGGCCCTTTTGAATATTTAAAAGTTATATTGACACTTATGTCGACTAGATAGGGTTATAAAAACACTTTTTTCTTTGCTTTTTTGGCAAGGAAATGGAGCTTCTACAAAGAAACCTCTAAATGGCTTGGATTTGATGTATTCATTTTTCAAAAATAAAAAATTGTGCTTGTGGCAGGAATTTTAAGGTTACTCAATTCTACAAAAACTGATCAATTAAGCCAAAACTTATTGCAATATTGTTGGTCCTATTACATGAAGAGTCCGTCTCCTATGAGACCGTCTCATGGTGAGACTAGGGACTAGAGGCAAAATAAGAGATGGGCAAATCGAATTTGGGGTAGAATATGGAATACTTTGGACTCGGGGTTATACATGTAAGGTGCAAAAAAATGAGGGACTAAATTGAAAATAAACAAAAAAAACACAAAACCCTCGTCTTCTTCAACATTTCCCGGCGCCGCCGGCTTTTCCAACCATTTTGGCATCGTCGCCATCGTTGTTGTGCTTCCCTATGCGTCTTCGCCGTTGTTGTGCGTTGTCCGATCGCCGATGAATCTCCGACGAAAAGAGATGTCACTGAGGCCTGAAAGTCTTATCGCCCTCAAATACGAAGCCTAGACGGTGCTAGACAAGGATGCTTCGTTTATGCAATTTCGATGTCGTCGATTTCTACAATTTCGATGTCATCGATTTCTGCAATTTCGATTTCGAAGATCTTTGCCTCTTTCCTCGTGATTTTGAAGATCTTCGCAGCGGAGCTCCTCGATTTCGTCAGGAAATCGAGATGACGATGCCGTGAAATTCAGACGGTGGCGTAGACAAAATAATTAGGATTCTCCGTCGGTGACCTACGTTAGAAGTGTTCGTCATTAGTGGATATTCATCGTCAATGGAGTTAGAACGGTTCGGAGCCGATGGATTCGTTACTGGCCATTTTCGGTGAGTTACTGACCTGTGTTTGGATTCGTTACTGGCGATTTCGTCAAATAAATACCCTCCTGCTGGATTTCTTTGCTTTCCCGGTTGGTTTATATAGTTGCTCTACTCCTGAGTAAACTAGTTCTTGGAGTAACTAATAGTCTAATATGTCACATTTGCTCTACAACTGAGCAGAGTTGTTTGCAATGGCACCTGCCTCGTTGAGCATGGGAATCAGTTCCCCTTTTAGGGCTTCCACGTTACACTATCACAACCACCAATGCGTTTGCCACCAATGGACACATTTGGGACAGTCCTTTGGCCAGACCACTCCAGCAGAGCTGCTTGGATTCCAGCACCATCATTTTCCTCATCAAGTTCAATCCATTTGATAGAAGCAAATCCATAGCGTCAAAAAATGTATTTTTGCCGGGTTTAGCCCATTTTTCGGTGACAACGGGTTGATTATGGGTCAACCTGATTTAAAGGGTGGATCCAATTTAATTATTTTGGTCTTGATCATTTTAGTTTTGGCCTAGTTTCTAAAACATCGCCTCCAAATAATAATTCATTCTAGTAAAATATTAAAACATTAAGGTAAAAAATATTATAAAGTTAGCTAAATTAAAATAGATAAACATCACATAAAAATTATAAAATAGTTAAAGATGAAATAAAAACAATAAAAATACACTAGATTGTAGTTAAACATCAAAATAAATTAAAATAGATTAATTTCGAGTATAAACTAAAATACACCTCAAACATAATAGTTAAACATCAAATAGAATTATTTAAACCTCCGAAACATTAATAAACTAACATCCAATACAAAATTAAATACACATAATGCTCAGTTCATCTAAAGTTAGCTTGTCGGGACTTGACTATTATCTACTGTCATACTGTGATGTTACACTGTAATTTTTTTTTGTGATGTTACACTGTAATGCTGCAATGGTTCAATTTTTTTGTGTGATGTTACACTGTAATGCTGCGATGATTCAATATTTTTGTGTTATGTTACACTATAATGCTGCGATGGTCCAATTTTTGTTTGTGATGTTTTACAAAAGTATAGATGAAGATGTTGATTTAAACAAAATAATTATATGTTCCACTGCACTTATACATTCCACTGTTATTGCATTTCAAATAACTTGTTAAAAATCATTCATTACAACAAATGTTCAAATACCATAAAACTTCGCTAACATACAAACTGGAAAAAAATTCAAATCAAGTTAAAACATCAATAACTATCAAGCGCCTTAACATTAACAATCAACCATCATAACTGAAAAATCAATGACAAACAATACATCCCAAACAATTAAATTCTATTTCCCCCAACTTATTTTCCCTCGTTGCGCGCTCGGTCAAGAACTTGTCTTTTCTCTTGCTGGTTTTGAAGAGGATGACTCTTCTACACCACCAACGCCAAGATCAATGGTCGGCTCTGGTCCTCTGTCAAAGGAACATCTTCAGGAGCATGATTCCTCATAGCATATTTTTATTACCTCATCAATGTCAACGTAAAGCTCTTCCTTGAAAAGTGTTCATGTGAAAAAAAACATAAACCATCACATAAAGTAATAAAAACAATAATATCTGAAATTAAAACATCACAATAGCACACATAACATGACTGAAAACTACATTGTGAAACATCAAATACAGTATTTAAAACATCAATATTAAAATTTTAAAACATCAATCAGTACACACTAAAATATCAAAAGAATGAAACTGAACATCAATTGCACACTTAAATATGAAAACACCACGACCATCAAATACTGAAATTAAAACATCATACCAACACAGATAACAGTACTTAAAACCTGAAACATCGCACTGAAAACGAGAAACATCACACTGAAAATGAGAAACATTATTACCCGTACCTGAAACATCACTGCTGAAAATTAAGATAAATCCTTTTTCCTTCTCGATTGCAGCAGTAGTGATGCAAATTTTCTTAGACATCTAACCAATAGCAGCATCAACACAAATATTAGCACACAAGCAGCATCCTAAACACACACAATCAAAACAACAAAACTGAACATCAATTGCACACTTAAAATACTACAAACATCAAATATTGAAATTAAATCATCACACCAGCAAAGATAACAGTACTTGAACCCTAAACATGAAACATCACACAGAAAACCCGAAACATCAACAACAGTATTTAAAACATCACATTAGCAAAATAATAAAATTTACAGATCCTCTTTCCTTCTCGATAGCAGCAACAGTGGCAAAAGTATTCTTAGACATCTAAGGAACATCAACAACAACAACAAAATTAGCAAAAATCAAAACAAAGGTATCACACACAATCAAAAACTAAACATCAATTGCACACTTAAGCATGAAAACATCACAAGTATCAAGTGTTGAACCTGAAACATCACAACAACACTGATTACAGTATTTAAAGCCTAAAACCTGAAACATCACACTGAAAGCGAGAAACATCATTAACCGTAACTGAAACATCACAGCGAAAAATTCAGAAAACTTACAAATGATTCTTCCTTCTCGATTAAAGTAGCAGTGATGCAAATCTCCATGCAAATCTAACAAATAACAACAACACAAATATTAGCACAAATTCGTAAGAACAACTCACAAAACATAAAAAATAGAGAAATCCCCAAATATTAACACAAATTCGTAAGAACAACTCACAAAACATAAAAAATAGAGAAATCCCCAAATATTAACTCATTGAACACCATAAACCCTAGAAAATCACATAAACCAAAGAAAAGCAAACAAAAATTGAAAAAAAACAACAAAATATGCAAAAAAAAAACACTGAGGAAAAACATTACCTCCAAAGATAAACACAAAACGAAGCTCTATTATGTTCGTCCGCAGGAAAATTTGTCGGAAAATTTGTCGAAAAACTCCAAAAATTGCGACGAATCACTGTGCGCAAGAAAGAGGAAGAAAAACGAAGATGACGAGCGGTTGAATCAAAGAAAATGAGCTTGAATTGAAGAAGATAGAAGAGAAATTGAGAGGATAGCGAAAAAGATGATTTGAGTTGGAGAGAGAATAAGGAGGGGGGATTCTCGGCCGAGAAGGAAGAGAAGAGAAAGGAAAGGAGATGAGAGAGAAAGTTTTAGAAAATATGAGAGAATAATGAGGTTGGGTTGATATTTATACATGTACTTAAATGTAAAGTAGTAAAATTCCACATCCAGTCCCAAGATTTTTATAGCTTTAATTAAAAATCTCATTTACAATTAAATTTCTGATCTCACCGTGAGACGGTCTTGCTTATAAAAGACTTTGTCTTACATGAATGGCGGGATTGAACCATTTTTTTAAGCATCTATAAATCTAGGACTCACGTGTCAATATGAAAGCTACTGCATTGATATTGAGTCTGTGATGTAGCAATTATAATCAGCCATTTAGAAATCATACCAATCAAAAATAGAAGCAAAAACTACTTTGAAACCATCGGATTCGATTTGAGGTATTCACCCATTAACCTACTCAACAGTCAAGAATCCTACTGAAATTTCTTCATGTGATAGCTCCAAGTATACAACTACTAGTAAACAACTAGTATCAGTTAAGAAGAACAATTCACACACTGCAAAACTAGATCAAATTGTCTCCAAAGATTGGAGCTCCATTTGCTTCATACCAAGTAAGATCCACAACCATTTCATCAATTTCAACAGTCCCTTTGCACCAGTACAAGCTTCTCAACAATTTCTGACATCGATGGTCTGAATTCCGGCTCCGGCTGCCCCCAAACAGAAAACACGTACTCCGTCAAGTAGCAGAAATGAGAATTATGAAATGAACACCAAATTACATAATATGTAATGAAGCATAGGTAAAAGTTGTCCCATTAGATAAGGAAACATGCATTAAAGCGAAATTTAAACCAGAAGCGAGAATCTAGAAAAGAAATTATATGAAGCTTACCTGGAGACAGGTAGAAATTATATCAGCAAAGCGAGATAAGGACTTTGTCGAATATGCACCCTTCAGAGAAGAATCAACCATTCTCGACAAGGCATCTATGTCATGAAGCCGGCGGATGGCCCATCTTACAAGAAATTGCTCCCCTCTAGGACGTGAACTGAAATTTTAAGTTTCAACAGGTGAATTTCGTTCTGATATGTGTTAGTACTTGGTAGTCAAAAATATATCAAGGGGTAACTCTTAAGAACACTAACCTGTCGTGCGATTTTTTACCAGTGAGAAGCTCCAACATTACTACTCCAAAGCTGTAAACATCACTTTTAGACGTATAGCTTCCCAATTCCAGTTCAGGGCCACCACAACCACTACTTTGCAGCTGCAAAACACAACAATGATCGGTGAGAAATGCAACCAATTACTCACAGGTCATGTACCGGGAAATTATTCAGGACATCCCCTGTAAATACAACAAATTGAAAGTCTTTTTCCAACGACAAATTTCGAGTTGTTGCCAAAAATTACCTGAGCCATCGCAGTAGATGGCAAGAGAGGAGCCAAACCACAATCGGAGACATATACAGAAAGCTCATCATCTAGAAGAATGTTGGCAGACTTGAAGTTCTTGTGAACAATAGGCTGCTGATTTGTTTCATGCAGATACCTATGCCAGGTGAAATCATAAATAGAGCTCAGTCAATGAGTCGATGAAATATTGCGAATAAGATAACCTTTGCTAACATTTTGAGTCTTGAAACAAAAAAACAGTACAGCAGGCACAAACTGGTTGATGAGAATATAATTTTGTTTTTGCAAAAAAATAGTGTGGAGTAATTAAGATATATACTTCACTCAGAAGCATAGAACATGATATAGGTTGACTCACTCCAGGGCTCGGGCAGCTTGAAGGGCCAAGCGAATGCGAACGTTCCATGAGAGTCTTCTATGCAAATCATCATCCAAGTGTAGTGCTTCATAAAGTGTCCCATTTTCACAGTACTCATAAACGAGTATCCTCTGTCTGTGCTCCATGCAGTATCCCTCCAGCTGATTTATGTGATTATGTTTAATCTTGGAGATATTAGAAACTAGATCAAGGAACTCTTGATCAGACTGATACCCAATTGCCACGGTATCAAGTTTCTTGACTGCAAGTGCCTGATGAGTAAGAAAGGTACACCAAAGCAATAAAAGAATGAGTGAACTCATTACTATTTATTTATATAAGAAATAGTAATGTCAAAAAGGTAAACTGAAGGAGACTTTAGGGCAATGAGAAATGCAACTCAATGTCAGATGATTTATAAAACATGTGTGAAATGGAGTATCCAGAAAAAAGATCACCGGAAGCCAAATTTAACTAAAAAGACAATGCGTAAGACTAGGCTAAAGCAGTATAAAAGATTAGACTACTGCTGCTCTTCTGGTCTTTCATTGATTCAACTCTAAAATTAATCTCACAAGTTTGTTGAGACAAAAGCCATTATAGAGGATGCGTATGACTTTCTGGGAACGTAGTTCTTAGCATAAAGTCCACACAGAAAAAATACCAAACACACAGTACATACCTTTCCTGTGGGTAGCACAGCTCTGTAGACTGAACCTAACAGACCGTTTCCAACAAGATTGTCCTGGGAGAAGCTTTCTGTATACTGTTGAAGAGATGCAATTGTAAATGGCTTCACGTGATTGGACAACTTCACTGGATTTTTGGCTGGAGTCATCAACGGCAAAATTGGGTCTGAACCAACCATTCCTGATTGCAGAAGTGGAAAAGGCGGCAGTGGCGGTGCATAAATACTAGAACCCGAGGACCCTGACATGTCAATTTTGTAGTCATCCCGATTTGCTGTTGAGTTGTTCCTTTCCCGGTCCCCGATATGCCTCACTTCTTGCCTCATGACTGCATCTTTCCTCGCTGTTAAACACACCTCAGGATATAAAGAGTCCACAGGTGAACACAAAAGCGGAAGAAAAGGCATAATAAGATAACTGAATACCATGTACCTGTCTCTGATTGATAATTAGGCTTTTGCATGGGAACATCTTCCACACGTGCCATGATGGGATCACCCAAAGTAGCATATGATTCACGCCTCCTCCTGGCTTTTTTGTCATCCACTTGCCTCCTTTTGCAGCAGTACCGTGACAGAAGAATACACAGAACCAAGCCCAGTACTACGATGGCAAGAATTCCAGCAACGGAAATCCATGACATGCCTTTGGATGCTTTAGAAGTCGTGGAAGCTCCCTCTCCTCCAGTCTGAGGAGGTGGGTACACTGAGGGACCAGTTGGTTCGGGGAAAGGGGCTAGACCAGGTGGAAGGACAAAAGATGGAGATGGTACAGGGGACGGCCCGGGTGGTGACGGAAGAACAGAGGTGTTAAAAGGGTTACCAGATTGGCTGCATTACAACAATGGAAGAGAGTAATTCAGGTCCACTTGACTATGAGACAAAGAAATGCCCCCTGAAACCCCGTGTACATCATCCACAGATGTGGCATAAACATGCAATGCAGGAAATATAGAGACAGAACAAATGATGAGATAATTAACCTGAAGTTTGGGATACCAAGCAACTTCGGAGGTATAGGACCAAAAAAGAGGTTGTTCTCAATATTCCTGTTAAGAGTATGAAAAGGAGGCAGATCAAAATGCATGATACTAAGCAGAGCAGGATTAATTATAACTAATATCTAAAGACAAAAGGCTTTTACAAATCAAGCAGAGGAAGATCTTGTAGAACATCTAGAAATCCAGAAAGCTGATTGTTTTGCAAGTGCCTGCAGATAGCAAGATCAATAGAGTTTAGGCAAAGGATGACCGTTGCTGGCCCCAAGATCAATAGAGTTTCAGCGAGTTTCACTATGTTCAATTGAAAGCAATCTCTAGATACCAAAACTAGTAGATATTCAAGATCCTCATGAGAAGCATAGTAAGCAGAAGAACTCACAGCCTATTTAGAACAGCCAAATTTCCCATTGATGGCGGAAGCTGACCACTCAAAGAGTTCCCTGACAAATCCCTGCAATACATAAAACAGTAAGACATGGGATTTCTTTCAAGAGTTACAGAACAAGAAAAGGTCAAATGTTTACAGAGTGACTAGGCTAGAGAGCTGCTGAAAGGCGTCTGGGATTGGACCGGTCAAATTATTGTTATCCAGTTTCCTGTATCAAATGCAGCTAAGCATCAAAACAAGCAACAGAATGAAAGAAATTGTCAAGCGCGTAACAGCAAAAAAAACTGGGGTGACAAAATTAGAGGAACTCACAAGTCTCCCAGCTGACTTAAAGTGGATAGGGATTCCGGAATGCTTCCAGTAAGCCGGTTACCAGAAAGTGACCTGCATGGAGAGAAGATAGTTCCCTCACAGATGTCCATGATGATATGCAGTATATTTCTTGCTTGAACGTGAAATAGTTTGTTCTTGTAAGCAAGCTCAGTCATGCACATACGAAATAAAATTTCAGACTTACAGAGAACTAATTGTAGCAGGCAAACTAGAAGGTATAGTTCCGCCAATGACATTGTCACTCAAATCGCTGATGTCACGAAAACCAGGCAAATCCCATCAGCTTAAATAGGAAACTCACGACACTAGACAAGTGCATTTGTAAACGGAGATATCATACCATTGATATCAACGAGAAATGACACCATGTAACGAAGTAGTCCAAAACAAGAAACATATAACTTTGTTTCTTGGACTATCACAATAAAAATAGGGCACTCACATGCTTATCATTGAAGAAAAGGTACCCAGATCAGCACTTAGTCCGCCACCCAAATTCAAACCATTCAGCATACTATCAATAAATACAAAACATCACAATCAATGAAAACATAAAATTTAAGACTGCAACTGTAATAATTATAAATCACAAGGCCTTCCATACATTGCAGTGACGTTCGAGTTGACACACTGAACTCCCTGCCAACCCAGCCCACAAGGGTCTCCACCAATCGGAAGCCATCCAGCAAGAGCTGGGTAGCTCAATGCCACATACAAACTATTGAGGGCATTAACTGATATAAACAAAACATCAAAAATAAGAACAAACATACCGTTACAAACATAACAAGCAGATGAATTGAAGTGTGTCGTGGCATACCATCGTCAATGTACGTGATTCCTTTGCAAACAGGTGCTAAAAGGGAAGCAAAGAGAACCCAGAAATGTACAGTAAAACTTTTGCAACTCGAATAGCCCATCACCAAGAACCAATCTATCTGAACTGGGTTCGAGTTCAAACAGCAAAACAAAGAAACAAAAAAGGGTAAAGTTAGTTCAAACAATCACTAGTGGAAATACATAAATAAAGTGAAGTAGGACAGGCAGTCAGGCACAAAACCCAATTATCTACAACACAGAGAGAAGTGTGAAAGGCTCCTTTGCAAAAGCCACCACACTTCAATGATTCAGTCATTGACACAGAAGCAACTGGCATAAATTACTAATAAAACTCCGATATGGTTGCCAAAACACACAAAATCTGACCCAAGAAATCTTCACTCAACCATCTGAAACCCGCAACAACTAGTCTCAAAACACAAGCTCACACGCTAGATACTGAATCATTGACACAGAAGCAACCACCATAAATTACTAATAAAACTCCGGTGTGGTTGCAAAATACACAAAAGGACATCATAAAAGCAATCCCAATCCCCAGAAACTCCAACACTGGATATTGACACAGAAGCAACCAGAATAAATTACAAATAAAACTCCGATATGGTAGCGAAATACACAAAAGATCCATCCCAAACCTCGGAAATCTCTGTATTAATAATAGAAAAGGCCCAAACCATCAACAAAAACACACACATTCACACAGTAGACATTGACGCAGAAGCAACCAGCATAAACTAGAGATGAAACACTCAAATGGGTTGGCTTAAAATCAAGCACAAACCTCAGGAATCTGTGAAGCCGGGAAAAAAGCGGGCGATAAAGATGTTAAGTGGGGGGAAAAAGGCAGAAGAAAAGGTAGTAGACAATGGAATGGAATTTCAAAGGGGAGATTACTTTAATGGTCGTGCTCTGCATATATATCCGTTTGAACCTTCTTTGAATTATACTGCTCCAGTACTAATGCCATTATAATACGCAAAAAAGCTTCTGCGGCATGATTTTATGGCTTGAAATTACATGTGCAGTGTGAAAAAATAGTAAGATTGTGCCGTTGGGTCCTTGTCTTCCTGTCGAGAGTTATGAATCCAGAAGACTCTTTGACTGCGCGCAATTAAGGATGATGATGATAATCAAACGAGTCTTTGTAGGAATTTAATGTTTGATTTTAAGACTGTGAGTTTGGTGGTTTTGAAATATTTTTCAACCTCCACTTTGACTTTTTTTTATACATAAGATGTAGAGGTATACTGTGTGAATATAATATCTTTAATATATAACTGGAAGTTATCGGTTTTATGTTTAGAAAATCTACGGAAATTTTATGATAAGTGAATCTAACAAAATATTACGTCATATTTGTCCTATAGTCTTGTTTTAAAGTGACTAACGGTTAAATGAGTCATTTTTTAATTGATGTAATATATGGAGTGATTTGATGTTTATTTTTATTATTGCAACGAAGTTTTTATAATTTTTATAAACTTTTAAAATGTATTATAATGTATAAATATTTATAATTTAACCCCACCAGTTATTAAAATGAGATTTTCATGATTCGTCTAACCGTTAATCGATCTCAATGAGATTTTTTCTTTAATTATATATTAATAAAAATCATATACTAGTACTTTTACTCAGAGTGAGAAGTTTAAAATGAAATCATGAATATTTGTCACCTTAATTTGATAAACATTTTTTTATTTAAGAGCATCTACTGTTAAATCACCAAACGGTCAAATAAATCATGACAAAATCTCGTTCCTATGACTTTTAAAATTATATTATAGTTATTCATATTTTACTAGTGGAGTACCATTATATCATTAATTAAAATAATGGAATTAATTTTTATTTAAAATTTTAATATTTAATCATCTAAGAAAATATATATGAACTATGAAGTAAAATAATTATTTTAGTTAGAAATATTTAATACAATAAAAATTGATTATGTATATAATATTTCATTCAAATTATTTTAAAAATAATTACTTATATGTTAATATTTATTTTAAAAGTTTATCATAATTATATGTATCCCATTGCAGTAAATAAAAGTAAATGTCAAATGACCTTATTAGTCTCACTAATTATAAAATATCCTCATTTAACAGTTAGTCGGTCTAAAACAAGGCATTGTCATATATAAATAAATAATAATTATGTGTATAAATATTTCTATCATTGTATAAAAAATCTGGACATTTTGTTATTTCAGATTTTGTTATTTCAGATTTTGTTATTTCAGATTATCTGGAATATTTTATTTTTCTTCCTGTGATATATAAATAGTATAGTACAACGAGATATTTATGGTTTTAAATATATATTTAGAGGTTATATATTTTAACAAGTTATGATTCATTATATATAGTAAAGTATTAAAATCAGTTACAAATTATAATATTAGCATGTTAAGAAGTTATGATTGATTATACTATACAATGAATAATAAAATCAGTAACATTATAATAATAGTATGTTATTTTTAGACAATTTGGGTTTATCTTAGTCAAAATGATTTTAATATCTCCGGATGACAGCACCAAAGCAAACAATTTTTATTATATGGTGTTTTGGAAAATATATTCTAAAATATTCTCAAAATTATGAAATATCATTGTTATATATAGGTACAAATATCAAATCTCTCCTCGAGTTATATTAATTATAAACTAATTCTATTAAATGGTTAGATGGTCTAAAACAATACTTTATATTTTTATTTATTTATTATATTTACATTAGGCAAAATCTTGGGAAATATCGTATGTCCTTAAGTTTATAGAAGATGAGGTTTAATTAGAAAATAAAAGGTAAAACATTTTAGTTGCAAGTAGTTATAAAGTTTCTGACCCGATTGCTGCAAATTGAAAATTTTATCTTGATTTATTCTAATTCGTAGTTTAAACCTTGGTGATATGAATCTCCTTGCGAAACTTTAGATTGCAGAATTAAAATCTTTGACCGAATGAAAGGATCTGCAAACCCTCACCAAGTCGCACGAAATTCAAGAACCTAGGCCTTGGGATGCTCTCAATCTCGACTTGCTCTCCTACTAGCTTGCGAGATTAAATCACAAGGTTATTGGTACTTAACTAGCCATCGGGATTAAGCAACAATGAAAATAGCTCGCAAGTAACAACATATGAACTCAAAGGTTTGTATATTTGATTGATAAAAATGGTGAGCATGAAACTCAGCCAACCCCTTTTTTTATAGGGAATCCATCGGCCAAAACCCTAATAACAAACCCAAATCACAAACAGAATCTGAATCGACTTATGACGGATTTATGAAACTAAACCATATCTAACTAAAATTTCATAAAATAAATAAGGCTATGGCCGAATTCATCCATATCACACATTGGTTGAATATTGTCTTATTTAATCTTACCAAAACTAATTCTAATCATAATAAAACTGAATATGCTAAAACCCGATGGACTGTAATTTCAAAATTAGCTCTTCAAGGCCCACATGGCCGAGCTATCAGTCCAATAAACCCAAAATGAAATAATTTAACAATATTTTACAGTGATCACACTACCTAATTAAAAACCCGGTGGAAAAAAAGAGTATAGTGTTCTTCATGATGTCCTCAGTTCTTCGACAGTATTGAACAATAAATCCAAGATGTCGATGACGACTCCTTCAATTCTTCATCATAAAGTCGATCAATCAAAGCATTTAAAGTAGTATCTCTAAGCTTAGTCATAGGTCCCGCCATGTCTCTTAGAAAATCCTGAACATAACTTTTAAATGTTTGATTAAGTCGTATAATGACTTCACTTATGGTGGTAGTAGTATTGGCATCTCCATCACTTGGTCTTTTCATGGCTTGTGGAAAGACCGTCTTTCAATAAATGAACTCTTTACATTATCTTTTTGAAAATAATCATTCATAGTATTGGGAAAAATGCCCAACGATTACAATAAGTGGAATTGACATCCAACTCAACAAACCTCTAGCAATAACTAATTTATTGCAATGATTTATAAATGGCATGTCAACCAGATTGATCATCTTTACTATTATAGATAAGAAATCCAATAAAACTGGAATATTGTCCTCATGGATATTAACTCGCTTTCCGAAAAATTCATGACCACTTGGCAGACAGGAGCGTATCACACATCAATCACTTGGCCAAATATTAATTTTCAAGAACCCTTGATCCACAACTTATGTTGTCCAAACTGTAAACACCTTGAAAAACACACATATGAAGCTTCCAAATTAATGGAAAATATAGAAACAAAAACAAAAATACAAAAACATGATTTGTATAACCAGATTGAGAACAAAACATAGACGCGAACAACTAAATTGAGTGGTCACCACGAACACAAAAATATATTCTATCAGGTCAAAAAATAATATTAATGTATGGATCAAAGGTGTTGAATTATGGCGTGACCCTGGCATCAAAGGTGTTGAATTATGAGCATTATACACTAATAGGGAGCCTTCTATTAAAGGCGATAATGGAAGCGATTTTGAAAAGTTCACTTAAAACCGCCTTAAAAAAGGACTCATGAATTTGGAAGTGCTAACCATGTCATGTTTTTTAGTTTAAAGGCGGTTCAAAATTAATTAAAGGTGGTTCTGCCTTTATTGGCGGTCGATTAAAGGCGGTTCAAAATTAATTAAAGGTCGTTCTGCCTTTATTGGCGGTCGATTAAAGGCTGTTCAAAATTAATTAAAGGTCGTTCTGCCTTTATTGGCGGTCGATTAAAGGCGATTCCACCTTTAGATTAAATAATAAATTAAATACTTAGCCTTTAAATTTTTAAAAAGTATTTTAAATTAAATATTATATTAATTATATTTACACATTCAAACACACCTTATTACTAATGTTTTAACTTAAAATGTAAAATATTCAAATTAAAAAAACATACTCCCTCCTTTTTTTTAATATTGGCACCTCATTTTTTGTGTTAGAATTTAGGAGATGCTAAATGAGTGGATGAAATTGAATTGAAAGAAGAGAAAGTAAAATGAGTGGATGTAATAACCTTAAACTTGCCATAAATAGAAAGTGCCAATAAAAAAAAAACACCCACTTTTAGTAAGTGTGCCAATATTAAAAAAACGGAGGGAGTATAATTTTTAAATTATAAAATACAATGACATGAACGTAATTTATGGACAACTTTCTCTTTCTCACCTGGACTTTCATTCTTGGAAAAATAATAAATAGTACAGTAAAAACAATTGAATTCAAATCCTGAAAGATAAAAACAATTCTCGAGTATATTTGGAGTGAAATCGTGCAATTAAGTGAAAAGGACATTAGCGGGCTAAACAAAATGAAACGAGCATCAGTTGTCAGATTGCTTAGTATGGAAGAATTTAAAAAGCTTTTCTTCCTTTTGATCCAAAACAAAAAAAAATATTTGAAAACATAACTCTTTCATTTCCTTCTTTTTTCAGGAAGAACTCTTTGTTTGTTGTGCCTGCTTATCCATTTGTGAGATTGTTTCACAGAAAGAAAGAGGGCCCGTTCTAGCTGTGCAGCAAATAGAGCTGGCAAAATATTTTTTTTTCTCTCTCTTCCATCTCAACTTAAGAGATCACTTAAAAGATAATTCTTTTTGGGAAAGTCTCAGGAAAGGCGATCTTTCCATACGCTTATGGACAGTCCTCAGGGGCATTTACCTTAAATGTTGTAATTTTTTATAAAATTTAAATATTGCATTTTATAAGTTAAAACAAGTAATAATATGTATTTGAAGGTGAAAATATAAAAACACATGATATAAAAAAATATTTTCAAATTTTTGTATGTAATTTAACAAATGCAGTATATAAGGTAAGAAATAAGTGGCCTATCCATAAGCTTATGGACAGGCCGCCTGTCAGTAGACCTACTCTTCTTTTTTTTCTCCACAATGGTAAGGGACCACTATATACTATTCATGGAACCCACTTGATTTTCTCTATCATACTCATTAATTTGACCATTAAATATTATTTTAAATAAATTTGTCCACCAAAAATAAGTTGAATGTAAAATTAATATAATTATTAAAATGAAATTTAAAAATAAATAATAAGAGAATTCCATGTTTTTAAAATTATATAAAACCATTAAAATTACAAAAACCAATTATAACAACTATAAAAATTACAGAAAATACTTAATAAAATATTGATCTAGTCCGACCAATTATTACAATTTGAAAATCAAAATTCTTTAAAAATAAAAAAAATTGAAAAAATTTTCAAAAAAATACGGTTGGGACACGTGTCGCCACCAGAATGGGACATGTGTCCCATTAAAAAAATCAGCGCCCACACAAGAAAATAGTCATTGCGGACACGTGGCCCAATCCCTGGGTAGCACGTGTCTGCAACAGAAAATTAAAAATAAATAAATTAGGGCTTAGTGGGACACGTGGCCCACTCCTGGGGCGACACGTGTCCCATGCGGACCAAAAAAAGGGCCGCTTTTAGCGGCCCTAGCACCATGTGGTGTGTCAGTGGCATTGACCCATTACCGGTCTCTTGAACGGTCTCTTAGAAAGAAACTTTTAAGTGGTCTCTTAACAAGAGACCACTCTAGAGACCACCACTGTGGTGGTTTTCGGTCTCTAGAGCGGTCTTCTAATTTTAAGAGACCACCACTGCCCATGCCCTAACTCCTCTTGACTCTTTTATTTTTTTCTTCTAAATTAATATTTTAAGGTGCATGAAGAAATCAAGCGACAATTACAATAATTAGAATTCAAATTCAACTCAACTAGTTGTAAAATACGAATGGTTGATTCTATTGATAATACATGGATACAATATATAGGCAGCATATATAGAATCACAAATAGAAAATGATTCTATGTAGGATACAAGATATACACAAAATATAACAAAATATCTCATTAGCACTAGTCTCTAGCAATAATTAATCTATTTCAAGGATACTTAAATTGGCAAATGACAACAAATTGCAATGCAATTATGGAATAAACAAAACACGGGAAACAACAATATCGCCAAAGATCCATCAGGAAGAATGACATCAAAAATTTGAGCAGCAGTAAAATAGATCCATCAGGAAGAATGACATCAACAGTATCAGCAGGCTCAAGATCATGTGAAAGATCCCTAGCACCGGTCATATGATATGAAACTCCAGTGTCAAGATTCCAAGGTAAAATAGGCTTACCTGACGTATTATCAGTATTATTCAGCTTAGAGAACATGTTAAGTACTGTATTCCACTAGTTCTTAGACGTGCAGGGCTAGAGGCTGTTCGATTAGCCTCAGAGAGAACGGCGGCGGCATTGCCGGGTGGTGGAGTTGCGGCGGTTGCACGTTTAGCATCTCCGGTGAACGACGTCGCATTAGGGACGGGGGTCTGCAGGTTTTGAGCTCTTGGGCCGGATTCGGGAGGTGTGTTCTTGGCAAATCAGGCTGGGTAACCAATGATACAAAATAGGCGGTGACGTCGTGGCGCTTACGATTGCAATGGGCATACAAGAAGCTCTTTCGATCAACAATAACAACAACAAGAGTATTACTCGGCGGACAGGCGGCTAGCTTCAGAGCAGCTAACTATGGCGAACGACGTGCAACAAAGGCCCCAAAATGGGTTCACGGGCATTGGCGACAGTCTCATGACGCTAATTCTAAATCAAAATCAAGTGAACACGACCAAGTAAGGGAAATGGATCTTACGCCAGGACATGCGATATGAGAGTATGATAACCATCATCGAGACCAATGAGAAATTAATGAACCATCTCATTCTCACGCTCCTTAATGGAAAATAACAGCAGCAGAGCAAATGCATGTCTGAGGGGGCAAGTTAGTAAACAGCACATCCAACAGCTTCTTGCACTTTCCATATCGGAAGCAACATACTAACACGTGCGCAGACCATTCCCAACAGAAAAACACTGCTTAAGGTCATCCTAAAGCTCCTTAGCAGACGCAAAATAAGTTATAACAGAACGAATGGAAGGATTAATGGTTTGGACAATCCAACCAACAAGCATAGAATTCACACTATTCCAGACATTATAAAATGGTTCACCAAGCAAAGACTTGGTAATGAGCCATCAAGAAAACCAAGCTTAAGTTTTGCAGAAAACGTATTAAGCAGAGAAGTACTCGAATCATTAAAATTATAACCCTTCAAGATCACCAGAGAAATAAGCAAGCCTGGATGATCCAACAGATGCACATAGTACGGATGATTAGCGAGGAGCATGTGAGAGGAGTCACTGGAAGGGATCTGAGTGGCGGTGACATCCGCTGCTTGGCGGTGGCATCACTAACGAGTACGTCGGGCAGGAGCTGGCCGCCGGTATTCTGGAGCAACGGTAAAGGTCCTCCGGCGGGGAGACCCTAGATGGTGGTGCTGGAAAGGCGGGGAGACCCTGAATGATGGCGCTGGAACGACGGGGAGATTGGCTCCGAGGTGGAGAATCATAGCGTTAGCGTCAGCGGGAATGACAAAATTAGCAAGACCGGAAGCGTCAAGGTCCTTGACGTCGACTTGATTGTATAGATCCATAACAACGGTGGAGAGCAAGTGCCAACGGTAGCACATAAAGCTTCAACAACGACAATGTATGAAAAAGACCAGCGCAGTGACGACGATGTGTGGGTTGGAAAAAGAGAAGTTTGCCGATGGCGGTATTTTTAGGGTTTGGAAAATTTAGGGTTTTAGGAATTTTAGATATGATAACATGTAAAATATGAATGGTTGATTTTATTGTTGATGCAATGGTACAATATACATGCAGCATATTACAGAATCACAAATAGAAAATGATTCTACATAGGATACAAGATATACATAAAATGTAACAATATATCTCCTTAACACTAGTTTCAAGCAATAACTAATCTACTGCAATGACACTTAAATTACATGTCAAACAAACCAAAATCTGTACTATTGCAAATTAGAGATCAAATAAAACTTTAATATTGTTCTCAGGGATATCAACTTACTTCTTGCAAAGATCATGACAACTTGGCAAAGAGAAATGTATCACTCATCAATATCAATGCGCCAAACAGGGATCTTCAAGAACTATAACATCACTTGATCCAAAGTACAATCTATGTTGTCCAAACTGTAAACATCTTGAAAAATACATATCGATCCATCCAAATAAATTAAACTCCTAATAAAAAACACAAACAAAACATGAACACACAATCTATACAATCGGATCGAGAACTAAACATAGACGTGAACAACTAAATCGAGTGATCTTCATTACACAACACTTAATTCTATTAGGTCAAAGAGAAATACTAATGTATGAAAATAAATCCACACTTATTTAAAAATATATAATATCAATTAAATTTTTTTTACTGTTGTTCCATCTTTCCATAATGAGAAGATGGGAAAAAGAAAATTGAAGAAAAATATAGAACCTTATGAGAAGGGAAAGGAAGTTAAGGCAAAGGGTTGGCAGTTCCTCGACTCTTTTTCTGGGGACTCTTTTTCTTGGCTATAGTATACTATCTATAGCCTTCTATATTATTTTAATTTTACATAGGGTCCACTAGGTATGCTAAGGAAAAAATTGGGTGCTGCTAAATCATACAGTGTATTTCACAAACTCACGTCCTGTATTTATACCTTATAAATATAAAAATGTATTGAATTTCAAATAAAAATTAATTAAATAAAAATGGAAATGGAAAATAATAACTAGGAATTAAAATGGAGAAGTTCAGCTAGCGATTTCTGGTGGCGGCAGCTGATGGTCCAGCAACGGCAATTGGAGGTTTTCGGCCACCAGAGCTCTAGCGAACTTCCTACCAAATTTCAACCAGATTTCGGTCAAGTTCCAATCAACCCACCGATGTTGGGTGATGGAGGTTTGGCGGTCAACGACGGCGGGGAGGCGTTCTGGCGACCAACGACTCACGTTGTGGCTCAAACTTATGGCTCACATTAGTGTTCAAACTTGTGGCTCACGTCCAATGGCTCGCATCTTAATTCCCACTTGTGGCTCACGTCCGATGGCTCGCATATGAAGTTTCTGCTTGTGGCTCATGTCCGATGACTCGCATCTAAAGTTTCTACAGGTGTGAATTTCATATGCGAGCCACCAGACGTGAGCTAGAAGTAGAAACATTAGATGCGAGTTATCGAACATGAGCCACAAGTAGAAACTTCATACGGGAGTCATCAGATGTGGGCCACAAGTGGTAATTCAAGATGAGACCCATCAGACATGAGCCACAAGTGGAAACTTAAGATGTGAACCCGTTAGGCGTGTGCCACAAGTTCAAAATTCCAATGTACATTTATATGTATATATAAAAGACAAGCATTTTCTGTCGATAATCCAACAACCAGTTCCAACAAACCACCACTCAAAAAAATTCTCCAACTCCTCCACGGAAATGGTTCGTTCTGTCACTCAAATATGATTGTGAAAATAATATTATCACTGTTCTATATCAAATAAAGTTACAGACATTTATCATATATTAGGGTGTATTATAGTAAAATAGAAAGGCACCCACACATTTCAAACCTTGGCCACATCATAGTTTGTTTTTAAAAAATTAAGGTGTTCAGCAATTTCGAACTCTGACTCCCACATAATACACACCGAGTGTGATGACCCTCCCACTTATTCTAAGAACATACTCCATGCTAACATACGCTAAAAAATTTAAAAGTCATAATAATGTAATATCTGTGAGAGGGAGATGTAAATCTGAATTACAATTCCGGACACAATGGCATGAGCAAGCCAAGTGGTGCATTACCATTGTTAATTCCAGGCTGAAGCTTTGAAGCACCAAGAATCTTTGCACTATCTGGACTTATAAATGGAGTAACTAATTATGGATCCCATCTCACGTGTGATTTGGCATCTTACTTGCATTATACTTCTTTAGATCTTAATTACTAAAACTTCATCGCTTGGTTTCATTAATTAAGTCCCACTAATCAACCAACTTTATTCATAAACGTCCATATACGAGGATTGAAATCATAATGAGCTAGGGTGAGAGGAGTTGCTGAAATGATAATTCCACAAGTTGCATTAAGTAAAATAATTCAAGTTTGAATAGCACTTCTGTCGAAATTTTGTGAACTTTTTCATAAGAGATAGGCTCATATGACACCGTCTCACCATAAGTTATGGTGAGATTTTAAAAAGAGAAAAGTGTCGATATAACTCTGCCTAATTCACATAAGTGCTAACATAACCTTTTGATAATTGAAAGTACAAATATAACCCTAAATAGTTGATGTAAGTGCAATTTTACCCATTCCGACAGTTTAAGGCCGGATTTGATTGAAAAATGATTTCACTCCTCCCGATTTTTTTAAAAAAAATTTCACTCCTCCCCAAAGCCCTTATCTACTTCTTTTCTTTCTTCTCCGGCGTTAATTTTCTCTTTCTCCTACTCACTATTCTTTCTTTCTCCTTCTCCGCCATTTTTTCTCCTTCTTCGATGTGTGACGGGACGAATTATTGGTGTGGATGATGAGGTGGTGGATGTGGGGCAGTGGTTTAGAGGTGCGAGGGCTGGGCGTCGCAGGTGGAAGGTGGTGGTGAGAGGGTTGGAAGTGGGTGGCTCTTCGCGGTGGGTGGTTGATCTAGGGTTTGCGGCGGGGGCTGGGCGTTGGGATTGGAAGCCTGGAAGGTGGTAGTGAGGGGGGAGGGGTGGAAGGGTGGTGGAGGAGGAGCTAGGGTTCGTGGCGGTGGCGTCAAGCAGCACAATGGTGGCGCCAGGGTTTCGATGGTGGGGGCTGGGTGTCAGGGGTGGAAGGTGGTGACACTAGGGTTCGTGACGTATGGCGTCGAGCAGCACGGTGGTGGCGTTAGGGTTTTGATGGTGGGGGACTGTGTCGGGGGGGAAGTGGTAGTGGCAGGGCAGGCCCGAGGGGGCTGGAAGGTGGTGGCGGTAGAGATGAGGGCTCGATAAAGTGCAACGGCGTGTCGATCAAGTGTCCGGTGAATGACACGCTGGTCTCCACTGTGATCGGCGTTGTGGAGAGAAGGTGGATGAAAGCGGTGGCGCCGCCGAGTTGACAAATTAGAATGTGTCGGGCTCTTTGTTAATCAACCGTGTGGAGATGCCGGAAACAATGACGGCGGGCCCAAAGTTGAGTCACTTGAGTGGAAGGTGGTGGGGCGGCGACTGCGGCGGCAACCTGGTGGTGGTTGTGGTCTGAGGGCAAATTTGTGCATACACTTTTAGGTTTGAAGTCGAAGGACATTTTAGTCATTTAAGCGTTATTCATGCCAAAAATGGTGTCTTAGGGTTATATTGACACTTTCATCAACTAGTTGGAGTTGTTTTTGCATTAAAAATTATATGAGTGTTATATTGACACTTACTCAAGTAGGCAGGGTTATAATAATACATATCCCTTTTTAAAATTACAAAAAATATCCCACATCATTTGCAATATTAATAATTTACTATGCATCGTATAGTAGTTATAAAGTTTATAACCTGATTCATGCAACTCAAAAATTTTATCTTCATTTCATCTAATTCTCACTTTAAACCTTGGTCTTTCCATGGCTTATGGAAAGTCCGTCTTTCAAGAGACGGACTCAATTTTTTATTACTCCATAATACTTTTTTAGTAATAGTTTTAGATCATTCTAAAAAAATATTTGTAGTCCACTTTTCATAAAATTAACTTGTATTTCATTTTTTTTAAATAATTGGGACAATAATTTTTTTTATTTGTAATTCATTTTGTATTTGTAACGATGGATCAGACTAAATCAATATTCTTATTTTTTATTTGTAATAATTAGACATGTTAGATCAATATTTTAGTATTTAAATATTTATTTTAATTTTTATAATCTAAATAATTGGTCTTTCAAATGTAATATTTTCTAATCTTGAATTTTTTAAATAAAATTTTCTTATTATTCAATTTTAGACACAAAAAAATAATATTTTTGAAAAAACGAAATTAAAAACTTTAAAATTTAATTTTTTTTTATTAAATTTCACATTTCAATTTATTTTAGTTGGAAAATTTATTTAAATAAAATATTGAAGGTAAAATTAATGAGTATGATAGAAAAAATCAAGTGGGGTCCATGAAGTGGTTGCAAAGCTGTTTCAACCATTTTGAAGAGAAAAATAGAGTGATTTCTTTGTGGTTTCAGTTGATGACGTGGATGAGAGAAATTGAATATTTAATAAACTGAAACCACAAGAGCAGTTGCAGAGCGATTTTACCATTGTACATTGTCTAATGGCTACAAATTCGTAACTTAATCTTTAGCTTCTTTATGATACCACTTTTGTGGGACAACTTGATGTAGCCTTTCAGACAGCTTGATGCAAGTCTCCGGGTATCTTATGTAAGCCAATATTTGGCAATACATGTACTTAATGAAAATGGAAGGACACCCTCCAAATCTCATCTATGACATTCTGATTAAAAAACATATTTATATCGATAACATTATACGATCCTAATCAACTTTTCTTACCAATTGCATTCATGTTTTCAACTTTGGCTGAGCCAGAAAGAGCAGCACACTTTACAGCCTTGACCTAGTATAGTTACAAAATTGTTTTGCACATATGATATATGATCGGGGAATAAAAACTTAGTTGGAGCTAAATGAAAAGGAAGAAACAGAGGGGGAACAGAGTTATAAATGGTTTCATACGGCTGAGTGAACTAATACTATGACAAATGTCATTTGTCATGTACCCAAATACTCCCTCTTGTCCACTATATATAACCTCTTTATATGGGCATTTAATTTTTTGAAAAGAGTGGTGGAGGTTTAATTGAAAGTGTAAAAAGTAAAATAGGTGGATAAAAATAACCTAAAATTTGCTAAAACGGTTTTTCTAACGAGTGCCCATGGACACTCGTTAACAACTTCAGATTCCATCGAAAACTGTGTTTATTAAATGCAAATCCATCGAAAACTGTGCAATAGTACATAGGGAGTGTAAGTTTTTGAGGGATGTCATTAATCATTAACTCTATTTGCATTTAATAACACAGTTTTCAATGGAATTTGAAGTTGTTAACGAGTGCCAATAGGCACTCGTTAGAAAAATCGTTGCTGAAAAAGGAAAGAGATAAAATAAAAAAAAATTATCCATTTATAAAAAGATGACCATAATTAGTGGACCAGATGTATTACCAGATTTATTCTTAGTTTTCACCCTGCATTTCATGTCTCCATGTGCCGACTCTCAAATAATTGTCCGTGTCAGATATTTGGGGCTGTATGTCAGGTTTCATAATTGTCTGTAGCCAATTTATTTACATTTGTGTGAAAGAAAATAAAATCACAGTGCACGATAATTTCAGCGATTAACATTTAGTGTTAGGAGTTCAATTGCAACATTTTTTTATTCTTTTAATACATTCAAAGATGTTGGGAAACACGTTCAACAATGATTACAATGAGTGGAATTGAAATTCATCGTAACTAACCTCTAGTAATAAATAATATATTGCAAGAATATATAAATTACATGTCAACCAGACTAATTTTCTGTACTACTACAGATCAGAGATTCAATAAAAACTGTAACATCGCCCTCAGAGATATTAACTCGCTTCCCGCGAAAATCATGATCACTTGGCAAAGAGGAGTGTATCACGCATTAATATTACTACGCTAAACATGGATCTTCTACAACTGTAATGCCACTTGATCCAACCACGATCTACGTTGTCCAAACTGTAAACATCTTGAAAAACACAGATATGACGAACCCAAATTAATGAAAACCTGAATTAAAACCGCAAATAAATTTGTGAACACACAATTTGTACAAGTAGATCGAAAACAATACATTAACGTAGCAGCTAAATCGAGTTACCGACACCGTCATGAACACAACGATCTAATCGATCAGGCCAAAGAACAAAAATAAACTATGAAGGCAAATCTCACACTTATTCAATAACAAAGATATCAATTAAAACAGTTGTTCCACATCTCCCCTAATGGGAAGATGGGAAAAAATTTGAAGAAGAAGAGCTGAGGCAAATTTTGGAAAGGGCTACCAATTGCAACAAATATTAAAGAAGAGAGCTCACTACATTTTCAAATTATTTTTACCGATAGAGTTGGAATGTCTACCTCTGTGGCCTTTCATTATGGGTATAAATAAGGGTACATGAGAGTAAAATACAATGAATATAATCCTATGAATACGTACAAGGTATTCTAGATTTCTAGGAATACACCAACTATACAATGAACATAGATAATAATCTAACATCCCCCCGCTCAAACTAAGTGTGGGATTTGACGACATGCAGAGCTTGGATTGAAACTGCTCAAGCAAAGGGCGAGGTAAGCCCTTAGTAAAGATATCAGCAAGCTGAAGCCAAGAAGGAGCATGAGCAACACGCAACTTGCCAAAGGCCACGAACAAAATGGTAGTCAATGACAATATTCTTCGCCCGCTAGTGTGCAACCAGATTTTGGGCGAGAAAAATGGCTTTTTTTTTGTCACACAAGAGAAGCGGAGGCGAGGCAGAGGTGACACGTAGATCCCTAAAAAAGGTGACATATCCACACCAACTCGACAGAGGTATTGTCCATAGCACGATAATCAGATTCACAATTGGAGCGAGGGACAGTCGGTTGTTCCTTAGCAGACCAAAAAACAAGATTGCCACCAAGAAAAATATAATAGCAATAAGTAGAGAGCCGGGTCTCAAGGCAACGAGCCCAAGCATCAGAGTAACCCAAAATAGGAAGGAAGCCAGAGGATGGTGAGAAAGAAAGGCCAAAATGAAGAGTGTCCTGAATATAACGAAGAATCGTGGTAACTGCCTGAAAATGATCATCACACGGACTCTGCAAAAACTAGTTGACCGTGCTAACAGCATAAGAGATATATTGTCGTGCAACAGTGAGCTATTGAATTGCCCCAATGAGTGATATGTACAAAGTGGGATTAGAGAACTGGGGGCTAGAAGTGTTGTGTAACTGTCTACCCGAACAAAGGGAGTGGAGACAGGAGTAGCATTTTCCACACCAGCCCGTTGAAGAATGTCCATTGCAAACTTAGTTTTCCTCAAGAAAAGACCGGTATTAGACCAAGAAATCTCTAAGCCAAGAAAGTATGCAAAGGACCAGGATCCGAGATAGATAACTCCTGATGAGCATGGGAGATAAACCGGTTGATGAGAGAAGAATCATTGCTAGTCAAAATAATGTCATTGACATAGACAAACAAGTATAGCATCCGAGAACCTCGCAAATAAATGAAGAGTGAGGTATATGTTGCACTGCATGTAAAAGCTTGCAGGAGTAGAAAAGTACTAAAGCGTTTAAACCAAGCACGAGACGCCTGCTTGAGACCATAAATGGCTTTCCGAAGTTGGAAAACATGAGAGGGGCGAAGTGGATCCATATAACATGCAGGTTGTTCCATATACATATGAGTATCTAGGACACCATTTAAAAAAGCATTCTTGACATCAAGTTGATAAAGCGGCCAATTACGCAAAGTGGCCAAAGAGAGAATAATGCGGACAATCGCAGCTTTGATCACATGGCTAAAAGTGCGAGTGAAGTCAACCCCTGGTACTTGAGAATATCCCTGAGCAATCCGAAGGACCTTGTGACAATCGATACTACCATCATATTAATACTTGAGGCGATACACCCATTTGGAGCCAACAACGTTGGCACCAAAAGAGCGAGGAACAAGATCCCAAGTATGCAGGTTATGAAGAGACCGCATCTCCTCATTCATAGCGGCAACCAATTTAGGATCCTTAAGGGCTGAGCGATAACCCTTAGGTTTTGTCTCTGAAAGAAGTGTGGCAAGAAAGTCGTGAACCTCAAAACTAGGATATTGTTTCGGCTGGAAAATGTTATTCCAAGAATGGGTCGTCATAGAATGAAGCAATCGAGGAGGAGAAGGAGATGGTGGTGGTGGTGGTGATGCTGATATTGAAGGTTATGACTAGGCCGAAGAGACAGGGAACCCTGGAGAGAAGGAGATTGCGACTGTGAGAGCTCAAGAGTAGGTTGATCCACATGCGAGAGACATAAATCACATGGAAACTGTGATGAAGCTACAATAGGAGAGGAGACATGACCAACATTAGTGGCACTGGTAGCTGGCAAAAATGTCGATGCAACTGTGGGCTCAATGAAAGAAGAAATTTCCAAATCATAGGTGAATAACTGTCCCTAGGAGATTAAATTTAAGAAAAAGAATTCTCATCAAACTGAACACAGCGAGAGATATAGGTGTGCCCAGAAGAAGGATCAAGACTTTTGAACCCTTTGTATTGAGCGTTATAACCAATGAAAACACATAGAATCGAACCGGGCGCAAACTTATCAGCTTCAATGTCTCGCAAACATGGATACACACGGAAACCATATGGATGGAAAAGGGAATAACCAGGAACAATGTTGTAAACTATCTCGAACGGAGATTTACCATCGAGAACTAAACTAGGCAGGCGATTTAGAATATCGACTGCCAAGGAGAAAGTATCCACCCAATAGTACTTGGGAACAGACGAGTAATATAACAAAGCCAACCCTGTCTCTGTGATATGATGGTGCTTACTCACAACACGACTATTCTTAGCATGTGAATTAGGGCTTAACATCTGATGATGAATGCTATAAGAGATGAAATAATCATGGAGACGATGATTAGTAAATTATGTTCTTCCATCAGATTGGAAAAAATTAAGTTTAGTGAAAAATTGGGTCTCGACAAACTTATGGAACATTAGAAAGACTTCAGAAATCGGACTTGCAACGCATGGGATAGAACTGCGTAAAACGGGAAAAGTCATCAATGAATATAACATAATAAGAATAACAAGTTACTCCTGAAACTGGTGCAGGTCCCCACAAGTCATAATGAGATTTGTCCAACAAAGAAGCTAAACAACAATCACTAGTGGAACTGTGCACACGAGTGTGAGTGACACACACCGAAGAAAAATCACGCACACAAGCACGTGAAAGGCACGCGCCTTCTTCAAGTTGTTGGCGTGTGACAAACACGCTCCGAGAATAAAACTGAAAATTTAGCGTCTAACAGAGCAACAACTACCGGTAGTCAGACAGACGAAGCACACGCAGAGGACGCAAAGCAGTATGCGGTGGCAGGAGCTTGAAAATGCGCTGGATTGAGCACAGAAGCAAGCACTGCTGGAAAGGTGCATAAATCAAGCAGCATCGGAGACATGGTGATTTGGACGGCGGCAAAACATAAATGAAAATGCCCGAGAAGGAGAAGAGCTGGTAGCCCGAGGATAAATGTGAACAGAGAGAACGCCGGAAACGATGCTGAGGAGAAAGATGGTACTGGAAAGACAACCAGGAGGGGAGAAACCGCTAGAAAAATGGTGAGGTTACTGCCAAAAAAGGATGGTGGCTATCGACGATTGAAGAAGTGATCGAGAAGAGGGAAACGGTAAGATATTTTGGCCATGGAGAGGGAAAGAAAAAAGACAATAAAGCATGATTATAACACTACTCTGAGACCATAATAGAGTTGGAATGCGTGCCTTTGTGGCTTTCATTTTGGGTATAAATATGGGAAAGGATACATGAGAGTAAATTACAATAAATGGAATCCTAGTAATACCTAAGAGTATTCTAGAGTCGTGGAATACACACCAACTATGCAATGAATATAGATAATAATCTATACTCTAACATTTACATTGAGCAATGTTCCACATTTAAAACAAGAAACATAAACTCCTACGTAGCTATCCCAAACTTCCTTCGGAAATTTTATTGTTATAATCTTATATTCCCTTCCTCATATTTCAAACTACACACTTATTTTTCAGACATTATTCTTCATTAAAATTTGCCCATATATTTCAATAAATACGAGTAACAATATTAGCATATGTAATATTATTGAATTTATCGTAACAATTAATTTTTAAATATTAAATTTTTATTTATCATTACTATACATAATTAAATATATTAACAGTTAAATATATTTATTGTACATAATAATAATTAATATGTAATCTAAGTTGGGACAGAGGGTTAATATATATTTGATATTATGTACTGTCGAATGAAGAGTTTATTCGACAAGAAGTTACCCTCGCCTTATTCTTTCCCAGGAGCATTAACTCTCAACAATCAACATCAAAATTATTGAATATTTAATCAAAAAAAGAATTGTTAACTATGGCACTCCGAATAGTAAATATACAGTCAAATTAACATACAATTTAGGTACTTCCTCTACGTTAGACTAAATTATGTAGTTTTTTTTGCACTATTTTCTATTAAGACGCATATTTGAATAGATATAAAAGTAATAGATATTGTTGAATTTGTTATAATAAATAAATTTTGAATATTAATTTTTTTATTTATCATTATTATAAATATATTAATGCTCAAATATTTTTTTAAGTAATATAATAATAATTAATGTGAAATTTAGTGTGGGGCGGAGGAATTTTTAATCTCTCAAACTCTTCCCATGCTGGGAATATGCCGACAAGTTCTCGGCTCTTCGTCACACTAAAGATATGGAGTTTAGAAGCACAATAATAGATCAAACATTTTATAGGGAGATTATGCTACTCCATTCGTCCTAGGGAAATTTACATATTTTTTTTTATGGGCGTCTCTGGTAAATTTGCACACTTTCCTTTTAACGAAATATTTAACCTCTCAAAAGACATCTTTACCCTTAAAATTTTTGACATTTACAAAAATTCACCCAAAACCCTCTACTCCCCCAAAACGCATCTAACTCTATAACTTCTCTCTTCTCTCTGGTCTCTCTTCCCCAAAATGCATCTAACTCCCCAAAACGCAAAGACCAGCGATCTCAGCACCACCTCAATGCCGCCCCTCTAAATCTACTGCTGCCACAACCATCGTCTTCTTCGTACCTATCGAAGCAAAAGCTAAACCCTAGCTTCCTTATTCATCCTCTCTCCACCTTACCTGCGCCCAGGCCACCGCCCTCATCAGCTGATTCTCGTTGAGGAAGATCGAATCGCCCTCGTCGGCCACCGCCCTCGTTGCGCCACCGCCCTCGTTGCACCCAGTTCCCTTATTCATCCTTCGCTTCTCTCTTATTATTGAGGGAGATCAAATCGGAGAGGCATCGTGGGGAGGAAGATCGAATCGGAGAGGCGCAGAGGGAGGAGGAAGACGGAGAGAAGGCGGAGGTGCAGGGTTTTCAGATCTGAGGCGGCGGCGGGAGGCGAAGATAAGGAATCGGGGGGAGGAAGGCAGAGAAGTATTAGGTAATTAATTGCTGATACAGTTAAGTGATCTTCTGATCTAGAATATATCTAGCATGGTTGGATCTTTAAGTGTTATACAAAGTGTCCTGATATAGAATTGGTCGGGTTTGTCCAGTGATGTCTAGTGATGACTTGTGTTGCAGGTAAATCGGAGGCGGAGATGAGGCAGGGGGAGGTGCAGAGGGCGGAGATGAGTCGGAGAGGGGAGCTGAAGGGAGACATCGGTGGAGGGAACTAAGGAGGAGAGTGAGATTTAGGGTTGTAAAAAGTAAGGGTATATTGGTCTTTTCACCTGGGGAAAATTTGCAGCGAGATTTTCTCTCTCTGCAGATTTCCCCGGGACGGATGGAGTAAATAATTGGGTATATGCAAATATAACCCTATATTTTGAGGAAAATATAGATATAATCCTCAATTATTTTTAGGACAAATATAACCCTGACTATTGAACGAAAGTGTAAATATAACCCTCCGACCATGATTCCGGCGTTGACTAAAAAATTCCGACCATTGACCCTCTTGAAAAGACTAAAATACCCTTATAATTCAAGCCTTAAATAAGAAGAACAATTATGCCCTCTCCGCCAACCACCACCACCACCCGCCTAGCTTCACCTCCACCGCCAGGCCGCCACCACCACCTCACTGCCATCTTACCACTGCCCTACTTCTAACACCTCGCCACAACCACTATAGCCACTCTCTCGTCTTACTGCTGGTAGAGAAGCATCGCAAACAATACACACACTCACGCAGTGAACATCTGAATCAACAGCTTTCATTCCCATCTTCACCTCCAATCCAACAGCCCACATTCTCTCGGATCCCAACCCTGCCATTTAAATCCACTTCACAAACTCTCCCCCGTTCTTGTAGCCAGCCAGATTCCCGGAGAGCGAATCTAGAGTTCGGAGAAAATGAGGTGAAAAAAAACGAGAAGGAATCCCGTTACAGTAAATCCAAAATCCATCTCGAATCATCTCTTGGAATCTTTCTCATCTATCTGTTTTTCTCTAGTTTAAGAAATATTGTATAGAACCACATCTGTTTGAGTATAATTTTTCAAGAATTTGTATAGTTTTCAGTGGATTAAGAGATACCCATTTCAATAAATCAAATCCCACCGCAGATCTTGGAAAAAGCTTCAATCTTGATTGAGTTCGTGTTTTGAAGCTTTGACCATGGCGTCGAGCACAATACGGAAGGTGATCGGAGCTTCACGGATCAGACGAGCATTGGGATCGCTAAAGTCGCCACTCAACGGCTGAGAATTAACATTGCGTGAGTGTGATTGGTTGAAAGACGCTTCGAATGTTCGGTGTGATTGTTCAAATATAACTGGATGTGGAGAAGAAGAACAGAGAAGATGAGAAGAAGATGAAAACACTGGATTAGGGGTAGGATTACAATTCTAGAGCATTTTTTTTAAAATTTTTTTCATTTTTATAGAGGGGCAAAATCTTTTCAGTTTTGTAGAGTCCTTGGGAGTTGGACTTCTTTATGGCATATTGTGAATACTGGGATCTGGTGTTTTAACACCACTGCGACAGCAGGTTTCTGGAGAGCTGGTGTTTAAACACCACTGCGACAGCAGGTTTCTGGACAGCAGGTTTTAGCCACGAATTATGGAGCTAATTATGGAGGATAATTATGCGATCAGATCAGAATATTGTGAAGATAAGTATGTGATTTCGTGGCTATCTAATTCTGGTAAACGAATATTCCTGTAATAGTTAGGAATTGATTAAATAGTTTATTTATGGTACAAGTCCTATTAATAAAGGATTGTCCATTTACAAACCAGATTAGGATTAGATCTTTCCTTAGTTTAGAAGTCTATTCATGGTAGAGTTAGACAAGGAAAGAGTTTGATTGAAGGCAGGATTGCGATGGATATAAATGCAAGAAGATACAACGCAATCAATTAAGCGACCAAGGATTATTCTCTACGTGAGAAGTTTGGAGCGATCTGCCTGTGGTGTCTGGAGACGAAGCGACCAAGTTTTATCTCTACGTGAGATACGTTGGTGGAAAAGTTCGTCTCAGGTTTTGGAGGATTGTTTAATCTGACCAAGTTCGTAAAAAGTTGAGCGAAGCAATCAAGTTTTTATCTCTACGTGAGATACGTTATTGAAGCTCTTCGTCGTGGTTTTTGGAGGTTCGTCAAAACAACCGACCAAGTTCTTAAAGATCAGAAACAAGGAAGCCTTAATTCCTCGGGAGGAGGAGATCCAGAGAGACGTGTTGATCGTGGGGGTTCAACGGCGTAGGATCGGCAGTGAGGGGATCTCACAACATTCACTCTATAGGTTAGCAATGGATTAATATTTAAGTTAAGCTTCTTGTACTAAAGACTGCTTTCTAGTGAATGGTTTCTGATCTGGGCAAGGCCCCGCAGACGTAGGTGTATTCGCACCGAACTGCGTAACCAAGTTGTGTGTGCACTGCGTTATTTCGTTTTGTGTTTTGAACATTAAACTGAACTTGGTGTTTCAACACCAAACGGTTAAACAACTTGGTATAGAGTTTTGGAATTTAGGTGAAACGGAAATTCAATTGGTATCAGAGCAAGGCACTTGCTGACCCCTATACAGGGAGAGTGAGATCAGGTTTCACCATGGCACCAAAGGAGGGGGCATCAGTCACGCGACCACCATTGCTGGAACAAGGAAATTATGCTTACTGGAAGGCACGTATGAAAGTGTTCATTGGAGCTCTAGATGATCAAGCTTGGAACTATGTCATAAATCAATACACTCCACCTGCTAGTGACACAACTAAAGGATCAAGCTCCACTGCCACTAAACCATTCTCTAGGTATTCCACCGAGGAGCATAAAGCGCACGTGTCCAACTCAAAAGCATTGAATGCCATCTTTACGGCTGTGGACGAAGATCAGTTTAAAATGATTTCAAACTGTGAGACTGCAAAGGAAGCGTGGGATGTGTTACAGACTTACCATGAGGGAACAAGCTCTGTAAGAGAATCAAAGCTGCAGTATTACACGACCAAATTTGAAGAACTGAAGATGCGTGAAGATGAAACTATTTCTGAGTTCAATGGACGAGTCCGAGATATTGCAAACAAAGCGTTTCAGTTTGGCAAAAAGTACAAAGACCAAAAGCTTGTTAGGAAAGTGTTAAGAGCTTTACCTCCACGGTTCAACATGAAGGTCACTGCAATTAATGAGAATGGAAGGATAGGGACAATGACACTTGACGAACTGATGAGATCACTGGAATCTTATGAGATGGAGATGCTGCAAACAAAAGCAGGAAAGAAAGAGTTGGCTTTCTCGAGCAGAACTTCTGAAAAGTTGGAAGATCATTCAGATAATGAAGAGTCCGTTGAAATTGCAAACATAACCAGGAACTTCTCCAGATTTATGAAGAAGGTGGGCAGGAAGCCACAAGAGAAGCCAAGTGGAAGCAAAAATACAAACGCAAACTTCACTCCAAAATTTGGCCAAGAAATTGGTGTTGAAACACCAAAGTTCAAATCAACGAATCCAAACCTGAACAGGAAAATCCAGTGCAGAGAATGTGAAGGTTTTGGACACATACAAGCTGAGTGTGCCAATACGCTTAAAAGGTAAGGAAAATCGTATGCTACAACCTGGAGTGATGATGACGGAGGAGATGATTTTAAGGATGGAGAGGAGTATACAAATCATGTCGCTTTCGGTGTGTCGATGATGGAGTTAGAAGACTCTAGTACGGACGGTCTTGGTGTGCTGAATGAAGTAGACAGTAGTAGCTCAGATGAAGAGACTAGAAGCATTAGTGATGATGATATTCGCAAGGAAAGCATGGAGATGTATAAGATGTGGTTAAAAGTGGCAGATGAAAACAAAGAGCTCAAGCTTGAGAATAAGAGACTATGTGAGAAGGTTAAAGTGAGAACTTGAAAAGATTAAGAAGGGATTCAATGAAGCGGTGCAAAGAGCAGAGACAGCAGAACAAGCCATTAGACGTCTCAATACAGGGAAAGCTAAGCTCGAAGACTGTCTACGAATGGGACAGACGACCAAACACGGAATTGGTTATGAAAGGACAGTGAATGTGTTGAAAAACAAGGCAGATCAAGGTGTACCAGCTCCAAGAACAATCGAGAAGAATTATCCCACCAAAAGGATCAGACGATGTGGATACTGTGGAGTTCAAGGCCATGTGAGAAATAGGTGCTTTAAGCGGCTTAGGACAATGTCTGTCAACACAGCAGATCGAGGTTTCAACACCACAGATCGGTGTTTCAACACCATGCCAGGATATAATGCAAGGCATCAGTTTAATACTGGAGGATACAGAACTGGATTTCTGAACACACGTGTCAATCAAAATCCTAATCACATCCATCGATCAGTAAGCCAGGTATGGGTTCGAAAATCTCAAGATGTTTGTTTTTCAAGTTTCGTATGTTTTGGGGCAAATACAGGAAATTCCTGGTATTTCGATAGTGCCTGTTCAAGGCATATGACTGGAGTCCCTGAATTTCTACGAAAATTCAAACCTGGATTTGGCGGATATGTTAGATTTGGTGATGGGAAACGCAGTAGAATAATCGGCAAAGGTGAGTTAGCCATCAAAGGGCTTCCGGTGTTCCAAGATGTGTTGTTGGTGGAAGGTCTGAAAGCAAACTTGTTGAGCATTAGCCATATATGTGACAATGAAATGACAGTGTTTTTCGACAAGGAGAAATGCGTAGTAAACCATGGAACTGGAGTATTCACTGGATCTAGATCAATGGATAATTGTTATTTGCTCGATCAAGATGTCACCTGCTTTAGCTCGAAAAAAGAAGTCATGGAGTCTATTAATGTGATTGTTGATGATTCAGAGGTATATACTATGGGTGAAAGTGATATCCTCGACACAGTGAATCCTACTGGTGTTGAAACACCAGCACAGTCAACCGGTGTTGAAACTCCGGAAACAGTAGCATATGAATCTGAACAAAGTCTAACCAAATACATGCAGTTAAGGGATAAAGGAGGAATCGTGGCCAGGTTGGAGTCGATGAGGCTAATGTTGGAAGTATCATGCATTCTGGACTTTACTCTTCATCAGATGGATGTCAAGAGTGCATTTCTGAATGGTCTAGTAAAGGAGGAAGTTTACGTGGAGCAGCTTAAGGGGGTTGAAGACTCACATTTTCCTGATCATGTCTATCAGTTGAATAAAGCATTTTATGGACTCAAGCAGGCATCACATGCATGGTATGAGCGACTGACACCCTTTCTGAGTCAGAAGGGATATCGTCGAGGGGGAGTGAATTGTACACTGTGTGTGCTGCATAAGGGGACACATCTTTTAATCGCACAGATTTACGTTGATGATATTGTCTTTGGATCCACCTCTTCAGCATTGGTGAATGAGTTTGTTGACTTAATGAGTATGGTAGGTCTCAGTGACTCTGACTGGGCCGGGAATGCTGATGATTGTAAGAATACCACTGGTGGATGTTTCTTTGCTGGATCAAATCTGGTGGGCTGGTACAGTAAAAAGTAGAATTCTATATCTTTGTCTATGGCTGAGGCAGAATATCTAGCTGCAGGGAGTTGTTGTGCGCAGCTATTATGGATGAAGCAGATGATGAGAGACTATGGATTCAATGATGTGACTTTTGAAGGTCTCAGACAGCACTTGGGTGTGTGTCGAATGTAAGAAATCTGTGATGATGGGCTTGGTTGTTCACGAAATTGGATAGAGCCCAGTAAGAAAAAGAACAGAGCTCGCACAACAGTGTCTCTGGTGACCTGAAATCTTCATAATCCCACAAATTTGCATTGCCCACACCAAAACCCATTGACAATGGTGAACTTTACCTTCAAGAAACGGTTTGGAGGTTTCTCGAGTGAGCGAGTTCCAGAAAATTCGTGATTTGAAGAAATTGATTCGGATGTGGACTTGAATGAGTGCTGTGGAGGTCATGAGCAGAGGTTGGCAAAGTGGGACGGAGTCAATCGTCGCCGACCGAAGACCAGGTCCAGAACCAAGATTATGTTGATCTCAGGAAGTTTAAGAGCTTGCATGGAAAATCAGTGTTTGTGCTTCAAGAATATCTCAGACATTTGCCCTTTCCGGTCGTGGAAATCAGTGACAGTGATGAGGAGACACTGTATGCAGGGGGAGCTGTTGAAATTGAAACAGTGTCTATGTTGAAGGAATCTGAGAGTGCATCTGTGATAGTCGAGAACGTGTCTGAGACAGGAGAAATCAAGGATGATGTTATGGATCAGCAAGCAGGTGCTGACAATGAGAACTATGAAGTGGATAATACTGGTATTGCTACACCAGGAACTGTTATGGGTGAGACCGTGTCAGTATTGATGGAACCGGCCTCTGAAAATGGAGAAGATGAGGATAGAGCTTTCTGGTATTCAAACACCAGATGTGATCTCCAATGTTGATGAAAGTGGAAAATCCAGAGTGTGATGGTGTGATTGTTTCTGGTATTCAAACACCAGATGTGATATCAAATGTTGATGACCAGGTACCTGTGAATTAAGCACAGGATGTGGATTTTGCTGATATGGAATCAAATTCTGAGGGGTATGACCTTGAAAACTTGGCAGAGTTGACTGAGATAGCCAGTGGTGAAGGCAACTTAGTGGGTACTGGTGTTGGTGTTGAAATACCACTCAAGACCAGAAAGACACATGGATCAAAGAGAAAGTGCAGGAAGTGGGTGTTGAAACACCACCAGAGTATGTGGGAACCCATGTTACTCAAAATTCAAAGAAGGCCAGGGACAGTGTGATCTCATCTTCCAAGGGTGTGCGAAACTCGAAGCGATGCAGGGATAAGAATATGAAAGCAGGTGAACACAGCGATGAACTGATTGGGAAGAAGATGAAGAGGCTCCGTGCTGCCAGACAGCAAAGACAAGCTGAGACAATTGAGTCTAGTGCACAACCTCTACCTGAAGCGAGTGAAGCCATTAGCCCTGAATTCTTTGATGATGCAAGTCAAGAAAAGTGGGAGTTTGTCTGTGACAGGAAGATATTGGCGGAAAGGCCAGCTGGTGCTGTAAAATACAAGGAATGTGGATTCACGGATTATTTGCACCATCTCGAGGTGTTTAAGGCAGCTACCTGTTTCTGTGACGATAACAAGAAACTTGTGCTGGAGTTCTATTCGGATCTGAAAGCTGAATGTGAAGATGTAGAATCACCCTGGTTTCATAGGGTTTATGTGCGTGGAGAGATTGTTGAGTTTTCACCAGAGGTGTTGAACAAGTGTCTGAAGCATAGCTCGTCAAGAGATGACAAACCGGTGTTCCAACACCAGATGCCAGAAAATTATGATTAGGTGGCTGTAGAGCTTACTGGTGAAGTGGATAGAACATGGCTTGTGACTGGTCGACAACAGATAACTGCGTCTAACCTCAAGTCCAGTTTGGGAGCGCGTTGTAAGGTGACTATGGGCAGATTGATTTTTAATGATATCATTGATTGTGATCGCAAGACCAGGAAGGAAGCTCTGTTACATCTGTGTGTGATCACTACGGTGCTGCAAAAAGGGGGCGCAGCTATAAGGGACTCTGTTGAGTGGATTACTGTCCAAGTCTGAAAACCGATGGTAGAGTGGTCTAATTATCAAGGACTTACCTTGGATTCATCCGGAAGAGGTTTGCTCGGATGCTGGTATGGCGAGGTTGAAAGTTATTGAGGCTCGAGTTGGAGTATGCCAGGAACTGATTGAACGACATCAGACTATTTTGGCAAAGCTTCAGGGGGAGTTGACTGCTTTGGATTCTGAGCATGGAGTCTTGTTGGCTGAAGCTACTTAGGATGGTTCAGAGGCACATGATGGTGATGATGATGCTAATAACGATGATGCACATAATGGTGATGGTGATGCAACTGCTGAGGAGCAGACAGCATTTATTTTCGGTGGCACATTCATGAATCCAGGGGGAGAAAACTGGATGAATTTATTGTTTTACTTGCTGAATTTTATTAGTAAACCTGCATGACCTGTGTTATTGCTGAATTCTTGGTTGTTTTAGTGGAGTTGAATTCAGGGGGAGTTGGTAGGTCAAAATCCAGTGTTGATGAATTCACAAATATGCCAAGGGGGAGATTGTAGAGTCCTTGGGAGTTGGACTTCTTTATGGCATATTGTGAATACTGGGATCTGGTGTTTTAACACCACTGCGACAGCAGGTTTCTGGAGAGCTGGTGTTTAAACACCACTGCGACAGCAGGTTTCTGGACAGCAGGTTTTAGCCGCGAATTATGGAGCTAATTATGGAGGATAATTATGCGATCAGATCAGAATATTGTGAAGATAAGTATGTGATTTCGTGGCTATCTAATTCTGGTAAACGAATATTCCTGTAATAGTTAGGAATTGATTAAATAGTTTATTTATGGTACAAGTCCTATTAATAAAGGATTGTCCATTTACAAACCAGATTAGGATTAGATCTTTCCTTAGTTTAGAAGTCTATTCATGGTAGAGTTAGACAAGGAAAGAGTTTGATTGAAGGCAGGATTGCGATGGATATAAATACAAGAAGATACAACGCAATCAATTAAGCGACCAAGGATTATTCTCTACGTGAGAAGTTTGGAGCGATCTGCCTGTGGTGTCTGGAGACGAAGCGACCAAGTTTTATCTCTACGTGAGATACGTTGGTGGAAAAGTTCGTCTCAGGTTTTGGAGGATTGTTTAATCTGACCAAGTTCGTAAAAAGTTGAGCGAAGCAATCAAGTTTTTATCTCTACGTGAGATACGTTATTGAAGCTCTTCGTCGTGGTTTTTGGAGGTTCGTCAAAACAACCGACCAAGTTCTTAAAGATCAGAAACAAGGAAGCCTTAATTCCTCGGGAGGAGGAGATCCAGAGAGACGTGTTGATCGTGGGGGTTCAACGGCGTAGGATCGGCAGTGAGGGGATCTCACAACATTCACTCTATAGGTTAGCAATGGATTAGTATTTAAGTTAAGCTTCTTGTACTAAAGACTGCTTTCTAGTGAATGGTTTCTGATCTGGGCAAGGCCCCGCAGACGTAGGTGTATTCGCACCGAACTGCGTAACCAAGTTGTGTGTGCACTGCGTTATTTCGTTTTGTGTTTTGAACATTAAACTGAACTTGGTGTTTCAACACCAAACGGTTAAACAACTTGGTATAGAGTTTTGGAATTTAGGTGAAACGGAAATTCAAGTTTAGCCGGCTTCCAATAGCCGGAAAGGTTATACTTTCACATAACCTAAATATCTATAGTTATATTTACACTTTCAAGTATGACATAATTATATCTACACTTACGTCAATTATATAGGGTTATATATACACTTTGCCCTAAATAATTTATCAACAGCGAAAATTTTACGTCATAGATACACGCAAGCTGAATCTCTTTGCTTAAATTGCTCCACATTGGATATTTTCCTTCTGCACATGTTCTTCCACTGCTTTTTAGCTCATCAACTTTGTTTTGCAGCTGATTCATATTTTTTTGATAAAAAATTTCAAATTCCAACAACAAAACGCAAACTTATGGATTCAAGAATTAATTATTTATAGGAGACCTCCTGACATGACAACCATCGCCATATTGTTATCACAAACTTGGCACCACAGAAAAATTATTACTATATCTCGCCTGTATTTTACTATTCTCGCCCTAATACGTATAAATACACGTATTAATATTTTTTAAAAAATAAAAATTAAAAACCCTAAAATCCTCTCCCCCTTCCCTCTCTCCATTCCATCCGGCCAGGTGCCGCCGCCCGCCGCCCGCCGCCCGCCGCCCGCCGCCCGCCGGCGCCCGCCGCCCGCTGCCCGCCGCCCGCCGCCCGCTGCCCGCCGCCCGCCGCCCGCCGCCGGAAATCCGCCGGAAAATCGCCGGAAAACGTAAGTTTTGGAGGATTTTTTTTAGTTTTCGTGCGAATTTTTTTTTGTTTTCGTGCGAATGAGGGGTTTAGTTGTAAATATAAGAAAATAGGAGGCTTCACTCTTAAATTAATTTAATTCATAAGATAATAGGAGATTAAGATGTAGAATAATTCGAAGAAATCTAATATAAGAAATTTAATGAATTTTGGAATTAAAACGAAGAAATTGAGATTGTTAGAAATTATTTAATTTAAATTTGGAAATGATTATAGGAGGCTTCACTCTTAATTAACGTTACAATAATTAACAAAACAACAAAATTAACAAAACAACAACATTAACGTCACAATAATTAACAAAATTAACAAAACAACAACATTAACGTCACAATAATTAACAAAATAACAAAATTAACAAAACATCAACATTAACGTTACAATAATTAAAATTAACGTTACAATAATTAAAATTAACGTTACAATAATTTTTACGTTACAATTAATAAATTAAAATACTCAGATGAGCATAAATTAAAAAACTAAGATGAGCATAAATTTCTTTCTCCCTAACAGCTAAAACATACACGTAATGGGAAAAAAATGAAATAACATTGTGGCTAGAATTAATATTACATTCTTACAGTACAACAAATTAAAATATCAAAATAACGTAAAAATACGTAACTTAACGTTACAATAATTAATAGGACATAAATTATTGTAGATAAATTAGAAACAGCATTACGTAACAAAATTAGCAACAAAATTAACGTTACTGCTATTAATAGGAGATAAATTCATAGGAGATAAATGTGCAATAGTTTCTACGTAACAGTTAATAAATTAAAGCACAAAGACGAGCATAAATTTCTACGGCACAAATTATTAAATTTAACAACTACGTAACTAATTAGTAAAATTACCTCCGAAGACATGGAATTTCTAACACCCTTTCCGGAGTAATTTTTGCTCGTTTTGGATAGCAAAAAATTTCGAGTGCCCTCAAAATGAGTAGAATTCGTGCTAAAAAAAAAAAAAAAAAAAAAGGGCACGGCTCGCCCCCAGCCCACGGCGAGCCGAGGCGCGTCCGGCTCGCGCCCAAGGCCTGGCGAACGGACCGCGCGCGGCTCGCGCCCACCGCACGGCGAGCCACGGCTCGCGCCCACACGCCGGCGAGCGGGCCGGCGATGGCTCGCGCCCACACCACGGCGACCGGCCCGCCGGCGGCTCGCGGTCCACCGGCGGCGAGCTGACCGGCGGCGGCGCGCGCCCAGGCTATGGCGAGCCGACCGGCGGCGCCTCGCGCCCAGGCCGTGGCGAGCCGGGTCCGGCGGCGGCGGCGACGGCCGGCGGCCGGCGGCGGCGGCGGCTCCGGCGGCGGCGGCGGCTCCGGCGGCGGCGGCGGCTCCGGCGGCGGCGGCGGCTCCGGCGGCGGCCCGGCGGCTCCGGCGGCCCGGCGGCTCCGGCGGCCCGGCGGCTCCGGCGGCGGCGGCGGCTCCGGCGGCGGCGGCGGCTCCGGCGGCGGCGGCGGCTCCGGCGGCGGCGGCGGCTCCGGCGGCCCGGCGGCGGCCCGGCGGTCCGGCGGCGGAAATTAATTAGATTAATTAACTAAATTCGTTTCGTTAATATTAACTAACTACAATTATCTAAATTGATTTTGATTTACCTATTGAAAATAAAAAAACAAAAAATACTGTATACGTATTAGGACGAGAATAGTAAAATACAGGGCGAGATATAGCGATCCACAAAAATTCTTTCCATGGGAGAATTCATGAGTTTCATCATCATTGTGTCATTTACGCCACATAAGAGAGTATCTGATTTGGAAAGGAAGAATCTTGGTAAAACATCAAACCATATGAAAGACATTTCAAGCACTACTTAATGGGTACCAGAGATATTCTTTTATTTGATGCAATCACACACATAATCTCATAATCTGTTGGTCATTTTCTGAATTATCTATAAATAATGATAATAGTTTGTCATTTAATTCTATTTTTTTGAAAATAATGAATTATTCTTTTTCTCAATTTTACAGTGTGAGATTGTACGACCTAACTTCTTACATTTATAACATTGAATATTCTTATATTTATTGCTTCTTTTGTAAAAATCCTTATTACTATTTTTGCTATAATTTTTATAATTAATTTTAGTGCAAAATCTATTATTCTTGTTTTTCTTAAATATCTTTTTGTGTTCAGAAGATGGAGGTTTAATACCCATAATGCCAAATTATTGGCAAAATGTTCCCATCTCTTTTCTTTCTGAACCATATTTATGTTGGATTTTTAAATCTTGACATAATGTTAGAGCTTCTTTTTTGATAAAAGTAATTATTTGACCAAATGTTAAAGAGTTGTAATCTATTTTTTCTGTTCCTAATGTTTTTTGTAAGTAAGTAATTATTCTTTGTGAAAATAAATTTGGTAATCCTGTAATAAATTTTTCTTTCCAAAAGGAAGAGTTTGAATCTGTTCTTCTTAATACTTGAGTTAGGAATATACCTTTATACTATTTGAAATCAGTTAAAGACGGACATCTTAGATTTATTAAACATATTTTTGAGCTAGTTAATTCCTCTTCTGGGTTTTCTATAAAATACATTGATATTACATAAATTAGATATGTTGAACCATCCTGAACCATTACAAATTCTTCACCTTGAAATTCTTCTGTTTCATGATTCACAATCGACTATTTATCTTCTAAGGTAAGATGATTATCCCACTATCCTTTTAATTGTCCTGTAAATCCTGTTACTAATAACATTACAATATTTGGTTCAGTTATATTAATTGTTGCTTTGTATGTCATTCTGGCCATACCCATTTCTTGTAATATATTTAATATTTGATATTCAGATTTTTCAACTATATTCCATTGATATAGGGATTATCCATCATAACTGTTTAATGGGTATTTTGTTCTTCATATTGAATATCGGGTGGAGTAGGTCTAGTATAATATTTTTTTGTCCTATCATTTCTCCAATTTTTCTTAAATCTACTTGTTTTCATCATATTTATTTGTAATTGTGGTCTATCATTTGATTGTTCTGGATAATTCTGAAATTGTTGTTCTATTAAATCTATTTTATTTTCTAATTGATCTTCTGATTCTTCTTCTGATCAGAAGAAGATGAGTTTGATGTACTGGAATCTTGTGGATTTACTTGTGATATAATTCCTATGCTTCTTGAACTACTAGGTTTATCCTTTTTTATTAATGATACCAAGTTTTCCATATTTTTTGGAAATGAAGATACTTGAAAATGAGGTTTTGAAATTTCATTTGGAAACCTTTCTTGTTTATTATCTAATTTAGTTGATATTAAATCTACTTGGTTTGCTATAGTGTGTAATATTTGATTTGAATGGTTCTTTTGTTGATATACTTTTTTAATATCATCTGAATTTATTATTTCTGTTCCAACTTTTCCTAGTTTGAATGGAGATGCTATTACTGTCTCATTATCTACAGTAATTTCTATTTCTTTTAATGGTGGATGGATTGAACTTACAGTTAATTGTTCTGTAATTTCCATTTTTATATAAATTGGATTGAACATTAATAATTGGAATTTCTCCTAATTTATCACAATCTATTATTTTTTTATTTCTTGAAATTATATCCTAACCATATAAAAATTTTCATTTTCCTTATTCTTTTCTCATTTAAAAATGTATAGAATTATTGTTTTATTTTTTCTTTAATTTTCTTATCAAAATTTTCAAACCATAATCTATACCTAGTATGTACTAGACTGTACTAGTCATTATTTAAATATTGTTTGTCTATTGCAAATTCTTTAACATTAGTCATCATATTTAATTCTGAATTTCTCATTTGACTATATATGGTGATCCTATTGAGGAACTAGAATCTTGAATTATTTCGGGTAATGGAGTTGAAAATCTAATTTTAGAATCTTGAAAATTTGAAGGTATATATCAGATGTTGAATACCCATGTGATTGAAAATTATCCGAATTTGAATATCTAAACGCCTGACCAAAATTATATCTACTAGACTTAGATCTATTGAATTTTATTAATATTTTCCAATTATTTTGTTCTTCAATTATTTAAGGTTCTGTTACTTTTAGATTCCTTTGAATGCTTAATGGTCTTTCGGCTATTATTTCTTCTGGAATAGTTATTTCGTTCCATCTTAATAATTTTGGAGTTTCTATTTTTATATTATCTGAATTTGTAGTAACATATACGGATTCATCTTTTTCTGTAGGATTTAGTTTTAATGCTATTGGAATCATAGATTTCATTAGTTTGAAATATATTCTATAGATTAATACAAAATATTCAGTTTCGTTTACTATTTTATCTTGCTTTAATTGGATATCCAATTTTAATGAATTCATAATGTGTCTGTTAAACTAACCGAATAATTTGGAATGCAATCGAATCTTATTGTTCCATTACAAATATTAGTTTGAATCATAGCTAATAAGGAATCCATATATTCTACTAACCTATCATCTCTTAATGCCATAAATATTGGGGTATCAACACCTAATCTTACTAATGGGTGTAAAGCTACTTGAATTAGGTCAAAATGCAAGAACCTATAATCTTGTTCTCTATATTTAGTAATGGCTTTTTGTGACAGTAATTTTATAGATTGAAATTCTTGATTCATAGGAAGTATTTCTTCATGAATTTTAATCGAATATGCTTTACTAAATTCTAATATACCATGATGATAAATTGAATTGATCTTGTGACTGGGTAAAACTTGTTGAATTTCATGACTTTGTAATAAACTAGATGATTCTGATGGTGTCTTTGCTAAATTTGAAAGACTAGACTCTCCTAACAAAAATCTCTTGACTCTTTCTGCCATATTAATTTGTCTTTACTTGTTTAGTTTATTGTATGAATTAGACTTGCTTATGTTTACATGGACTCAATCTATACCTTGCGTGGACCACCTCATCATCGGGGTGATCAACCGTCTTACAGGCTCCGGATGCTGACCAAACCACCTAACATAATCAATCCTAATGCATATTCTAAACTTAACAATTGCTGATAAGTTAACAATTTCAAACATTTGAATATACTACTAAAAATCATTAAGAAAAATGGTTTAGTAATATCAGAACAAAAAATGGAATTATTCCAAACAAAAATAAGATTTTTAGGATACGATATTCATTTAGGAAAAATCAAACCAATTCAAAGAACAATTGAGTTTGCTGATAAATTCCCAGATGAAATTAAAGACAAGAACCAACTACAAAGATTTTTAGGATGTTTAAATTATATTTAAGATTTCTTTCCTAAACTAAGAATAACTTGTAAAAAATTATATGACAGATTAAAGATTAATCCACCTATGTGGACTGAAGAACATACTCAACTAGTAAAAACCATAAAATTAAAGGCTAAGTCACTGCCATGCATAGGCATTCCACATCCATTAGCATTCATGATAGTAGAAACGAATGTATCAGAATTAGGTTATGGAGGTATATTAAAACAACTACATTTAGGAAATGAGTCAATAGTTAGGTATCATTCGGGTTTATGGATAAGAGCACAAGTAAATTATTCAACAGTTAAAAAAAAAGTTTTATCAATTGTTTTATGTATTTCAAAATTTCAAGATGATTTATACAATAAGAAATTTTTACTAAAAATAGATTGTAAATCAGCAAAAGAGATTTTACAAAAGGATGTTAAAAATTTAGTTTCTAAACAGAATTTTGCTAGATGACAAGCAATTTTATCAGTTTTTGATTTCGATATTCAATTCATTAAAGGTAAGGATAATTCCTTGCCTGATTTCTTAACTCGTGAATTCCTCACAGGAAAACATGAGTGATCATTTAAATACAAGTTCTTCAAATTCAAGATCATCAAAAGATTATGCAATTCCAAGACCCCTGACACCAAAAGTACCAAGGCCAGATTTTCCTCCTCTTACTTATTCTACAGTGGCACAAAATCTATATTCAAAACTGATCCATACCCCAATTATCACATCAAATTATACAGTACTCACTTCAAACAGGTCAGCCACTCCAAAATCTCAGTCAAATCCATTCCTTCAAGTTCAAGCCCAAGTCCATCATATTTTGATAAACCTAATCCAGATCATATACTTCTTACCCAATTCCAGACAGAACCTGACATTCCACAACTCAAACATTTTGTAACCAGCATTTTTAAGCCAACATGCCCATGGTTGGCAGATGACATTCAAAAAATCTAAAATTACTATAAGCTCATATTAGTTGATACCCATTCTATAAACATTCAACTTATTCAAAACAAAACTGATTTCAATGGAATAGATTATTCAAAAATTTATATTAAGCAAATTCTTCGCCCTAGTCATTTCCAAATCATTCATTCAAATAGAAAATTTTCAGTCAGGTACCTCCCCACAGGATTCAATTATACTAATTACACGAACGCCTGGTACAAAGTTTTCTATATTAGGTCATTTGACCATTCTTGGTTTATCAACTTTCACCAAAGTTTTAATGGTGATATTCCAATGTGGTTCTATGATTGGTGGTTGAAAATAGGACCAACAATCGAGATATTACCTACTCCAGTATTAGAAGGATTCAATACATTCAATAAACTTAGCCAGCGCAAACCATTTGAAAAGCACTTATTTTTTCATTCAATATTCAGAGTTCCATGGATCTTTGCATGGAGTCTTCAAATTAAAAATTTTTACCCAAATATGCCTTGTTCTTTAGTAAGAGAATTCAAAATTATGTGGTGAAATAATTACAAGAATAAGTTTTGCTCTACCAAGGCAGTAACTCACTACTTACAGACATAAGAGAAGTTAAAAATTATATTCAATAAAGAGGATAACATTTCAAAAGGCCCAATTTCAATTCAAGCCCCAACCAGAAGCCCAATTCAACAGGCCTTGAGCATTCAACTAGTTCGGCAGACCCTGAGTATTCAATCATCAGCAGCCAGAATTCAAAAAGATGAAGATGAAAAAGATTTCAAGAAAATGTTAGCATTTTACAAAGAGTTCAAAAGTCAAAAAACCAAAGAAGTCAAGACAACCAAAGAAGTCAAGACAGAACCAATTCAAGAAGATGATCCATTTGGAGGTCCGATGGGTCATGACCCATTTGATTTCTGAAACATACGTAAGCAATGATGATTCCAAAAGAAGATAGTCGGTAATGGAGGGCTCTAGACTCCACTACGACACCCACTACAATTATTCAATAGACAAGAGATAGTGGAAGGTCACAGACTCCACCCACTCCAATCACTCCACCAACATAATGGAGAGACTAACACTCCATTATCACAGGCACCAATAATGTAGTCCACTACGGATTTCAAATCCAGGTTTCAACATGTAATAGATTAGTCTCAGGCTTCTATAAATAGAGAAACCTTAGTTCATTGTTAGGTACGCTTGATATTCATCCCCTTCACACTCTCTCAAAACTCCTCACTCCTCACCCTAAGCATTAAGTTGCTTCAACTACTTGTAACCCAAGCCATTCATATGTATTTCCAATCTCCCAAATTCTATTCAAATTAAGAAATCTCATTCCAGATATTTTGTAAGTTATTGTTTTCTTCATTATTGTTATTATTTTCATCAGTAATTTTACTTACTACTTTATCAAATTTTGCTTACTAGTTCTAAAATGTACTTACTACTTTATCAAATTTTGCTTACTAGTTATATATATATAGCACTTGCATGGGAGAAAATATCCGTACCTCAAATGGGGATTGGTTATATAGGGAGTTTCAATACATAACTTTCATTTAGAAGGTGAAGCACACATAATCAATCACCCTTCGAACATGTCTACAAGCATCCTTACCAAAGAGCATACAAATCCACCACATTGAAAGAGATTCATAAATTTTTATAAATACTGTTAAGAACCACATTGAAGATTTATATGATTTCAACTTGATCATCAATGAAATAGCTAGTATAACTAAAAATCATTAGTCACCGGGACTATCCTGGATTAGAAGACATGAAAATTTGTTGCTCGTGAGTTAGGTCAACATGCCTAGAAGTCTGAATAACCAGTTTTCCGATGGATAAATCCCACACTTTGTAAAAAAAAATTATCGACGAATGAAAATTAATATTATTTTATAAAAGTTTAATTTCTCTCTAATCTATCCATACTTTATTTCATTTTAGTTTAGCAAAATTTTAAAATAAGTAGTATGTAGTGTAGTTTTGATACGTCATTCTTACATTTTACTATGTTTAATTTTAGTCCAGTTCAATTTATATGGAATTAGATTAAGAGAACATGGCCTAAAACCCTTTGAAATTAGACCTTCTGTTTTTTAGCATCAAGGTTTAAAAAACAAGAAAATTATAATTTAGATGCCCATATTTAGGCGAAATGGAAAGTTTCATTTTATGAAAATGGATACATACAAATATAACCCTACCTACTTGAGTAAGGGGCTATGTTCCAATATAACCTTCAAATAATTTTTAGTACAAAAACAACCCTACCTAGTTGACGGAATTTGCAAAATAACCCTAATACACCATTTCCAGCGTTGACCGACTTTAACTGCACATAAAATGACCAAAATGCCCTTTGACTTAAAACCTAAAACTGTTGGGACAATTTTATCCCTCATGCCACCACCAATCCCCTCCATTGGCCACCACCACCATCCCTTCACAGCCACCCTCTCCACTACCCGACCATCCTCGTAATAAACATATATTCCAATAAAACAGAAAATCAACAAGAAACCAAAAACTCTCTTATAAATGTATAAAGATTAGTCTGCGACAGACGGAGTATCAGACACCAAAACTATGTTTAATTTCCTCGGAAAATCAAAGAAGCAAGATTTAGCATAACCATCCAAGAAGAAATTTTTGTTGATAGAACAAGCATCAACTGTATTTCTTGACAATGGCTTGGTCAGACTAACAATTTCAAAGCCGAGGGATCAATTATGCTGGAATGGACAATCTCCTGGACATTAAGTTAAATGAAACTAGTAGAGGGTTAGTGAGCTAAGGTTACTTCCCTCGTTCCATTTGAACCCCCTCCACCAGCCAAAACCCCCACCACCCCCTCTACCGGCCATCAGCTGAAACCCATAACCTAGAACCCAAACCCACCCAAAACCCCAACCCAAACCCAGCTCAAAAACAACCTAAATTGGTGGTGGCACTGTCTCCTCCTCCCCAGATCGAATCGAGCAGTGATGAGATGTCGTCACCACCCTGCCCACCACCCAAAACTGGCGCATTTAGCTCTAGTTGTTAGCCACTAAAAAACATCTCCGAAGACATGCTCTATGTCCTCGTTGGAATCTCCAATCATTTGGGGCCAAAGGCCTGGGTATATGTTGAGCGTCTTTTCCTTACTGTGGCGCGTTTGACGAATTGGAGGGTTTTGTTGAAGGTCTGGGGTGGGACGAGCCACTGGAGGGCGGATCTGACGGTGGAAGTGGTGGATATTAGGAGGAGCTTGCAGTGGTTGTGGGTGAGGAGAGTAGCGAGAAAGCAGCAGAAGAAGAAGAAACTGGAGAAGATGAATATGTTAAGGCTAGGGGTATAATGGTAATTGAAATAAGGAAGAATAAGATATTTTGGGGAATAATGATCTTTTTGATATTCATAGAATGATGGGTTATTTATACCTAAATGTACAAGATATGACTAAGGTAACTACGTAAACTATGTAACCTATTACAACACAAACTCTTGTATTCTATTACTCCCCCTCAAGTTGGCGCATGAAGGTCGAGAATGCCCAACTTGAAACTGAGATGAAGAAATGCCGTTCGACATACTGCATTGGTAAACATGTCCGCTGGCTGCTTCAAAGTAGCAATATGATGAGTAGAAATGGGATGTGAAGACACTAGATCACAAATAAAATGGCAGTCGATCTTGATATGGTTGGTGCGCTTATGAAACACTAGATTTGATACGATATGTAGAGCAGCCTGACAATCAAAATACAAGTGAACCGAATTCGAATGAAGAATACCAAGAGAGCGGAGAAGTGATCGAAGCCAGAGAATTTCACAACAATCATTCGCCATATCCTTGTACTTAGCCTCTACTGAAGAACGCGAGACAGTGTGCTGCTTCTTGGTCTTCCGAGAAATCAGCAACACACCCAGAGTGACAAAGTAACCTGTGACAGAGCGACGAGTGATAGGACTGGTTGCCCAGTCAGAGTTACGATAAGCTGTCAAAGCTAAACTGCTATCTCGAGAAAGAAATAGACCTTAACTCGGGCTGCCCTTAACATAATGAAGAACACGTAGGATTGCAGTCCAATGTTCCAACTTCGGCTGCTGCATGAACTAAGACAGAGTGTGAACCTCAAAACTGAGCTCAGGCTGAGTGATAGTCAAATAGAATAACTTCCCAATTAGATGATGATATTGATCAGGATGAGAATAATCTAGACCAGAAGCCTCAGCGAGATTGTGCGTGGGATCCATCGGGGAAGAAACTAAGGGGCCCTGCTTTGGTGACCACCTCCAAAGCATATTTGCACTGGGAAACGAAAATACTGGAGGGATCGCACATGACTTCAAAGCCCAAAAAATACTTGAGAATGCCTCGGTTCTTCATGTGAAAATAGGAAGACAAGTACTGCTTGAAAGTAAATATGGCAGTAGGGTTATCACCTGCACCAAAACATGAAGAGTGTGACCAGCGTGACTGAGGCTATTTAGAGAATAGTCTGCATAGCTCTGCCGAAAACATGACATCGACATACACCAAAACATGAAGAGTTTGACCAGCTAAGGCTAAATAGAGAATAGTCTACATAGCTCTGCCAAAAACCATACTGCCGAATAGTCTATGCCGGCTTGGAGAACCAATTGCGAAGAGCCTCCATAAAGGGACTTGTGGAGATGACAGACTTGACCAGGTAATGCTTTAGAGTAGCCCGGTAATGGAGACATAAAGACTAACCCATCCAGATCACCGTGACGAAATGCATTGTGAACGTCCGATTGATGGCGTTCCCAACCTCGAACCGTAGCAACTGATAAGAACGTACGAATAGTGACCATCTTGGCAACCAGAGAAAATATTTCATTGAAATCGATGCCTTCAACTTGACGATTTCCGAGCAAAACAAGGTGAGCCTTGTAGGGTTCAATGTCCCCATTTAACTTATACTTGATATGGTAGACCCACTTGCAGCCGATAGGTTTCTTTCCAGGAGGAAGAGATGTGAGAGACCATGTGTTATTTCTCTCAAGAGCATCAAGCTCGGTCTACATGGCATGTCGCCAACATGGCTATTGTACAGTCTCAGAAAAATAAGTCGGTTCGTGCCCATAAGTGATAGCTGCAAGAAAAGGGGCGTGAGCAGGAGTGAACCTCTGAGAAGAAACAAAGTGAGTGATAGTATATGGAGTTGAAGAGGTGGAAGAGGTGGAAGAGCTGGACTAGGGAGCGCCTGTTAGAATGGAGCTGCATACAAAATATTTGAGCAACAAGCTCGGCTGGTGATTCCGAGTGCTACATCAAACCTCCGGACGAGGTGCCTCAAAAACGGCCTCAGGCGAACCTTCACGGAGCTGATCAGGGAGGGTGAGCTCAAACTGGCGACTGGTCAGACTCCCCCTTGCTGCGTGTTGCGGGCTGCGGGGAAAAGTTCCCCTTTGCTGAGAAGGAGGGAAGCTCCAAAAAGATCATAGACAGCAGGATGAGGTGGAGGAGACTGAGTAGGCGGCGACTGTGAAGATGATGGAGCCCAAAATGGAAAGTTGTCTTCAAAAAACACCACATCACGAGAGAAGAAGAACTGACCATTTTCGAGATCATACAGTCGCCAACCTTGTTTACCACTCAGATATCTCATGAAAACACATTTGCGACCACGAGTAGCAAACTTATCGGTTGGACGAGGAAGAACCAGAGTAAAGCGTAGACACCCAAAGACACGCAAATCATAATACTTTGGTTCCCTCTGAAATAACAGATGAAATGAAGTCTTGTTTTGTATAACTTACGTAGGAGTATGATTGATTAAGAAACATGCAGTAAGGACACATTCACCCTATAACTTAATGAGAAGAGAGGCTTGAAAACGCAGAGTACGTGCCACATTTAAGAGGTGGCGATGCTTGCGCTCCACTCTGCCATTTTGCTGAGGTGTGTAAACACAAGATGTCTCTTGAACAATGCTGGGAGTAGCAAAATAATCCCTCGGTCCTAGAAACTCGGTTCCATTATCTGATCGAAAACAACGAACGTATGACTTAAACTGAGTAATAGTCAAAGCACAGAAATTCATAATCACATGCGTAACTTCCGACTTGGATTTCAGTAAATAGACCCAAGTAGCATGAGAATAATCATCGACTATCGTAGAAAAATAGGTAGCACCACAAGAAGTAGGAGTACGATAAGGACCCTAAATGTCACAGTGCACAAGTTCAAATAAATGTGCGGCTTTATTAGAACTTAAGGGAAAAACAACCCGTGTTTGCTTAAAACTGAAACAAACGTCACAAGGGACAATACTAGAAACTAAATCAAATGGAACAGACAAAGAAGATAAAACTGCATCTGAAGGGTGACCCAACCTCTTATGCCACAATTCGGCTGAGTACTTCTTCTCGGGTTTGAACTCATGGCATGCATGTGCGGCAGCCAAGAAATACCACAACTAGCAAACTCCACTTCGTTGATCACCCACACCAATCACTGTCTTCGAACCGCTTTCCTGAAGTACACATAATTGATCGGTTAAGAAAGCAAAACACCGAGCCTATAGAAGCAACATAGCAAAGGAGAGAGAATTGCATTCCAAAGTCGACAAATAGAGAACATGATCAATTCTGGGAAACTAAGAGAAAACCACAGAACCTTCCTGAACTGCTATAACAACACGATTGTCCTGAAGCTTAATGGGAACAGGTGTAATATCAATCATATCATGAAGCAAGGCTGGATTACCCGTCATATGAAAAGAGGCACCAGTGTCGAGAATTCATAAAGAATGATTACCAGTAACATCAGTGGAAGAAGTGTTCATGGAATTGTACATCCTCAAGACAGCTTGCCATTGATCATGACTGAGGTGTGGGCCGCGAGCTGCAGACTTCGGAATAGAAGTGACGTCGGACAGCACAGGCAGGAGTTGCTGCTGGGCCGAGAGTAGGCTCTGATACCATGAAACAAGGAAAAATAAGATATTTTAGGGAATGATGATCTTTTTGATATTCATAGAATGATGGGTTATTTATATCCAAATGTACAAGAGATGACTAAGGTAACTACGTAAACTACGAAGCCTATTACAACACAAACTCTTGTATTCTATTAGTAATTTATTTTGTGTTCAAGTTTTTTTTTTCGGAGGGGAAAAATGTCCGTTCACAAAATTTCGGCTAAAAGTTGCCAGAATGGGTATGTTTGCACTTACACTTACTATCTAGGGTTGTATTTGCACTTTTAATTATGAAAAGATTATAGTAGCACTTATGTAAATTAGGTATAAAATAATTTTTCTCTAAAAACAATCACAATTGGTTCCTTTAACGGACATAACATGTTTTAATAAAATAAAGACCAGTCAACTACTGCCGAAATTAAAAGAAACAACTTTGAGATTAAATTAATATTGTAATCTTTTCTTTTCTTTGAGTGATTTCTCCACCGCCTTTGCTAGTATTCACCGTGTTTCGAACACCACCAATCTGATGCACACATTCCTTCATCTACTTGAGCATTGTTATATTTGACAAGTATCTTAATCATTTATGATTTAGTATGGTTTAGAAAGATAAATACACGAAATATACAAAACATTAATGCAATACAGTTCGTGCACATTGTCCGGTGATTAGGCACACCGAATGATGAGTTGTTAAGCCCTCTTCTCTTTCTTACCTAAGTTAATTTTAATTAAATCAATAAATTTTAATCACAAGGTCTTATTTTAAATCAACTAATCATCACATGAGATTCTTTTAAAATTAGCATAATTAATAGGTGATTTAATATGTATTTTCATTTATTTTATTGAGGTACTTATAATTTTATAAAATTTTAAAAACAAATCCCAGTACTGTAAATAATAATAAAAAATTATAAAAATAATAATTTCTATTTAACCGTCAGCAAAACCTTCTCAATGTTAATTTAATCTTATTTTCCATAATTTAAATTCAGCATAAATCAGATGAAAAAAACACAGTCATAACATCACTCTGATTATTCTAATAACCAAAATGAAATCATGTCACTAAAGCCACCATTAGGTTAATTGTACTCAACCATTTCTCTCAAGATTTCATGCCTACCTCCATCATTCTTCCTCTAATTAATTTAAACATTTATAAAACACACATAGCAACCAAAATACAGCTAGCATACGCCTCCCAACCATCTAATTAGTCTATGATAACCTTAACGAATAGAATTTGAATCTCCAAATCTCCATAATCAACTGCTTTCATCTTCTCAATCATTAGAAATCTCCATCCCGAATTGTCGCAATAAATACACCACATCACGACCACCCTTCACATTCAATGCCCACAAGTCCATTCTCATTCTCCCCATTCATTTGGCCAACCACCGCTTCAAATGATACCGCTATTTCCTTTCAAATAATCCCAATCTTTTCCTCCATTTTCCTCCATTAATGGGGTGCTGCGTGAGCTCCACCAACCCCGAATCCGCAGCTCGCAATGCTGCCAGCAATCACACTCACAAATCCGAGAACAGATCTCCGCCGCTTCCGCCGCCGTGTAACCCCGTGCCGGAGGAGGAAGAGTCCGTGAAGGAGGTTTTATCGGAGACTCCCTCCGTCCCGAAACGGCCATCCGCATTCTCGAAAACCCGGCAGGAAAACGGCGACCCGAAGTGGGTCCGGCCCGTTCTGCCCGCCATTGCGAAGGACATTCAGAATGGGCGGCAGCAGCACCAGCAGAAGAAGGCCGTCGCTGTCGCCGTCGCCGGTTTTGGTTCGATGGAGGACTTCCCGGAGGAGGACGCCAGCGCGCACAGTGAGAGTGTGTCGACGGCGGCGACGGACAAGAGCGAGTTCGACGGGCAGAGATCTTTCCGGCATAAGTCGTCCGCCGTGGGGCGTTCGCCGGGGAGGAGAGTGGATCAGTCTCCGGGTCGGGGCCGCGGCGGACCCGGATCCGGTGTTCGCGGCAATGGGGCTAGGAGGGAACTCGCGGAGAGCTCCAGCAGGAGGTCCATGTCGCCGGCGAAGGCGGGTACGGGTACGGGTATGGTCCGAAGCGGGTCGGCCCGGAAGAACACGAAGTCTCCGGGTCGGGTTAAGCCAGACGGGAACCGGAAGATTCTGAAACTGGAGGAGTTCCCCGACGGCGGCGGGGGAAGAAACCGGCCAGCGACAGCGGCAGGCGATGAGTCACTGGAAAACCCTCTTGTGTCCTTGGAGTGTTTTATTTTCCTGTGATTGGGGTCGTAATTTGCGGCATGGTACGGGGGTAGGATTGTCCGGAAAAAGTAAGCGTGACTGACAGCGAAAAGTTGTAATAGCATGCAGCTGGCCTGGGCCTTTTGATTTTGGACATCTTGTAAATAAGAAGGAAAAAAAGTGGAAAGATTGGAAGGAAAAGATTTGTAGAATTCTCTAGATTTGTAGAATTCTCTGTATTTGGAAATTGTCCAATACTAATGCTTATTTTGATTAGAATTTCGTTTATTGTATCCCAACTCATACTTCCTAATTAGACTGTTTTGCCATTTGGTAAACAAGAAGCCTTTTATCCTACTGTCTAATTTTTGCATGCTGGCGACTGGCATATGTAAAGCAAAGCCACTTTGGAGTAGAGCACGTTACTCCATAACGCATTTATTGATATGGTATAAATATATTTGGGTAAATATATTTGAGTGGCTTTCATTTTCTCTTGGGATAAGTGCCAATATAACCCTATTTATTTGAGTAAGTGTCAATATAACCTTATGGTAATTTAGTGCAAATATAACCATAACTAGTTAATGAAAATGCTAATATAACCCTCAGACCCCATTTCCAGCATTGACCTCAATTTTTCAGCATTGACTCTATGTAAATTGACCAAAATACCCTTTGGGCTAACTCTGAAATTGGATGGACAATTTTACCCTCATAGTTAGCCGGAACGCCATAGTTCATTGAAATTAGGTAGGGTTATATCGGCATATTATGCAATCTTATTGGGTTATATCAGCACATTCCTAATGTTTGTAGAGTTATATCAGCACACTTCTAATGTTTGTAGGGTCATATCAGCACATCCTTAAAACTTATAGGGTTATATTGGCACTTTCACTAACTATATAGGGTTATATTGGCACTTTTGAATATTGAAAGGTTATATTGGCGCTTATGTCAACTAGGTAGGGTTACAAAAACACTTTTTTCTTTTCTTTATAAGTGTTGATACAACTCTCAATTTTTTTAAAATATAGATATATCAAGGTTCGACGTTGATTTTAGACATTATACCACCTTTGTTTTGTTGGGTTTAGACTTAGTTGGTTGGAGTCTGGCATCGGCATTTCAATAAAATCGGTGCTGAATTCAATTTCGAGCACCAAATTTTCAAAACCGGTGCAATACTTAAGAAATAGCGCTGGTGCTATTCACATAGACAAACTATCTCGGATTAACCCTCGCAGTGGGTGATTGATTTTACAAAATCAATCAAGGCAACCATAAGCAGCAGCTTTTTTTTATGGCGGCACCGGTTTTGATAACTATCAGCACCGGTAAAACTGCAGCTGGCCCCTTAGAATTTATTTCGCAAGTTTGCTCTCGGGTTGGGAGAAAAGGTCAAAAAATTAATTCAACGCAGCCTCAACCAGTTGTTTTTACTAGTTTTAGCACCAGTTTACAGGCACCATACCAGTGCTAGTAAATTTAAGCTCTAAAATATATACATATCCACGACGAGCTGTTCTTCCTTTTCAAAATTTTGGAGAGCAAATCCAACCTATCTTCCCCATTGGTTCAAACTCCCAAGCTCTCTAAAGGATTGGGGTGAGTTCTCTTTCAAACATCGCTCTTATATTCAATTAGATTATTAATCATGAACCCAAAGTTTTTGGAAAAATAACAACTTTTTTCAATGTTGGTTCACTTTGCTCTCCAACTTTGTTCAATGTTGCAATCATGTACATAGCGTTAATGTGTAATAACTACATTTATGTATATACATTGGATTTGATTGACTCGCATTGAGGGTTTGTTGATGTTCATGAAAACAAGTATTCTACATGGTTTTTAGTTGTTGCATGTAGTGTTTGTTGAAATGGCTCATCTGACATTGTAAGATATAACACAAAAAACTCCCTACAAGAGGACACACGATCCATCCCCTTCATCTCCGGAGGTGCAATCCAATATTGTACAACAGGAGAAGAGGTTCATTTCGGAGCAGGCAAAATTACTTGCACAAACTTACAAAACAAGGCGACATTTTCCGGAGATAAGAATCGAAAATCGCGTAATTATGATCGGTTTTGAGAATGTTTCATTTACCCAATCAAGTCATAATCACATAGTTATGATCATACAATACTCAATTGCATTATTGAATCATCAATTTCTTGTTTTGACAATTCCAAGATTCTTGGAGGGACCTAAATGCAAAAAAAAAACTCCACTCGGACTTCCAATTCAATTTTGCTCGGATGCAATCCTACATTCTTGAACCTAAAAGTGAATTCCTAGAATGAATCAGATTTTAAAAAAATATTTGGTGAAAATAAATAACAAAGAAAACTTCCCGTTTGGTCTTCCGAACTTCTAAGTCATCTATAATCAGATACTCTAGCACATATACTAGCGTTTTATCAAATTCTAATAAAAAATGACATTCTTTTTTAAAACATATATTAACCCAATAATACACAATATGGTGTTATTTGGCCACAAAAAAGGACTTGTAGTTAAGTTTTGGGCAACAATGTTATTTTAACAAAGTTTTGATTAGAGGGTTTTTGGGTATCCATCGGACACAATTTTAAAACACGAGCTCTATTGAGTGTTGAAGTGAATATTTTTTAGTCCAATTGCATATAAAAAACAATGGACAAAACTACCCCCCCCCGAGAGGAACTTCAATTGAATATTGCAAAGTAGTTGAACCAAGAACAAGCACCAGTTTGGTGTGTTGATTAGCCGGTGCTAAGATTTTTGGATGTAGCAGAAGAAAAAATTGGTCAATACGCGCAGGAAATTCAAAATTCCGTATTTTAATTTTTAGCACCGGTTTGTCTATCCCGTAAGTACAAGTTTCTAGAAACGGTGCTAGGATTGAACAGCGCATCGGATTAAGTAGCTCCACGCAACGACTTTATTGTTGTTTTGGCACTAGTGTTCCATTACAGCACCAGTTCTACAACCGGTGCTCCGTAGTTAGATAAAATTTTACATGTCTGCTCTCGGGTTGCAAAATTTTGTATTACCCATGCAACTTCAAGCAGTTGCTTTAACCAAAATTTAGCACTGGTTTAGCGACTTAAGTGCACCGATCGCAGTAATTAATAAAGAGTCCATCTTGGTTTAATCTGAACCCTTCATTTCTATGTGTTGATTTATTCTGAACCATTCAAAATTTGTATATAGAAAGTAAACTTGAAACTGTATATGTCATCCTCCCTCATTGTCCTCTCATCCTCCCTTTCCTTCCTCACCCTCCTACTCCACCACTTCTCCATTATTGTCGCCACCTCCTAAACATCAAACCATAACCACCGCCGCCTCGTCCCTTCCCCCTCCACCCGCCTCCTTCCTCCTTCCGCCTCTCTATATCCGCCGCATAACACCACATCTCCATTTTTTTGTTTTTTGTTTTCTGATTTTGTTTTTGTGTTGGTCATTCTTTTTTTTTCTGTTTTGTTGGGTGTGTTGGATTTTCGACCATGTTGTCTTTCAAGGGGTGTGTGAGATTTTTTCCATTTTGTTACTTTTTGTGGTGTGCGAGATTTTGTGCATTTTTTTATTCAATTGATGCGTGAAATGCATATATATATACACACACATATATATATATACACATATATACATATATACATATATATATATGTGTGTGTATATATATATATTGTTCATTGCGTATGGTTTGATGTTTAGGTGTTTTTGGCTAAACTAATTTTTGTTTCCCTGTGATATAGATGATTGTCATGTTTAGGTCTTTGTCATAATTAGAATTTGTGTCATGTTGAAGGTTTTTGTACCTTGTGATATAAACTATAGAATTTGTACCCAATGATATAAACTGCGATTTTCTATTTAACTATGTACGATGTTGAAGGTTTTAGCTAAAATTAATGTGATATAGTTTATTTTGGGATGTTGATGTGTTTATGGTTTAGTTTTAAATGCGTTGAACAACTACAATGTTTAGAATGAGTGGCGAACTAGATTAAGGTTTACATGTCTTTTTGCTCGTTTAATGATTTCAAGTTGATGTTTAAACTGTGGAGATGTTGCAGTCTATCAACGCAAAGGAAACGTGACGTGTTTGACATTGTTTGTTTATACACGCCATGTTTCCTTGGTGCTGTAAAACTCCTTGATTTTGACATTTTAAATGGTTTTCTATGCCAAATTGTGTCGTGCATAAACTTAACGGATGAAGCATTAGTTAAACGACACTGCATTGGTTGCTTTCTATTCATGTATTTCCCTCTGACTAAGTAATGATTATTCCATTACGAAAAGTGCTCTAACATTTGTACAACTCCGCAATTTTAAAATGTGGAGATTTTGTAGTGTATGAGCACTTAGGAGCATGATGTGTTTATCTGTTGAACATGGTGTGTTTAACTCCAAATCATTGCTAATGTTAAATACATAGTTACAACATAGTTATACACACCATGTTTCCTCGGTGCTTAAATGCTGCAACTTTTCGACATTTTAAATTGTTTTCTATGAAAAATTGTACTGTGGACAAGCTTAACGGAAGAAGAATTAGCACCGATTTACAGGTCTTTTTGCTTGTTCTGATGATTTCAATTAAATGCTTAAACTGTGGAAATGTTGCAGTCTATCAACGCCAAGTAAACATGACGTGTTTCACATGGTTTGTTTATACATGTCATATTTCCTTGGTGCTGTAAAACTGCTTCATTTGGACATTTTAAATGATTTTCTATGCCAAATCGTACTATGCAAAATCTTAACGGAAGAAGAATTAGTTAAAGGGCACTGCTTTGGTTGCGTTCTATTCATGTAGTGCCCTCTAGCTAAGTAATGCTTCTGCCATTATGAAATGGAGCTATAACATTTGTAAAACTCCCTGATTTCAAATGTGGAGATTTTGTAGTGTATGAGCACCAACTAGACATGGTGTGTTTATCATTAAATATTTAACATTGTGTGTTTAACATTAAATCATTGTTAATTTTAAATACACGGCTATACACATCGTGTTTCCTTGGTGTTTAAATGCTGCATCATTTCAACATTTCGAAATGTTTTCTTCGATAATATCGTAGTGTGCACAAATTGAATGGAACAACTAAGGCTGAACAGTACATCTACAAATCTTATTTTGTAGGTTAGTTGACATATTAAAAATTAAACGTTCTTTATTCTTACTTATTGATTACTTTCACGTTATTAATCATTGATTTATTTTGTACACAATAGATATTTCCCTCGGCAAGAGGAGCGTACCATGGCAGGAGATAATAGAGACGTCACAGACACAAGGTGTGAAGCTTGGGTGAACGCGTCTTCCTAACAATCCAAGACGTCGGTGGACCTAGTGTATTTAAGTTTGTATTTGATTGGGACACAGTTTTACCTTTTTTCTTAAGTTATATTGATGAATTGCTTCTTTTTTTCCAATTAAGATTCTTACGTTTTCAAATGTTCTTGCTTACCATCAATTTAATTTTTATATTGTGTTCTTATCTCGTCTTAGTTACTTCTATGAGTTTTCCCCGGGTTTCAATTCCGGGAGGGCTTGGAAAAATTTAAAAATGACATTGCAAATTAAAAATAAATAAGCACCGATTTTACAAATAAAAGACTGGTGCTGAGACATCCATCTCCAAAGCAAGAGCACCGGAAAATTTTTAAAAAAACCAGTGCTTGTATTTGTAATATGTCCGATTTAGGCCCTGGTTTATGTTCGTATACCGATGCTACATAAGAACCGGTGATCATTAACAAGAATTCGGCAGTCAGCACTGACGTCTTAAATACTGGAGCTGTAATAAAAGTATTCAGCACCAGTATTATTAACCGGTGCTATAGTAACTACGTTTCAGCACCACCCTACTTAGGCATCGGTCGACTGGAAGCATGAAATACCAGTGCCATTGCCCCCAGCGACCGGTGCTATAGTGGGGGGGGGGGAGGTCCCCGCAGCAGTAAAAATGAGAGGATGAAATTAAGCTTATGCAGAAAATAGTAGAATAAATGGATGAAATTGAAGAAATCTTTCCAAAAAAGAAAATTATGCCACATATATAGACACAACTCAAAAAGGAAAGAATGTCAAACCCAGTGAAACGGAGGGAGTAACCTTGTCATCGGCACTTAGTTTTGACAAGATTTTCAATGTTCACTTTAAAATGGTAAAAAAAAGGTAATTATTCCTAGGGTAATTTCTAAATTAAAATTGTGTTTTTATAACCTCCAGTTCTTTGATAAACGCCAATATAATCCCCAATTTTTAGAGCAGATATAACTTTAATTTGCACTAAAGTTCCCATCAATTCAATTCACTGATTTTTAGTGGATAGAATGAAATATCCCTCAAATTTAAATATATACCAATATAATTTTATCTATTTGAGTAAGTGTCAATATAACCCTCTGATAATATTTAGTACAAAAACAACCATAACTTCTTAATCAAAGTGCTAATATAATCCTCTGGAGTATATTTCGTCATTGACTTGCCATTTTCGGCTATTGACAGACCAAAATGACCAAAATGCCCTTTGAGCCAAACCTGAAATTTCATTTTCCATTTTACCCTTTTACCACCTCCGGCGACCTCAACCACCACCTCCCGACCACCACAACCATCAGCCCCGCCCACCACAACCTACGACGACCACCACCTCTGGCCACCACCCCCAGCAACCACAACAACCAGCTTCGCCACCACCTCTCCACCACAAACAACCACCGCCCAACACTCCACCTCGCCTACCAGTCCCGTCGGAGCCTCGAGTATTCTTAGTCGTCCGAACGATGTTTCTCCCAAACACCGCCATCGTGGAGTCAATCATATCCTCCTCGCTATTAGTGCACATCTTCGTCTCAGTGGCGCTCAAAGCTCTCTCTCAACGCATCGATCAACATCCCTGTCAAACCAGAGCCATCCGAAGCATGGAAAATTCCCTTCAGGTCCTCGATTTCGCTGCTTGAAAACGGCAGTTTGGTGAGAATTTACCAAAGTAAGAAGAACCTTTTCGACATTCTGTCCTTGATGTCCACCATCAACATCACCATTCATGTTTTCAGCATATTCTCTCTGAAGAACTTCTCTCCGTTGACCTTCTTCCTGTTGATCAAAACATTTCCACTTGTGTTGAGATAGATTGAATTATCAACCCATGTTTTATCCCACCGCCACAATCACCCACCTCCACGACAGCCCAGCTCTCCACCCCAATTTATATGTTTCAAATCTTTAAAACCTAGTCCCCCGATAATCCTTTTGGAATGTACATATTCTACCATTTGATCTTGTGGATCTTTCTTTTGGTATTAGAGATTCCCCACCAATTATTTGCAAGAAAATGACAGTTTAGATGCTCACTTTTAGGCAAAAATACAAGTTTCATTTCTCTTTTTGCACTATATTTTTAAAATGTTCCCACATTATTACGAAATATTCTCAATTGGTTCCTTTATCGGGTATATCACATTTTTATTAAGTTAACAGACCCTTCAACAATTACTGAGATTTAAAAGTTACAATTTAACAATTTTTGAGGTTAAATCAATTGTTTTTTAAAAAATTCTTCTTTCAGTTTTTTCTTCATTGACTCTTCCACCATGTTTCGAACACGACTAACCCAACTACACTCACTGTCTATTCTATCGTCCTTACTTTCCATGTACCATGCTTCCCAATAGTGATACTATCACCGCTAGAAAGGTCGACTCAGTGTAAATCATTTTAACCAACTAACAATAAGTGGGAATAAATTAAAAATATTTCGATATAATGTGAGAACATTTTATGAGCAATATACAAAAAAAGAAAAAATAATAAGACATGAAATTTAATTTAAAAGTGGATACCAAATCTGTCATTTTCTCAATTATTTGTACACAATCAATAGATATTATCTCTCTGTGTCTTTAGTTATTTGAAGGATGATAGTGTATAATATATGATATTGTCTAAGCTTATAATCCATTTTTGTTTAATTTAATTTGTAAAAATTTTAAATTATTATGAATAATGTGAAAATAAACGTAAGATAATAATGGAGACCATAGACGTACTTTATGATCTTTGGCTGGGTTGACTTTACGAACAGTTAAGATTGAGTTTATTCCCTGACGTAACTAATAGCAATGAAGTGGATAATTGAAGCATTTTAGGCGCCAATCTAATTGGTCAGTAGACTCAACAGTCAAAACTTGATTTTTTTTTAAAAAAATTATTGGACAAATTGGTTACATCGTATTCTCTGATTCCACCACCACTTTGGGGTGATGGTCAACCAAAGAATGTGGTTGCATGTGCTATAGATAACCAATTAATGTCTCTGTTTTTTTTAAAAAAAATTGTCTCACTTTCTAAAAGTATCTCCAATAATTTGCTCTATCTTTTATTTATTATTGTAAGACTTTTACAATTGTTACAATATATTTACTTCAATAATTTACTTTATATCTTTATCTAAAATAAATATATTTTGTATCAATTTAATTTTATTACATTTCAAGATTTTATTATATTGCAAAATCATCACAATTACATGTTTAATTTAAATAATTATATAATCATAAAATAAAATGACTTAATAAAAAAAATCTTTCAGCAAACTACAAATGAAAATTACATTTATCAACATCTTGTAAAACAACTTAATTGAATAATGGAGAAGAATTAAATATGTCATGGTTAAGAACTAAGAAATATAAACAATGTTGTACTTACTCCCCGTCTCATTTCAAGTTGCAACTTTTGACTTTCAGCAGCTGACTTGAAAATGGTTTGATCCTTAATATCTTCATTAGGGATAATTTAAATTTGTGGAAAGTTGATATTTTGAAAATATACGTTATAATAAATCTCAGACGATAGTATTTACATTCAAACACTAATTCAATTTATGGTCAAAGTTATGTAGTTTTGACTAAATGAATAGTTCAATTGAAGTTTGAAATGGGACAGAGGGAGTATTAAAGTTTGGGCAAAATATAAAACTAACCGTATTATTTTCTAAAAGTGCTAATCTAACCCTGTAAAATTTGAAAGTGCAATTTAACCCTAAGTTTTCAGCAATTGTGCCGATATAACCTTTTCACACTATTTCAGAATTGACTAAACGAATTCAGCCGTTGACCTAACATGAAAAGACAAAAGTACCCCTAGTTTTAAAGCTAAAATTTAATGACAAAATACCCCTAGGGTTCTTCTTCTTCATCATCATCAAAACCACCTCCACCACCACCTCTGACCACTCCACCACTACCACCGCCAGATCTTCACCGATTTGCCACCATCGCCGCTGCATCTCTGCCACTCCGGCGGCGGCAGCAGCTAGAATCTGGAATTTTGCCAAAACTTCTGGAGTTCACCCCATCCCAAAAACTCCTGAAATTTGCTCGCCGGAATCTGGAGTTCGTAAGAATCTGCTCACCGCTCCAGGCACCACCACCAGCCCCAACCTCACCCTGACTCTGCTCACCACCACCTCCATTGCCTCACCACTTCAACACATTCATTGCCTCACCACCTCCAGGACCACCTATGCCCACCCAGCACCATCTCACCTCCGCCATCACCAGCCGCCGCTCTTCCACCTCACCGCTACTCCAGCTCACTGTCACTATCATTGTCGCTGCTCCACCTCACATCCACCACCGTAACTCTTCCAACAATTCCCGATGTCCACCCTCATCACCACCATCGATTCCCACCACCACAGCCTCCCGTCACCCCAACCACCACCATCGATTCCCAACACCATAGCCCCTCATCCACCCCTAGATCCAGCATTAAAACCCTTTTTTGCTCCGACATAAAAACCCTCATCAAAACTCGAAAATAGTCAGAAGGTCAATCTTAATGAACTTTGTTAAGTCGGAAAGAATGGAAGAGAGGAGGATCCATCTTGGTGAAGGGGATTGGTGGCGGGAATGGAAGAAAGAGGGGTGGCGCCAGATATGCAGGACTAGGTGGTGCTAGGGTTTACAGGGGAGATAGTGACGGTGGTGGTGCTGGGTGGCGGCAGTGGTGGCGGAGTGGGTGGAGGTGGTAGGAGAGGTTTGGAACGAAGGTGGGATTCCAGTGTAAGAGAAGAATAAGATAGGGGTTTCAAGGGTAATATAGTCTTTTCCAATTTTCTAAGTTTTCATTTTTTTTAAACAGGGCTATAATAGTCAATTAATAGAATTCTGGCCAAATTCATGTTTCTAGGGTTTGATTGGCACTTTCGACCAACTAATAGGGTTAAAATTTCACTTTCAGATTTTACAAGGTTAGATTGGCACTTTCGATCAAAACATAGGGTTATTTTAGCGCTTAACTATTAAAGTTTTTATATTAATATTCTTTGTATTGTATTTTTGGATTTTAACTATTTCATAACACTATTATTTTTGGAAAATATAGTTTTCATGTTAATTTCAATTATCAAATAATTAAGTGTAAATCACAATTGATATATGATCGACTCAAATGATATATAATCAAACTCGAACATTAATAAATAAATTTAACTAAACATAATTATTTTTTTATTTATTTTTCTATTTACAAATAACGAGACACAAAGTTTTGTTTTATGCCAACTAACTGTTAGACATGGGCATTTTATAGATGTAACTAATGGGGTGATTTGATATTTATTTTTATTTATTGCAATGAGGTTCTCATAACTTTAAATTTTTTAAAATGTACTGTAATGTATAAATAATTATAATTTTACCTTAAAGATTATTGAAATGATGTTTTCTATTATTGATCTAATTGTTAGTCTGTCTAACATGAGACTTTCTCATAACAAATTAGATATTACTCATATATAATTAATTACTACATATTTTTTTAGATGGTCTCCCGTGAGGCAGACTAAACTTTAGGTAGTGACCTTTATGCAATTATAACAATATTCTAGCTTTAGGGACCTATCTCAATAATTTTTACAGAGACCTATCTCTAATTATTTTACAAGGACCTCTCGCTAATATTTTTTCTGGGCTTTTTTGTCCAATTTTTACCATCATTTTCCCGCCATCTGCAATCTGCAAAAAAAGTTCAATTTTTTTTAAAAAAATGTAAAAAATTAATATGATCAGCGAACTGAAAATTATAAACATCAGCAAAAAATTGCAGAACGTCAACAAAAAATCATAAAACATCAACTAAAAATTATAGCAAAAATCAATAAAAATCAACAAAAAATTGAGAAATCATCGACTACAACTTACAAAAAATTAACTGAAAATCATAAAAATGTCAACAAAGCTTAAATTATCAAAATAAAAAATATATAAACATCAACATATATCACTCAAAAGCTAAAAAGATCAGTTATTATCATCGAAACTTCATCCAGAAAATGAAAAACGTCAACATAATGAAAAACACTACAAAACATCAACCATATCACCAAAAAAGATACAAACATCAACCCCTATCACCTAAAAATCACGTAAACATGAGATGTAAAAACTAAAATCATAAAAAAAAATAACTACGGTGCCTCAAGAGTATAAATTATTCACTCTAAAAATTCGGAAAACATCAATAATTTTTAAAAAAACAAATATCAACCAACATCACCCAAAAGTTACAAACATCAACTCCTAACACCTGAACCTCACCCGAAAAGTGAAAAACATCTGCATAAGAAAAAAGACACTACAAACATCAACTCCTATTACCAAACCCTCAGCCGAAAAATGAAAAACATCAACATGAGAAAATGTTTTTGAAAGAACTTCAAACATTAATCCATATCACCTAAAATATAACTACAAAACATCAACTCATATAAATTAAACCTCACCAGCATAATAAAAAGTATCAACATAAAAGAAAAAAAAAACTACAAACATCAACAAAAAGCTTTGGTACCTCAATAATAAAAATTCTTTTAAAAAAACTTGGTGGGATTTGAACCTAGGTCTCTAACCTCAAAGCCTAGAGAAATAACCACTACACCAAAGACTCATTATTGAACATACACTCAATCAAATAATATTAAACCTCAACATGTACATTAAAAACATAAATTCTTCAAAATAAAGGTCATAAGTGAAATTTGAACCCCAAACCTTTAACCTAGATTAAACTATCTTTGCTAACAACAAGCTCAATCAATTAAATATTAAACCTCAGCAAGTCTTCGAAAAAAATAAAACACAATATTAAATCTCACCTCTCATTAGCAAAACTCAGTCGCCGTCCGTCCGCCGTTGGAAGTCAACATCTCACGCGTGTATTGTACATGCGTACCTTCTTCTCCATGTTGCACATGGATCTCTCCTAGAACGTCAAGCGTGCAACGCCGCCAGAAAGTCGATCGCCTGGAACCGTGATGCAACAAGTCTTCTTCTCCAACCGTAGCAACCGCCGCCGGGAAAGTCCATCGCAATGCACTCCACCACCGGATCGTCGAGTTTCAGCTTCGATCTGCACCACAACGTTCAAATTTGGTAGTTTAGGTTAGGAGAAGGCGGCACCTCCATCACCGTTGTCGTTGTGGAATCCAGAGGCGTTGCCGGCATCGATTTCAATATCTCAACTCAGGTAACTCCCTAGAGTACATAGACTGCCTGCGTAATTTAAGCCAGAAGAAGAAGAAGAGTCGGCAGAATCGCCGATGAAAATCCGGAATTCGGAGAAGCTCGGCGGAGGCGTCAAAAAATCTGGTGGTAACCATCGGCGGAGGTGGTTTCTAATCAGAGGAGGAGGGGGATAGAAAAATAAAAAAAATTGATATTTTTGTGCTATATATAGTATTTTGATAATTGCATAGTAGATTCCTAAATTTATCAGCATATTTTTATAAAAACCTCATCTCAAATGAAATTTCTTATAACTGCACAATAAACCATGACATAAAGTTTAGGTTCCATAAAATAAGAGTTTGTGCTTCTTTTTTTTTGCAAAATAACTAAATAAAGGAACATAACATAAAAAAACAAATAATGAAAGAAAAATAGAAGAAAAAAGAAAAAGAAAAGGACATTCAGGAAAAACAATAAGAAGGAAAATATGGGAAGAGAAATATACAAAACAAAAAAATGAAAAACCAAAAATATAACGTGTCACTATAGCTCCCGCGGTATTGAAGCGTTATTTTCACGTTCCATTGAAACGCAACAACTCCAAATTAATCTATGTGGAACGTAAATTTCCGGCTATTTGAGTTGATCTAAACGTTAAATAATACGAGTAGAAAATGATTTTTCCATAAAATATTGAACACTCCTTGTACTTCTATACTCCCATGGCATAAATTATTATATTTTGAAATTAAGTATTAAATATTTTCACTTTTAAAAGTGTTAAATGATGGACTTTTTTAATTTATAGAATAATCATTGTACTTTTTAATTCAAATATTGTATTTTTAAACTTAAATATTGTACTTTTTACAACACATTTCTTGTATTTTCATATTTAAACACATTTTATTACATGTTTATATGATAATATGTCATGTTTGAGTTAAAATGTACGGTTGTTCCATAAGTTTAGAAAAGGACCACCTTAACTTAAACACGTGATAAATTATATTTAGATGTTAAAATTTAATGACCTCTCACGATCTTCCACCTTTTGCCCTTTATATTTTTTGAACTCGTTTGGCCACTCAACTTGCAGAACTGTTTAGTTTAATAAATATCAATAGTTAGAGCCGACCCTAACTATTTTGGGGTCTAAAGTAAATTAGAAATATAGGCCCCATATATAATATTTAGGGTGTCTAACATTCATAAAATGAGGCATCACGTGAAAATAAAAAATAAAATTGGTGAGACTACTAATTAAAATATATGATATTTACTATTTTTTTGTACATATACTGTTTTTTAAAATGAGGCCCCTAAATAGTTGCCGAATTGAGGGCCTGAAGCGAATGCTTCATATGCCTCAAGGTGAGGGCCGGGCCTGCGAATAGCTAATATCAATATCGACATGAGTAGAGAGGGTTCGAGTGGTACTGGGTTCGAGTGCAGAGGGTTTGAGTGGTACTGGGTTCGAGTAGAGAGGGTTCGAGTGGTACTGGGTTCGAGTGGACTGGGTTTGAGTAGTGCTGGGTTCGAGTGGAGAGATTCAAGTGGTACTGGGTTTGAGTGAAGAGGTTTTAGTCGAGGCAGATGGTTGATGTTCGAGGGTTGGATGGTTTGAATGGGGGCGAGGCGGATGGTTGATGGATTGAGGGGTGATGCCTCGAGGAGGATGGTTGATGGTTCCAGGACCTCGAGGGTTAATGAACCGATGGAGAGGTCTAAGTGGTACTGGGTTCGAGTGGTAATAGGTTTGAGTAAAGAGGTTCGATGGTACTGAGTTGGAGTGGAGAGGGTTCGAATGGAGAGGGTTCAAGTGGAGATGGTTCGAGTCGATCGGTTCGAGTTATAGGAGTTCGAGTGGTACTGGGTTTGAGTGGAGAGGTTTCGAGTGGAGAGGGTTCGAGTAGAGTGAGTCCAAAAGAGGTTCGAGTGATGCTGGGTTCGAGTGGAGAGATTCGAGCAAAGAGGGTTCCAGTGGTGAGGTTCGAGTGATGAGGAATCAAGTGGAGAGATTCGAGTAGAGAGGTTCGAGTGATATTACGTTCGAGTGGTACTGGGTTCGTGTTGAAAGAGTTCGAGTAAAGGAGGTTCGAGTGAAAAGGTCCGAGTGGAGAAGTTCTAGTGGTGAGGGTACCATCCACAACTGGAGAGAGTACTATCCACCCCTTAAGAGGGGTATACCATCCACCACTGGAAAGAGTATTATCCACCCCTCAAGAAGTTTATCAACCACTCTTCGAGGGTACACCATCTACCTCTCGAGATGGTAAACCATCCACCACTGAAGGGAGTACACCTTCCACCCACGAGGGTACGCCATCTACGTCTCGAGAGAGGTGTACCAGCCCTCGAGGGTACACCACCCCTCGAGAGGTCACACTTCCACCCCTCTAGAGTACACCAGCCCTCGAGAGGGGTATACCACTGAGAGTGTCGAACCATCCACATTAGCTCTCGAACCATGACCCACTCGAGGCATATACCCCTCAACCACCTATCCCTCGAACACCAACCATCAATTCCTGGAACCATCACCCCTCGGACCATCAGTTCTTGAACATCCACCACGCCACCACTCGAACCAGTACCACTCGAACCCTTTCCCCTCGAACCCTCTCCAGTCGAACCCAGTACAACTCAACCTCTTTACTCAAACCCAGTACCACTCGGACCTCTCTATCTATTCATTAACCCTCGAGGTCCTGGAACCATCAACAATCCTCCTCGAGGCATGACCCCTCGATCCATCAACAATTTGCCTCGCCACCACTCAAACCATCCTCCTCGCCACCACTCAAACCATCCACCCCTCGAACATCCACTATGGCCTCGACTTAAACCTCTCCACTCGAACCCAGTCCACTCGAACCCAGTAGCACTGGGACCCTCTCCACTCAAACCCTCTCCACTCGAAACTCTCCACTCAAACCCTCTCTACTCAAACACAGTACCACTCGAACCTCTCCACTCGAACTTTCTCCACTCGAACCCTCACCACCCGAACTCTCTCCACTCGAACCCTCACCACCCAAAACCTCTTCACTGGAACCCAGTACCACTCGATCCTCTCCACTCAAACCCAGTACCACCCCAACCCTCTTCACTCAAACCCAGTACTACTCAAATCCAGTACTACTCGAACCCCTCCACTCGAATCCAGTACTACTCAAACCCTCTCCACTCGAACTCTCACCACTCGGACCAGTACCACTCGAACCAGTACCACTCGAACTAGTACTACTCGAACCCTCTCCACTCGAACTCATTACCACTTGAACCCTCTCCACTCGAACCCCTCTACTCACGCAACAATTTCCTTACTTCACAAGCTATTGTTTTTTGTATGATTTGATAAACATAAGTTGATTGATTAATGTTAGTTGGATCTATAAAGGTAAATTATTAAACCAATATGCTATACGAATTTCTTTTTAATAAGCTAATAGTTTTTTTCTTTATTATTACATAGTCAAAAACTCAAGAGGAAGAAATAAAAAGGTCCAACTTAATTTGATGTCAAGCCTTGAAAGTGGAGATGAACTTGAAAGTAAAGATGAAGAGCAACCAAACTCAAAGACAAGAAGGAAGACATAGGTTTCAAAATTTATCCATTATCGAGGATGATCATTATTCCATTATATTTCTCTGTTTCATATTTTTCTATTTCTCTATTCCATTTTACTTTATTGTTTTGATTTTAATTTGAATCATATTTATCTTTTTAATTTTAGTTTCCTTTTTTTTTAATGAATACTGATATACATATTTTTTTACTAACAGAATGATGAGATATGTTTGATTTCATTAGTTAGAGAATAAATTTCCTCTAAATTACTATAATGTTTACCTTTTTGTATCTTTCTTTTAACTTAATCAAGTACTACTTGATTTATTTGAGAAATTCATACACGGATTAATATAATAAAAATAAAAGATAATATTTCATATTAAACTGAGTAACGAGGTTTATTTATTCTAATTTGCACTTTAAACCTTGGTATTTCCATACCTTATGGAAAGACCGTCTTTCAAGATATGGACTCATTATATTTAGAATTTAATTTTAGATTATACTTAATCTCTGAAATCTAAAAACAAATTTTATTCAAATCAATGTTTTTATCAAAAATTGGGACTCCAGCTAGTTTAAAGTACAAAAGGTTGTAGTTATCCACAAGAGAAAAACTGACGCAGAGATTAAGTTGGTTATAATGGTAGGGTTTTTTATTCGTATATTAGAGTCCAACAAGAACTAGAATTTCTTTTATCCAACTTTACTTTTAGTATTTTTATTCAAGTTATACTCGGAAATATTTTCACAATTTTATTTAATTATTGATTCTTTTTAAATGATCAGAAAGAGAAAAGCACAATTTAAATAAAATAAGAAGGTTGTACATTTTAAAACTATCAATTTTATATTTTCTTTAGCATTAGTTTGTCTCTAGTATTTAATTTTTTACCTTTGAATGAATTAATCTACTTCGTTATTTAATGAACGATTCAAAACTAAAAATTAAATATAAATTCGATTTCCTCAAAATGAAATTCCTGATTTTACCCTGCAACTCGATAATTAGTGTTCTAAAGGTTTACAAAAGTGAAGGCATGTATGGTTAGTGGAGTACTTTCTTTGGGCAAGGCTTTTGTTTCTTCTCTTCAGCACGGAGCCGAAACAGGCAGCTTACTAAATTCTTCTCGTCAACGACACACTGGCATGGGCTTTGCCTGTTTCTTGGGCATGTGTATCATGCAGCATTTGGAGAGTTTGGCATCTTCAATCAATCCAAATGTACATGCCCTGCCCATTACAACACATTGGCATGGTGTTTTAAAATCCCAAATAAAATCAAGGGTAAAGTGCGATTTTAACCCTATGTTTTGGTTGAAAGTGTCAATATAATCTTGTAAAATTTGAAAGTGTAATTCTAATTCTATGTTTTGGTCAAAAGTATCAATCTAACCTTGACAACCAAATTGTGGCCAGGCTTCTTAAAATAACCATTATACCCCCGTGAACGAAAAAAAAATCAGAATTTTGAAAACCAGGAAAAGGCGATATTACTCATCCCAGAAAGTGTTGAAACCCCCTGAAATCCATCGCCGCACCTCCGCCGCATTGCCGCCAATCACTGGTGAACGGGTTAGATCAACACTTTCATTAAAAAATATAGGGTTGGTTCTGCACTTCAGTAAAAATACAAGGTTAAAAAAGCAGTTATGTAAAAAGATATGGTCAGAGAAGCACTATCACAAAATTCAGTACTAACCAACCTTATTATATCCAGTATTAAACAACAATAAACAACAATAAACATAACATTTGAACTGGATGGTTTCATCATTATTTTTCCCACTTGCTTGTTTCTTCTCGTAAAAGGATCCGGTGTGTTCTAGATCTTAGACAAGAATGGGCAACCTATATCTTCTCTCTTTGTAATCGACGGTAGATGGACAACAAGTTGTTTTAGGAAGTTATGGTTAAGAGAAGAAAAATTGAACGCATCTTTCCCAAAGATTGTCACCAATTTGGATGCCACACTTTTGCTCATTGCTTTCAGAAATGAATTCCTTATCGCCATCTTGTTCTAACCAAACAATTTCGATTCCAAAATTGTAATGAGAGCATATTTATAAGGTGTGGGTTTTCCTCAAAAAGATGTTTTTTTATGATATGGAGTGGTCATTATGATAGTGCTGATCTGACCCTGTCTTTTTTGCATAAGTGCTGATTTAACCCTATATTCTTTACTAAAGTGCTGGTGTTACCCTACCTTTTTAATAAAAGTGCTGATTTAACCCGGCCACAGTGACCGACTGCTGATTTGAAGATGAAGTCTAGGGGTGTGATGGTTATTAAATTTTTAGTTTAACCCTATGGGTATTTTTATCTTTTCAAATTAGGCCAAGGCTTGAATTCCTCGTCGAAATAGTGCAATTTTGGTATATCTGCACCTTTTGACCAAAACATAGGGTTAGATTTACACTTTCATATTATACAAAGTTATACTGACACTTAAACCAAAACATAGAGTTAAAAACACACTTTACCCTAAAATTAAATAGTCCACAATAGGGTTTTAGAAAACCAACCCGCCTCAGGTTAGAACGATTAATGGTTAGATAACCATAAAAAATCTCGTTTCAATAATTTAATGAGTTAAATTATAGTAATTTATAAATAGCGATAACTTAAAAAAAATTCAAAGTTACATGAACCTCGTTGCACTAAATAAAAATAAATATCAAATCACTTCATTAGTTACATCACTTATAAAATGACCCAATGCATGCGTTTCATTTGATGCTTCACTATGATTGATTCATGGTAGTCTCGGGCGGATACTATTGCAATTATACACTATGACTATACAGTGAAAACCACTTATTCTTGGTGTGTCCTTCCCAATGCTACATAAGCCCCTGTTTAGTATAATAATATCAATTAGTGCATTTGTTTAGTAACATGAAACTTTATAAACTCTTTTTGTTGAATTGAATTCAAAACTACATTTTGATTAAGGGTATCCTTTTATTAAAGTCACGTGGAACTTGTAGAAGTGAGATTTCTTCTTGACAGAATAGTAGAGAGAGAAATCACCGTGACATTCAAACTCTAGGAGAGCTCAGTGGTGATCAAGAACAAGAACATGAACTTTAACCACATATAACACTGAATAGCAATCACATTTCTCAAGAAGAGAACCAGGAAAAGCCACATATTGGTTATCCTAATGCTACAGCCTAAAATGATGTTCAAATCACTTGCCTGCTGAAGTATTTATGTACATCATTTCAAGAGCCTATGCTGTAGAACAAAAAGGCACCTTACTTCTACTGGTCTGCAATGATTCCGAGCCACGGTTTTAGTTCCCCGTGCTCTCAGCCTGTGGCGCTGGAGGAAGCAGTTGATGAATTTGGGTTCCAAATACAGTTTGGAAATGAATAATGCTGATGGTGAGGCCAAAGCGTGCGCTCTGGTGGACATGGCGCGGGCGCGGGCGTGGGTACAGGAGCAGGGTGGGCGATGAAGGTAGGCATGTTTTCTCCGGGCATCAAAACTGAGACCTCTCTGGCATTTACAGATACCTGAGGTATCCAGAACAAGGAATTAATTCTTCGTAAAAAATGAAGCACGATAACGAGATGTGATCTATATAGCACATTTCACATAATGCAATAAACTTTGAATGAAGTTTCGATGCTTGTACAATAGCCCGAAACATTAATAAAGTAATACGTTTTTTGTAACCGAAACAAGTTGCATGCGCAAACTTGTCCAGCCACAAAACAACATTTTCATCTCATATTCAATTTCACCAAGGTATCAGTGAATCCTTAGTAGACAGACCAATTAAATTTGAATTCAGGCAGAACAGAACTTAAAACTTGATCTTGCTTCTCCTTAAACGCACGAATCATAGTCGAAAAAAGATTGAATTATGTAGCATGCTACAAACACTATTCTGTAGTAATGAGATTCTTGAAGCATAAACAAGCCCATATGGCGACATCACCAATATTTCTTACAAATGTCGTTATGGCATTTAATGAAGATGCATCCTGTCTAGGGATTTATGGATAGAAAGCAGAATGGAGATAACTAAAAAAATAGTGAAAGTTGTTGCAAGAAGTGAGTTTCATATGATAAGTTAGCTGGAAAGGGTACACAATCTAACCAATGCATTGAATGAAATTGTATCAAGTATAATAGTGATGGGCATAGTGGAATTTAAGAACAGCTGGTGGGCCAAAAAGACCAGACTGAAAGAAGTTCATCTCTCATAAATAAAAAATCATCCGTTCGGTTCCTCATGTTTCGACGATGACCAATTTAGTCTCTTATGTTTTGCCATCTTTGGTGAATTCAGTTTTTTCGACTGGCTATAAGCAGTCAAGAGTCACACTGCTTATAGCCAGTCGAAAAGACGCACGAAGCATACATAGGGGACTAAATTAGCCGGTGTCGAAACACAGAGGGCCAAGAAGATAGCTACACTCTACAAACACAAGGGACCGGAAAACCGACACTTTTATAATCATAATAAATTCCCTCCAATGTACAATCCGGGGGTAGCATCCCACCAAAGATAAAAAACATCACACTTGGGGTCAGTTCTACAGTCTACAAACCATGAAAATCAATGAGTGCTTCATGCATTGTGGATGAAGAATCCCAATATGGAAACTGCAGTTCTTACATTTAACCACCTAGTAAAAAGATTCTCAATTTTAAAGCTGATAGGAACAAACAGGTGCTATGAACACAGCCATAGCTATTTCCCAGAAAGCAAGAGATCAAAAAGGAAAGGCACGACCCACTTTACCAAACCAAACATGTGAGCAAAAGAAAATCAGCAACATAACAAATACATGTGACAAAGGCTAAACTCATCAAATGACACCAAAAAACTCAACCACATTTGTTTGCTTATCAGCTACAATTGACACAAAAACAAGTTAAAGGGTAAAGCAATTATCAATACATGCCAAAGTTTCAAACTTTGGCATTTACCCTCAACCTAAGACAAAACACAAATATATACAACCTCCATTTCTACTCCCCATTAAATCGAAATTGAACAACTTTATTTCTCCATTTTTTAAAATAATTTTCAGCTGTTAATGTCGGGCATGGTTTTGAAAAACTCATAAATTCAAAGTCTGCAACTTCAAATGGGACGAAGTTAGTACACAAAAACAAGAACATAAACATGAAAAACACCAAAAAAAAAAAAAAGACCTTGGGGGGATTGGGATAGCGAGATTTCCCAGAAAAACCCATGTGGGACTCAATGTCGTGAGGATTCGGATGGCGGCGGTGGCCGGAAGAAGGCGTTAACGCAGAGGAAGCAGGCCTTAAGAACCTCTCAAAAATGGCCATTACAAGAAACATCGAAATCAGAATTGCAGTAGCAACGAACCCAAAAGACACAGCATTCACGGAGTTATCAAAATGCCTCCAGTGATCGTCTCTCTGGATGTCCAACGGCGCCCCATTGGGAGACCACCCCATCCCCTCTTCAGTCCCCATTTCCCCCACGGTTTTCAGAAGCTTCAGGCACACATAGTGCAGGTGCTGATGGCAAAATGGGGGAGGTCAAGAAAGGCAGAGAGCATTCATTCAAAGACAGTTATGGCAGTTTGGAAGGAAATGGGGAGACTTTACTTTCTTCAGGAGTGCAGAGGAGGGACTGTGAAAAGGAGGAGAAAGGTGGTGAGTACTTGAAGAAATGGGAGTAGAGAGAGAAAGAGTGCACGTTTTGGCTCAGAGGAGAGAGAGAGCTTTGGGATTTGTTCTGACTATAGGCTTGAGGATGCTTGTGTTTTTGTGCTCTACCATAAATATTCACATTTTCAACAACTCTTACTCTCACACTCACTCAATTATTTTGTTGTGTTGTGTTTACTTTTCATTTTGTTTTAGGATTTGTCCATTTAAATTTATTAGCATTAAATTTAATTTATTGGTGTTAAACATAACTTATTTTTCATAAAAATAAAAATGAGCAGGGAAAACAAGTGGGGAGAGACATGAAACTCTACGAAACTGGGCTGAATGGAGCTGTATTGGATGAAATTGAATCGAACTAAAACAGACTATATCGAACTAAACCAAACTGAATCGAACTGGACCAGGCTTAATTGTACTTGACTCATCAATATTAAACATGAATGAATTAAACTTGACAGAACAAACTCGAACTGGATTCAACAACAATGAGAAAGGTTGGATAGAACAAGCGGACCAGACCAGACTAAATTGGACTACATAACACCGAACTAAACTGTATATTCCCCTCGATTCGTTGGATTTAGCACACTTCTCTTTTTTTTTTTTTGAAAAATCAATCATTCATTCCAATATACTGGGAAAACACCCAACGTTACAATGAGTGGAATTGACATTCAACCTAACTAGCATCGAGCAATAACTAATATATTGCAAGGATATCTAAATTATATGCCAACCAGAATGATCGTCTGTACTATTGCAGATCAAAGAACCAATAAAAAACTGTAACATTGCCCTCGGGAATATCAACTTGCTTCCCGCGAAAATCATGACCACTTGGCAGAGAGGAACGTATCACGCATCAATATCACTGCGCCAAATAGGGATATTCTACAACTGTAACACCACTTGATCTAACCACGATCTATGTTGTCCAAACTGTAAACACCTTGAAAAACACAGATCTGACGAATCCAAAATAATGGAAACCCTAAAATAAAACCACAAACAAAATTACGAACACACAATCTGAACAAGCATATCGAGAATAATACATCAACATGAACAACTAAATTGAGTTATCATCATGAACACAACGATCTAATCGACCAGGTCGAAGAACAAAACTAATCTGTGGAGATAGATCTCACACTTATTCAATAACAAAAACAATAATTAAAATAAATTGTTGTTCCCCATCTCCCCTAATGGGAAGATGAGAAAAGGTTGAAGAAGAAGGGTTGGGCAAGAGAGGGTTGCGGCGAGGGTTTGTGACTTTTTGGCACACTTTTCATTTTTGAGTTGTTTCTATAGGTTTGGAACACATTCCTTTTTGGCAAGATTCCTTCAATTCCATCGACTCATTCTAATTTTTCCTTTTTAAATTCATATTCATCCACCTATTTCATTCACCTAACTTCAAACACCTAAGGGTATGGTGTCAAACCCAATGAAACAGACGTAGTACGAATGAAGTTGACTGGACTAAAAAGAAGAAAACTACGTTGTACTGAACTGCTCTTAAATGAACCTAACTGAATTAGGTTGAATAGAACCAAATCTATAAACAAAATTACAAAACATCAAACTTTCAATCCATCCAATGAATCAACAGAACATACTGGATCATTATCAAGGTAACGTCCAAGCGGTAGATAGTGGTGGTGAATACGTGCATAGATCATTAGGTTACTATATAAAAGAAATACTCGGTTGACACAACCGTTGTCAGGGGCATAGTGGACATTTCGCAGGCCTGCCTAATGTGTGCCCCTATAGGTGCTCCCAAGTGGCTGCCCAAAATGATGCCATTTTGGGCACCATTTTTGTCATTTTGTGCATCTTCTTTTTCAAAAGTTGCAGCGCTGCCACGTGCGTCTACAGGTGCTGTCAGGTGGCTGCTTAAAACGACGTCGTTTTGGCCACTAGAAGCTTTGAGAGGTGAGGGTTCCAATGGAGGGCTTTGAGGGGTACCCATTCGAGAGGTGAAACTTAAGGTGGAGGGGTTCCATTGGATGTGTTCGAGAGGTGAAATTTCAGGTGGAGGGGTTCCATTGGAAAGTCCTCATTCGAGAGGTATCCTTTCGAGAGGTACCGATTTGAGAGGTGAATGTTCAGGTAGAGAGGTTCCATTGGATGGGTTTGAGAGGTACCCATTCGAGAGGTGAAGTTCCAGGTGGAGGGGTTCCGTTGGATCCATTTGAGAGGTACCCATTCGTGAGGTGAAGTTTTAAGGTGGAGAGGTTCCATTGGATAAGTTCGAGAGGTACCCATTCGAGAGGTGAAGTTTAAGGTGGAGGGGTTCCATTGGATCCATTCGAGGGGTACCAATTCGAGAGGTTCCATTCGAGAGGTGTAGTTTCAGGTGGAGGGGTTCCATTGGATGTGTTCAAGAGGTACCCATTCGAGCGGTGAAGTTTAAGGTGGAGGGGTTCCATTGGATCCATTCAAGAGGTTAAGTTTTAGGTGAAGGGGTTCCATTAGATGGGTTCGAGAGGTACCCATTCGAGATGTGAAGTTTCAGGTGGAGGGGTTCTATTGGATCCATTCCAGAGGTACCCATTCGAGAGGTTAAGTTTCATGTGAGAGGTACCCATTTGAGAGGTGAAGTTTAAGGTGGAGGTGTTCCATTGGACCCATTCGAGATGTACCCATTCTAGAGGTGAAGTTTCAGGTGGAGAGGTTCTATTGGATGGGTTCGAGAAGTACCCATTCGAGATGTAAAATTTCAGGTGGAGGGGTTCCATAGGATCCATTTACTCATTGATTATTAGTTGGAAAAAAATTTATTAGTGTTGAATTTAATTTATTATGTGCTAAAGTTAATTTATTTGTGTCGAATATAATTTATTATGTTGAATTCAATTTATTGATATCGAACTTAATTTATTAGTATTGAATTTGATTTATTGATGTTGGATTTAATTTTTTTAATATCAAAATATAATTTATAAGTATTAAATTAAATTTATTGATGATGAATTGTACTAAAAATAAGGAACCTTAGGGTAGGGGAGTTCAAATGCAGGCACCTGCACATCCGGGAACCAGCATGTGTGGGTAGTTTAAAATGCGGCCCCTGGCCCAACTCGGAAGAACTGGGTACCCACAATGCTGGTACTCGAATTGATCGGGCTGGGTAATAAGGTACATGTTGACCCGTTTAAAAATTATATTTTTGAAATAAATTATTATTTCTTTATGTTACATAAATTTGTATTAGTGCAAGAAAAATATCATTACGATGGTGGCAATGTAATTTAACAACTGAATGCTTGTGAGATTTTCTATACAAACAATTATTACTTTTTATCATTTAAAAATCCTGCATATAATGATCAGTAAGAATCATCATTCAGGGAAAAAAACATTGTGTTATTGTTTATTGGAGAGTTCATGAAAGTTTAATATGAATTTTGTGATGGAAAACCAAATGAAAAAAAAATCAATTGGACCTACAACTACATAGGCTTGTAGGTGGGTACAACTTAAAATTTGAGGATGAAAGGGCAAAGACATAACTGAGAATTCAGGGTTAAAAGAGAATGATTGAAAATTTAGCACTTCAATATTATGTTAATTCACATTATTTAATAGCTAGTATTACATATGAATGGACAACTGAGAATTGTGAGTAGATAGAGATAACATGTTATTTAATATTAAAATTAGTTAAATATATTTTGATTTTACCGGGTATTCCGGGTACCCATAAATAGAACTTTGTAGCCCTGATCCGAACCCAATAAAATATAATGATAAAAGTGTTTTTATAACTCTATCTTATTCACATAAGTGTCAATATAACCTTTTGTAAGTGCTAACGTATCGAATCCGAAAAATTTATGTCGAAATTCGGTGAAATTTTATTTTTTCCCCAATTTTGCCCCTCTGGAAAAAAGGAAAAAATAAAAAATAAATAAAAAGATAAATTTACTAATATAACCCTAAACACTTCTTCTCTTCCATTTCAACTATCCCGCCCTTCCCCGTTAAAATTCCTCCTCATCACCCCCATCACCACCTCGCTGTAACCTCCTTGGGACATCGGAACTCGATCTATAGCCGAAGAAGAAAAACACATCATCTTCAACGTCGAATCAATCAAATAGCACACCATCTCCGGTGTTGATTCGAAGGTTGCGATGTCAAATCAAATAGTGATTTGGATTTTAACGGAGGCATGCTGCTGATTTTTTGCATTGGCGGTGGCTCATGCCGATTCAGTGGGCTGGGATAAGGGGCTTTGACGAGAAGGGCGAGGCACTTTAGGGTTTTGACGAGATGGTGAAGGTTGGGATGGGGGTTTAGGATTTTGACAGGATGGTGATGGGTTGATGATGGTGTGTGGTGGTCCTGTGGTAGTCCACTGGTGGCTCGATGGAGCGCGATAAAGATGGCATTTGATTTTGGCAGAGGGGGCAGTGGCGTTGGAATTCGACACTTGGGTTTTGAAGGAGGCAAGCGACGGGTGGCGTTGGCATTTGGCGTTTTAACGCAGGTGGTGCGGCGACGATAGCATATAGGTTTTGACGAAGGAGATGGACGACCAGTGGTGAGCAGAGAAGTTGCATTAAAGCACGACGGAGCAGCGTTAGAGCAGCATCAAGGTATACGGGTATAATTGTCCACTGATATTGGGCCAAATTAAGGGTATTTTTGTCATTTGAGGGGGGTCAACAACCAGAAATGGTCGATCAATGCCGGATTGTCCACCGAAGGGTTATGTTAACACATTCATCAATTTAGTCAGGGTTATTTTTGCACTTTCAATTATTTGAGAATTATATTGGCACTTACTTAATTATAATAGGGTTATATTTGTATATAACCCAAATACAGAAATATCAAGGTCGAGTACCCGGCCCAGAAACATGAAAAAGTACCCGATTATTTTAAACCGAGCTAATGGATGAACACGTCAGAGTTCGGGCCGGGTATTTTTGAACACCACTACCTTAGGGTGATCTTTGTAGAATTATTTATTAGAGTAATTGACTTTGGTGGCTCCTTAACTATCAGGATCATCCCCCTTTGACCATTCAATTTTTTTTCAACACTATTGAGCCCTCAACTTGCAGAACTGATGAATCATGGCCTTTTTTTGGACACTTTTAGCCCCTTAACTATCTCAAAAACCAGCTCATTTGCTCATTAAAGGGCCAAAAGTGTTCAAACAAGATAGTGGGCCGAAGGTGGACAATCGTGATAGTTAAGGGACCACCAAAGTCATTTGCTCTATTTCTTATCAAAATCAGGCATTTCATGAGGCGGTCCGCATCCATAAAATAGATCTATTTTAACTTGAATTATAAATAACTAAAGAGTGGGTCTCCCAACAAGCGACATGTCCATAAGCTTACAGATACCACTTATTTTTTACCTTATACCCAGCATTTATTAAACTACATACTAAATTTAGATATTTTGAAAATAATTTTATATTATATATTTTTTATATTTTCACATTCAAATACATAATATTACTTGTTTTAACTTTAAAAATACAATATTTAAATTTTATAAAAAAAACTACAACTTTCAATGTAAAAGTCATTATGAACTATCTATAAAATGTAGAAAGACAGCCATTCTTGAGACTTTCTCATAACTAAATATCGGAATTGGAATAAAAAAATTCATATCATTTTCGATACAAACATTTTTAGCATTTTAGATTAATTTGTTTGAAAATTGATTTTTCAGTCCAAGCTAAAAGGATCTGTTGTTGAACAACGTTCTCTTCTTTTTAATTTATTTACACTTCAGCTTAGTTTAATAAAACTTTAAATTTAGTTCAATAGAAAACTAACTTGAGAAAACATTATTTTAATCAATTGCATTCATTTATCAATGCATTTTTATCTATTTATTTATAGCCCGTCTCTTGAAAGACGGTCTTTCCATAAGTTACGGAAAAACCAAGATTTAAAGTGTACATTAGAAGAAATGAAGATAAAAATTTGGGTCGTATGAATTGGCTTATAACCTTTATAACTACGACATGTTGCATAATAAATTATTGATATTACAACTAACACATTTTACCTTTTATTATTATGATTAAACTACATCTTTTCATAAGCCTATGGAAAGACGGTCTTTCCCAAGAGTTTAACATTTATTTATTCACTATAAATTCATTCACGAAAGTAAGTATTTATGGGGGACGGGGTATTAGAACTTGTAACATATCATGCCTAAATTTACTACTCTATGATTTATTTTTTATTTTTCAAATCCTCTATTTTATTGCCCTTAATATACTTTTTAATTAAACTTTTCAAGTTATATTTAATTTTTAATAACTAGATAATAATAATGTATATAATTTTGTCTACTCCCTCCGTTCCAGATTAAATTGCACAGAATCTTTTTCACAGTCTTTGACACACACGTTTGACCATTAATATACTTAAATACGTATAATATTGGCAAACAAAAATTTACTTTCTAAAAACTACTTGCTATGACGAATCTAACGATATCACGTACAACAATATTATTGTTTATATGTCTATTCAAATATGTAGTCAAAGTTTTCTTAGTTTGGCTGAATCTTTGATCTTGTGCAATTTAATCCATGACAAAGGGAGTATAAAAAATGGAAGGTCTTTGGACCCACTAGTCCGTCCTTAAATTATTGACAGTCTAATGTAATTTTTTTACTTATACACTGCATTTGTTAAATTTAATTTAATTTTTTTAGGCAAAGTTTTGGGAAAGATAATCTTTCCATAGGTATATAGAAAGATGGGGTTGAATTAAAATAATTTATTATAATTTACAGTTTAAACCTTGATCTTTCCATAACTTATGGAAAAACCGTCTTTCAAGAGATGAGCTCACTTTTTAAAATTTAAATAAAGTACTTTCTAAATTTAAATAAAGTATTTTTAATTATCCGTTATACTTTTTTATATAATATTTCTTATATTTTCACATTCAAACACACCCTATTGCATGTTTTTATTTATAAAAAAATATTAAAATAAAAAATATATAATTTTTTAAGTTAAAAACAAAGTGATCTGTCCATAAGCTTATGGACCAACCATCTTTTTCGAGACTTCTCCTTTAAAATGTACATGATACGAGGAGTCTAACTGTATCTCATAAGATACAATTATTATTATTTGTAATTTATGGTCAAATTCATTTTTAAAACGATACTATTATTATTATTCCTATACTCTATTTGTAATTTATAATTAAATGTAGTTTTTAAAATGATCAAAATAATATGTTAAAACACAATGAAAAAGGATGCGAGTAGTACTTATTTTTGTTGATTTTCTTTTTTACTCTTGATTTTTTTTTTCCCTTCTTAAAGTAACGGAAGTTTGCCTTCCTCTTGCTTCAAAGTTAAAATATAGTTATTTTTCTACCTTTTGAGCTCAAGAAAAACTGGTGAGAAATTCACAATGTTCCCCCTTTTATCATCAAGATTCCAAAAATAAAAAATTTTGTTCACCGTCCAATCTCTAAAATTGTCCCAAAAAGGCATTCTCATCTCTTAAAATACTATTAGTATTTATATACTCTATTTGTAATTTATGATTAAATGTATTTTTTAAAATGATCAAAATATGTTAAAATACAGTGAAAGAGGATATGAGTAGTACTTATTATTGTTGATTTTCTTTTTTACTTTGATTTTCTTTTTTCCTTCTTAAAGTAAACAAAAGTTTGCATTCTTCTTGCTTCTAAGTCAAAATATAGTTATTTTCCTACTTTTTGAGCTTAAGAAAAACAGGTGAGAAATTTCCAACGTTCCCCCTTTTATCATCAGTATTCCAAAAATAAAAATCTTGTTCACCGTCTAATCTCTATTATCCCAAAAAGGCGTTCTCATCTCTTAAGATACTATTATTATTTATGTACTCTATTTGTAATTTATGATTAAATGTATATTTAAAATGATAAAAAAAATGTTAAAACACTGAAAAAAGGATGTGAGTAGTACTTATTCTTGTTTATTTTCTTTTTTACTTTTAATTTTCTTTTTTTCCTTCTTAAAGTAAACAGAAGTTTGCTTTCCTATTGCTTCTAAGTCAAAATATAGTCATTTTCCTACGTCTTATGCTCAAGAAAAACATGTGAGAAATTCACAGTGTTCCCCCTTGTATCATCAGTATTCCAAAAATTAAAAATCTTATTTACCGTCCAATCTCTAAAATTGTCCCAAAAGCCATTTTTGTCTCTTAGCATAATAATATTATTTATATACTCTATTTGTAATTTATGATTAAATTTATGTTTTAAAACGATCAAAAAATATGTTAACACACGGTGAAAAAAGGATGTGAGTAGAACTTATTCTTGTTGATTTCCTTTTTTCCTACTTAAAGTAAACATAAGTTTGCTTTCCTCTTGTTTCTAAGTCAAAATATAGTCATTTTCCGACGTTTTGAGCTTAAGAAATATATGTGATAAATTCACAGTGTTCCCCCTTTTATCATAAGTATTCCAAAAATAAAAAATCTTGTTTACCTTCCAATCTCTAAAATTGTCCCAAAAGGCTTTTTTTTTTTGTTTTAAATTACCCTTGTTATTGGGAAGGATATTTATTAGGTTCCCAAAACCTTAAAGCAAATAGTAGTTTTACAAAGATATGCTTCAAATGTGACTTTGAAGACTTTGCACAAGAAGATATTAAAAGGCAACCGAATTGCCTAATCAAAACTCTACAAAGGGAACCTTTGGAAGTGATTCCATCTCCCACATCTCCACCCCCCCCCCCCCCACGGTGTTAATGTGGTAAAGAAGGCCAGACCTCCAAAGTAGCCCTAACTAGGAATTTAAGAAACAAGTGAAAAGGTATGTGTCCCCTGAAGTTTGAAGATCAGAATTTACATTCCATTTGCTTCCAAAAAGTGAACTTTTGTCTCTTTTCTGCAGCAGTAGTGCTTCCCTTGTATTATTCAGATTTGTTACCCTTGCTTTGTAATCTGGAACCCTGCCTTCTCTCCTTTGTGATTTCACATCAACACCTGTAGACAAAGATAAGAAATCAGTAGCATCCATTCAAACTAATCAAATGTTTGGTAGTTGGATCTTATCTAGATTAATTAGACCCTTTGTTCTCTGATCCAATTCTTGAAAATTTAGGTTCATTGGTTGAGATTTCATGGCTAGTTTGCTTAGTATGTCACCCACTAAGTTTCCATCTGTGTGTGTGTGTGATTGATATATGTTTGAATTTCAGAGATAGATCATAGGCAAGCTGAAATGACTCCCAATGTGCTTTTGAGGGCTCAGTTATTGCTTGTATCACAGGCATGCAATAAGATTCTATAGCTATGACTCCCATGTGTAAGGATGATGCAAAAATGAAGCCCTCGTGCATAGTCATTAGTTCTGCATGGAAACTTGATGGACATAAATTGTTTTTAAGAGCTGATGCTAATTATGATTTCATCAAACTTCCTAATTATGATTTCAATACCACACTTGTTACTATTTTTGTGCCAGACAGCATCCACATTAACCTTAAATCCATTATCAGGTTTTGTCCAAGTAATGCATTTAATAGTTTGTTTTGGTGGAGGTCTGAGAGTGTGAACAAGTACAAAGTTAACACATATTTGGTCATTTATGCTCTTTGAAAAGACTGGTTTTGTATGTAGGGTCAAGAAAATGTCATTTTTGACGTTCAGAACAATCTGGTTGCATAGTGGTTTGATATCATCAAAAATGAGTTTGCTTCTAGCTTTCCAAAGATTCCAACAGATGAAAGATGGTATTAGAGTTATTAGAGTCTTGTGGATCCTAGTGTTACCCATTAGAGACTAATAATGGGATTATCTGTCAAAAATAGAACCAAACTTTTGGGATCCAATCCTAAGCACAGTATCAAAGTAATTCCAGACTTGCAAAGCTAAGTTACATGAGTTGAACCAATGAGATAAAGAATCAGAGTTGAGACAGCTAGGACATTTAGAAGCAAGACTAATCTGTGAAAAAAATGACAATGTCATCAAAAGGTAACAAAGCATTTGCAAGCTTCCACATAAACAATGAGATCTTTTTCGACAGTCTACTGTACCACACATTATTCAGAATTCTTAGCCTTGGTTTTTTGTGGCTTACTAGATCATGAGCATATCTGAAATTGAAATCACCTTTTTGGGTTTGCATCCAAATCAGTCTATCCTATTTGTGCGGATGAATCTGAGTTTCCTTCAAGAAAGAAAGGATGTTATTAGGCAGATTTTGCAAGATAGTAAGGTAGGTATCTTTGTTAGAAATAAACTGAGCAATGGTTAAATCAGAGGGAAAGGTACCATGTGTGTTCCAGTGATATTGAGATTGATGTTAAGAAATTAGCAGAGCCACGACTATGAATTACTATTATGTTTGATTTGGAAATTTGATTAACCTCTACAATTCTTTTCCAATTTTAAGATTTCCTTAGGTTAGGAGGGATACACCAGAGGAATTGTGTCCATGGGGTTCGTCCTAGGTGAAGCTTCCACCAAAGTTTGAGTGAATAGGCTTTTATGATATCCTTAAAGTTCCTGAGTCTTATTCCTTTTTCATTTAGTGGAAAACACATATTAGGTAGGCTCTTCCACACTTTTTTATCCTTATTATCCAATTGATCCCAAAAAAAATTATGCAGCTTTCTTTTTTAATTTAGTGATTACTAAGTTGGGGGGTTTCATTACAACCCAAAGGTGTTGTGGGAGTGAGAACATCACTGATTTTATAAGTGTTAACCTGCCAGCCACACTAAGCCATTTGTTTTCCCATGAGTTTAATTTTCTATCATAAAGCTCTAACAAAGGCTGAAAGTATATTGATGTTTTTCTTCCTATGTAAATAGGACAACCAAGGTAAATCAAAGGAAAAGAACCCTTTTTGACTCCTAGAATCTTTTTGATAATATTCTCCTGACCCTGAGTAGCATGCTTAATAGTATAGTAGTCAGTTTTATCAAAAATTACTTTTTGTCCACTGGTTGACTCAAAAACTTCTAGGAAGGCTTTTAGTCTTTGTACCATTTTCCTAGTGGCTTGAAAAAAAATATATATTGTCATATGCATAACTGAGATGGGATGTGTTTAAAGCATATGCTGACAGTTTGAAGTATCTCATCTTGTTATTTGCAAAACAGAAATGAAGACTTCCAGAGAAGGATTCTGAGAACAGATTAAATAGAATAAGGGAAAGAGGGTCTCCCTATTTAATCCTTCTAGTTGCTCTGAAAAATCCCGCAGGTTTAGCATTAATAATTTCAGAGAAGAAAGCTGGGGATAAATAAGTAATAATTAGATTTATAAAGTGTTCAGAAAAACCAAACTAGTTTAGAACATCCCTTAAAAAAGGACCATTCGATCCTGTCAAAAGCCTTTGCTAAGTCTAATTTTAAAATACATATGGGTGCCCCATATGTATTATTTAAAAATCTTGTGATATCCTTAAGGTAAATGACATTATCTGTCATTTCTTTACCTTTTAAGAAGGGTAACTGATTTTAGAAATCAGGGCAGGTAGAAACTCATATATTCTCTGAACTAATAGTTTAGAGAAGATCTTGTTTGTGAATTTAGAGAGTGAGATTTGTCTATCGTCTTAGAAAGAGATATGTATTGATTTCTTTAGAATTAAGCGTATCCATGTGCTTGATATTGCAGGTGGGATGGGGTTACCATTCATGAAGTCAAGGGTTGCATCTAATACGTCAGTAGCTATAGTATCCCAATTTTCTCTGATAAAAGCAGAGGTATAGCCATCAGGTCCCTGGGAGCTATTGTGATTTAGTAAAAATACAATGGTTTGAAATTCTTCTAGAGTGGTTGGCTTAGTCAGCTTTTGGTTGTCTAGATCTGTTATGATACAAGGTATCTAGCTCATGAAATGCGAAAGAAAACAATCAGATTGTGTGTTTTTCTCATCAGTTAGGAGTGTCTGATAAAAGTTAATAGCTTCATATTCAATCTGTTGTGGATCTTCAGTCCATATACCATCATATTTCCTAATCTTGCATATGTTCTGCTTCAATCTATTTTGTTTGATTGAGGCATGGAACTACTTAGTATTTTCATCCTCCTCCTTTAGCCATTTTAGGTTAGCTTTCTGTTTCCAAATATGTTTTTCTTCATTTAATGTTTTCAGAAGCTGTGCATTCCTATGGTTTAACTCAATTAGGTTTTTTTGGGAGTTAGAAGTGTCATAAGCAATTTCTTGCAGTCTCACATCTTCTTCAGCTTTTATTATGTTAGCGTTAATGTTTTCAAAAATCTCCCTATTTCATTTTTAAGCTCTGTTTTTAGTCTTTTTAATTTCAGGAAGAACCTGTTCATTCCCGTTTCCCTGATTTTTTGTGACCAATTGGATTGAACTAGTTGTTTGAGATTCGGTCTAGTTAACCACACATCTAAAAATGTGAATGGTTAAGGGACTAAGGGTAGTCTACTACCTATGGTTAGTAAAAGGGGTTAGTCATTAAATATGTTTTTGTTCAGGATATGAACAATGTTGTTAGGGTAATTATCCATCCTTTGAGTATCTTCTAAAGTCATGCCAAGCCTCTCTACAGAAGGGGGTTTTCTAAAGTTTGACCATGTAAAAGTATTTCCAACAGTTGAAATGTGTGTGAGCTGACTCTTACCAATAAATTCACTAAAGTCTCTAATGTTATTTCTATTTGGACATTTTGGACCCTTGTATTTATGAATAGATTTCAAAGCAATTAAGGTCCCTAACCAGCATTTTATTAGTGTCCCGATGTGATAAAAGTTCAGTCCACAGTAAGTTCCTAGTTTTGGAAGCGTGTGTAAAGTAAGTGCACAAATCAAACTGAAAAGAGGAGTTAGAGATACAAGTTTTAGTGTACAATTCAGTTTTTGATACAATTTGTATTTTGAAACTGGAGTTCGACATTAGCCATATGTTATTATTGAATTAGCTGTGATGAAAATCAAAGTTTAATCTTATTTTGTAGATTAAGAAAAGATCCTGGTTATGTTTTGGTTCAAGAATACATAAGACCTGAATTTTATGTATTCTTATCAGTTTTTAAAGCCTATCCATTGATGTGTCAAGGCCTCTTAATTTCCATACTAGCATTTTATAATTGATGGTCTTATTAATCATGATAACTGGCTGGATTTCCTGTTTGAGTTAGATCTTAGATTGGTTTTATTAAGTTTGTTTAAAAGAGTTCTCTTCCTGGTCTTAGTAGGTTCAAGATTTTTAATATTTGGGATTGGTTTATTTACCTGCTCCTGTTGTAGCTCTCCAGTACTTGATTCACAGTTGCCTCCTATTTTTAAATGCTCCTCATTACTTAACAAATTGAACCCGTTTGAGTTTTGAGGGCTGGACCTGCATGAGTTTAAGAATAGAGTGTTATTTTCATGATCTGAAGCAGGGGATTTTAGAGAGATACATGTTAAGTCATCTTTGATAGGCTCCAAAATATTTATTGGATCTTCTTATGACTAGATTATCAATTCCTGATTTATCTGAACCTAATCCTCAGATGGAGGCATTTGTGATGTCTCCTGAATCTCAGATGGAGGTTTTGGTATTTCCATATGTTTGGAATTTATTCCATTGGTAGGCTGGGTCAGGTCTCCAATTTTGGTTGTTCTAAGATCGGGATTGACAAGAGGTTCCTGAGCATCAAACTCTTTTTGCTTCTCATCTATGGTACGACCAGAGCCTTAATCGTTCCTATCAATAGGATTCAATTTTTCCAGGTTCTTAGTTGGGATTCTACGGTCAATTAGGATTCTACGGCCAGAAACATGTTTAGTGCCCAACTCTGGATGCTTAATTATACATTTCTCAATAGAATGACCTATCTTCTTATAGTGGGGGCAATATGAGGGGATATTTTCATACTCTATATTGTATTTTTCATTGTCCACATTTGAGCCTAACCTGATGTGGTTGAGGAGTAGGGTTTGCAGGTCAACCTCAACACAGATTTTCAGAGTTGATTGCCTTGTAAGCTCCTGTGTTGCAAAATCCATCTTGATGTATTTTCCATTTTGATTCCAGATTGCTTCAATTGTTGGGATGTCGTAATAGTATAGGGAGACGTTTCTGATTATGAGCGGAGCTGGGACAATGAATGATTCATTGTTTGGCTTAAAATCTGGTGTCTAGCATCCCTCATCGATATTCCATTGAAAGCCCAGAAACCCTTGATCCAACATCGTTGGAAACCCTCTTTGTCTTGAAAACGTATTAAGATGTCCTTGAAATCAACTGCTCCTATCTGGTAGTGCCCAGAGAAACCCATTGTTTTGAAGCCAGCCTCAATTATTTCCATGGTGGGTCTTCCTCTGGGAAAGTTTTGGATGAGGGCATTTGAGTAGTGGCTTAAGGGCTGTTGGATTTCATCCGGTGATAAGAGCACTGATGATCCCCCCTTGAATTTTAGAATTGGGTTAAGGTTGGGTGTTACAAGGAGGGATGTAGTGATTGGAGGGTTTTTTTATTGCAACGCCCAAGGGAACCTCTGGTTAGTCGCCATAACGGCGGGGTGTGAGGATCCAGGTCAAATTGTTAGCAGCGTTTAATTTGGTGAACATATGTGGTGGTGATATGGCTGTTATGGTGGATGTACGATGGAGTATGGTGGCGTTGAGAAGAAAGAGAAGAGAGACAAGGGGGGTGAGAGAGAAACGCGGATGTGAACGCCCAAAAGGCATTCTCATCTCTTAGGATACTATTATTATTTATATACTCTATTTGTAATTTATGATTAAATGTATTTTTAAAAATGATAAAAAAAATATGTTAAAACACAGTGAAAAAAGGATGTGAGTAGTACTTATTCTTGTTGATTTTATTTTTTACTTTTGAATTTCTTTTTTCCTTCTTAAAGTAAACAGAAGTTTGCTTTCCCCTTGTTTCTAAGAAAAAATATAGTCATTTTCCTACTTTTTGAGCTCAAGAAAAATAGGTGAGGAATTCACAGTGTTCCCCCTTTTATCATCAGTATTCCAAAAATAAAAAATCGTGTTCACTGTCCAATCTCTAAAATTGGACCAAAAGGCAGTCTCATCTCTTAGGATACTATTATTATTTATATACTCTATTTGTAATTTATTATTAAACGTATGTTTTAAAATGATCAAAAAATTATGTTAAAACACAGTGAAGAAAGGATGTGAGTAGTATTTATTCTTGTTGATTTTCTTTTTTACTTTTGATTTTATTTTTTCCTTCTTAAAGTAAACCGAAGTTTGCTTTCCTGTTGCTTCTAAGTCAAAACATAGTCATTTTTCCTACGTTTTGAGCTCAAGAAAAACAGTTGAGAAATTCACAGTGTTCTCCCTTTTACATCATTATTCCAAAAATTAAAAATCTTGTTCAACGTCTAATCTCTAAAATTGTCCCAAAAAGGCATTGTCATCTCTTAGGATACTATTATTATTTATATACTCTATTTGTAATTCATGATTAAATGTATGTTTTAAAATGATTAAAAAATATGTTAAAACACAGTGAAAAAAGGATGTGAGTAGTACTTATTCTTGTTGATTTTCTTTTTTACTTTTGATTTTCTCTTTTCCTTCTTAAAGTAAACACAAGTTTTTTTTCTTCTTCCAACTAAGTCAAAATATAGTCATTTTCCTACTTTTTGAGCTCAAGAAAACAAGTGAGAAATTCACAGTGTTCCCCCTTTTATCATCAGTATTCCAAAAATAAAAAATGTTGTTCACCGGTCAATCTCTAAAATTGTCCCAAAAAGGCATTCTCATCTCTTAAGATACTATTATTATTTTGGGAAAGTATCAGGAAAGACGGCATGTCCATAAGCTAATCGATAGGCCGGGGATTATTTTGTAAAATGGAATTTTTTTGGTAATTAATTAAAATTTAAAGTCCTTAAAGTTTTTGTAGGGAGTTTTTGGTGACGCAACTCACGTGATCCCCAACCACCTACACCTTGAAAATCATGCCATCGTGGTTGACGAACTGTTGTAGCATGAACAATGCCTCCATCTTCAACTCCCGGAGGCCTGTGCGGTTGAGTATTAGGTACATCTGGTGAGACTTGGCAGTGTCGAAGATATGGATTTCACAATCACCAGGAAATACATATTTTTCAAATCGGCAACATTTTGGACGCAGGTCTGAATGGGGATTCCGACGGAGAGGGAATGAGTGGTGGATGTCGGAGGCAATGCAGAGCATGGAGACGCGAAGCAGGATCAGATGTGCCAGAGAGTGGCGGATGGTCCATGTCCGGGAGGTGAAGAAGTGAATGAGGTGGTAGCAGTGGCCGAGATCACCCGGGGTACGCTTTCATAATGATTTCAAAAGGTTTTACGGTTTCCGAATCGATCTTTGTTAATTGTAATGTATTAGCCTTGATACAGATATTATCAATCTGTGATTGAACAATTTCATGATTTTGATAGATTGAGTGGAAAAGAAATGGCCAAAACCTTCATTTGAGCATATATGTTGTTACTTTTTAGTCATTGACTACTGTCTGTAGTGTGATTCGTGTGTTTTTGGATGTTGATTGTTGTTCTTAATCGTGTCGTGATTCTGCGCTACAGTTGGAAAGCTTTTCTTCTGAGATGATCGGTGATTGAACAATGTCATAAAATAGGATAGATTGAGAGGGAAAGAAGTAGCTAAAAACTCCATTTGAATATGTTGTTGCTTTATGATCCAACAGATTAGTGTGTTTTTGGATGTCGATTGTTTTTCTTGGTTGTAGCTTTTTGCACATATGAGTTTTTTTTATAGTGGCTATTTTTGGTGCCTGGATTTGTGCTGTTAATCATACTAATCTTTACACCAACAATGTCACTTGATCTGATTGTGCTTAACCTGTGAGTTACAACTAGTGTTGTTTTGCTCAACATAACTTGATTTAGTGATTCTTGAACAACCTTAAATTCAATGTCACCAACTATACCTTATGCATAGGGCACTCGCTTTGAACAAGTCGCTGCTATAGCTCGGGTTGTTTGATGCCCTCAACAGTTTGCTTTTTGGTTTGTTTGAACATTTTTGTTGTGCATTATATTAGCAACCGAACAGTTCTTTTTAGTTAAACGTTAACGTAATATTCCTTTTTACCTTGTAGAATTGGGAAGCTTCTTGCTCATGGATACCCCTTCCTAGAAGTCGAGGTTGCATATTATGCCCGACAATAACATTGTGAATCTGTTGTGAAAATCTTGACTCGCTTACTTGATACTGATGATGTAAACATGGCACTACCCAGAGTGATTGAGATACTAGCTGTTGAGCACAAGTGGGACGAATCAAGGTAGAAACAAGAACTGGTCGTTCATTTTGAATTAGAAACTGCATTCTTTTACTTAAATGTTGCATTCGTTAGTATTATGTATTTACTAGTTAGTTGTATTTAAATTTTTATTTTCAGTTGTTGTGGATCGTTCATTTTGAATTAGGAACTGCGTTTGTTTACTTAAATGTTAATTCGTCAGTATTCAGTTGGTACTAGTTAATTGTATATGACTTTTTATTTTCAGTTATTGTGGACCATTCATTTTGAATTAGAAACTGTGTTTGTTTACTTAAATTTTGAATTTTTTGGTATTTAGTTGGTGCTAGTTAGTTTTATATGACTTTATTTTCAGTTATTGTTGATCGTTCATTTTGAATTAGAAACTGTTTACTTATATGTTGCATATGTTAGTATTCAATGTGTACCTGTTAGTTGCACTTCCTATAGACCTTTGTGAATGATTTGTTTTGCTCTTTTTTGCTGATCGTTCATTTTGAATTACGAACTGCATTTACTTACCTATATATATCATCTATTAGTATTCAATGTGTACTTGTTAGTTGTACTGTCTATGACCTTTTTATTTTCATTTGTTGTTAGTTGTATGTTTTGAATAACGAGTTGCATTTGTTTACTTATATGTTGCATCTGTTAGTAGCTCGTATTTACTTAGTTGTGTTGTGTATGCCTATTTTTTTTAAAAGTTGTTGTTGGTTGTTGATTTTGAATTAAGAACTCCATCTGTTTACTTATATATTGCATTTGTTAGAATCCAATATGTACTTCTTAGTTTTATTGTGTTTGACTTTTACTTTCATTGTTGATTATTGTTCGTTTTGAATTATAAAGTGTACTTTGTTGCTTATATGTTGCACATGTAAATATCCAATGTGTATGACTTTTTGCAGGAGTTGGATCTAAAGTTTTTTTGGTTTTAAATATTAAGGAATCAGACAACATTGAACATTAGACTCCACAAGATGTTCCAACACGAGGAGGATTCATATAAAGATGACACAGAACTTTTAAGGAATCATATGCATGTGTTTGTTCAAACAATACATGTTGTAAAGTAAATAATGCAAAGTTAATATGACAATGTTAAATTGTCAAATTTTAGACTCCTCTGTTTGTGTAAACTATAACATATACTAGTTGTAGACTAACATATTCATGTTTTAACAATACATAAATGATTCATAACTTAACTTATAAATGATCTCCCAGAAAAGTTTCATAATTCATATTCAGAGATTTTAAAACAAGTGCATGTTTTAATACAAACGATACGTATTGTAAGGTACCATGTGCATAATATATATGAAAATTTTCAGTTGCATTTATTTCGTTTTTTGAATATTTACCACGTGTTTTTTACATGTTCATAGCAGCAAAATACATTAAGAAGTTTCAACAATAATTTACATCAAATGAAATTTAACAACATAAACTTTTGTGATCTTCCCAAAAGTGATCTTCCCACATCGGACCAAGTGATCTTCCCCCACTCCGCCCGAGGTTTCTTGGGCACTGCCTTTAGCTTCTCTGCATGAATTTGAACCCGAAAGTGGAGTCTTCATCACCACTTTTGTGTCCAGATGCCAAGGTATCAGCGAGGGTGAAACCGATCGGATCGCTGGTTTGCAATCCTGAGTCCCTGACCTCAAGCTTCAGTCCAGCGATAGCCTTGCAGTGAGGCCAACAGTTTAATCCACAAAGCCTCATTGAGCGGTGAGTATCAATCAAGAGATAACCAATAGATTCAACAAGAAAAATAATGATTCACCTGAATTTTATTTGCTTTTAGTCATACATTTGTTTGTTCTCTCACGGCATAATTTTTCATAATCTTCAATGGTTTTACAGTGAGGCTTCATGTCAAATTTGTGATAGATTTTTCCTTCCGCAGAAAGCTTTCCTAACAAGGCAAGTAAACACACATTTTATAAGTTACTCGTACAGTGATTAAAAAATCAAAGTATATTATCAAATGTTCAATCCTTGAAGTAGCAGTTCAGGATGCAGGCAGAAAAGTTTTAGGCAGACCGTTCACAAACATTTCATAGTAGAATGGGGCAAGGGGAAAGGAAGGAGAAAACTCTTGGGAAGAGGGGTTTTCATTTTGCACCAACTAAGATGAAAAATCAATGATGAGTGGTCAAAATCTAATCAGAAAAACATCAACTATTTGCTATTATAGGTTTTGAATTGTAAAAATTACGTAAATTTCTAGATAAATCAGTAAATTTGTCCACTACCCGTTTCCAACATGAAGAGGGAGCTACAATAGTTTGATTGAGGCAACACAAAACAACAGGGTAAATTGTCTCAGTTAACAAAGACTTGTAGAATCTCAAAAAAATCCTATCTGCCTTGCTCTAAGTAATTACTGCAGTTCACTTGAGGAGGAAAATAACGTCACACACAACAACATTTGAACCAAATATCTTCCCATCTCTCAGTTGACTTCATGTATGTTATCAAGAAAGAGCTAATAACTAATTTTGCCACTACATCTGCCTTTTAGCCTCTGTAAATACTGATAAGCTTAGAAATTATCAATCTAAAAGGCCACTGAATGTAAAAATGTATGTAAACAAAGCTTTTAATAGTAACTTATAACATGTCGGTTTTAACAAGCACATGTTGACAAATTACTAGTTCAACAAGATCTCAGTTTTTGCAAATGTTATAATGTAGCTTAAATACATTGATTAACATATAAACAAGCTTTAATTACATTTTAACAGTGTTATCAGGGTGGCATTGAACCCCGAGGAGTCATCGTGGAAGCAGCATTCGAGTACAGTACCTTAGGCCTGTAGATGTGCATACTCCCTCTGTCCCAGATTAAATTGCACGGAATTTTTTTCACAGTCTCCAACACACATGTTTGGCCATTAATATATTTAACTACGTAAAATATCGGTAAACAAAAAATTACTTTCTAGAAACTACTTGTTATGACAAATCCAACGATATCACATACAACAATATTATTGTTTATATATCTATTCAAATATGTAGTTAAAGTTTTCTTAGTTTGACTGAATCTTTGATCTTGTGAAATTTAATCCGGCACGGAGGGAGTAAAAGATTTCCCTCAAGTGAGTAAGTAGTAACATCACTAGCATCAATTTAAGCAACAACATTTACACAATGAACTATCGCAAATCAGGTCCATATGGAGATTCATCCTTAAAAAAATTACCAAAATAACATGGAAACATAAAGATACTAAAATCCATGATATGAACTACTCGTTTAACTTGCTCCTGACTCAATTTCAAATAACAAGATATACAAAAGGAGCCATAGAAGTTTTTAATAATGAAATCCGAAGTAAATCAAAGGATCAACATGTAAACTGACAGCGATATTGATACACAGTTCAGCATATGAATTATGCAGTTTCTCCTTTATGCTGGAAAGATGTAAACGAGGCAACATAGTGGATAAAAATTCCTCTACCAGCCTTAACACACTGCAAGCTATCAAAAAACATTGACTATCCTATAGGCAAACTCAAAAATCCATGGCATCCTAACTATTGTGTAAATTCTCTACAACAAAGATTTCAAAAACACGAACGTCACTGAGAAAAGAAATTGCCCTTCGAGAAAACAGGGGGTTAGGTGCTAATTTTTTCCAAGACCTACACCAATCAATCAACGGAGAAAATTAGACATTCTATCTAAACACAAGGCAAGCAAAATCTAGAGAGCACGGCAACGGCGGAGGAATCGTACGTGACGGAGTTCCACCTGTCAGGGTTGAAGGTGATCATGAACCAAAAACCTCCAGCAGAGAAAGAGGATGAGAAGAAGCTACTCGATCGCATGAGCTTCTTTTCCCGGTCCAACTGTCGGGACTGCACCGCCGTTCGCCAGTTCCTCCGAGAGAGGAACCTGAATTTCGTCGAGATCAATGTCGACATTTTCCCTGAGAAGGAGCTGGATCAATGAGGAGTACTTGCGAGCTCGAACTCAATTTTGGGGGAAGAAGGGGCATGTATTTGGATATTTGAAATTTAACCCGCAAATTTTGTATACTTTATGTCAATTGCAAATCAGTCTCGGACCTGTCCATAAGCTTATAGACAGGCCACTTGTCACGAGACACACACTATTATTTATAAACTCTATTTGTAATTTATGATTAAATGTATTTTCTAAAATGATAAAAAAAATGTTAAAACACAGTAAAAAAGGATGTGAGTAGTACTTATTCTTGTTGATTTTCTTATTTACTTTTGTTTTTTCTTTTTTCCTTCTTAAAGTAAATAGAAGTTTACTGTCCTCTTGCTTCTAAGCCAAAATATAGTCATTTTACTTTTGAGCTCAAGAAAAATAGGTGAGAAATTCATAGCGTTTCCCCAATTATCATTAGTATTCCAAAAATAAAAAATCTTGTTCACTGTCCAATCTCTAAAATTGTCCCATAATGGCATTCTAATCTCTTAAGATACTATTATTATTTATATACTCTATTTTAATTTATGATTAAATGTATTTTTTTAAATGATCAAAAAATATGTTAGTGAAAAGGGATGTGAGTAGTACTTATTCGTGTTGATTTTCTTTTTTCCTCCTTAAAGTAAACAGAAGTTTGCTTTCCTCTTGCTTCTAAGTCAAAATGTAGTCATTTTCCTACTTTTTGAGCTCAAGAAAAATATACGAGAAATTCACAGTGTTCCCCCTTTTATCATCAGTATTCCAAAAATAAAAAATCTTGTTGACCGTCGAATCTCTAAAATTATCCCAAAAAGGCATTCTCATCTCTTTAGATACTATTATTATTTATATGCCCTATTTGTAATTTATGATTAGATGTATTTTTTGACAATTTACGGATAAACTTGCATATAGTATATAAGTAAAATATAATAATAAGTCATGTTAAACACACATTTATCTTAATTTTATTTTATTATTATTTATTTTATTATACTTATTTTAATCCAGTTCAATTCAAGGTATTCTAGACTAAAAGAACATGTCCCGATTAGCGCAAAGTAATAGATAAACGAAATGCAAAACTTGAACAAGAAACATCAAATAAAGAATCAGAAAGGCAAAATATCAACAATCTAAAGTGTAGACAAAATGCGATGAAGCTGAAATGTAGAAAATAAGGGTAATAATATGTGTTTCTATTCATGATATGTAGTACATTATATAGTGGTACAAAAGACATGTACAAACTAGGAAAATGAAATATAATCTAATTAAAATTACAAGTAATATTTATATTCCTTAATACTCCTCCTCAAGGTGGAGCATGGAGATCAGAAATGCACAACTTACCAAGTAGTGAATGAAACTAATTCCGTCCGAGAGCTTTGATAAACAAGTCTGCATGTTGATCTGAAGTCAGATATAATGAGTAACAAAAGTACCAGACTAGACAAGATCCTGGACAAAATGACAATCAACTTTTATATGTTTTGTACGTTCATGAAACACCGAATTTTCCACAATATGAATAGCATATTGACTGTCACAAAACAGTCATAAGGGAGAAGAATGCACAACACCTAAGCCCTTAAGCAAAGAGTTAAGCCATAGCAACTCACAATAAGTAACAATCATAACACGATACTCCGCTTTAGTAGAAGAATGAGAAACCGTAAGTTGCTTCTTAGTCTTCTATGAAACTGGAGAATCAACAATTATCACAAAGTACCTGAAAAGAGAGCGTCGTGTAATAGGGCATGCAGCCCAATCAGAATCACGTAACCGTAATGCGTTACGTGAAGAGAGAAATAAACCTTGACCAGGATGACTCTTCAGGTAGTGAAGAACTCAAATCGCAACTTGCCAGTAAGGAAAACAAAGAGACTTCACAAACTAAGCAATTGCATGAACCGAATAGCTAAGCTCAAGATGTGTAATGGTGAGGTAAATCGGGCGACCAACCAGGTGCCGGTATTGCTTAAGATCATCATAAAGTGAACTTTCAACACTCACCAGATCGTGTTGCTGCTCCATCGGAAAATCATTTGGTTTAGAAATTGATAAACATGTGTCAGATAAAGTGTCCAGGGCATATTTCCTTTGTTGTCCCATCCGATCTTCTAGCAATCTCTATACCCAATAAATACTTAAGCAGACCAAGATCTTTCATGTGAAAGAAAGAGCTCAAGTATTTCTCGAATTCAGAAATAAGCAACGAAGAACTACCGGCAATAACTAAAACATCCACATAAACAAGCACATGCAAAGAAACTGAGCCATGGGAGAAAACGAAGAAAGAGTAATCTGCTTTACTCTGATCAAATCCAAATGCGTGCTAAGCTTGGGCCAATTTGGCAAACCAATTGCAAGGGGCTTGCCGAAGACCATAAAGAGATTTCTGAAGGCGACATAACTGTCCACGAGGCACAAGATAGCCAGGGGAGAGCGTATAAACAATTCTCCATGCATGTCTATGTGTAGAAAAGCATTATGCACATCCATTTGATTAAGTTCCCAACCACGAATGACTGCAAGTAATAAAAACATGTGAACCGAACTCATCTTCGCTACAGGAGCAAATGTCTCAGTATAGCCAATCCCTTTAATCTAACGATTCTCAAGAATCACCAGGAAAGCTTGTGACGGTCAATGGTACCATCAGACTTGAACTTGGTGTGATAAACCCATTTGCATCAAATTGTAGTCTTATCCAGAGGTAGAGAAGCCAGAGTCCATGTCTTATTGCGCTCAATAGCATTAATCATATTAGCCAGAGCATCACGCCAATGAGCATGCTTCGATGCCTTGGAGTAAGTGGTGGGATCTGCACTAGAAGTTACTGCACCCAAAAATCAATAATGCGTACTAGAAAATTTTATGCAATTTGCAAAATCAGTAAGAAAATAGAGAACACCTGAGGATAGTGATGGCGCAGGAGTGATCATAGCAGTGGGGGGGGGTTCAATATCGGTAACGGAGCAGACAAAGTCTTCCAAGTATACAGGAGGTTGATGATCGCAAACACTTTGTCGGGGAGGAATCAGCTCGGCGGCAGGAGGTGGCACTAGGGTAATTGGCGAGGTAGGTGGCGGAGCGAGCAGGGATTGGTGGCAGTAAGCGGAGGCTAGAGCAGAGGACTCCATAGCAGTCGGCGGCAAGGGCGAAGCCGGTGCGTGAAGGATGATGTCCGGAGGCATGTCGAAAATCGAATCGGCTGACGATAGTGTAGGTCGGGGCAGGGATTGGAGGTCGCTATTAGCGGCAATGGTTTCGGGGGCGGTGAGGCGGCTGGCGTCAGGTAAGCTTCTGGGATCGGCGGCGGTGATACCGACGGTGAGGTGGTGATGCCTGTGGCATGCACTGGTGAATCCGATTGCGGAGAATCAGGGGTCAAAACCAGGAGAGGAAACTTGTTTGAAATCACCTTCTCATGAATAAAATAGTAATTAATATTATCGTGCTTGACACACTTAAAGCATGGGCAGTAGTTGTTTCTTAATGGTAAGATTTTCTACTAAAAAACTACATTCTCTCTCATCTGTGAAGCCTCCCGACACACTTATTTCACAATATGCTTCTGTTTTCTTGATTTTCTTTCTACAATAGCATTTGGAAATTCAAGATAATTTTTCAAAAAAAATATTTTCAAAATAAAATAAAATAGGATATATTCAAAAACGAAAAATGAAATATTTAATAAGTTTTTGCAAAAAAATGAAATTAAATTTTGGTTGGAAAATTTTATTTAAATTATATGTTATTGTTAATACTAATGGGTAGGATAGAAAAAATCAAATGAGGCACATGAATACTATAGAGAGTGGTTTCTACTATTGTGGAAGAAAAATGGAATGATTTCTTAGAGTGAGGTGGAAGAGAGAGATTGAGAGTAATAATGTATTTAATTGCTCCATGCTCAATATATATTAAGCTCAAATTTGCACATTGTGCGATTATAATATATGATATGGGATAAACTCATTTACACTGAGATGCAATCAAAATATTACAATTCGTATATAAAGTCTCAGTGGCTAAAAGATAGATACACAAAGACGCTAATCTATATTACAATACTAAGCAAAGGCTTATGTGGCAAAAAGAAGGGTACACCAAGGATAAGTAGTTTTCACTATGAAGTCGTAGTGTAGCCACAATAATATCGACCAGATACTACAATCAAAACTAAATAGAGTGAAGTATCAAATGAAACGCACGCAAAATGTTTCATTGACACCTTTGATCAACCATCTAAGGAAATCAAAATAATTTAAATGAAGCTCCCCAACTAAAAATTTGATCAGTCTCCATTTAACCCGTCAAGAACATTTCCCTAAACTAGGAGACTAAAAACTAATCATTTTAATTGCTCAAAATATTTTCCATCGGCATACGAAATCATTTCACTTGCGTTAAATTGTATCTAAATTGACACAAAATGGCTCTAAAGACCAATTAAATCGAATTAACAATATAATTGGCCAGAATATCCTAATGGAGTAGAGTCTACAAATTTGATTAATCATCTGAAAAAATAATATCGACATAAGTCCATTGTTCTAACGACCCTTTCTTGAATTGCTCCTAACAGTATTGCCATAAATTGTCTCTAACTTTCCAGATGAGCGTAATGTCACTTATTATTGAATTAAAATTTTATATACTACTACTATTTGAGTTAGATATTGCCATGTGACGTAACATAATATTAAATTTTTTATTGTGAATATTTTAAACATTATTTTTTTATAATTTTAATTATAAATAATTAAATATATTATTATTCAATATTTTTGATTAATTTTTAGAAGTCAAATAATGAGACTTCACATGAAACAGAAGGATCAGTAATTAATTGCAGGAGGAATTTGACATGTCACTGAAGAAAGCTGACTCTTTTCCCTTTTGACCAATAACAGATGTTATTGATGGAGTATGAGTCTTGTTCTTTGTTTTCTTGCTTCTGTTTTTTATTGGGACTATTTTACTTTAGTAGCACGGGTCTGTCAGCTTTTCGACTCCCTCTGGTTCTGAGATTGGTTCACCTTTCATTTTGGAGTAATTTTTTAATATTAATTTTTTGTCCTTTTGATAAATTATATATTATTTTTATTTAATTAATTTTCTTTTTACTATCTAAATTAATTTTTCATCACTTATTTAATATTTTCAAAATCTAAATATCAAAAGCAATAGATAAAATCCTAGAGACTCGGGAAGAGTATGAATTTTACTCCAAATAGGGTAGGGACATCCATCGGTTACTTTTAGGTACGCTTAAGGTTAAAGTCCATCCGTTATTATTCTCCAGTTTTCTTCCATTCATGTCATTTAAAGATTGTTCATGTCATTTTAAGATTAAATAAACTTCGTCCTTAATAACTTAAATGTGTATCAACAAAAGTATACTTAAATCAGCAAAAATAAGTACAGATGAAGAAACTTTGACTTTCTTTTTGTAAATTCAATGTTTATTCAATGTTATGCGAGTCTCTCCCTCTGATTTTTTTTTTAATATTGGCACTCTTTCCTTTTTTTTCTTTTTTTTAATGTTGGCACATCATTTTTTTAGTAAAATTAAGATTAATTTCATCCACTCAATTTACTATTTACCCTCCTTATACAATCTCCTCCACTTATTTTACTTTTCAAGAAAAAGTGTGCCAATTGTAAGAGTGATAATTATTCTAGGCCAGATGAAGTAAATAAAGAGTGAGTCTTCTGAGAGGTGTGATGTCCATAAGCTTATGGACAGGTCAGAGACAAATTTTTAATTAAGGAAAATTAAGTAAAATTCGCAGGTTGATCCAACTACAATTTGGGTTATAACCATTCTTCTCCAAATTGATACACAAAGCATTCTTTTCCCCCAAACTCCCATCCTTTGCAAATTTCTCCATTCTGCATTCTTCTTCCTTCCCAAACTTTAATCTTTCTAGCGGAGCCACCTCACCATCTGTGTCACTCCGTCGAGCAAAGGCACAAAGGAGTTGCGCCACCACTGGCGAGCTCAGTCATGCCAGCACACCCTCTCACCTTTTTGCTGACATATTCAGCTCGTTTTTCTGCTCCATGACTTCGGCAAAGATCTGACGTTGACGCCGAGAGCACTTGGAGGATCCAAAGTTCTGCCCATATCTAGAGGAGAAGGGAGGGCGAGTTTCGTATCTGATTGAAACAACTTAATTTCAATTTGATTAAAACTGGATTTCAATTGTATTGTAATTTTTCGTATCCAATTGAGGTTATGTTATTGAATTGCATTCGATGTGAATGATACCGTTGTTGAACGTTCTGAATATATGAAATCTGCTGCTATGAACATGTAAAAAATATGTGGCAAATACTTGAAAGATGAACTAAATGATGCTGAAAATTTTTGTATATACTATGCACATGTTACCTTACAATACGTATCATTTGTATTAGAATATGCACCTGTTTTAAAAGCTCCGAATATGAGTTATGAAATTTTTCCAGAAGATCATGTATAAGTTAAGTTAAAATTTGACAATTTAAAATTGTCATATTAACTGTGCATTGATTACTTTAGAACATGTAATGTTTAAACAAAAATGCGCACCTGATTTTAAAATGTCAATTCCTTTTATAAATAACAAAACTTTGTCATGAGGTAGTGCATAAGTCACCTTATGAATCGATTCTATTTTGTTAAAGCATTCATATGTTATCATACAACTAGTATTTCTTATAGTATAAATAACACATGTCACATAATTTTGTAGTGTTTTTTTTCAAATTTTCATGTGTACTGCATTTAATACCTTACAATATATGCTGATTACATTAAAACATGTATTTATTTTTAAAAACATGAGTAAATTTCCCTGATTTAAATAAAAGAGAGGTCACAAAAAGTTTTGGCGGCGTGAAAGCAACACATGTAAAGCATTGCATACATTGTATAAAAAGCATGAAAATTTTGTCAATTTCAAACATGAGAGAGGCTATCAACATCTAAACAAAATGGAAGGTAAATTGCTCGTGAAAAAAATCTTTCATTAGGGAACTTACAATTACATCAATATTCCTATCTAGATTAACTAACAGTATCTAATACAATGAATCAATTATTAATCTTCAAAAGGGATCTTCTTCAAATCTTCAAGTTCAGTTTCATCTTCATCTGAATCCTCCTCGTGTCAGAATATCTTGTGGAGTCCAATGTTCAATATGGTTTGATTCCTAAATAGTTATAACCACTTCATGTTTAGATCTAACTCCTGCAAAAAGTCATACACATGAGATATTAACAGTTGCAACATATAAGCAAACAAGTGCAATTTCTAATTCAAAAACAAACAATAATCAACAATGAAATAAAAGTCAATCACAATAAAACTAATAAGTACATACTGGATACTAGCATATGCAACATATAAGTAAACAAATAACGTTCTTAATTAAAAATGAACAACCAACGACAATTTTTTAACCAATTAAAATTTTATTTTACCTAATTAATTCAATTGCTATTACTGTGTTCCAATATAACATAATCAACCAAGTAATAAAGTAAAAACATAAAGACACACGACTTGATTATGCAGTTCGGTGAAATCCACCTACATTTGTGCAGCCTGACCTAGTTCAAAATTAATCTACTACCATAAAGATAAAAGTACACCATACAATATACTTATCTTATCTAATTAAACGTGTGAATTCAGATAGCTCCCCTAGCTACCTATCTGCTTGATTAGACTCCCTCTGACATCAATACTCGTCAACGCTGGATCTCCTCCTCCCGAGGAATTAAGGTAGACAATTCTGAACGGTTGATCAAAAGGTTTAGATCATGTTGGAACACAAACACAAAGCTCTTGGCTACTTCTGAATATCGAAAACCTTAGTGCAGATTTTCTCAAAATAAATTCGCAAGTAGCTAAGCCAGAATGTCCACATACATAAGGCACAGTCGCACGTATCAAGTTACTTGTGCGAGTAGAATTCCTTCTCCATCAAATATTCTGATTACCATCAAATCATTTGGAGATATGAATTACCAAACCTAATCCCTTTTAGTAAGGAATTAGATTATCTCTTCCATATCCTAACCATAACTGAATATTCCAGTTCCACAAATCTGATCAAATCCCATAAACATAGGATTTGATATATTCTCCAAATCAATTACAACTAGATGATATATTCTGCCTCTCGGATTTCATCTTCGAACATTCCATAAGTCGCAAACTTCCTTCTTTGATGTTACAACATTATAATTCCATATTTGTATAATTCCCACAAATTTTCAATTAAACAAATATGGACTTTACAATCTCTCCATTTGGCATTTTGTGAACCCATCAACCTTATAGACTTCCGTAGCAAAAACTATGCAAATAGACTAATCAACTCAACCTAGTATGGATGTTGGAACATGAGCTTAAAAAATGCAGCCGCCCCCTATATATCACATCTCCAATTCAACAAGATCTCGACATTCATGTTGGAACATCAAAAAAAATTAGTACTTATCTTTTCATAAAACCAAGATGGAATAGAGAACCAACAAAATTATAAGTACTAGTTGAGAAAGTCCGAGAGTTAGCCTTCACTGGAGTGGTAGTAACAAACACATCACCATCTTTGACTAGCAACTTACCACTTTTGGCCAATGCTGAGATAATACAGGGATAAGGCGATGAGTTCTTCATCCTGGCAAATACTGCTTGGAATACAATATTTTCCAGTATGGTCCTCCCTAGATTCACAGGAATATTTATCACAACACTGTACAATAGCTTGGCCATTTCTCTAGTTATAGCAGAGGTATTGGTAGAGGGAGTCCAACAGTTCATGGAAATTTGAGACGAGCAAAAGTATCTGCCGGTAAGATTAGACATAGCAGCATTCCCCTGCTCCGGCCATTTATTATCTAAACCTCCTGTAATTTCTGTCAGAATCTGATCATTGGTCAGCTCCAAGTCTTTGGCATAAGGACCAGTAAAGGCTGGGGTAGCCAGCCCAAGGAGTCTGTTAATCTTCTCAGCAGTGAAACTGATAACGTTTCCTCGGACAAAAGTCCAGCCATACCATTCAGACTCTGTATCCATGTTTCTAGCCATTACATTGGCATAAAACTATGACTAAATAGTTTTTTGGTCCCCTTAATAGCATCTTATAATTTGTTTGGTCTCAAAGGTCAATATCGTGTTTGTTCAGCAATCAACAAATACAAAATGATTTTTTGGTCCTCAAAAGCGGTTTTCAGGTAAAGTCAATGGTAAAATTGGTCAATATATATAAAATGACCATTATACCCCTGCTTTAAAAAATAAAAAAATAAAAAGAAAATAACCCTATGCATGGAGTCACGCGCATAAGAACTTGGTCCCCAAATTGAGCACGTGAAACTCACACGCTCATCTTTCTTGAGGTATCTTCCTCCTCTATTCGGCAGCGGTGGTCAGTGGCGGCGGTGGACATATTCTTCATCTTCAATCGCAATCCTTGGAGATGGGTTTCTGGAGAGAATCATCACGGGAGATGGGTTTTAATCTCAATCCCTAACACTGTTGTTTTTGTCGTGGACTCCGACTCTGCAAACCCTAACTCCGTTGGAGTTAAGCCGCAGATCCAGTTAAGCTGGAGATCCAAATGAGGCCCTCTGTTAAACCTCGTCCTTTTTGCAGGAGATTTAGAGCCGGAGTTGGGGGAGCTTGTCGTTTTCGTCATGTTTCAAGACAAGGCAGTGGTGTTCAGCGGCAGTGGTCAACGGCGGCTTGCCTGCAGAATAGGGTTTCAAAGAAAATGGTTTAAAAGAAAAAATTAAAAGAAAATTAAAATGAAAGGAAAATTAAAATGTTTTTAATTAGTAAAATTACAAAAATATCCCTGGTTATATCAGAAAACAACTTCAGTTTACCTAAAAATCACCTTGGGGACCGAACAAATCATTTTGAGTTTGTTGATTGCTGAACAAACACAGTATTGACCTTGTGGACCAAAAGATGATATTAGATCATATGTTGGGGACCAAAAATCCAATTTAGTCAAAAACTATTGCACCAACTCCCTATTGTATTTATTGAAACCTGTAGCAGCAGCCGTATACCTCAAATATTCAAGAAAGGCTGTAAAGCCACTTGTCTCATATGATTCTAAGTCCAGTGATCTTTCTAAAATGATGTTTCTTCTGCTAATGGTTTTCCAAATGTCTTAACAGTCCACATAAAAAAATCTTCATCAGAGCATCCCTTGCAGATGTAGCTCTCCTAGAACTCTGTCCAACTTCCTTTTTCACCTTCCTTTTCTTCTCAGGCTGAACTATTTTTGCAGCAGCCTCTTCAGCTTTCCTCTTGCATCTCCTTGGCCTTGTATGTGCAAATTCCTCCAACACCCCATCACTTGTATAAGCCAGATCATCCACTGGATGTCCCAGTGTTAGAACATCATCAACCTCAATCACTTCAATTTCTTCATCCCCCAACTGGCCTGATGTTGGAACATCATCAAGGCCAGGTTCAGTTGCCTCAACCTCTTCTTCTTCCACATGCTGATATGATGTTGGAACATCATCAGCCTCAGCCTCTTCTCCCCATGTTTCCATCTCTAGGGTCAGAATCTGCACATACTCAGCATTTTCATCCTCTACATTCTCCTGATTAACTAAGGTTTCCTCACCTCCTAGATCATAATCCTCATCCCAAACCTTGTCAGCTACATTTCCCCTTGCATCCTCTGTTTGTGTTGGAACATTCCCATCATCCCTGGTTTTCAACTCATCCTCATCGACTCAACATTAATTATAGTATGGGGATCATCCCTCAGTTTCTTCAAGTTCTAAGCCACACTCGGATCATAAACCTAACAACCTTGTAACTAGAAGAACTCAACACCCTGAACCTCTCAAACCAGTCTTCCATTCTCTATATTCTGAGTCTCCTAGGTCTAGATCCCCTAGTGTATACACACATAACCTTCTGCCCTTCATACTCTATGCATGCTAATTAAGTTAGCCTTGGTTTCCATATACTGAATATCTCCAATAATCCCTTTCAGCAAGTGACTAAGGTCATACCCATTTATCTTCTCGGACATAGTCTTATATCCCCTTAAATAGACCCTCTTAGTGTGCTTCAAGTAGTATTTCATGCAGTCATCAAGGGACTTGAAAGATTAACCGTTAAAGGTAAAGGATTTGTCCTAAAATACCTTGATTTTTACTGGAGAAGAGGGATTTTTTTGTGGCTAAACTGGTGGTGGGACAACTTCTACTCCTGGTTGTTTAACCCCATTCCATTCCTCCAACATTGTACTCTCTATCAGGTTTAACACCTTATCTTGTTCCCCGAATAGTTTCTTGAAAGCACTGCTCTTCTCCATATCTAGTCTGGTGGATGATCTTGCAAACAGAGTGCTGAGAGAATTGGGAAACTTCTAAACTTCTTCACAGTAGGGTTTATCCGCAAGCATTCCAAGCACAATATCAAGAATATGGAAAGAATATTGGAGAGCAGTTCCGGGAAGGAGGAATACGAGAGGGAGATGGAAAGTTAAAATTTGGAAAAATTTACTTTCATTTCTCAATAACTGTACCTTGACTTTTCTCTTTCAAAGACAATAATTACTCCTTTTCACCCACCGGCCGTCAAATCTCATTCCCTTTCCGCATATTTACTATCCTTCCATATTCCAACAAGCACACACCACTTAAAATTTTTGTATTTTCTTCTTTCTATTTTTCTGTACACCAAAAAAATCTGCAGCTAATAAAAAGCTTGTAAAATGTATTTCAAATATGACACACACCCAGGTGTTGCTTGAGGAGCTCAAATGTGGCTGAATCCAATGGATTTGTAAAAATATCAGCAAATTGCTATGATGTTGGAACATAGGCCACTATAATGTCTTTTCTCTCCATAAGATCTTTAATAAAGTGATGTCTTATGTCAATGTTCTTAGTTCGATAATGCTGGACTGGATTTTTAGAAATAGCAATAGCACTTTTAATGTCACATAAAATCTTCAGAGATTCTTGATTAATTCCATAATCTTTCAGCATTTGTTTCATCTGTAATAATTGTGCATAACAACTTCCAGCCGCAAGATATTCAGATTCAGAAGATGATAAAGAAATCAAAAAAATTTTGTGTTGCACCAAGACACCAAATTTGTGCCAATAAAGAAACATCCACCAGTAGTACTTTTGCGATGATTTGCATTACCAGCCCAGTCGGAATCACTATAGCCAAAGAGATATGAGTCTTAATTTTTTAGAGTACCATATAACATACTCAGAAGTCCCACTGACATATCGAATAATTCTTTTGACTGCATTTAGGTGAGTTTCCTTCGGATTTTCTTGAAATCTTGCACATACCCCAACGTTGAAACATATATCTGGTCGACTAACTATAAGATATAATAGACTACCTATCATACTCCTGTATAATTTCTGATCAACTAAAACACATTTCTCATCCTTCACTAACTTATCCGCATCCCTCATTGGAGTTTGAACTGATCGAGAATTGCTTAAGCCAAATCGTTTCACAAGATTCATAGCATACTTACTCTGATTGATAAACAAGCAATCTATTCTTTTGTTGCTTCACTGAATTCCTAGAAAATAGGTAAGTCTACCAACCATACTTGCATGAGATTGACAAAATCGTATATCATAGATGGTGAACTAGAGTCAAATACAATGTCATCTACATAAATTTGAGCAATCAATATTTTTGATGACTTGTTCAGCACAAATAAAGTGTGGTCTACTCCCCCTCGACTATAACATTTCTTAATTCGAAAGTTAGTGAGTTGCGCATACCATGCCCCTGGCACCGGTCTCAGACCATATAGTGCATTTTTGAGTCTGCACACATGATGTGGACAATGAGGATCTTCAAATCCTTATGACTGTTCAACGTAGACTTCTTTATTTACCAGCCCATTCAGAAAGAAACTTTTAACGTCCATCTGGTACAGTGTTAAATTCATAGTACACAAAATAGCAAGTAAAATTAGAATAGATTATAACCTGGCAACTAGTGTAAATGTCTCATCAAAGTCAACTCTTTCTACTTAAGTGTATCCTTGTGCCACCAGCCTTGCTTTATTTCGAGTAATCTGACCATCAGCACTGATTTGTTTTTTAAAATCCACTGGGTGCCAATAATATTTACTCCTTTATGACGGGGGGTGAGATACCACACAACATTCCTTTCAAACTGCCCAAGTTCTTCTTGCATTGTCGCGATCCAATATTCATCAAGTAGGGTTTCTTTGTAATTCTTTGGTTCAATCAGCTAGATGAAACATTGTAATCTGCAAGTTCCCTGCTATTAACCCATGGTAAAGTTTGAGTTCTCTTCACACTCGACTCGGGTTCAACCTGTGTTGGAACATGGGGAGGATAGCTAGGGGTTGATGTTCCAACATCAATGTCTTCAGGATCATCAAGATTTTCAGAAGGGTCTAGTGTCCCAACATCGTCTTGCTGATTGGTCGAGTTGTTCTGAGTTGGAACATGGACTGGCACTGGTTCATTGTCTATTTATCCTAATAGTAGCTTGTCATTTGAATAATCAACAATCACATTAATTGACTCCATAAGAGTATTAGTGCAGCGATTACACACTCAGTATGCACGACTGTTCACTGAATAACCAAGAAAAATTCTGTTATCACTGTGGCTGTGAAATTTTTTCCAACTGCTCTCTATCCCTGAGAATGTAACACTTGCTTTCAAACACATGAAAATATGCGACATCAAGCTTCCTGCCCTTCCAAATTTCTTATGACATCTTTCTCGTGAATGGACGAAGAAATACTATGTTTATTGTATAGCATGTTGTGCTGATTGCTTCTGCCCACCATATCTTGTGAATTCCTTTTTATGCCAACATAACTCAAACCATCTCCTGTAGAGTCTTATTCTTCCTCTCAACAATCCCATTCAGCTGAGGTGTGATAGGTGCCAAAAACTCATGCTGAATGCCAAGTTCATCAGAGAACTTACTGAACTGAGAATTTTCAAATTCTCTGCCATGATCACTACGGATTATCACAATCTTCCCAACATGACTCCCTTTTTCTGTCTATAGTTCGATCACCAGACTTCTTAAAAAATCCACCGTGTCAAATTTTTCTCTGAGAAATGCCACCCAAGTGAATCTGAAAAAATCGTCAACACATACCAAAATATACTTCTTGCTCGTCATACTAAGTATATTGACCAGACATATCAAGTTCATGTGTAGTAATTTCATATTTTTTTAAGTGATAATATACTGAACTGATGAATGAGGAGATCGATTCTGTTTATCTTGTTGGAATGGTCGACACATAATTCTCTTTTTGTTAATGAAAGTAGGCATACCTTGCTTTGCTTTAGCATTAGAAATCTTCACCAACATTTTGTAGTTGATATGACCAAGCTTCCTATGCCGTATAATTCCTTCATCTTCCTTCAAGCTTAAGCACCTCACTTCTTGTTCTAGCAAATAACAATTTTCTAAATATCGAATTCCAGAAAGTACTTTATCTTCACCATGCTTTACAATGCATTTGTCTTTATGAAAATCCATAGTTATATTATCATCGCACAACTGACTGATACTCAATAGATTAGTTTTCAGATCTTCTACTAGCATAATGCTTATGAAACTGGGACATCACTCAATCTGTAGCTATCATTTCCGACAACACGACTCTTCTTTCAATCACTAAAAGTAACAAAATCACCATCGTATGGTTTGATGTTGTTCAAGTACTCATGAGTCCCAGTCATATGCCAGAGCATCCATTATCAAAGTACCAAGAATCTTTAAAAATGTGTAATAAGAGATGTGAGAGCAACCATACAAATAGTACTTTGTTTAGGAATCTATACCTTCCTGACCAACTGGATCGTTTGGCTTCGTTCATGTTGGAACATGCTGGCAGTTGTTGACAATTCATAATGTCTCTAAGCAGCTTGAAACATTGTTCTTGTAGGTGGCCTTGATAGGAACAGTAATGGCATAAAATAGGCTTGCATCGACGCATCTTCATTATCTTCTTCTTCATAGCCTGCAGCCCTACTTTGAAATCTATTGTGCCATTTTCATCTTTGTCATAGCCAATTCCTTGTCTGTCTTGAAAGTTCTTTCCCATCATCAATATGTCATCTAGCTTTGCTTTTCAGTGTTCAATTCCATGATCGCAGCTTCACCCATCTCAGACCTTTCATTTGCCATCTTTAGATTTTGTTTTAGTTGTTCAATCTCATTTTCAAGTTCTTCAACTAGAATTTCCAGTTATGTCTTTCTCTCGATAAGTTAATGTTTCTTAGCTTTTAGGACTTTATTAGCCTCAACAACCTTGAGCCACATAGCATACATGTTCTCATAGGTATTGTAGATGTCTTCATCATTCACCTCCTGGATATCATCATCGCTTGAAAGATCACTGAGATTGTCCGTGTCGGAACATACAGATTTCTCTATCATATCAATTTTGGAACATGCACTTCCACTTTCAGTCGTGTCATGAATCTTTGCTCTAAAAGCTACATAGTTGCTGGTGAGTTCCTCTTCTTCTTCCTCCTCTTCTTCACCTTCACTCCATGAACTTACATATGACCTCCCCTGCTTCTTTTGTGTATTAGCACATTCAGCCTGCATGTGTCCATAACCTTCGCACTCTCTGCATTGAATTCTTCCTGACTGCTTTGATTCATTGTACTAATTTCTTAAAAACTGCTGATTGTTAAATTCCATTCGTGATTCTTAAGAGTTGCCAAACTCCTGCGGACGAGGTCTGTATTGACTAGATCTTTCTTGTGATTTTTTATTCACCACATTTTTCAGCATTCTTGAGAAATTATTAGTTATAAAAGCAAGTTCTTCTACTTCATCGCCACTGTCACCTTCATGGTCATTCTTTGAGGATGAGGCTCTGAAAGCCAACTCTTTATGCGTTTTCTTTGATGGTTTCTTAAGTGTCATCTCATATGTCTGCAATGATCCCATCAACTCATCTAGTGTCATATTTTCCACATCTCTTGCTTCTTTAATAATAGCAACCTTCATTGAGAATCTTTGAGGAAGAGACCTCAGAGTTTTCTTCCCCTATTTTGCCTCCTTGTACGTTTTCCCTAGTCAATACGCCATACTGGAGGTATCTCTCAGCTTTTCATTGAATTTAGCAATTGTTCTATATTTCTCCTTCTTTAATTCTTCATATATCCCATGTTTTCTTTGCCTGATAGCAAGTTGATATGAGTTTCAACTGGTTTTCATTCACTGTTGTGAAGATAGCATTTAGAGCCTTGGAGTTCGTCATCGAGGCCTTCAGCTCAACTGGAGACCATGTTGACTTATCTTTAAGCCTTCATATCTTTGCACCTGTTTCTCCTCCCTTCTCATTTGAGCTAGATTCGACATCTTCCATCGGGTGACTCCATTCTGTTTCAATGAAATTCCATGAAAGTTCATCAAGTTATTTGATAAAGACTCTCATTTGTGCCTTCCAATAGTTGTAATTTTTACCTTCTAGCAGTGGAGGACAAGACACCAAAGCTCCTTCTTTGGTTGCCATGATAAAATTGGATCACACTTTCCTTGACACAACCAAGGTAAGAGTAAGTGACTCAGCTCTGATACCAATTGAAATTTTGTTTTACCTAATTAATTCAATTGTTATTACCGTGTTTCAACATAACTTAATCAACCAAGTAATAGAGTAACAACACAAAGACACACGACTTGGTTACTCAGTTCGGTGAAATCCACCTACATCTGTGAGGCCTGACCTAGATCAAAATTAATCCATTAATAAGAAAGATAGTACAAAGTACACCATACAATATATTTATCTTACTTCTTCTGTCCTAAGTTAAATTGCACAGAATCATTTTCACGCTCATTAAGAAACTTGTCTAATCGTTGATATGTTTAATTACCTATAATAGAGGTAAAAAAAAGTTACTTTTCAGAAACTACTTGATACGACGAATCCAACCATGTAACAAATGATAATATTATTTTTTATATATTTATTTAAATATGTGGTCAAAGTTGGACAGTGAATAGTGACATAAAGTGAAGGGTGCAATTTAACTTGAGACGGAGGGAGTATCTAATTAAACTGTGAATTCTGCTGGATCCCCTAGCAACTGGTCCACCTTGATTAGACTCCCTCTGACCTCGATACTCGTCGATGCTGGATCTCCTCCTCCTAAGGAATTAAGACATACGATTATGAACGGTTGATCAAAAGGTTTTGATCATGTTGGAACACAAACACAAAGCTCTCAGATATTTCTGAATATCAAAAACCTGAGTGCGGGTTTTCTCAAAATAAATCCGTAAGTATCTCAGCCAGAATGTCCACATATATAAGGCACATTCGCACGTATCAAGTTACTTGTGCGAGTAGAATTCCTTCTCCATCAAATATTCTGATTACCATCAAATCCCTTGGAGACATGAATTACCAAATCTAATCTCTTTTAGTAAGGAATTAGATTATCTCGTCCATATCCTAACCATAACCGAATATTCAAATTCCACAAATCTAATCAAATCCCATAAATATAGGAATTAATATATTTTCCAAATCAATTACAACTAGAAGATATATTCTGCCTCTCAGATTTCATCTTTGAACATTCCATAAGTCGCAAACTTCCTTCTTTGATGTTACAACATTATAATTATATATTTGCATAATTCCCACAAATTGCTAACTAAACAAATCTGGACTTTACAATATACAACACAACTAACAAGTACACACTAGATACTAACAGATGCAACCTATAAGTAAATTGATGCAGCATATAAGTAACAGAGGCAACTCGTTATTCAAAATTTACAATTAACAACAAATGAAAATAAAAGGCCATACACAATACAACTAAAAAGTACAAATTGAATACTAACATGTGCAACATATAAGTAAATAGATGCAACTCGACATTCAAAATGTACAATTAGCAAAAGAAGAAAAAAAAGTCATTTACAGTACAACTAACAGGTACACGTTGGATAATAAGAGCTGCAATATATAAGTAAAAGAATGCAGCTCGTAATTCAAGACAAACAATCAACAAGTTTTTTTTGCAACAACGATAGGACAATTAAAAATCAAATCACAAAAAATGCACATAGAAACCCAAAACACTATAAACAATGTTTATCCAACGCTCAACAAAACAAAAAAACATACCAAATCGAACAAATATTGCGTAATAATACTATCAAAAATAAACCCTAGATATACGACATGCCTTATCCTAAGAACGATGAACAATAGATGAAGAAATAAAACAGCGACACCAGAGAAGAATTGGAGAAACGAGCGGACGGAGAATAAGCGGAAAAAGGCAGAGAAGAGGCGAAGAAACACGGAGAAGAGGCGGGGAAATGTGCAGCGGGGAAACGTGCAACGATGGAGAAATGGAGAAGAGGCTGAGAAATCACCGGAGAAAAGAGGAAAATCACTGGTGAAAGAAGAGACCCACTAGCGCAGAGAGAGAAAAAGAAGAGCTACAAAAATAAAGAAGAACCAGAGTTATAATACAGTTAAAAGGTTAATTTTTTCATTAATTATAAAAAAAATCCCATTTGCAAAATAGTCTATGGCAAGTCCAAAAACTTATGGACATGCTGCCTTTCCAGAGACTTTCTTACAAATAAAACTTCTGACACAAAATCATAAACATTCCACGAACACATGGTCTGTACAATCAAATTGAGCACAATATCTCGATGTGAAAAAACTAAATTGAATGATCATTATAAACATAACGATCTAATTGATCATTTGAAAAAGTAATATTCATTTTGTCCCTCTTTAACTTGCACAAAACATTTTTCACAATCTCTAATAAACATGTGTTGATTGTAAATATATATACCATGTAAAATAAGGGCGTATACAAAATTAATATCAATAAACTACGTGTGACGAAGAATTTAACAATATCTCATACTCCCTCCGATTTTCTAACAATAGCTCTGTTTGACTGCAAAAATTTCCAAGGCATGTTTGGCCATTAATAACTTTAACTGCATATAATAACGAATATCATGTGAGATGTCTTTAGATTTTACATAGCGTGTAGTTTTTAAAGTGTAAAATTTTATAGTCCGTTACTGTATGAAATTAAAGTAATCGGTGGTCAAATATACCTTGAAAAAATTTCGAAAAAAATCAGTGTTAAGAGACATGAGGGAGTACGATAAGTATATGGTCAAAGTTTGACAATTTTGACTAAAAAGAAGCTTCCTTGCAAGTTAGGAAGGGACAGTGGGAGTACTAATATATGAAAATAAATTATCTCTGAAATTATTTCTGATTCTCAATTGGAATTCATTCTGTGGAGGTTGATCACAGACAATGTACTCATTGCACACGAGATACATCACACTATAGAAGGCATTACCACTGAATAGACGGGCGGATGAGTATCAAGCTTGACATGAGCAAAGTTTTTGACATGATTAAATGGAAATTTGTGTTGAAGACATTGACAAGAATGTGCTAAAATTAAGTCCATTTTTCTTTCTTGTTGAAGAACTTGATTACCTTCGTACACGTTCATCATTTGCTCATAAGAGTTCTCCAAATTACTGTTACACCGCATCCAAGCGGGTAGAATAAAAGGTGCAAGTGCACCGATAATCTCACAATTTTCTTCGCAAACGATACATACTTCATCTGGTTCCTTTATTGTGGCTCTAATTTTTTGGTAAATTTTATTTTAAAAGATAAATTAATGATAGAGATTGTATTTGAATTTCCGTTTCACCTAAATTCCAAAACTCTATACCAAGTTGTTTAACCGTTTGGTGTTGAAACACCAAGTTCAGTTTAATGTTTAAAACACAAAACGAAATAACGCAGTGCACACACAACTTGGTTACGCAGTTCGGTGCAAATACACCTACGTCTGCGGGGCCTTGCCCAGATCAGAAACCATCCACTAGAAAGCAGTCTTTAGTACAAGAAGCTTAACTTAAATACTAATCCATTGCTAACCTATAGAGTGAATGTTGTGAGATCCCCTCACTGCCGATCCTACGCCGTTGAACCCCCACGATCAACACGTCTCTCTGGATCTCCTCCTCCCGAGGAATTAAGGCTTCTTTGTTTCTGATCTTTAAGAACTTGGTCGGTTGTTTTGACGAACCTCCAAAAACCACGACGAAGAGCTTCAATAACGTATCTCACGTAGAGATAAAACCTTGATTGCTTCGCTCAACTTTTTACGAACTTGGTCAGATTAACCAATCCTCCAAAACCTGAGACGAACTTCTCCACCAACGTATCTCACGTAGAGATAAAACTTGGTCGCTTCGTCTCCAGACACCACAGGCAGACCGCTCCAAACTTCTCACGTAGAGAATAATCCTTGGTCGCTTAATTGATTGCGTTGTATCTTCTTGTATTTATATCCATCGCAATCCTGCCTTCAATCAAACTCTTTCCTTGTCTAACTCTACCATGAATAGACTTCTAAACTAAGGAAAGATCTAATCCTAATCTGGTTTGTAAATGGACAATCCTTTATTAATAGGACTTGTACCATAAATAAACTATTTAATCAATTCCTAACTATTACAGGAATATTCGTTTACCAGAATTAGATAGCCACGAAATCACATACTTATCTTCACAATATTCTGATCTGATCGCATAATCATACTCCATAATTAGCTCCATAATTCGTGGCTAAAACCTGCTGTCCAGAAACCTGCTGTCGCAGTGGTGTTAAAACACCAGATCCCAGTATTCACAATATGCCATAAAGAAGTCCAACTCCCAAGGACTCTACAGTATTGAAAGTGTAAAAAGTAAAATGTGTGAATAAAAAAAATCTAGAATTTATTAAAAGAGAAATGAGTCAATATAAAAAATTATTAAAAAAAAAGAGTAAGCCATTATTAGAAGATCGGTAGATATTTGGCAAAGCAACCATCGAAGAAGTGCCTTGGCTTCAGTGGGACATATCTTTCTACGAAGAGGTCTGAGGCCAGAGGATCCATTACCAATTTACCATAAATCAGGTATACTATTCACTTCTAATAGTCCCATAGAGCTAAGGGATTATATTTCCTCCATAATCAAATTTCCTAAGGTAGAGTTGCACGGTAAATATTTGGGGGTTGTCGACCGTGATTGGGAAGAAAAATAAGGAGATCTTCCAATCAATAAAAAAACAATATCAAACAAAAAAAATCGATGGGTGGAGCGAAAATAATTTGTCAAAGGCGGGGAAGGGGATTTTGATTATATCAATTCTACGGGCAATACCTACAGTAAAAATTCGATAAATTAATACTCAATTATTTGATAAATTCTCTAAGATAGTATTTTTGGGCGGCTCTGACTCGGTGATAGGGTGCTAATTTAATAATTCACTAAAATTATAAGATAATACATTTTTGATAAACTCTATAGACCCCATATATAATATGAAATAATTATTCATAATATACTACATATTACATTAATGGTTTGTGAAGGTTTCTTGAAAAATGACTCAATTGTCTTTTGTTTTATTTTTTTGTTGAAATCAATTTCACATTGAATCTCGTCTCTAATTTTATTGAGACTTGGATTATCCTTGTTGTGCTTGCATAATGCTCTTCGAATCTCGTCATTGTTGTTATTTCACACTTTTAAGAGGGGAAGTCATGTTGTGTGTATTATTTGTTTCTGTTAGCATATTTTGATCTTGTATTTATATAGAAATGACTAAATTATTTTTTAGTCCCCTACAAAGTATCTTATACTATATTTTGGTCCCCATATGAAATCAACCCTTAGACAATACCCCACAAATTTAGAACGATTTGTTTGGTTTCCAAAGGTGGTTTTCAGGTAAGACTAAACGGGTTTCCGGTATAGCCAGGGGTATAATGGTAATTTTACTAATTAAAAAATATTTTTAATTAAAACTTCATAATTTGTATATTTTCTTTTTCTTTAGTTTTTTCACCGCCGCCTTCCGCTTTCCACTGCCGTCTTTGGCCTTCCGCCGCCTCCATCCTCGTCTTCATTCTTGCCTTCCGCCGCCTTCATCCTCGTATTCATCCCCGTCTTCCGCCTTCCACTGCCTTCCACCGCGGCGACGGTGGCAGAGCTGGTTTGGAATTTCCTAGACTAGACGAAGAAGGGCAGAGAGAAGGACCTGCCCAGCGATGGCCGCCTCCCCAAGACCAAGATCGTCTGCCCAGCGATGGTCGTCTGCGACGAAGCAGCGGCGGCGAAGATTGCTCCAGATCTTGTTCAGGCGAAGCGGCGGAGATTGCTCCAGACAAAGCGGCGGCGGCAGCAACGAAGACGAACCGCAGCAAAGAAGACGAAGCTTTTCTTTTTATATTTTATATTTAAAACTCGGCGGTGTAATGGTCATTTTACATATTTTGGCCACTTTTACTGTTGGCTTTCCCTGAAAACCACCTGTGGGGACCAAACAAATCATTACTTTGTGGGGTACTGTCTAAAGGTTGATTTGCAAACGAGGACCAAAACATGGTACAAGATACTTTGTAGTGGATTAAAAAAATAATTTAGTTTATAAAAATTATTTTTTAATGTCATAAAGTGATACATTGAACACAAGAAGCATAATAAGGAGGGAGATTGAAGTATTTTTTAAAAAATTAGGCCCTTCATTTGATCTACAGCATCGTACAATAATTAAGTGGAAGTTTGAAAGATGTTTGTAAATTGATTATTTAATTATAAATTAATAAATAATAATTAATGTATAAACTAATAATTATAAATTTATTGATCAATTAATAACTCATTTATTTAATAAATATTGGTGGTCCCATGAATATTACTTTATATCATTTCTAATGTAGAGTTTTCCGGAGCAACTTACCTTTTATTTGCATAACCTTATGTGCAACAGGTCTTGAACATCGCAAACCTGAGCCTCGCCATTGATGAGTGAATACAAGAAAGAGGCAAGCTCTGGTTCAGGGAAATGCTCGCAATTTGGAGAAAGAACAATAACGCTATATTCATCATGCTCTGCAATGGTATATGGTTTTAACGTAATCGTCAATTGTTCGAGAAAACTCATGCCAGAGCGATGGCAGCGAGAGTTATAGCCAACCCAGGGAACCCGAGTTGATCGGTGTGAGTTTGGAAGACATTTGTTCTGGTCTAAAATTTACTCAATGGGTCTGTATTCTGTAAACCCGTTGTAGCATGGGCGGATGTAGGCAGGGAATGGAGGGAGTTTCAGCCCTCGTCGGGATGAAATTTACGATAAATATGGGAGTAAATTTTTTTGAAAAAATATTTTCAACCCCCTATAATATAAAAAGAATTTGGGAAATATTTTTTTTCTTTATATGTCAGTCATCGCTATAAATGTTTTTTACCTCTGCTCCTGCATTGTGGTAATAAAATATAAGTCTGTTCATGGAGGTAGCGAAATATTGGTGAGCGGCGTTTAGCATCAGTGGTGCGCAAGGTTCGGTTTGCGTTGCTGAGTAAATTGGTAATCTGCTTGAAACTCCATTTAGTCTACGTGGCAGTGGTATTTTTATATGTTTTTTTGGTGAACATTGATGGGTTCGTTTGCACTTCGGTTGTTTAGAGATGGGCTTTAAACAGTCTATGTGGCTTTTTAAAACCTTTTTATGGTTTTATTGGTATATATGAAATCATATAGTCTGGTTGATTGGAGTGATTAATTAATTCGATTGTTTGGTCTTCTGGTTTGATACATATGGCCGTATGATTATTTTTTTTCTATTGCTGCTAGTAAAAAATGAAAATAAAAAATGTCTTCAATCAATATGAAGATTGACAAGTTTACCCGGAGAAATAATTTCAGTCTGTGACAAATAAAGATGTTGCTTTGCTAAAATAGCAAGGTTTATTGGCGTCATTGGCTATGGTGGAATCCAAGAAATTGGAGAGGGGTAAGACATCCAAGAAACCGAATGAGGATGCTGACATGGAGGCTCTGGAAGAGAAGGCCCATTCGACGATTTGGTTGTGTCTGCAAATGATGTTATTGTCGAGGTTGCAAATGAAACGATCGTTGCTGGTATGTGGACAAAGCTTGAAAGCATGTATGTGAAGAAGTCTTTGACCAACAAGTTGCTTCTGAAGCAACGTCTGTTCAGTCTACATATGCAAGAAGGTACACCTCTTAGGGATCATCTTGATAAGTTAATCTCAATTTTATTGGAGTTGCATAATCTTGAGGTTAAAATTGATTATAGGGATGTTGCTTTAATTATGTTTGTTTCTTTACCACTGTCATATGAGAATTGTGTTCAATTAATTGTGGTTGGTAAAGAGACCTTCACTCTGGAAGAGGTTAGGTTAGAATTGTGTTCAATTAATTGTGGTTGGTAAAGAGACCTTGACTCTGGAAGAAGTTAGGTTCTCTCTTCATACTAGAGAGTTGGGCCATAAGGCAGTTGGTACTAATACAGATAGTAAGGCTTCTGCATATTTTGTTAATAGAGGTAAGAGACGTGGAAATTCGGTTGAATAGAGACAAAATTTCAAGGGCCCTAAACCAGATGATATAAGTAATTACTGCAAACAGAGGGGGCATTGGAAAGATGAATAAGAGTTGATGTTGGGTCACTATGACAAAGTGATGCTATTGTAACACTTTCTTTGCAACGTTTATTAAAATTGTTATAATAGCTCATAAAGTGTTACTTAAACGTTTGAAAAATGTTGATAAATATTGAAAAGTGTTACCTAAAATTTAAAAAAAATGTTATGTTAGATCTAATGCAATATCATATAAAGTAATACTTGTAAAAGTGCTGCAAGCATTATTAGCAACTAAAGTAATACTTTAACAGGTATTACCTTAGGTGATGTTGCATTAGATCTAACGTAACATTTTTAAAATTTTAGGCAACACTTTTTAATTTTTAGATAACACTTTCTAATATTTATGTAACTTTTTCAAATGTTTAAGTAACACTCTATAAGCTATTCTAACATTTTTAATGAATGTTGCAAGGAAGATATTACGATAGTTCTAATTTGTAGTCCAATAATGTTACTAATTTGTAGTTCTAATAAATGTTACTACTACTATGTAGTCCAATTTTATATTTTTAAAAGAAAAACAATTGAGAAACAAACAGAGCCTTATGCGGCCATCACGCTAAAGGTTGCCTAATGGCCATGGGTAGAAGATACTATAGGAACTAGGGTTTGACATTTTACATCATTTTGTTGTAAACAATACACACATTTAAACAATTGTTGCGCCCCAGTTAGTGGACCATGCTTGGGCAAATGTGGAGCAAAGACTGGGATTTGTATCTAACCAACAGATTCCATCCCCAAATAGAAACAAAATTCAGTGTACATTACAACAAATGTGTCTCAACTTTAGGCATGATTATTTTCTTAAGAAAGTACTTAACTAGACACAGATATCTCAAATGCTTTTGATTTTTTGTGGGTGCCAATTAGTTTTAAATGAATAGGTGTAAGCTTAATTAGATACTACAATTACCTCGAATAAATTTGATTGTTGTGAGTGTCAAGTTGTCAATTAGTAACACTATTACACTCCTATGATTAGGTTTGATTTCAAGTTATCGTATGTCAATTTATTTCGGTTCAATTCAATTTAATAATAATTAATTGGACAAAAATATCAATACTCCTGTTGTCTCAACTTAAATTATGACCTAATCATTACACACCGTTCGAGAAACATGTTTGGCCGTTAATATGTTTAACTACGTATAATAATGACAAACAAAAAGTTACTTTCTAGAAACTACTTATTACGACGAATTCAACAATATTACATAAGATAATATTATGTCTCATATATCTATTCAAATATGTGGTCAAACTTTGATAGAGAATAGCGTCATAAAGTAAGTGGGTAATGTAAGCTGGGACGGAGGGAGTATAACTCTATGTACTACCTCTGTCTCGTTGGATATGAGTGTTGGAAAAATCAATCCCATTTGTGCAGAATCAAGATAATAAAAATAAAGCTGAAAAAGAAGAACACGGATTTAACGTGATTCACCAATTTGGCTACATCCACGAACATACACAGATTTTATTACCAGAAGGATTTACTGAATACATACTCAGAGGGTGAACTTTAGACCGTATCAGATGTTTACAAGACTCACACATATTACAGAATCTAATTTCCCTATTTATAGAGTTCAAGAGTAGCTCTTCAGTTGCTCGCCATTAACGTACGGACTCTTGAATAGGAACAGATTCATGAATAGCTCACCATTAACAGCTCATGAATGCCTCACCATTATAAGGTTCTTAAAATTCCTCAAGCGATTTATTGGAATTTGAGGAGACAACAACAGTGGCACCATAAACTTAGTTGCTCGGATTTAGGTGGATGAAATCATTGGATGAAATTAAATTTAGAAAGGAAAAAGTAGAATGAGTGGATGGATGAAGGAATCTTGCCATAAAAGAAAAGTGTATCAAATCCACAAAAAAAACAAAAAAAGGAAAGTGTGTCACATCCAATGAAACAGAGGGAGTAGTTGTGAAAGTGTCAATGTAGCACAAAAAATTTTGAAAGTAAAAAAAACAACCCTAGATATTTAATGAAAATGACAATATAACCTTTCAGTGGCTCTTTCGGCAATGTCCTAGTCATTTGACTGGACTTAAAAGGATGAAAAAACCCCTGACTGAAATATGAGTTTCGAAGGGCTATTTTACCCGCCACCATCACCGTAGCGCCACTGCTACCACCAAAAACCCGATCCCTGCTGCGGACCACCATCTCGTCCCAACCTTGCGAAGGTGGTGCTCAATAGCATCATCACTTAGCCACCATGCCAAACCTAGCCCAACCCTGCCACCACCCATCCAAGCCTAGCCATACCGCACTACCAATCCCAGCCACCATCCAGCCCCATACCAAACCCTATAAACCCTTCCGCGCCAACATCCCAGCTCACAGCCAAACCCTATCCCAGATTCAATTTGCAGAGAACCTGACCCGCCACGCCCACATCCGAGTTCAAGTTGATGAGAACCTGGCTCGACGCGCGAGAGCCGTCGTCGCTCCCACGATCAACGCTCAAAAGTGCAGATATGGCCTTGTAAAATCTGAAAGTGCTAAACTAACCCTAAGATTTTGGGCAATGGTGCAGATATACCCAAGTTTCACTATTCCAGCCTGGACTAAAGGAATTTAGGTGTTAACCTTATATGAAAAGACAAAAATACTCATAGGCTTAAAATTAAAATTTTAATGACCATTATACCCTTGGACTTCTTTGGCCGCCACCGCTCTGCCGCCCGGTTAGATCAGCACCTTTATTAAACAAAGTCATATCTGGGTTTAGTAAAAAAAATACAAGTTTAAATCAGCACTTACGTAAAAAAGATAAGGTTAGATGAGCACTATCATGAAAAAACTAGTTTCAATTCAATACAAAGCAACCTTATTATACTTCGAACTAAACAACAATAAACATGACATTCAAATTGGATAGTTTCCTTACTTTTTTCCCACTTTAATTGTTTCTTCTTGTAAAAGGATTCAATGTGTTATGGATATTGGACAAGAATGGACACCATACATCTTCTCTCTTTGTAATCGACAGTAGATGGACAACAAATTATTTTAAAATGGAAGTGTATGACTGAGAGAAGGAAAATGGAACACATCACTCCCCAAGAGTGTCACCAATTTGGATGCCACACTTTTGCGTCTTGCTTTCGGAAATGGATTCCTTATTGTCATCTTGTTCCAACCAAACCATTTTGATTCTGAGATTATAATGAAGGCATAATTATAAGAGTGAGCTCTTCTCAAAAAGAAACTTTTTATGACAGTACTGATCTAACCCTTTTTTTTACATAAATGCTGATTTAACCATATATTTTTTTTTTGCTAAAGTGCTGATCTAATCATGTTTTTTTAAATAAAAAGTGTCGATCTAACCCGGCTAGCGGCGATCGGCAACGGCGAGTGTGGATTTGGGGGAGTGGTTGAGCACTTTTTGAGCAGGATAATATTATCTTTTCCTATTTTTCTTATTTTAATTTTTTTCAAAGGGGTATGTTGGTCATTTTAAATTCTGGCACAATTTGGTTGTCAGGGTTATATTGACACTTTTAGGTGAAACATAGGGTTGTATTTGCTATTTCAAATTTTACAAGGTTATATTAACACTCTAGACCAAAATAAAGTGTTAAAAACACACTTTTCTCTTATTATTAATAATGAGTACTGCATATACTATATTTTTAATTTATATTTTTTTATCATTATGTCTATTTTCACACGAATATATCATATTTTTATACAATTATTATCATAATATTAGTTAATAAGACTGTAACGTGATATTATTATAAATCAAATTATGTATGCTTCTAATACTATATATCTCTTATATATTTTTAGTATAATTATAATTTTACGTGGGTGTATGTGTGTGTGGTGTTTGTATTCTAATTGCGCAAATGTCCAACTAGAATACCATAACTTGAAACCGTTGTGGCAATCTCCGTCGTTTCTCCTAAAAAAATCCTATTTTTCTTCAATCTTTTCTTCACATCTTCTTATCATGGAGAAATGAGGAACGACGGTTTATGTTAATTGATGTTTCTTTTATTTAATAAGTGTTCGCGCATTATTTTGTTCTTTGACGTGATCGATTAGATCTTTGTGTTCATGACGATAAATTAATTTAGTTGTTTGCGTCGATGTCTTGTTGATAAAATATAAAATACTTTATATGGTGCATTGATATCACACCAATGGCACGTCTCATCAATAATGATAATTACAATATATAGGGTTTCAACTAACCAAAGTCCACCAGAAATAGGATTCTAAGTCTATTAGGAAACTACCATCTATAACTAATTGTATAAGGAAACTACCATTTATAACCTTTCCTACAAGGAAATGGTTTCTATTTCCTTAACACCCTCCCTCAAGTTGGAGCATGGTAAACAGAATGTCCAACTTGCGAAGATTATGAAACTTCTAATCATTAAAACAAATCACCATAGAACAAAATTCAACTTCAGTTGTGGTAGAAGTAGCAGCAGCAACAGTAGCAGTAGCAGCAGTAGAGCAATATTCAGCTTTATTAACGATAGTAGTAGCGGTAGAGTAGTATTTGTAGAAATCCTTGAAAGAGGCGGCGACACGTGATTGGCAACGACGGTGGTGCGTGAGGATAACAATTAAACGCGGTAGTGGTGCGTATGAATTATAAAGTGGAGCGGCGGCGGTGGCGGAGAAGGTAAGGGCAGCGGCGGCAGCTTGGATACAGCTAAAGATAAGGGGTCGTAGATCGAACTCGCTCTGATACCATGATAAAATATAAAAGACTTTATTATGGTGCATTGATATCACATCAATGACACATCTTATCAATAATGATGATTACAATATATAGAGCTACAACAACCCAAAGTCCAATAGAAATAGGATTCTAAGTCTATAAGGAAATTACCATATATAACTAGTTGTATAAAGAAACAGATTTAATTAGGTAACTACCATATATGATCTTTCCTAAGGAAAGAGTCTCCATTTCCTTTACACTTGTTCTCGATATACTTGTATAGACCATGTATTCATTATTTTGTTTGTGGTTTTATCTTTGAGTTTCCATTAATTTGAATTTTCCATATATGAGAGTCTTCCCCTTCCTAGCACCACCCGTCAGCGCCACCACCAGGCCACCATCGAGAAAATAATTTCTTGTCGCAACTACCCTTGCTCCATCACCCTTCCTTCCCAGTCACCTCCATATTGCTGGAATTGTCTATTTGTCACCACTCACCACCAACTCGTCACCACCCACCCCAACCTGTCACCACCCACACTCTATCACTAATCTTGATCTCCTCATAAACCTCCTCATCCTCGAAAATCTCCTTGTCCTCAAAAACCTCCGCTTCACGAGTGAACTCGATGCTGGTCTTCGCAAGAGAATCACAGTTGTCTCTGCAGCGAGAGAAACATGATCGTCTCAGTCGCGAGATATGAGATGTGGTGCATTCATGAGGCAACCACTTTCAACTACGTCGCTAGAGAGGAAAACGTGCTGCCCTCGGGAGAAAACCCTAGTGGTCTTCGTCGTGAGAGAAACTACGCGCTGCCACTATGAGAGAACCACCTCCAGCTGCTTTGAGAGAGATAGAGGCGTGCCACCATCGTGATAAAACCATGGTCATCTTCATCGCGAGAGACAAAGCGTTGCCATGTCTCTAGAGCCTTCCGGTGGAGCTCCTCGTCGGCGAACCACAACTTTCTCCCACGACTCATCATCAGCGCTTAGATAACCATAGATGGTACCTATCCCGGCTATCGTGTCACCCCCGTCCCCAACTACTCTCAAATATAACCCCCTCTGCCACTTAGTCGTCACTACCGTTTGGTTTAGTCTCCACCGTGTCTTGCCGACTTTCAGCCAAAAAAATTGAGACCCAACTCTTTGGATGCATCAAACATTTTTCGAAATTTTTGCTAACCACCTCCGTACGTCTCACCCATAAAATCTACCATTTTCGGTGACTATGCCGTAAAAGTACACCATAGTCATCAGCCGACCATCGGTAAATGTTGTCGGTGACACTTAATAATAAATTAACTTTGATTTAAGCTCCAAATAGAACTGAATGCACAAAGGCTAAGAAAGGTGCAAATGTATACTCCATACGTCCAAACACTATTTGCATTCTTTTTTATTTGGGAAGTCCCAATTGAATTCGCATTTTACACTTTATTTCCTTATTTACCAAACTTTGCCCATATTTTAATTGGATTGACCCCTCTTTGTTTGAAATTATAGGTCAAAGTAACCCACCAACCCCAAAAGCTATAGTCCAACCCCACTGCTACATCACCCTAACTAATTAAATAATTCAAAGCAAAACAAACAAAAAATCTCTCTTTCTCTCTCTACAAGTAGAACGGGGACAAATGGAGTAATATATGCTAGTGAAATAGAGATAGTCTAAGGAAAGACGATATTTTCATAAGCTTATGGATAGTCCAGGGGCTATTACCTTAAACGTTATTTTTTAATAAAATTTAAATATTGTATTTAATAAGTTAAAACAAGTAGAGTGCGTCTCTTGAAAGACGGTCTTTCCATAAGTCATGGAAAGACCAAGGTTTAAAGTGTAAATTAGAAGAATGAAGATAAAATTTTCGGATTGCATGAACCGGGTTATAAATTTTATAACTACTACATGTTGCATACTAAAATTTTAATGTTGCAACTAAGACCCTTTACCTTTTATTATTCGAATTAAACCCCGTCTTTCCCAAGACTTTGCCAAACAAGTAATAATATGTATTTGAATGTGAAAATATAAAAAATATAGGATATAAAAAATATTTTCTTAAATTCTAAATTTTATATGTTATTTAACAAATGCATTATATACTATAAAAAAAATGACATGCCCATAAGTTTATGGATCGACAGGATATCCACTCAATAAAATGGATTTGAAATAGCCATTCACAACGTTTACATTAACCGTGGATGTATAAACTAGAAAAGAAAAGAAAAGTGAGAGTGGGTCCAGGCCCATCGAATAATCAGTTCAATAAGGCCGCTGTTTTCAAGAAATAATAGGTCCAGCAGTAATACCGGTGGACCCAGCCAGCTCCCTATCTACACTTTTTAGTTAAAAATTAGTTTTCCGTATGGACACAGCCCAAATAACTCCCTTTTTGTCCATTCTATTTTCACAATCTTCATAGCCCCACAATGCCCTACGTGAAGACCCTCTAATTACTCTCCTGCCACCATGCCACAAGTATGTTCCCCATGTGAGCAGGTGGCATTTTTGTAGTTAAAGTAAAAGGGAGGGGCCTCATCCCACCTTCTGGTTTCCAGTGGTCAATTTTCAGGCGAATGCAAGTGAGCAGAGACGAGTCATGGGAAGAAACTTGGTGAAAGGAAAGTAAAGGGCGCCTAAACATAGTTGGTACTAGTACAGTACTCATAACTGATACTACCCGCAAATTTAGGTGAATGAAATGAGTGGAGGAAATTGAATTTAGAAGGAAAAATAAAATGAGTGGATGATATTGAAGGAATCCTGCCATAAAAGGAAAGTGTGTCAAATCCGCAAAAATAACCCAACAAAGAAGTGTCCAATGAAACAGAGCGAGTATTCATCCAATTGAAAGCCGTAAAGAGTTTTTCTCTATAAAATTAGTTAGGGTAATATGCAGATATAACCCTATATGTTGAGAAAAGTGTAAATAAAACTCTGAGTTATTTTTTAGTGCAAATATAACCCTATTTATTACACATATGTGCAAATATAACCCTAAAGCCACTATTCCGGCATTGGCTGGCCATTTTCGGCCATTGACCGACCAGAAATAACCAAAATGCCCTTCTAACCTAATACAAAATTTTAAATGACAAAAATACCCCCACCACCAATTTGCCACCACCACCAATCCGCCACCACCAATCTGCCACCACCACCAATCCGACCACCACCAACTGAGCCCATCCTCGCCACCACTACCTGAGACCACCTGAGCCCATCCCCGCCACCACCACTTGAGCCCATCCCTGCCGCTACCACCTGGGCCCATCCCCACCGCCACCACCTGACCCCATCCCCCCCACCACCACCACCACCAATCTGCCACAACCTGAGCCTATTCCTCTGCTCGAAAATCAAGACCCATCCCCTAGCCCCGTCTCCTACATCAACCAGCCTTAGCCCACCGTGAACGAAAATTTCAGTAGTTCCACAGATTAAGCAATTTAAGAAAATTTAAGAAGGTTTAAAATATCAACAAACACCTGGTATCTTCATTTATTCTGGGACACAACATGCCAAGCTTTGACTTCCGTCGTGGCCCAACCCTAGCGCCACTAGGCTTCGGACACCACCACCCAGATCTGCCTCCGCTGTGGCCTAACCCTAGCGCCGGCACCATCGACCCCTTCCCAATCAAAGCCCACCATTGCCACCATTCGAACGACGCTCCGCCACCCCTGGCCACCACGAACACCACCTCCCGCCGCTCAGTTGATCCGCCTCTGCCGTGGCCCAACCCTAGCGTCGGTACCACCGACCCCTTCCCAATCAAAGCCCACCACTGCCACCATTCGAACGACGCTCCGCCACCCTGGCCACCACGAACACCACCTCCCACCGCTCAATCGATCCGCCTCCACCGTGGCCCAACCCTAGCGCCGGCACCACCGACCCCTTCCCAATCAAAGCCCACCACTACCACCATTCGAACGACGCTTCGCCATCGATCGATGCTCTGCCACCCCTGGCCACCACAGACACCACCTCCCGCCGCTCAGTCGTTCTTTGGATTCTCGGGTCGAGTCGGGTTCTCTAGGAATCAGAATACAAAAAATAAATTTGTGGTTAACAAAGGTGAAGAAAGAAATGGGAATGCGAAAACAGAGGTCGGTGGCGAAAAAAGAGGAACAAAACACCATATCCGCCCATTCTCCTTCCTGCGCCATAAAGGAAGGAAGGAAAGAGAAGAGAAAAGGAAGGAAGGAAAGAGAAAAGGAAGGAAAATGGAGCGGAAGGAGAGAAGAAACAGCAGAGAGGGAAGGAGAATGGAAGGAAAGAGAAAAGGAAAGAGAAAAGGGGTATTAATGTCATTTGAGAAATGGGATTTTTTAGTTTTTTTAAATCATCAGGGGAAAATTGGCCATTTCACTGTATTCCAGCCTCAAACCGGATAAAAAGGTTATATTTGCACATAATCTGAATAGATAGGGTTATATTTGCACTTTCGAATAGTGCAGGGTTATATCTGCACTTTCTTCAATTATATAGGGTTATATTTGCACTTTTCTCAATTAGTTAAAGTTTAATCATATACCCTTTTCGTCTCAAAACTATTAACCTATTTACTTTTTCACGATGTTCAATTATCATGTTTGACCGTCGATACCTCTAGCTACACATACTAATTTTGTATAAAAAATTGATATTTAGAAAGTAGACGTTAAGATGAATCTAACAATATCTCACAATATAGTTTTATCATATATATTAACTTATATTAATGGTTAATGTTTACAAAATTTAACTTTGAAAAAGTAAATAGGCCAATAGTTGTGGGACGGGGGGAGTACTCCACTATATAAATAAAGGAAAAGTATAAAATTAACTCTATTAAATTTTGAAATTTCCAATATGACATTGTAAAATTTGAAAGTGCTAAACTAACCCTAAGATTTTGAGCAATTGTGCAGATATACCTAAATTGCATTATTCTCACCCGTTGACCCAGCCCTACATGCCACCAATCACCACACAACCCCCCGTTCTTGTCCTAATATAACCCATCCTCCTCGTCCCTCATTCTGGCGAATTCAACACAAATCCTAGCACGAGCATCGCCGCTTTGAGAGCTTCGCTGATAGTGATTTGGCTGCCAACGGGTGAGATCTCTCCTCCTACGTAGGAGTCTTGTCCCCAGCCACGACCAAACCCCTGGTTTTGTGAGGTGAAGAAGCCGCCCTACCGCACTCTCCTCAGCCACGAGGGTCGTCTCTCTACCGCCTTGTCCCCTCTCCCCGATGGTGATTTGTGTTTCGAGAGCTTCTCGCTAGTCTGATGGCTTCTTCAGCTGGGTGAAGAAAAACAACGAAATAAGGGCAAGTGGGTGGCCGATTTGGGCTTCGATGTAGAAGAAAGAATAAAAGAAGGAGAAGAAGAGGAGAAGAAGAGGGGAGGGGAGGGTTAAATTAGTCTTTAAATTTTATGTATTTTTATATTTTTAATAAGGAGGGAAAATAGTCTTTTTTAGATTTCCGACCAAATTGTTCGTTGATAAAATAGTTAACTAAGTCCAGGGTTAGATTGACACTTTCAGAGTCTACAGGGTTATATAAGCACTTTCGACCAAACATAGGGTTAAAAATGCATTTTTTCCTTAATAAGTATATAAATAAGGGAAATATACAAATATAACCCTATATACTTGAGAAAATGTAGATATATCCTGAAATAATTTTTAGTACAATAGCAACCCTAACTACTTTACATAAGTGCAAATATAACCCTAAAGACTATATTTTGGCATTGACTAGTCATTTATGGCCATTGACCAACTGAAAATGACCAAAATACCATTTCAACCTAATAAAAAAATTTCAATGACAAAAATTACCCTTTCTCCTTGAATAACCACTGCCACTCTCATCGTCCCATAAGCATTCCCTCGCCACCACCAACCGCCACTCCCGTCAGCCCCTCCGCACCACCACCAGCAAACAAAACAAACAAGCTTTCTCTATCTACCTCTGAATATCATCAATATCTGAAATCACAGTCCACAATGAAGCTAAAGAATCCATCAAGTTTGAGGTCGCGGAGATTGACGGTAACGTCATCGTTGACGGATGTGCGGCACCTGGTGCGCGAGAAGCTCCGTATCAGCGACATCCTCGTCTTCACCCCAATTGTAAAAGTGTCACATGCTTTTCCGTCGCCAACAGGTTTCCCGGGGATCTCACCAGCTTTGGATTCGTGAAGAACCAATCGTGAATTCCAGCCACACCTCTTGTCAGCCTTCCCCCACCGCTCGGGCTTCCGCCACCACCACCTTGATCCGCCTCTGCCGTGGTCCAATCCTAGCACCGACGCTAGCCCAGTCCAGCCCTAGCACCGACACCATCGACCCCTTCCTGATCTAAGCCCACCATCGCCACCATTCGAACAATGCTTCGCCACCGATCGATGTTCCGCTACCCCCGGCCACCATGAACACCACTTCCCGCCGCTCGATCGTTCTTTGGGTTTCCAGGTCGGGTTAAGTTCTCTGCAGTGACATCGTATTGGTTTGCAGATTTGGAGATTTGGTGGCAATTTTGTGGTAACATCGTAACATTGGGCACTAAACGAATACACAATGTTACAATTTTTGGACGTGCAACACATTAAGGAAATTTGCAGATTTTGTGGCAATTTGCAGAAGAAGAAGAAAATGGGTGGGATCAATATGGTCATTACCTAATTGGTAGTATTTTAATTATTTTTGCGAAGTGCATACATAACCCTACATAATTCATGAAAGTGCATATATTACCCTGTGATGATTGAAAATGCAAATATAACCCTAGATAGTTAGTTTATGTGCAAATATAACCTTTCCGGCAATTTGAGGTTAGAATTAGGTGAAAAGTCAACTTTACCCTTCTGGGAAAAAAGAAAAATAAAAAAATGAATTTACTATTTTAACCCAAAAACTCCCTAGCCCTAATTATCACTGGCTCAGTCATTCTCTTTCCTAACACCTCTCTAGCTGTGCCGTTCTCATTTCTTCCTCCACCGAGTTATCATCCCTAACCTTAGGATGGGTCTCAATTTTCTGTCAATATCGTAGTTATCATCCCTAATCTCTAGCACCCTAACCTTAGTTATCATTAGCTCCACCGACCACTTCCTAAATCTAGCATCCGCCAGCAATGCTCACCACTCGAGCTCCGAACCATGCATCTTCATTGCTTGGCCCGACGTTGGCTTGGCCCAATGTCTCGATTTTCCAGCGTCTTCATTGCTTCAAGTTATTTTCTTGGCCGATGGTGGCAGAGGTGGCGTGGGGCTCAATTTTCTTGGCTAGCGTGGGGACCAATGGTGGCGAAAATGGTGACCGATTTGCTTGGGCAGCGTCTCAATTTTGTCATCTTCATTGCTTGGCCCATCGTCTCAATTTTCCCGTCTTCATTGCTTGGCCCGACGTCATATTTTTTGGCATCTTCATTGCTTTGGGTCTCAATTTTATGGCGCTTGGCTGAGCGGCGTCGAAAATGGTGATCGATGGTGGCGTGAGGCTCTGGGGGTGGCGAGCGAGAGGAGAGGGGTTGGTAATAGTGGTCGGCGGAGCTGAGGAGGAGGCGGGTGTAGGGTTGGTTGATGGTGGAGCCGGAGTAGTGGTGGGGGTGGAGTGGCGGCGGGGAGAGGGTTGGTGGTGGCAGTATAGTGCTGGGTCAGGGGCATTTTTGTCTTTCAAATTTTTGTAATAGGCCAGAAATGGCCCGTCAATACTGGAATATAGGCTTTTGGGTTATATTTACACTTATATAAATAGTTAGGGTTATTTTTGTACTAAAAATTATCTCAAGGTTATATATGCACTTTCTTAATTGTATAGGGTTATATTTGCATATTTCCCTAATATTTTAAACATAAATCGATTAGGTATAAAATTGTCCTTTTAACATAATCCGGACTCAAACTAATTGAATAGGCACTTTAAATTATCACACGGTTATATGTTCACTTTCGTGAATTATGTTGGGTTATATATGCACTTCGCTTGTATATTTAATATCATATGATGTGTTGTTGTTAGATTCGTCGTACTAGGTAGTTTCTAAATCTTAATTTATTATGTACTGTAATTTATAAGTTGTTTAAAATATTAATAGTCAAATACTTTTATTAAGATCTCAAAAAATAAATTGTGCAAATATTACTGAGATAGAGAAAGTACTCCATCTGCCTTAATTCACACGCTTTCCTTATTGTTTCATCTCAGATCAAGGTGAACATTTTGCATTCGTGAAAAAATTTTCTTTACTTATTCTACAAAGTCTATTTTTTTTAACCGACTAGCTGTTCTACAGAATTATATTATACTAATTGACGTTATTAATGAGACAATTTGATGTTTGTTTTTACTTATTGCAACGAGGTTTTAATACTTTCAAAAAATTTTAAAATATATCAAAATATATAATTAATTGTAATTTGACCTTAAAAGTTATTGAAACAAAATTTATCATAAATAGTCTAACTGCCAGTCGGTCTAATATGAGACTTTTCTACTTGTTTATAATATTTTTCTAACTTCATGCTTGTACACTTATCTTCATTCTTTTTTCTCTTACACAATTAATATTTTTATTTATTTAATTTTAAACTTGACAAGGTATAGAGGGATTACATGGACAATTCAGGAGATTATTGAAGTGGAGAGGTCATTGTTATCCTCCTTTTTCTAAGGCAAACAACCAACGTGCAACCCTAACTGATATGTTTTGTGGTACTGGTCCATAACTCATTATCCACCATCATAATTTGTTAATAACCACAAGAAGAAATAGTGGCTCCCCAATACTGTACAGTGGTGACTTTGCTCCTACTTTGTTATGCCAGAATATTTGCACGATTTTCAATAAACATGTTTAACTGTAAATATATATAGTCACGGATAATGACACATAAAAATTTGATATTTAGAAATTACATGTTACGACGAATCTAATCATATCTCATACGATAAAATTATTGTTCATATACCTATTCAAATATGTGGTCAAAGTTTGGTATTTTTAACTAAAAGAAAATTCTGTTTAAAATAGGTTGGGAGGGAGGGAGTATGACTATTTTCATCTTGATAAAATGAAACTACTTTTATTTCACTCTTTTTTCTCATAGTAGAGAATAAGTATGAAAAAGCAAGGATATTTTAGAAAAATAATGGGCTCAGTTGAAAAGTTTTTGAAATTAATGAGAACATTGTGAAAATTTTACAACATATCTTTTGCTATTTTAAGTAATTTTAAAATTGTGCCACTTGTGCTAGGACAAAGGAAAAAAGGAAATTTTATCATTTTATCTAGGTCGAAGGGAGTAGAATATTTTGTGATCAACAATATTGCCTCCATTTCTGATGCGTCTGAGACCCGATCCAAATGCACTCCAAATTTCTTAGCCTTGATCTGCAAGAAAACAAGCCCTAAAGTGTTTCAGGGGAAAACTCTATAATGCCAAAGTCAATCTTACCTCCCAAGTAAATAAATAATGAATGAATGAATTAAGTGACATATCTTTGTATTTATACTATTTAAACCCTAATAGTGATTAATAGTGATTGCACATTTCTTTGTCGGTTTTTAAAGTTTATTTTGCCACACGTTATCTCTAGGTAAAAAATAGTAAATTTTATATTAATTCCTCTTAATTCCTCTTACTTTATCTATATTCATAATAACCTTTACCACTAGTTTAGCATATTGAAAATTTCTGATAGAAAAGGAAGGTGCTACAATTACAGTAAAAACTCTATATATTAATACTTATGGAACCACCAAAATTTATTAATTAAAAGAGTTATATTTAATTAAAAAATTAATAATTCATGTGTATATTAATTTATATTTTATTAATTTATAATGAAATAATCAATTTACAAACACTTTTAAAAATTCTACTTAATTATTGTACAATATTGAAAGCATTATTGGAACTGATAAAGATGGTGATGAAAGTTCTAAAATGGAGCCCCTTCGCAAAATGAGGCTATTAGAGCGGCAATCACATTGAATAATTTCTTGTTGGGTTATGAGAAAACAAAACCAAGAGTTCTTATAATGATTTGGAAATTTTGAGATGAGATTAGTTATGAAATTAATTTCAACAAAAAAATAAAATACAATTGAGTCATTTTCTCATAAAACCTCCATAAATTATTCATGTAATATGTAGCATACGAGGAATTATTAGTTTATAGTTTATATGGAGTCTACGGAAATTATTAAAAATGTATTATCTTATAATTTTAGAAAATTATTAATTAAGCACCGTATTCCGGTACCGGCCAAAAATATTATTTCAGAGAATTTACTAAATAATCAGGTATTAATTTATCAAATTTATACCGTAGATGAATGTGGGGGTATTTTACTCATTAAATTCCTTCTTAATTTCCATTTTCATATTCTCAATTTCACATACTCCCTCTGTTCCACCTCAAACTTTCCACTCACTCTGTTTTGTTATTTATGACACACTTAATATAATTTAATATTTTTTCTATTTGACACAATTTTCATTTTTGGCAAGATTCCTTCAATTTTATCCACTCATTCTAATTTTTATTTTTTACATTCAGTTTCATCCACCCATTTTCTTCACCTAAATCCAAGCACCTAAACATATGGTGTCATAAATTTAAAAAACTGAGGGAGTACTTCACTTTATGTCACTATTCAGTATCCATCTTTGACCACATATTTGAATATATATATATATATATATCTATATATATATAAATAATAATGTTATCATATGTGATATTGTTGGATTCATTATAACGAGTGGTTTCTAAAAAGTAATTTTTTATTTGCAGATATTATACATAGATAAATATATTAACTGTCAAACATATTTTTTGATAACTATAAACAAGATTTCATGTAATTTGAAGTGGGACGGAGGGAGTAACTCCTTCCGGTCTTCTTAATGATTCTCCTTTTATTTTTTAAAATAATTTTTTAATGGTTGTTCTCTTTTTAACGAATTCAGATTATTTTAATACAGCTAATTTACATTTTATTCTTTCATTTCCACTACTCATTTTACTTTTAAAAATATTATTTACCTTAAAGTACTTCCTTTGTTTCGTTGGATGTGGCACCATAGCCTCAGGTGCTTGGATTTAGGTGAATGAAATGAGTGGATGAAATTGAGATTAGAAAGGGAAAAAGTGGAATAAGTGGATGAAATTAAAGTACTCTTGTTATAAAAGAAAAATGTGTCAAATTCACAAAAATAATCAAAAAGAAAAAGTATGTCATATCAAATAAAACGAAAAAAACATAAAAATATTTTTTAAAATTAAATATTACTTGTACACTGCCATTGTTAAATAGTTTAAAAATAAACAAAGAATAGTACGTCAAATAAAATGTGACGTAAATTTTGAAGATCCCAAAAACAAGACAAGACAACATAGGACCCCTTCAAAACAAGTGTGAATTATTTATTATCCGATTCCAATCTTCATTAATTCTCCACGAGGCATTTATCAATGTGGGCGAATTATTTCGACCGACTAGTCATTCCGTCCCATCCATAGCTTTCCACCATTCATTTTCGTTTGTTATAATTAAACATTTGCACTTTAATTATTTTTTCATTTAGACTGAAATTTATAGTTGAAATTTGGAAAGATCATCTCAATTCCACATCTTTAATTGAAATTTAGCCACATCAACAAACATAAATACATGTACAAAAATGTGATACTCCCTCTGCCCCAACCCAAATTACCAACTTATCTTATGACACTATCCTCTATATAAGTTTGACTATATATTTGAATAGATACATGAGACATAATATTATCGTATTTAATATTATTGAATTCTTCGTAACAAGTAATTTCTAGAAAGTAACATTTTGTTTGTCGTTATTATATGTAGCCAAATATATTAACGGTCAAACGGTGGGCAATAATTGAACTGTAATTTGGGCTGGGATGGAGGGAGTATGAACTTCTGCCTAAGTGACAAGATGTATTTGCCGTGAGAAAATGATCTATTGCTGAAAGGAATAAACAGAATACAGAGGAAATAGAGTCCTACTAAGACTCTGGCTTAGTCAACAAGACTTATCCAGAATTAATCAAATCAATCAAATAAAATCAATCATGATTTACTCTAATACCCCCCCTCTCAAGCGAAGCGTCAAATTATATGCGACACAAAGCTTGAACCTGAAGAATTCGAACAGAGGACGTGAAAGTCCCTTGGTGAAGATGTCAGCAATCTGAAGACTAGTGGAAACATGGGCAACTCGAAGCTTGCCAGAGGAGACCAACTCACGAACAAAATGATAATCGATGTCGATGTGCTTTGCCCTCTTGTGTACAACCGGATTCTGAGCCAGAAAAATGGCATTGTTGTTGTCACATAACAACAGTGGAGAACTGGAAAGCGGGACACAAAGATCGCAAAGCAAATGAGACAACCAAACTACCTTTGAAGCAGTGTTGGAAAGTGCCCGATACTCTGATTCAGTACTAGAGCGAGAGACAGTAGGTTGCTTCTTTGCGCTCCAGGAGACCAAATTACCGCCGAGAAAGACTGCATAACCATAGGTGGAACGCCGAGTATCCAGACAGCGAGCTCAATCAGCATCTGAATAACCCAAGACTTCCGGAGTGCTGGCAGAGCGAAAGGTAAGACTAAAATGTAGCGTGCCGCGAACATATCGAAGAATCTGAGTGACCACAGCAAAGTGATCATCACGAGGGTCCTGAAGAAACTGACTAACAGTGTTAACCAAAAAGGCCAAGTCTGGGTGAGTGATCATTAAGTATTGGAGAGCACCAACCAGAGATCGATAAAGAGTCGGATTCTGAAAACGAGGACTGGTGGAGCTGTGTAGCTGCAAACCAGGAACAAAATGAGTAGTGACCAGAACAGCATCAGACATTCCGCCACGAGTGAGAATATCCCGACCATACTTAGCTTGTCCAAGAAGTAAGCCCGACGAAGTGGGTGAAACCTCTAGGCCAAGAAAGTAATGCAGAGTGCCAAGATCCTAAATAGCGAACTCCCGATGTGTCCTATCAATGAACTGGTGGAGGAGCCTGGAATCGTTTCCAGTGAGGATGATATTATCAACATACACCAGGAGATAAAGCAAAGACGTCCCTCTAGATAAAACAAATAAAGAAGTGTCAGCCAAACTGCACTGAAAATTAAGCTACAAAGGATAAGTACTGAACCTCTAAAACCAGGCTCGAAGGGCCTGTTTAAGACCGTAAATGGCCTTTTTCATACGGTAGACGTAATCTGGATGAAGTGGGCCCTTATAGCTAATAGGTTGCGCCATGTAGACTGGAGTATCAAGAACACCGTTCAGTAAGGTCACTCACAGGTGATGAAGGGGCCAGGAGCGCATCGCAGCAATGGCAAGGACAGTGCGTACAGTGGAAGCTTTGACCACAAGACTGAAAGTGTAATCAAAGTCAAAACACAAAATCTGCTAGAACCCCTGAGCAACAAGTTGGGCCTTGTGATGATCAACTGTGCCATTCGGGCGATACTTCAGCTGATAGACCCATTTGGAGACAACAACGTTGACATTCGATGAGCGAGGAACCAAATCCCAAGTGTGTTGTCCTTTAAGGGCAGCGATCTTTTCATCCATAGCAGCTATCCAAGAAGGATCCTTAAGAGCCAAACGGTAATCGGAAGGCTCGGACTGAGTAAAGAGAGCAGCAAGAAAACCAAGGGCAAAAAAATCGAAATAATCCCATCGCTGAATAGCACCAGAGGCCGTCCGAGTAACCATCCTCTGGGGATTCAATCGAGACCGAGAAGGTGGAGGCGTTGGACAGGCTGAAGAGGTCGGGGATGGAGTGGCGGCAGCGACAGGAGAAGGCACAGCCGAGGATGGTGGTCTGGCCGGCAGGGACTGAGGAGGAAGTCGTCGTGCATGTGAACTCATCGGAATTAGATAAGTAAACCAGACTGGGCACAGAACATGATTCATCAATTGGAGACTAGAAAGAGCTGGAATCACCATCATCATCTAAAAAACAGAGACAACCAAAGTTGAGAGAGAGGATGCCAAAACGAATGAGGCAAAGGGAAAACAACTCTCATCAAACCGTGCATGGCGGGTGACATATATTTTTCCAGTGGTAGTGTCAAGACAATGGAAACCCTTATAATGGCAGTTGTATCCGATGAAAACACAAGGAATGCTCTGAGGGGATAGCTTGTGATTGGCCATAAGACGAACAAAAGGGAATACTCGACAACCGTAAGGATAGAAGTTGGAGTAAATAGGGTCCCGTTGAAAGAGAAGACCATAGTGAGAGACACCCTATAAAACTGCAGTAAGTAACTGATTAATGGTTTAAACTGCAGTGGCAAAGGCGTTAACCCTTCTAGAAAGCGAAATATTCGAATGGAATAGCATTGTAAGTCCCATTTCGCAACACGCAATGTTTTCACTCTGCTCGTCCATTTTGATGCGGAGTATACGGACATGACACTTGATAGTGAATGCCTTTTGAGGCAAAATGAGACCGCAAGCGCGTGTTCAAAAACTCAGTGCCTCCATCACTCTGAAAAACCTCAGTGGTGGAAGAAAATTGATTTTCAACCAAAGCCTCAAACTGTAAGTATGTTTCAAAAAACTCGGATTTGCGATGAAGCGGGAAAAACCAAGTAAAGCGAGAGTGATCATCCACAAATAAGGCTTAATAAGACAAATTAGTCTCAGATAAAACTGGGGAAGGACCCCACAAATCACAGTGTACTAAATCTAGAACGCAGGCATCACGTATAGTGTTTTCAAAAAAAAGATAACCGTTGCCCTTTTTCCATAACACAAGGAGTACAAGAATGCAGTTTAGGTAATAAGAGGAAACCATAAGGAAACTAGACTTCTGCAACCTAGAAATAGCCGCAGTTGGCACATGTCCAGGGCGAGCATGCCAAAACTCGAAGGATGCATGTCCTTTATTTTGCCGCAAAAAGTAAACCAGTGATGCGCCACCTTTGTCTAACACGTACATACCTCCATCACTGTGGCCCCTGCGCACGACTGCCCTGGATACTTTGTCCTAAATAACAAAGTTCCAATCATCAAAGGTAACTGATACATTCAAATCTTTGGTTTGTTTACAAATGGACAGTAAATTCTTAGTAATCTCAGGAACAACCAGAACATCATACAATTTCAAATGCCCAGAAATATGAGAATCACCAATATGCAAAATCTGAATAGAAGCACCATTACCAACAAAAACCTGAGAATTACCAGAATAGGGAGAAAAACTGTCCAGGCCAGAGCCTGATGACGCCATGTGACTGGTTGCGCCGAGATCAAGATACCAGTCTGAAGTGCTCGCAGAGGGGTTCAGCTGCAAGGACGCCTGGAAGTTTTCTGCCAGGTGTGTCGAGTCTATACGACGAGTCTGAGCTAACATCTTATAGCAAGTAGTAGCAAAATGATCGGGCTGACCACACCAGGTGTAGTGCGGCCGACCACGACCAGTACCTAAGCCCGAGGTGCCCGGCTGAGCATAACCAGTGGACCGTCCACCACCGCGTACACTGAAGTAACTGCCCCTGGCGGGGCAGGGACCGAATGCAACGCCGCGCCTTACCGATGCGTGATCCCACGCACGACCGGCTGAGGGGTTTTCTCCAACCGTGAAAGCAATCAGCCCGGACGCCTGTGCTGAATTCCCCTGTAATTTTTTTAAGAACGCCTCGTGGTTCTTAGCATGAGATAATACATCGGCATATAAGGGTGTATGGGAAGAATTAATCAACAGGGTAGAAAAATCTTTGAACTCAGACCCGAGAGCAGTTAAAAATAAATTATCCAATCATCGCTAGAAGTGGGAGAACCCATAAGGGATAACTGCTCAAAAATATCTTTAAATTGTAAATGAAGTTCAAGAACAGTACCCCTCTTACGTATACCGTGGGCATCTGAATGAATGCGCAGGATAGTAGATGTGCTGCTATTCTGAAAAGTGGCACAAAACTATCCCAGATGTCCTTGGCAGTCACACACAACGCCGGGGGTTCAGAAAGGGCCTTAGGAGAGAGAGAGGAGAAAAAAAACTGCAAACCCTCTGGTCTTCATCAATCCAGAGGTCATAGACGTCCTTGGCCAATTTGTAAGCTGCCTGAGCTGCCGCATGGTCAGTGGGAGGAGCGTGGAGGGCGGCAAAAAAAGAGGAAGACGATGAGCTGTCCGACGGCAGAGTGTGGAGAGGTGGCGATGGAGTCGACCCATCGAGATAACCAAAAAGCTTCTGAGGTCTGAGGACGTATTCAATCTGACGTTTCCAGAGAAGAAAGTTGGATTTATTGAGCTTGATTTGCATCATTTGGAGAAGGGTATTGAACGACAATTTTTCACTGGCCATGATGAGAGTGGCATTGGAAAAATTATCGTAGGGAAGAGGGGGGATGAGAGGTTCGGCTTAAAAAATTTAAGTTTTGGAAGGTGAATCAGAACACTGCTCTGATACCATGACAAGATGTATTTGCCGTGAGAAAATAATCTATTGCTGACAGGAATAAATTGAATACAAAGGAAATAGAGTCCCAATAAGACTCTGGCTTAGTCAACAAGATTTATCCAGAATCAACCAAATCAATCAAATAAAATCAATCCTGATTTACTCTAACACTAAGATTGAGGTAGTATGTACAGGGGCAAATTAGGAAACCACATAAAAATAAAATTATCTCACGATTTTGGGCGTATTTGTTAGAATTTATATGTGTTTTTCTTATAAGGTAAACATATTTTCAGTGTTTGGTAAACTGATAAAAAAATGCTTATATAAGAAGCATACGTTATTTGGGGGGGGGGGGGGGGGAACTGTAGAAGTTAGTCTCCCCCTACTTTAAAATAAATCACTTTTGCTTATAAGCACATCTCCTCCAAACACACTCTTTATACACTATTTTGTTTGAGAAAGTCTCAGGAAATGCGATATTTCCATAAGTTTATTGACAGTTCTCATGGACTTTTACCTTAAATGTTGTTATTTTTTTAATAAAATTTAAATATTATATTTTATAAGTTAAAACAAGTAATATTATGTATTTGAAGGTGAAAATATAAAAACATATGATATAAAAAATATTTTAAAAAATTCTAAATTTTATATGTAATTTAACAAATGCAACATATAAGGTAAGAAATAAGTGACATGTCCATAAGCTTATGGACAGACCCCCTGTCAGGAGACCTACTCATTTTGTTTTACAACTGATGCGCTTTTATTTATTGATTTTTTAAAAAAACGTTTCCATTTCATTATTTCCACATATTTTTAGACTATTATAGAAATTGATTCAAATAATGAAATTGTTAACAGTTAAATGAAAAATACTTCCTTCGCTTTTATGTATTCGACACAATTTTTTTGACCATTTATGTGAGTTTGACACATTTTTGTTTTTTGGAAATATTTCTTCAATTTCTTTCACTCATTCAAATTTTTGTCTTATAAATTCAAGTCCATCAACTCATTCATTCTTCTAAATCCAAACAGTTTAAACTATGATACCAAACTCATAGAAACAATAAGAGTATTAAACTTTTAGGCAGTATACCAATGTAACATCATAAACTTGCGAAAGTTCCAATATAATCCTCAAATAACCTTCTGGTGGATATTCCAGCGTTGGCCGTGCTTTTTTGGCCGTTGACCCCCCTAAAATGAAAAAATGCCCTTTGACCAAAAGCTGAATTTGGGTGGACAAACATACCCTTAACCACTGCCAGACCACCGTTGGGCCGTCATCGTACTATGTAGGGTTATATCAGCACTTATAAAAACTGATAGGGTTATAGCAACACATTCCAAAAACTTACAAGGTTTTATCAACACATTCGTAAAAAGTGTCGGGTTATACCAACATATACGATAAAAGAAAAGTGTATGGTAAAACACTCGACTGGCCTTAACATGCGACCACACATCATATAAATCACTATCACATCATAACAACATCATATACACTGTATAATTCGACTTCATAGCACCCTCATTTATATCAAACACCTTTATCACATATCATGCCTCGTTTCAAAATCCATTAACATTAAAACACTAGGTTGAAGAATACAACAAAATAACAACTGCACACACAACACAAAAGGTCATTCAATCATCAATCTGGACTAAAACATAACAAAACAAAAAAAATATCATCAGAACCCCTATATTTTATACCATATAGTCCGCATATCTCTATTCATATGGCAAGAAACAAAAGAAAATCACATAATTAAACTCAATATCGCATTAATCTATGAATTAAGGAGGATTTCAGATGAAGATCAATTTTGAAGGGTTCCCGCACCTCCACTTCAGTGTCTGTTGCGTCGACCTCGCCAAAGCTCATCCTTCACCATCGGAATCACACTCTGAAACGTCGGCGATCAGTAGAAGAGGTTGAAATGGCGGTTACGTGCTTTTGGCGTTGATTTTGTACTAATAAGACTTTATGTTTTGAGAAAAGTGCATATATAACCCTATATAATTGATGAAAGTGCAGATATAACCCTGCGATAATTGAAAGTGCAAATATAACCCTGGTCAGTCAATGCCGAAATAATGGCTTTAGGGTTATATTTGCACATATGTGTAATAGTTAGGGTTATATTTGCACATATGTATAATAGTTAGGGTTACATTTGCACTAAAAAATAACCCAAGGTTATATTTGCACTTTCTCCAACATATAGGGTTATATTTGCATATTACCCTCATGTTTTTTTATAGTATATGCTAATATAACTTTACACTTTTTACGAGTATGCTTGATATAACCCTACCCATTACAACAGTGGTTTGGTGGCGGTGCAACGGTGGTTCGCTAGCAGTGCAACGGTGGTTCGCTAGCAGTGCAACAGTGGTCTGGTGACAATAATTGGGAAATTAATAATACTAAGGGCAATAACATCATTTCCAATTTTCCAATTTATATTCTAGAAAGACAAAATTATCTTTTTACAAAATGTTATCTAAAAGTTAACGGAAGGAGTACTTTTACACATTCCATTATTATCTAGGGTTATATTGGCATTTTTAATTATCAGATTGAATTGAAATTCCAAAATGACAGATCACCTCCCGACATTGTCGGGTCTCAGGTTTCCACCAACAAATGGGACATGTAGGTCCTCGGGATTGCTCCCTTCAATCCAGCGGCTCCTATGTGCTGACTGGAGTTAGGGCCGATGTCAGGCGTTGGATGAGTGAGGGTGTTGCAGTCAATGGGCCAGAAGGGTCAAAGGGATGGGTTGGGTATCCTCGCGTGCGTAGGAGAAGCAAATGCACGTGAGGGTCCTTCGTGCACTGTGGATTGCGGGGTGGGTAGGGAGCTTGGCTCCGGTGGTTGGGATTGAGATACTCCATTTATTTGTACTCCTATCAAATTAATAATAATGCTCTCTTTGTTTTAGTCAAAATTTTTTAAATTTTGATTCTTGAAATAAATGAGAAATCATTAAATTTTCTTAATATATAGCAAGATATGATATGTTGTTGAAGTTATTTTAATGTACTTCCTCCGTTTTTTTAACATTGGCACACTTATTTAAAATATGTGTTTTTTTTAATTGGCACATTCTATTTATGACAAGTTTAAGGTTATTACATCCACTCATTTTACTTTCTCTTCTTTCAATTCAATTTCATCCACTCATTTAGCATCTCCTAAATTCTAACCCTAAAAGTGATGTGCCAATGTTAAAAAAATGGAGGGAGTATAATAATTTTAATATATAAGTAAATAGGTTAATAGTTAAACATTGATGCCGTTGATTCAAAAGTCAAAACAAGAAATTTTAATTCAGATATAGAGAATCCTTTATCATTGATGCGGTTAATCGAAAATGAAATGTAATGTTTACAAGGCTTCAATTTTTTATATTTTTCTTGTCACGGTTTAAATTGCACAGAAAATAATTACGATCTCTATAACATATGTTTCACTGTTAATAACATTAGGTACAAATATTGACGGCATATTAAAAATTAATATTTAGAAAATTTTTGTTACGTGAATCCAACAATATCATCCTTCCCATATATATAGAGAGAGAGGGAGAGAGGGAGAGAGGGAGAGTCAAAGTTTAACAATTTTTAATAAAAAAAGATAAGTGTGCAATTTAGTTTGGAATGGAGGGAGTATTGAAAATATTATATTAACGTAAAGAGTAAGTCTTGTTAAAAATGACATTTTCATAGGTTATAGAACAATATGATACTTTTAACCTGTACATTGTAATATTAATTTAAACATTTTACATTTGAACTTAAACACGTGATAAACTAGTATTTGAATATTGAAACACACTTTTTAAAAATCAAAATTGTTACTGACGGGTATGTTTGAGAATCCAACCCTTTATATTAATAAGAATGACCGAAGGCCTTACAATTTGATTCGTAATAGTTCCATTTACACAAAAGATGTAAATATAAAATTTTAAACAACCACCTTTGTGACTTAATGAAAAGTATATCATATGATGAAATGGTTCTCTTCTACCGTGAAACTATCAGTAAACTCGACCTAAACCCATCGAACGGATCAAACAACTCGAGCCAACGTCCTGACTTAAAACACTCTAAACAACAAGTATTAGATTTGACATTTCTCTTTGGTAAGTTGCATGTTCGCGATAAAAAGAGGCTGTCTCCTGCGAGAGACTAAGGACTAGATGGAAAATAGCAAAATGGCAAATCAAATTCGGGAGCAAAATTACCAATATAATGAAAAGGGCTAAAAAATAGAGGGATCAAACAACAAAAATAAAAAAAAGGGAAAGAAACCCAGCCCAAAGACACGATACTTATTCCCCTTCCAAAACACGATTTCACCAAATATCTTCAACCAAAACAGATCGAACATCACTTTATGAAACAAAAACATTCCAACAAAACTAAATCCTCCAACTGATCTCCACCATCAAAATTCAACCACAAGGAATTCAAAGAAAAACATCAGTCGACATCAACAAAGCATCAATTAAGTAATCTACAACTACAATTGGGTATTATTTTAACATCAATCATCTCAGATCTGTGAATCAAATAAATTTTGAAATTGTAAATTCAAAGCTCGAATCGTGACTGTTGAAGGAGATTAGAAGATCGATAATCAATAGGAACTCATACAGATGGCGCAACAACAGAGTCAAAAGGCGACAATTTGGCTCAAGTGAAAACGTGAAAGAATTGTACCTGTTTCACAAGGTAGATGCGGATCCTTCAGTAATTGATTCCGAGCTTTCAATTTGATGATTTGAAATCGAATAAGCAGCTACATGTGTTTGTATGGTTAATTTTACAGAAGTGTTGCTGATTTGTGTAAAAACAATGCAACATCCTGTCAATTTGTTGAGTGTTTCATTTAAAATGCTTAAGCGCTCACATGTTGGAATTCACGTTTTTAGTAGTTATTTTGAGGTTTTAAACATTGTAGTTATGCCTATTTCACATTATGAAAATAACTATAAGTAGTTGAAAATATGATTTATAGCAGATGATGCTCATGAAATTTGGAATGATGTTGTAATGGTATAACATGATGGTAAAAAATTGGTTGTGCCTGATTAGGATTACAACTTGCAGCAAACATGATGTGATGTTTCTTCTGAACCGTTTGATGTTACAAGTATATGATATGATGCTTTAGCTACAAAACATTTATGCTGGAACTTCACTGAACATGTTCAACATTACATGTTGCAACATCATTACGTGATGTTTCAAACATACATTTAATGAGCTTATACATTAGGCAAATAATCTGTTTTCAAATTACAGTTCAAAAAATACAACAGATGATGTTGCTCATATAATGTTGGATGTTATAAATTTATAGCATGATGTTTCAATATTAACGTAAGTAACCAAATTCCTGAATAACAGCAAGCTCATATTTCATTGTTTTTTTGGGGGGGGGGGGGGTTTCAGATACATGTTTACCAAACTTGTTCGAGATAAATCAAACTGAATCCCTTCAAGGAGTACAAGCAAATACATAGGAAGAGCTTAAAACATTATATTGCGCACATGCAAATTCACTTAGATTTACTTTATGAAAGTCGACACAGAGAGACCATATGCTTAGTTGATAAAAAACCAGTTTGTTGGGAGTTGATAATTATTTATTGCCATACTGTGATGTTACACTGTTACGTTGTGGTGATTTAATTTTTTTGTTTGATGTTATACAAAAATGTACTTATGTGGATGTTGATTTAAACAAGGTATTCATATGCTCCATTGCACTTGTACATTCCACTGTTGTTGCATTTGAAAAAACTATTTTGACGTTTCATTTCCATCCACTGATGCTATTATCTTTTACATGATAATATACAGATGTAAGGTGATATGTGTCACTTTATGTATATTACAAATGAAAAATACATAAAATATCAAACATTGATAACTCAAAATCGAATGAATTCAATGAATCATCATTGGCACAACAACAAAAATATAAAATTAGCATATAAAAGTGGTAACCTTTAATTTGAAGATTTACGTCAGCATGTGAAAATGTCAATCGCCATAACCATCAAACCATTAAACATCATTCATTACAAAAGGGTTCAAATGTCCTAACAAATCCCTAATATAAAAATTCAGAAATCCAAATCAACCTTTAACATCAATAACAATCAAGCATCTCAACACTAACAATCAACCGCCATAATTGAAAAATCAATATCAAACAATGCAGCCCAAAAAATCAAAATTTGTTTTTCCCCGACTTGTTTCCCTTTGCCGCTAGCTATTTCACATTCTTGCCTTCTCCTACTACTTTTGAAGAGGACGACTCTCATACTCCATCAACGCAAAGATCAAAGGTCGGCTCCAGTCCTTTGTGATATGAATCTCCTTGCAATGACTCTGGATTGCGGAATTAAAATCTTTGACGGAATTAAGGGATCTACAAACCCTCACCAAGTCACACGAAATTCAAGAACCTAGCCATCGGGATGCTCTCAATCTCTACTTTCTCTCTAACTAGCCCGCAGGATCAGATCACAAGGTTTATTGGTACTTAATTAAACCCCGGGATTAAGAAACAATGAAGATAGCTCACAAGCAAAGAGTATGAACTCAAAAGTTTGTATATTTGATTGATAAAAGGGTAAGGAGAGTCTCGGTCATATCCTTCTATTTATAGGGATCAATCTCGGCCAAAACCCTAATAAAAAATAAAAGTGAATCAACTTATGACAGCTTTAAGAAGCTAAAATCATATCTAACAAAAATATTTAAAATAGACACACATGGCCGACTTCTTCCAAGACACACCTTGGATGAATATTGCCTTATCTAATTTTACCAAATCTAATTCTAATCATAATAAAACTGAATATTCTAAACCCTAATGGACTATAATTTGAAATTCAGCTCTTCATATCCCACATGGCCAAGCTTATCGGTACAAAACCCAAATTGAATTAATTTTACAATAGTTTATAGTGATCACACTACCTCATTAAAAACCCGGTGGAAAAAAGAGTATAGTGTTCTTCATGATGTCTTCAGTTCTTCGACAGTCTTGCACAATAAATCCAAGATGTCGATGATGACTCCTTCAATTCTTCATCATAAAGTCGATCAATCAAAGCATTTAAAGCAGCATCTCTAAGTTTAATTCATGACATAGTCATAGGTCCCGCCATGTCACTTAGAGGATCCCGAACATAACCTTTAAGTGTTTGATCGAGTCGTGAAATGTCTTCATTTACGGTGGTAGTAGTCTTGTCATCTCCATCACTCTATTTAAAGGAACACCTTTAGGAGCATAATTCCTCTTTTTTTATTATCTCATCAATGACAGCTTTGACTTGGAAAGTATTCGTGTGAAATAAACATAAAACATCACATGCAGTAGTAAAAACATCAATATCTAAAATTAAAACATGAAAATAGCACACATAGCATCATTGGCAATTACATTGAGAAACTTCACATACAACATATAAAACATCAATTTCAAAATTTAAAAATAGTCGCATCACACACTAAAATATCAAAACAAGAAAATTGATATCAGTTGCATACTTGAACATGAAAACATGACAAGTAGCAAACACTAAAATTAAAACATCACACCAACACAACTAACAATACTTAAAGCTTAAACATGAAAGCTCAGATACAGAACCGTAAACATCAACAACAGTATCTATAAAACATCACAGCTGAAAAAGAAGAAAACTTAAGATCCCGCTTCCTTCTTGATTGCAACATAACTGGGCAAGTATTCTTAGACATCTAAGAAACAATAACAACACAAAAATTAGCACAAATCGTAACAAAACCCTAAGGTATCACATATCAAAATTGCACATCAGTTCCACACTTAAGTATGAAAACACCACAAACATCAGACACTGAAATTCACACCAGCACAAGTAACAAAACTTGAAACCTAAACATCAAACATTAAACCAAAAGCATCAACAACAGTATTTAAAACATCACATATGAAAAATAATGAAACTCACAAATCCCCCTTCCTTCTTGAATGTAGCAACAGTGGAAATTCTTCTTAGACATCTAAGAAACAACAACAACAACACAAAATTAGCATAAAGCGTAACAAAAACCTATGATATCACACACAATCAAAATGCACATCAATTGCCCACTTAAGCATAAAAACACCACAAGCATCAAACACTGAAATTAAAACATCACACCAACACAGATAACAATACTTAAAATCTGAACATGAAACATCAACAATAGGATCTTAAAAAAACATCACTGTTGCAACATAATAAAACTTACAGATCCTCCTTCCTTCCTGATCGCAGTAGTAGTGGGGCTTAGACAAACAACAACAACAACACAAAAATTAGCACAAATCCATAAGAGCAATTCACTAAACACAAAAAATAGAGAAATCCCCAAATATTAACTGAGTGAAAAACATAAACCCTAAAACACACAATAAAACACACAATAAAGCACAATTTAACTACATAATGAACAAAAACCACAAAATAAGCACAATAATACTCAATATGACCTACACAAACCCTAGAAAATCACATGAACAAAAAAATAAATATGAATAAAAAATTAGAGGGAAGACATTACCTTCGAAAACAAACACAAAAATAAGGTTGAATTGTGTTAGATTGCCGAAAATCGAAGCTAAAACTGGTAAAATTGCCAAAAAAATGAAGCGTATTTTCCCCTCGTTCATTGCAAATCACCGTGCATGAGAAATATGGAAGAAAAATGGGGAAAATGAGCAGTCGAATCGCAAGAGGGGAGAGGTTGAAATTTGGAGCTCGGGGAGAAAATGAGAGAGTAATTGCGCAAAAGAAAAAAGGGAGAGGAGAGAGAGAGCAGTTACGCAAAAGAAAGAGGAGAGATGAGATAAAAGATGATGAAAGATTGATATTTATAATTCAAATTAAATGTAAATTAACAAAATTTCACAGTCAGCCCCTGAATATTTAAAAATTTGGTATAAAACCTCATTTGCAATAAAATCTTTGGTCTCATTCTGTTACGATTTTGTACAAGACCTTGTCTGCAAAAAATAGTCAACCACACAAAATTGACCTGATTACACTTTCCTCATTCAAGTAACCCAAAAATAAAAAAAAATTAACGACTCCTCTAATAAATGTTCGGATAGTCTCCATTAAATTAAAGAATGGGAGACTTATCCTAATCAATTTTAATTGTCTAAATTAAATTTTCTTAGTTGTTTGAGAATTATTTTTTGTGCCCGAACTATATGGCTCATAAGGTTCATGGGTGTAGTGTACCCATGGTTTTATTTTTGTGTGTGAGATTGGTTTGGGACTTTGGGGTCTAAGTGCATGTGCACTGGTGCTCTCTTAAAATTAAAATATCATTCTAGAGATCGAAAATCATCACAGTGGTGGTCTCTAGAGTGGTCTATTAACAAGATACCACTCAAGAGTCTCTTACTAAGAGACCAAACAAGAGACTGGTTGTGGGCCCTATTTCTGACCGAAGGACATGTGCAAGGGCCACTGAAAAGCGGCCCATTTTTTTGTCCGTAAGGGACACGTGTCGCCCCCTGAGTGGGCCACGTGTCCCACTAAGTTATTTTTTTTGAATTTTGAATGGAACACGTGTCTCATTCTGGTTGCGACACGTGTCCCACTCATTTACTGCTTTAAAAAAAATTTAATGGAACACGTGTCCCATTCTGGTGGCAACATGTATCCCCACCGTATTTTTTGGATGTTTTTTAATTTTTTCAGAATTTTAATTTTAAAATTTTATTCCATCTTCCTCCACTTTTTGCCTATAAATATAGATGATTTCAACTCATTTCATCATACTACTTCCAAATCCAATACTTCCACCTCACTAATTCATCTTCTACATTGTAATTCATTTTTTGTGATGGATCTACGAAGAACGTCGAAGGGCAAAGATAAGGTAATTCCAAATTCTTTAAATTTGAAAAATTCTTCGCAAAATCCGAATTATCGTCTATTTTCAAATTCGGAATTTAGTATTTTCTGTAATTTTTATAGTTTTTATAATTGGTTTTTGCAATTTCAATGTTTTTATATAATTTTTAAAAAATGGAATTCTCTTATTATTTATTTTTTAAATTTCATTTTAATAATTTCTTTTAAAAAATTGAAATTAAATTTATTTTTTTACACCAAAGCATGATATTGACAAGAAGGAGAAAAACAAATTATTTAACATATTTTGAAAAAAATGAAATTATATTTTAAATATTAAAACATATTACTCCCTTCGTTTCTTTAATAATGACACACTTTCTAATTTGAGATGTTTCTTTTATATTGACACTTTCTATTTATGGCAAGTTTAAGGTTATTACATCCACTCATTTTACTTTTTCTTCTTTCAATTCAATTTCATCCACTCATTTAGCATCTCTTAAATTCTAAGAGCAAAAATGATGTGTCACTATTAGAGAAACAGGGGGAGTATTAAATTTCACATTCAACTTATTTTGGATGGACAAATTTATTTAAAATAAAATTTAATGGTTAAATTAATGAGTAGGATAGAGAATATCAAGTGTGGTTCATGAATAGTAAAGAATAGTTTCTTGCCATTGTGAAGAAAAAAAATTTATCTCTCAAATGATCTCTTAAGGTGAGATAGAAGAGAAAAATAAAAATAATATATTTAATTGATAAGAGACTGCTAGCGATCTTTACCACTATCCATAACCGTGTGAGTGTGTGCATTGGTGTCAGAGGTGTGGACCTGTGAGTGAAGTGGTAGGGTTGTGCGGTCTCGTGTAGGACTTGGCTCACGAGTCACAGGGGTTCACATGGAACGGTCCTTTTTGAATTTCTTTTCCTGGCCAAGACAAGTACCAAAAGATACTTTATCTTCTTTTTATGATGGAATAATATTTCTATTCCAAGCCCAGACAGGGGGTGAAAATTACTCTCCCGTTCCCAACTCAAATTTCATTTTAACTCCATTTTATTGAATGCATCACACTACTCTTACGTGATTAAATTTAGGTGGATGAAATAAGTGAATAAAATTGAATTAAGAAAGAAAAAAAGTAAAATGAATGGATGGCAATGAAGAAATCTTACAAAAAAAGTTAAAGTATGCCAAATTCACAAAAACAACCAATACAGGAAAGTGTGCCACATCCAATGAACAGAGGGAGTAATTTTTTTTATGGATATAAAAAATATGTTTAACTGTTAATATGTTAAACTACATCAATAATAATGATAAATAAAAAATTAATATTAAAAAACTACTAGTTACGATGAATTTTACAATATCGCATGTGATAATATTATTGTTTATGCATCTATTTAAATATGTGGTTAAAATTGTATAGTAAATAATATAAAAAAAGTGAAGTGAGAAGTTTGAACTGAGACATAGAGTGTAAATTATTTCACTAGTAAAATTGACCCTCAAAATAAAAGGGAATTGCTAAATTATGCCCTGTGTATTACTATAACATGCTCTAATACGAATCAATATACATATAATACTTAATTTTATTTGTAAATTTTTTAAATTTTCTCCCTCCCGGTACCATATGCCAATCGGAGGTGACGCCGCAACTATACACTGGAAAATACAACCATTCCCGCCTCTTATTCGCTGGAAATCAAATCACCCCTTCTCGTTACCCCCTGATAAGACGTGATTTTGATTTTTTTTCTTAGTACAATTAACATCCATTTTTAGCTTGTTTTGTTGGTGGTTAGTTAGATTATTAGTTGTTTTACAAAATAGGGGTTTAGAATCACCCTGTGTGGTTATTAGCCCTAATTTCTATAGTTTGTAAGCATTTGGTGTCTAACTTGTTTTACCTTTATGGTTTGGCCGATTCATATGTGTTTTTTGAGCTTATTGCAGACCATCACGAAGAAGGTCATTCTCAAGGATAGTAGAAGATTTAATAAGGCTATTCATAAGAATGACATAAGAAAGAAGAGACTAAATTATTTGTTTGGTCCCCTAAATAGCATCTTAAAATTTGTTTGGTCCCCAAGGTTAATACCGCGTTTGTCAGCAATCATCAAATGCAAAATAATTTGTTTGGTCCTCAAAGGCGGTTTTCAGGTAAAGTCAATGGTAAAAATGGTCAAAATATGTAAAGTGACCATTATACCCCAGATTTTTTTAAAAGAGAAAAAAATAACCCTTACTCCTTTCAGTCACGCACACCAGAACATGAAACCCAAATTGAGCACGTGAAACTCACGCGCTCATCTTCCTACTCTGTAATTGGAATCCTCCTCGACTGTTATCTTCCTCCTCTATTCAGTGGCAGTGGTCGATCGCAATCGTAATCAGTGGCAGTCCTAATCTTCAATCGCAATCGGAGGACCTCATCTTCAATTGCAATGAGCGGAGATGAGTTTCTAGAGAGGAGGCATCACGGGAGATGGGTTTCAATTGCTTTTGCTGGAGACCCAGAGACGAGGCCGTAGATCCAGAGACGAGCGATACAGAGATGGGCGGTGGTCATCTTCCTCATCTTCGATCTGTTCGAGCTCAACGTTGTTGTCATAGATCCAAAGAGTAGGCCAATCTGTTCAAGTTTAAAGATGAGGCGGCAGCGTTTGGCGGCGGCGTTCGAGTTTGAAAATGAGGCAGCGGCGGCGGTTGGCGGAATAGGGTTTCAAAGGAAAATGGTTTGAAAGAATTTTTTTTAAAGAAAACTAAATCAAAAAGAAAAATTAAAATATTTTTAATTAGTAAAATTACAAATATATCCATGGTTATATCGGAAAAAAACTTTGGTTTACCTGAAAACCACCTTAGGGACCGAATAAATCATTTTGAGTTTGTTAATTGTTGAACAAATGCGGTATTGGCCTTAGGGACCAAAGGATAGTATTGGATCATATGTTGGGGACCAAAAAAATAATTTACTCGAAGGAAGACCACTAATAAAGTGGTAGAAGACAGATTGAAGAAGGAAGGCAAAGTAGCAGAGGAAGAATGATGAGGGTTTTTGGAGCCGAGTTCTGAGAATAATCCAAGATGAATTGGTGTCCATGTATAGCATCATTGGATTTGTCTTTGCGAGTACTATAAAAACAACTACAAGAACTCCCAAAATTGATCAGCGGTTCACTCGTAGTGATAGAAATAAGAAGAGGGCAAAAGCACTATCGCAGGCTGCGACTTATACCGTGGCATGCGAATTAACCCAGAATTTGGCATTTTTGGCCTTTTTTCCCTCTATTTCCTTGGACTACAAATAGCCCTCATTCTTCCCCATTTGAGTGGGCCCTACCTGGGGCCTCTAAAACCTTAATTTTCCATTCCTCTTTCATTTTCTTCCATGTTTCTTCGTGGATTTATGCTATATGTTATGGGTTTTAGTTATCTAGGCTAAATATACTCATGAGAGCAATTGGTAAGCATCTATAGTACAAATATATGAGATTTGGTTTATCCTATTTTGTGCTTTGATTATCAACTATATTTTGTGCTTTGTTGTTTGATTAATGCATGATTTAGACTAGGATGATCAACTAGTTAATGATTATGAATTGATTGTTTGCTAGATTTTTGGTCAAACCTAGAATACCATCTTTTTGTCGATGTGATTATCGTTGGTTAATGTTAGGTTATAATTGAGTGTGACACGTGATAATTAATTATGATTATTGATTTATGAAATAACTTAGATTTAGGATGAATTTGAATGAGTTTGCCTTAATTATTGAAGTAGTACACTAATGACGCCATCCCTATGTTTCTTGACTGTAAGACATTGTGTGTGTTGTATTGGGTCTCCTTGTTTATTGCTATTCTCAGGGAAGTCTACGACGCCGATTGTTTAAGTTGACCCGATGGTAAGGGTTATTGTGTGGCGCCGATAGCCCATTCTAACTATAACCGAAGAGAGTGAGAAATGTTTTCACTCGAAAGGTGTTGACAAGTTCTCCACAACATGTGGTTGATGCATAAAAATAAGATAATCAGTCAATGATCAATGGATAACTAGAAATCTAAACTAATTGTGCCCACGACTCATTATAATCTTAGTTACATCTTTCTATGCTAGTTGTGATCATAATTACACTGTTTACTCTAATTGTTTGTGTTCAGCGGCGGAACCAAGTTTAGGCGGGGGCAGGCGCGCGCCTGCCCTGAGATCCGTCGGCCAGGCGGGAGTTACTGTTCCCGGCCGACGGAAGGAGGGTTTCCGCCTACGGCGGCGTAGGCGCGCCGCCAGTTCGCCGGAGGAAGCTGCTGCGTCTGTTTTTTTCCCCAAACACGACATCAAATGACGTCGTTTGTTTAAGGGTTTTTTTACCGATTATGTCAGTGGGGTTAAAAAAAAGTTACAAAAGTCAAAACCCAAACAAACGGCCCAAGACCCAAACCCGCCACCCTCTCTTCTTCTTCTTCAGCCTCTCCCTCTTGGCTCCTCTCTCAGTTCACCATTTCACCGCCGCGGCGCCGCCATTCCGCCACGGTGCCACCGCCAGTCCGCCACCACCGGCACCGCCAAGATCCACCGCCATTTAGATTTAGGTATTTAAGAATTCAAATTTCAATTTCAATTTAATTCAAACTCTTGAACTAAAATTGAAAGATTCAAAACATGAATTTAATTGTTTTTAGTTCAATTCCTTTTCAATTTTGATTTTAGTTTTGCAATATTGTTTTTATTCAATTCATTTTAATTTTCCTTTGAATTGTGATTTGTGAGATTTTGTGAATTTGTGATTGTGAGGTTATTTAAATTCATTGTGATTTTTGTTTGAATTGTGATTGTGAGGTTATTTAAATTCATTGTGATTTTCGTTTGAATTGTGATTTGTGAGCAGCGGCGGAACTAGGGGGGGAGGGGGTGCTAGCGCCTCCCCTAAGATCCGGCGGCCCGGAGTTTAGGCCTAGAGCCACCGGAGGCCGCCGGATTCCGCCCCCCCTTGAGTCGCCTGAGCCCGGAGCGAGGGCAGCAAAGAGGTGAGAAGCTCAGCCGCGCGCAGGGACGTCGAGAAGCGAGGCAGCAAATGAAGAAGATGAAGTTTTTTCACTTTTTTTTGGTATAACTAAACAAAACGACGTCGTTTTGGCTAAGTGAAACGACGTCGTTTTGCTTAGTTGGTGGGAAAAAAAATAGAAGGCCAATTGGGCTCAGCCCAATTGGCCTAAACGATTGTTAAATAATGGCAGCCTAACCTAATTAATAGGCATTAGCAAGCTGAGCTTTTGCCACTTTGCCTCCAAGTCTCCAACTCCAAGCTCACTTTGCCTCCAACTCCAAGCTCCACCGCCCAGGCTCCGCCTTCCTCCGCCGCCGGCCGCTTGCCGCCATCCCTTCTACAACCACTATCGGCACCAAGGTATCAAGAGGGGCCAATATATTTTTGTCATGTAATTTATGTTGAATAACTTGAATTTGTATGAAATTGTGAATATTAAATATAGATATGAATAATTTAGTGATTGTGTTGAAATTGTGCTAAATATAGATTTGAATAATTTGACATATTTAATTAGACATATTTAATTTAACGTATTTGCTAAAAATGTAAGCGTTGTTTGTTAAAAATTATTTTATTTAGCGTTGCAAAAAAAAATTTAATCTCATTTTCGCCCCCCCTAAAATTTACTCCTGGTTCCGCCACTGTTTGTGAGGTTATTTAAATTCATTGTGAATTTGTGATTGTGAGATTTTCGTTTTTATTCAATTCATTGTGATTTTCGTTTGAATTGTGATTTGTGGGATTTTGTGAATTAATAATTTAGGGTTTATCATGTATTCATGTTGATTTGATTTATTAATAATTTAGGGTTTATCATGTATTCATGTTGTAATATTCATATACTCTTGTAGATTTTATAATGAGTTGAATTTGGTGTTTGATAGGTTATGAAGAATTTAGTGCAACGGAGTATAGGATTTCCACCTTTGAAGAAGAGAGCTCTTGAATGTGATGAAGGTACCCAAGATAGGCATAATGAGGAGGGTGGTAGTGGTAGTAAGCAATCTCGTTTACAATTTTGTGCCAATGATGTTATAAGTGATCCCGCCTTAAGAAAACCTATAAATGAGTATGACGCTTCTATTATAGATAATGTGAGGTGTGAATATGTGAAAAGAGGGCCTTGTCAACCTAGGAACCATAATTTTCCCAAAACATTTTATTCAAACGAATATAGAAAATTTCAAAAGAATTGGTTTGATATGTTTCCTTGGTTGGAGTATAGTGTGTCAAATGATGCCGCATATTGTTTTCCTTGCTATCCTTTTAAGGATCCCACAAGTAATGATGACTATAGTGTGGATGGGGTGAAAACTTGGAAGAATGCCCTAAACTCTTTTAGGAAGCATAAAAAACATGTGGATGGTAAGCATCATATTGCCAATGGGAAATTGAAAGACTTTAGTAATCCAAACCAAAGAATCCCACATTTTTTGGAGGTTCATGGGCGTGAAGTAGAAGAGGCATACCGCATCCGTTTGAGTGCGATTTTGAATGTGATAAGAGTCTTGTTAAAGCAAGGTTTGGCTTTCCGTGGTCATGACGAGAGTATTGGTTCTCTCAACAAAGGTGATTTTCTTGAATTGGTTGATTGGTATTGCGATCGAAGTGAGGATATTGCTAAGGTAATGCATGATGCTCCGGGAAATAACAAGTTGACACCCCCCTTAATTCAAAAACAACTCTCACATGCTTGTGCCGAAGAGGTAAGTGATGCTATCATTGATGACATTGGAGATGGTGTATTTTCTATTCTTGTTGACGAGGCTAGAGATTGTTCAATAAAAGAGCAAATGGGAGTTGTTTTGCGATATGTAAACAAAAAAAGGATGTGTTCTTGAGCGTTTTCTTAGTCTTGTGCATGTGAATGATACTAAGTCTACCACTTTGTTTCTTGCTCTCAAGACACTTATTGGAAATAAGAAATTGTCGTTGTCAAGGTGTAGGGGGCAAGGATATGATGGGGCTTCAAACATGCGAGGAGAGTTTAATGGGTTGAAAGCTTTGATGTTGAAAGAAAACTCTTCGGCAAGGTACATCCATTGCTTTTCTCACCAACTTCAATTGGTTGTTGTTAGTGTTGCAAATAGTACTCTATTAGTGTGTGAATTTTTTTCATATCTTGTTGACATCGTGAATCTAGTTGGGGGTTCTTGTGTTAGAAAAGATATGCTTAATCGTTTAGAACATGATAGACTTGTGGAGGCACTAGAAAAAGGAGATAATGTTAGTGGAAGAGGCAAAAATCAGGAAATGAGTTTGAGACGGCCTGGTGATACCCGTTGGGGATCACACTACACTACTATTCTTCGTTTCGAGGTTATGTGGTCTTCCATTGATCAAGTGCTTCTTAATATATGTGAGTATGGAAATTCAGCTGAAAATGCCTCTAAAGCAAAGGGTTTGATGGATAGAATGGAGAGCTATGAATTTGTATTTTGTATGTTTTTGATGAAGCATTTGTTGGGAGTTACAAGTCAATTGTCTCTTGTCTTGCAACAAAGAGATCAAAATATTGTACAAGCTGTGCATTTGATGAATACAATGAAGCTTGAACTGAGAGAATTCAGAGCTGGGGGTTTTGAGGTATTGTTGAATAAAGTCGAGACCTTTTGTAAGAAACATGAGATCACAGTATGCCAGATGGAAGATCAACGGAAAATTCATCACCGTTCTAGACGTCGTGGACAGATGGAAACCAATGGTGACTTTTATCGCGTTGACATTTTTCTTCAGGTAAACTTTAAAATTTATATACTTTAATATATCTTTTTAGACTATTTTACATGTATTTTTTTACCTTGTTGATGTTTTTTTTCTTTTTTTTAGACAGTGGATAATATGATTGCTGAAATGAATAATCGATTTTTTGAAGCAAGCTCGGAGTTACTCACTTGTATTGCATGCCTTGATCCGAGAGATTAATTTTCCAGCTTTGATGTTGGTAAGTTGGTTCGCCTTGGTGAACTATATCCGAATGACTTCTCTCGAATTGATTGTCTTCAACTTGAGCAAGAACTTAACACTTTCATTCGTGATGTGAGACATAATAATGCTTCTTGGCCAGTGATCAATAATCTAGGATGTTTTGCTCAGCATATGGTTCAATCACGTAGCCATGTCGTCTTTCCATTGCTATATCGTCTTATTCAGTTGGCATTAGTTCTACCCGTTGCAACTGCTTCAGTTGAACGAGTTTTTTTCTGCTATGAAAAAAATCAAGACTGATCTACGTAATAGAATGGGAGATGAATGGTTGAATGATATTATGAGGGTTTATGTTGAGAAAGAGGTTTTTGTTAAGATTGAGAATGAAGCAATCATGCAACGTTTTCAAATTTCGGAGCCTCGTAGGATTAAATTGCCTCCACTTCCTAAATCTGCTTCTAGCATTAGAATGTAGTTTTTTTAGTAGTGAATTTGTATGACTTATTGTATTGTACTCATCTTATTATATTATGTTAATCGATCATTTGTTTTTGAGTTGTACAAAAATTTTTTTTAAGTACAGGCTAATTTCAGCCTACCCTCAAAATTTCTCCTGGTTCCGCCACTGTTTGTGTTAATCTAGTTGTTTAAAGTAGTCGCAGTGTTTTATAAATTCAACCCCCAAACTTTGTTACCGCGCACATAGCGTGACATCATTGTGTGCCTTCAACTACATTTAACATTCGAGAAACCCTCTTTTCCTCCTGGATGATCTCGACTTGCCACTAGCTACTTTCTAGTAGTTAGCCGCAATTAGGGCTTGTAAATACTATCTTTGAGAGACACGATAACTACCTCCATCATTACCCTCCCGGCTAAGATCGCTCATTTTCTAGCAACGAAGTGACCCTCGTGAACGCGAGCCACAGGCAATACCCGTAGATGCGAGCCACAATCGAGAACCTATAGATGCGAGCCACGACCAAGAACCCTCGAACGCGAGCCACGGCCGAGAACCATCCTCTTGAACCACTGGCAATACCACAGATGTGAGCCACATCCGAGAACCAGGCCTCGAGCCACTAGCAGTACCAAAAGTCGAGAGCCACCCAACGCCACTAGACAATTCTCACTCAACAACTCTGCAAATCCAGCCAACACATTAATCCCGTCGCCTTTGAATCTATTCCCCCTTGCGCGTCAAGTCTCCTTCCCCAATCAACTAGAAACTCAATATTGGGGACGCCAGAAATATCTTCACGTTGGCCGAAAACAAAGTCCCATTTTGCCCTGCTTTTGGCCCTTATTTATCAGGTGATTCCGGTTGACCGTCAGAAAATTCTGGTGCCATTTTGGTTGGACTTGGAAAAAATTTCTCTTGGAAAGCATCCAGGATTTCATTGAAAATTGGTCGGTTATTTCCCCAAAAAATTTACTGACAATTCCGAATTATTTATGAAATAAATTTTTTATTTAATTTAATATGTTTTTAAATTCAAAAAACATATTGTATTTGAAAATTATAAATACATGGGATAGTTAGTAAAATACAGGTCGTGAAATATCAATTGATAAATTAAAGCAGGACTCCATTTGAATGGTTAAATACTTAGGAATATTTAGGCCTTATTCACTTGGATTTAATAATATATTTAATTTATTTATGATGAATGTAATTTCTTAATGATAGCATTTTATTTATTTTTTAAAATTTAAAATAAATAGGGAAAATAAGTTAGGAAAGATATGAAAATGCACGAAACTAGATTGATGGACACGTACTAAAATTGGTACAGGACAAGATTGGATAGGACGAAAATAGATTATACTGAATTAAACAAAACTAAATCAGAATGTACTTAACTTAATTGCATTTGACTGAACAATGTTAAACTTATTTGAATTAAACTTGACTGAACTAGATCAAGCTAAACTCAACAACAATGAGAAAATCTAGACCGAATTAAACCACATAGAACCAAACTAAAACAGACTGAATAATACCGAACCAAAGTGAATGAGCATTACCAAATTGAGCAGAACTAGACTATACTAGATTTAACTTCTCTAAAATCAACATGCCAGATCAGTCGTCTTCAGCCCGCCCTTTCCCTATCGCATCCTCACCACCCTTCCCCCTCGTCACCTAACTGGCCTTCCCCCACCTCCGTCACCCTCCTTCGGTCAGACCCGCCGCCATCAGCCCATCCCCACAATGGCCGCCTCCAAATCTATGAGTTCAAACTCATAATAATGTCATGACAGAAGTGTGTAATGGTATAAATTTACAAGATTTGAGCTTTAATGGATGAAATGATGAAGTGCAAGGTGACGATGTTATGGATGAAAGTGGTCAGGAGAAATGCTGATTAATGTGTATTCTATTTCTAAAATTATGTTGTAATCGTATGTATATTTTAATTTTATACCTATCACTTAACTAGTAATTGTCAACTACCCAAGTAAAGATTTGACTATTAGTTGGAATTTTTCTACTTAGTGTTAAAGTTATTGGTGTTGAATTTTATTGGTGTTGAATTTTATTTGTTGATGTTGAACTTAATTTATTGGTCATGGATTTATTTTGGGAAAAGTAGTTTCATAACCCCTCAGTTACCTTGCAAGTGTAATTACGTCCCCCATTTTTTTGAAAGTACAGGTATACCTAAGACCTGGTTGACTCAAATATAATAACCCTCTGACCGGAAATTAGCACTGACTTATGAATTTTCAACGTTGACCTAATTTGTAAAGACAAATATACATCCGACCAACTTTCACTTATATTTCAGACGGCTTTGCCCCCACCCTGTTTGCTCTCCACCCATTGGAAACCCCCTCCCAATGGACCTTGCCACTACGTTCCCTCACCCCCACCGAACCTCCCAACCTACTGGACCTCCCCCACTCTTCGTCCCCTTCCCATCAACCGGATCCCCCTCCACGAGCCTCGGCGTCACACCTTCCCACTCAACGGACAACCCACCACACCTCCACATCGCCTGCAACCAACATCTGCTTCGCCACCAATCCGTCGCCACCACTAGAAAGTCAGAATGAAACCCCAATCTGCTGCTAACACTAGAAAGTTAAAATGGCATCCCTAAATGGCCCATGTGAGCCAAGACGATGCCCCGATAATCCTATTTTGGAAATAATCGAAAACAATGATACATGATGATCCAATTGAAAACAATGGCCAATGATTCCCTAATCAGAAATAATGGGACATGATGCGACAACGAGTTCGTAACTTCGATGTTGAATAATGTGCCGACATCCTGGTTGGTGTGGGTGTCAATGCAGAGAGACATTGATTAGGATTTATAACTCCTGAGGATGGTGGAGGAAGATGCAGGGGGGAAATCGAATTTGGGAAAAGGCCGACGAAGAGTATTAGTTCAAAGGTGAAGACGAAAAGCTCAGACATTTCTTTAAAAAAAAAATCATTCTAAGGATATTTTGATCTATTTAGCTTTTACTGGTTTTGGCTAGTACTAACCAAAATCGCAGCAAAATCAAGGTCATATTTACACTATAAAAAACTCATGGCTATATATGTGGGGTTATATTAGCCTTTTTTCAGTTAATGTATTGGTGTCAAAATTAATTATTTGGCGCTGAATTTAATTCGTTGGTGTTGAATCATGGTAAAATAAATCCAATGGGACAAGTCCTTAAGCACCAATTTGTTGAACTTTTTTGCAACACAAATATATTTAGTTCGGTAGAAATAGAATTAGTTTATGAGAAATAAGTTAAGTATATCAAAATATATTCAGTTTCATCTGAATTATTTTCCAATTTGCAATCAATGTCATTATTATCATTATAATATTTAGCATCTAATAGGTCTAATGATTAGATTAAATTTTCATTTCAATTGTTTGATGTCTGATCCAACCCACCCTAGTTCATTTCCAATTGTTGACAGTTCAGTATAGTTTAGTGCAGTCAATTCATTTCAGTTTAATCTAGTTAAGTCTAGTTCAAAATTTACTCTTATGCTATTTCCATTATTATTGGCCATTATTTCATTTTCCCCCAATGATAAGTTGTTTAGTCTAGTTTAGTTCAATATGATTTATTTCAGTTCATTACATTTCATTTTGGTTAAATTATTCCCAACCCACCTTTCTTATTCATTTAAAAATAATAATTTTCATCAAATTTAATTCTTTTCAACAAAAATAATTTTTATTAATTAAAAATAATTGACGTTCAACATATTTTGTCTCAATTAGATAGGGGCCCTAGGAAAAAAAGTATCCAACCTCGAGGGGCATACTGTCTTCACGAGTCTCACGGTGAATTACAAGTCATTATTCATTTAACTATAATAGGGCATACTGTCTTCACGAGTCTCACAATGAATTACAAGTCATTATTCATTTAACTATAATAGTTTAATTTTTATCATACAAGGACGTCACGATAAAATTCTTTGTGTCACGATAAAATTTACAATTCGTAACAGGGGTGTAACATGAACCCTGAACCTCTCTTTCTTAGTCTATTCTAAGAAAAGTTGCACATTGATATTTTATTCTATATTTGACAAAGAATCAAGTTGAAATGGCCTAATAGTTCCTTGTAAAATTAAATTTTGAATATTATTCTCAATATAAATTGGGCTGACAAATCAACAAGACCAACTATATTTTAATCCAAAATTAAATAAACCAATATTAATAATTTCATAACTCATTCGACCCTCATTCCCTAATGATACACAACCACCCTCTCCCGACCATTTCACCCTCTTAACACCAATCGCTCAATCCATCTCTGGTATGAATTGAATAAACAAAAAAAACTCTATTTAAATCCCATACTTTTTTTTGAATGCTAATCTTTCTCTGCAAGTATACCTTCCTTCTACCGCCTCCCCTAGGGCTAACAACGGGGAAAAGTGTGCGAGGATCATGGCCACCATCACAGTTAATTTCAGCATTATCATACCTAGTGATTTCGGCCACCACTATTTCTATCACAACATTTGTCCCTATCTCACCCCCTTCGCAACACACTCCTTCTGCCTCCCACTGGTGCCTTTACTATTTTCCCGCCACTATCAATCCTCTCCCCCTTCCTATCTCTGGAAAAAGTTTCAAGCACCATCAACAAGCACCTCATATAGACAATCGAGTAGCACCGCTAGAAGTTTTCATTTTCTTTGTCTTCTCCCCGACACACTAGAACTACCTCAAAATCACTATTAGTTGGGATTAGTTCCCATTTATTTTATCCACCACCATCATTGTTGAGACGATACTTTGCTTCCCATGTCGTGTGAGAATTTGAGAAAGCCTCTCGCCCGGAAAGCCCTAGTTACTCACAAATCAGGTCGAATTTGATGTCGATTACATAGAGTCTAATGTCAGACTCTATGTCGATTACATAGAGTCTAATAGCATTGAGTTCTCGACGAAAGAGGACATGGATGACTCAGATTCCGATGCCTCATAGTTAATGTGATTGTTCGCTTTGCACTGTTCGAGTTTGGCCCTACTCCTCTTTAGCTTCCAATCTTAGGTGTAGTTGAGCTATCTCTCTTGTATTTTTTATTTGATGGAAAATCTTAGCTCAGTTATAAGAAAATAACGATTGGTGACAGATTCGACGAAGATATTCAGAAGAGAGATGATAGTACTTTTTTTCAAAATTTTAATAGATTAAATTTAAGGGATTTTCTTTTGGAAAGAAATTACTTTTCATTACCAAAATTGAATTTTACATCCTTACATCATCCTTCTCCTTTATCCATTCTTCTACCATAAACTTTACACATTGTTTTCTAAGGCTTGGTTTCATCTAAGATCTATAGACTATACACCCAATGATGCTTTTGGTTAAATCTTCTCACTGCATCCTCTTCCTTAAACAACTTTCATTCCTTGCTCTCCAAATAGCATAATCGTTTTTGTGGCCGCAAGTTTCAACATTTCAGCCCTCCACCCTTTTCTTTCACATTTTACACCAGCCAACATTTCTCTTTCTCCCATCTCTGTGGTTGTCTTTCAATTGTCAGCCAAGCCAAAACATTGCTCTAGAGTGCTTTAGTTCTCCTGCATTCAAACATAAGGTGATCAATGGTTTCCTGCTCTTCAAAAAATCAATAGCCACTATCCATTTCCATTCCCATTTTCATCATTCTATCTTTTGTAAACAGTCTCTAATGGCAGCTCATCCACATTATAAATGCTCTTGGTCTTGCTTGATTGTCATATAAGACTTTCCTCCAGATACTTCCTCATGTTCACCTCTCAAAGCTTGGTACACCTTCTTCACATTAAATTTCCCGTAATCTCTCTATTGCATCCACTAATCAATGGACCGAGCCTTCCTTATGCATTCATCAAATTTTTAATCATCCAAGAACTAAATCATGGGACAACAACATTTATCACATCGCTGTCTTTTATATAATAGGCATAGATCCACTTGATCTATATCCTATCAGTCTTTTTGCATAAATTTCATAGATTCTTCATCATTACAGTGTCATTCTAATCCGCCAAAGAGACTATATTCAGTCCACCTTCTTTCTTTATTGAGCATATTTTCTTCTAGGCTACCAATGACTTTCTGGTGATTTCATCTCCTCGACTCCATAGGTATGATCTGCAGATTGCATCAATATGTTTCAGTACTGATTTTCGAATTGGAAAGCAATATATCCAGTAGTTAGCAGCTGCAGTAAGATCACTTTTAATCAACTGTATTCATCCTGTATAGCTAAGTAACCTGGCACTCCAATGTCTGATCCTCTTAGTAATCTTCTCAATCAGTGGTTGGCAAGCCTGCACTGTCAATCTTCTACTAGTTAGAGGTACCCCCAAGTACTTAAAAGGTAACTCCCTTAATTCAAAGCCTGTTATTCTGAGTATTTCTCTTTTCTGCTCCTCCTTTACCCCTCTAAAGAACACCTTGCACTTTGCTTGATTAACTTTCAGCCCTGTAGAATTTGTAAATCTCTTGAAAGCTGTCATTAGCACTTGCACAGACATAAGGAATTTTTGATCATTTTAACATTGGGCGACATTGTCCAACGTTGAATACAAATTTGAATCATATTATCCACGTATGAAGTAGCTGAGGGTTACAAGCACACTTAATTTTTATTTTTTTTTACAATTTGACACGAGCCAAGCAGTCAAAATCAATTTTTTTTCTTGTATAAATGTTATCAATTTTTATTTTACATTCTTGCCTAAGTTTCACTCATTTATTTTATTGAGAAAGTCTCATGAAAGGTGGCATGTCAATAAACTCATGGATAAGCTCCCTGACTATTTACCATAAAAAATATAATTTTAAACAAATTTAAATATTGTATTATATAATTTAAAATAAATAATAATGTGTATTTAAATGTAAAAATATTTAAAAACATAATATAAAAAATACTACACTTTTGAAAAATTAATAACTTCGTTAAAACCCCCAAAACTTTGAGCTCAACTCATTTACAGTCACTAAACTTCTCTACTCTATCTCAGTCATTAGCTTTGCACATTCTACTTTTAAGTTTGGTTTAAGCCATGCTATACACACAATACTTTTCAAAAATCTTGCTAACTACTTCACTTCCCACCCCCTTTTCCGAGAAACACTTCTCATTCCGCCACTTCCAAATCCAATGCACAGTCCCCGAGACAGCAATCTTCAACAACTGCAATTTTGTCCCTTTGCCTTTGCAGTTTGCCAAGATCCAATTCACCTCATCATCCCATCTGAGTTGTACCCAAGACCTCTGTAACCATCTCAAAATGCAGTTCCAAACATATCTAGTTTGACAACATTCAAAGAATAAATGCTGTACCGATTTATCTTCATCACATAATGAGCACCTACTATTAATAGTTACTCCAAATTTCCTCAACCTATCCCTCATTGCTAGCCACTTGTAGCAGCACATCCAAAGAATAAATTGAGCCCTCGGTCTCGCACAATTCTCATAAAAAAATTAACTCCATACTTGATACGAATCAGGGTTTTCAAATTTATTTATGAAATTATGGTTGTAGGAGGATAACACTATACTTTTTTTCCCCTGAGTTTTTAATGAAGTAGCGTGATCATTTGCAATTTATTTCATTTTAGAATAAGGCCCATTAACTCGGCTATGTTGGCTTGGAAAAGTTTTGGTTATATTTTAATTAGGGTTTAGAATATTTAGCTTTGATTTGATTATAATTAGATTTAGTAAGTTTAGATAAGGCAGATTCATTCAATAACTCATCCAATATTTGGATTGATTTACTTGGATGAATATGATCATCATTTAGATTTATTTTAGGTATTGTAGTTAGATATGGTTTTAGTTTCTTAAAGCTGTCATAAGTAATTCCAGTTTCTATTTGTATAGGCCAAATTATTCCCTATAAATAGGGGAGACCATCCATGAGTTTATGCAACCATTTATCAATCATATATTCAGACTTTTTGAGTTCATACTATTTGCTTGCGAGCATTCTTCATTGTTGCTTAATCATGCAGGTTAATTAATTATTAATACTTTTTTATTTGTAACTAATCATGTGGGCTAGTTAGTGAGGAAATCTCGAATTGAGAGTAATTCCTAGGGCTAGTTACTGATCAATTCGTACGACTATACTAGGGTTTGCAAAATCCCTCGTTTAGTCAAAGATTTAAATTCTGCAATCCAGCGTCTTCGCAATGAGATTCATATCAATTCCTTATCTAGTTTCTCTGTTTTCAGGTTTTCGTATACTTTCCTAGTGAAAAACTTCATGTTCACCTTTTGCTCCATCCATGCCTCCACATTGAGCATTTTATCCCTGCACTTGCTCAGGATTTTAACCAGCCACGATGAACTTGCTGGAAATTTTACATCCATTACATCTTTTCCTTGTATATAATATGCATGGAGCCATTGGATCCACAACCGATCAGACTTCCTGTTCATGTTCCACAACGTCTTACTGATGCACGCCTCATTCCACTCATTTAGAGACAAGACACTCCACCCTCATTTCTTCTTGATTCACAAATGGTGTCCCAAGAAACTGGAGATTTTCAAGAAATAACCTCACCCCCTATCCAAAAATAAGAGCTACAAGAAACTTCAATATATTTCAACACAGCTTTCAACAGAGGAAATGCTTGCATCAATAATTAACCACATCAAATAGCACACTTTTTATTAGTTGCATTCGTCTCGCATAACTGAGAAGTTTTGAGCTCCAGTGTTTCACCATTTCCCCCATTTTCTCAATGAGCGGCTGGTACATTTGTATCGGTAATTTTCGACTGGTTAATGGGACTCCGAAGTATCTGAACGACAATACTCCTTCTTTAAAGCCAGTTATATCCCTAATTTTCCCTTCTACACATCATCAACCCCACCAAAGTATACCTAGCATTTACCTTTACTAACTGGAAGACATGTGGATTCCTCAAATATCCTATAATCTTGCGTCAAAATCTCCACAGAGTGCTCATCCCCCAATTGAAAGCAATAAGAAATCATCAACGAAACTTAAACTGACGATCCCCAATAAGTCGCAATTAGGATGAAGTTTATACATCTGATTCATACTGGCTCTCTGCAAACACCTCGCCATGCACTCCATTACCAGCACAAACAGTAGCATGCAAAATTGAGTCACCCTGTCTCAACCCCCGTTTGCTCTGTACAAATCAGGTTAGGTTTCCATTAACCATATACCATAATGAGACTGATGTTGTACATAACATTATCCATTTCACAAACCCACTAAGGAATCCCCTCTCTAGCATTATCTGTTTCAAAGTCGCCCAATCGACTGTATCGTACACTTTCTAGATGTTCATTTGAATAGTGCATCTAGGGCCACCACTTTTCCTGTTGTATCCCTGAGCAAGTTCGTAAGCTAACATGATATGGTCATGTATGCACCTGCCCGGAACAAACGTTGCCTGATTACCCAGCACAATCTCTTCAATCACACTCCCTAGCCGCTTGTTAATACTTTCAAGATAATTTTATATATAGTGGAGCGACAAGAAATAGGGTGAAAATCTTTAACCTTCACAGCAGTGGGACTTTTCAGAATGAGTGTGACTATAGCTCTATTCACAAATCTATATAGTCTCTCATTCTCAAAAAAATAGTGTACTGCACTCATTACACCCCCTCCAATAACCATCCAGTTAGCCTTAAGGAACTTTGCATTTGATCCATCTCCTCCAGGGGCTTTAAGGTTGCCAATGCCTTTCGGTGTTGCTCTAACTTCATCCTCCTGCACTAGCTTCACTAATTTTCTCCTACTTTCATTTCACAACATTCTCCCTCTCCTTGTTGCCTCAGCATTAATTCATTATGTTCTCTCACCCTCCTTACCCACCAAATTTTCGTAAAACCTGACTACCTCATTTTCCATCCCAACCTGATCAGTAATTAACTCCTCATTCTCAGCATTCCCACCACTTTATTTTTCCCTTTTACAAATGCATGGAAATAAGCATTATTTCCATAAACTAAATGCAACCAATCCACTTTTGACCTTTGTTTGGAAATCTTCTCATCTATACAGTTCCACTTATACACCTCCTTAATACATAGTATCACCTTCTGTATTTTGTTCCCATTTATCCTTTGTTGGATCAGATCCTTCTGTGCAGCCTCCAGATCACATCTGGCCTTTTCATGTTTGTTTTTCACACCTCCAAACTTTCTTACATAACCCTTCAAATCACCCTGCAATCTGATTAATTTTTACCATGCCACATACATTGGCATGCCCTTCATAGGCCACATACATTGGCATGCCCTTCATAGGCCTCATCTAGATTGCTTTAATATCCACAAAACCTCTTGATTCTCAAGCAAGTAGTTTATAAAACAAAAATGTTTCACCTGTTTCCCCTTCTCCTTAAAGTGTTTCAGTCTGAGTAATCCATGATCAGATACTCCAGCTCTCATGTTCTCAACAAGCCCCTCTGGAAACTTCTGAAACCACTGTATGTTTCCCAATGCTCTATCAATCCTAGAATAGATCACACTGTCCACTTGTATATTAGTCCAAGTAAAAAAATCACCTGAGCTTTCACGCTCACTTAAGCCTGTCATGATCATCATTTGTTCAAGGTCCCAATATTCCCCTCTCTGTACCTCGTTGCCTCTAATCGTTTCCTCCTTACTCAACACATCGTTAAAATCTCCAATGATAACCCACGACCTCTGTATAAGACTCTGATACCTTTCAATTTCAGCCTATAATTCCTTCCCCCACTTCAACAAATTCCCCACACATACAACTGTAACCCAGAAAATGATCTTTCCATTCCTGTCACATACCTCACACAATATCATCTTTTCAGTCACTTTTTTTCTTTCTCACTTCCACCTTATTTTGATCCCACAATACCCAGATTCTAACATAGGGTTGTGATTTATAATTGTCTTCTATCCTCCATTGACCAGAAGAGACTTTCCTTACCTCCTCAACATTCCTTTTTTTTTACTTTTGTTTCTACTATCACAACAAGCATAAAATTCAGACCTACGAGATGGGAGTCGATCTCTTTATGCTTTCATGCGTTATTTATCCCCCTAACGTTCCATGAGATTATCATGGGACATGCCCATATCACTCCGGAAGCTTTAACTCACTCCCTCGAGACAGTACAGTAAGCCTCTCATCTCCATCAATCTGCACACTATTGCCAGCTCCACATTAGGGGGATAAATAATCACCATCATTCTGCAGCACCATTTTTCCTCTGTTCTTCATTTCAACCACTGTCCACTCCCCACTCTTTCTTTCTTCATTCAAGCTCAGTGGATTTTCCTGCATTACTCTCCCTTGCTTCTCATCCTTCATTTCCATGCCAAACCTGAGTAGTCTTCCTCCTGTCCTCGTTTTCCCTGGATTTATGTCTCCCGATCTGACACTTATCACAGAACAACGGAATGCCCTCCAACTCCACTTTTTGTTTAATTCCATTTCCCTCTACATCTTTTATGATCTTAAAATCAGGGAGTTGCTTAGAGATATTAACTTCCACTAGAACTCTAGTGTAGGAGACTCTCAATTTGTTTCCTGTACATTCGTCTGTAAACAACGACTTTCCCATTGCACTGCCTATTTTGCCAAGACTTTTTGGCCCCCACAAATGCAATGGAAAGTTTGGAAGGTTCACCCAGATTGCTAGGGTGTTAACCATATCCTTCTCCAGCGAAAATTTAGGCTTCCACATCTATAAGAACATGGACATCTGGTATATGGTATTGGGACCCCTTTTCAACACCTCATCTCTATCCTGCTTAGTCTTGAATCTCAGAATAAAATACTCTTCCTCATTATTCAAAACTTCCGGCACACATACAAACAACCAAAATTTCAATAAGAATCTTCTAACCCCACTCATGGTAAGATCCCCCCCCCAATTACATACATAAACAAGGATTTCCCCCCAGTAATCCAGCTCATTTTTCACATCGCCAAATTCAATTTCAACCTCTAGTTCTCCATCAACAATTTTATGTGTAACATAATCGATTCACATATCATTAACCTGGACTCGATTCCCATTGATTATATCTACCCACAATTTCCCATCCCTACTCACACCCATACCACTCTTAACATCATCATCAATCTTAGTATCTGGATTAATAGGTTTTACCTCTTTTTCCGATTGCGTATTCGCCTCCGACGACTCCATTGTTTCCTCCTCTTCATCGCCTTTCTCCTCCTGCTGATAGACCGGATTAACACGCTCTTCCCGCATTGTTCAGCTCCACTCCACGGCCGGCTGCGCCAATTTCTTCCACGACCGGCCTCGCCCCCGCTTCATAACTACTGCAATGTACACTTACTGTGTGTTTTTCGCCCGTACAATAAGCTCTTTTCCCCCTCCGCTTTCAAATATAAAAAAATATATTTTAGAATATTTAAATTTAGTATGTATTTTAACAAATGCAGAGTATGAGTTAAAATATACAGTGATATGTCGATTACTTTATTTTATTTTAGTGCTACTTTATATTTATCTAATCTTAAAGGAAAACCGAAAATGTTAAAGGTGAAGAAGATCGAGGAACATAAGAACAGTAGTCTTTTTTTTTTAAAGAAAAAAAAACTCTGGCTTCTTTTAATTGAAGCCACAAATATTATTTCGGCCCACTTCTTTATCTAAAGAAAAAAAAATCGAAAACAAGATGGCCCAAACTGCGTTAAAATCATCATGGTGTTTGCGGGCCAACGCTCTTTGACAGTGTTGTTCCTGATGTTTCATTTATCAGGATTTGATTGATTTATTTGTTTAATTCCACATGAATTTCCAAAAAAGAAAGGAATAAAGGTTAAGGCTGCAAATGCAAGCTAGATATACAATACTCCTTTTGATCTTCTAATATTGTCACTCTTTTCTATATGAGATTATTATTTTAATAATGACATTCTTTCTGTTTGAATATTTACATACAAGCAACAAAATTACATACAAACCTTCTTTTCTATGACCTAATTAAGAGACACCACTATTGAATCTATTGAAACTCAATGGAGCATGAAATTCCATACATTTGAATAACTAGAGAGACCCTCCCGAGAACACCAAATGTTGCACGACCAACGAACCGCCGCCATCAAAGTCGGAATCACCATGATATCACCTTCATCGACCACTTGCAGGTTGGGAAACCACACCGGGGACTACCGGCACAGTCCCTTAACGATGGGTAATTCCTATCAAGAAATTACTCTAATATTCACAATTATTGATGAGAGTGTCGATTGACCTCTCAATCTTTCACTTGTAGAGAGCATGTATTACCACTTAACCAAGTTCAATTCACATTAATAACACTATTTTCGTTTGATAAGACTTTCAATTTTGTTCTCTAATTTTACCTTTTCAATTATTAATTTAATTTTTTCACTCATTTCATTCGCTTTAATTCATGCGCAAAACTAAAGAATAACAATAGATCTTAGAAATACGAAGAAATACTCGATATGCTTTTTGACAGCTGTTTTTTAATATCATTTCCTTTTAACCTTTTAAATGTGCTTAAGAAAATGAAAAAAAAAAAGAGTACTAATAAGATCAGGTCAAATCAACAGCCCAAAGGTTTCAGGTTTTCATGCGGTCAAAAGATGAAGAATTTACTCAGTCAAGTAGCACTTTTGTTAATTCGGTTGATTTTTTAAAACCGCATAAGCATGTAATTTTTACCCTCATTTTAACCGCTCACTTTTATATTGGAGTAGACAAAGAATGCGCGAAGACAAATGTGAAGAAAATAATATAATTGAGGTAAAGATAATGGCAGAAAACTAAATATTCAAGGCACTAATTATGTAAATTAATCTTGAGCGCTAGATATCTATGAACTTATGTTAAAATGATCTATGAAATACGGAGTACTAAGAACTGATAATTAAACAAGTAAGAAGTTCATGGCAAACTCTTAGGAAATATGATGTTGAATTAGAATTCTAGAAAAGTGAAATGTTTTAGTTGCAGTATTAAAAATTTATTATGCAACGCGTAGTAGTTATAAGTTTATGACTCGATTAATGCAATCTGAAAATTTATTTTAATTTACCATCTAAACTTTGATCTTTCCATAACTTGAAGAAATACCGTTCTTTAAGAGACGGACTCATGCTGCTAAATACCCAAAAAAAAAATGATCAAAAACTCTAAACTTTGAAGACAAAATTAACTATTAAGCTAAAAAGGAGATGATCATGGCTCCAACACTGATTTTATGTCCCCTAATTGATTGAAAGAGTGATTTGGCATTAATTGTATTATTGATATATGAATATATAGAGAGTACAAAAGAGGTATAATAAGGAAAGAATTCTAATCAGAATAAACATAATCTAATCAGGAGTTTGATTTAGTCTAACACCCCCCTCAAGCGAAGCGTCGGATGCTCGCCGACGCACAGCTTGGACCTGAAGAACTCGAACAGCGGACGAGAGAGCCCCTTGGTGAAAATGTCTTCAATCTGAAGAGAAGTCAGACCATGAGCAACACGCATCTTTTCGGATGTCACCAACTCACGAACAAAATGGTAGTCGATGTCGATGTGCTTCGCCCGCTTGTGCGCCACTGGATTCTGAGCCAAGAAGATAGCACTACTATTGTCACATAACAACAGTGGAGAACCAGAAAGTAGAACCCGAAGATCACGAAGCAAATGAGTGAGCTAAACCACTTCTGAGGCAGTGTTAGCGAGAGCACGATATTCAGACTCAGTGCTAGAGTGAGAAACAGTGGGTTGTTTCTTGGCACTCCAAGAAACCAGATTCCTACCAAGAAAAACCGCATAACCATAAGTGGACCAACGAGTCTCCAGACAGCGAGCCCAATCAGCATCAGAGTATCCTAGCACATCAGGAGTACTAGCAGAACAAAACCGGAGACCAAAATGAAGAGTGCCACGAACATACCGCAAAATTCGAGTCACAGCAGCAAAATGACCATCTTTGAGATCCTGAAGATACTGACTCACCGTGCTGACCGAGAATGCCAAATCCGGGCGAGAGATGGTGAGATACTGGAGAGCACCAACAAGAGAACGATAAAGTGTAGGATCCCGAAATGGAGGACTGGTAGAGCTGTGAAGCTGAGAACCAGCAACAAATGGAGTAGAAACAGGTGCCGCGGTAGACATACCGGCCCGATTCAAAATATCCCGAGCATACTTTGCTTGGCCAAGCAGTAACCCTGAGGAGGTAGGCGAAACTACAAGACCAAGCAAGTAATGAGGAGCACCGAGATCCTTGATCGCAAACTCTCTGTGTGTCCGATCAATGAACTGGCGAAGAAGAGTCGAGTCATTGCCTGTGAGAATGATATCATCCACATATACAAGTAGGTACAGTAACGACGACCCTCTCGAAAGGACAAACAAAGAAGTATCAGCTGAGCTGCACTGAAAACCAAGCTGTGTCAGATAACTGCTGAAACGCTGGAACCAAGCCCGGGGAGCCTGCTTAAGACCATAAATGGCCTTTCGCAAACGACAAACATAGTCTGGATGGACAGAATCCTGATAACCAACGGGTTGCTTCATGTAGACTGGAACATCAAGAACACCATTAAGGAAAGCGTTCTTGACATCCAACTGATGAAGTGGCCAGGAACGCATGTGGCTATGGTGAGAACCGTCCTAACAGTGGAGGCTTTGACCACGGGACTGAAAGTGTGGTCAAAATCAAAACCCTGGAATCTGCGAGAAACCCTGCGCCACAAGTCTAGCTTTGTGACGCTCAATAGTGCCATCTGGTCGATACTTGAGCTTATAGACCCATTTGGAGCCAACAATGTTGACATTCGAAGGTCGAGACACCAAATCCCAAGTGTGCTGACCACGAAGAGCGGCCATCTCATCATCCATGGCTGAAACCCAGGCTGGATCCTGAAGAGCAGAGCGATAATCAGTGGGCTCTGTCTGAGAGAGGAGTGCGGCAGTGAGACCATGAGCAATAGTATCCAAATAATCCTGGCGCTGAATGGCACCAGTAGAAGACCGAGTGGCCATCCGATGAGTACGAAGCTGGGGCGGCGAAGCTGGAGGAGTCGAACCAGCTGATGACACCGAGGAAGATCGAGCTGCACTGATCGAAGAGTGGCCGTCGAAAGTCATCGGAGAAATGATAGCCGATAAAGGCTGAGACGATGGCTGAGGAGTGATGGCCAGCAGCTGAGGAGTGATGGCCAGCGGCTGAGGTATGGTGGGCGTTGGGCGAGGAGCTGGGTCCAGGTCGGCCGCCCAGATGGAAGATGGTGGTGAAGAAGGGGCAGCTGGAACAGGCACAGACACAGGCGTGGTGGCCCCAATTGATGAAGTAATAGTTCCATAAAAAAATGATGAAATCTCCAGATCTGAAATCGAACGACTGTCCGTGGAAGATGAGACATAAGGGAAGAAAGTTTCATCAAAATGAACGTGGCGAGAGATATAGATGCGCCCAGAAGTCTGGTCGAGACACTGGAAGCCCTTGTGGCAAGGGCTTTAGCCAATAAAAATACAGGGAATGGATTGGGGTGCAAACTTATCAGTAGCAGTGGCACTCAGACATGGAAATGCACGGCAGCCAAACGGGTGAAAGAGGGTATAGTCAGGCACATGACAAAAAACAACCTCAAAAGGTGATTTGCCACTCATAACTGAACTAGGCAGACAGTTAATAATGTAAACCGCAGATGAGAAAGCTTCCACCCAATAACAGTGCGGCACAGAAGAGTGAAAAAGCATGGCAAGACCAGTCTCTGTGATGTGACGATGCTTCCGCTCAGCCCGGCCATTCTGAGCAGGTGTATAAGGCGAGGACATCTGATGATGAATGCCACATGATATGAGATGAGCCTGAAGTCGGTTATTAGTAAACTCGGTGCCACCATCGGTCTGAAAAATTTTAACCCTATTAGAAAACTGATTCTCAACGAATTTCTGAAACTGGATAAAAGTGTCATAGAAATCCGACTTATGCTGCATTGGAAGAAACCATGTGAATCGCGAGAAATCATCAATGAAAACGGCATAATAAGAGAAACCACCGACAGATAAAACAGGAGCTGGTCCCCACAAATCACAATGTACTTTATCCAATAAACCAGTAGCGCGCTTGTCACTAGTGGAAAAGGGCAAGCGACTACTCTTGTCCATCTGACAGGGAGAGCAACTGACAGATGCAGGTATAGCAGAAGTGACAGAAATAAGATCCCGTCGATTCAATAACTGAACAGTATCATGAGACACATGACCGAGGCGAGAGTGCCACTCCTCAAAAGAAGCATGAAGCTTTGTAGAGCGTAGTTCGCCTAAAAAACTAGAATCACCAGTCTCAAGAAAATAAAGACCAGGCCTATGACAGCCTTTACCAATTATCGTCCCTGTAATCTTGTGCTCAATGGAAAATGCATCGGCATCAAATATAACACGGACAGGTAGATCACGAGTAAGCTTACTAATGGACAATAAACTTCTAGTAATCTTAGGTACCACAAGGACATCATTAACAGAGAAACCAGATAAATGACATTGGCCGATGTGAGAAATAGATAATGATTCACCATTTCCAACAAGAATAGAATCAGAACCACGATAACATTGTACCTGATCAAGATGACTGGTGTGAGCAGTGATATGAGATGTAGCACCTGAATCAACGATTCACTGATTCGACAAAGAATGACGGTTGTGACCATTCAAACTGGCCTGAAACTATAACTTGTCCGCAACCCAATTAGTGGAGCAATCATCCCGAGACGTAGAACCCAAATAAACCATAGCAAAAGCCCAAGAATTGCACAGAAATTGACTGGGTGCTGATTAGATTATGAAAAACTCGTGATAAAGGACCTCAACTCGCGATAAGCAGTATCAACTCGCGATAAACAGCATTAACTCGCGATAAATAGCATTAACTCGCGATAAACAACATTAACTCGCGATAAAATGAATGACGCGAGAAATCCAAAAATTTTGCCAGTCGGAGCGCGTGACTTCACGCGCTGGAATGACGAAACGCGCTGGAATCTCCTTCGCACTTGTTTTCACGCGCGTGACTTTCACGCGGGCGCGTGGATCTCGCCGCCGGAAAAATGGGGATAATCGCCGCCGGAAACTCGCCGCTGAAGCTCGCCGCTGGATGCACGAAACTCGTCATTGAAAATGGAGAGAAGAGCTTCGCCGATCGCCGTGAAGAATGGCTTCGCCGATCGCCGTGAAGAATGGCTTCGCCGCTCGACTCTGGGAAAAGCCTCTGGACGACGACGACGCCTCTGGAAGAACTCCGATGCCGATGAACTTGTTAGTACTCCAGTGGGCTGAAAAGGTCCGCCGGAATTTGACCGGGAACTGCCGTCGGGATTTGACCGGAAACTTCCACCGGGAAAAAAAGAGGTGCTGAATAGTAAATTAAAATTTAGGGCGTAGGATCAGAACTTGCTCTGATATCATGAAAGAATGATTTGTCGTAATTAATTGTATTATTGATATATGAATATATAGAGAGTACAGTAGAGGTATAATAAGGAAATAATTCTAATCAGAATAAATCATAATCTAATCAGGAGTCTGATTTAGTCTAACATTAATCTCCACATGTTGTAGGGCCATTTTTAAGAGAAGAAAGAAACAATATTAAAACTTAAAATAGATGGATTTAATCAAAGGAACACTACTTTCCGTTTCAACTATATTTGTACAAAAAGTTTTTTACTTTTATCATATAATAATGGTATACAAATTTTAATATTGATCGAGAGAAACTTACGACAGACTTAATAATACTATAAATAATAATATTATCATTGAAATATTTTAATATAATTCAAAAAAATTGATAATTTAATGAAATATATTAATTATCCAATATATTTATTAGAGATGACAAACTCTTGGGAAAGACCGTCTTCCCATAAGATTTTATAAAAAGAAAAAAAATTGATGCATTATTAAAAATTTATCGTGCAACGTATAGTAATCATAAGATTTATAACCCAATTAATACAAAAGTTATCATTTCTTCTAATGTACCGTTAAAATTTTAATCTTTCCATTACTTATATCAGAACACCATCCCCAATGATTTATGGAAATCGTGTTTCACGGTTGAGATATAATGGAAGAAAAAGGTACCCGAGAGACAATAAACACTGTTGGATAAGTCCTTAATCAAATTCTCAGGGGAACAACATGATTAGTTGACTTAAGAAGCAAGGCAATTAAAGGTGATGAGTGAAATTGCCCCCAAATAACCAGACAACTCACTTTAAGCAAGGCAATTAAAGGAGTATCATATTCTTGATTGCTAGTCTTTTTCTTATTCCAGGCTGTTGAGTTCACCAGTTTCAGCTGCATGAATGCATCTCCACAAATTACCATCATGGAACAAAATTTCGCGATGATTTTGTACATGCATTTTGTTCTGAAAATTTGATGATAATCCTGTATTTGATAGTGAGGTGCACATTCTCTTTGTGGGATTTAAATTATTGGATAAATATTACTCTCATACCTAGTGTAGTGTTGTAATAAAGGCATGTCATACCCCCGTTTTTGTTATTTATGACACACTTATTATAAATGGGTGGTCTAATGTGATGCAGCCTAAACTTTAGGCAAGGGTCTTTCTAAAATTCTAACAATATTCTACCTTCAGAGACCTATCTCTAATAATTTTACAGGAACCTATTTTGTATGGACCTATCGCTAATAACTTTCCAGTGGCTTTTTTCGTCTGATTTTTTCCATCATTTTTCCGCCACCTACGATCTGCAATTTTTTTAATATAAAATGCAAAAAAAATCAATTAAAAACTGCAGCAAAAAAACTGCAGCAACATCAGCAAAAAATAGCAGAACACCAACGAAAAATCATAAAACGTCAACTAAAAACTGCAACAAAAAATATATTAAAAATTAAATAAAACATAAAAAAATATATAAATATATAAATTAAACTGAAAAAAATGCCGACTATAACTAACAAAAAATCAGCTGGAAATCATAAAAATATCAACAAAGCTGAATTGTCATTTAAAAAAAACTACAAATATCAACTTATATCACCCATGCAATGATTGAGGCACTTACAAGTTGTACTCTAAGCACCAATTTGTTTTCATAACACACACAAGTTATAAAATAAGCACCTACAACCTACATTTGAAGCACTAACAAAAAAATTGAAAACCTTCAACGTAAGGAAAAAAACACTACAAAAAATCAACCATACTATCAAAAAACCTACAAACATCAACTCCTAACAAGCAACGATTGAAGCACTTACAAGTTGTACTCTAAGGACCAATTTATTTTCATAACACACACAAGTTATAAAATAAGCACCTACAGCCTACATTTGAAGCACTAAAAAAATGAAAAATGTCAACATAAGAAAAATTCACTACAAAAAATCAACCATATCATAAAACAAAACTACAAACATCAACCCCTATCACCTAAAACTCATCTAGAAAATGAAAAACATCAACATGAGAGAAAAAAACTGAAAACATCAATAAAAAAGCTACGGTACCTCAAGAGTATAAATTATTCACTTTGAAAATCATAAAACATCAACGATTTTATTAAAAAAAAATTCAAACATCAAACTATACCACTCAAAAGCTACGAACATCAACTTCTAACACCTGAACCTTATCTGAAAAATGAAAAACATCAACGTCAGAAAAAAGACACTATAAACATCAACTCCTATCACCAAAAATTTAGCTGGAAAATAAAAAAATATCAACATGAAAAAATATTTTAAAAAACTACAAATATCAATCCATGTTACCCAAAAAATTACAAATAATGAAAAACCTCAACTCATATCCAATTAAATCTCAACCAAATAATGAAAAATATCAACATAAGATAAAAAATGCTACAAACATCGACAAAGTTTAGGCTGCCTAAATTAAGACTATGTGTACTATAAATGCATATTTTCTTTTATTTGACATCATTCCCATTTTCGGCAATATTCTTTTAATTTTATCCATTCATTCTACTTTTTACTTTCTACTTTCAATTTCATCCACTCATTTTTTTTTCACTTGAATCTAAGCACCTAAACATAAGGTGCCATAAATAGAAAAACATAGGGAGTATCAAGTTTTTAGTTCAACCCACTAATAAATTTTGTATTGGTTTAATTTAATTTAATTTAATTTGACCTATAACTACTATTTTCACGTTGTTTGATTTTAATTTAGTTCAACTGAATTTAATTTAGTAGAAATCATCTTGAAATAACATGTTTTAATTTCAGTTATTCCGACGCTTTCCAAACTTCCAAAGGGAGATACTAGTGGCCGCGGTTAATTGGTACTCCTTTCGATCCATTAACAACTTTTCCTTTTTTGTTTGGTCCCTAAACAATACTAGCATTATTTTTCGTCAATTTTTAAATTATTTTTTCTATTCAATTTGTTTTTTACTCTCCCATTTCAACATCATCCACTTATTAAATTTTTTTAAAAAGGGAAAAGTTTAAAAATTGCCCTATTAAATTAAGAAAGTGCAGAACCCTGTAAAATTTGAAAGTGCTACACTAACCCTAAGTTTTTGAGCAATGTTGCATATATACCCAAATTGCACTATTCTGGTGTTGACTAAAGTAATTAAGACATTGACCTAATATGAAAAGACAAAAATACCCCTAATCTTGAAACTAAAAATCTAATGACCATTATGCCCTCTAATCTTCTTCTTCTTTAACTTCAAACACCCTAAACCCATTGCCGTCGTTGAACACTGCCGCCGCCTCAGCCCCGCTTCAGCCCTAACACCTCCTCCAAAAATCTCAGCTCCTCCCACGCCCAAAGCACAGTCCCGCCCGCTTGTTTTTCTAGCAAGATATACCCATTTCACACCATCATCTCCAACCACCATCAGATTAATCAAGAGAATTCCCAAATCATCAAATTAATTCACATACCATCGCTGCCATGACGGAGTTCATCAGGCTTCCCGCCCTCCATCGCCGCCACGACGAAGTTCATCCCAAGTCAATTCCGATGACCTTCTCTGCCACGGCAGAGTTCTTCCCATGTCAATTTAAACAAATTCTTAAACAAATAAAATGAATTCAAGAATGAAAATGAAGCCAACAATCAGGCGGAGAAAGCAAAAAGACAAAATCATGAAACGGAAATCGATCGTCCGCGCAACGTTAGAAACTATCGCTCTAACGACGAGTGATGCCATCATAGTTCGAGTCCCAACTAAATTGCAAAGCATAAGAAAAATCGGAATAATTCATAGAAAGATACTCGCCTTACAATTTCAAAACTGGTACCTTCGCTTCGGCATCGCGATGCCATCTTCCACTGCGAGAGAATCAGTGTCATTACTTTGTAGATATTTTGAGATACGTCGGAGTCAATTGCAAGCTTCAAATTGTGTGTGCTTTCATCATTCTCCTCTTTGAGCTTTCATTTTGCGGTACAGAGTTCTCAGCAAGTGTAGAAGATAAGGGTAATAATTGTGTGTCTGTATTCATGAATTCAGGATACATTATATTGTAGTACATGATACCTATACAAGCTAGGAAAAGGTAATAGAATACAATTACATCTACAATTATTATGGTAAGAATATTCTAATTCCTTAACACTCCTCCTCAAGTTGGAGCATGGGGATCGGAAATGCCCAACTTGTCAAGTAAAGAATGAAATTGGTTACGTCCGAGAGCTTTAGTGAACAAATCCGCAGGTTGGTCTGTCGTGCGGATATGTTGAGTAACAATAGTGCCCGATTGAACAAGATCCTGGACAAAATGACAATCAACTTCAATGTGCCTTGTGCGTTCATGAAAAATTGGATTTACCGCAATATGAAGAACGGATTGGCTGTCACAAAACAATTGCATAGGAGATGAGTGCAAATCCCTAAGTCCTTCAGTAATGACTTAAGCCATAACAACTCACATGAGGTAACCGCCATAACACGATACTCCGCTTCAGTAGAAGACCAAGAAACAGTAGGTTGCTTCTTAGTCTTCCAAGAAACTGGAGAATCACCAATCATTACAAAATAACCAGAAAGAGAACGCCGAGTAACCGGGCATGCAACCCAATCCGAATCACAATAAGCAGTCAATTGTAACGTACTGTGAGAAGAGAGAATTAAACCTTGACCAGGATGACTATTTAGGTAGTGCAACACATAAACAACTGCTTGCCAGTGAGGAACACAAGGGGACTTCATGAATTGCGCAAAAGTATTGACTGAATAACTAAGTTCAGGGCGAGTAATAGTTAGGTATATCAGACGCCCAACCAGGCATCGATACTGCTCTGGGTCATGGTAGGCTGGACCTTCAACACATGCCAAATCATGCTGTTGCTCCATCGGAAAGTCAATCGGTTTGGAGGAAGATAAACCAGCATCTGATAAAATATCCAAAGCATATTTCCTTTGCGAAAGAAACATCTCCTCCGGTCTTCTAGCAATCTCTATACCCAAAAAATACTTAAGTAGACCAAGATCTTTCATATGGAAATAGGAACTTAAGTATTTTTTGAACTCAGGATGAGCGAAGAAGAACTACCAGCTATAACCAAATCATCCACGTAAACCAGAACATGTAAGGAAACTGATCCACGAGAAAAGACAAATAGAGAGTAATCGGCCTTACTCTGAACAAATCCAAATGCTCGTAAGCCTAAGCCAATTTAGCAAACTAATTTCTAGGAGCCTGACGAAGACCATAAAGAGATTTCTGAAGGCGACAAATCTGTCCATGTGGCACAGCATAGCCAGGCGGGGGTCGCATAAACACCTCCTCATGCAAATCACCATGCAGGAAAGCATTGTGGACATCTATTTGACGCAGTTCCCAACAACGAATAACTGCAACAGATAGGAATAAATGAACATAACTCATCTTCGCAACCAAAGCAAAGGTCTCAGTACAATCAATTCCTTCCACCTGGCGATTCCCAAGAACCACTAGGCGCGCCTTATGATGTTCAATAGTACCAACGGACCGAAACTTCGCCTGGTAGACCCATTTGCACCCAATGGACTTTTTATTTAAAGGCAAAGGAGCCAAAGTCCATGTCTGATTGCGCCCCAGCGCAGTAAGTTCTTTCGTCACCAATGAGCATGCTGGGAAACCTAAAAATAAGTAGTGGGATCTGTACTAGATGTTACAACACCCAAAAATCTAGAATGCATACTAGAAAAACTATCACAGTTCACATAATCACTAAGGGGGTAGAGAACACTCGAGGAAAGTGACGACGCATGAGGGAATGGAGTCGGAAGGGGGGGTCTTCAGTAGTAAAAGCACATGCATAATCATCACAATCGTAATCTGCTAAGTAAGACGATGGTCGGCGAGATTGAACACTCTGTTTGGTAGGTGGCAAATTGGCAGCGGAACCATCCGGGACCAGAGAAGCTGGTAAAGTAGATGCCGAAGGTGAATGATCGACGGCGGCCGACGGATGATGACCTGCGGTGATTGATGGTGATGCACCAGTGGCGGAAGATAAAAGCTGACTAGCGGTGGACGACGGCAACTGGTCGGCGGTGGATGGTGGCGACTGGTCGGCGGTAGATAGAGGTGACTAGCCGGCGGTGGGCGGCAGAGATGAACTGGCAGCAGTCGGTAGCAACTGACCACTGGTGGATGGCGGTGGGCCGACTGCTACTGGTGGCGGGCGACAATGACTGGTCGATGGTAGATGGCGGAATAAAAATTCTGTACGACTTCGGCAGCAGGGAGGAGGAAACCGGCGGTGATGTGGTGTGGCACCGCTGGGTTCGTCAAAAGAAGCAGATGTCGGAGTTACAGAATACGGGAATTGGTCTTCAAAAAAATTGGCATCCCGACTGGTAAGGATCACATGGGATTCCAAGTCAAAAAGGCGATAGCCTTTCTTTTCGACAGGATAACCAAGAAACAGACACCACCGACATCTTGGTGCAAACTTGTCACGATATCTGGGAACATGATCAGTAAAACACAAGCATCCAAAAACTCTTAATGATGAGTAATTAGGAGATTGCCCATAGAGCAACTCAAAGGGAGTGCGACAGTTGAGATGCTGTGTTGGTGTGTGGTTAATCAGGTAAGCAGTAGTAAGAACACATTCTCCCCAAAATTCAATCGGAAGACTGGCTTGGAACCGTAAAGAACGAGCCACATTGAGTAAATGACGATGCTTTCTTTCAACTTGACCATTTTGCTGCAGTGTGTCAACCATAGATGTCTCAAAGACGATCCCAGATGCAGTAAAAGGAGATCACAAAGGAAAATATTTAGTGTTGTTACCAGCCCGAACACGTTGAATTGTTCGGTCCTACTGGTTCTTCACTAAGGCACTAAATTCTAAAAATCTAGAAGCTACTTCGGATTTTGCTACTAACAAATAAACACAAATAGCTTGGGAATAATCATCAACTATAGTAAAAAAATAAAATGCACCACTAGAAGATGGTGTTCGATAAGGTCCCCAAACATCAAAATGAATTAATTGAAACAATGCAGTAGCATTTGTAAAACTCAATGGAAAACTATGTCTAGTCTGTTTTGCTCTAAAACATATAGAGCAAGGAACATAATGTTTATTAGTGCCAAAATCAATAGAAGAAATAGAAGACAACACCGTGGAGGAAGGATGTCCAAAATGCTGATGCCATAAGTCAGAAGAAGATACTGAAGCAACTGTAGGAAGAGACTACATGATAGGATGATAAACAAGAGTATCCAGCAGACGAAGCGAAAACACCCCCCCTTTCTGTTCACCCACGCCATTCACTTTCCTCATACTAATTGTCTGTAAAATGAAATAATTTTTAGTAAACAAAGCTAGATATTTCAGGGTAGATAACAGTCTAGAACATGATGACAAATTGCACCGCAATGTAGGTATATATAAAACATGAGGTAGAGTAACACCACCAAAGCAAATAGAACCATATTGAGTGGTTGATGACACCGAGCCATCAGGTAGAACGACATTCACAGTATCAATAGTAGTAGTAAGATCAGTAAGAGAACCTTTGTCACCAGTCATGTGATATGAGGCTCCCGAATCAAGTATCCATGGTAAAGTAGACTTACCAGACTCATTGTGAGTAAGAGAATTAAACTGATTAAATAACTACATGGTCGTGCTCCATTGGTCATTAGACAGAGCAGGGCCAAAGTCAGATTGGGCAGGGACACGACCAGAGGAAGCCGCCGACACTAGACTGGGCGGGAGAGGGAAGGCCGTGGCAGCACCTCCGGGACCGACGGTGGTGGCGGACGGCCGGAAAGCTGACACCGGTTTCTTGGTGGTCCCGGCTTTCTCCTTTAACTCTTTGAACCATTCTGGTACACCATGTATCTGGAAACAGGTATCTTTATCATGACCCACCTTGCGACGACAATGTGTACAAACAAGATTCTTGCGGTCAGATGCAGAAAGAACAACTGGCGAAGAACTTGCAGGTGGTGGACGTCATGTAGCATAAGCCGTGGAGTTTGAAGAAGGCTCACAAGCTCGAATGACAGCTTTATGATTCTCCTCCTGAGCAACAAGGGCATACACTTTCATGATAGATGGCATTGGATCAATGCTCATGATATGTGATCGCAAGGTGTGAAAACCTTCCTCGAGGCCAGAGATGAATTGATAGATCAAATCCTTCTCTATTTCTTGGAAGACTTTCAAAGAAATATTGCAATGGCATAATTCCTTGCTCTCTTCACAGGTACAAACTAGGGAGGCTGCATGCATTGATAATCTGCAAACAACTTCTTCAGTTTGGCAAAGTAGATGTCGATGGACTGACCATTTTGCCTGCAACTCTGAGTAGCCTCTTGCATTTGCAAAACCTTCATACCATCGGCAAGAATAAATTGTGCTTTCAGGTTATCCCATATATCCTTAACTGTGGAAAATGAGCTTGTAGAAGATCTCAACACTGGATCCAGATTTTGCAACATCCAGTAGACAAGGGTAGCATTAACCCCAGGCCAATCAGCAGCATCAGGATGACCATCCCGGGGTTTAGTAATGGATCCATCAATGAACCCAATCTTGTTCTTAGCCAGGAATGTGCGGCAAATTGCGTCAGACCATTCAATGTAATTTTCTTGACATTTCAGCGTGTTCGGTATGATTTGTAAACTTGGACCATCGCCATAACCAATAAAGTAAGGATCAGTCGACATACGACCAATAGGTAAAGTAGTCCAAGGCCCAGATTGCAACTGCAACTGCTGAAGTAAAGTTGCAATCACATCATAACCACTGATATCGTGAAGTTTTGAAGCCACAGGTGCATCAAGACTAGTTCGTTCTTCAGAGCAAAACATAGTGGAAAATCAGGTATAGATCAGCAGCAGGTACAATGATTGGCGATGGATCAGATCGATAGGACACACCAGCGCGTTGAACTAGCGGCGGCGCGTGAAGGTTGGAGAGCAGCGGCAGCAGTTGTTGGCGTGGAGCAGCGGCAGCGGCGATGCGTGGTAGGTGTAGCGGCCGTACGTGTGGTGTTCCGGAAGCTGCAGGAGCTCAGGATTTAAGGCAGCGGAAATTTTCTATTTAAGGTTTTGGGATTTTAGGCTCTGATACCGTGTAGAAAATAAGGGTAATAATTGTGTGTATGTATTCATGAATTCAGGATACATTATATAGTAGTACATGATACCTATACAAGCTAGGAAAAGGTAATAGAATACAATTACATCTACAAGTATTATGGTAAGAATATTCTAATTCCTTAACAGAACGCTTTACGTGTAGAGTGTGTGACTGTGTGTTTTGTGCAGTTGATATTTTTTCCGGAAATGCAACGAACCAAAGGATACTCTCTTTTTCCGTTTATAAATTTTGGGGGTGTGAGGGGGGGTGGGGGGAGTTTTTCGTCCAGGAGAATATATTGTAGAAGGGAGTTGTTTCCTCCCTAGCAGGAGACCTTCAATTGACCCTCACAAGGGTGGCCCTGGACCCTCACAAGGTGCTGGGATTCTGCGGCGATCGACGGAGTGGGAGCGGGGAGTGTTGATTGACGGAGTTGAGTGGGCAATCTTGATAGGAGAGGGTGGCGGGTATAGGCGGGAGGAGAGTAGATGTCATGGTAGCTGTCGGTTCAGAGGAGAGGTGGTGGGTTTAGGTGGGAGGAGTGGAGAGGTGGTGATGGTTGTCGCAGAAAGAGATGGAAAGAGATGAAGAAGATAATTAGGCAAAGTGGATAGGGCTAATATGTCTTTTCTGATTTTATTTTATTTTTGAATATTTTAACTTTGGGGTATAATGGTCATTCCACTCATTTCCAGCCAATTTGGCCGTTGACATTTCAGTCAATGAAATTCAGGGTTATTTTTGCACTTTTAGATTTTACTAGGTTATTTTACACTTTCGATCAAAACATAGGGTTAAAAATACACTTTTCTATTTTAAAAAAAATGTGCCAATTGATTCGTGCCAATCTTAAAAGACTAGAAAGAGTATTTTTTACGACAGTTTTGGCCTGCTGAAGGTTGCAGCGCTGTGCAACCTCACGGCCGATGCATGGCGGTTTCAAAATTAGTGTCTCTGAAATTTTTTATGCCAGATCTAGTTTAGGGGGAGAAAAAAAATTTATGGTCGAAAACAACCAGTGACTACAATCGTAGCATTAATTTTACGAACTCGCATATTCTAAAATTCGATTCCAAACTTCAATCCAAAAATTCAACCACAAACATCAATCCCAAAATAAAATCTAAGAATAAAATCTATACACAAACTCAAACATACAAAGAAAAATAACCCCTACGCGAACTCGGTATTCTCCTCTTGTTCAATCTTTGCAATTAATCAACCTACTTTCGGATGCTGGGGAGTTTCAATTGGATGCAATTCAAGCAGTGAGGGTTACTTTTTTGTTCAGAGCTTCAATCAGGCACAAGCTATGCGGCAAGGAGACTCCGGGAAAGGGTGGGGAGGAAAGGAAAAAGAGCGAATAGAGAAGAAAATATGAGGAAATGAGGAGGAGGAAAATTGAAGAAGTATAAAATGTGGAAGGATAGGATTTTAGTATTTTACGAAAGTTGATTTTTTTTACCACCATTAAAAGTAGGGATAAGTGCCAATATAACCCTATCTACTTGAGTAAGTGTCAATATAACTCTATGATAATTTTTAGTGCAAATATAACCCTATCTAGTTAATGAAAGTGCCAATATAACCCTCAGACCCCATTTCCGGCATTGACCTCAGTTTTTTGGCATTGACTCTATGTAAATTGACCAAAATACCCTTTGGGCTAACTCTGAAATTATATGGACTGCCGTCGGATTAGGTAGGGTTATATCAGCACATTATGAAAATTGGTAGGGTTAAATCAGTATATTCCTAAAATTTATAGGGTTATATCAGCACATTAGTAAAAAAATGTAGGGTCATATCAGCACATACTGTAGAATATAGGGTTTTAATGATGTTTTATTTATTTTGCTGTGTTTAGTCCGGATTGATGATTCGATGACCTTTGGTGTTGTGTGTGATTATTATTTTGCCGTGTTCTTCGACCTAGGGTTTTTTTATGTTAATAAGTTTTGAAATGAGCCTATGATATGTGATAATTGTGTTTAATATTAATGATAGTGTCATGATGTCAAATTTTATGTTGTATATGATATTGTTATGATGTTATAATGGTGTATATGATGATGTGGTCGCCCGTTAAGGCCAGCCAAGTACCACACACTTAATATTTATAATATGTACTGATATAACCCTATAAGTTTTAAGAATTTGCTGATATAACCTTACAAACATTAGAAATATGCTGATATAACCCTAAAAACATTAGGAATGTGCTGATATAACCCTTAAAATATTAGGAATGTGCTGATATAACTCAATAGGATTTCATAATGTGCTGATATAACCCTACCAGTTTTGGTGGCGGTCCGGCGAGAGTCTAAGGGTAATAACGTCATTTCCTATTTTTTGTAGTTTAATTTTTTTCATAATAGAAAACATGTAATTTTATTAAATTCCGGCTAAAAGTTTTCGGAGAGGGTTATATTGGTACTTTCACTATCTAGATATGGTTATATTGACACTTTCAAATACTTAAAGGTTATATTGACACTTATGTCAACTAAGTTAGGTTATAAAAACACTTTTCTCTTGACAGTATAATTCTTAATGACAACTTTTATTTAACTCTCGTTAAAAGTTGTTTGAATCGTCGTCTTAACATTCCACACGCGTTCAAAGATCAAAACCTCAATATGAAGGCGGTTTTTCAGAAATAACACGAAACCATCATAAATTGAAACCGTTATAAATCATTTCTACACTGGTGAGATTTGAAAATAACAATAAGTGAGTATACTAAATTTGAAGTGGTTTGTTGCGTTTATACAAATCGAATTCATTTTCATGGTATACAAAATTTGTTATGACTTCTCATTCACCTTACCTTACATAGGCAATTTCTCTCACTGGTTGAGAGCTCTCCATTTTCTCTATTAGCAATATTGCTCCTCTTTTTTTACCTCTTACTACTTATTTCTTCTATGATTCAATTTTGATTCTTCTTATTCTCTTTCCTTATAAACACTTCTTCTGGTTTTTTTTCCCTTCAATTTCTAACACGGTGTTTCCTTTTCAAGTACACTGATTTTCCCCGAGTCTTCATTTTTTAGTTTTTCTTCTCTCAAATTGAAATTTTCTCATCACCATCTCAGTGTAACATCTTTTCATCATGTTTCATGTTCAAACCCACTAGTGAAAAAGGATATCAACATTTTCTGAAAGCATGATTAATTATTTGTAGAGTTTCATTATCAACTTGGTCGAACTTCTATTGTTTTTGTTCTTCCTTTGTCAAAAGGAAAAAATATATAAAGTGTTTTTTTAGAATCTATCCTTCAACATATTTTAATCTTTCTTTTGTATAAGATAATTCCTATTTCTTTGCCACGAGAAAATCATCTTCAATGGCTAGTGCATAAAAAATGAGGATTCTTATATGGAGCAGACACTTCAAAATCGGGGTTCTTCATTTTCTAATTTCATAAGGTCAAAGAAGAAAAGTTGCCTAAATTGGTATTGTGATATGAATCTCCTTACGAAGATATATTTAGAAGCACTCGTGATCTGGTGGATCAAAGCACCTTCTTTATCGAAGAAGACACACTCAAATTAAACTAATGAACACAACTTGATCTTTAGTGACACAAGGCCAAACCTCGGTCCAAGCACCACTTGCACGAATTCATCAAAAAGAACTATGAGTTCTAAGCACTAAATCAAAAACAAAACCCAGCGGTTTAAAAGCTTGAATAAGCAACGAGTTTAAACTCAATACATGATGTATTTAACTGATAAAAGATGAATAAAAATGTTAAGACCATATCCTATATATAGGTCATAGGTTCGATCATTACAAGACAATATTTGGTAAATCCTGGCAAAACCTGTTATGACCTATGACATCTTCTAGAAGCTTAAGTCATATCATATAAAACTTCTAATTTAAATCCAATGTTGTCCAAATTCTTGCTAAAAGCTTTCCCAAATTCCACCTATTTTAGTCTTTCTAAATCTTATCGAATCTTACTAAATCTAATTAGATTTGAATTGATCTTCTAAAATCTAAATGCATCCACAAATTCATCTCCAATTGGGCCAACATGGCCGAGATATTCACGGGCACAAATGAAAGAAAACTAAACTAAGAAAGTTTTAAATCGTTGTTGAACCCACCCACACTAGTGGAGAAGCCTTGATTAAAAGCGATTATATTGGACCAAAGAAGACACTTTTTAGGTGTCTTCTCAGGTCCTGACTTTGATCGATCCGATCAAATGTGGTTTGAAAACCGCATTGTATTGGGATATGAAATAGGTTCCGAATTCGGAACCTATTTCTGAGGTCCCTAAAATAAGGCTGCTGGAAACATAAGGTTTATGGCAGTGAGAAGCAAACCCAGATCTGCGAAATACAGCAACCATAGACCCAACACATCACTACGAACAATAAAATACAAATACAACAACATACACAGGTTAGATGGGAAAAGAAATACATCTATTGGCGAAGGCCGGCTAAGAAGCCTTTCATGGCGGTGGAAGGAACTACAGCAATAGCCTTCTCCAGCGAAGCCTTTCACGGAAAAGCTCTCACCAGCGAAAACCTCTGTCGCAGAGGAGCCTTCAGTGGAGGGCACCCAGTGGCGGCGATAACTCTCTCAGCCAGGGACTTCAGTGGCAGAGGACAAATAAGGGGTAACGTGAGGTGGCCAGGCACGACGGAAGAACAGAGGGCGGCGCACGATGGTTTGGCATGGTGGAGCCCATGCGCAGTGTCGTGAGGAGGAGGCAGTGATGTCTCAAGGAGGAATTGACGGTTGAGCAGGGAGGGTCGGTTGTGAGGGTGAGAAAGAGAGAAACTAAATTAAGGATAGGTAAAAACTAGAATGAGCGGCGAATGGAGTTACAGTTTTAGGAAAATAAACTTTGGGGGGTGGAGAAACCATAGTTGCTTTATATACTTGGCCAATAAAGACACTCCATTAAAGAAATTCTTTAATAGAACCGCCTTTAGTTGATGTCCATTAAGTTTCTTTTAAAAAGTGTCTTTAAAAATTTCAGGGTGACTTGGGAGGGAGTTCCGACTTCAGAACCTCCCTCGAATTGCTACCTTTAATCAAAGGTTTTCCACTAGTGCCACTAAATGAAGGTCTAGTCGGTTCTTTTAAGATGCTTCATTAGTCTTCATCTTCATGACTTTAATCCTTGGAAACAAGAGTGATTTCATCCAACATATTCCCCTTGTAATTTTTGAATCTTTATCATGAATCTTCTATATAAATGCATTCAAGGTCGTATCTCTAAGTGTAAAGTCAAGTGGTATTCATTGAATATTTTAATTGGCAATTTTGTGAACATATTTGGAAACAAAAATCTTTCCATGTTGGAACATGCGGATTAGCATATAGACGCTAATAAGTTCTTACGCATAAAGGGTCAGAATATTATGGTATTTGCGAGATATGAAAATATGAATATTCTGCTATATTTTAGGCGTGTAGAAGCATAGTTGATTTATGGAAAATCCCTACAAAAATGGTGTTGATATTATCAAATATATGGGAGATATTGTGATAAGGAAAATCCCTTTATTTATGGGAGTTGGATATGCTTCAAGAAGTAGATAAGGAATAGGAATATTATAGAGAAAATTATGGAGAGTTTCGATCTGCCCATGGCTATAAAAGGGGACAATCACAACTGCATTCAACACGGATTTTAATAGAGAAAATATGAACACATATTTTCAATCTTTCGATAGAATTGCAAAGAGCCAGAATTTTATGTTCCAACATACGTGACCTGCCGTTCAAAGTTCAAAATCATATACCTTAATTCCTCGGGAGGAGGAGATCCAGTGCCAATGAGTTTCTAGGGCAGAGGGAGTCTGATCAAGGCGGATTGGTAGGTAGGGGAGCTAGCAAAATTCACAAGTTACAGTTAGTAAAGATAAGTATTTTTGTATGATGTACTTTGTACTGTATTTTTCTAATTAGAGGATTCATTCTGAACTGGGCACAGATGTAGGTGGATTTCACCAAACTGCACAACCAAGTCTTGTGTCGTTAATGCTTTAATTTATTGCATACTTGGTTAGATAGGTTATGTTGGAACATACTAGTAAGAATTAGAAAAATTTGGTAAAACCAAATTTCAATTGGTATCAGAGTTTGGTCATTTATTTTTCCCTTGGTTGTGTCAAGGAAAGTGTGATCTGGTTTTACCATGACAAATAAGTAGGAGCTTCGGTGTCTCGGCCATCTCTACTAGAAGGCAACAACTACAATTATTGGAAGGCACGCATGAGAGTTTTCATCAACTCACTGGATGAACTTGCGTGGTTATATGTTGAGAATGAGTGGAATCACCCTACTGAAGATGCTGATACAAGCTCTAAGGTGAAAGAAGGAGAGTCAAGTCAAAAGGAGCAGAAACTCAAAGACAAACCTAGTTAGACTCCTGATGACCCCAAAGCACCTCTGGCGAATTAAAGGCACTAAATGCAATCTTCACTACGGTTGATGAAAACCAGTTTAAACTCATCTCTACATGTCATCAAGCCAAGAAAGCATGGGATATTCTGCAAACTGATCATGAAGGAACCAGTCGAGTTCGAGAATCTAAACTACAAATGTTGACTACTAAATTTGAGGAAATTAAGATGAAAGAGGATGACACCATTGCTATATTCAACGGAAAACTCAGGGACATCTCCAATATGGTATACCAACTCGGAAAAGTCTACAAAGAGGCGAAGCTGGTGAAAAAGACCTTGAGATCACTTCCTAAAAGGTTCGCGATGAAGGTTGCGGCAATAGAAGAAGCAAGAGATGTAGCCACCATAAGATGGCGTTTCAACCAGCTACAAAGAGGGTCCAAAAGGAGTTGGCATTCAGAACATCTTCATCAAAGGACAATCACGAATCTGACAGTGATGATGAATTTGAAAAGCTTGCACTTATCACGAAGAATTTCTCAAGAATGCTGAAGAAAGTAGTAAACAAGAAATCTTAGGAGAGGTTTGGAGGAAATAGACCAAGGCCACAGGATTCTGGTAACAATCGTGGAACGAGATTTGAGATAGGAAATCAGCAGTTCTCCAGAAATTAAAGTAGAGAACCAAAATAGCCTAGGCGAATTCAATGCAGGGAATGTGAATGATATGGTCATATTCAAGCTGAATGTGCAAACACTTGGAAGAAACAGGGAAAATCTTATGTCACCTCGTGGAGTGAATAAGAAGAAGAAGAGAAAGACGAAGATGAACTTGTAAGCAACTATGTGGCATTTGGAGCAAAAATTTAAGATGCATCGGAGGATGGATGTTCCAACATACTGGATAAATTTGAAACTGTATGTTCCAACATAGACCCGTATGAAGCATCCAGTGATGAAAGCGATGGACTTGCGGTTAGTGATGAAGAAATCTATAGCGCTTATGAAAAGATGTATGCCATGTGGCTCTAAGTGGTTGACACAAACAAAGAGCTGAAGGAAGAAAAAGTGCAGTTGATGGAAACAGAAAGAGAATTGCATGTAAAAGTTTCTGAACTCAGAAAGGAAAATGAAGAATTAAATGAAAAGCTAGTATTAGCAACCAACAGAGCTAAGAATTCTGAAGCAGTAATTTCTAAGCTAAATTCTGGAAAAGCTAAATTTGACGATATTTTGGATATGGGAAAGAACTTTGGAGATCGACACGGATTTGGGTATTACAACCCACTCAAAAACACAGGCACACTCAAGCTTAAGTCACACAAGTTACTCGAGAGTCCAGTGAATTTCAAGACAAAGATTCGAGAGGTAAAGAGAAAGTTTGGTAAGCCCTATCAAAGGAAACTTATTATCTGCAGCTACTATTCATACCAAAGTCACTCCGAGGATAAATGCCACAAACTATTCAGAGATCAAATGGCAGGATGTCAACTCGTTGTATGTTCCAACATAGGTGAAGTCTAGAAAACCAGAACGGTCAGAAAGGTATGGGTTGTCAAAAGATCTGTTACATGCCTTGTTGCACATACTTCGCTTATATCATATTCCAGAGATTCGTGGTACTTTGATAGTGGATGCTCTCGCCATATGACTGGAACTCAAGAATTCCTTACAAATATCACACCTTTCGATGGTGGTTATGTTACGTTTGGTGATGGAAAGAAGAGTAGAGTGGTTGGAAAAGGTGAACCACAGATTGAAGGATTTCCAGTATTCACTAGTGTGCTGTTCGCGGAAGACCTGAAGGCCAAGCTACTGAGCATAAGTCAATGGTGTGATGACAATATGATTGTGGAATTTCATAAAGACAAATGCATAGTGAAATACGGAGAAGCCAAGGTTCTTTAAGGCATACGATCATCAGATAATTGTTATCTGCTGGAACAAGAAGTACGATGTATGATCTCGAAACAAGATGAAGGATTTCTGTGGCACAGGAAGCTCGGTCACATCAATTACAAAACCTTGGTGAAAATTGCAAATGCAAAAGTTGTACGAGGTATGCCCACCTTAACAAGCAAGGACGGAATTGTGTGCGGACCATGTCAACAAGGTAAACAATTTGATCTCCCCACTCATCAGTTCAATATATAACCACCTCAAGAAATCTGGAATTATTGCATATGGATTTGATGGGTCCAGTCAATACACCGAGTATAGGTGGAAAGAAATATATCTTTATATGTTTTGATGATTTCTCCAAATATACATGGGTAGCTTTTCTTAAACAAAAATCTGATATGGTGGAAGTATTCAGAAGTCTGGTGATAAAGTTACAGACTGAAAAAGGAAGCCCAGTTGGAAAGGTTGTTCGAATTCGTAGTGATCATGGTAGAGAATTTGAAAATTCTCAATTTAGTGATTTTTGTGATGAGCTTGGTATTCAACATGAGTTTTCTGCACCAATAAATCCTCAGCAGATTGGTTTTGTAGAACGGAAAAATAGAAGCTTGTAGGAGATGGCTCGAGTTATGTTAGCCGAGAAAGAAATTCACAAAAAATGGTGGGCATAAGCTATTAACACAGCTTGCTATACGATTAATCAAGTATATCTGCGTCCATTCACCAGCAAAACATCTTACGAGATTTGGAAGGGTAGGAAACCAAATGTCTCATACTTTCATGTGTTTGGAAGCAAGTGCTATATCCTCAGAGATAGAGAGCAATTGGCAAAATTTGATTATCGCAGTGATACTGGAATTTTTCTTGGGTATTCTGTCAACAGCCGTGCTTATCGTGTTTATAACAATCGGAAAAACACACTTATGGAGTCTATAAATGTTATTGTGGATGATTCTGAAGAAGGACAAAAGTCAGAAGTCGTTGAAGAAGAATCCGGTAACACTCATGTTCCAACACAGCCTCGTCAACTTGACAAGGCAGATCTATCACATCAAGAGCAGATTGATGTTGGAACATCTGATCAGACTGACGTTGAACCTGTTGACACTGAGTATGTTGGAACATCATCTCCCACTGTCGCATCCTATGTTCCAACACAGGATAAACCTGAATCAATGGCACGGAGTACTTGACCAGTTCCTCAGGTGGATTACAGGAAGTTGGCAAGATTACAATGCTTCATCTCCCTCATTGAACCTAAGAATTACAAGGAGGCATTACTGGATGAATACTGGATTGTTGCAATGCAAGAAGAACTAGGTCAGTTTGCAAGAAACGATGTATGGTATCTCACTCCTCGCCCGAAGGGTGTTAATGTCATCGGCACAAAAATGGATTTTCAAGAATAAATCTAATGTTGATGGCTATGTTACTCAAAACAAAGCTAGACTGGTTGCTCAAAGATACACACAAGTTGAAGGTGTTGACTTTGATGAGACATTCACACCAGTTGCCAGGTTAAAGTCAATTCAAATTTTACTTGCTATTGCCTACTCTATAAATTTTACTCTGTATCAAATGGATGTCAAGAGTGCATTTCTAAATGGTGTGGTAAATGAAGAATTTTATGTGGAACAACCTGAAGGATTTGAAGATCCTCATTACCCTCATCATGTATATCGCCTCAAGAAGGCCTTATATGGTTTAAAGCAAGCACCCGGGGCATGGTATGAACGACTTACTAACTTTCTTCTTAAGAAAGGTCGTCGTCAAGGGGGAGTAGATTGTACCTTATTTGTGCTTGTTAAGTCATAAAAAATTCTAGTTGATCAAAAGTTATACAGGGGAATGATTGGGAGTCTATTGTATTTAACAAGTAGACCAGATATATGTCTCAACGTTAGGATATCTGCAAGATTTCAGGCTGATCCAAAAAAGCCTCATCTCACAGCAGTCAAAAGAGTAATTAGCTATGTAAGTGGGAGTTCTGAGTATGGTGTATGGTATTCTAAAAATCAAGATTCTAATTTGATTGGGTATAGTGATTCTGATTGGGCTAGTAATGCTAATGATTGAAAGAGCACTACAGATGGATGTTTCTTTATTTGCACGAATCTGGTTTCTTGGTATAGTAAGAAATAAAATTTGATCTCCTTATCCACCACAGAAGCTGAATATCTTGCTGCTGGAAGCTGTTGTACGCAATTATTGTGGATGAAGCAAATGATGAACAACTATGGAATTCATCAAGGCCCTTTGAAGATCTTATGCGACAACACAAGTGCTATTGATATTTCAAAATAATCCAGTCCAGCACTCTCGAACTAAGCATATTGATATAAGGCAACATTTTATTAGAGATCTTGTTGAAAGGAGGGAAGTTGTGGTAGTCTATGTTCCAACATACGAGCAAATTGCTGATATTTTTACAAAGCCTTTGGATACCGCCACCTTTGAAAGTCTCAGACAACACTTAAGTGTTTGTCAAATTTGAGGTAATTCTTGTCTTTATTCAGCTGTAAATATTTTATTTTTTTTGTCGAGAAATTCAAAAAAAAACAAAAAAATAGAAAGAAGAAAAGCTTTACAAAAATAGTAGTTGTATAGTTATGGTATGTTGGAAGTTGGTATGTTTTGAGTTGATGTCTTGAGTTGACAAGAGAGAAAAGTTACATCATTACTATCTCGAAAAAGGGAAAAGGTTCTGCGGCAACAAAGGAAGTTATGTGAAGAGTTTTGGTTGATTTCAAAGTTGTCTAAATCCCTCAAAATTCCTCTATTTCCGGTCACAATCCCACACATCTTGGTTTTTTTTTGGATTCTTGCCAACCTACTCCACGCTTTTTCTCTACTCAACCAATTCTTGATGAAATATGTCTCCGAACCAAACCTCTCCCACGGTCGAAGAGAAAATTCAAGAAACTCATCAACCTTCAGAATACATAAATGATGAATAGATGAAAGACATTGTGGAGGCGGTTCGGTCTGAAGGTGACGGACAATGTGAATAAAATATCGAGGCTGAGGTGATCGATGTTGGTAAGGAGAATGCAGATGTCGGTGTTTCAAGCTCCGGTGGTGAAAGTCACGATGGAAGCACCAGTAACAAAGGAAAGGGTCAATTTCAAAAGGTAACTAACCCTGATCCTCTAACTCTTAAAATTCATGGGATGGAATTCAAGAATGGAGACGATATATTTGAATGGCTGGAAGCAAATAGAGTTACAATAGATTTGACAATGATTAAGAGTATAGAGGGTGAATTCTTGAATGTTAAGGCCAAAGAATTTATGACCGGGGATATTGGAGATTTGTGGAATATTGAAAACCATAAAGTGGAGTTCCTGGGGGGAGGGATGATGAGTACAGAGGGAAGGACAAGTTTCACATTTATTCATCTATCCCTCGACCGAGCTGTGTTTTTGTGAGAGAAATTAGCAATGATTAGGTAGCAGGACGTGATGTGATCAAGTCCACAGATAGGTTGCCTATAGGATTTTTTTTACTTAAGGGCAGCTCAGAGATTGGAAGAACTTAGGAAACCTATGATAATCAAACTCTCAGACAGCGATGAAGAAGACAGTGATGCCTATGTTCCAACACAGGAGACAGAGGTTGAAAATACTGTCGAGATGGAAGTTGATGATGAAGATATGGGGGGAGATCAGATTGAGGTATCAAGTGATGGAGAGAAACCTAGAGAGCCTATGTCTAGACAGAGTGAACCAGACCAAGACCAGCATGGTGGGACACAGCCTGCTGAAGAAGACGAAGCTGAGGATACTGAATATGTTCTAACACAGGAACTTCCTGAGAAGAACTACTCAAGTGATGAGGTGCTGGGTGAATTCTTACAGATGGCCAAGGGTAAGAGAAAGGTGGCTACTGCAGAGGTTTCCCCACCAACTAAAAAGGCCACAAGGAATCAGGAAGCTACCAAGAGGAAAGTGTTGCCTCCTCTACCTATTAGTGATGCTATGTCATTCCCATACTTTGATATAAAATGTGAAAAGATGGGAGAAGTATTTGCTGAGAGGAAGTTTATCTATGAGAGACCCATATACCTGGAGGCATACAGGGCTAGTGGTTTTTTGAATTTTCTGGAATTAATTGGAATGAAGAGGGCTGCCACTGTACAACTTCAATATAATAGGGAGGTGGTCATTGAGGTGTATGCAAACCTGATGGCGGGAAATCTAGAAGCTGACTCTCCTTGGTTTGAAAGGGTGTACTTGCGGGGAAAGATTGTGGACTTCTCGGCTGCCAGAATAAATAAGATTTTGGGGTTGCAAACACCAGAGTTTGAGGGGGTGTTTTCCATAGGATCTAGATGTGATAGATGATCAGATTCTGGAAACAGTCTCAGGAGGATACAAGATCAAGTGGCCCAAAACTCGTTATTCACAAACCTCTTGTTTGTCATCAAGGTTCTTTGGTCTGTATCAAGTAGCAGTCAAATGCTGGATGGCATCCTCGAACACGACAACCCTGACTAGAGAAATGGCTAAGCTGATGTTCTGTGTTGGAACACAGAATACAGTCATCCTTGGATTGTTCATTCAGCAGAATCTGGTGAGGCAGGCTATAGCCCCTAAGGCAAAACATGACATTGTCCATCTCTGTTTGATTTCAGCGTCAGCTAGGAGTGCCAAGGTGAAGGGGAAGGCAAAATATATGATTATCGACACGGAATTCCTAAGGCCAAACAAAAAGACATTTGGGATGAGGTATGTCTATGATCTACCGTGGAATCCTTCTGGGCCTACTTCTTCAACTGCTGAAAAGAAGGCTAAACTGCTGGTCCTGAATGCAAGACTAGGGGTAATAGTCATTCAAATGGCAGTGCTTGAAGCAGAAATGGTAAAACTGGAGATTGAAAAGGCTCAGCTGGAGGCATGCTCCTGAAATTTTTTATTTCTATGTTCCAACATAGATGTCACAGTCAGTGGGAGCCTGCTTTCTCCTTATTTTTTTTCGATTTTATTTGCTTTTGGCATATTTATGGCCCCAGGTGGAGAATTTTGGATAATTTGGTGCTGTAATCTGAAGTTTTTTTTTTGGTATTTCTGGAATTCCGGTACTCGGTTCTGGTATTCATATTTGTATGGAATTCTGGTATTTAATTTTTTATCAGATTCAGTATTGTGCATATATTCCAACATAGGTAGAGTTGGGAAGACCTATGTGGTTGATGACAAGTTTTTCGTTGTGATATTAATGGCTAAAAAGATTTGGGTCCACAAAATACCAAATTGGGAGATTGTAAAGTCAAGTGGTATTCATTGAATATTTTGATTGGCAATTTTGTGAACATATTTGGAAACGAAAATCTTTCCATGTTGAAACATGCGGATTAGCATATAAACGCCAATCAGTTCTTACGCATAAAGGATCAGAATATTATGGTATTTTTGAGATATGGAAATATGAATATTCTGCTATATTTTAGGTGTGTAGAAGCATAATTGATTTATGGAAAATCCCTACAAAAATGGTGTTGATATTATTAAATATGTGGGAGATATTGTGATAAGAAAAATTCCTTTATTTATGAGATTTGGATATGCTTCAAAAAGCAGATAATGAATAGGAATATTATGGAGACAATCATGGAGAGTTTCGATCTTCTCATGGCTATAAAAGGGGACAATCATGGCTGCATTCAATACGAATTTTAACCGAGAAAATCTGCACACAGATTTTCAATCTTTCGAGAGAATTGCAAAGAGCCAAAATTCTATGTTCCAATATACGTGACCCGCCGTTCAAAGTTCAGAATTGTATACCTTAATTCCTCGATAGAAGGAGATCGAGGGTCGACGAGTTTCGAGGTCAGAGGGAGTCTGATCAAGGCAGATCGGTAGTTAGGGGAGCTAGCATAATTCACACGTTATAGTTAGTAAAGATAAGTATTTTGTATGATGTACTTTGTACTGTATCTTTCTAATTAGTGGATTCATTCTGAACTGGGCCAGGCCCCGCAGATGTAGGTGGATTTCACCGAACTGCGTAAAAAAGTCTTGTGCCGTTAATGTTTTAATTTATTGCATACTTGGTCAGATAGGTTATACTGGAACATACTAGTAAGAATTAGAAAAATTCGGTAAAACCAAATTTCACTAAGTTTCTTCCTTGACCTAGCCACAAAACCTGGAAAATTACTTAGAAGATCTCTAACATGAACTTTGAATGTTCGATCAAGCCCTGACATGTCTTCATCCTTGGAGTTGGCTTTGATATTTATATAATATTGTATTAGGAATTTTAATGAGGGGAACAAAGATTTCCCTTAATTATATTTGGCTAACTCTTGGATGTCTGATTTGGCTGTAAAGATAACACTCAAGGGGTTTGTAGAGTGGTCTGTATCAAAAGCATTTCAACTACCTAATTGCTCAGTTCCAGAAACTCAAATCCTTTTCCAAGACCTCATATGCAAGTAGTGTTACACATCGATGAGCAAAGTAAATCTTTGAAGATGCATCTCACCAGGTGGATGTATACATGGAAGCTTGAGTAACAGAGTAAGTGAGAGTCTCAAAGGTTCAAAGGAACATATGATTTTTTATTAAAACATGGGAGCACTTTAAGGTACTGGCTACTAGCTTGGTGATAAAAATTTTAGCAACGAGTGATTCTTTAATCATTTCAAAACAGAGTTCTCAGTATCTCAATACCAAACTCAAACCTTAGACACAAATTATACTTCAGGGGCCAATGTTAGTTTCCATCAACAAGGAAGCTCAGCTGCTTCGAAAAGGAAACGAACTTGAGATTTTAAGGGAACGAACTTGAGATTTTAAGGAAATGAATTTGAGATTTTAATGTTCGATGAGACATAGTACTGTCACTTCCTTTAGTATAACATAATAAAGTGCAATTCGAAATGAATAAAATAAAACACATACATTTTATTACTATTAAGCCTAATTTTTCTCTTATTTTCGCTTCCATCTTTACCTATTTGACAAGGAGCAGCTCAAGGAGAAGACTTGTGAAAAAAGAAAAGGTTGATCTTACAACATTTACTACATTTGAACAACACAACAATGACCACAAATCTCTCTTTCGCCTTCTTCAACCATAGGCTCGAACCTCGTCCAAGCCGAACCATCAACCGATGTAGCCAATGTATCGAAAGAATGAACCATTGAGACAGTTCTCGACTCGCCCGGCATCTTATAACCCGCCAAGAAGAACAAATTACCTTTGATCGGAGCCATTGTCAAATAGAGCCTCTCCAAAACTTGGGAGTCATCTCCATAGCTATAGGTAGAAATTGGAGATGGAAATATTTTTCTTTGTGACCTTTCAACTATGTTCCATATCCCTAGTTTTCCATCAAATGACTCAATGTGACCTTTCCACACATTGAGACAATCACCCGAGCTATACAATGTCTCCTCCAATGCCACTATTTGATTAGGTGGCACATCAAGCTGCCACATCCCCAACATGAGGTCCCACTTGCCACTCTGGATATCGTACACCTCAGCCGAGCACCGGTCAATGTAATTCGATTGACAAAATCCTCCAACCACGTGGACCTTCCCCTGCCACGTCACCCCGACACACTTGTACCGCAATCTATTCATATTCGGCAAGGTATTCCACGTGTCAAATGATGGATCGTACACCTCAGCTGAAGAGACGCCACGTCCACAAGCTAGCGTTGATTGTCCTCCGCACACATATATTTTATTGTCAGAAACCGTGCATGCAAAATCGTACCTTGGTGTACTAAGCGATGAACATTTGGACCATGTAGCTGTCTGAACATTGTAGCACAACACACTCGAAATGACCTCAATATCCCTCCCAAAATTCTCGGTATCTCTCCGGCATAATCTCCCTCCGATAATATAAATTTTGTCTCCGATCGAGGCCATCGCAAAGCCCTTCAAGGCATGATTTCCCTCATCAACTAGTGTTGGAACCGAACTAACATAATTCCATGTGTTTTGACAAGGATCATAGTACTCCAACCAATTTGAGGCGCTAGGGCTGTTGCCATCTACCTCCCTTGAACAAAACGATGCATAAATCCGGTAACCGGAAGCACAATTTTCCGGCAAAGACGAGGCTGGGGACATGATTTTGGATTAATTGTGGGAACAAAATGTGCATGTTCATCAGTGGAGTCTGTTCGAGTTATTATAAGCTACTATTTGCGATACTGAAAGTGAGCATGGCGTAGGGATCAATGGTGTAGGCTTTGATAGCATCGATCAGGAGCGAAATTTGTTGTGACATTTTTACTAGGATATTCACGAATGTTATGTTTAGGTTATTTTTTTCTCCTCAATTTTCACATTTTCCTCATCGGATTTAACGAGCTGGAGGAGAATAATTTGGACTGGATATTGGTTGAACCTAAAATGTTACATCGTCTTCGTTCGCAATATTGGCTGCATTCTGCTTTCGTTTCTTTCTGCGCTTACAAAGCAGTGAGACAGGACAAAGCTACAAACAATGAAGTTAACTGTGCCGACCTCATAGCAAAAATTAGATGATCGATCCAATATGGGATCTTTCTTTCATTTTCACCATTACGTAGCTAAACAATTATTGCATCTATAAGGAGATGGTCAAAATATTTAGAGAAAGTATCAGGAAAGGCACAGTACATGAAAAATGGTTTTTCCATAAATTTATGACAGCTCATAGTGATTTTTACTTTAAATATTGTATTTTTTTTAAGAAAAAAGTGTTTTTATAACCCTACCTAGTTGACATAAGTGCCAATATAACCTTTCAATATTCGAAAGTGCCAATATAACCCTATATAGTTAGTGAAAGTGCCAATATAACCCTATAAGTTTTAAAGATGTGCTGATATAACCCAACAAACATTAGAAATGTGCTGATATAACCCTACAAACATTAGGAATGTGTTGATATAACCCAATAAAATTGCATAATGTACTGATATAACCCTATCTAATTTCAACAAACTATAGCGTTCCGGCTAACTATGAGGGTAAAATTGTCCATCCAATTTCAGAGTTAGCCCAAAGGGTATTTTGGTCAATTTACATAGAGTCAACGCTGAAAAATTGAGGTCAATGGCGGAAATGGGGTCTGAGGGTTATATTGGCACTTTCATTAACTAGTTAGGGTTATATTTGCACTAAAAATTTTCATAGGGTTATATTGGCACTTACTCAAGTACATAGGGTTATATTGACACTTACTCAAGTACATAGGGTTATATTGACACTTATCCATTTTTTAATAAAATTTAAATATTGTATTTTAAAAGTTAAAACAAGTAATAATATGTATTTGGATGTGAAAATATATAATATATAATATAAAAAAGTACTTTCTAAATTTCTAAATTTAGTATGTAATTTAACAAGTATACACTAAAACATAAGTGACTTGTCCATATTATGGACATGCCGCTTGTCACGATGCTCACTCAAATATTTATATCTCGTGTCTTCTAAAAAATAATCTAAGATTAAGGTGGAGTACTGAATTTGAGGAGAAAACTACATTGAAGCTGTGTTTGGTACGATTTATAATGTGTTTGGTACGATTTATAAGTCAATTTATTTATAAGTCGGGGGAGGTTTTTGTGTTTGGTGAAATATTAAAATCATTTTTCCAACAAGTAAAAGACAAAAATGAGAAAGATTGAGAAGTAATTTCTCAATACTTTAAAATAAGCTAGTTTCATTTATAAGGAGAAAATAATACTTTCTGTACTCATTTTAAGGCAAAATTACAGGTTTTATATTCATCTTTAAGGCAAAATTATTGGGGGACCAGAGAACATGGAAAGTAGGGATGACGAAAGAGATGGTGACTATGGTCGAATTTGTGGTGTTCGGAACATGTAGGAAGAAGCGGTGGAAAGAAAATTAGAAGAAGAGAAAAACATCAATTTAACCTCAAAAATTGTTAAATTATAAATTTTTAAATCTCAAAAAATGCTGATTAATTTGTTAACTTCATTAAAAATGTGTTATATGTTCGGTAAGAGAACCAATTTAAAATATTTTATAATAATTTGGGAATGTTATAGGAAAATGGTGTAAAATGAGAAATAAAACCAATAACAACATTAAACTTTTGATCTTAATCAACACCACCATCCACATGCAATCAACACCAACAATATCGAAATGTGTAATCAACACCAACATCACAAATTTAAAATATGTAACTAATACCAAACCTTACGAACTAAACCCTAAATTCATATCTGATATCACCCCACACATTATCATTCGAAATACACTATTTTTAATTTCAAAAAATCTCAACTAAAATTGAATCTCATTGCAACAGTGGATTATGATGGATTGACTTTAATCCGATGCAAGCTAAAGGGTGGTCGGGAGGCGCAGGCAGGGAGGCGATCGCCGGTCGGGGTGCAACGCTGAGGGATGAGAAGGCATCAAGGAGGGGGAGAGAGAGAGAGAGAGAGTAAAAGAGTAAAGAAAAAAATGGAAGGAAACATGTTTAACAAAGAAATCGAATGTTTTTGCAGCGGTTTAGAATGGAAAAAATTAACCGACGTAAAAATCATATTTTGGTGGAATGTTTTAAATGTTGTTGAAAGCATGGAACTGTCGTAAAAAAAACCTTTTTTAAAAAACAAAGAGTCATTCTCATTCTCATTAACTCTAAAATCGTTATATATTTCCACTAGGTTTGTGTCGCACAACCGCTATCTAACAACTATAACTAATCTGTTAAAACATTCTAAACTCTTTTGGCTCACACATTGTGGGGTGAACCTCCCACAAATGGGCCTAAAATTAGGTTCATGAGCCATATTGGCGATTTGCTACTTGACTAGCACCTCCAATCTTCATCTTCATCGGGTTGCAATAACTCTGTAGTTTGAAGAGGTTGGAACTGGATTTCTCCAATCAGAAATGAGGAGAGTCTGTTGAAGGTGTTTCAAGGGGAGGTCAATCAACAATGAGGAGAGTCTATTGAAGGAGTTTCAAAGGCATGCCCGTTTTGTTTTTATGCAGACCGGTACTGCATGCCTCCATGTTTATTCAATGTTGGCCAGATTTATCTGCACCAGGTTGCCACAGCTATGTAATTCTGATTTGTGAACCTTTCTGGAGGTTGTCGCTGGATTTATCCAAAGAGCGTGGTGGGAGAGAATCTAAATCTCGCTGGAGTCGCGAGAGTACCAACACACCTAGAATTAAAGACAGAAAACAAACTAAAACAAAATTAACTTAAACCTTGTCGTCATTTAGGGAAGTCATGCTACAAAGCATATCTACTATAACCCAAAAGTAATTATCGCCTTAAGAGTATTGTCCTCCAAAATCGCCGCAAATGTGGTGCTACAACTAGTGGGAACTCCGTTGTACGCCAAAAACTCTGTTCGACAAATACATACTACTACAAAAGGACTTGTTTTCCTATTTTTCAGTGGGTCATACCATATACCTTTGACTACAAGATAATATACTCTAACTGTTGCCCGCAACCTAGCACCACTAATGACAAAGTCATCCATTGCTTCTGGTTGACTCTCCATCGCAGTCACCACGAGTCTTCAGAGGCTATAGCCAACCACGACAAATATTTGTTGAGCGACGAGACAACATATGGGGTGGGGATAGATTATAGGGAAGGACTATAAAAGAAATCATGATGAATGTACTTTAGGCCTAAATTTTTTATAGGGCCGAGGTGGGAAAGGGTTTTTCACCGCCTTATGCCTCCATTGACCGATGACTGCCGATGACCTAGCCGAGAAGTTGATGACCCCACTGGATCTCCGGTGGACTCTCCGTAGCGCCAATTACCTCGTCGGATCGGGTGGCTCACCAGATCTGATCACCGGGAAGCCAATGTCGCTGCTTCACCGCCGGTGAGCTCGCTGGAGTGCTATTTGCCTCACTGGGCTGTGTGTGACCTCACCGGACTTCGTGTGACCTTGCCAAACTGCTTGTGACCTCGTTGAACCGCGCATGACTCACCGGGGAGCCATTGACATTCATGGACCGCTGGCAAAATGTTGGAGCTCCCGGTAACCTCGCCAGACTAGGTGACCTAACCAATTCTGATTGCCAAGAAGTCGTAACATTGTTGGACCACTGGCAAGCTCATTGGAGCGTCGATATCCTCCCTAGACACGGTGGTGGCTTCTCCAGGATGTGAGTGGCTTGAACGGAGCGCAGGTGTTTTTCTTGCCATGCCAGAATCACCCCAAATGCCGGAGTACCGCATTTTTCCGCGTCATTCGATGTTGGCAGAGGCGCTCACCAAAGATTTGTGGTGATGGGTATGGTGTCACGGCTTTGTCCCCCTTCGTTCTACAGATAAAAATAAGAAAGAAAAGAACGGGAAAGGTGGGGGAGGCTGTTATCGTCCCCAGGATCAGGGTTTTGGCTCGGCTAAAGAGAGAGCTTTTGTGCATAGAGTGAATTTTTGTTTTTGACTTTCAAGTTTTGTTAATAATAACTGGTGCAATCAATTTCTAACTCGAGCCGAGAACCCGACACGGACCGACACGATCGAACTCATTCTGAAACCCGAGTTTGACCCAAGAAATATCAACCCAAACCCAAACCCGACACAACCAAACTCTACCCAAAACTAGAATATGACACGAGAAATATCGACCCGAGCCCAAATCCGACACGCTCGAACTCAACCCAAAACCCAATTCTGACCCGGGATATATTGACCCGAACCCGCACCCGACACGACCGAACTCAGCCCGATACCTGAATCTAAATTTTGTATCTAAATTTAATAGCTGATTAAAATTATTAGTTTTTATCAAAATTTATAGAGAAAATCAATTAAGGCTGACCTTTAGTTAGTTAAAGTCAACTATTTTGTTAGTGTTATATACGAAAGTAAAGTAGGGTTTCACCTTTGATAACTTAGACTTAACATTTTCATAAGCAGTAATACATAGAAAGTCAAGTTAGGGTTGACTGATGATTAGTAAAAGTTAACATTTTCATTAGGTATTTATGCATGGAAAACCAAGTGTTGATCATTAAAGAGTTAAAGAGTCTAACCTCAGTTATTATTTGCTATCGTTTTATAGTTAAGTAAAGGTTGACCTTTCTTTAGTTAAAGTCAAAACATATCATTAGTGTTTATATAGTGAAAGCAAGGTAAGAGTTTTCCTTTAATAACTCAAATTCAAACATTTTCATTTGTGTTTATATATATAAAGTCAAGTAAGAGATGATTGTTGATTAGTTAAAATTAACTTAGTTATTGGTGTTTATGTATAAAAAGTCAAGTAAGAGTTGACCATTTAATAGCTAAAGTCAACTTAGTTATTAGTGTTTATATATACTAATTCAAGTAAGGATTGACCATTGATTAGTTAAAGTCAACTTAGTTATTAGTGTTACATATAAAAAGTCAAGTACGGTTGATTAATGCTTAGTTAAAGTCAATTTGCAGCTATTAGTGTTCATATATAGAATGTCAACCGTTGATTTGTTAAAGTCAATCCTTAGTTATTAGATTTTATATATAGAAAGTCAAGTAAGGTAAATCGTTGATTAATTAGTAAAAGTCAATTCATAGTTATTAGTGTTTATATATAGAAACTCAAGTAAAGGTTGACCGTTGATAAGTTAAAGTTAAATATTTTCATTCGTATTTATATATACAAATTCAAGTAAGGGTTGACCATTGAATAGTTAAATTTATCTTAGTTATTAGTGTTTTCTATAAAAAGTCAAGTAAGATAAATCGTTGATTAGTTAAAGTCAATTCTTAGTTATTAGTGTTTATATATAGAAAGTCAAGTAAAGGCTTACCGTTGATAAGTTAAAGTCAAGTATTTTTATTCGTATTTATATATACGAAGCCAATTGAGGGTTGACCATTGATTAGTTAAATTTATCTTAGTTATTAGTATTTTATATAAAAAAGACAAGTAAGGGTTGACCGTTGATTGGTAAAAGTCAACTTAGTTATTAGTGTTTATCTATAGAAAGTCAAGTAAGGGTTAACCGTTGATTATTTAGCCTCAAATTAGTTATTAGAGTTTACAATTAGAAAGTCAAGTAGGGCTTGACCGTTGTTTAGTTAAAGTCAATCCTAAGTTACTAGTGTTTATATATAGAAAGTCAAGTAAGAGTTGACTGTTGGTTGGTTAAAGTCAATCCTTGGTTATTAGTGTATATATATAGAACGTCAAGTAAGGGCCTAGTTAAAGTCAAATATTTCATTCGTATTTATATATAGTAAGTCAAGTAAGGGTCCGTTAATTTGTTAAATTCATCTTAGTTATTAGTGTTTTTAATAAAAAGTCAATTAAGGTTGAACGTTTATTAGTTAAAGTCAAACATTATAATTCGTAATTATACATACTAGTTCAAATAAGGGTTGACCTTGATTAGTTAAAATTAACTTAGTTATTAATGTTTATATATACAAAGTCAAGTAAGGGTTGACCGACAGTAATCCGACCCGAAAATAACCCGATCCAATCCAATCCAACCCGACCCGACCTAACCCGATGAAAAAAATTACACGACAATAACCCAACATGACAATAACCCGACACGACCTGACCCGATGCGAAGAAAAAAACTGACCCATTTCAAATTGACACGACAGTAACCCGACCCGAGAAAAAATATAACATGTTTCAACCCGACACGACAGTAACCCAACACAACTCAATAACTAAAAATCGACACATTTCCAACCTGACATGTTTTAACACAAGCCATTTTCAACTCGACACGAACCCGACATGATTACCCGAATTCACACCACTACTAATAACCTATTGTTAATGGTGGCTAAAGTTTGAACGGTCGTATAAAGCATTCGACACATGTTTCGACGTCGAATTCGTGATAAGCCTTTCCTTCATTGTTGTTGGATTGAAATGAATATCTTCTTTTGAATCGACCATAGAAAAAAGTGCTTTTATAACCCTACCTAATTGACATAAATGCCAATATAACCTTTCAATATTCGAAAGTGTCAATATAACCCTATGTAGTTAGTAAAAGTGCCAATATAACCTTATAAGTTTTAAGGATGTGCTGATATAACCCAACAAACATTAGAAATGTGCTGATATAACCCTACAAACATTAGGAATATGCTGATATAACCCAATAAGATTGCATAATGTGCTAATATAACCCTACCTAATTTCAACGAACTATGGCGTTCTGGCTAACTATGATGGTAAAATTGTCCACCCAATTTCAGAGTTAGCCCAAAGGGTATTTTGGTCAATTTACATAAAGTCAACGCTGAAAAATTAAGGTCAATGCTGGAAATGGGGTCTGAGGGTTATATTGGCACTTTCATTAACTAGTTAGGGTTATATTTGCACTAAAAATTGTCATAGGGTTATATTGACACTTACTCAAGTAGATAGGGTTACATTCGCACTTATCCCTTTAATTATTGTTGGTGTTAAAAACAAACTCTAGGCGCCGTACCTCTCTCTAGAGGTTCTTCAATCTTCTTTTTCCCACCTTCCCATGATCGAAACACTTATTCTTTTAGTTGATATTTTCTTAATGTTTATGTTATTGAATAAATATGAATTTATTTTCATGCATCAGTATTGTTCTTCGACTTGATAGATTAGATTGTTGTGTTCATGATGATCACCCAATTTCATTGTTCACGTCGACGTATTTTATTCGATCAGATTTTACAGATCGTGTGTTTCTCTAGAAGGAGTAATGAAAAATTAATGTCGATCCTGGATCACTTCTGACTCTGATAATACTTGTTAGGGTTGAAAATTCCATCAAAATGTATCTTGGTATAATATTGTTCACTTTGAACTCAACCTGCACAATTTTAATATTGATTATATATTATACAAAATGAATGGAAAGTATTCAAACCATCTTTTAGATACACTTTTAATGCGGGATTTAGTTTATTATCCAATAGTTGTATCCATAAAATTCGGACACGGGTTTAAACTTGGCCAGTCTGAAACAATTCGCAAACACGAGACATGACCATAATGAAAGCATCCCGTACTCGCAAAATAACAATGGCGACTAATCGTGCTTAGCACATAATTATATCTAAACATGGTTTGATGGTAAAGGTCTAAAACGCGTGACTATCATCTTAACTACTACTCCTTCCGTCCCAAATATTTTTGCACTATTTCCATTTTGGGACGTCCCAGCTATTTCTGCACTTTTCACTTCATTCCTTTTTTGGCCAGTTTTTATTCACTTTTTATGTTGAAAAATGATGAAAATAAATGAAAAATGAAAATAAAATAAAGGTACCTCACCAACACATGAGCCAGAAAGCATATAAAATGGATCATTAAAAAAACTTCTTCTTTCTCTCTCCACAAAAATAGCTGTGACGGAGGGAGTATTATAGATCTTTTGTAGAGTTCATGGTTATAATCAAAAACACAATCACAAAAGTAGATTTCATGCTTGATTAATGCTACTCCCTTTCCATAGTTTTAAAATGTCACTATTTTCTAACTTTAAGGATTTTTTTGAAACTGACACTTTTTTCTATTATCTCAACTAATATATAAATTAAACTACTTTTGATCAGAGGATTAACTTAGCTAATAATTAAAGAGAAAATGCAATTAGGGTTGATGAGCTTAGAAATGGAGCATAATCATAGTTGTCTAAACATGCCCTTTTAGAAAAAAGCTCCTAAAAAGAAGTATCAATCCACAAAAAAACCATAATTTAGTGATTAAGGAGCACACCAAATCTTGGATTCCTGGTAGCTTATAATAAAATAATTAAGGTCCTTTTGAGCAAAAATAAACAAATAAAATGATTCAATTCGGCGGGATGGATATTATATACCATGGAAGTTTGTTTATCAAGGAAGCTTTTATTGGGTTTAGGAATTAGGGTGGATACAAGATTAATTTAATGTACAAAATTAGGATCTTTAAATGAAGCTACTATGCAGCTTTTGGACAAGATCCTAGACTAGATACAACTCTGAGTTGTTAAGTGAGCATTGGTTCGGGGGTTAAGAAAGCAAGAGAGTATGGAACAAGGGAACCAAATCCCTCTAATCACCCATCTACGTTTTCTTTTCTCTTCTTTTTGCAGCTTTTGTCTTACTTAGAAGTTAGAACCAGTAGGAGTATTATAATCTCTCCCTTTCTTTTTAACATTACATACAACAACCATTTATATATCTCAAATGAGACATAATTACGAGATGCCATCACTTAAATATGTTGCAAATTTTCAAATCACTAAACCAACATCACCAAAGCCGAAACAATTACGATGGTCCCTTCATAGACCACATGTAGGTTGAGAAACCACTGCATGGACCTCCGACATAGTCCCACAATGTTGGGTACTCCCTAGCAATGAATAACTCTAAAATTCACAATGATTGCTAGGGGTGTGGTTTGAATCTTAGACCCCTCTAATGTAGAGATGGTGGAACAATCACTAAACCAATACTCAGTTCACTATTATGTAGTTTCAATTGGGATAGAGTGAGTATTTGTTGTTTACTCCACTAATTTACTTTCACATGGACTATTTCATCCATCCTTTTTTAAGTTTTCCATTTTGGCATTTTGACATTTTGAAGGATTCTCTCATACACTACTAGAACTTAGAAAATGATTCTCTCAGTACATGAGTTTGAAGAGAACCAAGTCAGACTCATTCATGGTAGAGGAAGTTCAGATATTTGGTACCGTGATTGGACGTGTTATGCACAACTATCAAGAATCTGTGATCCAAACTCCTTTATCATTCCCAAGAATGCATCAATAGCTGAATTCATAGATCATGGACACTTATACCTTCATACTTTATCTTTCTTTTCTGCTCATATATCTTCATTCCTACAAAATGCAACTATAATACTTCATAGGGAAGACAAGTGGATCTGGAAACCTAAAAGGACGTGTGGGTTTTCTTTTAAATATGCATATACACTGATTAGAGACAAAAAAAAGTAAATTTGCTTCACTTAAAAAGGTATGGAACTACAGGTTATCCTCTAGAATATCGATTTTCATGTGGAAACTAACTAGTGTGATTCTTCCCTTTGGTGATATTTTTACTTTAATGCACTTTCAAATAGTATCTAAATGCCCTTTCTACAATTTAGCTGATAGCTTATCCCACTTTTCAATGACTGTGAGATTTTTAGAACCATTTGGTCTGTAATCAATCAGTGGTTGGGTATAACAACTCCTATTTTTTTAAATGTCTGGGATAGGTTAACATACTAGTGGACATACAATGTGCTGCCAAAATGTCATACTTTACTGTTGCATATCCTCCCCTCACTTGTCTACTGGAATGTATGGAAGGCAAGGAATCAATTTATATTTGATAATGTGAAAGTCAATGTGAACAGGACTATCAAATTGATTCAGGATGAGTGTTTTCTTACTTTATATGCTTGGCTAGTAAATAGCAATCTAGTTGTTGATTTGGAATTAGTTAAAGTAGAGCTAATGGCATACATACAAAAAACACCCAAACCAAAAACTCCCTTCAGAATCTTACTTTAGTGGGAGGTCGCAGCCACCACCAGCTCTAATATCCTCCCTCTATCTTCGACGTTGGTAGCCATGTAGCCTCTTCCTCCCTCCTTTCTCAACCTCAAATCAACCACTGACCATGCAAAGCCAACACTAGTCGATATCTCGTCTCCTCAATCGGCTGCTCAACTCAAGGTCTGCTATTCTCCGACCTCTTCATCGCGATCGGTTATTGTCACGGCAACCACGTGGTGGTTGCAGTACTATAGTTGCATTTGGTCTTACAAGGTTTCAATAGAAATTCCAACGATCCTCATTGGTGAATCTGGTGATCAACTGTTCGGTCACAATGGAGCAGGACAACGGCCAAGTTATCTAAGGGTGGAGGCTTTATTTTTCCATTTTTTATATTCCACTTTGGTTTATTTTATTTATTTTATTTTCATCATATTTTGTTGTCAATCCACCAAACCGCCAACACTCTTACATCTCACGATTAGATCTGATCTGCCACATGAAATTATGTCACAATTTTCCCTAATATGTTTCCTGCAATGTACTCAAACCAAGAGCAGAGCTTAGATGGGTGCAGATTTTTTGCCATAGTGTAGAGTATAGATCTACTCAGGTTGGGTTGTTTTAATGGTTTACATGTTTGATTAGGATTTCATGTGATTTTGACGAGTCGCGCAATTCGTTGGAAAAGAATAATCATCTCCTTTTTCTACTTTTTTCTATTAGAATTACCGTTGGACATGTTTTTCGAATTTCATACCGACTATCAAGTCGTGTCCGACTGATGACTATGGTTTGAATTGGTTTAAAGTGTACTGGGTAGCCGAACTACTATATGCTACATCAATTTGATCTCAGTGTAGTTTCAAATAGGCACAAAAGGTTAGAATGTGTAATTGATTAGTTATAACCCATTTGTGTCACGTATTTATCCCTCCTTGTAATAGGATCAATTAATTACAAACGCCTCTTAGCAATATGATCATTATTATAATAAAGGATTCAGTTCTCTATAACTCCATCATTCAAAATATTAATTTAAAAATTTTGCAAAAAAAACAAATAAAATTATAACCAATTAATGAATCTTCACTTCAACTTTAAAATTAATCAATCATTATGAATATAAGATGCGTCTCTCTCTCACTAGGAAACACTCTCCCCCCTCTCTTAAACCACCCACATAAAAACCCTAACCTTGGGGAGGCTGACGACTCCTTCGGCGTGGCGTCAACCTCCGCCACTCTCCCTTTCTGTTTATTTTATCGGTATTTCATCTGTTGAGTTTGTAGATCAGGGGGGATGCCACAAACAATCCATTATGTCTTTTCCCATAGCTTTTTAGCGACTCCTCCGCAAGTGCAGTGAAGAACCAGCCACCATACTTAGATTCAGCGAGCGCCCAGTAATACAAATGTTGGTCGGAAAATGGGTTGAATGGCGGAGAAACAAAATAGCTGATCCAAAAGGGGGCCAACCTCGGCAAAGGAGATGCTCGGTCCAGATTCGACAAACCCCTATTAACCCTGACAATTAAGAATCTAGATTTGGTTGTCTCCTGCGAACCTCGGCGAACTTCGGCGAACTTCGGCGAACTTCGGCGAACTTCGGCGAACTTCGGCGAACTTCGGCGAACTTCGGCGAACTTCGGCGACGGAGACTAAGTTTGGTCATCTCCAGCGGACCCTACTAGCAGCCATTTGAAAAACACAAAGCCATAATCTTCTACTAACTCCGGTAATGGTAGGCGATTGAACAATCAAGTCGACTACGGAAAAATCAAAATGCACAATCTGCCGAAAAAATTGTAATACACGATATGGGGCTGTCAAATCCATCTAGCAAGGCCTAAATTGGCGGTCCGGCCAATCAACATCGGTTCGGCCAATTAACGATCACAACGCAGTATCCTCTCCATCTCGGCCTTTCCGAAATTTGGGCCTAAAGCACATCCGGCGTAATTTCTTTTTTCACCCCATCCCTAAAATCTATCCGCATTTTATGTGTTGTCTCATCGTCTTAGAATATCCGTCGCGGTCGACTATAGCCACGGTAGCCTCGTGGTGTTCGTAACAGAGAGACAGTGTGAATCAGTGGACGACTTTGTTAGTAGTGGCGATGGATTGCGAGCAACGGTCAAAATAGGTCAACATGTGGCGGGTACACAGTCTGACCCATTAAAAAATTGGAAAATGGGTCTTTCTGCAGTAGTTTGTATTCGTCGAACAGGGTTTCATGCGTACAATAGATCTCACACCTGCCTGTAACACCATATCAGCTGCTGGTTTTGAGAGCACTAATGCTCCCTAGACGATACCTACTTTTGGATTATAGAAGAGTTACGTTGTAGCATAACTTCCCCGGACATTGAAAGCAGAGTTTAGGTTAATCTTAATTCTTAGTTGTCTTTGTTATTTTATTCCTTAGGTGTGTTGTTAGTGCTCTAGCAACTCTGGCGAGATTCAGGTTATTCATCGCCGCTAATTGGATAAATCCAATCACAACCTCCAAAAAGATTTTCAATATTAGAACTACAAAGTTGGGGCAAGCCGGTGGGGATTAACCTGACCAACAATGAACATATGCGGAGACACACACTATTGTGCTGCTTAAACAAAATGAACTTGCCCTTGAAACTCATCCAACATACACTTTCAATCGTAAATTGGAGAAATCCAACAACATCCTCTCCAAAACTATAAAGCTTATGCAACCCGGTGAAGGCGAAGATTGGATGCACGGATCAAGCAGCAGACTGCCAATATGGCATGTGGATTTTAATCTGGAAATTAAATTGATAGGTTCATTTTGGCAGGCTTACCCCATAGTGTGGGAGCCAAATAATGTATCTAAGTATGGAAAGATTGGAAATAAGTTGTAGTTGTTACGTAGGAGTTGTACGGTGTTAACCCGACACTAAAATATAACAATCTTAAATTAACGTGGGCGTCAGAAAGTTCTCTTACCGAATATGTTTGGGATATAAGTAGGAGTGATGATGGGAGCGTAAAAATTCATAGTGAAACGAATGATTTGGGTGCTAGGAAAAAAACTAAATCACTAATCATGTTCCTTAAAATTTGCAACTAATTAGGGATACATATGGCTTTCATTATTCCCACAATGGTTTCACTATACATTTTTACTCTCTTCATTATTACTCTCTAAGTAATTGTTAAATGAACCATAAACACTGCTTTTTTTATAAAAAAAATAAAATAAATCAGTGCATCTTCATTAATGATATGGACTTGAATTCCTTGTGGACATGTCTCTCGAAAGTTTAGTGCATGGGGTACCTAAATAATTTGTTTGGCCAGATAAGAAATGGGCATTGTGTACTTTCTCTACAAATCTAATCATCATTTAAGTTATGAGTTCAAGCGGCCCATGATGTGGCCCATTATGTATTGAACAGTACTTCATATTAATAGTTATGAATTTGAATTTTTTTTTTAATCACCATTAAAGCTTTTAAGGTAAGGGTTAGGAAAGAGAGATGTCTACTCTTAAGAAGACTATCAGTTAGACTAATTAAGAAAAAAACAATTTAAAAATTTTAAGATTAAATTATAACTATTAAAATGTTAGGATTAATGATGAAAGATTTTCACAATTATATAGGTATCTCATTGTAATAAACAAAAATAAATATAAAATTACCATGTTAGTCATACTAATTATAAAATAACCCTGTCTAATGGTTAATCGATTTAAAACAAAACTTTGAGTAGAAAAGAAAATCTTTCTTAAATTTATGAACTAAATACTATACTGTTTGAAATGTATAATGTATTTTATATTTTGAATTTTATCATCAGATAAGTATGTGATAGATATTTTTGAATGTAAAATTATAGAAAATGTTTATGTAAAATTATAATTTAAATAAAAATGTAGTACTCATTTAACTTAAAAATATACAATAATTGTTGCATAACTGAAAAGAAGAAGGCTGCTGCTTAGACCAAGTGCAATGGTAGAGACCCTTAGTGGTCTCTTACCAATTAAATATATTATTTTTTTCAATCTCTCTCTTTCATCTCACCTTAAGAAACCACTCAAGAAACCACCATTTTTTTCTTCACAGTAGTAAGAGATCACTATCTACTATTCATGGACCCCACTTGATTTTCTCTATCATTCTCATTAATTTTCCCATTAACATTTAGTTTAAGGCAAAGTCTTGGGAAATACTGTCTTTTCATAGGCTTATGGAAAGACGGAGTTTAATCATTAATCCTAACATTTTAATAGTTATAATTTAATTAAATTTTATTGTGCAACATATAGAAGTTATAAATAAAGTTTATAACCCAATTTATGCAACCCAAAAATTTTATCTTCATTTCTTCTAATTTACACTTTAAACATTGGTATTTCCATGACTTATAGAAAGACCGTATTTCAAGAGGCATACTCTTAGTTTAAATAGATTTATCCACCTAAAATAAGTTGAATGTGAAATTTAATAATACATTTTAAAATTTCATTTTAATTTTTTCAAAAATTATAAAATAATTACTTTTTTCTGTTCTTGACATGTCGTCCTTCTTTGTAAAAAAATAAAATTAATTTTGTTTTTTTCCAAGAAATTATTTTTTAAATTTGAAATAATAATAAATAATAAGAGAAATTCATTTTTTAAATTATAAAAAAAACATATTAAATTAGCAAAGACCAATTATAACGATTAGAAAAATTACATAAAATACTTAAATAATTAAATATTGGTCTAGTCCGACCAATTATTACAGTTCGAAAATTAAAATATTGATATAGTCTGACCAATTATTACAAATAGAAAATCAAAATATTGATCTAGTCTGACCAATTATTACTAACAAAAAACAAGTTAAAAAGTGGGCCATGGGGTTTTAAAAAGTGGTCTCTTACCAAGAGATCATGGAATGGTTTCTTACTAAGAACCCGCTCTAGGGACCACCATTGTGGGACCATCATCTACTGTCATTCCAAGCCTTCTGAGCCTATCTTTTGTAGCAAATTTCTTGTGACAGCACATCCACAATGTAAACAGATTTATTGGCCTTGTCTGATTACCATAGAACACAGTTTTCCATGTTACATCCTCCTGTTGTTGCCTGATTTCCTTATAAATTTTTCTCACTCTGAATTTCTTCTTCCCCAACTGATTCCTCCAAGCTTCCAGATGCTTCACTGTATCCCTGCACTTGTTTAAGTTCTTCAACATCCATGAGCTCAAATTTGGGAATTCCATATTCATCACATCCCTGCCCTTCACATAATAAGTATGGATCCATTTGGTCCTTAACCTATCAGTCTTCTTGCAAAGATAACCGAATTTCTTGCTTAGACTAGCTAAACTCTATTCCTTCAGTGATATTACATTTAACACACCCCCACCCTGCTTTTTTGAGTCACATATCTTGTCCCATGCAACTGGAGCTTTTATGGTTATAATTTCTCCACCACTCCACACATAAGACCTGCAAATGGCTTCTACATGCTTCAATACTGGCTTTGGGACTGTAAAAACTGCAACCAATAATTTGCAATAGCAAATAGGACACTCTTAACTAGCTGCACCCTTCCTGCAGAGCTAAGAAGCCTAGAACTCCAATGCTTTAGATTTTCCACTATTCTGTCTATGAGAGGTTGACATACAGGAACAGTTAGTCTCCTACTTGACAAAGGTACTCTAAGGTATTTAAATGGCAGGTTCCCCTGCACAAAACACGTAGCCTCCTTTATCAGCTCCATCAGATCCTCCCCTATAGCTCCAAAGTAAACTTTACTTATGGCTTTAATCACTCTCAGCCTTGTAGAGTTTTCAAATTTGCATCCATTAGAATTTTCACTGATTCAACCTCCCATTTTGCTAATAATAGTACATATCATCAAAGATTAGGTTTATCAGTTTCAATTCTTCACACATAGGATGATATCTTAATTCTCTTTTCTACCCTGCCTTCTGCAAACATATACTCCATAACAAGAACAAACAACAAAGGAGATATGGGATCCCCTTGCCTCAGCTCTCTTTGTGCATGTACAAATTGAGTCAAATTGCCATTGATACTATATTTGTAGCTACAGTTTCAACACATATCATTATCCATTTTGTACCCTTCTCAGGCACACCCAATTATTTCATTATTGCTTCTCGAGCCCTCCATTCAACAATGTCATAGGATTTCTGAATGTCCATTTGAATCAAACATTTAGAAACTCCACATTTCTTGTTATACCCTCTGATTAGTTCATACACTATCATTATGTGATCGCGAATGCTACAGCCAGGCACAAAAGCTGCTTGGTTCTCCTGTACTACCTCAGCTATTACTTTACTCAATCTATTTGTTAACACCTTAGAAATAATCTTGTAAAGAGTTACGCAACAAAATATAGGTCTCAGCTTTCTAAACTTTTTTGCTGAATGATATTTTGGCACCAATGTCACCACTGTGTTGTTTATAGGCCTATAATTTATACATCTTGCCATTTTCAAAAAAATTCTTTTACAGCCTTCATCAGATCTTCCTTCATCAGTGACCATTTTACTTCATATAACTTAGCACAAGCACTCAGTTTTGATCATGAGCTATTGGCTATCTGTGTGTTGACAAATGAGGTGTTGAAGATTTGAGCCAACCAAATAACGCATTTTTTAAAAAAATAACAGAAGTTTCTTCTTAAACATAATTTTCAAAGGCTTAATTATTTTTAGGGTGAAAAAGAAAAATGATCCTATGTTTTTGTAAATGTATTAAAATAATCTTGAATTTTTTGAAAGTGTTGAAACAATTATAAGTGTTCGTCGAATGTACTTAAACAACTTTAATTAGTCGAATGTTACTATTATATCTGGATGATGTCAAAGCTAATGCCAAAATCACAAGATTATTTTGGCACTTTCACGAGTTTAGCGTTATTTTGTCACTTTCAAATAATTCATGGTTGTTTTGACACTTTCAATATATATAATCATTTTCATACATTTCTCTTAATTTTAAAATGCAGGTTTCACCTTAATTTTTATAAATTCATTTTGAATATAACATTTTCAGCTCAGTCAAAATTACTTAATTTTTTGTCAAATTGAACTGAATTCAATCATTATATACAATAACATATAGAGTTAGATGCCAAAATAACCCTATGTTTTGGTCGAAAGTGTCAATCTAACCCTGTAAAATTTGAAAGTACAATTCTAACCCTAAGTTTTGGACGAAAGTGTCAATCTAACCCTGACAACCTGAAATTGGCCTGAAATGGGTAGAATGACCATTATACCCCTAATTTTAAAAAATAAAGAAGGAAAAGACATAAAAAAAACCCCAGCCCCTCTTCTTCTTCTTCTAAACCCAATCCCACCCCGCCTCTAGCCAATTATGCAGCTGTGTAGTTGATTCTGCTTCACCCACGAGAAAGTCGAAGAACAGCAGCACATCGCCGGACATCAGCTCATCGTTGGGTTAGCGGAGAGGCAGAGGTTGCTGGGAATCGAGTGGGGCAGGGGTGGTGCTAGGAATTGTGAGGGGCAGGGGTGGCACTGGCATGGTGGCATCGGGAATCGAAAAGGGTGGGCTGGGTTAGCGGTGGGGCATGGGTGGCTATGAACCGTGTGGGGCTTGGGTGGTGCTGGGAATTGGGAGGAATATGATGGGTTAGCGGAATGGCAGAGGTGGCTGAGAATCAGGTGGGGTAGGGGTGGTGCTGGGAATCAAGAGGGGCAGAGATTGCGCTACCGTGGTGGTGCTGGGAATCGGGAGGGGCAAGTTGGGTTAACTGAGGGGCAGGGGTGTTTGGAATCAGAAGGGGCAATGGTAGCGCTGGGAACCGGGAGGAGCAGGGGTGTTTTCTGGCAAGGTGGAACTCTGCGGATCAGGATGCGGGGTAGGAAGAGGAAGGGAAGGAGGAGGGTTTTGGTGTCGGATCTGAGGGTGGACGAGGTGGAGTAGCAGCGACAAAAGTGGAGGTGAGGTGGAGGAGCGGCCGCCGGTGATGGCGGAGGTGAGGCGGTGCAGGGCGGGCAGAGGTGGTTGGGGTGGTGAAACCATATTCTGGCTGGGAATCAAGGCTGGTTAAACCAAATTCCCGCTGCAAGCAAAATGGAGAAGTTCCAACGGTGATGGTAGCAGAGATCCGGTGGTGGTGGTGGCAGAGGTGGTGCTGGGGTGGTTTTGAAGATGAAGAAGATGAACCTTATAAGTATTTATGTTGTTACATTTTTAGTTTTAGAACTAGGGGTATTTTAGTCTTCTTAGGTTTGGGCAATGCCGAAAAAGGCCAAGTCAATGCTGAAATAGTGTGAAAAGGTTATATCGGCACATTTAATGAAAAACTTAGGGCTAGAATCACACTTTTATATTTTACAGGGTTAGATTGTCTCTTTCTAAAAATAATAGGGTTAAATTTGTATTTTAACCTAACTGATAAAATGATTTTCCGTAAGGAATTTCATTGTTGATGATTGACCATATAGAGGAGTGCACTAGAGGTAAAATAAGGAAATAACTCTAATCATAGTAAACATACTAATCACAATCTAATCAGTTATCTGATTTATTCTAACACCTTCCCACTCAAGCGAAGCGTCGGATTCTCAGAGATGCAAAAATTGGACCTGAAGAACTCAAACAAGGGACGAGAGAGACCTTTGGTGAAAATGTCCACAATCTGTAGAGATGTTGCAACATGAGCAACACGAAACTTGCCCGAAGAGACCAACTCGCGAACAAAATGGTAATCAATGTCGATGTGCTTTGCTCGCTTATGAGCCACCAGATTCTGAGCCAAGAAGATCGTACTGTTGTTGCCACAAAGTAGGAGAGGCGCATCAGACATAGGAACATGAAAATCACGAAGAAAATGAGTCAACCAGATAACCTCAGAAGCAGTGCTAGCCAACGCACGATACTCCAATTCCATGCTTGACCTAGATACAATGGCTTGTTTCCTCGCACTCCAAGAAACCAAGTTACTGCCTAAGAAGATAGCATAACCATAAGTAGAATGACGAGTCTCCAAACATCTAGCCTAATCTGCATCAGAATAACCAAGCACCTCAGGGGAAGAGGCTGCACGAAAACTGAGGCCAAAGTGCAAGGTACCTCGGACATATCAGAGGATCCCATTGCCAGCCAAAAAATGATCCTCCCGAGGGTCCTGAAGATACTGGCTGACAGAGTTAACTGCAAATGATAAGTCTGGATGAGTGATGGTCTGATACTGGAGAGCACCAACTAAAGAACGATACAACATCGGATTCTTGAATTGAGGACTCGTACTGCTGTGAAGCTGGGAATTCGACAAGAATGGCGTAGAGACATGCACTTCATCCAGCATACTAGATCGGGAGAGAATGCCCCGAGCATAATTCGCCTGACCTAGAAGAAGTCTTGATGCAGTCGGCATGACTTCCAGGCCAAGAAAATAGTGTAAGGTACCAAATCCTTAATAGCAAACTCCTGATGGGTGCAATCAATAAACTGTCAAATAAGAGTGGAATCATTCCCAGTCAAAATGATATCATCAACATAAACCAACAGATACACAAGGATGAGCCACGAGAAAGCACAAACAACGAAGTATCAGAAGAGCTGCAACAAAACCCGAGTAGCAGAAGGTGGGCATTGAAATGTTGAAACCATGGTCTAGGCACATGTTTCAGACCATGAATGGCCTTGAGTAGACGACAAACACAGTCCAGATGAGCAGGATCTTTATAGCCAATGGGGTGTGCCATAAAAACTGGAGAATCAAGAACACCATTGAGAAAGGCATTCTTGATGTCTAACTGATGAAGAGACCAAGCACGCATAGTAGAAATAGCAAGAACTGTCCGAATTGTAGACGCCTTAACCACAGGGTGGAAAGTGTGGTCAAAGTTAAAAGTAGGGATCTAAGAGAAGCCCTGAGCCACCAAACGCCTTATGGAGATCAACCAAACCATCTGGTTTGTACTTCAGATGATAAACCCATTTGGACCCAACAATGTTGACATTTGAAGGGCGTGGAATAAGTTCCCAAGTATGCTGACTACAAAGTACTGCCATTTCCTCATCCGTGGCAGAAACCCAAGAAAGATCCTGAATTATAGAACAATAATCAGTCGGCTCCTTCTGAGCAAGAAGAGCCAAAAGAAGACCATGAGCATGTATATTCAAGTAATCCCATTTCTTAATAGCATCAGTGGAAGATCGATTGACCATGCAAGAAGTCCTCGACGGTGGCTGACTCGAGACCTGAGGCGCGGCTAAGACAGCGGAACGAGGCAGGGGTGTGGCACCATTGCGAGACACGTCCAGGATGGCATCGCTGGATGGGATCGTGGCACAATCATTGAACGTGGCACTGGGACGAGCCATGGCCGTAATGCTGGAACGGGTCGTGGCAGCGGTGCCAACACGAGGCGTGCCCATTGCGCCATTACGAGGCAAGACTGAGATGCCAGAATGAGACGCGGGCGAGACACAAGCTCGTTGTGCGGATGCATAACTGGGAGGCAGTGCTGAAAATGGGCACGGAGCAGGTAGATGATATGGCAGCTTATCGTCAAGCAGCTGAAATCGAGGCGGTGGCTAAGAAGCTGGCGGCACTATCACTGATTCTGGATCAATAAATGCTGAGACATCTAAACCAGAAGATGGAGAACCATTTCCTAATGTCGGAGCAAAAGGAAAATAAGTCTCGTCAAACCGGGCATGGCGAGTAATATGAACCATGTCGGTAGAAGGGCTGAGGCACCGAAACCCTTTATAATGCAAGTTGTAACCAATAAAAATGCAAGGAATACTACGGGGAGACAACTTATGATTAGTAAATGGACGAACAAAAGGAAAAATCCGGCAACCAAATGGATGAAAGTTACCATAAATGGGATCCAAATGATAGAGAAGACCATAAGGCGTCAATCCTTGCAGGACTGGAGTAGGCAACCTGTTGATAATGTAGACCACGGTGGTGAACGCATCATCCCAACGGAAAATTGGAAGATGAGAGTGAAACAGCATTGTGAGACCCATCTCAACCACATTGTGATGCTTGCATTTTGCACGCCAATTCAGTTCCGGAGTAGAAAGACAGGAAACCTGATGATGGATACCTTTCGCCGCAAAATGAGATCTAAGTCTAGTGTTCAAAAATTCAGTGCCACAATCATTCTGAAAAACTTTAATTTTTGCTGAATATTGATTTTCAACAAGTGCCTCAAACTACAAATAAGTATCAACAAAATCTGATTTGCGACGAAGAGGGTACAACCAAATAAATCTTGAAAAATCATCAATAAATAATGCATAATTAGCAAAACCATTGCCAGATAAGACCGGAGAGGGACCCCATAAATCACAATGTATTAAATCAAGAACATGCTCAGCACGTTTAGGGTTCTTAACAAAAGTCAACCGTTGACCTTCCGTCATAACACAGGGGGCGCAGGTATGCGATTTTGGAAACAAAGAAGAAACTGAAAGCAAACCAGACTTATATAAACTAGTAATAATTGCACTAGGAACATAACCTAGGCTGCATGCTACAACTCATATGAAGCTCGACTCTTATTTTGCTGTAAAACTCAAACAAGTGTTGCATCTCCCCGGTCCAAAATGTACAGTCCATACTCACTGTGCCTCCAGCCCACGATGGCCTTGGTTACTTTGTTCTGAATGACAAAGTTCCGATCATCAAATGTAATCAGTACACCCATATCTCTAGTTAACCGACTAATAGACAATAAATTCTTAGTAATATCAGACACAACCAGAACACCAGACAAATGCAAGTTTCAGAAATCTTAGAATCACCTGATATTATAACTGAAGCACCATTACCAGCAAGAGCACGATATTTACCGGTATAAGGAATGACATTGTCTAAGCTTGAGGCAGAGGACGCCATATGACTGGTTGCTCTGAAATCAAGGTACAATATGAAAATAGAGAAGAAGTATCTGACTGCTGAGAAGAGTGATGATTTTCTACCAAATGAGTGCTTGTTGGATGACCAATATGTGCCGGCATTTGGTGACACGTCGCAGCATAATGATCGAGTCATCTACACTAGGAACAGTGAGAATGACCGCGACCAGAGACCGGACCAGCCACCTGAGAACCGGAGAAGGACTGTCGATCACCGCGTCTGCCACCAATCGGTCGCCGCGTGAAAGCCACATGCGATTGTCTCGAGTCGGTGCATGATCCCACGCGCTGTTGGCTGGGTTTGCGTCGCTTGTCTGAAACGCCACCTGTCATGCGGCTGGTCCTAATTGTCCTTTTAAATTCACCAAAAAAGCCTCGTGGTTTTTGACATGGGCAAGAACATCCAGATATAACGGGGTAGGTACAACATTAATCAAAGGAGTAGAAAAATCCTTATACTCGGGACCAAGAGCAGTAAAAAAAATCATACAATTTGATCAACTTTTGAAACTAGATTTCCCATGACAGGCAGTTGTTCAAAAATCTCCTTAAATTTGAGATGAAGTTCATGAACAAAACCGGAATTACGAACACCATGTGCATCTTCACAAAGACGGAGAATGGTGGAGGCACTGTTGTTCTGATAAATGAGAGCAAGATTGTCCCAGATTTCTTTGGAAGTGGCACAATCTGGGAGTTCCGCGAGAACTTCATCAGAGAGAGAGAAGAACGGGAGACTTCAAACACGTTGATCTTCATCAATCCATTGATCATACTCTTCTTTTACTTTCTGATAAGCCGCCTGGGGGATCAACCTTGCTATCACTTGAGGGAGATGTGATAGTAAAGACATATGAGAGAGTCTGCGGCTGTTGAGGGAGAGATGGACGAGCCTTTGTACCATCGATGAATCCATCCAGACCTTAAGGACGAAGAATATAACTTGTTTGACACTTCCAGAGAAGATAGTTGGATGGAGTGAGTTTAATCTGCATCATCTGGAGCAGATTGTTGTAAGAGCATTTTTTTCTTGAGCCATAATAAAGGAGGGGGGATGCCGGAAAAGTTGGATCGGCGGTGAGGTTAAGAGACATGCATGACCACCAGAAAAAAGGGTGAGAAGAGAGGCGGCCAATTTTTTATTTTATTTTTTTGGAGAGGCTTAGGGTTTTAGGTTTTGGATCAGAAGAGGCTTTGATACCATGATAGAATGATTTGTCGTAAGAAATTGTATTATTGATAATTGATTATATAGAGGAGTACAATAAAGGTCAAATAAGGAAAAAACTCTAATCATAGTAAACATACTAATCATAATAATAATCTAATAAGTAATTTGATTTATTTTAACACTAACATATATGAAAAAATTAGTTAGTTTGAAGTCAAATTCAACCAAATTCAACCATTAAATTCTATTAATATATTAACATATATGTTAAACTATTATCAGATTGTAAGAATATTTTATTATATATTTTAAATTATTAATTTTTTTTTAAAAAAAACACATCTATTGAAAGACGATATTTCCATAAGCCATGGAAAAACCAAGGTTTAATGTGCAAATTAGAAGAAATGAATATTAAATTTTCGAATTGCATGGATCAAGTTATAAACTTTATAACTACTACACATTATATAATAAATTTTTAATGTTGCAACTAATACCTTTTACTTTTTATTACTCTAATTTAACCGTAACTTTTCATAAATCTATGGAAAGATGGTGTTTTCCAAGATTTTACCTCTAAAAAAATATAGATAAATAAATATATTAGTCTCTAAATATTTATATATTAATTTCAAATTTTAACTTTAAGCAATTTTAGCTACGATGGATGGAGGGAGTATTTATAGTTTGCGGCGGTGGCATGGGATGCGCTTCAAACGTGGAAAATACTCCACGGTCCAATTAAGTGATCGGTCTAGTAATTGAATATGGATTGTGATACCATGCAATTCTTAACGTATAATGGGATTGTATCTTAAAATCGAGTGGCATTGAGTGGAGTAACTCAAAACATTATGTTAGTAGTCTAGTCTATAAGAAAACGATATGAAAATTTTAATAAATTATTTGAGAAAGTTCCATGTTAGACCGACTAAATATCTCATTTCAATAACTTTTAGTGTCAAATTATAATTATTTATACAGAGCAAAATATTTCAAAAATAAAAATAAATTATAGAAACCACATTATAATAAATAAAAATAAACATCAAGCCACCACATTAATTGCATCAATTATAAAATAATTTTATGCAAGTGTTAGTCGATATAAAACACTACTACTCCCTCCGTCCCAGATTAAATTGCACAAGATCAAAGATTCAGTCAAACTAAGAAAATTTTGACTGCATATTCGAATAGATATATAAACAATAATATCATTGTATGTGATATCCTTGGATTCGTCATATAGTTTCTAGAAAAGTAACTTTTTATTTATTGATACTATATGTAGTTAAATATATTAATGGTCAAATGTGTGTATTGAAAACTGTGAAAAAAATCCGGTGCCATATAATTTGGGAAAGAGGGAGTATGTGAAATGGAATTTCTCCTCTTTGACAGTACACAATGTAGTACAGTAGTCCCGGCAATTAAGGGCTGTAAATACTCCCTCTGCTCCTCTAATATTGTACTACTTTCCATTTTGGGATGATTTTTTATTTATGTCTTCTTTCCCCTTTTGGTAAATTCTAGAATGTTTTCATCCACTCATCTTACTTTTTACACTTCCAATACAATCTCTACCATTCAATTATTTTTTTGAAAAAATTTGTGCCCAAAAATTGGGACCATAATAAAAGGACCAGAGGGAGTACTAAATACCAAACAGTGACATGCCAATGTTGTACCAGAAGAAGCAATAAATTAGTGGCCTGGGCATCCATCAGAGTCTGAGAAAGAAATCCCCCACTTTAACCACTACACAGGAAGAATTTTTTCAAAAGTGAATTGGTACGAAATGAAAAATTAAAAATCGAGAAAGAATACTAGCAGAAGGAAAGAATATAGAGATAAAGTCCATTAACATGCTTCCAAAACTTCTGACCCAATATTACCTTTTGTTGGCTGGGGACAAATGAGTACTCAGAAATTTCGATTTTGATTTTGATTTTGATGTAACACGTTCCAGATTCTGTCACATTATATTTTTTGGCCTGTTTTACATCTCCGCCTTAAATGTTTTTTTGCTTCCGTGACACTTCTTGAAAAGTAAAGTCCAACTGAATTGTATAAATCTAATTTTTGATGTTTTTCAGTTAAGCTAATCATCTTGATTAACGATTGTAAAAGAAAGTTCGGATCAGTCTCGCCATTTCACATTATGTACTCCCTCTGTGCTACTATAAATTGTACAACTGTTTTTTTAAAGTTAAATTTTGCAAATTTTAACCCTAAATTCAAATTAGCATGTACAATATATGTAGTAAAAATATCATTTGAAATATTATTAAATCATTCTAAAGTGAAATGAACTGTACTTGACTAACAAACTAAAAATTGAAACTAAACTCTGCTCCCCCATCCCACTAGTTTTGGTCTACTTTTTCAAAGTTAAATTTAATAAACTTTGACCATTAATATAAGTTAATATATATACATATGATAAAAATATTAAGTGGGATATTGTTCAATTCTTCTTAATATCTATTTTCTAAATATCAATTTTTTATACAGAATTGGTATACATAGCTAGAGATATAACGGTCAAAGATGTTCATCGAAGATCATGAAAAAGTTGAGTGGCCAATAATTGTGGGACAAGGGAAATTATAGACTAGATTGAATTGAAATAAATGAAACTTAACTCAATTGAAGCGCGGTAGGATAGAATGAATCTGATTTAATGAGCTACACTAAAAATAATAATAACCATTGTTACTAAAATTATGTGTGCTATTCATAATATTACTCCGTCCCATCCGAATGTGCACACTTTTTGGTCAACTTTCTCAGGTCATGTTTGACCAACGATAACTTTAGTTACGTATATTAACGGTGTGTTAAAATTTGATATTTAGAAAATACAGCATGCAGAGAATCCAACAATATCTCACATGATGATATTGGTATCTATATACTAGTTGAAATTTATGGTCAAACGTGTCTTGAGAAAGTTAACAAAAAAGCATGCAGATTCGGCTGGGACAGAGGGAGTAGTAACACATTAAAGGGAGAAAATGAGAAACGGGTTGATGAAATGTTGGACAATCAGGTGGTGAGGCACAATCCAAAGGTTTGGACACTATTTTAGTAGTAGTTGACGGGCTGAAAAAATACAGCCAATTTGTGAACCGGGAAAGATCAAGCGGTAAAACCCACTGAATACTCTAAGGGAGGGGTTCAAATCTCGGCAGGCGTAGTGTGGGATCCTCCAGTGGAGGTGCTCCTTGTGGCCACCGAGCATATTCGAGGATCGCGTGCCGAACCTTTGGGAGCAGTGATTTACCTACTCGGTTATGAATTTGGTGTGGTTGTGACCGGAGCATTGAGGGCGAGGGTTATCGCCTTTTTGGGGAAAGATCAAGCGGAGTTGTTGAGCTCCTGAAGTGGTTACAATGGAATCCATTCCACACAATTGGCACCAACACAATTGGAACAATAATATTATCATATGTGATATTGTTGAATTCGCCGTAATAAGTGATTTCTATATATCAACTTTTTATTTGTCGTATTATACGTATGTAAACATATTAACGGTTAAACATGTTTCCTAAACAGTGTGATAATGATTGATATGAAATTTAAACTAGAACGAACGGTATAGAAATTGAGCCCACAAATATTTTATTATCATTTGCAGAAGTTACCATTAGCTTTTCATTCATTTTTATTAATTTTATATCTAAATAAAGAAAATATGTTATATTAATTATTTTTCTGGGATTTATTCACAAAACAAATTATATATGTATCCATTAAATATTATCTTAATAATTAAATAAAAAAATATTTCTATTTATTTACTAATAAATAAATGATTTTTAACAAACTTTTATCGATCTGATCTCAAATTAATTCAAAAATTTTTTTGTAGTTTTTCATCATAGCATATACACAGTCTCTCCATCTCAATAGAAGCCGCATGCATTCTTACCAACATTCTCATTTAAGTTGAGGCAGAAGGGGCCTTTATATTAAAAATATTCTAATAAATTTAAAATATAAAATAAGTTCGAAAGAAGAATTTATATATCAAAATATGGCCCAATTTTTTTCCGGCTCTTTGGACTGGTTCTAGTCTCCCTACCCACTCCGAACTCATTGTACTCACCTCACCTATATCTCCAAAAACACTTCAAATCTACTTGAATATAGTGATATAAATATTAAAAATTCAATTAGTCTTTACATGAAAATATTATAGGTAAGAAATATATATTATGGATAAAATAATAATTTATTATACATTAAATTATTGGGTGGGCATATAGCGGGCTCAATGAGATGAAGCGAGTCTGAATTAATGCCTACGTTCAACCTACTATTCACACCTAATATCATACTCCCTCCGTCCCAAATTAAACTGCACACTTCATAAAATGTCACTATTTACTGTTAAACTTTGATTACATAATTGAATAAATATATAAGCAATAATATTATCATATGTTATATGGTTGGATTCGTCGTAACACGTGGTTTCTGAAAAGTAACTTTTTGTATGCCATAATTATACGTGATTAAACATATTAACGATTAGACAAATTTTTTGATGAGCGTGAAATTCTCTCTCATACCATTTAATTTGGGACGGACGGAGTATTTATATCCATATTCATCCCATTCCATTAAAAATAATTCTCTGTCCATTCCATTAAGATGCCACAACGCGCCCCAGTACTATTCCCACCGGCGGTGAGTGATTTTACCACAACATCAAACATATGCTACTCGTACTCGTATCCCAATAAGTAGTACTCCGTGTGTTACGGCAATCACCGCTCGCACTCAGCGGCCCACACCAGTCAACACCACAGTCATTATATGGGAGGGGAGGTAAGTCACGGTAACCCAGCACCAGAATCATTGGGGGCAGTCATACTCGGTGTCCACCAGGAAGCCCAAGCAGTCATTGGCCCAAAGGCTAAGTTAACTCAGGACATTCCCACACGATGACTGCCGAGCGTCACCTACTCCCAACCACTAAGGTACACCCGGGGTGTCCTCCGTGTGTTATGTGTCCAATATGTTGAGGTATTAATTTCAGTCTAACAGAAACAAAAATCTTTCTAGAGGCCCTTGAATCTCTCGAAAGTTGCAAAATGCATTGGATAAATAATAAAAAATTGAGGCAAAATGATGTAAAATTGCACGTGTAAACAAGAGAGTGACAACGAAGGACCAAGTAAAACTTTTGAAGAATTCAAATGTACGCGGTCCATCAAATCTGTAAAAAATCTCCCCCATCAACCTTAACAAACAGATCTTCCAAGACACTACAGAATCACTAAAAGCTTCGTTTAAAACCGTCGCTAATTCTCCTCCCAAACATTTACATGGGACTCTTGAACATCAAACAATTGTTGATCATAAATAAAAATCTGCAGAATCTGGCAAGAAGTTGAAGTTTCTTGTCCAGAAGTTCTGACAAAGCAAGTACTATTTGTTTTGGTACAACTAATAGGATAGTGATGCAACAGGAAGAGGGCTATGCTGGCTTTCTGTGTCTCTGTCTATGTGGATCAAGGAATTTGAGTCTCCCAATGCTACATAGATAAAACAGTGCCAGATAATAGTGGCCGGGGACACTTCTTTTCCTGTATTTTTGTTAGATTTCAATATTCGTCTACCCAAAACGATACTGATTGCTTGTATCTTTTACTTATTTATCTATCTTGTATATCTCGACTTGTAACAATTTCATAATTAGTCAACCATCTAATAGAGATAAGTTAACTAGTAGTAGTTATGTTTACATTCTTGTTTTTTATAGTTAAAATACAGAGTTTTTGCAAGTCAAGGAGTACATAAGCCTATTTTAGTATAACTCACTCTTCTTCCCACTATAAAAGAAACACATGGATTTGCCCTTTTCTTAACACTTTTTTGGTGAGATTTCCCCACATGCCATAACTATGGCTTCTGCCATTGCAGCTAGGTGGACAGAATTCAAGCATTGTTCTTTCCTTTTTCTATAAAGAACCCTTTTCAAAAGAAGCGTTTCCCACAACCCTTTTCCATTTTCGGACCACAGCCAAGAACACTCAAAAAGAGGCCACTTCAAGAATTCAGCAAATTAACAAAAATATGGGCACTTCAGAGGGAAGTTTATCATATGGGAAGAAGCAATGGAGAAGCATTGTGTGGAGGATGAAGGCAGCAGTGAAGAAAGCAGTCAAGAAAAATGGAAAAGGCAAGCACCAGTTCAGATTTCAGTATGATCCTTCAAGTTATGCACTCAACTTTGATGATGGATGTTATGATATGGGAGAAAAGACTACAAGATTTGTGCTCTATCAAAATGAGAGCAAATTCAAGAACAATTTGTCCAAAAGTGTTTACTATGCTATAGTGTTTGTGGAGTCTTAGAACTAGGGCATTTGTTAGTCCAGCAGAAGTTCTAGATTTAGTAGTGTTCTTATGGTTGTTAAGCGTTTGTTCTTGTATGAAGTTGTATGAGCCGGTGTCTCTTCGGTTTTGATAATCTTCCCTGTTCATATAATTTGGTAGCAATGCTGCATGCTCCAAATGGATGCATATATACAGTCTTGTATGTTGCAACTTAAAAGTTGCAAGGCATCCATGGATTTGGGGAGGGGAAGAATGGAGTGATCACGCTAGATCATTAGCAAGTTTGGATGTTACTCCAGCGGTTGAAGTCTGATAACACTAATATGGTGGTGTGAGTTTGAATTTCACCACGGATAAGGGGAGGGGATTTTTATTTAAAACGCTAGACCATCTGTACACAAGTCATCTCCATCACATATCGGTCATGAACTTGTGTGGAGAGAACGATGCATGAACATGTTAAGTTCAATTGCCAGCCATGGGCAAGGGGAGTGGAATAACCACACGACAGCACGTCCAATCGTGTTCGGTGCATAGTGCAATAAACTTGGGGAGGGGTCGAACGCCCCAATCCCGTCTTGAAGAGGGATCGACGCCCCAATCCCACTATCAAGTTCATCTATTGCATAGTGGTGCCCTTGGACTCAATCAGTACTAGCAGATGTTCTTTATGTAACATACCTATAAGTTTGTTGGCAATAAACCTCAGTAGATTTGTTAGCTGCAACTGCCCATGTTATTGAAGTTAGCTCAATAGGAGAGGTGCGCTAAAAATGGTATAGACTTTAGGTAGTATTAATTGGTTGATACATTATCACTTTTAGATCTCATACAAGTTTCTTGATATTGTTCATAAGATTGTACACAAATAAATGCGCCAACTAATCAAGATAGTACTATACACACCAGAAAGGAAAGGAAATCAGAGCAGAAACTTTTATTATTCACAGTTCATAGCCAGGGAGGAAATACATTTGCATTGTCTATATACCGGCATCGTAGCTGAAGGGCTTTCTGCTGAAATCTAATGCCTAGAAATTAACAAGTGCATGCCACAATGTTTCATCTTCTGTTAAATGAGCAGTATCCGACGCCCAACCTTGAATATCATACAAGCACAAACCTTTTTAGGGCCTCTCATACCGCGGGATCTTCAAGCACGGCAGTTGAGATATCTTTTATGCGAGGATAAGCAGCCTTCTCATCAAGGGAATCTTGAGCCCAGATCAGCATTTTTAACAAGCTTGGAAGCTTAGGATCTGCAGTGCATGTATCATCACAGCTAAAGAACATTAGAAAGAGCACAAGAAAGAAAGATGATGGTGGATTTATATGTTTGAAGAAAGAACAATGTTACATAACAAATCCTTTCCAATTTGCAACCTCTACAAGTTCTCCTCACCAAACCATGTACATTAACAAAGACCCGTAACAGCACATGCTGTAGTTGGTCCTTGTTAACCCTAGTTTGCAAAGAACTAAAACGGCTATGTTCACAACTCGGGCCATTTTAAACTAGACACTTACAACACAGAGTTTGACAGAATCCCAAGTCAAACTCTCTTCTGGTTCGATAATACATAATATTGGACACAAATATTTGTAGCAACAATGAAAATCTATAATGAATGCAAGGAGATCTTGAGCTCCCTGTCTCACATATGCCTAAGCTACTGTCCACAAATAATTTTTAGTGGGTCGGGAAAGCAGATTGCTGGCAGAATTATATATACAGCCACAATGATCTTATACAGACAACTCAAATTTATCTGACTACCACAATCAACAAAAACTTCTCTGGGAATACGTAGTGATGTGAACAACCAATCAATGATCAGAATTCATGAAGTGAGGTAAAGAAGTAACGAGAAAAAAGACAAGAGAACTGAAAATTCTGCAATAATAAAAATCAAAGTAAAAGGTAAAGCAAATGATGGACTCTCTTCTACATTGACTAATAGTGGCATCAAGTCTCATTCATAAAGAGCATTAGTGGAACTGTGAAGAGACCTTTATCATGGCTTTGGCTGGTAAGAATTGCAGCGTTAACTTCACTGGCCGTCTTTAGGCGTTGTGATATATCCAAAAGATCTCCAACAGGACAGTTATTGACATCTTCAAAAGCCAAGAGTGCAACAGTCCTCTCCAACTCTTCCAAAAAACTTTTCTGATTAAGAAAACACTGAATTAGTCAAGGACTCAAAAAAGCAATAATTCTAAGCTTGGTATAAGTTTTCTTTAGCTTCTCTAGTAGGGCTTGGAATATCAAAATATTGGCTACCAGAGTTCTTAACAAATATAGGATCTATAAGTGTAGGCATGTATGGCTTAGCAGAGTAAAGAATAGGTGCAATGAGTGCATGTATAAGCAAAACAAGCTGAAAATCACATTTTCCTCTCCCCTTGGAGCGAGTTCCTCCTGAGCAAATTCCAGAGCCTCTGCAACTCTCCCATCCCTGATTAATTCTATCAACCTTTGTTGTTGGAGATGGAAAAACAGCTGAGGATTTGTATCCAATATCTGCATCAACAATATTACACGATGACTCAATCTGATGGAATTAGTAACATAAACATTACAACTCTCTAAAGGACAGGTGTAAGTGGTAGACATGTTTCCTTAACCAATCGTTTTTCTTCTTTTTATTAAAGAAAATGATAGAAATTGTACCCACTTTTAGTGATTGAAATTATAGATTTCGTTCCTCTTTATTAACATGTACCCACCAAGGTGCCTAACAATTTTAAAAAATATATAAAATAGGTGCCTTAACCGCCTATAGCAAAACGGACCAGTCAACGATGGTTGGGATAAAAATTGAAATATCAATACAACTTTGGAACCAAATTGAAATTTAAAAAAGTCCACCAAAATATTATTAATAAAACTTGTACCCAAAGTTGTCAATATTACAATTTTTACCCCAAAAAAAACATTGACTGCGGTGTTCACTCACTTAAATCTTTTTATAGCTGGTAAACGAACAAACGAAAACATTTCAAAGAAATTTGGGAACCTTTTGAGAACAAGTTGTATAAATGGGAACCAAACATGTAATTTTGACTAAATGTGGGTACTGGGGCGGGGGGGGGGGGGGGGGGGGGGGGGGGGGGTGGTGGGGTTTAGAAAATGTTTCCTGGGTAAACAACGAACATGATTAAACAAAAGAGGAAGTACTGATAGGCTGTGTTTGGTTTAAAATAAGTACTCCCTCCATCCCCCTGAGTACGTCTTATCTCTTTTTATTATTATTCAAGGATGATTTTAAATTGATAATATCTTGAATTAAGTATAACAAAAAAATATTTTGGAAAAAAAGATATTCTAAAAACATGTGGTATGAAAAATCTAGCAAGATCTCACACAACAATATTTACATTTATACATCTATGGATTTTTACAATTTAAACAACAATAACTTTATAGATGAATAGTGACGTAAGACATACTGTGCTTAGGAAGAGACAGGGGAGCAGACTTATTTTGAAAGGAGGAAAGACCATATTATGCTTTTCTCCTAAAAATGTCTTTTGTTTTTCAATTAAGCAATTTTAGAGAGTTTACCAAACACCAAAAACTCCTTCAGTTATAACTAAAGTGACTTATAAGCCCTGCCATACAGAGCCATAGACTTTTAGATAATGAGAACACCAAGAAACCAACACAACTTAAGAAGCGTAAAATTTAGAAATGAAAAATGCAATTTAGGGCTTGAAAACGCCATTTTACTTCACATGTGAACATGTACTGTTGAGAGGCATCAGACCTTTACAGTCTAACCTAGCCAGCAACTCCAACACCTCTCTTTTTGCGTAACTAGAGTTAAAAATTAAGGTTCATAAACATTGCTGCATCAAATGATTCCATGTGAAAGAAAATGGTTAGCAGTAATATGTATATATGTTAACACTCTATTTTCTCAGGCATATGACAGAGTAAAATCAAAAGTGATAATATGTTAGCTGTGCAATAATCAGAATTTTGTTCACTCTCAGAAGATACATGCATATTCCCCTTTTGGAGAAGAGAAGATATGCCGGCTTCAAGCAATACTTGGATTAAGGGATACCATACCTCAGGATTCAAATCATTCACTTTTTCGATAGCATCCTCGACATTACCACACTGCACAGCCTTCTTGACTGCCATCCGATCAGTTATAGTTGCCAGATCAATGTCAGCTGTGAAGTCAAGAAGAAAATCAAATCATCAGTTCTGGCTAAACCCAACAATTCTAAATCACATAAAATACATAACAAGGATTGTCCAAAAAAAGTAGATGAATACGTTCAGTCCCAGATTCCATTCTGAACTTTTCAGCGGCATCAACATATCCCTCTGTTACTAGGAAGTTCATAACCAATTTATTCATGTCCTCCTTTCTAATCTTCACATCGTTGAGCTTTTTCTCCCATTCTTCCCGTGTTATCACTCTCTTCGAGGAAGCCTGCAAGTATTAAATACAAGCCAACACTTAATAATGTCAATCACAAGAAGAAGAAGAAATAGTACACATGTTTCTAGAGTTCAGCACAGCAGCATGCATCCAACTCTTTAACCCACTATATGGGGTTGACTACATGAGTAATATTTTACCAGGGTGATCAGTAAAGACAAATTGTATTCTTTATATCCGTATACAGAATAGAATGTTTTTTGTAGTCTCCTTCTAAGTCCTTTTGGCCCTTCCCCTCCCCTCATTCAAATTGATTTTGTGATTCTTCATTTTCTAAACATCTTATAGGGGCAACTAGGGGTCTCCTAAGTACATGTCCATCCCATCTTAGGCATATTTCTCTCATTTGTCATTAGTTCAAATTACTTTAATTTTGGTTCTAATAGTATCGTAGCTGAATTTATCTAATCTAGAAGTATGTCCGAACGACAACCACATTTGTATCTATAAAGTGTTAATCCCTCCATTCCACAAACAGAGTCCTGTTTCTATGCTATTTTACCCTTCATGAGAATTGAAATGAGCACATTTAACCTATCGTCACTCTTTTCACTCATTATAGACCACAAATGCCACCTGGGACGCTGACCTTCACACTTGCTTACGTAATCACAAATAACGCAGGATTATATAAAATGGAAAGAAAAACAAATCCCACCACCCAAAGTATGATCTTTGACATAACTACCACCATCCCACAGAACCAATCTACTTCCAGATTGCTACAAAAGCCAAAACTGACACCTGCACGCATTGACCATAAACAACAACTAACACTGTGGGGGTGTTTGGTTCAAGAGAATTGAACTGAGGAATCGAAGTTACTCCAGTAAGCTGTGTTTCGTTTATGGGTATGGAAGAATAAATTTGGAATCAAACCCATATCTTTCAAAACCATTCCAATCCCAACCCACACCAATAGCCACTCCAATTCTGACTCCCGCCATTAAAACAAACTCCCCCCGAGCTTATACTAGTCACGGTCGACTATACGACTATACGGATCATATCCCGCAATCGTATTCTGACAAAACTGGGCACATAAACTATAATTCATCAAAATACTGAATGCAGGATCCACCCAAGAAGAAACCCCATCAATGAAATGATAAAAACCCCAATCATGCAAACCGAAACAAGAAAATCAGTGAATGCTGGGAAATTAAAAACCCTAGAGCATAAATCTTGGCTACCAACAATTCACAGAATATTCTCATAAAAGAAAACCCAAATGGCGTCAGAGTTCAGACCAGAATAATTCGAACAAATTGTTCTGAATTCATTTCTTGCAGAAATTGAAAGCGAGGGAGATCAAGAAAATTACCATGAATTCTAAGGGAGTCGAACTAGAACCAGAGAACTGGCATCAACTTTCAGAGTATATTCCACCGCGCTGTAAAACCCTCAGCCTCTGTAATTTCTGTTATTTTTCAGTAGATTCCCATTTCTCATCTCACTCGTTCGTATAAATACTCAACGAATACTACTCCGTATTATTTACTACTCCTAATATTGCTTTGACAAATTTAAATGAGGGTTTTCCTAGAGTGGTCAGAGAAGTCATCTTGATAAACCGACTAACCACCAGATTAATTATAAAAAATATTATTTAAATTTTTTTAAGGTTGTATAAGGTATGGAAAGACAAAAGTTTAAAATGTAAATTAGAAGAAATAAAGATAAGATTTTTGGATTGCATTAATTGGGTTATAAACTTTATAACTACTACACGTTGCATAATAATTTTTAATATTGCAACTAAAACCTTTTATTTTTTTATTATTTTAATTAAACCCAGTATTTCCATAAACCTATGGAAAAATAATCTTTCCAAAAACTATGCCAATTAATACATGTTGAAATTTATTTTAAAATATTTTTATAATTATTATTGAGTCCGTCTCTTGAAAGACGGTCTTTCATAAGTCATAGAAATATCAAGGTTAAAGTATAAATTAGAAAAAATGAAAATAAAATTTTCGGATAGATGAACAGGTTATAAAATTTATAACCACTACAAGTTGCATAATAAATTTTTAATATTGCAACTGAGAAATTTAAGGTTTTATTATTCTAATTAAACCCCGTCTTTCCAAAAGGATATGAAAAACGGTTTTTGCCAACACTTTGTCATTATAATTATATGTGTGCAATAAATAAAAATAAGAGCCAAGTGTTAAAATAACCCTAACTTTAGGATGAAAGTGTCAAAATAACTCTAACTTTATGGTGTACGTGTCAATCTAACCGTGGACGCCGTTGACTTCAATTGTCAGCAGAAAATTTGGCCGGAAATTAAGAAAATGATAATTTTACCCCTCGATTAAAAGGAGCAAAATGAGAATACTGCTTATGAGGGCAAGTGTATTTTTGTCATTTCAGGTCCAGTCAACACTCAAATTGACGAGTCAATGCCGGAATAGTAACAAAAGGTTATAACTGCACATATTGTCATAAAGTTAGAGTTATTTTGACATTTTTTCATTTTACTGGGTTATATTGGCACATTCAGGCTAAAGTTAGGATTAAAAGTGTAAAATTTTATAAAAATAAATATCTAATCACCCAGTTAGTCATGTTTATAATAAAATGACTGACGGTTAGTCGATGTAAAACACTAATTTGTCGGAGTAAAAACCCATACCCTTAGGACTGCCGTTATTGAATCCTCATTGCACCTTCAAGAGGCAAAGCAGCGATCGGTAGCGGTACCACCGCCTTTCCAAGGACTTCTCACTGGATAATGGAAGTTGGGAAATGACTATTTCCTAATTCCTACGACTCTTAAACAAGAAGAAGCAAGCTTATTTGCTTGTACACTTTGCATATACGATAGAGCTTTTCCATGAATTAGTTTTAGTTGTTGGTACTAGTTTTTTAATTAGTAATTGCATTTGTTCAGTAAAGCTATGAATATGTTAGTTTCAATGATGCATAAGTAAAGCTTTGCATTTGTGTGGGATTGATGTTATAATAAGCATTTAATTTTCCATGTGTACTAATTGGTTGTACTGTGTAAGACTTCTTCTTCTTTTTTTACATTTTATGTTGATTATTCATTTGAAATAGGACATGCATTTGTTAATTTATGCGTTGCATTTGTTAGCATTCAGTGTATGCTAGTTAGTTGTATTGTGCATGACCTTTTGTTTTTATTTGTTATTGATTGTACATTTTGAATTGGAAACTGCATTTGTTTTCTTATGTGTTGCATTTGTTAGTATTCAATGTGCCATAGTTGGTTGTACTCTGTATTATCTTTTGTTTTCATTTATTGTTGCATTTGTTTACTTATATGTTGTATTTGTTAGTATTCAATGTGTACTTGACAGTTTTATTGTGTATGACTTTTTTTTATTTATTTATTGTTGATTGTTTATTTTGAATTAGGAGTTGCATTTGTTTACTTATATCTTACATTTTTTAGTATTCAATGAGTACATGGTAGTTGTACAATGTGTGACTTTTTTTATTTCCATTTGTTGTTGACTGTTCATTTTGATTTAGGAACTGCACTTGTTTACTTATGTGTTGTATTTGTTAGTTACAGGAACTGCAATGTTTGTGCTACAAAATTCTTATGGCTCAATGAAGCCGACGTTGGGGTTAAAATGAAGTGGCTCAAAGAAGGCATGAACTGCAACTTGCTATTATGTGATGGAAAAGTATGTTCATTTCACTTCAGGCCTCTTACGTAACATGGTCAAGGCTTCTTTCAATCCAGTTTCTAATGTCTCGCTACTTTCACATCTGCTCCGGTAAAGATCACAACCCCATATATAAATTCTAGATTCCAAAGTTTTGAGTTTATCAGAAGAATATATATATATATATAGTGGAAAAAGGGTGCAATCTACTCTCCAACTCCAAATTTCCTACAAAAACTATAATGGTATGGATTTTGATCCTCACAATGTACTGTGGCTTGGAACTTAGAGAACTCAACATCATCATCCATGACAAGTGTTACTCCTAGGCTTCCTTTATATTTCAAGTTAGTTTCACCATCAAGATTTATGGAAGGTAACAAAGATTGTCTTTGTCAACTTTAAATGATTGCTTCATTTCCTTGAAGAAGAAGAAGAAGAAGAAGAATGGTTAGCTTTATTTGGTTGGGTTCTTCACGAAACTTTAAGTGTTTAACTTGTATGGTGTTGGGATGTTAGGAAGAAACCAACATCCCAACATGGTTACTCTCATCGGCCTTTCTGTCCCAAAAAAAGGTTGAATAATTCGTTGGAAAGTGAGAGCCTTGGGTGGAATCCCCCCCCCCCCCCATCCTCATCTCAACCAAGCATTCCACTGCCATTTCCACTTTTCCACCACACGCAATGCCTCAATCTCCATATCGTAGAATGGATACAGAATAACACCACCACCACTACCTCCCTTCCTCGTTCTTCTAAATAACTCATACACTTCCTTAATCAAAGACTCCTCCTTTCTGGCTTGTCGGCACATCCCTCTCAACAGCGCGTCATCAAACAATATTGACATGGAAAACAAACGAAAAATTCCCCTACTACTTAATTTGCTTTGGTTTCATGGGTAAAATTGAAACAAAAAAGGAGGCTAAAACTCACGGTCAATTTTAGTCCCATAATCATCACCTGTCCCATTATAATAAACATTTTTGTACTTTTTTGCATCACTTCAAACTAGCTTGCACACGTGATAAATGCAAACATTATGTTTCCTACAATCACGCAGAAATGAAGGTTGTTAGGTTGTTATTCTCATTTAAACTACTTTGTTTGCTCATCCTGGAATGCTAAAAATTGATATTCCCTCCGTCCCTGCCTTTTCTGCACAAATTCTTTTTGGGGTTGTTCCAACCATTTATGCACAAGTTGAAAACTTTCCCTATTTGGCAAAAATAACTTTTTGATTTTCCGAAATTGCCCTTAATGAATTTGTCAATTTAAAAACTTTTCCCATTCTTAAACACAATTAATTGCACTTTCCCACCTACTGACCACACCCTATTTTAATCTATTTTTCATATTCAGATTTCAAACTACAACCATCTCATTTAAAATTCCACCAACCTTTCATTTACTCTACCACCGCCCACTTAAACCAATAAGAAGACTTTGGACACTGTAAATTCTCGTGTTCTTCAACTTTCTCTCATTACATCATTCAACTCGTACGCTCTCTTCATCTTTCTCTCAATTTCTCTCCCAAGTTCCAGAAAACCCTATATATGGTTTCTTTGCTTCTATCTATTTTGCTCCGTTCTTCGAATTTTTGCCCTTTTCACTGTGAAAATCAACCTTCCTATGGAAGCCTTCCCCTCCTCCTCCCACGATTCTTGCCCACGTTGCTCAAAATGCTATGTTTCCGACGCCTATAGCCCTTCTGAATTCGTTCTCGAAATGGAGATGGATGGTGCAATCTCTGTCCTGAGGTCTGACACCACCGTGAGCTCCACTGGTGCTAGAGACTCATTTCTGGCATCGGGCTCCAGATCTGGCTGGTCTCGGCACTGGTGGTGGTTCAAAGAGGCGGTGATTCCCGTCAAAGAACAACACTGAATATGGCAAACATCGATCGACTGCGACAGATGTCAACTCGGCTCCGTTCGAACTTGACTCGGTGGTTAGGTGTGTTGATTCAGTGGCGGATTGCCCTAACTCTGTGGGGGGTCGTCCTGACTCGGCGGCGTCTGGTGTCCATTTGGCGGCTTGCAGTGTTGGGTCTCAGATCCAGTCGTCGGTGAAGCTCTGCCGACCAGGCTCACTGTCCGGTACGGCCTTGGGCCTTGGTGGAGCTTCGACAGAGTCTAGTTGCTCCGATGACACATGCAAAGGGTCCAACGAAATGTTATATCTCTTAGTCCCGTGCTTAAGAGATATTCGTCGTCGATAAAGGGCCAAGAAGAAATCCAAAAGGGTTTCTTCACCCCCCTACTGATTAAGTTAAGTGATTGAATGTGCAGTGATGGTTAATTCTGTTCTGACATTTTAGTTTCCATTTTTTTGTCATTATATATTTTAAGGGTTAATAACCTAATGATGTTTTTTCAAATTGCAGGTTACGGTAATTTGGGCCATCTGAAATGGTGGTAGTAAAAAAAACACAAATGGTAATTTGCATCTCCCCGTTGTCGGATGATTAAAAAGTTCTGAAGAAAAATTAGGTTCTTCAAAATGGGTGATATCCTCTATTTTTTGGGCCCTTATGTTTATGTTGGTGTCTTCAGTCTTTCATATTGTGTGCATATCTTCCATGTTTTTGTGGCCAGGTGGTGCCATTTGTGTTGATAAAATGTTATTGCCCATGTTCTTGTTGATAAAATGCGGCTGCCTTTGTGTTTGTGACCTTGTGGTGCAATTTGTGTTTATATAATGTTGCTGCCCTGGAGATTGATATGTGTCATATCTGCATCTTCCCTATTTTTGTGGCCTGGTGGTGCCATTTGTGTTTATATAATGTTGCTACCCTAGAGATTGATATGTATCATATCTGCATTTTCCTGTTTTTGTGGCCTGGTGGTGCCATTTGTGTTGATAAAATGTCGCTGCCCCTGTTCATGTTGATAAAAATGTTGCTGTCTTTGTGTTTTTGGCTTGGTGGTGCCATTTGTATGTTGCTTCCCTGGAGATTGATATGTGCCATATATGTATCTTCCCTATTTTTGTAGCATGGTGGTGCATTTTTTAAATAAAATTTTGATGCCTTATTTTTTTTTGGTAAAATATTGCTGCCCATGCATCTTCCCTAACTTGTTGGTGTTGCCTTGTGTGCTGGCCTATTTACATGGCAGGTTTTTAAAAAAATAAAACAAAAGTTCAGTTTTCATGTATGCCATAACTTACATTCAACCGGGGCTGGGTTTGATCATTTTGATCACACCAAAAGTGAAATGTTCAAAGGCTCACAAACTATGTCTTCATCCCAACCCCCCAAAAGGAAAAGCTACATGCTTACATGATTCTAATTCTTAGAGCATGCATAAGTGGCAAAATCTCCTCTGTTTTGCTTACTGTGATTATACGTTGAATGCTTGCCCTTACATCTTCTTCATTTGCATAAAGCATCCTTGGCAGTGTTCCCTCTCTTATCATCATGCCCTTGTTCATATGTGGGATCTTGTAGTTATTGTTTCCCTGGACCTTGATAATCTCTGCCATGACTGCTTTAAAAGTGACAAAAACTTTGTTAAGTGTCATTGCATCTTCCCTTTGAATAGCACTTTGCACAGACTGTAGCAGCTTCCCCACATTACTAGATACATCTTCATGTTGCATTGTTTGGATAGAGTTAAAAAAACCCTAAATCCAATATATTAAGATCAGGGGAATTTGATGGCTGGCTCACTAAGTACATGTTGAAACCATCTGAGTTTGCAACTGCTTGAAATTCTGGGACATTCCATCTGATGTGTGGCGTCGTGTTGTCCTGTTGTATGCATATATTTTTGCTCATAAATGGAGGCCACTTTGCCTTAATAGCTGGTATCACTTCTTGAATAATCTTGGCCCTTATCACGTCCCTGTTAATTATTGGCACTGGGAGTATCTCCACGGTTCCAGCGGCCCTGTTCTTGCTATTATTTATTGCAACCTGCTCTGTACGAAAGGGAAAATCCCTATCTTCCCATCAAATAGTACCTGCCCATCCTCACCAAATATGGGTCTACTCACAGCGCATATGAACATAAGTTTAGAATATGTTATCTATGTTGGCATAATCTATATGGTTCTGCTTCATCAGGTGCTAGCATATATCTGACTGTTTGTTTACTTAGATAGAACCATTTTTCATCGATATGGATTATGTTGTCCATATTATTGAATTGCAGCTCAGGAGTTAGCTTGGTCAAACAGAGTACCAACCTTGAATTTTTGCATGCACTGGTTAGGGCTGGCTTGATACTATTTGTATGACTTTTTATGGTCTTCGCTGCTACTGCCCTTTGCACGCTGCTCTTCCCTATATGCAAACCTTTAGTTGTTGCTATGACTGTTCTTCTTTTATTTGCTTCTAGGGATTTCAAAGCCTCCATATCTTGTTAGGTGTTGGACGGCCATCTATCCTATGGCGCTAGTTCAGTTGTTGTCCCAGTGAAAGCTAGAGCCTTGCACGCGCCTAGGTTGTGCTCACTGTGCGTATTGAGACATTGAAAAGAGCTGCTACTTCTTCCCTCCTCGTATGATTGATCTTCCAATTTACATGATGCGCCAAAAGATATTCCCCCAGCTGTAGCATTTGCTCGTTCGTCAGGTTGTTACCCCGCATGTTGCCTTAGAAAAAAACTTTGTGATGAAAGGGAAGATACAAACATTAAGAGGAGCAACCAGCTCCTTCGAGATGCTTTGGAGGGCTCCATTATGTGCATTACCTAAATCTAAGGGTTACCCCTTATAATTCACATATTTTTTGTGATATTAGGGGGCTTTTTAGAGAGGGTGAGAGATTGGTTGGCTGCTGTATAACTTCTTCTTGTAAAGTAGGGTTTATAGTGGAGTAGTGATTTGAATTTCCATTTTTCTTTGCTGTGTATAAATAGGTGGTGGCTTCAGATTTTTTTTTTGTAATTTTATTAATTTTTCAACTTTTTACTGTTCACTTTTTTTAATGAACAATAGTAACTTTAAGAGCTTGGCGCATTTTTTAGGCGGGAAACTCACCCACTGTGTGAAAAAATGGAGGGAAAGGTTAATATACCTCACCCAACTTTTTCTCTTAATTTTTTGACAAACTGGGACAGAATCTGACATGTACTGACATATGGGGCCCACTTGAAAATTTTCCAAGCCCTTTCTCTTTCTGCAGAAAAGGCTGGGGCGGAGGGAGTATAGGTATAATGATAGGATCATTACACAAGTTAAGATATATATATATATATATATATATATATATATATATATATATAAAGTTGATGCCTGAAAGAGAAAAATGAAGGAACATAATCTGTTCCATAGCATGTAAAAATACTACTGGAATCATCATAGGCATAACTATAAGTAGTAGAATAGGTGTCTTTAAGTTTATTGGAGTACTATGTTGGTTAGAATGTTATTGAATTCCCATACACACCCCTGCAATAATATACATCGTTGTTGAAAACATCATAAGCGCTCTGGCAACCCGCGATTTTGCCATTCACCCTCAATGTCGGCTCAAGAGGGAAACTAGACATTAAATCACGGAAGCATCCCGCCATGCTGCAATTTCCATGCATATTGATTTGGATAACGACAACAGGGACATTGAATCCATCGATAAGGCTAGCGTCATTGAATTTCGGGAATGCCATAGTGAACTCAACGAGTGTGATTGGGGTGCTGTCTGAGCCCTCGCAATTGAGGGAAGTTCCACAGTATCCACCCAGGCATGTTCCGCTGTCGTTCCTATTGAAATTGCATCTCGTCCTTCCCAATATTCTCGTACGACGGGTGTGGGTGGCAGGTGGGAGGCGAAGAAGGGAATAAGAAGAATGACAAAGAAAAAGGCAAAAGTTTATGACTGTTCTGTGTAACATAGCCATCCCAACCCGTGAAATTTGCCCAATTTCTTTAATTGCAATTATATGTATCTTATGGACATGTCACCTGTAAAGAGACATTCTACACAGTACATAAGTTCTAAGCACATGGTCATAAATAATTAGACATTAATTTGTTGAACAAAATAATATTGGTCATGTTTGGTAATTAAAAGATTAGTTTATTGTATTAGTTGTTCTAACTAGTTTATTGGAGCAGTTGATTTGAATAATTTGACTAGTGATTTGAATTAGTTCTTCTAACTAGCTGATTGTAGTAGTTGGTTTAAACGAGTGTTTGGAGAATAATGATAGCTTATATTTATATGATTGTGTTAATAGTTTGTCTCTAAAAAGATGGTCTTATAATTACCTATGAAAGGATAAAAATGAAAAAAAATTTAGCAAAAAATAGATGAATCTCGCAGATCTACTAATGGGTTGAACTCGGGTAAAAAACTGACCCAATTTGTCATTAGTCACTCATTTTCCAGGTTTGTCTACCACTTTGGATAGAGTACTCTCAATCACATCATCCTCCAATAGTTTCAATACCTCTTCCTTGATTGTTGTTACTCTTTCCGTGGCAAAGACGCTTCTCTTCTGCTTGATCGAATTGAGCTGGGTCAATATTATGGTTGTTCACCACTAAATGCATAGGGACCCTTGTCAAGTTAGACACATGTGAAAAAAAAGACATATACATAATCATTAAACTGTTTGGAGGAGTTGTTTAACCTGGGGGCATAGCTTACCGATTTTCACAATCTTGAACGATCGAATGAGCATTTCTTCAACCTCAGCGGGTGCGGGGGCGGGGCTTCCTTGTGGATTGCAGTTACTCCCTTCATGTAGTTCAGCTATTTCCAGAATGTAATCATGCGATTCTAAACTATTGCGTGGTCTCTCCTAATTGAGCTATTTTCAGGCGATATGAAACTTGTTATCGTTGACAAGTAAACATATAATCTTCATTTATCAATCCAGTTCTATCATTCACAAATATTTTGCTTCAATAGAAAATAAGTGACGTAATCTTTCGTACACTATAGAACTTAACATTCAACTCCGATTCTACCATTCATTAACAAATTTACTGGCACCCTCTCTCTATTATTCTATTATTATACCGATAGGTCAAAAGCACACCATGTAAACAAGCAATCACACTTGTTGAAGAGTTATTGATTTGACAAAAAAAGTATTCCCCCGTCCCAACCCAATATGCAATTTAACTATTCACTATGTCAAAGTAATTTAAATTTGATCTCAAAATTGAATTGATAAATAAGTTAGGGTATTGTCGTATGTTATAGTGTTAGATTCGTAATATCATGTATTTTAAAAATATCAACTTTTCATAAATTATATTTACACACAATTATAAATATCAATGATCAATTTTTTTTGAGTCACCTTATGAAAGTTAAAGTGTGTAGAATTGATTGGAACGAAGGGAGTATTAGTGATATAAACACTTAATTATTTTGGAGTAAGGTAATGATTTTCGGATCTCTCCCTTTCCAATTCAGTATGCACACTTTTTTTAAATAGTACATTTCAAATCAACGTACACAATTTCTTTTTAAGGCACAAATTCTCTTTTGGCATTTATTTTCTTATGTTCATTTACTTTATTCTTTCTAGAGTTAATGACCCTATGTTTTGGTCAAAAGTGCCAATATGACTCTGTAAAGTTTGAAAGTGCTATTGTGACCCTATGTTTTACTTGAAAGTGCCAATGTAACCCTGGAGGTCTGAATTTGAATGGAATTTAGTAAAATGACCAATATACCCCTTATTTTAAAAATAAATAAATAGAATAGGTCCTTTTTGCCCTTCCCTCTCTTTTTTCCCCACTTTCTTTTATTATTTTCTGCAGCCCGAGTCTATACCTTAGCATCTCTCAACCCTAGAGTCTAAATAGAAGAAAAGGCGCTTGTCGTGGCCGTGACAGTGACGAGGAAGACGGAATCGGCTGAGCCGATTGTGTTGGCGAGGCTGGCGAAGATGGAGTTGGCGGCGTCCTAGCGAGGGAGGATAGCGATTGGCGAGGGAGCAGAGGAGGATGATGGAGACTGGCGGCATCCTGGCGAGGGAGGATGGCGATTGGCGAGGGAGCAGAAGGAAGATGAAGACGTCGGAGATGAGAGGTGTCAGAGACGAGAGGCGTCAGAGATGAAGATGTCGGCTCGAATTTTGGTTTTCCTCTAGAGATTTGGGCATGGACTGGTCTGACAAAGTATGTGAGGGATTAATTTGGGGATTCATTCTCCGCTGAAGGAGCTGTGGTAGCGCCGCCGTGGTGGACACGGGGCCAATCTTCTTTTTTTGAGTGGTGGCGGTGAAATTGTTAGGAACGAGGCAGCTGTGGCCGAAGTGGATGAGAAGGTCAGCGGAAAGCGCTACAAGGGTGAGGTCGTCGACGCAACAGGTGACGTCACCGAGGATGAAGTAGTGAGTCGCTGGCGTGAAAACACTAGGGTTCGGGATCAGCCTGTAGCACGCCACGACCCGTCCATTCTCCGGGCTTTGGCTTTTCGTTTATGACCATATTCGTTTGTCGCGGGGACCTCGTGGCTCTGGGAAGTCTCGTCCACTGTCCCGCAGTTAGTTCCTCAGAATCGTTATGATTTTCGATCGGTTGTGCCTTGGGCTCTTGTGCAGGTATGACTTCATTAGTTGGTGCCATTTGTTGGGGCTATATCTTGGTAGGATTGGGTGTGTTGAAGGTTCCGTGGCTTCATGTTTTTTGTTTGGGTTTCTGTCTTGTTTCCCACACATGCTTCTGGTTCAGATTCCGGCTGACGTCGACAGCAACGGTGGTGGTGCGGCGACAATGGTGATGGTGGCGGTGGTGATAGTGGTGGTGGCTGTGCTTCTGGAGATGAAGAGGAAGAAACTTAGGGTATTTTAGTCATTAGATTTGTAATTTGGAGAATAGGGGTATTTTAGTCTTTTTATATTTAGTCAACGCTGGAAATTACAAAGTCAATGCCGGAATAGTGCAAAAAAGTTATATCAGCACTTCTAATGCAAAATACAGATGTACAATAGCACTTTTCAAATTCACATGATCATATTAGTACAGACTACCAAAACATGTAGTCATATCGGTATTTTGCCTTCTTTCTATCCGTACGCAAATTTAGAGCTTGAAACCGAGACGGAATAGTACTAGTAGAGATACCTTACCGCGGCCCTAATCAATTAGCTTCACAGTCAAGGAACACGGCCATTCAATTTTATCCAACGCTCCAGAATAAAAAAACCCCCAAGTAGGAACACAAAACAAAAACACGCACACACACACGCAGTAACAATTAACAAAAGTCACGCTTCCATGCGAAAGTATTTACGCTGAAACCTCGACGAAGCTTCTTTGCAGACCTCGATCCAGCTCTCCTTTAGTCGTACATACGGGGAGAATTTCGGGGGGGATTCGAATAGCTTTTGAATTTTTTCCCCAAGGGTTTTAAGAAAGGGGGATTTTTTTTGGCCCTAATTGTGTATGGTTGCGAATTGGATTGAGCTATGCTGATGGCAGACGACGGATCGAGCGGCTTGCCGTCGGAGGAGGGTTTTGCGTTCAATACTAAAGAGGAGGAATATGGGGACGAGCTTTCGATTGAGATTGGGGCTTTGTTCGATATACTGGAGGAGGACAACCCTGATGATTCTCTTGAGGTGAATTTCGATTGATCGCTTCCGTTTGATTTTTTGTTTTCCTCTTGCGATTGGCTGGTAATTTGATGCTTCGGAGATTTCGAGGCGGTGGAAGTGTTCATCTTTTTCCATTAGTTTAGTTAGTTGCGTGTGAATGTAAGGTTGTTGAGTAGTGTACGCCGTAGCATGAAGAGAGTTGTGATCCTTCGCTTTTGAAGTGGTTTTGGTTTGAGAATTGGGATGAGATCATACCAGTGGAACATTAGCTTTGCCTATTGCATGTCTTTCACAACGGATATTAGTGTTTGTGAGCCTTATGGTTGAATTATTCGTTCTGGGGTTGGTTTTATTGTAGTTAGGTCTAAGCCACTGCGTATAATTACTGTGAAAACATGGTGTGAGAAGAGGAACTAGTGTTGTGTCAGCTAGCCAGACTCTTTTCTGATTTTTCATATTTCTTTGGGAAGAGTTTTCTCTGTGTGGGCTGGGGGAAGGTGGCTAGCTACCTAAGTTCTTTCATGGGTAGAGCCCATGTGGCATTCAGCTTAGAGTAGGTGGAGGAAGTTGACAATGTTAGAAGAAATGAAGGGAAAATTAGATTTTTTTTGGGACAAGGAAAAGAGTGGATTTATGTAACCAGAATGCTACATGAGGAAATTTAAGGAATACTATTGCTTTATCTTTTCCATGGTCTCTCTTTGTTAAATGTTTCTGGAATTCTTTTAAAAAATGTGGTCTTTTAACATCGGTGTTATGTCTTGCAGAGACATCCAGAGGATTTATCATCTGTACATGTGACACAAGGTAAATCAGCTCGTTTTTTGGTTGATATTTTCTCACTTTTCGCTTGTCTTGGTTGAGTAAACACCATCATGATACAAGTGTTGGATACTCCTAGTTTCCATTTTATCTTATTTCAAATAAGCTTTTAGCTAACTACTGTTTCCTAATTTGGAAGAACTGTTCTCATCTTGTTCTAACTTCTCAGGCTCATCCGTGTTTATCACTCCATACAATGATGGACCTGTAAACTTACAAGGTGCAGGTTCGGGCGGTTCTGAGTGTGCTGAGAGACCTATTGTTTCTGAGGATGGGATACTCAACACCAAATTGCAGCTTGTTCATAGATCTCCTGAGAGTTTAACTGATTGGATGCCAGCTCCGGGCTATGGAAACTTATGCCTGAATAAGGATACTATTGCCCAAAATGTTCCAACAAGTAGCCTGCTAGATGGTAAAGAAATGCGGCATGAAATGGACAGTGGTAGTGAGAGGTTCAGTTTTTCTGCTGGATGCTTGAATAATTATGCAGCTGCTAACACAGGGTCTTCAAATATTGATCATTATCATGACGCAAATCTGCAATTTACATACTCCAATGCAAAATGTATGTTACCTGTCTGCTTATTGAAGTTAATGCTGTGCACGATGATGTTTTGATTTGTCTTATGTATTGTTCTATCTAGCTGGGATAACTTATTTCTCCTGATGGATGATTTTTTTTTAGATTCCTCTGAAAAACATGTGAAGAGAGAGAACGAGTTCAAGGTCTCGGTAGCAGCACCTAAACCAGAGGGATATTCTGGGGTGGAAGTTGATTTAGTTGATGATAGGCTAGCAGGATATGCTGATCAATTTTATAGCTCTTCATGTGGCATTGATATGGTTGATCTCTCCTATTATCCTTCATCAGCTCCGTTCGATTCATTCAGTTTTGATATGAATTTCCTGGACGGTGACAACAAAACGGGCAACACAAGAGAGGACTATGTGGTGCATCTCAGTCATGGTGAGAACTCAGAAAGCATGATAGCCCAGAAAATGGACATAGATGACTTAGGGGGGCAGGTGCCCTTTACTGCAGAATATCTGGCTGTTGGGGGACGTAGGGATCTAAATTCTGGTCAAGATTATCCTTCTGTTAGCAACGTTCACTCAACTTACAATGGTAATGTTGACTATATAGTTAAGAAGAAAATGGGGGTGAATAATAAGAAAGAGGCGTGCGGTTCTTTGCATGAGAATGCTGTAAAGATGACTATGAAGTCATTTGGTGATGCTGCTGGGCTTTCGCATTGTGAAGCTTTGAAGCTATCTTCTTTTGGCTCACTGAATTCCACTTCATCTCGCGAAAGTGAGGTTTTGGCAACGGAGGAGATGTATGCTATCCCTGAATCTAAAAGGCCTCGTTATAATTTTGATGGTTATGATGGAACTATGTCTAGATTGCCCATGGCCAGATCGTTGGTTCATGATCACCACAGAGATACATGGGATTCAAAACCTACAGGAGCACCAGTGTCAAGCACAGTAATACCCTGCACCGATTTGAACAGAGCCAATGGACCTGATGTTGCAAATAGTGATGACCAAAACTATGACACTGGTGATGATGCAGACCTGTGTGTTTTGGAGGATATTAGTGGACCTGCACAGCTAAATTTTTCTAAAGTTAATCGCAAGTCACCTGTTGCTACACAGCCTACAATGGTTCATAGTTCCTTAAGTTCCACCTCGCTTGTGCACTCGAAGCCCAAGGCAAATGGTGGACGCCATATTTTTCGAGCTGCACTTCAGGTGATTTTTTGGGACATGATTAATTTCTCCTGTCCTTCAGTCCATCACCCTCAACCACACTTCTCAAAATTTGCTTACTTCTTTTTTCTTCTTTCAAAGTTTGTGTGAAAGAGTTGTCTCTATGGTCTTTCTTTTCCACCAGTTCAAGCTATCAATTTTGTTATCTTGGAGAAGGAGGGATGATTTTTTCGCTGCCTTGACGCCTGCTTTTGCTGCCAAGATGTTTCAAATGACATTCTGTGAATTTTGATTAAGTTCATGGCTTTTATTACAGGATCTTTGTCAACAACTAACAGAAGAGTCTCCACCCGAGGGTTTTATGGCAGTTCCTTTGTTGAAACATCAGGTTAAAAGGACGATTATCCATTCAAGAGTTTTTTTTCTTCTTGTTTTGTTGCTTACAAATTACAGTATCTATTTATTGTAGTTGAAAGAGAAGAAGACCTATACCTGATATAGGCTGGGGATTTGTTAATTGTGTTACTTTATTAAAAATCATTAGTCTGTTGTTAAGATCTAATACACTGGTTAGTGTGCGTGTAATTTAAATGAGAGTAATGGACCTTAACTGCAGTCATCTATTTGATTGGGAAAATCACTTATACTACCTCCGTTTTGAATATATTGCCCTATTAAAGCATGGTATTAAGTTTAAGCAAAATGTATAGATGATAATATATGCATGTAAGAATTATAGTGGAAATGTGTGGATGAAATTTTTAGTAAACTTATGAAAAATATATTGATGATTATAGGCATCTTTAAAAAATAAAGTAAAAACAGTGCAAAAATTGAACGGAGGGAGTAATAAATTAGTTTAAACTTATGTCTGGTAGAATGCATGCTGTTAGTATAGTTATTGTGTTGAGTTTTGAGCATAAATTTTGTGAAATATCTAGAAGATGCTAACCAACTATGATTTATATTTTGGGCAGCGTCTTGCTCTGTCATGGATGGTAAGGAAAGAGACAGCTGTTTCCTGCCCTGGTGGTATTCTTGCTGATGATCAGGTTGATTTTGGATTTCTTGAGTTTTGTTTGTTTTGATTCTTGACTTGTTGATAATGACTGGTCTTCACATGGGCGGCAATTTTGTAGGGGCTTGGGAAAACAGTATCAACAATTGCTCTTATATTAAAGGAGAGGTCACCATCTTCTGTAGAATCTAGCAGGAAACCAAGTGAGCCGGAAACATTAGATTTGGACGATGACGATGATAAGGAGAGAGTGGTGGATGTTGGGAAATTAAATCAAGGTGAAGAGTCTTGTCATGTGAATGGAATTTCTTCTGAAAGGAGCACTTCTGCACGAACTAATCGCAGAATAGCTGCTGGAACACTTATTGTATGTCCTACGAGTGTCCTTCGACAGTGGTCTGACGAACTCCAAAGCAAGGTCACCAGAAAAGCTAACCTCTCTGTTCTCACTTACCATGGTAGTAGTCGAACCAAAGATCCCTACGAGCTGGCCAAGTATGATGTGGTGCTTACAACATATGCAATAGTTAGCATGGAGGTACCTAAAAAGCCCCTGGTTGATGAAGATGAAGATGATACCAAGGGCACCTATGATTCCCAGATGGAATTTTCATCCTCGAAAAATAGGAAATATCCTCCACACTCAAATAAGAAATCTTCGAAGAGTAAGAAGAGCGTGGAAGTCAACATGCAGGATATTCGCCCCCTTGCTGCTGTGGGATGGTTTAGAGTTGTATTGGATGAGGCTCAAAGCATAAAGAATCACCGGACACAAGTAGCTAGGGCGTGTTGGGGTCTCCGTGCTAAACGGAGATGGTGTTTGTCCGGAACGCCTATGCAGAATGCAGTTGATGATCTTTATAGCTACTTCAGATTTCTCAAGTTTGATCCATATTCTTCTTATAAAGCATTTTGCTCAGGGATAAAGAATCCGATCCAAAGAAGTCCAACAACAGGGTACAGAAGGCTTCAGGCTGTGCTAAAAACTATTATGCTCCGTCGCACCAAAGGTTAGAATTTGCTTAGATAAGGGAAGGTTCTCCCTTTTTCGCATGAATTTTTTCCCCGTGCTTGATCTATATGAATCTATTAATTGGTAATTAGAAGTAGGATAAGATTCAACTGATGGGTGACATGCTTTGTTTCTAGCCTCATGCTTAGTGGAACTTTAAGAGGACATTTCACTTGTATTTTCCAAACCTTGCTTGGATATTGGTAACTGAATCTCCATGCTAATGTAGGGTTGTGGCATGGTGAATGTAAATTTATATACTGTGGATTCGGTTTTCATCTTTTCAGCAAGTGAGTGCGGCTGTTTAATAAAATAGTTTTTCAAATGGCTAAAGAGAACAAAAGTGAAATTGCAGCAGGGGTAATTAGATAATATATGGATTCACGTGTTTTTTTTTCTATTTTTTTTCTTTAACCTTCTTTTGTTTACATGTTTGTATGTATTGCATTAAGATACACACACTGATACATACATATACACACTTTTGGGTGTGACTGAGGCTTTCTGTCCTGAAGTACTAATGGCATAAAGGGTTAACTACCTTTAGCTACTCTGGAATAGCTTGCCACTTCCTTAAAACACTCCAGCTGAAGGCTAGATGTGGTTTATGCACTTGGTGCACTGTAAAGTTGAGTGGGGGAAAAAGTGCCTATAGCTGCTTTGCATGCCTTGCCTCAACCTAGTGACTGGGCATATGCTTCATTTGATCGCATGTTATTTTGACTAGTGTAGCTTATTATAACCTTTAATTTAGGTACCTTCCTCGATGGCGAACCGATCATCAATCTACCACCGAAAACAATTAAATTGCACAAAGTGGAATTCTCGCCAGAGGAACGGGATTTCTACCAGACACTGGAGGCTGATTCACGAGCTCAGTTTGCAGTATGTATTTAGAGTACTTATGATATATGTGTTGCATGTTCTTTGTTGTTTGGCTTAATATCCAGCTTTCTAAATAATGTCAGGAATATGCAGCTGCGGGAACTGTTCAGAAAAATTATGTTAACATTCTATTGATGCTTTTACGTCTTCGACAAGCTTGTGACCATCCTCTCCTTGTTAAGGGGTTCAGTGTGGATTCAAAATTGATATCCTCTGTTGAAATGGTCAAAAGAATTCCACGGGAGAAACAACTTCATCTTCTGCAGCATTATGAAGCTTCCCTATCAATATGTGGCATATGCACGGTAAACTGTCATTCTATTTTTTCCCTTTAGTTGCATACATGGAATGTGCCAACATACTTCCCCTGCTCAATGGCGTATTTGAATGCTGTATTTTTTAAAACTATAAAATTTGTTGTTGCTTCCTTTATTTGTTGGACACTTGTTGGTTTGGTCTGCCCTTTCATTTCTCCCAACTTATGAATTCCGCTGTGCACTTTAAGAAGAAAACTAACTATAATGTCTCTGGCATATCTTCTAAGTTCTGCCCTGGGTTTTAAATAGCGCGCTTAAGTGCGCTTGAAGCGCTAAAAAGCGCAGAGTGCTCACCTGAGCGCTTTGTATCAAGAAGTGCCGGCGCTGACGAAATGCGCGCTTTTGAGCGCGTTCGGCGAAGAAAAGCGCGCTTTCTGACGAAGGGCTGGAATGGGGCTTTTTTGTTTTCTTCTCTCTTTTATAAGTACATATTGTGGGCTGAAATGACTTTGGGCTTTAACGGAGTAGTATTAGGGTTAGAATAATTTATGGAAATTAAGCAAAAATAAAGAAACGGCTCAGCTTCTCTCATCTACACCGACTGCGGCCTCTCTTCACCTCGTACGGCCTCTCTTCACCTCGTACGGCCTCATCTTCACCTCGTACGGCCTCATCTTCACCTCGTACGGCCTGTCTCTGCTCCCGTTTTCTCAAAAACCAACGGCAACAGCAACATATGAGGTACATAACTTCTTTCTTCTTCTCATCTCATCATCAGCAACGTATAATTTTCAAAAAAAATTCGGATTCAGACCGTATGTTTCACTTATTATTTATGGGCTGTTTTTTTTCCTCAAAATATATTGTGTCTGCATTAGTGTAAGCATGGGCTGCCTTTTTCTCCAATTAGAGAGTTTTTACATCAATTAAAGCTTGGGGCTGGTTTCATGATGTTGTGGTTTTGTTGTTTATGTGTTTCTTTTCATGTGGTTGCAGATGACATCTTTTGGAGCATTCAAATTGATGACATGAAGTCTAGTGATGGAGATGAGGTCCATGGGGATACTTTTGGTTTAGAAGATGATGATTTTTTCGATGACTAGAGATTAGAGCCTTAAATGATTTTATAATAAACCTTAAATGATTTCATAATAATTTAAGAATGCTTCGATCTTAGTCGTTTTGTTCTTCTTACCACCCTTAAAACTTTGAAATTGGTATTGTGTTAAAGTTTTATTTGCCTTTTATGATTTTGTGTTATTATTCTAAGTTCTATGTTGTGTCTTTAATGAAATAATCCTAGTACATGTTTTGCAAGCGCTTTTTTCCGAAAAGCTAGCGCTTCGCGGTTCGGTAAATTTTACCGTTAGCGCTTCGCTGCACTTTGCGCTTTTTAAAACCCCAGGTTCTGCCTGACCAAAATTTTTTCTTTCTGAAAAATATACATGTTTATTTATTTTCAAACACATTAGATGAGAGGATATAGAAGTTGAAGCAATTAGTGGGTGTATTCCAGGTGTAATTCGTGATATGTGCTTGGAGAATTGTGATACAGATGAGTCTGTTGATGTTTTAATCGGTCTATCATATGCCGACACTGTTCCGAGAGCAAAAACCTGGTAAAAAAAGTGTCATATTTCTTGCAGTCACCTGCCTCTATATATGGTGAAAAATAAAGATGTCTCCCCTGTTACCTCTCTATCAGTTAGAATTAGTTTCCAGTAATTTGAGGTGGTTGTGCTAGAAGGGAAACAAAGAACATGTTGAAGGGTATAGTGTGTATATGCTACTCATAAATAATGGTTAGAAATTGAAACTCTTGAATGTCATTGTGATTTCAATATGTGGAAAAACCGTAAGCTTTGTCTTGTTGTAGTTTTGGAGTTGGACATTTTTGCCAGCATTGAGCAGTTTCGTAAGTTATTTGGGTTGGCTATGCAAATTTGCAAAAACAGTTAGGTCGGAATATAATTTATATGAACTTTTGTTGAATATCAAATAAATAAATAAATTTTTTATCTTTATTATGATAGAACATGACCTTATATTGCATACTGTATGCATTAAGAAAAGTGTTAACGTACGACCGATCATGATTTAGATGCTATTTGATGCACTAATACTATTAATGCTTATTCTACAAGACAAGGGGTGGGTTCTAGGGTTTACTAAGAGGATTGACTATCATTTTTCATTTGCTAGGAGTGTCTTCAGTCTTTTCACTTTAAACATTGTTTTTCTTTCATTTAAAGAGGTTAACTCTTGTTGACCTCCTCAAACCTAATGGCACGCACTTCAAAGCCTAGGCCTTTGGTGGCTAAGGAGCTGGAGGTGCGTGCACATGTTTAAAAATTGCATCACCTCAGAGGGCTGAGGCGATTCCCTTGGTACCTAGTGTTCAGTGCGCAAGGCGTGTTCTTTTGAAACCTAGATCCAGGTATGTGCACCTCATACTTTCTCTGAAACTAAATTTACCCATAATCAACTGCTATGAACCTTGGGCCTGCTCAAGTGCCCAGGGCATTGTGCCCATCCAGGTGCAACCAGGGTTCAATCCCCCCCTCCCCCCTGAGTTGCATTATTATGGGTTAGTTTATTTAAAAAAAAAAAACAGTTATGGGGTAGGAGACTAAGTGAACTCCAACATAGCTTGGTATGCAGAAGCAGTGAGCTTTCAGTTTGCATGAGCCAAGGCTGCTGAAGCAGACATTAAGGAGACATTGAAAACATGTTCACTCTCAGTCTCAGTACAAGATTTATAAAAAATTTCTCACATATAGACATACAATATATAAATATTATATCATGTCAAAGAGACTCAAGATTTATTGCCTTAAACTAGAACGTCCAACCTAGAACAGGCTTCCAAATATTAACATTAATTAATCATATATAGTAACATTTATTTTCCAAGTGGGATTAATTAGAACATATTCTGTTCCAAATCAACGATTTAACTTTTATATTGACGAAGCCACCTCACAAACAGAATATCAGAGCAAATTTTTTCTTCTAGAATAAAATGGGCATCTTGTAATATTAGTTCAAGCTGTTTAAGAAAATTAATCTCTTCCTTTTATGTGCATCGGCAGTTAATTATCTTAGAATTCACTGACCTTTTTCTTCACTTATGTTCCCACTGGAAAAATTAGCTCCTTTCAAGGTAGCTTTAAAAGTTTCATATAAAATGCATCTGTTATGGATCTTCAAAAGAAACCGCATAGACTTTGCAAATATCCACCAAGCAACCACTCAAACATGGTGAACAGTAATTCAACCATATAAATCTCACTTAACTATGAGTAGAAGCAGATTGACATAAAAATACTGTTTCACTGATCTGTGCCACTGCCCACACATTAATTAGTGGCATTTGCCATCAAATTTGCATAAAGCATTTAGATAATTGTGAAATATAACTGTGCTTTTACAATTACACATCAACCCAAATTTCACTCTGTATTTAATGGCCAAATAACTAGAGACCACAAAGTTGAAAGGACTAATTGTGCTATTGGCAGTACACAAGAGACTAAATGTGATTCTTTTTCCCTTTGGTTTATTTGTTTTTGGTAACTGGACTACCCATGATATCTGTATTGACATAGGTGGGTTTGTATTTTACGAAGTTTCTTTCTTTACTTCCTGTTGTCACAGGTTCTTTTCACTTTGTGCTGTTGATTTTTCCACTTCTTTCTTCCTCACAAGAATATATTCTTAACATCAGCTGTGCTAAATTGGTGTGATGATTATTATAGGATCCCCCTGAAGATGCTGTCATAACTAGCTGTGGGCATATTTTTTGCAATCAGTGCATATCTGAACATCTAAGTGGCGATGACATTCACTGCCCTGCTTCTGATTGCAAAAGACATCTTAAAGGAGCTGCAGTATTTTCTGTAGCAGAACTAAAATGTTCCCTATTTGAAACGTCCAGCATTGAGAGCACTTCTGAACTCTCCCATCCTAAAGTAGGGGACATATCTGAGCGTCTCTCTCCAGGTTCTGGTTATGATTCTTCCAAAATTAAGGCTGCTCTTGAGGTCTTGCAGTCTCTGAAATCACACGGTGATACGAGAACGGGCTCCCCAAGCTCTGTTGAGAAAGAAACTGTGTGTAAGAGTCTGCCAGCGGGGAATGAAAAGGGAAAGGATGACCCATCAAGAGGTTCAGCTGGGGAGAAAGCGATTGTTTTTTCCCAGTGGACGAGAATGCTTGATTTGCTTGAAGATTGTCTTAAAAAATCTTCCATTCAGTATCGGAGACTTGATGGAACCATGTCTGTTGTTGCAAGAGATAAAGCTGTGAAAGACTTCAATACTCTTCCAGAGGTTTGTTGGCTGAATGTCTATTCAAGAGGATGTGATTCATCCATCTTCTTTCTCATCATTAAAAATTGAAATTCGCAGGTTTCTGTAATGATTATGTCATTAAAAGCTGCAAGTCTTGGACTCAATATGGTGGCAGCTTGTCATGTACTTATGCTGGACCTTTGGTGGAACCCCACGACTGAGGATCAAGCAATTGATCGTGCTCATAGGATTGGCCAGACCCGTCCAGTCACAGTATTGCGCTTGACTGTAAAAGATACTGTCGAGGATCGCATTTTGGCCCTTCAGGTACTGATTTATGGGTCTTTAGTTTTTGATAATTGACTTGCGTCTGTTCAGTGCTGAACCTTGAATGCCAGCTAGTCATATAGTCTGTTTTTCTGGAAGTAATTTGAAAATACTTGGTTTGATTGATTGTATCTTTAAACGACATAATCGCTTACTATAAGTTGTTACGTAAAACTTGTGATTTATCTCCTCTCTCAGGAAAGTGGAAAGTATTTTGATCCTTCTGCTTATTATGCATACACTTTTGCCAGGCTTTTGAATTTGTTTGATCCTAAAGTCTCCTTTGTCTCTATTGTAAGTGGGGAAATGAATTTCAGTTTCTACCTAATTTTGAGAATTATTCTGGGAGAGGTCTGTTAAGTCCTGAATTCTTTCTGCTCTATGCGATACTGTTTTTTTTTTTTTGCATTGATTCGTTTCATTTTGACAGAAAGCTGGGAAACTGTACCTAGTTTGAGTCTTTTACTCATGGCCATGTAGTTGTGGAAAGGTCTTGGGCGTGTACTAAACCCAGTAACATTAGCTTGAAATCAAGTTGGATCTCTTAGGGTTTCTTTATTGATCATTAATGCTATCTAGTTCGAGACACCTTTAATCGACACGGTTACCATGTTAAGTGTCCTTTAGATAACATCAATTAGTTGGGGCTCATGCTTAAGTGTATACAATCCTGCAATGAATCATATTGAGGGATATAAACATGGAAATGGTGGGAATGGTTACATGTCGGTCATTTCTTTACTAGGATTTCTGGACAACACGCACCTAGGCTTTGTAGTTTGTTGGAATCCCGTAAACAGGACAGAACTACATTTCCTTTGTTTTAATCTGATTTGATTGGTTGTTTGAAGGGAGCCTGGGCAGGGCCAATGGGGGTGTAATGATAAAGATCTATATTAGTTTATAATTGCATTGTTCTTCTTGTTGTTTGCCTCGGTTTTTGTGCACCAATTGTTTGTTTTGTATATTTGTTAAACATGCTAACATGTGGAGACGTGTGTTTTTCAGCAAAAGAAGAGAGAGATGGTTTCCTCTGCATTCGGGGATGATGACGCCGGTTCTCGGGATACACGGCTTACAGTAGAGGACCTTAATTACCTGTTTTCATGAAACACATGAGATCCGAGGAGGTTGTCCTAACAGTTCATATATACTCTTAAAGAAAGTTTTGCTCACGTTCTTTCATTGGCAGGTGAAAATTAGGGGAGTTGACATAGATAGATGGTAGAATAGCAGGATTGATGACTCATTTTATACTTCGATCATGTGGGGAGTGTCTTAGAAGGCTTGCATGGTCTAATTTTTTAATGATCGGTTGCTTAAATGCATAGCTTGTATAGGGAGTAGGGAGCTTGTTATGTGTAGCCCCAGTTTGTTTGATTCTTCCGAGGTCGCGATGTAAATGATAGGCTTCCTTCATAGGTTTCCTTAGGTAGTTTTTCCAGTGTGACAATTCAACAGTAGTTTGATATTTTAGCATATTATGTGTCTATATTGCATTTCATTTTTTTACAGTTCATTCTTTGCTTTTCACCTTATATGGTTGTGCGCGTGATCTTGGTAATAGTAAAGGCATGCCATTCACTTTGCGCAGCAGTATTTGGTTCGGTCCGCCTTGTTGAATTTGTGCCTTTGGGAGTGGTTTCTCATCCTGATTGGTGGCGATTAAAATCCCAGTCTGATGCAGTCGCTAGTTTATATACCCATTTCTTTGTTCTTTGTGATGTTTGTAGTAATTTTTCTTCAAGCTTTTTAAGATTACATAGTTCCTTGATGTACTTATGAAAGAGTTAATCGGGAACTTACAAAAGAAAGGGAGAGTAAAATGTGAGAATTAATTGAAACATAAAAAAGAAAGGGAGAGAGTGTATATTGCGCTTTGGTTTATCATCTCTATCTTAAATTAAGAAAAAAGTGCTTTTATAACCTTACCTATATCACATAAGTGTCAATCTAGCCTTTTGATAATTGAAGTGTAAATATAACCCTATATAGTTTATGTAAGTGTAATTTTACTCATTTCGGCAGTTTATGGTCAGATTATACTGAAAAGATAATTCTGCCCCTCTAAGAATTTTTTTTTAAATGAAAAAAGAAGGAAATTGTTTTTTTAGCCTCTAAAATCCTTATCTTCTTCAGTTCTTTCTCCTTTTTCCTTCTGTGCCGTTCTTTTCCTTTCTCCTTCTCCACCATTCTTTTTCTCTCTCCTTTCTCCTTCTCCGCTACAAAATTAGAAATCAAATAAAAAAAATTACAAAAGCAAAAACAAAAAAAAAAATCCTTTCTCTTCCTGCCGTCGTTCCACCGCCGTGATGGCGCTAGGGTTTCAGTGGTGGGGTGGAAGAGAGATGGTGGTGGCGGGAATGGCCGGATGTGGCAGATCTGACTGGAAGGTGGCGGCGACGGGGCTGAGGTCTCGACGAAGCACGGCGGTGGTGAAACGTCATCAGCTCCTCCACCGAGGTCTTGACTGAGCGTGACAACGGGTTGATTTGGTGTTCGATGAACGGTACAATGGTCACCACCGTGATCGGCGCCATGGAGAGGTGGCGAACGGAAGCGGCGACGATGAGACGACGGGCTCAGGGCAGAAGCGAATGCAATTTTCTATCGATTTGTGTTTCAGTTAGCGAGTGATAACTTCAGGTTGTCAGAAGCACATCGATTGACGGCGGAATGGTTTGTATTTCAGGCATCAAGCGAGGGTTTCATGTACTCTATTTTTCGTTCTCTTTTTTACGAGAAGATTGTAGCAAACCTGTGAGCAATTAAAAATGCTGAGAATTGTATGCTGAGTCTTCTTCTATTTCATGAAAATTCTAAGATCATTTGAGTTTTTGTTTCCATTTGTTGTGAATCGTTCTTTTTATCTTGTTTATGAGTTTTGTGTTCTTGTGGATTTGTGCGTGAATTGTGTGTTTTCGGTTTGTGGACTCGAGTTTCATGATCCCGACAAAGGTAGGACGGAGAGGAGCTCCTATGAACGCCAGCCTGATTTTCTTTGCCTGATTTTCATAAAGAAATAAGAATGAAAATCAAAGTTAATGTGGGGCCCACATATAATAAGGTTAATTTTGTCAATTCAATTTCATATTTTAGTACAAAGGGTATTTTGGTCAATTTACATGCGGTCATTGCTGGAAATCGGAAGTCAATGCCAAAAATAGGATTCGAGGGTTGTATTGGCACTAACATCAACTAGTTAGGGTTATATTATTAGCACTAAAAATTAGCTGAGGATTATATTGGCACTTATGCAAGTAGATAGAGTTAATTGGCACTTTTCCTATAAATTAAAGAGGTCCAGGTTCAAGTTATATCTCTGTGAAGAATCGTAAATTTTAGAGTAATTTATTGATCGAGATTATCAGACGTTATGAGACTGTGTAGGTCGTCCTTGATGTGGTTTTCCAACCTGCAAGTGCTTTATGGAAATGTGATCGTGGTGATTCCGATTTTAGTGGTGGTAGTTTTTGTTGGTGGTGCAATGTTTGCGTGTTCACATGAGTGATCGTGTTTTTGTTTGTAGTGCAATGTTTGCGTGTTCACATGAGTGATCGTGGTGATTCCAATTTTGGTGGCGGTAATTCATTGGTGGTGCAGCGTTTTAGTGTTCTTAGAAAGTAGTCCCTAACTATCCAAATGAACAGAGTTTCACGTTTCATTGGATTCCAATAGATTCAAATGATGGTGTCACTTAATTAATCTTAGAGTAAGATGTTTATATTTAACTAGATAATACCCGTGTCGATGCACGGATTTATGAACGGAAATCTATGATATAACATCATTTATAATTTTAATAACTAATAAATATTATTATGTTTATATGGAAGTACACAATGCAATATATCAAAAAATATATATATTTAACTTTTTAAAAAATTGACTCAATGCTGATTGATATATAATTATTATTTTTAAAAATTAAACCATCTCATAGAGATATAGGGATTTTATGGACACCCTTAACTTATACATAGAAATTTGAATTGAGAGCTAAGATTCAAAATGTACCAACAAAACGCCTCCACCCCCGTGTTAGCATTTGTTGGACAAATATATAATAATTAATTATCTATATTTAAATAAAAATAAATCTATATGTTTATATAGGAAAGTATTAACAATTGTATAAAAATACTTTATGTTATAAAAATATAATGATAAGAATATGAAATATATGTTGATAATAAATAACTATTTAATTAAAGTTATAAAATTACATATCCTTTAAAAAAAGAAAAAGTCTTCTTGGCTATAAATATGGGTATAAGATAACATGTAACACGTAAAAAAAACTAAATCTAATTTTAAAAATATGGTTAACCAACTTTAAAAGTTTAGTATATAATTTAAGCAATAAAGTGTATAAGTAAAAAAGAAAATTATATATTTAAATTAAAATAACATAATGTATTTTGTAAATATAGAAAATATAAAGGAATGAGAGTCCCTATCAGATACTGAAACCATTAACTGTAAAGCTGTCCAATCAATTAATTTTCTTTACAAATTTTGAAACCAGCCAACAAATCATTCTATTTTTTTAAAATGAAAAATATGGAAGCATAAATTTCTCAGAGACAACAATCAAATGAAGTTGAAAAGGTAGATATGCTTGAAATATAATTATCAAAGAAGAGAATGTATTAATTGAGGCAGGTATACGTTATCTAGAAATGGATGTTGCATTGAATTGAATTATAAATACATTGAGTAGAGGCTTCTTAATTAGAGGGATAAATTTTTAAATTTTTTTTAAAGCTTACGTGGCAAGCATTGGAGATGCCACTTGTCAAAATGGTGGCTCTGTTAGTTATATTTATAGATTTGGTTGTTTCTATGTAATCTTTAAAAAAATTGAGAAAAAGAAAGGAAGAGAGTAAAAAAGAAAGAGTACTCCTGACAGGCGGCCTGTCTATAAGGTTATGGGCATATTATTTATTTTTTACCTTATACATTACATTTGTTAAATTACATACTAAATTTAGAAAATATTTTTTATATTATATATTCTTATATATTCACATTCAAATACATATTATTACTTGATTTAACTTTTAAAATACATTATTTAAAATTTATAAAAAAAATTACAGTATTTAATGTAAAAGCCATTGCAGATTGTTCATAAGGTTATGGAAAGACAGCATTTCCTGAAACTTTCTCAAAAAGAAATTAACATAAGTTGCTGAAGGAATGTGAGAGAGAAGCTAATATGTATACTGATGTGGTAGGAGAAGTGGAGGATTGGAACGAACTGGTCAAATTTCAGTAATAAATTTAAGAGCCCGTCTCTTGAAAGACGATATTTCAATAAGTCATGGAAATACCAAGGTTTAAATTGCAAATTAGAAGAAATGAAGATAAAATTCTCGAGTTACATGAATCGGGTTATAAACTTTAGAACTGCTACACGTTGCATTATAAATTTTAAATATTGCAACTAAAATCTTTTACCTTTTATTATTTTAATTAAATCACATCTTTCCATAAGACTATGGAAAGACGGTGTTTCCCAATACTTTGCCTAAATTTAAATCTAATAATAAGAAATTATAAAAATGGAATTTTTTGGTCTGGACAAACGAAAATAGAAAGTAGAAACATCTAGGCGGGATGAAGAGAGTAGAAAAAATGCCTTAGTATGGCCAATACTTTTGGGTACTCCTTCCGTTTCTCTAATATTGGCACATCATGTTTGGGGTTAGAATTTAGGAGATGCTAAATGAGTGGATGAAATTGAATTGAAAGAAGAAAAAGTAAAATGAGTGGATGTAATAACCTTAAACTTGACATAAATAGAATGTGCCAATATTAAAAAAAAATCCCAAATAAGAAAGAGTGCCACTATTAAAGAAGCGAAGGGAGTATTATATTTATAAACTGAATTGTATAGCACAAATGGTCCCATGGTCTAGTGGTCAGGACATTGGACTCTGAATCCAGTAACCCGAGTTCAAGTCTCGGTGGGACCTTTATTTTTCTACATTTTTGTCCACCGCTCGGCAACTTCTACTTTGAATCTCCTTTCCTTTTTTGTCTTCTCTGCAAATTAAACAAGAGGAACATTATTATTCCTCTTCCCAGGCAGAGACAGGATATTAGTTCAAGGTTCCTCAGCTCTTTCGTATTTTGGCTTGTTCGCAGCATCTAGCAACTTATTTGTACTACTTTTGTGATCACAATGTAAGAATTGTTGTATTGCTAAAATGATTGACTGAATATTGTGTAAGAACATAGTTATATTCATTTCCCAGTTTTTTGCATTCAAATGGACAGAGAGAGGACGAAATATTGGTACTCCCCCAGTCCCATTTTAACACTTTAACTTTAATCTGTTGACTCAAAAAGTGTTATATTCTTAATATGTTTTAACACTGGTCAAAAGTTGATATTTTGAAAATACATGTTGTAGCAAATCTAACAAAGTATCACTCAATGGTATTTATGCTTATACACTAATTCAGTTTTATGATCAAAGTTAATTTTTTTTGACTAAATGTTAAATTGTAGGTTGAAATGACACATTAGGAGTACCATAGCTCATGGAACCAAATGTTATGAATTTCACACTGGTTGACAAAACTATAATGGGTCACATCTACATAGATCAATTGATTTTATAATAGAAAGTATTGACTTTTAATGTGGTATCACAACTAAGATTGATTTGCTCGGTTCAGTAGACGTAAATTTCCATCGATTGATTCATGATATTTTTTTGTCCATATTTGCACAATGAATAATAGTATTGTGCGCGTGGAAGCCCATACCTTTAATGCCAAAGACTATATGCAGAAAGAACAAATTAAGGAAGTAGTAATTCCAGTGTCTCAGCTCAAATTGTAGAGCAATCATTATTACATTTTTCAGAAAACATGTTTGATCGTTAATATATTTAATTACGTCTAATAACGGCAAACAAAAAGGTGATATTTAGAAACTACATTGTTCAGAAAACATATTTAATCGTTAATATACCCTAATAAGTTGTTATCATTTCAAAATGCAAATACTATGACATGGTCTCAAAAGTTACAAGAATAGAGTTTGTAATGCTTGGTCTAACACTCTCTACATCAATCAGCCAAGCAAACAATGTAAAACAATTAACCATTAACAGACTCAATTAATCCAAATTCTCAATGGCATCTCAAATTCAACCATTTTAGAATATCCCCTCTAACAATTGCAGCATTCTCATCAGACTCACCACACAGCAAAGAATGCACCATCCCTTCATAGATCTTCAAGCTCTTATCCTCATTCCTCCCCATTTCATACAGCTCCCTACTCCCCTGTGGATCACAAACAACGTCACAACTCCCATGTAACACAAGAAATGGAAGCTTCACATCCCCCAACCTCCCATTAATGTAGTTAGCCGCCCTGAACATCTCCGCCACTGTCCCCACCCTCGGCTTCCCGTTATACCTCGCCGGATTCAGCGCACTCAGCAGCCTCTTCTCCGGCGTCTTCGCTCCCTTCTGTAACTTATCCGCAATCGGGATAATCGGCCAGGTTGAGATGAACTTAGAAATGTATAGGCCGATTTCCGGGACCGGCCATCTGGGCACCAGTTTTTCAGCGACCTTGCACATTGGGGCGCTCAGTATTGCCCCGTTGAACATCTCCGGGACCCTGAAATGCACTAGCAAGCAAATCCCACCTCCCATGGATTCTCCATGCATGAACCTAAATATCATGCGACAACAATCAACGCATGCAAGAATAATAAATTTTTATTAATCATTCACACGTACAATCAGAGGAGAAGGTCTTCTATTAAACAGACAATAAAAAACCACAATTTTATACTTTTTATGGTTAGTCGGTTTAAAACAAGATACTGTGCACTCAGAAAGATTAAATTACGAATAATTAAAGCATACCTAGGGAGGTTTTTGAAACTAGGGTTTTCCGACAGGGTGAAGTCGAAGAATGCAATGAGGTCATCGACAACTAGGTCGAGATTCGGGACGTAGGACTTGAGCCCCCCGGATCTTCCATGGCCTTCGAGATCAAGCGCGAAGCATGCGAACCCGTGTTGCGCGAGGAAGATGGGAGTGGCCTGGAAGTTCCAGCTGATGTCGTTGCAGTAGCCGTGGACCATGAAGACGAGGCCTTTCAGAGGGTTTTCATCGTCGGTGTTTCCCGGGAGCCATGATTTGGTGAAGAGGGAGAGACCTCTCGGTGAAGCGAAGAAGGAGGTGTTGGACTTGATGCCTTTGGATTCGTAGTATTCTTCCTCTGGAGTGTCTCCCCAGTAATGATTTGGTTTCAGGGGTTTTCCATCCGCCATTTTTGAGGAAAGAGCTTGGATGTTGTTGGCTATGGCGGATGTCTTTAGCTTTGAGTTTAGTGGCATAAGCAAGCTTGCAAGGAGCGTATTTGGCTGCTTTAGCTCCATCGCGCATGAAACAGTTGCGCTTTGTTAAAGTTAAATTACTCTTCAGAGTTCAGATAAGATTGTTATCTGGAAACGGTGAGAACACAGTACAGTGTTGGTTTATAATAGTTTGAGGTGCAATGGTGGGTAGCGGTTTCTGCATTGTTTCTTTGTTTGTCCTTTTTAGGAGTAATGTTTTAAATTAAATAATTTTAAAATAACCTTTGTTTTGGGTGGGGGTACATGTTCATGACACAATTACTCCCTCCGTCTCGGTTTCACTAAGATTGACACGCTTATCTTATTGAGATATTTTTTTTAAATGATATACTTTCCATTTTTGGCAAGATTCCTACAATCTCATACACTCACATGCTACTTTTTACTTTCTACATTCAATTTCAACCTCTAATTTTTTCACACTAATCCGAGAGCCTAAATTTAGTGTGCCACTCTTAGTGAAACGGAGGAAGTATTACGAATGATACTTCACTTTTGAAAGACTTTTGATTTTCTTTTGGCATAAAATATATCACCCCTATAATCTGTAATCGGATCCGAAGTAGGGTTTCGAATTCCAAATTTCTATCAGAGGGTTTTTGAAAAATGTTTTCGCAAATCAATATCTGTTTTCGGCAGCCTACGAGCAACAAATACAGAATAGGGAGCATCGACGTACAATAATCTTCAACAATAATCTAAATATATTTTAACATACAATAATCTTCGACCCTTCGGACGGTATCGACAATTCGAATGCCGAAGCTTTCTCGGGTCGGAGATTTCAACCCTTAGACCATCTTTATCAACAACCCAATCCAGCCTACTTTCTATAATATTTAATTATTTCTCTCATATCCACATCAACAATTCATTATACAATCAAATCTTTTTCTTTTCACATTTTATCAACAACCCAACACAACTCAATCACACTTAACTTTTTAACTTATTTTATCATTTTGTAAATATATAAATAATATTTATTTATAACTAATTATTGCTATATTAATATATGATAAATACTAAAAAAATAAAATAAAAATAAATTATAGACAACAACATTATAATAGATTTCTAAAAGTTAAACTTGAACAAAATAAATATCATAATAAATATTGAACATGAAAAGTGAAAAATATACTAAATTTCTTGTATCAATTTAAAAAAATTCTATACTAAAATGATTTCAAAATCACAAGTAAAAAGTTGTTCATCACACAGATTACGGTTGGTGAAATTTTTTTTGTGGAACACTAATTATGAATACTTCAAAATTTTAGTTTAGAAATTAATTTTGAAATTTGAAAAATGTATAATATAATTATTAAATAAATAAATAATAGTCTCAACACCAAACCCACAAATTATGGAGACGCAAATCTCAGCTCGGTTGTGGTGAAAAGGGATGCTGCTTTGTTTTCTTCAATTTTTTATTTTAGCCACGTCAACAACCCCTTGAGCTGGGTTGTTGATAAACACAGTCTTATGACATTAGAGATTTTAACACTTCATTCTCCAGAGCTTTCAACCCTTGTGCCAATTACGCATTTAATGTAAGTGAATCATTTTGTTAATTAAGATTATATGAATCAAGGTTCTTAAATATTGTGATTGCTAGTTTTATTGATATATGATTGTAGTACTACTGGGATACATTTGAGGTCCTCGTGGTGTAGAGGCTAATGGTTGATCATTTTTGTTGCTTGCTGGTGGTGTTCCAGGCGTATACAATGCTGTGACCGATTGAACTGCTAATGTACCGGTGTGGTTTCCATTATGCGTGTTCGCATTGTGTATTTGTTTATAAGTATCACGAGGGTGGGGGAATACAGCTGCTCGCGAGGTGGTGATTTTTCAAGCGTATGTGAGGCTGTCATCTCTCGAACTTAGTCTGATGTGTTATTAAGTTGTAATTTATATTTGGGGTTTGTATTAAAGCGATCCATAAAGAAGCCACACTTTTTAACTTTTTAATAAAATTTGTTATTTCGTATTTCTAGGCGATCCCTTTGGATAGCCATTTTTTGGGAATCGTGGGGGCATATTAAGGTTTTTTTTGAAGGTTTTAACGATGACTTCATACTACAGGTCATATTATGCCTATCTATAGAAGTTGTTATCCTAGTATTGTTTTGGCAGGGGCCTTTTCAATTTTTGGTGAATAAGGGTTGTGTTGGATATTACTCCCGCTTAACCTAGTAAGTATGTTCAATGTCTGCTTTTGTAGGATCGGTGAATGAGACCAGCGAATGTGTGTATATGTGTAGGAGTGGGGGTTGGGGGGGGGGGAAGAAAATGGATGAGTTTGGAGAAGAGCTAATATGGGTTTTGTCGACCAACCCTTCCCCATAATATAGCTGCGAGGGAAGGAAAATTGTATAGACGGTGATCTAACCTTGTCAGCCGCCTGTATTTCTTTTTGAGTGGTTTAGCATTTTAAGCAAAGCAATCTTGCTATTTTGCTTATGCCACCAGACCAGTAGGAATATGTTAGTGGTGGGTTGGGCGCACCACTTAAACAAGAATGCGGAGATGAAATCTATCTTCGTAACATATGGTTTGGTTCCGATTGTTTTGGCTTGTAATATTAGGATGTTTTCATGTAGGACCATTTAATGTCTATTATACTAGATGTATGGATCTTAATGTAATTGTTTTATTTGTGTTAAAAGCTTGTGTACTCCCGTTAATTAGAAATTGGCCATAAGGTTAGCCACATGATGTTTTCTTAAAGAGGGCTATACGGTTGTGGCGTGTTGCTGGTCCTCGTGGCTCAACAATTCATGGTTGTATGCATGTGTCGCTGGCTAATGGTTTTCCCGACGTATGCGAAGCACTAAAACATGGTTGCTTTATTGTCGAGGTTACCGTTACATATCCACTAAATGTTGTGATGAGTTGTTATGCTCGCGTTGGAGGGGTGAGGAGATTGACACTCGTGTCGTGGTCTGGTTATGTTCCAGGGTTATGCAAAGCTATATATATCATCTCCATGATCTCGTAGAGATTTTTTTTAGTGTTTTAAAGGTGTATGATCAGCTCTTTTAGTGTTCTGTTATGGGCTTGCCGCCTTTAATATGATGTGGGCTTTAGCCTATTGGATAAGGGTGGCACGTGGGTTTGTGTCTTTTGGTGTTCTATTTTTCCAATACCGATTATTTGGCTAGTTGGTTTCTTGGATAGTATGCTGTATTAAATGTTATAATTGCACTGGTCATTGGGTACCGGTGGCCTAGTTGTGCCTATATAAGGGCTGATGTCCCTGTATTTTGACGTAGGATAATAGCACATTGTGGAGGTGGATTTTAACGTATAGTGTAGATTGGTTGTAGTGAATTATTTTGGAATTGATTGGCTCATCACCATTTATGTGGTGGCCATGGTTGGAGGGTTCACTCCTTTTAGGAGGGGTATTATTCCCATGTTTCTGTCTTATGATAATGACCATAAGTGTTCTTTAAGTATTATTCCAATGTTTATGATCTTTACGTTATGCGTATGTTCCTATTGTGCTTTTGGTATCCTAGGGTGGTCTAATGGCCTTGCGATCCACCAAAACCAAGAAAGAAAAAAACTTTGATCCCCACAGACGGTGCCACTGATATAGGGGATTCCTTCCAGGTAGTGGTAGGGCACGGGAACAGTACTTAGTTACACTTCATTGGGTACTTGCAAAAAACCTCCCGGGGTTGCCCTCAGGAGGAAGCTTCGTTGCCTAAGTGAGTATTTTAGAGGTTTTCTGTGTTTTTGTAGCCTCTACCTAATTCTTACTTCTTTCCCCCTTTCATAGGTCTTGTGATTGTGTTATCGTTGCATGCATAATTTTCTCCCTTCTTGCTAGATCGAGGGACACTTTCTAAAGGTGGTGGATTCGTGCTTGTTGGGCGAGGTGATTGTCCATGAACTGGCAAGATTAGGGTTGCTTCGTTGCTCGAAGCGCCCATAGCCTCGGTGGACCATGGCTGCGAGGGTATGGTATATACCAATGTGTTTGATTGTAAATGAGTTTGATATGAGTGTAAGAGATGAGGATGACTATAGTTGTGTTGTGTTTAAGATGAATGTCAATCTGTGTTGATATTAAAATGGGAATGCTATGATCGATATGTTTTTTTTTAATTTCAAGAGAACCAGAAAGCTCGGATCTTTTTATAACTTCCGAGGCCAAACTGGCATCAGAACTCAGAACTAATGATAAGGCGGTTCTTTAACCAGATATAATGTAAAACCCATAATTGTTGGCTGTGTGTATTGGTATTTATAATGAGTACAAATGGTAAACTCATACAAGGAATGCAATGTTACAATCTAAGCAGGAAAGGGTTAGTTCCTTACCCTTCTTCTATTTCTTTTTTTTAAACTCTATTACCCTTCTCAAATGAAGCGTATCACTACTGACATCGTAGAGGTTGGAGGGTTGAAACTCAAACTAAGAATGAGGTATACCTTTTTGTAAAGATGTATGCAATCCCAAAGAAACATGAAATACCTCGAGCTTGCAGGAAGCCACCATCTCACGAACAAAATGATGGTAAATATCAATATGCTTGGCTCTTTTATGCGAAATAGGATTTTGAGAAATAAAGATAGCACTATTGTTATCATACAACAATATTGGAGGCACAGTAGACGACTCGTAAAGATCCCATAGAAGATTCATCATCTAAGGTAGTTCTGCCGTAGCATTGCCATGGAACGATATTCATATTCTGAGCTAGAACGAGACAACATAGGTTTCTTCTTAGCACTCTAAGAAAGATGGTGTACCATGAATTGACCTACGAGTCTTTAACCAATGAGCCCAATTAGCATTATAATAGCCAAGAACAACAGGAGCAGGCAGATTTGTGCGAAAAGACAACCCAAAGTGAAGAGTACCATGAACAAAGTGCAAAATCTGAGTGACAACATGGAAACTGTCATCAATAGAAGCCTTCATAAACTGACTAAGTGTATTGACATTATAAGACAAAAAGATACGTGTGATCATCAAGTATTGAAGAGCGCCAACCAAAGAGCGATAAAGCGTAGGATTACCAAACAACTTACTGAAAGAGCTAAGGAGCTGAGAATATGCCAGCACAAAGAAGTATATCTTTGTCATATCTTGCCTGAACAAGGAATAAGCCTTCTAAGGTAGGAACAACCACCAAACCCAAGAAATACTGTAAGTTGCCAAGATTAGTAATATGAAAATTATGATTCACACAATCAATAAACTTTCAATTGATAGCACCACCATTTCCTGTGAGGAAAATGTTATCAACATAAACTAAAAGATAAAGTAAGAAGGCATTTTTTGCAAACACGAATAATGAAGTGTTGGAAGAACTGCAGACAAAGCCAAGACTGATGAGGAAAGAAATGAAGCATTGAAATTAGGCATGAGAAGCCCGTTTCAAACCACAAATAGCCTTTCAAAGTCGACACACACAATTAGGGCGCATGAGATCCTTGTAACCAACGAGCTGCTCCATGTAGACATGTGAGTCAAGAACTCCATTCAAGTAGGCATTTTTGACATTCAGCTGATGCAACGACCACTTACAAAGAACAACAAGAGACAAGACTGTGCATACTGTAGAAGACTTAACTAGTGGACTGAAAGTGTGATCATAGTCGAAACCTGGATGTTATAAAAAACCTTGAGCAACAAGTCTCGGCTTGTGGCAATCAATCAAACTATCCATCTTAAACTTAAATCAGAACACTTATTGAAGCCAACCACGATGACATGAGGAGGACGTGGTACCAGTTCCCAAGTTAACTGAGAGCGAAGGGCAGCCATTTCAGAGTCCATGACAATAACCACATCAGGATCCTTGACTATCGAGCTATGAGGCTGAGTCAAAACAAACAAAGCATTCAAAAACCAAGAGATATCATATTCAGAATACTCCTTCTAGCTGAGCGGGCTAGTTCTCCAGCGAGTAGTCATGGGATGCCAAGAAGTTGTCTTAGACGATGGTGGCTCCGGTGAGGGAGGAGCTCTGCGCCAGGCCAAGAATATAAGACCAACCAATGGAGGCGTTGACGTCGAGAAGGGCCGGTGCATCGGGGAAGAAGGCACATAGACTTCCGTGGATGGGGCGTGAGCGGCCGAGATTGGTGTGTGAGCTAAAGGCTACAATGCGTGTGGCGTAGACAATGCATGACAATCCCCAATGACACATGAGATGACAATGGAAGAAGTGGCGGCCACCACAACGGTTAAAAAGTGCCATCATTGATCACAATGTGCCGACAATATGAAGAAGAGTACTCAAACACCTTCGATGGAACCGAAGTGGGCTCTAAGAAAGATGACACAACAAGAAAAGTAGGAGCAACTGTTATTCTATGGCGAGAAGCCATGAAGAAATGCTCATCAAACGAAGAATTACAAGTGATGTAATCCTTCTTTATAGCCCTTACAATGAGAGCTATAACCCAAGAAAATATTTTGAAAACTAAGTGGCACCAAATTATGAAGAGCATAGGGACGCAAATATGGAAAATTCACGACAATGGTCACGTTATTTTTGCCACCTTGCTCTGCCAGAACTATCGCCGAGCTCCGCCTAAACTGCTGCCATGCTCTGCCATCTTCTCCAGTGGTCAATCACCGGTGGTATTCTTATGTATCCGACGATAGACTGTGTCTCCCGCGTCCTTGTTCTTTTTACGATCGCTCACTTCCCCCACTGCTTTTCTTCTTGTTCGCAAGGTGTTCTAGCTCATCTCAGTCCCAGCTTGTTGTTGGGTTGTGTGTATTGATATTTATAGTGAGTACAAAAGGTACAATTATACAAGGAATAAAATATTACAATCCAAGCAGGAGAGGATTAGTTCCTTAACCATCTTATATTCCTTCTTCAAATCTATTACAACTATCGTGCAACAACCATCTGGGTGCACGACAATGCCAGAGACGGCGGTTCAAAATTGGCTTACAATGCTGAATTTAACCGCCATTAATACACCTATCCTACACAAGTGTAGTTAAATAAAATGGAAAATAACTAATCGATCAACAACCGTTATTTACCAAATAAATTCAAAGATTTTTATAGTTAATAAGTGTTATCAGTGATATCCGTCGATGACTTATCAAATCCACATGGTAATAAAAAATATTACATTAAACTTGTTACAATACTTTTACCGGTATTCTTTTATACTATGTTGCATTGAATCTAATAGGTATAATACTTTTCAAAATTTAAAAATTACCTTTTTAAATGTTTAAACAATAACTTTTGAACTATTGTTATTTTAAAGTGTTGCTTATTATTTACTTTAGCTACTAGTGACCTTTTCTTTTCTCGTCTTTTTGTCCGCTAACTTCTTCTATAATCTCTTTTTGTTTATTGTCTTCTAATGAAATCAGAGAGGAGTACCCCTAGAAGGAGATCCATGCGCACTTTCCTATTTTGGCTTCATGTTCCTAGCATATACCAACTTATTTGAAGCACAAAAGAATTTGAGTGACTTTTCTCATAACCTCTCATGCTAGTATTAGACCATATAATTGATTTAAAAACATGTTATGAAAAGAATACCCATTTTGATTGGTTTTGTATACATCATATTTTATATTTATTTCTATTTTGTATACCATTTGTATTTAATATATATATATATATATATCCGGTTACCATTTTGCAATATATTAAAAACGAGCGTTCGCTCCCCAATTGTCGGGCTTTGTATTGCATCTTTGGCTTGTGTGGCCATGCTCCAAATCTAAACTCGCGTGTGTATTTTCGCTGCATGCTCGACCACGTCCCTCTAAAGGGTTGGTGTGCTGCGATCAAACAAGCTGAGTGCCATGCACGTGGGAAATTAGATGGTAGTCGTGACACTCTAGCATGGCTAGGCCGCACGGTTAGCTCCCTCAGAGGGCGACCCGTGACAGTTATATATAACCTTTGTATAACTGTCACGGGTTATATATATAGTGAATACAAAGGGTATACAAATTAGAAAAAATATAAAATAGGATATATATATATATATTTTAATAGACACAACTACAATTATTTGTGAGTTTTACATTCTATCATGATGTTAGTTAGGCCTCTCTAAATATTCATGGCTTTACCCAAAAATATCCAATTTTTTCTCCTATTTTTCGATCCTTGGCCGCTGCCCATCCGCCGTCTGTTCACGAACGCTGCTGCCTCAAAGCTGCCGTTGATTGCCGATATAAAAATCTTGGATGCCGCCTCCTTCACGGGCCGTCCACGCACTGCCATCATGCCGATCACGTGCCATCGCTTCCTGCTCATGCACCACTAATTTGCTCAGCCACCGTTCACTGTTGCCCGCTGCTAGCTGCCGTTCTTTTAAAATCCACGCATGAAAGTTAGATCAGTCGCACACTGCCAATCATAAGCTTGCTGTGTGGTTGGTACGATTTGATTTTTCTTTTGTGTTTGGATCTGTTCTTGTTCGTTCCTAATGATGTCATTTCAGTTTCCTTCAGTGATCGACTGCATCACCATTAAGTTTGATGGTTCCAACTACTCACATTGGCGTACTCAGGTTGCTTCTGTTTTACGTTCTTTGAATTTTCCCGATTTTGTTGATGAATCTAAGAAGTGTCCAGATCCACTGACTGATTCAGCCTGTAAGGGATCTTTTGACAAAAATTCTGAAGAAGCTGAATCCTACGCTAAGGCTTCCTCAGATGCTTATGATGCATGGATTCAATTAGATTAGCAAATTCAAGCATTGGTTTTTTTCATCCCTAGCTCCATCTGCGATGTCGGTTATCGATGGTATGATGACTCCCACCCAGGTATGTGATGTTTTGGCTGCTAAATATCTGAATAGTTCTCTCGCTCATCGTCTTCATCTTTGTGATTGCCTGTATGACATTCCTCAGGATGATCAATTAGTTCAGGACTATTACTCTCGCTTTAAAGTTTATCTTGATGAATTGTGTGTTATGGGTAACACTCTTTCCAACGATGATATTGTTCTGTTATTTTGTCGTGGCATGAATGGCAAGTTTTTTTTAGTTTTCATCAGCTTAGATGATTATTGATCCTCCACCAGAATTGTTTACTATTATTGCTAATGTTAAGGCTCTTGAGTTTTCTCACAGAGCTCGCTCGACTCCTACTTCTGGACCAGTTTCTACTACTTTTACTGCCTCTCAGCAAACGTCCGAACAACCAACCCGCGATAGAAGAGGCACCGACCAGGGTGCACAGGGTGGTGATGGCGGTGGCACTTACACGTGCCAGTGGTGTCACCATCCTAGTTTTCTTGCTGAATACTGCTACACACTCTCTCATGTATCTCGCGATGACATTGCCAATTCCGCAGATACAACTCAACCACAACATTTTCAGCAATACAATGCTAATTATGATTGGTACATGAACTCTGAAGCTACCAATCACATGATTGCTTCAACATCCCACTTGGATAGCGTTTCTCCTTATACTGGTAATTGTCGTGTTTATTTTTGCAATGATTCTTCTTCACATATTTCTCACACTGGAAATTCCCGGACATATAATTTTCTTACTATATTTGATGTTTTGGTTGTTTTGAATATTACCAATAATTTATTATCTATTTCCAAGTTAACCCGTGATCTGAATGTTGCTGTTTGTTTTGATAACTGCTCTTTTACTATCCAGAACAAGGTTACCAAGGAGCACGTGGGCCGAGGACACAGTGAGAATGGTCTCTACATTTTAGATTATGGTGGTGCTGCTTTAGTTTCTTTTGTTAATTCAAATAAAGTCAAGGCCTTATTTGAGCTATGTCATAGTCGTTTAATACATGTTCCTTTTTCTGTTATTTCATCTTTGAGTAGAACTGATAGTTTGTATGTTGCTAATTTGCTGTCTAAGCCTCATTTTTGTTCTTCTTGTGAGGTGGATAAAGGCAAGCGCCTTTCTTTAAATGATAATTTAAAATGTGCACCACACATACTTGATTTAGTACATTGTAATCTTTGGGTCCCTCACATGTTATCTCTCGCGCCAGGTACCATTATTATGTCATTTTTATTGATGATTTTTCTCAGTTTACTTTGTTATATCCTCTATGACAAAAGTCTAATTTTGTAAAGGCTTATATGCATTTTGAGCCTCTTATTGAAAACTAGTTTTCTACCACCATAAAAGTATTTCAGAGTGATGGTGGAATCAAGTTTCTGAATCATTGCATTTGATATCATTTTGCGTCTAAGGGCATTCATCACCAGCTTTCTTGTCCTTACACTCCAGAGCAAAATGGTCGTGCAGAGAGGAAACGCTGTATGATGCTTTCTCTATAGCAGCCTACGTTATCAACATGTTGCCTACTTTGATTTTATTTGGCCAGTCTTCGCTCTCTGTCATAAATTAGCATCTTGAAGTATGTCTTGTATATTTTTGGGTTACAGTTCACAGTTCAAGGGTTATCACTGTTTTGATTCTCTTACGAAGAAGGAGTACGTCACTCGTTATGCTCGAGTTGATGAGATTCTTTTTCCAGCAACCCGTACTGGTACTGCCACTGATACTTCTTCATTTGATGTTTCTGCATATTTGGAACCTTCATATGTGTCTTCGAAGGTGTTTGAGCCATCAACTTTAGCTGAATAGCCCATTATTTTTGATAATTCTAATTTACAGCCTGTACCAAGAGCTTAGAGTTTATCTAAAATTTGTTCATGTATGCCACACACTGACCAGCAGCCCAGTCTGCAGCCAGCAGCATTAACCCACGTGCCGCACGTGCCCAGCTCACCGCCAGAGCATGCAGTCTACACCCTGCAAGCAGCACCGCCGATACTACCATCCGCGGTTCCAGCGGTCAGCCTCAAGTGCTGCCACCATTTTCCGCCTCTCCTAGTGGCCATCACCACCATATCTGAGCTGCCATCCTTGGGTTCCACACCAACTCCGGTGCCAGTTTTTTCTTCTAGTCACTCGATGGCTACTCGCTCTCATACAGGCTCTCTCAGGTACAACTATTTTTTTGACTATGATATTTTTGGTTTACTAAGGGATTTATTTGCTAAGACCAAGCCTCAAAGTCATCGCTGGCTGTTAAGAACCCTGAATGAGTGGCTGTCATGGATTCTGAGATGGAGGCTCTTTGCACTGAGCAAAAGTGGGATTTGGTTCCTCATCCATCTAATGCAAATGTTGTTCGTTCAAATGTATCGTTTGAAGTATAAGGCTGATGGCTCACTTGACAGGCATAAAGCGAGGTTAGTTGCTCAGGTTCTTTTTGCAATTGCCTGGTTTTGATTATGATCATACTTTTAGTCATGTGGTGAAGGCTTCTACTATTCGTACTGTTTTATCTCAGGTTGTTACTCATAATTGGCCCTTACGACACCTGAATGTTTAAATGCATTTTTAAATGGGATTCTTGACTCTCCGGTTTATATGGAGCAGCCCGCGGGATACAAAGATCCCATGCGTCTAGATTTTGTTTGTCATTTATGCAAGGCCATTTATGGGTTGAGCAAGCTCCTCATGCTTGGTTTCAACGATTTAGCTCATTTTTAAAAATTTGTATGGGGTTTGTATGCAATTCCTCTGGTACATCTTTATTTGTCTTTAACAGGGTGCCTCTCTTCTCTATTTGTTGCTTTATGTAGATGACATTATTCTTGCTGGGAATGATGGTCATATCATTCCAAAGTTTATTGATCGAGTTAATCAAGAATGCATGATTACAGATATCGGCACTTTGCAGTATTTCTTGGGTTTGGGGGTTGTTTGTACTTCCAACAACTTATTTTTTGGTCAGGCCAGATATGCCAAGGACTTTTTATTGCGCGATGAGATGCAGGATTCCGTGCATGTTGCCATTCCTTTTGTGGTTTTTTTCATAGCTTGTTTGCTCTTCCCGTAAGCTATTTAGAAATCCCACACTTTATTGATCTCTAATTGGTGCACTTTAGTCTCTGTCGATTACATGTCCTGATTTGTCCTATGTTGTCAACACGGTCAATCAGCACATGCCGACTCCTACCGATGATCGTTTCCAAGCTGTTACTTGAATTTTGTACTATGTGCGTGGTACTCTCCATTATGGTCTTCACTTTTGCGTAAATTCATCTGCTTTACCAGTTCTGGGCTATTCTGATGCTAATTGGGCTCGTTACGTTGAGACTCGTAGGTCTACATACAGTTATGCCATTTCCATTGATGGAAACCTGATGTCTTGGAGTGCTAAGAAACAACCTACGATTTCTCGTTCTAGTTCAGAATCAAAATACAGTGTTATGGAAGTACTGCTGCAGAATTAGCTTGGTTGACGATCTTCTTTGGGATTTGCGTGTATCGACTCGTGCGCCTTCGATTTTGCTGTGTGATAATAATAGTGCTCTCTTTCTGGCTCAGAATCTAGTTTCACATAAAAGAGACAAACACATTAATACTAATTATCATTTTGTGAATGAGATGGTGTCTTCTGGCAAGCTCTAGGTTGCTCATGTTTTTACGGATTGTAGCTTGCTGACATCTTTACAAAAGGGTTATCTCGTACTCAGTTTGAGTTTTTACGTTCCAAGCTTTGTGATGCGACACGTACTTTAACCAAGACAAAATAAGAGTTAGTATATTTGTTTCGCTTACACAAATAAAAATTAACAACAAACTGTTCTTGTAAGGATTTAGTTTTATTTCTTTATTTTGTCTTTCAGTTTTGGCTGAATGCCAAAATACACTCCCTCCATCTTAGTGTAAGGTTCCTATTTCCTTTTTGCACAGATATTTTTGCATATTGATGTGGCAGGAAAAGTGGAGGATTAAAATAATATGGCCAAATTTCAGTTACATTACAACACAATAATCCTATTACGATGCTAAAAAGTGTCCCAATTGGTCTCTTATGGGACGTTTCATTCATAGGACACTTCTCTAAGTGTCTCATAAACCTCTCACTAGGGGTGTTCGAATTGTCCGACCCGACCCATTTGGGTCGGGTCAATATCCCATTTGGGTCAACAGGGTCGAGTCAAAACAGGCCGGGTCGAATTTTGACCTAGATCAATCCGCTTTAATATTTGCAATTTTTCCCCTTGAGATTTTTTTAAAATATTAAAATAATTAGTTTAATTCAACATATCCACCATTAATTTACTTCGTAAACACGTTTAACATTCTTGAAAAACTATATATTTATAAAAATAAATTTAATTTTGTAAAACAAATATTAATAAATAAAATTTTGATTAAAATATGAAATATATATCCAAGATTATATAAATAATTTTTGGTAAATTTATATCTTTTAATTGAAATATTAAAAGGTATTCTAATTAGATACCGTATAAAAAGTATCTTTTAATTTAAATTATATGAAAATAATTTGTCATTTTATTTAGGCAAAGTCTTGGGAAATACCGTCTTTCCATAGGCTTATGGAAAGACGAGGTTTAATTAGAATAATAAAAGGTAAAATGTCTAAGTTGCAATATTAAAAATTTAGTATGCAACGTGTAGTAGTTATAAAGTTTATAGCCCGATTCATGCAATCCGAAAATTTTTTCTTCATTTTCTCTCATTTGCTCTTTAAACCTTGGCCTTTCCACGGTTTATGGAAAGACCGTCTTTCAAGAGACGTACTCTTTTATTTATTATTTAACTATTAATATATTTAAAATTTATTCATTTTATTGAATAAATTATAAAACAGTTTACTATGATTTGGGTCAATTTTGTGACCCTGTCCGACCCGACCCAAACTATGGGAATTTTTCGTCTCACCCAAAATTTTGGGTCGATTTGGACCTGGACAACTGACCCACCCCGACCCGCAGATTAGCATGACCAGTCCTACGTCTCACTATTGTGAGTCCCAATAGATCTTGAGTTGCTATATTAAGCGACTCTATAGACAAGATATAGACTTGTTTTTATGCGCTCTATTATGGTAAGTCATTTTTAATGTCCTAGCTAGTTACATATGCATTGCGACGCTCAATTTATAAGAGTCCCAATATACATCTATTAGGACAATTATAATTGATAAATGTCCTAATAGTTTTGATAATGGGTAGTTTGTAATGTACTAGTTATATATATATATATATATATATATATATATATATATATATTGAGACGCTTTTATAAATATGTATCACACAATATTAGAACGTTTAACTTTATAAGCATCATAACATACATTTCTTAGGACACTTCTTATAAAAACGTCACTGCATAAGTGTCCTAATAGGCCTTTTTTTATTGCATGGATAAATTTCAGTCCAAATAAAGAAGAGATGGCCGGTCACTTGTTAGCCAATCTAAACTTTAGGCAGGGACCTTTATGCAATTCTAACTCCAGGGTCCTATCTCTAATAATGTTTCAGGGACCTATCTCTAATATTTTTAAGTGACTTTTCCTCAATTTCCCCGCATCATTTTTCTGCTAGCTGCAATATGTAAAAAAATAAAAAAATTTCAAAAAAAATGAATAATGTAAAAAATCAATATGATCATCGAACTGAATATCATAAATATCAGCTACAACTAGCAAAACATCAACGGAAAGTCATAAAACATCAACTAATAAATTGCAGCAGAAAAATATATAAAAATTAAATAAAAATCAACAAAAAGAAGAAGAAAAAATCATTGACCACGGCTAACAAAACATCAACTGAAAATCATAAACATCATAACTGAAATAAAAAAAACATCAACAAAGCTTAAATAATCATTTAAAAAAATAACTATGAACATCAACCTATATCACCCAAATGCTACAAATATCAATTACGATCACCTTAATGAAAAACGTCAACATAGGAAAAAAACACTACAAAAATATCAACCTATATTACCAAAAAAACTACAAACATTATCCCTTTCATTCTGAATGGTCAACTTTGAAAAATCCTCCTTCATTCTGTCCAAGCATTCCACTCCAAGGGTTAAGGGGATAATTCTCAATGAAACAGGAAAGATTGAGGGCTCCTTCCCCTTTAAGTATTTAGGATGCCCAATTTATCTAGGAAGGAATAAAAATATCTATTTTCAGAATCTCCTAGATACAGTATCTGCAAAACTCCAACTGTGGCAAAACAAAACCTTAAATCAAGCTGGGAGAATGATACTGATTAAGCATGTCTTAACTGTTATTCCACTTCATCTGATTACTGTCATGAAGCCTACCAAAGGTATCATTGATAAACTCCATGTTTCATTAGGTAAAATTTTCTGGAGGATTATCCATAATGAAAATGGCAATAAGAAAGTTTGGAAATCCTACAAAAACATGTGTTTTCCAAAATTTGAAAATGGACTAGATTTTAAAGATCTTTATACTATGATTTCTAGTTTTTCCCTTGAGTTGTGGTGGAAACTAAAACTTGAAAAATCCTTGTGGTCTCAAGTGATGTGGTCAATACCAAAAATTCAAAGAACATAAAAAAACTTGGAAGAGAATAATTGCAATCTCTGATATTGCGATGAATAACTCTTATCTTCAAGTTGGTTATGGTCATGTTTCTTTTTGGTACATTAACTGGACTAACATAGGTACACTGGCAACTCTTTGGGAATCCCCAGAGCCTTTTTCAAATGAAGATGCCTCCATAAAAGATTTTTTCTCTAACCAGAATGAGTTTCTGGAAAATATAAAACATGGTCTGCCTGTATCAGTTCTTAATAAGCTCCTAAACAGCCATTTAAGCCACATTGTCTATCTAGATACACTCATTCGGAAACCTGCAGATAGTGGATTGTTGTTCTCAGTTAAATCTGCTTATGAGCTGATTAGAGAAAAAAGATCTGAAATCCCTTCTTTCAAATACCTATGGTCTAAGCTCCTTCCAAGGGAAATTAGTGTTTTCACTTGAAAAATGCTAAATAGACTTTTGGCAATGTCTGATATACTGGAGGATTTCTCATTTAATCTTCCCTCCAAATGCTTATTCTGTGACTGTGAATCTGATTCTTTACATCATACTTTTAATTCTTGCATCACAGTACAGATCATATGGCAGAAACTTCTTAATCTCTTTAACTTGTAGTTGGTTCACTTTGATACTCTTTGGGATATGTTCTTTTAATACTGGAACCTTAAAATCACAAATGTGAACCTACCGAATTTGATCAGAATCTTTCCTTGTATAGTGGTTTGGTTTATATGGTGTGCCAGAAATAAATGTTTGTATGAGTTAGTCAAACCATCTTCTAATATTATTATAAGAAAGTGATTGCTCAATACAAAGACTTATTTAAGGCTCACATACTGGATTTTAAGACCACACTTACTGCTAGCAATATGGTTCTACTTTATAAGCATCACAGATTTGCTAAAGGAAGAGACAAAGAGTGCATTGTGCTCTGGAAGCTCCCAACTCATCTGAAGTTGAACTCAGATGGTTCATCTCTACTGAATGGTGAATCAGGAGTTGGTGTAGTCATCAGAGATGCACAAGGAAAGTTACAAGTTGCAGACACTTAGTATCTTAGATAGGGTACATGCCTTATGGCTATCCAAGCTCTTTAATTTGGCCTGCAATTGGCACATCAGAATGGATACTTTAACTTGCAGGTTGAATGTGACTCCCTTCTTCTTGTGAAAATGGTAAGAAGGGAGTTTAAAATTCCATGGAAGTATGCTTTGGAAATTAAAAACATATGGAAGCTAATGGAAATGGTTCAAGCAACAATTTCTCATGCATTTAGAGAGTCCAACAGTGTAGCTAATGCATTGGCAAAGCTAGCAAGCTTTGAACATGTATCCTCCATATTTGATTTTTTCAGCTTGCCAAGGAAAATTAAGGGACTGATTACACTGGATGCTATGCTTACTCCCTTTATTAGGCATGGTTAATATTTTCTGGACATATTAATACCCCCTTCCTCTTTTCTATGACAGGTACATCAAGAGGATAAACTGGCAGCACTGGTGCATCTGGAGCATGATTGAAATTAGCACAAAGCTGGTTGAAACTTACATCACCAACCTGAAGCGAAACATGAGTAGCCTCACTTTGGAGAAATTTTGGAGTCGTACTCATGCAATGAGACCTCATCTACTATGGTTCTTATTTTGTGATTCACTTCTGGGGAAGTGTTTTGCTAGGGGCTGTTATGGAAGACCATCCCTTTATGTCGAAAATGGGTGTGGAGGCATAAAAATGGTAGGACATAATAGACTCCGAAAGGGTAAAATGGTTGGATTCTTTGTTAACACAGCAGTGTCAATGAAGAGTTCGGGACAAAGCTTTATGTATATGGCTTTCCGCGAGCTTCATATTGATGTACAATTACTCATCTTATTTGCTTTTCTTTTATGGATTGGGGAGCCTAATATACACCCACTCACTTTTGTGAGTTTATGATTAAAAAAAAGATCAACCTCGATCACCAAAAACTCACCTAGAAAATGAAAAATATCAACACGATCATAACCACCCCCAAAAAACTACAGAATATCAACTCATATCAACTAAAACTCGCTTGAAAAATGAAAACATCAACATGAGAGGAAAGAAACTAAAAACATCAACCAAAAAGTTATAGTTGCTCAAGAGTATAAATTCTTCACTCTGAATATCATAAAACATCAACTATTGTTTTTTAAAAGAACTACAAATATTAACCCATTCTACAAACATCAACTCCTAACACCTAAACCTCATCTGGAAAATGAAAAACATCAACATGAGAAAAAAGACTCTACAAACATCAACTCTTATCACCTAAACCTCAGTCGGAAAATGAAAAATATCAACATGAGATAAAAAAAAAACTAAAATAGCAATCTATATCACCCAAAAAACTAAAAAAATATCAACTCATATCAACTAAAACTCACCAGAATAATGAAAAATATCAACATGAGAGGGATAAAAACATCAAACACCAACCAAAAAACTATAGTACCTCAAGAATAAAAACTCTTCAAAAAATAAATGACCTGGTGGGATTCAAACCCAGACCACTGACCTCAAACTCCAGAGCACTAACCACTACACCAAAGACTTATTATTGAACATACACTCAGTCAAATAATAATAAATCTCAGCATGTACCTCAAGAATATAAATTTTTCAAAAAAAGGGTCATGGTAGGATTCGAACCCAGACCACTAACCTCAAAGTCTAGGGCACTAACCAAAGAACCATTGCTAAGCATTCTATCAATCAAATAATAATAATCGTCAGCAAGTCTTTGAAAAAAATAAAACACGAACTTAAACCTCACCTCTCACGAGCAGAAGCTTAGCCGTCTGCCCCCGCCTCTACCTCCACCTCTGCTCCCACCTCCACCTCTGCCGTCACTGTCCACCTCTGCCTCTGCCGTTGTCATTGCCTCCATTGTCCGCCTCCACCGTCCGCCTCCGCCGACAGAGTCATTTATCTCGCACGTGTTTGCACGCGTGAGTCATCCTGTTCGTCCGGTCGTGTGTATCTCAACACAGTTCTTCTTCACCCTCGTTGCCATCACCTCGTCCCCATTGCCGTCGCCTTGTTTCCATAGCCTCGTCGTCATCGCCATTTCCATAGTCGTATTCTCGTCACCATCATTGCCGTTTGAATCTGCAAACCCTAGCGTCATTGCCTCGTCGCCTCACCGTTGTCGTTTGACACTGCAAACCGTCCTCATAGCTATTGCCGTTCAACTCTGGAAATGTCGATCGCAGCGCCGTCAGTTAGAATGCTCTCCATCGCTGGAAACGTCGATTGATCGAGATCATAGGAGCCCAACTCCGGTGAAGCTTCGATCTCGATCACAATCACCATTGTGGAGCGAACCAGAAGAAGAAGAAGAAGAAGCGCGATGGGAAAAGAAGAAGCAAGGCGAAAGAGCGGTGGCGGTTGGCAGCGTTGCGGCAGCAGTTGCAGGTTTCCGATCAGAGGAGGAGAATTCAGATTAGAAAAAGAAAATAAAACTGTAATTTTTTGTAAAATATATAATATTTTAATAATTGCATAGTAGATCCCTAAATTTATTATCATATTTAAAAAAAACTCCATTCCAAATAAAACTTACAATAAGTATACAAGAAATCCTGGCATAGAGTGTAGGTTGCCTAAACAACACTATGTGAATAAAGAAATATATTCTCTTTCCAATTAACCGGTCTAGCGCAGACGACCACCAGCAACCAGCAAAACGCTTGGCTGAAGTGGAAGTTTTGGATTTGAAACCAGGCACGAAATTAACATTACACGATGTATAGTTTTTAAGATTAGCACAATTATGTCATAATTAGCATCTCGCATTCAACCATTTCAGAATATCACCTCTAACAATACCGATGTTGTCATCAGACTCCCCGCACAGCAAAGTATGCACCATCCCTTCATAGATCTTCAAACTCTTATCCTCATTCCTCCCCATTTCACACAGCTCCCTACTCCCCTGCGGATCGCAGACAGAGTCGCCGCTTCCGTGCAACGCAAGAAACGGAAGATCAACATCTCCCAATCTCCCATTAACGTAGTTAGCCACCCTAAACAGCTCCACCACCGTTCCCACCCTCAGCTTCCCATTATACCTCGCTGGATTCAGTGCACTAAGCAGCCTCTTCTCCGGCGTCCTCACTCCCTTCTGTAATGGGTTCATGTTCGGAATAATCGGCCATGTTGAAACGAACTTGGAGAGAAAGACCAGAATGTCAGGTATTGGCCATCTGGGCACCAGCTTTTCAGTCACCTTGCACATTGGCGCGGCCAAGATCGCGCCATCGAAAAAACTGGGGGCCTTGAAATGAATCAGCAAGCAAATCCCACCTCCCATAGATTCTCCATACAAGAACTTGGGGAGGTTTTGGAATTTGAATTTATTTTGGGAGACAATGAAATTGAAGAAAGACAAGCAATCTTCAAGAACAAGGTCAATATTCGGGATGTATGCTCGGAGACCTTGGGATCTTCCATGGCCTTCAAGATCTAGAGCAAAACAGGCATACCCCTTTTGGGCAAGAAAGATTGGGGTTGCTTGGAAGGTCCAGCTGATGTCATCGCTGTAGCCATGGACCATGAAAATTAGGGCTTTTGGAAGAATGTTTTGGGGTAGCCATGATCTGGTGAAGAGGTTGAGGCCTCTTGGTGAAGTGAAGAAAGATTTGGTGGATTCGATGCCTTTGAGTTTGTAGTATTCTTCTTCTGGAGTCTCGCCCCAGTAGTGCACTTGTGAAGCTTTTTTGTGACCTTTCTTCATGTAAAGAACTCTTGCATTTTGGAGTTAGCAATTTAGGACTTATAGAGGAATAGTGGGAAACGTGGAGATTGTTTTCTTTTGGCTGGCTAAATTATGTATATCCTTTTGAAACTTCCAATTTAAGACTGCATTTTGCCCTTTAATATTCTCTCAAAAAAGTGTGGCAACAATAATATTAAATTATGAACTTCTATCATAAAACCAATTGGTACTATCTAGAGGTGACCCACGATCTTATATACTGAGTTATATGACTGTCAACCACCAATGTGAGACTAACTCTAACACGCCCCTCACGTGCGGCAGTATGAATCATCGCGCAAACGTAGACAGAAAGGGGGTAATGGACCAACCTTGGGCTCTGATACCATTTTGAAATCATGGACTTCTATCATAAAACCAATTGATACAATGTAGAGGTGACCCATTATCTTATATACTGAGTTATATGACTATCAACCACCAATGTAGGACTAACTCAAGCAAGTAATCATACCATCACGAAGAAAAATATATTTGGCATATCTCCCCTGACCAAGGAATAAGCACTAGTGCTGAACAAGGACATTAACGACGGTGAAAATGGGGTTTAGACTTTGGATCTGGTTGTCCCTGGCATCGCCCCACAACGTGTGTGTTCGTTAACCTCCGTCTATTATTCCGACATTAGCTTCCTATTTTGGAACTGGCCTCGGAATTTTATAAAAAATAGTGGGGCTTTCGGATTCTGTTGAAACCAGAATACCCAGATCGACCATATCATCCCGTTCTTCATATGAACACAGATCGACATTCATTTTGAACACCGTACAACCACGACCATCCTCATCTCTCACAATCATATATAGAACCCACCTACAATCAAACCCACAATAATAAACATTCAAACAATCATTAATCCACCTTGAACAATGTAAATCTTAGAGAGAATAAAGCTAATTTCAGTGTTGATTTTCATTGATAGAAAGAGTCATATAAGTAGATTTTACAAGATGAGAAAGAATCCCTTTGATTAAGGGATTAACAGGTACATGATATCTTGTCATCTATACAATGACTATATATGTTAACACCCCCCAAGAAGCTTATGAGGGGGCACGAACATGAAGCTTGTCTTGAAGAACGACAAAATGATGTTTACCAACAACCTTGGTGAAATTGTCAGCAATTTGATCAAGTGCATGAACATGATGAACACCAAGCTCACCAGAGGCCAATTATTCACGAACAAAGTGGTAGTCAATCTTGATATGGTTGGAGCTTTGATGAAACACTGACTTCGCAGACAAGAATGTAGCACTAAGATTGTCGCACAGAAGAACCGGGGACCGCTAAACTAGAACGTACATTTCTTGTAGCAGTTGTTAAAGCTAGATGAGTTTGGCGGCAACAAATGCAATGGCTTTGTACTAAGCTTCAGTGCTAGACTGAGAAACCACATTTTGCTTGCAAGATGACTAGCTGACGAGGTTTCCACCGAAGAACAAAGCCAATCAAGATAGTTCCTTTTAGATAGTAGAGAATACATTTGATGGCACACCAATGAGCCCCGGTGGGAGAGTGCATGAACTAACACGCGCGGTTGACAACATAGGATATCTCAAGGCGAGAGATAGTGACATAATATAAGGCACCAAAAATATACAAATTAAGTAGGATAAGATAGTGAATTTCCAAATGCAATTAGGCGAGATCCAGGTTCTACGGGATATGAGATAGGACGAGCACCAGACATATGACTTCGTTCTAAGATGTCACAAATGAACTTCTGATGAGAAGGTTGAATGCCCCGATCCAACAGGAGTGACTTCAATACCATGGAAATAATGAAGGTTTCCAAGGTCCTTCAGGGAGAAATCAATGGTGAAGAGATCGAACAAACTCATCAATGAATGAATCATAAGAACCTATAAAAATAGGGTCATGAACATAGAATAGAACATAGAAAACATCAGATCTAGCCTATTTGATGAAGAGTGAGGGGTAAAAAACACAAGACTTGAACCACGGAGAGTCAGAGAGGCAGTGAGTTTGCGAAACCATGCACTAGGAGCTTGTTTGAGATCATAGAGAGCCTTGCAGAGTTTGCAGACATGAGAGAACTTGTTAGACATAATGAACCCATAGTGAGTTTATGAAACCACGCACGAGGAGTCTGTTTGAGACCATAGAGAGCCTTCCTCAACAAGATAACCATCGAGGAAGGCATTGTTCAAATAAACCTGCCGGAGGGGCCAACCAGAAGAAAGTGTCAAGCTTAAGACCAGGTGGATGGTAGTGGGTTTGACAAACAAACTGAAGGCATCGAAGTAATCAATGCCAACTTCCTGATAAAAACATTTGACAACTAGACGTGGTTTATAGCACTCAATCGTGTCATCAAACTTCTGCTTGACCCTGTACACCCACTTACAACCAACAATATTAGCACACGGCAGACGAGGGACTAGGTCCCATGTCCTATTACTCATTAAGGCATCATATTCAAGTTGCATTGCATGCTTCCAATTGGGATCTTTAGAGGTCTGATGAAAAAAAATTGGGTTCAAGAGAGGCAGTGAGGGCAGCATGGAGATGATGTTTAGTGGATAATAGTTCTTTGGGTTTAAGAGAGTGAGTAGAGAAGCGAGTAGTCATCTAATGACTGGAGTTATCAGGGGAACGAAACTAGATGGAGCATTGGGGTAGAGGGGTGGGGAGGGTAAAGAAGGCTTAGCAGAAGACGATGAAATAGAATGCCGTTCCGATGAAGATGATGTAGTTGGAGACGAGGAAGTAGGAAAATATCTGCATGGGGAACCTTTGGCAGAAGCGGTGACTGCCAGCCTGGATGGTTTTGGCACAGCCGAATGGGGTAGAAAGATCGAGGCAACTTCCCCAAGAGCAGATAGCGGGACAGAGTTGAGACAGGAGGGCACATCAAGTGGGGTGATATGACTGGGATATTTGAAGACAGATTCATCAAAGGCAATATAATGAGAGACATCTATCTAAGAGGTTGAGACATGATAACAAAGGTAGACTTACCAGTGGTGGAACTTCGAAGTCAAACGGCAGGATTGCGGTTCATGGCAGGAAAAACATGCAGGTTAATCCACTGAAAGTAGTTCAAGGCTTCATGACCACCCTTCTCGCAGATCTGGCAGAGAGGGTGGGTCTGGTCACCGGAGGCATTGTTGGAAGAATACCCTGGTTTGGGCGCTCCACAACACACTCCTAACGATGTTTTCGCAGACTAGATGACTGCGAGGCAACATTGGCACCGATTTTGCAGGAAGAGTGTGTCTTCCTCCTAGCGAGACTCCTCTTCCAGAAGGATTCCAAGTAGTTCGAAGGAGAAGATTGGCTTGGTTTGTAGCGACATGAATGATCAGAGAGTAGCAAACTGGGAGCCAAGGTCATGGAGGAGATGTCCAACAAATTCGACATCAAAGACAACATGGAGGCAGTCCGACAATAAGTCTACAAGAGCTCACTTTTTCTCGAAATAGTCGAGAACAATAAGAGAACCCTTGGGTAGGGTTTGTAGTTGCTACCGGTAGTGCATTTTTTGGGTGTTCATTTGAGCATGGAAGGTGCGGTCAAGGATCGAACAAGCTTTCGCGGTGGTGGTCGTGAGAGCGACGATGCTGAGAAGCGGCATCAAAAGGGTGGAACGAATCAACAGAAGGATGAGCCGATCCTTCTTCATCAAGGTCTGCGAGCTCTTTATTTGCCGTAGTCTTGGCCAGAGTTCTAGTGGATGGATCTTGAGGGTCAATGGGAGGCACGGTCAACATAGTGATGGTTGCCGGTGACAGAGAGATATCATAGAAGAAAGAGTCAAGGCCATAGGCCTCGAAGGCAAAGCAGAGAATGCTGCGCCAAAGGGAATAATTCGAGTGATCAAGTGTAATTGCCAAGTTGGGGAAATTAAGGATAGGATTCTGCGAGTCAGAACCAGCCGAGGCAACAATGAGAGTGTTGGTGGAGCTAATTGAATCAGACTACATATAGAGGTCAAAGGTTAGGTTAATACCATGTAAATCTTAGAGGAGAATGAGAATAATTTCTTTGTTAATTTTCATTGACTGAAAGAGTCGAATATGTAGATTTTATAAGATAAGAACGAATCCCTTTGATTAACGGATTGATAGGTACAAGATATCTAATTGCCATCTATACAAGGACTGTATACGTTAACAAAACAATAACATACATCAAAATTGATAGGTGGGTTTATCATTAAGAAACTCAAAATAGAGAAGAAACCATACCATGATAACATGAAGCTTATCACCACACCTTTTTCATTTTGAAGCCGTCACCATGGATTAGCATTTAAAACTAAAAGGAGGAAGTGTTATATTTGAGGAAGGAGGGAGAGAAACAGGATGGAAAAAAGAAAAGGAAGGAAGAATGCAAGGAAAGATAGAATAGTGAAACAAAATATGGAAGAATGAAAGGAAAGATAGAATAATGAAAGAAAACATGGAAGAATGAAAGGAATAGATAATGATGAAGGCGAAGCAACAAGGAGATAGGTTGCATATGTGGGGTATGGATTGCTGGAGAAGAAGGTGTGGGGCGATGGAGATGGTTGTTGGAGAAGCACACTTGTACAAGAATGACCATTAACGACGTGATTAATTTATTTTTCTCCGAACCACTGTTTATTGAGGTCCTGAAGTCAGAACTTTCCATTTTGCAATGTACTAGTTTTTAACGGAGGTTCAACATTAATGGTGGTTGAACTATCATCATTCCACAACCCTTGGTTAACTAATTTCCTTCCACTTAAATCTCCACCACAAATTTCTTCTTATCCAAATTTCAATCCTCTTCTCTCTTGATTTCAGTTCTCTGATTTCCTTTCCCAAATTATTCTCTTCTCAAATCTTATCTCCCACCTGATTTCAAATTATTCTCTTTGCAATTCTTATCTCTCACCCAATTTCCTCATCTCCAATTTATTCTCTTCTCAATTCTTATCTCCCACCCATTTTGGATTATCTTAAATTGCAAACCCATAATGAATCCCTACGTCAATAGGATCCTCTCCCCGATCCTTACTGAAATTCTTTCCATTCCCGAGCGACGTTGGTTCATAGCCCTCACAATGGTTACCTACCTAGGAAATGTCGCTGATGTGATGATGGCGGAGAATTAGACAGAAAGGTGGTAGCGAGACATAGGTATGGAAGGTTAATTTAATTTTTTAGGAACATGAGAATGGTGGTAGTGGTATTCATCAATGGTGTTGTTGATTTATATATTGTTGGAGTTGATTGATGGATATTGTGGTGGCGGTGTTTAATGATGGGTACGGTAGTGGTGGTTTTGATGATAGTGTGGTATCAGATCGATATTGGTGTTCTGATCGGATTCCAAGTGGTTTTAGGATGTTCTATACAAACTTCAAGAGCAATTCCGCTATTAGAACTTCTTCATAGGCGATTCTGAATGCTACAAGAAACAACAACATTTAACTCAGTTCTGCATGATTTTTTACCTCTATTTTCTGCCCTAAAAAATAGAGGTAAATTTTGGCATAGTAAAGAGTGTGTTTTTACCACGGTTAATAATCGTGGTAAAAATAATATTTACCTCAGTTTTCTAATAAGTAACTGAGGTAAAAAAATTGAACGATACTAATGCGATGTTACACGTAGTTACAACCGAGATAACAAATTTTTACCGACACCAATGCGATGTCACACATAGTTAGAAACAAGGTAAAAATGTTTTACTGATACAAATGCGATGTTGCACGTATTCAATTTTTTTTAAAAAAAATACCGAATGCAAATTCGACATCGATTTTGCACTCGGTAGTTCATTACCATAAACAGCTTTCTGGCCTGATTATAGAGTATCGTCCAGATATCACAGCTCAATAATAGCCAAATTCACAGCCCAAATTTTTGGCAAAAACAAATACTCAATCTATACAATCAAAATTACAGCGCGAAATTGCTAACTAAACACACAATGCATACATAATTTGCAAAAAAGCTATAGAAACATATGTAACCCTAGACAAACTTTATTGGTGGCATAGTTCCAACTCGCAATGGAGCAACAACGTTCCCCGGCTGTTGGTGTGGAGCAGCTTTCTAGGATGTTGGCGCAGTGTTGCTTACCAGGCTGGTGGCGCATAGCAGTAATCCAGGCTGGTGGCGAAGCATCGTGGTGGTGTAGATAAGAGGCACGGAGCGTCGTGATGGTGTTGATGAGCGGAGTGTCGCGGTGGTGTTGATGAGCGGAGCGTCGCGGTGGTGTTGACGAGAGAGGCGTCACAGTGGTGCTGTTGGAGGCGCACCGCAGTGGTTGCAAAGTGGCTGTGATGTGAGGTGGTGGCGAGGTGGCATTGATTAGAGGTGGTGGCAGATTGAGGCGATTGGGATGGTTGGTGGCATTAGGCGTTTGACGAAGGTTGAAGAAAAATGGGGTGGTTGGTGGCGTTAGACGTTTGGCGAAGGAGGAAAGAAAAATGGTGTGGGGCTTATATATCTTTAGGGTTTGGGTTAGATTTTGGGCCAGATTTACATTGGGCTGAAAACAAATATTTTAATTTTATATTTAAGAATTGAAATCCAAAATTTTAAATTTTATATTGAATTAAATTAAAATTTCAATTTTACTTAAAATTTTTGTTCTATAAGTTCAATTTTTAAAGTATATATTATTATTATATTTATATGTAGAGTTTTGTAGATATATGAAGATAAAAAAATAGTATCCAAACTTGATAAAACAAATAAGGGTTGGCATTTTATTAGTTTAAGTTACTACAATTCATTAGCATGTATGATAGTATTAAATTAAGTGACAATTGACCATTGATTAATCAACGGCAAGCCTCTTTTTCATGTTAATATATATAAAGTCAAGTAAGAATTGAACCTAGATTAGTTAAGGTCAAACCTTAACTATTACAATTCATATAGAGAGTGAGTGGGGGTTTACCGTTAATTAGTTAAAATCAAACATTTTCATCATTGTCTATCTATGGAAAGTCAAGTAAGGGTTGACTGTTGATTAGTTAAGGTCTAACCATTCCATTAGTGTTTATGTATGGAAAGTAGTGTAAGGGTTGACCGTTGATTAGTGAAAGTTAAACCTTTTCATCAGTGTTTACGTATGGAAAGTCGAGTAAGTGACCGTTGATTAGTTAAGCTCTAACCATTTCAATAGTGTTTATGTATGGAAAGCCAAGTAATTAAGGGTTGACCATTACTTAGTTTTCAATAGTGTTTATGAATGGAAAGTCAAGTAGGGGTTGGACGTTGACTAGTTAAGGTAAACCCTTAGTTATTAATGTTTATATGGGGAAAGTCAAGTAAGAGTTGACCGTTGATTAGGAGTGTGACGTTAGTCATTTCATGTCTGCGATAAGGTCATGCGGCGTCGGTCAAAAAAATAGGCGATGTCAGTAAGTGAGAAAGGCGTGCGACGTCGATCATTTCATGTCTGTGATAGGTTCATACGACGTTGGTCACAAAAACAACTGACGTCGGTAAGGCAAAAAGATGTGTGACATCAATCATTCATGTTTGCGAGAGGGACGTGCGACATCGGTCACAAAAACAACTGACGTCGGTAAATGAGAAATGCATGCAACGTCAATCAATTTTGACCGTTTACCTTTGTTTTTTAAAATCGAGGTTAAAATAGTACTTTTACATTTTTTTAAAAAAAAGTAAATAATAATTTTTACTTTGTTTAAATTTTTTTATAATAGGGATGTAATATTAGGCTCCCAAAACAAAATGAAAGACCATAAAAGGTTTGTAAGTACATAAATGCCTTTACAAAATATCAAAAGGGAAGTTTCCTCTCAAAGAATTGGTAGATATAACTACTCTAATATCTACCCTTCCTTGCGTTTCCACACTCCCGAACATCCACCCTTCGTGTCAATTCATAGGTGGCCGGACAAGGAAGATTTTAAGGCTAAAGGGTTTAGCCTCCAAAAGATTGGTATAAAGAATTACAGATGGAAAAGGAATAGGGAGTTAAAGATTATAAAAATTACCCTCACAATTCAGCCCTCAATTAGAAATTATCATTCCAAAATGATTAAAATTATAATAGTTTCTTAAGTTCGATGATCAAAATCATGCGGAATTCAATTGAATAATTAGAAGTTGGATTTCAAAATAGTTGGATCATGATCAAAATGAGAATTTACTCAAAAGTATCAAACACAGACAGAAATATTTGAAACTTTACTCCAACTATTAAGCACATGGCCAGAGAAGTATGTGACACTAATTTACTCTAAAATACTTAAAACACATGGCAAGAGAAGTATATGACACTTTACTCTTAAACACATGGCCAGACAAGTACATCAAACTTTAACTATCGAACACATGGCCAGAGAAGTATATATGCAGAAAACCATCATCTATTCATCCGCAAGTATCATAATATATCGAGCCTATTTCAATGGTGACAAAATTCCAAATTACATGTTCAAGTTAAAACCTTAATTACAAATACATGCTCTTTCCAATCAACTAAACTAGTCCAAGCCGGGTGATCTTATTTTAAAACGGTAGGGAGGTCCTTGAGTTCAACGATTAAATGAAGCTATGATCCAGATAGAGATGATGGTATGGATGCTTTCATCAATATAAGTTTCATTATCGAATTCCAAAGTCAAATGTTCGAAATAGATAGGAGACCGTGCAAATAACTAGAATTCAATACTCTTCAGTTCTTTCGAGTATCTTTCACATTGGATTTCTTCATTTCTCTCACGTAACTTTCTAAAACTATTTCAAAGTTATTTTAAATTTTGTTCGGCCACCACCAACAAGCAAAACGTTACACGATGTATATCTATTACGATTAGCATAATCACATCATTAGCATCAAGATTAGCATAATCATGTCATGACTCATTAGCATCTCACATTCAACCATTTCAGAATATCACCTCTAACAATCCCAATGTTGTGATCAGACTCCCCACACAGCAAGGAATGCACCATCCCCTCATAGATCTTCAAGCTCTTATCCTCATTCCTCCCCATTTCATACAGCTCCCTACTCCCCTGTGGATCACAGACAATGTCGCTGCTTCCGTGCAACGCAAGAAACGGCAGATCAACATCTCCCAATCTCCCATTAACGTAGCTAGCCACCCTGAACAGCTCCACCACCGTCCCCACCCTCGGCTTCCCCTTATACCTCGCGGGATTGAGCGCGTTCGACATCCTCTTCTCCACCGTCTTCGCTCCCTTCTGCAACGAGTTCGTGTTCGGGATAATCGGCCATGTGGAAAAGAACTTGGAGAAGAAGACCAGAATCTCAGGAATCGGCCATCTGGGCACCAGCTTTTCAGTCACCTTGCACATTGGCGCGACCAAGATCGCGCCATCGAACAAACTCGGGGCCTTGAAATGGATCATCAAGCAAATCCCACCTCCCATGGACTCTCCATACAGGAACTTGGGGAGGTTTTGGAACTTGAGCTGGTTTTCGGACACGACGAAGTTGAAGAAAGACAGGCAATCTTCAAGAACAAGGCCCATATTCGGGATATACGCTTGAAGACCTTGGGATCTCCCATGGCCCTCAAGATCTAGGGCAAAACAGGCATAGCCATTTTGAGCAAGAAAGATTGGAGTTGCTTGAAATGTCCAACTGATGTCATTGCTGTAGCCATGGACCATAAAAATTAAGGCTTTTGGAGGGTTGTTTTGGGGTAGCCATGATCTGGTGAAGAGATTTAGGCCTCTTGGTGAAGTGAAGAAAGATTTGGTGGATTTGATGCCTTTGAGTTTGTAGTATTCTTCTTCTGGAGTTTTGCCCCAGTAGTGCACTTGTGTTTTTTTGTGGCCTTTCTTCATGGTAAGAATTGTTGCATTTGGGAGCTTCTAATTTAGGACTTAAATAGGAGTGGTGGGAAAAGTGGAAATTTTTTTTGTTTGGTTGGCTAAGTCATAAATTCTTTTGGAGTTTCCAATTTAGGACTGCAGTTTACACTTTTATATTCTCTCGTCTCATATAGGACTCGGATCTTTTGAAACATGCATACAACAATTGTAACAAATAAAGAAAAAAGTTAAATAAGTATGAACAAAAAACTCGCTTTTATTGTTATTAAGGAATCTATGCTATATGCTAAAAGCGCAATCACTTGATTACGTATCCATTCCTTATTGAAAGGTCGGGCAATTGATTGTTGGAATTGAATAAGAAATGAATTTCGTGAATGTTTTTGCTCTTGAAATGATCATTTCGTTTTAGTTACTAATGATGAAGAAGAACAGTAGTTTAGAACACCGTTCACCCTATTTTAACTTAATCTATTTTAAAAAAAACTTTATTCTTTTCTCTCTTATATATGTTGTCTTTCTAAACCTTTTCATTTTATAATCCACATTATATAATGAAATTTCAATAAATTTACTAAAAAAATAGTATAAAGTAATTATCATCTTGAATGACATTGTAAAAGAAAAATATTCAAATTTTTATTACTGTCATAATTGCCTTTTAACACTGCATACTAATAACTATTTATTCTTTTTCAATGAATCGTTAAAAAAATATTTCAACAATTTATCCATTTATTTTACTTACAAGTGTATTAATTATAAACTTTCAAGTTATTTAACATTTTTTAAAATTAGATTTAGTATTTCTTTTATATGTTATATGTTATCTTATACCCTTATTTATAACTAAGAGTATTTTTGCTATTTACTTTTAAAATACCCATACTTTAATAACTTTAATTTAATAATTATAGATTCATTATCAACATATATTTCATATTTTTATCACTATATTTTTTATAACGTAAAGTAGTTTTATACAACATTAATATTTCTCTATATCTCTATAATATATGCATGTGTGTGTTTTATTATTGTTCAAATATAAGAAAATAATTATTATGTATCAAGATTGACTTATTTTTTAATAAAATAAATATATAAATTCATTCTAAATATTAGATCGTGTACAATTCTCATTTAAATATCACAAAATCTTCTTAGTTATTAAATTAAAATTATGCCATATTAATTTTTTTCGTTCATAAAGTCGTGCATCGACACAGGTATTATCTAGTATAGTTATTACTTGTAATTGTAATTAGATTATATTTCCTTTTCCTAGTTTGTACATGTCTTTTGTACAACTATATAATGTACACTGAGATAATGAATACAATCATACATTATTACCCTTATTTTCTACATGGTATCCGAGCCTAAAATCCTGAAACCGAAAAGAAAATTCTTCTGCCGTTATCAAGCTCTCGACGACACCGTTAGCCGTGCGTCACCTCTGCCTGCCGCCGCTGCTCGTCGATCTCTATCTGTCGATCACTGCACCGCTCCTCCAGCCTACTGCGATTGCTTGATGCCGCCTGCTACCCAGTTTCGTTCGTGCGTGATCCATACGCACCGACGTCTTGTTCCATGCATTGTTGTCGTGAAGTTCATGCGCCGCTGTGCTGTTGCTTGCTGATCCGATCTGCTGCCGCTGATCCTTATTTCGCATCATGTCTGCTTCTGGAGTTAATCCCGATGCCACTGAACATGCTCGCATCGATGCTGAAGCTGAGGCCAATAAGCTATAGAATCTGAATGCCACTGAGGTGATTGTAGTTTTACTGAAATAGTTGGAATTACAATCTGACACTAAGTCATTTGTACCTCTTGGCCGCCAACTGAACGATCCTTACTACCTTGGTCCTTCTGACGGTTCTTGTTTGGTCATATGTCCCATCGTGCTGAAGGGTGAAGAGAATTACCTTGAATGGACAACTGGAATTTTCAGTGCTATGCTTGCCAAGCATAAGCTTGGTTTCATTGATGAATCCATTACCAAACCCCCTGGACAATCACCCTGATGCTATTGATTGTCCTAGAGTTAATGCTATCCTTGTCTGCTAAATCTCACAGACTGTAGATCCGGCATTGCGATCTTCTATAAGCTACTTTGCAACAATTAAGGAACTCTGGGATGATCTAAAGGCACGATTTACCCTTGGTGATGGAATGAAAATTCTGCAGATGTGTGATGATATATAGAATTGTCGGCAAAATGGTCAGATCATCGTCATTTATTTTGGCAAACTGAAGAAGTTGTTTGATAACTACAACACTCTGCAGCCTTCTTTAGTTTGCACCTGTGAAGCTTGCAAATTGCTGTGCACCTACAATCATGCCACTGCTGCTTTCCGCGAACGAGAAAAAGATGTAATCTATCAATTTCTCCTCGGTCTTGATGAAGCATATCACACCTTGCGATCCCATGTCATTAGTCTTAATCTGCTGCCACTAGTCACGCGCGTGTATGCGCTTATTGCTCAGGAGGAGAGCCATAAAGTCATCATTTGGTCTCGCGAGTTTTTTTTGACTTAGTGCATATGCCGCATGATGCCTACCACCTTCGGGTTCTTTGACAATTTTCCTCACTTCAACTGATCGTAAGAATCTCGTCTGTACGCACTGTCATCGCAAGGGTCATGACAAAGCTTCCTGTTTCCAGCTCACATGCTATCCAGAATGGTACACAGAGATAAGAGAGAGAGCCAATGCCGCTAAGAAGACGACAGCAGCTGATCGGCCGATCACCACCGCTGGTCTCAGGGTTCCCACCGCCGGTGCTCATCCACTTTTACCACCAATCGCCAGCACTGCCATATTGACTCCAGGGTTTGCAGCGGCATCCTCCAACAGTGGTACCCTTATCTGTTCTAATTTTTCCTTGTTGTGTCTGATAACCAATGTTGCATGACCAAGCATTTATTTATTCAGTTTAGTTATCTGTCTGACCATGGGCCAGGTAAGTCTACTTTGCCTTGGATTCTTGATTCAGAAGCCTCATATCACATAACCGGTGATAAGGGTTCTCTTACTGATATCACTAGTGCTATCGGTTCTATGAATGTTATAATGCCTGATGGATCTGTGTCGCCTGCTACACAAATATGGTTGTATTTGCTTTGGTGATGTCACCATTACTCATGTGCTCTACATACCTACTTTGCGATGCAACTTATTATCATACTCTAGATTGTTATCTGCCTTAAAATGTCTAGCTTTGTTTACTGAAAGTTATTGTATTTTATATAAAATTACTACGAAAACTGTGATTGGCGTAGGTGAACAGCAGGGGGGGTTATTGGCTTCGTCTGCTGGATACTGGTGTTTGTCCTCCTATCATGCATTCTATTCCGACAGTTGCTTCAGTTTCTTATTCTAATTTATGTCATAAGCTTCTTGGACATCATTCATCTACGGTGTTGTCTTCTTTTTCTTCTATTGATTTTAGCACAAATAATACTTATGTTCCTTGCTCTGTGTGTTATAGAGCAAAACAGACTAGACATAGTTTTCCTTTGAGTTCTTCAAATGCTAGTTCATTGTTTGAATTAATACATTGAAAAGTTTGGGGTCCTTGTAGAACACCATCTTCTAGTGGTGCATTTTAATTTTTAACAATAGTTGATGATTATTCCCGAACTGTTTGGGTTTATTTATTAGTTGCTAAGTCGGATGTAGCTTCTAGATTTATTGAGTTTTGTGCCTTTATCACGAACCAATTTGGCTTTGTTTTGCGCATCCGGGTTGATACTAGTATTGAATTTCTGCCTCTAAGATCATACTTTGCTGAATTTGGGATCATTTTTTAGACATCTATGGTTAATACACCACAGCAGAATGCCCGTGTTGAGCGCAAGCATCGCCATTTGTTAAATGTGGTGCGTGCTTTGCCTTTTCAAGCTAATCTGCCAGTTGATTTTTGGGGAAAATGTGTTCTTACTGCTGCTTATTTGATTAACCGGACACCGACAAACTAAAAGCCTTTCCAGGTTTTTGGATGCTTGTGCTTTGGTGCTTACTTTCCCAGATTGCGTGACAAGTTTGCACCAAGAAGTCGTTGGTGTTTGTTTCTTTGATACCCTGCCGGAAAGAAAGGCTATCACCTTTATGATTTGGAGTCCCGTACTTTCTTCAACAGTCGGGATGCTGATTTTCTTGAAGACCAGTTCCCGTAGGCAGCCTTTCCCACTTCGACCTCATTCGTGAATCCCGGTGGCGCCACCACCTCGCCTCTGGCATCAGCGTTGCCGCCAGAGCTTTACCCATCGTCGGTCACCGCTCAACCATTGTAGCCGGATGCAATGGCCAGTATGGATCACCGGCTTCCCCTGATGGCCGATCAGTCCGCTGATGTGATACTCGAGTTGATACCGAATTCGCCGCACACCCCTCACGCGCCACTGGTTATTGTTGGCCACGCGCTGCCAAACACCGATCCGACTCCACTTTTACCTCTAGATGCGGTATCTCCTACTCCAGACTCTGCCATCCGTTGCCACCTACTACCCACTTCATCGCCTGCCTCGCCGGTTACTCCGACGCCGCCTCCTTCCACTGAGCTGCCTCCTTCCCGACAGAGTGTTCACAATTATCGACCTGCTCTATACTTGGATGATTATGTTTGTGCTGTTAGCGATGAAGAAACCCCCCTAAGTGCTACGATCATTCATGCACAATCATTATCCTCAGGTGTTCTCTATCCTCTTACTGATTATTTAAATTATGATAATTTTTGTAGTACACATATTAGATTTTTGGGTGTAGTAATGTCTAGGGCAGATCCTACCACTTACTCTGAGGTGTTGAATCATGCTCATTGGCATGATGCTATGGCTGATGAGATTAATGCCCTTGAGCGCAATCAGAGATGGACGATGGCTCCTCTACCTCTGGGTTAGATTGTAATTGGTTGCAAATGGGTTTACCGTACCAAGTTTAAGTCTGATGGTACCATAGAACGTCATTAAGCTCGCCTGGTGGTTCTTGGGAATCATTAAATTGAAGGAATTGACTATACTGGGACATTTGCTCCTGTTGCAAAGATGATTTTGGTTCGCATGTTCTTATTCGTTTCAGTCAATCGTGGTTGGGAACTTCATCAAATGGATGTGCATACTACTTTTCTACATGGTGATCTGCATGAAGAGGTCTTTATGCGACCTTCCCCTGGCTATCCTGCCTCTCCTGGATAGGTATGTCACCTTCAAAATCTCTTTACGGTCTTCGGCAGGCTCCTCGCCATTGATTTGCCAACTTGGCCCAGGCTTTGCGTGCATTTGAATTTGTTCAGAGTAAAGCAGATTACTCTCTTGTTGTGTTCTCCCGTGGTTCGATTTCTTTGCATGTGCTTGTTTATGTGGATGATTTGGTTATTGTTGGTAGTTCTTCGTCGCTTATCTCTGAATTTAAGAAATACTTAAGCTATTTTTTTCATATGAAAGATCCTGGCATGCTTAAGTATTTCTTGGGTATAGAGATTGCTAGAAAACCGGATGGGATGTTTCTTTCACAACTGAAATATGCCCTAGACATTTTATCTGACACATGTTTACAACTTCTAAATCGACTGATTTTTTGATGGAGCAACAACACGATCTGGCGCGTGTTGAAAGTCCATTTTACCATGATCATGAGCAAAACCGGTGCATGGTTGGACGCCTAATATACCTCACAATTACCCATCCCGAACTTAGCTATTTGGTTCATACACTTGCAAAGTTTATGAAGTCTCAATGTGTTCCTCATTGGCATGATGTCATTCATGCTTTGCACTATTTGAAGAGTCATCCTAATCAAGGTTTATTTCACTCTTCCCATAATGCATTATAGTTGACTGTTTACTGTGATTCTGATTGGGCTGAATGCCCTATTACCCGGCGTTCTCTTTCCAGATACTTTGTGATGGTTGAGGATTCTCCAGTTTCTTGGAAGTCTAAAAATCAACCTACAGTTTCTTGGTTTTCTGCTCAAGCGGAGTATCGTGCTATGATTGTTACTTATCTGAGTTGTTATGGTTTAAGTCTTTGCTTAAGGGCTTGTGGGTTGTGCATACTACTCATATCCGATTGTTTTTTTACAGTAAATCTGCTCTTCATATTGTGACAAATCTGGTGTTCCATAGACATACGAAGCATATCGACGCAGATTGTCATTTTGTCCGGGATCTTGTGTAGTCTGGTACTATTGTTACTCATCATCCCCGTACTTCATATCAACCCACAGACTTGTTTACCAAAACTCTTGGACGAAACCATTTTCATTCATCACCTGGCAAGTTGGGCATTTCTGATCCCCATGCTCCAACTTCAGAAGGACTATTAAAGAATATAGATATTACTTGTATTTGTAATTAGATTCTATTTCCTTTTCCTAGTTTGTACAGGTTTTTTGTAGCACTATATAATGTACCCTAAGATCATGAATACAATCACACATTATTACCCTTATTTTCTACAATTGTATTGCACTTTCGATATCTTTGAAATACAAACTCCCGCTATTTTTCTATTAATACAATTACCTTATTGTGATGTTTTTTCTTAAAATTGGCACACTTTCCATTTTTGGAAAGATTCTTTCAATTTTATCCACTCATTATACGTTTTACTTTCTACATTCAATTTCATCCACTAATTTTATTCACCTAAATCCAAGCACCTAAACCTATGCTGCCAATTATAGACAAACATAAGGAGTATGTTAGAGAAATACACAAAATCTTGTTTTAAACCACACATTAATCATTAAATAAGGTCATTTTATAATTAATATAGAATGATTTATTTTTATTTATATTTATTATAATGGAATTCTCATAATATTAAAAATATTAAAAATATAAATAAATATAGTTCGACCTTAAAAGTTACATTAACAAGGTTTATTAAAATTATTCTAACTATTAGCCGATAGGGTAAAATACGCTAAGTATAATACAAATACGTATGTGAATGGTTTTATACTTCATTCAATTTTTCAAAGCAAAAAAGAATATAATAAGGAGAAGGCTTCTTTACCCATCACTACAGGGAGTTGGACATTCAACCTCGATTTTTATCTTTGAAATTGTTTTTGAGGTAAATAATACAATGATAAAAGAATTTTTTTATCTCGATATTAACCGAGGTAAAAATTTACTTTTACTTTGATCTTTTTAGTTAGACAAAAATTGGGTCTGAGGGGATTGATGTTGGTTGATTAGCAGATACTCCTGTAATTAGTCTAATTGAAACCACACATATATGCTACCAACGTTGTTGCAACAAAAATAAATGAAAGTGGACCGACGTCTATTCAACCATAACCAAAATTGGACACATATCGTCGCATCTGGGACTTGTCCCATGTCGATTGGTTCAACTATTCTATTAATAAAATAACTGAATGCGGAACCGATGCCGACTCTACTTTCGGATGTTCATAAATAGACTTTCACATAGAATGAAAAATACAAAATATATTATGATAATAAACATTTTTACTAGACTTAAATCCGAAAACAAATTACAATAATATCTCAAAATCTGAAATCCCAAGAAAAACAATTCAATTTCACCAACAACATCCTAATTCAAGCAAACTAGCTAAATTCCTAGACACATAGCCAAAAGAACTTACTCCCTCTATCCTAGTTGGTTTTGCAGAGAGAGAAAAAAATAAGTCAAAATTTTTATTATGTGAAATGACTTCAATACCCTTCATCTTCCTCCTATAACCACCACCACTGCATCATCTGTTAGCCACCACCGCCAACACTTTCACCACACAACTAACGCCACCACCTCCACCACCTACAAAACCACAACCATTGTACTACCTTCACCCAAGTCAAATTCAAAAATCATAAACCTCAACTATGAATCAAACTCAAAAGTCAAAACTCACAATATCAAATCCAAAATTCCATTTTAATTAAAAATCAACAACAATCGACAAACAAATAGCCAAAATCGGTCATACCCAGATTGTAGAAATGAGATCTACAATCAATTTTACAGATTCATGGGCTCAAAGAGATGGTGATGGATGAGAAGATTGTGACGGAGGGGAGAAGAGGTTGATAGAGGGGTGAAGGTTCGATGAGACACGGTTGTGGAAGAGTTGGGAAATGTAGAGAATGGAGGAGATGGAGCCAAAGGAAGTGGGTGGAGTGAGGCACAAAAATAGGGTTTCATGTAGGTCAGGGTAAATATTTAGAACTTAAAGGGTAATGAAGTTTTTTTATAGCAGATTTTTCCCCAAAATGACAAATGTGCAAATTCAGCTGAGACAATCCAAAGAGGAAAGTGTGCAAATGCAGTTGGGACGGAGGGAGTAATAAAACCAAAAAGATGTTGGAGCCATTCGATCGCGTACCGACAACGAGAGCTTCGATGCCAATGGATTGAGATGAAGCCAACATCATTGGTGTAGCTTGTTGCAAGATGGAAGTGACATTGACCTGTAGCTCGTGACAAAAGTGGCGATAAGGGTGGAACTCTCGGTGGAGGTGGCAAAAATGTGCTGGAGGCTGACTATGAAGATGTTGTTGGATTCTTCTCCTCCTCCAGGCGGTGATGCTCCCAGATATACGAGCTCTAGCTCCTGGCAGTGACGATTGATGGAGCGGCGATATAGGTCGGTAGTCGGATCTATGGGTTAGGGGAAAGGAGAAGTGAGGGTTTGGGTTTGGGAGAAGTGTGGATTTAGGAGAGAATAGGGTTTGGGTGAGGGAGAAGTGTAGAGAGTTGGGAGAGAACAGTGTTTCATCCTTTATACAGTACTCCCTCCATCCCACATAAATTGGCACAATTTGACTCTTTGGAAGCCAGTAGAACCAATGTTCAACTATTAATATCTTTATTTATATGCGCAAAACAATTCTGAAAAAATAAATAATTTAAAAATATATGTTACGATGAATTCAACAACTTATAACATGAAAATAGTCTTATATATAATAATATAATTTAATGGTTGAAATTGGCTCAGTTTGACTTTTGTAAAAAGTCAATTTGTCCCAATTTATCAAGGACGGGAGGAGTAGGAAAAAAAAACTAATAACTGTTCAAAATTATAAAAAATGGACAAATGCACTCCCTCTGTTTTTCTATTCATGGCACTATAGGTTTAGGAGCTTGGATTTAAGTGAAGAAAATGAGTGGATGAAATTAAATTTGGAAAGTAAAAAGTAGAATGCGTGGATGAAATTGAGGAAACTCTTAATCATATTCCTTCTAGATGAAATTCCTTCTAGTTGCCCTCTCTGTTTCAACGATGAGGAAACTCTTAATCATATTTTTAATAAATGTCAAGTCACTGAGAAACTATGGAAAGATACTGCTCACTTGCTTGAAATAAATGACCATACTTGTGATTATATATTTGACAAATTATCTTGGTATTGGTCGAACACAGCCTTTTCAAAAATAGAAAACAAAATTGTTCAGATCCTACCATCTTTACTTTGTTGGATAGTGTGGACAAATAGATGCTCAGCTGTATATGATAACAAAAAAGTGAGGGCTGACAGTGTGATTTTTGAATTGAACAGAATGTTGGCTGATATTTTTACTGTACATCCTCAGGTTATACATAGAGACTGTGATTCCTTGGTTTTAAAAGGACTAAACCCAAAGCAGAAGCAACCAAAAACTAAAATCATTAGAGCATATAAATGGGAACCACCGGACATAGGGTATAAACTGAACACAGATGCCACACACTCCCATTTATCTTACTCTAAAGTTGGAATAATTGTCAGAAACATGGAATGCATAGTCAAAATGGCAGCAATAGATATCATACCATCAGCAGACTCGCCATTAGAGGCTGAACTATTAGCTAACAGATCAGGCCTTCATTTATGCATTCTAAATAACTTCCACCCTTTGATAATTGAAACTGACTCTATGCATGCTGCATAAATACTACAAGGAAGGAAAGTCTCACCTTGGAAGATCAGGAAGTTATGTTGGGAGATCAATGATGATGCAACACACATAGGTGCCACTTTTCAACACATTTTCAGGCAACGGAATCAGGCTGCGCACGAACTTGCACATATGGCACTCAGCCTGGATACTCAACTGATCACTACCTTGCAAGCACAGGACTTCAACCAAAGAGTCAAGGCAGCAATCATAGCAGATCAGATGAGACTGCCGAACATTAGAGTTCACCACTAAAAGTATGACGTCCATCTCTATTAGGCTCATCCAAGGAGTTAAATATAGTATTGGTTTCTTGGAAATGTTTTCAAAGGATTGTCTTGGCTAGCAAATGTTAACACTTGGGGTAGAGGCATTTCGTTAGAGACACAATCCTTTCAAAACAATATGCGTAGCACTGTTTTTTTCTTAGAAGCGCAGTCACACCATTATAATAGGAGAATTCTTAAATTAAACAGCTGTAATATTTTTGGTTACACGGCTAGAGGTGGCCAATACATACCCCCACCTACCAGGTGGTTTCTAATTTTTTTTAAAAAGTGGATGAAATTGAATGAATCTTGCCAAAAATGGAAAGAATGTCAAATAAAAGAAAACATCTATTTATAGTAAGTATACCATAAACAACAAAACAGAGGGAGTCTATCTATTTTTTAATTTCGTAATCCATTTAATTATTGCATTTATATAATTTTAATTTTTTTCCTTTTTTTAAATTTTTAAAAAATGGATATAAGAAGTATATGTGGATATAAAAAATGTGAATATCTAAATTTTCCGTAAAATTATTTGTATATGTTTTAAGTCCATCCGTCTCAGTTAAAGGTTCATACTTTTATATTTTTATCTTTTCAAATCAAAGATTTCTATTTTGACTATTTCCTTATTTGGACTCAAATTGTAGCCGAAATTAGGCCAATTCATTCAAATTCCTAGAAAAGTTTATGTGTTAGCAAATGTTGAATGTTAAAGTGTTGGACAAATCAGATTCTGCCACGTGTTATAAATTCTATGTCGTAAAGTGAGAGATTTTTTAGGAAGAAATGAGTGATTTGTGGAACACGTGGTAGAATTTGATCAACATCTTAACATATAACATTTGCTAATCTATAAAATTTTCTATCTAATTCCCCACTTCTCCTACCATAAATGCCATGCAGAAAGTAACATGAATTTTTAGTTGGGACGGAGGTAACACATATTATTATCATTATGCTCACATTTAAAATAAAATATATAATTCTAATGTTGTTGATAATTGTAATAGATGTACAAATATATACAAAATTGACATCTAAATTTGTAAGCTCAATAAAATACAATTTTACTGTCATTTCATCGCACCACCATCACCATTTTTCAAAAGCAATGATCACCCACCCTCCCCTTCCTCTTTCACACCCTGCTACCCATTTACCCCCCACCAGTTCCAGTCCTCTCTTTCCGCCACAGCTGATCTCCTCCCCTTCTGTGTCTTCGTCGAATACCTCAAACGGCCCCCAATAAACAACACACACTCAGAGTTTTCATTTCCTTCACATTCCCTTCCCCACACCAATACCATAAAAAATTATTATTATTTGAGATTCATAATCATTGATTTCATCCACCACCATCATTGGGGACATGGTACTTTGCTTGTTTTACATGCCGCACGAAGAATCGAGAAGTCCTCTCGTCCAAAAAGCTCTAGCGATAAGCAATTTAGGCCGAATTCAACATAATTACTTCAAATTTGAATATGATCCTGTTGAATAGTCCCTGCAGAGAACAGTCAGCGGTGCAACGATGACATTGAGTCTTCGAAGGAAATGGCGTAGATGCGGAGATTATGATGTTTGGTTGATAATGTGATTACTCGCGTTCCAATTGTCGAGTCTGGGCCACTCCTCTAGTGCTTCAACTAATTAATATTCCATGACTTGATGATTTAAATCTCTCTTGAGTCTTTTAATTGATTGATAATTTGAGCTCAATTGTATGAAAATAATGATCAGAGAGTGCTCTGACAAAAATACTCAGAAGAGAAATGACAATATTTTCCAAATTGTTTAACAAACTAAATTTGAGAGCTTTTAGGTCATTTTAACATTGGATAGCCTTAACCGACGTTGACTGAGACCTCAAGTCCAATTGGAGATATTTTAACACTTTAATAAAAAACTCAAGGCTATATTATCACATATGAAGGAACCGAGAGTTACATGAGTACTTTTTCCTTTTTTGATAGATTAAAGTCATTGATTTTTTTTTTCATTTCACCATTGACCGATGCAAGTTTAGGTTAACTTGAGATTATTTTAATATATACTTTTGAAAAACCTAGAATCATATTATTAAATAATAATGAACTGGGGTTACAGAAGCAATTTTTCAATCTATAAAGCGATGAGTCAAAATTTTTATTTAGTGGATCGATCAAAAGAGTTTTGTAACTGTGTATAATATTATTAACGTGTGAGATGTGATCGCAATTTAATGACTTCGAGTTAAATTACCTTGAATTAATCACTTTTGTATTTTTATGCTACTGGACCGGACTATGGGTGCTTGTTACATAGGAAAAAGAATCCAATTGGGGAAGAAGATTTCTTGTTATCCCATGAAGTTGAAACTTACGGGAGGAATGAATAATTAATGTTGGATAAGTATTGTCAATTTTAAATTGGTTTCCCAAAAGGCAATCACGGGCTCGCCCTAGTCGTGCCGACATCACAGACACCAGTGAAGAGGTAAATTATAGCACTTCCATAGCTAAGGATATGACACTCGACTGTACTCGGTGCGCACAAGGGATTTCTCCTACAGGAGATATCCCCACATCCCACACTGCCGCCGCCGAAAGTCAAATTCATGACCCAAAGAGCGTAGACCATACTCCTAACTACTTGTGCGATCGTGTGGGTGTTTTAAATGGGTTTCCCCCTACAATTGTTCCATGTGTAGCAAATCAATCAGAATTCAGGAGTAATCAAAATTTATTACTTAGTCCTGAAAAAGAGTATTTTGAGGCAGCAATGTGCCATACGAGCCTCTTTCTGAGGACTTTCAGGCTACAGTGGACCATAAGTCCACAACCTTTTGCTTCGACGTTTCGTCCAAAGGTATATTCCAATTAGTCCTCCCTTTTCAATTCAAGTTGCACGAAATCTTTTGCACTTTTATTAAGAAACTTATTTAATTATTAATATATTTAACTACATATTATTAACCAATAGTATAATAATGACAAACAAAAAGTTACTTTTAAAAAACTAACTGTTATAACGAATTCAACAATAGCATATACGATAATATTATTACTTATATATCTACTCAAATATGTTATCAGAATTTAATAGTAAATAGTGTCAAATAGTAAAATATGCAACTTGAATTGGGACAGAGAAATAGTTGTTACTTCCTCCGTTTTTTAATAGTGACACACTTTCTAATTTGAGATGTTTCTTTTATATTGACACTTTCTATTTATGGCAAGTTTAAGGTTGTTACATCCACTCATTTTACTTTTTCTTCTTTCAAATCAATTTCATTCACTCATTTAGCATCTCCTAAATTCTAACACAAAAAATGTTGTATCACTATTAGAGAAACAGAGGGAGTACTTTATTTAATTTAAAAGTGAATTGTGTCCGATAAGATATCCTTTAGCCACGAAGTACGAGAATCTTTTTCTGTAAAATGAAAGTTCATTACTTACATAAAGAAAAGCCAAATCACAGAATGATTTCTTTATTATGAATGTGTGAAATCAAACTCTGAAATTCCATTTGGTCCTTTAAGATTGAAATATGACGAGTCAAAGGCGGAAGACCGGTCAACCTCAACTCTATAAATGGTCATTGGCGGGCTAGGTGGTGGCCGGCATCCTTTCCCCCTTAATTCTACCATAATTCAGGTTAAAACACATCCAGTATAATTTCTTTTCTAGTCCACCCCTAAAATCTATCCACACTCCACATGCAGTCTCGACGCCCTATAAATATCTGTCGTAGCCGGATGTAGTCGTGGAAGTCTTGTGGTGGCTCCGGCGGAGAGACGATAAGAATCAGTGGATGCCCATGTCATTAGTGGTGTTAGGTTCCAGGCAACAGTCAAAATAGGTCATCTGACCCACTATTTTATAGAAAACGGGTCTATCTCTAGTAGTATGTGTTCGCTAAACTGAGTTTTTGGCGTACAACGGAGTCCCCACTGGCTTGTAGTACCACATATGCGGTAGGTTTGGAGGGCAACGCTCCCAAGGCGATACCTACTTCTGGGTTGTAGAAGATTTTGCACTATAACAGGACTTCCTTGGATAAAAGTAGCTATTATGATAATTTTATTTATTTGTTTTTTATGTTTTTAGGTGCGTTGTTGATGCTTTTGCGACTCCAACGAGATTTGGGTACTTTCTCGCAGGTGATTGGAGAAATCCAGCGACAACCTCCAAAACAGCTCCCAAAAATCACAATTATTGCTTGTGGCAACCAGGTGGGGGATTTACCTAGCCAACAATGAATGAACAAAGAGGCAGCAATACCGAACTGTTGTGGATCAACCGTAAGGTTTTGTTGTTCCAAACTAACCCTCTCATGCTTGCAGGCTTGAAACAAGCCCCTTGAGCTTGGTTTTAGAAGCTCACTGCCTCTCTTGTTCACCATGGCTCCAAGGCATGTGTCTCTGATCTATCCCTCTTTGCCAAGAAGTTTGGTTCTCATGTGGTCTACGTTCTTGTCTATGTAGATGATCTTGTTATCACTAGATCTCATGTTGCTTTTATTGACGAGCTTGTTGGTCCCATAGTGACTTTGCACAGAAGGATCTTGGCTCTCTTCACTACTTTTAGGGCATTGAGGTCTCTTGACGGGGTTTCACATCGCAGCTCTCCCAACAGAAGTTCATCAATTACATTCTAGAGTAGAGTAACATGTATGGTGCTCGTTCCATCTGCTCTCCAGCTGAGCTAGGATCTCGACTAGTTACGGCTGGTAAAGCTCTTCCTGACCCGTCTCTTTATCACAGTATTATTGGTGCTCTGCAGTATGTCACTATCTCCAGGCCGAAATCTCCTATGCGGTCAACCAGGTGCATCAGTTCATGCCCTCCTATACAGAAGATCACTGTTGCACGATCAAGCACATTCTTAGATTTCTCAAGAGCATTATTTCCTTCGGCTTGGCAATCTGATCCTGATTATTGCAAATCGCATCATGGTTTCACTATCTTGTTTGGAGGGATTTTTATCAGTTGGAGGAGTGTTAACCATATATAGTTACTGTATTGGCTAAGTTCAGGAAGTTACTATATTGACCTAGCCTAGATAGTGATCCTATCGTGGTTACGTAGAATCTGATTTGAATCCCTTCTGATATGGGATCCTGTAACTGCATTCACTTATTTACACACGTATCATCGAAATCAAATTTTCCATCATTCAATGTTTCCTCTTTACATTATTTACATGGTGTAAGGTCATGTTCTTTTCAACTTATCTTCACAGTCGATCTGAACGTGGGCACCAATTTAATAAGAAAAAATCGCCTTTTGTGAGTTATTAAACAATCAAACATAAGACTCAATTGACCAAAACCCAAAAACAGGACCAAACCTGCTTGTTTCCTAAGCCAAAAACACCACACTACAACATCGCCTAATGCAAAAACACATCAAAACATAGTACTCGTCAGAGCCAGAGACACCAATAACAGAATTAAGCTTAATTTCATTGCAGCATCTGCATTCATTCACAAGGCTCAATTCATGACCAAACCCAAAAAAAAGAAACCAAATCGGTAACCCTTGCAACCACCACAGCCACCAGAACAACAATAAAAAATAGTACTAATTTCTTGTGGTTAATTAAATTAGATTACAGGAGCCGATTCATTATTCTCAACATTATACCGTCATTATAAAACAAATGATCAGATCACTCTTTAATTAGAGCACCTCTGATTCAACCAATCCAGAATATCCCTCCTAACAATCTCAATATTCTCCTCAGTTTCTCCGAACAGCAAAGAATGCAGCATCCCCTCGTACATCTTCAAGCTCTTGTCCTCACTCCTCGCCAGCTTATACAGCTCCTCGCTCACCTGAGGATCAGTAACCACATCACCACTTCCGTGCAGCACAAGAAACGGGAGATCCACATCTTCCAGCCTCCCACTAATGTACTCAGTAACCCGAAGAAGCTCGGCAACCGTCCCGAGCCTCGGCTTGCCGCGATACCTCGCCGGGTTCATCCTGGCGATGATTCGCTTCTCCGGCACCCTCACCGCCTTCTCCACCAGGTCAGCTGTCGGAACAATCGCCAGTGTCGGGGCTAGTTTCGCGAAGAGCGAGAGTATCTCCGGGATCGGCCACCGGGGCCTCACATTGTCGGAGATTTTACACATGGGGGCAATCAGGATCGCCCCGTTGAACAGCGTTGGGGCCTTGAAGTTGATCAGGAGGCTTACCGCGCCTCCCATGGATTCTCCGTAGAGATACCTCTGTAGGCTCTTGAACTCCATGTTCTCCGACAGAACTTGTTCCACGAATGCGATGTAATCGTCTATGACGAGGTCGAGGTTCGGGACGTAGGATTTGAGCCCCTGGGATCTCCCGTGGCCTTCGAGATCGAGGGCGAAGCACGCGAACCCGTTCTGGGCGAGGAAGATGGCGGTTGATTGGAAGGTCCAGCTGATGTCGTTTCCGTAGCCGTGGACCATGAAGACGAGGGCTTTTGGGGATGGGTTTTTCTTGTCAGCGGTTAGCCCGGGGAGCCATGATCGGGTGAAGAGGGAGAGGCCTCTGGGAGAGGTGAAGAAGGAGTTGGTGGATTGGATGCCTTTGAGCTTGTAGTACTCTGCCTCGGGAGTGGTGCCCCAGTAGTGCGGGTAGGGTTTCAGGGGCTCTTCCGCCATTTTTGGAGAAGGGGGGAGCTTGGATGTCGGTGGCTATGGCGGATGTGTTTTGGGTTTTAAGTTGTGTGGACTTGTTTTGCCGAAAGCTTCGATGATTACTAGGAGTTTTTTATTTTACCTTTTATTTTGGGGTACAGCTATCCTACTAGGATATTATATAAAGAGCAGGTCTCTTGAAATACGATTTTTCCATAAGTTATGAAAATATCAACATTTAAATCGTAAATTAAAAAAAATAAAGATAAAATTTTGGAATTTAATGAATTGGGTTATAAACTTTATAACTACTACACATTGTATGATAAATTTATAATATCACAATTAATATTTTTTACCTTTTATTATTCAGATTAAACTTCATCTTTCCATAGACGATTTTTCACAAGGCTTTATATTTTATGTAAATGACTATTAATATAATTTTATAAGACTGCAGCTAAAGATTCTACATGTAAAAAAAACATACCTACCATATGAAAAGCTAAAATTTTATGTAACTAATTTTCACCAAAAACACTCAATTTAGGCCCTGTTTATGATTCGTTTTGGTTATAAACGAAACACTTTTTATTGTTTGATAAACTATTAAAAAATAATTTATTTTAAAAGCATAACCTGTATTTGAGAAAAAAAAGTAGAATATAACATTTCTCTACTTTCAAAATAAGTTTGTTTTACTTATAAGTATAACTCTATCAACACACCCTTAACCATCCATGTCACAACCCCTCTGCACTTGCTTACACCCCTTCTAATTAGGAGGAAAAGCAAAAAACAAATCTCCCCATCCACGAACCCATGACGTTTTACTCATTATTTTCACAAAATCCACACCATTAATCCAGACGTTCAAGAAGAATTACACTTTGTTTAACAATTTGGGATTTTCAAAATGAAATCTACCTTGTTCGTGTGATATCTACTAGGATTTTGTAATTCGTCGATTTGGGGTTTTCATCAACAGGATTTTCCCTGATTTGAGGGTTTCATCAACTGGGTTTTTGTCAATTTGAGATTTTGATTTAGGGTTTTCACAATATGCAAGTGGGGGCTATGGGTAGGAAGAAGAAAGGATGGGGGCAGATAGGTGGAAAAGGAGGTTAAAGAATATTGGAGTTGGGTTGATATCCGACTTGAATTCGAATAGATGTCCCAGGTTCTCATTAATAAATAGGAACATGTAGAACCAGAGCGCCTCCTTCTTGTGCTAGATGAATCGCGGTTGCAACAGTTGTTGGAAAAATTAAGTTGGTTTTACAACATCTGTTTGAATTTCCCTGCAGACGGGTGTCGGTGGTGGTAAAGGAGGTGATGGGTTATAGAAGGCAGAGGCGGTGGCAAGTGATTGGGGGTGAGAACGGTATTTTAGACATTTTCGTCACCAAAGAAAAAAATTAGCCCTTTCTCTAATTCTCTCTTTGCATTAAGGGTTTCATCGAAGGGAGTAATATACCCTCTAATTCTTTGATAAGAAAATGTCATTATGTTAAACCTAATAGGACTCCTCATAATGATATTATTACCTCTACTCTACGTCAATTGAATTTTGTAGTTAATAGAGATCTAAATCAATTAGAATCAGGATAAGAAAGATTGATTTTGTATATATCATGTTCCATATTTGTTTAGATCTTGTATACTCTTTGTACTCACTATATATATGAATACACACAGCCACACTTATGTGTGGGATTTACATTCTATCATGGTATCAGTCAGGTCTCTCTAAAATTCTAGTCTTTATCAATTTCTTTTCTCTAAATTACTCAAAAAAATCACAAACAATTTCCCGTTCCTTTTTCGATCGGCCGCCGCCGCCTTCCGCTGTCATCCGCTACACTCCGACCGTATACTTCTGTCGTCCGACAATCCCCATTGTTTCTGGCATCCTTCTCACCCGTCTTCTCCATTTGGCAATTTCAGCCCTCCGCCGCTGTTGGTCTTCTTCTCTGAGTGGTGGTCCGGCCAGTCTCGAAGAACCTCTCTTCTTCCTGTGTGGTGCTCCAACGTCATCTCCACTCGTATCGGTGCTCTGTCTCCGGCAAGATCCAGGCGTCTTCAAGGTACCGGCATTTTGTTTCTGACGCCAAGTTTTTGATCTTCTCCGGCATCGTCTCCAGGGTTGTCATCACCGGTGTCATCTAAACAAGCCAGCTTCTTCGTCCCTGGCAAGCATTCTCAGATTCACACGCCCCGCTAGCTTCTTCGACGATGCATGTAGTCACGTGCGTGTGGCACAAACACGCATTTTTCTTCTCGGACGCACATGTTTCCACACACCCTGCCTTGCCTTGCTATTTCTGTGTGCGACGCGCGGTCCTCCCGGAGCAACTTTATTTTTACTTTTAATTTTTTATTTCTTTTGTATTATGGCTCTTTTCAATCAACCACGGTGTCAATGGTATTATGTTTCAGGCTATGTTGCTTCTTCTTGCTCTAAGTTGCAAGGTGAATGGTCCCAGCTGCAGTGTCAGTGGTGTAAGAAATTTGGTCACTTTGCCTCGAAGTGTCCGCACTTGGTCTCTTGGGCTCCATCTCCCCGCTCTTTACTGCATTCTCAATTCGCTCTTGATCGCTTGACTCCTTATTCTGGTAACAAGCATGTTATTATTGGTAATGGTTATGCTATTAACATTACCCATGTTGGTCATTCTCGAGTTTCTGATTCACTATCTCTGTCTGATGTTTTAGTGGTTCCGCAAATTAGTAAAAATTTGATGTCTATACCAAGTTGACTCGGGATATGAATGTTGTTATTTGTTTTGATGATTTTTCGTTCACTATTTCGAACAAGTTTACTAGAGATGTTATTTGCAAAGGTTATCTTGATAGTGACTTATATGTTTTGGATCAAGGTGGTGCTGCTTCATCTGATTTTGTTGCATCGAGTGCTTCTAAAGCATCTTTTAAACTTTGGCATAGTAGATTGGGTCATGTGCCTCACAACATCATTTCGTCTTTGAGCAAGTCTGAATGTTTGTCAGTTACTAGTTTGCTGCCTAAGCCTCACTTATGTCCCGCTTGTGAGATGGCTAAAGGCAAACATCTTTCTTTTAGTGATAATTTAAAATGTGCATCAAACAGACTTGATTTAGTTCATTGTGATCTTTGAGGACCCTCACCCGTGATCTCTCGAGTTGGCTACTCCTATTATGTCATTTTTATTGATGATTTCTCTCGGTTTACTTGGTTATTTTCTTTACGACGAAAGTATGATTTTGTGGAGGTATACATTCAATTGTTGAGAATCAGTTTTCTATCACTATCAAAGTATTTCAGAGTGATGGTGGAATCGAGTTTGCGAATCATTGCATGCAGACTCATTTTGCGTCTAAGGGCATTCATCATCAGCTTTCCTGTCCTTACATTCCTGAGCAAAATGGCCGTGCAGAGAGGAAGCATCGTCGTATTACGAAGACAGGTTTGTCGATACTCTTTCATTCTGCCATTCATCATTCATTTTGGTATGATGCTTTCTCTACGGTGGTCTACATCATCAATAGACTGCTTACTCCGATTTTATCTGGTCAGTCTCCACTCTCTGTTATTTTTGGCACTACACCTAACTACTCCAATTTTCATCCATTTGGATGTCGAGTTTTTCCTTATTTGAGGCCTGCACATAAACAAGCCCCTCAGAGTATGTCTTTTATATTTTTGGGATACAGTTCTCAGTACAAGGGTTATCGATGTCTTGGTCCTCTTACAAAGAAGGAGTACATCACTCGCCATGCTCGGTTTGATGAGTTATTTTTTCCAGCTACCCGTACTAGCATTGTTACATATTCTCCATTACTTGATGTTTCTGCTTTTTTGGAGCTTTTGTCGGTTCCATCAGAAGTGTTTGAGCCACCTTCTACAACACAACCACCTATTGTTTTGGAAAATTAAAATTTTCCAATTGTACCGGAAGCTCAGGGTTTTTTAGAACATTGCATTTGTTTGCCACAGGGTGATCAGCAGCGTGTTTGACACCAGGCAGTGCCGCTAGCATAGCCGATGACGCTGCCACCACCGACTCATGCGCCGGCCACCTCGATCGCACGTGTACACCACGCGCCACCTCCACAGCCACCTGCATCTTCACCAAATTTACCGGCTGCCCCTACTTCTCCAGTGCCATCATCACCACCGCCTGCTGGGCCACCACTGATTACCTCGAGTCCTGCCCACCATCTCGACCTCCACGCCATCCTTGGGATCTGTGGCTTCAGTGGTTGCAGGTCTCTCCTCTCAAAACCCGATGGCTACTCATCTGCGCACTGGTTCTCTACAATACAAGGATTTTTCTGAGTATGATATTTCTGGTTTACTGAGTGCTTTATTTTCTAAGACTGGGCCTTAGAGTCATTGCTCGACTGTCAAGGATCCTGAATGGGTTGCTGCAGTGGACTCAGAGGTGGATGCTTTGCACACTCAATAGACATGGGAATTGGTTCCTTGTCCTTCCCATGCAAATGCTATTGGTTCAAAATGGGTTTACCGGTTGAAGTATAAATCTGATGGCTCCCTTAACAGACACAAAGCGAGGTTAATTGCTTCGGGTTTTTTGCAATTGCCTGGTTTTGATTATGATCATACTTTTAGTCCAGTGGTGAAGACCTCTACCCTTCGTACTATTTTATCGATTCCTGTTCATCGCAATTGGCCATTGCGACAGCTTGATGTCAAGAATGCCTTTTTAAATGACATTCTGGATTTTCCAGTTTACATGGAGCAGTCTACTGGATACAAAGACCCTATGCGTCCTGATTATGTTTGTCGTGTACGTAAGGTCATTTATGGTTTGAAGCAAGCTCTACGTGCTTGGTTTCATCATTTCAGTTCCTTTTTTACTAGCATGGGTTTTGTATGCAGTTCTTCAGATACATCCTTATTTATTTTCTCACAGGGTGCCTCGTTACTCTATTTATTGGAATCTGTTGATGCCATTATTCTTACAGGGAATGGTGGTCGTCTTATTCGGAAGTTTATTGATCGACTTAACCAGGAGTTTAAAATTACCGATCTTGGCACTTTGCAGTATGTTTTGGGCTTGGAGGTTTTTCGTACTTCCGACGGCTTATTCCTTGGTCAAGCCAGATATGCCAGGGGCATTTTACTGTGAGCTGGCATGCATGACTTTGTGCCTATTTCTATTCCATTTGTGGTTTTTTTGCAACTCTCCAGCTCTTCCGGTAAGCCGTTCGAAAACCACACACTTTATCGTTCTTTGGTTGGTGCACTACATTATCTATCGATCACACGTCCCGACTTGTCCTATGCTATGAATACGGTTAGTCAATTTATGCAGGCTCCTACTGATAACCATTACCAAGCTGTCACTCAATTTTTGCGCTATGTTCGTGGTACACTCCACTATGGTCATCAGTTTCGCGCAAACTCCTCTGCTTTACCGGTTTTGGGTTACTCTGATGCTGATTGGGCTCATTGTATAGATACTCGTAGGTCTATGTATGGTTATGCCATTTTCCTTAGTGGTAACCTGGTTTCCTGGAGTGCTAAGAAGCAGCCTACTATTTCTCGTTCCAGATCAGATCCAGAGTACCGTACTATGGAAAATACTGTTGTAGAGTTAGTTTGGTTGATGAATCTTCTTCGGGACTTACTTGTGACATCGCGCACTCCGCCCATCTTGCCATGTAGTAATAATAGCGCTCTCTTCCTGGCTCAGAATCCTATTTCTTATAAGAGAGCTAAGCACATTGATATTGACTATCATTTTGTGCGTGAGATGGTGTCTTCTGGAAAGCTTAAGGTTGCTCACATTTCTACGGACTTGTAGCTTACTGACATCTTTACGAATGGTCTACCCCGCCCTCAGTTTAAGTTTCTACGTTCCAATTTTTGCGTTACGACCAGTCATACTCTTCGCTTGAGGGGGCAGGGGGTTTATAGAGATGTAAATCAACTAGAATCAGGATACGAAAGGAACCCCCTTTCTGATTGGTTTTGTATATATCTTGTTCCATATTTGTTTAGGTCTTGTATACCTTTGTACTCACTATGTATATAAATACACACAACCACAATTATGTGTGAATTTTACATTCTATCAGTAGTAACAATTAAATGAATTTGACTTTTTCTATTTTTGTGAACTAAAGTTTCGACGGAGGAAGAACGAAATACCCCCTTTTTATCGTTACTTTTATCACACTTTCCTCTTGGAGGTTCCTTTTTTTTTCTTCATAATTTTCTTTATGTTGGAAAGATTTTATTCATCGCAAATTATACCGTACATCGGAGATACAGTGAGAATTGTATCCACAGTAGCATTGGACTTATTACTGCGGTTGATTTCCTTGACATATGGATTGTGGATTTGTATTTATCTTTTATTATTTATATACATAAATTAGCAATTAGCAACCAGTTACTGGGGATACAACGGTCATTTTATCTCCGGTATACCATATAAGAATTATTCATTTATTTTCCTCACTCATTCATTTTTAGTATTTGGTAAACTCTTTAAAATATGTTTCTTTTTAAAAACAGAAACTATTTTGGGATAAAAATAGAAATTGATTTCCCCTACGTTCAAAACAAGTCAACTTTATTCATAACCACAACTCCACTAAATATACCCAAATACTAAATTTGGTTACTCTCTGTCTCAGCCATATCTACACACTTTTTGGTTAACTTTCTCAGGTCATGTTTGACCACCGATAGCTTTAGTTACATATACTAATGGTGTATTAAAATTTAATATTTAGAAAATATATTATGCAGAGTATCTAACGATATCTCAAATGAAGATATTGGCATCTATATACTAGTTAAAATTTATAGTCAAACGTGTATTAAAAAAGTTGACCAAAAAGTGTGCAGATATAGTTAGGACAGTGGGAGTACTTAGGATTTAGAGTCAATAGACTAGGTTTAAATTGGACCCAAAATTATATGGTTTGAAGCATTGGACAAATTACTGAAGTTTGGTTATTTAGGCCTGTATGCTCTTCCAAGAAAGAATCCAATAAAGCTGAGAGAATCTAGATTTGGACTGGTAGAGGTATCCAAGGCAGGCCCTCTACGTTTAGTGAAGAACTTGGGCTTTTTTTTTTTATCCTTTTCTTCATTCAACAAAAACTTATGCATAATCCAACTACCCTCTTTTTGCGCATATAATGCATCCTGACAAATGTTAAATAGAGTAAGTTTCAGGAAATGCGGCATTTTCATAAGTTTATGGACAGTCCACATGGGCTGTTATCTTAAATATTGTAATTTTTTTATAAAATTTAAATATTGTATTTTATAAGTTAAAACAAGTAATAATATGTATTTGAAGGTGAAAATATAAAAATATATGATCTAAAAAAATATTTTCAATATTTTTATATTTTGTATGTAATTTAACAAATGTAGTATATAAGGTAAGAAATAAGTGGTCTGTCCATAAGCTTATGGACAGGCCGCCTGTCAGGAGACCCACTCATGTTAAATATTTATTATCAGTGTGAAATCACCTTATAAAGAGAAAGGAATGATATGGTATACAAAGTTAAAATAGCACTTAGAAATGCACATGATGCAAGTACTATAACTTGCACTTTTGGAGTCAAACGTTACAAAATATTGGGTGGTTGAAATACAAAGAGTTATATTAACAAAGTATGATGGTGGATTTAGAATGCTACAAATTATTTGTAAATTGGGAATGGGGAATTTTTTTTTAAAAAAAGTCGCGCATTTATATTACCATCGGATCGTCGATTACATCACGGGCCACATTGTGTGCGTTAACTACTACACTTCTAGACATTTTCATTACATGGATGTTGGTGAATATCATTGCTAACATTATGACGCTTCTGACTAGAGTGTTTAGATCTGGTGGGACATTCGGGAAGTTGTTGATGTGGTTTAGTGCCATTTTGCAGTCAGTGCGGATGCAGATGTGGGTTGCACCCCCTGTTATTTTGCATGGGCCATTGCTTCATGTATGGCTATGAGCTCTGCTTGAATTGCTGATGCAGCTTGTACGACCTGAAAACCCTGCCAACTGGCAACGCTGGGTCCTTATGTGCTGCACCATGCCAAGACTGCCTTGCCACCCATGTGCTCGAAATGCCGCATCCGTGTTGATACGTATCCAACTGTCATAATCCGAGTTTAGATGCCCCTCCTTTGTGTACCACAGTAGTCGCATGTCTCCCACCTGTGCCAGTTGCATCTACATTTGCATATGATCCAGTGCAGTTTGCGATGATTTGGGATTGGTTGCAGTTCTTTGGCTTGACTGGTCTCCACCTCGATCCTCTTCATAAGTCACCCTGATAATAGCTAGTATCATCTCCACCGTTGAAACTTCTTGTTCTATTGTCGCCTTATTTCTTGCACACCAAATTGCCCATATAATGATGCAGGTGAGGTCTATGTCCTCCTTTTCTGGTGCTGCCTTGAACCATTATCGAAGCCATGGTTCTAGTTACAGTGGCACACCTTGACCAAAGTCAAAACCCAACTTGGATGTTCTCCATACCCTTCTCTCAATGTAACACTCGAGAATCATATGTGATGGTGTCTCCACCTGCGTATGGCACATTTGACAGTAGGGTGATACCTCCATCTTCTTGGTTCTAAGTACTGAACCTGTAAGTGCCGCGTTCTGTACTAGTCTCCAGACTAGGAACTTGACCTTCACTAGGATCTTTGAGTGCCATAGTTTCTTCCACGGGTGTTGTTCTGCCGCCGTACCTAGTGATGTATTGGAAGCATATGGGTTTAGGCTGGTCACGTACTTCCAAACCTCATGGTATCCGCTTTTGAATGTGTACTTTCCGAGCCAGTCCTTATCCCAGAATTGGTAGTCCATCTGTCTAAAGGGGTGTATGGAATGTGGATTCCTACAATGTCATTGACTATTTTTGGGCTGAAGAACAGTCTCAGTAGGGACATTCGCCACTGCTTAGCGCTATCGATCAGGTCACTCACCTTGAAGCCGAGTTGTGGAAGAAGTTGTCTTTCATACCTGATTGGGTTCCTTTGGTTAGGAATCCACCATCCTGGATGTGTATTCTGGGTCCGTCGACCACCTGCCATTTGAGGACACCTTTAATAAGATCCCTTCCCTACAATATGGCCCTCCATCCCCATGTTGAGCCTTGTTTCAGTTTGACATTCAGAAAGTCCTCTTCACTGCAACACTTGTTGAGGAATAGTTTAGAAAAGAATGACTGTTTATCCATGATCAGCTTCCATGCTAACTTGCCTAGCAAGGCTTGGTTCATCTGTTTTGTGGAACACATCTCTAATCCTCCCTGCCATTTAGAATGGCACATCGCTTTCCACGACTTCCAGTGTATACCTTTTTCGTCTGTGTCCACTGCCTAAAAACAAATTAGCAAGGTGGCTATCAATTTTGTTCGAAACCGTGGTGGGTACTCGGAAGGTGCTGTTGAGTAGTTGAGGCTAGGACGTGTTTGCTGGTGACCATTTCCAAGACTGGCAGGTCCCCGGTTATCCATATGGCTATTTTCGCCATTACTCTTTGGATTAGTTTGCTGAACATTTCTACTTTAGGGCCATCGAAATCCATGTCATGGCATAGGAATATTTCCTTGAGTAGGTCTGTGAAGATTCTGAAGGTCTGGCTGAGGCGCTCCTTTGTCGCTGGCTCTGTGTTTGGCTGACTAGAAGTGCAGACTTCTGGAAGTTTATTCTCTGGCCCGAGTAGGTCACGAAGAGATTTAGGCCTGCGCCCGTTTTGTTGAACCTCTCTCTGAAATATTCAAGAAGAGGATACAATCATCTGTGAACATTAGATGTGAGACCGGTTGAGCCGAGCGGCTTATCTTTACACCTGAGTAGACATTTTGGAAACCCTCAGACGCAACCATCGATGAAAATGCTTCCTAACTTGGGATGACTATGAAAGGCAAAAGTGGGCAGCCTTGTCTTGAGTCCCTACTTTGGTTGGAATGCTCTGGAGTTTGTCCCACTGAGCTTAATGGAGTATGAAATGGTGATGACACATTTCATGACTCACCCTATCCATTTTTAGGGAAAGCCTATGTGTTCCATCATCTTTTCCAGGAACTCCTATGACACCCACTCATAGGCCTTACTCATGTCTTCTTCTTGCGTATGAATTCGATGAGTTCATGCGCTATAAGCGAGTTTTTGACAATGGATCTTCCTTGCACAAAGGCCGATTGATTTCCTGAGATCAGGAAACCCATGACTTTTTTTATTCTATTCACTAGGGTTTTCACAATGATTTTGTATGTGACATTGCATAGGCTAATCATGCATAAATTTGATGGTTCCTTTGGACATCTCTTTTTTGGGATAAGGACCAGGGTTGTGTGATTCCACTCTGTTAGCATAGACGGGGTAGAGAAGAACCTTTAAACTGCATTTGTTACCTCCTCCCCCACTTTGGACCAATAATGCTGGTAGAATTCTGGTGGTAAGAAGTCTGGACCTGGTGCTTTCCATTTTCCCACTTGGAATATGGCAGCTTCTATTTCCTGCGTAGTTATTGGATTCTCCAGTTCCGTCTGTTGGTTATGACTAACCGCCTTGGTTATGAGGTTTAAAATGTCCTGCATAGTTGACTGTCAAAAGTATATGCCGACATAGCAGAGTCTATGAGAAAAACATAGCTTACATTATTGTACACTAGTTGTTGTAGATCCTAGTGTTTTGAGACCCACGCTCCTGCTTCATCTTTGAGTTGGGTTATGTAGTTTATCCCCTTCCTTTTCTGTGCCCATTTATGGAAAGCTTTTGTGTCTGTCTCCTTCTTTGAGCGATATGGACTTTGCTCTCCGTCGCCAGTAATCATCAAGCATGGTGAGAAGTGTTTTTGGTTCTTCTGTCTTATCACACACGCCGTCTGCATCTTTCTATCTTTGTTTCACGCCAAGCTATTGTTTTACCCATCCTTATTCTGTACTCCACTTTGCCAACATTCTCTTTGGCCCAGTTGTGTAGTCTTGTTGTGGTATCGTACGACTTCCTATTGAAACATGATATGTTGTTGGTTTCAGACGTAAGGGTTGTCCCTTCTAGTTGGCTTGTTGTATGATGTACTGGCCTCCATACACATTTAATTAGCTTCTTGGTTTGGTCATATCTGACCCAGAAGGACTCAAATCTTCTGACTGAGGGGCTGTCTCGAGCCCCGCCCCTAGGATTTGTATGGTTTATTAGGTTGTACTTCTGGAACATTGACATCCACTTGTCGTTTGCAAACGCTCTGTCTAAAATGGCCCATTTTAGAAGCTATGTATGGGCTTGGCTAAACTTTTCAGGGTTTACAATCAGAGTTTACAAATCAAAATTACCAAAGAAATTAGATTTATGAGAGGAAGAAATAGACAAGAAACCAACTCAAACTACACCAATCTTGATTAGAATTCTAACTGATAATCCACCCCCAAGCTAGCCTCTTTCTTATATACTCGAACATATTCAACTTCTCCCAACCATCATGCTTAATAGCCTACGGTTATCATTATTAATCGTTTAGAGTTCGTTAAATCTCAGCTTCTTCGGGTTGTTTTCATTAGCTCTTCAACTTATTGGAAAAGACTAATTAACCCTCAAGGATCATAACAAACCACCCTCCTTAATTCCCAACTTGTCCTCAAGTTTGAGCAAAAAACTTTGGCTTCAATCCTGACTAACTTGCATGGTTTAGTTGTCAAAATGGTCAAGCCATCTTGCATGAACTCTGATGCAACACCACCACCAATATGCCAAGCTATATTGTATGAACTCTGTTGCAATAGCAGCATCAATAATCCAACCCATTTTGCATGAATAGAACATATAACAGCAAGCCATTTTGCATGATTAAAACATGATTGTCTTTTTCTTCCAAAATATGGATTGTGCTCTGCCACTTCCTATATTGCAAGTTGGTTGTGCTAATGAAACACTCCACATTCTAACAACCCCATCTTCACCTGCACCATCCATATATTGTCCTCAAGACTAAACTTCATGGTTGAAATCAAGCCTTCATGACCGTTGATCTCTTGTCCACCATACACAGCTGTGAATTCCATAAATGCGCGAATGAACCATTGAAGCAGTTGGCCATTTTCCCTCCCTGCTGCAAGATTCTTTCAATTATTACCCGAATGAGAAGACGAAAGTGCATCAACCACGGAAACTTCAGTAGGATTGAAACGTCTCATAACCTCATATGTCGTGAATCCTTTGTACGCCAATAATGAAAGATACCCTTTTCCAAGCACTCCTTCGGTAACGGAATATGCTAAAATTGCAGTAGCAATGTAATGCCATAAGGGGACCAGTATAACAATAAGCAATAGTTGGCTCAGAAGCCAATCTCTCTACTTTGGGAAATTTTATGTGAAACACATCTACTCCAATGCTATAAAAGATCATAGTGTTTGCATAAAAACCAGTAGCAAGAAACCATGGTTGAATGACCTGTTTCATCAATGCAGTCCTTCCTTTTCTTTCAGAAATTTCAACAATATTTAAGCTTCCCTTTTCTTTGTTCCCATCAGTCTCTTTCATTTTGCATTTCTTGGAGCCTGTTGATTATGATATAATCCCTGTAAGTTGATTGCATATAATCCATGCAGGTTGAATTCTGCTTAAATACCAAGATGTTAAGGAATATAAATATTACTTGTAATTGTAATTATATTCTATTTCCTTTTCCTACCTTGTATAGGTTTGTACTACTATATAAAGTACCCTGAGGTCATAAATAAAATGACAGATCATTACCCTTATTTTTTACATGGTATCAGTGCAGAAAATCCTGAAACCTAAGACCTTAAAATACCGTCCTAAATTTTTCGTCGTCGTCCGTGCGTGACTTCCACGCGCCGCCAATCCGAACTACCTTTCTGCAAGAAAAAAAAGTTCTCCCTCTTCTGCCCGCCATCGGTTTTAACCTTGCTCACCGCCAGCCTTACTCAGCACACCGCTGGCCTTACTTCGTCGCCGGTCCTGCTCTTGCTCCGTCCGGCCTGCTCCCGCTCCGTCTGTCCTGCTTCCGCTCTTGCTCCGACCGGCTTGCTTCTACACCGTCCGGACTCTAGATCAGACTGAACCTATGCCTCCGGTTGCCGCCGCTCTTGTCCCACCGATCGTCATCGTACCCTTACCGTCGGACGCCACCAGGCCTATAGCACCGACCGCTTCTCTAGTTTTGATGTACGACCTAGATCACCGGCAACCATTGTCGATCCGTCCTGACGATGCACCGCCTGGGACGCCACCGCTTCTCGCACTTCATGCGCCATTGGCGATCAGTGATCACGCGCCTTAAGTGCTGCCAGCTCCAGTGACTCATTCTATTCCGCCGCCCGATGCGGTGTCTCCGGCCCTGACTAATTCCGCTTGCTGTCTGCTTCTATCAGCTCCTCCGCCTGTTTTGCCGGTTGTTCCGACGTCTCCTTTCGCCGCTGAATTGCCTCCTATCAGACAGAGTGTTTGCACTCGCCGACCTCCTCCTTATTTAGAAGATTATGATTGTGATGATTACGCATGTGCTCTTGCTACTGAAGACCCCCTTAACTGCTACGTTCACTCATACGCCGTCACTATCCTCAGGTGTTCTCTATCCTATTACTGATTATGTAAATTGTGATTATTTTTCCAGTATGCATTCTAGATTTTTTGGTGCAGTAACATTTAGTGCAGATCCTACTACTTATTCTGAGCCATCACAGCATGCTCATTGGCGAGCATTTAGACTTGGACTTTGGCCCCTCTGCCTCTGGATAAGAAGGCGATAGGTTGCAAATGGGTTTACCAGACGAAGTTTAAGTCAGATGGTAATATTGAACGTCATTAGGTGTGCCTAGTGGTTCTCGGGAATCGCCAGGTTGAGGGGATTGATTATACTAAGACATTTGCTCTGGCTACGAAGATGAGTTTTGTTCGCCTTTTCTTATCTGTTGCATTCATTCGTGGTTGGGAACTGCATCAGATGGATGTCCATAATGCTATTCTGCATGGAGATTTGCATGAAGAAGTTTTTTTGTGACCCCCACCAGGCTATGCCGCGCCCTATGGTCAGGTATGTCGCCTTCAAAAATATCTTTACGGTCTTCGCTAGGCTCATAGAAATTGGTTTTCCAAATTGGCTCAAGCTTACCGAGCATTTGGTTTTGTTCAGAGTAAGGTAGATTACTCTTTGTTTGGCTTGACCCGTGGATCGGTTTCTTTGCATGTTCTGATTTATGTGGATGATTTGGTCCTTGCTGGTAGCTCTTCTACGCTCATCTCTAAGTTCAAGAAATACTTGAGTTCTTGTTTCCATATGAAAGATCTTGGTTTACTCAAGTATTTCTTGGGCATAGAGATTGCTAGAAGACCAAAGGAAATATGCCTTGGACATTTTATCTGATTCAGGTTTATCTACCTCTAAACCGACTCACTTTTCGATGGAGCAATAACACGATCTAGCGCGTGTTGATGGCCTGCTTTACCATGATCCTGAGCAGTACATGCAACTGGTTGAGCACCTGATATACCTTACCATCACACGTCCTGAGCTTAGTTATTCAATTCACACACTTGCTCAATTCATGAAGTCCCCTTGTGTTCCTCACTAGCAAGTTGCAGTTCGTGTGTTGCACTACTTGAAGAGCCATCCTGGTCAAGGTTTATTTCTCTCTTCCCGTAGTGCGTTATGATTGACTGCTTATTGTGATTCTGATTCGGCTACTTGCCCTATTACCAGGTGTTATATTTTCGGTTACTTTGTGATGATTGGTGATTCTCCGGTTTCTTGGAAGACCAAGAAGTAACCTACAGTTTCTCGGTCTTCTGTTGAAGCATAGTATTGTGCTATGGCTGTTACTTGTTGTGAGTTCTTATGGCTTAGGTCTAAACTGAAAGACATAGGAGTTGCACATACTGCTCCTATGTGTTTGTTTTGTGACAGTCAATCTACTCTTCATATTGCAGCTGTTGGTATGTCTTGAATATGTATTAGCCGCTTCGACAGGTTGGTACGGGGATCTCACTGCCCAGTCAGCGAGTCGGGGGGTCCAGGAGGGCGGAGTGCACCCTGGCCTAGGGGTCTGGGGGGGCGGAGTCGCCCTCGGCCCGACGGTATAGCATGTCCTCTGTTTGGGCTGTTATTCGCATTTTGTCTCCTGTTCTGGTTTGAGCCAGATTGTTTCTAGGCCCAAAGCCGTTAGGGTTTATGGTGAAGAAGACTTATATATAGTGCCTCATCTTTTATTGTAACCTATAAGAGATAGGATTGGTAGAGAGTAGGAAATCTATAATTCTGGCCTTTCTCTCTAGTGGAATCCGATCTTGGTCGGCCGTGGATGTAGCCAATTGGTGAACCACGTAAAATCTCGGTGTCTTTTTTTTGCTTTATTTTTTTCGCTTGTTCTTTCTCGAGTATTCCGCACAACAAAATGGTATCAGAGCTTCTGATTAGATCCGCGGTGGGTCTATCAGATTTTTTGGATTTATCGGATCTGGGGTGGTCGGATCTCTAATCTGATCGAAGAGAAAGATGTCTGCGCTGAACGTGAAGGTAGACAAGTTTACCGGGAGGAACAACTTAAGTTTATGGCAGATCAAGATGCGAGCTTTGTTGAAGCAACAAGGGTTGTGGACGCCGCTGACGAAGGGGTTCTCGGTCGTCGGCACTTCGGACATGGTGGGTCTGGAAGAAAAGGCGCATTCAACAAATATGCTATGTCTCACGGATGAAGTCATCACTGAGGTCTCAGATCAAGAGACTGCTGCGGAGCTGTGGTTGAAGTTGGAGAGCTTGTACATGACGAAGTCTCTGACGAATAAATTGCTTCTGAAACAACGTCTATTCGGTCTCTGAATGCAGGAAGGTACGCAGCTCAGAGATCATCTAGAGCAATTGAATACTTTGTTATTAGAACTGCGAAATATATATGTGAAAATTGATGATGAGGATGCTGCTTTGATATTGTTAGTATCTCTACCGCTTTCATATGAGAACTTTGTTCAGTCATTTATTGTCGGGAAAGATTCCGTGTCTTTGGAGGAAGTTAGATCCTCTCTTCATAGCAGGGAGTTGCATCATAGTGCTAGCAATTCAGGAACAGATAATCAGGCACCTGGTTTGTTTACTAGTTGCGATAAGGGAAAGGGAAATGGCGGAAAGAAAAGAGGTAAGAAGTCAAAGGTTCCCAAGCCCGATGATATCTGTAGGTACTGTAAGGAGAAGGGACATTGGAAAAATGAGTGTCCAAAGAAGTTGATGATGAAGCAATCAGGAAACAAATCGGGTTCTGCTGCTCTAGCGGAAGGAGACGTTGATTCAGAAGAGGATATTGCTCTGGTTGCTGTTGGACACACTCATCACTCCGATGCGTGGTTCCTAGATTCTGGGGCATCCTACCACATTTGTCCAAGGAGAGAGTGGTTTTTGACTTATAAGCAGGCAGGGGGTAGCATTACTACGGCTAACGGTACTGTCTGTGAGGTAGTTGGGACAGGTTCGATCAAGATCAAGATACATGATGGTAGTTTCTGTACTTTGAATGAGGTTAGACACGTTCCATTGATGACGAAGAATTTGATTTCTCTTAGTTTGCTGGATAGAAAGGGTTTTGTCTATTCAGGGAAAGATGGAGCTCTAAGTGTCTACAAGGGTTCTAAGCTGGTTCTGAAAGGTCTTCTGCATGGTACTTTGTATCTTCTACAAGGTTCCACAATTATGGATTCGGCAAATGTTGCATCGTCGGAGGTTCACCATGAGGATATGACTAAGTTGTGGCACATGAGGCTTGGTCACATGGGTGAAAAAGGGATGCAGATTCTGTCGAGGGATGATCTTCTTGGTGGGCACAAGGTCAAGGGTTTGGAGTTCTGTGAGTTCTGTGTCTTTGGGAAACTACACCGCAACAAGTTTCCAAAGGCTATTCATAGAACGAAAGGCACACTAGATTATATCCACTCTGATTGTTGGAGGCCATCCCGAGTTGAGTCGTTGGGAGGGCACAGGTACTTTGTGTCTTTGATTGATGACTACTCCAGAATGACTTGGGTTATCATGATGAAACATAAAAGTGAAGCCTTTATGAAGTTCAAGCAGTGGAAAGCTCTGGTGGAGAACCAAACAGGGAAGAAGATCAAGAGGCTGTGAACTGATAATGGTCTAGAATTCTGCTCGTTTAAGTTTGATCAGTTTTGTAGGGATGAAGGGATTGTCCAACATCATACAGTCAGGAATACGCCACAGCAGAATGGTGTAGCTGAGCGGATGAATCAGACATTGCTGGCGAGAGCGAGGTGCATGCTCTCGAATGCTGGATTAGATAGAAGATTTTGGGCAGAGGCAGTGAGTACAGCGTGCTACTTGATCAATCGTGGACCTCATATGGGCATACAGTGTAAGACACCTATTGAGGTATGGTCAGGTAGAGTTGCTGATTACTCTAATTTGAAAGCTTTTGGTTGTACAGCTTATTATCATGTAAGTGATGGTAAGTTAGAGCCCCGAGCCAAGAAGGGAGTCTTTGTGGGCCATGGAGATGGAGTCAAGGGATCAAGGATTTGGTCTCCATCCGAGAAGAGGGTTGTTCTGAGCAGGGATGTTGTCTTCGATGAAAACTCTTTGCTTAGATCTATGGTGAAGTCCACGTCTACAACAGAAGTTGGTAGCATTGATAAACAGGTGGAGCTTCAAGTCACTCAAGGTGAGAGTGGTTTGAAGGAACTTGAAGGAGATCAAGAGCTACAGACAGAAAGTGAGTTACTAGAGCCTCCACCATCAGTTCATCAACCATCAAGAGCTACAGTTCATTGCTTAGCTAAAGATCGACCAAAGAGGGTTGGAGTTGGTCCACCCAAGAGGTATGGGTTTGAGGATATGGTGGGTTATGCACTACGGGTTGCTGAGGAGGTGGATACTCATGAGCCACCCACCTACAGAGAAGTCATTTTAGGTACTGATGCTGACAAATGGTTTGTAGCAATGGGAGATGAGATGGAGTCCCTCCAGAAGAATCAGACATGGGATTTGGTTCAACAGCCTCAAGGGAGAAAGGTTATCACTTGCAAATGGGGTTTCAAGAAAAAGGAAGGGATATTACCTACAGAGGAGTCAAGTACAAGGCTAGAGTTGTTGCTAGAGGTTTCAGTCAGAGAGAGGGAGTAGATTACAATGAGATTTTCTCACCAGTGGTCAGACACACTTCCATCAGGGTGTTGCTAGCTATAGTGACACATCAGGATTTGGAGCTTGAACAACTTGATGTGAAGACCGCTTTTCTACATGGAGAGTTGGAGGAAGAGATATACATGACTCAACCAGATGGTTTCCAAGTTCCGGGCAAGGAAAAGTATGTTTGCAAGTTGAAGAAGTCTTTATGTGGGCTTAAGCAGTCTCCGAGGCAGTGGTACAAGAGATTTGACAGCTACATGCTTGAGTTGGGCTACACAAGGAGTTCATATGATTGTTGTGTCTACTATAGCAATTTAAGAGATGAGTCACTCATTTATTTGGTGCTTTATGTAGATGACATGTTGATAGCCTCAAAGAGTAAGCATGAGGTTCAGAAGCTGAAGGGTCTTCTTAGTGTTGAGTTTGAGATGAAGGATTTGGGTGCAGCTCGGAAAATACTAGGAATGGAGATTCTCAGAGATACAGGTCAGAGGAAGCTTTTCTTGTCACAGAAAGGCTACATTCAGAAGGTGTTGGCTAGGTTTGGCATGTCTTCAGCCAAGCCTATTGACACTCCTAGTGCTGCAAATATCCATCTCACTTCCATGTTTGCTCCTCAGTCAGAAGAGGAGAAGGAGTATATGTCTCGAGTTCCATATGCTAGCGTTGTGGGGAGCTTGATGTATGTAATGGTGTGTACGAGGCCAGACTTAGCACATGCGGTCAGTGTTGTGAGCAGGTTCATGGGGCAACCAGGTAGAGAACATTGGCAAGATGTGAAGAGGATCTTTAGGTACCTTAGAGGTACGTCTGATGTGGGTCTCATTTACGGGGGTGATACTAAGTGCCTGGTTACGGGTTATTCCGATTCTGATTATGCTGGGGATGGTGACACGAGGAGATCTATGACTGGCTATGTATTTACCTTGGGTGGTTTTGTTGTTAGCTGGAAGGCGACTTTACAACCTACAGTGACTTTGTCTACTATGGAAGTAGAGTATATGGCTCTGATAGAGGCTGCGAAAGAAGGTATATAGCTGAAGGGGCTAGTCAGTGACCTTGGTCTACACCACGATCAAGCTATTGTGTATTGTGATAGCTTGAGTGCTATCTGCTTAGCCAAGGATCAGGTCCATCATGAGAGGACCAAGCACATTGATGTCAGATATAATTTCCTGAGGAGTGAGAGGAGAATCATGGTGAAAAAAGTGGGAACTGTTGATAATCCTGCTGATATGTTCACCAAGCCTGTTCCACATAGCAAGTTTCAACACTGCTTGGACTTGCTTAACATCAGAGATCAGTAGTTGGCCGATGGGGTAGTCCCAGGAGTGGAGGGATAAGTCTGCTCATCTGGCACTGTAATGGTGCGTCTGGAGTTTCTACTTTGAGGATTCAAGTCAAGGTGGAGATTTGTTGGTATGCCTTGAATATGTATTAGCCGCTTCGACAGGTTGGTACGGGGATCTCGCTGTTCTGGTTTGGGCCAGATTGTTTTTGGGCCCAAAGCCATTAGGGTTTAAGGTGGATAGGACTATATATAGTGTCTCGTCTTTTATTGTAACCTGTAAGAGATAGGATTGGTAGAGAGTAGGAAATCTGTAATTCTGGCCTTTCTCTCTAGTGGAATCCGATCTTGATCGGCTGTGGATGTAGCCAATTGGTGAACCACGTAAAATCTTGGTGCCTTGTTTTTCGCTTTATTTTCTTTGCTTGTTCTTTCTCGAGTATTCCACACAACAGCAGTAAATCCAGTGTTCCATGAACGTACGAAGCATATTGAAGTTAATTGTCATTTTGTCCAGGATCTTGTGCAGTCTGGTACTATAGTTACTCATCATATTCGCACTACAGATCAACCTGCGGACTTGTTTACCAAAGCTCTCGGACGTAACCAGTTTCATTCATTACTTGGCAAGTTGGGCATTTCTGATCTCCATGCTCCAACTTGAGGGAGGGGGTTAAGGAATATAAATATTACTTATAATTGTAATTAGATTCTATTTTCTTTTCCTAACTTGTATAGGTATTTTGTACTAATATATAATGTACCCTGAAGTCATAAATAAAAGGATAGATCATTACCCTTATTTTCTACCCAAGAGGTTGATCTTGTTTATACAAGTTGATTTCTTAATTTGCTGCACCAATATCACAACCAAACTTCTCATCTTTATTATCTTTTGATCAACTTTCAAAAATTGCACCAAATTTCCATGACACCCTAACTCTTTTATCCCCTGATCAACTTCAATAACATCTTCCTCGACATCATCTTCCAGATCAACAAATATTAACTTCTCCCAGGGTTCATGAAAATCACTCCTACGGAACCCATTACTCCCACCTACAGGAACATTACTGAATCCATTCAATTCATCAAAATCAGCCACATCAATTGAACTTTCACAAAATTCCTCGATGCCCAGATCATAGTTATATACAGGGGCATATGTCTCAAACATTAGGAATAGTAAAACAACTATAAAAGACCCGAAGCACGCCTCATAACTCCTCTTTATAATACCTTGATTAAAACACTTAATAGATTCCACAAAGAAACTCCAAAACACCTCAAACCATTCTTTGTAATCACAAAAATATGTCACCCTCGACTGCTTATCACCACTACAGTTGGAGTAAGATTCTTGCAAGATTAATATAAGATGCCAACTAGCGATTCCTCCCTTAAAAAGAGTCGTTATAGCTTCACCCAGAGCCGAAATATATTCTGATTTCTAACTAAAGATCTTTCGAATGTATCTTCATGTGCACAACACTTTTCAGATTTCCCACAATATAAAATTTCTCCAGAATACCGGGATCATAGCACTTAACAGGTTCAACAAATGTACTATCTTTATCATTCATTTCTACACTCTCGTGCAAAAGCTAGTAACCGTTCAAGAAGCCACATAGTGTTGTTTGGCATGAATCGGCTTGATAGTGCCGTCATCTTCCTCTGTATTTATAGACAAGTTTATGATACAGAGTACATGATTTGGTTGTTAAAGATTCTAACTACTTTGACCAAATACTACTAACTATCTGCCAAATAATCAGTACATAGATGTAACTACTTTGACTACCAAATCTGACCAAGACACATGTACTAACACACCCCCGTAGTCGAAGCGGGAGCAGGGCGGATGCAGAGACTAGAGCGAAAATCCAAGAATAGAGGTGATGGGAGCCCCTTAGTGAATATGTCAGCATACTGATGAGTAGATGGAACATGAAGAACTCGAACTTGACCAAGAGCCACCTTTTCACGAACAAAGTGCAAATCAATCTCGACATGTTTGGTGCGCTGATGTTGCACCGGATTACATGAGAGATATACCGCTGAGACATTGTCACAGTAGACAAGAGTGGCACGCTGGAGGGAAACACGGAGTTCACAAAGTAGGTTTCGGAGCCAGCATGTCTCAGCTACTGCATTGGCGACACCACGATACTCTGCCTCTGCACTGGACGGGGAGATGATATGCTGACGCTTGGAAGACCAAGATATTAAATTGTCACCAAAATAGACACAGTATTAGAGCCTTTTATTTCTTCCTCATTGTTGCGCGGAATGGAGAAAGAACAGAAAATATGAACGAAAATAACAAGACACAAGATTTACGTGGTTCACCAATTTTGGCTACATCCACGGGAGACGGATTCACTATAGTAGGTAGCAAGTTATAGACGCCAAGAAATTGGCCAGATTTCTACCTATCTAAGTGCAGAACAGAATTAGTGTTTACAGAGAGGAAATAGACACTTTATATGTTGTCTCCACTAAACCCTAACAAACTGGGCCAAAATGCAATTCAGCCCAAATCAACAGCAGTCCAATGAAGAGACAAGCTATACCGTCGGACCGGGGGTGTCTCCGCCCCCCCGGACCCCCAGGCCAGGGTCGCAGAAGCGGCTATTACAGTATTCAAGGCATACCAACAAATCTCCACCTTGACTTGAATCCTCAAAGTAGAAAACTCCAGATGCACCACTACAGTGCCAGATGAGTAGACTTCGCCCTCCACTCCCGGGACTGCCCATAGAGCACCTAATCAGCTCTGATGTTCAGCAAGTCCAAACAATGTTGAAACTTGCTATGTGGAACAGGTTTGGTGAACATATCAGCGGGGTTATCAGCAGTTCCCACTTTCTTCACCCTGATTCTCCTCTCACTCCTCAGGAAATGATATCTGACATCAATATGCTTGGTCCTCTCATGATGGACCTGGTCCTTGGCTAAGCAGATTGCACTCAAGCTGTCACAGTACACAGTAGCCTGATCATGATGTAGACCAAGATCACTAACTAGCCCTTTCAGCCATATTCCCTCCTTTGCAGCCTCTGTCAGAGCCATGTACTCTGCTTCCGTAGTAGACAACGTCACTGTAGGTTGCAAAGTCACCTTCCAGCTAACCACAGAACCTCCCAAAGTGAATACATAACCAGTCATCGATCTCCTCGTGTCAACATCACCAGCATAATCAGAATCAGAGTAGCCTGTAACTAAGCACTCGGTATCACCTCCATAAATGAGACCCACATCAGACGTACCTCTAAGATACCTGAAGATCCTCTTCACAGCTTGCCAATGTTCCTTTCCCGGTTGCCCCATGAACCTGCTCACAACACTGACTGCCTGTGCTAAATCTGGCCTCGTGCAAACCATAGTATACATCAAGCTCCCCACCGCGCTGGCATAAGGAACCCGAGACATATACTCCTTCTCCTCGTCTGACTGAGGAGCAAACATGGTGGTGAGATGAATATTTGCAGCACTAGGAGTGTCTATAGGCTTGGCTGTAGACATGCCAAACCTAGCCAACACTTTCTGAATGTAGTCTTTCTGTGATAAGAAAAGCTTCCGCTGACTTCGATCCCTAAGAATCTCCATTCCTAGTATCTTCCGAGCTGCACCCAGATCCTTCATCTCAAACTCAACACTAAGAAGTCCTTTCAACTTCTGAACCTCATGCTTACTCTTTGCGGCTATCAGCATGTCATCTACATAAAGCACTAGATAGATGAATGACCCATCTCTCAACCTGTTGTAGTAGACACAACAGTCATAAGTACACCTCGTGTATCCCAACTGAAGCATGTAACTGTCAAACTTCTTGTACCACTGCCTCATAGACTGCTTAAGTCCATACAAAGACTTCTTCAACTTGCAAACATACTTTTCCTTTTCCGGAACCTGGAAACCATCTGGCTGAGTCATGTACAACTCTTCCTCCAACTCTCCATGTAGAAAAGCGGACTTCACATCAAGTTGCTCGAGCTCCAAATCATGATGTGTCACCAAGGCTAGCAACACTCTGATGGAAGTGTGTCTGACCACTGGTGAGAAGATCTCATTATAGTCTACCCCCTCCCTTTGACTGAAACCTCTTGCAACAACTCTTGCCTTGTACTTGACTCCCTCTGTAGGTGATATTCCTTCCTTCTTCTTGAAAACCCATTTGCAACTGATTACCTTTCTCCCTTGAGGCTGTTTGACCAATTCCCATGTCTGATTCTTCTAAAGAGACTCCATCTCGTCTCCCATTGCAGCAAGCTATTTATCAGCATCAGTACATGAAGTAGCCTCTCTGAAGGTTGATGGCTCTTGAGTATCCACTTCCCCGGCAACTGACAGTGCATAACCTACCATATCACCAAACCCATATCTCTTGGGCGCCCTAACTCCAACCCTCCTGGGTCGGTCCCGAGCTAAACACCGGATTGTAGCTCCTGATGGTTGAGGATCTGGTGGTGGAGATTCCGGTATCTCAGATTCTGTTTGTGGCTCTTGATCCACCTCAAATTGTTCCAATCTATTTTCACCTTGAGTGACTTCAAGCTCCACCCGTTTATCAACTCCACTAGTTTCTGGCACAACTGTGGGCTTCACCATAGATCTAAGCAAAGAATTTTCATCAAAGACAACGTCCCTGCTCAGAATAACCCTCTTCTCAGATGGAGACCATATCCCGGAGCCTTTAACTCCATTTCCATAACCCACAAAGACACCCTTCTTGGCTCGGGGCTCTAACTTACCATAACTAACATGATAATAAGATGTACAACCGAAAAATTTTAACTTGGAGTAATCAACAACTTTACCTGACCACAACTCCATAGGTATTTTGCACTCTATACCCGTGTGAGGCCCGCGGTTGATCAAGTAACAAGCTGTACTCACCGCCTCTGCCCAGAATCTCCTTTCCAAACCAGCATTAGAGAGCATGCACCTCGCTCTCGCCAGTAATGTCTGATTCATCCGCTCAGCTACGCCATTCTGCTGTGGCGTATTCCTGACTGTATGATGACGAGCAATCCCTTCATCCCTACAAAATTGATCAAACTCAGACGAGCAGAATTCCAGCCCATTATTAGTTCGAAGCCTCTTGATCTTCTTCCCGGTCTGATTCTCCACTAAAGCTTTCCACTCCTTGAACTTCGAGAAAGCTTCACTCTTATGTTTGACCATGATAACCCAAGCCATCCTTGAGTAATCATCAATCAGAGAAACAAAGTACCTGTGACCTCCCAGTGACTCAACTCGGGAAGGTTCCCAATAATCAGAATGGATGTAATCCAATGTGCCCTTTGTTCTATGAATCGCCTTAGGAAACTTGCTGCGGTGATGCTTCCCAAAAACACAATGCTCACAGAAGTCCAAGCTCTTGACCTTGTGGCCACCAAGAAGATCATTCTTCGACAGAATCTGCATCCCTCTTTCACCCATGTGACCAAGCCTCATATGCCATAACTTAGTCATATCATCCTGGTGAACCTCCGAAGATGCAACATTAATAGAATCCGTAACCGTGGAACCTTGTAGAAAATACAAAGTACCATGCAGAACACCTTTTAGAGCCAGCCTAGAATCTTTGCAGACACACAAAACTCCATCACTCTCTGAGTAGACGAAACCCTTTCTATCCAACGTAGGAAGAGAAATCCGATTCTTTGTCATCGATGGAACATGCCTGACATCGTTCAAAGTACAGAAACTACCATCATGCGTCCTGATCTTGATTGAACCAATCCCAACTACCTTGCACGTAACACCATTTTCCGTAGTAATGATGCCCTCAGCTTTCTCATAAGTTGAGAAATAAAATCTCCTTGGGCATATATGGTAAGATTCCCCAGAATCAAGAAACCACGCATTAGGATGATTATTTTGCCCAGTAGCAGCTAGAGCAAAATCATCTTCAGAACTGAAATCCCCTTCAGCCACAGCAGCAGTACCAGATGTACTCCCATATTTACTAGCCTTCTCCGGACACTCCTTTTTCCAATGCCCCTTCTCCTTATAGTAGTTACAAACATCATTGGCCTTGGGAACCTTTGAAGATGACTTCTTGCCCTTCTTCTTACTGCCGGTTCCCTTGCCCTTTGTGTTTCCACCACTAGCAAACAAGCCAGATGCCTGACTTTCTGTACTTGTACAGTTTGCCTTATGTCGCAACTCTCTACTATGGAGAGAGGATCTAACTTCCTCCAGAGACACGGAATCTTTACCAACAATAAATGACTGAACAAAATTCTCATACGAAAGTGGTAAAGATACTAGCAAAATCAAAGCAGCATCTTCATCTTCAATTTTCACATCTATATTTCGGAATTCTAATAACAAAGTATTCAATTGCTCTAGATGGTCTCTGAGTTGAGTACCTTCCTGCATTCGGAGACCGAAGAGGCGTTGTTTCAGAAGCAGCTTGTTGGTTAGAGATTTTGTCATATACAAACTCTCCAGCTTCAACCACAGTTGTGCAGCAGTCTCCTGATCTGAGACCTCAGTGATGATTTCGTCCGCGAGACACATCATAATCGTCGAGTGTGCCTTTTCTTCCAGACCCGCCACATCGCCAGAACTGCTCGTGAAATCCTTCGTCAGCAAAGCCCACAAACTTTGCTGTTTCAGCAAAGCTCGCATCTTGATCTGCCATAAACTGAAACTGTTTCTCCCAGTAAACTTGTCGATCTTCACGTTCAACCCAGACATCTTTCTCCCCGATCAGCCCCGATCTGATGAGCCCAGAATCCGATACACCCACTACGGATCTCACCGGAAAAAGAAACCGTTCTGATACCAGTTTATTGTGCGGAATGGAGAAAGAACAGAAAATATGAACGAAAATAACAAGACACAAGATTTACGTGGTTCACCAATTTTGGGTACATCCACGGGAGATGGATTCACTATAGTAGGTAGCAAGTTACAGACGCCAAGAAATTGGCCAGATTTCTACCTATCTAAGTGCAGAACAGAATTAGTGTTTACAGAGAGGAGAGAGACACTTTATATGCTGTCTCCACTAAACCCTAACAAACTGGGCCAAAATGCAATTCGGCCCAAATCAACAGCAGTCCAATGAAGAGACAAGCTATACCGTCGGACCGGGGGCGTCTCCGCCCCCCCGGACCCCCAGGCCAGGGTCGCAGAAGTGGCTATTACAGTATTCAAGGCATACCAACACTCATAAAATTATATTTTTTGATCCCCTACAACCCCGTAATTCTTCTAACAATGGCAGGGCCTCCTCCCCCTCCTCCTCCTCCCGCCTCATCTTTCTCTTCCTCCACAACAACAAAAACACAACAAAAACCATCACCTTGATTTTTCACTCGGCTTAGTCTGTTACGAACATTCGTAACCAACTCCCTCTCATCTTAGATCTTAACAAAGTACAATATCATACTTGGGCTGAGCTCTTTCAAATTATAGCTCGTGCACACAATGATTACACCACATTGATGGTTCTCCTTCCCCGGATGATATCCCTGAAACTAAATGGAGACAATTAGATGCAATTGTTCTTAGTTGGATAAACTGCACAATCAGCGATGACCTTATTCTTAACGTGATTCAAGCCGGTTCAACTGCTCGCGAAGCTTGGCTCTGCGTGAAAGGGATTTTTCATGATAACCATACAGCTCGAGCAGCCGATCTTGAGAGTCGGTTCATTAACGCTCGCTTGGATTCTTTTCCTTCTGTATCGGCCTACTGCCAGCACCTCAAATCTTTGGCCGATCAACTTGGTGATGTACAAAGTTCAATCAGTAACCAGCAACTTGTTTTACAGCTCATCAACGGGCTCTCTGCCTCTTACGACACCGTAGACAGCATCATTAGCCAAATGTCACCGCTGCAATCCTTCTGAGTTGCCCGGAGTATGCTGACCCGGGAGGAATCACGCTGGAATCGAGTCATCAACCCAGCACAAGCACTTCTGGCCGGTACTGGACATACGGATGCCCCACCGATCACCCCAAGCTACAATAATTATCGCCACGGTAACAACCATTACCGTGGCCGTGGCCGGCGAAACAACGCCGGAGGGCACGGATCCGGCGATCGAAGATCGTACAATACCGCCGCCGCGCCTCAGGAATCCAATCAATGTTAGTTGGCATGAATCGGCTTGATAGTGCCATCCTCTTCCTCTGTATTTATAGACAAGTTTATGATACAAAGTACATGATTTGGTTGTTAAAGATTCTAACTACTTTGACCAAATACTACTAACTATCTGCCTAATAATCGGTGCATAGATGTAACTACTTTGACTACCAAATCTGACCAAGACACATGTACTAACACATAGCTGGACAACTCCATCCCCAACTAAGCAATTCATGTGGTATAATTTAACATTCCCATCAAAATCTCTTACAAAATCAACACAAAAAATTTATTTTTAATATCAGTGTACTTTGGATCAATACTATTTAGAGAAAACCAAAGACTTGAGTTTCATCACAAAATCATCATGAAATTCAATTTTATCAAGAGAGTTGACGTCATCTTTACCCGGAGAAGTTTCACGATGAATCAGGTTCTGAAAGTTGGAGTTGAAATCTGGAGCTAGGAAATCATCGACAAGAAATGACATTCCATCGATTTCTTCTTCCAAGACTTCTAAAATTTCAACTTCGACATCATTGTCATCTTGAGAAATCTTGACCAAATTTAATTTCTCTAGTACACCTAATCTATCATCTGATGCCTCTGCCTCCCTTTGCATTACAAGCTCTTCAATTTCGTTATCGGAACCAAATCGACAAATTGTCATATCAAGAAACTCTTTCCAAGTAATGGAACCAAGATGAGATATGATACCCTTGTACCGAGAAATTCCCTTACCTTCCAAATAAGGGAGAACTAACTCGAATCTCCGACTCACCGTAATCGAATTGAGGTTAAATAAAGTCTCTGTTTCATTCACTTAGTTTGTCGGGTTCTCACAAGAAAATATCAAAAAATTTACCACTTCGATTGCAACTTCCGTTTGCTTCTGAAACTCATCAATCTTATTGACTTTCTCGCTCTCTTCTTTAGAAATGTCGTAAGAAAATGCATCCAATTTCGTCTGAATCACCTTCTCGTATTGCTCGGGGTAAACATCCACAGAAGATTGATTCTTCTGAAACGTCTAATTTGAATTCTTTGATTCCTCATCCCTGAGCTCTATAAGCATTATCATTATTGCATCCAATTTCTTGTTCGCCGATTAAAAAACATTCTTCATATCTTTAGCATCATTCTCCTCATTCTTCCAAGATTCGAGCGCCATTGTTGCCAAGGAAACATGTGCTCTGATACCACTTGTTACAATCAGAGTATACTAAGCAAAATTACCAAAGAAACCAGATTTATGTGAGAAAGAAATAGCTGAGAAACCAGCTCAAACTACATAAATCTTGATCAGAATTCTAACTGATAACCTACCCTCAATCTAGCCTCTTTCTTATATACTCGGACAAATTCAACTTTTCTCAACCACCGTGCTCAACATCCTAAGATTATCATTATATTGGCCGTTTAGAGTTCGTCAAATCCCAGCTGCTTCTGGTCATTTCCATCAACTCTACAACTTGACTGGAAAATACTAATTAACCTTCAAGGATCATAACAATGACACTCCCTCTTGATGGAATAAATGAAAATTCTTATTAAGAAGGGAGTAATATGAACTTGTTATCTTTTAGTAAAAAGATTCAAAATGTGAATGTTACTACTTGTTTTGATTCACGCTCTTTCACTATTCAGAACAAATTTACCAATAGATCGTGGATACAAGGCCCAACGAGGGAGGTTTTTTACGTTTTGAACTGTGGTGATACTGTTTTAGTCTTTTTTTATTCTAATAAATCGAAATTTTCTTTTGAGCTTTGGTATAGTAGGTTTGCTCATGTCTCCCATAGTGTTATTTCGAAAGTGCAGATATAACCTTGTAAAATTTGAAAGTGCGAAACTAACTCTAAGTTTTTTTAGAAATGGTGTATATATGCCCAAATTGCACTATTCTGGCATTGACTAAGGGAATTATGGTGTTGACCTAATATAAAAGGACAAAAATGTCCCCTAGATTTAAAGCAAATAATTTAATGACCATTATACCCCTAGGCTCTGTAGTCGGTCAAGGTGGTCAACGTCGGACCGTCGTTGGTCAACACCGCCAGCTGATGGTGGACGGGTTAGAACAATACTTTTATTAATAAGACATGGTTAGATCAACAATTTAGTAAGAAAATATTGGGTTAAATTAGCACTTATGTAAAAAAATTAGGGTCAGATCAGCACTATCATAAAAAAATAGCCTTTTTAAAAGAGCCAACTCCCTATAAATATGTCGTCATTAAAAATTCATAATCTAATATATCATAAATATATTTATAATTTGTATGTTAATTTCTAATTAATTTTCAATACTCCCACCATCCCAGATAAATTGGCACGTTTTGACTTTTGGAAGTCAACTGGATCAATTTCAACTACTCCTTTAAAAGTTGGGATAAGTGGAGAAAATTGTATTGGGAGAGTAAAAAGTAAGTTGACTGGATGAAAATAATGTAATGTTTGCCAAAAGAGGAAAGACTCAAAAATAAAAAGACCATCCTAAAATAAAAAGTGAATCATTATAAGAGGATCGGATGAAGTATTAATATATTCATGTGTGTAACACATTTACGAAAAAAATAATAATTTAAAATATATGTGATGTTGAATCCAAGTACATTTAACATGATAATAGTCTTGCATATATAATAATAAAATAGTTGAATTCGACTCAGTTTGACTTTCAAAAGTCAAAATATGCCAATTTATCTAGGAGGGAGTATACAAATTCGGTCTCCATAGTGAAAAGTTGATTCTATCCCTAGCTAGCAGTATCCGAGTAGCAATATGTGTCAATTTCTAATTACAAAGTTACTTAATTTTGTAAGGAAAATATTTACCAAAATTTCTAAATTTCTTTCGGAAAGTATTTACCAAAAAATATGACTTTCGTAACAAAGAAATACAAATTATAAATATATTTATAATACACTATATTATGAAGTTGTAATTAAGACATATTTATAAGGCATTGACTTTCCTCAAAAAGATATTTTCCATGATAGCGCTGATCTGACCCTATCATTTTTACATATGTGTTGATTTAACCATGTATTTTTTACTAAAGTGCTAATTTAACCCTGTTTTATTAATAAAAGTATTGATCTAACCGTCCACAATCATCCGAGGACCGATGGTGGTCCGGCGTTGACCACCGTTGACCGAGGTTGACCGGCAACGGTGACTGGTGGAAGTGTTTGAGCACTTTTTGGGAAGGGTAATATCGTCTTTTTTCCATTTTTCTTTTTTTTTCTTTTTCGAAGGGTATAATGGTCATTTTTAAAAATTCTGGCCAAATTTTGGTTTTCAGGGTTAGATTGGCACAATTGACCAAAATATAGGGTTACGTATGTACTTTCAGATTTTACAAGGTTATATTGGCACCTTCAACCAAAACATAGGAATAAAAATACACTTTTCTCTTATTTCTTTGTTAAATAAGTTTAGACATTTGTCTGCTACTAGCTTATTTCCTAAACCTCATTTGTGCTCCTCTTGTGAGATGGAAACGGAAAAGCAACTTTTCTTTTGTTGACAATAATAAATGGGCATAAAATTCTCTTGATTTAAATCATTGTAATCTTTAGGGACCTTTTCCAGCTACTTCTTGTGATAATTATAAATATTATGTAAATCTTTTAATGATTTTTTTACTTGACCTTATGCACTTTGTAATAAGATCGAGTTTGTTGATATGTATCTTCATTTTAAAGCTTTGGTCAAAAATCAATATGGATGTTGTATAAAAGTGTTTCAAAGTTATGGTGGTATGGAGTTTCTCAATTCTCGCATGCGATCTCACTTTGCAGGTAAGGGTATTTATCATTAAATATCATGCTTAATAAAGAGGAACAATATGGTCGAGTTGCGAAAAGCCTCGTCATATCACTAAGATGACTTTATTATTCTGGACTACCTTTTGACTATGGGTATGGGGTTTTTTCATCTTCTGCATCTGGTGCTTTTTGGGCAGTCTTCTTGTTCTATTATGCACGCCTCTGCCTACTGGAACTTCCATCCTTTTGACTGTCAAATATATTCTTATCTTTACCATTATACATCATATAAGCTTGATTCATGCAATCTTCCTTGCATTTTGTTAGGGCACAACTCTTAATACAAGGGCTACTGATGTTTTGATCTTGTGGCTAGGAAAGAGTATATCACTCGTCTTGCTTGGTTTGACGATAAATTTTTCTTTTACTCGTTGTGGTATCTGTTTTATTCCGTCTTCTCTTAATGTTAAATATTTCTTAGATTCGGGCCTTGTTCCCCAGACCCTTTAACCATCTTCTCCATGTTTAGGTGCTTGCATCTCATCCAATTGATGATGATCCCGGTGTCCCTCAGACTGTTCACATTTCAGTGCTTATTCAGTACTGCTGCCATTGCCACCACCTTTGTTGATGACTAGTCATTCCACATCATCTTCACCATCTTTGGCTACTGGTCCCTTTATAGGTGGCACTTGTTCTCCTCTACCGCAACCTTGTCACTCTAAGAGTACTTAGTCATGTACGGTTCTTTGACGCCTAAGAATGATTTTATATATATGATATTTTTTTGTCTTCTTTCTACTCTTCTTTTTCAGACTAGATCTCGCAGCTATCGCTCTGACTTGAAGCACCCCAATTTGGTTTCTACAATGGATGTTAGTCGATGCCCTTCATCACCAACACACTTGGAAATCAACTCATTGCCCTTCCGGTGTCCAAATGGGTTTATCGATTGAAGTGTCATTCTAATGATTTCATTGATTGTCGAAAGGCGCTTAGTTGCTTTGAGTTTTTTTTAGCTACCAATATTTATTAAGATTATACTTACATTCCAGTTGTGAAGGCATCAATTGTTTGTACCGTTCTTTCTCTTACCACACTGAGTGAGTGGCCCTTTCACTAGTTAGATGTCAAGAATGTCTTTCTCAATGTCGTTCATGACCCTCATGTCTACATGGAACAACCATTTGGTTATCGTGTTAACCTTCGTCATGACCATGTTTTCCGTCATCCAGAAGCTATCTATGGCTTCAAGCAAGTTCCATGGGTTTGGTTTCAACAGTTTATCTTTTTTTTTTATTGCGCATTGGCTTTGTATGCAATTCTGCACATACTTCGTTATTTGTGTATGTTTTTATAATCTTCCCTTCTTTATATATATTTTTTACGTCGATGTCTTTCTTTTCCCTAGAAATGATCTTTCTCTTCTTCATTAGTTCGTTCACTAGTGGAGAAAGGCCTATTAAAGCCACTGTAAAAGTGCCTTTTCTGGTCCTGCTTTGATCAATATCAATCAAAAGTGGTTCAAAAACCTCCATTGATTGAGTTCCGAATCCCGTTCCGAGTTTGGAACTTAGTTGGGTGGTTCTAAAAAAGCTGCTGGAAACCTGAGATTTCTGGCAAGAACCTGGTTTTCGATAGTGTAAAATTACAAATATGAAACAAGAATCAAGAAAATCATAGAACAAATACAAAGATTGAATATCAAGTATCATTTATCATCACATTCAAACAAACAATATAGATCTAATATCAAAATCAGCATGGTTGTGACGCTGAGGAAGTCCGCCGCGGTGGTGGAGGGTCGCAGTGATGGTGGATCTACGTGGTGGAGTCAAGGATACACAATGGAAGAGAGAACTTGGTGCGACAAAAGGGCTCACCTCCCCGGTAGAGGCAACAAAGCGTCGGAGGGGATGATGATTTGGCAAAGGCGACAATGCTTTAGGGGGCATGACACTTTGGTGAAGGCGACGAAGGGGATGACGATCTGGCGAAGGCGACGACACAACGGAGGGGACAACACTCTAGCGAAGGGGTGGCGGAGGTTGAGTGAGTGAGACGGAGTTAGTGAGTGGTGGCAGAGTGAGGGAGGCAGTGGCAGAGTTAGTGAGGTGGGTGGTGAATTGAGGGAGGCGGTAGTGGAGTTAGGTTTTAGGGTTGAGGGAGGCGGGGTGAGTGAGAGATGAGACAGGGACCGCGTGAGGGATGTGAGAGAGGGTATTTGAGGAGGGGGGGGGGGCACTGGAGTATGAGTATAAAAAGGAGAGTGAGGAAAAATAATTCTAAGGCATGAGATTTAGGGTTTCCATTCATACATGGGGCTCATAAAAGGCACTCCATTATAGGCGGTTCTACAATAGAACCGCCTTTAATCAATTTTTACTAAAATGGAAGTGTCTTTGATCGATTTAAAACCCCCTTTAAAATGAAATGCAGGACTTGGGAGGGAGCCGAGTTACTCGATTCGGGTTCGAATTAAAGGCGGCTCCTCAAGGCATTCTTTTAATCAAGGCTTCTTCACTAGTGATTGCTAGTATTCCCCTATAATTTACCATAACTGACTTGGCATGCTCTAATATTTATTGGGTTTGGAGGTTGTGCCTACGCGAGATGATCCTTTATTGGGTCAGGTCAGATATACTCAAGACACATTCATCGTGCTGGTATGCCTATTGCAATTCCCATTTTTCATTCCGTTTATGACTTGCTCTTAGTTACTTAGTTATGCAAATGCTTCTTTTGAAAATCCACGCGTTATCGTTCTTTCGTCAATGGTCTTCAACATTTGGTGATCATTCATCCTAACTTGTCTTATATTTTGAATACGGACAATTAGTTTATGCATGCTTCTAGTGATGTTCATTTTCACGTCGTCACTCAGATTATGTGTTACATCCTTGACACTTCATTTTTATTGCCGTTTCACTCTATTCCAAGTGCTCCTATTGTTTTTTGTGACTCTGATTATGATTGGGTTTGTTGCTCGGAGACTCGTCATTCTACTTATAGATATGCCATTTTCTTTTTGGTAACCTTGTTTGTTAGAGTACCAAGAAGCAGCCTACAATTCCCCCTCCAATTCTGAATTAGAGTATCGTGTCATGGCTAACACTTCAACAAAGTTAGCATGATTGATAAATCTTCTTCGAGATCTACAAGAATTGTGTTCTACACCTCTTGTGCTACTGTGTGATAACAATATAGTGCTCTCTTTCTAGCTTAGAAACCATTTTCGCATAAGAGAGTCAAGCACATTGGCATTGGTTACACTGTGTTCGTGAGATAATGAATTCTTTCAAGTTCAAGGTATATCATGTATATTTTGATTTTCAGTTTTATGATATTTTTACAAAGTGTCTTGAGGTCTAAGTTCTGCGTTGCTAGAAGTGCAATGCTTCGCTTGAGCGGGGTAATACAACAGATAACAAAAGTGAACATTCTAGGGTTCGCTAGAGCTTTAAAGAATCCTTCTTGTCGGTAAATAGGTAAATAGTATATACGGTGGTACCCATGGTAGGCCCCCCAAAGGAGCTCCACCAAATACAGAAACCAGTCCAACCTTAGTTTACATGATGAACCTAAGGAGCAAGTCCGCAAGAGAGAGGGGGGGGGGGGGTGGAGGTGTGATAGCGTAACCCAAAAGGGCAACACTCCTACACACACACCCCCCCTTTTCCTAGTTAATATAAATACCGACCCTTAGCAAGAAAAAATCTGGCAAAGGGAGTGCAAAAGCAGCCTGGAAGAAACACAGGCAAAATACCACTAGACAAATGGGGTGAGAACAAACTCACTGCCCATAAGTGAAAAATCCGCTTCAACCCCTGGCAAGTGGGGCCATCTCCATCTAAAATCCGTAATGCAACCGAGAGTTGTGAGTCTCGGGTCTTGAACTAGTGTCATCGCTGGGATTTGGATGAAGGTACAAAGATCCAAGCATAACCTAATGCAGCCGAGAGTGTCTCGGGTCTTGGATATCCCATAAAAATTGAAGCTAATGTCCAAGGTTGCACCAAACTGGTACGGGAGGATATCTGCTTCTACCATGTACACCCCTAAAATGGAGAAAGATGGGTGTTATTGGCCTTCAAACATTCTCTTGTTGGCGCCGAGGGTAATGTAGCGGGCAAGGATGTGTTGAGGCCGTGCCTTCTGTCCTCGTGGATCCCAGCTAGATCACCTTCCTGAAGATGGGAGAATGGATGCACTTGTACCACGTGCATCAAGCGTGGCGATTATGTAACCGCCCACTCCATTTTGAGCAAATGGACAGCTTTATGCCAATTTAGCACATAGTGCAACGCGGGCATATGGCGCAAATGTAACCGTTGAAACAAATCCCTCATGGGAATATCTTCGGGCCCATGAACGCATCGTGAGGCACAGAAACTACCAGCCGCGCTCGAAGACTCCCCGTAGTTCCTCCTTAAAACCCCTAGAACTCCCCACCCCTCGGGGGGGGCAGCACCCCTCGAGGCCTCGAACACCTTCTCCTCGTGCAGTCGAACTGGCACCAAGCCGTGAGAGGTTGATGGGGAACCACACGTCGAGGTCTCGAACACCTTCAGTACTCGAATACCTGAGTACCCTCGAGGTCTCGTACTCCTTCAGTACTCGAATACCTTAAACCCCTTGAGGACTCGGACACCTTCAGTACTCGAACACCATACGAAGCACTCGAACACCTGCACTTCACCTTCCCTTCTAGTTCTCGAGGACAAAGCACTCGAACACATTCAACCCTCGAGGGACTCCAACAGTCGCTTGTCCCCTCGAGCACTCAACCGCCTCCAGCCTTCGAGCACTCAGACTGATAATGCCTCGAGCAATCGAACTGATAATGCCTCCAACGCTCGATATCCTTCCTTCCTCGAGCCATCTCGCCTTCCCTTCGAGTACTCGAGGGAAAAACACTCGAACATCTGTAACCCTCGAATTTCTCCCATTGAGCACTCGAAGGCTTCTCCTGGGGTACTTCCTCGAGCACTCAAACTCGTCCTACTCTCGAACACCTCCCCAAGCTCTCGAACAACTCCTACCCTCGATTACCTCCTCGAGCACTCGAACTCCTCCTGTTCAGCACTCGAAAGCCTTCGGAACTCGATTCCTTCGAGGTATCCTTCAGTCCTCGGACCATCTTTCCATCATCAAACCATCCCTCAACTCGAATGGCCCAGCTGTCTCTTCCATGCGAAGTTCAATGCAGACCCGTAGTAAATCAGAGTTCATAGCGTGGAACATAGCCTATCGGTGTCAGTACCCAATAAATCAAGTAAATAAGACCAGTTAACTGTGCACTAGCAAGGTATTGAACACATGCTAAGCCAGTCGGGTGCTCGTTGTTTGGGCACAAGTTTACCCGGATGGATTAGGTGCTTTACCATTATTCATGAGAGAAGTTTACCCGGATGCAAAGGGCACAAGAATCCTTCTTGTATATTGTCTATTGTGTGTGTTCTACTTTCTATCACAACTTTTATAAGATATTTTGGCTATAGAGTTACATTTGAGAAATATAGAGTTCCCAACATGGATAGTGAAGCGCTAGCTAGAGCTCACCCTTGCCTCTGCCACTGTTATTAGGTCCACATACGTAGTGTGAATTCGGTGCTCCATGAGGAGCATCACCACTTAGCTAGGTTTTGAATATTAATGCGCAGATTCATTCATTTCTCTCATGAATAGTATGCAAAGGTCCAGATTCTTTGTTAAGTCCTTTCCATTTCTCGATTTGTCCGTGTCAGGGGCCATGCTAATCTTCTCTGTATCGTTCTAATTTTATCGGATGTCCCCGAAGGGACCTTTGTTAAGTCCTTTCGAAGTTCCATTAAGAATATCTAAATAGGGCAAACTTGATTTTCTGTAGAATATCAATATGGTAGGTCTTTCTTTCATGTGCAGCTAGCTAGGCATGGAAGACAGTATAATAATTTACCTAAATGGTCAACTTAATTTGTGAATTGCTATGTTACACCTTGTATTTTACTTGATTACGCCATATATATTATACAATTTAAATACTCATGTATTTTAACATTAATTTAAATAAAATTGTAAATCAATGATAATTAATGCTATTAACATTAGTATTAAATTAACAATTAGTGATAGTTAATGGCTGGTCAATGTTAATTAACAGCTTGGGAAGTGGTGGTGGTCAGCGGCAGACAGCACTGGTCAACGGCGGAAGTCGGCAGTCAACGGTGGTGGACTGCGGTAGTCAACGATGGTCGACAGAGATGGTGAACGGTGGCGGACCGTCTCCATCAACCGCGGTGGTGAATGGCAGCGGTCAGTCTCCGCGGCATTCAACAGCAGCGGCGAACTGGCGGCGGACCGCGTATTCGTCTTCTTCTCTGGCCATTCATCTTCTTCGGCCCCTCTTCTCCGGTCTTCCTCGTCTTCTCCGGCCCTTCTCCTTTCTTCTCCCGCCCGTTATCCTTCCCTCTCTGGCCTCCGTTCTCTCCATTTCTTCTCCATCCCCATTCTCTTCTCCCGCTTCCTTCTCTTCTCCGGCCTCCTTCTCTTCTCCAGCCCCTTTTCTTCTCTAGCCTCATTCTCTTCCCCGGCCCCGTTCTCTACTCCGGCTCTCCCGTTCTTCCCCGGCTCCGGCTCTCCCGTTCTTCCCCGGCTCCGGCTCTCCCGTTCTTCCCCGGCTCCGGCTCTCCCATTTTTTTCTCTTCTCCTGCTCGCCAATTTACTCTGCTTCAGTTCGAGTCACCAGTTCTCCCTGGTAAGAGGCAAACTGGGTCTCCTTGACCGGTTCGCCTTACATTGACCCGGACCGGGTCTCCCTTCCCAGTTCTCCTTTCATTCCTAGTTTCTTCTCCTTTCCTCTCATTTTCGGTTCTCCTTTCCCTTTTCCAGCTTTCTTCTCCTTCTAGTTTTCGGTTCTCTTTTGCCTAACTACCATCTACCCATATTTAATGTCATTTATTCCATTAAATTAAAAAAAGTGTAAATATTTTCTATAAATTATGCTGTAAATTTCCATTGGGTTGAAATCTCAGAATTTTTACTCTAAATTTGGGTGTTGGAAGTTCCATGTCTTTTGAGATAATTTTTTAATTATAGTGTTGTTTATTGTAATAATTAATAGTTAAATTTATGATTTATTAGTTTTTTAAGTAGAGACTTATATTCATCTTAGTATAGTTATTATTAACTGTAACTTATTAATTATTACAACTTATTAATTTATTCATCTTAGTATAGTTATTAGTGTAGAGACTTATATTCTATCTAATACTATAATTTATTATAGTTAAATTTTATTCATCTTAGTTACATGAATATTTTTTTGAGTTTGTATTTTAGTTAAATTTATTTACTTTTTATGAATTTTGATAGTTAAATTTAATTACGTGAATTATTTTAATATTACGTAAATTTTTAATTACGTAAATTTAATATTTTTTAATAGTTAAATTGAATAGTTATTTTTTATTTTTTCATCTTGGTTAGACGTGAATTTTTTTAATATGATTTATTTTAGTTAAAGTTTATTCATTTTATTAATCTTATTTACGTGTACTACTAATTTTTTAACGTGTACTACTAATAATTACGTGTACTACTATTTTTTTTTTTTTTGCTACTACTAATTTATCTTAGTTAGATGATTTATCTTAGTTATAATTTGGTTCTACTAATATGTTAGTTCGTTCGGAACATAAAATACGTTTGTTAATTTTATAGATGATTTATCTTAATTAGATGATTTGTCTTAGTTATATTTGGTTCTACTACGACGTTACTTCATTTGGAACATAAATTACGTTTGATAGATGATTTATCTTAGTTAGGTGATTTTTCTTAGTTTAAAATGATTGTACTAATACGTTAGTTCATTTGGTACTACTAATGCGTTATAATTTGGGACTACTAATGATGATATACGTTATAATTTGGGACTACTAATGATGATTTAACGAAATTTGTATTTTTTAATGTGGTTATAGATTTCATACTAGTAGTGAGAATTATTATACTTTAAATATGTGTAGGTATCTTTATGCACTTATTAAAAAATACTACACCCTGTATATTTTATTTGTTATTAGAATGATTTATGACATCATCGTGTTTGGTATAATATTTGAGTGAAACTAATTACTTGGTATTTATTGTTGTTTAAGGATGACAATGAGTCATATGGAGCGATTGCAGGGGGGAATGGTTACTCAACATTTGCAACCACAAATGTGTTTCCAAGTCACATCGAAGCTTATTCCTACCTGCAACGGACTGCTCGTCATGTAGGATTTGAACTTGTCATGGGGTCGTACAAAAAAATAATAATGGTCCCCTTAGGATATATTGTATTTGCAATCGGGTCCGAAAAGATGAGGTTGTCGATATGAGCGATTCGGATGTTGTCCGATGAAGTAACTCATCGACTAGAAGTTGTGATTGCCCATTCATGATTTTCATGAAAGAGAGTAGCACAGTGGAGGGTTGGAATGTAGTACCGTGCAAGGATTCTCGACGAGGGATGCACAACCACCAATTTTCGTTGTATGCTGAGGGGCATAGACAGAGTAGCATGCTCCATGCAGAAACTAAACAAATGATAAGAGATTTGAAAAATTCTGAAACAGCCTCCAGGCATATCAATGTGAGCCTCAGTCATTCATTTCCAGACCTGCATCCGACCATTAGGCAGGTGTACAATGAGCGATTGGCCTATGGAAGAGAAAGGTGAGGCGGGCACAACACAACTGAGAATTGTTTGCATCTTGCCACCTCCAATGGGTATATCACTAGTCACCGCTCAGCACTTGATGGTACTTTGACTCATTTATTCATGGCTCATCCTGAAGCTGTTATGGCATTTCAGACTTATCCATGGATTGTGGCCATCGATTCAACGTACAAGACTAATCGATACGGCATGCCATTCATTGAGATGGTTGGTATGTCTTCGTGCAACACAAATTTCCTGATTGCCTACGCAATTGTCGTCTAAGAAACGGCAGATACTTATGAGTGGGTTCTGAACACATTTAGAAGCTTGCTTGTCGATGGACCGTTCCCTAAGGTTGTGGTCACCGATCGTGAGATGGGATTGATTAGGCCAATTCGGGTAGTGTTTCTAGACTCTAAGCATTTGCTTTGCACTTGGCATATTAACAAGGACGTGGACCACGTGGAGGCAGTTTCCCCCATGCCCCCTGTGGTTAATCTGTGGACCACATGGAGGAAGTCTGATATTGTTGGTTAGGAGTTACCCTTCCGTAGGAGGATCGTGGCTTGGACCAAAGCATACACACCTCATAATTAATAGTTGTACCATATTTTTTGATATATTCCCGTACTGTAGTGAATTGAATTGCATCATACGCTGGCTATGGTATTTGACCCAACGAAAGAGTTCGACATACAAAAATTAACATAGATTAGCAAATTAAAAGAGTTCAGTTACGAAATGAACAAATTAAAAGCAAACAGTGCGTTCATACAGAAATGAACCAATCACCTAGGGAATGGGTTCATAATCGTGTCGTCCGCGATACTCCTCGCGACGACAGATCCAGGTAGTCAACAACTCCTTCGTACGTGGGTCGACAATTTCATGAATGGTTGTAGAGTCAAACGGATCCAACTCGCTCATCATATCATTCAACAACTGATATATAGGAAACACATATTATCATAAAGAATCAATTAGATTTAATATAATTAATTAAGCAAACAGTTAGAGAAAACTTACCAGTAAATCAAGATTTGTTGTATCTGGTCTGCAACTAGTACCATCATGTATAGGATTTGTGGTCAATGGGTGAGAATGATTCGTGAACCAATCCTCGTAATCCAAGGTACAGTCAGATTGACTAGTGGCAATAGGATACTCGGCTAGCTGACCCCTGTGCCACGCGTGTACGATGTCCTATAGAGTCAACTGCATCATCCCTGAGTAAGTCACTGAATAGCCAGAAGGATCAGCGGGCCTGGAGCAGGATTCTGGAACAATCCTAATGCTATACGGTATACCCTGTACGAAACCGAACTGGCACAAAACACAGTATGGCATGTACGCCTCCATTCCTTCAAAGTATCGAATCACGCCGCGGTAATGAGTCCTCCCCGTCGCATCCCTGACCACTTATGGCAACCAATCCACCTGCAGTTGTTTCAAAAAATTGTAACATTCATATGGAATCCAATCTACCTACAATCCTAAGAATTAGTTTAAAACATGGTAGTCATACCTGGTGTGCCTGTAAAGCATCCAATTGACGCCTGATGATGACCAGTCTCTGAATATCCTTGCCCATTTTCTCCCGTGAGTGCCACCGGTTGGCGCATCCCAGAAGAGCTGGCAATGTACTCAGTCTCGGCCGAAACATTGGAAAGTACTCGTAGATCCATGCTTGCAGCAGTGTGCAACAACCACATAGGCCGCGGGCTTTAGATCTGGAGGCAATTCCTAACTGTAGATACAAATTGGCCAAGGCTGCCGAGCCCCAGGACAACTGCGAATCAACTACAGGGAGCAGGTTGGCTCTTACCTTAGTCTCAGTCTTATCAACAAAGAGAGTTGAGGAAAACAGGGTCAACATGTAGCACATAAATTGGAAGTTATCGCTCTAACCTGCCGCTAGACACCTCGCCATCAATGCTTAGCCATCAATATTACCCCCGTTCCAGTCTTCCCCGAGGAAGGACTCCACGTCTTTCCCAAACAGTTCAGCACTTGCTTCTTGAATGGCCTCCACCAAAATGGTACTAGCAACAGAGCCACCAACAATAGGAATTACAAGAATCATCTCAACATCGTGCAATAGGACGGTCATCTCCCAGAAAGGCATGTGAAATGAGTTCGTGTCAGGCTGCCACTTCTCAAAAAAGCAGATCTCAATGCCATGTCAAAGTACTTGAACATAATCGCGGAAAGGTGCGATAACCCGGTCGCATGTATCCTGGCCTGAACAACATCGTTGCGTTCCAGGAGTGTAGTGACTAGCTGCTTGCAAAGAATTGCACGAGTGTGGCATTTTAGCACACCTCGCTCTATACCATTCCAAACATCAACTGCAACGTGGCCTCCAAAGCTGGGTATAACAAGGTCATCTTGCGGGCCACCACCCATCGGTCCATGCACAAGCCATGTTTCATCAGCTACATGCTTTCTCTTGTTCATAAGACCCTTTCCAGTGTCACCCTCAACAACATTGCACGATCCACCAGAAGACTGGGCAAATCGACTAGCTCTATTCCTATAAGTATGCCTACCTCCCCCACCAACATGTGTTGCAATTCCAACCTCCACCTGCAAAGTCGTCGCAGGTTGGTCACTAGGGGGAACATTGCATGTATCATGCCTGCCCTCGACGTCGAGTGGTGGCTCTACACCACAACCATCTAGTGGGCTACATACGGGTGCTTGATCCCCAACCTGTAATTCGAACATTGATTGCTAGCCTACTTCCTCACGGATTGAATGCACTCTACCGACAGTGAGAATGTTGAGTTCCGGACCATCCCAAGTTGCCATGGGATCAAAAACATCATTGGGCCTTGGAGAAGGCTGCTCAACTAGTACCTCGTGCTCTTGCACAAGTTCCTGTGACTGTTCATGCAACGGTTCCTGCAATTGTTCTCGCACAATAACACGACCTCTCGCATGTTTGGCCAAGGCACTGATCCCTCTTTGTCGTATACAACGACCTTCATCATTGGGTCGGCCGTTAGTGCTCATTTATAATACAAGATATATAATTATTATCATAACAATTGATTAATTGTATGAGAAAATAAAATAACATAAATACAAATAAAATGTTAACTGATATGAAAAAAATACTACATAATTTCAAACTACTTATGAAAAAAAATTAACTGCACATAAAATACATTATCAACTTCTCATGTAATTTTTTACTAATAAAGTACATATTTACTAATGCATAGAAAAATGTAAATATAACGTAAAAAAACACATTCTAAACAAAACATTTAATTCTTTTCAAATCCTATGCAAAGAACTATTTTATTTTTATTATTTACAAATTATAAAATAATTTACTTAATCATTATATAATAATTTACTTAATTATTATATAAAAATTATTATTATAATTTATTAAAATAATTATTTAATCATATCATCATAATTTACTTCAAAATTATTTTTAAAAAAATTCATAAATTTTATTTTCATAATATTAATTTAAATAATATTATATTCTATAATATTATATTTACTTTTCAAATATTTAAAATATTTTTCATTTTAAAATTTAAACTAAACAATTTTTTAAATTTACAATTTTTTCATTTTAATTCCAAATTTTTTTCAATTTATAATATTTAATTTTTCAAAGTTTAATATACAATTTTATTTACATTTTTCAGATTAAAATATTAATTTTTTATTTAAAACTTTAAATATTAAAATTAACCCTAAACCCCTCATCTTCATCCCTTCATCTTCAGCCTACAGGCTTTTCTTCTACAGGCTTTTCTTCAGCCTACCGCCGCCGTCCTTCTTCTTCTCCGCCGCCGGCGTGCCTCCTCTTCTTGCCCTACGTCACCTCCTCTTATTCTCCACCACGGTCTCCCTCCTCTCTCGCCCGACGCCACCACCTCTCTCGCCCGATGCCCGACGCCACCTCCTCTTCTTCCTCCTCTAGCCCGACACCACCATTCCGACGCACCACCATCTCCCTCCGCTCCATTCTGACATTACCAATTCTAACAATTCCAACAAATTCTAACAATCCCCAATTCTAACAATTCTAACAAATTCTAATTGATGGGCAGAAAAATCAAACCCATTCCATGATTTACATCCGGCCAGATTCAGAAAATCATACAAAGTGTAGAATTCAAATTTTTTTTTTGGAAAACTTACATTTCGGGCGAGATTCAAGCAACGTGCAATGGCCGGCGGTGGTCAGCGGCGGTCGGCGGTGGTGGTTGGCAGCGGTCGGCTGTCAGTCTCCGGCGGCAGGTGGTGGTCGCAGGTGGCGGCGGTTCAAATGGAGGAGAGCCAAAAATTTTCAAGTTTTACCCAAACTTTTTAACCCACACACTTTTATATACAAATTTTCATTCAATAAAAATAATAAATTAAAAATATAAATATATATATATATATATATATATATATATATATACGTATTAGGACGTAACTAGTAAAATATAAGGCGTAATATAACAATGCCCCTTAATTTTGATACGTACTGGTATTTGGTTTAGTTGGCCTTGTTCCTCGTCTTTGTCCTCATCTGAAAGTTTTAACATTGGATGACAATTCTAGCTAGGTATATGTATGGTATTCTTATATTCGTCAAGTACTAATCATTATAAAGTTAGCTGTTTTCTTTTCATGTACAAAACCCCATTCACATAGTTTTTACTCTGGTAGCCTCTTCTCGTTACCATGTTGGCAAAGTCTTGTACGAAATTATTTTATAGTGAGAGGGTTTAAAGTTTATTATATAAGTGTTGTTGTATGTGGGATTTGTAATATGATTACTTTTACTTAGGAGTACTATTTGAAAGGTATGCAAGAGATTAGAGCCTCAAATGCAATAAATTAAAAATCCATCTGTCGAACAAGCCCCGATCATCCTTCCCGACCCATCGATGATCTCTAGATCTCCATCTTTACTGCCCTATACTAAAAATAAATATAATGTTTAAGTTATAAAATACATGGATAAAATGCATTTATAACTCTGAGTTCTTAGTTTAATGCACGTCTAAGTCTTTTGAAAGTGTACATATATCCCTTCCAATTTTTTAAAAGTACACATATAACCCTCCAGTTTTTTCGAAAGTGCACATATATCCCTGTAGTCGGAGATTGGCATTTGAAAAATTGAGGGTATATCATGTGCACAAACAAGTGCACTTTTGAAAAATTGGAGTATATGTACATTAAATAAGGAACTGGAGACATGAATGCACTTTATTGAAAATACATTAAATGTTGCATAACTTATAAAAAAAATGCCATTTTTCCAAGACCCAACCCCTAATAATAATAACCAAATGTACAAGTTATAAATTCAAGTACAAACGACTTCTTTAACCCCTAAACTCTTGTCATCTTTCACCTTTGGTTCTCTGTTTATTTTTTAATAGTCTTGACTCCTAAACTAATAGAAGTGTTAATTCGTGTCATTTTGTTTAGTTAATCCGTTAAGTTGAACTTTTATTGACATTTTGACGGGCGAAAATATCTTTTCTTATTTTGTCCCATAATTCTTTGCAATTTAGAAGAATGTCTTCTCAATCCGTGAGTACGGCGCATGATAAATCTCAACTCAGATCTCGTCATCATCGCTGACATCTGAATGACTCGAGAAGACATCTTGTTAAATTTCAAAGTATCTTGGGCTTCCATCTTAAAACCAATTGGTACAAAGTGGAGGTGACCTAAGACATTATATGTAAGTCATATGTCTTCAAGAAACCGATGTGGGATATATTTTTCAACACGCCCCCTACGTGACAACGTGGAAACACTCCAAAACCCATATCGGGCAAAGTTAAAGGGGATCCACACATTGGCCCAATAACCCAACCTAGGCTCTGATGCCATGTTAAATATGAATGTGTGTTTTCATTAATGGTGCAATGGTAAAATATATAGACAGTCTTTATAGAGTCAATAAAAGAAAATAATTTTATCTAAGGTACAATAATATTGCAGAAGATATACACAAAATATCTCCTACATTTGTTTTCCTGTTAGTTCTGCTAAGGCTATACATTTGTTTGAACTTATTCATTGTGATGTTTGGGGGCCTCATGGTTCACCCTCTTCTAGTGGAGCATTTTTATTTTTGACCATAGTTGATGATTATTCCAGAGCTGTTTGGGTTTATTTATTAGTTTCTAAGTCTCAAGTACCATTGAAGATGAAGGAGTTCTTTGCGTTTATTCAGACACAGTTCCATCGTCCCATTCAACGAGTTTGAGCAGAAACTGGAACCGAATTCCTGCCTCTCAGATCGTTTTTTCTGGAGAAAGGTGTTCGTTTTGAGACCTCCACAGTCTACACACCTCAGCAAAATGGGCGTGTGGAATGAAAGCACAGACATATCCTTAATGTTGCTCGTGCTCTTCGTTTCCAAGCTCATTTGCCTATCGACTTTTGGGGAGAATGCATTCTTATAGCGGTCTACCTCATCAATCACACACCAACACCGAAGTTAGATAGCCGAATGCCTCATCACTTCCTATACGGTCGTGCACCAGATTACTGCCATCTCTGTGTGTTTGGTTCATTGTGCTTTGCCTCTCAACTTCCCTAGCTGTGGGATAATTTTACATCAAGAAGTCGAAAGTGCATTTTTCTTAGCTACCCTCTTGACAAAAAAGCTTGGCGTGTTTACGACTTAGAGTCTCGAGCTGTATTTGACAACCGAGATGTGATATTTTATAAAGATTGTTTCCCTTTTGCACCTGTGTCTGCGAAGACGATACCTGCTGGTCCACTGCCATCTCTGTCCCCTACCGTATTTGATGACTCTATTCATAAGCTGTCCGACCCGGTGGAGCCGCCCAATCTCGATCAGCCATGGCCAGCTCATCCCAACCTTTAGCCACTTGCCGCTGGGACGCGCTGGCCGTCACTAGACCATGACCTGCGGACGTTTGTGACGCCAGGGCCACAACCATCTAGGACCGCTCTACGACCAGCTTGTCTTGAGCTCCAGCCATGGCCACCCCACCAGCATGGGAGCTTCTTTAGCCGCAACCGTCCGTGGTCAGCTCTCCACCGCGAGCGCCTCCAAGCACGTCCTTCCAGTCGTGGCCGTCTGTGGCTGCCTAGCCAATGCAGGCACATCCTATTGCGTCCGTCGCGCAGTCGGTTCTTGCTGAACTTGACGTGCACTTGCCTGTTGCTGAGTCTGTCTCACCACCAGCTGCTTTATCTGTTGTCCGTCCTCCCAGTACGCGTCTTTGTCAGCTTCAAACTAAATTGAAAGACTACATCTGCACTGATACTCGCTTCATAAAACCCCCCTCTGCTGATCCCGCATCCTTTGTTTTGATATCCTCAGGTACTTGTTACCCTATTGCTGATTATGTTTCTTGTAGTAATTTTTTGATTTTGCATTCTAGACTTTTGGCTGGAGTGATAGATGTTGCAGATCCAGTTACTTTTTATGATGATTATCACCACGCTCATTGGCGAGCGGCTATGTGCGACGAGATTGATGCACTCGAGCGGAATAATATCTGGGTTCTTGTTCTTCTTCCTCCTGGCAAGAAGGCTATTGGCTGTAAGTGGGTTTTATTGGACTAAGTTTAAGTCTGATGGTTCTATTGAGTGATACAAGGCTCGTTTGGTTTACATGGTAATCATCAGATTGAGGGGACTGAATTTACTGAGACATTTGCTCTTGTTGCCAAGATGAGTTCAGTTCATCTTTTCTTGGTTGTTGCTACTATTCGTGGTTGGGATCTTCATCAGATAGATGTTCATAATGCATTTTTTCATGGTGATCTTGAGGAGGAGGTGTACATGTGTCCACCTCCTAGTTATACACTTCCGGCACCTGGGTTGGTTTGCAAGCTTCACAAATCTCTTTATGGTCTACGCCAGGCTCCACAGAATTGGTTTGCTAAACTTGCTGCTGCTCTTTTCCTCTTTGGGTTTGTTTCGAGTAAGGCAGATTACTCCTTGTTTTATTACTTGAAGGATTTTTTTTTCTCTTCATGTATTGGTTTACATTGATGATCTTATGATTATCGGTTCCTCTCTTGTGATGATATCCGAGTTAAAGAAGTATTTGTGCTCTTGTTTTCATATGAAGGATCTTGGTGCCCTGAAAAATTTCGTAGGTATTGAGATTGCTCGTCGGACTAATGGGATGTTTCAATCTCAGTGGAAATATGCCTTGGATATTTTGTCAAATACTAGTTCATTGGCAGCTAAGCCCACAGATTTTCCCATGGAACAACATTACAATTTGGCGCGAGATGACGGTCCTTTGTTTGATGATTATGCGCAACATCGCAGACTTGTTGGGAAGATCATTTATCCCACCACCACTCGTCTTAAGCTTAGTTATTCAATCCATACCTTGGCCCAGATCATTGAGAAACCGTGTTTGGCGCATTGGTATGCGGCTTTGCGAGTTCTGCATTATTTAAAGAGTCATCTTGGTCAAGGTTTATTTCTTTCGACTTAGAGTTCTCTTCAGCTTATAGCATTTTGTGATTCAGATTGGGCAGCTTGCCCAATTACTAGGAGATTTTTTTACTGGATATTTTGTGAAAATTGGTGAATCTCTGGTTTCTTAGAAGACGAAGAAACAACCCATTGTTTCTCGTTCTTCGGCTGAAGCAGAATATTGGACTACAGAAGTTGCGTGTTGTGAATTGTTGTGGTTCAAGTAATTTCTTCGTTCGTTGGGAGTGGTGGACCCTACTCTAATGCGTTTGTACTGCGATAGTCAGACGGTTCTTTATCACTACCACAGAGACCCCTCTCTAGCACCGGTTTTTAAAACCGGTGTTAAAAATCTCATAGCACCAGGTTTTTAAAATTTTAACGGTTTTTAAAACCGATGTTAATTTAACACCAGTTTTTTTAATTTTAACACCGGTTTTTTAAAAACCGGTACTAAATTTTACAATAGCACCGGTTTTGGAAAACATTAGCACCGGTAAAAAATCGGTGCTAAAAATTTGAAAATTTCATTTTCCCGCCAAAGAAATAGCCAAAAATTTTAAAATAGCACCGGTAAATATTTGTAAAATTCTATCTTCCCGTCAAAAAATTCAAAATATCACCGGTTTTAGTAAAAAATGGCACCGGTTTTAAAAACCGCTGCTAAAAATAAATAAAAAATAGCACTAATTTTAAAAATTGGTGCTAAAAATTAAAACTTAGCACCGGTTTTTGTAAACAATAGCACCGGTTTTACAAAATCGGTGCTAAAAATTATCAAAATTCATTTTCCCGCCAAAAAAATAGCCAAAAATTTTAAAATAGAATCGGCGTTTAAAATATAGCACCAGTTTTAAAATCGGTGCTAAATATTTGTAAAATTCTATCTTCCCACCAAAAAAATCAAAATAGCACCTGTTTTAGTAAAAAAATAGCAATCGGTGCTAAAAATAAAAAAGAATAGCACAAAACCGGTGCTAAAAATTATCAAAATTCATTTTCCGCCAAAGAAATAGCCAATTTTTTTTAAATAGCACCGTTTTTTCCAACCGGTGCCAAAAAGTAAAAAACAGCACCGTTTTTGGAAGAAAATAGCACCGATTTAAACCGCCAGTAAAAATAAAAAAAATAGCACCGGTTTTGGAAGAAAATAGTACTGGTTTAAACCGGTGCTAAAATTCTTTAATTTTTTTTTATAATTTTCCCGCCAAAGAAATCGCCCAAAAAATTAAAAACTTTATCTTCCTGCGAAAAACTTCTAAATATTTGTCGAAATTTCAAATAATCTTCCCAAAAATTTCATGAGATGGGAGAGCCTGCGCAACCACTCTAAGCTATTTTTTTAACTTTCAAAATCGTTCACTTCTTTTGTTGACTTTAACTAATAACTAAGTTAAGTTAAATTAATCAATGATCAACCTTTATTGACCTAATATATACAAATAAGAATACAATTTTTTTTCATTAACTAATTAATGTTCAACCCTTAATTGATTTAGTACAGATAAATACAACTTTAACAAGTTAACGGTCAAACTTTACTTTACTTTCAATATATAAACACTAATAACTAGGCCGGCTTTGACTAATCAACGGTCAAACTATGCTTGACTTTCAATATATAAACACTAGTAACAAAGTTGACTTTAAATAATTAACGGTCAAACTTTATTTGAATTAGTATATGATAAATACCAATAAAAAATGTTTGACTTTGTCTAATCAACAGTCAAACCTTAGTTGACTTTCTATATATAAATACTAATCAACGGTCAAACTTTACTCGACTTTCAATATATAAACACTAATAACTTGGATGACTTTGTCTAATCAACGGTCAAACCTTACTTGACTTTCAATAAATAAACACTAATAACAAAGTTGACTTTAACTAATCAATGGTCAAACTTTATTTGAATTAGTATATAATACATACTAATAACTAGGTTGACTTTGTCTAATCAACGGTCAAACCTTACTTGACTTTCAATATATAAACACTAATAACAAAGTTGACTTTAACTAATCAGTGGTCAAACTTTATTTGAATTAGTATATAATAAATACTAATAACTAGGTTAACTTTGTCTAATCAACAGTCAAACCTTACTTGACTTTCAATATATAAACACTAATAACAAAGCTGACTTTAACTAATCAACGATCAAACTTTACTCGACTTTCAATATATAAACACTAATAACTAGGTTGACTTTGTCTAATCAACGGTCAAACTCTACTTTACTCTCTCTCTCTATAGAAATACTAGTGACTAAGCTGAGTGACTAAGCTGAGTAAGCTGACTCTCTAAGGCGAAAATAGGGCGCAACCCTGCTACTGTTCACCGTAGTCCATTTTTGCCGGGCTTCTCCTCCGCGGCTCTTCTCCTCCGGCGAGGGACCCAACATTAATGTTGGGTTCCTCACCGGGAATCTTTTGATGTATGATTTTGAAGACCCATAACAAGACACATCTCAGAGAAAGTCAATTTCACAGATCTATTCTTCGATCTTGAAATTGGGAATTCTATTTTTATGGAGGAACACTCACGAACACCACGGAGGAAGTTGGCGAAGGATTTGGTGACCCAAGGAGAAGGTTGTCCTTCTCTGAACACGGAGGAAGACTCCCGAATGGGAATCCGACCCAGACCTGAACCCGATGCAATCTAGGGTTGAAGCCCGGTCCTCAATTTTGGGTTGCTGACAAGGATAGTTTGGCAAACGCCGTCCATTGTCCCAAGTAAGTTTTCTCTTTGAACTTATGAGGATTTGTGCGGATTGGTACGAATGGTGTCAATTTTTTGTGAATTTATTGCATGAATTGTGTGGATTGATGTGCGAGTTGAGATGCAAATTTGAGTGTATTTATGTGCGAATCTATGTGAAAATCTGTATGGATCTGTTGTTCTGGTATGAAATTGAGGAAACTCTGTTTGTTTGAAATAGAGTATAGAGCGCTGATTTCTCGTCTTAGGATGTAATTAGTATAGAACTCTATTTTGTGCGGATGGCTGTGAAAGGTATGGATTTGTATGCTAAATCTGTGCGGAATAGGTGCATTGTTGTGACTGCTATAGAACTCTGTAAGGAATGGTTTCATGTTGAATGCAGAATTGTGACGAATTTTAGGCATAAAAAATTTATAGCATTTGGGTGCTCTTAATCTAGCAAACCTGTTTTGCTGGTTTTGTTTGCAACCTTCAACCAAATGCTATGCTCTTTTATGCCAAAATTCTGATCTATTTTACTGCCTCATGTACACATAAGTATGGATTCTTAAGGAGTTCTTCGTGAAAAATCTGGGTTGGATTAATGGTTAGGGAGAATCTGAACAGCTATAAAAGCTACATTAGGTGGATTGCGGATAGGTAAAATGAGGTTCATATGGGAATGAGATTAATGTTGGGTTCTAAACATAGAGTTTTCAGCTGATGCAGGTGAATTTTATGCTCAAATCCCAGACACCCGACCGGCCTAGCTTGTGTACAAACCCCGGACTAGTCATCCCGCCTCGCTAGTGCTCAGAACCTGGTCACTTTCCAGCCTTGCGTGTGTCCAAAACCTGGGAAACTTCCAGCCTGGCAAGTGATCAAACCCCAGTCATCCCCTCCGGCCTTGCCAGTGCACAGATCCCGGTAAACTCCCAGCCGCGCCTGTGCTCATTGTTCGACTGTGCTAGGCCTGGTCTAGTTGGCATTTAGACCAACAAGTTATGCTCTATGCCTAGAACACGGAGTTGTCTCTATTCACTCATGAACATTCATAAGGAGATCTTCATTTCGGCATATTGGAATGTTATTGTTTCATGAGGCACATACCTTTGGGATGCTCTGATTCAAGACAGATGTAAAGAGAAGTTCCACTATGTGTTGGTTGGATCTAGCCGTTTGTCCCCGGCGGCTGGCCATGGTGGTTTGTTTTCATCAGAATCATAAAAGAGAACATACCCAATAGGTTATCCTTATTCTTCAATTTCATAAAAATCCCAGGAAGAAGATGAATGGAAGAGCTTATTCTCGTAATTGGTGGTTTTCTACTTTGCCAAGACTCTAGTGACTAAACGGCGCCGGAAATACGCTGTATGGCAAGTCAGCTAACAGTTGGCAGTCTCGAGGGCTGAAGGGTGGTTGGGGAGGGGTAGGTGGTTCCAGGGCTGAGGATTGGTTCGAGGGCTGAGGGATGGTTCGAGGGCTGAAGGATGGTTCGAGGGTCCAAGGGTGGTTGGAGAGGCAGGTGGTTCGAGGGTTGACGGGTTGTTCGAGGGTTGAGGGATGGTCGAGGGCTGAAGTATGGTTCGAGGGTTCAGGGATGGTTCGAGGAACGGCTAGAATGACTCTCGAATGGTATTTTGAGGGCCTCGAGGGTAGGTGGTCAGCATGGTGGTTCGAGGGGGCATTCGAGTGTCCAAGGTATTCGAGTACTCGAGGGAGGCATTCGAGTGATGGAGTTGTTCGAGTTCTCGAGGAAGGTGTTCGAGTGCTTAAGGTGTTCGAGTGCTCCAGGGGGGCATTCGAATGCTTGAGGTATCGAAGGGGCTATATCCTCGAAGGGGCACTGCCCTCGAAGGTGTTATACCCTAGAAGGGGCTCTGCCCTCGAAGGGGTTATACCCTCGAAGGGGCTGTGCCCTCGAAGGGATCATACCCTTGAAGGGGCTCTGCCCTCAAAGGGATTTTACCCTCAAAGGGGCTCTGCCCTCGAAGGGGTTTTACCCTCGAAGGGGCTCCGCCCTCGAAGGGGTCCACAAATTTTTTTTGCAGCAGCTTCTCTCCATATGGCTGAAAGGATTTCCCATGGTAGCAGCATGGCCATGTAGGTCGGGTAGGGGGTAAATTAATTCTGCGTACGCAAATTAATTAACCCCTTGCTAGGTATCACTTGGAATTAACGGTTGAGCTATTTGCATGTGTTGCATTGAAAAGTGTAAAATGGCATCAGGCTGTCCATTTGCCTAAAATGGAAAGAACGGTTACAAAAATGTTACGCGGGGCGTGCGTGGTAGAAGTCATGCTCGGTCTCTTATCCCTAGGAGGTCTATCCATGGGGAACACTTGGGAGCACAATGGACTACGGTCAAACTGTTCCCAACCCCAAAGAGAAAGCCTCGACCCTCATCCAGAGACCGTTATCGAAGGCCAATAACACCTCTTTATCTTCATCTTATAGGTGTACATGGTAGAAGCGGTGTGCAAGCCCTTTTAGGAGGACAGGTCATACTACTTCATTCAATGGAAGGCGGAGACCCCTCTCGGATTTGAAGACACCCGTGGGGAGAAAACCACGGTGCAAGAGCCGGTTCACACCACCGGTAGCATGGATGTAACATGGAGCGAGGAGGCTAGTGAGTTTGTTCTCATGCGCCTCTGTTTTTCAGGGATGGCTTATACAGGCCCCGGTCACCACGATGGGTTGTAATATTTTTCCATGGATGGTTTCCACAGGTGATGTGTCTATTTTAGGCGCATTATTTAGTAGTATTTAGGATCACTTTTGTGCTCTTTTATTATCGAGAGCTTGTGTTTTACCTTGAAATTCACTTAGGAGAGGTAAAAGCAACTTTGTACTCTTTTACCTCTTTTAAGTGGATTTTGTGTGACAAGGGAAGAACACGGAACCAACGAAGACCGGAAGACATTGAAGACTATACTTTCGAAGACTTTTGGATACTCACTTCGAAGACATGAAGACCGGAGGCCGTTGAAGACCATTTTGGAGCTGTTGAAGACTTGAAGAGTGAGAGGGATGGCTATGAAGAAGACAAAGAAACAATGCAAAACTGTGGCTGCCGTCGCGACCCCGTCGCGACACCATCGCGAGCCGGGGCACCGTCGCGAGTCGCGACGAACACCGTCGCGAGTCGCGACCATCGGGCGGCCAGAAATCAATTTTATTTTCTTTGCACTATAAATACCATCTCTTTTCCCTCTTCTTCTCCAAGCTTTCCAGCGCGCCTTTCTCTGGTTTTGGGCGCCATTTTTAGGTTTTTCTTCTTCTTTCTTTTCTTAGCTTTCTCTTAGTTTGATTATGTCTTTTGTTGTTGTTCTAGAGTAGTTCTTGTTCTTGGGAGCAAAGGATTGAAGCTTCCACTATCTATGTAGCAAGAACTCATTTATATCTATCTATTTGGTATTTTTGCTATTGTGCAATTATTGTGCTTTGAATGTTAATTGTTGATTGCATTGATGTTGTTGAGAGCTTGATGATATGAAATGCTTGGATTAATTGCTAGCTAGGGTTTGGGGGATTTGGGTTAATTTCCCCCCTGTTCTTGTTAAGCAATGTGAGAGTATGAATTAGAGCTTTCGATTGCGTTAGTGTGTTGACAATGTGCTAGGCGAATGTGATTGATGTCGAACTCTTCGTCATGTTCGTTTGTGTAGCAAACGAGAGAGTCATATGCTCGCGGAATCTCGTGTAATTGCATGAATTGGTTCAATGCCTAGTCACGGTGTAGTGGTCATAGGCATTGCCAAGCTTGTTGGTCCTTCGTGCTAAATGCCACCAATGTCGCCTTGAGTCATGGTCGCGACTCGGGAGCCATTGGTGAGGTTTGACGAGAGATGTCGAATTCACTCTCGCAAACTACGAACTAAGAAGGACAGGAGTTCAGTCTCCACGACAAGTAGTTGAAGTATTGAATAGGTGATTTAAACTCATTCCTGAAGCATTTGTTGTTTGGCGTTTATGTATTCTTGACGGTGTGTTTCACTGCATGTGTGCCATGAGTGGTTTGAGCATGGGGAGTGCTTGTGTGGTTGAATTGCTTAGGTGTAGGAACGTGACGAATTCCGTAGCACCTTTGCATGAAGATCCATGAGCATGAACTTAGAACTCCTCGTGGTGTGTGTGTTGTGGTACTTGCTAGATGGAGTGTGTGAGCGTTGGGTCATGAATGCTATATGATGGAATGCGTGAATGATTCGATGAACTACATTAGATGTGGAAGTGGATATCCGTTGCCCCCAAGGCATTTTATCTTTGTAGTTTAAAACCCCTTTTCTTAGTTTTGTTTGATGATTAGCATAGTCACTTGACGTTGCTAGTTATCTTGTCTTTTTACTTTCGTAACTTAGGAAACCAACCAACCAACCCCCCCTTTACTCGCTTTTATGTGTGTGTATATATATTTACTCCTAGCCTAGTATATCAACCATTTGTGTGCTTAGACGCTTAGGAAGATCCCTCTTCTCATTGGACGACCCCGATTTGCCACTATCTACCGAGTTGTAGAAAGTAAGCATTGAGGGCTTATAAATTATCTTTTGGCGCGCGGGCGCGACGACCGCCCGCGCCTGTCAACAGGCCCCGGTCATCACGATGGGACTAGCTTCTTTTGGCCACCTGGTTGTAACATCTAGATCAGGGGTAGTATTTTAGGTAACATGTATTAAGGGAGTGGGCCAATGTCCCCACTCCCGTACATTCCCATGGCATTTTTTTGGGCCACCTGATTGTACCATCTAGATCAGGGGTAGTTTAGTAGGTTTCATTGTATCATGGGAGTGGGACAATATTCCCACTCCCGTGGACTCTCACAGTTTCTTTTTATTTACCATTACCTTCGACTAGTGACTAAGCTGACTTTAACTAATCAACGGTCAAACTTTACTCGACTTTCAATTTATAAACACTAATAACTAGGTTGACTTTGTCTAAACAATGGTCAAACTATACTTGACTTTCAATATATAAACACTAATAACGAAGTTGACTTTAACTAATTAACGGTCAAACTTTATTTGAATTAGTATATGATAAATACTAATAAAAAAGGTTTGACTTTGTCTAATCAACAGTCAAACCTTAGTTGATTTTATATATATAAATACTAGTGACTAAGTTTACTTTAACTAATCAACGGTCAAACTTTACTCGACTCTCAATTTATAAACACTAATAACTATTGTCTAAACAACGGTCAAACTTTACTTGACTTTCAATAAATAAACAATACTATTTAACGGTCAAACTTTATTTGAATTGGTATATAATAAATACTAATAGAAATGTTTGACTTTGACTAATCAACGGTCAAACCTTACCTGATTTTCAATATATAAACACTAATAATTAAGTTAACTTTAACCAATCCACGGTCAAACTTTATTTGAATTAGTATATATAAATACAAATTTAAAAATTGCAGTAAATAAGTGAAATGACTATTATACCCCCGTGTAAATAAAAATAAAAAAGGACACCCTGCCCTCATTTCTCCACTTTCTTTCTTCCCGAAATTCTTTCTTCATTTTCCTCGCCGCTGCTTGACTACTTGATGATCGACGATGGTTCGATTGGTGTGGGCAATGGTGGTTCGATTGGAGAGGAGTCAGCGGCGGTGTGATGGACCGGCGAAACGAATGTTACCTGGAGCAGTTGTGGAGCAGCGGTGGGAAAGCGGCGCATTGCGGCGGTGGATAGGGTTTCTGGAGGAGCTAGGGCGGAGGTAGGGGGTGGCGGAGGTAGGCAGCGGTGGCACACGATTCTTTCTGCTGGCTGGTGGCGTGAAATTCTAGCAGAGCTAGGAGGTGGTGGAGCTAGGGCGGAGCTAGGGCAACGGTGGCGCACGGTTCTTTCTGGTGGCTGGTGGCGTGGGTTTCTGGCGGAGCTAGGGCAGAGCTAGGAGGTGGTAGAGCTAGGGAGGTGGTAGGGGGTGGCGGAGCTAGGGCAGCGGCGGTGATTTGTATAGATTCGCCATGGATTTGTAAGTCTTATACACACCACATATCTCACATCGTGTTCTTGTTTTAAGTGTTGATTTTGGATTCTGTATGCGATATAAATTTGTGTTTTATTCTTTAACTTTTTTATTTTGTTTATATTGTAATTTAGGAAGCCTTTCTTTAATTGTTGAGATAAGGTAGCATTGGTATGCTGGAACATTGTTGAGATAAATGTATTCTTATACCGGTCTTGTAGAGTGTATTTTAATGTCATTGTTTGTTTTGCATTTTGTTAATTTTGTCGTGAATCTTGGCACATATTGTCAGCTAAACAGGGGATTAGAACCTTTCATTTAAACTACAAAGCATTAAAGTTTCCCAAAAGATTTTCTAAAAAATGTTAAGCTTTTTGGTGATGTAAACATTGATCTGGACACATCATTGGGTGATCTTTGAAGGTAATCTATTTATTAAGTAACTGTTGCGCTTATTGATGTTAAATGACTTGTGGAAGTTTGCACCTAAACCTTATCTTTACACTTCTTGCTCCTAGCTCATTTTGATGAACTTGGGCTCTATGCAGTGGAGATTTAGTTAGTTGCTTACTTTCACTTTTTTTATTCAGAACAAAAAAATCAGCTGTGTTGAACTTAGTAAATCTCATCTTCTATAAATTCTCAGGAAGAAAGTGGTGTTTTAGTACGTGGTGGTTTTGGGGATCGCGGTGGATTGCGCTGTCAAAGGAGTGACAATGGCTACCAAATACGCAAGGGAAGATAAAATTCCTTATCTTGGAATTTGCCTAGCCATGCAAATTTTTGTGATTCAGTTTGCTAGATCTGTGACTCCTACTTCTTTGAAGCATAATGTATTTCTAATTTTCCGTTTGTGTACATCTATCTTACATATCTTACATACTATGCACCTTCAAGGTTTTGAGTTTGTAAAAGGCTAATAGTGAAGAATTCTATAAACACACACCCAATAAAGTTATAATCTTCATCCCAGAGGTATTTATTCATTACAGCTTTGTTTTGTTTTTGGCATTTCCAGAGTTGTTGGATTACTGATGCTTCTTTGCATTTCTCTAGGACTCAACAACGCATATGGGAAACACACAGAGACTTGGTAGCAAGAAAACATTGCTGCAGACTCCTGATTGTGTCACTGCTAGACTGTATGAACTTTGTCTTATCATGTGACATGCATGGTTGTTATCCCATTTGTTATGAATGCTACAAGTTAAATGATGACTTTTAAGGGAAAAGCAAACATATTTTGAGTCCCAGTCAATTGAAGTTTTTGTTGATGCTTGTTGATATGTTTCACTTTGGCATTTTAATGTTGTATTTTACTTTAAACATTTTTTTTGTTCTGTAGCATATGATTTATGTGAGTAAGATTGTTACATTCATTTCATTAATGTAATGAATCCGCATAGGAATAATATGATAGATATGTGTTTATCTTGGTGGATTATTTTGTGCTTTACTTTACCGAATGTTGATGTGTGACTGAATCAAATTGAGTTATGTAGCCTTGTTAAGTACTTAAGGTTGATATACTGATATGAAAGTCTTTATTCTGGCATAAGCTTCTGGCATGCTTTCCAGTGATCTATTGAATAAGCTTTTGGAAATCATATTGTGCACTTAACAATTTATTTGTTTGGTGTATTGGACAACTTATAGTTTCCTACTTAGTAAATTTTTTAACTCAGATGCATGATCATTTTGCAGGTTATGGTGTTCAGGGCTCGTGACTTAAGTGCGCCTTTTGAATCTGGACACATTTATAAAACAAAGTGATACAAATGATTAGTTAATCATCAGCTAATTACTAAATTCTCATCAAGTCAAGATTCGTACAGATTATTTTAAACTTTGTCATCTTTAACGTTGCCAGTTTAAGCTATGGGGGGAAGTTCGGATGTTAAAGCTAGGAAAATAAGGCATCCAAACTCTCTTCTTTTGACCTTGGTGCAGAAAAAGAAACTGAAAGCTCATTTAGATGTAGAGGAGGAATACTGTAGATATGATAGTGATGAGGTTTGCTCAGAAGTTTTGGAGGGCTCTAAGTTTTTAGTGGAAGTTCTCCATTTCATGGACCTCAAAAGCTTCCAGGACTTCCACACCACGGTGAATGGGGTTTGCTGTTGTGTCGGGGTGAGGGTGTCGTGTCGGTGGTGGTGAGATTGATTCCTCTCCAAGGTCTCTGCCACAATGTTTAGTCTCATAGATTATTAATTTTGTATCATAACTTTTTTTGGTTTTATTTCTATATTATCAATTTTGTGAAGTTAATTTTATTATTAAATTGATGTCCTATTAAATTGTTAGTTTCAGGTCTTTTTCTCTTCCTCTGAAAGTTGCAGCGCGCTGCCACTTTCAGAGGAAGGGATTTTTTATTCGTTATAAATATTTTAGTACCAGTTAAAACTGGTGCTAACAAAAATAATCGGTGCTATAGCGGTACATTTTAGCACCGGTGTAAAAACCGGTGATAACTAAAAACCTGGTCCTAAAAGTATGGATATAGCACCAGTGTTTTTCCAACCAGTGAAACCGTTTCATCGGTTACTTGGGCACCATTTTTTTTGCGAAAAAAATGGTGCTAGAACATAAAAAAAACCGGTGCTAAAGGGGGGTTCTTGTGATAGTGTATATTGCAGCCAATCCAGTTTTTCATGAGAGGAGGAAACATATTGAGATTGATTGTCATTTTGTTTGTGATTTGATATAGTCTGGTGATGTGGTTACTTATCATATTCGTATTGCTTGTCAGCCAGCAGATTTATTTACCAAGGCGTTTAGACGACAGCTATTTCAGACTTTGCTTGGCAAGTTGGGCATTCGAGATCCTTATGCTTCAACTTTAGGAGGAGTGTAGGAGATATTTTGTGCATATATTCTGCAATATTATTGTACCTTAGATAGAATTATTTTTCCTTTATTGACTCTGTAAAGACTGTCTATATATTGTACCATCCATGAAAACACACGTTCATATTTTACGCATCTTAACTTGGATCTCACACAACTTGGGAAGACATTTTTCTAAATTGCAAAGAATTATGGGATTGAACAAGAAATGATATTTTTGCAACTCAAAACGTCAATGGAAGCTGAACTTAACAATTCAACTAGATGAAAGTGGCATGCCTTAAGACTTCTATTACTACAAGGACCAAGAGTGTTCAAAATCAAAATAAAGATGGTGAACGATGACGATAGTTTAGGAACCAATAATGTCCCTAAATTCAAATAGTTAACTTGTGGCTAATGCATGGCGAATGAATTGATTGGCCAATCACCAAAAGAAACATTTTAACCAAGGAGTACCAAATTGATGAATTAACATGCCCAAATGTAGAGATGGCATTTTAAAATGCCATACTAACCAACTTACCAATTGAACCGTGTATCATTTGTATCGAATATGTTGGTAATCGATAATGTAGTATGATAGTATCGTACCACACATTTGTGATGGTATGGTAATGGTATTGAAAAAATATTATTATGGAATTACCGTACCATACCACTATTTATATATTAAAAATTAACTAATATTGTGTGAAATTTATGCTTTTATTTAGTTAAGATTCATCATTCTCTAATATTAAAACCAATGGAAATATTTGAAATATGTAGTTTATGCTTTGGTTCCAATATATATCTATCGGTAAAATTTTAAAATATTTTCTTAAAGTAGACTTTTTTGACAACTAACCTAAGTAATATGGTGATTTGATGTTTATTTTTATTTATTACAACGAGATTCCTATAACTTTGAAAAACTTATAAAATGTGTCGCAATATATAAATAATAATATTTTGATCCTTAAAATTATTAAAATGAGGGTTTTCATCATTAGTGTCGATCTAAATTAAAACTTTGTGCTATTATTATGTATAGAGAATATTTAATTTTCTAAAATTAAGATTATACAATAGAAAATCTTTAACTATTTGTAATTTATTTTATGAGAAAAAAACTGATTGATTACATCTTATATTTGGTGGTATTCGTTCTAACCAACTTCTACGTATAAGATGTATTGGTATGCTAAAGTTTTGGTATGGTATTGATTTTTTAAAATAACATACCAGCATTATTAGTATGGTACGTAATATTAGTAAACAGAGATGATAATTTTACCGAATACACCCATGCCCAAATGTGTTAATTGGAATCCAAGTCATGATTCACAATCAAGTTGGTTGTTGTCATGGTCTGTTTTCAGCACCTTTGACTTTAGAATATAGATGATGGAGTCACAACGCACAAGGTTCGCCACAAAAAACTCTTTATTCTTCTATTTGATGATGAGATTCCAAAAGCACAGTTTTATCTTCTTTTTCCTTCTAAGCAGTGAGTAGGTGCCATCGATTTGGAATATATACCCAAAATGTTCCTTTCCCACAGTTTCTGTTCCATTGAAACCAACTCTATGTGACCTGGATGGATAAGGTCTAGTACAACCTTGTCCAAATTTTACTTCTTGTTCAATTCTTTGCTCTTTTTTTTTTTATTTTATTTTACTTTTGGCCCATCATTGTTACACTTCATGTCCTATTCTATTTTATTACTATATACTATATAGTGTTGCACTTCCTCTATTGATGAATAGTGACATTCACTATAATCCCTCTGTTTCATTTTATTAGAGTAAATTGGGTTTTTTATTAGATATTGATTGATTCTGGATAAATCATATTGACTAATCTAGAGTTCTACTCACATTATATTTCCTTATTGTACTCTATATATTCTTGTCAGCAATACAATAATTTATTACGGAAAATATAATTCTATCATGGTATCAGAGCATGGTCTAATCCAAGAACCTAAAACCTAAAAATCAAGTCGGCATTTTTTTTCTCTTCTCCTTGTGCCGCCGCCTACTTGACCTCCCTCCCTTCCCTTTCTCCGATCAGTTGACACTCTTCCCAGTGTCTCTCAACTATCCAAATGGCCAAAGAAAAGCTTTCATACAACACACTGCTTCGCATGATGCAGATCAATCTTACCCCTACCAATTATCTTCCCTGGAAGTGTCAGGCTAGTTATGTTCTCAGGCCTAAAAAAGTCTACGGCTTTCTCGATGGCTTGACTCCCTGCCTGACTCGTTCGTCTCCGCCGCCGGTCGACTCCTCCTCCTTTGCATCGGTCACGCCCACCCCTCCTGGTGGCGCAAAATTTGATCCTCACCCAACCTACTTGAAGGCTATGGCTGAGTATGAGCAATGGGTCGATCAAGATCAACGGGTATGCAGTCTTCTGTTTTCTTCTCTCACTCCAGAGGCCCTTGCTGAGATTCCTGAATGTTCAACCTCCAAGGAGATTTGGGATCATCTTGCTGCAACCTATCAGAATAGAAACACTTCCACCATCCTCTGCCTCCGTGCAGACGCTCATGTTATTCAAAAAACCGGTACAGTACATGAACTCCATCTCAAATTTAAAGAAATCTTCGACCAACTGTTTGTTATGGGTTCTCCGGTTATAATGATGATCAAATAGTTTGGTTTCTTACTGCCCTTGGTAATGAATTCAAAGATTTTTTTGCTCCCTTGATAAATTCTTCCCCTACGCCCCTTTATGCTGAAGTTTTGTCACATGCTAAGAATCATGAGGCATTTTTGAAAAATCTCCAAGGGAGTTCAGTACCCTCGTCTGGTCCAGTCATTTTTTTTGCAGGTAAGAAGCCCCCAGTCGGCCGTGCGTGGGATCACCCGTCGGCCAGGGGCGGCGGCGCGTGGGGTTTACGCGCCACCAGAGGCTGCCGATCTGGTGGCCGTCGAGGCGGTCGGTTCAGTTCTGGTCCCGGTCAGTTCACGGCTGGGGCTGGTTCCGGACGCGGCTGTCCTCACTGTACTTGGTGTGGTCGTCTGGGCCATTATGCTGCTACTTATTACAAGATGTTAGCGCAGACTCGTCGTTCAGACTCCATGCACTTGGCCAATTTTTTTTAGAATTCCCTGCAGTTAGAGCCATTATCTCGCGCATCAGACTGGTATGTTGATTCTGGTGCTACCAGTCATATGGTGTCTTCAGCCTCTGGCCTTGACAGTATCACCCCTTATTCTGGTAATTCTCATATTTTTGTTGGTAATGGTGCTTCTATTCCAGTTTCTCATATTGGTGATTCTCAGATTCCTGATAGTTTGACACTGTCTGATATTTTGGTCGTTCCTGCCGTCACTAAGAATTTACTGTCTACTAGTAAACTAACCAGGGATTTAAATGTTTTTGTCACTTTTGATGACCGAAACTTTGTGATTTAGAACAAAGTTTCCAAGGTAGTCGTGGGCAGGGGCCATAGTGATGGAGGACTGTACGTGTTGGACAAGGGTGACGTAGCACTAGTTTCCTTCTTGCAGCAGAATAAAGGATGGGCATCGTATGAGCTTTGGCATGCTCGAATGGGGCACGTGCTAGCGACTATCAACTCTGGTTTACAGAAGTCCGTTCTTCTTTCAGTTTCCTCTTTACTACATAAACCGCATACTTGCGCTCCTTGTGTTATAAGCGTGTTGCGCACATCCTTGACTTGGTACATTGTGATTTGAGGGGTCCCTCCCCAGTTTTATCTGAGAATGATTTTTTTTATTATGCCTTATTTGTGGATGATTACTCTCGCTTTACTTGGTTTTTTCCACTGCATAAAAAATCCGAGTTCTTTGATACTTACTCGCAGTTTGAGGCCTTAGTAAAGAAATAATTTACGTCCAAAATAGAGGGTATTCAAAGTGATGGTGGCAGTGAGTTCTTAAATATGCTCCTACGATCCCATTTTACCTCAAAAGGCATTCATCATCAAGTTTTGTGCCCATACACCCCGGAGCAAAATGGACAAGCCAAGCGCAAACACAGACATGTTGCAGAAATTGGCCTTACTATGCTTTTTCATTCGCATCTACCATTGTCCATATGGGATGATGCTATTTCCACTGCAATTTACACTATAAAATGGCTTCCCACTCCGGTTTTACAAAGGACTTCATCTTATGGACTTCTTTATCAACGTGATCCAATTTACTCAAACTTCCATCCTTTTGTTTGTCGAGTATTTCCATATGTTCGTCCCATCACAAGTTATCTCCTCGGAGCATTCCTTGAGTTTTCATTGGTTACATATGCCATTATAAGGGTTTCTTCTACCTTGATCCTACCACTGGAAAGATCTATGTCACCAGCCATGCTCATTTCGACGAAGCTATTTTCCTTTTGCCTCATCTTCAGCCTCGGCAACTGGTGCCGCTTTATTGACCTCAGATGTTTCTGCCATTCTGGATACTAACGGTAGTCCAGGCCCACTACTCTCGAACCTTGATCAGCCGCCATCTACGCCCTGCACTATTTGCTCGTAGGACTTTGTTCAATCGTCTCTTGACAGGTCATCCCCACCACGGTCTCTCCGGCTCCATCTCATCTGGCCTCTTCACCGCAGCCTCGTACTCATCGCATATCCACTGGAGCTATTTGGTGTCGAGACTATTCTGATCTTGTGGCTCATGGTGTTCTTATTGCCCATGGTGTTCTTGTTGCCCTTCTTGCTCAGTCGGAGCCCACTGATTATCGTTTGGCTTTGAAGGACCTATCTTGGGTCGCTGCTATGAATGAAGAGATTGCTGTTTTGCGGGGCCAGCACACTTTAGATCTCGTTCCATGCCCATCTGGTGTCAACATTGTTGGATCCAAATGGGTTTTCCAGCTGAAGTATCATCCTGATGGTACTGTTGATCACCACAAAGCTCGGCTTGTTGCATAGGGTTCTCTCAGATTTTAGGCTTCAATTTCAATCATACTTTTAGTTTAGTGGTAAAGGCTTCCACTGTCCGGACCCTTCTTTATATTACTACTATGCGCTCCTGGCCTCTTCATCAGTTGGATGTCAAGAACGCTTTTCTGAATGGCATTCTTGATACTCCGGTATATATGGTGCAACCAGTTGGTTACAAGGAACCTCTTCATCCAGATTATGTATGCCACTTGCGAAAGACCATTTATGGTCTTAAGGAAGCCCCCCGAGCTTTGTTTCATTGGTTCAGCATCTATCTATCTCAGCTTGATTTCCGGTGCAGTTCTGCTGACACTTCCTTTTTTTTACTCTCTCGAGGCTCGTCATTGCTATATCTCTTGGTCTATTTTGATGATATTATCCTCACAGGCAATGACTCTGGGCTTCTTCGACAGCTTATTGATCGGACACATCAGGAGTTTTATATTAAGGATTTGGGCGCCCTTCACTACTTTCTTGGCTTAGAAGTATCACCCACTTCCTCAGGTCTACTTCTCGGTCAAGTTAAGTATGCCCGGGACATTCTCACTTGTGCCAAAATGTCCGATGTTGCCCCGGTCTCTACCCCATTTGTTCCTGGTTCGCAGTTACACAGCTCTACCAGTCCGCCATTTCAGAATCTGACACAGTGTCGATCCCTTGTTGTGCCCCACAGTATCTGACGATTACCAGTCCTGATTTGGCGTATGCGGTTAACACCATCAGTCAGTTTCTTAAGATCCTTGTGATGACCATTACGCTGCAGTTACTCGGATTCTTCACTATGTCCGAGGTACTCTCCATTTTGGCCTCACCTTTTGCTCGGCCAGCTCTCCTGAGGTCTTGGGGTATTCTAATGCTGATTGGGCCCATTGTCTCGAGACTCGACGATCTACATATGGCTATGCAGTCTTACTTGGTGGAAACCTTATTTCCTGGAGTGCCAAGAAGCAGCCTACCGTCTCTCATTCAAGCACTGAGTCATTGTATCAAGCTCTCACCAACACAGCCTCGGGGGTTGTCTGGATGACTCATTTGCTTCGTGAATTTCATGTTCCGCTTTCGAGCTCCCCACTGCTGTTATGTGTCAACAATAGTTCCATCTTCTTAGCTCAGAATCCGGTTGCTCACAAGCGGGCCAAAAATATTGACATCGACTGTCACTTTGTACGTGAATTGGTTACTTCTGGAAGTTGCGTGTTGCCCATGTTTCCACTGGTCTTCAGATTGCTTACATTTTCACCAAAGGACTCTCTCGTCCATTGTTTGAGTTCTTTCGGTCCAAGCTCTACGTCACTGAACATCTGACGTTTCGCTTGAGGGGGGGTGTTAGAGTAAATCAGGTTTCTGATTAGATCTTGATTGATTCTGGATAAGTCATGTTGACTAAGTTATAGTTCTACTCATGTTGTGTTTCCTTATTGTACTCTATATATTCTTGTCAGCAAAACAATAATTGATTACGAGAAATATAATTCTATCACATTCCAAACTTCACACTTCACTTTATGTCACTATTCACTATCTAACTTTGACCACATATTTGAATGGATATATAAACAATAATATTATCATACTCCCCCCATCCCAGCCGATTCTGCACACTTACCATTTGGCAGTCAAAGTTGTCTTACTTCGACCACATATTTGAATAGATATATGAACAATAATATTATCTTATGAGATTTTGTTAGATTCGTCGTAGCATGCAGTTTATAAATATTAATTCTTATGCCCCCGTTATTGTCCATAGTTACATATTTTTTGGAGACCGTAAAAAAGATTCTGTGCCAATTCCCCTGGAATGGAGGGAGCATATGATATGGTTGGATTCGTCATAACTAGTAGTATCTAAATATTAACTTCTTATTTTTTATTATTATACGCGGTTAAACATGTTAACGGTCAAACATGTTCTTAAAGATCGTAAAAAAAGATCCTATGTAGGCTAAGGCGGATTGAAGGGAGTATGAAATTTGAAATGGGACACCAGACGTATATGTGAAATGGGGCTTTCCGGATTGTCCCTAGTGTTGCTAACCATTGGCAACGAGGCTCCAATGATGCTAAGTTGAGTGGATTAAATAGCACACATCTAAAATTACACCAGAGATATTGTAAGATGACTCTTCGTTTAAAAGGTTGACTAAATTATTTTTAAAATAATTAAATTAACCTTCATAGCTAGATTGGGTTCATGGATGTTCATTCATTTTCATTAATAATCATATTGGCACTGCCATTACAGAAAGATAGAAGCCTTGAAATTGACAATCTCACTAGGGGAAAACCCTTGATTAAATGCATGCAATCAAAGACGGTTCCAAATCCGAATGAGATTCTGAATTCAAACTCCCTTCCAAGTCACGCATTTCATTTTAAAGGCGATTTTAAATCGATTAAAGACGGTTCTTTAAGAATGGCCTTTAATGGGCATCGATTAAAGATGGTTCTATTGAAAATCCGTCTGTAATGAGTTGTCTTTGTTGGACTTTTGGACCTAATTATATATAGCTAGGGTTTTTCTCTTCCCCCAAGTTGTTTTTCCTAACTTCCCCGGATCCGCCGTTGATGACTCCTCCCCTTAGTTTTTTCCTAACTTCCCTTTCCTTAGTTTTTTCCCCACCCGTGCCAATGACTTCTCTTCACCACCACCCATTGCCCCCCTTTTCCTTTGTCGGCGACGATAATTACCTTCCTCATCTTCGTTTCTCCTCACATTCTCCACCGCCGCCACTAATATTGTTTCCATCGCTGCCGCACATAAGAACACATCCACCTCCGCCACCTGGCCTCCTTCACCGCAGGGTCACTTCCTCCATCAATGGGTCTCCTCCGTCGCTAGATCGCCTCCGCTGCTGGAGATTCGAACGTGTTGTTGTTGTTGTTGTTCCTGTGTTGTTTTTGTTGTTGTTGCTCATATGTTCTTATTGCTTCTAGATCTAGTTTTGCTTCAATGCCGAAAACCTCAGCTATATTTTTGGAACCTTAAATAGGTTCTGGATTTGGAACCTATTTCATACCAGCCTAATTAAAGGAGGTTAACCGCCTTTAATCGGAATCGATTAAAGTCACTGGTTTGATATAATAGCCTGTAATCGAGGGTTTTCTACTAGTGTATACAATAGAACCGCCTATAATCAATATCCATTAAAGGTGGTTCCTTAATAACCGTCTTTAATCAGTTATGAAACACTTTTAACATGAATGGGAGGCATGGGAGATTAGATCTGAGTTCAGAATCTCCTCACGAAGCCGAGTTTGTCAAATCATCAAAGGAATCCCCTTTGATTGTTGCTTATAATAAAGGCTTCTACAATAGTGGTCACAACTCTATCCCTACTACGTCTGCCCCACCTACACCCCATTTCCCCATAAAACTTCACTCTAGCCACAATAGCACCATCACAACCCCACCACCACCGCAAGCACACCACCCATCCCACCGCCTCGTGCCTTATCACCACCAAACCATCACAATCGCTTCAGAAATTCATGCACGTCATCCATCTTGCCACCTTGTAGTGTACCACCGCAACACCACCACCACCGCTTCACAACCATCCCAGTGTACATGCACAACTTTCACCATCCCGTCATCTTACCATCAAGGTGACGATCACATAACTGCCATAATTGCCAACTTTAACAACGACGACATGATTACATTAGGGTAAGAGTATTTTCGAGTAATTTAAACTCCAAACTGTGGATTCCCAATGAAGTTAAATTTTGGCGATCATGACGTCACTTTCCGGCAATCTTCGTCGGTAGGAAGAGCGTTTATTTGGTTTAGATCAATCGATGTGGTTAGACCGATCCATACTGGTTAAATTAGGTAGGAGCTGGTCTTCAGCAAACAATGGGTACACATCCAAAGTGCGATCTCTCGTATTACCAAAAAAAAGCTTTTAATTTGTATAGTAAATGTTTAGCACCTTTGTGAAATGGGTATATCCCATCTCAAATTATTACAATGGTTTTAGGTACACAATTTTTTTGTTTTCGTGTAACGGATGTATCCTGCCTTATGTTGTTGAATGATTAAATAATTATAATTGGCTTTTCCATACTGTTCATTAATGAATATAATTATATTTTTAAAAAACGGAAGTAATGAAATATCATAATGAGCATCCCCTTTGTGCAGCATTACATGGGACATAATTTTATAAAATTTATTTTCACCCGTGTTTCATGGCACCCGAAAAAAGCAACATTACTTGTAATTAAACAATAATTAATTTCAAGTGCTAATGATGATTAGCATCTTTAGAAAAAGAGGTTAGCGTATATTAACCATACATGAAAATACAAAATCTATTTTATGTTTCCACCACTATCTTGTGGAAAACGAGAAAGCAAGAGATTAATTACTCCCCAGGTGAAAGGTGCAATTTTAATATTTAACAAGTTAACAAGGTCAAATTTTGGTTTCGTATTTGAATAAATCTATAAATAATTTTATCATACGTGATATTGTTTATTTATCGCAATAAATTATTTTTAAATATTAATAAATTATTTATAATTATTATACATAATTAAATATATTATTGATCAAACATGTTTATTGTAAATCGTAAAAAAAATTTATGGCTGTCCCAGAGAGATTAATAATTTTTACTTTGTATTTTACGAAAGACATGCCATCTTTCAACTTTATGAGAAGGGAAAAGGATGACGTTGTAATCTACTAGCTAGAGAAGGGGAAATTCAACAATGAACGCCACGAGGATCATATACACGTGATGAGGATAATGTTCATAGACTTTAATTAGCTAGCTATGGTCAATGACCAACCCAAATCAAACGTCATATTTTAAAATAGTTAAATGCAAAAAATAAATACTTCTCCATCCGTCTTACAATTATTGACCTATTTATTTTTTTAAAGTTAAATTTAGTAAACTTTGACCATTAATAAAGTTAATATATATATATGATAAAAATATCACATGAGATATTGTTAGATTCATCTTACAATGTTTATTTTCTAAATATCGATTTTTTATATAGAATTAGTATGTGTTGCTAGATATATTGACGATCAAACATTATCATTGAAAATCGTGAAAAAATAAAGAGGTCAATAGTTGTGGGACAGAGGAAGTACAGAGTATTAATGACTGTTAAAAAGGCCTTTTAACGGTGGTTTTAACCCGTCATCTCTGGTGGAGCCGTCTATCATCGAACCATTGTCTATTGACAAACCGTTGTTGAATGGAGTTCCGACTTTAGAACAATTTCAAAATTAATTTTAAAAAATACGCTGGAATCAGAGCAAACACAACACATCACCAATACTGCCATTGATATACTGTCATTGATATATGTTTGAATATAGACATAAATATCATAAAAAATCAATCACCATTTGCACCTCCACCCAGTGGTGAAACCAGGACGTTATGTAAGGGGTGGCTAAAAAGAGGTAAAAAATTTTTTTGCTACGCTAAATAAAACAAGTCTGCCCAGCGGCAGATGGACGGCAAGTGCGCGGCGGTCGGTGGAAGTCGGAAGAAAACGAGGAAGTTTGCAATTTCTTCACATACACCGTAGGTTTATGTGATTTGTATTTGGGACAATTGGGTTTCAGCCCAATTGGCCTCATTTTTTTGGCTTTACATTAACAAAACAACGTCGTTTCACTTAAGAAAAAACGACGTCGTTTTGTTTAGTTAGAAAAAAAACCTGGGTCATCTTCTTCAACTGACGCCAGGCGGTGCTACAGCTCAAGGGGGGATAGAATCCGGTGGCTCCCGGTAGTTCTAAGCCTAAATTCCGGGCCGCCGGATCCTAAGGGTGGCGCTAGCACCCCTCGTCCCCTAGTTCCGCCCATGCCTTCATCGATTGATCTTCAAATTCAACACCAGTATCCCACCCATATATCAACCAATGGCACCAAAAAATAACTCGTTAAAAATACCAAAAAATAACTTAACACCCCTATCACCATGCATATCAAAGAACGCCCATTAACTTGTAACTCAACAAACCAAACAAAAATTAACGTTTTTGTACTTGCCGATGCTTCCCATCCAATCATCCACCATCAGGAGAGGAGGAAATCGATAAAGCAAAATTTGGGTTAGAAAAGAAGAAAATCGCGAGGAACTCGATGTTCCTCGATAGGGTATTTGGGGAGATGTGTCGATGACTAGGAAATTTGAGGTCAGGAAAGGAAGATTGGAGATAATTGATGGCTGGAGGAAGGAAGATCAAAGCACTACTGCAGGGACCCCCCCTATGGCACCGGTCATTGGGGCAATGGCATTGGTATTTCATGCCTCTAGTCGACCGGTAACTAAGTAGTATGGTCTTGAAACGTAGTTACTATGGCACCAATTTTATTGAAAATTTTTATTACAGCATCGGTATTTAAGATGTTGGTGCTGACTGCCGAATACTTGTTAATGATCACTAGTTCTTTCGTACCACCGACATATGAACAGAAACCGGTGCCTAAAACCGGACAAATTACAAATACTAACACTGGTTTGTTTTTTTATTTTCCGGTGCTTTTGATTTGGAGATGGATGTCTAAGCACCGATAGTATTATTTGTAAAACCGGTTTTTTTTTTAAAAAAATTGCGATTTCCTTTTTAAATTTTTCCAGGCCGTCCCGGAATTGAAACCTGAGAAAAACTCGTAGAAGAAATTCAGACGAGACAAGAACACAATATAAAAATTAAATTGATGGCAAGCAAGAACATTTGAAAATGTAACAATCTTCAGTGGAAAAAAATAATCCATTAATATAATAATATTTAAGAAAAAAGGTAAAACTGTGTCCCAATCAAATACACATTGAAATACACTAGGTCCACCGAAGTCTTGGATTGTTAGGAAGACACGTTCACCCAAGCTTCACACCTTGTGTCCATGGCGTCTATTATCTCCTTGCCATTGTACGATCCCCTTGTCGGGAGAAATATCTATTGTGCACAAAATAACTCAATGATTAATAACGTGAAAGTAATCAATAAGTAATAAAAAGGAACTTTTAATTTTTAATATGTCAACTAACCTACAGAATAAGATTTGTTGAGGTATTGTTCAGCCTTAGTTGTTCCATTCAGTTTTTGCAAACTACGATTTGTCGAAGAAAACAATTTAAAATGTTAAAAATATGCAGCATTTAAACACCAAGGAAACACGGTGTGTATAACTATTTTTTAACTATGTATTTAACTTTAACAATGATTTCATGTTAAACACATAATGTTAAATAGTTAATGATAAACACACTACTGGGAGAATCCCCCATAGGCACCGGTATTTTCACCCCATAGGCACCGGTATTTTGAGAATTTTCATACTAGTGCCTAAGTAACTCGGTGCAAAAGGTACAGTGCCATAGGCACCGGTAAGTCGTATTAGTGCTGGAATCTACCGGTTCTAGAACCGATTCTGGTGTAGTGTCATAGGCACTGGTAAGCCGTAGCAGTAATGGTACCCGTGTTGGTACCATTACCAGTGCTTATGCATGAAATACCGGTTCTAGTAAATAGGCGATCGTTTTAAAAAAAATCCGGCCAGTGAGAATAAACTCACCGGCCGGAATATGAAACCCAGAACGAACAAAACACAAAAAAATGTAAAAAACTGGAAATTTCATGCCACAACCCAAAACTTAATTACATATAATTGAAAACACATAACACATCTCAATTCATAAGACTTCATTATATATAATCAATCATCTTAAAAATTAGAACCTAATTTTTCAGAAACCCTAGATAACATCAAAGAACCAAAAGTGAGGTCGGATCTAAGCTGAACCGGAAATTTTTGTGGAGCTAGCAACTTCGACCAACAACCAGAGCACCGCGTGGAGATGGAGTCAAAGCTGGTCCGGGAGATGGAGTCGGGGAGGCATCAAAGTGGTGTCAAAGCGGAGGAGTTGGGGAGATGGAGTTGAAGCTAGTCCCGGAGATAGAGTCGGGAAGGCGTCGAAGCGGAATTGTCGGCACTAGGCATTGAGGTGGCAGCGACAGAGAGTGAGAGGTGGTGGAGGAGGAGGGAGAAGATAGAGAGGAAGTAGAGGAGAAGATAATGAGAGGGAAATGATGGAGGGTAGATTTAGGGTTTCAGGAGTAGTATACATAGGCAAATTTTTAATGGTTGAGATTCAATCAACAAAAGAAATCCACGGTTCAGATGAAACACAGTTGGGTTTTTTCCCAAAATACTCATACCGGTGCCTAAGAAATTGAAACACATCTACTTAGGGCTGCTTTGAATGTTTTTTTTAGAAAGAAATTGAACCCGAGAGCAAGCCTTGGAAATAGTTTCTAAGTGTTGAGCATTGGTACAAATACCAGTGCCCAAAATGCTCATACCGGTGCCTAAATATACAAAACGCAGTTGCTTAGGGCTGCTTTGCATGATTTTTTTAAAAATTGAACTCAAGAGCAAACCTGGGAGCACCAGTACAAACACCGGCTCTTAAGTAACTAATATCGGTGCTCATTCCAAAATTTCAAAATTTAAAAAAATCTCTACAAAATTTTGAATGAAAATTAAAAAAATTCATTATCCCGCCTTAACATAGCACCGGTATGAATAAACAATAATGCCGGTGCTAGTATTATTTGATCTCTAAGTTAACTTTTTGATTTTTACTATTAGGTTCACAGAAGAAATTTGTAAGCGGCGAATCAAAAAGTTGAAGACACCAAAATGCAATTAAATAAGAGATGGATGTGTCTTTAAAATTCAAGGTACAATGGGTGGACGTAAGTGCCTCTAACATATTTTTGGAAAATTACGCTATGGCCCAAAAATTTGTTACAACATTATCCTTCTGTCCAAAATATACAAAAAAAAATTTATTCTTGCATAAATATAGAAATAGAAAATAAATTATTTTTTTGATGAAATTTTGAAAAGCGCTACTACATGTTCTTTAGTAATCTAGTGTTGATTACTTAGAAGATAGAAAGGGAAATAAGAAAGGATTATATATATGTTCTTGTGTGCGATTGTTAATAAATATTTTGGCATGGACTTGAAATATACAGTGAGAGTGTATATGGTAGCATCACGTTCGACCGGATTTCAATTTGGAGTTACAAGTAAAGTTTTTACTATTTACACTTAGGTCCCTCCAAGAAAGTTGGAGTCGTCGAATCACGAAATTGGCGGAACCAAAATGCAATTAAATAATATATGAATGCATAAGCACCGATTTTTTGTGTACCGGTGCTGAATTTCAGTTTTTTAGCACTGGTATCACTAATATACCGGTGCCTATAAAATTTTTAGCACCGGTATTTCGGTACTGGTACATTTGTACCGGTGCCTATGTACCTATTTTCCAGTAGTGACACACCATGCCTACTTGGTGCTCATATACTACAAGATCTCCACATTTGAAATTGTGGAGTTCTACAAATGTTATTGCAATTTTCATAATAGAAGAATCATTACTTAGTCAGAGGGCCCTACATGAATAGAAAGTAACCAATGCAGTGCCCTTTAACTAATGCTTCTTCTATTAAGCTTGTGCACAATACGGTTTGGCATATAAAACGATTTGAAATGTCAAAATGAAGCAGCATTTAAGCACCGAAGAAACATGGTGTGTAACTATTTTTTAACTATGTATTTAACATTAACAATGATTTAATGTTAAACACACCATGCCAACAAATAAACACAACATGCTACTTGGTGCTCATACACTACAAAATCTCCACATTTTAAATTGCGGAATGTTACAACATTTTTCATAATGGAAGAAGCATTACTTGGTTAGAGGGCATGAATAGAAAGCAACTTGTGCAGTGTCCTTTAACTAATGCTTCTTTCGTTAAGTTTGTGCACAACACGATTTGGCATAGAAAACCTTTTAAAATATCGAATGAACCAGTTTTACAACACCAAGGAAACATGATGTGTATAAATAAACCATGTCAAACATGTCACGTTTCCTTGGCGCTGATAGACTGCAACATTTCCACAGTTTAAACATCAACTTGAAAACATCAAAACAAACAAAAAGACCTGTAAACCTTAATCTAGTTCGTCACTCATTCAAAACATTGTAGTTGTTCAACGCATTTAAAACTATACCATGAACACTTCAACATCCCACAATCAACTATATCACATAAATTTTAGAAAAAATCTTCAACATCGTACATAGTTAAATAGAAAATTACAATTACATATCTCACCCATTATATATCTAGAAAATTACACAATCAACTATATCACACTTCAACATAACACAATCAACAATATGTCATACGTTTTATAACATGATACAAATTTATTTTTTTGGAAATAAAGAATACATCTCATTACCAAAAACAGTTAAGTACAAAGCGATTACATCCAGCTCTCTAACTCCCTACACCATCTCTTCACTTCCTACCATCCATTTAACACACTTTTCCCTCAATTTATTATTCATCCAAAACCTATACACAAGACATTCCACACTATGTTTTCTACCATATTTAATGATTTAGTACTACCAAAACTTTTCTCAGTCCTCCTTGTCCACATCTCATACAGAGGTTCTGCTATTGTTGTTTTTAAAATCCCTGGCCTCGATCCCTTTCCTTGGCACTGCTCTAGGATCCAGCTTTTCTCCAAACTCCATCTTTCCGGGCTTCTCTGAATTCCCAGCCATCCTTGAACTACACTCCATACTCTCTGCCTGTGACTTCACATTCATTGAACAAATGCTCGGCATTTTCATTAGCCTCACAGAACACACATTTTCCCTCCTCAATCAAACCAAATCTCAGTAACCTATCTTTAGTTGCCAGTCTTTGTTGCCACCCCATCCATACGATGAACTGAGCTCTAGGTCTGGCTAAGTTCCCATAGAAAAACTTACACCATGCCACCTTTTCCTACTCACCCAACATCCACGTGTATACTTCTTTAATTATGAATTTGTTCCTTTTCTGCATTTCTTTCCAGGCTTCCAATCCCTGTACCCGATCTCTACACTTAAATAGTCTTTTCATCATCCATGATCCACAGTTTGCAATATTCATGGTGTTCAGATTCTTTCCTTTTATATAGTGTGAGTGCACCCACCACACCTACAACTTATCAGCCTTGTTACTCAAATTCCACAATAGTTTTTGCTATGCATGCTTCATTCCATACCGATAGATGTATCAAGTTCAATCCCCCAACTTTCTTCTAATTACATGCTTTCTCCCAAGCCATAGGGATTTTCCTTTTGTTGTATTCTGATCCACTCCATAAGAAGGATATACACAAAGCTTCAATGTGTTTGATCACCTTCCTTGGCAAAGGTAGACACTGCATCTAGTAGCTTGTTATAGCAAACAACACACTTCTTATAAGTTGAACCCTACCTGCATAGCTTAACAATTGGGAGCTCCAATGGTTTATCCTACCCACCATCATCTCAATCATAGGCTGATACATATGCATATACAACCTTTTACTTGTTATACCTAAAAGGCAGTTGCCCTTCTTCAATACTTGTGCATTGTATGAGTTCTTGTTTTGTGCAGTCAATAACCCCACCAAAAAATACTCTACACTTTGCCAGATTAACATCTAACCCAGTAGACAGTTTAAACTTCAGTAAGCCAGCCATCAGAACCTCCACCGATGCCTTATCAGCTTTTGAGAAAAGCAATAAGTCATCAGCAAAACTCATGGTAATGATATTCAACTTATCACATATGTCATGGAATTTAAATCTCTTCTCCTCCCCCAAAAATTTTAGGCATCTAAACAAATATTCCATGACTTAGACAAATAAGAGGGGTGAGATAGGGTCACCTTGTCTCAGTCCTCTTTTTGCGACCAGGATTTTGGATGCTTCTCCATTCACCATGTACCTGTAAGAAACTGTTGTTGCACATTTCATCACCCAGTTGACCAACTTTCCAAGCATCCCTAACTCTATCAAAATCTGCTCCAGAGCCCTCCAGTCTACAGTGTCATAAGCCTTCTGCAAGTCCAGTTGGAACATACATCTGGAGGGTCTTCCTTTCCTTGTAAGCCCTCTAATGAGTTCATAGGCTAGCATAATGTGTTCATGAATCCCTCTCCCAGGTACAAATGCAGCCTGTGTTTCATCCACCAACTCTTCCATTACGGACCTCAGTCTAGATGTTAAAATCTTAGAGATCATTTTATTAACTTGTTGAACAGCATGAAATTGGCCTGAGCTCAGTCACCCTCGTTGCATTTACCTTCTTGGGAATTAATGTCACAAGGGTACAGTTCACTGCCTAGTACATATTTCCCTCTGCAAAGAAACTCTTCACAGCTCTGATTGTATCATCCATCACAATATCCCAATTCAACTTGAAACTTTTTGAGTTGAATCCATCCAAACTTGGATCTTTTAGATCCCCTATGCTTTTTGATTGTATCATCCATCACAATATCCCAATTCAACTTGATTTTTTTTGAGTTGAATCCATCCAAACCTAGATCTTTTAGATCCCCAATGCTTTTTACAGCTTGTCTTATCTCCTCATCAGTTACTTCCTTGATTAGTGTCTTTCTCTCTTCTTTCTCCAGTACTTTTCCATTCCTCAAAGCTGTAATATCAACCCCATTCAACTTTTCAGCAGTAGTACCCAATAATTTCTCATAGAACATCACAATCTTCTCAGACATCTCCACCTGATCAGTACATAAAGAGCCATCATCATTTTCCAACCTCTTAATAGCTAATTGCATGTTCTTCTCCTTCACTGTAGCATGGAAGTAGCTATTGTTTCCATCCATCAGCCTCAACCAATCAACTTTAGACCTCTATTTGGCTATCTTCTCATCAACTTCATTCCACTTTAACACTTCCTTAGTGCATTCTACCACCTTCACCACACTCTGAGTGTTCATTTTATCCGAATTGAGGTCCTGTTGTGCGTTAATCAACTATTCTCTTGCATTTGGTAGATTCCTTTTTACTCCATAAACATATTCCATGTGTTGTTTCAGTACTTTCTGCAGCCTCAAAAATTTCCTCCACAATATAAACATTGGATTACCCTATATAGGTATTGTGCAGCTACTTTGAATCGCCTCCTTTACTCCACCGTTATCCATCATACAGTTCATAAACAGAAACAGTGTATTCTTCCTCCTTTTCACCTCCTCCATTATTATGCTGATTAGAGCATGATCTGACATACCAGGTTCTTCCACCCTTATCACTACATCAGCAAATCTCTGAAACCAGTCTAGGTTACCTATTACTCTATCAATCCTAGAGTAAATAGTCCCATGTTGATGCCTATTACACCAAGTGCAATATTCTCCCTCCATATCACATTCAATCAGTTTAGCCTTTTTCCATCATCTCCCTCATATCAATATATTCACTTCTCTCCACCTGGTTTCCCCCAATTTTGTCTACTATCTTAAGCACATTATTGAAGTCTCCAAGTGCTATCCATGCTCCATTCACCTTTTGCTTAAAATTCACCAAATCCCTCCATATTTTTTTCCTTTGTGCTAACAGATTAGCTGCATAAACTGCAGTCATATTCATTAACTTTTGATAGTTTCAAATTCAGTACCTCGCAGTGAATGAACTAATCAGAACACTTAATCCTCTTAAGAACCACTTTGCTGCTATCCCACATTATCTAAATCCTTCCATTATGATGCCCACTGTAAATGTCCTCAAAATTCCATTTCATCCCAAACTTTATCCTTATTTTTTTAGCTTTTTATGTTTTGACCCTTGTTTCTATGATCACAACAATTGCAACATTCAAAGCTTTGAGATGGAAGCTAATCTCACTGATTTTTGCTGGCTTATAAGCCCCTACGTTCCAAGATAAAATCATGAGATATCCCCATATCTATCTGCAAGATCATTCCAAATCTGCAGATGAGATGGTTTGTCCCAGTGATTACCCTTACTAATTTTCTTTTGAGTCTGTCCTTCTATCACCACTTCTTTCCCTTTCCCAGTTTTCTCCTCAATCATTGTATTCTCTTTTATGCTTTTCTCCTGAGTCTTTCCATCTACCACCACTATTTTTCCCTTTTCAGTGTCGTTCTCCACCAGTATACCCTCATTTCTGCTTCCAAGCTCCATCTATTTGTTCTCTCATTTCTTTGCAGAACTCTGATCTTCATTCTTCACCATCCATTTATGTACTATTTTCCTTGTTACCTCTCTGTTTCTACAACTGTGCCCCCCAACTTGGCATTTCTCGAAAAAAAAAGGTGGCCTTCATTCATACTCAACCTTCTGGCTTATCTTCACTCCATTGAGATCCTTGATGTTGATACTTTCTTTCACCTTCTGTGTTATGCCCATATCAACTAGTATTCAAGCATAAGAAACCCAAAATTTCCTAGCAGTGCACTCATCTATGACTATTGCCACCTCTAGAATACTTCCTATTTTACCCAAACTCTTTGCTCCCCAGAGATGGAGAGAGAGTCCTGGCAATTTCACCCAGATAGGTAGTATCCTAATCATATCCTTCCTGAGCTCAAAGTTAGGTTTCCAGAGATGCAAGAACATTGACATATTATTAATCATATATGGTCAATTGCTCATCACCAAATCTCTACCCTCCTTACTTATGAATTTCAATAGCAAATACCCTTACTCATTGTAAAACAGTTATGGTAAGGCAACAAAAGACCAAAACCTTTGCATAAAGTTCTTCACAGTAGTCATAGTAAGCTTACCCCCCCCCCCCCAAACATACATTATCAGAGAATTTTTCCAGAATTCAATCTCAAATCTAACATCCTCCTCTTTTATTTGTACTTCAATTTCTCCATTCACAATTAATAGGGCATTAAATTCAATTTTTTATCCATCCGGCTATACCCTATTATCCTATATCACATCCACCCACAATCTGTTTCTATTTTCAACTTCAATTTTAACCTCAGGCATAGTTTGTACCTCAAATTAGGGCTGTTGCTGATTATCACTTCCATTACCCATCGTCTTTTTATCCAAATCTTGCTCTGCACTCCCCACGTTCAGCTCAACCTCTGATCCCATCTCATTCCTTAACTCCTGCTTCTGCTTACTCCTGGTACTCCCTTGTACAGTAATCACCTTGCGGTTCGCCAGCGTGGCCACCTTCATCTTCGATCGGCCGCAACCTTTCTTCATGGTTGCAGAAATTCATGTTTAGTGTGTGAAATCGCCCACAGTTGCGGAGCTTTTCAGTATTTCAACAAGATAAAAATTTTAATTGTGACAAACACCTAAACATGGAACAATCATCTATATCATAGGGGAACAAAATTTATTTTAGGCAAAAGCACCTAAACATCAAACCATACACAATGAACTATATATATATAATACACATTCAATTGAATCACAAAATGAACAAAATATCACGCACCCCAAAAATTACCAAATTGGAAAAAAGTCCCACATGCTTGAAAGACAACTTGATCGAAAATCCAACACACCTAAAAAATTAGATAAAAAAGAACGACCAACTCAAAAAAAAGACCAACGCGGAGAGGATGTTGCGGCAGATATGGAGAGGTGATGTTAGATGGCGGATATGGAGAGGTGGTGTTAGACGGTGAGTGTGGAGAGGTGGGAGGATAGAGGAAGCGGATATGGAGGGAGGAGGTGGCGGCAGGTAATGGAGAGGAGGGAGAGGATGGAAAGGGGGTAGAATAGGGAGGATGAGAGGACAATGAGGGAGGATTACACCTAGGGTTTCAAGTTTACTTTATATAGACAAATTTTGAATGGTTCAGATTGAAATCAAGGGTTCAGATAAAATATAGATGTGCTCTTTATTAATTGCTGTGACCGGTGCTTCTTAGTCCCTAAACCGGTGCTAACTTTTGGTTAAAGTAGCCACTTGATGTTGCGTGGGTGGTAAAAAAAAATTTTGCAACCCGAGAGCTAACATAATTTTTGTCTAACTATGGAGCACACGTTATAGAATTGGTGCTGGAATGGACAATAGGTGCAAAACAACAAAATAGTAGCTGCGTGGAGCTGCTTAATCTCAACGTGCTGTAAAATCCTAGCACCGTTTCTTGATACCGGTGCCTACTGAATAAACGAACCGGTGTTGAAAATAAATAAATGAAATTTTGAATTTCCCGCCAATATATTGACCTTTTTTCATCTTATACATCCAAAAATCTAAGCACCGGTTAATCAACACACCTAAGCGGTGCTGGTTTTTTGTTCAACTATTTTGCAATATTCAATTCAAGTTCCTCCCGAGGGGGATAGTTTTGTCCATTGTTTTTCATATGCAATTGGACTTAAAAATATTCAATTCAACACTTAATAAAGCTCTTGTTTCAAAATTGTGTCCGATGGATACCCAAAACCCTCTGGTCAGAACTTTTTTAAAATAACATTGTTGCCCAAAACTCAACTACAACTCATTTTTTGCAGTCAAATAACACCATATTGTGTATTCTTGGGTTAATATATGTTTGAAATAAGAATGTCATGTTTTAATAGAATTTGGTAAAGTGTTAGTATATGTGCTAGAGTATCTAAATATTGATGACTTAGAAGTTATGAAGTCCAAACGGGAAGTTTTCTTTGTCATTTACTTCCACCAAATATTTTAAAAAAATTCTAATTCATTCTAGGAATTTACTTTTGGGTCCAAGAATGTGGGATTGCATCCGAGCATAATTGAATTTGGAGGTCCGAGTGAATTTTTTGTCTTTTGCACTTAAGTCCCTCCAAGAATCTTGGAATTGTCTAAACACAAAATTGACGATTCAATAGTGAAATTGAGTATTGTATGATCCTAACTAAGTGATTACGACTCGACTGGGTGTATGGAACATCCTCAAAACTGATCATTGAAAACAAGTGCTACATTTTCATAAATTGCAGTGTTGCCCAAAACTAAGTTTCACCTTAAGCATTGATTTGAAACACTTGATTCATGTTTTTACTTCCTAAATATGTGAATTCTAAATAACTGGATTTTTGAATGTATATATTTCAAAGTAGTAGTACATGTCCTAGACTAAATTGTGAAAAAATGTTTGGAAATATAAACGGAAAATCATATTTCTTTAATAACATACATTCAATGTAAAAGCATGATAATCCTCGAAGTGGTGGATAATAACTATATTTCGTCTGCAAAATAACATAGAATTGTTTCAAGTCATACCCCAAAATATAATCACTACAAAAACGATAGTATTATAAGGACAATGAGGATCGAAATTCATAAAAAATATCTAGCAAATGGCTTTTCATCCAACATGTGTGCCTCTTCAGAGTTGGTCCCAACGTTGCTCTGCCCAACGCACGGGCCTGGATATTGTGTCCGGGAACTAGTACTGAAACACCTTTCCCATTTGATCGCACCAAGACCTTTGATATTGTGATTCCGTCAGCAGACTTTGTACACCCACCTCCAACGTAGCGACTCTAGATTCCAAAGTAAGACCCACATTGTCCTGGGGAAATTTGAAGAAATAGTCTGTTGTAATCTTACCCATTGGATGCCCGTATATATCGTGCGGATAGTGGGGGATACCTGCTTTTGTGTACAGTTCAGCGATTAGATTGCAGAAACTGTAACAACCTGTTCTCTCTGCACAATGTCTTAACTCATTCACTATTTGCCTACCCACATTCCATCGGAGTTTTTTTAATGGAGTACATATGTGTCACCCTCATACTGTGAACCTCAGTGTTCACTGTGACAGGGTCAATTTTGGATGCTACGAAGTGGTACCATCCATTCATCTCGGGAGTGAGTAACTTCTTTAGCATCTTTTTCCAACCAGATTTGACAATAGACTCAACATCGGTTTCCTCCCTAGTTACCATCCTCACGATCCCCCGTCCCGTGGGATTGTCTAAATTCCCACCCTCATTGTAACACCCCAAACCCAACGTACAGTGTCGGGTCAGTTTTGGTCGTGCTACCAAAAATGATAACAGTAACAAGCAGATAGATTATATGCAGAAGCGATTTAGATTAGTTCAAATCCTAACATACTATTACAGTGAAAGTGTTAATGTTAAATGAAAGTTTCACCTATATTACAGATTCAAAATTCATATTAAAGTTCATCCAGGATCTCTCTCAAAGTAAGTAAAGACATCAAAGGACTTTTCTCTTACAGTTCCTCTTCACCTGAAAAAGGGTTGTTAACTAGGTAAACTCATTGCTTAGTGAGGTTTCATTGCTAGTATTTACCCAGTTGAGTTTTAGTGATCACAGAATAAGAATTAACAATTAGCCATATATGTCCTAGCATATAGTAAAAAGGATACGGGTGGTTAATGTCGAGTTGCTGCCAAGTGCATATATGGAAACTGTGACTAACATACACAACATAACCCAGTCAGTGATGCCCGTAGGCTATCAGTTTAGAATTCACTTTCCGTTCACGTCGATGTTCAATTACGAGCTCGTATCATTTAGGTGGTTATGCTAGGATACCAGACTCCACGTGTAACCGGTCTAATCAGATGATCCGGTCAGTACCGTTCCCAGCTGACTTAAACCAAACTACAATCGCGTCGGGGGCCCTAAAATTCACAGACAGGTAATCAGGTAGCAGATAATTCACGTTTGACACGGCAAGATAAAGTACAAGTCGGTCATCCACATAACATATCAGATCAGTATGTAATTCAAGTTTGACACGACAAGATAAAGTACAAGCCGATCATTCACAGAAAAATATTGGAGCAGTTCATAATTCAGTTTCATGATAATTGAACACAGTAATATACACACTCAATTTAACAATCAGTATATATTATCAATTTAAGTCTAATAGGTATGTCCCTTTATAATGGAGTTTGAATACAGGTTGGAGTGTGTATTTTGAGTACATGGGGTTCGAGTACAAGGGATTCGAGTACAAGGGGTTCGAGTAGTTGGGTTCGAGTACAAAGGGTTCGAGTGGTGAATTCGAATGGAGAAGGTTCAAGTGGAACGGGTATTGGGTGGTACTGGTTTGAGGGGTAAGTGGTACCAGTCTGAGTGGTGAGGTTCGAGTGGTTAGTATTACCATTTCGAGTGGTGAGGTTCGAGGGGTAAGTGGTTCAAGGGTAAGGTTCCAATGGTACTAGTTCAAGGGGTAAGGTTCTAGGGGTGAAGCCTTTTAGTGGGTTCGGGGGGTGAAATTTTCAGTGGTTTGAGGGTTAAGCAGGGATTCGAGGGCAAAGCAGATGTTCGAGGGAAAAGCAAAGGTTCGAGGGCAGAGCAGGGGCTCGAGGGCAAAGCAGGCCTTCGAGGGCAGAAACATGGATTCGAGGGCAGAGCAGAGGTTCAAGGGAAAATCAGAGGTTCAAGGGAAAAGCAGGGGTTCGAGGGAAAAGCAGAGGTTCGAGGGCAGAGCAGGGGTTCGAGGGCAGAGCAGGGGTTCGAGGGCAGAGCAGGGGTTCGAGGGCAGAGCAGGGGTTCGAGGGCAGAGCAGGGGTTCAAGGGCAGAGCAGGGGTTCGAGGGCAGAGCAGGGGTTCGAGGGCAGAGCAGGGGTTCGAGGGCAGAGCAGGGGTTCGAGGGAAAAGGCAGAGGTTCGAGGGAAAAACAGGGGTTCGAGGGCAGAGCAAGGGTTCGAGGGCAAAGCAGAGCTTCGAGGGAAAAGGCAGAGGTTCGAGGGCAACCTGTACCCATACAAGATAAATATATATTTTTTACTTCAATTCATGCTAAGGCAATGAAAACACTCACCTTAGTTAAACTTGGTTGGCAATCCTCTGCCTCTACTTCACTGTTTAATCACTAGTCTCTTGGCAAGAAATTTTCTTAAGGCCGTGTGAGAAAGGTAAGAAGTGGGGACCCAATATTTATACTGGATAAAAACCTAAATTCTGACACCTACCAACCTGAAATTTCATCATGTAACCTATGTCCACTTGCCCAAAAAATTACTTTGGAAAATTCTTCCTCACGTCCGCCGTTCATTTCCTCTTCCCAGGAATTCCATTTGCCCAAAATTACTTTGGATAAAATCTTGCGTCCGCCATCCACTTGCCAAAATTACTTTGGATTAAATTTTTACGTCCATTTATCCTTAATTTATCCTCACTTGTTCATTCATTCACTTATTTATTTATTACTTACTTATTTTTTTTATTATTATTGTATATATATATATATGTATTTATACACACAAAATATATATTTATATCTTCTTTGACAACACCAACTCTTAGCATTTAATTACAATTAGTCAACATATGTATAATGGTAATATACCGGCTATAAACGGTTATATCCCAACGGCAATACAACAATTATAAATGGTTATATCTTATAGTATATATACACGAATTTATCTGACATTTCAGAACCATATTTCCTCTTCTATCTTATATCCTTCTCAATTTTTGCTTGATAACATTTATCGTGGTACTGCATGTTAGTATTCTCACTTGGGATCTTATGCCGGAAGAATTTTGTTACTCTTCAGTAATGATTGGATTCATCTATTACCTTTTATTTTTCACAATCATCATAGATTTTTGTATTTCTAATTACATTTAATACATTATTTTATTTTCCTATGATACAGTAACATAAATTGTTAGTTTTGTAGATAAGGTTCAATCATTACAGTTGGGGTTTTCACAATCTTCCCTCCTTAATGAATTTCGTCCCCAAAATTCCCATTTCCCGTGAACAACTCTGGGTAAGTACTCCTCATGTCTACTTCCAACTCCCAAATTGCTTCTTCGACCTTATGATTTCTCCACAATACCAAAACTATAGGGATCTCCCTGGTTTGTAATGTCTTGATTTTTTTATCCAATATCTTTACGGGATTTTCCTCATACATCAATTTTTCATTCACTTCTAAGTCTTCATGGTTTAGCATGTGTTCAGGATCAGGGTGGTATTTCTTCAGAAGTGACACATGGAAAACATCATGTAATTTCCCCAACTGGCTAGGTAGGTTAAGTTGATATGCAACTGGCCCAACTCGTTGTACGACTTTAAAGGGCCAATGTACCTAGGGCTCAGTTTTCTTACCATGCCGGATGAGACCCTTATGAGGGGTTACCTTCAAGAACACCTGGTCACCTACTCTAAACTCCAAATCCCTCCTCCGATGATCCGTGTAACTCTTCTGTCGACTTTGAGCCATCTGTAAGCGCTGCTTTATCTGTTTGACCTTATCCATGGATTCCTCAACCCAAGGTATACTGGTAACTGGAAAAGTCTTTTTCTTTCCCACTTCATCCCAAAAAAAGGGTTTCGACACTTTCTACTATAGAGTACTTCATATGGAGCCATACCAATGGACGAATGATAACTATTGTTATACGCAAAATCTACCAAAGGTAATTGAGCTTCCCAACTTCCCCCGAAATCCATAACACATCTTCAGAGCATGTCCTCCGAAGTTTGAATTATTCTCTCTGACTGCCCATCTGTCTGTGGATGGGCACTTGTGCTAAAGTTCAATTTGGTTCCCAATATGGCTCCAGAAACGGGAAGTGAATCTTGGATCCCTATCAGACACAACAGTTACCGGTACCCCATACAATCTTACGATTTCCCGGATGTACAGGACAGTCAGTCTTTCCAAGGAGTATTTAACATTGATTGGCAGGAAATGAGCCGACTTGGTCAACCTATCAACCACTACCCATATTGCATTAAAATTCTTCGGTGTTTGAGGTAGTCCTGTCATGAAGTCCATCGTGATGTGATCCCATTTCTACTAAGGAATTTCTAATGGTTATAACAACCCTAATGGTTTCTGATGTTCGGCCTTAACCTGTTGGTACACCAAACAACGTGCCACGTAATCCGCTATGTCCCTCCTCATATTATCTCAATAGTACCGTTGCTTCAGGTCTCGGTACATTTTGGTTCCACCTGGGTGTACTGTATACTTGGATCGGTGAGCTTACTCTAACACGCTTTGGGTGATTGCTGAATTCTGGGGTAGCCAAAACCTACCTTAACAGGTCAGCATTCCTTCACTGTCTACTTCAAAATCTAGCAACTTCCCTTCATCAACAAGCTTTTTCTTCTTTACCAATGATTCATCTGACTCTTGAGCTTTCTTAATCTCTGTGGGTAACTCAGCTTGTACCCTTAGATTGAAGAATACATGTCGGTCAGGTTTGGTCTCGCATTCCCAATTCTCGGCTTGCGATAACATCTCCGTCTCCATTATCCAGATATGCACCAAATTCACCTTTCGGCTTAGTGCGTCCTACACCACGTTTGCCTTGCCAAGATGATATTTAATTACACAATTATAATCCCCCAAAAACTCCATCCACCGACGCATATTCAGGTCCTTTTGGGAAAATAGGTACTTCAAGTTCTTATGATTTGACATTACTTCAAATGTGACTCCGTATAAGTAATGTCACCACTTCTTTAAGGCAAACACCACTACAGCTAGCTCTAGGTCATGGTGGGGTAATTCTTTTCATAAGGTTTCAACTTCCTGGATGCATAAGCAATCACGTGTCCCCTTTGCATCAAAACACACCCGAGACCATCTCATGAAACATCAGTATATACTATGAATCCCTCATTTCCCTCAGGTAGGGTAAGGATTGGGGCAGTGGTCAGGCGTTTCTTCAATTCTTGAAAACTGGATTTATCCTTCTCATTCCATTCGTACTTAACTCATTTCTGAGTTAAGTAGAATAAAGGGGATGCAAGCTTAGAGAATTCTTTAATAAACTCCTATAGTACCCTGCTAGTCCAAGAAAACTTTGAACTTCAGTATTTTTTTGCCCTCTCCAGTTTGGAACTGTCTCAAATTTAGATGGATCCACGGATATTCCTTCCCTGCTAATCACGTGCCCCAAAAAGTTCACATGGTTTCCCCAAAATTCACATTTGCTAAACTTGGCATACAACTTGTGCTCCTTAAGTAGTTGTAATACTTTCCTTAGATTCCCTTCGTGCTCCTGCTGAGATTTGGAATAGACCAGGATGTCATCGATGAAGATGACAACAAACTCGTCTAAGTATGGCCAAAATACTCGATGCATGAGGTCCATAAAAGCATCTGGTGCATTGGTTACCCCAAATGGCATTAATAGGAATTCATAATGACCATATCGAGTATTGAAAGCTGTCTTGGGTATGTCCTCCCCCTTCACTTGCAACTGGTAGTACCCTTGTCGCAAATCCAGTTTGGAAAATACAACTGCTCCTTGGAGTTGATTGAACAATTCTTCAATAATGGGAAGGGGGTATTTATTCTTAATCATCACGTTGTTTAAGCCTTGATAATCGATACACATTCGAAGAGAGCCATCATTCTTTTTAACAAACAATACCGGGGCTCCCCAAGGAGAGGTACTCGGTTGAATGAATTCCCGAGTCAACAAGTCTTCAAGTTGCAGCTTCAACTCCTGTAGCTCTAACAGTGCCATTCGATATGGGGTTCGAGAAATAGGTGCGGCCCCAGGTACCAGATCAATGGTAAACTCGGTCTCCCTTTCAGGAGGTAAACTTACGAGTTCCTCTGGAAATACCTCAGGGAAGTCTTGGACCACATTTATATTTTCTCCTTTTAACTAGTCCACTGGCTTATTTAAGATATAAGCTAATATTCCAGTTGCCCCTTTCCAAATCATTCATTGAGCGTTGACTCCAGCAACTAATAATGAGGAGAATCTTTTCCTTCCCACATCCACTTCAATCGGAGGTTCCCCTAGTCGACACAACTTAACTTCTTTCGTATGACAGTTTAACTGGGTGTGATTTTTAGCAAGCCAATCCATTCCAAGTATTAACTCATAGCCCTTTATGGGTAGAGCAATTAGATCTATGGGTAATTCCCTACGCCCCACGTTTACCCTACAGTTTCTACATACTCGTCCAGTTAGGATTTTAGCATCGTTTGTGAGAGTGCTAACTTCCAACTTATAGGGTAATTTTTCTATCTTATCTTCCACATTTTCAAGAAAGGAATAACTAGCAAAAGAATGAGAAGCACCAGAATCTATCAAAACTTTAGCTAGTTTATCCAAAATAGAAAGGGTACCTTCAATGACTTCAGTCGAAATTGGGGCTTCACTATCTTCCACTGCGTATACACGGGCCTGCACTTTTGGTTGACTACCTCTGCTTGTTCCTCCTTTCTAAGCAGGTTCGGCAACCAACGCCTGGGATCCCATGGGTTGAGACAAGCGACTTGGATGAGCTTGTGAGTATTCAGATATTCTATGTTCAGCACTTCTACACCGTAGACACTTGTTTTCCCTCTTCCAGCAATCCTTCTCATCATGGCCTCCCTTTCCACAGTACGTGCAACGTACTTGAGTCATTCCTCTCGAGACAAAGCTCGAGCTCCTTGACGTGGTCGAGGGTTGGGATGTGTCTCCATTAGGGACTTTTTTTTGTTCAAAATTTACTCCCTGTGTACCGGGAATTTATACTGATTGGGACTTCGCATTTTTCCTTCTCGATTGGTGTGTGGCTCGTAAGGCATTCTTAGTTTCCTCCACTCTACAAGCGGATTCGATGGCTGCAGCATAACTGTGCTGATAGGTCAGGGCTAGGGCATCCTTCAATTCCAGCCTTAACCTTTGGATAAATCTCCTCTTGTGTTCTTGTCCGTCGAGACCATCTTCTCTGCAAATTTAGAGAGGCGGGAAAATGTTTCCCCATACTTTGTTACGCTCATCAGTCCTTGTTTCAAGTTTATAAACTTCGCTTCTTTCCTTTCGATAACTATGGGTGGTATGAACTTCTTCTTAAATTCTCTTTCAAAATTTTCCTAGGTCCTGGGAGTCTCCTCCATGTCCCACTTCCTTTGGACTATGTTCCACCAATCTAGTGCGGTGCCTTCTAATTGGAATATATCAAAATTCACCTTCCGCCCATCCATATATCCCAAGGCTTGGAAGGTTCGAGCCATTGTTTCAATCCAATTTTTGGCAACTTCATCATCTGGGCTGCCGCTGAACCTGGGTGGATGAAACTTCTGGAATTGTTCCAAGGCCACGTCCCCGGTCTCTGGTCTATGACTTCGATCCCTGATCGTAGATCGAGCTCGATTGTCCCTCTCTATCATGCGGCTCAAAATTTTAGTGACTTGACTTGCGAATAATTCCATCCCAGCGGTTGGGGGATTCTGTCCTGCGGGTGAGTTCGAACTTTCTCCTTGATCCCTTTCCATTGTCCTACATTCAATAAGTTAGTTCCACGGATTGAACCAATCCTTATTGGATTTCCTAACTAAAATAATACAATTCACAAAATATTTTTATATTATCACAAAACTTTTTACGGTAGTGGTTGTAAGATATTTTTAATAGTCCTCTAGTTTCGTCTCTCGACGTCAAAATTTGGGACTCATTTCTTGTTCTAATGTTTATTCTATGAATGGTTAGTATCTTAGTTGTAAGGTTTTCCTCCAAAAGTTGGCTTCCAATTTTAATCGACTCTTGAATCCTTGATGGAGTCACCTCCTTCTTCTTGCTCAGCTCTAGGGTATGCTTGGTCCATTAAATCATCCCACAATGTAGTGAGAGATTGCTCCATCGTGCCTCTAGTTTCTCTAATATGCCTCCAACGTGCTTCTGTTGGTTGTCGGCGATAGGCAATCAAACCACCCTGTAACTCCTGGGTATTTACCAGGACCGAGCCTACTCTTTGGATGATTTCTTGTCATTCGGCATGCCATTGCCCGAGCTCCCTTCATCTTTGGTTCTTCAGTCGATGGTTTTCGGCGACCGCTGTGTTTGCTCTCACTTCTTCTGCATTTGTACACAGGTACTGTTCCCACATTGCATCATTCATCAACTGTCCATGGGTCTCGAGGCTACAGACCCTGTTAATTAAATCCACTCATTCCATAATTAAAGCGTGTACTACCCAATTTGGATAGGCGTGGGTTTCCACCCAGTGAGAATCGTCAATGATTTCTGCCCAAGGAAAGAATGCCTCTGCGAAGGCTCCGCTATTTTTTTACCTCAATAACTTCTTGAAAAGTATTACCTGCGATTTCTACATTATTGTCCATCTATCAAAATAGCAAAAATTGTCAGTTTGATAATTTACACACAACTAACTCTCCTTACTTTATTCATAATTCATTTAATTTCCTCTAGAATCTTTTATTAAGGTAAGTATGAGTTTTCCTTTACTTAGTTTAAGAATGCTAAAATACCACATCTGTAACACCCCAAACCCAACGTACAATGTCGGGTTGGGTTTGGTCGTGCTACCGAAAATGATAACGTAGACAAGCAGATAGATTATATGCGGAAGCGATTTAGATAAGTCCAAATCCTAACTTATTATTACAGTGAAAGTGTTAATGTTAAATGAAAGTTTCACCTAACTATTAAACATTCAAAATTCATACTAAAGTTCATCCAGGATCTCTCTCAAAGTAAGTAAAGACATCAAAGGACTTTTCTCTTACAATTCCTCTTCACCTGAAAAAGGGTTGTTAACTAGGTAAGCTCCTTGCTTAGTGAGGTTTCATTGTCAGTATTTACCCAATTGAGTTTTAGTGATCATAGAATAAAAATCAACAATTAGCCATGTATGTACTAGCATATAGTAAAAAGGATACGTGTGGTTAAAGTCGAGTTGCTGCCAAGTGCCTATATGGCAACTGTGACTAACATACACAACATAACCCAGTCAGTGATGCCCGTAGGCTATCAGTTCAGAATTCACTTTCCCATTCACGCCGGTGTTCAATTACGAGCTCGTATCAGTCAGGTGGTTATGCTAGCATACCAAACTCCATGTGTAGCCGGTCTAATCAGACGGTCCGGTCAATACAGTTCCCCGCCAACTTTGACCAAACTACAATCGCGTCGGGGGCCTCGAAATTCACAGACAGGTAATCAGGTAGCTGATAATTCACGTTTGAAATGGCAAGATAAAGTACAAGCCGGTCATCCACATAACATATCAAATCAGTATATAATTCAAGTTTGACACGTCAAGAAAAAGTACAAGCCGATCATTCACAGAAAAATATTGGAGCAGTTCATAATTCAGTTTCACGATAATTGAACACAGTAATATACACACTCAATTTAACAATCAGTATATATTATCAATTTAAGTCTAACAGATATGTCCTTTTATAATAGAGTTTGAGTATAGGTTCGAGCCTATATTTTGAGTACAGGGGTTTGAGTATTTGTTGAGTACAGGGGTTCGAGTATAAGGGATTCAAGTACAAGGGATTCGAGTACAAGGGGTTTGAGTAGTTGGGTTCGAGTACAAAGGGTTCGAGTGGTGAATTTGAATGGAGAAGGTTCAAGTGGAACCGGTATTGGGTGGTACTGGTTTGAGGGGTAAGTGGTACCAGTTCGAGTGGTGAGGTTCGAGTGGTTAGTATTACCATTTTGAGTGGTGAGGTTCGAGGGGTAAGTGGTTCAAGGGTAAGGTTCCAATGGTACTGGTTCAAGGGGTAAGGTTCGAGGGGTGAAGCCTTTTAGTGGGTTCGAGGGGTGAAATTTTCAGTGGTTCGAGGGCAAAGCAAGGGTTCGAGGGTAAAGCAGGGGTTCGAGGGCAAAGCAAGGGTTCGAGGGCAAAGCAGGGGCTCGAGGGCAGAGCAAGGGTTCGAGGGCAAAGTAGGGCTTCGAGGGCAGAAGCAGGGATTCGAGGGCAGAGCAGAGGTTCAGGGGCAAAGCAGGGGTTCGAGGGCAGAGCAGGGGTTCGAGGGCAGAGCAGGGGTTCGAGGGCAGAGCAGGGGTTCGAGGGCAAATCAGGTCTTCGAGGGAAACGGCAGAGGTTCGAGGGCAAAGTAGGGGTTCGAGGGCAGAGCAGGGGTTCGAGAGCAAAGCATGACTTCGAGGGAAAAGGCAGAGGTTCGAGGGCAACCTTAACCCATACAAGATAAATATATATTTTTTTACTTCAATTCATGCTAAGGCAATGAAAACACTCACCTTAGTTAAACTTGGTTGGCAATCCTCCGCCTCTACTTCACTGTTTAATCACTATTCTCTTGGAAAGAAATTTTCTTAAGGTTGTGTGAGAAAGGTAAGAAGTAGGGACCCAATATTTATACCGGATAAAAACCTAAGTTCTGACACCTACCAACCTGAAATTTTATCATGTAACCTACGTCCACTTGCCCAAAAAATTACTTTCGAAAATTCTCCCTCACGTCAGCCGTTCATTTCCTCTTTCCAGGAATTCCATTTTCCCAAAATTACTTTGGATAAAATCTTGCGTCCGCCGTCCACTTGCCAAAATTACTTGGATTAAACTCTTACGTCCATTTATCCTTAATTTTTCCTTACTTGTTCATTCATTCACTTATTTATTTATTACTTACTTATTTATTTGTTATAATTATTATTGTATATATATTTACACACAAAATATATATTTATATCTTCTTTGACAACACTAACTCTTAACATTTAATTACAATTAGTCAACATATGTATAGTGGTAATATACCGGCTATAAACGGCTATATTCCCAACGGTAATACAACAATTATAAATGGTTATATCTTATAGTATATATACACGAATTTATCCGACATTTCAAAGCCATATTTTCTCTTTTATCTTATATCATTCTCAATTTTTGCTTGATAACATGTCGGGACTAATTTTAGTCTTTGTTGCAGTAATTATCGTGGTACTGCATGTTAGTATTCTCACTGGGGATCTTACGCCGGAAGAATTTTGTCACTCTTCAGTAATGATTGGATTCATCTATTACCTTTTATTTTTCACAATCATCATAGATTTTTGTATTTCTAATTACATTTAATACATTATTTATTTTCCTATTATACAGTAACATAAATTGTTAATTTCGTAGACAAGGTCCAACCATTACGGTTGGGGTTTTCACACTCATTGATATAGTAGTGGAATGCAAGAAATTCATCCTCCTCGGAAGGAGCATTTGGCAACTCGTACAACTCATTTGTGGATTCATCAATCAAATCCACCATTTTCCCATGACAAAACGCCTCATCCCACCTTCCACCACACCGCAAGTTAGCATAGAACTCACTCATCATGCTGAAGTTGAACATTGAAGGTGTGTCACACACTTTCTCCCACCCAAGTGCTCGAATAGTTTATGCAAAGGGGGGAGTATTTTTTATTCCTTTCTCTGGAAAATGTAGCCTTGTTCTGTATGTTTGTTCAATTAAGTTTGTCTGCTCAGAAATCAAACTCTTCTCCTATTGTTGAATATTGGATTGCACCTCTAGAGAGGAAGGGGATGCTTTGTGTGTCCTCTTGGAGCCAGTTTTTGGTGCCATATCCAACAATGTCAAATGAGGCATTTCAACAAACACCTTCCATGCAACCAAAAAAAAACCTATAGAATAATTGCTTTCATATCAACAAACCCTCAATGCGAGTCAATCAAATCCAATGTATACATATATGTAGTTACTACACATTAACGATATATACATGATTGCAACATCGAACAAAGTTGGATAGCAAAGTGAACCAACATTGAAAAAAGTTATTATTTTTCCAAAAACTTTGGGTTGATGATTAAGAATGTAGTAAAATATAAGAGCAATGTTTGAAAGAGAACTCACCTCAATCCTTTAGAGAGCTTGGGAGTCTAAACGGATGGGGAAGATAGGTTAGATTTTCTCTCCAAAGTTTAGAAAATGAAGAATAGCCCGTCGTGGATCTATTTAGATTTTAGAACTTAAATTTACCAGCACAAGTATGAAGCCCATAAATCGGTGCAAAAACTAGTAAAAACGACTGCTTTAAGCTACGTTGAATTAATTGTTTGACCTTTTCTCCCAACCCGAGAACAAACTTGCAAAATAAATTATAAGGGGCTAGCACCGGTGTGGAAACTAGCGTTTCCATGTATCAAACCCGGTGCCTCCAATAGAAAAAGTGGCTGCTTATGGCTGCCTAGATTGATTTTTTAAAATCCTTTACCCAGCCCAAGAGCAAATCTGAAATTTTTTGTCTAAGTACCCAACACCGGTCCCTAAACTGGTGCTGTTAATACATAAACCGGTGCCTAAAATGCAATAGAGCACATACTCTGATTTCCAACCTTCAAAAGTACCCGCGAACATTGAAATTATGAGCACCGATTTCTTGTTACAGATAAACCGCTACTGAAATTTTATCAACACCGGTGCTATTAGTTTCCCTCCTTTTTTTTGGCGCCAAATAAACTATTTATTAGTTGTTGTCCAGTTCAAGCACCGGTTATGTGTACACCCATACAAGATACCGGTGCTATTTCTTATGTATGGCACCGGTTTGGGGCATCGGTTTCAAAAATCAAGTGCTGGAAATAAAATTCAGGAAAGGTTTTGTTGAAATACCGGTGCCATATATGAAGTCAACGCCGGTTTTATGGGCCTCCAAGGCACAAACAGGTGTTTATGTACCTTTTTTCCAGTAGTGAAGGATGGTGATCTGGGTTTAGGGGATGTATCGATTAAGGAAAATTGATAGGAGATTGATATGGAGAATATTGATGAAAGAATTGGGAATTGAAGAACTAATTGTGCCATTAAAGGAGGAGATATAAAGATGCGAACCAAAAAAGGAAGCTGCAGGGTTTTAATAATTAAGGAATATGATGAATGGCAGTTCAACCACCGTTGAGGGTGAATCACCGTTGGGTTTAACCGCCATGCAACATTTATTATATTTTGAAATGAGATATTCCAACTTCAGAACCTCAATAGACGATTACAAACAATACCACGCATTGACATTATTAATGGCTATTCCTCCATTGGTGAAAATCATATAAAGTTGCTTTTAAATGGATACTATTAAATGGTCAGGAGTTTGTGGATAGCTATTAGTTATCAACTCTTTTGACTAGTTGATTATATTAATTATCAGCTCCCTCATGTTTTTTGAACACTGTTTTTACTTTTAAGTGGGCTGAATGCTTGAAATTGAATTAGAAGTATACAAAGTAAATTAGATTAATAAAAATAATTTCAGACTTGTCAAAGTATGTAGAAAAATAAAGAAAGCAAATGCAATGAACTTGCTTAAAAACTAGCTCAGTATTACTTACAAAGAAAACATCCATAAAAACAGAAACTACAAGTCCTATTTAAACCAAACTAAGTGAAACAAATTCTGCTATCTTCTAGCAACTACTACCTGCACTACCCACTATTCTTCCCACAGACTCGGTTGCCTAACAACTTCAAAGACTAATTCAACAAACTAAAATAAACTAAAATAAACTACATGCATGCATTTGCATGTAACAAGTTTCACGTAAACATGCAAGAAAGTTTTGATTAATCTCCAACAATCTCCCCCTTGAGCTAAACCTTCTGCCAGATTCTTCACACCAAGTGACTCCCTCATTTCAATGAATTTAACCTTCGGCAAAGGTTTTGTGAGAATGTCAGCTCGTTGCGCTCCGCTACGAACATGCTCCACAATGATTTCCTCATTTTCCACACACTCGCGTATAAAGTGATATCGAGTGTTTATGTGCTTACTTCTATCATGTAAAATGGGGTTCTTCATCAGTGCAATGGCAGACTTGTTGTCGACAAAAAGCGTTACTGACTTCGGCCTTTCCGGTCACTTCGCTCAACAAATCTCTCAGCCACAAAGCTTGGCAAGCTGCTGCTGCTGCCATAAATTCAGCTTCACATGAAGACAATGCTACAGTCCGCTGCTTCCTTGATTGCCAAGTGATCAGGTTCCCTCCAAGATAGAATGCCATGCCTCCCGTGCTTCGTCCGTAGACAACATCTCCAGTGAGATCGCTATCGGAAAAACCAGCCAACACATTTCCACCACTCACCTTCTCATATTTAAGCCCATATTCAATAGTACCTTTTAAATACCTAAGAATATGCTTCAGTGCTTGTTGATGCTTCGTCGTCGGTCGTTCCATGTGATGACTCACCAAACCTACAGCATAAGAAAGGTCTGGTCTAGTATGCGTGAGGTACCTTAGACAACCGATGATGCGGCGATACTCCGTTGAGTCCACTAGTAGCCCTTTCTCATCTTTGTCAAGCTTCAACTTTGCCTCCATCGGGTACATAACCGAGTTGCATTCCGACATGTCGAACCGAGACAGGATCATTTTTGCATAAGCTGACTGCTTCAAAGAAATAAAATTCTTCCCTTGCTGTACCTCAATGCCCAAATAGTACGAGAGTAAACCCAGGTCACTCATTTCAAACTCATTCATCATCTGGTTCTTGAACTTTTGGATTTCCGCCGCATTTTCACCGGTAACGATCAAATCGTCAACATAAACTCCAACAATCATTCTAGCATTTCCTTCGCCTCTTGTGTACACCGCTTGCTCTTGAGAACATCTTTTAAAACCAAGACTTCTGAGGCTCCCATCAAGTCGAACATTCCATGCCCGAGGCGCTTGCCATAATCCATACAACGCCTTCATCAAGCGGTACACTTTGTGCTCCTGATTCTTCTCAACAAAGCCTTCAGGTTGCTTCACAAATACTTCTTCTTGCAACTCGCCATTGAGAAAAGTTGACTTGACATCGAGGTGGTGTAGGTCCCAACCATTCTGAGCCGACAAAGCTATAAGCAACCGCACCGTATCGAGTCGAGCCACTGGTGCAAACACCTCATTGAAGTCTACCCCTTGCTTCTGTACATACCCCTTGGCAACTAGCCTCGCTTTGTGCTTGAGAATCTTCCCCTCGGTGTCTTTCTTGAGCTTAAAAACCCATTTGAGTCCAATCGCCTTCTTACCTTTCGGTGGATCAACCAATTCCCACGTTTGGTTCTTCTCAATGCATTCCATCTCCTTAATCATTGCTTCTCGCCACTCCGGCTCACTTGCAGCTTCAACAAAGCAAGTTGGTTCTTCAGCACCAACTAAGAGAAGCTCATCCATATCCAACTTTGTCTCCTTACTAGCCTCGTACACATCAGCTAAGAGGCGATATTTTCTTGGCCTTCCGTCCTCCGAGATGGGTGTTAAATCACCGGGTGAAACAAGCACAGACTTCTTTGTGAACGAGGTCGGCGTCTTCATAGACGGAGAAGTGCTTGGTGACACAAGAATATTATTCTTAGGTGCAACGACCTGCTCCATGGAACTTGACATCGGTCTCACCGGTACCGAAAAATCTTCAATCACTGTAAACTCCGGAGAGTATTGTAGAGTGCATCCTTCTTCTTGGCTCCAATCCCATGACTTTTCTTCATCAAAAACAACATCTCTACTCACATGAATCCTTTCTCGACGTGGATCAAAGAGTCGATGAGCTTTGCTTCCAGGTTCAACACCTAAATACACCATTTTCACACTTCGATCATCAAGCTTCTTCAAGTGTTGACCTACAACTTTCACATGTGCAGTACAACCAAACACTTTCAAGTGCAAGAAATTTGGTTTCATACCTTTCCAAACTTGGTACGGAGTAGTAGCACCCAAAGCTTTTGTAGGTAGCCGATTTAGGAGATACACCGCGTGCCTTACAGCCTCGCCCCACATTCTCCCGAGTACATTCATGCTCTTAAGCAACGATCTCGCCATGTAGAGAACAGTCCTATTTCTCCTTTCCACAACACCATTTTGTTGAGGAGAATAGGGTGCTGTAAAGTGACTCTAAATGTCTTCCTTGTCACATAAACTCCCAAACATTTTTGACATGAACTCACCTCCACGATCCGACCTCAAAGTCCGAATCTTTCGATTGGTTTCATTCTCCACCAAAGCTTTGAACTTCTTGAAGTTTTCAAATGCCTCATCCTTACTCTTTAGCGTGTACACCCACATGTACCTGCTAGCATCATCAACCAACAAAAGAAAATATCTACTCCCAACCATTGTTTCCGGCGAGATAAGGCCACATAAGTCCATGTGTATGAGCTCCGAAACTTCAGTAGCTCTATATTTTGCTTGAGTTGGAAATGGAAACCTTACTTGCTTAGCAATGACACAACCTTCACAAATCCAATTTGGCCGCACAATCCTCGGTACTCCTACTGCCAACTCCTTCTGCGCCACCATTCCGAGTGCTGGGAAGTTCACATGGCCAAGCCTTGCGTGCCATAGCCAAGCTGGATCATCCATCTTCGAAAGGAAACACTCGGGCTTACATACAAGAATGGGTGTCTTGTACAAGCGATTCGGCGACCTTCGTACCTTCATCAACAATGTCCCGCACCGATCGTATAATTTCAGAAAATCACCAACAAGGAAAACATTATTACCTGCCTCGGTCAATTGCCCGATGCTTATAATGTTGCTAGTCAAGCTAGGAATGAAATACACCTCCTCCAAGATGCATTGTTCACCATTTTTGCACTGAAACATGATATCTCCTTTACCATGAATCTGCACAGTTGATCCATCCCCAAATTTAACATTTCCGGTGATCTTCTCATTGAGTTCTCTGAATATCGCTCGATCTCCCGTCATATGGTTACTTGCTCCATTGTCTAAGTACCATATATTTCGAGCTTCATCTCCCATATACAAAGATGGTACCACCTTCTCCTCATTGAGCATCACAACATCATGTTCTTCCTCTTGAATCATCGCCATCATCAGTGCAGGCTCATCATCTTGAGCACACACAAGGTTCACCTCCTCGTCATGTTTCTTGTTGCGGCACTCCGATGCATAATGTCCAAAGACACCACATCTATAGCACTTGATCTTGGACTTGTCTCGACCACCACCACCATTTCCATGGCCTCCATCTTCTTGGCGCTGCGAGGTGTTGCTGCCACGACCGCCGCGAGCTCCCTGCCTACGAAACTCTCCCCCGGAGCTTTGGCCTCTTGAACTCGATGGCGAATCAGTTCCACCCTTCTTTGTGCGTGCTGACCATTCGGCATGGGTCAACAAAAGGTGTTCTCCATCTCCTTCACTGACTCGTACACGCTCCTCATGTGCTTTGAGTCGACCAATCGCCTCAACGAGTGGCATGGTAGTGATGTCACCGAACTGTTCGATGGTTGATACAATCTGCCCGAATTTCCCAGACACACTTCTGAGAAATTTTTTCATCACAATCTCCTCTTCCATTGTCTCTCCCAAAGTCCGAATTTGATTCACAACGGCAGACAACTTCATCGTGAAATCATCAAGAGACTCTGATTCTTTCATTCGGAGCAACTCGAATTCAGTTTTGAGAGTCTGTACTTGAGCACTCTTGACACGTTCTGTGCCAAGATGCATGGCCGCCAACGTACTCCAAGCTTCCCTTGCGGTTCGCTTCTCCGCGATCGCCAACAATGCATCTTCAGGAATTCCTTGATAAATGGCTGCCAATGCCATTTTATCCTTCCTTGGTTCCACGACCTCACCTGTCGCGGGCTCGACGGCATCCCAAACGCCTTGAGCTTCCATATAGACCCTTACTTTAATGGCCCATGCTGCATAGTTGCTTCGGGTAAGCATAGGATACTGTAGAGAAACAGACCCCTCATGAGTTGCTTGCCTCTCCACTATCTGTTGCGACTCCGGTTTATTGTGTGCTCTGCTGCTGCTTCCAATTTTACCCATTTTCTACTTGTGCTCTGATACCAAATGTAGAAAAATAAAGAAAGCAAATGCAATGAACTTGCTTAAAAACTAGCTCAGTATTACTTACAAAGAAAACATCCATAAAAACAGAAACTACAAGAGTCCTATTTAAACCAAACTAAGTGAAACAAATTCTGCTATCTTCTAGCAACTACTACCTGCACTACCCACTATTCTTCCCACAGACTCGATTGCCTAACAACTTCAAAGACTAATTCAACAAACTAAAATAAACTACATGCATGCATTTGCATGTTACAAGTTTCACGTAAACAGGCAAGAAAGTTTTGATTAATCTCCAACAAAGTAAAAATATCATCTTAAACAATCAGTACTGGAGGAAGGCCTATTAAAGACGATTTTATTGGATCACAGGAGACATTTTTCAAGTGACTTCCCTGGTCCCGACTTTGATCGATTTCGATCAAACGCGGTTCAAAAACCACCTTCTATCTGGTCCAAAATAGGTTTCGAATTCATAACCTTTTTATGAGGTCCCAAAAATAGGCTTCTGGAAATGGTAGCGAAGCAAAGGGAGCCAGATCTGCTGAGCTTCAGCGGCGGCCAACGCAACCAAGCAACATTATCAAAGGAACACAACAAATGAAGTCAGAAGATCAACAACAGATCTGTCACGGCGGACACCCAATGTTGGAGCGAGCTGCGGTGGTGAGTGGCGGAGGAGACCCAGGGACGGAGTCTTCAGCGGCAGACACCCAGGGGATGTGGCGAGCGGCGGTGGCAGAGTTGAAGCCGTGGGGTGGAGGGTGGTTTAGGAAGCAGAGGCGGGGGTGGCTGAGGGAGCAGAGGATGGAAGGTGGCGTGATGGTGGGCTATGGCGTGATGGCGGCAGCGGTAGAGGGTGGGCGGTGCAGGGGAGGAAGCACAAAGCAGGGATGGGTTTCAGCTCTTGTTGTTGGGAAAGAAAACTAAGCGACGGAGATGAATATTGAGTTAGGAAAATAACTAAGGGAGGAAGAAACCCTAGTAGCTATAGTTGGGCCCAAAAGTCTAATAAAGACGCCCAATAAAAGGCGTTGATTTAAAAGTGCCTTTTAACTTCATACGTGACTTGGGAGGGAGTTTTGAATTCGGAACCTCCCTCGGGTACCTTTGATTGAGTGACTTTAATCAAGGGTTATCCACTAGTGAAATTTTATATGTTACCTTAGGGATATAATGCTTTCTGTATTCCTAGTAATTAACTGGTAACTAACCGTTAATTTATGAATCCAAATAATAAAAGATAAACACAAACTCACTATAAAATGTTTTTAAGAAATCCATCACAGTAATAATTCTAATACTACTAGGGATGCAATTCACACCGTACCCCTAATACGGTATAATTTGCGCATCTTAGAATGAAATTGAAACTATTATAAGAAAATCAGAGGAAAATTTATTCCTTAAATTCGAAAATAGAGGGAGTACTAAATTATGTTGAACCCGTTTTCTCCACGTGATTCTAATCCAACAACCCACAGGAAAATAGTGGTTCTTTTTGTGGTTGATACGTTCAAGTCAACCGTTAAGAGCCCTATCTAGCTAGTGCTGTTTCATTTCACGGCTGGCACTACCGTCGACCGAAGATATGGGTCCTTAAATTATTATAAAAATCCTTTATAGTAAGCGATATTTTTTAATCAAAAACGTTATTAATGGGGATATTCAAGAATTAAACTCCTTATATTACAGAATCAGAGAATTTTATTTACGCATTTAAGTAAATAAATGCGTAACTAAAACGGTAAATTCTTGAAAAAAATCGTGTTTCCATAATGTTATGACAAGATGTTGTTTAGTTAGAATAATAAAAGTAAAAGGTCTTAGTTGCAATATTAAAATTTTAGTATGCAACATGTAGTAGTTTAAAGTTTATAACCCGATTCATGCAACCCAAAAATTTTACCTTCATTTCTTCTATTTTGCATTTTAAACATTGGTTTTTCCATGGCTTATGGAAAAACCGTCTTTTAAGAGACGAGCTCAACTAAAACACACAAATGTTATATTTTTATTTATTAATTATAAAAATTATATATTTTACAAAATGCATTTTGAGATATATACCTACATAGATACGCTTAAGATGTGTGTTGCTATTTCACGCCATGTATTTTACTTTATATGCCCTGTATCTATACCCTATAAATACAAAATGTATTAAAAAATAATTTTAAATTTAAATAGAAAGTTTAATTTTAAATTAAAAAAAACAATATTTATTTGTGGTTGAAGGGCAGCGACCTAAGGTGGTGGTCTGATGGCGGCAGATGGTGGTACAACGGTGGTCCGGCCCCAATCCGGTCAAACTCCAGTGAACGGCCGTCAAAGTTCTGGACAACGATGGTTCTCATCTGAAAATTTGTATTTGTGGTTTTCACGTCATGGTTCTCACTTGTTCTCATCATATGGTTGTCATATGAAAATATGCACCTGTGGTTGTCATATGAAAATATGTACTTGTGGTTCTCATCCCAACCGTAGGATGAGAACCACAAGTACATATTTTCATATGAGAACCATAAGTGAGAATCATAGGATGAGAACAAGCACAAATTTTGAGATGAGAACCACAAGTACACATTTTTGGATAAGAACCAAGAGATGAGATGCACAAGTAGAAATTTTCAGATGAGAACTATAGGATTAGAACCACAAGTGAGAATAATGAGATGAGAACCACAAGTAAAAATTTTCATATGAGAACCACAAGTGAGAACCATGAGATGAGAATCACGAGTATAAATTTTTAGATGAGAACCGTGCGATGAGAACCCCAAGTGAGAACCACGGATGAGAACCACAAGTACTTATTTTCATATGAGAAACACAAATGAGAATCATGGGATGAGAACCACAAGTACATTGACAACCACAAGTACAAATTTTCATATTAGAACCATTGGATGAGAACCACAAGTACTAATTTTCAGATGAGAACCATCGTCAACCGGAACTTTGCCAGAATTTGACTGGACCAACGTCGGAAAATCATCGGACCGCCATCAAACTGCCTGCCACCGCCGGACCACCACCTGTTGCCGCCGGACCACTACCTCAGGCTGATGCCCTTCAACCACAAATAAATCTTGTTTTTAAATTTAAAATTAAACTTTCTATTTAAATTTATTTCTATTTTAATATTAATTTTAAATACATTTTATATTTATCCAGTTCGACACTCATGTAGTCCACCCTAAGCACGGCTGACTATGGGGACCGGGGTGGTCTTTTAGGAAATACACATACAATCCAAAAACTTTAGGGCTTTAATATTTTTTCCTTATTAATTAAAAGGGAAAATTAATTCTGGTTTAATTCAGTCAGATTCTCTACAATTCTCTCTCCAATTACCTTAGTTTCATATCTTAATAATAAATTAACTTTTCTATTTACATTCTAGAAACAGTGGATTATGAAGATATAATTGATGATCTTACTTTGAAGAATGTGAGAAAGATGAATTTATTTAAGTGAAAGACTAATATTTTCATTGAAATATCGTACTCCATGTCAACCGAATCTGCACGCGTTTTGGCCAACCTTCTTAAGATACACTTGACCATAAAACTCAAATATTACTCCGCCCCAGCCGAATGTGCACACTTTTTGGTCAACTTTCTCAGGTCATGTTTGACCAACGATAACTTTAGTTATGTATATTAACGGTGTGTTAAAATTTGATATTTAGAAAATACAGCATGCAGAGAATCCAACAATATCTCACATGATGATATTGGTATCTATATACTAGTTGAAATTTATGGTCGAATGTGTCTTGAGAAAGTTGACTAAAAAGTGTGCAGATTGGCTGGGACGGAGGGAGTACTATATAAACACCATTATCATTTATTTATTATGGGAAATATTGTTAGATTTCATGCACGTATTTAACCTCTAAATAAATGGAGAGAGTCCTGACCTTGAGTGTATATATACACAACCTTGTGGGCATTTATTTTTCATCCATCATCCCATATTATAGAACGAACTGAGCTATTCTAAATGGATTCCATATTCTATCTTCTTCTTATGACAGGCTTTCTTGTTTTGAACCAGCCGGTTGCCTTTGCTAGGCATTGGTCCAAAGAGCAAAACCCTAATTCGTTAGGGCAAACGAAAGATCTGATTGACAGTTTACCAGGTCAACCTAAGGCAAACTTTCAACAATATGCTGGCTATGTCACAGTGAACGAACAGCATGGAAGAGCCCTCTTCTACTGGTTTTATGAAGCTTCGAATCTTCCCCATGAAAAACCTCTAGTTCTCTGGTTAAACGGAGGTAAGCGAAAAACAAAGCTCTTCTTTTCTATCAGAATACAATAAAGAGTTTTGTTTTAAGATTACAAACACGGCTTTTCGAACGAGATTATTTTCTGTGTGATAGCAGATCTTAATGTTATCCAGATGAAGATTATGATAATGCTGATGAATATTGACCGATGCTTTCAAAAACTAGCTATAGCCACTAAATGGTTGTCATGGAATATGCTGTAATATTTTTCACGGACTTCATTCTGTTTTTGATTCCGGTTTTTCGACCAGTCATATATATAAAAGAGAAAGGAAAAGGGTTTTAATTCCTTCCAAAAGGAAGACATATACATAGGTTCTTCATGAGTTTTTATTCTTATCTCTTTGTACTACTGAGAAGGAATCAAAATCTTTATCAGCAAATGATCAATTATTTATTATAGCGCTTTGCTCCGTAATTTGTATTTCAAATTCCCACTTTCCCACTTCCTTTACATTCTAAGGGCTATGTATCTTCCCTTACACTTTTGTGTGTCACTATATTTTACACCAATGAAATTATGTCATGTGTCCCTCCTATTTTTTTATAATGTCACTAGATTTCTAATCATCTTTTGTAGTGCTATCAGTTTTTGTGTGTTTGGTGGAGCCCGCTCATAAACAAAGTTGTTGAAAAATAGGAGAGATTAATTTCTATTTTTTTTCTTTCAAACATAGCTCATACTTTTAAAATAAACAATTTTTGAACGTATATTAAATAATGAAATAGTGCTTAACTTATAAGCCAAACCATTCAAACTCAATGCTTTGCCCATTATATATATGTTCACTAAGTACACCACAAATACTATTGCACATTAAATTATTAGGCAAGTTGATATATCCTTTTAGCTTGTTCTCCAACAAGGTGACAATAATTATAATTACTGGTATTTGCAGGACCTGGTTGTTCTTCTGTTGGATATGGAGCAACACAAGAAATTGGACCTTTTATTATCGACGAAGGTGGACAAAATTTAAAAGTCAATCCTTACTCATGGACATCAGGTAACTAATGGATTTCATGTCTCCTTACTTGTGTCATGGAACTAATAATAATCAACATAAACTTCAACTATAATACTATTTCCATTCTAGTAAAAATGACACATTTTAATTTTGAAAGTCAAAATCAAATTTTAACTATTAATATTTAATTTTTATTTATGTGACTAAAATTTTTTAAATTTTTTTAATAATATATATTATGAATCCAAAAACATATCATGTTTGACCATCAATAGCTTTAATTACATATATTACCAGGGTATTAAAATTTTATATTTAGAAACTACATGATCCAGAGAATCTAGCAATATGTTACATGACGATATTGGTGCTTATATACTAATTCAATTTTATGGTCAAATGTGTCATGAGGAAGTTGGCCAAAAGTGTGCAGATTTGGCTGGACGGATGGAGTAACATAACAATAGTCTTGTATATATATAATAATATATAGATTTTAATTGTTGAAGTTGGCTCTCTTTTACTTTCAAAAGTCAAAATTTGCCACTTTGATGAGACGGAGGTAGTAATATATTTAGTATTAGTATTGACAAATATTAATTCTAATCACTGAATGATCGCATTTTGATTCAATAACATTAATTCTTTTAATGTTTTCAGAAGCCAATATGCTGTTCTTGGAATCCCCTATCGGGGTTGGCTATTCATACTCGAACACGAGCCGTGATTATGTTAATCTTGGAGATAAACTGACAGGTAACTAGTACAATTTTAAGCTTTAACATAGAAATTTCCGAATTTTGATACTCTTTCTGTCTCAGGTTAAATTGTTATAAAAAAAATTCATTCTTATCAAGAAACTTGTCTAAACGTTGATATGTTTAACTACGTCTAATAATGGTAAACAAAAATTACTTTTAAAAAACTATTTGTTACGACGAATTCAACCATATAACATATGATAATATTATTATTTATATAACTATTCAAATATGCGATTAAAGTTGAACAGTAAATAGTGACATAAAGTGAAGTGTACAGTTTAACCTGCTTCGGAGAGAGTATCAATTTCATGAATTATTTTCACTATTATCCTAAAATATATTTTTTGTTGGTTATCTCATATCAAAATTCCATATTTTTATTTAGTCTCATTTTATAATCAACTATGATTATCTTCTTTGGCCAAACAAAGTCGTTTTGCTTAAATTACATTAGTAAAAAATATTTGATTATAATTTAGATTACTTTAAATATATAGTTCGTCTCTTGAAAGACGGTTTTTCTATAAGTCATGAAAGACCAAGGTTTAAATTGCAAATTAAAATAAATGAAGATAAAATTTCCGTGTTGCATTAATCGGGTCACAAAATTTATAACTACTACACGTTGCATAATAAAATTTTAGTTTTGCAACTAAAACATTTTACCTTTTTATTATTCTAAAAAATCACGTCTTTCCATATCTTTATGGAAATATGAGATTTAGTTAGAATAATTAAAAAAAAATATTTTAGTTGAAATATTAAAATTTTATAATGCAATGTTTAATAGTTATAAAGTTGGGTAATATGCAAATATCTATGTAATTGAGAAAGTGCAGATATAACCCTGAGATAAATTTTAGTGCAAATATAACCCTAACTACTTAACAAAAGTGCAAATATAACCTTCTGATGACATTTCCAGCGTTGACTGACAATTTTCGACTTTTGACCGACTGGAAATGACCAAAATGCCCTTTCAGCCTAAATAAATAAGTAAAAGACAAACATGCCCTTTGACCCACCACTACCCTTGCCTCGAAATCTCCAAACCACCACCTCCTGCCCCGAAATCCTCCAAACCACCATCTCCGTTCTCACTCAGTCACGAACTCCTCCGTTCTTCTCTATTCCGTTCTTTTCCATTACCAGGCCGGAGCTCGCAACGATCACCGGAGATGAGCCGCCGTTCTTCTACGTTGAAAAGCTCGTTATCAATTCCTCGCAATTCATCGTTGAACCAGCGCTCCATTTCACAAGCAACAATGCGCCACCCCTCACCACAGCAAGTATCTGCCACGCGCCACCTCCTCTGCCCTAGCCTCCCGTAGCCCCATCCCAGCCCTCCACCGAAACCCTAGCCCCACACCATCTCTGCCACCATTGGCCACCATTTCCACACCGCTCAGCCAAGTGCCAAAAAATTGAGACCCTAGCCCTGCCTCACCATCAACCAACATCCGTCGTTTTATTGAGAAAATTCGGGATGCCATTTTATCGAGACCAATTTCTTGAATTGCAGAGAAATGAAACCCTGAATAAAACATAGAAAATTACCCATTTCAATCATCTCTTGTAGTTAAGAAACTAACCTTTGTCATAAAATCGATCTTGCGCTACTCCTAGTGTTGCAGAAAGGGAAACACGGAAGATGAGGGTCTGAAAGATTTCTAGTTTTTGGAATCTGAAGTGTGTGAGTGCGTGTTTTCTTGGATCAGCGCCGCCATGGACTCCTTCACCATCCCGACAAACACGCCACCCACATCGTCGCCATCCGACGCCACCTCTAGACGGAGATTGAAGCGATGAGCAGGGCTGGGCGAAAGAAGAAGAAGCTTGGAGTGCTGGGCAGAAGAAGAAGATTGGAGAGCTGGGCCGAAGAAGAAGATTGGAGCGCTAGGTGGAAGAAGAAGATGACGGAGATTGTCAAAATAATAGTCAAATTTTCTTTTTTACCTTTTCTTTTATTTTTGGAAGGGTAAAATAGTCTTTTCAATTAAATCTGACCTCAAATTGCCAGAAAAGGTTATATATGCACATAACCTAAATATTTAGGGTTATATTTGCACTTTCAATTATTGCAGGGTTATATTTGCACTTTCGTCAATTATGTAGGGTTATATATGCACTTTGCTCTATAAAGTTTATGACCCGATTAATGCAGCGATAATTTTATCTTCATTTTTTCTAATTTACAGTTTAAACTACCGTCTTTCAAGAGACTAACTCATCGATCAATTAAATTATTAATATTTTATCATCTATTAATACATTAAAAAATATTTGAATTAAAAAGTAAATGTTATGAATTATATATAATTAAATCTAACTAGTATTGATGTTCAGCCCAAGATACTCATGCTTTCCTGGTCTCGTGGTTCCTGAAGTTCCCAGAGTACAGAAATCGAACTTTCTATATTGCAGGAGAAAGCTACGCAGGTGAATATCTTTTCCATTAATTTTTTTTTTTTTGCAAGTTTCACATACATGTATCCCTTATGATCATATTTTTGGTTTTTTTAAACAGGAGTATATGTACCTGAGCTATCTGATCTGATACTTGAAAAGAACGCCGATCCTTCCATTTTCATCAATCTCAAAGGCATACTGGTATATTCCTAGGTTTTTTTTCATCTTTAAAATCCTTTCCCCGTCACGATAATGTCACCATACTTCAACTCCTGAGACTGATAATTAAATATCAGAATCTGGGCTCCTAAACGAGATTCGAAGACACACTACCGCGATAATGTCACCAGGGTTCAACTGCTGAGACACATAAATATTAGAATCATGGGCTCCATCATAAAACTAATTGGTACTATGTAGGGTAACCCATGATCTTATATATTGAGTCGTAACTCTATCAACTACCAATGCGGGACACTAACAATAAATGATGCATAGAAAAGGCAGTTGTAACAATATTCATTTGTGTTGGCGGTTTCTGATAATCCTTAATCTCCAGCTAGGTAATCCGGTAACCTACGGTCCCGAAGATTGGAAGGGCATAGTGGATTACGCTTGGAGCCATGCGGTTATATCAGACGAAACATACAAAACGATCAAGAAAAACTGCGATTTCTACAGCGATGACGAGTGGAGTAAAGTTTGTGATAATGCACTTGATGAAATGTACAAGCAGTACGAGGTGATTGACATGTACAGTCTCTACACATCAGCTTGTAGTGATCAGAGCAATTCGACGTTTCAGGCCGCGGCCGCATCGGAAAAACCATATAGCAAAAGGGTAACTATTCATTCTCACGAAGTGTTACTGTCTTCGAAAAATAAGAGTCGGGTTTCTGATACTGATAGGGGAATTTCTTTCTTTCGAAACTTTGGGTTGTTAGATGCCGAGGATGCTAGGAGGTTATGACCCATGCCTAGATAACTATGCAAGATATTACTACAACAGAGCAGATGTTCAGAAGGCGCTCCATGTCAACGACGGCCAAATGATTCGAGAATGGAGCATTTGCAAGTAAACCGTGTTCTCTGAATTGATTTCTTACTCAACTGAACTAAAATTAAACACATTGAAAATATGAATAATAGTTTAAAAATATATTGAATAGTGTCAATTCAAAATATTAGTACTCCCTCCGTCTCAGCCTAAATTACAGTCCAATCATTTTGTATACCCATTTAAAACACATGTTTGACCGTAATATGTTTAGCTACTTGTTACGACGAATTTAACAATATCACATACGATAACATTATGTATGATATATTTATTCAAATATGAGATCAAATTTGAATAGAGATTGTTATCATAAAATATGTGGGTAATTTGGGGCGGAATAGAGGGAGTACTAGATTTAAATGAAGTCTTGATAAGTCGTAAAGAGAATGTCCATATTCAAACTTTATTATAATTATAGCTAATTGGAGTTTACTTTTAGAATAAATTAAACAAAGTTCATATCTGAAAACTGAAAATCGTGTGTGATGATGCAGCATGACAGTGTATAATGGGTGGTCATGGTCAGATTCAATGGACTCCATGCTTCCTATATACAAGAAACTCATTGGTGCCGGACTTAGAATCTGGTTATACAGGTATATTTTTTTATTATCTCCCTTCATTTTTTTTTGAAAGTTTGGCGTTTTTATTTCTCTACAATTTAACATACTCTCTTCATCCCACCTCATATTTCATGGAATCTTTTCACGATTATCGAGAAACAAGTCTGATAGTTAACATGTTTAGCTACGTGTAATAGCGAAAAATAAAAAATTTATATTTAGAAGCTACTTGTTACGATGAATCCAACCATATCCTATATGATAACATTATTGTTTATATATCTATTCAAATATATGATCAAAGTTGGACACTGAATAGTTACATAAAGTGAAGTATGAGTTGGGACAGAAGGAGTATGCATTTTACCAATAATATCTGTAGTTGTAGATGTCTTAAAACTATGTAAATTTAACATTTAAAATATAGTCTTACAGAAATTTTTTCATGATAATAATATTAGAGTTCGTCTCTTGAAAGACTGAATTTTTCTTAGTCATGGAAACACTAACGTTTAAACTATAAATTAGAAGATATGAATATACAATTCTAGGTTGCATTAATCGAGTCATAAACTTTATAACCACTACACGTTGCATAATAAATTTTTGATATTACAATTAAAATCTTTTGCCCTTTTATTATTCTAATTAAATCTCATCTTTCCATAAGTATATGAAAAGATGGTCTTTCCCAAGACTTTGCCATAACATTATATGATAATAGTAAAAAAGTATTTGATTAAGATTGATAAATATTTTAAAATAAAAGTCAAATAATAAACTTTTCCAAAGAGGTAGGAAACCAATTTTCTGTAAAAAAAATTTAAAATCCTATTTAACCAATTTTCTTGTGGAGTGATTAAGTGGTTTAACCTTTACCACAATTTTGTTGGTTTGGTCATAACTTCATTTTTTTAATACTATTTTTGTGTTTTTTATTAATACATTTTGTTGATGGATCCAGTGGAGACACTGATGGAAGAGTACCAGTTTTGTCCACAAGATATAGCTTAAGCTCCATTGGCCTCCCCATCAAACAAGCATGGAGGCCCTGGTATCATCAAAAGCAGGTAATATACGCATCTATTCACTGGATTTGCAATACTTCCCTGTTTTAAGCCCAATAGGGTATATGTCCATCATCAACCTACACCCAAAATAATAAAATATAGAGTAATTTTTTCATCTCATCAAATCCGTCGAATTTTGATAATTCGTCTGCCATATTTTAAACGGCACATTTTTACTTTTAATAATTGATTTGAAAAATGGTTGATCATTAATATCATTCATTAAGGATAAATAAAACTTATGAAATGTTGATATTTTAAAAATATTTATTATAATGAATCTAACAATGTACACTCAATGATATTTATACTTATACATCAATTCAATTTTATGGTCAAAATTAAGAAGTTTTGACATAGGGAGTATTATTTATTTAGTCAAGATTAAGTAAATTTAATTATTTCCTCTGCCCCAGTATAAGCTACACACTTCGATTTTGACAGTTGACTCAAAAAATATGTTGTGCGGAATGGAGAAAGAACAGAAAATATGAACGAAAATAACAAGACACAAGATTTACGTGGTTCACCAATTTGGCTACATCCACGGGAGACGAATTCACTAATTTTGTGCGAAACAGAATTAGAGTTGGTTTACAGAGAGAAGAGAGACACTTTATATGCTGTCTCAACTAAACCCTAACAAACTGGGCCAAAAACACAATTCGGCCCAAATCAACAGCAGTCCAATAAAGAGACAAGCTATACCGTCGGACCGGGGGCGACTCCGCCCCCCGGACCCCCCAGGCCAGGGTGCGCTCCGCCCCCCTGGACCCCCCGACTCGCTGACCGGGCAGCAAGATCCCCGTACTAACCTGTCGAAACGGCTAATACATATTCAAGGCATACCAACAAATCTCCACCTTGACTTGAATCCTCAAAGCAGAAACTCCAGACGCACCATTACAGTGCCAGATGAGTAAACTTCGCCCTCCACTCCCGGGACTGCCCATAGAGGACCTAATCAGCTCTGATGTTCAGCAAGTCCAAACAATGTTGAAACTTGCTATGTGGAACAGGTTTGGTGAACATATCAGCGGGGTTATCAGCAGTTCCCACTTTCTTCACCCGGATTCTCCTCTCACTCCACAGGAAATGATATCTGACATCAATATGCTTGGTCCTCTCATGATGGACCTGATCCTTGGCTAGGCAGATTGCACTCAAGCTGTCACAGTACACAGTAGCCTGATCATGATGTAGACCAAGATCACTAACCAGCCCTTTCAGCCATATTCCCTCCTTTGCAGCCTCTGTCAGAGCCATGTACTCTGCTTCCGTAGTAGACAACGTCACTGTAGGTTGCAAAGTCGCCTTCCAGCTAACCACAGAACCTCCCAAAGTGAATACATAACCAGTCATCGATCTCCTCGTGTCAACATCACCAGCATAATCAGAATCAGAGTAGCCTGTAACTAAGCACTCGGTGTCACCTCCATAAATGAGACCCACATCAGACGTACCTCTAAGATACCTGAAAATCCTCTTCACAGCTTGCCAATGTTCCTTTCCCGACTGCCCCATGAACCTGCTCACAACACTGACTGCCTGTGCTAAATCTGGCCTCGTGCAAACCATAGCATACATCAAGCTCCCCACCGCGCTGGCATAAGGAACCCGAGACATATACTCCTTCTCCTCTTCTGACTGAGGAGTAAACATAGTGGTGAGATGAATATTTGCAGCACTAGGAGTGTCTATAGGCTTGGCTGTAGACATGCCAAACCTAGCCAACACTTTCTGAATGTAGCCTTTCTGTGACAAGAAAAGCTTCCGCTGACTTCGATCCCTAAGAATCTCCATTCCTAGTATCTTCCGAGCTACACCCAGATCCTTCATCTCAAACTCAGCACTAAGAAGTCCTTTCAACTTCTGAACCTCGTGCTTACTCTTTGCGGCTACCAGCATGTCATTTACATAAAGCCCCAGATAGATGAATGACCCATCTCTCAACCTGCTGTAGTAGACACAACAGTCATAAGCACACCTCGTATATCCCAGCTGAAGCATGTAACTGTCAAACTTCTTGTACCACTGCCTCGGAGACTGCTTAAGTCCATACAAAGACTTCTTCAACTTGCAAACATACTTTTCCTTGCCAGGAACCTGGAAACCATCTGGCTGAGTCATGTACAACTCTTCCTCCAACTCTCCATGTAGAAAAGCGGTCTTCACATCAAGTTGCTCGAGCTCCAAATCCTGATGTGTCACCAAGGCTAGCAACACTCTGATGGAAGTGTGTCTGACCACTGGTGAGAAAATCTCATTATAGTCTACCCCCTCCCTTTGACTGAAACCTCTTGCAACAACTCTTGCCTTGTACTTGACTCCCTCTGCAGGTGATATTCCTTCCTTCTTCTTGAAAACCCATTTGCAACTGATTACCTTTCTCCCTTGAGGCTGTTTGACCAATTCCCATGTCTGATTCTTCTGAAGAGACTCCATCTCATCTCCCATTGCAGCAAGCCATTTATCAGCATCAGTACACAAAGTAGCCTCTCTGAAGGTTGATGGCTCTTGAGTATCCACTTCCTCGGCAACTGACAGTGCATAACCCACCATATCCTCAAACCCATATCTCTTTGGCGCCCCAACTCCAACCCTCCTGGGTCGGTCCTGAGCTAAACTGCGGACTGTAGCTCCTGATGGTTGAGGATCTGGTGGTGGAGATTCCGGTATCTCAGATTCTGTCTGTGGCTCTTGATCCACTTCAAATTGTTTCAATCTATTTTCACCTTGAGTGACTTCAAGCTCCACCTGTTTATCAACTCCACTAGTTTCTGGCACAACTGTGGGCTTCACCATAGATCTAAGCAAAGAATTTTCATCAAAGACAACGTCCCTGCTCAGAATAACCCTCTTCTCAGATGGAGACCATATCCTGGAGCCTTTAACTCCATCTCCATAACCCACAAAGACACCCTTCTTGGCTCGGGGCTCTAACTTACCATCACTAACATGATAATAAGATGTACAACCAAAAACTTTTAACTTGGAGTAATCAACAACTTTACCTGACCACAACTCCATAGGTATTTTGCACTCTATACCCGTGTGAGGCCCGCGGTTGATTAGGTAACAAGCTGTACTCACCGCCTCTGCCCAGAATCTCATTTTCAAACCAGCATTAGAGAGCATGCACCTCGCTCTCGCCAGCAATGTCTGATTCATCCGCTCAGCTACGCCATTCTGCTGTGGCGTATTCCTGACTGTATGATGACGAGCAATCCCTTCATCCCTACAAAACTGATCAAACTCAGACGAGCAGAATTCCAGCCCATTATCAGTTCGAAGCCTCTTGATCTTCTTCCCGGTCTGATTCTCCACCAAAGCTTTCCACTCCTTGAACTTCGAGAAAGCTTCACTCTTATGTTTCATCATGATAACCCAAGTCATCCTTGAGTAATCATCAATCAAAGAAACAAAGTACCTGTGACCTCCCAGTGACTCAACTCGGGAAGGTCCCCAACAATCAGAATGGATGTAATCCAATGTGCCCTTTGTTCTATGAATCGCCTTAGGAAACTTGCTGCGGTGATGCTTCCCAAAAATGCAATGCTCACAGAAGTCCAAGCTCTTGACCTTGTGGCCACCAAGAAGATCATACTTCGACAGAATCTGCATCCCTCTTTCACCCATGTGACCAAGCCTCATATGCCATAACTTAGTCATATCATCCTGGTGAACCTCCGAAGATGCAACATTAACAGAATCCATAACCGTGGAACCTTATAGAAAATACAAAGTACCATGCAGAACACCTTTTAGAACCAGCCTAGAACCTTTGCAGACACACAGAACTCCATCACTCCCTGAGTAGACGAAACCCTTTCTATCCAACGTAGGAAGAGAAATCAGATTCTTTGTCATCGATGGAACATGCCTGACATCGTTCAAAGTACAGAAACTACCATCATGCGTCCTGATCTTGATTGAACCAGTCCCAACTACCTTGCACGCAACACCATTTGCCGTAGTAATGATGCCCTCAGCTTGCTCATAAGTTGAGAAATAATCTCTCCTTGGGCATATATGGTAGGATGCCCCAGAATCAAGAAACCACGCATTAGAATGATTATTTTGCCCAGTAACAGCTAGAGCAAAATCATCTTCAGAACTGAAATCCCCTTCAGCCACAGCAGCAGTACCAAATGTGCTCCCAGATTTACTAGCCTTCTTCGGACACTCCTTTTTCCAATGCCCCTTCTCCTTACAGTAGTTACAAACATCATTAGCCTTGGGACCCTTTGAAGATGACTTCTTGCCCTTCTTCTTATTGCCGGTTTCCTTGCCTTTTGTGTTTCCGTCACTAGCAAACAAGCCAGTGGCCTGGCTTTCTGTACCTGTACTATTTGCCTTATGTCGCAACTCTCTACTATGGAGAGAGGATCTTACTTCCTCCAGAGACACAGAATCTTTACCAACAATAAATTACTGAACTAAATTCTCATATGAAAGTGGTAAAGAAACTAGCAAAATCAAAGCAGCATCTTCATCTTCAATTTTCACATCTATATTTCGCAATTCTAATAACAAAGTATTCAAATGCTCTAGATGGTCTCTGAGTTGTGTACCTTCCTGCATTCGGAGACCGAAGAGGCGTTGTTTCAGAAGCAACTTGTTGGTTAGAGATTTCGTCATATACAAACTCTCCAACTTCAGCCACAGTTGTGCAGCAGTCTCCTGATCTGAGACCTCAGTGATGATTTCGTCCGCGAGACACAACATAATCGTCGAGTGTGCCTTTTCTTCCAGACTCACAACATCGCCAGAACTGCTCGCGAAATCCTTCGTCAGCGGAGTCCACAAACCTTGCTGAAACTGTTTCTCCCAGTAAACTTGTCGATCTTCACGTTCAACCCAGACATCTTTCTCCCCGATCAGCTTCGATCTGATGAGCCCAGTATCCGATATACCCACTACGGATATCGCCGGAAAAAGAAACCGCTCTGATACCAGTTTGTTGTGCGGAATGGAGAAAGAACAGAAAATATGAACGAAAATAACAAGACACAAGATTTACGTGGTTCACCAATTTGGCTACATCCACGGGAGACGAATTCACTAATTTTGTGCGAAACAGAATTAGAGTTGGTTTACAGAGAGAAGAGAGACACTTTATATGCTGTCTCAACTAAACCCTAACAAACTGGGCCAAAAACACAATTCGGCCCAAATCAACAGCAGTCCAATAAAGAGACAAGCTATACCGTCGGACCGGGGGCGACTCCGCCCCCCGGACCCCCCAGGCCAGGGTGCGCTCCGCCCCCCTGGACCCCCCGACTCGCTGACCGGGCAGCAAGATCCCCGTACTAACCTGTCGAAACGGCTAATACATATTCAAGGCACACCAACAAAATATTTAACTATTAATATTTTTAGTTATTTACAATTAAAATCATAAAAAAATTAATATTATGAAAATACACATTAATAAGAATTTAACACTATGCCACATGATAATATCTTTACTTATATATCAATCAAATTTCATACAACAATTTAAATTACACGTCTAATCATGTTGACCCACGGGGCGGGTCAACTGTCTAGGTCCAAATCGATCCAAAATTTGGGCCAAACGGATCGGGTCAGGTTGGGTCAAAATTTTCACAGTTTTGGGTCGAGTTGGGTTGGATTGGGTCACAAAATGACCCAAATCGACCCAAATTATATGGTTGGTCATGTTGACCCACGAGTCAACTGTCCCGACCCAAATTAATCCAAAATTTTAGGTCAAACAGATTGGGTTGGGTCAAGTCAGGTCAAAATTTTTATAGTTTTGAGTGGGGTCGGGTTCGGACCGGGTCACAAAATGACCCAAATCGAGCCAAATCATATAAGAATATAGTAGATTTTTTAATAAAATGAAAAATTTTAAATGATTTAATATTTAAATAATAATAATAATTTATTTTCGTATAATTTAAAATAAGAACATTATATTATATTTAATCATAAATTATTCACTTAATAAAGAAAAATATACAATTATTTTATTCTATTTAACTAGAATACTTTTAATATATCAATTAAAAAATATAGTTTTACTAAAATTTATTTATATTATAATGAATTTATATTTAAAATTTTAATCAACATATTATTTATTATTTATAATAGTTTAAAAAATTATTTTTAACTTTACAAATATATTTTTTGACTAAATTATATTTTTGTTCCCCTAAATATAATGTAATACCATCCTTTGGGCCCTAAGGCCAATACCGCGTTTGTTTAGCAACCAACAAATGCAAAATAATTTGTTTAGTCCCCAACGCGGTTTTCGGGTGGTTTTGGGTGGTTTTTAGGTCAACCAGACTTATTTTCCGATATAACCAGGGGTATTTTAGTAATTTTACCAATTTAAAACCTTAAAAATAAAAGTTTTGTTTTAAATGAAAATGTGCGCACGTGCCCACTGAACGTGCGTGAATCCACGTGCATCTTCTTCCTCAGTGATGCATGGATCTCACGCGCGGCTTCTTCCTCAGTAACTCCGTCGCTCCGCTAGTCGTAACTATCATCACATTCGCCCATCACCTCCTTCTCGTCGCCACTAACTCCTGAGATTGCAGGGGCATTAAGAATTACCTTCGATGAAAACCTCATTTGATGGAATCGCCGCTGCCCAAGGCCGGCGTGCTGCAATGAACCTTCGAAGCGCCGACCTCGATCAACGTCGGGAGATCCTTTACCGCACGGCTCGCCTCATCGCGGAAGGTCTCAATTTCCTTCCGGAGACCCGACCCGAACTCTTCCAGATCGTGCCGTAAGCCTCGATCACCAATTTCGATCACGCCAAAGCTTCATTCGCCGAGTTCAAAATGCAATGGTAGAAGAAGATTGAGAGTTGGGTCTCCGGAAGGAATTGGTTTTCCATCTCATCCCGGTGGCGAGGAAGGTGAATGGACGTCTCCGGTGAATGGATGGAGGCAGCGGGTGGTGATAGGTGGAGGTCGGCGGGGAAGGGCTATGTTGGGGAAGAAGATGGTATTTATTTTATTATTTTTTAAAACCCAGGGGTATAATTGTCATTTAACAATTTTTAAAACCAATTTCATCGTTGACTTACTTGAAAACCACCTTTGGTGACCAAAAAAATTATTTTGTATTTGTTGGTTGCTGAACAAATGTGGTATTGGCCTTAAGGACCAAACAAAATTTAAGATGCTATGTTGGGAACCAAAAAAATAATTTAGTCTATATTTTTTCAAAAAAGTTAAAATTTTTTATGAAGTACAGTTAAACCTCTATAAATGAATACTCTTGGAACCAGGAAAAAATATTCGTTTAGCGAGATTATTTATTTATCGATAAATGAATATATTATTCATTTATCGATAAATGAATTTTTACTCATTTAGATAGTATTGAAGAAATTATATTAGTAATATATGAATTGTATGTATGTGGACTAAGTACAAAAATGTACATATGTACATTGTATTTGAGACTACTAATAAGATAGTATGTACTGTATGGAATATCTAGAGTCTTAGAAAATGTATCTAACCTACACTACAAACTACAGTATGTACACTAGAAAGGTTCTCTTGTTAGTAGACAATTGCCCAGCTCATCCAAAGGTTGTTGAAGGGTTGAGAAATGTAGAGTTATTCTTCTTGCCCCCTAATACAACATCTAAAATTCAGTCATGTGATGCTGGGATTATTCGGGCATTTAAGCTTCACTATCGACGTCATTTTTATTCTAGCATCTTGCAGAGCCTTGAAGTTGACTCATCAAATCCTGAAAAGATTAACATCCTCGATGCTATTAACTTTGCTACCTTGGCTTGGAGATTTGATGTAAAGGAAACAGCAATTGCAAATTGTTTCCGACATTGTAAGATACGATCTAAAGAACTCGATGTTCCTGAAGCAGAAGCTGATAAATTAGAAGAAGATATCGAAGGATTAACGGATGTCATTTCTAAGTTACACTATAGAAATGTGGACATCGAACATCTTTTGAACTATCCTAACGAGAATGATGTCGTTATGGAATTGCCTACCGACGATGAAATTATTGAGTTTGTACTGAATGATGAGAATGATCCAGAACCAGATGATAGTAGTGTCACACCAAATGTGTCATCAAAAGAAGCATATCAAGCAGTAATCACCTTACGGAAGTACTTTCTACAACACGAGCAGAATACTTCTAAAGTTTTGTTTGCGCTAGGAAAAATCAAGGATGAGATGAATTTTGGTGGAAAAAAAAAGCAAAAAACTATAGACTCCTTTTTTTTTGTAAAAGAATGACTTATTGTATGAACATTATAGATTGAAAAAAAATCTTTTTTAATATATATATATATCTAATGAAATGTGATGATTATTCATTTATATTTACATAGGGTCTTTAAGGATTTCAAGAAAATTATTCATTAATGCATTTAGCGAGGTTATTCATTTAGCCCCTTAGCCCAAGTCGAGGTTATTCATTTATTCATTTGTCGAGGTTATTCATTTATTCATTTGTCGAGGTTATTCATTTATCGAACATTCATTTATCGAGATTTAACTGTAAATTAATTGTATAGTATATGTTGAATTAAACTAATTCATTTTTATGAATTTATTTTAAAATGACTTTTTCTTAAGAAAATGAGGCAAAAAAATGCAAATGGGTCAAAATTTGACCCGGCCCATACTTGAGTTGAACCAAATTAAACTGACCCACTTGACTCAAATGGAACATTGATCCGACCTGACCAAATGTGTCGGATCAAAACTGGTCGGGTCTGGCAATTTGAATACCCCTAGTTTTCAAATGCAGTTTATATTGGAACAAAGGAAATATAAAATTCTATTAATATAAATAAGAAATTTGGTTATACATACTTAAATTTTTTAGTAATTATATATTTTTTAAGTTAACCGATAGAAATTAAATTTTTATATTTTAACTAGGACAGAGAATAGCAAAATTCAATTGTTCTATTACGGTACAAGATACAAGATAGACTTTTAGAAATGTTTTTTGTTTTTTTGTTTGAGTCCGACTCTTAAAAAATGTTCTTTCCATAAGTTGGAAAGACCAATGTTTAAATTGTAAAATAGAAAAAATTAAGAAAATATTTTTGGGTAGCATTAATCGGGTCATAGACTTATGGTGAACGTCGTTTCACTCACCAAAATAATCAGCAAACTCTAAAAATGAGATTAACACAGTAGTAAGCAGAGTCAATCCCACAATAAATGGAGCAATAAATATAAATAATACCTACTAATATATAACCTTTTGTTGTAGCCACCACGACTTAATTTTCATGATTTGTTTAACCACTAATAATGCAACTAACTAATATCAAATATGAAATAAAATGCAAACTAACAAATATAAGAATCTAGAAGATATATGATGAATGTAATCAGCTCAGAATAACTCACATTAGTTAAACACCGATCACAGGCGCAAAGATAAATCAATTAATATGTATCTATCAGTTATAGGAAAGTAGGTACGCTTAACCTCCCAAATTCTTTCTTACTTTATCGAAATTTAATCAATTATAAATTAACTAACTGTTTCCTTACCAAAATGTCCCCGGCAAGTAGTCGTTGAACCAGATGCACATTTTGATGGCATTAAGAATGAAAAGAATCTGATATAGCAATTACCAAAGTAAAAAAAAATAGTAATGCACACTTAATTGTTCCACACTTTGTTGTTAGAATCTTAACTAGTTATCTGTATAGCTTCCACAAGAACTCGCTACTTACGAACCATTTTCAACGATTACGTATTGGTGGAATTTGATAGTAATATCCCAATAAGTTGATCAGGCTTAAACATATTAAGAATAAAATTAAACCAAGAACAATCAAAAAAACTTAAGAATTGATTATAAAGCAATTAGGCCCCACGATTCATAAACTAATGCTTGCTATTCCACATCGATATATAAATTAACTACTCATAATAATTAAACTAAATAAATAAAGAGTCCGTCTCCTGAAAAATGGTCTTTCCATAAGTCATGAAAAATATCAAGGTTTAAATTGCAAATTAAAAGAAATGAAGATAAAATTTTTGGGTTGCATGAATCGGGTTATAAACTTTATAACTACTGCACGTTGTATGATAAATTTTTAATATTGCAACTAAGACCTTTTACCCTTTTTAGTATTCCAATAAAACCCCGTCTTTCCATAAAACAGTGGAAAGACTGTCTTTCTCAAGACTTTACCATAAATAAATAACATAAAAGCAAAACATAATTAATCTAATTAATTAATAACAAAACTAAGGCAAAATCTTGGGAAAAACCGTGATTCCATAGGTTTATGGAAAGATGAGGTTTAATTAAAATTATAAAAGGTAAAATGTCTTAGTTGTAATATTAAAAATTTATTATGCAATGTTTAGTAGTTATGAAGTTTATAACCCGATTCATGCAACCCAAAGATTTTATTTTTATTTCTTCTAATTTGCACTTTAAACCTTGGTCTTTCCATTGCTCATGGAAAGACCGTCTTTCAAGAGACGGATTCAACTAAGGCAAAGTCTTGGGAAAGACCGTTTTCCATAAGGTTATGAAAATACGGGGTTTAACTAAAATAATAAAAAAGGTAAAAGGTTTTAGTTGTAGTATAAAAATTTATTATACAACGTGTAGTAGTCATAAAGTTTATAACCAGATTCATGCAACCCAAAAATTTATCTTCATTTCTTCTAGTTTGCACTTTAAAACTTGGTCTTTAAATGACTTATGGAAATACCGTCTTTCAAGAGACGTACTCAATAGCTAATTCCTAAAATTAAGGAATTTCAATTGAAAAGAGATAATCCTTATCAATAAGGAAACTGAATATCTTTAATTCTTCAAATCAAAATCTCTTCAATATTTCACTTCCAACCCAATAACTCCAGCAATTCTGCTTTTGCCTCATTTCCTTCATCTCTGGAAAATATTTTATAAAATAAAAATATTTTCCATTGGAGCACATCGTCTCATTAAAAGCCTTAACATGGAAAACTCAGTGGGAAAAAACCGTTAGTTAAGGGAAAAAGAGTACAAAGTATAGCTCTCTCTCTCTTTTTCTCTTTTTTTTTTAAAATATGTATAGCTCTCTCTTAATTCTTCACCATCCATGAATTACTGCACCAAAAACACATAAAAGTGCAAATTATATCTCAATAAAATCACAAAAATCCCTCAAAATATGAACACAATATATAACACATCAAATTATAATTAGGCCTGGTCATTCTGACCCGCGAGTAGGGTCAAACAGGTAGGGTTGGGTCGGGTCAAAATTCCCATAGTTTGGGTTGGGTTGAGTCGGACTGGGTCACAAAACCGACCCAAATAGACCCATATCGATCCAAATCATAGTAAATTTTTTATAATTTATTCAATAAAGTGAATGATTTTTAAATATATTAATATTTAAATAATAAATAAGATGATAATTAATTTCATATAATTAAAAGTAAGAATATTACATTAATTATAAGATATTCACTTAGCAAAGAAAAAACACAATTATTTTCATTTACAATTATTAAATGGGTCAAAACGGGTCCATTTGGGTCAAAATTCGACCCAACCCATTTTTACTCAACTTACTTGACCCAAATGGGACATCGACGCAACCCGACTCAAATTGGCCGGATCAAAATGGGTCTGGTCGAGTAATTTGAACACCCCTACTTATAACTACTGCAAGTTACATATACATTTTTGACATTGCAATTAAAATCTTTTACATTTCTATAATTTTAATTCAACCCATTCTTTTTATAAGCTTTTGAAAAGACAATTTTCCCAAGATTTTGCCATGTTTTTCAATATCAAAACGATAATTTGGACCTTAATTGTTTTGGTGAAATGATGATTAGGTTGGAGGTTGGGTTCAGGAATACAAGGGACTCACATTTGCAACATTCAGAGGAGCAGGTCACGCTGTGCCTATTTTCAAGCCAAGTGAAGCACTCTCTTTCTTCTCATCCTTTTTGTCTGGGGAATCTCCTCCTTTCCGGCGATAAATTCACAATATATACTGTCACATTATAATATATAATGGTGGCACCATATTTTTGCTAGCAAAAAAAAAATATAATTAGTAATACATATGAGAGCTGCTTTTAATTGGCCATTAATGTGACGGTACGTACCTCGTTTTGATATATAGTGTATTTTGGGAGTTGTTGAGTTTTGGATTCAGTGTATGTGGTGTTTTAGTTACTTGCCTTGTTATTTGTATTGCAAATACGATATATTTTGACATGTAATACTCTATTGAAATATATTTTGATATGTAATACTATGCGAATTGGATTGCAATTTGAAATTTCTAAATTTATAGAACAAACGGTGTACTTTTTAACGTAAATACTATTTTTTTTAATTTTAAGATTATATATTATAAGATAAATATGTAATGAGACATGTTTGAATGTGATGTAAAATATATAGTAGTACAAAATTTAAATTGAGAAATACACACTGCTGGAAAACAAGTACATAGGCACCGGTTCAAATGTACCGGTGTCACAATAACGGTGCTAAAAATGTTATAGGCACCGGTATGTCAGTGATTCCGGTGCTAAAAAACTAAAATTCAGCACCGGTACACAAAAAACTGGTGCCTATGCACTGAATATCGGTGCTACAAAATCAAAATTTAGCACTGGCACACAAAAAACCAGTGCATATGAACTAAATACCGGTGCTACGAAACCAAAGTTTAGCACCGGTATACAAAAAACTGGTGCCTATGAATAAATTCAGCACCGGTAACACAATTTTGTGCCACAGTGTAATTTTCCAAGAATTTATAGAAGTAATAATCTTAACTTTCGATACTCTTCCGCTCACCCATACATTCCCAAATTGCATAGTTACGACCGTATATTATTGAATTACATTTTAGTTCCGCCAATTTTGGGATTCGACGACCCCAACTTTCTTGGAGGGACCTAAGTGCAAAAAGTAAGAACTTTACTCGTAACTCTAAACTGAAATATGCTCGAATGTGATCCTACCTTATACACCCCCATTGTATTTTTCATGCATGTAAGGGAATATTTATAAAAAATCGAGCACAAGAACATATCTATAATCCTTTTCGATTTCACTTTAAAACTTTCAAGTAATCAACCATAAGTTACTCTAAAACATATACTAGCGCTTTTCAATGATTTACCAAAAAAATATTTATTATATATATTTAGACAATAATAACAAAAATCATGTATTTTGGAGCAGTGGGTAATGGGGTAACACAATTTTTGGGCCACCGTGTAATTTTTCTTAACTTTATAGAAGTAATCAATGTTGACTTTCGAGACCCTTTCGTTCACCCATACATACCCAAATTGCAGAGTTGTGATCATATATTATTGAATTGCATTTTGGTTCGCTAATTTTGTGATTCGATAACTCCAACTTTCTTGGAGGGACCTAAGTGCAAAAGGTAAAAAATTTACTCGTAACTCCAAATTGAAATCTGCTCGAACGTGATGCTACCCTATACACCCTCATTGTATTTTTCAAGTCCGTAACAAAATATTTATCAACAATCGGGCACAAGAACATATCCATAATCCTTTCTGATTTCCATTTCTATATTCTAAGTTATCAACTCTAGATTACTATAAAACATGTAGTAGATCTTTTCGAAATTTCATATATATTTTTTAATTTCCTATTTCTATATTTATGCAAGAATAACAAAATTCATATATTTTGGACAGAAGGATAATGTTGTAACAAATTTTTGGGCCATAGCGTAATTTTCCAAAAATATGTTAGAGGCGCTTTTGTCCACCCATTGTACCTCGAATTTTAAAGACGCAATCATCTCTTATTTAATGGCATTTTGGTGTCTTCAATTTTGTAATTCGCCGCCTCCAATTTCTTCTATGGACCTAATAGTAAAAATTTAAAAGTTAACTTAGAGATTAAATAATACTAGCACCGGTATTGTTTTTCATTCATACCAGTGCTATGTTATGGCGGGATAATGAATTTTTTGAATTTTCATTCCAAATTTTGTAGATATTTTTTAAAATTTTGGAATGAGTACCGGTATTAGTTACTTAGGCACCGGTATGTGTACCGGTGCTCAATACTTAGAAAAAACTTCTCAGGTTTGCTCTTGGGTTCAATTTTATTTCAAAAAGAACCATTCAAAGCAGCCCTAAGCAGTTGCGTTTCATATATTTAGGCACCGGTATGAGCATTTTGGGCACCCGTACAGGTGCTCAACACTTAAAAAAAACCAACTTTTTTTTTGAACTCGGTAAAACTTCCATTTCTATTCAGAAAAATGTACACAACTCCATGTTACAAAGGCCCTATATCAATCAAAATCTACCATAAGCTGAGCACATAAATCTTTCAACTTTGGTTTAACTCATGCTCTATATACCACACACTATGATTTTACTTACAATTTCTTTGCTCTCTTTTTTATGGAAACACACTTCATTTCTCCTCTACCAAGTCCAGTAAATTGCTTCTGCTGCTACCTTCTTCAAAATATGTACTTTCCTTCCTTTGCCTCGGCATTTTTGCACCAGCCATGCTAGCTCCTCATCCCAAGTACCAGGTTCCCTCATCATCTTCAGTCATTGCAACATATCCCTCCGGATTTTCTTCGTTTCAGTACAGTCAAAGAACAAATGCTACACAGTTTCCTCCTTGTCGCAGAAGCACCACTTTCTGTCATTACCTATTCCGAACTTTGCCAATCTGTCTTTCGTAGCCAGTCTCTTGAAACAGCACATCCAGAGTGTAAATTTTGCCTGTGGCCTTGCATAGTTGTTGTAGAAGAATTTTCTCCAAACCATTTCTGGTTGCTCCTGCTTCAGTTCCACATAGACCCTCCTAATGTTGAACTTCTTTAGCCCATGTTGTTTCTGCCAAGCCTCTATGTTCAGTACCCTTTCTCTACATTTCTCCATACTTTCGATCATCCATGATGCATTACCCGGGATCTTAACTCTCACCTTTGTTTCATCTGAACCATTGATTTCTTTTGCTGATTGAATCTTAACCATTAAAAACTTGCCTATATATACTACCCTTGAAACCCTAAATCTACCTACCCTTATTTCCCTCTCATTATCTTCTCCTCCACCTCCTCTCCATATTCTCCCTCCTCCTCCACCACCTCTCCCTCTCTGCTGCCGCCGCTTCGATGCCTCCGCCGACGCCTCCCTGACTCCATCTCCCAAACCAGCTCAGACTTCATCTCCTCGCAGTGTTCTGGTTGCTGGTTGGAGTTGTGAGCTCCACCAAAATTTCCGGTTTAGCTCAGATCCGACCACACTTTTGGTTCTTTAATGTTATCTAGTGTTTCTGAAAAATTAGGTTCTATTTTTTATGATGATTGATTATATGTAATGAAGTGTTATGTATTGAGAGGTGTTGTGTATTTTCATTTATATGAAATGAAGTTTTTGGTTGTGATATGAAATTTTTAGTTTTTTACACGAGTTTCGGTTTTTTTAATGTTTTGTTTGTTTTGGGTTTCATATTCTGGCCGGTGAGTTTATTCTCACAGGCCAGTTTTTTTTAAACGATCGCCTTATTACTAGCACTGATATTTCATGCATAGGCACTGGTAAATGGTACCAGTGCTAGAATAAATTCTAGAACAGGTACGACTTACCGGTGTCTATGACACTACACCTTTTGCACTGGGTCACTTAGGCATCGGTATGAAAATTCTCTAAATATCGGTGCCTATGGAGTGAAAATACCGGTGCCTATGGGGGGTTCTCCCAGTAGTGGCAGTATCTAAATTAGAGCGTACAATATATGTTTAAATTAAATGTAAGTCTTGTTTTAGACCGCTTATCTATTAGATGGGGTCAATATATAATTGATATTATTAATGGGGTGATTTGGTATTTGATTATATTTATTGTAGTATTAGGGTTCACATAATTTTGAAAATCTTTTAAAATGTACTTCGAAATACAAATAATCATGTTTAACCTCAAATTTTGTAGATACAAGGTTTGACGAGATTGATCAAACCGTTAGACGGTCTAATAAGAGGCGCTCCCTAAATTTAAAATATATACGGTAGTTTCGTATTAGAAAACACAAATTATACATTATGGCGAGGGTAGTATTGTATCCCCACTAGCATACCTTACATATAATTGCACAATCATTAGAGTATTACCTGTGTATGGTTCCCATTATATCCTCAAATTCAAAGATTTGAGTGGCACGGTCTCATTCATTCTTATTGTGAGACAGAGGTTCTAAAGACAATTAATTAAATATGAGCAATGACTACCTTCTGTAAATTTTGAAACATTACTTACTACATTATCTCACCATAACTTATGGCGAGACATAAATCTTTCTCATTTCCAAAATACTGTATATTTACTGATTAAAAAAACTCGTTGAACAAACACACTCCATTTGAAATTACACCATACACAACTGCAGGACAGGGGTATTGGCACTGGTAATTTAGGGCAATAGCACCAGTATTTTGGCCCCCAAAAATACCCGTGCGTATGTATAGGGGTGTAGAAACGCAACAAATTTACACCGGTAAAATGGACCGGTGTAGAGCAGTATTTGCACCGGTATCTTATGCCGGTGCAAAATAGCGAGATCACAAAAATTGTGCCCCGGTATTATTTGGAAAACCGGTGTAATACCAAAATATAGTTTGCATCGGTATTTTGCATCAGTGTTTAACCCATGAACCGGTGTAAAACAGTGATTTGTACACCGGTATTAAATCCAACACCGACCTTTGTTTTGTAGTAGAAATATAATTTTTTTTCACTGGAATAGATTGCACTAGTATTTTTTTACACGGGTATTACTGTACTTTATGCACCGGTGTTATTGAAATAATTTAAAAAATTATTTAAATGTGAAATTTATTTATACTGGTACCTGCCTTATACCGGTGTATTATGTGGCTAAAATTTTCAATGCCTAATTTGTTTTCTGATGGTCCATCCCGGATTATTTCCGGGGCAACGACAGCCAGAGATTCTTGTGAACTATTATAAATTGGAAATTTTGAATATGTAAGAAATTTGAAACATTCAATTATGAAAATATGGCTTGCAAAACACGTGAACATTATTCCAACATATGAAATAGAAGAATTATCTTAAACATGGAATCAAACAAAGTAAAACACAAGTTTATTATAACCAAACACCATTCATAGAATTCAAATATCATCAGCCATTCAGTATTAACCATCAACCTATCATGTCGTTCTTATCATCCTGAAGTTGCAACGTAGTGTTCACCTGCTGTTAGTAGTCTCTGAGCTAAGCCCCAAACCATCTCTCTGCTACACCTTGAATTTCGTATAGATGGTAATGCCCTTTGCCCTCTGGGAAAGTCTGTTAATTTTAAACTTACACTGTTAGTCAATAATGTTGCATTTACTAGAGATTAATGATATCAAATTTTGAGATGCAAGGTTTACCTCCAAGATATTGTTTGTCTCTGGGTGATTAAAAAATTCTTCCATGAAGAGCATGATGGAGTACTCGCATTGCCACGAACCATTCTAGGTTCGGTACTGCACGGGAAAGATAAATGTAATTACTAACCCTAAACATAAAATTTGATGGATGAAATGACAGAATGACTTACCATAATGTTGTTGATTTTCCAAGTGTAGTCTGGTTTTGGCTCCATCTTTCTCTTCTCCCTTTGGTATGTGCAAGCAAGTCTATGAAGAAAGTAAATTTAAATGGTTACTTCTTCCCGTTTATTATGAAACAAGGATTTTTTATTTGATTGATTGGAATACCTTCACATGACCCTGAGTTCAACCAAGTTAGTTGGTTTCATACCCCCTAACAATGTGTCCATAGTGAAAACCTCCTCCGTTTGAGGACGGATAATGATGAGGTGCCAATGATCGCTGTCAAAAAATTATGTTAACAAATTAATGAAATGGAAGTGGCTTGAAATGTGAATGTAATTATCAGGAAGAAATACTTACATTCTTATGTAGGGTACGATGTAGAACTCAGCATCCGTTGCCTTCATTGTTTCCCAAATTTGTTTGAAACAGAGTTCGACCTCGTGCTCAAAGTTGGTTAGGTTGCCACAGCTGGATGGTCAGAATTGGACGTGGCCTGAATTAGTTTCATATATTTTCTTCCACAGGTGTCTGTAACGTTAATCATACATGAAAATGAATTCTTGATAAATTAAAAAATATAGAGGCTATAAGTTATGAAACTCACCCCATCCACATATCGAACGCATGTTTCCCAATTTCTTCCCCGAACTCGACCAGAACTTCTATTCCAACACCGTAGGTGTAATGGCATGAGAATGTTGATGGTCAGAACACTAGGAAGAACATGCAGTCCTTATTCTTTATCATTTCCAGATAGCACATTTGCTTTCTTTATGAATTGCCCCATGATCGGCCAATCTGTCAGATCTTGTTTGTTGACAATCTACGAACGTAAAATGATACAAAATGATCAATTGAACATTTAGTATTGAACTGTCATTGTTAATGAATAATAATGGAACTTTTTTTAGTGCATTACCTGTTTTGGCAGCCTATTTAATCTTGGTCTTGCAGATGGCCGGAAATTAGCCATCGGCTGAGATTTTTGCTTGACAGTATCCAGTTACAAGGATTAATGAATAGGGATACACAAAAGTACTTTGAGGAATTGAAAAATAATGTGTTACAAGAATGTGCCTCATCGTCGCTGGTGAGAATCTTTACCTCCTCATCATTGTCGTCTGTATCACCTCTGGCATTGATTTCATCGATGTCACTCGGTTTCTCACTTGCCTTGCCAATTAAGGACACCATCCAATCCATGACGCTATTGAGCACCTCTCCAACATCATCAAAGTGGTGGTCTTCCGAGGGCAATCCCACCCTAGGAAGGAGGACTGGCTCACATACTCTGACACAAGCAATGCTTCCTTGTTGGATATCCCGATGATGAGACACCTGTCACAGGCCATGGGCGACCATTTTCTTCTTCCCAACTATATCTTTGATGAAAAGAGTCACTCGTTCTCCATCCTATTCGTATGATATTTAAGTGAATCATTAAAATGGTTATAGGGATATTTCAAATGTGTAAATCAATGTATAAGATATGCATCTATTATTGACAGCGTACCTCTTCATCTCCTTCTCAGTCGCTGGGCTCTTCACTGGACTTTGTAGCAGCTGCAACAATGTCATCCATCGCCTTCTCTATAAACTTCTTGGGATTGTCAAGGCCTGGCAGAATCTGAACACCGCTTGTAGATGCTAAGCCCTTCACCAATTGCTCCAGGTACGATACCACGGCTTTCATGACCGGTTGATCATTAGATGGTCTCCTCCGAGTTGTCTCCTTGTTCCTTAAGCTCATTCAATTTCAACTGAGAATCACATAGGAACACAATTTTGTATATGAATAATGGGAAGTACACAAAAAAATAATTTAAATCGTCAATTTTGGCGTAACTTACAACGTCCGATGCGATCTTCTCAATCTCCTTTGATGTGTATAACCATTTCTTATATTTGTTTGCCTCAGGGTATACAAGAGATGTGTCAGGTGTAAAGTCCCTTTAACTGAGTTGTTTCTCAATCTCCTCGCCAGTGAATCCCTCGGCGGTCAACCTCATTCTCTCTTTCTCCTTCAGATCCTTACTCAATTTGTTACAGATGTATTGATTACCCCTTCTGCTCGTGTGGTGCATGTAATTCCTACCCTTGTTGCGTTCAATATTTGTCACCCTGAGCCTTTTTTGTTGTTATACATGAAAATTTAGTTGAATAGAATTTGTGGGAAACATGTCTCTTAACAAGTATTTATTTTTTCATCATACCTGAAAATCCGGAGGCCGGGGCCCCTTTTCAAACAAGTGTCATTCGTCTTCATCCATCCACTTGTACTTCTCCCATGCCGGTATTCCTATTTTATTGATACATTTGTCCATGTCATGAATGAACCTATTTTCCACCTCTGTCTTCCAATTCCTATGTTGGTTTTTTGCCCTCTATGTAACCTCCTTCTTCAGTATTTCTAGTTTCCCGTCTGTCACATGTGTTTCAATCGTCAAGCACTCCTAGAATGAATGATATGAAAAAGCATGTCATTAATCACGTCTTCACTAAGACTTTGCCATTTCATAAAATTTTTAAATTACAATTGTCGAGAGTCTTACCAGAACATCATTCCATGCCTCTTCCTTAACATCCTCAGGGACATCGCTCCAGTGTTCGCATGGGCCAAATCTGATATGGCACTGGAAAGCGTAATTTCTATAAGCGTGCCACGTTGACCAATTCTTAATGCATGCCTCTTGATTCCCACGGAAGTAAAATGCTACAAGAGTTAGAGTGTTATGCTTTGCCAACATCACAGACTGACATGTACTAGTTCCCCGCCTCCTCAAATAACATTTTACCTCAAACTTGTCCCATCATTCTCCATTTTTCCCTCCAGCCGTTGTCAAGTCATCGTCCGCTTCATTAATAGTTTGCCTTCCTTTGATGGTGCTCTTTCCCTTTCCCTTGCGAATTGGTGTTTTGGCCAACTATTTACTGGCGTCCACTCGTTCAACATCCCCTACAATAACATCACCCGGTTCTGCAGTTTCTTCCTTCTCTTCACTAGACGGGTCATTTGTTTGAGTTGCTTCTTCCTGAAATTTTATCTTCAATGGAATCCTTTTTGGCGGTGGTTTTTGGTCCACCACATCCACCTCCTCATCGACCACATCTTTCACCTCCTCCTCCTCCTTTTTCGTAACGGGCCGCTTCTTCTTCGTGTTGAATTTCCCCTTCTTCAGCGGCATCTACAAAAGTAGAATTGGAAATTCTGAATCCATGATGGTTCACACAATAATGGTACATAAAGATCAACATTGATAGCACGTGGTGTAGAACTCGATCAACTAGTTCGTTAAAATTTTGAGCAAAATATGGCATAGAAATTGAACAATTCATAGATGAAACTACATCATATGAGACATAAAAGTTTATATAACATGACATAGAACTTGAAAAATTAAGGCATGGAACTTAATATAGAATGAAATGGAACCTCACAGAAGTTGATCAAATACCATACCAATGTCTTTGCATTAATAAATTAAGCATACAACCGAGAATTTCTCACTCTCCCTAACGTGACTATCAACAGTATCACCAACAAAAATACTACAGAACTACATCACCCATCCACAAAAAATGCAAAACATTTACTCCCCACAATTGTATAAACATACCATTCAAGAGTGTCATTCAACTTTATCTCGATTTACATATTTTTGGTCATAGAGGCAATTGATCAAACATGTATTATGCGTGAGAGATGGGATGGTTTTTTCAAGAGAATTTGACTTGGTAACCCATGGTAACATAAACCCCAACACTTACCTTCACCAATGGAGCATTTTTGTTGCTACTCCTTTTTGCTGAACTCGCCAAGAACGAATCGCCAAGTACTTTCTTCTCTCCCCATCTTCCTCTCTCATTTTTGTTGGTTCTCTTGTGTTGCTCAACACTTTATAGGGATGGAATGGGAGATGAGGAGTTACAATGGTTGATGAGAAGTTGTGGATTGAATGGTTAGAGTGGTTGATGGCAGTTTTGAAAGAGAAATGGAAGGATTTGAATATGAGAATATGATGAATTGTGGGAGTTATGGCCGTTTGAAACGGTTTTGATTTCAGAAGTTATGTTTTTACACCGGTAGTACATACAGTACCGGTGTAAGAAGAGTGAAAATGGGCACGAATTTTTGCTAACTATTCAGTACCAATAACAATAACGGTGTAAAAATGAAGAAAAGCAGCTCCGTGCAGCTGCTTTAAATGAATTTTCCTTTGACCCGAGAGGAACGCACGAAAATTTTGGTTAAGTGTTGTACACCGTTATATAGTACCGGTGTATAAAAGGAAAATACCAATGTAAACATGTGCAAAATGCAGCTGCCTGCGGCTGCTTTAAGTATATTTTTGGAAAAAAACGTTCAACCCAAGAGTAATTTCTGGAATTTTTTCTAACTGTCCAGCACCTGTATATACTAGTGCAAAATCTTAAATTGGCAGTGTAAAATGTTTCACGCCTTATTAAAAATCCAAAAAATTGAAAATTTTGAAATGCGCGCCATAAAGTTGTACAAATAAATCAGTACTTCTTCATTGTTACCAGTGTAAAAAAGGTTTATTAGTTGTTTAAATTATCACTTACTGCATTTGTCTCCCGTGCATTTTTCAAACAACACCAATTAATCAAATTGACGTTCAATTATTGTGAATAGACATTGTACTAGTTCATTCATGCAAATATCGACCATACATGGGCCCCGTATGGTGACATTTTTAAGCATTGTTTAATTTCAAAAAATTTGCAGATTGACCCCAAACATTTCGTTTGACCCCTTCAAGCACTTTTCCACTGGCCCAAATGGAATTTTCCCATGATCCAGATTGAATAAGTAATTTTTTCGTACCTTAACAGTACCGAGGACCCCATAAAGTTGATTGTATGCATTTATTGCAATTAGGTCCCCCTAATTGTGACATGCGGTTACAACGTGTTAGGAAACTTCATAAATTATCAAATTGAATATTCCATGATTAAACCATAATTGAAACATATTTGTGCCCGGGCGGTGGTTTGTCCTGAAGTGCTAGTAGGTGTTGTAGAGTAAACGGTAAGAGTTTACTCCAATGTTTCTATATGTAATCCGAACATCTTCGAAACTAAATACGAAGCTCGGACCCATTCGTTTCCCCACATGTTTTACTTGGAAATACAAAAGGGTTGTTTTGTAGACCATCCGGTTCGATTGGATTGCAATTTCAATTTACGAGTAATCTTTTTACTTTTTGCAATTTAGTCCCTCCAAGAATCTTAGAAGGGTCGGAATATAATATTGGCCCCACATATATGAAACTCAATACACAACAATCGTGTTAATGCATTTGTAGACTCTACTGGTGGACGGAAGGCCCTGTAAAACCAACAATGAATGCTTGCACTATATTTTCCATAATTACACTATTGCCCACAAATTTACTTGGGGAACCTCCATAGCTCCCAATGCTACAATTTTTTTTTGCAATTCTAACCATTTTAAGAATATAATGCTACATATTCAGCGGTCCTGAAGTAAAAAATAGGCCAACTACATTTGGCCTATCTTTTTGGTCTTCACGAGTGTATTTGACGAACAGAGTTTTAATAAATGCGGCGCACAAATTTTTTATTCGATTCATCATCGTGCATGTTTGTCAAAAATAAGAATGTCAAACTGTCAAGTGCAACACGGTCAAAGTTGAGCACATAATCTACTCTTCCTAACCGCTAATACAAGTTTTCTATGAATGATATTGAGAAAATGGTTCTACCCCGTCAGCTGGTCCTATTGCATCACCACACGGGTACTTGTGCCAACATCCATGTCCTCGACATTGCTACCATGATATTTGGAAATTGATACGTCATAATCTTGGCCATATGTTCCTGCCAGGATCTTTGGTATTTGAATTCTTCAAGTAAGTTTGCTACACCGACCTCCAATGCAACAACTCTGGATTCAATAGTAGCGACAGACATGTCAGTTATCTGTCTATAGAAAGAGTCCACACAAATCTTACCCATTGATTGGCCAAAAACGTCATGTGCATGGACACTAACTCCCGCTCTTGAACAAAGCGCAGAGATGATACTGCAATAGGCATAAGATCACATCTGATCCCCTTCCCTCTACAACATAGGACAAATTCGACGACCAACATTCCATCAAAGCTCCCTCTTTATTGCATACAAGAAGGTGAGGCAAAGTTTGTGAACTTCTGTCTTTACAGTTACTGGGTGGATTCTAGACGCCACAAAGTGGTACCACCCATTCATTTCCGGAGTTAAGAGTTTTCTTAGGTATTTTGCTCCAACCTGGTTTGACCAACTCATCTATGTCCGTACCTTCCCTAGTTACTATCCCAATGATCTCCTTCTCAATTGGTTGTTGTAGAATATAGCTGTCATCACCTAGGAAATGTCGTGCGAGAAACTCGTCTTCATCGTTTGGATCATTAGGCAACCCAAACAAGTCATTGATAGATTCTGGTGTCACTGGGACAGTTTTACCTCTACAATACACGTGATTGTAGCTCGGCCTGCACTTTAAGTTTGCATAAAAATCATTTACAATGGTCAGGTTAAATGGTTGCGGAGTCTCGCAGAATTTTTCCCACCCAAGCTTCCAGATAGTTTGTTCGAATGGGAGAGATGCTTCAATTCCTCTCTCTATGTGACGACATCGTCTTTTGTAAGATTCATGGACCAACCAAGCCTCCTCGGACATGAAGGTACCATCCGAATAAGTGTACGGTGATACTTTCGACAATGATGGGGACGTTGAATGGCGTATCCTTTTCGAATTGGATTTTGGAGGCATTTTGTAAGAAACGCATTGAGGCATTTTATCAAACACCTTACATGCAAGTCAAGCTATTCATGATGTCACATTCTCAATGATTCTATTTCATATGCAATTGCTAATTAATCATACAATAGAAGCATTGCAGTGGTTTACCTGATTATATGCCGACCTGCGTAGGATTTCACCAAAAACGGTAGTAATGGAGATGGTATGGTGTGAGAGATATGAATTCTAAGTACTGTGAAAATGGGGTGCTAATTGGGCTTTTAAAAAGGGAACGTTTTTATACACCAGTATTATACATATACCGGTGTAAAACGTGGCCTAAAGCAGCTGCTTTAAATTAAAAAAATTATCTAATCCAACCCGAGGGTAAATTTTACAATTTGTTTCTAAGTACCCAGCACTGGTACAATTACTGGTGCAAATGTTACAAAAAGCAACTGCTTTAAATGCCAAAAAAATTGATATTGTAGGACCCTAGAGCAAAAAGACCAAAACATTTTCTAATATTGTGCACCGGTAGGGGTACTGGTGCATAAGTACAAACAGAGTCCCTCCCCTATTTTTCAACACCGATAATTTCATCTTTACCGGTGTAAAAAATCAACACCTACTAGAAAGTTTAATCTCAATTTTAACACATTTTCACCTGTTCAATTCATAAACACTCCATTGAAATCACGGATCATAACAACCAATTCATAAAAGAGTGTCAATTAAATACATTACACGTTAAATCGCTGAATTATCATACAATTTTTCACAAAACAAGGTCACAGGAACAATGGCCAGTAATGACCGATCTATCGCTTCCACTTCAAGACATTGTACCCACCTACTATTTCACCTCTCTCATCAACCCATAGCCCATCGTTGTGAGAACGCCTTCCAACAATGGGTCCCCCAACATCTTCCAAACTGGGAAATACAAATGGAAACTTAGGACTATCAGTAATGACGGGCTGATCAATCTTTTCATCAAAGTAAAACTTCTTCACATGCAACACCACATGATACTTCTCATTCAAAGGATCATTGATGTAAAAAAACCTGTCGCGCCTGGGTAGCTAAGATGAACTTGTCATCTTCATATCCTACATGATTCAAGTCGACTAACGTGAATACTCGAATCACCAACTCATCAAATTAGAGAAGAATATTCTCCAATCACCAACTCATCAAATCTGAGACATTCCATGAATACTCAAATCAAATCTGCTGGAAAAGGAAGAAATATTTTCACAAATATTCTTCATATTATTAAACATGGTAAACCGCATATTTATTTAAGACAAGATATCTCACAGAATATGGAATTATTTTGTTCTTATCTCTTAAGAATTACACACAAGTAATTCCATATATACTATGCGGTTGGGCCTTCCAGAGACTTCCATGCGGTCCATACGCATTTTGGACAGTCCATAGAAAATTACCCGGGCCAATTTTCACCCATTTTTTCTCTTTCAAGAGTGATATTTCAAACATGCATATCTCATTCACCCTTGATCCGTTTTGAGATTTTAAATAGTCGATTTTATAGTACTCGCGGAGGAGAACCCAAAAATGACATCCACCGACCCAAAATCCATTCGGGTCCCACTCAAACGAAGCCTAAAAAGTTGACGAATTTCAATCTTTAAACCATCATTTTCCAACAATCCCCCACATGAATAGATATTGATATAGGAATCAGAACAATCACGCCAGACACAGAGTTTGACTTGGTAATAGATTCATTTCCACGGCATAGATGCTGCATAGGATTGTCACCCTTTGAACTTTCCCTTGAGAGAGTACACTTAGCCCACTGGTTAGGAAGTAGACGCGATGTCCTTGAACTTCCCCTACCGCTTGTGTAAACGACAATGCACTTCTCACAGACATCTTTCCTAGCCTTCGCGCTTTCCTCGGTTGTGTCCATTAATCAGGCCATGGCACACACCTAGTTCTGTAAGGTTTCTAAAGAATTGCGTCCTAACAATTCCCTTTCGAAGCGGCCACACTTTTCGATTACATAGGTGATTCTTAGCATAAGAGCAGTTCCGTAAACTATTGCACTCTTTCTAGTACTACACACTAGATGCCTTGAATCATTAAAAGCAATTTAATGTTTAAGCTCCATTCACATCACTGTTTCTTCATCATAAGAATAAGACAGGAGGTATGAAACCCCCACAGTGATCGTGATGGGTCTTTGCAGTTTTGTTGTCCCTTTGAACCTAGATCTTGGGATCTCCAGTCACATAGGTTGGCTGTCCATGTACGTAACCCACCATTTATTGGACTTAGTCATATTCCTTTCGATGAGTTCTCAACTAACTCTCGATTCAATTTCTTCGTCAAGAAATTAATTCAATCCTTTCGTCAAAGAATCACAACTCTTATCATATTGACCTTACGTAGTCAACATCGATAATTCTCGTAGAGAGTAGTTATCCAATGGTAAAGTGTCTTTGTCGAGACACACCATCATTGATTTGGCTTTACACTACACCAATAAGCATACAAGCGCTTTGGTCATCCTAGGGTATATCTTTCCCATTTTTTTTCAAACACGATGGGACTTAGATTCCTCTATGAATCTAGCAAGAGAGAATCATTTCTCTACACAAATCAAGCCATATCCACGAGTCTCACACACAGCTTGTTTCGAGTGATCATTTCTGGATTACTCATGTATCATCTTACTATCCATTATAAGAATTGTCTAGTGTGCACTTTAATTAGTACAATAGACTATCAATGACTCTTGAGTTCTCTTCTTAAGAAACACCTCACTTTTACAAAAAGGTAACTGATGATGTTTAGAGTTATTCCATTGAATACGACATATCTCCAAGAGACTCAATCATCGTATCAATTTTACTATCAATGAGAAAACCATCAATTCAATGACATAAATGACATGGTCATTTTTCGTGTCTCTTAGCGTATCCGCCTTCATCAAACCCATTGATTTAATATCACTGGCTAAACAACAATTAGTTTTGTCACATGATGGGTCATTTAGGAGCATTGAGCTTTTCATTTTTACTTTATTCAGATTTTAATATCTAAGTCTCCAAATAACCATTTTGGTCCATTAGATTTACTTCAAGCTTGCACAAAGCCTTGATAGCATGTACCATCACTCTTGGACTCATTCTCGTGTCTGGAGAACACCCACCAAGTACACAAATATACTTACTAGTTGTTCAAATCTACTAGTACTCTAGTGATTTGCACTCATGGTAGATCAATCTCTCTATTGATCACTGCTTTCCACAACCGTCATTTCATGGAATCTTGTTTCCTTCGTTGGTTTATCCCCAATCCTTAATGATTCCATCTATTAACTCTTAAGTCCATTTAAGATAAATCAGGATCTTTAATAGAAACTTCCACAAAATTCACTTTCCATCAAGATATATTTCTAGTTTCTGTATAATATTTCTTGTGAATTTCAAGAAATTGATAGCACTTCAACATTGTGCATATCTAGTAAAGATACTGTTTAAGTATTCCTTTTACTACATTCGAAATAGGCCAACCCCCACATTCGAAAGAACTTTTAGGATGGCTCTATGTGGAGCTTTATTTTCCTCCTTCTTGGGGTATCTTATCTAAAAGATCGCCAGCGAACTTAAAGGCTCCCCCACAACGCTTGATCATGTCTAGCAATTTCCTTCAATCACCATATGCCCTTGCAAATTTCTACATTGTGGATCACATTCCCCAAAGGATTTTATGTATTCACATCATGGTCACAAATAACCTCATATGTTTTTTGTGCATCACGTAAGTGGTTTCGTTAATATACAAACCCAACTTACTAAAAGTCCGTGTGTTCAATAATGAATCAAACACTAGGTTCTTACCCATGAAATTTCTTTTAGGGCTAGATCCTTTCAACAATCAAAACACCTTCATGTATTGATCTTTTATCGTGAAAGTCTCTCTTATTCCTTCAACTCCCCTGGGATTAGAGATAACTAAACTTCCCGATCTCAATTAATCGTTCTTCTGAGCATGACCAATACCACAACCGATGTAGTATCAATCAATCGAGGATTCGATTATCTCTCATTAGGGCGCAGTGTGAGTTTACCAACTCCACACAATTTCATGCCCATTTTAAAGCCAAGTTTCAGTACAACTGTACTTTACTTTCAGACTACTCAAATCAAACTTGAGTGCCTTTATGCTTTAAACACACTCAAGTGCATTGCTCAACTCAAGTTTCAGTGCACTACTCGACTTAATTTCAGGTTTACCCTTTTGGTTTGATTTAAATTCCACCCGACTTGATCAACTAGATTCATGTCTCTCGTGACGACTTTTCATCTCAAGTACCTATCAAAATTCATATAATCGTTGAATTTTTAGGTTTTCGTCTACCCCCACATTGGGCTGGTTTTATTAAACATCCCTACACGTGTTAAGTTTCTCAAAACCTCGTGTCTTGGGGTTCCTAGACCAAATGCCTTAGGATTCCTCATCTCATAATTGTAAGGCTTTCCAAACAAAAATCTAAAGAATTGACCAAATGTATTGGGATTCCCTATCTCATGATTCTTAGATTTTTCAACCATAAATCAAGAGATTTGACCAAAAGTTTTGGGATTTCCATTCTCGGGATTCTTAGTTTTCTCAACCAAATTCTTGAGATTTTCCCCTCAATTATTTGATTACAAATAATCAAAGTTTTTTTAGCATAGTCATGATAACTCATGCTTTAGGGTTTATACAATGGTTCACAAGAACCAATACCCTAGACATAGTCGTAAACTAATGTCTTCACGTTCACATTTTCCAAGTCATACAAAATAACCAGAATATGTTAAACTCCGAGCCCATATGCTCTATCTGTGCAATCTAACAATTGTCACTCATGAGCCATATGCTTGTAAGCGATCAATCAAGATAGCAAATTATCGGGAATAGTCTTGTCAAATATTTCATTGCATCAAAAGGCACTTTCCCAAACAATTAATATAATCATAGCATATAAAAGCATAACCCAATTTTAGACACAACATAGATCTAAAATTTTTGTATATGCAGCTAAATCAAGCCCCTAAACGAATGATAATACATCATGGATCAAATAACCCAATGTCACATACTTCATTCATGCACGAATATATTACACTCTTGCCGAGAGATGTTATGTTTAAGTGCAAATAAATTTTACCATTTTATCGCATGCGATTCTCAGACCAAGCATATAAAAGTCATGAATCACTAGCAGCACATTCTCACACAAACATGGTTTAAAATCTTTAACCAACATGAGCAGCCCACACAACCAAATTATTATACCATGCAAAATAGGTATTTCTACATTTGATCAAGTATTTAAGCAAATACTCTAACGTATCAAGGGCTTAGGAAATTAAACATGTCTCATAATTTTCAAACATATGTACTGCTTTCATGTAATTGAATAATAATGTCTGATCCCATATTCTAAACTCATGGCATTTTTTCTTCTAAATTTAATCCAATTTTTCATGCAAAGAATCAAATATGATTTCTTACCATATCAACATTTAATCTCATAAGCATGAATATCCCGAAATTAGCATATTTCTAACATACATGCTCAACTCATTTTTCCACATAATTAAGGGATTAATATAACCAAATCCATTCACTATCAAATTCGATAGCCTTAGTGTACTGGACATATATCTGCAAATATTATTCGCATAACTCTCTTTGTAACAAAATCATGTTCACGTCCAGATTCACGCAAATGGTTATCAAATATAATCCAAGCAATATATGAATATATAGAATATCCAATGATTCACATTAATTAACGTGTATACGTACCATAGTTTGCAAAATCGTGGTTACAACTCTTGACTCTTTCATGTTGTCAAGCAAATCCTGTCATATCTCCATGCCAAGTTTTTCTTCCATAAGAAATACCGCCGTATATACTCGGACTCACCAATGTGTACTTGGATTCACTAATGTGTACATACAAAAAATCATTCATCGTTAAATATATGTACACATCTCATATCGCATAGAAATATTTCAAAAAATATTTCAAATCAATGTACAAAACAAATTGCACGATATGATTTTGTTTCAAATAACCAAAATCTTTAGCATGCATAATTTCACAAACACACAACTTCCATAAAGTGGCATACACGGTATAGATGGCATCAAAATCCGATTACAAATAAATATGGCATGCAAAATTTTGATTACCACATGCAGATTAGTCATATAATCACGTAAGCATGCATCCGAGCATGCAATCCATCACTTACAGTATATAAATATTCAGTGCATACAATTTCCATGCGCAGACATGCAATTTTCCATGCATAGGGTGTAAATAATTATGCATACACAAATTAAGCATGCTATCACAAAATATGCAATTTTTGGAACCTTAATCATGCATGCAGTGTCCGTAGGCAATATATATGGTAAACATATTTCGTTTGCAAATTTGGTTTGCAATTCTCGAATCAATATAATTCAACAAATTTCATTCATCTCAAGACTGTTGGACATATATTGATTATATCATACGGAAAATCAAATAACAAAATTGAACGAGCAATTAATATATGCGAATAATAAACTTTTATTAATTATTCAAGCATATAATTGAAAATCTTAAATTACAAATAAGCAAAGCATAAATCATGTTTCAAGTAATCACAAATTGATGGAGTCACGAGTAACACTCGCTGCCCTTGAAACGAATGAGTCCCGCCATTGACATCGTTCCCTAGGATAAAACCACCGCAGGCAACAATTAACACTTAAGAGTTACCTGGGATTCATACAAGGCCCGAAGGACTATCACCTCGACAGAGAAAGACAGAAGTGAGACTCAAGTTTAGAATAAATGAGGAACTTGAGAATGGTGTAAACTTTTCTGACTGACGTGGAGGCTCTATTTATACTACTCTAAGAGACCATAATCATGGAAACATGATATTCTGATTTTCTGTAATTAGAGAAGAATATTCTCCAATCACCAACTCATCAAATCCGAGACATTCCATGAATACTCGAATCAAATCTGCTGGAAAAGGAATAAATATTTGCACAAATATTATTCATCGTATTAAACATGGTAAACCACATATTTATTTAAGACAAGATATCTCACAAAATATGGAAGTATTTTGTTCTTATCTCTTAAGAATTACACATAAGCAATTCCATATATACTATGCAGTTGGGCCTTCGAGAGACTTCCACATGGTCCATACGCATTTTGGACAGTCTAGAGAAAATTACCCGGGACAATTTTTGCCCATTTTTTTTCTCTTTCAAAAGTGATATTTCAAACATGCATATCTCATTCACCCTTGATCCGTTTTGAGAGTTTAAATAGTCGATTTTATAGTACTCGCGGAGGAGAACCCAAAAATGATATTCACTGATTCAAACTATATTCGGGTCCCACTCAAACCAATCCCAAAAAGTTGATGAATTTTAACCTTTTAACCATCATTTTCCAACAGAAACGTAGTTCGTGGCTAGCGACCGATCAAGGCTTGCACTATTCTCGGCTTGTGGGCTAGCACTGTTCCCTCTGCATTCATTTGACCCAAACTTACTTCACTACTTTGGTCCAGGATCTGCTCGTGGTTTGTGCTTACTGCTTGTTTGGACTATGTATGGACCATAAGCCCCCCCTAGCCATGAAAATGAGTGGCATGAAGCAAATTCTTCGAAGTAATTGGATGCAAACCGAGTTCTTAAAACTCGTTCGTCATTCAACTTTAACTTCGTAGGAATTACAAAGTGCTAATAGCTTCGTGGCTGTAGTAACCTTCTGTCTACTAACTCTTCTGCTTTCAAAATTTGAATTTCCCATTTTACTGACAAGGATCACAACGTCAATTATATTCGAAAGAGCCATGATTCTTTCCGCCTTTCAAGCTTATCGTTTTTGGATTTCTCTAGCGTTTGTTACCCTACCTCATAAATGGGAATATCAAACGGGCTTTACCATTTAGTGTGATGTCTATTCACCTTCCACATTTTTTTAATTTGTGAAAGGTAATTCACTTTTGTGTCAGAGTTCCATCATTGCGTTTCTAGAACTATTCCTCTACCTTGATTTGGTTTCTTTCTTTATTTTAATATAAATATGGGGACTCTTTTATTTTTTCAGTTTCACTTTTTTCCTCTGGTACAATCTTCGTCTCCTCTGGCCAATTCTAGGTTTCTGCGGATCACTTTTTGTCATATTTCTGAAGAGTAAGGTTTTCTTCAATCTCCTCCTCACTTATTGTATGCTTTGAACTTGGTGACATATCTCTCTTCTTCAACTTCTTGACATAATTTTTGATTGTTTTGTACTCATTTTATTGACCGGTCACCTTCTCCGGCAAATTTCCCCTAATTTTGTTCAAACGGACTTTTGTTCACTGTCAATTCCCTTTATTAGGTTCTTGTTGTTTCCAAATCTAGGCTCATTATTTATTGCCACGTCAACCTCTAACAATGTTGAATCTCCCTTAGAAGATGGTCATTCTGGTGTGGATTCTGGCAAAGTTGTTGGATCCTCCTCTTCGCACAATATGTTGGCTGGGCCATATCTAGAAGAATTAAAGAATTACTTTCCCTTTTTTAGTCCTTTAAACCTTCATCTTCATGCGAACAATGAGTGTGTTTGCATTCCACCGCCTGGTTATATATCCTGCTACATCGCCTTTCTGAACTTTGGCCTTTATTTTCCTCTTCCCCAACATGTGGTAGATATTCTATGTTCGTATAAAGTAGCCTTGTCCCAATTTCACCCCAAGGGCATTGTTATCATAATGGGTTTTCTTTAGGTGTGTGAGAAAGCGAACATAGATTTTACCCTTGAGTAGTTTCGTAACTTCTAACATCTCCGAAAAGTTAAAAACAATGTAGATGAGTTCACCTTTTACCCTGTAATCGTTGGTGTTGAGCTCGTGAGTGGATTTCCTAGTAATGTTGGTCCAGGGCGTACCAAATATTTATTTATAGAGTTAAAACAAAATCCCGAGGTTATTGTGCCATCCTGGAACTACAAAGTTCCCAAATCTAAGCTTCCTGGTTTGAATGTATGTTTTATAGAAGAGACGGATATCATGGTCACAGTTCGTGCTCATACACAACATCTCCGCCATGCTGACTCTAGTGCTGGAGGTGTTTTGTCTGTTCTTATTTTTTATGTGTTTGATCTGTAATATTTCTGATTATAACGAACCTTTACTATCATTTTGTATGTTGATTTGACTGATGATGATTCTTACGTTTCAGATATAGATCTATCTGAAGGCAATATCCATATGCCCTTCTTTGATGGCGATGATGAGGAAATGGTTGAAGCCATTGTTCAGCCAAATGATACTGTTGTTGGTAACACTCTATAAAGGGTGTTAACAAAACTGGCCCTGACGGTAAAGGCAAGGCGAAAGAGGGAGGGGAGACAGGTAGTCGTCGCACCACATGTGGGCCAAAACCTAAACACAAAAGGGATAGGGTTGACAAACCTTCAAGTCGCTCCCTCCATTTAAAAAGGGCCGTGGCAGCCAGTCTTATTCGCAAGCTCTGATGCAAATTGAGAGTTCCCTAATGGAGGGGATGATATCTGACATCTTCTCTAACCATTTTTTACCAGACACGCTGGCCACAGTGAGTCTATTACTGATTAACTTTCCTTACATCCTAATGTTTTGCATATGATATACCGGCAAACATCGTTCCTTGTGTATTCCTGTGTTAAGTTCGCTGAAAGCCTTCAACTTTCGAGTGAACATCTTTCTAAACTCCCTCCTATTGATGAGTCACTGTTGGAGAAGTATAAGGCACAAGAGATAAAATGTGCGACTCTGGAAACTTCAATTAAGGCCGCTGAGGAGAAATCGGCTGCTGGTGAGAAGAGGTGGTGATAATCACGGCTGAGGAGTGTGCCCAGCATGCAGAAATAGAAAGGTCTAAGCTTAGCGTTGAGTTAGAGGAAATGTGTACCAATAGGCCCGGAAACCCTAAATACCCCCAACTCCTAGTGGATCGACTCCTCAAGACAAAGTCATTCTATAAATTTTTTGAGGATGTGTCGAGGAATGCTCACATCATTGGATTCTGCGAGACTGTTAAGGATCAACGTGAGTGGAACCCCGTGATTGATTTGAAGAGCTTGCCTGCGATGAAAAAGTGCGTTGAGACATTGGAGAAGAAGAGGGCGGAGCTTAATAAAGATTTTATTGCCAAGATTGTTGATGTGGGACATCTCTTTGCTTTGTTGTCGTATCTTTCCAGCCTTCCCAGTCTTCCCTCTTTGGGCGAGCTAAAGAAGTGAGAGGCGGATTACATGGATGATCTTCCTTTCGGTCCTAGGATTGATGCTTAGGTCACTAATCCCAATGCTAGCGTGGTTAGAGAGGCTAATACGAGTATTGAAACTCATGCCGAGCTACCAAGCAAGGAAAATTCCCCTTAGCCACCAAGCTAGGATGCCACTACCCTTGTTGCTCGGCACCAAGCCAGGAGCATTGAAACTCATAATTCAATAGCATATGTGAGATGCATTGTGGATGAAAAGACCAGAAAACTTCTGCGAATTGTTCTAACTAATCACAATAACATGCCTAATGACAAGGCATTCATGAATCTTCATCTATCCTGCATGAAAGTTTTCTACATGCTTTTCAACACATCCAACCTTTTCGACACAAAAGAAGACCTAATGGATGATACCAAGAAAGCCATTTATATTCCTCCTCTTCATAGCCCCCAGATTCCGGTGAGCATTCAGGCTAACTTGACCCAAGCCACGGCCTCAAATTCGGTGCCAGTTTCTTGGAGAAAGAAAGAAAGTTTCAAACCTTCAAAGACTATGGTTAAGGTAGGGTTTAAGTTGGTAGCACCAAATGAATTCATGGCTAATGCCATGTCTATTTGTGGTAGTGGATCAAGAGTGCCTGGTGTCTTGCTTAAATTTTGATTCCGTTGTTTGGGTCATTTGTAAGAATAAATTAAAAGAAAACTTCGTGTGTGTTTGTGTGAATTTTATAAAGAATGATAGTAGTATTTGTAATATAGATATATGAATTAGTATTTGATTTGTGGCAATTTGTACACTATCAATGATGCAGCGGTAGATCGTTCCTTCCAAAATCTGTGATTCAACCACAAGAATATTAGACTCTAGAGTTTAAGAAACACAAAGTGATTTAGATTAACTAGAACTATTTTAAAATTCGGAAAAGGAGACTTAAATAGTCTTCCAAAGTAACCCTAAAACCAAGTCATAGTTTTGTTGCAAAAACCAAGAAAAATAAAAGCGAAGACAATCACACAAAAACTTAAAAGAGGATCTCTTGTCGAACTTCAAAGTTGGGCTTTACTTGAACCGCAGTGTTCCCCTCTATTACTACAACACTACTAGTCTATAAACTAGAAAACACTATGCTGAGGATTCCTACCTATTACAAAGTGGGGTTAGATTTCCACATGGCACACACAAAATGAGCTTCTCGTTTGAAACTCCACGCCAACACTCATATAGTGTATAAAGAGTTGTTCTACACCAATCTGGTGTATAGAGACTTAAGACCATAAATTATTCTGTGGGAATCCCAGGTTGTGCCTGGTCAATAACGCAATGCTCTGCTTCCCTCAATGCCTGAATAAAAGGTGATACGTAGGATAAAGTGGTTCACCTGTACCATGATTACGTCCAGCAGCCTCGACCTCAACCTACCAGACAGTTCTATCAGCTCAAACTGACGTCACGACTCAAACATTCACAGTAGTGCACATCAGAATTTACATTTTGTCATATAGGCACGAAGATCTCTAACCTGAATCAATTTGGACCTTCAAGATATGTCGGTCTATCCTGAAGTGTCCAACTGACCTAGTCTACTAATATACTCTTTAACCTTAGAGGGTATTGCAAAAAGCATGTTGACGAAACTACTTTTGACTCGAATTTCTCCTAACCAATCTCTTTGGAGAGTAAATTAGAAATCAACATGAATTTTCCATTTAAAAGGGCCACCGAAAAAAAAACATAGTTGGCAGAAGCTTCTTAATCTAATGCTCTAGACAAAAGACCCAATTTGAGCTCGTCTTCCTTATTAAACTAAGCTGAAGTTAAACATAAAGCATAAGCACGAGGTTAAATGCACCCAAACCCAATGATCATAGCCCCGACTCCAGTAAGGAAAAAACCCTGCCTGTATGTTCAGCCCTATTTGATGACCCAGTTTGGTCAAATCTAACCTGCATCCACCCCATTTTGGGTGCATTCTGATCCACAATTTATTTCCATCGTCTGTGACATTTCTGCCGATCACCAGCATAGAAAGAACACCAAAGTTTACCTCCTTACTATCACCGGGATCTGAGAAGACCCACCGACCTCGTCGGCAACAATCCACCATCGTGCACCAACCTTGCACTAACAATCGTCGTCATAGTCCTACTCTGCTCGGGGAATTGTACCTTATCCTGACCCTATTGTGGCCTATCTCCGCCGGAGGATGAGCAATTGTTCTCTTTTTTGCACTTTGTTAACCAGCCCGATCAGACTCTGCCAAAGGTCTATTCCTTCTCTAGGTTAGGACGATCGATGCAAGTGTAGATCTTCTTCATAGCTCCACTTCTTGGCCAACGTTCTGGTGAGTTGGCCCCTCCTTGGCCAGCTTCAGGCCCACCACGGCTACTAATAAGATAATAAAAAAAATACAAGGGGGCAATAATCACTATACCACCGTTGACCTCGTCAGAATGCGATTAGCTCGTCACACTGCAGTGGCCTAGCCGGAATCCCTGTACCACTGGTGGTGATTTCCGTTGACCGACTGAAACCACTGTACATTGGCTTATTTTTGCTTACCTCAAACCAGAATGCCAGCTAGCTCTAGCTGACCAAACTTTCCAGGTTGCGCCTGGGATCTCTGGTCGCTTCATTGAAGCTGGTGAGCAATGGCTAGTCGATAGATTTGACCAAATCTGGTACGCTCAACTAGATAGACTTACATCTCCTAGTCTGTTAGTGCCTCCATCCGCTGGTCAGCCCACGCAGGCTGGATATCTTGCCAGTTTATGGGTATTCCTCGAGTGCTTGCCGGTTTCATTACTTTGCTCGTCAGAAAACTTCGGATGACAACAGCGGGATGAGTCATGGTCGTCCCCATCGGATCTACAACTTAGATAAACTAAGAAACTGAAAATGAAAGAAAAGGGAAAGTGTATGGGGGAGGGTGGCGGCGACAGCCTCCCCAAAACTAGTGTTTATGAGGCTTTTGTTTGTTGGGAGCATTTGGCAAAGAGAGAGAGTTTTGACAACTTCAGAAGAAAATATTATTTATTTTTCATGGGAGAAGGGTTGACAAAGGGTAAACGCAGGTTGTTAAACTACTTCTTCCGTATCAAAGTACTACCTCCGTCCCTATTCAAAATTCCTAATGGTTTTTTGCGCAATCTTTCATGCAAGCTGACGAGCACCTTTTTGTCACATGGGTTTGGTCTAAATTAGGAATTTTAGGTGAATCGTGTGGGGTTCAATTGATGTGGCACTAATCATAAGGGTGCTTTAGGTGGATTTTTCTTACCAAAAAAGGAAATAATAGAATTAGGAAGTTTATTGTGGGACAAACTAAAAAGGAAAATATGAAGTTTATTGTGAGACTAAGGGAGTATCATTTATAAAATTTTATCCACCTACAATATTATGGTAATATAGCAGGCAAGTAAGGGTCGAACCTAAGATAAAAACATATTTCATACTTAGAATATATTTTGGCCAGAATTCCTCCCAAATTAGGGTTTGGGGGATTTGTTGGTTTAAAATTAATAAAAATAGGAAAATAAAATAAATCATCCAACAATTTTTACACATCAGCTTCATACAATGATTATAAGTTCTCAAGTTCATTCAATTCCAATATTGTTCCCATTCCCTACAGGATTGTGGGTCACAAATTATACACCATGATTATAGTACATTTATAAATTATGTTAAATACTTTTCTAACCCTACCTTTAGGGAGAAAGTACCAATATAACCCTGTCAAACCAGAAAGTGTCAAACTAACCATAACTTTATGATGAAGTGTGCCAATCTAACCTTTCAGTTAGATTCCGGCATTGACTTTAAATTCCGATAGTTGACTGGACGTAAAAAAGACTAATTTTCCCTTGGACATTTTTGCTTAAACAAAATTCTATTTTTACCCTCCCTATTATTTTTATGTTTTACGTAATGTTAGGAATAATGAAATACTCGTTAGCAATAAGCTAGATTTGTGATAATTAATTATACTACTATTTATTTACCAAAGGGGAATACTATGTCATTACCCCCAAATTCTACTATAAATACCCCCTTATAGGATGAAGAAAAATGCACCTCTCATTCTGTCATTTCTCACTTCTTCGCATCTTATCTTCTTCTCCAATCTCTCATTCTTACTTCCCATATCAAGTCTTTTGCTAATTTCTTAATAAATTAGTACAAAGTTAGTAAAATCATAACACGTTATCAACACGATCACTCTCCATCTTCATTAGTAAGTTCTTTTCTAAAAGTTGTAAGAATTTTGTGATATGAATTAAAGTGTTTGGACTTTAGCTTGTCTCTTGCAACAGAATATGGTTAAGATTTGAGTTTTTATTCATTTGGTTTCAACTTGAAGATCTATGAATGGTTATTGTAATTGACTAAAGATCCATTAGTATAGCATAATGACGAGTAATGAAACTAAGGATGTGAACCAAGCCAATGACTTGAATGTTTCAAGATGTTACAACATATAAAACTAGAAACAAACAAACTTGTCTCATTTCTCTGTTAAAGCTAGTGTTGTTGTGCTATTGCACCTGAGATTCCTTATAATTAATCACAAATTTCTGGACCAAAAAATATCCCCATGTCAATGTAATCCCAAATGTGATTTATAATAATTAACTTTCTAACTTCATAACATCATTAACATTCTAACTACATAACACTATTGACTTTCTAACTATATAACACCATATCACGGTACACATGAGGCTTTGCCGCCTTATGATAATGTGATGTGATTTATTAACTTTCTAAATGCATAACACCATATTTCTCTACACAGAAGGCTCTGCCACCTTATAGTAATATGGTGTGAACTACGTCTAACTAATCTTTAACTTATTTATTTTAATATTTCTATGATTAATTATGTCTCTAATATATTTGTCTATTATCTGATGACGTTACATTGCTAATCTACTCTTACCACTTTAACTACAATTAATTAATATAACGGTTATAAATCTACATTTCCAAGTGTAATATAATGACTATAAACGACTATATTTTACACTATAAATACAAAAGTATTAAATGATACAAAACCACATCCTCTCTCATGCCTCATATTTTTGCTAAATTTTCCAATAAAATGTCTTGACTAATATTATCTTTGTTGCTGTAATTATTTTAGTATTACTGTTACTATTCTCACCGTAGAAGTTTCACCGGAAGATTTTCATTTTTCTTCATTGATGATCGAAATCATGTCTTACTCTTTATTTTTTGCAATCATTGTAGACTTATGTATTTTGAATTAGATCTAATGAACTATTTTACTTTCCCTATTAGTTATCATCATGTCAAACCTTGTGAAGCTTGAATTCATTCCACTCGACATCATTGAAAACAACTATATGCCGTGGGAAATAGACGTTGAGATACACTTGGAATCAATGAACCTCCTTGAGATAATCCAAGAGGGGTATAACTCATTAGAAATGGACAAGGAAAGATCTTTAATCTTCCTTCATCGACATCTTGATGGGAGTATCAAAAATGAATATCTCACTATGAAAGATCTACTTGAGCTGTGGAAAATTTGAAAGAAAGATACGATTACACGAGATGTAATGCTCCCCACATACCGCAATGACTGGAACAATCTACGGTTCCAAGACTATAAGAAAGTCTGCGACTATAATTCTGCAATGTACACAGCAGTAATCCATTTGACATACTATGGGATTACAATAACTGACAATGAAATGCTGCAAAAAATTCTTTCTACTTTCCAAGCATCAAATATGACCTTATAACAACAATATCGCGTGCGTAGTTTTAAAAGATATTCTGAACTAATTTCTTTTCTCCTCATTGCAGAAAAGAATAATGAGTTGATGATGAAGAATCATCATCTCGCCCGACTGGCTCAAAAGTGTTTCCTGAAGCAAACACTGTTAACCCCGACAAACCGGAACGCAAGATTTATTTTCAGGGTCGAGAGAGAGGTTGAGGTCGAGGTCATGGTTGTGGTCATGGTTACGGACGCGGTCGAGGTGGTTACAATTTTTCCTATAAGTCCTATAACTACTACTACAAGAAGCATCGATATGAGAGGAACCATGAAAATACCCATAAAAGGGGAAACGATGCCAGTTCATCAAAGGGATCTGGAACCTCTTGTTTCATATGTGGTGGCAAATGGCATTGGTCAAGAGTTTGCAGAGTCTTGAAGCACTTATGCGAACTCTACCAAGAGTCTATAAAGGAAAAGGGGATGGAGGTCAACATCAATGAATCCACTCATCTCGAAGCATCTGATTTCAATGATGATTTCGTGGACATAGTTGGTGATTTTGCTGAACCAGCAAATGGTGGAAACCAAAAGAAGGAGAATTGTATAACTATTATTGGAAATGAAGCTAGATGGTTCGACGTATGTTTATATCTCTTATATATATGCATGTTTTTATTTAAAAGTCCGCTACTTTCAAATTTATTATCTTTCTTATCAAAATTTATTTTGTTTTTAGTTAAAGTGGTGAAGTGGATAAAGCTAATCGTGAAGCCAACCAAGTGATTAAAAACAAAGAAATTTTCATTCTCGATTGTGGAACAACGCACACTATATTAAAGGATAAAAGGTTTTTCTCAAAGGCAAAACAAACACAAACCACTGTGAATACATTATCGAGTCCTGTAATATGATTGAAGTAGTTGACAAGGCAAACTTTACACTGCCGAATGGCACAAATTTTACAATAAATAATGCCTTATTTTCGCCAAAGTCCAAAAGGAACTTATTGAGTTTCAATGATATATATTCTCATGGATTTGATACTCAGTCTGTAACTGAAGGTACCATGAAATATATGTTTCTCATTGGGTATAAATCTGGAAGGAAATATATACTTGAAAAACTACCTGCTCCATACTGGATTGCATTACACACATATAAATGCAATCGAATCAAATACAATAGTGATCAAACCTTTACTATTTACCATATAGCATGATCGGCTAGGCCATCCTGGTTTGATTATGATGCGAAGAATTATTGACAGCTCACATGGGCATCCATTGATGGACCAGAAGACCCCTCATGGAAAATCATTTCAATGTAAGGTTTGTTCCCTTGGAAAGCTAATCATAAGGCTTTCACCAGGAAAGGTTGAAATAGAATCACCACCGTTTCTTGAACGTATTCAAAGTGATATATGTGGACCTAGCCATCCATCATGTAGACCATTTTGATACTTCATGGTATTGATAGATGCTTTTAGCAAATGGTCACAAGTATGCCTGTTATCAACTTGAAATACGGCATTTGCTAATTACTCGCTGAGTTAATCAAATTGCGAGCTTAATTTCCTGATCATACAATCAAGAAAATTAGACTTGATAATGCCGGTGAATTCACATCCCAGACTTTCGATGATTATTGTATGTCAGTTGGGATTGTTGTTGAGCATCCTGTTACTCATGTGCACACACAAAATGGTCTGGTTGAACCACCAATCAAACATCTCCAATTCATTGCTAGACCATTAATAATGAGAACAATGCTCCCAACTTCAGTATGGAGTTATGCAATATCACATCTTGCTATTACAGTCTTAACTAGATATCTGTATAGCTTCCATAAGAACTCGCTACTTATGAACCCTTTCCAACGATTACGTATTAGTGGAATTAGATAGAAATATCCCGATAATATTCAAGTTGATCAGGATTAAACATATCAAGAATAAAATTAAACCAAGAACAATCAAGAACACTTAAGAATTAATTATAAAGCAATTAGGCCCCATGATTCATAAACTAATACTTGTTATTCCATACCGATATATAAATTAACTACTCATTATAATTAAACTAAATAAATAAAGAGTTCATCTCTTGAAAGACGGTCTTTCCATAAGTCATGGAAAGACCAATGTTTAAAGTACAAATAAAAAGAAATGAAGATAAAAATTTTGGGTTGCATGAATCGGGTTATAAACTTTATAATTACTGCATGTTGTATAATAAATTTTTAATATTGCAACAAAGACCTTTTACCTTTTTATTATTCCAATAAAACCCTGTCTTTCCATAAGCCTATGGAACGACGGTCTTTCCCAAGACTTTGCCATAAATAAATAACATAAAAGCAAAGCATAATTAATGTAATTAATTAATAACAATATTAAGGAAAACTCTTGGGAAAGACCGTCTTTCCATAGGCTTATGGAAAGATGGGGTTTAATTACAATTATAAAAGGTAAAAGGTCTTAGTTGCAATATTAAAATTTTATTATGCAACTTTTAGTAATTATGAAGTTTATAACCTGATTCATGCAACCCGAAGATTTTATCTTCATTTCTTCCAATTTGCACTTTAAACCTTGGTCTTTCCATTGCTCATGGAAAGACCGTCTTTCAAGAGATGGACTCAACTAAAGACAAAGTCTTGGGAAAGACCGTCTTTCCATAAACTTAATGAAAGACGTAACTTAACTAAAATAATAAAAAGTAAAAGGTATTGGTTGTAATATTATAAATATATTATACAACATGTAGTAGTCATAAGGTTTATAATCCGATTCATGCAACCCAAAAATTTATCTTCATTTCTTCTAATTTGCACTTTAAACCTGTCTTTCCATAACTTATGGAAAGTCCGCATTTCAAGAGACGGACTCAATAACTAATTCATAAAATTAAGGAATTTCAGTTGAAAAGAGACAACCCTTATCAATATGGAAAGTGAATATCTTTAATTCTTCAAATCCAAATCTCTTCAATATTCACTTCCCACCCCATAAATTTAGCAATTCTATTTTTGCCTCCTTTCCTTCATCTCTAGAATAATGTCTTATAAAATAAGAACATTTTCATTGGAGCACATCGTCTCATTAAAAACCTTAACCTTGAAAGCTCGGTGGGAAAAACTGTTAGTTAAGGGAAAAATAGTACAATGTATAGCTCTCTTTTTTTTCTTTCTTTTTTGGAAAATATATATAGCTCTCTCTTAATTCATCACCATCCATGAATCCTTGCACCAAAAACACGTAAAAGTGCAAATTATATCTCAATAAAATCACAATAATCCCACAAAATATGAACACAATATATAACACATCAAATTATAACCAGTCCTGGTCATGCTGACCCGCGAGTAGGCTTAAACAGATAGGGTTGGGTTGGGTCGTACCAGGTCACAAAACTGACAAATAGACCCATATCGACCCAAATCATAGTAATTTTTTAAATACTTTATTCAATAAAGTGAATGATTTTTAAATATATTAATATTTAAATAATAAATAAAATGATAATTAATTTTCATATAATTAAAAGTAAGAATATTATATTATATTTAATTATAAATATTCACTTAATAAAGAAAAAATACAACTATTTTCATTTACAACTATTTAATGGGTCAAAACGGGTTCATTTGGGTCAAAATTCAACCCAACCCATTTTTACCCAATCCACTTGACCCAAATGGGACATTGACGCAACCCAACTCAAATTGGCCGGGTCAAAATGAGTTGGGTCGAGTAATTTGAACACACCTACTTATAACTACTGCAAGTTGCATATACATTTTTGACATTACAACTAAAATCTTTTACATTTCTATATTCAACCCCATTTTTTTATATGAATATGAAAAAATTATTTTCCCAAGATTTTGCCTTTTTATGTATTTCAATATCAAAACGATAATTTAGACCTTAATTGTTTTGGTGAAATGATGAGTAGGTTGGAGGTTGAGTCAGGAATACAAAGGACTCACATTTGCAGCATTCATAGGAGCAGGTCACGCTGTGCCTATTTTCAAACCATGTGAAGCACTCGCTTTCTTCTCACCATTTTTGTGTAGGGAATCTCCTCCTTTCCAGCGATAAATTTACAACATGTACTGTCACATTATAGTATACTGGCACACTTTCTAATTTTGAATATTTCTTTTATATTGATATTTACTATTTATAAAAATTTTAACGTTATTACATCCACTCATTTTACTTTTTCTTCTTTCAATCTAATTTCATTCACTCACTTAGCATCTCCTAAATTCTAATGAAAAAAATGATGTGCTACTATTAAAGAAACAAAGGGAGTATAGTGGTGGCATCATATTTTTGCTAACAAAAAAATACTGAGAGCTTCTTGTAATTGGCCATTAATCTTCTCGTTTTGATATATAGTGTATTTTGGGAGTTGTTGAGTTTTGGATTCAGTGTATGTGGTGTTTTAGTTACTTGCCTTATTGTTTGTATTGCAAATAAGATATATTTTGACAATTAATACTCTATTGAAATATATTTTGATATGTAATACTATAAGAAATGGGGTTATAGCCTATAATACTCTCTTGGATTACAATTTGGATTTTCTAAATTTATAGAACAAACGGTGTACTTTTTAACATAAATATTATATTTTTTAAATTTTAAGATGATATATAATAAGATAAATATGCAATGAGATATGTTTGAATGTGATGTAAATATATAGTTGTACAAAATTAAAATTGAGAAATACAGTATCTAAATTTTAGCGTAAAATATATGTTTAAACTAAATGTAAGTCTTGTTTTACACCGCTTAATTATTAGATGGGGTCAATATATAATTAATATTACTAATGAGGTGATTCGGTATTTGATTTCATTTATTGTGTTTACATAATTTTGAATCTTTTTTAAAATGTACTTCGAAATACAAATAATCGTGTTTGATTTCAAAAATTGTAGATACAAAGTTGACAAGATTGGTCAAAATGTTAGGCGATCTAACAAGAGGCGCTCTCTAAATATTATTTTTAAAAGAGTCCGTCTCTTGAAAGACGGTCTTTCCATAAGTTATGGAAAGACCAAGGTTTAAAGTATAAATTAGAAGAAATTAAGATAAAATTTTCGGGTTGCATGAACCGGGTTATAAATTTTATAACTACTACATGTTTCATACTAAAACTTTAATATTGCAACTAAGACCTTATACCTTTTATTATTCTAATCAAACCCCATCTTTTCATAAGCCTATGAAAAGACCGTCTTTCCCAAGACTTTGCCTTTTTAAAATACGGTAATTTCATATTAAAAAACACAAATTATACTTTATCGTGAGGGTATTATAGTATCCCCACTAGTATACCTTACATAGTTGCACAATCATTAAAGTATTACCTGGGTATGGCTTTCATTATATCCTCAAATCCAAAATTTTGAGTGAAATGATCCCATTCATTCTTATAGTGAGACAAAAGTTCTAAATATAATTGTCTAAATATAAGCAATGACAGAAATACCTTCAATAAATTTTGAAACATCACTTACTCCCTCCGTCCCAGTCGAATCTGCACACTTTTTGATCAACTTTCTCAAGACACGTTTGACCATAAATTTCAACTAGTATATAGATACCAATATCATCATGTGAGATATTGTTGGATTCTCTGCATGCTGTATTTTCTAAATATCAAATTTTAACACACCGTTAATATACGTAACTAAAGTTATCGTTGGTCAAATATGACCTGAAAAAGTTGATCAAAAAGTGTGCACATTCGGATGGGACGGAGTAATACTACTTTACCTCATCATGACTTATGTCTCACATAAATCTCTCATTTCCAAAATACTGTATATTTACTGATTAAATAAACATACTCAGTTTGAACTGAGCATTCTACAACCGTACGTCGCATATGGCCCCGCCTGTCCTGGATCACAAAACTGTGCAAAACAGTTGTCACTTGTTTGAAATTTCAATCCAAGGTTGTTAACTTGAATTGTTGTCTGAACTCATTTAATGCATCGATGAAACATAGGTAGTGAATAATCCAATGAATTTCATTCAATTTGATAAAGATAAATTCTTGTGCGAGACTAGAGGTTAAATTATTACGAATGTAGCAAGTAATTTCTAGTTAAAGTTTTTAAAAGTTTAGGAGTTGAATGCGAAATTTCACTATTTTACATTTAAGTTCAGGTATAAATAACAATATTTTTCCTTCTTGTCCCATTATTTTTTCACACATTCTCCCTCCTCTCATTCTTCTCTCCTGCGCAACTGCTCCTTCTTCTCTTCCTCTCCATTTCTCTTCCACTTTCCTTCAATTCAACCGCTCTTTTCCTCCGTTTTCTTCCATGTTTCTTGCGCAGGAGAAGAACACAGTGACTCAAAGAAGGTTCGCTTCATTCTCCGGTGAATTTTCTGGTTAAAGCTTCGATTTTCGGCGGCCGAACACAATACAACCTTCCTTTCGTGTTTATCTTCGAAGGTAATGTCTTTGTTTAGAATATTTTTTTTGGAACGAATTTATTTTCATTAATACATCTTCAAAACTATTCTGTACAAATCCCCAAAACCCCTAGTCACCTAACATAAACATAACACATTTCCTCCTTAATTTTGTTTTTGCTCAAGCTCTATAAACTATACAATCAATAATGCTATCAAAAACATTTCTCTCGTTTTCATCCTTTCCAAAGCTTCTATCATTTCTCCAACTCCATAAGGTATACACCGTTTCTATAATAGCTATTTTCAGGAGTTGAGCCCTGCTGCCCTTACCTTTGCACTCCCCTGCTAGCCATAGCTTTTCCTCTTCCCACCTTGCTGGAACATGCCTCCATTGCATCCAATTCAGGATTTTGCATCAGATGTCTTCTAATGTAGCACATTCAAAGAAAATATGTTGCACCATTTCTGCTTCCTTACAAAATAAACATCCACCATCAACCTTCATTCCAAATTTCTTCAACCTCTCCTTGGTCGGTAACCTGTTATGGCAGCACATCCACAACATAAAGATAAGCCTTGGTCATGCCTGATTAGCAGTGCATATGTGTCGCCAAAATACAGCCTCTCGCTCACCTCGTAGTGCCCTGTAGATGTCTCCGGTACAGAAGTATTTTGCCCGCTTCAGTTCCTGGCATATCTCCATACCATGAAGGATATTTCTGCACTTACCTACTCTTTTCAAAATCCATGAACTATCATTTGGAATCTTCACAGTCATGATATCAACACCTTTTATGCAGTAAGAGTGAATCCACTTAATCCACATTCGATCTGTTTTCCTGCACAGATTCCACAATGTTTTAATCAAGCTAGCCTCATTCCATTCTACAAGTGCAATCATATTCAGCCCTCCTGCTTTCGCCGATGTATAGATTTTTTTCCCACGAAATTGGTGACTTTCTTGTAATGAAGTCATTCCCACTCCATAGGTACGATCTACAGATTGCTTCTAAGTGTTTCAAGACCGCCTTTGGTAAGGGAAAGACCTGCAGCCAATAGTTAGCAATCGAAAATAGAATGCTCTTGATTAGCTGCAACCGTCCTGCATAGCTTAACAAACGAGCACTCCAATGCTTTATTCTGCTGATCATCTTCTCAATGAGCGACCAGCATTGCTGTATTGTGAGTTTTCTGCTCATGAGTGGCACACCCAAATATCTGAAAGGTAGTGTTCCTTCCTCAAAACCAGTGATTGCTAGTACTTCCTGCTTCAGCTCCTCTCCACATCCCCCAAAGAATCCCTTGCATTTAGATTGATTCACCCTCATGCATGTGGAATCAGTATACTTGTGGAAAGCATTCACTAGTGTCAGGACAGATTTAGCATCAGCCTTTGTCATCAAAAGTAGGTCATCTGCAAAGCTTAGGTTGATTATCTTCAAACCATCACACCTAAAATGATATTGATACTCACAGTTCCCATCCAATTTTCTCAAACATCGATAATTGTATTCCATGATCAGCATAAAAAGTAGGGAGGCAAGGGGTCACCCTGTCTGAGCCCTCGTTGTGCTTGAATGAACTTGGTGGGAAAACCATTGATCATGTATTTATACCTAACAGTCCTCACACATGTCATAACCCATCTAATGAACATACCTGGGAAGCCTAGCTCTTGTAAGATGGCCTCCATTGATGTCCATTCAACTGTGGCATAGGCTTTTTGAAGATCAATCTGGAGCATACATCTCGGTCCCCCAGCCTTCCTATCATAGCCCCGGATAAGTTCATAAGCAATCATCACATGGTCATGAATACCGCGTCCCGGGACAAAAGCTGCCTGACTCTCATGAACAATACCTGCTATTACACCACTTAGCTATACTGTTAAAATCTTTGATATAATCTTATCATTTGTTTTACAACATGAGATAGGTCTCAGATCACTCACCTTTTTTGCTGCCTAATGTTTTGATATCAGCGTCACCGCTGTACTATTCACTGCCTTATACACTCTCCCTTCATTAAATAATTCCATCACAGCGTCTATAACATCCCCTTTAATTACACTCCAGTTGGCCTTAAAAAAATTTGAACTGAAACCGTCAATTCTTGGGGCTTTCTGATCCCCAATGTCCTTCAACGCCCTCCAAATCTCCTGCTCTGTTACCCTGCCAATAAGTTGTTTTCTAGTGTCATTGGTAAGAGTACATCCAACCCTTATCGCTTCAACATCAATACCCACCATTTTCTCAGCTTTTCTGCCAATCAAGTGTTCATAAAAATTCAGGACTTCAGCTTCCATGCCCCCCTGATCAGTGATCTCAATACCACCCCCCCTTCCATTTTCCAAATCCCCAACATATTGTTTTTAACTTTAACCGATACGTGGAAGTATGCATAGTTTCCATCCCCCAATCTAAGCCAATCCACCTTCACTTTCTGTCGTGCTATCTTCTCATCAATCTTATTCCACCTCATTAGCTCCTCTGTACACTTCACAACCTTAACTATCCTCTCCGAGTCCATCCTATTTGAGATGAGTTCATGTTGTGCCACTGAGAGCTCTTGTCTTACTGCCTCCAGTTTGTTTTTTAAACCTGATAGCTTTTTGGTGTGTACTCCTAGCACCCGTTAAAGCCTTAAAAGCTTCCTCCACACTATAAACATAGGCCTACCTTTCATCTCTTCCTTCCAGCTCTCCTGAATCACCCTTAGGACTTCATTATTCTCAAGAAAGCAATTGAAGAACTTAAACTGTTTACTTTATTTTTCCTTCCCTTCATGTACTTTGATACGGAGCATGGCGTGGTCTGAAACACCAGGTTCTAAGATCTCCACATTTCCATCTGGATACAATTGAAACCACTCTAGGTTTCCAATCGCTCTATCAATTCTCGAGTAAATAACTCCATCTGTTTGCCTATTCAACCAAGTGAAATAATCCCCCAAGCTATCACATTCAAATAAGCTTGCCTGATTCATCATCTGTTCAAGATCCCAATATTCATTGATCTGTACATCATTACAACCTATCCGATCATTGACAGACAATACGTTGTTGAAATCCCCCATTGCAAGCCAAGCAGTACCATTAGTTTTCCTCTGCATCTTTTCATTATCTTTCCAAAGTACCTTCCTATCTTTCAGTTGGTTAGCACCATATATAGCTGTAAACCAGTGGATCAGCATATCATCAAGCCCATAAACTCCCACATGAATCATCTGGTTAGTTGTTTTCACATGTCTAACTCTAACCCTGGATTTATCCCACATGACCCATAATCTTCCATTCGATGAGCATCATAATTATATATATAACTCCAGTTTGATCCCATCTTATTCCTGATATCCCCTACTTTCTCTTTTTTTACTCTTGTTTCAATAAGTACAGCCAGCGTTAAGCTCATGTTCCTGAGACGGGAGACAATCTGTTTGTTCTTGGTTGCTTTATTCAACACCCTAACGTTCCACGTTATGATCATAGAACCTTGTCATAAGAATCAGCAGGATCAATCCAAACCCTCTGATTCCCTGACTTATTAACCATACTACTGCTTCCAGAATCACCAATACTTCCCACCATCTGCTCAATAATAATTTATGCAGGCTGTTTTCCCCTATTTTTTATCCCACCCCTTCCATTCAGTTGATAGATCTTTCTGCTCCTGTCCCTGTGGTGCACCAGCCTTGCTTTCTACTGTCTTCTCATCCTTTCTCTGCCATTTTGAACGGTTTTCCTCTCATTTATAGCCCTTTTGCATTGATGGCCTCCCACCTGGCATACCTCACATAACATAGGCTTCCACCCCAACTCTATATCCTGTTTCAGTTTTGTCCCATCAATATATTTTATACTGATACTCTCAGACACTTTCTCTGATACATTAATTTCAATCAACATGAGAGCAACTGATATGAATCTCCTTGCGAAGACTCACGATTTGCGGAATTAATAACTTTGATCTAGTGAAGGGATCTGCAAACCCGCACTATCTCACACGAAATTCAGGAGTCTAGCCCTCAGGGTACGCCTAACTTCGACTTACTCTCTAACTAGCCCTCAGGATCAGATTACAAGGTTTATTGATACTTAACTAGCCCTCGGGGTTAAGCAACAATGGATTAGCTCGCAAGCAAAGAGTATGAACTCAAATGGTTGTATATTTGATTGATGAAAGGTTGTGATTTTCGTCCATAAGGCCTCCCTTTTTATAGGGTTACAATCTTTCCTCAAACCCTAATCACAAATGGAAACTGAATCGACTTATGGCAGCTTTAAGAAGCTAAAACCATATCTAACTAAAATACCTAAAATAAATGGTAATCTAAGGTAATCAGGTTGAATTATTCAAGAAGTAACCTTGAAGAATATTACCTTATCTAATCTTACCAAATATAATTCTAATCAGAATAAAACTAAATATACTAAACCTTAATGGACTGTATTTTTGAAATTCAGCTCTTCAAAGCCCACATGGCCGAGCTATCAGTCCAATAAACCCAAAATGACATTATTTTACAGTGATCACACTACCTCATTAAAAACCCAGTGGGAAAAAAGAGTATAGTGTTCTTCATGATGTCTTCAGTTCGTCGACAATCTTGAATAATGAATCCAAGATGTCGATGGTGACTCCTTTTCAATTCTTCATCATAAAGGCGATCAATCAGAGCATTTAAAGCAGCATCCCTAAGCTTAGTCCTTGACCTAGTCATAGGTCCTGCCATGTCACTTAGAGGATCTCGAACATATCCTTTAAATGTTTGATCAAGTCGTGGAATGTCTTCATTTATGGTGGTAGTCCCCTTGGCATCTCCATCATTCCCTCTGTGGTCGAAAGGTTTCGCCCTCGAAACTGAATCGTCTTCAAATGTAAATGGAGATAAATCTGCAACATTGAAGGTCGCACTAACACCATAATGATTTGGTAACGCAATCTTGTAAGCATTGTCGTTCACACGATCCAACACTCTAAAAGGACCATCTCCACGTGGACTCAACTTAGATTTCTGAGCATTTGGAAACCTCTCTTTCCGCAGATGAACCCAAATATAATCTCCCACGTTGAACCTCATCAACTTGCGGCTTTGATTAGCTTTATCAGCATTCTGTGCATTTGTCCGTTCAATTCTCGTGCGCACCTTCTCATGGATTTTCTTCACAAAATCAGCTTTCTGTTCTCCATCAAGGTTTTTAACCTATTTAAAATTCAAAGGAAGTAGATCAAGAGGTGTAATAGGTAGAAAACCATAAACAATTTCAAATGGAGATAAACAAGTAGTAGAATGAATAGTGCGATTATAAGCAAACTCTGCAATCGGAATGCATTTTTCCCAATTCTTTAAGTTCTTCTGAACTAGTGCACGCAGGAGAGCCCCTAGGGTTCGATTGGTCACTTCTGTTTGTCCATCAGTTTGAGGATGGCTGGCAGTCAAAAACAACAACTTTGTCCCTAACTTGCGCCACAAGGTATTCCAAAAGTAGGATAAAAATTTAACATCGCGATCAGAGACAATGGATGCAGGAATTCCATGTAACCGAACTACTTACTTCAAAAATAGATCCACAACATGCTTTGCATCATCTGTCTTCCTACAAGGAATAAAATGTGCCATTTTCGAAAATCTATCCACAACCACAAAGATAGAATCATTACCTGAATGAGATCGTGGCAAACCTAGGATAAAATCCATGGAAATATCAACCCAAGGATGTGTAGGAACAGGCAATGGAGTATAAAGACCATGAGGCTTAGTTTTAGATTTAGCCTTCAAGCAATCAAGACAATTCCTACAAACCCTATCAATAGAAAGTGCCATTTTCGGCCAATAGAAGTGTTCTCGCAACAAATTATAAGTTTTAAAAGCACCAAAATGTCTCATTAAACCACCCGAATGAGCTTCTCTAACAAGTAATTCACACATAGAACATTAAGGAATACATAACCTATTATTCATAAACAAGAAACCATCATGCCGAAAAAACTTCTCATAAGCACCATTTTCGCACGCAGCATAAATAGATGGAAAATCAGAATCGGTCGCAATAAATCTCGCACGAATGAAAACCCTAGCATAATGCATTCCAAACGTGTAAGTAAAACATGTCTACAACTCAAAGCATCAGCAACAACATTTTCTTTACCCTCTTTGTAACGCAACGCATAAGGAAAAGATTCAATGAAACTAGACCATTTAGCAAGACGCTTATTCAACTTCATCTGACTCTTCAAGTATTTCAAGGATTCATGATCACTATGAATGACAAATTCTTTATGCAATAAATAATGTTGCCAAGTTTCTAATGCACGCACAATTGCATAAAATTCTTTATCATACACAGGATAGTTTAGAGTACCGCCCTTTAACTTTTCACTGAAGTAAGCTACAGGTCGATTCTCTTGCATCAAAACAACACCAATACCAACACCAGAAGCATCACAATGAATCTCAAAAGTACCATTAAAATCAGGTAAAGCAAGAAAAGGAGCATTGCATAATCGTACTTTCAATTCATTAAATGTATTCTCTTGACTCTCAGTCCAAACAAATTTCACATCCTTTTTAACTAGTTCATTTAGAGGTGCAGCAATAGATGAGAAATCACGCACAAACCGTCTATAAAAACTAGCTAAACCATGAAAAGAACGTACCTGGTTGGCATTAGTAGGTCTCGGCCAGGTCTTAATGGCCTCAATTTTGGTTTCGTCGACTTTTATGCCCTCTTTAGAGACCACAAAATAGAGAAACACCACTTCCGAAGCGCAAAATGTGCACTTCTTAATGTTCGCATATAAACAAGATTCACGGAGTGCAACAAGAACCATTTTAACATGCTCAATATGTTCATCAGTCGACTTAGAATAAATCAATATGTCATCAAAATAGACCAAAACAAACCGACTAATAAACTTTCTTAAGATATGATTCATCAACCGCATAAAAGTACTAGGTGCATTAGTTAAACCGAAAGGCATAACGATCCATTCATGCAACCCAAACTTAGTCTTAAATGCAGTTTTCCATTCATCTCCCTCATTAATGCGAATCTGATGATAACCCTGAGTCAAATCAATTTTAGTATAAATCAGAGATCCATGCAAATCTTCAAGCATATCATCTAACCTAGGGATAGGATGGCGATACTTAATGGTAATCTTGTTAATAGCACGACAATCAATGCACATACGCCAAGTTTTATCTTTCTTAGGAACTAAAATGATAGGCATGACACAAGGAGATAGGGATTCTCGCACATACCCTTTTTAAAGTAACTCCTCGACTTGTCGTTGTAGTTCCTTTGTCTCCTCAGGGTTTGCTTTATACGCCGGGCGATTTGGGATAACCAAACCCGGAATCAAGTCAATCTGGTGTTCAATACCTCACAAAGGTGGTAAACCCGTGGGTAAGGCTTCCGGAAAGACATCCTCAAATTCCTGTAATATCTAAGCAAACCGTGGAGGAAAATTCATAGGAATATCATCACTAGCAAAATAGCTCTCTTTAAAATGCATGATAAGCACATAAGAATGATTGGAAAATGCACAATTCACATCCCTAATTGATGCATAAAACAAACTACCAGAATCATTAGGAAGTTCATGTCTCATCATGTAAATTGATGGCAAAGGACTAAGATGTGAAGATAGGATTTTACGCTTATCAGAATCATTCGTAGACTTACCTGGGGCGGCCTCCCTTGATATTTGGTCGAAATTATCAAGGTTTTTGCCTCCATTCTTCACCTTGTGGCCGATCTTCTTCAAGCCCTTGCTAGGGTTTTGGTTGGCCATTTGCACATCAATCGCAAACTTCTCTTTATCGACTCTCATGCGTCTCTGTGCCTCTAAAACTTCCACTGGAGATAATGGAACCAAAGTATACCTTGTTCTATCCTTAATCACAGTAATTTTGTTAGTGTAACCATCATGCATGGATTTACGATCAAACTGCCAAGGTCTCTCTAACAAAAATATGACTAGCTTCCATAGGTATAACATCACATAATATAGAATCATGGTATTTTTCAATCTTAAAGTTAATCATGCATTGTTTGTTAACCCTAATTTCACCACTACCATTTAACCAAATAAGTTTATATGGTGATGGATGAGTAGTCACAGGCAAAGACAATGATTTAACAAGAAGATTGGACACAGTATTAGCACAAGAATCACCATCAATAATCAGTAAACAATTCTTATCTTTCACAAGGTAACGAGTATGAAAAATTTTAATCCTTTGTACCTGTGTCTCAGTCATTTGAGAGTTTAGAACTCTTAATGACACGAAGTTACCTTGGGTTTCTGGACCCTGTTCACCATGATCATTTATGATGATCTCTTCATCTACCTGTTCTTCACCACGTTCACACAATGGTGGCATATCAGCATATTCATCTTCTTCATCTTCTTTCTCAAGTGTTGTTAGCACTCGTACATGAGGACAGTTATTACGGACATTTCCTCTTTCTTTACAATGAAAACAAGTAGGAGAGTTAATAGAAACTGACTTTGATGAAGAAGTAGAAGACTTACCTGGAATTTTTGAAACCTGTTAGATTGGTGGTGCTGCCCTCCTCTTAGTAGAATTATAAGTTGGATTTGAATAAGTCTGAACCGATCCTCTTCCTCCCATGGACGGGCCCCTACTGCGGCCATACCTAGGGTTTCTGAAGTCAAACCCTGGTCGTTGACTTGGAAATCTAGGTTGTGGCCTCCTTGGTCGCAGGGTACTCTCAACTAACCTTGCTTTCACCAATAAATCATTCATAGATATGTGATGTTGAAGCTTGACTGGCATTTGAAGGTTTTCACGCAAGCCTTCAATGAAACAATTTTTGATGAATGCGTCATCTTCTTTCATTCCAACCCTTCTCATGGTCAACTCAAGATCTTGCCAGTATTCATCAACTGTGCGATTTCCTTGCTTCATGTTGGACAGATAAGAATGTTGTTCCATCAAGTAAGTAGGCGGAACATGATATTCGCGAAGCTCGGATCTCAGTCTCTCCCATCTGGAGATAGGTTTCTTTCTGGCAAGATATCGCAACTCCTTTTTATTTTTCCACCACTCAGCCGCATAATGAGTGAAAGAATATTGCACCACTTTGAATTTCTCCTTCTCCCGATAATTGTTGAGATCAAATAGATTCTCAATCTGTCGCTCCCAATCAAGATACTTCACTGGATTGTGTTGACCATCAAATCGAGAGATGTCATATTTTAAACCCTTGATATCTCAAGCTTCATCATAACCTGAATCAGATCCTGAATTAATCTTCACTCTCCTTCGGGAATGAGGTTTACTGGGGCAATGCCTTCTAGAAGACCCTCGGTGTGATTGCCTTTCTGAACCATCATCAGAATAATCATCTGAACTTCTAGAACCATTGAATTGACGGACATATTTCTTGGTTTCTTCCCTCTTGACCGATGATGTAGGTGTAGGTGGTGCCATGCTATCAACTTTTCTCGCCAACCTTTGCACCTCACTCATAAGTGCATTTATTGCGACAGCAAGCCGATCGGGATCATTGGCTTGATTTGGATTATTCGATGTCGCTCCCAAATATTTGGAGCCTCTTCATGTGGATGACTACCACGCCTGCCATTAGAGGTGTTCTTCAATGGCAAATTGTTAGGATTGCTAACAAAAGGCGGGACGAATGGATTTTCGTCCCCCATCTTCGCTAACTGCTAAGAAAATCAAATGGTTAGTTAAAAAAATTTCCCCCCTTCTCTTTGTTTAGTAAGGTCACTCACCAAGTGTATAACACTCACAAGGCGAAGGCTAATGCGAGGGCAACTGATCAATTCACCGCAATTCAAAGCAAACTATGGAGATGAGTACTGCAGAATTCATTTCGAAATTTAAAAATATATAAACTCAAAATTTGGCTCTTCGATCTGGAATTCCAAATTCTACAAAGAATAAGGAACAAAACACAATTTGAATGGCACGAATCGGAGCTGTATTGAATGAATTATGACCAAAACAAGATTGCTTTATATAGGCTACAAATAGGTTCCGAAAATTTAAGAACAAATTGGAATAGGAACTTAAATCCAAATCCCCTGTGGAAAAGGATTTTAATGACTTACTTGTCCCCCAAGTCAAAAAATTCAGATCAAAACTCCTCTCTCAATTGGCTTTTATTTCCTTTTTCTCTTCCGATCAGGATTTTGACTTTTCTTTTCCTTTTTCAAACCGGATTCCTTTTTCTTTCCTTTTTTTCAGCCACAATTTGTTTTTTTTATTTTTTTTGGTACTATAAAACTCACAAATAGAATGTTATTCCCCAAGAAAAATTTCGGTCACAATTACCAAAATTTTTGGAAATTGCAAATCTCCCCCAAATTTCAGATTTCAAATCCTAAATTCTGATTTTGAAACCCAAAATCTGCTACCTTTTGTTTTTTATTTTCTAAAATTTTTGGAACAAGAATCGCCTATACAAAACTTGGAATAAGAAAACTACGACAACTTCCTCTTGATTCCAATGAACTTCGAGGTATTCAAGATCGTAAGGATCAAGAATATAACACTGTATATATGGAAAACGACACAAGACTCTTTTTTTTAATAAGGTGTAATCAAGAATCAAAGAACAATTCTAGATCACGGAATCAAAGAACGATAACGAAAACAAATAGGATTATGAGCATGCAATAATTTTCAGAAGAGTTGATGAAAATATCACAAGCACATAAACTATTTGAGCTACTAAAAACTATGAAACTGACCGGGAGGTGAAGGCGGATAATACTTGTTAACGCTCAGACCCTTCGACATCCTCCTGACTCGATTGATGAAGGTGAAGGCGGATAGTAATACCGAAGTATTCTAACTCTCGGACCCTTCGACGTCCTTCAACTCTAGATTCAGTCCTCCTGGTAAGAAAGATCAAACAAACACAGTTAAAACACGACACGAAAGAGTATATATATATTAAAAAAATTTGAAAATAAATTAATGCAAACTCAAAACCCCTTTTTTTCTTTTTTTTTGGCCTCAGTCGATCCTTCGCTTTGCTCTGATACCAACTGATATGAATCTCCATGCGAAGACTCACGATTTGCGGAATTAATAACTTTGATCTAGTGAAGGGATCTGCAAACCCGCACTATCTCGCACGAAATTCAGGAGTCTAGCCCTCAGGGTACGCCTAACTTCGACTTGCTCTCTAACTAGCCCTCAGGATCAGATTACAAGGTTTATTGATACTTAACTAGCCCTCGGGGTTAAGCAACAATGGATTAGCTCGCAAGCAAAGAGTATGAACTCAAAAGGTTGTATATTTGATTGATGAAAGGTTGTGATTTTCGTCCATAAGGCCTCCCTTTTTATAGGGTTACAATCTTTCCTCAAACCCTAATCACAAATGGAAACTGAATCGACTTATGGCAGCTTTAAGAAGCTAAAACCATATCTAACTAAAATACCTAAAATAAATGGTAATCTAAGGTAATCAGGTTGAATTCTTCAAGAAGTAACCTTGAAGAATATTACCTTATCTAATCTCACCAAATATAATTCTAATCATAATAAAACTGAATATACTAAACTTTAATGGACTGTATTTTTGAAATTCAGCTCTTCAAAGCCCACATGGCCGAGCTATCAGTCCAATAAACCCAAAATGACATTATTTTACAGTGATCACACTACCTCATTAAAAACCCAGTGGGAAAAAAGAGTATAGTGTTCTTCATGATGTCTTCAGTTCATCGACAATCTTGAATAATGAATCCAAGATGTCGATGGTGACTCCTTTTCAATTCTTCATCATAAAGGCGATCAATCAAAGCATTTAAAGCAGCATCCCTAAGCTTAGTCCTTGACCTAGTCATAGGTCCTGCCATGTCACTTAGAGGATCTCGAACATATCCTTTAAATGTTTGATCAAGTCGTGGAATGTCTTCATTTATGGTGGTAGTCCCCTTGGCATCTCCATCAGCATATGATACTCTCAGTTTCTTCGTCGTGCATTCATCAGTGCACAATGGTTTGCCCAGGGCATTCCCAATTTTTCCCAGACTTCTCGGCCCCAAAGATAGAGCGGTAACTTTGGGAATTTCACCCACATAGGAACTGTTCGCACCATGTCTTCCTTCATCAAGAAATCTTTCTTCCAGATATGAAAAAACATCACCCTGTTATATATTGTGTATGGGCCTCTGCTTAACACTGCATCTCTATCTTCTCTACACTTAAATCTTATGATAAAATACCCATCATCATTTTCCAGCAATTCAGGTAAGGCAACAAACGACCAAAAATTCATCATAAACCTTTTAACTGCATTCATCATTAGCTCCCCATCCATTACATAATCAAAGAGTTTTCCCAATACTTGAGCTTAGATTTAACATCCTCCAATTCTATCTCCACTTTGATTTCACCATCAATTACAGCAGGGGCAATAAAATCTATCTTCATACCATTAGAGTAAGCCCTATTCCCATTTATGACATCAACCCAGAGCTTCTTGTCAATTAAATCATCATCGTTAGAGGTAGGGTTTTCTAGTGTTACCTCTTTGTGATTGATTTGCTCTGCCTCAGAATCTCCACCCAGTTCTTCCAATGGTTCCTCCACCACATCTTCGTCTTGATTGATAGCCTCTGTGATCCCATCCTCAATCACAGCTCTGTTCCAATCCACTGAGGCCAAGGTCACCCATTTTTTGGCCTACCTCTCCTCATTTTCATGGTCGCCCGCAAACACCGCTATTGCGTGTTAATCGCCCGTACATTCACCTCTCTCATCCCGTTGTCTTTGCTTAGATTTATTATGCATATTTTGTTTTTTTTCCAATTTTTGTTTTTTTGGTTCATGTAATTTTCTAGGGTTTATATTGTTCAATGTGTTAATATTTGGGGATTTCTCTATTTTTGTGTTTTGTGAGTCGTTCTTAGGAATTTGTGCTAATATTTGTGTTACTGCTGCTGTTTGTTAGATTTCTAAAGAGATCTGCGTCATTGCTACTGCAATCGAGGAGGAAGAATCATTTGTAAGTTTATGAGTTTTTGGATTTGATGTTTTAGATACAGGTATTGATCTTTCAGGTTTTCAATTTGGTGTTTCAGGTTTCAGACTTTAAGTACTGTTATCTGTGTTGTTGTGATGTTTTGATTTCAATGTTTGATACTTGTGGTTTTTTCATGCTTAAGTCTGCAATTGATGTTCATTTTTTTAATGTGTGTGATATCTTAGGGTTTTGCTACAATTTGTGCTAATTTTTGTAGTTGTTGTTGATATTCTTAGATGTCTAAGAATACATTTGCCACTGTTGCTGCAATCGAGAAGGAAAGAGGATCTGTAAATTTTGTTATTTTGCAGATGTGACCTTTTAAATACTATTGTTCACCTTTCAGGTTTTTTGTTTCACCTTTCATGTTTAGGTTTAAAGTACTGTTTATCTGTGTTGGTGTGATGATTTAAATTTCAGTATTTGATGTTTGTAGTGTTTTAAGTGTGCAATTGATGTTTTAAGCCATGATGTTTTAGGTACTGTTGTTGATGTTTCTGGTTTTATCTTTAGGTTTTCAACTTTAAGCTCTAATTATTGTTCTGTGTGTTGGTGTAATGTTTTTAATTTCAGTGTTTTATGTTTGTGGTGTTTTCATATTTAAGCATGCAACCGATGTTCAGTTTTGTTCTTTTGATATTTTAGTGTGCACTGTTTGATATTTTAAAATTTTGAGATTGATGTTTTAAATACTGTATTTGATTTTTCTCAATGTAGTTGTCAATGATGTTATCCGTGCTATTGTGATGTTTTAAATAAAAATATTGATGTTTTAATTACTGTATGTGATGTTTTTATATTATTTCGCATGAATACTTTCCAAGACAGAGCTCTATGATATCATTGATGAGATATTTAAAAAATACTATGATGAATCATGTCCCCGAAGGTGTTCCCTTGAACATAGGACCGGAAATTGACCTTTGATCATTGCATTGATGGAGTAGAAGAGCCATTATTTTCGAAACTAGCAGGAGAGAAAGCAAGTATGTGAATAAGCGAGCAACGAAGGAAAACAAGTCGGGGGAAAATAGAATTTGGTTGTTTGGGATGTATTGTATGTGAGAACGATGTTTTATAAATAACTGTTTAATTGTTAGAGCCAAGACACTAGATTGTTGTTGATGTTTTAGGTTGCTTTGGATTTTTCAATTTTTATGTTAGTGGTTTTTAGGGAATTACAAATTTGTAATGATGGCGAACTTGATCAAGCCAATTTAGCGGTTGAATATCTACAATTTTATGAGAGATACCCATTGCCATGAAGGATGACACGTTCTCACATTCTTAATGCGTTAGGAGACTGATCCAAGATTCAACAAAGTGTGAGAGAGGATTTTAATGCGCAACACAAACCGACATTCGACTTTCTGTATGCATTTGAATTGAATGATTATTCAAACGAACTGATCTTTCAAGTTTTTTACATTGATATTTTATTTATTTAGTTTGATGATATTTAATTTTGTTTTAAACAAGCAAAACAAACCTAATTCTTGTATCACATCCAACCTAAATAGGTTTATACAACATAAAAATGTTTAAAGCATTATCAAATATATCAAATTTGATGCCTAAGAAACTTCAGAAATTGATTGTCTAAAAAGGCATCTTCAAACTTTTGCAGTATAAAATTATAACATTTCAAACTTCTTCAAACTCCCGCCGCATAAAATATATAACATCAAATATATATATATCAAATATCTAACTGATAGACCAATATGAAACATCAATTCATCTATTTGAAACTTCAATCCATATGTTTGAAACATCAGACAATTGTTGCTATATATAACATTTGTCTGTATGTCTAAAACATCTAAAACATTATTGTGTCTCAATCTCTTTAACTCTAGCAACTCGATGTTGTTTAACTGGTGATGGGTTCCGGTAATGCAGTATACAGAACCATTGCGACGAGTCTAACCATACACTTCTCTAAGCAGACCAAACAATTCACCAAACAATTCTCCAAGCAGACCACACAATTTTCCAAGCACAAACCGTCCAGTGTGTGCACATCTAGACTAAAACCTCTTTCACCACAACTACCAATATGCAATGGTGTGATAGGACCAACCATGCCCTTGCGATCCCAGGCAAGCATGATCTTGACCTTGATACCGAGGACACCCTAATAATAATTCAAACAAGAAAAATCAGAAACTTGGTAGAGCCAATAAACTAGAGTCCGAACGAGTTTTCGGTAATGATAGAGTTCTGAATTGTAACTAACCTATCTGAGTAAAAAGTGTCTCACAGCAGAGTCAATGTACTCCTTGACGGGCTGTCCAGAGGAGATCATGTTCTATCCTTTGTTGCAGTTGCATCTAAAGTGATTATGGTTGATACATAGAACTGATATATGTGTAGCTTCATTAATTTTATCTTGTACACTGCATGTTATAGAAATAACCAAGGGAAGCAAAGTGAAGTATGAACTTGACAAGAAAACTGGTCTGATCAAGGTACAATGCCATTTAGTATTCAGATATATATGTATTTCCCTTCCCTAACCACTGAGCTTTCCACTAACAATGACCTCACAACCCTTATTCTCTGAAACATCAGACATTTGTTGTCATAACATCTATCTGTATGTCTAAAATTTCAAACCGACCAAATAGGCTATAAAAACCAAACAATTAGCACAACTCTTATTCTTTGAAACATCAAACATTTGTTGCTATAACATCTATTTGTATGTCTAAAACATTAAACCGACCAAATACAGACCAACAATAGAAGATGCCAGACAAACCAAACAATCAGCCCAATTTTGGCTTGAATAATCAGACCAATTTTAGTTTGAATCATCAGACCACAATCAAGCATATGATGTTCATTCAACAATAGTAACTGAAAGTACATCTAAATTGTTTCATTGTACTCAGCTTACAACTAAAACTCAATTGCTATCATCATCAACATAACCAGGAGGAGGAAAAAATAAAAAAAACTAGATTAAAAGAACTACCTGAAGTAGTACTACTCCTTTGCGGCATCGATTTGGTGGCAGCGAATTTGATTATATCAAAATTTGTGGCATCCAACTCCATTTGCAGACAAAAACAAATGAAGATGCTATACATACCAAACAATCAGCCCAATTTTGGCTTGAATCATCATACCAGTACCCAAACCAAGAAATCGAACCCACCGAGAGATGGCGCAAAACTCACCGTGAAATTCTTGCAACCCATCAAATCCTACCTTGACGATGTCGGTGAGTTGACGACGTCGGTAGGGATATGACACAAAACCCTCACGAATTATAGGGTATTAAACTATGATGAATTACAAAGACGACGAAGGTGATACAAAATTGAGCGAGGAAACTAGGGTTTGGCTAACAGAAGGAGTTACGGTAGAGAACATCGGCATCGCAGAAGGAGAAGAAGGGGAGGAGAGAGGCGGAGGAAGTTCAGTTGAAGGTGAGGGACGGTGGCCGAGAAGGCAGGGAAGAGGAAAAGATGCCTTTTGTGTGTCAACTGCATTCTATGTGTTTCTTTTGTTTATTTGCAGGATGATCCTCCATTTTTTGCATTTTTTCATTCAGGCACCGAGAAAAAATAAATTATAATTTGACCTTGAATTTGATTTTTCATTTACCTATTTACATTCTGGTCCTTGGTCTTACGGTAAGACGGTCTCGCAGGAGACAGACTTTTTGATAAAAGTTATATGGACAAGACGCCTGGAGTTCATGTAGAGTTATTTTTTAATATTTATATAATTTCTAAAACTCTTTGTTAGTAGTGATTAGTATTTCATTAGTCTTGTTTTTCTTTTTTATCTATTAATTTTTCTCATTGACATATTTCAGTTTTTTCATACTTGTATCAAAGGTCCTAAAATAGAGGTCGTTTTGTTTAAGAGAATTAAAATAGAAATTAAAATAATGTAATTCTACTTTTTTTTAGGTACTCTGCCCGTTCCTCTTTACCTTGAAAGTAATCTTTTTGACGGTTACCAATAAACATGTTTGACTGCAAATGTAAAACTCATGTATAAGAATTGTGTAAAACTAGTTTTGCCACCAACATCTCCCTCCTTTTTCCGATCAGCCGCCACCCTACTACCCTCCTTTTTTTTCTTCGGAGAGAGAAGGGAAAGGCCTTCTTCAATAATCATTCCGTGACGATGTTCGGCGGCAACCTTTTGAGATTGAGTATGGGGAACAGAAAAACGATGTGCAATGCCTTGCGACTGAAGATTGGTAGAGACGGTACGAAATTCTCCCCCCCCCCCAATCAGATTGAAAATGTTTAACTTTAGAGCCAAAAATGTTTTTCAACCATTTTATGAAAGAGCTGAAAGAAATGGAAAACTTGAGATTTTTGTGACAGAAAATAAATCCAAAAAATTTTTGTACAGTCATCAACGAATATAAGAAAATAAAAATTCCCATTAAAAGAAGAAATAAGAGTAGTGCCCCAAACTTCATAATACACCAAATAAAAAGGAATCGGACTAGGTTCGTGGACATAAGAAATAGGTAAACGATGACTTTTTCCGAGTTGCCAAGACTCGCAGACACTTTTTAAATTATTCGAAGACACTGGTAATTGAAAAGGAGAAATAAGATGCCTGAGGGAAGACTCATGAGAGTGACCGAGATGTCTATGCCAAGTTCGTAGATCAGTCTTGGCACCAAAGAAAGCACATGAAAGAGCATAAGCAGGAGTGATGGGTGGATTGAGGCGATAAAGGCCTTTCTCAACGATTCGGTCAGGAGCATCCAACCTTGCATATCCTTAACAAGACAATGATTCGAAAAGAATAACATGTAAGCATTGTTATCGGAAATGAGTTGAGAGACACTTAAACATATTTTTACGAATATCAGGAACAAACAAAATATTATGTAGATGGACAAGTTTATGAGAGGATGGAAAAATAGATGAGCCCAAATGAGTAACAGGAAGAGATATACCATTTCCAACTTGTAAACCTTCATTATCGTAGTAATTGGAATGAACAGAAAGATTGCCAAAGTCTGAGGTGACATGATTGGTTGCATCGGAGTCGAAGAATCAGTCACGGTCAAGGAGGGTGGACGACAAGGTGTTGATGGATGCGGCATAGGCTTTCCACCACCACTGTGAGACGGTGGTTGCTGGTTGTGCGCCCTACTGTGGCTGGCGTTGCAGGGCGGACAGGGTCGGGTAGTCGGGGAACTCCGTAATGCTCAAGCGTTGCCAACAATTGAGTGCCTAATGACCTTTACGATGCTGACGAGGAATTTGTTGTGGGCAAAGAAGAACGGGTGGTGACATTAGCCAAAAAACCCAGGACCGCCATCTGTTGTTCTTGAATGCAGGCCTCTTCCTAAAGTAACATATCGAGAAACTGGTGCGACAAAATAGTGAATGAGTGAAGATTGAAGGCAGTGTAAAAGACCACATATGGAGCATCAATACCATGGTGAATACACTCGACAAACTCATCATCACAGATGATTTGAGAACATTCAAGCAATGAATTAGAAAAGGGCACATTTCTTCTCCAGATATTCAAGAATGGAGAGAGACCCCTTTAGAAAAGTCTGAACTTGATGCTTCAGATGCATCAAAATGACGCTAGTTTGCGCGTTAAACATCCACTCTAGAATAAGCCATGCGTCAGCAGTAGTGTCTGCACGAACAACAAACAACATGGGCGAGCAGAGAAGATGTGGATTAAATCCAAAGTAGCACCAAGCGATCCTTCTTCTTCCAAGTAGTAAAACCTAGATTAGGCTCTGGTGAAGAAGGCGACTTGGATAAATCAGAGGCGGCTTCCAAAAATGGCGCCGGGGCCGAACCTGGAACACGAAATAATTCAAGATCATATGCAACAAGCGCAGACTTAACAGAATAACACCAGAGAGAGTAATTGGTGCGATCAAGACACAGTTGGAGAGCATGGAGTTTGAAGTTGGGGGTTGGATCAGAGTTGGTAGCGTGAAGAGTATCAGAATTAGTAACCATATCATCAAAACCCATTGTGAGGGTAGTAGGGCGGCAGCCGATCGGAAAAAAGATGGAGTGGTCGGCGATTGAACTAGGGTTTTTGGATTGTGTAAAACTGAATTGGGGTTAGGTCGATACCATGTAAAACTGTATATGGATTGTGTAAAACTGAATTGTATTCATCCAAAATATCAACAGGTATTTATACAAAAGGTTGCTTAAAGAATATGCAAAACTATGTAAGCTAAAGATATACAACATCTATTTTCGATAAGTACAAATTCTATTCTAATAGCAAATATTTGTAACTACAAACTATAACGTTACATCACAAGGATCCCTTTTATGTACTATGATGAGTTCAGTTTTCAAACTTTTTATAATTTCCTGAACACTCCCTTTAAAACAAAACTCAAACAGTTCTCCTTAACTACCTGTGGGTGAATTGTGAAGTAATTTTATGCAATTTAGCCTCATGGTAGGACAGAGGTGAATCTTTCAATGGAACAATATCGAGCTTTTAAACCCAGTGGCAATATTTACCAAAAGAAAACAATGTAGCGGATAGTGCATTGTTGGAGAACATTTCATATCTCTAGTTTGTAAGCATATGTAACTAGTGAAAATCCCTTGATTAAATGCATGCAATCAAAGACGATTTCTGATGAACTGCCTTTAATTAGGATCCGAGGGTGGTTCCAAATTCGCAACTCCCTCCCAAGTCACACTGAAAGTTTTAACGGGTTTAGGGTTTAGACCCAGTGGCAATATTTACCAAAAAAAAACAATGTAGCGGATAGTGCATTGTTGGAGAACATTTCATATCTCTAGTTTGTAAGCATATGTAACTAGTGAAAATCCCTTGATTAAAGGCATGCAATCAAAGACGATTTCTGATGAACTGCCTTTAATTAGGATCCGAGGGTGGTTCCAAATTCGCAACTCCCTCCCAAGTCACACTGAAAGTTTTAACGGGTTTAGGGTTTAGACCCAGTGGCAATATTTACCAAAAAAAAACAATGTAGCGGATAGTGCATTGTTGGAGAACATTTCATATCTCTAGTTTGTAAGCATATGTAACTAGTGAAAATCCCTTGATTAAAGGCATGCAATCAAAGACGATTTCTGATGAACTGCCTTTAATTAGGATCCGAGGGTGGTTCCAAATTCGCAACTCCCTCCCAAGTCACACTGAAAGTTTTAACGACACTTTTAAATCGGTTAAAGATGGTTCTTCAAGAACCGCTTGTAACACCCCAGATCCACGACCCACTTGCTCAACGCAAGTATCGGGTTGGACCTAGGTTTGTTACCGAGAATCCAACAGGTCGGATTACTTAAATGCTGTAATGAGCAAATTAATACAGTTTATGCAAAACCAAATTTAGAAATCCAAACCTAACTTACTATTACAGTGAATGTCTTTATACAAGTATTAAACAAGGGTTTTAACGAAAATACATGCAAAATTTATAAAAGATACGGTAAGGATCAGTTTTACGTCAAATATTTTACATTATTCGGACAAAACCTAAACAAAAAGATTCTAAAGGTCCATCCTAATCCTTCCTCAAAAGAAGTAAAAGCATCAGTGTACTTCATTCTAACTGCTCAACTACACCTGTTAGGAGTGTTTAAACTAAGGTAAGCTCCTTGGTTAGTGAGTTTCCATCGCCAATATTTATCAATTTAAAATTGGTGATCACTTAAAGCAAATAGCCACATAAATTTGATTTCAATTGTAATTCTAATATTACGAAGCTGAAATTCTAATAACATAAATTTTTTATTAACCCCTCAATTTACTATTTCTTATTTACTTATTATATTTATTGTTCTTTTAAATGTGTGAATTGCACTCATATTTACTACCCATTCTTCTAATTCCTTACCTATTATTGTATTTTATTAGTTTTCTTGAATGAACTCTAGAATAATGCCGACCGTTTATCTTATCTTATCTTATTTTATTTTATTATTATTTCTTTATTATATCATATCATATCATATCTATTTATTTATTTATTTCATTTATTTTATGTTAAAATATCTTGTAGGGTAGAGTATAAAATTATAGTCGGATGTAGTCGAAGAAATTGCATAAAAGGATATGGTTTCTGGTTAAAGCCTAGTTATTACATACATACTGACTTCATTAAGGTTGGGGGTTCACATCGTCTTTAATGAGCATCAATTAATGGCAATTCTATTGAAGAACCGCCTTTAATGGGGCGTCTTTATCGGAATTTTGGGCCTAAGTATATATAGCTAGCTAGGGTTTCTTCCCCCCTTAATTTTTTTTTCCGACTAAATTATTCTTTTGGCCTCTTACATATTTTGCAATACATTCTGTTGGTTCCCAAGGCCAATACCATGTTTTTCAGCAATTAACATTATAAAATTGATTTGCTTGGTCCCCAGAGGTGGTTTTCAGGTATAGTCAATGGAAAAATTGGTCAAAATTTTAAAATGACCACTATATCCCTTAGTTTAAAAAAATTTTAAAAAAAGAAGAAAAGATCATCTCTTGCCCAGAACTCTGTCCCGAGAGCTTCCTGCATTTTTTCCGGAGGTGGTCCTGCTTGGAGGCATACAGAATTCAGTGTTTAACAGCTTCATTAGTTACCAAAACATGAAAGTGGTGAAAAAAACTACATTTTACCTTTGCAGATTAACACATGACAGCAAGAGGTTAATCTGGTGATAAGAATGGCTGCAACAGGTGGAAACTGTGATTATATTCTTGACTGGGATTTTAAACAGACAAATTTCTTTCTTCCAATCCATATTCAGAACATCTGCAAAGTCAAATAAAAAGCAGTAAATCTGCAGCTTTCGGAGGAATAAATTATGCCGCTCCGTTACAGATACATCCCTGAACAATGGCAGGCTTTCTATACTACAGGGAGTCGGTGGCGCAGCCCGCTGAATTGCCAACGTTTGGCGATGAAGCCCCGACCCGGAGCCTCGACTACATTAGATGTGGATACAGACCCGGAGCCTCGACTACATTAGATGTGGATACAGACCCGGAGCCTCGACTTGGAGCTGGACCCGAAGCGTACCTATCTAACCGATCATGAGCGCCGCCACCAACAACGATGGTGAGGCAGACGACAAGGCAATTCTGATGTGACGTCAAAGTTGAAACCAAATCGATGCAACGACAAATTTGAAACCAGACAACGAGGCAACCACAGCCCGGAGCTGGACCCGAAGCGTACCCATCCCAAAGATCAAGAGCGCCGCAACCAGCAACGACGGTGAGGCAGACAATGAGGCAACCACGACGATGACGATTCACGTTCTCCGTGACTCCGCGACGACACCATTATTCTCTTCTTCGCAATGACGTCAGTGGCAGTGGTCGGTGGTTGTTGGTGGAGATGAGGTGGTGGAGATGAGGTGGTGGAGGAGGAGGACGGCAAAGTGGTGAGTGTGTGTGCGCCACCGTGTGCAGCAGAGTTGAAGAGGGAGAGAGCTTTGAGGGTAGAGTTGAAGAGTGAGGCGATGGTAAAACTTGAAGCCACGCGCGTTTTTAGGGTACAAATTTCAGCACGTGGCTTCACACGCGAGGTTTTTATTATTATAAGAATAATTTTTTATTTTTTAGGTTTTTTAATTAGTAAAATTATAAAAATACCCCTGACTATATTAAAAAACCATTTAGTCTTACCTAAAAACCACCTCTGGGGAGCAAACAAATCAATTTTAGAGTGTTAATTACTGAACAAACGTGATATTAGCCTTGGAGACCAAAAGAAGGTATTGCAGAATATATAAGGGACAAAAAATATCTAGTGTTTTTTTTCCTTTGGCAAAATGGATCTGCCATTGTTCCTCTCCCTTACTTTATTTCCTAGAAACTAAAACCCATCCCCTAATACTTTCTCAAAAGGCGATAACCCTCGCCCTCAGGGCCTCGGCCGCAACCACACCAACCCCATAATTGAGGAGGTAAATCACTGCTCTCAAGGGTTCGACACGCGGTCCTCGAATGTACTCGGTGGCCACAAGGAGCACCTCCACTGGAGAATACTCCCACACTGCACCTGCCGAGATTCGAACCCCTCCTCATGGGAAATGGAACCATAACACTTAACCACTTGGGGTATTCAGTGGGTGTCCCCTAATACTTTCTCCCCTCCACCGCCCACACTCCACCCCACCCACCATCATACCACTCTCCACCCTCCGCCCATCAAAACATCGATTCGTATCAACTAAAACTCACCCAAACAAGGAAAAACATCAATATGAGCGGAAAAAAACTAAAAACTTCAACAAAAAAACTCAGTACCTCAAGAGTATAAATTATTTACTTTGAAATTCATAAAACATCAAAAGTTTTTTTATAAAAAAAACTACAAATATCAACCTATATCACCCAAAAAGTTACAAACATCAACTCCTAACACCCTAAACTCATCTAGAAAATGAAAAACATCAACATAAGAAAAAAGACACTACAAACATCAACTGCTATTACCAAAACCTAAGCCAGATAATGGAAAACATTAGCATGCCGTCAACTCATATGGAAAACTAAACATCAACAGTGAAAAACAAATATCAATCCATATCACCCAAAAAAATTGCAAAACATCAACTCATATCAATTAAATCTCACATGAATAATTAAAAACATCAACATAATAGAAAAAGCAGCTAAAATATCAACCAAAAAGCTACACTACCTCAAGAATAAAAATTCTTCAATGAAAAAATGGTCCTAGTGGGATTTGAACCCAGGTCTCTAACCTTAAAGCCTAAAGCAATAACCACTACACCAAAGACTCATTACTGATCATAAACTCAGTAAAATAATATTAAAACCTCAGCATATAACATATATTCTTCAAAACGGAGGTCATAGTAAGGTTCGAACCCCTGGCCTATAGTATCAATAATAAGAGTACTAAAAACTAGACCGAACAATCTTTGTTGAAACTAATCTCAGTTAAGTTAATATCAAACCTCAACAAGTCTTTAAAAAAATAAAACACAAAATTAAACCCCAACTCTCAGACGCTGAAGCTCAGCTTTGCCGCCGTCCACAAATCGTTGTCGCCGCTGCCGTTCATTGCTGTCATCGCGCATGAATTACATGCATCGTCCCTAACTACAGCCGGTGAAGCACACGCAGGATTGATCTGGAACCCTAGGTTGGCCGCGATTGAAATTTAGCTGGCGTTACATCCTTATTCTTCCGCGAGTGCAAAACCTAACTCCGCTATGACTCGACCTCCGCCGTGAGCTCGTTGATCGCAGCGCCTGAGATCTCCGCCGTGAGCTTGTCGATCTCTGCCATATTCTCGTCGATCTCCGTCGTGAACTCATCCATTGCAGTGTCTTCTTCACGGAAGCGGCGTCGTCATCGAAGATCCAGCAGCTTTAATGTAACCACGGTTGGAGATCGCCTGCGGAAAACGGAGATCTCCAGTGGAAAACAGAAGAGAAGCGGAGATCGACGAACAACCGGCGGGCGGTGGTGGTTACTGGTGAGTGGTGGTGGTTTCCAATTATAAAGAAAATGAAAAATGAAATAAATATCTGATATTGTGAAATACATATGGATCAATTTTCCTAAATTTACAATATAAGTCCTCCACTTTTCAGCTTATTTTAAAAAAACCCATCCCAATTAAAACTTATAATAATTGCATAATAAACAATTGGCTAAAGTTTAGACAGTCTAAAACAAGACTTTGTGAAAAAAATTGAAAAAAATAATAAATTAAAAATATATGTTATGATGAATCCAACAACATATAAAATAATAGTGTGCCATTTTTGCTGGGATAGAGATAGTACAATATAGTATATCAAATTAATCCATTTGTCCAGCTCTCTCTACATAGAGAGAAAGGACTGAGTTTTATTTTGATGAGTGAAAAGGTCTAAAAGACCCTTCTTCCACCTGCCGTTCTCTGCCTTCCTCAACTACCCCTCCGCCTTCAAATCCCTTCCTCAACTATCCCTCTGCCTTCAAATCTCTGCCATTAATATGCCATCATCGAATTCTCAGCCATTAACTTGTCATTGCTGGATTCTCTGCCATCAACTTGCATCTGTCATCAAAAGCATGGAAAAGCATAGAAAAGTTTTTGCCGAGTCCGGTGCATCATATTACACCGGCGAGAAAGCATCATCGACCTTGTCGCCCACATTGGTGAGCACTACAAAAATGGGAAGATAGTATAAAAAAAATTCAATGTTGAATAGGTTGTGTTTATCCTTCAATAAGTCTCCTTCAATATTAATAGATCATATATCGATGACCGTTGACTAGTCATTATCCGATGTGTCGTTTTGTTCACTTATAAATATGTCTCGCAAAGGTGATCAACAACTTTTGTTGTTTTCTTAAGGTTATTCCATAGATTGTGCATTAACATAACAATTTCACGTGCAAAACGGGCCCTAAATGTCTTCTAAGAATGACATACTCCCTCCGTTTCACTACGGGTGACACACTAGATTTAGGCTCTTGGATTAATGTGAAAAAAATAAGAGGTTGAAATTGAGTGTAGAAAGTAAAAAGTAGAATGAGTGGATGAGATTGTAGAAATCTTACCAAAAATGGAAAGTGTGTCATTCAAAAAAAAATCCCAATAATGTAAGTGTGGCACTCTTAGAAAAACAGAGGGAGCATTATTGTTTAAATTGGATTTTAAACAAGTTAAAATACATTAGTATTGAAATGAGAAAATGAAAAGATTAATAAGCTGAAAACACAAATCGATGCATCTGAATAAATAAAATTCCTAATACAAAAAATACATGCACATTCGTGAACACACGATATGTACTCAAGAACATATCGGCGCAAACAATTAAATCGAGTGATGATCATGAAGATAATGATTTAATCGATCAAGTCTGAAACTAAGACTAATTTACGGAGATGAATTCTACACTTACTAAATATCATAAACATTCAAAAATCAATTAAATTAAATTATTATTTACCCATCTCGCAATAATGGAAAGAATGGAAAAAATATTGAATAGAAAAGTAGATTTACTTGCAAACGCGCATAATGCAATGTAGACGTTCTATTTTGTTGTGTAACATGCATGTTGCCAGCTGTTTATTTTTTCCTTTTGTACTCCCTCCGTCCCAGGGGAATTTGCACAGAATCTTTTTCACGGTCTCCAAAAAACATGTTTGACTGTAAATATATGTAACTACGGACAATAACGACACATATAAAATTGATATTTAGAAACTACATGTTATGACGAATCTAACAATATATCATACGATAATATTATTTTTCATATATCTACTCAAATATGTGGTCAAATTTTAACAACTTTGACCTCCAAATAGTAAGTGTGCAGATTTGGCTGGGACAGAGGGAGTAGTAAACGTGAACAAGGGTGTTGCAAAATTTTGAAAAAAACAAAAAACAAAGAAAAGGTTGTTAAAAATCTATTGCCGAACACTGTTCAATAGAAAACATGTTCACATTTAGTAGTCAAGTACGTGATCACATTATTCTACATATTCTATACATAGAGGAATCTTCATAGCTAGGATTATCCTTAGCAGATAAGAACTAAACCTAGTTTTTTCCGAACTTTCCTTTTTATCACATCTAAGTATAACCATGAATTCTTCTCAATCTTCGATTCCTTCTCTAGTCGATGAACTCAAGAAAAAACTATTCTCCTTATTAGATCATGAAGATTTGTGCTCGTTTGTTTCCCCATCTGCCTATGATACGGCCTGGTTGGCCATGGTACCGAACAAACGTAACGAGCCAATGTTCAAAAGTTGCCTGAATTGGGTACTGGAAAACCAAAGTTACGAAGGATTCTGGGGGGAGACTTTCGCCGACGGTGATCCTATGATTGATGCTCTCCCTGCAACTCTTGCTTGCTTGATTGCTCTGAAAAATTGGGAGGTTGGGGAAGACAACATAAATAAAGGTACGAGTAATAGCTACTTATGATAATTATCATGCATGCATTGATCAGTTGTAATTATTAAACTAAATGGGCGATATTCTTTTGCTAAGTCAAAATCAGAGAAATGTTTCTAAGAATAACGACGGAGTTTAGAAATTTTACGTTACAATTTTATTTAAATTTGCATGTTATCTTTAACAAACGTTGCTAGAAATGATTTTTTGGCATGGTTTGATTAATTAAGGGAAATAAATTTAAACTAAATGAAGCACAGTATCATTATTTTGAAATCAGAAGATCAACTTAAAGCCATGTTATTTTCGCCTGATATAAAATGGGATAAACTAAATTGAAATTAAACAAACTGAGAATTAGTAATAACGAAGGCAAAGTCTTGGGAAAGATCGTCTTTCCATGGGCTTATGGAAACACGGAGTTTAATTAAAATAATAAAGGTAAAGAGTTTTAGTTGCAGTATTAAAAATTTATTATATGTCTAATAGTTATAATATTTATAACCCGATTCATTCAACCCAAAAATTTTATAACAGTCATTTCTTCTAATTTGTATTTTAAACCTTGGTGTTTTCATAGTTTGTAGAAAGACTGCCTTCCAAAGACTCAATAACGAACTAAATTAATTGTACTAAACTAAGGAGCAATTAAGTTGAAAAGAAGAAGATTTAGGAGCTTATATATCAATGTCCCTGTCATATACTAATACGAAAAAAGAAACAAGGCACTTAATAAATCAAAAAGGGAAAATTTCAGGAAAGACGGTCTTTCCATAAGCTTATGGACAGTGTTCAGGGCATTTGCCTTAAATGTTGTAAGTATTTATAAAATTTAAATATTATATTTTATAAGTTAAAATAATAAATAATATATATTTGAAGGTGAAAATATAAAAATATATGATATAAAAAAATATTTTCAAAAATTTTAAATTTTGTATGTAATTTAACAAATACAATGTATAAGGTAAGAATTAAATGATTTGTACATAAACTTATGGATAGGCCGTCTGGCCGGAGACACACTCAATTGCAAATAGAAGTCGTAAATTTTTCATCCATGCAAAAAAAAAAAAAAAAAATCGTCCATGCACGGGTTTTAGGGAGGTTCCAATCTCGCTGTACGTGATACAGCAAAAACAAATGATTCAACGTTTTAATGAATAGTGAGATACGATGTGCTAGATGGGAGCCTTTCTGTCACTGAGATACCCGCATTAAGACCTAGCTAAGACATATGACATTAATTTAACTTTTAATTAAGTGCTAAAATAACTTTTACTTTAAGTTGAAAGTGCTAATATAATCTTGCAATATAAAAAAGTACCAAAATAGCCTTTAACCATGTTGACTTTTTGGTCAATCAGTTTACTGTCGAATTTTGTAAAAAATACCATTTTACCCTTATTATAAAAAAAGAAAAAATACAAAAAACCTAAATTATATTACTATACCGACACCTCCACCAACTCGCCTTCACCACCTTCATCTCCCTCATGTTCATAATCACTCATCTCACCTTCATCTCCCTCCAATTCCTTAGTGCCCCCTCCCCCATGGCAAACACTACCGCTTCGGCTGGGCCCAAACCAACACCGGTGGCTGGTGGCTTGGTTTCTCATGGAGCGGCGGGGGTGGTTGCAAGATACCGAGAGGGGGTTGTTTGAGTTGGTGAGCTGGTGGCAGGGGTATTATGGGGATAAAGTTTTTAACTTCTAGATCAAGGGTATTTTAGTCATTTCACCATTTTATCATTGCTGGAATTGAGAAGGTCAATGCCAGAAATAGAGACTTTGGGCATATGGACACAAATTTTTCGAAAGTTAGGGTTAAACTGATACGTAAAATAATTAGTTAACACCAAATTGACACTTTAGACTGAAATTACAGGCACTTTGATCTGATGTTTAGTCAATTTTGCAAGTTGACTATACTTATCTTCACACATACGTACTATGAAAACACACACATATTTGAATCAATTATTTTTCTTCCCTGTAATTTGGGGTCCATATATACAGGTTTAGCATTTGTGAATTTGAAGGCAGAGAGCATTCTGAAAGAGAATCATGGGAATCTTCCAAAATGGTTCCTCGTCGTTTTCCCAGCTATGGTTCAACTTGCGCTCTCCAAAGGCCTGCGTCTTACTTTCCCACAAGGAGGCCTCATGTCCCATGTTATAAGCCAATCGCAACACTTGGTTCCCGACGTGTAAATTTCTCATTCATTGATTCCAACCTCCGTATTGTCGCTTTCTAAAACTTCCCCCGTCCCATATCTATTTGTAATGACTTTTTCTAAATTGATTAAAAATATTTTTAACCATTAATATTTTTAATTGCGTGTACTTAAAAATTATTTATAAAAATGATATCATAAAAATAGATGTTAACACGATTCTAATGAAATCGCACATGATAATATATTATCTTATATATTACTTGAAATTTACTTTTCTATGTAACAAAGTTTGACTAAACGAACAGTGATCATGGCAAATAGAGATGGGACAGAGGAAGTAGACGAGAAACTCTATTGTTAGTCGTCTAACTGTTAGATCAATTATAAAAAAAAATCTTATTCTGATAATTTTTAAGGATAGATTATAATTATTTATATTTCAAGATATATTTCAAAGAGAGATAATCTCTTGTTAGACCGACTAACGGCTAGACCAATTATAAAGAACATGATCATTTCAATAGCTTTTAGGATAAAATTATAACTTTTTATACATTTCAGTTGCTAATGCTGCACATACATTTTCCAGGGATCAGAATGTCAAAGATGAAGATTTGTGGCAATATGATTCACCAATGTTGTCTAATCTAGAGTGTTTCTGCTTTCCTCCTTGGCACCATGAACGCATAGTGAACCAACTGAGTGAAGATGGTTCGCTATTCCAGTCGCCTTCCGCCACAGCAAAAGCATTCATGCTCACGGGAAATACCATGTGCTTCAACTACCTCAACTCCCTTGTTCACGCATGTCCAAACGGAGGTACGCACTCTGTCCCATTTTAAGCTGCGTTTTAGTTATTGATTTAGTCAGAATTTTTTAATTTTGATCATAAAATTGAATTAGTGTGCAAGTATAAGTACCATTGAGTGAAACTCTATTAGATGAAAGTGCCAAAATTATCCTGACTTTAGGATGAAAGTGTCAATATAACCCTGTAAAACGCAAAGTGCCAAAATAATCCTTCGTTGTAAAATATCAAATCTATAATTATTCTTAGTAAAAGATATAAATGATCAATTATTTTTAAAGTCGGCTAATGAAAGTCAAAGTGTGCATATTGAAATGGAATAAAAGGGGTACTCCTTTTGTCCGAGCCATATCTGCACACTCTTTGGTCAACTTTCTCAAGGCATGTTTAACCATAACTTTCAATTAGTATATATATATATACCAATGTTACACGTAAGATATTATTAGATTCTCTGCATCATGTATTTTCAACATATCAAATTTTGATACACCATTAATAAATGCAACTAGAGTTATCAATGATCAAACATATCTGAGAAAGTTGACCAAACAGTGTGCAGAATGGCTGGAACAGAGGGAGGGAGTACTCCCTTTGTTCAAATTCAAGTTTCAATTTAACTATTCATTTAGTCAAAATTTCTTAACTTGGACCATAAAATTGAATTAGTATACAAGTATATATGCTATTATATGATGCATTTTAAATTCTTATAACAAATATTTTACACATATCAACTTTTTACAAGTTTATTTATACTTAATGAAAGATATCAATGATCAAACATTTTTCAAGTCAACTGCCAAAAGTTGAAGTGTGAAGTTTGAAATAGGACGGATGAAATAGTCAGTTAAATGTTCCATTGCTTTGGAGACTCATGTCATCGTTAATTGTTTCATTCACGAGAGTTATAAATTGTTTTACTTTTTTTTTTATATATTTGATAAATTATTTAAGAGTAAATTATGTTTAAAAGTGGACAACAAATAAGAGGAACATCTCATATTTAACGTAAAAAATTGTGTGCAACGCAGTGCCTGCACAGTACCCGCTGGATGAAGAACTGATAAAACTTTCCATTGTTGATCACGTACAACGTTTGGGATTGGCTGAGCATTTCACTCAAGAGATTCACCACATTTTGACTCAAATTTACAGGTAATTCATACAATAACCTTTTGCAATATTCAAAGTACAAGTGTCAATATAATCCTATCTAATTGAGTAAATGCCAATATAACTCTATGATAATTTTTAGTGCAAATATAACCTAACTAGTTAATGAAAGTGCCAATATAACCTTCAGACCCAATTTTCGGCATTAACCTCAATTTTTCAGCGTTGAGTTTTGACCAAAATACCCTTTGGGCTAACTCTGAAATTAGGTCGTTGAAATTGATCATAGTTCGTTGAAATTAGGTATGGTTATATCAGCGCATTATGCAATTTTATTGGGTTATATCAGCACATTCCTAATGTTTGTAAGGTTATATCGCTACATTTCTAATGTTTGTTGGGTTATATCAGCACATCTTTAACATTGATAGGGTTTTATTGGAACTTTCACTAACTATATAGGGTTATATTGACACTTTCGAATATTGAAAGGTTATATTGGCACTTATGTCAACTAGGTGGGGTTATAAAAACACTTTTTTCAATTTAAATTAAAAACTATAATCTGTAAGTTAAACCGTAATTGTTTAAATTAAACAATAAACCCTGCATGTTCGAAGCAGTTTTCAATTTTTGTTCAAATATTTCAGAAAAACTCTAAGCTGTCAAGATCTGGAGGAGCCAACAGAGACACGCCTTCTGCCAACCAAGCTGTACAAGGATGCATTACGATTTCGTCTACTGAGGATGCATGGATGTCCTGTACAACCAAGTATAATATGATTTAATTTCGTAAATACGTATTTCTATTTTCTTTGCCTCATTTTTAATACGAAATATGAAAGGATGGAGTAATTAATTTCATAAATACGTATTTCTATTTTCTTTGCCTCATTTTTAATATGAAATATCAAAAGGATGGATCCTTCAATTTTTGCAGGTTCTTTTTGCTGGTTTTTACAGCATCCAAACTTGATGGAGAATATAGAAAAAAATTGTGTAAAATACGCTAGCCTGTCTTATGTTGTTTATAGAGCCACAGACCTAATGTTCAGTGGCGAATTCGATGCGGCAGAGGCACAATTGTTTTCTAGGAAATTGCTTGAGAAATCAATGAGTATAGCCAACAAAAATGTCCCAAACGAAAGCAATGTTATCAATTCTGGTCTCCAAAAATTAGTAAGTTTTCTGTTACGCTATCACATTTTATTTTTACTCTTTGAATACTAAGTTCGTGACGAAAAGTAAAACCACAAATATTATAGTTGTGTGTATTGTATGTATATAGTGGGTACAGAAGGATGCAAATTACAAAATCAAATTGAGTGTCCCTTTCTTATCCTGAATTTTAAATTAATTATATCTCTATTACTTCGGGTTCAATGATTTTGAGAGCTCATATTCGTATAGAGGTGTTATTTCAGATTGACGAGGTGAGGTAGATTATCTCAGTAAATTGAGTCGTCGAACGTTATTTTCGTATGTTTTGATGAGATATACGCATGCAGATAGAGCAGGAGTTGGCACAACCATGGATTGCTCGACTAGATCATCTTGATCACAGAATGTGGATTGAAGAAACTAAAAACAATTCAGCATGGATGGGCAAGGCTTCATTTTGCAGGTTTTTTTATCGCTCGTTTTTACTTCAACCAAATTTTAAGAAATGCTCTCTTTTCTAATTTTATATAATAACTACTCTATTTTTAATGTATGAAAAATTATATATTGCATTTGTTAAATTAAATTCAATTTTTAAAATATATTTTTTATATTTTCACATTCATATACACATTATTACTTGTTTTAACTTTTAAAATACAATATTTAAATTTTATTTTAAAAAATAGAATATTTAAGATTAAAAAAAGAAGAATATTTAATATTTAAGATATTCTGTTAAGATAAAATAGAATATTTAGGACAATAAATTTATGAACATGCTGCATTTCCTGAGACTTTCTCTTTTTAATTTGTGTATGAATTACTTTAATTTAAATACCATATCTTTAATTTTAATATTGTACATTATAAATTAAATATGCTATAAAATGCAATATTTAAGATAAAATATTATATGAAAAAAAATACAATGTTTAAGTTGAAAAATATATAATATTTAAAGTAAAAATGTAAAAACTATCATAATTTCAAAATAAAATATTTGAAAATGAAATTATGTTGACGTTTATTTAAAATATAGTAATTTTTGCATAGACTATTAAAATACCGTGTTCGGGGATCCTTTCTCCATATATCAATTGCCCCTTTTCATTTTTTAGTATATACTGTTAAATCTCTCTCTATAAAAATTACAGATTATTTAATGGAAGCAATGAGAAGCTAATGCAACTTGCTTGTGAGAACTACAAGTATCGCCAATCAACTTATGCCCACGAACTGGAGCAACTTAAGAGGTACGGAGGACTCTTTTTAGTTCCTGAAATTAAACCTTAGCTTTGAAATTAAAATGAGCCTTCACCACAAAACAAAGTGTCAGCTTTAAAGTAACTGAAACAAAAAGAGCGTCAAAACAGGCAATAAACGAACAAAATTGTGGTGAAAACACGTGATGGAAGGATTAACGTTAGACAACATGTGAAGCAGGTGGTCCACGGATTCAGGGTTAGCCAATATTGGATTTGGACGTGAAAAGACGATGTATTCATATTTCGGAATGGCGGCTAGCACTTGTCTGCCTCATAATTCAATTGCGAGAATACTTGGTGCCAAAATTGCTGTTCTTGTTACTGTTGCCGACGACTTTTATGATGTGGAAGGCCATTTCGCCGATTTGGAGACCTTGACTGATGCCGTGCAAAGGTATTTTCCGTCCAACATTTTTAAAATTCCGTCACACGCTATTCTGCACAGAATATTTTTACGATCTTCGATAAACATCAATAGGTACGGGTAATAATGACACACAAAAATTTGATATTTAGAAATTACAACGAATATAACCATATCTCATACGATAAAATTATTGTTCATATACCCATTCAAATATGTGGTCAAAGTTTGACATCTTTGACCAAAAAAAGATTCTGTACAGAATGGGCTGTGGCGGAGGGACCAAACATGTATACCTATATGTAACACCGATTTTTCCTTATGTAACATCAGTTACGACAAAAGCACCGGTTCATTTTCATTCCGAACACCAATTTTTTATCAATCGATTTATTTATGTTTACAAATCCGCACAACCCTAGTCTAAGTAGGTACAAATTTCCTTACAGATGGAATGGCGAAAATCTGGAAGGCCACAGTAAGACGATCTTCGATGCCCTTGATGATCTTGTTCAAACAACTTCATCGTCCTACAATCATAGTCAACAAGAGGGAGCCAATTTCTTGGAGGTTTTTAAGGACATAGTAAGACCAATACTTTATAGTCCATATATCAAATTTTCAAACAGTACAGATTATCGTGTATCGTCCATATTATCAAATTTTCTACAGAATTTAACCATCTGTGTCTAATTTGGTCGTTTATGGCAGTGGAAGGAAACATTTCATACTTGGATGGTAGAAAGAACATGGAGCACGACAGGTTACCGACCATCGACCGATGAATATCTAGACATTGGAATGATATCAACTGCAGCACACACCATTACACTTCCATCTTCATGTTTCTTGAGTCCGAATTCGATAGTGTCAGAAAATCACAAACCGGGAAACTACGGAGACATCACCAAATTGCTCATGGCCATTGCAAGGTTGTTGAATGACACCCAAAGCTACCAAGTAATTAACTCTCTCCTTCCTATATCTATTTCTAATTTGAAAAATGATTGCTACTTTGTCTTTTTCTGAGAAAATTGTGGGTTGATTCAGGGTTAATTTGGCAGGGCTTATAAGCTATTTTGCTTATAAGCTAAGCACTTTAACTGATTGGTTATAAAATGTTAAAATACAACTTATTTTAAAACCAAAAGCAATTTTTAAGGAAAAAACATAAGCTTGTCTCCCCCCTCTTTCAAAATATACCAATTTTGCCTATAAGTACAGTTTCATTAAACACACCCTGAATTATCTAAGTTCCAAAATGATGTCTATTTAGTAATTGTTTTCAATAAACCCTAAAAATTTTGAAGTAGGAGCTAGGTCAATGATTTGTTTCAACACCAAATTTAATGTTTGAATCTAGAAATTCAAGGGCTAGCTCATTGAATGTTCTGAAGTCATTCTTGATTTTCATGGTTTTTTTTGGATCAGAGAGAACAACTAGAAGGGAAAATGAACATGGTGCTGCTCCACCAAGAGGAAAACCCAGAGCTTCAAATTCATGATTCAATAGCATATTTGAAAGGCATTGTGGATGAAAAGACCAGACAACTTCTGCGAATTGTTCTAACTAATCACAATAACATGCCTAATGACAAGGCATTCATGAATCTTCATCTATCTTGCATGAAAGTTTTCTACATGCTTTTCAACACATCCAATCTTTTCGACACAAAAGAAGACCTAATGGATGATATCAAGAAAGCCATTTATATTCCTCCTCTTCATAACACCCGGATTCCAGTGAGCATACATGCTAACCCGACCCCAGCCACGACCCTAAATCCGGTACCAGTTTCTTGGAGAAAGAAAGAAAGCTTCAAACCTTCAAAGCCTATGGTTAAGGTAGGGTTTAAGATGGTAGCACCAAATGAATTCATGGCTAATGCCATGTCTATTTGTGGTGGTGGATCAAGAGTGCCTGGTGTCTTGCTTAAATTTTGATTCCGTTGTTTGGGTCATTTGTAAGAATAAATTAAAACAAAACTCCGTGTGTGTTTGTGTGAATTTTATAAAGAATGATAGTAGTATTTGTAATATAGATATATGAACTAGTATTTGATTGTAGCAATTTGTACTCTATCAATGATGCACGGGTAGATCGTTCCTTCCAGAATCTGTGATTCAACCACAAGAATACTAGACTCTAGAGTTTAAGAAACACAAAGTGATTTAGATTAACTAAAACTATTTTCAAATCCGGAAAAGGAGACTTAAATAGTCTTCCAAAATAACCCTAAAACCAAGCCATAGTTTTGCTGCACAAACCAAGAAAAATAAAAGGAAAGACAATCACACAAAAACTTAAAGGAGGAACTCTAATTGAACTTCAAAGTTGGGCTTTACGTGAACCGCAGTGTGCCCCTCTATTACTACAATGTTGCTAGTCTATAAACTAGAGAACACTATGATGAGGATTCCTACATATTACAAAGTGAGGTTTGATTTCCACATGGCACACACAAAATGGGGTGAGCTTCTCATTTGAAACTCTGCGCCAACACAAACATGGTGTGTAAAGAGTTGTTCTAAACCAATCTGGTGTATGGAGACTTAAGATCATAAATTATAATGGGGGAATCCCAAGCTGTGCATGGTCAATAACGCAATGCCCTGCTTGCCTCAATGGCAGAATGGAAGGTGATACATAAGATAAAGTAGTCCATCTGTACCTTGATTACATCCGACAGTCTCGACCTCAACCCACCAGACAGTTCTATCAGCTCAAACTGGCATCACGACTCAAACAGTCATAGTAGTACACATCAGACTTTACATTTATGTCATATAAGCACGACGATCTCTAACCTGAATCAATTTGTACCTCAAGATATGCCGGTCTATCCTGAAGTGTCCAACTGACCGTAGTCTACTATTATACTCTTTAACCTTGGAGGGTATCGCAAAAAGCATGTAGGCGAAACTACTTTTGACTCGAATTTCTCCTAACCAATCTCTTTGGAGAGTAAATCAGAAGCCAACATGAATTTTCCATTTAAAAGGGCCACAAAAAAAACATAGTTGGCAGAGGCTTCTTAATCTAATGCTCTAGACAAAAGACCCAATTTGAGCTCGTCTTCCTTATTGAACTAAATTGAAGTTAAACTTAAAGCATAAGCACGAGGTCAAACGTACCCAAACCCAATGATCTTAGCCCCGATTCCAGCAAGGAAAAAACCCTGCCTATATGTTCAGATCCATTTGATGACCCAGTTTGGTCAAATCGAACCTGCATCCACCCCATTTTAGGTGCATTCTGACCCATAATTTATTTCCATCGTCTGCGATGTTTCCGCCGATCACCAGTATAGAAAGAACACTAAAGTTTACCTTCTTACTATCACCGGGATCTGAGAAGACCCACCGACCTCGTCAGCAACAATCCTACATTGTACACCAACCTTGCACTAACAATCATCATCATAGTCCTTCTCTGCTCGGGGAATTGTACCTTATTCGGACCCTATTGTGGTCTATTTCCGTCGGAGGATGAGAATTTGTGCTCTTTTTAGCACTTTGTTGTCCTGCCCAACTTGACTCTGCCAAAGGTCTATTCCTTCTCTAGGTTAGGACGATCGATGCAAGTAAAGATCTTCTTCGCAGCTCCGCTTCTAGGCCAAAGTTCTGGTGAGTTGGCCCCTCTTCGGCCAGCTTCAGGTCCACCACAGCTACTAATAAGATAATAACAAAAAATAAAAAAACAACAAGAGGGCGATAATCACCATACCACCATTAACCTTGTCAGAATGTGGTTGGCTCGTCACACTACATTGGCCTCACTGGAATCACCGTACCACTGGTGGTGAGTGCCGTTGACTGACTGAAACCACCGTACATCTGCCTATGTTTTCTCCCCTCAAACCAGAACGCTAGCCAGCTCTAGTAGACCGAACCTGCATGGGATCTCTTGTCGCCTCCTTGACGTTAGTGAGTCATAGCTAGATGATAGATTTGACCGAATCAGTACGGTTTCCCAGATAGGCTTACAGCTCCTAGTCTGTTAGTGCCTCCATCCACTGGTCGGCCCACGCCGGCAGGATATCTTGCCAGTTTCTTGGTTTCCTAGAGTGCTCGCCGGTTTCATTACTTCGCTCGTCGGTAAACTTTGGATAACAACAGCGGGATTAGTCATGGTTATCCCCCTCGGATCTGCAACTTAGATGAACTAAGAAATTGAAAATGAAAGAAAAGGGAAAGTGCATGGGGGAGGCTGTCGGCCTGCAAGTAGCGGCGGCAGCCTCCCCAAAACTAGGGTTTATGAGGCTTTTGTTTGTTGGGAGCGTTTGGCGAAGAGATAGAAAGTTTTGAAAGCTTCATAAGAAACTATTAGTTATTGTTCATGGGAGAAGGGTTGACAAAGGGTAAAAGTAGGCTGTTAAACTACTTCTTCCGTATCAAAGTACTACCATCATCCCTATTTAAAATTCTTAATGGCTTTTTGCGCAATCTTTCATGCAAGCTGATGTGACACCTTTTTGTCACATGGGTTTGGTCTAAATTAGGAATTTTAGGTGAATCGCGTGGGGTTCAATTGATGTGGTACTAATCATGAGGGTGTTTTAGGTTGATTTTTCTTATCAAAAAAAGGAAATAATATAATTAGAATGTTTATTGTGGGACAGACTAAAAAGAAAAATAGGAAGTTTATTGTGGAACAGAGGGAGTCTCATTTACAAAATTTTATCCACCTACAATATTATGTTAATTTAGCAGGCAAGTAATGATCAAACCCAAGAGAAAAACATATTTCATACTTATAATATATTTTGGCCGGAATTCCTCCAAAATTAGGGTTTGGGGGATTTATTGGTTTAAAACTAATAAAAATGGGAAAATGAATAAATCATCCAATAATTTTTACACATCAGGTTCATACAATGATTATAAGTTCTCAAGTTCAGTCAATTCCAATATTGTTCTCATTCCCTACATAACTGTGGGTCACAAATCAAACACCCTGTTTATAGTAATATCCTATCACCAATAATGCATTTATAAATTAGGGTTAAATGTTTTTTAATCCTACCTTTAGGGAGAAAGTGACAATATAACCTTTCCAAACCAGAAAGTGCCAATATAACCTTGCCAAACCAGAAAGTGCCAAACCAACCTAACTTTATGATGAATTGTGCCAATCTAACATTCCGGTCAGATTCCGGCATTGACTTAAAATTTTAACAATTGACTGGACATAAAAAGACTAATTTACCCCTGGATATTTTTGCTTAAACAAAATTCCATTTCACCTTCCCTATTATACATGTATTTTACCTAAATCTTATTTTCCTACAAAAAAAAGTGAACTTATCTCCTTTTATTCTTCTTCCTGGTCGCGATTTGGCAGACCGTGCCTCCTCTGCCAATCCTTTTCTTCTTCTTCGTTGGTTCCCTCCCCTTGCCCGCCACTAATTCCATCCTTGCTTCCCTAACTCATCGTCGTCCAATGGCCTTAGGTAATTATGTATGAACCCTAGTTTTTGGTGCCACATGTTACACTCGTCGTTTACTTCTTCCTTGCTTCCCTCCTAGGTCGCAATTAATTTCATCTCTGTCGCCATCCACAAAAGCTCCGCCATCGCATTCCACTCACAATAGGTAATCCTAAATTCACTCAACTGAACCCTAGTATTTGGGGGAGATTTATTGTTCGTACTTTCTTGGTTTTTTGTTTTGGTTATTGTGTGAATGAGGTCCGTGTACTATTATTGATGTTTTGCTGGTTGATATGTGTTTTTAAAATTTTTGAAGGATCGTAGAATGGATTTGTCAAGCTACAGTGTGAATCGAGTGAGGTCGGACATCATACAGTGCAAGGTATGCAAATGTGAAACTAGGGTGTTTATGTCTAGAAGTGCGAGAAATCCGAGCAGATTGTATTAATGATGTAACGAACATAATTAGCAGAGGTGGGTTGTGGTGGATGTTGGTGAGTCAGAAAAAGAAACTGTTTTCAGCTCTGAACTCCATGTGCTAGCCCCTAGTCCAAGTTTCGTTGCGCCTAGAAACGGGTGCAATTGTCATGCGAGTATTAGGTCATTGAAGGCATTGAACTTAGTGTTGTTGGGTGCGACCCTGTTAGGAATGTTGTTGATTATGTACTTATGTCGTGATTTGGTGGACGAATTTGAATGAATGCAGGCATTGAACTTAGTGTTGTTGTGTACGAACCTGTTAGGATTGTTGTTGTGTTTGATTGTAATCCGTAGGTGCTTGTCGTGTGCCGCGTAGGCTCATTATGTACTTTTGTAATGGGTATGTTGTTGATTATGTACTTTTTTCACGATTTGGCCGACGAATTTGAATGAATGCTACTTTGCTTTTAGTTGAATTTTTTTCATGTTTGCTTTAGTCATATAGAAAGGAAGAAGTTTAATGAACTCCATAGAGAAAGTTACCATTGTTCTTCAATGTTACAATAGGAGTACTAATACGTTCAATATAGTATGCTCTCATAAGTTTAGTAAGTAATGATTAGGTCGATATGAATGCGACAAAAAAGAATAATCTGATATTGTAGACAGGAATTATATTAGGAACCAATAAGGATAACTAACAATATGATAGAATAATCTGAGAATCAAGACACAAAATGAAATGCTTTGTACATAAAACCTAACTGTGTATAATAGCCTAATAGACAATGCTGGAATTACAAAAGCTAGAAGGTGGTCTATTCGTGTGAAACAAGAATAGGCCAATAGTTCTAACCGTTGCAAAATTCACAAAAGTACTAGTGATAGTATCCAAAAAGTGGTTCATAAGGTAATCCAAAAAAATAAACCACAAAAGGTGGTTAAACCACAAAAAAATAAACCACAAAAGGTATGATCACTCACTTGCATGGGCGGAACCAGTGGTATACGAGGTATGTCTCCAGCCCTACCTGAGTCGCCGGCCGAAGGTAGTATTGGTGGAAGGATTAGGTTTCCAGTGAGTTTGTACGTCTTTCAGCGTGTCTGCACGTCGTCCGGCCAGCCTGTTCGGAGAAGAAGGCCGCTTCGTGGCCTTATTTTTTTGGCCCATGAAGTACTAAAACGTCGTCATTTTTTCATAAGTGAAATGACGTTGTTTCATTAGTACCGAAGGCAAAAATTTTTTTTTAAAAAAATCAAGTTTTAAGGCTTGTCAAAAATTGGATTGGGTCATTTTCCCCCAATCAAATTTCTGATTTAGAAAATGGGGAAGAGAAGGGGCGCTGCCCCGTGGCCAATCTCAGCTCCTTGCCTCCACCTCCTTCCGGACGCCATTGCTGTCCCGTCGTCGTAGCCGATGCCGACGCCAACGCCGACGCCACATCCCACCACTGTTCAGTCTCCCCTAACCAAAATTTCTGGTTATGCCACTGCTCATTTGGCTCTCTATCTCCAAATCACCTAGTATCTCATAATGACCATCATAATCATAATCCTCCACCATATCTCCTTGCCATACAGGGATATCAACTAATTGGTTCCCGTATTGGACCTCACCACATGCGCTACCTCAACTGCAGGTATATCACCCTCCCTCACCGGAAAAACAGATATATCAATAAATACATCATGAATACTAGTATCAGCACACCTAGACTGATCATCAGCCACTGGTTGATCAGCATCCTTATGTACGTCATCCCCCTTATCACCACTCTCATCACCCAAGACCAGCTGAGAACCCCGAGTGGGAATATCATCACCATTTTTCTGAACCACCAATGACGTACATGCATCATAGCTAAGGTTTTGTTTCTTAACTGCATCTAGTGAGAGGACCAGAAGACTCTCAAAGTGCTCGTCGTGGTCATCAAACTGTGAAACTTGTGGTTTAGAAGTGTTCTTTAAGTTAGGTTTTGCTAAGGTTTTTTCTATATTCAGCAAAATAGACTACGTTACCTAGAGTTGGTCGGCTTTTTGAGAAGTTGCCTTCTTCTGTGAGGACAGACTTCTTCCTTCGGGTAACATTTTTTAGGGTTGAATTCGGTATGGTTACCATCACTTTTTGCTAATACCACTACCATACCAATAATCTCGGTATGTTATTATTAAAAAGAGAAAAGTGCATATATAACCCTATATAATTGACGAAAGTGTAGATATAACCGTGCACTAATTGAAAGTGCAAATATAACCCTATCTATTCAGGTTATGTGAAAATATAACCTTTTCCGGCAATTTGATGCCGGAATTAGGTGAAAAGATAATTTTACCCAGGTCGGTTTATGTTTAAAAAAATTGAAAATTCCAAATGATGTAATTACCATATTGCCATTCGTCTCCTACCAACTCTTGTCTTCTTCCACTCACTCTGTCGTTCTTCTCTTCTTCCACTTACTCCGCCGCTCCATTCTTCTTCGCTCCACTACCCCTTTTTTTTTCTTCCACTCCGCCACCCTCTCTCCGACCACCACAATCACTCCTTTCGCCGGTATCCATTTTGTTCTCCAACTCCTCCATAACTGCTATAAATACACCCTTGATTTCCCCGAATTTATCAAATTAGGTTTCCAAAATAGTGAAATCTGAAGCAGGAGAAGAAGAAGATGAAGATGACGGATTGGGGGCCGGTGGTGATCGAGGTGGTGTTTTTCGTTCTGCTGAGTCCAAGGCCGGTGTTCCAACGAAAGTGGTGGAGTTAGAGAATATGCAGATGAGCGGCCTTATTATACTAGTTCGTAAGTTTACCTTCTTCGGTCCGATAAACATTTTCCTCATTGCTATTGGGGGTTCATATTGCTACTTGGTAGAAGTTGTTTAAATTATGTTAGTTGATTGTTGTATTGTTGATTCTTTTTCTTCTTCTCAGTTTTTGTTTTTGGATTTTATTGTTCTGCATTGTTGTAGTTGTGTTGCGTAATGAGAAGGGTTGGTTGATTTTGGAAAAAAAATGGTGGCAGAGGTGTGGTGGTAGAGGTAGTGGTGGTGGCCGGAGCTAGGGTTTTGGTGGAGGGCTGGGATGGGGCTGAGCCAGGTGGTGGTGGCCTGGCGAACACCAGCAGAATTGATAGCATGGGTGATGGTCGGGGAGGCAGAGGAGTTTTGGAGATGATGACGACAACCGACGGTGATGACGATCAGCGATCGCTGTGCCTCTGATTCGCAAGCAGTGGTTGAGCTATTCCTGGCTATGGTTCGCAGCAAGGATTGGGATTAGTGTGTGTGAGGAGTAGATCGAGAATAGTGGTAGTGGTTACTGGTGGTGGTGAGCCAGGTGGTGGCAGTGCTAGCTGCCGATAGTGGTGACTGGGGCAATTTTATCTCTTAATTTTGTATTAGGTTAGAAGGGCAATTCGAACAGTTTCAGTCAATCAATGGCTAAAAATGGTCAGTCAATGCTGGAATAGTGGCTTTATGGTTATATTTGCACTTATGTGTAATAGATAGGGATATATTTGCACTAAAAAACAATCGAGGGTTATATTTGCACTTTCCTCTACATATAGGATTATATCTGCATGTTACCCTTTTAAAAACCAATATCGTACCAAATCCTTCACATACCAACACGTCAGTATACATAAGGTTGGTTGGTATCGGTACGGTCTGTTAGAATACCACCAAGTATAAGATCTTAAAACAAAAATGTCATGTCAAGAAATTTAATTTAAGAAAATATTTTAAACATTTACCAGTATCCAACATATTAGAAATTAAGCACAAACCACGTATTTTGAATTGTTATTTGTAATAATAATAACGAATGGCTAAACCCTAACCACTCGCATTTCACATAATATTAGTTATACTTTTTAAAGATACATACGGTAGTACTATGGTAATATTTTCTCAATACCATTATCATACCATCACAAATTTGTCCATTGGCAACCAACATATTCGGTACAAATGGTACGTGATTCAATTGGTAAGTTGGTTAGTACGTCAGAAATAAATCACACAATGAGTATCCATGACCCCTGGAAGTAGTACATCCCTGTGCGTTGGGGCATTGCCTGTATACACAAATAAAATGATATTAATCTTATATAAATCATACTCAATTACGGTCACATATGACGAACCTGGGCAGCTGCCGCCCCTTTTTGCTCCGCTATTTTCTTCTCCTTCGCTGTTTGTTGTGGCCATACTCCCCACAAGTGCTACATTTGCAACGCTTTGACCTGGTTGGCTCATTCTCCCATTCCTCCTCCGACCTCTTTTTTTTTGGCCTTCCTACCCCCTGGTGGAATAGGGTTGATCATGTGACGGGTAAGCTTTCTCAAACTGAGCCTTCGATAACATCACGTCACAGTACTTAGCCTTAGATCAGCACATAATTCATTAAGCCAGGGTGAGATCAGCACATCATTCATAAACTCAGGGCTAGATCAGCACATAATTCATAAACTCAGGTTTAAATGAGTAAGGAAGCCAACGCATAATTCAACAAAGAAAACTAAAACTCAGCCAATACGTCACAAATTCCGTCAAATGAATAAGGCAGCTAACACATGATTTCAGACAAACAAAAGAACGCACATTTAAAATGCTTTTGTACCCCTCATTGCTTTTGTACCCCTCCAATTTCTACCCCTCATTGCTTTTGTACCACTTCCAAGACCAGCCGACACGTCTAGAACATCACCAAACACATCCACAGTAGTTTTCGCATCCTCAAAAGCATTGGACATATTCATCACATCCTCCTCCGTGCGTAACATTATCTTGTCCATGGTCGGATGGCAGCAACTGAGGCTCAATTCAATGGTCTTCCAAAGGTCAGGCTCACCGAAAAAGAACATAGTGAAGTCCGACTTCAAGACAACCAACGAGTACCGATCGCGATCAACACCAACCTTAATCAATTTTAACATAGCTCATAACCAAAACAGGTGAAAAGGGGTCCAAAACATGTGGGGGGCAAATGCGTCTTCTCAATTGTTTTTATTTTTTATTTTTTAACAATGGGGTAAAATCGCCATTTATTGAGAAACCAGCCAACTCTGGCATTGACAATCACTGTGAATGGATCTAAGGGTTATTTTGGCACTTGATTCATAAAGTTAGAGTTATTTTGGCACTTTCTGATTTTTACATTATTATATTGGCATTTTCGATCTAAAGACAGGGTTATTTTGACACTTTTCTCTATAAATTAATTAAATCCTGCAAATTGGTCAAGACTCAATTAATAATAGATTTGCGACTATGAGCTATACGAGATACATGACCCAGTGAAGCAAACTATCGTTGTGCATACAATTTAAATTACCAAATATTATCCAATAGAAGGTCGCCAATCTTTTGCGGGCTCCTGGCATTATTACTTATCAGCAATATTAAAATGAGATAAACTTAAATTATCAGGTGAGATAAATAAACATAAACCAATCAAATATAGTTACAAGATAATTCAGTACAATATATAGGAATGAATAGAACCTATTTGCTTTTTCTTGAAACTCACATTGCATGCAGCGCTGGTTTCAATTGTCGGATGAAACTAAGAATTTAGTTCTCATATGAAAACACAGTTGGTGCATTATGAGCTCAACAATTGAGATACATGTCGTGAATGTTCCTCTAAGGTTTCCCCGGCTTTCTTGGAACTTGTTGATTTTGCAACATTTCCTTCTCAAATCTAGCTTCTCATTCATAGATTCCCCTTGAGTTCCTTGTAGGTTATGAGGCTTAGGCTTCCCTCTGATGTGGTGGATATAGGATTGTTGAGTTTGATTCCCTTGATCTTTATATTGAAAATTTGGGTGATCTTTCCAAACTGAGTTTTGAGTGTTCGAACATGGATCCCTTTTCTGCTGCCTATCATTCCAATTTCCCATTGCACTGGTTTGAGTTTATAGTTTATCCAATGTTAATTGCATTGCAACGTTACATGGTTGAATGATTCGAATGTGTCACATGTGCTATCTTGTTAAACACCGACCGTAACTTTATCAACTACTTTAGATAAAACCTTTTCTATTCTGTCCATCCTCCACTTAAAACCATCTTGATCAAATGTATTTGTCAGTGCCGCTTTCTTCAAGATTCTGACATCCTGTGATCATATTCCTTAGAATCCACATGCATCTTGACAATTTTCGTACCTTCATTCATGGACAGATGCGAGAACCCACCACTGCTTAAAGAGGTAACCATGTCTTTATTGGTAGTTTTCATCCATTGATAGAAACATTGAAGTGATTAACCTTCTGTTAATCAGTTATTGGGCATCTATCCACCAATTTTCTAAACCTTAGCCAGAAACCACTAAATGGTTCTAATTCTTGCTTGATACTTGTTATTTCGTTATTCAAAGAATCTGTTTTTGCGGTTGGAAAATAGTATTCTAAGAAAATATTTTTAAGCTCAAGCCACGTCGAGATGGAATTTGGTGGCAAGCTCAAAAACCATTGATTTGTCGTTGCTGTCAGGTTGAAAGGGAATGTGACCATCTTAAATTTCTCTTCAAAGATGGTAGGATGCATTTTCTGCACCTTGTAAATATGAATAAATAAGATCAAGAAGTTGTACGGATCCTCAATATTTCTTCCCTAAAACTTAGAAAGACATTCAGGAATGTGAGGTTAATCTCAAAGGAGTTGTCTGTTTATGGTAATCGTATAGGGGTCGGAAGATCTTTTTCACTATCTCCAATGAGTTCCCACGTATAAGTATTGCCATTATTTTGGAATGGATTCGGTTTTGAATGTGCACCAACCATTTTTTTTCATTATGCTATTTGTAGGACAAATCTTATCCTTTGCTGTTGTAACATGCTTTGTTTGACAAAACTGGAGGATTGTGGCCGAAGTGATATTTGCTCCAGCGCTGTCATCTTGTTCCACTTAGTTGTATTTTCAATCTATGAATTAAATATTAATTTCAACCTTGATAATCTGCTCATAAACAAGCAACCAACACACAAAATCAATTGGTAAAAATATAGATATCAACTAATCGCTCCCTGGCAGGGGCGCCAAATTGATGATTGTTGTTTAGTGTTGTGGTATACTTCTCTCCAGTTGGTTGATTGTCGTTCACCAAAGATGTGCCTGCAAAAGAGAACTCAGAGGTGGCTCCGGGGAAACAACTCCAACGCTCAAGTCATTAACTTTCTTTCTAGAATCAGGAGTCTCTAGTTTAGTTGCACTTACCCAGATTTATCTCCTTCTTCCTCCTTTTATAATATGTTGTGAATGTGGTTCCGCTTTGTCCGGAACTGTCATCGTGTGCGTAATCATGGGGTCGAGAAACGTAGTTCATGGCTAGCGACCGATCAAGGCTTGTGCTATTCTCGGCTTGTGGGCTAGCACCGTTCCCTTTGCATTCATTTGACTCAAACTCACTTCGCTACTTCGGTTCAGGCTCTGCTCGTGGTTTGTTCTTACTGCTTGTTTGGACTAGGTATGGACCATAAGCCCCCCTAGCCATGAAAACTGAGTGGCATGAAGCAAATTCTTCGAAGTAATTGGATGCGAACCACGTTCTTAAAACTCGTTAGTCATTCAACTTTACCTTCGTAGGAATTGCAAAGTGCTAATAGCTTTGTGGCTGTAGTAACCTTCTATCTACTAACTCTTCTGCTTTCAAAATTTTAAATTTGAATTTCCCATTTTTACTGACAAGGATCGTAACGTCAATTATATTCGAAAGAGCCATGATTCTTTCCGCCTTTCATGCTGATCATTTTTGGATTTCTCTAGCGTTTGTTACCCTACCTAATAAATGGGAATTTCAAACGGGCTTTACCATTTAGAGTGACGTCTATTCACCTTCGACAATCTTTTCGATATTTGTGAAGGGTAATTCACTTTTGTGTCAGAGTTTCATCATTGCATTTCCAGAACTACTCCTCTACCTTGATTTTGCTGCTTTCTTTCTTTTAATATAAATATCAGGACTCTTTTATTTTCTCAGTTTCAGTTTTTTCCTCTAGTACAATCTTCGTCTCCTCTGGCCAATTCTAGGTTTCTGCGCATCACTTTTCGTCATATTTCTGAAGAGTAAGGTTTGCTTCAATCTCCTCCTCACTTATTGTATGCTCTGAACTTGGTGACATATCTCTCTTCTCCAACTTCTTGACATAAGTTTTGGTTGTTTTGTACTCATTCTATTGACCGGTCACCTTCTCCGGCAAATTTCCCCTAATTTTGTTCAAACGAACTTTTATTCACTGTCGATTCCCTTTATTAGGTTCTTGCTATTTCCAAATCTAGGCTCATTATTTATTGCCATGTCAACCTCTAACAATGTTGAATCTCCTTTAGAAGATGGTCATTCCGGTGTGGATTCTGGCAAAGTTGTTGGATCCTCCTCTACGCACAATATGTTGTCTGGGCCATATCTAGAAGAATTAAAGAATTAATTTCCCTTTTTTAGTCCTTTAAACCTTCATGTTCATGCGAACAATGAGTGTGTTCGCATTCCGCTGCCTAGTTATATATCCTGCTACCTAGCCTTTCTGAACTTTGGCCTTTATTTTCCTCTTCCCCAACATGTGGTAGATATTCTGTGTTCGTATAAAGTAGCCTTGTCCCAATTTCACCCCAAGGGCATTGCTATCATAATGGTGTTTCTTTAGGTGTGTGAGAAAGCAAACATAGATTTTACCCTTTAGTAGTTTCGTAACTTCTAACATCTCCGAAAAGTTAAAAACACTATAGATGAGTTCACCTTTTACCCTGTAATCGCTGGTGTTGAGCTCGTGAATGGCTTTCCTAGTAATGTTGGTCCAGGGCATACCAAATATTTCCTTATAGAGTTAAAAAAAACCCCGAGGTTACTGTGCCATCCTAGAACTACAAAGTTCCCAAACCTAAGCTTCCTGGTTTGAATGTATGTTTTACCGAAGAGACGGATATCATGGTCATAGTTCTTGCTCATACACAACATCTCCGCCATGCTAACTCTATGTTTTGTCTGTTCTTGTTTTGGATGTGTTTTGTCTGTAATCTTTCTTATTATAATGAACAGTTACTATGTTTTTGTATGTTGATTTGACCAATGATGATTCTTACGTTTCAGAAATAGATCTATTTGAAGGCAATATCCACAGGCCCTTCTTTGATGATGATGATGAGGAAATAGCTGAAGCCATTGCTCAGCCAAATGATAATGTTGTTGGTAACACTCTATAAAGGGTGTTAACAAAACTGGCCCTAACGGTAAAGGCAAGGCGAAAGAGGGAGGGGAGATAAGTAGTTGTCACACCACATGTGGGCCAAAACCTAAGCACAAAAGGGATAGGGTTGACGAACCTTCAAGTCACTCCCTCCCTTTAAAAAGGGTCGTGGAAGCCAGTCTCATTCGCAAGCTCTAATGCGAATTGAGGGTTCCCTAATGGAGGGGATAATATCTGACATCTTCTCTAACCGTTCTTTACCTGACACGCTGGCCACAGTGAGTCTATTACTGATTAACTTTCCTTACATCCTAATGTTTTGCATATGGTATGCTGGCAAACATCGTTCCCTGTGTATTTGTGTGTTAAGTTCACCGAAAGCCTTCGACTTTCGAGTGAACATCTTTCTAAACTCTCTCCTGTTGATGAGTCACTGTTGGAGAAGTATAAGGCACAAGAGATAAAATGTACGACTCTGGAAACTTGAATTAAGGTCGCTGAGGAGAAAGTGGCTGCTGGTGAGAAGAGGACAATCACGGCTGAGGAGCGTGCCCAACTTGCAGAAATAGAAAGGTCAAAGCTTCGCATTGAGTTAGAGGAAATATGTACCAATGGCCCGTGAACCCTAAATACCCCCAACTCCTGGTGGATCGACTCCTCAAGACAAAGTCATTCTATAAATTTTTTGAGGATGTGTCGAGGGACGCTCGCACCATTGGATATTGCGAGGCTGTTAAGGATCAACGTGAGTGGAACCCCATGGTTGATTTGAAGAGATTGCCTGCGGTGAAAAAGTGTGTTGAGACATTGGAGAAGAAAAGGGCAAAGCTGAATAAAGCTTTTATTGCCAAGATTGCTGATGTGGGACATCCTTTTGCTTTGTTGTCGCATCTTTCCAGCCTTCCCAGTCTTCCCTCTTTGGGCGAGCTAAAGAAGTGAGAGGTGGATTACATAGATGATCTTCCTTTCGGTCCTAGGATTGATGCTTCGGTCACTAATCCTAATGCTATTGTGGCCAGTGAGACTAATGCGAGCATTGAAACTTGTGCCCAGCTACCAAGCAAGGAAGATTCCCCTCAGCCACCAAGCCAGGATGCCACTGCCCTTGTTGCTCGGCACCAAGCTAGGAGCATTGAAACTCATAATTCAATAGCATATGTGAGAGGCATTGTGGATGAAAATATCAGACAACTTTTGCGAATTGTTCTAATTAATCACAATAACATGCCTAATGACAAGGCATTCATGAATCTTCATCTATCTTGCATGAAAGTTTTCTACATGCTTTTCAACACATCCAACCTTTTCGACATAAAAGAAGACCTAATGGATGATATCAAGAAAGCCATTTATATTCCTCCTCTTCATAGCCCCCGAATTCCGGTGAGCATTCAGGCTAACTCGACCCCAGCCACAGCCTTAAATCTGGTGTCAGTTTCTTGGAGAAGTTAAGAAAGCTTCAAACCTTCAAAGCCTATGGTTAAGGTAGGGTTTAAGTTGGTAGCACCAAATGAATTCATGGCTAATGCCATGTCTATTTGTGGTGGTGGATCAAGAGTACCTGGTGTCTTGCTTAAATTTTGATTCTGTTGTTTAGGCCATTTGTAAGAATAAATTAAAAGAAAACTTCGTGTGTGTTTGTGTGAATTTTATAAAGAATGATATTAGTATTTGTAATATGGATATATGAACTAGTATTTGATTTGTGGCAATTTGTACTCTATCAATGATGCAGCGGTAGATCGTTCCTTCCAAAATATGTGATTCAACCACAAGAATACCAGACTCTAGAGTTTAAGAAACCCAAAGTGATTTAGATTAACTAGAACTATTTTCAAATCTAGAAATGGAGACTTAAATAGTCTTCCAAAGTAACCCTAAAACCAAGTCATAGTTTTGCTGCGAAAACCAAGAAAAATAAAAGCGAAGACAATCACACAAAAACTTAAAGGAGGAACTCTCGTCGAACTTCAAAGTTGGGCTTTACGTGAACCGCAGTATGCCCCTCTATTACTACAACACTGCTAGTCTATAAACTAGAAAACACTATGCTAAGGATTCCTACCTATTACAAAGTGGGGTTTGATTTCCACATGGCACACACAAAATGAGCTTCTCATTTGAAACTTCACACCAACACTAACATGGTGTATAAAGAGTTGTTCTACACCAATCTGGTGTATAGAGACTTAAGACCATAAATTATTCAGGGGGAATCCCATGTTGTCCCTGGTCAATAATGCAATCCTCTGCTTCCCTCAATGCCTGAATGGAAGGTGATACGTAGGATAAAGTGGTCCACCTGTACCATGATTACGTCCAGCAGTCTCGACCTCAACCCACCAGACAGTTCTATCAGCTCAAACTGGCGTCACGACTCAAACATTCACAGTAGTGTACATCAGACTTTACATTTCTGTCATATAAGCACAAAGATCTCTAACCTGAATCAATTTGGACCTTCAAGATATGTTGGTCTATCATGAAGTGTCCAACTGACCATAGTCTACTAATATACTCTTTAACCTTATAAGGTATCGCAAAAAGCATGTTGACAAAACTACTTTTGACGGATTTCTCCTAACCAATCTCTTTGGAGAGAAAATCAGAAATCAACATGAATTTTCCATTTAAAAGGGCCACCGAAAAAAAACATAGTTGGCAGAGGCTTCTTAATCTAATGCTCTAGACAAAAAACCCAATTTGAGCTCGTCTTCCTTATTTAACTAAGCTGAAGTTAAACATAAAGCATAAGCACGAGGTCAAATGCACCCAAACCCAATGATCTTAGCCCCGACTCAAGTAAGGAAAAAACCCTGCCTATATGTTTAGCCCCATTTGATGACCCAGTTTGGTCAAATCAAACCTGCATCCACCCCATTTTGGGTGCATTCTGACCCACAATTTATTTCAATCATCTGCAACATTTCCGCCGATCACCAGTATAGAAAGAACACCAAATTTTACCTCCTTACTATCATCGGGATCTAAGAAGACCCACCGATCTCGTCGGCAGCAATCCACCACTGTGCACCAACCTTGCACTAACAATCGTTGTCATAGTTCTTCTCTGCTCGGGGAATTGTACCTTCTCTAGACTCTATTGTGGTCTATCTCCGCCAGAGGATGAGCATTTGTGCTCTTTTTAGCACTTAGTTGTCTAGCCCGATCAGACTCTGCCGAAGGTCTATTCCTTCTCTAGGTTAGGACGATCGATGCATGTGTAGATCTTCTTCGTAGCTCCACTTCTCGGCCAAAGTTCTGGTGAGTTGGCCCCTCCTCAGCCAGCTTTAGGTCCACCACGGCTATTAATAAGATAATAACAAAAATACAAGGGGGCGGTAATCACCATACCACCGTTGACCTCGTCAGAATGCGGTTGACAGGCGCGGGCGGTCGTCGCGCCCGCGCGCCAAAAGATAATTTATAAGCCCTTTTTGCTTACTTTCTACAACTAGGTAGATAGTGGCAAATCGGGGTCGTCCAATGAGAAGAGGGATCTTCCTAAGCGTCTAAGCACACAATGGTTGATATTAGGCTAGGAGTAAATATATATACACACACTTAAAAGCGAGTAAATGGGGGGGGGGTTGGTTGGTTGGTTGGTTCCTAAGTTACGAAAGTAAAAAGACAAGATAACTAGCAACGTCAAGTGACTATGCTAATCATCAAACGAAACTAAGAAAAGGGGTTTTAAACTACAAAGATAAAATGCCTTGGGGGCAACGGATATCCACTTCCACATCTAATGTAGTTCATCGAATCATTCACACATTCCATCATATAGCATTCATGACCCAGCGCTCACACACCCATCTAGCAAGTACCACAACACACACATCACAAGGAGTTCTAAGTTCATGCTTATAGATCTTCATGCAAAGGCGCTACGAAATTCGTCACGTTCCTACACCTAAGCTATTCAACCACACAAGCACTACCTATGCTCAAACAACTCATGGCATACATGCAGTGAAACACACCGTCAAGAATACATAAACGCCAAATAACAAATGCTTCAAGAATGAATTTAAATCATCTATCCAATACTTCAACTACTTGTCGTGGAGACTAAACTCCTATCCTTCTTAGTTCGTAGTTTGCGAGAGTGAGTTCGACATCTCTCGTCAAACCTCACCAATGACTCCCGAGTCGCGACCACGACTCAAGGTGTCATTGGTGGCATTTAGCACGAAGGACCAACAAGCTTGGCAATGCTTATGACCACTACACCGTGACTAAGCATTAAACCAATTCATGCAATTACACGAGATTGGATGAACGTACAACGCACATTCATCCGCGAGCATATGACTCTCTCGTTTGCTACACAAACGAACATGACGAAGAGTTCGACATCAATCACATTCGTCTAGCACATTGTCAACACACTAACACAATCAAAAGCTCTAATTCACACTCATACATTCCTAACAAGAACAGGGGGGAAATTAACCCAAATCCCCCAAACCCTAGCTAGTAATTCATACAAGCATTCATATCATCAAGCTCTCAACAACATCAATGCAATCAACAATTAACATTCAAAGCACAATAAATGCACAATAGCAAAAACATAAAATAGATAGATAGAAATGAATCTCAATACATAGAAGTGGAAGCTTCAATCCATAGCTCCCAAGTGCAAGAACTACTCTAGAACAACAAAAGACATAATTAAACTAAGAGAAAACTAAGAAAAGAAAGAAGAGAAAAACCTAGAATGGAAGCCCTAAAATGCAGAGAAAACGGGCTGAAAAAGGCTGGAGAAGAAGAGGGAAAGAGATGGTATTTATAGTGCAAAGAAAATAAGAATGATTTCTGGCCACCCGTTGGTCGCGACTCGCGACGGGTTTCATCGCGACTCGCGACGGTGTCGCGACGGGATCGCGATGGTGTCGCGACGGGGTCGCGACGGCAGCCACAGTTTTGCATTGTTTCTTTGTCTTCTTCATAGCCATCCCTCTCACTCTTCAAGTCTTCAACAGCTCCAAAATGGTCTTCAACGGCCTCCGGTCTTCATGTCTTCGAAGTGAGTATCCAAAAGTCTTCGAAAGTATAGTCTTCAATGTCTTCCGATCTTCGTTGGTTCCGTGTTCTTCCCTTGTCACACAAAATCCACTTAAAAGAGGTAAAAGAGTACAAAGTTGCTTTTACCTCTCCTAAGTGAATTTCAAGGTAAAACACAAGCTCTCGATAATAAAAGAGCACAAAAGTGATCCTAAATACTACTAAATAATGCGCCTAAAATGGACACATCAAACCTCCCCACACTTAAACCTTACTCGCCCTCGAGTAAGAAAAGATTTAAGCATACGGAGGAAATGGCATATCCACATCCTAAAACCCCCAAAATAACCACACAAAATGGACATATCAAACCTCCCCACACTTAAACCTTACTCGCCCTCGAGTAAGAAAAGATTCAAGCATACGGAGTAAATGATATATCCCAAAACCTAAACTAATCCCCCAATCAAAGCCTCACCAAAACTCTCAATCTCAAAAATCCCAAAATAAAGGCTCACATGAGAATTTTGCACACACACATCCCCAATCCTAAATCTAACCAAACCTACCACTTATCAATTCACTACCCATAAAAATATTTCACAGCCCAGAATTGATATTCCCAGAATCCAATGACACAAAATGAAGCTAAAACCATAGAGGAAGTTTTAAACACATGCTTCACCTAATGCCAATATATCAACCAAAAACGAAGTAGAAAGAGATCAAGAATTTCATAACCATACTTCGTTTCCTAACCCACTAAGCTACCCAATCCCAAGAGGTCTAAAGATATTGAGCTACCCGATCCATCCGTGTGACAACCGCAACCTTATGACTCCAACGCCGGCAATTGAGTAAAATCATAGCATTTTTCAATTTCTCTCAATTTCTCTCATTTTGCCTAGGAGCTCTTTCGAGTTTTCATCCTAGCCACACATCATGTTTCGAGTTTTCATCCTAGCCACACATCATGTTTCTTTAGCTCACATCTCACCTTTTTCCGCACATTTTAGCCTCTCATTTTTGCCTAGGCCGCCCTTTAAGGGTTTTCGACCTATCCGGGCCCTCAATGTTGCCTAAGTTGCCCTCTTGGGTTTTCAACTTAGCGGGTTTTTTTTTTTTTTTTTTCATTTCATTTTTTTTCTTTTTGTTTTTCTATATTTTTTTTTTCATGTTTTTCCAATGAAAAGTAGCAAAAAGCATTCCAAAACAATGTAGCATGCATGTGAATCCTCTAACCCCTCCCCACACTTAAAACATTACATTGCCCTAAATGTAAACACGTAAGGCAAGAACAATAAAAATCAAGGTGAGGGAGTTAGAGTGACACCCGTGTCTCCGCAATTCGCCGGTGATATGGCGATATCCAAGTACTTGGATGGTCCCGAGATAGGTTTCGGAACCGGAAGGGTGAGCAAAAAAACAATGCCGCAGAAGAACTCACCCCTCGAGAAAAGCATTGTCTCCATGGCGCCGTTTGATCAAGACTACACCACGAAGAACACATTAAACTCACAAGTACATAAGGATATGTAATACTAGGTTTAGCATCAAGAGTTAATAACCATAGTATTTTCAAAGAACAACTAATCAACCCTCAATCACCACTATAAGATTATGCATGAAAAATATCCAACATATATTGACATGTATACAAGCATCATTATAGGATAAGAACTTACGGTCACAATGATGTAGTCGGCATACTACAATCAATAAATGTACTATAAAGATGCAAGAATGTTCATATGCCAATATATGTAGGATGATGGAAGAAATGAGAGGTATGTGACGTTCTTGGGAGTGTTGGGTGGAGGAGAAGGAAGGATCATGCAATGTTTAAAATCATTTGGAAACTTGGAAGCTTGGAAACTTGAAATCCGGCTCAAAAAATTTTCGAAAGTTACTGAGCACGTCGCGACTCGCGACGAGGTTCGTCGCGACTCGCGACGAGCCTCGCGACGTCATCGCGACGCGCGGAAAGTGGAGTCCGGGAGCTCAAATTTTTCTGAGCTCGTCGCGACTCGCGACGTGGTTGGTCGCGACTCGCGACGGGCCTCGCAACGTCAGGGCGACTCGCGAAAAGTGGAGTCCGGAAGCTCAAAATTTTCTGAGCACGTCGCGACTCGCGACGAAGGGTGTCGCGACTCGCGACGAGCCTCGCGAAGTCATCGCGACTCGCGGAAAGTTGGCGCTGGGAGTGGATTTTGCTCCCCTGTTCGTCGCGACTCGCGACGAAGCCCATCGCGACTCGCGACGGCAGGGTATCCCAGACTTAAAATTTTTTCTTCTTCTTACCAACTGTCCAAGCTTTCTTCCCTCGTTCATTGTTCTCGTTCCTTCATCTCCTTCATTGCAATGCACTTCACTTTGCTACAAAATCACAGAAAAACAAGCCATAAAAAGAACAAAACAAAACAACAACAAAAACAAACTAAGAAACACAAACTAAGAAACAAAAACTAAAAGAAATGCCGAATTTATTTAACGTCGTCGGCACGACGAAGCTCCGTATTTTTAAGGTCGTCGGCACGACCCTAATGTTATCCGTATGGTGAAGGCTTGAAGCTCTTCACCATGAGCATCCAAAATAAGAGAGGTGGGGGCACAAAACTTCCAAGAGGAAAGTCTTGTGGAGGTGGAGATGGTTCAAAGGGAATTAAGTGGTTAGGGAGCTTAGGATAGTCTTTTGGCTCCTCTCTCGTTTCCCTCAAAACTTCCGAAAATATTAGAGTTGGTTCACTAGGTGGGAGAAGGGGTGACAATGCTAATGGATAATGTAGCACTATCACCTCTTCCTCCATTTTTCTATCCTCTACAACCAACTCCTCATCCCTTTCAAACTCAAAATCATTTTTATTGGTGACTTCACTCACCGCATCATCGAGTTCAAGTTGGGATGGTGTGTTTTCGGAATCACGAGCTTCCATGCGGGCCAATACCTCTAATATGTTCCTCACATGCCCCTCAATGGCCTCAACACTAGAGGAGAGCTGGGTATCCGGCTCCTCACTAGTAAAGGAGTTCAAGTTTGCTATGGTATTTAAGACATCCTCACGTGTCAAACTTGAACTTCCTTGTTGGGCTTGGTTTTGGGGTATGGTATAGGGTGGTGATGGCCAACTAGGTTGCCCGTAATATTGGTTTTCCGGCTCATTCTCATACCACAAATCCGGACTACCATTCCATTCCGGATTGTAAGGGTTGTGGTATGGATAGCATTCATGAGCTTCTTGCCCTTGAAAACCAATATCTCCTATCTCTTGATAGCACTCTTCATAGTACCCATGGTTTTGGAAACCAAGGGTTCTTTCTCGGTCATAGTGCTCTTCCCACAACAAAGGGCAAGATTCGGTAGGATGATCGGAATGACACATCCTACAAAACCTTGCTTGTTGAGCCTCTCTTCTCATCATGAGTTCCCTCAAGGTGAGACGCTCCATTAAGAAAATTTTTTTTTAAATTAAATTTTTTTTTATTTTTCAAAAGTTCAGAATCATAGTGCAAGGATTCTCGATAAAATAAATTACCAAGAACTCGAGCAATAACTACTCCGAACAAAAACAACCACCAAGTAGTGCAAAATAAAAACAACTAGCTAATACACAACCAAATACACCTAAATACTTAAGAATAAACGCCTATTCCCCGGCAACGGCGCCATTTTGACAGGCGCGGGCGGTCGTCGCGCCCGCGCGCCAAAAGATAATTTATAAGCCCTTTTTGCTTACTTTCTACAACTAGGTAGATAGTGGCAAATCGGGGTCGTCCAATGAGAAGAGGGATCTTCCTAAGCGTCTAAGCACACAATGGTTGATATTAGGCTAGGAGTAAATATATATACACACACTTAAAAGCGAGTAAATGGGGGTTGGTTGGTTGGTTGGTTCCTAAGTTACGAAAGTAAAAAGACAAGATAACTAGCAACGTCAAGTGACTATGCTAATCATCAAACGAAACTAAGAAAAGGGGTTTTAAACTACAAAGATAAAATGCCTTGGGGGCAACGGATATCCACTTCCACATCTAATGTAGTTCATCGAATCATTCACACATTCCATCATATAGCATTCATGACCCAACGCTCACACACCCATCTAGCAAGTACCACAACACACACATCACAAGGAGTTCTAAGTTCATGCTTATAGATCTTCATGCAAAGGCGCTACGGAATTCGTCACGTTCCTACACCTAAGCAATTCAACCACACAAGCACTACCTATGCTCAAACAACTCATGGCATACATGCAGTGAAACACACCGTCAAGAATACATAAACGCCAAATAACAAATGCTTCAAGAATGAATTTAAATCATCTATCCAATACTTCAACTACTTGTCGTGGAGACTAAACTCCTATCCTTCTTAGTTCGTAGTTTGCGAGAGTGAGTTCGACATCTCTCGTCAAACCTCACCAATGACTCCCGAGTCGCGACCACGACTCAAGGTGTCATTGGTGGCATTTAGCACGAAGGACCAACAAGCTTGGCAATGCTTATGACCACTACACCGTGACTAAGCATTAAACCAATTCATGCAATTACACGAGATTGGATGAACGTACAACGCACATTCATCCGCGAGCATATGACTCTCTCGTTTGCTACACAAACGAACATGACGAAGAGTTCGACATCAATCACATTCGTCTAGCACATTGTCAACACACTAACACAATCAAAAGCTCTAATTCACACTCATACATTCCTAACAAGAACAGGGGGGAAATTAACCCAAATCCCCCAAACCCTAGCTAGCAATTCATACAAGCATTCATATCATCAAGCTCTCAACAACATCAATGCAATCAACAATTAACATTCAAAGCACAATAAATGCACAATAGCAAAAACATAAAATAGATAGATAGAAATGAATCTCAATACATAGAAGTGGAAGCTTCAATCCATAGCTCCCAAGTGCAAGAACTACTCTAGAACAACAAAAGACATAATTAAACTAAGAGAAAACTAAGAAAAGAAAGAAGAGAAAAACCTAGAATGGAAGCCCTAAAATGCAGAGAAAACGGGCTGGAAAAGGCTGGAGAAGAAGAGGGAAAGAGATGGTATTTATAGTGCAAAGAAAATAAGAATGATTTCTGGCCACCCGTTGGTCGCGACTCGCGACGGGTTTCGTCGCGACTCGCGACGGTGTCGCGACGGGATCGCGATGGTGTCGCGACGGGGTCGCGACGGCAGCCACAGTTTTGCATTGTTTCTTTGTCTTCTTCATAGCCATCCCTCTCACTCTTCAAGTCTTCAACAGCTCCAAAATGGTCTTCAACGGCCTCCGGTCTTCATGTCTTCGAAGTGAGTATCCAAAAGTCTTCGAAAGTATAGTCTTCAATGTCTTCCGGTCTTCGTTGGTTCCGTGTTCTTCCCTTGTCACACAAAATCCACTTAAAAGAGGTAAAAGAGTACAAAGTTGCTTTTACCTCTCCTAAGTGAATTTCAAGGTAAAACACAAGCTCTCGATAATAAAAGAGCACAAAAGTGATCCTAAATACTACTAAATAATGCGCCTAAAATGGACACATCAAACCTCCCCACACTTAAACCTTACTCGCCCTCGAGTAAGAAAAGATTTAAGCATACGGAGGAAATGGCATATCCACATCCTAAAACCCCCAAAATAACCACACAAAATGGACATATCAAACCTCCCCACACTTAAACCTTACTCGCCCTCGAGTAAGAAAAGATTCAAGCATACGGAGTAAATGATATATCCCAAAACCTAAACTAATCCCCCAATCAAAGCCTCACCAAAACTCTCAATCTCAAAAATCCCAAAATAAAGGCTCACATGAGAATTTTGCACACACACATCCCCAATCCTAAATCTAACCAAACCTACCACTTATCAATTCACTACCCATAAAAATATTTCACAGCCCAGAATTGATATTCCCAGAATCCAATGACACAAAATGAAGCTAAAACCATAGAGGAAGTTTTAAACACATGCTTCACCTAATGCCAATATATCAACCAAAAACGAAGTAGAAAGAGATCAAGAATTTCATAACCATACTTCGTTTCCTAACCCACTAAGCTACCCAATCCCAAGAGGTCTAAAGATATTGAGCTACCCGATCCATCCGTGTGACAACCGCAACCTTATGACTCCAACGCCGGCAATTGAGTAAAATCATAGCATTTTTCAATTTCTCTCAATTTCTCTCATTTTGCCTAGGAGCTCTTTCGAGTTTTCATCCTAGCCACACATCATGTTTCGAGTTTTCATCCTAGCCACACATCATGTTTCTTTAGCTCACATCTCACCTTTTTCCGCACATTTTAGCCTCTCATTTTTGCCTAGGCCGCCCTTTAAGGGTTTTCGACCTATCCGGGCCCTCAATGTTGCCTAAGTTGCCCTCTTGGGTTTTCAACTTAGCGGGTTTTTTTTTTTTTTTTTTTCATTTCATTTTTTTTCTTTTTGTTTTTCTATATTTTTTTTTTCATGTTTTTCCAATGAAAAGTAGCAAAAAGCATTCCAAAACAATGTAGCATGCATGTGAATCCTCTAACCCCTCCCCACACTTAAAACATTACATTGCCCTAAATGTAAACACGTAAGGCAAGAACAATAAAAATCAAGGTGAGGGAGTTAGAGTGACACCCGTGTCTCCGCAATTCGCCGGTGATATGGCGATATCCAAGTACTTGGATGGTCCCGAGATAGGTTTCGGAACCGGAAGGGTGAGCAAAAAAACAATGCCGCAGAAGAACTCACCCCTCGAGAAAAGCATTGTCTCCATGGCGCCGTTTGATCAAGACTACACCACGAAGAACACATTAAACTCACAAGTACATAAGGATATGTAATACTAGGTTTAGCATCAAGAGTTAATAACCATAGTATTTTCAAAGAACAACTAATCAACCCTCAATCACCACTATAAGATTATGCATGAAAAATATCCAACATATATTGACATGTATACAAGCATCATTATAGGATAAGAACTTACGGTCACAATGATGTAGTCGGCATACTACAATCAATAAATGTACTATAAAGATGCAAGAATGTTCATATGCCAATATATGTAGGATGATGGAAGAAATGAGAGGTATGTGACGTTCTTGGGAGTGTTGGGTGGAGGAGAAGGAAGGATCATGCAATGTTTAAAATCATTTGGAAACTTGGAAGCTTGGAAACTTGAAATCCGGCTCAAAAAATTTTCGAAAGTTACTGAGCACGTCGCGACTCGCGACGAGGTTCGTCGCGACTCGCGACGAGCCTCGCGACGTCATCGCGACGCGCGGAAAGTGGAGTCCGGGAGCTCAAATTTTTCTGAGCTCGTCGCGACTCGCGACGTGGTTGGTCGCGACTCGCGACGGGCCTCGCAACGTCAGGGTGACTCGCGAAAAGTGGAGTCCGGAAGCTCAAAATTTTCTGAGCACGTCGCGACTCGCGACGAAGGGTGTCGCGACTCGCGACGAGCCTCGCGAAGTCATCGCGACTCGCGGAAAGTTGGCGCTGGGAGTGGATTTTGCTCCCCTGTTCGTCGCGACTCGCGACGAAGCCCATCGCGACTCGCGACGGCAGGGTATCCCAGACTTAAAATTTTTTCTTCTTCTTACCAACTGTCCAAGCTTTCTTCCCTCGTTCATTGTTCTCGTTCCTTCATCTCCTTCATTGCAATGCACTTCACTTTGCTACAAAATCACAGAAAAACAAGCCATAAAAAGAACAAAACAAAACAACAACAAAAACAAACTAAGAAACACAAACTAAGAAACAAAAACTAAAAGAAATGCCGAATTTATTTAACGTCGTCGGCACGACGAAGCTCCGTATTTTTAAGGTCGTCGGCACGACCCTAATGTTATCCGTATGGTGAAGGCTTGAAGCTCTTCACCATGAGCATCCAAAATAAGAGAGGTGGGGGCACAAAACTTCCAAGAGGAAAGTCTTGTGGAGGTGGAGATGGTTCAAAGGGAATTAAGTGGTTAGGGAGCTTAGGATAGTCTTTTGGCTCCTCTCTCGTTTCCCTCAAAACTTCCGAAAATATTAGAGTTGGTTCACTAGGTGGGAGAAGGGGTGACAATGCTAATGGATAATGTAGCACTATCACCTCTTCCTCCATTTTTCTATCCTCTACAACCAACTCCTCATCCCTTTCAAACTCAAAATCATTTTTATTGGTGACTTCACTCACCGCATCATCGAGTTCAAGTTGGGATGGTGTGTTTTCGGAATCACGAGCTTCCATGCGGGCCAATACCTCTAATATGTTCCTCACATGCCCCTCAATGGCCTCAACACTAGAGGAGAGCTGGGTATCCGGCTCCTCACTAGTAAAGGAGTTCAAGTTTGCTATGGTATTTAAGACATCCTCACGTGTCAAACTTGAACTTCCTTGTTGGGCTTGGTTTTGGGGTATGGTATAGGGTGGTGATGGCCAACTAGGTTGCCCGTAATATTGGTTTTCCGGCTCATTCTCATACCACAAATCCGGACTACCATTCCATTCCGGATTGTAAGGGTTGTGGTATGGATAGCATTCATGAGCTTCTTGCCCTTGAAAACCAATATCTCCTATCTCTTGATAGCACTCTTCATAGTACCCATGGTTTTGGAAACCAAGGGTTCTTTCTCGGTCATAGTGCTCTTCCCACAACAAAGGGCAAGATTCGGTAGGATGATCGGAATGACACATCCTACAAAACCTTGCTTGTTGAGCCTCTCTTCTCATCATGAGTTCCCTCAAGGTGAGACGCTCCATTAAGAAAATTTTTTTTTAAATTAAATTTTTTTTTATTTTTCAAAAGTTCAGAATCATAGTGCAAGGATTCTCGATAAAATAAATTACCAAGAACTCGAGCAATAACTACTCCGAACAAAAACAACCACCAAGTAGTGCAAAATAAAAACAACTAGCTAATACACAACCAAATACACCTAAATACTTAAGAATAAACGCCTATTCCCCGGCAACGGCGCCATTTTGACAGGCGCGGGCGGTCGTCGCGCCCGCGCGCCAAAAGATAATTTATAAGCCCTTTTTGCTTACTTTCTACAACTAGGTAGATAGTGGCAAATCGGGGTCGTCCAATGAGAAGAGGGATCTTCCTAAGCGTCTAAGCACACAATGGTTGATATTAGGCTAGGAGTAAATATATATACACACACTTAAAAGCGAGTAAATGGGGGTTGGTTGGTTGGTTGGTTCCTAAGTTACGAAAGTAAAAAGACAAGATAACTAGCAACGTCAAGTGACTATGCTAATCATCAAACGAAACTAAGAAAAGGGGTTTTAAACTACAAAGATAAAATGCCTTGGGGGCAACGGATATCCACTTCCACATCTAATGTAGTTCATCGAATCATTCACACATTCCATCATATAGCATTCATGACCCAACGCTCACACACCCATCTAGCAAGTACCACAACACACACATCACAAGGAGTTCTAAGTTCATGCTTATAGATCTTCATGCAAAGGCGCTACGGAATTCGTCACGTTCCTACACCTAAGCAATTCAACCACACAAGCACTACCTATGCTCAAACAACTCATGGCATACATGCAGTGAAACACACCGTCAAGAATACATAAACGCCAAATAACAAATGCTTCAAGAATGAATTTAAATCATCTATCCAATACTTCAACTACTTGTCGTGGAGACTAAACTCCTATCCTTCTTAGTTCGTAGTTTGCGAGAGTGAGTTCGACATCTCTCGTCAAACCTCACCAATGACTCCCGAGTCGCGACCACGACTCAAGGTGTCATTGGTGGCATTTAGCACGAAGGACCAACAAGCTTGGCAATGCTTATGACCACTACACCGTGACTAAGCATTAAACCAATTCATGCAATTACACGAGATTGGATGAACGTACAACGCACATTCATCCGCGAGCATATGACTCTCTCGTTTGCTACACAAACGAACATGACGAAGAGTTCGACATCAATCACATTCGTCTAGCACATTGTCAACACACTAACACAATCAAAAGCTCTAATTCACACTCATACATTCCTAACAAGAACAGGGGGGAAATTAACCCAAATCCCCCAAACCCTAGCTAGCAATTCATACAAGCATTCATATCATCAAGCTCTCAACAACATCAATGCAATCAACAATTAACATTCAAAGCACAATAAATGCACAATAGCAAAAACATAAAATAGATAGATAGAAATGAATCTCAATACATAGAAGTGGAAGCTTCAATCCATAGCTCCCAAGTGCAAGAACTACTCTAGAACAACAAAAGACATAATTAAACTAAGAGAAAACTAAGAAAAGAAAGAAGAGAAAAACCTAGAATGGAAGCCCTAAAATGCAGAGAAAACGGGCTGGAAAAGGCTGGAGAAGAAGAGGGAAAGAGATGGTATTTATAGTGCAAAGAAAATAAGAATGATTTCTGGCCACCCGTTGGTCGCGACTCGCGACGGGTTTCGTCGCGACTCGCGACGGTGTCGCGACGGGATCGCGATGGTGTCGCGACGGGGTCGCGACGGCAGCCACAGTTTTGCATTGTTTCTTTGTCTTCTTCATAGCCATCCCTCTCACTCTTCAAGTCTTCAACAGCTCCAAAATGGTCTTCAACGGCCTCCGGTCTTCATGTCTTCGAAGTGAGTATCCAAAAGTCTTCGAAAGTATAGTCTTCAATGTCTTCCGGTCTTCGTTGGTTCCGTGTTCTTCCCTTGTCACACAAAATCCACTTAAAAGAGGTAAAAGAGTACAAAGTTGCTTTTACCTCTCCTAAGTGAATTTCAAGGTAAAACACAAGCTCTCGATAATAAAAGAGCACAAAAGTGATCCTAAATACTACTAAATAATGCGCCTAAAATGGACACATCAAACCTCCCCACACTTAAACCTTACTCGCCCTCGAGTAAGAAAAGATTTAAGCATACGGAGGAAATGGCATATCCACATCCTAAAACCCCCAAAATAACCACACAAAATGGACATATCAAACCTCCCCACACTTAAACCTTACTCGCCCTCGAGTAAGAAAAGATTCAAGCATACGGAGTAAATGATATATCCCAAAACCTAAACTAATCCCCCAATCAAAGCCTCACCAAAACTCTCAATCTCAAAAATCCCAAAATAAAGGCTCACATGAGAATTTTGCACACACACATCCCCAATCCTAAATCTAACCAAACCTACCACTTATCAATTCACTACCCATAAAAATATTTCACAGCCCAGAATTGATATTCCCAGAATCCAATGACACAAAATGAAGCTAAAACCATAGAGGAAGTTTTAAACACATGCTTCACCTAATGCCAATATATCAACCAAAAACGAAGTAGAAAGAGATCAAGAATTTCATAACCATACTTCGTTTCCTAACCCACTAAGCTACCCAATCCCAAGAGGTCTAAAGATATTGAGCTACCCGATCCATCCGTGTGACAACCGCAACCTTATGACTCCAACGCCGGCAATTGAGTAAAATCATAGCATTTTTCAATTTCTCTCAATTTCTCTCATTTTGCCTAGGAGCTCTTTCGAGTTTTCATCCTAGCCACACATCATGTTTCGAGTTTTCATCCTAGCCACACATCATGTTTCTTTAGCTCACATCTCACCTTTTTCCGCACATTTTAGCCTCTCATTTTTGCCTAGGCCGCCCTTTAAGGGTTTTCGACCTATCCGGGCCCTCAATGTTGCCTAAGTTGCCCTCTTGGGTTTTCAACTTAGCGGGTTTTCTTTTTTTTTTTTTTTTTTCATTTCATTTTTTTTCTTTTTGTTTTTCTATATTTTTTTTTTCATGTTTTTCCAATGAAAAGTAGCAAAAAGCATTCCAAAACAATGTAGCATGCATGTGAATCCTCTAACCCCTCCCCACACTTAAAACATTACATTGCCCTAAATGTAAACACGTAAGGCAAGAACAATAAAAATCAAGGTGAGGGAGTTAGAGTGACACCCGTGTCTCCGCAATTCGCCGGTGATATGGCGATATCCAAGTACTTGGATGGTCCCGAGATAGGTTTCGGAACCGGAAGGGTGAGCAAAAAAACAATGCCGCAGAAGAACTCACCCCTCGAGAAAAGCATTGTCTCCATGGCGCCGTTTGATCAAGACTACACCACAAAGAACACATTAAACTCACAAGTACATAAGGATATGTAATACTAGGTTTAGCATCAAGAGTTAATAACCATAGTATTTTCAAAGAACAACTAATCAACCCTCAATCACCACTATAAGATTATGCATGAAAAATATCCAACATATATTGACATGTATACAAGCATCATTATAGGATAAGAACTTACGGTCACAATGATGTAGTCGGCATACTACAATCAATAAATGTACTATAAAGATGCAAGAATGTTCATATGCCAATATATGTAGGATGATGGAAGAAATGAGAGGTATGTGACGTTCTTGGGAGTGTTGGGTGGAGGAGAAGGAAGGATCATGCAATGTTTAAAATCATTTGGAAACTTGGAAGCTTGGAAACTTGAAATCCGGCTCAAAAAATTTTCGAAAGTTACTGAGCACGTCGCGACTCGCGACGAGGTTCGTCGCGACTCGCGACGAGCCTCGCGACGTCATCGCGACGCGCGGAAAGTGGAGTCCGGGAGCTCAAATTTTTCTGAGCTCGTCGCGACTCGCGACGTGGTTGGTCGCGACTCGCGACGGGCCTCGCGACGTCAGGGCGACTCGCGGAAAGTGGAGTCCGGAAGCTCAAAATTTTCTGAGCACGTCGCGACTCGCGACGAAGGGAGTCGCGACTCGCGACGAGCCTCGCGAAGTCATCGCGACTCGCGGAAAGTTGGCGCTGGGAGTGGATTTTGCTATTTTACATTTAAATCCAGGTATAAATAACAATATTTTCCCTTCTTCTCCCATTACTTTCTCACACATTCTCCCTCCTCTCCTTCTTCTCTCCTGCGCAACTGCTCATTCTTCTCTTCCTCTGCATTTCTCTTCCATTTTCCTTCAATTCAACCGCTCTTTTCCTCCGCTTTTTTCCATGTTTCTTGCGCAGGAGATGAACGCAGTGACTCAAGGAAGGTTTGCTTCATTCTCCAGTGAATTTTCCATGAATTTTCTGCTTAAAGCTTCGATTTTTGGCGGCCGAACACAATACAACCTTCCTTTCGTGTTTATGTTCGAAGGTAATGTCTGTGCTTAGATTTTTTTTTTGGAACGAATTTACTTTCATTAACACATCTTCAAAATTGTTCTGTACAAATCCCCAAAACCCTTAGTCACCTAACATAAACATAACACATTTCCTCCTTAATTTTGTTTTTGCCCAAGCTCCATAAACTATACGATCAATAATGCTATCAAAAACATTTCTCTCGTTTTCTTCCTTCTAAAGCTTCTATCATTTCTCCAACTCCATACGGCATACACCGTTTCTGCAATAGCTATTTTCAGGAGTTGAGCCCTGCTGCCCTTACCTTTGCACTTCCCTGCTAGCTATAGCTTTTCCTCTTCCCACCTTGCTGGAACATGCCTCCATTGCATCCAATTCAGGATTTTGCACCAGATGTCTTTAAATGTAGCACATTCAAAGAAAAGATGTTGCATCGTTTCTGCTTCCTTACAAAATAAACATCCACCATCAACCTTCATTCCAAATTTCTTCAACCTCTCCTTGGTCGGTAACCTGTTATGGCAGCACATCCACAACATAAAGACAGGCCTTGGTCGTGCCTGATTAGCAGTGCATATGTGTCGCCAAAATACAACCTCTCACTCACCTCGTAGTGCCCTGTAGATGTCTCCAGTACAGAAGTATTTTGCCCGCTTCAGTTCCAGGCATATTTCCATACCATGAAGGATATTTCTGCACTTACCTACTCTTTTCAAAATCCACAAACTATTATTTGGAATCCACTTAATCCACATTCGATCTGTTTTCCTACATAGATTCCACAATATTTTAATCAAGTTATCCTCATTCCATTCTACAAGTGCAATCATATTCAGCCCTCCTGTTTTCGCCGGTGTACAGATTTTTTCCCACGAAACTGGTGACTTTCTTGTAATGAAGTCATTCCCACTTCATAGGTACGATCTACATATTGCTTCTAAGTGTTTCAAGACAGCATTTGGTAAGGGAAAGACCTGCAGATAATAGTTAGCAATTGAAAATAGAACGCTCTTGATTAGCTGCAACCGTCCTGCATAGCTTAATAAACGAGCACTCCAATGCTTTATTCTGCTGATCATCTTCTCAATGAGTGGCTGGAATTACTGTATTGTGAGTTTTCTGCTCATGAGTGGCACACCCAAATATCTGAAAGGTAGTGTTCCTTCCTCAAAACTAGTGATTGCTAGTACTTCCTGCTTCAGCTCCTCTCCACATCCCCCGAAGAATCCCTTGCATTTAGATTGATTCACCCTCATGCCTGTGGAATCAGTAAACTTGTGGAAAGTATTCACTAGTGTCTGGACAGATTTAGCATCAGCCTTTGTCATCAAAAGTAGGTCATCTGCAAAGCTTAGGTGGATTATCTTCAAACCATCACACCTAAAATGATATTGATACTCACACATCCCATCCCGTTATCTCAAACATCGATAATTGTATTCCATGATCAGCACAAAAAATAGGGGGGGCAAGGGGTCACCCTATCTGAGCCCTCGTTGTGCTTGAATGAACTTGGTGGGAAAACCATTGATCATGTGTTTATGTGTAACAGTCCTCACACATGTCATAATCCCTCTAATGAACATACCTGGGAAGCCCAGCTCTCGTAAGATGGCCTCCGTTATTGTCCATTCAACTGTGTCATAGGCTTTTTGAAGATCAATTTGGAGCATACATCTCGGTCCCCCAGCCTTCCTATTATAGCCCTGGATAAGTTCATAAGCAATCATCACATGGTCATGAATACTGCGTCCCAGGACAAAAGCTGCCCGACTCTTATGAACAATACCTGTTATTACACCACTTAGCTGTACTGTTAAAATCTTTGATATAATCTTATAGATAGTTGTACAACATGAGATAGGTCTCAGATCACTCACCTTTTTTGCTGCCTGATGTTTTGGTATTAGCCTCACCACTGTACTATTCATTGCCTTATACATCCTCCCTAGATTAAAGAATTCCATCACAGCCTCTATAACATCCCCTTTAATTACACTCCAATTGGCCTTAAAAAAAATTGAACTGAAACCATCAATTCTTGAGCCTTTCTGATCCCCAATGCCCTTCAACGCCCTCCAAATCTCCTGCTATGTTACCCTGTCAATCAGTTGTTTTCTAGTGTCATTGGTCAGAGTACATCTAGCCCTTATCGCTTCAATATCAATACCCACCATTTTCTCAGCTTTTCTGCCAATCAAGTGTTCATAAAAATTCAGGACTTCAGCTTCCATGCCCCCCTGATCAGTGATCTCAGTACCATCCTCCCTTTCCATTTTCATAATCCCCAGCATATTGTTTTTAACTTTAACTGATGTTGAAGTATGCATTGTTCCCGTCCCCCAATCTGAGCCAATCCACCTTCGCTTTCTGCTGTGCTATCTTCTCATCAATCTCATTCCACCTCATTAGCTCCTTTGTACATTTCACAACCTTCACTATCCTCTCCAAGTCCATCCTATTTGAGATGAGTTCATGTTGTGCCACTGAGAGCTCTTATCTTACTGCCTCCAGTTTGTTTTTTACACCTGATAGATTTTTGGTGTGTACTCCTAGCACCCGTTAAAGCCTTAAAAGCTTCCTCCACACCACAAACATAGGCTTACATTTCAACTCTTCCTTCCAGCTCTCCTGAATCACCCTTAAGACTTCATCATTCTCATGAAAGCAATTGAAGAACTTAAACTGTTTACTCCGTTTTTCCTTCCCTTCATGTACTTTGATACGGAGCATGGCGTGGTCTGAAACACCAGGTTCTAAGATCTCCACATTGCTATCCGGATACAATTGAAACCACTCTAGGTTTTCAATCGCTCTATTAATTCTCGAGTAAATAACTCCATCTGCTTGCCTATTCAACCAAGTGAAATAATCCCCCAAGCTATCACATTCAAATAAGCCAGCCTAATTCATCATCTGTTCAAGATCCCAATATTCATTGATCTGTACATCATTACCACCTATCCGATCATTGATAGACAATACGTTGTTGAAATCCCCCATTGCAAGCCAAGCAGTACCATTAGTTTTCCTCTGCAGCTTTTCAATATCTTTCCAAAGTAACTTCCCATCTTTCAGTTGGTTAGCAGCATATATAGTTGTAAACCAGTGGATCAGCACATCATCAAGCCCACAAACTCCCACATGAATCATATGGTCAGTTGTTTTCACATGTCTAACACTGACCCTGGATTTATCCCACATGAACCCCAATCTTCCATTCGATGAGCATCATAATTATCTATATAACTCCAGTTTAATCCTATCTTATTCCTGATATCCCCTGCTTTCTCTTTTTTTTACTCTTGTTTCAATAAGTACAGCCAGCGTTAAGCTCATGTTCCTGAGACGGCATGCAATCTCTTTGTTCTTGGTTGCTTATTCAACCCCCTAACGTTCCACGTTATGATCATGGAACCTTGTCATAAGAATCGGCAGGATCAATCCAAACCCTCTGATTCCCTGACTTAGTAACCATACTACTGCTTCCAGCATCACCAATACTTCCCATTATCTGCTCAACAATAATTTCTGCAGGTTGTTTTCCCCTATTTTTTTATCCCACCCCCTTCCATTCAGTTGATAGATCTTTCTGCTCCTGTCCCTGTGGTGCACCAGCCTTGCTTTCCACTGTCTTCTCATCCTTTCTCTGCCATTTCTGAACTGTTTTCCTCTCATTTATAGCCCTTTTGCATTGATGGCCTCGCACATAGCATACCTCACAGAACATAGGCTTCCACTCCACCTCTATATCATGTTTCAGTTTTGTCCCATCAATATCTTTTATACTGATACTCTCAGACACTTTCTCTGATACATTAATTTCAATCAACAGGAGAGCATATGATACTCTCAGTTTCTTCACCGTGCATTCATCAGTGCACAATGGTTTGCCCAGGGCACTCCCAATTTTTCCTAGACTTCTCGGCCCCAAAGATAGAGCGGTAACTTTAGGAATTTCACCCATATAGGAACTGTTCGTGCCATGTCTTCCTTCATCGAGAAATCCTTCTTCCAGATATGCAAAAACATCACCCTGTTATATATTGTGTATGGGCCTCTGCTTAACATTGCATCTCTATCTTCTCTACACTTAAATCTTATGATAAAAATACCCATCCTCATTATACAGCAATTCGGGTAAGGCAACAAATGACCAAAAATTCATCATAAACCTTTTAACTGCATTCATTGTTAACTCCCCATCCATTACATGCATAATCAAAGAATTTTCCCAATATTTGAGCTTAGATTTAACATCCTCCAGTTCTATCTCACTTTGATTTCACCATCAATTACAACAGGGGCAATAAAATCTATCTTCATGCCATTAGAGTAAACCTTATTCCCATTTATGACATCAACCCAGAGCTTCTTCTCAATTAAATCATCATTGTTGAGGTAGGGATTTCTAGTGTTACCTCTTTGTGACCAATTTGCTCTGCCTCAGAATCTCCACCCGGTTCTTCCAATGGTTTCTCCACTGCATCTTTGTCTTGATTGATAGCCTCTGTGATCCCATCCTCAATCACAGCTCTGTTCCAATCCACCGAGGCCAAGGTCACCAGTTTTTTGGCCTACCTCTCCTCGTTTTCATAGTCACCGGCAAACACCGCTACTGCGTGTTAATCGCCCGTACAGTCACCTCTCTCATCCCGTTGTCTTTGCTTAGATTTATTATGCATATTTTGTTTCTTTTCTTCAGATTTTTGTTTTTTTTTTTCATGTAATTTTCTAGGGTTTATGTTGTTCAATATGTTAATATTTTGGGATTTCTCTATTTTTTGTGTTTTGTGAGTTGTTCTTGCGAATTTGTGCTAATATTTGTGTTGTTGTTGCTGCTGCTTGATAGATTTCTAAGAAGATTTGCATCATTGCTACTGCAATCGAGGAGGAAGAATCATTTGTAAGTTTCTGAGGTTTCAGATTTGATGTTTTAGCTATAGGTATTGATCTTTCAAGTTTTCAATTTGGTGTTTCAGGTTTCAGACTTTAAGTACTGTTATCAGTGTTGTTGTGATGTTTTACTTTCAACGCTTGATACTTGTGGTTTTTTCATGCTTAAGTCTGCACTTGATGTTCATTTTTTGTTGTGTGTGATATCTTAGGGTTTTGTTACGATTTGTGCTAATTTTTGTTGTTGTTGTTGATCTTCCTTAGATCTCTAAGAATGCATTTGCATTGTTGCTGCAATCGAGAAGGAAAGATGATCTGTAAATTTTGTTATTTTGCAGATGTGACCTTTTAAATACTGTTGTTGACCTTTCAGGTTTTTTGTTTCATCTTTCATGTTTAGGTTTAAAGTACTGTTTGTCTGTGTTGGTGCGATGATTTAATTTCAGTATTTGATGCTTGTAGTGTTTTAAGTGTGCATTTGATGTTGAGTTTTATTTATTGTTATTGTGTTTGTGATATCTTAGGGTTTCGTTACGATTTGTGCTAATTTTTGTGTTGTTGTTGTTGTTTAGATGTGTAAAAATGCATGACCAATGTTGCTGCAATCGAGAAGGAAAGAGGATCTATAAATTTTGTTATTTTGCAGATTTGACCATTTAAATATAGTTGTTGACCTTTCAGGTTTTATGTTTCATCTTTCATGTTAAGGTTTAAAGTGTTGTTTACCTGTGTTGGTGTGATGGTATAATTTTAGTATTTGATGCTTGTAGTGTTTTAAGTGTGCAATTGATGTTCAGTTTTGGTGCTTTGATTGTGGGTGTGATATCTTAGGGTTTTGTTATGATTTGTGCTAACTTTTTTTGTTGTTGTTGCATTTCTTAGATGTGTAAGAATGCTTGCACATTTTTGCTGCAATTGAGAAGAAAGGAGGACCTGTACATTTTGTTTTTTTTGCAGATGTGATGTTTTAATACTGTTGTTGATGTTTCAGGTTTTAGGTTTGATCTTTCATGTTTAGGTTTTGAGTACTATTATTTGTGTTAGTGTGATGATTTAATTCAGCATTTGATGCTTGTAGTGTTTTAAGTGTGCAATTGATGTTCAGTTTTGTTGTTTTGATTGTGTGCTTGATATCTTAGGGTTTTTGTTACCATTTGTGTTAACTTTTGTGTTGTTGTCACTGTTTCTTAGATGTCTAAGATCACTGGCCCATTGTTGCTACATACGAGAATGAAGTAGGGACTGTAAGTTTTTTTAAGCCATGATGTTTTAGATATTGTTGTTCATGTATCTGGTTTAATCTTTGGGTTTTCAACTTTAAGCTCTAAGTATTGTTCTGTGTGTTGGTGTAATGTTTTTAATTTCAGTGTTTGATGTTTGTGGTGTTTTCATATTTAAGCATGCAACTGATGTTCAGTTTTGTTCTTTTGATATTTTAGTGTGTACTGTTTGATATTTTTAAATTTTGAGATTGATGTTTTAAATACTGTATTTGATTTTTCTCAATGTAGTTGTCAATGATGTTATTCATGCTATTGTGATGTTTTAAATACAAATATTGATGTTTTAATTACTGTATGTGATGTTTTATATTATTTCACATGAATACTTTCCAAGACAAAGCTCTATGATATCATTGATGAGATATTTAAAAAATACTATGATGAATCATGTCCCCGAAGGTGTTCCCTTGAACATAGGACTGTAAATTGACCTTTGATCATTGCATTGATGGAGTAGAAGAGCCATCATTTTTTAAACTAGCAGGAGAGAAAGCAAGTCTGTGAATAAGCGAGCAACAAAGGAAAACAAGTCGGGGGAAAATAGAATTTGGTTGTTTGGGATGTATTGTATGTGAGAACGATGTTTTATAAATATTGGTTTAATTGTTAGAGCCGAGACACTAGATTGTTGTTGATGTTTTAGGTTGCTTTGGATTTTTTCAATTTTTATGTTAGTGTTTTTAGGGAATTACCATTTTGTAATGATGGCAAACTTGATCAAGCCAATTTAGCGGTTGAATATCTACAATTTTATAAGAGATACCCATTGCCATGAAGGATGATACATTCTCACATTCTTAAGATGTTAGGAGACAGGTTCAAGATTCAACCAAGTGTGTGAGAGAATTTTAATGCGCACCACAAACCGACATTCGACTTTCTGTATGCATTTGAATTGAATGATTATTCAAACGAACTGATCTTTCAAGTTTTTACATTGATATTTTATTTATTTAGTCTGATGATATTTAATTTTGTTTTAAACAATTGGTCTAGAAAAATAAACCTAATTCTTGTATCACATCCAACCTAAATAGGTTTATACAACATAAAAATGTTTAAAGCATCATCAAATATATCAAATTTGATGCCTAAGAAACTTCAGGAATTGATTATCTAAAAAGGCATCTTCAAGCTTTTGCAGTATAACATTATAACATTTCAAACTTCTTCAAACTCCCGCCGCATAAAATATATAACATCAAATATCTATATCAAATATCTAACTGATAGACCAATATGAAACATCAATTCTATTTGAAACTTCAATCTATATGTTTAAAACATTAGACAATTGTTGCTACATATTACATTTATCTTTATGTCTAAAACATCTAAAACATTATTGTGTCTCCATCTCTTTAACTCCAGCAACTCGATGTTGTTTAACTGGTGAAGGGTTCCGGTAATGCAGTATACAGAACCATTGCGACGAATCTAACCATACACTTCTCTAAGCCGACCAAACAATTCACCAAACAATTCTCCAAGCAGACCACACAATTTTCCAAGCACAAACCATCCAGTGTGTGCACATCGAGACTAAAACCTCTTTCACCACAACTGCCAATATGCAATGGTGTGATAGGACCAACCATACCCTTGGGATCCCAGGAAAGCATGATCTTAACCTTGATACCGAGGACACCCTAATAATAATTCAAACAAGAAAAATTAGAAACTTGGTAAAGCCAATAAACTAGATTCAAAATGAGTTTTCGGTAATGATAGAGTTCTGAATTGTAACTAACCTATCTGAGTAAAACATGTCTTACAGCAGAGTCAATGTACTCCTTGACGGGCTGTCCAGAGGAGATCATGTTCCATCCTTTGTTGCAGTTGCATCTAAAGTGATTATGGTTGATACATAGAGCTGATATATGTGTAGCTTCATTAATTTTATCTTGTACACTGCATGTTATAGAAATAACCAAAGGAAGCAAAGTGATGTATGAACTTGACAAGAAAACTGGTCTGATCAAGGTACAATGCAATTTAGTATTCAGGTATATATGTATTTCCCTTCCCTAACCACTGAGCTTTCCACTAACAATGACCTCACAACCCTTATTCTTTGAAACATCAGACATTTGTTGTCATAACATCTATCTGTATGTCTAAAATTTCAAACAAACCAAATATGCTATACAAACCAAACAATCGGCACAACCCTTATTCTTTGAAACATCAAACATTTGTTGCTATAACATCTATTTGTATGTCTAAAAAAAATCGACCAAATACAGACCAACAATCAAAGATGCCAGACAGACCAAACAATCAACCCAATTTTGGCTTGAATCATCAGACCATAATCAAGCATATGATGTTCATTCAACAGTAGTAACTGAAATTACATCTAAATTGTTTCATACTCAACTTACAACTAAAACTCAATTACTATCATCATCAACATAACCAGAAGGAGGGAAAAAATGGATTTAAAGAACTACCTGAAGTAGTACTACTCCTTTGCGGCATCGATTTGGCGGCGGCGAATTTGATTATATCAAAATTTGTGGCATTCAACTCCATCTGCAGATGAAAACAACAAAGACACTATACATACCAAACAATCAGCCCAATTTTGGCTTGAATCATCATAACAGTACCCAACCAGGAGATCGAACCCACCGAGAAATGGTGCAAAACTCACCGTGAAATTATCGCAACCCATCAAATCCTACCTTGACGATGTCGGCGAGTTGACGACGCCAGCAAGGAGACGATGCAAAACCCTCACGAATTATAAGGTATTCAACTACGACGAATTACAAAGACGGTGAAGGTGATACAAAATTGAGCGAGGAAACTAGGGTTTGGCTAATAGGAGGAGGAATGGTAGAGAACATCGGCATCGCGGAAGGAGAAGGAGGGGAGGAGAGAGGTGGAGGAAGTTCAATTGAAGGTGAGAGACGGTGGCGGAGAAGGCATGGAAGAGGAGAAGACGCCTTTTGTGTGTCAACTGCGTTCTATGTGTTTTTTTTAATTTATTTGCAGGATGATCCTCCATTTTTTTGTTGCATTTTTTCATTCAGGCACCTAGAAAAAATAAATTGTAATTTGACCTCGAATTTGATTTTTCATTTACCTATTTACATTCTAGTCCTTGGTCTTACGGTAAGACGGTCTCACATGAGACAGACTCTTTGATAAAAGTTATATGGACAAGACGCCTGGAGTTCGTGTAGAGTTATTTTTTAATATTTATATAATTTCTAAACAAATTGTTAGTAGTGATTAGTATTTCATTAGTCTTGTTTTTCTATTTCATCTCTTAATTTTTCTCATTGACATATTTCAGTTTTTTCATACATGTATCAAAGGTCCTGAAATAGAGGTCGTTTTGTTTAAGGGGATTAAAATAGAAATTAAAATAATGTAATTCTAATTTTTTTAAGGTACTCCGCCCGTTCCTCTTTACCTTGAAAGTAATCTTTTTGACGGTCACCAATAAACATGTTTGACGGCAAATGTAAAACTCATGTATAAGAATTGTGTAAAACTAGTTCCGCCACCAAAATCTCCCTCCTTTTTCCGATCAGCCGCTGCCCTACTACCCTCCTTTTTTCATCGGGGAGGGTTTAAGGTGGAGAGGACTATATATATATATAGTGTCTCATCTTTTATTGTAACCTGTAATAGATAGGATTGGTAGAGAGTAGGAAATCTGTAATTATGGCCTTTCTCTCTAGTGGAATCCGATCTTGGTCGGCCGTGGATGTAGCCAATTGGTGAACGACGTAAAAATTTCGGTGTCTTGTTTTTCTCTTTATTTTCTTTGCTCGTTCTTTCTCGGGTATTCCGCACAACAGAGGCAACCACAGCCTAGAGCTGGACCCGAAGCGTACCCATCCCACCGATCAAGAGCGCTGCCACCAGCAACAACGGCGAGAATGACAATGAGGCAACCACGACGACGACGATTCGCATTCTCCGTGACTCTGCGATGACACCATTCTTCTCTTCTTCGCAACGATGGCAGTGGCAGTGGTCGGTGGTTATTGGTGGAGATGAGGTGGTGGAGGAGGATGACGACAAAGTGGTGAGTGGGTGTGCGTCGCCGTGTGCAACGGAGTTGAAGAGGGAGAGAGCTTTGAGGGTAGAGCTGAAGAGGGAGGCGATGGTAAAACTTGAAGCCACGCGCATTTTTAGGGTACAAATTTCAGCACGTGGCTTCACACGCGAGGTTATTATTATAAAAATAAGTTTTCATTTTTCAGGTTTTTTAATTAGTAAATTTATAAAAATACCCCTGACGATATCGGAAAACCATTTAGTCTTACCTAAAAACCACCTCTGGGGGAGCAAACAAATCAATTTTAGAATGTTAAATACTGAACAAACGTGATATTAGCCTTGGAGACCAAAAGAAGGTAATGAAGAATATATAAGGGACAAAAAAATAATCTAGTTTTTTTTTCCTTTCGAAAAACGGATCCGCCACTAATCCTCTCCCTTACTTTATTTCCTAGAAACTAAAACCCACCCCATAATACTTTCTCAAAAGGCGATCACCCTCGCCCTCAGGGCCCTGGCCGCAACCACACCAAGCCCATAATCGAGGAGGTAAATCAGTGCTCTCAAGGGTTCGGCACGTGGTCCTCGAATGTACTCGGTGGCCACAAGGAGCACCTTCACTGGAGGATACTCCCACACTGCACCTACCGAGATTCGAACTCATACTCATGGGAAATGGAACCACAACATTTAACCACTAGGGGTATTCAGTGGGTGTCCCCTAATACTTTCTCCCCTCCACCGCCCACACTCCACCCCACCCACCATCATACCACTCTCCACCCTCCACCCACCAAAACATCAATTCGTATCAACTAAAACTCACCCGAACAATGAAAAACATCAACATGAGAGGGGAAAAACATCAACATGAGAGGGAAAAAACTAAAAACTTCAACAAAAAAACTCAGTACCTCAAGAGTATAAATTATTTACTTTGAAATTCATAAAACATCAAAAAAAAATTTATAAAAAAACTACAAATATCAACCTATATTACCCAAAAAGTTACAAACATCAACTCCTAACACCCTAAACTCATCCAGAAAATGAAAAACATTAACAGAAGATAAAAGACACTACAAACATCAACTGCTATTACCAAAACCTCAGCCGAAAAATGGAAAACATCAACATGCCATCAACTCATATGGAAAACTAAACATCAACAATGAAAAACAAATATCAATCCATATCACCCAAAAAAATTGCAAAACATCAACTCATATCAATTAAATCTCATATGAATAATTAAAAACATCAACATAATAGAAAAAGCAGCTAAAACATCAACCAAAAGCTACACTACCTCAAGAATAAAAATTCTTCAATGAAAAAATGGACCTGGTGGGATTTGAACCCAGGTCTCTAATCTTAAAGCCTAAAGCAATAACCACTACACCAAAGACTCATTACTGAACATACACTCAGTAAAATAATATTAAAACCTCAGCATATAACATATATTCTTCAAAATGGAGGTCATAGTAAGGTTCGAACCCCATACCACTAGTGTCAATAACAAGAGTACAAACCACTAGACCGAAAAATTAAACCCCACCTCTCAGTCGCTGAAGCTCAGCTTCGCCGGCGTCCACAGATCGTTGTCACTGCTGCCATTCGTCGTTGTCAACACGCATGAATTACATACGTCGTCCCCAACTGCAGCTCACACGCGGGATTGATCTAGAATCCTAGGTTGGCCGCGATTGCAATTTAGCCGGCATTACATCCTTATTCTGCCGCGAGTACAAAACCTAACTCCGCCGTGACTCGACCTCCATCGTGAGCTCGTTGATCGCAGCGCCTGAGATCTCCGCTGTGAGCTTGTCGATCTCTACCGTATTCTCGTCGATCTCCGTCGTGAACTCATCCATTGCAGTGTCTTCTTCACGGAAGCGGCGCCGCCATCGGAGATCCAACATCTTTAAGGTAACCAAGGTTGGAGATCACCTGCGGAAAATGGAGATCTCCGGTGGAAAACAGACGAGAAGCGGAGATCGACGAACAACCGACGGGCGGTGGCGGTTACTGGTGAGTGGTGGTGGTTTCCGACGATAAAGAAAATGAAAAATGAAATAAATATATGATATTGTGAAATACATATGGATCAATTTTCCTAAATTTACAATATAAGTCCTCCACTTTTTCAGCTTATTTAAAAAAAACCATCCCAATTAAAACTTATAATAATTGCATAATAAACCATTGGCTAAAGTTAAGACGGTCCAAAACAAGACTTTGTGAAAAAAATTGAAAAAAATAATAAATTAAAAATATATGTTATGATGAATCCAACAACATATAAAATAATAGTGTATCATTTTTGCTGGGATAGAGATAGTACAATATAGTACTACCTCCGTCCCAGCTCTTTCTGCGGAGAGAGAATCTGGAAGTATTTTTAAGAATAGTACTATTTGAAGGCTTTGTGTGGGATATCCTGAAATTCTTAACTCTTTTCCTTTATTTTCGTTCAGATTAAGCCCAAGATTTGGTTAAATAGAGATTATGAAGGGTTATGGAATAATGTGGGCTAATAATATTGGGTTAAAAAAAATCAAAAATTGGGTAAAAAATAAGGTAGTGCAAAAACAGCTGGGACGTCCAAAAAAGGAAAGAGTGCAAAAAGAGCTGGGACAGAGGGAGTATATCAAATTACTCCATTTGTCCAGCTCTTTCTACAGAGAGAGAAATGGCTGAGTTTTATTTTGATGAGTGAAAAGGTCTAAAAGACCCTTCTTCCACCTGCCGTTCTCTGCCTTCCTCAACTACTCCTCTGCCTTCAAATCCCTTCCTCAACTATCCCTCTGCCTTCAAATCTCTGCCATTAATATGACATCATCGAATTCTCAGCCATTAACTTCTCATTGCTGGATTCTCTGCCATCAACTTGCATCTGCCATCAAAAGCATGGAAAAGCATAGAAAAGTTTTTGCCGAGTCCGGTGCGTCATATTACACCGGCGAGAAAGCATCATCGACCTTGTCGCCCACATTGGTGAGCACTACAAAAATGGCGAGATAGTACAAATAAAAATTCTGTGTTAAATAGATTGGAACAGAGAGAGTACAAATATAAGAAAAGAAATCAGGAAGGCAACAAAGTTGTTGCGTAACATTCTGTTCATCCTTCAATCAGTCTTCTTCAATATTAACAGATGATACTCCCTCCGGTCCTCCCTCTCTTCCACTAACTATGGACCCCTTTAGTCATAATTTTTTATGACATATTTGATCAGTGATAACTTTTGTTGTATACAATAGTAGACATCATGTGAGATATCTTTAATTTTTTTCATAATATGTAATTTTTTAAAAGTAAAATTTTATGATCTGTTATTGTATGCAACCAAAGTTATCGACGGTCAAACAAGCCTTGTAAAAATATTAGAAAAAAGGAGGTCATTATTAGAGGAGGAGAGGAAATATATTGATGACCGTTGACTAGTCATTATCCGACGTGTCGTTTTGTTCACTTATAAATATGTCTCGCAAAGGTGATCAACAATTTCACGTGCGAAACGGGCCCTAAATGTTTTCTAACAATGACATATTATTGTTTGAATTGGATTTCAAACAAGTTAAAATACATTAGTATTGAATAGAAAAAATGAAAATATTAATAACTTGAAAAACACAAATCGATGCATCTGAATAAATAAAATACACGATATGTACTCGAGTGATCATCATGAACATAGTGATCTAAGCGATCAAGTCAGAAATTAAGACTAATTTATGGAGATGCTAAATATCATAAACATTCAAAATTCAATTAAATTAAATTATTTTTCCCCATCTCACAATAATGCAAAGAATGGAAAAAATATTGAATAGAAAAGTAGATTTATTTGCAAGCGTGCAGAATGCAATGTAGACGTTCTATTTTGTTGTGTGAAATGCATGCTTCAAGCTGTTTATTTTTTCCTTCTGTAGTTAAAGTTAAAAAGGCTTTTGAAAAATCACAAAAACAAAAACAAAAACAAAAACAAAGAAAAGGTTGTTAAAAATCTATTGCCGAACACACACTGTTCAGAATGTATTTTTCAGTAGAAAACGTGTTCACATATAGTAGTCAAGTACGTGATCACATTATTCAACATATTCTACATATAGAGGAATCTTCATAGCTAGGATTATCCTCAGCAGATAAGAACTAAACCTAGTATTTTCCGCACCTTCCGTTTTTATCACATCTAAGTATAACCATGAATTCTTCTCAATCTTCAATTCATTCTCTAGTCGATGAAATCAAGAAAAAACTATTCTCCTTATCAGATCATGCAGATTTGTGCTCGTTTGTTTCCCCATCTGCCTATGATACGGCCTGGCTGGCCATGGTACCCAACAAGCGTAACGAGCCAATGTTCAAAAGTTGCCTGAATTGGGTACTGGGAAACCAAAGTTACGAAGGATTCTGGGGGGAGACTTTCGCCGACGGTGATCCGATGATTGATGCTCTCCCTGCAACTCTTGCTTGCTTGATTGCTCTGAAAAATTGGGAGGTTGGGGAAGACAACATAAACAAAGGTACGAGTAATAGTTACTTATGATAATTATCATGCATGCATTGATCAGTTGTAATTATTAAACTAAATGGACGATAGTCTTTTGCTAAGTCAAAATCAGAGAAATGTTTCTAAGAATAACGATGGGGTTTAGAAATTTTACATTACAATTTTTATTTAAATTTGCATGTTATCTTTAACAAACGTTGCTAGAAACGATTTTTTGGCATGGTTTGATTAATTAAGGGAACTAAATTTAAACTAAATGAAGCACAATATCATTATTTTGAAATCAGAAGATCAACTTAAGCCATGTTATTTTCGCCTGATATAAAATGGGATAAACTAAATTGAAATTAAACAAACTGAGAATTAGTAATAACGAAGGCAAAGTCTTGGGAAAGATCGTCTTTCCATAGGCTTATGGAAACACGGAGTTTAATTAAAATAATAAAGGTAAAAGGTTTTAGTTGCAGTATTAAAAATTTACTATATGTGTAGTAGTTATAATATTTATAACCCGATTCATTCAACCCAAAAATTTTATAACGGTAATTTCTTCTAATTTGCATTTTAAACCTTGGTGTTTTCATGGTTTGTAGAAAGACCGCCTTCCAAGAGACTCAATAACGAACTAAATTAATTGTACTAAAGTAAGGAGCAATTAAGTTGAAAAGAAGAAGATTTAGGAGCTTATATATCAACGTCCCTGTCATATACTAATACGAAAAAAGAAGTCGTAAATTTTTCATCCATGCACGGGTATTAGAGGAGGTTCCATTCTCGTTGTATTAGGGGATGGGTTTTAGATACAGCAAAAACAAATGATTCAACGTTTTAATGAATAGTGAGATACGATGTGCCAGATGGGAGCCTTTCTGGCAGTGAGATACCCGCATTAAGACCTAGCTAAGACACATGACATTAATTTAATCTTTTAATTAAGTGCTAAAATAATTCTTACTTTAAGTTGAAATGCTAATATAATCTTGCAAAATAAAAAAGTACGAAAATAGCCTTTAACCATGTTGATTTTTTGATCAATCAGTTTACTGTCGAATTTTGTAAAAAATACCATTTTACCCTTATTATAAAAAAAGAAAAAATACAAAAAACCTAAATTATATTACTATACCGACACCTCCACCAACTCGCCGTCACCACCTTCATCTCCCTCATGTTGATAATCACTCATCTCACCTTCATCTCCCTCCAATTCCTTAGTGCCCCCCCCCCATGGCAAACACTACTGCTTCGGCTGGGGCCCCACTATTCCGACACCGGTGGCTTGGTTTCTCATGGAGCGGCAGTGGTGGTTGCAAGATACCGAGAGGGGGTTGTTTGAGTTGGTGAGCTGGTGGAGGTGGTGGCAGGGGTATTAAGGGGATAAAGTTTTCAACTTCTAGATGAAGGGTATTTTAGTCATTTCACTATTTTATCACTGCTGGAATTGAGAAGGTCAACGCCAGAAATAGAGACTTTGGGCATATCGACACAAATTTTTTGAAAGTTAGGGTTAAACTGACACATAAAATAATTAGTTAACACCAAATTGACACTTTAGAGTGAAATTACAGGCACTTTGATCTGATGTTTAGTCAATTTTGCAAGTTGACTATACTGGGTCAGTGTGACTTACCTCTTATGTGATGGTTGTGTGGTCGGCTGGTATGGGCACACTAACGCTAGGTGTGATAGCCTTTATGAAAACACACACATATTTGAATCAATTATTTTTCTTCCCTGTAATTTGGGGTCCATATGTACAGGTTTAGCATTTGTGAATTTGAAGGCAGAGGGCATTCTGAAAGAGAATCTTGGGAATCTTCCAAAATGGTTCCTCGTCGTTTTCCCAGCTATGGTTCAACTTGCGCTCTCCAAAGGCCTGCGTCTTACTTTCCCACAAGGAGGCCTCATGTCCGATGTTATAAGCCAATCGCAACACTTGGTTCCCGACGTGTAAATTTCTCATTCATTTATTTCAACCTCTCGCTTTCTAATACTTCCCCTCTCCCCTATCTATTTGTAATGACTTTTTCTAAATTGATCCGAAATATTTTTAATCATTGTGTGTATTTAAAAATTATTTATAAAAATAGATATTAACACGATTATAATAAAATCGCACATGGTAATATATTATCTTATATATTACTTAAAATTTACTTTTCTATGTAACAAAGTTTGACTAAATGAACAGTGATCAGGGCAAATCGAGATGGGCCGGAGGGAGTAGACGAGAAACTCTATTGTTAGTCGTCTAACTGTTAGATCAATTATAAAAAAAATCTTATTCTGATAATTTTTAGGGATAGATTATAAGTATTTATATTTCAAGATATATTTCTCTTGTTAGACCGACTAACGGCTAGACCAATTATAAAGAACATGATCATTTCAATAGCTTTTAGGATAAAATTATAACTTTTTGTACATTTCAGTTGCTAATGCTGCACATACATTTTCCAGGGATCAGAATGTCAAAGATGAAGATTTGTGGCAATATGATTCACCAATGTTGTCTAATCTAGAGTGTTTCTGCTTTCCTCCTTGGCACCATGAACGCATAGTGAACCAACTGAGTGAAGATGGTTCGCTATTCCAGTCGCCTTCCGCCACAGCAAAAGCATTCATGCTCACGGGAAATACCATGTGCTTCAACTACCTCAACTCCCTTGTTCACGCATGTCCAAACGGAGGTACGCACTCTGTCCCATTTCAACCTGCATTTTAGTTATTGATTTAGTCATAATTTTTTAATTTTGATCGTAAAATTGAATTATTGTACAAGCATAAGTACCATTGAGTGAAACTTTATTAGATGAAAGTGCCAAAATTATCCTGACTTTAGGCTGAAAGTGTCAATATAACCCTGTAAAACACAAAGTGCCAAAATAATCCTTGTTAGATTCGTTGTAAAATATCAAATCTATAATTATTCTTAATAAAATATATAAATGATCAAATATTTTTAAAGTCAACTGATGAAAGTCAACATGTGCATATTGAAAAGGAACAAAAGGGGTACTCCCTCTGTCCGAGCCATGTCTGCACACTTTTTGGTCAACTTTCTCAAGGCATGTTTGACCACAACTTTCAATTAGTATACATATACCAATGTTACACGTAGGATATTGTTACATTCTCTGCATCATGTATTTTCAACATATCAAATTTTGACTCCCTTTGTTCAAATTCAAGTTTCAATTTAACTATTCATTTAGTCAAAATTTCTTAACTTTGACCGTAAAATTGAATTAGTATACAAGTATAAATACTATTGTGTGATGCATTTTAAAATTCTTATAACATATATTTTCAAAATATCAACTTTTACAAGTTTATTTATACTTAATGAAAGATATCAAGGATCAAATATTTTTTAACTCAATTATCAAAAGTAAAAGTGTACAGTTTAAAATAAGACCGGAGGAATAGTCAATTAAAGGTGAATTGCTTTGGAGACTCGTGTCATCGTTATTTACTGTCAAAGGTGAACAGTAAATAAGAGGAACACCTCATATTTAACGTAAAAAATTGTATGCAACGCAGTGCCTGCACAGTACCCGCTGGATGAAGAATTGATAAAACTTTCCATGGTTGATCAAGTACAACGTTTGGGATTGGCTGAGCATTTCACTCAAGAGATTCACCACATTTTGACTCAAATTTACAGGTAATTCATACAATAATCTTTTGCAATATTTAAAGTAAAAACTATAATCTGTAAGTTAAACAGTACATTGTTTAAGTTAAACAATAAACCGTGCATGTTCGAAGCAAATTAAGAGAGAACTAATCACCTAATTACAAATCATTTATGCTAATAGCATTTGCAATTTTTAAATTTTGTTCAAATATTTCAGAAAAACTCTAAGCTGTGAAGATCTGGAGGAGCCAACAGAGACACATCTTCTGCTGACCAAACTGTACAAGGATGCATTACGATTTCGTCTACTAAGGATGCATGGATGTCCTGTACAACCAAGTATAATATGATTTAATTTCGCAAATACGTATTTCTATTTTCTTTGCCTCATTTTTAATACGAAATATGAAAGGATGGAGTAATTAATTTCATAAATACGTATTTCTATTTTCTTTGCCTCATTTTTAATACGAAATATGGAAGGATTTTGCCTCATTTTTAATACGAAATATGAAAGGATGGATCCTTCCATTTTTGCAGGTTCTTTTTGCTGGTTTTTACAGCATCCAAACTTGATGGAGAATATAGAAAAAAATTGTGTAAAATACGCTAGCCTGTCTTATGTTGTTTATAGAGCCACAGACCTAATGTTCAGTGGCGAATTTGATGCGGCAGAGGCACAATTGTTTTCTAGGAAAGTGCTTGAGAAATTAATGAGTATAGCCAACAAATATGTCCCAAACGAAAGCAATGTTATCAATTCCGGTCTCCAAAAATTAGTAAGTTTTCTGTTACGCTTTCACATTTTATTTTTACTCTTTAAATACTAAGTTCGTGACGAAAAAGTAAAACCACAAATATTATAGATGTGTATATTTATATGTATATAGCGGGTACAAAGGGATACAAATTACAAAACAAATGTGGAATAAGATATTTACAAAACCAGTCAGAATGGGTGTTCGTTTCTTATCATGATTTTAAATCAATTATATCTCTATTTGTTTGGGTTCAATGATTTTGGGGAGCTCATATTCGTATAGAGGTGTTATTTCAGATTGACGGATCGGGTGAGTTAGATCGTCTCAGTAAATTGAGTTGTCGAACGATATTTTCGTATGTTTTGATGAGATATACGCATGCAGATAGAGCCGGAGTTGGCACATCCATGGATTGCTCGACTAGATCACCTTGATCACAGAATGTGGATTGAAGAAACTAAAAACAACTCACCATGGATGGGCCAGTTTTCATTTTACAGGTTTTTTTATCGACCGCTTTTACTTCAACCAAATCTTAAGAAATGCTCTTTTTTCTAATTTTATAAAATAACTACTATATTTTTAATGCATAACTAATTATATACTACATTTGTTAAATTATTAGAAATTTTTAAAAATATTTTTTATATTTTTATATTTTCACATTCATATACACATTATTACTGATTTTAAATTTTAAAATACAATATTTAAATTTTATTAAAAAATACAATATTTAAGATAAAAAGTACAATGGAATGTCCATAAGTTTATGAACATGCCACCTTTACTAAGACCTTCTCTTTTTAATTTATGTATGAATTACTTTAATTTAAATACTATATCTTTGATTTCAATATTGTACATTATAAATTAAATATGCTGTAAAATGCGTTTAAATTAATGTGAAAATATATAAAATATTATGTAAAGTTAAAAAATATATAATATTTAAAGTAAAAATGTAAAAATTATTATAATTCAAAATAAAATATTTGAAAATGAAATTATGTTGACGTTTATTTAAAAATATAGTAATTTTTGCATAGACTATTAAAATATAGTAATTGTTTTGGTATGTATTGTTAAATATCTTTCTATAAAAAATAAAGATTATTTAATGGAAGCAATGAGAAGCTAATGCAACTTGCTTGTGAGAACTACAAGTATCGCCAATCAACTTATGCCCACGAACTGGAGCAACTTAAGAGGTACGGAGGACTCTTTTTAGTTCCTGAAATTAAACCTTAGCTTTGAAATTAAAATGAGCCTTCACCACAAAACAAAGTGTCAGCTTTAAAGTAACTGAAACAAAAAGAGCGTCAAAACAGGCAATAAATGAACAAAATTGTGGTGAAAACACGTGAGGGAAGGATTAACGTTAGACAACATGTGAAGCAGGTGGTCAACGGATTCAGGGCTAGCCAATATTGGATTTGGACGTGAAAAGACGATGTATTCATATTTCGGAATGGCGGCTAGCACTTGTCTGCCTCATAATTCAATTGCGAGAATACTTGGTGCCAAAATTGCTGTTCTTGTTACTATTGCCGACGACTTTTATGACGTGGAAGGCAATTTCGCCGATCTGGAGATCTTGACTGCTGCCGTGCAAAGGTATTTTCTGTGGAACCTTTTTAAAACTCCGTCACATTCTATTTTGCACAGGATATTTTCTGTCTACAGAAGATTTTTAAAACTCATTTTCACGATCTTCGATAAACATGTTTGATTGTAAATATGTATAGCTAAGGGCAATAATGGCACACAAAAATTTGATATTTAGAAATTACAACGAATATAACCATATCCCATACGATAAAATTATTGTTCATATACCCATTCAAATATGTGGTCAAAGTTTGACATCTTTGACCAAAAAAAGATTCTGTACAGAATAGGCTGTGGCGGAGGGACCAAACATGTATACCTATACGTAACATCGATTTTTCCTTATGTAACATCAGTTACGACAAAAGCACCGGTTCATTTTCATTCCGAACACCAATTTTTTATCAATCGATTTATTTATGTTTACAAATCCGCACAACCCTAGTCTAAGTAGGTACAAATTTCCTTACAGATGGAATGGCGAAAATCTGGAAGGCCACAGTAAGACGATCTTCGATGCCCTTGATGATCTTGTTCAAACAACTTCATCGTCCTACAATCATAGTCAACAAGAGGGAGCCACTTTCTTGGAGGTTTTTAAGGACATAGTAAGACCAATACTTTATAGTAACACTTCCTGTCTCGTTTCAAACAGTACAGATTATCGTGTATCGTCGATGTTATCAAGTTTTATGCTGAATTTAACCATCTGTGTCTAATTTGGTCGTTCATGGCAGTGGAAGGAAACATTTCATACTTGGATGGTAGAAAGAACATGGAGCACGACAGGTTACCGGCCGTCGACTGATGAATATCTAGACACTGGAATGATATCAACTGCAGCACACACCATTACTCTTCCATCTTCATGTTTCTTGGGTCCGAATTCGACAGTGTCGGAAAATCACAAACCGGGAAACTACAGAGACATCACCAAATTGCTTATGGCCATTGCAAGGTTGTTGAATGACACCCAAAGCTACCAGGTAATTAACTCTCTCCTTCTTATATCTAATTCTAATTTGAAGAATGATTGCTACTAGGTCTTTTTCTGAGGAAATTGTGGGATGATTCAGGGTTTATTTGGCAGGGCTTATAAGCTATTTTGCTCATAAGCTAAGCACTTTTAACTGATTGGTTATAAAATGTTAAAATATAACTTATTTTAAAACCAAAAGTAATTTTGGAGGAAAAAACATAAGCTTGTCTCCCCCTTCTTACAAAATATACCAGTTTTGCTTTTAAGTACAGTTTCATTAAACACACCCTGAATTATCTAAGTTCCAAAATGATGTCTATTTAGTAACTGTTTTCAATAAACCCTACACAATTTGAAGTAGGAGCTAGGTCAATGATTTGCTTCAACATCAAATTTAATGTTTGAATCTAGAAATTCAAGGGCTAGCTCATTGAATGTTCTAAAGTCATTCTTGATTTTCATGGTTTTTTTTTATCAGAGAGAACAACTAGAAGGGAAAATGAACATGGTGCTGCTCCACCAAGAGGAAAATCCAGAGCTTCAAATTCATGATTCAATAGCATATGTGAGAGGAATTGTGGATGAAAAGACCAGACAACTTCTGCAAATTGTTCTAACTAACCACAATAACATGCCTAATGACAAGGCATTCATGAATCTTCATCTATCTGTCATGAAAGTTTTCTACATGTTTTTTAACACATCCAACCTTTTCGACACAAAAGAAGACCTAAAGGATGATATCAAGAAAGCCATTTATATTTCACCTCTTCATAGTCCCTCGGATTTCGGTGAGCATTCAGGCTGACCTGACCCCGGCCACGGCCCTAAATCCAGTGCCAGTTTCTTGGAGAAAGAAAGAAAGCTTCAAACCTTCAAAGCCTATGGTTAATAAGGTAGGGTTTAAGGTGGTAGCACCAAATGAATTCAAGGCTAATGCAATGTCTATTTGTGGTGTGGATCAAGAGTGCCTGGTGTCTTGCTTAAATTTTGATTCCGTTGTTTGGGTCGTTTGTCAGTATTAATTAAAAGAAAACTTCGTGTGTGTTTGTGTGAATTTTATAAAGAATGATAGTAGTATTTGTAATATAGATATATGAACTAGTATTTGATTTGTGGCAATTTCTACTCTATCAATGATGCACCGGTAGATTCGTTCCTTCCAAAATCCGTGATTCAACCACAAGAATACCAGATTCTAGAGTTTAAGAAACACAAAGTGATTTAGATTAACTAGAACTATTTTCAAATCCAAAAAAGGAGACTTAAATAGTCTTCCAAAATAACCCTAAAACCAAGCCATAGTTTTGCCGCAAAAACCAAGAAAAATAAAAAGAGAAGACAATCACACAAAAACTTAAAGGAGGAACTCTTGTCGAACTTCAAAGTTGGGCTTTACGCGAACCGTAGTGTGCCCCTCTATTGCTACAACACTGCTAGTCTATAAACTAGAGAACACTATGCTGAGGATTCTTTCCTATTACAAAGTGGGGTTTGATTCCCACATGGCACACACAAAATGGGGTGAGCCTCTCATTTGAAACTCCACGCCAACACCAACATGGTGTATAAAGAGTTGCTTTACACCAACCTGGTGTATAGAGACTTAAGACCATAAATTATTCAAGGGGGAATCCCAAGGTTTACCTGGTCAATAACGCAATGCCCCGCTTGCCTCAATGGTTAAATGAAAGGTGATACGTAGGATAAAGTGGTCCACCTGTACCATGATTACGTCAAGCAGTCTCGACCTCAATCCACCGGACAATTTATCAGCTCAAGCCGGCGTCCCGACTCAAACAGTCACAGTAGTGCACATTAGACTTTACATTTCTATCTTATAAGCACGAACATCTCTAACCTGAATCAATTTGGACTTTCACGATATGTCGGTCTATCCTGAAGTGTCCAACTGACCGTAGTCTACTAATATACTCTTTAACCTTATAGGGTATCGCCAAAAGCATGTTGGAAAAACTACTTTTGACTCGGATTTCTCCTAACCAATCTCTTTGGAGAGTAAATCAGAAGCCAACATGAATTTTCCATTTAAAAGGGTCACCGAAAAAAACATAGTTCTTAATCTAATGCTCTAGACAAAAGACCCAACTTGAGCTCACCTTCTTTATTGAACTAAACTGAAGTTAAACATAAAGCATAAGCACGAGGTCCAACACACCCAAACCCAATGACCTTAGCCCCAAATCTAGTAAGGAAAAAACCCTGCCCATATGTTCAGCCCCATTTGATGACCCGGTTTGGTCAAACCAACCTGCATCCACCCTATTTTGGGCGTATTCTGACGGCAGCAATCCACCACCGTGCGCCGACACGCACTAACAATTGTTGTCATAATCCTTCTCTGCTCAGGAAATTGTACCTTCTCCGGACCATATTATGGTCTATCTCTGCCGGAGGATGACCATTTGTGCTCTTTTTAGCACTTTGCTGTCCCACCCAACCCGACTTAGCAAAAGGTCTATTCCTTCTCTGGGTGAGGACGATCGATTCAGGTGTAGATCTTCTTTGCAGCTCCATTTCTCGGCCAAAGTTCGGGTGAGTTAGCCCCTCCCCTTTCAGCTTCAGGTCCACCACAACTACTACTAAGATAATAACAAAAAAACAAGGGAGCGATAATCGCCATACCACCGTTGACCTCATCAGAATGCGGTTGACTTGTTGCACCGCAGTGGCCTCGTTGGAATCACCGTACCACTAGTGGTGGCTGTCATTGACCAAATGAAACCACCGTACAATGGACTCTTTCTGCTCGCCTCAAACTAGAAAGCTAGCCATATCTAGCAGACCAAACATGCCAGGTTGTGCCGGAGATCTCTGGTCGCCTTCTTGACGCTGGTAAGCCATGGCTAGACACCAGATCCGACTACATCTAGTACGGTCGACCAGATGGGCTTCCAAATCCTAGTTTATTGGTGCCTCGGTCCGCTGGTCAGCCCACGCCGGCCGGATAGCTCACCGGTTTCTTAGCTTTCCTCGAGTGCTCACTGGTTTCATTACTTTGCTTATCGATAAACTTCGGATGATAGCAGCGGGATGGGTCTAGCCGTCCCCCTTGGATATACAACCTAGATGAACTAAGAAACTCAAAAAAGGAAAGGAAAGGTGCATGGGGCAGGCTGTCGGCCCGCCGGTGGTGGCGCGGCCTCCCTAAAACTAGGGTTTATGAGGCTTTAGTTTATTGGGAGCGTTTGGCGAAGAGAGAGATAGTTTGACAGCTTCAGAAGAAACTATTAGTTATTGTTCATGGGAGAAGGGTTGACAAAGGGTAAAACCAGGTTGTTAAACTACTTCTCCATATAAAAGTACTACCTTCGTCCCTATTTAAAATTCCTAATTGCTTTTTTGCTCAATCTTTTATGCAAGCTGACGTGGCACCTTTTTGTCACATGGGTTTGGTCTAAGTTAGGAATTTTAGGTGAATCGCGTGGGGTTTAATTGATGTGGCACTAATCATAAGGGTGTTTTAGGTGGATTTTTCTTACCAAAAAAGGAATGTATAGAATTAGGAATTTTATTGTGGGACAGACTAAAAAGGAAATATGAAGTTTATTGTGAGACTAAAGGAGTATCATTTATAAAAATTTATCCACCTACAATATTATGGTAATATAGTAGGCAAGTCAGGGTCGAACCCAAGAGAAAAACATATTTCATACTTAGAATATATTTTGGCCGGAATTCCTCCAAAATTAGGGTTTGGGGGATTTGTTGGTTTAAAACTAATAAAAATAGGAAAATAAAATAAATCATCCAACAATATTTACTCATCAGCTTCATACAATGATTACAAATTCTCAAGTTCATTCAATTCCAATATTGTTCTCATTCCCTACATAATTGTGGGTCACAAATCATACACCCTGTTTATAGTAATATCCTATCTCCAATAATACATTTATAGATTAGGTTAAACACTTTTCTAACCCCACCTTTAGGGAGAAAGTGCCAATATAACCCTGTCAAACCAGAAAGTGTCAAACTAACCCTAATTTTATGATGAAGTGTGCCAATCTAACCTTCTGGCCAGATTCCAGCATTGACTTTAAATTCCGACAGTTGACTGGACGTAAGAAAGACTAGTTTTCCCTAGACATTTTTGCTTAAACAAAATTCCATTTTACCCTCCCTATTATTCTTATATTTTACCTAATGTTAGGAATAATGAAATGCTCATTAGAAATAAGCTAGATTTGTGATAATTAATTATATCACTATTTATTTACCAAAGGGGAATACTATGTCATTACCCCTAAATTCTACGATAAATACTCCCTTAGAGGATGAAGAAAAACGCACCTCTCATTCTCTCATTTCTCACTTCTTTTCATCTTATCTTCTTCTCCATTCTCTCCTTCTTACTTCCCATATCAAGTCTTTTGCTAATTTCTTAATAAATTAGTACAAAGTTAGTAAAATCATAACACGTTATCAGCATGATCACTCTCCATCTTCATTAAGTACATTCTTTTCTAAAAGTTCTAAGAATTTTGTGATATGAATCAAATTGGTTGGACTTTAGCTTGTCTCTTGCAACAGAATATGGTTAAGCTTTGAGTTTTTATTCGTTTGGTTTCAACTTGAAGATCTATGAATGGTTAGTTTAATTGACTAAAGATCCATTAGTATATCATAATGACGAGTAATGAACCTAAGGTTGTGAACCAAGCCAGTGACTTGAGTGTTTGAAGATGTTACAACATATAAAACTAGAAACAAACAAATTTGCCTCATTTCTCTGTTAAAGCTAGTGTTGTTGTGCTATTGCGCCTGAGTTTCCTTATAGTTAATCACAAATTCTGGACCAAAAAGTATCCCCATCTCAATGTACTCCCAAGTGATTTATAATAATTAACTTTCTAACTCCATAACATCATTAACATTCTAACTACATAACACTACTAACTTTCTAACTACATAACACCATAATACCGAACACATAAGGCTTTGCCGCCTTATGGTAATGTGATGTAATTTATTAACTTTCTAAATGCATAACACCACATTTCTATACACAGGAGGTTCTGCCACCTTATAGTAAAATGGTGTGATCTACATCTAACTAATTTTTTACTTCTTTATTTCAATATTTCTATGATTAATTATGTCTCTAATATATTTGTCTATTTATCTGATGATTTAACATTGCTAATCTACTCTTAACACTTTAACTACAATTAATTAATATAACAGTTATAAACAACTACATTTCCAGCGGTAATATAACGGCTATAAACGGCTATATTTTACACTATAAATACAAAAACATCAAATGATACAAAATCACATCCTCTCTCCTACCTCATATTTTTTCTAAATTTGCCGATAAAATGTCTAGACTAATATTATCTTTGTTGCTGTAATTATTTTGGTGCTACATGTTATTATTCTCACTGTAGAAGTTTCACCAGAAGATTTTTTTTCCTTCATTGATGATCGAAATCATGTCTTACTCTTTATTTTTGCAATCATTGTAGACTTCTATATTTTGAATTAGATCTAATGAACTATTTTACTTTCCCTATTAGTTATCATCATGTCAAACCTTGTGAAGCTTGAATTCAGTCCACTCGACATCAGTGAAAACAATTATATGCCGTGGACGATAGACGTTGAGATGCACTTGAAATCAAAGAACCTCCTTGAGACAACCCAAGAGGGGTATAACTCATCAAGGATGGACAAGGAAAGACCTTTAATCTTCCTTCGTCGACATCTTGATGGGAGTATCAAAAATGAATATCTCACTATGAAAGATCTACTTTAGCTGTGGAAAATTTGAAAGAAAGATACGATCACACAAGAGATGTAATGCTCCCCATATACGGAAATGACTGGAACAATCTACGATTTCAAGACTATAAAAAAGTCCGCGACTATAATTCTGCAATGTACACAGCAGTAATCCACTTGACATACTGTAGTGTTACAATAACTGACAATGAAATGCTAAAAAAACTCTTTCTACTTTCCACGCATCAATATGACCTTGCAACAACAATATCGTATGTGGGGTTTTAAAAGATATTATGAAAAAATTGTTTTTCTCCTCATTGCAAAAAAGAATAATAAGTTGCTTATGAAGAATCATCAATCTCGCTTGACTGGCTCAAAATTGTTTCCTGAAGCAAATGCTGTCAACTCCGAAAAACCTGAGTGCAAGATTTATTTTCAAGGTTGAGAGAGAGGTCAAGGTCGAGGTTGTGGTTATGGTCGTGGTTACGGACGCAATCGAGGTGGTTACAATTTGTCCTATAAGTCCTGTAACTACTACCACAAGACATATCAATATGAGAGAAACCATAAAAGTACCCATAAAAGGGGAAACGATGCCAGTTCATCAAAGGGATATGGAACCTCTTGTTTTAGATGTGGTGGCAAAGGGCATTGGTCAAGAGTTTGCAGAGTCCCGAAGCACTTATGCGAACTCTACCAAGAGTCTATAAAGGAAAAGGGGAAGGAGGTTAACTTCAATGAATCCACTCATCTTGAAGCATCTGATTTCAATGATGATTTCGTGGACATAATTGGTAATTTTGCTGAACCAGCAAATGGTGGAAACTAAAAGAAGGAGAATTGTATAATTATTATTGAGAATGAAGCTAGATGGTCCGACATCTGTTTATATCTCATATATATACATATATGTGTGTGTGTGTGAATGGTTTTATTTAAAAGTCTACTACTTTCAAATTTATTATCTTTCTTATCAAAATTTATTTTATTTTTAGTTAAAGTGGTGAAATGGATAAAGCTAATCGTGAAGCCAACCAAAGGATTAAAAATAAAGAAATTTGCATTCTCGATTGTGGAACAACGCACACTATATTAAAGGATAAAAGGTTTTTCTCAAAGGTAAAACCAACACAAACCATTGTGAATACAATATCGGGTCCTGTAAATCTGATTGAAGGAGTTGACTAGGCAAACTTTACAATACCGAATGGCACAATTTTTACAATAAATAATGCCTTATTTTTGCCAAAGTTCAAAAGGAACTTATTGAGTTTCAATGATATATATTCTCATGGATTTGAAACACAATCTGTAACTGAAGGTACCATGAAATATATGTTTCTCATTGGGTATAAATATTGAAGGAAATACATACTTGAAAAACTACCAATGCTCCATACTGGATTGCATTACACACATATAAATGCAATCGAATCAAATACGGTAGTGATAAAACCTTCAATATTTACCATATGGCATGATCGGCTGGGCCATCCTGGTTCAACTATGATGCAAAGAATTATTGAAAACTCACATGGGCATCCATTGAAGGACCAAAAGATCCCTCATGAAAAATCCTTTCAATGTAAGGCTTGTTCCCCTGGAAAGCTAATCATAATCCCTTCACCGAGAAAGGTTGAAATAGAATCACCAGCATTTCTTGAACGTATTCAAAGTGATATATGTGGACCTATCCATCCACCATGTGGACCATTTTGATACTTCATGGTATTGATGGATGCTTCTAGCAAATGGTCATAAGTATGCTTGTTATCAACTCGAAATATGGCATTTGCTAATTACTCGCTGAGATCATCAAATTACGAGCTTAATTTCCTGATCATACGATCAAGAAAATCATACTTGATAATGCTAGTGAATTCACATCCCAGACTTTCGATGATTATTGTATGTCAGTTGGGATTGTTGTTGAGCATCATAATACTCACGTGCACACAAAAAATGGTCAGGCTGAACCACTAATCAAACATCTCCAACTCATTGTTGGACCATTAATAATGAGAACAATGCTCCCTACTTCAGTATGGAGTTATGCAATATTACATGCTGCAGCATTGATTCACATCAGGCTAAGTGCAAACATAAATACTCCCAACTACAACTTGCATCATGCCAAGAACCAAATATATCCCAGTTAAGGATTTTTGGTTGCATTTTTTATGTGCCTATTGCACCACCGCAAAGAACAAAAATGGGACCACAGAGAAGTCTTGGCATTTATGTAGGCTTTGAAAGCTCATCTATTGTTAGATACCTTGAACCCCAAGCTGGGAATAGTTGTACAACTCGTTTTGCTTATTGCCATTTTAATGATGAAAAATTTCCAGCATTAAGGGGAGAAAGAAAACAGCTGGAAAGAAATATTACCTGGTATGTACTAACATTATTGCATCTTGATCCTTATACAAAAGCGTGTGATGGAAAAGTCCAAAGGATTTTGCATATGCAAGATATAGCAAATTAGTTTTCTGATACATTTAAAGACATAAAGAGAGTGACCAAATCTCACATCCCAGCTGGGAATGCTCCTGCTCAAATTGAAATCCTGAAAGGGCAAATTGAAAATAAAGTCACTCATGAAATCACGACACGCCTGAAGCGTGGAAGACAACTCAGTTCCAAAGATAAAAATCCTCATAAAAGAAAAGGATAAGAGAAACATGATGACCCCAAAATGGAGGAATGTATTCAAGTAGAAATACGAAACAAGGAAAATCAAGAAATTTTGATTAATTATGCCAATACAGGTATAAGGTGGAACCGAAATGATGAAATTGATGATGCATTCTCTTACAATTTGGCATGTGATGTTATGGACGAAAATAATGGAGATCCCGAACCACAATTTGTCACCGAGTGTAAAAATAGACACGATTGGACTGAATGGAAAAATGTCATTGAAGCTGAATTAGACTCGCTTAACCAGTGCAAAGTTTTTGGGCCTATAGTACTCACCCCTGAAGATGTGAGGCCCGTTGGATACAAATGGGTATTTGTGGGAAAAATAAATGAGAAAAATGAAATTGTGAGATACAAGGCTAGACTCGTTGCATAAGGTTTTTCTCAAAGGCCCGGAATTGATTTTGAGGAAACATACTCCCCAGTCATGAATAGAATTACATTCAGATTCCTTATCAGTCTAGCAGTTAATAAGAAACTTAATATGCACCTTATGGATGTTACCGCATACTTATACGGATCGCTTGATGCTGAAATTTACATGAGAATCCCTGAAGGATTCAAAATACATGAAACATTAAATTCAAAATCCAGAGAAATGTATTCAATCAAATTACAAAGATCTTTATATGGGTTAAAGCAATGTGGACACATGTGCTACAATCAACTTAGCAAATATCTGTTATAAAAGGGGTATGTCAACGACCCTCTTTGTCCCTATGTTTTCATCAATAGAACAACATCCGGGTGTGTGATTATCGTTGTCTATGTTGATGATTTAAATATCATTGGGATCAATGAAGAGATTTTGGAAGTAATCTCTTAATTAAAGAAGGAGTTCGAAATGAAAGACCTTAGGAAAACAAAATATTGTCTTGGTTTATAGATTGAGCACTTGCAAAGTGAGATACTTGTGCATCAATCAAATTACATGAAAAAGGTATTAAAGAGATTCAATATGGATAAATCAAATCCACTGAATACCCCAATGGTCATAAGATCCCTTAATTTGGAAAAGGATCCATTTCGTCCATGTGAGGAATCTGAACATGTTCTTGGTCTAGAATTACCATATTTATGTGCAATTGGTGCACTTATGTATCTTGCTAATTGTGCTCGACCTGATATTGCTTTTGCTGTTAATTTATTAGCGAGGTTCAGTTCATCTCCTACTAAAAGGCATTAGAACGGGATCAAGCATGTGTTTCGTTACCTTCAAGGGACAATTGATTTGGGATTATTTTATTCCCACACTACGGAACCAACTTTGGTTGGCTATGCAGATGCAGGTTACCAGTCAGATCCACACAAAGGAAGATCTTAAACTGGGTATGTGTTTACTTGCAGAGGGACTGCAGTTTCTTGGCGTTCTTGGAAACAAACATTCACCACAACATCATCAAATCATACCGAGGTTATCACATTGTACAAAGCAAGTTGAGAGTGTGTGTGGTTGAGATCCATGACACGACATATCAGAACCGCAAGTGGTCTCCTATCAAATGATAATCTCATCACACTTTATGAAGATAATGTTGTATGTGTTAATTATATGAAGGAAGGGTACATCAAAGGTGATAGAACAAAGCACATTCCTCCGAAGTTCTTTTCATTTACTAAAGAGGTGGAAGACAGTAATATTATCAACATCCAATATATTTGTTCCTGTGAAAACTCAGCAGATATCCTCACTGAGGCTCTCCCCACTTCAGTGTTTAGAAAACATGTTCATGACATCGGAATGTGAAGACTACGAAGTTTATGAAGAAATTGCCAATGCCAACATGGGGAGCTATACGTGGTTGTACTCTTTTTTCCTTACTGTGTTTTTTATCCCACTGGATTTTTTCAAGTTAGATTTTTAATGAGGCGGCATGAACACGTAGTTATTAAAATGAGCATCCCAGGGAGTGTTAGGAACAATGAAATGCTCATTAGCAATAAGCTAGATTTTTGATAATTAATTTAATCACTATTTATTTACCAAAGGGGAATACTATGTCATTACCCCCAAATTTTACTATAAATACTCCCCTTAGATGATGAAAAAAAATGCACCTCTCATTTCTCATTTTTTTTCTCATCTTATCTTCTTCACCATTCTCTTTTTCTTATTTCCCATATATAGTCTTTTGCTAATTTCATAATAAATTAGTACAAAGTTAGTAAAATGCACCTAAATCTTATTTTCCTACAAAAAAAAGTGAACTTATCTCCTTTTCTTCTTCTTCCTGATCGCGATTTGGCCAACATCGCCTCCTCCGCCAATCCTTTTCTTCTTCTTCCTTGGTTCCCTCCCCTTGCTCGCCATTAATTCCAACCTCGTCGTCATCCACCGCCCTTAGGTAATCATGTATGAACCCTAGTTTTTGTCACCACATCCTACGCCTATCGTTTACTTCTTCTTCCTTGCTTCCCTCTTAGGTTGCAATTAATTCCATCTCTATCGCCATCCACAAAAGCTCTTCCGTCGCAGTCCACTCACAATAGGTAGTCCTAAATTCACTCGATTGAACCCTAGTATTTGGGGGGGATTTATTGTTCGTAATTTCTTGGTTTTTTTTTGGTTATTGTGTGAACAAGGTCCGCGTAGTGTTTTTAATGTTTTGCTAGTTGATGTGTGCTTTTTAAAATTTTGAAGAATCGCATAATGGATTCATCAAGCTATAGTGTGAATCGAGTGAGGTCCGACAGCATATTGTGCAAGGTGTGCAAATGTGAAACTAGGGTGTTTATGTCTATAAGTACGAGAAATCCAGGCAGATTGTATTAACGATGTAGCAAACATAATAGGCAGGGGTGGGTTGTGGCGGATGCTGATGAGCTAGAAAGAAAAACTATTTTCAGCTCGTTGTCACGATAACATGATGCCCGTAATAGGGTATTGAACATGGATCGTTCCAATGAGTCTAAACTCCGTGTGCTAGCCCCTAGTCCAGGTTTTGTTGCGCTTGGAAACGGGTGCAATTGTCATGCGATTATTAGGTCATTGAAGGCATTGAACTTAGTGTTGTTGGGTGCGACCCTGTTAAGAATGTTGTTGTATTTGATTTTAATCCATAGGGGCTTGTCATGTTGTGTGTAGGCTCATTATGTTGTTTTGTAATGGGCATGTTGTTGATTATGTACTTTTGTCGCGATTTGGCGAACGAATTTGAATAAATGCAGGCATTGAACTTAGTGTTGTTGTGTACGAACCTTTTAGGATTGTTGTGTTTGATTGTAATCTGTACATGCTTTTCGTGTGTCGCGTAGGCTCATTATGTACTTTTGTAATGGGTATGTTGTTGATTATGTACTTTTGTCACGATTTGGCAGATGCATTTGTATGAATGCTACTTTGCTTTTAGTTGAAGTTTTTCATGTTTGCATTAGTCATATGGAAAGGAAGAAGTTCGATGAACTTCATAGAGAAAGCTACCATTGTTCTTCAATATTACAATAGAGTACTAATACATTCAATATAGTATGCTCTCATAAGTTTAATAAGCACTGATTAGGTCGATACGAATGCGACCAAAAAGATTAATCTAATTTTTGTAGAAGGGAATTATATTAGGAACCAATAGGGATAACTAACATTATGATAGAATAATCCGAGAATCAAGACATAAAATGAAATGCTTCGTACATAGAACCTAACAGCGTATAATAGCCTAATAGACAATGCTGGAATTACAAAAGCTAGAAGGTGATCTATTCGTGTGAAACGAGAATAGGCCAACAGTTCTAACCGTTGCAAAATCCACAAAAGTACTAGTGATAGTATCCAGAAAGTGGTTCATAAGGTAATCCAAAAAAATAAACCACAAAAGGCGATTACACTAAAACAAACATTGTCACTTCGAGGTGGCAAGGATTGACTTCGGCTATGGCTTGTTGAGGCGGGTATAATTGCAAATGTCTGATCACTCACTTGGCTCTCCATCTCCAAATAAATTAGTCCCTCATAATGACCATCATAATCATAATCCTCCACCATATCTCCTTGCCATACAGGTATATCAACTAATTGGTTCCCATGTTGGACCTCACCACATGCGCTACCTCAACCGCAGGTATATCACCCTCCCTCTCCAGCAAAATAGGTATATCAACAAATACATCATGAATAATAGTATCAGTGCACCCAGATTGATTGTCACCCACGTGTTGATCAGCACCCTTATGTACGTCATCCCCCTTATCACCATTCCCATCACCCAAGACCAGCTGAGAACCCTGAGTGGGAATATCATCACCATTTTTCTGAACCACCAGTGACGTACATGCATCGTAGCTGAGGTTTTGTTTCTCAACCGCATCTAGTGTAAGGACCATGAGACTCTCAAAGTGCTCGTCGTCATCATCAAAATGTGAAAACTGTAGTTTAGAAGTATTCTTTAGGTTAGGTTTTGCTAAGGTTTTTTCTATATTCAGAAAATTAGATTACGTTACCTGGAGTTGGTCGGGTTTTTGAGAAGTTGCCTTCTTCTGTGAGTGACGTTGGACAGTCTTCTTCCTTTGGACAATATTTTTTAGGGGTGCATTCGGTACGGTTACAATTACTTTTTGCTAATACCACTAACATACCAATAATGTCGGTATGTTATTTATTAAAATAAATATCGTACCAAATCCTTTACATACCAACACATCGGTATACGTTAGGTTGGTTAGTATTGGTACGGTATGGTAGAATACCAACAAGTATAAGATATAAGCATTTTTGCTCATAAAATAAATTACAAATAATTAAAATTTTCTACTGTGTAATCTTAATTTTAGAAAATTAAATATCTATTACATAATATAATAAAGTAATATAACATGAAATTAAGACCTATAATAAATAAGTTATAGTAAATAAATAAAAGATAAAATTTTAAAAGAAATTGTAAGGCTTAAAACAAAAATGTCATGTCAAGAAATTTAATTTAAGAAAATATTTTAAACTTTTACCAATATCCAACATATTAGAAATAAAACACAAACTACGTAATTTGAATTGTTAGTTGTAATAATAATAACGAATGACTAAATTTTAACTACTCACATTTCACATAATATTAGTTATACTTTTTAAAGATACATGTATGGTATGATACGGTAATACCATGGTAATATTTTCTCATTACCATTACCATTACCATACCATCACAAATGCGTGATACGGTACTACCATACCAAATCATTGGTAACCAACACATTTGGTACAAATAATACGTAATTCGATTGGTAAGTTAGTTGGTATGATATTTTGGCTCAAAATGTCAGCCATAGTATTTTTCCTCTGCTTGGGTTGTGGTTCTTCGACGACGAGTGACACTTGTGGTGTTTCTTGCATTTCTTGCATCGTCAACTGTATTAGTGGGTAAAGAGTATGAAATAGTTATAAGGGATAAGTACCAATATAACCCTATCTACTTGAGTAAGTGTCAATATAACCCTATGATAATTTTAGTGCAAATATAACCCTAATTAGTTAATGAAAGTGCCAATATAACCCCCAGGCCCCATTTTCGACATTAACCTCAATTTTTCAGCGTTGACTCTATGTAAATTGACCAAAATACCATTTTGGGCTGACTCTGAAATTATGTGGACAATTTTACTCTCATAGTTCGCCGGACCGCCATAGTTCGCTGAAATTATGTAGGGTTATATCAGCACATTATGAAATCTTATTGGGTTATATCAACACATTCCTAATGTTTGTAGGGTTATATCAGCACATTTCTAATTTTTGTAGGGTTATATCAGCACATCCTTAAAACTTATAGGGTTATATTGGCACTTTCACTAACTATATAGGATTATATTGGCACTTTCGAATATTGAAATGTTATATTGGCACTTATGTCAACTAGGTGTAATTATAAAATCACTTTTTTCTAGTTATAATTACAAGATTTTAATATGCCTCAATTTCTGGAACTGAGATAGTTGTAATTTCATGAATCATAGGCTCATTTTCAGGCTTCTCATCGATGATTGTTCCTTTCTGCATGTCAAAAATAAATTACACAATGAGTATAAATGACTAAGAAATTGAATATTAAGAATTCAGTAGTTACACCTTTCTTGGTTCATTTTTGATTAGGGGTGGGCAAAAAAATCGCAAACCAAAATTTGAACCGAAAATCGAATTATCTGAATTCGAATAATCCGAACCGAATTTAATATACAGTTTCCGGATATCCGAATTGAATAAACCGAATTTTGAATATGGTTTTTGGTTCGATTTTGGATATTAAAACTCAAACCGAAATCCGAACCGAATACCGAATTGTAAATAAATAAATATATATAATTAAATTTTAAAACAAAAAAAATTATTTTATAAATAAATTTAAGTTGGAGGATCAATCTTTAAATTAAAAAATTATTCCGAAACTCTAAAACCTAAGTAAGTTTGTGGAGTGCTTGAAGGTGAATGTGAATATGGATTGATTGAAGGCTTGAAGAATGTGAAAGCTTTGAAGATGAATATTAAAATGAACTTTTTTTTATTAATCTTAAATGTAATCCTAAAATTGTTATGGTTGAATTTGTATTGTATTTGTTGGATTTTTATTTTGAAAAATTGAATTTGATGATATAGAAATTAGATTACATATTTTTATTTAATTTAAAGTTAATTTATATGATTTTAGTAATTATTTTTTAAAATATAAAATCAATTCGATTTATTCGAGTTGAATTCGGTTTCAAACCGAAATCGAATGCCAAATTCGGTTCGGATGATTCGGGTTATTCGGGTCGAATTCAGTTTTTGATTTTTTAGGGGCAAAACCGAAAAACCCAAACCGAATAAACCGAAAACCAATTAAACCGAACCGACGCCCACCCCTATTTTTGACTCCTACATATAAAAAATAAACACTTAATGTAGTTAGTTTCCAAAAGGCGATAACCTTCGCCCTCAGAGCTCCAGCTGCACTGGCAGTACAGTCAACATCGAGGTGGTAAATCACAGCACTTCCAGCAGTCAAGCATATGGTCCACAACTGTACTCGATAGCTACTGGGAGAAACCCCATTGCACTTACCGGGAGTCGAACCCATCCCAATCGAGAATAAGACCACTGCTGGGCAATCGTGTAGGTGTCTGTAGTTAGTTTCCAGAATATACCTTCCCCGGTCTACCCATACACAGGCACGGGTCCCCTCAGTCTTCCCTCTCCTTGGTGGGGTTCTTCCTCTATTTGCTGCACCCCTCGAAGTAGTACCTCCCTGTGTGTTAGGTGTGGAACCCCCTCCATTGGCTGTATACACAAGTAAAATTATGTCACACTCTGTTCTATACAGAATCTTTTCACGATTTTCAATAAAAATATTTAATTTACGGATAATAATGACACACAAATTTAACATTTAGTAACTATATATTACGATGAATCTAACTATATCTCATACGATAAAATTGTTATTTATATACATATTTAAACACGTGATTAAAATTTGAAAAATCTTTGATAGGACCCCCATGTGGTCCCACACCCCACAATCACAGGATCTAGTGTGAAGCTTCACAGTATAGGTTGACTCACCCTGCATCACTTCAAATGTGGTCTCGGAGCATGTGTGGAATGGCAATCTGCGTCCTTGCTTCGGTCTTCGGCCACATTTCACCATCCCATTCTGCACATTTCTCTTTCCTTTCTTTCATTCTCCTCCTCCTCCTCCTCCTCCTCCTCCTCCTCAATCCCTCCATAAGGGCCAAAACTGGCTTGTTCCTTACATCTCCCAACCAGTCGTTAAAACACTCGGCCTAATTGTTAGTCACGTTTTGGCACTTCAGCCTCGTCGAGAAAGCATACCTAGCCCCCAAAGGGAGTGACCGAGACCATACAAATAATCACGAGCCTCCGTGGATAAACTCTTTATGCTCTCCATGGCCAGCTTGAAGTCCTTCACATTGAACAACTTTGATGCTCTCCAAAAAAGCTTCTCCAAAATGCTGGCTGGATGCTTCCTACGGAAATTGGCATAAATATGGCAGCTGCATCTCCTTTCCATGGTGGGCACTAATTGCCTAATCGCCTCACCTCGACCCCGTATTTCAACATTGAAATACATTAACACTACAAATTATACTAACCAGTAGCATTAATCATAAAGTCAGGGTTAGATCAGCACATAATTCATAAAGTCAGGGTTAGATCAGCACATAATTCATAAAGTCAGGGTTAGATCAGCACATAATTCATAAAGTCAGGGTTAGATCAGCACATAATTCATAAAGTCAGGGTTAGATCAGCACATAATTCATAAAGTCAGGGTTAGATCAGCACATAATTCATAAAGTCAGGGTTAGATCAGCACATAATTCATGAAGTCTGGGTTAAATGAATAAGGCAACCAACACATGATTCCATCAAATGAATAAGGCAGGAAACACACAACTCAACAAGGAAAGCTAAAACTCAGCCAATACGTCACAAATTCCGTCAAATGAATAAGGCAGCTAACACATGAATTCAGACAAACAAAAGAACGCACATTTAATATGCAATAGTAAGAATAAATTTTCCACCTTTTGCCGGCCCGTCGTAAACTTCCAAGGTCTGTCCTCCGGAAAATCCCCCAGAAACATATCCATCATCTCGAAGAAGAACAACCAGCTGTCCTTTGATTCCACATCAGCGTAAGCAACTGCTAGTGGAAAAATTCCTCCATCGAGATCATTCGCGATGGCACTCAAGAGGACACCGCCATACCTACCTTTCAGATGACAACCATCAAAACCTAAGAATAGCCTATAACCTTCCAGAAAAACCATTCTTAGCACCGTCAAATCCAAGGAAAAAGCACTTCATCGAAGAAAGGGCGTGGTGCGGTGAGGGTTCATACTTTATCATCTTCAAGGGTTACTCTTCTTAACTTCCTCACAATATTGGGGAAGCACCTTGAAGGAATCCCCATGGTTACCATCAAACATTTCCAAAGCTATCAATTTTGCCCTCATAAGTTAGTGCTTCTTTGGTTCGACCCCATAAGTCAACAACTTGTTCTCCAACACCTTGTTCGAGACATTCCGGTCAGCACTCAGCACTCAGCAAGTCCATAATCTTTTTCGCTATCCATCTTTTGGTCGCCTTCACACGCCCTTTAGACCTACCTGCATGTGTGTTCCCCCTCCAGCTTCCGAATACAGAAAGTTTGATCGTCTGTTGTAAGTGAATCGTGGAGCCTCCAATTGCCTCTCACTCTTCACCATTCCATATTCAAACCCTTCCTGCACAGCAAATTCAAGTATCACAGCCTTCAAGTCTTTCTGCGACTCAAATAACATTCCCTCCTTCAAAATAATTTGAGAACCATCGCCGATGCCCAACTCATCCCTATTCAAACACTTCCTCAAAGGATGTGCATCTTCTCCAATGTCGGACAAATCATCAGACTCCATGTTCCCGTAATTATCCACATCTTCCATCTTATCTGACTCAATCTCTGACCCATTTTCTGTGTACCTACTTATCCACTCTGCCTCTTTTTTTTCAATATATCCTCTTCTTCTTCAGCATAATCCTCATCAAAACTGTCGCCGGACTCATCGAAGTCAATTTCTATGGCAGCTTTTTTGATTCTGTGGCAACCTCCAATTTCTCCCCCACATTGCTGCACTTGGCATGGTTTTTTGCACCACTTCCAAGACCAGCCAACACATCTAGAACGACACCAAACACATCCACAGCAGTTTTCGCATCCTCAAAAGCATTGAACATATTCATCATATCCTCCTCCGTGCGCAACATCATCTTGTCCTGTCGGATGGCAGCAACTGAGGCTCAATTCAATGGTCTTCCAAAGGTCAGGATCACCCAAAAAGAACTCAGTGAAGTCCGACTTCAAGACAACCAACGAGTACCAATCGCAATCAACGCCATCCAAAACCTTTCTATTTTCACCATGATAAAGTGTCAGGGTGAACATGTCATCTGTATCATCCTATACAATGCATACAAAAGATTATTTAGGTGTCATTCACTCATCCAAAAAATACAATACTTTAAACTGAGGTGCATTTCTGATCATATAAGCCAAGTAAATTGATGTGCTTCTGTGTTATACAGCAACAAAAACCTGGACACCAACAAAAATCTGTGATACAAGACAAGTAACTTTGGATTTAATTCAACTGCTGAATAAAAAAAAATGCAACTTTTTCTATGACAAAGGAGTTCATGCATCACTTTCTCGAGAGTCTTGGCAAATCATAACTCGCAGGACGTTCAAAGTATGGTTTCTACTTACACAACTTAATAGTGCAATAGATAAGCTACTTTAACTCATCACTAAATTACCATGTGAGAAAGCATAATCTTTTAATCTTCTTACTGTACATATTCTGCATATGTAGAAAAAACATCCAAAAACATTTTAAGCCATCCAAATTTTAGATAAAGATAACCATTCTAGCCAACAATTCTCTCAGTGAGAGCACAATCTCCCAAAAAAAAAACAACAATATAATCAGCCACACATTACCCTCTTTTTGGTTTACCAAAAATACTAAACCCTGGGTTACAAGAAAACTGAATTTTAAAACCGCCTCATTCTCAGGCCAAGCACAACCATTAAAACAGCAACCTTCATCAATTTTAACAAAACATTAGCAACAACGACAAACAAAGTCATATTAACAGCACAATCAACCTTAACCATAACCAAAACAGCACAATTCATTACCTAACACACAAAACACCCTCTCGAACTCATCCACAAAGCCATATTAACAGCGAAAATTTGACAAACAATCAACACACCATAAAAATGGAATCGAAAACGGATAAATGAGACTTATTAGCAACAACGACGACTCGGGCATACCTTATTTTCGACTTCCCCTGTTCCCGGGGAAGGGTTAACTCGTCGGGCCATCGGCTCTGTTCAAACCAACAAACGGCAACGGGGAACGACGCCGTCGGTGACCGGCGACGTTTTCCTTCAACTCAGACGCCTTTGAAACAACGGGAAAGGAATGAGTGTACAGTAACAAGGGCTGAATTCCTGGAGAAGAAGAAGAAAACTAGCGGGAAAGAATGAGGGGGGAAAATTAGGTGAAAAGGGGTCCAAAAGAAGTGGGGGCAAATGCGTCTTATCAATTGTTTCAATTTTTTTTATTTTTAACAATGGGGGCAAAATCGCCATTTATTGAGAAACCAGTCAACTCCGGCATTGACAATCACTGTAAATGGATCTAAGGGTTATTTTGGTACTTAATTCATAAAGTTGAGATTATTTCAGCACATTCTGATTTTACATGGTTATATTGGCATGTTCGATATAAAGACAAGGTTATTTTGACATTTTTCTCTATAAATTAATTAAATCCTGCAAATTGGTCAAGACTCAATTAACAATAGATTTGCGGCTATGAGCTTTACGAGATACATGACCCAGTGAAGCAAACTATCGCTGTGCATACAATTTAAATTACCAAACATTATTCAATAGAAGATCGCCAATCTTTTGCGAGCTCCTGACATTCTTACTTATCAACAATATAAAAATGAGATAAACTTAAATTATCAGGTGAGATAAATAAACATAAATCAATCAAATGTAGTTACAAGATAATTCAGTACAATATATAGGAATGAATATAACCTATGCAGCGCTGGTTTCAATTGTCGGATGAAACTAAGAATTTAGTTCTCATATGAAAACATGGTTGGTGCATTATGAGTTCAACAATTGAGATACATGTAGTGAATGTTCCTATAAGGGCTTTCTTGGAATTTTGTTGTTGATTTTGCAACATTTCCTTCTCAAATCCAGCTTCTCATTCCTAAATTCCCCTTGAGTTCCTTGTAGGTTATGAGAAAAGGCTTAGGCTTTCCTCTGATGTGGTGGATATATGATTGTTGAGTTTGATTCCCTTGATCTTTCTATAGAAAATTTGGGTGATCTTTCCAAACTGAGTTATAAGTGTTCGAATATGGATCCCGTTTCTACTGCCTATAGTTCCAATTTCCCATTGCATTGGTTTGAGTTGATAGTTTATCCAATGTTATTTGCATTGCAACGTTACATGGTTGAATGATTCACATGTGTCACAAGTGTTATCTTGTTAAACACCAACTGTAACTTTATCAGCTACTTTAGATAAAACTGTTTCTATTCTGTCCATCCTCCACTTAAAACCATCTTGATCAGATTTATTTGCCAGTGCTACCTTCTTCAAGATTCTGACATCCTATGATTATATTCCTTAGAATCCACATGCATCTTGACAATTTTCGTACTTTCATTCATGCACAGATGCGAGAACCCACCACTGCTTGAAGAGGTAACCATGTCTTTATTGGTAGTTTTCATCCCTTGATAGAAACATTAAAGTGATTAACCTTCTGTTAATCGGTTATTGGGCATCTATCCACCAATTTTCTGAACCTTAGCCAGAAACCACTAAATGGTTCTAATTCTTGCTTGATACTTGTTATTTCCTTATTCAAAGAATCTGTTTTTGCGGTTGGAAAATAGTATTCCAAGAAAATATTTTTAAGCTCAAGCCATGTCGAGATGGAATTTGGGGGCAAGCTAAAAAACCATTGATTTTTCGCTGGTGTCAGGTTGAAAGGGAATGTGACCATCTTAAATTTATCATCAAAGATGGTAGAATGCATGTTGTGCACCTTGTAAATATAAATAAATAAGATCAAGAAGTTGTCGGATCCTCAATATTTCTTCCTTGAAACTTAGAAAGACATTCAGTAATGTGAGGTTAATCTCGAAGGAATTATCCGTTTATGGTAATCGCATAGGAGTCGGAAGATCTTTTTCTCTATCTCCAATGAGTTCCCACGTATAAGTATTGCCATTATTTTGGAATGGATTCGGTATTGAATGTGCACCAACAATTTTTTTTCATTATGCTATCTGTAGGACAAATCTTATCTTTTGTTGTTGTAACAGGCTTTGTTTGACAAAACTGGAGGATTGTGGCTGAAATGATATTTGCTCCAGCACTGTCATCTTGTTCCACTTGGTTGTATTTTCATTCTACGAATTAAATATTAATTTCAACCTTGATAATCTGCTCATAAATAAGCAACCAACACACAAAATCAATTGGTAAAAATTTGATATCAACTAATCGCTCCCTGGCAGGGGCGCCAATTTGATGATTGTTGTTTAGTGTTGTGGGATACTCCTCCCCAGTTGGTTGATCGTGGTTCACCAAAGATGTGCCTGCAAAAGAGAACTCAGAGGTGGCTCCGGGGAAACAACTCTAACGCTCAAGTCAATAGTTTTCTTTCTACAATCAGGCTTCTCTAATTTAGTTGCACTTACCCAGATTTGTCTCATTTTCCTCCTTTTATAATATGTTGTGAACGTGGTTCTGCTTTGTTTTGAACTGTCATCGTGTGTGTAATCATAGGGCCGAGAAACATAGTTCGTGGCTAGCGACCGGTCAAGGCTTGCGCTATTCTTGGCTTGTGGTCTAGCACCGTTCCCTCTACGTTCATTTGACCTAAACTCACTTCGCTACTTCGGTTCAGGCTTTGCGCGTGGCTTGTGCTTACTGCTTGTTTGGACTAGGTATGGACCATAAGCCCCCCACCCACCCCCCTAGCCATGAAAACTGAGTGACATGAAGCAAATTCTTGGAAGTGATTGAATGCAAACCGAGTTCTTAAACTCATTCGTCATTCAACTTTACCTTCGTAGGAACTGCAAAGTGCTAATAGTTTCGTGGCTGTAGTGACCCTCTGTCTACTAACTCTTCTGCTTTCAAAATTTGAAATTTGAATTTCCCATTTTTACTGATAAGGATCGCAACGTCATTTATATTTGAAAGAGCTGTGATTCTTTCAGCCTTTCATGCTGATCGTTTCTGGATTTCTCTAGCGTTTGTTACCCTACCTCATAAATGGGAATTTCAAACGATTTTTACCATTTAGTGTGATGTCTATTCACCTTCCACAGTCTTTTCGATATTTGTGAAAGGTAATTCACTTTTGTGTCAGAGTTTCATCATTGCGTTTCCAGAACTGTTCCTCTACCTTGATTTTGCTGCTTTCTTTCTTTTAATATAAATACTGGGACTCTTTTATTTTCTCAATTTCACTTTTATCCTCTGGTACAATCTTCGTCTCCTCTGGCCAATTCTAGGTTTCTGCGCATCACTTTTCGTCATATTTCTGAAGAGTAAGGTTTGTTTCAATCTCCTCCTCACTTATTGTATGCTCTGAACTTGGTGACATATCTCTCTTCTCCAACTTCTTGACATAATTTTTGGTTGTTTTGTACTCGTTCTATTGACCGGTCATCGTCTCCGACGAATTTCCCCTAATTTTGTTCAAATTGACTTTTATTCACTATCAATTCCCCTGATTAGGTTCTTGCTGTTTCTAAATCTAGGCTCATTATTTATCGCCATGTCTACCTCTAACAATGTTGAATCTCCCTTAGAATATGGTCATTCCGGTGTGGATTCTGGCAAAGTTGTTGGATCCTCCTCTACGCACAGTATATTGTATGGGCTATATTTTGAAGAATTAAATAATTACTTTCCCTTTTTAGTCCTTTAAACCTTCATGCTCGTGCGAACAATGAGTGTGTTTGCATTCCACCGCCTGGTTATATATCCTGCTACCTAGCCTCTCTGAACTTTGGCCTTTATTTTCCTCTTCCCTAACATGTGGTAGATATTTTGTGTTCGTATAAAGTAGCCTTGTCCCAATTTCACCCCAAGGGCATTGCTATCATAATGGGGTTTCTTCAGGTGTGTGAGAAAGCGAACATAGATTTTACCCTTGAGTAGTTTCATAACTTCTAACATCTCCGAAAAGTTAAAAACACTATAGATGAGTTCACCTTTTACCCTGTAACCGTTGGTGTTGAGCTCGTGTGTGGCTTTCCTAGTATGTTGGTCCAGGGCATACGAAATATTTATTTATAGAGTTAAAACAAAACCCCGAGGTTACTGTGCCATCCTAGAGTTCCCAAATCTAAGCTTCCTGGTTTGAATGTCTATTTTACCAAAGAGACGAAGATCATGGTCACATTTCGTGCTCATACACAACATCTCCTCCATGCTGAATCTAATGCTAAAGGTGTTTTGTCTGTTCTTGTTTTTGATGTGTTTGGTCTGTAATCTTTCTGATTATAACGAACGGTTACTATGTTTTCATATATTCATTTAACCTAAGTTGATTCTTACGTTTCAGATAATTTATCTGAAGGCAATATCCATGGGCCCTTTTTTGATGGCGATAATGAGGAAATGGTTGAAGTCATTGTTCAGCCAAATGATACTATTGTTGGTAACACTCTATCAAGGGTGTTAACAATATTGGCCCTGACGGTAAAGGCAAGGCGAAAGAGAGAGGGTAGACAGGTAGTCGTCGCACCACACGTGAGCCAAAACCTAAGCACAAAAGGGATAGGGTTGACAAACCTTCAGGTCATTTGATCCCTCCCTTAAAAAAAGGCCATGTCAGTCAGTCTCATTCGCAAGCTCTAATGCGAATTGAGGGTTCCCTAATGGAGGGGATGATATCTGATATATTCTCTAACCATTCTTTACCTAACATGCTGGCTACAGTGAGTCTACATCCTAATTTTTTGTCCATGATATGCCAGCAAACGTTGTTCCTTGTGTATTCGTGTGTTAAGTTCGCTGAAAGCCTTCAACTTTTGAGTGATCATCTTTCTAAACTCCATCCTGTTGATGAGTCACTGTTAGAGAATTATAAGACACAAGAGATAAAATGTGCGACTCTAGAAACTTCAATTAAGGCTGCTGAGGAGAAAGTGGTTGTTGATAAGAAGAGGGCAATCACAGCTGAGGAGCGTGCCCATCTTGCAGAAACAGAAAGGTCTAAGCTTTGCGTTGAGTTAGAGGAAATGCATACCAATGGGCCCGCAAACCCTAAATACCCCCAACTCATGGTGGATCGATTTCTCAAGACAAAGTCATTTTATAAAATTTTTTGAGGATGTGTCGAGGGACGCTCGCATCATTGGATATTGCTAGGCTGTTAAGGATCAACATGAGTGGAACCCCTGTGATTGATTTGAAGAGCTTTCCTGTGATAAAAAAAGTGCGTTTAGACATTGAAGAAGAAGAGGGCAGAGCTGAATAAAGATTTTATTGCCAAGATTGCTGATGTGGGAAATCCTTTTGCTTTATTGTCGCATCTTTCCAGCCTTCCTAGTCTTCCCTCTTTGGGAGAGCTAAAGAAGTGAGAGGTGGATTTCCTAGATTATCTTCCTTTCGGTTCTAGGATTGAAGCTTCGGTCCCTAATCCTAATGCTAGCGTGGCCAGTGAGGCTATTGTGAGCATTGAAACTCATGCCCAGCTACCAAGCAAGGAAAATTCCCCTCTACCACCAAGCCAGGATGCCACTGCCCTTGTTGCTCAGCCCCAGCCTAACCCCGAAGTTAGTTAATCTCTAGTGTGTTGGGTTTTTATAAACTGTAAACATGAGACAATATTTTGCTGTATGTTTGCATTATTAATGTACTTTTGGTCATGGATATTGGTTCATTCTTCCATGTTTTCAATTTCTTATTGCCTTATTTGCATGCAGGGCTTCAATATTTTGGTTGATAAAAAATGCCTGAAAAGGCTTGACTTTATGGGGTGTAGTGATTTTTTTTGAGCCTATTAGTTTGCTTTGCGCCACTTACTATTTCAACAAAGAATGTGAGGGGATTGTTTCCTCCGACCGCTTTTCTCGTGTTGACTCACTTCCCATATACATTGGGTGGAAACTCAATATTCCATCGGAACCTTCTTCTTCGTCTACAAGTTGTCATTGTAGTAAGTTTATTCCTGATGGGTACAATATTGAATCGCTTAGCAAAGACATCATTCGTAGTTTAGCTGATCTTGAATATGCCGGCAAATATATACGATCGCTTAATCTCCCTATTCATGTGGAAGAGTGAGCATTTTCTTGGGCATACGTTTGAAGTACATACTTCCAGATATTAATGATCTTGAAAAGAAGTGGGATACGACTATGTAGGATACCCAGGATGCTTTGTACAATTTTCGTAGGATTTTGAGCGAGCAGAACAGTTTTATCTATCGTCAACAGTTGAATATGATGAAGATGCTTCGTTAACAGGTAGAGAAGCAAGACCCGCAAGGCCCATCAGAAGACTTTGATTATTGACTAGCAATGTGCTTGTATTGATGATTTGCTGGAAATGTTGAAGAAAAACCTGGATGAGTGTGACCATTTATCATCTTCTGCTCTTGGTTGGCGGAGCAAGTTCGACAAGAAATTTTCCATAAACACGCAAATGCAAAGTGAAAATGAGGAACTTTACGTTGAATGCATTCGTCTAGATTCGTCCATCCACCAACTGGAGCAAGCTTGTGTTGAGTACAAAGACATGCTTGAAACTCTTCCTTCATCATCTCATCGACGTACCAGTCATGAGGATCTATCTATTAGAGTTGGCGAGCAGGGGGTTAATTTTTCTGAGGTTGTACATGATCATATTCGTAGCTTGGAAGATACGATACAAAATCTAAGGCTGAGATAGCGCGGTAGAAGAAAATTTTTAAGGTGATGAGTATGCAGCTGGACCGCGAAGAGTTTGGGCCTATAACCGATTTCAAGGCATATTATGCTAAGAATCTTGGCCATATGGAACGAAGGGGTATGTTTCGTCACCCTGCTATCTACACATGAAATGGCGATATAATCATCTTGTTAGCGAGTCGCGTGAAGCTGAAGAGAATCGACGTAAGGCTGTGGACTTGCCCCACGAGGTTGAGCATAGTCGTAATAGTGGTGGTTTATCCTCTGCAGGATTGTTGCAAGCATCCAGGCGTAGATAGAATATAGTTGTTGTTTCAAACGTTATTGATGTACTTTCCGCTTTTGGATGTTGTGATTGTTTATCTGTCTTCCTTCTTTTGGGTGTCATTTGACTTCGTTAGCTTCTTTGACTCGTAATACTCATTTCCAATACTTTTTTGAATAATAAAGATATGTTTATTGCGAAGCTGAAGGATCTATAACTTGCTTTAGTTGATAGTTTGTAGCCAAATTTGCCTTGCAGCAAGTTATATAACTTGCTTTGGTGAGTGATATGCGAAGCTGCAAGATCTATTGCTTGCTTTTGTCGCTGTATTGGAGGCAGATTTTCCGAATAGCAAGATCTATAGCTTGCAGTTTTTTGGGTTTGCAAAGTTACGAGATCTATTGCTTGCTTTCGCTTCATTATGGCCATATCTGCCATATTGGCAAGTGCATGACTTGCTATAGCTTGTGTTTTTTGAATTCGTGAGTTGAGTAGTGCTCGTGATTAGCACTTATGCTACTATCTCTTTCGTGATTGTATGTTAAGAGTGTGTAACTTAGCTTTACGAATGTGAAGTAAAGATGCTTGGAAAAGAATGATTTTACTTTGGGAAAATCATACTGCGATAATGTCGCCTTCAACACAAACCAAAGGATCGAACAATAACCATGATCATTTCATGGTTTCTATACATGTGAGCTAGCATTTCCTGCCATTTAGCTGATTCTACACATAAAAATTTCTTAAGTTAACTATGTGCCAAGTGTTAGGGACACTACTACCATCCATCCTCTCTAGCTCATAGCAGTTTGATCGGTGCACCTTCGTTATCATGTACGCCCCTTCCTACTTTGGGAATAATTTTCCTCTTTCTTCGGCTAAGCTAGCTTTGTTTTTCCTTAGTACCATATCGCCAACTTGAAACTGCTTCTCTTTGACCTTTTAGTTGTACGTTCTTGCCACTTATTCTTTGTACTTAGCCTCGTTGATTGTCGCCTTCTCTATTTTTTTCTTCAAGTGCATCCAAGTTCAACTTAACCTATTTTGGGTTGGCGTCCTCCTTGTGTTGCCCCACTTGAAGACTGGATTGTCCAAACTCTAATGGGATTACTGCTTCGTGGACATATACTAGACTATACTGTGTCTCTCCTGTTGGTTCTCGCACTGTTGTCCTGTATGACCACAAAGTGTTGGGTATCTTGTTAACCCAACTCGCACGCTTTCCTTCTAATCTCTTATTGATTCCTTGAATAATCGTTCTATTAGTTACTTCCACCTCTCCGTTTGGTTTGGGGTGAGCAACAGAAGTGAATTTCTGAGTTATTCCTAGCTTTAGACACAATTCCGTAAAAATCCCTCTTGTAAACTATGTGTCATTATTGGCAGCAATGGTATGTGGTATCCCAAAGCGACAAACTATGTTCTGCCAAACGAATATTCTTGCAGCTTCTGCCATTACCCATCATAGTAGCTTTGCTTCTACCCACTTGGTGAAGTAATCTACCGCTATGATTAAAAAATTGGAATTGCTAGCACCCTTCGGGAAAGGTCCAGCAAGATCGATCCCCCCTTGTCAAAAGGCCATGCTTCGTATATTCCAGTCAATGCTGACTGTGGCTTGTGTGATATTGGAGCATTCATCTAGCAGGTTTTGCATTTGAGAACAAAGTTGTATGCATCGTTGAACATGGTTGGCCAGTAAAATCCTGCTCGAATGATCTTCTTTGTGATCGTTCAAGACTCTTGATGTGATCCACACAGTCCTTCATGTACTTCTTTCAAGATTTCCTCCGCTTGTGATGATCCCACACATTTTATCCATGGAGATAAATAACCTTTTTTTATAAGGTTCTGTCCTGATAAGCATAGTTGCGTGATCGCATTTGCAGCTTCCTAGCTTTGTTTGTTGGCAACTTCCCGTTGTCAAAGTACTCAATCAATGGTGTCATCCAGCTTAACTCTGGTTCTTGAACAACCAAAACATTCATCCCTGTCGTGCTTCTGATCGAGATGATTTCCACGTTCACAACTTTTCATTTGGCTAATGGGTCAAATCCCGTTGTTGCCAATTTGCTTAAGGCATCTGCCTTTGCATTTTTTCTCCTTGGGATGTGTTGTATATTTAAGTATTGAAGGTTACGTATTTCACTAACTGACCTTCCCGAACTTCATAATCTCCATGTACTTGTTGGAACACTATTTGTGAATCGCTAAATGCTTGAATGCTCTTCACCTTCCTGTCAACTGTGAGTTTTAAGCTGTATATTAACGCTTCATACTCTGCTTTGTTATTGGTGAGTGAGAAATCAAAGCGAAGTGAGTATCTATATTTTCCTCCGCTTGGATCAACTATCCGCAGTCATGCTCCTCATCCTTCCTTGCTAGATGCCCTATCTATGAACAACTTTCATGCAAAATCTTCCCACTTAGTCTTTCCTTTGTCCCATTCCTCGAACTGTTGTGTTTTTGCTTTTTGCGTCCCTACGCTTGTCATTTTTATAATGAAATCTGCTAAAGCTTGTGCTTTAATAGAGGTTCGTGACTAGAAATGAATTTCAAACAGTCCTAATTCAAGGGCCCACTTGGTCATTCTTCTAGATGATTCTGGTTTGCTCAAGATGTTGTTGACTGGGTAGTCGGTATAGACAACAATCGTATGACTCTGAAAATAAGTTTGCAATCTTTTTGTCGAATATATCAATGCCAGGGTCAACTTTTTCATGGGAAGATACGCCCACTTGGCTTGTTGCAATATTCTGTTAGTGTAAAACACCGGTATCTATTTTTGGCCTTCTTGCCTAACTAGTACTGAGCTTACTGCATTAGCTGAAACCGCTAAATATAAGTATATCGTTTCTTCTTGGACTGGTGCTTTTATTGTTGGGAGTGTCTGATGTTGATCCTTCAGTGAATCATATGCTGATTGGCACTCTTGATTCCAACTAAACTTTCTTGCATTTTTGAGGACTTCGAAAGTGGGAAGTGCTTTCCCGCTGCTTTCTAGAAAAACCTACCGAGTGCAACGATTGATCCCATTAGGATTTGGACTTGTTTCACTATTCGCGGTTTGGGGAGTTCAACGATTGTTTTTATCTTCGATGGATTGGCCTCAATCCCTTTAAAGGATAGCTTATACCCCAGAAATTTACCTGCTCCAACCTCGGTTGTACACTTCTTCAAATTAAGCTTCATTCTGATCGTGCTCAATGTATCCAGGGTTTTAAATCATATGTGAAGTCAATTATTTGCTTGCTCTTGATCACCATATCATCTGCATATGTTTCCATGTTGCGTCCAAATTGACCGCGAAACGCGTTGTCAACCACTCTTTGGTATATTTCCTCTGCATATTTCTGTCCAAACGACATCTTCACATAGCAGAATATTCCAAAGTTTGTTATGAAAGCCATTTTTTCTACATCTTTAGGATTCATCAATGTTTGATGATATCCTTTGTAGGCGTCTAAAAAAAAGCGAGGACTTCAAATCCCGAGATTGCTTCCACTATTTGATCAATCTTTGGTAGGGGGTAACAATCTTTTGGGCATGCTTTGTTCAGTTTGGGTAAAATTAATACATATTCTCCATCTTGAGTTTGCTTTTTTTTATTACCATTACTGGGTTTGCTAGCCATGTTGGGTATATCACCCTTTTATGATTCCAGCTTGCAACAGTGCCTTTACTTCATCTTCAATTGCTTTTTGCCTATCACTGGTAAAACTCCGTTGTTTCTTTTTGACTGGCTTGATCATATCAGCAATGTTCAAAGAATGACTTTACATGTTCGAGTCAACTCCCCCCATGTTTTGCACGCTCTATGCGAACGTGTCCTTGTGCTCTCTTAGAATTTGTATTATTCTCTGTTTTTCTTGGTGTGGAAGAAATTTCCCCATCTTGACATACTTGGAAGCATCGTTGTCATCTAGAATGACATCCTTTTCCTTCCCCAATTCCCACTGCACGATCCACCTAGGTGAGTGGGTCACTACCGGTGATAGTACTAACCATCTTTGGTGGTTTCATGGTTCGTCCTACTTTCATTGCGATGGCCATGCTTTGCCTGGCGGTTTGTTGATTTCCCCTTACTATTGTGACCCTTGTCGGGGTTGGAAATTTCATAACCAAATGGTATGGAGACCAAATCGCTTTCACTCTGTTCATCCATGGTCTGCCAATGATAGCGTTAAATGAATTTGGAGCATCCATGACCATGAAGTCACAGATAATAGTGCAATTCTTCTCATTTTCTCCAATTGTCACGGGTAACTGGATGTTGCTAAGCTTTGTTTATGCTTTTCTTGTGAATCCAACGAATGTGGATGTTGGCTTCTTCAAGTCACTTCTTTTGAATCCAATCTTGTCAAGGGAATCCACAAAGAGGATTTCTACTGCACTTCCATCATCCAAAAATACTCTATGGACAATTGCATTCCCAATTTTGGCTATAATAACCATGGGGTCATTGTGTGGTGAAGTGCCAGGAACAACTTCCTCTTCGCTAAATGTGATCGTTTCATCCATGCATAATCTTTTGTCCATGGGCTCCTGTGGGGGCAAATACCTAGCTTTAGCCTTCCAAGCATTATTTGACAAAGATTCCATTGATCCATGTATGGAGAAGACCACTTTTTCCAGTGCTTCATCAGGCAGATCTTCCTCATAGCCTATCACCACGGTCATCTTTTGGGCTCTGTTCTGGGTTTTCGCAGCTACCTGGGTCTTGGGTACAGAGCTTCCCACCTTGCTTGGCTCGTTGAACCTATTACTACTTTCTTTCATCCTGTATTGTCCTAGATAACCATTTCTCAAGTTTTCCTCTATATGCCTCCGCAAACCTCTACAGTACTCTATATCATGCCCATGGTCCTTGTGGAAAGAACAATATTATTCCCTTGATCTCTTCTCTGGGTGGGGGGCTGCCATTGGTCCAGGTTCGCAGAATAGTTCTTTGTTTGCCTGCCAGATCCCTCTTCGTAATTTTGTTAACGAGGTCTCTTGGGACAAGATGCTTTGTATTCCTATTTCTTTTCCTTTGAAGGTAAAGTTTCCTTTCCCCTACTTTGCCAAATTCCTTTGCAAATCCTCTATAGCTCTTTTCTTGCCTTGCTCCCGCTCAATTTTACAGTTGTTGGCTTCCTTGGTCCACACACTCCTTTGAAAGTCTCTTAGGTTCTCTGGCATGTTTTTTGTTAGTTCTTTGTAAAACTCTCCTAATCACATACCTCCCGTGAATGCACCTAAAGAAGACTGGAATGATAGATCCCACACATTTAGACTCTCTATAACGAACCTGCTGTAATATTCTGCCAAACTTTCGTCGCTTCGTTGGGCTATGTTGTCCAAACCTGCAATTGTTTTGGTGAACTTCTTTTTCTGATAAAACCATCCCAAAAAAAAATCTGATAGTTGTGACCAAGATGTTATGCTTCCACATGGTAAATCCTCATACCACGTAGTCATTTCCTAACAAGAATATGGGGAACGCCTTGCATACTAACTCTATTTCCGCATCGCGAAACCTCATGTTATTGCAATATGAGTGAAGGAACTCCTTTAGGTTTGTTGTTCCATCATAGATTTTGACATGCAATGGTAATTTAAGTCCTTTGGTATTTTGAAGTTGCAGAGATGCGGTGCGAGAGGTGACTTGTCTATTTCATCCTCTACAACTATGTCTCTCAACTCGTTCTCATATTTACAATTGTTTTGAACCACTTTCTGACTTAACTTTGGGGACTTTGGTTTAAGAGTGGCAAGGAATTGATTTTACAATTGCTCTTTGTTGGCTTCTAGGAATGCAGCGAATGCTCGTTTTTCTTTTTCCTTGTTCAGGTTAGGAGACTCTGCTTCTTCTTCTTCCCCATCATCTCCATTGTGTCCTTGTTCCCTGCTGAGGGATGTGTTCCTGATCTTGGCTAGGATGTGCATTCATATTCCTTCTCATTGTTTGTTCTTGAGTGTGGTGATTTTGACTCCTTTCACTTCTGGTGAATACCATTATCATCTACGTTAGAAATGAACAACTAGAAAAAATTGTTGGTCCGCACAGACGGCTCCAAATGTTGTGGTATACATCTCTAGTTGGTTGATCGTGGTTCACCAAAGATGCGCTTGCAAAAGGGAACCCAATGGTGGCTCGGGGGAAACAACTCCAACGCTCAAGTTAGTAGCTTTCTTTATAGAATCAGGTTTCTCTATTTTAGTTGCACTTACCCAAATTTGTCTCTTTCATCCTCCTTCTATAATATGTTGTGAACGTGATTCCGCTTTGTCCAGAACTGTCATCGTGGGGTCGAGAAATGTAGTTCGTGGCTGGCGACCAACCAAGGCTTCTTTATTCTCGGCTCATGGGCTGACATTGTTCCCTCTACATTCTTTTGACTCAAACTTGATTCGCTACTTCAGTTCAGGCTCTGCTTGTGGTTTATGCTTACTGCTTGTTTGGGCTAGGTATGGACCATTTATTCACCAAAATAATTATGCAATCTCAAAAGATGAAATTATTATAACAGAGAACATAGTTGATCAACGAGGAACATAGCAATTTCTAAAATTATAATCACTAATAAGAACTTAGTATAGCCACTACACCTTCGATTTAAATAGTTGTTTATAATTAATTATGAAATAATTAAACTATTAATGAAAAATAGATGAAAATCTTTTGAATACTAAAATCCTTAACATGAGTGTACCGTCTTCCTCCACAAATCTCGGAGAAGATTTTTTTACCATTGCTCTCTGCACTCGAAGCCTTAGGTTTCCGGCACTGCCAAGATGGCAGGGCCAACTGCTGACAAGGCTCAACCTTTGTCTTACCCCCAAATCACCTTAAAATCTTCTCAATCTCTGAACCCTCTGAATCCTATGAACAGTACATTACCGTACAACCTACTAGAGGTCCCTTCATTCCAAAGCCCAGAATCAATCACCTAGGGGAACCTAGGATCCACATAACAGACGAAGAGTGTGCAAAACTTGAAGTTCTATTAAATGGACTCTCGTTGGAAAATTTTCCAGATCCCGCACCAAATTAGAAAAGTTATGCCGGGATTTCCAAACAACCAGTTATAAGGGGCATCATGACATTTTTTTTCCAGATAATCGCCAAGTACTAATCCACTTTCCTATATCTGGTGACTATTACAAGTATTGGATGCACAAATTTTGGAACTTCGGGGCATATTCAATCCGCATCACCAAATGGGGCCCTCAATTCTATCCAAATTCTGACTCTCCAGTTGTGCCGGTATGGATCGCAATGTATGGCATTCCTCAATAATTTTTTTATGAATATGTCATGCTTTCACTAGGTAATCTTGTTGGCCTGCTTAATAAAGTCGATAAAGGAACTATCAATAGAACCAGGCCACATGTAGCAAAAGTGTGTGTTGAGTTAGATGTTACTAAGCCTCTCTTAGAACGTATTTGGATCAGTTATGGAGATTCTAGTTTTTGGCAATGCCTAGAGTATGAAAGAATCCCAGATTATTGCTCCAAATGGTATAAACTAGGACATCTAAAGTCTAATTGCAAAGCTGATCTTGTTTCTAATAAAAAAAATCATTTTAGAGACCAACTAATGATGAAACAAAAGGCCTTGAACCAGAAAAAATTGCTAAACCATCTTCCTTTGGTCTATTAATGAAGGGAAAAAAACTGATAGACACTGATGTTACTAACCATGCTATTGAGAATGCCGCCTAGGGAAAGAATGGCTATAATATTTTTCAGGTCTTAACCCTAGAAAAGTGTGGTTTTCAATTGAAAAGCAGTCTTAGTTGGAAACCATCTTTGCCAAGGATATTGGAAAAGCTAAAAAAGAACTCATAGCCTCCCTAATCCTGCAAAACACTAATCAATCAGAAGGAAATCAACAAGCTGAACCAATATCAGTTTCATCACAGGCAACACGATCACCACGGCTCTGCCAAAGTCACAAGATGATCTCAGCAATGCTAATTTACTTAAGGCTCAGGTTCCTTCTACAATTCCCAATATACCAACTGTTAATGTTTCTAATACCACTCAAGCAACAAGACTTAATGACATAGAATCTGTTTCATTTGTTGAAAAGGTACAGTGCTTAATGAGGAAATTCAAGATCCTGATTCAAATCCTGAAAGGGAAAGTAATAATGAGCCTAAACATAATACTAGTCTAATTTAGAATGGGGATTTTATAGAAATTAATGCTAGACTTGAACCATTATAGTCATCAGGTTCTAAAAATGTTAGCAGCAACTCCCTAAATTGGTTTAACACCGATTCTTGCATAAAGAAAGGAAATACATTGAAAGCAGATTGTGTTATAACCACTGAACTCCCTCAGGAAAATATATCTGCAAATCTCTTCTCTTCCTAGAATAGATTCGATAGCCTCTTAAAATTTGCATGTTCACAAGCTACAGAGTATGGACCTCAAAAGTGTAGCACTGGAGCAGCAAAGCAAGACAAGGAAATACACAAAGAAGGACTACACTCCTACTCCAAAAATGGCGGTAACCCATTCCTCTTTGACTTTTAACCCATGCATTTTTTAAATGATAGGTCTAAACTGTTGTATATGGAATGTTAGAGGCATTGGCAACACTGCATCTAAGACTAGAGTTAGAGACATTAAGCATAAACATCACATTAATCTCACTGCTTGAATTGCACTAATTATTCAGCATGATCAGCTTATGACTACTGCTTTTGACTTGGGATATAAAAATGTGTTTGCTGCCCTTAACTGCAAAATTTGGCTTATGTGGGATGATGTCTTAACTGTTGACATAGTGTTGACACGTGATCAATATCTTCTAGTGAATATTAAGTATGATCACTTTGCTAAAGAATGTCTTATAGCCTTCATTTAGGCCAAACACTCAAATAAGGCTAAGAATATACTGTGGAAATCCCTGAAATCTCTTAAGACTAAACCTGTTTTACTAATTGGGGACTTTAATGTCATTGACAATCCGGTTGAATACCTTGGCCCCTCTATTCTTGAACCCATTTGCATTGAAGACTTCAGTGCTTTCACAAATGCCTGTAACTTCTCACCTCTTCCCACCTCTAGTACTTTTTTTACATAGACATGTATGAGACCTAAGGGTCGAGTATGGGAAAGGCTTAATGGGGGTTTAGCTATTAACCTTTGGTCTAAGGATTTTCCTTCATCTTCTATAAAGGTTATTGCTAGAGAACAATCAGATTATTCTCCCCTAATTTTAAACATTAGTCCAACAATACTGGAACTGGACCAAAATCCTTTAGGTTTCAAAACTGTTAGATTAGCCACCATACTTTCTCTAAGCTAGTTTTGGATGCATGGGATATAGAAACTAATCTTGCTGGCATGAAGAGATTTTCTTTCAAGTTAAAGAACTTAAAATCATCTCTAAAAATGTGGAACAAAAATTGTTTTGGGAATATTTTTGTAGATTAAAACATCTAAATAACAATTTCTAAAAGCTTAGCTGGATCTGCAAAACCATGATAATCCCACTAATCTAACAACGTATAATTTGGCAAAGGTGGAACTAACTCTAGCCCTGTCCCAACAAGAAATCTTCTGGAAACAGAAATCACGTGTTTAGTGGTTTAAGGAACGTGATAATAACACAAAAAAAATTCACAATACTGTGAAGGCAAAGTAGTAGACAATACATCGCTTCCATTAGGGATTCCCAGGATAATTGGATAGATGATCAGAATGAAATTGGGAAGGGAGCTATGAATTTTTACTCTTCTTTGTTCACTAATGAATCTCTTGATCCCACTGGGGTAAATACAGTTGTCCTTTTAGAAAATCTTCCAGCCTTGGTAACAGAGGAAATGAATGCAACAATGTTGGAACAAGCCACTAGCTTGGAATTGTTCAACATCATCTCTTCAATGGACAGTGATTCGACTCCTGGTTCTGATGGCTTTTCATGTTCTTTCTTTAAACACTGCTGGGAAATTATTAAGGATAACTTATTGCAAGCTGTAAATGATTTCTTAAATGATAATCCCGTCCCCAAAAAAATTGCCTCTGCTTTAATTGTTTCGATTCCTAAAAAAGGTGGTTTCATCCTTTAAAGATTTCTGACCTATTAGTTTGTGTAACTTTGTGAATAAATTTTTTTTCAAAAATAATAACACAAAGACTTCAGACCATAATGTTAGCTTTAATCTCACCTGAACAAACGACATTTGTTCAAGGAAGAGAATTGGCGGATAATGTTCTTCTAATGCAAGAACTAACTTCCTTTTAAACAATAAAAACAGGGGCTTTAATGTAATTTTAAAACTTGACATGATGAAGGCGTTTAATAGAGTTTCTTGGACTTTTCTAACAAAACTACTTTTAAAATTTGTTTTAAAAACTCTCTGGTTGATGTGATTATGAGCAACATTAAAGAAGCTTATTTTTCTATACTTGTGAATGGAAAATCTCTTGGTTTCTTCCAATCATCAAGAGGACTCAAGCAAGGAGATCCTTTGTCTCCTTTCTTGTTTATTTTTATGGATGAAGCCTTCTTGAAGAACTTGAATTTTGTGTTCTAATATGCAAATATGGATTTTTTCAAGCTGCCACACTCCATGATTAAAGTTACTCACCTATCTTTTGCTGACAACACAACAATTTTCATGAAATTTATAAAGGTTGGACTAAAAACTCTCATATGCGTTCTCCAAACCTTTGAAAGAGCTACAGGTCAAAAGGTGAACTTTGAAAAATATTTTTTCTACCTCTCTAATTTTCCACCTCCAAGTATTAGGAATGTTTTTATAAAAATGAAACAGGCATAATACCTGGTAGTTTCCCTTTCAGATATCTAGGTTGTCCTATGTTAACTGGAAGGTGAAAAAGCATCTTTTTCCAAAACCTGATTGGTGTCTCTTCTAAAATCTTATCTCGGCAAAACAATTTATTTTTAAGTTAAGCCGGTTGGATGGTTTTAATCAAACATGTTCTTTCAGCCATTCCTTTTCACTTAATAATAGTTATATAACCTACAAGAGGAGTGATTGATAGGTTGCACATACTTTTTGCAAGAATAATTTGAAGGATCTCAAGTAATAATGATGGAAACAAAATTTTTTTTGGAGATCTTACCCTAAGTTATGTTTTCCTAAATTGCAGAATGGTCTTGATTTTAAAAATCTGCTTACCATGACTGATAGCTTCTCACTTAAATTCTGTTCGAAGCTTCAAAAAAACCAATCTTTATGGTCCCAGGTTATGTGGTCTATGCCAGATTACCTAAAAGTCTCTAGAACTTGGATAAGGATTGAGGAAATATTAGATATTGTTGTCACTAACTCTTTTTTACAGGTTGGAAAAGGAGAGGTCTCTTTTTGGATCTCTAACTGGACTGGTTTTGGTTCCCTCATCGATATTTGGAACAAAGATACGGACATCTATTTTCCTGATTTTTCTATTGCTGATTTCTTATCAAATAGAAGTTATTTCCTTAATCTGATAAGTGTTGGTCTGCCTGTGCATATTCTGAATCACCTTGAGCATGAAACTATTCTATATCTAGAATATGATTATACACTAATCTGGAAATTATCTGAAAATGGTGTCTTTTATTTGAAACCAGTCTATGCTTTTCTTAGACAAACAAAGGATGAGGTCTCATCCTTTAAACATTTGTGGTCTAACCTGCTGCCTAGAAAGATTTGTGTCTTTAGTTGGAAGTTGTTGAACAGATTGATAGATATGCCAGATATTTTAGAAGATCTGTCATTCAATCTTCCTTCCATATGTATATTCTGTGAACATGCAGCAAATGATACCCACCATTCTTTTAACTCTTGTAGAGTTATTTAGAATATATGGAACTATATGAACTCAGTTTTTAACCTCCCAAACCACAATTTTGTATATCTTTGTGACAAGTTCTACTTCTATTGGTCCATTGAAGTAAAAAAGAAGAAGATGATTTTGCTCAACTAATCCGCATTCTCCCATGTATAGTAACTTGGTTTATATATATAGTGTGCTAGAAATAGATTTATGCATGAATCCATAAGCCTAACACTATGCATATAATCAAGAAGATTATGACACAATGCCAGGACATATTCCTTGCTCATAAACTGAATTTCAAATGGTTAATGCTTGGAAATTTTCCTGTTTTAGTGAGGATGCCTACAATGTTAAAGAAGAAAGGGAGAACAAGTGAGATCATCCAATGGGAACTCCCAAGAAATGCAAGTTGAACACTGATGGCTCTGCCCTCAGAAATGTGGATGCATGAGCTGGCATTTTGTCAGGAATTAGCAGGGACAAGTCTAGCCAGCAATGGCCACATACCTTGGCCAAGGTAACATTATATTGGCTGAAATCGTAGCCCTGGAACAAGACTTGAATTGTCTCTGCAACAAGGTTTTTCTCCTTTACAAATAGAATGCGACTCTCTGATCCTGGTTAAGATGGTGAGAAGAGAGTTCAGAATTCCATGGCATTACATAGAAAACATCAGGAAAACCTGTAGAAAGGCTAGTAGAATTGCATATTACACCATAAGTCATATCTATAGAGAGGCTAGTAGAATTGCAGATTCTGTAGCAAAGCTAGGTAGTACATCAAAGGTACACTACTCCTTTCCCAATCTTGCTAGCATGCCTAAAGATATCAGAGGCCAAATACACTTAGATGCTATGTATTTCCCTTATCTTAGTGTCTCCTAGTTTTTCTTTTTTAGAAAAGATACTACTGGTTGACTTGTTTTCTGACAGAAAAGAAGAAAACATGGAATTAAGACATTTGAGTGCATGGTCCCATATCAACATCCTGCATAAGTGTTTAGCATGGCAGGAAGAGGGATGTTTAGCATGGAGGGGAGAAGGCAGTTTAGGCATGAGCTCTGGAGCATGCTCAGATCAGTTTGCTCATATTATTTTGCTGCACTACTCCTGCCTCACCACCTCTGGGAAAGCAAGCAACTTGTAGTAAATTTTTCCGGGGAAGCAATTTGCAAGTATCACGGAAGGCCACCTCCTTTTGTCAACAATCGGTATTGGAGGAAAAAAAGTGGAAGGCCGTATTAGGCCTCGACAGGGGGGTTAGGCCATTTTTATTTGTTGGTGGAGACAATAGAAATGGAATTCTAAAAGTGAGATGCTAAATGCTATTATCTAGATGGGTCGCTTAAATCAATTTGTACACCTTTGAATTGATTGTACTTTTTGTTACATTCTTTTTTCCCTGGGGAGCCTAATAGAATCCCCCTCACCTTGGGTGAGTTTTTATTTAAAAAAATCATAAAAAATGGATATTATATATATATATATATATCTATATATAATAATGCAATAGATTTAGAATAACTCACAGTAGTTTAAACATTAATCCTAGGCATGGGCGGATTCAATTAATGGGGGGCTGAGTTGTGCTGGAGCACCAACTCAGATCCCTCGATTAGTTGCATAAGTAATTTTTTTAACCTTTAAGCACCTACTCCCTTCGTCCAATAGTAAACTTTCTGATTGCTTTTGATTCAATCTTTTATGCAAGCTGATGTGACAATATTTTTTAATGACAAAATTCTGCTTTTGTAATCTTTTTCATGAATGATGTCATGAATAGTGTCAAAAAGTTGAAAATAATGATAAATTTGAGGGTTTAGTGGGGGTAACTTTGGTAGAATGAATGTCTACGTATGAAAATTTTACAAATATGAAGTTATTTGTGAGAAAGACTAAAAAAGAAAGTCAAAAGTTTATTGTGGGACGGGCGGAGTAATTTTATACTCAAAGAAATTAATATTGTGATCAATAAAAATAGTGAAAGATGTGAATTTCTTTGGACTTTAATTTAGATTTTGAGTGTCTAAGTACTTTGGTTTTGTATGAAGTTGATAAAATCTTATTTACGGACAACTGTGACTCAATCTAGGTTATATGCATTAGTAATATTGAGCAAAGGAAAATACATGTTGAAAGCTATTAACATTATATAATTGATGAATTTGCCTCTAAAAGTTTATAAATACTCATATAAAATAAAATGCATGTACAACAATTTTGGGACGTCACTAGGCTTTGTCCCTTCTTTTAAAATATTTTTGTACACATATATTACTTCTTTTTATTTTTTGACAGTTACACCTTTTCATTCAGTATATCAAAGCAAAAATCATTCTCCATGTATAGAGTATGAGCAAAATAGTCGTGAATTAGTGCACAAACTTGTCTACATAGATCATACAACACATGATTGATTAATTTTTTTTTTTAAAGTATTATGATAGAGGATGATTCAAATAATGTAATATTTTTTAGAGTATTTTTTTTAATGTAAGACATTTTCTATAAGTGGATGTGAGAATTGTTAGCGAGGCCTAGGCGAGACATCCAATGAAACCAAACACTTATTAAGGGATTACAATATACGCTAGGTTTAGCAGTAATAAAAAAGGAACCAAGAATACTTCTTCTGCTTTGATCCGCATGCTCCATTTCTGAGAAGTGACATTTCGGTGGTGAAGATCCATGTGCTGTGCTGCCCATTTTGGGAGTTTGAAGCCGAGTGTATACTTGAAGCTCTATTGTGTCCAAAAATCAAGTGTCCAAACACAGATGAAAAAAGCAGCTTGCAAGGATGAAAAAAGAAAAGCAGATAGAAGATATCAGTAATCAGTTTGTATCATTTTTAAAATTTTAATATGAAAAAAAATAGATACGGGGTAAGCTTCCTAGCATTGCACTTGATTAGATTCCAATCCCTAATAAATATTTATTCTGTATTTTGTATCGATATAAAAAATATAATGTTAGGGTCCAGAGCAAAAATTTTGAAGAAGACCTTAAAATACATTAGACCAACCCTATTTGAAAGTATCCGTTGATCTAGATACAAAACTTAATAGCATTAAGATTTAAAAGAACCTTGTAAAGTCCAGATTTGTTTAATTGGCAATTTGTGGAAAATTATGCAAATATGGTATTATTGTGCTGTAACATCAAAGAAGAAATTTCGGTGATATAAGGAATGGTTAAAGATGGAATCCGAGAAGAGTACATCTCGTCCAGTTGATTTGATTTGGAGAATATATCAATTCCTATATTTATGGGATTAGATTTAATTTATGGAAGTAGAATTGGTATAGAAGTTTCGGCTATGGTATGGCTAAGGATGAGATATTCTAGTTCCTTAAAGTGATTAGATTTGATAATTCCTGTCTCCAAGGGATTTGATTGTAATCTAAATATTGTGTGGAGAAAAAATTACATTCGCACAAGACTTCATGCGTACAAAACTTTCCATGTTGAAACATAGGGAAAGTTGAGATTTAGAAGTGTTATCCGCTTGAAGAATATTGCGTGGATATTATGGAAGTTTGGAGATTTCGCAATATGTGATTGTGCGTGTTATTGAAGCATATTGGATCTTTGGAAAATCCCGATAATTATGAAATTGGATTTAGGGAATATTATGGGATAGCTGAGATAAGAAAAATCCTTTATTTACGGGATTTAGATATGCTTCAGAAGCATATTTGGAAACGGAATCTTTTGGAGACAAATGTGGAGAATTTCAATTTGCTCATGGTATATATATTGATGGACATTGCGGCTGTGTAACTTACAGTTTTAATTGAAGAAAATCTGCATTTAGATTTTCATCTATTTCGAGAAGTTATCTAGAGTCATTCCTCTGTGTTCCAACATGAATTTAAATTGTTGATCAAGTTCATAATTGTATACCTTAATTCCTCAGGACGAGATCCATCGTCGATGAGTTTCGAGGTCAGAGTGAGTCTGATCAAGTTGGATTTGTAGCTAAGGGAGCTAGCAAATCCACACGTTGTAATTAGAACAGATAAGTATAGTTGTATGGTGTGCATTGCACTCTATCTTTCTGATTAGTTGATTTATTCTGAACTGGGCCAGGCCCTGCAGATGTACGTGGATTTCACCGAACTGCGTAACCAGGTCTTGTGTGTTCATGCTTTACTTTATTGCATACTTGGTTAGATATGCTATGTTGGAATACGGTAGTAATTATTGAATTAATAAGGTAAAACCAAATTTTAATTGGTATAAGAGATAAGTCACTTGTTTTACCTTGGTTTTGACAAGGAAAGTGTGATCCGATTTCACCAATGGCGACCAGAGAAGGAGCTTCTGTGTCTCGGCCACCATTGCTGGAAGGAACGAATTACAAGTACTGGAAGGGTCGCATACAAGTGTTCATAAGTTCACTGGATGAATTGGCTTGACACTATGTTGAAACAGAATGGAAAACCCCAGTTGTTGGAAGTTCTGAAGGAGGAGTATCCAGTTCTAAAGTGCCAGTAGTTAAGCCTAAAGAATCGTGGACACCAGCTGAAAAATGGGTGGCTTGGAAAACTCCAGAACATTAAATGCCATCTCTACTGCAGTAGATTAAAATCAGTTCAAACTCATCTCTACGTGTCATCAAGCAAAGAAAGCATGGGACAAGTCGTGTACGTGAATCAAAGCTACAAAGGTTGGCCACAAAATTCGAAGAACTAAAAATGGAAGAAGATGAGACTATTGCAGTATTCAATGGAAGACTCTGAGACATCACAAATATGGTACATCAATGGGGAAAATTTTACAAAGAGTCTAAGCTGGTAAAGAAGACGTTGAGATCACTTCCCCAAAGATTTAACATTAAAGTAACTGTAGTAGAAGAAGCAATGGATGTGGCCACGATGACTTTGGATGAGCTGATGGGATCACTACAAACCTATGAAATGACGTTGGAACATCCAACAAAGAAGTTGGCATTCAAAACTTCTTCATCAAGAAATAATCATGAAGATGATTGCGATGATGTAAATGAAGACCTTGTTTTTATCACAAAGAATTTCTCAAGGATGCTGAAGAAAGTGGTAAATAATAATTCTCAGGAAAGGTTTGATGGGAACAAATCACAGTTACAAGACTTTGGCAACAATCATGAACCAGGGATGGTTCAAACCACTAAGCAATCCTTAAGAAATCAAAATGGAGAATCAAGGCAGTCAGGAAGGATTCAATGCAGAGAATGTGAAGGGTATGAACATATCAAAACTGAATGTGCCAACACTCAGAAGAAGCAAGGAAAATCAAATGTTAATCCATGGAGTGAAGATGATGAAGAGGAATTGATTGGTAATTATGTGGCTTTTGGAGCAAAACTTTATGCAGATTTAGAATTTGCACTGGATGTTCCAACATCGAACAAGAAGAAGTAGATCGGTGTTCCAACATGGTTCAGGTTGCTGAAGTCCGATGTTCCAATACAGAGAAGGTATGTGAAGAATACTCCTCGAGTGACGACAAAGACAAGATTGTGAGTGATGAGGATGTCTCTAATGTATATGAAAAGATGTATGAAATGTGGCTAAAAGTTGCTGATGCTAACAAACTCTTAAAAAGGAGAAAAACATTTTAGCTGAAGAAGGAAGAGAGACGGCATGCCTAGTGGAACGACTCCGAAGGGAAATTGAGTTGGAGTTAAATCTGAGTTCGATGACAAAGATGGCTGATGTTGCTGAGACGAATATTAACATAATGAATTCTAGAAAAGCAAAAGTAGATGACATTCTCACCATGGGTCAAAGTTTTGGAAATCAACAAGGGATAGCCTACGAAAAACCATTTACTAGCACTGAGTTGTTCTAAACAAAGCACTACTAGAACTACCTCCTATAACGAGAGGAAGTTTCGTTGTAAAAAGGCTCAAAATGGTTGTAATACATTATTTACAACAAATATGGGTGTGTTTATAAAGTGGTTTTTATAGACTTGGTTGTTATTGACATTACAACTACTTTTGCATGTTTGTTGTAAAAGAAATATTTACAACAAGTATGTGTTTTGGTTGTAAAAAATCCTCTATTACAACGACATTTATTGTTGTTAAATAATTTTTGGATGTCACTTTCATTTAATTTTCTATATTAAATCTCATTGTAAATACACATTTTCACTAAATTGCTACAATATTAATTACATCATATTTATTAATTTTTACATTTAATTATGTGATTGTGAAAAGGATTGAACAATATTCTTGCTAAAATGAACACATAAAATTAATAATTGTAATCCTTCAAAAATTTATAAATATATAATAGATATTCAATTTAAAAGTCACGACATCTAAAATTTTTAAGATCACGACACAGTAATTTTAACTTTATTTACTTAAATAGAGTTTCCTATTGTTACGGAATTAGGAATTAGTGATAATTAGTATTGGTATTAGGAATTAGTGTTAATTAGTATTGGTATTGGAATTGGATTTGTATTACCATAGTTGTACTTGTATTCTGTTACCTTCTCCTAGCTGGGATAGGTATCATGTACCACTATATAATGTATTCTGAACTCATGAATAAACCCACAGATTATTACCCTTAATTCCTACATGGTATCAGAGCCTAAGATTCTGAAATCCGAAACAGAAAATTTTCCGCAGTCGTCAGTGCGTGACTTCCACGCGTTGCCAATCCGGACTACCTTTCTTTCTTACCCTTAAAAAAAACCAAAACTTCTTCAGCCTCGCCGCCGGTCCTGCCACCGCCACGCCGCCGGTCTTGCCACCGCCACGCCGCCGGTCTTGCTCCCGCTCCGCCGGCCGTCTCCTGCTTCCGCTCCCGACTCCGTCTGCCGACTCCTTCAGCAATCCGGTTCGCTTCGGTTTTTTTGGCTACTTATTATCTTATTATCTTATTATCCATTTGATTGCCATTTGTGTTATGGCTACTTTCGCCGGCGTAGTGACGTCGCCGCAAGGGTTTGCGGTGACCGCCTCCTCTGGCTTACCTACACGATCTGATTTTGGTCTTGCTCTGTCTGACGACCAATGGAGTATGACCATACATTTATTTAATCAGTTTGATTCATTATCTGACAATGGGTCCGGTAAGTCTACTTTACCTTGGATTCTTGATTCGGGAGCCTCATATCACATGACTGGTGACAAAGGTTCTCTTACTGATATTACTACTGCTACCAACACTGTCAATGTTATACTACCTGATGGATCTGTATCGTCTGCTACACAATATGGGTCTATTTGTTTTGGTGATGTCACCCTTCCTCATGTGCTCTACATACCTACTTTGCGATGCAATTTATTATCCTGTTCTAGATTGTTATCTGCCCTAAAATGTCTAGTCTTGTTTACTGAAAAATATTGCATTTTACAGAAAATCAGTACGGGGATAGTGATTGGTGTGGGTGAACAGAAAGGGGGGGTTTATTGGCTTCGTCTGTTGGATACTCGCCTTCGTCCTCATATCCTGCAATCTATTCCGACAGTTGCTTCGGTTTCTTCATCTGATTTATGGCATCAGCGTTTTAGTCATCCATCATCCACGGTGTTGTCTTCTATTCCTAATCTTGATTTTAGCACCAATAATACTACTATACCTTGCTCTGTCTGTTATAGAGCAAAGCAGACTAGGCACAGTTTTCCATTAAGTTCTACACATGCTACTGCATTATTTCAATTAGTACATTGTGATGTTTGGGGACCTTACCGTACTCCATCCTCTAGTGGTGCATTTTAGTTTTTGACAATCGTAGATGATTATTCCCGAGCTGTTTGGGTTTATTTGTTAGTAGCTAAATCTGAAGTGGCTTCTAGATTTTTAGAATTTAGTGCTTTAGTCAGGAACCAGTGGGGTAAAACAATCCAACGAGTTCGGGCTGATAACGGCACTGAATTTTTGCCTCTCCGATCTCACTTTGCTGCATCTGGGATTATTTTTGAGACATCTATGGTGGATACTCCGCAGCAGAATGGTCGAGTTGAAAGAAAGCATCGTCACTTACTCAATGTGGCGCGAGCTTTACGGTTTCAAGCCAATCTTCCTATTGACTTCTGGGGAGAATGTGTTCTTATTGCTGCCTACCTGATCAACCGAACACCGACACAGCTTCTCAACGGTCGTACTCCCTTTGAGTTACTTTATGGACAGGCGCCAAATTACTCCTTTTTACGAGTATTTGGATGCTTGTGTTTTGCTGCTCGTGTTCCAAGATACCGTGACAAGTTTGCACCAAGAAGCCGTCGGTGTTTGTTCCTTGGTTATCCTGCCGGAAAGAGAGGTTATCGTCTTCTCGACTTGGACTCCCGAGTTATCTTTAACACTCGGGATGCTGATTTCTTTGAAGACCAGTTCCCGTATTCTGCATCTCCGCAATCCACTTATACAGATGAACCTGGCGGCGTCACCACTGCACCGTCGGTTTCTTCCTCCTACCCACCGGAACCATACGACTTTTTCGATCAACCACCGGCCGCCCTTCCGTCAGTCATTACTGACCGGTCAACACTGGTCAACTCTGACCGGTCAGCTCCGGTCAACTCCAGCCGGTCAACGCCGGTCAACTCCGGCCGGTCAATGCCGGTCGATGGGCGGTCGACACCGGTCAACACCAGCGAGTCAATGCCGGTCAATGCCGGCGGGTCAACGCCGGTCAATGCTGGCGGGTCAACGCCGATCAATGTCGGCAGGTCAATGCCGGTCAACGTCGGTGAGACAACGCCGGTCAACACCGGCGGATCAGCTCCAGTCAACGCCGGTGAGACAACGCCATTCAATGGCGTCCAACTAATTCCGGTCACCGCCGGCGTCCCACTGCCCCCCGATGTCGGTCCTCCTCCACCTGCTGCCAATAATCCACCATCCACCAGACAGAGTGTTCGTGCTCGATGTCCACCGCCGTATTTGGCTGATTATGATTGTGATGATTCTACTTGTGCTCTTGTTACTGAAGACCCCCCATCTTCGACTACGTTCCCCCATACGTCATCACTATCCTCAGGTGTTCTCTACCCTCTTACTGATTATGTAAATTGTGATAATTTTTCTAGTCTGCATACTAGATTTTTGGGTACTGTAACTTCTAGTGCAGATCCCACTACTTACTCTGAGGCTTCCCGTCATTCTTATTGGCGAGACGCTATGGTTGCGGAGCTCACTGCCCTAGAGCGCAATCAGACTTGGACTTTGTCTCCTTTGCCTGCGCATAAAAAGGCCATTGGTTGTAAATGGGTTTACCGAACGAAATTTTGCTCTGACGGTACCATTGAACGTTACAAAGCTCGTCTCGTGGTTCTTGGAAACCGCCAGATTGAAGGAATTGATTACACAGAGACTTTTGCTCCAGTCGCAAAGATGAGTTCCGTTCGCTTGTTCCTGTCAGTTGCTGTTATACGTGGTTGGGAATTGCATCAAATGGATGTTCATAATGCTTTCCTGCATGGTGATTTACATGAAGAAGTGTTCATGCGACCCCCACCTGGCTATGTGGTTCCGCTTGGTCAGGTTTGTCGCCTTCAGAAATCTCTTTATGGTCTTCGTCAAGCTCCTAGGAATTGGTTTGCTAAACTGGCGCAGGCTTTACGGACATTTGGTTTTGTTCAAAGTAAGGCAGATTATTCTTTATTTGTCTTTTCCAGTGGATCGCAGTCTTTACATGTTCTGGTTTATGTGGATGATTTGGTTATTGCTGGTAGTTCTTCTTCGCTCATCTCTACGTTCAAGAAACACTTGGGTTCTTGTTTTCACATGAAGGACCTTGGTTTGCTTAAGTATTTTTTGGGCATAGAGATTGCTAGAAGACCGGAGGGGATGTTTCTCTCGCAAAGGAAATATGCTTTGGACATTCTATCTGATACAGGTTTAACTGCTTCTAAACCAATTGATTTTCCGATGGAGCAACAACATGATTTGGCACGTATTGAAGGTCCAGCCTATCATGACCCGGAGCAGTATCGCCGCTTGGTTGGGCGTCTGATATATCTAACTATTACTCGTCCTGAACTTAGTTATTCAGTTCATACTCTTGCGCAATTCATGAAATCTCCTTGTGTTCCTCACTTGCAAGCTGCGGTTCGTGTTTTGCACTATCTGAAGAGTCATCATGGTCAAGGTTTATTTCTTTCTTCTCGTAGTACTCTCCAATTGACTGCTTATTGTGATTCGGATTGGGCCGCCTGTCCTATTACTAGGCGTTCCTTATCCGGTTATTTTGTTACGATTGGTGATTCCCCGATTTCCTGGAAGACTAAGAAGCAGCCTACTGTTTCTCGGTCTTCTGCTGAAGCAGAGTATCGTGCTATGGCAGTTGCCTGCTGTGAGTTATTATGGCTTCGGTCCTTGTTGAAAGACTTAGGGGTTTCGCACACTTTTCCTATGAAATTGTTTTGTGACAGTCAATCAGCCATTCACATAGCAGCCAATCCGGTTTTCCATGAACGTACTAAGCACATTGAAGTTGATTGTCATTTTGTTCGAGATCTTGTTCAATCTGGTGCTATTGTTACTCAACATATTCGTACGGTTGACCAACCCGCGGATTTGTTCACTAAAACTCTCGGCCGTAACCAGTTTCATTCCTTACTTGGCAAGTTGGGCATTTCTGATCCGCATGCTCCAACTTGAGGAGGAGTGTTACGGAATTAGGAATTAGTGATAATTAGTATTGGTATTAGGAATTAGTGTTAATTAGTATTGGTATTGGAATTGGATTTGTATTCCTACCATAGTTGTACTTGTATTCTATTACCTTCTCCTAGCTGGGATAGGTATCATGTACCACTATATAATGTATTCTGAACTCATGAATAAACCTACAGATTATTACCCTTAATTCCTACACCTATAGCTAAGAGCTCCAATTGCATTTCTAGAATTGCATTTGAACCGGTCCTCGATAACCTGAAAGATTGAAAGGAAAAAACAGTTAAGGATAATTCTTTACCCATCTAGTATATTCTAATCTAGTTATAAAAATGAGAAGTCGTTTGACTTCTTATTGTATTCAGATGAAAAGAAAACAAAGAACTATTTTGACATAGATTCCACTTTTGTCAAGCAGTGGTGTTAGAACAATGTTGAGCCATCGAAACATTTAAACAGTTTAACTAAAGCTATCCAAAAGTACAACCAATGAGATCATGCAACTGGACAAGTAAAAGCAAGACTATAGTACCTCTAAATTTAAAATGCGATGATCAATAAATGGGGCTGCATAATTTGCAAATTCTATTTGGACACAACTTTCATCCATAAACCAGCAAACTTAAGCACCTAAAAACTAAAACCTCTGAAGAAATGAAAAGCAACAAACTATAGTTCCCAAAACACATGATAGATAACCATGCTTGGTCACTAGTTGACAAACACTGAATTAGTTATGTCAAGGAATAGAACAATTGGCCACTATAGTGTGTAGGTTATTAAGTGTACTTCTTACCAATCAAAATGGCAATAAGAAAAGCGAGGAGATAACAAAGGAAGGATATATATTAGTGAACCTTCAAATTGCGTACAAAACACTTTTCTTAAGGCTTTATTTATTCCCTTTTGTGTGCAAGTAATACAGAACAAATATCCTCTTAGGATAAGATGAAGTAAAAGTTGGAAAAGCCTGCACTAACTTCCCAACACCAAAAAAAATAGAATAAAGAGCAAGAGCTTTAGAGAATGGAAGACATGCTTCTTTTTCTTTCTTTTCTTATGTTGTGTAGTGTAGTGTAGAGTAATGTGTCTAGAATGACAAAGGAGAGCTCCTTTTATACTTGTCCAGGAGAGTTTGACATTGATGTCTTCTCTTTAATTTCATGAGTTGAAACTCTTCCATAAAATTAAAACATAAGTTTCATGAATTCATAGGATAACTTACACACTTTAAGATAACACTTACTTTGATCCTTACACTTGTATCAATTACAAGAACTACCACTTGTTTAATGTCAAGTAACTCATGCTTTACAAGTCTTTCAATTCTTTAAAATATCTAACACAGTGAGCATCAAGTTGAGTACCCCAAATTAGGTTTAACTAATCTACTCATTTTTCAACAGCACTATTACCTGTTAGTTAGTTGAAGTCATATGTAGTGTGTGAATAAAGATTGAGAACGGAAAGCAAAACAAATTACTTAGATTCCTTACATTTAGGCAACAATCAGCTAGATGCAACCATGCATTAATCATCAGTGCAGAAGGATCACTCACTGACAATATTGCTCTATAATCATTCACTTCTAATGCAAAAGTAACAAATCCAAAGCCCCTAGATCTTCCATTATCACAATCACTAATAGCTCTAGTTGTGGCAAGGGAAAATATGCAACAATTTCTCTGTACTACATGGGATGGGGGAACATGATGGAGGAGAAACTTCAATAAAAAGTAACTTTAACCTGTTCAAAAACAAGATGAGCATTAGTTTTTGAAAATTGATGTTTTCACAAGTAGTTAAGAATTCCAGGGCTTCTAATATTCATATGCCTTAAAGTAAATGTACCAAGCTAGGGGAAACACAAAGATACATACGATCTTTTATATCGAAATCTTGAGATATGAACTGCAACAAGATCCTTGGGGAGGTGAAAAAGCATACAGCTCAAAATGGTGTCGCGCAGACAAAGCAATGTCTTAAAACATATAAGGACTGTAGAACACGAACACTTGATTTAATACCTTAAAAAACTTCACCATGTTGTGCAAGAGCCTATTGCAAACTTGCTCATCAATGCTTAAGACATGAGATAGACAACATCACTACAGGTCCACATCATACAATAACTATTAACAGAGCTGAACGAATGAGCTAAAATTTCAGACCTCCAGCAAAGAGCTTTGTGGCATGCTTCTCACAGCCTGATGGAGCATCGAGTTCGATGCTTCTCACTGCTTTAGGCTTGTTACCTCCTTGAAGTAGATAAGTGGTCTTAGAACCTGAGAGAGTCAGGAAAGCACATTATTTTAGAGTTCAATTAAATCAGCATTATTTTAGAGGAATTGGTAGGAACTAGACATTACCTTTGTGGAGGATTCATCCCAACAACTTTCCAATCAAGCATTGCACTATGGAGAAATTGAAAGCTAGGAAAGAATTCACCACAAAAAATAGATTCTCTCACTAGGCCAGACAAAAAGAGAGAACTTCATTTATGCAATGAATCTAGAAGAACCATACCCTATAGGAAATAGATTCACATGAGAAATATTTACAATTAATGGAAAACATGTCAAAACTAAGGTTTTGGTGGCTAGAAAATTGGAGCGTGTACTTTTGAACTAAAGCTTTAAAAACCTTTACTTTCTGAAACCTCAATCCAAGTAATTAACATAACCAATTCAGATCACTCTTCTCTCCTAGCTGCACCGTGTTATTAATTTCTGACCTGATGGCGAAAAAAATATATCTTGCTTCTACCATTAGGATTGAAATTTTTGGGCAAATTTACTTGTTCATTCTTCATAAACAACCATATACAAGACCAGAAAATCAGCATTAACTGAGATAAGAGGGTCGTTTAGTACTTGTACAGAAAACTAAGATGCTAAGAAAAGATGGTTAAATCAAGAAGAAATATATTCAACATATGCAAACTGCATCAGAAAGGTATATTCAAAGTTCTCATCCATCAGCAAAAGAATCAACAAAACTGAACGAACACCACATGGCTTTCATCTTTCTTCAATTCCAAAAATCTTAATATTAAGAGTCATGAAAGTTGTTGCCCAAAACACAAGAAGAAAGGGTCACGGAAATAACTGAAAAATCGCTAAATTCATCAATCCAATTGAGATCATCAGCTCAAAATACAATTACTCAAAGAATCAGCATTTTAATCAGATTAAAAAATTACTTCAAGAATCAGTATTAACCAGAGTCAAAACAATAACACAAACCTGGGGGCAGGGGGTTGAATATTTTGGATTACAATTTTGGAGTTTTAGTTTTGGAGGTTAAAAATTTGGAATTTCCGGATGCAGGAAGGATTGTCAAAAAAGAGCGCTTAAAAAGAGAAGAACTAAAAATCTTTTACAACCAATATTACAGTAGTAAAAATCTTTTACCAATAATAAGGGTGGAAAAAACTTTTTACAACGGATTGATAACCAATTACAACTACATACTTTACTTCTTGTAAATCAATCGGGGGCTATTAGTACGACATCTCAGGTTTCGTTGCAAATACATATTTTTTACAACTATTTTTTCATCCTTTTGTAAAATTTGGTTGTAAAAGGGGGGTAATTCTAGTAGTGGAGGTTCAAGTTATGAAGAGAAAATTGGTCAAAACATGCCCATGAAAATCTTTAGTGTGTGGTTATTGTACCTATCAAGGTCATACTGAGGATCATTGCTTTAAACTTCTCAGAGATATTGTGAATGGAAGTCAGCCCGCAACATGTTCCAACATGGATCAAGTGTAACGGTCAAGGATGGTCAGAAAGGTATGAGCCCCTAAAATCCCTAAATTATGCTTTGTTGCTCACACTTCCCTTATTGAACACTCTAGGGATTCTTGGTACCTTGATAGTGGATGTTCCATATGACTGGATCTCAAGAGTATCTAAAGAATATCAAACCCTATGATGGTGGATTCGTTACATTTGGCGATGGAAAGAAAAACAGGGTAGTTGGAAAAGGTGGGCTATCGATAAAGGGATTTCCAACCTTTACTAGTGTTCTGTTGGTGGAAGATCTAAAGGTTAATCTCCTAAGTATCAGCCAGTTGTGTGATGATAATATGGTCGTGGAATTCCATAAGGAAAAGTGCATAGTAAAATATGGCAACAACAAAGTTCTTACTGGTATTCGGTCATCAGAAAAATGTGACTTGTTGGAACAAGAAGTGAACTGCTTGAGTATTGAATATAATGAGGTAGATCTTACAAGTGACAATGTTCCAACATCAGATGATTTCTCAGATTAGGGACGTAATGATGTTGGAACGTCAGATGAGGTAGATCTTACAGATGAAGCTGATGACTCTTATAACTTCAACGATGTTGGAAAACCGTCCTCCCCAGAATTCTCCCATGTTCCAACATCAGTGCATACTGAATCAAGCAGAAGAAAGACTCGATCGATCCCTCAGGTTAGCTATAGGGAACTTGCTGGTATACAATATTTTATCTCCCTCATTGAACCTAAGAATTACAAGGAGCATCTACTTGATGAGTATTGTATTGTGGCAATGCAAGAACAACTTGGGAAATTCGAACGCAATGATAATAAAGCAAGGTTAGTTGCTCAGGACTACACTCAGGTTGAAGGATTTGAATTTGATGAGACATTCGCACCAGTTGCCAGGTTAGAATCTATTCGCATTCTGCTTGCTATTGCTTGCACTATGAATTTTAAGTTGTACCAAATAAATGTCAAGAGTGCTATCCTAAATGGCGTGGTCAATGAGGAAGTATATCAACTCAAGAAGGCTTAGTATGGGTCAAAACAAGCACCAAGGGAATGGTGTGGGCGACTCACTACCTTTCCTATTCAGAAAGCTTATCGTCGAGGGGGAGTAAATCACACCTTGCTTGTTTTGGATATGGTCTTCGAGTCTACTTCACCATCCTTGGTACAAAATTGTGTGCCTTTAATGTAGGCCAAATTTGAGATGATTATGGTGAGAATATTTGCAAGATTTCAAGCTGATCCTAAGGAAGCTCACTTGACTGCAGTTAAAAGAAGAATTCGATATGTTAATGGGACCTCTGAGTATGAATATGGAATTCTAAGAATCAAGACTCTCATCTTGATTGGTATTGTGATTCTGATTGGGCAGAAAATGTGGATGATTGTAAAGGCATTACTGGTGGATGTTTTGCTACTGGGTCAAATCTAGTGTCGTGGTATAGCAAGAAATAGAACTCTATTTCTTTATAAAATGTTGAGGCAGAGTATCTTGCAGCAGGAGGTTTTTGCGCACAATTATTATAGATGAAGCAAATGTTTAGGGATTATGTAACTAAAGAAGGGCTTCTAACGAAGTTATGTGACAATAAAAGTGCTATTGACATCTCAAACAATCCAAGACAACATTCTTGGACAAAGCCTATTGATACAAGACATCGGTTTATTCGAGATCGGTTTGAGAAGAAAGAAGTGGTGGTTAGTGATTTTCCAATAATCGGAAAAAATTGCGAATATTTTCACAAAGCCTTTGGACTCTGCAACTTTTGAGCTCCTCAGAAAAAACTTAGGTGTGTGTTGAATTTGAGTGGGATGATTATGAAATGGTCAAGTTTGATCATGAGATTCACATGATGGTCGAATACATCAGAGAAATAGCTACTCCTGGTATTTTAGTTTAGGATGTTGAGGAGTTGGAAGGCAGTGATGTTGGTCGTGTTCCAACACAAAGTATGGAGACAGGTAGAGAAGATGTGGACATGGACATAGATGAGTCTGGTGTGATTAGATATTTTGATGCTCAAACATCAGTAGATGTGGCTGGAGAAAATCGTGATCTTGATGGAGATCAAGCCTATGTTCCAACACTAGATATGGAGATAGGGAGAGAAAGTACTGATGGAGTGAAGGAAGCTGAGCATGGTTCCAACACTAATACAAACTGAGGGTGTTGGTTCTGAAGCAGTGAAAGGATATGATGTTCCAACATCAGAGAAAGTGAGTGAAGCTAAGAGCTGCTATGTTCTAACATCAATGAGTGATGTTCCAACACAAGTTGAGCAGATTTTTGAAGCACTACTGATCAGGCTGTAGAATCAGTAAAAGAAGAAGTACGGTTACCAAGAAGAAGATTAAAGAAGAACGTGGACATCGTTCAAGGGCTGCCTCCTCAATCAAGGACACTCAGTCCTTTATTCTTTGATGCAGACTGCCATGAGAATTATGATATTGTGTGTCAGAGAAGAATTTTAGCTGAGAGGACAACTGATCTGGGTGAATATGAGGAGTGTGTATGTCGAGAAAGTTCCAGAATTTAGGGGGGGATATTATGTTACTATGTTCCAACATCCAGAGTGATTTTCAAAGATTGATGTTCGTATTTGCATAACCTCTTTTGATGAAATGCCAAAAGATGTTTGGTCCACAAAATGCCAAAGGGAGAGATTGCAATGTCCAGATTTTTTTAATTGGCAATTTATGGAAAATTATGCAATTATGGTACTATTGTGTTGTAAATCAAAGAAGGAATTTTTGTGATATAAGAAATGGTTAAAGATGGAATCCGAGAAGGGTACATCTCGTCCAGTTGATTTGATTTGGAGAATATATCAATTCCTATATTTATGAGATTAGATTTAATTTATGGAAGTAGAATTGGTATAGAAGTTTCGGCTATGGTATGGCTAAGGATGAGATATTCTAGTTCCTTATTTAAAGAGATTAGATATGATAATTCCTATCTCCAAGGGATTTGGTTGTAATCAGAATATTATATGGAGAAATAATTATATTCGCACAAGATTTCATGCGTACAAAACTTTCCATGTTGAAACATACGTAAAGCTGGGATTTAGAAGTGCTATCCGCTTGAAGAATATCGCGTGAATATTAGGGAAGTTTGGATATTTCTCAATATATGATAGTGCATGTGCTTGAAGCATATTGGATCTATGGAAAATCACTATAGATTTAGGGAATATTATGAGATAGTTGAGATAAGGAAAATCCTTTTATTTATGAGATTTTGATATGCTTCAGAAGTATATTTGGAAATGTAATTTTTTGAAGACAAATGTGGAGAATTCCAATCTTCTCATGGTATATATATTGATGGACATTACAGTTGTGTAACTTTTGGATATAATTGAAGAAAATCTGCATTCAGATTTTCATATCTTTCGAGAAGTTCTCTAGAGCCATTCGTCTGTGTTCCAACATGAATTAAAACTGTTGATCAAGTTCAAAATCGTACCTTAATTCCTCAGGAGGAGATCTAGCGTCGACGAGTTTTGAGGTCCGAGAGAATATAATCAAGGCGAATCGGTAGCTAGCAAATCCACACGTTGTAATTAGAACAGATAAGTATAGTTGTATGGTGTGCATTGTACTCTATCTTTCTGATTAGTTGATTTATTTTGAACTGGGCTAGACCCCGCAGATGTATGTGAATTTCACCGAACTGCGTAACCAAGTCTTGCGTGTTCATGCTTTACTATACTGGATACTTGGTTAGATGAGCTATGTTGGAACACGGTAGCAATTATTGAATTAATTAGGTCAAACCAAATTTCAAACCTCATATACACAAATATTCAAGTATTCACAATTAGTAATTGTTTACTTTATTGTTTCTTGTCTTGTTATTACAATTTATATCTGTTATCTAAATTTTACAAGAACTCGTTGCATGCTAACCCTTCCAATGATTACGTATTGGTGGAATTAATTAGCATTATCCTAATCATAATCAAGTTGATAAGGTTTCAACACATCTGGAATACATTCAATCAAGCACACATAAGAATCAATTACAAATAAATTGGGTCTCACGGTTCATAAACTAATTCTTGTTATTCTATGACGATATATGAATTTTTTTTTTAAAAAAAAAGCATTCCAAGATGCTGGAAAAAACACCCAGCGGCAATTACAATAAGTGGAATTGGCATCCAATCTAACTAGCCTCTAGCAATAACTAACATATTGCAAGGATATCTAAATTACATGTCAACCAGACTGATCGTTCGTACTATTACAGACCAGAGATCCAATAAAAAACACTGTAACATCACCCTCAGGGATATTGATTTGCTTCCTGTGAAAAACATGACCACTTGGCAAAGAGGAGCGTATCACGCATCAATATCAGTGCGCCAAACATGGATATTCTACAACTGTATTACCACTTGATCCAACTACGATCTATGTTGTCCAAACTGTAAACACCTTGAAAAACACAGATCTCACGAACCCAAATTTATGAAAAACCCAAAAATAAAACCACAAACGAAATTACGAACCACAATTCTTACAAGCAAATCGAGAATAATACATCAACATGAATAATTAAATTGAGTTATCATCATGAATACAACGATCTAATCGATCATGTCGAATAACAAAACTAATCCATAGAGATAAATCTCACAATTCAATGACAAAAATATGAATTAAAATAAACTATTGTTCTCCATTTCCCCTAATGGAAAGATGGAAAAAAAACTTGAAGAAAAGGGTTGCGGCGGAGAGAGCTGCGACTTGGCTTGGAGAAGGGTTTTATGGATATGCTTTTCATTAATTTTGTCTTTAACTGCCTTTCTAAAGTGTCCTATGACGATATATGAATGAGCAACCCATAATATGCAAGAAAAAATCGGAATAAAAATAACTCACAATCATGATATCAATCGAGTGATGAAATAAGAAAATATTCCCATAATAAGGGGGTTGTTTGGTCAAACCGAACTGACTAACCAGAATTCATAAAACAAATTTATTCTCTGCGAAAATCTTCTATAGTAGTTTCTGAAAGTGGATATGTCCATAAAGTCTAATCTGAATTCCCTCAGAGACTAACACATTCAGAGGAATTTTTTTTTTTTAAATGAAGACCACCATGCGGTGGAGGGCTATTTATTGGGCACCCTAAACCCTTAATAATAAATGAAGAAGCAGTAATTAGCCATAACTGCTCAGTCAGTACAAGAATAACTCCTAAGCTAAAGGAGGCCAAGAGCCCGAAGCAAAACAATAGCTCCCAAAAGTCAATGTGATGGGTTTGTAGGACCAAAATATTACCTAGCAGATCTGACAGACCGCAAGGGTACAACTATCTCACTATACCTAGTGATAATAAGGAGCAGGTCGGTGATCAACGAATCGAAACACCACTTAGCCACCTATATCACTAGGACAATAGGAGCAAGAGACAGAATGGTACAAAGAATACACAAAACAGTAAAACAGCACCAAATGCAGGAGTGAGGGTGCAGCTCAGAGAAGTTTTTTGGTTGCTGAAACAATGGCAGCATCATTTCCTGAAGCTGAAGGAGCAAATATAGGTCCTCTGATTGAGAGTGGTGGCAGTGAACAAACCTTAGGTCCTGTCAAAGAAAAACATAAGAAAAAACAGTTAGTAGCATCAATTCTCCTAAGAAGGGGATCTAACTGTAGGAATCTCTAGGTCATCAAGACAGAGTAGCCCTTTGGTTCTTGCAGGCAGATTCGACCAGCTGAAAGATTGGTGAGTCTTAGTAAGTAACATGAACTTAGCAAGATCATCAGCAGGTTGGTTTCCTTGTCTGAGAGTGTGTATCAGTTTAGTATTCCCCAAAGAGATGTGAATGCTGTCCATAAGATTAAGAAATTTCCAGTGTCTAACAGATGGTAGTAAAATCATATTAATAGCATTTAGACAGTCAGATTCAATCACAACCTGTTGATTTGCATAAGGTATTGCTAACTGTACCCCACATTGGATAGCTAAAGTTTCAGCATGCAAGGGGGAAACTGCAGTAACAAAGTACCCCCTGGCTTGAACAAAACCATACTTATTTCTTATGATGACCGCAATGCCAGCCTTTTTGGAGTGATGCCATGAGGCATCAACATTGATCTTTATGCCCAATTCAGGTTTCTGCCAGGTCACTGTGATAATGGGAGGTTTTGGAGGCTTAAAAATCGGTGGAATATAACCTTCTGAAGCAAGTTCATAGTCAATCTGTCTTGATATGTCAATGGGAAAGGCAGAAAAAGATAAATAAATGTTGTCTTTGACCTCTTTAATGATAGTATGACAATGAGGATTGAGGTTATCAAAAAGTTTTCTATTTCTAGCCTTCCACAAAGACCAGCAGACAAGGATAGGTGCAGTATGGATCAGTCTGGTGTGGAGATTTGATAGACCAGTATTTGCCCAGAAACTGGCCAATCTATCCCATAAATTTTCATATTCAAAATATGAAATACCACAGATTTGATGAACTTCCTTCCAGACCATGGAGGAGATAGCACATGTATTGAAAAAATGGTGCAGAGAATCAGCATTATTGCAAAAACAGCATTTAGAGGAGAGGTGGAAGCCAAATTGCACAAGAATATCATCAAATGGCAGTAGTACATTTAAAAGCCTCCACATAAAAACTGAGATTTTGTTCTGAATATGGGTAGCCCATATACTTCTAAGAGCAGGGAAAGCATTAGTAGGGGGTCTCAGTTTGAGATATGCTGTCTTGACAGAAAAATTCCCAATATAGTCAGGCTTCCACACTAGTTTATCAGGTCTGTGTTCATGGATGGAGGCAGACTTGATAGTATTAATGATGGGGGCAGGGAGCACTAGTTGCAGGAGTGGGAGAAGAGAGTCCTTGTGTCTAATAAAATCAGCAACAGTGCACTGTCTTTGGGTCTCATTTGGGTAATAGAAATCCATTAAGGGGCCAAAATCAGTCCAATTAGAAGTCCAGAAATTGCAAAGTCCCTGACCATGTATCACCCTGGAATTGGATTCTGCAAATTGATTGATTTTGCATATCCTCTTCCAGTTCTGAGATTTTTTGTGAGATTCAGGGAGGGAGTTAAGGAAAACAGTCCAGGGAGCTACACCTAATTGGTATTTCCACCAGAGTTTACAGGAAAAAGCTCTAATGATGGCAGCTAGAGATCTCAGTCCTAATCCATTTTGTTCAGTAGGGTAGCAAAGAGAATCCCATTTTTTCCATGATTTTTTCGGACCTGAATCTGTCTCACCCCAAAAAAAGATAGCAAATTTTCTTTCAATTTTCTTAATAATCTCAGAGGTAACAACACAAAACAAGTAGTTTTTAATATTGGATTTGTGCATCCCATAATTATGAGGTTTGCTATTTGCAGTCCTTGTTTTACTTCACGCTATCCCGAAAAATATAAGAATGGACAAATATGCCTATGATAATATTTTATTACAAAATGTAGCTACTCAATCACACTTTTCATATCTCTAAAAAAACCCCAGCATTTATTAACTTCTACAATAAGAACTTCACCCACATTCCATATAAAAATTATACTAAAAGATCAAATTTGTATGTTGAAAAATTTAAATATGGAACAAGTAAGTATCTACTTTAATTTTAATTTTAATTTTTTTTTAATTAGATGATCGAGTCAATATTGTTACTTCCTCCATCCCAACCTATTATGCACAAAATCTTTTTCTAGGCAAAGATGTCAAACTTTGATCACATATTTGAATAGGTATATGAACAATAATTTTATCGTATGAGATATGGTTAGATTCGTCGTAACATGTAGTTTCTAAATGTCATTTTTGTGTACCGTTATTGTCTGTATCTACACATATTTACAGTCAAACATGTTATTAAGGAATTAGAATATTACTTGTAATTGTACTTGTATTCTATTACCTTTTTCCTAGCTTGTATAGGTATTCTGTACCACTATATAATATATTCTAAGATCATGAATACAAACACACATTATTACCCTTATTTTCTACACATGTTGATTGGAGGCCGTGAAAAGATTCTGTGTAGAAATGGCTGGGACAGAGGGAGTATGTATTTTTTCAATTGTTTTTAAAAAAATTGCAAATAGTGGCCGGACACGAGATCGGTGTGTCAGCTCTATGTGCCTGGACACAAAATTAGTGTGTCCGGTCCAAAAGGACACTAATTCCAGTCTAAAGGAAAATTAGTGTGTCCGGGTTACACATAGCGGACGAACCAATCTCACGTCCGGGCCTCTTGGTGCAAGCACATTCTTCGTGTCCAGACCTCTTAATGAACACACATTTTTTGTGTCCATGCTTCTTGTCGGACACGCATTTTTTGTGTCTGGGCCTTTTGGTAAACACACATATTTTGGGTTCGTTACAAAAGGCGGACACACAAAATTTGTGTCAGGTCTTCTGAGTGAATAAAAAAGTTCGTGTCCGACCTTTTGAGCGGACACACTATTTTTGTGTCTGTAGAGTTTGTGTCCAGTTGTTTTTATAAATATTTTTTTGTGGTATGTATATTCTAAAACCTTTATCCCATATATTGATTCATTATAAATTTTTTTGGAATATTTAGTTGACTAAATTATTTTTTTGGTCCCCAACATATCTCGCAATACCATATTTTGGTCCCCAAGGCTAATACCGCGTATGTTCAGCAACCAACGAATACAAAATGATTTGTTTGGCCCTCAAAAGTGGTTTTCAGGGAAAATTTTCATAATTTCACTAATTATAAAAACAGACTTTAGATTTTGTTTTTGAGGTGAAATTATAAAAATACCCCCTGAAAATCACCTTTGGGGATCAAACAAATCATTTTGAATTTGTTGGTTGCTGAACATATACAGTATTGGCCTCATGAACCAAAAGATGATATTGCGACATATGTTGGGGACCAAAAAACCTTTTTGTCTATTTAAATTGATGATGATGGAATATTGGAAGAAGGTAATAGAGACTAAGATATTTTTCATGGGTGAAAGTTCAGTGACTTGGAAGAAGTCGTGGCTTGGGTGAAAGCTAAGGCAAGGAGCGCATAAATTCAGCATAATAAGGTAGTTGGGTCACGCTCTATATACAAACTGGAATGACAATACATAGTCCAACAAATGATTTCAAACAAACTACATTACAATAGACAATCCAACAAATGATCTCAAACAAAAAACGTAACAATGCACGATCCAACAAATATTTTCAAATAAACAACATGAGTCAACAATCCTACATAAACAAACCACTTGGTCCTCGCTCGGGGACGCTCTTCCAAAACATCCACGGAATACCTCAAGTGGTTAGGTGTTGTGGTTCCATTTTTCATGAGGGAGGGGTTCGAATCTCGGCAGACGCAATGTGGGACTATCCTCCTGTGGAGGTGCTCCTTGTGGCCACCGAGTACATTCGAGGACCGCGTGTCGAACCTTTGGGAGCAATGATTTACCTCCTCGGTTATGGACGTGGTGTCGTTGCGGCTGGGGCCCCTTGTGGCCACCGAGTACATTCAAGGACCGCGTGTCAAACCTTTGGGAGCAGTGATTTACCTCCTCGGTTATGGAAGTGGTGTCGTTGTGGCCGGAGCCCTGAGAGCGAGGGTATCGCCTTTTGGGGATGCTCTTCCAAAAAGCTGCTATCATATGCTTACTTCCAAATCGTCTTTACAGGCTTTTCCATCGCTTTCATATCAATCTCTTCAGCTTGGAACATCACCAATGACATCTTCCATGGAATCAGCAAGAGCATATGTACATTGTCGTTAACAACAAAAAAATAAAAAATAAATAACTATCGAATTATTTTTATGTAGTTACAATTAAAATGTTTGTGCATACCGCTCTTTTGTTATTTGTGCTAGATGACTGAGGTGAAGAGGACTGTTTGTGTCCTTGTATACAAGTGTGAGAAATTAGATCATACCACTCAAAATACTCAAGAATAATTCCTTCTCCGGTAATGTGTACCTCCAGCCGATCAAAGGGTAACAAATGCATGAGCGTCCAAAGGTATTCAACATCATTATCCCTATACTTCTACTCGTAGGATCATGTCTTACAATTCCGCACAACCGTCACAAGTGGAATAGGTGGCAAACCTGGCACATTCTGAACATAGCCGATTTTTCGCAGTGTACGATATGCAGCATACGACTCAATAATAGGTCCAAACTGTATCAACCCGCAAAATGATGTTTGAGGAATAATACTCTCAACTCCATGACCAAATGACAACCAATTCACCTATAATCATTTATGAAACATAAACGACTAGCTAGCTTCAACATCCTCATTTGATATACGAATAACAAAATTATATCTTATCATATGTCATGTCATTAAGAACTCTGCAATATCGTTGCAATGAACACTGGCTACGACATGCAAAATAAAGGGGGTCCCCCCGTCAAACATATGGATTATGGCTAGCAATAGGAAGTGCAAAGTTGGGAAGTACACATACATCCATGCCTATATTTTGTAAAATTATGTAAGAATAATATTATACCATATTAAAGATACTAAATTGAATATATTATTCACATAATATAAAATTTATTAAAATAAATGAAGTACCTATTAGACTGTGTGATGTTTGCCCTACTAGCCACACCTAACTCTCTGTAAAGTAGTGCTAGCGTAGCTGCTCCCCAACTAACCATCGGAATCCTATCGACGTTCCTTTGCAGGGGGAAGATACATGATTTGGCCTTGTTGGCATTCTTGGTTGGGAATAGTGTGTTCGCTAACAAGTATGTAAGCATTACGCGCGATCGTCTCACTAAATAAACTGCTTCCTTCGCTGGCTTAACAGGGAGTTTCAAAAGCAAACCCCTATGACCCCTACAACACCATCTTTAATGTTTTCCTCCCTATCCTCCAACAATTCAACAACACAAGATTTCTCCATATCTTCAGTGGTTTGACCAAGGCATGGCATGCCAAGTGAAATATCGCCATCAGTAGGAATACCCAATATGTGTTGCACATCAAGAAGCATTATGGTCATCTCACCAAATGGCATATGGAACGTGCTAGTGGGCGGTGAAAGAGGCTGAAAAACGCAGAGGGTAAGGAGTGAGCTGAGGGATTGACAGAGGTGACGAGTGCAATGGCAGGAGGTGAAGATGAGGAAGAAATCAGCGGCTGATGGGCTGTGGCTGATGGTGGCGAGAGGTGAAAGGGGATGAAGAAGAAGCAGGGCGGGTGAAAGCTGAAGATGATGGGTCAATAAGGTGAATAGAGGGAGGAGAGTAATTATCACATCCTTTTTCTTTTTCCAATCCCCCATCAAATCACATCCTTTCCGCCATCTACCAGGATTACACTGAAATTTCATCTACAGTACACGTTAATCCAATAAAAGTACAATATTTTTCCTCAAACAAACAACATAAATATTGATTCATCAAATGAAAAAAAATTAAGGGTGAAGATTATTTTAGTCGACGTGGTTTAGTCACTTGGGTTGACCTTAATGTAACATTCAAATGAAGGAAAAGAACATTAAAGGAACCGTCATTCATGTGGAGACAGACGCTTCACATGATTCCCAAATTTTCTGGGCAGATGATAAGATTGTCCAATAAATGTAAACAAATAGAGACAAGTGAGTGATATGAACCTGGTAATTAATGCATTCGTTTTGTCAAGATATTGTACATCGTGGCAAAATGAACAAATGTTCCATATCACCGATACTGCAATATACATCAGGAAGAAGCAGCATGGCCTATAACACAAGGCACTGACTTAAAACAAGGTACTGAATAGAAACTAACAAGGCACTGATTTAACGCTAATTGAGGCTGATGAAGGAGCGGACCAGAAACATAAGCTATGAAGCAAGCGGCGATAAGGGGGTACTTGGAAATGCCGGAAAACACCGGACGCCGGAGAAAGATGACCACTAAGCAAAGAGATTGCTGAAATAGGATGTCGGATGCTAGAGAATGATATCCATCAGAGGTCTAGAAAAACTGAAGAGCTGAGAACCAACCGACGTACCGCATGATTCATATTGCAGGCAGGGAATGATTTGAATGAGCCAGAGAAGAAGAAGAAATTTTAAGAGACAACATCTTCCCAGTTTGTTGAAATTAAGGTACTGCATCTGAGGGTAAATTTCTATTACTGTTGCAACAGTACCACACATTGGAGGAGAATAGAGAGGACGCATGTAGAAAATGCGGCCTCTTCTACCCTTTTTTTTCGTTTGTTTTTGCTGGCAAAAATGCCAGCCTTTTGTTTTTTCGTGCATGGGGTAGGCTGATGTGGCTTGGAGGACGCATTTTGTTTATGCGTCCTCTTGGTCCGGTCAAACGAGCTGCAGCAGGCTAATGTGATGTGGCTTGGAGGGTGGCAGGCGCAGCAGGAGGACGCATTTTGTATGTGCGTCCTCCGATTCCATTTCTTCCATCTCCCAGCCTATTTAAATAACCTCTTCTCTCCTCTTCCTTTTCTTATCTCTTTCCGTTGGCCGAAAATTTTCTACATTTCTCCCATCTTCCTTCCCGAGATTTTACCAGCACTCTCCTTCGCCATTGCGCCGGTTGTTCTACGCCATTGCTCCGGTTGTTCTACGCTATTGCGCCTGTTCACGTTATCGGTAATGTAATATTATTTTTTGGAAAATCATACATTTTGCTCTTGTTTTATTTTGTTAAGGTTTTGTATGAGTAAAATTTGTAATGGATTTGTGATTGTAGAGATCACAAACGGCCTGAAGTTCGTGGCGTGGACCGTCCTTGACCCGTCGCTGTCCCGTCGTTGACCTCCGTTGACCTCCGTTGACTTCCACATTTGTCACGAGCGAAATGCAAGACGATGGTGACGAAGGTGAACTTGGCGGTGGAAGTGAGGATGATCGTTCCTTATCAACTGATTCGAATCCTGGGGACGAGGAAGAACAGGTGGTGTGCACGAACAATGTACCCCTATCGTTTCATATTCTGGCGAATCCGGATACACAGGCCTACTATAGGGATTATGGTGGCCCTGATGAGGATAGCTATGACCCAACTCATTTTGGGTCCGGAGTTTCTACTTACGATCGAGAGACTAGTGTAGTGGATGTGCGTATGCGATTCCAGACGAAGGCCCAGTTGGTTGAAGCTATCTCCCGGTGGAGTTCTATGATGAACAGGGAACACAGAGTCGTGGAGAGCACATCACGCACATGGTATGCGAAATGCAAGGACATTGTCGAAGGAACTGGGAATTGTGTTTGGGTTGCCAGAGCTTCCAAGAAGGCTTCACATGGCATGTGGGAGATCACCAGATGGGCAACTAGCCATGGGTGTGTTGGTGCTGGTCGATCTACGGGTAACGTGAATCTGACGTCGGTGATGATCGCCCGTTCAATCCACCACCACATTGATGTAAACCCTTCATACACAGTCAAAGATGTACAAGCTCAGGTGAAGGAGGAGTTCAATGTCACCATTTCCTACAAGAAGGCGTGGTATGCTCGACAGAAGGCAATTGACATGGTGTTCGGAACTTGGGAGGATTCTTTTGAACAGCTCCCAACGTTTATGGATGAGCTAGTCAGGGCCAATCCGAGCACCGTTGTTGATTGGGCTGACGTACCTGACAGAATACACGGTCACGGGCGTAGGAAATTTAAATTTGTGTTCTGGGCATTTGGTCAGGCAATTGAAGCCTTTCGCCACTGCAGGCCAGTCATAAGCGTGGATGGCACTCATTTGAAAGGGGCATATAAGTCCACAATGCTGGTCGTCGTGACGCACGATGCAAATGATTACATCCTCCCCATCGCTTATGCTATTGTTGACGAAGAAACAAATGAAAGCTGGAACTGGTTCATGGGGAGACTGCGTCTTCACGTCGTTGGTGGTGATAGCATGCCAATCTGTATCATATCTGATAGGCATGCTGGACTTATAAATGCGATGTCACATATGGAGGAGTGGATGGAGTCGGCTGGATACCATCGAATTTGCCTGCGGCATTTTCAATCCAACTTCCTATCATATAATTCCGGGAAGTTCAAGAATGCACTTATGAAGACTCTGGTGTGGCAGCTTGGTGGTGCCAGGCGAGAGAGCAAGTGGAGGGAGTACAAGGAGGAGCTAGAGAGTATAGATCCATCTGCTTGGGCTTGGCTGGAACGGCAAGATAGGAGTAAGTGGTGTCTTGCATTCGATGAGGGTGATCGACGTTGGGGAATTCTCACGACAAATTTGTCTGAGAGTTTCAACAACTGTTTATGCCGCGCACGCCATCTCCCGATCACAACTTGTGTAAAAGCGACGTTCGAGCGAACAGTTGAAATGTTTGCGCAAAGGGTTATGGACGCCACGAATTGGAGGTACTTTTTCACTTACGTACCCTTTTTTATGTGTCCGTAGAGCAGTTCATGGATTCTAAAATCTTGTTCGTTTGTCCAGGTCCATGTTTCCTAAGAGGAACTGGAAAAAGTTTCAGAAGCAGGATACATGGGCACAGGGACATATCGTAACCTTGTTCGGCCATGCGTCGCAGACTTATAGGGTTGTCACAAGGAACATCGATGGGAGCATTAGTGAACGACAGTACACGGTCAAATACCGAAGAAGAGAGTGTACTTGTCGCAAGTGGCAAATATTCCGTTTCCCTTGTTCCCATGCCTTGGCCGTTTGCCGGCATAGACGTGACGATCCTGCTAGTCTATGTGACAGGGTGTATCACACGACCACATATGTGCAACAGTATAGTTAGGGTTTCATGCCTGTACGAGATCCATCACTCTGGCAGCGTGCCCGTCGGAGGTTGGTTCCTGGTGGGGAAAAGTTTCGCAACAGGAGGCGTGGACAGTTTGCGGAGAGAAGGATAAGGAATCAGATAGATGAGCGGGTGCCGGGTGAATCCAGGGGCGGCCGTAGTCGTGGCCGTACTTAGTGTCATGTTGTCATATAGTGTCTGTAATATTACCTCGGTCATATGTTACTTGTTGTATTACTTTTGTTCATCGGAATATTTATCTCGTGATGTTATAGCTTATATTTGCCAAATATGTTTGACATGCCAATCGTTTCAGTAATTAATTTTCATATGTTGTAATTGTAAACAGGGACAACACAATGTATCATTGTCATCCAGGACCCATGGAGGATGATTTGTTGTACCTTCACGAGGAGCATCGTGCCCGAGCATTGTACAATAGCCAGCTAGAGGATGAGGCACTGCAGGTCCGGCGGTGCGATGGGGCATGCTGGACCGCAGGTATGCCTGACGCAGTTATGAGCTACGTGCGTGACTTAGGATTCCAGGGACTCCTTGACTCCGCACCGATACAGATAGACCATTCACTCATCACTGCCCTGGTTGAGTGGTGGCGGCCCGAGACTCACACATTTCACCTACGATGGGGGAGGCTACGCTCACGCTACAGGATGTGGGGATGCTTTGGGGTCTTTCGATCGATGGGATCCCAGTCACAGGAGTTGACACCAGTAGGCGTACGGAGGAATGAATGGTAGTGTGCACGGACTACCTAGGTGCTACACCTGACCCCGGTGTCATCCGAGGTGGTCACATTAGGGCAAGCTGGTTGGGAAATTTATTGAACAGTCCGTTCCCTACTCACCCTACTGAGGTCTAATGTCAACAGCGGGCGAGAGTTTTCATTCTACTGCTGGTTGGGGGAATGCTCATGTCAGACACATCTGGCTATCTAATTCCACTGCTCTACTTGTCGGTGCTGATGGACCTAGGTGCAGCACGTCACTACAGTTGGGGGAGTGCCATTCTTGCAAACTTGTACCGGTGCTTATGTGACGCTGCAATTCCACAAGTTAAATCCATTTCTGGCCCCCTTGTCTTGCTACAGGTAAATTAGTCTGTCACCCCACTCATTTGTACATAATGTCCACTATGTTACTTTGTATTACATTTAATTTAATTTATGGAACAGTTGTGGGCATGGGAGCGCATACCATCCATCCGACCTGCAGGTGCTCTACCAATATCGGCGCCGATGAATGCTGTTGGGTCCCGGTAGGTGCCGAATAATTCTGGTTTTCAATTTTTAAAACCGTAGTCAAATCCATATACTTGCTAATATAATTCACTCATCACTGCTCGTAGGTGGAGAGCCCCTTACGATTTATCACAATTACCGATGCATGTTTTGAAAGTGTATCGCGATCAGATCACATCGCTCAGTCAGAATCAGGTATGGGCCAACTTGGCTTATGTTCTTCTGATTTCGTGTGAAACATGGTTTTCAGTAACTAACCGCAACACCATCATGTTCTTTCCGTTTATTTGGGAGCCATACACGGCGGATATCGTGGGGCAACTCCCGTGGTACTGTACAGCTGGTAGCAACAATTGGCTAGTTTGCGTTGACCTCATTTGCTGGCATGTCGTGGAGTTCCACCACGCACATCGGGTTCTCAGGCAGTTCGGCCTAATCCAGCCAATACCCACCCAGCTGGTCAGTGGGGAAGAGTATAAACTGCTTCATGCTAGAGACCGTCGCGGTAGGTCTGGCACTGATTGGCGTGTCAAACTAAGAAGATGTCTCGTTGCTTGGGAGCAACGATCTGATCGACAAGTAAACCCACTTGGGTATGCAGATCCATATTGTCCCAGCTGTGAATACATGGAGTGGTACTTCCGCAATACGGTGAGCATGATTGATCAGCCAGGACGGCCTCTAACGGCTACAGAGGGTTTCCATGGAGACGGTGCAACTGCGGAGTACTTGGTATTTCCTACAATCATAATATTGTCAAGAAATAATGCTACAGATTTCCCCTACCTTGCATATCTAACATATTTATCTCGATTCTATAGTTGCAGATAATCACTGAGGTGCACATCAGGTCGAACATTAACTTGGATGGATGTCCCCCACAATTCGCGGAGGCTCTCAGCGGAATCAATGAAGTTGTCACACGGGGTCTACAACACGCGCATCAGGCCTCTAGACTGCAGTACTATCAGCCGTTTGTGCACTGTGAGGATCCTCCCCCTGGTGTGAGATATGCGGACCTCAGAAGCCACCGCCAGGCTCCACCAGCTCGACAGGGAGGTCGGAGGCGACGTCCTAGGGGCCAAGTAGAACACGTTGGTCCATCACAAGCTGGCCCCTCACATGCGAGTCCACCGATTGGCGGACCATCACACGGTGAACCCTCACATTACGACATGACTCCATCGGAATACACTGCATATGTCACTCCAACAACGAGTCATCAATTCATGCCGCCTGATGCTCCATCACATATGAGTGGTGTTCCACAAGCCTATCGTGAGGAGGCAGGAGACGAAATGGAGGACGAAATAGCAGAGGGAGTTCCACATGAGGAAGTGCATGTACCTACACAGATGGCTGTTCCACGACGGACATCCAGGACCGTACGTCCTCCACCGTGTGGAACGGGCGGAAAGCTTTGCAGAGATCGTCATCGTCACTAGGACAGTGCATGCCAGTGAACACTGATTTGCATTACATTTCACACGTACTGTTCGGCTATTGTACATTTATGCTAATTCATACTCATTCTAACTATGCAATACTTCATTCCTACACCCTTATTCAGGACTAGTTACCAAACAGCAACTCACGCTTCCCCAATTTATCGTTTGACTAGATCTCAACATATCATCAGACAAACACGAGTCTACTTATGCACAATCTTCACCGAAATCAATGGGCTGACAAATAGTAAGGTACACATTGCAACATTCAAGGATAATTTAATACTTAAATTCACGACTCGTTCTGAAAAATACACTTCTGTTGAATTCATGACACAATTTTATAATCGGAAAAAAATTGAAAAAAAAACGCTGCAATTAAAAAAAATCCGCATAACGGTCATTGGGAATAAGAATTTTGCCCACTAATTAAAATTCTCCAGCCGATGGCATCACCCGACCTACCGAACAATTAATTTTCCAAATGCGTCCTCCATTATTTAAAGCTAAAAAAAATACTGTTAATACCAAAAAAAAACAAAATTCCATGAGGACGCATTTTAAAAATGCGTCCTCCATTATTTAAATCTAAAAAAAATACTGTTAAAATACAGGAAAAAAAATTAGACTTCCTTGAGGACGCATTTTAAAAATGCGTCCTCTACCACTGTAACACCTAAACAAAATTTGCCGGAAATTAATAAAAAATCATTGAGGACGCATTTCAAAAATGCGTCCTCTAATTTTCTGGACCAAAAAAAATTAAAAACGGAAACCTGAGGATGCATTACCCTAATGCGTCCTCAACCATGTTGGCCATTTTACAGGAACCACCATATCCGCAGCCACAATTCAAATTTTCGCAACATTAAAATCAAGAACTCGCATCTGAGCCCTTAGTAACAATAAGGTACACAGCTCTCGAATGTCCATTTAATGCTAATCGTTATTACATTGCATGTAATACAAGAAACAACAAATTAAGCACATGGGAATGTTGGTACTACACCATGTTTCATGCGGCCATATGCCTTAGTTCATTGGTCAATGATAACATTGGATTAGATCGTGTGAGAATATATTTTCTTATACTACCCTCTGCTAGTAATTATCGCCTTTTGTTTTCATTTTCATAACACATAAATGACGAAGATCAACCCTTCGGTTGTTATGTCTGGGAATGATACAACACCATACGCATCTAACCAACAAAACCATCCAATTTCCGCATACTTCTGAAATGGAAGTCGATTTCAGTACCAGCCCCACATGGACATCGATTCCGACTTCGCAACTCATGTCAAAAGACACTGTCCATATAAACCCGATCTTACTTCTGAAGTTTTATGAAAACTCAACCTGTCACTGTTCTGATGTCGGCACCAGCGCGCGTCGGAGAACAAAAATTTCACCCTTGCGCCTGAGTATACTTACAACCGACGTCATTTCTGATGTCGGAACACTACGCATCTGATGTCGGAACACTACGCATCCGATGTCGGGATCAGGAACATGCATCCGATGTCGGGATCAGGAACATGCATCCGATGTCGGGATCGCTCCTGGTTTTGAAAGAATAACCGACGCTTCTTCCAAGATGTTGGGCAACCCCGTGGATCAGATGTCGGACAATTGAGGTTGTACAACCGCCATCCAATGACACCTGGTTGTTTGGTGGTGTTACGACGGTTTGAAATGACCGTTTTTTTAACCGCCATTAATGGCCCTCTACTACACTAGCATATTTTTCTAGTCTAGCTTAAAAGATAGATCTCTAAGTCTTGTAAGTTTATTTTCTTCTTCCGGGTGTGGGAGCCCTAATCAATTTCCCCGCTCACTAGTGAGTGTTTTGCGAAAAAAAAAAAAATACTACACTAGCATATTGAATGCACTAAAAAATGAAAACAGAAAATTAGATTTGTAGAGAAAATATAGTAAATTGATTGCCACTTTATACTCTCCGTATGATCTTTATAAGGTTGGTAAGATTTACTCTTAATTCCAACTATTTTTAATGTATTTTTCGATAATGTGATATTAACAGGTTATTATAATGCGATTAATTAATACGTATGTATGTGTGTTCCGGTCGCTGACGCTAACGATAATGAATATTGATTGAAGTTAAATTGTATGTTTACATGAAAAATAAATTACCTGAAGTTGCAACAGAAGGTTTTATTTATTTAACATAACAGTTGAAATTTAATAAGGTTAATCCTAGTCAAAAATTTTAAAAGAAAGCTAACATGAAATAATAATATTTAAAACAATCAAAATCATAATTAAAATAATTTTAATTTAATATAAGAGAAAAATCATAATCAAAATCATTTTTATTAACGGAAAAAATAACATCATTTTTCCAGGGGGGAATCAAATATACTTTTTATTTATTTATTAGAAACCACCTGGTAGGTGGGGGGTATGTATTGGCCACCTCTAAACCGGCAACCAAAAATATTACAGCTGTTTAGTTTAAGAATTCTCCTATTATAATGGTGTGACCGCGCTTCTAAAACAAAAGTGGTGCTACGTATATTGTTTTGAAAGGATTGTGTCTCTAATGAAAGGCCTCCACCCCAAGTGTTAACATTTGCTAGCCAAGACAATCCTTTGAAAACATTTCCAAGAAACCAATGCTATATATAACTCCTTGGATGAGCCTAATAGAGATGGATGTCGTTTTTTTAGTGGTCAACTCTAATGTTCGTCAATCTCATTTGATCTGCCATGATTGCTGCCTTGACTCTTTGGTTGAAGTCCTGTGCTTGTAAGGTAGTGATCATTAGAGTATCCAGGCCGAGTGTCATATGTTCAAGTTCGTGCGCAGCCTGATTCTGTTGCCTGAAAATGTGTTGAAACGTGGCACCTATGTGGGCTGCATCATCGTTGATCTCCCAACATAACTTCCTGATCTTCCGAGGTGAGATTTTCCTTCCTTGTAGTATTTCTGCAACCTGCATAGAGTCAGTTTCAATTATCAAATGCTGGAAGTTATTTAGAATGCATAAGTGAAGGCCTGATCTGATGGCCAATAGTTTAGCCTCTAATAGCGTGTCTGCTGATGGTATGCTATCTATTGCTGCTATTTTGACTATGCATTCCATGTTTCTGACAATTATTCCAGCTTTAGATTAAGATAAATGGGAGTGTGTGGCATCTGTGTTCAGTTTATACCCTATGTCCGGTGGTTCCTATTTATAGGCTCTAATGATTTTAGTTTTTGGTTGCTTCTGCACTGGGATTAGTCCTTTTAAAACCAAGGAATCACAATCTCTATATATAACATGAGGATGTACAGTAAAAATATCAACCAACATTCTGTTCAATTCAAAAATCATACTGGCAGCCCTCACTTTTTTGTTATCATACACCGCTGAGCATATATTTGTCCACACTATCCAACAAATTAAAGATGGTAAGATCTGAACAATTTTATTTTTTGTTTTTCAAAAGGTTGTGTTCGACCAATACCAAGATAATTTGTCAAATATATGATCACAAGTATGGTCATTTATTTCTAGCAAGTGAGCAGTATGTTTTCATAGTTTCTCAGTGACTTGACATTTATGAAAAATATGATTAAAAGTTTCCTCATGGTTGAAACAGAGTGGTCATCTAGAAGAAACATTAATCATCATAGTTTGCAATATATCATCCATTGGGAGCAGTTTATTAATCACTTTCCAGACAAATATTGCAATCTTTATTTGGTAAGATTGAACTCCATACCTTTTCCATATTGCAATCTGTTGTTTCTTGTTCCTAAGCAATTGATAAGCAGACTGTATAGAGAACTTACCTGTAGTAGATGGTGTCCACACCATGTGATCCTGTTTGTCAAAGAGCATAATAGAGTGTTCCAACTTTGACATAATCAGTGAACTGAAACCTATGCTAAGTGACTGCATCATGTGGTTCATGTTTTTTGAGAAATCCTTAACTGCATATAAGGGCTGGGGGGTTTAGAGTTATGGTTCCAATTATCAATTAGTAGTCCTAGTCCAGACCAATTAGCAGTCCAAAAATTACAAAGACCCCCTACCTATGATGACTCTAGAGTTCTTAAATGCTTTAGGACTTACTGTTAGGATTCTTTTCCATGGATCAGATGTTCTGCTAGATTTTGGCAGTGACTATATGAGATGTGCCCAAATACTTTACCCTTCCTGTAGTTTCCACCATAGTTTCATTGAGAATGAATCATGATTGTATGGAAATCCCTAAAATCGAGCCCATTTTCTAGCCTAGGATAACACAGTCTAGGCCAGGATCTCTAATGTCTTTTAGAGGTGTCAGTTTCATTCCCTCCCCCCATTCCAGAGATTATGTGACTTGTTGGGGCTGAGACACACCAGGTATGTTGTGGAATTGTTGTAAGGACATATCTAATGAGTATTGTCCTCCCTGCCTGATTTAGTAACTTAGAATTCCAGTTTAAGACTCTTTTGTTGAGTTTCTCTGTTAGATAATGGTAGTAAACATTTAGTTTTCTACCTTTATAGCATGAAACTCCCAAGTATGTGAATGGGAATGTTCCCTGGCTCATCTTTGTGATGTGTTTCACCCTCTGAACTATGATCGTGCTAGCCTATTTACCTATGTAAAAAGCACTTCTCTGGTAGTTTATAACTTGTCCAGTGGCTTTTTCATAATGGTGTAGAAATTTTACCAGATTTAGGACAGATTTATTGGTGGCCTTTAAGAAAATCACCGTATCATCTGCATATGATAGGTTTGTTAGTTTAAATCCTCATGGGATCTGGACGTAATCCATCAGTTCAGAATTGAACATGATCTTCAGGCCTCTATTAAGTACCTCAGTTATGAGGTTGAAAAGTATGGGGGATATGGGATCCCCTTGTTTCAATCCCATGCTGGCCTGAAAAAAGCCATTGGGTTTACCATTAAGTGGAACTGAGAACCATGCATTTGACATATTTTGTAAGATCAGTTTCACAAAGTGGCTATGGAACCCAAGTTTCAATAGCAATGAATTCAACATTGGCCAGGAGACTCTATCAAAGGCCTTGGACATGTCTATTTTTGCCATTAGGTTTAAGGCCTGGTTTTTCTTATCTAAAAATCTGACCATCTCCTGCATGGTAAGCACATTATCACTTATTTCCCTCCCCTTAATGAAGGTAAATTGTTCTTTAGATATACATTTATCCACAACTAATGAAATCCTATCTACTAGGACCTTTGAGCATATTTTATTAACAAAATGGGACAGAGAAATAGGCCTTAAGTCAGATAATGTGTTTGGTGTCTCAATTTTTGGGATTAGCCAAATTAGTGTACTATTGATACTCCTAGGTATAGCAATACCACACATGAACTCCTACACACATGAAAGTAGATCTACATTTATAATTTCCCATGCATACCTGTAGAAACTATCAGCAAAACCATCTGGCCCTGGAGAACTGGTAGGGTCAAGTTGAAAAACAATGTTTTTCAGCTATTGCATTTTAATTAGCTTGATCATTTCACCATTTTCCTGTTCTGTCACAACTGTGGGTATGAATTCTAAATATCTCAACACGGGATTTCCTAATTTGTCATTATTAGTATCAATTAGCATATTTTTGAAGAAGTTTGCAGCATGATCCCTCAACTAATCTGTAATCCAGCTTCCATTCTCATCCTTAATCTTGTTAATTCTGAGTCTTTTATGCTTTTCTTTTACAGAGTTATGAAATAATTTAGTGTTGAGGTCTCCCTCTTTTAGCCAGTTGAGTTTCGCATTTTGTTTCCAAAAAAGATGTTCTTCTTTTAATTTTTTGTTTAACTCTGTATTGGCTTCTAAAAGGAGGTTTAGATCATTGGGGTCTTGATTAGTGTCATATTTAACTTCCAATTCTCGAACCCTTTTTTCCTGCAATTTTCGAATTTTCAAAAACATTACCAAATTTGTTTTTGTTCTATGTTTTTAACTCCAATTTTAATCTTTTTAACTTATGTGAAAAACCTAACATCCCCATGTGTGGCCATGGTTGGTTCCAGTTAGCCCGTATTAGTTGCATTAATTCAGGTCTAAGTGTACACATATTTTGAAATCTAAAGGCCTTTGGAGATGTATTATCCTGTATGTTAGTGTCTAAGATTAGAGGTGAGTGATCAGAGGGCATCCTGGCTAAAGCATGAACCGATGTTTTTGGATATTTATTAAACCACTATGAGTTTCCTAATATCCTATCAATTCTTTTACAAATTCTATCCTGGCCCCTCCTTGAGTTTGTTCATGTATAATAATTCCCAACCATGGGTATGCCTTCTAGATTGTTTGACACTATAAAAGTGTCAAAATCTTGCATACTATTGGGATTATGTGGATATCTTCCTCTGTATTCCAGGAGGGTTCTACTAACATTAAAATCTCCTACTACAATACATGGGATGTTGATTTGTTCTAAGGCATATTCTATATCTGTAAACATGTTCTGTCTTAGTGCTCTTGAGTGTTTTCCATAGGGATCTATTATATGAGACTCATTTAGTGTCTGTGTGTTTTTCATGTCAATACTCAGAAAATGTCCATTTAGAGTTGTGACAGTTCCCACATATCCATTTCTAGCCATTATCCACATCTTAGAGTCTTCCATAGCATATCATTCCTCAAACCCCAGTGTTTGTTTAAATCATTAAGTTTTTCTATGTTCTGTTTAGGCTCAATAACTATGAGTACAAATAGATTATGAACATATAAAAGATGTCTAAGTCTGATCAGTGATCTAGCTATACCTCTCAAGTTCCAAGTTAGGATTTTAACATTCATTGGAACTCTTTGATTTTGATTTCAAGCGAGTGCTTATAGCATTAGGAGATCTAAAGACATTTCTACTTCTTTCCTTATTAGGTGGTTTGATGTTACCTTGGGTGTGATTACCTTGTACAGAGGTTTCTGGTTGTTCTCTGTGTTGAAGGCTCTTCCCATTATTGCTGTCTTGGTCTTGAATTTGAAGTTGAATAGCACTGGTAGGGGTCTGTTGGTGTGTGTCCATTTGTTGTTCCTCATTCCCCTCTTTATGTTCTCTTTCCTTGTCTTCAACATCCTGTACCTGAGATGAAATTTTTTCGGTCAGTTTTGCCTGAGAATTTATAAGATCCTGAAAAATAAGCAATTTATTTGAGGTTTGAAGGATATTTTCTTAGCATTGATATGGATGTCATCAAGGGATTGTCAGTTGTTGTGAATTATTTTGGTTGTATCCTTTAGCTTGGCACTATGACAAATCCTTGTGCTTGCTTTCTTTTTCTGTGTCATTTGCTTAGTCGGGATGTCCTCCACGTTTTCATCTTTCTTCTCTTCCGTTTCATACAATATGTTGTCAACGGCATCCTAAAATACTTCATCATCCTCCTTGTGTGTTTCATTTATTTTTCTCCATTGTTGTTGTGTGTGTCCCCTTGAACCGTGTTCAAGGTCAGGGATTGGGCGACATTGTTCTTTCGCCTCTTTTGAGGCTATTCTAACCCCACAATCAGTTGTTTTGTGCCCAATCTTTAGACATTTGGTGCAGTAGAAAAAATGGTCTTCATATCGGATATCGTACCACTTGCTATCTTTTGTAGAGCCCAATCTTATTCTCTACGGGAAGTCTCCTGTGAGATCCATCTCTACATAGAGGTGGAATGTTGAAGGTCTTGTACGATTGATCGTTGGCTGGTCTGCAAATATGAGCTCTCCTAGGGCTATAAGGGGTATGCAATCTTTGTGTAGATAGTATGCCGGCGGGAACTCAATTGATAGCCAGATTGGTACCACTGGTGGTTCCTCCTTTACATCAAAGTTCTTTGTCCACTTAAAGACCTTCATAATTGTGCCTCCTAGGTTCCAATTTCTCTTGATCCAGCAACGTTGAATGTCTTCCTCAAGATCGAATTTGATGAACACATGGCTTCGGTCCAGAGCTGTGATGTTTGCTTTGCTTTGGAATCCGATCTTTTTGAATTGTTGCCGAATAACTCACAGAGATGGCCTCCCCCTAGCGAACTTGCCGATTAAATTGTGCTTGAAGGGTTCTGAGAAGTGATCTATTTCATCTTCTTGAAAAAGCACTGCCAACTCTCCTTTGAATTTGGTTATGGGGTTAAGTTTCAGAGGTAGATTCTTGTAGAGATGAGATGGTGGTTGGTTTAGCTGTTATTTTTGGGTCAAGATGGATAGATATGATGGTGGTTGACTCTCGCCAGTGGGCGGAGCCACCATGGTGCGGTGGTGGGTGAGTGTTTCTTGGTTTAGAATATGGACGTTATTTGTAATGATGGGTTAGGTGGGGACAAGATGTTTGTTGGTTTCTGTGTTCTTTATTGAAGAGAGTGAATTCTAGTGAGAAGCGAGAGAATTCTAGTTGGTTTTTCTTGGGGGAGTCAAATATACACTCAATGGTATACTTGGAAAAATGCCCAAGGTTGGTAATGCATTGGAGACTATTGTTATGCTATAAAGTATAAAGCCTATAAGGCCAAAGTCTTACACTCCCCCCCTCTGTTGACAAAGTCTTGTATAAAGCCGTCTCATAGTGAGACCAGTAATTGAATTGAAAATAAGGTTTCCAATTGAAGGTTTAAAAGTACAGGGGCTTGATGTGAAATTTCATTAATTTTCATTTAACTACAGGTATAAATATCAACATTTCCTCATTCTTCTCTCATATTTTTCTGAAATTTTCTCTCTTTTCCTTTCCTCTCCAATGCATAGCTACCTTCTTATTCTCTCTCATCTCAATTTATCTCCCACCTTATTCTCTCTCCTCTCCATTTCTCTTTCATCTTCCTTTAATTCAAACTCCTTTTCTTCCATTCAACCGCACATCCTCTCCATTTTTCTTCCTCCTATCTTCGCTCAAAGATTTTATGCATATTTTCTTGTTTTTTTTTCAATTTTTGTTTGCTTTTTTTGTTCATGTGATTTTCTAGGGTATATATTGTTCAATGTGTTAATATTTTGGGATTTCTCTGTTTTTATGTGTTTTTTGAGTTGTTCTTACGGATTTGTGCTAATATTTGTGTTGTTGCTACTGTTTGTTAGATGTATAAGAAGATTTGCATCACTGCTGCTGCAATTGAGAAGGAAGAAAGATTTGTAAGTTTTCTTAATTTTTGGTTGTGATGTTTTCTTAATGACGTTTCTCATTTTCAGTGTGATGTTTCGGGTTTTAGGCTTTAAGTATAGTTATCAGTGTTCTTGTGATATTTTAATTTCAGTGCTTGATACATGTGGTCTTTTCATGCTTAAGTGTGCAATTGATGTTCAATTTTGATTGTGTGTGATATCTTAGGGTTTTCTTACGATTTGTGCCAATTTTTTTTTGTTGATGATGTTTCTTAGATGTCTAAGAGTGCTTGCCCAGTGTTGCTGCAATTGAGAAGGAAAGAAGATCTGTAAATTTTATTATTTTGCAGATGTGATGTTTAAATACTGTTGTTGATATTTCAGATTTTCTGTGTGATGTTTCATGTTTAGAGTTCAAGTGTTGTTATTTGTGTTGGTGTGGTGATTTAATTTCAGTATTTGATGCGTGTAATGTTTTAAGTGTGTAATTGATGTTCAGTTTTGTTGTTTTGATTGTGTGTGTGATATCTTAGGGTTTTATTACGATTTGTGCTAATTTTTATGTTGTTGTTGTTTCTTAGATGTCTAAGAGCACTTTCCCACTATTGCTGCAATCGAGAAGGAAGAGGGATTTGCAAGTTTTCTTAATTTTCAGCAGTGATGGTTCAGGTACAGTTAATGATATTTCTTGTTTTCAGTGTGATGTTTCAGGTTTTAGGGTTTAAGTACGGTTATCAGTGTTGGTGTGATATTTTAATTTCAGCGCTTGATGCTTGTGGTGTTTTCATGCTTAAGTTGCAATTGATGTTCAGTTTTGATTGTGTTTGATCTTATGATTTTGTTATGATTTATGCAAATTTTTGTGGTGTTGTTTCTTTTTCTTAGATGTCTAAGAATGCTTGCCCACTGTTGTTGCAATCGGGAAGGAAGTAGGATATGCAATTTTGTTATTTTTCAGATGTGATGTTTTACATACTGTTGTTGATGTTTGTAGTTTTATGTGTGATGTTTCATGCTTTAGGTTTTAAGTACTTTTATCTATGTTGGTGTGATGTTTTAATTTCAGTATTTGATGTTAGTGGTGTTTTCATATTTAAGTAGGCAACTGTTGTTCAGTTTTGTTCTTTTGATATTTTAGTGTGTACTGATTAATGCTTTTAAAATTTTATATTGATGTTTTAAATACTATATTTGATGTTACTCATTGTAGTTACCAGTCATGTCATGTGTGCTATTGTGATGTTTTAATTTTAAATATTGATGTTTTAATTATTGATGTGATTTTTATGTTTATTTCACAAGAATATTTTCCAAGGTAGAGCTCTACAATGTCATTGATGAGATATTTTTAAAAAAATGATATGACGAATCATGCTACTAAAGTATTCCCTTGAATAGAGGACCGAAGCCGACCTTTGATTTTGTCGTTGTTGGAGTAGAAGAGTCATCATCTTCAAAATCAGCAGGAGAGAAGGCAAGTCTGTGAACAAGTGAGCAACGAAGGGAAATAAGTTGGGCGGAAATAGAATTTGATTGCTTGGGATGTATTTCTTAGCGTTGATTTTTTTTAGTTACGATGGTTGATTGTTAGTGTTGAGACGCTTGACAGTTATTGATGCTTTAGCTTGATTTGAATTTTTCAGTTTTTATGTTAGCAAATTTTTAGGGCATTTGAACCCTTTTGTAATGAATAACGTTTAACAAGTTATTTCAAACCGTGGAATGTATAAGTGCTGTGGAGCATATGAATATCTTATTTAAATCAACATCTTCATTAGTGTTTTTATATAACATCAAACAAAGAAATTGAACCATCACAACATAACTGTGTAACATCATAGTATGACAATAAATAATAATCAAGTCTCAACAAGCTGATTTTAGATGAACTCAACATTATGTGTATTTTAATTTTGTACTGGATCTTAATTTTTTATTTTTTGAAGGTTTAACTAATTCTTTTTGACGTTTAACTATTTTTGTTTTACGTGTATTTTATTTTTATATTTGACATTAACCCATTTTAATTTATTTTGATGTTTAACTAGTGTTTTTATTTGATGTTTTAGTATTTTATTATTTATATGTGATTTTTATCTATCCAAATTTAGTTTATTTTATAATTTATTTTTAACCTTGATGTTTAAATATTTTAGTAGGGTGAATTATTATTTAGATGCGATGTTTTAGAAATTAAGCCCAACAATCAAGCCCAAACAATCAGGCTCAAATCGGGTTAACCCGGAGTCAACCCATTGCCATCGTGAAATGGAATTGTCGTTGTCATTCTTCACCCATCGTCGTCGTCATTCTTCACCCATCGCCGTCATCCTTCCGCGTTCTCTCCTCGCAGAGCGTGCGGGAAACCAGAACTCATTCTTCAACCTTCAAGACGGCGACGCATCCACCCTTCATGATGCCGGCGTTAACCCTTCCCAAATTTGACCTCGACAATTCCGGTGCAAAATTGTGAGGTTAGGTTTCTGGCGATTGGAAAATTTCCTTGCGTTATGCAAATCCTCACCGGGGATTTTCTGCAAATCACAAACCTGACATAAGCGTCCTTGCGTCCGATCAATTTCAACAAACCAAGTCATGAGGATTTACAGATCACAAATCAATTTCTACAAATCACGGATCGACGCCAGAGAAAGCCAGGCAACTACAGGGAAAGAGAGGCGATGGCAGAGAAAACGAGGTGACGAAGAGATGACGAGGAAACGGCAAGGTGATGACGGTGGAGGGCGAGGCAGCGCCGACGAGCAAGGAAGATGAAGGAAGATGTGTTGTTTGTGTAATTTTCTTATATTTGTTGTTTGGTCCCCTACATTTTTTGCATTTTTCGTTTATAACACTACTACAAACAACACCTATTACTTTGGTTTTTTAGGCCTAGTTACCTCAATTTTTGGGCCCTGAAAAACCAAAGTAAATGTGGCTGAAGTAAAAAGGTTACTTTTTACTTGTTTATTCATTTGCTTATTTATTTATTTACTTTAATTATTGTTTTGTTTTCTCCTGTACTCAAATATTTCCTTACGGCATCACATTCCAGCGTACTATTTGTTTTCCTTATTGGTACATATTTTAATTTGTTTGTTTACTTATTGTCTCATCTCGTTTTTATCCGTTCCTTTCTTTTAATTCTTTATTTATTGGCTTTTCTTCTTTTTAATTTACAATACCTATATTAGATTGTATATATATACACACACAATTATATTCCTTGAAATCAAAAAAATAATAGAAATGATAATTTATTTATTTTATTCTTATTTGTAATTACATATGAAAATTACTATTATATATAGTTGTGATAAGTATGAAAAACATTAGGAAGATATAAAATTAGTTTTTCTCAATAATTTAAAGGAATATTCATTTTAGAGGAAGGTACAAGGTAAACTACTAGAGATGTCTTTATAAAAATCTAGATAATTATTTAACAACTCAATTTATTATTTCTTACTTAACTCTTTTAAAATGTGCACTTTGTATATCGCGTTTCCATTCTGATTTGATGTACTATTATTTCCTTTCTCTTTCTTAAGTGAAATCTATACTTAACACCAACATTTTATCATCGTTTGATATTAACTAATATATATTTTCCATTTAGAGTGATATTACAAGGTTCAAGTCAGATAACATGATTGTATCGGAGGTATATTTTATTTATTAATGTAATTGGGTTCAGGGTTTCACAAGATACCTATACAAGCTAAAAAAGTAATAGAATATAATTACAATTACAAGTAATATTCTAATTCCTTAATACACTCAATTCTCTTAACACATTTCAATTTTAAAAAATAAAAATATAAAATTATGGTGTCAAACATAGTGAAACGGAGGGAGTGCTACGTTTCCCTCTATTTTTTTATTTCATTATATTGATTTACTTATATCTGAAATTATTTATTTTAATGATAATTTTAACTTCTTTTACGAAACTATCATTATATTTAGTCACTCAATTTACTTTTCTCTATTTTAGTTACTTAATATTTTCATATTCTTAAAGTGTCCATATAAAATAATTAGATGGAGTATTTATTTACCATACAGCCGTCAATATTATACTCCCTTCATCCCATAAAAATGATACATTTACCTTTTTTCAAATTAAATTTTATAAATTTTGACTCCAAATATAATATATATATATATATATATATATATATAATGAAAATATCAGTGAGACATTGTTATATTCATCTTAATATCTATTTTTTAAATATCAAAACTTTATGCAAAGTTGTTATGCGTAGTTAGAGATATTGACGGTGAAATATAATCATTGAATACCGTGAAAAAACACATGTGTCATTTCTGTTGAAACGGAGGGAGTATTATATTATATTCTAAAATACAATAAATGAATTACTTGGAGTTTTCGCCTTACATTATAATGAGTCTCATAGAAGTGTGTTTTAGCTCTAGTAAACACTAGTAAAAGGAAATTTAATTAACTGGTCGTCAAAAGTTTTCAAACTGGAAGATATGCTTAGTTAATTAAGGGTACTTTTCAAATGCCTGTTTTTGTTCGTTCAATTTCCAACCAACATTCCTCCTTTACAATTCTTTTCGCGTTAACTTTTAGAAATCCAAGGTCAGCATTGTGAGTAAAACAAAGATTCGTAATTTATATATACTTTGAAAAGCTTTGATGCGTACGTTTACTTGCTCCTTAATTATTTGTTAGATCATGGATTACATAATCGACTAATAGTATTTTACCACTATTCATTTACCTATAGGTTCCTATAGTGATTTCTGTCTACTTTGGATTAGGGTTCTGATAGTCATAATCTTTCTTTTTTTTTTTTGAAAAATCAATCATCAATATGCTAGGAAAATGCCTAGCGGCGACTACAATTAGTAGAATTGACATCCAACCTAACTAGCATCTAGAAATAACTAATATATTGCAAAGATATCTAAATTACATGTCAACCAGACTGAACATCTGTACTATTAGATATCAGAGATCCAATAAAAACAAACTGTTACATCGCCCTCGTGATATTAACTTGCTTCCCGTGAAAATCATGACCACTTGGCAGAGAGGAGTGTATCACGTATCAATATCACTGCGCTAACATGGACTTTCTACAACTGTAACACCACTTGATCCAACCACGATCTATGTTGTCCAAACTGTAAACACCTTGAAAAACATAGATTTGACGACTCCAAATTAATGAAAACCCTAAAATAAAACTACAAAAAAACTGACGAACACACGATGTGAACAAGCAGATCAATAACAATACATCAATATGAACGACTAAATCGAGTTATCATCATGAACACAACGGTTTAATCAATCAGGTTGAAGAACAAAACTAATTTGTTGAGATAGATCTTACACTCAATAACAAACATGAATTAAAACAAACTGTTGTACCACATCTCCCCTAATGACAAGGTGGAGAAAAATTGAAAAAAACAGCTGGGCAAGAGAGGGTTGCGGTGAGGGTTTGCGACGAGAGAGAAAAGAGGAGAAGTACACATTTCTATCAAAAGTACTCTATCATTGTAGAGTCCAACTCTTGAAAGACGGTCTTTCCATAAGCCATGGAAAGACAAATGTTTACACTGCAAATTGAAAGAAGTGAAGATAAAATTTTTGGGTTGCAGATTCGTATTATAAATTTTATAACTATTACACGTTGCATAATAAATTTTTAATATTGCAACTAACACCTTTTATCTTTTATTATTCTAATTAAACCCCGTCTCTATATAAACATATTTAAAAACCGTCTTTCCCAAGACTTTGCCATCATTGTATAAAAAAATCTAAACATTTTGTTATTTAAGATTATGTGTTTCTTTGGATTTTCATTAGATTGTACAATAAGATATTTATGGTTTTAAATATCTCTTTATAAGTTATATATTTTAACAAGTTATGATTGATTATACATAGTAAATAATTAAAATAATTAACATATTATAATATTAGTATGTTAACAAGTTATGATTGACTATATATAGTAAAGAATTAAAATCAGTAACATATTATAATATTAGTATGTTATTTTTAGTCAACTTTGACTTAGCTTAGTTAAAATGACTCAAATACCTCGGTTGACAGACAAAAAATAAACAATATTTATTATAGGGCGATTGAGATTAACATATTACAATATTAGTATGTTAACAAGTTATGATTGACTATATAAAGTAAAGAATTAAAATCAGTAACATATTATAATATTATAATGTTATTTTTAGTCAACTTTGGCTTAGCTTAGTTAAATGACTCAAATACCCTCGATTAGCAGACAGAAAGCAAACAATATTTATCATAGGGTGATTGAGATTAGTTAAAATGACTTAAATACCCTCGGTTGACAGATATAAAATAGACAATATTTGTTATATGATGCTTGGAAAGATTCGGCAGACATAGCTCGTGTTAGAGTTGTACTGGAAATTTTATTCCTTGTACTCTGTACCGTTTATTTAAACTCTGTACATTTTATTATTCTAAATAATCCTTATCTTTCTATAAGCCAATGGAAAGACGGTATTTTTCAAAACTTTGCTAACCACTCATGGTCCGTATATAACACTAGACTAATAAAAAGATAACGAACCATACCAAGCCACATGAGTAAATGTTTAATTTTGGACCGAAATTTGTCTTAAACAAATGTATAATTTAACCTTAAAAAATTACAAATTTACATAAATTGATGTGTTGAAATCCCAACTTCACCATTAATCTCACTTTTCTTTTTTCGGAGCCATAAGTCTAAATTCCCGATAGAATAAAAATAATCCAACACCCATGCATGCATATAATGTTCGCAAATTCCAAAATCAGATTGAACGAATCAGTCATTAAAGAAATAGATTACATTACTTCCTCTGTGCAGGTTAAACTGAACGCTTTACTGCTTGACCCTTACCCCTATTAAACGTTAACCGAATATTTGTTTGGATGTATAACTAATAATATTATTGTATGTGATATTTTTTAATTTGTTGTAATAAGTAATTTCTTAATATGAACATTTTATTTGTCATTCTTATGCTTGGTTAAACGTATTAACAGTCAAACATGTTTTTTTATAATCATGAAAAAGATTCTTACACAATATAATTGAAAGGAGCAACGAAAAGAGTGATCATACACATTAATGAATAAGAACATGAAAGAATTGGTACAGAGAGCTGCTAACACCCTCCACCTCTTAATTGCAGATGGAGAGTACAGAGCTTTGTTTATTTAACTCGACCTCCCATATTATGGGGTCGACTATCTAACGAAAAATGTGTCAGAAAAATGAAGAATCAGCAGTAATCCTTAAAGATTATAATTTCTCTAAGGACAAAAAAAGTTTAATGAAAGAATAAATTAATGGAGTGAAGTTATATGTCCGCTCCGTACGTTCTGCACTTGGTGCCCAAAACCCGTACGAGCATGTTGTCAAACCTTCTGTTCTAAGCGGTGTGGCGAATCTTGCCCAAGATTTCTTCCTCTTCCAGCTCCACCAAGTTCTGGATCACCGCTTCAGACGCACTTTCAATGAATTCCGGCCAATCTCTGTTCGTAAAATAACAGGTTAGTTTCCTCGGATTGTGAGATAAATAGAATGTGCAACAGGAGATATATGTGATTAGTGCTATCAGTTCCTGACCCGAGAACCTATATGATAATCTGATCCGACACCTCTAAATATGTATGATGTATTTCATGTCTAGTAGAAACATGTTGATGCACATTGACTATATGAATGTGAAGCAGGAGATATGAATCAGTGTTGTCAGCTTCTGACCCGAGAACCTAAATAACCGAGGCAGCCTAATCAGACACCTCTGAATATGATGCATGTGTTTCATGTCTAGTAGAAACATGTGATGCAACACAAGATGCAGTCAGGAACTGGAGATGCGTACTAACGTGGTACGATAAACTAAATTAGTAGCAAAAATCGGACGTGAGAATGAAAACTCACCCGGTGGAGGTGTCGAATGTGAGTCCAACGGTGTACTTAGCCTCCTCAAGAGCTCTACTAAACCTCTCCAATTCGGCCGCCGTGCAGGTTCCATAATCAAGAACTTGAAGCTCGGAAGGCTTAACGTTACAAAAAATGGGCACAACCCTCTTCTTTGTCTCCATCATGAGCGCCAATTCATGCAGGCAGAAGTAAGATTTACAATAATTCGGCGAAAACACGGCAACCCCAATCCTGGACTGTCGAATTCCCATGTCGATTTTCTCGAACAGCTTGTCCCCTGGCTTCATACTCTTGCTGTCCAAAAATGGCCGGATCCCGAGCCTCTTGAGATGGTCGTACAGCAGCCCGGCCACATTTTTCTTCGTGTCGATCCCTCGATGATTGATGAAAACGTCGACATTCGGGCCCTGGATCTGCCGATGATTCGTTAGGGCTTGGTTTTTGTTCTTCATGAAATTGTTGAGGATGTGCTTAGCTGAGGAGGAACAGGAGGATGAGATTGTACGTTGCATGGTAAGAGGAAACGGCGTCGTTTGCGGGACAGAAATGTGTTCCTTTGGATTTTGTTGTGTTTTTGGGATGTGATATTTGGTGAAATGGATGAAGATGTTGGGGCTATTTATACAGGTGGTGGGGTTGAACGCACGAGGAGAAAGAATTTGGAATTTTGGTGTTTGCATACTAATCAGAATGGAATGGACTCTGAAAATAGTACTGGTATTTGTTTTGACGGAAAAAATAAGAGAGTAAAACCTTTGAATACGATTGTGACTGTTTAAATTCAGAGGGGGCTATTGCCTTACGTACTTTGGATCCTTCAAACACGTAGGATTATTAAACTAAGGCAACTAGTTTTTTATTATTGCTCTGATTTCGATCAATTCTTAACGTATATACATGTATGTATTTATATGTTTCACTTCCGATAACATTAGTTACGATGCATGCAAATATTTCTATAAATGTCTTAGTTTTTTAATAATTTATCGTTTATACAGATGCTTTGTTTTATGTTTTAATATTCACATCTCTAAACTTTTTCTTGCGAAATATTTTTTCGAACATTTTCCCATTAATACGATTTCTATTCCAATTTAAGTGTCTTAATTACTAATGATGACATCATAACGTTTAATTTAATTATCATAATTTCTATTTTAGCTATTGAATTTTATTGCTTTTAATTATAATAAGTCAATAACATTCGGCCGTCAATATTATTCAGCACTCGCAAACTTTTATTGGCTTCATGCAGCTAGTTTTTTTTTTTTTTTCAGGGCTTGGTATGATCAATTAGTTTAGCACCATTTATATAAAAGTTTGGTTTTTTTAAAAACGCAGTTGATGAATTACTTGTTAATTAATTAATGTCTATTCCGTACAAATTTAATAACAAGATAAGAATGAGCTAAATAGGTTAGTTTTACTAGTTCTGTTTACTTTGAATGTAAACTTAATCTTCAGTCTTATAAAAATTTATTTTCTAAGAAAACTTGAAATTTAGTTTGTGGAAAGGGTCAGCGATTCTATTGACAGACATTTCAGGGATATCCAAAAATTTTACCCGAACTACTCTCGGATAAGTGAAACAAAAAACATCAGTTTTTTCTTCATGTGTACAATTTGACACAATACAATAAGAAGGGAGTGTATAAATTGGTATGTTCTAAATTATTCTTCCTTTCAAAATACAGAAAGTGCGAGAAGCCAGCTTAAAGAATTTTTGGTCTTTGTGAAAATGGCGTAAGAAATTCCTAATAATGTTGTTCTTCTATGTTGTGTTTAAAAATGGAGATTGTTGACCTTTTCAATTCCTTAAACAGTTCTTTTTCTCGGCCATCATAAATTTCAACCATAACAGCAAAGGAGTAATAAAGAAGACTTTTCCTGATACCTTGCGGCACAACCAATTTCTCTTTATTATTATTAAAGTTTAAAATTGGGCAGGTATAATTGTGCAATAAACTGAATTTTGGAGAAAATCACACACACATATATGTGTAGAAATACAAACCGAGCTTTCACTTTCGCATCAAATCACCACATAATTGCATGATTAAATTTCATTTTAGGCTCATGCATCACATCATATATGATGTGACCTAGTTGGGTTATTATGCATAAGAGTTGTCACTACGGTTATATAAAAGCTTATGTGAACAGAAAGTTTGTTCTTGGTTACTTACATTCATACTGTACGCTAGTCATATATAGGCATAAGTTACAACAGAATAGTCCTGAACTAGTGTAACAATAAAGTCCTATTCTAGTGCAATTGTGGTACAACAGAAAGACTACAAAATATATACGGAGACTTTGTCATGTTGACAAAGTCCTTCACTTAATACCCTCCCGCAAGCTCACGATCGGGTACGAACGAGAAGCTTGGTCCGCAAAGATTGAAAACGAGAGGTGCCAACAGCTTTGGTGAAGATATCCGCAATTTGTTCCATCGATTTGACATGCCGAACAATGAGCTCTCCAGCTTGGACTTGCTCTCGAACAAAATGATAGTCAAGCTTGATGTGCTTGGACCTCTGATGGAAGACAGGATTTGCAGTGAGAAAGGTAGCACTAAGATTGTCACATAGAAGAATGGGAGGACCATGAGAAGAGGCAGCCATTTCCTTGAGAAGTTGTTGAAGCCAAATGAGTTCAGCTGCAGCAAAGGCAATGGCCATGTACTCGGCTTCGGTGCTGGAACGAGCAACAACATTCTGCTTCCGAGAAGACCAACTCACTAAGTTCCCTCCAAGGTAGATGGAAAAGCCATGCTGAGAGCGGCAATCGTCAGGATCTGAAGCCCAACCAGCATCAGTGAAGCAGACAAGTCGAGAGTCACGAGCTGGACGAAGAAAGATACCTGTATCAAGAGTTCCCTTGAGGTAGCGAAGAATCCACTTGACTGCAGCCCAATGATGTTCAGAGGGTTAATGCATAAACTGGCAAACTCGATTAACTGAGTAGGAGATCTCAGGCCGAGTGATAGTGGCTACTGAAGAGCTCCAACAATACTGCAATACAAGTGAACATCAGTGAAGGGATCACCACCAGCTACAAGTCGAGAGCCTGGAACAGCTGGAGAGGCAATGGGTTTGGCTCTCATCATCTTGCCGCGATCAAGTAAATCCAAAATGTACTTTCGCTGAGAGAGCAAAATACTACAAGAACTGCGGTGAACCTCAATGCCCAAGATGAAACTCAGATCACCTAAGTCCTTTAGAGAGAAGACCGAGTTGAGGTACTTGAAAAATTCATCAATGAAAGAAGAGTTGGATCCAGTGATAATCAGGCCATCCACATAAACAAGCACATAGACAATCAGACCCGTGATGCTTGATGAACAGGGAGGAGTCTGAGATACACTGCTTGAATCCATGACGAAGGAGAGCCTGATGCAGCTTCTGAAACCAGGCATGAGGGGCTTGTTTGAGGCCATAGAGGGCCTTCTTAAGCCTGTAAACATGTGTTGGATGAGCAGACGAGATAAAGCCAGGAGCTTGTTTCATAAAGACGGTTTCAGCCAAGTCGCTGTTGAGAAAGGCATTGTTGATGTCAACCTGCCGTAAAGTCCAACTACGAGTAACTGCAAGACTGAGAACTACACGAATGGTGGTAGGTTTGATGACAGGGCTGAATGTGTTAAAGTAGTCCACACCTTCCTCCTGATTGTAACCCTTAGCCACCAAGCGAGCCTTGTACCTGTCAACAGACCCATCTGGCTTCTTTTTAATCCTAAAAACCCCACTAACAGCCAACAATATTAGAAGCAGGGGGCCTAGGAACCAACTCCCAAGTCCCATTAGCAAGTAAAGCATCAAATTCTAATTGCATAGCATGTTGCCAGTTCGGGTTCTTTCTGGCTTGGAAAAAGGTTTTTGGCTCAAAATCAAGAGAGTCACAGGAAATAGGGTGTTTGGTGGTAGTGTGGGCACTAGGTTTGAGGGAACGAGTAGCAGCTCGAGTTACCATTCCATGAACTGAAGTGTCGGATGGATGAAAGTATGATGGAGCTTGAGGATAGGGAACAATAGCTGAAGAGATTGGTGGCGGGGAAGGGCGCGACACTGGAGGAGGGGTTGGTATGGAGCTGGAAGGAGATGGTGAACCGGCTTGGGTAGAAACGGCTAGTGGTGGAGGCTGAGTGGCATCTTGGAGTGGAGATAGGGAGAGCTCAACGTTTGATGAATCAGTATGAGTGGACTGAGAGTGATGCTCAAGATAAGGAAAGGAGGATTCATCAAACACAATGTGTCGAGCTATATAAGTCTGGGAAGATGGAACATGATAGCATAGGTACCCTTTGTGTTTGGCGTTGTACCCAAGAAAAATGCATACGACAGAGCGAAATTCCAATTTGTTGCTGTTATAAGGGCGAAGATATGGAAAACACAGGCAACCAAAGGATTTCAAGAAATGATAATCAGGTTGACAATTATATAGGCATGCATACGGAGACTTATGACCAAGAACAGGAGTAATAGTACGATTGTTTAAGTATATGGCAGTATGAACAACATGTTCCCAGAAAGTCATAGGAAGGTTGGAGTGAGCTAAAAGAGCTAGACCTTTTTCGACGACAATGCAATTTCGACGTTCAGCCACACCATTTTGCTCTGGAGTGTACGGACAGGAAACACGATGAAGGATGCCATTTGCTTCAAGAAAGGTCGAAACATTGCAAAATTCACCCCCCCAATTAGACTGAAAGGCTTTGATTTTTGTGCTAAACTGAGTTTCAACCATTGTTTTGAAGGATTAGAACACTGATAAAACCTGAGATTTTGCAGCAAGAAAGTATATCTAAACAAATTTTGTGCAATCATCAATAAAGAACAAAAAATAACGATTGCCATATAAAGAAGGTACAGAGCCAGGGCCCCAAACATTCGAATACACAAGATCAAAAGGTTTATCAGAAACAGTATGACAAGAGGGAAGATGATGTCTATGACTCTTTCCTAACTGACATGCACTACATAAAGGTAATGACTTATTAGCAGAAACAGGTAAATCAAAATCAGCTAGTTGACGACGTAGCACATAATCATGAGGATGTGCAAAACGATGATGCCAACATGCTATGGAAGCTCATTCACCAACAAATACTTAGGGGTCATGGGAACGAACCGGAAGACGGTATAAACCATTTTCAATGATTCCTTTGAGAACCATTTTGCCCTGTAATGTCTTAACAAAACAATGATTAGCATGAAGTTCCACAAAAAACATTGTTATCATGACATAATTTACGAACACTAATAAGGTTCTTAGACACTTTAGGAACAACAAGAATATTATTTAGGGCAATGGGTTTAGCCACATGCTTTGCAATTAAATTAAGATTGCTAGTATGCGTAATGGGAAGGGACTGACCATTTGCGACGACAAGCTTATTGGTGCCATCATATTCAGCCGGAAGATTGAGCCGGGAGAGATTAGCGGTGACATGATCGGTGGCACCGGAGTCAACTAACCAGGGGTACGAGAGATCTGATGGGCACTCGGGATAAGCTGCATAAGCCTGCTTGGCGGCGGACTGTTGAAGACGACCAGCAGCTCGGCGATTGGTGGGTGGAAATGTCGTAGCCTTGAACTGCTGGTAACAGTTGTGACCAATATGACCTTCATTTTCACAAACCTGGCAGGGAGATTGCGGACGATCAGATTGGTGGTCTGGCGGTGGCCTGGTGGAGGCATGACGGTGGTTCGCCGATGGCTGACGGTAGGAAAATCGGCGATGAACAGCATTTGCCGATGGCATGGTGGTGTCCAGGTAAGAATCTGATATTCGTTGTTCTTCCTGGAGGAGCAAGCCGAGAAGTTCATCAGAAGAAACGAGTTCCAGGCGCATACTGATCGCCGTTTTGAAAGCAGCGTACTCCGGGCCGAGACCGTACAGAACACACGAGATGAAATTATCGTCAGGAACCACAGTGAGGCAGTCTGCTAGAGCATCGGCAATGGATCATTTCTGCTCAAAATATTCAAGAATGGAAAGACCGCCTTTGGACAATACCTGCAATTGTTGTTTCATGTGCATATTGCGGGCTCTGGACTGAGACTGAAATGTGCGCTGCAGAGAGGACCAACACTCCGCCGTGGTAGTTGCCCGGGAAACGAGACTGAGCATCGGCGAGGACAAGGTGGAACGCAGCCATAGGAGGACCAACGATCCTTACGCTTCCAGGCAGCGAAATTCGGGTTCGATTCACGGACTGTCGCTCCGGCAGCAAGCGGGAGGAGGACAGCAGGAGCCCTATCGGGGACGAGAAAGCCTTCGAGGTCGCATGCTTCAAGAGCAGACTGGATAGTGCTCTGCCATAGTGAGTAGTTGCTCCGATCAAGACGAATCGCCAACGTTGGAAAGTGGAGGTTGGTTGCGGCGTCACCGGAGGCTGATAATAGGATCTGAGATGCGGAAGCCATAGGTTCAGAACTTGGCTTTTGGAACTGCTGGAAAAAGGCTTAAAAATGGAGCAGTTCGAAAACTGATACCATATAAAAGCTTCTGTGAACAGAAAGTTTGTTTTTGGTTACTTACATTCATACTGTACGCTAGCCATATATAGGCATACGTTACAACAGAATAATCCTGAACTAGCGTAATAATAAAGACCCATTCTAGTGCAATTGTGGTACAACAGAAAGACTACAAAATATATACGGAGACTTTGTCATGTTGACAAAGTCCTTCACTTAATAGGTTATGAGTTAGGTTTTGTAATTTTGTAATTTTGGGTACGAGAATCAGGTTTTCCTTTTAATTTTGTCATTTTTTAAAATTTCATTTCAGTTTAGTTTAATAAAAAATAGTAAGAAATTGAGTTTAAATTAATTCAAAAAATTTTGTCACTATCAATACAATATATGAGAAGGTATCATGTTAGATCAACTTACGGTTGAATGAATTATAATTTTTTTTATTTTCATAATTTTTAATGTCAACTTATAATTGTATATATGTTGAGATTCAAGGTTCTCATAATTATAGGTATTTCATTACAATAAATATAAACAACTATCAAATCACTCTATTAATCATATTAATTATAAAATGACATCATTTAATGGTTAGTCAATCTAAATCAAAACTACGTATTAAACTTTATATTAAAATATTAATTTAATGAAAGCTAACGTTGCAACTTTGACAAAAATTATCAGTATACTACATCGGACAGTCTACATGCTTTCGAATGTCACATTATTATCATTTTTTGAAAATTTATATACAAACAACTAATTACATATGGGCAAAATTTTGAAAAATACCGTCTTTCCATAGGCTTATGAAAAGATGAGATTAAATTAATATAATAAAAGGTAAATGATCATAATTACAATATTAGAAATTTATTACGCAATGTGTAAGAGTTATAAAGTTTATAACCCAATTCATACAATCAAAAAAATTTATGTTCATTTCTTCTAATTTACACTTTAAATCGTCTTTAACGAGGCGGACTCTTACCTATGATCACATTATTTAATCAGTGTTGGCTAGGATATTACTGAGTTCTCCTTTTGTAAATTTTAGTGGCCACAGATGGCTAAGCAATTAATCGCCAAGTTGATATGAATTTAGAGACTGCGGTATGTTCAGTTGGAAAAGAAATTCACCATGTTCTATCCGTCTGCGGTATAACTAACGGTTGGACTTGGTTTAACATAAGGTTTACTGATTAGGTAACAAATTGATGGATCTCCTCTTTCCTTCAGCAGCAGCCGCCTGCAGCAGCAGCAGCAGACTTGAAGCAGCTTCTAGAATACTCTTACTATTTTTTTATTATTGATACACTTTTCTTTTTTATTGTTTCTTTATATTGGTACATTTTTCATTTTTGACAAGATTCCTTCATTTTCATCCACTCATTCTACTTTTTTTTTCCTTTCTACATTTAATTTCATCCACTCATTTTCTTCACCCAAATCCAAACACTTAAACTTATGGTACCACTATTACACTATTGCAGGGACCCCCCTATGGCACCGGTATTTTGTACCTCCAGTCGACCGGTGCCTAAGTAGGGTGGTGCTGAAACGTAGTTACTACAGCACCGGTTATAGAAACCAGTGATGGTTTTTTATTACATCACCGGCATCTTAAATGCCGGTGCTGACTGCGGATTCCTTCTTAATGATCACCGGTTTTACTTAGCACCAGTATACCAACTTAAACCGGTGCCTAAAACCGAATAGAGTACAAATACAAACACCGGTTTGTTATTGATTTACCGGTGCTCCTGATATGGAGATGGATGTTAAGCACCGGTAACATTATTAGTAAAACTGGTGCTGATTGTTATTTAATTTGCAATTTCATTTTTAATTTTTTCCAGACCCTCCCAGAATAAAAATCTGGAGAAAACTCATAGAAGAAACTTAGAAGAGACAAAAAAAAATATAAATTAAATTAATAGTAACCAAGAACATTTTATCTTTAGTGGGAAAAAAACAATCCATCCATATGATATAACTTAAGAAAAAGGTAAAACTGTGTCTCAATCTAATACAAACTTAAATACACTAGGTCCACCGACGTCTTGGATTGTTCGGAAGATACGTTCACCCAAACTTCACACCTTGTGTCTCTAATATCTCCTTGCCATTGTAGGCTCCTCTTGCCAGGGAAAATATCTATTGTGCACAAAATAAATCAATGATTAATAACGTGAGAGTAATGTAAGAATAAGGAACGTTTAAATTTTAATATGTCACCTAACCTACATAATAAGATTTGGTGATGAACTGCTCAGCCTTAGTTGTTCCATTCAGTTTGTGCATACTGCAATTTTTTGAAGAAAACAATTCAAAATGTCGAAATGATGCAGCAATTAAACACCAAGGAAACACAATGTGTATAACTATTTTTTAACTATGTATTCAACATTAACAATGATTTAATGTCAAACACAAACATTTAAACATTTGATGATAAACACACCATGTCTACTTGGTACTCACACACTACCAAATCCCCACATTTGATATTGTGTAGTTATACAAATGTTATAGCACCATTTCATAATGGAAGAAGCATTACTTAGTTAGAGAGCACTACATGAATAGAAAGCAACCAATGCAATGCCCTTTAACTAATTCTTCTCCCATTATGAAAGTGCACAACACAATTTGGCATAGAAAACCATTTAAAATGTTGAAATGAAACAGTTTTACAGCACAAAGGAAACATGGCGTGTATAAACAAACCACGTCAAACACGTCATGTTTACTTGGGGCCGATAGACTGCAACATCTCCACAATTTAAACATCAAATTGAAATCATCCAAATAAACAAAAAGTCCTGTAAAGCGGCGCTAATGCTTCTTCCGCTAAGCTTGTGCACTGTACAATTTGTCATACAAAACTATTTAAAATGTCAAAAAGCATTGAAACACCGAGAAAACATGGTGTGTATAACTAAGTTTGAACTATGTATTTAACATTAACAATGATTTAATGGTAAATACACCATGTTCAACAGATAAACACACCATGCTCCTTGGTGCTCATACACTACAAAATCTCCACATTTTTAATTGCGGAGTTTTACAAATGTTACAACACCTTTTGTAATGGAAGAAGCATTTACTCAGTTAGAGGGCAATACATGAATAGAGAGCATCCAATGTAGTGCCCTTTAACTAATGCTTCTTCCATTACGAAAGTGCACAACACGATTTGGCATTATTAACCATTTAAATTGTCAAAATAATGCAGTTTTACTGGACCAAGGAAACATGTAGTGTATAAACAAGCCATATAAAAAAATCCACGTTTCCCTGGCGCTGATAGACTGCAATATCTCAACACTTTAAACATCAACTAGAAATAATCAAAACACGGAAAAAGACCTGTCAACCTTAATCTAGTTCGTCATTCATTCAAAACATTCTAGTTGTTCGACACATTTAAAACTAAAACACAAACACATCAACATCCCACAATAATCTATATCACATTAATTACAAGAAAAAACCTTCAGTTTATATCACATTATATCACAAGGTACAAGTTCTACAGTTTATAGAACCGTTTATATCACAGTGTACAAAAACATTCAATATGATACAAATTCTAATTATGATAAATCCCTAAACATGACACAATCATCTATATCACAGGGGTTACAAAAATTATTTCAGGCAAAAAAACCTAAACATCAAACCATACACAAGGAACTATATATATATATATATATATATATATATATATATATATAATACACTTTCAATTTAATCAGAAAATGCAGCACAACCCAAAAAGTAACAAAATGGAAAAAATCTCACACACCCCTTGAAAGACAACATGATCGAAAATCCAACACCACCCAACAAAATGAAAAAAACAATGACTTATAAAAAATGACCTAGAAAAAAAATCCAACATACCAAACCAAAAAAGAAAACAAAAGCAGAAAAACATGAATGAAGAGGTGGGGGAGGAAGAAAGTGGTTATTGAGGGATAAGGGACGAGGCAACGACGTAATGTTTGGATGTTTAGGAGGAGGCGGCAGTAATGGAGAGGTGGTGGAGTAGGAGGATGAGAGGATGAGAGGGCAATGATGGAGTGAGTACATAGCTTTAGGGTTTCAAGTTTGCTTTATATAGAAATTTTTTGAAAGATTCAGATTAAATCAGCATACACAAATCAAGGGTTCAGATGAAACCTAGATGAGATCTTCATTAATTACTGTGACCGGTGCTACGTATCCCCAAAAATGGTGCTAATTTTTTGTCAAAGCAGTTGCTTGATGCTGCGTGGGTATTAGTTTTTTTTGCAACCCGAGAGCAGGCATATAATTTTTTGTCTAACTATGGAGCACTGGTTGTTACGCCGATGCTAGAAACAGACGACATGTGCTAAAATATGGTCAAAGCAGCTACATGGATGTGCTTAATCCCGATGCACTGTAGAATCCTAGCATCGTGTCTTGATACCAGTGTTGACGTTAGGAACGAACATGTGCTGAACATTAACATAAGGAATTTTGAATTTCCCGCCCACGTATTGACCATTTTTTTGTTTGGCACATTCGAAAATATTAGCACCGGTTAATTAAGACTCATAACTGATGTTGGTTTTTTATACAACTATTTTGTAATATTCACTTGAAGTCCCTCTCAAGAGGGATAGTTTTGTTCATTGTTTTTATATCCAATTGGGCTAAAAAAATATTCAATTCAACACTCAATGAAGCTCGTGTTTCAAAATTGTGTCCAATGGTTACCCGCAAACCCTCCGATTATAACTATGTAAAAATAACACCGTTGTCCAAAACATAAATACAACTCCTTATTTGCCGCCTAATAACACCACATTGTGTATTCTTGGGTTAATATATGTTTTAAAAAAGAATGTCATGTTTTATTAGAATTTGGTAAAGTGCTAGTAAATGTGCTAGAATATTTGACTATAGATGACTTAGAAGTTAGGAAGTCCAAATGGAAAGTTTTCTTTGTTATTTATTTACACCAAATATTGATTTTTTTATTCGTTCTTAGAATTCACATTTGGGTCCAAAAATGTAGGATTGGATCCGATCGGAATTTAATTTGGAGGTTTGAGTGAAGTTTTTTTCCCTTTTGCACTTAGGTCCCTCCAAGAATCTTGGAATTGTTGAAACACAAAATTGGCAGTTCAATACTGCAATTAAGTATTGTATGATCATAACTATGTGATTACGACTTGACTGGGTGAATGAAACATCCTCAAAACTGATCATGGATAACAAGTGCTACATTTACATAAATTGCACTGTTACCCAAAACTAAGTTTCACATTGAGTATTGATTTGAAACACTTGATTCTTGTATTTACTTCCTAAATATATGAATTCAAAATAATGGTATTTTTGAATGTATAAATTTCAAAGTAGTAGCACCTGTCCTAGACTAAATTATGCAAAAATGTTTGGAAATATAGATGGAAAATCACATTTCTTTAATATCATACGTGTAATGGAAAGATATGATAATCGTCGAAGTAGTGGATAATAACTATATTTCGTTTGCGAAATAAAATAGAATTGTTTCAAGCCGTAATCCAAAATATAATCACTATCGAAATTCATGAATAATATCTAGAAAACATCTCTTCATCCAACAAGTGTGCATCTTCAGAGCTGGTCCCAATGTCGCTCTGCCCAACGCCCGAGCCTGGATATGTTGGAAAAGGTCCAACTGCTTTCATTGCATCTGGGAATTGGCATTGAAATACCTTTCCCATGTGATCACACTAGGACCTTCGATATTGTGATTCTGTCAGCAGACTTTGTACGCCCACCTCAAATACCACAACTCTAGATTCCAATATAGGACCCACATTGTCCCGAGGGAATTTGAAGAAAGATTTTGATATAATCTTACCCACTGGATGCCCGTATATGTCGTGAAATAGTGGGGGACACTTTCTTTTGTGAACAGTTCAGAGATTAGGCTGTAGAAACTGTAACAACCGTTCTCTCTGCACCATGTCTCAACTCGTTCACTATTTGCTTACCCAAATTCTATTGGAGTTTATTTTTTATGGCGTACATATGCCTCAGTCTCATACTCTGAACCTCAGTGTTCATTGTGACGGGTTCAAGTTTGGATGCTACAAAGTGGTACCATCCATTCATCTCTGGAGTGAGTAGCTTCTTTGGCATCTTTTTCCAACCTGGTTTCACAGTAGATTTGACATCGGTTCTCTCCCTAGTTTCCATCCTCACGATCCTCCGTCCAGTGGGATGTCAAAATCCTAAACCTCATTGGTATAGTAGTGGAATGCAAGAAATTCATCCTCCTCGGGGGGAACATTTGGCAACCTGTACAGCTCGTTTATGGATTATGCAGTTAATTTCACCATTTTCCCATGATAGAACGCCTCAGTCCACCTTCCACCACATCGAAAATTAGCATATAACTCACACACTATGCTGAGGTTGAACATTGGAGCCGTGTCACACAATTTCTCCCACCCAAGTGCCTGAATAGTTTCTTCAAAAGGGGGAGCATTTTTTACTCCTCTCTCTGGAAAATGTCGCCTTGTTCTGTACATTTGTTCAAATAATTTTTCCTGCTCCAAAATGAACCTTTTATCCTGTTGTTCAATATTTGATTGCACCTCCGGAGAGGAAGGGGATGCATTGCGTGTCCTCTTGGAGCTAGTTTTTGGTGCCATTTCCGACAATATCAAATGAGGCATTTCAACAAACACCTTCCATTCAACCAAAAAAACCTATAGAATACTTGTTTTCTTGAACATCAACATACCCTCAATGCAAGAATCCAATATATACATATATGTAGTTATTACACATTAACACTATGTATGATTGCAATATTGAACAAAGTTGGAGAGCAAAGTGAACCAACATTGAAAAAAGTTGTTATTTTTCCAAAAACGCTGGGTTCATAATTAATAATGTAGTAGAATATAATAGCAATGTTTGAAAGAGAACTCACTTCAATCCTTTGGAGAGCTTGGGAGTCTGAACCGATGGGAAAGATGGGTTCAAATTGCTCTACAAAATTTTGAAAATGAAGAGTAGCCGCCTTGGATTTGTACAAATATTATAACTTTACTTTACTAGCACCGATATGGAGCCCATAAACCGGTGTTAAAACTAGTAAATGTAGCTGCTTGAGGCTAAGTTGAATTAATGTTTCGACCTTAAATCCCATACGTAAGAACATACTTGCAAAATAAATTCTAAGGGGCCAGCACCAGTACAAAAACCGATACTAAAATCTACCAAACCGGTGCCGCCAACAATAAAAGCAGTTGTTTATGGTTGCGTCAATTTTTTTAAATCCTTTATTCAACCCGAGATATAATTCGAGAAATTTTATCTTAGTACACAACACCGGTGTTTCAAGAGGCACTGATATTACAAAAACTGGTGCCTTTAAAATGACAGAACACATACTCTGTTTTTCAACCTTCAACAGTATCTGCGAACATTAATATTTTCATAACCGGCATATCAAAACTGGTGCTCTTAATTTCCCTCATTTATTTTTTGTGCCAAATAAACTATTTCTTAGTTATTTTCCAGTCTAAGCACCTGTTATGTGTACACACGTACACGAGACCGATGCTATTTATTATGTATGCCACCAGTTTAAGGCACCGATTTCAAAAAACTTCTTCTGGAATTCAATTCCACCAGCGGCTTGGTTGAAATACATGTGCCAAACATGAAATCAGCATAAGTTTAGATGGTTTCCAGGGCTTATACCAGTGCCATAGTACATGTTTTCCAGTAGTGTTAGTGAAACAGAGGGAGTAGTTAGTTAGTTAGTTAAGCTCAGCTAGTTAGCCTTGGTTAGTTGTAAAGTTAGTTGGCTAATTTCTGATTTCATACCTCTATAAATGTGAGGTTTGTAAACTATTTCAGTAAGCTAATCAATCAGTTCTTTCACCCATTTACACTTTTCATTGTGTGTTTGTGTTCTTCCATTTTTTTGGCTTTCCAAATTAGTGAAAGCATTGATTTGTGCATGGTATCAGAGCCTTAGGAATGCAAAACGTGAAACTGAGATCTGTGAATTGTTTTCTTTTCATCTGGAATTTCTTTTTCTGATTTTGATGGCGAGTTCTTCAAATTTTTAAAATCCACAGCGGAAATATATTGTGGATGAGGAAGGATTTGTCAAGATCAGAGTGGAGGATCCTCTCTACCTGAATGTTGCTAACAACTCGAATCTGAGTCTCGTTGCAAAGCTGCTCAATGAGAAGAATTTTCTGATCTAGAACAGGGCTATGCTCAAATCTCTGAAATCAAAGGAAAAACTAGTGTTCATCACATGTGAGATTGAAGTTCCTCAACCTAATTCTTCGATCTTCAAACAATGGGAGAATGTGAATTCAACTCTAGTTTCTTGGATCATGAAGTCTATGACTCAATAAATATCTAGAATTTTTGTTTTTGTGGACAATGCTAGAAAACTTTGGAATGAAATTTAGGAAAGGTTTTCTGTGAGAAATGGTCCAATGTGGTATCAACTCAGGAATATGATTGTTGAGTTCAGGAAAGGTCAGAGTTTATTCAATCAATACTTTTCAGATCTAAAGCGCCTTTGGGATGAATTTGAGTGTTTAAGGCCAAACCGAATATGTCTTTGTTTTCGGGTAACTTGAAAATATGGATATGATGAGGCTATTGCAAAGGATGAAAATGAGACAAGGTTCAACAGTTTTTAGTCAGTTTGAATGAAGAATTTGAAGTAGTTAGGGACCAGATCCTAACTATGAAGCCTACTCCTTAAGTAGTAAAGGTTTGTTCTATTGTTGCAAAGACTGAGAGTCAGAAACACACACAACCAGTAACTGTATTTCCTCAGCCCAGAAGTTTGCTATGTTTGTTAGATCAAACTCTTAAGTTCCAGGCCACAATTATTGAGGAGTTGCTGGAAAAGGAAATTTTAAGAAGAAGGGTCTTCAACACAAGAAGCTCCTAAAATGTGATCATTGCCATAAGACTGGATATGTTAAGGATTTCTGCTTCAAAATCCATGGCTATCCGGATTGGTGGCAAGAAGGAAAACTAAGGCCTAGAAATGATGTTTCAAATATAACTATAGCACAAGATGTGGATGATGCTCTATTTGATGTTTCAAATATTAAGAATGGGAACAATATGCAGGCTATGTTTGTTTCATTCATGAAGATGGTGGAAATGAATAAGCATCAAATAGGAAAGGTTGCAGAGCCATCACCGGGAGAGGTTGTCAACCTAACTCACTACTCTCATTTCTCAGGTAGTGTTCTAACTCAGATGGTGAATTTTTCTTTTCAATTTGATGATGATACATGGATCTTAGACTATGGTGCTTCAAGTCATGTGTGTAGTAACAAATCTCTTTTCAGAAACTACTCACCAAATTCAATACCTATACCAGTCCATTTACCTAACAATACTTCTCAATTTGTTACTGCCATAGGATCAGTTTATCTCACATCATCACTCATTTTGCATGATTGCCTACTCCCACTGTCCCAGCTGAATTTTCACCCTAATCATTATCACGATGTTCAAGAAACATGTTTGACCGTTAATATGCTTACCTACGTATAATAATGACAAATAAAAAGTTGATATAAAGAAACTACTTGTTACGATGAATTGAACAGTATTATATACTATAGTATTATTGTTCATATAGCTATTCAAATATGTGGTCAAATTTTGATAGAGAATATTTTCATAAAGTAAGAGTGCAAGTTCAGCTGGGACAGAGGGAGTATATGTTGACATTTTTAAGTATAACCTACTCTTTGTTAATAAACTTGCACATTCATGAGATGTCCATTTTAACTTCTATCCTTCTATTTGTTTCATTCAATACCTTAAGACTAACAAAGTCATTGGGGTGGCTAAAGCTAGCAGGGGTCTATATCTCATCACACCTGCATCCTTTGATCAGAAGTTTATCTCATCTTGAATTCAGTCTTTCAGTTCTTTGTTTTTGAAAAGAAAACAAGCATCTGTAGTTGCAAATAAAGTTTCAGTAGATGATGTGATATTTGGCATTCTAAACTAGGGCATGCATCTGACGTAACCATGAAGCATCTTCATGTACACAATAAAGACAATTTTCAGTGTCATATCTGCCCTCTAGCTAAACAAAAAAGACTGAGTTTTCCTTTATCTCAAGTTAAAACATCTGAATGCTTTGAACTGCTTCATATGGATCTTTGGGGTCCTTATAAGGTGACATCTACAAATTGTTTCAAGTATTTCTTGACCATAGTATATGGTTATAGAAAGGTCTACATGGACTATTCTTCTGAAAACAAAAATAAAGTCTGTGATGTTTTACAAAGTTTTCTTATAATGACTAAAGCACAGTTTGAAAAATCTGTCAAAAATGATAACAAATAATGGAACAGAGTTTGTAAATATTAAATGTCATACTCAGTTTGATAAAATGGGGATTTTACATCAAAAGAGTTGTGCTTATAACCCTCAGTAAAATGGAGTTGCTGAGTTGAAGCACAAACATCTCCTAGAAATGGCAAGAGCCTTTATGTTCCAATCAGGTTTGCCAAAACATTTCTGGGAAAATGAAATTTTAGCATCCACTTACACAATAAATAAGCTACCTACATCATCATTAAGGTGGGAATCTCCATATGAGGTTCTCTTTAATAGAAAACAAGATTTACACAATTTAACAGTTTTTGGTTGTCTTGCTTTTGCTTCTAATCTTTCTCCACATGGAGATAAATTTTCTCCAAGAGAATTTCCTTGTATATTCATAGGTTATCCATCAAACCATAAATGTTTTAAGCTTTTTGATATAGTAAATAATAAAACAAGTTTTTCTAGGGATGTTTCTTTTCATGAGAAAACTTTCCCATAGAAGATGAAATCTAATAATTTGTTTCATAAATCTCCAACTAAGATTAATGTTGTGCGGAATGGAGAAAGAACAGAAAATATGAACGAAAATAACAAGACACAAGATTTACGTGGTTCACCAAGATTGGCTACCTCCACGGGAGACGGATTCACTATAATAGGTAGCAGGTTACAGACGCCAAGAAATTGGCCAGATTTCTACCTATCTAAGTGCAGAACAGAATTCATGAATTCATTATTTACAGAGAGAAGAGAGACCCTTTATATATTGTCTTTACTAAACCCTAACAAACTGGGAATAAGAAAATAACTACCATTCCTAATAGGAATAGGAACTACCATTCCTAATAGGAATAGGAACTACCATTCCTAATAGGAATAGGATTCCTATTCTGACCGGGCAGCGAGACCCCCGTTATTTTCCCCCGGACCCCCAGGCCAGTGTCGCAGAAGCGGCTTATTACAGTATTCAAGGCATACCAACAAATCTCCACCTTGACTTGAATCCTCAAAGTAGAAAACTCCAGATGCACCATTACAGTGCCAGATGAGTAGACTTTGCCCTCCACTCCCGGGACTGCCCATATAGCACCTAATCAGCTCTGATGTTCAGCAAGTCCAAACAATGTTGAAACTTGCTATGTGGAACAGGTTTGGTGAACATATCAGCGGGGTTGTCAGCAGTTCCCACTTTCTTCACCCTGATTCTCCTCTCACTCCTCAGGAAATGATATCTGACATCAATATGCTTGGTCCTCTCATGATGGACCTGATCCTTGGCTATGCAGATTGCACTCAAGCTGTCACAATACACAGTAGCCTGATCATGATGTAGACCAAGATCACTAACCAGCCCTTTCAGCAATATTCCCTCCTTTACAGCCTCTGTCAAAGCCATGTACTCTGCTTCCGTAGTAGACAACATCACTGTAGGTTGCAAAGTCGCCTTCCAACTAACCACAGAACCTCTCAAAGTGAATACATAACCAGTCATCGATCTCCTCGTGTCAACATCACCAGCATAATCAGAATCCGAGTAGCCTGTAACTAAGCACTCGGTATCACCTCCATAAATGAGACCCACATCAGACGTACCTCTAAGATACCTGAAGATCCTCTTTACAGCTTGCCAATGTTCCTTTCCCGGTTGCCCCATGAACCTGCTCACAACACTGAATGCCTGTGCTAAATCTGGCCTCGTGGAAACCATAGCATACATCAAGCTCCCCACCGCGCTGGCATAAGGAACCCGAGACATATACTCCTTCTCCTCATCTGACTGAGGAGCAAACATAGTGGTGAGATGAATATTTGCAGCACTAGGAGTGTCTATAGGCTTGGCTGTAGACATGCTAAACCTAGCCAACACTTTCTGAATGTAGCCTTTCTGTGACAAGAAAAGCTTCCGGTGACTTCAATCCCTAAGAATCTCCATTCCTAGTATCTTCCGAGCTGCACCCAGATCCTTCATCTCAAACTCAGCATTAAGAAGTCCTTTCAACTTCTGAACCTCGTGCTTACTCTTTGCAGCTACCAGCATGTCATCTACATAAAGCACCAGATAGATGAATGACCCATCTCTCAACCTGCTGTAGTAGACACAACAGTCATAAGCACACCTCGTATATCCCAGCTGAAGCATATAACTGTCAAACTTCTTGTACCACTGCCTCGGAGACTGCTTAAGTCCATACAAAGACTTCTTCAACTTGCAAACATACGTTTCCTTGCCAGGAACCTGGAAACCATCTGGCTGGGTCATGTACAACTCTTCCTCCAACTCTCCATGTAGAAAAGCGGTCTTCACATCAAGTTGCTCGAGCTCCAAATCCTGATGTGTCACCAAAGCTAGCAACACCCTGATGGAAGTGTGTCTGACCACTGGTGAGAAAATCTCATTATAGTCTACCCCCTCCCTTTGACTGAAACCTCTTGCAACAACTCTAGCCTTGTACTTGACTCCTTCTGTAGGTGATATCCCTTCCTTTTTCTTGAAAACCCATTTGCAAGTGATAACCTTTCTCCCTTGAGGCTGTTGAACCAAATCCCATGTCTGATTCTTCTGGAGAGACTCCATCTCGTGTCCCATTGCAGCAAGCCATTTGTCAGCATCAATACCTGAAACAGCTTCTCTGTAAGTGGATGGCTCATGAGTATCCACCTCCTCAGCAACCTGTAGTGCATAACCCACCATATCTTCAAACCCATATCTCTTGGGCGCCCCAACTCCAACCCTCCTGGGTCGATCCTGAGCTAAACTGCGGACTGTAGCTCCTGATGGTTGAGAATCTAGTGGTGGAGATTCCGGTATCTCAGATTCTGTCTGTGGCTCTTGATTCACCTCAAATTGTTCCAATCTATTTTCACCTTGAGTGACTTCAAGCTCCACCTGTTTATCAACTCCACTAGTTTCTGGCACAACTGTGGGCTTCACCATAGATCTAAGCAAAGAATTTTCATCAAAGACAATATCCCTGCTCAGAATAACCCTCTTCTCAGATGGAGACCATATCCTAGAGCCTTTAACTCCATCTCCATAACCCACAAAGACACCCTTCTTGGCTCGGGGCTCTAACTTACCATCACTAACATGATAATAAGATGTACAACCAAAAACTTTTAACTTGGAGTAATCAACAACTTTACCTGACCACAACTCCATAGGTATTTTGCACTCTATACCCGTGTGAGGCCCGCGGTTGATCAGGTAACAAGCTGTACTCACCGCCTCTGCCCAGAATCTCATTTCCAAACCAGCATTAGAGAGCATGCACCTCGCTCTCGCCTACAATGTTTGATTCATCCGCTCAGCTACGCCATTCTGCTGTGGCGTATTCCTGACTGTATGATGACGAGCAATCCCTTCATCCCTACAAAACTGATCAAACTCAGACGAGCAGAATTCCAGCCCATTATCAGTTCGAAGCCTCTTGATCTTCTTCCCGGTCTGATTCTCCACCAAAGCTTTCCACTCCTTGAACTTCGAGAAAGCTTCACTCTTATGTTTCATCATGATAACCCAAGTCATCCTTGAGTAATCATCAATCAGAGAAACAAAGTACCTGTGACCTCCCAGCGACTCAACTCGGGAAGGTCCCCAACAATCAGAATGGATGTAATCCAATGTGCCCTTTGTTCTATGAATTGCCTTAGGGAACTTGTTGCGGTGATGCTTCCCAAAAACGCAATGCTCACAGAAGTCCAAGCTCTTGACCTTGTGGCCACCAAGAAGATCATACTTCGACAGAATCTGCATCCCTCTTTCACCCATATGACCAAGCCTCATATGCCATAACTTAGTCATATCATCCTGGTGAACCTCCGAAGATGCAACATTAACAGAATCCATAACCGTGGAACCTTGTAGAAAATACAAAGTACCATGCAGAACACCTTTCAGAACCAGCCTAGAACCTTTGCAGACACACAGAACTCCATCACTCCCTGAGTAGAAAAAACCCTTTCTATCCAACGTAGGAAGAGAAATCAGATTCTTTGTCATCGATGGAACATGCCTGACATCGTTCAAAGTACAGAAACTAGCATCATGCGTCCTAATCTTGATTGAACCAATCCCAACTACCTTGCACGCAACACCATTTGCCGTAGTAATGATGCCCTCTGCTTGCTCATAAGTTGAGAAATAATCTCTCCTTGGGCATATATGGTAAGATGCCCCAGAATCAAGAAACCACGCATTAGGATGATTATTTTGCCCAGTAGCAGCTAAAGCAAAATCATCTTCAGAACTGAAATCCCCTTCAGCCACAGCAGCAGTACCAGATGTACTCCCAGTAAACTTGTCGATCTTCACGTTCAACCCAGACATCTTTCTCTCCGATCAGCCCCGATCTGATGAGCCCAGAATCCGATATACCCACTACGGATATCGCCGGAAAAAGAAACCGCTCTGATACCAGTTTGTTGTGCGGAATGGAGAAAGAACAGAAAATATGAACGAAAATAACAAGACACAAGATTTACGTGGTTCACCAAGATTGGCTACCTCCACGGGAGACGGATTCACTATAATAGGTAGCAGGTTACAGACGCCAAGAAATTGGCCAGATTTCTACCTATCTAAGTGCAGAACAGAATTCATGAATTCATGATTTACAGAGAGAAGAGAGACCCTTTATATATTGTCTCTACTAAACCCTAACAAACTGGGAATAAGAAAATAACTACCATTCCTAATAGGAATAGGAACTACCATTCCTAATAGGAATAGGAACTACCATTCCTAATAGGAATAGGATTCCTATTCTGACCGGGCAGCGAGACCCCCGTTATTTTCCCCCGGACCCCCAGGCCAGTGTCGCAGAAGCGGCTTATTACAGTATTCAAGGCATACCAACAATTAATGTCTCTGAATCATCACAAAATTACTCTATTCTACATAATATTAATGATACTTTTGATATCAATATTCCAGATACATCAGTTCAGCATACACCTTCTGATCATGCACCTGCAACTGATAATTTTCAAATCTTGATACTGATTCTGCCAATAATTCTAAACCTGGGTTTCACACTGATCAATTTTCTAACACTAATTATTTCTGAGTTTGAGTCTAATGCATCTTCATTTTCTCCTATTCATTATCCTCCTCCCGATTCTTCTCAAATTCATCAGCCTAGACACAATACCAGACATAAAACTAAACCAGCTTGGCTTAAAGATGTTGTTACTAGCTCAGTTTATGATTCTTCCTATACACCAATTTTTTTCTGCTACACACATTGCTATTCTTACTGCTGTAGCCAAGGTTCCTGAACTATCATCATATAGAGAGGCCATTATTTACCCTGAATGGAACACTAGTATGAATGAAGAGCTGCAGGCTTTGGAAGATAATCAGGCCTAGGAAATGGTTTCCTTGCCACTTGGAAAATGTGGAATTGGGGGGTAATTGGGTGTATAAGATAACGTGTAATCTAGATGGCTCGGTTAGCAGGTATAAGGCCGGATTAGTAGCTAAACGGTACAATCAAATTGAAGGAGAAGATTTCTATGAGAGTTTTTCTCCAGTGGCTAGAAGAGTAACAGTGAGATTGTTTCTTGCTTTAGCTACTGCTCAGAATTCTACATCATGTTGTTGTTAATAATTCATTCATACATGGCTTCATTGGTGAAAAGTTATATATGCTACCACATGTTGGTTATCATCTAAAACAAAAGGGCACAATTTGTAAACTTCGAAAGTCATTGTATGGTATGAAGCAGGCTTCGAGACAACGGGATCATGAGTTCACAAAGCACCTGGAGAATCTAGAATTCCATCAATATTATAATGATTCATGCCTGTTTCTCAGGTTCATAGGTTCTATTATTCTAGCTCTTGTGGTATATATGGATGATGTTCTCGTTACTAGGAATTCAGAGATGGCTATCCAATATGCTAATGATTCTTTGAATAAGGAAATTAAAGATCATGGCCTTGAAAGGTACTTCTAGGGAATCAAAGTAGCTAGATTACAGAGTAAAATTTTTCTTACTCATAACAAGTATATCTCCTACTTAGATCTTGTTAGAATAAATCAGACTCCTGATTAGATTATGATCAGAGTTCTTTCCTTATTACACATCTATTGTACTCTCTATATATTTAGATATCAATAATACAATTCATTACAGCAAATCATTCTATCATGGTATCAGAGAAAGTTCTGAACCTAAATCATTAATTATAAATTTATTTATTTTCCTAGCCGATCAAGGCAACTGTTTCCGAAAAATTTACGATCAAATTCTGGCAACTTCCGGCCATTTCCCGGCAGCCTTCTTCGTCCAACCTCCTCTTCAATCAGCTGCGTTCCAGCGGCGGCATTCATGTCCGGCGTCCTCTCAATTTTCATTCGCTTCGTCACCAGCAAACTCAAGTTTCTATTTTTCGGCAAGTTCTCTCCATCCGCACAACGCCGATCGTCTCCGACCGACCTCCATCTCCTCTGAGCCTTCTCATCGATCGCTGCAGATCTGTTAGCTGCCATTCGTCCACCGTTGATCTCCGACCAAATTCCACCACTGCGAACTCTTCAAACACCTGGAACCTAGTCGACGATCTCTTAGTCATCTTCGGATTTGCGGCCCCTTCTTTCTCCAGCAATAAGCTTCGTCGATCCGTACAAATCTGATGAAGAGAATTCAACGCAGAGGGTTTCCATCAAAGAAGAAGACGGCGCGTGTCTAACATGCACAGGCTCAAAGAAGAGCACGTGAAGATCACGCGCGCGTCCATTGAATGTGGGTCCCCGCAAGCGCGAAATAACCAGCCATCTCTTCTTCTCGCGATCTGATCATTATATCGAGATATTTTCAATATCCCGTGGGTTGCGGAACATTGAACGTCGGCAGGTTTTTGATCTTTCTCTAGCACGTGAAGGTCACGCGCGAGTTGATTCTCGCATCTTTCCAATTTATCGCATCATCCAATTTATCGCAAGTTGAAGCTGTTTCTCGCGAGTTGAGCTGTTTATCGTGAGTTAAAGCTGTTTATTGCGAGTTAAGGTGCTTTCTCACGAGTTTCTCAAATTCTCGTCAGCACCTGGTCAATTTTTGGTCTTTTGCTATGGTTTATTTGGGCCCTACATCTCGAGAAGATTGCTCCATTAATTGGATTGCGGACAAGGCATTGTTTCAGGCTAGTTTGGATGGTCTCAACCGTCATTCTTCATCGAATCAATGGATCGTTGATTTAGGTGCTACATCTCATATCACTGCTCGCACCAGTCACCTTGATAAGGTACAATGTTATTGTGGTTGTGATTCTATTCTTGTTGGAAATGGTGAATCATTATCTATTTCTCACATCGGCAAATGTCATTTCTCTATTTTTTCTGTTAATGATGTCCTTGTGGTCCCTAAGATTACTAGAAGTTTATTGTTCATTAGAAAGCTTACTCGTGATTTACCTGTCCGTGTTATATTTGATGCCAATGCATTTTCCATTGAGCACAAGCATACAGGGAAGATAATTGGTCAAGGCCGTCATAGTTCAGGTCTTTATTTTCTTGAGACTGGTGATTCCATCTTTTTAGGAAAATTATGTTCTAGAAAGCTCCAGGCTTCTTTTGAGCAGTGACACTCTCGCCTTGGTCGTGTGTCTCATGATACTGTTCAGTTGTTAAGTCGATGTGGCCATATTACTGTCACTTCCGCTATGCCGGCATCTGTTAGTTGCCCTCCTTGTCAAATGAACAAGATTAGCCGTTTACCTTTTTCCACTAGTAACAAGTGCGCTATTGGTTTGTTGGATAAGGTACATTGTGATTTGTGGGGACCAGCCCCTGTTTTATCGGCAGGTGGTTTTTTCTGATTATGCCATTTTCATTGATGATTTTTCGCGATTCACATGGTTTTTCCCGATGCGGTATAAGTCGGACTTCTATAACACATTTATCCAGTTTCAAAAATTCATTGAGACCCAATTTTCTACTAGGGTTAAAAAATTTCAGATCGATGGTGGCACAGAGTTTACTAATCATCGACTTTAGGCTCACTTCATATTATGTGGCATTCATCATCAGATGTTATCGCTCTACACACTTGCTCAGAATGGCCGACCTAAGCGGAAGCATCGTCACATCACAGAGACTGGTCTTGCCATGCTTTTTCACTCTTTCGTGCCACATTGTTATTGGGTGGAAGCTTTCTCCTCTGCGGTTTACATCATTAACTGTCTGCCAAGTTCAGTTTTTGGTGGAAAATCACCTTTTGAGGTTTTTTTAGGTCATGTGCCTGACTATACCCTCTTTCACCCATTTGGCTGCTGTGCTTTTCCATGTCTGTGTGCCACTACTACTGATAAGTTTGCACTGCGATCCATTCCGTGTGTTTTTATTGGCTACAGCCCTCGTTACAAGGGTTTCCAATGTCTCAACCCCACTTCTAGGCGTATCTATGTTTCTCGCCATGTTCGCTTTGATGAAACCTTATTCCCTTATGTCTCATCTTCCGCGGAAAGTCATTCTATTTCAGATCTAGAGATTTGATCATTTTTTGATGGAGCTGTTACTTCATCGAATTGGGGCCACCACACCTGTGTCTGTTCCAGCCGCCCCTCCTTCACCACCACCTTTCATCTGGATGGCCGACCTGGATCCAACTCCTCGACCAACGGCCGCCACACCTCAGCCGCCGGCCATCACTCCTCATCCATCATCTCAGCCACTGGCCACCACGTCTCAGCCAGTATTGGCCGTTCTTTCTCCTGCGACTTTCGACGACCACTCTCCGATCAGCGCATCTTGATCTTCCTCAACATCGTCAGCTGGTTCGACTCTTCCTGCTTCGCTGCCCCAGCTTCGTACCCATATGATAGCCACTCGGCCTTCTATAGGTGCCATTCAGTGCCAGGATTATTCGGATATTATTGCTCATGGTCTCACTACCGCACTCCTCTCTCAGACAGAGCTCACTGATTATTGCTCTTCCCTTTAAGATCCAGCATGGGTTTCAGCCATAGATGATGAGACGACCGCTCTTCGTGGTCAGTACACTTGGGATTTGGTGCCTCGACCTTCGAATGTCAGCATTTTTGGCTCCAAATGGGTCTATAAGCTCAAGTATCGACCAGATGAAACTATTGAGCGTCACAAAGCTAGACTTGTGGCATAGGGTTTCTCGCAGATTCTGGGTTTTGATTTTTACCACACTTTCAGTCCTGTGGTCAAAACCTCCACTGTTAGGACGGTTCTCGCCATAGCCACCATGCATTCCTGGCCACTTCATCAGTTGGATGTTAAGAACGATTTCCTTAATGGTGATCTTGATGTTCCAGTCTACATGAAGTAGCCTGTTGGTTATCAGGATTCTGTCCATCCAGACTATGTTTGTCGCTTGCGAAAGGCCATTTATGGTCTTAAGCAGGCTCCCCGGGTTTGGTTCCAGTGTTTCAGCAGTTATCTGACACAGTTTGGTTTTCGGTGCAGCTCAGCTGATACTTCTTTATTTGTCCTTTCGAGAGGGTCGTCGTTACTGTACCTACTTGTGTATGTGGACGATATCATTCTTATAGGCAATGACTCGACTCTTCTTCGCCAGTTCATTGATCGGACACACAGGGAGTTTGCGATCAAGGATCTTGGTGCTCTTCATTAATTTCTTGGTCTTGAAGTTTCGCCTACCTCTTCAGGGTTACTGCTTGGCCAAGTAAAGTATGCTCGTGATATTTTGAATCGGGCTGGTATGTCTGACGTGGCACCTGTTTCTACTCCATTTATCACTGGTTCTCAGCTTTATAGCTCTACTAGTCCTCCATTCCGGGATCCTACACTTTATCATTCTCTTGTTGGTGCTCTTCAGTATCTCACTATCTCTCGCCCGGATTTGGCATTCTCGGTCAACATGGTGAGTCAGTATCTTCAGGATCCCAGAGATGACCATTTTGCTGCTGTGACTCAGATTTTGCGGTATATTTGTGGTACTCTTCATTTTGGACTCAGGTTTTGTTCTGCTAGTACTCCTGATGTGTTAGGGTATTCTGATGCTGATTGGGCTCGCTGTCTGGAGACTCGTCAGTTCATTTATGGTTATGCAGTTTTTCTTGGTGGGAATCTGGTTTCTTGGAGTGCCAAGAAATAGCCCACTGTTTCTCGCTCTAGCACTGAATCTGAATACCGTTCTCTTGCCAACACTACCTCAGAAGTGGTATGGCTCACTCATTTGCTTCGTGATCTTTGGGTTCCACTTTCTGGTTCTCCATTGTTGTTATGCGACAATAGTAGTGCTATCTTCTTGGCTCATAATCCGGTGGCGCACAAGCGGGCGAAGCACATCGACATTGGCTACCATTTTGTTCGTGAGTTGGTGACATCCGGAAAGCTCCGTGTTGCTCATGTTCCAACTTCTCTGCAGATTTTAGACATTTTCACCAATGGGCTCTCTTGTCCGCTGTTTGAATTCTTCAGATTCAAGGTATGCGTCAGCGAGCATTCGACACTTCGCTTGAGGAGGGGTGTTAGAATAAATCAGACTCCTGATTAGATTATGATTTATTACGATTAGAGTCCTTTCCTTATTACACATCTATTGTACTCTCTATATATTCAGATATCAATAATACAATTCATTATAGAAAATCATTCTATCAGATCTGATATGAATCTTAATCAGGTCAGAGCAGCTACTTCTCCACTTTCAGTGGACTGGATTTGCACTAATAAAACCTCCCCTATGATGCTGGATCCTGGTCCTTATTGTAGACTTATTGGTCATTTGGTGTACTTGAACTTCACTAGACTAGATATTACCTTTAAAGTGCATCAGCTAAGCCAGTTTGTCCATCATGTTACTAAGAATCACTGGTTTGGAGCTCTTCATGTTGTTAAGTATTTAAAGCATCATCAATCTTTTGGCTTGTTCTATCCATCATAATCCAAGCTTAGTTTACACAGCTACTATGATGCTGATTAGAGCTCTTTCAAGGAAACGAAATGATTAGTTACTAGTTTTTTTTATTTTCCTAGGATCTTTTCTAATCTCGTGGAAATCAAAGAAGCAATCCACTGTGTCTCGATCGTCAGTTGAGTCCGAACATTGTAGGTTAGCCATGACTCTTTGTGAATTAAAATGACTTAGCTATCTTCTCAGAGATTTCAGGTTAAATTTTCCTGTTCCTATACCTGTATATTGTGATAATAAGGTTGCAATTCACATCACTAAAAATTTAGTTTTCCATGAGCGGACTAAACATATAGAGATAGATTTTCATCTGGTTCATGATGCGTTAAAGGATGGATTTATTACCCTCATACATGTGAGTACTTCTTCACATCTAGCTGATGTTTTCATTAAGCCGCTATCCCGTACTCATTTTTTGCTCATCTTGTTCAAGATGGGCTTTTGCAATTCTCGCAACATGCTCATCTTGAAGGGGGTGATGGATTTTTACTTAAGTAGGTTTTCTCCTTCCTTCACCAGCAGCAACAGCAGCAGCCGCCTGCAGCAGCAACAACATATTTGAAGTAGCTTCTAGAATAGTTAGTTAGTTAGTTAGGCTCAGTTAGTTAGCCTAAGTTAGTTGTAAAGTTAGTTAGCTGATTTCTGATTTCATACCTCTATAAATGTGAGGTTTGTAAACTGTTTCAGTAAGTTAATCAATAAGTTCTTTCACCCATTAACACTTTTCATTGGTGTTTGTGTTCTTCCATTTTTTCGGTTTTCCAAATTAGTGAAATCACTAATTTGTTCAGAAATCAAGGCCACACCGATGCATACTCAAGCAATTCCTTAAATACATGACTATGTCCGCGTTCTAATAATATAAGATTTAATAAAGAATATATCAAAAAATAAAATTATGCGATAGAATTTGAGATAAAGAAGATTAACTGGTGCATGACTAGAGTGTTAACACAGTTAGATATAACATTACACGATGATTGGGGTGGTCACACTAGTGGAGAATGGCCTATTAAAGGCGGAGTTTAAAGGTGGTTCCAAGAAATTTTCCAAGAACCGCCTTTGATTGAGATCCGAATGAGGTTCTGGACTCGAAACTCATTTTGAATCCAATTAAACACGATTCTTAATTAATTAAAGGCAGTTCTTGAGAAACTGCCTTTAATTTACATCAATTAAAGGCAGCTCTATTGTATAACCACCTTTGATTGAGATCTGAAATGAGTTCCAAGTCCGAAACTAATTTAAAATCTGATTAAAGGCAGATCCTTTTGTAGAGCCAACTTAAATTGGGCATTTTGACCCAATATATAAAGAAATTTAGGGTTTTCATCCCTTAGCCAATTTTTAGATCCAAAATTTCCTCTTTAACACTTAACTCCCTCCATCTCCTTCATGCTACCCTCCCTGGCCATTTCCACCACCGCGCACCACCCCTCCTGGCCATTTCTTCCATCTCAGGCCACCCTTCTAGCCATTTCTTCCATCCTGCGCCACCCCCTCTCCAGTGCCACCACGCCGGAAAATGTTGCTCGAACCCCGCGCTCACTCTAGTGCCGTCGTGGGTCTCAGTGTTGCCTCGTCTCCACCGCGGGTCTCCAGCTCTGCCTCATCTTTACCGTGGGTCTCCAGCGCCTTGTCTTCAACGTGGGTCTCCAGCGCGGGTTTCCAGTGGGTCTCCATCGCCTCCTCATCCTTCGATTAATGTTATTTTGTGTAATGTTATTTTGTGTAATGCTATTGTGTAATGCTATTGTGGAACTTCTGTTTCTATAGAAAAGTCCTTCGATTAGTGTTTTTTGTCAGATATGTTTCTGACGTTGGTTGGTGGAAACCTAGGTTTCTGGTAGCCATTTTTTTGGGCTCCAGAATTAGGTTCCAAGTTTGGAACTCATTTCGGACCCAATAGAAGGCAGTTCTCAAAACCGCCTTTGATCAAAATGATCAAAGGCACGACCAGAGAAGGCACTAGAAAAGTGTCTTCTCTTGTCCAATAAAACCGCCTTCAATAGGTCTGGTTTCCACTAGTGTCATTGGACGACGGTTAAAGAACCGCCTTATAAGCAATTTCAAGTTCCTGCGTCAGTTTAATACTTTCTAGACTATTTTCAAGACATTGGAACTGGCCTCAAAAGTTAATAAAAAAATCTAAGGTTTTTTGAACAGTTGAAACAAAAAATTCCATATCTGACATATCATCCCCATCTTCATATCAACATAGATCGGCATCCATCTTTAATACAATGCAACACAAACAACCACCATTATTCTCATCTCTTACACTCATCTCAAACTCACTTATACTCAAACCCACAATAATGAACTTTCAAACAACAATCATTAATCCATCTTGAACAATAACATACATCAAGATTTGTAGGCTGATTTATCAATAACAAATATTTCAAAACATAGAAGAAACTATACCATGATAAAATGAAGTTTTAATATCACCATACATGCTTCGAATCTGAAGTATACATGCTTCGAATCTGAAGTCGTCGTCGTGGAGTCGAATCTAAAAGGAAAAGGATGAAGTGTTAGGCATGGGGAAGGAACAAAAGGAGAAGGAGGAAGAAAGAAAGAAAGGAAAGATGAGAGGGAAAAAACAAAGGAAAAACAAATCGACCGATGTTGGGAAAGAGAGGGATAATAAATGTGAAATATTTTTTAGGGTTTCTTACTTTAGTGCACTCCAAACACAGGTTCCAACGTCAGAACTGTCCTCGAAATACACTTTGGGACACACCCGTTCTTCCTTGGAAAGTGTCCTCAAAACTCTCTTAAAATAGTGGTTATTATTGTTGAGTTTCTTCAACGGAGGTTCAACTGCCGTTGTCTACTTTAGTATACTCCAGACACAGGTTTCAGCTTCGGAACTGCCCTTAGAATTGCACTCCGATCCCTTGTTCCTCCTTTGGAAGTGCCCTTGAAACTCCATTAAAATAGTAATTTTTAGTGTAGGGTTTATTAGATGACACTCCAGCAACCATTGTCTACTTAGTGTATTCCAAACCCATGTTTCGACATCGAATCGAACTGCCCTCAAAAGTGCACTAAACTAATGTATTAATATGTGTTTTTAATATTCAACAACACCATTTATTAATATGTGCACTAAACTAAAGTGTCAACAAATACCCCTTCCCAATCACCATATAATAGATATTGTTTGCTTTCTATTTGTGAATCATGGGTATTTGAGTCATTTTGGCTACCATAAGCCCTAAAAATGTCCAAAAATAACATATATACCAATATTATAATATGTTACTGGTTTTAATTCTCTACTATGTATAATCAATCATAACTTATTAACATGAAAATATTATAATAGGTTACTGATTTTAATTCTTTATTATATATAATCAATCATAACTTGTTAAAATGTGTAACTTCTATCTCATTATAATGCGCACGCACACACACACATATATAATTCTTTTTGAAGAAAATCCAAAGACATAATCTGAAATAACAAAATGTTCAGATTTTTTATACAATGATGGAGTACTTTTGATAGAAATATGTATACATATTTATTTATTTATTTATATACGACAAAGTCTTATTCTAGACTGACTAACTGTTAAATGAAAATATTTTATAATTAGTGAGACTAATAAGGTCATTTGATATTTATTTTTATTCATTGCAATGAGATATATACATAGAATTATGATAACCTTTTAAAATGAATGCCAACATATAAACAATTACTTTTTAAATAATATGAACGAAATATTATAAATTAATCAATTTTTATTGTATTCAATATTTAACGTTTTCCAACTAAATTAATTATTTCAGTTCATAACTCATATAATTTTCCTTAAATGACTAAACTTTAAAATTTTAAATAAAACTTAATTTCATAACTTTAATTAATGAAATCGCGCAACGCGAAATAATACTCCACTAGTATAATTAAACTGTTAAATTAAACTGTTAAATTAAACTGTTATTGGTATGTTGGAACAATAAACGCTATAATTAATTAATTAATGTTGGGTTGGGTGCGAGATTTTTGGGAACTGGTAGTCACGTTGCTGCAATTAATTAATGTCAGAACTGTGATTTTAAGGAAAGCGGGTTTTAAGAATGGTTATATAACTTGTGAAGCATGTTTTTCCTCATCTGACTGTGATTTCATCCTAAATTTGATCTCTAACGATGTACGTCGTGAGCCCTGGGCACTGTTGACTGAGTGAATGGTGTTGCAAGTATAATTCAAAAGAGGCCGAGTAAAACACTTCTTGTTTTGGTACTATGTGAGTTAAAAGTCCTACCCTTATAGGAAATGAGAAACTAGTTCATTTACACGGCCTACTTCATTTACTCAGTCCGTTTGAGGATTTTGTTTTAAAAACCCGATTCCCTTTACCATGACTCAAGATGTGAATCAAAGAAGTGAGAGGCTTGTATCCGCATGCTGGGGCGGATCTCGCGAGTCACAATTGAATTTGGTGCCTCTATTTCTGAAGGTGGTATTGGAATTTCGAGTAATTTCCGAATTTGAAAAATACGGTGGATTTAAAATTGAAAATAGATTGGGACACTAATTAAAAATCATGCATTGACCAGCAAAAAATAAGTTTCAATATAATTTTTCAGAAACGGTGGGGCAATTGCCCTGAGTTGCACGTACATATACCCGCCTTTGTTTGCATGTTGGAATTTACATGTACGAGACATTTTCCATTTTGGTATGTTTTTTTATTTGTCAAATTATGAAAGATAAAGTCTTCTGTTACACCGACTAACGGGTAGACAATCATAAAAAACTTTGTTTCAATAACTTTTATCGTCAAATTATAAGTATTTATACATTTCAATACGTTTAAAAAGTTTTTCAAAGTTACAGAAACCTCGTTACATTAATAAATAAAAAGAAACGTCAAATCACTCATTTAGTTACATCAATTATAAATGGCCCCGCTAACGGTTAGTCGGTACAGAGACTCTGTGGTTATGAAAAGTTTAAATTGTTCTCAACTGTTTATTTATTATGTGGATGCATACTGTTTGAACAGATCACGCTATTATGAGTTGAAATGGTACGCGTTACTTGCACAACAAGACCAGATTATTTTCAATGTCCGAGAGTTCACGAGTTATTGATTAATTCATACAATTCTCTCTGCACAAACAAGTCAAAATGAATAGTATACTTATAAGTCCACCGACATGTGTGTACAGGACCATATTACATTGAAACGGGCAAAGATATCTCAGACAATGACTGAGTATAACAGTTCAGTTTCCTCTGGAGCATCGGCAAGAATGGGAAAAAGACTTTCAAAATGGAGTGATTATTCTTACCGATTCTATCCTGTTTATTAACTTCACTTCTTAACGGCACTACATCTCAGGTCAAAATGCACAGAATCCTTTTTACGCACACCAACAAACTTATCAAAACATTAATATGTTTAATTACGTACAATAACGGGAAAAAAAAAAGTTACTTTTGAGAAACTATTTGATATGACGAATTCAAAAATATCACATACAATAATATTACTGCTTATATATTTATTCAAATATGCGGTTAAAGTTTGATAGAGAATTATATCAAACAGTTTGAGCTGGGACGGAGGGAGTATGGACAAGTACTCGTAAGCGTATGAAATATTTAAATATGTATAATTGAGGTACGACCTTTTCTTATAATGTTGAAGTGTCGTATACTTTAGTACTGTCAAAATCTTTAATTAATTAACCCAATGTTCTTAAGATCTTAAACATCCCTTTCAATTTTTCGGAAAGGTTTATTAATTAAGTTAGAAATCAAGTTCACACCGATGAATATTCAAGCAATGCCTTAAATACATGGATCTGTCTGTGTTCCACAAATATACTACGATTTCATAAAGAATGTATATGCGGTAGATTTTGAGTTAAAGATGAAATACTAGTGCGGGATTGGCATGTTACACGGCTGACATTATTGGGAAAAAAAGGTATACATGCACTGCTATGGATGTATCGGTGCCGGAATACCGGTTCAAATAATTACATTAGCACCGACATAAACGTCTGAAAATAGAAGTACCGGTGACCATCTAATAAACTGAACCGGTACAGAACATACCTGTGCTTAATGTCGGTGCCGATGAAGAAAAAAAGAACAAATTTGGGAGTTTTGAGCATCAGTACGATTCATACCGATGCAGAAAGGAGGTTCTGTGTAGAAATTTACACGGGAACTATTAAATTATGCACCGGTATACATGGTGGTACTGAGGCTTGTTAGAGTAAATCAGACACCTGTGCAGAATTCTGCACTGGTTTCTGATTTGAAAAGTGGTACCGGTTTCTCATTAATGACAATTTGGGAATGTAGAAGACATTGAATGCTCATCAATGAATTTCCTTGAAGGTACTTTAAGTTTTGTTTAAATTTATCATTTATGTTGGAATATGAGTGGAATGATATATTGCTTTAAATACTTTGAAAGTTTGAACATTGTAATGCTGCTTGACACTCTTGATTGTTGATGTATTAAATAGCTTTTGAATGAATGTGATTTGATAAATAGGGTGTGGTAGGATTGTAGTAGTGTGTGATGTTGCATGTTGCATGTTCATAGGTTGTGGTTTGAATACGATTTATGTTTATGGTGTAAGTGTATATTATTTTGGATGTTTAAACATTGCAAATTGATTAAATTGTAGAGATTTACCGTGCCATCGAGAAGCGTAAGCATGTGTATCACAATGTTAGTTTGGTGAGTGATGAATTGATTGCTTTTGTTGGGGAATTCATGGAGCATGCATTTAGTCAAGAAATGCACACCCTATGTCCATGTCATGATTGTAAGAATTGTGAGCGTGCTGGTGAAAAGGACTTGTTGCGACTGCATTTGTACAAGAGAGGGTTTTTGAAGAATTATTTGGTTTGGACATTTCACGGCGAGAAACCACCGCCAGAGGTGGTTTTAGGTAGGAAGGGGTAATATTTTTGGGATGTAAAATTGGATGACATGTGTCAGGAGGTGGTGGATGAATTTAGGGGGAGGTATGAGGTTCTCAAAATTTCTAGATGAGAAGGACAGACCGTTGTTTCCCGGTTGCAAGAAGAAAGACATTGTAATGTCATGTTTAATGGAGTTGTTTAACTTGAAAGGTGTTGGTTTGTGGAGCAATACTAGCATGGATAAGTTTCTCCCCCTCCCCCTCGGCAGCAATGGTTTACCGGAAAAACTATACGATGCAAAGAGAATTTTGTGCCCAATGAGAATGGAGTATAAAAAATACATGCATGTTTCAATGATTGTGTTTTGCATAGGGATGCTTTAGAAAAACCGGTGGCTTGCTCCGTATTCAATGTTTCTCGTTATAAGGAAAGGAGAAATAAGTTTGTGAATGAAGAGGTTGTAGTGAAGGTAAGGAAATGGGTCCCTGCAAATGCGTGTGGTACCTTCCTATTGTCATGAGGTTGAAGTGGTTGTTTAAGAATGCTGAGGATGCTACATGACGTGGTACAAGGATTGAGATTGTCTTGATAATGATATCATTAGTCACCCTGCAGATGCGGATCAGTGGAAGAATTTTGACAAGATGTATCCTAAGTTCGCAGCTGAACCTAGGAATTTGATGATGGCTTTGTGTTTTGACGGTATGAATCCCTTTGGTAACATGTCATCAAAATATAGTTCATGGCCTGATATGCTTTGTATTTACAATCTATCTTCGTATCTATGCAAGTAGAGGAAGTACATTTTGATGCCGTTGATGATTTCACGTCCGAGACAACCCAAAAATGACATCGATACCTATCTAGCCCCACTCATTAAAGATTTGAAGGCTTTGTGGTCTGACGGTGTTGATGTGTTTGATGGTAATCGTGGGACAAAGTTCAATTTGAAGGCCATGCTTTTCTGCACGATAAATAATTTTTCGGCTTATAGTAATCTTTCAGGTTACATGATTAAGGTTCACAAGGCATATCCTGTGTGCGAGGAAGCAACTGGTTTTACGCACTTGAAAAATGGTAGGAAGAAGGTGTATCTTGGTCATAGGAAATCCCTCTTGACAAAGCACAAGTTACGAGATGACACCATTCTCTTTGTTGAAGGTTTGCCATCCAATCTAAGGTGAAGAAATTAAATGTTGTTCTTGGAAAAAAGATATCTAAAGTGGTTTCCTCAAATGATGGATCATAGAAGAAAAGATCAATTTTCTTTGATTTGAAGTATTGAGATGCTTTAGAGGTTCGCCATTGTTTGGATGTGATGCATATAGAGAAGAATGTGTGTGAGAGTTTAATTGGTACTCTACTTAACATTCTTGGAATGATGAAAGACAGCTTGAATGCACAGAACGACTTGGTTGAACTTGGTACATGAGTTGATTTAGCTTTGGAGGTGAAAGGTAAGCGGATGTACCTACCACCAGCCCCTTACAATCTTTCTATTAGTGAGATGAGGTCAGTTTGTGAGTGTATTCAGGGAATCAAGGTAGAGTTTGGTTACTCCTCCAATGTCAGTCGATTTGTGAATGATGAATTGAATTTTAATGCGTTGAAATCCCATAATTGTCATGTCTTGATGCAACAAATCTGGCCCGTGGCTATCTGTGGTGTCATGGAGGAGGAGGTGAGATTCTGCATCATGCGCATGTGTTTCTTCTTCAACTCCATTTTCCGTAAGAATATTAGCAGGCAACTTGATGAGTTGGAGTGTGAGGGGATAGTAATGCTATGTTTGTTTGAGAAGTAATTTCCCCCTGCATTCTTCGACATTATGGTCCATCTTATCGTCCATGTTGTTAGGGAAATTAGAATATGCGGTCCCATTGGGATGCATTGGATGTACCCGCTTAAGCGGCACATGGGGGTCTTTAAGGGTTATGTAAACAATCAATGCCGACCCAATACCAGCATTGTGCAGAGGTATGTCACGAAGAATACCATTGAGCATTGCACTTTGAATTTGACTTGGAAAATAGCAGTTGGAGTCTCCCAGCATGTGCAAAGTGGCAGGAAGAATGGAATCCCATGTACGAAAGATACCCTATAAACACCATTTAATGCTGAGTTGATGAAAGTTCATCTTTACGTTTTGTGTAACAGTAATGAGACTGCAATGTATGCTGAGGAGCACATGTCACTATTGGAAAGACTCTATCCCGAATGACCATTCAACCATTTATAAATAGAGCATTCTACAACGTTTGTCATATAGTTTTTATAATCGTTGCAATGTGGACCGGATGCTATCTAAACTTCGTTTGTTTGCAAGGACACTCGGCTGCACCGTGAACAGATACCAGGGCAATGATATTAATGGATACAGTTTTTCAACAATGTCCAAGGACAGAAACAACACAACTCATAATACCGGGTTTACGTGGAATATGAATCCATGTGGCAGTCTAGTAAGAAAGAAAAAAAACTATCGTTGAATTTATGGAATTTTATGGGGTCATCAAGGATATTTGGGAGTTGGATTACGTTGAGTTTAAAGTGGTTGTGTTCAAGTGCAGATTGGTTGAAAATGGTATAGGGGTTCATTCCGAGATGCCCATGGGTTTTACGCTGGTGGACTTGAATCGAGTGGTCTACGAGAATGACAAGTTCATCTTAGCTGCTCAAGCTCGGTAGGTGTTTTATATCCAAGACTCAACCGATGAGAAGTGGCATGTTGTACTCCAAGGGAAGAAGTACTTTTTTTGAAGATGAAATTGATAAGCCTGTCAAATTTGAAATTGCAGAGTTTCCCTCTGCATTACCGAGTTTGGAGGACATCGGTGGACCCCCAGTATGTAGATGATCACATGAGGATAGATTGTGGGTGGACGAGAATGGTCATATTGTGGGTGGTGATGTAGTTCTAAAAAGGAATAGATAGGGTTGTACCCCTTTCTACCATTTTGCATGGCCCAAATGAAATAAAAGTGATCATTAATATTCTGTTTTTCAAACAGTAGCTATTTGGAAAAAAATCATGAAATTTGTGTTCAGTTATTCGTAGAAATGGAAAATTCATTGTATACAGGTGCTACAGAACAAAGTACTTGCTCTGTTCTTAATCAAAGTACAAGTGAAACAGGGTATTAGCACCGAAAACATAACGATGCTAATAATCTGTTTCATTAAAGCAGCTGCATCATGCTGCTTAGGACATTTTGGAAGCGGTTGAGATGAATAATGGCACCGGTTAATATACCGGTGATCGGTACTTAGACAAAAAAAATACTGAGTTGCTCTCGGGTTCCCACGACAATAATTAAAATGCAATACAAGGTGCTGCGCCAGGATGCCTTTAACAATTGGCACCGATACGTGCTGGTTAAGGGCACCAACCTTTGTACCGGTGCTTAGTATTTAGACAAAAAATGATGAGTTTTCTTTGGTCCGCAAGAAAATAATTTAAATGCATTACACGCAGCTGCGTCAGGTTGCCTCACACATTTGGCACCAGTATGTGTTGGTTAAGGGCTCCGGTTTGAGTACCGGTGCTTGGTACTTAACAAAAAAAAATTTCTCTCTTGCTCTCTAGTCCCTTGAACAATATTTAAAATGCTTAATAGTAGATGCGTCAGGCAGCTTTACATTATTTTCACCAGTATGTATCGATGCTTTTATTTACCAGTGCTATGATTTTATTTAAGTTGAATAAAATATATTTATGCGTAGGTTAACAGACCCTTGCAGCCACTTATTCATATCAACGAAGAGCAAACCCTATTTTGTACAAAACTGTGATTATCCTTCACACAGGTACTATCATGTTTTCTCTTTAAGACTGTAATTATTTGGTCATGTTTTACATTTGTGATGAAAACCGAGTTTGCTAAGTTCATGTCTAAATCCATAGTTTGCCATTCAACTGCGATTGTTGGGCGAGTATTTCAACTTAGTTTTAAAATCTCTTTTGTGGTAGATATAAATATAGATTCTTGTTCTTGTAGTAATCGGTACATTCATGTTGTTTGAATTTGGATGAATTTTGAGTAAATCCCATTGCCCACAAGGTGTTTGATAAAATGCTTCTATGTGAATGTATATGATGAACCCCAAATCCACCAATAAGCGGCCTAGAAAAGAAGGGTATTCATCACCATCAATAGGTGTTCACTCGAGGCAGGCAGAGAAGAGATTTGTGTCCAAGGAAGCAAGGTTGTTGGCCAAGAGTTACACAATGAGGAAGCATTATTCGGAATGGGGAATCAAAGAATATCCACCATTACAAGAACTATTCGGCAATTGGGATGGGAAAAGCTTTGTGCTACACCTCTCGCTTTCAACTTGACCATCGTAGCTTATTCTATACAAATTTGAGGTGTGGATTCAGCACAGACAAGGGTTTATGCCGTGGCAAATATGTCCCTCTAACTCCTGAAACTATCATTGAATTGTACGGATTGCCCAATGTCAAAGATGAGGATGAAGAGATGTTGGTTTTGATAAATGGGGATGATGATTTGCACAACAAAGTCTCAAGAAGGTTGGTTCACTGCATCACAAGTGAAGGTACCAATTTAGATGCTCTTGTGTTTCCCGAGTGGACAAAAATTCTGAAGAAATCACTAACACTAGATATGAATGCGTGGTATCACTTTGTGGCCTCCCGTATTGACCCTGTCATGGTGAACACTGAAGTGCATAAGAGTCGGATAATCAAGCTATATGCAATTAAAAAGAAACTTCGTTGGAATGTTGGGGAGGGAATTCATCAGGCCTGCCAGAGGACAAGGACAAGTCAGGATCCTATGGTTTGGTAGTCAGTTTTCTTTACTTTGTGGCATTACAAGTGTACCTAACTATGAGAACGACACATTTGGTCATCCGATGACGCAAATTGCTGTAGAATCATTTTGCAAGATAGTTCCACCTCTATTTGCTACGTCATTTGAATCTAGGGTCCCCGCACTTGAGACATGAATTGAATGTTTTCGGATGGATTGCCAATTTCAGAGGAGATGGTGTGACTACATGAAGAAAGTGATAAGCTACCAATTTCCAGAAGCAGTGAAGGCAGTTGGTCCTTTCCCGGCACAGATGGACAATCATGTCGCAGAGGACATTCGTTTGGGATCAACATCACAGGAAGGCGACAACGCAACTTTCAATGAGGATGTGGAACCATTACCTATTATTATTCGTGAGTTAAACTAATGCATTTTCTTGTATTTGGATAATTAATACTCTTACACCCTTAACTTTGTTCTTATGTATTTGAATAATAATTAGTACCTAAGAAAATACTTTTAATTTTTCCCCTTGGTAGCTCAATACTTAGACTTTAATCTTTCTAATTAAAGAAGCCAGGTGTAGATTTTTTTAAAAAACTTTTAGCACTGGTACATTCCATCATAGGCACCGGTATGGAAACTATTGGCACCATATAATCACAATTGCACTATAAATGCAATATTTAGAAACCTAAAAGATGAATTAAATTTATTTTTATTGTAACCTTATTGAAAAAACCAAGAATATAAAAAATCAAGTGCGTTAGAGCTATGAACCCACTTTAAAAAGGGTCATATTGTAAAATTTCAAAACTATGTTGTAGAGGTAAAAGTTCGGAATAGACGACCTTCCTTTCACCCAGACAAGTCCAGAAGACAAACTTTTCATTCCCAAACATTGAATTAATTTATTCATAGCCAATTTTACAATTTGACAATTCCAACTTTCTTAGAGGGACTAAAATGCAAAAAGTAAAAAGTTTTCTCATAACTCCGAATTGAAATCCGATCAAAATTTATCGAACAATTCATATCCCCGATGTATTAAACAATTTGGACTCTAGTTTGATATCACCATTAGGCTATGAATAAGTATCTATAAAGTCCCAGAAATCTCATAGTTAATTTAAAAACTTTGGACCCTTATGGTGGGAAAATTGAAATATTTATGCACCGGTAAGCCAATATTTGGCATCGATTTAGTTACCAGTGCTCAAAACTTAATCAAATTTATTTGTCAATGGCTCTCTGTTCATCAGCTTAAATGAAAATACTGTAAAAGCAGTTGTGCGCAACTGCTCATCATACTAAAAAGCACTGATACCTTATACCGGTGCTCAATACTTAGACAAAATATTTGATCATTGTTCTCTGTCCTATCAGATAAATTAAAATTACCATCAGAGCAACTGCACAGAGCTGCTCTCGATAGTACAAAGCACCGATATGGTGTACCAGTGCTCAACACTTAGACCATTTTTTGTAACATTGCTATCTATCTAACATCATAAATTAAAAATAGCCTCAAAGTAGCTGCGCACAACTGCTTTTAACAGTAGAAAGCACCGGTAATACTTAACATAGGCACCAGTATTATTCTGGCTCTACGATAATCATTACTAATAAAATAATAATAAAAATCTTTGGCGCCGGTAGGAATCCACGTATACCGGTGCTATTTTGAACCATATAAAACCCTTTTCCACTTCTACTATCCTTTCCACTTCTGTTTATTCGGCCGCCTTCCCCAATCACTCCCCCGTCTTCCCGCTCACTCCCCGCCTTCTTTCCACCGCCAATCACTCCCCACCTTCTTTCCACTTCCAATCACTCCCCCATCTTCCCATTACTCCCCACCGTCTTCCCATCACTCCCACCCCTTCCCAATAACTGCCTGTCTTTTTCCAATTCATTCTCCGCTGGTGATTGAGGTGAGTCACTCTGCCGGAGATCTTTGCTGTACAAACCGCCGGTGACCTTGGTAATCCGCTAGTGACCCCCTTAAGACATCGACCTTGGTAATTGGCTGAAGACATAGACCTTGGTAGCGACGGTACCGGTCGTCCTCCATTTTCACAATTCCATTCATCCCATTATCATCTAATTGAAGGTAAGTTTCCGCCATTCAAGAAATTCCATTCATCCTTTACTTTGTGATTTTTCCTTTGTAAATTAATTTTGATATTGATTGTTTGTTAATGTGATTAATGGATTTGGATTGTGGACTGTGAATTGTGAATTTTGATTGTGAAATGTGAATTAGGTTCTCACACATTTGGATTAGGATTAGGTCAATTTTGTTTGGATTGTTTTTTTAAATGTTTGTTGAAATTTACACAATGCAATGTTATGAATTGCCAATATTGGAAATACTTGGTCCTTGGAATTGTTAGCTTTCTTTGAGATTTTGGATTGCTTTTTTTTTCCAATGTTATATGTTCACAATCATGTTGTCGATTGGCTTCACCTGGCTCTAAATCGAGTTTATTGTGTTGATCATTGCAGATTCCTCCCAAGGGTAAAAAAGTTGCTTCAAAGGGCAAAAGAAAGAGGGGTGATGCAACACCAAAAATTGAAGAACATACTGAGACCACAATACCCGTTGTTCCCCTGAGATTACAAATCGAGGAACCCAGTAATATCATCAATGCAGTACCATCCACACTGGATGAGGAGCCTCCAGCTGAAAATGGTACCGAGAAGATGGTCAGGACTAACAATATTTCCAAGGCGGGAGGAGGGGGAAGCAAGGAAAAGCCTTTGAAAAATTTGAAATTATATCTTGGTGCAAGGAGCATGATAAAGCCACATGCCAATCGGTAATGCTTGCAAAGGAGAGGCAACAAGTGCCGGTACAGTTCAACCTATCCGACATGTTCTGCACTAAGAATTGGACCGCGTGGACTGCATACTGTAACTATACATTTTGGTGGTGAATCATGTCCGGGGCACACAGACACTGGAATAACGTCCCCGATGACACCAAGGAGGAGGCATGGAATGACATATTGGTAAGAAAATATCATAATAGATATTGCATTAAATCTATTACTTTCAATTGTTAACATTAGTTCCCAATAATTTTCGATGATTACAAGCTGACGAGTTTTATTTTTTGTGAATTAAATGCAGACGAGCTTCAAGTTTGAGCAAAACTTGACCCTTGCACAACTTAAAAAATTGAAGAAGTTTGTGTACGTAGCGGGTGGCAATGCCCACCAACTGGAAATAAAAAAATACATTTGTAGGGTGGTAGGCGACACAAATAAATCAAAAACAAAACCGTGGGAGAAGTATAAATGGATGGAGGAAGAGGAGTGTAACAAGTTCTACAAAATGAGGACGATACCCAAATTTAAGGTAAACTGTTTATCAACATTCATGTGATTTCGCTTTGAGCTACTTATATCGATTACATAATACTAACTTAAATTTGTATGATTTGGATAGAAAATATGTGCCACGAATAGCGAGCACTCAAATAAAAAGGTTTATACACATTGGACTGAAATGAGTGGTCATGGGGTCACTCGGTCTAAGATCATCGAGAAAAATAATGAAGAAGAGAGAGTGAAACTGGCTGAGGGATATTGAAAATGAGCTTGAGAGCATGGATTTCAATGTGGACATATCCTTGTTATACCTCAAGTCCACCAAGCTGGTGAATAAGATCACATACATTAATCCTGTCGACAATCACTGAGAATATTGTGAGTATTTTCAAATAATTGGTCTTTTCATGTTTATATTCTTATTTTAATGATCATATTTGTTAAAAATTTTAATGTTTATATTTTACATCTAATCGCAGATAAGGATGAATGAGGAGGCTCTATGGACACATTGGTCCTGCAACCCTGGGAGGATATACTCATAAAGGCAACTGGCAAGCAGGATCACCCTAGGAGGTATAGGGGTACTCAAAGCAACATCCCAAAAGAAGTTTTCATACCCCATCTGTCCTGCAGCCAAAGTAAATGTGGTAGCAGCTCATCCTCCACCCCGGCAATGCGAAAGAAGCAAAATTCAGACCAACTAGTGGTGAAGGCGATGGTGGCACACCTTGACCAGTTGCATCAGCTGGAGGAGTCCAAATACCAGTGGAGCTCCATGATCCCAAGTCATTCTTTGAAAAGGCATTAGGTCAAGTCAGCGTGGCAAAGACCAAATCTAATGGTGCTCAAAGCGGTGGGGAGGTAAAAGACTATATTACAGTTTTATTTTATTTATGCCATCCATAGTCTTTCTAATTAGAATATCGTTTATGTATTTTCTAACAAACAAATTTTTACAATGCATGGCAGAATAGGGAGAAAGTGACTTTATTCGTGAAGAAATTAGACGGGTCAATCAAAAGGATTTCTCCAAAGAATGCGCCGCAGCCATACATTAGCAAGTGGAATTGCTTGTATCCAAGTTTCTGACCCGGTATTCCATGCTAAAGTGGGATTGCAATCCGCCAACCACAAATTTGTCGATGTCAGAGAGGCTTTTGGACATGTCGTTGACTGGCCCGTGACTTTGATTGACCAGGATTTGGATACACCAAACGAGCATGAGAAGGATGTGCCTGTCAATGAGTGGGTGGACAAATAATGAGAATTCCTAGAGGTCCCCGATGACAAGGTATTTCAATTAAAGTATTATTTTTATATATATTTTATCAGTTACATATTTTAACTGTTTAATGTAATTTTTTTCAAATTACATTATTTCCCAGAAACATGTAACAACGTGTCACTACTTTGTCCATGCAGCATTCTAATTTGACTACAAGTTACAGGTCCGGGGGGGGGCGACACCTATCAAGTCGCTGAAATCGGTAATGCTATCATAGCTCATCACTATATCCAATATTCTATTTGGACAATTTACATATACTAAGCACATGTTTTTAACTGACAACATGCAGATTGTAAACCACCGCGACTTAAATGACTAACCACCGCGACTTAAATGACCAATGATGAGGGAGTATATAGACCTTTACAATGAGGTGGCAAATGAAATGAATGCTACGGGGAAGGTTGTGTATTACAACCAGCTTTCTTTATCCACATATGCTAAAATATACAAAACTACCATTTGCATCCAGCAACTGTTGGAGTTCGGAGGCAAGCTCAAGAATTGTCATGGCATGACATGGATCTCGAATGCCCAACTAGATTTGTGTATGGGGTAAGTTCCAAACAGTTCAATTTCAATTTTTGGTTCCATAAAATATAGATTTTATAAATTGGGTTGTACTGTAACATGTGCATGTGGAGTAAAGTAGAGGCCACGAACAATGGGAGAATCCAATTTTGTGTTGCAAACATAGGAAGAAATGAAAACATGTTTCAGGAGAGTGACATCAATCACCAACTTGCACTCATCTGGGACACGATAGTTGCATTAGACAACAACATTTTCTGGTACCTACTTCAGGAGGTTAGACACATTACAATAATGTTTAAATTAATATCAGTTTAGTCAAATTCACCCGACATATTAATTTGTTAAGTACTAATGCATGTCACATTGGTTCCTCATCCTCATTTGTCCCGGTACTAACCATGTCCTCACATTGGACACACTCACTGGTGGTATAAAGTCTGACGATTACATCGGAACACAAGTTCTTTCTAGGTATTAATTTCCATTTAATTAGTTATCTTGCCATGATAGTTTCAAAGTTAATGATAAAAATTTATCTATCCCCAGGCTTGCATGTAAATATGAGAGAGTGAAGAGGAAGAATGAACCCTCGGCCAATTTCAGCTGGAAGATAACAAACATCAACGTAAGTATTCACCATAAAATGTTACATATACTTTATAGTTTTTCTTCTCTCCTTAAACTAATTATACATTATCAATTCTTGTATTTTATCTTAGCACCGAGAACAAGGAGGTGGCTAGGAATGTGGCTATTATGTCATGCTATTCCTAGAAGAGATTGCCCTAAAGACAACTTCGAACAATCCACTTGACGTAAGTATCAAAAATCCAAAATAAATAACATAACATGTGTCTGCCTTCTTTTAGAGTATCCTGTCCTACTAACTGACATTTAATCGAATCGAATCGCAGGTTTTTCCAGAGAACCAAGGCTAATACAACGCCTACGAACTTCAAGAGATGGCAGGAAAATGGTGAAGGCATGGGTTACTATTTATGCACCATAATGTTTCTAATGCCGGTGCTAATATGTCATATGCCGGCTCAATATTTCATCATCCATCTTAAAGTTTTATAGCACCAGAACACAATCCAAACCGGTGCTGACAAAACAAGCACCAACATAGATCCTAATAACCGGTTCCCAATATCAATATCTAGTCATGCTTAGTTTAACAACGGTATAAATTTTTTTGAGCACTGGTACCTAACTTACCGTCACTCAAATTTTGCATCGATATGTCGTATCAGTGCTAATATATCTTCAATTTTGCACCGGGTTTCTTAGGCACCGGTATCCCAGCCGGGAAAATTCCGGTGCTATGAGTGGGTTATTACAGGTGCCTTAGGGGGGGTCCTCCCAGTAGTGTTTATTCAATATTGCATGATGAACCGCAGGGCCGGTCCAAACCTATTTGAGGCTTGGGGCGAGCAAAATATTTGGGCCTTTTTAGATAATAAATTTTATTTTTGCACTTATTTTATATTTCAAATTTAGTCTGAACATTTTGAATATGAAAACCCTCTCCGCCTTCGCGGAAAATGAGAAAATTAGCAAAAAAGTACAATTTATATTGATATGGAGTTACCATATATGTTAGGATGAGAACATACACTGTACAAAAGTTTAAGAACAATTTTAGGATTAGGTCGATCAATATTTGATGCAGAATTATAATTTTGAATCAATTAATAAAATAATATTAAATGAACATATAATTTTTTTATATATATGAATAAATCATATATAAATTATTAATATAACATAAACACAAAAATATTGTTTTAGACCGTCTTACCTTAGATGAAGGCATTTTATAATTAATATAACTAATGAAATATTTTGATGTTTGTTTTCATTTACTGTAACGAGGTTTCAATAATTTTTAAAATCTTTTGAAATATATATTAAAATGTAAATAATTATAATCTAATCATAAAGTAATAAAATTGAGGCTTTTCATGATTTGTTTAATCGTTAGAAAGATGCTCTCAATACATATTTGATTATTTATATATTTAATAAATAATAAATAAAATAAAAACTAAGCATATTTTTTGAGTTTGAAACTTTTGTTTACAACTAGGCTCATATGGTGCAACACATAAAAGAAAAGTAAAAATGGTACTCGTGTAACAAATAAAAGAAAGGAGAAAATTTAGCATGTACAACACATAAAGGAAAGGGAAAAAAAGTAAAATCAAATATATCTATATTTATAAAAGGCTTATGAAATTTGGGCCCCCATCAATTTTAGGCCCAGTGCGGTCGCCCTACCCACACTGGGCACATGCCGGCTATGATGAACCGTCGTCTCTTCGTGTAATTGGGTGATCATTGCACAACAATTGAAGAACTATCTTATAAACAGTTCCTAGTTTCGGTGTTAGTTTATTACTTTTGAGGACAATTTCGACATTGGAACTAGCCTCAAACATTAATAAAAAAATTGCACTATGGTTCTGTCTAAAGTTGAAAACCCAAATCGATCATACCGTTACCATCTTTCATATCAACATAAATCGGTATCCATCTTCAACACAACATAACCACCCCCATCATTATCTCTTACGTACACTCATATCAAATCCACCTACAATAACCCATAATAATAAACATTCAAACAAAAATCATCAATTCATCTTGAACAATAGAATCTATCAATATTTGTTGGTGTGTTTTATTAATAACAAAATTCAAAGCAGAAAAGAAACCATACCATGATAATATGAAGTTTATCACCACAAATTTCTCAAATTCAATGTCGGAGTGGAGTCTAATCTAAAAGCAAAAGGAGGAACTATTGAACTTGGGGAAGGAACAAAAAGAGAAGAAGGAAGGAAGAAAGAAAGAAAAGATAGGAGGTACCTAGTGGAGGAGGCCCTATTAAAGACACCAATAGAAGGCGGTTCCGATAAAATATTTTTCTTTCGAGAAAATATATTTCATTTTTTAATTTAAAAAAAGTATTACATACATATGTAGGGTATGAGGAGTTCAAAACGATAGTTTGCAAAGGAAAACAAAACACCTCATCGTAAGAGTCGTGGTGGATATGGTTTGGCGGCACTGCAGTTAATTAAGGAATGTTTCGAAAGGGATGTCCAAATAGAAACTAACAGGGGAAAGACCGAGAAGGAGGTAAAATCATTGGTGAAGCCCTTGGGTGATGAAGAGAAAGACCGGTGTGATCAATTCCTGATCAGCCGTCAAAAGAGTAAAGGTGAATTCAAAAATAGTCCTGACATGAAATTGCCAAAAGAGTGGTAAGCACCGTTAATTTTTGGTTCACAGAATAATAGATGTTATACCACATTACGACTAAGATGATTTAATTTAACCGGTTGCTCAAGCTAAATTAAAGATAGAACAATTAGAAGGGCATTTCATTGCCAAGGGTAAGCACAACATCCTCCGTTAGGCTACCAGATCACCCCGGCGTGCAAGAGGTGTTGGATCATACATATCACAAAGAGATGCGTTCGAAATTCTCTGTTTGTACAAGAAGACCAAACCATCCCGGGTTCAAGTCTTGCAAGAAGAAGCGCTTGCACGAGACAAAAAGATTGAGGAACAAGATATATTGATCAGCAAGTTTATTGAACAAACCGGTCTCCCCGTGCCCAAAATTTTAGCCTATTTAACACTGGGTTTGACTCCACCGTCAAGAGGATTGCGCCACTCACCGGGAGATGAAGATGTTGAGGTTAACCACAAACCTATTCTACCTCTGCAACAAGATGAAGTGAATAAAGTTGACCTCACCCTCATTTCCACCAAAAAGAAGGTCAAAACTTTTATGTTTACAATAATATTGGTTTTCTATTACCTTCATATGTTTGAATTACTTATTTATTTTTTTTGTTTCAGACATCGCATTTGTGTGAGTCGTACACTGATCAAGCAGAAAATGGTAGGCCGATCCACGTTGCCTATGGTATTTTGCATGAGTCAATGCGACATCATCACTCTGTACTAATCCGGGATGGAATATGAAGAGTCTCACTGGACAAGGCACTAATCATCAACGCCCTGTTGCCAGTTCTAGATGGAAAATTCAAGCATGTGGGAACCGCCCAAGGACTGTTTTTCTTATGGCCTCGTCAACTAATCTATGGTGACCTACAAAGGATGCTCATTTGAAGGCCAAGCCTAAAATGGCACTTGGAATAGTTCAAAAAATAGCAAAGAAGGCTAAGCCAACACACACAAGGGCGCAAGTTATGAAGGATTTGCCGCAATTTTTAGAGTGGTATATGATTTGATTGACGGACACCAAGTCAACTCAACCTACACATTTTTAGGAAATGAATGCATAATTGGTCAAAAGAGGGAAATGATTGTGACATGAAGTGACTTCGAAGACTTGTGGAGGTATGGCCATATCAATCAAACCATAATGTCCTTATACGTACTGTAAGTACTATGTACTTTCATATTTCAATTGAACAATTTATTAACTTTACTATTTTTACAAATAATGTTTTCTCTTTATATCAAAGGTACGTGTATTATTTTTCTAACCAAAAGGAGAAAGGGTGGATAGGGTATTTGTGCCCTGTGATGACACAAGAAATTAGAAACACGGTCAAAGATAGGGTCAACTACACCCGCAAAATCCTTGGACCAACGAATAAAAAAATATTCGTCTCCCCATACATTGAGAGGTGATGGTCAAATATCAAATCTACGTCAAACATACTTTTATTTTGGATGATTATAATGCATGACATTCCTATAGGGATCATTGGAAATTAATATTTATTTTCCCGGAGAATAACAGAGTATATTGGATGGATCATCTACATCATCAACCTTCCGGGTCATTCGTTAAGATTTTGGATGCGTCAGTAAATTCCCTCACCGAATCCAATACAAAGAATTTGGAGATAGTCGAGATCAAGGTGAAACTATTTTTCCCATGCTTACAATTAAATTAGATTCTAGGATTCCCAAAGTTTTAATATGATGATGTTATTGTTTTATATTAAACAATACGAGAAACAAGCGAACAATTGGGAGTGCGGGTATTACGTAATGCTATGTGGCAAAGTGTCTTCAGCAAATCCGTATTGATTTTCTTAAAATCAACGACGTAAGATTAGAATCAGATATGTAGGTTTTTAATTGCTATAGGTTTTTCATTGCTATAGGTTTTTTACACATATTAATAACATTCCCAAATTCATGTTAAAGATGTTAAGAAGTCGTATTTGCAAACTGATATCAACATGGCAAGAAATTGCTTGGCAATGTATATTGTCAATGCCTATTCCCATTCCATTGGAAATCCCAATGTAGGAGGGGTTTAAGTAGCTAGTATATATGGTGACATTGTCATTGGAATAGATTTTCTTAGATTTCTATTCCTATCTATAGATTTTTGCTGCCCTAACGTAGTCTATAGATTTTTGATAGATAGTGTGGAAATGTCATGTTATTTTGGTGTATCTTAACCTAGTATGGGAGGCTTCCATTTAGCTGGATTTTATTGAAATTGTAATTTTTTTACCATACTTTCCAATTGGTGTTCTCAACTCGGAACATATGTCGTTATTTCATTGACAAATTATAATAGAACAAATCCAGAGTTTCGGACTCGGAACAAAAAATCCAAAATATGTTCCGAGTCCGGAACTTAATATCCATCATTCAATGCTCAAAACCCTAAAACAAACAGATTAGGATCAGAAAATATATTCGATCTCGGAACGCACTCTAGTTCCGAGATCGTAACAAGTGTATAGATTAGATAAACTGGCACTTGTTCTGGGTTCGGAACCAAACATTAGATCTGACGGATTTGGCTATGTTGTGAGTGCGTAAGTATCCAAAGATCCGAGTATATGAGCTTTGTTTCAAGATCGTAACCGGTTGCTTTGTCCGAGGGACACCAAGATATTACGAGCTCGGAACCATTAGAAGGCGGTTCCACCCCAATTGGAAGGCGGTTTTGAACCGTCTTCCATTGATGACGTTAGAAGGCGGTTCCAATAGAAGACATGTCCAGGAAAGTCACCCCAAAAGTGACTTCCAATGGCCAATGGTACCGCCTTTAATAGAGGTGCCTCTACTAGTGGGTGAAAATGAAGGAAAAAAATTAATGTTGCTGGGAAGGAGAGGGATGATAAAGGTGAAATATTATTTTAGAGTTTCTTACGTTTCTGCAGTCCAATCATAGGTTCAAGCGTCCGAACAGCCATCAAAAGTACATTTTAGACACTTGCTCCTCCTTTAAAAATGCCCTCGAAACACTTTTAAAATAATAAATTTTAGTGCATATTATTGTAAAGTTTATTAGACGGAGATTCAACCGACGTTTAGTAAATTGCCCTCAAAAGTGCACTTTAGATACCTGTCCCCCCTTCGGTAATGCGCTCAAAACTCCATTAAAATAGTAACGTGTAAAGTCACTAAACTAAAGTATTAATATATATTTTTAATATTTCAACAACACATTCTCTATGTATTTTTAAAGTGCGGATCCAAAAATGAACAGTATTTTTTGTCGTCGTTAATTATTTTCTTTTTCTTTTTTTTCTTCCCACTTATACCGACACGTGTCATCTCCACTCACCCTTTCCAGAAAATTCCATTATCATATTCGTATTTGCTTGAACCACTTGCCTAACATTTTCTCTTCTCTTGGAATTCTCCAAGCCCTTTTCCAATTACATATATCCTCTTTTTTTTGGCTTCCATAGGATTTTACTCTCAGATGGTTGGGTTTCTATCATTGAACAATTCCACAAGGTAATTTCATAGTTTTCCTAACCAAAATTGGCCATGTTTTCCATCATCGTTGCTCCGATTTCTGTAATGTTTCTGATATACTTTCAATTTTTTGCTACTGATATGTTTCGCAACTGGTGTGATCTGTTCCAACAACATCTATGATTGAGGTAATGCTTACGCCAAATCAGGATGAGCTCGGGACCGCCGGCGAGTTGCTCTGTCCATCTCCGTCGGCGTTGTAGCAGTGGTCTTTGCCAACAGGGCTCTCCGGTGGGGTTGGAGTAGAGTTCGCCGGGCCTTTATTGTTCTTAGCAGTGGTAGAAGGGGATAAATGGTTTTCTTGACAGTGCCACCTCTCAAACAGGTCATTCAGGCTGGGCCTTGGTCATCTCTAGCGAAGGTGGGGCAGAGGAGGCGATCGGCTTAGGCTGTAGAGGTGGCTGGAAGGTTGGGAGATGGTGGTGGTAAGTGGGGATGAGTGGAAGAGTGGGAATAGAGCTGGTGGTCTCTGGTGGTGTCGTCACTAAGGCTTGGCGAGCTACGGCTTACTGCCGGGTGGCTGGTGGAGAGGAGGCCGGCAGTGGCGGAAGGTGGTGTATGTAGAGAGGGAGACGTACACAAATTCTCATCACTCAAACCAGGATTACTCGAACCTTTTCCACTCGATCCTCTCCACTCGAACCTTGTCCATTCGAACCTATACTACTCAAACTCTCTCCACTCGAACCTCTTCGCTCGATCCTCTCCACTCGAACCAGTACCACTCGGACCCAGTACCACTCCAACTCAGGCGGATGGTTAATGTTGAGGGGTGGATGGTTCGAGTGGTGGTGAGGCGGATGGTAGATAAGTCGACGGGTGATGCCTCGAGGGGGATGGTTGACGGTTCTAGGGGCTTAAGGGTTTATGATTCGAGGAAGAATGCCCCAACACCCGTCGAGTGGTGAGGGTTTAAGTGGAGGTTCGAGTGGTACTAGATTCGAGTAGAGACTTCGAGTAGAGAGGTTCGACTGAAGAGGGTTCGAGTAGTATTGGGTTCGAGTGCTACTGGGTTCGATTAGAGAGATTCGAGTGGTACTGGGTTCGAGTGGAAAGGTTCGAGTGGAAAGGTTCAAGTGGTGAGGGTTCGAGTGGTGAGGGGTCGAGTGGTGAGGGGTCGAGTGGTGAGGGGTCGAGTGGTGAGGGGTCGAGTGGTGAGAGTTCGAGTGGTGAGGGTTAAGTGGAAAAGGTTCAAATGGGTTCGAGTTGTGAGGGTTCGAGTAGAGGTTAGAGTGGAGAGGTTTAAATCGAGGTGGATGGTTGATGTTCGAGGGGTGGATGGTTCGAGAGGTAGGCGTCGAGGGGTGATGCCTCGAGGTGGATGGTTGATGGTTCCAGGGGCTCGAGGGTTAATGATTCGAGGGAGGATGCCTCAAATCAACACCCATCGAGGCGGATGGTTGATGTTCAAGGGGTGGATGATTCGCTGGTAGGAAGGTCTCCAGGTGGATGGTTGATGTTCGAGGGATAGATGGTTCTAGTAGTGGCATGGTGGATGTTCAAGAACTGATGGTTTGAGGGGTGATGGTTCCAGGAGTGGATGTAAGATGGTCCGACAGATGGATGTTTCATGTTCCAGGGGAGGATGGTTGATGTTCGAGGGGCAGATGGTTCGAATGGTGGTGTCATGGATGGTTCGATAGGGTATATGCCTCGAGTGGGTCATGGTTCGAGAGCTAATGTGGATGGTTCAACGCTCTCAGTGGTATACCCCTCTGGAGGGGTGGTGTACCCTCGAGGACTGGTGTATTGTAGAGGTATGGATGGGTTCGAGTGGTGAGGGTTCAAGTGGAGGTTTGAGTGGTACTAGATTCAAGTGGTTCTAGATTTGAGTTGAGGCTTCGAGTAGAGAGGTTCGAGTGGAGAGGTGCGAGTGGTACTGGGTTCGAATGGAGAGGTTCGAGTAGTGAGCATTCGAGTGGTAAGAGTTCGAGTGGTGAAGGCCGAGCGAAAGTGTTCGAATAGAAGATTTGAGCGGTACTGGGTTCGAGTGGGTTCGAGTGGTGCTGGTTCGAGTGGTGTTGGTTCGAGTGGTGAGGTTCGAATAAAGGTTGGAGTGGAGAGGTTTGAGTCTAGGTGGATGGCCGATGTTCGAGGGTTAATGGTTCGAGTGGTGGCGAGGCGGATGGTTGATGGGTCGAGGGGTGATGCCTCGAGGGGGATGGTTGATGGTTACAGTGCCTCGAGGGTTTATGAATCAAGGGATGATGCCTCAAATCAACAGCCCTCGAGGCGGGTGGTTGATGTTCGAGGGGTAGATAGTTTGAGTGGTGGCGAGGCGGATGGTTAATGGGTCGAGGGTTCATGCCTCAGGAGGGATGGTTGATGGTTCCAGGGGCTCGACAGGTGATGATTCAAGGGAGAATGGCTCGAATCAACACCCTCGAGGGCTCGTTGATGATTCGAGAGTTAAATGGTTCGAGTGGTGTCATGGTGGATGTTCGAGAACTGATGGTTCGAGTGGTGATGGTTCTAGGAGTGGATATAAGATGGCCCGACAGATAAATAGTTGATATTCCATGGGTGGATGGTTGATGTTTGAAGGGTAGATGGTTCGAGTTGTGGTGTCGTGGATGGTTCGAGGGGTATATGCCTCAAGTGGCTCATGGTTTGACAGTTAATGTGGATGCTTCGACGCTCTTAGTGGTATACCCCGGTGTACCCTCGAGGGGTGGTGTACCCTCAAGGCCTGGTGTACTCTAGAGAGGTGTATGTGTGACCTCTTGAGGGGTAGTGTACCCTCGAGGGCTGGTCCACCTCTCTTGAGACGTAGATGGCGTACCCTCGAAAGGTGAAAGGTGTACTCTCTCCAGCGGTGGATGGTTTACCCTCTTGAGAGGTAGATGGTGTACCCTCGAAGAGTGGTTGACAAACTTCTTGAGGGATGGATGATACTCTCTCCGGTGGTGGATGGTATACCCCTCTCGAGGGGTGGATAGTACTCTCTCCATAGAATCAGAGTACCGTGCTATGGCAAATACGGCTGCGGAGCTAGCTTTGTTGGTGAATCTTCTTCGGGACTTACGTGTGATGAAACACACCCCACCTGTGTTGTAATGTGATAATAATAGTGCTCTCTTCTTTGGTCAGAATCTAGTTTCACATAAGAGAGTCAAGCACATTGATATTGACTATCATTTTGTGTGTGCGATGGTGTCTTCTGGCAAGCTCAGGGTTGCTCATGTTTCTACAGACTTGCAGCTTATTGACATCTTTACGAAGGGTCTACCCCTCTTCTCAGTTTGAGTTTCTACGTTCTAAGCTTTGCGTTGCGATCAGTCCTACGCTTCGCTTGAGGGGGTTAATAGAGATGTAAATCAATTAGAATCAGGATAAAAAAGGAATACCCTTTCTGATTGATTTTGTATATATCGTGTTCCATATTAGTTCAGATCTTGTATACCCTCTGTACTCACTATGTATATGAATACACACAACCACAATTATTTGCGGGTTTTACATTTTATCAAATCTCAGATAAATCTTTCTATGTCATAAATAAATATGTAAATTGAGGAATTTATTTTATCATTAAAATATATTATGAATAAGAGTCCGTCTCTTGAAAGACCAAAGTTTAAACTACAAATTGAAAGAAATCAAGATGAAAATTTCGAATTACATTAATCGGGTCATAAACTTATAACACTGCACGCTACATAATAAATTTTTAATATTACAACTAATTTTTTTTATAATTGTAATTCAATTTCTTCTTTTCATAAACATATTAAAATACGATATTTTTCAATACTGTACGTACAAACAAAATGTGTCAATAGTGCTCAATTGAAATCTTGACAAACTCAAAATCCCGAGAAGCTCAGCTTCGTCACGCATTGCATCAATGTAATATACTGTACATACTATTGTGCTTTTTGTCCAAACTTTTTCCTTCTTAAACCTTGAGATCGTAAAAAAAGGGGAAAAATAAAACGTCTCCTTTCCTCTACAGAAAATCAAATAAAATGCATGCATAACATTTTGATATTCTCCGTCCCAATTTAAATTGCACAATTTTTTTCCCAATTAAACTTGTTAAAATTTGACCATATATCTAAACAGATAAATGATGAATAATATATATTGTCACATGAGATACTATAAAATTCATCATAACACAGTTTTCAAACATCTACTTTTTTCTGTGTTATTGTTATACATAATTACATTTTTTATAAACAACGTGTCTATTAAAAATCATGAAAAAGATTTTGTGTAATTTGAGATAGAACGTGGAGAGTACTCATTCTCTCCCATTACTGTTATTATTCTCTTCAAACTGAGATGCTCAGAGATTGAGAACATGATAAATATACGAAAGAAATTAAGTACTTCCTATTTCATTTTAAAAGGTTGCAGTTTAACTATTCATTAGTTAAAAATTCTTAATTTTGATCGTAAAATTAAATTGATATATAAGTATATATACTATTGAGTGATATCTTATTAGATTTATTAAAATATATTTTTTTAAATATTAAATTTTATAAGTTTTAATTATCCTTAAAAAATAGAGGGTGCATCTCTTGAAAGACGGTATTTCCATAAGCCATGGAAAGACCAATGTTTAAAGTGTAAATTAGAAGAAATTAAGATAAAATTTTTGGGTTGCATGAACCGGGTTATAAACTTTATAACTACGACATGTTGCATACTAAATTTTTAATGTTGCAACTAAGACCTTTTACCTTTTATTATTCGAATTAAACCCCATCTTTTCATAAGCACATGGAAAGACCGTCTTTCCCAAGACTTTGCCAAAAATAGATTACGGATTAAATATTTTTTGAATAAATAAACTGATAAGAATAAGTAAGAGTATACCAAAAAGAAGGAAAGTGATTGAGTACAAATGTTATTCCAACTGTTAATATGGATCGACACTATTATGGGTGTTGTGGTGGAGATGTACTTGTAAGTAGTAAAACTTGTTTATTCTGGCTTATTGGAAAATTTAGGACAGCTCATTTTATGTTTTAGCCCCAAAATTCCCTTCAACTTCTAAAGTAAGGATTTTTCTAACAATTTATCAAATATCAATATTTGCTTAGCTTATGAGTTATAAACACTTATAAATAACACATGCACCCTATTGTGGTTCGAATCTCGTATGAGGTGGGAGAGATTTTTGTTAGAGTTAGCTCTTGTTCTTTTCAATTTAATTGTATTAAATTTAATTTTATTAAATTCAATAGAAATTATAGAATTGAACAGTTCTATTAACTTTGATCTCTTAAAATTAAAGATAATTCAAATTTATTATTAATATTTATTTTATTTAATTTAGATCAATTCATGCAATTAGAGGAGGAGTCCGTCTCTTGAAAGATAGTTTTTTCATAAGATATGGAAATACTAACGTTTAAAGTGCAAACGGAAAGAAATAAATATAAAATTTTTGGATTGCATGAATAACTGGGTTATAATTTTATAACTACTACATGTTGCATAATAAATATTTAATATTGCAACTAAAATATTTTATCTTTTATTATTCTAATTAAATTATATCCTTGCATACGCGTGGAAAGACGGTGTTTCCCAAAACATTGCATGGGAGGAGGGCTTAAATTAGTATTCAGTTTAAATTAAGAAAAGAAAAAGTGAAAAGGAAATAGACTATAATAATGAATCGGATAGAGGTTATATTGCTCGAGGGCTTGACCCATCTTGAGCGCCAAGTATATGTTTATTGACCTTTGACTTTTCAAGCCAAACAAGTCAAGCCTTACTTTGACACTCCCGTTTAAGCTAAATTATCCAAGGCTGCCACGTTTAGGCTGACGTTTAATGGAGCTGATTTTTTCCTCTATTATTGCGTTCTCCCAACTGAGTATGAAAAGCGAACCACGTGTATTTTGCTTTAATTGTCGACAATCGTTTCCTACCATGCATACGTGTACAAGTTATCAAGAAAATTTAGTCTAGTATTAAAGCGGTAAAATAATTCTATATTTGGATTGAAAGTGCCTATTTAATTCTGTAAAATTTAAAAATTTAAATTAAACCTTAAATTTTTTATGAAAGTACCAACCTAACCCTGACAATCTGAATTAGCCGGAAATCAATAAAATGACCATTATACCCCTTTTTTTAAAAAAAAAATTAAGAAAGCATAGTCACGTGTCACCCATTCTTCTCCGCCGCTCCGACTCATACGTTCCGACCCAACTGGGGGCAAGAAGCCCGTCGCCACTAAAAACTCATCTACGCCGCCTTCGTCCGCAGATTTGTTGAATTTGATGAATCAGCAATTTCTTATCCAGATTTTACTTTCTCCACCACCATCTTCTTGCGTTATTCCAGTACCCACTCTCAGCCAGGTTGCTTCGATCCCCACTACTACAGCTTCATCATCTCATCATTGTTTACCACCAACTCCTCCGGAAGATCTCGTCTCGCCTTTCTCATCACCATCACCTCCTACCTCTCCAACGCTTCTGTCCTCAACCCCTCATCCAGATCAAACTCCTTATCCCAATGCTCTTACCTAGTTTCGGCTCTCTGATTAGTCTACTAATACCATGACTACTAGTTCCTCTATCCACTCTCTTAAAACCAAAGTTCTCTTATCCACTGTTAATGCCAAATTTTGTTGTTTCTCTCTCTCCGTAATCTCCTCTGATCCAGCTTGCACTAGCACCTACAAAACAGTCTTGCTAAGGTCAGGCAGGTAGGTGTTAGGCCGTGTCTGCTCTGACGCTTCGATCAGCCATGTTTGCCGTGTAGGAGAAGTCTGGAATGAATAGTGGTTAGATTGGGAAATCTTCCCTTGGTTCCATGATTATTCCTCTTGATATATTTGTTTAGTGGCTGATGGGACAGCGATCGTACCAACCTACCCATCAGCACACGTTTCATTTGTTACCTTAGCCTTGGACTGGTAACCTTTGATTGGGCCAAAAAACTTTAGGTGCTGGGCTTTCAGCTCATACGTTATCAATTCCCCCAAGCCTGGGACCTTATTGGTTCAAAGACTCAAGGTCCCGGGCTGCACGATTTGCGCGGTAACTATAGCAACAGAGCGCATGATGCAAGGCGTGTGCCTGTGGGATGTGACTTGCATCCGTGCTTCTTCTTAGAGGGGAAAACCTTTCATCTCTCAATATTTGAAAGTCTCATACCTTTACGACATCTCTTTAGCGTAATGCATATCAGTGGTTATGCTACCTGCTCTGATGCTTACCATGTGTCCCTTATCCTAGCGATTTCATACGCGTGGACCTTTGATTTCACATTCTTTCGAGGCAGTCTCATTGTGACGCTGTCTTTTCATCTCCCAAGGGCAGCTTTTATCTATCGTTGCCTTTTCAAATTTTAGTCTACTCCTATTCTTTTCTTTTCCTTGACGTGCCTTCTCACTTCCATTTTTTACTTCCCGACGATCGCTCCTTCCTCTAGGTATCTCTCGCCTTCTTTTCTTCTTCGTTTCTCCTCCCTGTCCACTTAATATCATAGTGTCTACTATTGGTCCCTAAAGAGGGATTCGTATTGTGACACTACTTCCACCAATTTCTGCATCGCCTATAGGATTATTGAGTCTACGTTTTACGCCGATGAGGTTAAGTTCGTTGACATAAAAGATTATGTCTTGCAACCCTAAGTCTCTCAGACCGTCTTGTACGTGCCTGATGGAATGACTGCAGTGTATTTGGAAACTCTAGAAAATTGTTTGTGTTTTCCCCTGTCAACCTTTTTCCAGTCCGTGCTAGGATATTACAAATTAGGGCATACAGACCCCCCCAAACTCTTTTCAAATCCTCCTGGGTTTCGAGGTACTTTGTGGTCTTCTCAATTTGGAGACTTATATGACCCTGTTTCGCGTCTTTCGCCACTCAGCCAGGATACCCCCCGATTTGACTTTCCTGAAATTCTGACAAGACAGGGTTAAAATTCTGGTCAGGCTCCCAAGTTGGGTCGAATGGAAGAGCATGTTCATTTTTGTGAATGATGAATTGATATTCGATTTTAGTGAGAGGAGAGACTTTTCGACGAGTCCAGACCAGGCGCAGGATGCTCGCCCCACCCTGCGGCCCTTGTTTACCCCACTTGAGAAAATTAATGTGAAGGTGGACTGGGTTCAGTAGGATGCCGCTCTGTCGGCGGTTGGCACGCCCTTCTTACCCGTCGGGCTTATCCCCTTGGGCAGTCTAGACTATTCGCGAGGTATAGGCTCACCATTGTTCATGTGCTCTTTCCTTTGTGTCATGTTATGTTTTGTGTGTTGGTTATGCTTTGCCCTTTTTTTCTTCTTTTGATTTCTCACCCTCGTTTCTTTTCGTCCTCTTCTCAGACATGTCAATCACTAACTTCATCGGTGACCTATCCAAGCTCCTGAGGTGTGCCACCAGCAGTCGTTCGGTCAAGTCGGTGGAGAACAAGGAGGGCGTTGTTGACCGCCCATCCTAGACCATAGAGCTATCTGACACTGAAGTTAGTAAATAACGACCTTCGGTGAAGAGGTCCCGCCATAGTCGGGGGCTTACTTCTGCCAGTGTCAATACTAGTGGGTTTTCCACTGTGGCGGAGGCAAGAGGTCCTAGAGACTTTGACTTCTCATCTCGTACCGCAGCCTGGCTCTCAAGTCCTTGTGGCCCAGCCACTTTGCTCTGTGGTATCCACTTTGCCATTTCACTATGCTTTCTCATCGCAGGGCCTGAATCCCGCTCCTATGAGTAGTGCTGAGACTCGTGCAGAGTTCATTTCCGAGGTTTTCCCAGTCCATCACTTCAACGCTTGGCTTGGGAAGCATGCCTTGAATGTGGCCGGGTTGTCTATTTCCTCGGCCTTCGACCGGTCCATTTTGGCCGCCCTGGAGGTGACTTGCTTCTTCTTTCTATTTACTTTTTTCTTTCTTTATTTCTTTGTTTTTATGGCTTGCGCACTAAGCGCTCTATCTTTACCACTTTCAGGTTCTTTGCTCTGCTAAGGTTGTACATATGGAGCTTGACAGCTTGCATCATGAGGCTGGGAGCTTCAGCATGGGATGACGTCCCTGAAGCAGGCTAGCACTGATATGGCTTGTAAGGTGCAAAAGATGGGCGAACTGGAGCAGGACCTGGAGTTGGAGAAAGGAGTCTCTAGCTCGCTGTAGGCCCCCCCCGGGTAGGACATAATTGGAGATTGCTGGGATGCATACTTTCTGTGATTGGGCCTTTACTCGGGGTTTTTTGAGCATGTACTCGTCGTGGTGAGGAGTCAGAAGGCCTTCGAGATATTGGGCCAGACCATGATAGAGGGAATCAAGCTCTACACTAAGATCGAGGATGAGGAGCAGTTGGGTTACCAACTTGGTGGAGTCTTTCTTCCCTTTTAGGAGCATGGTTTTAATGGCTATTTCTCCAGCCTGCATCCTGATATTACTCTCGACGAGCCTGACCGTTGGGATCTAGATGGTGAGCTGTCAGAGCCTAATGCTCCCTCCACCAGTGAGCCTAATTAGGCTACTGGTCCTGGTGGTCTCGCTTCTGGTAAAGAGGAGGCCCAAACTGCTGACAAGGATAATGCTTCCGGTACCACCAAGCCTTGATATCTTGCTATCTTTAATCGATTGAATTATTTTGGTCTGTACTGCCCCAAAAGGGGTTTAGAACAATATTTCTTTATATTGTTTTAGATTGTTTTGGGGTGTGCTTCTTCCCCCATTTAGACTTTTTGCTTCTTGTTTTGGGATACATCTTTCCCAAGTTAAACATATGGTATAGGGTGCATTTTCCCTCCTTTAAAGAATTTGCGAAATTTGTCTCAAAATGGGGTAATTTTGAGCTTACTTGCTCCTAAGTTTCTCTTTGTTTTGATTGCTTATGCCTTTCTTGCATGCTTATTACTTGTGAAGTTGTCTCTTACTCATAGGATATTCCTTTTGAGTTTGCTTTTCATCGCTTTTTATGTTTGCTTTTGCCCTTTGAGTTCATTGTTGGGATTTCTTACTTGACGATTTTATGCTTAATAGTTACTGGGATTTCTTGCTTCACAATTATACTCGTTTGACCTATCTCTATTTTTTAAGAACTTCAACCGTTATCCCCTTTCTTTTGCCTGTGTGATCCCGGCCTGCAATCCGTTGGCTGTTGGGACCATGATTGCATTTTTTCCTAGGTCAAGCCCACCATTTCCCGACTGTGGCTGTGGTCGGAGTTTATTTTTTTGCCTATTTGACATTGGTCAGCAATTTCCTGGTTGTTAGAGCCAGGATTGCATCTTTAACCTGGGTTAGGCTCGTCATTCCCCGGCTGTGGCTGTGGCCGGGATTAGTTTTCTTTGCCTGATGCGCTAGCTGCTATAGCCAGCAGTTACAGCTTCGGCCAGGGTAAGGCTTGTCATTCCCCAGCTTTGGTTGGAGCCAAGGCTCATTTTCTTTGTCTGCTCCTCTAGTTGCAGGAGCCAGCTGATATAGCCTTGGCCTAGACTAGGCTCATCATTCCCCGGGGTTGTTGTGGTTGGGGTTCATTTTCTTTCCCTGATCCACTAGTTGAAATAGTCAGCAGTCATGACTTCAGCCATATTTAGCTAACAAATTCTTTCATCCATTTTCCTTCTTGCATTCCAGATCCGCAAAATTAGCAAAAAGACCAGGACGTAGACCATCATGGCCTTTATGGGCTTACAAAAGACTTGATCCTTTCAAGAATCCCATCTTGCGTGTCTGCAAGTGCCGAACACATTTCCATATTTACAATTTCTTAAGAATAGTATCTTCATTAGTGAGCAACGTTCTACGTGCGAGGTATTGGCCTTCCATCCAGCGTCTCCAGCTTGTAGGCCCACTTTCCTAGCACTTCGATCACCATGTACGATACTTCCCATTCTGCATCTAGCTTTTTCTGCCCTGGACCCAGCTAGCTTTGTTTCTTCTCAAAGGGAGGTCTCCCACTTTCAAGGATCCGGGTCGGACCTTTCTGTTATAATGTTTTTCCATCCATGACTTGTACACGGCTTCTTTTTAGGGATGCCTTCTCTTTGAGTTATTCCAACCGCTCAAGGTTTTCTCTGATTGCCTTGTCATTCTCATCATGGCCCATGAACTCAATTACTCTCTTGCTGGGCATATCGATTTCTGGTGGAATGATTTTCTCCTTCACTAAATATAGCCTATAAGGGGACTTCCCTGTAACCGTTCTAGGTGTTGTCATGTATGGCCATAGCACACTCACCAGCTCCTCCTCTCATTCTCCTTTCGCCTGTCCCAACCTTATTTTTAAGCCATGGACAATGGTATTGTTCGTCACCTCTGTTTACCCATTTTCTTACGAATTAGCCATAGAAGTGAACTACTGCATGATATTCAGGCCATCGCACTAGGATCTGAAGGGTTCAGGGGTGAACTGTTTCCCATTGTCGCTCACTATTACTTGTGGGATACCGAGTCTACACACTATGCTTCTCCTGACGAAGTTTGTGATTCTCTTCCCTGTTATGCTTGTTACAGCCTCGGTCTCCACCCATTTAGTGAAATAGCCTATTGCAACAACCAAAAATTTCTTCCTCCCTGCTGTTTCAGGGAATGGCCCTGCGATGTCAATCCCCCATTTGGAAAAAGCCCATGGTGATCTTATGTTATTCATCCACTTCACAGGGAGCCTCTACACCTTGGAGTGTTCCTATCATCTGTTGCATTCTTTTACCATCTTCTCTGCATCTGCTCTTATTGTGAGATAGTAGTAGCCTGTTCGAAAATCCCTCATCGCAACTATTCTGGGCCCTTGGTGGCCGCCACAGCTTTCCTCGAGTATCTCTCTCAGGATGGTGTTTGGTAGCTCTAGTTCTGCTCATCTGAGCCATAGCTCTGCGTAACCCTTCTTGTACATCAGCCTACTTCTCAGGGCGTACGGGAGTGCCTTCCTCTTAACCGTCATCGCTTCCTTCTCATCTATCGGCAGCCTTCCATGGTCCAGGTAGCTTCAGATGGACGTCATCTAGTTGACTGCAGCATCCTGTATTACTGCTACCCGATCAACGTCTGTCAACCTGCTTGCTAGCTCATCCACCAGCACCAACTTGGTTAAGCGTGCGTGTGCTTAGGATGCCAACTTGATTAGTGCATCCGCTCTCGTGTTTTGTGATTTCGGTACTCTGATTATATCAAACTCCTCAAACTCAGCTGCCAAGCTCCTGACCTTTTCCATGTATTTTATCATTAATGGTTCCTTGGAAGCGTAATGCCCATTGTATTGATTAGCCACCAACATTGAGTCTTCGTGGGCATGTAGTTTCTTTGCCCCCAGCTTCCTAGCTTTCTCCATGCCTACTATCAGTGCCTCATATGCTGCCTCATTATTAGACGCGGGAAATTTGAAGCGTAAGACGTAGGTTGCTTCCACTTCTTCTGGATCTTATATTACCGGACCCGCCCTAGCTTCTTCTACTCCAACCCCATCTTCGTACAACTTCCAAACATTCGGCCCTGTTAGCCTGCTTGCCCCGACAGTCTGCACTAGGCTCTGCGTCTCCTCCATCGCTCTCATCTCCATTTCTTTGGACATTTCTGCAAGAAATGCTACCATGACCTGCCCCTAGCTCCACTGCCCAATTTACGAACCTTCATGAGGCTTGCGGCTTGGTCAATATTGCCTTCAACAGCTGTTTGGTTAACACTATCACAAGATGTTCCTGGAAGTATAGTCTTAGCCCCCTCTCTGCATGAACCAGAGCCAGAACAAGCTTCTCCTGACCTGAGTATCCACGCTCCAAATCCTGTAGGCCCTGACTTACAAAATACACCAGCTATTGTATTTTATTTTCCTCCCTGACCAGCGCACCACTAATTGCCTCCTCGCTTGCCCTTGCATAAAGGTACATGGTCTCCCCTTTCTTTGGGTTGGTCAAGGTGGGAAGCTTTCAAGTAGGCTTTCAGTTTATCGAAGGCTTTCTCTTCTAGTTCTCCCCACTGTATTTCCCCCCTTTCTGTCCATACATCCCTTCAGATTTTTGAAGAAAATGAGTGCTCTTTCTACTGCCCGGGACATTAAACAGTTCATGGCTGCCAATTTCCCGTTCAAGATTTTAACCTCCTTCATCGTTCTAGGCACATTCATTTCTAAAATTGCCTTTATTTTCTTGGAGTTTGCCTTCAATCATTCAGTCGACACCATGTGCCCTAGGAATTTCCTGGCTCCGACCCCAAACTGGCACTTGGCCGGGTTCAGCTTCATCCCCATCTCCTTGAACTGTACTAGGGTCTCTCTGATGTCTTCCAAAAAGGTTTCGTACTTCCTGCTCTTTATGGCCATGTCATCCACATACATTTCCAGATTCTTTCCAATCTTTTTCTTGAAAATTTTGTCCACCACTCTTTGGTACGTGGCTCTAGCATTTCCCAAGCCGAACGACATCATTCGGTAGCCAAAGGCTCCCTTTTCAATTATAAAGGAGTGTTTTTCTACATTAATCTCTACCACGTTGATTTGATGATACCCCTTATATGTTTGAAGGAAACATTTAATTGGATAGTTGGTAAGGGCATCTACGTTTTGGTTAATGACCGGCAGCGGGTAACATTCCTTAGGGAATTCTTTATTCACGTCCGTGTAGTCTACGCACATCCTTCAGCTGCCATCCATTTTCTTCACCAGCACCGGGTTAACCAGCCTGGCTGGGTAGGGGACTTCTTGTAGGATCCCTGCCGCAACCAACTGGTTAACCTCCTTGTTTGCCGCTTTGTTCTTTCTTTGAACAACATCCTTCTCTTCTGCTTGACGGACTTGTAAGCCTGATCAACCCTCAGCTCATGGCATCCAATTTCTCTAGGGACCCCTGTCATATCCTCTAGTCTCCAAGCGAAAGACTTCATGTTGTCCCTCTACTAACTTTTATTTCAGGTCAGAAGGGATCAATGTTCCCACCTGTAGCGACTGGCCTCGGCTCTACTTTATAGCTTCCACCTCAGCTCCTAGCTTGAATGGATCGCTCCTTCCTATACTCATGATCATTCTGATGGGACTGGGCTTTCTGGCCTATCTCTTTTGACTGCCACTTTGATTTTCTCGCTTGAGTTTACTGAGAGCAACTCTGTGACACTCTCTGGCCTTCTGATGATCTCTCCTAACTGTGATTTTCCCCCTCTGGTTGGGAATTTTCGGAGAAGATGTAGGGCCAATACTATACATTTTAGCAGTGCCAATGACGATCTACCCAATATCAGGTTGTACGGGATATTCACCTTCACAATTATGAACTCTAGGCCCACGGTCTTACTCTTATCTCCTTCCCCCACCGTCACAGGGAACGATACAGTTCCTTCAGGCCAAACTATTCTATTTGCAAATTTCATCAGTTGGGTCTCCGTCGGCTCCAGTTTCGCCCTTATGTATCCAACTTTATGAAGCGATTCCAGTACATTATCTCTGCTGAGATTCCATTGTCTACGTATGCTCGGTGAATTCTCTTTTCCATCACTCTCACCATTATCACCACCATATTTCCACCCACCGGCCTGTCCGGCACCGGGTCGTTGGGGTCAATCGTTGTTGCTTTATTCAAAGCCAAGTTTCTGTTCTCCAGCGTCGGTGCGGTGTCTGCTTGCATCATGATTTTTGCTGGGATTTTGTCCGTCCTCTAGCACTTCTGCCTATGATCGCGTATATGTCTGTTACTGTTGGGGTCTTGCTATCCTCAGCCGAGGAATATTTTTCTCTGCTTTTGCTTCTTTCTTCCCCTGTCTCTGCTCGGGCCACCTCCTTTCCTTTATCATGCCTTCAATCCCTATCAGGGCTCCTTGCTCTGGTCTGCCCCCCTTCCTGCCAGTGGGAGTTCTCGTGCTTGTTCTTACTCTGGTAGGTGGCTTTGTTATAAGCCCTAGCACTCTTCGCCAAGTGTGTCAGCTCGCTACTTTGCACGCAGTCCACTATCTTGTGCTTCAGGTGGATGTAGTCATGTGTGTCGTGGCCATGAGCATGGTGATAATTGCATAACTAGGACTTGTTCCTCTTATCATGGGTCATTCCTCATCTTCGACGACATGTCCAATATACCCTTCCCTGCGTACATAGCAAAGATCTTCTTGGGCATCTTAATGAGCGGCTTAAAAACCCTTTCCGATTTGTTGAACCTGCTCAACATCTGCCCAGCGATCCCTTTGGCGCGTTCATCCTTTTTCACTTTTTCATCCCCTTCTGCATTAGTCCTCTGATGCCTATAATCGTCATGCATTTCCTTTCTCCATTTGTCAGCCAGGTCTGCCTCATTAAAGTTCCCAACTCTTTTCATCAGCTCGTCAATCATCCCTGATGGGTCCAGGGTACAGTCTCTCAGTAAAAGCTCATGCCTCAAGCTGTTTATAAACATGTCGATAAGGAACTGGTTGATCCTCTCCTCTACTTAATTTGTCTCTTCATTGAAACGCTCCCAGTACACCGACAATGTCTCTGCTAGCTTCAGCTTGATGGCTAGCATCTCGAAACATGTATTTTTGAATTTCTTTCTCTGCATGAAGTGTGCTAGAAACTTCTGATCCAGCTGACTAAAACTGTCAATAGTCTCATTCTCTAGGTTCTTGAACCGCACCCTAGCTGCTACTATCAGGGTGGTTCCAAACACCTTGCACCAGATGGCATGCGGTATAGAAAAGGTAGCCATATTGGTGCAAAATGTGTGCAGGTGGTGCTGTGGGTCTGCCTAGCCATTGTACTGCCCCAAGTTTGCTGGTATCTTCAGCTTTGGATCCACTATGAATGTTTAAATCCTCCTGGTGAAGGGCGAGCCTCTGCTCTCTTTCCTTACTTTGTGCTCCAGTCCTCTAACTGGGTTCTTACGCCTGGAATGTTTTTCCACCCTTGGTGGAAGCACGTAGCCTTCCCACCATTCGTGGTCTGCTGCAGCCTTCCCTTCCCCAGCTTGTACCTTTCTCCCAGATTTGGCTCTACTCTGGGCCACTCCCGAGCCTTTTCCCTTCCAGTTGGGTGCCTCGCTATCTCCTTCTTGTTCTGGGAACAGTTTGGTTGGCTACAAGCCCGTGACTATCCACCTTGCCTCTCCGTTCTGCCAGTTCTCCATCTCTTTTAGCCTCCTCATCACCTTATTCTGAGAGGCCAAGACTGCCTGAAGTACCTTTGAGCCATTTGCAAGCTCCGTTGAGGTGCGAAGCTGGTGTCTCTCTCCCGTCGGTGTTAGCATCGGGGTAGAGTCGTCTTCTAAGTGCATCACTTCCTCCATAACCACCTAGTTGAATAGGGGTCCCACTAGTTGTGCCTCAATGTCATTCAATCTACGTGAATGCTAAAAATATTACGCGCTCCCCACAGACGGTACCAATCTTAATGACAATTTTTTTTGTTCCTCTCTCCGTGATCTCCTCCGGTCTAGCTTGGCACCTACAAAATAGGAAGGCTAAGGTTAGGCAAGTAGGCATCGGGCTGTGCCTGCTCTGACACTCTAGTCGTGTAGGAGAAGTCTGGAATGAATAGTGTTTAAATTGTGAATTCTTCCCTAGGTTTTGTGATTATTCCTCTTGATATACGTGTTTGGTGATTGATGGAACAGCGGCCATACCAACCTACCCATTAGCACACGTTCCATCCATTACCTTAGCCTTGGGCAGGTAACCTTTGATTGGGCCGGGATACTTTGGGTGTGGGCTTTCAGCCTATACGTTATCAAGTCCCCTCAGCCCGAGACCTTTTTATAAAAGTTACATAAGTTATGAAGTTAAAGAAAGGTTTTAGTGGTGGGAGGTTGAAGATGTTACAAGCTTGGAATAAGGCTCATTACTTAGCCTTAATTAGTAGAGTTAGTGCTAGTGGTAGGAGGTTATGTATCCTTCATTAGTAGAGTTAGTGCTAGCAAGTTAGTGGTAGGAGGTTATGGATGTTAGAAGCATATAGTATGGCTCTTCATTAGCTTAGGAATAAATTCGAAGGCACTTTGTAATATATAAATAGGAGAATGAAAAATCAGAAAAGCTGTATCTTTTTAACACCAAAAACATTGTCTTCATTTCTTCCTCTCTTTTTTTTATCATTGTTCAAACATTTGGTATTAGAGCAAGGTTGATTAATGGAGAGAAATGGACCAAATACACCAGAGGGTTCACGCACTCAACCAAGACAGAGGGGGCATAGTGCAACCAGGGAGCCAAGAGCTCGTGAAGGGGTGGTGCAACAGGTGTTGAGGGAGAGTGGAAGAATAATGGTGTACCCTATCCTAACTCGCATAAACTATACAGATTGGGCCCTAGTGATGAGGGTGAATCTGTAAGCACAAGGTTTGTGCCGAGCAGTCGAGGAGGGGAATGCTGATTACTGTGAAGATAGGCATGCACTCTCTCCGATCCTGCAAGCAGTGCCACTGGAGATGTTGTCCACGTTAGCCTTGAAGGACATAGCCAAAGAGGCTTGGGACACGGTGAAGATGCAACGAATGGGCGTTTACCATGTCCGTGAAGCCAATGCACAAAAGTTGGGCATTGAGATCAAAACTATTACTTTCAAGGATGGTGAAAACATTGATGATTTTTCTATGAGAATCACGAGCCTTGTCAACAATCTTCGTTTCCTTGGTGACACATTAGATGAGGAGAAGGTCTTGAAGAATTTTTTGTGCATTGTGCCACAACGCTGTGTGCAAGTGTCAATTGCAATTGAGACTTTGCTTGATCTAAGAACACTCTCGGTTGATAAACTGATTGGATGACTACGTTTGGTGGAGGATCATTTTGGACTCGGTGATCCAAGCGACAAGGGTGGTGCTAAATTTCTTCTCACGGGGGAGGAGTGAAGAATGTCCCAAAGCCATAAGAAGAAGAGAGGTGCCTTAGGGACTCGAGAAAAAGGTCCAAGGAAGGGGAAATGTCACAATTGTGGCATTTATGGCCATTTTGCATTTGAGTATCGCAAGGAAAATGGGACGAGGCACACCTAACCATGATCGGGGATGATCAGCTAGCCTTGCTAATGTCATCCGTGGTTGAGGTGCATCACCCAAAAATCACTAGGCAGGCTCCAAGAAGTTATAGTGATAAGGCGTTCCATGTTAGGAGTGTCGCGACAAGACTGGCTGTGGTGAGTGTTGGTCAAGTCAAAGAGGCACATGAGTATGCCTTCCTCAATGAGAAGAGCGGCTATGGTCCCACGGGGTGTGCTAATGTTGTGTTCGAGGAGCACAACAAGTGGGAGTGGAAGTCAGAGGTGCATGATGCAATTGCATCCGTGGATGAAACCTTCACGGTGGAGTATTTATAAGAGTTTGATGTGGTGGGTGACACAAATTCTGACGTGCAACAAGATGCCCCTTTCCCACTTGTGCACCAAACACCAAGGTTCATATCTACTAAAAGGGGAGAATGGGAAACCCCACCAATACGGGATGATGCACGAGATATAGATGATGGTGTAACATGGTACCACAAGGTGGAAGAGGTCTATAACACAACCGATAAGGTTGAAATGACTAGTCTTTGTTTCTTAGCCGCGGAGGAACCCAACAGTGTAAATGGGGCCTTGGGTGAGGTCTGTTGGAGACAAGCCATGGATGATGAGATCAGGTCAATAAAAACAATGGGACATGGGAAATAGCTTCTTTTCCAGTTGGGCATAGGGCCATAGGGCTCAAGTAGGTGTTCAAGGTGAAGAAGGACCCATATGGAAATGCAGTGAAGTATAAGGCCCTCCATGTGGTAAAAGGCTACGAGCAGTGCCAAGTGATGAATTGTTTGCTCCTGTATCGAAGATGGAAACAATGCGCTTGCTGCTGGCGGCAACGGGTCTGGGAGGTGCACCACATGGATGTCAAATCAGCATTTTTGAATGGAGATCTCACTAGGGAGGTCTATGTGCACCAACCACCAGGTTGCGTTGATCCTAAAAATGAGCACAAGGTTCTCAGGTTGCATAAGGCCTTGTACGGATTGCGCCAGGTGCCGCAAGCTTGGTTTGCCAAGCTGAACGCAGCACTACTCTCCTTAGGTTTTCATTGTTTCACATTGGAGCACGCAGTTTACCGGAAGATAGGTAGCTTGAATAGTCTACTGGTTGGAGTTTACGCAGATGATTTGATCATCACGGGGGCAAGCACCAAGGAGCTAGTCCTCTTCAAAGAAGAGATGCAAAAATTGTTTGACATGAGTGACTTAGGTCTCTTGAGTTACTATTTGGGGATAGAAGTAAAACAAGGCGAGATGGAAATCACTTTATACCAAAGTGCTTATGCGTCCAAAATTCTAGATGTGTGTGGCATGGCAATCTGCAATCCATGCTCCATGTCCATGATGAATAGGCTGAAGCTACTAAGAAAGATCCAGATAATGTTATGGGCATAATGAGGTATTGCAGTATGGTGGGAAGTCTAAGGTATCTGTGTAACACAAGGCCGGATATCAGCTACGTTGTTGGGATAGTTAGCAAGTTCGTGGAGGAACCCAAAGCACCGCACTGGGCAGCGGTGAAGCAGATCCTGTGCTACGTGAAGGCACCATTGTCCTAGGATGCTGCTTCAAGAAGACAGACAAGTTAGAGCCTTATCTAGTCGGGTTTAGTGACAGTGACCTTGCTGGTGACACAGATGATTGTAAGAGTACAATAGGGATGACCTTCTTCTTTGGCTCCAACCCAGTTACACGGTTGTCCCAAAAGTAGAAGGTAGTTGCACTCTTATTTTGTGAAGCGGAGTACATTGCAGCAGTGGAAACAACGTGCCAAGGAGTGTGGCTGAGTCACTTGTTGGGTGAGCTCACCAACCACAATCCAAGGGTGGTGGAGCTTCTTGTGGATAATAAGTCTGCAATTGATTTAAGCAATAATTCGGTGCATCATGAACGAAGTAAACACATTGACATTCATTTTCATTTCATTCGTGAGTGCACTGAAAATGGTTCTGTGGAAGTTAGTCATGTTGGTATGAATGAACAGCTGGCCAACATCCAGACCAAGGCACTCGGACAAGTCAAGTTCATCTAAAGGAGACTTTAGCTTGGTATGGTTGAAGTGGTTCCATGCAACAAGGTTAAGGGGGTGAATTGTTGAGTTAACCATTGTTGCATAAGTAGTGATTATTGTTATTACTACTACTTAGTGCTAGTTAGATGTTATAGAAGTTACATAAGTTGTGAAGTTAAAGAAAGGTTTTAGCGGTAGGAAGTTGAAGAAGTTACAAGCTTGGAATAAGGCACATTACTTAGCCTTCATTAGAAGAGTGAGTGCTAGTGGTAGGAGGTTATGTATCATTCATTAGTAGAGTTAGTGCTAGCAAATTAGTTGTAGGAGGTTATGGATGTTAGAATGATGTGTGTTAATTATATCGTTTATTTTATTGGGATTAACTGTGATTTTACGTGATTAATGTGCACTTTAAATGTTTTATTTGTAACAGATCACAGTTTTTGGGCTCAAGAGGAATTTGGAGGAGAGTAGGGAGAATCGGGCAATTATCGCAAATGAAGCAATCAAATGTAGAGCAGAATCGTAGCAGTTAATTTGGAGCAGATTGGACTGATATTTTTGGAGATATTCTTGAAGATATTTGGAGATAATTTGAAGATTGGATTTTATCCCTTCAAAATTAGAATTTAATTTTGGCAAGAATTCTATTTTATTTGGAAGAGTCCAATATGGACATGATTTTGTAATGGCAGCTATATATAACATACGCATAAGACTAGAAAAGTGTGTGTTTCTTTTGGGTTTTTGGTTTTGTACGCTAGCCACACCAAATTGGATGGTGACCTTAGTTTTGTTTTATTAGGCAAATACAAAATTTGAATGCTCTTTGCTTTGTTTTTACGAAAGAGGAGGTCAGAGTGCTTGGTTTGAAGATTTATTCACGGCAACTCACATTGTTATGCATGAAAATCAATTACTTGATTTGTTTTGTTGATTTCGTAGTTATTTGGTTGATTTGAATAATTATACAGGGAATTATTTGGTTTGTTATGCAGTGATTTCGTAGTTTAGGTTTAGTATTTATGATTTATTATTATATTATATATTTGTTTTGTTTAGTTATCATGAGTGGCTAACTCATATATCGGCAGAGAATAACAAATGTTAGTTTATAAATCGTGAGGCCTAATTGCATTATAATTGATTCTTGCATGTTATTGATTGTTCTTGTTTGAATTTATTTCTAATATGTTTAAGCCTGATCAACTTAAATATTTTTGGAATACTGCTATCTAATTTCCGCCAATACGTAATTGTTGGATGTGATTAGTAAGTAGCACAGTCTTGTGAAAAACAGCTAACTAGCTAAGACTGTAACAGCAAGATAGGGGATAATTGAGTGTGCGTTACTATTTTCTTTTACTTTGGTAATTGCTATATCGGGTTCTTTTAATACGTAATGCTATCAAAATGTGTTCTGGTTTAGCGAATACTTTCTGGGAACATTTTGGTAAGAGAAACAGTTAATTAATCATAATTAGTTGACTGTCGATAAAGTAAGAAAGAATTGGGGGGTTAAGCGTACCTACTTCCCTATAACCGGTAGATGTGTAGGAATTGATTCATTATTGCGCCTATGATCGATAATAACTAGCATGAGTTATTCTTAGCTGATATTATTCATTCATATATTTATTTCTCATAAGTTTAAGTCTTCATTTGCATTTTAGAGTTAATAAAATCATTACATTTAAGGCATGGTGGCATCACCAAAAAGGTTTTCAAAAATTAGTAGGAAAAATAATTAATGATTATTGCTTTTGCTTCCTGTGGGATCGACCCTGCTTATCATTATACTAATTAATATTAATCTGAATTTGCAGGTTATTTGGCGAGTAAAACGACGCTCACCATAGAAGCATATAGTATGACTCTTCATTAGCTTAGAAATAAATTCGAAGGCACTTTGTAATCTATAAATAGGAGAATGAAAAATCAGAAAAACTGTATCTTTTCAGCACCAAAAACTTTGTCTTCATTTCTTCCATTTTTTTTAATCATTGTTCCAACATTATTAAAAATAGTTGGTGGTCGAAAAGAAACCACACAATGGCAGTGAGATGCTCATTATCATGTAAAACTAAAGACAAACAACTAGGATGTAATGGCAATGCTCAATAATCCAAAAGTCTTTCCCATATATAGGTTCTATACAAAAATTAGAAACTCCAAATATTGAAGAGCAAACCACAAAGTGTTAAAATCAGAGCAGATGATGTACAGTGAAGGATGCCATTTCAGATATTGGCGGCAAAGCAAAAGACAAACAATGAAGGAATCACGTTGTACCGATTTGAGGAAGAATATGGAGTCAATTTAAATTGTTCATGCATTGTGGAAAAGTAGAAGAACCATTGGGTTCTTCTATTTTGCCGCCCCCAGTTGGCAGAATCAAGGTCACGGATAGGTCCGTCAAATGGGCTGGGTCACCCGTTGGATAACCGTTACCCATATACTAATTTCACTCATTGGATAAGACTTATTGGATAATGACCCATTGGATTAATGGATATAATTGGGTTGTAGTTATTGGGTTTAGTTGGGTTGGATAATTGGTTATCCGTTGGATAATTTTGGGTGGGTTTAGTTGGGTTGGATAACGGGTGACCCGTGGATAATTTCATATCATAAGATAACAAAATTTTCACAAATTTGATTACGAATAATTTAATTTTTTCGTAACACATATAATCAACTTAGAAACGATCAAATTCTCGATTCATCATATTTGTTGATTTTGGTTCATGTTTTAATCAATTTTAATTTGAAACAATTAAAATTTGATAAATGCTCTTGACGAAAGAAGTAGAAGTAGTATTTAAGAAACTTTTACTAAATTTGAAAAATCTCGAAATATGAAGATTTTTAAAATATTTTCTTTTATTGAACATAAGAAAATAATAAATGAAATTCCCACATTCGGCCACTCGAATAAATATTTCTTTTTTTTTTGTAGTTATGTACACGATTCAGCCTACATCAAAGAATGATTACGGTTAATCGTAATTTTTCACTCCAAGTAAAATGTTACGTGGCTTATCCATTTAAAGTTTAAATGGTTGAAAACACCAATTATCCATTGAGTATATAATGAATTATCCATTAAGTATATACTGAATTATCCATTGGTATATACTAATTATCCATTGGGTCTATACTAATTATCCATTGGGTCTATACTAATTATCCATTGGGTCGAACTAAATGACCAATTGGGTATATGTCATTTATTTGGGTGAAACGTGAATTACCCATCAAGTCCGTGTTCTTTCTCAGTTCTCAGTTCTCACTTTCCATACTGCATTTTGTTTCATCAGTCTGCGTTTTGTTCATCAATCAGTCTGCGTTTTGTTTATCAATCGGTCTGCGTTTTGTTCATATTCGAGTTCATAATATTATATTATGTAATATAATATTATGTACATTATATTTATTATATTTAATAAAAATAAAAAATATATAATATGTTGGCTTTGTAAACTCGACGAAACTAACGAACAATATTACTTGGGATCGAGCTCGAGCTCAAATACTGTACGAACTCGAATATTGTACGAGATTGAACTCGAATACTGTACAAACTCGAATAGTGTACGAGATTGAGCTTGAAACTGTACAAATTTGAATACTGTACAAATTTGAATACTGTACAAATTCGAATACTGTACGAGATTGAACTCGAATACTATAAAAACTCGAATACTGTACGAGATTGAGCTTGAATACTGTATGAACTTGAATACTGTACGAGATTGAGCTCGAATACTGAACGAGATTGAGCTTGAATACTGTACGAACTCGAATACTCTATGAACTCGAATACTGTACGAGATTAAGCTCGAATACTGTATGAACTCGAATACTGTATGAGATTGAGCTCGAATACTGTATGAACTCGAATACTGTATGAGATTGAGCTTGAATACTGTACGAGATTGAACTCGAATACTGTACGAGATTGAGCTCGAATACTGTACGAGATTAAGCTCGAATACTGTATGAACTCGAATACTCTATGAACTCAAATACTGTACGAGATTAAGCTCAAATACTGTATGAACTCGAATACTGTACGAGATTGAGCTCGAATACTGTACGAACTCGAATACTGTACGAGATTGAACTCGAATACTGTATGAACTCGAATACTGTACGAGATTGAACTCGAATATTGTACGAACTCGAATACTGTACGAGATTGAGTGCGAATTTTGTACGAACTCGAATACTGTACGAACTCGAATATTGTACGAGATTGAGCTTGAATAATTTGTGAATTCTAATTTGTATAATTTGTGAATTATAGTGAATATTTATGTTAAATATTACAAATGCATTTAATTGGGTAATTTTGGATTTTTTTTGGGTATTTGTTACGTTTTTATTGAATTAACATAATATGGGACCCATGGAGATCAGAATTTTCCATTAACACAATTATTTTCATCCCGCTCAATCCCAAAAACTAATGAGCATTTAATACCTGATCCCATTGGATAATGACAACTTGTAACCCAAATCGATAGAAAATGTTTAATGATAACTTATTGGGTTAATTATATAATAATTTATTGGATAATGACTTATTGGATAATATATTTTAACCCATTGGGTCATATGAATATCTCATAGGTTATCCAATGGGTTATCCACTTAATGATCCAACCCATTTATGACCCAACCATTATGACCCATTTAATAAACGGGTTAATTGGATAATGACCCATTGGATAATGATCTATTGGGTTTGGATAACGGGTTTATCCAATTAACCCATTTGACGGGCCTAGTCACGGAGAACTGGGAATTTACAACCAGCCATACCAACAAAAATTGGGTTCAAATGGGGGAAGTATGTTTAAGTTTTCTTCTCTTGCCCTAATTTGTTCAACCATTGACGATAGTAGGGAAAATTTCCGATCTTGTGGATAGTTTCCTCTTGATCTCCTACCCCAAAAAATTAGGGCTTACAGAGGAAGAAATTCTCATTCAATTGGACCGGATCACCCAAACATTAGCCCCCAATTAAGAAATAATATTTATTAAATATTTTAATTTATTTACGAATAAAAAAAAGAGTCCGTCTCTTGAAAGACGGTCTTTCCATAAGTTATGGAAAGACCAAGGTTTAAAGTGTAAATTAGAAGAAATGAAGATAAAATTTTTGGGTTGCATGAACCGGGTTATAAAATCTATAACTACTACATGTTTCATACTAAAATTTTAATATTGCAACTAAGACCCTTTACCTTTTATTATTCTAATTAAACCCCATCTTTCCATAAGTCTATGGAAAGACCGTCTTTCCCAAGACTTTGCCTAAAAAATAAATACATTTATCTGTCAATACTAGGAAAAGAAAAAATTCTAGAAAAGAGGAAATAAATAGAAGACACCTCTACCTATAAATAGGTCCTTGTCTTTCGGCATAAGGCGATGATCCGCTCGCCCTCAGCGGCCCATACCAGCTGACACCCCGGCCATCGTATGAGAGGTAAATCACGGTAGCCCAGCACCAGGACCAATGAGCTTGGTATGGACTCGGTGCGCACAAGGGAGCCTTGCAAACCAAGAACTCCCCACACTGCCGCTGCCGAGTATCGAACCTGGGGTTTTGGCGTTCCCACCCATCTCCCAACCACTGGGGTACACCCGTGGGTGTAGGTCCTTGTCTTTCGGCAAATGAAACAATCCTCAAATTAACTTCCTCTCAGCTCTGCCATGGTGTCGAGAACGATTCTCAGAGACTGATTCATCCCGTGCAGATCCTTCTCCAATTTCAATCTTTTTGACATCTCCGACGACTCTACCATCGCCTACACCGCGGCGCTCCACCTCGCCCACTTCGTCCCGGAGTCGGGAGCGCCAAATTCAAACATATTCAAGTTCAAAACTGAGAAAAGGAAACCCATGGAGTATTTATTTCCTTCCGACATCGACCATTATCATCTCCCTGACGCCGCCTCCGAGAGGCCTCCGATCAAGGCTCCGAGAAGGATCCTCAAAACACCTGCCCTGACTATCGATGTGCCCCTATAAAACTATTTCTACCTAGATCTTCTTGATTGGTCCCCAAGCAATATTCTAGCAGTGGTATTGGGAAACCAGGTCTATTTGTGGAATGCTTCAAATAGCAAGGTGGAGAGGTTATGCGACTTAGCAGAAGAAGGCGACAACGTCTGTTCCGTCAGCTGGGCAACGAGCGGTTTTGACCACCTCGCTGTCAGAACCCTAAATAGAGAAATCCAGATATGGGATGCTTCCCAATGCAATAGAATCATAGCCATTTCAGATATTAGCGGCAAAGCAAAAGACAAACAATGAAGGAGTCATATTGTAACGATTTGAGGAAGAATATGGAGTCCTTTTCAATTTTTCATGCATTGTGGAAAAGAAAAAGAACCACTGGTGTCTTCTAGTTTGCAGCTCTCTATTGATTGAATCAAGGTCACGGAGAACAGGAAATTTACAACCGGTCGTACCAACATAAATAGGGTTCAAACGGGGGAAGTATGTTTAAATTTTCTTCCTTTCCCCTCATTTGTTCAACCATTGAAAATATTAGGGAAAGTTTCCGACCTTGTGGATAATTTCCTCCTAATCCCCTTCCTCAACAAAATTAGGGCATACAAAGGAAGAAATTCCCATTCAATCGGACGGGATCCCCCAAACATTGCCCCCAGTTAAGCAATCATATTTATTAAATATTTTATTTTACTTATGAATACAAAATAAATACATATATCCGTTTATACTAGGAAAAGAAAAAAATGCAGAAAAAAGGAAATACATAGAAGGCACCCTATGCCTATAAATAGGTCCCTGTCTTTCAGCAAATGAAACACTCCTCATATAAATTTCTTCTCCACTCTGCCATGGCGTAGAGAATGATTCTCAGTGACCTATTGTTACGGAATTAGTATTATAGTTATTATGGAATTAGTATTAATTATTATTAGTATTGAAATTGGATTTGTATACTACCATAATTGTAGATATAACTGTATTCTGTTACTTTCTCCTAGCTGGGATAGGTATCCTGTACTACTATATAATGTATCCTGAATTCATGAATAGACATACAGATTATTACCCTTATTTTCTACATGGTATCAGAGCCTAAAATTCTGAAACCTGAATAGAAAATTTTCCGCTGCATTAAAACCCTGCGCGCCGATCGCCGGAGCCGCAGTTCAACCTCCGACGTCGTTGCCCGCCCTCATGCGCCACCGCTCACCCTGCGTTGGTGTGTCTTGTGCTCCTGATTTGTACCTGATTTTACAATATGTCTGGCTCCGAAGATCAGCCTGGTTCTGCTGTTCCGAAGATTCAAGACATGAGTGGTTATGATGTGATTACAGCTTTACTTCAGCAGCTGCAATTGCGATCTTGCCCTTATCCTACTTTGCCGATTGGTCGTGTCACGATTGATCCTTACTTCATTGGTCCTGGCGATGGTCCGAGTTTACAACTTGTACCAATCATACTGAAAGGTGCAGAAAATTATAATGAATGGTCCGATGCGATTTGTCGCGTATTCTTGGCCAAACACAAGATTGGGTTCATTACTGGATCCATCCCCAAACCCCAGGATGATCATCCTGATGCTGCTGATTGGCCCGGGGTTAATGCTGCTCTTGTCTGCTGGATCTCGCAAACCCTGGATTCGGTGATAAGATCTTCTACAAGTTCTTTTTCCACGGTTAAGAATTTGTGGGATGATCTTAAGGCACGTGGGAGGCCGTCGCCGTACCTCTCAAAGTTACTATTTATAAGCCTTAAATGCTTACTATCCACAACTAAGTAGATAGCGGCAAGTCGGGATCGTCCACGAAGAAGGGGGATCTTCCTAAGCGTTTAAGCACAAATGGTTGTTATTAGGCTAGTACTAGACATATGTACACACACATAAAAGCGAGTAAATAGGGGGGTTTGGTTGGTTGGTTGTCCTAAGTTATGAAAGTAAAAAGACACGATAACTAGCAAGGTTAAGTGACTATGCTAATCATCAAACAAAACTAAAGAAAAGGGGTTTTAAAACTACAAAGATAAAGCCTTGGGGGCAATGGATATCCACTTCCAAACCTAATGTAGATCATTGAACCATTCACTCATCCTATCGCATTCGTTACTTGGCTTAACATTAACATACCTCTCTAGCAAGAATCACAACACATTATGCACAAGAAGTTCTAAGTTCACATTCATAGATTTTCATGCAAAGGAGCTACGGAATTCGTCACGTTCCTAACACCTAACCAATTCAATCATACAAACACTCCCTATTCTCAAACAACTCATGGCATAAATGAAGGGAAACACACCATCAAGAATACACAAATGCTAAATAACAAATGCTTCAAGGATGAATAAAACCATCTATTCACTACTTCAACTACTTTTTGTGAAGACTAAACTTCTATCCTTCTTAGGTAGCAGTTTGCAAGAGTGAATTCGACATCTCTTGTCAAACCTCACCAATGACTCCTGTGGTTGAGACCACGACTCAAGGTATCCCATTGATGGCATTTAGCACGAAGGATCAACAAGCTCGGCAACACTTATGACCACTACACCGTGACTAAGCATTTAACCGATTCATGCATTTACACGGGATTAGTCAAGAGCGACCACTCATTGACCTCTCTCGTTTGCTACCCAACACAAACATGGCGAAGAGTTCGACATCATCACATTCATCTAGAAATTATCAACACACCAACACAATCAAAAACTCTAAATCATACTCATACATTCCTAACAAGAACAGGGGGGAAATTAACCCAAATCCCCCAAACCCTAGCAAGCAATTAATACAAGTATTTCATATGCTCAAGCTTTCAACAACATTAATGAATCAACAAACACATTAAAAGCACAATAAATGCACAATAGCAAAAACACCAAATAGATAGATATAAATGGTCCTTACTACATAGAAATGGAAGCTTCAATCCCTTGCTCCCAAGATAGAACTAAGCTATAGAACTACAAGACATAATTAAACTACAAAAACTAAGAAAAGAAAGAGAAGAAAACCAAGGGTTTTCAAGCCCTAAAACCAGAGAAAAATAGGCTGGGCAAAAGCTGAAGAAGAGGAGGAAAGAGAGTGGTATTTATAGTGCAAAGAAGATAAAGTGGATTTCTGGCCGCCCGTTGGTCGCGACTCGTGACGAGTTTTGTCGCGACTCACGACGGGTGCCAGAATTTTGTATGTTGTCTTCTTCTTCTTCATAGTCATCCCTCTCAATCTTCAAGTCTTCAACGGCTCCAAAAATGGTCTTCAACAGCCTCCGGTCTTCATGTCTTCGAAGTGAGTATTCAAAAGTCTTCGAAAGTGTAGTCTTCAATGTCCTCCGGTCTTCGTTGCTTCCGTGTTCTTCCCTCGTCACACAAAGTCCACTTAGAAGAGGTAAAAGAGCATAAAGTTGCTCTTACCTCTCCTAAGAGAATTTCAAGGTAAAACACAAGCTCTCGATAATAAAAGAGCACAAAAGTGATCCTAAATACTAATAAATAATGCATATAAAATGGACACATCAGCACGATTTATTTTCGCCGATGGAATGAAGCTTTTGCAGAAACAAGAAGCCATTCAAGGTTACAGGTAGAACGGTCAGCCCATCGACATCTATTTTGCCACACTGAAGAAGTTGTTTGCAGATTATCACTGCATGCGACCTCCTCTGGTTTGTATTTGCGAAGATTGCAAGGCATTATGCCAGTGCAATTTTCAGGCAAAAATCCTCCAAGAGAGAGAGGGATTTGATCTACCAATTTATCTCTGGCATCGACGAAGGTTTTCACACCTTGCGATCCCACATCTTGAGCATTGAGCCACTGCCATCTGTCATGAAGGTATATGCCATTGTTACTCAGGAGTAGAATCATAGAGCTATCATTCGAGCTCGTGAGTCTTCTTCTAACTCCATGGCGTATGCTGCACGACGTACCCCACCTGCAAGTTCTTTGCCAGTTGTTCTTTCTGCAGCCGACTGCAAGAATCTTGTTTGTACCCATTGTCGTCGCAAGGGCCATGATAAAGATACATGTTTCAAGATACATGGTGTCCTAGAGTGGTTCAAGAAGGGCAAGAAATCGGCATCACCAGACCGGCCATTAGTCAACGCCGGTCAAACAAGTGGCGCCACCGGTTTCTCGCTCCCGCCACCGTTCGCCGAAGCCGCCTTGTCGCCACCTAGTTTGGCGGCAGCCGCCGCCTCTGCTGTACCTGCCCGCTCCGATTTTGGCCCTGCTCTGTCTGATGAACAATAGAGCACGACCATGAACCTGTTTAATCTGCTTCACTCTCTTCCTGGTGATGAGTCTGGTAAGCATACTTTACCATGGATCCTTGATTCGAGAGCCTCCTATCATATGACCGGCGACAAAGGTTCTATTTCTGATCTTACTACTACTATTGATGCTGTGAATATTTTTCTGCCCGATGGCTCGATGTTCTCAGCTACACAATTTAGATCCATTTGTTTTGATGGTTTTATACTGCCGCACGTGTTATATATCCCTACATTGCGCTGCAACTTACTATCATGCTCTAGATTGTTATCTACCCTAAACTGTCTAGCTTTGTTTACTGAAAATTATTGCATTTTACCGACAATCAGTACGAGGAGAGTGATTGGCGTGGGTGAACCAAAAGGGGGGGTGTTTTGGCTTCGTCTGCTGGATGCTCGTGTTCGAAGTCCTGTCCTGCAGCCTCTTTCTACAGTTGCTTCACTGTCTTCTTCTGATTTATGGCATCAGCATTTTGGTCATCCATCTTCCACAGTGTTTTCTTCTATTTCTCCTAGCAATAATAAAAATTCTGTGCCTTGTTCTATATGTTATAGAACAAAACAACCTAGACATAGTTTTCCTTTAAGTACTACTAATGCTACTGCATTATTTCAATTAATTCATTGTGCTGTTTAGAGACCCTATAATACACCATCTTCTAGTGGTGCTTTTTATTTCTTGACAATAGTAGATGATTTTTCCCGAGCTGTTTGGGTTTATTTGTTAGTAGCTAAATCTGAAGTAGCTTCTAGATTTTTAGAATTTAGTGTTTTAGTCAAGAACCAGTGGGGAAAAACAATCCAACGAGTTCGAGCTGATAACGGCACTGAATTTTTGCCTCTCCGATCTCACTTTACTGTATCTGGGATCGTTTTTGAGACGTCTATGGTTGATACTCCGCAACAGAATGGTCGAGTTGAAAGAAAGCATCGTCATTTACTCAATGTGGCGCGAGCTTTACGGTTTCAAGCCAATCTTCCTATTGACTTCTGGGGAGAATGTGTTCTTACTGCTGCCTACCTGATCAACCGAACACCGACACAGCTTCTCAACGGTCGTACTCCCTTTGAGTTACTCTATGGACAGGCGCCAAATTACTCTTCCTTACGAGTATTTGTATGCTTGTGTTTTGCTGCTTGTGTTCCAAAATACCGTGACAAGTTTGCACCAAGAAGTCATCGGTGTTTGTTCCTTGGTTATCCTGCCTGAAAAAAAGGTTATCGTCTTCTCAACTTGGACTCTCGAGTTATCTTTAATACTCGGGATGCTGATTTCTTCGAAGAATAGTTCCCGTATTCTGCATCTCAGCAATCCGCTTCTTCAGACGAACCTGGCGGCACCACCACTGCACCGCCAATTTCCTCCTCTTACTCGCCGTAACCATACAGTTTTTCCGATCAACCGCCGGCTGCCCTTCCACCGTTCAATGCTGACCGGTCAACCCCAATCAACGCCGGCGGGTCAACGCCGGTCAATGTCGGTGGGTCAATGCCGGTCAACTCCAGAGAGTCAACTCCGGTCAACACTGGTGAGTCAACGCCGTCCCATGCCGGTCGGTCAATGCCGGTCGGACAATTCTGATCAACGCCGGCGAGTCAACGCCGGTCAACACCCACGACTCTACACCGGTCACCGGTGTCCAACCATCTTCGACCACCGTCGGTGTGCCACCTCCAACCGAAAAACTCCCGTTGGTGGTCTCCGGTGGAATACCATCGACTACGCCCCCCGACGCCGGTCCTTCTCCGCCAGCTGCCGTTGATCTACCATCCACCAGACTAAGTGTTCGTGCTCGCCGTCCACCGTCGTATTTGGCTGATTATGATTGTGATGATTCTACTTGTGCTCTTGTTATTGAAGACCCCCCTCTTCGACTACGTTCCCTCATGCGTCATCACTATCCTCAGGTGTTCTCTACCCTCAGGTGTTCTCTACCCTCTTACTGATTATGTAAATTGTGATAATTTTTCTTGTATGCATTCTAGATTTTTGGGTGCTGTAACTTCTAGTGCAGATCCCACTACTTACTCTGAGGCTTTCCATCATTCTCATTGGCGAGATGCTATGGTTGAGGAACTCACTGCCCTAGCGCAATCAGACTTGGACTTTGTCTCCTTTCCCTGCGCATAAAAAGGCCATTGGATGTAAATGGGTTTATCGAACGAAGTTTAGCTCAGATGGTACCATTGAACGTTACAAGGCTCATCTCGTGGTTCTTGGAAATCGCCTGATTGAAGGAATTGATTACACAAAGACTTTTGCTCCAGTTGCGAAGATGAGTTCCATTCGCTTGTTCCTGTCAGTTGCTATTATACGTGGTTGGGAATTGCATTAGATGGATGTTCATAATGCTTTCCTGCATGGTGATTTGCATGAAGAAGTGTTCATGCATCCCCCGCCTGGCTATGTGGTTCCGCATGGTCAGGTTTGTCGCCTTTAGAAATTCCTTTATGGTCTTCGTCAAGCTCCTCGGAATTGGTTTGCTGAACTGGCGTAGGCTCTACGGACATTTGATTTTGTCCAAAGTAAGGCAGATTATTCTTTATTTTTCTTTTCCCATGGTTCACATTCTTTACATGATCTGGTTTATGTGGATGATTTGATCATTGCTGGTAGCTCTTCTTCGCTCATCTCTGAGTTCAAGAAATACTTGAGTTCTTGTTTTCACATGAAGGATCTTGGTTTGCTTAAGTATTTTTTGGGCATAGAGATTGCTAGAAGACCGGAGGGGATGTTTCTCTCGCAAAGGAAATATGCTTTGGACATCTTATCCGATACAGGCTTATCTGCTTCTAAACCAATTTATTTTCCAATGGAGCAACAACATGATTTGGCACGTGTTAAAGGTCCAGCCTACCATGACCCGGAGCAGTATCGTCGCTTAGTTGGGCACTTGATTTATTTGACGATCACTCGTCATGAACTTAGTTATTCAGTTCATACTCTTGCACAATTCATGAAGTCTCCTTGTGTTCCTCACTGGCAAGCCGCGGTTCGTGTTTTGCACTATCTGAAGAGTCATCCTGGTCAAGGTTTATTTCTTTCTTCTCGCAGTACTCTACAATTGACAGCTTATTGTGATTCGGATTGGGCCGCCTGCCCAATTACTAGGCGTTTCTTATCCAGCTATTTTGTTATAATTGGTGATTCTCCAGTTTCATGGAAAACTAAGAAGCAACCTACTGTTTCTCGGTCTTCTGCTGAAGCAGAGTATCGTGCTATGGCAGTTGCCTGCTGTGAGTTATTATGGCTTCGAACCTTGCTGAAAGACTTAGGGTTTTCGCACACTTTTCTTATGAAATTGTTTTGTGACAGTCAATCAGCCATTCACATAGCAGCCAACCCGGTTTTCCATGAACGTACTAAGCACATTGAAGTTGATTGTCATTTTGTTCGAGATCTTGTTCAATCTGGCACTATTGTTACTCAACATATTCGTACGGTTGACCAACCAGCGGATTTGTTCACTAAAGCTCTCGGACGTAACCAGTTTCATTCCTTACTTGGAAAGTTGGGCATTTATGATCCGTATGCTCCAACTTGAGGAGGAGTGTTATGGAATTAGTATTATAGTTGTTATGGAATTAGTATTAATTAGTATTAGTATTGGAATTGGATTTGTATCCTACCATAATTGTAGATATAATTGTATTCTGTTACTTTCACCTAGCTGGGATATGTATCCTGTACTACTATATAATGTATCCCGAATTCATGAATAGACATACAGATAATTACCCTTATTTTCTACACCTATTCATCCCATGCAGATCCTCCTCCAATTTTGATCTTTTTGACATCTTCGGCGACTCCACCACTGCCTACACCATCGCACTCCGCTCCGCCCTCTTTTGCCCGGAGTCGAGAGCACCGATTTCAAACATATTCAAGTTCAAAACCAGGAAAAGGAAACCCATGGAGTCTTTATTCCCTTCCGACATCGACCATAATCATCTCCCCGCCGCCGCCTTGGGGAGGCCTCCGATCAAGGCTCTGAGAAGGATCCTCGAAACACTTGCCCTGACTCCTGCTCGCTGCTATTGAAAGACTATTTCTACCTAGATATCCTCTAGTAGTCCCCAAGAAATATTCTGGCGGTGGGATTGTGAAACCAAGTCCATTTGCAACATGCTTCAAATGGCAAGGTGGAGAGGTTATGCGACTTAGCCAAAGAAGGCGAAAAGGTCAGTCCTCAGCTGGCCAACAAGCGGTTCCGACCACCTCACTGTCTGAATCCTAAACTGAGATTTCCATATGTTGGATGTTTTCCAATGCAAGACAATCATAACCATTTAAGATATTGGTGTTTAAAAAAGACAAACAATGAAGGAATCACATTGTACTGATTTGAGGAAGAATATGGAGTTCTTTTCATTTGTTCATGCGTTGTGGAAACATAGAAGAACAACTGGGGTCTTCAACTTTTTCGCCCCCTTTGACTGAATGAAGGTCACAAATAACTGGGAATTTACATCCAGCCTTACCAACAAAAATTGGGTTCAAAAGGGGGGAAGTATGTTTAATTTTTATTCACTTGCCCTAACTTGTTCAATTATTGAGAATATTAGGGAAACTTTCCATTCTTGTGGATAGTTTTCCCCTGATCCCCTTCCCCAACAAAATTAGGGCTTACAGAAGAAGAAATTCAAATTCAATCGGACCAGATCACCCAAAAATTGCCCCCAATTAAGCAATCATATTTGTTAAATATTTTATTTTATTAATGAATAGAAACTAAATGCATTTATCTGTTAATACTAGAAAAAGAAAAAATTCAGAAAAAAAGAAACATACTAAAAACACCCCCTGCCTATAAATAGGTCCTTGTCTTTCGGAAAATGAAACAATCCTCAAATTAACTTCTTCTCCACTCCACCATGGCGTCGAGAATGATTCTCAGTGACAAATTCATCCCATGCAGATCCTCCTCCAATTTCAATCTTTTCGACATCTCAGGCTACTTCACCCTCGCCTACACAGCCATGGTGCGCTCTGCCCTCTTCAGCTGGGAGTCGGAAGCATCAAATTCAAACATATTCAAGTTCAAAACTGAGAAAAGGAAACCCATTGCATCTTTCTTCTTTTCCGACATTGACCATAATCATCTCCCCGGCGCCGCCCCTCCAATCAAAGGTCCGAGAAGGATCCCCGAAACACCTGCCCCGACTCTCAATGCGCCACTATTGAAAGAATATTTCTACCTATATATCCTCGATTGGTCCCCAAGAAATATTCTGGCGGTGGGGATTGGGAAACCATGTCTATTTGCAGCATGCTTCAAATGACAAGGTGGAGAGATTATGCGATTTAGCCGAAGAAGGCGACAACATCTATTCCATTAGCTGGGCAATGAGAGGTTCTGACCACTTCTCTTTCATAACCCTAAACGGAGAAATCTAGATATGGGTATGCTTCACAATGCAATATAATCATAACCATTTCAGATATTGGTGGCAATGAAAAAGACAAACATTGAAGGAATCACATTGTATTGATTTGTGGAAGAATATCGAGTCATTTTCATTGTGGAAAAGAAGAAGAACCATTGGGGTCTTCTATTTTGACACCCTCCTTTGACTAAATCAAGGCACGGAGAACTGGGAATTTACAACAGGCCATACCAAAAAAAATTTGGTTTACACGGGAAAAGTATGTTTAATTTTTCTTCGTTTGGCCTAATTTGTTCAACCATTGACAATATGAGGGAAACTTTCTGATTTTGTGGATAGTTTCCTCCTGATCACCTTCCTAACCAAAATTAGGGCTTACGGAGTAAGAAATTCTCATTCAATCGGATCGGATCACCCTAAACATTGCCCCTGATTAAGCAATCATATTTATTAAATAATTATTTTATTTATGAAAAAAATCTATATACATTTATCCATTTATACTAGGAAAAGAAAAAATTCAAAAAAAGGAAATATACAGAAGACACCCTCTACCTATAAATAGGTTCTTGTCTTTCGGCAAATGAAACACTCAAATTAATTTCCTCTCCACTATGCCATGGCGTTGAGAATGATTCTCAATGACCAATTCACCCTATGCAGATCCTCCTCCAATTTTGATCTTTTCGACATCTCGGGCGACTCCACCACCGCCTACACCGCCGCGCTCCACTCCGCCCTTTTTTTCCAGGAGACAAGAGTGCCAAATTCATACATATTCAAGTTCAAAACCAAGAAAAGGAAACCCATGGAGTCTTTATTCCCTTCCAACATGGACACAATAATCTCCCCGACGCCACCTCCAGGGGGCCTCTGATCAAGGCTCCAAGAAGGATCCTCGAAACAGCTGCCCTGACTCTCGGCGCACCGCTATAGAAAGACTATTTCTACCTAGATCTCCTCTATTGGTCCCCAAGAAATATTCTAGCGGTGGGATTAGGAAACAATGTCTATTTGCAAAATGCTTCAAATGGCAAGGTGGAGAGGTTATGCGACTTAGCCAAAGAAGGCGACAATGTCTGCCGTCAGCTGGGAAACGAGCACGTTTGACCACCTCACTGTCGGAACCCTAAATGGAGAAATCCAAATATGGGATGCTTCCCAATGCAAGGGAATCATAACCATTTTAGATATTGATGGCAAAGCAAAACACAAACAATAAAGGAATCGCATTGTACCGATTTGAGGAAGAATATGGAGTTCTTTTTAATTTTTCATGCGTTGTGGAGAAGAAGAAGAACCAATGGGGTCTTCTATTTTAGCACCCTCCTATGACTAAATCAAGGTCACAAAGAACTGGGAATTTACAACCGGCCTTACCAATAGAAATTGGGTTCAAATGGGGGAAGTATGTTTAATATTTCTCCGCTTTCCCTAATTTGTTCAACCATTGATAATATTAGGGAAAATTTCCATTCTTGTGGATAGTTTCCCCCTGATCCCCTTCCCAAAAAAAATTAGGGCTTACAGATGAAGAGATTCTCATTCAATCGAACTGGATCTCCCAAACATTGCCCCAAATTAAGCAATCATATTTGTTAAATAGTTTATTTTATTAATGAATAAAAACTAAATGCATTTATCTGATAATACTAGAAGAAGAAAAAAAATCAGAAAAAAGGAAACATACGGATAACACCCTTTGCCTATAAATAGGTCCTTGTCTTTCGGAAAATGAAACGCTCCTCAAATTAACTTCTTCTCCACTCCGCCATGGCATCGAGAATGATTCTCAGTGACTGATTCATCCCGTGCAGATCCTCCTCCAATTTCAATCTTTTTGACATTCTGGCGACTCCACCACTGCCTACACCGCTATGCTGCGCTCTGCCCTCTTCAGCCCGGAGTCAAGAGCGCCAAATTCAAACATATTCAAGTTCAAAAATGAGAAAAGGAAATAGGAAATAAGGGTAATAATCTGTGTCTGTATTCATGAATTCATGATACATTATATAGTAGTACAGGATACCTATACAAGCTAGAGAAAGGTAACAGAATACAATTACATCTATAATTATGGTAATCCAATTCCAATTCAAATTCCTTAACACTCCTCCTCAAGTTGGGGCATAAGGATCGGAAATGCCCAACTTGCCAAGTAAAGAATGGAACTGGTTACGTCTGAGAGCTTTAGTGAAAAAATCTGCTGGTTGGTCTGTCGTACGGATATGTTGAGTAACAATAGCACCAGATTGGACAAGATCTCGGATAAAATGACAATCAACTTCAACGTGCTTCGTGCGTTCATGAAAAATCGGGTTGGCTGCTATGTGGAGAGCAGATTGACTGTCACAAAACAATTTCATAGGAAAAGAGTGAGAAACCCCTAAGTTCTTCAGTAAGGGCCTAAGCCATAACAACTCACAGCAGGTAACTGCCATAGCACGATACTCTGCTTCAGCAGAAGACCGAGAAACAGTAGGTTGCTTCTTAGTCTTCCAGGAAACCGGAGAATCACCAATCATAACAAAATAACCAGAAAAAGAACGCCTAGTAATTGGACAGGCGGCCCAATCTGAATCACAATAAGCAGTCAATTGTAGAGTACTACGAGAAGAAAGAAATAAACCTTGACCAGGATGACTCTTCAGGTAGTGCAACACACGAACCGCATATTTCCAGTGAGGAACACAATGAGACTTCATGAATTGCGCAAGAGTATGAACTGAATAACTAAGTTCATGACGAGTAATAGTTAGATATATCATGCGACCAACCAAACGACGATACTGCTCCGGGTCATGGTAGGCTGAACCTTCAACACGTGCCAAATCATGTTGTTGCTCCATCAGAAAATTAATTGGTTTAGAAGCAGATAAACCTGTATCAGATAGGATGTCCAAAGCATATTTTCTTTGCGAGAGAAACATCCCCTCCAGTCTTCTAGCCATCTCTATGCCCAAAAAATACTTAAGCAAACCAAGGTCCTTCATGTGAAAACAAGAACCCAAGTATTTCTTGAACTCAGAGATGAGCGGAGAAGAACTACCAGCAATGACCAAATCATCCACATAAACCAGAACATGTAAAGACTGTGATCCACGGGAAAAGACAAATAAAGAGTAATCTGCCTTACTTTGAACAAAACCAAATGTCCGTAAAGCCTGAGCCAGTTTAGCAAACCAATTCCGAGGAGCCTGGCGAAGACCATAAAGAGATTTACGAAGGCGACAAACCTGACCAGGCGGGACTGCATAGCCAGGCGGAGGACGCATGAACAGCTCTTCATGTAAATTACCATGCAGGAAGGCATTATGAACATCCATCTGATGCAGTTCCCAACCACGTATAACAGCAACAGACAGGAACAATCGAACATAACTCATCTTCGCAACTGGAGCAAAAGTCTCAGTGTAATCAATTCCTTCTACATGGCGATTTTCAAGAACCACTAGACGTGCCTTGTGACATTCAATAGTACCATCTGAACGAAAATTCATCCGGTAAATCCATTTGCATCCAATAGCCTTCTTATGCGCAGGCAAAGGAGACAAAATCCATGTCTGATTTCGCTCCAGTACAGTAAGTTCCTCAACCATAGCATCTCGCCAATGAGAATGACGGGAAGCCTCAGAGTAAGTAGTGGGATCTGCACTAGAAGTTACAGCACCCAAACATCTAGAATGCATACTAGAAAAATTATCACAATTTACATAATCAGTAAAAGGATAGAGAACACCTGAGGAAAGTGACGACGCATGAGGGAACGTAGTCGAAAGGGGGGGTCTTCAGTAGTAAGAGCACAAACATAATCATCACAGTCGTAATCTGCCAAGTACGATGGAGGGTGACGAGATCGAACACTCTGTCTTGTAGGTGGTAACTCAGTAGCGAAACTATCCGGTACCAGAGAAGCTGGTAAAGTAGAGACCGAGGATGTAGCATTGTCAGCAACTGGCGGAGAATGTCCAGCAGCAGACGACGAAGGTAGGTCGACGGCGGCCGGCATGGAGGTACCGGCATCGGGCGGATGATAATGGCCGGTGGATATCGGTGATGACCGGCTGGCTTTGACTGGTGTTAACTGGCCGGAGTTGACCAGCGGTGAGTGGCCGGCGATGACCGGTGAGACAGCCGACGGCAGCAGATGGCCACCGACGGATGGTAGAAGGCCAACGACGATCGGTGGCGGTGGATCGGCAGCGGAAGGTGGAACCAAAATTCCATGCAGCTTCAGCGAGAAGGAGGAGGAATCCGGTGGTGGTGTGGTGGCGCCGCCAGGTTCATCGGATAAAGCAGAAGCCGGAGTTGCAGAGTACGGGAACTGGTTTTCAAAGAAATTAGCATCCCGACTGTTAAAGATCACTCGGGATTCCAAGTTAAAAAGGCGATAGCCTTTCTTTCCGGTAGGGTAACTAAGAAACAGACACCGCGACTTCGTGGTGCAAACTTGTCACGATATCTGGGAACATGAGCAGCAAAACACAAGCATCCAAAAACCCTTAAGGATGAATAGTTTGGAGCTTGCCCATAAAGCAACTCAAAAGGAGTACGACCGTTGAGATGCTGAGTCGGTGTTTGGTTGATCAGGTAGGCAGCAGTAAGAACACATTCTCCCCAAAATTCAATAGGAAGACTGGCTTAGAATCGTAAAGCACGCGCCACATTGAGTAAATGACGATGCTTTCTTTCAACCCGACCATTCTGTTGTGGTGTGTCAACCATAGATGTCTCAAAAATGATCCCAGATGCAGCAAAATGAGATCGCAAAGGCAGAAATTCAGTCCCATTATCAACCCGAACACGTTTTATGGTTCGGCCCCACTGGTTCTTCACTAAGGCACTAAATTCTAAAAATCTAGAGGGTACTTCAGACTTAGCGACTAATAAATAAACCCAAACAGCTCGGGAATAATCATTGACTATCGTCAAAAAATAAAATGCACCACTAGAGGATGGAGTTCTATAAGGTCCCCAAACATCACAATGTACTAATTCAAATAATGTAGTAGCATTTGTAGAACTCAATGGAAAACTATGTCTAGTCTGTTTTCCTCTATAACATACAGAGCAAGGTATAGTAGTATTATTTGTGCTAAAATCAAGAGTTGGAATAGAAGACAACACCGTAGATGATGGATGACCAAAATGTTGATGCCATAAATCAGATGAAGAAACTGAAGCAACTGTCAGAATAGACGGCAGGATATGAGGACGAAGGCGAGTATCCAATAGACGAAGCCAATAAACCCCCCACCCCCTTTCTGTTCACCCACACCAATCACAATCCCCGTACTGATTTTCTGTAAAATGAAATAATTTTAAGTAAACAAAGCTAGACATTTTAAGGCAGATAACAATCTAGAGCATGATAATAAATTGCATCGCAAAGTAGATATGTAGAGCACATGAGTAAGGGTAACATCACCAAAACAAATAGACCCATATTGTGTAGCAGACGACACAGATCCATCAGGCAGTATGACATTCACAGTATTGGTAGCAGTAGTAATATCAGTAAAAGAACCTTTGTCACCAGTCATGTGATACGAGGCTCCCGAATCAAGAATCCAAGGTAAAGTAGACTTACCTGACCCATGGTCAGATAATGAATCAAACTAATTAAATAAATGTATGGTCGTACTCCATTGGTCATCAGAGAGAGCAGGACCAAAATCGGATCGTGTAGGTAAGCCAGAGGAGGCGGCCACCGCAAATCCATGCGGCGACGTCACTGTGCTGGCGAAAAGAGCCATAACACAACAAATAAAAAAATTGTGTGAACAAATAGGAAAGAGAGCAACAAATGCGCTGCGTCAGCAGCTTACTGCGCGCGTCACTGTACGGCACGTGTAACACACGCGCTGCGGGAGGGGAACGCGCGTTTGGTGTACCGCGCATGGCTTACACGCGCTTCTGGAAGGTGCACGCGTGAATCTCACGCGCGCCTGCATCGTCGCCGTTCTGAATGAGAGGTCTACCGACGACGGAAGGCGAAGGTTGATCGGTCGTTGGCGGAGAAGAATCTGATCACCGTGGAGAAGAATCCGGTTGTTGGCGGAGCAAACCAAGGCTTCGTCGCCGGAGGCGCAAAATCGAGGCTCGTGGCCGGAGTGAACAAAGGACGCAGCGTCAGTAGCGGTCGGAGGTGAACAACGGCGATTTGAGCAGAGGTGGTGGCGAGCTTGTACTGCAGCAGAATGGCACAGGCCGTCGGCGGCGGCGATCGGAGAAGAGGCTCGACGGCGACGGGCTGAAAGTTTATTTTTTTTGCAAAAGAAAGGTAGTCCGGATCGGCGGCGCGTGGAAGTCACGCACTGACGACGGCGGAAAATTTAGGACGGTATTTTAAGGTTTCGGGATTTTAGGCTCTGATACCATGTAGTAAGTAAGGGTAATAATCTGTGTCTGTATTCATGAATTCAGGATACATTATATAGTAGTACATGATACCTATACAAGCTAGGAAAAGGTAACAAAATACAATTACATCTATAATTATGGTAATCCAATTCCAATTCCTTAACAGAAACCCATGGAATCTTTATTCCCTCCCGACATCGATCATAATCATCTCCTCGACGCCGCCTCCGGGAGGTTTCCAGTCAAGGTTCCAATAAGGATCCCCGAAACACCTGGCATAACTCTCAATGCACCGCTATTGAAAGAATATTTCTACCTAGATCTCCTATATTGGTTCCCAAGAAATATTCTGGCGGTGGGATTGGGAAACCATGTCTATTTTCGGCATGCTTCAAATGGCAAGGTGGAGAGATTATGCGACTTAGCCAAAGAAGGCAACAATATCTATGCCAGCAGCTGGGCAATGAGTGATCCCAACCACCATACTTTTATAACCCTAAACAGAGAAATCCAGATATGGGGACGCTTCCCAATGCAAGGGAATCATAACCATCTCAGATATTGGTGGAAAAGAAAAAGACAAACAATGAAGGAATCAGATTGTACCAATTTGTGGAAGAATATGGAGTCATTTTAATTTCATGTGTTGTGGAAAAGAAGAAGAACCATTGGGGTCTTCTATTTTGCCGCCCTCCTTTGACTGAATCAGGTCACGGAGAACTGGGAATTTACAACCGGCCATACCAATAAAAATTGGGTTCAAATGGGAAAAGTATGTTTAATTTTTCTTCGCCTGCCCTAATGTTTTCAACCATTGACAATATTAGGGAAAATTTCCAATCTTGTGGATAGTTTCTTAGGGTTTACCAAAATTAGGGCTTACAGAGAAAGAAATTCTCATTCAATCACCCAAACATTGCCCCCGATTAAGAAATCATATTTATTAAATATTTTATTTTATTTATGAATAAAAACTAAATAAATTCATCCATTTATAATAGGAAAAGAAAATTTTTAGAAAAAAGGAAATATACATGAGACACCTTCTACCTATAAATAGATCATTGTCTTTCGGAAAATGTAACACTCCTCAAATTAACTTCTTCTCCACTCTACCATGGCATCGAGAATAATTCTCAGTGACCTATTCATCCCTTGTAGATCCTCCTCCAATTTTGATGTTTTCGACATCTCCGGTGACTCCACCACGGCCTACGCTGCCGCTAGACCTGGCAAACGGGTCTCTTCGGTCGGATACGGGTGAGACCCAATCGGTTTGGGTATGATTCGGTAGATTGTTTTATCTTCGGGTATCGGATCTTGATCGGGTATGTTCAGGTTTGGATGTCTTTCGGTAGTTTTGAAAAATATCCGAACGGGTCAGGTTTGGTTCTAGTTGTTTCAATTTCAATACAATTCGGTTTTACATTTTTTAAATCAGGTTCGGATCGGGTTTGGTTTGAGTCAGTTTAGTTTTGGTACTTTTCGGGTACATTCTCTTTTGGGTCGGGTTTGGTTGGATTCCAATATATTCAATCCAGGTCTTGTTCAAATAAATATAGCAAATTGTCATTATAATGAACATAAAATTTTAATATATTAATTTTGTAAAAATACTTTAGCTAAACTAATCTATTATATATATATATATAATTTTACTAGTCACTTTTTTAATGTATTCTTTCAATTTTTTGAAATGAAAAATTATTTATTTTGTAAAGAATATGACATTTATGCATATTGCAAACATTGATCTGTATACGTTATCGCATAAAGATTATATTAGTATGTAAGAACAAAATAGAATAGTTTGTATTTATTTTTTTTCTATTTTATGTCGTCGATCATAACTCACAAAACTCCTAGAGTCCGTCTCTTGAAAGATGGCATGTCCATAAGTCATGGAAAGACCAAGATTTAAAGTGTAAATTAAAAGAAATGAAGATAAAATTTTCAGGTCGCATGAACCGGGTTGTAAATTTTATAACTATTACATGTTGCATCCTAAATTTTTAATATTGCAACTAAGACCTTTTACCTTTTATTATTCTAATTAAACCCCGTCTTTCCATAAGCATATGGAAAGACCGTCTTTCCCAAGACTTTGCTAACTTGCAAGTTATAATATATTAATATATATATATATATATATATATAGTAGTTCTCCTGACAGGCGGTCTGTCCATAAGTTTATAGACAGACCATTAATTTTTTACCTTATACATTCACATTCAAATACATATTATTACTTGTTTTAACTTTAAAAATACAATATTTAAATTTTATAAAAAAAACTTACAACATTTAAAGTAAAAATCACCGTGAACTGTCCATAAACTTATACAGTATTTAAATTTTATAAAAAAAAACTTACAATTCATGATTGCTTGCGATACATTTTAAAATATTAGCATATTAAATTAAGATAAGAAAAATATTCATAGAAAGACATGCTCATTTTTTCTTTATTAGGTGAAATATTAGTATATTACCAATAAATCCCTTTAGAACTATTTAACTTTACATAAACAGTCTTGACCGACTTTATATAGAAATTAAATATCCCCTATTTACTAATTATAAATTATGAGTCTCATAAACAGTCTTGGTCAACTTTGTGCACAATCATTCATTCAAATTCAGAATGCAGAGTTTGCATATTTCTACTACTCCCTCCATCTCATTCAAATATGCACATAATCTTTTTTCACTCAAAGTTGTCAAACTTTAACCATATATTTGAATAGATATATGAACAATAATATTATCGTATGGCATGATACTTATGTTTTTGATATGCTATGGAGGAGTAATTATACTAATTAAGCATATTTTAAATTTAAGCATTAGAGAAAAATAGATCGTAAATGCAATATTATTTTAGATGTAATTTTATATTCTTACAAAAGAATTGGATGATTGAAAATATTGATTTAATTTTTTTTGCAAAATTTAATGAAAATAAAATTTTTGAAAGAAAATAATAATAACGAAAAGTTAATATTGTATGAAATTTTTTCTAATAATAAATAAAATAACTAATCAATATTAATTTTAGCTTATAAAATAATTTTAAATTAATAATTGACAATGTTCTTTTATTTAATACATAATATACTCTTAAAATAATTTCATCTAACTATGCTATTAATACACATTTTAAATTTATAAATTTAATTTATTATGTGATATTTTAATATTAAATAACATATCAACATTGTTTATAATCGTAATGTTATTTTCAACTAAATATGATCAAGTCAAAATTTTAGACAGTAACAATTGTAACACACTATTCAATCATATTCGGGTCTTGTTCGGTTTGAGTTAACATTAATCCAGATGTCTTCAAATTTGGATTAACATCAATTTGGTTCATTTCGAATTGAGTAGTAGTTGGGTATGATTAGGTTTCTTTCATGTACGGGTCCTTTTCGGGTTCAGATTCAGGTTCGGTCCAAGTGCGGGTCCTTTTCGGGTTTCGGTTCAGGTTCAATTCGGGTTCAGGTGTTATTTGAGTTTGGGTCCTATCAGGTCTGGCAATTTAAGTTCGGGTACGGTTCAATCGGGTGATTTCGGTTTCCGGTTATTGATTGGGTCTCACTATTTGGATGTCGGTTCGATTCGGTTCGATTATTTATTACCGGATTTTCGGGTTCAGTTATATTTTGCCAGGTCTAGCTGCCGCGCTCCGCTCTGCCTTCATTTGCCCAGAGTTGAGAGCGCCAAATTCAAACAGATTCAAAAAACTAGGAAAAGGAAACCCACGGGGTGTTTATTCCCTTCCAACATCGACCATAATCATCTCCCCGACGCCGCCTCCCGGAGGCCTCCGATCAGGTCTTCGAGAAGGATCCTCGAAACATACATTTCACTCTGCAACAATACAGGTTCTATTGCCTCTTCTCAACATTTTTGGAATTCTAGATTAGATAAGAAAATCTCTGTTTTTATGTGGAAAGTGACAAACTCATTTTTACCTTTTGATAACATCCTCAGAAAAATGAGATTTTGCTTACCTTCGAAATGTTGTATGTGCAATATACATGAAGACTCCTTAGATCATTTTTTTTAACTCCTGTGAGTTTGCACTGAATGTCTGGAAATCAGTTCATCAGTTTATGGGAATTAGGGACAGAGTTTTTCCATCAGTATGGGAGAGACTATCATGCTATCTAACTTACCCTACTCTAACTTCATTACATTCAATTATAGTCCGAACTGCAGCTATATTTACATTTTGGAATCTGTGGAAGATGAGGAATAAATTTCTTTTTGATTCTGTCAAGCCTTCCTCTATCCTAGTGCTTCAACAGATTAGGGATCAAATTTTCTATTCCTTTTGTGCTAAACCTGTTTATATAGTCTCTCCTTTTGATTTAAGTATTGCAGATCACTCTTTTCTGCCTCTGATTAAACTCTCCCCAAAGCTAAAATTATGAAAATTGCATGGGAGAGGCCCTGCTCAGGTTTTAAGTTAAATGTAGATGCTTCATGGTGCTGTAATACTAATATGTGTGGGATTGGAATGATAATTAGGGATAGTAGAGGTGGTTTTAAGGGGGCTTATACTTTATATACTAATGCTCTTTCCCCCTTGGAAGCTGAATTGAAAGCAATTAAGTTTGCAATTCAATTTTCTACTAATTTGCCCTCTCCTGTATGTATGGAATCTGACTGCCTAAGTGCAGTACTCTTTGTTAGTGACCCCCAAAGAGCTCACTGGAAATTGTTCTGTTTATCTGATGAGATTCACCATTCCTTGGGGGCTATTAAACTTGAGCACATTTATAGACAGGCAAATCTGGTGGCTCATACTCTTGCAAAAAACTGTCTGCAACTAAAGACCAATTCATCCTTTCACAGTATCTCTGTGCTCCCTAACTTGGTCCAGGGACTCGTTAGACTTGACCAAATTGGTACCCCTTCATTACGGATTGCTAACTAGATCGGATGCTACTGATTTCTACTCATTTCATGCAGGATCTTTCAACTACTGACATGCTGTTGTGTCTCCTTCTACTCTGGTCCTATGGAAGCTCTCCTCTGCTGCTCTCACCATGATTTTGGAAGCTTTACAAGATGGAAAAATAGATGCATTCTGAGTAGCGATGGTAACCCCATCAGGCTCAGGAAAGTGGGTGACCTGGACTTACTTCTTGGCTTCTGCTGATCAAGCTGCAAACGACATTCCTTAACCATAGAAATTTGTTGTTTGATGAAGATAAACTCCGTTAGGTTATGAGGATGATTCTGACTGTCTTGTGTTTCGTTAATTCGACTCACTAACAAGTTAGATGATTCATTCCATAGCCTAATACTTTATGAAATCTTCATCGTATCATCCATATCTCTTTATTCTTTTGGAAGCAATTGTTATTGCTTCAAGAGCTGAATGATCACTCTTGTATATCCAACTAAGCTTCGGCTTCCTTTCTTTCTTGCTTTTGTTATTTAATGGCTAGGGAAGGCCTAATAGAATTTCCCCCATCCCCGGATGGTTTTTAATTAAAAAAAAAGTTTTGGGAGAAAGCTTCACCCATTAGTATGAAAAGTAGAGGGGAAAGGGGGTCCCCCTGTTTTAAACCTCTACTAGCCTGGAAGAAGCCACATGAATTGCAGTTTACCAGCATTGAAAAACGTGCAGATCTGATGTTACTCATAATTAGAGCCACTAAGGAGCTGGAGAAACCTTGTTTGAGAAGAGTACTGGCTAGGAATGTCCATGAAACTCTATCGAAAGCTTTCATCATATCCAGTTTGATTATCATATTCTGGCCCTATTTTTGTTTATGTAGATGGTTAGATAATTCTTGCATTAGGAGGACATTATCCGCAATCTCCCTTCCAAGTATAAATGCAGATTGTTCTGGGCTTATAATGGAGGCTAGGTAGGTTTTAAGTCTTGAAGAGATTAATTTTGAGAAGATTTTGTTGGAGAAGTTACATAGGTTTATAGGCCTGTAGTCTTTGAAAGAGGAGCAGACATCTTTTTTGGGGATAAGGACTATATTAGTTGCTGAAATGGCTCTGGGGATATCCTGGCCCGAGAAGAAGTCATCCACTTCCAACAAAACATCGTCTTTTATAATGTCCCAGCAATGTTGATAGAAGAAGCCAGAAAAACCATCTGGTCCAGGGGCTGAGTGGCTATTCATATTTTTGACTACATTAGTTAGCTTCTCCATGTTGACTTTTTTAAGTAGATTACAGTTTATTTCATTTGTTACGATTTTTGGAACATTCTCCAGTATCCAGGTGGCATTAGCTCCGGATGGATCTTGGGGTTCAGCAGTGAGGAGATTGGAGAAGAAGCAAACAGCTTCTCCTTCAATGTCAGCTATGTTATTTAGCCAGTTACCATCCTTATTTTTTATTAAGGAGATTGTTTGTCTTTTATGTTTGTTGGAGATTGATTGGTGAAAGAATTTAGAGTTCACATCTCCTTCTTTCATCCATTTCAATCGAGATTTTTGTTTGAGGAATGTTTCTTGGTTCTTAAGAGCTAGTCGTAGCTTGGCCTTAGCTAGATTTAGGGCTTGTATGGTAGTAGTAGATTCAGACTGTTGTAAATCTTTTTCAGCATTTAGCACTAGTTCTTCACCTAGTTGAACTGCATCGAAGACATTGCCAAAAACAGTCTTGTTCCAAGATTTAAGAGCCTGTTTCAGGATTTTAAGCTTAAATATCAATCTTTTCATCCCTTTTAGTGTGGTGTGAGTGTTCCAAGAGTCCTCCACCAGCTTCATGAATGAAGGGTGGGTTACCCAGCATTCTTGAAATTTGAAGGGCTTAGGAGCTGTGGTAGAGGGTGTATTTGCTACAGATAGGATCAGGGGAGTGTGATCCGACCCCTCTCTGGAAAGTGTTTTGATTTTCGAATTGGGGAAGTTAGACCACCAAAGATTATTGGAAATGCCTCTGTCTAGACGTTTCCAATCCCTCCCCTTAGTTCTCATTCTGGTCCAGGTGAATAGACTGCCAAAAGTTGGTAGTTCAGAAAAATTTATTGGAGTTCAGGAAGCAGTTGAAATTCCTTATGCTGTTTTGGTTAGGAATTGAGTTGCCCAAATATTCCTCAGTTTTTTATATGACATTAAAGTCTCCTATTAAGCATAAGGGATCCTTTTTTAGGGGTGCTAAGACTTGCCACAGGTTGTTCCTTTCAAGGATTGTGTGCTTAGCATATATAAAGCCAACCTGACATTCGGTTGAGAGAGTGGGTGATTTGATTTTTACTAAAGTTATCTGATCTTCGACTAGGAGTGTGTCTACAGTAATTTCCTCATCCCACATTAACCAGATTTTGTTGACTGGATTGGCATAAGATTTACTGAATCCCAGCTCCATGGAGATGTTTTGAATCATATCAGGGCTTAGCATGGGTTCTATGAGGGCACAGATTGTAATTTAGTTGTGTCTTTTAATGTTCTTTAGATGGATTTTGGAGGGGTTATTGCCTATTCCTCTAATATTCCATACACATATATTCAGACTAATCATGGATATGTCTTGGATAGGGACAAAGAGGAACGGGTGAATACCATTTTTGGTGTGGAGGTATAATCCTTTTTAGTGTATTTCCTCTGTTTAATTTTGGGCTCCATCTGGTTGAGATTCAGGATTTTGGTTAGTCTGGCATGTTCAAGGATTAGGTTGACTTTTATTTCCTTTAATGGAAGATTTAACTGTGCCTCCAATGTTTTCTGCTGTTTTGTGGAGGTGTCAGTGTTAATCCAGTCCAGTGGTTTGAATGCTAAAAACTTGGGTGGAAAAAGGGGGAGACTACTTGCAGTTGTTTCTAAAGGGGATGGGGACCCAGTCTGGATAATGTTGTTTGGGATGTCTATTTGGGGAGTCTTGTATGTTGTGTTTAAATCCATGCTTGTTTCTGTGAGCTGTATAGGGGGTTCAGGGTGGGAAGCCTGCTTGGGATCAGGAATTGAAGTCACGTTTTCTAATGTAATGCAGTTACGGTGTTTACCATTAGATTTCTCAATGACAGTGCTGTTATTTTTTAGCTGATTTGTATTCAGAGTGGGAAGGGTCGGGGAGGTTTGGTTCATTTCGATTTGTGATGGTAGATATGGGAGAACAGTAGCGGGATCAGTGTTTACAGTAGGGTATAAAGTGGATGAGACTAAAGCGTTCGCTGAGTTAACAGCCAAATCAGTAGCTAGCAATTGAATATCCGAGGACAGAACAGAGGTAGCAGAAACATGAGTTTGAGAGGGAACCTGTGATCCTTGTCCAAGGATCGGGACTTCTGAACTTGTTCCTTTATTCTTCAGAGAGGGGTTGAGAGCCTGAGAATTCTGCTGAGAGATGTTATCTAAATGCAGCTTGGGAATGTACTGAGTCTTAGAAGTTAGAAAACTAGTAGAAGAGGCACCATTTTCTTTACCTCTGATCCTTCCCTGTTCGTCAGTGGAAATGGATTTGTTACCTTCTTTGATAGGATTTCCTTGTGGTTTCCAAGGGGAGAATCTGGAGATGTTTTTTTCGAGTCTGCAAACTGTATCTAAATGTCCGAGTTTAAGGCAGTTAGAGTAGTAGAAAGGAACGCCCTCATATTCAATGTACTGCCAGAAACCAACATCTCTAAAGCTAAGCCAAATACGTTCAAGTCTTGGTTTAGTGACATCTATCTCAACACAGATCCTAGCCACATGGGGTCTAGTTCTATTGATTGAAGCTCTGTCTACCCGGATTGGAGTACCAATGATATTCCCCACAGACATCAAGACATTGTAATCAAAGAATTATTGTGGTAACCAATACAGTGAAATCCATATTGGGACAATGGGGGAGTCAACATTAGGGTTAAAGTTGGGTTCCCATTTGGTGATTCTAATTGAGTAAGACCCAAAATTCCAAATTTTGTGCAGCCAACATCGATAATAATCATCAGGAAGTGAGAAGGATATCAGAACCTGTTTGTTGTCCAAAAGGGTGATGCTATTTGGACCTTTGAAACCGACTGTGTGGAAGTCTTTCCGAAGCTTTTCCAATTGCGGTCGGCTGCGCACAAATTTCCCGATCAAGGTCCATTTGAAGGGAGCTTCCAGTTTGATGCATTCCGCCTCCGTGAAGTAGAGGCCCGGCTCTCCCAAATGATCGATTTTAGCTTTGGGGACGAAGGGAGTGTTCAGAGCCTCCATAGGGTTTAGGGTGGGAGGTTGAGCGCTTCTCGAAGTTCTTGGTTCACAGCTTGGGCGTATCAGATCGGAGGCTTAGAGCTGAAATGTGGTGGCTCCGCCATTTGGCAGTGCCGGAGAAAGGGGGAGGCTAGAGCACAGGGGGGAGAGACGGATCGCACACAGTAGTGTGTGTTTTTGCACACAGTAGTTCGTCCGTCCAATCTTGATTTTTCAATGGCAAACCTCCATTTCATTTAATAGTGACATCATATGTTTAGGTGTTTGAATTTAAGTAGAGAAAATGAGTGGATGAAATTGAATTTAAAAAGTAAAAAGTAGAATGAGTGGATGAAATTGAATTTAAAAAGTAAAAAGTAGAATGAGTGGATGAAATTGAAAGAATCTTGTCAAAAATGGAAAGTGTGCCAATATAAAATAAACAACTCAAAAAGAAAAGTGTGTCAATATTAAAGAAACAGAGGAAGTATTTTATAATTTAAGTATATTTTAGTAAGAGCTCGTCTCTTGAAACACGGTTATTTCATAAACTATGGAAAAACCAATATTTAAAGTGCAAATTAGAAGAAATGAAGATAAAATTTCCGGGTTGGATGAACTGGGCTATAAACTTTATAACTACTACATGTTATATAACAAAATTTTAATATTGCAACTAAGACATTTTACCTTTTATTAATTTCATTAAACCTCGTCTTTCTATAAACTTATAGAAAGACGGCATTTCCCAAGACTTTGCCTCGCAAAGTCTTGGGAAAGACCGTCTTTCCATAGGCTTATGGAAAGACGAGATTTAATTAGAAAGATAAGAGGTAAAAGACCTTAGTTGCAATATTCAAAATTTAATATGCAACGTGTAATAGTTATAAAGTTTATAACCCAAATTATGAAATCTAAAAATTTTATCTTTATTTCTTCCATTTTGCACTTTAAAGTTTGGTTTTTTCATGACTTATGGAAATACCATCTTTCAAGAGACGGACTCATTATTTAAAATAATATTATTATTAAAATATTTTTATAGTTAATTCTAAGTGATTATTTTACATGGTAATAGTAAAAAAATTTATTTTGAGGCCGAAATTTTTTGCGGTGGAGCCAGGAAATAAGTACAGTTTAATTCATACACAATATTCCGATACAGTAAAAATGGTATGTCCAATAATAAAATTAATCTGATTCATATTTTAATTTAAATGATAATTTATATTCCACTTTTTGTGGAATTTGAAACTATACATAATTACGCATAATTTCTAAGAACACAATATTTTTACATAGTACAACTCAAAAATAATAATATTTTATGACCATATAAAATTTGAGCCCCTGTTTCGTTGCTTACTTTACTTATACTAATCTACTAATAGCCGGTTCAGTAAATAAATATGTAAATTGATGAAATTGTTTTATCTTTAAAACAAATTACGAACAAAATGTGTCAGTAGTGCTCAACAGAAATCTTGACGAATTCAAAATCCCGAGCCGCTTGGCGCGTAATGACTTCGTCACGCATTGCATCAATGTAACGCACCATCCGTCCCATAATTATTGAGATATTTATTTTTTTACAATTTTCAATAATCATATTTGACAGTTAATATCTTTATTTACGTATAATATTTTTATATATAAAATTGATATTTAAAAAATAAAAGTTAAGAATATTTTAACAATATTTACATGATATTTTTATTATATATATATATATATTAATTTATATTTAATGTCAAAGTTTACCAAATTTGAATTTGAAAAAGTAAATATGCCAATAATTTTGGGATAGAGGAAGCATAGTATTGTCCTTTTTGTACAACTTTTTTCCTTCTTAAACCTTGAGATTGTAAAAAAAAGGGGGGGGGGGGAAACATCTCCTTTCCTCTATAGAAAACCAAATATAATGCATGCATGACTAATTTTGATACTCATTCTCTCCAATTTACTATTATTTTCTTCAAATTGAGATGCTCAGAAATTAAGAAAATGATATATATTAGATAGTAAATATGTAAATATTTAGTTACCTAAATTAGCACAGTTGTAGATGTGGTATAACACTCTTGTACAATTCATTTATACTGAATGATAATTAGTCACCCATTACGGGATTATGCAATCTTCTAAGGTATCAGAGCTACGACAACCACAGATCAGCAAACCCTAAAATTTTCTTTAGCAGCCCAGCCACGCTGTCCCGCAGTGGATGCCATTGCCACCCTCGGTGTCGCAGTGGGGCCTTCCACCGGCAACGTACCCCACTGCTCCAGGGTTAGGCGCCCTCCTGGCAACCCTGGTATCCCACTCCGACGCACAGCCCTCTGGCGAGAGGGTTCAGCCATCCACGTCCGCCAACTCTGCCTCACAGCTACGGCCAGGGCCATGTGCACGTAGCCGACACAGGCGCTCCTCAGCCGATGGACCTTGGTCAGGCGTTCCAAGCCTTGGTCATTAAGCCCAGCGGTGACCCGCAGAGGTTCATGGATAGTAGTGCATCATCCCACCTCACATCGGATGTGGATACTATGATTTCTCCTTTACATAAGAGTGATATTCGTTCTATTCTTGTTGGTAATGGAAATAGTATTCCAATTTATGGTTCTTGTATGTCCAAATTAACCACCCCAAGCGTTACCCTACACCTTACCAATATCCTACATACCCCCACACATTGCCAAAAACTTTATCTCTATTCGTCAGTTTACAAAAGATAATAACGTGGTCGTTGAGTTTGACCCATTTGGCATCTCTGTGAAAGATTCTCAGAATGGGGAGACTATTTTGAGGAGCAATAATGCAGGCGAGCTTTATCCCGTGTCTTCCTATCACTCGTCTATTATTGCTTCCACCCCTGCTCAGTCTTTTGTCACTTTTGCCCCGGACATCTGGCACTTGCGCCTTTATGCCCCTGTTCTTCATCATCATTGGTCTCAGTTATGCATTTCTTCCAATAAAGAGCCTATCTCCATTTTATGTAATTCTTGTCAGATCGGTAAACACAAACGACTTCAGTTTTTTTATTCCAATTCCATTAATGTTGCTCCATTTGATATTATTCATAGTGATTTCTAGACATCACCTGTTTTGAGTAAAACAAATTACAAATATTACTTGGTCTTCATTGATAATTTTACTCAATATGTGTGGGTTATTCTCTAAAATTCAAGTCTGAGGTATTTTTCAAAATTTGTGCAATTTCATGCTTATGTTCAAACCCAATTTCAGCGCAAAATAAAATCATTTCAATGCGATCTTGGTCTCGAATTTGATTACTCCTCTTTCCACAAGTTTGCTGTGACACACTGCCTAGTCTTCTGCTATTCAACCCCACAAACTTCCTCTCAAAATGGTAAAGCCAAGTGCATGATTCGTCGTCTAAATGAAATCATTCTAGCCTTACTGTATCATGTGTCACTTCCGCCAACCTTCTGGGTGGAAGCTCAACACACTGCTGCTCACCTCCACAACATCCTACCCACCAAAGTTCTTGCCTTCCGCTTTCCCACACTATTTCTCAAAGAACCTACATACGACCATCATCGTGTTTTCAATTGTGCCTATTACCCCAACCTTTCTGCAAAAATGCCCCACAAACTATCACCTCGCTCTTCTCGTTGTGTCTTCCTCGGTTACCCAAACTAATTTTGAGGATATCATTGTCTTAATCTTTCCACTGGAAAGGTTACTGTGTCCCATCATGTCACATTCGATGAAACACTTGTTCCTTTCTCCGAGTCAGCCAGTGTCTCGACCCCCGCTTATAATTTTATTGATCCATCCTTTGACCTCATTTCTCCCATCATCCTTGATCATGTTGCATCATCACCCCCATCTTTCCTAAGCCCTTCTCTGATCCTCGTACCCACCCATTGGTCACCCCATATACCCACGTCGTCGCCAACCGTGTCCCCTCCCCCCATCCCACCTTCACCTGTGTCGCCTCTCTCACCGTCCTCGGCCCAACATCTCCCTACACCCCCCAACATCACCTCACACGCCGGCCCCAAACACTCAACCCACCCCTCTTATTTTGCTACCCCGTCCCGGCCTATCCACCCCATGACCACCCGAGCAATGAGCAGGATCTTTAAGTCGCGAGCTCTATTATCCGCCACCCTAACCACCATTTCCCCACTTCCTAAACCACCTCACCTAGCCCTCCAGAATTTGAACTGGAATACTGCCACGTAGGACAAATTTTACGCGTTAAAGGATAATCATACGTGGGACTTGGTACTTCGCCCTACTGATCCTCATGTCATATGTTGCATGTCGTTATATTGTCACAAGTTTCATTCTGATGGCTCTCTGCAAAGGTATAAGGATAGGCTTGTGGTTAATAGGAAAACTCAATAGGTTGGAATTTATTCTGATGAAATATTTAGTCCTGTGGTTAAGCCCTAAACCAGTCACACTGTCTTGAGCTTGGCAATCTCTCATTCTTGATCGATATATCAGCTGGATGTAAATAACGCTTTTCTCTATGGTGACCTGTGTGAAACAATTTATATGCATCAGCCGCCTGGTTTTGTTGATCCGCAGTGCCTCAGCATATCTTTCGTATTCGGAAGTCTTTATATGGCCTCAAGTAGGCACCTCGGGCTTTGTTCCAGAGATTTGATACATTTGTTCTGCCTCGCGACTTCACAACCAGTGTTTGTGACATTTCACTATTCATATTGAGTCGTGGTGGCTACACGGCTTATTTTCTCTAATATGTTGATGCTATTTTCCTCCCTGCTTCAAGTACTGCACTTCTCTGCGACATCTCATCTCTGAACTGTCTCGGGAATTTGCTATGACCGACCTTGGTGCTCTTCACCATTTTCTAGGTATTTTTGTTGCTCGCTCCTCCACTGGTTTATTCTTATCACGATAGTAATATGTCGGGGATATTCTCATCGACGAAGCCCATTGATACTGGTGCTAAGCTTAGCGCCACCGTCGGTCAATTGCTTGATGGTCCTCATCTGTATAGAAGTTTGGTTGGATTTCTTTAGTACCTCACCATCTGATATGAATCCCCTTGCGAAGAATCTGGATTGCAGAATTAAGATCTTTGACAAAACAAGGGAACTCACAAACCCTTTAATGCCGCACAAAATTCAAGGTCTAGCCCTCGGCGTACACTCAATTTTGACTCGCTCTCTAACTAGCCCTCAGGATTAGATTACAAGGTTTATTGATACTTAACTAGCCCTCGGGGTTAAGCAATAATGAAATAGCTCACAAGCAAAGAGTATGAACTCAAAAGGTTGTATATTTGATTGAAAAAGTTGTTCAATTTCGTCCATAAGGCCTCCCTTTTTATAGGGTTACAAGCTTGCCTCAAACCCTAATCACAAATGGAAACTGAATCGACTTATGACAACTTTAAGAAGCTAAAACCATATCTAACTAAAATACCTAAAATAAATGGTAATCTAAGGTAATCTTGTTGAATTCTTCAAGAAGTAACCTTGAAGAATATTACCTTATCTAATCTTACCAAATCTAATTCTAATCAGAATAAAACTAAATATACTAAACCTTAATGGACTGTATTTTCAAAATTCAGCTCTTCAAAGCCCACATGGCCGAGCTATCAGTCCAATAAACCCAAAATGAAATAATTTTACAATATTTTACAATGATCACACTACCTCATTAAAAACCTAGTGGGAAAAAAGAGTATAGTGTTCTTCATGATGTCTTCAGTTCATCGACAATCTTAAATAATGAAGCTAAGATGTCGATGGTGACTCCTTCTTAAATTCATCATCATAAAGATGATCAATCAAAGCATTTAAAGCAGCATCCCTAAGCTTAGTCCTTGACCTAGTCATAGGTCCCGCCATGTCACTTAGAGGATCTCGAATCCTTTAAATGTTTGATCAAGTCGTGGAATGTCTTCATTTATGGTGGTAGTCGTCTTGGCATCTCCATCACCATCACTCATCCAGACATTGTCTATGATGTACAATATGTTTGTTTATTTATGCATGCACCTTGAGAACCTCATATGGAGCTCATTAAGCGCATTTTGAGGTATATTCAAGGTACTATTGATTATGGACTTCATTTGGTCAAGTCTCAGTCCCACACAATCACTGCCTATTCTGATGCGGATTAGGCTGGCTGTCCGGATTCTCGAAGTTTGACTTCTGCTATTGTGTATTTCTTGGCGACAACCTGGTGTCTTGGTCTTCCAAGCTCTAGGCAACTACCTCTTAGTCTAGTGCAGAAGTCAAATACAGGGGTGTTGCAAATGCAGTCGCAGAAAAAAGTTGGCTACACAACCTTCTTCTTGAGCTACGTGTGCTCATCAGGCGTGCCACACTTGTCTATTGTGACAATATCTCTATTGTGTACCTGTACAGCAATCCACTAGAACATCAATAGACTAAGCATGTTGAGCTTGATATTCATTTCGGCCGTGAGAAGGTCCGGGTTGGCTATGTTCGTGTGCTTCATGTTCCTGCTGAGTACCAGCATGTTGTTATCTTCACTAATAGACTACCACAACATCTTTTTCTTCAGTTTCGATCCAGCATGAGCGTACGTCCTCTTCCCGCTCTGACCGAGGGGATGAATTGGACAGTAAATATGTAGGTATTTAGTTACCTAAATTAGCACAATTGTAGATATGGTATAACTCTCCTGTACAATCAATTTATACTAAACGATAATCAGTCACCCATTACGGGATTACGCAATGTTACAATAAATATATGAAAGAAAGTAGTTAAGATGATAGAAAAATAAATAAATTGATAAGAATAAGTATGAATTTACCAAAAAAAGAAAGAGAGAAGAGCATATACACTACAAAAAAGCTTCCAGTTGTGACGCTTTTTTTGGAGCATTCATGACACTCAAAGGAGTCGCTAAAATTATTAGTGACACTTTGTGAAGTGCTTCTATTCAGCGTGTCACTAAACTACGTGATGCGTTGAATTATCGTTATATTTTTGTGATGATTTAAGATGTAGTTCAATTTAGAAATGTCATCAAATTTTGTGACATGGATTAAAGAAGTAATTCGATTTAGAGACTTATGCACAAATCAAAAATATTTATTGATACCTGAAGGTGGAACAAAAATTATGATACTTCCTAATATGTCACTACTACTTTTTTTTAGTGATAGGGATTGAGTGATGTTATTCCAACCGTTAATGCACAGTGACACTATTATAATGGTTTCTCCCCTAGATGAGGTGGGAGAGATTTTCGTTAGAGCTAGTTATTGTTCTTTTCAATTTAACTATATTTTAATTAATTTTTATTTCTTTCAATAGAATTCAGTTCAATTAATTTTAATTTAATAAAATTTAAGCTGATTCAAATTTATTATTATTATTTATTTATATTAATTAACTTTAATTTAAATCAACTCGTGCAGTTAGAGGAGGGCGTAAATTATTATTTAATCTAAATTTTAAAAAAGAAAAGTGAAAAGGTAATAGACTAATTTGACTTATGATGAATCGGATAGAGATTATATTGCTTGCGGGTTTGACCCATCTTGAGCGCCAAGTATATGTTTGTTGACCTTTGACTTTCCATGATAAACAAGTCAAGCCACTTTGACATGCCTAGCCAATGGCCCAAGGCTGCCACGTTTAGGCTGACGTTTATTGGAGCTCATTTTTCTCTCTGAATAAGTCTCGAAACGTGGTTTTTCCATAAGATTATATATAGTCCACAGAGGTAATTATCTTAAATATTATAATTTTTTATAAAATTTAAATATTATATATTATAAGTTAAAACAAGTAATAATATGTATTTAAAGGTGAAAATAGAACAATATATGATATAAAAAATATTTTTAAATATTTTAAATTTTATATGTAATTTAACAAATGCAGTATATAAGGTAAGAAATAAGTGGTCTATCCATAAACTTATGGACAGACCGCCTGTTAGGAGACCCACTCTTTCTCCATTATTACGTTTGCTCGGGGAAAATATGAAAAGCGAACCACATGTCTTATATCTCCCTCCGAACCAATGACATACTTCATCCGTCTCATTCTAAATTGCTTACTCCCTCTGTTTTCTTTTTTATGGTATCACATGTTTAAGTGCTTAAATTTACATAAAGAAAATAAGTTGATAAAATTGAATGTATGAAGTAAAAAGTAGAATGAGTGGAAGAAATTGAAAAAATCTTACAAAAAATAGAAAGAGTGTCAAATAAAAAAAATATCCATTTATAGTAAGTGTGCCATAAATAACAAAACAGAGGGAGTATTTAATTTTTGAAAGTAAAACTTTGTAAACTTTGACCCTAAATATAAATTAATATATAAATAATAAAAATATCATGTGAGATATTGTTAGATTTTATCTTAATGTCTATTTTTTAAATATCAATTTTTTATGCAACATTATTATAGGTAGCTAGAGATATTTAAGGTCAAACATGCTCATTGAAGACTGTGAAAAAGTAAATAAACAATTTAGAGTGGAGCGGAGGGAGTATTTACTTTTTCATGGTCTTCAATAATCATGTTTGACCGTCAATATCTCTAGCCACATATAACAATTTCACATAAAAAATTAATATTTAGAAAATAGACATTGAGCCCCCTCTATACCCCATGTAGATCTGCCCCTGAATGTGTGTATTCATCTATACTATATACTAAAAGAGCAATTTCTTTGTTAAGTGATGCCTCTACATTTAACTACATTAACTTAACAATTTTTGACAAGTGGCACTTCCAAAACTTGACACATAAGCTAGCCTCATTTAATTGTTTTTTTTCTACTTTGAAAATGTCTGAAAACATCTCTTCTTCTTCTTCTTCTTCTTCTTTAACCTACCTTTCATTTTCCTGTCTCTCCACCTTTGCTTATTTCATATAATATTATTTATATATTATTTAGTTATGACAATACTTAAAATTTAGGCAAAGTATTCGAAAATACCATCTTTCCATTGGCTTATGGAAAGACGGGGTTTAATTTGAAAATAAAAAGGAAAAAGTTTGGTTGCAATATTAAAAATTTATTATGCAACATGCAACAGTTATAAGTTTTATGACCTGATTAATGCAACCCAATATCAAGAGACGGACTCTTAAATTTATCTTCCATCTTTACAAAAAAATATATATTATTTTCATGTAATTATAAAATATTTAAATAATTACCAATAAATAGTAAATAAATTAAATTTTATGTATAATTTATAAATATAATAAAATCTTAATAATTATAGTTATTTATTTTAAATATAGCATTGCACGAGTATAAATTATGTTATACTATTTTTTATTTTCATTTTATGTTACAATGTTACTTTTTTAGAAATTATTACACTATTGATAAAGGCAAAGTTTTGGGAAAGAACCGCATTTCCATAGGCATATGGAAAGATGAGGTTAAATTAGAATTATAAAAAGGTAAAAGGTTTTAATTGAAATATTAAAGATTTATTATACAACATGCAATAGTTATAAATTTATAACCCGATTAATTCAACCCAAAATTTTTATCTTGATTTCTTCTAATTTGCAGTTTAACCTTGATCTTTCCATAACTTATGGAAATACCATATTTTAAGAGACGGAATCATTAATAAATATATTAATTTATTTTAAATAATACATAGTGTGTAATTCTCATGTAGGAGTATCCGTCAACGAAAGGATCTCCTTTAAATATTAAACCTCTTCACTTATTTAAATTATAAATTATATTATATTTTAAATTTTCATTCAGAATCGTGTATTTTCATTCAAATCGAGGATGGGGAAGACCACAAGCTGAAGATTAGAAGACAAATGATCAGGGGCGGAACAAGAAATTTCATATAGGGGGACCAAAACTATATACTCCCTATGTTTTGTTATATATGTCACACTTACTATAAATGAACGTTTTATTTGACACCTTTCTGTAAAGTCCAATTTCGGTAAATTGGCAATTTGTGTTCATTATGAAAATATGGAAGTATTATGTTGTAATACCAAAGAAGGAAGTTTGCAAGTTATGGTATGATTAAAGATGAAATCCGAGAGGCAGCACATATCGTCCAACTTGGTTTGATTTGAAAAATATATCAATTCCTATATTTGTGAGATTGGATTAGATTTGTAGAGTTGAAATTGATATGAGTTTCGGCTATGGTATGGATGAGGATGAGATATTCTAATTCTATCTCCAAGGGATTAGATTTGATAAATTCTATCTCCGAGGGATTTTATTGTTATTAGGATATTTTGTGGAGATAGGATTCTAGCCGCACAAGGAACTGAAGACGTGTTACCTGCTATAAAGTGTGGACATTTTTACGGATTTATTTTGAGAAAATCTGCAGTCAGGTTTTTGTTATTCAGAAGTAGCAGAGAGCTATATACTTGTGTTCCAGCATGATCAAAACATTTTGATCTTATTAAGGAATTAGAATATTATTTGTAATTGTAATTAAATTCTATTACCTTTTCCTAACTTGTATAAGTATCTCGTACCACTATATAATATCTCCCGAGATCATGAATAAAGACATACAGTTCCTTATTTCTAACATGGTATCAGAGCCAAAAATCCTAAAACCTTAAAGAAAGTTTTCCTACCATTACCGAGCTCCAGCGCTACTGCCTCAGCCGCGCATTTTCCTCACGCATCCCCGCCTCAGCTGTGCGTCGACCATTCTCTACTGCTTGCCAATTGCCACCATCTAGTTGTGGTGATCAGTCAGTCGTCTGATCCGATTGAGCATTGCTTCCCACGCACCAATCCTATGCCTTACGCACCGTCGAAGTCAACTCCACGCGCCGCCGCATTTTGCTCATCTGAACGGTCATTGGTTATTGTACCTGCTACTGATCTGTACCTGATTTTACACTATGTCTGACCCCGAAAGAAATCCCAAAGACTAGGCCCGTATTGATGCTACTCCTGAGGTTTCGAAGCTTCAAGATATGAGTTGTTATGATGTGATTGCGACTTTACTGAAGCCGTTACTATTGCAATCTGGCCCTCGGACTGCTGTACCTATTGGTCGTATGTCGAATGATTCTTACTTTATTGGCTCTAGCAATGGTCTAGGTTTACAACTTATACCGAACATGTTGAAAGGTCAAGAAATTACATTGAATGGTCTGACGCGATGTACCGTGCATTCATTTCCAAGAACAAGATTGGGTTCATTGATGGATCCATTACCAAACCCCAGGATGGTCATCCTGATGCTGCTGATTGGCCTGGGATTAATGCTACTCTTTGCTGCTGGATCTTGCAAACCCTGGATCCGGTATTGAGATCTTCTACAAGCTCGTTTGCCACAGTTAAGGAATGGGATGACCTGAAGGCAGGATTTATTCTTAGCGTTGGTACAAAAGTTTTGCATATGCAAGAGGCTATTCAGAGTTGCAGGCAGAACGATCAGCCCATCTACATATACTTTGGCAAACTAAAGAAGTTGTTTGTAGATTATCACTGCATGCGGTCTCTCTTAGTTTGTGACTATGAAGATACCAAGGCACTATGACATTGCAATATTTCTACGAGAGTCTTCCGAGATAGAGAGAAGGATTTGATCAACCAATTCATCTCTGGCCTCGACGAAGGCTTTCACACCTTGTGATCATATATCATGAGCATTGATCAAATGCCACCTGTCATGAAAGTATATGCCCTTGTTGCTCGGGAGGAGAATCATAGAGCTGTCATTCGAGCTCGTGAGCCTTCTTCTAACTCCATGGCGTATGCTGCACGATGCCCATCATCTACAAGTTCTTCGCCAGTTGTTCTTTTTGCATCTGACCGCAAGAATCTTGTTTGTACACATTGTCATCGCAAGGGTCGCGATAAGGATTCCTACTTCCATATTATTGGTGTACCAGAATGGTTCAAGGAGTTGAATGAGAAAGCCAACGCCAGCCTCTCGGTCGACCGCCGCCGCTGTAACCGGAGGTTCCATCACCGCACTTCTCTCATGCCGCCGTTCACCGATGCCGCCACATCACCGTCTGGTCTAGCGGAGGTTGCTTCCTTTGGCCACATCCCTATCTGATCCGACTTTGGCCCTGCTCTGTCTGATGACCACTGGAGCACGACCATGCATTTATTTAATCAGTTTAATTCTCTTATTGACAATGGGTCTGGTAAGTCTACTTTACCATGGATACTTGATTCGGGAGCCTCATATCACATGGCTGGTGACAAAGGTTCTCTTACTGATCTCACTACTGCTATTGATACTGTGAATGTTGTTCTGCCTGATGACTATGTGTCATTCACTACCTAATATGGTTCTATTTGCTTTGGTGATGTCACCCTTACTCATGTGCTATATATACCTACTTTGCGGTGCAACTTATTATCATGTTCTAGATTATTGTCTACCTTGAAATATGTAGGTTTGTTTACTGAAAATTATTACATTTATAGAAAATTATTACGAGGAAAGTGATTGGTATGGGTGAACAGAAAGGGGGGGTGTTTTGGCTTTGTCCACTTGATACTCGTGATCACCCTGCTATCCCGTAGGCTCTTGCAACAATTGCTTCCGTGTCTTCTTCAGATTTATGGCATCAGCATTTTGGACATCCTTCCTCTACGGTGTTGTCTTCTCTTTCTTCTATTGATTTTAGAACTAATAAGACTTATGTTCCTTGCTCTATATGTTATAGAGCAAAACAGATGAGACATAGTTTTCCACTGAGTTCTACAAATGCTACTGCACTATTTCAATTAGTTCATTGTGATGTTTGGGATCCTTATAGAACACCATCTTCTAGTGGGGCATTTTTTTTACTATAGTTGATGATTATTCCCGAGCTGTTTGGGTTTATTTATTAGTGGCTAAATCAGAAGTAACTTCTAGATTTTTGGAATTTTGTGCCCTGGTGAAGAACCAGTGGGGCCGAACCATACAACATGTTTGGGCTAATAACGGAAGTGAATTTTTTCCTTTGAGATCTTATTTTGCTGCAATCAGGATCATTTTTGAGACATCTATGATTGATACACAACAACAAAATGGTCGAGTTGAAAGAAAGGATCATCATATACTCAATGTGGCACGTGCTTTATGGTTCCAAGCCAGTCTTCCTATTAATTTTTGGGGAGAATGTGTTCTTACTACTTTTTATCTGATTAACCGGACACCGACAAAGTATCTCAATGGTCGTACTCCCTTTGAGTTGCTCTATGGGCAAGCTCCTAATTACTCATAATTAAGAGTTTTTGGATGCTTGTGTTTTGCTGCTCATGTTCCCAGATATCGTGACAAGTTTGCACCAAGAAGTCGGCATTGTTTGTTTCTTGGTTATCCTGCCGGAAAGAAAGGCTATCGCCTTTTTGACTTGGAATACCATGTGATCTTTACCTGTCAGGATACCAATTTTTTTGAAGACTAGTTCTTATATTCTGCAACTCCAACATCGGCCTCATTAGAAGAACCTGGCGGTGACACTACCTCACCGACGGTTTCCTCCTCACCGCTGTCGGAGTCGCACGGTCTACTGCCACCGGTAGTCGCCAAACCTTCACCGCCAGCTTCCGCTAGTCTCCTCATACCGCTGGCTACCACCGGTCTACCAGTGTCGGCGATCAACAAAATTCCTCTGCCGCTGGCCACCGTCGGAGCACCGCCGCTGGTCGTCACCGGCCTTTATCCATTCTCCAACCCTAAACGCCGCCAGATTTGACCACCAGCCCAGTCTCCTTCTGCAACATCTCTGGCTCCGGATGGTTCCACTGCTGAGTTGCCACCTATCTGACAGAGTATTCGTGCTCACCGACCGCCTCCTTATTTGGAAGATAATGATTGTGATGATTATTCCTTTGCTCTTACTACTGAAGACCCCCCTCCCTTCGTCTACGTTCACTCATGCGTCATCACTATCCTTAGGAGTTCTCTATCCTCTTACTGATTATGTAACTTGTGATAATTTTTTTAGTATGCATTCTAGATTTTTGGGTGCAGTAACATCTAGTGCAGATCCCACCACTTATTCTGAGGCTTCACATTATGCTCATTGGTGAGACGCTATGACTGAAGAGCTTACAGCGCTTGAGCGCAAGTAGACTTGGACTTTGGCTCATCTGCCTCTAAATAAGAAGGCGATTGGTTTTAAATGGGTCTACCGGATGAAGTTTAAGTTAGATGGTACTCTTGAACATCATAAGGCATGCCTAATGGTTCTCAGGAATTGCTAGGTTGAAGGAATTGATTATACTGAGACATTTGCTCCGGTTGCGAAGATGAGTTCTGTTATTCTATTCTTATATGTTGCAGTCATTCGTGGTTGGGAACTTCATCAGATGGATGTCCATAATGCCTTCCTTCATGGTGTTTTGCATGAAGAGGTTTTTTGCGACCCACCAGGCTATGCCATGCCCCATGGTCAGGTATGTCTCCTTCAAAAATCTCTTTACGGTCTTTGTAAGGCTCCTAGAAATTGGTTTGCCAAATTGGCTCAGGCTTTACGAGCATTTGGTTTTGTAAAGAGTAAGGCAGATTACTCTTTGTTTGTCTTTTCCCGTGGATTAGTTTCTTTGCATGTTCTGGTTTATGTGGATGATTTGATCATTGCTAGTAGTTCTTCTACACTCATCTTTGAGTTCAAGAAATACTTGTGTTCTTGTTTCCATATGAAAGACCTTGGTCTGCTTAAGTATTTTTTTGGGCATAGAGATTGCTAGAAGACCGGAGGGGATGTTTCTTTCGCAATGAAAATATGCTTTGGAAATTTTATTAGATACAGGTTTATCTGCCACTAAACCGATTGACTTTTCGATGGAGCAACAACATGATTTAGCACTAGTTGAAGGTCCAGCCTACCATGACCCGGAGCAGTATACACATCTGGTTGGATCCATCTGACAATTACCCGTCTAGAGCTTAGTTATTCGGTTCATACCCTTGCACAATTCATGAAGTTTCCTTATGTTCCTCATTGGCAAGCTGCTGTTCATGTGTTGCACTGCCTGAAGAGTCATCCCAGTCAAGGTTTATTTCTCTTTTCTCGTAGTACGTTATAATTGACTGCTAACTGTGATTTGGATTAGGCTGCATGCCCAATTACTCAATGTTTTCTTTCCGGATATTTAGTGATGATTGGTGATTCTCCGATTTCTTGGAAGACTAAGAAACAACCTACTATTTCTCGGTCTTCTGTTGAAGTAGAGTATTGTGGTATGGTTGTTACATGTTGTGAGTTGTTATGGCTTAAGTCTTTACTGAAAGACTTAGGGGTTATACACTCTTCTCCTATGCGACTGTTTTGTGACAATCAATCTGCTTTTCATTTTGTGGCAAATCTAGTGTTCCATGAATGCACAAAGCGAAGTTGATTGTCATTTTGTTTGAGATCTTGTTCAATTTGGCACTATTGTTACTCAGCATATCCGCACGTCAGACCAACCTGCGGACTTGTTCACTAAGGCTCTCGAACGTAACAAGTTTCATTCCTTGCTTGGAAAGTTGAGCATTTCTGATCCCCATGCTCCAACTTGAGGAGAAGTATTAAGGAATTAGAATATTACTTGTAATTGTAATTATATTCTATTACCTTTTCCTAGGTTATATAGGTATCCTATATCACTATATAATGTATCCTGAGATCATGAATAAAGACACATCATTACTACCCTTATGTTCTACAGATCTTAAAGTTCAGAACGTAAGCCTTAATTCCTCGAGAGGAGGAGATCCAACATAGACGAGTTTTGAGGTCAGAGGAAGTCTGATCAAGGTGGATCGGCAACTAGGGGAGCTAGTGGAATTCACATGTTTAATTAGAAATGATAAGTATCTTGTATGGTATACTTTTTACTATATTTATGATTATTAGATTCATTCTGAACTGGGCCAGGCTCTGCAGACGAAGGTCATGACATTTACCGAACTGCGTAACCAAGTCGTGTGTCTATGACTGTTCACTTTATTACGTAATTGGTTAAGTATTTTATGTTGGAACACTGTAATCACAATTGAAGTAATTAGGTAGCATCAAATTTCACTTTCCATTTTTGGCAAGATTCCTTCAATTTCATCCACTCATTCTACTTTTTACTTTCTACATTCAATTTCATCCATTAATTTTCTTCACCTAAATCCAAGCACCTAAACCTATGGCGCTATATATAGAAAACAGAGGGAGGATTATTTTTTCCGAATCGACCATAAAAAAATTATAGTAGATTATTTCATTTAAAGGACATAAAAATCAAAAATATTAAAGACAAACTAGTGCTAATGAAAAATACTCTCTCTTTCCCATTTCATGCTGCAATTTAACTATTCATTTAGTCAAAACTTTCTAGCTTTGATCCTAAAATTGAATTGGTATACAGCTATAAATACTATTATGTGGTACATTGTCAGATCCGTTATAATACATATTTTCAAAATATCAAATTTTACAATTTTTAATTATCCTTAATGAAAGATATTAAGGATCAAACATTTTTGAAGTTAACTGTTTAAAGTCAAAAGGTGAAACTTGAAATGGGACGGAGGGAGTGCAAAATTGATACTTTGAATGGACGACCTTCTTATTTTTATTTAACTTATGCTCTGCTCTCTTTGACATATAAAAAGTATCGATGATCGAATCAATGTTATATGTCTCTGCAACATCCTTTTCAACATAGACCATAATAATCTCGCAGAAAATCATCTTCCATTCGATTGCGGAGACATGTTTTCACAATTTTCATGGCTGAAAAACTCATTCAAATGTTACAGTAGATGCCGAAAGAGTCAAGACAAGGAAGAATTATGAGGTCAAATTTAAAGTTAGAGAATTTAAACATTCTAAATTATAGAAAGAATTGATGAAAAAAATATGAAAATTAAATACCTTGATTTTTTTTTGCTTTGCTTCTTGATATCCTTTTGAAGATTCATGTTTTTTAAAATCATGGTTCTGATTCTTGAAAAAGATGTCTCACCTATTTATACTATTTTGGTATTAATAAAAAAAATTAAATTTTGATTGGAATCATATTATCTTTAGGCAAAATCTTGGTAAAGACGAGGTTTAATTAGAATAATAAAAGGTAAAAGGTCTTAGTTGCAATATTAAAAGTTTATTATACAACGTGTAGTAATTATAAAGTTTATAACCCGATTCATGCAACCCAAAAATTTTATCATCATTTCTTCTTATTTGCACTTTAAACCTTAGTCTTTCCATGGCTTATGCAAAGATCGTTTTTTAAGAGACTGACTCTTATCTTTTTTAATTAAAACCTGCGTTTGACGAATAAATATTCCTTTTATTTTGTTAAAACTTGTGCAGCCACGTAAGATAGATATTCATGTTAAGCGGTTAAGCTTGCGTACGAATAAATATTTAAAGACAAAAAAAATTTTGTTATAATTTTTTTCAAGTAGATAAAAGGAAATTATATTTCTAGTTAGATTCTACATTAACAACAAAGAATTCTAACATTTGAACTGCGAAATAAAAGTTAACCTCTAGATTGATTAGGGTTGTCTTAGGTACCAACAAATTGTGTAGATAAATAAGAGTTGGTCTCCTGATAGGCGGCCTGTCCATAAGCTTATTTTTTACCTTATATACTGCATTTGTTAAATTACATACAAAATTTAGAAGCTTTGTAAATATTTTTATATCATATATTTTTATATTTTCACATTTAAATACATTTTTAAAAAAATTTAAACATATAAAATAAAATATTTAAATTTTATAAAAAAAAATTACAACATTTAATGTAAAAATCCTTGTAGACTGTCCCTAAAATTATAAAAAAAACCGCCCTGACACTTTCTCTTTTTATAAAAGTTTGTAATGGAAATGAAACCCATAAAGAAGAAAAGGGGAAGGTAAAAAAAAGCAGCGAAAAATACGGATTCACGCATAAAATGTCTAAATAAAAAGATAAGATTTTGTCGATGGAAAAAACTGGCTCTCATTTTCTCTCTCGTGTAACAAGGAGAGAGAACAGGTCTGTCCCCGGAAAATGACAATATCTCCCCCTTCTTCAATAACCCAACCCAGAAGAATTATCAGATAATATCTTAAATATCCTAATTCATTCCTTTGCTTTTGACTGCATTGATATAACCTTTTTTTGTTTATCCTTATGATCCATTATCACTGTTGTTTTGTTATCCTTCTTCTTCTTATCTGCATATGCTTCTTGCTTTTGTACAGAAATAATTACACACCTCTTAATGACCCAAATAGTATTGTAAATAAAAAGAATAACAGTAATTTTGGTAGTCATCATTATTTTGAGAATTTTACCATTTTTCGGAAACAAAAAGAAGAATTTGTAAAGCTTTCATTTGGCTTGGCATGGGCGCATGGCAACTTTGCGGGGTGGCACCCTTGCTTCTCCGTAATAAGCTTCTTGGATTTGTGGTATGCTTTTCTTCTTCCTTTCTCTCTCTTTTTTCCTTCTCTTTTAGCCATTTTTGATTGCAAGAATTATTCATTTGAGAACCATTTCCGTATTGACAGTGGGAAGAAGTCTTCTGTGCTTCTATTTTCTTGAAATTGTACACTTCCCTTCGTCTTAGCAAAAGGTCTGATTACCTTTCTACATGCGCGTTGACGGAGCGGGAGAAGTAGGTAATAGAATGAACTGGCAAAATTTCAAACCCAAATAAGAGAAAGCTCAAAAATACGAACCTTTAGTTGAGACATGAGAAATTGGAAAGTACGAATATTTGGGTGGGACGATACTAGAAAATGCGAAGAAAAGGCAAACTGACTGAAGGCTTAAAGATAAGGAAATGCCTGAATCCTGAATGCAGCTCTAAGTTTATTGCCCTAATGGATTTATATCAACATCATAAGCCCAAATATGAATGACATCCTATGCCGCAGGATGTAATTAAACCAATATAGCAGATGCCATGTAGAGGTTGAAAACCCTAATTAGGGTGATTGTATTGAGTTAAATGATTACAAGGTACAGCATTGAAATGTAAATTAGAAGCCCTAATATGAATGTAAACCCTAATCTGTACTTTATTTACATCAACACAAAGGTGTAACGTTCGAATTAATTAGCTGGTGTCGAATTAATCACTCTACCAGGCATCTACAAGGGTTTCAGCAGAATCAATGATTTTTCACTTCCCAAAAAAAATATAAAGTTGAACAGCATTTCAAATTACAGTTTTCATGCCTACAATATTTGCAGGGGAAAGAACAAGCAACTAAAAGGTCTAAAGCACCAAGAAACAAGAAGAAGAAAATCAAAGGTTCCACCACTTCTGCTCCAGTTCGCAAATTAAATAGGGTTGCAGAAAAATTCGTAAAGAAGCAGAAGAAGAATAGAGAGAAAAAACATAAAATCAAAGATGTTCGGAGAAAGATTCTCATCTTCAGAGACTACCTTGACTTATATCCCTGCATTCCTTCTGCCACCATCAATGAGGTTAAGTACAATCCCACCACTTTAATTTGATACATTTTTTTTCGAGCTAATAATATATTTTTTCCGAGCTAATTGTGACATACTTTTCCTCCAACAGCTACTAATATGCACAATGAAAGATATTCACCGACTATACCCTAATACGCAGCTAGACACCGCCATTTCAGATTTAGATGAAGCCCCATTGCCCAAGGTCTTTTTCTTTTGCACCTCTCCTTTTTTAGCTTGTTTATTTGCATTCTTCGTTTTAGGTCATAATCATCTGATAAAAGATAAAAGGTCTGATACCATGATATAATATAAAAAGTTCATTCAATAATATGAACAGCACATCTTGTCAATGACACACTGATATCTAATCAATGACCCGTAGAGGATGAACTTGACAAAAACTTCTGATCAAACAGATACTTCGATGCTTCTGTGGTGTTCTGAAAAAACTAGGAGACTTGTGGACAAATAATGGTGAATGGATGGTGAAGTGCAAATATAATGCATCTGACAAGTTGAGTCAGGATCAACTGGAACAACTTGGTAAGTTCATGTTATGTCCTAGGTTATAAAATCACTCTAACAAGTTTAAGATAACCTAGTACTTCTGTTGCACACGAAACAACAGCGCAGGCGATGCTGGAGGACATGAACAAGCTTGCCGGAGAAAGGATGTTTGAGGCAATGGATGAGGATGATCGCGCGAGTGAGTGTAGTCACCCTGAAAATGCATTCGGGAGGACTCCTTCCGGGACCTCTTCGGAGGAAAAAGGTCACCACTCCGGCTCTCCGGCGACTCCAACTTCAGTTCTTCCGCAAATGGTCAGAACCAGCTCGAAACCATCCTATTCGCCTTTGCCCTCCCATTCCAGCTCTCCAGCAACTCCAACTTCAGTCCTTCCGCAAATGGTCAGAGCCAGCTCGAAACATTCCCATTCGCCGCTTCATCTGCTTCCAGTCAGTGTTCAGTCCATGAAAAAGCTTAGTCCCATCGACGTTAAGCGCCTTTCGCTCCACATATTTTCTCATACGGAAACTGCTGAGCAGGATCCCGACAAACCTGAAGTGAAAACAGAAGATGTTGATCAGTCTAGCCAAGCTTCTGAAATATCTGAAGACACATTGGACAGTTATAGCGATGCAAAATCAAAATCCGGCACCCCAGAAAAAGAAGGTACTGATCACGAGGTTCTGCACAGCGATGTAAATTCGACATCAGACACACCGGAAAAAGAAGATATTGTTGCGGATGTAAGTTCGAAATCAGGCACACCAAATAAAGAAGGGATTGATGTGGTTCCACATTGCGATCTACATTCGAAAAATGGCACACCAAAAAAACCAGATATTGATGTGGTTCCACCACCAGCTTCGCTCCATAAGCTGAAACCAAATGTGTCTGAAAAGGAAAATCCCCCGCCAATTCCAACTCCAAAAACAGAAGTATTGTCACAACCAATAGTATTGTCCCCAAAAGCTCTACCTTCACCTCCACCTCCACCTCCACGGCCCCCGGTTACAAGGGAAAGCACCACAGTTGGACCACCTCCACGGCCCCCAGTTACAAGGGAAAACACCATGGTTGGATCACCTCCGCCAACACCACCACCTTCAATGCCAGTGCCATCAACTGGCATTGAATTAACTCTTCCACCACCACCGGCCAAGATATCAGGAAAAGTATCGTCACCACCACCAGCCCCGCCTTCTCCGAGAAAAGGTGCTCCACCTCCACCTCCTCCTCCACATTCTCCAATAAAAGGCGCTCCACCTCCTCCCCCGCCATCTCCTGTAAAAGGTGCTCCACTTCCACCTCCTCCTCCGCATTCTCCAATAAAAGGTGCTCCACCTCCTCCACCATCTCCTGTAAAAGGTGCTCCACCTCCTCCTCCTAGCCTTGGAGGAGCCAGAAACACACATCTCAGCAAAACTGCTAGCAGGCTGAGGAGATCAGCAGAAATGGCAAATCTGTATCGCCTTCTCAAGGGGAAGGTGGAAGGCAGTAGTACTCAAGAAACTAAATCAGCAAGGCCGGGTAAAATTAGCGCGACGCCTGGAGGAAAGCAGGGAATGGCTGATGCACTGGCAGAAATGACAAAAAGGTTTGTGCATAAGCGTTTAAGCCATGTTCTTTTCGACTGAACTGATATGAACTTGACTACAAATTAAATGTCGTGTACATCTCAGGTCAGCGTACTTCATACAGATTGAAGAGGATGTTAAAAACCATGAAAAATCCATCATGCAGCTAAAAAATTCAATCAACTCTTTCGAGTCATCACACATGGATGAACTCTATACCTTCCACAAATATGCTGAATCCATCCTTGAGAAGCTTAGTGACGAGACACAGGTTTTTATTACTTGAATTCTGGACAATAGTTGACATTTTTACAACTTCCCGTCAATCAGATAACGAGTGTGAATAACTGATGTATCATAGGTTTTGGCGAGATTCGAGGACTTCCCGATAAGGAAGTTGGAAACATTAAGGATGGCAGCAGCATTGCACTCTAAATTAGTGAGTGTATCCAAAGCTTTGAAGGACTGGCAGATTGAATCTCCTGTTGGCAAAGTTCTCGATAAATTGGAGAATTACTTCAGTAAGGTATAACTCACAGTGTTACAACTTTTCAAAATTATTTTCACAATAATGTGATGTATTTCTCATTTTAACCTAAAGCCTCATATTTAGATCAAGCAAGAAGTAGATGCACTGGAAAGGACAAAAGCCGAAGAGACGCAAAAGTTCAAAAACTACAAAATTACCTTTGATTTTAGCATCCTGGATCAGATAAAAGAACACACGGTCGATGTTTCTTCAAGCTGCATGGAGCTAGCACTGAAGGTCAGTAAAGATTAAAAAAATTTATAATGACAGGATTAAGGTTTGAATGCACCCGTTCGAGTGCTTCAGTGGCTAAGCGCATACTTCATCCGTCCCTCTATTTTTGTCTTATCACAGAAAAAAAAGTCATTGAAATCGCATAAAAATCCTTGTGAACAAAATATAATTTCATCCTTTTTGAACCTAAAATGAATGTATGACCTTGATAAAGGGCAAATTGGAACGATGGCTAGAAACTGATCACGTGTTTTCTTCTTTTTTTTCTAGGAAAGGAGAGAAGTCATGGCAGCAGAAAGTGCAGAGATAAGTCCGACAACGGAGCAGCAAAAGAAGGGAACTGCAAAAGTTCTATGGAAGGCCTTTCAGTTTGCCTATAGAGTCTATACTTTTGCAGGCGGACACGATGATCGTGCTGACCAACTGACTAGAGAAATCGCTAACGAGATTCAGACTGATCCCGAACATTAGTTATGAAAGATTTTGTAAGAAATTCCAGATTAAGAAAAGAGGACCAAATTAACTGGAAAAAACACATAATCCTTGGAAAGGGACTCAATTCTTGTTCTGGAGTCACAATTCTGAATACATTTACTGACCTTTTCTTGTAATGTAAGATAGTAGAATACACAGAACGTTAATTATTACCAAACGAATAGGATTGTTTAAGTAGACAAATAGCAGGACATATTGAGCAAAACTTCAGCCTTTTCCTGCTGCTTTAATATGACATGCATTATACTATCTAAGTGGTCGGTTTTGTAATCTCTGTAAACCTTGTAGTCTTCCAAAATAGGACAGTAGATAATATCATGTACTATCTGCCTTTGGAACTGAAAAATCCTCGTCGGAAAATATATACGAGGAAAAATGATTTTCTTTTACTTTTCTTATGACTTGGAAAAATTGGCTTCCGTTGAAATCAAAGTCCAGGGAAAGACCGTCTTTCTACATGTATATAGAAAGACAGATAGAATTATAAAAAGGTAAAAAGTTTTAGTTGCAATATTAAAAATTTAGAAAAAGTGCTTTTATAACACTACCTAGTTGACATAAGTGCTAATATAACCTTTCAATATTCGAAAGTACCAATATAACCCTATATAGTTAGGGAAAGTGCCAATATAACCCTACAAGTTTTAAGAATGTGCTGATATAACCCAACAAACATTAGAAATGTGCTGATATAACCCTACAAACATTAGGAATGTGCGGATATAACCCAATAAGAATGCATAATATGCTGATATAACCCTACCTAATTTCAACGAACTATGGCGTTCCAGCTAACTATGAGGGTAAAATTGTCCACCCAATTTCAGAGTTAGCCCAAAGGGTAATTTGGTCAATTTACAAAGAGTCCACGTTGAAAAATTGAGGTCAATGCCGAAAATGGGGTCTGAGAGTTATATTGGCACTTTCATTAACTAGTTAGGGTTATACTTGCACTAAAAATTATGATAGGGTTATATTGGCACTTACTCAAGTAGATAGGATTATATTGACACTTATCCCAAAAATTTATTATGCAATGTGGAATAGTTATAAATTTATGAGTTGATTAATTAATTCATCCCAATTTTTCTTTTTTTTCTAAATTGTAATTTAAAATTTAATTTTTTCTCAACTTATAAAATGTGTCTTTTCAGGACACATACTCGCGTTGATGATCAGATTTTAATATCTAAGATAAGAAAGGGGGGAGCCCCCAATGATCAGATTAAAAGCATTACAACATCACAAAATTCTCTTGGATATTATTCAGATACTTCTCCGCTGTTCTCCACATTCTTCTGCTACTTCTCCTCTTATATTTCCCCCCAAAATAACCTTTTCAAATTCAGACTACTTCACTGCTCCTGCATATACTGCAACTGTTGAAATTGGGTAAGTTTCCTATTCTCAAATTTCTTCACGCGGACTGTAATTTTCATATTATTATGCATGCTGGGATTTTTGGGGAAATTCCTTTTGGTTTTGCGATTGCAGGATATTTTTAGAGTCTAACTATACTTGAGGGGTTTTGTGACTGAATTTCATTTCTGCTATATTTTAGGGTTCTTCCTTATCTTGGAATTTTTTTTGACATAATTGTAAATTGAGCAAATGATTTTGATGACCCCTTAATTATTACAATCGTCCACCTTTGACCCTTTATAAATTTTTTTGAACACTTTTGACCCTTCAACTTACAAAACTGCTGAATCTTGACCATTTCGCCAGGTCAAACCGCCAAGTCTGATCAAAGCGTCAGTTTTAGGGGTAAAATAGTCATTTCCCAATTCTTTCTTTCTTTTTTTGTTTTTCCATTCATCTTTTTTCTCTTTTTCCTTTCCCCCCTTCCCCTTCCCCTTCCCCTTCCTGCTCTCACCCATCGCCTCACCACATGTTCCTCTTCCCCGATGCCACCCATGTTCATCTTCCCCAACACCACCACCTTCCCCTTCCTTAACGCCACCCCTATTCCCCTTCCTCGATGCTACCCACTGTTCCCCTTCCCCGTAACGTAATCAAAGCCCATTTTTGCCTTCACTATTCCTCTTCTCCTTCCTAAGCCCTAACAGAAACTTGGTTAACTCTGGAGAGGAAATGGGGGTTTCAGGTGGTGGGGGCCGTGGGGGCAGCGAATTTCAGGTGGCGAGGTGGTGGGGTGGAGGGTTTCAGGTGGCGGGGTGGAGGGTTCCAAGTGACGGGGTGGAGGGGTGCGGAGGGTTTCAAGGGTGATGGGTTTTAGGTGGCAGGTTTCAGGGGTGGTGGGTTTCACATGATTCGTTCCAGGAAAGCTTCACAATTGAAACACCTTTGACAGACGAGCAACTAGAAATACTGAAAAAAGGTTACAGAGAGGGCAAGTAACCAACATAGGAATTGGAAGACAAATGTGGCAAATAGGTTTATTCACGATGTGGACAGAGGTATCAATAAAACAGGAATACCAGCGTAGGACAAGTACAAGTGGATGGATGAAGATGAATAGCACTTGTTTGAAAAGAGGCACTGGCACCCAGATTTTCAGGTATGATGAAAAAATTAATACTTGTAAAGAGCTATGTTGCCCACAAATTCTATTCAACTAATATTTTTATATAAAAATGATATCAGAGGCTCATGGTGACAAATATTGAACAAGGACAGGGATTACACGCACCACATGGGCAAAAGGGGTAATCGATACATCCGTGACAAATTGACTAAAGAGCTGAAGGAGGAGGAGAGAATTAAGTTGACCGTCGAGAGATTCACTGACAAGGAGATTGAGCAACAACTCAGTCAAAAGAATTTCACACCTGATAGATCTCTTGTCTACCTTCAGGCAAACAAAGATAAGAAAAGTTTATACACATCGAAAGAGGTTGAGATGATCTCATCTGAAGTTGTAAGTTACCCCAAAATAGACCATTTAAATTAATTTTTAAGTGTATTTCACATTATTCATATAAACAATTGCGTTCCTAAATTAAACGAGCTTAAGGAAAAATGAGTATTAGAACTGCAGCCGAGTGAAGACATCCCCATAAAAGTGACAAAGAAGAAGGATCACCCGAGCAGGTACATGGGAACTCAGACGAGTCTACCCACAGTGGTGGCTCTTTCTCATCTTTCCCTTAGCAAGCGTGATAGTAGTTCCTCAGCTAAAGAGACAGCCCAGAGGAGACCATCTAACGATCAACCGGTTGTGAAAGCCATGGTATCGTACCTGGAGCAATTGGTGAAGGGCTTAGCATCCACAAGTGGTGTTCAGATTCCGCCTGACAATCCCAAAAAGTTTGTAGAGAAGGCGATAGATGACATTGTTGCAACTGCTACAAATTCAGGTGAAAAGCCAAGCGACGGAGAAAGAGATGAAGAGGTACACCTTCAATAATCTATGCATGTCTTATACATTGAAATACACATATGAAATATCTCCATAACCATTTTATCTATTCACTAAAATAATATACGAACAAAATGGAGAACGTGTAACTCTTTTCATTAAAGACGTTGTTGGGAAGAAGAAAATTGTCGCCTATGGGCTGCGATAGGTATCTGGTCATTGGGATGCCCTACAAGGAAGTGTTTCTCGAGTGAGAGTATGCGAGCCAGTCCTCCATCCTAGGACGGGATTGCCCTCGGCAGACCACCACTTCGATAATGTTGAAGAGGTGCTCAATAGCGTAGTGGATTAGCCGGTGTCCATAATAGGCAAGGCAGATGAGCAATCGAGTGACATCGATGATGTCAATGCCGGAGGTAATACTGACGACGATGATGATGAGGTTATGATTCTCACTAGCGACGATGAGGTTATGATTCTCACTAGCGACGATGAGGTTATGATTCTCACTAGCGACGATGTGGTACATTCTTATAACACATTATTTTTCAATTCCTCAAAGTACTTTTGTGTATCCGTATTCATTAATCCTTGTATCAGGATACTGGCGAGCGAAAATCCCAGTCGATGGCTAATTTCCGGCCATCTACAAGACCAAGAATAAATAGGCTATCAAAATATGTAATGCACTAAAACGAGTACCATTATTATTCATTAGCAACGACATTTCAATACTACATGCTCAAGTGATCATTTTGTGTCATTTCACGCTCACAGATTGTCAACAAACGAGACCTGACAGATTGGTCGATCATGGAGAAATTCATAAAGGAAGCAAATGCCACTATCCTGGAAATGATAAAGAATAAGGACTGCATGTTCTTCCTAGTGTTCCAACCATCGACATTCACACGTCATTACACCTGCGGTGTTGGAATAGAAGTTCTAGTTGAGTTCGGGAAGAAACTGGAGAGCATGCATTCGATGACCTGGATCGATAATGCGCAGGTCGATGTGTGGATGAGGTGAGTTTCAAAACTTACAACCTTAATGTTTTTCAAATTATCAGGAATTCATTTTCATTATCATTAACGTTACAGGCACCTGTGGAAGAAAATATGGGAAACTAGTTCAGGCCGAGTCCAATTCTGCCCATCCAATTGTGGCAACCTGAACAACTTCGAGCAGAAGTCAAACTCCGTTTCAAACAAATTTTGGAAACAATGAAGGCAACGGATGTTGAGTTCTACATCGTACCCTACATAAGAATGTAAGTATTTCTTCCTGATAATTACATTCACATTTCAAATCACTTCCATTTCATTAATTTGTTAACATAATTTTCCGACAGCGATCATTGGTACCTCATCATTATCCGTCTCAGAGTGGAGGAGGTTTTCACTCTGGACACATTGTCAGGGGGTATCAAACCATCAAACTTGGTCGAACTCAGGGTCATTTCTAGGTATTTCAATCAATCAATTCAAAAATCCTAGTTTGGTAATATATGGTTAGAAGTAACCATTTTAATTTACTTTCTTGACAGGCTTGCTTGCGCATACCAAAGGGAAAAGAGAAAGACGAAGCCAGAACCCGACTACACCTGGAAATTCAACAACATCATGGTAAGTCATTATGTCATTTCATCCCTCAAATTATATGTTTAGGATTAGTAATTACATTTACCTTTCCTGTGCAGTACCGAACCCGGAATGGTTCGTGGCAATGCAGGAACTCCATCATGCTCTTCATGGAAGAATTTGTTAATCACCCAGAGACAAACAATATCTTGGAGGTAAACCTTGCATCTCAAAATTTGTATTATTGATCTCTAGTAAACGCAACGTTATTGACTAACAATGCAAGTTTGAAATTAACAGATTTTTCCAGAGGGCAAAGGGTCGTATCATGTGTACAAAATTCAAGGTGTAGCAAAGAGATGGTGTGGGGCTTGGCTCGGAGACTACCAGCAGCAGGTGAACACTACGTTGCAACTTCTGGATGATAAGAATGACATAATAGGTTGATGGTTTATTTTGAATAGCTGATGATATTAGAATTCTATGGATGATGTTTGATTATACTAAACTTGTGTGATTTTTTTACTTTGTTTCATTCCATTCTTAAGATACTTCTTCTATTTCATAGTTAGAATAATGTTCGCGTGTTTTGCGAGCATTATTTTTGTAATAGAATGTTTCAAGTTTCTTACCGTATTCAAAGGTTTCCAATTTATAATAGTTTACAAGTATCCCTGGCTGTCGTTGCCCCGGAAATGATCCGGGAGGGACCATCGAAAAACAAATTGGGCATTGCAATGTAGCCAAATAATACACCGGTATAAAATGCATGTACCGGTGTAAAAATAAATTACATTTAAAATAATTTATTTTACATTATTTAAATAATACCGGTGCATAAAGTATAGTAATACCGGTGTAAAAAAATACCGGTGCAACCTATTCCGGAGCAAAAAAAACAATATTCCAACTATAAAAGAAAGACCGGTGTTATATTTAATACATGTGTACAAATCACGGTTTTACACTGGTTCATATGTTAAATACCGGTGCAAAATGTCTACACCGATGTTCCAAATAATACTGGTGCAGATATATTGTGATTCCAAAATTTATACACCGGCCTAAGATGGCGGTGCAAATAATTTTCTACACCGGTCCATTTTACCGATGCAAATTTGTTGCATTTTGACACCCCTATACATACGCACCAGTATTTTGAGGGGCCAAAATACCGGTGCTATTGCCCTAAATTACTGGTGCAAATACCCTTGTCCTGCAATAGTGCAAGGATAGATTTCCCATACCCGTGATTGATGAGTTGCTAGAAGAATTACATGGGTCCTAGTATTTCTCCAAGCTGGATTTGAGGTCAGGCTATCATCAGATTCGAGTGAAAAAAGAAGACATTTGTAAGACGGCTTTTCAAACTCATAGTGGTCAATTCAAGTTTATTGCAATGCCTTTCGGGTTAACCAATGCCCCAACAACCTTTCAAGCTCTTATTAACCAGATTTTAACTGAATATTTTAGGAAAATTGTGTTGGTATTCTTTGATGATATTCTTGTGTATAGCAAATCCTTGAAAGATCACATCATTCATCTAAAGCCGGTTATGGAATTACTTAGAAAGCATCAACTCTTCACAAAAATGTCAAAATGCGTATTTGCTACACCAAGAGTTGAGTACTTCGGACAAGTTATTTGAGAGAATGGAATGAAGATGGCTACACAAAAGATTAAGTTAATTTTGCAGTGGCAATGTCCTCCTACGTTCAATGAACTTAGGGGTTTCTTGGGTCTCATAGGATACGACAGAAGGTTTATTGCTGGCTACTGTGTGATATATAAGCATCTTCACCATTTACTCAGAAATAATGCTTTCCAATGGAATGAGTCGGCCACTGTATTTTCTCAAAAATTAAAACATATCATGATATCAGCTCTGGTGTTGAAGATGCTCGAATTTTATAAAGATTTTTTCATAGAAACTGATGCCTCGTAGAATGAAATGGGAGGGGTACTAATGCAAGATCAACGACCAATTGCCTATCTTAGCAAAGCTTTTTGCCCTCGAAACAAATGTTTGTCAATTTATGAAAAAGAGTTATTGGCTCTTGTTATGGCCGTGGATAAGTGAAATACTACCACACCGGTATCAGACAGTAAAATTCGTCTTTACTAATTTTACTGTTATCCCTTATTCTGTTGCTGACTTATTCCTTCTTGTTGTAACAAAATATTCTCTAACCTAGTCTACAGGAATTGAACTTACGTAGAGTTAGAATAGGGAATTAGTTAGCAGACTCATTGTATAAATAGAAGTCTATACATGAATGCAAAATCAACGTTCGCAGTATACTTTCTGCGTCTTTCATTTTATGGTATCAGAGCATCGAAATATCATGGCTTCCGAAACCAATCAGATCACTCCTACCGCAAGCAATCAAATCCTCTTCACTGCTGCAGGAGGCGCCGCCGCAACACTGCAATTTCCGACGCTGGCTGTCAGACTCGACCACACCAATTACTCCTTATGGCGTAGTACTGTTCGATCAGCACTTGAAGCCTATGAACTTGAAGGCTTTCTCACTTCCGGTCCCGCACCGCCGCAAACTCCTTGGGAGGGTACCTCCGACGCTCAACCAAACCCAGCCTATACAACGTGGAGATGCAAGGACAAGCTGGTGCTGCTATGGCTGCGTTCCACCCTCACTGCTCCGTTGTTGGGCCACGTAGCTCGTGCTGTGTCCACTTCTGAGGTGTGGATCATGCTGTCACAAATGTTTACATCGCAAACTCGAGCCAAAGAGATGCATCTCAAACAACAGTTGCAACTCCTCACCAAAGGCTCTCTGACGATCATGGAGTACGTCGAGAAGAAGCGCAGCATTTCCGATGCCCTAGCTGAGTGCATGACCACGGTCTCCGATGAGGATTTTGTTGCTTTTATCCTCTTCGGTCTTGGTCCTGAATATGGAGGTTTCAAGACCGCCTTGAGCATGAGAACTGATCCCGTCTCGTCCAACGAACTACTTGGCTTGCTACTTCAAGAGGAGCAGCGGATTCTTGATTCATGCACTGATTCAACGGTGCCGTCGGCTCATCTGGCATATCGCAAAGGCAATTCTCAGCGGTCCACAGGAGCTGATTCATCCTCCAATGGTGAGTCTCCACGCACCATTTGCTAAATCTGTGGAAAGCCATATCACAGTGCTCGCAATTGCCATCAGCGACTCAATGTGATTAACTTTCCAGCCACCAACCGTCGTTCCGCCGACAAGCAACGTCAGTCTCATGCAACCAGCGGTGGCAAGCAAGCACACATGGTGTACACCAGTCCATCGGCATTGTCTGATCCATGGGTGGTTGACTCAGGAGCAACCAATCATGTCACAGCGGATCTTGGAGCACTCAATCTTCAGTCGGAGTACACTGGCACTGACAATCTGAAGGTTGGCAATGGTGAGTCCCTTCCCGTTACTCATGTTGGCTCTCATACTTTACCTGCTTTGCATGCTGCTAGTAATCCTCTCACCCTAAAAGATGTTTTAGTTGTTCCAAAAATTTCAAAGAACTTGATTAGTGTGTCTCAATTATGCAAGGATAATAATGTTTTTGTCGAGTTACATGCTAATTATTGTTTTGTTAAGAGTCTTCAGGGTCAGAAAATTCTCCTAATGGGACTTGGGACTTAGTTCCTAAGCCCTCTACTTCTAATATTGTTGGCTGCAAGTGGATTTTCATGCTCAAACAGAAGGCGGATGGCTCCATTGATCGCTACAAAGCTCGGTTAGTGGCAAAGGGATTTAATCAAGAAGAGGGAGTGGATTACTTTGATACATTTAGCCCAGTTATAAAACCAACCACCATTCGCCTTGTCCTCAGCATTGCCATCACTCAACAATCGTCTCTTCGGCAAGTTGATATTAACAATGCATTCCTCAACGGTGATCTGGCCGAAACTGTGTATATGCAACAACCGCCTGGTTTTGTCTCCTCTTCTCATCCCTCGTATGTGTGCAAGTTGAAGAAAGCGCTCTATGGTCTTAAACAAGCTCCCCGAGCTTGGTTTCAGAAACTCAGTCACGCACTTCTTCGCCATGGCTTCAAGCAGTGCATCTCGGATACCTCGCTATACATCAAACGTCATGGACGTGATGTCATTTATGTCCTCGTATACGTCGATGATCTTATTATCACAGGCTCTCACACCAAGTTTGTTGATGACTTTGTTACCTATTTGAACTCGGTGTTCTCGCTCAAAGACTTGGGTCGGCTTAATTTCTTTCTTGGTGTTGAAGTTAACCATCTTCCTGGAGGGTTGCTTCTCACCCAGAAAAAGTACATCCTGGAACTCCTCGATCGTAGTGGCATGGCTGGTGCAAAACCAATTTCATCTCCGGCTCTCCCTGGCTCCCGTCTCCTTGCTACAGGTGATCTTTTCCGTGATCAGCACCTCTATCGGAGTGTCGTCGGAGCCCTCCAGTATGCAACCATCACTCGGCCGGAGATTACTTACGCTGTAAGCCGCGTCTGCCAGTTCATGCATCGTCCCACTGAAGCCCACTGGTCGGCGGTTAAAAGAATCCTTCGGTACTTAAAGGGGACCATCGGAGCTGGTCTCTATTTCCGGCCTTCCCGAGACTCACGTTTGTTGTGTTACACCGACGCCGGATGGATTTCTGACCCCGACGATTGCAGGTCGCAGCACGGCTTCTCTATTTATTTTGGCAACAACCTGATTAGCTGGTCCTCCAAGAAGCAAAGTGCAGTAGCTCGCTCGAGCACAGAGGCCGAATACCACGCTATTGCGTTCGCTGCCACTGAAATAATGTGGTTACAGCAGCTGTTAAAAGAGATGAATATCTCTACTAACGGGCCGCCGACTGTATTCTGTGATAACTTAAGTGCGACCTATCTCACAGTCAATCCAGTTCTTCATCACCGCTCCAAGCACATCAAGCTCGATTTTCACTTCGTTCGGGAACAAGTTCAAGATGGTACTCTGGTGGTCCGGCACGTGAACTCAGAAAATCAGGTAGCCGACATCTTTACGAAAGCGGTTGGGACTTCCAGGTTCAAAGATTTGCGTTCCAAGCTTCTTGTTCGAAACCGAACATGAGCTTGCGGGAGGGTATCAGACAGTAAAATTCGTCTTTACTAATTTTACTGTTATCCCTTATTCTGTTGCTGACTTATTCCTTCTTGTTGTAACAAAATATTCTCTAACCTAGTCTACAGGAATTGAACTTACGTAGAGTTAGAATAGGGAATTAGTTAGCAGACTCATTGTATAAATAGAAGTCTATACATGAAGGCAAAATCAACCTTCGCAGTATACTTTCTGCGTCTTTCATTTTAACCGGTAACCACTTTATTATCAAGATGGATTACTAAAGCTTGAAATACTTTATCGAACAAAAATTGACCAATGCCCTACAACACAAGTGGGTTACAAAGTTACTTGGCCTTGATTTCGAGATTCAGTACAAGTCAGGGGCATCTAATATAGCTGCAGATTCCTTATCACGAAGACCAAAAGAACCCAATGTTACAAAGGAAAAGCAAAATATGGAATCACCGCTACAGACTGAATCAAAAGCACAAGCAATTAAAAGAAGCAAACTTAACTTCTTTGAAAATACTCAGTGGTGCCACCTTGCAGCCACGTCAATGCCAACAAGAAGAAATTCAAATGAGTACATCAGGGCAGGATCAGAGACCATTAACTCCCTTTGTTCCGCACAATTCTGAGCAAACCCTCGCGGATTCTGAGGTGCAGTGGAATTATGAACATGAAGCTGGCCTTCAGCAAGGAATATTGTTAGCAGCCGATTCAGACGTGGGAATGGGGTGGAATGAGGAGACTGGAACTGATAGTTATATTAACAGCCTTCAGGAGGACATGAGCACAAGAACAAAGCCACCAGCATTGCAGAATGGGACTAGAAAAGATTGATAAGAAAAAGTCACAGCTACAGAATGGGGAGAACAAAGGGATAAACATTGATCACCTTCATCAAGCGCCATTAGTGAGTGGAAAAAGTATTATCATTGTAAAGGCTACAGCTTCTTCACTCATACCACTATGGATGACTCAGATTGAAGATGGCTATCAAGGTGATACTCGGGCTCAAGAATTAATAGTTGGAGTAATTACCAAGAGAGTGTTATGTCTTTTCTTTTGGTCGGGTATGAAAGAAAATATTATTCACTTTTTAGTGTGCCAAAGAAATGAATCAGAGACTTTTTCTAGTCCCGGGTTGCTCCAACCCCTCCCAGTTCCTTCCCAAGCTTGGAGACAAGTAACGATGGATTTTATAGAGAAGCTCCTTGTGTCGCAAGGCTCGGACACTATCTTAGCTCTGGTGGATAGATTTACCAAGTATGTCACTTCGTCAGTCTTAAACATCCATTACCGCGACGGGAGTGGCTAAACCAGTGGCGGAACTAGGGGGGGGGGGGGGGGGGGGCGAGGGGGTGCTAGCGCCTCCCCTAAGATCCGGCGGCCCGGAATTTAGGCCTAGGGCCACCGGAAGCCACCGGATTCCGCCCCCCCTTGAGTTGTCGTCATTGCCGGAGCGAGGGAGTGGCTGGGGAGGTGCCGAGGTGGAGGCGAGCAGCGGCGTGAGAGGCGGAGGCGCGCAGCGGCGTGAAGGCGGAGGCGCGCAGCGGCGTGCGTGAGAGGCGGAGCCGCGGTGGCGCGCGCAGCGGCGAGAGCAAGGCGGGAGGGAAGAAAGCTGAGGAAGACAACGTTTTTTTAATTTTTTTTGGTATAACTAAACAAAACGACGTCGTTTTGGCTAAGTGAAACGACGTCGTTTTGCTTAGCGGGTTAAAAAAAATAAAAGGCCAATTGGGCTGAGCCCAATTGGCCCAAACAAAATTAATAACCTAACCTAATAAACTAAGGCAAACGAAGTAGCAGCAAGAAACTAAGGCAGACTAAGGCCAAACTTGCCTCTCTATTCTCCAAGACTCCAAATCCGCCACTGCGCACACACCGCCGCCGCCACCTGCCGCTCCATCCCTTCGCCCCCCCTAACATATACTCCTGGTTCCGCCACTGGGCTAAACTATACTTCAATGAAGTCTGCGAACTACACGGCTTTTTGGATAGAATTGCATCCGACCGAGATAGAGTGTTCACAAGCAACTTTTGGAAGGAGCTGATGGCAGTGCTCGAAGTTCAACTTCAATTCAGCTCGGCTTACCACCCTCAAACATATGGTCAAAGGGAGCTTGTCAATCAAGTTTTAGAGAATTACTTGAGATGCTTTTGCGAAGATAAGCCCAGCTCTTAGAAGCAGTGGTTAGGCTTTTCCAAGCATTGGCGGATCTATTGATATGCGAGGTAGGGCTCCAGCCCTACCTCGGTCGCCGGCCGGAGCTAGGAGGAGGCGGGAGCGCGTCTCCGGTGCGGCGGCAGCAAGGGCCAAGCCCTGCTCGCCGGAGAAGAAGGCCGCGCTGCGGCCTTCTTTTTTTTTAAGTCATACGTGTTGGAAAATGATGGTTAAAAGGTTGAAATTTGTCAACTTTTTGGGCTTCATTTTGAGTAGGACCCGAATGGATTTTGGGTCAATGGATGTCATTTTTGGGTTCTCCTCCGCGAGTACTATAAAATCGACTATTTAAACTCTCAAAACGGATCAAGGGTGAATGAGATATAAATGTTTTAAATATCACTCTTGAAAGAGGAAAAAATGGGCGAAAATTGGCTCAGGTAATTTTCTCTGTACTGTCCAAAATGCGTATGGACCGCATGGAAGTCTCTGGAAGGCCCAACCGCATAGTATATATGGAATTACTTGTGTGTAATTCTTAAGAGATAAGAACAAAATATTTCCATATTTTGTGAGATATCTTGTCTTAAATAAATATGCGGTTTACCATGTTTAATATGATGAAGAATATTAGTACAAATATTTCTTCCTTTTCCAGCAGATTTGATTCGAGTATTCATGGAATGTCTCGGATTTGATGAGTTGGTGATTGGAGAATATTCTTCTCTAATTACAGAAAAATCAGAATATCATGTTTCCATGATTAGGGTCTCTTAGAGTAGTATAAATAGAGCCTCTAAGTCAGTCAGAAAACTCGCACCATTCTCAAGTTCCTCATTTATTCTAAACTTGAGTCTCACTTCTTTCTGTCTCTGTCGGTGATAGTCCTTCGGGCCTTGCGTGAATCCCAGGTAACTCTTAAATGTTAATTGTTGCCTGCGATGGTTTTATCCTAGGGAACGATGTCCACGACGGGACTCATTCGTTTCAAGGGCAGCGAGTGTTACTCGTGACTCCATCAATTTGTGATTACTTGAAACGTGATTCATGCTTTGATTATTTGTAATTTAAGCTATTCAATTGTATGCTTGAATAATTAATAAAATTGTATTATTCTTGCATATATTAAGTGCTCGTTCAAATTTTTATTATTTGATTTTCGCATGATATAATCAATATATGTCCAACAGTCTTGAAACGAATGAAATTTGTTGATGTATATTGATTTGGTAAAAAAAAAAGATGCATGCGGAAGGTTAGTTTATGCATGCAGATATATATATTGATTGCGTAAATTTCCAAATTTTCCATGAAGAATATGCATGTGTCATAGTCAAAATAATCATGCTGGAAAGATGCTTGCATACCATATTTATGCATGTATGGTAATAATACATTAGAATGAAGTCACCAGTTTGACGAAAATATGTTGTAATTGGTATGTGCATAATTGGTATGTGCATAATAGGTATGTGCATAATTGGTATGTGCATAGTTACGAAAAATTTGTTCCGTAAACTTGCCTGATATGCTTATTAATTGGCATACCATATTTATCCGATCTGTTTGCAAAATTATGCATACGATTTGTAATTCTGGGCAAATCATGGAAATTGTATGTTTGAAAAAATATGCATGCTAATGGTTTTGGTTATTTACAACAAAATTAAATTGAGCAATTTGTTATGTATAATTGTTTAAAAATATTATACTACAATATGTCATGTGTACTTATATTTAATGGTGAATAATTTTGTATGTACACATTGATGAATCCCAGAACCATGTCGAGCAATGATGCTGCGAAGACTACCCCTGGGGTGATGCCTCTTGTGGCTGTTCCTCATGCTGAGAAACCCGAGAAGTTCAATAATGGAATGAACTTCAAGATGTGGCAACAGAAGATGCTCTTCTACTTGTCCACTATGGGTTTGGAACGTTACGTTCACGAAGATCGTCCCGTTGTGGATGAGAATAGCGCTAAGAAAGTTCAAGATGCTGCGGTGGAGTGGAACTCTAAGGAGTATATCTGCCGCAACATCCTTTTGAATAGCCTTCACGATGCCATTTGGAATGTGTATGAGGTGAAGGAACCTTCTAAGGTGTTGTGGGAAACTCTTGACCAAGAGTACAGGGGTGAGGAAGTTGGATCCAAGAAGTGGGTCGTCGGCAAGTTCCTCGACTACAAGATGGTTGATGCCAAGTCTGTGGTCAGTCAAGCTCAAGAGCTTCAAATGATGATCAATGAGCTGATAGCCGAGAAGATGACAATGTGTGAGACTCTCCAAGTCTATTGCATCATTGAGAAGCTGCCTCCAAGTTGGAAGGACTTCAAGAGTTATCTGAAACACAAGCGAAAGGTGATGACCATGAGGGATCTGATCCAAAAGCTTCGTGTTGAGGAGGATAATCGCATCTCTGAAAAGAGGATGAATGGATCTGTGCCTGTGGCAAGGGCCAATCTTGTGGAGGTTGGTGGGAGCTCCAAGTCAAAGAAGCCCAAGGCAAAGAAGGGATCCAAGTTGGGAGCTAAGGGTGGAGTTTCGAAGAAGTCGAAGTTCACTGGCAAGTGCTATAATTGCAACCTCGTTGGCCACAAGTCCTCCGAGTGTAAGAAGCCAAAGAATGCCAAGAATGAGGCAAACATGGTTGAAAATCTGTCACGAGATGTGAATAACATCGATCTGTGTGCTGTAATTTCTGAAGTCAGCATGGTGGACTCCAATCCAAAGGAATGGTGGATTGACACTGGTGCTACGAAGCACATTTGCTCTGTCAAGGAAGTGTTCTCAAACTTCAAGGCAATTGAAGATGGAGAGACCATCTACATGGGCAACTCTGCAACTTCCATGGTGAAAGGCCGTGGCACTGTGGTGCTAAAGATGACGTCTGGGAAGGAGTTGACTTTGAAGAATGTTTTGTATGTGCCAGACATTCGCAAGAACCTTGTGTCCGGTTCTATGTTGATCAAGCATGGCTTTAAGCTAGTGTTTGAGTCTGATAAGTTAGTCTTGTCAAAGCAAGGTATGTTTGTAGGCAAAGGTTATGAGCTAGATGGTATGTTCAAGTTGAACACCATGGTTGTACCTCCTAAGAAAGATGAAATGAATGCTTCTTCTTCTGCTTACACGATTGAGTCTTCCAATTTATGGCATGGTAGACTAGGACACGTTAATTATGATTCGATAAGAAGATTAATTAAAATGGAGAACATACCTAACATGGAAATTGATGCAAATCATAAGTGTGAAACTTGTGTTGAAGCTAAGATGACTCGAACGTCTTTCAAACAAGTTAAACGAAGCACGAAACCTCTTGAGTTGATACATACCGATATCTGTGATCTCAAGTTCGTGCAAACAAGAGGAGGTAACAAGTATTTCATCACTTTCGTGGATGATTGTACGAAATACTGCTATGTGTACTTGCTGAAAAGCAAAGATGAGGCAATTGAGAAATTTGTTCTCTACAAAACGGAAGTTGAAAATCAACTTGATAAGAAGATCAAGGTGATTAGAAGTGACCGTGGAGGTGAATATGTAGAGCCATTTAGGGACTATTGTTCTGAACATGGCATTATTCACGAGGTCACTGCCCCCTACTCACCTCAATCTAATGGTGTGGCTGAACGTAAAAATCGCACTCTTAAAGAAATGATGAATGCGATGTTGATAAGTTCTGGGTTGCCACAGAGCATGTGGGGGGAGGCTATTTTGATGGCCAACTATCTTTTGAATAAGATACCCCGTAAGGATGAGAAAGCAACTCCTCATGAGTTGTGGAAAGGCACGAAGCCATCCTTTACGTACTTGCGAATGTGGGGGTGCCTTGCGAAGGTATTAATCCCAACCCCCAAGAAGTTAAAGATCGGACCTAAAACGGTTGACTGTATCTTTATAGGATATGCACATGAGAGTAGTGCTTATCGCTTCCTTGTACATGAATCTCATCATCCCGAGATTCACAAGAACACGATCATGGAATCAAGAAATGCAAATTTCTTTGAGGATGTGTTCCCTGCTAAGGAAAGGGTCGAATCGTCAAAAAGGACCATTGAGTCATTAGACGAAGGCATAGTAATTCCTGACGATCTCGAGGATCAAGAGGAAGAAGTGGATGAACCTAGACGAAGTAAACGGATTAGGACGGAAAAAACATTTGGTCCTGATTATCTAACGTTTATGCTTGAAAGTGAGCCACAAAGCTATAAAGAAGCTGTGAATTCGTCTGAGGGGCCTATGTGGAAAGAAGCGATTAAAAGCGAAATCGACTCGATTCTACATAATCATACTTGGGAGCTAGTGGACTTACCTCCGAGGTGTAAACCACTAGGCTACAAATGGATCTTCAAGAAGAAGATGAGAGCAGATGGCTCGATTGACAAGTATAAAGCTAGACTTGTAATCAAAGGTTATAGACAAAAGGAAGGTCTTGACTACTTTGATACTTATTCTCCAGTCACGAGAATAAGCTCCATTAGAATGATACTTGCTATCGCCGCACTGCGTAAGCTTGAGGTTCATCAAATGGATGTGAAGACTGCCTTCTTGAATGGAGATTTAGAGGAAGAAATCTACATGGAGCAACCTGAGGGGTTTATGGCTCCCGGTCAAGGAGGAAAAGTCTGCAAGTTGGTGAAATCATTGTATGGTCTCAAACAAGCACCAAAGCAATGGCATGAGAAGTTTGACCATGTCGTCCTTGCCAATGGTTTCAAAATAAATGAGTGTGATGAGTGCATCTATGTGAAAGACACGGAAAATGGATATGTAATCCTATGTTTATATGTAGATGACTTGCTCATTGTGGGTAGTAATGAAAAGATGATCAAATCTACCAAGGACATGTTGAATTCTTGTTTTGACATGAAGGATATGGGACTGGTGGATGTGATCTTGGGGATAAAGATCATCCGAAGCTCTGATGGTATCACCTTAACCCAGTCTCATTATGTAGATAAAATCCTTGAGAAATTCAACAAGAATGACTCAGAGGTGGCGATGACTCCAATAGATCCGAATTTGCATCTACGAAAGAACAAATTGGAGGCTATTAATCAGGTGGAGTACTCGAGAGTCATTGGGAGTCTGATGTACTTGATGAGTTGTACTAGACCAGACATTGCCTACACTGTAAGTAGGTTGAGTAGATACACGAGTAACCCCAGTATGACTCACTGGAAAGCAATAACTAGAGTATTGAGATATCTACGTTATACTCGTGATTATGGTCTACATTATTCGAGTTATCCAGCTGTAGTTGAAGGATACAGTGATGCAAACTGGATACACGATATAAAGGACCTGAAATCCACTAGTGGGTATGTATTTACACTAGGTGGAGGAGCAGTCTCGTGGAAGTCCTCTAAACAAACGGTTATTACTCGATCCACGATGGAATCTGAGGTTGTTGCCTTAGATAAGGCGGGTGAGGAGGCCGAATGGCTCCGTCAATTCGTAGAGGACATTCCTAGATGGCCGAAGCCTGTGCCAGCCATATGTATACATTGTGATAGTGTATCTGCTATTGGAAAGGCTCAGAATATGCTCTATAATGGGAAGTCTCGTCATATTCGACGGAGACATAGTTCCATAAGACAACTTCTCTCAACTGGAGTGATCACAATTGACTATGTAAGGTCGAAGGACAACATAGCCGATCCCTTGACTAAAGGGTTGAATCGAGAGATAGTTGAAACATCATCGAGAGGAATGGGACTGAAGTCCATTAAATGATGGGTTACGTACGTGGACACCCAACCTATGTGACTGGAGATCCCAAGATCTAGGTTCAAAGGGACAACTAAACTGCAAAGACCCATTGCGATCACTGTGGGGGTTTCATACCTCCTGTCCTATTCCTATGATGAAGAAACAGTGCTGTGAATGGAGGTTAAGCATTAGGTTGCTTTTAATGGTTCATGGCATCAAGTGTGTAGTACTTGAAAGAGCGCATAGTTTCTGGAACTGCTCTTACGCCAAGAATCACCTATGTAAGCGAGAAGTGTGGCCGCTTCGAAAGGGAATTGTTGGGACGCAATTCTTTAGAAACCTTACAGAACTAGGCGTGTGCCATGGCCTGATTAATGGACACAACCGAGGAAAGCGCAAGGGCTAGGAAAGATGTCTGTGGGAAGTGCATTGTCGTTCACACAAGCGGTTGGGGAAGTTCAAGGACATCGCGTCTACTTCCTAACCAGTGGGCTAAGTGTACTCTCTCAAGGGAAAGTTCAAAGGGTGACACCTACTTATCCTATGCAGCATCTATGCCGTCGAAATGAATCTATCACCAAGTTAAACTCTGTGTCTGACGTGATTGTTCTGATTCCTACATCAATATCTATTCATGTGGGGGATTGTTGGAAAATGATGGTTAAAAGGTTGAAATTTGTCAACTTTTTGGGCTTCGTTTTGAGTAGGACCCGAATGGATTTTGGGTCAATGGATGTCATTTTTGGGTTCTCCTCCGCGAGTACTATAAAATCGACTATTTAAACTCTCAAAACGGATCAAGGGTGAATGAGATATAAATGTTTTAAATATCACTCTTGAAAGAGGAAAAAATGGGCGAAAATTGGCTCAGGTAATTTTCTCTGGACTGTCCAAAATGCGTATGGACCGCATAGAAGTCTCTGGAAGGCCCAACCGCATAGTATATATGGAATTACTTGTGTGTAATTCTTAAGAGATAAGAACAAAATATTTCCATATTTTGTGAGATATCTTGTCTTAAATAAATATGCGGTTTACCATATTTAATATGATGAAGAAATGGATTGTTGAATTGTTGGAAAATGATGGTTAAAAGGTTGAAATTCGTCAACTTTTTGGGCTTCGTTTGGAGTGGGACCCGAACGGATTTTGGGTCAATGGATGTCATTTTTGGGTTCTCCTCCGCGAGTACTATAAAATCGACTATTTAAACTCTCAAAACGGATCAAGGGTGAATGAGATATGAATGTTTTAATTTCACTCTTGAAAGAGGAAAAAAATGGGCGAAAATTGGCCCAGGTAATTTTCTCTGGACTGTCCAAAATGTGTATGGATCGCATGGAAGTCTTATGAAGGCCCAACCGCATAGTATATATGGAATTACTTGTGTGTAATTCTTAAGAGATAAGTACAAAATACTTCCATATTTTGTGAGATATCTTGTCTTAAATAAATATGCGGTTTACCATGTTTAATATGATGAAGAATATTTGTACAAATATTTCTTCCTTTTCCAGCAGATATGATTCGAGTATTCATGGAATGTCTCGGATTTGGTGAGTTGGTGATTGGAGAATATTCTTCTCTAATTACAGAAAATCAGAATATCATGTTTCCATGATTAGGGTCTCTTAGAGTAGTATAAATAGAGCCTCTAAGTCAGTCAGAAAATTCGCACCATTCTCAAGTTCCTCATTTATTCTAAACTTGAGTCTTCTGTCTGTCTTTCTCGAAGTTTCCATTTGGTGCTATGTCGAGGTGATAGTCCTTCGGGCCTTGCGTGAATCCGAGGTAACTCTTACATGTTAATTGTTACCTTCGATGGTTTTATCCTAGGGAACGATGTCCACGACGGGAGTCATTCGTTTCAAGGGCAGCGAGTGTTACTCGTGACTCCATCATTACTTGAAACATGATTTATGCTTTGATTATTTATAATTTAAGCTTTTCGATTGTATGCTTGAATAATTAATAAAAGTCTATTATTCTTGCATATATTAATTGCTCGTTCAATTTTGTTATTTGATTTTTCCGTATGATATAATCAATATATGTCCAACAGTCTTGAAACGAATGATATTTGTTGAATTATATTGATTCCAAAAATTTGCAAACGAAATATGCTGCACGCGGACATGGCATGAAAAATTGCATATTGTTTTCGTCAAAACAGTTTACTGGAAAGCCTGAATATATTGAGGTGGATGCATGTTATTGATACACATGCTAATGGAAATTATGCATGCCAATGGAAATTATGCATGTCAATGGTTTTGGTTATTTACAACAAAATCATATTGAGCAATTTGTTATGTATAATTATTTAAAATATTATACTACGATATTTGAGATTTGTACATATATTTAACGATGGAAATCTTTTGTATGTACGCATTGGTGAATCCGAGTATACACGGTTGTATCTCTCTTATGGAAGAGAAACTAGGCATGGAGATACAGCAGGATTTGCTTGGCAACATGAATGAATCAAGAGTGTAACCACGGTTGTGCTAACTATGGTACGTATACACGTTGATTAAAGTGAATCATGACATATGCTTTATATACATATATTGCTTGGATTATATTTGATAACCATTTGCGTGAATCTGGGCGTGTGAACAAGACTTTGTTACAAAGAGTGTTATGTGAATAATATGTGCACATATATGTCCAGTACACTAAGGCTATTGAATTTGATAGTAAATGGATTTGGTTATATTAATCCCTTAATTATGTGGGAAAATGAGTTGAGCAAGTATGTTAAATTACATGGCGCAATTATGGAAATATGCTAATTCCGTGATATTCATGCTTATGAGATTAAATGTTGATATGGGGAGAAATCATATTTGATTCTTTGCATGAAAGATTGGATTAAATTGGGAAAAACATGACATGAGTTTAGAATATGAGATCAGACATTATTATTCAATTACATGAAAGCAGTACATATGTTTGGAAATTATGAGACATGTTTAATTTCCGAAGCCCTTGAAATGTTAGAGTATTTGCTTAAATACTTGATCAAATGTAGAAATACCTATTTTGCAAGGTATAATAATTTGGTTGTGTGGGCTGCTCATGTTGGTTAAAGGTTTAAACCATATTTGTGTGAGAATGTGCTGCTAGTGATTCATGACTTTTATATGCTTGGTCTGAGAATCGCATGCGAAAAAATGGTAAACTTCATTTGCACTTAAACATGACATCTCTTCCCAAGAGTGTAATATATTCGTGCATGAATGAAGTATATGACATTGGGCTATTTGATCCATGATGTGCTCTCGTTCATTTAGGGACTTGATTTAGCTGCATATATAAAAATTTTAGATCTATGTTGTGTCTAAAATTGGACTATGCTTTTATATGCTATGATTGTATTAATTGTTTGGGAAAGTGCCTTTTTTTTATGCAATGAAAGGTTCGACAAGGCTTGTCCCAATAATTGGCTATCTTGATTGATCATTTACGAGCATATGGCTCACAAGTGACAATTGTTAGATTGCACAGATAGAGCATATGGGCTCGAAGTTCAACATATTCTGGTTATTTTGTATGACCTGAAAAATGTGAACATGAAGACATTAGTTTACGACTATGTCTAGGGTATTGGTTCTTGTGAACCATGGTATAAACACTAAAGCATGAGTTATCATGACTATGCTAAAAACCTTTGATTATTTGTAATCAAAGAATTGAGGGGAAAATCTCAAGAATTTGGTTGGGAAAACTAAGAATCCTGAGAATGGGAATCCCAAGACTTTTGGTCAAATCTCTTGATTTATGGTTGAAAAATCTAAGAATCATGAGATAGGGAATCCCAAGACATTTGGTCAATTCTCTAGATTTTTGGTTGGAAAGCCTTATAATTCTGAGATGAGAAATCCTAAGACATTCAGTCTAGAAACCCCAAGACACGAGGTTTTGAGAAACTTAACACATGTGGGAATGTTTAATAAAACCAGCCCAATGTGGGGGGCAGACAAACACCTAAAAATTCAACGACGATATGAATTTTGATAGGTACTTGAGGTGAAAAGTCGTCACGAGAGATTTGAATCAAGTTGATCAAGTCGGGAGGACTTTAACTCGAACCAAAAAGGTAAACCCAAAATTGAGTCAAGCAATGCACTCAAACTTGAGTCGAGCAATGAACTTTAATGTGTTTCGAGCATAAAGGCACTCAAGTTTGATTTGAGTTGTCTGAAAGTAAAGTGCAGTTGTACTGAAACTTGGCTTTAAAATGGGCATGAAATTGTGTGGAGTTGGTAAACTCACACTGCGCCCTAGTGAGAGTTAATCGAATCCTCGATTGATTGATACTACATTGGTGGTGGTATTGGTCATGGGAGGAAGAACGATTAATTGAGATCGGGAAGTTTAGTTATCTCTAATCCCAAGGGAGTTGAAGGAATAAGAGAGACTTTCATGATAAAAGATCAATACATTAAGGTGTTTTGATTGTTGAAATGATCTAGCCCTAAAAGAAATTTGATGGGTAAGAACCTAGTGTTTGATTTATTATTGAACACACGGACTTTTAGTATGTTGGGTTTGTATATTAACGAAACCACTTACGTGATGCACAGAAAACATATGAGGTTATCTGTGACCATGATGTGAATACATAGAATCCATTGGGAAATGTGATTCACAATGTAGACATTTGCAAGATCATTGCTAGAAATGATCAAGCGTTGTGGGGGAGCCTTTAAGTTGGCTGGCGATCTTTTAAATAAGATACCCCAAGAAGGAGGAAAATAAAGCTCCTTATAGAGCCATCCTAAAAGTTCTTTCGAATGTGTGGGTTGGCATATTGCGAATGTAGTAAAAGGAATACTTAAACAGTATCTTTACTAGATATGCACAATGTTGAAGTGCTATCAATTTCTTGAAATTCACAAGAAATATTATGCAGAAACTAAAAATATATCTTGATGGAAAGTGTATTTTGTGGAAGTTTCTGTTAAAGATCCTGATTTATCTTAAATGGACTTAAGAGTCAATAGATGAAATCATTAAGGATCAGGAATAAACCAACGAAGGAAACGAGATTCCATGAAATAATTTTTGTGGAAAGTGGTGATCAATAGAGAGATTGATCTACCATGAGTGCAAATCACTAGAGTACTAGTAGATTTGAACAATTAGTAAGTATATTTGTGTACTTGATGGGTGTTCTCTAGGCGTGAGAATGAGTCCAGGGGTGATGGTATTTGCTATCAAAGCTTTGTGAAAGCTAGAAGTACATCTAATGGACCTAAATGGTTATTTGGAGATTTAGATATTAAAATCTGAATGGAGCAAAATGATAAGCTCAATGCTCCTAAATGACCCATCATGTGACCAAACTAATTGTTGTTTAGCCAGTGATATTAAATCAATGAGTTTGATGAAGGCGGATATGCTAAGGGACACGAAAAATGACCATGTCATTTATGTCTTTGAATTAATGGTTTTCTCATTGATAGAAAAATTGATACGATGATTGAGTCTCTTGGAGATATGTCGTATTCAATGGAATGACTCTAAACATTATGAGTTACTTTTTTTGTAAAAGTGAGGTGTCTCTTAAGAAGAGAACTCAAGAGTCATTGATAGTCTGTTGTACTTATTAAAGTGCACATTAGACAATTCTTACAATGGATAGTAAGATGATACACGAGTAATCTAGAAAAGATCACTGGAAACTAGCTGTGTGTGAGACTCGTGGATATGGCTTGAGTTGTGTAGAGAAATGGTTCTCTCTTGCTAGATTCATAGAGGAATCTAAGTCCATTGTGTTGGAAAAAAATTGGGAAAGATATACCCTAGGATGACCAAAGCAGTTTTATGCGTATTGGACTGTTGGACATATATTGATTATATCATACGGAAAAATCAAATAACAAAATTGAACGAGCAATTAATATATGCAAGAATAATAGACTTTTATTAATTATTCAAGCATACAATCGAAAAGATTAAATTATAAATAATCAAAGCATAAATCATGTTTCAAGTAATGATGGAGTCACGAGTAACACTCGCTGCCCTTGAAACGAATGAGTCCCGTCGTGGACATCGTTCCCTAGGATAAAACCATCGAAGGTAACAATTAACATGTAAGAGTTACCTCGGATTCACGCAAGGCCCGAAGGACTATCACCTCGACAGAGCACCAAATGGAAACTTCGAGAAAGACAGACAGAAGACTCAAGTTTAGAATAAATGAGGAACTTGAGAATGGTGCGAATTTTCTGATTGACTTAGAGGCTCTATTTATACTACTCTAAGAGACCCTAATCATGGAAACATGATATTCTGATTTTCTATAATTAGAGAAGAATATTCTCCAATCACCAACTCACCAAATCCGAGACATTCCATGAATACTCGAATCATATCTGCTGGAAAAGGAAGAAATATTTGTACAAATATTCTTCATCATATTAAACATGGTAAACCACATATTTATTTAAGACAAGATATCTCACAAAATATGGAAGTATTTTGTACTTATCTCTTAAGAATTACACACAAGTAATTCCATATATACTATGCGGTTGGGCCTTCATAAGACTTCCATGCGATCCATACACATTTTGGACAGTCCAGAGAAAATTACCTGGGCCAATTTTCGCCCATTTTTTTCCTCTTTCAAGAGTGAAATTAAAACATTCATATCTCATTCACCCTTGATCCGTTTTGAGAGTTTAAATAGTCGATTTTATAGTACTCGCGGAGGAGAACCCAAAAATGACATCCATTGACCCAAAATCCGTTCGGGTCCCACTCCAAACGAAGCCCAAAAAGTTGACGAATTTCAACCTTTTAGTGAAACGACGTCGTTTCGTTTGGCTTTATTTTTTTAATACCTAAGTAGTAAAACGACGTCGTTTCACTAAGTAATATGAAAAAAAAAAGAAATCAGAAATGGATTGGGCCAAAAACTGAGCCCAATCCAATAGCCAATTAATCCATTCTATAAATGCTGGAGGCGAGAAGGACAGCAAGGCAGCACCAGCACTCCTCCTTCCTCTGCCTCACTCGCTCTCAGCCCCGTCGCCGCCGCCGCGCCACCGCCGTCCGCCACCGATTGCTGCTTGCCTGCCTCGTCCCGCCGCCTCTCCAAACCTGAAACCACGGTAAGTCTCTCTTCTCTTTATGCTAATATTTATTAATTTTAGGGTTTATAATTTATTGTCTTTTTCATTTATTTCTTCAAAACTTAAATATATGTATAATGTGAACATGATTTTTAGATTGGATGTTGAATTGAATTTATATGGTTGTATTATATATGATTGTTGAAGTTTAGTTGAATTGCATAAATTGATTTAGTTGAATTGCATATTTAGTTGGAATTTAGTTGAAATTATAATTGTTTGATTTATTTTGTATAATTGTATGTGAAAATGAAATTGTCAATTTGTCATAATCGGTTTATGGAATTATCAATTAGGGATATTTGTTAAATTGAATTTAGATGAATATGATTTTATGAACTTTTTGTTATCTCAATTTGTTATTGTTTCGTAACTCTTTTAGATTTTTTAAAAATAAATCAATTTGTTATTGTTATCTCAATTTTTTTGTTATTGTTATTGTTTCCCAGGGGCGGAACCAGAAAAATTTTCCCGGGGGCGAAAATTTTTCAGCCTCCCCTGAAAAATTATTCTGGTTCCGCCCCTGTTTCCCAGTGGTGGTATAATACAACTTTTCTCTCTAGTATCAAGATGAGCCCTTCCGAAACGGTATGTGGTGTTAAACCAGTCACTCTTCCTTTGGGAATACTAACTGGCACCATTCTTCCAGCAACACTTGATATGCTGCAACAAACATTTGATTACAAAAGATATTGCATTCATTGCTCAACAGTTTCCAAACTTCCAAGCTTGAGGACAAGTTTCAGGATATACGGGAGGGAATGTCAGGATTACACAACTCAAGTTTCAAGATATACAGTCAACTTTCTGTTAGTTCAACAAAATGGCTTTCATTTTACACAAATCAGTCAGCTAAGAGTGTTGAAATGTACAAAGAGAAGTTAGATATATAGTTAGATCATCATCTTGGCTGAATGAAAAGAAAAAAATCGATCTCTCATATTCTCATTCTGTAAACTCAATTCTTTCCTTCTGTTTTTCACCTTCAATTCCAAGGGATTCTTTGGTCAGATTTGTTTCATTTAGGCTCTGTTTGACAGGGCTTTTAGTCTTTTGTTCTTTTAAGCAAAATACTTTTTTAGTGTTTGATAAAATATAAAAAATAATTTATTTTTAAAGCATAAGTTATTTTTTTAAAAAAATAGGAGCTTGTCTCCCCATACTTTAAAAAAAATAATTAATTTTACTTAAAAGCACGGCTATAGCAAACAGAGCCTTAATCAAATCATTACAGAACCATACAAATGCGGTCCACTAAATTTTGGGTGTTGCTATATCCTGCCCTGTATTTTACTATCCTCGCCCTAATACGTATAAATACACGTATTTTTAATTTAAAATTAAAAAATAAAAATTGGGAGAAGTAGTATAAATTGTGAATTTTCTCCTCTTTTTCTCTCCTCCCTTCTCTCTTTTTCTCTCCTTCTTCTTCTTCTTTCTCTCCATTTCTCTCCCCCTTCCCTCTCTCCATTTCTGCCGCCCAGCAGCGCCGCCCGCCGCCGCCGCCCGCCGGAAACCCGCCGGAAAACGTAAGTTTTGGAGGAATTTTTTTTTACTTTTCGTGCGAATTGTTGCCCGATCTATTCGAATTTTGTTGAACTTGTCGGAATTGTTAGAATTGGGGTTTGTTAGAATTTTGTTAAATGTAGAATGGATGTTGGGTTGGTGGTTAGATGTTGGGTTGGTGGTTAGTATAGGAGATTAAGATGTAGAATAATTTGGAGAAATCTAATATTAGGAATTTAATGAATTTTGGAATTAAAACGAAGAAATTGTGTTTTTTAGAAATTATTTAGTTTAAATTTGGACATAATATTTTAGAAATTGTATTTTTTAGAAATTGTGTTTTTTAGAAATTATTTAGTTATGTGACACAATAGAAATTATTTAGAAATTATTTTTTAGAAATTGTGTTTTTTAGAAATTATTTAGTTATGTGACATAATAGAATATAGTTCTATTTAAATAAACTTTATTAATCCGATGTAAACAATTGTGTAGTAAATTATTATGATATGTTTTAACTATTGTTTCCTTGAATGTTAATAATAGTGTGATGTGGTAAAAAAATAAGATTATTTGGTAATGTAATTTCCAATTTATAACTTAAAAAATGTGTAGTTCGTTGTATGGGATTGTACGAGAATTAAATTTGCTGTTTGTGGAGGGGTTTTTTTATGTTATATCCACTTTTTCCTATGCATTATAGAATATGTAGTTTCCATTAGTAAATTGAAATTATGCACTGTTCGAAAATATTAGTTCACACGTTGTTGAAATGTATGTTAATTTATCTTATCATATCAGTTTGATTCAATTGTTGTTATACTAATTACATATCTTGTGTTGTAGATGAGCACTGCTGGTCAACCTGACGGCCATGGTCGTTCCATACGACGAAGAGGTGTTAGTGCCCCGGCGAGACAGGCTAGAGGCCGCGTGGTCGAGGATGAACCGTCGCCTCGCCCGCAGGAGTGTGATGTAGGAGCGAAGCGGCCTTCTCCACCGAGCGTTCGTGCATTCGATCCCATGCCAACATGGGACGGTCCGGAGATTAACATTCTCGCGTCTGGTGGAATCCGTCACGATAGTGACTGGCAGTTGAATTATGACTTGCCGGCAGATGTCCCCCTGATGGGCCAACCTGGGACGAGTGTGCCATTGGATGCTGGGATCGAACGTTATGCTGCTGGAGGAGCCAGGCACACCGTGAGGAATAGAGCTGGTCAATTCTCACAATCTTCTGGTGGATCGTGCAATGCCGGTGAGACTAGCACCGGAAGGGCACCGAGGAATAGGAGGAAGCGACCCGCCGATGAGACGTGGCTAGTGCGGGGACCGATGGCTGGTGGCCCGCAAGATGACCTCGTCATACCAAGCTTCGGAGGACACGTCGCTGTTGACGTTTGGAATGGTATAGAGCGAGGTGTGCTGAGATGCCATGCTCGGTCGCCGCTATGCAAGCAGCTAGTCGCCACGCTCCCCGAACTGAGCGATGTTGCACAGGCCCGGATACATGCGACCGGGTTGGCCCACCTGCCTGCGATTATGTTCCAGTTCCTTGACATGGCACTGATATCCGCTTTTGTCGAGAGGTGGCAGCCGGACACGAACACGTTTCACATGCCTTTTGGGGAGATGACCATCCTGATGCATGACGTTGAGATGATTCTTGGCATTCCCATCGTTGGTGGCGCTGTTGCGAGTACCATTTCAACGGAGACTATTGAGGAAGCGTGCGCTGAACTGTTTGGGAAAGACGTGGAGTCCTTTGTCGCGGAAGACTGGAACGGGGGTAACATAGATGCCCAATCGTTGATGGCGAGGTGTGTAGCGGCGGGGCAGAGCGAGAACTTCCAATTTATGTGCTACATGCTGACCCTGTTTTCATCCACGCTTTTTGTGGATAAAACTGGGAATAAGGTTAAAGCCAACCTTCTACCCCTACGTGATTCGTAGTTGTCGTGGGGCTCGGCGACGTTGGCCAGTTTGTATCTGCAGTTGGGAATTGTGTCCCGGTCCAAGGCGCGCGGCCTATGCGGATGTTGCACGCTGCTTCAAGCATGGATATACGAGTACTTTCCGATGTTTCGGCCGAGACCGAGTACATTGCCAGCTCTTCCGGGCCGCGCCAGTCGGTGGCACACAGGGGATAAAATGGAGAGGGGTACGGGGAGGCTCGGTGCCATCAGGCGACAGTTGGATGCCTTGCAGCCCGACCAGGTATGAATTCCATGCTTTTACTCTTATTCTGACAGTATTAGGTAGATCGAATTCCATAGAAACGTAACATGTCTGTGAAACTTTTTGCAGGTGGATTGGTTGCCATATGGAGTGGACGTGGTTAGGGCTGCAAGGGGGAGGACTCACTACCGCGGCGTGATTCGATACCTCGACGCAATGGAGGCGTACATGCCAGATCGCGTTGTGCGCCAGTTCGGTCTCGTACAGGGTATACCGCAGGGTCTTGCAATTGCGCCCGAGCCTTGTTCCCGCCCGGCTGATCCAGCCGGCTAATCAATGACCTACCCAGGGAGGCTGCAGTTGACCCTATGGGAGATGGCACACACTTGGCACGACGGTCAGCTTGCGGCGTTCCCGATAGCCACGAGCCAATCAGAGTGTACCATGGATTACGAGGACTGGTACGCGACTCATTCGCACCCATTGATTGCAAATCCTGAACATGCTGCCACGAGTGGACCGGACAGGACATATCATCAGTTATCGGTAAGTTTTCCCAAACTGTTTGCTTCGAGTAATTATATTACATTTTACTGTTTCGTTATTGTAAAATATGTTTCCTGTGCAACAGATGCTGAGTGACATGATGAGCGCCCTGGATCCGTTTGACTCGGCGACCGTTGATGGACTCGCCGACCCCAGCATGAGGGAGTTGATGACGACTTTTGTCAGTCATCGCGATGAGTATCGCAGGCTCGGTTATGGACCCATTCCTTAGTCGACTGTTTGCTTATGTATGATCCCACAGTTTTGCCATAGTTTGCTCATTTATGTAATCGGTAACTGTTTGTGCATATCAAATTTATAAGTCATCGATTTTTGCAACAGTAACGCTTTCAAAATAATTGTGATGCTTCGATAATAACTGTAACGGTTGCTTACATGCCAAAATATTTCGCTGGGTTGCAACAGTTAATTACTCTCAGAGTATGCTCTTCTCCAAGCCCTTATCCTCCTACGAAAGGGTAACTCCCAACCTACGACATCAGCCTTCCTCAATGTGGTCCACATATTAACCACGGGGGGCATGGGACTGTTTTCCTTCACGTGTACCCGGACGAAATGGCTTGCACTGCGAATGTATACAATGTGTAGCTCCCTACTTGTTCCATCCTCGCCCCCACCTGCCCTCAGTGGAAGGACTGTACAGCAATGGTCCGCCAACCCATTCTCTAAAATGTAATATAAAACTACAACCGTGTTGTAGTAGGTGGCGACAGGAAACATGTCTGCAATGACCGTAAACCAATGCTCTGGACCACATGGACCGCTGGTGTGGTGTATACGGGCTCTGGCGAATTCAACGTCATCTTGCGAACCGTATATGGGAACATAGTCAGGCCAATGAGTTGATATCTCGTTAAATACTGCCCGACGCGCTGTAGACCATTCACCTTCACCGTCTACGTGGAACGCATGAGCAACGCATCTGAAGCCACAGTTTCCATCACTCACGACATCGTTCCAGCCTTCGATGTAACGCCGGACAATGTGGGGGACACTTTCGAGGAATGGGAATGTCACTGCAGGAGAACACATTAAGATAAATATCTTGTGCAGGCGGCGTTCATTAGGAAGAATGGTGCTTGTACTTACCGTGCCGGTGACCGCTCCCTGAAGCACGCCCCGGGGACCTTGAACTACTCCCGTATCGCCTGTTCACGTGCTCGTGGTAGCTCGGTGAACGTCGGGTTGATCTTGATCGGGGGACCTGCTCGCTTGGTCTCCCACGTGCACTAGTACAATTGTCCGGCTCGCCAATGCCGCTCTCCTCCGGACGCAACTGCGCATCTATGTAGAATGAAACTCATCGGCGGACCGAAGGGTCGCTGCGTGCCAGCTCCTCCAACAGAGTGTTGAACCGCGACTGATCTTGTTCGGCCCTCGTAATGTTTTCCGTGCTCCGCACGTGATCACCTAATGCCAGGCTCTTAAACAACGGATGAATGTCGTCCAAGTACAAGGGGATTCCTTCAGCAACTGCCCCTGCCATGACGCATGCACACGGTATTCCGTGTGTCGAGCGCAACACACAGCCACAGTAAGCATATACCTGTGCTCCGAGTGCATCAATCCTCCCGGACTCGACCATCAATTTATCCAGACAGTATTTGGACACATTATTGATCAAGTTGCTGAAAAGGGCCCTACGGTGCAATCTTCCAATGCACGTTCTTGATTTCTCCAGGCCGGCCTTGATCATAGTAATCTGCTGGCCTATCTGCAGGTCGACACGCCTCCATACCGTGTCCAGTGAACCAGTCGACGTTTGTAACCACCCTTTCAATGACGAGTGTGCACTTTCGACCCTGCATGTAGTTGTGTTCCCGAAATGCAGAAATCTGTTCGTCCATGCCCTCACAAATTTCTCCTTATGGGGGGTGAGCCACGTCGTCTCAACGTAACTAATAACAGCCTCGCTCCAAGACCATCCAGCCCTCATATCTACCAAGGCGGTTTCGTACTCTGAAACGGTGGACGCATTGCAAACCCGGAACCATGCACCATTCTTGAACGCTGCCCCGTTCCTCTTATTCCCTGTCAGCACAGTAACACGTGCCTCCACATCCTTGTTAATATGCCAGGTGCAGAGCAAATGATTCGATTCTGGAAACACAGTCCGAAGTGGCCTAATCAGTCCCATCTCCCGATCGGTGACCACAACCTCAGGGAACGGTCCATCCACAAGCAAGTTCTTCAGCGCGTTCAGCACCCACTCATAGGTATCTGCCGTTTCGTCAACGACAATTGCGTAGGCAATCAGGAAGTTTGTGTTGCAAGGGGACATCCCAACCATCTCAATGAATGGCATGCCGTAGCGATTGGTCTTGTACGTTGAGTCGATGGCCACAACCCACGGAAACGTGCGAAATGCCACAACAGCATCGGGATTGGCCATGAATAAATGAGTCAAAGTACCATCACCTGCTGAGCGGTGACTAGTGACATACCCTTTCGCGGTGGCCAGATGCAAACAATTCTCCGCTGTGTTGCGCCCGCCTCGCCTTTCTGTTACATATGCCGATCTCTCATTGTACACCTGCCTAATGTTCTGATGCAGGTCCGGAAACGAATTACTGAGGCTGGCATTGATATGCCTTGGGGCTGTTTCTGAATCTGTCAAATCTCTGATCATTTGCTTCGCGTCCGCATGGAGCTTGCAGCTCTGTCTATGACCCTCGAGGTACACTGAGAAAGAGTGGTTGTGCATCCCTCGTCTAGGATCCTTGCACGGCACTACATTCCAACCATCCCCCGTGATTCTCTGTTTCAAGACAATCGCGAATGGGCAGTCACAACTTCTGGTCGAGCTGCTACTCCGTCGGACTACATCAGATTCGCTCGTATCTACAACCTTATCCTTTCGGCCCCGATTGCAAATGCAATATAACCTCAGGGGACCATTCCTATTCTGTTTGTAGGACCCCGTGACAAGTTCAAATCCCACCTGCAGAGCAATCCGTTGCAGGTAGGAATAAGCCTCGGCAACACCTGGGAACACAGCTGAGGTGGCAAATGGAGAGTATCCATTCCGCCCTGCAGCAGCTTCACATGACTGATTGTCATCCTTAAACAGCAATAAACATCAAGTAATTAGTTACACTCAACTGCTATACCAACGACAATGATGTCGTCAATTAATGTTTACATATGAACGAATAAAGATAAAATTACAGTCAAAACGTTAAAACATATACTTAAAGAAGAGAACATAAAGATAAAATTATAGTACATGAAATGCCATTACAGTTATAAAATTCCCGTACACAAATTAACTCCCTAAACTAAAATTACATTCATCCATTTCAAACTGTCCTCCTAATGGACTTAAGGGTGCACTCCGCCATTTCTCATTAACAGCTAAAACATACATGTAATGGAAAAAAAATGTGACAATTTTATTTGATGAAATAACATTGTGGCTAGAATTAATATTACATTCTTACAGTTCAACAAATTAAAATATCAAAATAACGTAAAAATACGTAACTTAACGGTACAATAATTAACAAAATAACAAAATTAACAAAACAACAAAATTAACGTTACAATAATTAATAGGACATAAATTATTGTAGATAAATTTAAAACAGCATTACGTAACAAAATTAACAACAAAATTAACGTTACTGCTATTAATAGGAGATAAATTCATAGGAGATAAATGTGCAATAATTTCTACGTAACAGTTAATAAATTAAAACACAAAGACGAGCATAAATTTCTGCGGCAAAAATTATTAAATTTAACAACTACTTATGGACAGAAAACTAATTAGTAAAATTACCTCTGAAGACATGGAATTTCTAACACCCTTTTTGGAGTAATTTTTGCTCGTCTTGGATAGCAAAAATTTCGAGTGCTCTCAGAATCAGTAGAATTCGAGGTAATTTATAGCAGTACAAATTTGGGAGGCAGCCTGGCACGGCTCGCGCCCAGGCCACGGCGAGCGGAGGCACGTCCGGCTCGCGCCCGTGGCCTGGCGACCGGACCCCATCAGCCTCGCGCCCAAGGCACGGCGAGCGGAGGGCCGTTCCGGTCGCGCCCAGGGAACGGCGAACGGCGCCGGTCCGGCTCGCACCCAGACCGTGGCGACCGGACCGGCGGCGGCTCGCGCCCAGGCCGTGGCGACCGGACCGGCGGCGGCTCGCGCCCAGGCCGTGGCGACCGGACCGGCGGCGGCTCGCGCCCAGGCCGTGGCGATCGGACCGGCGGCGGCTCGCGCCCAGGCGGTGGCGAGCGGACCGACGGCGGCTCGCGCCCAGGCGGTGGCGAGCGGAGACCGCACGGCTCGCGCCCAAGCCGTGGCGAGCGGACCGGCGGCGGCTCGCGCCTAGGCCGTGGCGAACCGGAGTAGGCGGCGGCCGGCGGCCGGCGGCGGCGGAATTTCTTTTACATTAATTCAGTTAATATTAACTAACTACAATTATCTAAATTAATTTTAATTCAATTATTGAAATTAAATTTAAAAAAATATACTATATACATATTAGGACAAGGATAGTAAAATACAGGACGTGGTATAGCAATCCACTTTTGAAAGTGGTATATGGCGGAAAATGGTAGTTAAGGATCTAAAAGTGTCCCATGTCCCATATCGAGGAATGTCCTATTCGTGAAAGGTCCCATTCGGGATATTGCTTTACAAAATCTTCCATTTTAGGCATTGACAGGCATTGACTCTGTCTCTTAAAAAATAATATTTGTATAAGATATAAAGTGTAAATTAAAAGAAATAAAAATAAAATTTTTAGATTAAATGAATCGATTATAAACTTTATTACTACTACACATTATATAATAAATTTTTAATATTATAACTTATGCTCCCTCCGTCCCAGCCGAATCTGCACACTTTTTTTGTTAACTTTCTCAAGACACGTTTGACCATAAATTTCAACTAGCATATAGATACCAATATCATCATGTGAGATATTGTTGGATTCTCTGCATGCTGTATTTTCTAAATATCAAATTTTAACACACCGTTAATATACGTAACTAAATTTATCGTTGGTCAGACATGACCTAAGAAAGTTGACCAAAAAGTGTGCACATTCGGCTGGGACGGAGTAATACTTTTTACGTTTTATTATGAAAAAAAATTATTTCCCAACAGTTTGTTTATGTTTAGCATTAAGCATTATTTTTCTACTTCGGAACTCAAATAGAGTCGTGCGTCATTAAAATTGACTAAGTTAATCCATAACTTTCACAGATAAGTCGCTTCATAGTTTTTATTTTAAAGTATATATTGATTAATTTTTCATAGGCAAAGTCTTGGGAAAGACGGTCTTTCCATAGTCTTATGGAAAGACGGGGTTTGATTAGAATAATAAAAGGTAAAAGGTCTTAGTTGCAATATTAAAGTTTTAGTATGAAACATGTAGTAGTTATAAAATTTATAACCCGGTTCATGCAACCCAAAAATTTTATCTTAATTTCTTCTAATTTACACTTTAAACCTTGGTCTTTCCATAACTTATGGAAAGACCGTCTTTCAAGAGACGGACTCTTCATAATAAGTATACATAAAAAATTACGGAATAGATAATAAGATTCCGTCTCTTGAAAACGATCTTTTCATAAGTCATGGAAAGATTAAGGTTTAAAGTGTAAATTAGAATAAATGAAGATAAAATTTTCGGGTTGTATGAATCGATTTATAAATTTTATTACTACTACACGTTGTATAATAATTTTTTAATATTGCAAATTAAATTTTTACCTTTTATTATTCTAATTAAACCCCGTCTTTCCATAAGCCTATGAAAGACCGTCTTTTCCAAGAATTTGCCCAAATAAAATAGCATCATATATATTTTAGGCAAAGTCTTGGGAAAGACGGTCTTTCCATAGACTTATGGAAAGACGGGGTTTGATTAAAATAATAAAAGGTAAAAGGTCTTAGTTGCAATATTAAAGTTTTAGTATGAAACATGTAGTAGTTATAAAATTTATAACCCGGTTCATGCAACCCGAAAATTTTATCTTAATTTCTTCTAATTTACACTTTAAACCTTGGTCTTTCCATAACTTATGGAAAGACCGTCTTTCAAGAGACGGACTCTATATTTTATTGTAAAAAAATCAATATTCCAAAAATACACCTCAAAACACATCGATAGAATTTTATCACGATATTCAATCAAAACACATCAATTTTGGCGGTTCAGATTTACATCAAGAGAGATCACGATATTCAATCTTAATCCCACCAAAAGTAACTTCACTACAGCCAACCTGTGGAGCCAAAGTCACCTTTACAGACCGGTCATTTTCAGCACCCAAAGCCTCCAAAACCTCTGTCAGTGACAAGCTCAATTCTGCACCACGCATATCCTCCTTATCGCCATGGTTGTGACTGGTAGGCTCCAAAGACACAAAACTCCCAGCAAATTCATGGTTGAGCGGGGTGGTTGTGAGATAATCATCATCGTTAATGAACACATCGAACTTCACAGAGCCTCGTTCGCTACCAAGACGGATGTCTTCCACGACCAGAATCTCATCCTTGTCGGCTTTCTCCCGGTCCGTTCGCTTCTTGCTGCTGGGCCGATCCACCGTGAATTCCTTGGCTTCATCGAGCTTGGTCTGCATATCTTTCCGATCACGAATGTTGGGTACCGCCTCTTTGGTGATGGTCCTCATAGATAATCGAGTACTCTTGTTCGAACTAAGTATTGCACCAACACTCGTCTTAGTACTACCCTTTGTCACGAAAGGACTTTTGAACCATGGAATTTTCACCCTCTCGTCGTACTTGTACCCAAGCTTGCGAGAATCCAAGCAATCTCCAACTTTAACTCGAACCATATCGCCATGTTCGTCGTAGAAAAAAAACTCGGTTTCCAGCCAATCAGGCTTGGTGAGGTCCTCACGCTTCCCGGGGCCTGGTATTTTGCCACTTCTCCATATGCTCCACATTCTATCGACATTTCCATGGTGAGCGTAGAAAAGAGGGTCCCTGGCAGCCGTGTGGAAGCTCCCCATGTCCGCACCGAACTGGAAATTATGATTTCCAGTCCATATATGAATCGATGTGTGAGGCCCGCTTTCAATCTGGCCGCCGCTGCCTCTTGGAGGGGGGTTCTGTCCGGCACTATATAATGGACCGAAGAAATCTCCGGGACACTTGGAATTTTGCACCATCACTTTGTACATGGTTGCCAGATTCTGGTTCCATTGATCTTCTCCGTGAAGGATAATTTTACCTTTATCCGCTTCCTTCAAGGGTAACTGCAGGCTGACTATGCTGTCTTTCCCGGTAGGCAGATGATCGGGATCGCGTAATGCATCGTAGAGAGGGGAGCCTTTACGAGTGTATCGTTCCGGCATAGTCATCCCATCTGGAGAATCCCAGTTCCAGAACGGGAGGCGAAATTCAGGTTTTTCTATCAAGTGCCCACATATTCTCTCGAAGAAGTATAGATACCAGCGGTGAAATGGGAAGAAATACGCCGAGTCATGAACCTGAAATAAGTACTTTTTTTCCCCACCGTTTTCATCACTCTGAACATAACCGCTGTTGCAGTAAGCGCAGTGAATCTTAGCTTGGTTCATGAAGCTCCTTGGATCACTGTCCGGTAGATCTTTCATGCGCTGGATAGCGTCCTCGAACATTGCGTAGTACTCGTCATTGCCAGCGGCCAGATGGGCGGCTGGCCGGTCCAGGACCTCCGACTCCTTGTATTCTGGCAGCTTGAAGTATTTCGGGGGGTTCGATGTTTTTGGTAAGCAGCACCTTTCGTCCAATGTGTTACCAAACACATCAATGGTGCATTGACAATCTTTTAAATCGGGGCCTAGAATAGGATCTGCAAATGCTAATGGACCGTTGGAAGCAGCAGAATAGAGCCCTCCTAAGCCAATGAGGACATCTCTCCTGGATGGGTTTTGATCATTGGTATCGTCATTTCGTCTGGCTTGGCAAGTTACTGCCTTGTAATTAAGGTTTCTGTTTCTAGGTCTGGATATTGATTGGGAGGTTTTAGCGCTAAAAGGGCATTGGGAATATTTGGGCAAACTGGAAAGGGTGGGCAATGAAGTCCCAGAGCTGGGGTATTGAGCTGAAAGGGAAGCCATGGCATGAAAACTATTGTATACCTGTAGTTCTATTTAAAGCGGTGTTAATGAGTGATATTTTTTTAATGAATTTTATATTTTGAACCCTTATATATAGTTTCTTTTTCATTTTTGAAATCGACCCTTGATGTAGGGCTAGAGAGCATAAATGGTACAGTTCATTTTAAAAGATTTTTCAAAAACATGTGTTCAATGTTTTGATGGCCCCCTCTATGAGTATATTTTATGGACTTTTCTTCAAGGTGTACAACTCTGTAATAAGTAGTTGTTGGTATGCCTTGAATACTGTAATAGCCGCTTCTGCGACCCTGGCCTGGAATACAACTACATCTACAATTATGATAAGAATATAATTCCAATTCCAATTTGGACTGATGTTGATTTGGGCCGAATTGTGTTTTGTTCCAATTCCAGTTTGTTAGGGTTTAGTGGAGACAATATATAAAGTGTCTCTCTTCTCTCTGTAAACAATCAATTCTGTTCTGCACTTAGATAGGTAGAAATCTGGCCAATTTCTTGGCGTCTGTAACCTGCTACCTATTATAGTGAATCCGTCTCCCGTGGATGTAGCCAAATTGGTGAACCACGTAAATCTTGTGTCTTGTTATTTTCGTTCATATTTTCTGTTCTTTCTCCATTCCGCACAACAAACTGGTATCAGAGCGGTTTCTTTTTCCGGCGATATCCGTAGTGGGTATATCGGATTCTGGGCTCATCAGATCGGGGCTGATCGGGGAGAAAGATGTCTGGGTTGAACGTGAAGATCGACAAGTTTACCGGGAGAAACAGTTTCAGTTTATGGCAGATCAAGATGCGAGCTTTGCTGAAACAGCAAGGTTTGTGGACTCTGCTGACGAAGGATTTCGCGAGCAGTTCTGGCGATGTTGTGAGCCTGGAAGAAAAGGCACACTCGACGATTATGTTGTGTCTCGTGGATGAAATCATCACCGAGGTCTCAGATCAGGAGACTGCTGCACAACTGTGGCTGAAGTTGGAGAGTTTGTATATGACGAAATCTCTAACCAACAAGTTGCTTCTGAAACAACGCCTCTTCGGTCTCCGAATGCAGGAAGGTACGCAACTCAGAGACCATCTAGAGCAATTGAATACTTTGTTATTAGAATTGCGAAATATAGATGTGAAAATTGAAGATGAAGATGCTGCTTTGATTTTGCTAGTTTCTTTACCACTTTCGTATGAGAATTTTGTTCAGTCATTTATTGTTGGTAAAGATTCTGTGTCTCTGGAGGAAGTAAGATCCTCTCTTCATAGTAGAGAGTTGTGACATAAGGCAAACAATACAGGTACAGAAAGTCAGGCCACTGGCTTGTTTGCTAGTGACGGAAACACAAAAGGCAAGGAAATCGGCAATAAGAAGAAGGGCAAGAAGTCATCTTCAAAGGGTCCTAAGGCCAATGATGTTTGTAACTACTGTAAGGAGAAGGGGCATTGGAAAAAGGAATGTCCGAAGAAGGCTAGTAAATCTGGGAGTACATCTGGTACTGCTGCTGTGGCTGAAGGGGATTTCAGTTCTGAAGATGATTTTGCTCTAGCTGTTACTGGGCAAAATAATCATTCTAATGCGTGGTTTCTTGATTCTGGGGCATCCTACCATATATGCCCAAGGAGAGATTATTTCTCAACTTATGAGCAAGCTGAGGGCATCATTACTACGGCAAATGGTGTTGCGTGCAAGGTAGTTGGGACTGGTTCAATCAAGATCAGGACGCATGATGGTAGTTTCTGTACTTTGAACGATGTCAGGCATGTTCCATCGATGACAAAGAATCTGATTTCTCTTCCTACGTTGGATAGAAAGGGTTTCGTCTACTCAGGGAGTGATGGAGTTCTGTGTGTCTGCAAAGGTTCTAGGCTGGTTCTGAAAGGTGTTCTGCATGGTACTTTGTATTTTCTACAAGGTTCCACGGTTATGGATTCTGTTAATGTTGCATCTTCGGAGGTTCACCAGGATGATATGACTAAGTTATGGCATATGAGGCTTGCACATGGGTGAAAGAGGGATGCAGATTCTGTCGAAATATGATCTTCTTGGTGGCCACAAGGTCAAGAGTTTGGACTTCTGTGAGCATTGCATTTTTGGGAAGCATCACCGCAGCAAGTTCCCTAAGGCAATTCATAGAACAAAGGGCACATTGGATTACATCCATTCTGATTGTTGGGTACCTTCCCGAGTTGAGTCGCTGGGAGGTCACAGGTACTTTGTTTCTCTGATTGATGACTACTCAAGGATGACTTGGGTTATCATGATGAAACATAAGAGTGAAGCTTTCTCGAAGTTCAAGGAGTGGAAAACTTTGGTGGAGAATCAGACCGGGAAGAAGATCAAAAGGCTTCGAATTGATAATGGGCTGGAATTCTGCTCGTCTGAGTTTGATCAGTTCTGTAGGGATGAAGGGATTGTTCGTCATCATACAGTCAGGAATATGCCACAGTAGAATGGCGTAGCTGAGCGGATGAATCAGACATTGCTGGCGAGAGCAAGGTGCATGCTCTCTAATGCTGGTTTGGAAACGAGATTCTGGGCAGAGGCGGTGAGTACAGCTTGTTACCTAATCAACCGCGGGCCTCACACGGGTATAGAGTGCAAAATACCTATGGAGTTGTGGTCAGGTAAAGTTGTTGATTACTCCAAGTTAAAAGTTTTTGGTTGTACATCTTATTATCATGTTAGTGATGGTAAGTTGGAGCCCCAAGCCAAGAAGGGTGTCTTTGTGGGTTATGGAGATGGAGTTAAAGGCTCCAGGATATGGTCTCCATCTGAGAAGAAGGTTATTCTGAGCAGGGACGTTGTCTTTGATGAAAATTCTTTGCTTAGATCTATGGTGAAGCCCACAGTTGTGCCAGAAACTAGTGGAGTTGATAAACAGGTGGAGCTTGAAGTCACTCAAGGTGAAAATAGATTGGAACAATTTGAGGTGAATCAAGAGCCACAGACAGAATCTGAGATACCGGAATCTCCACCACCAGATCCCCAACCATCAGGAGCTACAGTCCGTAGTTTAGCTCAGGACCGACCCAGGAGGGTTAGAGTTGGGGCGCCCAAGAGATATGGGTTTGAGGATATGGTGGGTTATGCACTACAGGTTGCTGAGGAGGTGGATACTCATGAGCCATCCACCTACAGAGAAGCTGTTTCAGGTACTGATGCTGACAAATGGCTTGCTGCAATGGGAGACGAGATGGAGTCTCTTCTGAAGAATCAGACATGGGATTTGGTTCAACAGCCTCAAGGGAGAAAGGTTATCACTTGCAAATGGGTTTTCAAGAAAAAGGAAGGGATATCACCTACAGAGGGAGTCAAGTACAAGGCTAGAGTTGTTGCTAGAGGTTTCAGTCAGAGAGCGGGAGTAGATTAAAATGAGATTTTCTCACCAGTGGTCAGACACACTTCCATCAGGGTGTTGCTAGTTATAGTGACACATCAGGATTTGGAGCTTGAACAACTTGATGTGAAGACCGCTTTTCTACATGGAGAGTTGGAGGAAGAGATATACATGACTCATCCAGATGGTTTCCAAGTTCCTGGCAAGGAAAAGTATGTTTGCAAGTTGAAGAAGTCTTTGTATGGACTTAAGCAGTCTCCGAGGCAGTGGTACAAGAAGTTTGACAGTTACATGCTTCAGCTGGGATATACGAGGTGTGCTTATGACTGTTGTGTCTACTACAGCAGGTTGAGAGATGGGTCATTCATCTATCTGGTGCTTTATGTAGATGACATGCTGGTAGCCGCAAAGAGTAAGCACGAGGTTCAGAAGTTGAAAGGACTTCTTAGTGCTGAGTTTGAGATGAAGGATCTGGGTGCAGCTCGGAAGATACTAGGAATGGAGATTCTTAGGGATCGAAGTCACCGGAAGCTTTTCTTGTCACAGAAAGGCTACATTCAGAAAGTGTTGGCTAGGTTTGGCATGTCTACAGCCAAGCCTATAGACACTCCTAGTGCTGCAAATATTCATCTCACCACTATGTTTGCTCCTCAGTCAGACGAGGAGAAGGAGTATATGTCTCGGGTTCCTTATGCCAGCGCGGTGGGGAGCTTGATGTATGCTATGGTTTGCACGAGGCCAGATTTAGCACAGGCAGTCAGTGTTGTGAGCAGGTTCATGGGGCAACCGGGAAAGGAACATTGGCAAGCTGTGAAGAGGATCTTCAGGTATCTTAGAGGTACGTCTGATGTAGGTCTCATTTATGGAGGTGATACTGAGTGCTTAGTTACAGGCTACTCGGATTCTGATTATGCTGGTGATGTTGACACGAGGAGATCGATGACTGGTTATGTATTCACTTTGGGAGGTTCTGTGGTTAGTTGGAAGGCGACTTTGCAACCTACAGTGACATTGTCTACTACGGAAGCAGAGTACATGGCTCTGACAGAGGCTGCAAAGGAGGGAATATGGATGAAAGGGCTAGTTAGTGATCTTGGTCTACATCATGATCAGGCTACTGTATATTGTGACAGTTTGAGTGCAATCTGCCTAGCCAAGGATCAGGTCCATCATGAGAGGACCAAGCATATTGATGTCAGATATCATTTCCTGAGGAGTGAGAGGAGAATCAGGGTGAAGAAAGTGGGAACTGCTGACAACCCCGCTGATATGTTCACCAAACCTGTTCCACATAGCAAGTTTCAACACTGTTTGGACTTGCTGAACATCAGAGCTGATTAGGTGCTCTATGGGCAGTCCCAGGAGTGGAGGGCGAAGTCTACTCATCTGGCACTGTAATGGTGCATCTGGAGTTTTCTACTTTGAGGATTCAAGTCAAGGTGGAGATTTGTTGGTATGCCTTGAATACTGTAATAGCCGCTTCTGCGACCCTGGCCTGGAATACAACTACATCTACAATTATGATAAGAATATAATTCCAATTCCAATTTGGACTGATGTTGATTTGGGCCGAATTGTGTTTTGTTCCAATCCCAGTTTGTTAGGGTTTAGTGGAGACAATATATAAAGTGTCTCTCTTCTCTCTGTAAACAATCAATTCTGTTCTGCACTTAGATAGGTAGAAATCTGGCCAATTTCTTGGCGTCTGTAACCTGCTACCTATTATAGTGAATCCGTCTCCCGTGGATGTAGCCAAATTGGTGAACCACGTAAATCTTGTGTCTTGTTATTTTCGTTCATATTTTCTGTTCTTTCTCCATTCCGCACAACAGTAGTATAATTCAGTCAGACTTCCATTTTATTATAAATTTAATTGCATGAAATTTCTGGACCGACTTAGGCCGCACGTCGATCCCCTTTCGGTCCAACCGAAATGGAGGGATCAATGTCGTCTATGTTCTTCTCCCATTAGTATATCTGGTGAGCGCCGGTAAAGAAGCCAAGACTAACTGTTCGTTTACCGGGTTCAATACGAAATCATAAATAAGGATATTGATTTCTTCACACAACAGTTTGCTTCTCGTATCGACGAATTAGAAGAGGACACACCAACCACGCCCCTTCTCTTTCTCCAATCATAAAGCCCTATGATCCCTTTATTTATCTTTCACCCCATTCCTCCTAGAAATGCCATAACTTTTATTTGTATTTTACGCTAATACCCCCCCCCCCCATTATTCGTAGCTGTTAATACGAATAAGAAATGCCACAACTCTTATTTGTATTTTACGTATTTCCACATAATAGGGGCTGCACCACAAGAAAAAAAGACTCACATTTCTTTCTTGGTTTGACCAACCCTCGCAATTCAAAAGTCTCTCTACGGCTGAAGAATAAGCGTGAGAAACTCCTTCTCTTTTTTCTCTTCCAAGATAAATATATCTACCTGTCACGATGCTCCTTTCAGGGCCTATCCGAAAGAGAAGAGAATCTAGTACTTCTTGGTTGTGAATATCTGAACTGCTTGTTCGCTGTTCAAGAGTTCTTGCTTAGGCAGTCTAAAAAAATGCTTAACACTTAAAGTACACCCCGAAAGCTTGACGCAAATAAACAAATTTTTGTTCTACGTCTACGAGTAACTTTCATGTCAGTAACATGTCGGTCGTAATAATGGTGGCCTTGTAGAGAAAACGATGTCGCACTACTATGTTGTTGGTTAAGAAACAATGTTGTTTCAGGGAAACACGTGCACACACGTATCCTAAAATGTTGACCAATGTTGCACTACTATGCTACGTAATGCCGGCCACGGCAGGCCATGCAACCGGCAGCCGCTGTCCCATGGTGGCGTGCGGAAAGCCTATGTTGCGTCCGTTAACTCCCCGTCATTCTCCCTCCACGACCCTGCTTGGTTCTTCGACTCTGACGCAACCGATCATGTCGCCTCCAATTTGGCTATCTCTCTGTTCATTCCTATTACTCAAGCAAAGAAGGCTTATTAGTTGGAAATGGTATGCCTCTTCCTATTACTCATTTGAGCTCATCTATATTTCCATCTTCTCATAAACATGTCCATTTGCATAATTTTTGTTTGTTCCTTATATTCGTGAAAATCTGTTAAGTGTCTCTCAACTCATTTCCGATGACAATGCTTACATGTTATTCTTTTCGAATCATTGTCTTGTGAAGGATTTGCAATGTCGGATGCTCCTAACCTGAACCATTGAGAACGCCTTTTATCATCTCATTCCACCCAACACTCATGCTTCTGCTCTTTCCTGTGCTTTCCTTGGTGCCAAGACTAATCTCTAAACCCGGCATGAACGTCTCGATCATCCTCACGAGTCTCCCTTAGGCATCTTATTTCTTGTTTTCAATTACCAATGTCTCAGAATAATTTAAAAAGTGTCTGCAAATCCTGTAAACTCGGCAAAAGTCATAGTTTACCTGTTTCTCATGTCCATGAACCTGGTCCGGTTTCTTTTGATTTGGTGTATTGTGATGTTTGAGGCCTTTCTCTTGTTTCCTCTTTTAATGGAAATCGTTATTTTCTTATCTCTATTGATAACCGTACAATATTTGTTTGGATTTATTTTGTCACAAAAATCTCAAGTTCTTCATTATGTGGGTGAATTTCGTACAGTCTCTACTTATCTTCAATTGCAAGGCATTGAAAATAGTATTTATGTTCCCGCCAAATATCGTAATAGAACAATTGTTGGAGAAGGGCTTTCTCTTCTTTCTCGAGCTCGACTGCCTACCACCTTTTGGGAGCATGCATGTCATACTCTGTCTATCTTCAAAATCGTAATTTATACCCCACCCATGACCACAAATCGCCCTATGAGTCTCTTCACCACAAAATTCCTGACTATGATTTTCTTAAAACCTTTGGTTGTCTATTTTATCCTTTCTTACGTCTATACATGTTCAATAAACTTGAATTTTGTTTCTCTCCTTTCATCTTTGTTGGTTACAGTTATGAAAACATTTTTCCTTATCCTGATCATATTGAACAAAGCCTATATATTCCTTCAGCCGAGTCATCCTCTGACTTAGGGATGACAATGGGGCGGGGCGGGTACAGATTATGCATATGGTACACCCATACCCATGACCACCTAAAATTTTTATACCTATACCCGCCCCATCACCCATGACGGGTACACTATTAATGTTCACCCCCGCCCCATCACCCACTTGGGTCTCTATGTATCCACTTCAAATCCATTTTATTCACCCTATTTACATCTCCAAAAAACAAGAAAATTTTACTTTAAAATTAATAATTTTAATATTAAATTTTAATAATATTTACATGAAAAATTATAAGTAAAACATGTGCATTATGGATAACTAATATTTTATTATATAATAAATTTGTGTGTACATAACGGGTATAGTGGGGCGGGTATGAACTAATATTCATGCCTGACCCACTACCCATGGCGGGTATCAATTTTCATACCCATACCCACCCCATCCCAGGAAAACTACTTTCATACTCGCCCTATTGGGGCGGATGCAGAGCGGACCTTCACCAAAACCCGCCCAACTGCCATCCATACCCTCTGTTCCTCTATCTCTCCTCCACCCCGCCTTCCCTTGCTCCCATTCCAACTCCATCAACCTTACCCATTCCATTGTCTGATTCTTCTTCGCCCGAACCGAGCTCCTAGTATGAGCCCAGCTTGCATGCTGAGCTAGCCCACCACAATTGCGAGCTTGTAGTGTCTGTCAAGCTAGCCCACGACGCCGCGTCAGATGGACCGCACTGTGTTGCCGAGCTCCTCTCTAGCCAATCGTCAGCATTGGGTTAGTTGCCATTGGTAGCGAGCTCGGGTGCCATTTCAGCTGCGGACGAGAGGTGCTCCTCTTCCGGCGAGCTCGTTTCACCATCCTCCTACACTACTCCTCCATTTCCTTCTTATTTTCGAGCTGTTGTTGACAATCAACCCACCATGGTCACTCGTGCTAAGACTAACAATTTAAAACTGAAAATTATTGTCTCCACTAAACACCCTTTACCTCCCTCGGATTCTATCTATTTTGAACCAAAACATTTTCCCAAACTTCTAAAATTCCTGAATGGTAAAATGCAATGCAAGTTGAGTATGATACCCTATGTATAATAGGCCATGGACACTTGTTCCGCCTCTTAGTAATGCTAACATTGTTCGTTTTAAGTGGGTGTACAGGATTAAGTGTTCAAGTGATGGTTCCATTGAGAGTTACAAGGCACACATTTTTTCCAAAGGTTCCACTTAGGAAGAGGGTGTTGATCATGTGGATACTTTTAGTCTGGTGGTCAGCCAACTACCATTCGTCTTATTCTAACAATTGCTCTTACTCTTAGTTGGGCAATTCGTCAGGCTGACATCAACAATGCTTTCTTGAATGGTGATATTTCTGAGCGAGTGTTTATGTCTCAGCCTAATGGTTTTCAAGATCAGACTCGTCCATCGTATGCATGTCTCCTGAAGAAGGCACTTTATGGTCTCAAGCAAGCACCTCGGGCATGGTTTACGAAACGTCATCTTTTTCTTCATGAACATGGATTTGTGTCTAGTAAGTCTGACACTACACTTTTTATTTGTGACACAAGAAAGCTTGTTCTCTATCTTCTTGTTTATGTGGATGATCATATTATTACCGGTTCTTCATCGAATGCCATTTCTGAGTTTCTTGTGAAGTTGAATGACACTTTTTCTCTTCGTGATCTTGGTCCTATGTATTATTTTATTGACATTGAGTTTAATTTCTTAAAAAATGGTGCTATTTATCTCAACAAAAGTACATTTTTGATCTCCTGGACCGCAGAAAATTGGCCTATGCCAATCTAATCGCCTCTTTGGCCAAATCGGCTCCACATCTTGTCTTGTCCGGTGATCCTTTGCGTGACCTTTATTTGTATCGCAGTATTTTTTATGCTCTGCAGTATCTCATGATTACTCATCCTGATCTCTTATGGGTAAATTATTTCTGTCATTTCATCCATAGTCCTATAGAGCTTCATTATTCTGCTATTCAGAGAATTTTGCATTATCTGGGGTTCGCTGACTTATGGTCTTCATCTTTGGCCCTGTACTCATCATCGTCTTGTTGCTTGTTTTGATGCTAGTTAGGCTTTGGATGGTGATGAATGTCGATCTCAGCATGGATTTTCTATTTATTATAGTGGCAATCTTATCAGTTGGTTTTCTCGAAAACAGCATGTTGTTGCCAAATCCAGCTCTTAGGCTGAATATCGAGCCATTTCGTTTGCAACCACCGAGCTCATTTGGCTTTAACAGTTGTTACATGTGCATCAGGCATCTCTTTTGGCTCCACCTATTTTGTTGTGCGACAGTCTTAGTGCTACTAATATGTTGGCCAGTCCTGTCTTTCCTCATCGGTCTAAACATATCAAGATTGATTATCATTTTGTTCGTGAGCAGGTTGATGGTGGTTCTTTGGTGGTTCATCATGTTTGTTCACTTGATCAGATTGCTGACATTTTCACCAAGGTTGTAAATACTGCTCATTTTGCTACACTTTGGTCCAAGATCCATGTTGCTCCACCTCAATGAGCTTGTGGTGGTAGTGTGTGTAGGGGGGGGGGGTATTAGAATAGAATTTGTATTTATGGAAAATTGAAGTTGAAGTTGTATATCTTTAGGTTACCATAGGCTTGCTTATTATCTAAGCAACATCTTGTATAAATACATGTCGATATTTTGAATGCATACAAGTCTGTTTTACACAATACCTTACATATGAAATTACAATATTTCATTGTAATGCATGATAAATTAATGATAATTTATCATTCCACACTTTTATAAGTAATTCATACTTTTCTATTTTAATTCATTCCCCAGCTAATTTTGTACGCTTTAACTTTTATAAGTTGACTCAAAAAAAAGTTTGATCATTGATATCTATAATTGTGTGTAAATACAATTTATGGAAAGCTGATATTTTAAAAATACATGATATTTCAAATCTAACAAGATCGCATACGACATTATCCTAACTTATTTATCAATTCAATTTTGAGGTCAAAGTTAAGCAATTTTAACTAAGTGAATAGTTAAATTACAGATTGGGTTGGGACAGATGAAATACTCTATATGTCTCAGCTGAATTTGCGCAAGCACTATTCATTTAGTCAAAATTGGTTAATTTGAAAAGTAAAAACTGAGTAATATATAAGATAATATACTATCATATGGGGTCATTTAGAATTTTTGTAACATTTATTTTCATAATATCAACTTTTTATTATTTTAAATATGCACAAGTAAAGATACTAACACTAGTGGAGAAGGCTTCATTAAAGACAACATTGGAAGGCGGTTTCGTGTATTTTTTGTAGAACCACCTTTGATTGAGGGTAAGACGGGGTTCCGACATCGAAACTACTTTCAGATCTTATAGAAGGCAATTCAAAAATGATCAAAAGGGGTTCTTGAGGAACCGCCTCTGATTGACATCAATAGAAGGCGGTTGTGACTTTTATGGGGTGACTTTGAAGTGTTTTTGGGCATAAGCATAAATACCTTTTTTCTCTCTTCTTTTCCCTTGGTAAAATTCTCTCTCCACAATAAATTTTCTCTTCTATTCTCTTCACCTCAGTCCCGCCTCCTCTCCCTCCATAGTAAACCTCATCGATTCCTCTCCCTCCACCGTTGGCCTCTCCCTCCGCCGCTCACACTCCACCGTCATCCTCTCCCTCCGTTGCTCACCCTCCACTGTTCACCTCTCCCTCCCACCGACAAAGCATCTCTGCCTCTGCCGATGAAGTCCCTCCGCCGACGTAAACCCTCCTTCGCGTCTATTTGGATCCGCTGGTGAACGCCTTCGCCTCGTGAATCCCCCGCCACTTTTATCCATCCGAGTGAATCCCCTCGGTGAATCCCTCCACCGCCAATGGAGCTTGCCTCCGCCGTTGAAGCTCTCTTCAGCTTTTTCGGTTAGGGTTAAGTCAAGATTTTTAGATATGTTAGTAATTTTTAGATCTGTTCATTTGAATTTTTTAGAGACATAGTCAAATATGTTCTTATTGTAAGGTAAGTGATGTTGTTATTGTTTTTTATATCAAGGAAGTGATATGTTGTTCATAATGTTTACTGTATGTTGTGGCTCTTCCGCCGCTCATGTTCAAGAGCTGCCAAACACCTAAGGTTTCCGCAGGCTTTTTTTTAGAAGGTCAGATATAGGAACTCCTTCGGATCAAGATGGTTCCAACCCCTTGTTAGAAGGTGGTTCTGAACCGCCTTCCATTGTTATGTTAGAAGGTGGTTCCAGGAACCACCTTCGATCCTCATCAATGGCAGACATGTCTAGAGAACTCACCCTCAAAGTGACTTCTATTGATCAAAGGAACCTCTTTTAATAGAGGCGTCTCCACCAGTGTAGCGGTCAAAAATAATTTTGGTCAACTTGCAAAAGTCAACATGTGTAAATACATTTGGGAGGGAGGGAGTATTAAATTATGTAAAGTCAAGTGGTTTTCATTTAGTAGTTTAATTGGCAATTTGTGAACAAGTTTGGAAATGAAAAACTTTCCATGTTGGAACATGCGAACAAGCCACAATTATGCCAACAAGATCTTACGGAAGAAAAACAGAATTGGTGAACGTCGTTTTACTCACCAAAATAATCTGCAAACTCTTAAGATGAAATTAGCACAGTAGTAAGTAGAGTCGATCCCACAAGTAACGAAGCAAAAACTATAATAAAATACCTACTAATATAGAACACTTTTGGCGCAGCCACCACACCTTAATTTTTAGATTTATCTAGTAACTAATAATGCAACTAACTAATATAAAATAATAATACAACTAATAGATATAAAAATTGAGTGGGTCTCCTGACAGGCGGCCTGTCCATAAGCTTATGGACAGGCCACTTATTTCTTACCTTATACACTGCATTTCTTAAATTACATACAAAATTTAAAATTTTTGAAAATATTTTTTTATATCATATATTTTTATATTTTCACCTTCAAATACATATTATTACTTGTTTTAACTTATAAAATGCAATATTTAAATTTTATAAAAAATTACAACATTTAAGGCAAATGCCCCTGAGGACTGTCCATAAGCTTATGGAAAGGCCGCCTTTCCTGAGACTTTCTCATAAAAATTTATAAAATATATGAATAAAGTAATCTGCTCGGAATAACTCACATTAGTCAAACATCGATCATAGGCGCAAAGATAAATCAATTCATATGCATCTATCAGTTATAGGAAAGTATGTACGCTTAACCTCCCCAATTCTTTCGCACTTTATCGACAATTAACCAATTATAATTAACTAATTATAATTAACTAATTATAATTAACTAATTATAATTAACTAATTGTTTCTCTTACCAAGATGCCCCCGGAAAGTATTCGTTGAACCAGATACACACCTTGATAGCATTAACAATGAAAAGAACCCGATATAGAAATTACCAAAGTAAAAGAAAATAGTAACGCACACTTAATTGCTCCCCATCTTGCTATTATGGTCTTAGCTAGTTAGCTGTTTTTCACAAGAACTCGCTACTTACTAACCCTTTCCAACGATTACGTATTGGTAGAATTAGATAGCATTATCCCAATAATATTCAAGTTGATCAGGCTTAAACACAGTACCTTTGTGTGATTGCTGAAACTAATAAACCAAGTACAAATCTAATTCGGATTCGTTTCGTGGAAGAAATGAATAAATTATTAACTAAATAACTAATTCCTAAAATTAAGAAATTTCAAATGGAAGGATATAATACAATTCTTATCAAGATGGAAAGTGAATATTTTTAATTTCTTCAAATCTACATCTCTTCAATAATTCACTTTTCACCCTATAACTTCACCAATTCTGCTTTTGCCTCTCTTCCTTCATCTTTGGAAAAATATCTTATAAAATAAGAACATTTTCCATTAGAGCACATCGCCTCAATAAAAACCTTAACTTGGAAAACTCAGTGGGAAAAAATCGTTGGTTAAGGGAAAAAGAATACAATGTATAGTTCCCTCTCAATTCTTCACAATCCATGAATTTCTGCACCAAAAACACCTTAAAGTGCAAATTATATCTCAATAAAATCACAATAATTCTACCAAATATGAACACAATATAACACACGTCAAGAATATTATGGTATTTATGATGTATGGAAATCTAAATATTCTGCAATATGTTAGGCGGTGGTAGAAGCATATAAGGTTTATGAAAATCCCTACAAATATGGTATTGAGTTTATCGAATATATGGGATATGTTGTGATAAGGAAAATCCCTTTGTTTATTGAATTTGGATATGCTTCAGAAGTAGATAAGGAATAGGAATATTGTGGAGATAATCATGGAGAGTATTGATCTGCTCGTGGCTTTAAAAGGGGACATTACATTTGCATTAAACTCTCAAATTTAATTGAGAAAATCTGCACACAAATTTTCATCTTTCCGAGAGTCTTGCAAAGAGCCAGATCTATATGTTCCAGCATAAATGACATGCCGTTCAAAGTTTAGAATCGTATGCCTTAATTCCTCGTGAGGAGGAGATCCAGTGTCGACGAGTTTCAAGGTCAGAGGGAGTCTAATCAAGGCGGATTGATAGCTAGGGGAGCTAGCAGAATTCACACGTTTAATTGGAAAAGATAAGTATTCTTTATGGTGCACTTTGTACTGTATCTTTCTGATTAGTGGATTCATTCTGAACTGGGCCAGGCCCTGCAGACCAAGTCTTGTATCTTTATGATTTATTTTATTGCATACTTGGTTAGATAGGTCATGTTGGAACGTACTAGTAATAATTAAGAAAATTCGGTAAAACAATTTTCATTTGGTATCAGAGCTCGGTCACTTATTTTTCCCTTGGTTATGTCAAGGAAAGTGTGATCCGGTTTTACCATGGCGACCAAAGAAGGAGGTTCGGTGCCTCGGCCACCTCTACTGGAAGGCAACAACTATAACTATTGGAAGGCACACATGAGAGTTTTCATCAACTCACTGGATAAACTTGCTTTGCACTATGTTGAAAATGATTTGAATTACCCTACTGATAATGCTGATACAAGTTCTAAGGCTAAAAAAGGAGAGTCAAGTCAAAATGAGCGAAAAATCAAAGAAAATCTACTTGGTCTCCTGATGAACTCAAGGTCTCACTGGCGAATTCAAAATCATTAAATGCTATCTTCACGGGAGTTGATGAAAATCAGTTCAAAATCATCTCTACATACCAACAGGTCTAAAAAGCATTGGATATTCTGTAAACTGCTCATGAAGGAACCAGTCGAGTGCGAGAATCTAAATTACAGATATTGGCTACAAATTTTGAGGAACTCAAGATGGAGGAAGATGACACTATTGTTGTATTTAATGGAAAACAAGGGGACATCTCCAATATGGCGTATCAACTTGGAAAAGTCTACAAAGAGGCAAAATTAGTGAAAAAGACCTTGAGATCACTTCCTAAAAGGTTTGCAATGAAGGTTACAGCAATAGAAGAAGCAAGAGATGTAGCCACTATGAGCTTAGATGAATTAATGGGATCATTTAGACTTATGAGATGACACTCCAACAAGCTACAAAAAGGGTCCAAAAGGAGTTGGCATTCAGAACATTGTCATCAAAGGGCAATCACGAATTTGACTGTGATGATGAATTTGAAAAACTTGCACTTATCAAGAAAAATTTCTCAAGAATGCAGAAGAAAGTAGTTAACAAGAAATTGCTATCAAAGGTTTGGTGGAAATAGACCAAGGCCACAAGAATTTGGAAATAATTGTGGGACATGGTTTGAAAAAGGAAATCAGCAGTTTCCCAGAAATCCAAGTGGTGAACCAAAACAGCACGGACGAATTCAATGCAGAGAATGTGAAGGATATTGTCATATTCAGGCTGAATGTGCAAATAGCCGGAAGAAATAGGGAAAATCATGTCACCTCATAGAGTGAAGATGAAGGGGACAAGAAAGACGAAAAGGAACTTATAAGCAACTATGTGGCATTTGGAGCAAAAATTCATGATGCATCGGATGATGAATGTTCCAACACATTAGATAGAATCGAAGCTATATGTTCCAACATAGATTCGTATGAGGTGCCTAGTGATATGACAGACCTATTGTAAGTGAGGAAGAAATCTATAGTACATATGAAAAGATGTATGGTATGTGGCTCCAAGTTGTTGATACAAACAAAGTACTGAAGAAAGAAAAATCTCATCTAGCAGAGACAGAAAAGAAGTTGCGTATGGAAGTTGCTGAACTCAGAAAAGAGAATGGCTAGTTGAATGTGAAGCTAATTTCAGCAACCAAGAGAGCTGAGACGTCTGAAGCAGCTATTACTAAGCTGAACTCTGGAAAAGTAAAACTCGATGATATTTTGGTTATGGGAAAGAGCTTTGGAGATCGACATGGAATTGGGTATGGCATCCCACCTAAGAACACAGTCACGCTCAAGTCTAAGACTCGAGAGGTATCTAAGAACACAGTAACACTCAAGTCAAAGATTTGAGAGATAAAGAGAAAGTTCGGAAAGCCTCAGTAAAGGAAACCTCTCATCTGTAACTACTGCTCATACTAAGGGCACACAGAGGAGCAATGCCAGAAACTGCTCAGAGACATCATGGCAGGACGTCAACTCTTGGTATGTTCTAACATAGACAAGGTCCAGAAATCAAAGATGGTCGGAAAGGTATTGGTTGTCAAAAGCTATAGTACGTGTCTTGTTGCACATACTTCTCTTATACCACATTCCATAGATTCATGGTACTTTGACAGTGGCTGTTCTCACCACATGACTGGCACTCAGGAATTCCTCTCAAATTGCACACCATACGATGGTGGTTTTGTTACTTTTGGCGATGGAAAGAAAAGTAGAGTAGTTGGAAAAGAAGAACTATAAATTGAAGGATTCCCAGTATTCACCAGTGTTTTGCTTGTTAAAGACTTAAATGCCAGTTTGCTGAGCATAAGCCAACTGTGTGACAACAATATGACTGTGGAATTTTAGAAAGACAAATGTATAGTGAAACACGGAGAAACCAAAGTTCTTTCGGGCATTCGATCATTAGATAATTGCTATTTGTTGGAACAGGAAGTGAGGTGTGTGATATCTAAACAAAATGAGGGATTTATGTGGCACGGGAAGCTAGGTCACATCAATTACCAAACCTTGGTGAAAATTGCAAATGAAAAAGCAGTACGAGGTATGCCTACATTGACAAGAAATGGCGAAACTATCTGTGGACCATGCCAACAAGGTAAACAAATTTGATCTCCCCACTCTTCAGTTTATTATATAACTACCTCAAGAAATCTAGAATTGTTGCATATGGATTTGATGGGTCCAGTCAATACACCTAGCATAGGTGGCAAGAAATATATCTTTGTATGTGTTGATGATTTCTCTAGATTTACGAGAGTATCTTTTCTAAAAGAAAAATCTAATACTATGGAAGTGTTTAGAAGTCTTGTGATAAAACTACATACTGAAAAAGGAAGTCCAGTCAGGAAGATTGTTCGAATTTGTAGTGATCATGGTAGGGAATTTGAAAACTCTCAATTCAGTGATTTCTGCGATGAGCTTAGAATTCAACATGAGTTTTCTGAACCAATCACCCCTCAACAGAATGGTGTTGTAGAATGAAAAAACATAACTCTTCAGGAGATGGCTCGAGTTAGTTAGCCGAGAAAGAAATTCACCAAAAACTGGTGGGCAGAAGCCATTAACACAGCTTGCTATACAATCAATAGAGTATATCTGTGTCCATTCACAAGCAAAACTTCTTACAAGATTTTGAAAGGCATGAAACCAAATGTCTCATACTTTCACATGTTTGGAAGCAAGTGCTACATTCTCATAAATAGAGAGCAACTGGAAAAATTTGACTATCGCAGTGATATTGGAATCTTTCTTGGTTATTCTGCGCACACTCGGGCTTATCGTGTTCAAAACCTTCAGATAAACACACTCATGAAATCCATAAATGTTATTGTGGATGATTATGAAGAATGACAAGATTCAAATGCTGGAGAAAACAAACTCGATAAAGACCATGTTCCAACACATCACAGTCAACCTGGCAAGTCAGATCCATCGCATGTTAGAACATCTGAGCAGCCTGATTATCCTACTGAACCAGAAAATAGTGAGTATGTTGAAACATCATCACATCCCACACTACTTTATCCTATGTTCCAACATAGGAGCAACCTGAACCGATGACAAGGAATACTCGATCAATCCCTCGTGTTGATTATAGGAAGTTAGCAGGATTACTAAGCTTCATCTCTCTCAACCCAAGAACTACAAGGAGGCCTTACTGAACGAACACTGGATTGCAGCAATGCAAGAAGAACTCGATCAGTTTGCACGATATGATGTATGGTATCTCACTCCTTATCCTAAAGGTGTAAATGTTATTGGCACTAAGTGGATCTTCAAGAATAAATATGATGCTGACGGAAAAATCACTCTAAACAAAGCTAGATTGGTTGCTTAAGGATATACACAGATTGAAGGAGTTGACTTTGATGAGACATTACCATGTTAGAGTCAATTCTAATTTACTTGCTATTGCCTGCTATATGAACTTTAGTCTGTATCAAATGGATGTCAAGAGTGCTTTTCTAAAGGTGTGGTAAATGAAGAAACTTATGTGGAACAACCTAAGGGATTTGAGAATCCTCATTGCCCTCATCATGTGTATGGCCTTAAGAAGGCTTTATATGGTTTAAAACAAGCACCAAGGGCATGGTATGGACGACTTACTAACTTTCTTCTTAAGAAAGGTTATTGTCGAGGGGGAGTAGATCGCACCTTATTTGTGCTTGAAAATGCATCAAAAATTCTGAATGCTCAAATTTATGTTGATGATATAGTATTCGGCTCTACTTCACCATATATGGTACAAGATTTCGTCACTATAATGCAGGCTGGATTTGAGATGAGCATAGTTGGAGAACTCACATATTTTCTAGGACTGCAAGTTAAGCAATGAAAAATAGTTTGTTCATAAATCAGAGTAAGTATGCCCTGAATTTAGTAAAGAGATTCAGTCTAAGCAATGCCCGGACAGTTTGAACACCTATGGGGATTTCTAAAAAATTGGTAAAGGATGAAAAATGAGTCGCAGTTGATCAGAAGTTATACAGGGTCATGATTGGGAGTCTATTGTATTTGACAGCAATTAGACTTGATATATGTTTCAACGTAGAAATATGTGCAAGATTTCAGGCTGACCCAAAGGAATCTCACTTAACAGCAGTAAAAAGAGTTATTTGATATGTAAGTGGGACTTCTGAGTATGGTGTCTAGTATTCTAAGAATCAAGATTATGATTTAATTGAGTACAGTGATTCTGATTGGGCTGGTAATGCTGATGATCGTAAAAGCACTACAGGTGGGTGTTTTTCATTGGTACGAATCTAGTCTCTTGGTATAGTAAGAAAAAAAACTCGATCTCTTTGTCTACCGTGGAAGCTGAATATCTTGCTGCTAGAAGTTGTTGTGCACAACTATTGTGGATGAAGCAAATGATGAACGACTATGGAATTCATCAAGGGTCTTTGAAGTTTTTATGTGACAACACAAGTGCTATTGATATTTCTAAAAGTTCAGTCCAGCACTCTCAAACCAAGCATATTGACACCGGGCATCATTTTATTCGAGATCTTGTTGAAAGAAAGGAAGTAGTGGTGGTCTATGTACCAACATCTGAGCAATTTGAACATAGTTTTACAAAACCATTGGACACTACCACATTTGAAGTTTTCAAACAACACTTAGGTGTCTGTCAGATTTAAGGTACTTTTTATATGTATAGCTTTTATTTAGCTGTAAATATTTTTGTTCCGTGTTTTTTTAAAATCGTAGAAAAAAACAAAAAAATGGGAAGGAAGAAAAGACTACCAAAATTGAAGTTATGGTATGCTGGAAGTTTAAGAAGGTGTGCCTTGAGTTGACAAGTGAGAAGAGTAAAATCATTACTTTTCTTGAAAAGGTAAAAAACTTTTAGCGGCAAAAGAGGTAAAAAATGAAGAGTTTGTGTTTGTACAAAATTGTCTCCATCTCTCCATATCCCACTCTTTCTGGCTTACACTCCCACAATTCTTGTTGTTTTCGGATTCTTGTTGCCAAAATTTTTCGTATAACTTGAGAAGGTTTTCTCTTTCACAACAAACCTCTGACGAAAAAATGTCTTCAAGCCCTAAATCTCCCACGGTCGAGAACGAGACTCAAGAAACTCCTCAACCCCTAGAGAATGACAATGTTGAGCAGAGGGGAGAAAATGTGGAGGCAGACCCGACATGTGATGGCGGACAGAGTGAAGAACTCAGAGGCAAAGGGAAAGGTCCTTATCAAAAGGTAACAAGCCCGGATCCTCCTACTCTCAAGTTGCATGGAATGGAATTCAAATCTGTAGATAATATTTTTGAGTGGCTTGAAGCCAATAGAAGTACATTATATTTGTCCAAATTTAAGAATTTAGAGGAGGAATTTCTGAGTGTTAATGCTAAAGAACTGTTTTCTAGAGATGTTGGTGAGCTGGAGGATATTGAAAATTATGAAGTTAGATTATTGAGAGGGAAATATGGTGTTTACAATGGGAAGGACAGGTTCCATGTATACTCATCTATCTCTGGCCCCAGTAGCATTAAGATTGAAGAAATAGATGATAAAGAGGCCGAGGTATTAGAGGTGGTTAAATCCACAGATAGAATGCCCGTAGGATTTTATGATTCTAAGGCTGCCCAGAGGATGGAAGAACTTAGAAAACCTGTGATTATTGAAATTACAGACAGTGAAGAAGAAGACAGTGTTAGGTATGTTCCAACACAGAGGGCCGAATCTGTAGATATGGAGATTGATGATATGGACATGGAAGGTGATGACCGGGTTGATGTATCTTGGAATGCATATGATAATCTAGAGTAACCAGACAGAGGTCAGACTGGAGGATTTGATTTGAGGCAAGATAAATCTGACAAGGATCAGCATGCTGGAACACAGGAAGAGGAAGATACAACTGAGCAAGGAGAAGAGGTTGAGCAGCCAGAGTATGTTCCAACACAGGAATCAGACCTGAAATATTCCTGTGATGAGGTACTAGATGAATTCTTCCAAGCTGCAATGGGTAAAAGGAAGATGCATGTTGCTGAAGACTCCCCACCAGCCAAGAGATCTAAGAAAACCCAAGCTACTCCTAAGAAGAAGAAAGTGTTGCCACCCCCTTCAGTAAGTGAAGCGTTCTCTTTCTCTTACTTTGATATTAAGTGTGAATAGACGGGAGAAATTTTTGCTGAGAGGAAAATAATCTCTGAGAGGCCAGTAAATCTAGAGGCATATAAGGATAGTGGCTTTTCTGATTTTTTGGAAATAATTGGGATGAAAAAGGCTGCTACGAAACATCTTCAGTACAACAAGCAGGTTGTTACTAAAGTGTATTCTAACCTGGTGGCTGGAAACTTGGAGGTTGATTCCCCATGGTTTGAGAGGGTTTGTGTTAGGGGGAAAATTATTGATTTTTCTACTACCAGGATGAACAAAATTTTGGGCCTAAAAACTCCAGACTTTGAGGGAGTTTTTCTAGATAGCTTGGATGTGTCTGATGACAGGATTCTGGAGGTAGTCTCAGGAGGGTACAAGACATAGTGGCCTGAGACAGGATACTCACATGCTTCCTGCATATCCTCTAGGTTTTTGGGTTTATATCAGGTAGCTGTGAACTGCTGGATGCCATATTCTAATCCTACATCTTTGACAAGAGAAATTGTAAAACTGTTGTGTTGGAACATAGAAACCGATCAACTTGGGATTATTTATCCAGCAGAGTCTGGTTAGGAAAGCCACTTCCCCAAAGGCTAAACATGCTCGGGTATACCCCTGTCTGATATTTGCATTAGCTAGAGTGCTAAGGTGAAGGGCAAAACAAATGATGTCATCATTTATACATAGCATCTGCAGCCTAACAAGAAGACCTTTGGGATGCGGCAAGTGCATGATATGCCATGGAATCCTGAAGCTAAAACTCCTGCAGATATTGAAAAGAAGGCCAAGTTAGTGGTGCTCAATGCAAGGTTAGGGGCTATAGCCATCCAAATTGCAGCTCTTAAAGCAGAGAAAGCCAAACTTGAGGGGGAGAAGGCCCAGCTGGAGGCACAGGATGCTGCTCATGTACATGATTGATGATCGTGCAGTATCTATGTTCCAACATAGATCATATGTTGTGTTCAGGGGGAGCTGGTTTTCTAATCTGTTTTAAGTTTAATTATGTGGTTTATTGCCTTTGGTATATTCATGGCCCCACGGGGAGAATATTTGGTGATTTTGGATATTATTGTTTTTGGAAGACTGTAATCTGAATATTATTTTTTGGTATTCAGGAATTCTGGTTTTTGGATGTTATTCTTTTATGATCAGATTCAGTAGTTTGTATATGTTCCAACATAGGTGTGTTTCTGGAAGACTTATGTGAAAATTTAGAAGTTTTTCGTCGCGTTCTGATTTCCAAAATGGTTGGGTCCACAAAATGCAAAAAGGGGAGATTGTAAAGTCAAGCGGGTTTCATTGAGTAGTTTAATTGGCAATTTGTGAACAAGTTTGGAAACGAAAAACTTTCCATGTTGGAACATGCGAACAAGACACAATTACGCCAACAAGATCTTACGAAAGAAAAACAGAATATTATGGTATTTGTGCTATATGAAAATCTGAATATTATGCAATGTTAGGTGGTGGTAGAAGCATATTAGGTTTATGGAAAATTCCTACAAATATGGTATTGAGTTTATCGAATATATGAGATATGTTGTGCTAAGGAAAATCCCTTTATTTATGAGATTTTGATATGCTTCAGAAACAGATAAGGAATCAGAATATTGTGGAGATAATCATGGAATATTCTGATCTGCTCATGGCTTTAAAAGGGGACATCACGGTTGCATTTAACTCACGAATTTAATTGAGAAAATCTGCTCACATGTTTTCCTCTTTTCGAGAGTCTTGCAAAGAGCCATATCTATATGTTCCAACATACGTGACCTGCCGTTCAAAGTTCAGAATCATATGCCTTAATTCCTTAGGAGGAGGAGATCTGGTGTCAATGAGTTTCGAAGTTAGAGGGAGTCTGATCAAGGCAGATCGGTAGATAGGGGAGCTAGCGAAATTCACGCGTTTAATTAGTAAAGAAAAGTATTATGTATAATGTACTTTGTACTATATCTTTCTGATTAGTGGATTAATTCTGAATTAGGCCAAACCCCGCCGATGTAGGTGGATTTCACCAAACTGCATAACCAAATCTCGCGTCTTTATGATTTATATTATTGCATACTTGGTTAGATATGTCATAACATATTAGTAATAATTAAAAAATTCTGTAAAACCAAATTTTAAATTATATTTTATTTTTTTATATCATCCAATATGATTTGCAACAAGTTTGTGGAAGAAAATGTTAGTTCTGGGATGTGGTCACACTGACAACATGTTGTGGATCACTGGTAGTACGTACGTAATAAATATAGTCTTCTTAACCATTTGGGATAGCCCAGTTGCCAGGGGTAGTACGTAATAAGAATAGTCTTTTTAACCATTTGGAATAGCCTTGCCAGGGCAACGTACCCCACATATGCAATTCAGGTTCGAATCTCTCCTTTTTCTGAAATTGCATTATTATAGATTTAAATCTCTGTATACATCATGTTAGGTGTGAAGGCTCACTTCGTGTGAGTCGTGTGAGAGTCTCACCCCACCTTTGTATGAGACACAGGGAAGCTTTACCCCATTTGTTTGAGACAACTTAGACTTGAATAAAGTGGGGAACATCTCTCCAAAAAAAAGAATAGTCTTCTTTACTTGATAAATAACACCCGTGCCATTGAAAATTTAAAATATAATCTAGTTTATAATTTAAATAAGTAATTAGTTGTTATATTTATAGGTGATCATTTCGGGTAGGCTCGTCAAATGGGTTATGGATAAACCCGTTATCCAAACCCAATAGATCATTATCCAATGGGTCATTATCCAATTAACCTGTTTATTAAATGGGTCATAATGGATTGGATCATAAATGGGTTGGGTCATTAAATGGATAACCCATGAGATATTCATATGACCCAATGGGTTAAAATATATTATCCAATAAATTATTATATAATTAACCCAATAAGTTATCATTAAACATTTTCTATCGATTTGGGTTACAAGTTGTCATTATCCAATGAGATCAGATATTAAATGCTCATTAGTTTTTGGGATTGAGCGGGATGAAAATAATTGTGTTAATGGAAAATTTTGATCTCCATGGGTCCCATATTATGTTAATTCAATAAGAACGTAACAAATACTCAATAAATATCCAAAATTACCCAATTAAATGCATGTGTAATATTTAACATAAATATTCACTATAATTAACAAATTATACAAATTATAATTCACAAATTATTCAAGCTCAATCTTGTACAATATTTGAGTTCGTACAGTATTCGATCTCGTACAGTATTCGAACTCAATTTCGTACAGTATTCGAATTCGTACAAAACTCGCACTCAATCTCGTACAGTATTCGAGTTTGTACAATATTCGAGTTCAATCTCGTACAGTATTCGAGTTCATACAGTATTCGAGTTCAATCTCGTACAGTATTCGAGTTCGTACAATATTCGAGCTCAATCTCGTACAGTATTCGAATTCATACAGTATTCGAGCTTAATCTTGTACAGTATTCGAGTTCATAGAGTATTCGAGTTCGTACAGTATTCTAGCTCAATCTCGTACAGTATTCGAGCTCAATCTCGTACAGTATTCGAGCTCAATCTCGTACAGTATTCGAGTTCATACAGTATTCGAGCTCAATCTCGTACAGTATTCAAGTTCATACAGTATTCAAGTTCATACAGTATTCAAACTCAATCTCGTACAGTATTCGAGTTCGTACAGTATTCGAGTTCAATCTCGTACAGTATTCGAGTTTGTACAGTATTCGAGCTCAATCTCATACACTATTCAAGTTTGTACAGTATTCGAGCTCAATCTCGTACAGTATTTGAGTTCGTACAATGTTTGAGTTCGTACAGTATTTGAGCTCGAGCCCGATCCCAAGTAATATTGTTCGTAAGTTTCGTCGAGTTTACAAAGCCAACATATTATATATATTTTTATTAGATATAATATAATATAATGTACATAATATTATATTACATAATATAATATTATGAACTCGAATATGAACAAAACGCAGACCGATTGATGAACAAAACGCATACCGATTGATGAACAAAACGCAGACCGATTGATGAACAAAACGCAGACTGATTGATGAACAAAACGCAGACTGATGAAACAAAACGCAGTCTGGAAAGTGAGAACTGAGAAAGAACTCGGACTTGATGGGTAATTCACGTTTCACCCAAATAAATGACATATACCCAATTGGTCATTTAGTTCGACCCAATGGATAATTAGTATAGGCTCATTGGATAATTAGTATAGACCCAATGGATAATTAGTATATACCCAATGGATAATTCAGTATATACTCAATCGATAATTCATTATATACTCGATGGATAATTGGTGTTTTCAACCATTTAAACTTTAAATGGATAAGCCACGTAACATTTTACTTGGAGTGAAAAATTACGATTAACCGTAATCATTTTTTTATGTAGGCTGAATCGTGTACATAACTACAAAAAAAAGAAATATTTATTGAAGTGGCCAAATGTGGGAATTTCTTTATTATATTCTTATGTTCAATAAAATAAAATATTTTTAAAAATCTTCATATTTCGAGAATTTTCAAATTTAGTAAAAGTTTCTTAAATACTACTACTACTTCTACTTCTTTCGTCAAGATCATTTATCGAATTTTAATTGGTTCAAATTAAAATTGATTAAAACATGAACCGAAATCGACAAATATGATGAATCGAGAATTTGATCGTTTCTAAGTTGATTATACTCCCTCCATTTTTTTTCATTGGCACGCTCACTAAAAGTGGTGTTTTTTTTAATTGGCACTTGCTATTTTGGGCAAGTTTAAGGTTTTTACATCCACTCATTTTACTTTCTCTTCTTTCAATTCAATTTCATCCACTCATTTAGCATCTCCTCAATTCTAACACCAAAAGAGAGGTGCCAATGAAAAAAAAATGGAGGGAGTATGTGTTAGGGAAAAATTAAATTATTCGTAATCAAATTTGTGAAAATTTTGTTATCTTATGATATGAAATTATCCATGGGTCACCCGTTACCCAACCCAACTCGACCCACCCAAAATTATCCAACAGATACCCAATTATCCAACCCAACTAAACCCAATAACTACAACCCAATTATATCCATTAACCCAATGGGTCATTATCCAATAAGTCTTATCCAATAAGTAAAATTAGTATATGGGTAACGGTTATCCAACGGGTGACCCAACCCGTTTGACGGGCCTACTAGTTATACCCCTTGGTAGATCCATGCCTAAAATAAATTCATCCACAACTTCGGTTAGATCCTTTTTTATAATAGTCCAGCACTTGCAATAGAATTTATTTGAAAAACCATCTGGACCTAGACTACTATTTTTATTCAAACCCTTAATCACAGACTCCAGTTCAGTTTCTGAGTCTGGTATGGATAAGGCCTGGTTGTCCTGGTCTGTGATGATGCTTGGGATTTGACTGAGGAAGTGGGGATAGTAGGTATCATTCACTGTTTGGTTAGGCTCAGTTTACAGATCAGAAAAATAGGAAATAGTTTCCTTTTGTATGTCCAAATTTGAGTTTAGCCACTGTCCTTCCCTGTTTTTAATCTTAGTGATCTGAAGCTTACAGTTTCTCTCTTGAACAGTCTTGTGAAAAAATTGGGTGTTATTATCTCCTAGTTTATGCCATTTAGATCTTGCTTTTTGCTTCCAAAATTTTTCCTTCTCTTTAAGGGCTCTAAGCAGTAAAGCTTTTTTCTCATTTAATTTGATAAGCTCAGAGTCTGAGGGGGTTGAATCAAAGACAAGTTCCCGAAGTCTTAAAGCTTCCTCTGCTGAAATCACATTAGCATCTATATTTCCAAAGCAATCTCTATTCCATATTTTTATCACCTTATTAAGTTTAACTAATTTTAGATAGAATCTAAGCATTCCAGACTCGGGAAGTGGTTTATCCCAGTTTTCCTTAATTAGATTGGTGAATTCTGGCTTGTTAAACCAAGTATTTATGAATCTAAAAGGTTTAGGGTGGGAATTAGTCAATGTAGATACCTGAAGTAGAAGAGGGGAATGATCTGAGGTATGCCTATTTAGGATTTGGATAGAGGATGAAGGGAATTTATAGCTCCATGACATTGTGCAAAGGCCTCTGTCAAGTCTTTTGAGGTAGGATTCCTAAGTCTCGAATTGCACCATGTGAAAAGATTTCCGACTGTGTTGATTTCCTGAACTCCAGAGGAACTAATCCAGTTATTAAAATCTCTAATACTTCCTGAAGAAGGGGAGCTAGGGCCTCTATATTCTGAGAGTGTGGTGATGGTATGGAAATCACCTATAAATATGGTTTCTCCTCTAGAGATGCTAATCAGATCTTTCCATAAATTTTTTCTACCCTCTCTGTTTCTAAGTGCGTAAACAAAAACTGCCTCCATATCTAAAGGTAGAGATTGGTGTGTTGTCTTGACATGCAGAAACTGTTCGTGGTGAGAGATGAGTGTTACATAAACTGAATTAGTCCACATAAGCCATATTTTTCCATTTTGGAGAGTCAAATTATGGGAGAACTTTAGATTATCCATATATGAGTGACATTGAGTGTTATCATGCATTGGTTCAATTATACAAAGGAGTTCAATTTTCTTAATCTTGATTAGATTAATTAGCCTTAGCATAGAAGATTCCATACCCCTAAGATTCCAGACTAAAAATTTGACAATTAGAGTGTGTGTCATTGTTCACCAGATTTATGACTCTTTGTCGCTGATCTGAGCATCATCTTATTCAGCTGGCTAAAATAGTTATTCTTTTTAATCTTAGACTTACCTTGTTGGGGATTCTTACCATTGAGCTTCATCTCATGAGGAGCTGTGATATCAGGGTGACTGACACTAACCTCATCCTCAGAGTCTAGCACATCCAGTTCTTTAATACCATGTGGAAGATTATCTAGGTCCTGCAAAACAGAAAACCTATTTTCCATTTTATCCTGTAGGGAAAGTGGGGGGTTATTAGTGGGGGATTGGTTCAGCCTTAGCCTGAGTGAGCCAATTTGGATATCGTCTTTTGCATAGGAAATGGGGGTAGATTTGGACAGTGCCGTAGCATTTAAAAGCTTAGAGATGGAGTTATCAGTGCCTTCCTGAGGTTGGATTCTGGGTGGTAACTGTTAGTATATTTTCCTAGGCATTCTGTTGACCTCAGAGGAGGAGTTGGCGTCGAGGTTTAGGGGAGAGATTGTTGTAGCTCTCTGGTTGTCGACACTGTCTTTTTTCTGGGAGGAGGCGTCAATCTGATTACCAAAGGAGATCAGAGGAGGATTTCTAAACTTGTTGCCAGTGGCCTGCCAATGGGAATGAGTTCGCCTCTGGGCAGTGTGATTTTCCACTGACTTATCATTAGTATTTTCCACTGATTTGCCATTAGGATTTTGTGGGATAGCTCTACATTGACTTATAGAATGTCCTAACTTAGCATAGTGATCACAATAGAGGGGGGCATTTTCAAATTCTATAGGATATTGCCTATTGTTTGAAACTGAACCCAGTCTAATACAGTTACACATAGGCTTCTGAAGATCAATCTCAACACAAAATTTTATTGCAAATGGCCTAGTGAGCATATCAGTGGGTAAGTCATTTTTAATGAAGCTACCTATGCTATTCCCAATTGCTTCAATCGATGCAGAATTGTAGTAGTACAAGGGTACATCCCTGATCGTACACCAAATGGGTACAATTAAGGATTCTCTATGTTTTGAGAAATCTGGGGACCATTTAAGCATCTTAAGGAGGATACCATTGAAATTCCAGATTCCTTTCATCCAACATCTTTGGTAATCATTGACGAGCTCAAACCTAATCAGAACATGATTGTAATCTAAGGAACCTAATTGGTATTTACCTGCAAAATCAACCGTTTTGAAGGCCAATTCCAGATGCTCCAGTGTGAGTCTCCCTTTTGTGAACTTTCCGACCAGAGCATTTGCATAGTGTGCTGAGAGTTTGGCAATTTGATCGTCGGAATAGAGACAAGATGGATCCCCTAGATGTTCTGATTTTGGGATTAATTCTGGGTTACTGGGCAGTGATTTTGAGAGGGGAGGGGATTTGTTTTGGAGAACAGCAGCAAAGGATTTGGGTCCATCAATTGGGATTGGTGTTGGGTTGGCATTGCTGGCGTTGCTTACCGCCACAGCGGGCGGTTTAGCGGTGGCCATTTCTGACGTGAAATTTCAGCAGTTGGGTTAGCCGTTAATGGCGGGATTAGCCGTTACCGGCGAGCAAAGGGAAGAAGAGGAAGAAAATGCAGTTCAGTTACTGTAGCATGAGGAGAGAGGAAGAAGGTTTTCAAAGATTATCTTTTCAAAGTTTCTCTCGATGGGGTTAATCTTCGTAAAATTTTAAAATTCTCTATGGTTTTCTCTTGTTCAGTTGTACAGCTAATTATGATTTATTGTTTTAAATAATTTAAAAATAATATTACAAATAAAACTATTCCCTCCGTTCCAAGAATATTGTGCTAATTGCTTTTGGTCCAAAATTTTATATAATTTGATGTGATGGGAAATAATTGTGGAAAATAGATACATTTTGGAAAAGAATTGGACGCGGTTTCAAGGTTCTTAGAGTTAAAGAGAACATTGTGAGAATTTATCAATATATTCTTTCATTTTAAGTAATTTTCAGGCTATGTTATTACTTATGCAATTGACGAAAATAGAAATTAGCCCAATATATATTCTTGGAATGGTGGGAGTATTTATTGACCTGCTTAAATTTACTAAATAGATTATAAGCTTAATATAAATAAATAATTGAATTACATTTTGATTTCTGAGGCATTATTTATCCCCTTTACAAAATTTCCAATTTTTTCATCATGAAAGATTTTAGAACAATTGTTGTTTTATATTAACAGATAGAAAACATCAGTATTGAAAAAGTGATTTGTAGTAAGTAATTATATTATTAATAAACTGAATATATAGAGGGATTACAATAGAGGTAAAATAAGGAAAATACTCTAATCATACTAATCAGTAATCAGATTTATTCTAACACCCCCTCAAGCGAAGCGTCGGATTCTCATAGATGCAAAGCTTGGATCTGAAGAACGCAAACAACGGACGAGAGAGACCCTTGGTGAAAATGTCTGCTATCTGTAGAGAAGTAGGAACATGAGCAATGCGCAACTTACCAGAAGAGACCAATTCTCGAACAAAATGGCAATCAATGTCGATGTGCTTTGCCCGCTTGTGAGCCACCGGATTTTGAGCCAAGAAGACCGCACTGTTGCTGTCAGAAAGCAGAAGAGTCGCACCAGACAAAGGAACATGAAGATCACGAAGCAAATGAGTCATCCAAACAACTTCAAAGGCAGTATTAGCCAGAGCCCGATACTCTGACTTAGTGATGGACCTAGACATTGTGGGTTGTTTCTTTGTACTCTAAGAAACCAAGTTACTACCTAAATATACACCATATCCATAAGTAGAATGACGAGTCTCCAGACATCTGGACCAATCAACCTCAGAATAACCCAGCACCTCAGGTGAAGAAGCAGCAAGAAAACTGAGGCCCAAATGCAAAGTCCCTCGAACATAGCAAAGAATCTGAGTGACAGCCAAAAAATGATCCTCCCGAGGGTCCTGAAGATAATGACTGACAGAATTAACCACAAATGGTAAGTCCAGACGGGTAATGGTCAGATAATGGAGAGCACCAACTAGAGATCGATACAGCATCAGATTCTTCAACTGTGGACTCGTACTGGTGTGAAGCTTGGAATTCGACAGAAATGGAGTAGAGACAGACACGACATCTGACATACCAGCACGATAAAGAATATCCCGAGCATACTTTACTTGTCCCAAAAGAAGTCCTGAGGCAGTGTGCGTGATGCTGAAATGCTGAAACCATATCTGAGGCGCCTGCTTCAAAACATAGATAGCCTTACGCAGACGGCAAACACAGTCTGGATGAACAGGATCCTTGTAGCTAATAGGTTGCACCATAAATATAGGAGAATCAAGAGCACCATTGAAAAATGAATTATTGACATCCAACTGATGAATGGACCAGGCTTGCATGGTGGAAATAGCTAGAACAGTTCAAACTGTAGATGCCTTAACCACGAGACTGAACGTGTGGTCAAAGTTAAAACCGGGAATCTGGGAGAAACCCTGAGCTACGTGCCATGCCTTATGGCGATCAACCAAACCATCAGGTTTATAATTTGGTTGATAAACCCATTTGGACCTAACAATGTTAACGTCCAAAGGGCGTGGAACAAGATCTCAGGTATGCTGACTGCAAAGAGCTTCCATCTCCTCATCTATGGTGAAAACCCAAGAAAGATCCTGAAGTGCAGAACGATAATCAGTCGGCTCTTTCTGAGCAAGAAGATTCGCGAGAAGACCATGAGCATGAATATCTGAATAATCACATCTTTGAATAACACCAGTAGAAGACCGAGTGACCATCGGAGATAACCTCAGAAGCGGTGGAGCCGAGGCGCCAACCTAAGGCGCGGCTGAAGTGGCCGACCGAGGAGAGGCCAGTGTAGATCCGGTACTAGCCGGTGATAAGACGTGGCCAACTGAGCTAACCGCTAGGGAAGGGCCGCTAGTCGGTGAAACCGGTTTGGCTCATCGTCAAAAAAATGGAACCCGAGCGGCAGAGATACCAAGACAGGCGGAGAAGCTGGCGGTATCGACACACAATCTGGATCAATAAACACCGAGACATCCAGCCCTGAAGAAGGAGAACCAGTCCCTGATACCGGAGTAAAAGGAAAACAAGTCTTATCTAACCGAGCATGGCGAGCAACATGAACTTTGCCAGTAGAAGGGTCGAGGCACCGAAAACCCATATACTGCGAACATTAGCCAGTAAAAATGCATGGAATTCTACGGGGAGACAACTTATGATCAGCAAATGGAAAAACAAAAGGAAAAACCTGACAACCAAATGGATGAAAGTTACCATAAATGAAATCCCGGTGAAAAAGAAGACCATAAGGTGTATATCCCTGCAGTGTTGGAGTAGGTAGACGGCAGTCATGAACGTATTATCCCATCGTGAAATTGGTAGATGTGAGTGAAACAACATCGTAAGGCCCATTTCCACCACATGGCGATGCTCGTGTTCAGCGCGCCTGTTTTGCTCCGAAGTAGATGGACACGAAACCTAATAATGTATGCCTTTCGCCGCAAAATGAGATCTAAGTCTAGTGTTCAGAAATTCAGTGCCACAATCACTTTGAAAAACCTTAATTTTTTTATGAAAATTGGTTTTCAACAACTGCCTCAAACTGCAAGTAAGTGTCAACAAAATCTTATTTGCAACGAAGAGGATATAGCCTAGTGAATCTCAAAAAATTATCCACAAATAAAACATAGTACACAAAATCATTTCTAGATAAAACCGGGGAGGGACCCCACAAATCACAATGTATCAAATCAAGAACATGCTTAGCACGTTTAGGGTTCTCAACAAAAGCCAACCGTTGACCTTTTTCCATAATATAGGAGGCGTGGGTATGCGGTTTAGACAACAAAGAAGAAACTGGAAGCAAACCAGACTAATGCAAACTATAAATAACTTCACTAGGAACATGACCAAGGTGTGCATGCCACAACTCATATGAAGCTCGACTCTTATTCTGCTGTAAATTTGAAAAAATGCTACATCTCCCCGGTCCAAAACCTAAAGTCTGTCCTCACTGTGCCCCCGGCCCATGATGGCCCTGGTTACTTTGTTCTGAATCACAAAGTTCCGATCATCAAATGTAATCAACACACCCAAATCTCTAGTTAACTTACTAATAGACAATAAGTTCTTAGTAATACCATGCACAACCAGAACATTGGATAAATGTAAATTCTCAGAAACTCTAGAATCGCCAATATGAGAGATTATGATAGGAGCACCATTACCAACAAGAACTCGAGATTTACCAGTATAAGAAGTGACACTGTCTAGGCCCGAGGCAGATGACACCATATGACTGGTTGCTCCGGAATCAATATACCAGTCTAACACTCGAGAAGAAGGCTCCCATTGTTGAGATGAGTGATAGTTTTCTACCAAATGAGTACTCACTGGACAACCTATCTGGGCCTGCATCTGATAACATGTCGCAGCATGGTGATCGAGCTGCCTACACCAGAAGCAGTGAGGAGGACCGCAGCCAGGGACTGAACCAACTGTCCGAGAAGCCGACCAGGACTGCCAGCCACCGTGCCTCCACCGAATCTACTTCCGCTGTACTTGAAGGCCACGCGCGACCGCCTTGAGTAGGTGCGTGATCTCACGCGCGGACGGCTTGAAAATGGTCACTGGTCTGAAATGCCACTGGTCTAGCGGGTTGTCCTGATTGTCCCAGTAAATTTTGCAAAAAAGGCCTCCTGGTTTTTGGCACGGGTAAGAACATTTGCATATAACGGTGTAGGTACAACATTAATCAAAGGGGTAGAAAAATCCTTATAATCAAGACCAAGAGCAGTAAAAAAACCATACTATTTGATCAATATTTGAAACCATATTACCCATGAAAGACAATTGTTCAAAAATCTCCTTACATTCGAGATGAAGTTCATGAACACTACCAGACTTATGAATACCATGTGCATCTGCGCAAAGCCAAAGAATGGTGAAGGCACTGTTGTTCTGATATATGAGAGCAAGATTGCCCCAGATTTCTTTAGAGGTGGCACAATCTGGGAGTTCCGCGAGAACTTCAGCATTGAGGGAGGAAAATAGTAGACTATTGATCATAATCTTCATCAACCTATTGATCATAATCTTCTTTTGATTTGTAATAAGCAACCTTGGGATCATCCTTGCAACCACCTGAAGAAGTTGAGACTGTGGATGCAAAGGAGAGAACAGGTGGTGGTGGGAGAGTCAGACGAGATATTGTGCCATCAATGAATCCATACAGAACTTGAGGACGAAGAACATAACAAGATTGACGCTTCCAGAGAAGATAGTTTGATGGAGTGAGCTTGATCTGCATCATCTGGAGCAGAGTGTTGTAGGAGAGTTTTTCTTGGGCCATGATGAGGGAGAGGGAGAGGCCAGATTTTTTATCAGAGAGGGGGATGTTTATACACGCGGCCGCCTGGAATTTTTGGAGAGGGAGGTGGCTGAAAAAATGTGAGAGAGGCTAGGGTTTTAGGTTTTGGATCAGAAGAGTTTGATACCATAAAAAAGTGATTTGTCGTAAGTAATTCTGTTATTCATGAACTGAATATATAGAGGGATTACAATAAAGGTAAAATAAGGAAATAACTCTAATCATACTAATCACAATTTAATTAGTAGTTTGATTTATTCTAACAAGTGTAATATATTTAATAAACTTCCTTGAAAAAGTTGTGATATTCTTAGAATCATTTTTTAAGATTAATATAATGTTAACGTGAATGTTTATAAAGTTTTATATGTTTATAATCTCTAGATAATTTGTGATGATAATTTAAAATGTAAAACAAATCATATTTCTCGATTCATAATAATATGATTATGAACTAGTTGCCTCCTTAACCATTAATCCGAAAATGATGGACTCTATATTTGAACAAATATCTTCATGGCTATTATGAACAAATACCTTAATTATCTTGATAGCCATAAATACTGTGGAGGAAGGTTGTGAAAAGATAATTTTACTCATAGATAATAACTTGATATTTATCTGGAAGATACTCCAATCAAACATGGGCCTTAATTTTTTTGTCTCCGCGCTTACACATTTTTACGCAGCTAGCATAATGGTTTACTTTTCTTATCGTACAAACATGGTCCTTTTTTTTTGTCCACGCTTTACACATTTTTATGCAGCTAGCATAATGGTTTACTTTTCTTCTCGTCCAAAACAGAAATTGCAATGATCGAAGAAGCTAGATAAACTGTCCCAAATAAAAAATTATTTAAAGAATAATAATAATAAGTAGGTGTTGGCGTGGTAGAGCTGTCAATCTCTGGCTCGAATCGAGAACCTAATCTGGACCGACACAATTGAATCAACCCAGAATTTAATATAATCCGAGAAATATTGATCTGAACCCGATTTGACACTACCACACTCAACCTAAAATCCGATTTGACCCAATAAATATTGACATGTACCCGAACTCGACAAGACCGAATCCAACCCAAAACCCGAATATGACCGGATAATGTGGACCCAAGCCCGACCTAAATACGAACCCGAGATCAATCCAAACCCGATTCAACCCGAACGTAATTCAACCCGATAAATCAACTATATGACCTATGTGTAATCAACCCAAAACAGATGTAGTTATAAAAAGTCACCTAACATTTAATATGGAACCAAGCCAATTTGGTTATGCATCAAACTAATAAATTCTTTAGACATACTTATTAGAATAAAGTGGAATTTTTATGTATTACGAGTTTACATATATGATTACTAGTACGTAAAGTCAACTCATACCAAGTGTGAATACACAAGGTTGAGTTAAAAATGCACATGACTAAAATTTTAAATTTAATGAATAACAGTCAAATAAAGAGAGATGCCTCATTAAAATTATGATTTTGAAATAGTAATCATAGAGAGTCGACTAAATATTAATTTCAAAAATTAGTTTGAAAAGTTTTGTGAAAATAATAGTTAATAAATTATCAAAAAATCTTGTTATATACCGAGTAACTGTCCGATGAGGGTATTTTATAATTAGTGGGACTAATAAGAATATTTGATATTTAATTTCATTCAGTTAGATATATATATATATATATAATTATGATAACCTTTAAAATGAGCTCAACATATAAATAATTATTTTTAAAATAATTTGAATGAAATAATATAAAAATAATTATTTTTATTGTATTTTAATATGTAACGATTTCTAACTAAACTAATTATTTCACTTCATTGCTCATATAGTTTTCCTTAGATAACTAAACTTCAAAATTGTAAATAAAATTATTTATTTTCAACTTAAATGTAAGACAAAAAAATACATAAAAGTAATCCTAATTTTTTAATTAATAATAACCACTAGTTTTTTATTTAAAAAATTAGAATTAGAGTATTTATTACAACACAAAATACACTAAACTATTTTAAAAAGTGAATTGAATTCAATAAATACTCAACACTGCTATTCAACTAAAATAGTAGGCACAAAAGCGCCTCTAACATATTTATGGAAAATTACTCTGTAGCCCAAAAAAATGTTACGACATTATCTTTCTCCCCAAATTACTCAATTTTTGTTATTCTTGCATAAATATAGAGCAAAGTCTTGGGAAAGACCGTCTTTTCATAGTCTTATGGAAAGATGGGGTTGAATTAGAATAATAAAAGGTAAAAGGTCTTAGTTAAAATATTAAAAATTTATTATGCAACGTATAGTACTTTTAAAGTTTATAACCCGATTCATGCAATCCAAAAGTTTTATCATCATTTATTCTAATTTTCACTTTAAACCTTGGTCTTTCCATGACTTATGGAAAGACCGTATTTCAAGAGACGGGCTCTAAATATAGAAATAGAAAACAAATTTTTTTTGGGTGAAAATTTGGAAAGCGCTAGTACATATTCTAGAGTAACTTAATGTTGATTACTTAGAAGTAAGAAAGAGAAATCGAAAAGTATTACGGATATGTTCTTGTACCCAATTATTGATAAATATTACGTTACGAACTTGAAAAATACAATGGGGGTGTATAGGGTATCATCATGTTTGAGCGGATTTCAATTTTACGAGTAAAAATTTTACCTTTTGCAGTTAGGTCCCTCCAAGAATGTTGGAATTGTCGAATCATGAAATTGGCGATACCAAAATACAATTCAACAATGTACTATTGCGACTTTGTGATTTGGGCATGTATGGGTGAACATAAGTGCCTTGAAAGTCAACATTGAATACTTCTACACAGTCTTGAAAAATTACACATTGCCCCAAAATCGTGTTACCCCATTATCCGTTGCTCCAAAATACATTATTTTTATTATTCTAGCATGAATATAGAAATATTAAATTAATTATTTTTTTGTTGAAATGTTGGAAAGCGCTAATACATGATCTATAGTAATTTAAAGTTGATTACTTAGAAGTAAGAAAGGAAAATCGAAAATGATTACGGATATATTTTTATGCTCGATTGTTGAAAAATATTTTGTTACGTACTTGGAAAATACAATGGGGTGTACATGGTATCATCACTTTCGAACGAATTTTAATTTAGAGTTATGAGTCAAGTTTTTTACATTCCAAGTTACAAGTTACAACGAAATAAAACCTGATAATAGTGCAGTTGTAACAATAATATTATTGAAATATAACCTACACTAACCAAAATTTAATCGTGTAACATAATAACTTGATCTAAAATGAACCAAACCAACATATATCTGAAATCAATATAAAACATTATAAAAAATAACTGACATGATCATACCTAACAAAACTTTAGTACAAAAAATGACACGATAATAACCCAATCCGATCCAACTCGATAATATTCTGACCCGACCTGACCCCACCTAACCCGAGTATAAAAATTACAAGAAAGTAACCCGACCTGATATTAACTCGACCCGACACGATCCCACTTGAGGGGAAAAATGACACGTTTTCAACCCAACACGATAGTTTTCCAACTCAACCCGACCCGACACGACAAATGAAATCAACACGTTTCAACCTAACATGTTTCAACACGACATGTTTCCAACCTGATACGAACCTGACACAATAACTCGAATTGACACCTCTAAGTATGACTAATTGTTACAAATAAAAAGCTAAAATATTAATCTAGTTTGACCAATTATTACTGACAGAAAACATGTTAAAAAATGAAATAAACAAGAGAGGAAAAAAGGTGTGCTTTCGAGTGATCTTTTAGAGCATGTACAATGAGGCTTCTTTCGTGGTCTCTAAAATAAAAGCCTGTAGTTTCGCATCTTGCCATAGAGACTGTCCCAAGCCAATATTCCCACATGCATTGGCCCCACGTGCATGGATAGACCAAAGAAATGAGCCATTTTTGTCCCCCATTCCTAATTTTTTTTGTCCCCATTCATTTTTTGTCCCAGCCAACAATTGTAAATGTCATTTAAAAAAATATATTTTATTATTAATATGATTTTAATAGATGAAATAATATTAAAAAACAAAATTGAATTTAGTATAATGAAATTAAATATTAAATTTTACATTTCAATTTATTTTGGGTAGGAAATATATTTAATTTAAATATTCATAATAATATTAATTAGTAGGATAGAGAAGATCATGTGAGGTCCATGGAGTGATCTCTTAATGGTCTCTACCATTGTGAAGGTAAAAATGGAGTGATTTTTTTGGGGTTACTTTTGGTGAAGTGGAAGAAAGATTGGTTTTGTAGAGTCCTATCGTTTTTCTCTCTCAACGCCTTCCCGCCTACAGAAAACCCTAAACTACAAAACGCAACTGGGGGGCCGCTGCTGCTACTTCCGGCGGCTCCCCACCTTTCCTCAGCCACAAACCTTAACACTATCCTGAACCCAACACCCTCTAGATCCATTTCCCCCCAACAAAACTTAGCCTTTTAGTTCTCCAACGTTTCAATCTCGACCTTTCACCCCCCGACCATTCTTCCATTTTCAGCCTCCTTCTCTCATATCTACAGACACCGGAGCTGGCTGCAACCACGGTGGCCATGTGGTAGTTTTGGTGGAGTTTATCTGAAAAAGGACGGCTAATCTACTGTCGGGTCAACGTCGAGTACCTCAAAAGTACAGGGCTGCCAATTTCACTCGAACACCGGTTCAAAATGGATCTACTGGTTGCTGGGTTTTTCTCCAGCGGATCTCACCTGAGTCCGTCGGTTTTCTCATGGGTTTCCGGCATCTGCAACAAGTAATGCTTGGATTGGTTGGTTTTTCAAAGATGCATGCTCTTGTCGTCGCTAGGTGCTTGGGTCTCAGTCAACATACACTGGCGCCTGTTTCCGGTAACTGATTTCCGATCTAGACTGATGGGGTAAAGGCAAATAAATGGGTGTGCCTGAGGATTTTTATTTTATTTTTTCCTTTACGTTCTTTTCGTTTAAACTCTTTTTAGTTTCTTTTTATTTGTTTCCAGTTTTAACACAAGGTAGTGTTTTTAAAAAAAGGATTCTGGTTTTGGTTTGAGCATCAGATCCAAAAGTTTCTGCCCACATTAATTTTCCGATGACCTTTTATTGGTAAATCATGTTGGCTTCCGATCCACTCTCCTAAGTTGGTTAGGAGAAATCTGAGTCAAAAGTAGTTTAAACAACTTACTTTTGTCGACTTCCTTCGAAGGGTACAGAGCAGATTTGTAGATTTTGATTAGATTGGATGGATTCACTCTTTCAATTTGATTCAGGTTAGAGACTTTTGTACACAATTTTGATTCTGAAACATAAAAGGAAATACATTTTAGGCAATTGAAAATGACCAGGATGAGTCTCCTACTTTCTAAAGAGAGCCTTAATTTAATGGGGACTGGATGGAAATTTAGTACATGAGCTATTAATTTTCATTTAGATTGTCTAGATGTAGATCTGTAAAGTGTTGCTAGATCAATTTTTGCGTAGTTGACATATCTTTCAAGCAAACTTGCAATTTACAAAAAAAAATATGTCAAATCTAATGTTTGTTACTGTGACCTATTCGGGATGGGACGCTGTCTTAAGTATAGGGACTCTGTTCGGCATGTTCAAGTCGAATCTGTTGGACGGATTCATAGTAGGGAAGAATCTATTCATCACTTCTGATCTGCTCATGGCTTTAAAAGGGGACTTCACAGTTGCATTTAACTCACGAATTTAATTGAGAAAATCTGCTCACAGGTTTTCCTCTTTTCAAGAGTCTTGCAAAGAGCCATATCTATATGTTCCAACATACGTGACCTGCCGTTCAAAGTTCAGAATCATATGCCTTAATTCCTTAGGAGGAGGAGATCTAGTGTCAACGAGTTTCAAAGTTAGAGGGAGTCTGATCAAGGCAGATCGGTAGATAGGGGAGCTAGCGAAATTCACGCGTTTAATTAGTAAAGAAAAGTATTATGTATGATGTACTTTGTAATATATCTTGCTGATTAGTGGATTCATTCTGAATTGGGCCAAACTCCGCCGTTGTAGGTGGATTTCACCAAACTGCATAACCAAATCTCGCGTCTTTATGATTTATATTATTGCATACTTGGTTAGATATGTCATAACATATTAGTAATAATTAAAAAAATTCTGTAAAACCAAATTTTAAATTATATTTTATTTTTTTATATCATCCAATATGATTTGCAACAAGTTTGTGGAAGAAAATGTTAGTTCTGGGATGTGGTCACACTGACAACATGTTGTGGATCACTGGTAGTACGTACGTAATAAATATAGTCTTCTTAACCATTTGGGATAGCCCAGTTGCCAGGGGTAGTACGTAATAAGAATAGTCTTTTTAACCATTTGGAATAGCCTTTCCAGGGCAACGTACCCCACATGTGCAATTCAGGTTCGAATCTCTCCTCTTTTCTGGAATTGCATTATTATAGATTTAAATCTCTGTATACATCATGTTAGGTGTGAAGGCTCACTTCGTGTGAGTCATGTGAGAGTCTCACCCCACCTTTGTATGAGATACAGGGAAGTTTTACCCCATTTGCTTGAGACAACTTAGACTTGAATAAAGTGGGGAACATCTCTCCAAAAAAAGAATAGTCATCTTTACTTGATATATAACACCCGTGCCATTGAAAATTTAAAATATAATCTAGTTTATAATTTAAATAAGTAATTAGTTGTTATATTTAAAGGTGATCATTTCGGGTAGGCTCGTCAAATGGGTTAATTGGATAAACCCGTTATCCAAACCCAATAGATCATTATCCAATGGGTCATTATCCAACTAATCTATTTATTAAATGGGTCATAATGGATTGAGTCATAAATGGGTTGAGTCATTAAATGGATAACCCAGTGGATAACCCATGAGATATTCATATGACCCAATGGATTAAAATATATTATCCAATAAATTATTATATAATTAACCCAATAAGTTATCATTAAACATTTTCTATCGATTTGGGTTACAAGTTGTCATTATCCAATGAGATCGGATATTAAATGCTCATTAGTTTTTGGGATTCAGCGGGATGAAAATAATTGTGTTAATGGAAAGTTTTGATCTCCATGGGTCCCATATTATGTTAATTCAATAACAACTTAACAAATACTCAATAAATATCCAAAATTACCCAATTAAATGCATGTGTAATATTTAACATAAATATTCACTATAATTCACAAATTATACAAATTATAATTCACAAATTATTCAAGCTCAATCTCGTAAAATATTCGAGTTCGTACAGTATTCGATCTCGTACAGTATTCGAACTCAATTTCGTACAGTATTTGAATTCGTACAAAACTCGCACTCAATCTCGTACAGTATTCGAGTTCGTACAATATTCGAGTTCAATCTCGTACAGTATTTGAGTTCATACAGTATTCGAGTTCAATCTCGTACAATATTCGAGTTGTACAGTATTCGAGCTCAATCTCGTACAGTATTCGAGTTCATACAGTATTCGAGCTTAATCTCGTACAGTATTCGAGTTCATAGAGTATTCGAGTTCGTACAGTATTCGAGCTTAATCTCGTACAGTATTCGAGCTCAATCTCGTACAGTATTCGAGTTCATACAGTATTCGAGCTCAATCTCGTACAGTATTCAAGTTCATACAGTATTCAAACTCAATCTCGTACAGTATTCGAGTTCGTACAGTATTCGAGTTCAATCTCGTACAGTATTCGAGTTTGTACAGTATTCGAGCTCAATCTCGTACACTATTCGAGTTTGTACAGTATTCGAGCTCAATCTCGTACAGTATTTGAGTTCGTATAGTATTTGAGCTCGAGCTCGATCCCAAGTAATATTGTTCGTTAGTTTGGTCGAGTTTACAAAGCCAACATATTATATTTATTTTTATTAAATATAATATAATATAATGTACACAATATTATATTACATAATATAATATTATGAACTCGAATATGAACAAAACGCAGACCGATTGATGAACAAAACACAGACTGATTGATGAACAAAATGCAGTCTGGAAAGTGAGAACTGAGAAAGAATTCGGACTTGATGGGTAATTCACGTTTCACCCAAATAAATGACATATACCCAATTGGTCATTTAGTTCGACCCAATGGATAATTAGTATAGACCCACTGGATAATTAGTATAGACCCAATGGATAATTAGTATATACCCAATGGATAATTCAGTATATACTCAATGGATAATTCATTATATACTCGATGGATAATTGGTGTTTTCAACCATTTAAACTTTAAATGGATAAGCCACGTAACATTTTACTTGGAGTGAACAATTACGTTTAACCGTAATCATTCTTTGATGTAGGCTGAATCGTGTACATAACTACAAAAAAAAGAAATATTTATTGGAGTGGCCAAATGTGGGAATTTCTTTATTATTTTCTTATGTTCAATAAAAGAAAATATTTTTAAAAATCTTCATATTTCGAGATTTTTCAAATTTAGTAAAAGTTTCTTAAATACTACTACTACTTCTACTTCTTTCGTCAAGATCATTTATCGAATTTTAATTGGTTCAAATTAAAATTGATTAAAACATGAACCGAAATCAACAAATATGATGAATCGAGAATTTGATCGTTTCTAAGTTGATTATATGTGTTAGGGAAAAATTAAATTATTCATAATCAAATTTGTGAAAATTTTGTTATCTTATGATATGAAATTATCCACGGGTCACCCGTTACCCAACCCAACTCGACCCACCCAAAATTATCCAACAGATAACCAATTATCCAACCCAACTAAACCCAATAACTACAACCCAATTATATCCATTAACCCAATGGGTCATTATCCAATAAGTCTTATCCAATAAGTGAAATTAGTATATAGGTAACGGTTATCCAACGGATGACCCAACCCGTTTGACGGGCCTACTAGTTATACCCCTTGGTAGATCCATGCCTAAAATAAATTCATTCACAGCTTCGGTTAGATCCTTTTTTTATAATAGTCCAGCACTTGCAATAGAATTTATTTGAAAAACCATCTGGACCTGGACTACTATTTTTATTCAAACCCTTAATCACAGACTCCAGTTCAGTTTCTGAGACTGGTATGGATAAGGCCTGGTTGTCCTGGTCTGTGATGATGCTTGGGATTTGACTGAGGAAGTGGGGATAGTAGGTATCATTCACTGTTTGGTTAGGCTCAGTTAACAGATCAGAAAAATAGGAAATAGCTTCCTTTTGTATGTCCAAATTTGAGTTTAGCCACTGTCCTTCCCTGTTTTTAATATTAGTGATCTGAAGCTTACAGTTTCTCTCTTGAACAGTCTTGTGGAAAAATTGAGTGTTATTATCTCCTAGTTTATGCCATTTAGATCTTGCTTTTTGCTTCCAAAATTTTTCCTTCTCTTTAAGGGCTCTAAGCAGCAAAGCTTTTTTCTCATTTAATTTGATAAGCTCAGAGTCTGAGGGGGTCGAATCAAAGACAAGTTCCTGAAGTCTTAAAGCTTCCTCTGCTGAAATCACATTAGCATCTATACTTCCAAAGCAATCTCTATTCCATATTTTTATCACCTTATTAAGTTTACCTAATTTTAGATAGAATCTAAGCATTCCAGACTTGGGAAGTGGTTTATCCCAGTTTTCCTTAATTAGATTGGTGAATTCTGGCTTGTTAAACCAAGTATTTATGAATCTAAAAGGTTTAGGGTGGGAATTAGTCAATGTAGATACCTGAAGTAGAAGAGGGGAATGATCTGAGGTATGCCTATTTAGGATTTGGATAGAGGATGAAGGGAATTTATAGCTCCATGACATTGTGCAAAGGCCGCTGTCAAGTCTTTTGGAGGTAGGATTCCTAAGTCTCGAATTGCACCATGTGAAAAGATTTCCGACTGTGTTGATTTCCTGAACTCCAGAGGAACTAATCCAATTATTAAAATCTCTAATACTTCCTGAAGAAGGGGAGCTAGGGCCTCTATATTCTGAGAGTGTGGTGATGGTATTGAAATCACCTATAAATATGGTTTCTCCTCTAGAGATGCTAATCAGTTCTTTCCATAAATTTTTTCTACCCTCTCTGTTTCTAAGTGCGTAAACAAAAACTGCCTCCACATCTAAAGGTAGAGATTGGTGTGCTATCTTGACATGCAGAAACTGTTCGTGGTGAGAGATGAGTGTGACAGAAACTGAATTAGTCCACATAAGCCATATTTTTCCATTTTGGTGAGTCAAATTATGGGAGAACTTTAGATTATCCATATATGAGTGACATTGAGTGTTATCATGCATTGGTTCAATTATACAAAGGAGTTCAATTTTCTTAATCTTGATTAGATTAATTAGCCTTAGCATAGAAGATTCCATACCCCTAAGATTTCAGACTAAAAATTTGACAATTAGAGTGTGTGTCATTGTTCACCAGATTTATGACTCTTTGTCGCTGATCTGAGCATCATCTTATTCAGCTGGCTAAAATAATTATTCTTTTTAATCTTAGACTTACCTTGTTGGGGATTCTTACCATTGAGCTTCATCTCATAAGGAGCTGTGATATCAGGGTGACTGACACTAACCTCATCCTCAGAGTCCAGCACATCCAGTTCTTCAATACCCTGTGGAAGATTATCTAGGTCCTGCAAAATAGAAAACCTGTTTTCCATTTTATCCCGTAGGGAAAGTGGGGGGTTATTAGTGGGGGATTGGTTCAGCCTTAGCCTGAGTGAGCCAATTTGGATATCGTCTTTTGTATAGGCAATGGGGGTAGATTTGGACAGTGCCGTAGAATTTAAAAGCTTAGAGATGGAGTTATCAGTGCCTTCCTGAGGTTGGATTCTGGGTGGTGACTGTAAGTATATTTTCCTAGGCATTCTGTTGACCTCAGAGGAGGAGTTGGCGTCGAGGTTTAGGGGAGAGATTGTTGTAGCTCTCTGGTTGTCGACACTGTCTTTTTTCTGGGAGGAGGCATCAATCTGATTACCAAAGGAGATCAGAGGAGGATTTCTAAACTTGTTGCCAGTGGTCTGCCAATGGGAATGAGTTCGCCTCTGGGCAGTGTGATTTTCCACTGACTTATCATTAGTATTTTCCACTGATTTGCCATTAGGATTTTGTGGGATAGCTCTACATTGACTTATAGAATGTCCTAACTTAGCACAGTGATCACAATAGAGGGGGACATTTTCAAATCCTATAGGATATTTCCTATTGTTTGAAACTGAACCCAGTCTAATATAGTTACACATAGGCTTCTGAAGATCAATCTCAACACAAAATTTTATTGCAGATGGCCTAGTGAGCATATCAGTGGCTAAGTCATTTTTAATGAAGCTACCTATGCTATTCCCAATTGCTTCAATAGATGCAGAATTGTAGTAGTACAATGGTACATCCCTGATCGTACACCAAATGGGTACAATTAGGGATTCTATATGTGTTGAGAAATCTGGGGACCATTTAAGCATCTTAAGGAGGATACCATTGAAATTCCAGATTCCTTTCATCCAACATCTTTGGTAATCATTGACGAGCTCAAACCTAATCAGAACATGTTTGTAATCTAAGGAACCTAATTGGTATTTACCTGCAAAATCAACCGTTTTGAAGGCCAATTCCAGATGCTCCATTGTGAGTCTCCCTTTTGTGAACTTTCCGACCAGAGCATTTGCATAGTGTGCTGAGAGTTTGGCAATTTGATCGTCGGAATAGAGACAAGCTGGATCCCCTAGATGTTCTGATTTTGGGATTAATTCTGGGTTACTGGGCAGTGATTTTGAGAGGGGAGGGGATTTGTTTTGGAGAACAGCAGCAAAGGATTTGGGTCCATCAATTGGGATTGGTGTTGGGTTGGCGTTGCTTACCACCACAGCGGGCGGTTTAGCGGTGGCCATTTCTGACGTGAAATTTCAGCAGCTGGGTTAGTCGTTAACGGCGGGATTAGCCGTTACCGGCGAGCAAAGGGAAGAAGAGGAAGAAAATGCAGTTCAGTTACTGTAGCAAGAGGAGAGAGGAAGAAGGTTTTCAAAGATTATCTTTTCAAAGTTTCTCTCGATGGGGTTAATCTTCGTAAAATTTTAAAATTCTCTATGGTTCTCTCTTGTTTAGTTGTACAACAAATTATGATTTATTGTTTTAAATAATTTAAAAATAGTATTACAAATAAAACTATTCCCTCCATTCCAAGAATATTGTGCTAATTGCTTTTGGGCCAAAATTTTATATAATTTGATGTGACGGGAAATAATTGTGGAAAATAGATACATTTTGGAAAAGAATTGGACGCGGTTTCAAGGTTCTTAGAGTTAAAGAGGACATTGTGAGAATTTATCAATATATTCTTTCATTTTAAGTAATTTTCAGGCTATGTTATTACTTATGCAATTGACGAAAATAGAAATTAGCCCAATATATATTCTTGGAATGGTGGGAGTATTTATTGACCTGCTTAAATTTACTAAATAGATTATAAGCTTAATCTAAATAAATAATTAAATTACATTTTGATTTCTGAGGCATTGTTTATCCCCTTTACCGAATTTCCAATTTTTTCATCATGAAAGATTTTAGAACAATTGTTGTTTTATATTAACAGATAGAAAACATCAGTATTGAAAAAGTGATTTGTAGTAAGTAATTATATTATTAATGAACTGAATATATAGAGGGATTACAATAGAGGTAAAATAAGGAAAATACTCTAATCATACTAATCAGTAATCTGATTTATTCTAACACCTCCCTCAAGTGAAGCGTCGGATTCTCATAGACGCAAAGCTTGGATCTGAAGAACGCAAACAACGGACGAGAGAGACCCTTGATGAAAATGTCTGCTATCTGTAGAGAAGTAGGAACATGAGCAATGCGCAACTTACCAGAAGAGACCAATTCTCGAACAAAATGGTAATCAATGTCGATGTGCTTTGCCTGCTTGTGAGCCATCGGATTTTGAGCCAAGAAGACCGCACTGTTGTTGTCAGAAAGCAGAAGAGTCGCACCAGACAAAGGAACATGAAGATCACGAAGCAAATGAGTCATCCAAACAAATTCAAAGGCAGTATTAGCCAGAGCCCGATACTCTGACTTAGTGATGGACCTAGACATTGTGGGTTGTTTTTTCGTACTCCAAGAAACCAAGTTGCTGCCTAAATATAACCATATCCATAAGTAGAATGACGAGTCTCCAGACATCTGGCCCAATCAACCTCAGAATAACCCAGCACCTCAGGTGAAGAAGCAGCAAGAAAACTGAGGCCCAAATGCAAAGTCCCTCGAACATAGCCAAGAATCTGAGTGACAGCCAAAAAATGATCCTCCCGAGGGTCCTGAAGATAATGACTGACAGAATTAACCACAAATGGTAAGTCCAGATGGGTAATGGTCAGATAATGGAGAGCACCAATCAGAGATCGATACAGCATCAGATTCTTGAACTGTGGACTCGTACTGGTGTGAAGCTTGGAATTCGACAGAAATGGAGTAGAGACAGACACGACATCTGACCTACCAGCACGATAGAGAATATCCCGAGCATACTTTACTTGTCCCAAAAGAAGTCCTGAGGCAGTGTGCGTGACGCTGAAATGCTGAAACCATGTCTGGGGCGCCTGCTTCAAAACATAGATAGCCATACGCAGACGGAAAACACAGTCTGGATGAATAGGATCCTTGTAGCCAATAGGTTGCGCCATAAATACAGGAGAATCAAGAACACCGTTGAAAAATGAATTATTGACATCCAACTGATGAATGGACCAGGCTTGCATGGTGGAAATAACTAGAACAGTTCAAACTGTAGATGCCTTAACCACGAGACTGAATGTGTGGTCAAAGTCAAAACCGGGAATCTGGGAGAAACCCTGAGCTACGTGCCATGCCTTATGGCGATCAACCAAACCATCAGGTTTATAATTCGGTTGATAAACCCATTTGGACCTAACAATGTTAACGTCCAAAGGGCGTGGAACAAGATCCCAGGTATGCTGACTGCAAAGAGCTGCTATCTCCTCATCTATGGTGAAAACCCAAGAAAGATCCTGAAGTGCAGAACGATAATCAGTCGGCTCTTTCTCAGCAAGAAGATTTGCGAGAAGACCACGAGCATGAATATCTTAATAATCACATCTTTGAATAACACCGGTAGAAGACCGAGTGACCATCCGAGATAACCTCAGAAGCGGTGGAGTCGAGGCGCCAACCTAAGGCGCGGCTAAAGTGGCCGACCGAGGAGAGGCCAGTGTAGATCCGGTACTAGCCGGTGATAAGACGCGGCCGACTGAGCTAACCGCTAGGGAAGGGCCGCTAGTCGGTGAAACCGGTTTGGCTCATCGTCAAAAAAATGGAACCCGAGCGGCAGAGATGCCGAGACAAGCAGAGAAACTGGCGGTATCGACACACAATCCGGATCAATAAACACCGAGACATCCAGCCCTGAAGAAGGAAAACCAGTCCTTGATACCAGAGTAAGAGGAAAACAAGTCTTATCTAACCGAGCATGGCGAGTAACATGAACTTTGCCAGTAGAAGGTTCGAGGCACCGAAAACCCATATACTGCGAACATTAGCCAATAAAAATGCATGGAATTCTACGGGGAGACAACTTATGATCAGCAAATGGAAAAATAAAAGGAAAAACCTGACAACCAAATGGATGAAAGTTACCATAAATGAAATCCCGGTGAAAAAGAAGACCATAAGGTGTATATCCCTGCAGTGTTGGAGTAGGTAGACGGCAGTCATGAACGTATTATCCCATCGTGAAATTGGTAGATGTGAGTGAAACAACATCGTAAGGCCCATTTCCACCACGTGGCGATGCTTGTGTTCTGCGCGCCTGTTTTGCTCCGAAGTAGATGGACACGAAACCTAATAATGTATGCCTTTCGCCGCTAAATGAGATCTAAGTCTAGTGTTCAGAAATTCAGTGCCACAATCACTTTGAAAAACCTTAATTTTTTTATGAAAATTGGTTTTCAACAACTGCCTCAAACTGCAAGTAAGTGTCAACAAAATCTTATTTACAACGAAGAGGATATAGCCTAGTGAATCTCAAAAAATTATCCACAAATAAAACATAGTACACAAAATCATTTCTAGATAAAACCGGGGAGGGACCCCACAAATCACAATGTATCAAATCAAGAACATGCTTAGCACGTTTAGAGTTCTCAACAAAAGCCAACCGTTGACCTTTTCCATAATATAGGAGGCGTGGGTATGCGGTTTAGACAACAAAGAAGAAACTGAAAGCAAACCAGACTAATGCAAACTATAAATAACTTCACTAGGAACATGACCAAGGTGTTCATGCCACAACTCATATGAAGCTCGACTCTTATTCTGCTGTAAATTTGAAAAAATGCTGCATCTCCCCGGTCCAAAACCTAAAGTCTGTCCTCACTGTGCCCCCGGCCCATGATGGCCCTGGTTACTTTGTTCTGAATCACAAAATTTCGATCATCAAATGTAATCAACACACCCAAATCTCTAGTTAACTTACTAATAGACAATAAGTTCTTAGTAATACCAGGCACAACCAGAACATTGGATAAATGTAAATTCTCATAAACTCTAGAATCACCAATATGAGAGATCATGATAGGAGCACCATTACCAACAAGAACTCGAGATTTACCAGTATAAGAAGTGACACTGTCTAGGCCCGAGGCAGATGACGCCATATGACTGGTTGCTCTGGAATCAATATACCAGTCTAACACTCGAGAAAAAGGCTCCCATTGTTGAGATGAGTGATAGTTTTCTACCAAATGAGTACTCACTGGACAACCTATCTGGGCCTGCATCTGATAACATGTCGCAGCATGGTGATCGAGCTGCCCACACCAGGAGCAGTGTGGAGGACCTCAGCCAGGGACTGAACTAACTGTCCGAGAAGCTGACCAGGACTGCCAGCCACCGTGCCTCCACCGAATCTACTTTTGCTGTACTTGAAGGCCACGCGCGACCGCCTTGAGTAGGTGCGTGATCTCACGCGCGGACGGCTTGAAAATGGTCACTGGTCTGAAATGCCACTGGTCTGGCGGCTGGTCCTGATTGTCCTAGTAAATTTTGCAAAAAAGGCCTCCTGGTTTTTGGCACGGGTAAGAACATTTGCATATAACGGTGTAGGTACAACATTAATCAAAGGGGTAGAAAAATCCTTATAATCAAGACCAAGAGCAGTAAAAAAACCATACTATTTGATCAATATTTGAAACCATATTACCCATGAAAGACAATTGTTCAAAAATCTCCTTACATTCGAGATGAAGTTCATGAACACTACCAGACTTATGAATACCATGTGCATATGCGCAAAGCCAAAGAATGGTGAAGGCACTGTTGTTCTGATATATGAGAGCAAGATTGCCCCAGATTTCTTTAGAGGTGGCACAATCTGGGAGTTCCGCGAGAACTTCAGCGGTGAGGGAGGAAAATAGTAGACTGCAGACACGTTGATCTTCATCAACCTATTGATCATAATCTTCTTTTGCTTTCTAATAAGCAACCTTGGGATCATCCTTGCAACCACCTGAAGAAGTTGAGACTGTGGATGCAAAGGAGAGAACAGGTGGTGGTGGTGGGAGAGTCAGACGAGATATTGTGCCATCAATGAATCCATACAGACCTTGAGAACGAAGAGCATAACAAGATTGACGCTTCCAGAGAAGATAGTTTGATGGAGTGAGCTTGATCTGCATCATCTGGAGCAGAGTGTTGTAGGAGAGTTTTTCTTGGGCCATGATGAGGGAGAGGGAGAGGGAGAGGGAGAGGCCAGATTTTTTATCAGAGAGGGGGGGGGGATGTTTACACACGCGGCCGCCTGGAATTTTTGGAGAGGGATGTGGCTGAAAAAATGAGAGAGAGGCTAGGGTTTTAGGTTTTGGATCAGAAGAGTCTTTGGTACCATAAAAAAGTGATTTGTCGTAAGTAATTCTGTTATTCATGAACTGAATATATAGAGGGATTACAATAAAGGTAAAATAAGGAAATAACTCTAATCATACTAATCACAATTTAATTAGTAGTTTGATTTATTCTAACAAGTGTAATATATTTAATAAACTTCCTTGAAAAAGTTGTGATATTCTTAGAATCATTTTTTAAGATTAATATAATGTTAACGTGAATGTTTATAAAGTTTTATATGTTTATAATCTCTAGATAATTTGTGATGATAATTTAAAATGTAAAACAAATCATATTTCTCGATTCATAATAATATGATTATGAACTAGTTGCCTCCTTAACCATTAATCCGAAAATGATGGACTCTATATTTGAACAAATATCTTCATGGCTATTATGAACAAATACCTTAATTATCTTGATAGCCATAAATACTGTGGAGGAAGGTTGTGAAAAGATAATTTTACTCATAGATAATAACTTGATATTTATCTGGAAGATACTCCAATCAAACATGGGCCTTAATTTTTTTGTCTCCGCGCTTACACATTTTTACGCAGCTAGCATAATGGTTTACTTTTCTTATCGTACAAACATGGTCCTTTTTTTTTGTCCACGCTTTACACATTTTTATGCAGCTAGCATAATGGTTTACTTTTCTTCTCGTCCAAAACAGAAATTGCAATGATCGAAGAAGCTAGATAAACTGTCCCAAATAAAAAATTATTTAAAGAATAATAATAATAAGTAGGTGTTGGCGTGGTAGAGCTGTCAATCTCTGGCTCGAATCGAGAACCTAATCTGGACCGACACAATTGAATCAACCCAGAATTTAATATAATCCGAGAAATATTGATCTGAACCCGATTTGACACTACCACACTCAACCTAAAATCCGATTTGACCCAATAAATATTGACATGTACCCGAACTCGACAAGACCGAATCCAACCCAAAACCCGAATATGACCGGATAATGTGGACCCAAGCCCGACCTAAATACGAACCCGAGATCAATCCAAACCCGATTCAACCCGAACGTAATTCAACCCGATAAATCAACTATATGACCTATGTGTAATCAACCCAAAACAGATGTAGTTATAAAAAGTCACCTAACATTTAATATGGAACCAAGCCAATTTGGTTATGCATCAAACTAATAAATTCTTTAGACATACTTATTAGAATAAAGTGGAATTTTTATGTATTACGAGTTTACATATATGATTACTAGTACGTAAAGTCAACTCATACCAAGTGTGAATACACAAGGTTGAGTTAAAAATGCACATGACTAAAATTTTAAATTTAATGAATAACAGTCAAATAAAGAGAGATGCCTCATTAAAATTATGATTTTGAAATAGTAATCATAGAGAGTCGACTAAATATTAATTTCAAAAATTAGTTTGAAAAGTTTTGTGAAAATAATAGTTAATAAATTATCAAAAAATCTTGTTATATACCGAGTAACTGTCCGATGAGGGTATTTTATAATTAGTGGGACTAATAAGAATATTTGATATTTAATTTCATTCAGTTAGATATATATATATATATATAATTATGATAACCTTTAAAATGAGCTCAACATATAAATAATTATTTTTAAAATAATTTGAATGAAATAATATAAAAATAATTATTTTTATTGTATTTTAATATGTAACGATTTCTAACTAAACTAATTATTTCACTTCATTGCTCATATAGTTTTCCTTAGATAACTAAACTTCAAAATTGTAAATAAAATTATTTATTTTCAACTTAAATGTAAGACAAAAAAATACATAAAAGTAATCCTAATTTTTTAATTAATAATAACCACTAGTTTTTTATTTAAAAAATTAGAATTAGAGTATTTATTACAACACAAAATACACTAAACTATTTTAAAAAGTGAATTGAATTCAATAAATACTCAACACTGCTATTCAACTAAAATAGTAGGCACAAAAGCGCCTCTAACATATTTATGGAAAATTACTCTGTAGCCCAAAAAAATGTTACGACATTATCTTTCTCCCCAAATTACTCAATTTTTGTTATTCTTGCATAAATATAGAGCAAAGTCTTGGGAAAGACCGTCTTTTCATAGTCTTATGGAAAGATGGGGTTGAATTAGAATAATAAAAGGTAAAAGGTCTTAGTTAAAATATTAAAAATTTATTATGCAACGTATAGTACTTTTAAAGTTTATAACCCGATTCATGCAATCCAAAAGTTTTATCATCATTTATTCTAATTTTCACTTTAAACCTTGGTCTTTCCATGACTTATGGAAAGACCGTATTTCAAGAGACGGGCTCTAAATATAGAAATAGAAAACAAATTTTTTTTGGGTGAAAATTTGGAAAGCGCTAGTACATATTCTAGAGTAACTTAATGTTGATTACTTAGAAGTAAGAAAGAGAAATCGAAAAGTATTACGGATATGTTCTTGTACCCAATTATTGATAAATATTACGTTACGAACTTGAAAAATACAATGGGGGTGTATAGGGTATCATCATGTTTGAGCGGATTTCAATTTTACGAGTAAAAATTTTACCTTTTGCAGTTAGGTCCCTCCAAGAATGTTGGAATTGTCGAATCATGAAATTGGCGATACCAAAATACAATTCAACAATGTACTATTGCGACTTTGTGATTTGGGCATGTATGGGTGAACATAAGTGCCTTGAAAGTCAACATTGAATACTTCTACACAGTCTTGAAAAATTACACATTGCCCCAAAATCGTGTTACCCCATTATCCGTTGCTCCAAAATACATTATTTTTATTATTCTAGCATGAATATAGAAATATTAAATTAATTATTTTTTTGTTGAAATGTTGGAAAGCGCTAATACATGATCTATAGTAATTTAAAGTTGATTACTTAGAAGTAAGAAAGGAAAATCGAAAATGATTACGGATATATTTTTATGCTCGATTGTTGAAAAATATTTTGTTACGTACTTGGAAAATACAATGGGGTGTACATGGTATCATCACTTTCGAACGAATTTTAATTTAGAGTTATGAGTCAAGTTTTTTACATTCCAAGTTACAAGTTACAACGAAATAAAACCTGATAATAGTGCAGTTGTAACAATAATATTATTGAAATATAACCTACACTAACCAAAATTTAATCGTGTAACATAATAACTTGATCTAAAATGAACCAAACCAACATATATCTGAAATCAATATAAAACATTATAAAAAATAACTGACATGATCATACCTAACAAAACTTTAGTACAAAAAATGACACGATAATAACCCAATCCGATCCAACTCGATAATATTCTGACCCGACCTGACCCCACCTAACCCGAGTATAAAAATTACAAGAAAGTAACCCGACCTGATATTAACTCGACCCGACACGATCCCACTTGAGGGGAAAAATGACACGTTTTCAACCCAACACGATAGTTTTCCAACTCAACCCGACCCGACACGACAAATGAAATCAACACGTTTCAACCTAACATGTTTCAACACGACATGTTTCCAACCTGATACGAACCTGACACAATAACTCGAATTGACACCTCTAAGTATGACTAATTGTTACAAATAAAAAGCTAAAATATTAATCTAGTTTGACCAATTATTACTGACAGAAAACATGTTAAAAAATGAAATAAACAAGAGAGGAAAAAAGGTGTGCTTTCGAGTGATCTTTTAGAGCATGTACAATGAGGCTTCTTTCGTGGTCTCTAAAATAAAAGCCTGTAGTTTCGCATCTTGCCATAGAGACTGTCCCAAGCCAATATTCCCACATGCATTGGCCCCACGTGCATGGATAGACCAAAGAAATGAGCCATTTTTGTCCCCCATTCCTAATTTTTTTTGTCCCCATTCATTTTTTGTCCCAGCCAACAATTGTAAATGTCATTTAAAAAAATATATTTTATTATTAATATGATTTTAATAGATGAAATAATATTAAAAAACAAAATTGAATTTAGTATAATGAAATTAAATATTAAATTTTACATTTCAATTTATTTTGGGTAGGAAATATATTTAATTTAAATATTCATAATAATATTAATTAGTAGGATAGAGAAGATCATGTGAGGTCCATGGAGTGATCTCTTAATGGTCTCTACCATTGTGAAGGTAAAAATGGAGTGATTTTTTTGGGGTTACTTTTGGTGAAGTGGAAGAAAGATTGGTTTTGTAGAGTCCTATCGTTTTTCTCTCTCAACGCCTTCCCGCCTACAGAAAACCCTAAACTACAAAACGCAACTGGGGGGCCGCTGCTGCTACTTCCGGCGGCTCCCCACCTTTCCTCAGCCACAAACCTTAACACTATCCTGAACCCAACACCCTCTAGATCCATTTCCCCCCAACAAAACTTAGCCTTTTAGTTCTCCAACGTTTCAATCTCGACCTTTCACCCCCCGACCATTCTTCCATTTTCAGCCTCCTTCTCTCATATCTACAGACACCGGAGCTGGCTGCAACCACGGTGGCCATGTGGTAGTTTTGGTGGAGTTTATCTGAAAAAGGACGGCTAATCTACTGTCGGGTCAACGTCGAGTACCTCAAAAGTACAGGGCTGCCAATTTCACTCGAACACCGGTTCAAAATGGATCTACTGGTTGCTGGGTTTTTCTCCAGCGGATCTCACCTGAGTCCGTCGGTTTTCTCATGGGTTTCCGGCATCTGCAACAAGTAATGCTTGGATTGGTTGGTTTTTCAAAGATGCATGCTCTTGTCGTCGCTAGGTGCTTGGGTCTCAGTCAACATACACTGGCGCCTGTTTCCGGTAACTGATTTCCGATCTAGACTGATGGGGTAAAGGCAAATAAATGGGTGTGCCTGAGGATTTTTATTTTATTTTTTCCTTTACGTTCTTTTCGTTTAAACTCTTTTTAGTTTCTTTTTTATTTGTTTCCAGTTTTAACACAAGGTAGTGTTTTTAAAAAAAGGATTCTGGTTTTGGTTTGAGCATCAGATCCAAAAGTTTCTGCCCACATTAATTTTCCGATGACCTTTTATTGGTAAATCATGTTGGCTTCCGATCCACTCTCCTAAGTTGGTTAGGAGAAATCTGAGTCAAAAGTAGTTTAAACAACTTACTTTTGTCGACTTCCTTCGAAGGGTACAGAGCAGATTTGTAGATTTTGATTAGATTGGATGGATTCACTCTTTCAATTTGATTCAGGTTAGAGACTTTTGTACACAATTTTGATTCTGAAACATAAAAGGAAATACATTTTAGGCAATTGAAAATGACCAGGATGAGTCTCCTACTTTCTAAAGAGAGCCTTAATTTAATGGGGACTGGATGGAAATTTAGTACATGAGCTATTAATTTTCATTTAGATTGTCTAGATGTAGATCTGTAAAGTGTTGCTAGATCAATTTTTGCGTAGTTGACATATCTTTCAAGCAAACTTGCAATTTACAAAAAAAAATATGTCAAATCTAATGTTTGTTACTGTGACCTATTCGGGATGGGACGCTGTCTTAAGTATAGGGACTCTGTTCGGCATGTTCAAGTCGAATCTGTTGGACGGATTCATAGTAGGGAAGAATCTATTCATCACTTCTGATCTGCTCATGGCTTTAAAAGGGGACTTCACAGTTGCATTTAACTCACGAATTTAATTGAGAAAATCTGCTCACAGGTTTTCCTCTTTTCAAGAGTCTTGCAAAGAGCCATATCTATATGTTCCAACATACGTGACCTGCCGTTCAAAGTTCAGAATCATATGCCTTAATTCCTTAGGAGGAGGAGTTCTAGTGTCAACGAGTTTCAAAGTTAGAGGGAGTCTGATCAAGGCAGATCGGTAGATAGGGGAGCTAGCGAAATTCACGCGTTTAATTAGTAAAGAAAAGTATTATGTATGATGTACTTTGTAATATATCTTGCTGATTAGTGGATTCATTCTGAATTGGGCCAAACTCCGCCGTTATAGGTGGATTTCACCAAACTGCATAACCAAATCTCGCGTCTTTATGATTTATATTATTGCATACTTGGTTAGATATGTCATAACATATTAGTAATAATTAAAAAAATTCTGTAAAACCAAATTTTAAATTATATTTTATTTTTTTATATCATCCAATATGATTTGCAACAAGTTTGTGGAAGAAAATGTTAGTTCTGGGATGTGGTCACACTGACAACATGTTGTGGATCACTGGTAGTACGTACGTAATAAATATAGTCTTCTTAACCATTTGGGATAGCCCAGTTGCCAGGGGTAGTACGTAATAAGAATAGTCTTTTTAACCATTTGGAATAGCCTTTCCAGGGCAACGTACCCCACATGTGCAATTCAGGTTCGAATCTCTCCTCTTTTCTGGAATTGCATTATTATAGATTTAAATCTCTGTATACATCATGTTAGGTGTGAAGGCTCACTTCGTGTGAGTCATGTGAGAGTCTCACCCCACCTTTGTATGAGATACAGGGAAGTTTTACCCCATTTGCTTGAGACAACTTAGACTTGAATAAAGTGGGGAACATCTCTCCAAAAAAAGAATAGTCATCTTTACTTGATATATAACACCCGTGCCATTGAAAATTTAAAATATAATCTACTTTATAATTTAAATAAGTAATTAGTTGTTATATTTAAAGGTGATCATTTCGGGTAGGCTCGTCAAATGGGTTAATTGGATAAACCCGTTATCCAAACCCAATAGATCATTATCCAATGGGTCATTATCCAACTAATCTATTTATTAAATGGGTCATAATGGATTGAGTCATAAATGGGTTGAGTCATTAAATGGATAACCCAGTGGATAACCCATGAGATATTCATATGACCCAATGGATTAAAATATATTATCCAATAAATTATTATATAATTAACCCAATAAGTTATCATTAAACATTTTCTATCGATTTGGGTTACAAGTTGTCATTATCCAATGAGATCGGATATTAAATGCTCATTAGTTTTTGGGATTCAGCGGGATGAAAATAATTGTGTTAATGGAAAGTTTTGATCTCCATGGGTCCCATATTATGTTAATTCAATAACAACTTAACAAATACTCAATAAATATCCAAAATTACCCAATTAAATGCATGTGTAATATTTAACATAAATATTCACTATAATTCACAAATTATACAAATTATTCAAGCTCAATCTCGTAAAATATTCGAGTTCGTACAGTATTCGATCTCGTACAGTATTCGAACTCAATTTCGTACAGTATTTGAATTCGTACAAAACTCGCACTCAATCTCGTACAGTATTCGAGTTCGTACAATATTCGAGTTCAATCTCGTACAGTATTTGAGTTCATACAGTATTCGAGTTCAATCTCGTACAATATTCGAGTTGTACAGTATTCGAGCTCAATCTCGTACAGTATTCGAGTTCATACAGTATTCGAGCTTAATCTCGTACAGTATTCGAGTTCATAGAGTATTCGAGTTCGTACAGTATTCGAGCTTAATCTCGTACAGTATTCGAGCTCAATCTCGTACAGTATTCGAGTTCATACAGTATTCGAGCTCAATCTCGTACAGTATTCAAGTTCATACAGTATTCAAACTCAATCTCGTACAGTATTCGAGTTCGTACAGTATTCGAGTTCAATCTCGTACAGTATTCGAGTTTGTACAGTATTCGAGCTCAATCTCGTACACTATTCGAGTTTGTACAGTATTCGAGCTCAATCTCGTACAGTATTTGAGTTCGTATAGTATTTGAGCTCGAGCTCGATCCCAAGTAATATTGTTCGTTAGTTTCGTCGAGTTTACAAAGCCAACATATTATATTTATTTTTATTAAATATAATATAATATAATGTACACAATATTATATTACATAATATAATATTATGAACTCGAATATGAACAAAACGCAGACCGATTGATGAACAAAACACAGACTGATTGATGAACAAAACGCAGTCTGGAAAGTGAGAACTGAGAAAGAATTCGGACTTGATGGGTAATTCACGTTTCACCCAAATAAATGACATATACCCAATTGGTCATTTAGTTCGACCCAATGGATAATTAGTATAGACCCACTGGATAATTAGTATAGACCCAATGGATAATTAGTATATACCCAATGGATAATTCAGTATATACTCAATGGATAATTCATTATATACTCGATGGATAATTGGTGTTTTCAACCATTTAAACTTTAAATGGATAAGCCACGTAACATTTTACTTGGAGTGAACAATTACGTTTAACCGTAATCATTCTTTGATGTAGGCTGAATCGTGTACATAACTACAAAAAAAAGAAATATTTATTGGAGTGGCCAAATGCGGGAATTTCTTTATTATTTTCTTATGTTCAATAAAAGAAAATATTTTTAAAAATCTTCATATTTCGAGATTTTTCAAATTTAGTAAAAGTTTCTTAAATACTACTACTACTTCTACTTCTTTCGTCAAGATCATTTATCGAATTTTAATTGGTTCAAATTAAAATTGATTAAAACATGAACCGAAATCAACAAATATGATGAATCGAGAATTTGATCGTTTCTAAGTTGATTATATGTGTTAGGGAAAAATTAAATTATTCATAATCAAATTTTGTTAAAATTTTGTTATCTTATGATATGAAATTATCCACGGGTCACCCGTTACCCAACCCAACTCGACCCACCCAAAATTATCCAACAGATAACCAATTATCCAACCCAACTAAACCCAATAACTACAACCCAATTATATCCATTAACCCAATGGGTCATTATCCAATAAGTCTTATCCAATAAGTGAAATTAGTATATAGGTAACGGTTATCCAACGGATGACCCAACCCGTTTGACGGGCCTACTAGTTATACCCCTTGGTAGATCCATGCCTAAAATAAATTCATTCACAGCTTCGGTTAGATCCTTTTTTTTATAATAGTCCAGCACTTGCAATAGAATTTATTTGAAAAACCATCTGGACCTGGACTACTATTTTTATTCAAACCCTTAATCACAGACTCCAGTTCAGTTTCTGAGACTGGTATGGATAAGGCCTGGTTGTCCTGGTCTGTGATGATGCTTGGGATTTGACTGAGGAAGTGGGGATAGTAGGTATCATTCACTGTTTGGTTAGGCTCAGTTAACAGATCAGAAAAATAGGAAATAGCTTCCTTTTGTATGTCCAAATTTGAGTTTAGCCACTGTCCTTCCCTGTTTTTAATATTAGTGATCTGAAGCTTACAGTTTCTCTCTTGAACAGTCTTGTGGAAAAATTGGGTGTTATTATCTCCTAGTTTATGCCATTTAGATCTTGCTTTTTGCTTCCAAAATTTTTCCTTCTCTTTAAGGGCTCTAAGCAGCAAAGCTTTTTTCTCATTTAATTTGATAAGCTCAGAGTCTGAGGGGGTCGAATCAAAGACAAGTTCCTGAAGTCTTAAAGCTTCCTCTGCTGAAATCACATTAGCATCTATACTTCCAAAGCAATCTCTATTCCATATTTTTATCACCTTATTAAGTTTACCTAATTTTAGATAGAATCTAAGCATTCCAGACTTGGGAAGTGGTTTATCCCAGTTTTCCTTAATTAGATTGGTGAATTCTGGCTTGTTAAACCAAGTATTTATGAATCTAAAAGGTTTAGGGTGGGAATTAGTCAATGTAGATACCTGAAGTAGAAGAGGGGAATAATCTGAGGTATGCCTATTTAGGATTTGGATAGAGGATGAAGGGAATTTATAGCTCCATGACATTGTGCAAAGGCCGCTGTCAAGTCTTTTGGAGGTAGGATTCCTAAGTCTCGAATTGCACCATGTGAAAAGATTTCCGACTGTGTTGATTTCCTGAACTCCAGAGGAACTAATCCAATTATTAAAATCTCTAATACTTCCTGAAGAAGGGGAGCTAGGGCCTCTATATTCTGAGAGTGTGGTGATGGTATTGAAATCACCTATAAATATGGTTTCTCCTCTAGAGATGCTAATCAGTTCTTTCCATAAATTTTTTCTACCCTCTCTGTTTCTAAGTGCGTAAACAAAAACTGCCTCCACATCTAAAGGTAGAGATTGGTGTGCTATCTTGACATGCAGAAACTGTTCGTGGTGAGAGATGAGTGTGACAGAAACTGAATTAGTCCACATAAGCCATATTTTTCCATTTTGGTGAGTCAAATTATGGGAGAACTTTAGATTATCCATATATGAGTGACATTGAGTGTTATCATGCATTGGTTCAATTATACAAAGGAGTTCAATTTTCTTAATCTTGATTAGATTAATTAGCCTTAGCATAGAAGATTCCATACCCCTAAGATTTCAGACTAAAAATTTGACAATTAGAGTGTGTGTCATTGTTCACCAGATTTATGACTCTTTGTCGCTGATCTGAGCATCATCTTATTCAGCTGGCTAAAATAATTATTCTTTTTAATCTTAGACTTACCTTGTTGGGGATTCTTACCATTGAGCTTCATCTCATAAGGAGCTGTGATATCAGGGTGACTGACACTAACCTCATCCTCAGAGTCCAGCACATCCAGTTCTTCAATACCCTGTGGAAGATTATCTAGGTCCTGCAAAATAGAAAACCTGTTTTCCATTTTATCCCGTAGGGAAAGTGGGGGGTTATTAGTGGGGGATTGGTTCAGCCTTAGCCTGAGTGAGCCAATTTGGATATCGTCTTTTGTATAGGCAATGGGGGTAGATTTGGACAGTGTCGTAGAATTTAAAAGCTTAGAGATGGAGTTATCAGTGCCTTCCTGAGGTTGGATTCTGGGTGGTGACTGTAAGTATATTTTCCTAGGCATTCTGTTGACCTCAGAGGAGGAGTTGGCGTCGAGGTTTAGGGGAGAGATTGTTGTAGCTCTCTGGTTGTCGACACTGTCTTTTTTCTGGGAGGAGGCATCAATCTGATTACCAAAGGAGATCAGAGGAGGATTTCTAAACTTGTTGCCAGTGGTCTGCCAATGGGAATGAGTTCGCCTCTGGGCAGTGTGATTTTCCACTGACTTATCATTAGTATTTTCCACTGATTTGCCATTAGGATTTTGTGGGATAGCTCTACATTGACTTATAGAATGTCCTAACTTAGCACAGTGATCACAATAGAGGGGGACATTTTCAAATCCTATAGGATATTTCCTATTGTTTGAAACTGAACCCAGTCTAATATAGTTACACATAGGCTTCTGAAGATCAATCTCAACACAAAATTTTATTGCAGATGGCCTAGTGAGCATATCAGTGGCTAAGTCATTTTTAATGAAGCTACCTATGCTATTCCCAATTGCTTCAATAGATGCAGAATTGTAGTAGTACAATGGTACATCCCTGATCGTACACCAAATGGGTACAATTAGGGATTCTATATGTGTTGAGAAATCTGGGGACCATTTAAGCATCTTACGGAGGATACCATTGAAATTCCAGATTCCTTTCATCCAACATCTTTGGTAATCATTGACGAGCTCAAACCTAATCAGAACATGTTTGTAATCTAAGGAACCTAATTGGTATTTACCTGCAAAATCAACCGTTTTGAAGGCCAATTCCAGATGCTCCATTGTGAGTCTCCCTTTTGTGAACTTTCCGACCAGAGCATTTGCATAGTGTGCTGAGAGTTTGGCAATTTGATCGTCGGAATAGAGACAAGCTGGATCCCCTAGATGTTCTGATTTTGGGATTAATTCTGGGTTACTGGGCAGTGATTTTGAGAGGGGAGGGGATTTGTTTTGGAGAACAGCAGCAAAGGATTTGGGTCCATCAATTGGGATTGGTTTTGGGTTGGCATTGCTTACCACCACAGCGGGCGGTTTAGCGGTGGCCATTTCTGACGTGAAATTTCAGCAGCTGGGTTAGTCGTTAACGGCGGGATTAGCCGTTACCGGCGAGCAAAGGGAAGAAGAGGAAGAAAATGCAGTTCAGTTACTGTAGCAAGAGGAGAGAGGAAGAAGGTTTTCAAAGATTATCTTTTCAAAGTTTCTCTCGATGGGGTTAATCTTCGTAAAATTTTAAAATTCTCTATGGTTATCTCTTGTTCAGTTGTACAACAAATTATGATTTATTGTTTTAAATAATTTAAAAATAGTATTACAAATAAAACTATTCCCTCCATTCCAAGAATATTGTGCTAATTGCTTTTGGGCCAAAATTTTATATAATTTGATGTGACGGGAAATAATTGTGGAAAATAGATACATTTTGGAAAAGAATTGGACGCGGTTTCAAGGTTCTTAGAGTTAAAGAGGACATTGTGAGAATTTATCAATATATTCTTTCATTTTAAGTAATTTTCAGGCTATGTTATTACTTATGCAATTGACGAAAATAGAAATTAGCCCAATATATATTCTTGGAATGGTGGGAGTATTTATTGACCTGCTTAAATTTACTAAATAGATTATAAGCTTAATCTAAATAAATAATTAAATTACATTTTGATTTCTGAGGCATTGTTTATCCCCTTTACCGAATTTCCAATTTTTTCATCATGAAAGATTTTAGAACAATTGTTGTTTTATATTAACAGATAGAAAACATCAGTATTGAAAAAGTGATTTGTAGTAAGTAATTATATTATTAATGAACTGAATATATAGAGGGATTACAATAGAGGTAAAATAAGGAAAATACTCTAATCATACTAATCAGTAATCTGATTTATTCTAACACCTCCCTCAAGTGAAGCGTTGGATTCTCATAGACGCAAAGCTTGGATCTGAAGAACGCAAACAACGGACGAGAGAGACCCTTGATGAAAATGTCTGCTATCTGTAGAGAAGTAGGAACATGAGTAATGCGCAACTTACCAGAAGAGACCAATTCTCGAACAAAATGGTAATCAATGTCGATGTGCTTTGCCTGCTTGTGAGCCATCGGATTTTGAGCCAAGAAGACCGCACTGTTGTTGTCAGAAAGCAGAAGAGTCGCACCAGACAAAGGAACATGAAGATCACGAAGCAAATGAGTCATCCAAACAAATTCAAAGGCAGTATTAGCCAGAGCCCGATACTCTGACTTAGTGATGGACCTAGACATTGTGGGTTGTTTTTTCGTACTCCAAGAAACCAAGTTGCTGCCTAAATATAACCATATCCATAAGTAGAATGACGAGTCTCCAGACATCTGGCCCAATCAACCTCAGAATAACCCAGCACCTCAGGTGAAGAAGCAGCAAGAAAACTGAGGCCCAAATGCAAAGTCCCTCGAACATAGCCAAGAATCTGAGTGACAGCCAAAAAATGATCCTCCCGAGGGTCCTGAAGATAATGACTGACAGAATTAACCACAAATGGTAAGTCCAGATGGGTAATGGTCAGATAATGGAGAGCACCAATCAGAGATCGATACAGCATCAGATTCTTGAACTGTGGACTCGTACTGGTGTGAAGCTTGGAATTCGACAGAAATGGAGTAGAGACAGACACGACATCTGACATACCAGCACGATAGAGAATATCCCGAGCATACTTTACTTGTCCCAAAAGAAGTCCTGAGGCAGTGTGCGTGACGCTGAAATGCTGAAACCATGTCTGGGGCGCCTGCTTCAAAACATAGATAGCCTTACGCAGACGGAAAACACAGTCTGGATGAACAGGATCCTTGTAGCCAATAGGTTGCGCCATAAATACAGGAGAATCAAGAACACCGTTGAAAAATGAATTATTGACATCCAACTGATGAATGGACCAGGCTTGCATGGTGGAAATAACTAGAACAGTTCAAACTGTAGATGCCTTAACCACGAGACTGAATGTGTGGTCAAAGTCAAAACCAGGAATCTGGGAGAAACCCTGAGCTACGTGCTGTGCCTTATGGCAATCAACCAAACCATCAGGTTTATAATTCGGTTGATAAACCCATTTGGACCTAACAATGTTAACGTCCAAAGGGCGTGGAACAAGATCCCAGGTATGCTGACTGCAAAGAGCTGCTATCTCCTCATCTATGGTGAAAACCCAAGAAAGATCCTGAAGTGCAGAACGATAATCAGTCGGCTCTTTCTCAGCAAGAAGATTTGCGAGAAGACCACGAGCATGAATATCTTAATAATCACATCTTTGAATAACACCGGTAGAAGACCGAGTGACCATCCGAGATAACCTCAGAAGCGGTGGAGTCGAGGCGCCAACCTAAGGCGCGGCTAAAGTGGCCGACCGAGGAGAGGCCAGTGTAGATCCGGTACTAGCCGGTGATAAGACGCGGCCGACTGAGCTAACCGCTAGGGAAGGGCCGCTAGTCGGTGAAATCGGTTTGGCTCATCGTCAAAAAAATGGAACCCGAGCGGCAGAGATGCCGAGACAAGCAGAGAAACTGGCGGTATCGACACACAATCCGGATCAATAAACACCGAGACATCCAGCCCTGAAGAAGGAAAACCAGTCCTTGATACCAGAGTAAGAGGAAAACAAGTCTTATCTAACCGAGCATGGCGAGTAACATGAACTTTGCCAGTAGAAGGTTCGAGGCACCGAAAACCCATATACTGCGAACATAAGCCAATAAAAATGCATGGAATTCTACGGGGAGACAACTTATGATCAGCAAATGGAAAAATAAAAGGAAAAACCTGACAACCAAATGGATGAAAGTTACCATAAATGAAATCCCGGTGAAAAAGAAGACCATAAGGTGTATATCCCTGCAGTGTTGGAGTAGGTAGACGGCAGTCATGAACGTATTATCCCATCGTGAAATTGTTAGATGTGAGTGAAACAACATCGTAAGGCCCATTTCCACCACGTGGCGATGCTTGTGTTCTGCGCGCCTGTTTTGCTCCGAAGTAGATGGACACGAAACCTAATAATGTATGCCTTTCGCCGCTAAATGAGATCTAAGTCTAGTGTTCAGAAATTCAGTGCCACAATCACTTTGAAAAACCTTAATTTTTTTATGAAAATTGGTTTTCAACAACTGCCTCAAACTGCAAGTAAGTGTCAACAAAATCTTATTTACAACGAAGAGGATATAGCCTAGTGAATCTCAAAAAATTATCCACAAATAAAACATAGTACACAAAATCATTTCTAGATAAAACCGGGGAGGGACCCCACAAATCACAATGTATCAAATCAAGAACATGCTTAGCACGTTTAGAGTTCTCAACAAAAGCCAACCGTTGACCTTTTCCATAATATAGGAGGCGTGGGTATGCGGTTTAGACAACAAAGAAGAAACTGAAAGCAAACCAGACTAATGCAAACTATAAATAACTTCACTAGGAACATGACCAAGGTGTTCATGCCACAACTCATATGAAGCTCGACTCTTATTCTGCTGTAAATTTGAAAAAATGCTGCATCTCCCCGGTCCAAAACCTAAAGCCTGTCCTCACTGTGCCCCCGGCCCATGATGGCCCTGGTTACTTTGTTCTGAATCACAAAATTTCGATCATCAAATGTAATCAACACACCCAAATCTCTAGTTAACTTACTAATAGACAATAAGTTCTTAGTAATACCAGGCACAACCAGAACATTGGATAAATGTAAATTCTCATAAACTCTAGAATCACCAATATGAGAGATCATGATAGGAGCACCATTACCAACAAGAACTCGAGATTTACCAGTATAAGAAGTGACACTGTCTAGGCCCGAGGCAGATGACGCCATATGACTGGTTGCTCTGGAATCAATATACCAGTCTAACACTCGAGAAAAAGGCTCCCATTGTTGAGATGAGTGATAGTTTTCTACCAAATGAGTACTCACTGGACAACCTATCTGGGCCTGCATCTGATAACATGTCGCAGCATGGTGATCGAGCTGCCCACACCAGGAGCAGTGTGGAGGACCTCAGCCAGGGACTGAACTAACTGTCCGAGAAGCTGACCAGGACTGCCAGCCACCGTGCCTCCACCGAATCTACTTTTGCTGTACTTGAAGGCCACGCGCGACCGCCTTGAGTAGGTGCGTGATCTCACGCGCGGACGGCTTGAAAATGGTCACTGGTCTGAAATGCCACTGGTCTGGCGGCTGGTCCTGATTGTCCTAGTAAATTTTGCAAAAAAGGCCTCCTGGTTTTTGGCACGGGTAAGAACATTTGCATATAACGGTGTAGGTACAACATTAATCAAAGGGGTAGAAAAATCCTTATAATCAAGACCAAGAGCAGTAAAAAAACCATACTATTTGATCAATATTTGAAACCATATTACCCATGAAAGACAATTGTTCAAAAATCTCCTTACATTCGAGATGAAGTTCATGAACACTACCAGACTTATGAATACCATGTGCATATGCGCAAAGCCAAAGAATGGTGAAGGCACTGTTGTTCTGATATATGAGAGCAAGATTGCCCCAGATTTCTTTAGAGGTGGCACAATCTGGGAGTTCCGCGAGAACTTCAGCGGTGAGGGAGGAAAATAGTAGACTGCAGACACGTTGATCTTCATCAACCTATTGATCATAATCTTCTTTTGCTTTCTAATAAGCAACCTTGGGATCATCCTTGCAACCACCTGAAGAAGTTGAGACTGTGGATGCAAAGGAGAGAACAGGTGGTGGTGGTGGGAGAGTCAGACGAGATATTGTGCCATCAATGAATCCATACAGACCTTGAGAACGAAGAACATAACAAGATTGACGCTTCCAGAGAAGATAGTTTGATGGAGTGAGCTTGATCTGCATCATCTGGAGCAGAGTGTTGTAGGAGAGTTTTTCTTGGGCCATGATGAGGGAGAGGGAGAGGGAGAGGGAGAGGCCAGATTTTTTATCAGAGAGGGGGGGGGGGATGTTTACACACGCGGCCGCCTGGAATTTTTGGAGAGGGATGTGGCTGAAAAAATGAGAGAGAGGCTAGGGTTTTAGGTTTTGGATCAGAAGAGTCTTTGGTACCATAAAAAAGTGATTTGTCGTAAGTAATTCTGTTATTCATGAACTGAATATATAGAGGGATTACAATAAAGGTAAAATAAGGAAATAACTCTAATCATACTAATCACAATTTAATTAGTAGTATGATTTATTCTAACAAGTGTAATATATTTAATAAACTTCCTTGAAAAAGTTGTGATATTCTTAGAATCATTTTTTAAGATTAATATAATGTTAACGTGAATGTTTATAAAGTTTTATATGTTTATAATCTCTAGATAATTTGTGATGATAATTTAAAATGTAAAACAAATCATATTTCTCGATTCATAATAATATGATTATGAACTAGTTGCCTCCTTAACCATTAATCCGAAAATGATGGACTCTATATTTGAACAAATATCTTCATGGCTATTATGAACAAATACCTTAATTATCTTGATAGCCATAAATACTGTGGAGGAAGGTTGTGAAAAGATAATTTTACTCATAGATAATAACTTGATATTTATCTGGAAGATACTCCAATCAAACATGGGCCTTAATTTTTTTGTCTCCGCGCTTACACATTTTTACGCAGCTAGCATAATGGTTTACTTTTCTTATCGTACAAACATGGTCCTTTTTTTTTGTCCACGCTTTACACATTTTTATGCAGCTAGCATAATGGTTTACTTTTCTTCTCGTCCAAAACAGAAATTGCAATGATCGAAGAAGCTAGATAAACTGTCCCAAATAAAAAATTATTTAAAGAATAATAATAATAAGTAGGTGTTGGCGTGGTAGAGCTGTCAATCTCTGGCTCGAATCGAGAACCTAATCTGGACCGACACAATTGAATCAACCCAGAATTTAATATAATCCGAGAAATATTGATCTGAACCCGATTTGACACTACCACACTCAACCTAAAATCTGATTTGACCCAATAAATATTGACATGTACCCGAACTCGACAAGACCGAATCCAACCCAAAACCCGAATATGACCTAATAATGTGGACCCAAGCCCGACCTAAATACGAACCCAAGATCAATCCAAACCCGATTCAACCCGAACCCAATTTAACCCGAACGTAATTCAACCCGATAAATCAACTATATGACCTATGTGTAATCAACCCAAAACAGATGTAGTTATAAAAAGTCACCTAACATTTAATATGGAACCAAATCAATTTGGTTATGCATCAAACTAATAAATTCTTTAGACATACTTATTAGAATAAAGTGGAATTTTTATGTATTACGAGTTTACATATATGATTACTAGTACGTAAAGTCAACTCATACCAAGTGTGAATACACAAGGTTGAGTTAAAAATGCACATGACTAAAATTTTAAATTTAATGAATAACAGTCAAATAAAGAGAGATGCCTCATTAAAATTATGATTTTGAAATAGTAATCATAGAGAGTCGACTAAATATTAATTTCAAAAATTAGTTTGAAAAGTTTTGTGAAAATAATAGTTAATAAATTATCAAAAAATCTTGTTATATACCGAGTAACTGTCCGATGAGGGTATTTTATAATTAGTGGGACTAATAAGAATATTTGATATTTAATTTTATTCAGTTAGATATATATATATATTTATATATATATATATATATATATATATATAATTATGATAACCTTTAAAATGAGCTCAACATATAAATAATTATTTTTAAAATAATTTGAATGAAATAATATAAAAATAATTATTTTTATTGTATTTTAATATGTAACGATTTCTAACTAAACTAATTATTTCACTTCATTGCTCATATAGTTTTCCTTAGATAACTAAACTTCAAAATTGTAAATAAAATTATTTATTTTCAACTTAAATGTAAGACAAAAAAATACATAAAAGTAATCCTAATTTTTTAATTAATAATAACCACTAGTTTTTTATTTAAAAAATTAGAATTAGAGTATTTATTACAACACAAAATACACTAAACTATTTTAAAAAGTGAATTGAATTCAATAAATACTCAACACTGCTATTCAACTAAAATAGTAGGCACAAAAGCGCCTCTAACATATTTATGGAAAATTACTCTGTAGCCCAAAAAAATGTTACGACATTATCTTTCTCCCCAAATTACTCAATTTTTGTTATCCTTGCATAAATATAGAGCAAAGTCTTGGGAAAGACCGTCTTTCCATAGTCTTATGGAAAGATGGGGTTGAATTAGAATAATAAAAGGTAAAAGGTCTTAGTTAAAATATTAAAAATTTATTATGCAACGTATAGTACTTTTAAAGTTTATAACCCGATTCATGCAATCCAAAAGTTTTATCATCATTTATTCTAATTTTCACTTTAAACCTTGGTCTTTCCATGACTTATGGAAAGACCGTATTTCAAGAGACGGGCTCTAAATATAGAAATAGAAAACAAATTTTTTTTGGGTGAAAATTTGGAAAGCGCTAGTACATATTCTAGAGTAACTTAATGTTGATTACTTAGAAGTAAGAAAGAGAAATCGAAAAGTATTACGGATATGTTCTTGTACCCAATTATTGATAAATATTACGTTACGAACTTGAAAAATACAATGGGGGTGTATAGGGTATCATCATGTTTGAGCGGATTTCAATTTTACGAGTAAAAATTTTACCTTTTGCAGTTAGGTCCCTCCAAGAATGTTGGAATTGTCGAATCATGAAATTGGCGATACCAAAATACAATTCAACAATGTACTATTGCGACTTTGTGATTTGGGCATGTATGGGTGAACATAAGTGCCTTGAAAGTCAACATTGAATACTTCTATACAGTCTTGAAAAATTACACATTGCCCCAAAATCGTGTTACCCCATTATCCGTTGCTCCAAAATACATTATTTTTATTATTCTAGCATGAATATAGAAATATTAAATTAATTATTTTTTTGTTGAAATGTTGGAAAGCGCTAATACATGATCTATAGTAATTTAAAGTTGATTACTTAGAAGTAAGAAAGGAAAATCGAAAATGATTACGGATATATTTTTATGCTCGATTGTTGAAAAATATTTTGTTACGTACTTGGAAAATACAATGGGGTGTACATGGTATCATCACTTTCGAACGAATTTTAATTTAGAGTTATGAGTCAAGTTTTTTACATTCCAAGTTACAAGTTACAACGAAATAAAACCTGATAATAGTGCAGTTGTAACAATAATATTATTGAAATATAACCTACACTAACCAAAATTTAATCGTGTAACATAATAACTTGATCTAAAATGAACCAAACCAACATATATCTGAAATCAATATAAAACATTATAAAAAATAACTGACATGATCATACCTAACAAAACTTTAGTACAAAAAATGACACGATAATAACCCAATCCGATCCAACTCGATAATATTCTGACCCGACCTGACCCCACCTAACCCGAGTATAAAAATTACAAGAAAGTAACCCGACCTGATATTAACTCGACCCGACACGATCCCACTTGAGGGGAAAAATGACACGTTTTCAACCCAACACGATAGTTTTCCAACTCAACCCGACCCGACACGACAAATGAAATCAACACGTTTCAACCTAATATGTTTCAACACGACATGTTTCCAACCCGATACGAACCTGACACAATAACTCGAATTGACACCTCTAAGTATGACTAATTGTTACAAATAAAAAGCTAAAATATTAATCTAGTTTGACCAATTATTACTGACAGAAAACATGTTAAAAAATGAAATAAACAAGAGAGGAAAAAAGGTGTGCTTTCGAGTGATCTTTTAGAGCATGTACAATGAGGCTTCTTTCGTGGTCTCTAAAATAAAAGCATGTAGTTTCGCATCTTGCCATAGAGACTGTCCCAAGCCAATATTCCCACATGCATTGGCCCCACGTGCATGGATAGACCAAAGAAATGAGCCATTTTTGTCCCCCATTCCTAATTTTTTTTGTCCCCATTCATTTTTTGTCCCAGCCAACAATTGTAAATGTCATTTAAAAAAAAATATTTTATTATTAATATGATTTTAATAGATGAAATAATATTAAAAAACAAAATTGAATTTAGTATAATGAAATTAAATATTAAATTTTACATTTCAATTTATTTTGGGTAGGAAATATATTTAATTTAAATATTCATAATAATATTAATGAGTAGGATAGAGAAGATCATGTGAGGTCCATGGAGTGATCTCTTAATGGTCTCTACCATTGTGAAGGTAAAAATGGAGTGATTTTTTTGGGGTTACTTTTGGTGAAGTGGAAGAAAGATTGGTTTTGTAGAGTCCTATCGTTTTTCTCTCTCAACGCCTTCCCGCCTACAGAAAACCCTAAACTACAAAACGCAACTGGGGGGCCGCTGCTGCTACTTCCGGCGGCTCCCCACCTTTCCTCAGCCACAAACCTTAACACTATCCTGAACCCAACACCCTCTAGATCCATTTCCCCCCAACAAAACTTAGCCTTTTAGTTCTCCAACGTTTCAATCTCGACCTTTCACCCCCCGACCATTCTTCCATTTTCAGCCTCCTTCTCTCATATCTACAGACACCGGAGCTGGCTGCAGCCACGGTGGCCATGTGGTAGTTTTGGTGGAGTTTATCTGAAAAAGGACGGCTAATCTACTGTCGGGTCAACGTCGAGTACCTCAAAAGTACAGGGCTGCCAATTTCACTCGAACACCGGTTCAAAATGGATCTACTGGTTGCTGGGTTTTTCTCCAGCGGATCTCACCTGTGTCCGTCGGTTTTCTCATGGGTTTCCGGCATCTGCAACAAGTAATGCTTGGATTGGTTGGTTTTTCAAAGATGCATGCTCTTGTCGTCGCTAGGTGCTTGGGTCTCAGTCAACATACACTGGCGCCTGTTTCCGGTAACTGATTTTCGATCTAGACTGATGGGGTAAAGGCAAATAAATGGGTGTGCCTGAGGATTTTTATTTTATTTTTTCCTTTACGTTCTTTTCGTTTAAACTCTTTTTAGTTTCTTTTTATTTGTTTCCAGTTTTAACACAATTTAGTGTTTTTAAAAAAAGGATTCTGGTTTTGGTTTGAGCATCAGATCCAAAAGTTTCTGCCCACATTAATTTTCCGATGACCTTTTATTGGTAAATCATGTTGGCTTCCGATCCACTCTCCTAAGTTGGTTAGGAGAAATCTGAGTCAAAAGTAGTTTAAACAACTTACTTTTGTCGACTTCCTTCGAAGGGTACAGAGCAGATTTGTAGATTTTGATTAGATTGGATGGATTCACTCTTTCAATTTGATTCAGGTTAGAGACTTTTGTACACAATTTTGATTCTGAAACATAAAAGGAAATACATTTTAGGCAATTGAAAATGACCAGGATGAGTCTCCTACTTTCTAAAGAGAGCCTTAATTTAATGGGGACTGGATGGAAATTTAGTACACGAGCTATTAATTTTCATTTAGATTGTCTAGATGTAGATCTGTAAAGTGTTGCTAGATCAATTTTTGCGTAGTTGACATATCTTTCAAGCAAACTTGCAATTTGCAAAAAAAATATGTCAAATCTAATGTTTGTTACTGTGACCTATTCGGGATGGGACGCTGTCTTAAGTATAGGGACTCTGTTCGGCATGTTCAAGTCGAATCTGTTGGACGGATTCATAGTAGGGAAGAATCTATTCATCACTTCTGATATCTCTCATTATGCCACATTAATGTTATCTTTACTGTATTTGTGTAATTGAGATTATCCCAATCAAGCTGTAATAGTAAGCCTTTGGGCAACTGATGTTAGCCATTTTCTGGCAACATATGAGGTTAACGGAGAGTGAAGGACACCCTTCAAACCCCGTCTATAACAGTTTAACTAAAAAAAGTGGAAGAAAGATTAAATATTTAATTGGAAGAAATCACAAGACTTAAGAGCAAGTGCAGTGAGAGTTTCTTAAATTTAAAAAACCGCTCTAAAAACTAAAAACGCCCACAATGGTGGTTTCTAGGCCGGTTTCTTGTTAAGAAACCAGCCCTTGGTTGCCAAGTAGGGAACCAATTAAGAAACCGTCCGTGTCAGGCCGCACATGGCAAAGTGGGCGGCCTGTTGTGGCCCATTTTCCTTTCTATAAGTGGGACACGTGTCACCCATGCATTGGGCCACGTATCCGACATGCATGATTATCTTTTTTTTGTTTTAAAGCTGTTGACACGTGGCGTCTTCTGGTTGGGCCACGTGTCCTACAGATTAAAAAAATATGGTGTCGGGTCAACAAAAATGAGTGGGACACGTGTCCCATCTCAACGGTTATATCTGATTTTTATTTTTAAATGGGACACGTGTCCCAAAGGCAATTGTTTTTCAAAAAATTGCAAATTTTGTTTTAAAAAATAAATTTCAGATGTTTAAATTTGTTCAAAAATTTCCAACGGCTACCTTTTTTTAAACTTATAAATAGAGCCAATTCACCCAATTTAACCACACCACTTTCAATTCCAACACTTCTACCTCAATCTTTCATCTCTAAATTTGTCTCCAATATTTCTTTGTTATCAATTTTTTAAATGGATTCGCGAAGACCGTCGAATGAGAAAGATAAGGTAATTCCAAATTCTTCTAATCCCAAAAATTCATCCCAAAATTTGAATATTAGTCCAATTTCAAATTCGAAATTTTGTGAAAATTCGCCAACCATCCCGCCCAATTTTTATATGAATTCCCAACATTCGTACATGAATTTCCAAAATCAATATAACTCTTCCCAAAATACATACAGGAACTCTCCTTACCCGAACCACTATTCTCAAAATCCTAACGCCCAATCGCAAAATTCCTACCCGAACTTTTATAGTCCAAACTTTCATTCTCCACACCTTGAGGCAATTAACGAATCGGGATCATTTTGCTACCTAGGAGGTCGGGGTTCACCGGGTCAAAATTTTGCAAATGACCATAGGCGTCAATTTGGAACTCACGAAGTTCCGGATGGTAAACTCTATCTTAATGTGTTATATTTTAATTATGAAGAATCCAGTTCATCATTAATTTTTATTGCCTTTATTTATTTATGTTATATTTTAAAATTAGTATATTTCATGACAAGAAAAAAGAAATTTCATTTCATTTTTGAATAATAAAACACGAAAATTATAAAAAAAAAGTGAATTATTTTATTCGTTTATAAATAAAATGAAATCCTATTAATAAAAATTATAATGTATTATTAAATTTCACATTCAACTTATTTTGGGTGAAAAAATTAATTAAATTAAGGCAAAGTCTTGGGAAAGACGGTCTTTCCATATGCTTATGGAAAGACGGGGTTTGATTATAATAATAAAAGGTAAAAGGTCTTAGTTGCAATATTAAAATTTTAGTATGTAACATGTAGTAGTTATAAAATTTATAACCCGGTTCATGCAACCCGAAAATTTTATCTTCATTTCTTGTAATTTACACTTTAAACCTTGGTCTTTCCATGACTTATGGAAAGACCGTCTTTCAAGAGACGGACTCTTAAATTAAATGTTAATGGTAAAATTAATGAGTAGGATAGAGAAAATCAAGTGGGGTCAATGAATAGTCAAAAGTGATTTTTTACTATTGTGGGGATAAAAAATAGTGGTTTCTTAAAATTAGGTGAAAGAGAATGAATGAGAGAAATAATATATTTAATTGGTAAGAAATCGATAGCGATTTCTACCGCTGTACTTGGTCTAAGAGTGGTCTCTTACCACTGCACATGCTAGGAGAATCCCCTAGCTCCTAATCAAATTTCCAAGAATGATTACTCAGTGTTTCCTATTTGCTGCAGGTTTTTGCTCTATTTTTTTACAAAGATTTGGGTGAGACTGTCTCACCTGAGATTGTGGTGAGATGAAGGTCTTGTATTAAATAAGAAAAGGTAAAAGGACCTCAATGTAATTACTTAAATTACATACGCATCAGATCTTTCTTCCCCAATTTATCAACCACTTTTCCGCTCCTCCTCCGTTTCTCCCCCGCTCCTCCACCGTTCCTCCTCCTGTGTAGCTCTTCTGCTCCGATATGTTGATTCACTCTTCTATGAATTCCTAGGTTTGTCTCTTTGCTTATTTTTCTCGTTTTCTAGCTTTAAGTTTTGATTTGTAACCTCGACGTGGTTGTTTAGGCATATACTCGCCGTTTAATCAATTTGTTTTTTTATTCGCAGGTCCTTTCCTGTCGTCGAACTGTATGAGGACAAGGAGGATCTCCAGCCGAGCCTCCAAACCCGACATTGGCGACTCGGCGAGCCTCTGAAGCTCATAGTAATTTACTTCATCATTTATCCGTTTTCAATTCGATGGGTGCCGAGTTCAATTGCATTTTTTATGTTTGAATGTTGTTCTTGATTAGTTAACTTTAATATAATTTAGTTACTTTATTGTTTTGTGTGGTTTGCTCCGCTATATATTGACGTTGTTCTTTATTAGTTAATTTTTGTATAATTTAGTTAGTTTATTGTTTTGTGTGATTTGCTCCTCTGTAGATTGATGTTGTTTATATTTTGTTAGTTTGAAGTTTTTCAGTACTTTATTTATGTATTATTGTTAATTTTTTTATTTTGTATTTGTAATGTTTGAACGATGTTCTTGTTGCGGTTACTGAGTTATATTAGATAATTTGTATATGGTTTCATTAGTTTATTTTTTCAAGTGGTTTGCTCTGCTGTGTGTTGATGTTGTTCTTAGTAGTTTCCATCTTGTGGCAATACATTTTGTAACACAAGGCTGTACATTACACATAATGGGGTAGAACTACATTTCATCAATGAATTAATCTTTGCCTCCATTGTTACATGTTAAGCTCTGTGAAGAAGGGTGCTTAAAATACTCAACTAACCTTGCAGGTGAATCAGTCAAAAAATTTCAGCTGGTGCTTGGTTGAAATCCAAATATGCTATTTGTCAACTTATTTTCATGGTTATTGCCTTGATTCTCCTAATTGCTGGGTAAGTTCCCTTTTTGCAAGAATCCACACTCCATTATACCTGACTTCATTACAAAAGTATCAATTTGCAATGCAACAACTGATTTATCTCCTTGGTTTTTTGTTTGTTGCTCAAACCAAATAGGCATATTCACACTAGGACTCTTATGTTGTTCAAGGGCATAAATGCAGCCATGTCATTGCTTATGAAACCGCTTCATTGTGAATTGAATTTGCTCCTGTTGTATTTTGTGTTAATTGCTGATCACATGAGAAATTTGTTTGAAATTTCAGGACAGATTGGGAAGGATGCAATATATGTCATCTGCAAATGCCCTGCGTTTGGTTGGTTAAGATGAAGAATTTCATGAAAATTAATAATGAATATTATGTGATTGACCATCTGAACGTTCTCTGTCAAAGTATGCGCAATATGGTGGGCGACAATCCATTTTGTTGGCGGATCTCAAGCTGCATGAAGCTCCTCAGTGATCATCATATCACTGACAATCCTTCAAGTTTGTACAACGAAATGATCGAACATTTTCGCTAGCTGATTAGGTTGATAGAATGATAAGTGGATGAATATGTGAAAGATACACAAGTCTTTGGTGCTTTTTCCTTGATCTTGTCCTTCACTGTCACAGGAACACTGGATTCATGTACTCTCATCTCATCTGTTCTTATATTAAAAAGTCGTATTTCTATGCTTTTATTGAATGGAGGGAGTAGTCTGCTGTAGCATTTTGTTGAGATAATAATTTCAAGATTCATATGAAGTGTCTTGGAGCCCTATAGTGTTTCTTACAGTTGGTTTTGTTATTGAAAGTGGTGTACATGAGCTCTTGTGTGGTGAATTGGGCTATGTATAGTATCAAATGAGTTTTACATTCACTAAAATGAAATCAACATTTCTCATGTGCTTAGAATGTTTCCTCATGTGATGTGTCTATAAGGTATGTTCATAATTATAGAAATTTGGTTTGAATTATCGTATTTTGTAATATAACAATAAATGTTACAATTAGTTAAGGTATGGATTAGTTCCTATATTTAAAATGTTTGTTAATCGATTTACTGATTTAGTTTAAACTTTATTTTTTATATGACAATGATTTAACTAATAGTTAGAAAGTGTAAATTAGTTTATATATTTAGATTGTTAATTAATCGTTTTAAGGACCTAGTTTAGATTTATTGTTTTTAAGGCAATAATAGAACTTACAACTAGCAATATATTAATCAGTTTAAGTGTTTAGAGTGTTTGTTAACATTTTCAATGATTTTATCTAAACTATTTCTTCTACAAGATAATAGCAATACAAGTTACAACTAGCCAGTCTATATATTAGTTCATATGTTTAGAATATTTGTTAGACGAATTATAGATCTACTTTAGGCTATTATTTTTTTCAAGATAATGATATAACTTATAGTTACAAATTGTATAAATTAGTTCATATATTTAGAATGATTATAATTGTTTTAAGGACTTAATTTAGACTTTTATTTTAATAGAACTTACAACTGGCAATGTATTAATTCGTTCAGGGCAAAGTCTTGGAAAAAGTCGTCTTTCCATAGGCTTATGGAAAGACAGCGTTTAATTAGAATAATAAAAGGTAAAAAAGTCTTAGTTGCAATATTATAAATTTATTATGCAACATGCAGTAGTTATATAGTTTATAACTCAATTCATACAACCAAAAAATGTTATCTCCATTTTTTCTATTTTGCACTTTAAACCTTGGTCTTTTCATTACTTATGGAAAGACCGTCTTTCAAGAGATGAACACTTAGTTCAAATGTATAGAGTGTTTGTTAATTGTTTTAATGATTTTGTTTGGATTTTCATATATTTTTAAAGATATGATAGAACTTACAACTAACAAATATATTAATTAGTTCATATGTTTAAAGTGTTTGTTAAATGTTTTATTGATTTTGTTTAAACTTTAATTTTCTGCACTGAACAAACTTACAATTAAAAAATATATAAACCATTTTGTTAATGTTTATAATGTTTATTAATCGTATTAATGATTCTTTAAAACTTTCATTTACTATATGATAATGATAGAATTTATAATCAAGAAATTATATAATTACTTTGCATATTTCGAGTGTTAGAATGTTAGTTAATGATTTTAAAATCTTCGTTTAGACTTTTATCTTTAGTTAGCAAATATATATTTAGTTAGAACTTACGACATACATAATTATTAGTTTATATGTTTATATAGTTTTTTAATCGCTTTAATGATTTTGTTTAAATTTTTATTTTCTCTAAGAAATATTAATGATTGAAGTTACAACTAGCAAAGTATGACTTAGTTAATATATTTATAATGTTTGCTAATCATTATTAATAATGATTTTTTCTTAAATTAATTTGTTTGATAATATATATATATATATATATATATAAAAGTTCATTGGTTTAGAATGTTTGTTAATCGTTTTAGTGACTTTGTTTAAAATTTTAAATTCTACACGATACGATATAACTTACCGTTGGAAAATATATAAATTAGTTTATATGTCAAGAATATTAGATCATCATTTTTAAGCATTAGTTCACTATCATTAAATAAAAGTTTCAGTAATAGACAACATTGTGTGATTGATATGAAAATTTTAGCTGATAATTTTAACTGGTTCGAAACACTATTTTATTATTATTATTAAAGAAGAAGAAAACTTTCCTAAAACTAAAAAAAGAAAGAAGAAAACCAGGTTTACCAAAAAGCAAAATTCTAATCACTATTTTATTATTATTAAAGAAGAAGAAACCCATTCCTAAAGCTAAAAAGGAAAGAAGAAAACCAGGTTTACCAAAAAGCAAAATGAAAAACAGAGAAGATTCACACCAACTGAATCTTATGAATTAGTCACCCATTCTTGTCACCCATATTAATCACCCCATTTGCTTACCGTGATTAATCATTTATTTGAGGTGCACCATCTGCTATGTTGCCGATCGTAACAAATAAGCCGGAGGAGGGAGCAGGTCCCGGCCCGAATTTAAACAAGATCCAGTATACATCGTCGTCGGCACCGCTGGAAAGAGCGAGGGCTTGTTCCACTTCCATGGCTTGATTTGGAGGTGGAAGGAAGATTTGGTGAAAGAATCGAAGAAGCAAGATGAAGTTCTGAACATAGTGTGAAGAAAGACATGGATAAAGGCAGGTGAAAGAAGGGAAAGTGGATCCGGGTCAGCTTGTAACCCGTTTTGACCCGATTCCTTTGACCCGTGAATTTCACCTTTTTTTAAAAAAATTTACATTTTGATCCCTCGTCTCACCATAACGGTCTCAGAGGAGATTTTCTCCTATTTTTTTCCTTCCAATTCTTCCAATGAATTACTCCTTCCGTCCCACTTCATTTTACTTATTTATGGTATTTAATAAGCATGTTTGACCGTAAATATCTCTAGTTACCTATAATAATGCTGTATAAAAATATTTAAAAAATAGATATTAAGTCGAATATAACAATATATCACATAATATATTATAATATATAAATTAATTTATATTTACAATCAAATTTTATAAACTTTAATTCTCAAAAAGCAATTATTTCCTCCGTCCCAAGTTAAACTGCACACTTCACTTTATGTTACTATTCACTGTCCAACTTTGACCACATATTTGAATAGATATATAAACAATAATATTATCATATGTTACATGGTTGGATTCGTCGTAACAAGTAGCTTTTGAAATGTAAAATTTTTTTTACCGTTAATATACGTAATTAAATATATTAATAGATAGATACATTTTTTTAGTAAGCATGAAATTTTATGTGTAATTTAACCTGAGACAGAGGGAGCAAGTAAAATGAAGTGGGCTCCGATATCATCGGCTACCGTTGTTCTATTGCCTTGATTTTATAATTGGGTGGCATTTTTGTCTGCGGTTCCCGTGACTTGCGTTATCTTGTTGGCCGTACAAGAATAATGAAATGTTGATTAAATTGTGTGGTGGTGAATTTCTGAGAAACTCGACCGATTTGGTGACGTACCATAATGAGATACTAATATAATCATATCTATTTGATTAAGTGCTAATATAATATTCAAATGATCTTTAGTGTAAAAATACTATAACAAATAGCACCTATTACCTTGATTTTTAAGGCTTTTTTACTTCAATTGTCTGCCCCTGAAAAATCGAAGTAAATGTGGGTGAAGTAAAATGATTACTTTTTACCTCGGTTCAAAATCGAGGTAAAAAATATTTTTTACCTCAACTTTTTTTGTAAAATAAGTGAGGTAAATAATACACTGCCGACAACAATGACGACGTTAGTGCGAAATCACTACACGTGTGAGGGTTGTCGACATCCCATCTAACAGCGAGGTTGTAAATAACGATGTCGTATATATTGTTTGTGGCGTCGTTATTATTCCTATTCGACATCGCATCATGATCTTCTGAGTTTGTGGACAGATTTATAACTGCGATTTTTAACCGCAGAAAATAACTTTTTTCACATTGGGTTTTTTTGCAGAATAACTGTAGTTAATTCTAAAGTTTCTAACTGATGATCGACCAGTGTGCAAAGTTGGGGTAGTCGATGTTGTTTGATTGGAAATTGCGACGTCGTTGACCCTCACCAAAATCACATATTTTATTAACCGACTTCGCAGACTATGATTTTTAACTACGGTTGTGAACCGCTGTAAACCAAATGTTTTTTCTTCGAATTTTTGGGAATAATTTCCGCAGTAATAAAAGATGGCACGAACGAAGTGGCCTCGACGTTGCAGAGAACAATTACATAGTTGATCTGTCTGCGATGTCTGAGAATGCTTCGTGGTTTATTGTGCGATGTCGCCCCATGGCCTGTCCCGTTGGTAAGTCAATGATAAATATATGCGACATCGCATAGTGTAGTTCCGCTGTACCGAATTGTCTATTAAGTGTGCCAAATCGGTCCTCATGTAAATAACAGAAATAAAATATTTCATAAATAGAATACCTGGCGTCGAATGCCCCATCAGATCGAATCTTACTACACCATTCAACAAGGCATGAAGACAAGAACGAGAAGCACTACACCAACCATACACTTAGTATGTTATCAAAATTCTCACAAAATGAACTATACCATTGATACTCCTAGCTAGAGATCTATATCAAGGTGTCAAAAAATACATTGGAAAGTATCAATGGACATTTTAGAGAATGATGCTCTCACAAAAAAATTAACCTATTCCAACTTCCTCATGTCGTTGTTGGGTTAAGTAAATTCTTCAAATTCCTTACCATCATAAAGTTTGCCCAATTGTCACGTACTTCCTCCAATTACTTGATGGTGTATGGTTCTATGTCCTTGTTAAAATACAACAACAAGGTGTAATGTCAAAAAAAGGTACATACGTTGTGCAAGGTCATATGCTTTATTGATTAGATTCAACAGGTGAGAATAGTAGACACCTTTTGTAGATCTAATTGATTCTCCCTCATTTGCATGACCAAATCCTTCATCAACTGCATGAAATAGTAACCGCTTTCCCACGGGACCATTTGTTTCTTATGCTAGTCGATCAGACAAATTGTTCACGAACACACTGATAAGTCCTTATGGCAATATTTATTCCATAAAACAATGTCGAATTGAATTCTAACCTTTAGGGACTTCCACATGAATTTTTTATGCTTGTTAATTATGTGATATGTCATCACCTTGGTAATTGTGAATGAAATTATTTCTAGCGGCGTTTGATGTAATGGATCGTACCAGAACACCGTTTTAGAAGAAAGAACGATGATGTCAACCATCCAATGTTTGCTACAAAAATGAAATCCCCATTACCTCAATACAATCACATATTGATCAATAGAAACCAACAATTGCAATAAAGTAGGTATAGTTGATTCACCACTCATAATAAGGTGCGATATATATGAAATGATCCTTTTTGCATCAATCGGGAGCTGAAGTAGGCCAAACACTCTTCCATCGCAACATGGTCATGCTGGATCTACGTGGGCAAAGGACCCATATCCACCCTTTTATTTTGGAAATGGATCGTACATGCAGGAGCCTGTAAACATGGTTAGTCTGGCTTGCTCGAAGCCAAACACAATAAGTATGCATCTGAATCAGGTTAGGGTGATGTATTGGTACTTACACGCAAATTAGTTGCATCACGGGATGGGGCATATTATTGAAATGGAACAATGATACCAAATCCTCCTTCCCGATAATTGCATCTACCTTGTACCCTAAAATACTCACTTCTTCCACTGGGATTTTGTACAAATATGAGATAGGGTGTGGTGTCACAATCGTGTGAATGTTCTTTAAGGAACCATCCTTTATTGGGTTGAATGGTGGTGGCCTGATTCTAGAGACACGAGACTTTGTTAGCTTTGGATCCCCATATGTATTGGAATTTGCCGGGCTACTAATAACCCTTGTCTCGGTCTACATGAAATCAACCGCAAATATTATTTTCTAAACATTTGTCTCAACTCATAAGAAATAGTATATATATTATCGATGTCATACCTTCTTAGTTGGCATGTTCTCCAAAATATCAACCAAACGAAGGGGCCATTCAACAAACATTCCTAATTCCATGTCCACTGTCATGGCCTTGGGTTCTAGGCTTGGAAGAGAAATATCATCTACAAGGCTCTTTGTGACATTTACAACAACGTTATCATTCGCGATCGGCTTATGATGATGCACTCGTATTGATGTGTACACTTTACTTTACGCCAAGATATGGCTCTCTCCATTAACACGTTCGTCAAGTAGTTGGTAATTAGTGTAAAATTATTGTAAATGAATTATCCTGTAAATGAAGAGTTGGTAATTAGTGTAAAAGTATTTGGAACATGATTAGTGTAATATATTTACTTGAGTGGGTCTCCTGACAGGCGGCCTATCCATAAGCTTATGGACAGGCCAAGGACTAATTTGTAATTAAAAAATTACAGAAAAATTCGCGGATGAGATCCATAAAATACCGGGTCAGCAAAGAGGGTTAATTGCTTCTTCCTTCTCCTCAATGCATCGCTGATTCCTCACTGCCAGAGTCAATTCTGGCTCTTCATCCTCGAAGATGCATTTTGCGGTCATCTTCGTCGTATCCAGAGGGCAGAAATAAATGGAGCGCATGATGGAAGGTGCGATTTTGATTATGACGGACCCCGAGTGGCAGGAGTACAGGGACTCAGATTTTGATTATGCCGACGCTACGAAAGAAGCAACAACTTCCTCATCCTAGTCGCATTGCTTCCATGTCTCAAACCCCTCGCCTTTTGGTTATTGCCTCTGTAGTTTACTTTCCCCTTTGCATTTTGTTTACAGGATAAATTGAGGCATCGATTTTCTTATGTAATTAAATCCGTGATTAGTGTGAATTTGATTGTAGGATACTAGTGTAGACACTGATGATATGTATGTCAACTTGTTTGAGAAATATGGAAAAGTTGTGTACATGATCAGAAATCTGCTCTTTAGGAGGTTGATGATGATGCTGAAAGCTTGTCAGGTGCGTAAATGATGCTTATGTTCACATTGTTGTTTGTTTCGATGATTGTGCTTGATTAAATTTTGTGTTTCATTTTTATTTTTCTATATGTTGTATTGGATCTTTTTCTTGTTCGGTATGCCGTTGTATTCGATGATTAATTGGAAAACTGGAAGTGTCCCTTGATAAGGCCTTGGGAAACTGTGATGCTGAGAAGTAGGGAAGAATCCAAGCTCAATAGGTACACTTAATCACCTTTCTATTTTCTCACAAAATGACCATGTATGAAGTCTTTATTGGTACACTCCATTTGTCTCTAACTCCCTGTATTGGTTGTAACTCTTGAACAGCTTCTTTACTGTTTACTACAATGGTTTGGATGATATGTTAACTAGAGAGCGAATTTTGCAACGTAAACTGAAAAGAGGGACTTTACCTCAACATTTTTCAATGGATTCTCATTCTCCCAGTTTTATGATTAATTGCACAGGCTTTGTTTATAGGTTTTGATATGCAGAGAGATTCTTCTAGTTGTACTGGAAGTCTAAGTTTATGTGAGGAAAGAGATTCACGGTTTGGGGTAGCGGAAAGAGTTTAGTCCTTAGTCTAGTTATATCAACATACTCAGATTTCCTCCAGGGAGCACACATTTTGATCTAATGCATAAGTTTCATGAGCAAATTAAGGACATGAGCAGTTTCTCTTGCTTCTACATTTTTTGGTCAACCGCAAGGTATTCCTAATCCTTCCTATGGTTGCATTAGTCGCCGATCAATTTTATTGTGTTTCTGCTGCTTAAGTTCAGCCATAGTTAATTTCTTGATTACCCTTATAGTTTGAAAGAAATGATTTAGAGTTGGGTTGAAAGAAATGATCTAGAGGCAAAGCATAATCGACACCTACGATGCCTCATAATCTCCGTCTGGCCATTTTGTGATTGGTGGACCTTATGGAAATGCTGGCCTCACCGGCAGGAAGATCATCATCGACACGTACGGAGGCTGGGGTGCACACGGTGCTGGTGCCTTCTTGGGAAAGGACCCGACCAAGGTGGACAAAAGTGGTGCCCACGTTGTTAGACAAGTTGCAAAGAACATTTTGCTAATGTAGTAGCAAGCAGGTGCCATACCAAATGATTACAGATTCACTATTAGCAAATATGAAGGGGGAAAGGATGAGAATGATGTCAAGACCGAATGGTAGCAGACACAATGCTTCCGGAAGAACTGGGAATAGACACCAGAATCGACGAATAGAAGTTTTTTTTTGGAGTTGTATAGCAATAGAATAATAGGGATTTTGGTTCTTGTAACAATAAAGAGTTTCTGACAATCAGAATGGGATATTGACATGATTATTTGGACTATTTGATGCCAGAGATTCATCAAAATATGAATTCTGCTGCTATGAACATGTAAGAACCATGTGGCAAATATTCGAAAAACAAAATAAATGCTGCTAAAAATTTTCATATATACTATGCACATGTTACCTTATAATAAGTATCATTTGTATTAAAACATGCACTTGTTTTTAAATCTCTGAATATGAATTATGAAACGTTTCTAGGAGATCATGCATATGTTAAGTTATGAATCGTTTCTGTTTTGTTAAAACATGAATATGTTAGTCTACAACTAGTATATGTTAGTCTACAATTAGTATATGTTATAGTTTACACAGACATGGGAGACTAAAATTTGACAATTTTCATTGTCATACTAACTTTGCATTATTTACTTTACAACATGTATTGTTTAAATAAAAACACGCATATGATTCCTAAAAAGTTCAGTGCCATCTTCGTATGAAACCTCCTCGTGTCGGAACGTCTTGTGGAGTCCAAAGTTCAATGTCGTCTGATTCCTTAAAAGTTAAAACCAAGAAAAATTTAGATTCAAGTCCTGCAAAAAGTCATACACATTGGATATTTACATGTACAACATATATGGAAACAAGTACAATTTATAATTCAAAACGAATAATAATCAACAATAAAAGTAAAAGTCAAGCACAATAAAACTGACAAGTACATACTGAATTCTAACAGATGCAATATATAAGTAAACAAATGCAGTTCTTAATTCAAAATGAACAACCAACAACAAATTTTTAAAAAATAGTTATACACAACACAACTAACAAGTACATACGAGATACTAACAACTACAACATATAAGTAAATAAATGCAACTCGTTATCAAAACGTACAACTAACAACAAATGAAGAAAAAAATGTCATAGGGAGTATAACTAACAAGTACACATTGAATACTAACAAATGCAACATATAAGTAAACAGATGTTGTTCGTAATTCAAAATGAACGATCAGCAAAAAAGAAGAAAAATAATTCATTAACAAAAGATCTATAGACAGTACAACTAACAAGTAAACATTGAATACTAACATATGCAACATATAAGTAAATAGATGCAACTCGTAATTCAAAACAAACAATCAGCAAAAAAGAGATGAAAAAAAGGACATTCACAGTAAAACTAACAAATACACGCTGGATAATAACAACTGCAACATATAAATAAACGAATGCTCCTCGTAATTTTATTGCAAAATCAACAAACTAGTAAGAGATTCTGCTCACAAAATTGCACAAAACCAGCAACATAAACAAATCAAATCAGGAGCAAGTAGTGTTCCTACAACAAATTTAGACAATCAACATAATCTGACCTCATTCACAACAAACAGTCAGAGTATTAGAAGTAGTAACTGTAACTGTAACCAATTTATTCAACAACTCACTGAAAGTATCTAGGTCCATTGTCCGGCACTTGTAGCTCAACATTCTGGAGTGCAATATCATATCTGACATGTCCATGTCCTGCCCCTACGTCAGTGGCTTAGCCGCATTGCATAAAGCAGCACACCTGGCTTAGAGCCCAGCTGCAATCTGCTTGGCTCTTACAACCACGACTTACAACTTGTACAGGATTGGCCAGAAGATTCTAAACATTGCCACATGAACACCATCCACGCCATTCGATGGCCACATAGACCTCATCTCCGCCATAGACCCTTGCCTCGTCTACGACCTCACCACCGATGACTACCTATCCTTTATATGCACGTTGAACTACACGTCATCGTAGATCTACAGCGTCGCTGGAAGAAACTTCACCTATGATTCCAGTAAAAAGTACAACATCAACAATTTCAATTACCTTTCGTTCTCCGTTCCGCATGAAACTCAGGTGCTTGGAGTCCCCAAACGCTACTGTTCCCTTCCCTCTCTACAACTATATCACAAGTAACACAAAATCAGCAAATTCATCCAAATATCATGATAAAACAAAAATTGCACAGAATTCAGAATATTGATTTTACTAATATGAAAAATGATACCATAATGTGCAAATTTCTAGCTTAATCAGCCCAATTTTCGATCAATTAAATCACCCGGCTTGGAATATATATCTTTCCTTTCGACGAAAGGGTTTATTGTGGACTTGGGATAAAAAGGTGAAAAAAGTTACCCGAAAATATGCCAATGGTGCCAGTTCCGACAAAACCAGCGTGATGAAGCACACCCGAACGCTGACTAACGTTGCCGGAGGAGGCGAGGGAACATACAAGGTTTTGACTTCCTGTGAAAATCTCGGTGAAAATCTTAGTGGAACCTAAGATGTTGGTGTTCACGACGATGAATGCGAAGAAGTCGTACACCAAAAATCTCGATTTCCTTTTTTTTATTAATTGCAAGCAAGTCCCTGGCCTGTTTATAAACTTATGGACATGCCTCATTTCTTGAGACTTTCCCTATTTACTTATACCTTCATGTTGCGTTGGGTCTCCTCTCCTAACTTCATTCTTAGTCGATCAAGATGTCCCTATGCGAGATGGTGGGACGAGCCTACTAAAAGGCTCTAGGATATTATGTGTTGATGTTGTTGGAGAAGAAGGGTGAGGTGGAGTTTAGGTTGTTGGTTTTGAACATGCAATAATTCTCTCTAAGTCTAGTGGCATTTTCCTCCCATTCGATTCTTGCGAGACATAAGCCACTAGTTGGCTCAATGTGGATTTCAATGCATTAATATCTTTTTGTTGAATAATTGATGCAATATCAACCTTAGGCATTCGGGGTTTGACAAAGATGTCCCTATGTGTAGCAAGCATTCCGACTCCCCGGACTCGGCCCAGATGTTCTTTCCTATTAAGCGCAACCCCCAGTATGTCCTTCTTTCCAACACTGATGAACTCGCCGGACTCTTGCTTCCTTTTTAAGTTCTCCTACAAATTACCAATAATAAATCTCATATAAAATATTCTTGAACAAATTCATTCCTATCATATCATTTAAAACATAAGCGAAGCTTACAATTTGTTTGGTAACAACCTCCGCATCTTTGGTGTGGAACTTACCCTCCATATTCTTCCCACATCCTTTGCAGCCCTTTATCCATTTCTGAAATTGGGGAACCTCGTCGGGCGTGGGATAATCTGTTGAAGTCCTAGCTTGCTTCCTTATCCGTTATTTCTAACCCCACCTTGTCGAACACTCTAGCCTCGATTCTTCTTGTTGCTAGTACGAATCCTCCACGACTCATAGTGTGGTGCATCTTGTTCCTTCCTGCTAGTTCACTTTTTTCCCTTACAACCTGTAAGATCATTAAAATAGATGGTTCATAATACAAACCAAAAATGTTAACGTTCTTGGTAACACAATGCCCCTGCTCTGACTGACATCTGACACCCGTCGGTAAGTACATCGCATTTAGTGGTAGGTAACTGTGCGATTTTGCACAAGTGGTTGGTCTAATGCAGTGTCTAAAGTAAGTGTACTCACGATCTTGCAGAGGAGTCGACTTTATCGACCCACACCACAATTTGTAGTCTGCGACGTCGCATGTTAAGAAAATGCTACTATTTTTCTAGGAAAATGGTAGACCTTGGCATTCTAGAACCCTAGTAATCACGCACAACAAACACATTCTGAAGCTGACAACAAATCTATACTCAGGCATAGTCAATTTTATCCAATACTATAATGCATGTGTAAGTTTATAAATATGTGCATATTATGTATATACCTGTAAGCATTTCAATGTAAATTCCTTACCGATTTTTCGTCTGCCAGTTTTCTTGCAACAAAACCCTTCCAACTCGATTCACTTATGAATGGATGCTTGATTTCGGGGTTCCAATTCTTCTTCTTACCAAACACGTAATCCCTTGACAATTTGGCTTTGAAATCTCTCCATCTCTCACCAAAGCGCCGTATAGTTCTCTTATTCAATTTTTCCATATTATCACACTCAATTTCAAAGGCATATTGCATGGCCCTCCATAGTTTATCCTTGTAAGCATCATCGACATGAGGCCACGAATCGTACAAGAAGATGTCTAACTTTGTCCTAGCAATTAAGCCGATGTAACTAGACCACCAATTACTTTGCTCCCATATCGCATTCCCAATATCATCGAATTTCATAGGACATTCCGTGCCCTTCTCCACCATGTATATCAATTTCTTGCAAATTTCCCTACCCCGACCTTGTCTATGTCTCTTAGATCGATTCATATCTCACCCTTCTTGGGTCGGTTCCTCTTATCGTGGTTTACGACTAGAAAACCTAAATGTAGAGTCGAATAAACATAAAATTAACCAATGAATGAAATATAATATGCACATGAAATCTTTAATATGGATGAAAGGGAAACATAACAATCTTAACCATACATGTCAATCCTCGCATGGTACACAAAATACACACTTCATGTAGTGTTTCGTCGCCATAATAAAATGATATAAATGAAACATTTGATGTTAACTCCATATCCAAATAACCTCTATTAGCATGCTCCCAAATATATGTACACCATATTCACTTGAAAAAAATAACATCTTTAACTTTATGGTTATTGTCCACAATCTTAAAGTTAAGGAAAGGAAGAAGAATGAAACATACCAATTTTAAACACCCTTTCAATAAACAATCAAAATGGATGTGGGCAGAGTAAGGGTTAATCAAATATTGATAAAGAAGAAAACTTACCACTTTTTTTATTCATGGAATCCCCCACCATGATGACCTCATCCTTCTCCATTTGTTTCTCCATTTGGGAATGATAGGGTTGTGGTGTATTTTATGGTTGATTATTTGGTGGTGGAAGGAAATGAAGAAGATGAATGTTGGGGGTTTTGGAGGGCGGAGGGCGCCAATTTTGGCAATAAATGCCTTTTCAAAGTGTTTTAGGGTTTTTTTACCTAGTATGGCTCATAAAAGTATTCTCCCGCTAGTCATGCAATGTTGCACATATTTTGCGACATATTGATCGATATCACTTTACATCTCCGTTTGGGTCAAAATTATCCAATAGGCCGGTTCTTGTTGAATATCCAACCACGCAGATATATCGGCCCCAACATCGGCATATCCGATGGAATTCGCGATCTCGACAATACATACGGTTTGATGCCCAGTCTTGGGCCTCTTAATGGACCAATTGGCACATTCCCCAGGATTCCGCAACATTGCTCTCCGTTCGTACTACAATCACTACGAAAGAATGTCTGAGCAACTTCGCATGTTAGGTTTTGTTCTATTTTTTGAATAAATGTGAAGGGCAAAGCAATTCCTTACCATGTGTTCCCATTGTAAGAAAAGTTTTTTTTGGAAATCTACGTGACAATAATTTGTTTAGAAGTTACATTGTGAGAGCATCATTGTTCTTAAAAACCTGTACATTCCACTACATATGTCTCCAACAACCACATATTTGATCTCCAATGGTTATCGCCTATTTCAATTAGAAAAAGCTATTATGTTTAAGTTTAGGACATTTAACCATATTTCACAACTAATGCTTTCACAATATCCTGTTCGTCATACAAGATGTTTTAAAGCATGACATGACCATTGACATAGGAGTAGCTTATAATTAACATCTGAATGTGCTGATTACATAGTCTTTCAATTAAAACCCACAAACTACATACCCCATCCAATGGGTGAGGCTATTAAAATTACTCATTCGACGATTATTGTTCTTATAGACCTGTACATTCCTTACCCATGGCACTTTATGATGTGTAAATTATATAGGGATTTTAGTAGAAACCCACGAACATCAAACTAATTATGTGAGTCGTCAAGATAGGTGCGGGTTTGAAATGAATAACTAGTTTAACCCTAAATGATCGTAGAAGTCTACTACGTATATGTTAATTATTCAACTGCATATTTGATCTTGTTCTAGACCAATTGTTATCCAATCTTTCAATTACAAATAGGTATTCTATTAAAGCACATGATATTCAACCATATTACATGACTAATGCTTTCACAATAGCTAGTTCTTAGTACATGTGGTTTAAGGCAAGACATAGCTATTCACATATGACATGGCATATATGTACCACCTTTGTTAATTATATAGTGTCTTAATTTAAACCACATGGACAAAGAACCACATAAAACGTGTGAGACTATTAGAATTCATGGTTCAATTGTTCTAGAATATTTCAAGGAGGACCCTAGATTATTTTCATTCCAGGAAATCACATTGGATTATATTTTAGGAGACCAATAAGTCAATCCTATCACACGAATTAGTGTTCAAATAGGAGTTCTATCAATGATCGAAATGATAATTGTACTTGTACAATCAATTAGTAGGGTTTTCAGTGATGAATAATTTAGAGGGCGGGACATAGTCGTATTAAATTTTTCCTAATACTGGTACTATTTAACACCTTTTCCATGCCATTTGTGTTGGCCCTATCAAATGGGCTAGCATATAATGAGGATGGGCTGAAAGGACCATCCTTTGAGTGCAACATCGATGATATGTCACAAAGGAATCGGTTAAGTCAAAATTTGTGTGCGAAATCGGACCAGGGGTGGTTTATCCCAACCACTATCAAAGCCCACAAGTTATTACGTCTGGGCCATTTCTAAAATTTGGTCCAGTTTCATGCCTTAACGATATCGCTGACATGTCAGCCTTCCTTTGGGCTTGGCAAATTCACCTGCGACAACGCTAAATGACGATTCAATTCCCCCAACCAATTGCCCACCAAAAAATGTTTGGGCCCCAGGTTAAACACTAGGCCCATTAAGTGGAATGTACGGCGTTGCTTTCTATTTTCCATAATTGTCGGCCTATACGGAGTTATCCACGACATTGCATGTATCTAAAAAATGACACCGTTTGTGTTGTGGTATATAATCTGGTCACCCTTAACCCAACCTCATTCTTCTCATCGAACTTGCAAATAAACTGTCTTCACCTGAAAAAGACCAAAACTAAACCGTCAGAATCCATCAAATTACCGCCGATATTGACATATAAATTGTCATCAAAGAGCGTAATAAGTTCCATTCGAGAAATCGTAGCCACATTCAGTTGAGCCATCATTGGCAATCAAACCCTAGCAAAGGTAACAATTTGTTTTACAAATTTGTTGGCTTGTTAGAATGCTTTTGTTTGGTTATTCTATTCAAAATATATTATATGTACTTCAATGCACAGTGATTCAAAGTTGTTTTGGGTGTCTATGATTCGTTTAGGAATCGGTGCATCTCTTTTATTGGTTGTGCAAATCTCAGTTCATGCATGTTATTTATATGTTCGTGTCTTTCATCTCGATGTTGGTTACTGTCATATTTGTTTTAGAACACTCATGATGCTTGATTCCATGTTGATTTTTGGTTTTTTCTGTACAAGTCGAACACATATCGACTGGTTGGACTGTTATTGCAATTTTGCACATTCATAATCATGAATCCGCAACTTCTCTTATGACCTGGTGAGGTGCTTGCGATGTATGTTCGAACTTGGGATAAAATTGCATTCTAGTGCATTTTCTACTCTATTTTACTGATATTTGCAAAATATTTTGATCAACAGATGTCTCCAGTGACGCAAACAGTGAAAAGGGGTAAGGGAAAGAGCAGTGAAGAAGGTTCATCCCGCTCAAAAAAGGCGAGGATGATGGATACCCCTCCCTCACCAAAGTTTGATGAGAAGCCCTTCTTCCGAACGAGAAACATTTCAAAATGTTGAGGGAGAGGAGAGTAAAAGAGGTTAGGGTCATGCATGTAGATGATGTAGAGAGGCCTCACTTGGACATTTTCTTGGAGGCATTCAAACCTTCGGGAATGGTGGGGTTGATTTATCTCGACAAGCCAACCTACGAAATGGAGGTGAAGGAGTTCTATGCCAACTTCATGCGTTTAACGGCCACGAACTATTCCACAAAAGTGAGCGGGATGTCCATGGTCATCGGAAGTGATCAACGAGGCGATTGGAGCTATATTTGGAGGAGATAACCAAGAGCAGCCGGCTGTGCCAATGCAAATATAATGTAGGGATGCTTATCCTCCTAGGCCAGGCGAGGATGATTTGGAAGGAGCCCTTAACCCCAACAAGATAGTGCAGAAGTACTTCAAGATTAATGCGGGTAGGGTGACACCAGGGCCGAGGCAGGTCAAGATTGATGTGATGGATGTGGTGGAAAAGAGGATGTACGGTATGATTGTACAAACGTTGATCCCTGTCGGACATCCCTCTGAGTGCACTATCAACGAGATGGTATTGTTTTACCATATTGCAGAGAGGAAAGCAATCGACCCTGGTTTTACCATCATCAATGAGATGTACACAGTCTCCCTTGCTTTGAGGAGCCGGACCCTCCCCTACGAAAACATGATCACTCCCCCGTTGGAGAAGCAAGGTGTTAGGATCAAATCAAAAGTGAAGATTCGGCCAAAGTACTATGATAAGGGCTACTTCCACAAGAATCACTGGCTTTGTTTTATGATTGAATTTTGATTCCATGCATATTAGTAGTTCTCTTCATCCCTTTAAACAGTTCTAATGATTTCTTGATATATGGTTTGTATTGGATTACGCAATATGTGGCTGGCTGTGGTGAACTTGGAATGGTTCCTTTAGTTGAATCATTCCTTGTTCTAGCTTAATTGGTTTAGGAGGGAGGATTGTAGATGTCAGTTGCACCATTGTGACATCGCACTATATTTGTACACCAATGGATCGGTAAAGATGAAGGAATACCGATACATAGGCGACTTCGCATGTAAATATTTAAATATGCTATTTTAGGAACTGGTTCCAACCAATGAGTTGGTATGAGATTGCCATGAGTAATTCTCTCTAAAATTATTACTCACTGATAAGTAGTGCGGATTCGTATTCCCATGTCATAGTTAGTATAGGAACAGTGCGACTTTGCATGTTTGGTATCGTATTCATCAAATTGTAAACCGACTAGCGTGCGATGTCAATTTTTAACTACCCCTACACCATCATATATCTTCACTGTTGGGATAAAATGGATAGACAATTGATTTTTCAGTTACATGTAAACATGAACAGTCATATAATAAATAGCTATCTAGGCTATCTAAAATGATGTGCAAACCAAATCTATGTCTTCTTCTTCCACTTTTTCATTTTGGGGTGTCTTTCATTCCACTCGCCTTGTTCATGGTCCCTCCTCAAAGATAGATCCACTCCATATGTTTCATCATGTACAACGTTGCTGGTGCTTAAGGAACTGTGAGGACTCATTTCAGACAGTGAAGATGGACAAGAATCTTCCACATATTGGCTTTTCCCATGAATGACCACATATTTACTGGAATCACTGAGATTAGCAACATAAAACACATGTGTAGCCTGTGAAGCAAGAATGTAACGATCACCAGTAGAATGTGTCCAGTTCAAACTGACCACTGTAAAGTCTAGGTCGTCCACCGATACACCAACAAGGCCATCAACCCATTTGCATTTGAAAAGTGGTACCATGAAACTTGTGTAAACCAGTTCCCACATTTCCTCAATCACTCCATAGTAAGAAATGTTCCTATATACGGGATTCTTATCTTTTGCATTGCTTACATGTAGAGCTTCGGCAACTACACTGACACCACCATTTTGAGTAGTGGTGTGTGTGTCCCATTCTAGGGCTGAGAAGGTAAACTCATTCATGGCATAGACCATGAAGGAAATTGCAGTTGCAGAGGGCATAAAGGCTAACCAATTCAAAGTGTCACCATGACTGTCTTCAACCACTGTATCGCGCAACCAATCAATGAAAGTGTGATTCTGTTCACCAAGTACTTGCTTCTCCGACCAACCGGGGTGCCACTCCTTGATAGTGGCCATGTGCATATCCACGTACGGGTGAGCCATATCTGAGTTTTGCAAGACATATAAATGTGCTTTCAGTAACTCGTCGAGGGTTAATAACCTAGTAGTTAATTTTCACAAACCTTTTCCGCCTACTCTATCTACATGATGTGGTTTTGGTACACCAACCGACTCCTTAACCTTTATGAATTCAGTACAGTATTTTACAGCCTCCCCGATCACATACCTCTGCACAATACTAGCGTCCGAGTGATATTGATTTTTCAAATAGCCCTTAAATATCTTATGTAACTCTAGAAGTATTACATCCATCAAAGATAAACAGGACCACATATCAATATCTCCCGTACAATGTGAACCAACAAGTGCACCATGATGTCAAACAAAGAAGGAGGGAAATACATCTCTAACTCGCACAACACGGTTACTATTTCATCTTAAACTTCTTCCAATTTCTGACACATAATCTCCTTACAACAAATTACCTTGAAGAAGCGACACAACTGGGTAATGCACTTTTTGACGTGAGTTGGCAAGATGGATCTTATTACAACTGGTAGAAATTCTCAAACAATGTGAATCGTGTGATTTCATATTCCCCAATCTCAGTCCCTCATCAAATACTAGATTTCTAACCATCGAAGAGTAGTCTGTTGGGACAACCATACCTATCAGGATAGAACATATCAACTCTTTCTCAAGCTTTGAAAGCATGTAACACACAACGAGCAAGTAAGTCTTTGATCCCCGGGCCTCGGGGGACAATTCAGGTTTAATTCCCATTTCAACCATATCTTTCCTAGACTTAAAACCATCCTTTATCTTACCGGGGGATATTCATCAAAGTACCAACCAAACTATCACATACATTCTTTTCAATATGCATCACGTCCAAATAGTGTCGAACGTCAAGACTCTATCAATACGGTAGTTCAAAAAAATGGAACACTTCTTCCAACTACCGGCAACCTTAGGTTTTCTCTTCTTATTTCCAAATTTATTTAGAAAATTACGCAACATATTTGAGATTGATGCACCTGTTAAAATGGGAGGAGGGGGAGCCAACTCTACCTTCCCATCGAACTCAACCCTAAGTTTCCTCTATGGATGAGTTGTTGGAAGCCATTTCCAGTGCCTAGGATACACCATCTTATTTCCATGCCTCAATTGACAATAATCTATTCCTTCCAAATAAATTGGACATGCTTTCCATATATGGGGAAGTCATTAACGATGCAAAAAAACATGGCTCTAAAGTCAAACTTCACCTTCCGAAACCCATCATACATTGACATTCCAGGACCCCACAACTTTTTTAGGTTATCCACCAATAGGGATAGGTACACATTGATATTGTTCCCCAGTTGCTTAGGACTAGAGATCACTAGGGGACAACATGATGTACTTCCTTTTCATGCACAACCATGGGGTGAGTTGTAAATTATCACCACCACCGGCCACAAACTATAATTGCTTGTCATATTATCGAATGGGTTTTTCCATCCGTGAACAAACCAAGCCTCAAGTTACGTGGCTCATCCCTAAATTTGGGAAAGGCTGCATCTATCTTCTTCTACTGATCACCATCGGCGAGATGACTAATGACTTCAGGATCAACCACTGTCCAATCTGCATGCCAAGTCATATTGTTTGCATCCTTGTGATTGTCAAACAATCTTCTCAATTGAGGAATAATAAGTAGATACCAAACAACCTTGACAGGAACCTTCTTCGGCCGCTGATTACCACTATTGTCAACAAGTACCACCTTCTTCAATTTGAACCTTAGAGCATTGCATTTTGGGAATTCCACCGCATTTAAGTGATCAACCTTATACATGAGACAATCATTCTGACAAGCATGTATCTTTTCATAATCCATGGTCATTGGACATAGTACCTTCTTCGCCTCATATACCGTTTCCTGTATTCTATTCCCATCCGGAAGAATTTCTTTCAGCACTTTCAAAAAAATGGAGAACCCAACATTGCTATAGGAATACTTGGCTTTCACATTCATCAACTGCAACGTAGCCTTCAGTACTTTCATTATTTTAGGGCATCCATCTTATAGAAGTGTTTCATTTTGTCCTTACTATTCCAAAAGTGTTTTAGGATTGCTACTATAGTTCTTGACAATCTCCTCAACCAACTCATCCATCCTATCATCCTTCTCGGCCCATACTTCTTTTACAGTATGATCATCCATGTTCTCCCCATGCCAAAACCAAAATTTATATGTTGGATCAAAACCATGTATGAATAAATCATCCTTTAAATTAATTGCATCTTCATGAATAGTAGTGTTTCGGCACTTCTTGTAAGACAATTCACATACAAAAAATTCTCTTTGGAAGCATTCGCAAATGCATATTTAATAAAGTTAGCTACAAAAGATTGATACTCCACACTCCTTCGATCTTCATCAAAACAATGGGTTTTATCTATAGACATTCATACATATTACAAAAATAAGTACACAATATTGTTTAACATCCTACAAACACTAACATTCATTCAATTCATGGATTCCTTAAACATATAAACATATACGCGTCGATATGGAAACCTTCATATATCATGCTCCGAAGCACATATAAATATAACATCAACCCAATAGATATGCACTTCCTACATTCAATCAACCCATAGTTAAACACATCATATCAATTGAAGCATAACCTAGAACCAAATTTGAAGATGAAAATACAAATTAAGGAATGGAATACTTACTTCTTGAGTGTGGAGTTAATTAAATGACAACTACAACCATATAGCCCTCTTTAAAAAAATGAGGAATTAGATTTTGAAGAACCATTTTCAATGGGGAAGAAAATTTAGGGAATTTTGATTGAAAATGGTCAAAGGACCAAAGTGATACTGACCAAATCCCAACAAATGCGAAGTTACTTTTTCTAGTTGATACATAATTGGTCAAACTGATTATAAGTGCGATGTCGGTAATCACATAAATGACTGAAACTAAATGAAAGACACCAATGTCGGTCAATCTATTTACTTCATTTTTGCATGACATTTACCTCGGCTACCTTACAACTGAGGTTAAAATTATTTTATTTACCTCGGTTTTTTTATAACCGAGGTAATTAATATTTTTTACTTTGAAAAAAATGAGGTAAAAGAAATTTTTACCTTGGTTTATTGGGCTAAGACAAAAACCGAGGTAAAAGGGCTGAAGTAATATGTGTTGTTTCTTGTAGTGAAACAACCCTAACTAGTTAATATAAGTGCCAATATAACCCAAAAACACTATTTCCGACATTGACCATACTTAAAATGACAAAGTGCCCTTTAATCTAAAACCAATAAATGTTGGGACAATTTTACCCTCAAGACCACCCCCACCCCCTCCGGCCACTATCTGGCCACCACCTCAAGCCAGCCAACCACCAACACCTGACCACCATCCCCTCCAGCCTCTCACGACCCACCACCACCACCCAGCTTAAGAATTTGGATCCCAGATTCATCACCTGCGCATCCTCTATCCCGACCCGGCAGTACCAGACAACCATCATCGCCGCCCCGGAGACCTGAGTCACCACCCGAGTCAGACACCACCACCTCCACCCCTCCAGGTACCACTACCACCACCTCCAGCCAGCCACCATCAGTGCCCCACCTCCATCCAGCCACCACCTCCTTCCCCTTTAGCCACCCCAGCCCACCACCACCCCCTAGAGAATTTGGATCCCTGATTTATCACGTACATCTTCTCTTTCCCGACCCGACAGGACTTGACGGCCATCCTCGCTGCCTCGGAGACCCAAGTCACCACCCTACCCAACAGCCTCCTGGTTGCGAGTGAGACCAACCACTTCTCAAAACCTGCCACCATTGGGGTCTGGATCGATGCTGGGTTGCAATTCAAGTTGGAGGAGACCAACAACACTGTACATTTTCTGGAGCACACGATCTTCAAAGGCACCAATAATTGCGATGCCCGCAGACTTGAGAAGGAGATTGAGAATTTGGGTGGCCACTTGAATGCTTATACTTCCCACGAGCAAACTGCGTGACTGACAGAAAGTGGAGAAGAATTAGGGTTAATGCCTTAGTAAAAGATGTGGTAGAGAAGAAAGGGGTGAAACGACAGAAAAGAAAGAGGGAAATGGAGAAAATTAGGGTTAAGGGCAGTAAAGTCATTTCACAAAATTTATTTTTATTATTACATTTTTCAGAGGGTTAAAATAGTAATTTCATAGAATTCTAGCAAAAATTGGTCACAATGGGTAGATTTGCACTTCCACTGACTATCTAGGGTTATATTTGCACTTTCAAACACTGGAAGACTATATTGACACTTATGTGAAGTAGGTAGGGTTACAAAGGCACTTTACTCAATAGTCAATTATTCATACCCTCCCAACTAGATTAGTATGAAAGAATAAAACATTATGAGATAACTTTTCATTTCTTTAATATATATGACCAGATTGGCAGAATCTGTTACTCCCTCCGTCCCAGGGGAATCTGCACACTTTCCATTTATGGGTGTCCCAGGAGAATCTGTACATTTTCCTTTTTAAGAAATATTTAACCCATTAAAAGACATAACTACCCTTAACTGATTAAAATTTTACTTTGGAATTTTACGACCCACCCAAACCCTTAATCCTTTTCTCTTCTGAACTCTCTCTCTCTTCCCTTCCCTTCCCAAATTATTGCTACCACTTCCTGTAAACTTCTTCTTCTTTCTTTCTTCTAAGCTCCTTCTTCTTCCTGTAAACTTCTCTTTCCTCCCCAATCGAAAGTTTCTTCTTGTTGTTATGGAACCCTAATTTTGAGAGTGACTTTATACTTCTCCTACCGCGACAGGAGAAGGAAGGTGCGGCGAGAGGTGGAGGCACGATGGGAGGCAGAGGTGAAACGGGAGGCAAAGGCAAGATGAGAGGTGGAGGCACGATGGTAGGTAGAGGTGCGATGGGCATGATGGGAGGTAGAGGCAAATGGTAGGAAGAGGCGCATCAGGGGAGGAGGTTCATATCTGAAAGGGGGAGGTAGGAGGTGGGGCTTCAAGGGGAAGGAGGTTCAGATCTGGAGGTGGAGGCGGGAGGCAGGAGGCGGAGTTTTCTAAAGGGAGTCGGGAGGTGAAGGAGGTTTTTGAGTAGAGTTGGGAGGCGCAGGCGGAGAAGAAGGATTTTGGAGGATGAAGATTGTACAAGGGTATATTGGTATTTTCACCAGGGAAAATTTACAGAGAGATTTTCTCTCTCTGCAGATTCCCGCCTATCTCCATTTGTAAAGAGGAAAAATAAGGAAGTACAAATTTTGATTTTGTAAATTCCCATTACACCCCTCACTCATCCATCTAGCTCCCACCTATGGCATACCACTCCGTAACAGGGTCTCTCACCCCTCATATATGTGGATGGGCTTTATCATTTGCACATTCTCATCTTATTTTTTATTGTCGTTCACGTTATTTATAGTGCGTCCATTATGGCTCTTGGAAGGCTTAGGGTACTCTAATCTCATTATTATTGAATGCCATCTTATTTCCCTTCTCATAATCTGTTTTCCAGAAAACTAGTAGTAATTGATTTCCCCAATATGCAGGTTTATCTAGCTCTTGGAAGTAAATTCAATTTTCAGAATTATATGAAAAGGTCACTGTAGGATGATTTCAAGACTGGTGTTGGTATCAGGTAGCAATCACCAACCCTACAATCAGTAAGGAGAAGAAAGTCGAGGTGATCGAGGAGATTGTGAAGTCAGTGGGAGTGAAGCTTCATGTGGTGAACTTCAAGACACATTGAAGGGTAAGACAACGAAGCAGAGTTTTCAGGCTACGGAATTATCCAATAAGTACCTCTCAAAGGTCTTACTTTTAATTTTTGTTTCTATTCTTTGATTGTTTTTTTAATTCTTGGGGTTTTTTTTATTATTTTGGGAAAGCGGTTTAATTTACAAATGTGTGGACTTGTAGCTTTTACGTTGATTCTTTATGCAATCTATGTAATGTTGGAAACTTGGAATGGTTTAGTTAGTGTGCAGAGTTTTTGATGTTGTTAAGAGGAATTATTTGTGTTGTTTTAATGACAAAAAACTACAATGAAGGGGTAGGGGACTTGAGATATTGAGTACCAGCCTAACTTTGTGATTGGGTGCTTGGTGATCTATGGGAGGCTTTTGTGGAGTGGAGCGTTTATGGTGAGGGGGTGCCTATTGTGCTGGATGGTGAGGATGATGTGGTTCAGTAATATGTGCCTTCCTTGTCTAGGAACCGGCTCTATGGCGGAGCTCAAAATGAAGTCTGGGTATGCTCTTTCTTTGTAGCTTTAGTTTGACATTTGTATGTTGATTTTGTGCTTAGTGATAATGTTTTTCAAATTTTTGTGGCAATGTAGTTGTCAATGTGATGTTGTTTATGTGCTTGTATGATGATACATTTTTCTATTTTTATTTGTATATGTTACCTGGGATTAAGGTTCTATCACATTTTTAACTAAGTCATGTATAAGTTGTGTGCCATGATGGTTAATAACCCTTGTAGACCTATCATTTAAGGTCTCCATTCTCTAGTTATATGCATATCATGACCTGCATCACGTTTTGTTAAGCATCGAAGTCATTTTTGAAATCTTTGGACTAGAGTTATGAACCTAACTAGCTTCAGCCTTTTGCTGTACTTGAACATATTTTGAAAGTGGTAACTATTAAGGTCCATATTAGACAATTGTTGTTAAAATCTATACAAAGAGTGTATATTTTGTTGATTTGATGCGCCAAAAAGGTTAGCAAACAGTTTGAGAGTGGTTCTCTGAATTACAAGCCATATTGGGTTGGTGTGCTTGAAGGTTTTCAAGAAGGTTCCTATTTTTGGTTGAGTTTTTCTCCTAAATTAATCTATTTAGGCCTTTTTACAAAGCATAACTGAATACCATCATTATATTCGCAGGTTGTGATCAATTATTTGCTGGGAAATATAGACAAATCATATCCGATAATAGTTGGAACCATTGATCTTGGAGGTGGATCTATGCAGATGGTGTATGCTGTTTCAAAGCCATCCAATATATTTTTTTAAATAGTTGCAATATGTAGCAGCTATTTTTTTTTAACAATTGCAATATTTAGCAGCTATTTTTAAAAAATAGCTTCCACGTTATGTGTAGAAGCTGTTAATACAATAGCTGCTACGTTAATTAACGTTTCACCAGCCACTTAGGCACCTAACTTGGAAAATCAAAAAATAGCTGCGACATGGGAAAAAAATAGAGGCTACGCAAAGCAGCGGTTAAATGTACCGCTGTAAAAAAAGCTGCTTCATGTAGAAGCTATTTCTTAATAGTTGCTACGTTAAATTAACGTTTCACCGGCCACTTAGGCACACAACTTGGCAAATAAAAAAATAGCGGCTAAAAGGGGGTTTTTCCAGTAGTGTTTTAACCTCAAACTCTCACTCCTTCGAGTAACCATAGACTTAAACCAAGGAACTCGACTCTGACCTAATCGTTCCCACAGACGGCGCCAGTTCATACGTCTGAAGCAATTAAATAGACAGCAGGCTCGAGCTCATTGATTATAACCTGCAAGAAAACTATCCTTGGGGAATCCCAGGGGTCAATCCTCCGATGCTTAAGTCAATAACAAGTATAAGCATTGAATCCAAGACTTAATGAATACGAAAATGAATACATACCAGGTATTTATTTTGTACAACCTTAATAGTATTTAACATTAATTATATCTCTTTAATATCCTAGAGATGCGGCATCAAGTAATGAGAGAGTATTATAATTGGGCCGATAGAAATACAGTCCATTGTAATATTTGGGCCCAGCCTCTACCACTGTCAAAAAAATTTGTACTCCCTTTGTTCTGTTAACTGTGACATACTTTTCAACTAGTTTTTTCAAGGCATATTTAATCTTTAATAATTGTTGTTTTGTATCTTAACGGTATGTAAATTTTTACATTTAGAAAGTACATGGCACAAAGAATTTAGCGACACACTACATAATAATATTACTACTTATATATATTATGAAATTTATGGTGAAACACGATTTGGGAAAATTGATTGAATAGTGTGTTAACACTAGTTGAACGAAAGAAATAGGTATTAATTTTATCCCAGGCATATAAATGAAAGGGAGAAATACATTTATAACCCTAACTTTATGACGGAAGTGCCAATATAACCCTGCAATCTCAAAAAGTGCCAAATTAACCCAAACAAATTATTGTATGTGCCAATCTAACCCTAACTTTCGAAACATTTATGCCGTTATAACCCAACTCTCTAATTCTAGCATTGACCAAACCAATTCAGGCATGATAAAGGAATGTAATGACAAAAATACCCTTCGTTCTAAACCTATCTTTCTTCTTAAAACCTAATGTTGCGCTGTTTTGTACCACCACCGAAAACCACCGCCGCCATTGAGAACCTTCGACAAACACCTGCCACCACTCTCCCTTTCCACCACCACTACCTATTCCAGCCACCACCACCCGCCCTAACACCAACACCACTTGCCCCAACACCATCACCAACAGCCTCAACACCATCACCACCCATCACAGCCACCACTACCACACGCCTCAGCCACCACCACCAGCCCCAGCCACCACTACCCATCATAGCCACCACCACCATAGGCCCTAACGACCACCACCCGCCCCAACTATCACCACCTATCACATCTACCACCACCACACTACCCTTCCCGCCGCCGCAGAACCCTAGCCCCAGAACGTCGTCCGTTGAGAGCTTGTTATCTGTCGATAACAACCCACTCTGCTGTCCGTCAAATAGCTTCTCCATCGAGAGCTTGCTATTCGTTGACCGTCGAGGGACCTTAACAAAACTGCAGATGTATACCCTTGAATTTTCCGTTGTTGCCTTCCGCCGGTGTTCCTCAATAGCCCCGTCGTCGCATCATCTTTCAAATGCTGTCGTTGCCTCCTGACCACCGCAGCGCTACATCATCGCCACTGCATCGTCCATTGAGAGTTCACCGCCTTTGCCTCGAATCGCCGCTAGAGTCCATTAAGCCCGACGCTGGTGTCCTAAACCCTAAGGCCGATGCCAAAAATGGGGAAGAATGAAACAGAGCGACTTAAGGCAAGGATACGAAGGGAAACGAAGGGATATTTTTTGAGCCGGAGATGAAGGGTTTTCAATTGAGCCAATGACGAAGGCCAAAGGGGTTTTCAATTTCATATTTTTTAAGGCAAGGGAAAAATCATCTTTTTTATTAGAATCCGGCCAATGAATGTTGACTAAAAAGTCAACGGAGTCAAAATTTATTTGGCACTTTCTGAGATTGCAGGATTATATTGGCACTTTCAGCATAAAGTTAGGATTTTTTTAGCACTTAATTTTAAATTAAATAATAAAATATCGTGCAAAACCCAGACCATTGAGAGATAGGCTATGTAGACTTCTTCTGATCCAAACACCTCCGCGTTGAAATTGATGCAGAAGACTTTGTTTGGTCCACATATTTGTGTAGATAGCCTTAAAGCGTCATTAATCTGTTAAACAGCAGCGATGCATTCTTGATCTTCCGTTACCCTCTAATTATATTGCGAATCTAATAATGTTAGTTGAGCAGTATTTGTATATAATTCAGAAGTGGATCATATTATAAAGGCTAAAACGGGTTCTCACAAAAATGTACTGGTTAGAAGTCGACATGGGAGGATTTGGTTGCCCATTCTCCGTTGATGTAGTATTTTCTTTTGGAACTTGCTAATGGGTAAAATGTTAGTCATGCATTGGAAAAAATTGGTCGGAATGAATAGTCTAGGGGTATGTACCTCTCTTTTTACCGATCGAGCGACCACCTCTCCTTGCAGAGTATCTTCCTTAGCCACCGCCTCCTGTAAGGGACAGTGTGTTAATAATATGTATCTGGATGTCATAACCAGTTAATATGCTTATTTTTTTAACCTGTGTAGTGTCCTTGGCAAATTTTGGTGTGAGTTTTATTTGAGGATTTCCAACTTCGTCAACTACCAATTCTTGAAGGAGGCGGTTGCTGCTCGTTCTCCTACGTAAGCAGATGAACAAAATATTATGTTTTAGTAATATCTAGAAAGATATATATGATTCGATAAGAAGAAGAATACAATTATCATACCTCATTATCCTGTTGCCCAATGACACTTATCAGCTTTCCCGGCCATAGAATGTTATATCCAATGGCCTCAGTGACAAACTCAAATTCTTCATGTTCAATCGGCAAAGGTGCCTTGGGAATGATCACAGGTCCATGGAGATTTACTCGCTCCCACTTGATGGGTAAGTCCCTTTCCATGTCATTTGGAAACAAGATACCAAATGCAGCTACCCTTTCTCCATTAAGGTTCAAAACATATAGGCATCACTTTTTTCCTTTCTGAGAAATAAACTCCGAGATTGGGGAAATACATTGGTTAAAAAATAAATAAGTATTATTAATTAAAGAAAATTAAATAATTTCAGAAGTGCAATCGATAGATTATAACAAGAAATGAAGTCTACATGTAGCTGCTGAAGGCTGCAGCGCGCTGCAGCTTTCAGTTTTTAGCCGAGAATGAGAGCTGGATCGCACTGCAGCTTTTAGTGTTCATCTACCATGAACTATATATCAAATAAAACTATATTGGAAAAGAGACATTTTCTCAGTTTACGGGGGAAAGAACAAGATGAAGATATAACTAGGCCCAAACTACCAACATCCAAAATGAACGTGATAGTAGTCATTGTATCCCTACAAAATCATTTTGACAAGAAATGGAAATCCAGAAACTAAAAATCACAGAGCAAGAAAGGAGCTAACGCTGAGGTTCATGGTATGGAATACCTTGTCATCCGCTACAGTTCCTTGTGGGTCACTACATCCAGATGCTAAAGGAATGAATACCCGGTTGTCCTTATTCGCGGGGGTGAAAGATGTAGCAAGGAAATTGCGTGCATCCAAGTGTGGGGGAATAGATTTACCCAATTGTCAAGCTAGCCAATTTGTTTGGGCCTCAAATAAGGTAACAAATCTTTCCTTGAGCTCGAAGACATCTGTTGGTAGTTTGTTTGAATTTGAGATTTCCTCAGATGGTTTTGTGTTTGTGCTCCCACATTGACTAGATGCATAACGGCTCATAGCCATATGTGGTAGGGCCTCATTCACCTTGGACATTGCAGAGAAACCTCTCCAAAGATCCCCATGATCCTTCTTACCCGTTGCTTGAACAAGAATATCTTCTTTTAATTGTATAATCAAATCTCCCTTTTCCTTCTTATCCAAAAGATTTTTCAAGGAAACAAAACATATATTAGCCATTACTATGCATTACATCCGAGAATATTAATAGAGATAGAATAAATTATGAATTATGCTCATATTAGTGGGGGATGCTCTTTTAACAGAGTCGTTGGTGTAGGTTGATAATTTCTTATCCCAGTTAGCTTCAAGGAACACTCCGAGCGGTCCGGTTTGAAATCCATGATTTTAACTAAAGCCTCCGCTTCTTCTACACTCTGACCTTCATCCAAAAGCTCGTTAATTTTAGCCTTTCTTTTTTGCTTCTCGAGTTCTATTGCAACCCTATGATTCCCTCCACTTCCAGTGTGATGGATGTACTCCTTCTGTGAGGCGCTTACTTTTGCTGCATCACTTAATGCCAATTTGGCCATCAATTTGTAAAATGCTCACAAAGTAATGACCAGAGATTAATATTTTCAAGGAATTACCTTGAATTCAGGGGTTGATCTGTGTTTCACAAATAGCTCCCACTCATTTTTGTCCATCTAGCGATAATCTCTCCATGCACAAGAACCCAGTTTTTTTTGCACGATGTACTTGTGAGCCACCTTAGTCTTCCAATTCCTCCACTTTTCTCCTGCATAAACTGTCCATTTATGTCGGAACTTATTCATCTCATTGAACATCATTTTGGTTTTTATATCCCAGCTAATCTAGTGGACAAAGATACAAGTTGTTAATGCAAAATGTAATGAAGTTGACATGAACAGATGAAAAGGGAGGATTAGAATACACTTACGAGAATGTCTTCCCATGCATCTTTCTTTACATGGTCTGGGACTGATTTCCAATTATGCCATGTCCCGAAGTGGATTCTTCGTCGGAAGGCATAGCCAACATACATCGACCATCGGATGCGCATAACTAGGGGTTCGAAGTCATAATCGAAGAATATATTAAGGGGCTTCTTTTGCTTCACTAGCAACATGGACTTGCACGTGGCTGTGCCTCTACGCTTGCAATACTCTTTAATCTTAGACTTGTCGAAGCTCCCAATTATGTCATCTTTTAACATAGTTTCTTCTTCTTCCCCCAACTTTTCAGATCCCGAGCAATATTTGGGTGCATCATCCACTTCCTCGTTATTGTCATCACAGTTGTCATCTTTTGGAGGGGTAACACAATTCTCTTCAACGGCTTTTGTACCGCCGGAGTCAAACAATTTCTTCCTCAGCTTCGTCATTCAATCTCTTGTATGAGTCAATCAAACATAAGGAAATCTTAATACAACACATCCGAAGACGGATATCCACTAACAACCAACCGAGAACATATTGTATGGGGGCAAAAACAGGGTTTCAAAAATTTGTATGGGGGCAAAAACAGGGTAGGCAAAAATTATAAAATTATTAGCAAACATATCATCTATCCACATGAAACACTACCCACACTAGTAACCCAAGAAATGAAAACACAAACTCACAAACTAAGAGACCCACCAAAATATAACTATTTATTAAGCCCGGGAAAGATGTAAACTACCAATCACTCATACCTTATTGGGACACACTCTTGGCGGTATTTTATTTTTCCAAGATCCGACCGGCTTTGTAAACCACTTTACTGGACCAAAATTCCGACCAGAATGGCGACCAAAATTGTGAAGCAGAATCTCGACCAAAATTGGGAAGTAGGATCGCGGCCAAGATTGGGAAGTAGAACCGCAACATAAATGGTGAAGGGATGGACAATATATTTGGGAAAAATCGGCAAGGGGTTATGGTGGAAAGAGGGAAAATTTGGGGTTAAGCTTATGGAGGGAAGAGGTAAATCGGTAGAGGTGTTGGGGGGAGGGGTACGAAAATTTGTGGTTAAGGTTATGGAGGGAATAGGGAAAATTTGGGAGGGAAGGAAAATGATGCTTTGTTGGGTCATTTTAGTGTTTTATACTTTCAAATGTTTTTTTTTAAAAAATATTAACCCATATGAATGAGAGGGATATGTATTAGCTTCCCCAGGACTTGAAATCATAAAAAAATCTAATAGCAATTTTGGAGACTTTGTACAAAAAGTTCTACTTATAGCAATTTGGCTACTTATAGCAAAAAGGTCTGCTTATAGCAAAAAGGTAATTTGCGGCAGTCCAATTTGGCTGAGCAAAAGTCTAATTATAGCAAGAGTCTACTTAGAGCAGAAGTCTACTTATAGTTTACTTCTACCATTCTTGCTGCCTTTGTTGGCCAAATTGGTCATTATCATGACTTGAGTTAGGTTCAGTATTTTGTCTACTACTTCGTGAAAATCGCTCGTATCAAGAATTGTGTATTTACTATTTTATACTATTACTTATACACATAGAACAGCTAGAGAATTAGAGTTTAACCGGGAATTAGTCTGAGTCAATACAAACATGTTTATGTGCCTCGCTTGGTAGTAGCCTCACTTAGTTGCACTTGAGGAAGGCTGTATTTGAGTCGCCCCTGTAAGTAAGGGATGACAGGAAGACTGTATTTGAGTCGTTGTAACCAATTATTGTATTGCTCACAAAAATATATAGAGTACAATAAGGAAATGTAATATGAGTAGAACTCTAGCTTAGTAACCATGACTTGTCCAGAATCAATCAAGATCTGATCAGAAACATGATTTACTCTAACAATAGTATAACAATATTAGAAAATATTCTATTGTTGACAGGAATAAATAGAATACAAAAGGAAGTAGAGTCCTACTAACACTCTGGCCTAGTCAACATCACTTCTTCAGAATCGTTAAAATCAATCCTGATTTACTATAACACCCTCGAGCTCTCGAAACCCCTCGAGGTCTCGAGCCCCTCGAGCTCTCGAACCACTCGACCCCTCGAGCCTCGAATCCCTCGACCCCTCAAACCCCTTGACTTGTCGAACCTCAAACTCCTCAAGCCTTTTGAAGAGCCAATTTGCATTTCTGGTTGTATTGTAGAGGTCCAGTTTCATTATGGACTTGCATTTATCTCCCTAGGCTTTGCACCATCTAGCCTAGAGTTTGCAGTATTTTTTCGTATTTCAGTACTCCCTAGGCTTGTCCACAGCTAGCATAAGGTTAGCATTACTCACTTTTGTATTAAACGGGGTGTCTTGTACCTCAGGGGGCCCCGTTGGATGTTCCATAGTCTATACTATTTAGCATATTACTCAAACCCCTCGAGCCCTCAAACCCCCCTCGAACCCCATCCACCCCTCGAACCCCATCCACCCCTCGAACCCCTCTAACCTCGAATCCCTTGAGCCCTCGAACCCCTCAAACCCCTCGTGCCCTCGAACCCCTTAAACCCCTCGACCCCTCAAACCCATCCACCTCTCGAGCCCCTCGAACCCCTCCACCCCTCGAGCCCTGAACCCCTCGAACCCCTCGAACCCCTCCACCCCTCGAACACCTCCACCCCTCGAACCCATCGACCCCTCAAACCCATCGACCCCTGGAGCCCTCGAACCCATCCACCTCTCGAGCCCCTCGAACCCCCTCGAAGCCCTCCACCCCTCAAGCCCTCAAACCCCTCAAGCCCTCAAACCTCTCGACCCCTCAAACCTCTCCACCCCTCGAGCCATCGAACCCCTCGACCCCTCAAACCCCTCGACCCCTCAAACACCTCGAACCCCTCAACCCCTCGAACCAATCCACCCCTCGACCCCTTAAACCCATCCACCTCTCGAGCCCTCGAACCTCTCGAGCCCTCGAACCCATCCACCTCTTGAGCACCTCGAACCCCCTCGAACCACTCGACCACTCGACCCCTCGACCCCTCGAACCCCTCTAACCTCGAACCCCTCGACCCCTCGAACCCCTCGAACCCATCGACCCCTCGAACCCATCAACCCCTCAACCCCTCGAACCACATCCACCCCTCGAACCCCATCTACCCCTCGAACCCATCCACCTCTCGAGCTCCTCGAACCCCATCCACCCCTTGAACCCCATTCACCCTCAAGCCCTCGAACCCCTCGACCCCTCAAACCCCTCGACCCCTCGAACCCCTCCGTCCCTCCACCCCTTGAACCCCCCACACCTCCACCCCTCGAACCACTGGAGCTCTCGATTCCCTCGAGCCCCTCGATCCCCTCGAAGCCCCCGAGCCCCTCGAGGTCTCCAGCCCCTCAAGGTCTCCAGCCCCTCGAGCTCTCATACCCCTCGAGCTCTCCAGCTCCCCGAACCCCTCTAACCTCGAACCCCTCGAGCCCTCGAGCCCCTTTCACCCCTCGAACCCCTTTCACCCCTTTCTCCCCTCAAACCTCTTGAGCCGCTCGAGGTCCTCGATCCCCTCTAGCACTCAAGCTACTTGCATCGAACCTCGAAGGTAAGGGCTCAAGCCTTGATCCATGCCTCTTAATACAGTTAACATTTTTCAACCCATGTCTTTGTAAAATTCAGCCCAATTTGGTGTAAAATTCAGCCCATTTGTTTGTAGACCTGGTGCAATGTGTTTGTGAAATTGGTCACTCAACCCGGCTAATACCTAACGCCTTTCCTCTCCCAAGCTCCCTCCACATTTCCCGCTCCTTCCATTGGAAAACTCTGTCCCCGCTCCCTCCGCCGTCCCTGCTCCCTTTACCGATCCCGCTCCCTCCGCCCCCCCTGCTCCCTCCACCGTCCACGCTCAATTCCACCTCCGCTGAGCTCCGTCCCTTCCACCAAGCTACCGTCCGACAAGATCCGTCCACCATGCTCCGTCTGCCAAGCTCCATCAGCCAAGCTCTGTCCGTCAACCACCGTCCGCACTCTAAAAACCTTTCGTCAACAAACCATAGTCCAAATTAGGTAAGCGGATACACACTCGTGTTTGGTTTCCTGGTGATTGTCTACAATTTTTGTATGCTTTAGGTTTGATTTCATGAAAATGCCTAATTGTGATGAACCTTATTGTGCTTTTGTTTTGGAAATGCATGAGTAATTGTGTACAAACCTGATTGTTTATTCTGAATATGAAAAAAAAAAACTGATTCTGGAAAAAAACTTATTGTATAACCCCTCGAAAATTTTCATGTGAGGTTATTCTGGATGGAGAATATATTCGTGCTAGTGTTGATGTTTTGTCCACCTAGTTTTCTTATTTTGCTTGTGCTTTTATTTTCGAAATGAGGGAGTAATTGTGAAAAAACCCGATTCTGTATTCTGCATGTGAGAAAACATGATTCTGTGAAAAAACCTTATTCTGTATTCTTCATGTAAGGTTATTCTGGTTTTTGAATTTTTTCCTGCTTCCGTTAATATTCTGACCACCCAGTTTTCTTATTTTCCGTTAATATTCTGACCACCCGTTAATATTCTGGCTTCTGTTAACATTTTGCTGGCGCATTACATGCTATAACACATTTATTTTACCAGGTATGGCCCCCCAAAAAAGTGTACCCGAGCAAAAGACCAACACCCAAAACTCAAGGAAAAAAGCCAGAGTCGGCGAGAAGGAGGAGCGTCAGCACGGATATCAGATTGTCCCCTCGAACAATCCAATACCGACCACAGAGGCGAACTTTCATGAGGCAATAACTGTGTACAAAGAATTCATTAGCAGGGGCCTTATACTAGAGAGCGGGTTGAGACTAGAAAAGCCATACAAGGACTACGTGAATGAGCACGACTGGGTAGGCTTCAACTCACAACCGCCTCGTGCAAAACAGACCATGGCATGTGAGTTCTTGTCGCTTATGAAGTACAAGAATTGTCCAGATGTTTTCCTCCGTGGGTAGTTCATTGAGCTTGCAGCAGATGTGATCAACAGGTTCTACAAGATCACACCGAAACCCCTCGAGCTCTCGAACCCCTCGACCCCTCGAACCTCGAATCCCTCGACCCCTCAAACCCCTTGACTTGTCGAACCTCAAACTCCTCAAGCCTTTTGAAGAGCCAATTTGCATTTCTGGTTGTATTGTAGAGGTCCAGTTTCATTATGGACTTGCATTTATCTCCCTAGGCTTTGCACCATCTAGCCTAGAGTTTGCAGTATTTTTTCGTATTTCAGTACTCCCTAGGCTTGTCCACAGCTAGCATAAGGTTAGCATTACTCACTTTTGTATTAAACGGGGTGTCTTGTACCTCAGGGGGCCCCGTTGGATGTTCCATAGTCTATACTATTTAGCATATTACTCAAACCCCTCGAGCCCTCGAACCCCCCTCGAACCCCATCCACCCCTCGAACCCCTCTAACCTTGAATCCCTCGAGCCCTCGAACCCCTCAAACCCCTCGAGCCCTCGAACCCCTTAAACCCCTCGACCCCTCAAACCCATCCACCTCTCGAGCCCCTCGAACCCCTCCACCCCTCGAGCCCTCGAACCCCTCGAGCCCTGAACCCCTCGAACCCCTCCACCCCTCGAACACCTCCACCCCTCGAACCCATCAACCCCTCAAACCCATCGACCCCTGGAGCCCTCGAACCCATCCACCTCTCGAGCCCGTCGAACCCCCTCGAAGCCCTCCACCCCTCAAGCCCTCAAACCCCTCGACCCCTCAAACCTCTCCACCCCTCGAGCCATCGAACCCCTCGAACCCTCGAACCCCTCGACCCCTCAAACCCCTTGAACCCCTCGAACCCCTCAACCCCTCGAACCGATCCACCCCTCGACCCCTTAAACCCATCCAATTCTCGAGCCCTCGAACCTCTCGAGCCCTCGAACCCATCCACCTCTTGAGCACCTCGAACCCCCTCGACCCACTCGACTCCTCGACCCCTCGACCCCTCGACCCCTCGACCCCTCGAACCCCTCTAACCTCGAACCCCTCGACCCCTCGAACCTCTCGAAGCCATCGACCCCTCGAACCCATCAACCCCTCGACCCCTCGAACCACATTCACCCCTCGAACCTCATCTACCCCTCGAACCCATCCACCTCTCGAGCTCCTCGAACCCCATCCACCCCTTGAACCCCATTCACCCTCAAGCCCTCGAACCCCTCGACCCCTCAAACCCCTCGACCCCTCGAACCCCTCCGTCCCTCCACCCCTCGAACCCCCCACACCTCCACCCCTCGAACCACTGGAGCTCTCGATTCCCACGAGCCCCTCGATTCCCTCGAAGCCCCCGAGCCCCTCGAGGTCTCCAGCCCCTCAAGGTCTCCAGTCCCTCGAGCTCTCGTACCCCTCGAGCTCTCCAGCTCTCGTACCCCTCGAGCTCTCCAGCTCCTCGAGCTCCCCGAACCCCTCTAACCTCGAACCCCTCGAGCCCCTTTCACCCCTCGAACCCCTTTCACCACTTTCTCCCCTCAAACCTCTTGAGCCGCTCGAGGTCCTCGATCCCCTCTAGCACTCAAGCTACTTGTATCGAACCTCGAAGGTAAGGGCTCAAGCCTTGATCCATGCCTCTTAATACAGTTAACATTTTTCAACCCATGTCTTTGTAAAATTCAGCCCAATTTGGTGTAAAATTCAGCCCATTTGTTTGTAGACCTGGTTCAATGTGTTTGTGAAATTGGTCACTCAACCTGGCTAATACCTACCGGCTAATACCTAACGCCTTTCCTCTCCCAAGCTCCCTCCACATTTCCCGCTCCTTCCATTGGCAAACTCTGTCCCCGCTCCCTCCGCCGTCCCTGCTCCCTTTACCGATCCCGCTCCCTCCGCCCCCCTGCTCCCTCCACCGTCCGCGCTCAATTCCACCTCCGCTGAGCTCCGTCCCTTCCACCATACACCTTCCACCAAGCTACCGTCCAACAAGATCCATCCACCATGCTCCGTCTGCCAAGCTCCATCAGCCAAGCTCTGTCCGCCAACCACCGTCCGCACTCTAAAAACCTTTCGTCAACAAACCATAGTCCAAATTAGGTAAGCGGATACACACTCGTGTTTGGTTTCCTGGTGATTGTCTACAATTTTTGTATGCTTTAGGTTTGATTTCATGAAAATGCCTAATTGTGATGAACCTTATTGTGCTTTTGTTTTGGAAATGCATGAGTAATTGTGTACAAACCTGATTGTTTATTCTGAATATGAAAAAAAAAACTGATTCTGGAAAAAAAATTATTGTATAACCCCTCGAAAATTTTCATGTGAGGTTATTCTGGATGGAGAATATATTCGTGCTAGTGTTGATATTTTGTCCACCTAGTTTTCTTATTTTGCTTGTGCTTTTATTTTCGAAATGAGGGAGTAATTGTGAAAAAACCCGATTCTGTATTCTGCATGTGAGAAAACATGATTCCTTGAAAAAACCTTATTCTGTATTCTTCATGTAAGGTTATTCTGGTTTTTGAATTTTTTCCTGCTTCCGTTAATATTCTGACCACCCAGTTTTCTTATTTTCCGTTAATATTCTGACCACCCGTTAATATGCTGGCTTCTGTTAACATTTTGCTGGCGCATTACGTGCTATAACACATTTATTTTACCAGGTATGGCCCCCCAAAAAAGTGCACCCAAGCAAAAGACCAACACCCAAAACTCAAGGAAAAAAGCCAGAGTCGGCGAGAAGGAGGAGCGTCAGCACGGGTATTAGATTGTCCCCTCGAACAATCCAATACCGACCACAGAGGTGAACTTTCATGAGGCAATAACTGTGTACAAAGAATTCATTAGCAGGGCCTTATACTAGAGAGCGGGTTGAGACTAGAAAAGCCATACAAGGACTACGTGAACGAGCACGACTGGGTAGGCTTCAACTCACAACCGCCTCGTGCAAAACAGACCATGGCATGTGAGTTCTTGTCGCTTATGAAGTACAAGAATTGTCCAGATGTTTTCCTCCGTGGGTAGTTCATTGAGCTTGCAGCAGATGTGATCAACAGGTTCTACAAGATCACACTGAAACCCTCGAGTTTGTATGAAGCTGCCGAGAAAGTTGTTCAAAAAGCTTCATGGGAAGACATCATAAGAGAAATCTGTGGTGATAGCGACAAAGTTATTTGGAATCTACCACAAGAATGGTCCAGCATTGAGAAAAAATACTTGACTGAAGACATGAACGTGTGGTACAGTTTCATAGCTGCCCGGCTTCTCCCGGTGAAAATTAATTATGAGGTTCATCGGCCCTGTAAGTTGCTGCTCTACAAGATCAAGAAGAACATGAGCATCAATGTTGGGGGTACGATAATGGCGTACATCTAGGATTGTGTCAATGCCCATAATTGCATAGGCTTCTCCTCACTCATCACTGCCATATGCGTGGCGAGAGAATCAAGGAATTAGGTCCAATCCCTACCTTAGATTTTCCAACATCCAACACTGGGGAGACCAGCTCGCGCAGGTATTGACTACCGACATTGAGCTCACATCTTCATTTTGTCAGGTTGTTTTTTTTGCTAGGTTTATATGGATTTTTGATTCGTAGATTTTTTATTTACAAAACATATATTGCTACTGTGTTGCTACTCTTTGGATGTGATTTTGGAATTTGACATTTCTAGTCTCGTAACGTATTCATGTTCTTATCTTAGAGGAACTGAACGAGCAACTCAAAATAGGTAATGTGTGTGTGAAAAAGCTGCAGTGCGCTGAACCAAAAGAGCTGCAGTGTGCTGCAGCTACCATAGGAAAATTAAGCTAATTTTATCCAAGGCTTTACCAAAACAGCGGCAGCGCGCTGTAGCTCACAGAGCTGCTCAAAATGGGCACCAATTGGAACATAGTTGTAGAATAGTTAACAGTGGTACAAAACACAACAAACTACAAAAATACATAAATTTTATCTCCATTTCATTGATCGGCCCCCGCTAGTCTTCAACCATCTTCCTCTTCTTGGATTGAACGTCTCAAATTTCTTGGCCATCTTCATCTTTCCAAATGCCATCTCTGTGTTTCCTTTGTATTGCTCCCGTCTCAATCCCGTTGTTATTAAGTAGAGGGGAAATAGAGGGGAACTCTAACCAATTTCATCACGGAAAGAGAATTTCTTACCTTGTAACACAACAGACCAACCTACATTGCACTGGTCATTTATGTAGAAAAATTGTCTTGCTTGTTTGGCCAAAATAAACTGATCATTTTCATATGCTTCACGAGTCTGGTCAACATGGGTAAATCCCATCGTGTCATCAATTTGAACTCCAATTGTGTTATCAAACCACTAGCACTTGAAAACCAGAATCTTGAATTCTCCATAGTCAAGCTCCCAAATCTCATCAATAACACCATAAAACGACATCACAGCTTTGACTGGTTTATTGTCTTTCTTACTTGCTTGCCATATAGTCTCCGACTCAATGTATACCCCACTATTTTGTGTTGTGCTCTTTAAATCTTGGTCCCTAGTAGCAAAATGGAAACCGTTCATGTCATATCCGGAATAACTCAAAACCGTGCAGTTAGGCTTCCTTGCAAATGCCCTAATTTTTTGGTCGTAGTCACCTACATTGCATCGATCATATAACTAATTCACAAACTTGTCATTGTGCTCCAACTAAAATTTATTAGGGGGCCACGTGGGATGAGACTCTGTGATCGAATTAAGGTGCTCGGTCACATAAGCAGTAGTCTCCATACAATTCCTCAACACATACAAATGAACTGACATCAGATCACTATTCAATGGAGTAAATAACATTCCCTTAACCTCGGTTTGCCCACCTTCCTTCCAACATGTTGATTCTGGGGTACCCCAAAATTTCTATGTTCCTCCAAACAGCTAGAGAAAAATTCAATTACTTCTTCAGTAACATACCTCTCAACAATACTAGCATCCGGCTGACTCATACATTTCACGCATCCCTTGAAGACTTTCATGTGACGCTCGAAAGGATACATCCAACGCATACCAACCGGACTACATATCTTTACCTCCCGCACTAAATGAACAACCAAGTGAACCATTATATCAAAAAAAGATGGAGGGAAATACATTTCCAACTTTCATAGCACAACAACAACCTCTTTTTGTAGGACATCCAAATGGTCCCGGTTAATAGACTTCCGGCATATGGAAGAAAAAAATAAACAAAGTCTAGTGATTGAGTACCTTACGTCGGCCTCTATTACCCCAATTTCAGATAATATTAACAGAAGCAAAATAATTAAACTAGATGGACATTCAGGGTATGCACCCAGAATCGCATGTCATGAACAATCAGGGTATGCACAAAATTGAGGCCACCAATGCCGCAAACTATATCACAGTGAGGGCATCGACACGATGAGGCATTATCATGAAATCAACCCTTGAGCAAGAACAAACTTCATGAACAATCAGGTTATGCACAGAATTATCATATCATATCGAAGCACGAGTTATGCCATCCAGAATCACATATCATGAACAATCGGGTTGGGCACAATATTTTTCACCAATGCCGAAAACAAGAGCACAATGAGGGCATTGACACAATGAGGCATTATCATGAAATCTACCTATGAGGAAGAAAAAATATAGTTGTGCAAACCTTAGGAGAATAATCCCCTTACCTAATTCAGAGTATGAGTTGTTGACGAGTGGTGTTCAGTATAGAGTCGACGATGGTAGGACAGAGCTTGGCCGATGAAGGGGTGCGGCTGGAGAAGTGGACGGCGGAGGGAGCCGGGACGGCGGATGGAGAAGGGCACGGCGGAGGTGGCAGGGGATGATGCCATGAGAGTAGAGGATAGTGGAGGGAGCAGGGGGAGGTGGAGGGAGCAGGGCACGGCGGAGGTGGCAGGGGACGGTGCTGTGAGAGTCAAGGATGGTGGAGGGAGTAGGGGGAGGCGGAGGGAGCAGGGGGAGGCGGAGGGAGCAGGGGGAGGCGGGGGGAGCAGGGGGAGGCGGAGGGCTTGGGAACGACGGAGGGATTGGGAACGGCGGAGGAAGGGTCTTGGGGACGGCGGAGGATGGGGCTTGGGAACGGCGGAGGAATGGCCTTGGGAACGACGGGAATATAGTTGATGGAAGAGCAGAGGTTGTGGGACAAAAACTAACACACTAACACCTTATACTAATTGGGCTGAAGTTTACATTTGATTTTTGGGTTGAATGTTAGACCAATTGAATTTTCAGTTTTAGACTCGAGGGGTTGATGGTCAAGGTACTTCCTTGGCTCGAATGTTCGAGGGGTCGAGGTTCGATGGTTCGAGGTCTCGAGTGCTTGTGTGTTCGATGGTTCGAGTGCCTGATGGCTCGAGGGTGGGATGGCTCAAGAGCTTGAGTGCTCGAGGGATCCAGGGATCGAGGCCTCCTCGGCTCGAGGGCTCGAGTGCTTGAGTGTTCGAGGTATCCAGTGCTGGAGTGCACCAAGGCGTAAATGAGACGGTGAAAGCGCAAATGAGACTGTGAAAAACGGTAGCCATCGCGAAAGAGGAGAGAAAAAATCCAATTCCATGAAGGGAAGTAGTCCATAACCTGGGACAGAATAGAGGACATATCAGTAGTATCAATCATATTTAAAGGCTTGCCTATGGATTCTAATATAAGGTGTATGAATACTATCCATATAGATTAAGCCTTTAATATGTGCCGGAATGTTGGTCACATACAAAGGAGAAACCATTGCAGAGGATGCTTGATATATCGCAATGGCATCCGCAACTGAATTACATTATCTGTATGTGTTCTTGAGGGTAGCATGGGATAAAAGAGTGTGAACTCGAAAAACTAGAGGGTATAGGATCCATTCAGAAACTGAAGGATCATTAATCATATTTACTGCCTGTAGCGAGTCAGATTCAATAATGAGGTTGGGAAATCTGTCCAGACAGATGTGACAGGCCATAAGAATTGCCTTAACTTTAGCTTCCAGTGGAGATGTGGCTGTTATGGTCTCTGATCAACGTCGGATTGGTAAACCTTGGTGATTGCGAGCAATTAAGCCAATTGAAACAGAGGAAGAAATCTAGGATGCATCCACGTGCACCATGATCAAACTGTGATATGGAGATTCCCAGTATACTGTGGAAGTAGTTGGCTTTGGTAGTGATCTGGGGGGAAACATCAGCAGAAGGGAACTGAAAACTTAGGCTAGGAAATATAGTTGGGAAGCAGGGGGAGGAGGTAATGGAAAGGTAGAGAGTATCTGTAACTTCCTTGCTAGATGGTTTCAATGCATTAGCAGTTAGACAGGTTTCTTTATGAACGTGGAAGTCTCTAGCACACTATTTATTTTCGGACGGAGGGAATATAAGATTTTAAATATTTTACGATCTTTTCTAGGTCCTGGGGAATATAATACGTATCCCTCACATTCGTATGGATTATTTTTTTAAAATTAAAGCATTTGAAATTATAGACACCAAAATGTGCCAACAAAGCTTCATTTTCATTCCCTCCAAATGTTTCCCTTTTCCCTCCATATCCTTCACCCTCGGTTTCCGTACCCTTCCCTCCCCACCACATTGAACCGAGTTCTTTCCACCCACCACATCCCTAATCCCAAGTTCCCCCTCTTCCCACCGTAACCCCGTGCAGATTTCCCCCAAAAACAGTGTCCCTCCCTTCACCATTTATGTCGGGCTTCAACCTCCCAATCCTGGTCGCAAACCAAATACAGCAATTTTGTCGACATTCAACTCCACAAATTTCGTACCCAGGTCGGGATCTTCACAGTGGAGGGGGTATCCAAGACGGCCGGAAGTTGACGGAATAAGGTAACACCCATTGGTAGTTTCCATCTTTCCCCGGGTTTAATGAGTAGCTATATGTTGGTTGGTCTCTTTGAATGTGAGTTTGTGTTGACTTTTCTTGTTATACTATTGTGGGTGTTGTTTCATGCTCATACATGATATGCGTGCTTGTTATGTCATAATTTTTGCCTACCCACGTGCCCTCTATACGAAATTGTTGAACTCGGTTGGATTTTCGTGGAAATCTGCGAAGGGCTGTGTTGGATTAATGTTTTGCTTGTGTTTGATTTACTCATAGAAGAGATTCAATGGTGCTGCCGAGGAAGAAATTGTTTGACTCCAGTGGTAGACAAACTGTTGCCGATAAATGTTTTACCCCTCCAAAGGATGCCAACTGTGACGACAATAGCGAGGAAGGGGCTGATGCACTGATATATTGCTCGGAATCAGAGAAGTCGGGAGAAGAAGAAGAAACTATGGTAAAAGAAGACATGAGTGGGAGCTTCGACAAGTTTGAGATTGGAGAGAATTGTAAGCGCAGAGGAACAGCCACGTGCAAGTCCGTGTTGCTTGTGAAAAAAAAGAAGCCTCTAAAAATATTCTTCGATGATGACTTCGAACCCTTAGTTATGCGCAGCCGATGGTCGATGTATGTTGGCTATGCCTTCCGGCGCAGAATCCGCTTCAGGACTTGGCATAATTGGAGATCAGTCTCAGACCATGTGAAGAAGGATGCATGGGAAGACATTCTCGTAAGTGTCTGCTAATCCTCCATTGTGTATGTCAACTTCGTTACATGTCGCAGGAACAACATGTCTCCTTATCCTCCAGATTAGCTGGGATATACAAACAAAAATGACTTTCAATGAGATGAATAAGTTCCGAAATAAATGGACAATTTATGTAGGAGAAAAGTGGAGGAATTGGAAGGCTAAGGTGGCGTACAAATACATTGTGCAAAAAAAACTGGGCTGTTGTGCATGGAGAGACTATCGCTGGATAGACAAAAATGAGTGGGAGCTGTTTGTGAAACACAGGTCAACCCCTGAATTCAAGGTACTTCCTTCAATATATTTTTTCTCTAGTCTTTACAATGAGAGCAGTTTACAAACTGATGTCCAAACAGGCGGTAAGTGAAGCAGTAAAATTAAGCGCCTCACAGAAAGACTACATCTATCACACGGGGAGTGGAGGGAACCGTAGGGTTGCAGTAGAACTCGAGAAGAGGAAAAGAAATGCTAAAATTGAGGCGCTTCTGGATGAAGGTCAGAGTGTAGAAGAAGCAGAGGCTTTAGTTAAAAGCATGGATTTCAAACCGGACCGCTCGGAAGTGTTCCTTGCCGCTAACTGGGACAATAAATTATCAACCTACACCAACGACTCCGTCTGAAGAGCAGCCCTCACTATTGTGAGCATAATTCATAATTGAATCTATCTCTATTGATATTCTTTGATGTTATCCCAATCAAAGGGCTTATATTTGCTTTGTTTCTTAGAAAAACCTTTTGGATAAGAAGCAAAAGGTGGAATTGGTTATACATGGAAAATAAGATATTCTAGTTCAAGCAACGGGTAGGAAGGATCATAGGGGTCGTTAGAGAGGTTGCTCTGCAACCTCTAAGGTGAACGAGGCTCTACCACATATGACTGTCACCCGTTACGCATCTAGTCGATGTGGGAGCACAAACACGAAGCCATCTGGGGAAATTTCAAATTCAAACAAACAACCAACAGATGTCATCGAGCTTAGGGAAACATTTGTTGCTTTACTTGAGGCCTAAAAAAATTGGCTAGCTAGCCAATTGGGTAAAGCTATTCCCCCACACTTGGATGCCCGTAATTTCCTTGCTGCATCTTCCACCCCCACGAACAAGGACAACCGGGTATTCATTCCTTCAGCATCGGGATGTAGTGACCCACAAGGAACTGCAGCGGATGACAAGGTAGTCCAAACTGTGAACTGCAATCGTATTTGTTCCTTTCTTGCTATGTGATTTGTAGTACATGGATTTCCATTTCCTGATTTGGATTGATGTTGTGGGGATACAGTTCATTGCTGATGAACGCTGGAAGCTGCAGCGCGCTGTAGCTCTCAGTCTCAGCTGGGCACTGAAAGCTGCAGCGCGCTGCAACCTTCAGCAGCTACATGTACAATTCGTTACTTCTTATCATCTATCGCTTGCACTTCCGACTTTATCTGTTTTCCTTCAATAGAGAATACTTAGTTATTGACCGACCGATATATTTACCCAATCTCCAAGTTCACCTCTCAGAGAGGAAAAAAATGCTGCCTATATGTTTTGAACCATCATGGAGAAAGAGAGGTAGCTGCATTCGGTATATTATTTCCAAAGGAAGCAGAAGCGGACTTACCCATCAAGTGGGAGCGGGTAAATATAAAAGGACATGTGATCATACCAAAGGTACCTTTGCCGATTAAACACGAAGAATTTGAGTTTGTCACTCAGGCCATTGGATATAACATTCTATGGCCAGGGAAGCTGATAAGTGTCATAGAGCAACAGGATGATGAGGTGTGATAATTGTATTCTTCTTCTCATCGGTGCTCATACATATCTTTCTTGCTAATACAATGACATGATATGTTATTCATTTACGAACGTAGGAGAATGAGCAGCAACTGACTCCGCAGGAAATGGTGGTCGACGAAATTGGAAGTCCTCAAACAAACCTCACACCAGCGGCTAAGGAAGATACTCCTCGTGGAGAGGTGGCCGCTCGACCGGTAAAAGGAGAGGTACATACCCCCATACTATTTCATTCCGACTGATTTTCCCCTACGCATCCCTAACATTTTACCCATTAGCTACTACCAAAAGAAAAAACTACATCACCGGAGAATGGGCAACCAAATCCTCCCCCGTCGATTTCTCCCCAGTACATATTCGTGAGAACTCATTTCATCCTTTACATTATCATCATCCACTACTGAATTACATAGAAATACTGTTCAACTAACATTATTAGATTCTAAATGTAATGATTAGGGAGCCACGGAACACCAAGAATGCATCATTGCTGTTCACCAGATTAATGATGCTTTACGGCTATCACCACAAATATGTGGACCAGACAAAATATTCCGCATCAATTTCAGTGCAAAGGTGTTCGGATCCGAAGAAGTCTACGCAGCCATATTTACTGACAAGATACGACTGTTTATGAACAGCTTGGATGCAGATGATGAAATGGAGTGGATCAGTGGGTGCCAACTTGATATATGGGCATCATAAGAAGTGCATGCTTTCAATATTCATAGATACAAGTATCATTATATTTGCTTCACTAACCATATTAATTTGCAAGATACCTCTGCGATGGGGTGGTACGTGGAGGCCACGTCTAGTTTATTCCTGCCTCTTCGAACTCAATGGCTCAGAAGGCAAATCAAAAGGTGGAATTGACTGCGGACGAGGTTTCGCCTGTCATGTGCCGCACTGAAGCGAGGATGTACATCTTCCCATACAATCGAGAGTAAGTTCCATTCGTTTTCCGAGTAGCTAGACCCAGCCACATGGAAGCGAAAGCAACCGTGTGGTGTGATTTTATTTTAAGAATCTTAAGTACTTTTGTTTTTCCCTTTTTCCCATAGGGACCATTGGTTTTTGCTTGTCTTCGTACCAGAAATCGATCGAGTATATTGCATCGACTCAAGGACTGGGGGAATTTCCAAACGAAATAGATCATGCCTTAAAATGATTCATTTGTAAGTGGAACACATCCGTTTCTTTCCTTCAGCTTCGATGTTATTAAAAAATGTTTGTTCCCAAAATAGTGTTCTTCTACGTTTCGCACTCTCTTGGCTCAATTATTTAAATTTACTGTTACTCAGTAGTATGTTATCATATATTGTGTGAACCCCAATTTCTGAAAATAATATTCCTCATGTGCACAACAATAGGTTTCTATCTATTGTAGGATTGCAACAAAATATCGACGGTCCAATTCCAAACAAAATAGGTCCTACCCTTCCAACTACACTTAGGATGTCATAAACATCAGTGTACGTATCATCTCATACCTTCATATTTCACGTGTCATTTTCATCTTCGTAATCGGTTCAACAAATTGTCTTTTCCATCATCAGCACAAGATACAAAGTAGTACTTGGGAGTGCGGATACCATTGCGTGTATTACATGGAAAAATTGTTAGGCACGTCCATGACATTGACATTATTTCGGTACATTTTCCTACAATTCTTCTATGTATTTGTTATCCTCACATATACATCGTTCTCTTAACATGTCATTTAATGCATTGTTTCAGCAATTCCCTGAAGATTACACTCCATTGGGGAGCGATGGACTGCGGAGTATTGCTTTGAAATGGGTTTGTATTTTTGCAAAAAATACTCTGCCAAAATGCATAGCTCAATTGAATATCATACAAGGACTTGCACAAATCGTCGGATAGTGGTTAGTATTATCTGTTACGAGAAAGGTAATTGACCATCTCTTCTTATACTCATCAAATTCGACGAAGAGGGGGGTTTCAGTATCTTAGGACACTACGAAACACGTCATGCTCTTCTTTTGCTAGTCATAAATTATACTTCATCGGATTCAATGCTTTCTTCAACCTACTTTCTTGTCTATGCATCATTGTGGCTCGGAATTTGTTCAATTTGTCTTCGTGCACCATTCTGTTACTACGCAAAACAAATAATGGGTACCATGCCTGAAAAAAAAGGAACTGGTTGTGAGAAGATGAACGCTGGAAGCTGCAGCACGCCGCAGCTTACAGTAACCACAATAGTTACTCACGCTTTTAACACCGGTTTCTTTCGATTAGAGAAGCGGTGCTAATATTAAACGGTGCACAATTAATGCTTGTAGCACCACTTTCAAAATTGCTACTAAAAAAAGGTGCGATCATAACCGGTGCTATATTTACTTCATTGCACCGGTTTTCAAACGGGTGCAAAATTTAACCGGTGCAACAAATAAACAACTCTAGCACCAGTTTTTTTTACCGGTGCTAACATATAACCGGTGCAATAAAACTAATTTTTATCACCGGTTCTCAAACCGTTGCTAAACTTTAACCGGTGCAATTTATTTTTCTGTCACCGGTTTAAAAACCGGTGCTACCTACAAACCGGTGTTAGATATAAAGAATTAACACCAGTTCCATAACCGGTGCTAACAAATCCGGTGCGACAAAATTGTATTTATCACCAGTGTTATAACCGGTGCAAGAATGACAAAATTTACACCGGTTTTTTCTAGCACCGATTACAAAAAACCGGTGCTAATATGGTACATTATAGCACCGGTAACTCAAACCGGTGCAAATTATAACCGGTGCTAATAAAAGAAATTTAGCACTGGTGTTGCTTCAACTGGTGATAATGTAGCATCGCTTACTTAGGCACCGGTTTTTTAGCCACTTAAAAACCGGTGCTAGGAACCAAAACAACCGGTGCTAGAGGTGTCTTCGCATGGTAGTGATATGTAACAGTTGTTGCATTAAAACATGACAATAATGAGATTTCAACCCGGTCATCCGACAATCCTTTGTAAGTACCCGACTCACATTCGATGAATAACCAATTGGGACCTTCACTGTTTTCAAACTATCACAAACTGAGGTTCTCTCCTCCTTTGACAATGTAGAAGGTGCAGGGGGCAAGTAAGTCCTCTTACCCTTCACTTCTGGGTGAGGTCATTTCTGATTCCCAAATCAACCAAGTCCAACCGAGCATTCAAACTATCTTTCGTCTTCCAGGGAATATTCAAGAGGGTGCTTATCAAACTTTCACAAACATTTTTTATCAGTATGCATCACGTCAAGGCAATGCCTAACCTCAAGATGCTCCCAGTATAGTAGATAAAAAAATATTGACCTTTTCTTCCATGGACCATCACAATGTATTTTGTTCTTGCCTTTATACTTTCCCAACACCACTCTCAATTTCTTAACCTTATTGTGAATCTGCACACCAGTTAGTGGTGTAGGGGATTTCCTTCGTTCTTTCCCACCAACAAATTTGACCACATCATCCCGGTATTTATGGTTTCCTTGCAGCCATTTTTTATGGCCAGGATACACTATCTTTCTTCCATGTCTTAGTTGTTTCAATTCTGTCTTCTCCTCACAAATAGGACATGCTTTGTGCCCCTTCACAACATAGCCCGACAAATTTCCATAGGCTAGAAAATAATTGATTGTGCAAAAAAGCATGGCACGCAATTGAAACTCCACATTCATATGGGCATCAAATACCAACACCCTTTTTTCTTCCCAAAATATCTTCAAATCATCGATCAATGGTCTCAAATACACATCAACCTCATTCCCAGGTTGTCTAGGACCTGAGATTAACAAAGGTATCATAACATATTTACGTTTCATGCACAAATAAGGGGGCAAATTATATATTACCAACATCACGGGCCAAGAACTATGCTTCGATGACATATTACCAAATGGATTCATCCCATCAGTACACAATGCAAGGCATAAATTTCTAACCTCTGAACCAAATGAAGGATATTGCTTGTCAAAATTTCTCCATTGTTCACCGTCTGTCGGATGTCTTATCTTGTCGTCACTTGGTCTTTCCCGCTCTCCATACCACCGCAAGTTCTTTGCATCTTTTGAAATTACGAATAACCTCTTTAACCTAGGAATTAAAGGAAGATACCACATACACTTCAATGGGACCTTCTTCTTCTTCTTAGCCAAATACCCATCATCATCATTCCTCACACCCTTATATCTTGAATGTTTGCACACGGGACATTCAACCACGTCTTTCAAATCACTGTCATACATCACACAATCATTTGGACATGCATGTATTTTCTTGTATTCCAAACCGAGTGGACACAATATTTTCTTGGCCTCGTAAAAGTTTTTCAGTATTCCATTCCCTTCCGGAAACTTATCCTTTAGAAGCTTTAGGAGTGAATTCACACTTGCATCACTCAAAGAACTTGTAGCTTTCAAATTGAAAACCTCCATAAAAAAAGAGATTATGGTATCCTTACTTTTACATCCCGGATACAATGGCTTCTCTTTTTCATCGAGGAAAGCACTCAACATTTTAGGCTTCCCCTCAAAATCTCTTACAATGTCATCGAACATAGCATCAACGGTACATTTGTTTCCATATACCTTGTCAAAACCACCGTTATGTCCTTGCTCAACCTCTCCATGAAATGTCCATACAATGTAACCTCCGTCAAATCCGTTCTTCAAAAAGTTAAATCTAACAAGCCTATGATCATCAAACTGTTCACGACACAAGCATCTTTTGCATGGAAAAAGTATCCTTTCCTCTCGACCAAAGGCATAATCAAGAAACGAATCAATAAATGCAATATGTTCACCACTCCCTCTATCTACACTTAGATAGCTAACCATTTTCCCCTCCACGTAAACATCGATTCTTGGTCCATTGTATCTAAACAACACATAATAAACAATTACACAAATTTTCATTGTTCAAACATAATAAAAATAAATACAATCAATTTGCTACACCATACTAAAAGTGTCATGTATGTGTATATGTATGTGAATCGATCAACTTGTTCTTGGGATACACACACACACACACACACACACACACACACACACACACACACACACATATATAGCATCTACCCAAAAAAACACAACCATGTTTACATCCACACTCATTTACACTCCCACAACACGAATACTAAACCGACATAAAGCATATAGAAACCATTAATAAATATGAATAAACTCTCTCCAAGCATGCATTTATGGTTATTATAACTACTAGATATTTGATTGAAATTCCAAGTTAATGAAAACTTACATCCATGGGTCTTTATTGCTTTGAGTTATTGCTCACCATCCCAAAAATTCTTCCATCAATGAAGGGAGTAGGAAACTACAAGTTCAGATCTAATTTTAGAGGGGTAGTTCGGAGCAGTAAATGCTCAATTTAGCACCGGTTTTTGTGAATAGTACGTAAAACCGGGGCCATTTTTCCTATTAACACCGGTTTTTAACCGGTGCAAAATCAAACGGTGCCATTTTTCCCACTTTTTTTCGGAATTCTTTTAGCACCGGTTTCTTTAACATTTTAGCACCGGATTCTAAAAATGGTGCCAAATATATACTTTACATCGGTTTTATTTGATTTCTAGCGGTGCAAATTTAGTACTGGTTTTTGAAATTTTTTAGCACCGGTTGCCAAAATTTTGAATTCACCGGTTATGCCTTTAAAACTGGTTTTTGTTATTTTTAGCACCGGTTTTTTTACTAGTGTTAGTTTAACACCGGTTTTCATCAATTCTAGCACCGATTTTTTGATCGGTGTTATATTAACACCGGTTATTATAAAAAAATCCGGTGCTAACATAATTATAACCAGTGCTAAATTAACACCCGTTTTAATTAGAACCGGTGCTAACAAAATAAAAACCGTTGCTATTACATTATTTGCACCGGTTTTTAAAACTGGTGCTAAAAAATCGGTGCTAGAGGGGGGTCTCTGTGGTAGTGCTTTCTTGTGTGCAACTCACAGTAAAAGGGATATCGATGTTTGGATCCTACATATGGAAATATATATATATATATATATATATATATATATATATCACCAAACATGCTCGGTTTGATGACATTTTCTTCACTAATACCGATGGTTCTACTTTAGTATCTCCGTTCTCTCTAGATGTTTCTACATTTTTGAATCTCACAGATCCATCAGCTGATATTCTTGCTTCTTCCTCGGTGGCATCTCCTCCTACTCGGCTTGTCACTTCAGTTTCCAACCTTCTTAGCTCATCGACGCTATCTTCCTTATCGACTACGACACACTGATCTCTCTAATCTGCCGATTGAGACCATCCAGTGCCCCCTCTGATGCATCCTGCTCTGCCTATCTCGCTGTCGGCCACCTCACTGGCCACGTCGCCACCCTTTGCCAGCCGCGGCTGCTCTAGTCTCTCCACCTCATTTGAGGCCAACTTGGATGCTCACTCGGTCAGTGACTGGCGCTATTCAACATCGCGATTATTTAAATATCATCACATATGGTCTTCTCACTGCTCTTCTTTCTTAGAAGGAACCTACAGACTATCACTTGGCCTTTAAGGATCCTTCTTGGGTTTCAACTATAAGTGATGAGATCGTAGCCCTTCGTAGCCAGTATACAAAGGATTTGGTTCCAAGCCCTCCGGATGTAACCATTGTTGGTCTATCAGCAGAAGTATCCTCTCGATGGCACAATTGATTATCACAAGGCTTATTTAGTGGCATAAGGGATCTCTCAGATTCCAGGTCTTGACTTTGATGACTCTTTCAGTCTCGTGGTTAAAGTCTTTATTGTTCGGACCGTTCTTGCCATTGCCACCATGCGAGCTTGGCCTCTTCATCAGTTGAATGCCAAGAACGCCTTTCTCAATGATGTGCTTGATTTTTCTATTTATATGGTGCAGCCGGTTGGCTACAAGGATCCGATTCACCTTTACTATGTTTGTTGTCTATGAAAGACCATTTATGGTCTTAAGAATACTCCTTGAGCATGGTTCTAGCGGTTCAGCAACTATTTATCTCAACGCAGTTTTTGATGTAGTTTTGCTCATACTTCCTTATTTGTTCTTTCTTGGGGATCTTCATTGATCTACATGCTCGTTTATGTCGACGACATTATTCTCACCGACAACGACTCGAATCTTATTCGGCAGTTCATTGATCGTACTCATCAGGAGTTTGCCATTATGGATTTTGGTGAACTTCATGACTTTCTTAGATTAGAAGCTATGCCTACCTCTTAGGGTCTTCTCCTTGGTCAAGCCAAGTATGTTTGTGACATTCTCACTCGTGCAGGAATGTCTGATGCAACTCCGGTCTCCATGCAATTTTTTCCAAATTCCCAGCTACATAGCAGCACTAGCCCCCAGTTCAAGAACCTAACTCTATCGGTCTTTAGTTGGGGCTCTTTGGTATCTCACTATTACCCATCCAAATTTAGCCTTTATGGTAAATTATGTTAGTCAGTACCTTTAGGATCCTCGGGATGATCACTTCGTAGATGTCACTCGAATTATTTGTTATGTTCGAGGGACGCTGCACTTTGGTCTCACTTTTTACTCTGCCAACTCTCCTGAGGTATTGGGTTATTCTGATGCTGATGAGGCCAGATGTCTCAAGACTCTTTGTTCTACTAATGGATATGTTGTATTTCTTGGTGGTAATCTTGTCTCTTGGAGTGCTAAGAACCAACCCACCATTTCTCGCTCCAGCACCTAGTCTGAGTATCGAGCTTCGGCTAATAAGGTTTCCAAAGTAGTCTAAATGACTTATCTTCTGCGAGATCTTCATGTTCCGCTTTCTAGTTTGCCACTTCTGCTATGTGACAACATTGAGCTATCTTCTTAGCTCAAAATCCGGTGGCTCACAAGCGGGCTAAACACAACGACATCGACTACCATTTTGTTCGGGAGTTAGTTTCTGCTTGCAAGATGTGTGTTGCTCATGTTCCTACTTCCCTTCAGATTTTGGATATCGTCACCAAGTGTCTCTCTCGTTTGCTATTTGAGTTCTTCAGATCCAAGCTTTGCGTCTCTGAGAATCCGACGCTTCGCTTGAGGGAGGTGTTAGGATAAGTCAAATTGATAACTAGATTAGGATAAGAAGGATGACTAGACTAGAGTTATTCCGGAACTATAATTTCATCTCTTTAATCTTTTCTATTTATTCTATCTCTCAATAACAAATCATTCACGAGAAATAATTCTTTCATTAACAACCTCTATTGACACCAAACAAAATGTTTCAAAACCATTCAATCTCTTTAAATATAGTCTTGTGTGAGATCATCTTACAGCGAGACCAGGGATTATTGTGCAATATTATGAGATATAATTAGAGATAAGGTTCCAAATATAATTTAAGAAAGTTTGGGAGAGGAAGGAGTAATTTTGGTGCAAATACCGCTTTTTTGGGGTGCCGAGCATAAATAATTAGAGAATTAATGATTCCGGGTCATAAGAATCTCGCAGGTTAAGAATTTGGGTCATAGAAATTTGCTGATTAATTTTTTCCTCATTTTCATGCAATGCGATGTTTCAACCAAACCTTGTGATGTTTTATTAAAAGTGCATTTTCAGCAAAATTATGCGTTTTGAAGTTAAACATTGATCTTATAGTGTAAAATCTTGATTTTATATGTTTTTTTAAAATGAAATCCATAAGAATGAGAGGGAGCTTTAGTAGGGTCCCCAATCCTTTAGCGTTGATCTGTGAAGATCCATATCCAAATGTATAAACTTTATGAACAAACATAACTTCATCAAGAGGCAAAACCATTGCCTATACTTAGTACTACTTCTACTGATGCGATTAAACAAATCTATTGGCAAATTGGTAGTGATTTCGTTAGGAACACCTTCACCCCCGTGTCGATGTTTACCAAACGGCCAGACTACCAATTTGTTCCTAGATTTAGATGTCCAAAAACTAGAACTCGTTTCTGGCCCTTTGTTCGGTTTTTTTTTGTTCTTCTTCTCTTTGTGTTGTGCTTGAGCAATGCAGTAGCAATGGTTTGAGAGTACCTCCATTTTTCTTGAAATTTTCTGCCTTGGCTGGGGTTTTGCCGGTCAAGTGCGAACTGCATCTGATAAAGACAACGGAAATTATGAGTAGCATCAATTCTGATTTGGAACTCTAACTGAAGCAAGTCCTATTCTATCAAGATATAATAGGCCTTTAGCCTTCTGGTCTAATTCATGAAAGAGCCAAGATCTATCAGATTGATTCTGAATTTTTGCAAACTTAGCCAAGTGATCAGCCGCTATGTTAGCCTGTTTGTTTATGTGCTGAGTAATGAGATGAATATTTAAAGCTTTATAGTCAGAGGCTGTATAGAAAAGTTTCCATGGAGCCTTTAAAGGGTCATGAATACAATTTAAAGCCATCTCACAATTAGTTTGAATGGAGTAATCATTAAGGTCTAAGGAACAAGCTGATTGGAAAGCAAACTTTATAGCCAAGAGTTCTGCATGAAGGCTACTAATAGCATTACCTTTTCTGCTAAAAGCATGAATCAATTTACCATTAGTGTCTCTGATAATCACTCCTAGGTCATATGATCCGTCTGTTTGAGTCCATGAAGCATCAGTATTTACTTTGTAGTTCCTGAGTGGTCTATCTCACTTGATTTTACTAATTTTAGGTTTTGGTAACCTTTGGAATTAAACCTGTCTCAACCCATTCTGTATCATTTCTCAAATTACTGGGGATAGGATTGGTGTAAAATTCCATATAAAATTATTTTTTATTTCCCTTATGAGCTTAGGTATCTGTGGCTTACTGTTATCAAATAACAGAGAGTTCCTAGCATTCCATAATTGCTAACACACTAAAGATGGTATGATGTGTATACGATTTGTGTGTATGTTTGAAGTTCCAGTCATAGACCAGTAGAAGGATAGTCTATAAAAAATGGTATGAAAACTATTTTGCCCAATTCCAAGTAAACCATCAAAGAATATCTAGATAGTCTGAGCCACATAGCAATCATTAAAAAAGTGAGATATATCATCAAAGTTGTAATTTAGATGCCACGCTGATCATAGAGAAAGCAATTATATCATCAAATGGCAAAATAGTTGTTGGACATATATTAATTATATCATGCGAAAAATCAAATAACAAAAATTGAACGAGCAATTAACATATGCAAGAATAATACAATTTTATTAATTATTCAAGCATACAATCGAAAAGCTTAAATTACATATAATCAAAGCATGAATCACGTTTCAAGTAATCACAAATTGATGGAGTCACGAGTAACACTCGCTGCCCTTGAAACGAATGAGTCCCGTCGTGGACATCGTTCCCTAGGATAAAACCATCGTAGGCAACAATTAACATTTAAGAGTTACCTGGGATTCACGCAAAGCCCGAAGGACTATCATCGACAGAGACAGAAAGAAGTGAGACTCAAGTTTAGAATAAATGAGGAACTTGAGAATGGTGCGAGTTTTCTGACTGACTTAGAGGCTCTATTTATACTACTCTAAGAGACCCTAATCATGGAAACATGATATTCTGATTTTTCTGTAATTAGAGAAGAATATTCTCCAATCACCAACTCACCAAATCCGAGACATTCCATGAATACTCGAATCAAATCTGCTGGAAAAGGAAGAAATATTTGTACAAATATTCTTCATCATATTAAACATGGTAAACCGCATATTTATTTAAAATAAGATATCTCACAAAATATAAATATGGAAGTATTTTGTTCTTATCTCTTAAGAATTACACACAAGCAATTCCATATATACTATGCGGTTGGGCCTTCCAGAGACTTCTATGCGGTCCATACGCATTTTGGACAGTCCAGAGAAAATTACCTAGGCCAATTTTCGCCCATTTTTTCCTCTTTCAAGAGTGATATTTAAAACATTCATATCTCATTCACCCTTGATCCGTTTTGAGAGTTTAAATAGTCGATTTTATAGTACTCGCGGAGGAGAATCCAAAAATGACATCCATTGACCCAAAATATGTTCGGGTCCCACTCTAAACAAAGACCAAAAGGTTGACGAATTTCAACCTTTTAACCATCATTTTCCAACAATAGCATTCACAAGTTTCCACATAAAAACATAAACCTTTTTCTGAAGTCTCGAATTCCAAACCTATTTTAGTGCTCCTAGGTTTCTCTGGTGCTCTATCACTCCCTGATAGGCATGTTTGGACTGAAAGTTGCCATTTGGTGAATCTTTCCAAATAGGTCTATCTTCAGTGTTGTAGTTACATTGTGCCTCTTGCAGCGTGTTCAAGATCTGTATGGGGATGTTTTGCACCTGTGAGAGAAAAGAAAACTTGTTAGTGATGAAATTTGAGATGGTAGAATGTGTAGGTATAACTATTAGTAGCTGGGAGCATAAATCTTGTAGGCTGCCAAGTCCAGTCCAGTTGGATAAGTAGAAATTAGCTGATCCCTATCCAAGGAGTACTCTAGTGTTTAGTTCAGCTATTTCATTGACTTCCTTAATTCTAGTCCAGTTTTGAGAGGTTCTGTTACTAGGAGTTAAAGACCACATAAACTGGGACCAGGGGGTGATGCCTTGCTGGTATTTCCACCAAAGTTTGAGTGAGACTTGTGTTTATGTGTTAAATTTTCTAAACTTACTTATTTTGACAATAGTTAGGGATATTTTACTATCTTTATTTTAATTTTTTAAATTTATATTACCCTTTTGATTGATGTGTTAGCAGCATGTCATTTTAAAAATTATTATTAATCTTTTTTATTTTGAATATTAAATTTTTATTTAATATGATGTTTCAATAGTGTTGATTGATATTTTTTTTCTCTCCAGATATTAGTGTTACATTTTGGTGCATACATTGATGTTATAAAATTCAGGTGTATTTTTATTTGATATTTAACTATTTTGTTTGTTTTTCTTAATGTATTTATTTACCTTTTAAACTATTCTCATTTAACGGGAATTTTAAAATTATTTTATATAGTGTTCAACTATCTTAGCATGTGTTTTTATTGTTTGCAGCCGATGTTTAATTATTTTAATCTGATTCGTATTCTGTAAAGTTTTTATTTGATGTTTAATTATTTAAATTTTGCTGTGTATATTTTAGCATTTATATGATGTTTAACTATTTTAATATGATTTTTATTTTTAGTATTTTGTTTTATGTTTAACTATTTTTATTTTATATTTGTGATGTTTTATTTGATTTTAAATCATTTAAATACAGTTTATTTTTAATGTTTAATTATTGTACATTTGAATTTTTAATATTTTATTTAATAATTTAGAGATTTTATTTGATTTTAGAGTCCGTTTCTTGAAAAATTATCTTTCCATAAGTTATGGAAAGACCAAAGTTTAAAGTGCAAACTAGAAGAAATGAAGATAAAATTTTCGGGTTTCATGAATTGGGTTATAATCTTTATGACTACTACACGCTATATAATAAATTTTTAATATTACAACTAAGACCTTTTATCTTTTATTATTTTAGTTAAACCCTATTTTCCATAAGCATATGAAAAGACGTTCTTTTTCAATACTTTGGTCTGATTTTATACATTTTTAGCTATGATATTAATTAGATGTGATATTTTAGACGATAAACAAACACAAATTAGCCCAATATCAGACCTATATTTTTGGCTTAAAATGTGACCAGATTTTCTCCAAAGCCAGTCTCCAAAGCCAGTCTCTAATACTGTGTTCGCAAGTACTCCACTTCAATATAACCTACAATGTTCATCATACTCTTTTCCCATGTGTAAAAATGTATAGGGAGTGTGTAAAACTGGTTTGTATTCATTTGATATCAATAGGTATTTATACAAGAGGTTGCTTAGAGAATAAGCAAAACTATGGTAATTCTAATCATATACAACTTTGGTTTTCCATAAATACATATTCTATTCCAATACCCCCTCCCCCTCTCCCCTAAGCTCATGGAGGTGGAGCTACATGAAGCTTGGACCGAAGAGTAGCAAAACGAGCAGTACCAATGGCCTTAGTAAAAATGTTAGTGCTATCTGATCAAGCGAACGAATATGACGGACCACCAAAAAACCATCTTCAACCTACTCACGGACAAAATGTTAATCAACCTTAATATGCTTAGATTGCTGATGAAGGACAAGATTGTCCGACATATAAGTAGCATTGAGATTGTCACACAACAAAATAGGTAGAGGCAAGAGAGCAGCCATATGTTCAAGTAACAACCATTGAAGCCAAATGAGCTCAGTAGCAGCAAAGACAGTGACACTATATTCCGCTTCCTAACCGGATTTAGCAACAACATGTTGTTTGCGAGAAGACCAACTGATGAGATTGCCACTATAATAGATAGCAAAACCATGTTGTGAACGACAACCATCACCATCAGACGCCCAACCAGCATTAGAATAAGCAACAAGACGATGATCAGTACACGGCCAAAGATGAAGACCAGAAGTAAGCGAACCCTTCAAATAATGCAAGATGCGCTTGACAGCTATTCAATGAAGCTCTGTGTGACTATTCATGAACTGGCAAACACGATTAACTGCGTAAGAAATATTAGGACAAGTAATCTTGACATACAGCAAAACACCAACAACATTGCAATATGAATGAGGGTCATTTAAAGGATCACCATCCAATACCAAACGCGATGCAGGTTCAACCAGAGAGGCAATTGGCATCGGCCATTTTACTACGGTGCAGAAGATCACGAATGTACTTTTGATGAGATAAAATAGCTCCATCTTTTGAGCAATTAAATTTAATACCCAAAAAGTAATGCAGAGGACCAAGATCACGAAGAGAAAAAGCGTTATTCAACTTCATAAGAAGCTCAGAAATGGCAGTCGATGAAGAACTAGTGATAATCAGATAATCCACATAAACAAAGTGATAGAGAATAGTCTTGCATGATCGTTGAATAGAGAGCATAGTGTCAAACTTCCATGACACAAAGCCATATTCCTGAAGAAAAAGATGAAACTTCGTGAACCATGCCCGAGGTGCTTGCTTGAGACCATAAATGGTCTTCTTCAGGAGACATACATGAGGTGGACGAGTCTGATCATGAAAGCCAGGTGGCTGAGATATAAATACTTGCTCAGAAAGATCACTATTTAGTAAAGCATTATTAATATCCACCCAACGAATGGGCCAATGAAGAGTAAGAACAATCGTCTGAATAGGACGGATAGTGGTAGGCTTGACCACCAGGCTAAAAGTATCCACATAACTAACACCCTCCTCCTGAGTGAAACCTTTGGCAATAAGTCCGGCTTTATACTTTTCAATGGAACCATCAGCTTGACGCTTAATCCTGTACAGCCACTTACAACCAACAATGTTAGCATTACTAGGAGGCGGTACTAGGAGGAATAGTGTTGTTATGAATGGTGCTCAACCAAGTGCTGATCGAGTGGTAAAAATCATCATGAAAGATTGCTACATAGTGATTAATCGCTTGTTCCCAGATGAGCATATGTTTTAGTCCCTTCATTATTAAATATGTTGGACTAGATGTATGATCATGGTGCTTGGCTGTTGGTTTCTGGCGCTGGTATGTGGGCGCTGGCCCATGGTGTCGGGCGCTGCTGCTTGAGTGCTGGGCGCTGGATGTTGGGGGCAGTTTGGTTGTTGGGCGAAGGTGTTTGGCGCTACGTACTGGGCGCTAGGTGCAACACTGGGCGCTGGCATTCTCAGCGATGAAGTTCAGGAACTGGGCACTTCTAAAGGAGAGGTTAATTTGGGGACTGGGCGTTGGATGCAGTTTTTCCAGATGCCATGGAGCTGGATTCTGAGCACTTGGCGCTGGTTCTGGGCATCAAGACTAGGCGATGCTGGGCGCTGGAATTTTGTTTAGCATGCCGAATGGTGCTATTTACCGTGCCAATAGGAGGTTGCTGGAACCCGATGGAGTCAAGAATTATTCTCGGATTTTTCCTGGCAAATGCAACTCGGATTTCAGGATGAGGCAATAGGTTTTAGAGTAAGGACTTTGCTCCGATGCTTTTTCTTCTAAGCCTAGTTTTTACTTATGATTTAACGGTTATTTATGCGCTCTATGTCCGCGCTACACTCTGTGTTAAACTGGCATAAAGCTGTCTATTTGCTCAAAATGGAGTGGGCGATTACATAATCGCCAAGCTTGATGCACGCGGTATAAGTGTATCCATTCTCTCATCTTTAGGAGATTGATTTAGCTGGGATTCACAAGGATATGAGGCACGGCCTCAGCACATCTTTGCCCACTCTATTAATCTCGGTGCCCTCAAAAGAATGTTCGAAGGCTAATAACATCCCCCTTTCTCCACCTTAGGGATGTAAATAGTAGAAGCAGATATCCACTCGTGCCATTATGGTGCAACTTTGGCCATCAGCTTCACTCTTTATGTGACATCCAAGACCTGAGACAATCTCGGCTGCAATAGGAACTTCAAATGAGTAGACATTGGATTTTTTGCATCTTCATCAAGATTCCGGCAACAACAACTACCCAAGACCCGAGTCTTACAATTCTCGGCTGCATTATGGAATTTAAATGAAGAAGACCCCGTTTGTTAGGGGCAGAAGCGGATTACTTGTTTATGGGTAGTGAGTTTGTTCTCATCCCATTTGCCTAGTTTTTATAGCATGTTTTCTTTTCAGGTTGTCGCTTTAGGTCCCATTTTTAATGGGACTTGTTTTGTCTCCCTTTGCTAGAATTATCTTGCTTATGGTTGGTAGTTTTTACTTAGAAAAAGAGGGGGGGAGAGTGTTGCCCCTTGGGTTTCGCTCCCCCCCTCTCTCGGACTTTACTCCCTAGGTTCATCACGTAACTTAGGGTTGGATTCTTTTTGTATTTGGTAGGGCTATTTTAGGGCTCTACCGTGGGTCCCACCGTCTATACTATTTACCGTATTTACTAGGAGACGGTACAAGCGGGCACACCCCATTACACATAAGGGCATCATACTCAACTTGCATTGCATTTGCCATTCAGGAATTTTAGAGAGTTGAGAAAAAATTTTAGGTTCAGAATAAAGAGAATCGGAAGGAGGTAAACGGTGTTTAGTGGTGATAAGAATTTTTGGTTTTAAATTATTTGTTAGAGCACGAGTAATCACGGAATGTTCACTGCCACCAGGAGCTCGAAAATAAGGGGGAAAAGGAGGAGTATCAAAGGAAGTAGACGAAGCTGAGCTCGGAGAATTGGAGCAGGAGGCATCCACGGGCGATGAAGAAGCTAAACTGGGAGAGTCGGCGCCGTTGGAAGTAGTGTATAGGGAGTGTGTAAAACTGATATGTATTCATTCAAGATATCAACATGTATTTATACAAGATGTTACTTAGAGAATAAGCAAAACTATGGTAATACTAATCATATACAACTTTGATGTTTCATAAATACATATTCTATTCCAATACCAGCACATCAAGAAATTAAAGTATCGAAGCCACTTCCCATTATTAGGGGGTTTGACATAAATACATATTCTATTCCAATACCAGCACATCACGAAATTAAAGTATCAAAGCCACTTTCCATTATTAGGGGGTTTGTAGTAATGCTTATTATTCTGCTACACTACCTTTCAATTATTCAAAGGTATAATAGTAAGATTCATTATACGACCTCCCCTCTTCTCTTGTTCGTGTAAGCTCAAAAACTTGTAACTAATAACGTATAAAGAAAGGAACAATTATTTAGTTACAAATAATAACATGTATAGAAAGAAAATATTATATAGCTAGTTACAAATAATAACATGTACGTACAGAAAGAAAATATTATATAGCTAGTTAGAAATAATATCACGGTATACTCTGACTTTGTAATGCTTCTTGGTTCTCTTGAATCATTTGCATTCTTTTTCTCAGCCTTGCTCGCTAATCTCCTGCTTGCTTACCTTTTCTATTTGTCCAAAGTTACTGTCATAAGTCTTAATTCAGTTCCACTAGATATAAAAGAGGGAAAAAAATATTATGTTTGCATACTCTCTAAGCACAAAGACGATAGAACATAAAATCTATGATAAAATATAAAAGACTTTATTAACGGTGCACTGATATTTCATGAATGACATATGTCATCAATAATGATGATTGCAATATACATAGCTACAAACTAAAATCTAACATGATATGATTCTAATTCTATAAGGAATTACCATTTATAATCTAACTTACAAGGAAACTCATTCTATAATGTAACTACCATTTATAATCTTTCCTACAAGTAAAGGGTTTCTATTTCCTTAATACCCCCTCAAGTGAGAGCATGATGAACAAGAATGTCCAACTTGCGAAGAAGATTATGAAATTGCTAATCATAAAAAAAAACTCTCAGTAGGGGTAGAAGTAGCAGAAGTACAGTAGTTTTCAAATTCATTAGCAGTAGTAGCAGCAACATCGGATTCGGAATTGGACGTGCTGGAGATCGGTAGAAATCAGTCGACGATGATGTTGAAAAAGTTGATCGACGGGCAGCGACAAATAGTGGTGGGCAAAAAAAACTGAAAGCCAAAAATCGAACTGAAAATCGAATAATCTAAATTCGAATAACCCGAACCAAATTTAAAATATGATTTTTGGATAACTGAATTGAGCAAACCGATTCTTGAATATGGTATTTTGGTTTGGTTTTGGATATTGAAACTCAATCCAAAAACTGACCCGAATACCAAATTGCAATTTTAAAAAATAAATCATACAGGTAGTGGTGGGCAAAAAAAACTGAAAGCCAAAAATCGAACTGAAAATTGAATAATCTAAATTCGAATAACCCGAACCAAATTTAAAATATGATTTTTGGATAACTGAATTGAGCAAACCGATTCTTGAATATGGTATTTTGGTTTGGTTTTGGATATTGAAACTCAATCCAAAAACTGACCCGAATACCAAATTGCAATTTTAAAAAATAAATCATACATATTAATGATATAATTTTAAAACTCTAAAAATTTTATGGTTGAATTTGTATTGTTGTTGTTGGATTTTTATTTTAGATACTTGACTTTGATGATGTGGAAATTAAATTACATATTTTTATATAATTTTAAATTATTTTGTATTTTTAGTAATCTTTTATAAAATATCCCATGAATTTAGTTTATTCGGTTTGAAACTGAATTTCAAATATTGGTTTGGATAATTCTATTTTTTGGGTTATCTGGATCGGTTTCGGTTTTGAGATTTTTAGGGGCAAAATTGAAAAACCCAAACCGAATAAACCAAAACTCGATTAGGCCGACCTGATGCCCACCCCTAGCAACAGCAAATAGTAGCGAGCAGCGATGATGACATCAAGATAGCAACAAAAGTCGGCAGGTTACGACAGCAGATAGTTGCGAGCAATGGACAACAATAACAAATGAAACAAAGAGCAAAAGTCGACTGGTTGCGAAAGCAGATAGCGGTGCGCAGTGGACGACAAAAACAATGAAACAACAACAAAAGTCCGTGAGCTGCGACAGCAGATAACGGCGAGCAGCGAACGATGAGAATGGCAAACAACAATAAAAGTTGGGTGGCGACGACGTAAATATGTGGCAGGCTACAACAACAAATACCGGCAGACAGCTGTGAGAAGACCTGAACGGATTCAGGTATTCAGGATTTTAGAATCTGATACTGTTGGAAAATGATGGTTAGAAGGTTGAAAATTTTCAACTTTTGGGCAACGTTTTGAGTGGGACCAGAGTGGATTTTAGGTTGGTGGATGTTATTTTTGGGTTCTCCTCTGCGAGTACTATAAAATCGACTATTTAAACTCTCAAAACAGATCAAGGGTGAATGAGATATGGATGTTTGAAATGTCACTCTTGAAAGAGAAAAATTAGGTGGAAATTAGCCCAGATTAATTTTTCTCTGTACTGTCCAAAATGCGTATGGACCGCATGGAATTCTCTGGAAGGCCCAAATGCATAGTATATATGGAATTGCTTGTGTGCAATTCTTAAGAGATAAGAACAAAATACTTCCATATTTTGTGAGATATCTTGTCTTAAATAAATATGCGGTTTACCATGTTTAATAGAATGAAGAATATTTGTGCAAATATTTCTTCCTCTTCCAGCAGATTTGATTCGAGTATTCATGGAATGTCTCGGATTTGGTGAGTTGGTGATTGGAGAATATTCCTATCTAATTACAGAAAATCAGAATATCATGTTTTCATGATTAGAGTCTCTTAGAGCAGTATAAATAGAGTCTCTTAGAGCAGTATAAATAGAGTCTCTAAGTCAGTCAGAAAATTTTACACCATTTTTCAAGTCCCTCTATATACTAAACTTGAGTCTTCTTTCTGTCTTTCTCGAAGTTTTCATCCGTTGCTCTATCGAGGTGATAGTCCTCCGGGCCTTGCGTGAATCTGTGGTAACTCTTACGTGTTGATTCTTACCTTCAATGGTTTTACCCTAGGGAACGATGTCCACGACGAGACTCATTCGTTTCAAGGGCAGCGAGTTTACTTGTGACTCCATCAATTTTTTATTGATTGAAACGTGATTTATTTCTCCCATGTATTGCTTTAATTATTCGTAATTTAAGCTTTCTGATTATATGCCTAAATAATTAAAACAAGTATATTATACACATATGTAAATTTCTTGTTCAATTTTCATTACTTAATTTCCGCATGATAAAATCAATATATATCCAACAGTCTTGAAACGAATGATTTATTTTGTTGAATTATATTGATTCAATCGGAAATCGCATATTGAACGAAATATGCAATCTGCATGAATAAATTGGGCATCAATGATTCGTTCTTGCATGGAAAAATATATATTCAAAATGTTATGCCTTAATTAAGGTTGTTCGAAAATTACATTATGGAAATAAGCATGTTGTATTTGTCTAATGAACTTTAGGTTTCAAGTTTTTGTGTTATAAACTTGAACTTACATGAATTGCGTCATAATTCATGTTGTACATGCTATACTGATTGTTGAAAATTCGAGGCTTTAATTTGCCAGAATTACATGTTGTATATTCATTCAGATTTGCATGCTTCAGTGAGAAAATTTTATTCCGGAATTTGATGCAATTTAAATTGGAAATTGCATGATTGAAAAATGTGTTTGAAAATTATGCTTTAATTTTCTTCAACAATTATTTCGATTTTGGTTAAAAATTTTGAAATTCAATGGTTTCAAATATTTTGTGAAATATTTATTTGCGACATGAGATTTATACATATATTTAACGATGGAAATCTTTTGTATGTATGCATGGGTGAATCCGAGTATACACAGTTGTATATCTCTTATGGAAGAGAAACTAGGCATGAAGGTATGAGAAGAGTTATTGCTTGGTGGCATGAAAGAGTTAAAAGAGTTGACTTTTGGTCAAGAGTTGTAATCACGGTTTGGCAAATAATGGTACATACACTACCACAGAGACCTCCATCTAGCCGGATTACGTACAGGCTGCCATAGCGAGTTATCAAAACTCATGACTTCGCAGATTTTAAACCTACAACCAGAAGATCATTAGGATGATCCTTGAAGATAAGAAGCTTTGTGATTAGAAACTTCATGGAAAAAGCCTATCTATAATCCACTTCTAATATGTAGAAGTTGGTGGAGAAGTACTACTGTGCTTTCATTTATGGTTTTTGGTAATATGAGTAGCTCTCAGGCATCTTAGATGAATTCATGTACAAATTAGAAGTTTTTCAGAGTCCGAAGACTTATAGTGACTATATATGGCATCAGTTTACCTCTATTTTTACGAATTAGCATGATAGTGATTAGTACAATCCAGTAGCTAATCAATGTTTATATAATGAGTGAAATAGATTGAGATATTGATTTTTATTTGTCAGCTCTATTACATTAAAACTTGATGCTCCCATTTCAGTTTTTCTGCAGTTAACCTTTTCGTTTCTTTTAAACTTTGAATTTCCATTTCGAGAAGAATACCGCATTGTAGTTCAGGTATTAGTTCGCTCACATTTGGAAATGCTGAAGTTTGAGTACATCTCCCAAAACAAAACCACAAAGCATACATGAAGTTCATTTACAAGTGAAGTTCAAGTTTAATCTGGAAACTGAACTTCTTTAATGAGATTTTGAGGCACATGATTACCTCCAAAAGAGAAGGTAAATGGAGTCGTTTGGATGCGTTTCCAAAGTTTGTACTCCAACCCCCGTGTTAGTACAGATTCGGCCAGACATCCATAGACTTCCATCAACTCTATTAAGATCCCAAAATAATATACAAGAGTTCTATACACAATGACTATCCGACCGTAAACAAACCCAATTTCAGTAAAACATGGTCCTTTGTCTAAAAAGCCTTCTCCATAAACTTGCTACCTCCTTTCTTTCACCAAAATCAATCAACTCTTTGAACACAACCATTTACACAGGTTCCTCCACGGCGGCACGATATTGTGAAGCCTCGCTACAAACTTAGTAAGGGAGGAAGTTATCATGGCCAACAACAACAACGATGCCATCTGACGTAGATTTTCCTACGAAAATAAACAGCAACTCAAAAGGAACACGAGAAAACCTAGCCCTATTCACCGGGAATCCTGAATGACATGTTGCGATATCAAGTACGACACGATCCCACTGCATAGAGAGTTACAAAATCACCATATTATGAATCACATAAGTTGGGAAAAAGAAGAAAACCTGCAATGAAGAAGATGCCAATAAAACTTCTTCTTGATACTTCTCAACTAATGAGCATATCTCAACAAATCCCTAGAGCCATTGCTTACAAGAACCTCTCCCCCAACTTAAAGATAAAAAAACTGTACAAAATGAAAGGTCAATGATAGTCATTATGTGAGCTGCATTAATTGAAGGGACGTATAAAAAGATGAACAAACTTGGTAAAACAAAAATAAAACATCCCTCATGATATAGGACACATGTCAATAAAAATATCTGCATAATCAGTGTAAAGTCTAGATTTATTTAGTTGGCAATTTGTGGAAATTATGCAAATATGGTATTATTGAGTTGCAACATCAAAGAAGGAATTTTGGTGAAATAAGGAAAGGTTGAAGACTGAATCCGGGAAAGATACATCTAGTCCAAGTTGTATTTGAGTTGGAGAATATATCAGTTCCTATATATGTGGGATTGGATTACGGTTATGGAATTGGAGATGGAATAAACTTCATGTGTGATTGAAAAATGCGGATGGGGTGTATTTACGCCAAGGATGATTTACAGAAAAAGAAGACAGAATATTATGGTATTTGTGATTTATGGAAATCTGAATATTCTGCTATATATTAGGCGTATGGAAGCATAGTTGATTTATGGAACATCTCTATAAATATAGAGTTGTTATTATCGAATATATGGAGATATTGAGATAAGGAAAATCCCTTTATTTATGGAATTTGGATATGCTTCAAGAAGCAGATTTGGAATAGGAATATTATGGAGATAATCATGAAGAATTCAGATCTGCTCATGGACTATATATAGAGGACAAACATGGCTGCATTATTTACGGACTAAATAGAAAAAATCTACACACAGATTTTTTATCTTTCGAGAATTGCAAAGAGCCAGAATTCTATGTTCCAACATACGAACCTGCTGCACAAAGTTCAGAATCATATGCCTTAATTCCTCGGGAGGAGGAGATCCAGCGTCGACGAGTTTCGAGGTCAGAGGGAGTCTGATCAAGGCGGATCGGTAGCAAGGGGAGCTTGCAGGATTCACATTATAGTTAGATAAGATAAATATAATTGTATGGTGTACTTTGTACTGTATCTTTCTGATTAGTGGATTCATTCTGAACTGGGCCAGGCCCCGCAGATGTAGGTGGATTTCACCGAACTGCGTAAACCAAGTCTTGTGTCTTTAATGCTTTACTTTATTGCATACTTGGTTAGATAGGTTATGTTGGAACACAGTAGTGATAATTGAATTAATTAGGTAAAACCAAATTTCAATTGGTATCAGAGCTAAGTCACTTGTTTTACCTTGGTTGTGACAAGGAAAGTGTAATCCGGTTTTACCAATGGCGACCAGAGAAGGAGCGTGAGCTTCTGTGCCTCGGTCACCACTGCTGGAAGGAACAAATTACAATTACTGGAAGGCTCGCATGCGGGTGTTCATAAATTCACTGGATGAATTGGCTTGGTACTATGTTGAAACAGAATGGAAACCTCCTGTTGTTGGAAATTCTGAATGAGGAGAATCTAAGCCTAAAGAGTCGTGGACACCAGGTGAAAGAATGGGAAGCTTGGCGAACTCCAGAGCATTAAATGCCATATTTACTGCAGTAGATGAAGATCAGTTCAAACTCATCTCTATGTGCCAACAAGCAAAGAAAGCATGGGATATCCTACAAACTGTACATGAGATAATATTGTGAGATAGTCAGCACCGGTTTCCTCCATCGTTGTTCTCCTTTCCACATCCTCTTGAAGAAAGCCCTCTGCCATCCAAAGTTCAATCAATTCATCACCATCCATCTGTGCATCTTTAGAATAAACTTAACAATAAACAAAGCATTTCTTGATGTGTGGAGATGGTAAGGAGTCATAGCTCAACTTCCGTATCGGCGTAATCTCACCTTCAACACTCTCGCCAATTTTCAAAACCTTGTTCACCACAATCGAAAGCCAATCCTCCCTCCTTTGTAAACTCAGCAAACCTCCAATGGCATTCGCCGCGAGCAGTAGACCTTGACATTTCTTTACAACCTCCACTTTATAGGCCTGTAACTCTTCCGGATATTCTCCACCTTTAGTTTCCCTTCTACTAAGAATCAACCAACAATCATCGTTTGAAAGCTTACCCAATTGAAAATGGGGTGAAGAAGGTAGATGCAAGATTGGTCGTTGTGTGCAAAGAGTGGTCAAAATACAACAACATCCAGTGATAGAGCTGAGCCCAACCAAAGAATTATGAAGGCTATTCCACAATTGTGAATGCACATTCCACACATTATCTAGAACAAACATAAATCTTTTCCCATTAACCTTATCTTGAATCCCACGAACAATAGCATCTCGACTCGACATTTATACCTTTCCTCCTCCCATCAAAGACTCTAAGACCACCTTCAGAATTTCAACCCCTTCAAATTTATCAGACACACAGATCCAACTTCGTTAACTAAAATGATCCACAATTTTCCCATTATTGTAAATTGATTTAGCCAGCGTTGTCTTTCCTAACCCACCCATACCAACTATAGGAAGAACACAAGCAGGAACACTATCATTAGACGAATCCAACAACAACATATCCACTATCTCCGTCTCTTCCCTGCCTCTTCCAGCAACGAATTGCTCATGAAGAGAGTCGGTTTGTCGACTCGCTGCTCCAACCATAACATGATTATCACGGGTGGAGTAGCGAATCATACACCCTTTTTAACTTAATATCCAGGGCTTCCTGTTTGATGTTTTCCAACTTCTCATTGATACCTCGAACCTTTGAACTCATTCTCACACGAAAAGAGATATCATGCTTGGACAATGAAAAGAATAAGCATACATTCGCCGTCGCACTGCCCTTGTTTCCATACACCTGCCAGCGGATACTCTCGTAGAGAAGCTCATCCAACACATATTCTACTTCGAGAGCTGATACTTCAATGCTCCTGAGCCTGTTCATCACCGTCGGGTTTTCAGACCGCTTCGTATCTTCAACGCTCCTGAAAGCCGAGAGATACACTACAAGGTTTTCACCGTTCTTGGCAACTTGGACGGCTGGCGAACCTGGAGGTAGGGGATCTCGTTTGACAGTAGGAAGCATTGAGTTTCCCCGTGGAATTGAAATGTACAGGTGGATGCTCCCAAAGCAGGGGAATACATTTGCCCTAAGGATATCGAGAAGGATAGGCAGAAATTATTATCCAAAAATTTCAAAAAGTTTTGCCCTAAGGATATCGATTGAGCCAATTTTTAACAAACTTTATTCTTTTATTTTAAAATTTTGGTATAACAAAAATTTCAATTAATCTTTTGATTTTAAAAGATAGTAAAGACATTATTAGAAAATTTACCTCAAAATAATAATAAAATTACTAACCGTCACGAATAAATTTAGAGTAAAATGCTTTGATGACCCTTTGTTCCTTGGAAAGTGCAAATATAATCTTCAAATTTTCAAAAGTGCAGATTTACCCGTGGTCGACCAAAATAGATAAACGTATACCCGAGTGCCCGCTTAAATTAGCAACAATATGAATGGATACAACTGCCCGCTTAAATGACTTTGAGTACAACCACACTATTAAAAAACTCTGGGTTATATTTACACATACCAGAGAACTAAGGATTATATAAGCGCTTAGCTTATAAATTTATTAACTTAATTTATTAATATTTTAAAATAGGCATAAAAGTAAAATATCGATTCTTTCGGTCCAGAGGGTAAAATTCCGAGTTCAGATCGGACCAAATCTTTAAAAAAATTGGAACAACGAGATCGGAATATCATAAAAAAATTGGAACAATGAGATTGGAATATCATATATTCCAGTCTTTACACTCCGATATTGTACGATCCATTTTACCAATCTGAACATCCTTAATTGCATTATGCTTTTGTATGTTTGCTTCGTTTGTGTTATAAGCAGATTATTTCAACCTACCGATTTGTTTTGTTAGCTAAGTATTTCCTCCCCGTTGAAAAAGTAGAGAACCAGTAAAATAAATTAGGGTTAAGTGTTCATATAATCTTATGTTTTGAGGGTTTGTGCTAATATGATCATGTGAAGTTGAAAAGTGCTATTGTAATCCTGTGTTTTGCTAGAATGTGCTAATATAATCCCGGAGGCCTGAATTTGGCCGGAATATGAAATGACTATTATACCCCTATTTTTAAAAAATATCTAAAAATGTAAAAGGACAATTATACCCTCAATTTTCTTCTCTTTCCACGATTTTCTTCTTCTTCCTTGATTTTCTTCTTTCTCCTTCTCCTTCCCTTTCCTCCATTTTGTTCTCCTTCCTCGATTTTATTCTCCTTCCCCGATTCCATTTTCTTCTTCTCTTTTCTTCTCCGTCCTTGATTCCTTTGGCGGGGCTTGGGCGGCGGGGTGTCGATGCTCGTTGCCCGGTGAGGACAAGTGATTTGCGGCGGTGGCGGGATGGGCTCGTTTCCCAGTGGGGCTAGGGTTTAATCGGTGGTTGGGGAAGAGCTGTGGGGCTAGGGTTTCCGTTAATTGGTGGTGGTGGTGGTGGAGGAGCGACGGTGGTGGTAGTGGTAGAGCGATGATGGAGTCTTTGTCCGATGTGCCCTTAGTTTTTCAATTTGTGTTTTGAGCTTTTCAATTTGTGTTTCTTCATCCAATTTTCTGTTTTTGTTTGAGTTTTGAATTGTGATTCTTTGTTGGTCGGTGAGCGATGTTGATGATCGATGATTTCTAATTTTTTTGTGTTTCTGGCGGCAGTGGTGGTGGAGTGGCGGTGGTGGTGGAGTGGCGGTGGCGGTGGCGGTGGTTGTGGTGGTGGAGGAGCGGTGGTGGTGATGGTGGAGCGGCGGTGGTGGTGGAGCAGCGGTGGTGGTGGTGAAGAGTAAGAAGAACCCTAGGGTATTTTAGTCTATCTCTTTGTAATTTGAATGCTATGGGTAATTTAGTCTTTTTAATATTGGTCAGTGCCAAAAATCACTAAGCCAGTGCCGGAATAGTGCCATAAGGTTATATCGGCACTTCTGATGCAAAACACAAGGCTATAATAGCACTTTTCAACTTCACAGGGTCATATTAGCACAAACCTCCAAAATATAGTGTCATATCAGTATTTTGCCCAATAAATTAAAAAGAGGAGAATGGCGTTATATCCTAGATATGATCGACACAACTGATTCCTCGTAGTGGATATTTGTTTTGTTAGCAAGATTCCTCGTTGCTTGTTTCTTGGTACGCCAAATTATATAGTATCCCCGGTATCATGAGAATGTGCATCACTTTATATGAGTGCATTATTCTAATTTGCCTAAGATAACTATATAAGTATTGAATACACAAATAATATCATTGAAATGTATATTTTACACATGTAATTGCTATTCACTTAGTGTGGCAATTCAGAGGCCTAGCTGGAATGAAATAGGAGTCTGCACCTAAAGAATCCAGCATTGAAAAAATGTTTATGGAAGAACTTATGATCTCTGAGGTTGTACTAAGATTTTTCACGTTATGAATGGATAAGAAAATGCAGAATATGAGTGTTTCTAATGCTTAAACCTTATCTTCTTGAGCATAACAGCCAGGAGCATAGCTAGCCCTGGGCAAACTAAGGCAGCAATGATGTGTGTTATACTATGTTCATATTATGTGGGATTATTGTAATTTTATTGAGATATAATTTGCACTTTTAGGTATTTTTGGTGCAAGAATTCATGGATTGTGAAGAATTGAGAGAGAGAGCTATTCGTTGTACTCTTTTTCCCTTAACCAACAGTTTTTCCCACTGGGTTTTCCAAATTAAGATTTTTAATGAGGCATGTGCTCCAATGGAAAATATTCTTATTTTATAAGATATTTTTCCAGGAATGAAGGAAGAGAGGCAAAAGCAAAATTGTTGAAGTTATGGGGTGAAAAGTGAATTATTGAAGAGATGTGAATTTAAAAAAATTAAAGATATTCACTTCCTATATTAATAAGAATTTCAGTATCTCTTTCCAATGAAGTTCCTTAATTTTAGGAATTAGTTATTTAGTTAATATTTTATGATTAAATTATTTTTTTAGTCCCCTGCAAAGTATCTTATACCATGTTTTGGCCCCCGTTTGCAAATCAACCCTTATATAGTACCCCACAAATTCAGAACAATTTGTTTGATCCCCAAAGGTGATTTTCAGGTAAGACTAAATGATTTTCCGGTATTGTCAGGGGTATAATGGTAATTTTACTAATTAAAAAATATTTTCAGTTAAAAATTCTTAATTTTAAAATTTTTCTTTAAAATTCCTAATTAAAAACCATTTTCAATTAAATGGTTTTCCTTCCACCTTTCGTTCCCACCGCATTCTTCTTCCGCCGCCGCCTTCTTCAATTTCCACCGGCAAGCCTCTTCAATTTCCACCACCGCCTTCAAGCCCAGAACGCAATTTTGTGCCATCCTCCACCACCGGCCTTCCACCAAACCCCGCCTTCTTCCGCCGCCTTCTTTTGCCGCCACGCCTTCCACCACTGCCACCGCCACCTTCAATTTCTACCAGCAAGCCACTTCAATTTCCACCGTCGCCTTCAAGCCCAGAACGGAATTTTGTGTCATCCTCCACCACTGGCCTTTCACCAAACCGCCCCCTCCATCGTTAGGGTTTGGTGGAAGTTTTTTTTCCTAGTGAATTCAAATTGGAAGCGGTGGAGAAGCGAAGAAGATGAAGAAATCGAAGTGGCGGAGAAGCGAAGAAGACAAAGACTTTTTAGTTTTATTTTTAAAACTCGGGGGTATAATGGTCATTTTACATATTTTGACCAAATTTACCGTTGACTTCCCTGAAAATCACCTTTGAAGACCAAACAAATCGTTCTGAATTTGTGGGGTACTGTCTGAGGATTAATTTGTAAACATGGACCAAAACATAGTATAAGATATTTTGTAGGAGACCAAAAATTTTTTAATTATATTTTGTTTCTTTCTTCCGCTTGAAGAATCCAAATTAGATTTTTACTTGATTTATTATTTTGAGCAGTCGCACAAAGGTATACGAATACGTTAGGTTTTGCGGAAAATGACACATATATATAGTGGATTGCTATACCACGCCCTGTATTTTACTATCTTCGCCCTAATACGTATACAGTATATATTTTTAATTTAATTTTAATAACTGAATTAAAATTAATTTAGATAATTGTAGTTAGTTAATATTAACTGAATTAATGTAAAAGAAATTCCGCCGCCGCCGGACCACCGGCCGCCGCCGCCGGACCACCGGCCGCCACCGCCGGACCCGGTTCGCCACGGCCTGGGTGCGAGCCGCCGCCGGTCCGCTCGCCACGGCCTGGGCGCGAGCCGTGGCGGTCTCCGCTCGCCACCGCCTGGCCGCGAGCCACCGGCGGTCCGCTCGCCACCGCCTGGCCGCGAGCCGCCGCCGGCCCGCTCGCCACCGACTGGGTGCGAGCCGCCGCCGGTCCGCTCGCCACGGTCTGGGCGCGAGCTGGGCCGGCGCCGCTCGCCGTGCCCTGGGCGCGAGCAGGACCGGCGCCGCTCGCCGTGCCTTGGGCGCAAGCGGAACGGCCCTCCGCTCGCCGCGCATTGGGCGAGAGGCCGACGGAGTCCGGTCGCCAGGCCACGGGCGCGAGCCGGACGTGCCTCCGCTCGCCGTGGCCTGGGCGCGAGCCGTGCCAGGCTGCCTCCCAAATTTCTACTGCTATAAATTAGCACGAATTCTACTGATTTTGAGGGCCCTCGAAATTTTTGCTATCCAAAGACGAGCAAAAATTACTCCAAAAAGGGTGTTAGAAATTCCATGTCTTCGGAGGTAATTTTACTAATTAGTTTTCTGTCCATAAGTAGTTGTTAAATTTAATAATTTTTGCCGTAGAAATTTATGCTCGTCTTTGTGTTTTAATTTATTAACTGTTACGTAGAAATTATTGCACATTTATCTCCTATGAATTTATCTCCTATTAATAGCAGTAACGTTAATTTTGTTGTTAATTTTGTTACGTAATGCTGTTTTTAATTTATCTACAATAATTTTGTAACGTTAATTTTGTTGTTTTGTTAATTTTGTTATTTTGTTAATTATTGTACCGTTAAGTTACGTATTTTTACTTTATTTTGATATTTTAATTTGTTGAACTGTAAGAATGTAATATTAATTCTAGCCACAATGTTATTTCATCAAATAAAATTGTCACATTTTTTTTCCATTACATGTATGTTTTAGCTGTTAATGAGAAATGGCGGAGTGCACCCTTAAGTCCATTAGGAGGACAGTTTGAAATGGATGAATGTAATTTTAGTTTAGGGAGTTAATTTGTGTACGGAAATTTTATAACTGTAATGGCATTTCATGTACTATAATTTTATCTTTATGTTCTCTTCTTTAAGTATATGTTTTAACGTTTTGACTGTAATTTTATCTTTATTCGTTCATATGTAAACGTTAATTGACGACATCATTGTCGTTGGTATAGCAGTTGAGTGTAACTAATTACTTGATGTTTATTGCTGTTTAAGGATGACAATCAGTCATGTGAAGCTGCTGCAGGGCGGAATGGATACTCTCCATTTGCCACCTCAGCTGTGTTCCCAGGTGTTGCCGAGGCTTATTCCTACCTGCAACGGATTGCTCTGCAGGTGGGATTTGAACTTGTCACAGGGTCCTACAAACAGAATAGGAATGGTCCCCTGAGGTTATATTGCATTTGCAATCGAGGCCGAAAGGATAAGGTTGTAGATACGAGCGAATCTGATGTAGTCCGACGGAGTAGCAGCTCGACCAGAAATTGTGACTGCCCATTCGCGATTGTCTTGAAACAGAGCATCACAGGGGATGGTTGGAATGTAGTGCCGTTCAAGGATCCTAGACGAGGGATGCACAACCACTCGTTCTCAGTGTACCCCGAGGGTCATAGGCAGAGCAGCAAGCTCCATGCGGACGCGAAGCAAATGATCAGAGATTTGACAGATTCAGAAACAGCCCCAAGGCATATCAATGCCAGCCTCAGTAATTCGTTTCCGGACCTGCATCAGAACATTAGGCAGGTGTACAATGAGAGATCGGCATATGTAACAGAAAGGCGAGGCGGGCGCAACACAGCGGAGAATTGTTTGCATCTGGCCACCGCGAAAGGGTATGTCACTAGTCACCGCTCAGCAGGTGATGGTACTTTGACTCATTTATTCATGGCCAATCCCGATGCTGTTGTGGCATTTCACACGTTTCCGTGGGTTGTGGCCATCGACTCAACGTACAAGACCAATCGCTACGGCATGCCATTCATTGAGATGGTTGGGATGTCCCCTTGCAACACAAACTTCCTGATTGCCTACGCAATTTTCGTTGACGAAACGGCAGATACCTATGAGTGGGTGCTGAACGCGCTGAAGAACTTGCTTGTGGATGGACCGTTCCCTGAGGTTGTTGTCACCGATCGGGAGATGGGACTGATTAGGCCACTTCGGACTGTGTTTCCAGAATCGAATCATTTGCTCTGCACCTGGCATATTAACAAGGATGTGGAGGCACGTGTTACTGTGCTGACAGGGAATAAGAGGAACGGGGCAGCGTTCAAGAATGGTGCATGGTTCCGGGTTTGCAATGCGTCCACCGTTTCAGGGTACGAAACCGCCTTGGTAGATATGAGGGCTGGATGGTCTTGGAGCGAGGCTGTTATTAGTTACGTTGAGACGGCGTGGCTCACCCCCCATAAGGAGAAATTTGTGAGGGCATGGACGAACAGATTTCTACATTTCGGGAACACAACTACATGCAGGGTCGAAAGTGCACACTCGTCATTGAAAGGGTGGTTACAAACGTCGACTGGTTCACTGGACACGGTATGGAGGCGTGTCGACCTGCAGATAGCCCAGCAGATTACTATGATCAAGACCGGCCTGGAGAAATCAAGAACGTGCATTGGAAGATTGCACCGTAGGGCCCTTTTCAGCAACTTGATCAACAACGTGTCCAAATACTGTCTGGATAAATTGACGGTCGAGTCCGGGAGGATTGATGCACTCGGAGCACAGGTATATGCTTACTGTGGCTGTGTGCTGCGCTCGACACACGGAATACCGTGTGCATGCGTCATGGCAGGGGCAGTTGCTGAAGGAATCCCCTTGTACTTGGACGACATTCATCTGCTGTTTAAGAGCCTGGCATTGGGTGATCACGTGCGGAGCACGGAAAACATTGCGAGGGCCGAACAAGATCAGTCGCGGTTCAACACTCTGTTGGAGGAGCTGGCACGCAGCGACCCTTCGGTCCGCCGACGAGTTTCATCCTACATAGATGCGCAGTTGCGTCCGGAGGAGAGCGGCATTGGTGAGCCGGACAATTGTACTAGTGCACGTGGGAGACCAAGCGAGCAGGTCCCCCGATCAAGATCAACCCGACGTTCACCGAGCTACCACGAGCACGTGAACAGGCGATACGGGAGTAGTTCAAGGTCCCCGGGGCGTGCTTCAGGGAGCGGTCGCCGGCGCGGTAAGTACAAGCACCATTCTTCCTAATGAACGCCGCCTGCACAAGATATTTATCTTAATGTGTTCTCCTGCAGCGACATTCCCGTTCCTCGAAAGTGTCCCCCACATTGTCCGGCGTTACATCGAAGGCTGGAACGATGTCGTGAGTGATGGAAACTGTGGCTTCAGATGCGTTGCTGATGCGTTCCACGTATACGGTAAAGGTAAATGGTCTACAGCGCGTCGGGCAATATTTAACGAGATAGCAACTCATTGGCCTGACTATGTTCCCATATACGGTTCGCAAGATGACGTTGAATTCGCCAGAGCCCGTATACACCACACCAGCGGTCCATGTGGTCCAGAGCATTGGTTTACGGTCATTGCAGACATGTTTCCTGTCGCCACCTACTACAACACGGTTGTAGTTTTATATTACATTTTAGAGAATGGGTCGGCGGACCATTGCTGTATGGTCCTTCCACTGAGGGTAGGTGGGGGCGAGGATGGAACAAGTAGGGAGCTACACATTGTATACGTTCGCAGTGCAAGCCATTTCGTCCGGGTACACGTGAAGGAAAACTGTCCCATGCCCCCCGTGGTTAATATGTGGACCACATTGAGGAAGGCTGATGTCGTAGGTTGGGAGTTACCCTTTCGTAGGAGGATAAGGGCTTGGAGAAGAGCATACTCTGAGAGTAATTAACTGTTGCAACCCAGCGAAACATTTCGGCATGTACGCAACCGTTACAGTTATTATCGAAGCGTCACAATTATTTCGAAAGCGTTACTGTTGTAAAAATTGATGACTTATAAATTTGATATGCACAAACAGTTACCGATTACATAAATGAGCAAACTATGGCAAAACTGTGGGATCATACATAAGCAAACAGTCGACTAAGGAATGGGTCCATAACCGAGCCTGCGATACTCATCGCGATGACTGACAAAAGTCGTCATCAACTCCCTCATGCTGGGGTCGGCGAGTCCATCAACGGTAGCCGAGTCAAACGGATCCAGGGCGCTCATCATGTCACTCAGCATCTGTTGCACAGGAAACAGATTTTACAATAACGAGACAGTACAATGTAATATAATTACTCGAAGCAAACAGTTCGGGAAAACTTACCGATAACTGATGATGTGTCCTGTCCGGTCCACTCGTGGCAGCATGTTCAGGATTTGCGATCAATGGGTGCGAATGAGTCGCGTACCAGTCCTCGTAATCCATGGTACACTCTGATTGGCTCGTGGCTATCGGGAACGCCGCAAGCTGACCGTCATGCCAAGTGTGTGCCATCTCCCATAGGGTCAACTGCAGCCTCCCTGGGTAGGTCACTGAATAGCCGGCTGGATCAGCCGGGCGGGAACAAGGCTCGGGCGCAATTGCAAGACCCCGCGGTATACCCTGTACGAGACCGAACTGGCGCACAACGCGATCTGGCATGTACGCCTCCATTGCGTCGAGGTATCGAATCACGCCGCGGTAGTGAGTCCTCCCCCTCGCAGCCCTAACCACGTCCACTCCATATGGCAACCAATCCACCTGCAAAAAGTTTCACAGACATGTTACGTTTCTATGGAATCCGATCTACCTACTACTGTCGGAATAAGAGTAAAAGCATGGAATTCATACCTGGTCGGGCTGTAAGGCATCCAACTGTCGCCTGATGGCACTGAGCCTCCCCGTACCCCTCCCCGTTTTATCCCCTGTGTGCCACCGACTGGCGCGGCCCGGAAGAGCTGGCAATGTACTCGGTCTCGGCCGAAACATCAGAAAGTACTCGTATATCCATGCTTGAAGCAGCGTGCAACATCCGCATAGGCCGCACGCCTTGGACCGGGACACAATTCCCAACTGCAGATACAAACTGGCCAACGTCGCCGAGCCCCACGACAACTGCGAATCAAGCAGGGGTAGAAGGTTGGCTCTAACCTTATTCCCAGTTTTATCCACAAAAAGCGTGGATGAAAACAGGGTCAGCATGTAGCACATAAATTGGAAGTTCTCGCTCTGCCCCGCCGCTACACACCTCGCCATCAACGATTGGGCATCTATGTTACCCCCGTTCCAGTCTTTCGCGACAAAGGACTCCACGTCTTTCCCAAACAGTTCAGCGCACGCTTCCTCAATAGTCTCCGCCGAAATGGTACTCGCAACAGCGCCACCATCGATGGGAATGCCAAGAATCATCTCAACGTCTTGCATCAGGATGGTCATCTCCCCAAAAGGCATGTGAAACGTGTTCGTGTCCGGCTGCCACCTCTCGACAAAAGCGGATATCAGTGCCATGTCAAGGAACTGGAACATAATCGCAGGCAGGTGGGCCAACCCGGTCGCATGTATCCGGGCCTGTGCAACATCGCTCAGTTCGGGGAGCGTGGCGACTAGCTGCTTGCATAGCGGCGACCGAGCATGGCATCTCAGCACACCTCGCTCTATACCATTCCAAACGTCAACAGCGACGTGTCCTCCGAAGCTTGGTATGACGAGGTCATCTTGCGGGCCACCAGCCATCGGTCCCCGCACTAGCCACGTCTCATCGGCGGGTCGCTTCCTCCTATTCCTCGGTGCCCTTCCGGTGCTAGTCTCATCGGCATTGCACGATCCACCAGAAGACTGTGCGAATTGACCAGCTCTATTCCTCACGGTGTGCCTGGCTCCAACTGCAGCATAACGTTCGATCCCGGCATCCAATGGCACACTCGTTCCAGGTGGCCCATCAGGGGGACATCTGCCGGCAGGTCATAATTCAACTGCCAGTCACTATCGTGACGGATTCCACCAGACGCGAGAATGTTAATCTCCGGACCGTCTCATGTTGGCAGGGGATCGAATGCACGAACGCTCGGTGGAGAAGGCCGCTCCGCTCCTACATCACACTCCTGCGGGCGAGGCGACGGTTCATCCTCGACCACGCGGCCTCTAGCCTGTCTCGCCGAGGCACTAACACCTCTTCGTCGTATGGAACGACCATGGCCGTCAGGTTGACCAGCAGTGCTCATCTACAACACAAGATATGTAATTAGTATAACAACAATTGAATCAAACTGATATGATAAGATAAATTAACATACATTTCAACAACGTGTGAACTAATATTTTCGAACAGTGCATAATTTCAATTTACTAATGGAAACTACATATTCTATAATGCATAGGAAAAAGTGGATATAACATAAAAAAACCCCTTCACAAACAGCAAATTTAATTCTCGTACAATCCCATACAACGAACTACACATTTTTTTAAGTTACAAATTGGAGATTACATTACTAAATAATCTTATTTTTTTACCACATCACACTATTATTAACATTCAAGGAAACAATAGTTAAAACATATCGTAATAGTTTACTACACAATTGTTTACATCGGATTAATAAAGTTTATTTAAATAGAACTATATTCTATTATGTCACATAACTAAATAATTTCCAAAAAACACAATTTCTAAAAAATAATTTCTAAATAATTTCTATTATGTCACATAACTAAATAATTTCTAAAAAACACAATTTCTAAAAAATACAATTTCTAAAATATTATGTCCAAATTTAAACTAAATAATTTCTAAAAAACACAATTTCTTCATTTTAATTCCAAAATTCATTAAATTCCTAATATTAGATTTCTCCAAATTATTATTCTACATCTTAATCTCCTATACTAACCACCAACCCAACATCTAACCACCAACCCAACATCCATTCTACATTTAACAAAATTCTAACAAACCCCAATTCTAACAATTCCGACAAGTTCAACAAAATTCGAATAGATCGGGCAACAATTCGCACGAAAAGTAAAAAAAAATTCCTCCAATACTTACGTTTTCCGGTGGGTTTCCAGCGGCGGGCGGCGGGCGGCGGGCGGCGGGCGGCGGGCGGCGGGCGGCGGGCGGCGGGCGGCGGGCGGCGGGCGGCAGAAATGGAGAGAGGGAAGGGGGAGAGAAATGGAGAGAAAGAAGAAGAAGAAGGAGAGAGAAGAAGAAGAAGGAGAGAAAGAAGAAGGAGGAGGAGAGAAAGAAGAAGGAGGAGTATTTATAACTATTCTTCCATTTTTTTCTTTTTTTTTAAATTCAAAATACGTGTATTTATACGTATTAGGACGAGGATAGTAAAATACATGGCGGGATATAGAAACACCCTATATATACGCAGACATTAGGGTGCATCGTTTTCCGAGCGTAGATACAATTGCCTTCCCATTGTTTGCTCTATTTTATTCCTTGCGCAGATAGTTGTGTTAGGATTCAATACTTGGTTATTTATTTTGTTAGTTAATTCGTCAATCCTGTGTATTATTGGTAGGGATTGTTTTTTTAGTTCAATCATCATCAGTAGCTAATTTATATATTGGCATGGAATAATAAGCATTAGTTTATGAATTGTGAGAGCTAATTGTATTCGTCAATCCTATGTGTTCTTGATTGTTTTTGGTTTAATTTATTCTTAATGTGTTTAAGTCTGGTCAACTTGAATATTATTGGGATAATACTATTTAATTCCACCAATACGTAATCGTTGAAAATGGTTAGTAAGTAGCGAGTTCTTGCGAAAAACAACTAACTAGATAAGACTGTAGTAGCTAGATGGGGAACAATTAAGTGTGCGTTGCTACTTGCGAATATTTGGGTAATTGCTATATCAGGTTCTTTTCATTCTTAATGTTATTGAGATGTGTATCTAGTTTAGCGAATACTTTCCGGGTGTCAACAAGGTAAGGAAGAATTGGGAGGGGTTAGCAAATGTTTGTCGCCCTATAACTGATAGATGCATATGAATTGATTTACCTTTGCGCCTATGATCGATGTTTAACTAATGTGAGTTATTCTGAGCCAATTACCTTATTCATATATTTCATAGATTTTTATATTTCTTAGTGTTCTGATGTGTGTTAATTATATTGTTATTTTATTGGGATTAACTGTGATTTTACTGGATTAATGTGCATTTCAGGTGTTTTATATGTCACAGATCACAGTTTTTGGACTTAAGAGAAATTAGGAGAAAGTTGGTGAAAAGTATTGAAATTATGGAAAATGAAGCAGTCAAAATGGAGAGCAGAACCGTAGCAGATATTTTGGAGCTGATTTTGATGAGATTTGTGGAGATATCTTTGAAAATAATTTGAAGATTTAATTAGATCTTATCTCTTCAAATAATAATTTAAATTGAGAAAGGATTTAATTTAAATGGGGATGAAATTCTCGGTCCAGAGGGGTATATAAGGAGACTTTGACTTGGGTTCTGGGAAATGTAATTTTATTTTTTCTGGAGGAGGCGAGCAGTAGAATAATTTTATTTTCTTTGCTTTGTTTTAAAGAGCAGACTTGACTTTGCTTTTCATTATTTGGAGTTTAGGATTATTGTGAGCATTCTTTCTTGCACCGATTTTCGTGAGATTGAATTTATCAATTTGCCTTCTATCTTTAAAGGCTATCACACCTAGAATTTGCCTTCTTTCTCTCCTTCTCCTAGTGCGCAGATAATCAAAGTTGTTTCTTGATATACACGATTTATTTAGTGGATCGCTATATCTCGCCCTGTATTTTATTATTCTCGCCCTAATACGTATACAGTATTTTTTATTTTTTTATTTTCAATAGGTAAATTAAAATCAATTTAGAAAATTGTAGTTAGTTAATATTAACGAAACGAATTTAGTTAATTAATCTAATTAATTTCCGCCGCCCGACCGCCGCCGCCCGACCGCCGACCGCCGCCGCCCGACCGCCGACCGCCGCCGCCCGACCCGGCTCGCCACGGCCTGGGCGCGAGGCGCCGCCGGTCAGCTCGCCGCCGGTGGACCGCGAGCCGCCGGCGGGCCGGTCGCCGTGGTGTGGGCGCGAGCCATCGCCGGCCCGCTCGCCGGCGTGTGGGCGCGAGCCGTGGCTCGCCGTACGGTGGGCGCGAGCCGCGCGCGGTCCGTTCGCCAGGCCTTGGGCGCGAGCCGGACGCGCCTCGGCTCGCCGTGGGCTGGGCGCGAGCCGTGCCCTTTTTTTTTTTTTTTTTTTTAGCACGAATTCTACTCATTTTGAGGGCACTCGAAATTTTTTGCTATCCAAAACGAGCAAAAATTACTCCGAAAAGGGTGTTAGAAATTCCATGTCTTCGGAGGTAATTTTACTAATTAGTTACGTAGTTGTTAAATTTAATAATTTGTGCCGTAGAAATTTATGCTCGTCTTTGTGCTTTAATTTATTAACTGTTACGTAGAAACTATTGCACATTTATCTCCTATGAATTTATCTCCTATTAATAGCAGTAACGTTAATTTTGTTGCTAATTTTGTTACGTAATGCTGTTTCTAATTTATCTACAATAATTTATGTCCTATTAATTATTGTAACGTTAAGTTACGTACTTTTACGTTATTTTGATATTTTAATTTGTTGTACTGTAAGAATGTAATATTAATTCTAGCCACAATGTTATTTCATTTTTTTCCATTACGTGTATGTTTTAGCTGTTAGGGAGAAAGAAATTTATGCTCATCTTAGTTTTTTAATTTATGCTCATCTGAGTATTTTAATTTATTAATTGTAACGTAAAAATTATTGTAACGTTAATTTTAATTATTGTAACGTTAATTTTAATTATTGTAACGTTAATTTTAATTATTGTAACGTTAATGTTGATGTTTTGTTAATTTTGTTATTTTGTTAATTATTGTGACGTTAATGTTGTTGTTTTGTTAATTTTGTTATTTTGTTAATCATTGTGACGTTAATGTTGTTGTTTTGTTAATTTTGTTGTTTTGTTAATTATTGTAACGTTAATTAAGAGTGAAGCCTCCTATAATCATTTCCAAATTTAAATTAAATAATTTCTAACAATCTCAATTTCTTCGTTTTAGTTCCAAAATTCATTAAATTTCTTATATTAGATTTCTCCGAATTACTCTACATCTTAATCTCCTATTATCTTATGAATTAAATTAATTTAAGAGTGAAGCCTCCTATTTTCTTATATTTACAACTAAACCCCTCATTCGCACGAAAACAAAAAAAATTCGCACGAAAACTAAAAAAAATCCTCCAAAACTTACGTTTTCCGACGATTTTCCGGCGGATTTCCGGTGGGCGGCGGGCGGCGGGCGGCGGGCGGCGGCACCTGGCCGGATGGAATGGAGAGAGGGAAGGGGGAGAGGATTTTAGGGTTTTTAATTTTTATTTTTTAAAAAATATTAATACGTTATACGTATTAGGGCGAGAATAGTAAAATACAGGGCGAGATATAGTAATGCCCTTTATTTATTGATTTCAAGCATTAATCACGTTAGTATGCATGCTTTAGGTTTTGCATATAATCCCCTATTTGTTTCCGTAATATCATCATTATTTTATAGGTAAATTATGATTGGTTACCTTATTCGTTTGATTAGTTTAATTATCATGAGTAGTAAATTCATATATCGGCAGAAAATAATAAATGTTAGTTTATAAATCATGAGACTTAATTGCATTATAATTGATTCTTGCATGTTCTTGATTCTTCTTGGTTGAATTTTATTTCTAATATGTTTAATCCTGATCAACTTTAATGTGTTTAGAATACTGCTATCTAATTTCCGCCAATATGTAATTGTTGGATGGGATTAGTAAGTAGCACAGGCTTGTGAAAAATAGCTAACTAGCTAAGACTGTAATAGCAAGATAGGGAATAACTGAGTGTGCGTTACTATTTGCTTTTACTCTGGTAATTGCTATGTCGGGTTCTTGTAATACTTAATGCTATCAAAATGCGTTCTGCTTTAGCGAATACTTTCTGGGAACATTTTGGTAAGGGACACATTAATTAATTATAATTAGTTGACTGTCGATAAAGTAAGAAAGAATTGGGGGTTAAGCATACCTACTTTCCTATAACCGGTAGATGTGTAGGAATTGATTCATTATTGTGCCTATGATCGATAATAACTAGCATGAATTATTCTTAGCCGATATCATTCATTTATATATTTATTTCTCATTTTTTAGAGTCATCATTTACATTGTGAGTGTTAGTAAAATCACTATATTTGAGGCGTGGTGGCATCACCAAAAAGGTTTTCAAAATTAGTAGGAAAAATAATTATTGATTATTGTTTTTTGCTCCTTGTAGGATTGACCCCGCTTACCATTGTACTGATTAGTATTGATCTAGATTTTCCGGTTATTTGGTCAGTTAAACGACGCTCACCATTTGCATTATTATTTCATATTTATATTAGTTAGTTGCATTATTAGTTGTTAGATAAATATGAAAATTAAGGCGTGGTGGCTACACCAAAAGTGTTTTATATTAGTTGGTATTTTATTATAGTTTTTGCTCTGTTGCTCGTGGGATCGACTCTACTTGCTACTGTACTAATTTCATCATTAGAGTTTGCAGATTATTTTGGTGAGTGAAACGACGTTCACAGAGTAGCCCCGTCACTTTTTATTTTTATAAATTTATTTTAACTTGATCAACAGAAGATTTTGATTGTTGCCATATCATATTTTCATCCATATTCTTCGATTCCCCCAATTTTCACGATTGTTCAATTACTTATTTTGGAAAATATTTGTTCTTGAATGTTGTCGCGGATGATTTTGTTACTAAATTTCTAAATATGAAAACTCGACATGCACACGTTTATTAAATTATTTGCATGACCTTATTTATCACTGATAATAGCCTTATACTTTTTGTTACTTCATGTTAATCAGTGTTTATAAATGAGAGAAATAGGTAGATTGACATTTTTATTCCTGCCAGCTCTATTACGTTAAAACTTGATGCTCTCATTTTAGTTTTTCTCCCGTTAATCTGTTCTGCTTATTTTAAATTTGGATATAAATAATCTATTGAATTTCCAAATCCAGAAGAATATCGCATTGTAGTTCATGTATTAGTTCGCTCAGAGTTTGAAATGGTGAAGCACTTTCTTTTTTAGTACATCGCTAAAGTAGGGAGAGATACAAGTTTAATCTGGAACCTGAACTTTTTTAATAAGCGTGAGGCACATAGTCACTACCTCCAAAAGAGAAGTTAAATGGAGTCGTTTGGACGTGTTTCCAAAGTTTGTACTTCCACCCCGTGCTAGTACAAATCCGGCCAGACATCCATAGACTTCCATCAACTCTATTAGGATCTTGAAATAATATACAAGAGTTCTATACACAATGACTATCCGACCTTAAACAAGACTAATTTCAGTAAAACATGGTCCTTTGTCTAAAAAGGCTTCTCCATAAACTTGCTACCTCATTTGCCTTTTACCAATGTTCCTTCTCGGCTGCGTGATATTGTGAAGTCTTGCTACAAACATAGTAAGGGAAGGAAGTAATCATGGCCAACAACAACCACCACAATGCCATATGGCGTAGATTTTCCTGCGAAAATAAACAGCAACTCAAAAGGAACACAAGAAAACCAAGCCCTATGCACCGAGAATCCAGAATGATATGTTGAGATATCAAATACCACATAATCTCACTTAAAAGAGAGTTATAAAATCACCATATTTAGAGTTTACAAAAGTTTGGAAAAAGAAGAAAACCTGCAATGAAGATGCCAATAGCAATAACAACTCCTTGATACTTCTCAACTAATCCCTAGATACATTGCTTGCCAGAACCTCTCCCCGACTTGCATATAAATTGTTTTGTCCAATTTAGCCCCTAAGAACCACAAAACAAAAGGGACGTGATAATCATTATGTGGGCAACACTGAATGAAAGAATGAAAAGATGAAGAGGCTTGCAAAACAAAAAAAACATCCCTCAGAACATAGCACACATATTAATAAAACCATTTGCATAATTACCATGCTTTAGTTTCATGTAGATGAATTATAAGGATTTGCATATAGGAAGAAGCAAATTATTGCGTAAAATTTCATTAATGATGTTGGAACAAAAATGGAATCCTAAAACGGCACACACAATACCTTATGAAATAGAGAGATTTGACCTACCTCCCAAAATGAAAAGAACACTGGATGTCCATTAGTGATGGAAGTATGGGCAACATTGTCATTTTGATATAAAGATAAGAAGTTGAATAGCGCATGGACTTGATCTTGGTACATCTGTAATACATCGAGGCACTAAACTTTAGTAGCAGCAGTATAAATTCTGAATCTAGATACGCAAAAAAAAAATTAAAAAGAGAAGGTAAAAGTAACACTGGAAAACATACTCTAATACTGAATGGCCTTAAAGATTTGAAATACCTGAAATCTCATGACCCGGACTTTCTCTTAAACTGAAATGCCAATTGTTTTTGAGTTCAGCTCGTAAAGTTCACGCGGACAATGTTTGGAAGCATTACCAAATCGGGTGACATGGAGAGCTTTATTTGGCTTACTGACTATTTTAACAAACACCTAACCCATTAGAGTCTAAAAGGTCTTCTCCACAAACTCAATACCTTCTTTGAACAAGACCATCGACCTAAAGTTCCTCAACCACTGCACAAAATTCTAATGCATCTCTACAAACGCATTCAAGAAGGTACAACAAGAATTCCCCTACACCCTCATAAGTTCTCACTTCGCAATTCATGCAGAATGATATCAAACAACCACGGGCCACATAGTTAGCTTGTGTAGATTTGCCTTTGTGAAAAATTCATTAAGTTCAGAGGAACACCCAAAAATCACACCCATCCATCTGAAATCCTGAAAGACATGTTGCGTTATCAGTTATGGCATGATTTCAAAGAAATTTATAAAATCAACATACTTGGAGTTAATAAAAGTTAGGGAAAAGAAGTATACCTGCATAGTAAGAATACTAATAGTTATAACAACTTCACGATATTTTCCAACTAATTGAAATATATTAGATAAACAATTATTCGATGGATAAAACAATAAAGAAACAATTATTCGATGTAGTCCCTAAGAACCACAGAGCACAAAAGAATGGCCATGGAAGAAAAATCTCAATTCATTTTACATGAAACGAAGGGAATTCATAAGTTCATTAATCATATTCAATTGAGTTTTGCCAAAATTCAAAGGAAAAAGATTCAATCTTAGCTTGTTGCGTCGAAATGGCATTTCTATCCAACTCAAAACTATAAAGAAAAAGCAATCTCCAGGAAGTAAATGAGTATAAGACAATGATCTTTTGCATCAATAAAGCGACAGAATAATCATACTGTGAACTGCATTCAAGGAAGTTTCAAAAGAAATAAAGAAACAAAGAAAAATAATCCAGAGAATTTACCTAGCTATCTTGCAGAGAATATTGGGTGTCCAGAATCAAGGTAGAATGGACGTAGCAAAATAAGCTCAGAAGATTTTGGTGCAACTGCAATACATGGAGGCACTAAACATTAAATTACATAATCTGAAAGTAGGTACTGTATAAAAATTAAAAAGAAAGAGTAACACTAGAAGACATACTCTAATCACGTCGGGTGACCTGAAGATTCGGAAGACATGAAATCTCATGACCCTGACTTTCTCTTAAAAGAGGACAATTCACGATCCATAATGTTTGCAAATTGTTTAGGTGTTCCATGGCATGTGTCGAGGGGAAATGTTGAAGTTTAGGGCAATGATTCAGATCCAATCCTTGTAGAGATGTGAAATTTCCAAACCAATCAGGTAAGCACTCGATTGATTTAAAGCCAGTAAGCGTTAAATCCACCAATGAAGAAAAGTGTTGGAGTTGCGGGGGAAGAAGTGAATTCTCTTGAAGAGACCCATCCAGTTCCAGTTTTTGGAGCGTGGCCGAACAACCTTGCACCAATCCGGACCAATCAAACAACTGTATGGAATCATCTGAGAAGGGCCCAATTTGCAGTTCCTTCAAGTTGGTGAGATGATTGAATCCTCTTGGTATTGCATCGGTGGTGAACAACTTTGGGCAATGAGAAAAGGTAAGTGTTGAGAGAGAAGGAGTTCGTTGTAAATTTATTGGACAGGACAACAACTTCCGACACAACGTAACCGTAAACGACTCGAGGTATGGAAAACACTCTAACGCTGAACATGGAATATCGGTCAAATCATGGCAACGATATATTGCAAGTTCCTTCAGGGACGAGTTGTGCTTGTTTTCAATCACCTCGGAAAGACTAGTCAACCCATCCATATACCATAGTTTTAATATCCCGAGCGAATTACTACTTTTACCAACGATATCTTTGGCCAACGAACCTTGTACCGTTCCTCGTATATTCAATTTTTCAAGTACTGGAAAGGAAGCTGGTGCGGAGGATAGCTGGCAACAATCACGAATTCTCAAGCTCACAAGTTTGGGAAATGCACCACCACCACCATCACCATCATCCAAACGCACAAGTTCGGTGCAATTCTCGCAATCTATCAACTCCAAATTCACCAATGTTGACAAGTTCCCCAGCCATGGAGGAAGTCGCATGCCCATAAATATTTTTTCATATTTAACTGCTGTAGGGTCCTGCTAGGTACAAGACCTTCCAACACACGTTCATCATCACAACTGTTACGAACTGTAGAGCCCCATTCCAATTGCAACTCTATCAGATTTTTCTTTTCAAACAAATTTGCTGATCTTGCTTCTTCTTTACTCTTAACTAGTTCAAGATTACGTATTGTAAGACCGCCTTTAAGATTTATCATGGATCCCAACTCTTCTATTCCATGACCATTCTCCTTTCCCACATTAAAAAACCCCAGAGTTTGAAGACGAGTAAGTCGTCCCATCCTTGGTGCCATTTTGAATTATGTATCAGAAATATAGAGATAGAGATGCCTCAAACTGATCAAATTGCTTAACCCTTGTGGAAGACATTCTAGATTAGAATAATTATCTATTCTCAATGTTTGCAAGTTATAAAGCTTACATAGAGATTTGGGCAAACTTTTTATTTTCTTAACTGAAAGTTGAAGACAGCGAGTTTGTTTTAGCTTGCCAATAGCATTTGGCAACTTCTCCATTTTGTCACTACACAGATGCAGCACACGCGCATGCCTATATTTCAATAACATTTCATCAGATTTGTCACCCTTCCCAATTTGAACTAGTGTTGAATTTGCATTCCATTTCTCTTTTAACTCTTCCTCACCGAGAGCAAGATGCCAACACTTAAGATGTTTGTACTCCCCATCAAATTGTTCCCATTTTGAAATAGCATCTGCAAGGTCATGAACTAGATCGTGCATTTGATACCACCTTTCTTCTACTTTCTCCAGCAATGAACTCTGTAATAATATTGTGAGATAGTCAGCACCAATTTCCTCCATTGTTGTTCTCCCTTCCACGTCCTCGTGAAGAAATCCCTCTGCCATCCAAAGTTCAATCAATTTTTGGCCATGCATTTTGGCATCCTTAGGATAAACCGAACAATAAACATAGCATTTCTTGATGTGTGGAGATGGTAAGGAGTCATAGCTCAACTTCAGTATCGGGGTAATCTCACCTTCAACACTCTCGCCAAATTTCAAAACCTTGTTCACCACAATCGAAAGCCAATCCTCCCTCCTTTGTAAACTCAACAAACCTCCAATGGCATTCGCCGCGAGCAGTAGACCTTGACATTTCTTTACAACCTCCACTTTTTGGACCTGTAACTCTTCCGGCAGTTCTCCACCTTTAGTTGCCCTTCTACTAAGAATCGACCAACAATCATCGTCTGAAAGCTTAGCCAACACAAAGGGGGTGAAGAGGGTAGACACAAGATTGGCCGCTGTGTATAAACGAGTGGTCAAAACACAACAACTTCCAATGACATAGTTGAATCCAACCATAGAATTATGAAGGTCACTCCACAATTGTGAATTCACTTCCCACACATCATCAAGAACAAACAAAAATATCTTCCCGCTAACTTCATCTTGAATCCCACGAACAATAGCATCTCGACTTGACATTTGTATGCTTCCTCCTCCCTTCAAAGACTCTAAAATTCCCTTAAGAATTTCAACCACTTCAAATTTATCAGACACACAGATTCAACTTCATTTACTAAAATGATCCACAATTTTCCCATTATTGTAAATCGATTTAGCCAGCGTTGTCTTTCCTAATCCACCCATACCGACTATAGGAAGAACACAAACAGAAACACTATCATCAGATGAACCCAACAACACCATATCCACTATTTCAGACTCTTCCCTGCCTCTTCCAGCAACGAATGGCTCAGGAAGAGAGTCGGTTTGGCGACTCGCTGCTCCAACCGTAACATGAGTATCAAGGTGGAGCAGTGAATCATACACCCTTTCTAACTTAATATCCAGGGCCTCCTTTTCCAACTTCTCATTAATACCTCGAACCTTAGAACTCATTCTCACACGAAAAGAGATATCATGTTTGGACAAGGAAAAGAATGAGCATACCTTTGCCGCCAGGCCGCCCTTGTTTCCGTACACCTTCCGGTGGAGACTCTCGTAGAGAAGCTCATCCAACACATATTCAACTTCGAGAGCTGCAACTTCAACTTTCCAACACATAATCGGCTCGGAATAACTCACATTAGTTAAACATCAATCATAGGCTCAAAGATAAATCAATTCATATGCATCTATCAGTGGCAAGTATTTGCTAAACCCTCCCAATTCTTTCTTACTTTGTCGACAATTGACCAATTATAATTAATCAATTATTTCTCTTACCAAGATGCTCCCAGAAAGTATTTGCTAAACTAGATACACATCTCAATAGCATTAAGAATGAAAAGAACCCGATACAGCAATTACCCAAGTATTCGCAAGTAGTAACGCACACTTAATTGTTCCCCATCTTGTTATTGCAGTCTTAGCTAGTTAGCTATTTTTTACAAGAACTCGCTAATTACTAACCATTTCTAACGATTACGTATTGGTGGAATTCGATAGCATTATCCCAATAATATTCAAGTTGACCAGACTAAAAAATATTAAAAAATAATTAAACTAAGAACAATCAAGAACACATAAGAATCAATTATAAAATAATTAGGTCTCACGATTCATAAACTAATGCTTATTATTTCATGCCGATATATAAATTAGCCACTCATAATAATTAAACTAAACTAAAAAAATAATATAATTAATAAACATAACCAACGAAAAGCAACTAAACTAACGAAATTAACCAAACCTGATCATTGCATTGAATAAGCAAAGACACATAATTATCTCACAATGAATAACTCCTAGTTTATGTGGTCTTTACCTCCTAGTAACAGAACCTCTCAAAACTGAACTAGAATCAAGGAAGTCAATGAAATAGCTGAACTAAACACTAGAGTACTCCTTGGAATGGGATCAGCTAATTTCTACTTATCCAACTGGACTGGACTTGGCTGCTTACAAGATTTATGGTCCCAGCTACTAACAGTTATACCCACACATTCTACCATCTCAGATTTCATCACTAACAAGTTTTCTTTTCTCTCACAGGTGCAAAACATCCCCATACAGATCATGAACATGCTGCAAGAGGCACAGTGTAACTACAACACTGAAGATAGACCTATTTGGAAAGATTCACCAAATGGCAACTTTCAGTCCAAACATGCCTATCAGGGAGTGATAGAGCACAAGAGAAACCTAGGAGCACTAAAAAAGGTTTGGCATCGAGACTTCAGAAAAAGGTTTCTGTTTTTATGTGAAAACTTGTGAATGATATTTTGCCATTTGATGATATAATTGATTTCTCTATGATCAGCGTGGCATCTAAATGCCTTTCTGCTACAACTTTGATGATATATATCACTTTTTAATGATTGCTATGTGGCTGAGACTATCTGGATATTCTTTGATGGTTTACTTAGAATTGGGCAAAATAGTTTTCATACCATTTTTAATAGACTATCCTTCTACTGGTCTATGACTAGAACTTCAAACATACACACAAATCGTATACACATCATACCATCTTTAGTGTGTTAGCAATTATGGAATGTTAGGAACTCTCTGTTATTTGATAACAGTAAGCCACAGATACCTAAGCTCATAAGGGAAATAGAAAATAATGTTTATATGGAATTTTACACCAATCCTATCCCCAGTAATTTGAGAAATGATACAGAATGGGTTGAGAAAGGTTTGATTCCAAAGGTTACCAAAACCTAAAATTAGTAAAATCAAGTGGGATAGACCACTCAGGAACGACAAAGTAAATACCGATGCTTCATTGAAAGAATCATCCTCAGGCTCACCAGAACTGGCATCAAGCTCATCAGAATCAGCATCAAACTCAAGTTTGGATGATCGAACCGAAAGCCCTGGTCGAACCGTGGTTCAACGGATAACGCGCATTTGAACAAGCTTCAATTAAGCCAAACGGCGTCGTTTAATTATTGGCGGGAATTGGCTCAACCGCCTTTCTTCTGTTTCATTCTCCAGCAGCATTTTTGAGCTGTTTTGTTTGCAAGATTACAGCTGTAAATCAGTTAGTTAGGGAGAGTTGGTTACAAGGAGATGTAGTGTGTATATATAGGTGCATGTACAGCCTTTCATGGTGGATCAATACAATCAGAAAAATTCCCCAAAATATCCTCTTCTTCAACTGCTTCATAACTATGTGCGTTTAGTGTGTGTTCTTGGTGTTCTTCGCCAAGAACGATTTATACAGATTTCTTCAATTTTAACATGGTATCAAAGCTTCTAGGTTGCTTGATTCGATACAGATAAGCTACCCCTGACGATTCTACCGATCAGGACTCAAATTCTACTCCAAAATACTGGTGCGATTTAATTCTGAAGCTGCTGCGATGATGAACTCCAATTCCGATGAAAACTCGGTGATTCAGCCGGAGAAACAGAGAGCAGAAGGTTCCGACGTGAGAAAGAACAAGCAGATCAATGATGATGATTACTACTACAGAATCCGAGCGGAGGATCCACTGTACCTGCAGAACTATGATCAGTCCAATCAAATGCTGGTCACTGAACCTTTGACAGAGGTAAACTACCTATCCTGGAGTCAATCTATGATCACTGCTTTAGAGACAAGAGAGAAGCTAGGGTTTATAACTGGTGAAATTGAAAAACCTGCACCTGAGCATAAGACATATAAACAATGGAAGAGAGTTAACTCTATGGTAACTGCCTGGCTTAAGAACTCATTGTCTAAAGAGATTGCTAGTGGATCTCTGTTTGCATCAAATGCTAGAGATCTGTGGGATGAATTAAAGGATAGATTTGGTGAGAGCAATGGTGCACAGATTTATAACTTGAAGAAAGAAATTAGCAACATAAAATAAGAAGGAGATTCTGTGGCTATCTACTATACAAAACTTAAAGGACTGTGGGATCACTATGCATGCATTAGGCCTAGAAGAAGGTGTAACTGCTGTACTTGTTGCAAGTGTGGATACTATAAGGCTATGGTTGCTGATGAGGATGAAGATAAGATGCATCAGTTTCTCATGGGACTGAATGAAGAATATAGGCCAGTCATTGATCAGATCTTGATGCAAGATCCATTGCCAAACTTAGCAAGAGCATGTGCTATCATAGGCAAGGTTGAAAAGCAAAGGAATGTGCATACCAGCTACCAGGGGACAGGACAAACATCAGCTATGGTAGGAAGGAGGCTGCTGATTGATGGATATGCTGAAAATGATCCTCACAATGCTGTGATGCTGGCCAAAGGAACTGGATATCAGAAAGGAGTAAGCTACTCCAGGGATGGTTTTAAGCAGAAAGTGATAAGGAATCCAGACCTTAAATGTGATCATTGTGGAAAGATAGGCCACACAAAGGAAACATGTTTCAAACTGAAGGGCTTCCCAGACTGGTTCTATGAAAGTAGGGGAGAGAAACCACCACAGAAGGGGAGATATCCTCACAATGCCAATGCTGCTGGAGTTCAAATGCCTGGTACTACTATGCCAGAAGATCAAATGGGAGCCACAAATGGAATGAATATGAATGATGTCATTACTCAGTCAGGACAAGAACAACTGCAGGGAATGCTGGCTAACATGATCCAGCTGGAATTTAGGAAAATGCTGAAAGGGAAAGCACAGGAGCAAGGTGCACCCACAGACTTTGTCAACTTGGCTCATCTGACTGATTTTTTAGGTAGCACTCTATTTCATGTTTGCAATGCTTCAATTTCTAATAACTGTTCTTCCTGGATTATAGATAGTGGAGCAAGTAGTCACATGTGCAGTAACTTGACATTTTTCCATACATATACCAAAGTGCAAATACCTACACCAGTTCATTTACCTGATAACACCACAAAGTATGTGACTGCCATAGGTGAAGTTCACATGCCACATAACCTCAAACTCATTGATTGCCTCCATGTACCCTCATTCCATTTCAATCTTCTGTCTGTCAGCAAACTTTTGAACACTACCTCTATACATGCTGGTTTCTTCAAGTCTTTTTGTCTGTTGCAGGACCTTAAAAGCTCTAAGGTCATTGCTGTTGCAAAGGAAGTGCAAGGTCTCTATGTCCTAGATACTCATTCTTTTTCAGAAGCTACCATTCAAGTTGCTCTACACTACCTCAGTCTCTCATACTTCAGCCAAACTCACCATTCATTGTATGCAAATAAAACTGCCAAGTGTGACTTTCACACATGGCACAGTAGGCTAGGTCATCCTTCTATGGTAGCTCTAAAGCACCTAGTTGAGCATGTATCTGTTTCAATTCCTAGTGATTACACTTGTACAGTTTGTCCTCAAGCAAAACAAAAGAGACTTGAGTTTCCTATTAATGAAGAAGGTTCTGAGCACATTTTAGATTTGCTCCATATTGATCTTTGGGGTCCATACAATGTTTCTACACTCTCAGGAACCAAACACTTCCTCACTATTGTTGATGATTTCAGCAAATACACATGGACCATTTTGGTTAAAACAAATGACTCAGTTCCCTTTTTACTCAAGTCCTTCTTCACTTTCATTCAGAATCAGTTTCAAAAGACTGTCAAGGCCATTAAAACTGATAATGGCACAGAGTTTATTAACACTACCTTTAACACCATTTTGTCTGATCTTGGTATTTTCCACCAGAAAACCTGTTCATATACACCACAGCAAAATGGGACTGTTGAAAGAAAACATCAACATTTGTTGAATGTTGCTAGGTCATTGCTGTTTCAATCTCATTTACCTAAAAGGTTTTGGGGGGAATCCATTCTCACAGCTACCTTTCTTATAAATAGAATACCATCAGCCACACTTTCTTGGAAATCACCCTTTGCCATTTTCATGAATAAGTCACCTGATTATACCTTACTCAGAACTTTTGGATGTTTGTGTTTTGCTTCAGATACTACCCCTCACAAAGATAAACTACAATCCAGAGCCTTTCCCTGCATCTTTGTTGGGTATCCCCCAGACAAAAGAGGTTACAAACTCTTTGACATAACCAGTCAAAAGATAGTAATTTCCAGGGATGTTATATTCCATGAGAACATCTTCCCTTACTCTACCAAATCTTCCTCTACTGCTTCTGTGTCATTGCCTATTGTCCCACCATACTATCACACTGATATCCAAAATCACATTGCTCATCCACATACAGACATCACTCCACCATCTCCTAACCCTCCTCAACTTTCTCACACTCATGTTCCACCTCAAGAGCCTATTGTTGATACCTCACTGCCTTCTGATGATAATGATCTTCCTTGTCATAGTATCATACCACCTGATTCCCCCACTCCACAACTTCAACTCAGGAAGAGTACTAGACATAAGCAAAAACCAGCATGGCATGATGATTTTGTTTTAACCTCCCTTCATGATCCTCACCATCCACCTGATTTTACCCCCTCATATGTGACATTTCTTGCTCAAATATCTAAAATCAAGGAGCCACAGTCATATAGAATTGCTAGCTTGCAGGCTGAATGGATTGCTGCCATGAATACTGAGCTCCAAGCTCTTGAAGAAAATGGAACTTGGGAGCTTGTTCCCTTGCCTACTGGTAAGAAGCCCATTGGATGTAAATGGATATACAAAGTGAAACTATTGTCTGATGGCAGTGTAGACAGATACAAAGCCAGACTAGTGGCAAAAGGATTCAACCAGATAGAGGGGGTGGACTACTTTGATAGTTTTTCCCCAGTTGCTAAAACTGTTACAATCAGACTTTTGCTTGCTCTCACAACAGCAAAGTCATGGCATTTGCACCAGTTGGACATCAATAATGCCTTTCTTCATGGCTATCTGGATGAAGAGGTATACATGGTGCCTCCAGAAGGATACTCCAAAGCCTTACCTCACCAGGTTTGCAAGCTCAAAAGGTCACTCTATGGACTTAAGCAGGCATCAAGGCAGTGGAATTCAGAACTAACCAAGGCCTTGTTATCCTTTGGTTTTGTTCAATCTCCCAATGATTATTGTCTGTTTCTGAAGTCATCTTCTGATCACCAGTTGGCATTGCTGGTTTATGTGGATGATATTCTGGTTGCAGGTTCATCTGAGGCTCATATTCAACAGGTTAAATCCTTTCTGCATTCTAAATTCACCATCAAAGATCTTGGACCTGCCAAGTTCTTCTTGGGATTGGAACTGGCCAGATCTTCATCAGGCATCTATCTCACTCAGAGGAAATATATTACAGATATTGCAGATGATGTTGGTTGCTCAAAAGCCAGAGCCTCATCCACTCCATTTCCTTCCAATTGGGACATGGATGCACCCTCACCACTGCTTGCTGATCCTAGTGCTTACAGAAGGTTAGTTGGAAGACTGTTGTATCTCAATGCCACCAGACCTGATGTGACATATGCAGTTAACCAACTTAGCCAGTTTATGCAATTTCCTACCGAGCATCACATGACTGGTGCCCTTCATGTTGTGAAGTACCTCCACACATATCCCAGTCATGGAGTGTTCTATCCCAGTTCTAATGATCTTCAAGTTTTAGCTTATTGCGATGCAGATTGGGCCAGATGCAAAGACACCAGGATGTCTGTCACTGGTTTCTGCATTTTCCTTGGTCATGCTTTGATTTCCTGGAAGTCTAAGAAACAGCAAACTGTCTCCAGGTCATCAGCTGAATCTGAATACAGGAGCATGGCTCTCACCACCACAGAGTTGCAATGGATTTCCTATCTGTTGTCTGATTTCCAGATCAACTTTCCTCTCCCAATTCCTCTTTGGTGTGACAACAAGGCAGCCATTCACATTGTGGAAAATCCCAAGTTTCATGAACGCACTAAACACATTGAGATTGACTGCCATGTTACCAGAAATCAGTTTAAGGCTGGTTTTCTTACTCCTTGTCCAGTTTCTTCCAAGCTTCAGCTAGCAGACATTTTCACCAAGCCTGTTTGTGCTGAAATCCTCCATTCTTTATTGTTCAAGATGCACTTTCGTGCTCTCCCCAACGTCTATCTTGAGGGGGTGTGAAAGAATCATCCTCAGGCTCACCAGAACTGGCATCAAGCTCATCAGAATCAGCATCAAACTCAAGTTTGGATGATCGAACCGAAAGCCCTGGTCGAACCGTGGTTCAACGGATAACGCGCATTTGAACAAGCTTCAATTAAGCCAAACGGCGTCGTTTAATTATTGGCGGGAATTGGCTCAACCGCCTTTCTTCTGTTTCATTCTCCAGCAGCATTTTTGAGCTGTTTTGTTTGCAAGATTACAGCTGTAAATCAGTTAGTTAGGGAGAGTTGGTTACAAGGAGATGTAGTGTGTATATATAGGTGCATGTACAGCCTTTCATGGTGGATCAATACAATCAGAAAAATTCCCCAAAATATCCTCTTCTTCAACTGCTTCATAACTATGTGCATTTAGTGTGTGTTCTTGGTGTTCTTCGCCAAGAACGATTTATACAGATTTCTTCAATTTTAACATTCATGGACTCAAACTGATGGATCATGTGACCTAGGAGTGATTATCAGAGACACTAATGGTAAATTGATTGATGCTTTTAGTAGAAAAGGCAATGCTATTAGTAGCCTTCATGCAGAACTCTTGGCTATAAAGTTTGCTTTCCAATCAGCTTGTTCCTTAGACCTCAATGGTTACACCATTCAAACTAATAGTGAGATGGCTTTAAATTGTATTCATGAGGCTCCATGGAAACTTTTCCATACAGCCTCTTACTATAAATCTTTAAATATTCATCTCATTACTCAGCACATATACAAACAGGCTAACATGGCGGCTGATCACTTGGCTAAGTTTGCAAAAATTCAGAATCAATCTGATAGATCTTGGCTCTTTCATGATAGACCAGAAGGCTAAAGGCCTATTATATCTTGATTGAATAGGACTTTCTTCAGTTAGAGTTCCAAACCAGAATGAATGATACTCATAATTTTCGTTGTCTTTATCAGATGCAGATCGCACTTGACCGGCAAAACCCTAGCCAAGGCAGAAAATTTCAAGAAAAATGGAGGTACTCTCAAACCATTGCTACTGCATTGCTCAAGCACAACACAAAGAGAAGAAGAACAAAAAAGACTGAACAAAGGGCCGGAAACGAGGGGATTGTTGGAAAATGATAGTTAAAGGGTTGAAATTTGTCAATTTTTTGGCATCGTTTTGAGTGGGACCCAAACATATTTTGGGTCGGTGGATGTCATTTTTGGGTTCTCCTCCGCGAGTACTATAAAATCGACTATTTAAACTCTCAAAACATATCAAGGGTGAATGAGATATGGATGTTTGAAATATCACTCTTGAAAGAGAAAAATTAGGCGAAAATTAGCTCAGATTAATTTTTCTCTGGACTGTCCAAAATGTGCATGGACCGCATGGAAGTCTCTGGAAGGCCCAACCGCATAGTATATATGGAATTGCTTGTGTGTAATTTTTAAGAGATAAAAACAAAATACTTCCATATTTTGTGAGATATCTTGTCTTAAATAAATATGCAGTTTAGCATGTTTAATACGATGAAGAATATTTGTGCAAATATTTCTTCCTTTTCCAGCAGATTTGATTCGAGTATTCATGGAATATCTCGGATTTGGTGAGTTGGTGATTGGAGAATATTCCTCTCTAATTGCAGAAAAATCAGAATGTCATGTTTCCATGATTAGGGTCTCTTAGAGCAGTATAAATAAAGTCTCTAAGTCAGTCACAAAATTTTGCACAATTTTTCAAGTCCCTCCATATACTAAACTTGAGTCTTCTTTCTGTCTTTCTCGAAGTTTTCATCCGTTCTCTATCGAGGTGATAGTCCTTCGGGCCTTGCGTGAATCTGAGGTAACTCTTACGTGTTGATTGTTACCTTGGATGGTTTTACCCTAGGGAACGATGTCCACGACGGGACTCATTCGTTTCAAGGGCAGCGAGTTTACTCGTGACTCCATCAATTTCTTATTGATTGAAACGTGATTTATTTCTCCCGTGTATTGCTTTAATTATTCGTAATTTAAACTTTCTGATTGTATGCCTGAATAATTAATAAAAGTATATTATTCACATATGTAAATTGCTTGTTCAATTTTCATTATTTAATTTTTGCATGATAAAATCAATATATGTCCAACAGATACCATGATAAGCTCTGATACCATGATAAAATATAAAAAGACTTTATTATTGGTGCATTGATATCACATTAATAACACATATCATCAATAATGAGGATTACAATATATAGGATTACAAACTAAAATTGAACATAAATAAGATTATAATTCTATAAAAAATTAACATCTATAATCTAACTTACAAGAAAATTAATTCTATAAGATAACTACTATTTATAACCTTTCCTATATTTCCTTAAAAAAACACCAATCCCTTTCGGTAACACACCACATATGACCAATCTTTCCAGCATTGTTATAAACATTTACACAACTCAATCCTGTATTCATCGTGTTTGATCATGGAACCTTATTATATTTACCTAAAAAAAAAAACTAAATTCTTAGAGTTGTGGATTTAAGTGCCACGTCGTCATCAATTTTTTTTATTAATATTAGGTAAGAAAAAACTACAAATAACAAAATGATATTTGAGAATTATTTTTTTAATGCCACATCACCATCTCTAATAAAAATATTTAAAAATTTATTTATATTTTATAAAATACCAATATCATGCAAATTAAAATTATATTGTATTGACTATATAAATATAAAATAAATATGTTTATTCTTTCATCCATAATAATATTTTATATAAAATTTATATTGGTTTAAAATTATCAAGATTGATCAATATCATAATATTTTCTTAAAAAACTATATTTGATCCTTATTTCAAAAATATTTTAAAATATATTCAACGATGTCCACTCTAAGTTGATGATGATGTTCCGATCCCGAATCTACAAGTGTCGATGGATTGAAGTTTGAAATTCTTGAATTAACCTTTCTGTGACTTTCATATTTGAACTTTGATCTTCCGAATCCCAATATAATAGATTATGTGATATAAAAATAGAAAATACATTAAAATAGAAAATATTTAAATTTTAAAAAACAAATAATCTCATTTATAAAAAAATTTACATAATCAAAATTAAACTTTGATTATAATCCAGTCAAATTAAAATTATAAAATAAGCCATGCGAATAGTCCATCATTGATTGGTTGGTTTTTCACAAATAAAGTGGTACAAACTCCTTAATTAAGAAGCAACTCCTTAGTAAGGAATGATTCTTAAATCTCCACAATGGTCCTCCTTAAATGAGTGCTCCTTATTAGGAAAAATAAGGTTAAGGAGCTACCATTGTAGATGCTCTTAGAACATCTTCAATGGTAAGCTACAAGGGGTTGTAGTTTGACTTGTCATGTCATCTTTTCAAGCTAATAGTGTGGCAAGCTAAAACTCCCACAATGGTAACCTACATTTATGTGTAGCTAGTAGATAGGTCTCACATGATTTTAATATAATTTTATTATAAACATAATTTTATACAATTTATTTACATGAGTAAATATATATAACTTTATTTACTTTCTTATAAAAACAATATTATAATAATTTAAATTTATAGAAATTCTTATAAAATAATAACACCTTTAAACCATGCAAGTATTATATATATATATATATATATATATATATATATTATAGTGTGTTTTTCCAATGTGCAACAACTAGGAAGAAAATGAATACTTTATAACTTTTGAATTTTCCATGTTTAATATTTCATGGATCGATGCAATAACGTCTCTTCTACGTACTATTGGATGCACTACTGTTTGAAAATTGGAATGCACGTAGAATGTATCTATAAATAACTCTTTTACGAGTTCAACTGGTATCGAGCTATAATATCAAGTTAGAAATATCAAGTTCTGATAACAATTTCGTTAGTATGTTGCATTTCATCAGTATTCTGATGAAGATTATAGCAAACGATCTAACCAAATTATATGTGAAATACGCTTTCTGCATTTAAATCATTAAATGCAGTAGACATCAAGCAACTTGCTCTCACAAGCTACAGCTGGCTGGAAGCTGATGATGTGGACTCTGCAATAATGGTGGGTAGCCCAACTGCAATTTGTGGAATTTTGCAAGCAGATCCAAAAACATCACCGTGGGAGATGCTCTTATTGTCACTTGGTATGTATAAATGTGGAAACATAGTTTTTTGAGCTGAATATGCAAAATGTTAGGAATACTCCTCAAATTCTAAATATAATGAGAATTGATTTAGAGGTCTTTATTCTAGATGGGCTAAGAGAGTTAGGCCCAATAGAATTAGATTTAGGGTTATGGTAGGGTTTTAGTATAAATATCTTATATTTGTGCTATAGCCACCATATATGAGTGATAGAAAGTTTGTGGTCGATTGGAGAGAATAGAATTGAGTGTTGAGAGACCTTGTGTGTTGAGGGATAAAACATACATTGTAAACCCTTTCTATTTTCTAGTGGATTGGAATCATTTGATTCTCATGGTTTTTCCTGATTTTGGTTTTCCACGTAAAAATTCACGTGTTTGCTCTTTTAATTACTGATTGTGTCTTGTCTTGGGAGTAAAGAAGGAATTTTCAATCTTGACAAGGTGAAGGTCGAGGTTAAAATCCCCAACATCTGATATTAGAGCTAGATTGAAGGAGATATAGTGAAAGAGGATTTTTTTTTTAATTTCCTGGCGCTGCTTTGGTAAATCGGAATTATCTCATGAAAATCTTACCGTTGAAATTGGCTGAAAATTTATAAGGCATTCCTAGTTCGTGTATCTACAATGAACGGTGGAAATTGAGTTTTGAGGTGTGGAAGTATAGCAGATTTTTTTTGGGCAGAAGCTGTGACATTTGGTGATTTCGTTTCCTCTTCTTGTTGTTTTTTGTTGTAGTTGTAATTATTTGAAAATTTTGAAAAGATGTTGGAAACGAGATTTTAGATGCCTCATATCGATGGAAAGATTGATTTTACTATATGGCAGAGTATCATGCAATATGCACTTATGGGGGATAATCTAGATCAAACTCTCAAGGATGAAAAACCTGAAGTAACGATCGATCACGCCTAGGCTAATATGAAGAGTAAAGATCTTAGTACGATCTGATTGGCACTTGCTCCTTAAATCAAATATAGTGTCATCAGGGAGGAGACACCAAAGGGCATTTGGGACAAATTAATGAGTGTTTATGCTTCAAAATCATTAATCAACTTATTGTGCATAAAGATAGACTTCTACACACTAAAGATGTAGGAATGAGGTAATATTCATGATCATATTAATAACTTTAGTCAAATAGTATGTCGACTTCAAAACACGGGGGTGGGGGCGGGAGGGAAGTCGATAGTGAAGTACAAGCTTTGTTGTTACTAGCATCTCTGTCATTGTCTTATAAACATGTTGTGCAATCTATGTTGGTTGGGAGGACCACTCTTAAGTTTGATAAAGTGGTTGCTCAATTAAGGGATAATAATAAGATAATGGGAAAGAACAACATGTCTAATAGGAATGAAATGCAAGCTACTGCAGGTGCAAGGGTTCCAAATCAAGGGAGGAATCATTTTATGGAGGGGGTGGACTATGGCGGAAGATCCCAATCGAAAGACTTCAATAATATTGTTAAGTGTTTCTACTGTGGAGAAAAGGGTCACATCCAATCTAGATGTCCTGCCATGGTGGAGAATTTGAAAAGCTTAAGAAAGATGAAGGCAAAGAGAAGGTTAAAAAGAATGATAACTCTACGAACTTGGTGATTCAAGATGATCATGATGACTTGTATATGATGAAGAGCAATGGGTCGAAAGACTCGAGTTGGGTGTTGGATTGTGCATCTTCTATGCACATTTGTCGCAATAAATATTCTTTTGAAACTTTGCAGGTTAGTGGAGATTTTGGTCACGTGATTATTAGAAATGGTGAGAAGATAAAGATTGAGGGTGTTGTCATTGCACGCTTCAAGAATAACAATGACATTGTTAAGAGATTATTTGATGTGAAGTATGTACCAGGCTGTGGTAATAAGATAATTTTATTGGGCAAGTTATGTTTGCGAGGGTGCAGGTTCACTGGTGACAATGATTTCTGCAAGATGTTTAAGGAAGGTAAGGTGATCATAAAATGAGTGTGAAGTGATCATAATCTTTTTTTTATGTTGGAGGTAGGAGCAATGAGTCTTGCAATAAACTGGCATTCGCAAGGATGAGTTGAAGCCAAAGAAGAAGATGCAATTCACATGCGTTGAAGATGTTGTATTTGGGATATTGAGTCGAGGGGCGGATTGTTCAGAATACTCCTCGAAGTCCAAATATAATGAGAATTGAGTTAAATGTCTTTATTCTAGATGGGCAAGGAGAAGTAGGCCCAATAGAGTTAGAGCTAGGGTTATGGTAGAGTTTTAATATAAATATTTTAATTTGTGCTATAGCCACCATGTGTGAGTGATAGAACGTTTGTGGTTGATTAGAGAGAATATAATTGAGCATTGAGAGACATTATGTGTTGAGAGATAAAACATACATTATAATTCTTTTTTATTTTCTAGTGGATTTGAATCATTTGATTCCTATGGTTTTTTCCGACCTTCTTCACGTAAAAAATCGTGTTTTTTTTCTTTTAATTACTAATTGTGTCTTGTCCTAGGAGTAAATGAGGAAGTTTTAATTTTGACAATGTGAAGGTCGAAGTTAAAATCTATGACACAAAAGACTCAAATAGTACGTGTCAATATTACCAATGTATGATCAACATTCAAGAGAAGTTAAGGGAGAACTTAATTGGGGAATGAAGAAGAACATCCACGATGAAGAAAAGTTGTTTATAAGATTCTCATTCCTAAAACCAATTGATCCTGAAAATTCCTTACGAAAGATTTGAGCCAATATTCCCACACTGTTGAACTTTAGTTCTCTCCAAGCTATTTGCAATTTTCCAAAACTAAGCATGCATATACCGGTGGATGATGAATTAGATGTTTGAACAGACTAAAAGTGAAAACGGAAGAGCTGGGTGTTGGGAAATATTGAATAAATCATAAACGTAATATTGTGGAATATCAATTATGAAAATCCCAACCTCGTGCATGTAACTAATTTTAATCCATCAACACAAAAGATTACCTTAATTTGCAGCAAGATTTACCATCAGATCTGTTCAACCATGAAGACGAGAATCTTAGGTGTAATCCTTTTATGTGCATCCACATCGCATGATCAGATTATCTATATTCCTGCCATCTTAGAACAAAGATTAGTAAGCAAAGATCTCATCTTCCTTCTTTCCTTGAATGTGAGCTTGGTTTTATGAGGATGGTAGAATTAATGTATATGTCATTTCAATCTTCCAGGGTTCTAATAAATTGTCATAACTTTATTTCTGTATGTTATACATTTTGGTCCTTATCATGATGTTGAGGAGTCCCATCTTTTCAACCAAAACTTTTAAGAGATGCCTTGAGGCTGGAGTATGAAGCAAACGGACATAAACATTAGGAGGGGGGGTGCTCACATAAAAATAGTGTAATTGATCTAATTAGTTAGACCGTGTACATCGGCGAAATTGTTCTAAAATTATTTTTGTGGTTTTAATTTATTCAATTTTCAATATCTCTCTTCCATTATATCAATTGAAACCACAAAGAAATTACTCAATTTTTACTCCCACAATGGTTGAAACCGGCCACTATGAAACCACTACATGGACCCACTTGATTTTATCTTTCCTACTCATTAATTTTATCTTCAATATTTAATTTAAATAAATTTTCCTACTAAAAAATAATTGAAATATATTTAATAATACACTTGTAATTTTTTAATTGAATTTTGTCTCTAAATTAAATTAAATTTAATATATTATTGTATAAAACATAATTAAAAGAACCATATATTTTTATTAAAGAATGTAATATCAATTTTTAAAAAGAATCAAAATTTAATTTCAATTTTAAAAAACCAGAATTTTAAGATTTTTTTAAAATTTTTAAAAATACATAATTAAATTTTTATTTTGAAAAATTCTGTTTAAAACAAATTAGTTGAGACGCGTGGCACCACATAATTGGGCCATGTGTCCCATTCAGGGCAAAACATTTGACCGGGCAGCTGGTTACCACGTGTCCCAATCAAGGTGCAACACGTGGCACAGCTGAATAAAGAACATGGTCCACGCTGACACACGACCCCCCTGCTTCACGTGAGTTTTGACCGAAACCAAATGGGAACGGTTTTAATTTTCTGGAACCGCAACTGCTTTGAAACCTGCACTATGGGGTTTCAAAGTTTCAGTTCGGTTTCAGACTGGTTTCAGTTCCAAACTGAAACTACTCTGGAACCCCCTTTGCACATGCTCCACTAGATGAGAAAGATCTATTAAAGGTACCGTTCTAAATCAAAAGCGGTTCTAAATTAATTAAAGGTGGTTCTGCCTTTAATGGTAATCGATTAAAGGCGGTTCCACCTTTATAACCGCCTTTAATTGATGTCCAAAAGCATTTTCGAGTTCAGAAATGGCACATTTCTGAGTTCGGATATTGTTTTCTAGGTCACCTTTTCATTGTAAAGGCAGTTCTAATTAGAACTGCCTTTAATGGGCTGAAACCCATACTTAGCCATTTCTTGGTCGAAACCGTTCCTCTCTATTTTCATTCTTCGGCCCGCCTAAATCCTATTTTCATTCTCCTATTCAGTTCTCACATTCTCTCCTTATTGGGTGTCTCCTCTTTCCACACCTCACCCCACCACCAGCACTTCACCCCTTCGCCGCCTCACCCTCCGTCCGCCGCTGAACCCTTGTCTCACACCATCGCACTGGAGTCGACACTAATTGATGTTGCTGTTGTGTTAAATGTTGTCATCAACTTTTTTTCATTAGGGTTTCCAGATCTGGTTTGTGGTTTCCGGCAGCTATTTTTTTGGAAGGCAAGAAAGAGTTTTAGAGTTCGGAAACTGATTAAAGGCGGTTCCTCGTGCAAATTAAAGGCAGTTCTTGAAACCGCCTTCTTTTCAGATTGATTAAAGACACAATCATTAAAGGCACAAAAAAGTGTCTTTAAATTGCCGATAAAACCGCATTTAATTGGTCATTCCTATACTAGTGAATCTTACTAATGCATTTGAGTAGTGATCCTATATTAGCTACCAATAATGAAAAATCCACAAAACACCTAGCATAAAATCAAAAGATTGAAGTTAGTATAGCAAAGAAGGGAACTCAGACACATATCAGAATCAAAATGAAGCACACCAATGATAGTCAAACCAAATACCATCTTATTTTTTCTTTCAAAACCAAATACAACATAATCAAAAGAAGATAAATATATCCAACAAGAAAACCCATAAAATTCAAATTGTAGTGAAAGACTCTAGATGAAAAAGTCTTGAAGTAGGGTACGCTTTGAGAAAGAAGATGGAGCACAAAGTAACAGGAAACCTTGTGTTATATATTATTGAGAAAAAAGTGTTTTTATAACCCTACCTAGTTGTCATAAGTGCCAATATAACCTTTCAATATTCGAAAGTGCCCATATAACCCTATATAGTTAGTGAAAGTGCCAATATAACCCTATATAGTTGGTGAAAGTGCCAATATAACCCTATAAGTTTTAAGGATGTGCTGATATAACCCAACAAACATTAGAAATGTGCTGATATAACCCTACAAACATTAGAAATGTGCTAATATAACCCAATAAGATGGCATAATGTGCTGATATAACCCTACCTAATTTCAACGAACTATGGCATTCCGGCTAACTATAAGGGTACAATTGTCCACCCAATTTCAGAGTTAGTCCAAAGGGTATTTTGGTCAATTTACATAGAGCCAACGCTGAAAATTTGAGGTCAATGCCAGAAATGGGGTCTAAGGGTTATATTGGCACTTTCATTAACTAGTTAGGGTTATATTTGCACTAAAAATTATCACAGGGTTATATTGGCATTTACTCAAGTAGATAGGGTTATGTTGGCACTTATCCCTATTATTAATCCAATGGTTTTTCTAAAAGGTATCACATTTACAAATTATTGTATTGGGAGATCGTCGTCATATCTCTCAAAATTAAATTTATAAGCCATAATCTTCATATCTACAACTAAGTAGATAATGGAAAGTTTGGGTCGTCCACGAAGAAGAGGGATATTTCTAAAGGTTTAAACATATAAAGTTGATAATAAACTAGACGTAAATATATATATATATATAGAGATATATAAGTAGGTAAATTGGGGGGGGGGGCAATCAATATCCACTTTCAAACCTCATGTAGATCATTGAACTATTCACTCATTCCATCACATTCATTACCTACAGGGAATGCTACTTCCCAATTGAAGATCAACATTCATTCCTTCTTAATAGTAATTTGCAAACGCAATCAACGATATTTTGCAAACCTCATTGATAATCACTTCAGGCAAACCACACCATAAAGGTATTTCATCAATGTCATTATACATGAAGGACCATAGATTTGATAACAACAAGCCTTCTACCAAAGACATAGCAATTTAACCAAACATAGCATTCATTTGGCAAAACCTAGAACAAACCACATTCAAGATTCAACCTTTCATTGCGTCTATATGATAAATATGAGAACAATCCACATTAACATACTTATCTATCAAGAATCACAACAAATTATACACAAGAAGTTCTAATTCCATGTTCTTGGATTTTCATGTCATATGAGCTAAGAAATTGACCTTTTTTGTAACACCCTAACACTTCAATCATACAAACATTTCATATTCTCAAACAACCCATGGCATAAATGAAGTAAAACATAGCATTAAGAACACATGAATGCTAATATAACAAAAGCTTCAAGAAATAGTGAAATAGAGGTTCTTACTACATAGGTGTGGAAGTTTCAATCAATTGCTCCCAAGTACAAAACTAAACTAGATAATCAAAACACATGATTAACCTACAAAAACTAAGAAAAGAAAGAAGAAAACTAGGATTTTGAAATCCAGAAAATCGCAGGAAAAAGAAGAGAGAAAGAGAGAGAAGATAAGGTTTGATATATATAGTACAAAAAGTAGAAAAAAGTTCTGGCCACACGTCCGTTGCGACTCGCTACCAATCTTTCGCGAGTCACGGCCGAGCCAAGTTTCACCATCTTGATTTCTTTCTTCTTTTTGTTTCAAGCCCTCCTCTCACTTAACTTATCTTTAATGCTTCAATATGTAAGATGGTGGAGGAATGAGTGGAGGTGTGGTGGTTCTTGGGAGTATTAGGTAGAGGAGAAGAAAGGATTATGCAGTGTTTAAGCACAGTTGAAAAGCCGGTCTCTCCATCGCGACTCGCGACGATCTCTTTCGTGACTCGTGACAAAGCCTTCACGACTTGCAATAAGTTGGACATGTGAGCTCACTTCTTTCAAAAACAATTCTGATTCCTTTGTGATTCACGATGCCCAAGTCGCGACTCATGACAAGTTGGTGCTGGGAGTTCATTTTTGCTACCCTGTTGGTCGCGACTCGCGACAGACAGGGTTTCCCAACACTTAAAAAAATTCTTACCAAGCTTTCTGCCCTTTCTCATGGATCTCATTCCTTCATTTCCTCCGATGTAATGCGCTTCACTTTGCTACAAAATCGCAGAAAAACACACTGTGGAAAGAACAAGATAAAACAACAAAAAATAATCAACAAAAACCAAAATAAAAGCATAATTTATTTACGTTGTCGGCACAACATAGCTCCGTATGTTTAAGGTCATCGGCACGACCCTAATGTTATCCATATGGTGAAAGTTTGAACCCCTTCACTATGAGCATCCAAAAGTAGAGAGGTGGGGCGCAAAACTTTCAAGAGGAAAGTTTTGTGGAGGTGGAGTTAGTTTCAAAGGAGTAGGGTAGTTAGGAAGCTTGGGATAGTCTTTTGGCTCCTCTATTATCTCCTTCAAAACTTCCGGAAATGGTGGAGTTGGTTCACTAGGTGGGGGTATGGGTGATGATGTAAAGAATAATGAATGTAGCACAATCACCTCTTCCTCTACTTCATTGTCTTCCACAACCGACTCCTCATCCCCTTCGAACTCAAACTCATTTCTAATGGTGACCTCACTCACCGGATCTTCGAGTTCAACTTAGGATGGTATATTTTTGGAATCATGAGCTTCCATTTGGAACACCGCTTCCAATATATTCCTCACATGCCCCTCAATAGCCTCAACACTAGAGGAGACCCGTGCATCTGGTTCCTCACTAGTATTGGCTAAGTTGTTCAAGTTTACTATTGCATTCATGACTTCCTCACATGTCGACCTAGAACTTTCTTGGTGGGCTTGGTTTTAGTGCATGGTATGAGATGGTGTGATTTCTCGTGATGAATCATGTATTACTACTCAAAATAAATAGAATACAAAAGAATGCTAGTACTCCCTCCGTTTCACTAAGGCACACTAGGTTTAAGCTCTTGAATTAATGTGAAGAAAATGAGAGGTTGAAATTGAGTGTAGAAAGTAAAAAAGTAGAATGAGTGGATGGGATGGTAGGAATCTTGCAAAAAATGGAAAGTTTAACATTTTTAAAATAAATATCCCAATAAGACAAGTGTGTCACTCTTAGTTAAACGAAGGGAGTACTAGTATGTCTCTTGTCTAGTTAACAACTTTATTTATAACAAATCAAATCTATTCAGATACTTTATTTATTCTAATAGGAGCAACCAACAAATTTGGATATGTTATTTTATATTGTTTATGCGTGAGTATTATAGAATTGAACCACTAATTTATCGTTTATGCCAACACAAGCAAGTAAAGAGCGCAGTTTAATGGAATGAGTAGTCAAATTTGAGTTTAGAGTTTAACTAGTATTCCAAAAGTCAGAGACGTGTGCCAAAATTTGATTTTTATGGCATTGCAATCTGCAAGTGTTTCGAAATTGGACGTGATTGCCTTCAAAATTCTTGAGCATCCTTGAAAACCATGTTGCTAGTTTTTTTATAATTTTTTTTCACAAGTTCTAGAATTTAATTTTAATTTGGTCGGAATAATTTGCAAAACAACACATGGAGGGAATGAAATACACGAATTACGAAACACATCATAAATCTAACCAAGTTGCATGGTTTGGTAAACCACTCAAATTCCAATAGAAATAACATTGAGGGGGCAAAATTCAAAGGAGCACAATTTGAATCAAGACCAAGACAAAGCCAAAAAAGTCAAAATATGACACATCTAACCAAGATTAGTACTTTTATTTTACAAAAAGAAAGATAAATAGTTACTTATTCAATCCAAATTTTCACATGCGAACTTTTATCACGACTAATTAACTAATCCAACTCAATCTTGATTCCACCAATAGTGACGTCACCACACCCAACCCGTGGAACCAAAGTCACCAAAACATGATCATCATCTTCCGCATCCATGTCCTCCAAGATCTCCGTCAACGACAACGTTAAATCACTCTTAATCTGCTTTCTCTCCTTCCCCTCCTTCTTCCCGTGTTCGTGGCTGTGAGGCACGTTCACGAAGCTCCCCGCGAACTCGGTGTTCTGCGGGGTGCTCTTCGGGTCATCCTCGTCGTTGATAAACACATCAAACTTCGCGAACTTATCCCTCCCGACAGCGATCTTCTGCACGACCAGAATCTCGTCCTTCTCATCTTTCTCCGCCTTGGACCGCTTCTTCTTGCTCGGCCTCTTCACCATGATTCGAACCGGTTTGTCGAGCTTCAATGGGAAACGAGGAGCTGCGTGATCTTCAGGCGCTGCATTTGCTGACGCCAGCTTCCTCAGCTGCCTCGCCGCGGTTGAAACCCTAGGTGTCGGACGGGAGTTCAGCCATGGAACATCTACGTCCTGGTACCGGTAACCGAGCTTGGTGGAATCCAGGCAATCTCGTACTCGGACTCGGACCATCTGAGCATTTTCGTCGTAGAAAAGGAACGAGGTGTCGAGCCAGTCGGTGTCGGTTATGTCCTGACGCCGGGAACCTCCGAGTAAGGGACCTTTCCATACGGACCACAATCTATCGATGTTCGAATGATGAGCGTAGAAAAGAGGATCCCTCGCAGCTGAGTAGAAGTTCCCCATGTTTTCGATATTCGGCTGATTCCTATCCCCGGACCAAACATGGACGGGACCGTGAGGGATGTTCTCAATCGAGCCGCTGCCTCCTGGATTCCCCCCGGCGCGATAAGTGCCCCCGAAGAACAACCGCGAGGTCCTGGAATTCGACACCATTTGCCTATACATGATGGTCAGATTCTGCGACACTTGTTCGCGGTTGTTGAGGTTGGAATCGCTGCCATTGAAGTCCAGGTCGAGGGTGTAGGGAGGCTGATGAACAGCATCCCTAAACGCGTCGTAAAGTGCGGAGCTCCGATCAGCGTAAGAGGCCGGCATTGTCATCCCTCCCGGAGCATCCCAGTTCCAGAACGGCATCGCGAAAGTCGGGTCATCCAACAGCTTCCCGCATATCCTCTCGAAGAAGTACAGGTAAAGCCGATGAAACGGCATGAAAAGCCAGGATCCATGAACCTGGAACTCAACGTTCGGGAACCCAACCTGATCCAGAGCGCCATTGCAGTAAGCGCAATGAACATTAGCCTGCTGAGTGAAGCTCCTCGGGTCAGAATTGGGTAGAGCTTTCATCAGCTGTATAGCCCTCTTGTACTTGTCGTAGTAGGCCTGATTCGCCAGGTGAGCGGCCGGCCTGACCCGAACAGTGGACACCGTCGGGAGCCTGAAGTCCACGATGCTCGATGGCGTCGGGGGGCAGCAGTTGGTGGGTAATGTGTTTCCGGGCAAGTCAGCCGGGCCACATTTCGATATATCGGGGCCCGCAATCGGGGCCCCGATTGCGAAGGGAGCGTTGGAAAGGGCTGCTCCATATAGGCCTCCTAATCCAATCAGGAGGTCTCTCCTGGATGCATTTTGTTCCTGATCATGATCATGATTTATTTTGGCTTGGGCAGTTATGGCCCTGAAATTAGGGTTTTTTGGAATGAGTTGTGAGGGTTTTTTTGTGAAGAAATGGCTTGATTTTGGCAAACTGGAAAGGGTAGATGATGAAATCACTGGATTGGGGTGAGATGAAAGTGAAGCCATTGCATGTATGGTGATTAAATGTAGTAATCTTGTATATATTTATACTAGTTTGGATTTGTTTTTAATTAGTCTAGTTGCTGTTTATGTTTATTGTTTAGGAGACAATTTGCTGGGAGGTAAGAATTTTCTCGTGGGCGGCTTTTGAAGAATGACGAACAGTCGGTGATGAGAATACGTGGGGTTCTTTTTCTGTCTTTCTAATTACTTAGATTTGTATAATGTTCATTCTTGTTCTTGGTAAAAGGCAACAAATTTGAATGGAAGCAGTAGAAAATCTTGTTATGATATGAATATTATATTGTATTGGGCTTATTGGCTATTATTCTCTTTCTTTCTTTTTTAAGTAACTATTATTCTTTTCAATTCCACCGCATGTCAATTAGTTTTAGTCAATTTACTTAATTATAATTTATTCCGTTCAGATAATTTAATTGTTTTTTTTTTCATTTTACTTTCAAATTAGTTTTACTAGTGGAAGTGGAAGAATGGCTATTAACAGTTCCGTTAGACAACGGTTCCATAGGAAATTACTAGAATCGCCTTCTAATGTAAGTTCCGAACTCGAAATCGACATTTCGGAAGTCAAATTTGAAGGACAACAGCTCAATGAACCATCAGGTAATAATCCATATATAGTATGGTTGCATTAGCTGGTGATTCCACTAGATACGTCTTCTAATGTAGGTTTCAAACTGGGAACCATTCATTTTGAATGTCAAATTTGAAGGACGATGATTCAAAATTAATGAACCAGTGTGTAATGGCCACTGCATATATCTTTCCTCCTTTTCCTTATACGCGGAAATTTATCGACTCATATTAATCTCCCCTCCTTCCCTTGCTCCATTTCCAATTGAAGATTTCCAAAGTTTAACCAACTACCGAATTCCAAGCGGATTACTTTATATTTAAGACCAATATGTATAATTGTATATGATATAGATATGAAAGTGATGTACACGATTTCAATTTTAAATCACTTTATTTGATTATTGATTATAACAAAAGAGTTCATGTCTTTCCATAAGTTATAGAAAGACCAATGTTTAAAGTGTAAATTAGAAGAAATTAAGATAAAATTTTCGAGTTACATGAACCGGGTTATAAATTTTATAACTATTACATGTTGCATACTAAAATTTTAATATTGCAACTTACACCTTTTACCTTTTATTATTCAAATCAAACCCCATCTTTTCATAAGCATATGGAAAGATCGTCTTTCCCAAAATTTTGTCATAACAAAATCGGTCTTTCAGAATTCTGGGGATGTCTATGGTTATTCTTGTTAATTGAATTTGGGTTTAATGAAAGTTTTGGAAAAAAAAATGGGCTGTAAGTTCTGGGTTATTAATGGTTTCAGACAGGGGCGGAGCCAGAAAATTTTTCTGGCGGGGGCTAATTAATTAATTTTAATAAAATATTATTTAGTAAAAATAATTTTATTTAATCTGACGGGGTTGAAGGATAATATTTTAAAAATTGGTAGCATTAGAAAATTTCTGATGGAAGCCAAAGGGTAATTTAAAAAAAATTTGGTAGCATTAAAAAATTTCTAATAGAGACTGAAGGATAATTTTAAAAATTTGGTAGTAATAGAAAATTTTTGACGGAGTCTGAAAGATATTTTTAAAAATTAATACCCTAAAAAAATTGCTGGCGGGGACTGGAGGGAGCTCCAGCCCCCTTAGCTCCGCCCCTGGTTTCAGGTCGGTATTCATGTGTTGGGGAAAAAGCAGCTCATTTTTAATATCATCTCAAAAGGCAGTTCCAAACTCAGAACTGATTTTACAGCAGATTGTGAAACGTCGTGCATCGACGATATCCATGCACGATTCAGAAAGGGATGAGGGTCAGAAATCTTCTATGAGTGAAAAATCATCTTTAACATAGGCTGTCGGCACTAATATTTAATTCAATTAATTTTAATTTAATTTAATTAACTTCAAATTAAATCAGTTGTATATTCACCCGTATTTAAATTACAAATTGAAAACGTTATAGCTATGTTTGCCAGAGCTTTTAAGCTCTTGTGCTTATAAGCAAAATACTTTTTAATGTTTGGTAAAGTACTAAAATACAGTTTATTTTAAAAGCAGGAGCTATTTTAACAGGAAAAGCAGAAGTCGGTCTGTCCTGCTTTTAAAATAAGTCATTTTTACTTATAAGCACAACTTTGACAAAGAAAACCTGTATGTATTTAATATTAAATAATATCAAGTGGACGAGATTCCCTTTATTACCAAACTAAATAGTAAATAGGTAGAAAATTTTGTACTCCTCCTGTCTCACTTTTTTTTGCACTTTTGTTTTTTTTTACGTTGTCCAAGACATATATGTGATTGTTAATATCTTTACATACGTATAATAACGGTAAATAAAAATTTAATATTTAAAAACTACTTTTTACGACGATTTAAACGATATTATTTACGATAATATTGTTGTTCATATATATATATATATATATATATATATTCAAATATGCGGTCAAATTTTGATAGAGAACAGTGTGCAAAAAGTAAAAGTGCAAAAATAAGTAAGACAAAGGGAGTATGTGGGAGAATAGTATATAATGTGGGGGTGAGAGACTAATCATATTGTGACAAGTGTTAAATTAGGGAAGGACATTAATTTAAACTATTTCCACCTCATTTCATTTAACTCTTATCACAATATGATTAGTCCATCACACCCACATTCACTATTCTCCCACATAAATTTTTCTACACCCACGGGTGTACCCCAGTGGTTGGGAGATGGGTGGGTAAGCCAATGATTCCAGGTTCGATACTCGGCAGCGGCAGTGTGGGGAGCTCTTGCTTTGCAAGGCTCCCTTGTGCACACCGAGTCCATACCAAGCCCATTGGTTATGGTACTGGGCTACCGTGATTTACCTCTCATACGATGGCTGGGGTGTCGGCTGGTATGGGTCGCTGAGGGCGAGCGGATGATCGCCTTTTGCCACATAAATTTTTCTAGTAAATATGGGTGGGATCCTTACAAATTAAATTTTGTGTGGGGGTTTTGTTCTAAAAGGCGATTAATCGGCTCGCCATCATTCGCCCCGACCACCTGACACCACAGGCCTCACTGAAGAGGTAAATCACAGCACTCTTGTAGCCGTGTGTGGAGGTTTTGTATGTAGGGAGATAATGGCCAAATGAAAATTTGACAAGTTTCAAAATCAAGTTACAAGTAAATAGAGAGAATAAAGATGGATTTACTTTTAGTTTTAAATAATACTTGTCAAATTTTCATTTGATTCTCACCTCTCCGCATACAAAACACCCCCACATAAAAAAATATTCCAGGATCTTTAATACTATGTATTAATAAGATTTTAACTGAGTTAGTTTATCTAGTTGAGCTAACTTTCATTATATTTCAATACTAGTAAGTTTAATTCAACATCAATAAATTCGATTAACACCAAATAAATTTAATTTTCAGCACATTTTAATATTAATAAATTTAATTCAACCACAATAAATTCAACTCATGACCTAATTAAGCACCAGATAAATTTAACTTTTAGCACATTTTATTATCCATAAAAATTCAACACCAATAATCTCAATTCAACACCAAATAAGCTCAACTAGACAGGGTCATACAGATTGACGAATATGGTTAAGCATGCTCTCTTATCACTAAGTGCGAAAACGTGCGAAAGGTTTACAAGTCAGTGTGTGCGAAAACGTGCGAAAGTGTGTGCGATTATATCTGTTTTCACTACTGTTCATCTACTCCTTCCTTTTCCTTTTCTTTTCTGACCGTTACTCGCCGGCAACGGTAACAGCCACTGGTAACGGTTTCTTCCTCCGCCACTTGGCGGGGTCTCCTCCCGACGATCGATGGCAGCTTCCACCTCCAACTCCAATCTGCCACCGCCCCCTAAAACGTTTGCGGCTGCTCTTCAGACAAAATCCCCTCCATTGTCATCACAACTCCCAAATAACCCCGAGCTAATCCCGAAATCCTCCCATCTAGGTGATCTTGCTTGTTTATACTCTGAGGAACAAATTGCCACATTATCAGCTCATTACTCCAATGCATTGGTCGGTAAATTTACCAAAGGTAGAATCTCAATGGATCAGATGGAGGTTGCCCTTAAAACTATTAGGTTCGAAGGTAAGTACTAATTGGGATCTCTTGATTACAAACATATACTAATTCGTTTTGAACAGGTTAACGACTACCAACGATGCTGGATGAAAGGCATATGGAATTTCAATGGTGTTTCACTGAAAATGCTTAAGTGGACTCCTGAGTTCTCTACACAGAGAGAATCTCCCATTGTCTCGATTTGGTGTACAATTAGGGAGGTACCACTCTACTACTATAACTCCTCATCTATTGAAGCTATTGGTAACAATATTGGTAACTTTATAAAGAATGATTATGCTACTGAGATGCTTACTAGGCCTTCGGCCATAAAATTCTGTGTTGAAATTGACCTACTGAAGCCTCTGCCACAATACATTAGGCTAGGTTCAATAACAAACAATAGGAAATATCCAATTGAATTTGAGGATATCCCTCTATACTGTGGACATTGTGCTAAACTGGGGCATTCTTCAGGCCAATGTAGGGTCAACCCTCAGAATAATAAGGAAAGAACTGAGGAAACTAATAGAATTCACACTCAACCTATCCCTCAGTGGCAGGCAACCGGGAAAAAATTCGATTTACCACCACTGCTCTCTGATTCACCTACCCATACTCATGTCTCTCCTATTGATAAGGTAGTCAGGAACCCTGATCCTCTACTGCAACCTGCTCAAACTCCCACAACCCCTGTTTCTAGTGGTCTTCTGACTCCCTGATAACTCCACCACTAGGTTACTAAATGCCACTGCTAAATCTAAAACAGTTCTGAAAGCTTATGCAAGAGATGATCTCCACATTGGCTTACATAGTTCTCTTATGATTGATGCTACTGCTAAACCTGCACTTTCCTTAGGGGGAAAGATGTCGAATAGATTCTCTGTTTTGCAGGGAGAAGACACTTACTCTCAGGAACAAGAAGAAACCAGCTGCAGTAAGCAGAAGAATCTGGAGCAACCTTTGGATTTGGACTCAGATGAACAACAAACTCTGGAAGAGGGATCTGAGCAGACAGGTAAGTTTGAACATCCAGGTAAATCTAAAAACAAAAAGGTGACCTATCTTAGTTAGCTGAACAAAATGTTATTAAGATCAGCTACAAAAGGTGCAAAATCAGGTGAAATATGATAGGAACAGTTAATATTAATTTTCTGATCTGGAATCTTCGTGGAATGGAATCATCATTGCTTAGGCTATCTAATTTAATCAAAACTAAGAGAATTCAGTTGCTATGCATAATAGAACCTATGCATGATAACTCAAAAATACAGACCTATATGACATCATTACATTTTGCAAACTGTCTAGCCCTTCCTAATGGAAAATTTTGGTTAATGTGGACTCATCTCCTCACGGTTTCACTGATTACTTCTCATGACCAATTCCTTTTTGTTAGCATATCTCATTTTTCTCTGGCCCTTAATATGAATGCTGCCTTCATTTATGCTTCAAGGGATAGAGAGGGTAGAAAAGCTTTGTGGAAAGATTTAGAGCCTTTGTCTAACAGTGACACTATTTTTATAGGGGATTTTAACACTATTAGGAGTCTATTTGAATACAGAGGACCCTCTAATCCAGCTCTAAGGAGCATTAGGGATTTCAATACATGGATTAATTCGAATGGGATTCAGGAAATAAACACAGTAGGCAATTTATTCACCTGGTGTAACTCTAGGCTAAGGAATCCCACTTCCAAGAGATTAGATAGGGGCTCTGTACACTATCTTGGAGCTCCAAATTTCCATCTTCCTCCATCCAGATTCTCAATAGACACACTTCATATCACTCACCTCTCCTCCTTCAGTTATCTAATCTAACTTCCTCATATCCCAAACCTTTTAGATTCATCAATGCCTGGTTCCAAAGATCGGATTTCATAGGTTTAATGCAGGAATCTTGGGAAAAACCTATACAGGAAAGAGGAATGATTAAATTCTACCTGAAACTGATTAGGCTTAAAAGAGTCATCAAAACTTGGAACAGAGAATCTTTTGGTAATATTGATGCCAATGTTTCACAAGCTGAGGATGCCCTAAGAATACAGGAATCTGTTTTTGATCATGATCCTAATTTAAATGAACTGGTTAAACTTCATCAGAAAAAAGCTAGTTTGCAGAAGGTCTTAAAAGAAAAAGAAAAGTTCTGGAAACAAAAGGCAGGACTTAAATGGCATAAATTAGGTGACAACAATCATAAGGTTGTCCAAGAAAAGAAATGTAGGATACAGATTAATAAAATAAAAAACTCGGCTGGCCAATGGCTAAACACAGAACCTGAAATTCAGAAAGAGGCAATCTCTTTTTACTCAGATCTACTAACTGAACCAGATCAAGGCACTGATGATACCTTCTCCTCTCATTTTCTGAGCCAAATTCCAGTGATTTTAACTGATTCTGATAATCATATCTTAGCTTCTCCTATTCTGGAACCTGAATTAAGATTAGTTGTTCAGAATTTAAGTAGCAACAGTAGCCCTGGCCCGGATGGCTTCACACCTAAGTTTTATAAGAAATGCTGGCCTTTTATTAAGAATGATCTTTTAGAGGCAGTTAATGACTTCATTGTAGGATCTAATATTCCTAATGGGATATCTAGCACATGGATTACACTTATTCCTAAGAAAACAACCCCATGTCAGTTTGGGGACTTTAGACCTATTAGTTTATCTAATGTATCTAATAAAATCTGTTCCAAGGTTCTTATGGAAAGATTAAAACCTTATATGGACTCTCTGATATCTCCTAACCAATCTTCTTTTTTGAAGAAGAGAGACATTTCTGATAATATATTATATTTACAGGAAATGGTTAGATTCTTGGATAAGAAAAACAGAATTCCCAACTGTATAATGAAACTGGACCTAATGAAAGCCTTTGACAGGGTTAACTGGCAATTTCTTAGGCAGATTTTAGTTAAATTTGGTTTTCAAGGGATTTTTCTGAATGCAGTGATGAAGAATTTAGCACAGGCAAAATTTTCAATTCTAATTAATGGAAAACCTGTTGGTTTTTTTCCAGCTACTAGAGGTATTAAACAAGGTGATCCTCTCTCTCCTTTCCTCTTTAATATTTTTACTGAAGCCTTTTCAAGGAGTCTCTCATATGTTTTCTCTACTGGAAGGCTATCTCATTTCCAATTTCCTGCATCAATACCTGCCATATCTCATCTATTATATGCAGATGATACCATAATTTTCATGCAGGCATCAAAATTAAATCTCATAAGAATAAAGGCTTTTCTAGATGTCTTCGAGGTGACTTCAGGACAGAAGTTTAATTTTGAAAAGTCAGAATTCTACTTGAGTAAAAGAGCCTCTAACATTAAGATCTCTCAGGTTAAGTCCATTCTAAAAATGAAAAAAGGTGCACTCCCATTTACATACCTTGGTTGTCCAATATTTAGGGGAAGAACACTAAAAAGGTATTTCCAACCTTTAATGGCTAACCTGGATTCTAAACTTCAAAGTTGGAAGAATAGATGGTTAAGTGCGGGGGGGAAACTGGTCTTAATAAAACACTGTCTCTACTCCCTCCCACAGCATATTTGGGCAGTTACAAAACCACCAAAGATGATAATTCGTACCTTTGAAAAAAGATTAGCCAGGTTTTTTTGGGGAGAATCACATGGAAAAAATAATAAAATCTGGAGAAAATGGAAAGATATTGCAGTTTCAACTGACTTGAATGGACTTGGTTTTAGATCAATCCAAGCTATAATTGATACCTGTTCAGCTAAACTTTGGTGGAAAAGTCAATTAGGTAACTCCCTTTGGTCAAAACTGATCTGGTCTCTTCCTATATCCTACAGGAAATCTGTAACATGGAAGAGAATTATCCACATTAATTATTTTGCAGAGCAACACTCAGTAATTATTCATGGGGAGGGTACCTGTAATTTTTGGGTAGCTAACTGGAGTTTTAGGGGGCCTTTAGGTACTATTATCCCTGAGCACATAGTACATAGCATGCCATACTTAACTGTGGCAGATTTCATTCATAATAAGTCCATCATATTGCCTCAGATTATCTCTTTTTTGGACCTTGATACTGTGTCTTTTCTCCAGGAAGCAATTTTAGTCCCAGGCAGAAAAGATAGACTGGTATGGAAGCCTGAAGCTTCAGGTAATTTCACTTCTAAGTCTACCTACAAAATGCTCACTCAGATGCCAGGTAATTTCCCTGCCTCTAAATTCATTTGGAATAATGCATTGCAAAAAAAGATATCCATATTTACTTGGAAAATGCTGCAATCATTTTTACCTTTTGATGAGGTGCTCATTAAATGTGGATTCAGCCTTGCTTCAAAATGTCCTGCCTGCTTAAATTCAGATTCAATACAACATTTTTTCATTTCATGTCATATTGCTAAAGCTGTTTGGGGTAACATGGCTTCTATTGTAAATTTTCATCTTCAGGATACTCATTCTCTTCCTGAAAGATTTTTTACTTTTTGGAATACCAGAGATCTTGCTAATTGGAAACACTTCATCTGCAAAATAACACCTTCCATAACTTGTTGGTCACTTTGGAAAGCTAGGAATAGATTTTTACATGATAATGTGCCACTTTCCTCAGATTTGATATCTAAGGAGATTCTCAACTTATTAAAACTGGCTTTCCTAACTACTCCAAGGACATATTTCACTCATTCTTCTATCTCTTTACCTTTCCATCAGTGGATACCTTTCATTAGACCCCCACCTAAGCCTAATATATCAACTGTCCTGTGGGAGAAACCTCCAGTTGGGTTTTTTAAAATAAACACTGATGCTTCTTGGTATACTGATAAGGCTGCTGCTGGGATAGTAGTTAGGGACTACTGTGGTGATTTGATTAACTTATATTCAGTCTCCATCTCTGCTGATTCTCCGATCGAGGCTGAAATGAAAGCCATTTTACTTGCTATTCAATCTTTGTCTGGAATTCATATGAACTGCATTTTTGAAACGGATTGTAAGCAAGCAGTTAACATGATAAACTGCCCCTATTCAGCAAATTGGAATCTCTTTAACTTAGCTTTTAAAATTAATGTCCTGCTGTGTGGAGCAAAGTTGAATCATGTTTTTAGGGAAGGTAACTCGGTAGCAAATGCGATTGCAAGGTATCATACTTGTCATCTTCAAAGTATCCAGTCTCATAACATTCCTCAGCATATCAAGGGACTAATTGTGTTGGACAAAGATCATGTTCCACATGTTAGAGCTCACTAGTTTCTCACTTAGAGACGGATGCTGCTAATTACTTTTTTTCTGGTTCTTTGCAGATCATGATCCATCTCAACTGGCTTTCCAGCCGTTACACCTCACACTTGCAAAGATGCACTGTCCTTTCTCTTCATTGGAACAGGAGCACGTTCAGCTGGGAAGATGCCCTCCTGTTCTTTCTCTTCATCTTCGGATCAGCTTCGGATCAGCATTGCTTTCCCGGCCTTCCGATGGAAAGAAGAAATATTACTGATCCACTTCTTCTCTAATCTAATTTGGGTATAGATGTTGCCTGGCCGGAGGTGTAAATTAACACGAGGGGTGGAGATTTCCACCTCCGGGTCGCAACTTCATCAATATCTTTTGTTAGGATAATATTGCTTATAATATAAGAACTCGATATAGGATTAGTAGGACTTTTGGAGGGCAATTTTGTTGCCTCATCGCAAACTTTGGTCTACATTTGTACAAATACTTCATACGAGGAATGGGGAACCTCTAATATAGTACCCCCACCTTCGGGTGATTTTATTTAAAAAAAAATGCTCTCTTATCACTATTATTAAGAGAAACATTTATAAGAGATCGACTTATAGTGAAATTAAAGATAAAGTAAATTTTTAACGTTATAAAAAGAAATGTGGACCATATTCAAACTACGCTAACTATACCTTTGTCTCATTTCAAAATGCAATTTAACTATTCATTTAGTTAAAAAATTTTAACTCTGATCCTAAAATTAAATTAGTATATAAGTATAAATATTATTATATAATACAATGTTAGATTCGTTATAACATGCATTTTCAAAATATCAAATTTTCATAAATTTTAATTATTCTTAATAAAAAATATTAAGGATCAAACATTTTTTAAATCAACTATTAAAAAAAGTTAGAATGTGAACATTAAAATGGGATGGAGGGAGTAAAGCATAGCAAGAAATTGGGACCAAATTAATAATTTTGCTGATTTATTGTAGAATTTGACTTTTATAATGCCATTAATGCTGAGTAAAAGTTTCAGAAAGGACAATTCAAAACTTAAAATACATGGATAAATATACTTATACCTACTTTTTAAAGTAATCCTCGACGTGAACGCAAGAACCACTGCACTAGGTATTGACTTTGATGACATATTAAGCGAAAAAAAGTTTACTTTTGAGGAGAAGAAAATTCATATTCAAACATCAAAACTGCGTTGGGAATTACTTGAGAGATGTTCATTTATAATAACTTGATGTCCATATATAATAACTTGAAAATTTTGTGAGAAAAGGTTTTCACATCCCTGTATTTTTTTCATCCAGGCTCTATCAAGGATTAATGGACTTTAGCAAAAGGATGGTTGTCAAAAAGAAAGGAAAGAGATGTCCGATGGAAGTGATTCCACAAATTTACCCTCCACCCCCTATGTTGAGTAAACTGTAGCCAGACCTCCATGAGACACCTTATTCCACTAAAACATCAAACTCAGTATCTATTGACTGCCTATCTTTGAATTCAACCTACAGTTAAAGATGTACATCATATCTTGCTCAAGAAGAAAAACTACATGTGCACCATGTCTGTTATGACCCTTTGCATCTTCAAAAATGGGCAGCAAGACAGATTGCTCATTTGCATCTTCAGCTACGATTGTGGTCAGAGAGGTGAGAAACTATCCTAAAATGTGGGAATAGTTTATCTCTTCTTATCAAGAACTGCATTGCTTCCATGTATTTGAGCTCATTGTAGCAAGTATCGGCTTGCTTTCTTAACGCAATCTTTGCCGTGAAATCAGCTGCTTGGTTGGTCTCCCTGCATGTGTGACTAATTGTAACTCTCTGAATCTGGTTTGTCAATTTTTTTATCTGTCTAACCAGGTTTATGAGTGTTCCCATGGATGTTTAGCTTTGCCATTGATGATGTCATGTGCCAGCAAGCTATCTGTTTCAATGAAGCACATCTGATCCGTTTGTGCTGCCCAGTCAAGACCTGTTAATATAGAACTAGTGGTAGTCCCACCGCGCGTTGCGCGGTGTTCTTGATTAAATATACTTTATTTAATTAATATATAATATTTACATATCACATTTTAATTGAAATAAATAAATAAATTATAAGTATATTCATCTAAGAATAACTATCTAAATTGTAAAACAAATAATAAATTTTGTTGGAACTTATTAAATAATCAATAAGATAAAAAAATATTATTTTTATAACCTTTCAAGAAATAATATATTGCAAGTACATTAAGTAAGTAAAATATAAAAAAGAAACGTTGAACTTGTGGAAAAACAAGGAACTGTGTGTATATGTGAACTAAACAATGAATTGGGTGGCATAAATGCATACAAGTTTTTGTCACAATCATTGTCTATATGTTTATATTGGAGAATTGTTGTCTATATATCAATATAATCTTATATACTTGCAAAAGTGCCGTTATAACCTTCAATCGTTTGAAATTTAATAAAGAACTACCAAATTAATGAAAGTGCCAATATATAATCCTCTGGTAGACTTTTCGGCGTTGACCGTGCTTTTCCAATTGTTGACCCACCTAAAAAGACAATAATGCCATCAAACCAAAAGCTGAATTTGGGTGGACAATTATAACCTTACCTACAACCATAGAACCATCATCGTCGCTGCCATAATTAAGAGGGTTATATCAGATAATTATGAATTTGATAGGGTTTGGGTGGTACTGGGTTCGAGTGGAGAGGTTCGAGTAGTAACGGGTTCGAGTGGAGAGGGTTCGAGTAGTAATGGATTCGAGTGGAGAGGGTTCGAGTAATATTAGGTTCGAGTGGAGAGGTTCGAGTGAAGAGGGTTCGGGTGGTGAGGTTCGAGTGGAAAGAGTTCGGGTGGTGAGGTTTGAGTGGAGAGATTTCGAGTCGAGATTTGAGTGGAGGGGTTTGAGTGGTACTGGGTTCGAGTAGAGAGTTTTGAGTGGTACTAGGTTCGAGTGGAAAGGTTTCGAGTGGCACTGGGTTCGAGTAGATAGGGTCGAGTGGTACTAGGTTTAAGTGAAGAGGTTTGGGTGGTGAGGTTCGAGTGGAGAGAGTTTGAGTCAAGATTCGAGTGGAAAGGTTCGAGTGGAGAGGGTTCGAGTGGTACTGGGTTCGAGTAGAGAGGGTTTGAGTGGTACTGGGTTCTAGTGGACTGGGTTTGAGTGGTACTGGGTTCGAGCGGAGAGGTTCGACTGGTAGTGGGTTCGAATGGAGAGGTTTGAGTCGAGGTGGATGGTTACTGTTTGAGGGGTGGATGGTTTGAGTGGTGGTGAGGCGGATGGTTGATGGATTAAGGGGTGATCCCTCGAGAAGGATGGTTGATGGTTCCAGCACATCGAGGGTTAATGAATCGATGGAGAGGTCTGAGTGGTACAGGGTTCGAGTGGTACTAGGTTTGATTGGAGAGGATTCAAGTGATGAGGGGTCGAGTGGTGAGGGTTTGAGTGGTACTGGTTCGAGTGGTGAGGGTTCGAGTAGAGGTTTAAGTGAAGAGGTTTAAGTGAAGAGGTTTGAGTCGAGGGGTGATGCCTCGAGGGGGATGGTTGATGGTTCCAGTGCCTCGAGTGTTAATGAATCGAGTGGATATGCCTTAAATCAACATCCCTCAAGGTGGATGGTTGATGTTCAAAGGGTGGATGGTTCGAGTGGTAGGGAGGCCTCGAGGCGAATGGTTGATGTTCGAGAGGTGGATGGTTCGAGTGGTGGCAAGGTGGATGTTCAAGAATTGATGGTTCGAGGGGTGATGGTTCCAGGAATAAATGGTTATGGTGTTCGAGGGATATGTGGTTCGAATGGTGGTGTCTTGGATTGTTCGAGGGGTATATGCCTCGAGTGGGTTATGGTTCGAAAGCTAATATGGATGGTTCGACGCTCTCAATGGTATACTCTCTCAAGGACTGGTGTACCCTCGAGGGTTGGTGTACCCTCGAGGGCTGGTGTACCCTCGAGGGCTGGCATGTGTGTACTCTAATGGGGTGGATGTGTGACCTCTTGAGGGGTGGTGTATCCTCGAGGGCTAGTACACCTCTCTCAAGACGTTGATGGCGTACCCTCGAGGGGTGGAAGGTGTACTCTCTCCAGTGGTGGATGGTTTGCCCTCTCGAGAGTAGATGGTGTACCCTCGAAGGGTGTTTGACAAACTTCTTGAGGGGTGGATAATACTCTCTCCAGTGGTGGATGTTATACCCCTCTCGAGGGGTGGATTGTACTCTCTCCAATGGTGGATGGTGCCCTCACCACTCGACTCTCACCACTCGAACCTCACCACTCGACTCTCACCACTCGAACCTCATCACTCGACTCTCACCACTCGAACCCTCACCACTCAAACTTTTTCACTCGGGCCTTTCCACTCGAACCCTCGAACCTCCTCACTCGAACCCTCGAACCTCCTCTACTCGAACTCATTCCACACGAACCCAGTACCACTCGAACATAGTATCACTCGAACCTCTCCACTCAATTCCTCATCACTTGAACCTCACCACTGGAACCTCTTCGCTCGAACCTCTCCACTCTAACTTTTTCACTCGAACACTTGAACCCAGTATCACTCAAACCTCTCCACTCGAACCCAGTATCACTCGAACCTCTCCACTCAAACCCAGTATCACTTGAACCTCTCCACTCAAACCCAGTATCACTCGAACCCTCTCAAGAGCTTGGACATTTATATGAAAACTATTTGATTTCGAACACAAACCATGCACGAGAACTCTTAATGTACGGTTGTTTCTGTCCCAATTACTTGAATTTTCTATTTATTCTATATGCCTTCACTTGAAACCCCAACATCTGGAAAGAATTACTAAATTTCTACAGTCTACAAACGCAAGTCACTAACCAAAAGATATAAAGTAACAGGAAATGAGGCATGCTGATGTCGGAGAGACAACATTCAACTATAAAACAAACAAATAGAAGTCCTTCAAGGACACCTACTTTGATTATACAAAAGACACTATTTAAATGTAATTCCTGCAGCTCAAAAAGACCATCACAAAGTCTCATCACACGGTGATAAATAAACACAAATTGGGGCATTAATTTTCTTCATCACCTGACACAAATCTATTGCAAGTAAGAGTATTATTACAAGGAAACAAAATAGTCACAACATATAGAAGAAACAGAAAATTCAAGTAATCGGGGTGGTAGATACAACCATATATTAAGAGTTCTCGTGCATGGTTTGTGTACGAAATCAAATAGTTTTCATATAAATGTCCAAGCTCCTGGTAGTATTAACTAAATAGAAGGTATTCAACACATGTATAATACCAAAAGGTTAATAATTAGACCTCCACAAAAGCAGTTGACTTACAACAAGTATCAAACTCTTAAGCTGCAACTCTTGAGAGTCAAAAATAGAAGTGAAAAATAGGAAATAAAAGGCAAGGATAATTCAAGTGGCACACAAATATGCAGAACATGCATGGAGAGTCAGAAATAGACAAAAACACATAACAATACACAGACCAAAACCCATAATTTCATCTTATGGAAGCTCGTACAAGTAAGAAAGCCAAAAGGGCTTTCAGGAGTAAAGAAAAACAAGAAATAAAAGTTAACGTTAAGTAAGTAGCTCTAGAAAAATGTAAAAAATGTAAGTTGGCATTAAGTAGCTATTAATGTTGCCCACTTCATGTCTGAATCATTCGAGTTGAGGGGGTCAATATACATACCAGTTGAGGGGGTCGATAAATCTTCGTGATTCTGAGAGATGAAGTAAATTTCAGTGGGGAATCGAGAAAGTGTCTTATGTATTAAGTTAAGTTAACACAAGTTCTCACAAGAACATACCAATGCATCATCTACAACGTCTGGCTCGTGAGTCATATCAAGGATAGTTTCTCCTGATCTGGGAATTCTGAATTTGTCATTATCTTTCTGATGACACAAGGGGAAGGATTTTTGAAAGAGCATTAAAATTTTTAGCTTCTCAAAGGAGAAAATTTAAGGAAATGTAGACATTACAATGTTTATTAGATAGGCGAATCTTACTATGCTTACCACCTTCCTAGGAATCACCAAAGGCTTCGGAGCATCCTTAACATACTCTTCCATGGAAGCTAGGAATGATTTGGGAGGCTGCAATTCAAGGTTTAGAAAAATAAGAAACGCTAAACTAAACTAAATCAGGAGTATGCTAGAATGAATGGATTCTTAAAGATGGTACTTGATCAATTTTAGCGTAGCTTTGTCCTTGTCCGAATTTAAGGCTCCTGCAGATCTCAAAGAACTCGAATAGCTATTTTGCCTTCACACATTACAATTCTAGTTTAAAGTTGAGAATGTTCAAACAAAGTTCGTATCCGTAGATGAAATCAGGAGCAATGATTAAACCTGTTTTCTCAACTTCTTGTAAATTTTGAGCGCTCTAACTGCATCATAGCGCTGCATCCCAAAAAACTGCCAAAGAATTACACCATAAATCCACTTTGTAGCTCGTAAAATGTACATACAAAGGAAATGATGTAATAACATATGATGTCTATACCTTGTCAACCATATTTACAACTCCATCTGTAATCGCCACGTATAACCTCACATTCTCATCAGCAACCTTGATCACTATGACCGTTATAAAGGAGAGTAAATTTGGATCAAATCAAGTACATTTCTTGGTTTTATAAAGTATATATCAAATAAAGAACTTCACAAACACTTATTTTTGAAAAAATCATGTTGAATCAAGAAATTGTTTGGTACTTCGGGAATTGGCTGTAAACTGGCAGCGAACATTTCTCTTGAGGTAGAAATGATATCTGATTGAAATATAAATGAGGTCTAACCTGAAAATATAGAAGACGAGAAAGAAGATGTTGCAATCTAGGTACTGTTCAAGCAAATCTGAAGAGTCGAGACCACACCAGCACAAGAACTGTCACCAAAAAACTATATAACACCAAACTCGTTATGTACCTTCAATCTTCTGCTCCAATCATAATGTATACTAAACATGGAGTTCAGACATAAGGTCCATATACTCCTTAATAGACATATAATAATAGATAAACATGGGGTTCATATACTCCTTAATAGACACATGTAGTACAGAAAAAAGTTACAGCTCTCCCTATTTGCATCTTCTACCAGCAGAACCTTAGCTGAAGTCCTGACCACCACATACTTCTACATCTAGAGCTGCGTCGGAATTTCCATTTTCGGTACACCTACAAAATGATTAAAAAGATGGTTGTGATAATAAAATAGGCTACGGAAGAAGATAAGAGAAAAATGGAGTATAAGGTAAATGTGTTGTGAAGTAAATCACCACACCAAATTATTGAGGCACAGTTGTTCATCGCCTCCATTGAGTTTTATCTGAGCGAATCACAGTAGTACAGCCTAGAGTTTCAATAGGCTGAGAAAATTGCTCTCTCATCTTGACCCCTAACAAACCCTCCTCTTTCCATATTACAACAGTATGTTCAACTCATTACATACACTCTCAGATTACGGGACTGCATCCAGTACAACTATATACTAATGAACTGCATATCAGCACAAAAATTCTATCAAACACAATGCGCAAAAGCACCAGTAAGTACAGAGAAACAACACAAAATAACACAAACATACTAAACTTTGTTAAAGATAAGGCAGGGAGGCCAAAGCTTTTCTCGCTAATGGCATCCCATTCAATTACGAGCTCGTATGGGAAGAATACAACAACGACCTGAAAATCTTCGAAAGAATACGGTAACGGCCTGGAACTGGAAGAATTCCACGAACTCTAACTTGAACCGTACCAATAAGGGGCTGAAAATCTCCTCCGCCGAGTCGAAAATGACGTAGTTATCACAATACATAGAAAGAGATTAATTTGAACACCTCATGCGTCGCCTAGTTCTGCAGTTGGATTGATGGAGAGTGGGAGGTCGTCGTTGTACCTCTCAAAGTTAATATTTATAAGCCCTAAATGCTTACAATCTACAACTAAGTAGATAGCTGCAAGTCGGGGTCGTCCACGAAGAAGAGGGATCTTCCTAAGCGTTTAGGCACAAAAGGTTGATATTATGCTAGGAGTAGACATATATACATACATATAAAAGCATGTAAATGGGGGTTTTGGTTGTTTGGTGGTCCTAAGTTATGAAATTAAAAAGACAAGATAACTAGCAAAGTCAAGTAAATAGGCTAATCATCAAACAAAACTAAGAAAAGGGGGTTTAAAACTACAAAGATAAAGCCTTGGGGGCAATTGATATCCACTTCCAAACCTAATGTAGATCATTGAACCATTCACTCATTCTATCGCATTCATTACTTGACTTAACATTAACATACTTATCTAGCAAGAATCACAACACATTATGCACAAGAAGTTCTAAGTTCATGTTCATAGATTTTCATGCAAAGGAGCTAAGGAATTCGTCACTTTCCTAACACCCAAACACTTCAATCACAAAAAAACTTCCTCACGTGGCAAACTTGAACGTCCTTGTTGAGCTTGGTTTTGGGGTATGGTATAAGGTGGTGATGGCCAACTAGTCTGCTCGTATTGTTTATTTTCCGGCTCGTTCTCATACCACCAATCCGGACTACCACTCCATTCCGGATTGTAAGGATTGTGGTATAGATACCATTCTTGAGCATCTTGCCCTTGAAAACCAACATCTCCTACCTCTTGGTAGCACTCCTCATAATATCCTTGGTTTTGGAAACCAAGGGTTATTTCTCCCTCATAGTGCTCTTCCCACAACAAATAGCAAGATTCGGTAGGATGATCGGAATGACACATCCTACAAAACCTTGCTTGTTGAGCCTCTCTTCTCATCATGAGTTCCCTCAAGGTGAGACGCTCCATTTTTAAAAGATTTTTGTTTTTTTTCAAAAGTCTGAAATCATATTGAAAGTGTTCTCGATAAAAGCTCACCAAGAACTCAAGCAATACCTACTCCGAACAAAAACAACCACCAAGAAGTGGAGAATAAAAACAACTAGCTAATATGCAACCAAAAATGCCCAAACATTTAAAAATAAACGCCTCTTCCCCGACAGCAGCGCCAAAATTTGGGAGGTCATCATCGTGCCTCTCAAAGTTAATATTTATAAGCCCTAAATGCTTACTATCTATAGCTAAGTAGATAGCGGCAAGTCATCCACGAAGAAGAGGGATCTTCCTAAGCGTTTAGGCACAAAAGGTTGATATTAGGCTAGGAGTAGACATATATACATACATATAAAAGCATGTAAATAGGGGGGTTTGGTTGTTTGGTGGTCCTAAGTTATGAAATTAAAAAGACAAGATAACTAGCAAAGTCAAGTAACTAGGCAAATCATCAAACAAAACTAAGAAAAGGGGGTTTAAAACTACAAAGATAAAGCCTTGGGGGCAATTGATATCCACTTCCAAACCTAATGTAGATCATTGAACCATTCACTCATTCTATCACATTCATTACTTGACTTAACATCAACATACTTATCTAGCAAGAATCACAACACATTATGCACAAGAAGTTCTAAGTTCATGTTCATAGATTTTCATGCAAATGAGCTAAGGAATTCGTCACTTTCCTAACACCCGAACACTTCAATCATAAAAACACTTCCTATTCTCAAACAACCCATGGCATAAATGAAGTGAAACATAGCATCAAGAATACATAAATGCTAAATAATAAAGGCTTCAAGAACGAGTGAAACAATCTATTCACTACTTCAACTACTTGTTGGGAAGATAAATCGTCTATCCTTCTTAGATAGTAGTTTGCAAGAGTGAATTTGACATCTCTTGTCAAACCTCACCAATGACTCCCTTAGGACTAAGAGTATCTCATTTATGGCATTTAGCACGAAGAATCAACAAGCTTGGAAACACTTATAAATACTACACCGTATCTAAGCATTTAACCAATTCATGCATTTACACAAGATTAGTCAAGAACGATCGACATTCATAGACTTCTCTCATTTGCTACCTAAAACAAACATGACAACAAGTTCGACATCATCACATTCATCTAGCAATTATCAACACACCAACATCATTTAAGAAGCTCTAACTCATGCTCTTGGATTCCATATTAAAAGAGGGGAGAATTAGCTACTTTCTCCCAACCCTAACAAGTAATCATACAATCAATTTATATACTCAAGCTTCCAGCAACATCAATGCAATTAACAATTCACATTCAAAGCTCAATACATGCACAATAGAAAAAGCACTAAATAGATAGATATAGTTCTTACTACATAGATATGGAAGCTTCAATCCATTGCTCCCAAGATAAAACTAAGCTAGAGAACTAAAAGACATAATTAATCTACAAAAACTAAGAAAAGAAAGAAGAGAAAACCTAGGGTTTTAACACCCAAAAACGCAGAAGAAAGAACTGGGCAAAAGCTATTGAAGAGGAGAGGATAAGGGGAGTATTTATAGCACAAAAATCAAGAAGAAATTCATACCACTCGTCCGTCGTGAGTCGCGACGTGCTCGCGACGAACCATCGCGTGTCGCGACGGTCTCGCGATGGACACAGATTCCAGCATTATTTCTTCTTTCTCTTTTATATCTGATATCCTTCTCTTCTGTTCACTTCTTCAATTCTTAATATCTTCAAAAAGCTCAAATCCAAGTCTTCAAATCTTCAAAGATATTCTTCAAAGTCTTCAAAGTTTTTAAAGTCTTCAAACAAATTACCTTGTCACACAAAATTCTCTAAAAAGTGATAAAAACGTAAAAGTCGCTTTTAACCCTCCTTAGATAATTTTAAGGCAAAATGTCACATTTAGAGCACAAAAGTGCACAAAAGCTAATCCCAAAAGTCCTAATATAACCGTATAAAATGGGCACATCAGAGAGCCAAGGCTGGAGACCATCTGGGCAATGAATTTGTCGGAGGCGGCGGCTCTGGGATGAGGAACTTGTAGAGATATCGAACGGGAGCAGAGGTGAGGAAGAAGGCGATGAAGAAGCAGAACAGGGAAGAAGAGAGGGATTTTGAAGGCAAAACGGTCTCTTTCTCAAAGAAAGGAACTCAGAAAATTACTTAAATAGTCCCGATTGACAGACAGAAAGCAAACAATATGTATGATAGGGTGCTTGGGAAAAGGAACTCAAAAAATTACTTAAATAGCCCTGATTGACAGAGAGAAAGAAAATAATATATATTATATGGTGTTTGGGAAGAAGCTCTGATTTTAGAATAGATTATGAAGAAATGGCCCTAGAGATAGCATACAGTAGATCACCCTGATTGTTTCTCATAATGCAACCTATTCCTGACTTATTTAATTTGTACGCTACATCACAACTGATTTTTATGCCCAAGTCTGGAGGGTTCACCCTGTCATGCTTATTGTTGAAAATAGGCATTATTGTAAACTGGTTGGGTTCATACCGTACATTTCTTGTGAACATTTACCTTTGAATCCATCTGTTTTTAATTTATTTTGGATGATATCATACTAATGAATTATTATTCTGTAGTTTTGTTTCAAAAGTAATCATTATTATGTAGTTAACTAATGGGCTAAAAAGGATATAATATAATACATATATATGGAAGTATTCTAGCCATTAACGCAAACAAAAATGAATCTTGATTGATACTGATATAAATCTCCGTGCGAACACTCACGATTTGCGGAATTAATATCTTTGATCCAGTAAAGGGATCTGCAAACCTGCACTATGATCTGATCAAAGATATTAATTCCGCAAATTGTGAGTCTTCACAAGGAGATTCATATCAGTTAGTATCAGAGCAAAGCGAAAAATCCTTGGTGGCCGAAAATTCAACAGGAATTTCAAGTTTTGTTTGAATTTATTTTTGATAAAAAATATAAAAAAATTCATCGGAATACTTATGCCGCCAGACAACTCGCCACAGCCACCGTTCAACTCCCGCGACTCCATCCATCTTCTCCGATTAGAATTCTCCGACGATTCCGCTGCCACACTGCCATCTTGTTCCGTCTCCGAACGACCTCCGATCTGCTCGCCGCTTGTCCTTCTCCGACCAAGTCCGAACGTCGCTTCTCCATCTCCAACCATCAGAAGCTACCGTCCACCGTTCCTCAGATCGTGAACAGCTTTGACGCCGACCGACCACCAACCCGTCGTCTGCTCTCCATCTTCTGAACCTCCGAATGTCGCCGATGTCCCGCCCTTGACCACCACCAATTCACATCAACACTGCTCAGGTCTGCTTCCTTTGTACTCTCGGTCGTCTTCAGGCTCTTCAGGAGTGAGTTTCAGCTCCGACAAAGACACAGTCCGGTGAAGAGAAGTTCAGCGCAAGGAAGAAGGTCGGCGCGTGTCCATCACGCGCCAGTTCACAGCCAAAGCACGTGGGAATCACGCGCGCATCACCTGAGGCGCGTCACCTGAGGCGCGTGTTTTACACGCGCGAAACAACCAGCCACTCTTCTTCTCGCAATCTGATCATTATCTCGTGATACTTTAAATTTCTCGTAGGTTGATTGGTTTTCTTAGCAGCAGCCTGTTTATCGCGAATTGAAGTTTTATCAGCATCCAGTCACTTCCTAGTCAGCGTATTGTCACCGCTTTATTAGCATTTCTTCACAGGGATGGCTTGGGACGTTGATCTACAGTTATTTTTTGAATATCGCTCACATTTTGAGGACGAAACATTTCGACCTCGGAGGGAATGATCTACAGTTATTTTTATTTATTAGGATTTTTAGAAGATAACACTATACTCTTTTTTCCATTGGATTTTTTTAATGAGGTAGTATGATCATTTATTTTATTTTAGAACAAGGCCCATTAATTCAGCCATGTTGGCCTTGGAAGAATTAATGTTTCGGTCATGCATTTATTTTAGGTGTTAATTCAGGTCTGATTTGATTAGAATTAAATTTGGTATGATTAGATAAGGGAATATTCATTCAAGATTTATCTTGAAGAATATATAGTCATTTATTTTAGGTAATCTAGTTAAATATGGTTTTCGCTTTTTAAAGCTGTCATAATCCTTTTCAGTTTCTTGTTTGTATTTTTGAAGATCACACCAATGTACTATAAATAGGGGTGGATTTCAACATTAATTTTACCATACACCATTTTTATCAATCAAAATACAATATTTTGGGTTCATACTCTTTGCTAGCGAGCTATTCCATTGTTGCTTAACCCCGAGGGCTAGTTAAGCATCAATAAACCTTGTAATCTAATCCTGATGGCTAGTTAGAGAGCAAGTCGAAGTTAGGCGTACTCTGAGGGCTAGACACCTGAATTTCGTGCGAGATAGTGCGGGTTTGCAGATCTCTTCACTAGATCAAAGATATTAATTCTGCAAATCGTGAGTATTCACAAGGAGATTCATATCAGATACCAAATAGTATGTTTACATGGAATAATAAATCACTTAAAGATTTTAGTGAATGTTCTATTTATGTACGTGACGTATTGATATTCAAATCAACCAACTCATAATTAAAATAACCTTTAGGATGAAATACCAAAATGAGTACCCTATATAATTTTGAAAGTGCCAATATAGCTTTCAAGTTTTGAAAGTGTTAAAATAAATCTAAGTTTTTGTCAAAAGTACTGAAATAACCCTGCCAGAGTTGACTATGAAATATATGGCGTTAACCATCCCGGAAATAATCAAAATACCCCTGCTTAGTTTTCTTTAAAGACACTGGACGATTTTACCCGATAAAAACATAAGGTTAGATCAATATTTTCTACAAAAGCATAAGGTTAGACCGATACATTTTTTAAAAACATGACATTATATCAACGCATTTTTAAAACACATAAGGTTATATCGGTTTCATTCTGAAAAAATAAAAGGTTATCAGTACATAATGGAAAAGGCACAAGGTTAGATCAGTACATTTTTCATAAATATAAGGTTAGATAAGTTTTAATTCAAAATTTCTTATACAACAAATGAGATATTTTGCATTCGACATTCCACATTTGCTATGCTACCTACAACTACACACCCAATCCAAGCAATCCAAGCATATACAATCATCCAACAAAAGAAACACAAGCCATATATTAGAGAGCTAATGCCCATGGGAACTAATTCATCCTACATCAAGCATTTGGAATTGATTTCTGGATATATAACTAAACACCATCAGTTCAACAATTTGAACACAATCAGATCATTCACTCACAACCACATATACAAAACAACCACCGAGTACATCGACATCAACTCACTCTCCCTTGTTCATACAAAACTCAACAATATTGAAACACTATGTTTAAAAACACAGCAATGTTACATTCGGTTGGAGTTAGGGAATGATCACAACATGAGTTCACAAACTCATCATATATACCATTATCACATACACCTGCCAAAAACATCGCCACCAACCCATATCCCCCTTTTCATACAAAACTCCTAATAAAATTGAAACCCTAGGTTGGAAAAAAAACATCAGACTTGCATGGGCATGGGAGATCACCACAAAAAAATTACACAAAACCAACACCGAAGGCTATCTATCCAAACATCAACTCGGATAACAAACATCAAAATGAACAAAATCCACATATTGTAAATCTAATCTGCGGCATATCCATATTGAATGAACGGAAAGAAAAAAATGGCACAAGCTTATACCCAATATCACATCAATCAATCATATTTGGGGGGAAATTTATATCTACATACCATTTTTTCTAGGTTATACTGTTCACCCACCTCGCGGCCAACGTTTTTTCCACCTCCGCTTTGCATCCGCTTTGATCTTCTTGTAAGAGCACCTCCAATATGCCGGAATAATTTTTTGCAACACCTACACAGTGGAGAAGAAAGGGAAATGGTGGTTGGGTTCGGTTTGGGGTAAAGTGCATAGAGTACAAACTCAGCTCACTTGTTCTTGATTTGAGTACAAAGTGTTGAAAAGTGTTGAGTAAAGCGCTTATTGAGGAAAGTGTTGAACTAACCCTGAGTTTGTTTAGAAATTGTTCATCTAACCCACTGGGGTACAAACCACGGGAAGGGTATAATCATCAATCTATATTTTTGGACTTTTAGTTTTTCTGAGGGGCATAACTGCCATTATCAAGAATTTCAGCCAAAATTGCCGAATTTGGTATTTTGACACTTTCGTGGATTATCTAGGGTTACCTTTGCACTTTCGAAAAGTTAAGAGTTATATTGGCACTTTCGAAATAAATATAGTGTTATGAATGCACTTTAATTTTTTATTAATATAAATAAAGCAAAACTACTTCATTTTACTTAAGGGGAAAAGTAAGTTATATAAAAAAGGTCATTAATACTCTTGATTGATAAACAAATACATGATAAGTTGATAAAAAAAATAGGAGAAAAATCCTTATTGTAGGGTGTATTATGATAAAGATTATACCCGGGCCCTATTATTTCTGATTCGAACTGAAGTGTAATTCAGTTGTAATGAATAGGAGACTTCATTGGAGTTTAGATTAGAATTTTTTATTTTTTATTTTTTCAATGTAATTTTTGTACTTTTATGTTTTAAATTTATGGATGTATAGTCATCCAAAATATGAATCTTAGTTCTATCAAAATAAGTGTTGATGTAACCCTAAAAAATTAAAATAATTTATGATATAACCCCATAATTCTTGTTAGGGGGGGATTTTTGGTGGGTAATATCGTCCAATTTTTTTTAAACAGTATTTTGGTAATTTCTAGAATGATCAACACTAGATTTTCCACAGTCAATGCTGTCCAGGGTAAAAAAAAGGTTATTTCATCATTTTATATGAAAACTTACCATTATTTCTCCACTTTCAAAATTTGAGAGTTATATTGACACTTTTCAATATATGATCATTTATGTATTCCCTTATAAATATTATAATATATGCACAAACACTCTTACAAAAACTCGAAGGCGGTCGCATATAGACTTCCTCATCCAAATTACCATGGAGGTAAGCATTATGAACATCCATCAAATGAATTTCCCAATTGTATTTTGCAATCGCGACAACTAGAAAATCCCAACAGTGACCATTTTAGAGACGGGAGCAAAGGTCTTGTTGCAATCAATGCCTTTTATCTGATGATCACCAAAGATAAAGAGACGAACCGTGAGACGCTCAATAGAACCATCAAAATGATACTTAAATTTGGGGACGACCCACTTGCAACCCAAGAGGCCGGGAGGATCAGCCATGACCCAAGTGCCCTTATCTTCTAGAGTTCGAATGTCCTGCTACATGGCATCGCACCACCCAATATCCTACATGGCCTTCTTAAAATTTTGAGGCTCAACACCCCAAGTAATGGCTGCAAGAAAGACACAGTGGCACACGGATTATTAATCACAATTCACAAAGTGTTCTAAAGGATAGGGAGTACCTAGGGAGCCATAGGAAGAACAAGCAGTCAAAAATGGACTCAAATTCCGAACATTGTGAGTAACAAATCATGGAGAAAAGGGGAAGAGCATTTCTCATGCAACCCATGGCCAAATGAGACAATCGGAGCAATTGAGTCATGAGAAGCACTAGTAGGAGGTGTAAGAGGGAGAACATCAATAGACGATACCTCGGGTGGAGTTGATGTGGCATCATCGGAAGCAATAGAAGTTGAAGGCTCCGGTGGAACGGCATTATCTTCCAAAACCAATTCAACATCATCTATGAGAGCCAGATCAGGTTGAATAGGATCCCCAGGAGGGGAGGGGGGAATGGCCTAGTCCAAAGCATAGGAAACGCATTCTCATGAAATTAGATATCACAGGACACAAAAAATAGCACCAGTAGCCAAGTTATACAACTTCCAAACCTTTTGTCCATTGGATAACTAACAAATATGCACATCTAACTCCGCAAAGTGAATTGTTTCCTTTTGTTCATTGATTATGAGCAAAGCATAAACATCCAAAAATACGCAACTCATCAAAGGTTGGTGGCGTGCTGAATACAAGCTCAAATGAATTTATATCATGTAAGACACCCGAAGGAGTCTTGTTAATTAGATATACTGTAGCAAGTACAGATTCACCATAAAAAGAGTAACATGAAGGTTTAGCTTCGAACATTAAGGCACAACTCACATTACAAATATGTTGGTGTTTTCTTTCGACTCGATCATTTTGTTGAGAAGTACCAACTCAAGAAGTTTGAAAAAGAATGCCACATGAATTGAAGTACTCATTCATGCAATGAAACTCAGTGTCATTATCACTACACATAATCTTTAGGAACTGTGTTTTATTTCTCAACAAATAAACTCATAAAGATCTAGAAAAATCATCCATAGTGGTTATAAAATAAATTGCATCACAAGAGGTGGGTGTCTTATATGGCCTCATAATTTTTTTTTAAAACTGGGTGTCTTATATCATGTAAGACACCCGAATGAGTCTTGTTAATTAGATTTACTGCAGCAAGTACACATTCACCACAAAAAGAGTAACCGGAAGGTTAGCTTGAAACATTAAGGCACGACTCACATTACAAATGTACTGGTGCTTTCTTTCGACTCGATCATTTTGTTGAGAAATACCAACTCAAGAAGTTTGAAAAAGAATGCCACGTGAATTGAAGTACTCATTCATGCAATAAAACTCAGTGTCATTATCACTACGCATAATCTTTGGGAACTGTGTTTTATTTCTCAACATATAAACTCAGAAAGATCTAGAAAAATCATCCACGATGGTTATAAAATAAATTGCATCACAAGAGGTGTAGGGGTGTTCAAATGTAGGTACCGGCATGTGCGGGTAGTAGAAAATGAGACAAATGGCCCGGCCGGGAATTACAGGGCACCCGCAATGCGGGTACCCGGATTGATTGGGTCGGGTAACATGGTACCCGTTGACCCATTTAAAATTTAAAATTTTATGATAAATTATTATTTTTATACATTACATAAATTTGTATTCTTGCAAGATAAATATCATTGCGATGATAACAGTGTAGTTTAACAATTGAATTCTTGTGACATTTTTTGTACAAATATTTATAACCTTTTATCATTTAAAAATTCATCATATAATGATCACTAAGAGTAACAAGTCTGTAATCATCATCATCATTCCTTAGTTTGGATGAACTTAAAAACAATATGCTGAAATGACGAGAAAAAATCATTGTGTTAAAATTTTTAATTTAGTGGAGAGGTTCTAAAAGTTTGATATAAAATTTGTGAAAATCAATTGATGCGCCCCAATTTACCGCCGCCGTGGGTGATCGGAATCTGCAAAGACAAAGCCCCAGGAGGTTTCCGGGGGGAAGAGGCTCCGATGGCCAAGTCAACAAACAGGCTACCGAAGTGTAATTAGATATGAATAGTTGAGTTGTGAAAGGTTACCTTTGGCCTTTATATAGGTAGGCAGGTAGGGCAACTATTTTGTTTACCTTGGGCTAGCCCTAAAGGCTTTACCCAAAAGGAAATGCTAGGGACTTAAGGTCGGCCGCATGGGTATTTAGGCTCACGCATATGTACACATTATTAAGAAGCCCCTGGAAAGCTTAGGGTCCGGCCTTCGAATTCATCTTGGGATTGTGAGCTCGAATCTGTGCTTGAGCTGCAAGTTTGTCACAACTCCCTCTTGGCGGGGGGTGTTTCGAACTGACATCTGAGTGAGGGTTTACCCTCTAAAATCCTTTAACACTTTCATGGGTACGATGATGGTGCCCCTGACGATGCGTTTGAAGGTTCGTCTTAGGTTAAGGCTTCGAACTTACTGTTCAAGCTGATCAATGTGTCAGGGGTTCAACCCTTGGCTTTCTAATCTATGTTAGAGCCCAAAGGCCTAAATCCTGCCTCTTTTTTATCTCCCCAGAGGCCTTCAAGCCCCTGATTATACTTCCCAAGGGATCCGGTCTTTGGATATTCTAATTTGTGTTAGAGACCAATGGACCTTCGAGCCCCGAGCACGGAAACACAAAATTTGATTTTCTGCCTTCTAATCTGAGTTAGGAGACATGGACCTTATAATTTTTTCATACGTAGGAAAAGATAAGATGCCTAAAAATCGAGGGCTTCTAATCTGCACTAGAGCCTAAGATCATGCAAGTATTAATTTTTCACCCCTAGGGGGTCCGGCCTTCAGGTCTCTAATTCTGTGCTAGAGCCCATGGTTGCTCGAGTTCCTAGAGTCCAGAGTAGAGTTGAATGTCGATCTCCCAATCTGCGTTAGAAATTTGGTACGTCCAAATATGAGCTTCTGGTTGTATAGGGTTCAGATTCCCACCTTCTGAAGTGTGCCAAAATCCAACGAGTCCACATCCTTGGTATAGTGTTCGTTCTTTGAATGTCTGGTATGTGCTAGAGTTTGAAGGGTTCGTACTTACGCATTTAAGTGCAAATGGGTTTGGGCTCCCAGGGTTCTAGTCTGTGCTAGCGTCCCTGGAGCTTGAATTCACACATTTAAGCATAGAGGCGCTGGGCTTCCAGGCTTCTAACATATGCTAGTGTCCCTGGGGCTTGAATTCGATTATGAAATGAATGTGGGGTTCGTCCTTCGAGCTCCTAATCTACATCAGAACCTTAGGGTTCAAACTCATAGCGGGAAGCAAAGGTCACGTGGGATTTTCTTGATTTCCACAATTCAAATTCAAGGCAAGAAGTGGAGGAGTCGCGAGCGTGGTGTTGACTCTTTACTTTTGGGGTGCGCAAAGCCCCAGTTGGATTTCCACGTGCACTCCAATTTCACCATAAATGGCTTGGGTTTGGCTCCCCCACGTGGTCTGTTTACCCATACAGTTAATTTTAGCGTGGCTACCTAAGGTAATGATTACCTTTTGATGTCTTATATATAACAGGGCTCTCCATTGTTCTCACTTCACTATTTTTCCCAAATTACTCCCAAATCTCATAAACCCTCTTTTCTGTCTGCGCGGTTTTTCGACGATCTTTGTCAGAAAAGCTTGAGTCTTTTTTCCGGCCACTCTACCAGTAATTTCCCTTTCCCTTAATCTCTCATTTTAGTTTTATAATGTCGCAAACACCATCATCGAGGAAGAACTCCATTCTGACCTATTTCCCAACCATTTCTACCGCCGGTGGCGTAAAGAGTTCTCGCTTTCAGGACTCCGGCGATGTTTCCCCATCAGCGGCCACTTCCCTTCCAATGGGTTCGAAGGCTGACCAATTGCTCAGTGCCACCTCAGGGTTATCATCGGAAGTAGGTTTCTTCAAGGTCCCGGGTTCTGAGTTGGGCCAGAGTTTAGGGGGGACAATGATGGTCGTCCTGATTTCTTTGAAAAGATCTAAATACAATCCTCGAAAGCCCTCCACACCTCATGGATCCAAAAGTCACTAAGTTGTTGAAGGCGCTACCTCTATAGGTCCATCTCCCGAAGGATTTACGGTTGGAGGTGCTTCGAGAAGATGAAAATCTGAAGGATACAAGGCCTGGACGGTGCATAATCTATGACCATCACCTTCGATTTGGCCTATGTTTCCCCTTGTCCCTCGTCCTCTCTCATCTTCTCGCATAGCACCGGATAAGCCAGGCCCAAGTGCATTCGAACATCATTCTCCTTATCATGGTCTTCCTGACTCAGTGTAACAGCTTGGGCATCAAACCCTGCTACCAGATTTTTCGATCTCTATACTATCTCTCTGGGAGTAGGGCTATGGTGCATTCAGACGGGGGTCAAGATACAAATCTTGGAGGGACCGTAACCCTATGCAACAGATTCTCAGACCACTCTGTAAAAATTTCTTCTAATTGTAAAGGGTGGCATATATCCCTCATTTACACGTTCGAGAAAGAGGCTGAGGAGTACTATGTACCCGATTGGAATCTGAAGCCCAAGTTCGAGAATCCTTCCGTCTATGTTGCTCTGAAGGTTATGATAGCTGATAGAGATCGGCTTCTGATTGACCTTGTTGATATTTCAAGGAATTTCGACTTCATCTGGCCAGAGGAGGTATATGACTACATCTATTTCCAAAAGCTAGTCCTGATAAAACCCCTTCCTCTGGCGAAGACGTTGAAGCCTCCTTCCGGCAAGGGAAAGAAAAAGAATAGTTTGAAGGACAAGAAGGGGGGAAGGATCTGGAGGCGCCCAACCCAAGAAGACAAAGGCAAAGAGGAAGGCCTCTTCGATTGATGGTGAAGAGGCTTTGAAAAAGCTGAGAAAATAGAAACAGAAGGCTGATAGCATGAAAACATCCAGGCATGCCTCGAAGCCCATGGGGGCAGAACCGGAGGCCGCCAGGGCGAGCAATTTCGAGGAGTCACCCATTTGGATATCTTCCTCCCCCTCCGAAGGTGTTTGCGACACCCTTAGTTTATGTTTTAGCTGTCTTTTCTTTTATCTAGTCCTCTTTTTCTTTCTTTATGTTAGCTAATTCATGTTTTTCCCCTTTTTTGTTTAGTGGATTTTGATACTACTCTTGACTTCGACAACGAGATGGAGGCTGAAACAGTGTTTGTAGAGGCCTCTCCTGAGGTCCCTCACGATCACCCTATTTCAAACCCCATCCAACCGAAAGCTCAGTCTAAGGTTCAGTCAAAGCTCCAAGATGAAACTACTAGGAGCAAATGGGGTCGTAATGGTGCTTCCCCACCCCAGCCTTCCCCTCAAAGGCCAAAAACTGACATGGCCCCCCTCTCTTCAACCACCAGCTCGAACCTGGTATGTCTGAAAACACCAGTTTGAAGACTGGCAACCTCTTGCAGAAAAGCAATTTTCCCTCTCCGAGTGGGGAAGGTCGTTCTTTGACCCTTATCCCAGGGGCATCTTTCTCTGTTGCCCTGGACTCTATTTTCCAAGCCTATTGGCCATGGTTCAGGAGGCCGAACAGGCTATTTCTAAGTCTAAAGAGCTTGAAAGGGAGTTGCACGAGGCTGTTTCCTATTACAAGGAAGACTTGGAGAAGGTGTCATCTGACTACGAGGCCAAGCGTGCTATCGCTACCCTTGCCCATCGGACAGAGCTGGAGAAGCTGGTTCTTGTTCACAAAGGGGAGGTCGAGAAATAGTCCACCGTGAAGGATAATCTTTTTAAAAAAGCTTGAGCTGAAACTCTCGGAGTCCCAAGTGGAAATTTCTAAATTATCTGATGTCTACTATCTCGAGCATCAGGCTTCCCCTTTTGAAGCCTATACTGATAGGTTAGTGAAGACCCAGGGGTTCCGAGATTTTTTTCTCGGCCCTCTCCATGGTTTTGGTTGGGGTTACTCGGAATAATTTGTCTTGTTCCATTTCCAAGGATCTCCTAGCTGAGTACGCTACATGCTAGACGTTTATATGAACAACTCAAAGGCCAAACAGTTTAGCCATCACTGGTGAAAGTCTATCCAAGATGGGGAGATTAAACTCCCCCTGCTAGACCATTTGAAGGCTTCCAGCAAGTACTTCTTGGCGGAGGAAATTCGCAACCTAGAGGTGGACGAAGACATCAAGTGGAAAAATTTGGATCCCATTATCACTTCGAGGTCTCGGCGCAGGCCCGCCCCTTTGAGTTCTTCCTAGGAGACATCTAGCATAGGAAAAATTGTATGAAAATTTTCCCCTTAGACTTGGTACCTTACCACCACCCCCCCATGTACAAAGGGGTAATTCCTTAAATTTCTTCTTTCAAGTCATGAAGGAGTGGTATCATCGAATCAAGGAATAGGCTTGGGAGCATCGAATCTAGGCATCCCAATTTTGGTATAAGTCTGTCTGGCTCAAAGAGGAGCTTTGAGCTACGTACGAGGAACTGGGCTTATGGCGTAATGGACTTAATGAAAGAGAGCAGGAACTCCTCGATGCATTGAGCCATTTGAGGGAGGAAAGGGATTCCTTAGCTGCTACAAAAAATGAAATTTTGGGAGATTTTTTATCTATCGAAGCCCGGTATAATGAAGTGCATGAAGAGATAACTACCAAGGCCCGGTTCACCTCAATGCATGAATGCATTTCGGCTGCTTAAGCTTATAAAGCCACTAAGGAAGCATCACCTTCTCAACTAAATGAGTCCATCAAAAGTTACCGTCGTGTGGATCAAGTGCCCGAGAGAATGTAGAGGTGGCTCGAGCGTCCCTAACAACTGCCACCAAAAAAATCAAGCAGTGGAAAGAAGAAGTTTGAAAATATCAGCGATACCTGGTCCCTTCCTTGGAGCAAACCATTGAAAAAAAATCAGCCCTCATTTCTGCCATTTGCAGGGACAAATGGAAGGTTGATAAAGAGCTTTTCGAACTGTATACAACATACGAGGTAATAGCCTACAGCTTCAAGCGTATGAGCTCTGACTTGGGTGAGTTGAAGCTCCACTGATCAAATATTTTGAAGGCTTTCTTCGAGAAACTATCAATATCATGGAAAAGAACCATATTACTCAAAATCCCAAGTATTTTGAAACTAGTGAGGAGGCTAGGAGGTGGCTGGACAGGGTGCAGAAAGTGAGCAGGAGCTTCAAGTTCCGGTACTGCCCCTAGGACAAGCGAGACTTCAGGATCTGGTGAAGCCCTTCCTTCCATGGCTTCAACTCGGAGAACTAGTACGGGGGGGCAACTTAATTGGCATCACTGGCCCAAGAACAGGTTCTTTGTCCAGTAGAAGAGGTAACATTGTTTGTCAAAGTCGACCAAGGTCCTTCAACAACGAAGAAGAACCTTTAGTTAAGAGACCCCGACTCTAGGTCTTAGGGTTCCTGTATTTTCCATCCTGGAAGTTTTCCTACTTTGTAAAATAGTTGTAATATATTTATGTGTACTTGTAAGTTGTGCTGGCCTAATATTGTAAAATAATACTTTTTTCTCCTTGTCATTATCAGAGTTTTTTTTCCTTTTTAGGTAGGCCATTGCCCCCAAGCTAAATTTATTTAACTTGTTTCTCTTTCCACTAGTCTTCAGTCAAACTGTGCTGAATTTTTTGAGCGACTAACAAGGTCTAAGCCTTGTGTGGTTTACAAGGTCTGACAGGGCTTTGTCAGCCCTTTCAACATTTTACAAGATTTGTGCCTTGGGCTCTTGTTGCGAGTTCGACGGGGATTTGCTGTCCCTTCAAACATTTTACAAGGTATGTACCTTAGACGCTTGTTGCACATTCAACGGGGCTTTGAAGGTCCTTCGAACATTTTACAAGGTCTATGCCTTGGGTGCCTATTACGCATTCGACGGGGCTTTGTTGGCCCTTCAAACATTTTACAAGGTCTGTGCCTTAGGCACTTGTTGCACGTTCGATGGGGCTTTGTTATCCTTTCGAATAGGAGTTACTCTGATTTTAGGAGAGTGAAAACCAAGAAATTTCTTGAAAGTAATGCATTCTAATACAAGATTTCCAAAGGCAGAGGAGTCATCTCAGTTCACAATGCTATCGAACTGAGGATCTCCTCCGACCCAAAAGTGCCTCTAAGCAGGCTATTTTTTAACCTTCCTAAGCCTATTCAGATTTTGGAGAGTAATACCTCCAAAGGTTGGAAACGTTCCATCTGTGTGGAATCACTTCATCTTGGAGAGTTTCTAACTCATAACCGCCTCCCGGACGAGCTTCAACAACACGGTAGGGCCTTTCCCAGTTTGCTGACAGCTTTCTCTCCGGCTCTTTACGACCCTTTTTGTCCATGCTCATCAAGAGGTCTCCTTTGGAAAACTAGGTTTTTTGGACTCTCTGATCGTGATACTGCTTAACCCTTTCTTTAACCCTGGCTTCATGGAGATTTGTCTTCTCTTTTCTCTTCGACGAGGTCTAGGTCTAAGCAGTGCTGCTCATGATTGTCTTCTTGTCGTCCATTGCTTATAGCAAACCTTCAAAAGGTAGGCAACCTTATCTCCACTGGAATGACCACCTCGGAACCGTAAACCAAGCCATATGGGGATTCTCCTGTACCAGAAGATTTCATTGTTCGGAACAACCAAAGTACACTGGGTAACTCATTAATCCTGCTCCCACATTCCTCTTTGAGCCTCGATCAAATGCCTTTGACAATAGTTCTATTGGTGACCTCTACCTGCTCATTGGCTTGGGGTGGTAAATGTTGGTGACCCTTTGGCAGATTTTGTACTCCTTGCACCAGCTTTTGAATGGGTCATTTATGAACTGAGTGTCATTGTCACTTATGATCGTTCGATGGATCCTGAATATGCATATGATATTCTTCCATAAAAATCCAATCACTGTCTTTCTCTTCATGCCGGTCAAGGCTTCGTCATTGACCCACTTCATAAAGTAGTCTATAGCCATGATCAGGTATCAAAAGTGGCCAGGGGCTTCCGGAAAAGTTCCCACCAAGTCGATCCCTCATTTATCAATTGGTCACGAGCTGTTAATATTCATCATTTCTTCCTGAGGGTTGTGGGTGATTGGTGCATACATTTGCCATTGGTGGCAGGCCTAGATGTGCTTGTTTACCTCTTCGAACATCTTTGGTCAATAATATCCAGCCAGGAGAAGTTTTTTTGCTACCGATCGAGCCCCCTGGTGGCTTCTACAAGCCCCTTCGTAGGTTTTGCAGATCAAGTAATCAACTTCATGGGGGGCTACACACCGCAGGAGTGGTTGGAGATGGCTTCGAAGGTACAGGATGTTTTCATAAATAACGTATCTAGGCACTTTCAGCCTAACCCTTCTTGCTTCGATGGGGTCCTCTGGGAGAGTCTCATCTCGAAGGTAGCTCATAATAAGCATCATCCAAGACTTTTGTTCCTTAACCAACATCACTGTTGTTTCCTCTTTGAAGCTACGCTTCTTCAACGTCTCCACCATTAGATGACCCCAAGATTGTAAGTTCAAGTCTGATGAGGCCAATTTACTTAAGGCATCAGCCATGTGATTCTTTTCTCGAGGGACTTGATTGAGGGTATAATGGTGGAAATTTTCTAGGAGTAGTTTTACCACTTCCAAATAGCATTGCAAACTTCTCTCCCTAGCCTCATATTCCCCCTTGACTTGAAGGACCACGATTTGGGAATCACTAAAGATGTCGAGCTTTCGAACTCCATACTTTTTGGCAATTCAAAGACCTGTGATTAGCACTTCGTATCATGTTTCATTATTAGTTGCCTTAAAGTCAAAGTGTAAGGCATAGGGGTAATATTTTTTATCGGGGCTCGTGAGTAGAACTCCAGCCCCACTGCCTCTGGAGTGAGAGGACCCATTAATGTACAATTACCATGTCTCATCTGGTTCATTATCCTCTTCGATTTCTATATGTTTTGTGGTCTCGTACAATTTCCATGTCTTATGCTTGGCCCTTGAAAGTTGTTCTTGGGTGGAACTGGATGTCGTGTTCACCCAATTAGATTGCCCATTTCATCATTCTTTCCGAGGCCTCTAGCTTTAGAAGCACCTGCCTAATTAGGTGGAAGGTGAGCAGGATTATCCTGTGGCTTTGGAAGTATGGCCGGAGGTGTCTTTCAGCGTGGACAAGAGCCAAGATCAGTTTCTCAAGAGAAGTATAGCAGGTCTCCGGGCCATGCAGTGCCCTGCTTACGAAGTATATTGGGAATTGGGATTTTTTTTCTCTATTACCAGAACGGCGCTTGTCGCCAGGGAGGTGCGAAGATGTATAAATACATATCTTCCCCCTTTTCTGGTTTCATGAGGGTGAGCAAATTTTGTAAGTGCTCTTTCAGTTCCTGGAAGGCTTTGTCGCAGTTATTCGTCCATTCAAATTTCTTTGCTTTTCAAAGCACATCAAAGAATGGCAGGTGTTTTTCAGCCCTCTTTGAGAGGAATCGGCTGAGTGCTGCCAACGATCCCGTGAGCCTCTGAACATCTTTAACTATCTTTGTGGCCTTCATGTTGACCAGTGCTTCGACTTTCTTGGGATTAACATCGATCCCCCTCTCTGAAACCATAAATCCTAGGAATTTAGCTGCTCCGACTCCAATGATGCACTTAGCGGGATTTAGTTTCAAATTAGGTTCTCAGAGCTTTTGGAATGTCTCTTCGAGGTCTAGGAGAAATTGATCGAAGCCCCTACCTTTAACCACCATGTCATTAACATATATTTCTACGTTTTTGCCAATTTTCTTTTCAAAAAGCTTATCGACCAACCTTTGATAGGTGGCCCCTGCGTTCTTCAACCCAAATGGAATTTTCTTTTAGCAGAATGTTCCCCTGCCAGTTATGAAAGACATTTTTTTCTTGTCCTCTTCTGCCATGAGTATCTAATGATATCCCCTATAGGCATTGAAAAAAGCCAGGACATCATATCCTGTTATAGCTTCGACTAGTATGTCGATGGAAGGAAGGGAACAGTTATCCTTAGGTAAACACTTGTTGAGATCCGTGAAATTGATACACATCCTCTAAGTACCAATGTGCTTGGGGACCATTACAGGATTGGTTATCCATTCGGGGTAGAATACCTCTTCGGTAACTTCACCTTTCAGTAATTTTTGGACTTCTTCCTTAATTGCATCGGCCCTTTCAGGGGCGAAAGATCTACGCTTCTATTTGATTGGCTTTTGGGAGGGGTCCATATTTAGCCTGTGAATCATCAATTGCTTAGGTACCTCTGTGAGGTCGAAGGTGTCCCATGAAAATACATCAATGAAATTGTCTATGAGTCCCTCCAGTTGTTGTTTTGTTGTGGGTGGAATAATTTTTCCTACGAGCACCTTTCCCTTGTCTCGGACGGCCATTGGTTCTGTGTCTATAGGCTAAATCTATTCCTCAATTGAAGCCACCATGTCCTCCTTTTTAGCCTCTTTGAGAGCTAGAGCCAAACAGCTTATGGTCGCCGATTGATCCCCTCTAATAACTGCTATCCCCCTTTTCATGGGGAACTTCATGATCAAATGATGGGAGGACCACATCGCTCGTGCCTGGCACATCCAATGCCTTCCAAGGATCACATTGTACGGGGACACAGCATCAAGTACTGTGAAGCTAAAATTGATTGTGATTTCCTTGTCTCCGTCAGCTACTTTAACCGGGAGGGTAACCACCCCTAGGAGTAGCACCATTTTCTCGGTGAAGCTAGACAAGGGAGAGGTTGCTATCCTTAGGATTTCTCGTCCAAGCCCTAGTTGGTCAAAAAAGTTGGCAATAATCACTCGTCCATGAATACCCTTTTGACATAACAATCTCCTATGGTTGCATAGATCACCAGCGGATCCGTGTGAGGGGTTCAACTGGGCACCGGATCAGCCTCCGAGAAGGTAATTATTTCTTTAGGTTGGAAACGCTTTTGATAGGGTTCTTCGGGGGGAAAATATTGGGACTGGGCTTTGATGATTGTGTTCGAGGCCTGATTGCCTAAAACTCCATTGATGAAGTTGATTACCCGATTCGGCCGTCCCTCGGGTTCTTGTCCGGCCAAGTCTCAGCTTTGGCTCGTACCCCCACTTGGTTTCCTACTTGGTCTCTATCATTCTCCTGTTTTTCTCTGTTGGCTCTCTTTTTGCCTTTCCAATGACATTTCACTCGTCCCCTCGAAAAGGATTCTCCTTTCGAACCCTCTACACAGTCAAAAAGTAAACCTTCCCTTGCGGATCTTTCCACTTCCTGTCTCAAATGGGTGCACTCATTTGTGTCATGGCCCCGTTCATATACCTAAGAATTACCCCTTCCTCGGTCCGACTGATTACGTTAAGACTCTTATCCACATATCGATGGTAGACCATCTCCGTCGACTCGCTCGGCCTCTACTTGCTTTGGTACAACTCTATTAAGGTTTTTGTGAACCTTTTCTTTTAAAAAAACTGACTTAGAGGGGCCTTTCTGAAATCTTTGTACGAGTGTAGCGTCCCTCTGCCCAGCTTATTGAACCATTCTTGGGCTTTCCCTTGAAAACTTCTGACCAACTTGCATGTTAGGTGCTTATTGATGTCCCTCAAGTTCAACAGACTAAGAAACGTATGTATGAACTCACGAGAGTCCGAATCTCCACTGTAAATAGGGAGCCCTTTGGGTGGTTTCATTTCGCTGAGCCATCGGGCGGCACTATTGCAGAACTAAAAGTGGATGTTGTGATCTGGCCTAAGGGCCCAATCAGCCTATCGAGTTCTCTTGTCAGAGAGTCACTCGATCTCCCTCCCATCCGTGGATCTCTGTATGGGCTAGGCCAAACTGGGGCATCGAAGCTTGAGGGCGTAGGGAGGAGCTGATTCAAAGAAATGTGCCCTGAGCACTACCCTTTCCATGTCGAGTTGTAATATAACCCTGGCCAGTAAGGGTCGTAGGGGGGAACCTCCGGACGGAGTCCTGAATATATTTAGCTTTTGAAACCTGAGAAAACTCTCATCGGCCCTAGCATCGAATGTGGAATAGTCTATCTCAGCACCGAAGGCACCGAGATAGGCATCGGGATCGGCGCATAGTATGCTATGGTTGCGGCATGCTCGGGAGTATTGACTGGGGCCGTGTAAAGGCACCAACGTCGGCTTGATAAGACACTCACAGGGGGGTGTACAACTGGAATCTTAGCTACAACACCAGGGGCATCGAAGATTGGGTTCCCATCTGTTGTTGTATCACCCTATGGTAGAGCATAGGAGGCTCTACCTCATAGCCAGCAGATCTGAGGGCATGAGCCAACGACGCTAGATCTTGTTGTGACAGAGGGCCCCCCTTGCTCGTACCCCATAATGCTCGAGTATCCCCTCTCGAGATCTCTGTTTGCAAATTCGTCGTAGCCTCTATAAACTACAGTTCGTTCGCTCTTTGTCCACTCACCTAGCTCTGCGAAGTAGGACCTTCAGTTCCACCTACCCAGGGTTCGACGCTAACCTCTATGGTCCGTTGGGGTGCGTCAGCTTCTTCACGAAGAGCTTTCAGATCCCTCCCTTCTGGGACCTGGTCCTGGCCAGCTTCCGGAGGCTCAATACTGGCGCTAGAGGGAGGGAGATCCGGAGGCATATTGGATCTACGCCCTCTCATTTTCTGGTACGGTGATTGCACTTCTTCGCCGATGCCTAAAGCTTTTCCTTTTAGCCGTTCACTCCTACGGAAGGCACTTAGCGTAGATGTGGACATAAACAGCAAGTACTTGATTGCAGATCTGACTAACGGTCCCACTGGGCGTACCACTTGATGCGCCTCAATTTACTGTCGTCGTTGCGCCACCATCGGTGATCGGAATCTGCAAAGACAAAGCCCTCGGAGGTTTCCGGGAGGAAGAGGCTCCGACGGCCAAGTCAGCAAACAGGCTACCAAAGTGTGATTAGATATGAATAGTTGAGTTGTGAAAGGTTACCTTTGGCCTTTATATAAATAGTCATGTAGGGCAACTGGTTTGTTTGCTTGTGGAGCAAGTACTCTCACTTTGGGCCAGCCTTAAAGGCTTTACCCAAAGGGCAAAGCTATGGACTTAAGGTCGGGCGCATAGGTATTTAGGCCCACACGGATTTACACATTATCATCAATGTAAAAATTTTCAATTAGACGTACAACTAAATAAGGTTGTGGCTGTGGGCCCAACTGAAATTTTGAGGCTGAAAGAGAAAGGGCAAAACTCAGAATAAACAATTGAAAATTTGGGGTTGAAAAATAATGATTGAAAATTCAGCATTTGAATATTATGTAAATTCACATTATTTAATAGTTAATATTACATGTGTATGGACAACTAAAAATTGGGAGTAGATATGTAGAAAATGTAATATAATATTAAATTAATTAAATATATTTGAATTTTACCGGATATCTCGGGTACCCAAAAATAGCATTTTTTTCTATCATGGCTCGGACCCGTTAAAATGTAAAAAAATTTAATCAAGCACCCGACCCTAAAAAATAAAAAAAATATTCAATAATTTTCAACGAAACCGGTAAACCCAACTGTGCAGGCCAGGTATTTTTGAACACCCCTTGGGGTGGGTGACTTATATGGCCCCATAAATAACAATGTATCAAAGCAAAAATACGAGTGCTTCACTTGTAGGAAAACCAAAATAGTGTTTGCTTTGCTCGAGTAAACATTACACAGGCTTTATTCAGCTTTTTCCTAGAGCTCCTGGTGCGCATAGCTGCAATGAATTAAGAGAGCCAAAGCCCACTATACAAGCAACTCATACCTACATACAGACGTAAACCCAATAATTTTGATTCAAAAGATTCATGTTTAACCTTAAAAATGGGAAAAAAAAATGCTAATTAATTCCAAAGATTCATATTTTAACTAAAAAGGTGAATAAACATAAAATACCAATTAGTATGAGATAGAAGAATAAAATATACATACGGCAGATAGAGAATATGAAATAAAAAAGAAATAAGCTAGTACTTCATTTTGAATGTATCACTAATCAAGCTCAATCTTGATTCCACCAACAGTGGTATCACCACCTCCAGCTCGTGGAACCAAAGTGACCAACACATATTCATCATCTTCAGCATCCAAATCCTCCATAATTTCCGTCAATGACACCGCCAAATTAGTCTTGATCATCTCCTTTCCACCCACATGATTGTCATTCCCATGCTTCTGACTGTGTGGCGCATTCGCAAAACTCCCAGCAAATTCAGTGTTCTTGGGAGTGCTCTTCCCATCATCTTCATCGTTAATAAACACGTCAAACTTCACAAACTTATCCCTCCGCATGACGATGTTCTGCACCACCAGAACCTCGTCCTTCTCCTCTTTCTCCTTCTTCGACCTCTTCCTAGCCGGCCTTCTCACCGTGGCTTTCACCACTTTATCGAGCTTTGCTGGAAACTGAGGATTATCGCGCGCTGCATTTGCTGATGCAACCTTCCTGAGCTGCCTTGTTTCGCTGGAAACCCGTGGCGTGGGACGATGCCTCAACCATGGAATGTCAACTTCTTGATATCGGTACCCGAGCTTAGTAGTATCCAAGCAATCTCGCACTCGAACTCGAACCATCTGAGCATTTTCGTCGTAGAAGAGAAAGGAAGAGTGCAGCCAATCAGGATCGGTGATATCATGGCGCCTATCTCCACCTAATAAACCACTCTTCCAAATGGACCACATTCTATCAACATCCGAATGATGAGCGAAGAAAATTGGGTCGTTACCGGCGGAATAGAAGTTTCCCATGTCTTCTCTATTAGGTTGATTCCTATCCCCGGTCCACCTGTGGATAATGTTGTGAGGGGTGCTCTCTACCGCGCCTGGCCCGGGATCAGGGTCATCGCCGGCCCTATACTCGCTACCGAAGAACAACCGCGGAGTCCTGGAATTCGACACCATTTGCCTGTTATTAAGGAAACTGTCATCTATAATCATTCCAACAAGTAAATGATTTCGTAAATATTCACTCATATTATATGAAATAAACTTTTCATATCTTATCACCTGTACATGATAGTCAGATTCTGGGACACTCGTTCGGGGTCGGAAATGCTCGAATCGGTACCGTTGAAATCCAGGTCGATTATATTGGGAGGCAGATGAGCAGCATCTCGCAATGCGTCGTAGAGCGAGGATTCAGGATGAGCATAAATCACAGGCATTGTCATACCGGGTGGAGAATCCCAGTTCCAGAATGGCATGGCGAAATTCGGGTCATCAAGTAACTTCCCACATATCTTTTCAAAGAAGTACAAGTAAAACCGATGAAAGGGATAGAAAAGCCATGAGTTATGAACGTCGAGTTCGACATCCGGATATCCGGTTTGATCATAAGCGCCGTTGCAGTAAGCGCAGTGAACCTTAGCCTGTTGGCTGAAGCTCCTCGGATCAGTATCTGGTAGAGCTTTCATGAGTTCAACAGCTCTTTCAAACTTCTCAATGCAGGCTTCATCGGCTAAGTGAGCCGCCGGTCTTACTCGAAGAGTGGCGGCCGGTGGAGGGAGCTGGAAGTCGACGATGCTCGCCGGCTGTGGAGGGCAGCAGTCGGTAGGAATGGCGCCTGGTGGCAAGTCGGCGGGGCCGCAGTTTGATACATCAGGGCCTGGAACTGGAGCAGCCGTGGAGAAGGAATCGTTGGAAATGGTGGTAGCAGCTGAGTAGAGCCCTCCAATGCTAATGAGGAGAGTTCTTCTGGATGGATTTTGTGATTCCCTGTTTGTTTTGGCTGCGGAAGTGGTGATTTTAATGTTTGGAGAAGTTTTTTGGAAGGAAGGGCATGATTTGGGAACAATTGTAGGGATGAAATGAGTTGAAAATGAAGCCATGATGATTCACTTTAGGTCATGGTATGTTATGGAAAGTCCGTGGGTTTTTATAATGCCACGTTTGGTGATGAGACGTTTGAACCTAAAAAAGAGATAAAAGTACGCTTTTAACCCTTTGAAGTATCCATATAATTTTGTAAAATCTAAAAATTTAAATCTAATTCTTGACTTTGTTGACCAAAATTTTGAAGGCCAAATTGGCCCAAAACTATTGAAATGACTTTTATACCCCATAATTAAAAAAATTAATAATGAGAAATAAACATTATACCCTCCCATCTCTCGTCTTCCCTAGCACCCTCCCATTTCTCTCGTCTTCCCCAACACCCTCCCAATTCTCTTGTCTTCCACCCAGCCGTATTGAAGAGGGTAGCAATTGAGGTTTTCGCGGGTGGTCGGCGAGTGGCAAGTGGCGATTGGTGAATGGGCGATTGAGGTAACGGCTGGTCGCCGAGTGGCGCGATTGAGGTTTCTGCAGTGGTTGTCGGTGAGTGGCTATGGGTAAGGAGGTAGTGAGTGGTGGTGTTGAGGGTCAGCAGTGGTGGTCGGCGAGTGGTTGTGGGTGTTGGAGGCAGAGGTGTTGTTGTAGGCGAGTGGTGGTATAGGGTGGGGCTAGGGTTGAGAGCGGAGGTGGACGTTGTTGTTGTTGTTGTGGGAGGGTTTGTGTAAGTGTGTGGTGGTCAGAGGGGGAGTGGTGGTGCGCGGCGGAGTGGGTCTGGGAAGGAAGGAAGGGTTGGGCGGATTCCGATGGTTCTAGACGGTGGATCAAAGATGGGTAAGCGGCGGGCGAGCAACGGTGGTGGCCAGTAGCCGGTGCGGCGGTGTTTTGGTGAAAAAGAAGTCGTCTAGGGGTAGAATGGTCATCAAAAATTCTTTTTTGAGCCTGAGGGTATTTATGTCTTTATATGTTTTGTCAACATCTGACTTCATTGAGTCAATGTCAGAATTGAGCAAAATGGTATAACTGCACAATTTTACAAAAACTTAGGGTACTTAGGGTTAGTTTCGCACATTCAAGTTTTACAAGGTTATATCTCCACTTTCAAAATTTAAAAGGGTTATTTATTTACTTTACCCCTAAAAAAGTTTTGAATGGTTAAATCATACTATGTATTTTATTATGAGAAAAGTGCTAAAATAACCCTACGTTTATTACGAAAATGCCAATATAACCCTCTGATTTTCAAAAGTGCTAAATTGACCCAGATAATCCGTGAAAGTGCCAAACTACCTAATCAGACTATTTTTTGTCGAAATTAGAAATAAAGATGCTTTTTCCCAATGATTGTTATATACTTCACATGATTAATACCCTATTTCGCATCATTCTTTCCCTACTCTCACTACTGCGGGCATTGCCCTTTAGCACCGGTCGCTAGGGCCTATGGCACCAGTATTTTGGCCCCAAGTCTACCGGTGCCTAAGGAGGGTGGTGCTGAAACGTAGTTACTATGGCACCGATTTCTAGAACTGGTGGTGATACTTCTATAAACCAGCACATGTGACATTTCTATAAGCACCGATAATCAATATCGGTGCCAGGATTCGTTTAGAGGTGCTTGTCCCGCATAACAAGCACCGGTTGTATCAAACTGCTGCTTAATGATTTTTGACAACACCGCTTTTGCAACTCTGGTGCTTGTTTTAAGGAAATGTGTGCCCATACTTTCAGCACCGGTTCAAATATAGAAACGGTGCTAGCAATTGAAAGTATTTTAATTTCCAGCACCGCCATGTACTTTGGGCAACCGGTGCAGTTTTTTTTATGATTTGAATTTTCTAGCATCGGTGCAAGTTTCGTTTTTATTTTGCAATCCCCATTTTAAATTTTTTTCCTGGCCCAATCAGATCGAAACTGGGGAAATATTGATTGAAGGATTTCAAAACAGCCAACAACAATCCACAAACAAGAATAAAAATTTAAATGGAGTAAAGAATGAATGAAAAACTAAATATGACTGTGAAGAAATATAATTCATCAACAAACAAATTCAAGGAAAAACAGTACAAAAATTCCACGTTCTATACTTGAAGAAACTCGTCATGTCCATCGAAGTCTTGCAATCTTTGGAATATGTGTCCACCCAAACCTGACACCATCTCTCAGCTACAGATAATATCTCATTCTCATTGTATGCTCAAAAAAAAGTAAATGAGTTAATACATGAAAGTATTTAGTAAGTAAGAAGAACAAATGGTTAATTTGAAATATGTCGACAAACCTGTAGAATATATGTAGAGGTGGTCTTGAGCAACAACTTCTCCATGAAGAGGGGGACATGGTATCCGCATTCCCAACCACTGAATTGCACTCGATATTGCAACGGAAATATAACATTAAACGTAATTGTATGACTTACAACTAAATAATGTTGGATACGAAGGGACTCTTGGATTGTATGGCTTACCCTGATGTTTGTGATACTCCATGTGTATTCCGGAGGGGGTTCCATCTTCAAATTCCGCCTTTGATATTCGCATGCAATCCTGGTAGTGTTGAACTTATTAATGTTAGGGAAATCATACTTTAAGGCGTTCAAATTAACACCGATAAAATGAATGTACATACCTAGTAATGATTTTGTTTTCATTAATGTTCTTCGGCTTGATTCCTCCAATCATCGAGTCAAGGGTAAAAACCTCCTCCGTACTAGGACGGGTGAGTATCAAGTTCCAATGATCGCTGTTTTCAAAAGATCGTATGTCATGAATGAAATTTTCAGTCGCCTATAAAGAATATGAAATATTATAAAGTGCCACTTACATTTTAATATATGGCACCACATAAACCTGGGCTTCAGCAGCAAGCATGGTTTCGAGAATGGTTGCAGCACGACCTTTGACTTGCTCCTCCTTTATTTTCGTGGAGTATCCTCCCGTACAACACGTTACAAATTGAATGCAGCCATTATTTGTTTTGAAGACTTGATCCCAGAGGTGCCTTGACAAATAAAATTAGTTAATATTTGAAACATATAAGTGTACAAATTCATTAATAAATTATGAACAAGTAAATCTCACCCCATCCAGGCATCTATCATTGAGTTTGATAGCCAAGTCATTTTTCTTAGGTTGCCAAGCTTGTTCCCGAACTCCACCAAGCATTTCATAAATAATCCTGATTTATGCAGTCTGCCAAAACACGATGGTCGAAACTCCACAAACAAAGCCACCAGCCCTGCCAATTGCATGGTCTTAAAAAGCTCTTTGCAGCATTTGATGTACTTCCCATGTTGGGATATGCATTGAATGAGAGCTTGTTGACAATCTGAAAGTACGTAATTGCAACAAAACTAGGCAACTTCATAATGAAATATATAAGGTACAAGTGGCTTTCATTAGCGAGAAATATCTGCTTGAGAGGTCTTGTATATAAATATTGTTGCTCTGAGAGACGGAATGAGTTGGTTGATCCAAAATGCTTAGGGGTGGATACCTAAGCAAAATGTAATCAATTATAACGATTACCAAAAAACATTAGTTAATGTAAAAGATGTTGTCATATTACTACATTTTATTACCCCATTGTCGCTCACATTCAGACAGTAAAACTCATATGCCTGTGGTTTGCCCTCCTCATTGTCATCTGTCTGAGTGTCAACAACTAACGTGACCAAAGTCATCTGTCAGTCTATCACATTCCCCAAAGCATCTCCCACATCACTGAATTGGTGGTTGGCAAACAGCAACCCAACTCTTAGATGGTAGACTACCTCAGTCACCCAAATGCAAGCTAATGGTCCATGTAAATGCTCGAGACGCCTTGATTTTTGGAGCCAAGATTGTGAAACCTTTATCCTCTATCCTTGAATGCCCTAGATGTACAAGGTGACCAACTCACTATCTTGTTACAAATATTGAAAGTTTTGTTAGTCCTTGAAATAGTTTTCTAGAAATTTAATAGGAAAAATCCAAATACTATGAACTTTTATGGTGTAAAGCATTTTTACCTCCTCATCTGCTTCTCCGTTGCTGAAGGGGTCTTGGCCCGAGTCGCTAAAACCGGTGGATATACCTCTGGACATTGCATTCTCAATGAAGCACTTTGGGTACGCTAGGCCCTAGGGAATATTTACTCCCCTAGCTATAGTTATACTCTTGACAAACTGCTCGAGGTATGAGACCATCGCCTTCACAATCGGTTGATCAACGGAGGGTCTTGGCATGCTTCTTCTAGAACGAGGAGTTGCTGCCGCATTTGCTTCGTGATATGTTAGGGATAGCAATAACTGCCAAAATTCGGGATTGGGTACCTCTATACCGTCCCGAGTGTTCTTCTTCCCGGTCGCTCTTATCAAGATGTCCTCCCCCGGACCCAACACTAGAATTCCCTTCTCTTTTTCCTTGTTCGTCCTCAACTGTGGTTCATTTTTTTGTGTTAGCATTGAAAATTACAGTTGACATGAAATAGAAAAATTACGCAATTGTATACGTACTATGTTGTCCGCTATGGCCTTCACTTCTGGGGTTGTGTAATCCTTGCTTTTTTTCCCCTGTTTGATTCTAAGTACAATAGGGATCTGTCCGGTTTGAATTCCTTTGCCTTTATTTTCTCCTCGACCTCCTCTTCTGTGTATCTCATGCCTCTTAGCCTCTTCCTCTCTTTCTCCTTCATCTGCTCCACCAACTTTTCTTTTGTCGCCAAGTTCACATGTGGTTTGGCGTGGTGGACATACTTCTTTTCCCTTGAATTCTTGCTTGTTTTTTTTGTTTTTTTATACAAATTAAATAAATTAATTAGTTATTAATAGCTCTGTTTCTATGGAAAAAGAATATTGATATATTTTTGTCTATATAATGTAAGAATTGTACCTACGAGCATATCCTCAGTTCTTCTATGTTCCTTGAATTTCTTCCACTCTTCCTCATCCATCCACTTGTATTTTTCTCAGGGCTTGTATTTAGGAACTTTGACATCTGGGAGAAGCCAGATGTACTTGTTTGCTACCTTGCTCTTCCAATTACGGTGTGCATTACCAGCCTTAATCACCACAGTCCTACTCAAACTCTTCATCTATTCTTCAGACAGCTCTATTTCGAACTTAAAACTCATCTGCGATGGAAGATTACTCAGATTTAAATATCAGGCACATGAGGACAATGTATAACTTTTGACTAGTAGCCATTGATGAACTAAGTATTATAAAATTTATCATTACCGTTATGTCCTTCCACGCTTCCTCTTTAACATTCTTTGGCACGTTAGGCCAGTGTATCCATGTACCAAATCTGATGTGCCTTCTAAAAGCGTAATTGCAATATGCAGTCCAGGCGCTACAATTCCTTTTCCAAACTAACAGACCGTCAACCTCCTCGAATGCGATGGGGACACAGTTCTTTTCCTTGGCTAACATAACTGATTGGCATGTAGCCGTCCCGCGTTCCCTACAATAGTTGCCTATCTCAAATTTGTCAAAAGCCTTCCCATTATGCCCGCCTACCTTCTTAAGGTCATTATTCTTCGGATCGCGACGAGGCTTGCACCCGCTGTCACCCATTGGTTTTTCTGGAACTTCCTCCTCAGGAACTTCTTTGGGAGCTTCCTCCTTGGGAGCACTCGTTAGACCTACTCCAACATCTTCCTCAAATTGTATTTTGAGGGGAACCATGGGTATAACCTCCTTTTTCTTGCCTTCGGAGGTAATTTTTTTGTTCTCCACTTGTTTTGTTTGGGTTTAGGGCCACCCCTCTTCCTCTTTGTGGAGGGTTTTTTTTGTTTCAGGAGGCATCTACAAATGAAAATACTGGTACAATGGATAAGGAACTAAAACATAACAAGCTCACGCCATCAACTGTATTACTAACATAACAACATACCAATCACCATAACATCGCACCACAACATAACATCGCACTAACAACATACCAACATACCAACATCACCATAACAAAAACACTTGAACATTACATGGACAAAAACATCATACTCAAACATCGCACAATAAACAACCCAATAGAATTAAACATTAAAAATGATTCATTGAAACTTTCCATCGAACACATAGAATGTGATAATAATTTTACTCAAAGTGATGAAGGTTATTGTTTTTCTCCAACAAAAAATGATGGAATCACAGTGTACCTCTAAAATTCTTTCCAGAAACCTAGTCAATGACACTTCGCCTGCGTCGAGTGGGAAAATGGAGAATCCCGTTTGTGCAAATGCTAAATGGGGTTTTCTAGGGTTCTTAAATGCTTGGATGTTGGAGGAATAAGTTGGTAAATGGTGGATGTTGGCGGAATGAATGGTTGAGAACATGGATATCGTGAGGAAAACAATTGGAGAAGGTGGAGGAAGAAGAAAAAGGGGACCGTTGTGTGAGGAAGACAATCGATCCCCTTTTATATAAGCATTTTCAGCATCAGTATCACACCTGATATGCTGGTTCTGATTTAAAATAATTGTTGACTATTTTTCAAAATGCAATTGCATAAGGCTGTGTTGGATTTTATTTCTAGAACCCGAGAGTAAGAACATAAATAAAGTTTCTAAGTACACAACACCGGTCTCAAAACTGGTGCTGCTATTGTCTAAAACTGGTGTCGTGATTGAAAAAAGCAGTTACGTAAAGCAGCCTTGTATTTTTTTCCCAAACCCCGAGAGCATGAGAAGGAAAAAATTTCTAAGCACAGAGCACCGATATAAAAATTGGTGCTCTTATAAAAAACGGTTCCAAGAATCATTAAAGGCAGTTGCGTATGGCTGTTTAATTTCGACAATGATTCAATTATCATAACCATTTTATTATACCGGTGCCTTATTTTCACAAACTGGTGCCTATTTAAAACCCTCTGGGCTGAAATATTTTTGGCCCAAAATCTCAAAAAAATTGAATTTCCCACCAAAAGTAGATCAATTTTTTTAGAATTTTTACTCATTTAAAAAAGGGGAAAATACTGATATGGCCCTATGTTTTGGAGGTTTGTGCTAATATGACCCTGTGAAGTTGAAAAGTGCTATTGTAGCCCTATGTTTTGCATCAGAAGTGCCGATATAACCCTGTGGAACTATTCTGGCATTGACTTAGTAATTTCCAGCATTGACCAAACCTAAAATGACTAAAATATCCCTAGTCTTAAACCTAATAATATAATGACAAAAATATCCCTATAATGACCAACTACGGGTTAGAGTTTTCAGGACCTGTAGAATCGTGACTACATTTGTCCCATTTATGCGATGAAACTTCTTCGATTGAGGAAACTACAGAAACTGATACAGCCTTGACTTTATCTGAATCTAATCCACCTCCTTGTCCAAGAAACACGTGAACTTTCCCATTATCACATAAACATCATTGAACAAGATACTAAACACTCGAAAAACTCCTACATTTGAGCCTGAATCCCTCAGCTTTTCCTCTGAAGAAGAAAGTCACCTCCTCCACCTCTGACTCGTCATGTCGCCTTTACCTCTGAAGAAGAAAGCTTTACTCACATGCCGCCTTGATTCGCCATTGTCCCTTCATTCTCCCATGCGCCAGCTCCCTGCACCTTAGGAAAATCAAACTCTCAGGTCCATCGGAAACACAGAATCAAAAAACACAAAATTAAAAATACAGAATCAAAAACACAAAATCAAAAACACATAATCCAAAACACATAATCAAAAAAACACATCGGAAACTGCAGTAAAATCTCAGGTCTAACGAGTTAACCCGTTAGACAAACTCTCAGCAAAATCTCAACATAACCCTAACGGGTCGGATCCCACCGCAGCAAAATCCTTCCTCCGGCGAGCTCCACTAGAAACTCAAGTTCTCGGAGGCCCCAACATTGCCAGCCCCGTTGAAACCAGCGTATTGAAGATCGTCGTGAAAAGAAGCGACGCCAATCGACGGGAGGGTGCTAATCGAAAGTGGTGCCAGAATGCTTACCAACGTGGCCAGAAGCGGCCCTGATCAATGAGAGAGTGGGTTAACAGTAAAGATTTGAGTCTGAGTCGGCACCAGTATTTTGGAGCTGAGCTAGGGCTTATTCGAGTCGGCACCGGTGTTTAGAGCTGATCTAGGGCTTATTCGAGTCGGCGCCGGCAGTAGAAGAGTCGGGCAGGGCTTCAATTGTGTTTTGGAGTTGGGGGAAGATGGAGATGGTGAGATTGTGGAGCGGAGGGGCTTGATTTTTGGGGACAATGGGCAATGGTGGCGGGGATTGAAAGGTGGTGGCGAGGGGTAAAAGGTGGAGGGGTTGACTGGGCAATGGTAGGGCTGGGCAGCGGTGGTGGTTACTAGTGGTGGTGGCGGGGTTGGAAGGTGGTGGCGGGGGTGGAATGTGGTGGAGGAGCGGAGTTGAGGTGGAGGAGGTGGAGGAGGTGGAGGAGCTGAAAGTTACCTCTGAAGATCGACTCCACCCCGATAGAATCACGCTGAAGCTTTACTCCGCCCGGTGCCACCCCGCTGAAGCTCGACGCCGTCCGATGCCTCTTCGGAGAAGCTCGAGAAGAAAAAGATCTGAGAAGATCCGGACGAGTCTGACCCAAGCTAATGGCAAATTTTGGGTCGAAGGCTAGTGGAGGAAGAAGAAAAGAGGAAGAAGAAAGAGAAGAAGAAAAGAGGAACGAACGGAGAAGAAAATAAGAAGAAGAAAATAGGAACGGAGAAGAAAAGAGAACTTGTGGTTAATAAACAATGAGGGCATAATTATCTTTTCACATTTTTTATTTTTATTTTTTAAAATAGGGGTATAATAGTCATTTCATGTATTTCCGGCCAAATGCAGGCCTCCAGGGTTATATTAGCACATTTTAGCAAAACACGGGGTTACAATAGCACTTTCCAACTTCACAGTGTCATATTAGCACAAACCCTCAAAACATAGGGTCATATGAGCACTTTACTCTTTAAAAAAACTAAATTATTTTTTTTAGTCCCTTACATATTGTCCAATACCTTCTTTTAGTCCCCCAATACCCCATTTAATCGGCAATTAACATTCTGAAATTGAATATTTTTGTCCCCAGTGGCAGTTTTCAGGTAAAGTCAACAGCAAAATTGGTCAAAATATGTAAAATTACCCTTATACCTTTGAGTTTTTAAAAAAAACATACTACTGTTCATATTCTCCAACGGACCTTGTTGGACAGCAGTGGCCTCGCCGTGCCACCGATGGACTCGCCTGAGTCACTCCGGCAAGCCAGCCGTTCGCTGCCTGTCGTCGTTAGTTCCGACGTCGCCGTATACCCTCCGAGTGACCTACGCATCTCAAAATCAAAAGTTTTCCTAATCATTCCTCGCGGCAACCCCTCTGTTCCCTCAGGTGTGTATCGATTTCCACTTTAAATCATAAGTTTTCCTAATCATTCCTCAGGCGCACATCTATTCCTCCAGGCGCACATCGGTCTCAAAATTATGTTGTGATTGTTTGATTTAGAGCAGAGACTTGTTGCTCTGCCACAGAGGCGATGATCCATTTTCTACCCCTTCGCCACTCAAATTGCGATGGTTTTCTGGTGCTTTCCTTCCTCTTGACCCGGCAAGCCTCCGGTGAACCAGTACGTTGAAGAGCAACGGCGGCAGTGGTCAGCGGCGGCAGCGGAGTAAGGAGCAAGGGCGGCGGTTTAGGGATTCCAACAAAACCCTAAAATAAAGGGAAATTAAAAAGGAAAGAAAAAATAAAGAAAAAAGAAAGGAAAAAGGAAATCTTTTAAAATTAGAAAATTTTAATTGAAAATATTTTTAAATTAGTAAAAATACCTCTGGCTATATCGGAAAATCATTCCAATTTATCTAAAACCGACTCTGGGGACCAAAAGATTCAATTTCAGAATGTTAATTGCCGATTAAACATGGCACTGGACTTGGGGACTTAAAGAAGGTATTGGACAATATGTAAGGAACTAAAAAAATAATTTAGTCTTTAAAAAATGGGCACCAGTTCTATTCCATGTTATACCGGTGTTGTATTAATTCTCTACTATTTTCCTATAATTAATATAAGTACCTAATTAGGGAGAAGGTTTTGTTTAAATGCAATAAGATTGAGAAATATTCAATTAACCATTCAATAGATCCCGTGTTTCGAAATTGGGCCCGATGGAAACTCATAAACGCTCCTATTAAAACTTTGTTAAAATACCACTGTTGCCCAAAACTAAGTTACACCATCTTTTTTGTATCATGTTTACTTCAAATTATGTATTCTTGGGTTAATGTATGGTTTTCAAAAGAATTTCATATTATCATGGAATTTGGTAGAGCGTTAGTACATGTCTTAGAGTATCCTACTCCAAATAACTTAGAAGTAAGGAAGTCTAAGCAGGAAGGTATGCTTGTGACTTTTTTCGCCCAAATATAAAATTATTTTTTAACCCAAACTTGGGGTTGACATTAGGGTGTCATATTGTAGAATTCCATCCGATCGGATTTATATTTGGACCCCTGAGTGAATTTTTTGCTTTTTACACTTAGGTCCCTTCAAGAATCTTGGAAATGTCAAAAATTAAAAATTACCGATTCAAAAGTGAAATTGAGTATTGTATAATCATAAATATGTGATTAGAAATTGAATGTATAAGTGGAACATCCTCGTAAGTGAACATAGATTACTAGTGCAACATTTTTAGAAATTGCAGTGTTGACCAAAATAAAGTATGACCTTGACCATTCACATGAAAAACTTGATTCTTGTTACTATAGCATAAATTAATTAATTTAATTTAATTTTTTATAGTATTACATACAAAGAATTATTACATGTAGGCTGAGTTCGGTAAAATTGGTTTGGAATTTCCATTGGAAAAAAAATTGTAATGTTACATAATTTTGTAGAATAATAAATAATATTTGAAAGAGAACTCACCTTATTGCTTTATAGAGTTTGAGAAGGTGGATAGATGGAGAATAAATCGTAGCACCGACACGACATTGAAAATCGGTGCTGAGGAGAAAGGCGCTGCCCGTGGCTGTCTTGGATTAATTTTTCGGATCTTTTTTCCAACCCGAGAGCAAATGCGTCAAAATTAATCTAAGTACGAAGCACCGATTATGAAACCGGTGCTGAAACATGCAATAACAGTGCCTTTTCACCGATAGGAAACTGCCTCAGGCTACATTGTATTTTATTTTTCACATCTTTTTTCCAACATGAGAGCTAGGACGCAAAAAAAGTTTCTAACCACACAGCACTGGTTATACAACCGGTGCCGAGACATGCAAATCCGGTGCCTTTCCCTAGTCAGGCACCTGCCTAAGGCTGCCTTGTATTTTTTTACAGCTTTTTTCCAACCCGAGAGCTAAGGGGCAAAAAATGTTTCTAACTACACAGCACGGGTTATACAACCGGTGCCGAGGCATGCAAATCCGATGCCTTTTCCAAGTCAGACGCTGCCTAAGGCTGCCTTGTATTTTTTTCACATCTTTTTTCCAACCCGGGAGCTAAGGGCAAAAGGAGTTTTGAACTACACAACACTGGTCCAAAGACCAATGTTATATGGATAAAATCCAGTGCTGAAACATGAAACATAACACATACTCCGTTTTCCAGCACTGGTTTGATGACTATTAACCGATGCTGATTGGTTTTAAAATAGTACCAACGAACCTTTCCAACGAAGTGAAAAGTTGAAATGTGCAATATACTACAGACAAGGTAAACCCAAATTCATATATTAATATCATTGTGCCGAGAACATAGTACAATGGCGATTACACAAAGTATAATGATAATTATATTTACGGTCATTAGATACACCTACCTTTTCCTTTTCAACACAACATCACCCTCCACAATTTACCGCTCTTATCAACCCACAATCCATCGACATGTGACTGTCTTCCTGCTAAAGCTCACATCCTCCAAACTTGGAAATGCGGATGGGAATTCTAGACTTTCTCCTCGCACGGGCCAATCAATCTCCTCGTCGAAGTAGAAATTCTTCCTATGTAGGACGACATGCCACTTCTCGTTGCTAGGATCTCGGACATAAAAAACTTGTCATGCTTGGGCAGCTAAGATGAACATGTCATCCTCGAACCCAACTCGGTTAAGGTCCACCAATCTTAAACCCATGGGTTTCTCTGTATGAACCCCTGCTCCATTATCAACTCACTGGCACTTGAAAACTCCAACTTTGAATTCAACATAGTCCAACTCCCAAATTTCCTCAATCACCTCGTAAAAGGCCATCACTGCAACGATAGGGTTTTTATCTTTCTTGCTAGACCGCCATATCGATTCAGATTCAATGTAAACTCCACTGTTCTGCGTCATGCTCTTTCTATCCTTATCAGACGTGGCAAAAGTAAATTCATTAATATCATACCCTGGGAACCTCCTAACTGTGCAGTTTGGCTTTCTAGCAAAGGCACGAAGTTTACTAGGTATGTCTTCCATATTGCAACGATTATAAAACCAATTAACAAATGTGGAAGAATGCTCTAGATGTATTTTATTCGAAGGCCAATCCAAATAGAGTGCTTGTAAATACGACATGTGCTCTTGAACATATATTGCAGTCTCGCTACTGTTCCTTAAAACGTAAAGGTGAACTGTCATCAACTCAGCATAGAAGGGAGTATGAAGTGTACCTTTAGAACGTGCAACCTCATTCTTCCTATTAATGTGTGCTTGCTCAGGTAATCCAACCGACTTCTTACCGACTAAGTTTGAGGTACAGTATTCAATGATCTCCTTGGTGACGTACCTTTGCACGATGCTCGCATCCGGTCTGCTGCAATTGTGAATGTAACCTTTGAAAACACCCATGTGGCGCTCGAAAGGGTACATCCAATACATACCCACCGGACTGCATAGTCTAATTTCCCTAACCAAATGAATGACTAGATGAACCATGATGTCAAAGAAGGATGGAGGAAAGTACTTCTCCAACTTACATAACACTAATACCCCATCCCGATCCAACACATCAAGTGTCTGCCTACTTATATTCTTTCGACAAATGGAGTTGAAGAAGAAACACAATCGCATAACGCTAAATCGCACATCCTCTTCTATACGCCACGGATGGCAACGGAAAATAATTTTTGCATGAGAGCGTGACAATCATGCTATTTCAAGGGCTTCATACGCAAATCATCATTCACAAATCGACTAACATTTGAAGAGTATCTGGCTAGTACTCTGATCCCTTGGATACACTCACAAACCGATCTACTCTCATCCACTAACAGATTGCATGGAACGGGGGGAGGTATGTTTGCTTCCCTCTCATCTCCGGTGCTAGATCCGATGGAATTCCAAGCTCCACTAAATTCTTCCACGCATTCAATCTATCTTTCGTCTTTAAGTAAGGTACCAATCAACTCTTGCACATATTTTTCTCAATGTGCATCACATCTAGACAGTTCTGAACCTCCAAATGCTCCCAGTAAGATGGATCAAAGAAAACTGACATTTTTTTCCAAGGTCCATCAGGCGTTGTACCAACCTTCTTCATCTTCTTCCCAAGAACAACATTCAATTTCTTCACCTTGTTATGTATGAAAACCCCCTTCAATGGTCTTGGCACCTTCCTCACCCCCTTCCTGCCGAAAAACTGAAATGCGTCATCACGCAAACTTGTGCTTCATCGGGAGGAATTTTCAGTGACACAAATACACAGTCTTGCGACCATTCTTCAGTTGTTGGTAATTTGTGGACTCTTCACACACCAAACGCGCCTTGTGCCCCTTCACCACATAACCCAAATGGTTTCTTTATGCAAGAAAATTATTTATGGTACAGAAAAGCATTGCCTTTATATTGAACTTCAATCCCTTAAAACCATCAAACACATCAACACCGTCGGACCATAGATACTTCAAATCTTGTATCAAAGGTACCAGATACATATCGATGTCAGTTTCGAGTTATTTCGGCCTAGAAATCAACAAAGGCATAAACACATATTTCCTCTTCATACACAAATATGGTGGAAGGTTGTATAGGCCTGCACTACCGACCATGAACTGTGCCTGGAGGACATGTTGTCGAACTGATTCATTCCATCGGTACACAAAGCCATATGCAAGTTCCTTGGTCACTTGCAAAATCCGGATACCTCTTATCAAATCTCTTCCATTGATCGACATCAGCTGGATGACGAATGACATCGTCCTGACCCCTTCCCATGTACCACGCCATGTTCTTTGCATCATTGTCATTCTTAAACAACCTTTTTAACCTCAAAATAATTGGAAGATACCACATGAATTTCACAGGAAAGCGTTTCCTTAGCTTTACGACATCTCCATTGAGAACCGCATTTATCCTTTTCTTGTAGCATGACACGTGACATACTGGTCATGCCACCTCCTTCAATAAGTCGCCCATGTACAAAAAACAGACGTTGGGACAAGCATAATTTTTTTCATACTCCAATCCCATCAGACATAGTAACCTCTTCGCTTCGTATAGGTTGCCTGGTATCCCGTTACCGGCGGGAAGCTTCTCATCAAGAAATTTTAGCAACTTGTCCATGCTAGTGTCGCTCCATGCACCAAGGCCTTTCAAATTAAAAAATTCCTTCAAACATGAAATCACTGTATCCCTCTTGTTGCAACTAGGATACAACGACTTGTCCTCGTCACCTAAGAAATTTGACAAAACCTCGGGCCTCCACCTAAATTCATCGACAACCTCCTCACACATGTAATCTAAATTTAAGTCTCCAAAACACTCTCCTCCACTACCTACAACCACCTCTGGCGATGCCTTCTCACCATGAAAAGTTCAAACCAAATAATCTTTTTCAAATCATCTCCTAACCAAGTGAAGTTTCATCATGTCTCTATCACCACTATGGTTACGATTCTTGCAATCACGACAAGGACATAACACTCGCTTCTCATGACCAAAGGTGTGCTTTAAAAAATCATCCACAAAATCAACATATTCTTTACTCAACCAACTAACGTTGCAATACAAATGCTTACGCCTCTCCATTGCACGTTCCATCTCTACAAATTCACAAAAATATGACTATTATAGTTCCACAAAATGACCATGGTTACGCAACATTCTAAACATTCAAATTCCATTTGGCAAAGATTACGTGCAACTCGGATCACAACATTCAAAACTACACCAACATTATCACATTCCTAAGCAAGGTATTAATCACATCAACAAATCTAGAATACAATCAAATTTCTTCCATGAATGGAAGTATCGTGAACATGATCAAACATACAAAAGCATGATCAAACACACAAAATATATGCATACAAACCATATTTCACATATTAGATCATTAATAATATGCCACACAATTTAAATCCTAACTTTGTGGGTCTTTGTTGGAGCATTAAATGTCAAAACCCTCCCAAAAACACCATAAATGACATTCTCTTCCAAAAAAAAGTAATTTTTACCCGCCAATGGATAGTGGTAGGTGAGTATTAAATCTTGTTTTAGCACCGGTTTCATAGCTACATACCGGTGCTAGAAAATTTTCTTCCAAAAATTTACCCTCCAAATTGACAGCTAATTTATAAAAAACACCGGTTAGGGTGATTTTTAAAAAATCGGTTCTAGTAATGTCAACAATACCTTCCACAATTCATATGGGTCTCATACTTAAGGCACCGGTGTAATCCATTCCGGCGCTAATTGTCATCAAAGGCACTGGTGCGCAGTTTTGAACCGGTGCTATTGTTTTCCCTCCACTTTTTTCCACACGAAAAACACTATTTTGCATATGGGATCAATTGCCGACAATGGTCCATACCACGTTTTATAAGGTTCCCGGTGCTAATTATTAAATATGGCACCGGTTTCGGACACCGGGTCCAAATTTTCGGTGCTGTTACACTACCTCAGCACCGGTCTTGTATAATTTGGTCATAAAATCGGTGCCTTTAATAATATCAGCACCGATTTTAAGTCCCCCTAGGCTAGTTACCGGTGCCTTTGTACTTGTTTTCCAGTAGCGTTTCCAGCTTTTCGCCTTCCACTCTCTTTTTTATCACTCTTCCACTCTTGAAAACCAACCCAAACCACATGCCCTTTCCATTTCTTCTACACACATCGCTGGTGGTCAGAGGTGCTGCAATCTCAGTCAGGCTCAGTTCAACAAATTTGTTGGCTCGCCGATGAAGATGAGTTGGGATACCAGAGGCCTGTTGGTTACGGGATGGTGAACCCGCCGGTGAAGAGGATCCATGTTGGTGGTTGGATTGAGAACTCGCCCACTTTACTGATTTTACTGATTCTACAGGGTGTGGTAGTAAAATATAGAGCATGATTTAGTTATCCGAAGAGGTTATTAATGCAAATTAGATATTTGACTTTTCAAACCTCTAATTTTGATACTATGATAGTTCTTCTGGAAGCATTTTGTGATTCCCTGATTGCTTTAGCTGCGGAAGTTATAACTTTGATATTTGGAGAAGTTTTTTTTAAAAAAAAAAGAAAGCGAGTGATTTGGCCGAAATGGTAGGGGTGAAATGAGTTGAAAATGAAGCCACGACAATTCAGTGAGGCTATGGTATGTTATGGAAAGTCCGTCTGTATTTATAACATCCTTTTCTGTAGTCCATGCTCTAGTAATATCTCATTTACGTAACGAAATTTCTTGCTTGCATATTACGTATAGAAATTTTCCAAAAACGACTCTACAAGCAGCCTACATAATACGTAATGAAATTTTCCCAAAAAAGAAAACCGTTGTCTGCGAACATCAATGCAAAAATGGCACTAGAAGTTACAACAGCTGAAGCAAACATCTAACGTACAATGTTTGTGTGATGAATACGGAATTACCAAAATCTAAATCCGGAAATGACCTTTGCAATTTATACATAAATTAACATGTCGTGAGATTCTACATAGATACGGAAACCTTACATCAGCTGACGGAGCAAAATTAAGGAATGCACACATACCAATCTTGAGTGCGACGTTCATACCCTACGACAGCAGGGCTTCACGCCACAGCACTTCTTTCCCTGCACAGCCAGATGAAGTACTTTATCCAGAATATGACTCCGAGCTGAAGCAGCTCTTGGACCAGAAAACCAGGCAGCGCACAACTTCTCTGCATCATCCTGGCAGAACCAGTTATTGCTTAGGTCTAACATTTGCAACTCTGTAACACTTGTAACTGCAGCTACGAGCTTTGGAATGTATTGAGAAACTGAGCAAATTTGGTTGTCAGTCAATCCAGATACTGCAGCTGTATCCTCGGCTGTATCATCTTCACTGTCCGCAACAACAAGTTCATTGTATTCTGCCTCAACTGTATCCACGGCTTCTTTAGATGTAGATGTATCAGGTGCAGAAAGCTCTAAGTTGGAGCTTTCTTTCACTGGCATTGGTAAGAGAGAGTGACTCTCGTCTGGATGAATGTTTTCAGCCAAGTTGAGCTCTTCAAGACAGCAATTCTGAGAGAGTGCCTCCAGTATTCGGAGGATACCGACTTTACCAAGTTGACATTTCTGTACCACCAAAACTTTTACGCAGCATTGAGGATTAGCGAGCAAAGACGCCAAGGCAATGCCACCCTGTTGATGCATCCAGTTAGATCCAAGAGATAATAAATGAATATGGTTGAACCATTTTTACCAAAAAAAGGTTGTTCAAAGGGTGGCAATGTCTTGCCGTCCATCTTTTAGTATACAGTTCTTTACAATATGAATGTACCTCTAACATTATTGGATTTCCTCCAAGATTCAGCTCGAAGAGACCACTTATTAGAGCGACGTCAATGTTCAACCTTTGCACATAGTCAGGAGTCAATCCACAACATGATAGATCAAGCTTCACTTCTTTAGTCTCATTTGATAATGATGAGGTTAAATGCAAAGCTGAGTCCTGTAAAAGAGATTTCATAGAACTCAAATTTGAAAGTTAATTCACAAAAAAAAATATGAGTCAGAATATGCTATAGCTTAGATGCAGTAATTGACTCACAGTTCCTATGCTGCTGCCTCCAACCATCAGCCCAGACAAGCATGAGCTCTTGCCAAGTTTGCAAAGGCTATCAACCACTTGTTTGCTTAGTTTGATACTAGTTAGGTTGAGCTCTTGAAATCTAGACAGATTAGGACAAACTGGTTTTGATTATTGATGACTTGGTAAGTCAGAAAAAAGAAGGAAAACAACTATGTCGAAATAGTTTCACACCTTGTTGAAGTAGAAAGCTGTAGCAGAAGGTGTATGATGGCATTGCTGGATATAGGATTGTGTCCTGTTTGGTGATAAAGGAATCATCAGAAATAGCTAATAGAGAATATCCTTAAAATGAGAGCCTTCTTTAGCATGAAAAGTACCTATGGACAAATGCGTAAGTGCAGATTGGGCATCAAGTGAGTCGGCTATCTTTTGAATTGTTCTGGACGTGATAGAACAATTTTCGATATCCAAATGATAAAGAGCTGGAAACCAGAAGGTCTTTGTAAGGATAAAGGAGAAACAGGAAGAACATTTGAACCAGCAGAATAAAGAAGAAACGACGAGATGTCTGAAGTATAATAATAATCATTACGCTGAGCATTACTCACAATCAGATAATAGTTCAATTACCAAGTTAATCAGCATGGTAGCCAGCATGTTAATGAGTTTTACATACTGAAGCAAGAAAATATCAAAAACTCTTGACACTGAAGCCATTAATAGGAAAAGAAACACAACAAAGACAAAAACTTACTTGGAGAGTTCTTCAATATTTCCACAAGGTAAGAAGCACATGAGTCTGTTAAGCGATTACCAGAGACATTCAAGACCTCCAGTCGAGAATACAGCACAGGGCACTCACAAATCTGCAAATACGAAAAGCAAAAAACAACAACAATAATAATAATAATAATATGGAAGGGCACTGCCAAACATGGGGTTTCTGGAAAAAATATAGTATAATGATGATAATGTAAGAACATGAAAGTATCATCGCATGTTCGAAAAAACAGTGACAATACTAAGAGCATAATGTTATAAACAAATAAATTTATGTGTGAAGGATGCAAAACATACTTGGAACAAAGCAGTGGGACCAAGTCGGTTGCAATGCAAATCCAAGACTAAAGCACCAAACTTCTGTCCTGATGATAAAAATACTTCCTTCAGTGTCTTCATCGTCTCATTTCCTGGAAACATGTAAAATAGGTTGACTATTGAATCAGACATAAAAGTAATCCAGGGATACTCTTCAGCGAGAAACCTCAGCAATGATATTATTCTTATTTTCATCAGGGACTAGCAAGCGAAGGAAAATGTCAGAATTATATAAATGTACCCAGGAAATTGTGAGAAAGATCGATGACAGCCACTGTTTTGTGTGCATGCAAGGCATTAAGCAGTGGTGCAACTGACACATCTTGCAGCTCGCAGTCAGATGCCACAACTTCATCTTCAGATACCTATAAAATGCAATATTGACAATGGATTTTTATTTTCTATTCCTTTGTGAATGGACTGGAATAAGTGGGGATTATATTATGCACACTCTTATCAAAAATGATTCTACCATCAAAAACAAGGTCACGGTGCAGTATAAAACAACTATGCTCATAAAATCTGACCTCTAAATTGTACAAGCTCTTTAAAACTTTCAAGTTGGGCTGTTCAGAGAGGCCCTCACAGCAATCAACATATAGCTTCATTACTCGTTTCGGCAACCACACTGCTTGAACAATGATATTAATCAAAATGAGCCCCGTGTGCAGAAGAGGATAAAGAACATTCAAAAGGATTATAAAGAATGTTTTTTAAAGAAAATTCCTAAATTCAGTGGTAAAAATATCTTTTTTTGGCTGTATATTAATGGTAGATAATGTACACTGCCATAGAAAATCATTTGATCATTTACACTGTTCAACAACTTTACCGAAATCTTCACATGGAAATGCTGATCTGCTTAAAAGATAACATTAAAAAAACAAAATTTAGACTTCATTGAAAAACAAAATAAAAACTGTAGCAGATTCAACTGGGAAAAACAAAGAAAAATAGATAGTTCTCACTATAAAGTACAAGTTAAATCCTGCACTGGCTTAAAGCCAAGAAAAACAAATTTTATCCTGTGATTTCATCTTCCTAACATCACTGGTTTTAGAAAGTATGCTTCTTTCTATACAGTGAAAGGAAACTTTTCTTTTCGTGAAAGAATTATGAAGTGGCAAACATGAAAAAATAAAAAAAAAATAGAAACAGTGATTGAGAGCTCAAAAGATAGAGATGGTTCAAGTGTTAAAGACAGTACCATCCACTGAACCTTCCATCGGACATTTTCCATCTATGTGATTCTTCAATAGATCAACTTCTTCCAGAGTATCCAGTGTTCTGCCATCATATTTTATCTCTTCAATTACTGGCACTAGGCCTGGGAATTAGTAAGATGTGTATCAGTACCACAAATGATCATGATGAAACCCCGGTAGATTTAGCAAACTGAGGATTGAGTAAATCTTGTTAAAGAACATCTACATTATTGCTATTCTCATTAGCCACAAGCAAACTATACCAAAATTTGGTTACTTATCTACAAAAGCAAATAAGTACAATTTAGAGGTTGCCAGCGATACAGTAACTGGAAGTTGAGCTTTTTACACTCATAATCTGCCTTTCTTTACCATGCACCTAGGGTATCCTTATATTTCCCCACTCTTTGGTAGTTTTGTTTAGGGCCTCATCAAGCAGCAAAATTATCAACCCGCAGCGGTCAACTTGTTCCTAAGGTATACAACAAAAGAAAAACAAGGAGAAAAATAATTCAGAAAGAGCTTAGCATACCTGTCTCTCTCTTCTTGGAAGGCAGTTGTAGGTAGTACAAGCACGCCGCTTCAACCTTCATTTTCTCTATGTTCAGCTTATCTCCTACCATGAATGAGTCTGGCAGTATATGGATGAAATCTTCATCAATCTTGATTATTATGTGTTGCTACAATCAAGAAACCAAGCAGATGTTTCTGTCAAAGTTAAAATACTGGTATCCAATTAAAAAACATAAAATCAATGACAATTAAAATTCAAGACGAATTTCAGCAGTGCCATAAAAAACTCAAAACAATATGAAATTAGATATGCAACAGAACCAGTATCAAGACTGTCACAATTGCACGCATTAATGCATGAGCTAAAATTCAAATGTATCAGATATCTCATGGTCGTATTTCATGCATCACCATATTGAGTAACGGGGAAAAGGACCAGACTCGGGCATGATAACTTAGTGAAGAAATACTGGCAAGCGATTAGGATTGAATTTCTGGATATTGGATGGCTCAGCATGTCCACACAACCATAGAAAGAAAACAATGAGCTGTAAGTTGCAAAGAGTGTTTAATTCCTTATTCTCAAGATTTCAGAAGCTCGAGGTTATTTGTTAGACCAGAATAGAGCCAATCTGTGCATAGATTAAAGCCATCTATAGTTACCTTCTAATCAAGTTCTACAACGACAATTAAAACAAACAAGTATTCATCACACAATGTGGGGTTGTCTATATGAATTATATCCAGCCATCATGTTCAATGGAGACACATTGGTTCGTCTATACTTCACTGTGGCAAACCTATTTTCATAATATTACTTTCCCCTTCTAATACGAATTAAGACTTCCCTATTTCTGCATAAAACAGTTAGTACTATGGCATAAAAGGGTCTTCAATGCCTATCTGAGGCTTATTTTTCTCATTTGTTGTCTACTGGTACTCCCTACATTACTTACCAACATGTAGTGACTACACATTCATCTCAACATTTTCATTTCTGCTACCTCAATTTTGATTCAAGTAATATGTTTAGTTGCCTAATACCCTAAGAAGTATCACTCATTTTCTAGTATCCTGTAATAATTTTCTTTCGATTACGATGGTACTTAACAATCACAAAATAAAGAGGGGGCACCTCTTCATTTCTTTAATCTGGCTTAAATCCTATGTGTGACACTTTTATCAATTTACTAATATATTTCATTGGTAAACTACATATATTTAGAAAAGCTTACCTTCTTTTAATACATGTTCACCAATATTCAAATGTAGCTTTTTTTTACATTCATGATCACCAAAATGCCATTTTATACATTCAAACTAGGTTCTTATGACCGTAAAACATTTCGAAACTAATGCATCTAATAAGCTTCTAATGAGGCATTTAATCCTTCCCTTATCTCGTCAGTTAACACTAAATGGCCTGCAAATAGCAAAGACTTAGGGATCGTTTGCTGTAAATGCTTAGTTATACTGTTTATCACGGAAACAAAACTGTAAAATCAATAAAGTTGACCTGATACAGACCAATATGTATCAGGAATTCAAACAATGTCCCTGTAGACATCCTTATACATGTTCTATCTCCATACGATTTTTTTAACAAAACTTTTACATTACCTCCTTGACACTTATTGTTTTCAATACCGACATACAAAGTTCGAACTTAAAATAAAACTATTTGCACACAATATTTTTGAAAGCAATCAATTAGCACCGATATAAAGTATCAATAATGATAAGAATCGTTGATATAGAAACTTCTTTTATAGTACTTACGCAACTTCCATCTGAACAAGGGTAAGATTTGGAATTAGACAACTGCTGCTCATGAAACCGATTTTCAGAGGCATTAGCGCCACAAATTGGACTATCGAATTGACTGGTGCTAGAACATCTAAAATCCATAGTATCGTGATCAGCTGGTGTGGAAGTCCATCTATGGGAACAACTACTTTCTACCTGAATAACCGGAGGACGAGAAACGATGCCACATTTTGAGGCAACAGGCAAAGCATCCTACCAAAAGAAAACAAATCAAGCATTTGGTTTACAAAATCTATGAGACTTTGACCAATGAATGTCTACCTGGAATTCACATGGACTTTGAAGATTGTTTATATTTTTGACTGCAAGACACCCCCAAGAAAAGAGAAAGTAAGCACTTTTGTCGCAACACTAGCATAGCAGTCAATAAGAGGACTTACTATCAGTTGATGTAGCAGCCTCTTCCTCGTGGCAGCTATAAACTGCTCTGCGTGTACAGGTATCCTCTTCATCATCAGAGAGAACAGCATGATTACGTTTATGACGAAATGCCTGACTACCAAGAGATACTGAAGCACTCCGGGGTGATGATCCTGGTTGCTTAATAGAGTCATTGACTATTTGATTCAAAACTTGCCGCTCTCTTGCCTTTTTACGAGGACGGAGAAATGAGCTTAAAGGAGCATCATCATCTAAGTCAAGTGAGCATGAGTGAGGATTTGATCTCCAGGAATTTGAACCACTTCTCTGTGTTGAGCCACTTTCACACCTATTTGGTGACTGAGTTTCAATATCTGTTATAGTTTCAGAACAACAGTCCCCTGTTGTATCCTTCTTCTTATTCTCCTCATTCATCAAGTTCTTCAGCTTGTTAATTGATAGTCGCAGGTCCCTAGAAAAAGGTCTTTAAATCAGACAGAAGGTAGCATCGAAGATTCCAGATAAGAGAGTGTTTGGTTGGATGGATAGAAACAAAAGAACCCTTTTTTATTAATTTGAAAAGCTTTGTTTCTTTGGTGAGGCTTTCTTTACATGGAACATTTTATCTTGTGTTCATGTGATCCCCAAGGGTCTCCAAAGAGAAGACTTAACTACCTGGCCTTCTCAATCTCATCAAATCTGATCATGTAGCTGTAGTGCATATTTTCCAGAGCAGACAATTGGACTGAAGAGATGTTTACTTCAGAAGCAATCCTACATTGATTTTAATGAACACCATTAGGCACAAGTAAAACAAAACTGATGCTCTAAAAGAGAGTATCAAAACTCAGTTATAAAAAACAATAAAGCATCTTGCTGGCAACTTTGACCTATTATGGTGACCATCTTTCAGCATGTCAGCTAGTTTACATATAGCTCTTTTGTTTACCCTAGTCATCCATAAAAACTTCTTGTTTCCTCAGACAGAAAATTTATATGTAAATATATCTTTTTTTTCCATATGAACAATAATAAGGAATATAACTACAACAATTTATTGTCTCCAGGCAAGGAAATATTGCATTTACAATTAGGAAATACAAGTGTGCGCTTCTAAACAGTCATAAGTACACATGAACTGATGTAATAGTTGCAGACATTCCAGTTCAGTCTGCATATTCTTTTCACGAAAAATAAGTTTAGAGTCTGATCTTGTACAGCCTATCAAAATATTTCTTTTTTGAGTAAAAATATTAATCATCAAATATAATAAACGGAGTTCTATTTGTCAGTATCATCATGATATAAAGCCTTATCAGATCAAATGACAATTGTACAGTAGTATTCTGATTGGACCATGTGTATATATGCTTACGTTAAATAACTAAGCACTAATCAGTAGATGCATAAACCACTAGGGGAAATTGTTGTGCAAATGGCCCAATCAAAATTTAGTTAATGCTGACATGGCACCATTTGATTGGTGACTAATAAAGGCCATAACAGGCTGATCCTGACCAATCTTTTTCCAAACATAAAAGCTTGAAACATGTAAAGCTTCCAGCTAAACTTCATATTAGTATACAAGAATGTACATCAAGAAGAGACGCCTTTTATCAGAGCGTAAACTAAAAATGATCATACTTGCCTGTAACCCTCTTTAAAAGCCTTTAAGGCCGCCTTCCGAGACCCATTTGAGTCCAGAACATTTCCAATTTCAATTTTTGATAAAGCTTGTCCCTGGAAGCATAAGGGCACGCATAAAATACTACATCCCACTAACAGATGATGTGAATTGAAACTGAGATTTAAATCCTAGAAATGAAAAAAAAAATTAAGTGCCTAACAACATCAAATAGTTTGATATGAATTTCCACCATTCTATTAAACTCTTCATTTTTTTAAAACTTGACTCCAAAATATGGACGATAATTTCTAAAGTAATATGGTAAGTTACCTCCAAGCTTCCAATCAATTTGTAGATTTCCAAACTCTTTGTATACCACCTAAGAGCATCTTTAAAATTTCGGAGCTTTTGATTTGATTCTCCAATAACCAAATATGAATCCGCCAATTTCTCCTTGTCACAAAGTTCTTCAGCTATCTCCATCTTGATTGTTGCATATTTAAGATGCTAAGCAAATAAAGTACAAGGACATTTAATTTCATAGCAGTAATTTGGCAGCAGTAAGGGAAGTAGACAAAAGTACGTTTCTTTCTGATTTCATGGAAGGATTAAAAAACTGTGCAAAAGAACATGAAAAGCAGCCATTATTTTAACTTAATCATTCCATGACAAGAACAGCAAAACAGAACATCTGATAGTGCAAGATGATTCTGTTTGATCTCCACTAACCTTTTAAGATTACTACAGACTAATGTGCTAAGAGTAGTTTCACAGAAGAGATTTTGAGACCAAATAAAAGTATTCTGTTAACAAGGATAGCATAACCTTTCTGGTTCTAGCAATACTGCCCGTCACAGCCATTGCTTACAATTGGTCATCAAGGAGCATTTTGCATAAACTGGTTTTAAAGCTGTGGCAATGAAAGTTATAAATCATCTTGACACAATACATGCAACCGATTTTTATTTGCTCAGAGAAGTCTGAACTGGGTAAGATAGCTACAAAAATGTGTGCTCTCTTGCTCTTTTGTGATCAGTTTGTAAAAGTTCAGTTAGAACAAAGTATTTGACAGGAGAGCAAGATAGTTAATGCCAAAATCAAACAGAGAAGCAGTTATGAAAGAATTTTCCTGCATGTACCTTTTGCCATGCAAATATCATGCGTGCCTTTTCGATCAGTTCGTCAACATAGGCATATTGTTCCAGTAAGTTCTTCCTTTCATGAGCAGTTCCTCTAGAAATGTTGACGTTCCTCTCAAGCTTCTTTAGACCCTGATCTCCTTCTTTTAGTTCCTTCATTACTGCAACTGATGACTCTACAATTCCAATATTTTGTTCAATCTGTTTGACCAAACCATCTTCATCTTCCATTGATTTTGCCAAGTGTAGTGCCTTTTTGTAATATCTGATGGCCTCGTCATATCTTTGGAGCTTGTTACGCAACTCCCCATAATTGACAAAACCTTTCGCTTCCCCTAGGCAGTGCCCAATGCTCTCACAAATTGAAATGTCTTTCTTAATGTGCTCTTCAGCTTGCTCCCAGTTCCTAAACTCCATATAAACATTGCCAAGGTTATGATGAAGCCTGCTGCGACTATCATCATTTTCGCAAACCTCTTCTTCATCACAAATCTTTAAGCCTTTAGTAAGAAGTTTTTCAGCTTCTTCAAAGTTATCAAGTTCAATTTCAAGCATTCCGAGGTTATTATGGGCATCGATGTACTCCATTAGAAAAGGAGATTTACTACCCTGTTGGTTCTCCTTAAGGTTTTCAGCAAGTTCCATAGCTGAAATTAAGTACTTTTTGGCATTCCGAACTGCAGAATGGTCATCCTCGGACTTCATAAAGATCTCATGATATGTTCGCCCAAGCTGAGTGCTTGCTCTTTGTTGCTCGGCCACGTCGTTTGCTTCTTTTGCAAGCTGTAAATGCTTTTTCTGCATTACCAAATCAAAATCATTCAAGAGATGCATATTGTCAGGATTCTGAAAAGTGCTTCATCTTAAAAACAACTGGTATTAAGCAGAGTGGCCCAAGACCTTCTATACTAGTTCATTTTGTTTATAGTAGCCTAGTAGGCAGTGTGGGATGGTTCATTTCAAGCGCAGAAATCCCCCATGCAACTAATATGACTTAAAGCTCTAGGGAAAAAACAACTCATCGGGTAAAGATACTCCTAGAGCACGCCAATGAGATTATCCAATGTCAATTTCTCCAAGCAACATAAACTCGGATGATTGCTATCCTAACATGCTACTCTATCTCAGAAATATCATAATTAATAAGTTTCTCAGAAGAAAATAACCTGCATTACATAATATAGATTACTTCCTGTCTTCCTCAAATCCCCTCTACTAAATCCATGAAATTGAATCCACACTCTAAGTGAATTGAAACAAACTGCATGTCCAAACCATGGATATAACGTTTGACAAAAACGTTCTGCTAGATTCAAATTCGATAAATCACTGTTCTCAGCTCAGTCAAAACTCGCTCACTACTCCTACCTCTCTATTTTCACCCAAAAAACATGTCGAACCCGCTGCGGCAAGAATATACAGTGCGCAAAGCAGTTATTGCAAAAAAAAATGAACAAATTAATGAAACGTGAATTGGTTGTTATCTACACATTACCTGATAGAATAGCGCGTCCTTGTATTGTTCGAGGCGGAGGTAGAGTTCGCCTAGGGCATTGCAAGTGGGGTAAAGGTCTTTATCGGGTAAGAATCTCTGCGAAACGTCGTAATCTTTCCGGATCCATTCCAGCGCCTTCACGTACTCTCCTCGATTCTTGAACACGTTGCCGATGATGTTCGCCCACCTCGCTTCCTCCTTCCGATCGCCGACCTCCTTCGCCGCCAGGTACGCTCGCTTCGCGTGCTGGAACTCTTGTTCGTCGCCAATTTTCCGCATTTCTGGTGTGGAGATTTGGAGCAGGTGACTGAATTTAGGTTTCGCTGGCTTTCATTTTGCTTTTTAAAATGTTGTCAGAGGGAAAGGGAGGGAAATTTGAGGCTTCCCGCTCACTCTACGTGGCTTAGGGCTCATTTTTTATTTATAAAATTTAATACTCCGTCCCACAAATACTCCTATTAGCCTAACAATTTTGGGACCAAAGTTTTATCACAAAATCTTTGTTTTAGGCACACTAAATTTTGGATTGGGGTTTATTGTGCAATCATCGTAAAAGTCATTTAGGATGGAATTTTTTCAAATATGCTAAAAACTCCAGGGGCCTGTTGTGCAATTATCAAAGTGTTATATATAATATAATTTTCTTTTTTTCATTTCCTCTCATCCTCTCTCCGATCAAATCTAAATCGTAACTACCGCTCCGCCGCCGCATTTGTTGTTCTTCGCCCGGCGATGCGGCGGAGCTAGGGCAAACGTCGGCGCTCCTGTTCTTCCACCCAACGTTCCTGCTCTTCCGCCGCAAGAGCTAGGTTTTGTATGGCAACAATGACGGTTGCGGCAAACTCGGATCGGCCGTGCTCGAACTATCGATCGTACGAAAAACTCATCGCTGACGAGGATTGCGGCAACGACACCGCTGTGGAAGAGGGGCAAGGTTTGCAGACGACGAGGCGACCACGACGGCGATCACAAGGTGAGACGAGGAGATGGCGACAGCGAGGCGAGGCGAGGCGAGGCGATGAGACAGCGACAGCGAGGCGATGAGACAGCGACAGCGAGGCGATGAGACAGCGACGGTAAGGTGAGGCGACGACGTTGTTGCCTCTTTCGTCAAGCGTGTGAGATCTACGCGCGCCAAGAAGATGACTTACGCGTGCAAACATGCGCAGACTGCAGGTCCGACAGACAATGACAGCGACAGTGGACGGCGGTGGTGGTTGCGGGCGGCGGTGGTGGTTGCGGGCGGCGGCGGAGCTGAGCTTCACCATCTAAGAGGTGAGGTTTAATTTTGTGTGTTTTTTTAAGGATATACTGAGATTTAATATTTATTTGATTGAATATATGATCAGTAGATGTTCTTTGTTCAGTGGTTAGTACTCTAGTTGTTGAGGTTAGAGGTTTGGGGTTTGACTCTCACTATGACCTTTATTTTGAAGAATTTATGTTCTTGATGTACAGATGTTTAATAATATTTGACATGGAGAATGTTCAATAATTGTCCCATTTGGACCTTTTTCTTAAGAATTTATGTCAAGGTATTGTAGCGTTTTTGGCTGAGGTCTATGGCTTTTTTTCTCACATGTTGATGTTTTTCATTACTCGGGTGAGGTTTATTTAATATGAGTTGATGTTTTGTAGGTTATTTGGGTGATGTTGATTGATATTTCTAAAAAAAATCTCATGTTGATGTTTTTCATTTTTTGGTTGAGGTTTAGGTGATAAGAGTTGATGTTTTGTAGTGTCTTTTTTCTCATGTTGATGTTTTTCATTTTTTTGGTTGAGGTTTAGGTGATAGGAGTTGATGTTTTGTAGTGTCTTTTTTCTCATGTTGATGTTTTCATTTTTCGTATGAGGTTTAGGTGTTATGAGTTGATGTTTGTAGTTTTTGGGTGATATAAGTTGATATTTTGTAGTGTTTTTTCCTTATGTTAACGTTTTCCATTTTTCGGATGAAGTTTAGGTGATAGAATTGATGTTTTTAGCTTTTGGATGATATTGGTTGATGTTTGTAGATTTTTAATAAAAATGATATTTGAAGTTTTGTTGATATATTTATGATTTTCAATTAATGAATGTTGATATTTTTATGATTTTCAGTTTATGATTTTTAGTTTACGTTGTTAGTTGTAGTCGACGCTTTTTTAAAAAAAAATTGTTGATTTGTTATATATTTTGTTGCTTTATTTGATTTCTTATATATTTTTTGCTGCAATTTTTTAGTCGGCGTTTTATGATTTTCCGTTGATGTTTTACTAGTTGTAGATGATGTTTATGACTTCCAGTATGATGATTATATTGATTTTTTGCATTTTTGAAAATATTTTTTGAATTTTTTTGCAGATTGTAGATGGCGGGAAAATTATTGAAAAATTTTAACAAAAAAGCCCCTGAAAAATATTAGTGATAGAATATAGTTAGAATTGCTTAAATCCCCTAACTAAAGTGTAGGCTGCCTCACAGGAAACCATCTCAAGTTTTATATAAACTGATGTAGCATAAAATAATTGTGAAAAAATAAGGATATTTTGGGAAAACTGTCGTTCTAGTCTCAAAATTGGTAAAGTTATAAAGGACGTTGTGATAATTTAACAACATATTCTTTGTCATTTTAACTAATTTTTAAATTATGCGATTAGTTGTGGGACATACGAAACTCATTAGTATGTAAATAGTTATGGGACGCATGGAGTGTTAATATGATATCTAAAGTCTAAAGTACTCTTTCCGGTTTTTTAGCAATGACTTGGCTGCAAAAAATTTCAAGCCATGTTTGACCATCAGTAACTTTAATTCCATACAATAACGGACATAACGTGAGATGTTGTTAGATTCTATAAATCGTGTAGTTTCCAAAAAGTAAGAGTTACTGAAAGAGCTCAGCATCTCAACTTTTCTCTCTCTTGCAAACAAAACTTTGCTAACAAAAAAAATCAGTCAAAACCCTAGTTGGGGGCTACTGGTGCCATCAAATCCGACGACCCCTTCTCATTTTAAGTAGTTGTTTCTTCTTCCTAGTCGTATGTATTGACGGGTATGAAGTCAAAGCTCAACGAAGAATAAGCAGCATCAGAAAGGAAGTGACGGCTCAGGCGGGTGGCTGGCTACGGTTCATACGATGGGGCACACAAATGAAGGATCTTGCCGGCAGCTTGCACGAAGCAGGTGAAGGGCAAAGAAGTCCAGTGATTGAAGGTTCGCTCGGAAGGCGGTGCACGGTGGTGGAGAAGGATTGTTGGCCATCGATGAAAAAAAGGGCCGATGGGCTAGTAGTGCACAGCAGTGGAGAAGGACCACCGACAGTGACTAAATTTGCCATCAAGTCGCAGGTGGCTCGACCACAGGTGAAGGAAATTCCGACGAGATTGTTACATTATTGGTGATCGACGGAAACGTTTTAGCCAATGATGACTAGTCGTGGGTCAGATATTATTAACCGTAAATAAATGTCTTGACTTAGTAAAAGTAGTAACCAATCTACCTAGTCTAGAGATAGCAGAATCCCTTCCGTAATGGGATCTTAGAAGCTGATTTCCTTCCCTTCTGTTATGGGATTCTGTTAGTATATTGCTGTATATATACGATACCACATCAATGAAGTAAAATAACATTTTTCCCTCGTACAAACATTCTTTCTATATTGTTAACATGGTATCAGCCTGATTTCTGATCCAATCTTTCCTTAATTCATCATGTCTCTCGACAGTAACTCTTCCAATCTTCTGATCAGTGCTACCTCTGGCACTGAATCATCAGCCCAAAATTTCCATTTCCCAAACCTTTCCATACGTTTGGACCGTACGAATTATTCCCTTTGGCGAAATACCATGCGCTCGGCTCTAGAAGCGTATGGTCTTGACAGCTTTCTTGAAGACACCAACCCGCCGCCAGCAACCATCACCGCCGAGCAGCCCACTAGTCCGAGCGCCTCCACCGGCACGGCTGCCAAAACAATTCCTAATCCGGCGCTGGCCTCTTGGGTAAAAAAGGACCGCTTGGTCCTTCTCTGGCTTCGATCAACGCTCACGCCGTCCATCCTCGGGATCGTTGCTAGGGCTGTCTCCACCGCTGAAGCTTGGGCAATTCTTGCCAGAACCTTTCAGGCCCACTCTGGAGCTCGTCTACAACACCTCCGGCAGCAGCTCCAATCTATGCCAAAAGGAGCCATGACTGTGTTGGAATACTTCGACAAAAAGAGGTCACTTGTTGATGCATTATCTGATTGTCTTTGTATTGTTCCTGATTCTGAGTTTGTTGGATATTTGCTTCATGGACTTGGTAATCAATTTTCTGCCCTTCGATCGGCTATTGCTATTCGACCGGAACCGGTCACTTCCGATGAATTGCTTGGAATTCTGCTACAGGAGGAGGCCAGGCATGAAGAGGAGATAGCTTCCATCCAGTCCCCGTCGGTCCATGCTGCATATCGGTCGCCGGTCAACGGCGGTCAACGCCGGTCAACGCCGGTCAACTCTGCCGCCATCGGTCACCGACCGCTGTGCCAAATCTGCGACAGGCCTGGTCATGATGGTAAAAACTGTTTCCAGCGGTTTAATGGGAAACAATATCCTCCTACCAATCCTCAAGCTATTGCCCGCTTCAAGAATGCTCTAGGAGGAAAGTCAGCCCTTCTTGCATCGGCTTCTAGTCCTTCTAACCTTTTTGATCCATGGTACATTGATTCCGGGGCCAGCCACCATGTGACCGCTGATTTGGGCAATCTCACAACTCAGAACCAGTACAATGGTAATGATGGCATCACCGTCGGTGACGGTACATCTCTCCCTATTACTCATTATGGCAATAGTACTCTTTCTGCTTCGCATGCTGTCAATTCTTTACAATTGAATGATGTTCTCTGTGTCCCTAAAATTACTAAATCTTTGCTTAGTGTTTCAAAGTTAACTCGTGATAATCCTGTCTTTGTTGAACTCCACTCAGACCATTGTCTTGTTAAGACCTTGCAGGGGCAGATCCTCCTAAAGGGAATCGTTGAGAATGACCTTTACTGTCTTCCGCCGTCCCCTCATCTGTCGCAGTCTTCCTCTCCAACAACTTTTCTTGCGGAGCGCACTTCTCTTCGGTGCTGGCATCACCGTCTGGCCCATCCGCACGAGTCGGTTCTCCGTCATCTAGTCTCTAGTTTTCATCTTCCTGTTTCGTGTAATAAACTAGACTCAGTTTGTGGCTCTTGTCAGCTTGGCAAGAGTCACCGTTTCCCTTTGTCTGCTCGTACTACTATTTCATCGAAACCTTTTGATTTAATACATTCTGATGTTTGGGGACCATCCTCTGAGTTATCTACTTCTGGTTGTCGCTATTATGTCAGTTTCATTGATGACTGCACCAAGTTTACCTGGCTTTACTTTCTCTCTACTAAATCTCAGGTTTACTCCATCGTTGAGCTCTTTCTGAAATTAGTCCAAACCCAATTTTCCACTCAGGTTAAAGCTTTTCAATCTGACTGGGGTGGCGAATATCGCAATGTCTCTACACTCCTTGCTTCTCATGGAATTCGTCACCAAGTTTCTTGTCCCCATACCCCTGAGCAAAATGGATCTTCGGAGCGCCGCAATCGCACAATTGTCGAAAAGGGTCTCTCTCTCCTTGCCCACTCTCGCCTCCCTGCCAAATTCTGGGAGCAGGCTTTCCACACCGCTACCTACCTCATAAACCGTACCATCACACCCACTCTTTCTCACAAATCTCCATACCAATGTCTCTACAACAAAGTCCCCAACTACAGCCTCCTTCGCTCTTTTGGCTGCCTCTGCTATCCATTCCTTCGGCCATACACTGCCAACAAACTTGAATACCGTTCCCTTCCATGTATCTTTCTCGGCTACAGTTCGAAACACAAGGGATACCTGTGCCTCCATCTACCCACCTCTCGCACTTATATCTCTCGATTTGTTGTCTTTGACGAATCGAGCTTCCCCTACCCAACTTTATCCTCTCCCAGTATCACTCCACCTCCACCATCCACCTGTCTTATTCCAGTTCCTACGGATTCTGTCACTTCGTTAGTTCCGCCACCTGATCCTACCACTCAGTCGTCCTCTCAACCCAGTCCATTATCTCCTGACCCGGAGTCATCACCTCAGTCCTCTAGTTCGGCCCCTCCATCACCTGACTTAGGGTCTGGTTCATTGGCGGATTCTCCATCCCCACCTCCTGCAGGACCATCTCCCTATCCCAATGCCCCCACCTGGTACCGTCCCCCTGATCAGTCTACTCACACTATGACCACTCGCTCCGCTACTCACTCTCTCAAACCCAAGGCTCTCTTGTCCACTAAATATCCTCTTCCCATAGCTCTCACAGCCTCTGTTGAACCTAAGCTTTTTCAGCAAGCCTCTAAAGATCCAAACTGGCAGCATGCTATGCAAAATGAATATGATGCTTTAATGACTAATGGGACTTGGGACTTGGTTCCTCGCCCCATGCATGCTAATGTTGTTGGTTGCAAGTGGGTTTACAGGATCAAGCGGAAGTCTGATGGGTCCATTGAGCGCTACAAAGCGCGCCTTGTGGCCAAAGGGTTTCACCAGGAGGCTGGCGTGGATTACTTCGACACCTTTAGTCCCGTGGTCAAGCCTACCACCATTCGCCTGGTGCTCAGTTTGGCTGTCTCTGCTGGTTGGCCTCTTCGGCAAGTGGATGTCAACAATGCATTCCTTCATGGTGATCTCTCTGAGACAGTTTTTATGGACCAGCCGCAGGGTTTTGTTGCTCCAGACAAGCCATCTCATGTGTGTCGACTTCGAAAGGCTCTTTACGGTTTGAAACAGGCTCCCAGGGCCTGGTTTCAAAAGCTCACTACCTCTCTTGTTCATTTTGGATTTCAGGCCTGTGTCTCTGACCCCTCTCTATTTGTCAAGACTTCGGGCGCTCATGTGGTCTATGTTCTAGTTTATGTTGATGATCTTGTGATCACAGGTTCTCATGCTGCCTTCATTGATGAGTTTGTCATTCTTCTTCACCGTGATTTCGCCCTCAAGGATCTTGGCCCTCTTCACTATTTTTTGGGCATTGAGGTCTCTCGTCAGGGTTCTTCCTTGCAGCTCTCTCAGCAGAAGTTCATTTGTGACATCTTGGAGAGGAGTGACATGTCTGGTGCTCGACCCATTTGTTCTCCTGCTGAGCCTGGTTCTCGCCTTGTTGCGGCTGGGAAACCACTTCCGGATCCCTCTCTCTACCGCAGTGTTGTTGGTGCTCTTCAGTATGCTACCATCTCCCGCCCTGAAATCTCTTATGCAGTCAATCGTGTGTGTCAGTTCATGCATGCTCCTACAGAGACTCACTGGTGTGCTGTTAAGAGGATTTTGCGGTACCTCAAAGGGACTATCTCCTCCGGTCTGACTCTTCGAAAGGCTCAGGACTCCCGACTAGTAGCTTATTCTGATGCAGGCTGGGCGTCAGATCCTGATGATTGTCGGTCGCAGCATGGTTTTGCCATCTACTTCGGTGGTAATCTTATCAGTTGGTCCTCCAGGAAACAGAAGGTTGTGGCTCGCTCCAGCACTGAGGCCGAATACCGAGCTATCGCATTTGCCTCAGCTGAACTCATTTGGCTCCTCCAGCTTCTTCAGGAAATGCATGTCTCTGTTCGGCTGCCTCCCATTCTCCTCTGTGACAACTTGAGTGCCACTTTCCTCTCAGCTAATCCAGTCTTTCATCAGCGGTCTAAACACATCAAGATCGACTTTCATTTTGTGCGGGAACAGGTTGCATCTGGTGATCTAATTGTTCGTCATGTTCGATCTCTTGATCAGATTGCTGACATCTTCACCAAGGCTGTTGGCAATCATCACTTCTCCACACTACGGTCCAAGCTTCATGTCCTTCCTCGGCCATAAGCTTGTGGGGGGGTATTAACCGTAAATAAATGTCTTGACTTAGTAAAAGTAGTAACCAATCTACCTAGTCTAGAGATAGCAGAATCCCTTCCGTAATGGGATCTTAGAAGCTGATTTCCTTCCCTTCTGTTATGGGATTCTGTTAGTATATTGCTGTATATATACGATACCACATCAATGAAGTAAAATAACATTTTTCCCTCGTACAAACATTCTTTCTATATTGTTAACAGATATAGGTCATATGGGTCGGTGGCGAATTCAATCAGACCAGAAAATGATCAAACCTGGTCATCAAATTATTCCCCCACTTAGTCGAAGATGGTTTCTTTGTTTTCCTGGTGCTTGTGTTTCCTTTGCTCCGTCTTCAATTTTGTTTTTTATTTTTAACCACTAGCTTCATTTTTTCATGTTCTGTTTACAAAATAAGGAAGGTGCACTCATTATAATGGGTGTTTTTTGCTAGTGCATTAGATTATTAAGGCGTTGCCAACTTAGCTTTTCTGGTAACCTATTTAAGGGTAAATCCATATTGGCTCCCAATATGCTATCAAAAAAGTTTGGCTTAGGAGAAATTTGAGTTGAAAGTACTTTGAACGACTTAATTTTGGCAACTCCCTCTGAGGTTAGATGGTGAATTTGTAGGCCACGAAAAGATTCGTGAAACTTGATAGTTTCACGATATGAAGATCGACTATAATGCCTTTAGATCAAGTTATCTTGGATATCCAAATTGGTTCGGGTTAAAATCTTTCGTAGATGGAGAGTCAAGTCTAATGTTTTTTATCATGACTGCTTTGAGTCAGAACGCTGGCTCAAACTGTTGCATTCATCTAGCAGTTTAGGTCAAGGTTGCTGGACGTAATCACAATATAAGTATACTACATCATCCTATATTGCACCTTCCATTCAACCATCAAGGTTACTAGGGCATTGTGTTTGATCGATCGTGCACAACTCAGGTTCTCCCCTTGAATAAATTATGGTCTTTAGTATGCACACACCAGGTCGGTGTGGAGTAAGATCTTACACACCATATTGGTGTGAAGCTGAAGTGGGGGGCTCACCCCACTTTGTGTGAGTTATGTGGGAGGCTAACCATATTTTGTCATAAGTAGTAAATTTTCATTTTAGGTATGGTGTTCTTTAGTTCACTAATGTTGAAGTAGATAGACTAGTAGTGTCGGTTATGCACACAATCGATCACAAATTGTAACCCATTTCCTAAAAATTTAATGAAAATGAGCCTATTGTTTTTCCACACAAAAAAAGTAAAATTTATAACTTGCAAATGTATAGAGTTATCAGTGGTCAAATATACCTTGATTTTTTTTAAAAAAAGACTAAATTATTTTTTTGGTCCCCTAAATAGTATCTTATATATCTTTTGGTCTCCAAGGCTAATATTGCGTTTGTTCACCAATCAACAAATACAAAATGATTTTTTTTGGTCCCCAGAGGTGGTTTGCAGATAAAGTCAACGGTAAAATTGATCAAAACCTATAAAATAACCATTATATCCCCTGAGTTTAAAAAAAAACCTTCTCCGTCTGGGTCACGCTCAAAGGGAAAATTGTTCCCAAATTGAGCACGTGAATATCACACGCGCTCATCTTACTCCTCAAAAGATGATGTCGCCGGTCATCTTCCCCATCTCCAATCGTCGTCGGTCTAAACTCCGCCACCTACGTCTCCGCCCATGGACTCGACCTGCAAACCCTAACTCCAACCCTGCAAATCCTAACTCCATCATGGACTCAACCTCGGTCTCCGCCCCTGGCTTGAGCTCATCGATCGCAGCGCTGGAGATCCAGCAGCATCGGAGATTGAGTTTCACTGGAGATCTAGTTTTGCAAAGCCAGCTGGAACGAGGCCCTCTTTTTTGCCAGAGACAAGGCCCTCTATTCGAGTTCGAAGAAGAAGAATGCGGGGTTGGAAAGTGAAGGCGGCGCTGGGAAAATGGTGGAAAGTGTCGGCGGCGCTGGGCAAATGGTGGAAAGTGTCGGCGGCGGAATAAAATCACGGTGTAATAGGGTTTCAAAGGAAAAGGGTTAAAAGAAAAAATTAAAAGGAAAGGAAATTAAAATGTTTTCAATTGGTAAAATTACAAAAATACCCCATGGCTATATCGGAAAACAACTTTGGTTTACCTGAAAATCACCTTTGGAATAAAATAAATCATTTTGTATTTGTTAATTGCTAAACAATCATGGTATTGGCCTTGGGGACCAAATGATGGTATTAGGTGACCAAAAAAATAATTTAGTTTTTAAAAAAATATGCCTAGTTTGATTTTTGGAATCAAACTGAACCAATTTTGATTATTAAATTCTACTCTTATATATTTAAGACTAATATTATCATGTTATATGTTGTTTAATTAATCTTAACATATATTTCAAAAGTAATATTATTAAAATTATTTTACACATGAGTAAAGATATTAATGGCTAAGTGTTGGTGCAGTTGACTCATAAAGTCAATCTAAACAATTATGCCTTCCTATGGAGTAGTATGAATTAATTGAGTTGGTCTATTTGATAAAAATAAAAATATGCTAAGTCACAAATGAATTTTAATGTTTGAAGTCTAAATTTCAAATTTTGATTCTTCCTCTGTCCAGTTAAAAGTAAGAGAATTGTTCTAACTCACTCTTTTATATAAGTTGATGTGGTATATAATAAGTGTAAAAAAGTAAGGATATTGTGAAAAAATAATGGGCTCAATCTGAAAGTTGTTGAAGTTAAAGAGAACATATTGGAAAGTTAACAACATATTCTTTGCCTTTTTTCAATTTTTGAATCATGTCATTTTTGCATTGACAGGCGAAAAGGAGAATTGTGTCTTCTTTTTTACTAAGATAGTATAGGAATCTGAACTTAGTTTTAGATGTAGACATTAAATTAGTTTACATCTTTGAGATCGTTTAATGTCAGAATGCATGATGATTATATTATTCCATTACAAAGTTTCTTTCTATAAATTTTGGGGTAAGGTCATAATTATTTATATTTGAATGTTACACTTTAAAAGTTCATAAAAACTACTCCCTCCGTCCCAGCCGAATCTGCACACTTTTTGGTCAACTTTCTCGAGACACGTTTGACCATAAATTTCAACTAGTATATAGATACCAATATCATCATGTGAGATATTGTTGGATTATCTGCATGCTGTATTTTCTAAATATCAAATTTTAACACACCGTTAATATACGTAACTAAAGTTATCGTTGGTCAAACATGACCTGAGAAAGTTAACCAAAAAGTGTGCACATTCGGCTGGGACGGAGTAATACGAGAATCTCATTACAATAAATGGAAAAAAAAAACACAAAACACTGTCTCCCTTTCCTCGAACCACATTTCTTCTCCTATTTTTTTCCACCATAAAATCTCTACTCCTGCATTCCTCTTCCTAAGAATCGATTTCTTCATCATCTACATTTAGATGTCGGAGCTTCTATGATTTGTAGCCCCACTGCTTGATGTGACGCAACTGCTACAGGTGAGTCTTCTCTCCAAATTTCTTTATATATGCTATGAACTATACTCCCTCCAATGTGAGATATATCTTTCATCAATAGCCTTAGGGTAACCGTGCATTCCTAGAGAACTTCGTTGGTTCGGTTATGGTGGAGAAACATAAATAAAAGCTTGCTACCATGTATAAACTTCTTGACTTGTTGCACTGTTGCATTGTCGCATTGTCGCATTGTCATCTAGCACTGTTGAGTCCATTCTAGTGTGAAGCATTATTGTTGTGTTTGATATAGGTTTATTTATAAGTAAAACTGACTTATTTTAAAATTAGGGGAGATCAGTTCATGTTTTTCCAAAAATGGCTTATGCTTCTAAAGTAAGATATTTTATAGAGAAAGTGCTTTTATAACCCTACCTACTTTACATAAGTGTCAATATAATCTTTTGATAATTGGAAGTGCAAATATGACCATATATAGTTAATGTAAGTGCAACTGTACTCATTCTGTAACTTCTAGCCAGAATTAAGTGAAAAGACATTTTAACCCGGGGATAAAAAATAGATTAAAATCCTATTATACCTCTGTTTCTTCATTTTCTTCTTCATTTTCCTTTTCTTCTTGGATGGTTGCAGCACAACCCAAACCATTCTTTCTTCGTTTTTCCTTTCTTCTTTGATCGTTTTTCCTTTCTTCTTAGCCCCATGGTCGCCGACGCCGCTCTCCGTCGTGAAGGCTTCCATCCATCCCGATGTCGTCAAAGTACCCTACAACGGTACCAAGATCGAGTGTCGTTGTTCTCGGTGGCGAGACCCATCACGTCACCACCAAGATCTGGCGTCGCTGGCACCGTAAGATCCCGAACAGCAGCAACACTAGAGAAAGTTGTGACTTGTGAATCCAGACAAGGTAAAACTAAGAGGTTGATGGTGACAGAAGAGTCACTGACGGCGATGGTGACTCTAGCGTAACAAGAAGAAGAAAAAGGAAAGACGGGCATAAGAAGAAGAAAAAAAAAGGGACGATGTTGGTTGTCTAGTTGAGCGGTGACCAAGAAGAAGAAGAAATTAGGGTAAGGTATTAGGAGAGGAGAATTGGGGGTATAATAGAAAATTCATTTTTAAATTTATTTTAAAAACTTTTTAGAGGGTATTCGAGTCATTTTATATGAGGTCAGCACCGGCCAATGCTGGAAATGGTGTCTTAGGGTTATAATGGCACTTATGTTAACTAGTTAGGGTTGTTTTTGCATTAAAAATTATCCGGGGCAAAATACTGAATGACCCAATGCTTTGGTGGTTTGTGCTAATGTGACCCTGTGAAGTTGAAAAGTGCTATTGTAGCCCTGTGTTTTGCATCAGAAGTGCCGATATAACCTTTTGGCACCATTCTGGTGTTAACCTTGTAATTTTTGGCATTGACCAAATACAAAAGGACTAAAATACCCCTAATCTTCAAATTAGAAGTCTGACTAAAATACCCTGGGTTTCTTCCTCTTCATCTCCAGAAGCACAACCACACCACCGCCGCCGCCACCGCCGACATCGGCTAGAATCTGGACCAGAAGCATGTGTGGGAGGCAAGACAGAAACCCAGACCAAAAACATCAAGTCACAGAACCTTCAACACACCCAATCCTACCAAGTTATAGCCCCAACAAATGACACCAACCAATGAAGTCATACCTGCACAAGAGCCCACAACGTAACCGACCGAAAATCATAACGATTCCGAGGAACTAGCTGCGGGACAGTGGACAAGACTTCCCAGATCCACGAGGTCCCCACGACAAACGAATATAGCCGGAAACAAAGAGCCAAAGCTCGGAGAATGGATGGGTCGTGTCATTTTATAGGCTGATCCCGTACCCCAGTGCCTTCACGCTGGCGACTCACTACTTCATCCTCGGTGACATCACCTACGGCGCCTGCTACGTCGACGACCTCTCCGCCTCAACGCTTTCCACCGACCTTCCTATCCACCTTGGCCACAACTACCTCGTTCTTATCAATTTCACCGCCACCACGACTCAAAAAAATAAGATTGGCCCTGTGTCCACCACGATGGCGCCACCATTGCTTCTCCGATGGAGAATGAATCCCTAATTAATCCCTCCCAAACTTTTTCAGACCAGCCCACCCGCCCAAATCTCTAGAGGAAAACTGGAATTCAAGTCGACATATTCATCTCTAACACATCTCATCTCCGATGTTTTCATCATTTTCCTTTGCTTCATCGCCAATCATCATCCTCCCTCGCCAGGATACCGCCAGTCTTCATCGTCCTCCTCTACTCCCTAGCCAATTGATATCCTCCCTCGCTAGGACGCCGCCAACTCCATCTTCGCCAGCCTCGCCAACACCATCTGCACTGCCGAGTCCGTCTTCCTCGTCGCTGCCACCGGCCACGACAAGTGCCTCTTATTCTATTTAGACTCTAGGGCTGAGAGATGCTAGGGTATAGACTCGGGCTGCATAAGAGGATAAAAGAAAATGGGAAAGAATGAGAGGGAAGGGCAAAAAAGACTTTTTATTTATTTTAAAAATTAGGGGTATATTGGTCATATTACTGAATTCCATTCAAATTCAGGCCTTCAGGGTTATATTAGCACTTTTAAGAAAAACATAGGGTTACGATAGCACTCTCAAACTCTACAGGGTCATATTGGCACTTTTGACCAAAACATATATCGTATGGGCACTTAACTCAATTATCTGAGTGTTATATTCCGCTTACTCAACTATATAGGATTATATTGACACTTACCTCTATTTTATAATACTTCACCAAGCAGTTAAAAGTACTTAACTTATAAATCAAGCAATTTATCAGCTCTGCCAAACATACCATATATACCCTATATGGAGATTTCAGTTAATCATTGACTTAGGCATGTTTGCACAGAAGTTTCAGCATTATCGTAATAAAATTTATAAAACACTAAACCCCTATGACATATAATAAATTAGGCAAGCAAGGCGCAAACTCAAAGGAATACTAGATTTTATTTCACAATAAGCACACAACCACAATGATATTGAAGATGCCCATAAAGGGGGGTTTTGAAAATTTGTTAATTTAAACTAATTTAAATAGGAATAGTAAAAGCAAGGGTTTTATGAAAGAATATAAAAGTATTTAATTTAACAACATCCACACAGTAGTTTCTCAGGTCATATGTTCTTAAGTTCATTCAATTTCATAGATTGTTCTCATTCCCAACAAATATAATTACAGGAAAACACACCATGATAATACTTATCATTAATTAATACAACAAACAATCAAGATTGAATCAATAATTGCAATAAGACCAAGAACTCACAAAGTGACCGCCTAACCGTTGACAAGGTCATTTTATAATTAATATACGATTAATGAGGTGATTTTATTTGTATTTTCATTTACTGTAACATGTTTCCAATAACTCTGAAAACCTTTTCAAGTGTATCTTGAAATTAAATAATTACAATATGACCTTAAAAGTTATAGAAATAACGTTTTTCATAATTGGTCTAACCGTTAGACATAATAACATGAGACATTTTCCCAAGAATTATATGAGATACATGTAAATCATAACCAAATTCCTTATGTTAAGATTGACATGCAATCAATTATCCCTGACAAATGTACATAAGTCAAATTCCTAACACTCATGCAATCGTGTATTGTTACTTAAACACATTTAATTTGTAACATATTAATTATAGCGATACGAACAATATTAATTAATCTAGATGATCAAACTAGATAATTCTACACAATCTAATGAATTCAATAACAAGACAATCAGTACAATAGACTTGAACAAATGGACAACTAGGGTTAGATCTGTAATACTTTTGTGACATTCAAGAAGAATGTTAACTTCCTCCATGGAGTTCATTAGACTTCTTCCCTTCCATATGAATAAAGCATGCATGAAAAACTACAAAAAGACAACAAAATAGCATTCAACCAAAAATCCTTCTTTCAAATCACAACAAAAGTACATAATTGACAATGTACGCTAAATGGGACTAAGCACAACACGACTAGCACCTACGGATTACAATCAACCACAACAACAATTCTAACATGTTTGCACCCCAACAACACTAAGTTCAATACCTTTAAGACCCTAATACTGGCAGGGCAATTGCAACTGTTTGTGGGCTTAACGAAACCTTGACTAGGGCCTACAACTTGGAGATCAGTCTCATTCGAGCGATCTTGTTCAGTACCCTTTTACGAGCATCATGTTATGGAAGCAACAAGCAAAAAATACTATATCTTCTTGACTCAACCGCATCTGCCACAACCCACCACTGTCATCCGTAGACGCTACATCGATCATACAATCTGCCAAATTTCTCACAGTTCTCGACATAAACACACTGGTTTCAAATGATCACACCTTGCACAATACGATGTCCGGTCGCACTTGATTCACATTGTAACTCGAGGAATCCATTATGTAATTTTTTCAAAAAAAATAAAAAGGGCCCATCAACTAACACAACATCAAAAATAGTACGCAAAACTGCCTCATGCAATATCTAAAAGAAACCATAATAAAAACACTTGATTTCCCCCAAAATCCAGGGTTCAATAGAATGAATTTAGGGTTACGTATCATTTGTGGATGGCAAAAGCGACAGAATGAATGGCGAATTGGAGGGGTGGAACAAGGAAGAAGAAGAAAATGATAGGAAGAGAAGGTGGTGTCGCGGCTAACAGTTGAGAAGGGGGGAGGCATACAAAGAAAGTAAGGTTTTGTTTTTTGGTTTAGTTAAAAAAGCGAATTCAAGTATATAGTATAATAAGGAGGGGTAAAATGGGAAATTTTTAAGCTAAAGTAGTTGAGGACACATTTGTCATTTTGGGTCTGGTCAATGGCCCAATTTCTTAGTCAATGCCGGAATGTGGCCTGAAGGTTATATTGGCATAATTTGTAAATTTAGAGTTAGTTTGACACTCTATCATTTTGCGGGGTTATATTGGCACTTGAAGCCTAAAGATAGGGTTAGAAATGCATTTACCCTTATTTGTTTAATGAAAATTTCAATGTAAATACTCCCTTCATCCCAGAATAAATGACACATTGAAACTTGGATCGGTAATTTATGCAAGATGAGGTGACAATGAATAATTGTGGAAAAGTAGAGATATTTTGGGGAAAAGGTGGGCTCAGTCATAAAGTTGTTGAAGTTAAAGAGCATTGTAGGAATTTTACAACACATTCTTTACCATTTTGGATAAGAATTAAAGTGTGTCATTTTATGTGTGATGGACGAAATAGAAAGTGTTTCATTTATTTTAGGACGGAGGGAGTATAATTTAAATACATTTACGATATAAAAATAAAATTACTAGTAATTTTTTTAATATGATAATTTATTGTAAAATATAGTTAGTTGGAATCGTTATATAAATCATTTAATTTGAAATTTTGAAGTTAAAAATTAAACTATTTAAAATTTTAAGTTGGCAAAGTCTTAGGAAAGACGGGGTTTGATTAGAATAATAAAAGGTAAAAGGTCTTAGTTGCAATATTAAACTTTTAGTATGAAACATGTAGTAGTTATAAAATTTATAACCCAGTTCATGCAACCCAAAAATTTTATCTTAATTTCTTCTAATTTACACTTTAAACCTTGGTCTTTCCATAACTTATGGAAAGACCGTCTTTCAAGAGACAGACTCTTTTAAGTTAATTTATTCATTCATTCATTAGTGAGTTCGTCTCCTATGAAACCGTTTCATTGTGAGACCAAGGACTAGAGGCAAAATAGGAAAAGTGCAAATCAAATTTGGGAACAAAATATGGAATACTTTGGACCCGGTGTTATAAACATAAGGTGTGGAAAAATGAGGGACTAAATTGCAAATAGTCAATAAAAAAAGAAAACCCTCGTCTTCTTCAACATTTCTCGGTGCCGTCGCCATCTTCAACCATCTCCGGCGCCGTCGTCATCGTTCTTGTGCTTCCTTATGCGTTTTTGTTATCGTCCTTGTGAACTGCCGTCGTTATGCGTTGCCCGATCGACCGATCAATATCGAACGAAAAGAGATGTCACCGAGGCTTTAAATTCTTATCACCGTCGAATTTGAAGCCTCGGTGGTGCCATAGAATGACATATTATCTTTCTGGAGAATGACGGTTCTTCTCATCAGGTGGATTCATCGCCGACGGATAATCTGATTTTGTCGTTGGCAGATTATCCGGTTGCTGACGAGTTCACCATCATCTTCCATCGCAACTTTGATTTTTTTTGTTCTAGATCTGATTGTTGGCGTTAAAGGCGTTATGGTTCTCCGACAAAGGAACGAATCAGCATGGATTCACAAAGCTTTCGGTGAGAATTTACAGAACGCCGGTGAGGATTGCAGGTGACAATTTGCAGAAAGGCGGTGTTCGTCGGTTTTGCGTTCATCGGTGTTTGGCGGCATTTATCGGTGGAAAGATAGTGGTTAGGGTTTGAGTTAGGAAGGATCCTAGTCGGGTAGGGAAGGCTTTGAAATTGGGTTAAATTTGGGCTAAATTTGGGCTGAAATAATGTTTGTGGTTGAGCTGAAAGGTGATTGGGTTTAATGACCATAACTTTACAACTAACTAATAAAACATCAAATTAATAATGTATAAAATCAAATAAACAATCTATACCATCAAATTATAAAATAATAAAATATACATCAAATTTAAGTAGTTTAACATCAAGTAAAAATAATTAAACATCGAATAAGAATATTAAAATACACTAAATAAAAATACTAATTTAATTAAACATTAAATGAAATGCTAAACATGTAAAATGAAATAGTGTTGAAAATATACATTCTTTGACATTCCACTTCTATACATTAATATTATTATTTTTTTACATGATGATATACACGTGTAAGATGATATGTATCACTTTATGTATATTACAGATGAAAAGGTTATAAAATATCATACACTGACAAGTCAAAATCGAAGGAATTCGATAAATCATCATGGGCACAACAAATACATATAAAATTAGCATATGAAAGTGGCAAACTTTAATTTGAAAGTTTACGCTAGCATGTGAAAAATGTCAATCACCATACTATAGAACCATCATACATCATTCATTACAAAATGGTTTAAATGCCCTAAAAAATTGCTAACATAAAAATTGAAAAAAAAATCAAATCAAGGTAAAACAATCAAGCGCCTCAACACTAACACTAACAATCAACTATCATAAAGGGAAAAAAATCAATGTCAAACAATATATACCAAGCAATCAAATTATATTTTCTCCCAAACTTATTTCCCTCCATTGCTCGCTTGTTCACAAACTTGCCTTCTCTTCTGCTGGTTTTGATGAGGATGTCTCTTCTACTCCACTAATGCCAAGATCAAAGGTCGGCTCTGATCCTCTATTATAGGGAACATCGCCAGGAACATGATTCTTGTAGCATTTTTTTAATTATCTCATCAATTACATCGTAAAGCTCTTGTTTGGAAAGTACTCCTATGAAATAAACATAAAACATCACATACAGTAATTAAAACATCCATATCCGAAATTAAAACATCACAATAGCACACATACATCACTGACAACTACATTGAGAAACATCAAATACAATATTTAAAACATCAATATCAAAATTTAAAAACATCAACAGTGCACACTAAAATATCAAAACAACAAAATTGAACATCAGTTGTATATTTAAATATGAAAACACCACAAGAATCAAACACTGACACTAATAATATTACAGCAACACACATAAAACATACTTAGAACTTAAACATGAAAGATAAAAGATAAAACCTAAAACATCAACAATAGTATCTAAAACATCATAGCTTAAAAAAACTTACAATTCTTACTTCATTATCGATTGCTGCAACATGGAGCAAGTGTTCTTAGACATCTAAGAAACAACAACAAAAAATTAGCACAAATAGTAACAAAACCCTAAGATATCACACACACAATCAAAACAACAAAACTGAACATCAATTTCACACTTAAAACACTACAAACATCAAATACTGAAATTAAAATATCACACCAACACTGATAACAATACTTAAAACCTAAAACGTGAAACATGAAACAGAAAACCAGAAACATCAATAACAGTATCCAAAACATCACATTTGAAAAATAAAAAAATTTACAGATCCTCATTCCTTCTTGATTGCAACAACAATGGGCATGCGCTCTTAGATATCTAAGAAACAACAACATCATAAAAATTGGCACAAATCGTAACAAAACCCTAAGATATCACACACAATCAAAACAACAAACTTAAAATGAATTGCACATTTAAAACACTAAAAGCATCAAATACTGAAATTAAAACTTCACACAAACACAGATAACATTACTTAAAACCTAAACATGAAACATCACACAGAAAACCAGAAACATCGACAACAGTATGTAAAACACTACATATGAAAAATAACAAAATTTACATATCATCCTTCCTTCTTGATTGCAACAACAGTGGGCAAGCATTGTTAGACATCTAAGAAACAACAACAGCAACAACACAAAAATTATCACAAATCGTAACAAAACTAAGATATCACACACAATCGAAACTGAACATCAATTGCACACTTACGCATGAAAATGCCACAAGCATCAAGAACTGAAATTAAAACATCACACCAAAACAGATAATAGTACTTAAAGGTTAAAACCTGAAACATCACACTGAAAACCTGAAAGATCAATACTTGTACCTAAAATATCATGGCCAAAATTTCAGAAAACCTACAAACGATTCTTCCTCTTCAATTTTATCAGCACATTTTAAGTTGGAATTGTCTTACTAGATAAAACTTATCAATATTTTGATTTTAAAATTTTAAAACTTGTTGATAATCAAGTTTCAAAATTTGTAAGACAATTCCAACATACCAATATTTCAATTTTCGAGTTGTAATAATTGGTCAAACTAGATCGAGTATTTTATATAATTTTTCTAGTCGTTATAATTGGTTTTTGCTAATGTAATTTTTTTAATATAATTTTTAAAAAATGAATTTATCTTATTATTTATTTTTTAAAATATTTTATTGAATGAAAAATGAAATTAATTATATATTTTTTACTGCAAAGGATGATACAAGAACGAAAAAATGAATTATATAATAAATTTCAAGAAAAAAATATAATTCAATTTTAAATATTATAATGTATTGTTAAATTTCATATTCAACTTATGTTGGGTGGCCAAATTATTTAAATTAAATGTAAAAAATTAATGGGCATGATAGAGAAAAATCAAGCGAGGTCTATAAATAGTAGAGAGTGGTCTCTTACCATTGTGAAGAAAAAAACGGTGGTCTCTTAAGTGGTCTCTTGGGGTGAGGTGAAAGAGAAAGATTGAGAGAAATAATATATTTAATTGATAAGAGACCACTAACGATTTCTTCCATTGCACTTGGTCTAATGGTCCAATCTTCAATTGCCACATACCTATTTTTTAAAATATTAATATCACTGTGAGTTGGGCTCCCATAATTCAAAGTACTATCTTGTAATGGAACTTGTTTGCCAGTGCTCTACGGGAAAAAAATCCTCTGCTTTCTTTGATTTGAAAGAGTCTGACTATCAATCTTTTTCTCTTAAGTAATTTCTCAGCGTGGAGTGAGGTATTAATTGTCAATTTAGCTATTTATAGTACAATCTCATATTCGAACCTGACTATCTAGTATAAAATAGACTAAATTACTTTTTGGTCCCTAACATATGACCTAATGCCATCTATTGGTCCCCATTTTCAAAACCACGTCATTTTAGTACCCTACAAATTCAAAACAGTTTTTTGGGCCCCAAGGCGGTTTTCAAGGTGGTTTTGAGGACCAAAACATGGTATAAGATCATCAGTTAGGGACAAAAAAAAATTTTAGTCTACTTGAAAACCACTGGTAATCTGGTTTGGGGACCAAACAAATCATTTTAAATTTTTTGGATATTGAAAGGACGTGGTTTTGTAAATGAGGACCAAAAGATGTATAAGATCATATGTTATGTACCAAAAAACAATTTAGTCTATAAAATATTGGAATGAAAACAAAGAACTAAGACATATTCAACCCTTACCTGATTCATTCTATGCCTTAACGGGATAATCAGGCGGGAATCCATCACCTGCGAGACCGTCTTATTATAAGACTAAGGACTAATTGCAAATAAGAAAAAATATAAGATAGAATGTTTTCAAATTTGGAGGTCAAAACATAATTAAATATGATTCCGGGTAAATTTAAAAGAAAGACTAAACTCCAGGGACCGAAAATGCAATAAATAAAAAAGAGTCTGCCTCTCTCCCCTACTACGATGCTTTCCGGCAAAGGACAGTTTACCGGCGATGTTCCCGGCCTAGCTCAGTCTTCCCTCGACACTCTCCGGACTTTCCACCGTCAGGTTTCATCTATTCGCCGTTCGGATGTTCAGAGATCGTAGCGTGAAGTTAATTTCTAGAAGAATTATCGCCGTCGTTGGGTTTTTGCCTCAGGTTTGTGCGGGAGAATTGGGCTTCCTAGGCGATTATTCATCTCCGGGTGGTTTCTCCCGACGGTTTTTTCGATCTCTGTACGTGCGGGGGGTGTGCATAATGCAGTGATCCATTTTGATCTTCATGGTTGATTTCCTGGTTACTTCCCGATGGTTTTCTATCGCCGCTACCAAGCTGCTAGCAAATATGGAACTAATTTTAATTCTAATTATGTCTGTTCTTAGTGTTCTACCTGGTCTGTTTCTACCTATCAAAACTAAATTTAAACAAATAAATTTCACATAACTTAAAATCATATACTCCCCCGTCTCACCATATTTTGCACAGAATCTCTTCACGATCTCAAATAAACATATTTGACTGTAAATATGTATAGTGACGGATAATAACGGCACACAAAAAATTGATACTTAGAAACTACATGTTACGACGAATCTAATCATATCTCATACGATAAAATTATTGTTCATATACCTATTCAAATATGTGGTCAGAGTTCGACATTTTTATCAAAAAAATTTCTGGGCAGAATAGGCGGGGACAGAGGTAGTAATAATATTAAAATATTAAGTTAAAATAGATAAATATCAAACAAAAACATTAAAGTAAAAATCATATAAAAAGGCTTCAACATCAAATGAAAATATTGAACATCAAATAAAATAATAAAATATACATAGAATAAAATACTAAAATATACATCAAACATTTAAAAATCAAACTAATATAGTAAAACTGCAAATAATTATATCGTACCCCTAGGGTACAGTTCATTATTGTATCCCCGTATCATTATATTATATGCTAGTAAATGGAAATCTGCTAAATACATGGATATATAATAGAAGAGAATGTATCAAATTTTTATAGCAGAGTAATTTAGTTATTGGGGATACATTGTGGCGTGTATCTCCAGTATACAGCATAAGAATTGTAGTAAAACATCTTATTACAATAATAAAAGATGTATCAAGATAAATCAGTTCAACATCAAACAAAAATACTAAATCAAACTATTAAAACATCAAATAAAATTTATTTAAACATCGAATGAAAGCACTAAAAATGCAAATCAAATTAGAATGGTTAAAGATTAAAAAATATAATTAAATTAGATTGTTTACATATTAAATAAAAAATATCAAATAAAACATCAAAGTATACTCCCTCTATCCCAACTCAAATTGCACATAATCTTTTTCACGCTTATCAAAAAACTTGTCTAGCCGTTAGTATGTTTAATTGCGTATAATAATGGAAAAACAAGAAGTTACTTCTGAAAAACTACTTGTTACGAAGAATCCAACCATATAACATATGATTATATTATTGTTTATATGTCTATTCAAATATGTGGTCAAAGTTGGATAGTGAATAGTGACATACCAAATTGTTGGCAAAAGGATCCCATTTCCTTTCTCTCTGAACCATATTTATGTTGAATTTTTAAACCTTGACATAATGCTAAAGCTTCTTTTTTTACAAAAGCAAATATTTGACCAAAAGTTAAATCATTATAATTTATCTTTTCTGTTCCTAATGCTTTGCTTAAATTAGTTAATATTCTTTGTGAAAATAAATTTGGTAATCCTGTTATAAATTTTTCTTTCCAAAATGGTGCACTTGAATCTGATCTTCTAAAAACTTGAGTTAAAAATACATCTTTGTACCATTTGAAATCAGTTAAAGTTGGACATCTTAAATTTGTTAAACAAATCTTTGAACTTTCTAATGCTTCTGCTGGATTTCCTACAAAATACATTGATATAGTATATAATAAAAATGTGGAACCATCTGGAACCATAACAAATTGAATATTAGGTTCTTCACCTTGTGCTTCTTCTGTTTCATGATTTAGAATTGCTTGTTTTTGTTCTAGTTGGAGGTATTCATCCCACCAACCTTTTAATTGTCCTGTAAAGCCTGTTACTAATAACATTACTATTTGTTGTTCTGTGGAAGCCATGGAAGCTTTATAGGCTATCCTTGCCATTCCCATTTCTTGTAATAAATTTAAAATTTGATATTCTGATAATCCATCAATATATATATATATATATCAATCACTTTCATTCATCCTTGTCTCATACGAAGGGGTTGGACTATCTTGTGACTCACACAACAAAGTGGAGTGAATCTTCCACTCCCCACACTCATGGAGGCTCCCCACACCAAATACAGTGTAGATTTGAAGACTTTGAAGCCAAACTATTGACTTGAGACCACACTAATGCAACTTTGGGGAGAGGGGTTTTGAACCTGATTGCACATGGCCCTGGCCACTTGTGCCCAAGTGGTTAAACTATGATATTTAATACTGCTGACTGCTGTTGGTTTGACTTGGGATGTTGTGTTTGTTCACCCTGAGCTGCCTTGGATTCAGTCTTGCAAGTAAAGTTGAAGTTGCTGGACGGTTTGACGATAGATGATCAAATTACCATATTTTATTCTTTAATTTTCCAAAAAAAAAACTATTACTTAAGCGAATGTTTCAGGAAAAGTGATCAGTCCTTAAATTTATAGACATGCCACTTTATTTTTTAACTTAAAGCTACATTTTTATTATTTACATATTATATTTTATAATTTAAAATATTGTTCTCCACAACTTATCTGCATCCCAATTCAGTTCAGACCAATAGAAATTTGATGGAATTTATATTAGTTTAATCATATACTAATTTTCAATACGGTTATTTTAAGTTCACCTCAGATTAGTTCAACTCAATTGAATCCAGTTTAGTAAAACAAGCTCCATATAACAAGGTCGTAATAAGTTGTGTTTGAATGTGAAAATATAAAAAATATCATATAAAAATATACAATATTTGATTTAAGTTTCGGTGTGTAGTCTAACAAATACAATGTATGAGTGAAAAAATATAACGAACTGTCCATAATTTAATGACAAGTCACCTGGAAGACCTCCACATAATTTAAAATTTTACAATGAGTTGTGTGAGACCGTCTCACAGAAGCTTATGGTAAGACGGAGGGGGAGAATGCAAATATAAAACTGATCTAAATTAATAATGTCCGTGAACTGTACGCAAATTAATAAGCTTGGGCCCACACAGGGTGCGTGAATAAAATAAAGTTTGGGCGCGTGAATTAGGGGTGCTCAAATTGTCCAACCCATTTGACCCTGTCCATTCGGTTCGGGTCGGGTCAATGGCCCATAACCCATTTGTAATTTTACTTCATTTTCTTGAAAAAAATCATTAAAAAACTTAATTTAATACAATATATCCACCATTAATTTACTTCATAAACAATTTTAACATTCTTGAAGAAAATATATATATTTATAAAGCTAAAAGTATATTAAAAAAATAATTTTACTATTTTTATATGATTTTGGTAAATTTGAGTCGATTTTGATCGACTCATGACCCTGTCTGACCCTAAACTATGAAAATTTTAACCCGACCCGACCAACTTGACCCTAAATTAGAGTCAATTTGGGAGGGGTCCGCTGACCCGCCCCGACCCATGAACACCCCTAGCATGAATAAATAACAATGCGCGCAAATGAATTGACGAAATTCTAATGAAATTGTAATGGGTGAGTTTCGAACCTTGAATCAAACACATTTAAACACATTGAGTCAATCGCAAATCCATGACATGTTGTATGAATTATTCCGGAATTGTACATTAAATACTTATACACTACACTTTCAAATGTCTTCTTTTTCGTTTTTAAAATTATTTTTTATTTAAAAAATTATGTCACTCCCTTTATTTTCTTAAGTTTGGCATATTTATCATATTTTTGTTTTTCTAAGTTTGTCATCATTGCTTTTATGACAAAATACATCATTATCTCCCACTCATTAAACTTTTTACCCTCTTCACTCAATTTCTTCCACAAATTTTAACTTACGAAAAAAATAACACATAAACCTACCGTGTCAAACATAGTGAAACAGAGGGAGTATTATTTTAACTGATATTCTTATTTTTAAACTAACTGTTCATATTTATAATATTTAATATTATTGTTTAAGACTAAATTATATTTTTACAATTATCTTACACTTAACAAAAATATATTAGTTCATGTGTTTAGACTACTTGTTAATAATTTTAGAAATCTAGTTCAAACTTTCATTTTCTATGACTTATACCTAGCTTCGGTATATTAATTAGTTCATGTCTTTAGAATGTTTATTAACCATTTAAAGAATGAGTATGTCTCTTGAAAGACGGTCTTTCCATTAGGCATAAAAAGATCAATGTTTAAAGTACAAATAAGAAGAAATGGAGATAAAATTTTTGGGTTGCATGAATCGGGTTATAAACTTTATAAATACAGTATGTTGCATAATAAAATTTTAATATTGCAACCAAACCCTTTTACCTTTTATTATTCTAATTAAATCCCGTATTTCCATAATCCTATGGAAAGACGGTCTTTCCCAAGACTTTGCCAAGAATTTAGTGCAAACTTTTTTTTCTGCAAAACTTACAGCTATTAAAAATATATTAGTTCATGTGTCTATATAGTTTGTTAATCGTTTTAAGAATTTAGTTCAAACTTTCTTTTTCCTTTACAACTAGTATTTTTTTTCCTTTACAACTAGTAAAGATACACTAGTTCATATATTTAGAATGTTTGTTAATAGTTTTAATAACTTAGTTTAAACTTTTAGTTTCTTACAAGACTTATAGCTAACATTGGTATATTAATTAGTTCATATATCTAGATAGTTTGTGGTCGTTTTAATGACTTAATTCAAACTTTCATTTTTCTACAATTTTATAACTATTAAAGATATATTAGTTCTTATTAAAAATGTCTGTTAATAGTTTTAAAACTTAGTAATTTAGACTTTTAGTTTCTGCAAGACTTATACTCCCTCTATTTCTCTATTAGTGGCACACCACTTTTTAGTGTTAGAATTTAGGAGATGCTAAGTGAGTTGATGAAATTAAATTGAAAGAAATAAAAGTAAAATGAATGGATATAATAATCTTAAACTTGCCATAATTAGAAATTGCCAATATAAAAGAAACACCTCAAACTATAAAGTGTGCCACTATTAGTGTAACGGAGTGAGTAGCTAACATTGGTATAGTAATTAGTTAATGTGTCTAGATAGTTTGTTGACCGTTTTAATGAATTAATTCATACTTTCATTTTTCTACAAATTTATAACTATTAAATATATATTAGTTCGTGTTAAAAATATATGTTAATAATTTTAAAATTTAGCTTAAACTTTTATTTTCTACAATACTTATAGCTAGCATTGGTATACTAAGTAGTTCATGTGTCTAGATAGTTTGTTTAGAATGTTTATATATTAAAGATATATAGTTTGTTTAGAATGTTTATATATTAAAGATATATAAGTTCATGTGTTTAGAATGTTTGTTAATAGTTTAAAATTTTTAATTTAAACTTTTATTTTCTACCAGACTTATAAATACCATTGGTATACTAATTAGTTCACATGTATAAGTAGTTTGTTGACAATTCGTTTATATGTTAAAAGTTATTAGCCTGTGCGTATTACCTTTAATGTATTAGTCCATGATTTTAAATAGTAAGGTCCTGTGTTTAAAGTATTAATTTATTAAACCAAATTGTATCATCAAATTTTAAAGTTATTATATCATATTTTTAAAGTATCAATTTATAATTTTAATTAGTAAAGTAACAAGATTTTTTTAAGTCCGTCATGTTTTTACATTATACTTTTGAATCATCAGATCCTAGTTTTAACGTATTAGTTTGTGATTAAAAGTCGTTAATCACAATTTCAAAGAAAATAAACCATTTTAAAATCAACTAAACCATAACATTTATAAATATGATGAGTTACCTCACTTGTTTCATTTATTTTCTCGCTATATTTGGTGAACTTAATTACCCAACTCATTTTGCCCATTTATATTCTGAACCGTACATTTCAAACCCATGTGATTACCTAATTCATACTGCCATCAAAATTTCACCTTCGAGATGTAGTTGCCATATAATTTTCCCTTCGAGATGCTGCACCAGCGGAGATTTTTTATTATTTTTTTGGATTAAACACTCATGGTATGAGCGGGGGAAATACATTAGGCTCCCCAAACCAACCTAAAGTAACCTTGAGAATTTTAGAACATGAATGTTTTTGTCCTAATACAGCGGGGACAAAGCAAAAGGAATGAATAAGCTGAATAGGAAGAAGAAAGAAAATATAGCGATCATGATTCCACTTATTTATCCTCCACCCCCTGTGTCGAACAAATTGTGGCCAGACGACCGCTAAGCTTCATGATTCCCTCATCCATCCATTGAGTATCTAAAATATGGAAATAAGATATCCCTTCTTGTAAGAAATTTAAGCTCCAGTGAACCGATGAAAACCTCCATAGATGTCTCCGCTCTTATTCTAAGAACTGTTTTAGCCAAGTAATCCGCTACTTGATTTCCTTCTCTTACTGTATGACTGAAATTAGCACATCTTTGCTCAGCTATTCTTTTAATTTTTCTCAGCAAATGTGTAACCTGCCACGGCTGCTTTTCTATGTGCTTGATGATTCGAAAGGCTGACAGGCAGTCCGTTTCGATGATGCACTGGACATTTTGAGTGGCAGCACACTGTAGACCTGCAAGAATAGACAAGAGTTCAGCTTCAAGAATGGATGTTGCTTGACTAGGCCGAGAGATTATGTGTTGTATAGTCCCGTTTGCGTTCCTTACGACACAACCAAGACCAGCAAAGTTATGTTTAAAGGCCGCATCACAGTTGATTTTGAAGCCAGAGTCAGGAGGGTTCCATTTGATGATGGAAAGCCTTCTATTTTTCCTCTGATGCACCCGAGGTATCAGACCGTGTGTAACATATTGTAAATCAGAATTCTCACCAGGAATGCTGTTATGAGCAGTATAGAGCAAATTGGACTGATTCACTATTAGTCTCCATAGAATTAGTGGACTTGGATTCGCATTTTCATAAATCTTCCTACCTTTCCATAGTTCCCAGCAAATAATCATGGGAAGATTAGTGAGGAGAGAAGCTTTTACTTTAGATTTGCATTCCATATTCTAGTAAAAACCAAGTCTGTCATATATCGAATGAAAAATCATGTGTGGTATCTGCATTACTTTGTGAAAATTATCCCATATTTGGGCTGAGAAAACACATGTGTTGAAAAAGTGCGATAGACTATCAGTGTTCTTGCAATGCACGCACTTAGAAGCAAGAGATATCCCAGCAGATTTAAGAATGTTATCAAAGGGAAGTCTATTGTTTAAGAGTTTCCAAGTAAAGAAGGATACCTTTTTGGGGATTATGTGATTCCAAACCCTATAAAGCAAAAGTACCTTGTTCTTCTTCGGCCTGAGTGTGTGGTATGCCGATTTGATTGTGAAATCACCTGATGATTGTGGTTTCCAGATAATAATGTCCCTATTGTCAGTAAAAGAAATTTTTTTTCCTAATATATGCAAAATATCCTGTGAGAAAAATTCACTGAAATATGGGGTAAACACCTGAGCATGATTGATGAATTGGTTTATCTGCAAACCATAAAAAAGGGGGGTCTTGGTTGCCCCAATAGTTAATCAAGGGACCCTTACCTGTCCAGTTCGAAATCCATAAGCTAGAGGTGCCGTTACCAACTAAAATCCGAGAGTTCGTTTCGGCTACGGACATCACCTTTTTATACCTTTTCCAAGTATCTGATGTTCTAAATCTGTCCGGCGTAGCCACATAAACCTTGACCATAGAGAATCCCCTATTTGCATTTTCCACCAGATTTTGGTGGGGAATGAATCTATAATTATCCTAATCCTTCTAATCCCCAGGCCATTTTCTGATTTAGGATAAGATATCTTATCCCAAGAAATCCAGTGTTTCTTATACCCACCCATATCGAGACTGCCCCATAGAAAATTACTAAGTATGGATTCAATTTTACCAACAATGTGAGAAGTAGGGGCAGTGACTGCCCAAATATGTTGAGGTATGGCTGTTAGAACATGTTGAATTAAAATTATTCTACCCCCTGCTGAAGGCCAAACATTTTTCCAGTTTGCTATCCTATCATTTATCCTATCAAGTAAGGAATAGAAATGCAAGTTTAGCTTCCTTCCCTTGAAAATAGTGACCCCTAAATATGTAAAGGGAGTTTCTCCTTTACTGATCCCAGTTAATCTTCGGATCTGGTTTGCCTTTGCCACACTAAGCTTTCCTGAGTAGTAATTGCTCTTGCCAAAGTTTATCTTTTGTCCAGTACCCCTTTGGTAGATGTTTAGGAACATCATCAAGTTTTCAAGGGTTTTCTTGGTTCCTTTGATGAACAATACAGTATCATCGGCAAAAGAAAGTTGAGTCAAAGGAACAAGTGTTTGGGACGTTCTGAAATATTTCAGATTTCCTATTTGGAATTGAATCTTTATGTTCCTTGTTAGTAATTCAGTTAAAATGTTAAAGAGAAATGGTGATAGAGGATCACCTTGTTTAAGACCTCTCGAGGGTTTAAAGAAACCATGTGGTTCACCATTTATTATGACTGAAAACCAAGCTGCATTCAAGTTATTCATGATTAGCCTCACTAGATGGCCGTCGAAACCAAGTCTAAGAAGTAAAGTATTTAATATCGACCAAGAGACTCTATCAAAAGCTTTCATCATATCTAGCTTCAATATTAGATTGAGGGTTTCTGATTTTTTGTCCAGCAGCCTTATGGCTTCTTTCATTAGCAGAATATTGTCAGCAATGTCCCTTGTAGCCAAAAAGGCTGATTGTTCCTCAGAAATGATAGAAGCCATGACAGGTCTTATTCTTTCTAACAGGATTTTAGCCATTAGTTTATTGCTGAAATTTGAAAGACTAATTGGTCTAAACTTTGAGAAAGAGGATGGGGTTTTAACTTTAGGAATTAAAGCAATTAGAGCGCTACCTATGGCTTTAGGTATAGGAACCCCAACCTGAAATTCAAGTATAGCTTTCCAGACATCCATGTTTATAATGTGCCAATAGTTTCTGTAGAAAGATCCCGGGAATCCATCCGGACCCGGGGCAGCTGATGAACTAAGGGCAAAAACTGCGTTTTTAGTTTCTTGTAAGGTTATTGGTGTCATCATTCTCTGGTTTTCATTTTCAGAGATTGACGGTTCAATTGCTCGCAAAAGAAAGGCAGCCTCAGCTCCAGTTGGATCTGAGTTTTCATCCCTTAGCAGTTTTTGGAAAAAATTAACTGCAGCATCTGCTATTAAGGGTTGTCCCCTAATCCATTGATTGTTTTCATCCCTAATCTTGTATATGCCCATTCTTGAATGTTTTTCCTTTAGTGAGTTATGAAAAAATTTAGAGTTCATGTCTCCATCCTTAAGCCATTTGACCCTACTCTTTTGCGTTAAAAAAGTATGGCGCTCAAGCAATCTTTTATTCAGTTCAGCCCTGGCCTTGTTTAGATTGATTCTATCCACTAATGCATGTGATGTGTCATAAACCTGTTCAAGCTGGTTAACTAAAGTTTCTGAATTCTTGACATTGTCAAAAACATTCCCGAAAATCTCCTTATTCCATGATCTAATTGTTTGTTTAAGTCTTTTTAGTTTCAAAGCTAATCTGATTTGGCCATGTTCTTCCATAGGAAGGTTCCAACTGTCTCTAACCAATTCATGAAAGTCTTCTCTATGCATCCACATCTCTTGGAATCTAAATTGCTTAGGAGATGAGTTGCATGAGCTAGATATCTCTAAGAGCATGGGAGAATGATCGGAGGTTGTTCTATTAAGTATCTGGACAGATGAGCAATTAAATTCATCGAAAAAATTCTGATTGGCTAAAATCCTATCCAGTTTCTTAGAGGTAGGATTAACAAGTCTGTTGTTGCTCCATGTGAAGTGGTTACCTACAGTATTTAATTCATTTAAAGAGTTGTTGATAAAATCCTCAAAGTCTAGCATGGATCCTAATTTTGGGCAGCTTGTTCCCGAATATTCACCAATGTTCCTAATAACGTTAAAATCCCCTCCTAGGATAACCGGTGATTGAAAATGGATCGATGAAATTTTAGTGAACATAGCAAATCTCTCAGTTCTCGAGTGCAGTGCATATATAATAAATGTGTGGATTAGTTTATTAGTGTCTTTAATTCTTAAGGTCACATGAATGTATTGTTGATCCTCGCTAATCAATTCTACTTCAACCCTATTTGAGAAGAATAACCAAATTTTAGGGTGAGTCAAATTCAACCCATGCCTAAAGCCTAGAGATTTCTGATAAGACAATTTCTGATCAATTTGACCTTTGGGTTCTATAACAGCTAGCAGGTCAAGTCTAAATTTTTTTGCCAACATTTTCAGTCGTAGCTGACAAGTAGATATTCCTCTAACATTCCAAATAAGAATTTTAGCTATCATTTAAAACATTTTTTTTCAAGGCTAACCTGGAGCTCCTTTTAGGAGTGTTGAAGTAGTTTGTTCTACTATAGTCAACGGGTTCAGATTGTGGGTATTCATGGCCTGGGTCAGTTTCATCATTCACCTCACTAAGTTTCCATTTAACAATTGCAGACTAATTTTTGAGATTTTCCCGAACCTGCAACATAGATGAAGTGGGGTCAGAATCCTGAATAGCATTAAGTTTAGAGTTAATCAAATGTGGAGAGAGAAAAAGATTATTTTGTTTGATGAGTTGAGAATCATCACTGAACGAAATCCCCTGGATTTCTCTCTCGGGTGAGGACGGAGCTGTGTTATATATCCTCTGTTCATATCCTTCCTCTATGAGTGTCCTTATTGCCTCTGCATTTTGTTCATAGTCTGAACTAATCATCTACTTTTCCTCGTCATCTGTGAGTTGGTCATCATCATTCTGAGACATGATCTCGTCCCCTTCCAAATTCTGTAGCTCCTGCAATACAAAATTCCTGCTGCTGGTAGCTATAACGTTTTCAACATGTGCAGGCCCTTGATTCAGAGTTTCAGTAATCATGCGTTGTTGGTCAAGAACAGAATGAGACGCTATCGGGATCTGTTCAGCTTCTTGTACAGATGCTTCTAAGGTATTTCCCTTGAGTTTATATTTGTGGGCTTTTGTAAGGGCTTGGACTCTGAACTGTGCAGGAGAAGAAACCATAGCTAGATACTGATGAGCCTCTTCTGTTGAGTGTTGTGGAATTGAGGGTGATGCTTGATGATTTTGTGGATCCTCAGAGATAAAGCAGGATGGAGAATCTTCCAGAACAGAGAATTTATTGGAAGTTGTCACTGGGGTTTTGCTATTGTTCTCAAGTGAGTGCTCTTGATTGTGGGACTTAGTGGGTTTTTGTGACTGGGATTGAGGTTCAGGTGAGGAGTTTGCATGAACCAATTCAGTGTGAGGCAAGACTTTATCAGTGAAAGGAGCCCCAGGTAAAACTTTTCCTGAGAATAGCTCTACAGAGTTGCTCTGCCTAGGGTGCACTCTAGCAATTTCATCAGTATCGACAGTATTTGAATTCATCTTTCCATTTTGCCCAGCGTTACTTATGACACCCTCCAAGGTTTCACCAGAAAGCTTATTTCCATGATTTTTTTCCTTATCTGCATTAACCATATTAACACTAGGTTTTGACCATATTCCTGAGCCTGGTCTTTCTTCCTCCAAATAGGTGGCTTAGGATTGCCATTTTTAGCATTCAATTAGCTCTGACCTAGGTTGATATGAGTCTCATCTTTCCTACATTGTGCTTCTGAATGACCTAATTTAGAGCACAGTTTACAGTAATCTGGGAAGTCCTCATAGTATATGTTGTAAGCCTTATTATTGGAGATTGAACCCAGCCTAATCTTATCTGGTTTATCCTTACATACATCCATCTCCACACACAATCTAATAGTAGAAGGCCTAGTCAAGTTCCTAGTTGGAGCATCAGAGAACAACAACTCACCCAGTGACTTACCGATGTCTTTCAATGCCTGAGGATGGAAGCAGTAGACCGGAGGAAATTCAACTGTAAGCCAAATTGGAACCAGAGAGGACTCTTCCTGATAATCGAAGTCCTTCGTCCATTTAAGAACTCTAATGATGCTGCCTCCTAGGGACCAGGTCCTCTTCAACCAGCACCGATGATAATCCTCATCTAGGTCAAAGGTAATTCTAATATGCCTGGAGTCCATAGCCGCCAGGTGAGCTTGCCCTTTGAATCCTATAGTCTGAAGCTGCTTCCTAAGGTACTCCATCGTCGGCCGGCCCCTGCCAAATTTGCCGATAAGAGCTTTGGAGAAGGGAAGGGACAGGATATCAATTTCAGAATCCGGGTAGAGAACCGCAATATCCCCTTTGTAATTGAAGGTGGGATGAAGAGTAGGGATTGAGGGGGTGGTCGAAGGAGTAGATGATTGCTGGAGGGCTTGAGCGTAATTCAGTGGTGCCGCCAGCCAGGGCGGAGCCGCCATGGATGGTGGTGAACGGAAAGAAAAAAGAACATTATACAGTAGCTATTGCTTTTTCAGAGGGAGAGAGAAGGGAGAAAACACTGAAAAGGGAGAGACTAGGTTCTTGAACACCAGCGGAGATGGTTGTTCAGTAACCTCACAGCTAGGCCCGTCAAATGGGTTAATTGGATAAATCTATTATTCAAACTCAATGGGTCATTATCTAATTAACCAATTTATTAATGAGTCATAATGAGTTTGGTCATAAATGGGTTGGATTATTAAATGGATAACTCATTGGATAACCCATGAGATATTCATATGACCCAATTGGTTAAAATATAATATCCAATAAGTCATTATCCAATAAGTCATTATATAATTAACTCAATAAGTTATCATTCAATATTTTATTCTAATTTGGGTTACAAGTTGTCATTATCCAATGAGATCAGGTATTAAATACACAGTTTTTGGGATTGGGCGGGATGAGAATAATTGTGTTAATGAGAAATTTTGATCTCCATGGCTCCCATATTATGTTAACTCAATGGGAACCTAACAAATTCCCAATAAATATCCAAAATTACTCAATTAAATGCATGTGTAATATTTAACATAAATATTCACTATAATTCACAAATTATTCGAGCTCAATCTCGTATAATATTCGAGTTCGTACAGTATTCGAACTCAATACCGTACAGTATTCAAACTCAATCACGTACAGTATTCGAACTCAATCTCGTACAGTATTCGAGTTCGTACAAAATTTGCACTCAATCTCTTACAATATTCGAGTTCGTACAATCTTCGAGTTCAATCTTGTACAGTATTCGAGTTCATACATTATTCGAGTTCAATCTCATACAGTATTCGAGTTCGTACAATGTTCGAGCTCAATCTCGTACAGTATTTGGGTTCTTACAATATTCGAGTTCAATCTCGTACAGTATTCGAGCTCAATCTCGTACAGCATTCGAGTTCGTACAATATTCAAGTTCGTACAGTATTTGAGCTCGAGCTCGATCCCAACTAGTATTGTTCGTTAATTTCGTCGAGTTTACAAAGCCAACATATTATATATTTTTAATTTTTATTAAATATAATATAATGTACATAATATTATATTACATAATATAATAAATGATTATATATTAGGGAAAAAATAAATCATTCGTAATCAAACTTGTTTGTGATGGGAATTGAATGTTAGCCTAGTGGTTGAAGTCTAGTACTACTACCATGAGGTCATGGGTTCAATTCTCACCAGGGCAAGGGGAGGGGATGGATTTTATTGGGGGCTCATTTGAGTTATTAACCAATTTAAAAAAAAAACTTGTTTGTGATATGAAATTATCCACGGGTCACCCTCAACCCAGCTCAACCCACCCAAAATTATCCAACGGGTAATCGATTATCCAACCCAACTAAACTCAATAACTTAATTCCTCCCAGAGAAACAATGGTGAGGGCGATGGCGACAACTCCGATAGACAGAGGCAAGGGTTTGGAGTCATCAAACAGCCTCTGCTACCGCATTTCTTTGAAATCGTCATTCATCCTCTACACCATGACATCATAAGTGTTCTACAATTATTTTCCAATCTTCAACTCAATTCGAAATGCGATGTCAATTTAGTCATTTCCTTTGTGTTTTCTTGATGCTTGACAGATGATTCCGAATCTGTTCATGAGGAGGCACGGAAAATTTCTAGACAAAAACACTGTGTTCTTGAGAGTTCTGGGTGGGCCCGAGTGGAAGGTGGAATTGGAGGTGGTGAACGGAGGCAAGACCTGGATGAAGAAAGGCATTCATGAATTTGGGGAATACTACTACATAAGGAAGTTCCATCTCCTGGTGTTCAGATACGAAGGTGTTAATAGGAGGTAGGTTGGTAGAGAGGTAGGCAAGAGAGGATGGCAGGTATGTAACTGTCTGAAAACCTACATTCTGGTGTGTTTTTTGCATTGTAGATATGTCGGATAGGTTCTTGGACACAGCTTATTTGGAGTATAGCTCGTTGCATCGTATGTAATGGAGCTTGACAATATCGTATTGAACCGACCATACTGATTGCCTAACACAACATCTGTAAAAAAAAAAACTAAACTCAATAACTACAACCCAATTATATCCATTTACCCAATGGGTCATTACCCAATAAGTCTTATCCAATAAGTGAAAATAGTATATGAATAAAGGTTATCCAACGGGTGACCCGATCTGTTTGACAGGCTTACTCACAGCCTGAACATAATATGGTCCCTCCGACGCGACTACTAATCAAAGGCCAAACAAGATATCTTCAACACCGTCGGACAATTCCGGCAAAGGTGAAGTTCTATTGCACAGCAGCAAACCATTTGCAATGCAAGATATTGTCTAATCCCCTTTTTTTCAAATTCACAAAATTAAAACGCCAAATTTTCAGAGATTGAATGCTAGAATTTCACTAGATTTTGGATATGTTAAAATCGTGGATTTTGAAAACACTAAAACTGCCCAGATCTGGAGAATTCTTGATCGGGTGTGACAAAAATCTGTGACGGAATTTTTGGAATCAGATGATTGGAAGCTAATGGAAGTAGAATTGAACGAATGGTAGAAAGGAGTGCGTGAGGTCATCTACACTTCATAACCCACTTTCAATTCGGTATTTTGACCCGCGAATTTTAACTCTTTTTTTACAAGTTGCATCTTAGTCCCCTGTTTTACCATAAGTAATGGCGAGACAGTCTCACAGGAGACTTTCTCTTAAAATTTAATTTTTAATGTATTCGTGTACAAGAGATTATCTGATTTGTAATGGATGTTACTATATCACGCCCTGTATTTTACTAGATTATGCCCTAATACGTATATATACGTGTAGTATTGATTTTAAAATTTAAAACCTTTCATGCTTTTCTTTTCATCCACCTGTAGAAATAAGGGTAATAATTTGTGTTTGTATTCATGATCTCCTGATACATTATATAGTGGCACAGAATACCTATACAAGGTGGGAAAAAGTAATAGAATATTATTACAATTACAAGTAATATTCTAATTCCTTAATACTTCACCTCAATGGTGCAGGAATTCATTGATTGCGAAGAATTGAGAGGGAGCTATACATTGTGCTCTTTTTCCCTTAACCAATGGTTTTTTCCTACTGGGTTTTCTAGGTTAAGGTTTTTAATGAGGCGATGTGCTCCAATGGAAAATATTCTTATTTTATAAGACATTTTTCCAGAGATGAAGGAAGAGAGGCAAAAACAGAATTGCTGAAGTTATGGAGTGAAAAGTGAATTATTGAAGAGATGTGGATTTGAAGAAAATAAAGATATTCACTTCCCATATTGATAAGGATTGTATTATCTCATTCTATTTGAAATTCCTTAATTTTAGGAATTAGTTAATTAGAATTAGAATAGATTTTGATTGATTTTCCAAAGAAGAATCCGAATCAGCTTGGGATTGTAATTGATGCGTATATATTCATATACGCAGACTTGGAGAGGGAGAATTTTCTTTTGAGTTTTCATCATTCCAGGCGGAGACAGAGACCGCAGACACACATTAATACAAAGAAAACTTTTCCGCAATTAGTTAGTTAGTTAGTTTTAGTTTTAGTTTTTGTTTTAGTTTTATATTGAGAAGCTACAATCTAATCGCAGACCTGGGAAGGGAATTCGCATGCAATCTTGGCTACGATTTGATTATTTTGTTATTGCGTTAAAATATGTTAAAATATTATAATTTTTGTTTGTTTAGTTTAATCGTTATGAGTAGCTAATTTATATATCGGCATGGAATAACAAACATTAGTTTATGAATTGTGAGGCCTAATTGTTTTATAATTGATTCTTATGTGTTCTTGATTGTTCTTGGTTTAATTTATTCTTAATGTGTTTAAGCCTGATCAACTTGAATATTATTGGGATAATGCTATCTAATTCCACCAATACGTAATCGTTGGAAGGGGTTAGTAAGTAGCGAGATCTTGTGAAAAACAGCTAACTAGCTAAGACTGTAATAGCAAGATGGAGAACAATTAAGTGTGCGTTACTATTTGCTTTTACTTTGTTAATTGCTATATCGGGTTCTTTTCATTCTTAATGCTATCGAGGTGTGTATCTGGTTCAACGAATACTTTTCGGGGGGCATCTTGGTAAGAGAACCAATTAGTTAATTATAATTGGTTAACTGTCGATAAAGTACAAAAGAATTAGGGAGGTTAAGCGTACCTACTTTCCTATAACTGATAGATGCATATGAATTGATTTATCTTTGCGCCTATGATCGATGTTTAACTAATGTGAGTTATTCCGAGCCGATTACCTTATTCATATATATTTTGTAGATTTTTATATATTTTTTGTTTGCATTATTATTTCATATTTCATATTAGTTAGTTGCATTATTAGTTGTTAGACAAATCTGAAAATTAAGGCGTGGTGGCTACACCAAAAGTGTTATATATTAGTAGGAATTTTATTATAGTTTTTGCTCCGTTCCTCGTGGGATCGACTCTGCTTACCACTGTGCTAATCTCATCTATAGAGTTTGCAGATTATTTTAGTGAGTGAAACGACGTTCACCATGGCTACATAATATAATGTTATACATATTGGTCCAAATCTAGAAACTCCATATTACAAACACGACCATAAGCATTCCCTCACCTACGGGTGCCTCTGCAATCACCCAGCTCCATCTCATCCATTTGATTCCTTATCCTTCTTTCCGCAAACTAACCACGCCTCTTATTTCAAAACTTTCCAGTATCGAGAATCAACCTCAACCTGGCACCTTGCCATAGTGATGGATCTCATAGAAGCATGAAACCCTGACTATATTGTTGCACATAGGTGGTCGTGTGTTATACCCTGTCACATGGAGTAGATAGATCGTCACGCTTATACCTACAGATAGCCAATGCATGGGAACAAGGGAAACAGAAAATTTTCCATTCGCGACAACTATTCCTTCCTCCGGTATTTCACTGTGTACTGGATCTCACCAATGCTGCCATCAATGGTCCTTGTCACAACCCTATAAGTCTGCGACACATGACCAAACGCGGCCACAGTATGTTCCTGTCCCCAAGTGTCTTGCTTCTGAAACTTTTTCCAAATCCTACAAGGGAACTCGAACCTACAAAATTCAACATCAATTTAGAATACATAAACTAGTCCAAGAACACATAGTGAACTGTAATGAAACATGAAAGTACCTCTAATTTGTGGCATCCATTACCCTTCGTGCAAACATTTCAACTGTTCGTTCAAAAGTGGCTTTGACACACGCAGTTATCGGGAGATGTTGTGTGCGCCTTAAACAGTTTTTGTAACCCTCAGACAAATTAGTTGTAAGAATTCCCCAACGACGATCACCTTCATCAAAAGCAAGGCACCACTTACTGTTATCATGTTGTCTCAGCCAATCACAAGCAGATGGTTCAATACTCTCCAAATCCTCCTTATGCTCCCTCCACTTACTCTCTCGCATGGCATGACCAAGCTGTCAAACCAGAGTCTTCAGATTCAGATTCTTGAACTTTCCACGCTCAGCACTAAAGAAGTTGGACTGAAAATGCCTCAAGCAAAACCGATGGTATCCTGCTGGCTCCATCCATTCATCCATATGTCTCATTGCATTCAAAATACCATCATGACAATCAGATATAATACAGATAGCCTGCTGCCACCACCTACCATGTGGAATCGCGGGTTTTGCATGAACCAGTTCCAACTCTCATTAGTCTCAACATCAACTATTGCATAAGCAAATTCTCGTCATGCGTCAACACAACTAGTATTGTGGCCTTGTATTCGCCTCTCAAATGAGTCCCATCCACACTATCACCCACCTGCAGTGGCGGAATGCATCGATAGCCTGACCAAATATGTTGGCCACAACTGTGTATTCTATCATATACGTCTACCCAATCAACAACGGTGCTTAGATTGGCCCTGATTAGCTCATCCATATATGTTGGAAAAATTTCAAAGGATTCCTCCCAAGTTCCGAATACCAAATCAATAGCCTTCTGGCGAGCATACTACGTTTTCTTGTAGAAAAGGGTCACATTTAACTCTGTCTTCATATGCGCTTGGACATCCTTCACCGTGTAAGAAGGGCTCGGATCAATCTGGTGGCAAATGGAATGGGCGATAATCAACGATGTCAGGTTAGGGTTACTACTCGATCGACCAGCACCTACACAACCATAACTACTTGCCCATTTGGTGATCTCCCACATCCCATGGGAAGCCTTTTTGCTGTCTCTGACAATCCAATAACAGCTACCACTTCCTTCAACAACGTCCTTACATTTCGCATACCATGTACGTGACTTGCTCTCCACGACCCGGTGTTCCCTATTCATCATAGAATTCCACCTGGAAATAGCTTCTACCAATTTTGGCTTTCTCATGAATTGCATACCCAGTGTAACTTCACCAGTCGCTTGAACATAACTAGGAAGTCATTCACCAAAATTAGTTGGGTCATAGCCATCCTCATTAGGGTCCCCATAATCCCTAAAGTAGGCCTGCATATTAGGATTTGCCATAAGATGGAACGTCGTGGCTACATTGTTCGTGCACACTACTTATTCATCACCGTCCCCTGGATTCGAATCAGTTGATAAGGAACGATCATCTTCACTTTCTTCTTCAAGTTCCCTATGCTCACCTTCATCATCGCTACCAACATGTTCACTATGACCAGCAACATGGTCGCCAATTTCACCCACATAATCATCATCGGATACATTCAGCTCCTCATGATGCACACCGTATATACCAGCACTTATGGACGGCTGAGCATGATCGAGGTGAACATACGCACTAGGTTGGCTCGACTCACCAATGATAAAACCTTGGTTGTGAACCGAGGGTGGTAAGGTTGGCAAAGGTGTATAGTTCTGAATATTGCTCAACAATGACATCAACGTGCCCGAACTAATATCACCTACGCGGTCAATGGTGTTTGACATCTTCTCGATAATAATGTACAGATCAGCTGAGGACAAGGACATTCGATCAACAATGTTGAAGAAGGTTGCGGTACACTCGTCATTTTCCACATTGTAGCATCGATATTATACAGACCAACCAATAAGCTCATGACAACAATAATATATTTTCAACAGCAACCCCTCGCTTGCAAGGCCAAGCCTTCTGAAAATTAAATCAACTAATTCGTAGTGGCTTAACCTCCGTTCGGGAGTCACATTTTTCTCGGGTATGGGAGGATGATAATACACGCCCACAGTCAAATCAAACTTAATTTGGCCCCCTTTGTACAAGTACACTGTCAAAACATCGATCAACTACATTATACAAATGCAGACAATATAATTCGATATTCAGAAATACGGTATTATTAAGCAACTCATATTCAACTCCTTAAACCCTAAACCATGCACTATTTGATTATTATCGGGAAACCAAATCATACACTATTATCGATTTTCTAACTATTACACTAGTATAAAGTGTGTGCTCACTTATGCCACACAAATTAAATCGTTACTACAACTTTAATACAAAAATTAGTGAACAAATCACACAAAATCAACACTTTCATATAATCAACACTTTCATAGACTCAAACCAAACATAATTATTCAATTCAAACCACACACAATTAAAAATACCAATCATCTTAAACTATTACTACAAATTCAATCAAAAATATTACACATAATTATGAACAAATCACACATAATCATTCAACACATTCGTGTAATAAATAATTTTCCAGGTACCTCTTGGGGACTCGAATTTTCCGGCGGTGCATGACTGTAACTCGTGGACGTGCTAGTGGTGTGTGAGGTCCACGCGTGGACGTCTCGGCGGTGCATGTGGCATTTGGCCAGGTGCAGGAGAGTCAAAAACAGCCAGCCGGTAGTATCAACTACAAATCAGGAAACAATTAACAATAAAGCACACACAAACACAACATATCTGAACAAAATGGGGAAAAAACCAACTATCTCTTGGGAGGTACCAACCGAGGGATGAAAATGGCCAAGAACGAAACCTTGGTCTCGGAGATGGAGAAGGAGGTGGCAAGCGTGGGAGTGAAAGATCTAGTGGCAGAAGAAACAAAGACGCCGGGCATGTGTGTGTTGTTTTAATGGAGAATCCGGAGGAGAAACCAAGGTTTTGCTCTCGGGAGCTGGGTTTTAATGATGAAGTTAGTGAGGATGCATTCACCGAATTCATCCTCTATATAACGGATATAAAAAAACACATAAATTTTAGAGGCCGCATTTGGCAAATGTGTCCTCAACAATTCTGCAAAAAAATGTAAAATTTCATTAGGACACATTTACCAAATGCGTCCTCAATAATTCTGCAAAAAAAAGGAAAACTCATGAGGACGCATTTACCAAATGCATCCTCGTCCCTTCATGCAATAAAAAAGGGGGAAATTGATGAGAACGCATTTAGCAAATGCGTTCTCCACCCTTGCATCCAGCATAGTCTACTATAGCCACAACAGTAGAATTTTCTCGTTGAACCGCTGGGTCAGAGCATGGTAAAAGTGATGTTCATAGGTGTTGAACCAGTGGTCAAAGCGTGGTCCATAGGTGGTCAAAGCATGGTTCAGAGGTGTTGAACCGGTGGTCAAAGCGTGGTTTAGAGGTGGTCAAACACTAGTGGAGAGCCTTTGATTAAAGGCGGCTTTCAAAGACGATTCCGTGGAAAAAGCCAAGAACTGCCTTCGATGACAGCTTCCTAACTCAGAAGCTAGTTGACTCGTCTCTCCCCAGATTAAAGGCGGTTAAATGAATTTCAAAGGCGGTTAAATGAATTGCAAAGGCATTTAAATGAATTTCAAAGGCGGTTCTCTTAAATTCGCCTTTGATCCAATAAAATCAAAGGTGGTTCATGTTAAAACCACCTTTTAACGGTCTAATTTAAAGGTTGTTATGCAATACCACCTTTAATTGAAGGTAGTAACGAACTCGGAACACCCACAAAAAGTACTTCCGATTGAAGAAGTTTTGGTTTATCACAATAATGAAGAGCTGGAAACTCTTACGATCCCATAATTACATTTGTGTGTTAGTTCCGATTTCATAACTTAGTAAGACGTGTGCGTAGGGTTTTAGTCGACAACTTCCTAACTTGGAACATCTTTTTGTGGTTAAAATAAATTTTTTTTCGGGTAATGTGGATAGAACCTTCATGGTTATGTTAACAACTGGGGTTTGGAGATGATGAACAACTAAGCTAGCTGCTCATGTGCATTGCATTAGGTATGTAAATGTGTACAAATCAATGAGTAGATGTTTTTTAGATTTTGTTTTTGTTTATTGAATTAAGGTTGTTGCTTTTGTGCCATTCAAGAATGTTTTTGAAAGCTTATGTGTTGAGTGGATGTTAATTGCATATTATTTTAGGTGATTGACTATGGATATAATTGAATTGATTGGTAGAGATTTGAGAAAATCACCTGATTACATCCATTTGGTATAATCCTTTATTGTGGTTGCCTTGAACATGCTTTGAAGAATAGTGTTGTCTGAGCACGTTGCCCATGTAAGGACTGTAAGAATGATGTAAATTTGGGAAGGAAGAAGATGTGTGAACGTCTCATCATCCAAGGTTTTCAAACTAGTTACACGTCTTGGGTGTGGCACGGAGAGGTTGTTAAGTCTAGTGTTGAGGATGTAATCGGTAAAAAGGTTGACAATTTATATGTAAATGATGGATTTGAGGAGATGGTGGAGGATGTGGCTAGAAATTCCACGATAAACCCAAAGTCCTTGAAGCTTTGCAAAATGACAAGAAGATACCATTGTACACCGGTTATAAGCATTCAGTGTTGAGTGCCACTTTGCGAATGATGAATTTTAAAGCCAAATTTGGGTGGACTGATAAAGGTATGACAGAAACGCTTGATGGATCGTATGCCGCGAAAAGGTTTATTTGTCCCATGGGAATGGAGTTTCATATAGGTTGAGAAGATGAGGATCGCGACAAATTCCGAGTATGTGATGAGTCACGTTAGTTAAATCGAGGAGGCATTGCCGTTGGGACGTATGCTGATTTGGTTTCAAAGAAAAAAACACCGGCTAAAGCCTTATGGTATCTCCCAATCATTCCCTGGCTTAAGAAGTTGTTTGCTTGCAAAGAAGATGCAAAGTTATTGCATTGGCATTATGAAAGAGATCGACATGCAGATGACGTGATTAGACATACGTCCAACGGTGATCAGTGGAAAAAGATTGATGCTATGTACCCTAAATTCGGTGGGGAGCCTCGTCATTTGAGACTCGGGTTTTCCACATACGGTATGAATCCTTTCAGTAATATGAGCAGCACGCACAACTCGTGGCCTGTTATGTTAGTCATATACAATCTCCCCCCGTGGTTGACAATGAAATGGAAGTACATGTTGTTATTGATGATAATAATATCGGTCCCTCGGCAACCTAGTAATGATATAAATGTGTACCTTGCTCCATTGGTGGATGATTTGCTGAAGTTGTTCAACAAAGGGGTCCGCCCTTACGATGTTTTGGAAAGAGAAGAGTTTACATTGAAGGCGTTGTTGTTTTGAACAATAAATTACTTTCCCGCCTATGGAAATTTGTTTGGGTACTCGGTCAAAGGCCATTATGCTTGTCTAGTGTGTGAGAATCAAACCTTGTTCTGTCGACTGGAGCATGGCTGTAAAACCATCTATCAAGGTCATCAGAGATTCCTTCCAGATGGTCACCCATGGAGATCAACAAAGAAATGGTTCAATGGAGAAGTAGAGGAGAGAGTTACGGGCATTAAGGTTTATAAGGGAGTTAAGGAATTGCCTAACGACTTCGGGAAGAAGAAGCGTAAAGTTCCAAGTGAGGGTAGTTGGAAGAAATGCTCCATTTTTTTCAAACTTCCATAGTAGAAGTATTTGGATGTGCGACATTGTCTTAATGTAATGCATATTGTGAAGAATGTGTGCGATTCGTTGATTGGAACACTGTTGAATACCCCTTGTAAAATGAATGATGGTTTGAAAGCCCGACTTTACTTGGTTGAAATGGGAATAAAGAGTAGTTTGGGGTCGGTGACGAGTGGTGATGATTGTCATCTTCCACCAATATGTTATTCCATGTCTCAGTCAAAGAAGAAATCCTACTGTGAGACGTTGGGCAATTTGAAGGTGCCCGGTGTTTACTCGTCTAATATTAGTTTATGTGTGTCTTTGGAATAGTGTAAGTTGGTTAGATTGAAATCACACGATTTCCATGGTTTGATGCAAGAATTGAATGACATTGCCATCAGGGCGACTTTGCCTCCTCATGTGCGATTGTGCATTACAGAACTCTGTTTGTTCTTCAAGTAAATATGTTTGAAAAACATTAGTCACCAAAGGCTTGACCGTTTGCAATCAATGATAGGTGAAGTGTTGTGTTGCATGGAGATGTACTTTCCCCCCATCATTCTTCAACATAATGGTCCGTTTGATTGTGCATTTGGTCCGTGAGATCAAGTTGTGTGGCCCTGTGTTCTTGAGGTGGATGTATCCGTTCAAGAGATATATGAAAATCTTCAAACATTTTGTGAAGAACCGATACAGACCTGATGCGAGTATTGTTCAGCATTACATGGCATAGGAGGTGATCGGATTTTGTACAAATTATTGAAGGAAGTTAATTCTGTTGTCTATACATGATGGGCGGATAGAGGGACATGGTGTAAGGCATGGTAAGCTTTTGAGCCCCAGTGCAAAAGATTTGTGTTCGGCCCATATCTATACTCTTCGTAATCACGAAGATGTTGTCCCCTACATAGAGATTCACATGGACGAGATAAGAGTCAAACATCCCACATATAATGAAGCACATATTCTCTAACAACACATTAGGGACTTTGCTTCATGGCTAAGCGCCCGCATCTTGATTGGTGATCATCCACGTTTGATGAAATGGTTGCCCCGGAGACCCTTGGGTATAGTTATCTCATATGGTGCAGACGATATTAATGGCTTCACCTTTAACACCAAATCAGCAATTGATAAAGGTATCACAGAACAGGGGTGTGACACTTGTGTCAGAGGCTTTACACGTTAGGAGTGCAAGTGACTCAAATCACATGTATGCCCAGACTTGTTACTTTGGGACAATAATAGACATATGGGAGCTTGATTGTGTGACGTTGAAAGTTCCTATATTTAAATGCCAATGGGTAGATGTTAACACCGGCCACAAAATCAAAGATATGGGTTCACCCTTGTTGATCTTAGTCGAGTGGGTTGGAGAGACAATCCATTTATTTTGTCATCACAAGCTCATCAGGTCTTCTATATCAAGAACCATGTAGATCCTAGGTGGGAGGTTGTTATTGAAGGCAAAAGATTTTTCAGTGAACAAAATGAGACTGAATATGTGATTGGATTTGGTAGAAATTCCTTTTCTTATTCCATTTTTGAAGACACTAAGCTTGCAGAGAATGATACAAGTATCTAGGGATTCCTAGGACAAACAGACCATGAAGAGGGAATCTGGGTCGATGGGCGCGGAAAAGTTTAAAAAAAGGTGCTGCAAATTGAAGAAGATTGGGAAGAAGAAGAAACAGAGATAGTGATCCATTTCTTGTATTTGAGTTTATTTTTTTTCTTTATGTATCATCAGGTGAACAACTTCTGGTTCCGGAACCTGTTCGGGTGATATGGTAAAAAAACCACTTCAATGGTTAAAAACCCCATACTTGAAGCCATTGTAAACCGAACCTGTAACTTCATTAACCTTCATTTGTTTTACTAACCCAATCCATCACATCACTCAAAATAATTTAACCAAATGAACTTAGAAACATTCTACATCTGAACCATTCAAAATATTCCATAGGTGAAACAATTAGTCCCTAGTGAAAAATAATCCATAGTTAAAATCTAGCCAAAAAATCCATACTATACAACAACCAAAACAACCAAAACATTGTAATTCACTAATCAAACAGAATTCATTCTCCAAAGTCTCGATATTGGCGGCATTTCCAAGTGACGCTTATAAGTGCGCAGACTACGTTCCAACTTCCAAATGCACTCTCTCATTTGAGATATTTCACCACGTACCCATTTGTAGCATGCCATGAACCCCTTCATGAAATAAGTAACCAAATCTCTAAATGTATAAACATATTGAAATTATTCTATCGGGTAAATGACATAAAGAAAGGTAGTTGGTTTTTTAAATAAAATTGTGGTTTTTACCTTCTTCAAACCTTGGCCTTTTGTTCGGTTCCACAACATCTTCTGGCTTGTGAGACCACTTGTGGTCAACCAATATCCACTTCTTCATGTAGTGCTATTTCTTGTACCACTTGCATACCTTCTCACTGTGTACGCCATCCCCGGAACGCTCTTCAGAATCGATGTGATAAGGTTACCATATGGTAGACTCCTAATATTTTTCTTTGACGTTGCAACCCAAAACATGTGATTGAATATTGCAAAATCGGGATTGATTTTCCTACCCTCAATGATGTAATAGAACATCATTAGGGTCATTGTACTAGGCTCGGTGAGGTGGCCGGTAATGAGTACAATAGATCTTGCTATCATTTTGTACACAACTATTTGATCTACGGTAAGACGTTTCAAGCTAAAAGTCTCCGGCTTCCCTAAATTGTTTTGGGTTGTGATTAAAGTACCTATGGCTACATAGGATTGGGTCAACATATAGATAGTCCAATTGGAGTGTCCAAGCATCCCTATGATAAATATCATTCAAGAGTCCTTCAATATAATTAGGAAAAACTTCCCTGGGGGCTTTGTACGGACAATCTATAAATCCATTAATTATCCAAGTACTAAGGTTAATAATAAACCCATTAACCTTTGTTGCATATTCACCCCCCTCTTTTTGCTGAAAATTAGCGTAGAACTGACAAACTTCAACAAAGTGTGATGGTTCATTTAGAGTGAACAATTTTAGAACATGTTGGTCCTCAAAAACTAGAACTGAAGCAGCTAAGCTAATGCTATGATACACATTAAGGTTGAGTACATAACAATCTAACAATTTACCACGTGAGCGCAAATCATTGTACCTCGTTTGAGCTTCGGTAGAAACAAACATAGCCCTTTGACCCGAGTTGACACTAGACCTCTTCGTAGCAGGTTTTTTTGTACGCACCTTCCCACTATTTCCACCTTGTTGAGATGAAGACATTATTTGGCGCTACCTCTGTGAAGATAGTGTTTGAATTTGGGGGTTTTGGACCGGTTATGGCTCCGGAACGATCGCCTTTATTTGCGATTAGGGTTTTTGATTGTGTGAATTGGGATTTTTGCCACATTTTTTTAATATACTCGACTAACTTCCGATTGAGGAAGTGTGTCATGTCTTTTTAACAAAGAGCCTATGTGATTCTTTTGAATGAGGAAGTAGAAATAAATTACAAAAAAAAAGGTTGCGACATTGGACAGGTTGGTTCTCGAAACAGTAGTTGAACTCAGAACCATGCTTCTAATTGAGTAAGTGGATTCATCTATAATTTTTTAAGAGATGACCGCCACTTCCGATTGAGGAAGCATTAGCATTTTTTAGGCCACAAATACCAGATTTTTGTAAAGTCCTTAACTTGTGACCAGGTTTGGACCATACTTGGAACCTAATCTCGGAACCTAAACTTCCAAGTGAGGAAGCTTATCGGATGCTTGTAGTAATGTAAAACTAGTCAATATCCATATCAGACGATGTGGTTACGAGTTTGGATTACATTCAAGCCTATTTTTTTTTGAAGCCATGATTCAGTTCTGGACTCGAAATGTAATCATGTCTTGTGATAAATTGAATTACACAACTTGACCTTCCGATGCTTGGTTGCTATGCATTAACCATCACCTAACATTCTTCAATAGACATTCTCCAAAACAAATTGAATATAACATTCTTCATAACGACTTGTAGCACAAATTCGAGACTAAATATTTTTTAGTCCCTTACATATTTACCAATACTTTCTTTTGGTGCCCGACTCCAAAATCGCTTTTAATCGGCCACTAACATTCTAAAATTGAATCTTTTGGTCCCCAGAGGAAGTTTTCAGGTAAATCAGAATGGTTTTTTTTGGCATAGCCAGGGGTATTTTAGTAATTTTACTAATTAAAAAACACTTTCAATTAAAATTTTCAATTTTTTTATAAAAAATTCCTTTATTTTTTATTTAATTTTAGTCTTTCTTTTAATTTTTCTTTCTTTTAGGGTTTTCTTTGAAACCCTTACCGTCGCTGCTCTTCTTCAGCTTCACAGAATAGAGCAAACTATAGTCCTTTATCCATCCCCTGGCTTCGGTCACCTGGTTTCCATGGTAGAGCTTGAAATTTCATACTCAACCACCACCACCACCACGACCACCAAATCACCATCCCTAATTGTCACACCGTCGTGCAACACCGGCGCCACCGCCGTACAAATGACCATCTTCACCAAACACTCGCCGGAGTCCATCATCTGGAGCGTGGTCTGGAGGCAACCGGCGACGGTGATAGAGAAGAGGAAGGTGGAGAAGAGGAATCAGGGATTGAAGAATCTGTGGGAAGCGTGGTCTGAAGGCAATCGATGATGAAGAAGAAGAAGGTGGGTGGAGATGAGGGTAGCGGCAGAGTTGGAATTGGGGAAGAGGTAGCGGCAACGTGGTCTGATTTTTTTAACTCGGGGGTATAGTGGTCATTTTACCTATTTTGACCAATTTTACCACTAACTATACCTAAAAACTGCCTCTGGGGACCAAAAGATTCAATTTCAAAATGTTAGAGGCCGATTAAACGCGGTTTTGGAGTCAGAGACCAAAAGAAGGTATTGGTAAATATATAAGGGACTAAAAAAACAATTTATTCTAAATTCAAAATACATTATAGCATAATAATTCATTGAAAAAAGTGCTTTTATAACCCTACCTAGTTGACATAAGTGCCAATATAACCTTTCAATCTTCGAAAGTGCCAATATGACCTTATATAGTTAGTGAAAGTGCCAATATAACCCTATAAGTTTTAGGGATGTGCTGATATAACCCAACAAACATTAGAAATGTACTGATATAACCCTACAAACATTAGGAATGTGCTGATATAACCCAATAAGATTGCATAATGTGCTGATATAGCCCTACCTAATTTCAACGAACTATAGCGTTCCGGCTAACTATGAGGGTAAAATTGTCCACCCAATTTCAGAGTTAGCCCAAAGGGTATTTTGGTCAATTTACATAGAGTCAACACTGAAAAATTGAGGCCAATGCCGAAAATGGGGTTTGAGGGTTATATTGGCACTTTCATTAACAATTTAGGGTTATAATTACACTAAAAATTATCATAGGGTTATATTGGCACTTACTCAAGTAGATAGGGTTATATTGGCACTTATCCCTAATTCATTTTATCAAATCCCCAAAAAAAATCAACTTAAAAACAAATATCCAAGTGTTTAATTGCCTTCATTAGCATCTCCATCTCCGTCATCATAGTCACTCTCGAAAAATTCAGGGGCAAAGTTTGGCATGGTGTCATCGTCACGTAACTGGAAATGAACCCTAGTAGCTTCCATGATCTTGGCATATAGGCTTTGAGTTGACCCAATTCCTCGTTTTCCTTCGTAACGTCACCACGGATGCACGCTTAGTACCTCAAGATTCGACTCTTCCAGTCACATTGGCCACCTACCAGAAATAAAGATATAAAATTGAAGAAGTCAACATATAGATTTGTATGAATTACAGTAAATGACAATTTATGTCAAGGACATTAAAAAAACTCATGTGATGACTCTGCCCTATCCAAAGTTGCATCCCTAGCTCTCTTTGCAGCTTTTGCGACTGCACTGAGGCCCGATATCACCTTGTGACGCCATTTTCCATCCTGTCACATATCTAACTTCTTGTGTACAAACCAACTCTCGTCATAAAAATCTATTTTCAATGGCTTATGAACAGGTACTACCCCAAATTGTTTGAGCAATGCAGTGATCAATCCCCCGTAGGGGAGATCTTTCTTTTTGGACGCCACTGCTTTGAACATGTAGTTAAGTATAGCATATCCTGAGTTTATTGGAATACCCTCCATCACGTAATAGAATAGCATGAGGTTACCTATTGTTGGCTTGCAAGCGTGGTCCCCCGACGGCAAAACATTCATACAAATTCATTCATAAACAAGCATTTATTCTACAGTTAGTTTACCCACATCATAACGGTCGTCCCTACCCAGGGTATCCTCTACCCTCTTAAAGTACTTCTTACCCATTGCAACGGGGCACAAGGGTGTAGATTCACTAACACCCAACCACTGTTGTTGATGGTAGATTTCGAAAGGACCATCGAGATTATCGGGCCTAAGTTTAGTTCGGGGTGGTATACTCATTTCCTAACACAATATTGATTGTGTACTTTGTGACAGTTACATTAATTTTGTTGATGTGTCCATTTTATATGCTTTATTTAGTAGTATTTAGGATCACTTTTGTGCTCTTTTATTATCGAGAGCTTGTGTTTTACCTTGAAATTCACCTAGGAGAGGCAAAAGCAACTTTGTACTCTTTTACCTCTTCTAAGTGGATTTTGTGTGACAAGGGAAGAACACGGAAGCAACGAAGACCGGAAGACATTGAAGACTATACTTTCAAAGACTTTTGGTTACTCACTTCGAAGACATGAAGACCGGAGGCCGTTGAAGACCATTTTTGGAGCCGTTGAAGACTTGAAGATTGAGAGGGATGGCTATGAAGAAGACAAAGAAACAATGCAAAACTCTGGCTCCCGTCGCGACCCCGTCGCGATGCCATCGCGAGTCGCGACCAACACCGTCGCGATTCGCGACGAACTCGTCGCGAGTCGCGACCAACGGGCGGCCAGAAATCGACTTTACCTTCTTTGCACTATAAATACTACTCTCTTTCCTCCTCGTCTCCAGCTTTTCCAGCCCGTTTCTCTCTGCATTTTAGGGCTCCAATTCTAGGTTTTTCTCTTCTTTCTTTTCTTTGTTTTTCTTAGTTTAATTATGTCTTTTGTTGTTCTAGAGTAGTTCTTGTACTTGGGAGCTATGGATTGAAGCTTCCACTTCTATGTATTGCGAACCATTTCTATCTATCTATTTGGTGTTTTTGCTATTGTGCTTTTATTGTGCTTTGAATGTTAATTGTTGATTCTATTAATGTTGTTGAGAGCTTGAGGATATGAATGCTTGTATGAATTGCTAGCTAGGGTTTGGGGGATTTGGGTTAATTTCCCCCCTGTTCTTGTTAGGAATGTATGAGTGTGAATTAGAGCTTTTGATTGTGTTAGTGTGTTGACAATGTGCTAGACGAATGTGATTGATGTTGAACACTTCGTCATGTTCGTTTGTGTAGCAAACGAGAGAGTCATATGCTCGTGGATGAATGTGCGTTGCACGTTCATCCAATCTCGTGTAATTGCATGAATTGGTTTAATGCTTAGTCACGGTGTAGTGGTCATAAGCATTGCCAAGCTTGTTGGTCCTTCGTGCTAAATGCCACCAATGACACCTTGAGTCGTGGTCGCGACTCGGGAGTCATTGGTGAGGTTTGACGAGAGATGTGGAACTCACTCTCGTAAACTACGAACTAAGAAGGATAGGAGTTTAGTCTCCACGACAAGTAGTTGAAGTATTGAATAGATGATTTAAATTCATTCTTGAAGCATTTGATATTTGGCGTTTATGTATTCTTGACGGTGTGTTTCACTGCATGTGTGCCATGAGTTGTTTGAGCATAGGTAGTGCTTGTGTGGTTGAATTGTTTAGGTGTAGGAACGTGACGAATTCCGTAGCGCATTTGCATGAAGATCTATGAGCATGAACTTAGAACTCCTTGTGATGTGTGTGTTGTGGTACTTGCTAGATGGGTGCGTGAGCGTTGGGTCATGAATGCTATATGATGGAATGTGTGAATGATTCGATGAACTACATTAGATGTGGAAGTGGATATCCGTTGCCCCCAAGGCATTTTATCTTTGTAGTTTAAAACCCCTTTTCTTTAGTTTCGTTTGATGATTAGCATAGTCACTTGACCTTGCTAGTTATCTCATCTTTTTATCTTTGTTAACTTAGGAAACCAACCAACCAACCCCCCCCCTTTACTTGCTTTTATGTGTGTGTAAATATATTTACTCCTAGCCTAATATCAACCATTGTGTGCTTAGACGCTTAGGAAGATCCCTCTTCTCTTTGGACGACCCCGATTTGCCACTATCTACCTAGTTGTAGAAAGTAAGCATTTAGGGCTTATAAATTATCTTTTGCACGGCGGGCGCGACGACCGCCCGCCCGTCAAAATGGCGCCGTTGCCGTGGAAGAGGCGTTTATTCTTAAGTATTTAGGTGTATTTGGTTGTGTATTAGCTAGTTGTTTTTATTTTCCACTACTTGGTGGTTGTTTTTGTTCGGAGTAGGTATTGCTTGAGTTCTTGATGATTCATTTTATCGAGAATCCTTGCACTATGATTCCGAACTTTTGAAAAAAAATAATTTAATGGAGCGTCTCACCTTGAGGGAACTCATGATGAGAAGAGAGGCTCAACAAGCAAGGTTTTGTAGGATGTGTCATTCCGACCATCCTACCGAATCTTGCCCTTTGTTGTGGGAACAGCACGATGACCGAGAAAGAACCCTTGGTTTCCAAAACCATGGGTACTATGAAGAGTGCTATCAAGAGGTAGGAGATATTGGTTTTCAAGGGCAAGAAGCTCATGAATGCTATCCATACCACAACTCTTACAATCCGGAATGGAGTGGTAGTCCGGATTTGTGGTATGAGAATGAGCCGGAAAACCAATACTACGAGCAACCTAGTTGGCCATCACCACCCTATACCATACCCCAAAACCAAGCCCAACAAGGAAGTTCAAGTTTGACACGTGAGGATGTCTTAAATACCATAGCAAACTTGAACTCCTTTACTAGTGAGGAGCCGGATACCCAGCTCTCCTCTAGTGTTGAGGCCATTGAGGGGCATGTGAGGAACATATTAGAGGTATTGGCCCGCATGGAAGCTCGTGATTCCGAAAACACACCATCCCAACTTGAACTCGATGATTCGGTGAGTGAGGTCACCAATAAAAATGATTTTGAGTTTGAAAGGGATGAGGAGTTGGTTGTAGAGGATAGAAAAATGGAGGAAGAGGTGATAGTGCTACATCCATTAGCATTGTCACCCCTTCTCCCACCTAGTGAACCAACTCTAATATTTTTGGAAGTTTTGAGGGAAACGAGAGAGGAGCCAAAAGACTATCCCAAGCTCCCTAACCACTTAATTCCCTTTGAACCATCTCCACCTCCACAAGACTTTCCTCTTGAAAGTTTTGTGCCCCCACCTCTCTTATTTTGGATGCTCATGGTGAAGAGCTTCAAGCCTTCACCATACGGATAACATTAGGGTCGTGCCGACGACCTTAAAAATACGGAGCTTCGTCGTGCCGACGATGTTAAATAAATTCGGCATTTCTTTTAGTTTTTGTTTCTTAGTTTGTGTTTCTTAGTTTGTTTTTGTTGTTGTTTTGTTTTGTTCTTTTTATGGCTTGTTTTTCTGTGATTTTGTAGCAAAATGAAGTGCATGGCAATGATGGAGATGAAGGAACGAGATCAACGAATGAGGGAAGAAAGCTTGGACAGTTGGTAAGAAGAAGAAAAAAAATTTTAAGCCTGGGATACCCTGCCGTCGCGAGTCGCGATGGGCTTCGTCGCGAGTCGCGACGAACAGGGGAGCAAAATTCACTCCCAGCGCCAACTTTCCGCGAGTCGCGATGACATCGCGAGGCTCGTCGCGAGTCGTGACACCCTTCGTCGCGAGTCGCGACGAGCTCAGAAAATTTTGAGCTTCCGGACTCACCTTTCTGCGAGTCGCGATGACTTCGCGAGGCTCGTCGCGAGTCGTGACACCCTTCGTCGCGAGTCGCGACGAGCTCAGAAAATTTTGAGCTTCCGGACTCACCTTTCCGCGAGTCGCGATGACTTCGCGAGGCTCGTCGCGAGTCGCGACACACTTCGTCGTGACGAGCTCAGAAAATTTTGAACTCTCGGACTCAACTTTCCGCGAGTCGCAATGACTTCGCGAGGCTCGTCGCGAGTCGCGACGTGCTCAGTAACTGTTGAAAAAAAAAATTTGAGCCCGGATTTCAAATTTCCAAGCTTCCAAGTTTCCAAATGATTTTAAACATTGCATGATCCTACCTTCTTCTCCACCCAACACTCCCAAGAACCACCACATAACCACTCATTCCTCCACCATCCTACATATGTTGACATATGAACATTCTTGCATCTTTATAGTACATTTGTTGATTGTAGTATGCCGACTACATCATTGTGATCGTAAGTGCATATCCTATAATGATGCTTGTATACATGTCAATATATGTTGGATATTTTTCATGATTATTCTTATAGTGTTGGTTGAGTGTGATTTGGTTGTTCTTTGAAAATACTATGGTTATTAACTCTTGATGCTAAACCTAGTATTATATATCCTTATGTACTTGTGAGTTTAATGTGTTCTTCGTGGTGTAGTCTTGATCAAACGGCGCCATGGAGACAATGCTTTTCTCGAGGGGTGAGTTCTTCTACGGCATCTTTGCTCACCCTTCCGGTTCCGAAACCTATCTCGGGACCATCCAAGTACTTGGATATCGCCATATCACCGGCGAATTTGCGGAGAAATGGGTGTCACTCTAATTCCCTTACCTTGATTTTTATTGTTCTTGCCTTACGTGTTTACATTGAGGGCAATGTAATGTTTTAAGTGTGGGGAGGGGTTAGAGGACTCATATGCATGCTAGATTGTTTTGGAATGCTTTTTGCTACTTTTCATTGGAAAAACATGAGAAAAATAAAAAAAATAGAAAAACAAAAAAAAAGAAAAAGAAAACCCGCTAGGTTGAAAACCCGAGAGGGCAACTTAGGCAACATTGGGGGCCCGGATAGGTCGAAAACCCTTAAAGGGCGGCCTAGGCAAAAATGAGAGGATAAAATGTGCGGAAAAAGGTGAGATGTGAGCTAAAGAAACATGATGTGTGGCTAGGATGAAAACTCGAAAGAGCTCCTAGGCAAAATAAGAGAAAGTGAGAGAAATTGAAAAAATGCTATGATTTCACTCATTTGCCGGCGTTGGAGTCATAAGGTTGCGGTTGTCACACGGATGTATCGGGTAGCTCAATATCTATAGACCTCTTGGGATTGGGTAGCTTAGTGGGTTAGGAAACGAAGTGTGGTTATGAAATTCCTTATCTCTTTCTGCTTCGTTTTTGGTTGATATATTGGCATTAGGTGAAGCATGTGTTTAAAACTTCCTCTATGGTTTTAGCTTCATTTTGTGTCATTGGATTATGGGAATATCAATTCTGGGCTTTGAAATATTTTTATGGGTAGTGAATTGATAAGTGGTAGGTTTGGTTAGATTTAGGATTGGGGATGTGTGTGTGAAAAAAAAAATTCTCATGTGAGCTTTTATTTTGGGATTTTTGATATTGAGAGTTTTTGTGAGGCTTTGTTTGGGGGATTAGTTTAGGACTTGGCCATATGAATTCCTCCGTCTGCTTGGATCTTTTCTTACTCGAGGGCGAGTAAGGTTCAAGTGTGGGGAGGTTTGATGTGGCCATTTTATGCGGGTATTTTAGGGTTTTTGGGATGTGGATATGTCATTTCCTCCGTGTGCTTGAATCTTTTCTTACTCGAGGGCGAGTAAGGTTTAAGTGTGGGGAGGTTTGATGTGTCCATTTTATATGCTTTATTTAGTAGTATTTAGGATCACTTTTGTGCTCTTTTATTAGCGAGAGCTTGTGTTTTACCTTGAAATTCACTTAGGAGAGGCAAAAGCAACTTTGTACTCTTTTACCTCTTCTAAGTGGATTTTGTGTGACAAGGGAAGAACACGGAAGCAACGAAGACCGGAAGACATTGAAGACTATACTTTCGAAGACTTTTGGATACTCACTTCGAAGACATGAAGACCGGAGGCCGTTGAAGACCATATTTGGAGCCGTTGAAGACTTGAAGATTGAGAGGGATGGCTATGAAGAAGACAAAGAAACAATGCAAAACTCTGGCTCCCGTCGCGACCCCCGTCGCGACGCCATCGCGAGTCGCGACCAACACCGTCGCGAGTCGTGATGAACTCGTCGCGAGTCGCGACCAACGGGCGGCCAGAAATTGACTTTATCTTCTTTGCACTATAAATACTACTCTCTTTCCTCCTCGTCTCCAGCTTTTCCAGCCCGTTTCTCTCTGCATTTTAGGGCTCCAATTCTAGGTTTTTCTCTTCTTTCTTTTCTTTGTTTTTCTTAGTTTAATTATGTCTTTTGTTGTTCTAGAGTAGTTCTTGTACTTGGGAGCTATGGATTGAAGCTTCCACTTCTATGTATTGAGAACCATTTCTATCTATCTATTTGGTATTTTTGCTATTGTGCTTTTATTGTGCTTTGAATGTTAATTGTTGATTCTATTAATGTTGTTGAGAGCTTGAGGATATGAATGCTTGTATGAATTGCTAGCTAGGGTTTGGGGGATTTGGGTTAATTTACCCCCTGTTCTTGTTAGGAATGTATGAGTGTGAATTAGAGCTTTTGATTGTGTTAGTGTGTTGACAATGTGCTAGACGAATGTGATTGATGTTGAACTCTTCATCATGTTCGTTTGTGTAGCAAACGAGAGAGTCATATGCTCGTGGATGAATGTGCGTTGCACGTTCATCCAATCTCGTGTAATTTCATGAATTGGTTTAATGCTTAGTCACGGTGTAGTGGTCATAAGCATTGCCAAGCTTGTTGGTCCTTCGTGCTAAATGCCACCAATGACACCTTGAGTCATGGTCGCGACTCGGGAGTCATTGGTGAGGTTTGACGAGAGATGTGGAACTCACTCTCGCAAACTACGAACTAAGAAGGATAGGAGTTTAGTCTCCACGACAAGTAGTTGAAGTATTAAATAGATGATTTAAATTCATTCTTGAAGCATTTGTTATTTGGCGTTTATGTATTCTTGACGGTGTGTTTCACTGCATGTGTGCCATGAGTTGTTTGAGCATAGGTAGTGCTTGTGTGGTTGAATTGTTTAGGTGTAGGAACGTGACGAATTCCGTAGCGCCTTTGCATGAAGATCTATGAGCATGAACTTAGAACTCCTTGTGATGTGTGTGTTGTGGTACTTGCTAGATGGGTGCGTGAGCGTTGGGTCATGAATGCTATATGATGGAATGTGTGAATGATTCGATGAACTACATTAGATGTGGAAGTGGATATCCGTTGCCCCCAAGGCATTTTATCTTTGTAGTTTAAAACCCCTTTTCTTTAGTTTCGTTTGATGATTAGCATAGTCACTTGACCTTGCTAGTTATCTCGTCTTTTTATCTTTGTTAACTTAGGAAACCAACCAACCCCCCCCCCTTTACTTGCTTTTATGTGTGTGTAAATATATTTACTCCTAGCCTAATATCAACCATTGTGTGCTTAGACGCTTAGGAAGATCCCTCTTCTCTTTGGACGACCCCGATTTGCCACTATCTACCTAGTTGTAGAAAGTAAGCATTTAGGGCTTATAAATTATCTTTTGCACGGCTGGCGCGACGACCGCCCGCCCGTCAAGTATTCCCGCCTGTCACGCGGGTGACCCGGGTTCGATCCCTGGCAACGGCGCCATTTTGACGGGCGGGCGGGCGGTCGTAGCGCCCGCCGTGCAAAAGATAATTTATAAGCCCTAAATGCTTACTTTCTACAACTAGGTAGATAGTGGCAAATCGGGGTCGTCCAAAGAGAAGAGGGATCTTCCTAAGCGTCTAAGCACACAATGGTTGATATTAGGCTAGGAGTAAATATATTTACACAAACATAAAAGCAAGTAAAGGGGGGGGTTGGTTGGTTGGTTTCCTAAGTTAACAAAGATAAAAAGACGAGATAACTAGCAAGGTCAAATGACTATGCTAATCATCAAACGAAACTAAAGAAAAGGGGTTTTAAACTACAAAGATAAAATGCCTTGGGGGCAACGGATATCCACTTCCACATCTAATGTAGTTCATCGAATCATTCACACATTCCATCATATAGCATTCATGACCCAACGCTCACGCACCCATCTAGCAAGTACCACAACACACACATCACAAGGAGTTCTAAGTTCATGCTCATAGATCTTCATGCAAAGGCGCTACGGAATTCGTCACGTTCCTACACCTAAACAATTCAACCACACAAGCACTACCTATGCTCAAACAACTCATGGCACACATGCAGTGAAACACACCGTCAAGAATACATAAACGCCAAATAACAAATGCTTCAAGAATGAATTTAAATCATCTATTCAATACTTCAACTACTTGTCGTGGAGACTAAACTCCTATCCTTCTTAGTTCGTAGTTTGCGAGAGTGAGTTCCACATCTCTCGTCAAACCTCACCAATGACTCCCGAGTCGCGACCACGACTCAAGGTGTCATTGGTGGCATTTAGCACGAAGGACCAACAAGCTTGGCAATGCTTATGACCACTACACCGTGACTAAGCATTAAACCAATTCATGCAATTACACGAGATTGGATGAACGTGCAACGCACATTCATCCACGAGCATATGACTCTCTCGTTTGCTACACAAACGAACATGATGAAGAGTTCAACATCAATCACATTCGTCTAGCACATTGTCAACACACTAACACAATCAAAAGCTCTAATTCACACTCATACATTCCTAACAAGAACAGGGGGGAAATTAACCCAAATCCCCCAAACCCTAGCTAGCAATTCATACAAGCATTCATATCCTCAAGCTCTCAACAACATTAATAGAATCAACAATTAACATTCAAAGCACAATAAAAGCACAATAGCAAAAACACCAAATAGATAGATAGAAATGGTTCTCAATACATAGAAGTGGAAGCTTCAATCCATAGCTCCCAAGTACAAGAACTACTCTAGAACAACAAAAGACATAATTAAACTAAGAAAAACAAAGAAAAGAAAGAAGAGAAAAACCTAGAATTGGAGCCCTAAAATGCAGAGAGAAACGGGCTGGAAAAGCTGGAGAAGAGGAGGAAAGAGAGTAGTATTTATAGTGCAAAGAAGATAAAGTTGATTTCTGGCCGCCCGTTGGTCGCGACTCGCGACGAGTTCGTCGCGACTCGCGACGGTGTCGGTCGCGACTCGCTATGGCGTCGCGACGGTGTCGCGACGGGAGCCAGAGTTTTGCATTGTTTCTTTGTCTTCTTCATAGCCATCCCTCTCAATCTTCAAGTCTTCAACGGCTCCAAAAATGGTCTTCAACGGCCTCCGGTCTTCATGTCTTCGAAGTGAGTATCCAAAAGTCTTCGAAAGTATAGTCTTCAATGTCTTCCGGTCTTCGTTGCTTCCGTGTTCTTCCCTTGTCACACAAAATCCACTTAAAAGAGGTAAAAGAGTACAAAGTTGCTTTTGCCTCTCCTAAGTGAATTTCAAGGTAAAACACAAGCTCTCGATAATAAAAGAGCACAAAAGTGATCCTAAATACTACTAAATAATGCATCTAAAATGGACACATCAAACCTCCCCACACTTAAACCTTACTCGCCCTCGAGTAAGAAAAGATTTAAGCATACGGAGGAAATGGCATATCCACATCCTAAAACCCCTAAAATAACCACACAAAATGGACATATCAAACCTCCCCACACTTAAACCTTACTCGCCCTCGAGTAAGAAAAGATTCAAGCATACGGAGTAAATGATATATCCAAAACCTAAACTAATCCCCCAATCAAAGCCTCACAAAAACTCTCAATATCAAAAATCCCAAAATAAAAGCTCACATGAGAATTTTTTTCACACACACATCCCCAATCCTAAATCTAACCAAACCTACCACTTATCAATTCACTACCCATCAAATATTTTAAAGCCCCGAATTGATATTCCCAAAGTCCAATGACACAAGATGAAGTTAAAACCATTTAAGAGGTTTAAGCACATACTACACCTAATGCCAATATATCAACCAAAATCCAATGACATAAAATGAAGCTAAAACCATATAAGAGTTTCAAACACATGCTTCACTAAATGCCAATATATCAACCAAAAACGAAGTAGAAAGAGATAAGGAATTTCATAACCACACTTCGTTTCCTAACCCACTAAGCTACCCAATCCCAAGAGGTCTATAGATGTTGAGCTACCCGATCCATCCGTGTGACAACCGCAACCTTATGACTCCAACGCCGGCAAATGAGTGAAATCATAGCATTTTTCAATTTCTCTCACTTTCTCTCATTTTGCCTAGGAGCTCTTTCGAGTTTTCATCCTAGCAACACATCATGTTTCTTTAGCTCACATCTCACCTTTTTCCGCACATTTTAGCCTCTCATTTTTGCCTAGGCCGCCCTTTAAGGGTTTTCGACCTATCCGGGCCCCCAATGTTGCCTAAGTTGCCCTCTCGGGTTTTCAACTTAGCGGGTTTTCTTTTCTTTTTTTTCTTTTTTTTTATATTTTTCTATATTTTTTATTTTTTATTTTTTTTGTTTTTCTATTTTTTTTTTCTCATGTTTTTCCAATGAAAAGTAGCAAAAAGCATTCCAAAACAAGCTAGCATGCATGTGAATCCTCTAACCCCTCCCCACACTTAAAACATTACATTGCCCTCAATGTAAACATGTAAGGCAAGAACAATAAAAATCAAGGTAAGGGGATAGAGTGACACCCGTGTCTCCGCAAATTCGCCGGTGATATGGCGATATCCAAGTACTTGGATGGTCCCGAGATAGGTTTCGGAACCGGAAGGGTGAGCAAAGATGCCGTAGAAAAACTCACCCCTCGAGAAAAGCATTGTCTCCATGGCGCCGTTTGATCAAGACTACACCACGAAGAACACATTAAACTCACAAGTACATAAGGATATGTAATACTAGGTTTAGCATCAAGAGTTAATAACCATAGTATTTTCAAAGAACAACCAAATCACACTCAACCAACACTATAAGAATAATCATGAAAAATATCCAACATATATTGACATGTATACAAGCATCATTATAGGATATGCACTTACGATCACAATGATGTAGTCGGCATACTACAATCAACAAATGTACTATAAAGATGCAAGAATGTTCATATGTCAATATATGTAGGATGGTGGAGAATGAGTGGAGATGTGGTGGTTCTTGTGTTGGGTGGAGAAGAAGGAAGGATCATGCAATGTTTAAAATCATTTGGAAACTTGGAAGCTTGGAAATTTGAAATCCGGGCTCAAAAAAAATTTGCAACAGTTACTGAGCACGTCACGACTCGCGACGAGGTTCGTCGCGACTCGCGACGAGCCTCGCGAAGTCATCGCGACTCGCGGAAAGTAGAGTCCGGGAGCCCAAAATTTTCTGAGCTCGTCGCGACTCGCGACGAAGTGTGTCGCGACTCGCGACGAGCCTCGCGAAGTCATCGCGACTCGCGGAAAGGTGAGTCCGGGAGCTCAAAATTTTCTGAGCTCGTCGCGACTCGCGACGAAGTGTGTCGCGACTCGCGGAAAGGTGAGTCCGGAAGCTCAAAATTTTCTGAGCTCATCGTGACTCGCGACGAAGGGTGTCGCGACTCGCGGAAAGTTGGCGCTGGGAGTGAATTTTGCTCCCCTGTTCGTCGCGACTCGCGACGAAGCCCATCGCGACTCGCGACAGCAGGGTATCCCAGGCTTAAAATTTTTTTCTTCTTCTTACCAACTGTCCAAGCTTTCTTCCCTCATTCGTTGATCTCGTTCCTTCATCTCCATCATTGCCATGCACTTCATTTTGCTACAAAATCACAGAAAAACAAGCCATAAAAAGAACAAAACAAAAAAACAACAAAAACAAACTAAGAAACACAAACTAAGAAACAAAAACTAAAAGAAATGCCGAATTTATTTAACGTCGTCGGCACGACAAAGCTCCGTATGTTTAAGGTCGTCGGCACGACCCTAATGTTATCCGTATGGTGAAGGCTTGAAGCTCTTCACCATGAGCATCCAAAATAAGAGAGGTGGGGGCACAAAACTTTCAAGAGGAAAGTCTTGTGGAGGTGGAGATGGTTCAAAGGGAATTAAGTGGTTAGGGAGCTTGGGATAGTCTTTTGGCTCCTCTCTCGTTTCCCTCAAAACTTCCGAAAATATTAGAGTTGGTTCACTAGGTGGGAGAAGGGGTGACAATGCTAATGGATGTAGCACTATCACCTCTTCCTCAATTTTTCTATCCTCTACAACCAACTCCTCATCCCTTTCAAACTCAAAATCATTATTATTGGTGACTTCACTCACCGAATCATTGAGTTCAAGTTGGGATGGTGTGTTTTCGGAATCACGAGCTTCCATGCGGGCCAATACCTCTAATATGTTCCTCACATGCCCCTCAATGGCCTCAACACTAGAGGAGAGCTGGGTATCCGGCTCCTCACTAGTAAAGGAGTTCAAGTTTGCTATGGTATTTAAGACATCCTCACGTGTCAAACTTGAACTTCCTTGTTGGGCTTGGTTTTGGGGTATGGTATAGGGTGGTGATGGCCAACTAGGTTGCTCGTAATATTGGTTTTCCGGCTCATTCTCATACCACAAATCCGGACTACCACTCCATCTGGATTGTAAGAGTTGTGGTATGGATAGCATTCATGAGCTTCTTGCCCTTGAAAACCAATATCTCCTACCTCTTGATAGCACTCTTCGTAGTACCCATGGTTTTGGAAACCAAGGGTTCTTTCTCGGTTATCGTGTTGTTCCCACAACAAAGGGCAAGATTCGGTAGGATGATCGGAATGACACATCCTACAAAACCTTGCTTGTTGAGCCTCTCTTCTCATCATGAGTTCCGTCAAGGTGAGACGCTCCATAAAAATTTTTTTTTTTCAAAAGTTCGGAATCATAGTGCAAGGATTCTCGATAAAATAAATTACCAAGAACTCGAGCAATACCTACTCCCAACAAAAACAACCACCAAGTAGTGAAAAATAAAAACAACTAGCTAATACACAACCAAATACACCTAAATACTTAAGAATAAACGCCTGTCACGCGGGTGACCCGGGTTCGATCCCCGGCAGCGGCGCCATTTTGACGGGCGGGCGGTCGTCGCGCTCGCCGTGCAAAAGATAATTTATAAGCCCTAAATGCTTACTTTCTACAACTAGGTAGATAGTGGCAAATCGGGGTCGTCCAAAGAGAAGAGGGATCTTCCTAAGCGTCTAAGCACACAATGGTTGATATTAGGCTAGGAGTAAATATATTTACACACACATAAAAGCAAGTAAAGGGGGGGGGGGGGGTTGGTTGGTTGGTTTCCTAAGTTAACAAAGATAAAAAGACGAGATAACTAGCAAGGTCAAGTGACTATGCTAATCATCAAACGAAACTAAAGAAAAGGGGTTTTAAACTACAAAGATAAAATGCCTTGGGGGCAACGGATATCCACTTCCACATCTAATGTAGTTCATCGAATCATTCACACATTCCATCATATAGCATTCATGACCCAACGCTCACGCACCCATCTAGCAAGTACCACAACACACACATCACAAGGAGTTCTAAGTTCATGCTCATAGATCTTCATGCAAAGGCGCTACGGAATTCGTCACGTTCCTACACCTAAACAATTCAACCACACAAGCACTACCTATGCTCAAACAACTCATGGCACACATGCAGTGAAACACACCGTCAAGAATACATAAGCGCCATATAACAAATGCTTCAAGAATGAATTTAAATCATCTATTCAATACTTCAACTACTTGTCGTGGAGACTAAACTCCTATCCTTCTTAGTTCGTAGTTTGCGAGAGTGAGTTCCACATCTCTCGTCAAACCTCACCAATGACTCCCGAGTCGCGACCACGACTCAAGGTGTCATTGGTGGCATTTAGCACGAAGGACCAACAAGCTTGGCAATGCTTATGACCACTACACCGTGACTAAGCATTAAACCAATTCATGCAATTACACGAGATTGGATGAACGTGCAACGCACATTCATCCACGAGCATATGACTCTCTCGTTTGCTACACAAACGAACATGACGAAGAGTTCAACATCAATCACATTCGTCTAGCACATTGTCAACACACTAACACAATCAAAAGCTCTAATTCACACTCATACATTCCTAACAAGAACAGGGGGGAAATTAACCCAAATCCCCCAAACCCTATCTAGCAATTCATACAAGCATTCATATCCTCAAGCTCTCAACAACATTAATAGAATCAACAATTAACATTCAAAGCACAATAAAAGCACAATAGAAAAAACACCAAATAGATAGATAGAAATGGTTCTCAATACATAGAAGTGGAAGCTTCAATCCATAGCTCCCAAGTACAAGAACTACTCTAGAACAACAAAAGACATAAGTAAACTAAGAAAAACAAAGAAAAGAAAGAAGAGAAAAACCTAGAATTGGAGCCCTAAAATGCAGAGAGAAACGGGCTGGAAAAGCTGGAGACGAGGAGGAAAGAGAGTAGTATTTATAGTGCAAAGAAGATAAAGTCGATTTCTGGCCGCCCGTTGGTCGCGACTCGCGACGAGTTCGTCGCTACTCGCGACGGTGTTGGTCGCGACTCGCGATGGCGTCGCGACGGGAGCCAGAGTTTTGCATTGTTTCTTTGTCTTCTTCATAGCCATCCCTCTCAATCTTCAAGTCTTCAACGGCTCCAAAAATGGTCTTCAACGGCCTCCGATCTTCTTGTCTTCGAAGTGAGTATCCAAAAGTCTTCGAAAGTATAGTCTTCAATGTCTTCCGGTCTTCGTTGCTTCCATGTTCTTCCCTTGTCACACAAAATCCACTTAGAAGAGGTAAAAGAGTACAAAGTTGCTTTTGCCTCTCCTAAGTGAATTTCAAGGTAAAACACAAGCTCTCGATAATACAAGAGCACAAAAGTGATCCTAAATACTACTAAATAAAGCATATAAAATGGACACATCAAACCTCCCCACACTTAAACCTTACTCGCCCTCGAGTAAGAAAAGATTCAAGCACACGGAGGAAATGACATATCCACATCCCAAAAACCCTAAAATACCCGCATAAAATGGCCACATCATTTGTAAACCATGCTCAAATTACCATTCCCAAATCTTTGTCCTAAATTAGCATAAAACTGCACAACCTCGCCAGTATCAACCCCTTCCTCTACTGTCATTAGTTTATCCATTCCCTGATTCTTGAAATACCAACGTATATATCCTAGTGATAAATGCTCCATTTTCAAGCTACAGACTGCCTTAGGATTAGAACATTTTCTGAGGCGAAGAAAATCAACATACCTCTGTTCCGCCGATTAGTTAAAAATTTTAGAACTCTGCCCTATACTTGTGTACGATTCATGGCTCTGGGTTAAAGCATCTATATGGTTGTTCTTCCTCCCAGTTCCTCTCATCTTCAACAATGTGATTGGATGTTGCGAACGATTTTTTCTTTCTGATTTCGGGATGGTGAACGAGGGTTTCAGTCTCTATGCGTTAAGAAATTGTTATGGCGATTTGGGTTTTTTTATATCAGGTTTGAGTTTCGATTGAGGAAGGTCATCATCTGAGGGTTTTTGAAAACACGAATCAATTCCGAATGTGTAAGTATTTTGGGTATATAAATATGAAGATGTGACAAGCTTCCTCAATCATAAGTTATTCTGATGGGCTAACCCTAAAAGGCATTAAAGCCAATTCAAAGGGGTAATAAATTTATTACACAGGCGGGAACTTCCTACCTTTTTTCTTCCCATACCCACCCAAATGATCAAACCCACCATCCTTCTTCAAATCTTTCTCTTATTTTGTGTTCTAGTTTCAAAAACTAAAAATCATTACCATGGAGCTTGATTAAGCAAAGATTTGGGGTGAGTTGAAGCTAATGACAAAAGTACAAGGGTTTTGATGGTTGTTCAATGAAGGAATTTGGATATTCATCATCTACAACTTAAATTCTAGGTATGTTTTCCATTCTCAAATAGTTAAGATTGATTTGCATTCAAGGGTGATGTTTAAATAATTGGGATTCACTAGGGTTTGAATGTTTGCTCGGATATTGTGTAGCAAAACTTGTGTGGATATCCTATAATGTGTTATACTCTTGTTGTGTTTGAAATGCACTATAAAATTAAGCATGTAATCATTGTTTGTGTAATTTAATTTAGAAAAAAGTGTTTTTATAACCCTACCTAGTTGACATAAGTGCCAATATAACCTTTTAATCTTCGAAAGTGTCAATATAACCCTATCTAACTAGTGAAAGTGCCAATGTAACCCTATAAGTTTTAAGGACGTGCTGATATAACCCTACAAACATTAGAAATGTGCTGATATAACCCTTCAAACATTAGGAATGTGCTGATATAACCCAATAAGATTGCATAGTATGCCGATATAACCCTACTTGTTCCGGCAGCGATCTGGTGAACTATGAGGGTAAAATTGTCCACCTAATTTCAGAGTTAGCCCAAAGGGTATTTTGGTTAATTTACATAGAGTCAATGCCAAAAAATTCAGGTTAATGCCAAAAATGGAGCTTGGGGGTTATATTGGCACTTTCATTAACTAGTTAGGGTTATATTTGCACTAAAAATTATCATAGGGTTATATTGGCACTTACTCAAGTAGATAGGGTTATATTGGCACTTATCCCTTTAATCTAAATGTTATTGTTAGAAATATGTTATGTAAAATGTGTGCATAAAAGATGCATTGACAAATGGGTGTAGTTTTGGTTGAATTGGAGCATATAATTAATCATATAATGATTGTGTTCAAGAACTATACTTCTGATATTATGTAGAAGAATGTCTAAAAAAGAAGTCGCGAGGATTATTTAACACTGGAGAAGGCAACACCGAAATAATGGTGGATGAGGATGAGCATGATGAGGATCCGATAGTTCTAGGTATCGTGAAAACACATTTAGAACGCTTGAGTGGAGGATTGCAAGAAAATAATTGACCCCTTTGGTTTTTAATGAAAAGGACTTGTGCTTGTCGGAAGAACGTGCTAAGTGGTCAAGTTGGGTTGGGAAGGTGGGTCAGACTAGGGTTGACATACGTTACGATAGTTGGCACGATGTGCCTCCGGATTACAAAGCCACCCTATGGATGGAATGCAAGGTACTACTATGTATTTGTTTGTATGTAATCCCATTTTTAGTCTTGTAACCATAGTTTCAATCTTTACTTGGGCTTTTTTTTTAATAACAGATACCATTTGAAATTGAGGCACCAAGCATGGGCGACTTAAGAAAAAGAATGATGAACATGCTTTAAAAAAGTTAGAGAGAACTCAAGTACACATTGTTAAGATATTAGATCTTCTCAACAACAAAAGGGGATCGTCCATGGCTAACTTACACGCATATTCAGCAGGATAGTTGAGAGATCCACAAGAGAAGAGCTTTAGAGAATGACAAAATGTTAGTACGCTACAAATCAATAAAACTCTTTGTCTTGATTTTGCAGTGTTCTTGTTACATGGATTCCGTTATTTCTCGTAGGGTACGAGAGATGAAAAAATGCATAGTTGATTATAACTCCACACTATAAGAGTCGTGAAGGTTATGGGTTGGCAGCACTTGAAATTATAAAGGACGATTTTGAACAAGATGTCTTATTGGCAATAGAGGAGAGGATGAACAAGGAAGAGGCTAAGAAATCGGTGATTCCATTGGAAGTAGATCAAATTGACCGTTGCAATCTATTCCTAAGAGCTCAAAGAGACAAGGATGGTCAATATACAAAGGATGAGGCAATCAAACTCGTGGAAAAAGTGGTACGAATTATTGACTTGTTTTATATCAACTTTGTTGTTGTCATTATGTAGGCTAAGTTGAAACAAGATGAACTTGAAGGTCGATTCATTCCAATCGGTAAGCACGACATTTTGTGCGAGGCCACAGGAAAAGCCAACCACGCAAGCCGCGCAAGAGGGATTGGTGCATTCTTGACCCAAAGTGAGGCTTTCGGCATTGTACGTTCATATTACAAGGCTAAATCATCGAGAGTATACACTTTGCAAAAATAAGCAATTTTAAGGGACAAGCATTTGGAACTACAAGACATATTAATTCGCAAGTTAGTCAAACATACCGGACTAAAATTTCCCGGTGATCCTAATGATCTAACTAGCAATTAAGAGCCACCATCGAGAGGATCTCACCACTCTCTTGGCGAGATGGAGGTGAACAATAAGAAAATGCAACCCACGCCAAGGATTGAGGATTCTCCCAAACATGACATCCTCTTACCCCCAAAAAAGGTGAGTTCGATTATTTACTCATATCGCTACAATTTTGAACGGAAAAAAAAGTTTACATTATGTGTTTCATGTAGGGTTCTCAACTATGTGAAATTTTCATAGAGGTTAGTGACAGAGGAAACCCGCTCCATGTTGCAGATGGTGTTTTCTACGACAACATCATTCGATTCCAATCCCGGATGGAACTGGAAGGGTAATAGTGGAGAAAGCCTTTGTGCAAAAGGCAAGCTTACCAATGCCATAAGGAGATTATAAGAAGGTAGGAACCGCTCAAGGGATTTTCCTTCTTTGGCTTGATGACTAGTCTACGTCGATCCCAAGAAAGATAGTCATTTGAAGGCTACCACACCCCAGATGAAGAAAACAATTGTGAACATGAGTAATAAAAAGAAACCCGTTGTAACTAAGCAAAGCCAGAGGTCCAAAAGGGTTCTCCGCATTTCATTCACGTTTTGTGCAATTGGATCAACCCACATAATCGTAACTCCACGTACACATTTTTGGGAAATGAATGTGTATTTGGAAGAAAATGAGACATAATTGTTTTGAGGAGTGATCTCCAGGAATTATGCAAGTGTGACCAAGTCAACTAAACAATCATGTCCATTTTCCTATTGTAAGTGTGTTTTAAGGAATTACATTGATTGATGTTGTGTTTTATGGAATTACATTGATTCATGTTGTGTTTTACTTGTTTCTCATGTGAGTTCCTGTCTAATATTTCAAATGCTAAGTCTAAGGTACATGTATTACTTTGCTAATCAAAGGGAGAAACGTTGGGTAGGGTATTTGTGTCCATTGATGACCCAAGGGACTGGGTGTTCTAGGGAAGAAAGGATTGATTACATCCGAAAATGCATAGGCCGCAATGATAAGAAATTATTCATTTCACCTTACTTTGAGAGGTGATATTTTAAATTTGATTATGTTCTACATGCCATTTGATGTCTGTGCTTGTGTAAATATTTAATTAAATTAAATGTTTGTATGTAGTGATCATTGGAGACTAATATTAATTGTTCCGGAAAAGAAGCTTGTAAACTGGATGGATCTGTTGCACTTGCAACCTTCACAAGCTTTTGTGGATATCTTAGGGAGTGCATTCGATGGGTTGAATGTCACAAACCTCTTACGTGTAGTACAAATCAAGGTATGAATTCCGATAAACATTTACAATTACTTTAAGGCAAAGTCTTGGGAAAGACGGTCTTTCCATAGACTTATGGAAAGACGGGGTTTAATTTGAATAATAAAAGGTAAAAGGTCTTAGTTGCAACATTAAAAATTTAGTATGCAACATGTGGTAGTTATAAAATTTATACTTTGAACCCTGGTCTTTCCATGACTTATGGAAAGACCGTCTTTCAAGAGACGCACTCTTACTTTAAAGTTGTTGTTTATTATTTACTCATAATATTCTCTAAATATCAGTACAAGAAACAAGTACAAACGTGGGAGTGTGGGTACTATGTAATGTTATATGCAGCAGGTGCATTAAAAATGTACGATTGGATTTCCTTGAAATGGATAAGGTGATTATTTTTTCAATATTTATGCCAACTTTTGTTGATCTATGAATTAGTACATGACAACTAATATGGTGTAACACCTGCACAGATTTTTCCTAAGGATTCTAAGTCATATTGTCAAGATGACATCAATAATGTAAGAAATTGTCTGGCAAGACATTTGGTTCATGTACAATCCCTTGCTCTCTAAGCTCCAAAGGTGGCACCTTAGCAAATTACTGTACGCTCGAGACATGGATTTGTGAGGAATAAGATTAGCATGTTTTCTATTCCTATATATAGATAGTTACTTGAGTAGCTTTATCTATAGATTTTTGTTGAAACTACGATCATGTTATTGACTTTGAAGTAGTATTAGGAATTGACATGTCAATTGCAGAATAGAAATCTTAGTTGAATCTATTCCTATGTATAGATGCTTGTTTAGCATTATCGATACAATTTTGTAAGCTCAAACAGTGTGTACGATGTTTGTTCAAAATATTTACGTTGTTTTTTATTTTAATTTAAGGGGTTCCAGCAATGAAATTATTCTTGTGTCATTCCAACCGATTTTAGTTCCGGGTTCAGAACCTCTGGGTCTCCCAAATAACAAAGTCACGAATTACAGTTACGTACTCGGAAGCCATGTGGCCGATTCCCTTTCCGAACTCGGAAGCGTTTAAAATCCACACAATTTTTTTATTTACTCAACCATGTTTGGACCTGAAATGACACACGACTTAGTAACCATATGCATGTTTTGGTACTGAAACCAAAAAATCACCTGACTCTACATTGCAAGTTATGAGTTCGTAACATTATACCTAATTATACACCCGATTCATGAACAAAAAAAATTCTTACCCGAACCTATACTCGGTACCGGAAGCTAGGGCAGTTCTGGTACCGGAACGGCAAAGTGAAGCCGAGGGGCGAGGGGTATGGACAATTTCCAAAATCGAAAGTGATTCATAGGCGGTTCTTGGAGAGTTTCACAGACAGAAAATAACCGCCTTCTTGCGTGTTCAACAAGAACCGCCTTTGATCATAGAGAATCAAAGGCAGGACCAGATAAACACCTTAAAAGTGCCTTCTCTGGTCCGAAAAAACCTCCTTTAATCCCCTATATCTCCACTAGTGAAAGCGTGGTCAAACCGGAGTATTACTACTTAATTTATTACTATTTATGTTATATATTTATTAAATAATAGTATTTATTTAAAAATAATACAACTATTCTTCAAAGTATAAAGTTAAAAAATAATATGATTTCTTTACTAAAAAACCGATTCAGGCGAAAGTTATAGTTTTATTTAATTCAACTCATATGCAACTCGAAAAATAGTATCATAATATTTTTATTGAAATAATAATCATAATATTGTATTTTTATTTTGATAATAAATATAAAGTATATCTCAATTAAGATATATAAAATAGTAATATTTATATAAAATAATATAATTTTTATCTATAATATAAAATAGTTAATTATTTATTTATTAAAGAAAATAATACATATTTATATTAAAATAATAGGCAAAGTCTTGGGAAAGACGGTCTTTCCATATGCTTATGGAAAGACGGGGTTTGATTTGAGTAACAAAAGATAAAAGGTCTTAGTTGCAATATTAAAGTTTTAGTATGAAACATGTAGTAGTTATAAAATTTATAACCCGGTTCATGCAACCCGAAAATTTTATCTTAATTTCTTCTAATTTACACTTTAAACCTTGGTCTTTCCATAACTTATGGAAAGACCGTCTTTCAAGAGACGGACTCAAAATAATATAACTATTATTTATAGCATAAATTATGGAATAATATTATTTATTATTAAATTTTATTTTATAAGAAAACTAATTTTTTAATAATATTCAACCCATATACAAGCAAAAAAATTATAATAGTATTTTTTCGTTAGTGTTAATATTTTTCTTTGTATATAATAAATTGGAAAAGTCTTGGGAAAGACCATCTTTCCATAGACTTATGAAAAAATGGGGTTTAATTAAAATAATAAAATGTAAAAGGTCTTAGTTGCAATATTAAAATTTTAGTATGCAACATGTAGTAGTTATAAAGTTTATAACGTATAGTAGTTATAAAGTTTATTTTCATTTCTTCTAATTTACACTTTAAACATTGGTCTTTCCATAACTTATGGAAAGACCATCTTTCAGGAGACGGACTCTAATAAATTTAATCTAAAATATAGAAATACTATTTCATTAAGGCAAAGTCTTGGGAAAGACGATCTTTCCATAGGCTTATGAAAAGACGGGGTTTGATTATAATATTAAAAGGTAAAAGGTCTTAGTTGCAATATTAAAATTTTAGTATGCAACATGTAGTAGTTATAAAATTTATAACCCGGTTCATGCAACCCAAAAATTTTATCTTAATTTCTTCTAATTTACACTTTAATCATTGGTCTTTCCATAACTTATGGAAAGACCGTCTTTCAAGAGACGAACTCTTTCATTAATTTATTCTCTTAAAATATAGCAATATATATGAGTGTGTCTCTTGAAAGACGGTCTTTCCGTAAGTCATGAAAAGACCAAGGTTTAAAGTGTAAATTAGAAGAAATGATGATAAAATTTCCGGATTGCATGAACCGGGTTATAAATTTTATAATCACTACATGTTGCATACTAAATTTTTAATGTTGCAACTAAGACATTTTACCTTTTATTATTTGAATTAAACCTCGTCTTTCCATAATCCTATGGAAAGACCGTCTTTCCCAAGACTTTGTCATGTATATATATGATTAATGTTCTGCCCCATTCATTTTTGTAGGAGACTAAAATCTTAAATAACACTAAATATATTATATATTTTCCAAGAATTTTCACTGTTTAAGAAATAAGTGCGTCTCTTCGGTCTTTCCATAAGTCATGGAAAGACCAAGGTTTAAAGTGTAAATTAGAAGAAATGAAGATAAAAATTTCGGGTTGCATGAACCCGGTTATAAATTTTATAACTACTACATGTTGCATACTAAATTTTTAATGTTGCAACTAAGACCTTTTACCTTTTATTATTCAAATTAAACCCCGTCTTTCCATAAATCTATGGAAAGACTGTCTATCCCAAGACTTTGCCTTAAGAAATTGTAACGTTTACTAGTGAAAAAAAGTAGTTTTTTATTCTTGGAAGCGAAATATGGGGAGGTGTTCACCGGTGGTGCGTGTTTCAGAGGTGGTCAACGTGGTCGTGGTCTAGAGGTGTTAAACCAGTTGTCAAAGCGTGGTTCAGAGATGGTCAAAACGTGGTTCAGAGATGTTGAACCGGTGGTCAAAGTGTGGTTCAGAGGTGTTGAACCGGTGGTCAAAGCGTAGTTCAGAGCGTCGTACAGAGGTGTTGAACCGGTGGTCGTGGTTCAGAGGTGGTGGTTCAGAGTTGTTGAACCCGTGGTCAAAGCGTGGTTAGGAGTGGTCAAAGCGTGGTCAAATCGGACTAATTAATTTATTACTATTTTTATTATATATTTATTAAATAATAGTATTTACCTAAAAATAATGTATTTATTATAAAATAATATAACTATACTACAAAGTATAAAGTTAAAAAAATAATATGATTTTTTACCAAAAAAATCGATTTATATGTAGTTTTGTTTAAATTTGACTCATATGCAACTCGGAAAATAATATTTTTATTGAAATAATAATCATAATATTGTAAATTTTATTTTGATAATAAATATAAAGTATAACTCAATTACTATACATAAAATAGTAATATTTATATATAAAAAAATTTAAAGATAAAAAATATTTATTTATTTATTTATGGCAAAGTCTTGGAAAAGACCGTCTTTCCATAATCGTATGGAAAGATGGGGTCTAAATAGAATAATAAAAAGGTAAAAAGTTTTAGTTGCAATATTAAATTTTTATTATATAACGTGCGGTAGTTCTAAAATTTATGACCCGATTAATGCAACCCAAAAATTTTATCTTAATTTCTTCTAATTTGCCGTTTAAACCTTAGTTTTTTCATGACTTACGGAAAGACCGTCTTTCAAGAGACGGACTCATTCATTTATTTACTCTAGAAAATAATATATATTTATATTAAACTAATATAACTATTTTTTATAATATAAATTATGAAATAATATTATTTATTATTAAATTTTAGTTTATAAGAAAACTATAGATTTAATAATATTCAACCCATATACAAATAGAAAAAATTATAATACTATTTTTTCATTGGTGTTAATAATTTTCTTTATATATAATAAATTTAAGCTCAAAGGAATATATAACTAATGCTACTGATCTGCATGCTACTGTACTGCTGCAACTGTACTGTTGCAACTGATTTGTGGTTATGCTGCTTCACTAATCACACACAACCATATCAAGAAGATCAGGACTCCATCGAGAAGCCTCTTGATGACATAAACGGTTGAAGTAAAAAGAATCTGAGTCTTTGATTTAGTTTCTTGTACAATTAGTTTGGTAACTGAGTTAGTTTTGTAACCGAATTCTTGTTAGCTGATTTTGCAAGTGCACAGTTAATTCTGGAGATCAGGGTACAAATAGGAGGCTTTGTATAGAGAATTCTTAATTTAATTAATACACAGAAAATATTTTCTCTAAACATGATCAGTTTGGATACTTGAAGCTTGGTTCAATCTTTCTTGCATTTTTCTGGAAATCTCCTCGGATTTCTTCAAAGCTAAAATATAGCAATAGTATTTAATTAATTTATTCTCAGTTTGGATGCTTGAAGCTTGGTTCAATCTTTCTTGCATCTTTCTGGAAATCTCCTCGGATTTCTTCAAAGCTATTTAATTAATTTATTCTCTTAAAATATAACAATACATATATATGATTAATTTTCTGCTCAATTTATTTTGTGTACGAATATAACAATACATATATATGATTAATTTTCTGCTCAATTTATTTTGTGTACGAATATAACAATACATATATGTGATTAATTTTCTGCCCAATTTATTTTGTGTAGGAGGCTAATGTGAAAACTTTTTAGTCAACTTTCTCAAAAAAATGTCTTGAAAAATAAACCTGTCTTGAAAAGGTTGACAAAAAAGTGTGCAGGTTTGGTTGGGACACAAGAAATATGATTTTTTTCACTAAAAAACTTATTCACATGAAAATTATAGTTTTATTTAAATTCGACTCATATGCAACTCGAAAAATAATATCATAATATTTTTATTGAAAGAATAATCATAATATTGTAATTTTTCTTTTGATAATAAATATACAATATAACTCAATTACGATATATAAAATAGTAATATTTATATAAAATAATACAATTTTTATTTATAGTATAAATATTTATTTATTTATTTAATAAAATAATATATATTTATATTAAAATAATGTAACTTTTTTTATAGTATAAATTATGAAATATTATTATTTATCATTAAATTTTAGTTTATAAGAAAATTATAGTTTTTATAATATTCAACCCATATATAAGTTGAAAAAATTATAATAATATTTTCCATTAGTGTTAATAATTTTCTTTGTATATAATAAATTTAAGGCAAAATATAGCAATTAAATTAAATTAATTTATTCCCTTAAAATATAGCAATACATATATATGATTAATGTTCCGCCAAATTCATTTTTGTACGAGACTAAAATCTTAAATAACAGTAAAGATATTATATATTTTTCAAGAATATTCACGGTTTAAAAAGTTGTAACATTTACAAGGGGAGAAAGTAGTTTTTATTCTTGGAAAAGAAACATGAAATATGGGGAATCTGAATATGATGGTAGAAAATCGCCATTCACCGATTTAGATAGTCCCAAAAAAAAAAAGAAAATGAATGATTAAAAATACCAACCAAACATTAACTAACAGATTGATTATGCTTTATTCCCTTTCCTCACTCTGATTTCCCCCAACCAAATAACCCCTAAATGATTAACTTATAAGGTTTTGGGCAGAAATTTTTTTTATGTTAGTGATTTTAGTATGTTAAGGTGATGTGCAGTAGAAAACTGACAAGTGTACATAATTTTTAGGTTTTCACTCAACATCTAATTTTAAGGAGGTGGTTTATGGTAATTATGTACACTTATCAATTTTCAACTGGCTCATTACCTTAACATACTAAAACCACTAACATAAAAAAAAATTGGGTTTTGGATCACTCTACTAGGTTTCAATCAACTTTAAAATAGAAATTCAATTTAACTTGAAATTTAACAATCACCTGGTTAGGATTGAGTCACTAATTAACCATTGGTTTTAAGATGGAAACTTCAAACAGAGTCACTTAATACCAATTGGTTTTAGAATGTAAACACAAAATACTTTGGAATTTAACCATCACACCACCAATGAGCCGTAATAAGGGACTCACGGGGGAGGGGCACGAGGGTAGTTTTGATGGGGTTGGGACAATTATGGATGTGTAAATTATACCCATCATGGATAGTTGACCGGATGTAAATATTAGTTCATATTTGTCCCTTCCTCACTTCCCCCACTAGATCTGCTAGACGACCTGCTAACTTACTATATATATAATAAATTATTATTTACCTGCAGATCACCTTTCTTATCTATTATATTTTTTTATGTAAACGTGTACTCCCTTCGGTCCTCTATTTATGCCCCTTTGACCAGCAATTTTTTCATGGCATGTTTTATAATTTTTGTTGTATATAGGAATGGACATTATGTGAGATGTCTTTGGATTTTCTGTAACGTGTAGTTTTTGGAAAGTAAAATTTTATAATCTATTATCGTAAGTAACAAAAGTTATCATGGTCAAACATGTCTTGAAAAAATGTCAAAAAAAGATGACATAAATAGAGGACCAGAGGGAGTACTATTTTGTGTATGTTATAAATTATGATAAGAGTAAAGTGTATTTATACCCCTTGCTTCCTTGTTTAGTGGACAATTACCCCTCAGTTTTTCAACTTCAGTATCCGGCTATAGGGCTATATGTGCACTTTCAAAAAATATGGTGGGTATATATGCACTTTTAAAAAATATGGAAAGGTATATGTGCACTTTTTGAAAAACTAAGGGGTAAATGTTCACTAAACAAGGAACTAGAACACATAAATGCACTTTGCCCTTATTATAATAATGCATATTTTAAGTTTTTATGAAAATATAGGTGGCGTGTACTAGTTTTAACTGGGCAGGGAAATCCAAGTGGGTGATGGGACGGGGGTGAACGTTATATATTGCCTGATGAAGCAGGGTGGATTTTAATACTGTACTCTCCATGGGTGAAGAGACGAGTATGGGTATAAAAATTTTACGTAAGCATGGGTATGTAGGGACCATAATCTGCACTAGGGGTGTTCAAAAATACCCGGCCCGCATTACCTGGCATGTCCATCCACCGGCCCGATTTAAAATAACCGGGTACTTTTTCATTTTTCAGGGCCGGATACCCCGCCCAATAATTTTACATTTTAATGGGCCCGCGTTAGGGCCGCAAAAATACTATTTCCGGGTACTCGGGATACCTTGGATACCCGGTAAAATTTAAATATATTTATTAATGTTAATATTATATAATAGTTTCTACATATCTACTCCCATGGATACAGACGAAATCTAATCAAAAATACAACTTTATGAATTTCACTAACACAAGTGGCGAATTCCTCTAAAACTCAAGCACTAGTTGCACCAAATTAACAACAAGAATCCAATGGTTCTAATCACTAATTTATAGTGGAAACAAACCTGTTAGTTTAACGCTCAATAAGCAAAGAGTATGAACTCAAAATATGTATATATGATGTGTAAAAGTGTTACTCCCTCCGTCCCACTTTTTTTGCACTTTTACATTTTGCACACTATTTTCTATCAAAGATTGACCGCATATTTAAATAAATAAATATATATATATATATATGTGTGTGTGTGTGAGTGCGTCTCTTGAAAGGCGGTCTTTCCATAAGTCATGGAAAGACCAAGGTTTAAAGTGTAAATTAGAATAAATTAAGATAAAATTTTTGGGTTGCATGAACCGGATTATAAATTTTATAACTACTACATGTTGCATACTAAATTTTTAATGTTGCAACTAAGACCTTTTACCTTTTATTATTCGAATTAAACCACGTCTTTCCATAAGCCTATGGAAAGATCGTCTTTCCCAAGACTTTGCCTATATATATATATATATGAACAATAACATTATTGTATATGATATTGTTCAAATCTTCGTAACAAATAGTTTTGGAATATTAAATTTTTATTTGTCGTTATTATACGTAGGTAAAAATATCAATGTTCAAACATGTGTCTTGGATAGCGTGTAAAAAGGTAAAAGTGCAAAAATAAGTGGGACGGAGGGAGTAATAAAATGTTGAAAATCATCCACTATTTATAGTATAGGTTCAGCCTTCAAGAATACAAAGAACATAGGGGTGGGCAAAAATTTGTAAACCGAAAAGCAAATCGAAAACCAATTATCTGAATATTGAATAAAGAGAAAGTCTCAGGAAATGCAGCATGTTCATTGCTTATGGACAGTCCACTATACTTTTTGCCTTTAATAAGATATTTTTTTTATAAAATTTAAATATTTTATTTTAAAAGTTAAACAAGTAATAATGTTTAGAGCCCGTCTCTTGAAAGACGGTCTTTCCATAACTTATGGAAAGGCCGAGGTTTAAAGTGTAAATTAGAAGAAATAAAGATAAAATTTTTGGGTTGCATGAATCGGGTTATAAATTTTGTAACTACTACATGTTGTATACTAAAATTTTAATATTGCAACTAAGACCTTTTATTTTTTATTATTCTAATCAAACTCCGTCTTTCCATATGCCCATGGACAGACTGTCTTTCCCAAGACTTTGCCTAATGTTTATTACAATGTGAAAATACTAAACTATATGATATAAAAAAATATTTTTAAAATTTTAAATTTATAATGTAATTTAACAAATGCAGTGTATAAGGTAAAAAATACAGGGACTGTCCATAAGTTTATGGACAAGTCACTTGTCAGGAGGCTCACTCTTAAATAAACCAAACCAAACTTAATATTAAAATATTTGAACCGATTAAATAGAATTGTGAACATGGTTTAAGATTTGGTTTTTGGTTTCTAAACACAAACTGAAATTCGACCCGAAACCAAATTACAAATATATAAATTAATTAAAAATGCAATGAAATATAAAATAATATTAATTTTACACTAATACTTTAAAATTGTGCGAGATCGTCTCACAGCGAGACCTAGGATTAATCTGTAATATTATGAAGTTTAATTAGAGACAGGGTTCCAAATATAATTTAAGAAAGTTTGAGAGAGAAAAGAGAGATATGGGTGCAAATATCACTTTTTTTGGGAGGCGTTGGGCATAAATAACTGGGGAAGTAATGATTTTGAGTCATAAGAATCTTGTGGGTCAAGGATCCGGGTCGGAGAAATTCGCGAATCAATTTTCTTCCTCATTTCCACGCAATGCACAGATTTTTACTATCATATTTTATGTTTCAACCAAACCTTTTGATGTTTTTTCATAAGCCACTTTTTTCACTAAAATCATGTCTTTTAAAGTTAAATTTTTATATTTTATTGTGAATCGTGTGTTATTTTTAAATCATAGTCATAACATTTATACATTTTGACAATGGTTAGTGATATTTCATCATCTTTAATATAATCTTATTTTATAATTTTATTTTATTTGATGTGTTGATTTTTCAATATGTTATTTTAAAAATTAATTTCGATGTTTTTCTTTTTGAGTATTAAATTTTTATTTAATGTGTTCCTTGATGTTTTTAGAGTGTGAATTTATTTTTAAAATTTTCATATTGATGTTTATTTCTTTAGTTTAAAGTTACATTTTGATGTTTTTATTTTAATTTAATGTGTATTTTAAAATTTTAATTTGATGTTTGTCAATTTTAATTTGATGTTTTATTTACATTTTATGTTTAACAATATTTATTTGATGCGTATTTATTTATTTTTATTTGATGTTTAATTATTTTCAGCGTTCGTTTCTTGAAAGACGGTCTTTCCAATCTAAAGTGCAAATTAGAAATAATGAAAATAAAAATTTTGGGTTGTATGAATCGGGTTATAAACTTTATAACTTCTACATATTGCATAATAAATTTATAACACTGCAACTAATACCTTTTACCCTTTATTATTCTAATAAAATCTCGTCTTTTCATAGCTTATGGAAAGACGGTCTTTCCCAAGATTTTGCCATATCTTTATTTGATATTTAATTTTATTATTTGTATTTGACAGTTTGAGAATTCGTCTATTGAAAGACGGTCCTTTCATAAGTCATGAAAAGACCAAGGTTTAAATTGTAAATTAGTAGAAATGAAGATAAAATTTTTGGGTTACATGAACCGGGTTATAAACTTTGAGTAGGTCTCCTGACAGGCGGCATGTCCATAAGCTTATGGACATGCCACTTATTTCTTACCTTATACACTGCATTTCTTAAATTACATACAAAATTTAAAAAATTTAAAAATATATTTTTATATTATATATTTTTATATTTTCACCTCCAAAACATATTATTACTTATTTTAACTTATAAAATGCAATATTTAAATTTTATAAAAAATTACAACATTTAAGGCAAATGCCCCTGGTGACTGTCCATAAGCTTATACAAAAACCGTCTTTCCTGAGATTTTCCCATAAACTTTAATACTACTACACGTTGCATAATAAAATTTTAATATTTTAAATTAGATATTTTATCTTTTATTATTCTAATTAAACTCTGTCTTTCCAAATCTAGAAATTTCTAGATTTGGGGTCTTAAGGTCAGGCCCAAATCTCCAGCCCAAACCCTCTTGATTCAAGTTGATGTGTGGTAGAAAAAACCCGAACATCCGGAACCAACCGTCGGTAGCTCCATTCACGTAGGCAAAACTGAAACCCATCTTCCGAAAACCCAAAACCTGAAAACTTGTCGGCAGCTCCATTGGCGACGGTGACTTCACGTGGATGACCTTCATCGTGCGACAGGATCCTTCTGGAACGGCGGCCTCCGCAGGTGACGTGACCTCATTCCTTACAGCGGATTCGAAGATTTCGACCGTGACACCCTTCCTTGACCGTGAGAGATTTCGACGGCAATGAACGACAGAAGAATTTACCGGAGCCCACGGCGAATTCCAACTCCAAATCGAGATCTCACGGCTAACTCCTACCAGAAAATTGAGCAACCACATGGCGAGTTCCAGGGGCAAATCGAGCTATCTCACGGCAAAACCCTATCGGCATATCGAGCCCGACGAATCCGACGACTGTAACGCGAGGAATCAGAGTCGGAACGACAGAGGCTTGGCGGGGAAGACGTGGGTTTTCCTATTTTTGTTATTTGCAAAGAGATGCCTGAACTTTTGTAGTATTTAGTATTAACCCCGAAAATAAAATATTATAACATTAACCCCAACAGTTAAGAAGCTATTATTTTATTTGTATTTTTCCCTTCGTCTAGTCTCGCGGAGACAAATTCTACTTTAAAATGGAAAAAATAAAGGGGCATCTTAAGAAAATTTAATCGGACTTAGCCTTATTGTATATTTTAATGTCTAATAGTTCTATGGAAAAGTTTTGGGAAAGACGGTATTTTCATGGCTTATGGAAAAATGAGGTTTAATTAGAATAATAAAAAGGTAAAATGTCTAAATTGTAACATTAAAAATTTATTATGCAACGTGTAGTAGTAATAAAGTTTATAACCCGATTCATAAAACCAAAAAAAATTATCTTCATTTCTTCTAATTTACACTTTCAACCAGTCTTTCCATGACTTATAGAAAGACCATTTTTCAAGAGACGGACTCTATTTCTATTTAGTATCATTTTCAAAACTATTTGATTGGATAATTTGATAGTTTAATACTCCCTGTGTTTTTTTAAGTTTGACATACTTACCATATTTATATATTTTTCTAAGTTTGTCACATTTCCTTTTATGGCAAAAAATACACCATTCTCAACCACTCATAAAACTTTTTAACTTACCAAAAAAAAAACATAAACATATGGTGCCAAACATAGTGAACAGAGGAGTATGTATAGATTGTGATTGATGATGTTTAGATTTTGATGGCTTTTTAATTTTTATTAAGCACAAATTTATGATTCATGTTGTTAGGTAGGAAATGTCATGTTTGTTCTTTCTAATTTTTTCTCTAGCAATAATTATGATTGTACGTATAATGTTTAGGTAGTCAGTAGTTTATGTTTATTTATAGAAAAAATAATATTTGAATAAAAATCAAAAATAAAAAAATAAATTTGAATAACCCAAATTTAGTTTGACCAAATATGGTTCGGTTCTTGGGTTTGGGTTTGTAAAAGGTCAACCCGATTAAACTGAAACAAATAAACCAAAATATTTGAAAATCGATTTGATGCCCACCCTGAAAGAAGACATGATTTGGTAAATCCTGACAAAAATTGGAATGACTTATGACAGCTTTAAAAGACTAAAACCATATCAAACCAAAATTTCTAATGTAACCTAAATGATGACCAAATTCATTATAGTAAATCAATCCAAATATTGGCTGAATTCTTGAATAAATCTTCATCATCTAAACTTACCAAATCTAGTTCAATCAGAACTAAATCTCCTAAAATTACAATAATTTCGAAGTTAGCTCTAAATGTGAGCATACTACCTCACTAAAAAAACCCTGTGATAAAAAAAGATAGTTCTAAAAAGCATGGACCAAAATAAAATGATATTCTAATACTCATATCACCCGCCCCGCCCCAGTGTTGGAACTACCGTAATCGCCACCATCAGTGTTGGAACTACCGTAATCGCATCTTCATCGATCACCTGTAAGGTCGGTATTCACAATAGGGACCACCGATACAATTATAAAAGTGTGAAAACTTTAATAGATAGATAAGTGGTGTAAATAGAAAGGATATTGGTATTTACATCCACCTGGTCAAATATGGATTGTGATATTCCATGTATCAATTGGATATGTCTCACGTGGAACGCCTATAAAAATGTAAAATAAATACACATATGATTTGTACAACCAGATTGATAATATTTAATCAATCTAAACAACTAAATCGAGTGATCATCACTAACACAAAAATTAAGTCTATCATGTTGAAGAATAATACTAATGTATTGAGATAAATCCACACTTATTAAAAAAATCAAAATCACTTGAAAAGGTTAGTGTTTCCGCGTCTCCCCAAGATTGAAAGATAGAGAAAAGAAAACTAAAAAAGGATTTTCACAGAGAGAGAAAGGGGAGTTGTGGCACACATGGTTTTGTTAGATGAGTTATATTGACTAGTTTATTGGTGTTGAATTTTATTTTTTGTAATGAGTTTAATTTATTAGTGTCGAATTTAGTCTATTAATGTTGAGTTTAATTTATTACTGCCGAAATGTGATGAAACTAAATCCAACCGAACTTGGCCTTAGAGTTAAAAGTTTTAAGTAGAAATTGAACAATTATAAATTTTAAGTTATTTATTCATTCATCAATACATTACATTGAAGTATTCATTACATCGTTCCACGTCATATTTAATTAATTTTATGTTAAAAAAATTCTACAACAATTTCAACTTAAAATTCATTACATTTATATAAAAATATATTATCGCACTTTATGAATAACATATATTTATGAAAAATGTATTATATTCATTTTTTTGGAAGTCAGTTTTATAAAATACACTCTCTTTGTCTCAACTGTATTTGCACTCTTTTTTGTCAATATTATCGAATCATGTTTGACCACCAATAAATTTACTACGTACACGATATATTAAAAATTGATATTTAGAAAATACCGGATGCAGAGAATCTAACAATATTTCATATGATGATATTGGTGTATATATAGTTATTGAAATTTATGATCAAACAAGACTTGAGAAGTTAAACGAAAAAAAAGTGCAAATCCAATTGGGCTAAAGGAAGTAGTTAATAAAATGCTAATGTTATATAATTTTTTTAAAAAAAATCAAACAAAAGAACTGTGTGTTGTATTAAATTTGTGGTTCATGAAATAAACTAAAAAAATCACGGTCTTAAGTTCAATTGCCACGAGCCCTAAATTTTTATTAAAACAATTACAAACTGGATTCTATTATAACCTGAGAAGTAAAAATGGAATTGACCATAAAACCAGAGAAATAGAGGAGAAGAGAAACTCTGCTGCAATGGCAGCTTCTTGTTATGTTCAACAATATGATTCCACATAATGAATAACCCAGAACCTTCCTAGAGTATATATCTGTAAACATCTCATCCCCTAACCTAAATTTACAACAAACTCCTGACTAACTAATGCCAACAACTATAACAAATACAACTGATTAGAGCTCTCATTCGTTGCTTCTCATCCCTTCAGCTATAGTTGACCTAATTATCCATTGCAATAGTCCATTTTACCCTCAGGCTTCATGCCAAACCACCCTCTTAAAATTAAGCATGTCCTCAAATTTGGAAGTTTAGAAATTGAAGTGAGATCATCTATGCATCTTCTCATGAGCTATCTTCTATCGACAGATTCTTCCACTGGATTAGCCATTGGATGACCTAATATGTTCCTCTTTGTTATTGCCTTCGTAGCTAAATTTTAGCAGGTTCCAATACTAACAATTCATCAAACTCATTATCAGGTATGTTAGTTTCATGATGAGGGTGATCTCCAACATACTTCTTCAGTAAAGGAACGTGAAAAGTAGGGTATACCCTGCTGGCCATGGGAAGTTCCAACGTACATGCAACTTCTTCGATCTTCTACAAAACTCTATAAGGACCGTAGAACTTCTGAGCTAGCTTTTGATTTTTCCGGTTGACCACATAGCTCTGCCTATATTTTTGCAGCTTCAAAAGAACCCAATCACCCACATCCAAGACTTTTTCTGACCTCCTTTTATCCGTAAAGTGTTCCATTCTAACTTGGGCTTGCTGCAAATGTTTTTTTAACAACTGATTCACTTGGTCTTGTTGTTGCAGGACATTAGCAGCAACTGAAATCGATACATCTATAAACTTACCACTGGTAATGACAATGGTTTAACTCCATAGAGAGCTTCGTGCAGAGTCATTTTTATACTAGAATGATACTAAGTATCATACCACCATTTTGTGGATGTCAACCATTCATTCCATGTACTTGGTTTGTCTCCACAGAAACAATGCAAATAGTTCTCTAAAACCTAATTTAACCTTTTAGTTTGGCCGTCCGACTGGGGGTGATAAGCTGAACTAAAGCTCTGTTTAATCCACATTAGTGTCATAAATTCCTTCCAAAATTGGCTTGTAAACAGCCTATCCTGATCCAAAATAATCTATTCATGGTTCCCATGTAATCAACAAACTTCATTGTAAATACCTTAGCTATTTAGGGTGCTAAAAAAGAATGCGCCAAAGCAAGGAAATTGCCATATTTAGTAAAGTGATCCACCACCACCAAGATTGCATTCTTGCCTTCAGATTCGAGTAGCCATTCCATAAAATCCATGTTGATTTGAGACCAAGGATGTACTGGTCTAGGGGTAGGTTTCAGCAGCCCCGGGGACAAGCAATGTTCGACCTTACTTCTTTGGCAAGCATCACACTCTTTGATGAAGGAAATGATTTCATCCTTCATTCCAAGCCAATGAATTAGCGATAAAATTTGTTTGATGGTTGTTGATTGCCCCGAGTGTCCTCCCATAGCCGAAGCATGCATAGCCTATATAATTTCTTTCCTAATCTGGTTTGAAGCCCCCACACAAATATTGTCATTTTTCCTCAACATCTCCATACCATATGAATATTCATCTTGGTTCACGAGATTGTTATGAGTTTGTACAACTGAAGCAATAAGTTCTTGACTAATAGAATCACCTTCGTAACTCTTCTCAATTTGAACCATCCATGTAGGTACCATGGCTGAGATGGAGTTCACTTGACACTGTAAAGATTTACTGCTCAAATCCTCATCCAAACCAGTTTCTTCAATGTAAAAATGACTTTCATAATTTCCTTGATCAATGTGTGGTGGTTCAATTATATTTAGTGATTCAGGCAAATTTGTTCCTTCTTTTGAATTACTCTGCTCGCTTCTATAATTCTCATGAACTGAGTTTGTAGCATGAAGTGAATCAACACTTATCTCAGTGATCTTCTTCCCATCTATTTGTTCTTCCTTGCAATGAGGCTTTCTGGATAGCGCATCACCTGCTCTATTTGTGTTGCCCGACTTATATTGCATTTCCAAATTCATTCCAACAATTAAGTCACCCACTTGTGTTGTAATGCCTTGGTTAATTTATGCTCGATCAAGTATTTAAGACTCCTATGGTTTGTCCTAATGATGAAGTGGTTTCCCACTAAATAATGACGCCATTTATTCACGGCCATAGCAAATGCAAGTATCTCCTTTAGATAAGTAGACAACCCTTTATTTTTCTGACAAAAAACCTTACTAAGAAAAGCAATAAGCTTTTGTTCTTGCATTAAAACAACTCTTATCCCCTTATCACATGCATCTGTTTCTATAATGAAAGGCAACTGAAAGTTAGGCATCCGTAAATCTGGGGCGGTGGTTATTGTTTGCTCGAGTTTCTCAAAAGCATCAATTGTTGCTACATCCCATGCAAAAGAGTCCTCCCTCAGTAAGTTGTGTAAAGGTTTACACATGATTCCATGGTGTGAAATAAATTGTCTGTAGTACACGGTGAGCCCTAAGAAACCCCTTAACTCTTTAACCATTTTAGGAATTGGCCATTTCAATATGCAATCAATCTTGCTTTTGTCCCTCTCCATTCCCTTTTCCGATATCACATGGACTAAGTATTCCACTTGATTTTTAGAAGAAACACATTTAGAGAGCTTAATAAACAGCCTATGCGGCTATAATATAGCTAAAACTGATCCCAAATGCTCACAATGCTCTTCCAAAGATCTGCTATAAACCAATATGTCATCAAAGAAGACTAACGCATATTTTTGGAGAAATTTACCAAATATATGATTCATGAGGCTTTGAAATGTGGTAGGGGCATTTGTCAACCCGAATGGCATGACAATGAATTAAAAATGGCCATAATTTCTCCAAAAATATGTGTTAGTCTTCTTTGATGGTATATTGGTTTATAGCAGATCTTATGAAGAACATTGTGACCATTTTAGAAAAGTATTTAGCACCCTCCAATTCATCTAACAATTCATCAATTATAGGTATGGGAAAATAATCATTCACAGTTGAATCATTTAGCTTCCTGTGGTCTATACACATCCTTCGAGATAAATCTTTTTTCTTAACTAGTACTACAGGAGAAGCAAAAAGGGCTGCTACTAAATTGTATTACAGGAGAAGCTCAAGATGCTATCTTCATCTTCTTTTATGCCCCGGACTCATTCAGTACGAATGTCAGTTTTCCCAAGCCTGCATTTTCTAAAATAGTTGTCCCTATTTTGATCCCCTGTAACTCCTTGTCAATGTCATTTCTGTAATCAGATTCTATATTAATAATTATTTTTCCATTCTCCACAACATAATTGTTCCACTCTCTTCCTTTCACCATGAATAATTTACTCTTCTTGCATTCTTGCACATGCAATTTTGTGTTCAAAATAACATCTCTCGGATCAGTTGATCCTTGAAATATCCAATGATAACCATAGCAATAGAATGAGATGTTTTGAGCTTCAAAATAAAAAGATAACGGACTAAAGCATTTCATCCAATCCACCCCAAGTATAATGTCCACACCACCCAGCTCCATCACCTTTAAATCAAAGATAAAATCATGATTCCCGATCCCCCAAAGCACTTGAGGACACATTCCAATTCCATATGATTGGTTGTCATCATCTGCAGTGATAAAGAAACTTCTCGCATGAATCATATTCAACTTTGCTGCTCAGACTAAAATGGGTCAATGAAACTATCAGCTGACCTTGTGTCCAAGAGAATACTAACCCCGAACCCTCTGAAAGTCCCAAACAAATGCAGGGTGTTAATTTTGGAACTTAAATCACTCCCCCCTTCCTCAATGATATTAATTATGGTTCCTCTTCCTCTAAACAGTCTCGTTTAACCACTTTTTCAACCAAAATTTCTCATTCACACGGTGTCTCACAACCCAAGATTTTATGTACCTGCTTATACTTACAAGAATGCCCGAGAGTAAACTTTTCTCCACCTTTAAAACTTAAATTGTGATCTCTCCTGTACTGTTGTTGACGTGGCGAAATTCGTTTAAATTTCTCACCCAAGCTTTTTCCCATTCCCATGTTGTCATTAACAGCTTTCATCTCTCCCATATTATGCTTCCAACCAGGCTTATCAACAACATGCTTATTAGCAATATAACCACCACTCCATTTAAGTATATCATTAGCAGACTCAGCGTTATTCAAGTTCTGGCCTGCAGGAACTGAACCCTTATGTTTCTTACTGAAGACTTATAAATTCAATTCTCGAAGACAAACCACCTCAATCATATCTTGCAAAGTTTCAGGTTTAAAAAGTTTAATCATAGGCTTTAATTCCTCTTTTAAACCGCTTACGAAACTCAACATAAAATATCTCTTAGATAGGTTAGGATGTTTACCAATAACTTGAGACCTCAATTCTTTGAATGCCTCCTGATATTCATGAATAGGTCATGTTTGATACAACTTGTTGAATTCCTCCACTAGATTGCATCCCCAAATTTTAGAGAACCCCTTCAAACCTACTTCACAAAACTCAGTCCAGTTCATGAATCTCCTAACTTCTCTCTCATTTTGTACCAAATTTCTGCCCTGCCTTCCAGATAAATCTCTATAGCTTCCACCCTTTGTGGATCAAATATTTGATAATAGTTGAAAATTTTATTACATTTTCTCAGCCACTCCACCGGTCTATCACCATTGAATATACTAGCTCAATTTTTGGCTGATTGTTTCCAGAACTTAACCCAATCTTGTTCCTCCAATCCTCTCATGGATCATTTGAAATTCTCAGATTATGAATTACATGAGCATTGCATCTAGGTTGAAAACTAGATGAGTGTGCTTTCATTTCTCCCACCTCTCTGCTTCATGAAGAACTCTGGTTCGATTTCTCCGCTCCATCTTCCTTGCCTTTATCCTTCCACATCACCAAAAGCATCAATCTGATTTCTTCGAACTTTTTATCGTTATCTGCAAGCCGCTCCTTCACCTCCAATCTAAAATCTTTCATTGAAGGCTCCAATTTGCTTTAATTTTTGCAGCTCAGTTCCAAATTTTTCCCCAGCTCATCCATTGATTTGTTGAAATGAGTTTCCACATCCTTGATGTGATTTTCAAAAGTTCTCGATTGAGTGCTTTCCGCTATTGACGCCGGGAAGCGTTCGCTCTGATACCAAATGTTATAACCTGAGAAGTAAAAAATGGAATTGACCATAAAACTAGAGAAATAGACGAAAAAAGAAACTCTGCTGCAATGGAAACTTCTTGTTATATTCAACAATATGATTCCACAGAATGAATAACCCAGAACCTTCCTATAGTATATATCAGTAAACACCTAATCCCCTAACCAATTCACAACCAACTCCTAACTAACTAATGCTAACAACTATAACAAATACAACTGGTTAGAGCTCTCCTTCATTGCTTCTCATTTCTTCAGCTATATTTGAACCAATTATGCATTGCAATAGTCCATTTTACCCTGACGCTTCATGGCAGATTCCCGTAATTCATGTTTGAATAGCCCATTCAGGCCTTGACTGTGGTTGAGCTTTAAGAAGGCTCGTGCCGTAGGTTATATGTCGGGCTATATTGGACTGCCCAATTAGATTGTCAACTCTTGCAACTTACAAGAAGAACTTAAAGAAAAGTGCATGCATAACCCTACCCGATTTACACGAGTTCAAATATAACATTTTGATAATTAAAAGTGCAAATATAAACCTGGATAGTAAGTATAAGGGTAAATATAACTCATTCTGGAAGTTTAGGCCAAATCTGATTGAAAAGATGATTTTACCCCTTTAAAATACAAATATATAAAAAAGATAAATCGACTATTATACCCCTGATCCAAACCCATTTCTGCCCACATTTTTCTTCCCTTTTTTTCCTTTGCTGCTCACCCATGCTTACCTTTTCTTCTTCCATAATTCAGATCAAAATTTCACCAATTTCACCACTCACATGACGGAGCTAATGTTGGTGGAGGGAGAGAGGGGGAGCTGCCGCCGTTGGTGTCAGCGACGGTGAATTCAATGTCGACGATGAGACAGTTGGGTTTGGGGGCAATGGAGCGGGAGCACCGGCGATGGCAGAGTTGGGTTTGGGGCGATGGGGCGAGAGCGTTAGCGATGGCAGAGTCGGGCTTGGGGGCAATAGGGCGGGAGGGTCGGCGGCAGAAAGCTAGGGTTATGGGCGATGACGTTTTGGAGTTGGGGGAAGATGGAGATGATGAGATTATGGAGCAAAGGATTGATTTTTTGAAATAGGGGGTCGGGTGGTTGCAGGGTGGCTGGGCAACAGTGGTGGGGGCGGGAGGTGGTGGAGGGTTGGCTGGCAGTGGTGGTGGGGCGCGCTGGGCAAAAGTGGAGGGTTGGCTGGATAATGGTGACAGGGTGGTTGGGCAGTGGTGGCCACGGGTGGAAGGTGGTGGTCGGGGGTGGAAGCTGGAAAGTGGAGGGCTGGCTAGGCAGTGGATGCTAGGTAGCTGGGTAGTGGTGGTGAGGTGTGGAAGGTGGTGGAGTGTGGTAGGTGGTGGCCAGTGATGGTGGCGGGGGAGGAAGGTGGTGTCCGGGCGGGGCTGGGTGAGTGGGTGATGGTGGTGGTGGAGCGGCGGCAAACTGATGGCGGAGAAGGTGGCAACAAAGCCGATGGAGGTAGAGTGGCATCGACGAAGGCGCGTCGATGAAGGTGGTGAAGCAGTGGCAGTGGTGGTGGTGGCTGAATAGCGGTGGGGCAAATGATATATTTGTCTTTTAATTTTTTTATTTGGTCCAAAGGGCATTTCGATTATTTTCGATCGGTCAATGGTTGGAAATAACCACTCTTTAGGGTCATATTTGCACTTTCATTTAGTAGTTTTGATTGTTTTTGGACTAAAATTTTTCCCATGGTTATATATACACTTACTAAAGTATATGTTTGTATATATCCCAAGAACGTCAAGTATGATGTTCACTAGTGACACTTCAACGACAAAGGATCAAAACAATCTTTTGTTATATAATTATTAGAGTGGGTCTCCTGACAGGCGGTCTGTCCATAAGCTTATGGACGGACCACTTATTTCTTACCTTATACATTGCATTTCTTAAATTACATACAAAATTTAAAATTTTTGAAAATATTTTTTATATCATATATTTATATATTTTCACCTTCAAATACATATTATTACTTGTTTTAACTTATAAAATGCAATATTTAAATTTTATAAAAAATTACAACATTTAAGTCAAATGCCATGAGGACTGTCCATAAGCTTATGGAAAAGCCGCCTTTCCTGAGACTTTCCCTAATTATTATACCTTGCATAAATGAATGGTTTTCAAATATTTGCATCATTAACTATTTTAAAATTCAAAATATTGGATGAATATTGGCAAATTATATCTTACCCCTGGTGTACGGTTCAGCGTGTTATCCCCGGTATACTATTTTAACTCAAATACATTGATAATAAATATTCCTAAAGTATCTCCTAAAATAATAGAGAGTAAATAACTATTTTATAACCATTGTTAGTACTGATGATACAATAAATATGGTATGTGGTACCGTATACGATTTGATAAATGTTCATTTATTTTTATTTCTATTAAAACTTACTTTGAAGTCCAAATAAGAAATAACATGGAAAGAAAAGGAAAAGTCTCAGGAAAGACGGCCTTCTTTTTTTAATAAGAACACCCGAAGGTGAGGGATATGTACTGGGTTCCCCAGGCCCTGTAAACCGATCAGAACAATTTACATCCAGAGTATTATGGTTTCCTGAAACCATTGTGGCAACAAGGTTGCCTCCCAAAAGTCCTAACACTACCTATAATGAGTCTCTATATAGACAACTTATACAAAAGTGACTTGATCTGTAATGAAGTTGCGATCCAAAGAGAGAATCTCCACCCCTCGTGTTAATTCTCTCCTTTGGCCAGGCAACTTCAATAACAGATGGTCTATGATTAGCACAATAATCAAAATATCCAGAAGTAGGAGTGGAAAGTGTGAGGTGCCCAAGATTTGGTAGCAGCAGTTGGATTTCTAGGATGCTGGAAAGAAGACGGAGCAGCCAGGGGACAACAGCTCCTATGATCTCAGTATGCGTGCAAGTATTCCATGAGTTGCTAAGATCTGCACAGAGAAAATATCTACTATCAGCAGTAGATAAATGTTATGGACAGTCCTCAGGGGCATTTGACTTAAATGTTGTAATTTTTTTTATAAAATTTAAATATTGCATTTTATAAGTTAAAACAAGTAATAATATGTATTTGAAGGTGAAAATATAAAAATATATGATATAAAAAAATATTTTCAATTTTTTAAAATTTTGTATGTAATTTAAGAAATGCAGTGTATAAGGTAAGAAATAAGTGGCCTGTCCATAAACTTATGGACAGACCGCCTGTCAGGAGACCCACTCGAAAGAAAATATTACTTGAGGTTACAATGATTTTATGTTTCTGTATACTAATTTTTTTTACCAATATTTGATCCGTCGCAACTTTTAATTCTTACATAAATATAAAATTGATACCCATCGGTTGAACTATTGATTAGAAATGATAATACAATGTACGATAGAGTAAGATGTAAAATTTTGAAGTCACAGCGCATTAAAATCAATCCCGTCCTTATTTTTTTATGGATAATAATGGTATTATGAGCAGGTCACATGCCATTTAATTTTTACCTTATACACTATATTTTTTAAATTCATATCAAATTCAGAAATTTTAAAAATTTTTTATATTATATATTTTTATATTTTCACATAGGGGCAAATTCTTGAAAAAGACGGTATTTTCATATGCTTATGGAATAATAAAAGACGTGATTTAATTAGAATACTAAAAGGTAAAATATATTAGTTGCAATATTAAAAATCTAGTATGCAACATGTAGTAGCTATAAAATTTATAATGCGGCTCATGCAACCCTAAAATGTTATCTTTATTTCTTCTAAATTACACTTTAAACCTTGGTCTTTCCATGACTTATGGAAATACCGTGTTTCAAGAGACAGACTCTTTTTCACATTCAAATACATATTATTACTTGTTTTAACTTTAAAAATATAATATTTAAATTTTATAAAAAATTACAACATTTAAGTTAAAAGCCACTGTGAACTGTCCATAAAGTTATGGAAAGACCGTCTTGAGACTTTCATTAATATTATTTACTAATAAAGTAATCTTCCGTATTTACAATTAACTAGATTTTATTTTAAACAATTTGATTGTTAAAAAGAATAATTCATAATTAATGTGGCTAATTGAATGATTTGACGTTTATTTTTATTGTAATGAGTTTTTATATGAAAATCTTATAAAGTATATTTCAGAATATATTAACATTAATAAATCATAAAAGTCGTGTTTTAGATCGACTAACTGTTAGATGGGATAATTTTATAATTGATGTAAGGCAATTTGGTATTTGTTCTTTACTTATTGCAACTGGGTTTCAATAGCTTTGAAAAACTTTTAAAATGTATTGAAATTTATAAATAATTATATTTTAACTCTAAAAACAATTGAAACAAGATTTTTTAATAATTGATCTAACTGTTTGTCGGTTTAAGACTTTCTCTTAATAATTTGACCTTAAAATTTACATGATAAATGACCGTTGGCTAATTTGACAATAGATTCTCTCTTAAACTATAATTAAAATTATAGTTCGTCATTTGAAAGACGGTATTTCCATAAGATATAAAAAGACCAAGGGTTCAAGTGTAATTTTACAATAAAAAATGAAAATCTCACAGGTCAAAATAATTGAAATCCAAGTCAAATTCGAGTGATAACATATTTGAGTAAGCTCACGTACCTACTTAAGGTGGAACCTCACTTTTTCTTTTTTCCCAAATCTTCCATCAGCTAAAATTCATTAATTTTTTTTTTATGATTTAATGTTTATGTTTAAACCTAAAGTTATAACATTTTACATTGAACAATTTTAAAATATATTTAGAATTTACATATCAGAGAAGAAGAATAATAACAAAAATCACAAACTCTTCTTTTAGGTAGCCTAAACTTTAGGTCGGGGTTTATTCTGCAATTATTGTAAATTTTAAATTGGGATGGAGTTTTTCATAAATTTGCTAATAAATTTAGGGGCCTACTGTGCAATTATAAAAGTATTATATATAACCAAAATTTCAAAAAAATCATTTCCTTCCTCCCCTCTCTTCCGGTCTGAATCTTGTAACCGCTGCCAACCACCACCGTTCCGCCGCCGCATTTCTTCTTCTTCGGCTGGCATTGCGACGGAGCTAAAACACCTCACCGGCGTAGCAATTACAACTCACTGTCGGAGCTAGGGCGACGTCACGATTATCACCGACGAAGCTAGTGCCGTGCGAAACTCCCGTTGACGAGAGGATTAAGGATCAATTTTTTTGCTAAGCTCCCATGCAAAGCTCCCTAGGCGACCGTTGTTCGATCGATTATGGCAATGGAATTGAGGATTGACGATGGCGGCGAAGGTTGAAGAAGAACGACGTTGATTCGTAGTGATTCTCCAGCAAACCGGAGGGGTCTTCCGTTGGTGACGAGCAACAACCGCAAAGAGATGAGGTATCTTCTCCGATTTGACAAAGCTTCATTGTAGGGCAAATAGGAGTGGCGCTGCGACGACGAGGCCTGGCATTGCGACGACAAAACATTCTGCTTTTTCCGTTGAGGCTCGTCAGATCTATGCGCTCGGTGAAGAAAGACCGCGTGCAGACGGTGGCGACGGACGGAGGCTGAGCTTCGGTGTCTGAGAGGTGAGGTTTAATACCGTGTTATTAATTTTTTCAAAGACTTGCTGAGGTTTAATAATTACTTGACCAAGCTTTTTGTCAACAAAGTTTGTTTGGTCCAGTGGTTAGTACTGTTGTTGTCAAGGTTTGAGTTCTCGGGATCGAGTCTCGGTACGACTTTTATTTTGAAAAATTTATGTTCTTGGTGTATATGCTGAAATTTAATATTATTTGACTGAGTGTATCTTCAATGAGAGTCTACGGTGTAGTTCTTATTGCTCTATGCTTTGAGGTTAGGGACCTTGATTCAAATCCCACTAGGTCATTTTTATTGAAGAATTTTTATTCTTGAGGTACTGTAGTCTTTTGTTGATATTCGTAGCTTTTTTTTCCTCTCATTCCGATTTTTTTTATTATTTGGGTGAGGTTTGATTAATATGAGTTGATGTTTTTGCAAATTTTTTGGGTAATATGGATTGATATTTGTAGTTTTAATTTTTTTCTCATGTTGATGTTTTTCATTTTCCGACTGAGGTTTTGGTAATAAGAGTTGATGTTTGAAGTGTCTTTTTTCTTATGTTGATGTTTTTCATTTTTCGGATGAGGTTTTAGGTGTTAGGAGTTGATGTTTGTAGTATTTTAAAATAAAAAAATCGTTGATGCTTTTATGATTTTCAGAGTGAATAATTTATACTCTTGAGGTACAGTAGTTTTTTTTGTTGATGCTTTTAGTTTTTGTCTCTCATGTTGATGCTTTTCATAATCTATAGGGCAAACAACTTCAGGGCCCCCTGAACTTCCTCCATTTTACCCTTTTAGTCCCTTTTTTTTTTTTGAATACTTTTGGCCCCACAACTAACAAAGGTGCTGAATCGTTGTCCTTCCGTCTGGTCAAAGCGTCAAGTTCAATCAAAACCGTTAAATTTAAGGGCAATGGTTATTTCACAATTTTCCTTTTCCATTTCTCTTAAATTGTGAAAATTGTGAAATGACCATTTTGCCCTTAAATATAACAGTTTTGACTAAACTTAACGCTTTGACTGGACGGAAGGGCAACAATTCAGCACTTTTGCTAGCTGAGGGGCCAAAGTATTCAAAAAAAGATAATGGACTAAAAGGGTAAGATGGAGGAAGTTCGGGCCCCCCTGAAGTTGTTTACCTTTTTTATATGAGTTTTATGTTATATGAGTTGATGTTTGTAATTTTTTTTTGATGGTATGGTTGATTTTCTTAATAGTTTTTTCCCCTTATGTTGACGTTTTTCATTTTTTGGGTGGAGTTTAGATGATAATAATTGTTTTTAACTTTTGGGTGATATAAGTTGATGTTTGTAGTTTTTTTTTAAAAAAATGATAATTTAGCTTTGTTGATGTTTTCATGATTTCCAGTTGATTTTTTATTACTCGTAGCCGACGTTTTTTTCCCAATTTTTTGTTGATATATATATATATATATATATATATATTGTTGTTTTATTTATATTTTTTGCTGCGGTATTTTAGTTGATATTTTATGATTTTTTGAGATTCTGCTATTTTTTGCTGTTGTTGCTGCATTTTTTAATTGATTTTTTGCATTTAAATTGTTTTTGATTTTTTTTTGCGGATCGCAGGTGCGCGGAAAAAGGATGGTAAAAAATTGGACAAAAAAACTCCTGAAAAGTTATTAGCGATAGGTCCCTGTAAAATAATTAGAGACATGTCCTTATAAAATTGTTAGAGATAAGTTAATAATGGGTTAGAATATTTTTAGAATTGCTCAAAGACCCATACCTAAAGTTTGAACTATCTAAGAGGAGACCATCTCAAAATATTTAACTAAAAATGAAAACAAGTTACATATAACTTACAAGTACAATGTACTATAAATATATAATGTTTCTAACCAAGATTAAATGTTTCACTTACCATTAAACATGAGTCTATCTCTTGAAAGATGGTCTTTTCATAAGTTATGGAAAGACCAAGGTTTAAAGTATAAATAAGAAGAAATTAAGATAAAATTTTCGGGTTGCATGAACCGGGTTATAAATTTTATAACTACTACATGTTTCATACTAAAACTTTAATATTGCAACTAAGACCTTTTACCTTTTATTATTCTATCAAACCCCGTCTTTCCATAAGCCTATGGAAAGACCGTCTTTCCCAAGACTTTGCCATTAAACATTTACAAAATTCAAATATTTGATATTTCTACCGGATCTTTCACTCTGCAATGGAAAATAAGATTTTTCCCAATACTTTCTATAGTTATTAAAATCGAATAGATAATCTACAATTTTTTGAAAATTTGAAAAAGGAGCTTTGTGTTTGAGCCCGCACAATTCTATTTGGTATTTATTCGCCCGTCTTTTCCTCAACCATACTTTTCCACCTGGCGCGTGGATCACGCGCCCCCGAGAGTGGTTTTTATACGGAGCCACCCAAAGCGTAAAACTCAAAATTAGCCCACTGTGAGAGAGAGTGTGTTTTTTTGAAAGGAGAGGAAAAGATAAAATAAGAGATCGCACAAACACACTACCGCAACCCTCATTTTCTCCCTCGCCGGCATTCGGCCGAGATAATTTAAACCGAAACTTTTCACGCTTTTGCGAAGACGACGAAACCGACGCCGGCGACCTCTCGCTTTTTCCACAATCGCTGTTTCCGTTCGCCGTGCTCATTTACTTTGCCTGGCGGGGCTTCGCCGAAACGCCCGGGGGCGGACATTTGGTGACGGCGGCGGAGCTGCGGTTGCGTTTTGACGGAAATGTCGACGGAGGACGAGAAGTTGTTGAAGGAGGCGAAGAAGCTGCCGTGGGAGGATAGGCTGACGCATAAGAACTGGAAGGTGCGGAATGACGCCAACATCGACCTGGCTGCCGTTTGCGACTCGATTACCGATCCTAAGGACCCTCGCATCCGCGAATTTGGTAAGCTAAGGTTTTGAATTCCTTGCTCGAGATCCGGTTGGTGCTCGATCCGGCTTCAATTTTGTGTAAGGCGAAGGATTATCTCGGTGGATCTTAGGTTTCTGAATTCTTTTATTATTTGAATTCTGTAGGGCCGTTTTTTAGGAAAGCTGTGGCTGATTCAAATGCTCCTGTACAAGAGAAGGCGCTGGATGCCCTTATTTCTTATCTGAAAGCTGCGGACGCTGATGCCGGGAGGTAGATTGTATTAAATGTTTTGGCATTGGTTCTGAGTACTTAGTTAGGCGCTTGCTGCTAATGTGCCGTGGGCTATTCATTTGGAAGGTATGCTAAAGAGGTATGTGACTCAATAGTTGCGAAATGCCTGACGGGAAGGCCAAAAACGGTTGAGAAGGCACTGGCGTCATTTTTACTCTGGGTGGAGCTAGAAGCTGTTGATGCCTTTTTGGTATGTATCGATTGCTCAATTTTATGCCTTTTGGCTGTTTTTATTCTCCTATAGTTGGTTTAGTGTGAGGATACAAGGGTAAAGTGGATCAAATGCTGTTTTATTGTCTTTGCTTTGCATGGAACTCAGAGAGGATAATGCTTGTCTTGAGGTCTGTAATTGGCATATTACTAAATTGAATGTCGGGTTACAGAGTTTCCAGCAAGTGATTTCTTTTTAAATTTTGATGCGACAGGAAGCTGTAATCTCTGTTCTCTCTACATCTCTTAACAGGGTGTATGTTGCATTTTGTTTTCGCCTTGAGCTTTGCTCAACTCAGTCAGGTTCTAGAAATAAGTGCTATTCAGTTGTTTCCCCCTAACAATTTTCTTCGAGAAGTTTGAAGCGATTTCTGTGGAAGTCTTCCTTGTATGCAATAAGTGAACTCATGCCTCCTTTACTCATAGGTTTGCTTGATACTTTATCCTTGAACCTGGTCTATGAATGAAATGCAAATGCATTGATTTACAGTGGTGATGTCACAACCCAGTTTTGTTTAATACCTTAACTTTTGATTAAATCTTCTTACTCATTCACATTAGAATGAAAAACGATTGAAAAGAGAAGCAGTTCTACATTGATGAGGAGAGTGCTTTGATGTTCATTAGTCACGGGTTGGGAGTGGAAATGGATTGGTTTATACAGGTTACTAACACAGTCTGGTTAGCACATTTGACGGCATTTCCTATTTTCATATCTGGTTGAGCATTAGGTGGCTTAGCTGGGGAACGAATTTCTTCATGCCCATTCCTTTACTCTAATGCAAGCTTGAGCAGCACATTCAGAAATGCTGCTGGATAAGTCTTCTTATTGGCTATGATTGATCAAAGCAGTTGATGGCTAGTTAATATGGGTCAAAGGAGTACTAGTGTCTAGTGCTTATGGCGAGCAGGTGGATCACAAAGGCCTATAGTATCTTTAAAAACTTTGAAGTCACTCCATTTGAAATTCGTATTAGTAAAAAGATTTGATGTGGCAGGACTATGCTGATGAAGATTAATTGTTATTGAGATCAATTATTGATTTTGTTTGAAGTGGTCTGTTGGAGGAGCGTAGTGGTCGAGTTTTATAGAATTGTTATATGACTTTCCACATAGCATAAAACTGAAAAAAATAGTCCTTTTGGGCCCGTAAGACTTTGTTTCCTGGGGTAGCTGATGGATCTTGTGTTTTATCATTTATGAAACTCAAGGTGATTTCCTCGAATGGTACATGACTTCTAATGAGTTTCATTTCATTATTTTTCTTATTTTTATTAATTTTGTGATAGATGACTGAATGCAAAGTTTCCGCTGCATTTTTAAAATGTGTCGAACACATATTATTTGCATAATGTAATAAAGATTTATGTTAATGGAAACTCACCTTCTACATTAAGACTTACAAAGACTTTGTTTTGTAGGATGCCATGGAGAAAGCCATAAAACACAAAGTTTCTAAAGCAGTTGTCCCTGCGATAGATGTAATGTTTCAGGCTCTAAGGTATGGAAAGTATGCAACAAGTATCATTATTTACAGGTTCTTTAACCATTGGCGTCTGACAGAACTTTTGTCTTTTGTCTACAAAAATCAACTAGTGAATTTGGCTCCAAGATTTTGCCACCTAAAAGAATTTTGAAGATGCTTCCTGAACTCTTTGATCATCAAGATCAAAATGTACGCGCTTCTTCTAAAGGCTTAACGCTTGAGTTGTGTCGTTGGATTGGGAAAGATGCAGTAAAGTCTATTTTATTCGAGAAGATGCGGGATACCATGGTATGTTATTTTTCTAATTAACATGTATATTTATCCCTCCAATATCAATGAGTTTATGCATCTCACTTTTTGTGTTTCTTAAATTCAAGAAAAAAGAGTTAGAAGCAGAGCTGGGGAATGTGACAGGGATGGGAAAACCAACCCGGAAAATACGGTATATGATTCTCTCAGAAGAAATTGAAAATTGTGAATGAGAAATTTATGGTTGCCATACGCTTTTGAAATGACCTTTTTGGCTGCAGTTTGTTAATGTAGTTCCCTAGCACCATGTCATTTCCTTAATAGGTTTTAATTTTCAATGACCTTAAATAGATCTGAACAAGACAAAGAGCCGGAACCTGAAGCTGTTTCTGAGGCTGTAGTGTCTGGTTCTTCGGAAGATGCTATTACCGAAGGTATACATTATAATTTGCTGAACATGAACCTGTTATATCATTTGTCATTTTGGTTGAGATAATAAATTAATTATTATGTGATTTATTTCCCAGTGTTAGTATTGTTAATATCCAGTCCAAGGTTGGCAGAAAATGACTGTTGTATCTTTTAATTACTTTGCCTGGTCCTCACTTTTCTCCTTGTCAGTTCATCAGGAGATAGATGAGTATGAACTTGTTGATCCAGTTGATATATTGACACCTCTCGAGAAGTCTGGGTTTTGGGACGGAGTGGTTGGTTTTCTTTTCTTGCTCACCTCGTCTATGTGCACATTTTATCCTGTTTACTTGCTCTGTGTAGCATTTGAATGGAAAATAATCTATGTTTCTGATATTTAGAAAGCTACCAAGTGGTCAGAGCGGAAAGAAGCTGTTGCTGAGTTAACCAAGCTTGCGTCAACCAAAAAGATAGCTCCTGGTGATTTCACTGAGATATGCCGCATACTTAAGAAGGTATACACCTGATTTTTTAAATAAAAAAGAATTCAGGTCTCAATTCTCTCTGCTCTCGTCATCTCTAAATAGCTTTTTTGACCTGGTTTGTTTCAACGGCTGTTTCGCCCATTTCTCTGCTATGAACTTTGTTGGTTTTACTGCACTGGTAATGCATTACATCAAAAGAGGAGGTCTCCTTAGAAGCACTTTAACTTTTCACTTATACACTGCATTTGTTAAATTAAACACTAAATTTTAAAAAGTTAGATATTGTACTTTTTAATTTTATTTTTTTATATTTTCACATTCAAGTAATTATTACATGTTTTAACTTTAAAATACAATATTTAATTTTTTTGAAAAATATTATTTTTAAGGTAAAAAGTAAAGTGCTCTATCCATAAGCTTATGGATAGGCTACCTTTCCTGTGACTTCCCCATATCAAAAACAGTGATATGAGTTGAGGGTTTTTTTCACATCAAATGTCACACTCAGTTTGCTTTAAAATTTCTTGTCTTTTATTTAGTATTTTGGCTTTGTTCACAATGTTATTCTGTGGGTGTCGATTTTTGTGCTTTTGCTTGGCTTTGACTATGAATATGTTACTTTCCTTGCTAATGCAAAATATTGTATTGGTAGTTGTATAAGTATATTTGAAATGGTAAAAAATTACTCTAAAAATAGAGAAATTTTTGCATGTAAATATTGTTACAATTGAATCTGACCTGAATTTATGATGAAATCTCCAGCTTATTACAGATGTGAACATAGCTGTAGCGGCTGAAGCAATCCAAGCACTCGGGAACCTTGCAAGTGGATTGAGAACACATTTCTCTGGGAGCTCTCGTTTTCTTTTACCTGTTTTACTGGTAATGTTTTAATGCATATAATAATTAACTTAAATAATTGATTAAAACTGGAGGCTCTTCACATGTTCCAGTGGACAGTGTGCAGTTTCAGTCAATAGGAGTTATATGATAAATATTTAATACTTGTGTTGCTGGAATCTCTGTGAGGATGTCTTGTATTTTTGTGTCTACTATACTGGTTAATGGTATTATATCCTATTTGTCTTGTATTGACGCATGTTTACTGACTTTGGTTGATGGGATTATATCCTATTTCATCGTTTCCGATGGGAAAGAACTTAAGGAAAAATTGAATTAAAAATGATTTTGACATTATGCATGACCAATTATAGCAATGATGCAAATTAATGATTGCATAATGCCATAATCTCAATATTGTGAATGAGCTATGCACTAGTATCTGTAAGGATGTCTGCAGTCTGTAAAGCAAGATTGATATGAATAGACTCACTCTTCACAGGCTATGTGCAGTTCCCCCCAGATGTTGTAGGACCCTTAGATTTTGTTGCTAAATTTAAGTTCTTGCAGTGCTGATATTCATATAAACTTTTAAACTGTTCCAATGATGTTTATATGAAATGGATGCTGTAATCTTTGAATCACCAAGAAAGCCATTCCAGCTCGAGTAAAGCAGTTGACGGTTTACTTGTATGTGAGAAAACATTAATTGTTCTAAGCAATGATTTGAGTGGTGTGGTACCCAACTGTACTAATGCTTGTTGAATTCAACTCAACCTTTTGTTTATGCTCTTTCTATCCTCTCAGCATTGGTTTGTTGTATTTTACTCACCTTGCATGCTACGTTATTATTTTCTTCTCATTACCAGGAAAAACTGAAGGAGAAAAAACCTACTATGGCAGAACCCCTTATGCAAACTCTTCAAACAATGCACAAATCAGGGTGCTTAAATCTAGCAGATATCGTTGAAGGTAGGTTTTGTTATCACACAGAAGGGAAAATAATGTTACATTTTATACTCTTTGATATTTCAGAAGCAATTATTACTTGTTTTAAGGTCATTGGGATCTGAATTGTGCTTCTCAGCTCTGTGGGCTGCTACTCTCCCCATCCCCTCTTAATTTTCAACCCATCTCATGTCTTTTCTACTCTCCCCGTCCCCTCTGAGACTTTCAGAAGTAAAAAATGTGTGACTATAAAATTTCAATGATGTCATGAGAAAGGAGAAATGTATTGAAGATATAAGCCATGAGAAATGTGTCATCGACTTCAAAAACTGAGAGAAACCTTAAAAAGGGACATCTGGAGTAATTAAAATTAATGAACTTGTATTGAATATGGAAATTTCAGCAAATACTGGTTTTTTTGTGCTCTAGGTGAGTAAGTTATTTGAAATAGTTCCAAGGAGTTTTTTCTTCCTCCTGTATCCCCATGCAAGATTCATGACAGGCATATAGTTTTTTTTTTGGTTCAGAGTCTAGTAATGGTTTTAATGTTAGTTTACTTGTGTTATTCTGTAGTTAAGCCTGCCAATTTAGCTCTTTAATTTTCAGTATGTCCTCTGGCTTGTTCTTACGGTGTAATACCTGGATTGTAACTAGGGGTGTTAAAAAATACCCGGCTCGGTTTAAAATAACCAGGCACCTTTTCATTTTTCAGGGCCGGGTACCCGGCCCGGAAATTTTACATTTTAATGGGTATCTGGTGGTGGCCGCAAATGCTATTTTTGGGTACCTGGGATACCCTGTAAAATTCAAATATATTTAATTAATTTTAGTATTAAATACTATTTTCTACATATCTACTCCAATTTTTAGTTGTTCATACATGTGTATTATTAATTATTAAATGACGTGAATTAGCATAATATTCAAGTGCTAAATTTTCAGTTCTCTTGCAACCTCAAATCTTCAATCGTTCCTTTTGAGTTTTGTCCATTCTCTTTCAGTCTCAAATATTCCATTGGGCCCACAGTGACAACCTTATTTAGCCGTACGCCCAATTGAAATATTTTACATTTGGTTTTCACAAATTTCATATCAAACTTTCATAACCTCTCCACTAAATAAAAAAAAATTAACACAATGATTTTTTCTCGTCATTTCAGCATATTTTGTTAACTTCATCCAAACTAGGGGATGATGATGATGATTACGGACTTGTTACTCTTACACTCCTAGTGAATATATATACTGAATTTTTAAATGATAAAAGGTGATAAATAATTGTACAAAAAATGTCATGATCAGAATTCAATTGTTTAACTACATTGCCTTCATCGACGTGATGTTTTTCTTGCACTAATACAAATATATGTAATATGATGAAATACTAATTTATCTCAAAAATTTAAATTTTAAACGGGTCAATGGGTAACCTGTTACCCGGCCTGATCAATGCTTGTACCCGCAATGCGGGTCCCCTGTTTTTTGGGCCGGGCTGCATTTTCAGCTACCCGCACTTGCTGTACTCGCATTTGAACACCCCTAATTGGAACTCTTTGAAGCCTGATTTATCAATTTTCGGTGCGAGGGGGTTAGGGCTTGGGGGGGGGGGGGGGAGTTTCTCAATGTACTTTAGTTGCCTTTTTATTAAGGTTGGTAATTCTCTGCGACTATAGTTGTATTTATTTATGTTTTTACTGATTAGATCTGCATGTTTTTGCAGATATTAAGGTGGCGGTGAAAAATAAAGTCCCTCTTGTGCGGTCTTTGACATTGAACTGGGTCACATTTTGCATTGAGACAAGTAACAAGGCTGTCATCCTAAAAGTGCATAAGGAATATGTGCCGATATGTATGGAGGTAAGAGAGTTATGAATCCATTCTTAAGTTTTCTGCAATTTCTGGGATTACAAGTTTGCTGCTAAATTGCAACATAAGTTTGTTTTGCTTTGCATTCTAGTGCCTTTGTGTAGTTCTGCCAGAAAAATCCAGTCTTTCCTCTGTTCCACTGTTTTCTCTTTTAATCATGTTAAACTCTTAGTAAAATTAAGGGTCCCATAATTTTCTCTTATAATCATGATTTAGATCATGCACTTTAGGGAAAGTTGATATTTAGATCATGCATGTTAGGGATGTATCCGACAAGATGTAGCATGTTAATATTATTTCTCATTTATCAATTAAATTTGTTTGTCAAAGTTTACTTATTTTTACATCCAAAGGACTTATGTGAAGAAAACTCTGAGATAGAAGGCGTAGAATGTAGTTTCGGGGTACTTTTTTAATTGCGAACATTATATGCTTACTGGTTGAAAAATATAAGCTCACGTTTTAGAGTTCTTTCGACTGTAGTATAGTTCTGTTTTGACACAGTAGTCTACCCCCCATGTTAGAACCATTTATTAGTTTTTTTGTGGCTATTCTTTCTAGATTTATGTGATTATCATTTTTCTTGACGTGAAATTATTCGAGTCTCGCAGTCACTAAATGATGGAACACCCGAAGTTAGAGATGCGGCATTTTCCGCTTTAGCAGCTATAGCTAAGGTACCTCTTTCTTTTCCTGATGTTCAACTTTTGTAGTCAACTAAGGCTTTTCACCACCAATATTTTCCACTCTTAATTTTTTATAGCATATTATTCTTTCTAGATGGTTGGCATGAGACCCTTGGAGAAGTCTATTGAGAAACTGGATGATATTAAGAAAAAGAAGCTGTCAGAGATGATTGGTGGACCTGATGGGGATCAAGCAGCAGCTTCCAGTTCAGGTCTGAAATGACTGTTATAGTTTAGTTTCTCTCTCGTGGCTTTGCTTTACCCTCTTAGGTTATTTCCGGTTAACTTATGTGTTGATTATTTTTGCTTGCAGCTGCGGTTTCAACAGGAAAATCAAACACTAGAGAGGTATCTTTGAGTTCCTACAATTTAATTTTAATTTATTTGCTCCTGAATTGGGATGGAAGCTGGCAATGTAACTAGAGGAACAACATCAATGACATATTAATGATTATTATAAGATATGCATTATAATCTTGTCAAGAATGATTGCATTTATCTTTCTTCATTGTTGTTTTGCTAATGATTTGAGTTGCCATTAGCTTTGAGTGTAATGGTTATTTGCAAATTCTGGGTGCTATTTTACGAACTGACGTTAGTAATTCCTGACTAATGGTTCAGACCAATTGATTAAATTAAATTGTTGAATTATGCATGTTTAGCTTTATGCAGTAGTTTTGGGTGATGAAATGTAGCTTCTTTGGTCCAATGTGCAACATTGGCTCTTAAAAGGCTTCCGAAGCAGTTCCTCCTGGTGCTAATGGACATTCAGGTAGAATCTTTGAGTGAGAGATTGGTTAGATGACTCAGGTCTCTCCTGGTATTGGCTCCAGGTGGAGCACCAACATTTTTGGTAAACCAAGGACCCAAAAGAAGCCTTTTTAAATGTGAATCACACTGCTATGTACCATATTTGCAATGTTATGAAGGGGTGGTTAATTTTGTGGATTTATTTAAAGTGATTATCAGAGCATCTAGAGACTAAAAAGCCGTTGTTTAAGATTGGCCATAAGGCATAAGGTGCAGAATGTAGGTTTTATATGGAATTTATTTACTGGGATTGAAATAATCAGTTCAGCTACAAAGTTTAGTGAAAGTTTGAATGATTTGACAGTAGGCTACTGGTTGGTACCTCTAGAAAGTGAATGACTTTATTATATCTACTCTTTATGACCCATCACTTTGTTTTTTTAATTACATCTGTTCGAGACAATTGTTGGTATCCTGTCCACTCTCTCCATCCTACCCAAAGTTTCTTAGTTGACTTTGGGTGTAGTTGTTAAGAAAATGAATAAAATATGATGGTGTAATGTTAAATGGGCTGAGAGTGAGTAGGAGAGTAGTCGAAAAGTAAATAAAGACGAAAATAACTTACCAAATGAGTAAAGAATCAAATTAAGCGACTTTGGTTGAAACAAATGGAGAAGGGAGGTAAGCAACTTTGGTTCAGGTGGAGGGAGTATATTTTAGCGCTAAGGAGGCTTGTAAGTTACAGTACATGTTTACCTAGGCCCTTCTGTTACAGTTTGAATACTCATGTGAGAGAATTTGCACCTCTTTAATGGCTGCTTGCTCATCACTGTGGCACTGGTGATTTATCTTGCAGGTTTCAGGTGGATCACATTCAAGGAGGTCTGCGGCTAGCGTGCTTAGCGGACCTAAACCTTCTCAGCCACCTGTAAGCTTCATCATTTTTTAACCCTATCCTTAGAATGGGAGGTCTTGCACTCTCTTTGTTTCGCAAGGTGTATGTTATTCGTTTCAGTTAAAATCATATTTACTACCACTTTCACTGAATATGTTAACCTCACAGCCTGGTAACAAGAAAGCAGCACCTACAAAATCTGCTACCAACAAAAAAGGAGATGGATCTGGCCAGATAAAAACGTCCAAGGCTGTGGAAGTCGAAGATGTTGAGGTTTGAAATACTCCCTCTGGTGCACAATAAGTCTCACTTGAGAGTTTTAAAAAACCCACAGTTAATAATGACGTTTGGCACTCATTCAGTTTTCTAGGCATACCTCTTTTAATTTCTATTCTGTTTTCTAGGTGCATGCAATATTTTGCATGATTCGATTCCATTTCTATAAGCATGTTAAAATGTCATGACAGGTTAATTTTGGTTATTAATAGTCAAATTCTCCTTTATTACGTCTTTTGCTGATCTTAGAACCTGGTGTCTTTATATTAACATTTATCAGTGCGTGGAATTTGTATTATAACCATTTACAAATTTAACATAGCCATAATTATAAAAAAAATAAGTTAAAAGTCCTAAAAGTTGGTATCAATTGCAGCGAGTTACACTTGCTTATAATTATGTGTTACTTCTGAATCCTTGTGTGTGCTGTTTTTAACAACTTGTCTCTGTTATTTTCTTTTCTATTTTCCTCAAAAAAAACTTAAGACTATTAGTATGTCATGGATAATGTAAATTTTTACAAAGTATAAAAGGACAAACCACATGCTCTCTCTCTCTTTCCAGATATACAGACTATAAATTTTGACCACTGTCACTTTGACTCTAATTTCATTTTTTTCTTCGGTCCAATTGAAAATTAAAACTTTTACTCCTCTCAAAACTTAAGATTTATTTAGAAAAGTAAATCTAACATGTCTCTAAACAGACTGACGCGCACAATCTATATCTATGTCTGGAAAATATAATTAAGTTATTAATTGTTATACCTTTCACATCCTTTATAGGTATCTTGATTTGTGTGCAAACTCCTTTTTCCCTTTTTGGTGGTGTTAAGGATGTATAATTCTATTGTTTAAGTTTTCACTGTCCTTGACAAGTTTTTTATTGACTATAACTTGTGTTGTTTTGCTCAGCCTTCTGAAATGAGCCTTGAAGAGATTGAAGACAAACTAGGTTCTCTTATTCAGTCTGATACCATATCTCAATTGAAGAGTGCTGTGTGGAAGGAGAGACTCGAAGGTACACTGAAAATTTTATAGACAGTGAATATATGTGCGAAAGCAAAGCATTAAAATTATTGATGTGACCTTACTTGTTAGTGTGTACCCTTGCTTTACCATTCGAAGTTTTACAAATGTCCTTTCGCCTACAAGCATCTCCTGTGATGCCATTCTCACTTTTGGATTTAGCCCTCACGTTTTGCATCTTTTAAGAATTGAGATGTAATCGTAATCTTGGACAAGAGATAGGAAATTTATGTTTGAAAGGAAAGCATTGGTATTCAAATTCTTTTTGTGAGTTTGTGTCCATACTTGTCAGTGTTAACCTGTGTTTTTCCATTTGAAGTTCTACTAATGACTATTCCTAAGAGCGTCATCTGTGATGCCATTCTCACATTTGGATTAGCCCTCACGTGTTGTATCTTCTAAGAATTTGGATGTAATCTTGGACGAGAGAGATCTGTTGCATATTGACCTTTCACTAAGCATGACCTCTTCCCTTTTTCACGTGTTAAGCAATATTGAACATGAGAATCACTTGAAAAGTGATATTAGTGGCTGGCATTTTATTAAGTTCTGAAGATCTTTTGCGGGTTGTGATTTTTATGGGTATTTCTGCTTATCGTTGTACAGTTATAGCCTGCATCAAGCGTGTGTGTTTGTGCTTCCAGTTTAAACTGCAATTTTCAAGTCATCACTGGGTTGGCACTTTATGCACAAGTCATAAGAAATTTTTAATGTGAAACAGTGAAAGTGGACGCTTAAGCAGTCAGAAACTGCAAATGACGATGGATGAGAATGAAGCAATATGGGAACTTAAGTAGTTTATTTTCCAGAATACTAATCAAATGAACAGTAACTAAGGATAGTGTTACAAAGTTTTACAAGACTTTTATTTGATGTATTTTGCCATATGCTTAGCAAAACAAGTTGTAGAACAAGTAGTTTTATAGTGCTTGCTTCTTAGATTAAGTAAGGCAGTTTTACATTTTTGTTTGTAACTACTTACCTTTCTCCTCTCTGTTTCAGCCATTACCTCTTTTAAGGAACAGGTTGAATCACTACAAGGATTAGATGCATCTGTGGAGATTTTGATCCGTTTACTTTGTGCTATACCTGGTTGGAGTGAGAAAAATGTTCAGGTACTAAACTGTTAATAACGTGTACTGAAAACTTAAAAACAATGGATACATATAAAAATGGTTTTAGTTTTCTTATATATTCACCTTCAAAATTCTATGCAGGTTCAGCAACAAGTAATTGAAGTTATCACTCACACAGCTTCAACGGCATCTAAATTTCCAAAAAAGTGTGTCGTTCTCTGTCTTCTTGGTAAGAGTTCTGATTTTCTCTTTCCTTGCCTTTTCTTTTGTGATGGTTTTGATTTGGGGGACTATGAGGTTAATTGCCTCTATAGCTAATCGCATTATTCTATAATTTGTTGGTGAATCGCATTCTTTGCTAATAGGTATTAGTGAAAGAGTTGCTGATATCAAGACCCGGGCTAATGCAATGAAGTGTCTTACTTCTTTTTGTGAAGCTGTTGGTCCTGGGTTTGTTTTTGAGAGAGTAAGTATTATGGACCAACTTATTTTAGGTTTGGTTTACTTGTAAATGAGATGAATATGTTTTTTCCTACCCTATTTACTGATTTTTTTCCTGCTCATTGTTATACTGGTTGCAATGCTTATCTCCTACTCATCGTTCATGGTTTATCCAGAGTGCAATCTCCTCATCCCTCTTCTATCAATCAATTTTTTTAAAAAGTTAATTTTGAATTCTCTGGGGACATTGTTTTTTGTTATACTTCAATCAAGCAACTGCTGAGCTTTTCTTATTCTGGACTTAATACTGATGATGGTATCCACTCATATTCTGGTGTTTTCTGGTTTTAGCTCTACAAGATTATGAAAGAGCACAAGAACCCTAAAGTCCTTAGCGAGGGAATTCTGTGGATGGTTGCTGCTGTGGATGACTTTGGCATTTCACTTTTGAAATTGAAGGTCATTTGGTCATTTTCAGATTTTATAGCATTTTTCTTTTATTGTGGTCTTTGTAGAGGCACCGCTACAATGACTTGAACGAAGCACTCATTTTTGCAGGATTTAATTGATTTCTGTAAAGATACCGGTTTGCAATCCAGTGCTGCTGCCACAAGAAATTCAACCATCAAACTTATTGGGGCTTTACACAAGTTTGTCGGTCCAGGTAACATATCTGCTTCTGTGTTGTTTTAATGATATATGATGTGTGGCATCGCTAAGGTGAATCCATTCTGCAGATATTAAAGCCTTCCTCACAGATGTAAAGCCAGCTCTTCTCAGTGCGCTTGATGCTGAATTTGAAAAGAACCCATTTGAGGTTTGGTTATTTTGTGTTTTGGTTGTATTTCTCACTTGCTTTTCCTTCTATACGTTTTGAGTGTGGATTTCCTTCAGGGAGGGTCTATTGCACCTAAAAGAACTGTTAAGGCACCAGTGTCCACGTCATCTTTATCTGGTGGTGGTCTGGACAGCCTTCCACGGGAAGATATTAGTGGAAAGATCACACCTGCTCTGCTGAAGGGTTTGGAAAGTACAGACTGGAAGGTAGATAGCGTGTTCTCTAAGCACCTTGTGAATATACTCTGTAAAGTTAAATTTTGACAGTTTTTGCATTTTAGGTTCGATTGGAATCTATTGAAAATGTAAACAAAATTATAGAAGAAGCAAATAAGCGGATTCAACCAACTGGAACTGGTAATTATGGTTTAGATATTTTTTGGCCAATGGTTAAAGTATCTCCAGCATGTAACTGATGTTTACTACTCTTTTTCTTTTTCCTTTTGCTTTTCTTCAACCAGGGGAATTATTTGGAGCTCTTAAAGGGCGTCTAAATGATAGCAACAAGAATCTGATAATGGCAACTTTATCTGCAATTGGTGGTGTTGCATCTGCCATGGGGGCACCTGTGGAGAAAGCCAGCAAGGTACACCTGTTAAATATTTTGGTTCCCAAACCTACAATTTACACAGTTGCAGTTTCTGAGATTATTGTGCTGTTTGTTTTAAGGGCATTCTGCTAGATGTTCTGAAATGCCTTGGGGACAACAAAAAACATATGAGAGAGTGCACTTTGAACACGCTGGATTCGTGGCTCGTGGCTGTTCATCTTGATAAAATGGCTAGTTCCTGGCTTTCTTCCTTGGATCTTTTGCTCTCTGCCTCTCAAAGTTTTACCTTCATTCTTTTGTCCCTTTCTGGAAACCTGATTTTGTATATTTTCAGATTGTCTACATAACAGCTGCATTAACAGATGCTAAACTTAGTGCGGAAGGCCGCAAGGATCTCTTTGATTGGTTAACTAAACAGATAAGCATGCTAGTCGATTTCCCAGATGCCATTCAACTTTTGAAGCCAGCGGCGGCATCTATGACGGTATCTCTGGAAAATCTTTTACCTTCACATTATGGTGTCTAGATGCAAGTAGCTTATTCTATGTTGGATGTCTACAGGATAAATCAGCAGACGTTCGTAAATCAGCAGAAGCATGCTTTGGTGAAATTTTGAGAATATGTGGGCACGAAATGGTGCGTGTAGTAATTGATTGTATTTTGATGGCTTATTCTTCACTTTTGTTCACCTCCTGAATTCTTTCCTAAATTTTCTATCTAGGTGAGTAAGAACTCAAGAGATATACAGGGGCCAGCTTTAGCTATTGTTCTTGAGCGGCTAAAACTACGTGGAGGTTTTCATGGTGAGTTATGAATCAAATGGTCTTAACTCCTATGTGTATTCTACGCCGCATTCTGTGTTACTGGATCTCTCATTTGCTTCATCTCAGTTCTCTCATTCAATACTGAAACCCCTGAAACTCTCCTACCTGCACCTGATGGGTGCTAAATGTTATTTGGACAGCCAAAGCATGCTTCAGATTTCTTTTGTATATTTTACATTTCAGAAATTTCCATTTTTGGGTAAATTGTATGATCTAATACCTTCGGATTAAATCGATAAGCCTAATCTGTAAGGTGAGTGAGTTGAGCTGGGATCTTAGAAAGTCCATAGGGCTGGCAATGCTTAGCCCATTTTCAGCCCGGCCATTGTAACATATTTTCTTTGTCTACAAGTACGTGCTTGTGTGCATGAGTGTATGTGTGAACACAACAATTTTATGTCTGGTAATCGTACGTGTTTCACATTGATTGCATAATAGTGCTTATTTACTCCCTATGTCACCGAAAGAGTGTCCTATTCTAAAGTAAATTTGTTCCTGAATAAGCGTTTTACTATGGAGTTCTTAAACTTTCATCATCAACCTTCACTTTTATCTTTCCAATTTGATAATGTGAGGGGTTAATGCATCCTTCTAGTCATCCAAGAAGGTATAATGGTAGAATAGGCCAGTATGTGTTTTTTGATGGGACTCTTAGTCAGTGATAGTCGAAGCATGCTGTAGATACTTGAATTTTGGGTTAATTAGATAGAATTTCTGTTATTTAGAGAACATTCCAGGAGGAGAATTTCAAGATTTATAAGAATGGTGTAGTTTCTTGTTCAGCAAGCAGTTTAAAATTTAAAAGAAAACCAACATTCTCATATTTAAATTGGAAAGGTGTGACTGTTGCTGCCATAAGACCCATAACCTAAAGGGTTTGAATAGGTAGTAGTTAAAGCTTGTTCAGGTTAATGGCCATTAGATCTTAAATTTGTCAAGATTATAGTCTATCTTGCTACCCTGGCCCATTTGAAACTTGTGAAAACATATTCATCCTCTTTGGATCCTGATTACTACTCTCGCATTTACTAGAACTTGATTCTGGAAGAACAACCTCTGGAGTGTCATCAAAAGAAACCTCAAAGACGACAAAGATGAATGGTCATGCTGATCGTTCGACTCGACATGGAACAAAGGCTTCAACTTCAGTACGCTTCTACATTTTTGTTTTTCTTGATTTCTGTATTAAATTGTGCCTATTGATTATTTATTTGGTTCGTTCAGAGAGCTGTCCCAGCAAAGGGCTCAAGACAAGACCCCCTTATGGCAATTCAGGACATCAGCCACCACTCACAGCCTCTGCTTCATGTTAAAGACTCTAACAAGGTAACATGGTGCTCAGGGTTGAAATTGAGATGGATGTGTATGTATGGTTGATTTTAATTCTGAGTAATTTTTGCAATTGTATTAGGTCACATAATCTATATTTCAGTTCTAATCTCAATGTGTTTTCTATTGACGGGCTATCAAGATCCGCTACTCCATCATTCCACTATTATCTTTACCCTTGTGTTTGGAACATACTTTTAAAGGAGAGGACACGAGTGGGAGAGAAATAATGTACAGGGATGGAAAAAACGATAGTAATGTTGATGTAGATGGGAATGTATGGAATCTTTCCAAATTAGGAAAAAAGCAAAGTTGGAGATGGTAGTGGTACATTCCAAAAAAAGAAAGTGTGGAGAGAACAGCAGGACATCCAAAAAAAGAAAGTGTAAAGATAATAATTAGAGAAAGGGAGTATCCCTAATGAACTGATCACCATAGTATTGCTAATTACCATAATAAGGCTAGTTAATTAGGCTTACCTTTTTGTCTGATTTTTTGTGGTACTGAACTATAATCAGCTTAGATTCACTCATTGACTATTTATGAGAAAAAGTATTAGATATGGTTTTGAAATTTTGTTGATTTTGTGCAGGATGATAGAGAACGAATAATTGTTCGGCGGTTCAAGTTTGAGGAACTACGCTTGGAACAAATACAAGAACTTGAGGTTCTGTTTAGTCAAAAATGAATGGATTGATCTTATCTCTGTTATAAATGTGGCATGTTCTGATAATTTTCTTAAACAGAATGACCTTATGAGGTTCTTTAGAGAGGATTTGTACAGAAGGCTGCTAAGCACAGACTTTAAGAAGCAAGTTGATGGGATTGATATTCTACACAAGGTCAGTAATGAATTTTTGTTTAATAACCTCTGAACCGAACTTTCACATGCGTGTTCCAATTTCTAGGCACTTCCATCCATTGGGAAAGATTTAATAGAAGTTATAGACGTACTCTTAAAGTGGTTTGTTCTGAGAATTTGTGAATCAAACACATCATGCCTGCTCAAGGTCAGCTTCTTTTTCATTTTTGATATATTCTTTTGATCTATTATTATTTTTCTTTTGACAATCAACTGATTTAGGCTTATATAATTACAAACGATGCTTTTAGGTGCTGGAGTTTCTTCCTGAACTTTTTGATCTGTTGAAGAATGAGGGTTATGTCATGACTGAAGCAGAGGCTTCAGTTTTTCTGCCTTGTTTAGTTGAAAAGGTAGTACTCATCAAGCTACTTCTTTTTAGGGAGGGAGGGGGTATGCAAATCTATTTTGGGTACCTAGGTTTTGTACCTTCTTGCTAATAAGATGCATGGGTTTTATCTCATTTTCCATCGAGTGATGTCAAAAGTATCTATTTGTCAAACTTTGTTTTGAAATTTCTTACTGCAGGTTGCAATGAATAATGCTCTTTCTGATTTGCATGCTTGGACACCGCTCTTTATCACATATTCAGCTACCATATTTCTTTTTCGATAATGAGAATGTTATTAGATGTGTGCATTTTAGATAACATATTACTGAAAACAACAAAGATTTTTCCTGATATAAATACTTTCGTTGGTGCAGTGTGGGCACAACATTGAAAGAGTTCGCGAAAAAATGAGAGAGCTAATCAAACAGATAGTTCAGGCCTACTCCGCGACAAAAACTTTCCAGTATGTATTAGAGGGCTTACGGTCTAGAAACAATCGGACTAGGATAGAATGTGCTGACCTTGTTGGTTTCATACTAGAGAACCACGGAACCGAGGTATGCTCGCTTGTATAGTTTTATTCATGATTATTTGGTTTTTCGAAGAAACAAACATTGAATATCTATCTTCCTCTTAAAGATTACAGGACACCTTAAATCTTTGCAAATAGTTGCAAGCTTAACAGCAGAGCGTGATGGTGAAACTCGAAAAGCAGCTTTGAATGCATTGGCTACTGGTTATAAGCTTCTTGGTGAGTATCTCGTGCCTTCTGCCTCCTACTGGAATGTGGCATGGTGTTCCAAATCTGAGTTCTTAATCCCTTTTTTTAGCCATTTTGGATTTGATTTTAATTGTTAGGGTAGGAGTAAAGAAGTATTTTTATATATTTTTTACTATTTATAATTAACCCTAGTAAATCTATTTCTAATTAACCCTTGCTTTGCCTGAATATTGCATTAGGTGATGATATATGGAGATATGTTGGAAAACTCACTGAGGCTCAACGAAGCATGTTGGATGACAGATTCAAGTGGAAGGTCACTGTGATTATTATTATGATGGTTTTATTTGGGCTGAGAACGTTTTTCTTTTATGAGGCAAATCTTAAATTAAATAATTTACCAGGCACGAGAAATGGATAAAAGAAAGGAAGGAAGACCTGGAGAAGCTAGGACAGCATTGAGGCGTTCAGTGAGAGATAATGGGTGGGTTTGAGTTCGTTTCTTGTTATTTTCTTCTTTGTTGGACAGAAGCAGTTTGTACATGGCAGTTTTGTGGATTAGTCTATTGAGTTTGCATTGTTTTATTGAGTCTTTAGATATTAATTAATATACAATCAATATACAACACGTGGCTGCGAAGCTTGTCATTTTTTTGTTAGCACAGAATGCTCTGTTGTTTTACAGTGTACTCTTCTGGTATCATAATTTACACAATTTTTCCCTGTTACCACTGTACTGATACTGTTGAACTAGTTATTGCAAAAAGTAGTTGTGATCCTTTATAGAACTGGCTGTGATTATTCTGGTTGTGACTACACTTGCTATTGGGAAGTATTTTTTTTCCATTATAGAAGTGCAATCATTATGTTGAATATGAAGTTTCACTTAGACAAGAAATGGTGCATCTGACAGCAAATATAATCTTAATTTAATGTTAATTTCTCCTCTATTAACATGTTATCATGCTAACCTACTCCTAGAAATTAGGAAGGTTAGCTATAATAATATTTCCCCCTTCTAATTCTATGCTCTTACCACAATCAAAAAGTCTCCCTAGTCCCTAATCTGTTCATATTACGTTGAGTTCATATTGTGTTAATGTAACAATAATCATTTTTAATAAAAGGTGATTGATTTTCATGGCTAAACAGATGAACAACCACATATGCCTTCGTAGAAACTTATTTCATTTCCCTGTTACCTTTTCTACACCTCCTGGCCACCAAATTTGTTGTTATCTCACTGTGCTTCTTCATCTAGTCGTAGAAATTGCATTTTCCCCCCACTAGCACTAAGGATGCTTCTGCATTTTCGCTGGTCTAAATCTAAGGCTTTAGTCTAAGATCAAAGATTCAGTATAGGTAACTGTTGTGCTGCTCAACAAACGAGTAGATTTCTTTTTTTCTTTCACTGTATTTGTGCTTTTTCCCACTACTCGCTTGCTGGTTTGTTAGTAACTTGCACATTTTGTTGTTCCAGTTCCATCCCTGTGATCTTGTCCTTTATTATCTGCTTTTACAACTTTTTTATTCTTAAATTTGTCAATTGAGTTGGATTTTTACAAAGTCGGGGAAACAAATCATTCAACCTGGTTGGCTGTCAATCTTTGTAGGTTGGATGCAGCTGATCAAAGTGGTGAAGTTACTAGGTCCTCTGCTGTCTCCCTAGTCAATAGGTACCCCATCTCCTTTTGATTTTGGTGAAATGTCTTTTCGCATTGTGGCAGAGGATACTAACCTTGTTATTTCAGGGACAATTTTGGTCACTCTGAACTTCAAATCGACAGGACTTCAATCACGCCCTCTATATCTGGAAGAATTGGTCCTACAGATTGGAATGAAGCTCTGGATATCATAGCTTATGCATCGCCTGAGCAGGTTTGCATATATTGTGTACCAAAATTTATGGATCTGAGAGTCCTGCCTTTAAAAAGTTATTCCTTAGTTGAGCTCTTTTAAAAATATATATATTCTTTGTTTTAACCTTATATAATTTTGTGGTTTCTGATGGAACAATGAATTGTATAGCACACAAGTGGGATTTGGACATTGCAATTTTGAGACATAATGATGCAGCACGAACAGAGTGTAGGTGTAACACGGATCTTTGGTTTAGAACTTGGCTTTAGGGTAGGGGAAAATATATTGGAATCTAGCTGTAGGTTAAAGGAAAATCTGCGGAAACTTTTAGAAAATAAGCATAAATTTAGGAATCACTCCTAAACCCCTCGGCATCACACCTCGGGGTCTTCTAGGCATCGCACCTAAAAGTTAAGCTGCTTCACACAACTCAAATCATGAATGTAAATCGCAAGAACATTTATTAATCTCCGTCTGCCTAAATCCCTCTCTAAGAGGTACATTATTTATAGCTAGAAGTAATCCTGCAGGAAAAGGAATTTCCTTCTAGTTTTCCTAAAATAACAATGCCCTAATTAGACTCTAAAAAATAGAAGGAAACAAATCAAACCATTCTGAAATTAACCAACACATTCTGAAAATAAAAATCAAACCATTCTGAAATTAACCAACACATTCTGAAAATAAAAACTAACAAATAAAAACCTTCTAAAACCATGAAATATTATTCCCGGTTACTGTTCACGTGAATAATATTTTGGATAATAAACTACTTAATTCCTGTTCTCATTCCTCATCACATAAATTGCAAGAACATTTATTAATCTCAGTCTGCCTAAATCCCTCTCTAAGAGGTACATTATTTATAGCTAAAAGTAATCCTACAGGAAAAGGAATTTCCTTCTAGTTTTCCTAAAATAACAATGCCCTAATTAGACTCTAAAAAATAGAAGGAAACGAGATCAAACCATTCTGAAATTGACTAAAACATTCTGAAAATAAAAACTAACAAATAAAAACCTTCTAAAACAATGAAATATTATTCCCGGTTACTGTTCACGTGAATAATATTTTGGAAAATAAACTACTTAATTCCTGTTCTCATTCCTAATCACGTAATCTCTTGCGGGGAAACATTTTTGTGGTACAAAACATTAGTGGTTGCTGTTAACTGATATACATGTGAATATCTCAGTTGCTGTGGTGGTATATACTGAAAGGAAGATGAAATCCCTTGTGTGTTGCTAGAACTGCTTACTCTTTTGAGTAGTAGGGTTTTTTTATCAAAATACTTATTCTTCTGAGATATTAATTCATGTGATAATTGTTTCAATATTGTCCATTCAAAATTCTGCTAGTTCTCTACTATGTATGTATAATTGTTTCTGTTATGCTTTTTCATCTTTGTTTCACGACTCTCCACATGTGATTATCCTTGCATTCTGTGTTACTGAGTGTGGTCTTGTCTTGCAGTCTGTTGAAGGAATGAAAGTTGTCTGTCATGAGTTAGCCCTGGCAACTGCTGAACCTGAAGGCAGTGCTATGGATGACATTGTTAAGGATGCAGATAAACTTGTTTCTTGCTTAGCTAATAAGGTAAAACATTTAATATGCATTTCTTTTTGGTTCAAGTCTTTAAATTTCTGTAAAGTGCTCACATAGTTCAAGGCTACAGGTGGCTAAGACATTTGATTTTAGTCTGATGGGTGCCTCTTCAAGATCTTGTAAATATGTTCTGAACACGCTCATGCAGGTTGGTTAAGGTTCCCTTAAGTTTCTTGATTGATAATTGGTGTATTGTCATTAGTAATCAGGTTTGTGGTGGTTATTTAGAGTTCCTTGTCAGTATCTTTTGGTTTGACCAGTCAAGCCATCAGTCAGTTTGATATGTTAGTTTATTGTGCTTTGTACAGACATTTCAAAACAAAAGACTTGCACATGCTGTCAACGTGAATACTCTTGACAGCCTAATCACTGAGCTTTTGCTGTGGCTCTTGGACGAAAGAGTTCCTCGGATGGATGATGGCAGTCAACTTTTGAAAGCCTTGAATGTCTTGATGCTGAAAATATTGGTAGGTTAAAATGATATTCATTTCTTTATATGCATTACATATCAGTGGTTAATGTGAGAATCCCCTTACTTCATTCCTGTGTCTAACAAATGGTCATGCTTCTAGGATAATGCTAACCGAACATCATCCTTTGTTGTGCTCATAAATCTCTTGCGACCTCTTGACCCTTCAAGGTGGCCGTCGCCTCCAGTAAATGAATCTCTTGCCATGAGAAATCAGAAATTCTCAGATTTGGTTGTTAAATGCCTGATCAAACTCACTAAGGTATAGGTTTCTTCATTTTCTTCCGATCTTTTGAATTTTGTTCTTCTATTAATATGAAATGACTAGGATATAGTTCTGTGGCGAAGGCAAGGAATATAGACTGGAATGTTTGAGCTAATTGTTTGGGATCATGTTTATTGTACCATTCTGAAATAACCGCTTGTGATACTTACTGCACATTTTGTTTGTGGAACTATAATAGTAATTGCATTCTTTTTTTCTTAAGAAGTTTCTACTCTTTTGTTGAAAAAAGTAATGGAATTAAGTATGTTCTTGTTTGTTGTTGTGGCATCATTGTGTTTGCTTTATCAATTAAAGTTTGCTGTCTGATGAAGTTCACTTTATGCAGGTTTTACAAAGTACCATTCGTGAGGTTGAGCTTGACCTCATTCTTGAGAGTATCCACATATACCTTCAGGAATTAGGAATGGAAGAAATACGCAGGAGGTATTTGCTGGACTTTTTCCACAAGGAATATTCTGGTTAATTGTGATGCAATTAGATTTCTTCGATTCACTGATTTTTTTATTTTGGTTGAACTTTCTGTTCTTTTTACTCTTTTCAACATAAGGGCTGGGGCTGATGACAAACCTTTGCGCATGGTTAAAACTGTCCTACATGAACTTGTCAAGCTTTGTGGAACTGGCATTAAGGCGCATCTTTCCAGGGCCTCGATAGATGTGGAGCCGCCACCAATTATACTTGCTTATATAGATCTTAATCTTCAGGTACTTGGAGAATTATTCTCTTAATAATATTAAGAATTGCTAAATTAGAACTGTTGCTTATTTTTAAAATAATTGTTGTTTAACCATTTTATTTGCTAATAATGTCATTTGGATGGTTGCTAGACCTTGGCGGCAGCCAGAATGTTGTCTCCATCTGGCCCTGTTGGACAAACTCATTGGGCTGACTCTACAGGTAACAATCCTGCTCCTGCAACCCAGTCTGCTGATGCACAGTTGAAGGTAATGTGTTTTTTTCCCAGGATACATAGAATTTGGTCTTGGACTTTGTTTCTTAATGATTGATGCTACTCCTGTTATTTTGTCAAATGGCATAAGTAATAGTGCGGTAAGTCAATGTAATTAACTGATACAGTTCTTTTAAATTAATAGTTACGATCATTGTGGTCTCTTTTATGCATGCCATTACGGTGGATAATCTCACAGTACCGTTATGGGCAGTTGGGCACTTCTATTCCTGTTTTTGCGCTTTAATGTTCCTTGAAGTTTTACCGGATTTTCTAAATAATTTTTTATGTAATTTTGTGAAATTTCTTCATTGTGTTTCTTTCAACAGCAAGAACTGGCAGCAATATTTAAGAAAATTGGAGACAAGCAGACCTGCACAATTGGTCTGTTTGAGCTGTACAAGATCACACAGTTATATCCAAAGGTTAGTAAGATGTACGCAATTACGTAGAACTCATTGACAGAACTACGAGACTCTTAGTTGACTTTTGCTGGATGTATGATTACTAGGTTGATATATTCGCTCAGTTGCAAAATGCCAGCGAAGCGTTTCGAACTTACATAAGAGAGGGTTTAGCAAAGGCAAGTTGAATCTTTACTAATGAAGCATATGTATGTCAGAATTCTACTCTAAATAGCTGGTCATTGAACATATCTGAAACTCAACTTGCAGATGGAGAAAACTACTGCTGCTGGAAGGACTCCTTCAAGTGTACCCTTGTCAACTCCTCCTCAAGCTCCGCTGAATGTTTCATCACCGAGGTTTGGTCCCATGTCACCTGTAAATTCGAATCCACTGGAACCTTCAAATTTCAGCTTACCGCCATCCTATGCTGAAGGTGATCGAACTGGTAACCCGGCAGAACTGAAGCAGCAATATGGAGGTGTAGTCTCTTAATTTTGTTCCATATGCAATTTTCAGAAATTAAACACCTGGCTTATGTATTCATGTTGATAACTGCAGTTACGACGGTGGGAGCCTTAGACGCAATAAGGGAAAGGATGAGGAGCATTCAATCGACAGGAGTAAATGGTAATCAAAGCCATGGTGTCAGTGACGTTGGAAGTACTGAACATTCTATTCAGGGTGGCGTTCCTCCCATGGATGAGAGGGCATTGTCAGGGCTTCAAGCGCGAATGGAGAGGCTAAAAAGTGGATCAATGGAACTATGAAGAAAGAGAGCAAATGACTGATGGAAGGAAGAGAGGCTAAAGATAAGAGATTGTTTTTTGTATATGATAAGGCATCTATCCCGGTGTAATTCTAGTATTACCCTGAGGATGCATCATTTTTGTGATGCATGGAGTGATTAAACTAGGCAAACCAAACCCCAGCGTTTGTTGTTGATGTAGAAATTCTCAAACACGATATTCATTTGGTGTAGGTAGAATGTAATCACTGTCTGCATATCGTAGTCATATTATTATCATTACCAGTGGTCTTGTTTGATACAAAGTTGAGATAATGATTCTGATGTTTCTCAACTGAAAAGAGTATCGGTTTGAATTGCATGTCGAAGCTATGGGAAAAGCATATGAGCTAGATTACCTTTGAAAATCAGGTGATGCAAGTTCAATTTCTGATCAGCACCTGACAAAAGTGTACATATGGTTACATAATTGATAAAAATGCAAATATAAATCTACAATAATTGATAGTGCAAATATAATTCTAGATATTTGGGTTACGCGTAGATATAAACTTTTTTGATAATTTAGGTTACAAGTAGATGTAAACTTCTTTGATAATTTGAAGTTGAAATTAGGTGAAAAGTTGATTTAACCCTTTTGATTTTTTATAAAAAATAAAAAATTAGAAAGTTACTATTATACCTCTTCTCATTCTCTTCTCTCTCCCCCTACATTTCTTTTCTTTTTTTCTCAATGGCTTCAAACAATAAGATCAAACCCAGATCTTATTAGATTTTGCGAGTCTGTTCGATTAGATTTTGCGAGCAACCCATTTCGATTCTCGTTGAATCAGCATCTGAGATGAGTGATAGCTGAAGAACATAAAAGCCGAAGACGCTCTGTGGTATGTTCTTCAGCATGCACAACTGAAGACGCTCTGGATGCTCCTCAAGGGGAACGGAAGCTAGCGGCTTTCTCGCAGGGAGGATGAATCGACGGATCGGCTCATGGAGGAGAGGAACTCGCCGAAAAAGGGAAGTTCGTGTAGCCGCTGCCTGAGGGTTACCAAACCCAATTCCTAACTCGCGGGTCAAAGGACCCCGCCGTCGACCCGCTTCGCTGGAAACCCTAACTGCGCTGCCAACCCGTTTCCATCATTCGAGTAAAAAAAACCCACCTGCGCGACTCTGTAAACCCTCTCACTGGAGGCTACAAATGGATTAGTATGAGTGACATGATAGTGTGTTATTTCGGGAAATTTTCCGATTGCCAATTTTCCACAGCCATACAAATTACAATGGAATAGTGTCACTCACAGACTTACAAACACCAGCTCTGACGAAAATCAGCTATGTTCGTACTCCACACTCCCTGTATCCATGTTGAGATGCAAATTCGACCTCAAGTTCAAAAGGAAAAATTCTATTGGATTTGCCACAAAATTGAATTCTTCGTGTTTACAGTGGTCCAGAGAGAGGGGCAAAAGTTGTCCATCATTCAAATTTAACATTTGGCGCAAGGATTTTTTTGTCATTTCAGATAAAGTTAATGTCGAAAAAACACGGTCAACGCTGAAAATGTCACCAGAAGGTTATATTTACACTTCGTTAAGTAGTCAGGATTATATTTGCACTAAAAATTATCTCAGGGCTATATCTGCACTTTCTCAAATATATAGAGTTATATTTGTATATTTTTCAAGAACAATTTTTTAAAAAAAAATCACAATTTTTTGGGTAATATGCAAATATGTGCAGATATAAACTCGAGTTGTTTTTTAGTACAAAAATAGCCCTGACTATTGAATGAAAGTGAAAATATAACAATATAGCCCTATGACCATATTTTCGGCGTTGACTAAGAAATTTTGGCCATTAACCCACTTACAAAGAGTAAAATACCCTTGTGATGAAATGGACAATTATGCTCTTTTTGCCGACCACCACCACCACAACCCACCTGCCTGGCCCACCTCCATTGCCAGGCCACCACCGCCACCCGCCTGGCTCCACCCTCAATCTCACAGATTTTGGCGTCCCTCCACCAATCTCACCAGCCCCGCAACTAGTATGTCATTTTTCACCAAAAATAAATCAAAGTCTATGCTGAATTTTCAATTCAGGATTTTGCGGTCGGTGTGGGTATACCGAACAGTATAGCTGCGAGCAGGTTCATTTCCCAAGAGATTGACGAAAATTTTTCCTTAATCTTTAATCTGCGAATTTGTAATCAAAAGAACCAGATGAGGGTAGTAAATAAGAGCAACTAAAAATCGAGTAAAAACAAGAATGAGAAATTGTTACAGATTGCAAAACAATTCAACTATTATTAGAATATTCCAGTTTCGATCAATTTCGTACTGACTTTCTATCTCGATCCTTGATGCAAATATGACTTTAAATGCATGCAACAAATTGGTTATAGTTGCAAGCAACCAATCTTTTCTTACCTTGTCGGTAATCAGGAAGACACCTCACAAACTATTTCTCTGACTAACATATAACCTAAGAGCCGCTCTATAGATTTAATATGCTAGCAGCATTAAGAATGAGAAAGACCCAATTCATGACTAACAAACTCGGACGCCGGATTGTTAAATTAAGACTAGAGAAAAGTGCATATATAATCCTATATAATTGATGAAAGTGCATATATAACCCTACAATAATGAAAGTGCAGATATAACCCTGCGATAATTGAAAGTGCAAATATAACCCTAGTTAGTCAATGCCGGAAATAATGGCTTTAGGGTTATATTTGCACATATGTATTATAGTTAGGGTTATATTTGCACATATGTATAATAGTTAGGGTTATATTTGCACTAAAAAATAACACAGGGTTATATTTGCACTTTCTCCAACATATAGGGTTATATTTGCATATTACCCTTAAGACTATTGTTTCCTTACCACTGATTGAACTGAACTCACAATTACGAATGATTGGTTCAATTGACATTAAATTAACTAACTTACTATCGAATATTGCGCACTACTCAATAACATGAAAACAATCATAAACATTATAATCAAGAACAATAGATGCTAGCATGCAATCAAAGTATAAAAAGCTAATTAGATTTCACGAGAATTGACTTTTTCCTTAATCTTTAATCTGCGAATTTGTAACCAAAAGAACTAGATGAGAGTAGTTAATAAGAGCTACTAAAAATCGAGTAAAAACAAGAATGAGAAATTGTTACGGATTGCAAAAAAAACAACTATTACAAGAAGATTCCAGTTTCGATCAATTTCGTACTAACTTTCTATCTCGATCCTTGATACAAAGATAACTTTAAATGCATGCACACAAATTGGTTACAGTTGCAAGCAACCAATCTTTCATTACCTTGTCGATAATCAGGAGGAGGCCTCACCAACTATTTTATCTAACTAACATATAACCTAAGAGACGCTCTATAAATTTAATATGCTAGCAACATTCTTAATGAGAAAGACCCAATTCATAACCAACAAACTTGGAAGTCAAAATTTTAAATTAAGACTATTGTTCCCTACCACTGATTGAACTGAAATCACGATTACGGATGATTGGTTCAATTGGCATTAAATTAACTCACATGCTATCAAATATTGCGCACTAGTCAATAACATGAAAGCAATCATAAACATTATAATCAAGAACAACAGATGCTAGCATGCAATCAAAGTATAAAATGCTAATTAGATCTCACAAGAAATGACGCCAGTACTTCCTTGATTTTTACTGGAAAGAAAGAATTTAGCTAGAATACATAATTAAATTAAATATCAAAAGTATAAAAATAAATCATGAAAATTGTCTGAATAAAATACTGGAAAACCCCAAATCGCAAATACTGTTTTGCGCAGATGGACTGTGAGTACGTATTTCTGTCTCTGTCTTCTACGTACGTCTCTCTGTCCGTATGAAAATAAATAGTCTCCAAAATATTACTACAACCAAAGATAGATAAGGAATAAAATATGTCTTTCCTTGTCTAATTAGAACTCAAAGAAATAAACACAATATTCTCTCCTAAGATTTAGGAGTATTCAAATCAATCCTGATTCTTCTCCAACTACATTTGTAATTGCCATAATTCAGCACCAAAATTCTCCATAATTATTCCAGCATCTCCATAATTTTCTCCTCTTTCATCTCCAAGCAAAAATGACCACAAACTACAACAACTTGCCAATTCAGCCTCTTTAAACTGCAAGAACATTGCAAATAACATAAATATCCAAGGATTTAATCAACAATTCAGTTCAATAACAAACCAAAATACATGGTAAACTCAACCTCATCAGCCACCTCTGGCGCTCGTCCACTCACCCTCGACGCTCGTCCATTTCCCCAATCTTACCAGCGCCCACCACCTCAGGCGCTCGTCCTCCACCAGCAAGCTACCGCACTCCAGTCATGGCAGCCTAGCTCGCCTCGCCACCAAACGAGCTTCCCGCCACCACTACCACCATCGCCGGTGAAATTCCACCGAAGCTCGGCCGGCTGTCGAGCTCCACCACTGTTGGGAACCAGCCAAGGTCAACCACTGTTGGGAAAGAGTCGAGCTACGGCTTAAGCAACGAAGACGACACCGCTCAATCGAAGCCCACGCCACCTTCCGCTGCCATCAACAAAAACCCTACCTCTCTAGCACCACCATGACCACTACAGACACCACCTCACACCGACTACTATGAACTCCACCACCTCCGTCAAACCAAACCCACCACCACCTAAGCCCCGCCACCTAAACCTATCATCACCATTCTTCCCTCCTTCGCCACCTAAACCCACCTCTGCCACCATCAGTCACCGTTTTTTACGCCGCTAAGCCAAGCGCTGGAAAATCGATAACTGCTAAGCTAAGCCAAGCTGCCGCTGGAGATGCTAGTGGTCGTGGTGGTGGCAGCAAAACATGGCCGGTAGAGGTGTTGGGTTTGAAGGAGACGAATCTGAAGGTGGGGTTTGATGGAGACGAAGGATATAGGTGGGCAATGTGGTCATTACATCATTTGAAATTTCAATTTTTTAAAACATAAATCGACCAGGGTAAATTTATCTTTTCACCTAATTTTGGCATCAAATTACTGAAAAAAAGTTATATTTGCACATAACCTAAATATCTAGGGTTATATTTGCACTTTCAATTATGTCAGAGTTATAGATGTATTTTCATCAATTATGTAGGGTTATATATGCACTTTGCTCCAATTTTTTTTATAGAAATGTTACTTGAATCCTATACTCATATTCATATAGAGTCTGTGTTAGAATAAATCAGACTCCTGATAAGATTATGATTTATTATGATTAGAGTTCTTTCTTTATTAGCATCTATTGTACTCTCTATATATACAGATATCAATAATACAATTTATTACGGAAAATCATTCTATCATGGTATTAGAGCAAGTTCTGATCCAAATCTATAACCCTAATTTTTCTTTTTCTTTTTCGTCGGCTACCTCCCTCTTTTTTTCCAGCCGACCTAGTTACCACCTGATTCCGTCGAGCTTCGGATAACAGAATCTTCTCGGCATCCAAGTTTGTAGGCCTTTCTTCTCCGGTGAACACTCTCTCGGACATCTTCACTCACCATCCGCTTAGCTTCTTCCTCGGCGTCTTGTGTAGTTCGGCATCTTTGTGTCCACAGCTTCGTCGCCGTGAAATCGGCCTCTTCTCTGGCAATTGTTTCCTGCAGCGCTATTAGACTCTCGAGTTATCGGCGAGTTAACTCGAGTTACCGGCGAGTTATCATGTCATCCAATTTATCGCAGGTTGAAGCTGTTTATCGCGAGTTGAAGCTATTTATCGTGAGTAGAGGTGCTTTCTCACGAGTTTATCAAATTCTCGTCAGCACCCGGTCAATTTCTATGCAATTTTTGGTCTTCTGCTATGGTTTATTTGGGCCCTATATCTCGGGAAGATTGCTCCACTAATTGGATTGCGGACAAGGTGTTGTTTCAGGCCAGTTTGAATGGTCCCAACCGTCATTCTTCGTCGAATCAGTGGATTGTTTGATTCAGGTGCTACATCTCATATCACTACTCACACCAGTCATCTTGATCAGGTACAACGTTATCGTGGTTCTGATTCTAATCTTGTTGGAAATGGTGAATCATTATCTATTTCTCACATCGGCCAATGTCATTTATCTGGTTTCTCTGTTAATGATGTCCTTGTGGTCCCTAAAATTACTAGAAGTTTATTGTCCATTAGTAAGCTTACTCGTGATTTACCTGTTCGTGTTATATTTGATGTCGATGCATTTTCCATTGAGCACAAGATTACAGGGACGATAATTGGTAAAGGCCATCATAGGTCTGGTCTTTATTTTCTTGAGACTGGTGATTCCAGTTTTTTAGGCAAACTACGCTCTACAAAACTTCATGCTTCTTTTGAGCAGTGGCACTCTCGCTTTGGTCATGTGTCTCATGATACTGTTCAGTTATTGAATCGACGGGGCCTTATTTCTGTCACTTCTGCTATGCCTGCACCTGTCAGTTACTCTCCTTGTCAGATGGCCAAGAGTAGCCGTTTGCCCTTTTCCACTAGTGACAAGCGCGCTACTAGTTTATTGGATAAAGTACATTGTGATTTGTGGGGACCAGCTTCTATTTTATCTGTCGATGGTTTCTCTTATTATGCCATTTTCATTGATGATTTTTTGCGATTCACATGGTTTCTTCTGATGCGGCATAAGTTGGATTTCTATGACACTTTTATCTAGTTTTAGAAATTCGTTGAGAATCAGTTTTCTGCTAGGGTTAAAATTTTTCAGACCAATGATGCACCAGGTTTACTAATCACCAACTTCAGGCTCATCTCATATCATGTGGAATTCATCATTAGATGTCCTCGCCCTATACACCTGCTCATAATGGCCGAGCTGAGTGGAAGCATCGTCACATCACAGAGACTGGTCTTGCCATTCTTTTTCACTCTTCTGTGCCACACTGTTATTGGGTGGAAGCTTTCTCCTCTGCGATTTACATTATTAACCGTCTGCCTAGTTCAGTTCTGAGTGGCAAATCACCTTTTGAGGTTGTTTTTGGTCATGTGCCTGACTATACCCTCTTTCACCCATTTGGTTGCCGTGCATTTCCATGTCTGCGTGCCACTGCTACTGATAAGTTTGTACCCCGATCCATTCCTTGTGTTTTTATTGGCTATAGCCCTCGTCACAAGGGCTTCTAGTGTCTCGACCAGACTTCTGGGTGCATCTATATCTCTCACCATGTTCGTTTTGATGAAACTTTCTTCCCTTATGTCTCATCTTCCACGGACAGTCGTTCGATTTCAGATCTGGAGATTTCATCATTTTTTGATGGAACTGTTACTTCATTGATTGGGGCCACCACGCCTGTGTCTGTGCCTGTTCCAGCTGCCCCTTCTTCACCACCGTCTTCTATCTGGACAGCCGACCTGGACCCGGCTCCTTGGCCAACACCCACCATACCTCAGCCGTTGGCCATCACTCCTCAGCCACCGTCTCAGCCACCGGCCACCACGTCTCAGCTTTTATCGGCTATTATTTCTACGACGACTTCCGATGACCACTCTCCGATCAGCGCAGCTTGATCTTCCTTGGTGTCATCAGCTGGTTCGACTCCTCCAGCTTCGTCGCCCCAGCTTCGTACTCATCGGATGGCCACTCGGTCTTCTACTGGTGCTATTCAGCGCCGGGATTATTCGAATATTATTGCTCATGGTCTCACTGCTGCACTCCTCTCTTAGACAGAGCATACTGATTATCGCTCTGCCCTTCAGGATCCAGCCTGGGTTTCAGCCATGGATGATGAGATGGTCACTCTTCGTGGTCAGCACACTTGGGATTTAGTGCCTCGACCCTCGAATGTCAACATTGTTGGCTCCAAATGGGTCTATAGGCTCAAGTATCGACCAGATGGCACTATTGAGCGTCACAAAGCTAGACTTGTGGAGCAGGGTTTCTCACAGATTCTGGGTTTTGATTTTGACCACACTTTCAGTCCTGTGGTCAAAGCCTCCACTGTTAGGACGGTTCTCACCATAGCCACCATGCGTTCCTGGCCACTTCATCAGTTGGATGTCAAGAACGCTTTCCTTAATGGTGTTCTTGATGTTCCAGTCTAGTTATCAGGATTCCGTCCATTCAGACTATGTTTGTCGTTTGTGAAAGGCCATTTATGGTCTTAAGCAGGCTCCCCAGGCTTGGTTCCAGCATTTCAGCAGTTATCTGACACAGCTTGGTTTTCGGTGCAGCTCAGCTGATACTTCTTTGTTTGTCCTTTCGAGAGGGTCGTCGTTACTGTACCTACTTGTGTATGTGGACGATATCATTCTTACAGGCAATGACTCGACTCTTCTTCGCCAGTTCATTGATCGGACACACAGAGTTTGCGATCAAGGATCTTGGTGCTCTTCATTACTTTCTTGGTCTTGAAATATCGCCTACCTCCTCAGGATTACTGCTTGGCCAAGCAAAGTATGCTCGGGATATTTTGAATCGGGCCAGTATGTCTGACGCGGCACCTGTTTCTACTCCATTTGTTGCTGGTTCTCAGCTTCACAACTCTACCAGTCCTCCATTTCGGGATCCTACACTTTATCGTTCTCTTGTTGGTGCTCTCCAGTATCTCACCATCTCTCGCCCGGATATGGCATTCTCAGTCAACACGGTGAGTCAGTATCTTCAGGATCCCAGAGATGACCATTTTGCTGTTGTGACTCGGATTTTGCAGTATGTTCGTGGCACTCTTCATTTTGGTCTCAGGTTTTGTTCTGCTAGTACTCCTGATGTGTTAGGGTACTCTGATGCTGATTGAGCTCGCTGTCTGGAGACTCGTCGATCCACTTATGGTTATGCGATTTTTCTTGGTGGGAATCTGGTTTCTTGGAGTGCCAAGAAACAGCCCACTGTTTCTCGCTCTAGCACTGGGTCTGAATACCGTGCTCTCGCCAACACTGCCTCAGAAGTGGTTTGGCTCACTCATTTGCTTCGTGATCTTCGGGTGCCACTTTCTGGTTCTCCACTGTTGTTATGCGACGATAGTAGTGCTATCTTCTTGGCTCAGAATCCGGTGGCACACAAGCGGGCGAAGCACATTGACATCGACTACCATTTTGTTCGTGAGTTGGTGACATCCGGAAAGCTGCGCGTTGCTCATGTTTCGACTTCTCTTCAAATTGCAGACATTTTCACCAAGGGGCTCTCTCGTCCGCTGTTCGAGTTCTTCAGATCCAAGCTATGCGTCGGCGAGCATCCGACGCTTCGCTTGGGGGGTGTTAAAATAAATCAGACTCCTAATTAGATTATGATTTATTATTATTAGAGTTTTTTCCTTATTACACATCTATTGTACTCTCTATATATTCATATATCAATAATATAATTTATTACGGCAAATCATTCTATCACATCAACCACTGAACAGTTCACGTATGGCTATGCCCTCTACAAATACTATTTTAAGGCTTTGCACACCTTTATTTACATGCAAAGAAAGTCTTATCCATGTTGAAAACCGTTACAAACGTTGCTCCCATTAAAAGTTAAGAAAAGTGCATATATAACCCTATATAATTGATGAAAGTGCATATATAATCCTGCAATAATGAAAGTGTGGATATAACCATGTGATAATTAAAAGTGCAAATATAACCCTGGTCGGTCAATGCCGGAAATAATGGCTTTAGGGTTATATTTATACATATGTATAATAGTTAGGGTTATATTTGCATTAAAAAATAACTCAAAATTATATTTACACTTTCTCCCACCTATAGGGTTATATTTGCATACTACCTTTAAAAGTTTAAGCGAATCTGCAAGTCAAAAAATGGATATTACGTGTGCATAGAAATTAGAATTCGTGTGTTTTAGAGTCAATTTAAGGCAGCTTTGATGCATATGACAACAGCCAAACAACAAATCTACCGGCGAATAGAATATTATTACATGTACAAATCAAGTAAGGCAAACTCATGGAAAGACGGTTTATACACTTATAGAAACATATTATTCTAGAATAATAAAAATATAAGAAGTTTTAGGTGAAATATTAAAAAAAAAAATTACGTAATGTTTAGTAGTTATAAAGTTTATGATTCAATTAATGCAATATGAAAATTTTATCTTTATTTATTTTAATTGAGAAAGTCTCAGGAAATGCGGCCTTTCCATAAGCTTATTGACAGTACTCAGGGGCATTTGCCTTAAATGTTGTGATTTTTTTATAAAATTCAAATATTACATTTTATAAGTTAAAACAAGTAATAATATGTATTTGAAGGTGAAAATATAAAAATATATCATATAAAAAATATTTTCAAAATTTTAAATTTTGTATGTAATTTAAGAAATGCAGTATATAAGGTAAAAAATAAGTGGTCTGTCCATAAGCTTATGGATAGGCCGCCTGTCAGGAGACCCACTCATTCTAATTTATAGTTTAAACCTTAATTTTCCCATCATTTATAGAAAAACTGTGTTTCAATAGACGGACTCATCAAATAACACCATGCTAATATTGATTATTAATTACTATATTTTTTCATTTCAAACTACAATTTAAATATGGCAAAGTCTTGGAAAATACGGTCTTTCTATAGACTTATGGAAAGACGAGGTTTAGTTAGAATAATAAACGGTAAAAAGTCTAAGTTGCAATATTAAAAATTTATTATGCAACGTGTAGTAGGTAATAAATTTATAACCCGATTCATAAAACCCAAAAATTTTATCTTCATTTCTTTTATTTTACATTTTAAACCTTGGTCTTTCCATGACTTATAGAAAGACTGCCTTTCAAGAGACGGACTCTTTAAATATTTATTTAATTAAAACTTCTTAATTTTGATAACAAAAATAAATTAATATAAGTATAATTACTGTAAATTTGTTATAATATATATTTAAAAATGAATTCATCTTTTAAAAGATGGGTTTTTTCATAAATTATGGAAAGACCAAGGATTAAATTGCAAATTAGAAGAAATTAAGATAAAAATTTTGAGTTGCATTAATCAGGTCATAAACTTAGAATCACTGCACGTTGCATAATAAATTTTTAATATTGTAACTAAAATCTTTTACCTTTATGATAATTCTAATTCAACCCATTTTTTTGTATATTTGGAAAGACGATCTTTCCCAATACTTTGTGTTAAAAATTATTAATTTTTCATAAATTTATTTATTCTCAATAAAAGAAAGACAAAGTCTTGAGAAAGATCGTCTTTCCATAAGCTTATAGGAAAATGAGCTTTAATTAGAATAATAAAAGGTAAAAGGTCTTAGTTGCAATATTAAAAATTTATTGTGCAACATATAATAGTTATAAAGTTTATAACCTGATTCATGTAATCCAAAAATTTTATGTAAATTTATTCTAATTTTTACTTTAAACCTTGGACTTTCAATAACTTATAAAAATACTATCTTTTAAGAGACGAACTCAAAAAAGAAATCAATCATTTTTTAAATTAACTGTTTAAAATTAAATTGTACAGGTAGAGTAGAAAGTAATTGGCATAGAGAATAAAGAATTTCTTACCAGTTCGTGCTTATCCGAAAGTGGATGCAGTCAATCTCTTTCACTTAAGCAGATCACGTTACTTCCTAATTTCTTTATATTAATCTGATACTCTTTAGGGTTACGTGTTCTAAAGTAAAACTTTTAGAGAATTTGATTCATACTCCTTTAGAATATTTTGATTTTAGTAAAATATGCTTAAAACCTCAACAAAAACAAAAAGTTTCGGTTCCGCTCTGTGTACTGTAGCTAGGTGCGATTTGTGTGCGATTTGACCAAAACGTTTCCTACTCCGTCGTTTCACCAATTTCCTTCTTCCTCATTATCAGCCATCAACTGATAACGGTCACTTTCCACCGCCGCTATGGCGGCTTCTGGCCGTGGTAAATACGGTGGAGGAAAATCCTTCCTTCAGGCCCTCGCTAACCGTCCTCCTCCTCTCTCTGAATCCCTCCCTTCCAACCCAGAGATCATCCCCAAAACTCAATATAAAGGGGATACAGCTTGTTTAGTTAGCCGTAGAGATGCTGACACCCTTTCTTCTCACTACCAAAACGCTCTCGTCGGAAAGTTTGCCAGGGGTAAGCCAACAATGACCCAGCTCAATGACTCTTTCGTCTCAGTGGGCTTCAAAGGAAAATTCCAGCTCGGATCAATCGACTTCCGGCATGTGCTTATTCGGTTTGAGGAGAAACAGGACTACCATAGATTTTGGCTAAAAGGTCAATGGAGCTTCAACAATACACAAATGAAGGTACTTAAATGGACATCGGATTTCTCCCCGATGGCAGAATCATCTATTGTTCCGGTATGGGTTTCTATTCCATATGTCCCTATATACTTCTATAATACTGCTATGCTTCAAATCAGGGGGAATCAAATTGGAAATTTTATCAAAGTAGATGCTGCAACTGCAGCACTCTCCAGGCCTTCATGTGTTAAAATGTGTGTTGAGGTTGATCTGAAAAAAAAGCTTCCTTCATTTATTAGAGTTGGTATTGAGGAAGATGGGAACGAATATAATGTGGTCAAACTTCCACTAGAATTTGAAAATATCCCTCCTTACTGTCATCACTGTAAATGTATTGGACATGATGATAACTGCTGTATCTATTTGCATCCGGAGCTAAAAAAGAAATAGGTCACAGAGAAATGATAAAGTGGCTATAAATCTAGTGGAGCAATCAGATAATCAACAAGTAAGCAAACAGGCTCATGAATATGGCAATTCTAATCTTAACCAGATTGTTAATACTAAAGCTGGGAGCTCAGGAGTTTCTGTGATGGAAAAACAAAAAACCTTTTAAGCTCAGAAATTTAAATATGTCCCTAAGAAACAAAATGTAAATGTCCCAGTTAATGATCAAGAACTAAATAAGACCACCTTAACCGAGGATAACCTTCTGATTGATAATGTGACTCCTGAGATTATATGTGAACAACTTCAGGTCGAAACAATTAAGGAAGATGATCCTTTCTCCTGTGATAACCAAAATATTCCCCAAAAGGTTAGTCACAAGGAGGATGTTTTTCAACTCCAATCACAGTCACCTGACTCTGATCAAAACTGTCCCATAGCATTGACCTCCCATACACCTTCTCCTGATCTTGGTGTCTCAGTACGATTGAATAGTCATTCACTATCTGCCCCTCCATTGCTTAGACCAGTTCTTGCTAAAGATGATTTACATAGCAAAAGGGGCAGGTCTTTCTCACCTCTCCATTCCATTATTGCTGCAAAAAATTTTATCTTCTCTCAGCAGAAAAACAAAGGTAATCGCTTTCTACTTCTGGCGGACGATGAAGCATCAAGTGAGGAAGCCTCCCATGGTCACTTTCCAAGACTCCCTGTACCTTCTGATCTCCAAGGCACCTCGGTTATCCAGGATTCTGCTGATAATGGTGCTGAACAAGTAAGCAAGGTTAGTTCCTCTGTCTCATCTCTTAGTCCTAGCAATCAGAAAAAAGACAAGGAACTAAGGAATAACTCTAAACAGAAAAATGAGTCTTTTTTCTCACAGAAAAATACTATCATGACTAGATCAAAAAGCTCTAGCAATGTTTCCTTATGAATAATACAACAGTTAAGATTAAAATGCTGGTTTGGAACATTAGGGGTATGGACACATCCATGTTAAGACTCAGTGATTTGATCAAAAGACATAATCTTGAGCTTATCTGCCTAATTGAACCTAAACATGATAACTTGCAGTGTGATTCATATAGGAAAATGTTGAAATATGATAACTGCATCTCAGCAAGTAATGGTCAAATTTGGCTCTTCTGGAACTCTAACTTACTCTTAACTGTTAAACATGATAATTTACAGTTCCTTGGAATCCAACTGAATTGTATTAATCTCCTTAAGTCCATGGATGTCTTCTTTGTTTATGGTCTCCAGACTAGGAATGGTAGAAAATCTCTCTGGTCTGATCTCAGCTCTTTTACTCATTCTGAATCCCTTTTCATTGGAGACTTTAATTGCATCACTACTATAAATGAGTACAAGGGTCCTTCTTCACCCAAACTGGGAAGTATTAAAGACTTTAATGATTTTATTCATTCAATGGCTTTAGAGGAACTTAACACTGTAGGTAACCTGTTCACATGGACTAATAATAGGTTAAGGACTCCAACAGTTAAAAGATTAGATAGGGGATTATGTACTTCCTCTTGGTCTCTATCATTTCCTGCCTCATCAGTCCAGATATTAAATAGGGTCAGCTCTGATCATAATCCTATGCTATTAACTGTTGGTAGTGCTATTCCATCTAATCCTAGGCCATTTAGATTTCTGAATACATGGTACAAAAGGAAAGATTTTACTGAAGTAATCAAACAAAACTGGGAAATTCCTTTGGATAAATCAGGGATGCTATCTTTCTACCTTAAATTGGTTAGACTGAAGAAAGAATTAAAATTTTGGAATAAAGAAAAATTTGGCAATGTGCATGACAATGTAGTGCAAGCTGAATTGGCTCTACAAGCTCAGGAATTAATATCTGATCAGTCTGATTCTCAGGCTGAATTGGTAAAACTCAAAGAGGCTAAATCTAGGTTAGTTAGGGCATTGTCTGAACAAAAACATTTTTGGAAACATAAGGCTAAGATGAAATGGCTTAGGGAAGGGGATACTAACACTAAATTCTTCCATAATACTGTTAAGGAAAGAACTAATAGGCTGAAGATCACAAAAGTTAAAAGTGTTAATGGTCAGTGGTTAGATGATATAAAAGATATCGAAAGGGAAGCTATACAGTACTACCATGATCTTCTAAATGATGATACCTCCCCTTATAGTTCTCTCTTTCAATCTCATTTCTTAAATCACATTCCTAAGCTGGTTAATCAGAATGATAATGATAAACTTCTTCAACCAGTTACATTAACTGAGCTCAAAGATATTGTTTTTAGTCTTAATAAATCAAGTACACCAGGTCCGGATGGCTTTACAGCCAAATTCTACATAAAATCATGGGATATTATTGCTAAAGATCTACTTCTGGTTGTTCATGACTTCCTTTCTGCTAACAATATGCCTAGGGGTATTGGTAGTACTTGGATCACTATAATTCCTAAAAAGAAGACCCCCATCTCATTTGATGATTATAGACCTATAAGCCTATCTGATGTGATTAACAAAATATGCTCTAAAGTGCTAATGGAAAGATTGAAGTCTCTGATGCCTAGGATCATCTCCCCTAATCAAACAGCTTTCTTACATGGTAGAGACATCTCAAATAATGTAATTTATTTACAGGAAATGGTTCGGTTTCTGAACCGAAAACAGAGAGACACTAATTGTATAGTTAATCTGGACCTTCAAAAGGCATTTGATAGAGTTAGGTGGTCTTTTTTATATAATGTCTTAGCTAAATTCGGTTTCCATGCTAGATTCATATTTTCCATCATGAAAAATCTGTCACAGGCCTGGTTTTCTGTTCTTATTAATGGTAAGCCTGTGGGATTTTTTCAAGCTACTCGAGGTATTAAGCAAGGGGATCCTTTATCTCCTTTCTTGTTTAACATCTTTTCTGAGGCCTTTTCTAGGAGCTTGGATTTCATTTTTTATAGTGGAAAGTTGTCATATTTTCACCTTCCAGGTAATCCTCCTAGAATCTCTGATCTATCATATGCGGATGATACTGTTGTTTTCTTTAAGGCAACTAGACTAACTTTGATTAGATTAAAAGCTTTCCTGTCTACTTTTGAGGAAGTCTCTGGACAAATGATTAATTACAATAAAAGTGATTTCTTCATAAGTAAGCATGCTTCTGTCCAAAGAGTTAACTACATTAAAAGGATTTTGGGGATGAAACTTGGGATTTTTCCATTCACATACCTAGGGGTGCCTATATTTACTGGGAAAGCAAAGAGAATCTATTTCCAACCTCTTCTTGAACAAATAGAGAGTAGGTTAGGAAACTGGAAAAATAGGTGGATTTCAAAGGGAGGCAAAATTACACTAATTGAGTCATGTATCTATTCTTTACCACAGCACATTTGGTCAGTTATATGCCCTAATAAAATGATCATCAGGACCATAGAAAAGAAAATGAGTAATTTCTTTTGGGGTGATTCTGAACTGAAACCTAAAAGAGCTTGGAGAAAATGGTCAGCTCTATGTTTACCAACTGATCAAAATGGGCTTGGGTTTAGATCTGTTACCACTATAATTGAAACTTGTTCAGTTAAATTGTGGTGGAAGTTCCAGTTAGCTGAAGCTCAGTGGACTCACTTACTGGCAGCCCTCCCTCCCTCATACAAGACTTCTTCTAACTGGAAAAGAATATGTCAAGTTAATACTTGGGCAGAAGAAAACTCTAGAGTTATCATAGGTAGAGGGGATTGTAATTTCTGGACATCAAACTGGCTAGATATAGGTTGCCTTTGTGATCTTTGTGATCAGAACTTGGTGGAGATTGATGGAGACTGTACAGTGTCTGATTTCATATACAATAAATCCATTCTAATCTCCAAAATTTCTCCTTTTCTGTCACCTGAGGCTACTTCTCTCTTGCAGGAAGCCAAGCTGGCACCACACAGAGAAGACAGGCTAATATGGAAGCTGGGTATTTCAGGTGATTTCTCTTTCAAATCAACATACCTTAAGCTCAGTTGCAATACAGGTACTATTGCTTCCTTAAAACATTTCTGGAACTCTAGAATTGATAAGAAAATATCAGTCTTCATGTGGAAGATGACTAATTCTCTCTTACCCTTTGATAACATACTCAGAAAGTTGAGATACTGTTTAATTTCCAAATGTTGTATGTGCAATGTACATGAAGACTCCATAGACCATTTTTTAAATTCCTGTGATTTTGCTGTTGAGGTCTGGAAAGTAGTGCATTAGTTCATGGGTATTAGGGACAGAACTTTTCCATCTATTTGGGAGAGATTATCATGCTACACTACCTTCCCTAGCCTAAGTTTATTACATTCAACTATTATCAGAACTGCTTCAGTAATCACTTGTTGGAATTTATGGAAGATGAGAAATAAGTTCCTATTTGATTCTATTAAACCTTCCATAGCTCTTGTCCTAAATCAAATCAGAGACCAGATTTTTCAATCTTTCTGTGCTAAACCTGTTTTTATAACATCTACTATTGACTTGAGTATTGCTGATCACTCCTTCTTGCCTCTGATTAAATCTCATCCTAAACCAAAAATTTTGAAGATTGCTTGGCAAAGGCCTCTCTCAGGTCTTAAGCTTAACATATATGCTTCATGGTGCTGCAATACAAATATGTGTGGTATTGGACTGATAATTAGAGACAGTAGAGGCAGTTTTAGGGGGACATATACTGAATATACAAATGCCTTCTCCCCTCTTGAAGCTGAATTGAAGGCAATTAAGTTTGCTATTCTACAATCTAATGATTTCTCCTCTCCTATCCAACTTGAATCTGACTGCCTAAATGCTGTTAATTTTTCGAAAGATCCGCAAAGATCTCACTGGCATTTGTACACTCTATCTGATGAGATTCACCAATCCTTGGACCCTTATAATTTGGTACACATCTACAGGCAGGCTAACTTGGTGGCTCACACCCTTGCTAAAAATTGTCTGCAGTCTAAGCTTAACTCTACCTTCCACAGATTTTCTGAGCTCTCTTGCTCGGTCCAGGGACTTATTAGGCTAGACCAAATTGGTACTCCATCCTTACGGATGGTTACCTAGTTCGGATGCTACTGATATTAACTCCTTTTTGTGCAGGTTACACAGGATCCTCAACGTAGTACTACTACAGTTTTTTCATGATACTTTGGGAGCTCTTCTACTCCAACTCCAGTTTTTACAAGATGGATGGCCTCAATTTCAGTTTGCTCAGTTTTAGCATCAAGTTCATGCCTCACTAGAAGATAGTGCACGGATACTGATCAGGTTTTGGATTGTGTATGAGCAAATTATGCTTAGCTTCTCTGATTCAGCTGTTTCAAAGGGCTACTCTTTGCAAACTATTAGTTTTCGATTATTAGCGTGGATTAACTCCATTAGCTTTGGGGAAGACTCTGACTGCCCTGTGTTTCGTTAATTCGATTCACTAACAAGTTCGGGGATTCCTTCCACTGCCTAATGGTGTTTTTAATCCTCAACCAATCAAAAAAAAACCTCAACAAATTAAACAGCATTTTGCGAAAGAGTGTCATATTTTAGTGAAAGAAGAGAAATAGTACGATTTTATTTCTTAAACTTTGGTTTAAGACAAGAGTGCATTTATTTAAAAACGGTATTATCATAAGTCATGGAAAAATCAATGTTTAAAGTGCAAATTAAAAGAAATGAAGATAAAATTTTTGGGTTGCATGAATCGAGTTATAAGCTTTATAACTACTAAATGTTACATAATAAAATTTTAACATTACAACTAACACTTTTTACCCTTAATCTTTCTAATTAAACTCCATCTTTCTATAAGGGCATGTAAAGTCGATTTTTTCCAAGATTTTGCATTTGGACAAAACCAATCACCAAACTTTGATTTAGGACCAACTTACATTTTACTTTCTTTTCGAGGAACAAACTTTTTTTTTGTTAACGAGAGGAACACACTTAATCCCTAAGTTTTGCCCTTCGATACTTTGTAGTTTTTTTTTTGTTGAGTAACGATACTTTGTATTTGAACGGAAACAATTTGTAAAAGAGAAAATTTGTCCGTTAGACCATCTAATGATTAGACTAATTATAAAAAAAATCAATTAATAACATTTAGTATTAGAGTCTGTCTCTTGAAAGAAGGGTTTCCATAAATCATGGAAAAATCAAGGTTTAAACTGTAAATTAGAAGAAGTGAAGATCAAATTTCTGGGTTGCATTCTGGTCATAAACTTTAGACTAAATTATTTTTTGGCCCCCCTACAAAGTATCTTTTACTATCTTTTGGTCCCCACTTGCAAAACAACCCTTAGACGGTACCCTACAAATTCAAAACATTGTTTTTGGTCCCCAAACCCAGTTTCCGGCCAAATTTCTGGTTTTCAGGCTCACGTGCCGGTCACGTGTCATTTTTTCCGGTAAGCTCAGGGCTAATTTGGTGATTTCACATAAGTTGAGATTTTTTTAATTCAGGGGTGAGTTTAGAAATACTTTAATTCGGGGTTTCTTCTTGAAGGCAAGCAGAACATCAGGGACCAATCTGCAAATTCTTTATAAAAATCAGAAACCCCGTTGCCGGCTTTCTTCCTCGGCGAAACCGTTGCAATCTGTCTTTCTCAGTAGGGTTTCATCGTCGCCAGGAAGAGCGTAGTAGGCATAGCAATCGTCCCGAAAGCGGAGGTGAATCGCGGCTGAGATCTGAATTGTGTCTTAGGTCTGAATTGTGGCTGAGGTCTAAACCGCAACTGAAGTCGGGGCGGTGGTGGCCGAATTCATGACGACGGAGGCTGAGGTCGGGGCGGTGGTTGAGCGTCGCGACTGAAGGTGGTCTGAATCATCTGCGGCGTTCGCGATGTTTTCGACGGAGGTGAGATAGCTGAGGTTCGCGGCTCCGGTTTCACGATATTCACTGACTTCATCTGTCCACCATGAATGGTTTCTGGTTCTCCATTGGAAGAAAGACGCGACACTGAACGTCGCGCGGCGCACCCACCGGCGATGCGAAAGGAGTTTTTCGGGCATCGAATTCGCTGACGGTTCATCGGGATAAGACGTTTTCCGATGGCTACGAATTTGGGTCGAAGATGAGCCATTTGGGTGTGTTATTTTGTGAAATTACCAAATTAGCCCTGAGCTTACCGGAAAAAATGGCACGTGACCGGCATGTGAGCCTGAAAACCAGAAATCTGGTCGGAAACTGGGTTTGGGGACCAAAAACAATGTTTTGAATTTGTAGGGTACCGTCTAAGGGTTGTTTTGCAAATGGGGGCCAAAAGATAGTAAAAGATATTTTGTAGGGGACCAAAAAAACAATTTAGTCTAAACTTTATAACTACTGCATGTTGCATAATATTTTTTTAAAAAAATACTTTTATAACCCTACCTAGTTGACATAAGTGCCAAATGCCAATATTACCTTTCAATATTCAAAAGTGCCAATATAACCCTATCTAGTAAGTGAAAGTGCCAATATAACCCTATCTAGTAAGTGAAAGTGCCAATATAACCCTCTCCGGCAACTTTTAGCCAGAATTTTATAAAATTACATGTTTACCCTTCTAAAAAATTAAAATACTAAAAAAAAGAAAGAAATGACGTTATTACCGCCGGACCGCCGCCGAATTAGGTAGGGTTATACCAGCACATTATGAAAACTGATAGGGTTAAATCAGCACATTCCTAAAAGTTATAGGGTTATATCAGCACATTAGTAAAAATGTAGGGTCATATCAGCACATACTATAGAATATAGAGGTTTTGATAATATTTTGTTTATTTTGCACTAATGACTTTCCCATATTATTAGTTTTAATGATAAGGGTATTCTAGTTTTTTTTAGGTTTGGTCAATATTGTAAAATGTCAAGTCAATGATGGAATAGTGCGAAAAGATTATATCGGCACATTTACTTAAAAATTTGGGGTTAGAATCACACTTTCAAATTTTACATGGTTAGATTGACACTTTTAGAAAATAAAATGGTCAGTTTTGTATTTTGTCCAAAACAATATTTTGTGTTGGTAAAATGGATGGCCTGCTTTTTTTATTTGATACAGAATATATTCCTTTTCAATTTCTTGACGAATACATTACCGCCATCTGTCCCAAAACAAACTACTCCCTTCTAATTAAAACACCGCATTTAACTTTTTTTAAGAAAGACTTTTCATTATTTACATAATGTTATTAATTTGATCCTGAAATTCATCATAAATGTTGAATAAAATGTTATAATGTGAAATTAATCACATGTCGTATATTCTCACAATCTACTTTTAACCTTATTAATTATGTGTAGTTAAATTTTTTTGGTCAATCAAAAAGTCACTTAGTACATTTTCATTAGAACAAAAGAAGTACTATAATTAAAAGAAGTATATATTTGAGTTAAAATGATTTAGAAAATGTTAAATACGATAATTAATAACTTTATTTATGTGTAATAAAAAATAAATATTATGAAAGTATACTTTCTAACGTATTTCAAGAAGTGTTGTTTCAGAACGACTAGCTATAATTAGCATGATTAATAAAGTAATTTGATATTTATTTTTATTTATTTCAATGATATACCTATAGTTATAATTTACAACCTTTTAAAATAAATTTTAACATATAAATAATTTTAATTCAACCTTTACAATTATAAAAATAATATTTTTCCATAATTGATCTAACTATTTCTCCAAGTATTTGGCTAAATTATAACATTCTTATAATAATATATCACTGAAGTTACAAAGTCAACTAATTAGTTTGTCATAAATCAAAGTGCACACTTTTATCTTATTACCCAATTCACACTTTATAGCTTGAGAAAGCCTTTTGTTATTCTGACTAACGGTTAGATCAATAAAAAAATTAATTTAATTTTTAATTTTTAATGTTAGATTATGATTATTTATATGTTGAAATTTATTTTAATTTTTTTTCATAATTATAGGTATCTCGATGCAATATATAAAAATAAATGCCAGATCACTTTATCAACCATACTATTTATAAAATGACTCTGTTTAACGGTTAGTTGATCTAAAATAAGACTCCATATTATATCTTTCTTTATAATCTCTATCATAAAATGTTAGAGTAAATCATGATTGATTTGATTGATTCTGGATAAGTCTTGTTGACTAAGGCAGAGTCTTAGTAGTACTCTATTTCCTTTTATATTCTATTTAATCATGTCAGCAATAGATCATTTCCTCACGAAAAATATGCCTTATCATGGTATCAGAGTTGTGTTCTGATTCACCTTCCAAAATCTAAAATCTTCGGTCGCCCTTCTCCTTCTCCCTCCAGCGGCCGAACTTCTCCTTCCCCCTCCCTTCCGACAATTTTCATTTTCGACGCCACTCTCATCATGGCTAGTGAAAAATTATCATTCAATACGCTTCTTCAAATGATGCAAATCAAGCTCAGTATGTCTAACTTTCTTCTTCGGAAACTTCATATTGAATATGTCCTCAGACCTCAAAAGCTGTTAGGTTATCTTGATGGGTCGACGCCATGCCCACCTCTCCCTATTCCGCTGTCGGACGGCTCCGCATCTCCATTTTTCACCGCCGCCCTCAGCTCTCCTCCTGCCGGCTCCAAAACTGACCGTGCGGCAGCTCAGGTGGCTTATAAATTGGCCAGGGAAGTCTATGACCTCTGGATTGATGAAGACCAGAGGGTTTGTAATCTGCTGTCCTTCTCTCTCTCTCTCCGGAGGCCCTTTCCAAACTTCCGACCTCGTGTGTGACTGCCAAGGACATCTGGGACAGCTTTTACGCCACTTTTCATAACAGTAGCACATCCACCATTCTCCGCCTTCGTGTAGATGCCCACGGTATACGTAAGAGCGGTACCGTTCATGAACTCCATTTACAATTTCAAGATATTTTTGAGCAATTATCCCTTATGGGTTCTCCAATTTCTAATGATGATTAGATAATTTGGTTTTTAACTGCTATCGGGTCTGAGTTCAAAGATTTTTTTGCCCCTCTGATTAATTCTTCCCCGTCACCCTTAAATGCCAATGTATTATCTTGTGCCAAGAACCACGAGGCATTCTTAAAAAATTTACAGGGAAATTCAGCACTAGTGTCCGAGCTGGTTGCATTCATGGTGGGAGAAAATTCCTCGGCTGGCCGAGCGTGGAATCACACGCCGGTGAGGGAAGGTGGCACGTTTGGACCACGCACCGCCAGGGGCGGTCGTTCGGTGGACGCCGTGGTGCCCGGTCCTCTGGTTATGCCCAGCCAGCTGCCTTGGGCTCGGGTTCTGGTTGTGGTTGGCCGCACTGCACCTGGTGTGGTCGGCCCGGCCATTTTGCTACCACTTGTTATAAGATGTTGGCTCAAACCCGTCGTACAGACTTAACTCATCTGGCTGAAAAATTCCAGGCATCCATGCAGCTGAACCTATCTCCGAGCACATCAGACTGGTATCTTGATTCTGGCGCAACTAGCCACATGGCGTCTTCAGCCTCCAGACTAGACATTGTTTCTCCCTATTCCCGTAATTCTCAGGTTTCTTTTGGTAATGGTGCCTCTATTCAGATTTTACATATTGGTGTTTCTCATATTTCTGATCATTTGAAACTATATGATGTTCTGGTTGTTCCTGAGATCACTAAGAACTTACTGTCTATTAGTAAACTGACCAATGTATCTGTTACTTTTGATGATCGGAACTTTGTTATTCTATTCAAAGTATCCAGGGAAGTTGTGGGCAGGGGCCACAGTGATGGAGGCCTGTACGTGTTGGACAAAGGTGATGCAACACTGGTTTCGTTTCTACAGCAGAATAAAGGACGTGCATCCTTCGAGCTTTGGCATGCTCCCCTAGAACATGTGCCCACTGCAGTCATTCTAGTTTGCAAAAGTCCAATTTACTTTCTGTTTCCTCGTTATTACCTAAATCGCATACTTGTACTCCTTGTGTTATAGCAAAGGGGCAGCGGTTATCCTTTGTTGAAAGCACTAACCGTGCTGCGCACGTCTTGGATTTGTGGGATCCCTCCCCAGTTTTATCTGAGACTGGTTTTACTTATTATGCCTTATTTGTGGATGATCATTCTCGTTTTACTTGGTTTTTTCTGCTTCATAGAAAATCCAAGTTTTTTGAAACATACTTACAGTTTGAGGCTTTAGTGGAAAATCAATTTTCATCTACTATTAAGGTTTTTCAGAGTGATGGAGGCACTGAGTTTTTAAACACATGCCCGTGGTCTCATTTTTCCTCAAAAGGCATCCATCATCAAGTTTCATGTCCATATACTCCAGAGAAAAATGGACGAGCAGAGCAAAAACATTGGCATGTTGCGAAAATGGGCCTTACGATTCTATTCCATTCGCATCTTCCGCTTTCTAGATGGGTTGACGCTTTTTCCACTGCAGTTTACACCGTTAATCAGTTACCTACTCCAGTTTTACAGGGTGCCTCTCCCTATGGTCTTCTCTATCAGCGGGACCCTATTTACTCAAACTTCCATCTTTTTGGTTATCGAGTGTTCCCTTTTGTTCGTCCTATGGCCGATCACAAGTTATCTCCATGGAGCATTCCTTGTGATTTCATTGGATACACGTGCCATTATAAGGGTTTCCATTGTCTTGACACTAATACTGGAAAATCTTATGTTACCCATCATGCGCGGTTTGATGAGAGTTGTTTCCCTTTTGCCTCCTCCGTTTCGGCGTCTTCTCTCTCGACTTTGGATGTCTCTTTTTTTTGGATGATGGCGGTGGTTCAAGTCCCTTATTGTCTCCATTTGATGAATCGGTCTCTGCGCCCTGTCTAATTACCCATCTGATTTCGATGAGCATACACTTGCACAACGCCTCCTCTCTCGGTCACCGCCGGCCAGTCCACCCTCCCAGGCTGTGCCTTCTCCTGCCACCGCCGCCACTCCATCACCGGTCTCTTCCACCGACCCGATGCCTCCACCTTCTCGATCTTGGCTGAATCCCCATTGGATGGTTACTCGGACGACCATCAGTGCTATTCAATGATATGATTACTCGGATATTGTTGCCCATGGTCTTCTTGCTGCCCTTCTTTCTCAGTCTGAGCCCTCCGATTACCGCTCGGCTCTTAAGGATCCTTCTTGGATAGCTGCTATGGATGAGGAGATTGCTGCCCTTAAAGGTCAGCACACTTGGGATTTGGTTCCTCGCCCATCGGATGTCAACATTGTTGGCTCCAAAAGGGTCTATCGGCTATCGCCCGGATGGCACAGTTGATCGTCATAAGGCCCAATTTGTTGCTCAGGGGTTTTCACAGATTTTGGATTTTAATTTTGATCACGCTTTCAATCTTGTGGTCAAAGCTTCCACTGTACGCACTGTCCTTGCCATTGCTACGATGCGCTCCTGGACCCTTCATCAGCTGGACGTCAAGAATGCTTTTCTTAACGGAGTTCTTGATACTCCAGTCTACATGGCGCAACCTGTTGGCTATAAAGACCCACTTCATCCGAATTACGTTTTCCATCTGAAAAGAGGCATTTACGGTCTTAAGAAGGCTCATCGGGCTTGGTTTCAGAGGTTCAGTTCTTATCTATTGCAGCTCAGTTTTCAGTGCAGTTCGGCTGACACTTCCTTATTTGTTCTATCTAGAGGGACGTCTTTGCTTTATCTCCTGGTCTATGTTGATGACATCATCCTCAATGGCAACGATTCTCTGCTCCTCCGCCAATTCATTGATAGGACACATCGGAGTTCACTATTAAGGATCTTGGCGCTCTGCATTACTTTCTTGGCCTAGAGGTTTCACCCACTTCGCCTGGCTTACTTCTTCGACAAGCTAAGTATGCTCGAGATATTCTTACTCGTGGTGGCATGTCTAATGTTGTTCCGGTCACTACTCATTTTGTTCCTAGTTCACATTTACACAGCTCCACCAGTCCTCATTTTCAGAATCTGGCTCTTTACAGATCCCTGGTTGGTGTTCTCCAGTACTTGACGATCACTCAACTAGACTTGGCTTTTTTTGGTTAACACCGTTAGTCAGTTTCGTCAGGACCCTCGTGATGATCACTTTGTTGCGGTCACTCGGGTTCTTTGATATGTTCACGGCATGCTACATTTTGGTCTTACTTTTTTCTCTGCCAGCACTCCGGAGGTCTTGGGTTATTCCAATGTTGATTGGGCTCGCTGTCTGGAAACCCGACGTTCCACCTATGGTTATGCAGTGTTCCTCGGAAGAAATTTGGTCTCCTGGAGCGCAAAGAAGTAGCCCACTATCCCTCGCTCTAGTACTGAATTATAGTATCAGGGCCTCGCCAATACTGTTTCAGAGGTAGTTTGGTTGTCTCATTTGCTTCGAGATCTTTGTGTTCCGCTTTCCAGTTCTCCACTTTTGTTATGTGACAACAACAGTGCCATCTTTCTGGCTCAGAATCCGGTTGCACACAAAAGGGCGAAGCACATCGACATTGATTATCATTTCATTCGTGAGTTGGTCTCCTCTGGCAAGCTTTGAGTTGCCCATGTTTCCACTAGTCTTCAGATTGCTGACATCTTCACCAAGAGACTTTCTCGTCCTCTGTTCGAAATCTTCAGGTCCAAGCTTTGCGTCACTGAGCATCCAACGCTTCATTTGATGGAGTGTTAAGAGTAAATCATGATTGATTTGATTGATTCTAGATAATTCTTGTTGACTAAGCCAGATTCTTAGTAGTACTCTATTTCTTTTGTATTCTATTTAATCATGTCAGCAATAGATCATTTCCTCACGACAAATACGTCTTATCACAAAAATTATGCTACTAATTTTTCATCCATCTATACAATATTCTCTTATGTAATTTATAAGAGCCGAAGAAAAATGAACACCTGGCAAAATAGTAAAGATTTGACTCTAATAAATGTTTAGTTGATCCATTGTAGATAGTTCGAACTGGTATTAGAGTTGTAATATGGGAAAACTGCAAAAAAAGGCAGCTTATTTAAATAATTCGGTGACCTACCAAATGTAGAAGTAGAATTTTACGACAAGCAATAAGCACTTAAACAAAACGGAGTATAGTTTAAATGTCCCATCTTCTTTCTCATTTAGAAGAAGACAAGGCGCAAACGTAAAACAAAATAACGAAGGAATTCGAATAGGGCCTGAATGGGATTGACATGAAACGTTTCTTTCAAAACTTAGCACTAAGGGCATTAGAAAGAAAAATAGAGTAAAGCTCATGATTGGTGAAGAGGGAAATATATGTTTGTGATACAGTGAAGAAAGAATTATCCCATTTGTTCACCTTTTCTTTTTTTTTTCTAATTCATTCATGAACACTAATTCTAAACGTCGCATAACATCATTTCAAGCCAACTTTCACCGGTTTCGATCGCATTGTCGAATTGAAGATCGAACCCATACACCATGTAACTCTACGAATAACACATGAGAAGAGTAAAAGAGTCATCTATATATAAAAAATGAAATAAACCCGAAAGTTCTCAATCGGATGAATATCATATGCCAGGAGGGTTTTTTCGACCAAATTATCCTGCGTAATATTTTTAAAAGTGTTCTCAGTGAATTACTTGTTTTCCTTCCCTTGAAGTACATCTTATAGATCAGCTCCTGAAGTAACTAAAACAAGGGTGAAAGGCCAACTACCTCTTTCAATCATGACCTTTTTAAAGGATTGATGTTCATTCCTTATCCATAAGCCCTGGGGAAAGAGTAACACAAAAATTTTCCATTCATGCTTTACATAATTGGCGGACGCCAAGGCTTGACCATCAGGTGGTTGACCCTTGGACGATGTGATTTATTTTTTCATCAACCTTAATATCAGGATGACAGGACATTCGGTAGCTCAATGAATGAATGAATGAATAAGTACAAGGAATTGTAAATTCTATACTCCCTCCGTCCCGAATAAATTGTATAGAATTTTTTTCACGGTTATCAAGAACCATGTTTGACCGTTAATATATTTAAATACGTATGATATTAGTAAGTAAAAAATTACTTTTTAAAAACTAATCGTTATAACGAATCCAACAATATTAAATACGATAATATTATTATTTGTATATCTATTTAAATATACGGTCAAAGTCTAACGGTGAATAATGTCAAATAGTATATTCAACCAAAAAAGAGAAATTGAGCAATATTTCCCGAGCCGAGAGACGGAGAGAGGCTCCTTCTCAGGCCAACAATATTATTGTATGGCAGGTTTTTCTCCTTATTGGGATTTGCTTGATCGCCTGCTTTGACACAAAAAGTAATAATAACTTCGTTTCAACATAATTTTTTTTAGTTAAATCTGTTAAATTTTGATTAAATATTTAAATATGTATATAAAAAATAATTTTATTGTATGAAATACTATTAGAATTATTATAATATATAGTTTTTAAATATTAATTTTTTGTGTTGTTATTATCCATAACTACATATATTTACAGTCAAACATTTTATAGAATAACGTAAAAAGATTCTGTGCAAAATAGGCATGGAGGGAATAATTGAAGTAAAAAACTCCTTACAGATATTAAACTTGTTTTCAATGTTCTAATAAAGAAAAAAAAGTACAAAGATAAATTAGAAATCTATCATTGTCTAAGAATGCATAGTATTAGATATAGAAAAAATAATTATGATAAAAAGAATTTTAATTTTAAAATAATAGTTCTTTATCTCTATCCATGAAATACCTATCTATATAAATAGATATTTATTTATGATTTAATTTATAATATCCTATATTCGAGTAGACATGCCCTTACCCTTGTGAAGGAATATGTCGATCTTTAGGGCAAGTGCAATGGGGATTTTTTAAATTTAAAAAATCACTCTAAAAACTGAAAATACCCACAGTGGTTTTTAGGCCAATTTCTTATTAAGAAGTCGGCACATAATTGCCAACTAGGGAACCGGTTAAGAAATCGATTCTGTCAGAGCATGTGCACATGGCACATGGCCGCCTGATGCGGCCTAATTTTTTTTGGCTCAGTGGGACACGTGATACATGCATTGGGCCACGTGTCCCACTCAAATACTGCACATATATTTTTTGTAAGTAGAGGGACACGTGGCACCCTCTGGTTGGGTCACATGTCCCTATCTTTGTTTTTAATTTTTTTAAAAAAAATTGAATTTTTTTATTTTTTAAAATTAAATTTTAAAATATTTTAAAATTAAAAACATTGAATGATTTTTAATTAAAATTTGGAATGATTTGGAATAAAAATTTGGAATAATTTTTGAGAAAATTATTGAAGAAAAATTATTGAAAAAATCTGGAATAATTATTGGAAAAAAAAAAGAAATTCAATTTAAAATTTATAATGTATCATTAAATTTCACGTTCAACTTATTTTGGGTAGACAAATTTATTTAAATTAAATGTTAATAATAAAATTAATGAGTATGATAGAGAAAATCAAGTAGGGTACATGAATAGTAAAAAATAGTTGATTACTATTGTAAAGAAGAAAATGTGTATTTTCTTAAGTAATTTTTAAAATGAGGTGGAAAAGAGAAAATAAAAAAATAATATATTTAATTGATAAAAACTCGATAACAATTTCTACCATTACATATCCTCTTACGTGTTTTGACCATGTTCACTTATGCTTCAAAAAAGGTTCAAATCTTTCCATCTTATGCATAGTGGATAGGTCCATAAAATACCACAATTGGTACTTTTTCGTTTTAATTCAAAATGTAATTTAATTATTTATTTAATTTAAAAATTTTAACTTTATTTATAAAATTAAATTGGTGAACTATTGTGTAATTCTTTATTAAATTTGTTATAATATATATTTTAAAAGATAAAATACAAATACAAATATAAAATACAAATATAAATTTATTATTTTAAAAAAATATCAATATAACTCTTTATAATATAAAAGTGTGATTATAACTCTATCTTGCATTAAATGTGCTCATATAACCCTCGGACACTATTCCAACATTGACAAAAAGACTAGAATATCCCTAATGTTAAACCTAAAAATTCTCTTCATCTCCATAGCCTCAGCCACCGCTCCGCTGCCACTTCCGCCGCCGCTTTGCTGCTGGAATCTGGATTTCCGCCGCATATGCGCGTTCCTTCCTTGTCCTGGATCTTGGACTCGATGCTGTGATGCTGTCGATTGTATCACTGCTCTCAACTTCGAGAGTGATGGTCTTAACGAAGATCTGCATCTGTAGGTATAAAAACAGAGATTTAAGATAGTAAAAAGAGGAATATTTTAATTACGTTTTTTCTAACGAGTGCCCATGGGCAATCGTTAACAACTTCAGATTCCATCGGAAACTGTGTTTATTAAATGCAAATCCATAAAAAACTGTGTAATAGTATATAGGGAGTGTAAGTTTTTGAAGGATATCATTAATCATTAACTCTATTTGCATTTAATAACACAGTTTTCGATGGAATCTAAAGTTGTTATCGGGGCACTCGTTAGAAAAAAAACCGTTTTAATTATTCTCGTTCCTATCTTCGATAAGAAGAATGATTTGAAATGATACAAACTCTTCCTTAGTACTCATCGAAAGACCCACCCAAAATGCTTTATCTTTCCTAATTTATTCTCCTATCATTTAGTTTAATCATATAGAATACATAAATATACATTTGCTTTATACATGAACATTTGAATTAACCAAAGAAAATGTATATTTAATTCCTGTGTTTATGTATTTTGATTAGAGTCAATCTCTTGAAACACGATTTGTACATAAGTCGTGAAAAAATTAATGTTTAAAGTGTAAAGTAGTGAAAATAAAGATAAATTTTTTGGATTGGATGAATCGGATTATGAACTTTAATACTACTACACGTTGCATACTAAAATTTTAATATTATAATTTAGATATTTTACCTTTTTATTATTCTAATTATGTGTCTCTATAATACTATGGAAAAACAGTCGTTCCCAATACTTTGCAATATGATTAAATTAAATGATAGGAAAATGTATCGTTCAGAAAAAAATGATAGGAAACTGGATGTCAGGCCAAATTTATCAAATAAAATGGGTAATATCGGGATAAGTAAAGTTTCAGGGATCAACTTAGTAAAGTTATGCCCAGATTATAGGACTAATGTGCAGTTTTCCTCTTAAAAATGGAAAGAGAATATTTGAGAATTGAGCATTCTCCCTCACGATTGAAGGACCGAACTCCTCCAACACTTTCCTTCTTTCGTATTCCCAGAAACTCCAACAGATTAAGGAAGCTCTCATCAATTCTGCAGGTAGGAATGCAAACTAAATTAGAATATCCTTTTTCTCTAATTAGACTTTTGTTAAACTTGGGAAAAAAAATAGAATCACGTGCTAGTGGCCTACTTTTAGACTCGAATTTTGCTTGAAAAAAGATTGCCGCGTTTCATTGCATTTGGTGTGTGTTTAGGCACGATTTGGGAACTGGGATGGCGTCAAAATTGTTACTTGCGGTGGTTTTTGTGATTGATTTGATTGCTTTTGGACTCGCTGTTGCTGCTGAGCAGAGAAGGGCTACTGTAAGTTTTGTTTTTTATTATTCTGTTTTTTTTGGGGGGTTTTTGCGAGTTTTTACGAATCATTGTGTGTTTTATGCTGTATTTTGATGCTTAATGGAAGGACTGACTGATGTTTGAGATGATAATGAATCTGGGGTGATGTTGTTTTGTTTTGTTTTGATTTGATGATTTTTTTGTCTTCCGTTCATGATCTCCTCCATTTTATGTGTACCAAACATGATAGCGAGATATGATCTTATAGACGACACTACATAGTAGTGGGATTAAGGCTTATTGTTGATGTTGTTGACTTGTTTCATGATCTTTTCCATCTTTTTGTGAATTGTTTAGGGGTTTTTAGTTTTCTTCTGTATAAGTATATATTATTGGTTTTGTCAAAGGGATTTTGGGATTTTTTATATAGTATATACGATTGCACCTCGTGAAAATTTTGAGTTATTGTTTAAAAGCATCAAACTCTAGAAACCAGATATGGCTAGGCAATTGTTGTCTCTGTCTGGTGGTTGATTTTGGGATTCGTTTAGTTTAGTCATCCATTGAAGTGGGGAGTTCTTCTAGTCTTGTTAGGTTGGAAAATGCTTGTCTATGTACTGAGAATAATACACTGCTTTAATTTGTCAATCTTAAAGGGGTCAAATTGAATTCAAAAGAAGACACCACAGTGCATGACCTGTAAATTTTTTAGGATTGGTTCACTTGTCTTTCAACTGTATAGGAGGGATTCGATGAGATTTGATTCAAAAGTTTACTTTCGACGCGTCATATGGTGCCCTGGAGGAGGAATAACTCGTATTGTGTCTTATGGAAGACCGGTTTTACATCTGTTTGAGCAAAAACATGATTTAGCATGGGGATATCCTATGTTAGACTCATCTTCATGCATTTTTTGTGTTTTCCATAGCTGCCTAAGTTCTGATGTCCTTCTTGCTTTTGGTACCTGTAAAGGATTTGCTCACTTTGTTCACTTAGGTATTTTGTTGAAACCACTTTTAGGGCTCTGATTGAAAATTTTAAGAATGTTTCAACCGGGTTAGAGCCTGTGAAAGGACTTGTAGTGTAAATGCTCTATTAGCGACCTTCCCGTCTTAAATGGCATCCTTCCCATAACCCACCGAACTCCTTATTCCTTTGTCCACAATTCTGCATAGGTTTAAGTAACTACTAGTAGTACTTATCAGAAAAAAGTATAAATGGCCACACTAGTGGAGGTTCATTAGCATAATTCTGCATGTGATGATGTTTTTTCCCTACTAACTATTCTGCCTATTGAGATGGCCGCTTCTTTTCAGCTATGCCTTTCATTTGCTGTTCTTGTAATTATTACGGGGTCTTGGTGCAAGAGTACGAACTTAACCTCTTACATTTTTCTGGTAGGCCACAACTGACACGACTGACACCACATACTATTGTGACTACAAATCAGATATCTCAACCAAATATGGTGTTGGGTCATTGCTGCTTCTTTTGTTTAGTCAGCTTCTTGTGATGTTTGCGAGCCGGTGCTTGTGTTGTGGTAGGGCTCTGCGGCCTGGTCGTGCAAGGACTTGGGCGATCATCCTATTCATCAGCTGCTGGTATGTTAAACTAAGTTTTCGTCATTGTTAAAAAATATTACAGTATCCAATTGCTTATATGAGCAAACTAGGAAAGATGATTTCATAAGAATCATGGGTTCATATCATAAAACCATGATCTTATATGTTAGTATTAACTCTGTCAACCACCAATGTGGGACTCTAATAGCTTTGTTGTTAAAAATGTTTCTTCTTCCATAATCACTCGAATTCGACTCTGATATTGGCGAAAACCCGGCTGTGTTCTAATTCTGGAACTTCGCTCTAAATGGGACTTTATTTTGTGAATTTCAGGGTTGCCTTCATCATTGCCGAAGTTTGCTTACTTCTTGGTTCTGTGAGAAATGCCTTCCATACCAAGTACGGGACTCTGATTTCCAACCATCCTCCATCCTGTGAAACCTTGAGAAAAGGAGTATTTGGAGCTGGAGCTGCATTCGTGGTTTTCACAGGCATACTATCCGAGCTTTACTATGTTAATTACTCGAAGGCTGACGATGGCTTCCTCCCGAACATGGATGCTGGCATAAGGATGGGAGCCTTATAACAATATAAATGGATTCTTAGCTCACTCGAGGAACATAGCTGAGCAAAGCATACTTACTATTACCCCGTTCTGAAATTAGCCTACACTTTTTATTACTGTCTAGTTTGCGACGAATGGAGTATATTTTAGGCACAGGAGTGACCATTTGCCATGACATTGTGGTTTAAGTATAGGATGGTAGGTGTGATTCTCCCATGTATAGTGATTTGCGACTTTACTGATTTGGAGTTGTTAAGAAAGCGTTAGATAGAGTAAGGGCTATTAAACTTTTACATGCTTGGTTCTGGTTTTTTGTGATACTTTAAACATTGGATTAGAATAAGTGCTATCAAACTGTATACTTAATCACTAGAAAGATAAAAGGGCACATCATACTTGTATTTTACTTGCGTTGAAGGCTAAAGTTTGTCAAGAACAAAAGTTGGTATATCATAATCCGAGAACTTCCAGAACTTGTAATGCTTTGGTCCTAATTTGGGCTCAGTTTGACTGGGGTTATAAGCAAAGATAAACACATGTTTTGTGTTTGGTAGACATAAAAAAAAGTACTTATTTAAGCATCATAAACTATTTTTGAGGGGAAAAGTAGAAGTTGGTCTCCCACTACTTTCAAAATAAGCTAGTTTTACTTATAAGCACAGCTCTGTCAAACACACCCTTTATGTTTAAAAGACTAGTTTCGCTGACTTATAAACTTTATTTTTAAAATTTATGAAAGTGAAAAAGGTGGGTAGGTTTTTTTTTGACAAAAAATGTAGGAAGGAGAACTTAATGGGAAGTTACATTTGTTACAAAATGGAGGAAGTTACTTCGATAATTAAGTTAGCTAAATTATGCTCCATTCAAGCCAAAATGAAACTAGTTGGAACGGAGGTAGCACTCATAAACTAAAATAGTTGTAAAGAGTAAAAATAATATTTTAGGAGTACCGGATGCTCTAAAACAGAACTATTTTAGCTTGTCAATTTTTAACTGGAGAATTCAACCATGCTAGTTATATTCTTTAAGTAAAACTACAAACAAAAAACTATTTTAGACCATCTCCACGTGGTTAGCTAAATCATGCTCCTCGGCTATTTTATCTAGTGGAGAGCAAAAGAATAGCTCAAATGGTTAACTAGTACAACTTTTAACTAATTGGCTAGCCAAAAAATTACTATTAACCTACTACCTTAACATAACCCACTAAAAGTAATATTGAACTAATCATTTGAGACAAAATAAATGGGCGGTCTGTACTGGTCAGACGACGTGACTATTTCACTTATTTAATTAGTATTAGATGTTGAAATTAGATATGCATGTCTATCTTGGTACTAGCCCATAACGGTCTCATAATCCAACATCAATACATGCTAGCCGTATGTTGGATCTAGTCATGAAATTCTTATGTAGTCATCGGCCCACGGGCACGGAACCTTTACCCCTTCTAGCAACTTGCTACCTGAAGATAAGAGAGCATATGAAGGAATCAATGTTGGACTTGTTGGATTCTTATCAATTCATGCGAAGCTAAGAAATTCATACGCTCCACGAACGGAGCAACAAGTGGAGTCTTGGTCAGAGCAAGCCATAGATAAAATAATCAACCTGATTAGAGTATAAAGTTGGAAAATGACTAGTTAAATTAACTCTTAATGATTCAGCTAGCTAAATTAGTTAAAATTTAGTTAGTGTGGTTAGAGATGCTCTTAGCATCGGGAAAAATACGCTTAAACCTGTCCATACTTGAACTGAACCCGAATAGGTGGTACATGATTAATTATCCAAAACCTGTAATTATTCAATTGAATTGAAATGATCCAACCCGAATGAAAAGTGTCAGACCCATAAGAATCCAAACCTGAACAAGACTTGTACCCAAATCGAAACTCAATCCAAATTTGAGAAGGACCCGTACTAAAATAAACCCAAAAGAAATAATTATAAAAATACCTAAACTGAACAAGACATAAATATAATAAAATAGTGTGTTTGTAGCTCTTATTCTTCAAAATTGCTAACTTTATCGTATTAGGATGTCATCAACATCACAAATATAAATGATTAACACAAAGTATTTTTGTAGGCCGTCAAATCGTTAGACAGAGTCATTTTACAACCAATAATTCTTTTGTCCCAAATAAAGGCATAATTTTCTTTTCCGTCCTCCCATAAAAAAATTACTCCCTCCATCCCATTACTTTTGACCACTCTGCTTTTTTACAACCTTCATTGATCCTATTTGACTGTTATTATCTCTACCTACATAAACCATTCCGAATAAAAAATTGATATTTAGAAAATGGATGTTAAGATACACCTCACGTGATTAGGGGTGTTCATGAACCGGTCCGGATCGGTAAAATGGACCGGACCGGACCGGAATACAAAGACCGGAACCGAATTTATAAAATTCCGGTCCATTTTTCGGTCCAAGATTTTTTTAGGATTCCGAGTTCCGATCCGGCTAGGTTCAAGACTGGATTTTTCCGATCTGGACCGGTAACTTACTCGCATGTATATGTTTTATGAATCTCTAATTTAAATTTATATACTAGTTTAGCTTTATTTCTATTGGCCTAATATTCTTCCATATTTTGGGACAATTTTTTTGTAATAACTTCTAGTTTACTATCTTCTAAAAGCAAGATTTTAATTAAATTTTTTCCAAACACCAAATCTTTTTTATAAAAGAATAAAGTTTACAAAAATTTGGTCCAACCGGTCCGAAACTGAAATAATTCTAGTCTGGTCCTGGTCCTAAACAATCACTAACCGGTCCGGTCCTCGATTTTCGGTCCATGCTTTTTCGTGATTTCGGTTCCGGTCCTAACCGGTTCCAGTCCTATCCAGTTCGGTCTTGGACCGACGAACACCCCTACACATCATATTTTTATCATATACTCCCTCCGTCCCAGCTTAAACTGCACACTTTCCTAATTGGGCTGTCCCAGCTCAAATTGCAATTTCAGAATTTGCCAAAAATGTCAAGTTTGACTTGAGTTAAAATGACCAAGTTGCCCAATTTTTTTCCAGAAATTACTAATGGGCATGGGCTTAATTGAGGCACTGATTTAGGCTTAAATGGAGTTAGGCTGATTAATTAGAAACAGGCTCATGGAATTTGAATCAATTGGCGTTGGTTAATGTGTCCAGCTCATTTCCCATCTTCCATTTGAACGCATGCGGAAGGGCTCACTTCTCCATGCCTCAAAAGCACAACCTTATCATCACAGCATTCGATGCTCTCTTAGCATCCAAGGCACTAACCTTATCATCTCCCTTTTGGCTCCTCAGATAGCCCAAATCCTTCGAGCTCTCTGAATAATCCTCTCCATTGTGAAACGAGAGGCTCTGAGGTCTGGAACTCAAAAATCCACTGAGTTCTCTGAAAATCCCCAACGCAGGTCCGAAATCCCATCCTATGTTAGCATATAATCTGATTATTTCTTCACATCTCACTTCTCGTGCTCACTTATTTGCGATATTTGGTGGATTTAGAAACTTTCGTGAAACCCTTGGTTTCCCGATTCGCCATTAGCACTCCGATTATGTCTTTTAGGGTTTCATAACCTTGGTTGTGGTTTTTTTAAAACTTTCTGTTCGACCTTTTGCTTCGTTCCCAATTTTCGGATTAGGGTTTGCATAGATCTCATTGTTTAAAGGTTTTTATAGAACAAAGAAGTTATATTTTGCAAACCCATTTGTGTTCTGAATGTTTTTGTAGAGGGGTTTTCAAACCCTTGGGTTTGTATACCCATGCCGAGCATCGATTGTTCTGAGCCTGGGTTTGGTTTGTTCTACCTCATGCCTTTTTGGATGTTTCCAGCATTCAATTTCCATTTCAAACTCATTTTTGGGTTAGGCTTTCCTTAGATCTGTACGCTGTTTTTCCAACACATAACTCGTTTTAAGTTTGTATGTTGTTGTTTCAGTTGGTATGAACTGATGTGTCGTCTCTGTTTGTTGACACTTTGTGTTATGACTTTGTATGCTGGTCTCGCCCTCTGACATCTTCGTTGAAGTTTGTATGCTCTGCTTTTCCATGCTTATAAGCAGTTCATGTGTTATTTTATATGGTTATAAACTGAGGTGTATTCCCTGTTTCTTATGCATGCCTGACTCGTGTGTTGGTTGACGCTGTTTAACATGACTGTGTATGCTGGTCTTGCTCTATGATGTCTTCGTTCCCGTTCACATGTTGTGGTTTCGGATGCTTATCTGAGGTTCGTGACCGTGTATGCTGATCTTGTTGTCTGAGGTCTTCGTTCCAGTTCGCATGATGTGGTTTCCCATGCTAATCTGAGGTTCATGTGTATTGTTTGCAATTATAGGTATGGACTGAGGTGAAGTCCCTGTTTCTTATGCATGTCTGACTCGTGTGTTTGTTGTCGATGTTTCACATAACTGTGTATGCTGGTCTTGTTCTCTGATGTCCTCGTTCTTGTTCGCGTGTTGTGGTTTCTCATGCTTATATGAGATTCATGTGTTCCCTTTGCAATTATGGGTACGAACTGAGGTGTTGTCCCTGTTTCTTATGCATGCCTGACTCGTGTAGTCCCTGTTCCTTATGCATGCCTGACTCGTGTGTTGGTTGACGCTGTTTGACATGATTGTGTATGCTGGTCTTGCTCTCTGGTGTTTTCGTTCACGTTCGCATGTTGTGGTTTCTCATGCTTATCTGAGGTTCATGTGTTTCATTCCTCCGATTATTAACTAATGTGTACTCGTGTGTGTTTGGGTGCCGTCTTGTCTACCATCACAGCTTTCACTCTTTTTAATGAGTACACCTAGTGATGAGCCCATTCACTTGTCCCTCTCATGTGCAGGAGCTTCAAGCTCCCAGGTGCTGATGGACACTGTAAAGGGTGATGATTCGCATTCATTATCGGGATCTATGTCTGATTCAGATGTTCCGTTAGCCACTTATTTCAGTCCAATCAACTTTTCTGAGTGGACTACATGGTCGTCGGAGACCCCTGTTGATTGTTCTGAGGTTGAGTATCCTCCGGAATCTGTCGACTCCCCTGATGATGGTTTCGTACTTGATAAGGAGAGTCAGGAAAATACAGATTGGTTTCCAAAACTTGAAGGTGTTACTGATTATCGTAGCATCCAGTTTGGTGAACCAGGATTCTATGAATATGGTTCATGCTATTTTCACGGGAATTGGCCAAAAAAGGGATTATAGAAGGCAAGAAAAAGTGGTCCTTGCATAATTTACCCCAATATGTTCTTGACGATATAGCTTATTGGGAGAAATTCTCAAAACCTGAAGGATATGTGCCGTCCGAGCTGAGAAAGGGAAACCCTCCCAAAATCAGCTTGAAGGCACTTTTTAAGGTTGCATCTTCCCTCTTTATTTCAATTTTTCTTTGTCATTATTGCATTCCTGACCAGCATTCTATTTTAATATTCACATTTTCTGAATAGGTGGTGGATGACGGAGCTAGCAAATCCAGTGAACCTTTGCGGCCATTTGGTTACATGCTCATGATGCCGTACATTAACACTAACTGTTCTATTCGTGAATTGTGTTTAAGTTTTGAACAACATGTTATGTGTTACATGACATTCTCATCCGTTTTTCTGTTTCTGGACTGGTAACATATTTTTTGGAATGTTGTTATGTGGACTGCTGCTGTTTGATTTGTTATACAGTCGTGTGGGACTGTCTGGACTAATATTTTTCAATTGTGATACAGTCGTGTGTGACTGTCTGGACTAATATTTTTCTGCATTTCTGTTTTACTGCATGCTCTGTACGATGATAAGGTTGTGCGATGGTAAGGTTGTGACCGACACATTGCAGCCATGCGGTCGGGTCTAAAGACTTGGCTGTTCTTGGCGGGGTAATGTGATCGGGTTGCAATTAAATTAATTGAGTCACAGTAGATATAGTGGGTCATAATCGATGATGATGCCATGATGTATGATTGTTATCTTATCCAACCATGCCTATCAGTTATGAAACTGATTTGATCTTGGCGGGGCATTCGTATGATTTGAAAACAGCCTGAGATGTACTGCTCTAATGATTCTAAGTTCTGGCAGCTTGTTCATAATGATGAGAAATAATTTGAAAATGACACTGAACGCAACCTGGTTTTGTTGATTCAAATCACGTTGGATGGCGTGATGATGTGGTTTTCTTATTACAATTTTAATGTTGTGTGCCAATCCAATATGTGTGCCTTCAGTCCTGTGATTGTTTCAATCTTCTACTTGAGATTTTTGAAAAAGGAAATGCATTCATTCATTCATATCAACTGTTTTTGCAAACAAAATCAAACAGGGGAAATACAAACCCTATTTTACAAGGTTGCACCTTAAATATGACTATGAAAACCAAAATGCATGTTTATACAGATTTCCAAGTACAACCCCTACAAAATGTTTTCCATGCCATTCCTTTTCAGCCCAATTCCAAGCTCAGCATGAGATCTTGAACTTGTGCAGTCATTCCAACAGCAATTAGGTCTTCCAAACATTTCCTCACAATTTTAGGATCCACAATCAAATTTGTTGGCAAAATCCCCAGCCTAATCAGTCTTTGCTTACCCATATATGGCATTTTGAAATCATTTCCCCCCTTATCCTTCACGATTTCAATCATACATTTTGTAAAGATAGGAAAATCTGGTCAATCTTTTTTGGGTCATCTCTTTCGAAAGCATTGTATACAGCCTGTAGAAGTCCCTCTAAGTATGTGCTAGGTGTTTCATACTGTAAGCTTTGGATGGATGCAAAAAACCCAAGTTCTAGGATGTTTAAATCTGGTGACCTAGCTGGTTGGCACACCATTTTAATTGTAAAACCATCTGAATTTGCAGCTGCTATAAACTCAGGGTCATTGGACAGTATATGGGATGGGGCATTATATTGTTGTATTGAGATTTGTTTGCTTAACCAAGCTGGCCACTTAGCTTTAATTGCAGGGATGACATCATAAATAAGTTTCTTCCTAATGCATTCCCTATTAACCTTCTTAATTGGTGTTAAAACTAGGGTTCCCCTAGGCCTGTTGATACTATTTTTTTTGCAGCAACATATTCAGTGTAAGGAAAGACACAATTTACCATCAAAGACACAATTTCCCTCATGGTCAAATATTGGCCTACATACTGCACATAAGAAGATCAACTTGGGTATGTAATGCTTGTTATGTTGTGTTCTATATGGTTCAGGTTCTTCAGGGGCTAGTAAGTACCTTGTGGTTGATTCAGTGAGGTAGAACCACTTCTCATCAGTGTGAATGATGTTATGCATGTCCTTGAATTGCATGTTGCATTCTATCCTTGATAAACACCATTCCATTCTCCTTAGCTTGGTTGTTGTTGATAAGAATGGATGAACTGCATTGGTATGGCTTCTGATTTCTTTGTTTGTCACAGCCCGGTGCACCGTACTCTTGCTGATATGTAGAGCAGCTGCTGTTGACCGGCAGGTTCTTCGCTTTGGAAGAGGTATAGCCATCAATGCTGCTGTGTCGATTGGCTTCTTCGTTGGGCATGGTTTCCCATGTCGCAACGATCTTGCGGATATTGATTCCCCGCCAGCTATATGTTGCTTTACTCTCGCCCAAATGGTGCTGATTGTTCGGACAGAACAACCCCACTGATTTGCTGCCCGAACTCGATGGTCATGTTTAATTTTTCCGTTGCTGATATGCTGCAACAGAAAGTGAGCTATTTGCTGTCTTTCCTCATCTGTAAGATTCCTTCCCACCATCACAACCCCACCAACATTAAGAGCCCAATGAGGATCTTTGAGGGACCAGAAAGTGTTTAATGAATCTGAGGGCTCTTAATGTTGGAAAAGGAAGATTCTGAAAAAAAGTTTTGGAAAATGATGTTGGAAAGGTGGTATTCAATGCAGTGGTTGAATGCTTTTATAGAGAATAATGGTAGGAATGGCAGAGAATGTTTTTGGTATTTAGAACTTGTATTTTAATTTTTTTCTGGGCGCCCATTCTTTATTTTGGCTCCAACATTCGGATTTTGGAGCCAAATCTGATTTCTTGGAGCCAACTCTGATTTTTTGGAGCCAAATCTGATATTTTGGAGGCAAGTGTTAACTTCCGGAGGGAAAGCTTAGGCTGGAAATGAGTTGTAAAATAACATTAAAATATTTTTCAATTTCACTGTTCAGCTTTATTGTTAACAGTGTTCCCTACTGAAAATGCCAGCTTTTTCAGTACTTTCACGGTACTGTAGCTACTGTACATAATTCCCACCCCAAATTCTCTTTCTGCAAATTGAGGTGGGATAGAGAGAGTACTCCATATCAACTTATATTAATTGTCAAATTTTACCAAATTTGACTTTGAAAAAATAGAGTGACCAAAAACAGGTGGGACATAGGGAACATATGATTTGAAATTACCCAAAATGACGAAAAATAGGCTATCAAATTCTAACAATGTTTTGTTTAACTCTAACAACTTTTAAATAGAGCCCACTGCTTTTCCAATAAATCCCTACTTTTACACTTATTCTATACCACATTAACTTTCATAAAGCGAGCCAAAAATATTTCCGTCATTTTGATGGGACAGAGGGGGTAAAACTAATGGGTTATTTGATGTTTGTTTCCATTTATTGTAATGATATTCTCATAATTTTGAAATTATATTAAAATATATTTTGAAATATAAATAATTGGAGTGGGTTTTAGGTATTAAATTTCATGTGGGTTTTAAGTATTAAACTCATACTCCCTCCATCCCGGAATAAATTGCATACTTTCCATTTTAGGTTGTTCCTAATTAATTGCAATGGGTCAAAACTTTTCAAAATCAACCCATTTGGCTTGCATTAAAATGACACATTTGCCCCTGGAACGTTAATTACTTACAACCCTAATGGCCGATTAATTAGGAAAAGAAAGATTCCTTGCAGAAATCACGTGGCTCAATTTATTCTTCCACTACACCATTATTGCTATCTAACGCTCCACTTTCCTCTCTCTAGAACACTCTCAAACCTCTTCGTTTCTCTCTCAAACTCCATTATCTCTTCATTTCTCTCCCAACTTCTCAAACTCCGGCCGTCGTTCTCTTTCTTTTTGCGTGTTTCACGAATCTAGCAGCCGACATGTACATATTTGTTGTTGTAACGTGTTTTTAACTTGTGTTTTTCATGTTCATCACAGATTTTTGCATCTCGATTAGGGGTTTGATGGGCAATTTGGGGGTTTTTAAAGAAAACATCATGTTCTTTGTTTCGTTATGTTCATCACGACTTTTTCTGTCCCGATTAGGATTTTGATGGGTATTTTTTAAAGAAAACTTCGTGTTCTTCATTTTTTGGTTTCGATTTATGTCTGTTTTTCTATTTTGCCAGTTAGATGCTCAGATTCTTCCATCTTTGAGGTTTAAAATCGCTGTATAGGATGATTTTGTCATTTGCTATGTTCTTAAACTCGAGTTTCATGTTATTTGTGTGATTCTTGCTTGTATGTTGATACTCGTACCACATCTATATTTTGTGTTCTGTTCAGAGAAATTTTTGGTTCTAATGTTCAGTGTTGTTTTTCGGTTCTAATTTCCGGTTCTAGTGTTATGTTCATGGAAATTTTTTGTTCTAATGTAACTTGTGTTGTTTTTTCTATCTTCTTCTTGTTATTGTTGAACTGTAACAAATCTGTGTGTTATGTTTCCACTGCAACGCCGCCTCGATGTGTTGTTGAGTTCTAAGTGATTGTTTGTGTTCATTTATGCAGGTTCTAAGAGCAGATTTTTTACTTTTGTAGAGTTAGATCTTGTGCTGTAATAAATGCCCATTTTTATAGTTGTGGTTGTAATTTTTGAAGGAGACTATATTGTAGATAAAAGTGTAAATTGGGCTCCAAACTTAATTTTGGAGCCGAAGATTAACTTTGAATGGAATTTTTAGGGCTTAATAATGTTTTTAATACACTTTTATCCCATTTCCCAATTACTATTCATTATGTACCTTTTTCGGCTTTTTGAGAATTTCACTCAACTTTTTGGACTCAAATCAGTCCTTTTTTTACTGGTCATTTTTGCGGTCATTTTTTCTCTCTTTGCAATTTATTTTGGGACGGAGTGAGTACACAAATCAGTCCAACGTCAAACCTATATAATAAGCCCAAACCTTATTTCAACGAGTCACTTGCTCTGATTTGATCATCCCCAGTTCGCTTTTGACCAGTTCCTTCCCACAAACCTGCTTATGATTTGTAACTTTCCCACTTAATGCCTCCGTGCTGTAATTACCTCACCGATGACATGAGTTGAACACGAGTTGAAGCAGCGAGGACGATGGCAAACCAGAAATTTGCAAATAGAAGATGGCAATAAAATGACGACGATGAGACAGATCAAGTTCAGGTAAGAGTAATGGAATGACGCTCAGATAAGGCAATTTGACGATGACGATGGAACAACGATAGTTTATCTCTTCCGCCTGTTATTCCTTCTCAATCGTTTGAATGTGGTCTCATAGCTGCACCGTCTCAATTTATGCTTCCATCGATTTCCATATCACCATTGCAGTTTGTGCCCAATTTAATGAAAACAGTTGGATGTTTCAAAAAGGAGGCGTTAGGACGTTTTGCCGGAGAAGGAGGGTTTTCTTATAAATTACATGTTGGTCCCTGAAATTTGGTGTGTTTTTTAAAAGTTACCCCAAATAAAAAATATTTCTATTTTAGCCCCTAAATTTGAAACTTCTTATTTTATTATCGCCGCCGCCATGTGCGCCGCTGCTTTGGCCAGAATCTGCAAGACAAAGCCCTTGGAGGTTTCTGAGGGGAAGTCAGAAAGAGTGTCATTTAATTAGGAATGAATAGTCAAGTTTATGGAGTTACATCTCTCCCTTATATAGGTTGGCAAGTAGGACAACTCTTTATTTGCTTGTGATACAAGTACTAGAGCTCTTCCTTGGGTCGACTCAAGGGTTACTATCTAAAGGATAAAATAGAGATACCTGGGCCGGCTAGACTAGGCACTTGGGCCCAGTACAAATTACACATTATCAAGAAGCCCCTGAAAAGTTGAGGGTTTGGCCCTCAAATTCAGCTTATGGTCCTGGGTTCGACCTCAGGTCTACCTCAACGAGTTTGTTGATTTGCCTTTCGATATGGTTGCTTCAAACTCATCGTTGGACATAGGGTGCAATTTTTTAGCCCCCTAAGAATTCAGGGATTCGTCCCCAAGGTCGATTTAGGGTCCTCTGAATTGGATTTGGATTCAACCTTCGAGTAGATTTATTTGTTGAGGGTTTAACCCTCAACTTTATAATTTTGGTTAGAGCCCGAGGGCCTGGAGGTTGGCTTCAAACCTGTTTATATACACGATGCCTTCGGGCCTTGGCAGCAAGGAACAGAGAAGGCACAACCTCTTATTCATGAGGGGGCTCTGGCGAGAGAAATGGAAAGGACATGAAGGGTGTGATGCTCACTCATGCCTTCGAGCGCGTGAGGTCCACACCGGATCCCACACGCACCACTTTTCCCATTAATTCTTAGAATTTCACACCCACGCGACTCATTTACCCATGTTCTCACTTACTTTTTGGCAGTTCAAGGTAATCATCACTCTTTTCCCCTTCTATATAAGATGCCTCAAAGTGTCTTTAATCACTTTTCACCCAAATTTTTTCCAACTTCTTCTTCTTTCTCCAGAGCTCTCTTTCGTTTCCAGAGAGCACTAATTTCCAGAGAACTCTGGCCAGCCCATTCCGTCCACTTCAATCAATTGTCCCTTTTCCCTTTTTGCTCAGCCTTCTTTTTACATTTTCCCAATGTCGTAAATATCTTCTGGGGGGAGGGGAAATTCTGGCCTATTTTCTGGCCACCCCTTCCATCGGCAGAGTTGAGAACTCCCGCCTACAAAGTTCCGGCACCGTTCCCTCATCAACCTGTTCCAGTTCGCCAGGCAGGGTAAATGGGGAGAACCCAACAAATTATCCGGAAGTGGGTCACGTCGAGGTCAAGAGTGCCGAGAGAGGCAGTTATCCAGCAGAATGTGGAGGGCTAACCCTTTATTTTTTAGAAGATTTTAACTCAAAGCCCCGAAAGCTCCCAGCCGATTCCCAGGGAAATTTCCCACTTGTTATCTACCCTCCTGTCCGTGATTAGGGTTCTGGAGGACTTGAAATTGAAGGTTCTTTGAGATGACAAAATCCCAGCGAACCCAAAATTTGGTAGGTGCACTGTTTATGAGCGCCATTTTTTGGGCTTTGCTTTCCCCTTCGCCATATCCTCTCTCGGCTTCTCAAAGAACACCAAGTTAATTTAGCCCAGCTACATTCGAATGTCATACTTTATGTTATGGTGTTCATGACCCAGTGCCATAGCTTAGGAATCACTCCCTGCTATGAACTATTAAGGTTCCTCTTATACATTTCCTGTTGCAGAGTTGTGAAGCACGGGGATACAAATATTAAGGGAATCTTTACTTTTAGTAATAAATTTTCGAACCACCCCATCAAAATTTCTTCTAACTGCCAAGGCTGGCACAAACCTGTAACTCATACTTTTGACAGTGAGGCCAAATGCTTTTATGTCCCGGGGTGGAATTTGAAGCCCAAATTTGAGAACGTTTCTAATTATTCCGCTATGGAGAGTGTGGTGGCGGATAGGGATAAGCTATTGAGTGAGCCCTGAGATATTTCTAAGAACGCGTCCAATTATACCTGGCCATCAGAGGTCTACAAAAAATGGGTGTATGACCAAGAACCGGTTCTAATTAAGCCTCCCTCCTGCCGACTCCTTGAAAGCCTCTTCGGCTTATGAGGACGGAGCCGCTAAGAAGCCAAAGAAGGTGAAATATACTGGCTCTTCGAAGCCTTTGGAGCTTATTTTGGAGCCCCTAAAGCCTGCTGGTGTCTTGGAGTCCCCTTCCACGGGGTTCCCCCCACCACACGATGGTGTTTGCGGCACCATAATTTTGCTTTAGCCTTTTCTATTTTGTGCTTCTTTTATTGACTTTTCTTCCTTTTGTTTGTTTCGGTGACTTTTACCAACTTCTTCAATCTCGAGGAGGAGGAAGAGGAAGAGCTCGTCTATGAAGGGCACATCTCAAGTCCCCTTGATACTCAAGGTTAGCTGGAGGCCCAAGACCTCTCAGTTAACACCAAGAGGGACCGCGAGGGACCTTCTTCTCGTAGCCCCTCCCCCCGAAAGCAGCAGGCTACTGATCAAACACTCGTCGAGTCCCAGGCTGGCTCTGGGGCCAAGCCTGCCTTGTGGGAGGGTATCCTTATTCCTTCGACCGTGGTTGATCCCACCATTGCCTCTTTTCCGGGAGTGTCCACCGATGTAGGTTCCCTGGATTCTGTCATTCGAAACTTCTTGGCCCAAGCTCAGGAGGCTGCGACCAAAATGGGGGAGCTGCAGAGGTCCCATGAGGTCAAAGTGAACGAGTTTCATGAGGAGCTTAAAAAGGCTTCCTACGGCCATAAGGAGAAGGTTTCCTCCAAACATGAGGAGAAGTTGAAGGAGCTTTGAGAGAAGCTATCAGAGGCAGAGAGGTTTGTTGAGTCCTTGACCAACAAGAATTCTAAACTGGCCAACCTCTGTTCCGCCTAGCAACATGCCTCCGTTCTTGAGGCCTATACCAACAAACTAATAAAGACTCAAGGATTTTGAGCTTTCTTCTCGTCTTTGTCTGATCTCTGCATGGGGTTACTCAAAAAGTCCTTACCACTTCAATCAGCCGAGAACTGCAAGCCAAGTACGCCACCCAACTGGAGTATACAAGAACAACTTCTGCCCCTCCTAGTTGGACTAACTTTGGTGGAAGTCAATCCAAGATAGGGGCATCGAGTTCCCTTTGCTGAACACTTGAAGACCAATGACCGACTTTTCACTGCGAAGGAAATCTGCGATCTAAAGGTGGACGAGAATGATGAGTGGAGCCAGCTGGACCCCCGTACCCAGCCGAAGCCCAAGGGTAGGACTGCTTCTTCGAGCTCCTCCCAACCAGATGGCAGTGTAGGGGAAAAGGAAAATGTATGAACTATTCCTATTAGGATATTCGAATGAAATTTTTCCCTTATTATGAATGAAAATCATTTTCTTTACTTATGCGATTTTACTTTTCTATCATCTTGTAGATTTCAGACTTGGTACCTTTCTGCCCCCTCAATTGCAAAGAGGGACCATCTTTGACTTCTTCTTTCAAGTAATGAAAGAGTGGTATCATTGGAACAAAGAGTGGGCGTGGGAGCACCGAATTGAGGCCTCCAAATTCTGGTATAGGTCGCTTTGACTCGAGAAGGAAATTCGAGTTGCTCATGAGGAGCTTAACATATGGCGCAATGGTCTACATGATAGGCAAAAAGAACTCCTCAACAAGTTAGCCATTCGGGGGAGGAATGGGACCTCCTGACTATGGCTAAGGATGAGCTTTCTGATAACTATCACTGCCTCGAGTCTCGGCATAGCAAGATCGTTGAAGAGGTTACCACCAAAGCCGAATTTGGTTTGATCTGTGAATGCGTTGCCACTGCCAATACCTGCAAAGCTTCTGGGGGCGTCAACTTCTGAACCCCACGAGGTCATTGAGCGTTATCATCGTAAGGCCAAGATGCATTTGGATAATGGATCTATGTTGTGCATCCTTTCGTACGGCCACAACCAAACTTTAGGAATGGAAAGACCAGAACTGGGAGCTTTGATCCCGCGTGTCAGGTTTGGAGCAAACTGCTAGGTAGAATGAAGTGCTTTGTGTAATTTCTTATAAGGATAAAGAAAAGGCTGAGAGGAATAATGAAGAAATTATACCACACCTTCAAATCCTACACTGAGAGTCTTCGAGCATACGAACTTCGACTTAGGGTGATCGAGGTAAACTTAGTTGAAGACTTTGAAGTGTATCTCCAAGAGACCCTCGACGTCATAGAGAGAGAGAGAGAGAGAGAAAATTACCAAACACCCCAAGAATAGTGAGGCATACAATGAGACCAAGAGATGGCTTGATCAACTGCACAAGAAGAAGAAGAAGAAGAGCGAGGTTTTGAGCACCTGAGCTACCCCAACTAAGAATGAAACTTCAAGCTCTCGAGCTGAATTTGGCCTTGGGGGGGGGGGGGTTAACCCGTCCGGAACTTCCTGTACAAGGAGTGGTTCTGTCTTCTCTTTTCTGAGCCAGCCTTCGACTCAACCAGCTTTGCCTTCATGCCCTGGTGGAGACAATCAGAATGCTTCTACCTCTCTGCTTAGTAGGTTGATCATACCCAAATAATAGCCATGAGTTCGAGATCAATAACGCCTGGGGCTCCCGCTCCAAAAGCCCACTAGGCAGGCGGTCAAGCAAGTGCCACTAGTTGGGGAAGGGGCGGTGCCCCTGGCAGTAGAGGCTGAGGGGCCCCTTCCAACACTGGTCGTGGTATCGGTCTCGATCTTATCACCAGGTTTCCGAAGAGGGTGGAGATGCTGAGGTTGCTCCATTGCAAAGGAGATCCTGAGGTTTAAGCAGCGGACCTTAGAACCCTGTCCTGGTGCAGGAGGTTGAGTACTTTGGGGTAGAGCAACCAGATCCTGATAGAGATTTTCTAACACCCATAGCCACCATCGAGTCTGAAATAATAGTGGAGGATCCTTCTGTTCCCTTTGATGAGCTCCCCTCACCTTGATATTGTGCATATTCATATGTTGTATGTTGTAATTTCACCCCTTTTCTTTGTAAGCCATTGTGGCATTTTGTATGATGGAATAAAACTCCTTTTCCCTTTACTTTTTTGAATGAGCAATTGGATAAGTCTCGGGGGACTTAACCATTCCATCTTAGTTAAGTATCTCAAATATTTCTTTCCTTTTTTTCTTGTTTCTAAGGGACTTAATATCATGATATTTGACAAGCCATATAAGCCTTTTGAGGATTCGATCCTAGTGTGCTTTTATTATGCATGGGGGTTACGACCCCGAGTGCTTAACAGGCTGTAAAGGCCTTTTGAATCTTTACAAAGTTTTCATCCTTGGCGTCTATCCATGAAGAGGGGATTTTAACCCTGACGCTCAATTGACCGTTGATGCCCTTTGATTATTTACAAGGTTTTTATCCTTGGAACCCATACTTGTTAAGGGGATTTTGATCCCGAGCGCTTGACAGGCCGTAGAGGCTCTTTTAAATAATTTCAAGGTTTTTATCCTTGGTGCCCATACATGTTAAGGGGATTTCAACCCCGAGTGCTTGATGGGCCGTGGAGGCCCTTTGATTATTTACAAGGTTTTTATCCTTGGCGCCCATACATGTTCAGGGAATTTTGACCCCGAGCACTGGATAGGCCGTAGCGGCCTTTGATTATTTACAAGGTTTTCATCTTTGGCCCTCATACATGTTAAGACAATTTCGACCACGAGCGCTTGACAGGCCGTGGAGGCCCTTTGATTATTTACAAGGTTTTTATCCTTGGCGTCCATACATGTTAAGGGGATTTTAACCCCGAGCGCTTAACAGGCCATCAGGGCCGTTTGGATATTTGATGCTCCTTGTTAAGGAGAGTGAGATATTTACACCTCCTTAAATTATTGGGTGTTTTAGTACTTTACAAAAAATTGGAATAACTTAAAAGATACACACCTCAACAGATAGGTAACAAGAATTGGGGAATCATATTGACTTACAGCAAGATTTTTGTCGATGGTATTCCTTGGCCTATAGCTACTTTTAGGTGAGTTATCCCCTGACCTTACCACGTCTACTGAGATTTAGGAGAGTAATACCTCCTGAGGTTCAAAACATTCCACCTGCGGGGAACTGACTCACCCTGGGGTGTTTCCAGCACGTAGATGCCTCCGGGATATGCCTCGATAACTTGGTAGGGTCCTTCCCAGTTTGCTGCCAATTTACCTTCTGGCTCCTTTCGGCTTTTTCATTCCCCCTCATCACGAGTCCCCTGGGGAAAACTGATTTTTTGGACCCTTTAGTCGTGATACCGCTTAATCTTTTCCTTCACATTGGCTTCGTTAAGGGATGCCTTTTATTTTTTTTCCTAGAGAAGGTCCAGGTTTAGGTGGCACTGCTCATCATTGACCTCCTGGTTTTCATTGCTTATAGCAAACCTTCAGAAGGTAGGAAGCCTTATCTCCGTGAGAATTATGGCCTCAGAACCGTAGACCGGGCCATACAAGGTTTCACCTGTGGTAGAGAATTCTTTCATTCGGTACGTCTAAATCACACTGGGTAATTCATTGATCCAATTCCCACATGCCCCTTCGAGCCTCGACCTGATGCCATTGACGATGGTTTAGTTTGTGACATCCGCCAGCCCATTAGCTTAGGGGTGGTAAATGCTGGTAACTTTCTAGTGGATCTCTATTCTTTACATTAGCTTAGGGGTGCCACTATCCATTGGATCCCAAAATGGCAGATAATGTTTTTCTAGCAGAAACCGATCACCACCTTCCCTTTTACGCCGTTTAAGGCTTCAGCCTCGACCCATTTTGTGAAGTAGTCCACAGTCACAATCAGGTATAAAAAATGGCCTAGGTCCTCTGGGAAGAGAACCACCGGATTGATCCCTCATTTGTCAAATGGCCAAGAGCTATTTATGTTCATTATTTCTTCTTGGGGGACATGAGTGATCGATGCATGCCTTTGGCACTAATGACAGGCTTGGATGTGTTTGTTAACCTCATCGTACATCTTGGGCCAATAGTATCCCGCCAGGAGGAGCTTCTTAGTTATCGATCGAGCCATCTAGTGACTTTCACACGCTTCTTCGTGAGTCTTGCAGTGGATCACATACTTGGGTGCCTTTAGTCTAATTTTCCTTGCTTCGATAGCACCTTCCAGAAGGGACCATCTTGAAGGTAGCTCATAATTAGCGTTATCCACGAGTTATCTTCCTCCACCATCGTGACTGTTGTTTCTTCTTCAGAGCTGCGTTTACTCAGCATTTCCACCATCAAGTACCCTTGGAAAGCCAACTTGCTCCGGGTGTTGGCCTTATGGTTCTTTTCTCGAGGGACTTGCATCAGGGTGTAATGGTGAAAATGATCAGGGGGGCTTTACTACATCCAAATAGCATTGCAAGCTCCTTTCCCTAGCCTCGTATTCCCCCTTGACTTGTTGGACCACTGAAAATTTCCAGGCTTTAAACTCTCAAATCTTTGTCTACTAGAAGGCCTATAATCAGTGCTTCAGATTCCGCTTCATTGTCCGTGGCCTTGAAGTCAGAGTGCAGAACATAGGGATAGTTTTTTTGTCATGCCTTGTGAGTAGGACACCAGCCCCGCTTCCTTCCGAGTGTGATGATCCATGAACATACAACTGCACATTTCCTCGAACTTCTTCTCTTCATCAACCAGGGTCGGTTCTGTGGTTTCCATGATGAAGTCTACTAAGGCTTGGCCCTTGATTGTTGTTCTTGGGCAGAAATTGATGTCGTGATCACCCAATTCAATTTCCCACTTCATCATTCGCTCTGAGGCTTCCGACTTAAGGAGAACTTGCCTGATTGGATGGCTGGTAAGCAAGATGATCTTGTGACTTTGAAAGTAGAGATGGAGCCGTCTTGCTGCATGGACTAGGGCCAATATTAACTTCTCGAGGGCAGTATATCAAGTTTTTGGACCAATCAATGCCCTGTTTACGAAGTAGAGGTGTTTCGTTTTTCCTTTTCCTTTACCAAAACTGCACTTATTGCTAAGGGGGATGCCAGGATGTATAGGTACAAATCTTCCCCTTCTCTAGTTTCATCAAGGCGGGAAAGCTTCGTAAGTGTTCCTTTAAGTCTTGGAAGGCATGATCACGCTTCTCCGTCCATTCAATTTTTTTGGCTTTTCAAAGCACTTCAAAGAATGACAGATGTTTCTCAGCACCTTTGGAAAGGAATCTACTGAGCTCAACCAACGATCTTGTTAACCTTTGAACATTTTTAACCATTTGAACGGTCTTCATGCTCATCAATGCTTTGACTTTCTCTAGATTCACATCAATCCCCCTCTCAGAGAACATGAATCCCAAGATTTTTTTGGCTTCCACTCTGATCACGCACTTTGCTAGGTTCAGCTTCATGTTGTCTTCTTGAAGTCTCTGGAAGGTTTCTCTGAGATCCAGCAAGAATTGATCGTAGCTCTTGCATTTAACTACCATATCATCTACGTATATTTTCACATTTATGCCGATTTGATTTTTGATGAGCTTATCAACCAGCCTTTGGTAAGTGGCTCCTGCATTCTTTAAGTCGAATGGCATTTTCTTGTAACAAAATGTCCCTACGTCTATTATGAACGATGTCTTTTGCTTGTTCTACTCTGCCATGAATACCTAGTGGTAGCCTTCATGGGCATCAAAGAAGGTGAGTACTTTGTATCATGCAATTGCTTTGACCAACATATCGATGGAGGGAAGGGGGTAGCTATCTTTGGGACAACTTTTATTGAGGTCCATGAAATCTATGAACATTCACCAAGACCCATTGTGCTTGGGAACCATAATGGGGTTTGTTATCCATTCAGAGTAAAATACCTCTTCGATGACCTCCGCTCGAAGAAGTTTATGGACTTTCTCCTTTTTAGATTCCGCCCTCTCAGGGGAAAACGACCTCCTTTTCTATTTGACTAGCTTTTGGGAGGGGTCCACATTCAACCTGTGGACCATTAGCTGTTTGGGTATTCCTGTGAGGTCGAACGTGCTCCACAAAAATACATCTGCATAGTTATCCAAGAGATTCTTCAGTTTTTCTTTTGATGTGAGTGGTATCATCTTTCCCATGACCACCATTCCCTGTGTTCGAACAGCGATCAGCTCCGTGTTCGTGGGTTTACCTTCTTTATTTATCGAAGCCACTTTATCCCCCTTCTTCGCTTCTTTCAAGGCTATCGCTGAACAGCTCCTGACTGCCGACTGATCTCTCCCGATGGCTGCTATCCCCTTTTTGGTAGGGAACTTCATTGTTAAATGATATGGGGACCATATAGCTCTCTCCATCGACCACTTTAATGGGGAGGGTTACGACCAAGAGTAGCACCATTTTCCCAGTGAAGCTAAATAGTGGTGAGGTCGTTCTCCTCAAACATTCACGTCCTAGCCCCAGTTGATCAAAGCAGTTAGCGAACATCATTTCCACTCCGCTACCATCATCTATGAACACCCTTTTAACATAGAAGTCACTGATTGTAGCATGAATTGCCATCGGGTCTGTATGGGGGTTCAGGTGGGCACCAGGTCTACTTCTGAGAAAGTTATAGCTTTCTCTGATCAAAACTTCTTTTGGCAGGGTTCTCCAAGGGGCACATAATGGGATTGTGCTTTGATGATGGTGTTCAAGGATTGGTCACTCACCACCCCATAAATGGAATTGATCACATGGTTGGCCCCTTCACCTCGGTTTATGTCCGCCAAAGCCTCCTAGTTGGGCCTGCCATTTTCTCTTGTTTAATTTCCAACTTGCTCCCCATTATTCCCTTGCTGCCTCTACCACCTCGATTAGCCCCCTTCTTGTAGGGCCTCCATTGGCCTTTTCCTTTTCCCTTTGAAGAGCCTTCTCTATTTGGCCTTTCAACGCAGTTTGGGAACAAGCCCTTCCTTGCACATCTGTTAACCTCGCTTTTTAAGTGGATACATTTGTTTGTATCATGGCCATGCTCCTTGTGGTGGTCGCAGAACTTGGGCGACTCCCTTTTTCCATGGAATTCCTTGCCAAAGGGGGAGCTCGAAACAACCTTTTGTGTATGGAGTGTATCTCCACCCGAGCCTTGGTTAAGGGAACATAGCCTTCGAAATTGGCTTTCGGCCTCTTCAGCCCTGGCTCCGGGACTTTAGAACCTTTTTTCCTCACCTGTCCTTCTCTCATTTCCACTTTGTGGCTTCCTTGATCTTCAAGTATTGCTCTACGATATCTTACACTTGTTGTAGGGTTTCTAGTTTCTTCGAGACCAGTTTTTTGTATAGATGGGGGTTGGATATTCCATTAATGTAACTAAGGATCACCCCATCCTCTGTTCGGTTGATTACACTGAGGCTCTCATCCACATATCGATGATAGAATGCTTCTGTCAATTCATCAGGTTGTTGCTTGCTTTGATAGAGCTCAATCAGGGTCTTCAAAAACATTTTATTTTGGAAGAATTGACCCAACAGAGCCCTTCCAAAATATTTGTAGGAATGCAGCGACCCCTTTCCTAGTTTATTAAACCATTCTCGAGCCTTCCCTCGGAGGTAACTCCCTAACAGCTTACATGTTAGTTGTTTGTTGAATTCCCTTGAATTCATCAGACTGAGGAAGGCCTGTATGAACTCCCGGGGGTCCGTATCTCCAATATATGTGGAAAGCCCCTCGGGTGGCTTTACATCATTGGGTCATCGAGTCACCATGATCAAAGAGATGAAGAGGGAGGCTGCGACTTGACCCAAGGGCCCAATCAACCTATCCAACTCCATCGTGAGGGAATCACTTGACTCTCCTCCCATTCATGGATCTTCATATTGATTTGGCTAGAATGATGTGTCGATACTGGGAATTTGGTGTATCTGGTTCGAGGCCATGTATCCAAGCCACAGTCCTCCCACAACAGAGCCGTGATGCAGCTGCTGCTGTCGTTGGTGGTAAGGATCATATGAGAGGATCTTCAATCGAGGCCATGGATTCATTTGGTTCTCATAACCTAGGTAATGCCCCATTGGCCAGGACATCGAGTTAGGGATCAACTGATTAGGAATGTAAGGTATAGAAACAAGACATCAAGTGGGGGCAGCACCTGCTGCTGGACTATCCTTTGATAGAGCATTGGGGTTCAACTTGATAACCAGCAGATCTAAGAGTTTGAGCTAGTTGCGCCAAGTCTTTCCATGATGAGGTAAATGCATTGTTCGCACCCCTAGTCGCTTGAGCGGCCCTTATAGTTTTTTTCACTTCCAAGTTTGTAATAGCTTCTGTGAACTGCGGTTCATCCTCCCTTTGTTGGTGCGCATGGCGTTGTGATGTAAGGGCTCCAGCGCTTCCTACCTAGGCTTCAACACTGACCTCCACCAGTCTAGGAGGTATGGTAGCTTCAATCCAAGATCCCTCTAGTACCCCCGTTGTCGAGACCCGGTCTCGGAATACCTCTGGGAGTTTGTTGCCGGTGCTTGAAGGAGCAGGCAGATCCGATTGCATTTCCTTATTCCTACGTCCCTTCCTTCTCCGGTTGGGGGATTGTACTTCCTCACCAACACCTAAGGTTTTACCTTTCAGGTGTTCACTTCTGAGCAAAGTGCTTGCTGTAGAAGTGGACATAAACAGCAAAATGCACAGATATGATAAATGGTCTCACCGAGCGTGCCAACTTGATGTGCCCTAAATCGTCACCATCGTGTGTGCCGCTACTTTGGCTAAATCTGCAAGACAAAGCCCCCGGAGGTTTCCGGGGGGAAGAGTCTCCGATGATCAAGTCAGAAAGAGTGTCCTTTAATTAGAAATGAATAGTCGAATTTATAGAGTTACCTCTCTCCCTTATATAGGTTGGCAAGTAGGGCAGCTGTTTTGTTTGCTTGTGATGCAAGTATTAGAACTCTTCCTTGGGTCGGCCCAAAGGTTATTACCCAAAGGATAAAATAGAGATACTTGGGCCAGCTGGACTAGGCACTCGGGCATAGTACAAATTACACATTATCATTTATGTTTCCCCTTATTTGTAACTTAGCCACTAGTGTCACCATGAGACGGTTTTGCAGGGGGCGTGCTCTGACATGTTGCTACATTTACCTAAATGAGATCTGAATCGAATATGCCCGAACTGACCCAAATAGGGATGAACCTGAAGTATATTCAAACCTGAAGTGACAAAAATCAAATATGATTGGACCTCGGTACGAAAAAATTACACCCAGATTATAAACCTAAAATGACTTAAACTTAACCCTAACCGACCCAATTTTTTTTACTTACTCGATTGGGACCAAACCGAAAATAACTAACTAAATTTGATGCAGCCTAAAACCAATACTCCCTTTGTTCCATAAGTATTGGTCTAGTTACCTTTTTATTGTCTTCAGTGATCATGTTTGACCATCAATATCTCTAGCTACATGTAACAATTTCGCATAAAAATTGATATTTAAAATATAAATGTTAAGATGAAGAGTCTGTCTCTTGAAAGACGGGTTTAAACTGCAAATTAGAAGAAATGAAGATAACATTTTTGGGTTGCAATAAGTGGGTCATAAACTTATAACTACTGAACATTGCATAATAATTTTTTAACATAGCAACTAAAGCCTTTTTACCTTTCTATTACTCTAATTAAACTATGTTTTTCCATAAGCTTGTAGATAGACGGTGTTTCCCAAAACTTTGCCTAATATGAATCTAATAATATCTCATAAGATATTTTTATTATAAATATGTTAATTTATATTCAGGGTTTAAGTTTATCAAGTTTGACTTGCAAAAAATTAAATAGACCAATATCTATGGGATGAAGGGATTATTTACTCGAATCATACTCAAACCGAATGGGCCTGATCCATACCCTGCCCAAAATACCGGCCCGTTCCCCAAGTATGCTCTTAGCTAGTGTTGGAGTCATGTTTTTCTATTGCCCACTAACTAAAACGGGTAGTGAGCATGGATTAGGTAATCTTTAAAGATGGTCTTAACTCGCTATAATGGCTAAAATAGATAGTATGATTAAAAATGCTCTTACCAAGGTCACCCTTGATAAGTGAAATTTCTCATGAAAAGTCACTCACCAACAATGTAAATTTCATAGGATATAGAATTATATGAGAAATCAAAGTTTCTAGGCGTAAATATGACGTCATTGGATACAAAAGGTAAGAGATTAATAAAAATTAAGAAATAATGTGTGAATTTGGCATCACTAGCTATAAAAAGTTATTAGTGGGTTAGCTTTATTTCAGAATATCTTTTCACAATCAATTAATAATGTTTTTCAAAATTAAAATTGTATCAAGTGAAGTACATAAAAAAAAGACTGGATTATGAAATTCAATCATCACAATTTAAGATATACTTTTATATTAATAGTCAATGCTATCAAATTCTCTCTCGTTATTCAAATCGACTCATTCACTCCTTTTTTTTCAAAGTCAAGATTCATTAATTCTAATTGTAAAATTTCAAAATAAAAAGGTAAAACTATTAAAACAGAGGATTTCATGAAACTTTAAACATTAGCATGTATGATTAAATTTAAAGAAATGACTATTTTACCCCTGGATTAAAAGGGGTAAATGGGAATTCAGCTTGTGGGGCCGGATTATTTTTGTCATTTCAGATTTGGTCAACACCCAAATTTGTGAGTCAATGATGCAATAGTGACAAAAGGTTATAATGCACATTTTGTCATAAACTTCAGGAGACTTACTCGGGAGGCCCACTCTCGACCGAGAGTTTCAGGAGACAAACAAAAGGTTATAAGCTCTCGGTGAGTCAACAGCTAATAAGCTTATGGACAGACCACTGTATGACAGATTCAAGCCGAGAGCTTCACCACCCTCATCTGTTGTTGGTTGCGTCAAACTAAGGGACACGATTGAGATGGCACACGGGACTGCTACGGTGGTGGCTGTGTATTAGCCGGTTGAGGTGGCACGTCGGACGATGGTGTTGGAGTGGCCAGATTTTGGTGGCCGTTCTTGGGGGGCCCGGGTTGAGCGGTGGTGGAGAGAGGTGGCGCGATGGGGGGCTAAGGTTGAGATAGGTGGCGGGGAGATGAGAAGCAGCGAGGGCTAAGCTTAAGATGGGTGGCGGGAGAGAGGAGGAGTGGCAGGGGCTAGGATTGAGATGGGTGGCGGCTGAGTGGAGAAACGGTGGGGGCTAGGGTTAAGAGTAGGAGCAGCTATGGGCTAGGATTTCTAGCGGTAGGGCTAACTGGTGGCAATGGTTTCGAGCATGGGGCGAAGCAGCAGAGGCTCGGAGGCGGAGGGGTGGAGCTGGGCTTAGGGTCGGTAGGTTAGTGGAAGGCAGTGGATTGGCGGCGCAACGGTGCTCAGCGGCGAAACTGGTGTTTGAAGTTGAAGAAGCAGCTTAGGGTTTTAGGGTTGATGAAGAAGCTTAAGGTATAATGGTCATTAGATTTTAGTTTTAAGGTTAGGGGTGTTTTTGTCTTTTCAATAATGGTCCACGCCAAACTTGCATTGGTCAATGCGTGAAAAGTGTAAAATGGGTAAAACTGCACAATTTGACCAAAAGATAGGTTTAGTTCTGCACTTTCAGATTAAACAAGGTTATATCTGCACTTTCTCAGTTTAATAGGGTTATTTTCGCACTTTTCCCTTTATTAAATTTCACACTCCCTCCTTCCCAACATAAGCTGCACATAATCTTTTTCACAATCTTCAAAAAGCCTATTTGACCGTTAATATGTTTAACTATGTATAAAAACGATAAATAAAAATTTGACATTTAGAAACTACTTATTACGATGAATCTAGCAATATTACATACGATAGTATTATTGTTCATATATCTATTCAATTATATGGTCAAAGTTTGATAGTGTTGACTGTCCAATAGTAAGTGTTATGTTGGGACAGAGGGAATACTAAATTTAGAAATTTAATAATGTGTATTATATTTTTATATTTTTGCATTCAACTCAAATACACATTATTACTTGTTTTAACTTTTAAAATTCAATATTTAAATTTTATTAAAAAATTACAACAATTACGATAAAAAAGTATGAGGACTGACCATAAGCTTATGGACATGCCACATTTTCTGAGACTTTCTCTTTGTCATAAAGTTAGGGTTATTTTGATACTTTCGTTTTGCATGGTTATATTGACACTCTCAACCTAAAGTTAGAGTTAGAAGTGTAAAAAATCTCTTTTTAAAAAATGCAATGAATTTTATTGTTGTTAATATGGAAATTATTTTATTTGTATTTAGTATGATTTTTAGTAATTAAATCTGAACTTGTGACGATTAAAATATATAAGATGATGTTTTTTTACTTTCTTTGATACTTTTGAATTTTAATTTGATTTTAATATTTTTGTAAAGTTTCATAAATTTTGTATTTTTTGTATTTTACTATTTAATAAAGGCAAAGTCTTGGGAAATACGGTCTTTCCATAGGCTTATGGAAAGACGGGGTTTGATTAGAATAATAAAAGGTAAAAGGTCTTAGTTGCAATATTAAAATTTTAGTATGCAACATGTAGTGGTTATAAAATTTATAACCCGGTTCATGCAACCCAAAAATTTTATCTTCATTTCTTCTAATTTACACTTTAAACTTTGATCTTTCCATTTCATAAGTTATGACCCTCTTTCAATATACGAACTCTTTAATAAACATGATTTTTTTCACACACAAAAGTTCTGCTGATGTTTTAGTACTCCAAATGTTATCTTTCATAATATTTAATGCATTTTTTTAGTATATTTGTTTGACGTATAATAGTTTAGTTTGAATTTTATTTTATGTGTTTATTCGATGTTTAAAATTTTTAAATGTTGAAGTGCTCTTTTATATGTAAAGTGTTTAATTGATATTTAACTGATGTAGATTAGTGCATATATTTTTATTCGATGGTTAACTATTTTAATTTGACGTATGTTTCATTATTTTATATGATAATTTAGAGTTTTATTTGATTTATTTATTTTAAAGATTAAATTATTTTTTTGGTCCCCTATAAAGAATCTTAAACCATGTGTTAGTCCCCGTTTGCAAACCAACCCTCAGACAGTACCAAACAAATTCAGAACGATATGTTTTGGTCCCCAAAGGTGGTTTTCAGGTACACTAGAACTATTTTCCGATATAATCAGGGGTATTTTTGTAATTTTACTTATTAAAAGACATTTTCAATTAAATTATAGGGTCAATACGCAAATATTCTATATTTGGTGAGGGGTTTAATTGCAAATAAACTAAAAACAAGAAATGGCAAAGCCGGCGAGGCTGCAACTGGTCACTGTCGGTCCCCTCACCGTCGCCGCCCACCGCCGACGAGGAGGATTGTGAGGAGGTGATGGAGCACCTCCTCTCATATCATGTGATCCTCTCGGAACGCATACGCGAGACAGTGACAAAGGCTAATTCCTTCAAATCCGAGTGCACCGCCGTAAAGATCCTCGCCGAGAAAATTGGCCTAAACCTTTGCTTAACGCTCTCAACGAGCACCCCATCCACCGGATTGCGGTGGAGGTCATGCAGCTTCTAGAGAAGACACTGAATCTCGTCCCCTAGTGCCATCGCGGTAGCCTCATCCGCAGCCTCATCACTATCGTCTATGCTGTCGACTTCAAGAAGTTGCAGGTGTTCCTCAAGAACTTCATTGCCGACAAGGAGTGGCTCCTTAGCATCTACGACAGCAGTGGCAGTGGAGGTATAGCAATTCCCTCCATCCTATTGTTATAAGAGGATTCTAGTCGGCGGTGGCGCTCTTGATCGGCATTTAGGGTTCAGCGGGGAAGAGGTTCAGCGAAGAAGAAGGGTCTTTTCTTTTCTTTTTTTTTTTCTTTTTTTAAACTCACGGGTATAATGTCATTTTATAGATTTTGACCAATTTTACCATTGATTTTATCTGAAAACCACCTTTGGGGGACCATAATGTATAGTTTTGAGTTTGTTTGATACTGTCTGAGGGTTGATTGGCAAACGGGGACCAAAACATAGTATAAGATACTTTGTAGGGGACCAAAAAAATAATATAGTCTTTTTTAAATTTGATGTGAGTTTTAGACATTAAACTCATACACAAATCAGCCCAAAAAAAAACCTATATATTCAACCCAAACATGATTTCGATCTGTCACCCACCCTGATAAGTTCTTCCCCAGTTCAATTTCGACCCATTGCTTCCCCAAACCCGATTTCAATCTGTAGCTTCCCACTTGATGTCGTCGTGCTGCAATCACCTCCCTGGCAAGGTGAATCGAACACGAATCGAAGCAGCGCGGACGATGGTGAAATAGAAATTTGCAAATCGATGATGGCGATGGAATTACCACATTTCATCTCTTTCGCACGCTACTCCTTCTCAATCGTTTGATGTGGTTTCACAGCTGCACCATCTCGATTTTCAACTCACCATCGCAGTTATTATCCAAGGGCAAGCGAAACTCAGTTCGATGACGACAGTTGAAAGTTTCAACGAGAAGGCGGTAAATCGTTTCACCGGAGAAGGAGGGTTTTCTTATAATTTGCATGTTGGTCCCTAAAGTTTGCGCAATTTTAAAAAGTTACCCCAAATAAAAAAATATTTCTATATAACCCCTAAATTTGAAACTTCGTATTTTATGTTTTCCCTATTAGTAACTTAGCCACTGGTGTCACATGACATTGTCTCGTATGAGACGGACTCGAACATGTTTGCTACATTTATTTAAATTAGACCTGAACGAATATGCCCAAACCAACCCAAATGGGGATGAACATGGAGTATAGTCAAACCTGAATTGACTCAAATTAACACAATTGGACCCTGATTAAAAAAATTTACGTCTAAATTATAATTGAACCCAAAAATTACCTCAACTTAATCGAATCGACACAAATTTTTTTTATAAACTTTGTCGATTAAGACCCAAATCAAAAATAGCTAACTAGATCTGATGTAGCCTAAAGCAAATATTTACTCGAATCATACCCAAAACCAAATGAGTCTGATCCGTACCTCTCCTAGAAGACCCGTTTGCTGAGTATACTCAACTAGTGTTGGAGTTGTGTTTTTTTACTACCCACTAAAAAAGGCTATCACACCTAGCATTAGGGTGCCCATGCCAGCCGACCACACAGCCATCACATGAGAGGTAAGTCACACTGACTCAGTACCATGGCCACAGTGTTGGTTCATACTCGCCCGTCACCAGGAGGGTCCCACCGCCACGTGCGCGTTGCCACGCACGCTTTGGGAAACACACTCCCACACGGCCGTAGCGAGCTTCGAACTGTGGGTATCCCCACACTGCCCACTACCACTTGGGCTACACATGCGGTGGTTTTTTTTTACTACCCACTAACTAAAATAGGTGGTGACTGGTGAGCATGGATAAGCTAATCTTTGAAAATGGTTTTAACTCATTAAAATAACTTAAATTTAGATAGTATGATAAAAAATGCTCTTATCAAGGTCATCCTCAATATGTGAGATTTTTCATGAAAAGTCACTTACAAACAATTTCAATTTCCCTGAAAATAGAATTATATGAGAAATCAATTTTTTAGGTGTGAATATGACGTCACTAATACAAAAGGTGAGAGATTAATAAAAGTTAAGAAATAATGGGTTAGTTGACATCACTAGCTATAAAAAGTCATTAGCGGGTTAGTTTTATATTAGAAAATATCTTTTGACAACCTATTTTTGTAATGACAGTCTTGTGCGAGAAGTTCTCACAACGAAATCAGAGATTAAATTGTTAAGAATCGAGCATGGAGTTTCTAATTAAAGTTTTTAAAAGGCTAGGGGCTAGATGTGAAATTTTACTATTTTACATTTAAATCCAAGCATAAATATCAATCTTCCCTCATTATTCCCTCAATTTTTTCTGAAACTTTCTCTCTCTTCTCCCTTTCCCTCTCCTGCAAACAAACATTCATATTCTCTCTCATCTCCAACTCAAATCTCCTTCTTCTCTCTCTTCACCATTTCTCTTCTATCTTCTTCAATTCTAGCTCGCTTTCTTCGATTCAACCGCTCATTATCTCCATTTTTCTTCCTCTTTCTTGCGTGCAAAGATTCTTTGCGATTTTTGGAGTTTTCCGATGAATTTTTCGGCAATTTTTCAGTGGCCGAACACTATACAAGCTTTGTTTTGTGTTAGTCTTCGAAGGTAATGTATTTGCTCAGAGGTTTTATGTATATTTTATCTTTTTCAATTTTTTTTGTTTTTTTTGGTTCATGTGATTTTCTGGGGTTTATGTTGTTCAATGTGTTAATATTTGAGGATTTCTCTTTTTTTGTGAGTTGTTACGAATTTGTGCTAATATTTGTGTTGATGCTGCTATTTGTTAGATGTCTAAGGAGATTTGCACCACCGCTGCTGCAATCGAGAAGGAAGAATCGTTTGTAAATTTCTGAATTTTTGGTCGTGATGTTTTAGCTATAGGTATTGATGTTTCTCGTTTTCAGTGTGATGTTTCAGGTCTTAGGCATTACGTATTGTTATCAGTGTTGTTGTGTTGTTTTTAATTCCAGCACTTGATACTTGTGGTGTTTTTATGCTTAAATGTGCAATTGATGTTCAGTGTCAATTGTGTGTGCGGTATCTTAGGGTTTTGTTACGATTTGAGCTAGTTTTTTTTGTTAATGTTCCTTAAATGTCTAAGAATGCTTTGGCACTGTTGCTGCAATGGAGAAGGAAAGAGGATCTGTAAGTTTTGTTATTTTGCAGATATGACTTTTTGGATACTACTCTTGACCTTTCAGGTTTTATGTTTGATCTTTCATATTTAGGTTTAAAGTACTGTTTATCTGTGTTGGTGTGATAATTTAATTTCAGTATTTGATGTTTATAGTGTTTTAAGTGTGCAGTTGATGTTGAGTTTTGGTTTTTGATTTTGCGTGTGATATCTTCGGGTTTTGTTATGATTTGAGCTGATTTTTGTGTTGCTGTTGATGTTCCTTAGATGTCTAAGAATGTTTTTGCCACGGTTGCTGCAATCGAGAAGGAAAAATGATCAGTAAATTTTGTTATTTTACAGATGTGGCTTTTTAAATACCGTTGTTGACCACTCAGGTTTTATGTTTGACCTTTCATGTTTAGGGCACTGTTTATCTGTGTTTGTGTGATGATTTAATTTCAGTATTTGATGCTTGTAGTGTTTTAAGTGTGCAATTGATGTTCAGTTTTGTTGCTTTGATTGTGTTTGTGATATATTCAGGTTTTGTTACAATTTGTGCTAGTTTTTGTGTTGTTGTTGTTGTTTCTTAGATGTGTAAGAATGCATGTCCACTGTTGCTGCAATCGAGAATGAAAGAAGATCTGTAAATTTTGTTATTTTGCATATGTGACTTTCTAAATACTGTTGTTGACCTTTCAAGTTTTATGTTTGACCTTTCATGTTTAGGTTGAAAGTATTGTTTATCTGTGCTGGTGTGATGATTTAATTTCAGTATTTGATGCCTGTAGGGTTTTAAGTGTACAATTGATGTTCAGTTTTGTTTTTTTGATATTTTAGTGTGTACTGCTTGATGTTTTTTAAATTTTGAGATTGATATTTTAAATAATGTATTTGAATTTACCTCAATGTAGTTTTCATTGATGTAATCAGTGCTATTGTGATGTTTAAATTACATATTGACGTTTTAATTATTGTATGTGATGTTTTATATTATTTCACAGGAAAACTTTCTAAGCCAGAGCTCTACGATGCCATTGGTGAGTTAATAAAAAACGGTATGAGAAACCATGTTTCTGAAGGTGTTCCCTTGAACAGAAGACCGGAAATCGACCTTTATCATTGCGTTGATGGAGTAAAAGAGCCATCATCTTCGAAACCAGTAGGAGAGAGAGTAAGTCTATGAATAAGCGAGCAATGAAGGAAAACAAGTCGTGAAAAAATAGAATTTGGTTGTTTGGGATGTATTAATTACATTGATTTTTCAGTTATAATGGTTGATTGTTAGCGTTAGTGTTGAGATGCTTGATTGCTATTGATGTTTTAGCTTGATTTGAAATTTTTTGGTTTGTAGGTAAGCGATTTTTTAGGGCATTTGAACCCTTTTGTAATGAATGGTGTTTGATGGGTCGATAGTTTTGGTGATTGACATTTTTACATGTTAACGTAAAACTTCAAATTAAAGTTTGCAACTTTTATATGCTAGTTTTATATGTATTTGTAGAGCCAGTGATGATCAATGAATTCCTTCAATGTTGAATTATCGGTGTATGATGTTTTATGTCTTGTTCATCTGTAATACACATAAAGTGATACGTATCATTTTAAATTTGTAAATTATCATGTAAAAAAAATAATAAGATAAGTGGATAAAAGTAGAACGTCAAAATAGTTTTTTCAAATGCTACAACAGTGGAATGTATATTTTCAACATTAATTTAATTTGATGCTTTATATTTGATGTTTGATGTTTAAATACTTTGATTTGATATTGAATTTGTTTTAGAGAATATTTATGTGATTTTCAATTAATTTTAATTATTTGATTTTTTAGTATTTTTTATATTTAAATAATTTAATTTGATACTTTATATTTGATGTTTGAATATCTTAATTTTATTGCATATTTTATATTTTCATTTTGATGTTTGACATTTATTAATTGATCTTTTAGTATTTTTATTTGATTTTTTATCTATTTTAATATAATAATTTTTAATTTACATTTGAGCATTTAGAAATTAAGCCCAAATGAAAATTCAGCACAATCACTAAGTCTACCGGATCTGAGTTTAACCTGAATTTCACCAGAAAATTCCCAATCATCGGGAAATTGGTGAACGCCGACGAAGCTTCGGGATTGTCCCCCAGTGCCTTTGGAATCGTCTCCATCGTTCACCCGCCTCCACGCCGGCGCCGGCGACGAGATCCGCCTCGAGATTAAAGCCAAGAGCGATCTAACATAACCCAATCCTGGAGTTTTTGGGAAATCAGAGCGAGGCCTTCGAAAGAACAGCCTTTTAAGCTCCAGAGCCCCGACCTTGTCTAGCAGACCGGAAAGCTGTGATTTCATGTTCTCAACGCCGGGTTTCAGTACTGATCTGCAGAGTGAAGTGACTCTGGCAGCCAGGCGTACTGCAAATCGAGGTGGAGAAGGCGAGGCGTCCGATTTCTGAGGCGAAGAAAGTGACGGTGACAGTGAAAGCAATGCGGTAGATTTTACATGGCTAAGCGAAGGGATTTGCAGACAACCATTGACGGCGGATGGAGGCGTACGATTGCACTGGACAAAAACGACGGCAACGGCGCCTGATACGGTGGCAAAAGGCGGCTCAATCCCTGGAAGAAGGCGCCGGCGACGGCGAAGAGTGAGGCGGCGCCGGCGTAGCAAGCGTGAAGGAGGAAGACGTGTTTCTGGGTTCAATTTTGTTAATTTGTTATTTGGTTCTCTAACTTTTCGCGTCTTTCAATTATGGCACCGAAAATAAAAACAATATTTATAATCTGGCCCCCAAATTTAATTTACTTTTTACCTATTGTCACTCTAGTCCCTGATTTTGGGGTAAGACGGTCTTACAGGATACGGACTCTTTTGTAATGTGAATCAAAATTTAAATTTTATCACGTGAAGTGCATACAAAAAAGACTGAATTATGAAATTCAATCATCAAAATTTATCAAATTCTCTCCCGTTATTTAAATCAACTCATTTTTCTTTCTCCAAGTCAAAATTCATTAATTTTAATTTTAATTTTTCATAATTGAAATGGTAAAACTATTATCACACAAGATTCGTGAAATTTGAGCATTAGCATACAAAGTTGGTGCTATCTTCACAACTTCAAATTGGTCAATTCATAGAATATCCATGTACTTGAGGAAACAGTGAGAAAGGATAAAAAACAAACTTCTGAGCATTTCCCCAGTACGTACGTACCACAATCAGAATCACAGCTCCAACAACTTTTCGTTTTCCTGCACCACTACTTTCCGTTCTGCTAAAATCCACGACAAAACACACACACACACACACTCTCTTTCTTGAGTTTTGATTGAACGTTGCTCTGTTTTCTTGAAGCAAAAGAAACGGCTTAATCGACCAGGCAACAGAGCCATTTCGTCTCTTTCTTCTCTGGGTTTTCCTCATTCAGTAAGTACGATTGTCTCTGTATGAACTTGCTTACAGGAAAAAAATGGAGGGTCTCTTTTCATTTATTGTTTTTGTTTTTTCTACGCCAAGTGCATGCTCCCTGTATCGGCATTAATAATTCCATAGAAATTTTGTTGGGTTTTTTTTGGTATCCTGAATGCTTCTTCTCTCCTTTCAACAGATTCATCAAGAAGCCCCTGAAAGATGGTAAGATGCTCGGGACTCTGTATTTGGAGTGCTCTGTAATTCCCATTTGCTTGATTCATACGTTCCCTTAAAACTGTTGAATAAGGAGAAGAAATGGAAAATGCAATTCATGCCCTGTTTTGAAAGTGCGTTTTTTCTTGAATTTTGAAGGTTGATTCAAGTAGCGAGGGTCTCTACATTGATTGGACATCTGATGAAGATGAGTGTGATATCGAAACTATATCAACAGTGCATCAGGATCCTGTTGTTGACGATGGACTGGTAGTTTTATACTCATTTATGTGCTCTATCAAGGCTTTCTTCTTTGAATCAATGGCTCTTTAGTGTAAATTTTACCATTTTTCCGATGCACCATTGATGATATGCTATCCTATAGACTTCTTGCTTGATACAATATTTTCTTTTCAAAAAAAAAAAATCAATTAAAAGTGTACTAAGAAGCAGCTTCTTATTAAGAACTGGTCAATAATGATAGCTCCTTGTAAAAAAAGTGTACTTTAAATAATACTAATATTGTGAATTGTGGATGCTCTAAACATGTATTTTAAGGGGAGAGCTAATCTAGTGACACTATTTAGAATGTGAAAGATCAATGATACTGAATTATGTACATGTGGACTGAGAGTAAGAATAAGATGTGCTGTAAAATGATTAAAGATGGTAACAAACAAAACCATTATGAGTGCAAAATGTGGTACTCCCTCCGTCACATCCGATTCTGCACACTTATTATTTGGCAGTTAAAGTTATCTTATTTTGATCACATATTTGAATAGATATATGAACAATAATATCATATTATGAGACATTGTTAGATTCGCCGTAACATGTAATTTATAAATATCAATTCTTATGGCACCGTTATTGTCCGTAGTCACATATATTTATAGTCAAACATATTCTTTTGGAGATCGTGAAAAATATTCTGTGCAAATTCCCGTGAGACGGAAGAAGTATGAGATTGATTAAGAAGGCTATTAGCCCGTTTATAAGAGCATCTACAACAAAGATGGAAAAGATGATGGATTTTGGGGATGGACAGGAAATGAAATGAAATTGAAGAAAGGGGGGAATGAGGGGTAGATGAGATGGGATGGGATGGGATGGGAATGGGAGAGGCCAATTGACCATGGTAAGATGAATTAGGAGTGTATCTAGAAAATTGTTTTTGGTGGGACTCGGTAGAAGAGGAAGACAATGAAAATGCAGTGAAGGTAGTGGTGGAATTTGGATTTTTTTTAAAATTTGGCGAAAATAGGTCCAAGTAAGATGAAAATATGTGAGTTCAAAATTAAAAATAAACTAGGACACTGGTCACATATTATGTGTTGATTAGGTAAAAAAATATAAAAAATATAAAAAATTAAAAATGGTGAGATGGATGCCCTGGGTTGGACAACTAAATCTGCTTCTGAGTGAGTTTATTCCAATGCACTCATTCGATTTTTTCCTTTTGAAATTCAATTTCATTCACTTAAATCCAACTAACTAAAGCTATAGCATCAAAACCAATGAAACAGAGGTAGTACTGAAAATGGATTCAATAAGAATTGATAGATGAACCCGAATTAATATTTATAAATATTTATAACATCTTATAACGGTGGCATAAGAATTAATATTTATAAATTACATGCCACCGTTATAACATCTTAATCAATTCTTATGCCACCGTTATAGCATCTTAACATTTATAGATGAACCCGAATTCTTTTCGCAATTTCCTAGTATAATCTAAAGTTACTGTAAGTACCACTTTTAATTAATGTTATTTGTTAAAATAGAAGAATTTTCAACTTCCAATTCTTTCTGGTCCTTCAGTTGTGTATTTATGTAAGAATATCTTTTCTGTAAGCAAAATCTTGAGGTATAGCGTTTTTTCATAAACATACGAAATGACGGTTTTGAATTAGAATACAAAGGTAAAATATTTTAGTTGTAATATTAAAATTTTATTATGCAATGTGCAATAGTTATAAGTTTATGATCCAATTAGTGCAACATGAAAATTTATATTAATTTGTTATAATTTACAGTATAAACCTTGATCTTTCCATAAGTTATAGAACATGGAAAGACCTTTTTTCAAGAGACAGACTCATTTATATATACTTAGATGAGTAGGTCTCCTAACAGGCAGTATGTCTATAAATTTATGGACAGACCACTTATTTCTTACCTTATATACTGCATTTGTTAAATTACATACAAAATTTAAAATTTTTGAAAATATTTTTTCATATCATATATTTTTATTATTTCACATTCAAATACATATTATTACTTGTTTTAACTTATAAAATGCAATATTTAAATTTTATAAAAAATTACAACATTTAAAGTAAATGCCCATGTGGACTGTCCATAAGTTTATGGAAATGTAGCATTTCCTGAGACTCTCCCTACTTAGATACATATTGAAATTGAATATAAATGTAAATAATACAAATAAGAGTCCGTCTCTTGCAAGACGGTCTTTCCATAACCAAGGTTTAAAGTGTAAATTAGAAGAAATGGAGAAAAAAAATTTGGGTTTTATGAATCGGGTTATAAACTTTATTACTACTACACGTTGCATAATAAATTTTTAGCATTGCAAGTTAGATATTTTACCTTTTATTATTTTAATTAAACCCTATATTTTCATAAGCTTATAGAAAGACCGTTTTTCCAAGACTTTGCAACAAAAATTTAAAAAAATTGGGATAGGGATCACAAGAATGTAAGGCAGTGGAAAGGGAGTCGGTTTTAAGATAAAAGATGAAATAAAATTAAGGTGAGTTCATGTTTATTAATTAAAAATAAAAAATATGAACATGAAAAGGGATGAACGGGGGATGATTAATTGTAGATGCTTAAGAAACTACAGAGCTTTTGTTAGTCGGGAAATAGAAGCTGACTGATTCATATCTGAACTGGACTAATGTTCACTTACATACTGTTGAGTAATTAAGCACAAGAAATGAAAAATCTATTGGACAGACTGTTCCACAACTTCATGATTGCTAAGGCTAGAGAAGCATGTTCATGACTTGGTACAGTTTAATGAATTTATGTTCCCTTCTTAAAAGAGTTTCTTCAATCTTGTATCTTGAAGGATGATTCGAGTGACAAGAGCCTTAACATTGATTGGACATCTGAAGATGAGCGCGAGATTGAAGCTGCATCGACGGTGCATAAGGGCCAGATTGTTGACAGTGGATCGGTAAATTTCTTTTGTGAATGAATAGTTGTTGTAGTATGTTCTCAATACTGATCTATTGGCATTTCTTGTTTTCAGTCGAGTTCTTCGTCTGCATTACCAGGCTCAAAAGCCATGGATGAATTCTTGAATATGGGATTTTCAGTGGATATGGTTGAGAAAGCATTGAAGGAATATGGTAACCTCTGCAGCTTTGTTTTGGCTGCTAATGCATTATAGTACATTCCCTTAATTCTGGTTTTACTGAATCATTTTTTTAGGTTCAAATGATAAAGAAGCAGTACTGGATGCTTTGTTGACATACTCCGTAAGCTTACATTCTGAAACTTCACTATTTGAGAAACCATTATTTGATATATAGCTTGAAATGTATACTGCATGATTGCCTGATTGCAGATCACTGAGAATTCTCCTGACGATGACTTCAGCGTACATGTTTTACCGTCTGATGAACAAAATGATCCCATTTCATGCTTGGAAAGCTATGAAAAAAAGGTGTTTCTATTTCCCTTTTCCAGTGTGTAGTGTGATCTTATGCTTCATTCGATGCGAAATGAAAATGACAATCTGTCTTTACATTCATCTCAGGGAACCTCAAATTTGAATAAGAAGGACTCCATTGTGTCTTCTCTAGTTGAGATGGGCTACACAGCTGACTTTGCTTCGGCTGCTGTCGATAGATGTGGTGTGTTCTCAGCTTCCATACAATCAAACGATGAAATGACGCGAGACTTCTGTGTTTTTTCTAACCATTTCTAGTGATGTCTATCAGGTACTGACACTCCCATTATAGAACTAATCGATATGATGGCTGCTGCTTCAATGGTAAATGATAATGAAACAGAACCTTCTGTTGGAGAAAATTTCAGAAGAAAGGAAATGGTAAGCATTACTATTTTTTGTACTGCATACTTGCTCAAAGAGACGTGATTATAGAAGCATCTTTTTTTGGTTTTCTGAAGTGTTCTACATCAAATCAGAAGAGAAAATTACATGTAGTTGAGAAGCTGACCATAAAAAGACACAGAGTGATTAGTAACGAAGGAAGGTCACTCGAGAAGCAGCCAATGATCCGCAATGATTATGATGATGATGATGACGATGATGATCTGAGGTTTCGCATACCAACACCAATGGTAGGATTTGGACTTCCGAATCACCATCCTCTAGTAACTGATAGGAAGATCCCGGCTGTAGCGCAAGGCCGGCCTTACTTCTACTATGAGAATGTGGCTCTCACTCCAAAGGGCGTGTGGTCGAAGATATCAAGTTTCTTATATGGAATTATGCCCGAGTTTGTGGATTCCAAGTACTTCAGTGCAGCTTGCAGAAAGAGAGGCTACATTCACAACCTTCCTATCAAGAACCGGTTCCAAGTGTTGCCGGTCCCTCCTACAACCATACATGAGGCACTTCCACATACGAAGGATCATTGGCCTTCGTGGGACTCGAGAACACAGCTGAACTGCATTCTAACTTGTCTTGCATCGGCTAAGCTGACAGATAGAGTCAAAGCTAGAGTTGATAAGCCGGGTGGACCTTCTGCTGCAGACAAAGATTATGTCCTTAAACAGTGTAAGAAGTGGAATATGGTTTGGGTTGGGAAGCACAAAGTTGCACCTCTTGAACCTGATGAAATCGAGAGGATAATGGGATTCCCGCCAAATCACACCCGGGGTGGAGGAGTCACTCACACGGATAGATTTACTGTCCTCGGAAACACTTTTCAGGTATGCAAATCAGAAAATCATGAGTTTATATGTAGCATGGTTAAAGGTGTAGTGAAATGGTTCTTAGGAAAATGTCTAGCTTGTGTGCATTTTGATGCAGCGAAATGATTTCTTCGCTAACGCCTTCTTGAAGAAATTTTGCAGTTGAATTATGCTACCTTTTCATGTTTCAGGTGAATACAGTTGCCTATCACCTCTCAGTGCTGAAGAACATGTTCCCGAATGGCCTCAACGTGCTGTCCCTATTTACCGGCATTGGTGGAGCTGAGGTAGCACTGCACAGGATAGGAATTCGCCACATGAATGTGGTGTCAGTTGAGAAATCAGACACCTGCAGAAAGATCCTTCAAGATTGGTGGGATCAGACTAATCAGCCAGGGAAACTTGTTCACTTCAACGACGTTGAGCGCGTATCTGCTGACCATCTGCAGGCATGGGTATCTAAGTTTGGGGGCTTCGATCTCATCATAGGTGGGAGTCCTTGCAATAACCTTGCTGGAGGAAACCGGGCTACTAGGACGGGGCTTGAGGGCGAACATTCATCCTTATTCTACGAGTACCATCGAATAATAGACACTGTTCGAAGATTGATGAAGAGTTGAGGTTGATATGATGATTCTGCTAGAATCTAGACTGATTGCTTTGTCCTTGTGCTGAACTATTAGTTTTGCTTTGGTGCATTCTTTTTTTATACCCATTAATTTTCTCTCAGAGTATATTAGAGACCTTTGGGGATGAATACTACTGAGTAGTGAGTACTTACAAATTGGTTTTGACTTCTTTGAGGATTTGTGGAAGCTTTACAGTTATTTTTGTAGTGTTTAAATTGGCTATGGTTAGTATTGCTTTTAGATGATACTCTCTACTAGAACTTAAAATTGAACTGAAATTGATAGCACTCTAGATTTGAAGAGTTTGTTTCAAAACATTTTAATATCAATATTTTTCTTGCTATCACTTTGAATGTACAATCTATAGCTTGGAACCATTATTTGATATATATAGCTTGAAATACCTAGAAGAAGAGTAGGCTAGCAGTGGCATAACCCGAAATTTTTTTTTAAGGGAGGCTGATTAATACTAAAAAAATTTAAATTTTTTTTTTCCTTTAGTAATAGTGAAATGGCGTCGTTCCAATTTTTTTAAAAAAAAAAGAGAGAGAGAAAAAGTACTTAAATGCCGTCGTTTTAAGTACAGTCTAGGAAAAAAAACCACGAAGCCTTCTTCTCCAACAGGCCAGTGGCGCGGAAGAACAGAAACGGGGAGAAGCGAAACCCTAATCCGGCGATGCGCCTTCCATTACTACTACATTTGCGCCGACAACTCAGATAGGGCTGGAGTCCCACTACTCGTACCAGTAGGTCCGCCCCTAATCATGAGAAAACTTCTACTTTCTCGATTCTCTTTTATTGACACACTTTTCTTTTTGTTTGGTCATTTAACAATGGCACCTTCTTTTTTTTGGTAAAATTCATATTATTTTTATCAAATTTATTTATTTTTTACTCTCTCAATTAAATCTCCCCACTTATTTTACTTTAAAATTATGTACTCCCTCCGGTTCTCTAGCATTGGCTCCCTTTCCTTTTAGGGAAGGTTTTTTAATATTGACTCCTTTCGATATATGGAAAATCCTAGATTGTTTTATCCACTCAATTTACTTTTTATATTTTCAATGCAATCCTCACCATTTATTTTATTCTTTGTAAAAAAAAATACCCAAAAATAGGAGCCAATGTTGGAGGACCGGAGGGAGTATATATAAGTTGGGTGTCAAGATTAAAAGATCAAAGAGGGAGTATTATTTATAATTGAATGCAAACTCTATTCTATCACATCATTCATACCAGTCACATCACTCAACCAAGTGTAATTTACACTCTTTTCAAAATCTACAGGGGAAAAAATGCAGATTCTCTTTTCATTTATTGCTATTTGTTTTTTCCCACCGAAATGAAGTCTCTCTCTTTTGTTCAGTTTGTGTAGATAAAATAGAAACTTTGGAGGCATAGTTTGTTACTCCCTCCGTCCCAGGGGAATTTACACAGAATCTTTTTCACGGTCTCCAAAAAACATGTTTGACTGTAAATATATGTAACTACAGACAATAACGACACATATAAAATTGATATTTAGAAACTACATGTTATGACGAATCTAACAATATATCATACGATAATATTATTTTTCATATATCTACTCAAATATGTGGTCAAATTTTAATAACTTTAACCTTCAAATAGTAAGTGTGCAGATTTGGCTGGGACTGAGGGAGTAGTATATAGGCAAAACCAGAACTCGCTTTCCAGTTTCCATTCTCAAAAAAAAAAAACACTTGCTTTCCGATCTCCACTTTTTCCTTTTCTCCATTATACATTTCCATGATATAAAATGGCTATTGTACATTTTTGTCCTACTCCAGCCTCTCTTTTTTTGGCTTATATAAAAGGAAGATAACAACACAACACCATGTCAAGTTAATTCTCAAGTCAAAACCGATCCTCCCTCCATCACAGATTCACAGTCAAAACTGTACAATTTTTAGTTAACGTTTTGGCCATCGATAATTTTAATACTTCCTTCATTTTGAATTAAATTACACAAGATTAAAAATTCAATCAAATTAAGAAAACGTTGACTACATATTTGAATAGATATATAAACAATAATATTGTTGTATGTGATATCGTTGGATTCGTCATAACAAGTAATTTTTAGAAAGCAACTTTTTGTTTACCGATATTATACGTAGTTAAATATATTAATGGTCAAACGTGCGTGTTGGAGACTATGAAAAAATTTTGTGCAATTTAATCTGGGACAGAGGGAGTAGTGTATTAAAATTTAATATTTACAAAGTATATGATTCAGATAATCTAATAATATGTCACATAATAATATAATTTATGATTAAATATGTCTTTTAAAAATTGACCAAAACGTGTGACCGGGAAAGAGAGAGTAACACATTTTGATTTTTGGCTTTAACAAATGGGTCCAAGTTATATAAACATAGAAAAATTGAAACATTTAATAAGTGCAAGAATACTGCAGTAGTAATAATTTTAGAGAATAATTTTAGAGAATAATTTTAGTGGATCACTCTATCACGATCTGTATTTTATTTGATTATGTCATGTATTTATACTACTTAGTATACAATATGTATTTTAATTTAATTTAAATAATTACATTATATTTAAATTAATATTAAATAAATTTTATTATTTACCATCATCGACGGCGGCACAATCTCCTCTTCTTCTCAGGTCTCCTCTGCCCCCGCCGGCCACCTTCTTCCGGTCTCCGCCACCGCTGGTCTCCTCTTCTTCTCCGGTTTCCTCTGTCACCGTGGTCGCCTTCTTCTCCTCTTCTCTTCTTCTCCTCGTTCTCCTCTTCTTCTCCGGCCCGTTCTCCTCTTCTTCTCCGGCGATCGATCTCCTTCTCTTCTCCAGCTCCGGCTCTCCTTCCCTTCCCCAGCCCTCGCTCTCCTCTCCTTCTCTGGCTCCGGCTCTAGCTCTCCATTTCTTCTTGCTGCCCCATTCTCTTCTCCGGCTCTCCATTCTTTCTCCCGCCCCGTTCTCCTTGGGAAGACCTGAACCGGGTCTCCTTGACCGGTTCTCCTTCCCAAGATCTGAACCGAGTGGCGGTGGTGGCGGTGGTGGTGGTGGCGGTAGTGGCAGTGGTGGTGGTTCCGGTGGTGGTGGTAGTGGTGGCGGTGGTTCCGGCGATGGCGGTAGTGGTGGCGATGGTTTGGCGGTGGCGGTGGCGATGGTTCCAACGCTGACGGTGGCGGTAGCGGTGGTTCCGGCGCCGGAAATATTATTGTTTTTGTTTGTTTTAAATTTTTTATTTTATTTTAAAAAATTAAAATAAGTATCATACATGTATATAAGCATTAGGGCATAACTAGTAAAATACAGATTGTTATATAGCAACACCCTAATTTTATCTCCTTCCTACAAACACCGACTTAAAAAATCCCAGAACTTTTACACACACAAAAAATCATTTTTAAGCAGCATCATTGAAGTACCAAAAAGGACCCATTCGCGGAAAACGTTTCAGCTTTTCAGTATAATTCTGTACAGAGCAAAAACCACTCAAAGTGAAAGCCTCACGGAACAGAGCAAAAGGATCAACATTTTCTCCCCAAACAAATTCAGCTTTTTCATGAGAGATTTTCTCAACAATGGCAGAGATGATTGAAGAGAGGGAAGAGATTATGTGTGGTGCCACAGGCGGGGTCCCAGTCAGGAGGAAAGCCCATTTCTTGAAACCCACGGTACCAGCCATGGGAGTTTCTTCAAGCTTCCAACAGCCATTTCTTTCTCCCAAATGCAGCTGGCCAATGAAGGTTTTTTTCAATGGGTGGAGGGACCCACAGAAGAAATGGGCGAAATGGGTTGATCGAATGCAATCCAAACACCAAGATTTGTGGAAGAAATCTGGGATTTTCGAGGCCATACAATTCTCAAAGTACAGGTTCATAAAGAACGACGAGCTCATCAATGGGGTTGCTGAAAGGTGGTGCCCTGATTCCAACACTTTCGTGTTTCCATGGGGTGAAGCAACGCTTACTTTGGAAGATATGGTGATTCTTGGTGGATTTTCCGTTCTGGGCAGCTCGGCCTTTTCGCCGGTTTCCGGTGCAGACATGGCGGATGCTGAGAGGAGATTGAGGAAAGTTCCAGAATCACGGCGCAATCATCACGAATGGTTAGATTATTTTATGAAACCTGGTAGATTAATTGAGCATGAAGCTTTTCTGTGCCTTTGGATTTCCAGGTTTGTGTTGCCTGGAAATGAAGCTGATAGGATTGGTAATCATGTGTTTCCTGTTGCTGTTACTCTGTCCAGGGGTGAAAAGGTTGCCCTAGCACCCACTGTTTTAGCGAATATATACAGAGATTTGGGGGTTTTGAAAGTGTCTATGGCAGTTGCATCCTCTTTAGAAGAGGATCAGAAAGAGGATATGGATGAGGATGAGGGCGAGGACGAGGTTAAGACTCGAGAGAGTAACATTTTGGTGGTTAGCCTTTGGGCGCCGCTCCAATTTGTGCAGCTGTGGGTGTGGGAGAGGTTCTTAGTTTTCAGGCCTCAGCCGAATTACTTGGAATCGGGTGAGGTGAGAGCTGCGCGATGGAATGGTTTGGGGAGGAAAGATGTCGGGAATGTTAGGCCGATTATCAACACGTGTGCAGATGTTTTCATTTGGAGACCTTACTGTTTAGCTCTTGATGGATGGTCATTTGATTCATTTCCTAAGTTCTACAAAGAGGAGGAAGGATCGGTTCTTGTGCGCAAATCAGGGAAGTTGTTGGATGAAGCATTGGAATCGTACGCGAGGTGTTTGAGGGAGAGTGTTCTTGTTGGGACTGATGGTAATGAACCGTATCAGCCTCATCGCGTGGCAATGCAGTTCGGGTTGGATCAGGATCTTCCAGCCTTGATTCCTCGCCCAGGTGAATGCGCTGCAGCTGCTTGGGACGATTACATGAAGCCTTTTCCATGCGAGTTTAGCTTGTATCTCCCAGCCAGGCTGTTTGAAGGAGACCTGAGCATCAGTTACAAGAAGTGGTGGAATGAATCTGTTCTTGTTCCAGTTCAATCGCTGTGTCGTAAGAAAGGACTCAGGACTACAAATGCTCTGTGTCGTAGGATTCATAGCTCAAGACAGGCCAAAATGAGCCGTGTTAACGTTGTTCAGATCAAAATGGAGGCCGATGATCCACCTACTGTTCAAATCAAAGCGGAAGCCTATGATGCCGATGACCCCCCTGGATTTGCTCGCAAAGCGAAAGATGACCCACCAATTTTCACTTCAATGTTCGTCAAGAAAATGAAGGAGGAACAGATGGAATAATATGAGCCACAGGTGGCAACATTATTGGGTTTGCTTTCGAACAGATGGAAGAATCAGACATTTTCAGTGGTTATTTCATATATTATTGCATAGAATTCCCCTGGTTTGAGAATAGGCTGTTGAGAATCAGATTTTGCTTTGGTGATTACTGTCACACTTTCACTTTGATAGCCTCTCGGGGCATTTGTCTATAGCTGGTGATGATTCATATCTATGCTGCAGTTCTTAGCCTCTTGGAAGTTTGATTTAGGCTTTGAAACTTAGTTAATGATCATATCTTGTTTCATGGCTTTGAAATTTTGTTTTTTCGGTTTTTGAACTTCTGAACTGCATACAAATTGCTTTAGTGCTGTGAATCTTTAGAACAGTGGGATAAAATGCAGACTTTCCATCTTTTCCCATTAGGCTAATACTCCCTCTGGTCTTCTTTAATTGGCACCGGGAGATGGTACAAGTTTTTTCAAAAAGTAAAATTTATGGTGGACGAGAGTTCTAGTTTTTACTATCTTCATAATAAGAATAAAGAAGAGAAGACTCATATTAGCTCAAAACGATTTAGAACATAGAATTGGGCATCATCCAAAAAAGAACCAAAACCTAGAAAAAAATTTTAAAAATAGGATTGGGCAGGGGCCGCGCGAACGCAGGCCCCCGAAGCAACAAATAATGACGTTGGCTCTCCCACTTGGGGAGACCATAGGAAGGCACCCCTTCAGAGTGCAATGAAGGTCGCCTCCCTAGGCCATGAGCCTCTTTGATCACTCATAGACCCCGTCCAGGTAAGTACTTTACTTGAAGGCAAATTTTTATTTTTATAGGCTTCTTGCTCTGCCAACTCTTATATCACTTCGATGTGGGACAAAATAAAAAATTAAAAACTCAACTCTTGCCTATGCTATGCTTTCTTTTCACTCTTCTTTAATATAAAATTACTCAACTCTTACCTATGCTATGCTTTCTTTTCCTCAACAAAGCTCAGTAAAATACGTGGTAATGGGAGGCTAAGTGGCAGCAAAGTTCGATTTGGTTGCCCAGCGCAGGTGAATCGCTATATTACGTCATGTATTTTATTAGATTATGACTTGTATTTGTATTATTAAGATATTATATGTATTTTAAATTTATTTTAAAGAATAAAGAAAATAATTATTTAATAATGAGTCTGTCTTTTGAAATACGATCTTTCCATAAGTTATTGAAAGACCAAGGTTTAAAGTGCAAATTAGAAGAAATGAAGATAAAATTTTCGGGTTGTATGAATCGGATTATAAACTTTATAACTACTACGCGTTGTATAATAAAATTTTTATATTGCAACTAAGACCCTTTACCTTTTATTATTCCAATTAAACCCCGTCTTTCCCAAAACTTTACCTTTAATAATAATTAAAAATCTAATTAATTTTTCCGATAGTGGTCTATGTTTGTATGCCAGTCTCCATTGTGGGGCTCCGGTGGCGGTGGTATTTGTCGTTCTCCGCCATATGAGTCTGCCGGAGTTGAAGACCCTTTGGTTCTCCGGCGTCCTCGCTTCTTCTCCGACGTCCTCGGTCTTCTTAGGCAAAGTCGCGTCTTCTTCGGTGGTCTGGTGCGTCTTCAGATTTGATTCTCATCGCCCCACCCATCCCCGATATCGTCTCCCTGCACCATCCCCGCTCTCGTTTCCTGCGCATATCGCTGCTTCGTCTCCGGCTCTCATTTGCCCTCCCCAATTCCTTTATCTCTGGCTCTCGTCGCCCTGCCCCGTCCCCGATATCGAATCCTCCGCCCAGTGCTGCTTCGTCTCAGTCTCTCATTTGCCTGGCCCAATTCCTTCGTCTCCGGTTCTCATTTCCCCAGCCCACCCGCTCTCGTTTCAATCTTTGATTGTGGCTCGCGTTTCAACTCGTCAGCTGATGAGAATTATTAACCGGAGATCTGGTCTGGGCTAGTCGCAAGGAGTTGGTTTGCAAGGGTTTTTTTTGTCATTGGACAACGAGCGGGATGGGCTTCGCCAGTGAGTCTGGGCTTTGGGTGGTAGAGGGATTAGGTATACCTACGGTGGCGTGGAGTTTTCATAATGTAGCGGCGGGAACATGGTGATGGCGAGCAGTGGAGAACAGCCTGACGGTGGTGATGAATTTTCCGGTGGTGGTGATGAATTTTCCGGCAGCAGAGAGATGGTGGCGGCCAGCAAGTGGTGAAGGAAGGGGGAGAAGATAATCTGGATTTTAATTTTGTTTTTTAAATTTATTTTATCAGTTTTCAAATTAAATACATGTATTAGGGTGTGATAATAAAATAGTTGTGATACTATTTAATATGTGCAGCTCTTGTGTTTCTAGTTTGGAAACTGGAATTATGCTTAATACAAAATTGCCCTGCAATTTGCCGTATGCATGTATTGTAGGCAAACATTGGACTTCAGAATTGGAGAGGTGCGCAAGGCCACTGCAGTAGTGCAACGCATGGGCTACGCGTGAAGGCCCGAGTAGCAAGCTACCCTGATGGACCTTCCCCCTATAAAAATTGAGTTAAAATCGTGCGTACCATTAGCCCACATATCAGATATTAAACTGATAAGAACAGATACTACACTTGATCTTAGCCAAAAGGCCGAGAAAGGTATGAGCTTCCTTAGTGATCAGGTTGAGTTTTTGTACCTCTAATATCGGCATACCGCAGGCAGGAAAAACGATGTGGGATCCAAGTATAGGAGCATTTTCATTATTTTTTATTTATTTATATGTAACCAAGCAAAAGGCATATCACGGTAGCTTATTTCCTTATTATATACTCTGTTTTCACGTTAAATATAAAATAATTTGGAGTCTGTCTTTTAAGACGTACCAAGGTTACCTTGAAAGTGTAAATTAGAAGAAATGAAAATAAAAATTTTAAGTTGCATAAATAACTGCATAACTATTACACGGTGCATAATAAATATTGATATTGCAACTAAGATTTTTTACCTTTTGTTATCCTAACAAATTAAATTCCATCTTTCCATAACGCTATGAAAAGATGGTCGTTCTCAAGACTTTGCCAAAAATTTGACTCTAAATAAAAATTAATATATATATAATAAAAATATCATGTGAAATCTTGTTAGATTTATTTTAAAATCTATTTTTTAAATATAAATTTTAGAGTGAATTTTTTGACGGGGGACATGTCCTTATAGTTATGGACCGACCATTGCCAATTTGCAAATTAGGAAAGCTGATTAAATTCGCGGGCGGTTATAACATCACAAATGGATAAGAAAAAATGGGTTCAAAACCCTTACTTTCTTCCCCCAAATTACTGCAAATCAAAGCTGCAATTTCCCTCCCCCGACAACCCGGCGGCTTTCCGAATAAATTGAGGAAGAAATTTCCGGCGAACGCTGCCTCAGGCCTACCCTCAACGGCACTCTTTCCCCATGTACGTTCATTTCTTTAGTCTTTCTTGTTGTTTTTGTGTCCATCTATGAATGTAGTGTGATATCACAAAGGCAAGTAATCTTCTACTGACTGTAGCATGTAAGCTCCTGCAGAAAATTTTAAAGTTATTACTGTATCTTAATTTGTCTTAATTGTTCTTTTTCGTACGTATACTGTGATAGTGATCAATTTTTTGTTATGTGAACAGCTGAAGTTTGTTTTGCTTCCCTTGTTATAACTTTAGTTGGCAGGAATTCCTCTTATTGATTTCTCTATTTCTTCTTCGTGCAGAAATGGCGGGGTTTGGGAATCAGACGGTTGCTTTGTGGAAGAAGGAACTCATCTACCATGTATGTGTTTTACCAAGGATTTGATCATCGTGTTTTCTTGGCTTTGATCTTCATATGATTCTGAATGCTTTGAATTTGAGTTGTACTTTTTCAGTTTAGTTCATTCTCCGTTAAAAAGTAGGCTCAATTTAGGGTATGGAGTAAAAACCAGATTGAGTAGTTCATTTCTATCGGTTTTTTTATGTAAATGTGGTTCCATGTTTGGTACTGTCAACCTAAATTCTGATCTTACCATTTACGTGTATAGAAAACTTTATTTTGCTTCCTTGTATTGATCCACTGTTGAATTTGTGTATGTTTTCTTCTCTAAAGTTTCATGTAGTTACCAGATTACTATGAATCCTATAAATATTTGTAGTTCATAGTGTTTTGTTAGTTGTACTTCTCTTATGTTCAATCTAGTTCTGGTATTCTTAAGTTTTTGATAACACCTTTTCCTACTCTGTAAAATCCCAGAGAAGGCATCTGTGTTCCAATCTACGGCTGGTTCTTTTCCCAGCTGTTTTATTCTTGTTGCTTGGAGTTCTTTGATATTACCAGCGAAAGCATTCTAATCCATCGCTAAAGCCGGCAGTACTGCCCACTGAGGCGATTCCTTTGCTCCAAATTTTGGGTTCTGATTTCGAGCTGTGGAAACAGGACTAATGCCATTCAGCGATTTACCGGACCAATCTTGCATAATAAATAGTTCTTGTCCTGCGACAGTAGTTGTTACTGGGAAGAACAGAACTTTTGCAGAAGGTATAACATAGCATTCATTTTGACAAATGAATAAAAAGATTGTGACTTAAGTTTGATTCTTGATCGTGGATAGGTGTGGCTGGAAACATGTTCTCTAATTTCTCTTACAGCTCCATTGCTGAAGCCTATGGCGCTTTTGTAAGTTTCTATAAATATATGTGTCGAGCATTTACGTTTGGCGATAAAACTAGATGACGTAAGATTTTGTTTTCTAACAAATGAACAGGGGCTGCAAGATGTAATATTTGATCAAAAGTATTGAGAATGCCACCATGTTACAGTAGATCAAGTGGGGAAAGTTGAGTAAAGCTTGGGCACCCCGGCTCTGGAAAGCAGGCCGGTCATAAGCCAAGACGGCGTCCTTCAGCATCTCGCAAGTCCCAAGCCAAATTCTCGACCCTCTCTTTTTGGGGTCTCTCATAACTGGGATGGTTGTGGTTGCAAAGCTGTAGATATCACCCTTGTATGTTGCGACCGAGGTTTACCCTTATTCAGGAGGGATGAACCCTAATGTCCCAACAAGATCAGTGGTGATATGGGTATCGTACGGCTGAATGAGTTGTGCAAGACCAAAATCAGCAAGGCGAGACTTGAAGTTCTCATATAAGAGGATGTTACTTGACTTGATATCTCTGCGTAAGATATGAGGATCACATGATTGGTGCAAGTAAGCCAGCCCCCTAGATGCGCCTGCTATGCCAATCTAATGAGGAAAATGTTTGAGAAAACAGGATGGATTACAAGTTGGTGGTGAACCAAATCCAGAAGGGAGAGGTCGGTGTTTGAGATCATGTTTCTCTATTACAGTTTCTCTATTACTTCAATTTTTGCTCATTCGTTAATAGAATCCAATATATAAAATTCTCACATTTGAAAGAGTTTACGTTGTTTTATTGATTTCAATGTAAGTGAGATAGTTGTTGAAACTTTGAAATGTATGAATTTTGCTCTATGAACATGTAAAAAATATGTGCCAAATATTTAGAAAATAAATTAAATGCTGCTGGAATTTTTCGTATATACTATGCACATGTTACTTTGCAATACATATCGTTTATATTAAAATATGCATTTGTTTTAAAAGCTCTGATTGTGAATTATGAAACTTTTCCAGGAGATAATATATAAGTTAACTTATAAATCGTTTCGATTTTGTTAAAACATGCATATGTTAGTCTACAACTAGTATATGAAGGAGATTAAAATTTGACAGTTTTAAATTGTTACATTAACTTTGCATTAATTACTTTAGACTAATTTTTTTTGTCCCCTAAATATAATGCAATATGATCTTTTGATTTCCAAGGCCAATACCGCATTTTTTTCTGTAAATAACAAATACAAAATAATTTGTTTTGTCCCAAATATGGGTTTCATGTAAACCGGAGTTGTTTTTTGATATAGCCAAGGGCGGTATTTTTGCAATTTTACCAATTAAAATCATTTTAATTTCATTTTCTTTTAATTTTCATTTAGTTTTTTCTTTTAATTCTTTTCCTTTGAATTACGCAGGTAAATCCACCGCCACCACCGACCACCGCGCCGCATTCACTTTCCAGCGCCTTCTTCTTCTTCTTCTTCTTCTTCTCCGAACTCGAACATGTTTAGAGTTAAATCTTCGGCGAAAACAAGGGTTTCATCTCCAACTGGCTTTGCGTTGCTGGATCTCCGACTGGCTTTGCGATCGACGAGCTCGAGTTGCCAAAATGGGAACGGACGATGTCCACGAGTTACCGAGCCCATCGCCGGAGACGGAGCTTCTCCCGGAACTGCCCCCACCACTGCTTCCCGTCCTTCATGGCCTCGCCGCCATTGAAGTCTTCCCGGATCATGTCGTTGAAAGTCCGGTTGGAATTCTAATGGAAACCCTCACCATTGCCGTCCTGCTTGATTCTCATAAAGCCCCGGCGGCAATTGAAGATGAGGAAGATAACTGGTGGTATTATCTCTGAGGGGAAAGATGAGCGATTGATATTCACTCACTCAATTTGGGTAAAAATTATAGAGAAAAGTGCATATATAACCCTATATAATTGATGAAAGTGCAGATATAACCCTGCGATAATGAAAGTGCAAATATAACCCTGTGATAATTGAAAGTGCAAATATAACCCTGGTAAGTCAATGCCGGAATAATGGTTTTAGGGTTATATTTGCACATATGTATAATAGTTAGGGTTATATTTGCACATGTGTATAATAGTTAGGGTTATATTTGCACATATGTATAATAGTTAGGGTTTTATTTGCATTAAAAAATAACTCAGGGTTATATTTGCACATATGTATAATAGTTAGGATTTTATTTGCACAAAAAAACAACTCAGGGTTATATTTACACTTTCTCCAACATATGGGGTTATATTTGCATATTACCCAAAATTTTATGTGCGCCTGACCTATTTTCATTTTTATTTTATTTTTTAAAATTCATGGGTATAATGGTCAAATTTTGACCAATTTTTTGACTTATTTGAAAATCACCTTTGGGGACCAAAAAAATCATTGTATTTGTTGGTTGCTGAATAAATGCGATATTGGCCTTGGGGGCCAAACAAATTATAAAATGCTATGCATGGGACCAAAAAAATAATTTAATCATTACTTTACAGCATGTATTGTATAAATAAAAACACGCATATGATTTTAAATTATCAATTCCTTTTATTAATAGCAAAACTTTTCCATGAGGCAGTGCATAAGTTACCTTATGAATCGTCTATGTTTTGTTAAAACATGCATATGTTAGCCTACAACTAGTATTCTCTTATAGTACACATAACAGAGGTCACATAATTTTGTAGTTTTTCAAATTTTCACATGTACTGCATTTAATACGTTACAATATATTACTGATTACACTAAAAGATGTGCCTATTTTTTTAAAAAACATGAGCGGATTTTCCTGATTTAAAATAAAAAAAGAGGTCACGGAAAGTATTGTCGGCGTGAAAGCAACACATGTAAAGCATTCCATACTTTGTGTAAAAAGCATGCAAATTTTGTCAATTTCAAACACGAAAAGGGCTCTCAACATCTAAACAAAATGGAAGATAAAGTGCTTGTGACAGAAATCTTCAATTAGGGTACTTACAACAGTATTCCTATCTAAACTAACTAACTGTTTCTAATACAATGAATCATCAATTATTAATCTTCAAAATTGGGTCATCTTTGAATCTTCAAAGTTTAGTGTTATCTTCGTCTGAATCCTCCTCGTGTTAGAATGTCTTGTGTAGTCCAATGTTCAGTTTTGTCCGATTCTTAAAAGTTAAAAACAAAAAAATTATTGATCAAACTTCTACATACTGGATATTAACAGTTGCAGCATATAAGCAAACATGTACAATTTCTAATTTAAAATGAACAATAATCAACAATGAAAGTAAAAGTCAAACACAATAAAACTAACAAGTACATACTGGATTTTAATAGATACAATATATAAGTAAACATATGCAGTTCTTAATTCAAAATGAACAACCAACAACAACTTTTTATATAAAAAAAACATACACAACACAACTAACACGTACATGCGAGATACTAACAAATGCAACATATACACTCGTTATTCAAAACATGCAACTAACAACAAATGAAAACAAAAGGGCATGGACAATACAAATAACAAGTACACATTAAATACTAACAGATGCAACATATAAGTAAACAGACGCAGTTCATAATTCAAAGCGAACGATCAGCAAAAAAGAGAAGAAAAAAAGTCATTCACAAAAGGTCATAAATAGTACAACTAAAAAGTACACATCGAATACTAACATATGCAACATATAAGTAAACAGATGCATCTCGTAATTCAAAACGAACGATCGGCAAAAAAAGAGAAGAAGAAAAAGGTCATTCATAGTACAACTAACAAATACACATTGGATAATAACAACTACAACATATAAGTAAACAGATACGGCTCCGAATTCAAAACGGACAATCAACAAAAAAGCTCTACTCTATTATCTACAACTTGTTTACTTGTAGAAGGTTGGGCGTGACCTACTCCCTACGAAAAACTTTTAATCAAAGAAATGAAAATTTTTAAAGTACCTTATTTTCTTCAGTTGCAAATTTTCCACATATTAATGAACAGATGTTTTAAATTCTACGTTAGGGCCTCCATAAAACAAGCCATGGTAATGAACAAGCATAAAACAAACAGAGTAATGAACACGAGTTTTCTAGTCTCCAATATCCTAACCATAAAACAAGCAGTAATGAACACGAGCATAAAAGGGTGGAATAGAGAGAGAAATGAGATCTACTGTGGGAGATTTTCATGCACTAAGCGTGTAACAGTGAAACAACATGAAACAAGGGCGTTGTTGGCCCCGAAAGAAGGTGGTTATACCGGCGATTCTGAAGAGGAGTGTGGTGCAGATGGAGGCAAGGACCAGCAACAGGAAACCGCGGGAGACTCTGAAGAAAACATGAACAAAAAAGATGGTGGAGGAAAGTGAGCTGAAGAAACAAACTACTAAGGTACGAACTGAATCTAAATTGATGAATTTGGGGTCTGGGAAAGATGTGGAGAATTTTATGAATGGGGAGGAACGAATTGAAACTGATTTGAAGAATCATATATCTGATGAGGTGAAAAATGAGGATAAGTTATGGGTGGATGTTATTAAAGGGAATAGACTGCAATCGAATGGGCTTAAAATTGAGTACATGATTCCAAATGTGATTGATGGGGAAGTACATATTGAGATAGAAGCTGATGATGTAGAGTCTGATATGAAATTTTGGGGAAATGCAGTTATTATGTATGTTCTAGGGGGAGAGTCAACCATGTCTGCTGTTAAAAACTATATGATGAGACACTGATCTTTCGTTGCTTTGCATGAGCTGTATTATAATAAGGAGGGTTATTTTTTTGATAATATTCAAATCAAGAGAAGATCGTGATGCAATTATGAGTAGGGGTCCGTACACAATATTCAACATGAAAATGTTCCTGCATATGTGGAAACCTAAATTTGAGATGAAAAATGATATGGTAAGGGCTCTACCTATATGGCTGAAGTTGCCTAAACTACCATTGCATCTATGGGGTGTTAGAAGTTTGGGAAAGATTGGTAGTGTGATTGGCAAGCCCATAGTAACTGATGAGTGTATAACTGATAAACTAAGAGTTTCTTATCCACAAGTTCTAGTGGAAGTTGACATTACTCAGAAGTTGAAGGAGAAAGTTGAGATCAAGGATTTGGATGGGGAGAAGAATGAGCAGCAGGTTCTCTATGAATGGAGACCACCCAATTGTGACAAATATGAAATGGGAGGCCATAAATGCCAGGGGAATGATTAATAGAGGATGGTACAGAGATGGCAGGTGAAGGAGAAACAAGACAAAGCTGAGGAAAAAAATGGACATGAAGGGTAGCAATACTCAGACTGAAACTGATGATGGAGAAGTCAAAAGGAAAGAAAGAACAAGTGGAAAGCAAATGGTGTCAACCAAAGGGAAGGAGAAAGAGGACATCAGACCCAATCAATGGGAAAAGGCTATCAGCTTGCAAATTTGGGATGATCCAGCAACTGATCCTGGACCTGGTCCATGATAGTAAGCTGGAATTTAAGGGGGCTTAATAAAGCAGCAAAAAGTAGTGAGATTAGCCCCCGTCTTAATGCTTTTAAATTTATCTAGTGCTGTGCTGGTGGAAACAGGAGTAAAAAAGGAAAAAAGCTGATGTTGTAAGGAGGAAGTTTGGTTGCAAATGGAGTTTTGTGGATAACTACGAAGATCGTGAAAATGGAAGAATTTTGGGTGATGTGGGATTTGAACAAAATTGAAGTGAAAAGGATTCATAGCTCAAGTCAGTTACTACACTGTGAGGCATGGTCACTGTTGCAAATTATGTTGCAAATATGACTGCAATCTATGCTGCAAATTTGTTACCACAGAGGAAGAAACTATGGAAAGAGATTGAAAAGATTAAGGGGCAGTATATAAAAACTAAACCATGGATTGTTTTGGAGGACTTTAACAATGTGTTGGGAATGAATGATAGAATTGGAGGGACTGAGGTATCTCTAAGTGAATACCGTGATTTGGAGAAATGATGAATAATGTTGAATTGCTTGAATGTGAAATGAAAGGAGAATACAACACATGGTCAAACAGGCATCACGATGGTAATATATACTCTAGTATTGATAGAGTACTGGCCAATTTGGAATGGTTTCAGAGATATCCTGATGTTGTTGTTACAGTCAAGGAACCCGGTGTATCGGATCATACCATGTTGGCTGTTAATATGGAGGAGAGCAGAATACAAAAAACCAGGATGTTCAAAATTTTAAATTGTATGATGGATCTGACAGGTATACAGGAGGCTATAAGGAGGAACTGGGAACTGCCATTGGAGGGGCAGCCTATGTATGTGCTGTGGAGAAAGCTGTTGAGACTACAAAATGTACTGAAACATCACATGAAACCGTTGTATGGGTTAAGGTGAAGCTGGAAAATGCAAGAGTGGATCTGGGAGAAGCACATATTGCAGCTAATCAAGATAAAATGAACACACAGGAAGTACATAAAGTGATAAGGTGCACACAGGAGGTTCTGAAATGGAAAAAAAATTGATGAAAAAATAGCTAGGCAAAAAGCTAAGGTAGAATGGCTGAAGCCGGGCGATGAAAATAACTCATACTTCCATGCTACTGTCAGAGCAAAAAACAAACAAATTGGAATCACAAAATTGGAAAAGACAGATGGCAGCAGAACCGCAGATCAGAAGGAGATATCAGAGATGATTATTCAACTTTATGGTGATTTAGCAGGGAGGAAAGCAAAGACACTGAAAAGGAGTGGACATCACAACCATGAGGAAGGGATATTCACTAAAGTTATTTCTATGTGGAAAATCTTAACTTATTGATTATTGAAACGTTGCAACCAAATTTGAGCGGCTCTACAACCCAATCTCAATGCGAATTCCAACACGATCACAAATTGTAGTATTATTACTCAATATCTAGCTATATTTCAAAATTGTTTAAAACTAGCTGTATTTCAAAATTGTTTAAAACTAACTAGATTATAGGAAAATGCAAGCCAGCGTAACTAAAATTCAACAGATACATAAAACCCTTGCAAGTAAAGAAAGTGGAAGAGAGTTAAAAAGTTGGGCTTCATTCATTTTATATACGTATTGGGCTTTTTCATCCTTATCCCGGCCCATGACATCTGTTTCTTCAACACATCCCACATCGGCAAGAAGCAGAAGCAAAGGGCAATTTATGATCGTCAGCCAAACAGCAGGGTTCGTCCCTTTGGGGACATCCGATAAAATTGGAACGATACAGAGAAGATTAGCATGGCCCCTGCGCAAGGATGACACGCACAAATCGAGAAATGGTCCAAATTTTTTTGGCGATTTTTCCGGCAGGTTTTTTGTTTGCTCTGAACGACCGAGGAGTTTTGTTGACGGTTTCTTGTTTCCTCCGACTTACTGTTAGCTGTAAAACCTTAGGGGTCTGTCTTCTTTTCTGTTTCTTCACATTGGTAGCAAAAAATGTCAAATGATAAGCCATTGGTTGAGCTGCTACTGTAGTCTGTATATGAGTTCAGAATCCACATACATTCTTGATAGGCTACTGTGGGTTTTCTTGGATATCTCGTATTAATATAATATGTTCCTCTCAATTACATATGTTTTCATTTCTGCAACTCTCTCATATATTGGTGTTTGTTTTAAAGCTTCTGCAACATTAGTGAGGCTAGATTGGATCTCTGGTTTTGCTGGTGTTGTGAGTTTCATAAAAATGCTATTTTTGTTTGTTCAAAACATGCATCTTTTCAGCTCTGAGTTAAAGAGGCCGTGCCCTGGATTTCGTTCGAGTATGTGATTTTTCTCTGTGATTCGATCTCTGTATTTATTATTCATCAGTAGTACTAGTACATTTTACTTGGCCAACTTACCTGTTTATTTGGAATATTTTGCTTGTACATATCTGGTGGTTTGCTATATTTCAATTTCTTGTAGGAGTTAGTTGATTTGTTATTGGGATCGGTTGCCAGAGGGTACACGTCTCAACGGTAAGTAAACGTGTGGTGAGAGATCTAATATTGCTGTTGTGCATTCCAGTTTAGCTGTGAAAGTTAACTTGTTGATTATTTGGATGTTTACTGTTTTAGTGTTTTCTTTTTGCATACAATTTTTGCCGAATTCTTACTTTAAGATAAGAAGAACCGTGTACGTTACAACAAAGTTCCAGTCGTGTTTTAAACTCTGATGGTTTTATAGGGTTTATACTCTTGATTTAGTTGAACCACATGTTTCTTGGTACACACCATTTATTCCCTCTTTGGGTATTCTTCTGTTAAGCCTACCAATGATGAGAGCGAGCAATATTTTTCGAGAAAGGTTTGAAGTTAGTTAAAACTGCACTTACTCAGTTGTGGATTCCTTCAGCCACTCCATAGTACGATTTCAGAATACTTTGTCAGTTTGTCATATCATTCGCTTCTGTGGATCTGTTGGAAAATGATGGTCAAAAGGTTGAAATTCGTCAACTTTTTGGGCTTTGTTCAAGCTAGGGTATGTCATTTTCTGACAGTTAATATCTGTTGGCAGTATCATCCTCGTTTCCCTTCAATGTGAACCAGAAATCCAATTTCAAGGATTTTTTGTTTTCTTCGTAGCTGCCATATACTATCTTTTTCTTCACTTACGATCACTTGTTGATTGCGATGGCCAATATTCGTTGTTTTATTTTAGTATGCAAATCTGTTTCCTGTTAACTTGTGGTTGTGAACATTCTTTCAGCTTCTGCAACAGCGTATTCTAGTAGTCCTAGACTTCCAAGTTGTCAGCCTCTCTTTCATGATGTGCTCTGTGCTTTGCTATCGAGTTTGATATTCTACTTGGAAGTTTCTATTCAATGTTAATATACATGTAGCGCCATCTTTAAATAGGTTGTGGCATCTCCGAAGCCTAGTGTGATTATATTTTTACAGGGTATTGACATGAGCTGGTTATTTGTTTCGAGCAGATTGTCGAACGGGAGGAGTTTCACCAGCAGAATTGCAGATATGCTTCCCAGTCTGTCTTCGTAGACCATTTACATCTTTTCTTGGTCAGATTCTAATCCTCTTTAATCTCTGTACGCAAATCAGTTTCTAATATTTTCGATTTCATATTCTATATGATAAAGCTGTTATGTTAGATGATGAGATCCATTAAAAAGATAGAAAGAGCTTGTTTTCGTAAGGTTGGTTTTCAATTATGAAGCTAGGCAGAGGTTTTGCATGATGTTGACTTAGTTTTCCGGTATCTGTTTATAGTGGTTGCTTAATTTAGGAACCCAGGTTCGCTTGAAGAATGCAGTGCATCATCCCTCTTCGACAGAGCTCCTGAATGTCGCCGCATTCGGAAGAATACCTTGATAGGAAAGACCCCTTTCCAAGATCTAACTTCATGCTCAGAGTCTGAAGTTTAGTTGTAGTCTGTGTTTGCCAAACAAAACTTTGAGCTTTAGGCTGAGTATAGTACCCAGATTTAATTCTGATGTAAACTAATAAACTTGGTCGAAATTCTATTGAACTTTGTAAAGTTTTGTTTTGAACCTCGGTCTCACTATAAAATATTCTTTATGGAGCTTCAGAAACTTGGTCGAAATTCTGTTAAACTTTGTAAAGTTTCGTTTTTAATCTCGGTCTCACTATAAAATGTTCTTTCTGGAGCTTCAGAAAAAAAATACTTGGCAGTTTCTTTACCCAACCAGTTAAATATATCAGCAAGATTAAAGTGCATGCCATGGGACTATTTCTTATGCTGTAGCCTGCAACAATCCAACTTTTGACAAATTGAAGCAATCTATCATGCCCAACCCCTGAAAACAAGTTCTCAGCTTACTAACATACCAATTGCACATACCAATTGCTTTATTGTCTACTGTATCCCTTTCCGTTAGGCACTTTTTTTTATCATCTGAATAAGAATAAGAACCAGACATAAATGCACAATGGCTATCCATACTAGCAGTACATGCCAATTTAGATACTAACACTTAAATAAGAAGTATCCAACAATTTAGAAAATAGGATTTGACAGGAGCCGCGCGGACGCAGGCCCCCAAAGCAACAAATAATGACGTTGGCTCTCCCACATGGGGAGACCATAGGAAGGCACCCCTCCAGAGTGCAATGGAGGTCGCCTCACTAGGCCATGAGCCTCTTTGATCACTCATAGACCCCGTCCAGGTAAGTACTTAACTCGATGCCAATTCTTTGTTTTTATAGGCTTCTTGCTCTGCCAACTCTTATATCACCTCGATGTGGGACGAAATAACATAGTCTTGAAACAAATTAATAGTCTTAACTAGTCAGAAGCATTCATCAGCTGGTGCTTGGGGTGTAGCTTTGCATGCAGAGCAATAAAGTATATACTTCAAACTACAATCTCATTATACATGCAGTAGTACTTTGTAAGAAGCAGCAAGGGAATATGGGGTCTGTTTCCAGGAAAATTAAGTTTTGGGGAGTCGTAAGGCAGTCGTGTTTTAATTACTCTCCTGTCCCAAGTTAAATTGCACAAAATCAAAGATTCAATTAAACTTGAAAAACGTTGACTACATATTTGAATTGAATAAATTATAATATTATTGTATGAGACACTGTTAAATTCATATAGTTTCTAAATATTAACTTTTTATGTGTCGTCATTATATGTAGTTACATATATTTGCAGTTATACGTGTGTATTTGAAACCGTGAAAAAGATCATACGCAGTTTAACCTAGGCAGAGGGAGTAAAACAATTCAGCAACTTGAGCACTTTATACTATAAGTTAGAATCAAATGATCACACTCCTGGAGCTTTGACCTGTAACTAATTAATGACAGGATGATGATTCATCCCGTTGTTTTCATCTTTAGCAAGGATCTTCGTTTGGAGCCAATTTCATCAATTCCACAAGGGATGGAAAATAACTCAACTTAAACTCAGTTGCCTATGCTTTCTTTTTCTCCTCAGTGAACAGCCCGGATTTGCAGTAAGATACGTTGTAAGTAGAATCTGAGGTTAAGTTTGATTCTGCTGTGTTGCCTATCGATTTAATTTCTAGTTTGGAATCTGGAACTCTTGTTAATACAAATTAGGCAGGCAAAGATTGGACTTGAGAATTGGAGGGGTGCGCCAGGCCGAGGCAGTAGTGCAATGCCAAGGCGACGCTCGAGAGACCCGATAGCAAGCTACCGTGATGGCCTCTCCCCCTTGAAAAATAAAGTTAATATCGTGCGAGTCAATGACTCACATATCAGATATTAAACTGATAAGAACAGATACTACACTTGATCTTAGCCAAAAGGCCGAGAAAGGTATGAGCTTCCCCCAAGCTCAGGTTGCGTTTTTATACCTCTGATTCCTTCATACCCTCAGGCACAAAAACCGATGTGGGATCCAAGTACAGAAGCCATTTCCGTATTTTTTATTTATATATATATATTTTTATTTTTTTTGGGGGGGAAAAAGGGATTCAGAATTGCTGCATTTAAATGTGCACTGCTGAAAGGTATAAGCTCCAAGGTGCTGACGGGAGGGGTGAAGCAGATTCATGATGAAAAGCAAAAAATGAACGTAGTATTGTGTGAATTCTAAATCATTATGCCAAAATCAAAGCCTAGTAATTATCACAATCCATCGTGATTTTTTTTTCTATCTTGTTAAAAATGATATAAATTTTGCACCAGAGGCCTAGATCCGTCTCGGCTTCACTGATAAGTATCAACCTTCTCTTTGAATTCTTTGAGAAGATCATCAACGCTCAACACGGAATGTTTGTCCTGATCTCTCACACGTACGCTAACCTGTCCATCTCTGGCTTCACTCTCGCCAACCACCAAGATATAATTGTATTGTGCCACTTGAGCCTCTCTAACCTTTTTATTTATTGTTTTGTCTGAACTGTCAAGATCAACATGGTAACCAGCGTCATGGATCTGGTTTCGCAGCTTCAGTCCATATGATAGAGATTTTTCAGAGACAGGGCAGACAATCGCTTGACGCGGACTAAGCCAGAAAGGCCATTTTCCCTTGTAGTGTTCTAATAATATCGCAAACATGCGCTCAACTGAACCAAGGACAGCCCTGTGAATCATCACAGGCTGCTCCCTCTTGCTATCATCTTCAGCAGAGTAGGACAATTCAAATCTCTCGGGGAGTTGAAAATCCAGCTGCAATGTAGCACACTGGAATTTCCTCCTCATTGCATCATTTACACTGATATCAATTTTCGGTCCATAAAATGCTCCATCCCCTTCATTTATCTCCCAGGGCCTTCCAAACTCATTTAAGGCTTCGGTGAGAGCACCTTCAGCCTTTTCCCACACTTTCTCGTCACCCATAAACTTTTCTGGCCTCGTGGATAACTTCAAGTCAAAAGTGAACCCAAATATTCCGTAAGCATAACTAATAAAGTCCAACACAGCCTTGACTTCCTCTTTTATCTGAGACTCCCTGCAGAAGATGTGGGCATCATCCTGCTGAAATCTCCTCACGCGAGTTAGACCGGTAAGTGCACCACTGGCCTCATTACGATGCAGGACGCCAAAATCAGCCAAACGGAGAGGTAGTTCCCGGTATGAACGAACTCTATGATCAAATATCAAACAATGCCCAGGGCAATTCATAGGTTTAAGTCCGAACTCTTGTTTTTCAATCTCAAACACAAACATATTCTCCTTGTAATTAGCAGCATGACCAGAAGTTTCCCACAGCTTCATGTTGTACATATTGGGAGTCCAAACCTCTTCATAACCTCTCTTCCAGTATTCTTTCTTTATGAACTCTAACAATTTGTTGCATACGCGAGCACCATGTGGAAGGTAAAAACAGCTTCCAGGACTGAGTTCGTGGAAAAAGAAAAGTTCTTGCTTTTTATTTAATTCTCTGTGGTCATTTTTCTTAGCCTCTTCTAGATCTTCCTTATATTGCTTCAAGCGCTTTTGATCTTGGAAAGATATTCCATATACTCTCTGCAAGCTTTCACGATCTTGTTTTCCCTTCCAATAGGCTGCAGAAGCCTTCAAGCAACAAAACGCTTTCACAAAAGAAGTATTTGGTATATGTGGCCCGCGGCACAAATCAACCAGGGGGCCACATCTGTATACAGTGACGGTTTTATCCTCGGGCAAATCTTTTATGATTTCTACCTTGAATGGATTTTCAGAGAACATGTCAAGAGCTTGATCCCTGGTAACCTCAATTCGCTCAAAAGGTTGTTTTTCCGAAACAGCTTTTTTAGCCCCATCCTCGATCCGTTTAAAATGCTCCTCATTCAGTCCCAAATCACCGTAGAAAGCATCATAGTAGAAACCCTCTCCTCTAGTTGTGCAAGGGCCGATGCACAGTTTGCATCCATAAGTCTGCTCCAACGACTGTCCAAGAATGTGAGCACTGGAGTGCCACAACGTATCTCTCCCCTCGTCATCATTAAATGTGAAGAGCTTGAGCTCACAGTCTCCTTCCAGTGGCCTGTGCATATCCCACAGCACGCCATTGACCTTCGCGATCAGCGCGTTCGAAGCCAAACCCTTGGATATCTCCTCCGCCACGTCGAAAGCTGACGTGTTCCACTTCTTCCCCTCCTTCACAGTTCCATCCGGCAACGTAATTTTGATCGGTTCGGGAGGCAGAGAGAGGCGCTCGAGGTTCTGTTGACTTTGAATCGACTCGAAGAGAGATATTCGCTTGGGAATGACAGTGCGAAGATAGGCGTCGCCTTCTTCACTGGAAGCGGGAATGTTAGCTTCCTTCACCATTGTAAGGTAACGGCGGAGTGGGGTTGTGCGGCGGAAGGGGTTTATAAGAGGCGGCGGAGGGTGGCGTAGCAAGGCAGCGGAGATGAGTCTCTGGCCGAGTTTGGAGGCTAAGAGCATCTATACATAGTCACTTGACTGAGGGTTTATATTTTTTATTTATATGTAACCAAGCAAAAGGCATATCACGGCAGCTTATTTCCTTTCCTTATTTATATGTACAGTTGTAAACAACCAAAAGGCAATTTCTTTATTTAAATTGATCAGGTTTGAGTTGATCGTGATTTTTATTTTTTACAATGTTTTATCCCAGTCCTGTATCTAGTCAATCGTTACTAACCATAGCTCGAGAAATTGTTGCAAGTAAAACAAAGGATTAATTGCTTCTTTAACCAGTTGGGAATTCAGAACTATACAAATTTTTAGGGGTATTAATTTTTAAAAATTAGCCTTCAGCCCCTGCCAGAAATTTTCTAATACTACAATTTTTTAAAAAATTACTCTTCAGTCTCCATCAGAAATTTACTAATGCTACCGTTTAAAAAAAAATTACCCTTCAGCCTCCATAAAATTTTTCCTGATGCTGCCAATATTTTAAAAACTATCCTCCAACCCCATCATATTAGATAAAATTATTTTTATTAAATAATATTTTATTAAAAATTAATTAATTAGTCCCCGCCAGGAAAATTTCCTGGCTCCGCCCCTGAATGATGGCCTTCTAAGTTCTAAGGCATAACTAATATATCGGCCATCATTTTTTACCCATGATGATGGCGCCATCTCTGCCTAATCTCATACTTTAATTCATTGCTCAATAAAATCGATCGGGCGCCGATAGCCAATGTTGCCTGAATGACAAAAAATAGGGGTGATTCATTCGCGAATGATTTTTTTTGGGATAAGTGCTAATATAACCCTATCTACTTGAGTAAGTGTCAATATAACCCTATAATAATTTTTAGTGCAAATATAACCCTAACTAGTTAATGCAAGTGCTAGTATAACCCTCAGACCCCATTTTCGACATTGACCTCAATTTTTCAGCGTTGATTCTATGTAAATTGACCAAAATACTCTTTGGACTAACTCTGAAATTGAGTGTACAATTTTACCCTCGTCGTTAGCCGGAACGCCATAGTTCGTTGAAATTAGGTAGGGTTATATCAGCACATTATGCAATCTTATTGGGTTATATCAGCACATTCCTAATGTTTGTAGGGTTACATCAGTACATTTCTAATGTTTGTTGGGTTATATCAGCACATCCTTAAAACTTATAGGGTTATATTGGCACTTTCACTAACTACATAGGGTTCTATTGGCACTTATGTCAACTAGGTAGGGTTATAAAAACACTTTTCCTTTTTTTTTTAAAATGCGAACAACATGCAATGACAAAAATAGGCGGTGATTCTGTCACTCGTGGGATTAATTTAGAGCGTACACATTCCGATCCGGTACACATTCCCCTCTCGTTGTTTTGCATAGGTGCATGTGGGGGAGATAATGTTTGTTGAAAGCCAGGACACTCGTCTTGTATTCCGTCAGTGGGGCATACGTCTTGAGGCAAGGCTTCACCGGTGGATCTGAGTCTTTTCTTTTCTTGTCGAACATATACCTCTGATAGGTTCCATCATTGTACCTTTCAGCTTGGGGGTCTCTCCCACCTTCACGCATCTTTCCACGATATCTAGAAAATGTTGTACATTAGTTGGGGTGTCCGCCACAAGCCTTTCAGATAACTTCCCACCAGTCTTGATATTCATGTACCCTGAGATTACCATCGTGTTCGTTTTGTCTATAACATCTAAGCTCTCTTCCGTGCAATGCGTGTAGAAAGATGTAGTTGACTCGTTAGGCTTCCGTCGAAAGTTCAGTAGATCTATTACCGCCTTAGCAAACTTTTTCAACAAGTAGAAGCAAGTAAGTATGTTTCAACCTAAGGCAAAACCAAATAATTCAATTACCACGAGACAATTTGGTTTTGAAGTGTCCTTATTTCTTATCTTTAGGTGACACTAAACATTCAAAACCATAAACTCCAAAAATTGTTGATTGGCATGTAATGCAAATTATTATTACATTGATTTTGAAGCGATGTAATTCAAGGTACTGATAACACTCCAGGCATTGACCTAATAGTAAGAAAACTTTCAAGAAAAAGCCCCCGGAGTGACTGGGGGGAGGGGGGAAGAGTCTCTTGTGCTTAAGTTAGGATAGGGTATGTTTAAAACTAATCACGAGTGACTGAACATTATGTGAATATACCTACTCTCATTTGCATTCTATTAGTGTCTTACCACTTTTGTTAAAACTATTCATGGGGGATTATAAAAGTTCAATATCTTAATTACGTATAATAAAAAATCATAAAAAATAAATATTCTAAAATTTTACACTGCAATGAATGTAGCAAGATCTTAAGCTAAAAAAATTCACATTTAAGTACATATTTATGAATTTCTTACAATTCAAACACTATCCACTTTATTGATGAATAGTGAAATAGGACACTTATTGAGGAGCAGGGAGGGTATGTATTTATACTCGTGTGATACCTCATCTTTACCTAAAAAAACTAGAATTAGATGTCAAGACCTTTTAAAATAAGACATATCTTTCTATTATATTTGATCTTCCAATAAGCTTCTGCTACCGTGGCATTGGCTCAATGGATTCCTGCTTATGGGCTTCGACCGAAGGTCCTTCAGACTATGGGTTTTAGCCAATGAGTTATCAGGATGCGACATTTCTATCTTCAACCTTCAGCTTATGATAAGATATTAATCATGACGGAATCTAAGTATTATGTAATTGTGTCAGAGTATACAATTAGTATGTTGCACAACTTGTACACATGCATGAGTGGAAACAAGGACAGATTATTTCTATGTGTAGAATCTTAATTTATTGGCTATTGAAACGTTGCAACCAAATTTGAGCAGCTCTACAACTCAATTTCAATGCGAATTCCAACACGATCACAAATTGTAGTATTATTACTTACGATAAAATTGGAACGATACAGAGAAGATTAGCATGGCCCCTGCGCAAGGATGACACGCACAAATCGAGAAATGGTCCAAATTTTTTTGGCGATTTTTCCGGCAGGTTTTTTGTTTGCTCTGAACGACCGAGGAGTTTTGTTGAGGGTTTCTTGTTTCCTCCGACTTACTGTTAGCTGTAAAACCTTAGGGGTCCGCCTTCTTTTCTGTTTCTTCACAGTAGGTAGCAAAAAATGTCAAATGATAAGCCCATTGGTTGAGCTGCTACTGTAGTCTGTATATGAGTTCAGATACATTCTTGATAGGCTAGTGTGGATTTTCTTGGATTCCTCGTATTAATACAATCTGTTCCTCTTAATTACCTATGCTTTCATTTCTGCAACTCTCTCATATATTGGTGTTTGTTTTAAAGCTTTTGCAACATTAGTGAGGCTAGATTGGATCTCTGGTTTTGCTGGTGTTGTGAGTTTCATAAAAATGCTATTTTTGTTTGTTCAAAACATGCATCTTTTCATCTCTGTGGTTCGGGCTCTGTATTTATTACTCATCAGTAGTACTAGTACATTTTACTTGGCTAACTTACCTGTTTATCAGGAATATTTTGCTTGTACATATCTTGTGGTTTGCTATATTTCAATTTCGTGTATGAATTTGATGGAGGAGTTAGTTGATTTGTTATTGGGTTTGGTTGCCAGAGGGTACACGTCTCATTCGTAAGTAAACGTGTGGTGAGAGATCTGATATTGCTGTTGTGCATTCCAGTTTAGCTATAAAGTTTCTAACTTGTTGATTGTTTGGATGTTTACTGTTTTAGTGTTTTCTTTTTGCATACAATTTTTGCCGGATTCTTACTTTAAGATAAGAAGAATCGTGTACGTTACAACAAAGTGTTAACCTCTGATGGTTTTATAGGGTTTATACTCTTGATTTAGTTGAACCACATGCTTCTAGGTACACACCATTTATTCCCTCTTTGGGTATTCTTCTGTTAAGCCTACCAATGGTGAGAGTGAGCAATCTTTTTCGAGAAAGGTTTGAAGTTAGTTAAAACTACACTTACTCAGTTGTGGATTCCTTCAGCTACTCCATGGTACGATTTCAGAATACTTTGTCAGTTTGTCATATCATTCGTTTCTTGTGGATCTGTTGGAAAATGATGGCTAAAAGGTTGAAATTCGTAACTTTTTGGGCTTTGTTCAAGCTAGGGTATGTCATTTTCTGACAGTTAATATCTGTTTGCAGTATCATCCTCGTTTCCCTTCAGTGTGAACCATAAATCCAATTTCAAGGATTTTTTGTTGTCTTCGTAGCTGCCAAATACTATCTTTTTCTTCACTTACGAACACTTGTTGATTGCGATGGCCAATATTCGCTGTTTTATTTTAGTATGCAAATCTGTTTCCTGTAACTTGTGGTTGTGAATATTATTTCAGCTTCTGCAACAGCGTATTCTAATAGTCCTAGACTTCCAAGTTGTCAGCCTCTCTTTCATGATGTGCTCCGTGCTTTGCTATCGAGTTTGATATTCTACTTGGAAGTTTCTATTCAATGTTAATAGTGCCATCTTTAAATAGGTTGTGGCATCTCCGAAGCCTAGTGTGATTATATTTTTACAGGGTATTGACATGAGCTGGTTAATTGTTTCGAGCAGATTGTCGAACAGGAGGAGTTTCACCAGCAGAATTGCAGATATGCTTCCCAGTCTGTCTTCGTAGACCATTTACATCTTTTCTCGGTCAGATTCTAACCCTCTTTAATCTCTATATGCAAATCAGTTTCTAATATTTTCGATTTCATATTCTATATGATAAAGCTGTTATGTTAGATGATGAGATCCATTAAAAAGATAGAAAGAGCTTGTTTTTGTAAGGTTGGTTTTCACTTATGAAGCTAGGCAGAGGTTTTGCATGATGTTGACTTAGTTTTCCGGTATCTGTTTAGAGTGGTTGCTTAATTTAGGAACCCAGATTCGCTTGAAGAATGCAGTGCATCATCCCTCTTCAACAGAGCTCCTGAATGTCGCCGCATTCAGAAGAATGCCTGGATAGGAAAGACCCCTTTCCAAGATCTAACTTCATGCTCAGTGTCTGAAGTTTAGTTGTAGTCTGTGTTTGCCAAACAAAACTTTGAGCTTTAGGCTGAGTATAGTACCCAGATTTAATTCCGATGCAAACTAATAAACTTGGTCGAAAATTCTATTTAACTTTGTAAAGCTTTGTTTTTAACCTCGGTCTCACTACAAAATGTTCTTTATGGAGCTTCAGAAAAAAAATACTTTGCAATTTCTTTACACAACCAGTTAAATGTATCAGCAAGATTAAAGTGCATGCCATGGGACTATTTCTTATGCTGTAGCCTGCCACAATCTAACTTTTGACAAATTGAAGCAATCTATCATGCCCAACCCCTGGCTACAGCGAAGCGCTTACCGAGCGCGAAGGAAAGGGCCTTCGCCACTTGAGCCGTATGCGGGGGAACTCGCACTCAGCTTACTGTTGTGAACTTCTAAACTGCATACCAATTGCTTTATTGTCTACTGTATCTCTTTCCATTAGGCTCCGTTTTTACTATCTTATTATCATCTAAATAAGAATAAGAACCGGGCATAAATGCACAATGGCTATCCATGTTAGTATCTATAAGAACCTTGTACATACCAATTTAGATACTAGCATTTAAATGAGAACCAAAACTCAGTATTCAACAATTTAGATACTAACATTTAAATAAGACCCAAAACTCAGTATTCAACAATTTAGAAAATAGGATTTGACAGGGCCGCGCGCGGACGCAGGCTCCCAATTTAGACACTAACATTTAAATAAGAACCAAAACTCAGTATTCAACAATTTAGAAAATAGGATTTGACAGGGCCGTGCGGACACAGGCTCCCTAAGCAACAAATAATGACGTTGGCTCTCCCATTTCAGGCCATTTCAGGAGACCATAGGAAGGCATCCCTCCAGAGTGCAATGGAGGTCATCTCCCTAGGCCATGAGCCTCTTTGACCACACATAGACCCCGTCCAGGTAAGTATCTTAATGCCAATTCTTTGTTTTTATAGGCTTTTTGTTCTGCCAACTCTTATATCACCTCAATGTGGGACAAAATAATATAGTCTCGAAACAAATTAATAGTCTTAACTAGTCAGAAGCATTCATCAGCTGGTACTTGGGGTGTAGCTTTGCATGCAGAGCAATAAAGTATATACTTCAAACTACAATCTCATTATACATGCAGTAGTACTCTATAAGAAGCAGCAAGGGAATTTGGGGTCTGATATTCCAGGAAAATTAAGTTAAATGGTACAATATCAAAAATTCAGTCAAACTTGAAAAACTTTAACTACATATTTGAATTGAATAAATGATAATATTATTGTTTGAGACACTGTTACATTCATCGTAACGTGTAGTTTCTGAATATTAACTTTTTATGTGTCATCATATATGTAGTTACATATATTTACAGTAAACGTGTATTTGAAACCGTGAAAAATATTATACGCAATTTAACCTGCCTGGTAAACAATTCAGCAACTTGAGCACTTTATACTATAAGTTAGAATCAAATGATCACACTCCTGGTAAACAATTCAGCAACTTGAGCACTTTATACTATAAGTAAGAATCAAATGATCACACTCCTGGAGCATTGAGGTTAAGATACGTTGTAAGTATAATCTGAGGTTAAGTTTGATTCTGCTATGTTACCTAACGATTTAACTTCTAGTTTGGAATTTGGAACTCAATGTTAATACAGATTGGCCTTGCCATTGAGGCAGGCAAAAATTGGACTTGAGAATTGGAGGGGTGCGCCAGGCCAAGGCAATAGTGCAACGCCAAGGCGACGCTCGAGAGACCCGATAGCAAGCTACCGTGATGGCCTCTCCCCCTTGAAAAATAGAGTTAATATCGTGTGAGTCAATGACTCACATATCAGATATTAAACTGATAAGAACAGATACTACACTTGATCTTAGCCAAAAGGCCGAGAAAGGTATGAGCTTACCTGATGATCAGGTGGTTGTTTTATACCTCTAATTTCTGCATACAGCATGCACGAAAACCGATGTGGGATCCAAGTACAGGAGCATTTTCCTTTTCTATTTATTTATATGTAACCAAGCAAAAGGCATATCACGGTAGCTTACTTCCTTTCCTTAATATATGTAAAGCTGTAAACAACCAAAAGGCAATTTCTTTATTTAAATTGATCAGGTTTGAGTTGATCTTGATTTTTATTTCTTACTGTAAACCATAGATAATGCAGAGAGAATTCAATCCTTCTATTCACAGGAAAGCCCTGATTTATACACATCCTATGGTCTATTCTAGGAAACTATATCCCCTAATTATAAACAGATAAGCACAAATACATCCTATATATAACACGCAAAATATACAGCTGTAGTACAGCCTTAGGACAGCTCTAACACTCCCCCTTAAGCTGGAGCATAGATGTTAATCATGCCCAACTTGTTACATAGGTAGTTTATTCGAGCACCATTCAAAGCCTTTGTGAAGATATCCCCTAGTTGTTCTCCAGTCTTGACATAACAGGTAACAATCAAGCCTTGTTGAATCTTCTCACGAACAAAGTGACAGTCTATTTCAATGTGTTTGGTCCGCTCATGAAATACGGGATTAGTTGAAATATGAATAGCAGCTTGGTTATCACACCACAGCTTAACTGGAACTGAAGTTGTAATCCCTACTTCAGTAAACAATTGTTTTATCCACGTAATCTCACAAACAGCCTGTGCCATAGCCCTATATTCAGATTCCGCACTAGACCGTGACACAACTGACTGTTTCTTACTTTTCCATGAGACCAAATTTCCCCCAACAAATACGTAGTAACCAGAAATAGACCTTCTATCAAACTTCGAGCCAGCCCAATCAGCATCTGAAAAACACTCAATTCGGTTATGCCCATGATTAGCATGCACAATACCTCTTCCTGGTGCTCCTTTCAAATAACACAAAATCTGTTCCAATGCTGCCCAATGATGAACGGTAGGAGATGACATAAATTGGCTAACAACACTAACCAAATATGCAATATCTGGACGAGTCAAAGTAAGATAATTCAACTTCCCAACCAATCTTCGATACCTTTCAGGATCTTCAAATAATTCTCCATCCTATGTAAGCTGCACATTAGGAATCATTGGAGCATGACAAGGCTTGGCCCCCAATTTGCCAGTCTCACTAAGTAAGTCAAGGACATGTTTTCTCTGAGATAGAAATATACCTTGTTTACTCCGAATCACCTCAACACCTAGAAAATACTTTAGAACCCCCAAATCCTTCGTGTGAAATTGATTATGAAGATGAGATTTCAGCCCTGAAATTCCTCCAGCATCACTTCCAGTGATAACAATATCATCTACATATACTACCAGTATAATCAATCCAGCCTTTGAGTGTCTAAAAAATACAGAATGGTCAGACTTGCTTTTCACCATGCTAAATCTCTCAATAGCCTGACTAAACTTGCCAAACCAAGCACGAGGGCTTTGTTTCAAACCATACAGAGATTTTCGAAGGCGACACACTCGCCCGGACTCCCCCTGAGCAACAAAACCAGGTGGTTGCTCCATATACACTTCTTCCAGAAGATCACCATGGAGAAAAGTGTTTTTAATGTCAAGTTGGTGTAAGGGCCAATTATTAGTTGCTGCCAAGGAAATGAACAATCTAACAGACGTCAACTTGGCAACAGGAGAAAATGTCTCAGAATAATTGACACCATAAGTTTGAGCATAACCCTTAGCAACGAGGCGTGCTTTCAATCGAGCAACTGACCCATCTGGATTAAACTTCACAGAAAACACCCATTTGCAACCTATAGCCCGTTTCCCTGTAGGTAAATCAACCAAATCCCATGTACCATTATCATCTAAAGCATTCATCTCCTTAATCATAGCTTCGTGCCAACCAGGATGTGAAGTAGCTTCACGGACGGTTTTAGGAATAGAAACAGAACTAAGTGAAGCAACAAAAGAGCGAGAAGAGGATGATAAATGGTCATAAGAAACAAAGGTAGAAATGGGATAAGTGCATTATCGTTTACCTTTGCGTAAAGCAATTGGAAGATCATCGCTTGAAGCTGGATCAGATAACGAAGCAGGTATTAGTGAAGGACATGATGCCGGCTTGCGTCTAGTGTAAACCTGGGTAATAGGAGGGTGGAAGCTGGGTGGGTCAGGTTGGACAAGAGTTTCTTCTGATGTAGGGGGATGAGCTGGTTCTGATGTAGGGGTAAGACCTAGGGTAGGATGAGCTGGTTCTGATGTAAGAGTAGGGATTGAATATGCTAATAGATTATCATCCTCTCGACTAGGAAGAGTGGATGAAGATGGAAAGTAAGGTGTGTCTTCCATGAAAGTAACATCAATAGAGACCAAATATTTGTTGAGTTTAGGACAATAACACCGATAACCTTTCTGAACTCGAGAATAGCCAAGAAAGACACATTTTAAGGACTTAGGATCTAATTTAGTGACCTGTGGACGAACATCTCTAACAAAACACGTACTTCCAAATAATTTCGCATCAATAGGAAACAAAGATTTCTTTGTAAAAAGAATTTTGTAGGGAATATCACCATTAAGAACAGAGGATGTCATACGATTAATGAGAAAACATGCGGTAGAAACTGCATCAGCCCAAAACGATTTAGGAACATTCATTTGAAAAAGGAGAGCACAGGCAGTTTCTAAAAGATGTCTATTCTTCCGTTCTGCCACCCCGTTTTGCGAGGGAGTGTCAACACAAGAAATTTCATGAATAATTCCATTCTTAGCTAGAAAAGTTTGAAATGCACCAGATGTGTATTCTTTAGCATTATCACTACGTAAAGTACGAACCGAAGTATTAAACTGAGTTTTAACTTCAGTACAAAATGTACAAAATAGTGAAAACAATTTAGAACGAATTTTCATTAAATATAGCCAAGTTACACGAGAATGATCATCCACAAAAGTAACAAAATACCGAAATCCAGGTTTAGACAAAACCGGGCAGGGACCCCAAACATCAGAATGGACTAATTCAAAGGGTGTACTTGCACGTTTATTGACTCTAGGGCTTGAGCTAATACGATGATGTTTGGCATACTGACATGACTCACAGTCTAAGGAAGGTAATGACTTGTACTGGGGACAAAGCTTTTTAAGTAGGGAAAGAGATGGATGGCCCAACCTACAATGTGCTTGAAAGGGAGAGTTGACACTTGAGCAAGCAATATGGCGTGATGGAGTTGTATCAAGAATGTAGTGACGTTCAACCTCATGTCCTTTACCAATAATCTTCTTCGTCATAAGATCCTGAAACAAGCAATAATCAGGAAAAAATAAGGCACAACACCGAAGTTGACGAGTTATTTTGCTGATGGAGAGTAAATTGAAAGAAAAGTTTGGCAAATGTAAAACAGATGATAAGGAAAGAAGAGGGGTTGTATTAACAATGCCACAGCCATGAACAGAAGATAATGATCCATCAGCTAATGTAACTGGAGAGCTGGAAGCAGATTGGTATGAAGAAAAGAGGTTTGGATTACCTGTCATATGATCCGTGGCTCCAGAATCAATGACCCATTTGGTGGATTTACCTGAATTGGCAACTGCAGCAGAGGGAGAAGATGTTTTGAGTGATTCTTGGTACTGTGAGAATCTGGCGTATTCAGCTCCAGAGATAAGAACTTGCCGTTCTGAGGTACCATGAGTGGTGGCAACATTAGCAGAGGGTTTATGCTGATTTTTATACTGTAACTTTCTGCACTCAAACTTCGTATGGCCTGGCTTTCGGCAATAGTTGCAAAAAGTACTTCCAGTACTTGTCTGTCCAGTGTCTCCTCCATATGCTGCACCACCTTTCTGTCCGCTATAACCATGGGTGCTCCCTGACCCATAAGTGTTGCGGCCAACTAAAGCTCCGCTGACTGGTGAAGGTGGAGTACTCTCTGAGCGCCGAACTCGACTGTAAACTACTTCAGGCTTATTTTCAGACTTATTTTCAGCCATTGGATAGGATAATGGCTAGGGAGAACAAAGGCTAACGAGAACAAATATGAGGAGGAAAGAAGATATGCGAGTGAAGGGCCAAGGGTTGAATCTGAATTTCGGAGGCTTTGAATCTAAAGTTCGAAGGTTCTGAATTTCAGAGCTCTGATACCATGTAAACCATAGATAATACAGAGAGAATTCAATCCTTCTATTCACAGGAAAGCCTTGATTTATACACATCCTATGGTCTATTCTAGGAAACTATATCCCCTAATTATAAACAGATAAGCACAAATACATCCTATATATAACACACAAAATATACAGCAGCCTTAGGACAGCTCTAACACTTACAATGTTTTATCCAAGTCCTATATCTAGTCAATCGTTACTAACCATAGCTCGAGAGATTGTTGTAAGTAAAACAGAGGATTAATTGCTTCTTTAACAAGTTGGGAATTCAGAACTATGCAAAATTTTAGCATCATCTACATATCCTGTACCTCATTATTCAATGCTATATATATAGCCTTCTAAGTTCTAAGGCATAACTAACATATCGGCCATCATTTTTTACCCATGCTGATGGCGCCATCTCTGCCTAATCTCATACGTTAATTCATCGCTCAATAAAATTGATCGGCCGCCGATAGCCAATGTTGTCTGAATGACAAAAAATATGGGTGATTCATTTGCGAATGATTTTTTTTAAATGCGAACGATATGCAATGACAAAAATAGGCGGTGATTCTGTCACTCATGGGATTAATTTAGAGCGTACACATTCTCCCCTCATTTTGCATGGGTGCATGTGGGGGAGATAATGTTTGTTGACAGCCAGGATACTCGTCTTGTATTCCGTCAGTGGGGTATACGTCTTGAGGCAAGGCTTCACCGGTGGATCCGAGTCTTTTCTTTTCTTGTCGAACATATACCTCCGATCGGTTTTATCATTGTACCTTTTCAGCTCGGGGGCCTCTCCCACCTTAACGCATCTTTCCACGATATCCTGAAAATGTTGTACATTAGTTGGGGTGTTCGCCACAAGTCTTTTATATAACTTCCCATCAGTATTGCCATTCATATACCTTGAGATTACTATCGTGTTTGTTTTGTCTAACATCTAAGCTCTCTTCCGTGTAACGTGTGTAGAAAGATGTAGTCAACTCGTTAGGCTTCCGTCGAAGGTTTAGTAGATCTGTTACCATCTTAACAAACTTTTTCAACTAGTAGAAGCAAGTAAGTATGTTTCAACCTAAGGCAAAACCAAATAATTCAATTACCAGGAGACAATTTGGTTTTGAAGTGTCTTTATTTCTTATCTTTAGGTGTCACTAAACATTCAAAACCATAAACACCAAAAATTGTTGATTGACATGTAATGCAAATTATTATTACATTGATTTTGAAGCGATGTAGTTCAAGGTACTGATAACACTCCATACATTGACCTAATATTAAGAAAACTTTTTTTAAAAAACCTCCAGAGTGCCGGAAGGAGGGGGAAGAGTCTCTTATGTTTAAGTTAGAATAGGGTATGTGTAAAATTAATCACGAGTGATTAAACATTATGTGTATATACCTACTCTCATTTGCCTTCTATGAGTGTCTTACCGGTTTTTTAAAACTATTCACAGGCGATTATAAAAGTTTAAGGGTCCCTCTCTTGAAAGAAGGTTTTTCTATAAGTAATGGAAATATCAAGGTTTAAAGTGCAAATTAAAAGAAATGGAGATAAAATTTATAACTACTACACGTTGCATAATAAATTTTTAATATTGCAACTAAAACCCTTACCTTTTATTATTCTAATTAAATTTCGTCTTTCCATGAGTCCGTGGAAAGACAATCTTTCATAAGATTTTGCCAAAGTTCAATATCTTAATTATGCATAATAAAAAATTATAAAAAATAGATATTCTAAAATTTTACAATGTAATGAATGTAGCAAGATCTTACACCAAAAATTTTCATATCTTGAGATTCATTTTAAAAGGTTATCAAAATTATATGTATCTCACTGCAATAAATAAAATTAACTATCAAACGACCTCATTAGTCTCACTAATTGTAAAATGTCCTCATTTAATAATTAGTCGGTCAAAAATAATATTTTACCGTAAATTAATAAATTAAGAGTCCGTCTCTTGAAAGACGGTATTTTCATAAGTTATGGAAAGACCAAGGTTTAAAGTGCAAATTAGAAGAAATGAAGATAGAATTTGTGGGTTGCATGAATCGAGTAATAAACTTTATTACTACTATATGTTGCATACTAAAATTTTAATATTGCAACTTAAACCTTTTACCTTTTATTATTCTAATTAAATCCCGTCTCTCCCAAGACGTTGCCATAAATTAATAATATGTATACATATTTCTATCAAAAATACTCTATCATTGTATAAAAAAATCTAAACATTTTGTTATTTCAGATTATGTATTTTTTAAAATATTTTTTTCAATGATATATATATACACACACGTGGTCCAACAAAATATTTATGGTTTTAATATATCTTTATAACTTATAATTTATATATTTTATATAGTAAAGAATTAAAATACGTAACAAATTATAATATTAGTATGTTAACAAGTTATGAATGATTATATATAGTAAAGAATTAAAAATCAGTAACATATTATAATACCAGTATGTTATTTTTAGACAACTTGAGTTTATGTTAATCAAAATGACTTCAATATCCCTGGTTAAATAACCATACAAAGCAAACAATATCGTGTAGAAATAATAAATTGAGAAGATTAGAAAAGAAATAAAATTCGTTATTTAGAAATATAAAGCCCTTGCAAGTAAAGAGGAAGAAAGTGAAAAAGTTGGGCTTCATTCATTTTATATACGTATTGGGCTTTTTCATCCCTATCCCGTCCCATGACATTTGTTTCTTCAACACATCCCACATCGGCAAGAAGCAGAAGCAAAGGACACTATTTGATCGTCAGCCAAACAGCAAGGTTCGTCCCTTCGGGGACATCCGATAAAATTGGAACGATACAGAGAAGATTAGCATGGCCCCTGCGCAAGGATGACACGCACAAATCGAGAAATGGTCCAAATTTTTTTGGCTGTTTTCTCTGACTTACTGTTAGCTGTAAGACCTTTAAGGCCTGTCTTCTTTTCTGTTTCTTCACAGTTGGTAGCCAAAAATGTCAAACGATAAGCCATTGGTTGAGTTGCTACTGTAGTCTGTATATGAGTTCAGATACATTCTTGATAGGCTACTGTGGATTTTCTTGGATATCTCATGTTATGTATATTTTTATTGCTGCACCTTATTTCTGCAACTCTCTCGTATATTGGTGTTTGTTTAAAAGCTTTTGCAACATTAGTGAGGCTAGATTGGATCTCTGGTTTTGCTGGTGTTGCGAGTTTCATAAAAATGCTATGTTTGTTTATTCAAAGCATACATCGTGTTTGCTCTCTGGTTTGGTCTGTGTATTTATTACTCATCAGTAGTACATTTTACTTGGCTAGCTTACCTGTTTATCTGGAATATTTTGCTTGTACATATGTGGTGGTTTTCTATATTTCGATTTCTTGTATGAATTTTACGAAGGAGTTAGTTGATTTGTTATTGGGTTTGGGTGCGAGGCTCCATGTTGCCAGACGGTACACGTCTCAAGGGTGAGTAAACGTGTGGTGAGAGATCTCATATTGCTGTTGCATTCCAGTTTAGCTGTGCAAGTTTCAAACTTGTAGATTATTTAGTTAAAACTACACTTGCTCAGTTGTGGATTTCAGAATACTTTTCCAGTTTGTGATATCATTCGTTTTCTTGTGGATCCGCCACATTTTGCTATTTGTATGTTCAAGCTAGGGGCTAGGGCATGTCATCTTCTGACAGTTACTATCTGTTTGCAGTATAATCCTCTTTTCCCTTAAATGTGAACCAGAAATCCAATTTCAAGGATTTTTTGTTGTCTTCTTAGCTGTGATATACTATCTTTTTCTTCACTCGCGATCACTTGTTGACTGCGATGGCCAATATTGGTTGTTTTATTTTAGTATGCAAATCTGTTATCGTTCCTATAACTTGTGGTTGTGAACATTCTTTCAGCTTCTTCCACAGCGTATTCTAATAGTCCTAGTTCCAAGTTGTCAGCCTCTCTTTCATGCTGTGCCCTGTGCTTTGCTATCGAGTTTGATCTTCTACTTGGAAGTTTCTGTTCAATGTTAATATACATGTAATGCCATCTTTAAATAGGCTGTGGCATCTCAGAAGCCTGGTCTGATTATCTTTTTACAGGGTAGTGACATGAACTGGTTACTTGTTTCGAGCAGATTGTCGAATGGGAGGAGTTTCACCAGCAGAATTGCAGCCAGGCTGCCTTCGTAGACCGTTTACAGCTTTTCTTGGTCAGATTCTAAGCCTCTTTAATCTCTATACACAATTCAGTTTTTAATATTTTCGGTTTCTTTCTATCGTATGTTACTATGATGATGAGATCCATTAAAAAGATAGAAAGAGCTTGTTTTTGTAAGGTTGGTTTTCACTTATGAAGCTAGGCAGAGGTCTTGCATGATGTTGACTTAGTTTTCCGGTATCTGTTTAGAGTGGTTGCTTAATTTAGGAACCCAGGTTCGCTTGAAGAATGCAGTGCATCATCCCTCTTCAACAGAGCTCCTGAATGTCGCCCCACATTCAGAAGAATGCCTGGATAGGAAAGACCCCTTTCCAAGATCTAACTTCATGCTCAGAGTCTGAAGTTTAGCTGTAGTCTGTGTTTGGCAAACAAAACTTTGAGCTTTAGGCTGAGTATAGTACCCAGATTTAATTCTGATGTAAACTAATAAACTTGGTCGAAATTCTATTGAACTTTGTAAAGTTTTGTTTTGAACCTCGGTCTCACTATAAAATATTCTTTATGGAGCTTCAGAAACTTGGTCGAAATTCTGTTAAACTTTGTAAAGTTTCGTTTTTAATCTCGGTCTCACTATAAAATGTTCTTTCTGGAGCTTCAGAAAAAAAATACTTGGCAGTTTCTTTACCCAACCAGTTAAATATATCAGCAAGATTAAAGTGCATGCCATGGGACTATTTCTTATGCTGTAGCCTGCAACAATCCAACTTTTGACAAATTGAAGCAATCTATCATGCCCAACCCCTGAAAACAAGTTCTCAGCTTACTGTTCTCAGCTTACTGTTGTGCTAAACATACCAATTGCTTTATTGTCTACTGTATCCCTTTCCGTTAGGCACTGTTTTTTTATCATCTGAATAAGAATAAAAGAACCAGACATAAATGCACAATGGCTATCCATACTAGAATAAGAACCTTGTACATACCAATTTAGATACTAACACTTAAATAAGAAGTATCCAACAATTTAAAAAATAGGATTTGACAGGAGCCGCGCGGACGCAGGCCCCCAAAGCAACAAATAATGACGTTGGCTCTCCCACATGGGGGGACCATAGGAAGGCACCCCTCCAGAGTGCAATGGAGGTCGCCTCACTAGGCCATGAGCCTCTTTGATCACTCATAGACCCCATCCAGGTAAGTACTTTACTCGATGCCAATTCTTTGTTTTTATAGGTTTCTTGTTCTGCCAACTCTTATATCACCTCGATGTGGGACGAAATAACATAGTCTTGAAACAAATTAATAGTCTTAACTAGTCAGAAGCATTCATCAGCTGGTGCTTGGGGTGTAGCTTTGCATGCAAAGCAATAAAGTATATACTTCAAACTACAATCTCATTATACATGCAGTAGTACTTTGTAAGCAGCAGCAAGGGAATATGGGGTCTGTTTCCAGGAAAATTAAGTTTTGGGGAGTCGTAAGGCAGTTGTGTTTTAATTACTCTCCTGTCCCAAGTTAAATTGCACAAAATCAAAGATTCAATTAAACTTGAAAAACGTTGACTACATATTTGAATTGAATAAATTATAATATTATTGTATGAGACACTGTTAGATTCATATACTTTCTAAATATTAACTTTTTATGTGTCGTCATTATATGTAGTTACATATATTTGCAGTTAAACGTGTGTATTTGAAACCGTGAAAAAGATCATACGCAGTTTAACCTAGGCAGAGGGAGTAAAACAATTCAGCAACTTGAGCACTTTATACTATAAGTTAGAATCAAATGATCACACTACTGGAGCTTTGACCTGTAACTAATTAATGACAAGATGATGATTCATCCCGTTGTTTTCATCTTTAGCAAGGATCTTCGTTTGGAGCCAATTTCATCAATTCCACAAGGGATGGAAAATAACTCAACTTAAACTCAGTTGCCTATGCTTTCTTTTTCTCCTCAGTGAACAGCCCAGATTTGCAGTAAGACACGTTGCAAGTAGAATTTAACTTCTAGTTTGAAATTTAGAACTCAATGTTATACAGATTGGCCTTGCCATTGAGGCAGGCAAAAATTGGACTTGAGAATCGGAGGGGTGCGCCAGGCCAAGGCAGTAGTGCCACGCCAAGGCGACGCTCAAGAGACCCGATAGCAAGCTACCGTGATGGCCTCTCCCCCTTGAAAAATAGAGTTAATATCGTGTGAGTCAATGACTCACATATCAGATATTAAACTGATAAGAACAGATACTACACTTGATCTTAGCCAAAAGGCCGAGAAAGGTATGAGCTTCCCCCAAGCTCAGGTTGCGTTTTTATACCTCTGATTCCTTCATACCCTCACGCACAAAAACCGATGTGGGATCCAAGTACATAAGCCATTTCCGTATTTTTTTATTTATATATATATATATATATATATTTTTTGGCAAAGTCTTGGGAAAGACGGTCTTTACATAGGCTTATGGAAAGACGGGGTTTAATTCGAATAATAAAAGGTAAAAGGTCTTAGTTGCAACATTAAAAATTTAGTATGCAACATGTAGTAGTTATAAAATTTATAACCCGGTTCAAGCAACCCGAAAATTTTATCTTAATTTCTTCTAATTTACACTTTAAACCTTGGTCTTTCCATGGCTTATGGAAAGACCTTCTTTCAAGAGACGCACTCTATTTTTTTTGGGGGGAAAAAGGGATTCAGAATTGCTGCATTTAAATGTGCACTGCTGAAAGGTATAAGCTCCAAGGTGCTGACGGGAGGGGTGAGGCAGATTCATGATGAAAAGCAAAAAATGAACGTAGTATTGTGTGAATTCTAAATCATTATGCCAAAATCAAAGCCCAGTAATTATCACAATCCATCGTGATTTTTTTTTCTATCTTGTTAAAAATGATATAAATTTTGCACCAGAGGCCTAGATCCGTCTCGGCTTCACTGATAAGTATCAACCTTCTCTTTGAATTCTTTGAGAAGATCATCAACGCTCAACACGGAATGTTTGTCCTGATCTCTCACACGTACGCTAACCTGTCCATCTCTGGCTTCACTCTCGCCAACCACCAAGATATAATTGTATTGTGCCACTTGAGCCTCTCTAACCTTTTTATTTATTGTTTTGTCTGAACTGTCAAGATCAACATGGTAACCAGCGTCATGGATCTGGTTTCGCAGCTTCAGTCCATATGATAGAGATTTTTCAGAGACAGGGCAGACAATCGCTTGACGCGGACTAAGCCAGAAAGGCCATTTTCCCTTGTAGTGTTCTAATAATATCGCAAACATGCGCTCAACTGAACCAAGGACAGCCCTGTGAATCATCACAGGCTGCTCCCTCTTGCTATCATCTTCAGCAGAGTAGGACAATTCAAATCTCTCGGGGAGTTGAAAATCCAGCTGCAATGTAGCACACTGGAATTTCCTCCTCATTGCATCATTTACACTGATATCAATTTTCGGTCCATAAAATGCTCCATCCCCTTCATTTATCTCCCAGGGCCTTCCAAACTCATTTAAGGCTTCGGTGAGAGCACCTTCAGCCTTTTCCCACACTTTCTCGTCACCCATAAACTTTTCTGGCCTCGTGGATAACTTCAAGTCAAAAGTGAACCCAAATATTCCGTAAGCATAACTAATAAAGTCCAACACAGCCTTGACTTCCTCTTTTATCTGAGACTCCCTGCAGAAGATGTGGGCATCATCCTGCTGAAATCTCCTCACGCGAGTTAGACCGGTAAGTGCACCACTGGCCTCATTACGATGCAGGACGCCAAAATCAGCCAAACGGAGAGGTAGTTCCCGGTATGAACGAACTCTATGATCAAATATCAAACAATGCCCAGGGCAATTCATAGGTTTAAGTCCGAACTCTTGTTTTTCAATCTCAAACACAAACATATTCTCCTTGTAATTAGCAGCATGACCAGAAGTTTCCCACAGCTTCATGTTGTACATATTGGGAGTCCAAACCTCTTCATAACCTCTCTTCCAGTATTCTTTCTTTATGAACTCTAACAATTTGTTGCATACGCGAGCACCATGTGGAAGGTAAAAACAGCTTCCAGGACTGAGTTCGTGGAAAAAGAAAAGTTCTTGCTTTTTATTTAATTCTCTGTGGTCATTTTTCTTAGCCTCTTCTAGATCTTCCTTATATTGCTTCAAGCGCTTTTGATCTTGGAAAGATATTCCATATACTCTCTGCAAGCTTTCACGATCTTGTTTTCCCTTCCAATAGGCTGCAGAAGCCTTCAAGCAACAAAACGCTTTCACAAAAGAAGTATTTGGTATATGTGGCCCGCGGCACAAATCAACCAGGGGGCCACATCTGTATACAGTGACGGTTTTATCCTCGGGCAAATCTTTTATGATTTCTACCTTGAATGGATTTTCAGAGAACATGTCAAGAGCTTGATCCCTGGTAACCTCAATTCGCTCAAAAGGTTGTTTTTCCGAAACAGCTTTTTTAGCCCCATCCTCGATCCGTTTAAAATGCTCCTCATTCAGTCCCAAATCACCGTAGAAAGCATCATAGTAGAAACCCTCTCCTCTAGTTGTGCAAGGGCCGATGCACAGTTTGCATCCATAAGTCTGCTCCAACGACTGTCCAAGAATGTGAGCACTGGAGTGCCACAACGTATCTCTCCCCTCGTCATCATTAAATGTGAAGAGCTTGAGCTCACAGTCTCCTTCCAGTGGCCTGTGCATATCCCACAGCACGCCATTGACCTTCGCGATCAGCGCGTTCGAAGCCAAACCCTTGGATATCTCCTCCGCCACGTCGAAAGCTGACGTGTTCCACTTCTTCCCCTCCTTCACAGTTCCATCCGGCAACGTAATTTTGATCGGTTCGGGAGGCAGAGAGAGGCGCTCGAGGTTCTGTTGACTTTGAATCGACTCGAAGAGAGATATTCGCTTGGGAATGACAGTGCGAAGATAGGCGTCGCCTTCTTCACTGGAAGCGGGAATGTTAGCTTCCTTCACCATTGTAAGGTAACGGCGGAGTGGGGTTGTGCGGCGGAAGGGGTTTATAAGAGGCGGCGGAGGGTGGCGTAGCAAGGCAGCGGAGATGAGTCTCTGGCCGAGTTTGGAGGCTAAGAGCATCTATACATAGTCACTTGACTGAGGGTTTATATTTTTTATTTATATGTAACCAAGCAAAAGGCATATCACGGCAGCTTATTTCCTTTCCTTATTTATATGTACAGTTGTAAACAACCAAAAGGCAATTTCTTTATTTAAATTGATCAGGTTTGAGTTGATCGTGATTTTTATTTTTTACAATGTTTTATCCCAGTCCTGTATCTAGTCAATCGTTACTAACCATAGCTCGAGAAATTGTTGCAAGTAAAACAAAGGATTAATTGCTTCTTTAACCAGTTGGGAATTCAGAACTATACAAATTTTTAGGGGTATTAATTTTTAAAAATTAGCCTTCAGCCCCTGCCAGAAATTTTCTAATACTACAATTTTTTAAAAAATTACTCTTCAGTCTCCATCAGAAATTTACTAATGCTACCGTTTAAAAAAAATTACCCTTCAGCCTCCATAAAATTTTTCCTGATGCTGCCAATATTTTAAAAACTATCCTCCAACCCCATCATATTAGATAAAATTATTTTATTAAATAATATTTTATTAAAAATCAATTAATTAGCCCCCGCCAGGAAAATTTCCTGGCTCCGCCCCTGAATGATGGCCTTCTAAGTTCTAAGGCATAACTAATATATCGGCCATCATTTTTTACCCATGATGATGGCGCCATCTCTGCCTAATCTCATACTTTAATTCATTGCTCAATAAAATCGATCGGGCGCCGATAGCCAATGTTGCCTGAATGACAAAAAATAGGGGTGATTCATTCGCGAATGATTTTTTTTTTGGGATAAGTGCTAATATAACCCTATCTACTTGAGTAAGTGTCAATATAACCCTATAATAATTTTTAGTGCAAATATAACCCTAACTAGTTAATGCAAGTGCTAGTATAACCCTCAGACCCCATTTTCGACATTGACCTCAATTTTTCAGCGTTGATTCTATGTAAATTGACCAAAATACTCTTTGGACTAACTCTGAAATTGAGTGTACAATTTTACCCTCGTCGTTAGCCGGAACGCCATAGTTCGTTGAAATTAGGTAGGGTCATATCAGCACATTATGCAATCTTATTGGGTTATATCAGCACATTCCTAATGTTTGTAGGGTTACATCAGTACATTTCTAATGTTTGTTGGGTTATATCAGCACATCCTTAAAACTTATAGGGTTATATTGGCACTTTCACTAACTACATAGGGTTCTATTGGCACTTATGTCAACTAGGTAGGGTTATAAAAACACTTTTCCTTTTTTTTTAAAAATGCGAACAACATGCAATGACAAAAATAGGCGGTGATTCTGTCACTCGTGGGATTAATTTAGAGCGTACGCATTCCGATCCGGTACACATTCACCTCTCGTTGTTTTGCATAGGTGCATGTGGGGGAGATAATGTTCGTTGAAAGCCAGGATACTCGTCTTGTATTCCGTCAGTGGGGCATACGTCTTGAGGCAAGGCTTCACCGGTGGATCTGAGTCTTTTCTTTTCTTGTCGAACATATACCTCTGATAGGTTTTATCATTGTACCTTTCAGCTTGGGGGTCTCTCCCACCTTAACGCATCTTTCCACGATATCTAGAAAATGTTGTACATTAGTTGGGGTGTCCGCCACAAGCCTTTCATATAACTTCCCATCAGTCTTGATATTCATGTACCCTGAGATTACCATCGTGTTCGTTTTGTCTATAACATCTAAGCTCTCTTCCGTGCAATGCGTGTAGAAAGATGTAGTTGACTCGTTAGGCTTCCGTCGAAAGTTCAGTAGATCTATTACCGCCTTAGCAAACTTTTTCAACAAGTAGAAGCAAGTAAGTATGTTTCAACCTAACGAAAAACAAAATAATTCAATTACCACGAGACAATTTGGTTTTGAAGTGTCCTTATTTCTTATCTTTAGGTGACACTAAACATTCAAAACCATAAACACCAAAAATTGTTGATTGACATGTAATGCAAATTATTATTACATTGATTTTGAAGCGATGTAATTCAAGGTACTGATAACACTCCAGGCATTGACCTAACAGTAAGAAAACTTTCAAGAAAAAGCCCCCGGAGTGACTGGGGGGAGGGGGGAAGAGTCTCTTGTGCTTAAGTTAGGATAGGGTATGTTTAAAACTAATCACGAGTGACTGAACATTATGTGAATATACCTACTCTCATTTGCATTCTATTAGTGTCTTACCACTTTTGTTAAAACTATTCATGGGGGATTATAAAAGTTCAATATCTTAATTACGTATAATAAAAAATCATAAAAAATAAATATTCTAAAATTTTACACTGCAATGAATGTAGCAAGATCTTAAGCCAAAAAAATCACATTTAAGTACATATTTGTGAATTTCCTACAATTCAAACACTATCCACTTTATTGATGAATAGTGAAATAGGACACTTATTGAGGAGCAGGGAGGGTATGTATTTATACTCGTGTGATACCTCATCTTTACCTAAAAAAAACTAGAATTAGATGTCAAGACCTTTTAAAATAAGACATATCTTTCTATTATATTTGATCTTCCAATAAGCTTCTGCTACCGTGGCATTGGCTCAATGGATTCCTGCTTATGGGCTTCGACCGAAGGTCCTTCAGACTATGGGTTTTAGCCAATGAGTTATCAGGATGCGACATTTCTATCTTCAACCTTCAGCTTATGATAAGATATTAATCATGACGGAATCTAAGTATTATGTAATTGCGTCAGAGTCTACAATTAGTATGTTGCACAACTTGTACACATGCATGAGTGGAAACAAGGACAGATTATTTCTATGCGTAGAATCTTAACTTATTGGCTATTGAAACGTTGCAACCAAATTTGAGCGGCTCTACAACTCAATTTCAATGCGAATTCCAACACGATCACAAATTGTAGTATTATTACTTAATATATTTTAAAAATTGTTTAAAACTAGCTATATTTCAAAATTGTTTAAAACTAACTAGATTATAGGAAAATGCAAGCCAACGTAACTAAAATTCAACAGTAATATACATAAAACCCTTGCAAGTAAAGAAAGTGGAAGAGAGTAAAAAAGCTGGGCTTCATTCATTTTTATACGTATTGGGCCCTTTTCATCCCTATACCGGCCCATGACATTTGTTTCTTCAGCACATCCCACATCGGCAAGAAGAAAAGGCAAAGGGCAGTTTATGATCGTCAGCCGAGCAGTGAGGTTCGTCCCTTCGGGGACATCCGATAAAATTGGAACGATACAGAGAAGATTAGCATGGCCCCTGCGCAAGGATGACACGCACAAATCGAGAAATGGTCCAAATTTTTTTGGCGATTTTTCCGGCAGGTTTTTTGTTCGCTCTGAACGACCGAGGAGTTTTGTTGAGGGTTTCTTGTTTCCTCCGACTTACTGTTAGCTGTAAAACCTTAGGGGTCCGCCTTCTTTTCTGTTTCTTCAAGCAAAAAATGTCAAATGATAAGCCCATTGGTTGAGCTGCTACTGTAGTCTGTATATGAGTTCAGATACATTCTTGATAGGCTAGTGTGGATTTTCTTGGATTCCTCGTATTAATATAATCTGTTCCTCTTAATTACCTATGCTTTCATTTCTGCAACTCTCTCATATATTGGTGTTTGTTTTAAAGCTTTTGCAACATTAGTGAGGCTAGATTGGATCTCTGGTTTTGCTGGTGTTGTGAGTTTCATAAAAATGCTATTTTTGTTTGTTCAAAACATGCATCTTTTCATCTCTGTGGTTCGGGCTCTGTATTTATTACTCATCAGTAGTACTAGTACATTTTACTTGGCTAACTTACCTGTTTATCAGGAATATTTTGCTTGTACATATCTTGTGGTTTGCTATATTTCAATTTCGTGTATGAATTTGATGAAGGAGTTAGTTGATTTGTTATTGGGTTTGGTTGCCAGAGGGTACACGTCTCATTCGTAAGTAAACGTGTGGTGAGAGATCTGATATTGCTGTTGTGCATTCCAGTTTAGCTATAAAGTTTCTAACTTGTTGATTATTTGGATGTTTACTGTTTTAGTGTTTTCTTTTTGCATACAATTTTTGCCGAATTCTTACTTTAAGATAAGAAGAATCGTGTACGTTACAACAAAGTGTTAACCTCTGATGGTTTTATAGGGTTTATACTCTTGATTTAGTTGAACCACATGCTTCTAGGTACACACCATTTATTCCCTCTTTGGGTATTCTTCTGTTAAGCCTACCAGTGATGAGAGTGAGCAATCTTTTTTGAGAAAGGTTTGAAGTTAGTTAAAACTACACTTACTCAGTTGTGGATTCCTTCAGCTACACCATGGTACGATTTCAGAATACTTTGTCAGTTTGTCATATCATTCGTTTCTTGTGGATCTGTTGGAAAATGATGGTTAAAAGGTTGAAATTCGTAACTTTTTGGGCTTTGTTCAAGCTAGGGTATGTCATTTTCTGACAGTTAATATCTGTTTGCAGTATCATCCTCGTTTCCCTTCAATGTGAACCATAAATCCAATTTCAAGGATTTTTTGTTGTCTTCGTAGCTGCCAAATACTATCTTTTTCTTCACTTACGAACACTTGTTGATTGCGATGGCCAATATTCGTTGTTTTATTTTAGTATGCAAATCTGTTTCCTGTAACTTGTGGTTGTGAATATTATTTCAGCTTCTGCAACAGCGTATTCTAATAGTCCTAGACTTCCAAGTTGTCAGCCTCTCTTTCATGATGTGCTCCGTGCTTTGCTATCGAGTTTGATATTCTACTTGGAAGTTTCTATTCAATGTTAATAGTGCCATCTTTAAATAGGCTGTGGCATCTCCGAAGCCTAGTGTGATTATATTTTTACAGGGTATTGACATGAGCTGGTTATTTGTTTCGAGCAGATTGTCGAACGGGAGGAGTTTCACCAGCAGAATTGCAGATATGCTTCCCAGTCTGTCTTCGTAGACCATTTACTTCTTTTCTTGGTCAGATTCTAATCCTCTTTAATCTCTTTACGCAAATCAGTTTCTAATATTTTCGATTTCATATTCTATATGATAAAGCTGTTATGTTAGATGATGAGATCCATTAAAAAGATAGAAAGAGCTTGTTTTCGTAAGGTTGGTTTTCAATTATGAAGCTAGGCAGAGGTTATGCATGATGTTGACTTAGTTTTCCGGTATCTGTTTAGAGTGGTTGCTTAATTTAGGAACCCAGGTTCGCTTGAAGAATGCAGTGCATCATCCCTCTTCAACAGAGCTCCTGAATGTCGCCGCATTCAGAAGAATGCCTGGACAGGAAAGACCCCTTTCCAAGATCTAACTTCATGCTCAGAGTCTGAAGTTCAGTTGTAGTCTGTGTTTGCCAAACAAAACTTTGAGCTTTAGGCTGAGTATAGTACCCAGATTTAATTCTGATGTAAACTAATAAACTTGGTCGAAATTCTATTGAACTTTGTAAAGTTTTGTTTTGAACCTCGGTCTCACTATAAAATATTCTTTATGGAGCTTCAGAAACTTGGTCGAAATTCTGTTATACTTTGTAAAGTTTCGTTTTTAATCTCGGTCTCACTATAAAATGTTCTTTCTGGAGCTTCAGAAAAAAAATACTTGGCAGTTTCTTTACCCAACCAGTTAAATACATCAGCAAGATTAAAGTGCATGCCATGGGACTATTTCTTATGCTGTAGCCTGCAACAATCCAACTTTTGACAAATTGAAGCAATCTATCATGCCCAACCCCTGAAAACAAGTTCTCAGCTTACTGTTGTGCTAAACATACCAATTGCTTTATTGTCTACTGTATCCCTTTCCGTTAGGCACTGTTTTTTTATCATCTGAATAAGAACCAGACATAAATGCACAATGGCTATCCATACTAGCAGTACATGCCAATTTAGATACTAACACTTAAATAAGAAGTATCCAACAATTTAGAAAATAGGATTTGACAGGAGCCGCGCGGACGCAGGCCCCCAAAGCAACAAATAATGACGTTGGCTCTCCCACATGGGGAGACCATAGGAAGGCACCCCTCCAGAGTGCAATGGAGGTCGCCTCACTAGGCCATGAGCCTCTTTGATCACTCATAGACCCCATCCAGGTAAGTACTTTACTCGATGCCAATTCTTTGTTTTTATAGGCTTCTTGCTCTGCCAACTCTTATATCACCTCGATGTGGGACGAAATAACATAGTCTTGAAACAAATTAATAGTCTTAACCAGTCAGAAGCATTCATCAGCTGGTGCTTGGGGTGTAGCTTTGCATGCAGAGCAATAAAGTATATACTTCAAACTACAATCTCATTATGCATGCAGTAGTACTTTGTAAGAAGCAGCAAGGGAATATGGGGTCTGTTTCCAGGAAAATTAAGTTTTGGGGAGTCGGAAGGCAGTCGTGTTTTAATTACTCTCCTGTCCCAAGTTAAACTGCACAAAATCAAAGATTCAATTAAACTTGAAAAACGTTGACTACATATTTGAATTGAATAAATTATAATATTATTGTATGAGACACTGTTAGATTCATATAGTTTCTAAATATTAACTTTTTATGTGTCGTCATTATATGTAGTTACATATATTTGCAGTTAAACGTGTGTATTTGAAACCGTGAAAAAGATCATACGCAGTTTAACCTAGGCAGAGGGAGTAAAACAATTCAGCAACTTGAGCACTTTATACTATAAGTTAGAATCAAATGATCACACTCCTGGAGCTTTGACCTGTAACTAATTAATGACAAGATGATGATTCATCCCGTTGTTTTCATCTTTAGCAAGGATCTTCGTTTGGAGCCAATTTCATCAATTCCACAAGGGATGGAAAATAACTCAACTTAAACTCAGTTGCCTATGCTTTCTTTTTCTTCTCAGATTTGCAGTAAGACACGTTGCAAGTAGAATTTAACTTCTAGTTTGAAATTTAGAACTCAATGTTAATTAATACAGATTGGCCTTGCCATTGAGGCAGGCAAAAATTGGACTTGAGAATCGGAGGGGTGCGCCAGGCCAAGGCAGTAGTGCCACGCCAAGGCGACGCTCAAGAGACCCGATAGCAAGCTACCGTGATGGCCTCTCCCCCTTGAAAAATAGAGTTAATATCGTGTGAGTCAATGACTCACATATCAGATATTAAACTGATAAGAACAGATACTACACTTGATCTTAGCCAAAAGGCCGAGAAAGGTATGAGCTTCCCCCAAAGCTCAGGTAGCGTTTTTATACCTCTGATTCCTTCATACCCTCAGGCACAAAAACCGATGTGGGATCCAAGTACAGAAGCCATTTCCGTATTTTTTATTTATATATTTTTTTTTTGGGGGGGAAAAAGGGATTCAGAATTGCTGCATTTAAATGTGCACTGCTGAAAGGTATAAGCTCCAAGGTGCGGACGGGAGGGGTGAGGCAGATTCATGATGAAAAGCAAAAAATGAACGTAGTATTGTGTGAATTCTAAATCATTATGCCAAAATCAAAACCTAGTAATTATCACAATCCATCGTGATTTTTTTTTCTATCTTGTTAAAAATGATATAAATTTTGCACCAGAGGCCTAGATCCGTCTCGGCTTCACTGATAAGTATCAACCTTCTCTTTGAATTCTTTGAGAAGATCATCAACGCTCAACACGGAATGTTTGTCCTGATCTCTCACACGTGCGCTAACCTGTCCATCTCTAGCTTCACTCTCGCCAACCACCAAGATATAATTGTATTGTGCCACTTGAGCCTCTCTAACCTTTTTATTTATTGTTTTGTCTGAACTGTCAAGATCAACATGGTAACCAGCGTCATGGATCTGGTTTCGCAGCTTCAGTCCATATGATAGAGATTTTTCAGAGACAGGGCAGACAATCGCTTGACGCGGACTAAGCCAGAAAGGCCATTTTCCCTTGTAGTGTTATAATAATATCGCAAACATGCGCTCAACTGAACCAAGGACAGCCCTGTGAATCATCACAGGCTGCTCCCTCTTGCTATCATCTTCAGCAGAGTAGGACAATTCAAATCTCTCGGGGAGTTGAAAATCCAGCTGCAATGTAGCACACTGGAATTTCCTCCTCATTGCATCATTTACACTGATATCAATTTTCGGTCCATAAAATGCTCCATCCCCTTCATTTATCTCCCAGGGCCTTCCAAACTCATTTAAGGCTTCGGTGAGAGCACCTTCAGCCTTTTCCCACACTTTCTCGTCACCCATAAACTTTTCTGGCCTCGTGGATAACTTCAAGTCAAAAGTGAACCCAAATATTCCGTAAGCATAACTAATAAAGTCCAACACAGCCTTGACTTCCTCTTTTATCTGAGACTCCCTGCAGAAGATGTGGGCATCATCCTGCTGAAATCTCCTCACGCGAGTTAGACCGGTAAGTGCACCACTGGCCTCATTACGATGCAGGACGCCAAAATCAGCCAAACGGAGAGGTAGTTCCCGGTATGAACGAACTCTATGATCAAATATCAAACAATGCCCAGGGCAATTCATAGGTTTAAGTCCGAACTCTTGTTTTTCAATCTCAAACACAAACATATTCTCCTTGTAATTAGGAGCATGACCAGAAGTTTCCCACAGCTTCATGTTGTACATATTGGGAGTCCAAACCTCTTCATAACCTCTCTTCCAGTATTCTTTCTTTATGAACTCTAACAATTTGTTGCATACGCGAGCACCATGTGGAAGGTAAAAACAGCTTCCAGGACTGAGTTCGTGGAAAAAGAAAAGTTCTTGCTTTTTATTTAATTCTCTGTGGTCATTTTTCTTAGCCTCTTCTAGATCTTCCTTATATTGCTTCAAGCGCTTTTGATCTTGGAAAGATATTCCATATACTCTCTGCAAGCTTTCACGATCTTGTTTTCCCTTCCAATAGGCTGCAGAAGCCTTCAAGCAACAAAACGCTTTCACAAAAGAAGTATTTGGTATATGTGGCCCGCGGCACAAATCAACCAGGGGGCCACATCTGTATACAGTGACGGTTTTATCCTCGGGCAAATCTTTTATGATTTCTACCTTGAATGGATTTTCAGAGAACATGTCAAGAGCTTGATCCCTGGTAACCTCAATTCGCTCAAAAGGTTGTTTTTCCGAAACAGCTTTTTTAGCCCCATCCTCGATCCGTTTAAAATGCTCCTCATTCAGTCCCAAATCACCGTAGAAAGCATCATAGTAGAAACCCTCTCCTCTAGTTGTGCAAGGGCCGATGCACAGTTTGCATCCATAAGTCTGCTCCAACGACTGTCCAAGAATGTGAGCACTGGAGTGCCACAACGTATCTCTCCCCTCGTCATCATTAAATGTGAAGAGCTTGAGCTCACAGTCTCCTTCCAGTGGCCTGTGCATATCCCACAGCACGCCATTGACCTTCGCGATCAGCGCGTTCGAAGCCAAACCCTTGGATATCTCCTCCGCCACGTCGAAAGCTGACGTGTTCCACTTCTTCCCCTCCTTCACAGTTCCATCCGGCAACGTAATTTTGATCGGTTCGGGAGGCAGAGAGAGGCGCTCGAGGTTCTGTTGACTTTGAATCGACTCGAAGAGAGATATTCGCTTGGGAATGACAGTGCGAAGATAGGCGTCGCCTTCTTCACTGGAAGCGGGAATGTTAGCTTCCTTCACCATTGTAAGGTAACGGCGGAGTGGGGTTGTGCGGCGGAAGGGGTTTATAAGAGGCGGCGGAGGGTGGCGTAGCAAGGCAGCGGAGATGAGTCTCTGGCCGAGTTTGGAGGCTAAGAGCATCTATACATAGTCACTTGACTGAGGGTTTATATTTTTTATTTATATGTAACCAAGCAAAAGGCATATCACGGCAGCTTATTTCCTTTCCTTATTTATATGTACAGTTGTAAACAACCAAAAGGCAATTTCTTTATTTAAATTGATCAGGTTTGAGTTGATCGTGATTTTTATTTTTTACAATGTTTTATCCCAGTCCTGTATCTAGTCAATCGTTACTAACCATAGCTCGAGAAATTGTTGCAAGTAAAACAAAGGATTAATTGCTTCTTTAACCAGTTGGGAATTCAGAACTATACAAATTTTTAGGGGTATTAATTTTTAAAAATTAGCCTTCAGCCCCTGCCAGAAATTTTCTAATACTACAATTTTTTAAAAAATTACTCTTCAGTCTCCATCAGAAATTTACTAATGCTACCGTTTAAAAAAAAATTACCCTTCAGCCTCCATAAAATTTTTCCTGATGCTGCCAATATTTTAAAAACTATCCTCCAACCCCATCATATTAGATAAAATTATTTTTATTAAATAATATTTTATTAAAAATTAATTAATTAGTCCCCGCCAGGAAAATTTCCTGGCTCCGCCCCTGAATGATGGCCTTCTAAGTTCTAAGGCATAACTAATATATCGGCCATCATTTTTTACCCATGATGATGGCGCCATCTCTGCCTAATCTCATACTTTAATTCATTGCTCAATAAAATCGATCGGGCGCCGATAGCCAATGTTGCCTGAATGACAAAAAATAGGGGTGATTCATTCGCGAATGATTTTTTTTGGGATAAGTGCTAATATAACCCTATCTACTTGAGTAAGTGTCAATATAACCCTATAATAATTTTTAGTGCAAATATAACCCTAACTAGTTAATGCAAGTGCTAGTATAACCCTCAGACCCCATTTTCGACATTGACCTCAATTTTTCAGCGTTGATTCTATGTAAATTGACCAAAATACTCTTTGGACTAACTCTGAAATTGAGTGTACAATTTTACCCTCGTCGTTAGCCGGAACGCCATAGTTCGTTGAAATTAGGTAGGGTTATATCAGCACATTATGCAATCTTATTGGGTTATATCAGCACATTCCTAATGTTTGTAGGGTTACATCAGTACATTTCTAATGTTTGTTGGGTTATATCAGCACATCCTTAAAACTTATAGGGTTATATTGGCACTTTCACTAACTACATAGGGTTCTATTGGCACTTATGTCAACTAGGTAGGGTTATAAAAACACTTTTCCTTTTTTTTTTAAAATGCGAACAACATGCAATGACAAAAATAGGCGGTGATTCTGTCACTCGTGGGATTAATTTAGAGCGTACACATTCCGATCCGGTACACATTCCCCTCTCGTTGTTTTGCATAGGTGCATGTGGGGGAGATAATGTTTGTTGAAAGCCAGGACACTCGTCTTGTATTCCGTCAGTGGGGCATACGTCTTGAGGCAAGGCTTCACCGGTGGATCTGAGTCTTTTCTTTTCTTGTCGAACATATACCTCTGATAGGTTCCATCATTGTACCTTTCAGCTTGGGGGTCTCTCCCACCTTCACGCATCTTTCCACGATATCTAGAAAATGTTGTACATTAGTTGGGGTGTCCGCCACAAGCCTTTCAGATAACTTCCCACCAGTCTTGATATTCATGTACCCTGAGATTACCATCGTGTTCGTTTTGTCTATAACATCTAAGCTCTCTTCCGTGCAATGCGTGTAGAAAGATGTAGTTGACTCGTTAGGCTTCCGTCGAAAGTTCAGTAGATCTATTACCGCCTTAGCAAACTTTTTCAACAAGTAGAAGCAAGTAAGTATGTTTCAACCTAAGGCAAAACCAAATAATTCAATTACCACGAGACAATTTGGTTTTGAAGTGTCCTTATTTCTTATCTTTAGGTGACACTAAACATTCAAAACCATAAACTCCAAAAATTGTTGATTGGCATGTAATGCAAATTATTATTACATTGATTTTGAAGCGATGTAATTCAAGGTACTGATAACACTCCAGGCATTGACCTAATAGTAAGAAAACTTTCAAGAAAAAGCCCCCGGAGTGACTGGGGGGAGGGGGGAAGAGTCTCTTGTGCTTAAGTTAGGATAGGGTATGTTTAAAACTAATCACGAGTGACTGAACATTATGTGAATATACCTACTCTCATTTGCATTCTATTAGTGTCTTACCACTTTTGTTAAAACTATTCATGGGGGATTATAAAAGTTCAATATCTTAATTACGTATAATAAAAAATCATAAAAAATAAATATTCTAAAATTTTACACTGCAATGAATGTAGCAAGATCTTAAGCTAAAAAAATTCACATTTAAGTACATATTTATGAATTTCTTACAATTCAAACACTATCCACTTTATTGATGAATAGTGAAATAGGACACTTATTGAGGAGCAGGGAGGGTATGTATTTATACTCGTGTGATACCTCATCTTTACCTAAAAAAACTAGAATTAGATGTCAAGACCTTTTAAAATAAGACATATCTTTCTATTATATTTGATCTTCCAATAAGCTTCTGCTACCGTGGCATTGGCTCAATGGATTCCTGCTTATGGGCTTCGACCGAAGGTCCTTCAGACTATGGGTTTTAGCCAATGAGTTATCAGGATGCGACATTTCTATCTTCAACCTTCAGCTTATGATAAGATATTAATCATGACGGAATCTAAGTATTATGTAATTGTGTCAGAGTATACAATTAGTATGTTGCACAACTTGTACACATGCATGAGTGGAAACAAGGACAGATTATTTCTATGTGTAGAATCTTAATTTATTGGCTATTGAAACGTTGCAACCAAATTTGAGCAGCTCTACAACTCAATTTCAATGCGAATTCCAACACGATCACAAATTGTAGTATTATTACTTACGATAAAATTGGAACGATACAGAGAAGATTAGCATGGCCCCTGCGCAAGGATGACACGCACAAATCGAGAAATGGTCCAAATTTTTTTGGCGATTTTTCCGGCAGGTTTTTTGTTTGCTCTGAACGACCGAGGAGTTTTGTTGAGGGTTTCTTGTTTCCTCCGACTTACTGTTAGCTGTAAAACCTTAGGGGTCCGCCTTCTTTTCTGTTTCTTCACAGTAGGTAGCAAAAAATGTCAAATGATAAGCCCATTGGTTGAGCTGCTACTGTAGTCTGTATATGAGTTCAGATACATTCTTGATAGGCTAGTGTGGATTTTCTTGGATTCCTCGTATTAATACAATCTGTTCCTCTTAATTACCTATGCTTTCATTTCTGCAACTCTCTCATATATTGGTGTTTGTTTTAAAGCTTTTGCAACATTAGTGAGGCTAGATTGGATCTCTGGTTTTGCTGGTGTTGTGAGTTTCATAAAAATGCTATTTTTGTTTGTTCAAAACATGCATCTTTTCATCTCTGTGGTTCGGGCTCTGTATTTATTACTCATCAGTAGTACTAGTACATTTTACTTGGCTAACTTACCTGTTTATCAGGAATATTTTGCTTGTACATATCTTGTGGTTTGCTATATTTCAATTTCGTGTATGAATTTGATGGAGGAGTTAGTTGATTTGTTATTGGGTTTGGTTGCCAGAGGGTACACGTCTCATTCGTAAGTAAACGTGTGGTGAGAGATCTGATATTGCTGTTGTGCATTCCAGTTTAGCTATAAAGTTTCTAACTTGTTGATTGTTTGGATGTTTACTGTTTTAGTGTTTTCTTTTTGCATACAATTTTTGCCGGATTCTTACTTTAAGATAAGAAGAATCGTGTACGTTACAACAAAGTGTTAACCTCTGATGGTTTTATAGGGTTTATACTCTTGATTTAGTTGAACCACATGCTTCTAGGTACACACCATTTATTCCCTCTTTGGGTATTCTTCTGTTAAGCCTACCAATGGTGAGAGTGAGCAATCTTTTTCGAGAAAGGTTTGAAGTTAGTTAAAACTACACTTACTCAGTTGTGGATTCCTTCAGCTACTCCATGGTACGATTTCAGAATACTTTGTCAGTTTGTCATATCATTCGTTTCTTGTGGATCTGTTGGAAAATGATGGCTAAAAGGTTGAAATTCGTAACTTTTTGGGCTTTGTTCAAGCTAGGGTATGTCATTTTCTGACAGTTAATATCTGTTTGCAGTATCATCCTCGTTTCCCTTCAGTGTGAACCATAAATCCAATTTCAAGGATTTTTTGTTGTCTTCGTAGCTGCCAAATACTATCTTTTTCTTCACTTACGAACACTTGTTGATTGCGATGGCCAATATTCGCTGTTTTATTTTAGTATGCAAATCTGTTTCCTGTAACTTGTGGTTGTGAATATTATTTCAGCTTCTGCAACAGCGTATTCTAATAGTCCTAGACTTCCAAGTTGTCAGCCTCTCTTTCATGATGTGCTCCGTGCTTTGCTATCGAGTTTGATATTCTACTTGGAAGTTTCTATTCAATGTTAATAGTGCCATCTTTAAATAGGTTGTGGCATCTCCGAAGCCTAGTGTGATTATATTTTTACAGGGTATTGACATGAGCTGGTTAATTGTTTCGAGCAGATTGTCGAACAGGAGGAGTTTCACCAGCAGAATTGCAGATATGCTTCCCAGTCTGTCTTCGTAGACCATTTACATCTTTTCTCGGTCAGATTCTAACCCTCTTTAATCTCTATATGCAAATCAGTTTCTAATATTTTCGATTTCATATTCTATATGATAAAGCTGTTATGTTAGATGATGAGATCCATTAAAAAGATAGAAAGAGCTTGTTTTTGTAAGGTTGGTTTTCACTTATGAAGCTAGGCAGAGGTTTTGCATGATGTTGACTTAGTTTTCCGGTATCTGTTTAGAGTGGTTGCTTAATTTAGGAACCCAGATTCGCTTGAAGAATGCAGTGCATCATCCCTCTTCAACAGAGCTCCTGAATGTCGCCGCATTCAGAAGAATGCCTGGATAGGAAAGACCCCTTTCCAAGATCTAACTTCATGCTCAGTGTCTGAAGTTTAGTTGTAGTCTGTGTTTGCCAAACAAAACTTTGAGCTTTAGGCTGAGTATAGTACCCAGATTTAATTCCGATGCAAACTAATAAACTTGGTCGAAAATTCTATTTAACTTTGTAAAGCTTTGTTTTTAACCTCGGTCTCACTACAAAATGTTCTTTATGGAGCTTCAGAAAAAAAATACTTTGCAATTTCTTTACACAACCAGTTAAATGTATCAGCAAGATTAAAGTGCATGCCATGGGACTATTTCTTATGCTGTAGCCTGCCACAATCTAACTTTTGACAAATTGAAGCAATCTATCATGCCCAACCCCTGGCTACAGCGAAGCGCTTACCGAGCGCGAAGGAAAGGGCCTTCGCCACTTGAGCCGTATGCGGGGGAACTCGCACTCAGCTTACTGTTGTGAACTTCTAAACTGCATACCAATTGCTTTATTGTCTACTGTATCTCTTTCCATTAGGCTCCGTTTTTACTATCTTATTATCATCTAAATAAGAATAAGAACCGGGCATAAATGCACAATGGCTATCCATGTTAGTATCTATAAGAACCTTGTACATACCAATTTAGATACTAGCATTTAAATGAGAACCAAAACTCAGTATTCAACAATTTAGATACTAACATTTAAATAAGACCCAAAACTCAGTATTCAACAATTTAGAAAATAGGATTTGACAGGGCCGCGCGCGGACGCAGGCTCCCAATTTAGACACTAACATTTAAATAAGAACCAAAACTCAGTATTCAACAATTTAGAAAATAGGATTTGACAGGGCCGTGCGGACACAGGCTCCCTAAGCAACAAATAATGACGTTGGCTCTCCCATTTCAGGCCATTTCAGGAGACCATAGGAAGGCATCCCTCCAGAGTGCAATGGAGGTCATCTCCCTAGGCCATGAGCCTCTTTGACCACACATAGACCCCGTCCAGGTAAGTATCTTAATGCCAATTCTTTGTTTTTATAGGCTTTTTGTTCTGCCAACTCTTATATCACCTCAATGTGGGACAAAATAATATAGTCTCGAAACAAATTAATAGTCTTAACTAGTCAGAAGCATTCATCAGCTGGTACTTGGGGTGTAGCTTTGCATGCAGAGCAATAAAGTATATACTTCAAACTACAATCTCATTATACATGCAGTAGTACTCTATAAGAAGCAGCAAGGGAATTTGGGGTCTGATATTCCAGGAAAATTAAGTTAAATGGTACAATATCAAAAATTCAGTCAAACTTGAAAAACTTTAACTACATATTTGAATTGAATAAATGATAATATTATTGTTTGAGACACTGTTACATTCATCGTAACGTGTAGTTTCTGAATATTAACTTTTTATGTGTCATCATATATGTAGTTACATATATTTACAGTAAACGTGTATTTGAAACCGTGAAAAATATTATACGCAATTTAACCTGCCTGGTAAACAATTCAGCAACTTGAGCACTTTATACTATAAGTTAGAATCAAATGATCACACTCCTGGTAAACAATTCAGCAACTTGAGCACTTTATACTATAAGTAAGAATCAAATGATCACACTCCTGGAGCATTGAGGTTAAGATACGTTGTAAGTATAATCTGAGGTTAAGTTTGATTCTGCTATGTTACCTAACGATTTAACTTCTAGTTTGGAATTTGGAACTCAATGTTAATACAGATTGGCCTTGCCATTGAGGCAGGCAAAAATTGGACTTGAGAATTGGAGGGGTGCGCCAGGCCAAGGCAATAGTGCAACGCCAAGGCGACGCTCGAGAGACCCGATAGCAAGCTACCGTGATGGCCTCTCCCCCTTGAAAAATAGAGTTAATATCGTGTGAGTCAATGACTCACATATCAGATATTAAACTGATAAGAACAGATACTACACTTGATCTTAGCCAAAAGGCCGAGAAAGGTATGAGCTTACCTGATGATCAGGTGGTTGTTTTATACCTCTAATTTCTGCATACAGCATGCACGAAAACCGATGTGGGATCCAAGTACAGGAGCATTTTCCTTTTCTATTTATTTATATGTAACCAAGCAAAAGGCATATCACGGTAGCTTACTTCCTTTCCTTAATATATGTAAAGCTGTAAACAACCAAAAGGCAATTTCTTTATTTAAATTGATCAGGTTTGAGTTGATCTTGATTTTTATTTCTTACTGTAAACCATAGATAATGCAGAGAGAATTCAATCCTTCTATTCACAGGAAAGCCCTGATTTATACACATCCTATGGTCTATTCTAGGAAACTATATCCCCTAATTATAAACAGATAAGCACAAATACATCCTATATATAACACGCAAAATATACAGCTGTAGTACAGCCTTAGGACAGCTCTAACACTCCCCCTTAAGCTGGAGCATAGATGTTAATCATGCCCAACTTGTTACATAGGTAGTTTATTCGAGCACCATTCAAAGCCTTTGTGAAGATATCCCCTAGTTGTTCTCCAGTCTTGACATAACAGGTAACAATCAAGCCTTGTTGAATCTTCTCACGAACAAAGTGACAGTCTATTTCAATGTGTTTGGTCCGCTCATGAAATACGGGATTAGTTGAAATATGAATAGCAGCTTGGTTATCACACCACAGCTTAACTGGAACTGAAGTTGTAATCCCTACTTCAGTAAACAATTGTTTTATCCACGTAATCTCACAAACAGCCTGTGCCATAGCCCTATATTCAGATTCCGCACTAGACCGTGACACAACTGACTGTTTCTTACTTTTCCATGAGACCAAATTTCCCCCAACAAATACGTAGTAACCAGAAATAGACCTTCTATCAAACTTCGAGCCAGCCCAATCAGCATCTGAAAAACACTCAATTCGGTTATGCCCATGATTAGCATGCACAATACCTCTTCCTGGTGCTCCTTTCAAATAACACAAAATCTGTTCCAATGCTGCCCAATGATGAACGGTAGGAGATGACATAAATTGGCTAACAACACTAACCAAATATGCAATATCTGGACGAGTCAAAGTAAGATAATTCAACTTCCCAACCAATCTTCGATACCTTTCAGGATCTTCAAATAATTCTCCATCCTATGTAAGCTGCACATTAGGAATCATTGGAGCATGACAAGGCTTGGCCCCCAATTTGCCAGTCTCACTAAGTAAGTCAAGGACATGTTTTCTCTGAGATAGAAATATACCTTGTTTACTCCGAATCACCTCAACACCTAGAAAATACTTTAGAACCCCCAAATCCTTCGTGTGAAATTGATTATGAAGATGAGATTTCAGCCCTGAAATTCCTCCAGCATCACTTCCAGTGATAACAATATCATCTACATATACTACCAGTATAATCAATCCAGCCTTTGAGTGTCTAAAAAATACAGAATGGTCAGACTTGCTTTTCACCATGCTAAATCTCTCAATAGCCTGACTAAACTTGCCAAACCAAGCACGAGGGCTTTGTTTCAAACCATACAGAGATTTTCGAAGGCGACACACTCGCCCGGACTCCCCCTGAGCAACAAAACCAGGTGGTTGCTCCATATACACTTCTTCCAGAAGATCACCATGGAGAAAAGTGTTTTTAATGTCAAGTTGGTGTAAGGGCCAATTATTAGTTGCTGCCAAGGAAATGAACAATCTAACAGACGTCAACTTGGCAACAGGAGAAAATGTCTCAGAATAATTGACACCATAAGTTTGAGCATAACCCTTAGCAACGAGGCGTGCTTTCAATCGAGCAACTGACCCATCTGGATTAAACTTCACAGAAAACACCCATTTGCAACCTATAGCCCGTTTCCCTGTAGGTAAATCAACCAAATCCCATGTACCATTATCATCTAAAGCATTCATCTCCTTAATCATAGCTTCGTGCCAACCAGGATGTGAAGTAGCTTCACGGACGGTTTTAGGAATAGAAACAGAACTAAGTGAAGCAACAAAAGAGCGAGAAGAGGATGATAAATGGTCATAAGAAACAAAGGTAGAAATGGGATAAGTGCATTATCGTTTACCTTTGCGTAAAGCAATTGGAAGATCATCGCTTGAAGCTGGATCAGATAACGAAGCAGGTATTAGTGAAGGACATGATGCCGGCTTGCGTCTAGTGTAAACCTGGGTAATAGGAGGGTGGAAGCTGGGTGGGTCAGGTTGGACAAGAGTTTCTTCTGATGTAGGGGGATGAGCTGGTTCTGATGTAGGGGTAAGACCTAGGGTAGGATGAGCTGGTTCTGATGTAAGAGTAGGGATTGAATATGCTAATAGATTATCATCCTCTCGACTAGGAAGAGTGGATGAAGATGGAAAGTAAGGTGTGTCTTCCATGAAAGTAACATCAATAGAGACCAAATATTTGTTGAGTTTAGGACAATAACACCGATAACCTTTCTGAACTCGAGAATAGCCAAGAAAGACACATTTTAAGGACTTAGGATCTAATTTAGTGACCTGTGGACGAACATCTCTAACAAAACACGTACTTCCAAATAATTTCGCATCAATAGGAAACAAAGATTTCTTTGTAAAAAGAATTTTGTAGGGAATATCACCATTAAGAACAGAGGATGTCATACGATTAATGAGAAAACATGCGGTAGAAACTGCATCAGCCCAAAACGATTTAGGAACATTCATTTGAAAAAGGAGAGCACAGGCAGTTTCTAAAAGATGTCTATTCTTCCGTTCTGCCACCCCGTTTTGCGAGGGAGTGTCAACACAAGAAATTTCATGAATAATTCCATTCTTAGCTAGAAAAGTTTGAAATGCACCAGATGTGTATTCTTTAGCATTATCACTACGTAAAGTACGAACCGAAGTATTAAACTGAGTTTTAACTTCAGTACAAAATGTACAAAATAGTGAAAACAATTTAGAACGAATTTTCATTAAATATAGCCAAGTTACACGAGAATGATCATCCACAAAAGTAACAAAATACCGAAATCCAGGTTTAGACAAAACCGGGCAGGGACCCCAAACATCAGAATGGACTAATTCAAAGGGTGTACTTGCACGTTTATTGACTCTAGGGCTTGAGCTAATACGATGATGTTTGGCATACTGACATGACTCACAGTCTAAGGAAGGTAATGACTTGTACTGGGGACAAAGCTTTTTAAGTAGGGAAAGAGATGGATGGCCCAACCTACAATGTGCTTGAAAGGGAGAGTTGACACTTGAGCAAGCAATATGGCGTGATGGAGTTGTATCAAGAATGTAGTGACGTTCAACCTCATGTCCTTTACCAATAATCTTCTTCGTCATAAGATCCTGAAACAAGCAATAATCAGGAAAAAATAAGGCACAACACCGAAGTTGACGAGTTATTTTGCTGATGGAGAGTAAATTGAAAGAAAAGTTTGGCAAATGTAAAACAGATGATAAGGAAAGAAGAGGGGTTGTATTAACAATGCCACAGCCATGAACAGAAGATAATGATCCATCAGCTAATGTAACTGGAGAGCTGGAAGCAGATTGGTATGAAGAAAAGAGGTTTGGATTACCTGTCATATGATCCGTGGCTCCAGAATCAATGACCCATTTGGTGGATTTACCTGAATTGGCAACTGCAGCAGAGGGAGAAGATGTTTTGAGTGATTCTTGGTACTGTGAGAATCTGGCGTATTCAGCTCCAGAGATAAGAACTTGCCGTTCTGAGGTACCATGAGTGGTGGCAACATTAGCAGAGGGTTTATGCTGATTTTTATACTGTAACTTTCTGCACTCAAACTTCGTATGGCCTGGCTTTCGGCAATAGTTGCAAAAAGTACTTCCAGTACTTGTCTGTCCAGTGTCTCCTCCATATGCTGCACCACCTTTCTGTCCGCTATAACCATGGGTGCTCCCTGACCCATAAGTGTTGCGGCCAACTAAAGCTCCGCTGACTGGTGAAGGTGGAGTACTCTCTGAGCGCCGAACTCGACTGTAAACTACTTCAGGCTTATTTTCAGACTTATTTTCAGCCATTGGATAGGATAATGGCTAGGGAGAACAAAGGCTAACGAGAACAAATATGAGGAGGAAAGAAGATATGCGAGTGAAGGGCCAAGGGTTGAATCTGAATTTCGGAGGCTTTGAATCTAAAGTTCGAAGGTTCTGAATTTCAGAGCTCTGATACCATGTAAACCATAGATAATACAGAGAGAATTCAATCCTTCTATTCACAGGAAAGCCTTGATTTATACACATCCTATGGTCTATTCTAGGAAACTATATCCCCTAATTATAAACAGATAAGCACAAATACATCCTATATATAACACACAAAATATACAGCAGCCTTAGGACAGCTCTAACACTTACAATGTTTTATCCAAGTCCTATATCTAGTCAATCGTTACTAACCATAGCTCGAGAGATTGTTGTAAGTAAAACAGAGGATTAATTGCTTCTTTAACAAGTTGGGAATTCAGAACTATGCAAAATTTTAGCATCATCTACATATCCTGTACCTCATTATTCAATGCTATATATATAGCCTTCTAAGTTCTAAGGCATAACTAACATATCGGCCATCATTTTTTACCCATGCTGATGGCGCCATCTCTGCCTAATCTCATACGTTAATTCATCGCTCAATAAAATTGATCGGCCGCCGATAGCCAATGTTGTCTGAATGACAAAAAATATGGGTGATTCATTTGCGAATGATTTTTTTTAAATGCGAACGATATGCAATGACAAAAATAGGCGGTGATTCTGTCACTCATGGGATTAATTTAGAGCGTACACATTCTCCCCTCATTTTGCATGGGTGCATGTGGGGGAGATAATGTTTGTTGACAGCCAGGATACTCGTCTTGTATTCCGTCAGTGGGGTATACGTCTTGAGGCAAGGCTTCACCGGTGGATCCGAGTCTTTTCTTTTCTTGTCGAACATATACCTCCGATCGGTTTTATCATTGTACCTTTTCAGCTTGGGGGCCTCTCCCACCTTAACGCATCTTTCCACGATATCCTGAAAATGTTGTACATTAGTTGGGGTGTTCGCCACAAGTCTTTTATATAACTTCCCATCAGTATTGCCATTCATATACCTTGAGATTACTATCGTGTTTGTTTTGTCTAACATCTAAGCTCTCTTCCGTGTAACGTGTGTAGAAAGATGTAGTCAACTCGTTAGGCTTCCGTCGAAGGTTTAGTAGATCTGTTACCATCTTAACAAACTTTTTCAACTAGTAGAAGCAAGTAAGTATGTTTCAACCTAAGGCAAAACCAAATAATTCAATTACCAGGAGACAATTTGGTTTTGAAGTGTCTTTATTTCTTATCTTTAGGTGTCACTAAACATTCAAAACCATAAACACCAAAAATTGTTGATTGACATGTAATGCAAATTATTATTACATTGATTTTGAAGCGATGTAGTTCAAGGTACTGATAACACTCCATACATTGACCTAATATTAAGAAAACTTTTTTTAAAAAACCTCCAGAGTGCCGGAAGGAGGGGGAAGAGTCTCTTATGTTTAAGTTAGAATAGGGTATGTGTAAAATTAATCACGAGTGATTAAACATTATGTGTATATACCTACTCTCATTTGCCTTCTATGAGTGTCTTACCGGTTTTTTAAAACTATTCACAGGCGATTATAAAAGTTTAAGGGTCCCTCTCTTGAAAGAAGGTTTTTCTATAAGTAATGGAAATATCAAGGTTTAAAGTGCAAATTAAAAGAAATGGAGATAAAATTTATAACTACTACACGTTGCATAATAAATTTTTAATATTGCAACTAAAACCCTTACCTTTTATTATTCTAATTAAATTTCGTCTTTCCATGAGTCCGTGGAAAGACAATCTTTCATAAGATTTTGCCAAAGTTCAATATCTTAATTATGCATAATAAAAAATTATAAAAAATAGATATTCTAAAATTTTACAATGTAATGAATGTAGCAAGATCTTACACCAAAAATTTTCATATCTTGAGATTCATTTTAAAAGGTTATCAAAATTATATGTATCTCACTGCAATAAATAAAATTAACTATCAAACGACCTCATTAGTCTCACTAATTGTAAAATGTCCTCATTTAATAATTAGTCGGTCAAAAATAATATTTTACCGTAAATTAATAAATTAAGAGTCCGTCTCTTGAAAGACGGTATTTTCATAAGTTATGGAAAGACCAAGGTTTAAAGTGCAAATTAGAAGAAATGAAGATAGAATTTGTGGGTTGCATGAATCGAGTAATAAACTTTATTACTACTATATGTTGCATACTAAAATTTTAATATTGCAACTTAAACCTTTTACCTTTTATTATTCTAATTAAATCCCGTCTCTCCCAAGACGTTGCCATAAATTAATAATATGTATACATATTTCTATCAAAAATACTCTATCATTGTATAAAAAAATCTAAACATTTTGTTATTTCAGATTATGTATTTTTTAAAATATTTTTTTCAATGATATATATATACACACACGTGGTCCAACAAAATATTTATGGTTTTAATATATCTTTATAACTTATAATTTATATATTTTATATAGTAAAGAATTAAAATACGTAACAAATTATAATATTAGTATGTTAACAAGTTATGAATGATTATATATAGTAAAGAATTAAAAATCAGTAACATATTATAATACCAGTATGTTATTTTTAGACAACTTGAGTTTATGTTAATCAAAATGACTTCAATATCCCTGGTTAAATAACCATACAAAGCAAACAATATCGTGTAGAAATAATAAATTGAGAAGATTAGAAAAGAAATAAAATTCGTTATTTAGAAATATAAAGCCCTTGCAAGTAAAGAGGAAGAAAGTGAAAAAGTTGGGCTTCATTCATTTTATATACGTATTGGGCTTTTTCATCCCTATCCCGTCCCATGACATTTGTTTCTTCAACACATCCCACATCGGCAAGAAGCAGAAGCAAAGGACACTATTTGATCGTCAGCCAAACAGCAAGGTTCGTCCCTTCGGGGACATCCGATAAAATTGGAACGATACAGAGAAGATTAGCATGGCCCCTGCGCAAGGATGACACGCACAAATCGAGAAATGGTCCAAATTTTTTTGGCGAATTTTCCGGCAGGGTTTTTGTTTGCTCTGAACGGACGACGAGTTTTGTCGCAGGTTTCTTGTTTTCTCTGACTTACTGTTAGCTGTAAGACCTTTAAGGCCTGTCTTCTTTTCTGTTTCTTCACAGTTGGTAGCCAAAAATGTCAAACGATAAGCCATTGGTTGAGTTGCTACTGTAGTCTGTATATGAGTTCAGATACATTCTTGATAGGCTACTGTGGATTTTCTTGGATATCTCATGTTATGTATATTTTTATTGCTGCACCTTATTTCTGCAACTCTCTCGTATATTGGTGTTTGTTTAAAAGCTTTTGCAACATTAGTGAGGCTAGATTGGATCTCTGGTTTTGCTGGTGTTGCGAGTTTCATAAAAATGCTATGTTTGTTTATTCAAAGCATACATCGTGTTTGCTCTCTGGTTTGGTCTGTGTATTTATTACTCATCAGTAGTACATTTTACTTGGCTAGCTTACCTGTTTATCTGGAATATTTTGCTTGTACATATGTGGTGGTTTTCTATATTTCGATTTCTTGTATGAATTTTACGAAGGAGTTAGTTGATTTGTTATTGGGTTTGGGTGCGAGGCTCCATGTTGCCAGACGGTACACGTCTCAAGGGTGAGTAAACGTGTGGTGAGAGATCTCATATTGCTGTTGCATTCCAGTTTAGCTGTGCAAGTTTCAAACTTGTAGATTATTTAGTTAAAACTACACTTGCTCAGTTGTGGATTTCAGAATACTTTTCCAGTTTGTGATATCATTCGTTTTCTTGTGGATCCGCCACATTTTGCTATTTGTATGTTCAAGCTAGGGGCTAGGGCATGTCATCTTCTGACAGTTACTATCTGTTTGCAGTATAATCCTCTTTTCCCTTAAATGTGAACCAGAAATCCAATTTCAAGGATTTTTTGTTGTCTTCTTAGCTGTGATATACTATCTTTTTCTTCACTCGCGATCACTTGTTGACTGCGATGGCCAATATTGGTTGTTTTATTTTAGTATGCAAATCTGTTATCGTTCCTATAACTTGTGGTTGTGAACATTCTTTCAGCTTCTTCCACAGCGTATTCTAATAGTCCTAGTTCCAAGTTGTCAGCCTCTCTTTCATGCTGTGCCCTGTGCTTTGCTATCGAGTTTGATCTTCTACTTGGAAGTTTCTGTTCAATGTTAATATACATGTAATGCCATCTTTAAATAGGCTGTGGCATCTCAGAAGCCTGGTCTGATTATCTTTTTACAGGGTAGTGACATGAACTGGTTACTTGTTTCGAGCAGATTGTCGAATGGGAGGAGTTTCACCAGCAGAATTGCAGCCAGGCTGCCTTCGTAGACCGTTTACAGCTTTTCTTGGTCAGATTCTAAGCCTCTTTAATCTCTATACACAATTCAGTTTTTAATATTTTCGGTTTCTTTCTATCGTATGTTACTATGATGATGAGATCCATTAAAAAGATAGAAAGAGCTTGTTTTTGTAAGGTTGGTTTTCACTTATGAAGCTAGGCAGAGGTCTTGCATGATGTTGACTTAGTTTTCCGGTATCTGTTTAGAGTGGTTGCTTAATTTAGGAACCCAGGTTCGCTTGAAGAATGCAGTGCATCATCCCTCTTCAACAGAGCTCCTGAATGTCGCCCCACATTCAGAAGAATGCCTGGATAGGAAAGACCCCTTTCCAAGATCTAACTTCATGCTCAGAGTCTGAAGTTTAGCTGTAGTCTGTGTTTGGCAAACAAAACTTTGAGCTTTAGGCTGAGTATAGTACCCAGATTTAATTCTGATGTAAACTAATAAACTTGGTCGAAATTCTATTGAACTTTGTAAAGTTTTGTTTTGAACCTCGGTCTCACTATAAAATATTCTTTATGGAGCTTCAGAAACTTGGTCGAAATTCTGTTAAACTTTGTAAAGTTTCGTTTTTAATCTCGGTCTCACTATAAAATGTTCTTTCTGGAGCTTCAGAAAAAAAATACTTGGCAGTTTCTTTACCCAACCAGTTAAATATATCAGCAAGATTAAAGTGCATGCCATGGGACTATTTCTTATGCTGTAGCCTGCAACAATCCAACTTTTGACAAATTGAAGCAATCTATCATGCCCAACCCCTGAAAACAAGTTCTCAGCTTACTGTTCTCAGCTTACTGTTGTGCTAAACATACCAATTGCTTTATTGTCTACTGTATCCCTTTCCGTTAGGCACTGTTTTTTTATCATCTGAATAAGAATAAAAGAACCAGACATAAATGCACAATGGCTATCCATACTAGAATAAGAACCTTGTACATACCAATTTAGATACTAACACTTAAATAAGAAGTATCCAACAATTTAAAAAATAGGATTTGACAGGAGCCGCGCGGACGCAGGCCCCCAAAGCAACAAATAATGACGTTGGCTCTCCCACATGGGGGGACCATAGGAAGGCACCCCTCCAGAGTGCAATGGAGGTCGCCTCACTAGGCCATGAGCCTCTTTGATCACTCATAGACCCCATCCAGGTAAGTACTTTACTCGATGCCAATTCTTTGTTTTTATAGGTTTCTTGTTCTGCCAACTCTTATATCACCTCGATGTGGGACGAAATAACATAGTCTTGAAACAAATTAATAGTCTTAACTAGTCAGAAGCATTCATCAGCTGGTGCTTGGGGTGTAGCTTTGCATGCAAAGCAATAAAGTATATACTTCAAACTACAATCTCATTATACATGCAGTAGTACTTTGTAAGCAGCAGCAAGGGAATATGGGGTCTGTTTCCAGGAAAATTAAGTTTTGGGGAGTCGTAAGGCAGTTGTGTTTTAATTACTCTCCTGTCCCAAGTTAAATTGCACAAAATCAAAGATTCAATTAAACTTGAAAAACGTTGACTACATATTTGAATTGAATAAATTATAATATTATTGTATGAGACACTGTTAGATTCATATACTTTCTAAATATTAACTTTTTATGTGTCGTCATTATATGTAGTTACATATATTTGCAGTTAAACGTGTGTATTTGAAACCGTGAAAAAGATCATACGCAGTTTAACCTAGGCAGAGGGAGTAAAACAATTCAGCAACTTGAGCACTTTATACTATAAGTTAGAATCAAATGATCACACTACTGGAGCTTTGACCTGTAACTAATTAATGACAAGATGATGATTCATCCCGTTGTTTTCATCTTTAGCAAGGATCTTCGTTTGGAGCCAATTTCATCAATTCCACAAGGGATGGAAAATAACTCAACTTAAACTCAGTTGCCTATGCTTTCTTTTTCTCCTCAGTGAACAGCCCAGATTTGCAGTAAGACACGTTGCAAGTAGAATTTAACTTCTAGTTTGAAATTTAGAACTCAATGTTATACAGATTGGCCTTGCCATTGAGGCAGGCAAAAATTGGACTTGAGAATCGGAGGGGTGCGCCAGGCCAAGGCAGTAGTGCCACGCCAAGGCGACGCTCAAGAGACCCGATAGCAAGCTACCGTGATGGCCTCTCCCCCTTGAAAAATAGAGTTAATATCGTGTGAGTCAATGACTCACATATCAGATATTAAACTGATAAGAACAGATACTACACTTGATCTTAGCCAAAAGGCCGAGAAAGGTATGAGCTTCCCCCAAGCTCAGGTTGCGTTTTTATACCTCTGATTCCTTCATACCCTCACGCACAAAAACCGATGTGGGATCCAAGTACATAAGCCATTTCCGTATTTTTTTATTTATATATATATATATATATATATATATATATATTTTTTGGCAAAGTCTTGGGAAAGACGGTCTTTACATAGGCTTATGGAAAGACGGGGTTTAATTCGAATAATAAAAGGTAAAAGGTCTTAGTTGCAACATTAAAAATTTAGTATGCAACATGTAGTAGTTATAAAATTTATAACCCGGTTCAAGCAACCCGAAAATTTTATCTTAATTTCTTCTAATTTACACTTTAAACCTTGGTCTTTCCATGGCTTATGGAAAGACCTTCTTTCAAGAGACGCACTCTATTTTTTTTGGGGGGAAAAAGGGATTCAGAATTGCTGCATTTAAATGTGCACTGCTGAAAGGTATAAGCTCCAAGGTGCTGACGGGAGGGGTGAGGCAGATTCATGATGAAAAGCAAAAAATGAACGTAGTATTGTGTGAATTCTAAATCATTATGCCAAAATCAAAGCCCAGTAATTATCACAATCCATCGTGATTTTTTTTTCTATCTTGTTAAAAATGATATAAATTTTGCACCAGAGGCCTAGATCCGTCTCGGCTTCACTGATAAGTATCAACCTTCTCTTTGAATTCTTTGAGAAGATCATCAACGCTCAACACGGAATGTTTGTCCTGATCTCTCACACGTACGCTAACCTGTCCATCTCTGGCTTCACTCTCGCCAACCACCAAGATATAATTGTATTGTGCCACTTGAGCCTCTCTAACCTTTTTATTTATTGTTTTGTCTGAACTGTCAAGATCAACATGGTAACCAGCGTCATGGATCTGGTTTCGCAGCTTCAGTCCATATGATAGAGATTTTTCAGAGACAGGGCAGACAATCGCTTGACGCGGACTAAGCCAGAAAGGCCATTTTCCCTTGTAGTGTTCTAATAATATCGCAAACATGCGCTCAACTGAACCAAGGACAGCCCTGTGAATCATCACAGGCTGCTCCCTCTTGCTATCATCTTCAGCAGAGTAGGACAATTCAAATCTCTCGGGGAGTTGAAAATCCAGCTGCAATGTAGCACACTGGAATTTCCTCCTCATTGCATCATTTACACTGATATCAATTTTCGGTCCATAAAATGCTCCATCCCCTTCATTTATCTCCCAGGGCCTTCCAAACTCATTTAAGGCTTCGGTGAGAGCACCTTCAGCCTTTTCCCACACTTTCTCGTCACCCATAAACTTTTCTGGCCTCGTGGATAACTTCAAGTCAAAAGTGAACCCAAATATTCCGTAAGCATAACTAATAAAGTCCAACACAGCCTTGACTTCCTCTTTTATCTGAGACTCCCTGCAGAAGATGTGGGCATCATCCTGCTGAAATCTCCTCACGCGAGTTAGACCGGTAAGTGCACCACTGGCCTCATTACGATGCAGGACGCCAAAATCAGCCAAACGGAGAGGTAGTTCCCGGTATGAACGAACTCTATGATCAAATATCAAACAATGCCCAGGGCAATTCATAGGTTTAAGTCCGAACTCTTGTTTTTCAATCTCAAACACAAACATATTCTCCTTGTAATTAGCAGCATGACCAGAAGTTTCCCACAGCTTCATGTTGTACATATTGGGAGTCCAAACCTCTTCATAACCTCTCTTCCAGTATTCTTTCTTTATGAACTCTAACAATTTGTTGCATACGCGAGCACCATGTGGAAGGTAAAAACAGCTTCCAGGACTGAGTTCGTGGAAAAAGAAAAGTTCTTGCTTTTTATTTAATTCTCTGTGGTCATTTTTCTTAGCCTCTTCTAGATCTTCCTTATATTGCTTCAAGCGCTTTTGATCTTGGAAAGATATTCCATATACTCTCTGCAAGCTTTCACGATCTTGTTTTCCCTTCCAATAGGCTGCAGAAGCCTTCAAGCAACAAAACGCTTTCACAAAAGAAGTATTTGGTATATGTGGCCCGCGGCACAAATCAACCAGGGGGCCACATCTGTATACAGTGACGGTTTTATCCTCGGGCAAATCTTTTATGATTTCTACCTTGAATGGATTTTCAGAGAACATGTCAAGAGCTTGATCCCTGGTAACCTCAATTCGCTCAAAAGGTTGTTTTTCCGAAACAGCTTTTTTAGCCCCATCCTCGATCCGTTTAAAATGCTCCTCATTCAGTCCCAAATCACCGTAGAAAGCATCATAGTAGAAACCCTCTCCTCTAGTTGTGCAAGGGCCGATGCACAGTTTGCATCCATAAGTCTGCTCCAACGACTGTCCAAGAATGTGAGCACTGGAGTGCCACAACGTATCTCTCCCCTCGTCATCATTAAATGTGAAGAGCTTGAGCTCACAGTCTCCTTCCAGTGGCCTGTGCATATCCCACAGCACGCCATTGACCTTCGCGATCAGCGCGTTCGAAGCCAAACCCTTGGATATCTCCTCCGCCACGTCGAAAGCTGACGTGTTCCACTTCTTCCCCTCCTTCACAGTTCCATCCGGCAACGTAATTTTGATCGGTTCGGGAGGCAGAGAGAGGCGCTCGAGGTTCTGTTGACTTTGAATCGACTCGAAGAGAGATATTCGCTTGGGAATGACAGTGCGAAGATAGGCGTCGCCTTCTTCACTGGAAGCGGGAATGTTAGCTTCCTTCACCATTGTAAGGTAACGGCGGAGTGGGGTTGTGCGGCGGAAGGGGTTTATAAGAGGCGGCGGAGGGTGGCGTAGCAAGGCAGCGGAGATGAGTCTCTGGCCGAGTTTGGAGGCTAAGAGCATCTATACATAGTCACTTGACTGAGGGTTTATATTTTTTATTTATATGTAACCAAGCAAAAGGCATATCACGGCAGCTTATTTCCTTTCCTTATTTATATGTACAGTTGTAAACAACCAAAAGGCAATTTCTTTATTTAAATTGATCAGGTTTGAGTTGATCGTGATTTTTATTTTTTACAATGTTTTATCCCAGTCCTGTATCTAGTCAATCGTTACTAACCATAGCTCGAGAAATTGTTGCAAGTAAAACAAAGGATTAATTGCTTCTTTAACCAGTTGGGAATTCAGAACTATACAAATTTTTAGGGGTATTAATTTTTAAAAATTAGCCTTCAGCCCCTGCCAGAAATTTTCTAATACTATAATTTTTTAAAAAATTACTCTTCAGTCTCCATAAGAAATTTACTAATGCTACCATTTAAAAAAAAATTACCCTTCAGCCTCCATAAAATTTTTCCTAATGCTGCCAATATTTTAAAAACTATCCTCCAACCCCATCATATTAGATAAAATTATTTTTATTAAATAATATTTTATTAAAAATTAATTAATTAGCCCCGCCAGGAAAATTTCCTGGCTCCGCCCCTGAATGATGGCCTTCTAAGTTCTAAGGCATAACTAATATATCGGCCATCATTTTTTACCCATGATGATGGCGCCATCTCTGCCTAATCTCATACTTTAATTCATTGCTCAATAAAATCGATCGGGCGCCGATAGCCAATGTTGCCTGAATGACAAAAAATAGGGGTGATTCATTCGCAAATGATTTTTTTTGGGATAAGAGCTAATATAACCCCATCTACTTGAGTAAGCGTTAATATAACCGTATAATAATTTTTTGTACAAATATAACCCTAACTAGTTAATGCAAGTGTTAGTATAACCCTCAGACCCCATTTCCGGCATTGACCTCAATTTTTCAGCGTTGATTCTATGTAAATTGACCAAAATACTCTTTGGACTAACTCTGAAATTGAGTGTACAATTTTACCCTCGTCGTTAGCCGGAACGCCATAGTTCGTTGAAATTAGGTAGGGTTATATCAGCACATTATGCAATCTTATTGGGTTATATCAGCACATTCCTAATGTTTGTAGGGTTACATCAGTACATTTCTAATGTTTGTTGGGTTATATCAGCACATCCTTAAAACTTATAGGGTTATATTGGCACTTTCACTAACTACATAGGGTTATATTGGCACTTATGTCAACTAGGTAGGGTTATAAAAACACTTTTTCCTTTTTTAAAAAAAATGCGAACGACATGCAATGACAAAAATAGGCGGTGATTCTGTCACTCGTGGGATTAATTTAGAGCGTACACATTCCGATCCGGTACACATTCCCCTCTCGTTGTTTTGCATAGGTGCATGTGGGGGAGATAATGTTTGTTGAAAGCCAGGATACTCGTCTTGTATTCCGTCAGTGGGGCATACGTCTTGAGGCAAGGCTTCACCGGTGGATCTGAGTCTTTTCTTTTCTTGTCGAACCTATACCTCTGATAGGTTCCATCATTGTACCTTTCAGCTTGGGGGTCTCTCCCACCTTCACGCATCTTTCCACGATATCTAGAAAATGTTGTACATTAGTTGGGGTGTCCGCCACAAGCCTTTCAGATAACTTCCCATCAGTCTTGATATTCATGTACCCTGAGATTACCATCGTGTTCGTTTTGTCTATAACATCTAAGCTCTCTTCCGTGCAATGCGTGTAGAAAGATGTAGTTGACTCGTTAGGCTTCCGTCGAAAGTTCAGTAGATCTATTACCGCCTTAGCAAACTTTTTCAACAAGTAGAAGCAAGTAAGTATGTTTCAACCTAAGGCAAAACCAAATAATTCAATTACCACGAGACAATTTGGTTTTGAAGTGTCCTTATTTTTTATCTTTAGGTGACACTAGACATTCAAAACCATAAACACCAAAAATTGTTGATTGACATGTAATGCAAATTATTATTACATTGATTTTGAAGCGATGTAATTCAAGGTACTGATAACACTCCAGGCATTGACCTAATAGTAAGAAAACTTTCAAGAAAAAGCCCCCGGAGTGACTGGGGGGAGGGGGGGGGGAAGAGTCTCTTGTGCTTAAGTTAGGATAGGGTATGTTTAAAACTAATCACGAGTGACTGAACATTATGTGAATATACCTACTCTCATTTGCATTCTATTAGTGTCTTACCACTTTTGTTACAACTATTCATGGGGGATTATAAAAGTTCAAATCTTAATTACGTATAATAAAAAATCATAAAAAATAAATATTCTAAAATTTTACACTGCAATGAATGTAGCAAGATCTTAAGCCAAAAAAATTCACATTTAAGTACATATTTACGAATTTCTTACAATTCAAACACTATCCACTTTATTGATGAATAGTGAAATATGACACTTATTGAGGAGCAGGGAGGGTATGTATTTATACTCGTGTGATACCTCATCTTTACCTAAAAAAACTAGAATTAGATGTCAAGACCTTTTAAAATAAGACATATCTTTCTATTATATTTGATCTTCCAATAAGCTTCTGCTACCGTGGCATTGGCTCAATGGATTCCTGCTTATGGGCTTCGACCGAAGGTCCTTCAGACTATGGGTTTTAGCCAATGAGTTATCAGGATGCGACATGTCTATCTTCAACCTTCAGCTTATGATAAGATATTAATCATGACGGAATCTAAGTATTATGTAATTGTGTCAGAGTCTACAATTAGTATGTTGCACAACTTGTACACATGCATGAGTGGAAACAAGGACAGATTATTTCTATGGGTAGAATCTTAACTTATTGGCTATTGAAACGTTGCAACCAAATTTGAGCGGCTCTACAACTCAATTTCAATGCGAATTCCAACACGATCACAAATTGTAGTATTATTACTTAATATATTTTAAAAATTGTTTAAAACTAGCTATATTTCAAAATTGTTTAAAACTAACTAGATTATAGGAAAATGCAAGCCAACGTAACTAAAATTCAACAGTAATATACATAAAACCCTTGCAAGTAAAGAAAGTGGAAGAGAGTAAAAAAGCTGGGCTTCATTCATTTTTATACGTATTGGGCCCTTTTCATCCCTATACCGGCCCATGACATTTGTTTCTTCAGCACATCCCACATCGGCAAGAAGAAAAGGCAAAGGGCAGTGTATGATCGTCAGCCGAGCAGTGAGGTTCGTCCCTTCGGGGACATCCGATAAAATTGGAACGATACAGAGAAGATTAGCATGGCCCCTGCGCAAGGATGACACGCACAAATCGAGAAATGGTCCAAATTTTTTTGGCGATTTTTCCGGCAGGTTTTTTGTTTGCTCTGAACGACCGAGGAGTTTTGTTGAGGGTTTCTTGTTTCCTCCGACTTACTGTTAGCTGTAAAACCTTAGGGGTCCGCCTTCTTTTCTGTTTCTTCACAGTAGGTAGCAAAAAATGTCAAATGATAAGCCCATTGGTTGAGCTGCTACTGTAGTCTGTATATGAGTTCAGATACATTCTTGATAGGCTAGTGTGGATTTTCTTGGATTCCTCGTATTCGTATTAATATAATCTGTTCCTCTTAATTACCTATGCTTTCATTTCTGCAACTCTCTCATATATTGGTGTTTGTTTTAAAGCTTCTGCAACATTAGTGAGGCTAGATTGGATCTCTGGTTTTGCTGGTGTTGTGAGTTTCATAAAAATGCTATTTTTGTTTGTTCAAAACATGCATCTTTTCATCTCTGTGGTTCGGGCTCTGTATTTATTACTCATCAGTAGTACTAGTACATTTTACTTGGCTAAATTACCTGTTTATCAGGAATATTTTGCTTGTACATATCTTGTGGTTTGCTATATTACAATTTCTTGTATGAATTTGATGAAGGAGTTAGTTGATTTGTTATTGGGTTTGGTTGCCAGAGGGTACACGTCTCATTCGTAAGTAAACGTGTGGTGAGAGATCTGATATTGCTGTTGTGCATTCCAGTTTAGCTATAAAGTTTCTAACTTGTTGATTATTTGGATGTTTACTGTTTTAGTGTTTTCTTTTTGCATACAATTTTTGCCGAATTCTTACTTTAAGATAAGAAGAATCGTGTACGTTACAACAAAGTGTTAACCTCTGATGGTTTTATAGGGTTTATACTCTTGATTTAGTTGAACCACATGCTTCTAGGTACACACCATTTATTCCCTCTTTGGGTATTCTTCTGTTAAGCCTACCAGTGATGAGAGTGAGCAATCTTTTTCGAGAAAGGTTTGAAGTTAGTTAAAACTACACTTACTCAGTTGTGGATTCCTTCAGCTACTCCATGGTACGATTTCAGAATACTTTGTCAGTTTGTCATATCATTCGTTTCTTGTGGATCCGTTGGAAAATGATGGTTAAAAGGTTGAAATTCGTAACTTTTTGGGCTTTGTTCAAGCTAGGGTATGTCATTTTCTGACAGTTAATATCTGTTTGCAGTATCATCCTCGTTTCCCTTCAATGTGAACCATAAATCCAATTTCAAGGATTTTTTGTTGTCTTCGTAGCTGCCAAATACTATCTTTTTCTTCACTTACGAACACTTGTTGATTGCGATGGCCAATATTCGTTGTTTTATTTTAGTATGCAAATCTGTTTCCTGTAACTTGTGGTTGTGAATATTATTTCAGCTTCTGCAACAGCGTATTCTAATAGTCCTAGACTTCCAAGTTGTCAGCCTCTCTTTCATGATGTGCTCCGTGCTTTGCTATCGAGTTTGATATTCTACTTGGAAGTTTCTATTCAATGTTAATAGTGCCATCTTTAAATAGTCTGTGGCATCTCCGAAGCCTAGTGTGATTATATTTTTACAGGGTATTGACATGAGCTGGTTATTTGTTTCGAGCAGATTGTCGAACGGGAGGAGTTTCACCAGCAGAATTGCAGATATGCTTCCCAGTCTGTCTTCGTAGACCATTTACTTCTTTTCTTGGTCAGATTCTAATCCTCTTTAATCTCTTTACGCAAATCAGTTTCTAATATTTTCGATTTCATATTCTATATGATAAAGCTGTTATGTTAGATGATGAGATCCATTAAAAAGATAGAAAGAGCTTGTTTTCGTAAGGTTGGTTTTCAATTATGAAGCTAGGCAGAGGTTATGCATGATGTTGACTTAGTTTTCCGGTATCTGTTTAGAGTGGTTGCTTAATTTAGGAACCCAGGTTCGCTTGAAGAATGCAGTGCATCATCCCTCTTCAACAGAGCTCCTGAATGTCGCCGCATTCAGAAGAATGCCTGGATAGGAAAGACCCCTTTCCAAGATCTAACTTCATGCTCAGAGTCTGAAGTTCAGTTGTAGTCTGTGTTTGCCAAACAAAACTTTGAGCTTTAGGCTGAGTATAGTACCCAGATTTAATTCTGATGTAAACTAATAAACTTGGTCGAAATTCTATTGAACTTTGTAAAGTTTTGTTTTGAACCTCGGTCTCACTATAAAATATTCTTTATGGAGCTTCAGAAACTTGGTCGAAATTCTGTTATACTTTGTAAAGTTTCGTTTTTAATCTCGGTCTCACTATAAAATGTTCTTTCTGGAGCTTCAGAAAAAAAATACTTGGCAGTTTCTTTACCCAACCAGTTAAATATATCAGCAAGATTAAAGTGCATGCCATGGGACTATTTCTTATGCTGTAGCCTGCAACAATCCAACTTTTGACAAATTGAAGCAATCTATCATGCCCAACCCCTGAAAACAAGTTCTCAGCTTACTGTTGTGCTAAACATACCAATTGCTTTATTGTCTACTGTATCCCTTTCCGTTAGGCACTGTTTTTTTTATGCACAAAGGCTATCCATACTAGCATAAGAACCTTGTACGTACCAATTTAGATACTAACACTTAAATAAGAAGTATCCAACAATTTAGTAAATAGGATTTGATAGGAGCCGCGCGGACGCAGGCCCCCAAAGCAACAAATAATGACGTTGGTTCTCCCACATGGGGAGACCATAGGAAGGCACCCCTCCAGAGTGCAATGGAGGTCGCCTCACTAAGCCATGAGCCTCTTTGATCACTCATAGACCCCGTCCAGGTAAGTACTTAACTCAATGCCAATTCTTTGTTTTTATAGGCTTCTTGCTCTGCCAACTCTTATATCACCTCGATGTGGGACGAAATAACATAGTCTTGAAACAAATTAATGGTCTTAACTAGTCAGAAGCATTCATCAGCTGGTGCTTGGGGTGTAGCTTTGCATGCAGAGCAATAAAGTATATACTTCAAACTACAATCTCATTATACATGCAGTAGTACTTTGTAAGAAGCAGCAAGGGAATATGGGGTCTGTTTCCAGGGAAATTAAGTTTTGGGGAGTCGTAAGGCAGTCGTGTTTTAATTACTCTCCTGTCCCAAGTTAAATTGCACAAAATCAAAGATTCAATTAAACTTGAAAAACGTTGACTACATATTTGAATTGAATAAATTATAATATTATTGTATGAGACACTGTTAGATTCATATTATTTCTAAATATTAACTTTTTATGTGTCGTCATTATATGTAGTTACATATATTTGCAGTTAAACGTGTGTATTTGAAACCGTGAAAAAGATCATACGCAGTTTAACCTAGGCAGAGGGAGTAAAACAATTCAGCAACTTGAGCACTTTATACTATAAGTTAGAATCCAATGATCACACTCCTGGAGCTTTGACCTGTAACTAATTAATGACAAGATGATGATTCGTCCCGTTGTTTTCATCTTTAGCAAGGATCTTCGTTTGGAGCCAATTTCATCAAATCCACAAGGGATAGAAAATAACTCAACTTAAACTCAGTTGCCTATGCTTTCTTTTTCTCCTCAGATTTGCAGTAAGACACGTTGCAAGTAGAATTTAACTTCTAGTTTGAAATTTAGAACTCAATGTTAATTAATACAGATTGGCCTTGCCATTGAGGCAGGCAAAAATTGGACTTGAGAATCGGAGGGGTGCGCCAGGCCAAGGCAGTAGTGCCACGCCAAGGCGACGCTCAAGAGACCCGATAGCAAGCTACCGTGATGGCCTCTCCCCCTTGAAAAATAGAGTTAATATCGTGTGAGTCAATGACTCACATATCAGATATTAAACTGATAAGAACAGATACTACACTTGATCTTAGCCAAAAGGCCGAGAAAGGTATGAGCTTCCCCCAAGCTCAGGTTGCGTTTTTATACCTCTGATTCCTTCATACCCTCACGCACAAAAACCGATGTGGGATCCAAGTACAGAAGCCATTTCCGTATTTTTTATTTATATGTAACCAAGCAAAAGGCATATCACGGCAGCTTATTTCCTTTCCTTATTTATATGTAAAGTTGTAAACAACCAAAAGGCAATTTCTTTATTTAAATTGATCAGGTTTGAGTTGATCATGATTTTTATTTTTTACAATGTTTTATCCCAGTCCTGTATTTAGTCAATCGTTACTAACCATAGCTCGAGAAATTGTTGCAAGTAAAACAAAGGATTAATTGCTTCTTTAACCAGTTGGGAATTCAGAACTATACAAATTTTTAGGGGTATTAATTTTTGAAAATTAGCCTTCAGCCCCTGCCAAAAATTTTCTAATACTACAAATTTTTTAATAATTACTCTTCAGGTTCCATCAGAAATTTACTAATGCTACCATTTAAAAAAAAAAAATTACCCTTCAGCCTCCATAAATTTTTTCCTAATGCTGCCAATATTTTAAAAATTATCCTCCAACCCATCATATTAGATAAAATTATTTTTATTAAATAATATTTTATTAAAAATTAATTAATTAGCCCCGCCAGGGAAATTTCCTGGCTCCGCCCCTGAATGATGGCCTTCTAAGTTCTAAGGCATAACTAATATATCGGCCATCATTTTTTACCCATGATGATGGCGCCATCTCTGCCTAATCTCATACTTTAATTCATTGCTCAATAAAATCGATCGGGCGCCGATAGCCAATGTTGCCTGAATGACAAAAAATAGGGGTGATTCATTCGCGAATGATTTTTTTTGGGATAAGTGCTAATATAACCCTATCTACTTGAGTAAGTGTCAATATAACCCTATAATAATTTTTAGTGCAAATATAACCCTAACTAGTTAATGCAAGTGCTAGTATAACCCTCAGACCCCATTTCCGGCATTGACCTCAATTTTTCAGCGTTTATTCTATGTAAATTGACCAAAATACTCTTTGGACTAACTCTGAAATTGAGTGTACAATTTTTTACCCTCGTCGTTAGCCGAAACGTCATAGTTCGTTGAAATTAGGTAGGGTTATATCAGCACATTATGCAATCTTATTGGGTTATATCAGCACATTCCTAATGTTTGTAGGGTTACATCAGTACATTTCTAATGTTTGTTGGGTTATATCATCACATCCTTAAAACTTATAGGGTTATATTGGCACTTTCACTAACTACATAGGGTTATATTGGCACTTATGTCAACTAGGTAGGGTTATAAAAACACTTTTTCCTTTTTTAAAAAAAATGCGAACGACATGCAATGACAAAAATAGGCGGTGATTCTGTCACTCGTGGGATTAATTTAGAGCGTACACATTCCGATCCGGTACACATTCCCCTCTCGTTGTTTTGCATAGGTGCATGTGGGGGAGATAATGTTTGTTGAAAGCCAGGATACTCGTCTTGTATTCCGTCAGTGGGGCATACGTCTTGAGGCAAGGCTTCACCGGTGGATCTGAGTCTTTTCTTTTCTTGTCGAACCTATACCTCTGATAGGTTCCATCATTGTACCTTTCAGCTTGGGGGTCTCTCCCACCTTCACGCATCTTTCCACGATATCTAGAAAATGTTGTACATTAGTTGGGGTGTTCGCCACAAGTCTTTTATATAACTTCCCATCAGTATTGCCATTCATATACCCTGAGATTACTATCGTGTCCGTTTTGTCTAACATCTAAGCTCTCTTCCGTGTAACGTGTGTAGAAAGATGTAGTCAACTCGTTAGGCTTCCGTCGAAGGTTTAGTAGATCTGTTACCGTCTTAACGAACTTTTTCAACTAGTAGAAGCAAGTAAGTATGTTTCAACCTAAGGCAAAACCAAATAATTCAATTACCAGGAGACAATTTGGTTTTGAAGTGTCTTTATTTCTTATCTTTAGGTGTCACTAAACATTCAAAACCATAAACACCAAAAATTGTTGATTGACATGTAATGCAAATTATTATTACATTGATTTTGAAGCAATGTAATTCAAGGTACTGATAACACTCCATACATTTACCTAATGGTAAGAAAACTTTCAAAAAAAAACCTCCAGAGTGACCGGAAGGAGGGGGAAGAGTCTCTTATGTTTAAGTTAGAATAGGGTATGTGTAAAATTAATCACGAGTGATTAAACATTATGTGTACTCCCTCCGGTTTTTTTTCATTGGCACGTCTCTTTTGGTGTTAGAATTGAGGAGATGCTAAATGAGTGGATGAAATTGAATTGAAAGAAGAGAAAGTAAATGAGTGGATGTAAAAACCTTAAACTTGCCCACAATAGCAAGTGCCAATTAAAAAAAAACACCACTTTAAGTAAGTGTGCCAATGAAAAAAAAACGGAGGGAGTATATACCTACTCTCATTTGCCTTCTATGAGTGTCTTACCGGTTTTTTTAAACTATTCACAGGCGATTATAAAAGTTTAAGGGTCCCTCTTTTGAAAGAAGGTTTTTCTATAAGTAATGGAAATATTAAGGTTTAAAGTGCAAATTAAAGAAATGGAGATAAAATTTATAACTACTACACGTTGCATAATAAATTTTTAATATTGCAACTAAAACCCTTACCTTTTATTATTCCAATTAAATTTCGTCTTTCCATGAGTCCGTGGAAAGACAGTCTTTCATAAGATTTTGCCAAAGTTGAATACCTTAATTACGCATAATAAAAAATTATAAAAAATAGATATTCTAAAATTTTACAATGTAATGAATGTAGCAAGATCTTACACCAAAAATTTTCATATGTTGAGATTAATTTTAAAAGGTTATCATAATTATATGTATCTCACTGCAATAAATAAAATTAACTATCAAACGACCTCATTAGTCTCACTAATTGTAAAATGTCCTCATTTAATAATTAGTCGGTCAAAAATAATATTTTACCGTACATTAATAAATTAAGAGTCTGTCTCTTGAAAGACGGTATTTCCATAAGTTATGGAAAGACCAAGGTTTAAAGTGTAAATTAGAAGAAATGAAGATAGAATTTTTGGGTTGCATGAATCTAGTAATAAACTTTATTACTACTATGTTGCATACTAAAATTTTAATATTGCAACTTAAACCTTTTACCTTTTATTATTCTAATTAAATCCCGTCTTTCCCATAAATTACTAATATGTGTACATATTTCTATCAAAAATACTCTATCATTGCATAAAAAAATCTAAATATTTTGTTATTTCAGATTATGTATTTTTTAAAATATTTTTTTCAATGATATATATACACACACGTGGTACAATAAAATATTTATGGTTTTAATATATCTTTATAACTTATAATTTATATACTTTATATAGTAAAGAATTAAAATAAGTAACAAATTATAATATTAGTATGTTAACAAGTTATGAATGATTATATATAGTAAAGAATTAAAAATCAGTAACATATTATAATACTAGTATGTTATTTTTAGACAACTTGAGTTTATGTTAATAAAAATAACTTCAATATCCCCGATTAAATAACCATACAAAGCAAACAATATCGTGTAGAAATAATAAATTGAGAAGATTAGAAAAAAAATAAAATTCGTTATTTAGAAATGTAAAAGCCCTTGCAAGTAAAGAGGAAGAAAGTGAAAAAGTTGGGCTTCATTCATTTTATACACGTATTGGGCTTTTTCATCCGTATCCCGGCCCATGACATTTGTTTCTTCAACACATCCCACATCGGCAAGAAGCAGAAGCAAAGGGCAATGTTTGATCGTCAGCCAAACAGCAAGGTTCGTCCCTTCGGGGACATCCGATAAAATTGGAACGATACAGAGAAGATTAGCATGGCCCCTGCGCAAGGATGACACGCACAAATCGAGAAATGGTCCAAATTTTTTTGGCGAATTTTCCGGCAGGGTTTTTGTTTGCTCTGAACGGACGACGAGTTTTGTCGCAGGTTTCTTGTTTCCTCTGACTTACTGTTAGCTGTAAGACCTTTAAGGCCTGTCTTCTTTTCTGTTTCTTCACAGTTGGTAGCCAAAAATGTCAAACGATAAGCCATTGGTTGAGTTGCTACTGTAGTCTGTATATGAGTTCAGATACATTCTTGATAGGCTACTGTGGATTTTCTTGGATATCTCATGTTATGTATATTTTTATTGCTGCACCTTATTTCTGCAACTCTCTCGTATATTGGTGTTTGTTTAAAAGCTCTTGCAACATTAGTGAGGCTAGATTGGATCTCTGGTTTTGCTGGTGTTGCGTGTTTCATAAAAATGCTATGTTTGTTTATTCAAAGCATACATCGTGTCTGCTCTCTGGTTTGGTCTGTGTATTTATTGCTCATCAGTAGTACATTTTACTTGGCTAGCTTACCTGTTTATCTGGAATATTTTGCTTGTACATATATGGTGGTTTTCTATATTTCGATTTCTTTTCTGAATTTTACGAAGGAGTTAGTTGATTTGTTATTGGGTTTGGGTGCGAGGCTCCATGTTGCCAGACGGTACACGTCTCAAGGGTGAGTAAACGTGTGGTGAGAGATCTCATATTGCTGTTGCATTCCAGTTTAGCTGTGCAAGTTTCAAACTTGTAGATTATTTAGTTAAAACTACACTTGCTCAGTTGTGGATTTCAGAATACTTTTCCAGTTTGTGATATCATTCGTTTTCTTGTGGATCCGCCACATTTTGCTATTTGTATGTTCAAGCTAGGGCATGTCATCTTCTGACAGTTACTATCTGTTTGCAGTATAATCCTCTTTTCCCTTAAATGTGAACCAGAAATCCAATTTCAAGGATTTTTTGTTGTCTTCTTAGCTGTGATATACTATCTTTTTCTTCACTCACGATCACTTGTTGACTGCGATGGCCAATATTGGTTGTTTTATTTTAGTATGCAAATCTGTTATCGTTCCTATAACTTGTGGTTGTGAACATTCTTTCAGCTTCTTCCACAGCGTATTCTAATAGTCCTAGTTCCAAGTTGTCAGCCTCTCTTTCATGCTGTGCCCTGTGCTTTGCTATCGAGTTTGATCTTCTACTTGGAAGTTTCTGTTCAATGTTAATATACATGTAATGCCATCTTTAAATAGGCCGTGGCATCTCAGAAGCCTGGTCTGATTATCTTTTTACAGGGTAGTGACATGAACTGGTTACTTGTTTCGAGCAGATTGTCGAATGGGAGGAGTTTCACCAGCAGAATTGCAGCCAGGCTGCCTTCGTAGACCGTTTACAGCTTTTCTTGGTCAGATTCTAAGCCTCTTTAATCTCTATACACAATTCAGTTTTTAATATTTTCGGTTTCTTTCTATCGTATGTTACTATGATGATGAGATCCATTAAAAAGATAGAAAGAGCTTGTTTTTGTAAGGTTGGTTCTTATGAAACTAGGCAAAGGTTTTGCATGACGTTGGCTTAGTTTTCCTGTATCTGCTTAGAGTGGGTACCAGTGGCACATCTTTAGGGATATAGAAATTGACTTGATTAAGTTCCACTCTAGCAGGATAAAACACCTTATTTGACCATCATGAGGATGATGAAATACATTCTATACAGTAGTTTTCAAAAAGTAATTTCCGCTGTTGTTTTGGAATGTTGGCAAGCAAATTTCACTCAAGATTCTGTGCTATTTTTGCAGATTCAAAAGGCTTCTGGTGGTTCTAAACCACTTCACTGGACATCTGTTATGACAGCAAGGACTTGGCTACAAGGTTTCCTTGCAATCATCAGAAGTTCTATACACTAACGGGAAATATTTTTGACAATTAAAATGACCGGCATTAGTAATTGTACATAATAATTCGTTGCTTTGGTAGAAATATAATAAACTTGGTAGAACTTCCATTGAACTTTGCAAAATTTCCATTTTAATGCCGATCTCACTATAAAACGCTCATTATGGAGCTTCATAAACAAATACTACTGTAGCTAGTAGTTTCTTTGTTCAACTCAACCATTCAAACATACAGCAAGAATAAATTGTGCTATGCCATGAGACTATTCTTATGCTGCAGCCTGCAACAAACTATTTACTTTTGACCAATTGAAGCAATGTATCATGCCCAACCCCTGAAAACAAGTTCTCAGCTTTCAGAACCCTCAAAAATTCCTTTTCCTTCACTGCATCTTTCCTATCCTGCAAATATCCTAGGATGGTAGACAATGTTTCCTTACTAGGACAGTCATTAGGTCCACACGTATCGGCCGCCTTCTCCAATGCTTCCACGCCTTTCATGATTTCACTCTTCTGAAGGTACCCTTCGGCAACATGGTACCATGTAGTCGATAAAGGCCTCCCGCCTTTGAGTAATTCTTTTTCTATAAGGTCCTCAGCCCTATCTACTTCCCCGTTTCTGCAATACGCGTTTATAAGAGTGTTTGGAACCCTGAAGTCATAAGAGAGTCCACTTGATTCCCATTCCTCGAAGATCTTTTCCATCACTTTAACATCATTGAATTTCGACAGTGAGCTCAGCATGCTTCTGTAGCCCCTGTTATATACCTTCCTCCTATCTTTCTTGTACGCGGTCCAGATCCGGCACACATCATCTTTCCTTCCAAGTTCAGAATATGCTTTGAGTAGATAATCGAACCAGATATTCCTAGCCTTAGTGATAACTGCTAACTCTTCCATTTTCTTCAAAACACTTGTTGCTTTGTCCATGTGCCCGACTTTCATATATGCTCTAGCAATAGCCGAACAAGTGCCACAGTCCATAGTAACATGAGGGTCACCTTCCATCATAATAAAAATTTTATCCACACCTTCAATGTCAGAATCTTCTGCATAAGCTTTCAATCGGATGCTGTATGTGCAACTGTCAAAATTTAGTCCATTTTCTTGCATTTCATGCATTAAATCATCTAGCTTATTCCACTTTCCCAAGCTACAGTAAATACTCATCATGATATTGTAGGGCAATTGTGAACGAATGGGCTCCTTGATCCTTAGTTTCTGCATGATGGCCTCGGCTTTTTCCAGAGACTTATCATGGGCATAGCAGCTAAGCATGGCAGTGTTAACTTCAAACCCTTTTAGCTGTTCTGAGACACAGTTGAAATAATTCTCAACTGCCTTTATACCGTCAATTTTGAAAATCAAAGTCATACGCATGGCAACATCTGCACTTGTCAAAGGCATGTATCTTTTGTCAGTCATCCAATTTGATACCTGAAAAGGAAGTCAACGGCGATGGATGCGTTAGATGCATGAGATGAGAGCCGTGAGACCGCAGCCTTAAGAAAATCTCATAAATATTTTTTTCAGCGGTGGAAAGACACCCAACTGAATTAAAATAAAATATGGGAATTACAACTGTTTCCTTGTGCCCAGAGAAGAAGAAGAAGAGGCAAAAGACAACAACAATTTACAGCATCTTAGCCGTAATCATCTGAATACTACCATTTTACTCTACTCAAATTTAGATCCCAATAAACAACAGCCATTTACAAAAAAGGACAAGGAGAACTGCTCTTACAGAGCATTATTTATTTGCATTACCATCATTTGTTACTTTGGTCTTGATCAATAGGCAAACTTGGTAATAGGTTCTGTTACTCGGAATATTCCCTTAAAGCAGAAAAATATTAACTACAGCCACAGCATTAACGATACGATGGTTCTTCCTACATTTCCACAGTACTAGAGATGCTTCCTTAGCATTTAACTTCTCCTTAAACTTGTCTAAATTTACATTCCTAGGCTCCCAGCTAAGGGAGTCAGTACAAAAAGGAATGTGGTGACTTGCTATTTCCAGTAAGAAGAATGATACTAGACAGTTAATCGAAATGCTATCCATTTTCAGTTAAATTTTGTGCAATAAGCAGAGCTGAAAAAGCAACAAACAATCTGAAAAGTTTCCAATAACAACAAACATGAATTATCCAAATATGTAGGATAATATCTTTCCATTGTGTTCTATAAAGATCCATAAGATCATTTCCATTTAGCATGAAAAGAACCACAACCTCAAGCAGCGTGAAATAATGCGGTCCAAGTTTCCAACAAAGAGATTGATATGATTCAGAAGATGGCTCTCTACCATAAACCATAGCAACAAATTTCACCTTAAAATCTACAAGCAAGATTTATCTTGTCAAGTTCACCTTAAAATCTAACAAAATGTAACATTAATGATGGAAAACTAACTCTAATTATCCTCTACAGATTACGAGGTAACAAAGCAAACAGAAATAAATACCTCAAGGGCATGTCCGAATCTGCAGTGCCGTTTCAGTTCCTTGACGATCTCCTCAAGTTCTTTCCTCTGTACGGATTTTCCTTCCCCAACCCACTGATCAAGAACTGGGGTGATGGAGATTCTGGGGTCACCAAAAGGGGAGATTCTTCTGTAAAGGTTGTCTGTACCACCGAGGTACTGGTAATTTCTTGTTTTTGAAGAATAGAAATGCCGGAAGATCCTTCGGCATACAGAAACCGAGGTTCGATTCAGGGGATTTGGAAGAGGAAGCTTCATTTTTTGCGGTGGATAGAAAGAGAAGTGGAGCAGTTTGGTTAACTGCGCACGTCAGGGTTTGAGCGAGGGGGTTTAGTTTCGTCATAAATATGCTCCCAAAGCTATCAGACCCGGCCCGATCATCAGTCGGGTCCCTGATCAAATTACACGAATATTTTTTCACTCTCTCAAGAAAAACAGAGTACTGAGCTCACTCTATCATTCAGTCTCTTATCTTTTTTTGAATATATTTACCCCTTAACTAACAAAACTGTTAAACCGTGCCTCTTCTATCTGGTGAAAATGTTAACTATGAAGTTTCCTCCGTTAATTGAGAACAAAAGTGACTTTTCATCTTTTTTATTTACAATTCCAACCCCTATATCATTCTTTGATTGCAACTAAGCTCCTATCTATACTAATTACAACCAGCCCATCCCCCATCTTTTAATAATGAAAACCCAACAACTAATATTTTTCTTAATTACAATCCACCCGGCTTCTTCTTCTCCGACTATCCCTCTTCCGCCTTCCGCCGCTCCCACACTGCCGCCTCTCCCCTAGATACGCCACCGTGAGCCCACAACCATCCAAGTTTTTCTATCGCTGGAGGGATCATAGTCGTTGTCTTCATCGTGGCCGCTGCACAATTTCGACCTGCCTAGGTTGTGCTGAGGAAATCAGAGGCCTCTCCAGTGCATGAAATTCCCACTGCTTTCCAGTCACCTTTTGATGTTAATGCTTCCGATGCGGCCACGTGATCGGGAAGTGGAAGGGCGAATTCGATGGCTCGCCAGCGATTTTTCATACCCGAACGAACGGAGGGATTTTTAGGAAATCAGAAGGAGATGGAGAATTTCGATGGCTTGCCTGATTTTTTGGGGATGACAGAGAATGGAGAAGCTCATGATTGATCTTCGACGAAAGTTAGGATGTTTTAGGGTGAACTTGATACAACAACGACGGAGAATGGTCCATTGTTTCTGCCGCCATTGTCGGTGGCATCGTGGCCTGTGCCTTGCTTCGGTAGCGTCACGACCTGTGTTGCACCAGAGGAATTGCACAGGAGGGAGAGGGACCAGAGAGAAGACACCAGAGACGGAGAGGAGAGTCAAGCGAGGGAGGGTTTCAGAGGTGGAGTAAAATGGAAAAGGGAAATGGAAGGGGAGGAAAAGAGAGGGGGAAAAAGAAAAAGAAAAATGAAAAGAAAAAATGAAAGGAAGAAGGAAAAAAGAAAATGGTAAATGAAATTGAAAAAAAAAGAAAAAGGGAAAATGGAAAATGAACATTTTACCCTTAAACTTAACGTTTTTGACTAAATTTGACGCTACGGAAAGGCCACAATTTAACAGTTTTGTTAGTTGATGGGCCAAAAGTATTAAAAAAAAGATAAGGGGCTAAAATGGGACGATGGAGGGAGTTCAGAGGTCCCTGAAGTCATGAAAATATTACGTATAATAACTACAAATAAAGAATTAACTCTTAGAAATTATCAATCATGATGAATATAGCAATGTCATAAACGATAATATTGTTGGTTATACATCTATTTAAATATAGGGTCAATATTTAACCATGTTAACTGTCAAATGGTATGTGTGCAATTTTAACATAGAGTACTTATAGAATGGTAATTTTTAGGATATGCCATTTTCTAAAATTCTATAAAACAATCACCATACTTCTTAATATAAATATTGTATTTTTCAATTCAAATATTTAAGTTAAAGATGCAATAAAATGTGTGAGAAATGTACTATTTTTAAAAAATATGACCTCAAAATAGAAAAAAAAACTAGTGAAAATCCTTTGTTAGACCAACTAACGGTTAGATCAGTCATAAAAAACCCTGTTTCAATAAATTTTAGGGCCAACTTATAATTATTTATACAATTCGATACATTTTAAAAGTTTTTCAAATTATAGGAACTTCGTTGCAATAAACTAAAGCTCACATCAAATCACCTCATTAGTTACACTAATTATAAAATGATTACGTTTAACGGTTAATTGATTAAAAACAAGACTTTGCAAAAGTCCACTATATATACTCCCTGATACGTCTCTTCAACCGATCAGAAGCCCACCGTTGATCTGCTAGCAACGATCCACTGCCTGCAAAACAAACAAACCCTGGAGTGTTCCGGGGAGAGAAACTCTGATGATAAAGTCAGTATCTCGTCGGACCATCGATTAATAGTGCATAATCTAAAAGTTCTGACGTACATTCATATTTATGCCTACTCAACCTTAATTGTGGTTTCCTAATTATCAAGCTTCATTTTTTCTTGTTGCGAGGCCTACTAAGGCTCCTCGACGTAAGGCATTAATGGGCTGCTCTTGGTCCTTTCTAGGGTTGGGCCAATGGCCCAACGAGGTCTCGACCTCTCACACCATCAAGAGCTCCTAGAAAAGTTAATTGATCTTTTGCTATCATAATGCCATGCCTTCGAATGGTCCTGTTAAGCTTCAACTGGTCTTCGAAGGGTTTGGCTTCGAGAGTGGTCACAGTGTCGATAGCAGTTGAACACTTGATTTTCTCTGAACAGTCTTCATTTCCGTATGTCCTTTTTGAATTCTAAAAGACACATGTGGATAAGGGAAATGGGAAATTTGAGCACGTGGAGGCACTTCTCTTCTCGTCTATCTATGCTTTTTCAGTTTTATCGGCATTCTATGTAATTATTACTCACCACTGCTTCTCTTCCCTTTTTATTTCCCTCAAAACTGCAACTTGCCCCATTTAACTCTTTTCTTTCTTGCAGGTAAGTTCATATTCCGAAAAGACTTTTCAATCTCAAACTCTTTCCATTTCTCAGCCCCCGTTCTTCTTTTTGAGAGTAAGTCCCTTATACTATGGCTGCTTATTCTTTCAATCCCAATTCACTATTTGTGAATGTTTTTTCTCCTCAATCCCCTCCCCCCAAATCCCTCTCTCTGATTAATTTGACAGTCGTGTTAGGTCTAGAGAGATTTCATCAGAGAGAACCATTTCAGAGGACGTTGTATCTCATCCTCTGAATAATGCCTCAAAATTCGGTGACCGGCCGACTCAAACGACTCGGTAACGAGTTATCCAGGAGAGGGTTGTGGTATCCAGCTGTCCAGTAGTGAGTGGCGACCTGGAGGCAAGAATACCCCTAAACAGGGATGTGAGTGGTAGTCCAATTTATTAGTCGGACCTTAACTTTGAAGGGGTGCCTGTTGGAACTAGTGAGGCAAAAAGGTTATTTCTTATGCCCCTTCAAGGAGAAAGTTCGTTGTCTACAAACGCCTTTCCACGGCTCATCCATCGAGCGAAGAAAAATTAAACTCTGAGCATACCCCTCATAACGAACTAGAGGAGATCATTGACGAGATCCCTCTCTACCAGAGAACCCCCCTAGATGCTAGACTTAGGGATCAAGGAGAAGATGAGTCCCCTTCGACTCTACCCGTAGGGAGATAAATTACTTACGATCATCATATTCGATGTGGCTTGGGCTTTTCATTCCCCTCCCTCCCGACTGATCTGATGGAGGAGTTTGATGTCAACTTGGGCCAACTCCACCCCAACATGATCATTATAATAATGGCATTCTTAGTTCATGCAAGGATAAGGGGCCGTTCCTCATTACGAGCTATTTTGAGTTTTATATACCTTGCGCTCTAACCGGGACGTCTAGGGAACTTTTACCCTATCCAATAAGACCCCCAATGCACGGTTCAGTATCCCCCTTTTGAATAATATGGGTTGGCAACAAAAGGCGTTTACCTTCGACTGCTCCAGGGCTTATCAGACTCCTCGATGGAATTCTAAGGTGAAAGTGAAGGTCAGGAATCGAGGAGGGCATTCAATTCTCAACTATATGCTCGAAGATGTTGCACTCCTCAGGGGTCCTGAGGCTTTGGATGTCAAACTCTATCGCCTCAGGGATCATTGACGAGATCCCTCTCTACCACAGAACCCCCCTAGATGCAAGATGAGTCCCCTTCGACTCTACCCGTAGGGAGATCAATTACTTACGATCGTCATATTCGATGTGGCTTGGGCTTTTCATTCCCCTCCCTCCCGACTGATCTGATGGAGGAGTTTGATGTCAACTTGGGCCAACTCCACCCCAACATGATCATTATAATAATGGCATTCTTAGCTCGATGCAAGGATAAGGGGCCGTTCCTCATTACAAGCTATTTTGAGTTTTGTATACCTTGCACTCTAACCGGGACGTCCAGGGAACTTTTACCCTGTCCAATAAGACCCCCAATGCATGGTTCAGTATCCCCCTTTCGAATAATATGGGTTGGCAACAAAAGGCGTTTACGTTCGACTGCTCCAGGGCTTATCAGACTCCTCGATGGAATTCTAAGGTGAAAGTGAAGGTCAGGAATCGAGGAGGGCATTCAATTCTCAACCATATTCTCAAAGATGTTGCACTCCTCAGGGGTTCTGAGGCTTTGGATGTCAAACTCTATTGCCCCGAGGTTAAGGGAGCGAAGTTCTCTGCCTGGCCACAGTGATTTTATGAAGAAATTTATGCCTCAGAGACTCATCAAACCCTAGGATGTATACTCATTGTTCATCCTGAAGGCAGTAAGAAAAGGAAAATAATTTTAGAAGTGTCCTCTCGTTTACAGGATGATTCAGAGAGAGTTAGGGAAATAACTGCCTCGGGTGCCTCAGAAGGTTTTCGGGGCCCGAGCCTTTTCTCAAGAATTTTACGTCTTATTTTAATTTTATCATCTAGATATCTAACCTATTCTTTAATGCAGTGGACAAAATGGATACTCTCAATGACCTTCAAGAAGATCCTGTCGAGACTGTCAAGCCGACTGTCGACCTTTCGATGGAAGCTTCCAAGACCCCTGTGGTTGAAACAGAGGATCAGTCAAAAGGTTCAGACAAGAGGGCCAAGAAATGAAAGTATGATGATTTTTTTCGTCGGGAGGTGTCACCTTCGGGCGACGGCCTCGATCTATCTAAGTCTTTTGGGTTCTTGGGAGAACCTTCCCAGGATCATTCTGTAAGTTTTTGATACATTCATTCAATTATTCCATGAACTATTCTGTTTGCTTATATAACTACTGGTTTTTACGGTGCAGGTTCTCACTGCCATCGAGGCCAACATGCGTTCCTCAGGGATTTTCTCTGCTGCCCTCTCTGCTCAAGGGCCCGCTCGAAGCGGTGGCAGAAGTTGTTTGATGGGAAGAGAGTTCCAAGTTTTAAGAGGAGCACTCTAAGCTTGAGGATGAGCGTAAGGCGCTCCAAGTGAAATCCAAAAGTCTAGACAAGAAGCTCGAGACAAAGCGGAATATGCTGATGGAAAAAGAGAGGAAGATGCTGAAGAAGTACCAACCAGAGGCTCATCACACCCTGTTGGCATGCTCTGCCAATAAACTGATGGGTCCTACCGAGCTCTACAAACTCTTCGCAGGGCTCACAAAATCTTTGAAGTAGATGGGCCGCAAAAATTTGGTTGAGCACTTGATTCCTCTACTTCTTCCTGAACATACCGAGGAGCTCCGAATGTTTGTCAATGATAAGGCTGGGGAACATGTCAAGTCTCGATGGAATGAGGCCAGTGCATGGGCATCCACTTTAAGGTACTTGACTTTATTAAGGAGTCGAAGAGGTTTTTCACTACTGAGGAGCTTCAAGAGATTAACCTCAAAGACCCCCGGGAAGCCTCTGTTGAGTAAGGGCCAACAACCCACCGGCTCTTCGAAGAGTAAGGATGGCCCATCTTCGACAACACAAGAGAACACTAATGATGCTGCCATTGCTGAGAATCCTCATAGTGTAGGTCGCGATGTATGAACTCTTTTACCTTTGATTGTACTCTTCCAAATGATAATGAATGAGTTTGATTTGGAATTTTAATTGTTTTTATCTTTTGCCGTAGCATCTTCCCTTGAGAAATAAGCTGGAGATAATTAAACATGAATTGTCCAGGGTCCGAGCTGAACTATCGAAAGCTTGCTACGAATAAAATCGCCTTACCTAGGACTTAACTATTGCAAATAAGGAGTTACTATCTTGGTGTGATAACATCCACCTCTCGATCCAAAAGTTTCTTGAAGAGGTAAAGAAGAGTCCAGCCCTTGGTCACACCGTTGTAGCTCTTGTTGTTGTTAACGAAGGTTGCAACCCAATGAGATGCTACACAAAGGAGGTTCTTCATGATATGATGAAGGAGTAACCTACTCTGGATCATTGCCTCACCGATGCTAGGCTATACCGCGCCTTAAGTAGAGGGAAAGATGTCAAATATCATAAGAAAGAAGCTACAAAATACAAGGCTTGGGTCAACAAAATGTCTAAACCAAACTCTAGCCTCGAAGCAGAAATATCCCAACTTAAGAGGACTATCGAGGATAATGTCCAACTCTATGGGGATTTGGCGACTTAGAATTACCAAATTCAAGATCAAGTGACCGAGCATACCTCTACCCTTTCGGCCTTCTCTGATAGTCTTCGAGCGTATGGTTTATCCTATGGTATTCTCAATTTAGGTCTTATCGATGACATTCCAAAATTTCTCTATGAAATCGAGAAATCCATGACAAAACAGGGCTTAGATAGAGATCCTAATCACAGTGTGATATTTGACGTTGTCCCTGACTGGCTTATCTGTGTCCATTCTTCAGCTGCTAACAACCGTCAAGTAGCTCTATAAAAATGCTTGACGAGTTTTCCAAGAAGAGGTGTATGAGTGTTCATACCAAAATGCCTTTCAGAACTACTTTCAGTACTCGAGCCAAGATTGAAAGAATCAAACACGGCTGCTAAGAAAAACACCGCTAAGAAACCAAGTATTGGTGTTAGCACTCGATCTAAAAAGCTTGCAACTCCTGCCCATATGGTTAACTATGATGCCAACGAAGGTGGTTATCCAATTCAAAGTTACGATGACGATGAGGCTTCATATTCTGAGGGCTTAGTATCTCGTCGAAGACGTACCACCCAGGCCCCCAAGGTTTCTGAAGGTGAAGCTGACTGTTTATTCAAAACAGCCACGGGTATAAAACCCATAAAATTCAATGGTCTGAATAAATGTTCATCTTCGTTGCTTTAATATAATTTGATTTGTATAAGTGAATAATATGTTGTCACCCTGATGTAATATTTAATGAGTAAGCTTTGGAATAATTAATTTTTCTTTCGATCTTTACATTCGGTTCGAACATTTTCATGAACAAGCGAACTAATCAAATTCGGTCATATCGACGGGAGATTTTTATCGAATTTGTCTTCTTAGCACATTTGAATTTTAATGTACTTGGTATTATCAATGCAAACTGTTTCGTTTAAATTTGATTCATCAGGACACGTAAATTTAATGAACTTCATAGATGCAAGATCTTCTGTTGAACTTAGCTTTATCAGCTTAGACGAACTGACTTGGTTTTTTTGACCCATAGATTTTATCAAACTTGGCTTTATCAACGCAAGTGAATTCGCTCAACTTGGTCTTATCAACAAAAGGATTTTATCGAACTTGGCTTTATCAGCATAACCACATTCAACTTGGTTTTATCGGCACAAGGATTTTATCGAACTCGGTTTTATCAGCGCAAGTGAATTGATTCAACTTGGTCTTATTGACACTAGGATTTTATCGAACTTGGTTTTATCAGCTCAAGTGAATTGATTCAACTTGGTCTTATAGATAGAAGGATTTTATCGAACTCGGCTTTATTAGCGCAAGTGAATTGATTCAACTTGGTCTTATCGACACAAGGATTTTATCAAACTCGGCTTTATCAGTGTAAGTGAATTGAATTAACATGGTCTTATCGGCACAAGGATTTTATCAAACTTGGCTTTCCAAGCGAAATAATTGACTGTAGAGTATTTGAGGACCAAGGAAATTTCATTTAACTAAACCATGCACGAACCATAAAAAATTGGGCAACTGCTCGTGCCACAAGGGCCTATAAATCAAAATTGGTGGTATCGATGAAGGTGACAATGTTTTATCTTTATGGTACCCGTGTGCCATCCATCTCTTCCAGGACATAACTTTCTCTCGAGTGTGCTTCCAATACTCTGTATGACTCTTCCCAATTAGGAGCCAGCTTTCCTTCTGGTTGCCGCTTACTCTTCTCATTACTCCTCATGACCAGGTCTCCTGCTTGAAATTACACCTTCTCAACTCTTTGATCATGGTATAGTTTGACTCGTTCCTTCACCTTGGCTTCGTGAATGACTGCCAATGTTTGGTTCTCCTCTGCCAAGTTCAAATCTAGGCATCGATAACCATCATTGTCTATTCGATTTCTCGCCATTATCCTTGGGCTAGGCAAACCAATCTTCACTGGAATCATGGCTTCAATACCGTGAACTAAAATATATTGAGTCTCTCCGGTGGCCTGTCCGATATGACCATAATACACTCGGAAGCTCGTTCACCCAATTGTCAGTAGCTCATTCGAGTTTTTTCTTGATCCCATTCACGAGGTTTCAATTAGTAACCTTGACTTGACCATTTGTGTGTGGGTGGTAGACTGCTGTTAACTTCAACTGAATCTTGAATTCCTCACACCAACTTTTGAAAGGATCATTGGCAAATTGCATGCCATTGTCGGCTATTACAACCCTTGGAATTCCAAATCGGCAAATGATATTCTTCCAGCAAAATGAGACAACTAAACCCCTTTATGTTTGCTAAGGGCTCAACATCGACCCACTTGGTAAAATAATCCACAGCCACCAGCAAGTACTTAAGCCTGCCTGGTGCTTCCGAGAAGGGCCCGACCAAGTCAATTCCCCACTTGTCGAAGGGAAAAATACTGTGTATACTGATAATCTATGTTTGTGGTAAGTGGATCATCGGCGCATGCCTCTGGCTTTGGTAGCAAGCCTGAATGTATCGATTAGCATCTTCGAACATAGTCGACTAGTAGTATCCTGCCAGGATCATTCTTCTAGCTATCGAGCGAGCTCTCTGATAACTACCACATATTCCTTCATGAATTTCCCTGATCAAGTAATTCGCATCACATGGTGCAACCCATCGAAGTAAGGGTTGTAGATAACCCTTACGATACAAGTGTCCATTCTGTATTACGTACCTTGGCGCAACGAGGCAAATCTTTCTGGCCTGGGCAGATTTTGTGGGGAGGACTCCCTTCTACAGGTACTTGATAATGGGGGTTATCCAAGTTTCTCCTTCGCCAATCATCATTACAATTTTCTCTTCAATGCTACGGTGATAGAGCTCTTCGAATGGAATATGTTTCTGCGACAAACCTCTCAAGTTAGAAGAGGCCAGCTTGCTGAGGGTGTCTGCCTTTTGATTATTCTCTCGAGGTATCAGTGTTAGAGTTTACGACTAGAAGCATTTCAACATAGGCTTTATTAATTCCAAGTATCATTGCAAGTTAAACTCTCTAGCTTCGTAGTTCTATTTGACCCGTTGAACCATAATCTGTGAGTCGCTGAATATATCCATAATATCAACCTTCATATCCCTGGCCAGGTAAAGCCCAGTAATCAAGGCTTCCTATTCAGCTTCATTTTCCGTAGCCCAAAATTTAAAGTGTAGGGCATATGGATAGTCAGTGCCATCGGGACTTGTGAGCAATACCCTGGCTCCACTACCCCCTTGCATATGAAGATCGATCAACAAACAACTTTCACGACTCACCCTTTATGAAACCTTCACCTACTTCAATCACCTCCATTGTTTCCACAATAAAATCAGCAAGAGCCTGGCCATTGATCGCAACTCAAGGTTGAAACTGGATATCATGTTTGCCTAACTCCATTGCCCATTTCATCATCCTTCCTGAAGCTTCAGGCTTATGAAGCACCTGCATGATGGGAAAACTCGTCAGAACCACTATAGTGTGACCCTGGAAGTAAGGGCGCAATCTTTGAGCGGCAGGGACCAATGCTAGAATCAGTCTTTCAAGGGAAGTATACTGCGTCTCCGGACCTTGTAGTGCTCGACTCACAAAGTAAATAGGATGTTGCTGCTTCTCCTTTTCCTTCACCAAGACAACACTAATCGCTAGAGCTGAAGTGGAAATGTAAAGGTACAGTACCTCACTGGTCAGGCTTCACCAATGTCGGCAAGACTCAAAAGATGCTCTTTTAATGCTACAAATTCTTTCTCGCAGTCCTCCATCCACTCAAACTTCTCTGACCTTCGTAAGACATTAAAGAATGGTAGGTGTTTTTCAGCTCTCTTTTATAGGAAACAACGCAAAGCTGCAAGGCATCCGGTTAGCCTCCGAACCTCTTTTACAGTCTTCAGCCTTTTTATTTTCATTAAAGACTCCACCTTTTCAGGATTCACCTCGATGCCCCTCTCTTATACCATGAAACCCAAAAACTTTCCAGCCCCTACTCCAAAAACACATTTATCAGGATGTAACTTTAAATTTTCCCTTGGCAGCTCCATAAATATTTCCCCCAGGCCTTCCAAGGACTGATTATAGTCCCTACTTTTCACAACCATATCATCCACATACACTTCGAGGTTCTTTCCTATTTGGTTTTTGAACAGTTTGTCTACTAACCTTTGATAGGTTGCTCCAGCATTCTTCAGCCTAAATGGCATTCTTTTGTAATGCCAGTCTCCGTTATGAATGAAGTTTTTGCCTTATCCTCCTCGGCCATTAATATCTTATGGTACCCCTTGTGTGCATCAAAGAAGGCCAGAACCTGGTATCCAGCTATAGCTTCCACGAGCCCGTCAATCGAAGGGAATGGGTAACTATATTTTTGGCAACACTTGTTCAAGCTGGTGAAGTCGATACATATGTGCCACACACCACCATGCTTTGGGACCATCTCTGGGACCATCTCTGGGTTAGCAAGCCACTCCGGGTAAAATACTTCCTCGATTACATCTGCCTTGATAAGCTTTTCCACTTCCATCCTTAATGTCTCAACTCTCCATGGTTCACCATTCTTCTTTTCTGCTTGATAGGTTGTATCAAAGGACTGATATTCAATTTGTGAACGGCTAACTCCGCAGGCACCCCAACCACGTTTGTAGTATCCCAAGAAAACACATCAGAATAATTATCGAGTAAGGCTTGTAGCTTGCTCCTTACCACCTCTGACATCATTTTGCCAATGGTGATAACAACCATATCTTGAACTAGGTTCTGTTCTATGTCAACTGGTCTACCCTTTCCGTAGATCAATGCTACATCCTCCTTCTTTGCCCTTTCACAGCCGCTAAGTTATAGCTCTTTGCCACCACCTAATCGCCTCGAATGTAGGTTACCCCTTTGCTCGTTGGGAATTTCATCATGAGATGGTAAGGTAACCATACTGCTCGAGCCTGGCACATCCATGACCTCCCGAGGATCACATTGTAGGGGGAGTAGGCATCAACGACTGTAAATTTACAATATATCGTTACCCCTTTATCTCCATTTGCCACTCTAACCGGCAGAGAGATTTTGCCAACAAGGTTTATCGATTTTCCTGTAAATCCCGACAAAGGGCATATCAATTTCTTCAAATTACCCCGACCAATATCCAGCTGGTCAAAATAAGTGATAGACATAATTTCAACTCCACTTCCATCATCGATGAAGACTCTTTTTACCAACAAAGTCCCGATAATCGCTGAAATCACCATCGGATCTGCATGGAGGAATTGATTGAGGACTACATCATCCTCTGAGAACGTTATTGTTTCATCCGGTCAAAATATTTATGGGATGGCTAGCCTGCAGGAGCACGCCTTGAATCAACTTTCATTGCGACGTTCGAGGATTCTTCACTAGTCAGTTCGTTGATAACATTTACAACTCTACGAACAACTGGGATTTTTTCATTCTGGTTGGGGTTCCCCCCTGGCTGGTTTTGATATGGCTCTTGTCGGTGTTCCTGCCTCCCAGTCTGAGGAACACGATCAACCCTGGGGGGGGGGAAAGTTCTTCCTGAAGGGCCGCCGGCATCCTCGATCATTTCTCTGCCTCACCAAGCAGTCCCAAAGTGATGAACGCAAGTTTGGTTCTCGAAGGAGGCCCCCATTTTGCACCTTTCAATCTCCAGTCTAAGATGGCTACAATTATTCGTATGGTGACCAAAATCCCCATGATGTTCACATAATCTGTTTGTAGCTCTTTTGGTAGCTACGACTCACCAAATCTATTGAGTGGCAGAGGTGCTCGAAAGACCCCTCGATGAATACTCCAAATCTCCGCTTGAGAGCGTCGCATGGGCGTGCTTTTGTCAAAACTTCCTCTCGATGGCTCCATTGGTCTTTTACTTTGATCTCCATATTTTACTTGCTTAGCCATCATACCTTCCCTCATTTTCCTTATAGCTTCCTAAACTTTCAAGTGTTGTCCCACCACTTCTTGAAGCTGTTGAAGAGTTTTTGGGGTTTTGGCCGTTAACTTCCTGTATAATTCCAAATCTTCCATCCCCAACAAATATCCCTGTATCACCTCATTTTCTGTTCCTTCGACCACCCCTAAGCTCTCATCGACATAACTGCGGTAAAAGGCTACCGTGGACTCCCCATGTTTCTGTTTTATTTGATACAACTCCGTCAATGTTTTTATAAAATTTTTCTTTTGGCAATACTGACTTAACTACGCTCGGCTGGAATCTTGGTATGACCGTAGGGATCCTCTCGGTAGCTTATTAAACCATCACAAGCCTTTCCTTAAAGGTACCTATGAGCTTGCACGTTATATTCTCATAGAAATATCGAGAATTCATCAGGCTTAAAAAGCTCTGAATGAACTCCTAACAGTCTGAATCTCCTTCATAAGTTGGAGTCCTTCAGGGTGCTTTGTATCAGCTGGCCACCGGCACATGGTTATCACCACGTCAAAAGGGGATCCAACCAACTATCCCACCAGCCCTATCAACCTTTCAAGCTTTCTTCAAAGTGTATCACCAGTTTCTCCATCAGAGAGGTCCCTGTTTGGGTTCTGGTTTTGTCGAGGATCTTCATATGGGAACATATACGTTGGGGAAGTTGCAAAGCACTTGAGATAAGGCCCAACTCCAGAACATCCAGGATATCTGAGAGACACAAGTCTTCTATTGTAACAATCATACCCCCTATGACCAACCATCGCAGGGTCCATCTGACCTTTGGCTCATTGCAACGAAACCATCCATGTTAGCTCGTTTCCCGTAAGCATGGGCACACCTTGCATCGAATAGTGCCCATGCATCCTCTCAGGGAATGAGGATTGCGGCTTTGGTTGGAAAACTTCCTGGTGCCCGAAGTAAGGACCCCCATCACCCGGCTCGCAAGAGGCAGAGCTCTTACATGTTCCCAAGTTATCGACGGTACTGCAGCTCACGACTACCCTGGACCTATCATTGGGGAGACAACCTGATAACCCGCTGCCATCAACACTTGTGAGATCTGCTCCAAACCCAACTATTGGCTCGCTGTTATTTCTGCCATGCTCCTATTTTCCCTAATCCTCCCTTCACAAGCCTTGATGTGAGAGTCATCAGAACACTCAGTGAGGTGACCATCGTTACCCCATGGCACCTGAGGGGGGATCTCAGGAGCCGTGACACCAATCCCTGGTTCGATACTTCCTTTCTTTCGTCCGTCCACGAGGCTATAAAAAGAGAGAAAGGGGTGGCTATCTAGCGGGAGTCGTTTCGGTTGTATGCCACGGGGTCCCTATGGACAAGGGGACAAGTAAATCATACCTCCAGATCTCTAGATACATCCACAATGCATGGTTGCTCAACGGGGACCAGGCCAGGATTCACCAATACCTCCACCGGATTCGTACCCATACTTTGCACCGTCGGGGTGGTGGCCATCTTCCCGTATTGTGACTGTATTTTGTTTCCGGTGCCCGTGCCTTTACTCCTTAACCGCTCACTCCTTTGGGTCGTAGCCGTGGAAGTGGACATTCACCAACAGATCTATATCTAACTTCTTTTTGGGTCCCACTGGACGTGCCAACTTGGTGCGTCTCTTCACCCGATCAGAAGCCCACCGTTGATCTGCTAGCAACGATCCACCGCCTGCAAAAAAATGGACCTCGGATTGTTTTAGGGAGAGAAACTCCGATGATAAAGTCAATATCTCGCTGGATGATCGATCAACAGTGCATAATCTAAAAGTGATGATGTACCTTCCTATTTATACCCTATCAACCCTAATTGTGGTTTCCTAATTCTTAAACTTCCTCTTTCCTTATTGAGAGGCCTAATAAGGCTCCTTGATGTAAGACCTTAATGGGCCTCCCTTCATCCTTTCTATGGGTTGGGCTGATGGTCCAACGAGATCTTGACCTCACCCACCATTACTCACTTTGCCTTATTTCAAACTGCAAATTAACTATTGATTTAGGCAAAACATCATAAATAAGACCATAAAATGTAATTGGTGTATAAGCACAAATATTATTGAGTGGTACCTTGTAAATTCATTAAAACATATATTTTCAAGAAATTAATTTTTCACAAGTTTTAATTATCCTTGATGAAAGAGAACTCAACATTTATCGAGCCAACCAATGAAAGCCAAAGTGTACAATTTAAAATAAAATATGAGAGTAATGGAATAGTGGAAACTTACCACTCCCTCTGTCTATGCATAGGAGAAAGAGAGTCTCAAAATTGTAAAGCCTACAAAATGTCTATTTTGCCCTTCTATCGTCTCCCTTCAACAATACCCACTAGCCACCACTAGCCACCTAACACCACTAAGTCTAACCATCACCAATAACACAATGGAAACTTTAATTTACATCAAATCAGAGCTAGCAAACAAATTAATACAGCTCCTTCATTCTTTGAATTCTAGGACCAAATTTAAATAAATCTTTACAGATTACAATCACCGTGTCTTCTTCCTCATCACCGTCGCCTCCGCTGTGAACCTCCACCTCCGCCTTCGCCTTCGCGTCAATGTCTACACATCTGCCCGTGTTTTCACCGTCTTCCTCGACCTCTGCATCGTTACCATCCTCTGTATCGTCACCATCCTCACCTCTGCCTCTGCATCACCGTCTTCACCTCTGTTATTGCCTTGATTTGTCGTCTCTTCGTTGTGGGTGTGAGCCTCATTGCCATGAATTTTGAAAGGAGAGCATTGTGGAGGCAAAAGATTCACGACGAGGATAAGATATTGGGCGGAAAGGAAATGAATGAAAGGATTGGATATTAGGTGGATAATAGGTGTCATCGCTGCTGATGCTCAGGAAGAATTGGCTGCTTTAAAGCTCCAGCTAGAAAAACACCTGGATATGGAGGAAGCACGATAAAAACAATGAGCAAAACAACACTGGTTAGAGAAATGAGACAGAAATACAGGTTTCTTCCATTCTTTTGCAAATAACGAAAAAGAAAAAACACCATCCATGGGTTGAAAAACCAGCATGACCAATGGTGCACTAATGAAAGGGATATGGAAACTATTATCTCATAACACTTTCGAATACTTTTTGAAAGCTCACACCCGTCTCCAATAGCTGTTGACCACTTGGCAGATTTAATCCCACCAAAAGTATCTTTTGCAATGAATACTAAACTGACAAGACCATATACTACAACAGAGGTACATGCAGCATTGAAGAGCATGGCCCCAAACAAATCTCTAGGTCCTGATGGTATGCCACCATCTTTCTTCCAACAATACTGGGACATTGTTGGACCAAAAGTCGCCCGTGAGGCACTGCTATATCTGAATGATGGAAAATCTATGAGCTCGCTAATTTCGGCCTATCAGTTTATGCAATGTGATATACCGAATAATTTCAAAATGCATAGCGAATAGGTTAACAGTGGTACTTGATAAAGTGATTTCAAGTCACCAAAGAGCTTTTGTAAAAAATAGACTGATCTCAGATAACATCATCAAGCTCATGAAGCGCACCATTATATTAAGAGACGAACCACATGCCAGAAGGGACACATGTCTATCAAACTGGACATGAGCAAAGCATTCAATCGGATTGAATGGAACTTCCTACTGAGGGTACTAGAAAAATGGGGCCAGTCTTTATACGCTTGATTGAAAGTTGCATCTCGACAGTGCATTTCTCTTTCATGCTAAATGGAAAGTGTTTTGGAAACATTACACCCACTAGAGGACTGAGACAGGGGGACCCACTTTCTCCATTTTTATTCATTATTTGTAGTGAGGTGTTTTCACAAATGGTTCAAACGAGGGTAAGGGAGCAGAGGCTGCATGGTTTACAGATTGCTAGGAAAGTACCAGCTCTGTCACATCTCCTGTTTGCGGACGATACACTTATTCTCAGCGAGGCAACAAATCAGGAAGCAGTGACACTACAAGATATTCTACAATTATATGAGGAGGCCTCGGGACAAAAGATCAATTTAAGCAAATCTTCAATCATGTTCAACCCAAACATTGGGGACTAAATAAAAGCCCACATTCTAAATACACTCTAAATAACAGAAGCAATCAACCATGAAAAATACTTAGGACTCCCTATAGTGTTTGGAAGAGCCAAAGCAAGTGCACTTGAGGGAATAATAGACAGAATCTAAACAAAGATTGGCAGTTGGGAAAACAAACAATTATCTAAAGGCGGAAAGGAAGTGCTCATCAAATTGGTCCTACAGGCTATACCCACTTATACCATGTCATGATTTATGCTACCAGACAAGCTTATCGAAACAATTTATAGACTATGCAGTAGATATTGGTGGGGAAGCAAAACCCATAATAGGAAGATTCACTGGTCCACATGGACGAAGCTGTGCTCTCCCAAGAGTATGAGAAGATTAGGATTCAAAGAATTGAGGACTTTCAACACAGCGCTGCTAGCAAAACAGGCGTGGCGTCTACTAGTCAAACCAAACTCCCCTGTTACAAAGATTCTAAAGGCCAAGTACTTTCCATCGGGAACTTTTTTAGAAGCAAAGTTAGGGTGGGACCTATATTATGCTTGGAGATCCATTCTAGAAGGGAGGAAACTATTGTCCAAAGGAATTCAAAAGCGAATTAGAACCGGAAGGAATACAAGCATAAAAAATGGCCTCTGGCTCCCAAGACTAGGAAACCAAAGACCCACGTCTTTGCCAGCCAAGTTCCCAGCAGATCAAAAAGTTTCACATCTTATGACTGACAACGGGACTGACTGGAATGTAGAAGCTGTTAGAAGTACTTTCAATTGGGAGGAGTCAAATATCATTCTATCTTTACCAAGGAACATGAGTGTTTAGGCCAGGGATTGATGGTATGGCACCCTACAGTTGACGGTAAATACACGGTCAAATCTGGATATAATCTAGAACTTAACTCGTCCACTCTTGCAATTACAGGTAACATGGCGTCAAGCAGCTCAGGTCCCTCTCCACATTGGAAGAAGATATGGAACTTATCGGCTCAGCCAAAAGTAAAACACTTCCTGTGGCGACTATGTAGAAATCATTTGCCATCGGCAATCAATCTGCTTCAAAGGCACATGCCAGCTGAACCTTGCTGCCTTAGTTGCTCTATGGATGATATCTCCATTGAACACATATTCTTCCACTGCCCTGTAGCGCACCAATTATGGTTTGCAGCTGAACAGCATAAGAAGATTTTCCACTTCCAACAACAAAGCGCAAGCTTATGGGTCCAAGACTTATTATTGGAATTAGAGCCAAGGGACATGGCATTTGTTGCAACCCTATTATCACAACTTTGGTACCACATAAATAAGCTTCTCCATGTCTTAGATGGTACATATGTTCTCCAGTTGGAACCTGGATTTATGGAGAATCACAGCACCTTCCAATAATGCATACAGTTAAACACGCCGAAGCTATGTCTCTAAGAGCAGGGATGCTTACAGCTCTGCAAAGAGGTATACAGATAAGCCGTATTCAAGGTGTCGCACAGGTCGTCATAAGGGCAATCAAGAACCATACTGAAGATCTGTCAGATTTTGGCCTAATTATTGATGACATAGTCAACCTAGCAACTAGGCATATGCACCCAGAACCATTCTGGTTTAGACGACAACACAACACTGTAGCGCACTCTTTAGCTCAACATGCTAAAAATATTGTAGAGTCTATCTCTAGATGAGAGCACATCCCACACTTTGTACAACACCTTTTCAATGAATGAAATCAAAGTTTTATTTAAAAAAAAGGTGGATAATAGGTTAGGGTTTCAATTTAAGCCGACTGAGCCTAAATAAAAGAGGGTATTATGGTCTTCTGACCATTAATATTTAGTGTTATGTTTCTAAATTTGGAAGTGTACAGTTTATGATGAGACAAATTAAAAAGGAAAGTGTGCAGCTTATACTGGAACGAAGGGAGTAACAATATTAAAAGTGGCGTGATAGACGTTATTACTTTTTATCAATTCTAAAGTTTGGAACACTTTTCATTTTTCGTATGTTTTTAAAGATCTTCAACTTTTTTTATGGTAAAGATGAACTATTCTCAAATACTATTAATTTTTTACTCTCTTTACTTAATTTTCTTCATGTATTTCAAACTAAAAGAAACAACCTAAAACTGGGAAGGCTGAGGGAGTACTCCCTCCGTTTTATTATATTTGACACCATTGTTTTAGGTGTTATTATTTTTGCAAGTTAAATGCGTGGAGAGAATTGAATGAAGAGAATAAAAAGTTCATCGATTGGTTAAAAATGATTCACTTTTTGCTTGTAAGGAAATGTACCAATATTGACAAAACATACAAGAATATATACCAGTAAGTACATCAAACATAAGAAAATACATGGAGTATTACTATTATTCCAAATTGCTGACCGGCAACTAATAGCATAAATACGTGGTGTGTCCATAGTTTATTTCAGATTGGTGCTTGAGAAAGAAAAACAAATAAAACAGTAGTAGTCGAACATAGAAGTAGTACGTGATCCCAAGGTTTCTCGCAAGTTATCTGCATCTCTCTAACAAACAAATTAGAGCTCACCATTTTTCTGTGATCGACTCTGTAGTTTTCTAGTATTTTTCGTGACCAAAGGCAGCTGTTCTAATGTAAATCTCTCTCTCTCACACACACACAAACACACAGTCACACACTTGATCATTCTACTTCGACTCTGTCCCCAAATTTGAATGCTGCTCTGTTTGCTTGTCGGAGAAGAAACTCTGAATTACCTCGGAAAAACACAGCGGTTTTCTCTCTTTTACTCTCCTCTGCATTTTCATCATTTACGCTGCCCTGAGTTTTTCGTTGTAGATTTACACACGGAGAAAGTTTTCTGTTGTTAATTATGTGCGTTTGCGCTGTGGCAATGAGCATTACGTCACGAACTGTGATTTTTCGGTGAATAATTTGAAAGCGAATTTCAATTTTCTGTTTCCTAAATGCTTCAATCTTTTGATTCTTCTTGACAGATTAATTTTGCCAGTTGCGGCTCTTCAGAAATTGCAGTTCAGCCGCTGAAAGATGGTAAGATCCGCTAGAATTTGTGTCTGAATTCATACTCTTTGATTCCGCAATCTGAAACTTTTCGTTTGGAATTTGGAGTGCTTTAATTCTTCTATTTGTTCTTTAAGGAGAAGAACTGAAAAACGTAATTCATGCCCTGTTTTTGTGTCGAAACATATTTTTGTGTCTTTTTTGTGCTAGTGTGTGTCAGTGTGTCTGAGAGAGAGAATTCAGGTTGACTGTTGATTTTTGGTGTTATTTATGTCAATTTGCTTAATCTCTGAACAATATTGGTTGATAGTTATCTTTTTGCCATCAGTATTTTGCAAGTGCTGCATTTATCCAACAAATTGCTCCGTAAGTTCATGATGTTAACAGAAGTTTCTTTGCCATAGAATAGAAGTGGTTGCTGAGGCTAGAGAAGCTTGTTTAAGGTTTTTACTACGGAAATGTTAATGAATCTATGTTACATTATCTTAGGAATTAAAGGAGGTTCTTCATTCTCGTATGGTAAAGGAAGATTCAAGCGACGAGAGTCTCAACATCGACTGGACATCTGAAGACGAGAATGAAGTCGAAACTGCATCTACAATGCATCCGGACCATACTGTTGATCCTGGACCGGTTACATTATACTCACCTTCATTCTTAGTGGACTTAATGATAAACTGAATCTGTACTAATCTATTGGTATTTTTTTTCTTACAGCCATGTTCTTCTGGTACCTTAATCAGCTCAAAAGCTATTGATGAATTTCTGAATATGGGATTTTCTGTGGATATGGTTGAAAAGGCGTTGAAGGAGCGTGGTAAACCCGGCCGCTTTGGTTTTGTTGCGTCTACATTTATTCATTCCTTTCTGTTATGTGATTCTGATCTCGTTACATCATTTCGTTAGGTTTGCATGATAAGGAAGCAGTCATAGACGCTCTTTTGACATACTCAGTGAGAAGCTTTTTAGTTTTTGCTGCCTATGAACTCATATTCTGAACTCAGTAGTTTTCTTAGTGATTGCAATGATTTCCGTATCACAGAGCATTGAGAATTCTCCAGATTCAGAGGATGATTTTATCGTCGATGTTCAATCTGATGATGAAGAAAAAGATGGTGATTCTTCATCGGACAGCTTCTCTATTGAAGATCAATCCTATGTTCATAAGGTGTTTTTCTATCCCTTTTGTTGTTTGCTGTATTTTCTTTTCCTACATTCCATGCAAGATTGGAAAGGATTTAATCTCTGCAGAAAATTACTTAAGACTCACATTCAGGTTCTTGAAATGAAAAATGCAACATTATTTTCCTTCAGGAATGCCTGGATTCAACTCTGGAAAAGGATCTTATTGTGTCAGTTCTGGTCGAAATGGGCTACCAAGCTGAATGTGCTTCCGCCATTATTGATAGATTTGGTTTGCTCTCTGCCTTAACATTCTGTGTCTTGCAAATGTGTTAGAAATGAAGTCAATCATCTTATGTTGTTTCAAACCATGTCTGGTATCAGGTATAGAAACTCCAATGGTGGATCTCATTGATATGATGGATGCTGCTGCAATGGCAGGAGATGATGACATTTTTTCGCTCGAATGTTTTGGCAAAAAGGGCCTCATATATGAATCAAAGAAAAGGGTAAGGATTGCTTGTTTACTTCCCTGGTGTAAAGCATGAAGCAAATGTTGATATCAGATGTATTCTCTTCTATTTTGTGAAGTGTTATCTATCAGACAACAAGAGGAAACTACATGTAGTTGAGGAGTTGAAGATCAAAAGACAAAAAGTCTTGAGTAGAAATGGAAGGTTACTCGAGAAACAGCCGATGGTCCATGAAGATTATGTTGATGAGAGATTGCGTTTACCAGATCCAATGATAGGATTCGGAGTTCCTAATAATCATCCTGTCCTAACTGACAGAAAGATCCCGAATGAAGCGAAAGGCCGGCCATACTTCTACTATGAAAATGTGGCGCGTACTCCAAAAGGTGTTTGGGCTACAATGGCAAGGTTCCTGTATGGTATCTGGCCTGAGTTTGTTGATTCAAAACACTTAAGTGCAGCATGCAGAAAAAGAGGCTACATTCATAACCTTCCGGTCAACAACCGGTTCCAAGTTTTGCCAATGTCTCCCAGAACCATTCACGAGGCACTTCCTCAGACAAAGGAGCATTGGCCCTCATGGGACACAAGAACTCAGTTCAACTGTATTCTAACCTGTGTTGCATCGGCCACGATGACTGATGCGGTCAAGATTGCAGTCGATAAACCAGGTGGACCTTCAGCAGTTGACAAAGTTTCCATCCTTAAACTGTGTAAGAGGTGGAACTTGATATGGGTTGGCAAGAACAAAGTTGCACCTCTTGAACCTGATGAAATAGAGAGGATCATGGGATTCCCCGAAAGCCACACCCGGGGAGGAGGAATGAGTCAGACAAAAAGGTATAGAGTCCTAGGAAACACTTTTCAGGTAAGCATTTTATAATTCTTGGAAAGCTGTTTAGTTTGCATGGTTCTTGTTGTAATGAACTGATACATTTGCTTTCGTGCGCTTTTGAACTAACCTTAATTACATGAAATCATCTATCGCGTATCGTCAGGTGGATACAGTTGCCTATCATCTGTCTGTGCTGAAGAACATCTTCCCTGATGGCCTCAATGTGTTGTCCCTCTTTTCTGGCATTGGTGGAGCTGAAGTTGCATTGCACAGGCTCGGAATTGCGCTCAAGAATGTGGTATCCATTGAGAAATCTGAAGCTTGCAGACAAATCCTCCAAGATTGGTGGCATCAGACGAATCAGCAAGGCAACCTAATACACTTCAACGATATCGAACTGGTCACTCTCCAACAACTGCAGACATGGGTGTACGACCTGGGAGGTTTTGATCTGATCATAGGTGGGAGTCCATGTAACAACCTTGCTGGAGTCAACAGGTATTCAAGGACCGGGCTTGAAGGTGAAGATTCGGTCTTGTTCTACGACTACTACAGAATAGTCCTTGCAGTTAGATCATTGATGAAGTGCTGAGATGATCGATTTCGTGTTTCTTCCCTTGCTTCTGATTCAGAAAACGAGACTAGTTTTTGATCATCTTTAACTTCAATGATATTTGTTTAGGTTGGTCATTTTCATCATTTCTACCTAGTACTAACAATTTGGTTTTAGCATCTTAATACTGAGAATGTATAGCTCTTCTAACACTTGGTATGAGGTAGTTTTGTTCTGAATCTTCTGATAGCTTCAAATCAGAACAATTTTCTGTTAAAAGGATAGTAGTACACTAGTATCAGTATGCATATTCTTGGTGAAATTCTATATTACGCACCAAATTTTACTAAATCATGCCCTATATTTGTACTTTTAAAATATTATGTGTATTCTAAATTAATTTGAAAGAATAAAGAAATTTAATATTTAATAATAATTTCTAAAATCCATAAATGTAAGACATTTTGACTATACAATCCCGACAGTTTTCAGGCTAATTTTCGGCTGGTTTCGGGCCATTTGGACTGGTGGCGGGCCGAACATAATCTGGCTATTTTCCAACGACACTTCTGACATTATTAAATGAAAATTTTGGTGAAAAATCTGGGCAAAATGGTAGTGATTGGGTTGATTTTACCACGTGTTTTGAGTTGTTATTGAGCTGAAATGTTGATTAATCCTGAGAAATTTTTGTCATTTGGAATCTTATTGCAGTATAGAGATTTAGAAGGTGAATTGTTATGTTGTTGCAGTTTGTGGTCGGTATGCCCATACCGTCAAATATTCCGGAAATGTGAGAGTAGTAGTCATTTGTGCTTGGGGATGGAAGATAGAAGAAGATGGAAATGTTGGAAAAAAACATACGATGGAGATTATTTTGGTGAAAAATGCCAAGTCAAAATGCAGTTGGATTAGATTCTGAATTGATTTGAAAACTCCTAAATTTTAGGAGAAGATGTTCTACCTCTTCGAATTTTAAACAGATAAGGAAAGATATATTTTATGAGAAAGAATTTTTCATCACGCATCAAAACCCTCTCTTCATATCGGCCGCCGCACTCCTCCTCCTAAAATCCTATATTTCTTTTAGTCTTCTTTACCCCATTTTGCCACTATGTGGGGAGATGAGGAAACAACAATTTATTTTAATTGATGTTCTTGTGTTATTGAATAAGTGTGGAGTTTTCTCCATACATTCGTTTTATTTTTGACCTAATCAATTATATCGTTTTATTCATGATAATAACTCAATTTAGTTGTCTGGGTAGATGTATTTTCTCGATCTGGTTCTACAAAACGTGTGTTTGTGATTTTCTTTGTGTTTTCCTTTTGGGGTTCAAATTATTTGGATTTGTCGATTTGTGTTTTCCAAGGTGTAGTAAATCTCCATACATTTTTGGTTTTACATTTGTACGCAAACAACATTTGCACGCAGACAGTCTTTTCGCGCATAACAGTATTTGACGTTTGGAGCTCTTTCATCATTCTACTTAGATAATCTTCATTATTTCTTTTTATGCTTTTGAAAATTAATTTAATTATGCCTTCTCGCTAAATTCATGTTCTCTGGTAAAGATCAAGGAAGTACTTACATCAATTCTCGTGAGATCTAATTAGCTTTTATTCTTTAATTGCATGCTAGCATCTATTGTTCTTGATCGTAATGTTTATGATTGATTTCATGTTATTGAGCAGTGTACAATATTTGATAGCATGTTGGTTAATTTAGTACCAATTGAACCAATCATCCGTAATTGTGATTTAAGTTCAATCGGTGGTAGGGAACAACAATCTTAATTTAACAATCATGCGTCAGAATTTGTTGGTTATGAATTCAGCCTTTCTCATTTTAAATTCGGCTACCATTATAATTCCATAGAGCGTCTCTTAGGATATATGTTAGTTAGAGAAATAGTTAGTGAAACATCCTCCAAATTATCGACAAGGTAAGGAAAGATTGGTTGCTTGTAACTATAACCAATTTTTTATTTGCATGCATTTAAAGTCATATTTGCATCGGTGATCGAGATAGAAAGTCAGTACGGAAATAATCGGAACTGGAATTTTCTCATCATAGTTGAATCTTTTTGCAATCCGTAACAATTTCTCATTCTCGTTTTCCCTCAATTTTTAGTTTTTCTTATTCAGTAGCCTCATCTCGTTATCTTGGTTACAAATTCACAGAATAAAGATTAAGGAAAAAGTCACACCAATATCTTGAGAAACGAACTTGCTCATAGCTATACTGGTCGGTACGCCCACACCGACATCAGAATCCTGGAGTAAAAAATTTGGCTTAGAACTCGATTTATTTTTGGTGCAAAATGTCACATCAAATTTTGGCACCGTTACCGGGGATTGGTTTTAAACAGTATTTTTTTCTTTAATTTTTCTCACCTTTTTTGTTTATGCCTCATTTTCTCATACAGGAGAATTAATCTTTACTCCAGAGACTGAGAAACTTGCACGAAATTAAACGAAGCAGAGAAAATTCTTGAAGGGATCTTCCTCATCTGAGTCAACTGCGAACGAAAATCAATTCAACATGACTGATGAACAAAGACGCGAGGATGAACCACCAGCTCAGCGAATAAGAGACATGTGACGTTATAGACACAACCACCCTTTGTCGTTGTCCTTCCCGACATTAACCGCAACATGTTTCATACAAGTATAACCTAAATTCAATTATATGCCAGGCGAGAGTGCCCATAATCATCTTGATGAATTTGACCTCGTATGCGCAACTCTTCGACCACAAGGTTTTTCGAAGGATTATATTAGACTACGTGAATGAATTTTTGAACTCCCACCCAGTTAATTCGAACTTGGAAACATTTGGAGGAGAAATGTTTACAAAAGTTTTTTTCCCAAGTCTAAAGTAGCGAATTTGAGATCTGCAATAAGTGGTATTGAACAAAACAGGGGAGAAAGTTTTGCAAGTTACTGGTTTAATCAATTGTGCCACAAGTGTCCTAACCATGGTTTTACTGAATATCAACTCATCACTAATTACTTTTATGGTGGTATGTGATCTATTGACAGGAAGATTTTTTTATACAGCTTGTGGAGGAAATGTCAATACTGGGAGAACCTCCTAAAGGCACCCGTATTTTCACCCCATAGGCACCAGTATTTTGAGAACTTTTATACCGGTGCCTAAGTGACCCGGTGTAAAAGATATAGTTGCATAGGCACCGATAAGTCGTACCGGTGCTAGAATCTATTCCAGCACCGGTGCATTTATCGGTGCCTATGCATGAATTACCGGTGCTAGTAAATAAGTGATCAATTAAAAAACTCCGTCCAGTGAGAATAAACTCACCGGCCGAAATATGAAACCCATAACAAAAAAAAAATAGAAGCTCATGTAAAAAACTAGAAAGTTCATACCACAACCCATAACTTCATTACACCTCTCAATTCATGAAACAAGCTATACCTAAACGTAGATTAACAACATCAATCATCATAACAACTAGAACCTTATTTCCAGAAACCCTAGATAACATCTACGAACCCGAACAGTGAAGGTGAGGTTGGATCTGAGCTGAACCAATAATTTTGGTGGAGCTCGCAACTCCGACCAGTGACCAGAGCGCGACTAGATGGCATTGGGAATGGTGCACCGTGGGGAGATGGAGTCGGAGCTGGTCTGGGAGATGGAGTCGGGGAGGCGTCAAAGCAGAGGAATCAGGGAGATAGAGTCAGAGCTGGTTCGGGAGATAGAGTCGGGGAGGCATTGGCGGAGGCATCAAAGCGGCGTTGTCGGCGGCGGTGGTGGAGAGGGAGAGGTGGTGGAGGAGGAGAGAAAAGATGGAGAGGAGGTAGAGGAGAAGATAATGAGATGGAAATGAGGGTGGGTAGATTAAAGGTTTCAGGGGTAGTATATATAGGCAAATTTTTAACGGTTGAGATTCAATCAACAAAAGAAATCAACGGTTCAGATTAAGGCTTTTTTAAAAGTGTTGAGCATCGGTACCGCCAAAATGTTCATACCAGTGCTTAAGAAATCAAAACGCAACTGCTTAGGGCTGCTTTGAATGGTTTTTTTAAAAACTTGAACCCGAGAGCAAACCTTGGAAATTGTTTCTAAGTGTTGAGCACCGGTATGTGTACCGGTGCCCAAAATTCTCATATCGGTGCCTAAATATACAAAAAGCAGCTGCTTTGAATGATTTTTTTAAAATATTGAACCCGAGAGCAAACCTAAGAATTTTTTTCTAAGTATTGAGCACCGGTACACATATCAGTGCCTAAGTACTAATACCGGTGCTCATTCCAAAATTTCAAAATGTCTCTACAAAATTTGGAATGAAAATTCAAAAATTCATTATCCCGCCGTAACATAGCACTGGTATGAATGAAAAAAATGCCGGTGCTAGTATTATTTGATCTCCAAGGTAACTTTTTAATTTTTACTATTAGGTCCATAGAAGAAATTTGGAGGCGGCGAATCACAAAATTGAAGACAACAAAATGCAATCAAATAAGAGATGATTGCGTCTTTAAAAAATTTGAGGTACAATGGGTGAACGGAAGCGCCTCTAACATATTTTTGAAAAATTATGCTATGACCCAAAAAATTGTTACGACATTATACTTCTGTCCAAAATATATGAATTTTGTTATTCTTGCATAAATATAGAAATAGAAAATAAATGATTTTTTTGATGAAATTTTGAAAAGCACTATTACATGTTCTATAGTAATTTAAAGTTGATTACTTAGAAGATAGAAAGGGAAATCAGAAAGAATTATGGACATCTTATTGTGCCAGGTTGTTGATAAACATTTTGTTACGGGCTTGGAAAATACAATGAGGGTGTATAGGGTAGCATCACATTCGAGCGGATTTCAATTTGGAGTTACGAATAAAGTTTTTACTCTTTGCACTTATGTCCCTCCAAGAAAGTTGGAGCCGTCAAATCACGAAATTGATAAAACTAAAATGTAATTCAATAATATATGATCGCAACTGTGTAATTTGGGTATGTATGGGTGAACGGAAGAGTCTTAAAAGTCAACATTGATTGCTTCTATAAACTCTTGGAAAATTATAGCGTGGCCTAAAATTGTGTTACCCCACTACCCATTGCTCCAAAATACATAATTTTTGTTATTATTGCCTAAATATTAATATATAAAAGAAATGATTTTTTTGGTGATTAATTGAAAAATGCTACTATATGTTCCAAAGTAACTTATTGTTGATTACTTGGAAGTTACAAGGTGAAATTGGAAAGGATTATAGATATGTTCTTGTGCTCAATTTTTGATAAATATTCACATTCATGCATGGAAAATACAATGAGAGTGTATAGAATAGGATCACTTTCGAGCGGATTTCAGTTTGGAGTCACGAGTAAAGTTTTTTTCCTTTTGCACTTAGGTCCCTCTAAGAAAGTTGGAGTCATTGAATCACAAAATTGGTGGAACTAAACTGCAATTCAATAATATACAATCGTAACTCTACAATTTGGGAATGTATGGGTGAACAGAAGGGTCTCAAAAGTCAAAATTGATTACTTCTAAAAATTCTTGGAAAATTATACCGTGACCCAAAATTGTATTACTGGTGCTGAATTTATTCATATGCACCCATTTTTTTGTGTATCGGTGCTGAATATGGTTTTGTAGCATCGGCACACTGAATATCGGTGCTGAATTTATTCAGTTTTTTTGTGTATCAGTGCTGAATTTTGGTTTTATAGCACTGATATTTAGTGCATAGGCACCCATTTTTGTGTACCTGTGCTGAATTTTAGTTTTGTAGCACCGGTATTCACTGCATAGGCACTGGTTTTTTGTGTACCGGTGCTGACTTTTGGTTTTTTAGCACCGGTATCACTGACATACCAGAGCCTATGTACCTGTTTTCTAGTAGTGTGTGCTGAATAAAACTGTGGATGAGGAAACTGAGATCATCCTTGATATGGTCACTTATAAATATGATGAAGATGATGATAAGTGTAGACTAGTCAAGGCAGCTAGATCCTTGCATTTGAATGAGAAGTTAGATACCCTCACTTCAATTGTAAAAGATCTAGCCATGAAAAATGCTAGAGGAGTAAAATGCAAATTTTCTCACAAATGGGACACTACACTTATTCAGGCACCACTCTACAAAAATCCTCAAACAGAACGGGTATGTTATGAATCAAAAGATTTCCCTATGAGACTAAGAAAGTGCGACCCATTTTTGAATACACACATCGGGGATGGAGGAACCATCCAAACCTCAGCTGGAGTCAGAAAACTCCATGGATATATGCTCTGGAACAAGCACAAAATGTAACATGTCTCTCAGTCTAAAGAGTATGGCCCAAATCATAGAGTCCATTCAGAAGTGCAACATGTCTCTCAGTCTACATCAGTTGGGATGGTCATCCCGCCTACCCTGAACGCACTCTTCCTTCGATTGAGAAAACACCAAAGTTAGAATTGATGACCTTACCCGAACATCTCATGTATACATTTTTTTTGTGAGTGAGACTTTTGTCATCATTAGTAAGGACCTGAGCATGAAGCAAGAGGATAAACTATAAGACTTTTGAGGATACATAAATCTGCAATAGGACGGATGCTAGCCGACAACAAAGGTATTAGTCCTTCTATTTGTATGCATCACATTTTACTTGGGCATGATAGCAAACATTCTAGAGATCCTAAGAGAAAGTTGAATCCAGTCATTAAAGAAGTTGTGCATAAAGAAATCCTTAAATTGTTAGAATTAGGGATTATCTATCCTAAATCTGATAGTGCTTGGGTGAGTCCAGTGCATGTGGTACCTATGAAGTCTGGGTTTCAATTGGTTAAAAATTATAACAATGAACTAATACCCATAAGACTTCAAACTGGTTGGCGTATGTGTATAGACTATCGAAAGTTGAATAGCCCCACTAGGAAGGACCATTTTCCCCTACCCTTCATTGATGAGATGCTTAAAAATACCGGGCAGAAAATTGTATTTCTATTTTATTGATGGCTATTCTATATATTTTCAAATTTATGTGGCTCATGAAGACCAGGAAAAGACAACTTTTACATGTCCTTTTGGAACCATTGGTTATCGTCGTATGCCATTTGGTCTTTGTAATGCCCCAGGAACATTTCAAAGGTGTATGATGAGTATTTTTTTTGACATGCTTGAAAGTTGTATTGAGATTTTCATGGATGATTTTACCGTGCATGATGACTCGTATGATCAATGTCTTGATAATCTTGAGAGTTTTGCAGCAATGCATTGATACTAAACTTGTTCTGAATTATGAGAAATGTCACTTTATAGTGAGAGAAGGCATTCTACTTGGACATGTGATCTCCAAAAGAGGGATAGAGGTTGATAAGGGTAAACTTGATTCAATTGTTAAGATACCTTATCTTACTAATGTGAAAGAAATTCGTGCTTTCTTAGGTCATGCAAGTTTCTACAGACGTTTCATCAATGGTTTTTCAAAGGTCTCAAAACCCCCAAAAAGGTTGTTGCAGCAAGAAGTGTCATTCAATTTTGATGACAAATGCTACGAAGCTTTCGACCTTTTAAATAAGAAGTTAACTTCAGCCTCCATGATTCAACCACCAAAATGAGGAGAACCATTTGAAATCATATATGATGCGAGTGATTTCGTCATTGAAGATGCGCTTGGGAAAAATAATGGGAAAGAGAGTCATGTCATTTATTATTCCTCAAAAACTCTTAACCTTGCCCAATGCAACTACACAAAAACATAAAAGAGCTTTTAGATATGGTTTTTGCTTGTGAAAAATTTCAATTATATTTGTTTGGTTCTAAAGTTGTTTATTCTGATCATGCAACACTCATATACTTACTCTCGAAGAAGGAATCTAAGCCTAGATTCATACGGTGGATCCTACTACTCCAAGAATTGAACCCGAAGATCAAGGACAAAAAGGGTGCAGAAAATAAAGTGGCGGATTACCTGAAAAGGTTGCAGACGGAATCGGTTGGTATATGCCCATACTAGACGATTTTCTAGATGACATTTATTCACTCTTCAAGGTAAGACCCCTTGGTGTGCTGATTTAGTTAATTTCATAATCGCTGAATTTTTTTTTCTAAAGGCATGGAGATAGCTCGAAAGAATAAATTAAGGAGTCATGAAAAGTACTTTATATGGGATGGTCCGTACCTATGGACGACTTGTTGTGATCAAGTTATTAGACGATGCATCCCTGCAGATGAGGTTCATTCCATCTTAAAATACTGCCATTCCCTTGCTTTTGGTGGCCATTTTTAACCTAGAGAGAAAGCTAGAAAAGTTCTTGATTTTGGTTTTTACTGGGAAACCATTTTCAAGGATGCTTTGTAATTTTGTAAAAGTTGTGATCGCTGCCAACGAACATGTTACATCTTTTTCGGGAATGAAATGCCCCAAACCCCTATTCTAGCATGCGAAAACTTTTATATTTGGAAAATATATTTCATTTCCCGAGCTCTTTGGAAACCTATACATTATATTGACTGTTGATAATGTCTCAAAATGGGTAGAAGCTAAAGCTACCCGGAATAATGATTCAAAAGTGGTTGTAAGTTTTCTTAAGTCTAACATCTTCCATAGGTTTGGTGTACCAAGAGCCATCATCAGTGACTAGGGATCTCATTTCATGAATAAGACTCTTGAATATTTTTTTCAAGAAGTATGAGGTGCATCATCGAGTGACCCCATCCTATCATCCATAAACAAATGGACAAGCTGAAATTTCAAATCAGATAAAGAACATTTTGGAGAAAACGGTGAATCCAAGTAGAAAAGATTGGAGTTCACGACTGGATGAAGCTCTATGGGTGTATCGCAAAGCATATAAGGCATTGGAATGTCCCTGTACAAACTTATATTTGGTAAACAACGTCACTTTCCAGTGGAATTAACTCACAAGGCATATTGGGTTGTCCATCAAGTTTGCATGGATCTGAATGTAGTGGGACAAAAGAGAAGATGTCAGTTGCAAAAGTTAGAGGAATCAAGGCTCGAAGCTTATGATAACGCTTGTTTCTATAAGGAGCGTACCAAGTTTCTCCATGTCAAACACACTAATAGGAAACATTTCGAAGTAGGACAAAAAGTGTTACTTTTCAATGCCGGACTTAAGTTGATGCCGGGGAAGTTTAAGTCAAGATGGATGAAACCTTACAAGGTTATTAATGTTAGTTCTCATGGAATGGTCGAAATTCAAAGTTTAGACACCCATAAAACATTCAAGATGAATGGACAGTTATTGAAGCTATACCACAGGGGGTGGGGGTGGGGGGGTGGATTCTTTCACAGTCGAGGGAATGACACTTTCATTACCCACATCTGCTTGATCTGGACAAGCCAGATAAGTCTAGCATAATACATTAAAGAGATCTCGGGAAAGGCAGTCTGTCCATAAGCTTATGGACAGTCCACTGTACCTTTTACCTTAAATATTGATTTTTAAAAAATTTAAATATTGTATTTTAAAAGCTAAAACAAGTAATAATGTGTATTTGAATGTGAAAATTAAAAAATATAAAATTTTAAAATTTTAAATTTAGTATGTAGTTTAACTAGTATAGTGGATAAGGTAAAAAATACAGTGGCTTATGGACAACCCATCCATCTATTGACTCACTCTATGTTATATAAGGGCGCTACTTTGAAGCAATCCAAGATTTTTTTTCTCTTTATTTATTGACAAAGTCTTGGGAAAGACCATCTTTTCATAGGTATATAGAAAGACAAAGTTGAATTAAATTAAAGATAGGCAAAAAGTTTTAGTTGCAATATTAAAAATTTACTACGCAACGCGCAACAGTTACAAGTTTATGACTGCAATCCAAAATTTTATCTTAATTTCTTCTAATTTGTCATTCAAATTTTGGTGTTTTCATAACTTATAGAAAAAATTGTTTTTCAAGAGATGAACTCTTATTCATTATAAAAAAAATATTAGGAAAATCAAAACTAGAAAAAGAACAATAAAAAAATTCATGCAATTCTTTCAATTGATTTTGACTTGTTTTAATAGTTTTAAATTGCAGGGTTCTAGAAAGATTTTTTAAAGAAGAATGGGGAATCTGAAAACTGTTAAGAATAATGAAATGCTCATTAGCAATAAGCTAGATTTGTGATAATTAATTATATCACTACTTATTTACCAAGGGGGGATACTATGCCATTACCCCCAAATTCTACTATAAATACCCCTTAGATGGCGAAGAAAAAATGCACCTCATTCTCTCATTTTTCACTTCTTCTCATCTTATCTGATTCTCATCGTATCCTCTTCTCATCCTATCATCTTCTCCATCTTATCTTCTTCCCCATTCTCTCCTTCTTACTTCCCATATCAAGCCCTTCACTAATTTCTCAATAAATTAGTGCAAAGTGAGTAAAAATTACAACACGTTATCAACACGATCACTCTCCATCTTCATTGAGTAAGTCATTTTTATAAAAGTTGTAAGAACTTTGCAATAATGAATCAAAGTAGTTGGTATTAAGGATACTAGTCCAAACTTTTCTATTAATTTGTAGATGTTTAGAACATCATATATTAAAACTTGATTATATTTCAACTTCACATAAGTGTCCAACAACCATGACCTAAAGTTTTTCCCTCATCCAGGACACTCTTAATCAGGAATTTTTTATTGACTCAATCTTCAAATAAATCTAAACATACTAGAATGTCTAATAATAATAATAATCAGTCACAGTAGAAATGATGTGATGTATAACAATTAACTTTCTAACTTCATAACACCATATTACTGTACCCAGGGGGTTCTGCCGCCTTATGGTAATGTGATGTGATTTATTTGCTTTCTAACTACATAACACCATATTACTGTACACAGGGGGCTCTGTCGCCTTATGGTAATGTGATGTGATTTGTTTGCTTTCTAACTACATAACACCATATTACTGTACACAGGGGGCTTTGCCGCCTTATGGTAATGTGATGTGATTTATTTACTTTCTAACTACATAACACCATATTACTGTACACAGGGGGCACTGCCGCCTTATGGTAATGTGATGTGATTTATTTACTTTCTAACTACATAACACCATATTACTGTACACAGGGGGCTCTGCCGCCTTATGGTAATGTGATGTAATTTTTTTTACTTTCTAACTACATAACACCATATTACTAAACACATGAGGCTTTGCCACCTTATAGTAAAGTGATGTGATTTATAACTTTCTAAATTACATCTGACTAATCTTTAACTTCTATATTTTAATATTTCTATGATTAATTATGTCTAATATATTTTTCTATTTATCTGATGAAGTTATATTGCTAATCTACTCTTAAAACTTTAACTACAATTAATTAATATAACAGTTATAAATGGTTATGGTCGTGGTCATTGCAACAACGAAATGCTGGAAAAGACTGACAATGAAATGTTGGAAAAGACTCTTTCTACTTTCCACGCATCAAATGTGACCTTGCAATAACAATATCGTGTGCGAGGTTTTAAAAGATATTCTGAGCTGATTGCTTGTCTCCTCATTGCGGAAAAGAATAATGAGTTGCTGATGAAGAATCATCAATCTCGCCCGACTGGCTCAAGAGTGTTTCCTGAAGCAAACACTATTAACTTCGACGAACCTGAATGCAAAAATTATTTTCAAGGTCGAGAGAGAGGTCGAGGTCATGGACGAGGTCGAGGTCGTGGTCGTGGCTACGGACACGATCGAGGTGGTTACAATTTGTCCTATAAGTCCGGTAACTACTACCACAAGAAGCATCAATATGAGAGGAACCATGAAAGTACCCATAAAAGGGGAAAAGACACCAGTTCATCAAAGGGATCTGGAACCTCTTGTTTCAGATGTGGTGGAAAAGGACATTGGTCAAGAGTCTGCAGAGTCCCGAAGCACTTATGCGATCTCTACCAAGAGTCCATAAAAGGAAAGGGGAAGGAGGCAAACTTCAACGAATCCACTCATTTCGAAGCTTCTGATTTCAATGATGATTTCATGGACATAGTTGGTGATTTCACTGAGCAACCAAGTGGTGGAAACTAAAAGAATGGCAGTTGTATTACTATTATTGGGAATGATGCTAGATGGTCCGATGTCTGTTATATATATATAAATGGTTTTATTTGAAGCTTGCTACTTTCAAATTTATTATCTTTCTTACCAATTTTTTTTTTGTTTTTAATTAAGAGGTGAAATGGATAAAGCTAATCGAGAAGCCAATTAAAGGATTAAAAATGAAGAAATGTGCATACTCGATTGTGGAACAACGCACACTATATTAAAGGATAAAAGGTTTTTCTCAAAGGTAAAACCAATGCAGACCATTGTGAATACAATAGCAGGTCCCGTAGATCTAATTGAAGGAGTTGGCGAGGCAAATTTTACATTGCCAAATGGCACAATGTTTACAATAAATAATGCCTTATTTTCGCCAAAGTAAAAAAGGAACTTATTGAGTTTCAATGATATATATTCTCATGGATTTGATACTCAGTCTGTAACTGAAGGTACCATGAAATATATGCTCCTCATTGTGTATAAATCTGGAAGGAAATGCATACTTGAGAAACTACCAATGCTCCATACTAGATTGCATTACACACATATAAATGCAGTAGAATCAAATACGGTAGTGATCAGACCTTCAATATTTATGAAAAGATACATGCATGTTCGAACAAATATGTCCTATATAGCGGTGAACTTAAGGATAATATTGTTTGTCCAGTATTTAATGTGTCACGTTATAAGAAGAAGAGAAATGTGGTTGTCGGTGGAGAGCATGTTGTGCCGGTGAGGAGGTGGGTGCTTTCCAAATGTATATGGTATCTTCCGATTATTCTGAGGCTGAGAAGGTTGTTTAAGAATGAAAAGGATGCAAAGAACTTGACGTGGTGTGTTGATAAGGGAGGTTGTAAAGATGATGTATGATTCAACACCCAACTGGCGCAGACCAGTGGAAGAAATTTGATAAGATGTATTCTCAGTTTGCATCCGAACCTAGGAATTTGAGATTTGCTCTGTGTACTGATGGTATGAACCCATTTGGGAATATGTCCTCGAAACACAGTTCGTGACCTGTTATGCTTGTCATTTACAATCTGTGCATGAAGAGAAAATATGTGTTGATGCCCATCATGAAACAACCTGGAAATGACATAGACACTTATCTTGCCCCTTTGATAGAATAATTGAAGGTGCTTTGGTCAGTTGGCGCCTTAATGTTTGATGGTTTTAGTGGTGAAGAGTTTACATTGAAGGCGATGCTTTTTTGTACAATAAATTATTTCCCGGCATATGGTAACCTCTTCGGGTATGTGGTCAAGGGTCACAAGGCTTTCCCAATTTGTGAGGATGAGACAGATTACATCATTTGAGAAAAGGGCGGAAGACTATTTATTTGGGTCACCTTAAATTCCTGCCGGTGAAGCACAAGTTACGGGATAACGTGGTTGCATTCACTAGTGGGAAAGAGAGAAGAAAGGCACCCAAACCTTTTACAGGTGTAGCTATTCACAACAAGGCCATCCTGGTTCAACTATGATGCGAGGAATTATTGAAAGCTCACATGGCCATTCACTGAAGGACCAGAAGATCCCTCATGGAAAATCTTTTCAATGTAAGGCTTGTTCCCTTGGAAAACTAATCATCAGGCCTTCACCAGGAAAGGTTGAAACAGAATCACTAGCATTTCTTGAACGTATTCAAGGTGTTATATGTGGACCTATCCATTCACCATGTGGACCATTTCGTTACTTCATGGTATTAATAGATGCTTCTAGCAAATGGTCACAAGTATGCCTGTTATCAACTCGAAATATGGCATTTGCCAAATTACTCGCTGAAATAATCAAATTGCGAGCTCAATTTCCTGATCATACGATCAAGAAAATCAGACTAGATAATGCCGGTGAATTCACATCCCAAACTTTCGATGATTATTGTATGTCAGTTGGGATTGTTGTCGAGCATCCTGTTGCTCATGTACACACACAAAATGGTCTGGCTGAATCACTGATCAAACGTCTTCAACTCATTGCTAGACCATTAATAATGAGAACAATGCTCCCTACTTCAGTATGGGGTTATGCAATATTACATGCTGCAGCTTTGATTCACATCAGGCCAAATGCATATCATAAATACTCCCCACTACAACTTACATCAGGCCAAGAACCAAATATATCCCATCTAAGGATTTTTGGCTGCACTGTTTATGTACCTATTGCACCACCGCAAAGAACAAAGATGGGACCACAAAGAAGTCTTGGCATTTATATAGGCTTTGAAAGCCCATCTATTGTTAGATACCTTGAACCCCTAACTGGGAATAGTTGTACAACTCGTTTTGCTGATTGTCATTTTGATGAAGAAAAATTTCCAGCATTAGGGGGAGAAAGAAAACAGCTGGAAAGAAACATTACATGGTTTGTACCAACATTATTGCATCTTGATCCTTATACAAAAGAGTGATGGAAAAGTCTAAAGGATTTTGCATATGCAAGATATATCAAATCAACTTCCTGATACATTTATAGACACAAAGAGAATGACTAAATCTCACATCCCAGCTGAGAATGCTCCTGCTCAAATTGAAATCCCGAAAGGAAAAATTGAAAAAAAAAGTCACTCATGAAATCACGACACGCCTGAAGCGTGGAAGACCACTCGGTTCCAAAGATAAAAATCCTCGTAAAAGAAAAGGATCAGAGAAACAAGATGACCACAAAATGGTGGAACGTATTCCTGTAGAAATACGAAACGAGGAAAATCAAGAAATTTCAATTAATTATGCCAATACAGGCATTAGGTGGAATCGAAATGAGGAAATCAATGATGCACTCTCTTACAATTTGGCATGCGATGTTATGGACGAAAATAATGGAGATCCCGAACCACGGTCTGTTACCGAGTGTAAAAATAGACACGGTTGGACTGAATGGGAAAAGGCCATTGAAGCTGAGTTAGACTCGCTTAACCGGCGCAAAGGTTTTGAGCCTATAGTGCTCACCCCTGAAGATGTGAGGCCCGTTGGATATAAATGGGTATTTGTGTGAAAAAGAAATGAGAAAAATGAGATTGTGATATACAAGGCTAGACTCGTTGCTCAAGGTTTTTCTCAAAGGCCCGGAATTGATTTTGAGGAAACATATTCCCCAGTCATGGATGGAATTACATTCAGATTCCTTATCAGTCTGACAGTTCATGAGAAACTTAATATGCACCTTATGGATGTTACCGCATACTTATACGGATCACTTGATGCTGAAATTTATATGAGGATCCCTGAAGGATTCAAAATACATGAAGCATTAAGTTCAAAACCTAGAGAAATATATTCAATCAAATTACAAAGATCTTTATATGGGTTAAAGCAATCCGGACGCATGTGGTACAACCGACTAAACGAATATCTGTTACAAAAGGAGTATGTCAATGACCCTCTTTGTCCCTGTGTTTTTATCAAGAAAACAACATTCGGGTGTGTGATTATTGCTGTCTATGTTGATGATTTAAATATCATTGGGACCAATGAAGAGATTCTGGAAGTAATATCTTACTTAAAGAAGGAGTTCGAAATGAAAGACCTTGGGAAAACAAAATATTGTCTTGGCTTGAAAATTGAGCACTTGCAAAGTGGGATACTTGTGCATCAATCAAATTACACGAAAAAGGTATTAAAGAGATTCAATATGGATAAATCAAATCCATTGAGTACCCCAATGGTTGTAAGATCCCTTAATTTGGAAAAGGATCCATTTCGTCCATGTGAGAAATCTGAACAGGTTCTTGGTCCAGAAGTACTATATTTTAGTGCAATTGGTGCACTTATGTATCTCACTAGTTGTACTCGACCGGATATAGCTTTTGCTGTTAATTTATTAGCGAGGTTCAGTTCATCTCCTACTAAAAGGCACTGGAACGGAATCAAACATGTGTTTCGTTACCTTCAAGGAATAATTGATCTGGGATTATTTTATTCCAACACCACGGAACCAGTTTTGGTTGGCTATGCAGATGCAGGTTACCAGTCAGATCCACACAAAAGGAGATCTCAAACTGGGTATGTTTTTACTTGCAGAGGGACTGCGATTTCTTGGCGTTCACAGAAACAAACACTCACTACAACATCATCAAATCATGCTGAGGTTATCGCATTGCACGAAGCAAGTCGAGAATGTGTGTGGTTGAGGTCCATGATGCGACATATCAGAACCACAAGTGGTCTCCTATCAAATGAAAATCCCATCACACTTTATGAAGATAATGCCGCGTGTGTTTATCAAATGAAAGAAGGGTACATCAAAAGCAACAGAACAAAGCACATTTCTCCGAAGTTCTTTTCATTTACTCAAGAGCTGGAAGAGAGTAATATTATCAACATCCAATATATCTGTTCCTGTGAAAATGCAGCAGATCTCCTCACAAAGGCTCTCCCCACTTCAGTATTCAGAAAACATGTTCATGACATTGGAATGCGAAGACTATGAAATTTATGAAGAAATTAGTAATTCCAACATGGGGGGAGCTATACGTGGCTGCACTCTTTTTCACATACTATGGTTTTTATCCCACTGGGTTTTTCCAAGTAAGGTTTTTAATGAGGCAGCATGAAAACATAATTATTGAAATGAGCATTCCAGGGGAAGTGTTAAGAATAATGAAATGCTCATTAGCAATAAGCTAGATTTGTGATAATTAATTATATCACTACTTATTTACCAAGGGGGGATACTATGCCATTACCCCCAAATTCTACTATAAATACCCCTTAGAGGATGAAGAAAAAATGCACCTCATTCTCTCATTTCTCACTTTTTCTTTTCTTATCTTCTTCTCATCTTATCCTCTTCTCATCCTATCATCTTCTCCATCTTATCTTCTTCCCCATTCTCTCCTTCTTACTTCCCATATCAAGCCCTTCACTAATTTCTCAATAAATTAGTGCAAAGTGAGTAAAAATTACAACAAAAATAAGAATTTCATAATTGGGTGAAGATTTTTACAAGAAGGACAAATTGAGAGGGCTTTTTTGCAATTTCCAAAGTCGCTAAACTCTACACCAAACCAAACCCAATTCAGATTTCGTTCTCCTCTTCCTTTAGGCAACCTACCGTTTCTCTACTTCCAGCCACAGTCTCCACCGTCTGGCACAAATTTTTGACGAGCCCAACCCTAGCGCCGCTTCTTTCAGCCACCCCTCAGTCCCCTCAGGTGAAGCTCCATCGGTGACCAGCTGGGATCAGTCCGAGTGGAGCTGCACCACCTTTCTCCGTCGAGAAGACCTCAACTTCGGTGACATCAATTACGTGCCCAATCACCCCATCTATTAAGGAATTAGAATATTACTTGTAATTGTAATTATATTCTATTACATTTTCCTAACTTGTATAGGTATGTTGTACCACTATATAATGTATTATGAGTTCATGAATAAAGACAGATCATTAACCTTATTTTCTATATGGTATCAGAGCCTAAAATCCTGAAACCTTAAAGAAAATTTTCCTGCCATTACCGAGCTCTATTGCCACCGCCTCAGCCGCGTGTCTTTCTCACGCACCGCCTCAGCCGCGTGTCTTTCTCACGCACCACCGTCTCAGCCGTACGTAAGCTCTTTTTTTGCTGCTTGCTGATTGCCACGCTGTCGTCCGGTAGCGGTGATCCGTCAGCCATCTGATCCGATCGAGTGTCGCTTGACACGTGCCGATCCCATGCCTCATGCACCATTGCTGTCTACTTCACGCACCTCCGTGTCTTGCTCATCCGATCCATCGTTGGTTATTGTACCCACTACTGATCTATACCTTATTTTACACTATGTCTAACTCAGAAAGAAATTCCGAAGAACGGGCCCATCTTGATGCTACTCCTGAGGTTCCGAAGCTTCAGGATATGAGTGGTTATAATGTGATTGCGACTTTACTGAAGCTGTTGCAATTGCAGTCTGGCCCTCAGACTATTGTACCTATTGGTCATGTTGGCTGATCCTGATCCTTACTTTATTGGCTCTGGCGATGGTCCAGGTTTACAACTTATATCGAACATGCTGAAAGGTCAAGAAAATTACATTGAATGGTCTGACGCGATGTGCCGCACATTCCTTGCCAAGAACAAGATTGGGTTCATTGATGGATTCATTACCAAACCCCATGATGGTCATCCTGATGTTGCTGATTAGCCTGGGGTTAATGCTACTCTTGTCTGCTGGATCTTGCAAACGCTACATCCGGTGTTGAGATCTTCTATAAGCTCGTTTGCCACAGTTAAGGAATTGTGGGATGACCTGAAGGCATGATTTATTCTTGGCGATGGTATGAAAGTTTTGCAAATGCAAGAGGCTATTCAGAATTGCTGGCAGAATGGTTAGCCCATCGACATTTACTTTGACAAACTGAAGAAGTTTTTTGGAGATTATCACTGCATACGGCCTCCCCTAGTTTGTGACTGTGAAGAAAGAAAGGCACTGTGCCATTGTAATATTTTTTCAAGAGTCTTCCGAGACAGAGAGAGAGAGAGAAGGATTTGATCTACCAATTCATTTCTGGCCTCGACGAAGGCTTTCACACCTTCCGTTCACATATCATGAGCATTGATCCAATCCCACCTGTCATGAAAGTGTATGCCCATGTTGCCCAGGAAGAGAATCATTGAGCTATCATTCGAGCTCGTGAGCCTTCTTCTAACTCCATGGCGTATGCTGCACGATGCCCACCACCTACAAGTTCTTTGCCAGTTGTTCTTTCTGCATTTGATCGCAAGAATCTTGTTTGTACACACTATCCTCGCAAGGATCACGATAAGGATTCATGCTTCCAGATCTTTGGTGTACCAGAATGGTTCAAGGAGTTGAAGGAGAAAGCCAGCGCCGCCCAGAAGAAGGCACTAGCCTCTCAGCCAACCGCCGCCGCCGTAACCGGATGTTCCACCACAACACTTCCTCTCCCTCTGCCGTTCGGCAGTGCCGCCATGTCGTCGCTTGGTCTAGTGGAGATGGCTTTCTCTGACCGCGTTCCTACTCGATCCGGCTTTGGCCCTGCTCTATCTGATGACCATTGGAGCCAACCATGCATTTATTTAATTAGTTTAATTCTCTTGTTGACAATGGGTCCGGTAAGTATACTTTACCATGGATACTTGATTCGGGAGCCTCATATCACATGACTGGTGACAAAGGATCTTTTACTGATCTTACTACTATTATTGATACTGTGAATGTTGTTCTGCTTGATGGCTCTGTGTCATCCACCACCCAATATGGTTCTATTTGCTTTGGTGTTGTCACCCTTACTCATGTGCTATATATACCTACTTTGTGGTGCAACTTATTATCATGTTCTAGATTGTTATCTACCTTGAAATGTCTATAATTTTGTTTACTAAAAATTATTGCATTTTACAGAAAATCAGTACAAGGAAAGTGATTGGCATGGGTGAACAGAAGGGGGGGGGGGAGTGTTTTGGCATCGTCTGCTCCCGCAGTCTCTTCCGACAGTTTCTTCCATGTCTTTTTCTGATTTATGGCATCAGCTTTTTGGTCATCCTTCCTCTACGGTGTTTTCTTCTATTTCTTCTCTTGATTTTAGCACTAATAAGACTTTTGTTCCTTACTCTATATGTGATAGAAAAAAACAAACTAGACATAGTTTTCCATTGAGTTCTACAAATGCTATTGCATTATTTCAATTAATTCATTATGATGTTTGTGGTCCTTAGAGAACACCATCTTCTAGTGTTGCATTTTATTTTTTTTGACTATAATTGATGATTACTCCCGAGTTGTTTGAGTTTATTTATTAGTGGCTAAATCAGAAGTAGCTTCTAGATTTTTAGAATTTAGTGCCTTGGTGAAGAACTAGTGGGGCTGAACCATACAACGTGTTCGGGCTGATAACAGTTCTAAATTTTTTCCTTTCAGATATCATTTTGCTGCATTTGGGATAATTTTTTAGACATCTATGGTTGACACACTGCAACAGAATGGTCAAGTTGAAAGAAAACATCTCCATTTGCTCAATGTGGCGTGTGCTTTATGATTCCAAGTCAGTCTTCCTATTGAATTTTGGGGAGAATGTGTTCTTACTGTTGCTTATCTGATTAACCGGACACCGACAAAGCATATCAATGGTTGTACTCCCTTTGAGTTGCTTTATGGACAAGTTCCTAATTACTCATAATTAAGAGTTTTTGGGTGCTAGTGTTTTGCTGCTCATTTTCCCAGATATCGTGACAAGTTTGCACCAAGAAGTTGGCGTTGTTTGTTTCTTGATTATCCTGCTGGAAGGAAAGACTATCACATTTTTTACTTAGAATCCCGTGTGATCTTTACCAGTCGGGATCCTAATTTTTTTGAAGACCAGTTCCCAGATTCTGCAACTTTAACATTGACCTCTTCAGAAGAACCCGGTGGTGCCACCACCTCACCGCCGGAGTCGCACAACCTACTACTACCGGTCGCCGCCGGTCCTTTACCGCCGACCTCCACTGGTCTCCTCATGTTACCGTCCACCACTAGCCTATCACCGCCGCCCACTGCCAGCCCATCATCGCTGGCCACAGCCAGTCCATTACTGTCAGTTGCCACCTATCCATTGTCACCGGTCAGCGATGACCGCCTTTGGTCCGTTGCCACCGGTCGCCATCGGTCTACCACTGCCAACCATCCATGGTCCTTCGCCACTAGCCGCCGTCGAAATTCTGCCGCCGGTCACCGTCAAACACTCATCGCCAGCTTCTACCCGTTCTCCGACCCCAAATGCCGCCGACTCTGACCACCCAGCACAGTCTTCTTCTGCAGTATCTCCGGCTCCGGATGGTTCCGCTGCCGAGTTGCCACCTATTAGACAGAGTATTTATGCTTGCCGACTACCTCCTTACTTGGAAGATTACAATTGTCATGATTATGCATGTGCTCTTACCAGTGAAGACCCCCCCTTATGTCTACGTTCATTCATGCGTCGTCACTATCCTCAGGTATTCTCTATCCCCTTACATAAAGTGATAATACTTCTAGTATGCATTCTATATTTTTGGGTACAGTAACATCTAGTGCAGATCCCACCACTTATTCCGAGGCTTCACAGCATGCTCATTGGCGAGACACTATGACTGAGGAGCTTACTGCGCTTGAGCGCAATCAGACTTGGACTTTGGCTCCTCTGCCTCTGAATAAGAAGGGGATTACTTGCAAATGGGTTTATCAGATGAAGTTTAAGTTAGATGGTACTATTGAACGCCATAAGGCGCGCCTAGTGGTTCTCGGGAATTGCCAGGTTGAAGGAATTGATTATACTGAGACATTTGCTCAGGTTGCAAAGATGAGTTATGTTCGCCTATTCTTATCTGTTTAGGTCATTTGTGGTTGAGAAATGCATCAGATGGATGTCCATACTGCCTTCCTTCATGGTGATTTGCATGAAGAGGTTTTTATGTGACCCCACCAGGCTATGTCGTGCCTCATGGTTAGGTATGTCGCCTTCAGAAATCTCTTTACGATTTTTTTCAGGCTCTTAGAAATTGGTTTGCCAAATTGACTCAGGCTTTACGAGCATTTGGTTTTGTTCAAAGTAAGGCAGATTACTCTTTGTTTGTATTTTCCTGTGGATCAGTTTCTTTGCATGTTCTGGTTTATGTGGATGATTTGGTCATTGGTGATAGTTCTTCTGCGCTCATCTCTGAGTTCAAGAAATACTTGAGTTATTGTTTCCATATGAAAGACCTTGCTAGAAGACAGAAGGGGATGTTTCTTTCGCAAAGGAAATAAGCTTTGGACATTTTATCAGATACAGGTTTATCTGCCTCTAAACCGACTGAATTTATGATAGAGCAACAACATGATTTGGCACGTGTTGAAGGTCCATCCTACATGACCCAGAATTGTATAGATGTCTGGTTGGGAGGCTGATATATCCATCTACTACTCGTCCTGGACTTAGTTATTCGGTTCATACCCTTGTGCAATTCATGAAGTCTCCTTATGTTCCCCACTGGAAAGCTATTGTTCGTGTGTTGCACTACCTGAAAAGCCATCTTGGTCAAGGTTTATTTCTCTCTTCTAGTAGTACGTAACAGTTGACTGCTCACTGTGATGTAGATTAGGCTGCGTGCCCGATTACTCTACGTTCTCTTTTTAGATATTTTGTGATGATTGGTGATTCTCTGATTTATTGGAAGACTAAGAAGCAACCTACTGTTTCTTGGTCTTCTGCTGAAGCGGAGTATCGTGTTATGGATGTTATCCATTGAGAGTTGTTATGGCTTAAGTCGTTACTGAAAGACTTAAGGGTTATGCACTCTTCTCCAATGCGACTGCTCTGTGACAGTCAATCTGCTCTTCATATTGCGGTAAATCTAGTTTTCCATGAATGCACAAATCACATTGAAGTTGATTGTCATTTTGTCCGGGATCTCGTTCAATCTGGCACTATTGTTTCTCAGCATATCTGCACGTCAAACTAACATGCAGACTTGTTCACTAAGGCTCTCAGAGTAACCAGTTTCATTCCTTGCTTGGCAAGTTGGACATTTCTGATCCCCATGCTCCAACTTGAGGAGGAGTATTAAGGAATTAGAATATTATTTGTAATTGTAATTATATTCTATTACATTTTCCTAGCTTGTATAGGTATCATGTACCATATATAATGTATCATGAGTTCATGAATAAACACAGATCATTGCCCTTATTTTCTATACCATATCCATCGCCGAGAGCTGCTGGAGAGCCCAAAAATTCTGAACACATCAAGCTTTGAAGGAAAGGTTTGCACCAGTAACATCAATTACCGGAACAGCCGCTACCATGGTTCTGAAATTTTTCCCAAAGGACAAAAGTCCAAGCAATAATTCTACTCTAGCAAAAGAGAGCAAGGAGCACCGTCAACCTTCACTGGAACTGAAGCAAAAGACACGCAAAAGACACGCAAAAGACACGCAAACACACTCTTCTCTTTCTTTGTGGAATGACATGAATGACACTTTCCATTTTAGGAAATAATTTACGTAACAAAAGACACGCTCACCCTTACAAAATAAAAAATTTACATTAAGACCCTACCACCCACTCAAACCCTTCTTCTTTCCATATACTTCTTCTTTCCCCTAAAAAACATCCACTGCCCACAACCTTTTCTTCCCTTCCTCTTTCTTCTTCATCTATCGCAAAAATCAGGACCACCGGAACACCACTTACTCACTGATGAGCTGAGTTGATGGCCCCACCAGAAATCCTGGAGCCCGACGGGTAGGAGGTTGAGCTGATACATCGGAGCGTGGCGGGGTCAAGGAAACAGATCCGACAATGTAGAAAGTGGAGGAGGGGTGAGTGCAGTGGGGCCGGTGGCAACAGATCTAGTGGCGCAGGTGGGGGAGAGGGGTGAGTGTGGCAGGGTCAAGGTGGAGAGGGACAAGTTAAGTGCAGCGGGGCCGATGGCGATGGATCTGGCAGTGTAGGTCCCAAAGAGGGGTGAGTGCGGCACTGTCAAGGTGGAGAGGGGCCAGGTGAGCACTGCTGGGAGGGGAAGTCCGGTGGGTCGGAGGTGGCGAGGAGGGGTGGGCGGTGTCTGGGAGGAAAGTCCAGCGGGTATAGATTGACGGTGATGGTAGGGCTGGTGAGTTGCAGGCGGTAGGTTAAAGGAGATGGGTGTGAAGGCTTTTTGGTCATTTCACATCACTCAAATTAAAAGTTGTATACACTCTCTCTCTGCGGAATCCCCTGGGACAAAGGGAGTAGTTCATTTGTGTGTACAGACTCATGTATTGTGCCATAATTTTCTCACATTTGATCCAGGTGGAAAACTTGGAGTAAATATATTACTTTGTACTCTTGAGATTCGAAACTACCGTGACAACATAAGATGCTATCTCAGTAGTTTTGAGTCTCAATAGTACAACGATATCAGTATTAGACTTGTTCCAAGTTTTTCCACCTAGATCAAATGTGAGAAAAGAAGGGCACAATACATCCGCATTCTTTGTCAAGTATCTGCAAACAACTGAATTGAAAAATTCCACACAACTCTCACAATAATGCATTCCAACAAATATTAGAAAAATATGCTTCAACTTCATCTTTAAGCCGCATGTGACATTTTTCAGCTTCAGATAAGGGCCGAACTTGTGAAAGGGAATTTTTGGGCTACATCTCCAATGTCACCATTGGATTCATCAAATTCTAGTTAAGGAGTAGGGGATCTTTCGGACTCCGAAACCTTCTTCTTGTGCTTACTATTTGTAAGGGGTGGACTTGAATCTTTCCAGCGAGCAGGTTAGACATTGTGTTGTCTAAGTGTGGAGAAGAGGTATAACATCATTAGTTTGTCTTATAATATTGAAAAACATAAAATATACCTTTTAGTTTTTTTTAATCATGGTTTAAGTAAAAAATGAAGCTTTGAATTGAAATTTTGAATGGTTAGAATCAAAAAAATTTCATTGGTAAGATGTAATGATTGTTTCCCTGTGAAAGAAATCATGGATTCCTTATATGTGTTCTAGGATGATGAATGTGCAATAAGTCATTTTGCTTTGAAACTAGATATATTGTGAGGATTTGAGCCTCAAAGTTCAAAAGCAAAAAAAAGAGAGGCATATATGAGAAAAATAAGGATATATACTAATATAATCCTACCTACTTGAGTAGGTGTCAATACAACCCCCATATAATATTTTGTAAAAAAACAACCCTAAGTACTTAACAAAAGTGCTAATATAATCCTCCGGAGGATATTCCGACATTGACTTTCCATTTTCATTCATAGACCAAACAAAAATGACTAAAATGCCCTTTTAGCCAAATAAAAAAAATTGAAAGAATATTTTTCCCTACCACTGTTCCACCACAACCACTGCTTCCACCTTCAGTGTCACTCTGTCACAACCATCACTGCTCCGCCGCCACCCCTGACACTCCACCAGCTCTGACACCACTTAAACCCCCAACTTCACTGTCGCCACTGCTCTGCTCTGCCACTGGCGATCACAGCCCATCCTCCATCGCCTGTGAACCCATCCCATCCCCCACGGCCGGCGAACCTAGCCTAGCCCTTATTGGCGCCCCAACCCATCACCCCACCGAAACTCTAGCACATGCAAACCCAGCTCAACCCCCACCCCGGCACCCCCACCGAAACCTTAGCGTCGATGAACCTAGCCCAACCTCCCATTGAAAGCCTAGTGCCAGCGATCCTAACCCAGCCTACCTCCGCCACTCTATTCATTCCGATGAAGACACGCAACCTTCGCCAATCCTGCCCCCACCACCACTCACCACCCCCATCACCACGATCGCCACCACCCCCTGCCTAGCCCTCGCCACTCCCGTCCGTGCTCCCACCCTCGCCATTGACCGAAGACCAAGAAGGAAGCATAAATTATGGTTAGGATTTAGAAGAAGGAGAATAGGGGGTATAATAGTAAATTTGTTCTTCCTTTTTCCCATTTTTCAGAGGGGTAAAATCAATTTTTTACCTATTTCCCGCATAAATCTGCCGGAATGGGTACGTTTGCACTTACACTAACTATCTAGGATTATATGTGTACTTTCAATTATCAAAATATTATATTGGAACTTATGTAAACTAGGTAGGATTATAAAAGTACTTTTCTCAAAAAAAAAAGTAGCTCTTTATCTCTTTGTTGAGTGTTCATATTTTGGTATTCATTGTTTGGTTTGTGCTATGATTTCGAGACTGTTTTGATACTTCAGTATGCAAATGCAAGACATTTAGGAATGAGCCTTACTTAGCTTCTACTACATATTTTCGCCCTTACACTGATCCCCTAGTTTGCCCGTTGAATCCAGAAAAATATTTTTTTGGTATTTTTGGTCTCTAAATATTTAGCCAAGAGTCTTTGCATTTTCTTAACCCTCTGAGAATATGTCAGTATTTTATTATTTCTTGGGATATGAGTTGGAATTTCATGATGGGGTAGATGTGGTTGAGCTATTGTGCTAATACATGTTGAAAGCATAGAGTATTTGGGATTTAAATTCATTGGGGAAGTTTATATGTAATTTTGGCATGATATTGTTGTTCTTGTCTACCCATTAAATATTGTAAATGTTGTTGCCCTATTAAAAAAAGAGGAGAAATGTTGACAAAAAACTTTAAAAAATTCTTGTCAGTAGTAAACTCTATTGCTTGTGGCCAACCCATGGTTTAGTTCTTGGTAGTGGTATTTATACCCCGTTGCTTATCAATGTTGCATTTTCATTCAAAGTATGTACATAGAAGAGTATGAAAGTGATAATAAATTACTTGCATATTCTCGGATTTTTAGCCTCGTATTCCCTTTATCCTACCTCTTTCACCCTAGCCATGTTACAACCTTAGGAAAGACCTCATTGATTTGTACTAAGTGTTCAATTACTACGGGGGAGATAGTGATATATAAAAACTTTTTATGATGAGCATTGAATATGATTTGTGTGATTGACCTGATTATGATTTTGAGAGATATTGAGTGATCTTGGTGAGACTGAATTTTATTGCATTTTTTTACTAGACTGTAAGGATGAATAGGTTTTATAAGAAAATGGGAATGGTTTGTGATATGGTGGTTGATTGTGTTTTGATTCTAACTGTGATGGTTTTTTATTTAGCAGTTGCTACAGTTTTTTGAGTCCCATGTTTACATTTATGTTTTGCATTTGCATATGCTCCGGGCTAGCATAATCTTTTTTTTAAAGATTACATACAAATAATCAAACTACATGTTAACATCCTAACTTAGGACCTAACTAGGAGACACCACTATGAATTTATTGAAACTCAGTGGAGCCTGAAACTCCATCCATTTGAATAGGTGGGGATGCTCTCCTGAAAACACTCAAACGGTGCACCACCAACGAATCATTGCCACCAAAACCGGAACCACTATGATCTCACCTACGGTCCCATGGCGCTGGGTAATCCCCATCAAGAAATTGCATAAGTGAAAATATAACCTTTTGATAATTGAAAGTGTTTTTATAACCTTTTGATAATTGAAAGTGCAAATATATCCCTAGATAGTTGATGTAAGTGCAATTTTATCCATTTCGACAGATTTATGTCAGAGTTCAGCGAAAGACTATTTTACCCCTCTAGAAAAATAAAAAATACAAAATACAAAAAAATAAATGTTTATAATGCCCCAAACCCTAATTTTCCTTTCTCTTTTTTCCTTCTCCGCCACTTCTTTCATTTTCTTTGTTGGGTATATTTTCAAGGGTTTTGGCCAGACCAATCAACGTTATCCGTAGTTATCATCGTCGTTGCTCCTATCATCTCTGACCTCAAGAAGCTTCCATTCTGCTCACCACCCGTTCGTTCGTCGATTGCTCCTCTTCTTCAGTGAGCTTCGACGTTGTTTCAGATCTGGTTCTCTTTTGCGACATTTTGCCTCTGCTAAAATAGTCGACAACCCGGATCCTCATCGGTATTTTCTCGCTCTTTACTTCATCGCACGCAAGCTGTGGGTGTGAGCATCAACAGATTTGACCGATCTTCGACTCTCTGGCAACGTCTGCAGAAGAGTCGGACAAAGAATATCTCTGTGCATGGTTCTCACACACATCCTCACACCAAGCCAGGGTGGGGTAGCACATCTGGAATGCGGGATGGGTGGGGTGTCGCCGTTGGGTCAGATGCGGGCTGTGGCGGCGCCGTTTGTTAGGGTGGGGATGCATTTGGTTTGAGCTAGTGCTACAAGCTGCAACGCTGCTGGTGGTGGTTCCTCGAGCTCTAGCGACGTGGTGGAATGATCGAGACCTGGAGCTAGAGATGTTAAAAAATACCCGGTCTGCACTAACTGGTCCGTACATCCTCCGACTCGATTTAAAATAACCATATACTTTTTCATTTTTCAAGCCCGGGTACCTGGCTCGAAAATTTTACATTTTAACGGGTCCGGGTCAGGGCTGCAAAAATGCTATTTCCGGGTACCCTGGATACCCTGGAAAGTTCAAATATATTTAATTTATTTTAGTATTAAATAATATTTTCTACATATCTACTCTTAATCTTAGTTGTTCATACATATGTATTATTAATTATTAAATAATTTGAATTAACATAATATTCAAGTGCTAAAATTTCAATTCTCTTTTAACCTCGAATCTTCAATCGTTCCTTTTGAGTTCCGTCCATTCTCTTTCAGTCTCAAATATATTCTATTGGACCCACGGTCACAACCTTATTTAGCCATACGTCCAATTGACATTTTTTACATTTGGTTTTCACAAATTTCATATCAAACTTTCATAACATCTCCACTAAATTTTTAAAAAATTAACACAATGATTTTTTCTCGTCATTTCAGCATATTTGTTAAGTTCATCCAAACTAGGGAATAGTGATGATGATCAAAGACTTGTTGATCTTACACTCTTAGTGATTGTTATATGATGAATTTTTAAATGATAAAAGGAGATAAATATTTGTACAAACAATATCATGATCAGAAATCAGTTGTAAAACTACATTGCCATCATCGACATGATATTTTTCTTGCACTAATAAAAATATATGTAATATGATGAAATACAATTTATCTCAAAATTTTAAATTTGAAACGGGTCAATGGGTACCCTGTAACCAAACCTGATCAATGCGGTACCCGCAACGCGGGTACCCTGCTTTTTTGGCCCGAGCCACGGGCTGCATTTTCAACTACCTGCACAAAGGTGCTGGAGGTGGAGCAGTGGCAGTGGTGGTGGCAGAACACTGGCAGGCAAATGACATTTTTGTCTTTTTAATTTTTGTATGTGACCCAAAGGGCATTTTGGTCATTTTTGGTCAATCAATGGCCAAAAATGGCCAATCAGTGTCAGAATATAGTCTTTAGGGTTATATTTGCACTTACACAAAGTAGTTAGAGTTTTTTTTGTATTTTGAATTATCTTAGGGCCATATGTGCACTTATTGAATTATATCTGGTTATATTTGTACATATCCCTTTATCTTATTTGAAATCTTATTGTAGTTTAGAGATTCAGACGATGAATGTTCAGGTGCTGTAGTTCGTGGTTGGTTGACTATACCGACCAATATTCCGAAAACATGAGAGAAGTACTCATTTGTGCTTGGAGATGGAAAAGAGAAGAAGTTGGAAATGTTGGAAGACAGACTTACGATGGAGATTATTTTCCTGAATTATGCCAAAACAAAATGTAGTTGGAAAAGAATTTGAATTGATTTAAAAACTCCTAAATTTTAGAAGAAGATTTTTTATTATCTCTTTGAATTTTAAATAGATAAGGAATGCAATCTTTTATTCCTTATATATCTTTTGGCTTTAGTAATTCTCCACACATTTTTGGTTTTACATTGTACGCACACAACATTCGCATGTAGACAATCTTTTTTGCGCAGAACAGTATTTGATGTTTTGAGTTCTTTCATCATTCTATTTACACAATTTTCATTATATCTTTTATACTTTTGAAGATTAATTTATTTATGCCTTCTAATTAAATTCAGTTTTTTCGGTAAAGATCAAGGAAGTACTAGCGTTAATTCTCGGGAAATCTAATAACTCCCCACGTCCCAGCTGAATTTGCACTCTTACTTTTTTGACACTATTTTCTATCAAAATTTGACCACATATTTGAATAACTATATAAGCAACAATATTATTGTGCATGCTATTGTTCAATTCGTCGTAACAATTAATTTCTTAATATTAACTTTTTATTTGCCGTTATTATACATAGTTATATATATTAACAATTAAACATGTTTCTTGAACAACGTGATAATGATGAGGGTGCAAATTCAACTGGGACAGAGGGAGTAGCTTTTATCATTTGTTGCATGCTAGCATATGTTGTTCTTGATTATAATGTTTATGATTGCTTTCATGTTATTGAGTAGCACACAATATTTGATAGCATGTTGGTTAATTTAATACCAATCGAACCAATTACCCACAATTGTGATTTAAGTTCAATTAGTGGTAGGGAACAAAAATCTTAATTCAATAATCTTGTGTCAGAGTTTGTTGGTTATGAGTTGGGTTATTTTTAATGCTGTTAGCATATTAAATTGATAGAGCGTCTCCTAGGTTATATGTTAGTTTTTAGTTTTTTAGTTTTTTGAAGTTAAATATGTATTCATTGATAGGTTAAATGCTTTTCTAACCTTACATTTAGGCTGAAAGTGTCAATATAACCATGTAAAATCAAAAAGTGTCAAATTAACCCTAACTTTATGATAAATTGTACAGATATAACCTTCAGGTCATATTCCGACATTGACTCACTAATTAGGCCATTAACCAGACCCAAAATGACAAGTATGCCCTTATCCATTTCACTTTATTTGTCCCCATTTTACCCCTCCCATTGCTGCCATCAACCACCACCACCACCCTTACCCGCCACTAGCCACCACCACCACCACCCTTACCCGCCACTAGCCACCACCACTTAAGCTTCACCAGACCACCCGTTGCCAAGCTTCACCCTAGCTTCACCACTGCCGCCGCCAATCTCCACCACCCCATCACCAATCTCTACCACCCAAGCTCTACCGCAACCCTCCCCTGATGCCAGCCACCACTACCCAAGCTCCACCACCCCGCTGCCAAGCTCCACCCAATCACCACCAATATCTACCACCCCACTGACAATACCACCCCACTGACAATCCCACCACCTCCACCGCCAAGCTCCTGCCACTCACCACTTCTGCCCAGCTACCCCTCCCACTGTCGCAACTTCCCTTGCAAAAACTAATGCCCTAGTGACAACGACAGAGATTACATTGACGCGGTCAATAACAACCCGCACCGGATGAGAGGCTCTGTGTTGGATTTCAGATGATGAGGCACGTTTCAATAGCAAACGGAAGCTTCCTGCTGGCGAGCTCTATCGAAGTAATTCGACCGAGAGGTAGATTGGAGAAGGGGTAAAGAGGTAGATCGGAAAATACATCATTTCCTCCAAACATGAGCAAATTCTATGCTTTGTTTGAATTAATTTCCCAACTTGAATTATTACTTCTCTTTCTCTGTTCAGAGCCTTCTCAAACAAAGTCTAGTACAGAGCAGAGAGGGAGAAGGCTCCGGTGGGGTAAACGTGAGCTCACGGCTAGGGGAAAACGTGACCTTCTTCTTCTGTTGCCGTCAACATAGGGTTTTATCTTTTTTTTCAATTTTTATTTTTAAAAATTCTGGGGTAAAATTTTCATTTACTATAAAATGGCCAATTTCATCACTGAAAATTGGAGTTAACGCTTCCCAGGGTTATATTGGCACATACTTAATAAAATTAGGGTTATTTTAGCACTTTCTAGTTTTACAAAGTTACATTGGCACTTTCATCCTAAAGCAAGGTTATTTTGGCACGTTACTCTTCATTGATTATCAAAGATAGTTGTTACACATTTTGGGATATGGTTATAGTGAGTTGCCCTTCTAATTATCGACTAGGTGATGAAATATTGGTTGCTTGTAACTATAACCAATTTGTTTGCCTGCATTTAAAGTCATCTTTGTATCGAGAATCGAGATAGAAAGCTAGTACGAAATTAATCGGAACTGGAATTTTCCCATCATAGTTGAATCTGTATTGCAATCTGTAACAATTTCTTATTCTCATTTTTTTTCTCAATTTTAGTTTTTCTTATTCACTACCCTCATCTGGTTATCTTGGTTACAAATTCGCAGATTAAAGATTAAGGAAAAAGTTTCACCAATTTTTCGGGAAACAAACTTGCTCGTAGCTATACTGGTCGGTACGCCCATACTAACCGCAAAATCCTGAAGTTGGGTTTAGAGATCGATTTGATTTTTGGTGTAAAATGACACATCAGGTGGTTGGGTGGTTGTCCGTGGTGGATACCGCCAAAAAGGGGTTTGGACCGGGTCTCGAACGGGGCTAACGTTTGGTGTAACTAAGACGCTGGTCGCGTTCCCCGGTTCTTCGACGTGGGTTGAGTTCACCAGCTCTTGTCGGTTGCTTCTCGAGGGAGGTTCTCAACTGTGGCTTTCGAGTGGCGGTTCTCATCCATCAAGGGATGATGGTTCTTGTCCGCCATGGGCTTGGGGCTTTCACGACATGGTTCTCATCCTCGATGGTTCTTGTCCACCATCGCAGATAGTTCTCATCTGCCACGAAGGCATGGTTCTCGTGGCATGGTTTAGGGCTGGACTGGGGATGGGAGTGACTGGGTTGGGGCTGAAAGACTGGGTTTGGGACGGGTCGTTTCTGGCAGGGGGGAGAGAAGTTTTCGGCAGGGCACCGGTATCCTAACGGTGGCGGCGGTATGGAAGGACGAATTTTATTTTTGTAGAATTAAAATCAGTATACTACATACATGTACGTATTAGGGTGTAAACTAGTAAAATATAGAGCATGATTTACCAACACCCAGTTCTTGTCACCGGAGGCACTTTTATAAAACTCTAGTAATGTCATTGTTGTATACTCCTTTTGTTCATTAACATTTGTAGTTTTACTTGTTCTTAAGGCAAGTTGAACTATGTGAAAAGAATTAAGTTTGGACTGCTAAGAGTTAAATGAATTGATCGGAATGGTCTACTTTTTTATCATAAGAGGAAGTGTGACAATCTTATAGAAACGTACAAAAAAAAGTGTGTCAGATTAAAGAAAACAGAAGGAGTGCAACTTTTTCTTTTTTCTAAACACCCTGGACACGCAAATTAAAAATCATATGAAGTATAATATAAATGATAAAATAGTTAAAATGATACTCGTTTTTAATCGAAATTCTCATTTTATTTATAAATTTATCCTTTAAGATACTCAGCTTTTTATTTATGTTTTGATATCATTTAAATTAAAAACGACACACATTTAATTATAAAATACCTTATTCAAAACATAAATATAAATGAATACTTTTAACAAATAAGTTTTGAAAACAAAGTATTAAATTGTGTATTTTAATTAAAAATGAGTACTTTTAACAAATAAGTTTTGAAAACAAAGTATTAAATTGTGTATTTTAATTAAAAATGAGTACTATTTCAAATATGGCAAAATCTTGGGAAAGATTGTCTTTCCACATGCTTATGAAAGGAAGGAGTTTAATTATAATAATAGAAAGATAAAAGAATTTAGTTGCAACATCAAAAATTTATTATGCAACGTGCAAGTTATAAGTTTATGACCCAATTAATGCAGCCAAAATTTTTTATCTTCATTTCTTCTGATTTACATTTTAAATATATTTCCATGATTATGGAAAGATGGTCGCTTTTTAAATATTTTCTCTACTATAAATTTAATACTCAAATACAGGTAGCCATAGCAGCCTGGCTTCGATGATTCCACCCATATGTATTAGGCCACGGTAGATGATAGAATAAGCAATTTGCTGCACCCAGTGCCAACATGTTTGCAACTAAGCTGTAATCATCAAAGCCAATGGTTTATAGCCTTTTTCTTCAACAAAAACTAACCACCACCGCTAGTTCTCGTGTAGGTAAAAACAAATGTTTTTTTTTTATTAATAAACCATCCGAAGATGGGGGAATTGTATTTGGCCTTCCCACGCCATAAAATAAATGGAAAATTAAAGGACTGAGAAAGGAAGCCGTAGCTAAGTGAAGATATACAGTAGTGAGCACTAGGCTCGTGAAGCCACATTAGTTGCTTCCAAAAGAATGAAGAGAAAAAACTGCAAATCGTTAGAGGATTACAAAAGCTTTTAAACTATGATGAAGATGATCAAACTTATTAGTGAATCTAATTAAAGAGACACAAGGCAGTCTAAATCATCCCAACATAGTGCAGAAGCATATCCTCTAATGATCGTGATTCTGACTAGATGATCACAACTATTTGCAAGGTGCTAGCATTCTATGCATAAGAAACTATGTGCAGAAAAGTTTGCTAAAAACAAATAGCAAAAAACCAGGTGCCAACCAGCCGAGTACTGCTGGTCAAGTGAGCTTGAGATGAAGTAGGATTGGACCTTCCTTCATGAGGGAAAGAAACTCTCCAGTAATCATGCGGCAGAGACTTTACTGAATTGAGGAACCACCTTAAACCTGCACCAAAAAATTGAAATTAGTAGCATCCGAGCTAGATTAAACTATCCTTAAAGATGGAGTACCAATTTGATCTAGCCTAATAAGCCCCTGGACCATGCTGGAAAGCTCGGAAAATCTATGGAAGGAAGAGTTAGCCTTAGATTGCAAACAATTCTTAGACAGGGTGTGAGCCACCAAGTTTGCCTGTCTGAAGATGTGAGCCAGATTATATGAACTCAGGGATTGATGAATCTCATCAGATAGATTGTACAATTGCCAATGAGCTCTTAATGGATCCATGGAAAAATTAACTGCATTAAGGCAATCAGATTCCAGAAAAATATGAGAGGAGAGAACTGTAGCATGTTGTATTGCAAACTTAATTGCCTTTAATTCAGCTTCAAGAGGGGAATATGCAAATGTATATAGAGTATGCGCCCCCCTGAAACCACCTCTACAATCTCTAATTATCAGCCCTATTCCACACATGTTTGTATTGCAGCACCAAGATGCATCCATATTAAACTTAAGACCTGAAAGAGGTCTTTGCCATGCAATTCTAAAAATTTTTGGCTTAGGTGGAGATTTTATCAGAGGCAAGAAGGAGTGATCCGCAATACTGAAATCCATAGCAGAGGTTATGAAAATAGGATTGGCACAAAAGGATTGAAATATCTGATCTTTGATCTGCTTTAAGATTAGGACTTTGGTAGGATTGATAGAATCAAATAATAAATTGTTCCTCAATTTCCATAGGTTCCAGCAAGTAATAATAAAAGCAGTTCGGATTATAGTAGCATGTAGGGTGCTTAGAGTAGGAAAACTAGTGTAACATGATAATCTTTCCCAAATAGATGGGAAAGCCCTATCCCTAATTCCCATGAACTGATGAACAGACCTCCAGACCTCAACAGTAAATTCACAGGAGTTAAAAAAATGGTCTATGGAGTCTTCCTGTACTTTACACATGCAGCATTTGGATGCTAAACAGTATTTCATTTTTCTGAGTATGTTGTCAAAAGGCAGAAGAGAATTAGTCAACCTCCACATGAAGACTGACATTTTCCTATCAATTCTGGAGTTCCAGAAATGCTGTAAGGATGCAATGGTACCTGTGTTGCTGCTAAGTGCAAGGTATGTTGATTTGAAGGAGAAATCACCTGATATACCTGGTTTCCAGATTAGTCTATCCTCCCTATGTGGAGCCAGCTTGGCCACCTGAAGAAGATAAATAACATCAGTTGACAGGAATGGTGAAATTTTGGGGAGAAGAGTGGATCTATTGGATATGAAGTCAGAAACTGTACAGTCACCATCTATCTCCACCAAGTTCTGATCACAAAGGTCATCAAGGCAACCTGTATCTAGCCAATTAGATGTCCAGAAGTTACAATTCCCACTCCCTATTATAACTGTAGAGTTCACTTCAGCCCAGGAATTGATACTACAGATTCTTTTCCAGTTAGGTGAGGTTCTGTATGAGGGAGGGAGGCTACGTAGCAAGTACCCCTTACAACACGAGTAAAAACAAATGTGAGAAAATGTTTTTCAAAAATATTATACTATAATATCATCTAATTATTGATTGAATTTAGATTTAACCACATGTACGATAATTTATCATAAGAAATTTATATATTTGTCCATGGTGTTTAGTTTAGTATTTTTTCCAATACTGGTCGCCACAAGAACGAGGGTATATAGGATTCTCCATCCATGTTCTATTTTTGCACAAATGCAATTATAAACAAATGTGATCTTTAAAGGATCATTTACACAGGAAAACATTATATTCACTCCGTCTCAGGTTTTTTTAATCTTTATAGTACTCCCAATCGAATTAGCACACTTTTTTATCAACATTCTCAAATCATGTTTGACCACCAATAACTTTACTTGCATGTATAATTTGATATTTAAAAAATAAAACATATAGAAAATCTAACAATATCTCATATAATAATATTGATGCCTATACACTATTTAGTTTCAGATCAAGCGTATCTTAAAAAATTGAGAAAAGTGCAGATATAACCCTATATAATTGAAGAAAGTGCAAATATAACCCTGCGCTATTTGAAAGTGCAAATATAACCCTATCCATTCAGATTATGTGCAAATATAACCTTTTTAGCAGGTTTGAGCCGGAATACAGTGAAATGACCGATTTACCCCTGATAAATTTTAAAAAAAACTGAAAAAATCCATTTCTCAAATGACATTAATACCCCTTTTCTCTTTCCTTCCATTCTCCTTCCCTGCTTCCATTCTCCTTTTCTCTTTCCTCTTTCCTTCATTCCTTTTCTCTTTCCTTCCGCTCCATTCTCCTTCCCTCTCTGTTTCTTCTTCATTCTGCGCCGTTCTTCCCCTGTGCCGCCGCCATTCTTCCCCTGTGCCGTCGCCATTCTTCTAATTCTTCCTTTTGGATTCCGATCTGCAGATGGTGGTGGCGGAGAGCTCGTGGGGAACTGTTGGGGAACTGTTGTGGGGAACTGTGGGGAATGTGATTTGAGGTTAATGTGATTTTTGTCTGTTTATTGCAGTGGTCATCCTCAACTACGTTTGTTGAGTGTTTTTTTAATGTTGGATGTGAGATTGAAAATGACGGCTATTTTGTACCGATATAATATGGTTAGCTTTTGAGAGGGATTGATTGTGTGAAGCCTTATTAAGGAAGGTGAAATGTTGGGCATCCGGGTAATTTTGTTTTTGTAGTGGGGTTGCATGAGTGTTGTAGTGGTAAACTTTTACTTTCACATCTGGGTTTGTGTACAAGTTGTGTGAGAAAGCTTTGTGCGGGGGTAGGAATATCATTTTCTTCCGTTTCTTGATTGTCTTTTCTTCTCTGGTGACTTGATTTAATCTGAAAACAAAGTCCCAATTGGTTTCTTGATTGAACAGAGCATGAATCTGAAGTTTCAACCATTAGTTATGTTTTGTGAAATTTAGTTTTGATATTGCTTAATCAGAAGTCAAATTATTTTAGTATCTTGCAGATTGGTGGTGGTGGATTGGTGGGGGCGGATTGGTGGTGGTGGCAGATTGGTGGTGGTGGGGCTATTTTTGTCATTTAAAATTTTGTATTAGGTTAGAAGGGCATTTTGGTCATTCCTGGTCGGTCAATGGCCGGAAATGGCCAGTCAATGCCGGAATAGTAACTTTAGGGTTATATTTGCACATATGTGTAATAGATATGGTTATATTTGCACTAAAAAACAACTCAGAATTATATTTGCACGTTTCTCAACATATAGGGTTATATATGCATATTACCCTAAAATATTAATCAAAATATGTACCAATTCAATTGAGACAGAAGATAATAGTATAAAGTTACAAATCAAAAGGTTTTGCGGCAACATGAATAATCGATTTCATCCCATAATGGTCATACTATTCACGAATATTTTGATTAAAACTTCTTTTACTCCCTTCATCCCACTTTATATTGCCTAATTTAACTATTGAAAGTCATAGCTAACTAACTTTGACCATTAAATTACTATTACTATATAGGTAAAACTATTAAAATGTTATATTGTTGGATTCATCATAATATTTTTGAGTTATTGTTTTTCCAAAAAAAAATCACACTCATAAATAAAGATAATATTAGTTAGGGAAAAGTGCAAAAATAATCCTATTACATTGAGAAAGTGTAGATATAATCTTGTATAATCTAGAAGTGTAAAATTAACCCTATCTTTTTGCCAAATTATTCATTTTTACCCATTTTGTACATTTCAGGCATTGACCGATGCAAGTCAGGCGTTGACCATTTGTAAAAAGACAAAAATACCCCTGAACCAAAAACAAAAAATTTCATTCCGATAATACCCCCTCGCTTACGTGGCTCTGCTTCTGATTGAAAATGTAAATAATTTGTGTAAGGAAAAAGTGTCCTTTCTTCCTAGACAGAGAAAACCGGCGGCCACTGCTCCCGCTCAAACTTTCACAACCCTCTTCCTCTGCTCCTTTCATCTCCCTCTGCCTCTGCTCCTTTCATCTCCGGCGGCCTCGGCTCCCGCTCAAACTTCCCCCAAAATTTTCAACACACATTCTTCAAAACCCGGAAAATAATCCTCACATCACAATCACAGTGCATCAATCACCAGGGGCGGAACCAATGGGATGCGAGGTAGGGCTCCAGCCCTACCTCGATCGCCGGCCGGAGGTAGCAGGAGGCGGTCCGGTTCGCCGAGCGCGTCTTCCGGTGAGTCGAGCGCGTCTCCGGCGACTGTCCGAGGTTTGCTCGGAGAAGAAGGCCGCGTTGCGGCCTTCTTTTTTTAATCCCTAAGTACTAAAACGGCGTCGTTTCACGTTAGTGAAACGACGTCGTTTCATTTAGTGAAATGAAAAAAATAAAAATGGAATGTGAAATGGATTGGGCCAAGAACGGAGCCCAATCTAATAATCAAAACACAAACAAAACTTTGGAACAGAGGCGAGAGCAGCAGAAGAGCTCTCCCTCTCCCTCCATCATTTCCCTCAGCCGAGAGCCGTCCGCCGCGCTGCCGCCCCACCGCCGGAAGCTACCTCGTCCCATCGCCTCTGCACGCCTGACGCCGAAAATTTTTCAGCCTCCCCTGAAAATGTTTTCTGGTTCCGCCCCTGTCAATCACACTTTAAACCGATTATTTCATACGGATTTACCATTTGCCGGGTACTCTGTTTTCTTTCGTCGCTAGAAGACGGCATCTCGGCGGAGCACGATCTTCCCGGTGGAGCAACAGTAAAACACCGACGCAATGCTTCCACTTCGTCGACGTCAAAAAGGTCCTCTGCGACTGGGATGAGGGAGGTTTCTTTTCGTTTTTTGAGGGAGAGAAGAAACGGGAGATGAAGTTGCAAGAAAGGAAATAGCGAGTTTTTCCTTTTGTTTTCTTAAAATTCTGGGAGGGTTTTAATGTCTTTTTCAATTTGATTGTATCTGATTTTTTTCCAATAAGGGTAAAATGGTCATTTCAATGATTTTCGGCCATTTTTACCATTGACAATTTGGTCAACGACTTGCAAGGTCAATTTTACACTTTCAAATTTTACAAGGTTATTTATGCACTTTCATCCTAGAGTATGTCTCGTGAAAGACGGTCTTTCCATAAGTTATGGAAAAACTAAGGTTTAAAGTGTAAATTAAAAGAAATGAAGATAAAATTTTCGGGTTGTATGAATCGGGTTACAAACTTTATAACTATTACACGTTACATTATAAATTTTTGATACTGTAACTATGACATTTTACATTTAATTATTCTAATTAAACTCCGTCTTTTCATAAGCCTATGGAAAGATGGTCTTTCCCAGGACTTTGTCTTCACCCAAAACATAGGGTTAAAAACGCACTTCACTCAATAATTAATTACTGAAGAAAAAATAAATTGTAAATATATATATATATATATATATATATATCAAATTTTGGATGAGTTTAACTAAATTTATATACTCCCTCATTGAAGCTAAATTTAATAGTATCTCACATGATATTTTTTTATTTATATATGTAATGATTATATTTAACTATCAATTATTTATTACAAATTTATTACAAATTGGTTTCAAGGCAGAAAAACTCATATACCAAAAATGTGGGCATATGAACCCAAGTTTTAAATACCCACCTTATAACCTAATTTGTCGAATTCAAAAGATTGTGACATATTACTACTTAAATTCTTTTTTGAGTAATGATATTCACAGTGAAAATGCATAGTGAATGATATGACATTGAAGAAATGACTAATATATCCATATGATTAGCTGCACCTTTCAATGAATATGATAAGTGATTTGTTTTTTCCTTAATACCACACCATTCACTATGATGTTTCACTATAAATTTTCATTGAGAGTATCGTTACTCTTCTTTTTTATGCATGACCATATCCTTTTGAAACATATAAGATTTTCTAACACCGAACCAGCTATTTACGTCTACACAAAAATAAATAATTAATAGTTAAACATAAATAAATAAATAAATAAATATATTTATTTGATTGAGGCAAAATCTTGGGAAAGACCATCTCTCCATATGCATATGGAAAGACGGGGTTAAATTAGAATATTAAAAAGGTAAAAGGTTTAAGTTGCAATATTAAATATTTATTATGCAATGTGTAGTAGTTATAAAGTTTATGCCCCGATTAATGAACTCAAAAGTTTTATCTTCATTTTTTCTAATTTAGATTTTAAACCATAGTTTTTCCATGACTTATAAAAAAACTGAAAAGCCAAATTAAGCAATTTTCATTTGGAGGGAGGTAGTATATCTCTGCCTTAAAACAAGAGTGGGTCTCATGACAGGCGGCATGTCCATAAGCTTATGGACATGCCACTTATTTCTTACCTTATACACTGCATTTCTTAAATTACATACAAAATTTAAAATTTTTAAAAATATTTTTTTACATGATATATTTTTATATTTTCACCTTCAAATAGATATTATTACTTGTTTTAACTTATAAAATGCAATATTTAAATTTTATAAAAAATCACAACATTTAAGGCAAATGCCCCTAAGAACTGTCCATAAACTTATAGAAATACCGCCTTTCCTGACACTTACTCTTAAAACAAAAATGGAGATGCGGGGGATCGAACCCCGTGCCTCTCGCATGCAAAGCGAGCGCTCTACCATTTGAGCTACATCCCCGTACATGTTTGGTCAACATTTGAACAATTATTTTTCGCTTGTTTTGTTGTGATAGAACATAATTAACAATTTTAAACTTCAATCAAATTTTCATATAGATAATTTAAAATATTTGATAATTGATTATCCCAACCACCGTATCATATATATTATTTACTTTATGTCTATCAATCGGGGCATTTGAGTCATTTTGACTACCCTATGAAAGTGAAATGACGTCATTCCCTGTGATATATTTACGCATACAGGTCTTCTTGTTTGCTTTGTTCCTAATCGATCGTTGCGGTGGAGGTGGCGGCGGCAGGCTCCGTCTCCTCGCTTCTTCTTTTCTTCCCCACCTCCCTGCCATTGTCTCATCCTCATCCAATGCTGTGATTCCTCGAAAGCGCTCTCTGTTTCTTTCCGATGTCGTTCCAGCTCGTTGCTCACTATTTATGTCCGACGTCGTTCCAGCGAGAAGCACTTTTCCCGCTCTCTGTTTCCATACCCAGATCTTTGAAATCGACAACAAAAAATCTCTAGGAAAAAGAAGGGTACAAAGGAATGGTAATGGGATTAAAGGTACTGTTTTTCCCTCTGAATTTTATTGGTTTCGATTGGAATTAGTGCAAAGGTTCTTGCCGCTCGATTATATATTAATTCGTATTCAGAAACTAATTTTGGGAGGCGATTTGGGTCTATGTTTGATATTGATTGTTAATATCGAATTGCTTGAGTTCGTGGACTTCAATTTCAACCGAATTTCCATTGATGTTCCGGCGACGACATTTCAAAGCTTTCTATCCCCTCCACACCGGCGCCCAAGAAAGAGTTTTCGGCGTCGAAGAAAGAGTTGCCGGTGAAAGCTCAACCTCATGCTCAAACGGCATCCAAAAAAGAGTTGCGCCAATATGGTAATTAAATCAAACCGGCGTTCATTAAATTATGCATTATCTACTTCAGAATTACATATTCTCAGTATCGGTGTTTAAGAATGAATACTATGATGTAATGTATTACTGTGACATGTGTGTATGCAGTTAGAGTAATTTTTTCAACTTTATTTTTATATTAGTAGTATGTGCGGAAAAATTCTTCAGTATTTTCCGTTTTGATGTTAATGAGATGGGTGCTAACGGCTAAGGGTATAAATTGTTGATTCTTTGTTCTTGATGTTATTGTTGGTGTGATTATTGTTGGTAATGATGTAAATTAGTTTATCTAATCGAGATTGTGATGTTGAATGTGGTTTTTTTGGTTAAAAATAGGAAGATCAGAGGGACTCAGGGTAGATTACATAATCTTCAAGAATGGTAAACAAAAGGGGAATGGTATTACTCCTTCTATTTGGGCTAAGTCATCATCCACGGAGTGTTCATGGTGGTTATGGAAAGTCTTGGAAAACACTATCTTTCCATACGCTTATGGAAAGACATACTTTAATTAAAATAATAAAAGTTAAAGGTGTTAGTTGCAATATTAAAAAATTTATTATGCAACGTGTAGTAGTTATAAAGTTTATGACCCAATTCATGCAACCCGAAAAATTTATCTTCATTTCTACTAAGTTACACTTAAACTTTGGTCTTTCTATGACTTATGGAAATACCGTCTTTCAAGAGACAAACTCATAATTATCATCTTATTTTCGTTTATTTTTAATAAATTCCACCTCAATTGATTACTTTTACTTTATAATTCTTATAGTTAATATTAAAAGAATATATTTATAATATTATTTTAATTTTTACTTTATCTACTCCCTCTGTCCCAGCCAAATCTGCACAGAATATTTTTTCAGTCAAAGATGTCGAACTTTGACCACGTATTTGAATACATATGTGAACAATAAATTTATTGTGTGAGATATGGTTAGATTCGTCGTAACATGTCGTTTCTAAATATCTATTTTTTATGTGTTGTTATTGTTCGTAGCTAACATATTTACAGTCAAACATGTTTACTGGAGACCGTGAAAAAAATTTTGGGCAAATTTGGCTGGGACAGAGGGAGTATGAAATGTAAATAATACATTTTTATTTAAACATTGCATTTGTTAAAATTACGACAAAGTCTTGGGAAAGACGAGGTTGAATTAGAATTATAGAAATGTAAAAGGTAATAGTTGCAATATTAAAATTTAATTATGCAGTGTGTAGTAATTATAAGCTTATGATATGATTAATGCACTGAAAATTTTATCTTGATTTCTTCTAATTTACAGTTTAAACTTTGATCTTTACGTAACTTATGGAAAGACCGTCTTTCAAGAGACATACTCTAAAATCACATACTAAAATTTTGAACTGTGAAAATATTTTTTATATTATATATTTTTATTTTTCACATTCAAATGCACATCATTACTTGTTTTAACTTTTAAAATAAAATATTTAAATTATATAAAAAAATATAACATTTAAAGTAAATTAGACAATCTAAATTAGAAATGTTAGATTAATGTACTTTATTCCAAATGTATTCTCGCTTATATTTTGTGGAATGAATATGAATCACACATTGTAATATAAGTCGGGGTCAAAAACATAAATAGTAATAAAAATAATGTTTCACGTAATCTAAAATATATTAAATGACTAAAATTTTTAATACAAAAAAGGAAAAAAAGCATTAAGTTATGATTTTTTTTGTATTGAAAATAATTTTCCGATACTTACTTCCTCATTAAAAAAATATTGGTATTATGATTATATTCACAAACTTTAATGAAGATCATTCAAACTAAAAAAACGTTTCATTTTCATTCTAAATAATTGAGTATTTTATTTTATAATCCATATACTTTGTGTTCTTTAAACCAACTAATTGATTAATTCATTTCACAATCGATATAGTTCTTTTAGATGACAAAATTGTAGAATTTAACAGTACTATTTATTTTGAATATTATTAAAAGACGTATATTTCATCATAATTTTTTAATTCACTATACCGTGCAACGCGCAGTATGACTCTGCTAGTATTTTCCAATAGTGGTGGTAAACACTCTTTGAATAATCATGTAGGGATTGGGAGAACATTTCAATTGTTTCATTTAAAATTAAAATGATAAACTCTATTTACTAACTAGAGTAACTGTATAATGGGTTAAATATTTAAATGCAATTCTAATCATACATTTAGCCTGAAAGTGTTAATATAGTCATACAAAATGAGAAAGTGTCAAACTAACCTTAAATTGATGAATTGTGTCAATACAACCTACAGGCCACATTCTGGGGTTGACTCACCAATTGAGCCGTTGACTGGACCCAAAATTACGAATGTGTCCCCAGCCATTTTAGCTTAAAATTCTCCCATTTTAACCCTCATATTGCTGAACCACCACCCGCCATCCTTTCATGGCACCCTCCAGGCACTATCCCGCCGCCACTTACCACCACCACCTTCCGCCCAACCACCCACATATCCCCACCACCTCTCCCTACCCAACCATCGCCACCCACTACCACCGCCCAACTCTCCCCCAGCCGCCCCACATCTCTGCCACCTCTCCTGCTCAGCCACCCCCACATCTCCACCACTTCTCCCGCCCAACCACCCCCACATCCCTGCCACCTTCCACCTCTCCGAGAACCAAACCTGGGGTTTAAACCCTATATAATTGAGAAAGTGCATATATAACCATAAGATAATTTTTAGTGCAAAAACAACCCCAAATACCAAATGAAAGTGCAAATATAACCCTATGACCATATTTCCAGCATTGACTAAGTAATTTTGGCTGTTGACTGACCGTGGGCCCCACAAAAAACTTAATTAAAACTTCCATGCATTTTAAAAAAAATTCCAGTTCCTTTGTTCTTCAGTCCCCGATAACCCACATTTCTGCGGCTGTGTTCAACCTCCATTCCACCATCGCGGTTCTCAAGGTGTTCTTTCCCCATCATTTACCTGTCAAACTCATATCGATAATGGAGGCCTCCCTTCCCGAACATTATAATTGTCCATCCGCTTCTGAAGGTAACCAAGGTCTTCACCTGAACCATAGATTTGAATTTGGGGGAAATTGATCTTCTAATTCCCATCGATTACATTACATAGATATGTTTATTATTGTTGTTAGTGTGTTGTATTGTTTTAAGGGATCTCTTGTTTTAATTCTTGACGAGGGATTAGAATGGATTCATCGAGCTACACTCTCAATTGTGTGCATTGCGAAGGATAAAAATACCTGATTTGTAAGAAGGGAACGACTATTTGTGTGTCACGATCGCTCAACAATCCAAGGAGACCTTATTATCGATGCCTTCATGGACATGGATTTCAAGGTTAGGTTGTGCGCGATGTGTTTGACTCGGGAAGAGGCATTATTGGAAGTTCGATGCCACATCACGAGTTTTGTAGTAGAGGTCCAAGAGGCAGTACTACTGGCTATGTTGAGGTCGAAGAAGCTATGGTTGTGCCAGGTGAAGGTTATGTTGCACCGCAAAATGGTTGCAACTGTTCATTCATTCTTAAGGCATTGATGGTATTGAATTTGGTTTTACTTGGTGCGAACATGTTCCAGTTCTTGTTGGAGTTGCTGGGAAAGTGAATGTTTGTGCCTTCAATTAGTTCTTGCCTCAGAGCAAACATGTTCTAGTTTTTGTTTTGGTGTGTATTCCGTTAAATGTATGCGTATTTTGACGGAGTTTAGACAAGTCGAATGCTTGTCTATATTTTGTGCGAGGTGCAAAATTACTTGATCTCGTTAGCTGATGTATGAATTTGATCATTAGTAGTAGTTGTAATGAAGTACACATTGTCATTCAGTGACATATATTAGTACTCAATTAACCCTAATAAAATTTTGAAGTGCAGATATAACCCTACTATTAGTACAAGTCCTGATATAACCCAGAGTAATTTACTAAATTGCAAATACAACCCTTCTAATATGTACAAAGTTCTAACATGACCCTAGTTTTAGTCAGGTTGTTTATACGAAAAAACTGATCCGACCAAATTCAATTATTTCCAACACCTGTTTAGTAGATAATTTGAAAAAAGAATCAAACAACAAACATCACACTACATTAATATAGGTTCAAATGTTTTACAATGAAAGTGGACCACACCAAATACATAGTGTGCCACATAGTTCCTATAAACGTCTACTAAAGGCAGAGAAGGTTGAAAAATAGACAAAAGAAGGTGCCCTACATGTGTCGTACTACTACAGGACAGTGGTTCTAACTAATTCAAAGTCCACAAAAGAAACAATATTTTTCTCAAGTTTATGACATATATTAGACACAGAAGGTGGTGATGACAATGTTAAGTGCGGTAAGCTAGAGGTGGTTGTGACACACTTCTTCTTGGACTTCCTGTTTCCCTCTCTGGACTGAGTGTGTATGGAAGAGGTGGTTGTGAGATGGAACGTGAGACATCAGTTTTGGGTGTGGTATTCACCGACGGAGCTAGAGTTGTGCCAAGCAACCTCGCAGCCCTCTCATTATATTGAAAAGTCCTTCCCTAAACTCCGTTGCAGGTAGCATCCACTTTAGTACCAAATAAAGTGAACTCTCTTGGTGGTGAGGGCCCAGTGAACTCTCCGTTGCAGGTGAATACTAATGTAATAATTAGTTGTATGAATTGCAGATATTACCCGACATAATTTTCTAAAGTACATATATAACCCTACATATATGAAGATATGTAGATATAACCCTACTTAATCGCATTCAGTGCATATTTGACCTTGCATAATGACATTACATGCGGGCCTGATAGATTCAGATGGCTCAGGCTTTCGATGACAGTGTTCCTGGGCAGTGTGTGTAATACGACTGGTCCTACTCCTTCGATTGGAGGACCAAAATCCCGAGCATAATACAATTCCAGATATTTATTTCTAATGTTCTATGTATAATTCACGAACATGAGTTGATAAAGAAATATTTGAGGGAAAATCATAATGCCTCAGCACTGTACTGGCGTGGAAATGTGCCCGAGTTTAAGTACTCGGTGTTAGACCCTCAATTTATCCAGTGTCCTCATTCAACACTACATGGCCCTCGGTCATTGGATCCTGGACCAAGTACGAATATTGGTCCTCTAATAAAGGAAGCTCTTCCACCACATTATCCCCCTGAACTCGGTCCTCAACCAAATGACCTCCCACAACCTGGACCGAAACCTCAACCGTAGGTTGTTCCATCACCACCGGTGGCTCCTCTATAAGAAACTGCACGGGAACTCCCTTCCCGTCATAGACATTGGATGCAGTAGCCCCTTCTTGGTTGTAGAACTATTTTTCCACAGTATATAGGGTTTGTAGCATCAGCTTCTCACCCTCATCCTTTCCCTGTACCTGATCCGGTACTTGGGGACGGGTAGCAGTTATGATGTTAATTTAGCAATTAGAACATGCATGATTTTGATTCAAAATGCGGTGTCTGACCTCGTTAGCAATTGCTTCTTCTTGTATCTTATGCCTCACTGGTTGTTTAGTCCTCCTAGTCTGCCCTGTATTCTTTTTCTTTTTTTGGTTGTGGTTATGGTTCAATAATTTCATTCTCTACTTTTTAAATTATTTGCATCATATCCATTCTCTACAATAGAATAATGGCATACTACGAAGATGACCTTATAATAAAGCAAGAAGTGCAGAGAAGACCCTAAAATTTACCTCTTTCTCATTCAAACTAGGTGGGGGGAATTGCATTTCTGTATCAAATTGCTTCTCTGTATCATCACATGCTTTGTCCTACAATTCATAATAGAATAATGTTGTTATTAATTACTGATATAACCAAAACCAAATTTGGAGGAATTTGTGATATAACCCTATGTTATATCAATTAGTTCATATACAATCCTCTATAATGTTAGTAAGTTCAAATATAACCATACATAATATTAGGTAGTTCAGATATAACCCTAAATCATTTTAATCGGTGCATATATAACCTTCTAAAACCATGGGAGGTGCATATACTAAAAATTTTACCTCGACAGCCTGGTTACAATCAGAGGCAGCCTCGTCAATGTTCTAAATTTGAACTTCATGTCCACCACCTTCTTGGACCTTTACGACAAAATTATAGTGAAGGGAAGCCACAAAATGATCAGAACTAATAATAATGTGAAAAATTACGTCTTCGACACCTACAGTAATTGATGGATCCTGCTGCTCTGCATCATCAGCAACATTTTCCTCAAATCAGTGGATATTCAGTAAATACAATTAGAAAGTGAAAATAGGTAATGTACTCAATAAATACGTATTTTGACTAATTCCTTTTGGATTCCAACTTTCTCGACTTTTTTGAACTTGCACTTGTTTTCCCTCGCTTTGATGTCTCCCTGGAATTCGTACCCTTTGCAGCCCTTGTCCGCTTTGGAGGTTGTTCTGAAACCTTCCTGGCCACTGGCCTGCCTCTCTTGATTCTAGCACATCAAGTGGCTTGTGAAGTGGAATGTGAACTTGCATCCACTCCTCGCTGCATTTGGAAAAATACATAAAATTTACTAAAAAATTGGCTTATAATTATGGACCAAAAAATAGCTAAATTGAGCTAATACCTGGGATGTTGTAGCAGACTTCGCTATTTGTGCTAAAAACAATTCCTTGGTCGTGGGTCCACCTTGACATGACCTTATATAGTGACCATATTCTCCACATTTGCTACACTTTCTTTTCTTGCTGCTGCCCTCTCCCTTCCAATCCTCTTTTGTTCTTTTTGTCTTTGGCCTCCCAATCGATGATGCAATTCTGGAGGTTGGCACGGGTGGGTAGTCGGGCTAGGTGTCCAGAATGTCCTATGAGGTAAGGGATGGATCATGTGGGAGTAGGCTTTCAGAAAGGTTGCTTTAGATAACATGGGATCACATGCTTCGTGGAAGGGGTGTCGTTAGTGCAATAGTACCACAGCCGCATGCCTACATAGTATCTTAGTATAATCCCAAACACCACAGTCGCATGACCACCTATCAAGCCTCACCCTGTAATGAGATTCACTATGTACTACTTCATAGTTCATATCTGAGGAAGGAGTGAAGGTAACTCGTCGAGACTGTTTGGAAATGAACTTCAACATTTCTTCACTTTGTGGACACATTACACTATCCCAGGCTACACACTTCTTGTAACACTCATCCAACTTTGCCATTAACTTATTTTGCAACCCCTCCATCAATGTAAGTACATGCTTGTTTCTCAACCCTCCAATCAAATTTTTGAAAGACTCTGGTGGATTGTTAGTTACATTGTCATTCTTCAAGGTCGTCGAGAAAGTGTATCTTGCCCACAAAGCATCACCAAGGGAATACAAGTATTGATAAGCCTCCACATTTAATTCCTTCATCTGCTCCATTTTTATTGTGAAATCTCTTTTGTTATATGCCATAGCAGCTCTCCAAAACAACTTCTTGAAAATATCCGCAGGGTGATTTCTACAGAAATTAGCATAAATGTGTCGGCTGCTTCTCCTCTGTGTGGTGTGAGGCATAATATCATCAATCACTTTATCAGGGCCATGCATTACAGAACAAATAGGGCATAATTCATGTCAGGTAATATCATAAAACATTTAAATCATATAGGATTATATCTGCAATTAGTTACAATAAGCAGGGTTACATCTGCACATAATTAATTAAATAAGGGTTATATCTGCACATAATTAAATCGAATAGGGTTATATCTGCATATAATTAAATCACATAGGGTTATATCTGCACATAATTAAATCATATAGGGTTATATCTGCACAAACTCCTAACAGTGGAAAAAACCATGAACAAATCAACAACCAGCACAATCTGCACTCAAATCCTAAAATAGAACAATCATGAATCATATTCACCCAGATCAACCATAAACTACAAAATCCCAAGTCCAAAAAAAGGTATAAGATGACTCACCTTCTGCCAGTCAGTCATAAATGTCCAAAGTGTGTCTTCCGCAGATCCTCCCAAGAATAACTCCATCTGTTTGAAGGGAAAAAAAGCCAACTATCTTTGGATTAAGACTCAACATACGCAAAAATGAGGGGGAAAATGCCATAATCCGGGTCATTCGCAATTGCACTAAGCAAAACCAATTTGTACCCGCCCTTAAGGTGATAGCCATTAAACCCCAAAAATGGCTTGCATCCTACTAGAAATCCATTCTTCACAACATCAACTCCAATGAAAAGCCTTTTCACATTTGGAAGTGGTTGGCCCGGGTTGTACTGCATCATCGCTTAACTACCCGGGTTGCTGTTCAGCACCTCTTTGCAATACTGTGGTAGGGCTTTGAATGATTCATCGTGGCTACCATCTAGCATCAATTCTTCCAAATGCCTTTCTCTCATCAATTGGTGACGCTTTAGCTGAACACCAAAACTTTTCAGGTGTTCCATCATCACCTCTTTAGACACCTACGAATTGGCCTGAATCATTGTAACAAGCCTCTTCGCTATCCATCTCTGTGGCGGCTTCATCTTCTTCCTACATGTATGTCTTCCATATAGTGTGCGAATGCTAAAAGTATGGCTGTCGGGGAGTATCAAGCCGTGGATCCTCCACCCACAATTATCATTTGAACACCTAACTGTGACTCTACTCTTCTCGATCTTCACATGTTTAAACATGAAGCCCTCATGTACCGAGTAGTCGAGCAATAACTCATTAAAATCTTTTTGGGTTTGGTAACTCATCCCTTTGACCAATTTTATTTTGTCCCCGTCTTTGATATCAAACTTCTCCTTGTTGATGCATTTATTAATGGGATTTTCCTCTCAGTCAGTGTTCGAGAATTCCTCTAAATCTTGCATTGTGTCACTGCCAGCATCCTTATCCGACTCAATCTCGAAACATGCCTCAGTGTACTGATGATACTAGTTACGGTATTGGTCTGAAAGCCCTGTTTCATAGGGATCCTGCACATACTCATCTTCTGAGTTGTGTTCTTCCATCAATGTCTCGGACACAGCTTTACCAGCTCCTTTGCTTGCTCGTTGTTCAACTTCTTCACTTTTTGTGTTCCCTGATTTTTCCATCTTTTCTATGTTCTGCTCTCACCCCGAGGGCCACCTTTTGGAGGGTAAAAAACCCCACAATATACCTTCAACCTCTTTCCAATATGGCATGTGGGAGGTCATCGTCGTGCCTCTCAAAGATAGTATTTATAAGCCCAAATTATGGCTAACTACTAAATAGTAGCTAGTGGTAAAACAAGATCGTCCACGAGGGAAAATGGGGTTTATAGTGTTAAAGCGTAGTTAAAAAAACACACAAAGAAATCACTCTACGTGTGTGGTAACCAAGTTGGGGGATTTTTGAAAACACTACGACTACTTTAAGCAACTAAAATAACAAACTATTAAAAAGAACAATGCAAATATGATCACAAATAGCACAAATAACATAACTAAGATTATAACGAGTCTTGGGCGCAATTGGTTTACATTTCTAGTCATCATTTGATCATCGATTAATTATCCTATTTTTATGTATTAATCACATATTGTGAAGAACTTGTCAACACCTTTCGAGTTAAAACATTTCTCACATCTCCTCGGTTATAGTTAGAGCGAGGGATCAACGCCACACAATAACCCTTATCCTCGGGTCACTCTAGACGATCAACGTCATAGACTTCCCCGAGGATATAAATACACATGGAGACCCAATACTACTACCACAATGTCCTACAAGCGAGATACACATAGATAGCATAAGTATATTTACTATTAACGACTACGAGGATCGGCCTTCATGCTAATCATTATTAGTGAACCACATTGACAATTAGTCAAACCCATTCAAATTCATCATAAGCTTAAACAATTTCATCAATAAAAAATCATAGTTAGTTGTCACTTCTAATTATAACCTAGCATTTACCAACAACAATCACATCGACAAAAAGTCAAAGTCTTACGGGTTTAACCAAAAACCTAGCAAGTAATTAACCCACAATCATCAACTAGTTGATCATCCTAGTCTAACTCATACATTAGTCTCACAAGAAAGCACAAAACATACTTGATAATCAAAGCTCAAAATAGGATAAACCAAATCTCACAAATTCATACTAGAAATTCTTACCAATTGCTCCCAAGAGTATATTTAACCTTGATTATGAAAACCCATAACAAAATAGCAAGAATCCATGGTAAACATAGGGTTAAAGAAGGAAATTAAATGCAAACTAGGGTTTGGAGAGAGTATTTTTGGTTTTGGATCTAAATTGAATGAGGAGAGAGAAATTTTGAGCTGAAAAAAAGCTTTTAATGCTGGGCTAAAAGTGTTTGCTGCGGGCAGCAATGTGGGGCTGCGGCCCGCAACGGAGACGCTGGATTTCAGGTTCTAACCTCTTCTTATTTCCATCGCTTCAGGTGAACTGTTGATCCATTCTAGGAGTTCTTGTAGTCATTTTTATAGTACTCACGAAGACAAATCCAATGATGCTATCCATGGACACCAATTCATCTCGGATCATTCTCAGAACTCATCTCCAAAAAACCCGAACCATTCTTCCTCTGCTACTTTGCCTTCCTTCTTCAATCTAATTTCTACCATCCTTGTGAATGACCTTCACTAAAGTAATCCAAAGTGCTTATGAACAATCTACAAATCAAGCTTACAAAAAGGAATCTAGATGCTCGTAAAGACCAAAAATCCATTAGACTATGAATAGGTTACAAAATGAAGGATTTAGATATAAAAACTGAAAATGGTCATCTAAACCCCTTATGATGTAAACCTACCTAAATCTAGCAATCATCCAATAAAAAAATGACAAAAAAGTGTTAAATACTTTGAAAAATACATGCATTTGACTTCTTATCAAATTTCCCCGCACTTAAACATTTACTCGTCCTCGAGTAAACAAGAACAAGTAAAGATCTAAGGGTAAACTAGCATGCAAAAGTTTTTCCAAAACATCCAACATCCTATTCCTAGACTACCCTAACCCTCAAGACATAAGAATCACTCACATTCTCACATCCAAAAGTCTAAGACAATCTAAACAACCCTCATACCAATCAAAGGTGAGGTATAAAATACATGTGTAAAACTAGCATACTCTGCCAAAGAAGTCACCAAATAGGCAAATTAAGAGAAACATACAATTTTTCATTTCCTCTCATTTTGACTAGGAGCCATCTCGGGTTTTCATCCTAGCTCCACACTTTTTTTCCAATGCTCACCCTCACCTTTTTCCACCCCATTTGGCCTCTCATTTTTGCATAGGCTTCCCTTTTGAGTTTTCAACCTACCCAGGTCTCCCACTTTTGCCTAAGTTGCCCTCTCGAGTTTTCAACTTAGCGGGAATTCTTTTCTTTTTTTTAATAAAATAAATTACAGTAGAGCATATGCACACTTCAATACAATACTATGAGATATATTTCTCTTAACCTCCCCACACTTGAAACACACATTTTTCTCAATGTGAACCAAAGGAAAAGATAAAGAAATAAGGAAGAAAGAAAAAAATACTCACAACTAGGAACTTGAATGTCCTTCCCAGTGATGGCAATGCTCACTTCTCAATGAATGCTCTTCCCTCCGTGTTCATGAACTCCACCATATATGCAACTTCAACCCATCCACTACAAACCCACAACCATGAAAATCCCAATAAACACTCACAAAAGGCAACAACTAGTAGTACTTATAGATGGTGGTTTTGGTGGTGGATTGTGGTGGTGTTGGGTAAGATTTTGAGGACATGGTTGAGGATTTTTTTTTTCAAGAAAAGAAAAATACTAGCCTAACTTAAAAGCTCGGGTTGCATCCCGAGAAACTCCATATTTTTATGGTCGTCGGCACAACTTTAATGTTATCCATATGGGGAAGGTTTGAACCCCTTCACCATGAGCATCCAAAAGTAGAGAGGTGGGGATACAAAAATTTCAAGAGGAAAGTTTTGTGGAGGTGGATATGGTGTCAAAGGAGGTGGGTGGTTTGGAAGCTTGGCATAATCATTTGGATCCCCTATTGTCTCCTCCAAGAATTCCAAAAATGGTGAAGTTGGTTCAATTGGTGGAGGAAGAGGTGATGATGGCAAGGATAATGAATATAAGATAATTACCCCTTCCTCAACTTCTCTGTCTTCCTCAACCAACTCTTTATCCCCTTTGAACTCAAATTCATTTCTCAAGGTGACCTCACTCACTGTATCTTCGAGTTTAACTTGGGATGTTCTATCTTCAGAATATCGAGCTTCCAAACAGCTCACAGAAGATGCAAGTTGGCTAATTTGGATATCCAAGTTTTTGAGGAAGTACGAGCCTCCAAATCTTGAGGAAGTGCGAGCCTCCAAATCTTGGACCATATTAGATATTGCTTACATGAGCTCCTCATTCGAGCTTAAACCTCCTACTTGAGCATGGTTTCGAGGCATGTCATAAGTTGATGAAGGACAATCATATTGCTCGTAGTGTTGGCTTCCCGGTACATTCCCATACCACAAATTCATATTACCACTCCACTCCAGATTTTAAGAATCATAGTGTGGATACCATTCTTGAGCTCCTTGACCTTGGAAACCAACAACTCCAACCTCTTCATAGCACTCCTCATGATACCCTTGGTTTTTAAAACAAAATGTTCTATTTTCCTCGTAGTGCTCCTCTCTCAACCAATAACAAGACTCGGTAGGATGATCAAAATGAAAAATTCTAAAAAAAAACTTGCTTGTTGAGCCTCTCTTCTCATCATGAGTTCCCTCAAGGTGAGATCTTCCATTTTTTTCTCATTTTTTCCAAAAATTTGGAATCGTAGTGCAAGGATTATCGGTAGAAGTACTCCAAGAACTACAACAATACACATTCCAAAAAAAAAAGAAGCACGAAAAATTTGTGGTCGTAGTGCAAAGGTTCTCGGTTCTTGGAACGAGCACGTACCATAAACTAAGAACAAAAACAATACCTCCTTTCGAAAAACAAAAAAACAATCACAAACTATGAACAAACAAGAACACACAATGAGAAACAAAAAAACACAAAGAACTACACTAACACTTTAATAAAGTACGCCTTTTCCCCGGCAGCGGCGCCAAAATTTGGAAGGCAGTCGTTGTGCCTCTCAAATATAGTATTTATTATGCCCAAATTATGGCTAACTACTAAATAGTAGCTAGTGGTATGATGGGGTCGCCCACGAGGAAAAAAGGGGGGCATTGAGTGTTAAAGCTTAGTTAAAAAGCACACAAAGAAGTCACTCTACGTGTGTGGTAACCAGGTTGGGGGGTTTTGATTTTAGAAATCACTACGACTACATTAAGAAATTAAACTAACAAACTATTAAAAAGAACGCTGCAAATATGATCACAAATAGCACAAATAACTTAACTAAGATTATAACGAGTATTGGGCGCAATTGGTTTACATTTCTGGCCATCCTTTGATCATCGAATAATCATCCTATTTTTATGCATTAATCACATATTGTGGAGAACTTGTCAACACCTTTCGAGTGAAGACATTTCTCACCTCTCTTTGGTTATAGTTAGAGTGAGCGATCGGTGCCACACAATAACCCCTACCCTCGGGTCACTCTAGACGATCGGCATTATAGACTTCCCTGAGGATAGCAATACACATGGAAACCCAATACAACTACCACAATGTTCTACAAGTGAGAAACACATAGATAGCAGAAGTATATTTACTAATAATGACTACGAGGATCGGCCTTCATGCTAATCGTTATTAATGAACCACATTGATGATTAGTCAAACCCATTAAAATTCATCCTAAGCCTAAGTAATTTCATCAATCAACAATCATAGTTAGTTGTCACTCCTAATTATAACCTAGCATTGACCAACAACAATCACATTGATAAAAAGTTAAAGTCTTACGGGTTTGACCAAAAACCTAGCAAGTAATCAACCCACAATCATCAACTAGTTGATCATCCTAGTCTAAATCATGCATTAATCTCACAAGAAAGCACAAAACATACTTGATCATTAAAGCACAAAATAGGATAAATCAAATCTCACAAATTCATACTAGAAATTCTTACCAATTGCTCCCAAGAGTACATTTAGCCGAGATTATGAAAACCCATAACAAAATAGCAAGAATCCATGGTAAACATAGAGTTAAAGATGGAAAATAAAGGCAAACTAAGGTTTTGGGAGAGTATTTTCGGTTTGGATCTAAATTGAATGAGGAGAGATGACTTTTGAGCTGAAAATAAGTTTTTAAAGCGGGGATAAAAGTGTTTGCGGCAAGCCGCAATGTAGGTTGTGGCCCGCAAGCCTCATGTTGATCCATTTCCGCATTTTTTACTTTTGTTGTAGGCCGCAATGTAGGGTTGTGGCCTGCAACAGAGACACTGGATTTCAGCTTCTAACCTCTTCTTATTTCCATCACTACAGGTGAACCACTTATCCGTTTTGAGAGTTCTTGTAGTTGTTTTTATAGTACTCACAAAGATAAATCCAATGGTTCTATCCATGGACACCAATTCATCTTGGATCATTCTCATAACTCAGCTCCAAAAACCCGGACCATTCTTCCTCTGCTACTTGGCCTTCCTTCTTCAATCTATCTTCTACCATTTTGTAAGTGACCTTTAGTCTTCTACCAACCTTGCGAATGGCCTTCACTAAAGTAATCCAAAGTTCTTACGAGCAATCTACAACTACAAATTAAGCTTACAAAAAGGAATTAAGATGCTCATAAGGACCAAAAATCCATTAGATTATAAATAGGTTACAAAATGAAGGATTTAGATATGAAAATCGAAAATGGTCATCTAAACCCCTTATAATGTAAACCTACCTAAATCTAGCAATCTTCCAACAAAAGGATGAAAAAAGAGATGTTAAACGTTTTGGAAAATACATGCATTTGACATCTTATCAGCATGAAGTAAACATATTTGTGACATCCTCTTCTGATTGCAGTATCACCCTATCATCGCCATAACTCAGCTATAGTTCCAGATTTTCCCTGCCTCGGCGTCACCAAAGAACTCCTCCGTGAAATCCAATTTCAATACCACAAGAGAGTATCTAGCAGGATCGATACCCTCAAGCGCCTTCCAACGGCTACCGTGACGGAGGATAGTTGTGTACACTTCATCCTACAATATTGAAAAACAAAGCCGGAATTATAAATACAAAAAATACACTAAGGGTTATTTCTGCACATATAATTATAGTTAGGGTAATATATGAGTATATAAGATAAACACAGGGTTATATATGCACATACAAGAAACAGTCAAGGTTATATATGCACATACAAGAAACATTCAAGGTTATAACTGCACTTATATAAACAGCCAGGGTTATATATGCACATATAATAAATAGCCATGGTTATATGTGCACATATAATAAACAGTTAGGGTTATATATGCAATAACATGATACAAATTATAAGAGAAGATTCACCAAACTTGCTATCAGAGTTTGATTACACAACAATGAGGCCTAATGTCCAAGTTCAGTATCATCACAGAAACATTGGACATTCATCATTTCGATATATAACTTCACCAGATTTTCTATCTACAACATTCAACATATTCCTAAATATAGTTCACCAACTTTGACCGTACCACCCACTCCAGATACACAACAACATAACACTTATCCCACAATCATTCAAAATTATCACCCCCGCCCCCCCCCCCCCCCCTCACCCACCCACTCTCCAAAAAAAAACAATCACAAGTCATATGTCACAACCACATTCAACATCATCCAGAAAATAAGGGATACATACAAGAATCATATCAAGAGCATCCATTATTTTACAACCATACATTTTAACACAATATCAAAAAAATTACATCATGAAACCCTCAATCATAGGTCCGTCCACCATTACCACATATTATCCCTGCCTCACCTTAACCCCCTTCAACATTTTAAACCGAAGGAACAAAAACAGAGCACCATAATAGCCACACACACAACACTAAACATCTTTGAATCATCAATCCGAACAACACATAACAAAATCAATAAAAAAAAAGCTTTAAAAACCCTAGTTTCTTAATGAATATGTCGTGTTTCTATATTCAAAGGATGAGAACATAAAATAATACACAAAATCGGACTCTTAACAGAAAAAAATCTACAAATGCCGACGGATTTTAGGAAGATCTTACCATTTTCGAGGGTTTCACTGTAGCAAAGATGAGTTTTTGTTTAATCTTGACATCCACAAACATGGTCCCTTCGTCGAACACACTGGATGCCCTACGTCGTCGCCGAAATGCGACTTAAGATTGGCAACGGGCTGCCAACCTTACGGATTGAACATGTACAACGGTTTGGGTTGGTTTTCTGCGATTGGGAGAGTAAGGAAGACGAGTTGGTTTCAATTAGGACGGGAATGGAAGACAAAATGGGGTATTAATGAGCATGGGGGCAATATGGTCAATTCATAATTGGGAGTTTTCAGTTTTTTTTATGAAAAACGTCAAGGGTAAATCAATCTTTTCATCATAGCATGCCTCAAACTGTCGGAAAAAGTTATATTTGCACATAAACTAACTGTCTTGGGTTATATGTGCCCTTTTAATTATCACATGGTTAAATGTGCACTTTCATGAATTTGTAAGGTTATATATGCACCTCGCCCTAGCCTTTTTCTTCAACATAAACTAACAATAGCCAGTAGTTCTCGTGTAGGTTTTTTTTTTTTTAAATTGGGTAATAACTCAAATGAGCCCCCAATAAAATCCCTCCCCTCCCCTCCCCTTGCCCTGGTGGGAATTGAACCCATGACCTCATGGTAGTAGCACTAGATTTCAACCGCTAGGCTAACATTCAATTCCCAGTTCTCGTGTAGGTAAAAACAAATATGAGAAAATGTTTTCCAAAAATATTATTATATAATATCATCTAACTATTGATTGAACCACATGTACAATAATTTATTAGAAGAAATTTATATATTTGTTCATGGTATTTAGTTTAGTTTTTTTTTTAAAAAAATCGATCATCACAAGAGCGAGGGTATATAGGGTTCTCCATTCATATTCTATTTTTGCACAAATGTGATTATAAACTGGTGTGATCTCTAAAGGATCATTTACACATGAAAACATTAATTGGAGGAAGGCTGTAGATAGTTTTACCTTAAAATAACAAAGAATGGAGATGCGGGGGATCGAACCCCGTGCCTCTCGCATGCAAAGCGAGCGCTCTACCATTTGAGCTACATCCCCGTACACATTTAGATGACATTTGAATAATTAATATTCGTTTGTTTTATTATAAAACATAATTAGCAATTTTAAACTTCAATCAAATTTCCATATTGATAATTGATTATATTTTCCAATAGTGGTGGTAAACACTCTTTGAACAATCATGTAGGGATCGGGAGAACATTTTCAATGGTTTCTTTTAAAATTAAAATGACAAACTCTATATACTAACTAGAGTAACTGTATAATGGGTTAACTATTTAACTGTATTTCTAATCATACTTTAGCCTGAAAGCGTTAATATAACCATGCAAAATGAGAAAGTGTCAAACTAACTTTAACTTTATGATGAATTGTGTTAATATAACCATTCGGCCACATTCTGGTGTTGACTCACCAATTTGGCCGTTGACTGGACCCAAAATGAAGAATATGTCCTCGATCATTTTAGCTTAAAAATTTTCCATTTTACCCCTCCTATTGTTGAACCACCACCCTCTCCCGACACCCTCCCGACACCATCTCCCTGCCACCCACCACCACCACCACCTTCCGCCCAACCACCCTCACATTCCCACCACCTCTCCCTACCCAACCACCGCTACCCACCACCACCGCCCAACTCTCCCGTCCAGCTACCCTCACATCCCTGCTACCCACTACCTCTCTGGGAACCAAACCTAGGGTTTTAACATCTTCACCACCACCATGGTTTCTTCCACCACCCAGAGTCATGCCCCCGGTGCCTCCACTCTGCACATCACATCTGCCAGCCAATCATCCAAACCCTTTGGCCAGTTCCTTGGCGATGGCAACCACACTGCCGCCATGATGGGGCTGAAGGTCATTGAGATCGACCTGGGGACCACCACGGCAAAGAAGGCTACGGCAAAGAAGGCTACGGCAAAAAAGGCCACGACGATGGAGGGTGGTGAAGGCTACGACGAAGAAGGCCACAACATGGTGGCAGAGAAGGCCACGACATGGTGGCGGAGAAGGCCACGGTGATGGAGGGGATACTTTTGTGACGATGCAGAGGGGAAGAAGATGATGTCGTAGGTGGTGGCATACAATGAATGATGATGATAGGCTTGTGGGCAGATTGCGATTTGTCTTTTTAATCGTTTTTTTAATTTATGGGGAAAATGGTCATTTCACTAGATTCCAAACAAACTTCTCATTGACAATTGAAGTCAACGGCGTCCAGAGTTAGATTGATACATACATCATAAAGTTAGGGTTATTTTTGGCACTCTCTCATTTTGCAAGATTATGTTGGCACTTTCAGTCTAAAGTTAGGGTTATTTGAGCACTTTACTCTAGTATGATTTTTCCCACCATATAATAGTGGAAAAACTATGTTGCCTTTAGATTTGAAATTTAAAGTTGGTGTAGGAGAAATTTGAGTCAAAATCGTTTATATAATAAATTTTGGAGATTTCAATTAGAGGACTTATGCTGGATATGTAGACGTTGACCAGGTTGGACAATTTTCATGCCATTTAGACCGGTTCACTTCAGTTAGACTAACTCATCTTGGTTATAATTGCTAATTAAACTAATCCACTTCGGTTGTCCAGTGTGATTCAGGTCAGAGACATTCGTACACACATGAGTTTATTCATAATATACATACATAAATACATTTTAGGCAGCTAGAAAATGATTAGGTTAAATTTTCTACTTTTGCAAGAAGGCTGTAACAGATTAAATGAAGATTGATCAAATTTTGAGCAGAGGAGTTATAACTTTTTTTCCAGTTGCGTAAGTGTTGATCATAATAGTGTAGTTGAATAACATTTCTTCATCACCAATCGAATCACTGTTCGCGAAGTGTAAGGTTTGACATATCTCTCTAGGGAGCATGCAACTTGTATATCATGTCTAATTCTAGTCACTATGACTTATTCTAGTTGGGACGCTTGCTCAAGTTAATGTGGACTCAGCCTAGCGGGTTTGGGTCAAATTCGTTAAATGGATCCACAGTAGAGGGCTAATTTATCATCTTGTATACCTTTCTTATTGCCACAGATCATTGTTTAAAATTTTACCTTTGTTCTGTAAATGAGATTTTCTCATATCTTCTTGTAAAGGGCATTCAAATGTAAATGCTGAGCCATTTGTTAAGGAATTGGAATTGGATTTGTATTCTTACTATAATTGTAGATGTAATTGTATTCTATTACCTTTTCCTAGCCTCTATAGGTATCATGTACTACTATATAATGTATCTTGAATTCATGAATAAAGATAGATCATTACCCCTATTTTCTACATGGTATCAGAGCCTAAAATTCTGAGCCTACGAACCTAAATTTTCCATCTTGAATTACCTTTCCGCTGTTAGTTAAAAAAAACAACAAAACAAAACCTTGCCTCTGCCGGCCGAGACTTGCCGCCGCTGCCGCCTCAACCTAGTTGCCGCCGGAGATCGTTGCGCCGAACCAAGCTTGGTCGACGGTACAATTGCCGGTCGTCTTTCTGCTTGCACGGTTGTGCCGACATCGACGCCGGTCCAAGCTTCCTCGTCACCGACTGGTGTTGCGCCGATGCCGGACGACCGATCAAATTACTAGAGGCGTGCGTGAGATTCACGCGCGTGCCATACAAGCAGCGCGTGAAACCACGCACGGTTGTCTTCAGACGCACCCCAGCCTCAGCGTGCGTGTCTCCACGTGCCAGCTTCTCCACGCGCTAGCTGCTGTTTGTTGCCACTTTCTCCAGCATTATTGCAAGAATTTATTTATTTATTTTACTTATACATCTATCCTTGGTTGCCATTTGTTTTATGGCTCTTTTCGCCAGCGTAGTGATGTCGCCGCAAGGGTTTGCAGTGGCCGGCTCCTCTGGCTTACCTACACGATCTAATTTTGGTCCTGCTCTATCTGATGTCCAATGGAGTACGACCATTCATTTATTTAATCAGTTTTATTCGTTATCTGACCATGGGTCAGGTAAGTCTACTTTACCCTGGATTCTTGATTCGGGAGCCTCATGTCACATGACTGGTGACGAGGGTTCTCTTACTGATATTGCTACTACTACCAAAACTGTGAATGTTATACTGCATGATGGATCTGTGTCGTCTGCTACACAATATGGGTCTATTTGTTTTGGTGATGTCACTCTTCCTCATGTGCTCTACATACCTACTTTGCGATGCAATTTATTATCATGCTCTAGATTGTAATCTGCCTTAAAATGTCTAGCCTTGTTTACTGAAAATTATTGCATTTTACAGAAAATCAGTACGGGGACTGTGATTGGCGTGGGGAAACAGCAAGGGGGGGGTTATTGGCTTCGTCTGTTGGATACTTGTATTCGTCCTCATATCCTGCAGTTTATTCCGACAGTTGCTTCGGTTTCTTCATCTGATTTATGGCATCAACGTTTTGGTCATCCATCATCTACGGTGTTGTCCTCTATTCCTACTCTTGATTTTAGCACAAATCATACTACTATACCTTGCTCTGTATGTTATAGAGCAAAACAGACTAGAAATAGTTTTCCATTGAGTTCTACAAATGCTACGGCATTATTTGAATCAGTACATTGTGATGTTTAGGGACCTTATAGAACTCCATCCTCTAGTGGTGCATTTTATTTTTTGACGATAGTCGATGATTATTCCTGAGTTGTTTGGGTTTATTTATTAGTCGCTAAGTCTAAGTAGCCTCTAGATTTTAGAATTTAGTGCCTTAGTGAAGAACCAGTGGGGCCAAACTATAAAACGTGTTCGGGCTGATAATGGGACTGAATTTCTGCCTTTGCGATCTCTTTTTGCTGCATCTGGGATCATCTTTGAGACATCTATGGTTGACACAGCACAACAGAATGGTCGGGTTGAAAGAATGCATCGCCATTTACTCAATGTGGCGCGTGCTTTACAGTTCCAAGCCAGTCTTCCTATTGAATTTTGGGGAGAATGTGTTCTTACTGCTACCTACGTGATCAACCAAACACCGACTCAGCATCTCAACGGTCGTACTCCTTTTGAGTTGCTTTATGAGCAAGCTCCAAATTATTCATCCTTAAGGGTTTTTGGATGCTTGTGTTTTGCTGCTCATGTTCCCAGATATCGTGACAAGTTTGCACCACGAAGTCGGCGGTGTCTGTTTCTTGGTTATCCTGCCGGAAAGAAAGGCTGTCACCTTTTGACTTGGATTCCCGAGTGATCTTTAACAGCCGGGATGCTGATTTCTTTGAAGACCAGCTCCCGTACTCTGCAACTCCGGCATCTGCTTTATCCGATGAACCTGGCGGCGCCACCACACCACTGCCAGATTCCTCCTCCTTCTCGCCGGAGCTGCATGGAATTTTGGTTCCGCCTTCCGCTGCCGATCCACAACCGCCGGTCGCCGTTAGCCTTCCGCCGTCCGTCGGTGGCCGTCTGCTGTCGTCTGCTGTCTCATCGGTCACCGCCGGCCACTCACCACCGATCAATTCAGGCCAGTCAACGCCGGTCAATGCCGGCCAGTCAACACCGATCAATGCCGGCCGGTCATCGACGGCATTCACCGGCCATTGTCATCCGCCCAACGCCGGTACCTCCATGCCGGTCGCTGTCGGCCTACCTTCGGCGTCCGCTGCTGGTCATTCTCCGCCAGTTGCCGACAATGCTACATCCTCGGTCTATACATTACCAGCTTCTCTAGTACCGGATAGTTCCGCTACTGAGTTGCCACCTACAAGACAGAGTGTTTGATCTCGTCGTCCTCCATCGTACTTGGCAGATTACGACTGTGATGATTATGCTTGTGCTCTTACTACTGAAGACCCCCCCCCCTTCGACTACGTTCCGTCATGCGTCATCACTTTCCTCAGGTGTTCTCTATCTTCTTACTAATTATGTAAATTGTGATAATTTTTCTAGTATGCATTCTAGATTTTTGGGTGATGTAACTTCTAGTGCAGATCCCACTACTTACTCTGAGGCTTTCCGTCATTCTCATTGGCGAGATGCTATGGTTGAGGAACTTACTGTACTGGAGCGAAATCAGACATGGATTTTATCTCCTTTGCCGGCGCATAAGAAGGCTATTGGATGCAAATGGGTTTACCGGACAAAGTTTTGTTCAGATGGTACTATTGAACGTCACAAGACGCGTCTAGTGGTTCTTGGAAATTGCCAGGTAGAAGGAATTGATTACACTGAAACTTTTGCTCCAGTTGCGAAGATGAGTTCTGTTCGATTGTTCCTGTTTGTTGATGTTATACATAGTTAGGAACTGCATCAGATGGATGTTCATAATGTCTTCCTGCATGGTGATTTACATGAAGAGGTGTTCATGCGTCCTCCGCCTGGCTATGCATTCCCACTTGGTCAGGTTTGTCGCCTTCAGAAATCTCTTTATGGTCTTCGCCATGCTCCTCGGAATTGGTTTGCTAAACTGGCTCAGGCTTTACGGACATTTGGTTTGGTTCAAAGTAAGGCAGATTATTCTTTATTTGTCTTTTCCCGTGGATCAAAGTCTTTACATGTTCTGGTTTATGTGGATGATTTGGTCATTGCTGGTAGTTCTTCTTCGCTAATCTCTGAGTTCAAGAAACACTTGTTCTTGTTTTCACATGAAGGACCTTGGTTTGCTTAAGTATTTTTTGGGCATAGAGATTGCTAGAAGACCAGAGGGAATATTTCTCTCGCAAAGGAAATATGCTTTGGACATCCTATCTGATACAGGTTTATCTGCTTCTAAACCAATTGATTTTTTGATGGAGCAACAACATGATTTGGCACGTATTGAAGGTCCAGCCTACCATGACCCGGAGCAGTATCGTCGTTTGGTTGGGCGTTTGATATATCTGACTATTACTCGTCCTGAACTTAGTTATTCAGCTCATACTCTTGCGCAATACATGAAGTCTCCTTGTGTCCCTCACTGGCAAGCTGCGGTTCGTGTGTTGCACTACCTGAAGAGTCATCCTGGTCAAGGTTTATTTCTTTCTTCTCGTAGTACTCTACAATTGACTGTTTATTGTGATTCGGATTGGGCCGCCTGCCCAATTACTAGGCGTTCTCTATCTGGTTATTTTGTTATGATTGGTGATTCCCCGATTTCCTGGAAGACTAAGAAGCAACCTACTGTTTCTCGGTCTTCTGCTGAAGCAAAGTATCGTGCTATGGCAGTTACCTGCTGTGAGTTGTTATGGCTTAGGTCCTTACTGAAGGACTTAGGGGTTTCGCACTCTTTTCCTATGAAATTGTTTTGTGACAGTCAATCTGCTCTCCACATAGCGGCCAACCCAGTTTTTCATGAACGCACGAAGCACATTGTAGTTGATTGTCATTTTGTCCGAGATCTTGTACAATCTAGCGCTATTGTTACTCAACACATTTGTTCACTAAAGCTCTCGGACGTAACCAGTTCCATTCTTTACTTGGCAAGTTGGGCATTTCCGATTCTCATGCTTCAACTTGAGGAGGAGTGTTAAGGAATTGGAATTGGATTTGTATTCTTAAATTAGATTGGATTAAAGAGAAAACGTGTGCTAGCTTTCCTGTAGTAGCTTTCTTCTACTTTAGGTTTGGATAGAATCGTCACCGGCCACTAGATCGATGAATAATCTCTTCGGCCATCCAGAGGTGTATATTCCCATTCTGCCAACGGGGATCCCCCATTCCGAAAGGTTACTAGACCAAAAAAGAAAGGCTTTCTTTTGCCCCACCGGGCCCCTCTTCAACCCCATCAAACCCATCCACGTGGAGTAGCCCCTGGATTGAAAGATGGCTTTATCCGGAGGTCTCTTCATCGGCCCCAACCGAGGGAGGGAAAACGCAGCGCGCTATCACCTACAGCCCTTTCCTCTGCCGGGATTGTATTCTATTACCTTTTCCTAGGCTCTATGGGTATCATGTACTACTATATAATGTATTTTAAATTCATGAATAAAGATAGATCATTACCCTTATTTTCTACCCCATTCAAATTAATATAAGACTAGTTAGGTTCACACAACGCGTAGCACTACGGATAACATTTACTTTTGAATCCATCTATTTTTAATAGTTTTATGGATGATACGTATTAATAAATTATCATTCTGTAGTTAATTGATGGACACTGTAGGAAGAATGTAATCGAGTACGTATGTATGTAAGTCTTTTAAGCAAAAAAAAATATATATATCTTGATTGATATTATATATTGTTTGTATTGGAAAAAAAAGAATCTTGATTGAAATTTCAGTACAAATAAAGGATAGTCAAAGTAAAAAAAACTTTGGTTATAGCAAACGAAAATAAGATAAAGGGAGTATTTTTGAAAGATTGATTTGTGATAGGTGGTCTGTCCATAAATTTATGAATATACCACTTATTTTTTATTTTATACACTGCATTTGTTAAATTACATACTAAATTTAAAATTTTTTAAAAAAATTTATATTATATATTTTTATATTTTCACATTCAAATACATATTAGGCAAAGTCTTGGGAAAGACGGTCTTTCCATAGGCTTATGAAAAGACGGGGTTTAATTAGAATAATAAAAGGTGAAAGGTCTTAGTCGCAATATTAAAATTTTAGTATGCAACATGTAGTTGTTATAAAATTTATAACTCGGTTCATGCAACCCGAAAATTTTACCTTTATTTCTTCTAATTTACACTCTAAACCTTGGTCTTTCCATAACTTATGGAAAGACCGTCTTTCAAGAGACGGACTCTACATATTATTACTTGTTTTAACTTTTAAAATATAATATTTAAATTAGTAGTAAGCCTTATCTCCTTATCCCCTCTTCAAACAAAAAACCTACGTTCTCTTCAATTTTCTTTTTCCTATCTTCCCATGAAATGATGCATGGGAAACAATAATTTTTCAATTGATATTCTTTGAATTTTATGTTATTGAATAAGTATGGATATGTCTCCATACATTAGTATTGTTCTTCGACCTGATGAATTACATTGTTGTGTTCGTGATGATCACTCTATTTAGTTGTTCGCGTCGAAGTTTTATTCTCGATCTGGTCGTAAAGATTGAGTTTTTATAATTTTGAGTGTTTTTGGTTAGGTTTTCCATTAATTTGGATGTTTCAGATTTGTGTTTTTCAAGGTGTTTACAGTTTGAACAAGATAGATCTGCTTTGGGTCAAGTGATGTTGCAGTTCTTGAGGTCCCTGTTTGGCGAAAAGATTGATGTGTGATACGCTCCTCTCTGCTAAGTGGTCATGGTTTTTGCGTGAAGCGGGTTAACATCCCAATGGAGATATTACAATTTTTATTGGGTCTTTAGTTTGTAATAGTACAGACGATCGATCTCGTTGACATGTAATTTAGATATCTTTGCAATGCAAATTATACCATACCCCAGTATACGACGAGCATTGTATCCCCTGTAGTTTTAAAATTATTACTGCAGTTAATTTCCTTAAAATATGAATAGTGAATTTGTGTTTATCTTTTATTATTTACTACGTAAATTAACAGTTAGTTACTGATTAATTACTGGGGATACGTAGAGCATTGTATCCCCGTTGTACCATATAGGAATTGCCATTGCAATAGATTAGTTATTGCTAGAGGGTAATTGAACGGGATGTCAATTCCACTTATTGTAATCGATTCTGAGTGTTTTTTCTAGCAACTATAAATGATTGTTTTCAAAAAAATAATTTAATTTTATAAAAAAAATTATAACATTTAAGATAAAAGTGATTGCAGGCTATTATAAACTTATGGAAATGCCACTTTTAATGGCGCTTTCTCTTTTTGAAATACGTGCTTTAGTAAAAAATTTAAAATACGTGAAATTAGATCATAAACAGAATTACTGCAATATACTAAACAGTACAAGGCCTGACATCAGTGAAGCTGCTGATAAATGCACAGCTCCTTCAATTAGCAATTACATTACGCATCTCTGTTTCCATCAAGCAATTGAAACACACAGTCACACGCTTCAGTTAGACCAGACTCCACTTTCTCTGTACATGGATTCATGCCAAATTCTAAATCCCAGAAGAAGAAGAACAAAAAATTAAAACCACGCCCCAATTTTGCCAAAATGCAAGATTTATTCAGGGCTTAATCTCTATATCGTCCCAGGAAATATTGAGATCAGCTGAAATGAAGGGATCCACCTCGTTCCAATTCCAGTCGTTCGGACCCTGCCACGGATGAGAAAAAACTGCAGAATCTGCCGGAGTAATTGCAGTAATCGTCGAAGATGAATCGAAGTGTTCATCGAGATTCAAACCCGGAATCGAACTCGGGATGATCGAATCAAAATGACTCAAATTGGAGAAGGAAAATGGCAGAGCACCCTGTTCTTGATGCAGGGGAAGCATCCAACTCGAAGAAGGATACTGTTGTTGCTGCTGATGATTCTGATGATGAGGAGGATGGTTCTTGATGTGGGTCATAGGAAAATTGAGGATTTCTGTCTGATTCTTGGTGGGTGGCGGCGCCGGAGCAGGGGCGGATGTGCGGAGGCGCTTGTTTTTCCGGCCGCCGCCGACGGGGACGTTGCGCAGAGTGCCGCCTTTGGTCCAGTGCCTCTTGCAGGCTTTGCAGAAATGGCGAGGCTGGGCCTTGTTGTAGTTGTTGTAGTAGCAGAACTTGGTGTTCATGGAAGAACACCTAGGGCACTCCAGATTCTGCTGCTTTCTTGATGAAGGGCTTTTTGGGGCTTGATCATCATCAATGGAGCTTACACTTCCTGATTCCAACTGGGTTTGCCCCCACGGATCATCATTGGGTGCATCTGAAGTAGTCGATACCATCTTTCGCTGATTCGCACAAAATCTGTCAGACACTTAACCGCTTGAGCACTGGAGCAGGAACTTTCGTTTCTTGACGCCAAATCTGTCAGATACTTAGCCACTGGAGCACTAGCTTCTTCTTCCTTATGCTCAATCTGCCAGACACTAAACTGGTGGAACACTGTCTGATGGAACTTTTCTCTTCTTGTTGAGGCTAAGATGGTGGAGGGGATTGTGATTTTATAAGGAAATGGACCACAGTGATGTTTAGGAAGGTAATGAGAAGTGAGAGTGTTGAGAATCTTAAGAAATCGAGAAACAATGATTTGTATTGGAGGAGTGGGGGATATGAGTTTGTGATTGTATGAAGTATAGTTGCATTTATTGATGGGTTGGGGTTTGATTATTATGTGTGATGTGGGGTTTAGTGGTCCTTGTGTCAATTATATTAAATTGGGAGCAGAGTAGACCATTTTCTTTGTTAAACCTTGGGTTATTATCCTAAGGTGGAAATGAGGGAATATGTTGCGAATTAAGTCAGGTGTAAACAGTTCTTTTTTCACTTTGGAATGTGGTGGCTGCTGCATATGTTTAGCACTCAGTATAATATGATTAAGAACCTTAAGGGCAAGGGCATGTGTGGTAGGTAAAATTTTGAATTTTAGGTTTTGAACTTTACCGAATCATGTATTTTGATTTGAGTTTGTAAATTTTTTGTGTTTACAAAATCTGGTGATATAAAGATCTGAGATATGAGATTTGAAATTTGAAATTATTTTTAAAATACAATTTCATAAAAGTATTTAAAAATGAATCTGTCTCTTGAAACACAAACTTTCCATAAATTACGAAAAAATCAAGGTTTAAACTATAAATTAGAAGAAATCAAGATAAATTTTTTGGATTGCATTAATCAGATCATAAACTTATAACTAATACACATTGCATAATAAATTTTTAATATTGCAACTAAAATCTTTTACTTTTCTATAATTCTAATTTAATCACGTCTTTTCATATGTCCTATAGAAATATGGTCTTCCCCCCCCAAAAAAAACTATGCCTTTAAAAATTCAGGGAGAACGAGGGAAGCGGAAGAGGCGAGGGAGGAGAAAGAAACCAGGAGTGAGGGGGTACCGACGGGGCAATGAAGAAGAAGAAAGCTATTTTTGGTTTATAAATAGAGATAACCGTTTTTATTCCAAACAAGTGCCATGTCATGGGGTGAAATGGGTATGAAACATTTTTCTTAAAACCCAGGGGTACTTCAGACTTTTCAGGTTCGGTCAACGACTGATTTCTCCAGTCAACGCCGTAAATGATACAAACGGTTATAACTGCACAATTCATCAATAAGTTAGGATTAATTTTATACTTTTTTATTTTGCAAGGTTAGTAGGTATATACTTGCCACATTGGCCTTAGAATTCATCAAGTAAATGTGTCTTTGTTCCAACCGCCGCATAAGCAATAAGTAATTTCATGTAAAAGATAGGGTTAAAAGTGTATTTTCTTTAATGACAAAATGAAACGAAATAAAAGTGTAAAACTGTATAAGGATTCTATAAAACTGTTCTAATTTCATTCATCATACCAACAGATATTTATACAATGGCTTCCTTAGAGAATAAGAAAAGCTATGGAAAGATAATCATATACAAATATAGATTTTTCAAAAATACATATATACTCTAATACACCCACCCCCCCCCCCCCCCCCCCTCTCCCCCACAAGCTCATGGTGCTGAAGCAACATGAAGCTTGGGCTGTAAAGTAACAAAATGTGCAGTGCCAACAACCTTCATAAAGATGTCAACAATTTGATCAAGAGAACGAACATGCCAAACAACAAGGAATCATCCTTAACCTACTCACGAACAAAATGATAATCATTCTTAATATGCTTGGACCTCTAATGAAAGACATGATTAGCAGATATAAAGGTAGCACTCAGATTATTACACAGAAGGATTGGCGGAGGCATCAAAGAAGCCTGGAGCTCAAGTAACAACTGCTGAATCCAAACCAACTCAGTAAACGCAAAAGCAATAGCCCTGTACTTGGCTCCAGAGCTAGACTTTTCCACCACATGTTGTTTCTTGGACGACCAACTGATAAGATTGCCATCATAATAAATGGCAAATCCATGCTGAGAACGACAGTCATCACCATCAGAAGTCCAACCAGTATCATAAAATGCTACAAGATGATGATATGTACAAGGTTGAAGTGTAAGACCATAATCCAAGGAGCCCTCAGATAATGCAAAATGCGTTTAACAGCAGAACAATGCAGCTCAGTCGAATTGTGCATACACTGTCAAACACAATTAACTGCATATGAAATCTCAGGACGAGTAATTGTGGCATACTGTAAAACACCAACAATACTGCGATACATGCAAGAATTGCACACAGGATCCCCTAACTGAGTGCCTCGCGACGCAGGCTCAGCTAGTGAGGCGATCGGCTTCGCATCCGACATTTTGCTGCGCTCCAATAAATCACGAATATACTTCTGCAAAGAAAGAACAGTGATGAACTTGGAATGAGTAAGCTCAATCCCCAGAAAATAATGCAAAGGCCCAAGGTCACGAAGTGAAAAAGCATCATTTAATTTGCCAATAAACTTCGTAATGAGTGCAGAAGATGAACCAGTGACAATGAGATTATCAGCATACACCAAAATATACATAACCTGCTTGCCATTTCTACGAATGAACAGAGTAGTGTCAGACTTACAGGGAGCAAAGCCATGAGCGTGAAGAAAAATTACGAGCTTCGTAAACCAAGCCTGAGATGCCTGTTTAAGACCATACAGTGATTTCCAAAGAAGACAGGCATGCGAGGACCAAGAACCATCAACAAAACCAGGAGGTTGCGTCAAATAGACTGTCTTAGAAAGATCGCCATTTAAAATGCATCATTAATATCAACCTGAAACAAGGGTCAATCAAGGGTAAGAACAATAAACAAGACAAGCCAAATGGTAGTAGGCTTGACCACCAGACTAAATGTATCAACATAATCAACACTCTCCTCTTGATTGAATCATTTGGCCACAAGTCGCTCTTTATAGCGCTCAATAGATCCATCTGCTTTGTTCTTTATCCTGTACACCTACTTACAACCAACAATGTTAGCATAACGGGGAGGCGGAACTAAGCTCCACGTCCCATTAAGCATAAGGGTATCATATTCAACTTGCGTTGCATTTTTCCATTTAGGTAACTTGGAAGCCAGAGAAAATGTTTTAGATTCAGATAGAGTTATTTGAGAAGGAAGAAGGGGGTGGCGAGTAGAGACCAGAGCTTTAGGTTTTAGGTTATTTTTTTTGGAACGAGTGACCATAAAATGTTGAGTGTTATCAACTGGATAAAAATAAGAGGGAAATCGGGTGTAGGAGCAGCCACGGGAGAGCTGACACCGAGGGGTGTCCGACGGGCTGGGAGCTGACGACAGGCGTGGCCGGCGAGTTGAGAGTAGAACACACCGATGGGCTAGGAGCGCTAGGAGACGAGGACTTTGGCGGGTTGGACGGTGCAGCAATCGGGTTGGTCGCAGCTGGAGGCATCATACTGGGCGGATGGCAGCATCCGAGCGGACGCCCAAGAGCTGCCAGTGGCAAGGTGGCCGGGCGAACAGGAAGCAACCGATTAGGCTGCAACCAAGGTTGGGGAATGGGGTTAAGGACAGGAGTGGACGCAGCTAATTTCAGTAAATAGACAGGTATACAATCTGAGTTAAAGGACAGAGTAAATGAGACAGGAGATGAGTTATCAGGATATGGGAATGTGGATTCATAAAAATAGCATGACTGAAAATATATACACGATTTGATGGAACATGTAAACACAGATAACCTTTGTGGTGAGAACTGTACCCAATAAAAACACATGGAGAATTTCAGTACTCAAGTTTGTTTGATCGATATGAACGAAGAAAGGGACAACACAAACAACCAAATGTTTTAAGAAATTCATAGTTAGGGATTTTATCAAAGAGTGACTCAAATGGAGATTTATGACTGACTGTAGGAGAAAAGGTACAGTTATGTAGATAGACAGAGGTGTGAAAACTGTGTTCCCTGAAGGCAGTGGAAATTCGCGCATGCGATAGTAGGGAAAGACCCTTCTCAACAATCGTACGATGACGACGTTCAGCAGCACCATTTTAAGATTGTGTATGAGGACAAAAGACTCTGTGAGAGATTCCCTGAGTTTGAAGATAAGATGATACTTACGATATTCACCCAACCCCCCTCTCCCGGTCTGATTGAAATTGTTTGATTTTAGTGCCAAATTGAGTTTCAACTATATTCTGAAATAGCTGAAGTTGATGAAGAACTTGAGATTTTTGTGCGAGAAAGTATATCCAGACAGATTTGTGAAATCATCGACAAAAATCAAGAAATAGCGATTTCTATTAAATGAAGAAACAGGGGGCAGGGCCCCAAACATCTAAATAAATAAGATCAAAAGAAACCTTACTAGACTTGTAATTATGGGAAATAAGTAATCTATGGCTTTTATCGAGCTGACATAACTCATAAATGTTTTGTAAATTATTTAAAGATACTGGAAGCTTAAAGCGGGAAATCAAACGACTAAGAGATGACTCATGAGAATGACCAAGGCGCTCTTTCCATGTTTGGAGGCCAATGAGCGCACCAAGAAGAGCACAGGAAAGTGCAGTGGATGACTGAGGTGATGGGCTGAGGCGATAGAGACCATTTTCAACAATTTCGGTTAGAAGTGTCCGACCTTGCTGATCCTTCACATAACAATGGGTAGGGGAAAATAGCATATAAGCATCATTATCTTTAGTAATTTGAGAAACACTGAGAAGGTTTTTGCAGATATCAAGAACAAAGAGAATATTATGTAAATGGACAATCTTTTTAACAGATGGCGAAATAGAGGGGCCCAAATGCATAATAGGAAGGGACGTACCATTACCAACGTGTAAGCCATCATTACCATTGTAATCAGAGTGAACTGACATGTTGGAAAAATCTGAAGTAACATAATTGGTAGCACCAGAGTAAAAGAACCATGTCGGATCATGCAGGGCAAAGGGAGGCATCGGATTGGCCGCTGCATAAACCTGGCGAGAAAGACCAGACGACTGCTGGCGAGGTCGGTTGGACCGGTTCTACTGGTTGGACCAGTTCGGAGGTGGATGGGTCACGGGGAACTCTGTGGTGTTTAGTCGCTGCCAGCAATTGAGAGCATCATGACCAGATCGGTGACAGATTTTGCACAAGAGGGTTGTCTGCATAGAGTCTTCGGACATTAGAGCAGGTGACCGAGTCGTGGAATTGGCAGCAAACTGGGGAGATTGGACGTGCATATCTTGCATGCGGGCTTCTTCTTCCAAGAGCATACCCAGGAGCTGATGTGAAGATATTGCCCATGTGCGTTGATTAAAGGCAGTGCAAAATGCAGAATACGTTGAATCAAGACCATGAAGGATGCACTCAACAAATTCATCATCGGACACAAAGTGAAAGCACTCAGGAAAAATCAGAGAACGAGCTCTTTTTCTCCACATACTCAAGGATGGAGAGAGAACCTTTTGGAAAGGTCTGAAGTTGGTGTTTAAGATGCATCAAGTTTGTTCATGTTTGCACATGGAACATCTTTCCAAAATAAGCCAGGCGTCAGACGTGGTGACAACATGAACAACATGAGGAAGCAGAGGCATGGAGATCGTCGATTGAATCCATAGGAAAACCAAATGATCCTTCTTTTTCCAATATGCAAACTCCTGATTAGGAGTGGATGCGGCTTGGTGGGATTGGTGGAGGGCGCCAGCACTTCAGGCGGTGCCACATTCGAGAGGAGAAAATAATCCAAATCATAAGCCACAAGAGCAGACTTGATGGACTGGCACCTTATAGAATAATTATGGCGATCAAGGAGAAACTGGAAAGCATGTAACTTGAGGGATGAAGTACCCTGGGAAGAGGCGAGATCAAGGGGATCTGCGGTGGTGGTGGGGTTTTGTCGTCGGCAGCGGCAAGGGTTGGGGGTAGGGTTTGCAGTTTTAATTTAGGAGAGAGGGGGATCGGTAAGGCTGATACTATGTAAAACTGTATAAGGATTCTGTAAAACTGTTCTGATTTTATTAAGCATATCAACATGTATTTATACAAGGGCTTGATTAGAGAATAAGCAAAACTATGGAAGCCTAATCACATACAATATGGATTTACCAAAAACACACACACATATATACATATATATATATACACACATATGTACTCTAATAAAATGTACTCCTTCTGTCCCAGACTAAACTGCACACTTACTATTTGGCAGTCAACACCATTAAACTTTGACTACACATTTGAATAAATATATAAACATTGTTGGTATGCCTTGAATACTGTAATAAGCCGCTTCTGCGACACTGGCCTGGGGGTCCGGGGGAAAATAACGGGGGTCTCGCTGCCCGGTCAGAATAGGAATCCTATTCCTATTAGGAATGGTAGTTCCTATTCCTATTAGGAATGGTAGTTCCTATTCCTATTAGGAATGGTAGTTCCTATTCCTATTAGGAATGGTAGTTATTTTCCTATTCCCAGTTTGTTAGGGTTTAGTAGAGACAATATATAAAGGGTCTCTCTTCTCTCTGTAAATCATGAATTCATGAATTATGTTCTGCACTTAGATAGGTAGAAATCTGGCCAATTTCTTGGCATCTGTAACCTGCTACCTATTATAGTGAATCCGTCTCCCGTGGAGGTAGCCAATCTTGGTGAACCACGTAAATCTTGTGTCTTGTTATTTTTGTTCATACTTCGACAGAATCTGCATCCCTCTTTCACCCATATGACCAAGCCTCATATGCCATAACTTAGTCATATCATCCTGGTGAACCTCCGAAGATGCAACATTAACAGAATCCATAACCGTGGAACCTTGTAGAAAATACAAAGTACCATGCAGAACACCTTTCAGAACCAGCCTAGAACCTTTGCAGACACACAGAATTCCATCACTCCCTGAGTAGACAAAACCCTTTCTATCCAACGTAGGAAGAGAAATCAGATTCTTTGTCATCGATGGAACATGCCTGACATCGTTCAAAGTACAGAAACTACCATCATGCGTCCTGATCTTGATTGAACCAATCCCAACTACCTTGCACGCAACACCATTTGCCGTAGTAATGATGCCCTCTGCTTGCTCATAAGTTGAGAAATAATCTCTCCTTGGGCATATATGGTAAGATGCCCCAGAATCAAGAAACCACGCATTAGGATGATTATTTTGCCCAGTAGCAGCTAGAGCAAAATCATCTTCAGAACTGAAATCCCCTTCAGCCACAGCAGCAGTACCAGATGTACTCCCAGTAAACTTGTCGATCTTCACGTTCAACCCAGACATCTTTCTCCCCGATCAGCCCTGATCTGATGAGCCCAGAATCCGATATACACACTACAGATATCGCCGGAAAAAGAAACTGCTCTGATACCAGTTTGTTGTGCGGAATGGAGAAAGAACAGAAAGTATGAACGAAAATAACAAGACACAAGATTTACGTGGTTCACCAAGATTGGCTACCTCCACGGGAGACGGATTCACTATAATAGGTAGCAGGTTACAGATGCCAAGAAATTGGCCAGATTTTAGCCCCGATCTGATGAGCCCAGAATCCGATATACCCACTACGGATATACCCACTACGGATATACCCACTACGGATATGATCTTCTTGGTGGCCACAAGGTCAAGAGCTTGGACTTCTGTGAGCATTGCATTTTTGGGAAGCATCACCGCAGCAAGTTCCCTAAGGCAATTCATAGAACAAAGGGCACATTGGATTACATCCATTCTGATTGTTGGGGACCTTCCCGAGTTGAGTCGCTGGGAGGTCACAGGTACTTTGTTTCTCTGATTAATGATTACTCAAGGATGACTTGGGTTATCATGATGAAACATAAGAGTGAAGCTTTCTCGAAGTTCAAGGAGTGGAAAGCTTTGGTGGAGAATCAGACCGGGAAGAAGATCAAGAGGCTTCGAACTGATAATGGGCTGGAATTCTGCTCGTCTAAATTTGATCAGTTTTGTAGGGATGAAGGGATTGCTCGTCATCATACAGTCAGGAATACACCACAGCAGAATGGCGTAGCTGAGCGGATGAATCAGACATTGTTGGCGAGAGCGAGGTGCATGCTCTCTAATGCTGGTTTGGAAATGAGATTCTGGGCAGAGGCGGTGAGTACAGCTTGTTACCTGATCAACCGCGGGCCTCACACGGGTATAGAGTGCAAAATACCTATGGAGTTGTGGTCAGGTAAAGTTGTTGATTACTCCAAGTTAAAAGTTTTTGGTTGTACATCTTATTATCATGTTAGTGATGGTAAGTTAGAGCCCCGAGCCAAGAAGGGTGTCTTTGTGGGTTATGGAGATGGAGTTAAAGGCTCCAGGATATGGTCTCCATCTGAGAAGAGGGTTATTCTGAGCAGGGATGTTGTCTTTGATGAAAATCCTTTGCTTAGATCTATGGTGAAGCCCACAGTTGTGCCAGAAACTAGTGGAGTTGATAAACAGGTGGAGCTTGAAGTCACTCAAGGTGAAAATAGATTGGAACAATTTGAGGTGAATCAAGAGCCACAGACAGAATCTGAGATACTGGAATCTCCACCACCAGATTCTCAACCATCAGGAGCTACAGTCCGCAGTTTAGCTCAGGATCGACCCAGGAGGGTTGGAGTTGGGGCGCCCAAGAGATATGGGTTTGAAGATATGGTGGGTTATGCACTACAGGTTGCTGAGGAGGTGGATACTCATGAGCCATCCACTTACAGAGAAGCTGTTTCAAGTATTGATGCTGACAAATGGCTTGCTGCAATGGGAGACGAGATGGAGTCTCTCCAGAAGAATCAGACATGGGATTTGGTTCAACAGCCTCAAGGGAGAAAGGTAATCAGTTGCAAATGGGTTTTCAAGAAGAAGGAAGGAATATCACCTGCAGAGGGAGTCAAGTACAAGGCAAGAGTTGTTGCAAGAGGTTTCAGTCAAAGGGAGGGGGTAGACTATAATGAGATTTTCTCACCAGTGGTCAGACACACTTCCATCAGAGTGTTGCTAGCCTTGGTAACACATCAGGATTTGGAGCTCGAGCAACTTGATGTGACCACTTTTCTACATAGAGAGTTGGAGGAAGAGTTGTACATGACCCAGCCAGATGGTTTCCAGGTTCCTGGCAAGGAAACGTATGTTTGCAAGTTGAAGAAGTCTTTGTATGGACTTAAGCAGTCTCCGAGGCAGTGGTACAAGAAGTTTGACAGTTATATGCTTCAGCTAGGATATACAAGGTGTGCTTATGACTGTTGTGTCTACTACAGCAGGTTGAGAGATGGGTCATTCATCTATCTGGTGCTTTATGTAGATGACATGCTGGTAGCTGCAAAGAGTAAGCACGAGGTTCAGAAGTTGAAAGGACTTCTTAATGCTGAGTTTGAGATGAAGGATCTGGGTGCAGCTCGGAAGATTCTAGGAATGGAGATTCTTAGGGATCGAAGTCACCGGAAGCTTTTCTTGTCACAGAAAGGCTACATTCAGAAAGTGTTGGCTAGGTTTGGCATGTCTACAGCCAAGCCTATAGACACTCCTAGTGCTGCAAATATTCATCTCACCACTATGTTTGCTCCTCAGTCAGACGAGGAGAAGGAGTATATGTCTCGGGTTCCTTATGCCAGCGCGGTGGGGAGCTTGATGTATGCTATGGTTTGCACGAGGCCAGATTTAGCACAGGCAGTCAGTGTTGTGAGCCGGTTCATGGGGCAACCAGGAAAGGAACATTGGCAAGCTGTGAAGAGGATCTTCAGGTATCTTAGAGGTACGTCTAATGTGGGTCTCATTTATGGAGGTGATACCGAGTGCTTAGTTACAGGCTACTCGGATTCTGATTATGCTGGTGATGTTGACACGAGAAGATCGATGACTGGTTATGTATTCACTTTGGGAGGTTCTGTGGTTAGTTGGAAGGCGACTTTGCAACCTATAGTGACGTTGTCTACTACGGAAGCAGAGTACATGGCTTTGACAGAGGCCGCAAAGGAGGGAATATGGCTGAAAGGGCTGGTTAGTGATCTTGGTCTACATCATGATCAGGCTACTGTGTATTGTGACAGCTTGAGTGCAATCTGCATAGCCAAGGATCAGGTCCATCATGAGAGGACCAAGCATATTGATGTCAGATATCATTTCCTGAGGAGTGAGAGAAGAATCAGGGTGAAGAAAGTGGGAACTGCTGACAACCCCGCTGATATGTTCACCAAACCTGTTCCACATAGCAAGTTTCAACATTGTTTGGACTTGCTGAACATCAGAGCTGATTAGGTGCTATATGGGCAGTCCTGGGAGTGGAGGGCAAAGTCTACTCATCTGGCACTGTAATAGTGCATCTGGAGTTTTCTACTTTGAGGATTCAAGTCAAGGTGGAGATTTGTTGGTATGCCTTGAATACTGTAATAAGCCGCTTCTGCGACACTGGCCTGGGGGTCCGGGGGAAAATAACGGGGGTCTCGCTGCCCGGTCAGAATAGGAATCCTATTCCTATTAGGAATGGTAGTTCCTATTCCTATTAGGAATGGTAGTTCCTATTCCTATTAGGAATGGTAGTTCCTATTCCTATTAGGAATGGTAGTTATTTTCCTATTCCCAGTTTGTTAGGGTTTAGTAGAGACAATATATAAAGGGTCTCTCTTCTCTCTGTAAATCATGAATTCATGAATTCTGTTCTGCACTTAGATAGGTAGAAATCTGGCCAATTTCTTGGCATCTGTAACCTGCTACCTATTATAGTGAATCCGTCTCCCGTGGAGGTAGCCAATCTTGGTGAACCACGTAAATCTTGTGTCTTGTTATTTTCGTTCATACTTTCTGTTCTTTCTCCATTCCGCACAACAAACATAATATTATCGTATGTGATGATGTTGGATTCGTCATAGTAAGTAGTTTATAAATATCAAGTTTTTATTTTCCGTTATTATACGTACTTAAACATATTAACGGTCAAACATGTCTCTTGAAAATCATGAAAAAAGATTATGCGAAACTTAGTATGAGCCAGAGAGAGTATAAAATCTTTATTATAGTAGTACTGGTCGGCCAAGGAAGGATTACTTGGCCTATAAGTTGAGGAGAAGGAAGCATGGATGAACGTAAACCACCCATAGTGCATTTCCAAATATAGAGGGATTGGATAGATGTTAAAATGGACAACAAAAAAAAAGAGTGAAAATCCATGTGACATTCTGTATTGTTGTGGGGATTGGGACGTCTTAGGGAGAGGAAGTGACTGCGTACCCTATTTACTTAAACGTAGGGACAGATTGTGAGAGTCTTGAGTCGTCGGGTTGCTTTGGATTTTAGCAAACAAAATGTGGGGGTTGTATTTGGCTACATAGACAGTGGGCGGTGTGCTTGTCTGCTATACAAATCCTGTGTTTATAGAATCAATGGAGACTTTGTGTGCGATCATTTTTTCTCCAAATTACAATCGAAATGAATAGGATTGGATTGTAATAGTGGTGGAATCAGTGGAGAGCGAATGATTGTGTTAATTTTCTTAGGATTTGAGGTTATGGAAGAGATATTGGATTTAGGTAGTGATATTTAAATTTAGTTTACACCTTGCCATTTTCATAACTTATGGAAAGACCGTCTTTCAAGAGAAGAACTCCTAACAAAATGCGACTTGAAATTTTGATAACCATATTCACATATCCAGGGGCGGAACCAGTGGTACGCGAAGTAGGGCTCCATCCCTACCTAAATTGCCGACCGTAGTTAGTAGGAATCGATTTCCGGTGCTTTCGCGTCTTCCGCAACGGCGAGATGAACTCCGTTCTTTTTTTTTGTAACTGAGCCACTACAACGATGTCATTTTCACGTTAGTGAAACGACGTCGTTTCATTTGTCATTAGGCCAAAAAAATGAAATATGGGTTTTAAGATGTATTGGATTGAGCTGGGCCAATTTCCCAATCCAATACCATTTCTCCAATACCCAATCCAATCCAATACCATTTCTTACGGAAGAAGCTGAAGAGAGGAGGTGGCCAGTGGCCAAAGCTCAGGAGTTCAGTTATCTCTCGCCAGGTCTCCACTTCTTGTCGTCGTCCCGCCGCAGCTGGCGCCGTTGCCACGACCCACCACCGTCCAGCCCTCTACCGTTCAGCCTCCCCCAACAAAATTTTCTGGTTCAGCCACTGCCCATATCTATCTATTTGAACCTGGGGTGATAATTTTTTGTCGAGTGTGGCCTAGAAGCATATTTAAATTCTGAAAACTGTATTATAAGTATGGATTTTAACTGAGATTCTCCCCATCAAATTTGTGTAAGTCTTGTAAAGTCAAGGAATTATTTAATTGGCAATTTTGTGTGAAGTATTTGTGAACTGATATACAGACCATGTTGGAACATGGTGCTGGAGCAGAACTGGAGCAGGTTTTACGCCAAAGGTTTTAACGGAATTCAAGCCGAAATATTGAAGTATTTTGGAATTTATGGTAATTGTATATTTGGCTATATATTAGGTGTGTGAAGCATAATTGGTTTTATGGAAACTCCCTACTTATATGGAGAAGATTTATTCGAATATATGGGATAGATTGAGATAAGATAAATCCCTTTATTTATGGGATTTGGATATGCTTCAAGAATTAGATTTGGAATAGGAATATTGTGGAGATAATCAAGGAATATTCAAGTCTGATTCGTGGATATAAATTGGGGACAAACACGGCTGCATACTTACGGTTTTACAGATCAAAATCTGCACCCAGATTTTGAGATCTTACGAAATTTGCAAGAGCCAATAAACTGTGTTCCAACACTGTCCTGCCGCACTAAGTTCAGAATCGTATACCTTAATTCCTCGGGAGGAGGAGATCCTGCATCGACGGAGTTCGAGGTCAGAGGGAGTCTGATCAAGGCAGATCGGTAGCTAGGGGAGCTAGCAGAGTCCACACGTCATAGTTAGTAAAGATAAGTATTTTGTAAACTGTACTCTGTACGTTATCTTTCGAATTAGTAGATTCATTCTGAACTGGGCCAGGCCCCGCAGATGTAGGTGGTTTACACCGAACTGCGTAACCAAGTTGTGTGTCTTTTACGTTTCACGTTTTTTACACTTGGTTAAACTAGGCATGTTGGAACACACTAGTAAAAACTAGAAAAAGTGGTAAAACAAAATTTCATTAGGTATCAGAGCTGAGTCACTTATCGCTCCCTTGGTTGTTTTCAAGGAAAGTGAGATCCGGTTTTACCATGACGACAAGACAAGGAGCTTCAGTCTCTCGACCACCACTGTTAGAAGGAAACAACTACAACTATTGGAAGGCACGTATGAGGGTATTTATCAATTCACTGGACGAACTAGCGTGGTTTTATGTTGAGAATGAATGGAGTCATCCTACAGAAGATGCTACAAGTTCTAAGGCTGTGGAAGGGGAGTCAAGTCAACAACTCAAAGACAAGTCTAAATGGACTCCAGATGATCTTAAAGAATCACTGGCAAATTCGAAGGCACCGAATGCAATCTTCACTGCCGTTGATGAAAACCAGTTTAAGCTTATATCTACATGCTACCAAGCAAAGAAAGTATGGGATATTTTACAGATCGTTCATGAAGGAACCAGTCGAGTGCGGGAATCCAAACTGCAGATGCTGGCTACCAAGTTTGAAGAACTCAAAATGGAGGAGGATGACACCATTGCCATATTCAATGGAAAGCTCAGAGATATCTCCAACATGGCTTACCAACTTGGAAAGGTGTACAAAGAAACTAAGTTAGTAAAAAAGACATTGCGATCTCTCCCCAAAAGATTTGCAATGAAAGTAGCGGCAATAGAGGAAGCAAGAGACGTAGCCACCATGAGCCTAGATGAACTGATGGGTTCGTTACAAACTTATGAGATGACATTCCAGCAATCTACCAAGAGAATCTCCAAGGATTTAGCATTCAAAGTTTCTCCAGACAAGGCAAGTCACGAGTCTGACAGTGATGATGAGTTTGAAAAACTGGCACTTATTACAAAGAATTTCTCAAAGATGCTAAAGAAGGTAGTTAACAAGAAATCCCAGGAGAGGTTTGGCGGATACAGACAAAAGCAAAAAGATTCGAACAACAATCGTGTATTGAGATTTGAACAAGGAAATATGCAGTTCGGGAAAAATCAGAACAACGAATCAAAACATGCTGGACGAATTCAATGCAGAGAATGTGAAGGATTTGGTTATATTCAGGCCGAATGTGCTAACACCCGCAAGAAGCAAGGAAGATCATATGTCACCTCTTGGAGTGATGATGAAGATAATGAAAAAGGTGAAGAAGAACTCACAAATAATTATGTAGCCTTTGGAGCAAAGGTCCATGATACACCAGAAGGTCAGTGTTCCAACACACTAAACAAAGAGAAAGTTGTATATTCCAACATGAATCTGGACGATGCTCACAGTGATGAAGATGATTTGTCTGTAAATGATGAAGAGATTTATAGTACATACGAACAAATGTATGCCATGTGGGTTCAAGTAGCTGACAAGAACAAAGAGCTGATTGAAGAAAAGAGGAAGCTAATTGAAAGTGAAAAGGAATTACGATCCACAGTTGCAGAACTTGGAAAACAAAATGAAGAACTGAGTCAGAAATTGATAGCAGCAGTCAAGAGAGCCGAGATGTCTGAAGAAACTATTTCTAAATTGAATTCCGGGAAAGCAAAGCTTGATGATATTCTGGACATGGGAAAGAACTTTGGTGATAGACACGGGATTGGATATAGGAAAGAACCCGAGGTTGAAGTGCTCGAAAGACCAGTAACTTTCAAAGCAAGGATTCGAGAAGTAAAACGGAAGTATGGGAAACCTTATCAAAGAAAGCCTCTAATCTGCGAATACTGTACGTACCAAGGACATGCTAAACATCAGTGTAAAAAACTAATCAGAGATCAAATGATAGGAAGACAACTGTGTTCCAACACAGTCGATACTCATACAAGAACCAGGAAGATATGGGTTATTAAAAGGTCCAGTACGTGTATGGGGGCACACACTTCTTTATCAGCCTATTCCAGTGACTCATGGTATTTTGACAGTGGTTGTTCTCGTCACATGACTGGCACTCCAAACTACCTTACAAACCTTACTCCATATGATGGCAGATACGTAACTTTTGATGATGGAAAAAGGAGCAGAGTGTTGGCAAGGGCGAATTAAAGATTGAAGGGTTTCTAGTTCTCACAAGTGTATTATTGGTTGAAGATCTAAAAGCAAACTTGCTAAGTATAAGCCAGCTGTGTGATGACAACATGATAGTGGAATTTCATAAGGACAAGTGCGTAGTAAAGTATGGAGAAAACAAGGTGCTTTCTGGTCTACGATCTTCAGACAATTGCTATTTGTTGGAACAAGAAGTTCGATGCATGCTTTCAAAGCAGGATGAAGGAATTCTTTGGCACAGGAAGCTCGGGCACATCAACTATAAAACACTGGTGAAAATTGCTAACATGAAAGCTGTACGAGGAATGCGAATCTTGACTAGCAAGGATGAAATTGTGTGCGGACCATGTCAACAAGGTAAACAAACTCGTGCTCCTCATTCTTCAGTTCAGTTTATTACTACTTCTAGAAATCTGGAATTACTGCATATGGACTTAATGGGGCCAGTTAATACACCTAGTATAGGAGGAAAGAAATATATTTTTGTATGTGTTGATGACTTCTCCAGATTTACATGGGTAGCCTTCTTGAAAGAGAAATCTGATACGATTGAGGTATTTCGAAGCCTTTTAGTAAAGTTACAAACTTAAAAGGGAAGTCCTGTAGGAAAAATAATCCGAATTCGAAGTGATCATGGAAGAGAATTTGAGAATGAACAATTCAGTTCCTTCTGCAATGAGCTAGGGATCCAACATGAGTTTTAGGCTCCTATCACTCCTCAACAGAATGGTATTGTCGAAAGAAAGAACAGATTTCTACAGGAGATGGCTAGAGTTATGTTGGCAGAAAAGGATATCCATAAGAAATGGTGGGCAGAGGCGATCAATACAGCGTGCTATACAATCAACAGGGTGTATCTTCGACCATTCACTGAAAAGACAGCCTATGAGATCTGGAAGGGCAGGAAACCAAACGTTTCATATTTTCATGTATTCAGAAGTACTTGCTATATTCTCAGAGATAGAGAACAGTTGACTAAATTTGATAATCGGAGTGATCCAGGAATTTTTCTCGGCTATTCCATCAACAGCTGTGCTTACAGAGTTTTTAATCATCGAACCAAAACTCTCATGGAATCCATAAACGTTATTGTGGATGATTCAGAAAAGGAACAACTACCAGAAGCTGTGGAGGAAGAATCGGCCAACTTTCAGGTTCCAACACAGTCTCAATCTTCTGACAAAGCAAAATCCTCAGTTGATCCTACTGAATCAAATGAGCACCAGAACCCGAACTCTACTGAAGACGACCATGTTCCAACACAGTCCCTTCCTACGGATGACCATGTTCCAACACTCGACCGATCTGGCTCCACCTTGAGAAGCACTCGATCAGTACCTCAAGTTGATTATCGACGACTGGCTGGTCTATACTGTTTTGTGTCCCTAATTGAACCGAAGAACTATAAGGAAGCTTTACTTGATGAGTATTGGATTGTTGCAATGCAAGATGAACTCGGCCAGTTTACCAGGAATGATGTTTGGTACCTTACTCCTCGTCCCAAAGGCACTAATGTAATTGGTACAAAATGGATCTTCAAGAACAAGTCCGATGCAGATGGCTTAGTCACCAGGAACAAAGCCAGACTTGTTGCTCAAGGATATACACAAGTGGAAGGTGTTGACTTTGATGAAACCTTTGCACCTGTTGCCAAGTTAGAATCTACCCGTATTCTACTAGCTATTGCCTGCTCTTTGAACTTTACTTTGTATCAAATGGATGTTAAGAGTGCATTTTTAAATGGAGTGGTGAATGAGGAAGTTTATGTGGAACAACCTAAAGGTTTTGAAGATCCCCATTATCCGCATCATGTATATCGTCTCAAGATGGCCTTATACGGATTAAAGCAGGCACCTCGAGCATGGTATGAGCGACTTACTACCTTTCTACTTCAGAAAGGTTATCGTCGAGGGGGAGTAGATCGCACTTTATTTGTGCTTGACAAGTCCTCAAAGTTTCTAATTGCTCAAATATATGTTGATGACATAGTTTTTGGCTCTACTTCACCATCTATGGTACAGGAGTTTGTCACCACGATGCAATCTGAATTCGAGATGAGCATGGTTGGAGAATTGACTTACTTTCTGGGATTACAAGTCAAGCAAGGACGGGATGGTTTGTTCATAAATCAAAGTAAGTATGCCTTGAACTTGATTCAAAAATTTGGACTTAGTAATGCTCGTGCAGTTCGAACCCCTATGGGAGTTTCTGATAAACTGGTGAAAGATGAAAAAGGAGTTTCAGTCGATCAGAAGTTATATAGAGGAATGATTGGAAGTTTATTATACCTCACTGCCAGTAGACCAGATATATGTCTCAGTGTTGGAATATGTGCTAGATTTCAAGCTGATCCTAAGGAATCTCATCTTACTGCAGTCAAAAGAATTATCAGATATGTGAGTGGGACGTCAGAATATGGTGTTTGGTATTCAAAGAATTAAGATTCAGAGGTGATAGGATACAGTGATTCTGATTGGGCTAGAAATGCTGATGATCGAAAAAGTACCACTGGCGGATGCTTCTTTATTGGACCGAATTTGGTGTCCTGGTATAGCAAGAAACAGAACTCGATCTCTCTATCCACTGCAGAAGCAGAGTATCTTGCAGCAGGAAGTTGTTGTGCACAATTATTATGGATGAATCAAATGCTGAAAGATTATGGAATTCATCAAGGCCCCCTAAAGATTTTATGTGATAATACAAGTGCCATAGATATTTCGAAGAATCCAGTTCAACACTCAAGAACCAAACATATTGACATAAGGCATCATTTTATTAGAGATCTAGTTGAAAGAAAGGAAGTGGAAGTGGTCTATGTTCCAACACACGAGCAGTTTGTTGATATATTTACAAAGCCGCTTGATGCCACCACTTTTGAGAGCCTTCGACAACACTTAGGTGTTTGTCAAATCTGAGGTAATATTTACCTTAATCAGTTTTGTTTTGTGTACATATTTTTTTTATTTACGGCTTACAAAAATTTTTAAAAAAAAATGGAAGGAGAAAAGGTGTACAAAAATAGGAGTTGGTTAGTATGGTGTGTTGGAAGTTAATTAAGGAAGACAAAGTGATGTGACAAGAAGAGAAAGGGATATCATTACAATTTTTGGGAAATCTAAAAAGGCACTTCGCGGGAAAAGAGGTAAGTTCATGAAGAGTTGAAAGTTGATTCAAACTCTAAAATCCCTTTCGCATTCTATTACCCTCGGCCCGATTTTTTCCCAAAACTCTTGCCAAAAATCTTATACTCAAAACTCTCCTCTATCTCGGCATTGTACCAAATAATGTCAAGCCCAAATTCTCCGATAAAAGAATCTTCAGTGCCGGAAATTATGGAGGAAGACCGGAGCTCCGTGAATTCGGAATTGGTAGTGTTTGATGAGCCGAGAAGATATGTTGAATTGGGTAAGTCACAAACTCAAGATCAGAACAAAGTAAATGCTAACCATGAGGAGAATAAGGAGATAGCTGGAGCAGAGCCTGATAAAGCTGAAGAGGAAAAGGAAGAGGAAGAGGCTTCTGTTAAGAAACAGAGTGGAGACTCTGATGCCCAAGAAGAAGCGTCTGGAGACAAGAAACAGAAAAAACCTAAGGTAACTGGTCCTGACCCTCGACCATTGAAATTCTTGGGTTTTGAAAGTAGAAGTGTGGATGATATTTTCGAATGGTTACAAGCAAATAGATATTCTGTGGATCTAAGAAAAATCAGGAGTATAAGAAAGGATTTGGAAGTGTTGCATGTCAAAATTAAGGAGATTGTTTCTGGACACTTTCCTGATGTTTGGGATATTGAATATAAGAATGTGAAGTATCTGAGAGGAATGTATGGTCAGCTGAATGGAAAAGGGAAGGACAAATTTCATGTTTTCTTCCGTATGACTGCTCATAGTTATGTGTGGATAAGAGAAATTAATGAGGAACAAGCTGTTGGGATGAAGACGGTAAGGTATGGAGACAAGCTACAGGTTGGATTTTTTGATGAGGAGAGTGCAAAAAGGATGGAGAAATTAAGAGAACCCGTGATTATTGAACTGTCTGATGATGATGACAGTGTTCCAACACAGGAGGAAGAATCTGTGTATATGGAGGTAGAGTCTGATGCTGATCTAGGAGGTACACAGGATAATGAGGTGCATGAAGATTTGAATGATGAAGCCCCTGATCAGTCTGATGATGAAGGGGATCAGGAGATTGGAGTAGCTGATGAACATCTGTCAGTTCAGGGTGTTGATTCAGAAGAAGAACCGGTTGAAAGAGCTGACAGTGTTCAAACACAGGATGCCCCAAATCTGACATACTCCAGTGACGAGGTCCTGGATGATTTTTTTCAAAAGGCAAAAGGAAAAAGAAAGGCTAGCTCTGCCATGGATACTGAGGAAGCAAAAAGGAGTAAGAAGAGACGGGATATCAACCCAAGGAAGATTCTGCCTCCTCCATCTGTCTCCCAGGCTTTTTCTGCAGTTTACTTTGATGAGAGGGGAGTAGAGATGGAAAATTTCTTCTCTGAAAAGAAATTTATTGCTGAAAGACCTTTGGACCTGAAGGCTTATCAGGAGAGTGGGTTCACAAATTTCTTAAAGGCAATGGGGATAACAAAGGCAGCCACAATCCAACTGCAATACAATAGGCAGGTGGTTTTAGAGGTATATTCTAATCTCATGCCTAGAAATCTAGATATTTCTTGTCCATGGTTTGGTAGAGTCTATGTTCGAGGAAAAATCATAGATGTGTTTGCTACTAGAATCAATGTGTTGTTTGGGCTGAAAACTCAGGAGATAGGGGGAGTATTTCCTGATGATTTGGAGTTGAGTGATGATGAGATTTTGTCGGTTATATCTGGGGGATATAAGAAGAAGTGGCCAGCAGTGGGGTACTCTCAAGCATCATGCTTGACATCCAGATTTTTTGGTTTGTATCAAATAGCTGTTCACTGCTGGTTGCCATCAAGCAACACCACCGCACTGACTAGGGAGATGGCCAAGCTACTTTACTGTGTTGGAACACAGAGGAAAATCAATCTCGGGTTCTTAATTCAGCAACATTTGGTTCGACGGGCCACAGCTCCAAAAGTGAATGATGCGGTCATCTACCCAGCCCTAATCTCTGCCTTAGCAAAGAGTTCCAAAGTCAAAGGGCAGGTCTCTGATGTGATAGTGGACACTGAGTTTTTGCGGCCTAATAAGAAGACTTTTGGGCTCAGGCAGGTACATGACCTTCCATGGACAGCTTCTGGGTCAACCTCCTCATCAGCCACGGCAGACAAAAAGACTCGATTGATGGCTATTAATGCTAGACTTGGAGATGTAGGGATTCAAATTGCAGCCTTACAAGCAGAGCAAGCACGGTTGGAAGAAGAAAAATCAAGGCTGGAAGGTTGATTAATTCAGGGGGAGTTTTAAAGACAGAGTTTAATTTTTTTATGCTTTTGTGATGACGCTTCTTTGGCCTCTGTGTGGTCCCAGGGGGAGTAATTTTGGATTCTGGATATTTGGTTTTCAATTTGGTTGTATAATTTTTGGATTTCTGGAATTCTGGGTTTCGGCTTTCATTATTTGAATTCTGGTATTATGATCATTATTCTGCTCGTTGAATGTAGTTGATTATGTGATTGCAGTCCAAAATATTATGGGTCCACAAAAATGCCAAAGGGGGAGATTGTAAAGTCAAGGAATTATTTAATTGGCAATTTTGTGTGAAGTATTTGTGAACTGATATACAGACCATGTTGGAACATGGTGCTGGAGCAGAACTGGAGCAGGTTTTACGCCAAAGGTTTTAACGGAATTCAAGCCGAAATATTGAAGTATTTTGGAATTTATGGTAATTGTATATTTGGATATATATTAGGCGTGTGAAGCATAATTGGTTTTATGGAAACTCCCTACTTATATGGAGAAGATTTATTCGAATATATGGGATAGATTGAGATAAGGTAAATCCCTTTATTTATGGGATTTGGATATGCTTCAAGAATTAGATTTGGAATAGGAATATTGTGGAGATAATCAAGGAATATTCAAGTCTGATTCGTGGATATAAATTGGGGACAAACACGGCTGCATACTTACGGTTTTACAGATCAAAATCTGCACCCAGATTTTGAGATCTTACGAAATTTGCAAGAGCCAATAAACTGTGTTCCAACACTGTCTTGCCACACTAAGTTCAGAATCGTATACCTTAATTCCTCGGGAGGAGGAGATCCTGCGTCGACAGAGTTCAAGGTCAGAGGGAGTCTGATCAAGGCGGATCGGTAGCTAGGGGAGCTAGCAGAGTCCACACGTCATAGTTAGTAAAGATAAGTATTTTGTAAACTGTACTCTGTACGTTATCTTTCTAATTAGTGGATTCATTCTGAACTGGGCCAGGCCCCGCAGATGTAGGTGGTTTACACCGAACTGCGTAACCAAGTTGTGTGTCTTTTACGTTTCACGTTTTTTACACTTGGTTAAACTAGGCATGTTGGAACACACTAGTAAAAACTAGAAAAAGTGGTAAAACAAAATTTCAAGTCTGGTCTCTCTTTAAATCTAGGCATAGTAGAAGAAAATGTGTGTCAAGTTTCAACATTGGTGAATTTGAGTTGTTCACACTATTACAGCATAATCAAATAATATACAAATATAATCCTATATAATTAAGAAAGTGCAAATATCAACCAGAGATAATTTTTAGTGCAAAAATAACACTAACTAAATAAAAGTGCAAATATAACCCTAAGACACTATTTTTGGCGTTGACCTCATATAAAATGACCAAAATGCCCTCTAACCTAAAGTCAAAAAGTGTTTACACAATTTTGCCCCCCACCACATTCCCGGCCACTAGCCTACCGCCACCACTGCCCAACAACCACCAGCCCATTCCCGGCGACATCCACCACCCCCACCCCCATTCCCGGTCACCAGCCCATCGCCACCATTGCCCAGCCACCCACCACCCTTGAGTCGACGCAAACCCAACCCAACCCTAGTCATGTTACCACCACCCCCAGACTCGGTGCCACCCAGCCAACGTCTCTGACTCCACCGCATGGCCTAACCCCACTCCCCAAGTCGACTAAATCGCCGAGTCCTTGAAATTGGACTCGCCACCACCCCACGCGAAGCTACCACCGCAAACTCACCGTAGATCCCTCGAGAACCAATTTGTAGGTATCAGTCGCAACACCTTGAATGTGTCGTCCACCGTGGATGCGTCATCAATTGTGCCATCGCCGGATTTGTTGTAGGCCTACGAAGGAGCCACCTCCGGCCGTCGCCGGATTCGATGTGCACCTGCGAAGAAAGAAGAAACGACGAAGGGAAAACACAGCGAAGGGAAAGCACATCGAAGAAAGAAGAAACAGTGAAAGAGGAAGACGATGGAGAAGATAATTTTTAGGGCTTTAGGGGTATATATGTAATTTCAATGTTTTTGTATTTTTTACAGAGGTTTAAAATAGTATTTTCACTGAATTTCAGCCTTAAACTATTGAAAAATATTATATTTGCACATACGCTAACTATCTAGGATTATATTTGCACTTTCAATTATCACAGGGTTAAACATACACTTCCATGAACTATGTAAGGCTATATATATACTTCGCTCTAATTTTTTATAAACAAAACCACCACAAGTTGGGAAATTTATTAGGTACCCAAAACGTACCTCTCAAACTTTAGATTGGAAAATGAACATTAATTTGTCGTCAAATTATACAAAATAACAATGCAAATTCTTGGGAAAGACCGTATTTTCATATGTTTATAGAAATATTAGGTTTAATTAGAATAATAAAAGGTAAATTGTTTTAGTTGTAATATTAAAATTTTATTATACTGCGTATATTAGTTATAAAGTTTATAACTCAATTCATGCAACCCGATGATATTATCTTCAATTCTTCTAATTTACACTTTAAACCTTGATCTTTCATTGACTTATGGAAAGACTGTGTTTCAAGAGCCAAACTCAAATAACAAAACATTCATGTACTTTGGGAACTAAGCTATTATACCAAACCTACCAGAAAAGCTTTGATTAAACTTTGATTAAGCCTAATACTGAGTTCGTGAATCTAATTTACTAGTAAAAGGCCTACAAACAATAGCCTTCCTTCATTTAAGTTTATCAATGTTTCACTATTGAATTCATTTTATTTTCTAAATATAGAGAATAGTTTACTTATATCTCGACTTGTTTAAGTTATTAATTTATCAATACTTCTCTTTTACAAATTAAACTACACATTTTACTATTTTATATTATTTACTATCAAACTTTAACCACATATTTAAATAGAATTATAACCAATAAGTAGTTTCTAAAAAGTAATTTTTTATATACCGATATTATATGTAGTTAAAGGTCAAATATATTTCTTGATAACAGTGAAAAAAATTTTATATAACTTAATTGGGACGGAGAGAATGCATAAATGTATGGCTCCCAAAGAATTTTGATCGCGCAACTTTCTTATTCCATCATATTTTTATATATCTGGGGTCAGAAATTCATCCGAATCTGCGATTCGATGGATTAATAGTTCAGAAATTTGGAATTTGCTGTAGCTGTGATTGATGAGAATGATGATAGATCCTGTATGGAGATTTAGACAAGTAAAATAACTAATTGTAGTAAGCAAGATGTGGGTCCCTTCAAGTGAAAAAACAGTTGTCACCATGTGATACCTCGTGGGAGGATGGCTTTAATTTGTTTTACAGCCTTTTAACTGGCACTAGAATCTCCATCTCAAACCTCAAAAGAAAATTTTGAAAATCAAACCTTAAAATTTTCAGTTTAATGCCATATAGGAAATGTTTTTGTGAGGTTTTGGAAGTTCAATGACTCTTGTTAGTGTTCTTTCTAGGGGTTGAGAATATATAAGTAAAATATATTTAATCTAAATATTATACTACTGTTACATAATTAATTTGTCAATTAAATGATTGGTTTTTACAAATAGGAAATCAATAGCCCTCAGGAATATAAGTATCTACCAGAGAAAATTATAAAATTTTTAGCAAGTACATATTTTAGACATTAATTTATCATGTTAATAAGAGATTTGCAACATTTACAACACCATAAATAGACGAGTTATCGGTCAAATCCAACCGAATATACATTGTACAGATCAAATCAAAACAAACCTATCATTTTCATGGAAGTGATACTCCATACCTATTGGGGAAAAAATTACCACACTTATTAAGGAAGGAAAACTCGACACTTATTAAGAAACAGTTTAATTATGCAAATAGAGAAACTAAACAAAAACAAAGAAATAACTAAAAGTAAAGTGAAAAAGAATCTTCATCTCCTAAAGATCTAAAATGGAGGAAGATGATTGAACTTGGTAATGTTAAGAGTTTTTTATTGAGGAAAACAGAGAACAGAGAGGGGTCGCAATAGAATCGTGAAAGACTCGTGTTGTTCTTTGAAAATTCATGAACACTAAAATCGAAAGTGTTGCATTTTTAAAAATTACGGAATAAACATGGTATTTTACTTAAATAGAGATTTTTTTTATTTAAATATTGTACATTATAAATTAAACATGCAACGTGATGTGTTTAAATATGAAATTATCAAAAAAGTATGAGTATGTTTTTTGAAAGACGGTATTTCTATAAACTATGGAAAGATCGAGATTTAAACTGTAAATTAGAAAAAAAAAATTAAGATAAAGTTTTTGGGTTGCATTAATCGAGTCATAAACTTATAACTATTTCACGTTGCATAATAAATTGTTAATATTTCAACTAAAATATTTTACCTTTCTATTATTCTAATTAAACCCCGTCTTTCCATAAGTCTATGGAAATACGGTATTTCTCAAGACTTTGCCAAAAAATATTGTACCAAAAATATAATATTTAAATTTAAAGTATTGTTTTTATATGGATGCAAATCGAGTGGTATTGTGAGATTTGTAAAATTTTAGTTCTTCTGGGATAAGTATGTATTTTTACTTGTTAAATTTTTCCTTAAATGAAAAGAAAGTGTGTAGATTTGCATAAGGCGGACAAAAAAAGAAAGGGTGCAAATTCAATTGTAACGGAGGAGGTATTTAAATTTTAAAATATATTATTTAATTTTTATAAAATAAAATAATTACTGCATAGCTTATTTAATTAAAAAGATACAATAGTTGTTGTATAACTTGAAAAAGCACCACCAGACTCTCCTCATCAAAATAAGTATGCAATGTGTTACTTCCCCAGCTGGTGCTTAATTGATTAGAGTGTAAGGGACCTATATAGGGCAGTTCAAAAAAATTGGAAAATTGATAATCGGTTAAACCTGAATAGATATTTAATTTGGTTAATTGGTTAATTGGTTAATTGGTTAATTGGTTAATTGGTTAATTGGTTAATATCGATTATGGTTATTCGTTGAGTGTTGGTTAATCAGTTTTTATCAGTTTTATTATTTGGTAATCGGTCTAACATGATAACCAGTAAGAGATTTTATAGGACATTAATTAATTTATATATTTCAACCCAAAAATTAATTCATTAACTTCGGGCGTTAATCACACACCCAATAAGAAAACTTTAAATCCTTAATCCAACTTAACTTATTCTTTAAACCCTATATTACTAGCCCATATATCTTTAAATAATATTATGCTCAAAATAAATAATCATGCAAACAAAAGTCAATGTAGCTAATAATTGTGCCTAACACTAATAATTATCGATGGCAACTCATGGTACAATTTTAATATTAATTCAAATAATTATTCAAATCCTATGACCCACAATTACCCAATGGCAAAATTTTGGAAAAGACAGTTTTTCCATAGGCTTATGGAAAAATGAAGTTTAATTAAACTAATAAAGGTAAAGAATCTTAGTTGCAATATTTAAAATTTGCTATGCAGCGTGTAGTAGTTATAAAGTTTACAACCCGATTCATGCAACCCAAAAATTTTATCTTCATTTCTTCTAATTTACACTTTAAACCTTGGTCTTTCCATGACTTATGAAAAGACCGTCTTTCAAGAGACGGACTCCTAAAATTTTTACCTTTTATTTTAAGTTTTGCGGCTCTAACTACTAATATATATTACAGGGATAAGTGTCAATATAACCCTATCTACTTGAGTAAGTGTCAATATAACCCTATGATAATTTTTAGTGCAAATATAACCCTATCTAGTTAATGAAAGTGCCAATATAACCCTCAGACCTCATTTCCGGCATTGACCTCAGTTTTTCGGTGTTGACTCTATGTAAATAGACCAAAATACCCTTTGGGCTAACTCAGAAATTATGTGGACAATTTTACCCTCATAGTTCGCCGGACCGCCGCCGGATTAGGTAGGGTGATATCATCAGCACATTATGAAAACTGGTGTGGTTAAATCAGCACATTCCTAAAATTTATAGGGTTATATCAGCACATTAGTAAAAAATATAGGGTCATATCAGCACATACTGTAGAATATAGGGTTTTAATGATATTTTGTTATGTTTATCCCGGATTGATGATTCGATGACCTTTGGTGTTATGGGTGATTGTTATTTTGCTGTGTTTTTCGACCTAGGTTTTTAATGTTGATACGTTTTGAATGAGGCTATGATATGTGATAATGATGTTTAATATTAATAATGGTGTCATGATGTCAAATTTTATGTTGTATATGATGTTGTTATGATGTTATAATGGTGTATATGATGAGGTGGTCGCCTGTTAAGGCCAGCCGAGTACCACACACTTAATATTTATAATATGTGCTAATATAATCCTATAATTTTTAAGAATTTGCTGATACAACCCTACAAACATTAGAAATGTGCTGATATAACCCTACAAACATTAGGAATATGTTGATATAACCCAATAAGATTTCATAATGTGCTGACATAACCCTACCTGTTCTAGTGATGGTCCGGCGGCAGTCCGGCGGTGGTCCGGCAGCAGTCCTGGGGCGGTCCGGCAATGAGTCTAAGGGTAATAACGTCATTTCCTATTTTGTGTATTTTAATTTTTCAAAAGGGCAAATATGTAATTTTATTAAATTCTGGCTAAAGGTTGCCGGAGAGGGTTATATTGGCACTTTCACTAACTAGATAGGGTTATATTAGCACTTTCAAATACTAAAAGGTTATATTGGCACTTATGCCAACTAGGTAGGATTATAAAAGCATTTTTTCTATGTTAAAATGGATTTATATTTTAAATTTTAAATGAATGATATATAGTCACCGTTAATAACCGGCGCAACATCTGAAATCGATACTAACCGAACCGGTAAAACCAACAATATTATCGGTTATTCGATTCCTTAAATTTTTTTACAAATCAGTAAAAACTGAAACCATTTAACCGCCTAACTGACAAACCGATCGGTCGAACACCCTAGACCTAGAGATGCAAGGCAGCTGATTTACAACTTTAAGCAAAATGAGATACAATGAGTAAAAACTGAAATCATTTAACCGCCTAACTGACAAACCGATCGGTCGAACACCCTAGACCTAGAGATGCAAGGCAGCTGATTTACAACTTTAAGCAAAATGAGATACAATGTAAATTTAGTGTTTCAAGTTTTTGTTTTGAATCTTGACAGGTTCATGAAAGCAAATGGAGTACATCACAAATGCAAACGTATATTTATGATGAACTTTTCTTTGAATAATATAAGCATGTTATGTAGAATAACCTTTTTTGATTATGGTGAACTGGTGATGCCCAAGGGCTCTAGCCTCTATACATAACCTATGAACTTTAGCTAGGTCACAAACGTAGTCTTCGGTTTCATCATTTTTTTTTGGAAGTCATTAAAAAAAATTAGTAATCTCATTCTCATTAATTCAAGAATAGTTGCACATTTGTCAGATTTGATCTTCACAACCCATGACTAACAATTAAAATTAACCTTCTTAAACTTAAATATTATCACCCAACTCACATAATAAGGAATGAGCAGCAATCTCACTCTCATTAATACCAAAATTGTAGCATATTTGTTAGATTTGAACAGTACAACTCATAAATAACAATTAAAATAAACCTTTTTAAACTTGAAAATTATTGTCTGACTCATATAATAGGGAATGAATTTTGATTCACTTCAATTTAATTAATTTAAATACAAATATTATAAAGTATATTTTAGTTCAATTTAATTCAGCTGACTGACAAGATTTGGGTGTTAGAATTGTATTTATTCCTACCATTATGATCTGTGAATTTTGAGTTCACCAATCCAATCCAGACTCTTCACTCGATCGCCATGTCTAACATATTCCCAACGGAGTTGACGCAGTTCTTTGTTTGTCGTTGGGGTTTTTCAACTATGAAATCATTTGATATTGAATGGTTTAAGGAAAGGAAGAACAGCTAATAAATGGACAAACTGCAATAAAATCATAGAGGATGTCTGATTGTACCAGCAAAACCAAATTGATAAGAAGGTATTCTTTAGGCGATTAATCGGCTCGCCCTCGGTCGTCTCGGCCACCCGACACCACAGGTCTCATCGTAGAGGTAAATCACAGCACTCTCATAGCCGAGCACATGACCCTCGATTGTGTCCAATGCGCACAAGGAGTCCTCTCACTGGAAGAACCCCCACACTGCCACTGCCGAGAATCAAATCCATGATCCAAAGGACTTAGGCCCTGCACCCAACCAATTGAACGATTGTGTGTGTGTAAGAATGTGTTCTTTAGGTATTTAACAGTTAGCGGCTACATCCAGAAATTGGCAAGTGAGAGTTCTCACTTGCACTTGGAGAATGATGGTAAATAAAATGGTTATCAAAACTTGCCTTATCCTTTTCTTTTTTAAGAAAGGAATAATCTTTTGAGCGTGGAAAATTTGGAGATTGGGTTCTTTTCTTTTTTATATTTAACTGACGTTAGCATGAAATTTTTCGACAGAGACAATGTGCGTAAATAAAATATGATTCTCTCCCTTGGAAGAAGATTTTTTTTTTACAAATTATGGAAAGATAAGGTTTAAACGGTAAAGCAGAAGAAATGAAAATATAATTTTTGAATTGCATTAATCGGTTCATAAACTTATAACTACTGCACATTATATAATAAATTTTTAATATTGCAACTAAAATATTTTTAACTTTATATTATTCTAATTAAATCTCTTCTTTCCATAAGCATATGAAAAGAATATTTTTTTTCAAAACTTTGCCATAAAATATACTGTATATTTTATGGCTAAGTCTTTAACAGTGTAACTTTTAATGGTGGACCGAAGTGTTAAATTTAATTTACATGACCCAAAGAATCTTTAAACACCTAGATCAATCACGTAATAGAATCATGAGGAGTTTAGATTCGGATTACTTACCTCCACTCATTGTAGCGGAGAAATCGATATCCTGGATCTATGAACTGTATGTATGAGATTAGGTTTCTCTCCCCTTGCCTATCAACCTTCTTCCTCTGAATCTTTCGGATGCCTTTATAATGGGCTAAAGACATGCATTTATAGGTGGAGAGAGGACCTAATTCCTCTTTAGGGTTTCCTTCAGATTAATCTCAACCGTCCATCAAAGTAGAGATTATTAGGAATTACTCCTTTGTACTTAATGTAATTAGTTACCAAGTACATTATGGAATAGCAATATTCCTAATAGAAAACGAATTAATATAAGACCATATAATAGGAAAGAATATAATATGTAATATTCTTACAGTCTCCCACTTGGTCGTTATTTGTATTCAATAATGTTTTTCTATTTGGAATCATAAGGCCGGCATAAGATGCTAAACCTGTTCATTATTTGGTCATCATAAGTGTCATGACTAATCTAGCAATCAATGGGAGTCATGGCGGTCACAAATCATTTTGCAAAATGATCCCTCCCATGTACTACCGCATTGACTACCTTCATAGCTAAACCATAAACATAAGTAGGAGTTTTCATAATGGTCCTTATGTCTTAAAGAAAGACGAATTCTGTTACATAAATCCCAAAACACTAATGTCTGCGCACAATGGAAACAGAATAGATATAAGATGTAAAAGGTCATAAAAGATCCCAAATAAATGTCAAAGCTAAGCATGAAGTAGATAACATAGTTAAGAGCTCTCCTCAAGACCCAAACTGTTAGCATGTTTCATAAAGGTCTTAGGAGGTAATGCTTTCGTAAATATGTCTGCAACCATAAGCCCAGTGCCTATGTGTTCAATGACAAACTTTCCTCTTTTGACATCTTGCTTTAGCGATAGATATTTAAGGTCCATATGCTTGGCTCCTTTGGATATCCTGTCATGCTTAGAGAAGAAGACCGCAGCTTGATTGTCACAGTGAAGAGTTAAAGGCTTGTCAACAAAACTCAAAGCTCCAAACTCAGACACGAAATTCTTCAACCAAGTTCCTTGAATGGAAGCCTCATAACATGCTACATACTCAGCTTCCATAGTGGATGTGTATATCAATTGTGATTTCTGGCTTTTCCACGAAATGGCACCCCCACCGAGGAGATACGCATAGCCAAGAGTGCAGACCCTAGAATCAGGGCATCCACCAAGATCTGAGTCAGAAAATCCAACCATCTGTGGATGTGATGATTTTCTGTACGTCAGCATGTAGTTTCTTGTTCCCTTTAGGTATCTCAAAACCTTCTTTGCAGCTTGCCAATGAGCAATTCCTAGGTCACTTTGAAATCTACCCGGCATGCCAACTGCATGGCTGATATCAGGTCTAGTACAAACCTGAGCATACATCAAGCTTCCCACAAGAGATGCATAAGGGTATTTTTGCATTTCATTACGTTCCATTTCATTCTGTGGACATTGCTTGAGATCAAGCTTGTCACCCTTTTGCATAGGAACAACACTAGAAGAACAGTTCAGCATAGAAAATCTCTCAAGATCTCTGTCAATATATGCTTTCTGAGACAGCCCTAAAATTCCAAGTGATCTGTCACGGAATATTTCAATTCCAATCACATAGGATGCCTCACCCATATCTTTCATGTCGAAGTTCTGAGAGAGATAATTCTTAGTCTCATGTAATAGACCAAGATCACTGCTGGCCAATAAGATATCATCAACATACAGCACCAAAAATATGAACTTAATTCCACTGAACTTGAGGTAAATACATGGATCAACAATGTTTTCTTTGAAACCGAATTTCGTAATGATTTCATCAAACTTTAGATACCATTGCCTCGAAGCTTGTTTCAGTCCATAAATTGATTTCTTTAGTTTGCAAACCATGTCTTCCTGACCTTCGATTATGAAGCCTTCAGGTTGACGCATATAGACTTCTTCTTCTAAGTCTCCATTAAGAAAGGCAGTTTTTACATCCATTTGATGTAACTCGAGGTCATACTGAGCTACTAGTGCCATGATAATTCTGAGAGAGTCTTTTCTAGATACAGGTGAAAAAGTCTCACAATAATCAATGCCTTCTTTCTGATTGAACCCTTTGGCTACAAGTCTGGCTTTATATCGTTCAACATTTCCATTATAGTCAAGCTTGGTCTTAAAGATCCATTTGCATCCAACCGCTTTGTGTCCTTCAGGCAGTGGAACGATGTCCCAAACTTCATTCTTAACCATTGAGTCTATTTCATCCTTACTGGCATTAATCCATTTATCAGAATTAACATCTTTCATGGCTTGTGAATGAGAAACAGGGTCTTTAATATCCCCTTCTCTAGATTCTATTAGATAGAGCATGCAGTCATCGGAAATAGCAGATCTCCTCGGGCGAGTTGATCTTCTTAATGCTGGTTCCTCTTGTACTACAGGTTCATTATTGGCGATATTTTCGTCATGGAGTAGATGATCATTTACTGGGTTTTCCTCATTGTTAAATGGTTCAATAACCGGAGGATTTCCAACATTCGGAGCTAAGGGTAAAGGGATATTTACCCGAATTTCCTGAATGACCACATCTTGGACTTTATCACTCCCACTAATCTCGCCATTCTCATAGAATCTGGCATTACCCGTTTCTACTATTCTTGTACTATGGTTTGGACAGTAAATCCTATATCCTTTAGACTTCTCAGGGTAACCTATAAAGAAACCACTGATCGTTCTGAAATCTAGTTTCTTTTCATGTGGATTATATATTCTTGCTTCAGCTGGACATCCCCAAACTTGAAGATGTGACAGTCTAGGTTTCCAGCCTTTCCACAGTTCAAAAGGAGTCTTAGGAACTGCTTTGCTAGGAACCCTGTTTAAGATATAGACCGCGGTACGTAATGCGTCCATCCACAAGGATTTAGGTAAGTTAGCATAACTCATCATGGATCTAACCATTTCCAAATAAGTACGATTACGCCTTTCAGCTACACCATTCTGCCATGGAGAACCAGGCGTTGTGTACTGTGCAACAATTCCTAATTTCTGGAGAAGTTTGACAAAAGGTCCAGGATGTTGTCCTGTTTCATCATATCTGCCATAAAATTCACCACCTCTATCAGACCTTATGATTTTCACCTTTTTATCTAATTGTCTCTCTGCTTCAGTAATGAATGCTTGTACAGCATCCACAGATTCAGACTTTTCATGCAATAGATAGAGGTAACAATAACGCGAATAATCATCGATAAAGGTAATGAAATACTTTTCACCTCCAAAAGTTGGAACATCAAAAGGTCCACAAATATCTGTATGTATGATCTCAAGAAGCTGTGTACTTCTTGTGGCTCCTCTTTTAGTGTGTTTAGTTTGCTTACCCTTAATGCAATCTACACACTCAGTAATATTGGTAAAATCAAGAGTTCGAATAACTCCATCTTTTACCAATCTTTTGATTCTTTCACTGGAAATATGTCCCAGTCTTTTATGCCACAAGAAATATGAGTCAATGTCACGTGTTTTACGCTTAAATCCACGATTATCTTGCAGGGTGAGGTGTGTTTCATAAGGTTGATCAGCCAGATTTAATTTATAAAGACCATCAACTAATATTCCAGAACCAATACAATTGGAGTTCAGAAATAAATTAAAACAACCATCTCCTTGAGTCGATTTAAAACCAGACAAATCAAGTTCGGTTAATGAAACTAAATTACAGGAAATGGATGGAACATAAAGAGTCTGAAATAAATCCAAACGAAATCCACTATCCAAAATGAGACGATATGTGCCAATAGCTTCAACTGACGCTTTGTCTCGATTTCCCATGAATATATAGTTTTCACTTGACTTTATGGTCTGGGTTGTAAGGAATCCCTGCAAGGAATTGGTTACATGTACATTAGCACCACTATCAATCCACCAATTTTTAGAAGAAACATGAGTAAGTTTAGATTCAGAAAAGCTTACGGAACCCAAAAGAGTACTTTTCTTTTCAAACCATTCCTTTCTTTTAGTGCAATCCTTCTGAAAGTGTCCAGATTTTTTTGCAAAAGTTGCATCTGTCATCTTTCTTTGCCTTTTTCTTCTCATTACCTTGATTGGAATCATTCATTCTGGGTGGTGCCTTTTTATGGCTCACTTGATGCCTTTTCCCAGCTTTAAAACCAGCTCCTTGGACATGATTGGCAACTTTAATGCCTTCACGGCCAAGTCTAGACTCCTCTTGTACTAATTTATTAGCTAATTCATTGGACATCCACTTTTCATCAATGGCGTTGTAATTGATTTGGAACGGTCCATACTGAGGAGGCAGGGAATTTAGGATAAACTGGACGAGAAAAGTATCGTCCACACTCATTCCCAAATTCTTCAGCTTAGCCGCAAGGTTAATCATTTCAATGCAATGTTCATGCATAGACCTTGTGCCATCATGCTTCATGGTTGTAAGATCTGCCATAAGTTTCCCAGCAAGGGATTTGTCTGTAGTCTTAAACCGTTCTTCTATGGCTGTTAGATAAGCCTTAACTTTCTCTGCAACCGGAAGGGAAGACTTAATGTTGCTAGCAATTGTCATCCTTAAAAACATGATGCTCAGTCTGTTTGCTCTCTCCCAAGCTTTATGGAGAAGCTTTTCTTCATCAGTACTATCCTCTGTTAGTGGATTTGGCTCATTCTCACGAAGTGCCAAATCCAAATCTAGTACTCCTAAAGTGAACTCAACTTTCTCTTTCCATTCTGAGAAGTTGGTTCCTGTGAGGACTGGAATAGAAGCTACCATGGATGACAATTGAGCAGGAAAAGATGCTGCAATTTAGAGATACAACAAGTGGTAATTAGGCTTCAAAATCATAAACAACAGAAAATAAATTGAATGCATATGACAAAGAATTATAGTGTTCCTGTGGGTAATCACTGTAATCTCATTAAGGTCACATATTCACGAATCATAAGTAAGTGATGTAGTGAATTATTTAGACTAAGTTATCTGTGGATATCCTCAGTCCACACACATACAAACACTTCATAAATTATTGATCATATCATATGTTCATAGTCTACCTGTGGGTGATTAATTGTACATAAGAAAAATTAAAATATCACATGCAAATCATTCTAGGATATAGTCACTGTAGTGATATCTAATCTCAATTTATGCACATTATATGAAACTAATGCTCTTGAACGAATTATGCACATTAAATCGTTATGTACATATATATTTCACAGAACGAATTATTCACAGAACAATTAAGGTCAGTGATATCTAATCCCAATTTATGCACATTATATGAAACTAATGTTCTTGTACGAATTATGCACATTAAATCGTTATGCACATATATATTTCACAGAACGAATTATTCACAGAACAATTAAGGTTTTGGGCGTAACTTTTGCATTCGGGGTCAGAATCAGCCGATTTAGGATGCGTTGGAACCGTCTCGACGAGGAGATTCAAAAGTACCATTTGAGGCTCAGAAAGGCCTAAAAATACAATTTTACGTAATCAGAAACCCTAATTTGAATCTCCTCAGTTCATAACTATTCTTAATTTCTTAACTAAATTTCTTAACTAATCATAACTAAATTTCAGTACGTTACGTAACTCAGTTCATTACGTAATCATAACTAAATTTCTTAATTATGCAGTTCATGAATCTATTACTCTTAATGGATTAAACAGATGTTTATAACCTCGCTCTGATACCACATGTTAAATTTAATTTACATGACCCAAAGAATCTTTAAACACCTAGATCAATCACGTAATAGAATCATGAGGAGTTTAGATTCGGATTACTTACCTCCACTCATTGTAGCGGAGAAATCGATATCCTGGATCTATGAACTGTATGTATGAGATTAGGTTTCTCTCCCCTTGCCTATCAACCTTCTTCCTGTGAATATTTCGGATGCCTTTATAATGGGCTAAAGACATGCATTTATAGGTGGAGAGAGGACCTAATTCCTCTTTAGGGTTTCCTTCAGATTAATCTCAACCGTCCATCAAAGTAGAGATTATTAGGAATTACTCCTTTGTACTTAATGTAATTAGTTACCAAGTATATTATGGAATAGCAATATTCCTAATAGAAAACGAATTAATATAAGACCATATAATAGGAAAGAATATAATATGTAATATTCTTACACGAAGTATATCTTTAATAGTTTAACTTCTAATTTTCTTTTGAAAAGTGTTCATATAATAGTGTACTAGTGTATAAACTTTTCGAAAGTGATAGTATAATCATTGACCAACGTAAAAGTTTATAATCTAATCACTCTCTCCGCTTTTTTTATCAAAATAAAAGTTTTGTTTGTTTAGCAATTTAAACACTTTGATTTTAACCACCACCAATGTTGTCATAACACCGCATCGCCTATCTCCACCCACTATCGCCACCCAATGTAGCAACACCCGTTGTATCACCTCATCACACTGTCATCACTATTAATTTCAACACTACCACACCCTTCTCCCGCCAATTATCTTCCCCCACTGATCCCCTTCTCTCTTCCCTCCACCACCAATTCCCTTTCCCCTCTGTTTCTTCAAACGGCCCTCAACAAAAATCAAATGCACACAATCATACACCACCACTCAAAATCTTTGTATATTTTGCCTTCCCCAATACCAGAATTGCCCATATCACCATTATTTGATATTCGTTCCCATTGATTTCAGCAACCACCATCATTGTAGAAACTATATTTTTCTCATTTTTCATGCTGCAAAAGTAACTGAGAATTCCTCTAGTTCAGAAAGACTCAGCAATTGGCAAGTTAAGTCAAATTCATCGTCGATTCCTTAACTCTAAAACTAATCCTGCAGGATAAAGCTTCTAGAGACAGCATTCGACGGTGCAAGACGCAGTTGAGTTCTTGAAAAAAAATGGTGTTAATGACGGAAATTATGATGTCTCGTAGTTAGTGTGATTGTTCACATGCCCCTAGTCAAGCATGCGCCTTCTCCTTTTCTAAATTCACCTCTTCTTAATCCATATCTCATGGCTTTGTGAGATATCTCTCTCCATTTTTTAAAAAGGAAACTGATGGGCAATTCGTACGCCAATTGTATGGAAATGGCAATCAATGAGTTCTCCTATGGAAATATTCAAAAGAGAAATGACGTTCCCTTTTTCAAGAATTTTAACAGATTAAATTTGAGGGTGTTTAGTTCATATTAAAATTAAATGGCCTTAACGGGTGTTAACTGCAGGATCATGCCAACTTGATGGTATTTTGGCACTTTAAAAAAATCTTGAGACTATACTGTCACATATGACAGAACTTCTTACAAGAGTGTTTTTTCCTTTATCTACTAGATTAATTTGAGGGTTTTTTTTCTCATCCTACCATTAGCTGGCATTGGTTGGTGTTGACTGCAAACTTCAATCAGTTTAAGATTATTTTAACACTTCCAAAATTTTAAAATCGTATTATTATATAAATAAGGAATTGGGAATTACTTGAGCACTTTTTTCATCTAACATATTGAGTTTCTTAAATACGGCATAAAAATAATTTTTACTCAGAAGAAATTAGGCAAAGTTTTGGGAAAGACCGTGTTTTCATATGCCTATGGAAAGACAGGGTCGAATTGAAATTATATAAAAGTAAAAAAATTTAGTTGCAATATTATAGAACATGCAGTAGTTATAAGTTTATGACCCGATTAATGCAACCCAAAAATTTTATATTAAATTCTTCTAATTTGTATAAACCTTGATCTTTCCATAACTTATGGAAAAATCGTCTTTCACGAGATAGACTCAAGAAATTAAATCAATATGCACAAATCATTTTTCTTTTATAAAAAACTCATTAATAAGTGATGTTTATTCTAACATTAAACTTTGATTTAAAGAAAAGTTGGTGGTTAATAATATGAGAAAATTTTAGGAAAGACGGCATTTCCATAAGTTTATGGACAGTCCACAGTAGCTTTTACCTTAAATGTTGTATTTTTTTATGAATTTAAATATTTTATTTTAAAAGTTAAAACAAGTAAGAATATAGGGAAATCGTCTTTCTATAAACTTATGGAAATATGAGGTTTAATTAGAATAATAAAAGGTAAAAGGTCTTAGTTGCAATATTAACAATTTAGTTTGCAACGTGTAGTAGTTATAAAGTTTATGACTCAAATTATGCAACCCAAAAATTTTATCTTCATTTCTTCTAATTTGTACTTTCAACATTGATCTTTCCATGGCTTATGGAAAGACCGTCTTTCAAGAGACGGACTCAATAATATATATTTAAGTGTGAATATATATATATATGATATAAAAAAATATTTTGTAAATTTCTAAATTTAGTATATAATTTAACAAATGCAGTGTATAAAGTAAAATATTTATTACTTGTATATAATCTTATAAACAGGCCGCGTGTCACGAGAGCTACTCTAATAATATAATTCGGCCTCTCTTCCTTGTATTCATTATAAATAAGTCTCTAAGAAAATTAATTTGATAGTGCTAATTATGAAATGTGGTCAATTTCATGGAAACAAAGTGAAGTTTAAGGAAATCAACTTGGTCGGTCGGTTAGGTAGAATGATTACTTTGTGGCTACTAAATTTGATTTTAGTATAATACCACCAAACCGAATATTTGTCGGACACAGCCAAGATTATAAAAGAAAAATGTAAGAGAACGCTTCAAAGTCTTATAAATTAAGCATTCATCGAGTCTAACTTTAACGGCTGCCTAGTTTATGAATCAATTAATTACTCACAGTGCATATCACATTTAGATCTTGTTTTTCAAATGAAATTTCTCTTGTTCAAAAAGAGAATTTTTTTGAATTGAAATAAAATAAAATAAATAATAGTTTAAAGTTTAGCTCACATTTTTCTAAATGGTAAGCTATCATATTATCATCTTCCAGGTAACACCTTACCAGTTTCTCATTTATCTTATGCTGATGATACTGTTATTTTTCTAACTGCAAATAACCAATCATTGATCAGATTTAAAGCCTTTCTTACCAAGTTTGAGGAGATCAGTGGACAAAGGATAAATTACTCTAAGAGTGATATTTTTTTAGGAAAGCAGGTCTCAGTAAACAGGATCAGTAACATAAAAAGGGTGTTGGGTATGAAAATAGGCAGATTCCCCTTTACATACTTAGGGGTTCCAATTTTTACAGGGGCACCCAAAAAAACCTATTTCCAACCTATTATTGAACAGATTGAAAACAAAATAGGGGGTTGGAAGAATAGGTGGCTTTCTATGGGGGGTAGGATCATCTTAATCCAGTCATGTATATACTCCATTCCACAACATATTTGGTCAGTTTTAAAACCTACAAATGAGGTTATCCTCACCATTGAGAAAAAACTTAATAGGTTTTTCTGGGGTACAACTGATCAAGGATCAAAAAGAATATGGAGAAAGTGGGATTTTCTGTGTTATCCCATTGATCAAAATGGACTTGGTTTTAGATCGATTCATACAATCCTACAGACATGTGCTGCTAGGTTGTGGTGGAAATTCCAAAAGGGAGAAGTACTTTGGTCCTCCCTTCTGGCATCTCTACCTTCATCCTACAGGACCTCTCAAAATTGGAGGAGAATTTGTGAAATTAATAGTTGGGCAGAAGCTAACTCTAGGGTTATAGTAGGAAACGGAGCTTGCAATTTCTGGACTTCAAATTGGTTAGGTATAGGACCGGTTGAGGATTGGTGTAATTCTATTACTGTAAATATTCCTCAATCAAGCACTGTTTCTGACTTCATCACACATAAAGCTTCTTGGTTTCAAGAAATTGCTCCTTTTCTCCCTTCTCATGCTGCCACTTCATTGCAGGAAGCAACCCTATCTCCACATAGAAAGGATAGACTCATATGGAAACCAGGTACAACCGGGGATTTCTCCTTTAAAGCTACTTATACATTGCTAAGACATCAAAGAGGTAATATCCAATCTGCTCAGTACCTGTGGAATACTAGAATTGAGAAAAAAGTTTCTATCTTTATGTGGAAGTTGATGAATTCCTTGCTCCCTTTTGATAATGTGCTACGCAAACTGAGATTCTCTTTGGTTTCAAGATGCTGTATGTGTAATAATCATGAGGACTCTTTAGACCATTTTTTCAACTCCTGCACATTTTCATTACAAATTTGGGAAACTGTTCATTCATTCATGGGGATTACTGCTGCTGCATACTCCACTATTTGGGAGAGACTTTCTTGCTATTTAACTATCCCGGGTACAAGTGCCCTTCATAATGATATCATAAAATCTGCAGCTATTATAACTTGTTGGCAATTGTGGAAAATGAGAAATAGAATCATTTTTGATTCAGCTTTGCCTAGGACAGGTGTGGTGATAGCAAACATTAAAGAACAAATTTTCTACATGTTCACTGCTAAACCTGCTTTCATTAGATCAAAATTTGACACAGACATTGCAAAGCACTCTTTTCTGCCACTGATCAAGTCCCCTCCTAAACCGAAAATCTTTAAAATTGCTTGGTCTCGGCCAAACTGGGGATATAAATTAAATGTTGATGCTGCTTGGAATTCCCATCTGAATTTGACTGGAGTTAGCATGATCCTAAGAGATAGTAGGGGTAATTTTATTATAGCACATACTCAAATTTCAAATGCTAAATCTCCTCAAGAGGCTGAAATGAAGGCAATACAGTTTGCCATATCAAAAATTGATGGTTTCATGGTAAATGTTTGCATAGAATCAGATTGTAAGAATGCTGTGATATCAATATTAGATCCGTTGCTTGCCCCTTGGCAATTGTTCCAACTTGCGGATGACATTAAACAATCTTTGAGTCCTTTTAAACTTACTCATGTTTTGAGGCAAGAGAATCTTGTAGCTGATGCACTAGCTAAGAAATGTCTTAAACATGGTACAAGTGAATCTTTTCTCTCCTTTAATATGTTACCTAATCATATTCAGGGCCTCATTAGGCTAGATCAGTTAGGGACTCCCTCCTTAAGAATTTCACAAGGTATGGATGCTACTGATTAAATGTTTCTTACAACTTGTAGGTAAACGGAGGCAGTTCGTTTTTACTACAACCACAACGATGCTCAATATGGAAAATTTTCCAGGAAGATTCAGATCTCCTTGCTGCTGGTTTGATTCATGGACATCCTTGCTGATTTGCATAACTTCCACACCTTTGCTGTCTTGCTTGATGCACGGATCTGTTTTGCTTCAACATGGTGAATTCAGAAAAGTGCAATATTTTGCTGGAAACATTGCTGCTGCATGTTCTTCTTCAGTGCCAATTGGTGATTATTTTGTTTCTTAGTTCTAGTTTGAAGCCTCTACTAGAAGCTTCATGACTACTCTAGGCTACAGGGAATAAGACTCTTAGTTTTGGATGGGGTGATTTTGACTGATCAGTGTTTCGTCATTACGATCCACTAATAAGTTCGATGACCTCCATTCTCAATTAAGAGTTTTAATTATCCTCTCACAATTAGATATATCCTCTTAATCATTTTGGAAGCAACAAATGTTGCCTCAATGAGCCTATGGAGCTTAAATGTACATATAGACTAAGCCAATGGCTTCTCCCTGTATTTTAACTTTCAGTTTCCTGTTATTTTAAGGCTTGGGAAGGCCAATATAATTTCCCCCATCTATGGATGGTTTAATTTTAAAAAAAAAATCAAAATTTTTGTCATGTACATCATTTCCTCTCCTTACTCCCACTTTTACATATATACCACCATAAGATTAGCACAATGTCTTTTCAACTTTTGTTTTGTTGGTGTTTTATGAAACACAAAGTTATTTAAGTATCATTGGATTCGAGTGATTGTAAACTCGGGACGTTAAAACAAGTTTGATAGTGTGGAGTGCACACTTGTATAAACTCTCTACAAGTTTACAGTTGAAAGGATAAGGATTAATTGTGTTGGTGATAACTAACATGTCTTGTCCTGGAGTGTGGAAAGATGTATCACTTCAGAAATTTTTATAATTCTGACGGTGGTGGGGTGTAGTGTATAATTCCTTGACTGAAAGGATGAGGATTGATTAAAGATTGTCTACGGGATGCAGTGTTGGTAGCATGCTTAACTCCTCTTGGAAGTAAATGAGTTTACTATATTATTCTGGGATGTGGAAAGATACATCGGTACAATTCTGATAACTACACAAGAATAGTTGCATTGTTTCATGACACTTGTTCTCTATATATACATGTGCACAGTACTAATGCACAGGTAGAAAAATAGACAAACAAGAAAACACAAACATGACCAGGGAAAAAGACAAGATTTTCCCAGAAATACATAGCAACCAAAAACACGGGTACTCAAAAGCATTCTCCTGATTCAAGCCTAGAATAGGATGGATTCTCGATTGTTTTATCCTCGAAGGTAATTCGTGTAACCCAAGGCTGTAATAGGGTCGAATTACTCTTTAAGAAAAGCGTCGTAAAGCGACTCACATCGATATCCAAGAAAAGTTTTTTTTAACGTATTGGAGGATGAGTTTGGTGGTGCATGTGGCGCATGCATGGATGGTTATTGGACGAGGGATGCTGCTTGTAGCGTGTGGTGTAATTCCTTAAGGATTAAGGTAGATGGATCCGATTAAAGACGATGTGACTGCGATGGATGTCGTGCGTAACTCCTCCTATCAACTTTCATAATCATGTCGGTTAGTTTTAAACTTTAAGAATAATCTTAGTAAGTTTTTTAGAATTTATAAGTTGAACTATGTTGTTGGCTGTCCATTTTGAATGGAGTAATTATTTATTTTTTGTCAAAACCGATGAAGAAAGATTACCCGTATGCATGCAATACAGACGAAGAAATTTTCTTTGGTTCACAGTAGTAGTACGCATGCAATAAAGTAGTGAATCAATTGCATATGGAAAACGGTTAGAAACAGAAGAAAAGTAATAATAAAGACCAGAAAATTTTTGACATTGTCAGGCGGCTCAGCCGAAACATGATCGCAATGATGGAATTTTTATGAAATACATGGCAGTGTATTTTCGTGAAAGGGTTAAGGATGATTATTCAACGTAGTGGTTCAAATTGTGAGAATTTTATTTTTAATTAATAGAACTGATGAAAATATTTTTTAAAATTTTATTTATTTATTGTTGAATGGATCATAACACAGTATTTTAGAATTTTGTATTACGAATGTGTTGGCCGTTATTGTGGAATTTTATAATATGATGGGTTGACTCTTGAAAAATGAAAGGAAACAAGAGTTATCAGGTAACCATTCCTTACTTAGGAAAAAGTGAAATTATGTTGTGACATAAGTCAGTGGGTGGCTAAGACTTATGGTGAAGTGTTTAATGGCAAATGTAGACACTTGGGCGCTAGGTATAGCGTGAATCGTGAGTTAATAACTCATGGTGCGATTTCAGTTGATTTTGTGAGATATCAATGCAATCTAGCGGAACACTTGACAAAGTGACTAGTTAGGAACTTGATAAACAAGTCGGTGATCGGGATGGATTTAAAGCCTATTTAAATCTTTGATAATGGGATACCCAATTTTGCTCTGATACGATGTTAGAGTAAAATTCAATGCGGAAGGCCTATTGTTTGAGATTGAAACATATGATTTCATATCCCGACGGTAATATGTTTGGACCTGCATGGAAGTTAGGTTGAAGTTTTAACTTCTTAATGGATTCTTTGACAAAGTACATTCGTAGGTGTACGATTAAAGAGATTCGCCTATATGAAGTGCGAAGTGTAGTCGCTTCAATAAGCCCAGCCTTTTCTTTGTATGCACTCATGAATGGATAGGGACACATGGCTTATATAGTGTCAAGTTTAAGCTTTTGAGTTGTATTTGAACTTGTGTGTGGATTATCTTCAAGTGTTCAAATGGGTTGAAGGGTTCAATCTTTAGAGACACCCCGATTCTTGAATATTTGGAATGTGTAGTTCACTAAGATGAAAATTCAATCTTCAAGACATTTTCATTTATGCACTTGTTTGGTTTGGTTGTTGGATTTTCCGAATCAAGGATAATACTTAAATGGGGAGGATTATTGGTGTTTTATGAAACACAAAGTTATTTAAGTATCATTGGATTCAAGTGATTGTAAACTCGGGACGTTAAAACAAGTTTGATGGTATGGAGTGCACACTTGTATAAACTATCTACAAGTTTACAGTTGAAAGGATAAGGATTAATTGTGTTGGTGATAACTAACATATCTTGTCCTGGAGTGTGGAAAGATGTATCACTTCAGAAATTTTTATAATTCTAACGATGGTGGGGTGTAGTGTATAATTCCTTGACTGAAAGGATGATGATGGATTAAGAATTGTCTACGGGATGCAGTGTTGGTAGCATGCCTAACTCCTCTTGGAAGTAAACGAGTTTCCTGCATTATCCTTGAATGTGGAAAGATACATCGATACAATTCTGATAACTACGCAAGAACAGCTGCATTGTTTCATGACACTTGTTCTCTATATATACATGTGCACAGTACTAATGCACAGGTAGAAAAATAGACAAACAAGAAAACACAAACATGACCAGAGAAAAAGACAAGATTTTCCCAGAAATACATAGCAACCAAAAACATGGGTACTCAAAAGCATTCTCCTGATTCAAGCCTAGAACATAATGGATTCTCGATTGTTTTATCCTCGAAGGGAATTCGTGTAACCCAAGGCTGTAATAGGGTCGAATTACTCTTTAAGGAAAGCGTACGTAACGCGACTCACATCGATATCCAAGAAAAGTTTTACCACAATCATCCAAGTGTGATTTTGTCATTCCATTAGAATGCATTGTTACAGCATCTATCCCAACAGGTTTCAACCATTCTCTAGTTATAATACATTCAATGATTTCACTAACAATTGCATCTTCGTTTTCAAACCTTCCAAAACATGCATCATTATGCCATTTCCACACCCAATAAATGCATTCCGCAGCTGCCATTTTCAATAAGCTACTTCTCCATTCTTTGCCCTTGGTTCTCTGCACAATCCATTCACCCTTCATGTCCCAATCTCTAGCTTTCCTCCATATTTGTAGCCATCTCAGAACTGCTTCCCAAACCTTTCAGGTTGTTTGGTATTCATAGAACAAATGATTGAGGGTTTCTGCTTGATCACAAAACACTCACTTAGGTTCCACTTTAAATCCAAAACGCAACAACCCATCTCTAGTAGCCAGCCCCCTGTGCAAAGCCATTCACAAATAGAAAGTTGCTCTTGGTCTAGCCATATTTCCATACATAGCTCCTCTCCACTGCATCAGTTCAGAGTCATCCCCGAGTGCTCTATACATATGCTTCATACGGAATTTTGCATTCCCAGCTGTCTCTTCCATTCTTCATTATCTACCACCTTCCCCCCTGAGCTTTGCAATGCCTTTTAGTAACTAAGAACAGTCACCAGGAAGTCAAACACTCATCACATCATCCTCACGTATATAATACTCATGGATCCACTTAACCCATAATGTATCAGCTTTCTTGCACAAGTTCTACAGCAGCTTTAACATATTTACTTCTTTTCGGAAAAATAACATTCATACTTCCATGCTTCTTTTCTGCACAGACCCTGTCCCATGCCACAGGAGACTTTCTTGTCACTTCTTCACCTCCACTCAACAAAAAAAAATCTACATAAGGCATCAATGTTCTTCAATAGAGCTTTAGGCAGAGGAAAGTCGCTCATCCAGAAATTCACAATTGCAAATAAAACACTATTGATTAACTGCAGCCTCCCAGCATAACTGAGTGTTTTAGCACTCCAGTGCTTCAGTCTACATACGATTACTCCACAAGAGGCTGACAAGTTCTTAGGTTAGGTTTTCTGCTAGTTAATGGGACTCCCAGATACCTAAATAGTAATCTGCCCTCTTTAAAACTAGTGATATCCTTTACCTGTTGTTTTATCACATCAGTAGATGCACCATAAAACACCTTGCATTTTTCTTCATTTACTTTCAAACCTGTAGAATTAGCAAAAACTTTGTAAGCTTCCATTAAGGCCTGTACAGACTTAGCATCCCCTCTTGACAGTAACAATACATCATCTGCAAAGCTCAAGTTCACCAATCCCAGCTTCTCACACTTTGCATGATACTTGTATTCACTGTTTCCTCTAAGAGTATTCATACATCTACTCAAGTACTCCATAAATATCACAAACAAGAGAGGGTAGATGGGATCTCCTTGTCTCAACCCTCTATTAGCTGTGATCAGTTTAGTATAGCACCCATTGACTATGTACTTAAATGAAACAGTTTTCATACATGTCATTACCCATCATACAAATTTTCAAGGTATACCAATCTTCTTCAGTATGGTTTCCAAAGCAGTCCAATCCACAGTGTCATAAGCTTTCTGGATATCCATCTGGAACAGGCATCTAGGGCCCTCACTCTTCCTACTATAACCTCTAATCAGTTCAAAGGCTATCAATATGTGATCATGGATATGTCTACCAGGAACAAAAAAAATCTTGATTTACATCTATGATTTCATTAATCTCTTTACTCAGCCTCTCAGTCAACACCTTAGATATTATCTTGTATAATGTAGTGCAACATGATATTGACCTTAAATCTTTCACAACCTTAGCATCGGGATGTTTAGGGATCAGAGTGACAGTTGTACAGTTAACTTCTTTATATAATCTTCCATGTTCAAAAAGAATCAAGAACAAACTCCAACATATCAGCTTTTAATATTATCCAGTTTACCTTGAAAAACTTAGCAGAAAATCTATCCTCTCCTGGAGTTTTGAGATCCCCAATACTTTTCAAGGCCGGCACTTCTTTCTCTATAACATCTGCAACCATTCTCCTTTTAGCTTCATTACTCATGGCTTTTCCTGACCTCATAATCCTCAGATCTATGCCTTTAATATTCTCCTCAGTTCTACCCACAAGTTGTGTATAAAAAGTTTCCACTTCCTTCATCATTTCATCATGTTTGTATGTGATACTCCTATCTACTTTCTCCAACTTTAGGGTTCCCATTACATTGTTTTTGGCTCTTACTAATGCATGAAAGTAACCATTATTCCCATCACCTAATCTCAGCCAATCAATTTTTTATTTCTGCATGGCTATTTTCTCATCTATTTCACTCCATTTCTTCACCTCCCCAATGCAATCAATCAACTCCTGTATTAACTCCTTATCCATTCTGTTTGTACTCAGTTCAGCTTATGATAGGCTAAGTCCCCTTCTAGCCTGATCAAGTTTTTGTTTGACTCATTTAAGGTTCTTCATGTGTAGTTTCAGGTCATCTTGCATTCTGATGAGCTTCCTCCAAACCTTGAACATTGGCCTTCCATTCATTTCTTTTCCCCAGTCATCCCTGATGGCATCTTTCACTTCTTCATCCTCCAAGAGACAATTCAGAAACCTGAACTTTTTGCATCATTTTCTCTGCTCAGTCTACATACAGATCTTTAGCATGGCATGGTCAGAAGTACCAACTTCCATATTCACCACCTGAGCTGTAGGGAGCTTTTGAAACCATTCAACATTAGTAATTGCCCTATCAATTCTTGAATAAATTACTCCCTCAACATGTCTATTAGTCCATGTATAGTATTCCCCCAACACTATCACATTCATGTAATCCTGTTCTTTCTATCATTTCTTCTAACTCACGGAATTCATGAACTAAGACCTCATTGCCTCCTATTCTGTCTGCAGTGCTCAAGACATTGTTATAGTCCACCATTAGCACCCATGGTCCCTTGACTTTGTTTACCATCTTCTCTACATCATTCCATAATGGTTTTCTATGCTTCAGCATATTACAGGCAAAGATAGCTTCAAAGTAGGTCCACAATTCACCATTTTCCACCTAACTTCACAACTAATCAACTGCTTAGTTTGCTATATAACTCTGATATCCAGTTTGCTTTGATTCCACATAACCCATATTCTGCCATTTGGGTGTTGATCATAATTGTCAACATAGCACCATTTAGCTCCAAATATTTTCCTTAACTCCCCTTTTTTGTCTTTTCTCACCCTGGTTTCAACAAGTACAACAAGCATAAAATTCGAATCACAGAGATGAGATGAAATCTCTCTACATCGTGTTGCATTATTCATCCTTCGTACATTCCATGTACTAATCATGGCACATGCCCATAGGCATCTTCCAGGCCATTCCAAGCCTTCTGCCTACTCACTGCTTCACTGCTACAACAGGCTATCAACTCAGTATCTTGTGCTCCCATTCTCAACTCCCGGTTGTCATCCTCTTTCTCATTCCCTTTACTTCTATTCTTCACAGTACTTTATTCAGCCTCCTCTCTAATTCCATCAGGTTTCTCATTCCGATCTCTTTTTTCCACCTGTTTCACCTCTTGGCCACCAGGTTTAGGCTTCCATTGTGCACTATCTTTCTATCCTCACCCTTCTTCCTGCATATATGGCCAGCCATTTGACGTTTCTCACAAAACTGCAGCGGCGGCTACCACTCCAATTCAATACTTTGTTGTCTTTTCTGCCCATCCACATCTTTAATTGTAACCTGCACTGGGATTTTTTGGGTAATATCAATCTCTACCAAGATTCTTGCATGTGAAACTCCAGTTTATCGGTCATACATTCATCAGTACATACATGGTTCCCAATCACACTTCTAATTTTTTCCATACTCCTGACTCCCCATAGATGCAGTGGAAAATTTGGCAATTTCACCCAAATCGGAAGAGTTCTAACCATATCAGTTTTCAACAAAAAATTATTCTTCCATTTATGTAGAAACAATGACATATTAAAGATACTATATAGACCTTTTCTCATCACTTCATCCCTATCCTGGACTGATTTGAATCTTAGGATAAAATAGCCTTCATCGTTATACAGCATTTCTGGCAGAGCTACAAATGACCACATCCTACTCATATATCTGTTCAGCGCATTCATAGTAAAGTCCCATCCAGTGACATATAAAATCAAAGTCGATTCCCAGTATTTGATTTCATTCTCAATATCCTCTAATTTAATCTCAACCTCTATACCACCTTCCACAATTTTGGGAGACACAAAATTCATTAGTAATCCATTACCCTGAACCCGATTTCCACTAATAATATCTACCCATAGCTTATAAGACCTAATTTCAGATGGATTAGGTTGATTTACCTCAGTTTTGCTCGAATCCTTCTTTGTGTGGTTCTCTTCTTCTTCTTCACCCTTAGGTTCAACTACTACCTCTTCCTCTTCACTGTGCAACTCCACCGTCTCCACTCTCACAGTTCGCCACTCCTCAGGTGACAAGACCCACCTTTCTCTTTGGCCGGCCCCGTCCCTTCGCCATGATCCGGTTACACCACCGGTGTGTGTTTTTTTCCCGTACTTTTCTCTGTTAAGGGTAAATATTTTCTTTTTAGTTTAAATTTAAATTAAATATAATAATTTACAAAGTATTATTTATAATCGACTAAGCAGAGAACGAGGTCATTTTAGGTGTGTTTGACATAACTTATACATGATTTTCTTAACAAAACGCCTTTTTAGTGTTTGGTAAACTGCTAAAAAGTGCTCATTTAATAAGCAAAAGTTATTTTTTGGAAAATAGAAGCTGATCTCCCTCTCTTTAAAAAAACCAAAATAAGTCAATTTATAAGCACAGCTCTACCAAACACACTCTTTATAAGATGTAAGGAATATGGTAATTTGATGTTTGTTTTTATTTATTGCAACGAGAACTTATAACTTTGAAAAACTTTTGAAATGTATTGCAATGTATTGACAATTATATTTTGACTCTAAAGGTTAGTGAAACAAGATTTTTCATGATTGGTATCTAATAGGAGACTTCCTCAATATAATATTTATTTAAAATTTTATTATCTAATTAAATTAAAACAAATTGAAGTGAACTATAAATTTTTTTATAAATAACAACATTAATTATTTTGTCAGCTGATATTACAAATTATTGTACAGTACGGACTCTAGTATATAAATGGAAGGGAATCTCACAATCTAAATCAGTAAAAACATCATTCTTTTCTCAAAACGCTCTTCTCTCTTCTCCGCAACCACCACTTCTCCACCGCAATGTAACAACGCCACCATCGCCACCACTGTTAATCATCCACTCCCTACACCATACTCACCTTGATCTGAGCTTGATCAAGCACATCGCCGCCATGGCGGCAAACCGAAGCTTTGCCCAGGCATTGCTAGCCAAGAGCCCTCCAATCACCACAACCCTTCCCGCTACACTAAACCTAAACCCCACCCTCCAATTCAAAGGGGAATCTTCAGTACTCTACTCTCTAGATGAAATCCAACAATTATCAAGCCACTACTCGAATGCCCTAATTTGGAATTTCCCTAGAGGAAGGCCATCCATAAAAAAATTGAAGAAAATTTCAAAATTGTGGGCTTCGCCGGCAGATATCAACTGGGAGCTGTGGATTTCAAAAACGTATTAATACGCTTCGAGGATAAGGAAAATTTCCAAAGATTCTGCACCAAGGGGGTCTAGGCTTTCAATGGAGTTACGATGAGGGTACTACGCTGGACACCTGATTTCAAGCCTCATCACGAATCCTCAATTGTCCTAGCCTGGCTCATTATCATAAATGCCACTCTGCTACTACAAAGTCCCAGCGATTCAAGCAATTGGCAACCAGATTGGGAAATACATAAAGATGGACCAGGCAACAGAGAAGCTTACAAGACCATCTGCTCTGAAAATATGTGTTGAGGTAGACCTTCAAACACCGCTCCTCACGCATATCAGGTTAGGCTCAACTGTTGAAAATGAAAAATATGCAATCGAGTATGATAATCTCCCTTGATACTGCCCTCACTGTAAGAAGATAGGCCACTCCATTGAGAAATGTAGAATTAAGCACCCTGAATTAACCACTAGACACCCTACTGAACATAAAGCCCAAACCATATACCAGCCAATAAAAAAAAGGCTGTTTCAAATTATCAGGATTTGGGTAATAACAAAGTGATAAATGTTGAAACTACTTGTTAGAATTTGGGTAGTAGCAAAGGGATAAATGTAGAAACTGCTGGTCAGGATTTGGGTAGTAACAAAGGGAAAGACGTAGAAACTGCTATTCAGGGATCCGGTGGTAGTAAGGAAAAAAATTAGAGACCTGGCCAGGGATTGAGCAAAACAAGTGAAGAAAAGCAAAAACATAAGGATGCTCAGCCTAAAATAACCCTAGCTGAAAAAACCCCACAACAAATTATGCTTACAGATCTAGGTTTTATCATTCTGGACAATATTAACACTGTTGAGGAGGTTACATCAGGCTATATAAAAATACCAACCAGCTGCTTGGAACATGCCAAAGATGACATCACTGGTATCTCTCTAAACTCCTCTGTCTCAGATCAGGACAATAACAATTTGTCCATGCATTCATGCAGGTCTAGCCCTCAAAACTCAAATGGATTCAAGATACTGAGCAATGAGGAGGAATCTGACACTGGGGAAAACTATGAATCAAGTACTAGAGAGCTACAGCTGGAGCAGGTAAGTAAACCTATTCCCAATCTCCTAAATCTGACACCACACAAAACAAGGAAAAGAACCTTGTTTAATAGACTCAACAAAATGAATCTAGGTTACAACTCAAAAAGCAATACCAGCCAGTTAACATGAATGATAAAGCCATTACCAATAAAATGCTGGTTTGGAATCTTAGAGGCCTTGATACATCAATTGATAGACTTAACAGATTGCTAAATATACATGAAATCCATATTTTATGTATCCTTGAACCAAAACATAATCCAGAACTGTGCTTAGGTTACTAAATAAGACTAAATTTTGATAGTCACCACAGCTCTGTAAATAATAACATATGGCTAATGTGGAAATCTAATTTTAGATTACAAGTTATATCTGAAACTAGCCAGTACACAAAGACATGTATCTTCAACCCTTCTTTTCAATCTGACATGTGTGCATACTTTATACATGTTTCCACAGATAGAATAACTAAGAGTTTACTATGGACAGAACTTATAGCACATCAGGATAATAATAAATTACTGATTGATGATTTTAATGCTATGAAATCTATACAAGAATACAAGGGACCAAGCTGTCCTAACAGAAATAGCATTAGAGACTTTAATAAGTTCATTAGTAAAAGCCAACTCACACACATCTCAATAGTAGGTAATACTTTTACATGGTCAAATATGAGAAAACCACCTACTGTAGAGAGACTTGACAGGGCCCTCGCTGATATACATGGATTGACAACAACCCTAATAGTTCTATTCATGTCCTGAATAGAAACACCTCAGATCACTGCCCTCTGTTACTCAACATAGGCAACAGGCTTCCCTCTACCCCAAAACCTTTTAGATTCCTAGACATATGGCTAATTAGAGCTGACATCAAAAATTAATTCAGTTAAACTGGTCTATACAAATCAGAGAAAGAGGAATGAACAGATTCTTCCGCAAATTAAAAAGACTGAAAGTTGTACTAAAAACTTGGAATAGAGAATGCTTCGGAAATATTAATGCTAACATCAAAAAGGAAGAAGAAGATGTCAGACTGCAAGAAATTACATATGATATTTCTAATTCTCAAAAAGACCTAATAGATCCAACCACAAAAATGCAAAGCTTCGGAAAGCTTTAAATGAGGAGAAACTGTTCTGGAAGCAAAAAGCTAACCTTAAGTGGCTAAAAGAAGGGGATGAAAACACAATATTCTTCCATGCTTCAGTTAAAGAAAAAGGGGTTAGGCAAAACATAACAAAGATAAAAAAAAAATGTGATGGCTCTTGGACTGAAAATCCAGCACAGATAGAAACTGAAGCTATTAACTTTTACCAGAATCTCTTAACTGGTGACGAAAATTAACATTCTGACTCTTTCCTTCCTCACTTTATGAGCCATATACCTAGTATCAGTAATGACCTAGATAACCAGAAGCTAACTCGACCATCAACCAAGGATGAACTCAAATCCATTGTCTTCTCACTGAATCACAGTGGATCCCCAGGTCCAGATGGCTACACATCTGCCTTCTTCAGAGAAAGCTGGGAGATAATAGGTACTGACCTTCTTGAAGCAACATGTGACTTCATGAAAGGCAACACCATCCCACCTGGAATTTCAAGCACATGGATCTACTTAATTCCTAAGAGAGACATACCTATAACTTTCTCAGATTATAGGCCAAACTCCCTCTCCAACTTCGCAAACAAGATATTCTCTAAACTCTTAGTTCAAAGAATATCTGAGTTTATGCCTGCCCTGATTTCTAAAAATCAGCCAGCCTTCTTACAAGGTAGAGAAAAGACAGATAATGTCATTTACCTAAAAGAAATGACAAGATTTTTAAACAATAAATCAGGGGCTCCAAATTGCATACTTAAATTAGACTTAGCAAAGGCTTTTGATATGGTCAAATGGTCTTTCCTAAGAAATGTCTTACATAAATTTGGTTTCTCCGAAAATTTTATTAATCTGATTATTATGAATCTGTCATCAGCTTTCTTCTCTGTGATTATTAATGCCAAACCTGCAGGTTTTTTCAGAGCCACCAGGGGAATCAAACAGGGAGACCCTCTCTCACCCATTCTCTTTAACATATTCTCTGAATCTTTCTCAAGAAGCCTGCAATTTTGTTTTCAAAATAAGAAGCATAGATATTTCAAACTACCTGCAAATGCTGTAAACATATCTCACCTTAGTTATGCAGATGACACAATTTTATTCTTTCAGGCCACTAAATTAACTGTAAAAAGACTTAAAGCATTTAGAGGTGTTTGAGTCAACCAGTGGTCAAAAAAATAAATTTTGAGAAAACAGATCACTACACAAGTAAACATGCAACCCAGGGAAATGAGAACATGATCAGAAACCTAGTTGGAGTAAAAAAGGGATCTTTCCCTTTCACATACCTCGGATGTCCTATATACATAGGAAGAATAAAAGCTATACACTTCCAGCCTTTGATTGAAATGTACGACAGGAAACTTAACTCATGGAAAAACAAATGGCTAAGTGTTGGAGGTAGATTAACACTCATTAAATCATTAATGTTTTCAATCCCACAACACCTTTGGGCTGTAATGAAACCTCCTAACTTAGTAATCACTAAGTTAAAAAGAAATCTGGGCACTTTCTTTTGGGGTACGGTAGAAAATAGGGATAAGAAGGTGTGGAAAAGTTTCCCTAAAATGTGCTTCCCAAAAGAACAGAATGGAATTGGTCTTAGATATTTTAAGGATATCATTAAGGCCTTTTCACTCAAACTATGGTGGAAATTCCAGTTAGGATTGGCACCTTGGACGCAGTTCCTATGGTCTATTCATCCCAACCAAAGAAAATCTCAAAAATGGAAAAGAATCACTGAGGTTAACCACATTGCGGAAGCTAACACAAGAGTAATTCATGGGAAAGGATCTGCAAATTTTTTGACATCTAATTGGACTGGTTTTGGACCTATCCAGGATCACTGGATCCCACCAGATAATTTCCCTTCTGATATGACCATTGCCTCTTTCATCTCCGACAAAATGAACCTCATCAGTATGTTGCAAAATTTGCCTAACATCATGATTTCTTTCGTACAGGGAGCACAGATTCATCAACACAGAGAAGATAGGCTCATTTGGAAACCAGACAGTTTGGGAAACTTCACTTTCAAGTCTGCTCATGATTTGGTAAGCAATAAAAACCAAAAATTAGGAATTCTGAATAAAGTCTGGTTTAATAAATTGCCAAAAAAGATCTCTGTTTTCATGTGGAAATTGGCAAATGCTATTTTACCTTTTGATGACATCATTATCTTCTCTAACATCAGTCTAGCCTCAAAATGCCCCTGTTGCCTTAACTCTGACTCTATATCTCACTGGTTTAACTCATGCAATCTAGCTATCCAGATCTGGAATTTTTTTGACACTCTACTTGAGACTAGATCACTAGAATTTGACACTATTTTTGATAGAGTGACCCATTACTGGTCCCTAACAAGTTCCACCAAGATCCACAGATGCTTTATCACTGTAATACCATCATTCATCTGTTGGAATCTATGGAAAACAAGAAATAGAATCATTTTTTATGACATCAAACCACTGCATAGAAAAATCATCACAGACGTAAAAAATGATATTTCCTTAACTTTCCTTGCTAAACCTATGTTTTCTAAAAGCATGGAAGACCAGAAATAGGTTAACATGGGGCTAATCAACACACTTAAACCACCACCAAACTATTAAATGCATTAGGTGGAATAAACCAACTGAGGGGTTTAAAGTAAATGTTGATGCATCTTGGCACAAAAACAGCAACAAATGTGGTATAGGCATTATAATTAGAAACTTAAAAGGTTCTTTTGTAGCTGCAGCTATTAGAAATACCTATTGTGCCTCTAGTTTACGAGCTGAATTGTTAGCTATACAACAAGGACTGACTTATGCAACAGAGTTAAATCTGGAAAACATATCAATAGAAACTGATTGCATAAATGTTGTTCATGTTGTTAATGACCCACTTAAAGCTCCATGAAAATCCTTTGAAATTTTTTCTCAACTGACTCTGGAACTTGGAAATATAACAGTCACACACACACTCAGAGAGGGAAACTTAGTGGCTGAAAGACTGAGCAAACATGCAATCAAATCACAACAAAAAAACCTCAGTTTTCAACAGCTTGACCAGAGAACAAAGGGCCTTATACATTTGGATAAAATCAAACTCCCAGCAATTAGACTTGTTTTGAATAGATGCTACTGATATGTTGTTAATTTTCAACCGGATATATACACAAGGAGAAGGCTGGAAGCAGTTTTTCCAACAAGGAGAAAAGGAATTCGAGCCCTCGGCCCATCATCCCTCGAGGCCTCGAACTGTGAAGCACTCGAGGGAACGACCACTCAACCCATCGAGCCCTCGAACAGTCATGCATTCAACCCGAGACCTCCAGCCATCGAGCACTAGAGCATCGAACTCTAGAACCTCGAGCACTCGACCCGGAGACCTCGAGCCGTCGAGTACTCGAACATTGAACTCTCCAGAATCCAGCACTCGAGCCTTAGAGCCCTTGGGGCTCGAAGGGGCGACTCCGTATACCATGAGCCTTGACACCTCGAACAAGGCGGGGAACAAGAAGAGAAGACACAAGATAGAAACAGTTTCGAAACTTAATTACCATCACTCAAACCATTTCTTACTTAGAGCCTTTTTGGAGATCTGGCCATTTAACCATGTTAACACGAGGGGTGGAGACATGGAAAATGGAATCATCGCCAAAAACGCCCTAAGTATACTTTTGCTCAGATATTCTGACAATCACAAGTTATCCTTTTGTACAAAGTTTTCAAAACTATTTTGAAGATAAACTTTTTGTAAACGATTTATACCGTTTCAGTTTTGGGGAACCTAATATATATCCCTCCCATTAATATGGGTTAATTAAAAAAAACAATCTAAATCAATAAATGTAACGCGACAACAACGTAAAAAATCCCATCATTCCCCAAACTTTCTTTGAATAATTTATTGTATAAATATTTAATATTAAATTCAATTTAATTCGTGATTTCTTAAAAAAAAATTGACGTAAATACTAGTTCTTAATAAACCGTCTCTAAAAATGAGATAATTATTAAAATTAATATTATATATCTAAAGCCTAAATAAAATTAATATTTTAAATAATTTATTTATGTAACTTTGGAATTTATTTGAACTGATCTAATTTGATCTGATGTTATTTGAACTGAACTAAATCGAACTGAATTAAACTAAACATAAGTATATCAAAAAAAAGGTACTATATAACTAAATTAAGTTAAATTTCACCAAACGAACTGTGTACTGAGATAGCTTGAGTTTAGTCAAATATAATTGACAATTAAAAATAAATAAACTCCAGAGAGAAGAGAGAGTAAATTGTACATCATGCTTTAATTGTTAGCAAACTTTGATTCCAAAATACTAACCATGAAAACAGTGATTGAATTCTATTAAAACCAGTGTAATGAATACCCCACGTAAGCAAACAATAAAAAAGTATTAATGAGCAAGGTAGATGCATGATCTAATCTAAGGTACAAGTATCCCTAATTCCGCGCCAATCTATGCTTTAGATAAACCTAATCATCCAATATCCATCATGCCATTTTCATCATCAAGTCAATATTCCTTTTACTAAAATATTATGATTCACATGCGGACACATTATTCTGATCCCTGGATTCATTTTTAAACTGGCGTCTGGAATTTATTAATTAATTAGGTCTCGACGACAAGGAATAATCTAAGGCTTTAATATAATTAGGAATAGGAAAAATGGAAGGTTTGCGTTACTGACATCATGGGATGCTCCTAACTCGAATGGACCACTGGGCCAGTTACAGCTGCGGGTTTTTAATCTTCATTTTTTTAAAAAAATTGAGGTTTAATTTTTGGTTATTGATATCTTAGTATGGAATGAAATCTGATCGGCCAGTATATGAAAATTATTGAAACAGGAAAAATTTTTTCCCGCAAAACACTCACTAGTGAGCGGGGAAATTGATTAGGGCTCCCACACCCGGAAGAAGAAAATAAACTTACAAGACTTAGAGATCTATCTTTTAAGCTAGACTAGAAACATAGTTAATGCCATCCTCTTGACAGTGATTCCTTCGACAAGCCCTCCACCCCCTGTGTGGAGCTTGCGAAGGCCAGACCGTCGAAAGGAAGCAAAAACAGCAAGACATTTCAAGCCTATACATATGAGAAGTTACAGACTAAACTTGTGTTTCCATCGGAATTGAGGGAATAAGGTCTCTCTGCGGTTAAGGAAAAGAAAGCGCTGTGATGTGAGGAGTTCTTGAAGCTGCGAGGTGTTTCCTTTTCTGATTGCCAATTGAGCCAGATAGTCCGGAGTTTGATTCCCATCTCTATGTATGTGGCTGAAATAAACCTGTCTGAACCTTGTAGTGGCCACCATAATCTTCTTCAGTATCGGCCTAAGTGGCCAGGGACAAGGTTGCCCCTGAATGATTTTTATTGCTGCAAGGGAGTCCGATTGAATGTGCAGATGTTCTGTCATTCCCTCCACCACTTGAAGTCCCCTCCGGATAGATAGCATCTCAGCTCTGATCACTACAATATAAGAGGAGAAGCAGGCATTATCTGTGGTCATGAAAGATGATACAGCATGTGTGATTCTTTTTTTTGCATCTCTGATAACACAACCAATCCCTACTTTGTCACCCTGTATTGCTGCATCACAGTTTACTTTTAACCCTATATCCGGAGGTTCCCACTTAATTAAGTAAAGTCTAGTGATTCTTCTCCGTGTAATGCAAGGCAATAAACCATTACTATTTAGTTGACAATTCAGATGGCAAATATCTTGTGGATGAACCGAGTATAGCAGAGAACATGAATTTGAAATGCATTTCCAGATTACAGGAGCATGGCTCTTTTTGTTTTCATGTATCCATTTATTTCTGATTTTCCATAGTTCCCAGCAAATTAGACATGGCAATACTGTCATTAGGGAGCAGTTTGATGATACTGAATGTTTGAAAGACCAGTAAAAAGCCAATCTCTCCCTAATATTACTGAAAGATCTATCTGTGATGTGTAAAGCTTCATGCATTTTAGTCCATAAAAAATTTGCAGTAGCACAAGATTTAAAGAAATGATCATGAGAGTCAATGCTATCACATTCTGAGCACTTAGATGGTAGATGTAAACCTGTTGTCATCAACATATCAGCAAATGGAAGTTCACTTAAAATCATTTTCCACATGAAGAAACTGATTTTCTTGGGTATGGTTTTGATCCAAATTATTTTAAAAAATTGCACTTCAGGCTTTTTTGGTCGTAACACTTGGTATGCAGACTTAATTGTAAATGTACCATGGATATCAGGTTTCCATATCATGTAATCCTCATTACCAGTTAGTGGTATGTCCTTTAAAAGATCAGCATTTATATCAGAGCTGAAAAGACAAGCAAGTTTTGGAAGGTACTGACCTTTGTTCTTCATGAAATCAACAACAGTAAGAAATGGAAAATTATCTTGTACCTGATCTTCATCAACCTGGTTAATCAAGGGACCCGAGCCAAGCCTATTGGCTATCCAGAAATTAGAATTCCCATTTTCTATGATCACCTGTGAGTTAGCTTCTGCTGTGCCATTAATTTTCCTATACCTAGTCCAAGTTTCTGATTTCCTAGCATTATCAGGTAGAGACCACATAAGTTTTGCCCAAGGAGATTGGCCAAGCTGAAGCTTCCACCAAATCTTAATAGAGTAAGAGTCAATTATGGCTTGCATGTGTCTTATTCCTAGGCCTTTCTCAGCCAATGGGTAAGATAATCTATCCCATGAAACCCAGTGTTTGTTTAATCCATGTTCAGAAGTCCCCCACAAGAAGTTGCTGAAGATTGATCTAAGTTTTTGGACAGTGTATCTTGTGGGAGCAGTAACTGCCCAAGTGTGTTGAGGAATAGATGTCAACACATGATTTATCAATATTATCTTTCCCCCACCTGAAAGCCACTGATTTTTCCAATTACTTATTCTTGTATTTACCATATCAATTAAAGATTTGAAGTGTTTATTAAGTTTTCTACCTCTATACACTGTAACCCCCAGATAGGAAAAAGGTAATTCCCCTCTTTTCATACCTGTTATTTCCTTGATTTCTTTTTCCTTGTTTCTGCTTAAGTCTCCTGCATAGTAAGAGCACTTTTTTGAAAATTGATTTTTTGGCCAGTTGCCTTTTGAAAGATGTCCAGAAATTTCATCATGTTTTTAATGGATTTAGTGGTTCCCTTCATGAACACCACTGTGTCATCAGCAAAAGACAGTTGGTTTAAATTATTTGCTACCCCTGGTGTTTTAAACTGTCTAATATTCCCATTTTGGAACTGAATCCTAAGATTTAATGTTAAAATTTCAGTTAGTAAGTTAAAGAGAAAGGGTGATAGAGGATCTCCTTGACCAGGAAACCCGGTCAAAAGCCTTCATCATATCCAACTTAAGAATTAGATTAAGTGATTCATTTTTTTTATCCAACATTCTGACAGCTTCCTTCATCATTAATATATTTTCTGTTATATCCCTACCACTTAAGAAAGCTGATTGTTCCTCTGAAATCAGTGAGCTCATTAATGGTTTAATCCTTTCCACCATAATCTTTGACATCAGTTTATTAATGAAGTTGGAGAGGCTTATTGGTCTGAATTCACTAAAAGACTTAGGGGTCTTAGTTTTTGGTATTAAAACTATTAAAGTGCTTGCTACTGATTTAGGAATAGGAATCCCAACTTGATATTCTAGCAAAGCAGTTAAGACATCCTGGCTAATAGTTTCCCAAAAAGTCCTGTAAAAACTACCAGGAAATCCATCTGGCCCTGGGGCAGCTTCTGTGGACAGATCAAAAACACCTGCTTTTGCCTCATCCAAGGTTATAGGCCTTAACAAATTAATATTATCATTTTCAGAAACTGAAGGTTGTATTTGTTGTGTTAGAAATGATAAGCATTGACCTGATGGATCCTCATTTTCATCAGATAGCAGATTTTTAAAAAAACTAACTGCTGCATCACAAATTTGAGCTGGGGAATTTAACCAGTTAACCTCCTGATCTTGAATCTTCATTATTTTTAATCTAGCCTGATTTTCAGTTATGGATTTATGGAAGTATTTTGAATTTAGGTCACCATCTTTAAGCCATTTCATCCTAGTCTTTTGTGCTAAGAATAGATTATGTTCAACCAAATGTCTTGTTAGTTTTGCCTTTGCCTTGTTTAAGGCAATTCTATCCTGAATGGTGCTAGAAGTGTCGTTTTTTATTTCCAACTCATCCACTTCTTTTTCTGATTCTTTTAAATTTTCAAATACATTTCCAAAAACCAACTTATTCCATGATTTTATTTCAGCCTTAAGTCTTTTCAGTTTAAGTGAAAAACCTAGGATACCTTGTTCCTGAATAGGCTGACTCCAGCTATCTGATACCAAATCCTTAAATTCAGTTCTGTTTAACCACATTTCCTGAAATCTGAATGGTCTAGGGGAAGTATCATCTGATTCTGATATCTCTAGCAGCATTGGAGAATGATCTGAGGTCGTTCTATTTAATATTTGAACTGTGGAATGGTTAAATAACTGAAGAAAACTGGTGTTTCCCATTATCCTATCCAATCTCTTTGAGGTTGGATTAACAGCTCTATTATTAGTCCATGTTAGTAGATTTCCAACAGTGTTTAAATCCCCAACCTGTATTTCATTAATGAAGGAGACAAAATCTAAAATTGAGTCCAGCTTTGGGGAGCTGGGGCCAAAGTATTCCCCAACTGATCTAATCACATTAAAATCTCCTCCTATCAGTGTTGGGGAAGAATCTATTTTAGGAACTATATCTGCATACACCTTAAGCCTGTCATCTCTACTGTGTGGAGCATAAACAAAGAATGACTTAAATTTCCTATCACAGTTTTTTACATCTATCTCAACCTGGATGTAGTGATTATGGACCTCTAAAAGATTTATGGCAATTCTATCTGTAAACATAATCCAAATCTTTTTATGTATCATTCCCAAATGATGTCTGAACCTAAACATTTTTTTATACATCTCTAGTTGGTTTAAGTTACCTTTAGGTTCAATTAATACTAGAAGATCAAGTTTATGTATCCTAGACAAGTGCTTTAATCTCACTACTGAGGTTGATACTCCCCTTACATTCCATATCATACTTTTAACTACCATTGGAAACTTTGGACTTTAGGGCAAACCTGGAGCTCCTCTTGAGGAGGGTTACCTGAGAGTGACTTTCCTCAACTGTACTTAATGTTTGCTCCTTCAGATCAATATGCTCCTCTGGATCCTTAAGCTCCTCCAGATCTGTTTGCTCCACAGAATCTGAATGCTCCATCTCTATGGGAGGTTGCACTGGTTCACCTTTTTTCTGACTTTCCTTCTCAGGTTCCCTGGGGGATTCTGGGAAGACGTGCCTTCCTTCCTCCTGAGATTTTATTTTATTCTGACTTTGTGCTAATGAAATGAGTTCAATGTTAGGAGTCCAGGAAAAACGGTCATGTAAGAAAATATCTGAGTTTAATGGAGTTCTATCTCTAGTACATAAAATGTCATCAGTAAATGAAGGACTAAGGATACTCTTCTGCAGGGGAGAGGAGGGAGCAGTGTTATAGCCTCTGGAATCAAATCCTTCCTCTTCCAAGTCTTCAGTAGTTATGATTTCCAGTATAGCATCAGTGTTTGCCAGGTTTGTCTGTTTCTGAAAGGAGCCCTGTGGTACCTGATTTCTTTTTTCAGACAAGTTTTCCTGAGGAGGAGTTGAGTTTGCTACCTTAGGGAGGTTAGGGCTTAGGGGTGTCCCCTGGTTATGCTGATCATCTGTATTGAGCATCTCTAATACAGCAAATCTGTTAACAGTTGTGAATGCTATGTCTTGCCCACTTTGGGTTGAGGCCACTGTGTTAGGGGCAACTGTGTTAGGGGCAACTGTGTTAGGGGCAACAGTGATGGGAGTTGTCACTTTCTGCAAGCTTTGGATCTGCTTAGGAATGTATACCCTAGTTGTTTCTTGGTTCTTTCCCTTATTGCTCTTGTATGGGTTCCTGATTTCCTTTGGCAGGGCTACCTCAGGATGTTTAGGATCAGCACCCATAATGTTAGTTCCTGAGCCAGAGGATTCCTTAGAAGTATTCAGCAATTGATCCCTTTTGCAATATGGTTCATTGTGACCTAATTTTAGACATTTTTTACAGTACTGAGGGAAATCTTCATAGGAAATGGCGTAGGATTTGTTATGTGCTATAGAACCTAGCCGTATCTTAGTCGGTCTTGGCTTGGAGACATCCATCTCCACACAGAGTCTAATTGTGGAGGGCCTAGTTAGGTTCTTAGTAGGTGCATCAGCAAAAAGAATCTCTCCTAAGGAATTTCCCAAATCTGTTATAGCTTTAGGGTGAAAGAAATATACCGGGGGGAATTCCACGGTGAGCCATACCGGTGCCAACGCTGATTCTTCATCGTAGTCGAAGTGTTTTGTCCATTTGATGATGCGCATTATTGCCCCCCCCCCCATGGACCAGGTGCGTTTGAGCCAGCAACGATGGTAGTCCTCGTCAATATCGAAAGTTATTCTGACGTGCCTCGAGTCCATCGCTGAAAGCTGCACATCTCCCTTGAAACCTATCGTCTTGATCTGATTTCGGAGGAAGTCCATAGTGGGGTGTCCTCGACTGAACTTTCCGACCAACGCTTTTGAGAATGGAGCGGCTAGGATGTCCACTTCCTCTTCTGGGTATAATACCGCCAATTCACCCTTGAAATTGAAATGGGGGTGGAGGTCTGGTGAATCGAGGTCCGATGATGGATGGGATTGTTTCAAAGCTTGGGCGAAAGAAGGTTTCTCCCTACTCCATGGCGCAGATGCCGCTATGGCAGGGTGGAGGACGGTGGCGATAAAGCCGTTAGGCGGATAGCTTGGTTTCCGTGAGAGAGTTTTCAGATTCCGAGAGAGAGTATTTTTGCTTTTTTTTGAAACAGGAAATAATATTTTATTATCTTTAATTATATGTACCTAAAGTGATATTGAGTTGAATCCCCGACGCCCCTATACTTGACAATTATGTTGAATTTTGAACTCGAGCAATAATGCTCAATTTGATTCAGGTTGAAATTCGATTAACTCCGAGGTGAACAAGCCAAGTGAGGTTAGTATCATGAATGACTCGGGCCATATGCCTAGACATATTAAATTAAGAGAGCTTTTTATTCACACTCAATATTTTACTACCTTACCCCTAATACTATATGCACGTGATAAGGTATGGGCCTGGTCGGTCCAATTATAATAATCCAGTCCAGACAGCGAATGGCCTGAGGCTTAGGCCCAAAGAATAGCGAGATGGTGGTGATGTGACAGACATGGTCAAATTAGCCGGCGACTCGTATAACTAGCAGGAGGACGTGCAGGGGAGATAAGATTTCATAATCCAATTCACTATTCACAAAAGACACCCTACGTGGCAAACAATTCTGATTAGATTGTCGAAGCAGGCACGACTATGTACCTGTCTGCCTGAGCTCAGTCAGTCTGCGTGTAGGCTTAGAAGCAACGCAAAGAGCTTAGGAAGCATTGGGGAAGACACACAAGATTTGGCATAAACATTGGCATTGTCTGTGCGGAAGTAACATCTAATGCTAGCGCCGCTCAATAACTATGGAAGGATCGCCAATGCCCTGCAAGGGGAACTAGTAAAAAATAACGTCGTTGTCGAGGATATCACTCATGCGGAAGAAGGGTCGGCCCTCACATCAGCGGGAGAGCTGCACCAGCTTCAGACAACCGTGGAACTCGCCAACAACTCAGAAATCCTTCAGACAATCATGTCATCACAAAAGGAGATAATGAGAAGAATGAATGAGATGGAGTAAAAATAGAAAAGTAGGCTTGAGAGCAAGGGGCATGGAGTCAAACCGACTAAGTTGTTTCAGGAGCAAGAAGATGAGAGCGAGGAACCCAAGCGGAAGAAGCGAGGAACTAAGACAGGCCAGAGCACCACTAAGAATGCAAGAAGCATAACCACATCCAGAAGAAGGGCTTTTACCATAGGAGAGGAGACAACGACGGACACCGAGTGGCATGCTGATTACGTACCATCGTCGAGAGGGAAGGATCTAAAGAACAAGGCCCAGTAGGTGAATACAGATGAAGGACCGGGGACGAAAGAAGGATGAGGGGTCTCTGTTCACCAAGAGGATACAGATGGTGAAGCGGATCCAGAAGACCACCTGCACACATTATGTACCAATATGGACACTATCGCGATACTGCAAGCCATTTGGTGCAAAGTTTTTGCAACCACGCTGGCATGCGCAACTAGGGTGTAGTTCAAAATCTGGAGGATGAGACAATTGACCGTTTCAACCAGCTTGAGCAGAAGTTCCTGACTCGTTTCCGGTAGAGAAAGAAATTTCAAAAGACTAGGTCGGAGCTTCGGGAAATCATACAAAAGCCAGCAGAGATGCTAGCATGATATTAGGAAAGGTTCAATGATGAAGCAAATCAGGTGGAGGAGAGGAGCAACTAGTTCCTCATATAAACTTTCATAAACGGCTTGAGACACGAGTTGTTGTTGAAAGACTGCACGTTGGACCCACAAAAAAATTGATGAGTTGATGAAGAAAGTTGGCAACTTTAGCAGGGCGGACCTGGCCGATAAAAGGAGGAATGACGCCCAGATATGTATGGGGCAGCGAAAGACAGAGGCAGACAGAGATAGGTACAAGAGGAGAACATAATGCAACATGTCAAGCAAGTCGGATAGGGCGGATAGAACCTTCACGCCCATCATCAAAACACCTAAGGATATCTTGTCCCTTCTGGCGGGAAAGAATATGTTGGACTCCCATGTAAAAATGAATTTTGGCCCAAACAAGAGAGTTAGATTATGGTTTCTTGACTATCATAATGACCACGGTCAAGATACGAATGATTGTATTCACTTGAGGCAGAATATAGAAGAACGTGTCCGGAATGGACAACTAGCACACCTAGCAAAATATGTGATGTCTTACAACAAAGTCACGTATCAGAGTAGGAGCAAACAAACAGGCTCTCGCAAACCACAAGACGATCGAGGTAGAGCCAGAAGCCCAAAGAGAGGGCAAGCCCGTAGTAAGGGGATGGAGATAGCAATGGTTGAGAATAGGGGAGAAAGAAGCAAGAGTCAGAGAAAGAGATCCCTGTGGAAGACAGTTTAGCACCAACGGTGATGGACATATACGCCATCATAGGAGGGAGCTTCAGAGGAAGGATAGAATTCTTGAATAAATTGAAGACTAACACTGTAGGCAGCACTGACGGACAAGAAGCTAAGCATGGATGAAATAATCATGTTCAGCATAAAGGATCTGATACCGAATAGGTCGGTCAGCGCTGATGCAGTGGTGATAATGGTCAGGGTGATGGATAAAAGGATTCACCGAGCATTCGTGGATTGTGGGAGTTCTACAGAAATCATTTATTGGCATTATTTTGAGAAGTTAAATAAAAATACGAGGAAACTAGATCAAACACTTTGCAGATAGAACCGTTTGCCAGAAGGAACGAATCTCCTCCTAGTGACTATACGAGATAGGGAAAAAAGTAAAATGGTGGACATGGAGTTCATCGGCGTGAACGCAAACAGCCAGTACAACCTAATGTTGGGCAGGCTAGCCCTTGCCTTGCTGAAAGGGATAGTGTCGATTATGCACTTGCTCCTAAATTCCCCCACAAAAGGGGGGAAAAGCCACGGGCAGGGGAGACTAGCAGAAAGCCAGAGAGTCCACCAGATCGATCTCAACAAGCGCAAGGGGGAGGATGCGGGGTTGGCCAATGAAAATAAGATAGGTAGGGCCAGAGCTGTCCAGTTGGTCGGAAATAGGAGTGACCCAACCATGATAGGAGCATAGATGCGGGTGGTACAGCTAGACGAAAGCCAGTCAATACATGTGGGAGCATCCCTGCCAACATACGTAAAGAAGAAGCTCGTGAAGGTACTGAAAGAGAGCATATGTGCCTTTTCCTGGAGGCCAGAAAACGTGACAGGAGTTTCCAAGGAAATTGGTTGCCATGAACTCAATGTGGAACCATCTCATAAGCTTGTCAAGCAAAAGAGAAGAATGTTATGCATGGGAGAAAAACGAAGCATTCAACCAAGAGGTTAGCCAGCTGGTAGTGGGGGGGATATTGAAAGAAGTTCCCTACCCAACATGGCTGGCGAACCCGGTCCTGGTGAAGAAAGCGGAAGGTAGCTAAAGGATGTGCATGGACTACACAGACTAAAACAAGGTCTACCCCAAAGACTGCTACCCATTACCGGCCATTGACCAAAAAGTAGACATCCTTACCAATTATCCAATTAAATATTTTCTAGATGCATATAAGGGATATCACCATATCCCCGTCTTGGAGAGAGACATAGAGAAGACACTGTTTATAATGGAGAAATAAGCCTTTGGATATTGAATATTGTCGTTCAGCCTGAGGAATATCGGTGCCACGTATCAAAGGATGGTGGACATGATCTTTTAGGGTTAGATCAGAAGAAACTTGGAGGTTTACGTGAACTAATCCAAATAAAGGATTGAAGCCACTTCTGTCAAAAAAATGTTTAAAATTTGGAATGAGACAGGTGTATTGGTATGATTGAAATTTTGACCAAACTCAAAGTCAAAATTTTATTTAAATGAATAAATAAATAAATCACTTCATGTCAAAAATTGATCTAGTTTTACCCGAATGAATTGAAAACCCTTTATGTGCTATCTGACAGCGTGTACATGCACTTCTTTACAGGCAGGATCCGCCAAATTTTGTTTAACCACTAATAATTGTAGAGTCAATGGATTTGCAAGTGAATATTTAATTGGCAATTTTGTGTGAACTTATTTTGAACCGAAAATCCTTCCATGTTGGAACACGCTGTGTTCAGGATATTTACGCCAAGGAGTTATGGAAATCAAAGTCAGAATATTGTTGTATTTTGTGATATATGGAATTCGTATATCTGACTAAGTATATTAGGCGTATGAAGCATAATTGATTTATGGAAAATCCCTACTTATATGGAGATGATATATTCGAATATATGAGATAGATTGATAGAAGGTAAATCCCTTTATTTATGGGATTTGGATATGCTTCAAGAAGCATATTTGGAATAGGAATATTGTGGAGATAATCAAGGAGTATTCAAATCTATTCGTGGATATAAATTGGGACAAACACGGCTGCATACTCACGGATTTAACAGAGCAAAAATCTGCCTACGGATTTTTGAGACTTTTGAGAATTACAAAGAGTCAGACTACTGTGTTCCAACATACCTGACCTGCCGCACAAAGTTCATAATCAAAAACCTTAATTCCTTGGGAGGAGGAGATCCAGCATCGACGGAGTTCGAGATCAGAGGGAGTCTGATCAAGGCAGATTGGTAGCTAGGGGAGCTAGCAGAATTCACACAATATAGTTAGTAAAGATAAGTATTTTGTAAACTGTACTCTGTACTATATCTTTCTAATTAGTGGATTCATTCTGAACTGGGCCAGGCCCCGTAGATGTAGGTGGATTACACCGAACTGCGTAACCAAGTCATGTGTCCTTTACGTTTTACGTTATTATGCACTTGGTTAGATTAGTCATGTTGGAACACACTAGTAAGTACTAGAAAAAGTGGTAAAACTAAATTTCAGTTGGTATCAGAGCGTGGTCACTTATTATTCCCTTGGTTGTTTCAAGGAAAGTGAGATCCAGTTTTACCATGACGACAAGAGAAGGAGCTTCAGTTTCTCGACCTCCCCTGCAAGAAGGTAATAACTACAACTATTGGAAGGCACGCATGAGGGTCTTCATCAATTCACTGGATGAACTGGCATGGTTTTATGTTGAGAATGAATGGAATCATCCTACGGAAGATGCTGATACAAGTTCTAAGGCGGTAGAAGGAGAGTCAAGTCAAAGGAAGCAGAAACCCAAAGACAAAGCTAAATGGACTCCAGATGACCTCAAAGAATCTCTGGCGAATTCTAAGGCACTTAATGCAATCTTCACTGCAGTTGATGAAAATCAGTTCAAGCTTATATCTACATGTCACCAAGCAAAGAAAGCATGGGATATTCTACAGACTATTCACGAAGGAACCAATCGAGTGCGTGAATCGAAACTACATATGCTGGTTACTAAGTTCGAAGAACTCAAAATGGAGGAGGACGACACTATTTCTACATTCAATGGAAAACTCAAGGACATCTCCAACATTGCTTATCAACTCGGAAAGGTGTACAAAGAAACTAAGTTGGTGAAAAAGACCTTGAGATCTCTTCCCAAAAGGTTTGCAATGAAAGTAGCAGCAATAGAGGAAGCAAGAGACGTAGCCACCATAAGCCTAGATGAACTGATGGGTTCATTACAGACATATGAGATGACATTCCAGCAAGCTACAAAAAGAGTCTCTAAGGAATTGGCGTTCAAAGTGTCTCCAGCTAAGGACAACCACGAGTCTGACAGCGATGATGAGATTGAAAAACTTGCACTTATCACAAAGAATTTCTCGAGAATGCTAAAGAAAGTGGTCAACAAGAAATCTCAGGACAGGTTTGGCGGAAATAGACAAAGACAACAAGACTCGAGTAATAATCGCAGAATGAGATTTGAACAAATGAATCTGCAGTTCGAGAGAAATCATAACAACAAACCAAACCAGGCTGGACGAATTCAATGCAGAGAATGTGAAGGATATGGTCATATTCAGGCTGAATGTGCTAACACTCGCAAGAAACAAGGAAAATCATATGTCACTTCTTGGAGTGAAGACGAAGATGAACTTACCAGTAACTACGTAGCTTTTGGAGCAAAGGTTCATGATACATCAGAGGATCAGTGTTCTAACACACTGAACAAAGGTAAAGCTGTATGTTCCAACATAGATCTGAACGATGCACACAGCAACGAAGATGATGATTTGTCTGTAAGTGATGAAGAAATCTACAGCACCTATGAAAAAATGTGTGCTATGTGGGTTCAAGTAGCCGACATGAACAAAGAGCTGAACGAAGAAAAAAGGAAGTTAATTGAAAGAGAAAGAGAATTGCGATTCACAATTACAGAACTTGAAAAGAGTAATGAAGAACTAAATGGTAAACTGATAGCAGCAGTCAAGAGGGCTAAGATGTCTGAAGCAACTATATTTAAATTAAATTCCGGAAAGGCAAAGCTTGATGATATTCTGGATATGGGAAGAAACTTTGGTGATCGACACGGGATTGGATACGGGAAAGAACCCAAGACTGAATCGCATGAAAAACCCGTAACCCTCAAGGCTAAGATCCGAGAAGTGAAATGGAAGTATGGGATGCCTCATCAAAGAAAGCCACTCATTTGTAGATACTGTACGTATCAAGGACATGCTAAAAAATAGTGCAGAGGATTGATAAGAGATCAAATGACAGGACGACAACCTCGGCCATGTTCCAACATAGTCAATATTCATACAGTAAAATCAATCAGAAAAGTATGGATTGTTAAACGATCTAACTCATGTTTGGTTGCACACACTTCTCTCATAGCCTATTCCAGAGATTTGTGATACTTCGATAGCGGCTGTTCTCACCACATGACTGGCACTCCAGAATATCTCACGAACATTACTCCATATGATGGCGGATATGTAACCTTTGGTGATGGAAAGAAAAGCAGAGTAATTGGAAAAGGCAAATTGAAAATTGAAGGATTTCCAGTATTCACAAGTGCATTGTTTGTTGAAGATCTAAAGGCAAACTTGTTAAGTATAATCCAGTTGTGTGATGATAACATGGTGGTGGAATTTCAGAAGGATAAATGTATAGTAAAGCATGGAGAAAACACGGTTCTTTCAGGAATAAGATCCACAGACAATTGATATCTACTAGAACAAGGAGTACGGTGCATGATTTTGAAGCATGATGAAGGAGTTCTGTGGCACAGGAAGCTCGGCCATATCAATTAAAAACATTGGTGAAAATCACAAATGAGAAAGTTGTACGAGGAATGCCTATCTTAACCAGCAAGGAAGGAATTGTATGTGGACCATGTCAACAAGGTAAACAAATTCGAGCTCCTCACTCTTCAGTTCAGTATATTACTACATCTAGAAATCTGGAATTATTGCATATGGATTTGATGGGTCCAGTCAATACACCTAGTATAGGTGGGAAGAAATATATCTTTGTATGTGTTGATGATTTCTCCAGATTTACATGGGTAACTTTTTTGAAAGAAAAATCTGATACGTTAGAAGTATTTAAAAGCCTTGTAGTGAAGTTACAAACTGAAAAAGGGAGTCCAGTAGGGAAGATAATTCAAATTCGAAGTGATCATGGTAGAGAATTTGAGAATGTACAATTCAGTGACTTCTGTGATGAGCTTGGAATCCAGCATGAATTTTCGGCCCCCATCACTCCTCAGCAGAATGGCATTGTAGAACGTAAGAACAGAACCTTGCAGGAGATGGCTCGAGTTATGTTGGCAGAAAAAGATATTCACAAGAAATGGTGGGCATAAGCAATCAATACAGCATGTTATACAATCAATAGAGTGTATCTTCGACCATTCACTAGCAAGACATCCTACGAGATTTGGAAGGGCGGGAAACCAAATGTTTCATATTTTCATGTGTTCGGGAGCACATGCTATATTCTCATAGATAGAGAACAGTTGGCAAAATTTGATAATCGGAGTGATACAGGAATTTTTCTTGGGTATTCCATCAACAGTCGTGCCTATAGAGTTTTTAATCATCGAACCAATACTCTCATGGAATCCATAAATGTTATTGTGGATGATTCAGAGAAGGAACAACAACCAGAAGGTGTAGAGGAAGAACCTAGCAACACTCATGTTCCAACACAGTCTCGAAACTCAGACAAGGCAGATCCATCAGTCGAATCTGACCTTCACCAACGTGCTGGAACAAGTGAGCAAAAGAATCCTAACTCTGCCGAAGCTGACCATGTTGGAACACTGTCCCCCACTACAGACCCCCCCTGTTCCAACACAGGACCAATCGGAATCCACCATGAGAAGTACTCGATCAGTTCCTCAAGTGGATTATTGTAGGCTAGCTGGATTGAGCTGTTTTGTCTCCCTCATTGAACCCAAGAACTACAAAGAAGCCTTACTTGATGAGTATTGGATCGCTGCAATGCAAGATGAACTAGGTCCGTTTACACAGAATGATGTTTGGTACCTTACTCCTCGCCCTAAAGGCATTAATGCCATTGGTACGAAGTGGATCTTCAAGAATAAATTAGATGCGGATGGCTTAATCACTCAAAACAAAGCCAGACTTGTCGCTCAGGGTTATACACAAGTGGAAGGTGTCGACTTCGACGAAACATTTGCGCTTGTTGCCAGGTTAGAATCTATCCGGATTTTACTAGCTATTGCCTGCTCTATGAACTTTACTTTGTATCAAATGGATGTCAAGAGTGCTTTTTTAAATAGAGTGGTGAATGAAGAAGTATATGTGGAACAACCTAAAGGATTTGAAGATCCTCATTATCCACATTATGTATATCGCCTTAAGGAGGCTTTATATGGTCTAAAGCAAGCACCCAGGGCATGGTATGAACGACTTACTACCTTTCTTCTTCAGAAAGGTTATCGTCGAGGGGGAGTATATCGCACGTTGTTCGTGCTTGACAAGGCTTCAATGTTTTTAATTGCTCAAATTTATGTGGATGATATAGTATTTGGTTCTACTTCACCTTCTATGGTACAGGATTTTGTTACCATTATGCAAGCTGAATTCGAAATGAGCATGGTTGGTGAGCTCACTTACTTTCTGGGATTGCAAGTCAAGCAAGAAAGAAACGGTTTATTCATAAATCAAAGTAAGTATGCCTTGAATCTAGTTAAGAAGTTCGGTCTGAGTAATGCTCGAGCAGTTCGAACTCCAATGGGTGTTTCTGATAAATTGGTGAAGGATGAAAAAAGAGTTGCGGTCGATCAGAAATTATACAGAGGCATGACTGGAAGCTTATTGTATTTAACCGCAAGCAGGCCAGATATATGTTTCAGCGTTGGGATATGTGCAAGGTTTCAAGCTGACCCTAAGGAATCTCATCTCACTGCAGTTAAAAGAGTTATTCGATATGTAAGTGGGACTTCTGAGTATGGTGTTTGGTATTCTAAGAGTCAAGATTCAGAGTTGGTTGGGTATAGTGATTCTGATTGGGCTGGTAATGCTGATGATCGAAAAAGTACCACAGGTGGATGTTTCTTTATTGGAACAAATTTGGTGTCTTGGTATAGCAAGAAACATAACTCGATCTCTCTATCTACTGCAGAAGCGGAGTATCTTGCAGTAGGGAGTTGTTGTGCACAATTATTATGGATGAAACAAATGTTGAAAGATTATGGAATTCATCAAGGCCACTTGAAGATTCTATCTGACAACACAAGTGCTATTGACATTTCGAAGAATCTAGTTCAACACTCGAGAACCAAACATATTGACATACGGCATCATTTTATTAGAGATCTGGTTGAAAGAAAGGAAGTGGAATTAGTCTATGTTCCAACACATGAGCAATTTGCTGATATATTTACAAAGCCGTTGGATGCCACCTCTTTTGAGAACCTTCGACAACACTTAGGTGTTTGTCAAATTTGAGGTAATTTTTACCATAATTATTTTTCCTGTAAATAGTTTTGTTGGTTATTTTTGTTTAGAAAAATCAGAAAAGAACAAAAAATTGGAAGGAAGCAAGGTTGTACAAAAATAGGAGATGGTTAGTATGGTGTGTTGGAAGTTATTATTGGAATGACAACTTGACTTGACAAGTGAAGAAGTATCATCATTACAAGTTGGGAAATCTAAAAAGGGGGCTTCGCGGGAAAAGAGGTCAATAGATGAAGAGTTAAAGTGGGATTCAAACTTGCCCAAAAATCCTTTCGTATCCCTCGACTCTCAGCCGATATTTTCCTCTCCAAATCCCTGTCGAAAAATTCTGGTACTTCATAACTCTTCTCCATCGCTGTAGTGTGCTAAAGAATGTCTACTCCAAACTCTCCCACGCATGAACCAGAGGTGCCAGATACTATGGGGGAAGACCAATGTTCAAAAAATTTGGAATTGGTTATGTCAGATGGAAAGAGAAATTATGCTAACCAAGAAATAAGAGAATCAGATGAGGTTAAGGAGACAGTTGAAATAGATTCTGAGCAAGCTGAAGAACAAGGGGAAGAGGAAGAGGCTCCCGGCAACAGTAAACAGAATGAGGAATCCGGAGTTGAAACCGATTCTAAAGAAAAATCCTCTGGAATCAAGAAGAAGAAACCCATGATAACTGGTCCTGATCCTACTCCATTAAAATTCATAGGTATTGAATGTAAAAGTGTTGGTGAAATCTTTGAATGGCTTGAGGCAAACAGAGTTGCAATAGATTTAACAAAGATTAGGAGTATAACAGGAGAATATCTGACTGCTAAAGTTAAGGAGTTAGTGACAGGTAACATAGGCGGAATAAGGAGGCTTGAGAATTATAATGTGAAATTTGTGATGGGAAGATATGCTGAATTTAGAGAAAAAGACAGATTTTATGTGCATTGCTATATTCCATTGTCGAGCTTTGTTTCTTTGAGAGAAATAAATGATAGTGAAGTGGCTGGAAGGGAAGTTGTGGGAAACAGAGACAAACTACAGGTGGGATTCTTTGATTCGAATTCTGTCAAAAGGATGGAAGAATTAAGAAAGCCCATAATCATTGAGTTGTTAGACAGTGGTGACAGTGTTCCAACACAAAAGGGTGAACATGATGATGATATGGATTTGGGGTCGGATGCTGATCTGGGGGGTGCAGATGATGAGATGTAGGATAATCTGAATACTGAGTCATCGGATGAAGATTTTTCTAACCAGAAGTATGTCTCTAAGAGTGATGAAGAAACTGAGGAGAATGTAAATCAAGATGATCAGTCTGAAGGAGAACCTGAGAAGGAGAATGATGCTGAAGGTTCAGGGAGTGTTCCAACACAGGAAATTCCTGATTTATCATACTCAAGTGATGAGGTGCTTGATGAATTCTATCAGGTAGCTAAAGGCAAGAGGAAGGCCGCCAAAGCTAAGGTTTCTGCTCAGGCAAAGAGGAGCAAGAGAAGGCATGGCTGCACGGAGAAAAAAGTACTACCTCCTTCCTCTGTAAGCAAGGCTTATTCTGTTTTATATTTTGACTCAAAGGGTGAAGAGACGGGAGAATTTTTCTCAGAAAGGAAGGTCATTGCTGAAGACCTATAGATTTAAAAGCTTACAAGGAGAGTGGTTTTTCAGACTATCTGAAAGCAATTGGTATGACTACTGCAGCCACAATCCAGCTACAGTACAACAGGTAGGTTGTACTTGAGGTATATTCTAACCTTATGACTGGTAATTTAGAGATAAGTTCCCCATGGTATGGTAGGGTATATGTACGGGGGAAGATCATAGATGTCTCGGCTACCAAGATTAACAAATTACTGGGTCTTAAGACACCTGAGATAGGGGGAGTTTTTCCTGAAAACTTGGGAGTGTCTGATAATCAAATATTGGCTGTTATCTCTGGCAGGTATAAGGTTGAATGGCCGGCAACTGGATATTCACAAGCATCCTGCTTGTCTTCTAGATTCTTTGGATTATATCAGGTGGCTGTACATTGTTGGTTGCCCTCTACTAATACCACAGCCTTGACAAGGGAAATGGCTAAATTGTTGTACTGTGTTGGAACACAGAAGGATGTCAACCTAGGACTACTTGATAGCGGGCGGTCATCGCACCCCTATGCAAAAGATAATTTGTAAGCCCTTTTTGCTTACTTTCTACAACTAGGTAGATAGCGGCAAATCGGGGTCGTCCAAGGAGAAGAGGGATCTTCCTAAGCGCTTAAGCACAAATGGTTAATATTATGCTAGGATAAAATATATACACACACATAAAAGCAAGTAAAATGGGGGGGTTGGTTGGTTGGTTTTCCTAAGTTACGAAAGTAAAAAGACAAGATAACTAGCAAGGTCAAGTGACTATGCTAATCATCAAACAAAACTAAGAAAAGGGGTTTTAAAACTACAAAGATAAAAAGCCTTGGGGGCAAGGGATATCCACTTCCAAATCTAATGTAGGTCATTGAATCATTCACTCATTCTATCATATAGCATTACATGACTCAACATCAACATACCCATCTAGCAAGAATCACAACACGTTATGCACAAGAAGTTCTAAGTTCACGCTCATAGATTTTCATGCTAAGGAGCTACGGAATTCGTCACGTTCCTAACACCTAACCAATTCAATCATACAAGCACTCCCTATGCTCAAGCAACTCATGGCACAAATGAAGTGAAACACACCATCAAGAATACACAAATGCTAAATAACAAATGCTTCAAGGATGAATTAAAATCATCTATTCAATACTTCAACTACTTGTTGTGGAGACTAAACTCCTATCCTTCTTAGTTTGTAGTTTGCAAGAGTGAGTTCGACATCTCTCGTCAAACCTCACCAATGACTCCCGTTGTCGCGACCACGACTCAAGGTATCCCATTGGTGGCATTTAATCACGAAGAACCAACAAGCTTGGCAATGCTTATGACCACTACACCGTGACTAAGCATTTAAAAATTTATGCAATTACACGAGATTGGATGAACGTGCAACGCACATTCATCCAAGAGCATATAACTCTCTCGTTTGCTACACAAACGAACATGACGAAGAGTTCAACATCAATCACATTCATCTAGCACATTATCAATCCATCAACACAATCAAAAGCTCTAAATCATACTCATACATTCCTAACAAGAAAAGGGGGGAAATCAACCCAAATCCCCCAAACCCTAGCTAGCAATTCATACAAGTATTTCATATGCTCAAGCTTTCAACAACATCAATGAAATCAACAATTAACATTCAAAGCACACTAAATGTACAATAGCAAAAATACCAAATAGATAGATAAAATGAGTTCTTGCTACATAGATATGGAAGCTTCAATCCTTGCTCCCAAGTACAATAACTACTCTAGAATAACAAAAGACATAGAAACTAAGAAAAGAAGAAGAGAAAAACTAGGGTTTTGGCCCAAGAACAGGGGCCAAAAGCTGTGGAAAGACGGGGGTGAAGAGGTATTTATAGGGGAAGAAAAAGGGGAGAAAAATGCTGCTGCAGGGCTGACTGGACGCTGTCGTCGCGACTCGCGACGAGATTCATCGCGAGTCACGACCAAATCAGTAACTCCAGCCCTGTTTTGTTTTGCTTCCTCCGTGTGAACTGTTGATCCATTTTGGGAGTTCTTATAGTCGATTTTATAGTGCTCGAGAAGAGGAATCCAATGGTGCCACTCTTGAAGGCTGATTCTTCTCGGAAAATTCTGAGAACCCTGGATCATCATTCATCCGTTGCTTTGCTCTCCTTTCTTCACGTCTTCACTTCTTCAAATCTTCACAAAGCTCAAATGTAAGTATTCAAATCTTCAAAGTCTTCAAACAAATCACCTTGTCACACAAAATCATCTAAAAAGTGATAAAAATGCCAAAGTCGCTTTTATCGCTCCTTAAATGATTTCAAGGCAAAATGCCACATTCAGAGCACAAAATTGTCCAAAACCTAATCCTAAAAACCCTAAAATATCCGCATAAAATGGCCACATCACTACTTATTCAGCAGCATTTAGTCAGACAAGCTACTGCTCCCAAGGTCAATGATGTCATTATTTACCCTGCTCTGATCTCTGCACTAGCCAAGAGTGCAAAAGTAAAAGGGAAGGCCTCGGATGTTGTGATTGATACAGAGTTTCTGAAGCCCAACAAGAAGACGTTCAGGTTAAGGCATGTGCATGATCTCTCGTGGAAACCATTTGGATTGACTTCTTCATCAGCAGCAGAAAATGAGGCTAGGCTGATTGTTCTGAATGCTAGACTTGGAGCTATAAGTATACAAATGGCTGCGTTGGAGGCAGAAAAAACTGGTCTGGAGGCAGAGAAGTCACGGTTGGAAGCTTGAGTTGATGTCTGATGCAAGGGGAGCTTACTTGATGTTGTTAGTTTGATGTTTTTTATGTTCCCTTTGGCCTATGTGTGGTCCCAGGGGGAGTAATTTTGGATGTTGGATTTGATTGTTTTGTTCAATTTGGCTATAATGACATTTATGTCTTGGATTTCCTGGATTTCTGGTTTCTGGGTTTCGGATTTCATGTTTAAGGAAATTCTGGTATTATGTTCTGCTATGTTGATAAAAGCTTATATTTTTTATGCTGGAAGTTTCGTTGGGAATTATATGTCCAAAATATTATGGGTCCACAAAAATGCCAAAGGGGGAGATTGTAAAGTCAAGGGATTTGCAAGTGAATATTTAATCGGCAATTTTGTGTGAACTTATTTTGAACCAAAAATCCTTCCACGTTGGAACACGCTGTGTTCAGGATATTTACGCCAAGGAGTTATGGAAATCAAAGTCAGAATATTGTAGTTTTTTGTGATATATGGAATTCGTATATCTGACTAAGTATATCAGGCGTGTGAAGCATAATTGATTTATTGAAAATCCCTACTTATATGGAGATGATATATTCGAATATATGGGATAGATTGATAGAAGGTAAATCCCTTTATTTATGGGATTTAGATATGCTTCAAGAAGCAGATTTGGAATAGGAATATTGTGGAGATAATCAAGGAGTATTCAAATCTATTCGTGGATATAAATTGGGACAAACACGGCTGCATACTCACGGATTTAACAGAGCAAAAATCTGCCTACAGATTTTTGAGACTTTTGAGAATTGCAAAGAGTCAGACTACTATGTTCCAACATACCTGACATGCCGCAAAAAGTTCTGGATCAAAAACCTTAATTCCTCGGGAGGAGGAGATCCAGCGTCGACGGAGTTCGAGATCAAAGGGAGTCTGATCAAGGCGGATCGGTAGCTAGGGGAGCTAGCAGAATTCACACAATATAGTTAGTAAAGATAAGTATTTTGTAAACTGTACTATGTACTATATCTTTCTAATTAGTGGATTCATTCTGAACTGGGTCAGGCCCCGCAGATGTATGTGGATTACGCCGAACTGCGTAACCAAGTCATGTGTCATTTACGTTTTACGTTATTATGCATTTGGTTAGATTAGTCATGTTGGAACACACTAGTAAGTAATAGAAAAAATGGTAAAACTAAATTTCAATAATGAACATTATTAGAGTAAAATTGCAATATTCAGCCAAACCTCGTATTTTGGCTAAACTCTGGCAATTTATCTTAGTTGTCTATTTACAAATTTAAAATTACTTAAGAGTTTTAACTCATTCAATATTCAAAACTAAAATTGAGTGCACATTTCATAAATTGAAATTTATATTTCAATTTAGTTTAACTAAAAAGATTAAATTAATATAATCACATTTTCAAACTTCAAATATCAAGTTATACTTTATTAAACGGAGCCTTAATATTGCGTTTGATATCATTGTCTTGTCACTTGAATATGGAAAAAGCATGCCTCAAGCCTTCGTGGCAGTAACAAAAATGGCATGCTACATTCACAACTTTTTCTTTTCTTTTTTTTTTAAAGATGATTGGAAAAACATCGACAATTCAATGAGTGAAATTTATATCGAACGTAACTAACCCTAGCAATAACTATCATATTGCAAGAATATCTAAATTACATGTGAACCAGACTGATTTTCTGTACTATTATGGATAAGAGATTCAATAAAAACTGTAACATCGCCCTCGGGGATATTAACTTATTTCCCGCACAAATTATGACCACTTGACAAAGAGAAGCGCATCACGCATCAATATTATTGTGCCAAACAAGAATCTTTTTCAACTGTAACACCATTTGATCCAACCACGATCTATATTGTTCAAACTGTAAACACCTTGAACTACACAGATCTGACGAACCCAAATAATGAAAAGCCAAAAATAAAACCGCAAACGAAATTGCGAACACGTGATCTATCTAAGCAGATCAAGAACAATACATCAAAGTGAATAGTTAAATCGAGTTATTATCATGAACACAAAGATCTAATCGATGATATCAAAGAATAAAACTAATCCATGAAGATAAATCCCACACTTATTCAATAACAAAAATAAGAATTAAAATAAATTATTGCTCCCTATCTCACCTAATGGAAAGATAGAGAAAAAAAATTGAAAACGAAGGGATGTTGCAAAGTTGGAGATAGGGTTGCAGCAAGAGAGGGTTTGCGAGAGAGAGATCATTCATAGTAAACATGGTATGGCTACGTTCACAACTTCTAAACTTGGAAACAAAAACAATGCTACTCCCTCCACTTTTACATCATATGTTTACATGTTTGGATTTACGTGAAGAAAATAAATAGATGAGTTGAAGGAATCTTACCAAAAAAAAAAAAAACTGTGTCATTTTGATAAAAAGAGTCGCAAGAAAGGCAGCTTTTCCTTAAACTTATGGTCAGTCCACAGTGGTTTTTCCCTTAAATATTGTAATTTTTTTATAAAATTTAAATATTTTATTTTAAAGTTAAAACAAGTAATATTATGTATTTGGATGTGAAAATATAAAAATATATAATATAAAAATATTTTCAAAAATTTTAAAAGTATTTAATTTAACAAATACAATGTATAAGGTAAAAAAAAGTGATATGTCCATAAACTTATGGATAGACCGTCTGTCAAGAGACCCACTCTTTAAAAAAAAGACTAAATTGTTTTTTTAGTCCCCCACAAAGTATCGTATACCATGTTTTGATCTCCATTTACAAATCAACCCTTAGACAGTACCCCACAAATTCAGAATGATTTGTTTGGTCCCCAAAGGTGAGTTTCAGGTAAGACTAAATGGTTTCCGGTATAGCCAGGGATATAATGGTAATTATATTAATTAAAAAACATTTTTAATTAAAATTTTATAATTTCTAAAAAAGTATTTCTTTAGTTTTTCCTTTCCTTTTATTTTTCTTTTAATTTCCAGTTGGCCTCTTCTTCCACCGTCGCCAACCACCGCAGCCGCCACCGCCGCCTTCACTTTCCACAGGCGAGCCTCGTCTCTGTCGATCGTCTGCAACCTATCAAACCTTGCCTGGCCTAGCTATTTGATAGGTATCGTTCTGCAACCTTGCCTGGCTATTTTAGTCGATCGGCATCGAGATTAGGGTATCGGGATCAGGGTTTGAGCTGGCGGGGAAGAGGCTTCACGGGGAATAAGCGTATTTTCGTTGACTAGAACGATTGAGTGTCTCTGTCGATCATCGATGTGGAGCTCCTCTTCTTCGCAACTCTGCAACCACGACGAGTCGATTGTTCTCCGTCGATCGGCATCGCGATTAGGGTTTCTGCAAGTGGGGAAGAGGCTTCACGGGGAAGAAGCGTATTTTTGTTGACTTTGCGTATTTTTATTTTTATTTTTTTAAAAAAATAAGGGTATAATGGTCATTTTACATATTTTGGCCAATTTTACCATTGACTTTTCCTGAAAAATACCGTTGGGGACCAAACAAGTTGTTCTAAATTTGTGGGATATTGTCTAAGGGTTGATTTGAAAACGGGGACCAAAACATGGTATAAGATACTTTCTAGGGGACAAAAAAAATTAGTCTAAAAAAAATCACAATAAGGCAAGTGTGTCATTAATAGAGAAACTGGGGAGTATATTTCTTCCACAAGTGGGTCTCCTGACAGGCGACATGTCCTTAAGCTTATGGACATACCATTTATCTTTTACTTTATACACTGCATTTGTTAAATTACATATAAAATTTAGAATTTTTGAAAATATATTTTTGTATTATATATTTTATATTTTCACCTTCAAATACATATTATTACTTGTTTTAACTTATAAAATGCAATATTTAAATTTATAAAAAAATTATTACAACATATAAGATAAAAGCCCCTTAGAACGGTCCATAAACTTATGAAAATACCGTATTTCCTGAAACTTTTCTCTTCTTCCACAACTGGGCCCTGATTAACAAGGTCAGTGAGCAATGAAATGACACTTTTATCATAATGAAAGAAGACAAAGGGCCTGGATTGTGCCATATCACTATCAAGAAGCTGGTGATACTGAAGTGTGTGTAGAATACAAAGACTTGGGTGAGACCGTCTCACCCAAGCTTATGGTGAGACCAAGGGTCTCACCATAAATTACATATTTTCATGGGGTATGGAAGATATTTTAGTTAATTTTCAATCTTTCGTATTTAAATTCAACCGCCCAACTAACCCCTCATTTTGTCTCTCTCACATTAACCCCTCCGTTTCAATTTTCCGCATTAACCCTTTCTATATCATTCCGGCGCTTATATCTGTAAATCCGGCTGTTATTAATATATTGTGTGTTTCTGAGTATTGTTTCGGCATTTTGTAGATATGATGAAGTCCAACGAAGATTGCCTGGAGGTTGTTGATGTTGTTCGTTCCTCATATGTGCATGAATCTCAAGGTTTGTTCTATTTTTTTGTTAATTTTTGTATTATTAGGGTTTTTTGTTCGGTGTCTTTGATTTTTATGTTTCACTATTTATTGATTTGATGTGATGTTCGTTGTTATTGAATTTGCTCTGTTTTTTTGTGTTGGTTGCTCTGTTTTATATATGAAACGGTGTATAACAAATTATTTAGGATGTTCATGTGTTTAGTTAGGAACTTAGGATGTCCATGTGGTTGGTTCGAGCTTTATTGTGCCTCTTTTGTGGTTTATTTTATGCTCTGTTTACTTTGTATGTTTTCTTTTTGAATTGTCTTTATATTAGGATATTAATGTGTTTAGTTTTCATGTTTATGTGTTTAGTTTAGGCTCGGTTTAGTTTGCATTATCTTTCTGTTAGGTTGTTCATGTGTTTAATTAGGTTGTTTGTGTGTTTAGTTAGGCTGTTTATGTATTTAGTTCAGGCTTTGTTGTAGATTTGTTGTGGTTTAGTTTAGGATCTATTTATTTTGCATGTTATTTGTTTTCACTTTTTTTTAGTTAGTCTATTTTTGTGTTTAGGTCACATGTTTATGTGTTTTCTGTTTTCACTGCCTTTGTGTGTGTGTATATACACAGTTATATTGGTTTGTGTACTTTAGGTGTTTCAGTTTTTACCTTAAGTTTTTATGTGATTACTTTTCAAATGTAGGTGATGGAATTTGCTTGAGAAAATCAAGTAGATTGCAGGCTAAGTTGCTGGATGGTATGTATATTGGTAGTTTGTAAATTATTTTTTTTAATCTTAATGTTTTTATTTAATTGATTGTGTAATTGTCAGGTTCTAAACCTCCTTTGCATAAAACGAAAAAAAATCAGAAGAAAACTGCTAGCACAGGTATTTAAATATGATTGAATTTTATTCAAATTTTTTGTTGTTTTTTAATTTATTGCTTTTATGTGTTGATGATAATTGCTTTTTGTTTATAGCTGATATTGTGAGGAGATTGCATAAAAGTGCTAGTAAATCTGATGTGGATAGGTCACATAGAGTTGCTGGTTCGAATTCTAATTTTCTTTGTTTTACTTTGAATGTTTAGTGATTTTTTTATGTGTTTAGTGTGTTCCCTTTGGTATTTCTGCATTTTGTTTTGTTATTGTGGATGTATGTGATGTGATTAGCATGCATTAACACATTATTTGTCCTACTACTTCAACTAATATTGAACATATTGGTTAGCATTTGAATTATTAGTTCATATTTATTGTTGTTTAGTTTTGCTATTAAACTCATTAGTTTTTCTTCTTTTTTTCATCAGAGCCTGGAAATGTTTCTGTTGAAAGAAATGAGGGTTCTGTTGAAAGAAATGTTGATGGTACGTTTAAATATATTTGTTATCGTGTATCTTTCATTACTTTATGTTTTATTTGGAATCTATTAATTTTTAAAATTTGTAGGTTCTACTTGTGTGGCTGCAAGTCCCATAAGTGCCCAGATAAATGTTGTTATTGAAGATTTGAGATGTGAAACCAATTCTGGTATGTATTGATTTCTCTGCTTCTAATTTTGTGTTTTTGATTTAGTATTTATTTTTCATTTGTGTGTTGTAGGTCAGAAAATGTGTCAAAAGAAAGGTGTTAGGAAGAAGGTTAAAGTTAAAAGAATTATTAGTGATGAAGATTATATGGAAGATGATAATTTTATTGATCTGCCTCCTGCTGTTGTGAATGCAAATGAAGAGGGCAAACAAAAGGTTTGTGAAGGGAAAGGAAATGAGCCGGTTGTGAAGAAGGTGGCTCCAAAGAAGCCGGTTGCGATGAAGGTGGCTCCAAAGAAGCCTGCTACAAACGAATCGTCTGTGAACGAGCTTGCTGCGAAGGAGCCAGTTGTGAAAGAGTCGGTTGTGAAGCCTGCAGCGAAGAAGCCCGCTCCAAAGAAGCCTGCAGCAAATGAGTTGACTGTGAAGGAGCCTGCTGCAAAGGAGGCAGTTGTGAAAGAGCCTGCTGTGAAGCCTGTAGCTAAGAATCCCTCTCCAAAGAAGCCTGCAGTAAATGAGTTGGCTGTGAAGGAGCCTGCTGCAAAGGAGGCAGTTGTGAAAGAGCCTGCTGTGAAGCCTGCAGCTAAGAATCCCTCTCCAAAGAAGCCTGCAGCAAATGAGTTGGCTTGTGTAGGCTTATGATGAGGCCTTAATGATCGTGAAGCGTAACTTTGAATTTGTTACTGCTGATATGTATCAGAGGTTGGAGATGGTGAAGGCTGATGTTGGGGATGAATCATTGCAATACTTGCCACCTATTGTTGGGACGAGTGCAGAACTTCCGAATCAGCAAGATGACTCGCCACCAATTAAAGAATCACCAATCGAATGGAATGACAAGTTGATTGCTATCATTGATGAAGCATGCAACCAATGGATGAGAAGGAAATAGTACCAGGCTCAGAGCGAGCCTCTTCCGTCTTTTAACTTGTTTAAAGATGGTGAATTGGATGGCATGGGAGGAATGTCCACAAACAACGTAGATGTGAATTGATTTGAATGATGTGATTTGGATTTGTTATGTAGTGATTTGAATGTTTGAATTTGTTGAAATGATGTTATGGATGATTTTGAATGGTCCATTTGCTAGGTTGTTGGATTGATTGATTCTGAATGATGTTTTTTAGATGATTTTAGAATGGATTGAAACTTTAAATTTTTTTATGATGATTCCAGTATGAGTTTAGTTCTTATGTTTATCTATTTAGTTGCATTGTTTATCTCTTTTGTTTCTATTATAGCTTAACAGTTTGTCTAGTAATTATATTTTGTATGTTCAAAGACATGTGTCCTTTAGGTAAATTGTTCAGATATTTGGGTATATAGTTCGGTTTATAGTCCTCCTGCCTCGAGCCCTCGAACCTCCTGCCTCGACATATTTTTTGACATATTTTTATTTACTTTTTCTATCATTAGTTCATGTATATTTCACTTTAGCTCATTTGTTATAATCATTAGTTTCAGACACATTTTACTTGGTGAATATATTTTTGTTTAATTAAACAGCACTCGTTAGTTCAGGTGTTTCAAGCATTTGAAGGGCAATTTAAGTGATTTGTTCATGTACATAATGTTAATATAAATAAATCTCAAATTGGAACTCATAGGTCTAGACTTGTTGCTTTGGTGTCTTGGTACCAAACTCCTTTGTTTTTGGTTTCTTTCTGTGCTTCCATCCTTCAATTCTCTTGCTTCTTCCTTTTGTCTTTGTGGGAGATGGATCTTGGATTGTTGGCGGTTTAGTGATTGAAGATTCTGCTATGCTGCTTGAATTTTCATGTTCTTTTGTACTTTTTGAGACAAGAATTTGGTCTACCTTTTCATTGTATTTCTTGAAGCTTTCTTCAAGAATTTTCCGGGTTTCTATGTCACCTTCACATTTTAGTACCAGATTGTAGTAGTTTTTTGCCATTTGGTGTCGCCATGGAACTTTGTCTTTGGTTTTGTCTACTTCTTGATTTTTTTGTACTGCTTTCATTTTGTCCCATACTTGCATTTTAGCAAGCTTTGTCCATCGCTTCAGAATGTATTGTGATGGTATCTCGCTGATTGAGTTGATGTGCAATATACGGATACAGTGAAAGCAGAGCATTCCTAGCATAAAAAGATAACCATGCATATATTCAAGTTAATTAGAAAACATCCAAACCCTAAAGCATATAATTAGCTCTAAAGCATATAATGTCCTGCATTTTAAAGTTAAATATGCGAATGAAGAACTAATGACATATATATAAGAACTAAACATATTAACATATAAGGTAACATGTAAATTGTATATCATCAGTACATACCTGTTTCTTCAAAAGTTTTGCAAGAGCAGTTAACTTCCACCATTCCACTTTGTTGTGTGAAGGTGACAATTTCAACTTTTGTATCATCTTCTTCTGGACTTACTACACACTTTGTTGCTGATCCTAGGGTGAAAACTCTACATGCTTTTGTTGCTTGTGAAATCTTGTATTCCTTCTCAAACTTATAGTACATTGATAATGTGTACTCCTGAGCTGCATGTTTGAGTAGTTTTGATCCATGTATAGCTGACTTTGGCACTGATTTTGAGCATTGATTTTCCTTCGCTATTTCCTTTACCCTCCAGCAATCAATAGTCTCATTAAAGATGGTTAAGAACCTGCTTAGTGTTGTCATTTTGCTGGCATTGAATGACAAAGCTTTGTTTGTGCTCTCACTTCGTTGTGATGAAAGAGTTCCCGCGGAGAAAAAGTCTTTGTTCATTGCAGGGCACCACTTATCTCTAATAGAATATAGCCTCTTGAACCATTCCTTGTCTTCAAGCTGAAAATTCTTGATCATATTGTTCCACGCCATTTCAAATTCTTCTTCTTTTTTACAGTATTTCAAACAATGCTCAAATGCTTCCTTGAAGGGACCATCCTTTTTTAATTCACCAAAATGACTGATGGCATTTTGTGTAATGTGCCACAAGCACAATCTATGCCTCGTGTTTGTGAAAACCTGTAAAATTTCATGAATAATTTTATTCAAAACAAGTTCATGTATAAACTTATGATCTAAAAGCAATTAAACACGAACTAAAATGTAAACTTTAAATGTAATTGTTCCTGGGTTTTTTTCCCAATTGTCAGGTTTTTTTATATTGACAATGATTACTGAAATTACATTAGATGTTGTGAACATACATAAGAACTATTAAACTAAATACTAACTGTAAGTACATAAACATATCAACCAATTATATACCAGATCAATCAAATTAAAGAATGGTTACCTTTTCGATTGCTTTGGCCATGGCCGGATCTTGGTCTGTAAATATTGTTACTGGCTCTTTACCACCCATTGATTTTCTGAAAACATTAAGAAGCCATTCAAAAGTTGAAGCTTTTTCGTCAGCAATGAAAGCACATACAAACATCACTATATTGCCATGGTTGTTCATTCCGACTATTGGAGCACAGGTCAAGTTGTATTTGTTGGTCATGTATGTTGACAGATCACTTAACAAAGTTAGATCATGTTAACTCATTTTAGACTTTTGTGAATTATCAAGTTGAATTATATTACTTTTATTCATGTTTTTGTACTGTAATGAATCTACATCGTGTGTATAACAAATTACTTAAAGTGTTCCAGATGTTACTTCATGTGTTTAAATGTATTTTACAAAATATAAATCATGCCTGTATGTGGTGTCAAATACCATTAGATCGCCAAAGAGGGAGTAGTCTTCCTTCATCATTGAGTCCCTCCAAAATAATGATGTTAGCCTACCATTATCATCCAATTTAACTCTAAAGAAGAAATCTTCAGCTTCGGTACACTTCTGTGAGAGTCTTTCAATTACTTGCTGAGCATCGCCTCCTTCAATCTCCTTCATGCGCAACATGTTCACGTAGTTTAGATGATCCTTAATCGTGTGTCCTAGATTCTGAATACCACCGGCTTCAAAAGCCATAAACTTGAATCCATGACTTGGTTTTAATCCTGCACCTTCCATTCCTTCTATAGTTTTCCCTTTTTCTTCGGTAATTCTCCTTTCACTTCTCTGCAAATACTGCCATTTGACTCGAGTGAAAGGATGATTGTGAGATGTCACATGATGCAAAACTTCATAGGCACCATTGATAAATTTAACCCGAATTCCATCCTTGCATCCATTCTCGTAACCACATTTTTCTTTATTTTTCTTCTTTTCTTCTCAGAGACCTCTTCAATGATATTGTTATTGGAAGGTGTGTCAGGTATTTCATTCTTCAATTTTGTGTTTCCCTGATTTGAGCAAACAAAATACTTCTCTAGGATGGTTCCGTCTTTTTTACCTCTTTGGGTTGAACATCGCACCCTAAATCCCAATGCATTTGACTGTTTTCTGTATAAATCATGGAACTCTGACAGTGTTTTTGCTCTCAAACCTTTGAAGCAATCTGTGACATCAACTTTCGATAGGTCGCTTAAATTGGTGACAGAATCTGATCCTGTTGCAAAATTGCATTCTTTCAGTAACTCATTACATCGACTATTATATTAGTTTGTTCGTGTATTTCACAATTTAGTTCAGCATTCATTAACAGTTTTTAAATCACTGATATATTTGTACAATTTCTAAATATTTTGATAATATATCCTACTAATTAAATTTCAGACATTAATCACAACAGATTATATTTTTATTAAATTACATCGTGTATTTAACATATTACTTGTTGTGATAAAGTAACTTTGAAAATATGAAAATAGTCTTAACCAAATGAATTTAACTGATTTTAGTTCATGTGTTCATGCAGTCACATCATTGATTTACTATGTTACTTCAAACACTTCAGAAAATTTAAAAACACCTACATTTTTCCAACAATTTGCATATAACCATATTTTAGACCTTGGGGATTTGTCGATCAGATAATTTTCACATTACATCATGTATTCGTACAGTTACATCCAATGTTCATCATATTACCTCATGTGTTTTAGAAAATTATAAAACACCTACATTTTCTCAAAAAAATCATAATAACATCACAATACTTCATGTGTTTATGCAGCTACATCATTTGTTCATCATATTACCTCATATATATTAGAAAATTTAAAAACATCAACATCTTCCCAACAATTTGTCTACCACCACATTTCAGCCTTTGGGGAATTGTTTATTAGAATATTATTGCGTTACTTCATGTGTTCATGCAATTACATCCAATGTTTCTTATGTTACCTAATATGTTTCAGAAAATTGTAAAACGCCAACGTTTCTTCAGTACATGCACATAACTTAATACCATATCTGTCACAATAAAATTCAGAACAAATAAACATTACTTCATGTGTTCATGCAACTAATTCATGCGTTTAACTGTATATACAAAATCAAAACCTAACCTGGATGTAAACTAGTTGAATTTTCAGATTGAACATAATCGTTGCTTTCTCCTTCATACAGAACAATGTCACTGCATTGAATTGCTTCGTCTTCCATAGTGTATACCAGCAACACCTTAGATTGTAGATTTCAACCGTTAAAACTGAGATTTTAAACTGTATTAAAATTCCAGTGCTCACCTTCGCAGATGTAGAAGCTTTCTTTGATATTTTTGTCGTAAAGTTGTCTCGAATCCGATTCCGGCGCAAATCCGATGTAATTCTGTCGCAAAATTGCAGACCTGATTTTGGAGATTGCAAGCTTCAACCTGAACTCAATCCAATGTGAATTTGAAGCAAATCCGATGCAGACCTAAAAGCCTGAGGACAATCCGTTGATTTCAGAGGATTGATTGGCGATTTGCGACATTAAATCCGTTTTTATCGGATTGAATTTCATAGGGATTCAGATTCCCTGATTTTGGAGTTTTTGTTTCCAAAATATGGCAGTTGGTTATGAACCTGATTGGTGACTCATTCCCTTATAACCCGAATTTAGACCCTCATTTTCTATATATTTGCAGTCTGATCCCATTTTTTAGTTCCTCTCTTATTTATTGCAATTTGGTCCCCGGTCTCACCATTTCCTATGGTGAGACGGTCTGACGGGAGTTTTTCTCTGTGTAGAATACCTAGAAACAGAGCTTATCAAGCAAAAACTTGAGTTCATGACAAATTGGAAGGCATAGGAAATTGGATACAGCAAGGTCGTATGATGCGGAAAAGTCCTACTTAAACATGGCAAGCATGTGACATAGGGTCAGCATCAAGCAATCCACAAGAGGGAATTATTTGCTTCCCAGAATCAGCAAAAACCAATTCAAATTTTCACAAAATCTCTTCCTTAATGTTCGTTTCACCACTGGACCGAACTTCTTGTGCAATTGTTACTTTTCTCCCGTGTTCCGTATTAAAAGATATGACTATTTTAATATTATATTCATCCCTTAATTTGTGAAATGGATTTTACAAAGCGTCCCATTAATGGTTAACTTGGAAATCGGTTCCAGAGCCCCTGCTTAATCCTGAAATCCCATGTTTTCAACTTCATTACATAGCTTAGCAAGACTTGCAGTACATACGTAAAGCAAAGTGACCAACGGATACAGATCATAACTTTTTTACCGCCTACTTTCAGGCTCTACTCTCATGCCCTTGTACAACACTGAGAGCCAAAATGTAGCAACTACAATGTATCTCTGCCCATGGTACACACAGTCAGCTGTCAAAATCTACTAGGATTGCAGCAAAAACCAACTGAAAGAGGAATGGAAGCAGTGGATGCTTTTTTCTTCACTTTCTATTGCACCGCCTATCTGATAGATATTACAGACAGCCTGAAGTCTCTTTAAAACTTGAAATCCTTCTTCTTGGACTTGGAGTCCTTTTCCTGCATCTTTCTTTTCCTTTTCTTTGCATTCTGTAGCGCAGGTTCATCATATTTATGAGAAACAAGAAATAAAAGAAACTTTGATAAGATAATAAAGCAAAAGATTATGTCCACGTGCACTCACCTCAGCAACCATGTCACTGAAATCTTCCCGCTGATTGCGTAGTTTTTCCTCTTCCCTAGCCTCTTCATACCTGTGAACCAAAACACCATGGTCATAAGTTATACCACACAGTAAAACCCAGTAAATGAGTAATCAATGCAGGGTATGAAATAACTCCTTACTTGGCTGACAAAACATTATCAATTTCCTCCAATTCCTCCGGTGCTAATGTGACATCAACCTTGTCTGTTTTCTGGCTTCTGAGCAGATCAACCTGAAAGGTAGCAGCACAAACATTTCGGGAAACAATTAATACTGGCAGAAATTCTCCAATCAGGTAATAGCTCCAATTATCACACTGCAGATTATATCAGACACAAACCATTAAACACCCCTTCTTCTCTAGTATATATTGTTCTTGGTGCCCAAAACATACCACAGCATAATGCACACCAGGGGAGTCCAAATGGTAAAGCAGTCTATACCAAATCTCATTGACTTACTAAATAAACATTTTAAAATTGAGGTAACAATTTCTACTTCATGCGACTCAATAACACGTGAGTCCAAAAAATCAGATCAGTCTTCCAAATATATTTTGCATCACATGCAAACTAAATTACAACCATTCCAGGTTAACTTCATAATCTCATATCGCGATAGACAGTTTCTTAACAGAGTTCAACTACATCCTGCCACGGGTGATATTTTCTCATTGCCAATCAGGGGAAGTTAAGCAGACAGAGTTCAACAATATCCTCAAGATTTTCTTTTACTCGTGCCAATCAGGTGACATTTTAGCAAACAAGAAGAAAGATGAGCTATCTACGGCATTATTATAAAAGGCAGCAAGATTAATCACAATTTCTATGATGTACATGAAAGAGTTACATAAACTCACCCTCTTTGCACCAGCCTTATCTTGTGCGCCAGGAACAGCATACCTGAACAAAGGAAAGCCCAAAGGTAAACATACTGCAATTTACAAAACTCATATACAAAGAGCTTCCTGCACAACAGCTATGTAATGCTGGAGTACTCACGTGTGGGTTGTTCCAAGCAAGGTTCCCGGAGCTATATTAGCCTCTTGCTCATCAAGAACCTGTGCAGAGTGAGAGTTCGATATAAATGACGATCAGCAGGATAGGTATGGTGAATAGAAATAAAACAAAACAGGAAGAGAGTCAATTACGTAATATACCTGATACAGAGGCCTATCTGGCTCTTTCCTTTGCTGTTTGCGAAGATCAATAACATCTGGCGTGTCAACACCAGTGGGAGTGCTGAACAGAAAGCATAATAAGTACAACTTCTGAGCAAAGTAATATGACAGAATCAATAATCAGATTTACTCCCTTAATTCATTGCAAGATATCACCCGCATGCATGGCACCTCTCGAAACATAGCTTGACAAAACAGAAAATATTAAGAAAAATTTCAAACACATTTGCTCAATTACCTTGAAAGGCTATCAACAGACCGAATACCATCCTCCATTACTTCTTCCTCCATCTGCTCGTCCTCTTCCTCTTCTTCTTCCTCCTCCTCCTCCTCCTCCTCCTCTTCCAAATCACCCCAATGTCTGCTCTTATCAACTGGTTCCTCCTGATATGCAGTTAATAAAACTGTTGAGTTCCAACCAATGTTTTTGCTTGTAGATTTCAGGAGTGCACAAGTTTAGAATGAAAACATAATGGTTTTCAACCGAAACATGGATAAGTTCTGTAGTCCAAAACCTGATAAACAATAGAACATAAAAATATTAATGCAATTTGACATACAAGAGACGATACTGTAGTACCTCATAATTAGGCTCCTCTTGCTGAAGCACTCCAAAGACATCTCCATACAGAGGGCGTCCAAGCTGAAAGAGGTTTGCGGATTAGAAGACTTTAAAATATGAGAGCCATGCACAAAAATATGAAGACTGAATGAAGGACCCACGAGAGAAGAATGTCACAGCAAATATCAAAAATATAAAGACTGAAGGGCCCATGAGAGAAAAGAATGTCACAGCAAATCAAAGAATAAAAGCGAAAACTTACTTCATCAACAGGTGGCTTACCCCACCCTCCAGGCTGATAACCAAATTTGGCTCCAATTGGAATGGGCGCATTCAATCCAGGAATTTTTAGATGAGGATAAGATGGTGGAGGTCCATACCTCTGAAATTGACAACATTATTAAATAAAAACTAGAGAAAAATTGGCCTCGTGTGGAAAACTTCGTAAAATACATAAAATTGGATTGATATGTACTATGTAGCTTACTAACCTGCATGTTGATAAGCCAGGGAGGAGGAGCACCTTCAGGCATACCGAGGGACTCTTTCAGTTCTTTTGATAACATTCCTGGTTTCATTTCCCGGAGCTTCACCTGTAATAGAAGGAGCACATGGTTAAGCATACAAAGATAAAAAGGTTTAGTATCATATGGGAAAATTGTATCAGCACTTCATAACAACTTTGGCCATGACCTTCTATGTTATCTTTACAACTATTTAAGTATGATATTTAAAGGCCAACTTTTCCAAATACTCCATGCGATTATACAAAATAAGATGTACTCATTCATTACTTTTATATGCTGCAGTTCATTACTACCTTGTAAAAAATCAAGCAACGAGAGGAAGTGAGAATTTAGGAATTAAATTGTTGGTAAGAAGTTGTGTAAAAAAGATTTGGCAATAACAAGAAAAATACCCAGCCACGACAACATAGAAGAAGACCAAGGCATATACCTCGAACTCTTTTCCTTCATAATAGAGATCACCATGTGTAGTGAGCTTTGGTTTGGTCTGATATTTGAAAAATGCATCATGCAGAACCTATAAAAAAGACAGTAGAGAGCATTGTTAGAACTACCCAAAAACAAGAAAATCAATCCAAGAGCGACAGGTAGATTTCCAGTGCAAAGTCAACCTGATAGTCAATGTCCATTTTTCCCATCTTTGGCTGCATCCTTTCTCGTTGCTTTTGTTTAAGTTTCCTACTGTCCTCCTTTTCAATGTAGGCCTGCAAAAGGAGGGTGAGGACATTTCAGTCATATCTCCAACCAATATAGAGTAGAATGAGAGAGCAAAGACAGCACGCCAGTATAACTAATGCATATGTAAGGTTACAGTTATGGTAAACATGATATAAAATTTTGAAATCTAATCTAGTAGACGATGTCAGGAATTGCAAGTGATTCCTGAGGGTAGTTATCATTGACTTATTATTTCGAACAAGCAGTCAAGGAAAAAAGATATACAACTACAGTCTGATTCTTACTTGTCTAATTTTCTCAATTCCAGTGGCTGCAATAAAATGAGGAAGCTGGAAGGGCTGTTTCTCAATACCACGTTTTCCCTGCAATACATATTCAAAATCTTGATGAGATATAAATTAACAAGAATATAGACTGTCACCAATACACAATAAGATTCAAGTATCCTTCACAAGCTACAGTAGAGAATTAAATAGTCAAAGCCATATATAGAGTGCCAAAACAATATTTGAATTACAAAGCTATATCAATTATGTCCTGCTTTCCATCAGCAAACTATAGTTATCAAACACCCCATATAATTAGACATAAACAAGTACATATCCTAGCCCACACTAGCAAAAAATCAAGGTTCCCCTTGCCGAAACACCTACATGTCCAGGCTCCACTGATGTCACAGCAGCTCCCCTGCAAGAACCACATATATTCATATAAGACAAAATGGCTCGACTTTATCCTCCACCACACTAAACCCCGAAACCCACATTTCATTAAGCACATCAATTTCTCTATCCATACGCTATAGCATCAGATATAGAGAAGTGGATATCAATGACCGAATCAACAAAAGTGCAACCCTACGTCAAATATTAAACTCCAATTCAGACCCCTAACCTGTAGAAATTTCCGTTTCTGACACCAATGCCTTGGAACTGGAACAGAATTTCTGTATGATTTCAGAAATACTAACAGCTTGGGATCTGCTGAAGTAGCATCCCACACCTACAAATCATTCAAAATTTCATCACGTGTTACGGTCGTAATGAACAGAATGGAGATTTATTACACCCTACATCCCATTAAAGAAAAGAAAGGCACGGAAGTCCACACATACCTCAACAACATCAGGTCTTGAGCTTATCTGTTTAAGTTCTGCAATCTTCATCCGACGCTGGAGCTGCAAAGGATATTTTGAGCAATATCAGGAAACATAAAGCCAGAAAGACAATGAAGGCTACATAATGGGAAAAAAGTAGAGCAGGATTTAACACAATCCAAAATAAACATCTCAAGACATAACCTTCTTCTTCTTATTAGAAATTCCCCCCAATGCCCTCTGTTGAGGATCTTGATCCTCCTCATCTGAATCAGAGTCATTCTTCTTCTTTAAAGCTGCATCTACCGCGGCTTCGTCCTTTTTCTCATTCTCCTAAGTAGACAGCCAAACAATTTAGTTAAGAGGACATCAAACAAACAAACAAAGAAACACCACAATAACATGTACCTCAGAACCAGTAGCATCCTTGAAAGTGAATTTCTCGAAGATCTCCTTGAATTCCTCGCCGAAGAAACCATCCAGCTCAGCCTTCTCAGGCACGTACTCAATCTCAACTAGGGGCTAGGTTAAACAAGGGAGAAGAAAAATAGCAGTGTTAATTCAACAGTTATCTTAGCTTACATGCATCAAATGAGTAAATATCTAAGGCGGCACAAAAATTCACCTGCTGAGGATCGGCGTTCTCTTTCGCGCTGCCATTGTCAGTGGTGCCATTAGCATCCTCATTAGCGCGGTCGTCGCCGGAAGCGTCGGTCAGGGCCTCCGCCTTGTTGTTCTTCTTCTGCTTCCGCCGCCTCCTGCGCCGGTCGATCTCTTTCGACTTTTTGGCGGTGGAGCTAGGGTTTTGGTTTTTAAAATCGGCATTGGGGAGGGATGAGACCCCTGCGGCGGCGCTCGCCACCTCGACAGTCATAGTACGGTTAGCTTAACTGATTCTGTTCGGTTCCCGTGATTTCTCTCTCACGCATACACGCACAGACGGCGGAGATGGTGCGAAAGCTGCAGAATCTCGAGAAGAAGATGAAGAAGCAGAAATGATGGAAACTAATATCGGGGGAGAGAAAGGGAATTTTGAAAGTATTCGAAAGTCGGTTTATCGGGAGCATAATTCAGGACTAGTGAAACGGGAGCGGGAGATGGGCTGAACATTTGTGGGCTTAACTTTTGATAAAGATACTTGGGCCACACTTTCTTTCTCATCATCTATCAATAGAACTCTCAACTTTTTCCTTTTTTTTGAGTAACATATCATTATCTTTTCATGTACTCCCTCTGTCCCAGGTTAAATTGCACAGAATTTTTTTCACGCGCATCAAGAAAATTTTCTAACCGTTAATATGTTTAACTGCGTATAATAACAGCAAATAAAAAGTTATTTTTCATAAACTACTTGTTACGACGAATCCAATGATAATATTATTGTTTATATATCTATTTAAATATGTGGTCAAAGTTGGACAGTGAATAGTGACATAAAGTGAAGTGTGCAGCTTAATCTGGGACGGAAGGAAGGAGTAACTGAAATCGTCCAAATACAAATAAAAATAGGTGGAGAGTGCCACACAAAAGTATGTGTAGAAATAGACTTAGCAACATTTGCCACACAATGGGATAAATGATTCTCTTGTCAAGGTACGTAAATAAGTCGATGAATGGTAAGCAAGAAGTGTATATCCTAATTAAGGTCTTGCACGTCAATTGCAACTTCAACTTCAGCATCCTTCTTGCCATGCGAGTAACATTAAGTGAATCCCCAACCAGTATTGCAGCAGAAAAACTGAGCTAGACAGTAGCGGTAATTGTGTCGCGCAAAGACAACGCCTCATCTTGTGGAGGAGATCGTACGCATGAACGTCGATAAGCTTGTGTTTGGAATTTGAGGAAGGAGGTGGAAACATCTCTGAGCGACATGAAGGCTGAGATGTACGAGAGTTTCACTGACAATGGAAACAAACTGGAAGCGTTGATGGGGATTTTGCCGAAGATGCGTAAGGAAAAGGAGAAAGTGACGAAGGCGAAAGGCACCAGTATGAACTCCGGACATAATCGATTGGAGCAGGAAAATCAGCTAAATTTTGAAGGGCACGCTACAAGAGGTAACATTCCTATCATTCATAACCCTAGAGCTATGAATAATAAAGATTTGAGAAATAAGATAAGTCTGAGTTCTGGTAACAATCAACCTAAGATTGAACTATTTGTATTTTCTGGGGGAAAACTGGGAGAATGGTTGAGGAAATGTGGCAAGTTCTTTAACTATTACAGAATTTATGATCCACAACATTTAGAAGCTATTGAAATTTACTTAGAGGGAAGGGCGGAAACTTGGTATCAGAATGAGAAAATGATTATAAGAATGAATAATTAGGCTGAATTTTGTGATGCAGTATTGAAACGTTTTTCAAAAACTGGGGGTAGGGATGAAATAGAGGAGTTCAACAAATTTTATCAATCGGGAACCGTGAAGGAATATCATGAACTCTTTGAAGGGTTGAGATTTAAGATTGTTGGACGGCACCATTATTTATCTGAAAAATATTTTATATCGAGCTTTGTTAGTGGATTGAAGGAAGAGCTTAAGCCTATGATTAAGCTTTTCAAACCTGAATCTATGCATGATATGATTGAAGTAGCTTATCTTCAAGAAATGAATTTAGAGGTTCAGAATAGGAGAAACGGAGGGGGTGGTTTAGCATGTATGAATCTGGGTAACAATAGATCTGTTCAGGATAGATCTGGGTAACAATAGATCTGGGAAACATGATAATCAGGTTAATCCAGGTTGGAAAACTGGTACAACTGATAAGAATTGGGATAGGAATGCAAGGAATGACAGGTTCAAATGGATATCACCACAGGAATTGCAATTCAGGAAGGAGCATGATATATGTTATAAATGTGGAGACAAATTTGCTCCTGGACATCGTTGGAAATTCAAACAAATCAATCACATTTCTGGATGTGAGATGCTGCAGCCAGGTGAGATTTTGGTTGAAGAACAGGAATATCTAAATATGGAAGAGGAAAATGAGCCTTAATTGATTTCATTAAACACTATTGGTAGAGATGTTAGTTCCGTGATTAACACATTGACATTGTTGGTCATATTCGAGGGGTGGAAGTGAAGATTTTATTAGATACTGGTTATACAGATTCTTTCATCGATCTTGTTGTAGTAAGAATTGTGGGATTAAGAAGGGTGAGAACTAGACCTTTCCTAATCACCGTGGCTGATGATGGTAAAGTATATGGTACTTGTTTGTGTCTAAGGTTTTTTGTAGAATTAAGCATAATGAATTCATATTTGATATGAAAATAATGAATTTGGGAGTGTTTGATATTATTCTTGGGGTTGACTGGATGAAGAGTTCTAGCCCTATTACTTTCGACTTTAATACCCAGAATGTTTCATTCTTTAGCAAAGGTTACCAATCGATGATGCATGGTTCTACAAATCTTGAGGATGTGACTTTGGTGAAGCATGCAAGAGATTAAACATTCATAGAAGAGGAGGATCAACAACTCAGAAACACTAACTATCAGAAGCTAGGAAAATGAATTGATCAGCAGAAGTACAGGAAAGTGAAGTCTGAATAGAATGTCAAAAAGAGAAGGCTGTATATAATGGGAAATGAAGGATGGGTTGAAGGGGATAAGAAATATTTCTTTGGAGCATCAGTTTCAGGAGGGGAGAGGAAGTGAAATCAAGGAGTTAGCAGTACCAACACTCATTAAACAGGTTTTGATTTCCTTCAGTGATGTGTTTGTCTACCTCCTGAGAGAAACATTAATCATCATATCCATTTGAAACCTAATTCTCATCCGTTTAAAATCAAACCTTATAGGTACCCCTGTGATTATAAGGCGGAGATCGAGAAACAAGTGAAGGAACTTTTGGAGAATAATGTGATTCAATGTAGCAACAATCCATTTTCTTTTCCAGTGGTGTTGGTTAAGAAAAAAAACTCAACATGGCGGATGTGCATAGATTATAGGAAACTCAATGAACTCACTGTGAATGATTGTTTCCCAATACCCATAATTGGTGAGTTAAGACGAGTTGAATGGATATAAATATTTCTCCAAGCTTAATTTACGAGCAGGTTACCATCGGATTAGAATGAAGAAAGATGATGTAGTTAAAATAGCTTTTCAAACTCACCACGGTCATTTCGAGATCATTATTATGCTGTTTGGTTTGACTAACGCTCCAGCCACTTTTCAGGGCTTAATGAATCAGATTTTCAGCAATTTTCTCAGGAAATATGTTTTGGTTTTCTTTGACGACATATTAGTATATAGCAAAAATCTTGAGGATCATTATGAGCATTTGAAATCAGTGTTGGGTACCTTACAAGTGACAACATCACAAACTTTATGCCAAATTATCAAATGTGTGTTTGTTGTGGAACGGATTGAGTACTTGGCCCATGTTATATCAGAAAAAGGAGTGGAAATGGATAGTAGCAAGATTGAGTTTACTAGAATGGGCAGTCCCTAAAAACATAAAAGAACTACGAGGATTCCGGGGATTAACGGGGTATTATAGATAATTTATTTCACAGTGTGGCATCATTGTTAGGCTACTTCATAATTTACTCAAAAAAGATGCTTTTGTGTGGAATGAAGAAGCAACCGAAGCGTTCCAAAAACTCAAAGAAAGGATGACTACTATGCAGTATTAAGGATGCCTAGTTTCTTAGAAGCTTTTGTCATAGATGCAAGAGCAGAGACCAATCACATTTTTAAGTAAAGCTTTTTGCCCAAGAAATATGGGACTTTCAATGTATAAAAATGAGTTGTTAGCGCTGGTTATGGTTGTGGATAAGTGGCGACATTATTTGATTGGCAATCATTTTATTATTCAAACTGATAATAGAAGCCTAAAATACTTGCTTGATCAGAAGTTGACCAATGCATTGCAACATAAGTGGGTAACAAAATTGCTTGGGATGGATTTCAAAATACCGTTTAAGCTTAGAAGCACTAATAGGGTAACTGATGCGTTATCACGAAGATCTCATGTAGAAGAGGATATGGAATCATTGAGTAAGCTGGAAGTTAATGCTCAGATGCAACATCGGGTTGCCAAGCAGCAAATTGAGAGTATGTTGGTTCATAATCAAGAAATGAGTTAGGAAAATATGATGGATAAGGGAGGGGTTAATGCTGCAATACAAAAATCTAAGGGTCACGCGGGATCGACTTCAATAAAATTGTTGACTAGTGATGAATTGTTCAGGTTTTTGCCAGAATACATTCTCTCTGATGAAGCTATCAACATATGGTACTACTACTCAAGATTTTCTACCTATATATGATATTATAGGAGAACCTGGTGATACAAGTATTGTGTCAGAGTTATATCATTTGAAAAAGGAGACTGCAAACGAGAAAAAATGGATTTGGGGCATACATTCTGTGAACATGTTATCAGCAATAGGAACATGACTTCATTGGTACCATTGTGGATTAATCAAATTGAAGAGATTTACATCGGTGGTGAAGAGTTACAGGGGATAATTGCTGGTATTGAGTGGGAATGAAAATAGCACGTATTTTAAAGTATGGAAATAAGATAATGGTAGGGGCAGCAACCCAGATTAGGAAGGAGATAATGCAGTGTATGCATTCTTCTGCAGTGGGGGGTCACTCAGGCCAAACTACAACTATAAAGCGGGGTTTAGCTCATTTTCATTGGCCATGTGTGAAGGATGATATCATTTCTTTTAGAAGGAATTGTGATACATGCCTTAGAAACAAAGTTGAGCACTGTCTTTCTCCTGGTTTATTACAACTTATTCCTGTACCAATTCGGCTTTGGACACAAATCTGTACGGATTTCATTGAGAAATTGCCTTTATCTGGAAACAAGGATACCATTTTGGTGGTAATAGATAGATTTACAAAGTATGGACATTTTTTTGGCTTTATCTCATCCGTTTTCAGCTACACAAGTGGCCAAATTATCTCACTCCGAGATTTGTAAGCTACATGGTATTCCAACGTCTATAATTTCTGATAGGGACAAGTTATTCACGAGTAATTTCTGGAAGGAGCTTATGTCTCTTACGAGAATGCAGTTGAAGTTTAGCTCAGCTTATTACCCACAATCCGATGGGCAAACTGAAAGATTGAATCAGGTTTTGGGAGGCTATCTGCGATGTTTTTGTGGAGATAAACCAGGAACTTGGACATAATGGTTGTGTGCAGCAGAATGGTGGTACAACACCTCTTATCACTCTGGCCTTCAGATGACTCCTCACGAAGCGTTGTACGGTGTGAAACCTTTACCCTTGTCTTCAGGGACATTCATGGTGCAATAATTCATGTTGTTGCTGATATGTTACAACAAAGAGCATTTACAACATGCTCAAGTGAGAATGAAGTAGTTTGCTGATGTTAGAAGATCCGAAAGAATTCTGCAAGCTGGAGATTTGGTTTTGTTGAAACTACAGAAGTACAGACCGAGTTCTGTGGCTTTAAGGGAAAGTACCAAACTGGCTACGAAATATTTTGGACCATACAGAGTGATTCAGATGATAGGGGAGGTTGCACAAAAATTATAATTACCTAAACACAAGTCGAGTTCATCCCGTGTTTCATGTTTCTTTGTTGAAGAAATATGTAGGGACTCTGCCTGTCCAAGGAACTAAGATACCTGATGAAGATTATGATGAACTATGGGTTCTGGAACCATTCAAGGTGTTGCAAAGAAGAATTCAGCAAAGGGTTTTGAGTGAATAATTCAATGGCTTATCCAATGGAAAATTTTGGCTACTGTTCATGGGAGGATGCCACAGTAATCAAAAACCAATTCCCTCATTTCCAACCTTGAGGTCAAGCTCAGTTTCAGGGGAGTGATTTGTTATGATCCTTAAGGTTAGTAGGGTCTCCTTACATCAATTTGGTAAGCCTACAGCAAAATTCTGGAAGAATGCCCAAGCTTAACACCAAGGCGTAGCAGGTGAGCTCATAATGGATTCGGTTAGAGAACTCATCAATCAAGCAGTTGCCAATCGATGCCGCTAGGTGTATATATATAAACTGTAGGTGAGAGTAGAGATGTTTATTGTTGAGATCATTGATCATTTTTGTGAACTTGAGTTGTAATATTCAGCTTCCTCTTTCTCATCTAACTCTGTATTCGTTTGCAAATTTACTTTGAAATCATTGATCGTGACATAATACTGTGCAAACGCGGATTCAAACCCGAATCATCAAGCTAAATTAGAATTCACCCCACGGTTTTGTGCAGCCATCTTCTATGATGGCGCAACCATCTCCCATGACCAGTGATTTTAAGTCGATGCAGTGAACCTAGTCATGATTCAGTGCCTCCATCACCAGCGAACCAGATGGTGTCAGTGCCACCGTCTCTAAAAACCCAAAATATGACGATTGGATCTAAAAACCAAGAAACACGACCCATTGGAGCGGAAAATTTGAAAACCAAAAAACATGTTTGAAACTGGAGCCAATGAAGTTCAGAATGCAGGTATGGAAAAGGGGCAGATGTCGGTGGTGATAGAGAACCAACTAATATGTGACATATTCCCATTTTTCAAATATGTGTATTGCAGTCCATGAACTTTATCGTCTTTTAAATTTAACCCTAAAATAAAAATTAAGAGTTAAGTGACCTGACTTTAGGTTTGAAGTGTCAATACTACCCCTCAATCTCATAAAGTGAAAAAATAACCTTGGCTCCACTGAGTTTTTAGTCAACCTTCTGATGGGCGGATTCTGTCAAAAAGATCACTTTGCCCTTGGAAAAAAATAATAAAATCAAACTAGAATTTTTTACCCTTCGATTATTTCCTTTAAACCCTTGCCCTCGGCGTTGGTGTTATATCGGCGGTGGGGGGAGAACTAACTGGAAGGGGAGGAGCGTCGTGGTATCAGAGAAGAGGAGGCAGCAGCGAGGGAGGAGGGAAGAGGGTCGGGTTAGGCAGAGCTCCATCATCAGCATAGTATGACACTATGGCTTATATGCATAAATGGATAGTGAAACAAAAGAAGAAGTGCATAGGAACGAATAATCGAGGCATTGAAGTTGAACCATCTCTTTCATTTAGCTGTTTTTAAGATGGCACCCTTTTCTGCTGCTTCCCCTTCTTCCTAGAGTTTCACTATTCGGTGCTGTTTCTCAATTGCTCGCGCCGGCCGACCACGCAGAGCCTCTTCTTCCACTTCCACCTCTGACACCGACGCCATTGGCGCCATCCGCATCTATAGTAAGGCATTCCCTTCAAAACCTTAGATTCTCGCTTCTATTGCTTGAAATTCACAATAAAGGTGCTAACTTTATGTTGCAATCGTTTTGTTGTTTGCGAATCACTGATTCTTTGATTGTCCGGCAGGTCCAGGAGTTGAGGGACGCAGAAAATTTCTTCTTGAGAATGTGGGTTCTGAGATGCAATCGGCGATGAGAGCGGTGGCATTAGTGGTGGTATGTTTAAGTGGCGGCGGAGATGTGGCAGACGGACGGGGTACTGTGGGGTGGATTGTGAAAAAAAAAAGAAACGGGTGCATAATGGGTATCAAAATTTTAGCTTTGGGCTAAGGAGTATTTTGGTCATTTCAGTTTCTAGTCAATGCCTGAATTTCTTGGGTCAATGCCAGAATTAGGGAATTCGGTTATATTGGCACAATTTGACTAATAGTTAAGGTTAGATTAACACAATTGATAATAAGTTAAGGTTAAATTGGCATTTTCTCATATAGCAAGGTTATATTGGCTCTTTCAAACAAAAGTTATGATTAAAAATGTATTTTACCCTAAAATTAATTATGCTTTGACCCTCAAATTCGAGAAACTTCTATTTTATAATCTACTTTTTATTGCCTCTAGTTTTACTATACAAACAAATGACTTCTCACGAGACAAAATCAAAACCGAATTTGAACAAATATAGTAGGGATAAGTGTCAATATAACCCTACCTACTTGAGTAAGTGCCAATATAACCCCGTGATAATTTTTAGTGCAAAAATAACTCTAACTAGTTAATGGAAGTGTCAATGTAACCCTCATACCCCATTTCCAACATTGACCTCAATTTTTCGGCATTCTCTATGTAAATTGACCAAAATACCCTTTGGGCTTACTCTGAAATTAGGCGGGCGGTTTTACCCTCATAGTTCACCGGACCACCGTTGGACCACCACTGGACCTCCATCGGACCACCGCCGGATCACCGCCGTAACAGGTAGGGTTATATCAGAACATTATGAAATCTTATTGGGTTATATCAGCACATTCCTAATGTTTATAGGCTTATATCAGCACATATTATAAATATTAATTGTGTGGTACTCGGCTGGCCTTAACGAGCGACTACATCATCATATACACCATTATAACATCATAACAATATCTTATACAACATAAAATTTGACATGACACCATCATTAATATTAAACATCATTATCATATATCATAGCCTCATTTCAAAACTTATCAACATTAAAAACCTAGGTCGAAGAACACAACAAAATAACAATCACACACAACACCAAAGGTCATTCAATCATCAATCCAAACTCAACACAACAAAATAAATAAAATATCATTAAAACCCTTATATTCTATAGTATGTGCTGATATGACCCTACATTTTTTACTATTGTGCTGATATAACCCTATACATTTTAGGAATGTGTTAATTTAACCCTACCAGTTTTCATAATGTGCTGATATAACCCTACCCAATACAGCAGCGGTTCGGCGATATTAGAGTATTGATGAGTCCAAGGGTAATAACGTCATATCTTTTTTTAGTATTATACAATTTTTTCAGATGGGCAAATATGTAATTTTATAAAATTTTGTCTAAAAGTTGCTGGTGAGGGTTATATTGACACTTATGTCAACTAGGTAGGGTTATAAAATCATTTTTTTCAATATAGTATTATTAAAAGTACACTATGCTTCCTCTGTTTTATTCGATGTTGCGCATTTTCTTTTTCTCGTTGTTTTTATGGATTTGACACACTTTCCTTTTATGGTAAGATTTCTTCAATTTCTTCCACTTATCCTACTTTCTTTTGTTTCTAAATTGAATTTCATCTACTCATTTCATTCACCTAAATTTAAACACATAAAATTATAGTGTTAAATCTAACAAAACAGAGGTAGTATAACAAGTTAGAAAAAACATCACATCACTATTTGAAATCATGTGGATTTACAGACCCAATCATTAACATTCACCAAATATTTTGCTGTGTCGTGGTCATTATCAAATTTTCAGCACTCTTGATTTTATCTGTTATAATACGCATTTTAAGAGTAGAAAGGGAAAGCACAACAATAGGCCACATGGGAGTAGAGGAGAGCCATAAATCGAAAGAAAACGATGGCTACTATTGGCTACCAATATTATGCATGGCGCCATATACTGTGCAGAACAAACCAAATCAAAGGAACTGCTCCCTGTATCCTCCCCTGTTCCGGGCATGGAATAGATGAAATAAATTAAAAAATGAATCTTTGTTCAAGAATGAAATCTTATTGGAACTATCCATATCCGGTTCATCCTTCGGAACCATATCACACCCCGGATCTGATGAAGAAAGTCAAATTTGATCATTAAATTTTATAATTATATCTGTAAACCTATTATCATATTATATGTTGTTGAATTCATCGTAACGTATATTTTTAAGTTATTATTTTTTCAGAATTTTTTTACACATATAAATAGAAATATTAATATTTAAAATTTGAAAAAAGTTAACTGCCAAAAGTCAAATTAAGTAAAATGAAGTGGACAGAGGGAGTAGGATCTATTTCTAATCATATTACTCCCTCCGTCCCAACAGATTCTGCACACTTTTCTTTTTGAACTGTCCCACACCATTCTGCACACCCCTATCCTCCAGGCCATCGAAATCTCTACTTCTTCGCTTCCACGTTTGGCTGTGTCGCTCCTCTTTTGTTTCACAAGGCTACCTCCTCCCAGGGCACCAATCCACATGTAAACAAACTGGAAGAAGTTCATTAGAGAACACACTTGGAAGAGTTTTGGCGGCTCAGGCTCTCACCGGGGTGGGGGGTTGAAATAATAGTGGTGGAAGATAGGTGGAATAGGGGGTGGTTTGGCCTGGTATTGCTGGCAGTGGGTGGTGGTGTTAGGAGTGTTGAAGAACATGGCTGATTAGTGTCGAGGGCAGACATGGAGAATAGAGGTTGAGAAGAAGGGATGTTTAGTCATTTCACAAAAAAAAAAATCTGCTGGGACAGAGAGAGTTATCATGGACTAAATTATTTTTGTAGTCCCCTACAAAGTATCTTATACCATGTTTTGGTCCCCGTTTACAAATCAACCCTTAGACAGTACCAAAAAAATTCAAAACGATTTGTTTGGTCCCCAAAGGTGGTTTTTAGGGTATAATGGTCATTTTACATATTTTGACCAATTTTACTGTTGACTTTCCCTGAAAACCACCTTTGGGGACCAAACAAATCGTTCAGAATTTGTTTGGTACTGTCTGATGGTTGATTTGCAAACAGTGACCAAAATATGGTATAAGATACTTCGTAGGGGACTAAAAAAATAATTTAGTCTCATATTTGTATCATTATTTACGCAAAGATACTAAGATTATATACATTTAACCGCCAGAGGTTTCTGCACGACTTATGAAAATACCGTCTTTCAAGAGATTGACTCATTTTTAAAACACGGAAAATGACTTTAATCAAATTAAAACCAGTAAAGACGCGTTAACAACACGTTCATACACCATTTATTCACGATAACTCAACGCCACTCCTTCATGTTTAGCTATGAATCTATCACTACTAAACATGAAAACATTTCGATATAATTCAACCCAAACTGGATATAAGACTCACTTCGCTTTTGAACGAGGCAATCCATTCAACGATATAAGTGGAGAGTGGAAAGGTCCGTGAAATTCTCTGCTGCTCACCGTATTCGCGTTTTAACCAAGATCACACTTTCAAGTAAAATATGAATACAGTCTCACATGAGATAACCAACTAATGCTCAATTACTCTCCCACATTACACACATTGAATATATCCTCGCCAATAATATTTCCTAAAGAAATTGTAGAATATCACTAACAATCAACCATACATGCTCAATAAGGATCACATTATAAAACTTTCCTTTGTACTCCCTCCATCCCAGCTATTTCTACAAATTTTAACTTTTTTAGATTGATCAGAACTATTTTTGACCATTAATATCTTTAATTATGCATATTTAAAAATGATGAAAAATACTATTATAAAAGGGAAAGTCTCAGGAAAGGCAGCCTTTCCATAAGCTTATGGACAGTTCTCAGGGACATTTGCCTTAAATATTGTAATTTTTTATAAAATTTAAATATTGCATTTTATAAGTTAAAACAAGTAATAATATGTATTTGAATGTGAAAATAAAAAAATATATGATATAAAAAAATATTTTCAAAAATTTTAAATTTTGTATGTAATTTAAGAAATGCAATGTATAAGGTAAGAAATAAGTGGCCTGTCCATGGACAGACCGCCTGTCAGGAGACCCACTCATTATAAAAATAGATGTTAACATTATTCTAATGATATGACATAATGATAATATATTATCCTATGCATTACTTGAAATTTACTTTTTTTAAGTAACAAAGTTTAACTAAATGAATAGTGATAAGTGCAAACACGGCTGAGATAGAGGGAGTATAAAATAGTAGATCCTCTATGTATGAACTGTTTTTCCCACAACACCAATTGAATGGTGAAACATGCAAATGAGCACCCCTAACTCCCCCTTTACACTTCATGCCATGGTATAATCTAAAAGCAGGACTGAGATGGTCCCTCGTGCCACTCACTCAAAAACAAGAAGAATATCAGAATATCCTGATCTCCACCACCTTTATTCTGCACCAACCGCACCACCTAAGCCTAAACTATGATTGCAAAACACACAACAGCTCTCCATCAAATGGTGTATGATGCTCCCCTTCTGAATCCTAAGCCTCCTGCTCTCCTTATTCCATAGATGCACTGCAAAACTCTGCCTCATGATCTTCTTCAGCTTAGCAGCATTCAATGGAGCTTTGAAGAGGCTCCCAACTCTGCTCCAATCCACAGGGTAGAATGCCCAAGGAGGGAGGACTGTGAAGTTGTAACCTGGCCTTAAACTCACCCGAGAAACTACCCTTGAGACAAGATAGGGGCCATTGTGGCCCCACTTGTTGCCATCAAAAGTGAGTGCAAATTCCTCAATGAACTTGTAGAGCAAGGGGTGGCCTTTGTCAAAGATCATCACAGCATTGTTCAGCCTGCTCCACTTTCTTGTCTCAGCATTGATGGTCTGAGCTCCAATGGCATTCTTGAAGCTGTGAAAACTCTTTAAAAGTATGACATCAGTGTCTATGTATATCCCTCCAAATTTGTATAAAAGGCCCAGCCTGAGTAAATTGGAGAGATTCTGCCCTAATGAGACCTCTCCTGTGTCCACATTCCCTCTTGTTAGCTTACCGAGCCATGTTTGTGCAGAAGTGTTCTTGAACAAGTAGAAGAAATCAGGGGAAATGGCGGTTATTCTGAATCCCTTTTCGACGAAAGGGCTGAGAATCTCGAACCCTTCCGCAGAATCCATGGAATTCGATACGATGATCAAGCAGGCATCTGGATGGGATTTGAAGAGGCTTTGAATGGAGAGAATCTCCCTCCCACCTAAGAGCTTTGATGCAGATATCCATGTCATGAAAAACCTAAACTTGCAAGTGGAATTGTATGAAGAAGAAGAAGAGTGGAAAAAATCCTTCACTTTTTTTGAGAACTGCTTGTTTTCCCTCTCAACTTCACAGCCGAGAATCCTGCTTAAAGCCCTTCTGGAATGCCTTTTCTTGACTTGAACGCTGTCTTTGGACAAAAGGGTCCTCTTTTCTGCATCTGGGCCCTCTTCTTTCACAGAGTACATCACCGGGGACGACACTTTTCTTGGTTTTCCGGCGGCGTTCTCCGGCGAGAAGCCGGCGGGAACAGGCAGTGGTTTGGCCGGGAAAGGGACATGAATGGTGAAGATGTTGACACTGCTGTGTGCTAAGAGGACAATCAGGAGGAGGTACAGAAGAAGCCGAGAGAGCTTGAGCTTGGAAGTGGTGCCATTCTTGGAGAGCTCCATTAATGGCGTTTGGAGGCTTTCATGAATTCATAAACTGGTTTGTTTTTGGACTGGAATTTTGGCGGGCGCGGCAAAACTTTGGTGCGCGGAGATTAAGGAAACCTTTGTTCTTGGGTTTTGTGCAGAGGTGAATGGAATTGTTTAGCTGGAACTTGGGAAGAGGAGTTGTGATTAAGGTGCAAGAGGAATCAGGAAAGTGGTTGGGTTTGGAGTGTTGGGAGTAAAACAAGGAAAGTGTGCAAATTTATTTACAATTGGCAGGTAGAAGTTGGCTATAGCGTGAATAGTAAAAGTTGTCATGGGTCTTTCAAGGGTTCTTAATATTTTGTTTATAAATTAAACATTTCTTCTAATGTTTGATAAATTCTTAAAAGATTACTTATTTTCAAAGTCGTACGTGAAAGCGGTTCTTCTCCTAATTTTAAAGTAAATCACCTATCCCAAATATATTCTCATTGTTGACATGGAATTATTTTATTATCTTATAGTTGATATAGTTCAATCAAACTCACTTCAATTCATTTGTTAATAGTATAAAAATTTTGAGTCCGTCTCTTGAAAAATAGTATTTCTATAAGCATGGAAAGACCAATGTTTAATGTGCAAATGAGAATAAATGAAGATAAAATTTTCGGGTTACATAAATCGGGTTATAAACTTTTTAACTATTACATGTTGCATAATAAATTTTTAATATTGCAACTAAGATTTTTTACCTTTTATTATTCTAATCAAACTGCATTTTCCCATAAGTCTATGGGAAGACGGTCTTTCCCAAGACTTTGCCTTAAATTTATCGAATCCAATTTAATTATTCCCTGTCTCATTTCAAGCTGCAATTTAACTATTCATTAAGTCAAAACTTGTTAACTTTGACAATAAAATTGAATTAATGTATAACTATAAATACTATTGAGTGATACTTTGTTGGATTCGTTGTAACATGTATTTTCAAAATATCAACTTCTTACAATTTTTAATTATCCTTAATAAAATATATTAAGGATCAAACTTATTTTGAGTCAACGGCTGAAAAATGACATGTCCAGCTTGAATTGAGACAAGGGAATTACTTGAAAAATGAAATTACTATAATATGTGTTTCTGAATTGAAATCGATAAAGTACATAAGAAACACTTTTAAATTTCACATTGTCAATTTTAACAAAAAAATTATATGAGCATCAATTTTCAAATATCGTCATTCCATAGGTTAAATTAGAACGGTAGAAAGGTAAAATATATTAGTTGGAATATTAAAAAATTATTATGCAACGGGAAGTAGTTATAAGTTTATGATTCGATTAATGCAATTCAAAAATTGAGTGGGTCTCTTGACAAACAGCATGTCCATAACCTTATGGTTAAATCACTTATTTTTTATCTTATTCACTGCATTTAGTATTAAATTACATACTATTTTTTTTATAAAAAATATTATTCTATATTATATATTGTTATATTTTCGCATTCACATATATATATTACTTGTTTTAACTTCAAAAATACAATATTCAAATTTGATAAAAAAATTACAACATTTAAGGTAAAAACCATAATGGACTATCCATAAAATTAAGGAAGGACCGTCTTTCCCGAGACCATAAAATTAAGGAAGGACCGTCTTTCCCGAGACTTTCTCCCAAAAAATTTATTTTAATTTCTTCTAATTTGCAGTTTAAGTCTTTATTTTTTTTATAATTTATTAAAATACCAACTTTCAAGAGACGAACTCATTCTCAATAACGAAGAAATTAATATAAAAAAAATTTACGGATTCACGTTTCAATAGTAGGCGAAAACTGAAATCAAGTAAGAAAGTACTCCTTTTTAAAAACTGATCAACAATTATAACTTAATAAAAAGTGCTTCGTATTAAGGAAAATGCACGTGAAGAGATGTTCTAAAGATATTGCCTGTAAAAATGCGGGCGTTTGGATTCACAACTTTGGATGGTTGAATTAAAGCGCTCCCATTGAATGCCACCATGGGTCATATCATATGGCATGCAATTTGACCCACAGGCATATGCCATAAAGTTTCTGTGATGAACAATTAGAACAACAGAGCCACAGCATGATAGCTGATAAAGATTAAGAGTGCCTTCTAGCTGGTAGAAGAAACATTGGATGAGCGCTGCTTCATAGATGAAGAAATGAAATTTTTTATGTTAATCTTCTATTTCTGTAAACATAATCAGTGGTAAACAATAGGGATTAGCTCTTTTTAGGGGTGCCAAAATAGATCCGCAACATGTGGTTTAAACGGTTAGTCTATTTTTAAATCAGGCGTGTATGAAAAAAATGAGTAATCGGTTAAATGAGAATAGGTCAAATGAGTAATTGAAAAATATGGGTTGGGCGGGTTGAGTTTGTGTGTTGACAACATGTTTACACATATGTGTTGCTATATAAATTCATATGAGTTGAAACCCGCGGGCTTACCTGTATGGTTGGTATATAAATCCATAAGATATGAGTTGAAACCATGGCCGACACTAACACTTTAGAGACCTGAAACAAATTAGAAAATGGGGCTTCACGTATAATATTTGGGGTGTGTAATATTTGTAAAATGGGGTCTCACATAGGAAGAAAAGAAAATTATTGTGTCAATTAATTAGAACAATAAATATTCACATTTGTTTTCTACGAGTCTGTCTCTTGAAAGACGGCGTTTCCATAAGTCATGGAAAAACCAATGTTTAAAGTGCAAATCAGAAGAAATGAAGATAAAATTTTTGGGTTGCATGAATCGGGTTATAAACTTTATAATTACTGCACGTTGCATAATAAATTTTTTATATTGCAAGTAAGACCTTTTACCTTTTATTATTTCCATAAGTCTAAGAAAATTTGGTCTTTCCCAAGACTTTGCCTTTTTCTACATATATAATAAAAAAGGGTAATATACAAATATAACCCTATATGTTGGAGAAAGTGCAGATATAACCCTGAGTTATTTTTTAGTGCAAATATATCTCTGCATATTATACATAAGTGCAAATATAACTCTAAAGCCATTATTCCAGCCATTGATCGATCGAAAATGACCAAAATGCCTTTCTAACCTAATGCAAAATTTTAAAAGACAGAAATGCCCCTATAGTCCTCTGAAACCACCACTGCCTCATCTGCCCTCTGAAACCACCGCCACCGGAAAATGCCACCATCGTCGCCTCCTCTGCTCCCAATCTTCTAAAACCACCACTTCGTTTTCTTTTCTCCTCCCACCTGCAACCCTAGCCAAATCTCCTCTGTCGTCGCCTGAACCCTAGCCACACAAATCGGTTCTCCTCACCACTATCATTTTTCTCCACCGTCGATTCGCGTTCTTCTCCGACTACCGCGCCATTCTTCTCCACCTCCGCCACCAGCCGCCACCATTTCCAGCGCCTCTCAGCCAAGCACCGGAAAATCGATGAAAGTGCAGAGCATTTGGTGATTGAAGTTACTGAAAATGGAAATTAGAAAATGGGCATGGGCAAAACAATTTAAAAGCTTTTCAATTTTTTAAATTTTTTACAGAGTGGCAAAATAGTCTTTTCACCCGATTCTGGTCTAAATCGACCGGAAAAGGTTTAATTTGCACATAACCTCAATATCTAGGGTTATATTTGCACATTCAATTATCGCAGGGTTATATCTGCATTTTCGCTAATTATATAGTGTTATATATACACTTTGCTCTAATATTTTTTTAAAAAAAATGAAGCTCCTATATAATTATTAAATTTGGGGCATGAGGCAAAATTTTCACTTGTCTCGTGCTTGAGCCTGGTCTAGAAGAAACCCACGGGTTTTACCAGTATGGGTTGTTAGATAAACCTATATGAGTTCATATATGGGTTGAAACCATCAAGTTTATTCATATGACGACGATATTGTCGACGTCGCCAACTGGGTACCTCTTGTAGGCGTGCATCCCCTTCCACTCCCATCCCAATTCCTGCAACTCGCTGCATGATTTAGGAATATATTCGCCAATCTTCACCGCGCTAAGAGTCGTTCTTCAGCATGCCCGGCGCATTAACGGCAGGATGTCTGAAACAACAACCGCTCCCATGGGCCGAAGAACGTTATGCTTAAGGGTGGACAAAACATCTGAAAACTGAAAACCGAATCGAAAGCCGATTCTCCGAATATTGAATGAACCAAACCAAATTTAATATTCAAATATTTGAACAGATTAAATCGAATTGTGAATATGGTTTATGATTTGGTTTTTGGATTCTACACACAAACCAAAAACCGAATTACAAATATTAAATAAATTAAATATATGCTAATAAAATATAAAATGTTATTAATTTTACACTAATACTTTAAAATGAAGAAAATTAAGGGGCATCTTAAGAACATTTAACTAACTTAGCCTAATTGTATATCTTAATTTCTAATAGTTCTATTTAGTATTCCTTAAACTATTTGATTGAATAATTTGGCATTTTCATATGCATATATTGTGATTCATTATGCTTGGATTTTGACGGATTTTTTTATTTTTAATCCTCACAAATTTATGAGCTCATATTTTTTAGGTAGGAAATGTCATGTTTGTTCTTTCTAATTTTTTCCTGAGAGAATGCATTGATTATGATCGTATAATGTTTAGATAGTCAGTAGTTTACGTTTATTTATAGTATTTTCCCCCAATTTGGTTTATTCAAATATATTTGAATAAAAACCGAAACCGAAGAAACCAAATTTGAATAAATCAAATTTGATTTTACCAAATATAGTTCGGTTCTTCGTCTTGGCTTTGAAAAAGGTCCACCCGATTAAACCGAACTGAGTAAACCAAAACATTTGAAAACCAACCCGATGCCCACCCCTAGTTGTGGTTCCACAAGCTTTGTTGTACGCCTGATGTTATACTTTTGACATTTGAAGACGTCATTGTTGTATGCCCACCACGATTCCTTGTCACACCTCTGCCATTTCACTCCTTCGCCATGTTAATGCCGCCCCTGAAACTCGCTGGAGGGGGAGATAGAGAAAATGATGGCGGTGGAACGATTTGGGGGAGATAAAAAGATGAGGCGGATGAGTCAAATTGAGCAAAAGAAACGATTTTGAGAGACATAGAAGATGAAGATGGATGATTTTTTTAATAGAAGACGAATGCGTTGATTTGGGAAAGAGAATGAATTTAGGATTTTAGGGGATAAAATGAATATTTTACATTTAATTTAGCTTTTATTCTTTGTTAATTAAAAGGGTATTTTATTCTTGGGAAAAGTGCAAAAATAACCCTATAAAATTAAGAAAGTGCAGATATAACCTTGTATAATCTGAAAGTGCATAAATAACTATATATTTTGATCAAATTGTGCAATTTTACCTAATTTACACTATTCTGGCATTGACCAAACAAATTTAGGCATTGACCAAATGACAAATATATCCCTACTTTTAAAACAAAAAATTGAATGACAAATATACCCTTAAGTTCTCCTTCTTCATCTTCAACTCGGCTGCACCACCATATCTGCCACTTACCGCCACTGCGCTACCAGCTCCGCCGTCGTCCGCCACCAGCTCCGCCGCCAGCACGACATTTCTACACTACTTAACTTCACCGGAAAAACAACAGCAACAACACAAACTGAATCATACTTCACAATTGCACATCAATTTGCAGAATCTGAAAACCAGGAACAAAACTGATTTTTAAAATTTGAAAACGAGGAAAGAAAGCTGAGCACCGCCGCGCAGCCTCTGAGCACCGTTGTGTCGCCACCACTTATCCTTTCAACCCGAGCACCGATCAACGGTGCCGCCGCTCCTCCTCTCAACCCTAGCACCGCCGCTCCTCCTCCTCACCAGCTCTACCACCAGTCCCCATCCCATCAACCCCCATCGCCGCTCCACCGTGCCATCGACCACCACCGCTCCTCCTCATAGTCCGCCGCCTTAAACATCCTATCCTCACCAGCTCTGCCACCACCACCCCGTCCAATTGACCACCACCACTGCTCCCCCTATCCCCCGCCGCACCCTCAACCCTAGCTCTGCCGCACGGAAATGGATTAGAATGAAGTAGTGGATTAGCGGCGAAAATGGATTAGAAATGGAGTACGTAGAGAGAAATGAAGATGTAAATGGATTAGCAGCGAGAGAAATGGAGATGGAAAGGGTATCCAACAGTGAGAAAGGGAGAAGGAAAGGGTAAAGGTGTATTTTCATTTTTTATTTTCAAAATTTTAAACTCGGGGTATTATGGTCTTTTCATCAATTTCCATCCAAATTGACCGTCGACAATTTGGTCAACGATTTCCGGGGTTATTTTTGCACTTTCTTATTTTACAAGGTCATTTCTGCACTTTCACCCAAAACATAGGATTAAAAATGCTCTTCACTCTTTATTTTTTTACATAAAATCAACACATGGGCATATTGAACAATATTTTAGGCGATATCAAGGTTATATTGACATTAAAATAATAAGGGTTATTACCGGTACTTATGAAATAATTTAGGGTTACATAAGCAAAATTTTCTTTGGATCCGTCCCAGACTAAGTTGCACATTTTTCATTTTCGCCCGTCCCACCATAAGCTGCACACTTTCCAAATTTGGGTACATTACAAGAATGTTAGTAGCAAAAGGACATGACTAACCTCATTATTTGGGTTTAGGTGGCCCAAATTAGACCCTAATCTGTATTTCCCCACCTCATTTTTATCTCCAACGTAGCCTGCCCTCACAAAATATCCCCCCCCCCCTTCCTCAAATCTCTTTTAAAATCTTCTCACAATATTCTCTTCTGAATTTGATGATATTAGTCGGATCTACGATTCTCATTCTAAATTCACGACGACGGCGAACTTCTTAAGGGCAATGACGACTCTGAACTCCACAAAGGTGGTGACGACGAACTCTTCAAGGGCAACAATTACTCCACAAAGGCGATAAGGCAAAGACGGTGACGTCAAGAGACGATGGTGATGACGAGAGATGATGGTGACAATGTGATGATGGGAGGGACGCGGCGATGAGTAGGTGTGACGATGCAACGATGGGGGTGTGGACTATGAGACGACGACAACGTGGGAATGACATGGTGATGACGACAACGGGCGTGGACTGTGTCATTTAATGATGAAATTTAATGGGTAAACTTATTTTTTGTGATTAAATTGTTTGTGAATTTAAATCCGATGTTGTAAATTATGCATCAATGTGTTGGTTAGTGATGGTTATTGGTACTGGGGTGTTGCTTTTCCGGTGGTCGAGGGTTGTGTTGCTGTGTTGGGGATATGATAGAAGGGCAAAATGGTCCTTTTACAGGGTCTAAAATTTTTGATATTCTTTCTCCCTCCACAGCTTAGGCTTGAACAAAGGGAGCATTTTATTACTATATGTTACTGCACCTTTTTACTCAGCCACTTTAACCCAGATATCCTAACAATAACGCTACTCCCTCTGTCATAGCCCAAATTACTCCCCTACTTTATGACACTATTTTTCTATTAAAGTTTGACCGTATATTTAAATAATAGTAGATCTCCTGACAGGCGGCCTGTCCATAAGCTTTTGGATATGCCACTTATTTCTTACCTTATATACCGCATTTGTTAGATTACATATAAAATTTAAAAATTTGAAAATATTTTTTTATATCATGTATTTTTATATTTTCACCTTCAAATACATATTATTACTTGTTTTAACTTATAAAATACAATATTTAAATTTTATAAAAAATTACAACATTTAAAGTAAATGTCCTGAGAACTGTTAATAAGCTTATGGAAATGCCGCCAGACTTTCCCTTTAAATAAATATATGACACATAATATTATCGTATGTGATATTATTGGATTCGTCGTAACAAGTAGTTTCTAGTAGGTAACTTTTTATATGTCATTATTATACGTAGCTAAACATATTAACGGTCAAACATATGTCTCCAACCGTGTGTAATGGTTGGGCTATAATTTAGACTGGGCCGGAGGGAATATATTGTTTCATCTTACGAAAAACCAAGAATTAATCCGAGTTGAACACATTAGTGGATAGATTTCCTGATCAACTAGTCACATTCAGAAAACCATATCCATGAACTAGCAAAAAAATGTCGACCAAAATGGTTAACCTTACCAAGGCTGGTATAAAGTCGTGAGAAACAATATAACTGACAGTGAAAGTTAACAAAGATCAAACCCAACAAAAATATAGAATTTGACAGGCTAACAAAATCCCTCAGAAAAATATCAGATCCTTACATGTGAAATTAACCACAATTTAACATAAATCAGATGATGACAAACCAGCTCCAAAGAAACAACTGTACATGGTACCCAGTAAAGTGACACTAACAAAATTTTTGTCAGAAGTACATAAATAAATGCTCTATTACCAGAGCTGAATCAGATGGAAAGGCATGTCAAATTCAACTTCACTGGCCACTTCCAAACAGCATTGTAGCAGGGGATGCAAAGATAGAAGTCACAGCAGACCCATTCTTCGTTTGTAGTCGCTGACTGTCAAGGTTAGTGCGTGTCGCCTCCCATCATTTTCTGGAACCTTACACCCGATTGTCGCCTCTATCCTCTGTTTGCGAGCCATGAAACCTTCTTGCACTCGATACTTGTGAGAATCATCCAATGAAATTTCGATTTTAAACTCAGGCTGCTTGTCCAACTTGGTTCCTTGGTCAACAGGTGCAATTGTATCGGCCAAGTTGATGAGATCAGCCCCCGTTTTTGAAGCAGTTTTAGCCTCAATTCCTGCCTCAGCAGAAACTCCATTAGCTGCTGAAGCAGTAGTACTACCATCACCAGCTGTGGCAGCGGCTGCTTCCGCCCCATTAGTGTCTTTCAGATAGTAATTCCTTGACCTAGTCCATCTCCTAGAAAAGGGATCATATCCAGCTTCACCAGCCTTCGCATCAGTATTATTAGCACCTGATCCAGATGCATTCTTGAAATTCTCAGCCCTGTTCTTTTTGTTCATCTCTGCCAACCTCTTAGCCTTTTCGTCCATCTCCTGGGACACTCGGGTTGCCTCTAATTCTTTAAGTTTTAACTTGATCCTCTCAACCTCATGTTCATCATTCTTTTCCTTGGCAACTTCTATTGCTTTTCTTAAACGATCCTTCTCAGCAGCAACGTTCAATGGTCTCCATGTTGCAGATTTTTTGTCCTGCAACATCTGTTTCACAGTTTCAGCAGAGTAGACAAATGAATTTGTCTTCTGAATGGCCTCCTTCTTCTCCAATACCTCTTGCTTGCTTGGCATACGACCACCACTCCGTTCCAACTCCCTAACCCATTGGTCATACTCATCCCGAGTTGGTGGAGAGTCAGAAATCATGGCCATTTGCCACCTAGCAGCTGAACTCTCATTGCCCCAAACACAATTTAACCACTTGTATGTGGTTTTGTTATCAAGCTTGTACAGGCGATCAGGGTCTGAGGCATCAATATTACGGACAGAACAAAGTCTGTAAATGGGACCGGTTCTACTCTTCCCAATTCCAACCCTAACAAAGCAACCAACTATCAAATCATCAAAGAAAGGCTCCATCAACCACTTTGCCAGTTTAGACCTTCGAATGGTGATTTCCCTTATGTCCTCATAAGTAGGACATTTTGACTCAGTCTTCTCGTCATCACTATCACCAAGCCCACCATCAGAAGAGCCTTCCTCGTCACTTCCCGACACACTTCTAGTAGGGCTACTCATAATCGCTGCACTGAACGGCCTACGCTTGATAGGGGAATACCCCCGTCCTCCAGAGCCATCTCTAGCTGCATCCTTGAGTTTCTGATGAGCCTCTGGATCTTGCTGCCTCATCCGCTTAGCCCGTATCTCATTCAAAGCATCATCCTTGGCAGCTGTCCTGTCAGCAAACCTAGTGGATGAACGCATCCCACGAGAAAGAGACTGAGGGGGGCTAACTTTTCTTTTCTTCGCAAACTTCTCGTGCATTTCTCTATCACTCCTTGTGGTGGCACGATCCGCCAAAATCATTTCCCTGTCGAGCTCCGACATCTGCGCAAGCTTCTTCCTATCATCCTCATCCTTGTACAGATCACTCCCGACAGAATCATCATCACTGTCACGCTCGCGAAAACCATCTCCCCCATCACCTTCCTCATTACTACTACGGTCGTCATCCCTATCCGCCGGGTCCAACCTCTTCTTCAGCGGTACTTGCGACCCAGAAGGCTTCCTGCTCGAGTACCCACGGCCATCATCAGAATCATCGTCTTTAGAGTCGCTCCCATCATCAGAATACGAATACTTGCGTTTGTTTTTGGAGGGAGGAGACGACCGGCGGTTCCGCTCGCTCGTGTTGGTCCTCCCAGCTGCCTCCAGCAGCATATGTTCTAAATCTGCCATAGTCTGATCCCTGATAGAGATAAAATTAGTGCAAGATAAGGTTTTTACAACATTAAATTCCGCCAAAGAATAACTAGAAGACAACGGAGAAATCAAAACCCTAGATGCAAAAATCAGTCTTAATCTTCCTTCTTCCCGTTCACTCACCGCCAACGCCAAAATATATCAAAATATCGCAAAAAGTCTGGATGCAAACGTATGAACAACACTTCTCGATTAAAACATCCTATACGAAATCAGACACAACTCATTCAATACTAGTAATTACTTACGCGAAAATATGGGAGCCACAAATAGCCCTAACAACCACCCGAGAGAGCGCGACGGCGACAAATACCTAAGCGAAATCGCCAAACTTCAGATCGAATTAGAGGAATTGGGTTCCAGAGACTACCTTTTGGATTTGGGGTTTCGGTAATGAGCGAATGGGGAAAAGCGATTTTAAAAAGTTGACAGTTTTTACCAATTTTACATTGGGGGAGGTTTCACTAAGGGTGGTAAATCTATTACTTCTACTAATAAAAACAGCAACTGTTTTATTAAGTGGCACTCTCACGTCTTGTCATATAAGCTTATCATGTTAGTTTTTAAAGAAATTTTGAAAAGAAAACAATTCCATACCCTAATTTAGATAAATGTATCATTAAATTCACTATTGAAGGATTCCCTTTCAGGAAACTCATCACGTTATGGGAATAAAAACCTTTTCCATATAGGAAAAGTTATAAATGGTGTTATATTAGTTATAGGACTAGTTATAAATGATAATTTTTTCATAAATATTAGAATTCTTTTAGCATAAAATCTTTTACTCCCTCCGTCCCATACTTAACTGTACACTTACTATTTAACCATTAACGTTATCAAACTTTGATTACGTATGTGAATAGATGTATAAATAATAATAGAGTAGGTCTCTTAACCTGCGGCATGTCCATAAGCTTATTGACAGACCACTTATTTCTTACCTTTTTTTAAAATTAAATACCACCTTTGATGGTGGGGGGTTAGGCGGACCCCTACCTGTTTATTAAATAAAAGGTGAGTACACAGAAAATAGGGAGGCTTAATACCGTACCTCCAATTACTGTTTGAAACCGCTGTTCTTTGAAATCTATACATTGATCTAGTACTACCCTAAATAAACCAGCAGTGTCAGCATGAGAAAAAGTACATTCTGGAAAAATACATTACGAGCATGCTACTTAATTCTGATGTGCGGAGTGCCGATGGCATCAAGACTTACCATACCTGCCACTGGTGCGGGCATAACCGTGTTTGTATAAAACATGTTTACCTGTGTGTGGCTTGCCATCTTAGCGAGCGCGTCAGCGGCACCATTTGCTTCTCTGTAAATGTGCTGCATAGAGTAGGACAGACCTTGCAGTAAGTTCCAAATATCTCTTATGATTGGGAGCAGTCTCCATGGGATCTTGTGCTGGCGACAAATGATTTCGAGTAGAACTTGTGAGTCAGTTTCGATCTCAATTTCCGCAATTCCTCTTTCTCTTAAAACAGCAATGCCGTGCCGGAGAGCAGAAGCTTCAGCCTGCAAGGAAGACAGTGCAGCGATAGATTTCGAAATAGCAAAAATTACCTTACCCGTATGGTCCCTTAGAATGCACCCGATTCCAGCTGCTCCGTGGAGGAAGGAGCCATCAGTATTTTATTTGAATTTTGGGGGTAGCGTCCACTTTATGATACTGATGGATCTTTGTTTCACTTGTCTTACGGTCGTGAGTTTTGGGATAGGGTGCAGGATCCAAGTAAAATCTAGTTTGAAAGCTAGCAAAATATCATTCAGATGTAATAATATGCGCTTGAAGATGGTCATTAAGTTCGGCTTTTTGCCCTCAAGGTTGAACGTGCATCTAGCACACCACAGGTGCCAGTTCACTATACAAGGTAGGATCCATATGAGCTTTGTGAGCTGTGTATCAGAAGAGGAGTAAGTCCAGTAACAGAAAAATCGATCCCACAGCAGTTGGAAATGATTATTTGGTAAACCTAAGGAGCAGTTCAGGAGTATCCAAATTTGTTGGACCTTGATACAAGAGTTGAAGACATGGTGGATTGTTTCAGAATCGTTGAAACAAAAACTGCATCTCGAAGGAAGATGGAAATGAAAATCTTCAAGCACATCCAGAAAAGCTATCAGCCTATTTAATAGTTTCCAATTGAAAAGGCTGATCTTCCTTTGCAATAGGTTTGACCACAGGTGTGTGTAAGAAGGAATCCTCATTTTCCTTTCTCTGATCAGCTCATAAGCCGAGTGGACAGTGAACAGGCCGTCCTGTGTCGGTTTCCATATCAGGGAGTCTTCATATTCGGGAAATAAAAGGAATTCCTGGTTCAGATTTTGGAAAATTTGATCCGGGAGGGAGGGTCTGATTTGGTCCAAGTAGTAGTCTTTATTATGGAGGAAGTTTGCCACCGTTAAATTAGGAAAAGGAGTTGTTGAGGGGTTGAGTTGGTGGTCAGATAACATTCCCATAGATGACCAGTTGGAGTCCCAGAAAGACACTGTGCCTTTTCCAAGGTTAACTTGTGTGTGTTGTGAAGCTAATTTGTCCACTTCTTTGATTCTTTTCCAGGTTCTTGTTTTTTGTGTGTGTCATTCATCGACCACATTACTATGGCCCAGAGGGATTTTCCGGTTTGTAGTTTCCACCATAGTTTAATCGAGAAGGACTTTGTTAGAGTATGCAAATTAATAAAATTGAGTCCATTTTTGGAGGTGGGGAAACATAACTTGGCATAGGATCTCCATGTTCGGCGTTTCTGGGAGCTTTCTGAGCTGTTGTTCCAGAAAAACTTCGCAAGAGTTTCATGTATACGGTTTATGATGTGGGAGGTAGGTTTCAGGACAGTTAGAAGGTGAATTTGCATTGAAGATAAAACGTGTTTGATCAGTGTTGCTCTTCCAGCTGGCGAGATCAGTTTGTTATGCCAATGCTGTATTCTGTTTAGAACTGTGAGTAGCATGCCCTGAAATAGCGAGTTTTTGGCTCTTCCTGTGAAGGTGGGGCATCCTAAGTATTTGAAAGGGATGGAACCTTCCAACATGGCTGACTCTCTTTTAATTAGAGTTATGATTCTGGTTGGAGAGTGTTTAGAGATGAAAAAGGTAGATTTTTCGAAATTTACTTTTTGACCGGAAGCCAACTCATAGGATTGGAGGAATGTTAGAATGGTTTGCAGACCTTGTCTTGTGTATTTCAAAAAAATGGTTGTGTCGTCTGCATAGGAAAGATGGGAAGAGGGTATCATCCCCCGAGGTAATTTGTAGGGTTGGTTATTCCCATAATTATAGAGAAAATTCAGATTGTGTGTGAAGGCTTCTGCCATTAATATGAAAAACATGGGGGAAAGGGGATCCCCTTGCTTTAGCCCCCTAGTTGCCTTGAAAAAGCCTACTGAGTTCCCATTGATTAAAGCTGAAAACTTTGCAGCTTTGATTTTTTCCATTATGAGAGACACAAAGGCATAGGAGAAACCGTGTTTGAGCAGGACTGAAGCCAAAAAAATCCCATGAGACTCTATCAAAGGCTTTCATCATGTCAAGTTTGATAATCATGTTTGGGTTTTTTGTTTTGGTGTGAAGGAAGTTAGTATATTCTTGCATTAGGAGGACATTATCAGCAATTTCTCTTCCCGAGATGAAGGCGGATTGTTCTGGTCTGATTATGGAGTCAAGGTGTGCTTTTAGTCTAGTAGAGAATGTTTTGGAAAGAATTTTGTTCGAGAAATTACATAAACTAATGGGTCTGTAGTTTGTGAAAGCTGAGCAAACATCCTTTTTGGGAATTAAAATAATTTGAGTAGCTGAGATAGCTTTGGGGATTAAGTTCCCCGCAAAGAAATCTCTTACTGCCCACAATACGTCAGTCTTAATGATATCCCAGCATTTTTGGTAAAAGAAACCAGAGAAACCGTCCGGACCAGGTGCTGAGTGACCATTCATGGAGGAAACTATTTTGGTGAGTTCTTCCATGCTGATTTCTTTGAGCAGTGAGGTATTTATTTCATCTGACACTGAACTGAGGATATTCTCTAATAACCAGGCTGTATTAGTTCCTGAAGGATCTAAGTTTTCAGCAGTTAGGAGCGAGGAGAAGAAGCTGACAGCTTCATTCTCGATTTCCTCCGAGTTTGTGAGCCAGGTGCCAGCTTTGGATTTGATTTGGACTATCGATTGTCTTTTGTGTTTGTTTTGGATTGAATGGTGGAAAAATTTAGAGTTCACATCGCCCTCTTTAATCCAATTAAGTCTTGATTTCTGTCTGAGGAATGTTTCCTGATTAGAAAGGGCCACTCTTAGCTTAGCTTTGGCTAGGTTAAAGGCTTGTAAATTTTCATTTGATTCATTGTTTTGTAAATCTTCTTCAGTTCTGATAAGCTGTTCTTCACACATCTGAACTGTGTCAAAAACATTACCGAAAACTGCTTTGTTCCAGAATTTTAGGGAATATTTTAAGTTTTTAAGTTTGAAAACCAGTTTTTCCATCCGTTTGAAACTGGTTCGTGTTTTCCAAACATCCTCCACCAGTTTCATGAAAGAGGGGTGGTTGGTCCAGCATTCTTGGAATTTGAATGGCTTTGGGCCGATCTTGGAAGGTTTATCTGAAATAGTTAGAACTAGGGGAGTGTGGTCAGAGCCTTCTCTGGCTAGAGTCTTGATTTTTGAACTCGGGAAGCTAGCCCACCGGTTGGCATTTGAAATTCCTCTATCCAGCCTTTTCTAAACTCTCCCTTTTGTTCTCATCCCTGTCCAGGTATATAAGCTACCGGAGGTTGGGATTTCAGAGAAATGTTGATCATTTAGAAAAGAGTTAAAATTCTTGATATTGTTTTGATTTGGGATTGATGGCCCTAAGTATTCTTCATTTTTTGTGATTACATTAAAATCTCCAATTAGGCACAGGGGTACATTCTTCCAAGATGCTAAGGCTTGCCACAATTTATTACGTTCATGTATTGTGTGCTTAGCATATACAAAGCCTATTTGGCAAACTGGTGCTTGAGCCTGGCATTTGATCTTAGCAATAATTACCTGTTCTTCCACTTTGATAATGTCAACTTTAATTTCATCTTCCCACATTAGCCAGATTTTGTTAATTGAGTTGGCAAATGACTGGTTGAAGCCCAGCTTTTTGGAAATGGTTGGTATCTGATCCTGGTTTAGAAAAGGTTCTATTATAGCACAAAACTTGATTGAGTTAGATCTTTTGATATGCTTCAAACGGTTTTGAGTAGGGGTGTTACCTATTCCTCTAACATTCCAAACACAAATATTGTGACTAATCATGGATAGGATTTGGAGAGGTTCAGTGAGGAACGGGTGAAGACCATTTTTGGGGTGGAGGAGTAGTCTTTTTTGGTGTGTTTCCTATGCTTAACTTTTGGCTCTAGGCAGGATCGGTTTAGGATGTGGGATAGTTTGGAGTGGTCCTTAATTAGATCTGCCTTGATTTGTTCCAGGTTCAGGTTTTCCTTAGCTAACATCAGGTTCTGTTGGTGGGAGGAAGTTTCAGTATTTAACCAGTCTAAGAATTTATGTGTAGGTCTGATTCTTGAGTGGAGGGGGAATTGGTCTCCATGTATCGCAGTACCAGTAGTGTCAGCACAAGTTTTTTTTAAAGAAAAGGTTATCGTTCTGGTGGTGTTGATCAGCTGTGTTTTGTAAAGATTTTGAGTATGTAACATTTGGAGGGAGGATGGAGACATGCCTCGGCTTGGCCGAATTAACTATAAGGAGGGCTTTATCTGTGACCAGAGCAGATTGAAGGTTAGAGTAACTGGAGGAAGTTGGGGTTGTGGTAGTGTAGGTACTGTTATTGTTTTGTTTGGGAGAAATTGGATTCAGTTCAATTTGGTGTAGAGACGAACCAACAACAGACCGAAGATTCACAGAGTTAGTAGCTACTTTAGCATTCTTAAGGGAAGAAGAGGGAACCTGGGATCCTTGTTCAAGGATCAAAACTTCAGAACTTGATTCATTGATCTGTTGGGCTTCTTCATGAGATCCTTGCCCAGGGGGTAGGACTTCTGGAACTGACACCTTTGGTGTAGGAGGGCCACCTGGAGTAATTAACTTATCTTGTCTTTGCTGATGAGCAGTGTTAGCAGATTTACTCACATAAACCAACTTAGTTTTTGGCACATAGTTCTCAGTTAAGTTTGCAACATGCCCTTTACCTGTAGGCCTTCCCTGTTCTTCCGGGGCATTGGATTTTTCCTCAGCTAGAAAAGAGTTAATTTGAGGTTTCCATGGTGTGAAACCGGTCAAGCTTTTGTCCGATCTACATGCCGTATCTAAATGACCAAGTTTAAGGCAATTATTGTAGTAAAAAGGAACATCTTCGTACTCAATGTATTGCCAAAAACCAACATCCTTGAAACTTAACCATATTCTGTCAAGTCTAGGTTTGGTTACATCTATTTCAACACAGATTCTTGCTACGTGTGGTCTGGTCCTATTGATAAATGCTCTATTTACCCTAATTGGAGATCCTACTATATTGCCAATTGACATAAGCACATTATTATCAAAAAATTGTTGCGGCAGTCCATAGAGTGCAATCCAAATAGGGACAATTGGGGAATCAGCATTAGGGTTGAAATTTGGTACCCATTTAGTAATTCGAATTGAGTGTGAACCGAAATTCCATGTTTTGTGTAGCCAACAACGATAGTAGTCCTCGGGAGAGGAGAAAGAGATTAAAACCTGTTTGTTGTCCAGCAAGGCGATGCTATTCGGACCTTTGAAACCGGTCGTCTGAAAATCCTTTCGGAGTTTTTCGAGTTGGGGCCGGCTTCGGGCGAACTTTCCGACTAGGGTCCATTTGAGGGGAGCCTCCAGCTTTAAACATTCTTCATCCGAGAAGTGGAGACCCGGTTCGCCAAGGTGGTCGATTTTCGATTTGAGGACTAGGGGGGTTTTCTGGGCATCTTGTTGTGTTAAGGGAGGGAGATTAAGGGCCTCCCGTAGTTCCTGACTTACCGCTTGGGCGTATGAGATCACAGGGGTAACTGTTGGAGGCAGCGGCTCCGCCATATTGGCGTCGCCGGAGCTGGAGGGGAAAAGGATCGCACGTACAGTGTGTGTAAATCGCACTCAGAGAGAAAGCCGTTAAGAAAGCCGTATATACTGCATTTGTTACCTTATATACTGCATTTGTTAAATTACATACAAAATTTGAAAATTTTGAAAATATTTTTTATATCATATTTTTTTATATTTTCACATTTAAATACACATTATTACTTGTTTTAACTTATAAAATGTAATATTTAAATTTTATAAAAAATTACAACATTTAAGGTAAATGCCCCTGGGGACTGTCCATAACTTTATGGAAAGGCCGCCTTTCCATAGACTATCCCATAATAATATTATCGTATGTGATATTGTTGAATTCTTCATAATAGGTAGTTTTTAAATATTAAATTTTTATTTATCGTTATTATACGTAGTTAAACATCCATAAAATATAATTACGTGTTAAGAATTCCTAAATACATGTAAATTGAATGAAGAATTTACTATATTGCCCTTAATTATATTTAATTTTAACTATTTAACTTCAAGTAATAAGGATAATGTAGTAAAATCATCATTAAATTTACCTGCATTTAGAAATTCTTAACATATACTTCAATTTGCCCAATATATTGATCGCAAAGTCTTAGGAAAGACAGTGTTTCTAAATGCTTATGAGAATACGTGGTTTAATTAGAATAATAAAAGGTAAAATGTCTAAGTTTCAATATTAAAAATTTATTATTCAACGTGTAGTAGTAATAAAGTTAAAAATCCAATCATTCAACCCAGGAATTTTATTTTTATTTATTCAAATTCACACTTTAAACCTTAATTTTTTCATGACTTATAAAAAGATCGTCTTTGAAGTGACGGACTCATTATTGATTGTTAAATATATTTATTAAAAATTGTGAAAAAGATTTTGGGACGGGTATATTTTATCACAACCCTTTCTAGAAAAATTAAAAGTCCATTATTTAATCTTTATCCCTTCCTTCAATATCGAAACTCTCTAGAACTTCCAATCGGTCTTTGTCTTCAACTGAATCCAATCTCCCCACCAAGTGTATCTGCACTGAATCGCCATGTATTCTTCCAAAGCTCCAATATTTGCAGTCTCAACAACTTATGGCCCTGAATTTATAGTACAAAAACCCTTTCTGAAATCCTAAAACCGAGCAGATAAAAGGCGATATGAGCTTCATCCGCAGAGCACTCCCTCATCAAGTTTTCAGCTTTTCAAGAAGGCCCTTGTAGAATAAATATTAATCTTCTATATTTAGTCCTGTATATTTCGTACACTGCTTGTAAATTTAGTCGGTCAAACCATCAAGACCTATTCTATTGGATTAGTTAGTCAGGACGGATTCCATCTCCGGATACTAAGTTTAAGTTTACAAGTAGTGTACACGAAATATACAAGATTAAGTATAGAAGATTAATATTTATTCTACGGCCCTTTAAATCTATCCGAATTTCAGGAGAAACCCTTGATGAATCCACCTCCGCCTCCTTCGTCATCCATAGAATCCACGTCTTTCATTGCCCTGTAAGCATTAAATGATGTGTGGCATTTTTTATGACTCAAAATTGTGTTTTTTATGTGTTTTGATGTTTGGTTTTGTGTGTTTGTGTTTAGGATGAGTTGGGAGTAGTTGCTAAGCTAACGGAATGAATTGGGTCAAGAGGTATTGGTCTGTTTCCTGAATGAATTTGATTTTCCGATGTTGATTAGCTGGGATGGTGTTTTTTGTGCATGTATACATTTGCTGATTAGCTGTGTGTATATGTTTACTGTGAAGGATCCTAAGAAACAGAAGGTTGAAAAGGACAGTGAGAAAGGCGAAGATGAAGCAGAGGCGTCAATGGAGCAGAAACTATCTAACTCCGCAATGTGACCGGCTACAGGAGTTTGGAATGGCTTGAAATATTGAGTCAGTTCTCTCGATTCATCTTTTTCTATTAGTTTTGTCTTCGCTATTCAGCTTTTTTATGTACATGTACTGATATCACATACTCTATGTCTAAGTTTGATAGCTACATTGCTATCTGTATCGGATTTGTAACTGTGACGCGAAGCTTGAAGCTTTTAAAAAGTCATCAGGTATGCAGCAAGTTTCTGGTGCAGTTAGCCATGCAATACATCAGGTGTGTAGAGGACGCTGACATATTTAGGTTCTTTCTAAGCCTTTACTTAGAAAGTTCGGTAGAGGTAATTGCCATTCTTGGTGATTTTTGTTCTGATGCTCATCTTACCTTTCCATGAACTAGTTGATATACTGCAATTCTGAATTTTGTAAACTATTTTAAATTTGTACAGGATGAACGTTTAGCTTAAAAAATGAAAATTTATGATATGCCATGCTTTCTTTAGTTATCATCTTCAACTTCTTAATGCTTTGATATGTTGTTTTGTTAGGTTTTAAGATTAATATTCAGATTATTTGGAATGAGTTTGGGCTGATGATTTTTGTCGTTAGTAGTAGTCTTTTTGGATATTATGATTATTGTTTTGAACTATTTTAGGAATAATGGAAGTAATTAGTCTTACAAGGGTCTTACAAATGCCTGTTTGTGTTGATTTTCACTTTTTTTTTGAAATTTTGTTAGCATCGATTGTTAGGCATACCTTGTGCATTATTTTTAGTTGCAACTATATGGTTTTGCACTGTTAATGTAAGTATATTCCATTGTAGGAAAGCTTTTCAGAAATTTGAAAATGATAACATAATTTCGTTGATCTTCATTTGGTTCTCTGATTCAGGACTACAATTTAGAGAATTCATTAGCCTACATATGTCGTTGCATTCTGTACTTTAGATTTGAATTTTTCTGCTTGCTACAGATGTTGGATGTATCTGTAAATAGACATTGTGAATAGAACTATAGTTGTGCACTTTATCTACTGCTCTGAGCTGTTTTGCTGGACTTAATGCAGATTCCTCATATGCACCGCACCGAATACAGGAGATCCAGATTCCCTATGGTTGTAAATTTTTACTGCACCCTAAATTAATCTGGATTGCCACTTATTGTGATGTCTCTGAGTTTAGGCTTCGAGTTTGGGCTGACAGTTTCAATCTTTTCTTGGCATTGGGTGTTTTCTTTTGTTTCCTTGACTCTCCTATAAATAAGGTGATTTTATGGGATGGAACATGGTGCTGGATATGATGCTTGGAGTCTACAAGGCCTAAAGGTCACTGTGTTGCTGTCCGTGTCACAAGTGAGGATCCTGATGATGGCTTTAAGCCTACAGGTGACTGAGTACAGGTTAGAAATGCCGAATCTTGATTTTCATTTGAACTTACTAAGGTTTGTATCTAATGCTTTTTCTTGATTGTAGTATTTTGATTGGTTTAGTTAACTCTAATTATGTTTCAGTTGTAGCTAAGTTTTTTAATGAATTTATTTACGAGTTGGTTTTGTTGTGTATTACATCTTGAGATGGAAGACAGGGACAAGATTGATGCGATGTTGCGCCAGACTGGAGGTTCTTTCGTTTAATACGGTAGGAGATCTTGGATCATCTAAATGTTTATGTTCTGTGTAGTTAATATATGGATGTGTGTCTGTTGTGTTGGGTGTTGATGGTGATGGTGAAGTCAGTAGACATGCGTTGTGACTTAGCATGATGTTGGTGACTTGTGCGGTTTATGTTGCGGCTATGTTAAGATTAGCCTTATGTCTCTGCATCATATGTTTGAGTTTCTGTTCCGGTTTCCTAATGCTCATTGATATGTCTGGATGCTTCGCGGCCTCCATATGGTTTACTCTATAATCTTAGATGATTACGGTTTATGTTCTGTACATATTTGGAAAGAAAGCTTGCTGAAAATGCTGGAAGTGATACTATGCGAGTAGACTGGTGCTCCTTTAGCCAACTATGCTCTGATAAATCATCTTACGGTGGGACGTCATTTGGGAGCAAGAAATGGGCCTCTGTTTATCTAGCCAGTACTCCACTGTAAGCTGCTGAGTTTGGACTTAAATTCTCTGGAGTTGATGAGGTGAGCGTTTGACTTATCGATTGCCCTGATGGCAACTAGCAACCTTGCACTAAGTTTGTGAAAGAATAACCGTTTCTTCTTTATATATCTAGATATTTAAAGGTTGAACATTGGTATGCTTATCTTTTCATTTGAAACTTTAAAACACCACCTGGAAATAAGGTGCTTTCCAACCAGCTTATGTCAAGAATTTTATAATCAACAATAGAAATAGACATATATACATGTCACCTTTTAGGCAAAAGTACTAGACTGTATCCATCTCAAACATTTCATCTTATTTTCTAATTTACAAACAAATTTGTGCAGTGGTTGCTTTTTGGCGATTCATTGTTGGTAAGTTATATAAAACTGTTTTTGCATAGTTACTATCTTTTGTTGTTGTGATTAGCAAGGAAGTGGCTCAGGTAGCCGAGAATTTTGGAAATGGATCAAGTTACCGATGGTCACCACTTCAAGAATTTTGAAGTGGTGCATATTGATGATTCCGTTGCTACTTCAATTTAGTGTTAGGGGAGCCGTATATCTACATTGTATCACTATTCCTTTCTTTTTCTTCTTTCGTTTTTTCCTATAATATTTAGAGCGCGTCTTTTGGAAGACAGTATTTCCTTAAGTCATAAAAATATCAAAGTTTAAAGTGCAAATTGGAATAAATGAACATAAAATTTTTGGGTTGCATAAATCAGGTTATAAAAGTTATAACTAATACACTCTACATAATAAAATTTTAATAACCAAGACCTTTTGCCTTTATTAATTTAATTAAATCTCATCTTTCCACAAGTCTATGAAAAGACGGTCTTTCCCAAAATGTCTTGATACAAATATGAAATGAATAATTATAACAAATTAATAACTATTGTAATATAATATACTTTATGATTTGAATAAATAATAAATTTTCATTGTATGTATGTGAGAATTAGATATGATGAAGTATTTATATTAAATTAATATATTTATTAATGTTACAATATAATGTATAAAAGAAAATTGACTTGTTAATACGACTGTAGTTTATGCAGGACAGAGATTTTACACGATTGTATTTTTCACCCAATAAGATTTTCTATTACTTATTCATAATTATTATAAAATAATATACAAAGCAATAAGGCAAAGTCTTGAAAAATACAGTTATGGGAAAATGAGGTTTAATTTTAATAATAAAAAATAAAAGATCTTAATTGCAATATTAAAAATTTAATATTCAACGTGTAGTATATTAAAATTATTAATTTTATGACCTGATTCATGCCACTCGAAAAATTTGTTTTCATTTTTTTTTTAAATTTACACTTTAAACTTTGATCTTTCTATAACTTATGGAAATACCCTCTGTTAGAAGACGGACTCAAGCAATAATATACAAAATAATTGGCATAAATATTAGGCAAGGTCTTGGAAAATACCGTCTTTCCATAAGTGTATGGAAAGACGAAGGTTTAATTAGAATAATAAAATGTAAAATGTCTTAGTAACAGTATTTAAAATTTATTATGCAATAATTATAAAGTTTATAATCAATCATACAACCATTTTATCTTCATTTCTTCTAATTTGCACTTTAAACATTTGTCTTTCCATAAAGACCGTCTTTCAAGAGACGGACTCAATTTTGTACCTTAAATTAAATAATTATGTATCCATTTTCAAAATACATTTCATATTTTTATCATTACATTTTTTTATAACATAGAGCATTTCTATACAATTGTTAATACTTTCTTAGGTAAAATATATATATATATATATATATATATATATATATTATTTTCATATAAATATACGTAATTAATTATTATATGTCAATCAACATTGAGCCAATTTCCTTTTATTCTAATATATATTAATAGATATATAAATTTATTCTGCTATATGCTGAATGTGTATAATTCTCATATAAATGTAATAAAATTTTATAAGTTATGACGAAGTCTTGGAAAATAATGTATTTCCATAAATGATATTTATTATGAAATATGCAGTAATTATAAATTTATGAACCGGATGATACAATATGAAAATTTTATCTTCATTTTTTATAATTTGCATTTTAAACCTTGATTATGGAAAAATCGTGCTTCAGACGGACCCTAAAATTATAGTTTAGGTCATATTATTCATTTTCGTTCATAAATCTGTGCATCGGCACGTGTATTATCTATTGAGATGAATAATTAACGAATATGAGTATAACATATTTTAACTCATTTTGTAATGGTTAAAAAATGGGTCATATCAAAATGGTTGAGTTGAAATTCACTCAATTCGCGGTCATTATGTTAATGTATAGTTGCTATTATTTTAATTAAACTCCATCGATAAGTTTATCAAAAAAAATGGTATTCCATAAGTTTATAAAAAAAAATGGTATTTCACAACACTTTTATGTTCGAGCATGTTCATGTTGCGGTTCAGCATTGCAAATGACTATTTTTTCACTATGGAAAAAGGAGTTTAATTAAAATAATGGAAATAAAATGTTTTAATATTTAAAAAATATTATGCAACATGAGTTAGTTAAAAGTTTATGACCCGATTAATGCAATCCAGAAATTTTATCTTCATTTTTTACAAATTTGCCACTTAAACTTTGATCTTTCCATAATATATGGAAAGATCGATTTTCAAGAGAAGGACTATATAAAAAATTATAAAAACTATCTATAATTATTTATATAAGAAAATTGTATAATTATAGTTATTTATAATAAGGCAAAAATCCTGGGAAAGATCGTCTTTCCATAAGTTTACGGAAAGATGAGATTTAATTAGCATAATAAAATGTAAAAGATCTTAGTTGAAATATTAAAAATTTATTATGCAATGTGCAGTAGTTATACCGTTCATAACCCGATTCATGCAACTCAGAAATTTTATCTTTCATTTCTTATAATTTCCACTTTAAACCTTGGTCTTTCCATAAGTTAGGAAAATACCGTCTTTTAAGAGACAGACTCTTATAATAATATATATAAAAAAAGTAGGGCAAAGTCTTGGGAAAGACGGTCTTTCCATAGGCTTATGGAAAGACGGAGTTTGATTAGAATAATAAAAGGTAAAAGGTCTTAGTTGCAATATTAAAGTTTTAGTATGAAACATGTAGTAGTTATAAAATTTATAACCCGATTCATGCAACCCGAAAATTTTATCTTAATTTGTTCTAATTTACACTTTAAACCTTGGTCTTTCCATAACTTATGGAAAGACCGTCTTTCAAGAGACGGACTCAAAAAGTAGAGCTAATAAAAAAAATCAAAATTAAATCACATTCGATTCATATATAACTCGAAAAGTAAAACGTAATAATGTTGAATTTTTATTTTTTTGGTTTAAATTTATTTAAGTTTAAAGTATGAGTTTGTCTCTTTCCACAAGTAATGAAAAACCACGGGTTAAACGACAAATTATAAGAAATGAATATAAAATTGTTTGATGACATAAATCTGGCCATAAACTTTGTAACAACACGTTGCACAATAAATTTTAATATTGCAACTAAGATCTTTTATTTTTTTTATTATTATAATTAAATCTCTCCTTTCACAAAACTTTGTCTTAAAGTATAACAATCATGTTTAATTTATTAATCATCATTGTTAGTTTTTCAACACTTATATTTAATTAAAAATAAAGATCGATATAGTAAAATATGTGGATCTATCAACCTACACACATGAATATAATTTATCAATTTAATTTATAACCCTTATAACATACCATTGAAATAGTTTAACCCATCATCCAATTCAAAAGGGTAAAAACTGTTAAACACCTTTCAACCCTATAAAATCGTTTTTCCCAATCATTCATTGCCGAAACCCCACGGTCTGAAACCCGATTCCACGCGACTAATGAGAAGTAGATCGGTCGGATGTTTGGCGATTACTTTGGTATTTTATGAGAACTGGAGTACAGTATAGAAACTCCCACGGCCGTAATCCTCACATCCACATGCATCAATGATAGCGTTCGCCGCCCGAATTCCTTCCAACTACGACATCTTTTGCAAAGCTTTCAAACATTACGACATGCAAAGCTTTCAAACATCACCGTAGCCATGCTTCATCCACCAATCACATTTAATTTTTTCATAAATTTTAAAGTGTTATAATAACTAAAAATAGAGTTCATCTCTTGAAAGACGGTCTTTCCATAAGTTATGGAAAGACCAAGGTTTAAAGTGTAAATTAGAAGAAATTAAGATAAAATTTTTGGGTTGCATGGACCGGGTTATAAATTTTATAACTACTACATGTTTCATACTTAAACTTTAATATTGCAACTAAGACTTTTTACCTTTTATTATTCTAATCAAACCCCGTCTTTCCATAAGCCTATGAAAAGACTGTCTTCCCCAAGACTTTGCCCTAAAAATAAGTCTATTTCATATTTAATTAAAGAGTCCGTCTCTTGAAGACGACGTTTCCATAAATTATGGAAAGAATTTAAAGTGTAAATTATAAGAAATGAAAATAAAATTTCTGGGTTGCGGATTATAAATTTTATTACTACTACACGTTGCATAATAAATTTATTATAGAAACTTAGACCTTTTACCTTTTATTCTTCTAATTAAACCCTGTCTTTCCATAACCTTATGGAAATATTGTAATTTTCAAGATTTTACCTTAATTAAATATAAATAAACTAATAAATTTCATTTAATTCACCCCTCTCTAATTTTTTTAAACCATCACAAATATAAATGGTTTAGTGTAATACCACCGCATTGGAATTACTCCCCACCCCCACCCCATGGTATAGCCCATTTTAACTCCACTGGTTCTCCAACCCATTAAACAAAATCAAAGACTTCCAAAAATATTTTTGAACGGATGGTGTGCTCGGGCTTTGGATTCGGGGTGGTGGTAGCGGAGGACATAAAAAAACACCACATTTTACCCATTGCGATGGAGGGCGTTGCTCAGGATGATCCATTGATGACACGATATCCATCCGATGAATAGAAAACACCCTATTAATAGTAGGATTTGAAGATAGGGTAGAAAACACCATAGTAGGATTTGAAGGTAAGGGATAGGATGTGAATGTAGGGTATGCCGATGACTAAAACTCGTCCTGAATCCCCGTAAATTGATTCTTGAAACTATCCTCCAGTTGTGCCTAATGAAGAACACCTAAATCAATACTTCGACCTTACATTCTCATATCCAAATTGAATTGATAGTGTGCTGAACCAATTCACCCATCTCTAATAAACCATTCATAAAAAATTATAGATATTACTAAATCAAAATAATCACTAATCTGCCCTCCTAAGTTTCTTTGAAAAACATTCACTTATTTTTTATGGAAAACACATCAAAATTATTAATAAAATTAATCTCGAGTAATATATGGTTGGACACATAGAGTGATAGAATAATTATTTTAATCAATTGTCATGAAATACATTATTATCAAAGTAAGAATATAAAAATACTTATAAATATAAAATAGATAATTGTTCAAAATATAATTATACCTTAACATAAACTAATATAAAATGTTAATTTCTTCCCCTAACACTTATCCTATTATGTTTAGGTTGATAAATTTGATTTTGAATATTCATCCACTCTTTTTTGTATGATAAATAAATTATTTGTGTTAAATATACTATGTATTTTATTTTAATTATCATATGTTAATAATTTTAATTTATAGTGTTCATTTCCAAAAAGACTTCCCATATTGTTATTTGAGCCAAAAATAATTTGAATTGGTTAATAGCAATAATCAATTAACGAATTCGTGATATTTCATATGTTTTAAATTTAACAATTTTAGCTTGTGCTTAGCTATATTATAATATAATATCTTATAGTGTATTCATATGATGTTATACTGTATTTATTCGATGTGTATATTTCATTTATATTTGATGTTTAACTGATATAACTAGTGTACCTTTTGTATTTTATATTTTTAATTATTTTTAATTGATCTGTATTTTTAATGCTTTTAATAGATGTTTATTTATTTTCACTCAATTTATTTATAGTATTTACATTCAGAAAATCTCTAGTTAGACTAACTAATGATTAGACCAGTCATGCAAAACTTGTTTAAATAACTTTTAGGGTAAAATTTTAATTATTTAATATACTACGATATATTTTAAAACTTTTTCAAAGTTATAGTAAGTTCGGTACAATAAATAAAAATAAAAATCTAATCACTCCATTAGTTATATCAATTATAAACGATTTCTTCTAACGCTTATTTAGTCTAAAACAAGACTTAATTTATATTTTATTTAGACTTAAGTGCTAAAATAACCGTATATTTTGGTTGAAAGTGCCAATTTAATTCAGTAAAATTTGAAAGTGAAATTCTAATCTTCTTATTTGGTCGAAAGTGTCAATCTAACCCTAAAAACTTGAATTTAGTCGGAATTTTATGAATCGACTATTACACCCCTATTTAGAAAATTTATTCAGAGAATGAGAAGATGCTACATTACCCCTGAAAACCCCTCTCTTCTTCTTCTATCATACCATAATCCCACATCCTCTGATGTTTATGAGAAAATTCTATGTTTGTGTCTACAGTAGCCACAAACGGAAGAGAATATAGAGGACGCATTTAGAAAATGCATCCTCTTCTCCTTTTTTCTTTTTTTCTGAATGAATTTTCGTGGGAAAATGCTGATGTGGATTGGAGGACGCATTTCTCGGTCAGCCGTGGCAGGAGGTCGCACTGTGCATGCATGTGGCTTGGAGGCTTGGAGGACGCATGTTGTTTATGCGTACTCTCGGTCAGCCGTGGCAGATCTCGCACTGTGCATGCATGTGGCTTGGAGGAGAGTGCAGCACGTGGCTTGGAGGACGCATGTTGTTTAGAGAAATTTCTATGTTTGTGGCCACAAACAGCGCATATTATGGGGGACGTATTTACATAAATATATACATAAATATAAATATATACATATATATATACACACATCTATATATATACATATATACATATATAATATATATATGTATATATAAATATAAATATAAATATGTGTATATATATAAATATGTGTATATATATATAAATATGTATATACAAATATAAATGTATGAATGTATATATAAATATAAATATAAATATACACACATATATACATAAATATAAATATATATATATAAATATATATACATAAATATATAAAAATATAAATATAAATAAATACATATATAAATATAAATATATATATATTCACATAAATATAAATATAAATATAAATATATAATATAAATAAATAAATAAATATATATAAATATATACATAAATATAAATATATACATATATATACATACATCTATATATATATATACATATATATAATATATATATGTGTAAATATAAATATAAATATAAATATAAATATGTGTATATATATATAAATACATATATACAAATATAAATGTATGGATGTATATATAAATATAAATATAAATATACACACAAATATATACATAAATATAAATATAAATATAAATATAAATACATATATAAATATATATACATAAATATATAAAAATATAAATATAAATAAATACATATATAAATATATATACATAAATATATAAAAATATAAATATAAATAAATACATATATAAATATAAATATATATATATATTCACATAAATATAAATATATACATATATAATATAAATAAATAAATAAATAAATATATATAAATATATACATAAATATAAATATATACATATATATATACATACATCTATATATATATACATATATACATATATATAATATATATATGTGTATATATATATAAATATATACATATATATATATATAAATATGTATATACAAATATAAATGTATGGATGTATATATAAATATAAATATAAATATACACACACATATATACATAAATATAAATATAAATATAAATATAAATATAAATATATATATATAAAGATATATATATACATAAATATATATATAAATATATAAATATAAAAATAAAAACATACATAAATATAAATATAAATATAAAGATATACATATATATATATATATATATATATATATATAAATATATACATATATACATATATATAATATATATGTGTGTGTATATATAAATATAAATATAAATATGTATATATATATAAATATATACATATGTATATACAAATATAAATGTATGGATGTATATATAAATATAAATATAAATACACACACATATATACATAAATATAAATAAATATATATATATATATATAAAGATATATATATATATACATAAATATAAATAAATATATATATAAAGATATATATATATATACATAAATATAAATATAAATAAATAAATATATAAATAAAAACATACATAAATATAAATATAAATATAAAGATATATATATATATATATATATTTATATATACATTTATATATATGAATATATTTACATATATATTTATTTATATTTGTATATATATATATATCTTTATTTATATTTATATTTATATTTATGTATATTTTTATATTTATATATATGTATATTTTTATATTTATATATATTTTTTATATTTATATATCTTCATTTATATGTATATATATGTTTATATACATATATATCTTTATTTATATTTATATATGTGTATATATTTATATTTATATATTTATATTTATATATATTTATATATATATATATATATATGTATGTACATCAACACATTTACATGTATGTACATCCACACAATTACATGTATGTATATCCACATATCGTGACGTTCGAGCAAAAAAAATACGTCCTCCACTATTAAAAAAATTGATGAGGACGCATTTTTAAAATGCGTCCTCCAATATTTTAAGCTAAAAAAAATACGGTCAAATTACCGAAAAAAGGGCTGACGAAAATTATTAAAAAATCCTTGAGGACGCATTTAAAAAATGCGTCCTCTAATTTTCTGGACAAAAAAAAAATTGCAACATGAGGACGCATTTCAAAAATGCATCCTCTAATTTTCTGGACAAAAAAAAAATTTGCAACCCGAGGACGCATTTCAAAAATGCATCCTCCACCTTGTTGGCCAAGATTCAAATTTTCACCGTATCGGAAGCAACGATTCAAATTTTCACAACAATAAAATAAAGAACTCGATGTTTATACACTTGGCAGGACTCAAAGTCAAAATTTAAGATTTTTTCCACATTTTATAACAAGAAAAATATAAACGATTAATCAGATTATTTGATCCATTTCTGTCACATTATTAGAATTTTAATACATCAGTTTATTTCTCAACGAACATAGATTGAAATGGAAGAACACGAACCAAATGCATCTCCTCCAAAGCTTTCTCTGTCCAAACCACCAAATAAACAACTCAGAGCCGCCATGCCCACTTCACCAAGCAAGCTTTTAGTCCCGTTTCATTGGGAGGCTATACCTGCCTCCCAGGATGGCGTTGATCAGTAACAACAACGTTGATTCTTCTTCTTCATCATCATCGTCATCTTCATCGGACGCTGATTTCTGATCTCCGACCACCATCCTCAGCGGCCCTGAACAGAGTGCTCTGTTTTCCGGAAAACAGAGGAATCGGGATCGCTCTAGATTGTTTCCTTTCCCCGGAATGCTGATCTTACCTCGCTCTGTACCGTGTCCATCACTTCAGGATGTCTAATCATCTCCATGAATGTCCAGTTAAGAGTTATCGATGTAGCCTGTCAGTTCCTGCAGCGAAAATGTCCTGCACCATACTGCAGTTAAAAGACTAACGTATATATATACCTTAATTCTTATGATTAGTTAATGCAGAAGGCTTACCATTACAATTTCATGCAATCAAGTTGCGTATATTTAAAAAATGGTTTCTGGGTTCAGTATTTAGTAGTTGTGTTCTTCTGCTAAAGTTGAAAAAGTGAAAACAAAAATTATGGGTTTAGCTGCGGAGCTTTCTAGTTGCTATGATTGTGTAGCAGCCTTGAGGAAGAAATCATCAGGGTCCACGGTTGGCGTGATCATGGGAAAATGGAGAAATATGGGTTTGCATTTAAGTCTACATCTTGAGGGTCGGGAAGATTGAAGGAGCGAAGCCAGAGTTGGGCGTATGTGGCGGTGGTTGAGGGGGTACTGGCGCTAGGTGGTGGTGGTGGTTTTGAGCTGGACGGTGGCAATGGTTTGTGGCGAGGGAAGTGGTGGTTTGTGGCTGGGGAGCTGGTGTTGTGAGTTCGTAGTGGCGGGGCGTGGTGGCTGTGGTTGCTGGAGGTGGTGGTAACAGTTGGGATGAGGGAGGGGATGATGAAGAAGAAGAAGAAAAGAATAGGGATAGAATGGAAAATGAATTTTCACCTTTGGTCCAAAGGGTGTTTTAGTCATTTTTGGTCAGTTAATGGCTGAAAATAGCCGATTAATACTGAAATATAGTGTTTAGAATTATATTTGCAATTATGTAAAGTAGTTAAGGTTATTTTTGCAATAAAAATTATCTCAGAGTTATATCTACACTTTCTCAAAGGTATAGGGTTTTGTTTGTATATTTCCTTACTCTATCTGTTCCAACCAAATCTGGACAGAATTTTTTTTCCAGTCACATATGTCAAACTTTGACCATATATTTGAATACATTTATAAACAATAATTTTATCGTGTGAGATTTAATTAGATTTATTGTAACATATAATTTTTAAATATCTATTTTTTAATATGTTATTATTGTTGTAGCTATACATATTTACGGTCAAACATATTTATTAGATATATTAAACAAAATTATGTGTGAGTTTGAGAGAGAGAGAGGGAGTAGTATTTTTACACACAGTATTAGTTTTTGATTATGTGTAAGTTTGACTACGAGAGGGAGAGAATAGTATTTTTACACATAGTATTAATTTTCTATGATTAGAGAGTGGAGTCCAGTCAAGGAAGATGGACTCTATTTGATGGAACAGTAATCTAGAAATCATCACCAGATTGTCGTGATATATGTTGAGGAATCTAGTACGCGTATTAAAGCACACTGAAAACAAACACTGAAAACACATCGTCTCTTCCCCAAATCTTGGCGTTCTTCAAGCAAATGGATAATCAGATGATCAAGCACAGGCATGTTGAAGTCAGCAATGGGCTGAAGCTCCATGTAGCAGAGGCCGGAGAAAGTAATGGGTCCCGATCAGCTGTGCTTTTCTGCCATGGATTCCCTGAGATATGGTACTCTTGGCGTCACCAAATGATCGCCGTGGCTAAGGCTGGTTACAGGGCCATTGCTCTTGATTACAGAGGCTATGGCCTCTCTGACCCCCCGCCGCAGCCCGAGAAGGCCACCTATGCCGACTTCATTTCCGATCTCCGCTCTCTCCTTGATGTTCTTGGCATTTCCAAGGTTCTTACATTCTGTTTTTGGATGACTATGTTTTGTTTGGTTTGGTTTACTGATTGAATGGATGTTTGATATGATGATGGGATTGTTTGAATGTTGTTGTTACGGATTAGTAGATCTCTAGGAGGGAAGTTGTCAAGTTGAGATGTTTTTGGACTATTTTGCCTTTAGATGAATCTGTTTGATTTGATGCTTTAAAGAAAAATTGGAAAGGCTTTTGTGCCTTCTTCCTGTTTCAGTGACTGTAGAGATTGCATTTTCAGCTTATTGGTTTTAAGTTGGAAGCCCGAGATAATTTATAATGGTATCAGAGTCCGGGTTAGGTTGGGTTGTGACATGATATGTACGCCTCCCGTTTGATTTGCTTTGTTTTTGTTCTTGCTATTTAATTCAGAGGTGACTCGGATTGTTGCTTGTGCATAACATGATACTGAAATTCTACATCATGACTTATAGAAAGAGATTAACTTGAACTAGCTTATCTTTTACTTGTGCAAATAACAGGTTTTTCTGGTTGCCAAAGATTTTGGGGCTAGGGTGGCCTATCTTTTTGCACTTAAGCATCCGGAGAGAGTTTCCGGAGTTGTAACAATGGGTATACCTTTCTTACCTCCACAACTTCCTCCGATGCTAGAAGGGCTACCCGAAGGCTTCTACATTGCGAGATGGCAGGTATAGACTTGCACAATTCTCTCTCCATTTTACATTTCAGCGATAAGTTCATATATATTGCTGCTGTTGCATTGTCTTATCATGTAATTGTCTTGTAGGAGCCTGGAAGGGCTGAAGCTGATTTCGCCCGCCTTCATCCTAAGGCTGTGGTGCGCAACATCTATGTCCTCTTCTCCCGGGCTGAAGTCCCAATAGCTGGCGAAAATGAAGAGATCATGGATTTGGTGGACTCATCTGTTCCTCTCCCACCTTGGTTCACTGAAGAAGATCTTGAAAACTACGGCGCTCTCTATGAGAATTCTGGATTCCAAACTGCACTGCAAGTGCCATATAGGTAATGTATTGCCAATTTCTTGTTACATTTCTTACTGGTCAATATCATTATAGACTGTTTTTACTGAAAATGCTGATTAACAAGTACTACTTATATAACCCTACATTTTCTTTAGAGCTAAATTGTTCCATTGTATGTGCAAAGTTTCAATGAGAATGTTTCGACAAATTCTCTATAGGACGCGCTGAAATTAGACGACTGAACATTACCTCCTCTAAACAACTGGACAGTAATAGATAGTACATAAGACTTATACGTCTGAGTTGTGTGTTTATTAACACACGCTAGAGCTCTCCATAGGAAGAATTTCTTTTAGAGAACGTATAAGATGAAGTTGAAGACTGAATTTTTTCATCGAATTTCATAAGTCATTTCAGTCTCTAATGAACTTTGTCAGGAATCTCACATTGACAGAAGGGAGACTAACCAATATATACTCCGTATAAGATAATAGGCCAACTTTACTTGAATAGATAATAGTACCAAGACCACGACTTTAATATACTTGAAGCTCATTCAGCTCTTTGTGTTGTTACAAATTCAGAAGAGCCGATTCATTTCACATGACGATTGGATTCTGGTTTCTTTTCCTCAGGTCATTGAATGAAGAATTCAAGATTTCAGAAGTGAAGGTCGATGCTCCTGCATTGCTGATCATGGGTGAAAAGGACTACTTCCTCAAGTTTCCGCATATGGAGGGGTACATAAGGAGCGATCAGGCGAAAACGTTTGTGCCAAAATTGGAGACAGTGTTCATCCCTGAAGGCAGCCATTTTGTTCAGGAGCAGTTTCCAGACCAAGTGAATGACCTCATCCTCAATTTCCTCAAGCTCCATAGTTAAATCTCTGACTCTGTCATGGTCTGTTTTGATTCTGGGAGGCATTTAGATTGTGTTCTTAATGGCCTCATCCTTTTCATATGAACTAGGAAGTTTCTCTGATCTTTTGCTATTTGTGGTTGAAACTCTAAGAATAAGAGACGTTCCAAAGTAAGAATAAGACTTGATATTTTTTTAAAAAGACGAGACGTTTACTTTGTGTAGATTTCAGCCTCTAAACTTTGATCAAAGTTGAATTTTGGTGGTGACAATCAACACACTTTTGTTTATTTTCAAAAAAACACACAGAAAGTCTACTCCTCGCCCACATGAGTGAACCTCACTGAAAGTTTGCAATCTTAAAAGTATTGACAATGCTACTAAAGAACGCTTTTTTCCCAATAAAAGTCAACTATTATCGACTAACTTTTAATGAAGACCAGCTCCTAAACTAATAACAAGTTGACACATTTTTCTCTTAAATAGATTAATAATCAATATAACAACGCCTTGAATTTTTCAACGCCAATCTTCAATTGGCTATACCGATACATGAGCACTTTAAAAAATATGAAGGATATTTGTATGCATTCTAAAAACTAGGAGAATACGATGCATTTTACCCATTTTAAAAATGCAGGCCATTTTTTTTAAAAAATGGCCATTGGCAGGATAGTGTTAGTATGTGAAACGTTAGGGGTGTATATATATATATGTGCCAGAGACACAATTCGAATGCATTTTACCGATTTTAAAAACACAGGCTATTTTTTTAAGAAATGGCCACTAGTAGTGTAGTGTTAGTATTTAAAACGCTTACCTGAAGTGAAGAGCAGTCTATGCTGACTAACATGCATAAACAAACCCACTTCTTGATTTCTTCCCAAATGGCGGGCTCCTGTCCTCATTATATACAACCAACCCAGAGATTCCAAATCATATAAAAATGGCGGAACTACTAATACGAAGTCCCAATCCAGCCCTTTTGCAAAAACTTCAAATTCCAACGACTTTGAATCACCCTGCATCCATGGACATGGACATGATCGAGCACAAGTTCGTGGAGGTCAACGGGTTGAAGCTCCACGTGGCGGAGGCCGGATCCGGATCCGGGTCGCAGGTTGTGCTGTTCTGTCACGGGTTCCCGGAATCATGGTACTCGTGGCGCCACCAGCTGGTCGCGGTGGCGAAAGCCGGGTACAGAGCCATCGCGTTTGATTACAGGGGATATGGGCTGTCCGACCCACCACCGGTGCCGGAGGAGGCCAAGTACATTGACTTCATCAATGACGTACACTCGCTCCTTGATGTTTTTGGCATTCCTAAGGTAATGCTCTTCATATTCGTGATTGGATCGTTCATTAGCTTAAAATGAATTGGTGTTATGTTGATTCATTTGGTTTTTAAGTTGGGTTTTTGGAACCCTTGTGCAATGTGGACATATTTCACATTAATGTTGCTAGCTCTGATACCATGTGGATGTTAACTGATGTTAAATGGAGTTGGGTGATCTTAAGTTGGCAAGGTGAAATGGTTTGAACCAACAGCATTTCTGGCTTGGGAGTGGGATTGTTTATGTGTTATTTCCCGTGGTTTGATCGATGAATTCAAGTAAATTAGTCCTTAGAAAGAAAAAAAAAGGTACCGAGTAGCTGATTGGCAATGCAGATTGGAGAATATAAGTTGGTTTTTTTCCTCGAATATCTAATGTTTGTGTATGCTTGTTGATTCAGTGACCGTGTAAGGAGAAGGTAACGTTAAGCTATTCGAAATTGGTATTGCTGAATTTATTGAAATGTAGTGGGTTGACTCCATTCGGGTGAAAATGGAGTGTAAAAGTCAGGGTAGCAATCATCATTTCAGTTGAAAATATGATACGTTAATTCATTACAATGAATGAATTTTATTTGATTGATGCGAGGCTTGGCCAACGGGGTTAATGGTTTTAAAAAAAGCCGCATATATAATATATTATAGTAATACCATATGAAAAATTGCAGCCTATTGCCAATTGTGACTTGCATTTAGAAAGTTTTATGTTGATTGAGAACAAGATGACCTTATTCCTCTGTTCTCTATGGTAGATAGAGGGGAAACATAGTACTCTACTACGAGATAAAGAAAAGGGATTGGCTAACATTTCATTCTGCTTAAATTGACATATTTTAGAGCTCAAATCCTGAAATTTCTTGAAAAATGATGATTTGCATTTTGACAACAGGTTTGGCTGATATCTAAAGAGTTTGGATCCCGGATAGTTCACATGTTCTCGCTTCTCTATCCCAGTCGACTTGCAGGAACAGTATCACTAGGTATACCTTTCGTGCCTCCGATCCCCCCTTCCTTTTCCGGCCATGTTCCTGAAGGTTTCTACATGAGCAGACTAAAGGTGAACTATTGTTTTCCTCCTTTCATTTCCAGCTTTTCTGTTTTCGCGAAGTTACGAATGCCAGATATATAGATAAGTAAGTGTACAAGAGTTTGTGCGACAGATATGAACTCAGTGTGTTATGTATTGATCCATTCGAATAGTTTAGAGAAGAAGGTGATCGGAGGCCTCATTTACCTGAATAATTTGATTGCAGGAAGCTGGAAGAGCTGAGGCTGATTTTGGCAGGTTTGATGCTAAAACCATCATACGCAGAATGTATATCCTCTTCTCTAGACCCGAATCGCCAATCGCTAAGGAGGGTCAAGAATTGCTGGATATGGTAGACTCATCTGCTCCTTTACCCTCTTGGTTCTCTGAGGAAGATCTTGAATATGTTGGTGGCCTGTATGAAAAATCTGGATTCAGAACCGCGCTAAAAGTACCTTACAGGTAAAAGTGTGAGCCTTATTTTCATGCACTCATATCCTAGCACATTCTTAAAATACCAGTTTGTAGCACATAGCCTGGTGTAACAAGTACTTTTGACCGGCTATAAGCAGTCTAAAAAACGTCCAGGATTAAATGATCAATCATTTTTCAAGCTAAGACTACGAAATGTCTCACAAACTTGTATATCTGAAACGGCTACTTCTTGTTGCAGGTCAAGGGATGAGGCATACGACATACCAGAGTCAGCAGTGAAGATCGATGCTCCATTTTTGCATATCCAGGGAGAGAAAGATTACTTCTTCAAGTTCCCCGGACTCGAGGAGTACATTAGGAAGGAAGTGGCAAAAATGTTTGTTCCCAACTTGGAGACAGTCTTTATACCTGAAGGTACCAATTTCATCCAGGAGCAATTTCCTGACAAAGTAAATGAGCTGATTGTCAACTTCCTCAAGAGACATAGTTGATCTCATCTCAGTATACACGAAAGGTAGTATCTGAAGTTGTTGTGTTTGTAATAAGCAATGAAGGCGTTGTGCTGATTCAATTCCCTTGTTTTTAGTTTTTTGCAACGATACATTTCGATTCCTTTGTCAAGTGATTCCAATATGAAAATCACAGGTTGCAGTAATAACCTAGGATTTCAACATGTCATTTGTTCGTCGAAGGAAAAATATGTATACAACTATAGTGAACTTATTTCTGCTGAACTGAACTGAAGTATGCTGGAATAAAGTTGAACAAAATAGGCCATAGAGGCATTACAAGTATTAGGGATACCAGCGATAATCGCAGAAAGCAGGCGAGTTTTCCAACACTTCTCATATTAGCAGGTGGGCAAAATCTCATATCTTCTTCCCTTTTGAAATTCAGTTCCACCTAAAGTCTATACTTTTATGACAAGTTGTTTAACTGTTTGGTGTCAAAACACAAAGTAAAATACGTAGTGCACACACAACTTGTTTACGCAGTTCGGTGCAAATACACCTACGTCTGCGGGGCCTTGCCCAGATCAGAAACAATTTACTAGAAAGCAGTCTTTAGTACAAGAAACTTAACTTAAATACTAATCCATTGCTAACCTATTGAGTGAATGTTGTGAGATCCCCTCACTACCGATCCTACGTCGTTGAACCCCCACGATCAACACGTCTTCCTGGATCTCCTCCTCCCGAGGAATTAAGGCTTCCTTGTTTCTGATCTTTACGGACTTGATTGATTGATTTTCCAAACCTCCAAAAACACTCCAGACAGACAGCTCCAAGAAAGTATCTATGAATACTTGGTCACCCGTATTTGATGTCTCTTCTCTCTTTTATCCCGTCGTACTCCTTCCGTGCGTACAACTCTTTCCTTGTCTAACTTTACCAAGAATAGACTTCTAGACTAAGGAAATATCTAATTCTAATATGGTATTTAAATGGACAATCCTTTATTAATAGGACTTGTACCATAAATAAACTACTTAATTAATTCCTAACTATTACAAGGAATATTTGTTTACCAGAATTAGATTGCCACGAAATCACACACTGATCTTCACAATATTCTGTTCTGATCGCATGATTATACGCAATAATTTGCTCCATAAATCGTGGCTAGAAACTTGCTGTCTGGAAAAACTGGATTGATATGGTGTTAAAACACCACATTACTAGTTCACACAATATGCCACAAATAAGTCCAACTCCCGAGGACTCTACACCTTTCTTTAGTTATGTTACAGTCCAAGGGCGGAACCAATGGGACGCGAGGTAGGGCTCCAGCCCTACCTCGATCGCCGGCCGGAGGTAGCAGGAGGCGGTAGGGTTCGTGGAGCGCATATTCCGGCGAGCTGAACGCGTCTCCGGCGTTTGCTCGGAGAAGAAGGTCGCGTTGCGGCCTTCTTTTTTTTAGCGCCCAGGTACTAAAACGACGTCGTTTCACTTAGTGAAATGAAAAAAAACCCCGAATGTGAAACGAATTGGGCAAAAAATGGAGCCCAATCCAATAATCCAAATAACTTCAATACATTGGACATTTTATCAGTTTGGAACAGAGGAGACTGGAGAGAACAGAGGAGCAGCAACGTCAGCCGAGCTTCTCGGTTTCGCCACCGCCGTCCGGCCCGTCCGCCACCAGGTCTCCGCCGCTGCGCCGCCGGAAGCTGCCTCGTCCCGCTACCTCTGCACGCCAGACGCCGCCTCTCCAAACCACCGGTAAACTTCTTCTCTTTATGCTAAGAATCTAAGATTTATTAATTTTTAGGGTTTATTCTTTTTTTAATTTTTTGCTTAAATTTATGTGAACATGATTTTTAGATTGGATATCGAATTGAAGTTATATGGTTGTATTATATATGATTGTTGAAATTTAGTTGAATTGCATATTTGAATTTAGTTGAATTGCATATTTAGTCAAATTTAGTTGAAATTTAGTTGGAATTTAGTTGAAATTTAGTTGGAATTTAGTTGAAATTTAGTTGAAATTATAATTCTTTGATTTATTTTGTATAATTGTATGTGAAAATGAAATTGTCAATTTGTCATAATCGGTTTATGGAATTATCAATTAGGTTCACATGTAAACTTTGCTCCAGGAATTAAGAAAATGATTAGAACTATGTCATACAATGTGAGGGGATGGGTGATGGATATGAGTGAGAATGAGAATATTAACTTAAAATAGTATATAAGAGAGGTAAGGGAAATTTTTTAAAAACAAAATTGTGAAAGAAGTGCAGTACTGGGAACCTTGGGACTGACTATTAAGGGAAGTGGGAGTATAGCCTGAATCTCAGGCTGTATAATATATCTTTCACAATTTTCTTTGTTTTGGAGAATATTTGGGTGTTTTGGCGGTTGAACTTGAATCTCAGGCTAGTGCTTAGGTTTTGCAATGTTCTCATTCAGTGAAATGAAACTGGAAGTTGTGAGATAGTGATCATTTTTTTTATTAGGAATGGTTTCAGACCATTTGTGGTGCATGTATCTCTCATTATGGATTGAGATTATTGAAAGCACAGGTTAATTGCTTGGTTTTATATGTGATCAATATGTTTTTGTGCAACTGCCTTTGGAACCAACTATGTTTTTGCTGATATTGACGTCGTGACGGCGGTGGAAGAAAATTAAAGCAGATTTACATTGAAAATTGTTCCTACTTTGTGATTTTCATCTTGTTGATGTCCCTTTTCAGTACGTTTTTGATGAGGTTATGCGTATACACCCTGATTTGGCTTCCTTTTTTCACTGGTGGTGCTGAGAATATGTAGATTAATCATACTTGACATACTGGTCATGAAAAGGCTTCCACCAATGTCACTAATCTTAAAGGGGGAACTCTTGCAATGTTACAATATAAATGATTAGAGACTTTATCAATCACTGTAAAATATAAGTTAATGTGCCGATACCTTCACTGTTCCTTTGCTGATTCTTCTTGTTTCTGGTCTTTGAATTTCTCTAGCTTATCCATTTGATCTTCTTCTTTATATCAATAAACTTCAAACCAAAGTTTATGTTCTCTCTATATGTACTAATCGAACTGATATATGTCTTTCTACATGCTGTAGGATGCCAATGAGGAGTCCAAGTCAGTAACTAAGGCATCAGCCATGAAAGGTATTATATTATGTACTAATCGAATTGTATGGTACTTGATTTATTATATTATGTAGTATTTTTCATTATTGTTGAGTTGAATTTTTAAAATTTATGTCATTAATATTTATCACCCTTTCTTCCCTCCGTCAGTTCCCTTCTCAGCCAAAAATTTTTCAGCCTCCCCTGAAAATTTTTTCTGGTTCCGCCCCTGTTACAGTCCGATCACAAGTCTTACAGAGATCAGAAAAAAAACCTCACATTCAAAGGGTCAGGACTCAAGAAGTCAAGATAATGTAAACTAAACCAAAGTAGTCTAAAGAAGACCATTTTGTTGTAATGCAATCATGCAGTGCCAGCAAAGTAAAACTTGGGATGTTTTTTTCCTATCTTCAGCATAATTTACATTATCTTGTTTTCGCAAGAGTAGAATAAATGGCAGAATCAGTGATGAGTACAAAAAACACAGGAAGCAACCACACAAATTCAAGGTTAAAGAATGGAAGAAATAGAGCACAAGTTCATAGAAGTGAGCGGCGGCCTGAAGCTTCATGTGGCTGAGACCGGAAGTGGACCGTCAGTGGTGGTGTTCCTGCATGGGTTCCCGGAGATATGGTACTCGTGGCGCCACCAGATGATCACCGTGGCTAAAGCCGGATACCGGGCCATAGCACCTGATTACAGAGGCTATGGACTATCCGACCCGCCCCGAGAACCCGAGAAGGCCTCCATGACTGATTTCATCAAAGACATCCTTGAAATTCTCGATGCTTTGAACATCCCTAAGGTACTTGTGCTTCAACATTTCTGAGATATGAATTGTTGTGCGGAATGGAGAAAGAACAGAAAGTATGAACAAAAATAACAAGACACAAGATTTACGTGGTTCACCAATTTGGCTACATCCACGGGAGACGGATTCACTATAATAGGTAGCAGGTTACAGACGCCAAGAAATTGGCCAGATTTCTACCTATCTAAGTGCAGAACAGAATTAATTTTTACAGAGAGAAGAGAGACACTTTATATATTGTCTCCACTAAACCCTAACAAACTGGGATTGGAACAAAACACAATTCGGCCCAAATCAACATCAGTCCAAATTGGAATTGGAATTATATTCTTATCATAATTGTAGATGTAGTTGTATTCCAGGCCAGGGTCGTAGAAGCGGCTATTACAGTATTCAAGGCATACCAACAAATCTCCACCTTGACTTGAATCCTCAAAGTAGAAAACTCCAGAGGCACCATTACAGTGCCAGATGAGTAGACTTCGCCCTCCACTCCCGGGACTGCCCATAGAGCACCTAATCAGCTCTGATGTTCAGCAAGTCCAAACAATGTTGAAACTTGCTATGTGGAACAGGTTTGGTGAACATATCAGCGGGGTTGTCAGCAGTTCCCACTTTCTTCACCCTGATTCTCCTCTCACTCCTCAGGAAATGATATCTGACATCAATATGCTTGGTCCTCTCATGATGGACCTGATCCTTGGCTATGCAGATTGCACTCAAACTGTCACAATACACAGTAGCCTGATCATGATGTAGACCAAGATCACTAACCAGTCCTTTCAGCCATATTCCCTCCTTTGCAGCCTCTGTCAAAGCCATGTACTCTGCTTCCGTAGTAGACAACGTCACTGTAGGTTGCAAAGTCGCCTTCCAACTAACCACAGAACCTCCCAAAGTGAATACATAACCAGTCATCGATCTCCTCGTGTCAACATCACCAGCATAATCAGAATTAGAGTAGCCTGTAACTAAGCACTCGGTATCACCTCCATAAATGAGACCCACATCAGACGTACCTCTAAGATACCTGAAGATCCTCTTCACTACTTGCCAATGTTCCTTTCCCGGTTGCCCCATGAACCTGCTCACAACACTGACTGCCTGTGCTAAATCTGGCCTCGTGCAAACCATAGCATACATCAAGCTCCCCACCGCGCTGGCATAAGGAACCCGAGACATATACTCCTTCTCCTCGTCTGACTGAGGAGCAAACATAGTGGTGAGATGAATATTTGCAGCACTAGGAGTGTCTATAGGCTTGGCTGTAGACATGCCAAATCTAGCCAACACTTTCTGAATGTAGCCTTTCTGTGACAAGAAAAGCTTCCGGTGACTTCGATCCCTAAGAATCTCCATTCCTAGTATCTTCCGAACTGCACCCAGATCCTTAATCTCAAACTCAGCACTAAGAAGTCCTTTCAACTTCTGAATCTCGTGCTTACTCTTTGCGGCTACCAGCATGTCATCTACATAAAGCACCAGATAAATGAACGACCCATCTCTCAACCTGCTGTAGTAGACACAACAGTCATAAGCACACCTCGTATATCCCAGCTGAAGCATGTAACTGTCAAACTTCTTGTACCACTGCCTCGGAGACTGCTTAAGTCCATACAAAGACTTCTTCAACTTGCAAACATACTTTTCCTTGCCAGGAACTTGGAAACCATCTGGCTGAGTCATGTATATCTCTTCCTCCAACTCTCCATGTAGAAAAGCGGTCTTCACATCAAGTTGTTCAAGCTCCAAATCCCGATGTGTCACTATAACTAGCAACACCCTGATGGAAGTGTGTCTGACCACTGGTGAGAAAATCTCATTGTAATCTACTCCCTCTCTCTGACTGAAACCTCTAGCAACAACTCTAGCCTTGTACTTGACTCCCCCTGTAGGTGATATTCCTTCCTTCTTCTTGAAAACCCATTTGCAACTGATTACCTTTCTCCCTTGAGGCTGTTTGACCAATTCCCATGTCTGATTCTTCTGAAGAGACTCCATCTCGTCTCCCATTGCAGTAAGCCATTTGTCAGCATCAGTACCTGAAACAGCTTCTCTGTAGGTGGATGGCTCATGAGTATCCACCTCCTCAGCAACCTGTAGTGCATAACCCACCATATCCTCAAACCCATATCTCTTGGGCGCCCCAACTCCAACCCTCCTGGGTCGGTCCTGAGCTAAACTACGGACTGTAGCTCCTGATGGTTGGGGATCTGGTGGTGGAGATTCCGGTATCTCAGATTTGTCTGTGGCTCTTGATTCACCTCAAATTGTTCCAATCTATTTTCACCTTGAGTGACTTCAAGCTCCACCTGTTTATCAACTCCACTAGTTTCTGGCACAACTGTGGGCTTCACCATAGATCTAAGCAAAGAATTTTCATCAAAGACAACGTCCCTGCTCAGAATAACCTTCTTCTCAGATGGAGACCATATCCTGGAGCCTTTAACTCCATCTCCATAACCCACAAAGACACCCTTCTTGGCTCGGGGCTCCAACTTACCATCACTAACATGATAATAAGATGTACAACCAAAAACTTTTAACTTGGAGTAATCAACAACTTTACCTGACCACAACTCCATAGGTATTTTGCACTCTATACCCGTGTGAGGCCCGCGGTTGATCAGGTAACAAGCTGTACTCACCGCCTCTGCCCAGAATCTCGTTTCCAAACCAGCATTAGAGAGCATGCACCTCGCTCTCGCCAGCAATGTCTGATTCATCCACTCAGCTACGCCATTCTGATGTGGCGTATTCCTGACTGTATGATGACGAGAAATCCCTTCATCCCTACAAAACTGATCAAACTTAGACGAGCAGAATTCCAGACCATTATCAGTTCGAAGCCTCTTGATCTTCTTCCCGGTCTGATTCTCCACCAAAGCTTTCCACTCCTTGAACTTCGAGAAAGCTTCACTCTTATGTTTCATCATGATAACCCAAGTCATCCTTGAGTAATCATCAATCAGAGAAACAAAGTACCTGTGACCTCCCAGTGACTCAACTCGGGAAGGTCCCCAACAATCAGAATGGATGTAATCCAATGTGCCTTTTGTTCTATGAATCGCCTTAGGAAACTTGCTGCGGTGATGCTTCCCAAAGACGCAATGCTCACAGAAGTCCAAGCTCTTGATCTTGTGGCCACCAAGAAGATCATACTTCGACAGAATCTGCATCCCTCTTTCACCCATGTGACCAAGCCTCATATGCCATAACTTAGTCATATCATCCTGGTGAACCTCCGAAGATGCAACATTAACAGAATCCATAACCATGGAACCTTGTAGAAAATACAAAGTACCATGCAGAACACCTTTCAGAGTACAAAAACTACCATCATGCGTCCTGATCTTGATTGAACCAATCCCAACTACCTTGCACGCAACACCATTTGCCGTAGTAATGATGCCCTCAGCTTGCTCATAAGTTGAGAAATAATCTCTCCTTGGGCATATATGGTAAGATGCCCCAGAATCAAGAAACCACGCATTAGAATGATTATTTTACCCAGTAACAGCTAGAGCAAAATCATCTTCAGAACTGAAATCCCCTTCAGCCACAGCAGCAGTACCAGATGTACTCCCAGATTTACTAGCCTTCTTCGGACACTCCTTTTTCCAATGCCCCTTCTCCTTACAGTAGTTACAAACATCATTGGCCTTAGGACCCTTTGAAGATGACTTCTTGCCCTTCTTCTTATTGCCGGTTTCCTTGCCTTTTGTGTTTCCGTCACTAGCAAACAAGCCAGTGGCCTGACTTTCTGTACCTGTATTGTTTGCCTTATGTCGCAACTCTCTACTATGGAGAGAGGATCTTACTTCCTCCAGAGACACAGAATCTTTACCAACAATAAATGACTAAACAAAATTCTCATACGAAAGTGGTAAAGAAACTAGCAAAATCAAAGCAGCATCTTCATCTTCAATTTTCACATCTATATTTCGCAATTCTAATAACAAAGTATTCAATTGCTCTAGATGGTCTCTGAGTTGCGTACCTTCCTGCATTCGGAGATCGAAGAGACATTGTTTCAAAAGCAACTTGTTGGTTAGAGATTTCGTCATATACAAACTCTCCAACTTCAGCCACAGTTGTGCAGCAGTCTCCTGATCTGAGACCTCGGTGATGATTTCGTCTGCGAGACACAACATAATCGTCGAGTGTGCCTTTTCTTCCAGACTCACAACATCGCCAGAACTGCTCGCGAAATCCTTCGTCAGCGGAGTCCACAAACCTTGCTGTTTCAGCAAAGCTCGCATCTTGATCTGCCATAAACTGAAACTGTTTCTCCCGGTAAACTTGTCGATCTTCACGTTCAACCCGGACATCTTTCTCCCCGATCAGCCCCGATCTGATGAGCCCAGAATCCGATATACCCACTACGGATATCGCCGGAAAAAGAAACCGCTCTGATACCAGTTTGTTGTGCAGAATGGAGAAAGAACAGAAAGTATGAACGAAAATAACAAGACACAAGATTTACGTGGTTCACCAATTTGGCTACATCCACGGGAGACGGATTCACTATAATAGGTAGCAGGTTACAGACGCCAAGAAATTGGCCAGATTTCTACCTATCTAAGTGCAGAACAGAATTAATTTTTACAGAGAGAAGAGAGACACTTTATATATTGTCTCCACTAAACCCTAACAAACTGGGATTGGAACAAAACACAATTCGGCCCAAATCAACATCAGTCCAAATTGGAATTGGAATTATATTCTTATCATAATTGTAGATGTAGTTGTATTCCAGGCCAGGGTCGCAGAAGCGGCTATTACAGTATTCAAGGCATACCAACATGAATAGATTGAATAGAACAATGCATGGTGATTTTTCTACGTGTCTGTTTTTGCACGGAATCCGAGATATGGAAATGGAATTGAGACCGCTAGTCTCAATTACATTTTCATATCGGTATTTCATGCAAACAAACAGACACGAATAATAAAGATACATTTTCTCTTATGCAGGTCTTCCTTGTTGCGAAAGATTTTGGAGCTTCTATAGCTTATTTCATAGCTCTTTCCCACCAACACAGAGTCTCAGCTATTGTAACATCAGGACTGCCATTTATGGCGGTACGCGATGTTCTGCACCCCCATCTTCTCCCCGAAGGCTTCTATTCCTACAGATTTCAAGTACTTGCACTTTCCCTTCTCCATATTCAACACCATTTGGTGAGATGCACGACTCGAACACGCTATTTTTATGTATTGATTTGATTGAAGGAGCGGGGAAAAGCGGAGGTTGATTTCGAGCGCTTCGATGATAGAACAGTTGTGAGGAACATATACATCCTGTTTTCCAAGAGTGAACTGCCAATAGCTCGAGAAAATGAGGGGATCATGGACTTGGTGGATCCCTCCACTCCTCTTCCTGATTGGATTTCAGAGGAAGAGTTTGCAGCCTCCTATGGAGCCTTGTATCAGAAATCTGGTTTCAAGACTGCATTAGAAGTTCCATATAGGTACTGGTCTCAACCTGCTCTTTATGTCCTTGCCTTCTTAGTTCTTATTGTCTGATTAGAGACACCACGAATAGTGTTTGGACTTGACGGTATTAGTTTGGAATAATTGTGGATTAAAGAACAAAGGGAGATGAAAAGGTTGAAGTAAGGTAAGTTTTCAATTATGCAAGGATAATTGCCGATTTTATAAGAGTTCAACTTATGTACTCTGTACTTATCCCGTCGATGTGTTTGGTAGGACTTATAAATTGGGAAATGATTTTGTGGCCACCAAACTATCTTGATCGTTACACTTTGGCAATTGCGATATTTTTTGACCATTTTTAACTATTCAACTTTTAAAACAGACGAGTCAAAACCCTCTAGTCTGGTCAATCGATCAAAACCGAATTTCATCCCGTCACATACCATACATGTGTTAATATTAGGGGTAAAATGATCTTTTCCCATCACTGTTTCGATTAAAGTAGTTACTGTTTCGACTATTTTCTAATTACTCTATTGGCCCCAATATAAATGGTCTCTACTTTTGGGCACAATAATTTTTGAAACCTCTTTATATGACAACTGACAAGTGACATTGCATAGAGTGACTAATGTGCTTTTCGCTTTTGAAAATAATTTAGCAACTAAATTGCAGGCCCAAGAGTGACCAGCCAAATCCTAGAGACCCAAGAATTGAAGTGGCTGCCTTATTGATCATGGGGGAGGAGGACTATGCCCTTAAACTTCCAGGGGTGGTAAACTATATAAGGAGTGGCCAACCAACGGTTTATGTACCAAAGCTGGAGATCAAGTGTATACCACAAGGAACCCATTTTGTTCAAGAACAATTCCCTAGTGATTTCAATCACCTTCTACTTGATTTCCTTGGAACTCATAATTCTTGATCTTCTCATCTAGTCTTACGTTTGAATACATTTATTAATAAGATGAGTCTGTGGATGTATTTGAAGATATAAATTGTTAAATAGGTTGTGGAGATACCGCCAATTTATTTTGAAATATTGAATTTTTATAAATACAAACATAACCCTATGTGCTTGTGAAAGTGTCAATATAACCACCAGATAATTCAAACCACAAAAACAACCCTACCTAGTAGATGAAATGGGAAGCTCCGGTTCCACAAGGAACTTACTTTGCATGATTGCACTGTTGTTCAAACAATCTATTTGCCAAATAAAAGAGGATGAGTTGATGTGGGGCTTTATGTTAAGCTATTATATGCAGGTCTTTATGCTAAGCTTTAACTTAGACCTGAGGTGCCTCGAGTGTGATCTTCATGATGAAATTCTGCCATGCAGTAGGTTTATTTGGTATGTACAGAGAAGAGTCAATGATTAATTTTCATCCCGGGTTTAGTTTCTAAATCGTGATGTGGTTTTGCAGCTTTAGTTGCTTACCTTTCATTATTTATTCTGCCAATGCATTAACTTCAATGAAGCCTCCAGTGAAGAACATTGGGATTACGATGAGCGAGAGAGATGCGGATGATGTGATCGGGCAGGTGGACACTCCTAAATGGTATAGATGAGCGTGTGATTTGTTCGGTTTTCTGATCGCCAGAGGAGCGGCAGGGGAAGAGGCGAAAGAACAGGCTGCGTTGGGAACATAGGAATATTCAGGGGGCTTCCAATGTGTTTGACGGGGATGAAGATGGGGGCTTGCATTGATGAATAGCAGAAGAAGTGTTCCAATGTTTGGCTATGAAAGAAGAGAAACTTTCATCTTTTTGCCGGATTTGTTTGATGTGTCAACCAGAACGAGAAGTCGTTAAGTTGCCAAAGTTTTATGGCACGTTAGCCAGGGGCGGATCCACATGGGGGTTGGAAACTCCAGTCCCTCGCCAACACGAAAATTATGAAGAAATATAGGGAGTAAATTTGGGAAAAAAAAATTCCAGCCCCCTATGATATAGAAAAATATTGGAAAATTTTCTTTTAGCCCCCGCCATGAATGTATCCTGGCTCCGCCCCTGACGTCAGCTATGTAAATTCTTAGTTTTTTTAAAAAACCATTGCTTTCTTCTCTTGATTTTAATATACTGAGTACTACTATGAATTCATCTCTTTTCTATAGTTGTGGAACCTTGTTGTTTCTAGCGAAAAAAATTGAACTGTTTTCAAAAAATAAAATTGAACTCAGAAATTCATTTGTTTGCCTTTGTTGCTATGTTAAAAAAAAAGGCAAACTCTTGGGAAAGACGGTCTTTCCATAAGCTTATAGAAAAATGAGGTTTAATTAGAATAATAAAAATTAAATGGTCTTAGTTGCAATATTAAAATTTTAGTATGCAACATGTAGTAGTTATAAAATTTATAACCCGGTCCATGCAACCCAAAATTTTTATCTCCATTTCTTTTAATTTACAATTTAAGCATTAATCTTTCTATGACTTATGAAAAGACCGTCTTTCAAGAGACAGACTCTAAAAAAAATCACATAATTATACTTAATTTGGATCCATCTGCTGCTTGTTGTGTTTTAGTGCTTCTGAAGTACTTGTTATTTGGTTTGCCTCTTCTTGCAGAGTTGCAGGCAGCAAGAATTCTTGCTGAGTCGCTTGTAATTGATATAATGATTTGCAGTAAGGAATTATATTATTGATAACTGAATATATAAAGAGTACAATAGAAGACCTGAAGCAGTGTTGGCGAGAGCACGATATTCAGACTCAGTGCTAGAGCGAGAAACAGTGGGTTGTTTCTTGGCACTCCAAGAAACCAGATTCCCACTGAGATAAACCGCATAACCATAAGTGGACCGACGAGTCTCCAGACAGCGCAGTCAACATCAGAGTACCCTAACACCTCAGGAGTACTAGCATAGTGAAAGCTAAGACCAAAATGAAGAGTGCCACGAACATACCGCAAAATCCGTGTCACTGCAGCGAAATGATCATCTCTCAGATCCTGAAGATACTGACTCACCGTGTTGACCAAGAATGCCAAATCCGGGCGAGAGATGGTGAGATACTGGAGAGCACCAACAAGATAACGATAAAGTGTAGGATCCCGGAACGGAAGACTGGTAAAGCTATGAGGCTGAGAATCAGCGACAAATGGGGTAGAAACAGGTGCCGCGTTAGACATACCGACCCGATTCAAAATATCACGAGCATATTTTGTTTGACCAAGCAATAACCCTGAGGAGGTAGGTGAAACTTCAAGACCAAGAAAGTAATGAAGAGCACCAAGATCCTTGATCGCAAACTCTCTGTGTGTCCGATCGATGAACTGGCAAAGAAGAGTCGAGTCATTGCCTGTAAGAATGATATCGTCCACATACACAAGTAGGTACAGTTATGACGAACCTCTCGAGAGGAAAAATAGAGAAGTATCAGCTGAGCTGCACCGAAAACCAAGTTGTGTCAGATAACTGCTGAAACGCTGGAACCAAGCCTGGGGGGCCTGCTTAAGACTATAAATGGCCTTTCGCAAGCGACAAACATAGTCTGGATGAGCAGAATCCTGATAACCAACGGCCTGCTTCATGTAGACCGAAACATCAAGAACACCATTAAGGAAAGCGTTCTTGACATCCAACTGATGAAGTGGCCAAGAACGCATGATGGCTATGGTGAGGACCGTCCTAACAGTGGAGGCTTTGACCACAGGACTGAAAGTGTGGTCAAAATCAAAACCCGAAATATGCGAGAAACCCTGAGCCACAAGTCTAGCTTTGTGACGCTCAATAGTGCCATATGGTCTATACTTGAGCCTATAGACCCATTTGGAACCAACAATGTTGACATCTGAAGGTCGAGACACCAAGTCCCAAGTATGCCGACCACGAAGAGCGGCCATCTCATCATCCATGGCCGAAACCCAGGCTGGATCCTGAAGGGCAGAGCGATAATCAGTGGGCTCTGTCTGAGAAAGAAGTGCAGCTATGAGACCATGAGCAATAATATCTGAATAATCTCGGCGCTGAATGACACCAGTAGAAGACCAAGTAGCCATCCGATGGGTACGAGGTTGTGGTGGTGAAGCTGGAGGAGTCGAACCAGCTGATGACGCCGAAGAAGATCAACCAGAGCTAACCAGAGAGTGGCCGTCAGAAGTCGCCGGAGAGAGGACATGCGAGACTGGCTGAGGCGTGGTGGCCGGCAGCTGAGGTGGTGGCCGTCGGTTGAGGAGCTGGGTCCGGGTTGGCCGTGCAGATTGAGCATGGTGGTGAAGGAGGGGAGGCTGGAACATGCACATGTGTGGTGGCCCCAATAGATGAAGCAACAACTCCATCAAAAAATGATGAAATCTCCAGATACAAAATAGAACGACTGGCCGCGGAATATAAGACATAAGGGAATAAAGTTTCATCAAAATGAACGTGGCGAGAGACATAGATGTGCCCAGAAGTCGGGTCTAGACACTGGAAGCCCTTGTGACGAGGGCTATAGCCAATAAAAACACACGGAAGAGATCGTGGTGCAAACTTATTTGTAGCAGTGGCACGCAGACACGGAAATGCACGGCAACCAAATGGGTGAAAGAGGGTATAGTCAGGCACATGGCCAAAAATAACCTCAAAAGGTGATTTGCCACTAAGAACTGAACTAGGCAGACGATTGATAATGTAAACCACAGAGGAGAAAGCTTTCACCCAATAACAGTGCGGCACAGAAGAGTGAAAAAACATGGCAAGACCAGTCTCTGTGATGTGCCGATGCTTCCGCTCAGCTCGGCCACTCTGAGCAGGTGTATAGGGCGAGGACATCTGATGATGAATGCCAAATGATATGGAGTGAGACTGAAGTCAGTGATTAGTAAACTCTGTGCCACCATCGGTTTGAAAATTTTTAACCCTAGCAGAAAACTGAGTCTCAACGAATTTCTGAAACTGAATAAATGTGTCATAGAAATTCGACTTATGCCGCATTGGGAAAACCAGGTGATTCGCGAAAAATCATCGATGAAAATGGCATAATAAGAGAAACCACCGGCAGATAAAATAGGGGCCGGTCCCCACAAATCACAATGCACTTTATCCAACAAACCAGTAGCGCGCTTGTCACTGGTGGAAAACGGCAAACGGCTACTCTTGGCCATCTGACAAGGAGAACAACTAACAGATGCAGGCATAGCAGAAGTGACAGAAATAAGGCCCGTCGATTCAATAACTGAACAGTATCACGAGACACATGACCGAGGCGAGAGTGCCACTGCTCAGAAGAAGCATGAAGCTTACTAGAGCGTAATTCGCCTAAAAAGCTGGAATCACCAGTCTCAAGAAAATAAAGACCTGAACTATGACGACCTTTACCAATTATCGTCCCTGTATGCTTGTGCTCAATGGAAAATGCATCGGCATCAAATATAACACTGATAGGTAAATCACGAGTAAGCTTACTGATGGACAATAAGCTTCTAGTAATCTTAGGAACCACAAGAACATCATTAACAGAGAAGCCAGAGAAATGACACTGGCCGATGTGAGAAATAGATAATGATTCACCATTGCCAACAAGAATAGAATCAGAGCCACGATAAGATTGTACCTTATCAAGATAACTGGTGCGAGCAGTGATGTGAGATGTAGCACCCGAATCAACGATCCACTGATTTGAAGAAGGATGGTGATTGAGACCATTCACACTGGCCTGAAACAAAACTTTGTCCGCAATCCAATTAGTGGAGCAATCTTCCCGAGATAAAGATGCCAAATAAACCATAGCAAGAAGATGCCCAGAAAATATGTGCAAAATGACTGGGTGCGTGCGAAGACGTCCAAAAAATGCTATTGAGTCGCTAGGTGTGTGACTTCACGCGTAGAAGGGTATGTGCGCGTGTCTGCAACACGAGCGCGTGGCCGCACGCGCTTCTGGAAGGAGCTGTGGCTCGTGGATCTGGCTGTAACTTTGGTTCGGCCGAGATGCGACAAACACACTGGAGAAGACGATCGAACCTAAAGGCGACTGATATGAATTCGACGAGAAGAAGGTGATATTTGATATCCGGAAACGAAGCCGCTGCCGAAGAAGAGCCTAATGCCGAAGATGGCTTAAAGGTTTGAACGCTGGTGAAGTTCGCCGCCAGAGGTTATGTTTGAACGCCGGTGAGAGACGACACCAGACACGGACGCCGGGGATGACGATGAGGAAGCCGAGGATACGGAGTTTGAATCTCCGGAAAGAGAGAGACACCGACGAAGAGGATGCTGGACGAAATAGGCTGCCGGGAGATGGCCGGAAGTCGCCGGGAATTGATCGGAAATTCGTCGGAAACAATTGCCTTGGCAGGCCTGAAAAGAAATAAAAATAAATTTATGATTTAGGATTTAGGATCAGAACTTGCTCTGATACCATGATAGAATGATTTATAGTAAGAAATTGTATTATTGATAACTGAATATATAAAAAGTACAACAGAGGGTGTAATAAGGAAATAACTCTAATAATAATAAATCATAATCTAATCAGTAATATGATTTATCCTAAAATTAATGGCCTCTGGAATTATAACGCTTGCAGTGCACAAGCATATTGTCATGCAATGTCAACTGTGTTATTTAGCTTCTTCTTCATTTGGTTTATTTGCTCTTTTGTATTTTCTGTGTTTTCTTGTTCTTCTTTGTGATGTGTTAAACTTCCATAGCGCGTTATCTTTTAGTTATGCTGTAAACAAGGTGGTGTTGCAAGTGTTCGTGTTTTTGTGTTCGGCCCTTTTGTACCAATGTTGTTTTAGATCGACTAACCGTTAGATAAAAATTTATTAATAAATGTAATTAATGGGATGATTCAATATTTATTTTTATTTATTACACGAATTTCTTATAATTTTGAAGGCAAAGTCTTGGGAAAGACGGTCTTTCCATAGGCTTATGGAAAGACGGGGTTTAATTCAAATAATAAAAGGTGAAAGGTCTTAGTTGCAACATTAAAAATTTAGTATGCAACATGTAGTAGTTATAAAATTTATAACCCGGTTCATGCAACCCAAAAATTTTATCTTAATTTTATCTAATTTACACTTTAAACCTTGGTCTTTCCATGACTTATAGAAATACCGTCTTTCAAGAGACGCACTCAATTTTGAATACCTTTTAAAATATATCACAATGTATATATAATTAAAATTTGACCTTAAAAGTTATTTAAACAATTTTTTTATTATTAATCTAACCGTTAGTCGGCTTAACAAAAAAAACTTTATTGCCCTTGTATATTCAAATTTTGTGAGACCTAAAATGGATTCGACATAATATTGGGTCAATTTCAGAAAAGATTGTTATTGTATTAAAGCATAAATAATGGTTGCTCTTTAATTGATTTCCTAATTAGAATCATCTTTTAATTATAGGGAATAAATTAAAAAAACCAAATATTGTTAACTGATGTTTAATAAGGAGTTTGTAATTATATGAGGATTTCATACCCCACATTTACTCAGTCATACTAACTACTATTCATTCTCCTAAATATATACTCTCACCATCTTGCTATTAATTGCTAAATTGCTTTTATCTCAAACTTTAAGATCCGAGGTGACAATGTGGAAAAAGGGTAAAATTGGAGTTAGGAGGTCATTGGGGGTAAGGAGATGTGATTAGTATGGTTACGCTGTGTCAGCATCAAACCGGCACAGGGCGTTCATGATATGGTTACTTAGAGCGGCGGTGCGATATGGTTACTTAGAGCGGCGGTTAAGGCAACACCGCCGGAGAGGAATGCCGGAGGTACACCGCCGGAGAGGAATGCCGGAGATTTCCCGCTGTTAAATTTCAAGGTATCTTGGGCTTCCATCTTAAAATCAATTGGTACTAAGTGGAGGTGACCCAAGACCTTATATATAAGTCATTAACTTTGTAAGAAACCGATGTGGGATATATCTTTCAACACGCCCCCTCACATGCAACGTGGAAACACTCTACAACCCACATCGGGCCAAATTAAAGGGGATTCACACATCGGCCCAATAACCCAATCTGGGGTCTGATACCATGTTAAAATATAGAGAACTTTATTATGGTGCACTGATATTAATCAATGACACATCTCATCAATGATGAGCATTACAATATATAGACTTACAACAAACCAAAGTCTAACATGAATATAATTCTAAGTCTATAAGGAAACTATCATCTATAACTTAACCACCATCTATAACTAATTCTATAAGGTAACTAACATCTATAACGATTTCTATTTCCTTAACAATTTTATCACCCGCGGTTAAAGTCACGTGTGTTGTACACGACATCCTTGCAAAAATTAATCAAAAAGTAGCACGGATAGTATGATCCCTTAAGAAGCTACAACGCCACATTATGAGATCATGAACTCTCCTGAAAGTTAATTTGCTCATAATCAAATAGCTTTTTGGGAGACTGGTATTTGAGCCATTCTAAACTATTAGAGTCATGTGTTTCGATCATAAATATATAGGGTTGACTCATGCTCTTATATATTGAGTTATAAATCAATCAACTACTAATGTGAGACTCTAACACGCCCCCATCACGTAAAACAACATTAATCACCGCGCAAATGTGAATAGAAAAGGATCACGATCCAACTTTGGGCCCTGATACCATAATAGAGTCATAACACTTAATATAAAATCAATTGATACTATGCAAATGTGACATATATCCGTATATATTGAGTTGTAATTCTGTCAACCACTAATGTGAGATTCTAACATAAACAAACACTTAGCCCGGGTTGAAGCTGCTCAGAGAGCAGCAGTACCACCTAGTCTCTATATATTAAACGTGGGGATCTTGGGAATGAATAATGATTTTTCGTCGTCCATTATTTTATTATTTTCTTCGCATCCCTTCGTTTGCCCTTTCCTTGAGAAATTCCTTTAGCCCTTTTGTAATTTTCAATCCCTTCTTCACCTTATTAGCCTTTTTGTAACTCCTTCTTTCACCTTCTCACCCTAAATAATGACAACTCTGACCTGACATCGGTGATCGATCTCTGCAGCAGCGACTCCGACGATGACGACTCCTCTGGCTCTTGCGAGAGACCGAAGAAGAAGAGAGTGGAACAATCGCAGGAGAGTGTGCTCTTGCTGGTAGGGTTCCTCGATCCCCTGCCTTGTAGATAAATGTCACCGGCGGTGCAGGTCACCAGCGAGGCAGCGGTATTATGACAAATGTGATGGTGGCGCTGCGGTGGCTGAAAAGGAGGTGGCTCCTGAAGCTTCTGGTGAAACCTACGAGTATCATTGTGAGGTAGGCCCTTTATTTGTGTTGATTGATTCATTTTGTGAATTGGGTTTTTGAATTTGGAGTATTGTAGGATGAATACTTTATTTATGTGTGTTTGAAGATGTTGGGATTTTGAATTTGAAGGGGGTATGAACAAACAGAGTCTAAAAGTTTTATGTTTACAAGTATTGTGAGTTATATGAGTATTGTTCTTGTATTTAGTAAGGATGCTGTTAAAGTAGAATAAGAGTAGTTCTTGGATATTATTGTGGGTATATATTTTAATGAACGGGTTTTCTAACGAGTGCCCATGGGCACTCGTTAACAACTTCAGATTCCATCGGAAACTGTGTTTATTAAATGCAAATCCATCGGAAACTGTGTAATAGTACATAGGCAGTGTAATTTTTTGAGGGATGTCATTAATCATTAACTCTATTTGCATTTAATAACACAGTTTTCGATGGAATCTGAAGTTGTTAACGAGTGCCATGGGCACTCGTTAGAAAAACCGTTTAATGAATTCGTGATTTTTTTAAAAATAATATAACTTAAGCCTTTTCTATTCTTTATTCATGGATTTATGTATCGGATTCCACTCAACCCACGGTTGGGAACTAATGTTTGGCTCTATCTACAAACATTTTGGATTTGTTCATAATGATGAAATTATATCTGGTCTGGCCAAATCTTCTTTGGTGCTTTAGCTTTTGTCTATGATAAAAGTATTGTACATTACTGTGCAGGTATTTGATGTCACTAAGAGGAATATTTTTCATAACATTGGTTTCCTCACTGATTCATCTCCTCTTTTGTGTGTATTTCTTTTTTTCTTTTGATTTGCAAAAAGTTGAAAGGAACTATCTGTATTTTCTTTTTCTTTTGATTTGGAGAGTTGACAGGCGTCATCTACGCATCCCATTTTCTGTGTTCAAATAACTTTAAATGAAATGTTAAATGAATTCTTTGGTGGCGTAATGATGTTACGTGACTGCTATGTCAAAGTCTTTTACTTTATCCTCTTTTTTTGTGGGCAGGAGAATGTGATTTTCTTTTTATTCTAAGCCACTTATTGTTAGGTTATGCAGTTTTGCCTTTGATATGTGTGTGGCATGCAACTATTTTTTGTTAGTTACTTGCAGCGTATTGGTGTGTGCTGTGAGTTTTAATGCTTTGTAATTGTTGTGAATGTGATGTTAATGCTTAAGAATGACTCTTAGCGGTGTTTGTTTTCTTTATGTGTTCAGGAATGGATGTTGGTGAATGGTCTGGATGGTGTAGATATGGTAGAATTTGCAGCTCATAACATGCTTTGATCCAAAATTTTTTTATCCATCAAGTATATGATAATGTGCATCGTTATGGTTCTGTCCGTTTCAGTCCATGTTTGACCCTCAGAAACCTGCATCGCTTATTTGAACTGAATGCGGAGTATGAGAGATGTCATCTCCATGGTATTTTCTTGAGGTTGTCTACATTTTTTTCCCCTCGCGTAGTTGTATGTTATTTGTACAGTAGATGGTGGATGTTAAATGTAGGTTGTCTGCTTCTAAAATTTATTTGAGCAGATAGAATATGCATGTGGTAAACTGGAGAACAGATGAAAGGAAACTTGAAAGAAATTGGAACTATAAGTTGGACTGAGTGAGTTTTATTACTGGCAATGAATTGTCTTTTTTATGTTCATTATGAAATGAATGAGGAAAGATGGCAGTATTTGTTTGCATTCACATTCACACCAGAGTCAGTGGAAACAACTCAAATAAGGTATAAGTGCTTTGACAAAAATTCCAAAATGTGAATAGTTTACAGCCCTGTTGAAGAAGGTCGTCCTTACTTCTAACTTGGGGTTTCAACTAAGTGTGTCATTATATGTTCTGATGTGGAGAGTTGAATTTACCTTTTTTTTGGATTCCCTTTTTTTTCACCCCTTTGTTTATTCGTTTTGTTCGTGCTTATGGCATCAAGATTATTTACACACACGAACAGACATTGTCTCTACATACACTATAGAGTAGCCAATCCGGTAAACTTTCTCTGTTCTTGTTTTTACCTGAAGATGTGGGAAACAGAGGAAACGAATGGGGAGCTTTGTCCAGTAGGAGGAACTTGTCCCATCCTATGCAGAGCCTACAGAGCCTGCTAAAGTGCCGTTTGCTGTAACTATCACTAGCTTTTCATGTTTCAATTACTGTCAAACTCTAGGTAATCATTTTCAAGTTTTCTTCAAAGTAAAATATAGTTTCTTGCACAATAAGATATGGGTTTTTCTTTTGAGGGAATGGTTTTTGTGGGAGAAACTGATGTAGCAATGAAATTTGACCATGACTTATAATTGTTGGAAAGCGTCCTTAGCTGAAAATGAAGTCAGAATGAGGATAAATTTTGGTAGATTGTGGTATATTTTGTTGGCTTTTTGAGGATAGAATTTAAGGACCAGATAGTATCAGCCTTATTGCAAACATATTGGGAAAGATTAGTTCATTTCACCTGTCAGTTTGTTATCTTATGTTTGCTTTTGACAATAAAAAACTATGATGTTTATCTTATTGCAAAGTCAGCTAACGTGTTTTATTTTGTAATTTACAAGCCATTAGTATTTTGGTTTTCAAACATCAGCTGAATATGGATAAGAAAACATGGCTACGGAGGAAAGGGTCATCGAAGAGGACAATTATTGCGAATGGAAATGGCGGTTTTGACTTGAAAGGAAAAGTTTAGGAGGTAATGTAGCTATTTCTTCTATGGTTCTACCCATTTTATCAGATATCTAAAACAATTGGTGATTTTAATGTCTGAAAAGACTATTCATGAATGCACTTTTGTCATGAGATTTAGATTTAAATTTCCGATCTCCTTTTGCTTATCATGTGAAGAACAAATTGATGCCCTGCAGAAATCCCAAACTCAAAGAAAATTACACAATCAAATTGATTTGGATTTGGATTTTTTTTGTTTTTTCTTATCTCAGTTGAATTTAATGTGATGATGACTGCTGATGATGATTTAATCGTGTTGCAAAAATGTGCAGGTTCCAGCTCTGTTTGCGTGCTTGAAAAAAGCCAAGGATGTGGCGTTGTTGACTTGTAATAGAGCTCTCAAGCTTTCCAAACCAGGTTTTACTTATCGTTTTTAATTTTTAGACATGAGTGTCATGGCTATTTTAGTAGTTTAGCATATAATTTGTATGTGCTTTGCGTTCAGCTAGGTAATGTGGTGCGTGTTTTCAAATTGATGTGGAGGAAGGCTAATAAGCTCATTAATGTCGATGTTATAATGATTCAAAATTTTCAGCTTAATACAAGGGAAAACCTTTTGCAAGATTGTTGCTTATTGTAATCTCCGGAAACATATAACTATAGATGAATGTTTCTTTGGGATGGGATGGAGGTTTATGGGTAGGTATTTAGAGCTTAACTAATTAAATTACAATTTAACGCGCATATAAAGATGGGGCATCAAGTCTTTCTCTTTGGGATGATTTTTTAAAATGTGTATTCGTGCATTGAAGTTCCTGCACTTTCCGTGTTAAAAATTTTGTAGCCTCCCTAAGGATTCACTTGAAATGGTACACTTTGGAAATATATGTCCACAGTTGTGGAAGGAGCTGCTTTTATTTATATGATCATGTAACAAGATCATTTTCTATGTTCCTGGATCCTTTGTTCATTTGTTAAACAGGTTCTCCAGTTCTTGGAGTGGGTTTTACAGGTTCAGCTAAACTTGGGGATCATAGGTTGGGGACCATACAGTGGCGGATCTACTTTAGTGCAAGGTAGGGTAATTGCCCTACCTTTTTTTAAAAAAACATTAATTTATATTTTTTTAGCATCAAACACTTTATGAGCATAAAAAATTACATAATCCATTACATCAATTTTCATAAAATTAACAAACCTCACCTCGTAGTTCAATAGAAGCGCCTCCTTCATTGTAAACTTGGCTTCGTCCACCTGTGCATCCTCCAATCGGGACTCCAAGTCCACCGTTGTGCTGGTCCTCGACGAGAAGAAGAAATTGCGCCAATCTTATCACCATTCCGTTCATCATAGGTAATAGGGAAGAGGAAAGCATATCCGCCATTGATCAGAGGTGTTCTTGAATATGGATTTTTTGCCCAGTTGTAGACAACCCGCGCCTTGCGCGAGCAGGAGGTGCCTAGTATATACATATAAGGAAAATTTTGTGAACTTGATAAACAAATACTACAGAAGCTTCAACTTTGGAAACACAGCCAGTGAATCATAAAGAAGGTATTAAAGCTAACGCTTCACCAAAATTTACTTACCACTAAAAGCATCATAGGAATCCTTAAATCCTCAAAGTTCTGGGAGGAAAGCACTTTCCTTCAACCAAATTCAAATAGATCTTTGTATATTCCCTCCATCCCAGTTTATTCTGCAGAAAGAGAAAAGGCTTGGAAAAATTTTGAGTGGGCCCCTCCTGTCAGTACACATTAGCTCCTAGCCTAGCTTGTCAAAAAATTAAGAGAAAAAGGTGGGTGAGTTATATTAACCTTTCCCTCCGTTTTTTACACACTGGTGAGTTTCCCGCGTAAAAAAGGCGCCAAACTCATCAATGTACAACTGTTCATCCGAAAAGGTGTACGGTAAAAAGGTGAAAATTACAACAAAAAAAAAACTGAAGCCACATCTATATATACACAACAAAGAAAAACTGAAGTTACAAATCACTACTCCACTATACACCATACTTGACAAGAAGAAGTTATGCAACAGCCAACCAATCTTTTCTCCCTTCTCCAAAAAACCCCTAATATCACAAAAAAATGTGAATTATTAGGGGAAACCCTCAGATTTAAGCGGTGCACATCATGGAGCCCTCCAAAGCATCCCGAAGGAGTTGGTTGCTCCTCTGATTATTTGCATCTTCCCTTTCATCACCGATTTGTTTTTCAAAGGCAACATGCAGGGAAAGAACCTGACGAACGAGCAAAGGCTACAACTGGGGGAATTTCTTTTGGCGCATCATGTAAATTGGAAGATCAAGCATATGAGGAGGGAATAAGAAGTAACTATTTTCAATATCTCAATACGCACTGTGAGCACAATCTGGGTGCGTGCAAGGCTCCAGCTTTCACTGGGATAACAACTGAATAGGCGTCATAGGATGGATGGCCGTCCAGCACCTAACAAGATAACTATTGATATGGAGGCTTTGAAATCCCTGGATGCAAATAAAAGAACAATCAGAGCAACAACTAAAGGATTGCATATAGGGAAGCACAACGTGCAAAGGGTAGTAGCAGCGAAGATCATACAAAGTCATACAAATAGTATCAAGCCAACCTTAACGAGTGCATGCAAAAATTCAAGGTTAGTATTCTGTTTGACCAAGCTAACTCCCGAGCTTCAATTCAATACTATGGACAATATAATCCATATCGATGAAAAATGGTTCTATCTAAGTAAACAAACAGTCAGATATTTGCTAGCACCTGATGAAGCAGAGCCGTATAGAACATGTCAACATTAATCACATATTCCTAAACTTATGTTCATATGCACTGTGAGTAGACCCATATTTGGTGATGATGGGCAGGTACTATTTGATGAGAAGATAGGATTTTTCCCTCTTGTACAAAAACAAGTTGCAATAAACAATAGCAAGAACAGGCCCGCTGGGACCATGGAGATAGTCCCAATGCCAATAATTAACAGGGATGTGATAAGGGCCAAGATTATACAAGAAGTGATACAAGCTATTAAGGTAAAAATATATGCATACAAGGGGACAACGCGACGCCACACATCAGATGGAATGACCCAGAATTTCAAGCAGTTGCAAACTCAGATGGTTTCAACATGTACTTAGTGAGCCAGCCATCAAATTCCCCAGATCTTAATGTATTGGATTTATGTTTTTTTAAATCTATCTAAACAATGCAACAGGGAGATGTATCTAGTAATGTGGTGGAGTTGTTACAAGCTGTGCAAAGTGCTTTTCAAAGGGAAGATGCAATGACACTTAACAAAGTTTTTGTCACTCTTCAAGTGGTCATGGCAGAGATTATCAAGGTGCAAGGCAACAATAACTACAAGATCCCACATATAAACAAGGACAGGATGATAAGAGAGGGAACACTGCCAAGGATGATTTATGCAAATCAAGAAGATGTAAGGACTGACATTCGATATCTAATCACAGTAGGTGAAACAGAGGAGATTCTACCACTTATGCATGCTCTAAGAATTAGAATCATGTAAGCATGTAACTATTCCTTTTGGGGGTTGAGACGTAGGTATAGTTTGTAAGCCTTTGAACATAGCGAAATGGTCAAACCCAACCCCGGTTGAATGTAAGGTATGACATACATGAAAACCGAACTTTTGTTATTTATTTTTTTAAAATAAGCCATGTGAATAAAACTAAGGCCAACACACAAGGTAACACCAACAAGTTAGGGAAGAAGCATGGGCAACAACACTTTACCAAAACAAACAGGGAATGATGCATGGGCAACAACACAAATGGCACCAAAATTCCACAAAGGCAGCAACATTTTATCAACAAGAACAAGGGCAGCAACATTTTATCATCAAGAACAGGGGCAACAACATTTTATCAACAAGAACAGGGGCAACAGCATTTTGTCAACACTAATGGCACCACCAGGCCCCAAACACAAAGGCAACAACATTTTATCAACAAGAACAAGGGAAACCACATTTTATTAACACAAGTGGCACCACCAGGCCCCAAACACAAAGACAACAACATTTTATCAACAAAGAACAGGGGCAACAACATTTTATCAACACAAATGGAACCACCAGGCCACAAACACAATGACAGCAACAATTTATCAACAAGAACAGGGGCATGAGCATTTTATCAATACAAATGGCACCACCAGGCCACAAAAATAGGGAACTATAGATATGGTACATATCAATCTCTAGGGCCCGAAAATAGAGGATATCACCCGTTTTGAAGAACCTAGTTTTTCTTCAGAACTTTTAATCATCTGACGATGGGGAGATGCAAATCACCTCTTGTGTTTTTTTACTACTACCATTTCACATGGACCAAATTACCGTAACCTGCAATTTTTAAAAACATCATTAGATGATATGGAAACTAAAATGTAAGAACGAAATTAACCATCACTGCATATTCAATCACTTAACCAAATCACTAGGGGGCGAAGAAACATTTATGAATTTCTTCTTTGCACTTTCCCGGTGACGAATATCTCTTAAGCATGTGACTAAGAGATATAGCATTTCGTTGGAACTTGCATGTGTCATCAGAGCAACTAGACTCTGTTGAAGCTCCACCAAGGCCCAAGACCGCGCTGGATGGTGAGCCTGGCCGGCAGAGCTTCGCCGATGAAAGGATCGAAGACCCAACACAGCAAGCCGCAGAATTGACACCAGGCACTGCCGAGTTAGGACGATCCGCCACCGAGTTAGGACAATCCGCCACCAAATCAACACACCTAGCCACTGAGTCTAGTCCGAATGGAGCAGAGCTGACATCCATCACAGGCGATCGATATTTTCCATACTCAGCATCGTACTTTGACGGGAAAAACTGGCTATTCAAACTGCCACCAGTGCTGAGACCAGCCGGATCTGGAGCTTGACGCAAGAAACACATCTCTGGCACTGGTGGAGCCCTCACAGAGGTGTCAAACCTCAGGACAGAGGTGGCATCATCCAACTCAGTTTCAGGAACAAATTTAGAAGGGCTATAGGTGTGGGAAACATAGCATTTTGAGCAACAGGGGCAAGAATTGTTGGAGGAGGAGGGGAAGGCTTCCATGGGAGTGTTGATTGTCACACCGGAAGGCCAAAAATTTGAAGAACAAAGCAAAATAGATGGAAGGGAAGACTATAGATATAGGGTTTTCTGGAACTTGGGAGAGAAATGGAGAGGAAGATGAAGAGAGCGTATGAGTTGAATGAAGCAATGACAGGAAGTTGAAGAACACGTGAATATCACAGTGTCCAATGTCTTCTAATTGGCTTAAGTGGGTGGTAGAGTAAATGAAAGGTTGGTGGAATTTTAAATGAGGTGGTTGTAGTTTGAAATATGAGTTTGAAAAATAGATTAAAATTGAGTGTGGTTAGTAGGCGGGAAAATGTAATTCACTGTGTTTAAGAATGAGAAAAGCTTGTAAATTGGCAAATTCATTAAGGGAAGTTTTGGAAAATCAATTTTTCTAGCCAAATAAGGAAAGTTTTCAGCTTGTGCATAAATGGTTGGGACAACCCAAAAAGAAATTTGTGCAGAAAAGGCTGGGACAGAGGGAGTATATATATCATTGAAAGCGCAACGCAGAAGCTCCCAATAACCCAATTAAGAAATCAATATCATTTACGGATTAACATTCGATGAAGTTCTATTAATTCCAAAGAAGTCTATGCTCTTTTTAATCTGAGTGTTTTCATCGCCCTACCGCAAATTGAATTCAAACTTACTGTTGCATGCTATTTTATGCATGTTAAATTTAAATGTGTTATTTGAGAATTTTATAAAATACATGAACTGCTTATTGATATCATATTCTTTTCATGTCTATTATTTGGTTTCATAATAATTAAGCACGATGTATAGTTTATCACACTGTGCTTAATTATTGTGATACTATATGAATTTAGTTACCCTGATATTATATATGAATGACCAGCTTGTAAATTATTTTACCGTGTCAAGCTTGGATTACGTGCTGCATGATTACTTGCCTGTGCTATTCGGGATCATCTACGCGATTGTAGTTTGGTAGAAATCAACATGGAACAGTATAGACTGAACCATCTGATTAGATCACCTTCACGTGGAGTTTTGGTATGCTAGCATATTCATCTGGTGCTGATACGAGCTCGTAACTGAAAATTTTGGGCGTGGTTGAATAGTATGGATTTTTGTATCTGATAGCTTTCGAGCACCACTGATACCCTGATTTCAGTCACAATGGCCATACAGGAACTTGACTGTGTCCTAGCGTAAACGACTCGTATCCTTTTACTATGTGCTAGGATTTTTGTGGTGATCAATAAAACCCCACTTGGTAAATATTGGCGATGAAACCTCACTAAAGAGATTACCCTAGTTTAAATAACCTTAACTGGCGTAGCTGAGCAATTAGAGGAAAGTTCGTACGATAATGCTTTTAATTCATTTGGGATAGGATCCTGGATGAACCATTTGAATCTAGAATCTAATTTAGAACTTTTACTTGTATATACATTTAAACCATGTATAATACTTATTATAAGACTTTCATTCTAATAGTAAATTAGGTTTGAATATAAAAAATGCTTTCGCATAATCTGTATTTCTCTTTACTGCATATGAGTAACTCGATCTGTTGGATTCTTAGTAACACGTCCAGGTTCAACCCAATATATACTTGCGTTGAGTAGGTTGATGGTAAATCTGGGGTGTTACAGATGTGGTATCTGAGCTTTCTCAAAACAAGTAAAGGCTAATCCAAAACATATCTTAATAAAAGACTCCACTCAACTTAATAAATTATAAACACTACTTTGGATTTAAACATAAACTTAGCCCTAGATTTCCAACCTTACAATTATTGTCAGTATGACAAAAGAATTATAGGAAGTACTCTCGGGTGAGAGGTTCAGGTAATCTCCTTAGAAGGAACCTTTAGATATTTTTATTGTACCTATCCAAGCCAGTGAAAGAAGAGGCATTTTATTCTATAAAGAATTATGGGATTAAAATATAAATTCTAATTTTATCAAAACAAAAATTAAAACTAATTAAAAACAAGAATTTATCTTTTTTATTTGAATTGAGAAACCTTTGAATCGCTTGGGATGTCAAGCCAAGAGTTTGAATCAGGTTCTCAGTTTAAATCGAAAGGTATCTAAATAATAATAATAATAAAACTTAAAACCCCCAAAAAAAGACAATAAAGTAAGCATCATAATACGTATATTCACGACTATTTAATAACAACCAATACAACGAGTTTAGGCTGTTAAATGTGGTAAATCTAACCTCAATTTGTGTAGGCACTAATGGAAGGTGAATAAGGTAGAAGCTCGAACCCATGAGTTGGACAAATCCCTTCACCTAGAGGGATGGAGTTGTTCGCACGTCATGTTTCCAAAATACTGGGTCCGATTATAGAAAGGAAAAATCAATCTTGATCCCCTTCTAGGGATCAAAGTCAAAGGCTAGAGACGAAAGATATGGCTTTGAAGTGGTTCTAGAAGTTTCATCCCCTCAGGTTAAACGGCGGAGCCGACGATAAAGTAGTAGAAAATTGGATTCAAACAATGACTCGAACCTTTCGAGCCCTAGGATACACGAATGAGAGGAAGGTGAGTTTTACTATATTTCAGTTAGAAGGGTCCGCTCAGGATTAGTGGAACATAATTCAAAGGAAGTGAGGAGTGGAAGAAACCCCACGCACCTGGGAAATTTTGAGAATGAGTTTAAGATGAAGTATATTCCACCCTTAGTTAAAGAAAGGAAAGAGGCGGAATTTATAACCTTGAAGCAGGGCGTTATGAGCATAATGGAGTACGAAGCAAAGTTTTCCCAGCTCTCTAAGTTCTTAGAGAAGTTAGTCTCCATGGATATTGAGAGGATGAGGAGATTCGTCCAAGGGATAAGGTTGGAATTGAGGGATGCCTTATCCCCTAGATATCAAACTAACTATGCCTTAGCCGTTGAATTAACTTGTAGAGTGGACGAAACCAATAATACCTTGTGTGTTGTGCACCAAGTGAAATAGCCAAATGTGAGTCTCAATCGATATATAACTCAGGAGCACATGGTTCAATCTTTGGGGAAACAAGGCTCCTAGAAGGGATATACCCCAACCATGAGCCTTACCCCGTAGCCCAAACCTTAGTGGTTGTCCAAAAGAAACATCTCGGAGTCAATGCACGTTCTGCGGGAAGGGGAATCATGAGGAGAAGGATTGTTCAAGGAAGGAAAATAAATGTCTATGATGTTGGAGTTAAGAGCACAGGGTGTGAGAGTGCTCACTGCTCCAACTGAGGGCACCGTCTCAACCTTTTGGATCACAGGTGTCGGTGACTAAACTTACACAGAAAGGAGGACCTAGCGGGAGCTACAAGTTGAATGTGCAAGATTGGGTTTACGCTTTGGAGGATAATGAGGCCCCCGTTTTGACCGAGGTCATCTAAGGTACCCTCCATATCTTGGGTAAATTAGCTAAAGTCATGATAGATCTTGGTGCTTTTCCTTTGTTTGCTAGTTATTCCTTTCTTGAAAACATGAAAGAAAGGATAAAAGACTTACCTTATAAGTTAGAAGTTAGTAATCCCACAAACGAGGCTAAAATTCTAACTGGACATGTTTGTAGAAGCCGTGGGAGTAAATGTGGGGCGTTGTAAATTACCAATAGACTTAATTGTCCTACCCTTTAAAGGATATGGAGTAATACTTGGCATGGATTGGCTTGCCAAAAACTATGCCCAGTTAAATTGTCATACGAAGAAAGTTAGGTTGTGTCGGCCGGGGAAACCCCCGATTGAAGTACACCACCCTACAAAGCCCATTGTTGATTGTTAAGAAGAAATATAACTCTCTGCAGATGTGTATTGATAACCTAATCCTAAATAGTGTGGCGATTGAAATAAGTAACATATCCTTGTCATTGAGAGGTTGTTCAACCAACCCCTAGGAACAGTCATATTTTTCAAGCTGGATAAACGACAAGGGTATTACCAATTGCGGGTGGAAAAAGAGGAGGTATCGAAGATGGCCAACCCTCGGTATGATCGTTACAAGTTCCTAGTGATTCACTAGCCGCGTTCCTGGATCCTTGCATCAAGTGTTTAAGGCGCACTCATATGTGTTTGTAAGCATCATCATTGATGACATTTTGGTCTCTTCAAAGTCTCATCAAGAGCATGAGTTACACTTGAAGAAGGTTACAACTACTTAAAGTACATAAGTTGTGCACTAAGTTTAGTAAGTGTGAATCCTGACTAAACTAAGCGAACTTTTTAGCACGTGATTAGTAAGGAAGGGATAGTGATAGATCTCTCTAAGGTTGAAACCATCCTAAATTGGAAGGTGTCGACCAATAGTACAAAGGTTATAAATTTTCTAGGGTTGCTTGATACTGAAGGCATTTTGTTAAAGACTTCTCTAAAACATAGCATGTCCCTTATTATGTCTAACTTAAAAGGAAGTTAAGTATGAATGGAATGAAAATAAAAAAACCACATTCCAAAAATTAAAGAAGTGATTTATGACTGCCCCAATCCTTGCGCTATCCAAGGGTAATGATGGATTTGTAGTATATACAGACATTTTTTTTGGAAGACGACTTGGGGTGCGGTTGATGCAAAAATGCATGTGAGCGCCTATGCTTCCCAGAAGTTGAAGCCCCATGGGAAGAATTACCCACACATGGCCTCAAACTCATCGCGGTAGTGTTTGCCTTGAAGAATGACGACACTATCTATATAGAGTCACATTTGAGGTAACGTTAGACCATAATAATCTTAAGTACCTTTTCTCTCAAAGAGACTTGCACATGGGCCAATGTCGGTGGGTGGAATTATTGGGAGCTTATAATTGGGCGATTAATTATCTCCATGGAAAGGAGAATAAGGTGGTAGACGCTTTAAGCCGAAAGAAAAACTTGGCATATATTATGGTGAAGGAGATATGAATGTTATATCAAAAGGAAACTTGGAACTGTGAGGTTAAGCCTAAGCGAGTCCTATTCTCCAATTTAAGGTATAGTCTATTCTACCATTGAGAGTAAAATAGATCAACATTTTGAAGGTCATCAGTAAAGAGGATGAAGCTCGCCGCTAAGGGTAAGTTACCGACATAGAAGATGATGGTAACGAGGTTATGAAATGTAGCGTTAGATTATATTTTCTCCGAGATTCAGAAATCAAACAAAAAGGGGCTAGAAGAAGCCATGGTCTAATATATACGGTACACCAAGGTGAAACTAAATGTAATGGGACTTGAAAGAGAAATATTGTTAGAATAACATAAATAGGGACATTGTGACACTCGTGGCTGACGCTTGGTGTGTGAGCAATTCAAAACTTAACATCAATAACAATTAGGGTTATTATAATCATTAGGGTTATTATAATCATTAGGGTTATTATGACCATTAGAAGTCCCAGAGCAGAAGGGGATCACCTCACGATGGATTTCGTTACAGGATTACAACAACCTTAGAATGGTTATGACTCGATATGGGGTGGTAGTTGATATATTTACTAAACTGGCTAATTTTACACCGATAAACGTTAAGTATGTTCTAGAAAAGTTAGTGACACTCTATACCCGAGAAAATGTAAAGTTACGGGTGCCTGCAACTATTATGTCACACATCTTCTTTTGGGAAGAAGTTGGAGAGAAAAATATTTTCTCACTTACTAGAATACTTTGGGTTGAGAAATCCGTGGAAAAAGTTAAGATAATAGGGTAGTATCTTCAATCGGCTTAAATTTGATAGAAGGTCTTTGTGGACCATCGAAGGAAAGACTGGGAGTTTTAAGTTGGTGACTGGATTACTGAAGATAACACATCACAATGGTCTAGTTTGGCATGGTAAGAAGGGAAAACTAAGTCCTATATACATTGGCTCTTTTGGGATTGTCCAACGGGTCCAACCGGTCCAACCGGTTGCATAGCGACTTGACTTGCCCAGCAACCTGAGAAGATTACATGATGTCTTCCATGTATCACTCATGAAGAAGTAGCACCCTGTCCCTTAACATGTAGTTAAACATGGGGATTTAGAATTGAATGAAAAACTGATGTAATAGGAGGCTCCAATAAAGATACCAAATAGAAAATGTAAAACTCTTGTACTAGAAGGTCATAAGGTTAAAGAAAACAATTCGGAAAAGGAAAGCTTACATTGGGGTTAGATACCCCATGCTGTTGACATGGAAGATTTGAGTTTCAAGGACAAAATTCCTAGGCCCCTCATCCCCCTCATGTTTATTGACTGCATCGACAATCATAGACTTCAGCACTCCCAATTCTTCCGTAAGATTACGCACGACGTGTTCCATGCCTAGTGCCATGGCCTTGGTCTCGGCCATGTCCTTCAGGAGGATGGCCCAGGCCTTCTGTTTAGGTCCTGTGGGATAAGAAATTAGTTACATTAAAGGAAAATGTTAAAATTTTAATTAATGATATGAGAATGTCTCAGGAAAGGCGGCTTTTCCATAAGCTTATGGACAGTCCTCGGGGGCTTTTACCTTAAATGATGTAATTTTTTATAAAAATTATATTTTATAAGTTAAAACAAGTAATAATATGTATTTGAAGGTGAAAATATATGATATGATTTTTTTTCAAAAGTTCTAAATTTTGTGTGTAATTTAAAAAATGCAGTGTATGAGGTAAAAAATAAGTGGTCTGACTATACGCTTATGGACATGCCGCCTGTCAGGAGACCCACTCTAACGATAATTTGGAATAAACCAAAAAAATTAAATTTTGTTACCCGTTAGAGGGGGGGATAATGGTGGGGTGAATGTCCATAGCTGTGGAAGCCGAAGGAGTCGCCTCGGGCCCGTGTGTGGGAGGCACATCCATATCCCCTATAGGGACATTGCGATCAATCCACGTCCCTGACTCCTAAACCCAATTCCTCAGCCCGAAGCATTTTGCATCGTAGTATTTAGGCTGGATCTTCGCTTTTGATTTGATGGGAACCTTCTTCTTCTCTAGAATGACGGTGATGACGTTGCCATAGGGTAGTGTCCGAATCTTCGTGGAGAGGGCCACTTGATGCATCTCCTGGATGATGGTGTACCTGTGATCGACTACCTGCTTCTCCGCAAGGTGGTCGTACATGACGATCACGTTGATTGTGCACTCCGTAGGATGTCCAGCCAGGACAAGTACTTGTACAATTATATTGAACATCATTCTCTCATGAAGGTTGAGAACACCAAGCTTTATATGCTTTATTGGGATGGGTCTATTCCCCACTTTAATTTTGAAGTACTTCTCCACCATTTTTGTCGACCCGTCGAGGCCAGTTGTCCCAGCAGTACAGCTGCAGAAGCTCAACTCCGGCTGATCCTCCCAATCAATTGTGCACCCAATCACCTGATTGATGAATTCTATCATCATCCCTATGTCTATCTCATTCACTCTTGTCTTGCAGATGGTATTCGATTCCCTAATGAAATAGGCATAGAACTCCTTGACCTCCGTATTGTATGTCGGTTTATCCAAGAATATCAAACCCTTCATTCTTGATAGTTTGAATGGTTCGAGGAAAACATCGAGGTGTAGTCGTTCCACATCCCCGGTCTTCATCACCCTAACCTCTTTTATCCTTCGGCCATGATCTTTTTGAAATGCTTCTTTGGCTCCCCTTGAAGAAGCGTATGTTGTCCCATGTTGGCAATGGAGGGGTGGCCATTGTCTTCGCCTTCTTTGTGTGTGTTGGACCTGCCCCCTTGCTGTGTTCCCTTTTCCTCCTGGATGTATGCATTATTCGAGCCATCTGAGAATCAAAGGGATGTAGAACAGTCAGTGCAACAGTCAAGAACTCAATGATGTCAATGTGTTTTAGCCAAGTTTGGATACATGTCACAAACACTTCATCTAGAACGACCTGTTGTATGCAAAGTCACAGATTCATGTGTTTGAATGTGCGACATCGCAGTTCAATCGACTAAGCAAAAACAGTTAGCGACTCGAACACGAATGGTCCTAAAACACCTATATTCCCAACTAAAACATCAAAAAGTAAACAACTAACATGCCACAATTGAATAACCATGCAATAGGAAACAAAAGAAGTATATGCAACCCAATAAACCATCATCAATCTTCATCCAAAAATGCTTACCTTGTTAGGGTTCATTGCTCTTCCACTTTTGAGGAATCCACAAATGCACTACGCCAAAAGCAATTAAATGTTTGTTTTGGTGATACGGTGATATGTGACCAACCGATTCGGTTAGTATTTGAATGTTTTCCAACCATTTTTTTTCAGGTGGGAGCTTTTGGTGCAATTTCGTTAGTTAGGAATGCAAAGGGGTAGGGTGGTCGGGTATTTATATAACGGTAATGAAACACTGTCGTTTGGTGCGACTTTGCAGGATGTGTCGCATAAGAAGAATAAGATAGGGATTGTAGTGCGAAGTGGCAAATCTTAGGTTTGGGCCCAACAGAAGGGCTAGTTTTTTTTGGATTGGGCTTGGACTATAGGTAATCGAATGGATATAAGGCGATATCACGATAATAATTTTTGTATACTAGATAGAACCGCGTCTGACCCAATATTACTAATTATAAACAATGGGCCGTATTAGAGTAGCATCCTAATCCAAAAATAACTACGGCCCTGGTCATTGGCGAACGAAAAGCACAAAAGCCCGATGTTGCTTCATTATCTTCGCCACTGAGTCCAAACTGATGCTAGATCGCATCGCATTAATGGATTGCAGGCCGAATAACCCAAATTTCATAGTCTACATTTCTCATGAAATATAAAAGTAATAAAATTACATTCATCAAATTTCAACCACCATGTTCAAATTTGGCCATGGCCCCATCATCGGAACGGGCCAAAATTATTCACGGACAGGGCATTACAAAACTCTAGGGAAATTACACTATGACCCAAACTTCTGTGGTTGTTATTGTGTGTTAAGAGACATTCACCCGAACAAAACGATAAATGTTTCATATGGAAATTATGCGTACTGTCTTACAGGCACGCAAACCTGGGTAATTTTCTGGGTTTTTTTATAGTATTCCATTAATACTGTAGCGATAAGCATTATGGGAACGAACATTTCCGCCAAATATATAGAATCATATGAAATTTCATATTCTAGGTTTTATTTTTGAAATATAGTAATAAAATTCTGTCCTTCAAATTTTACAAAGCGCCAGTACGTGGTATAGAGTAAATTGTAGATGATTACTGAAAAGTATATGATTGTTGATCGTATGATCTTGTGGAAGTCTATGGGGGAAAAATAAGACCAGTTTCTTTATTACTATCGGTTATTATAAGTTCGACTATATATGGATGGCACTGCTTCTTTTTGGAACAATCGGAATCGAGTTTGGGACCACACGTTGTCTTTTTTTATTTTTGTACTTAGGTCCCTCCAAGAAATTGAGAGATGTCAAAATGCAAAATTGGATATACGCTTATGTAATTCACATTGTCACGACCACCATGTTCGAATTTGGCCACGAACCAGTCACCGGAACAGGCCCAAATCATTCACAAACTGTGCATCACGAAACTCTAGGGAAATTACATTATGACCCAAACTTCCTTGCTTGTCACTACGGGTAATAGACATTCCCTCGAGAAAAATGACAAATGTTTTATATGGAAATTATGTGTACTATTTTACAAGCACGCGAACCTGGGTAATGTTCTAGGTTTTTTTATAGTATTCTGTTAATACTGTAGCGATACACGTTTTGGGAACGAACATTTCCGCCAAATATATAGATCACATGAAATTTCATATTCTAGGTTTTTTTTAAAAAATATAATAGTAATAAAATTCCGTCCTTCAATTTTTACAAAGCGCCAGTACATGGTCTGGAGTAAATTGTAGATGATTACTTAAAAGTATATGATTGTCAGTTGTATGATCTTGTGCAAGTACATGGGGAAATATTAGACCATTTTCTTTATTACTATCGGTTATTATAAGTTCGACTATATATGGATGACACTTCTTCTTTTTGGGACAATCAGAATCGAGTTTGGCACCACACGTTGTCCTTTTTATTTTTGCGCTTAAGTCCCTCCAAGAAACTGGAAGATGTCAAAATTTAAAATTGGATATATCATTATTTTATTCACATTTTGACGAAAATGTTGTCCCGATTTGGGCATAAACGGGTCGACAGAAGGGCCTAGAACCTCTAAATGGAGATTTTTATGATTTTTTATTATTACACTATGGTCACATATGCGGTGTTGCACACATGTTACATGGAACGATAGATATACCGAATAGCTAGCGACATAGATCATTCTTAATTTCTAGCGGGAACCAAAAATTTTACACAAAAAATTGAAATAAAATTTCCCCCCAAGCCTATTTTTCATTTCAATAACTATCACCACTAACGCTCATTTCCATCTCCAATACATATCCCACAAACCCACATTATCCATTCACGCCATAATGAAACGGCTCATTCAAATGGATTCCTTCAATCATCAACAAGTATCCAAGGAATGGAGCAACTAGGTTCAAATTTATTGAGGTACTTTTCCAACTTTTACATGTTCCTATAGAAAATTTGTTACCATCTATACCTTCTATATGTTTTTTTCGTCATTCATGGAAGGTCGAAGAATTTCATGATGAGTGAACCATTGTGTCACATGTTATATGCTGTATATGACATTAGTTATGAATCGCTCAGTACGATACGATACCGAGTTAGAATCGACATCGCAAAGGTTAGATATTGTTGAGTTTAGCATTTATATCCATGAATATCCAAATGTGGTTTTAAATCGGTCTCTACAACCTCGGTATTTATGAGTCCAACGTTGCTTTGATATTGACTAGTTACTATTTCCATATTGCAAATAATGTCGTCTACATATGAATATATTATGTGTATTTTTGGGTACAACCCAATTGTAACATAATTTTTGTTTCTTTTGTATTGGTTGTAATCAGTGTTCAAAACGGTGGCGCCTAGGCGGTCCTAGGCGGCGCCTAGGCGCTAGGCGCCACCAAACTGCCCGGATTAGGGCCTGTTCGGCGACATTAGGCGTTTTCGCCTCTGGGCGGCGCCCAGACCCGCCTAATCGGATCTAGGCGCTAATCGGTCGGATCGGTTTATTCGGTTTTTTTTCTTAAAAGTTGAAAACCGAAAACGACCCAAACCATTTAAATTATTATCCAAGTTATCCGAACCAAATTTAAAATTCGGATTCGGTTTAAAACCGAATTAAACCAAATAACCAGAATTAATTTCAATTTTTATCAAATTGAATTCAATCAAATTAGTTTTGGACCATACCAAAAAACCCATAAATACACTAAAATTTTAACTTCAAATAGGTAATTTCAGCCCAAATACTAAGGCCAAATCCCTTGCCATTAAAGGCCCAATTGGCATTTGCAAGCTATGCTTGCTTTGCCTTAAAGAGAAGGGTGGAGTTGTTCTCTATTTATAGAAGGAATTGAAGCCAATGCTTCAAGGCACTTCCGATGTGGGATTCCAAGATTGTAGTAAGGCTGAAGCTCCTTCCATGCGTCCAGCTTTGGCATTTTTTCCAATTTTCCAAACTTTTCATGAGGCTTTAATTTCATTCCATTTCCACCTTTTCTTCCATTATTTTTTTAATTGTATTTATTATGAGTCTGTCTCTTGAAATACGGTCTTTCCATATATCATAGAAATATTATGGTTTAAAATGTAAATTAGAAGAAATGAAGATAAAATTTATGGGTTGAATGAATTGAGTTATAAACTTTATAACTACTACACGTTGCATAATAAAATTTTAATATTGCAACTAAGACATTTTACTTTGTATTATTATAATTAAACTCTATCTTTCCATAAGATAATATTTCGACAATATATATATATATAATATATTCATTTGTGTCGTTTATCATGAAATTTTCGTTCTTGTATTGTATCATTTGTATGTAATATAAGTTATTGTGACTTGGGAAATAGGTTTTTATTTTATTTTTAAATATAATTTGTATTATTTTATTAATTATATATAAAAAATAATTAAATAATACAAATCCGCCTAGACCGATTAATCCCCGATTAATCCCCTAGGCGCTAGGCCCCAGCAAACCGCCCGACTAGCGCCTAGCGATTTTTAGACCACTGGTTGTAATAGGATCAAATGGAGTTATCAGTGGATTCTAGCATATCAGATGGACGTAGTTGGCTTCTCACCAGTTGCCCTAGAAATATGAATGTCGTGCAGCGTAGAAAATAGAGGTTAAATGCAATTATTGTTTCAATCTTATAACAACCTTATGTATTTTAATATATTGTTACATTTATTTGTAATGTACTAGTATGTCATAATTTTGTTGGTTTAAATGAACATTTCATTTAATGATTCCCACAATAATTGAAGAAAAATTGAGTGTTGTATAGCGTTCAACCATTACTCGGTTTATCGCATTGTTTATAACATGTAACGACTATCGAAGACAAATTGTTTGCGTCATCGAATATTTGTTATTACAATATTTTACGAGAAATGAGAGCTGACTGAGTAAACTGCAATGTCGCACTAACTAGCTCCGAAATGACATATTAGCGACGTCGCATAGACTAACGTCACTTTTTTTTGTGACGTCGGACAAACAAAATGATATCATTTTTTTCAGCAATCCACGTCACTTGGGACACGATATGGGTCCCTCACTATGTGCGATATCACTTCTCAGCGACTCCAACTTCGCTCGTATTAAGAACAACATCATCTGGTGTGAAGTCAATGCACTTCCTCTACCATTGACTGCTATATTTCTTTCATCGACATCGCATGCTTAATGATGTCGACGTCTTATTCAACGATGTCACAGCCAGGGTATCATAACATCAGCCTTCTGCCATGGTGCAGCGTCGATCTCAATTCATGCCGATGTCGGTCCCAAACCGAGGTAAAAGAGACTATTTACCTTGGTTTTGAACCAAGGTAAAAAGTATGCTTTTTACTACACCCACATTTACCTCAGTATTTCAAAGGCTCAAAATCGAAGTAAAAAGCACTGAAAAACCAAGGTAATAGGTGTTGTCTCTTGTAGTGACTCGATCAGATCTATCTTATGTTATCAACTCTGTCAGCTTATTCTTTCAGTCGCCTCGTGAAGATCACTATCAGGTTGTCCCTTGCATTCTTCGTATATATGTGGCACACTTCACTATGGTCTCTCTTTTCGGCCATCACCTAGTGGTATTTCTCTTTTGGGATATTCCTATACTGATTGGGCTCGTTTCCTCGGGACTCGTTGATCTACATATGGTTATGCTATTTTCCTTGGAGGCAACCTTATTTTTTGGAGTGCCAACAAGCGACCTACGGTTTCTCAATCTAGTTGTGAGTTTGAGTCCCGTGTTGTGGCGAACACTACAGCTGAACTTTCTTGGGTGTGAAATCCGCTTAAGAAGCGTCGGGTTCCTCTCTCATCCTCACCTCGCTTGCTTTGTGACAACAAAAATTCCCTCTTCCTCACTCAAAATCTAGTTGCTCCCAAGTGGGCCAAGCATATTGACATCGACTACCACTTTGTTCGTGAACTTGTTACCTCTTGCAAGATTCGTGTTAGTTATGTTCCAGTGTCTCTCCAGGTTTTGGATTGGTTTCGTTCCAAGTTTTGCGTATCTTGTAATCCCACGCTTAGCTTGAAGGGGGGGGGGGGGTTAATAGAATATCTTGATTGATGTACATATATAGAATAGTTTAGATTCATTGTAACTAACCTATTGCACTCTATCTATTCTTAATATGACAGACACATATGACATGGTGAATTACACATTTCCAGTGTTGGTGAAAGATCCCTAACTGCTAGTTGTGTATGGTAATTCTTAAAAAATGTGCATCATTTTCCCAATAAGTGATTTTAAATACAATTAAAAGGGTTGTGTAGTATTTATAAATGATGCACGTGATACTATTTGCTCATTAACAAAATGATTTTTTATTTCAAAAGAATGGAAAGAAAAAAGAAAATGCCGTAGAGGAAACAAACGTGTCTTTATTATTTAAAATAATGCTTGGAAGTAAGTTATTTTTGTAAAAATTACTTTTATGGTTGAGGTGAAACCCAAAATAGCAATTTCTTGTTAATTTTGAAGTCACCCACATTGAATAGTTAGATTATTTACTATGGAGCAGTGAATATATATATATATATATATATATATATATATATATATATATATATGTGTGTGTGTGTGTGTGTGTAATATACAACCAAAATACTCTAAAACAATGACAAAGTTTCATTTAAGCATTCAAACTGTTCATACATTTTTAATACCATTACCAAAGACTATAATAAACTCACACACATTTATTTGGACACACACACATAAATAAATAGACTTGAAGCTGAAACTTAAGGAATGATGTTTGCAGACAGACACATCTATGGCAAGGAGTTCCGGTTCTTTGACACATACTTGCGTACCCAAAGATGCTTGCCATTGATAGAAAATTTGGCTTTGGAACCACCAGCATCTTTCAAAATGGTGTCAATGAAGGCTGGGTTGGTGAAAATAATTCGTCCATAGAGTGCTTGCTCGTGAGGCTCCACCTGTTGCATATAGAAGGATTCTATGGAGTCTATCCCTAACTTGTTAATAAAAAAAGTTCTCACTTCGGACTCATTAACGGGAAACCCCCTTGAAAATGTGATAAACATGGTCCTATCCTCTTTTAGTGTTCCTGCACGATGGCTACTTTGAGGCTGCTCACCAATGGCATCATTGTTAACGAAGTTGTGAACCCATGAATCGTATGCCGCGTGATTCTTGATAGCATCCTTCACAAGATCCGGTAAAGCCTTGGCATAAACCCCTGAAATAATATCTTCAAGCTTCTTCGCCATGGTGGCACGATTCTGGTAAAAGTGATGGAGAGAAATGTCGACTTGAAGTAGGTTTGAAGTCATCGGAATGCAACCAACGTCAGTAGAAGCAAATTGAAGATCCTTAATGACTTTAAGGCATGCCACAGCCTCATCGGCATATTGGCTTACCACGGAAGGGTGTAAAGACAACATTCTATTGACAAACTTCTTGTAGCCGAGTTGCTCAATCAAAAGCCAGAATGCAATAATTTGGACCGACTCAATAGGATTGCGCCAGAGATCAATTGCAAGGACAACATAAAGTGCTCTATCAATTGAATGAAAAGCACGATAATCCCTCACTGTAAATTGGGGATACTTTCGTTCCATGGTTACAAGTCTGTTCACACCAACTTTTGACATAAAACCACATGTTAGATAAAACAATATAGGAAATAATAAGAAAATTAAGTGAACATGAAAGTAGAATTGAATAAGATAAAAAAGCATAGTGGAAAAAAACCCTGCCAAGGATCATAAACAAGGATGCTGGTAATTAGAGTGCGGGTGACTTAAATTGAATTAAACAAAACACACACACACAAGTGATGCTAATCAAGTGATCTAAAAATTTTGTGTTCTAAGTGATAAAAACAGAATGTAAATCTAGCTTTGGACATGAAAGGAAAGAACCTTAAGTAAGAGTCTTCAAAGTAAATGCTTCATGTTTTCGGAGTCCATGAATCCATTTATTTATAGGCAGAGTTCATCACTGTAGACAACCATGAACTCCACAAAACATTTCAAAAAGCATAAGGCACTTGTCTCTCATGCAAATCAAAAAAAATAAACTACACTTAAGATAACGGCAAAATATTTCAAAAATCACCACACAAATGTCTTTCGTACAAACCAAAGAACAAACAACACTTAAGGTAACGGCAAAATTTTTTCAAAATTCATCTCACACTTGTCGAATTGCTAGCTGTATATGGTAATCCTTTAAAAATGTTCATCAATTTCCAAATAAGTGATTTTAAGTACGATTAAAAAGGTTGTGTAGTATTTATAAATGATGCACGTGATACTATTTGCTCATTAACAAATTGTATTTTTATTTCAAAAGAAGGGGAAAAAAAGAAAGAAAAGGATGTAGGGGAAACAAATGTATCTTTAATATTTAAAATAAAGCTTAGAAGTAAGTTAATTTTTGTAAAAATTAGCTTTTATGGTTGAGGTGAAACATAAAATAGCAATTTTTTTGTTAACCTGAGTCCCGTTGATAGTTGCGACCCATGCTCCACCATAACCCACTGTGGCCCAATTTGTGTCACGTTCCGCCATAAGCCGTGAGCAGGGGTGTTCAAAGTTGGGTACCTGCATGTGTCGGTAGTCGAAAATACGGCCCGTGAACTGGATCAGAGGAGCTGGGTACCCGGATTGTTCAGGCTGAGTAATAATGTACCCACTGACCTGTTCAAGACTGCATTTCCCAAAATAATTATCATTCAGTTATGTTATATAAACTTGTATTAGTGAAAATAAAATTTCTTTACAATGATGGCATTGTAATTTAACAATTAAATTCTTGTTATATCTTTGTACAAATAATTTTTACTCTGTATCATTCCAAAATTCAACATCAAATGATCACTACGAGTCACAAGTCCATATTCATCATCATCATCATTCCCTAATTGGGATGAATTTTAAAAAAATATGTTGAAGTGGCGGAAAAAAATATTGTATTAGTTTATTTGAATTTAGTAGAGGTTAAGAAAGTTTGATATGAAATTTGTGATAAAAAGTTGAATTAAAAAATTCAGTTGGACATTCATACGGTACAATTGGAAATTTGAGTTGAGTGAGAATTATTGAAAATTTAGCATTTGAATATTACATAGATTCAGAGTATTTAATAATTAGTGTTACGTAAATATGTACAATTGGGAGTTGGGAATACGTAGGAAAATATTATTAAATGATAATATTAATTAAATAAATTTAAATTTTACCGAATATCTCGAGTAGAATGGAAAATCGATTTGTATGGATCAGGCTTGTTAAAATGTGATAAATCAGGGTCGAGAACCTAACCCCAGAGAATAAGAAAAGTACCCAATTATTTTAATTCGGATCGTCGAGCCGACATGCTAGGAATTTTTGGAACACCGAAGTGTTGTAAGTTTGTAACCCAAGTCGAAGGTTGCGAAATAATTGTAGCGTAGGGATCTGGTCCCAGATATTGTGGCAAGGGTGCTGACCATGTGAGGAGGAATGATCTACATAAATATTCTTGGGACTCCTCTCCATGGACCGTAACCTCCTTGTTTCATTCATTGTATAATGTGTTTCACAGCGGACAAATGTTACTAACACGTGATAAATAGATTGGGGATAGCGGGCACCCCTGCCTGAGCCCTCTTATTGATCTGAAGAACTGAGATTGCCACTCATTCACCTTAATCGCCACGGAAACTGTTGTAACACATTGTGTAATTAGTTTTATCCACCTGTTTATTTGGAAGTTCTAGGGGTGGGCAATTAACCGAAAATCGAATCGAAAATTGAATAATATGAATTCGAATAATCCAAGCCAAATTTAGAATACGATTTTTGGATAATCGAATTAGGTAAACTAAATTTTGAATATGGTTTTTGGTTGGGGTTCGGTATTGAAACTCGATCCAAAACCTGCCGAATATCGAATTGCAATTAAAAAATAATAATTATATATATCATCAAATGACTTTGCTGGCCCTATAACTATCATGATCGCCCACCTTCGGCCCTTTTTTTTGAACACTTTTGGCCCCTCAATGAGCAAATGAGTTGGTTTTTGAGATAGTTAAGGGGCCAAAAGTGTTCAAAACAGCCCTGCAAGTTGAAGGGCCAATGGTGTTGAAAAAAAAACTAGAGGGTAAAAAAGGGACCATCGTGATAGTTAAGTGGTCGCCAGAGTCATTTTCTTTATGTATTAATTATATAATTTCAAACTTTAGAAATTATGAGTGGGAAGCTGTGCAAATGGTGGCGGATGCTATCAACCTTTGTGCATACTTGAACTGCACATAGCGGTGGAGTGGCCTATCATTTTTGTTTCAGTATTTTGTTCGATTAATTATTATTATTACTATTACTACTATCAAACGCTGCATCTGTGAGATATACATGGTAAGGTGGCAGTGGATATTGCAGATATCCATTGATAAGGAAAGTCTTAAGTTGCTTGCAACTATTTATGTTACCATTCTCCATCTGTGCTGGAGTATCAATCCCTTCCTTGTTATCATCCTTTACATGTAGATTCTCAGCTTCCTCCCATATATTAAAGGGGTCCAAACCAGGCCTAATTTGATAACTATCCCAAATGATCTTGTGCCTGTAATTCCATACAGATCATATAATGCAAAAGGAGAGTGTGAGATCCTTCTCCATTGGTGCTGAAACAATCCACTGTGTTAACCAATGCTTGAAAGATTGTGTTGAGGAGAAATTAAGTCCAAATCACCTACATCTCCACACGCGCCTAATTGGTTCACATTCCGAAAACAGATGATGACTCTTCTCCGGGCTTGTTGAGCATATTAAGCATGTCGAGCTGATTGCTACACCCTTTTTTTTTAAGTTCATAAATTGTAGTATTAAGGAATTAGAATATTACTTGTAATTGCAATTATATTCTGTTACCTTTTCCTAGCTTGTATAGGTATTCTGTACCACTATACAATGTATTCTGAGATCATGAACACAAACACACATTATTACCCTTATTTTCTACATGTTATCAGAGACTAAAATCCTGAAACCCTAAGAAAATATTCTACTGCCTTTCCGAGCCACCGCCGCTGCCGTCAAGCTGCGCATCGATCCACGCGCCGCCGCACAGCCGCCGCCGTCTGCTTCGTTCCGCCGCTCATCGACCACCACAGCCACCATCTGGCTGTGGTAATTCATGCACCGCCTCTCCTGATCCGATCGGTCCATGCGTTAAGCCACAAGCGCTGATCCCGACGTCCACGTGCCGCCGCGTTCCGTTCACACGCCGCCGCTCCCAATCAGATCTGCCGCTCCCAATCAGATCTGCCGCCACCGATCTGGGTTGCCGTTGATCCATACTTGATTTTGCACGATGTTTGCTTCTGAAGAACATACTCGTATTGATGTTGCACCTGCGGTTCCGAAGCTTCATGATATGAGTGGTTATGATGTGATTGCGACTTTACTTAAGCAGTTGCAATTGCAATCTGGCCGTCAGACTACTGTACCTATTGGTCGTTTGTCGACTGATCCCTAATTTATTGGCTCTGGCGATGGTCATGGTTTACAAGTTATACCAAACATGCTGAAAGGTCAAGAAAATTACATTGAATGGTATGACGCGATGTGCAGCACATTCCTTGCTAAGAACAAGATTGGGTTCACTGATGGATCTGTTACCAAACCCCAGGATAGTCATTCTGATGCTGCTGATTGGCCTGGGGTTAATGCTACTCTTGTCTGCTGGATCTTTCAAACCTTGAATCCGGTGTTGAGATCTTCTACAAGCTCGTTTGCCATAGTTAAGGAACTATGGGATGACCTGAATGCAAGATTTATTCTTTGTGATGGTATGAAGGTTTTGCAAACGCAAGAGGCTATTTAGAGTTACATGTAGAACGGTCAACCCATCAACATTTACTTTGGCAAACTGAAGAAACTGTTTGCAGACTACCACTGCATGCAGCCTCATCTAGTTTGTGACTATGAAGATAGCAAGGCACTGTGCCATTGCAATATTTCTACGAGAGTCTTCCGAGAGAGAGAGAGAGGGAGAGAGAGAGGGAGAGAGAGAGAAGGACTTGATCTATCAATTCATCTCTAGTCTTGACGAAGGCTTTCACACCCTGCGATCACATATCATGAGCATTGATCTGATTTCACCTGTCATGAAAGTGTATGCCCTTGTTTCCCAGGAGGAGAATCATCGAGCTGTCATCCGATCTCGCGAGCCTTCTTCTAACTCCATGACGTATGCTGCACAATGCCCACCACCTACAAGTTCTTTGCCAGTTTTTCTTTCTGCATATGACCCCAAGAATCTTGTTTGTACACATTGTCATCGCAAGGATCACGAAAAAAATTCCTGTTTCCAGATCATTGGTGTACCAGAAAAATTCAAGGAGTTGAGGGAGAAAGCCAACGCTGTCAGGAGAACAGCCTGACCGTGGCCGCCGTGAACGGAGGATCAGCCCTGGCTCTTCCACTCCCGCCGCCGTTCGTCGACGCCGCCGTTCGTCGACGCCGCCATTCGTCGACGCCGCCATTCGTCGACGCCGCCATGTTTGATTTTGGCCCTGCTCTGTCTGTTGACCAATGGAGCATGACCACACATTTATTTAATCAGTTCAATTCTCTTACTAACAATAGGTCAGGTAAGTCTACTTTGCCTTGGATACTTAATTCAGAGCCTCATATCACATGCTTACTGATATTACTACTGTTGTTGATACTGGGAATGTCATTCTTCCTGATGGCTCTGTGTCATCTACTACCCAATATGGCTCTATTTGTTTTGGTGCTGTCACTCTTACTCATGTGCTATATATACCTACTTTGTGGTTCAACTTATTATCATGCTCTATATTATTATCTGCCTTAAAATGTCTAGCTTTGTTTACTGAAAATTATTGCATTTTACAGAAAATTAATACGAGGAAAGTGATTAGTGTGGGTGAACAGAAAAGGGGGGGGGGTGTTTTGGCTTCGTATGCTGGATACTCGTGATCATTCTCCTACCCCGCAGTCTTTCCCGAAAGTTTCTTCTGTGTCTTCTTCTAATTTATAGAATCAGCGTCTTGGGCATCCTTCCTATACAGTGTTGTCACATAGTTTTCCATTGAGTTATACAAATGCTACTGCATTATCTCAATTAATACATTGTGCTGTTTGGGGACCTTATACAAAACCATCTTCTAGCGGTGCATTTTATTTTTTAACTATAGTTGATGATTATTCCCGAGTTGTTTGGGTTTATTTATTAGTGGCGAAGTTAGAAGTAGCTAATAGATGTTTGGAATTTTATGCCTTGGAAAAGAACCAATGGGGCCAAACCATACTGCTGGTTTGGGCTGATAACGGGAATGATTTTTTGCCTTTGAAATCTCATTTTGTTGCATTTAGGATCATTTTTTGGACATCTATGGTTGATGCACCACATCATAATGGTCTAGTTGAAAGAAAGCATTGTCATTTACTCAATGTGGCGTGTGCCTTGCGCTTTCAAGCAAGCCTTCTAGTTGATTTTTGGGGAGAATGTGTTCTTACTGCTGCTTATCTGATTAACCGGACACCGACGAGGCATCTCAATGGTTGTACTCCCTTTGAGTTCCTCTATGGGTAAGCTCCAAATTACTCATCCTTAAGGATTTTTGGATGCTTGTGTTTTGCTGCTCATGTTCCCAGATATCGTGACAAATTTGCACGAAGAAGTCGGCGTTATTTGTTTCCTGGTTACCCTGCCAGAAAGAAAGGCTATTGCCTTTTTAACCTAGAATCTCGCGTAATCTTTATCAGTCGGGATGCAGATTTTTTTGAAGACTAGTTTCTGTATTCTGCAACTCCGACATCGGCCTCATCAGAAGACCCTGGCGGTGCCACCACCTCAGCGTCGGCCTCCTCATTGCCGCTGCTGGAGTCGCGCGGCCCATTATCGGATGCCACCAGACACCTATAACCGACTATTGCCAGCCGCATACCTCTGGCGGCCACCAGTCACCCACTGCCGACCCCTGTCGGTTCTCCAATGCTGATCACCACCAGTTCACCATGGCCAGCTGTCGGCGGTCACCTACCGCTAGTCACCATAGGCTCATCTACTCCGGCCGCCGTCGGTACCGACCCACTAGCGCTCACTGGCCCATCCCCGGTGGACATAGTTCCAATGCTGAATCCCACCCAAGACTGCTGGATTCCACTTTCGGCCCGCCCAAATGTTGCATCGCCAAGGATGCCGCCTCCTCACACGCCACCAGCGACGAAGTCTCAAGCGCCTCACGCGCCGCATGTCCATCCCTATTCCGTGGTATTTCCAGATCCAGATAGTTCCATCGCCGAGTTTCCACCAATCTGAAAGAGTTTTTGTACTCGCTGACCTCCTCCTTATTTGGAAGATTATGATTGTGATGATTATGCATGTGCTCTTACTACTGAAGACCCATCACCCCCTACTACTACGTTTGTTCATGCGCCGTCACTTTCCTTAGGTGTTCTCAATCCTCTTACTAATTATGTAAATAGTGATAATTTTTCTAGTATACATTCTAGAGTTTTGGGTGCAGTAACATCTAGTGCAGATCCCACCACTTATTCTGAGGCATCACAGTATGCTTATTGGCGAGATGCTATGACTGAAGAGCTTACTGCGCTTGAGCGCAATCAAACTTAGAATTTGGTCCCTCTGCCTCTGGATAAGAAGGCAATTGGTTGCAAATGGGTTTATCGGACGAAGTTTAAGTCAGATGGTACTATTGAACGTCATAAGGTATGCCTAGTGGTTCTCGGGAATCGATAAGTTGAAAGGATTGATTATACTGAGACATTTACTCCGATTGTGAAGATGAGTTCTGTTTGCATATTCTTATCTATTACGGTTGTTCGTGGTTGGGAACTGCATCAGATGGTTGTCCATAATGCTTTCCTGCATGGTGATTTACATGAAGAGGTTTTTATGAGATCCCCACCAGGTTATGATTATGGTCAAGTATGTCGCCTTTAGAAATCTCTTCATGGTCTTCACCGGGTTCCTAGAAATTGGTTTGCCAAATTGGCTCAGGCTTTACGAGCATTTGGTTTTGTTCAGAGTAAGGCAAATTACTCTTTGTTTGTCTTTTCCCGTGGATCGATTTCTTTGCATATTCTGGTTTATGTGGATGATATGGTAATTGTTGGTAGCTTTTCTGTGCTTATCTCTGAGTTCAAGAAATACTTGAATTCTTGTTTCCATATGAAAGATCTTGGTTTACTTAAGTATTTCATGGGCATAAAGATTGCTAGAAGACCGGAAGGATGTTTCTTTCGCAAAGGAAATATGTTTTGGACATTTTATCTGATACAGGTTTATCTACTTCTATACCAACTAATTTTTCGATGGAAAGGTCCGCCTTACCATGATCCCGAGCAGTACGGGCGTCTAGTTAGGTGCCTAATATACCTGACTATCACACATCCTGAGCTTAGTTATTCGGTTCATACACTTGCTCAATTCATGATTTCTCCTTGTGTTCCTCACTAGAAAGCTGCAGTTCGTGTGTTGCACTACCTGAAGAGTCATCCTGGTTAATGTTTACTTCTCTCTTCCAGTAGTGAGTTACAGTTGACTGCTTATTATGATTCAGATTGAGTTGCATGCCCAATTACCCCGCGTTCTCTTTCCAAATATTTTGTGATGATTGGTGATTCTCCGGTTTCTTAGAAGACCAAGAAGCAACCTATGGTCTTTCGGTCTTTTGCTGGAACGGAGTATCGTGCTATGGTTGTTACTTGTTGTGAGTTGTTATGGCTTAAGTTTTTACTGCAAGACTTAGGGGTTATGCACCCTTCTCCTATGCGACTGTTTTGTGACAGTCAAACTGCTCTTCATATTGCGGCAAATCCAGTGTTCTATGAATGTACAAAGCACATTGAAGTTGATTGTCATTTTGTCCGGGATCTTGTTCAATCTGGCACTATTGTTACTCAGCATATCCACATGTTAGACCAACCTGTGGACTTGTTCACTAAGGCTCTCAGATGTAATCAGTTTCATTCCCTACTTTGCAAGTTAGTCATTTCTGATCCCCATGCTCTAACTTGAGGAGGAGTATTAAGGAATTAGAATATTACTTTTAAATGTAATTATATTCTATTACATTATTACCTTTATTTTCTACATGTAGGAAGTGCATCAGAGAGAATCCTCCATACAAGAAACTTGAACCTGCCAGGGAGTTTAACCTTCCACACAGTTTTTCATTTAGTAGGGATCCTTGAGAAGACGCCTGTGGGGATGAGCGATGATGCATTCTAATTAGTTCTTTGTATCCAAGTTTGACAGTTTATTCCCCTGTAGGAGAAGGCGCCCACAGGAACTGATCTTTCTCCGGATATTTGCATATCTAGGTATTCTCATTCCCAGAATGTGATTAATTAACAATTTGATCGGGGAATATATGCGATATGAGAGTAGTGCACCAGTTTCTATTCTAGTCCACCAAGTCAGCAACCTTGAGATTTGTGTGTTATGACCAGGAATCCAATCATCATATACCTTTATTTGTGGTCCATTTCAGACCACCTGCGAGGACCTGAGCACCCCAGATGATTGACCTCAATCCCCAAGAATAACCAGGTTTTGGTCTTTAAGTGGGGAGACTCGTAACTTTGTATTTAGTTTTGAAGAAACCGCTGAAAAGAGAAGTTTTGTCTGTCATGATCTTCCGTGCCTGCTTAGCTATGGGAGCTTGATTCATATGTTCATAAGATTTTAAGCCTAAGCCTTCTTCATGCTTGGATCTGCCTAGCACCTCCCAACTTTTCCAATTTATACGCCTACTATTCTTCCCACCATTCCATATAAAACTCACCGTAATATGGTCAAGATTGTCCAGAATTGTCTTAGGAAATATATATACTGACATATGATAGAAGACCGCTGATTATAGAGCAGTTTAGCCAAAACAACTCGTCCGTTCAAAGAGATTTCATCTTGCTTCCATTTTTTATCTTTCCTGGCAAAGTTGTCCTCTTTCTGTAAGATAAAAGATTAACCCCAAGGTATTTATCCGGAGTCCTAATATGTGGATATTAAGCGCATATGAATCCCAATTTCTCCATGCTTGGGGAGTGTTATGACATAAAAAGAATGATGAACTAACTCTTTGTCCAGACAGCATTGCATAGGAATCAAGTCTCTGAGCAAGATATCTCAAGTTGAGGTCCTTATTTTCCATGAAAATGATGTAATCGTCCACGTACATCGAATGCGATATAATTGGCCCATCATTGCATACCTTGAAACCCAACCTGGCTTATGCCTGGTCTTGTTGCGATTCATCCAAAGCATATGACAGAACTTGCTGGCAAGTAATAAAAAGATTTTGGGATAAAGGAAATCCTTGCCTGATCCCTTTTGTTGAACCGAAACTCTCTGATATCTTGCCATTTATGACCACGGAATAGGATATTATCTAAACATAGTACTTATCATGTGAATCCAGGAAGAAGGGAATTCCATTTTTTTGCAATACTGAGAGAACAAAGTCCCATGAAACTCTTTCATAGACTTTGTTCATATCCAGTTTTATTGTTGATAAAGAAACCTTTCCTTTCTTCCTCTTATGTATGTGATCAACCAATTCATTCTTTGATGATGAAGTTTTAAGATCGTTCTTTGATGACGAATCCTTGAAAGCCAACTCTTTTTCCGCTTTCTTTGTGGGTTGTTCCAGTGTCGTATCATATGTTTGCAATGATCGCACCAGTTCGACTAATTTCATGGTAGCCACATCTCTAGCTTCTTCAATAGCTGCAATTTTCATGGAGAATCTTTGAGGAAGAGATCTGAAAGTCTTTTTCACTAATTTGGCTTCCTTGTAAGCCTTGCCAAATTGATAAGCCATGTCGGAGATATCTCTTGGTTTTCCATTAAACGCCGCAATAGTCTCATCCTCCTATCTTCAATTCTTCTAATTGTGTGACCAAAATCTGTAGTTTGGATTCACGTACACGACTTGTTCCTTCATGCACTATTTACAGAATAGCCCATACTTTCTTTGCCTGATGACATGTTGAGATGAGTTTGAATTGACTTTCATCCACTGTCGTGAAAATAGCATTTAATGCTTTGGAATTTGCTATTTAAGCATTGAGTTCATCTGGAGTCCAAGTTGACTTAGCTTTGATTTTAAGTTTCTTCGTACTTGATTCTCCCCCTTTCTCTTTTGAGCTAGATTTTGCATCCTCGGTTGGGTGACACCATTCTATTTCAACAAAATGCCACACTAGTTCATCCAGCAAGTTAATAAAAACTCTCATGTGTGCCTTCCAATAGTTGTAGTTCGTTCCTTCCAGCAGTGATGGTCAAGACACCGAAGCTCCCTCTTTGGTCGCCATGGTAAAACGAGATCACACTTTCCTTGACACAACTAAGATAAGAGTAATTGACTTAGCTCTGATATTAAATGAAATTTAATTTTACCTAATTGTATTAATTGTTACTACCATGTTCCAGCACAATCTATCTAGCCAAGTATGAAATAAAGTAAAGCATAAACACACGAGACTTGGTTACGCAGCTCGGTGAAATTCACCTACATTTTGCGGGTAGGGATGATCATGGGTTGGGTCTGGGTAGCTAATAAGACCCAGACCCGACCCTAAAAAAATAGTTAGACCTAGATCCGACCCGAACCCATAGAGTTTGAAAATCTTAGACCCACACCCAAACCTGATAGGTCCAATATGGGTCTAATATTCTAATTTTTTTCTTCACTAAATAAAATTATATTATCTTAAATACAAAAAATTCTAGTTCAATATGCATCTGAATTAATTTTTCAAGAAACAAATATACAATACGTATTATTTGTTGAATTAAAAATAAAAATACAAAGAGAATATAAAAGTAATTTATAAATTAGAGTAAAATTATGTATATATTTAAGGTGATATGGGTCTACGGGTCGGGTCTGGGTCCTAATATTGTAGACTCGGACTCAGACCCGTATTTTAGAATCTAGACCCCAGACTCGGACCCAAAGGGTCTGAATTTTTCGGACACATACCCGACCCAATGGGTCCAGACCCTATGGGTCTGGGTAGGGTCCTAGCCTATGATCATCCTTATTTGCGGGGCTTAACCCAGTTTATAATGAATCAACTAATAAGAAAGATACAGTACAAAGTACACCATACAATTATACTCATCTTATCTAATTATAACATGTGGATTCTTCAAGCCCCCCTTGCTACCAATCCGCCTTGATCAAACTCCCTTTGACCTCAAAACTCGTCGATGCTAGATCTCCTCCTCTCGAGCAATATAGGTATACAATTCTGAACATGATCAAAAGATTTTGATCATGTTGGAACACAGAAGAAAGCTCTTGGGCACTTATTGAAAAATAAAAAAATCTAGTTGCGGGTTTTCTTCAATTAAAAACGTAACTCAGCCAGAATGTCTTTTATTCAAACCCATCTCACACATTGATTTCTCGTGTGAATATAATTTCTTCTCCACATAATATTATGATTACAATCAAATCCCCCGGTGATAGGAATTATCAAATATAATCGCTTAAAGATAGAAATTAGAATTTCTCGTCCAAATCCTTTCCGAAAAAGATATTCTTCAAATCAATTCCAATTTCCATAAATCTAAACCAATCACTTAAATATAGGAATTTATATATTCTCCAATCTCAACTCTTGGAAGAACATATTTCATCTAAGATTTCATCTCGAAATTCCTTATTTCACCAGAAATCCCTTCTTTGATATGTTTCAACATAAACTGTTCCTTCTTTGCATAATTTCTACAAATTACCAATTGGTTAAATATGGACTTTACAATCTCTTCTTTTGGCATTTTGTGGACCCATCAACCTTTTGGACTTTCAACTCACAACTTATGCAAATAGAAGAATCAAAAGAAATCCACTGTAAATGTTGGAATACGAGCTCAAAAAAATTTAACTTCCCCGAAATTTCACAGCTCCAAAGAAAAATTATCTCAACATCCATTTTGGAACATCAAACCGACATTGTCATCCAGAATACCATGTTGGAACATCAACCCAATAGAAACACTAAGTACCAGAAATTCGAGAATCCAAAATAAGCAACAAGGAATCCAAAAATATCCAGAAAGCCAAAAATACTCCCCCTTGTAGCCATAAAACATACTAAAGAAGTTTGAATTAACACAAACACCATAAAATAGAAAATACAGTCAATTAGACTTCATCCGCAGCATCCAGCTAAGCTAATTCTACTTCCAATGCAGCAATCTGGACTTGAAGATCAACAATCTTGGCTTTCAAAACCACCTTCTTTGCTTCCTTTGCTTTGTTTGTTGCTGTAGTAGAGGAGGTTCCAGCTTCTGAAGGAATCCAGGGGAGATCATGAATCATCATGGTAGAGAAAGTCCTGGAGTTTGCCTTCATAAGAGTAATGGTGACAAACACATCATTATCTTTAACCATTAGCTTACCTCATTTAGCTAATGCTGAGATAATGCATGGATGTGGCAAAGAGTTCTTCATTCTTAAGGATGCAGCTTGAAACACTATATTTTCATCAATTATTCGGCCAAGATTCACAGGAATCTTCTTTTCAATACAATACAATAACTTGGTCATCTCTCTAGTTAAGACTAAGGTGTTTGTAGAGGGAATCCAACTGCTGATAGCTATCTGAATCAAGCAAGAGTATTTGTTGATCAGGCTGGATATGGCTGCATTTTCTTTCTCTGCCCATTTGGTTACTAATCCTCCTGTGATCTATGTAAAAATATGATCATTTGTTAACTCCAAATCCTCGGCATATGGAGTCACAAAATCAGGTGTTGGTAGGCCAAGCTCCCAATTGAACTTCTCAGCAGAAAAACTGATCACCTTGCCAGGCACATATGCCCAGCCATACCACTTTGAATCAACATCAAAATTTTCTACCATTACATTGGCATAAAATTCCTTCATCAACTCTCTGTTGTACTCGTACATCGTAGCAGCAGCAATGAACCCCAAATAATCAAGAATGGTTGTAAAACCACTCCCCTTATAAGATTCTAAGTCCATTGGTCTCTCCTACTAATGGTCTCCCAGATGTCTTGACGTATGTTATCAAAGAAGTTTAAGTTTAAAGCATCCTTGGCTAAGGGCGCGGGTTCTGAACTCTGGCCACCTTCAACTTTGACCTTCTTCTTCTTTTTCTTTTCAGGTTGCATTGATTCTAAGGATGCCTCGTTAACCTTCCTCTTAGATCTCCTTGGCCTTGTTTGAACAAAATCTCCCAGAATCTCATCAGTGGTGATCACCAGGTTCTACAAGTTTCCCTCCTAAACCTCCAGTGTTGGAACATCAGTATTATCACCAACATCTGCATCATGCCCCTGTGTTTGAACATCCTTAAAAACCTCAGCTTCTTCAACATTATACTGTCTAGATGTTGGAACATCATCAAGGTTGGGTTCTACTACTTCAACTTCATCTCCCCCTATCTTCATCTCAGGGGTCAGAACATGAACATCCTTAGCTTCATCAACCTCTTCATTCTCATGATCCTCTTCTGATGTTTGAACATGGGCAGATTCACCTCCTAGGTCATAGTTTTTTTTTCAAATCATGATGTTTGAGCATCACATGTACCAACCTCTTTGTTTTCATCAATTTACCTCTAAACAGCATACCACAATACATCCCCAGTCTATGTTGGAACATCACTAGCATCCCTGGCTTCTAACTCTTCATCATCATCCACAATCTCAATAACAGGTGAGGGAATGTTCCTAAGTCTCTCAATCTTCTCGTGTACCTCAAGATTGAACAACTGAATTGCCTTATAATAAGAGCATCTTAAAGCACCAAATCTTTCAGGCCACTCATCCATCTTCCTCGGTCTAAGTCTCCTAGGTCCAGAAGCTCTAGTGTACACACATAAGCACTTTTAACCCTCATAGTTTATACCATTAAGCAAATAACGCATAGCATACTCATTAATCTTCCCATGCGGAGATTTATAAGACCTTAAATCTACCCTCTTATAACATTTCAGATTCCATTCAATGCAATCATCAAAAGACTTAAACCAATGATCATTGAATGTAAAAGATTTTGCTTTGAAGAACTCAACTGAGGGTGGTGAGGAAGGTGCACGACCTAGCCAAACTGAAGAAACCCCTTCCACCCCTGGTTCAGGCATGGAGTTAATAAATTCCAACATTGAGCTCTCTGTGAGATTCCGCTCCTTCTCAGTCTCGGTGAGCAATTTCTTGAAATCACTGTTCTTCTCCATGTGGAGTTTGGTAGCTGAACTTCAAAAATCTGAGTGCTGAGAGCGAGTCCTAAGAATTTTAAACTTCTTCTATGTAGAGTTTTATCACGCGAAATCCGAGCACAACGTCCACAATATCAAGAATATGGAAATAATTTTGGGAGAGAGATTGCTGGAATAAGCAATGGAGAAAGAAGATGGAAAGGTAAAAAATATAAAAAAAATATTTACTTTCCCTTTTCAATAGCCACACCTCACTTTTTTTCTTTCCAAGGTAATAATTACCCCTTTTCATATTCCATATGTCAAATCCATCATATCTCAACAACTCATTAAGTTCCCAAATTCCAACATGCACACACAACTTCCATCTTTTTGTTCTTTTTTTGTTTTCTATTTTTCGTGTTTTTCATAATTTCTATAAAAAAATAAAAGAAAAAAATACTAAAGCTAAATAAAAAGCTTAGAGAAATACCTCAAATGTGACAAACAGTGTCCAATAGTTTGGTAAAAATATATGCAAATTGCTCAAATGTTGGAACATAGGCAACCACCACTTCCTTTTTCTCAACCATATCTCGAATAAAATGGTGCCTAATATCAATGTGCTTCGTTCGAGAATGCTGAACTGGATTTTTTGATATATCAATTGCACTTTTGTTGTCACATACCACCTTAAGAGGCCCTCCTTGAATTACATAGTCATTCATCATTTGTTTCATCCATAATAATTGTGCACAACAGCTTCCAGCAACAAGATACTCAGCCTCGGCAGTCGATAATGAGATCGAATTTTGTTTCATACTATACCAAGATACCAAATTCGTACCAATAAAGAAACATCCACCTATGGTGCTGTTATGATCATCTGCATTACCAGCCAATTTAGAATCATTGTACCCAATTAGATTAGAGTCTTGATTTTTAAAATACTAGATTCCACATTCAGAAGTCCCACTAACATATCGAATTATTCTTTTTATTGCAGTCAAGTGAGATTCCTTAGGGTCAGCCTGAAATCTTGAACATAATCCCACGCTAAAACATATATCTGGTTGACTTATTATTAGATACAATAGAATCCTAATCATACCTCTATATAATTTTTGATCAACTCCAACACCTTTCTTGTTTTTCACCAATTTTTCAATAGCCCCCATAGGAGTTCGAACAGCTCGAGAATTTCTTAATCCAAATCTCTTCACCAAATTCAAGGCATACTTACTCTAATTTATAAACAATTTGTTCTTTTCTTGCTTCACTTGAAGTCCTAGAAAAATATTTGAGTTCTCCAACCATACTCATCTCAAACCCGGCCTGCATTAAAGTTACAAAATACCGTACCATGGATGGTGAAGGTGAAGTAGATCAAAAACACAATATCATCAACATAAATTTGAGATGATTTGTGAAACACAAATAAAGTGTGATCTACTCCCCCTTGATGATAACCTTTATTAATTAGAAAGTTAGTAAGTAGCTCATACCATGCCCTTGGTGTTTGTTTAAGATCATACAATGCCTTCTTGAGACAATACACACGATGGGGATAATGAGGAACCTCGAATCCTTTATGTTGTTCAACATACACTTGTTCATTAACCACACCATTCAGAAAAGTACTTTTGACGTCCATCTGGTACAGTTAAATTGATGGTGTAAGGAATAGCAAACAAAATCCGAATAGATTCTAACCTGGATACTGGTGCGGATGTCTCATCAAAATCAACTCCTTCAACTTGGGTATACCCTTGAGCCACTAGCCTTACTTTATTCCTAGTAATCTGAACATCATCATCTGATTTGTTCTTGAAGATCTACCTGGTGCTAATAACATTTACTCATTTGAGACGAGGAGTGAGATACCACACATCGTTGCATTCAAACTACCCAAGTTCTTCTTACATTGCCGCAATCAAGTACTCATCAAGTAGAGATTCTTTGTAAATCTTTAATTCAATTTGGGAGATGAAACATTGTAATCCCATAAGTTCTCAGTAGTTTACCCATGGTAGTGTATGAGTTATCTTGATGCTAGGTTTAAGTTTCACCTATGTCGGAACATGAGATGGTGAAGTGGGAGTTGTTTTCCAACATGATCAATATCTTCAGGTTCAGCAGGACTATCTGAAAACTCTGATGTTCTAGCATCGACTGGCTGGTCAGGTGGATTGTTCTGTGTTGGAACATGGTCTGAGTCTGGTTCATTATCTCATTCACCCGGTACCTGTTTATCATCATAATCATCTACAATGACATTTATAGATTCCATAAGGGTATTTCTACGGATATTGCACACCCTATAAGCACGGTTGTTCACACAATATCCAAAAAAGATTCCGGCATTACTGCGGCTATCAAATTTTTCCAGTTGCTCTCTATCTCTAAGGATATAACACTTGCTACCAAACACATGAAAATGTGAGACATTTGGCTTCCTGCCCTTCCAGATTTCATATGAAGTTTTGTGTTTGAAGGGACGCAGGTAAACTCTATTTATATTATAGCAAGCTGTATTTATGGCATCTGCCCACCATTTCTTATGAACTCCTTTCTAGGCTAACATAACACAAGTAATTTCCTGTAGGTTCCTATTCTTCCTTTCAACAATTCCATCATGCTGAGGAGTTATAGGTTCAGAGAATTCGTTTGGATATACTGAATGGATATCCCATCAAGTCCATATGTAGTAACTCAAGATTCCTAGACGTGATGATATACTGAATGGATGAATGAGGTGATCGAATTTGTTTACCTTGTTGGCATAGTCCGCACACAATTCCCTTTTTGTTAGTAAGAGTAGGCATACCTCGTACTGCTTTTGAGTTTGCAATCTTCACCAAGGTTTTGTAGTTGATATGTCCAAGCTTCCTACACCACATAGTTCCTTCATCTTCCTTAGAGCTTATACATCATACTTCTTGTTCCAACAGCTAACAATTATCTGAAGATCGAATTTCAGAGAGTACTTTATCTTCACCATGTTTCCAATACATTTGTCTTTATGAAACTCCACTATCATATTGTCATCTCACAACTGTCGGATACTCAATAAATTAGCCTTCAATTCTTCTACAAGCAGAACACTTGTGAAAATTGGAAATCCCTCGACCTACAGTTCACCTTTCCAACTACTGGACTCTTCTTTCCATCACCAAATTCAACAAAAACTACCATCATATGGTTTAATCTTTGTCAAATATTCATGAGTTCCTGTCATATATCGAGAACATTCACTATCAAAGTACCAGGAGTCTCTAGAGTGTAAAATAAGGGAAGTGTGAGCAACCAGACAAGCAGGAGTGTGCTTAGGAACCCATACCTATCTAACCATTTTCGATCATTGAGCACCATCCATGTTGGAACATGCCAACCATTTTCGTCCATTCATGATGTGTCTAAGTATCTTAAAGAATTGCTCCTGTATATGGCCTTGATAGGAACAGTAGTAGCAAACAATAGGTTTTCGTTGCTATTTTTCAAAACTTTCCTCTTCATGTCTTGTATTTTTGCTTTGAAGTATGCAGTGCTGCTTGACGGCTTACCGTAGCCTATACCTTGTCTGTTTCCAAAGTTCTTCTCCATAGTCAATATATCATCTAGTTTCGCCTTGCCAGTGTTCAACTTGATGATAGTAGCATCAGCCATCTTAGCTCTCTTAGTCATCAAACTTATAGTAAATTTTAACTATTCAATCTCATCTTTAAGTTTTTAAACCAGACCCACAACTCCTTCTTCTTTTCATCAAGTTGGCTTTTCTCCATTTTCAAAGACTTATTAGTGTTAACAACTTTTAGCCACATCTCATACATATTCTCATATGCATTGTAAACGTCTTTATCAGTAACATCCTGACTGTCGTTATCACTTGAGGAATCATCAACACACGATTTCTCTATGTTGGAACATACAAACTTTTCTGTTTTTGCTATGTTGGAACATGCATCATCAATCTTGACCAGATCATGAATTTTTGTTCCAAATGCAACATAGTTGTTAGTAAGTTCCTCTTCCTCTTCTTCTTCAACTTCTCTATCTTCACTCAATGAGGTTACATATGATCTTCCTTCATTCTTTCAAGTATTAGAACATTCACCCTGGATGTGTCATATCCCTCACATTCTCTGCACTGAATCCTTCCCGATTGCTTTGTTTCACCACTCTAATTTCTTAAGGACTACTGATTGGTTCATTCCATTCGTATTCCAAGATTATTCCCAAATTATTATGGTAGGTCTATTTACACCATATCTCTCTAGTGATTTTTTATTCACCACTTTCTTCAACATATTTGAGAAATTCTTAGTGATAAATGCAAGTTCTTTAATACCATCATCACTTTCACCTTTAAGATCGTTCTTCGGTGACGAAGCTTTGAAAGCCAACACTTTTTGTGTGTTCTTTGTGGGTTTTTCTAGTGTCATCTCATATTTTTGCAATGATCCATGTGAGGTCGTCGCCTTACCTCTCAAAGTTATAATTTATAAGCCCTTCATGCTTACTAAATACATTTAAGTAGATAGTGGCAAATCGGGGTCGTCCATGAAGAAGAGGGATTTTCTTAAGCGTTTAAACATATAAGGTTTTATATTAGGCTAGAAGTAGATATATATAGATATATAAAAGTAAGTAAAAAGGGGAGGTTTTAGTTGGTTGTGGTCCTAAGTTATGAAATTAAAAGGACAAGATAACTAGAAAAGTTAAATAACTATGCTAATCATCAAACAAACTAAGAAAAAGGGGTAAAAGCTACAAAAGACAAATCCTTGGGGGCAATTAATATCCACTTCCAAACCTAACGTAGATCATTGAACCATTCACTCATTCTATCACATTCGTTACCTATGGGGAATGCTAAAACTTCCCATTCGAAGATCAACATTCATTTCTTCTTAATAGTAATTTGCAATGACAAACAACGACCATTTGCAAACCTCATTGATAATCACTCTAGGAAAACCACACAATAAAGGTATTTCATCAATGGCATTATACACGAAGGACCATAGATTTGATAACAACAAGCCTTCTACCAAACATAGCATTCATTAGGCTAAACCTAGAACAAACTACATTCAAGATTCAACCTTGCATTGCATCTATAGGATAAACATGAGAACAATCCACACTAACATATTTATCTAGCAAGAATCACAACACATTATGCACAAGAAATTCTAATTACATGTTCTTGGATTCTCATGTCAAGGATCTAAGAAATTTGCAACTTTCCTTACACCCTAACACTTCAATCATAAAAACACTTCATATACTCAAACAACCCATAGCAGAAATGAAGTAAAACATCACATTTGAACACATGAATGCTAAATAACAAATGCTTCAAGAAAGAGTGAAATAGGGGTTCTCACTACATAGGTGTGGAAGCTTCAATCAATTGCTCCCAAGTACAAAACTAAGCTAGATAATAAAAACTCATAACATAGAACAAAGATCTACAAAGAAAGAAGAAGAAATGGAAGAAAATGGTGAAAAACTAGGGTTTTGGAGCCCCAAGTCGGGCTTGGGCAAATGGGGAAGAAAATGGGCTATTTATAGCCCAAGTTGGTCAAAAAGAAGGTAAAAATGCAGCAAGCGCCGCCCGGACGGAAATGGCCTCGTGCGGGCAGCGGAGGACTCAACCCAAATTCAGATACATCCGCCCGGGCAACACCATTTCCGCCCGGGCGAGCTACAATTTGCGGCTTCTTGTTTTGCTTCCCATGGGTGAACCGTTGATCCATTTTGGGAGTTCTTGTAGGCGATTTTATAGTGCTCAAGAAGAAGAATCCAATGATGCCACCCTTGTAGGCTGATTCTTCTCGAAAAATTTTAAGAACTTTGTCTAAACTTTCGGGTGACAATTCATCAGGTTCTTTGCCTTCCTTTTTCGACCCTTCTATCTTCTACCACGTTTTGGCACGCGGCCTTCACTAAATTCCAAAGGGCTCACGAGATATCTACAAATGAAGCTCACAAAATGGAATCTAGATGCTTGTAAGGAACAAAAATCCATTAGACTAAACATAGGTTACAATATGAAGGATTTAGATATAAAAATCGAAAATGGTCATCTATACCCCTTATCATATAAACCTACGTAAATCTAGCAATCTTTCAACAAAAATTTGACAAAATGATGTTAAATGCTTTGGAAAATACATGCATTTGACGTCTCATCAATCACATCAGTTTATCTAATGTCATGGTGGCCATATCTCTAGCTTCTTCAATATCTGCAACTTTCATGGAGAATCTTTGAGGAAGAGATCTCAAAGTATTTTTTACCAATTTGGCTTCCTTGTAAGTGTTGCGAAGTTGATAAGCCATGTTGGAGATGTCTCTCAGTTTTCCATTAAACACCGCAATTGTCTCATCCTCTTCCATATTCAATTCTTCACATTTTGTGGCCAACATCTCTAGTTTGGATTCACGTATGCGACTTGTACCTTCATGCGCTATTTGCAAAATATCCCATGCTTTCTTTGCCTAATGACATGTTGAGATGAGTTTGAACTTACTTTCATCCACTGCCATAAAAATAGCATTTAATACTTTGTAATTTTCCACTAAAGCCTTGAGTTCATCTGGAGTCCAAGTTGAGTTTAAGTTTCTCCGTACATGATTCTCCCCCTTTCTCTTTTGAGCTAGATTCTGCATCCTCAGTTAGGTGACTCTATTATGTTTCAACAAAATTCCACGCTAGTTCATCCAGTGAGTTAATAAAAACTCTCATACGTGTCTTCTAATAGTTGTAGTTCATTCTTTCTAGCAGTGGTGGCTGAGACACCGAAGCTCCTTCTTTGGTCGCCATGGTAAAACCGGATCACACTTTCCTTGACACAACTAAGGTAAGAGTAAGTGACTTAGCTCTGATTGTAACACCCCCAAAACCCTGACTCAAGTATCGGGTTGGGTCTGAGTGTGCTACAGCGAATACTAGCAGTTACGAGCCGATAAGTTTTACGCGGAAGCAAATTTAGAAAATTAAAATCTTAACTTACTATTACAGTAAAGAATTAGTACAAGTTTGAAAGTTTCACCTAACTATTACAAATTTAAAGTTCATGTTAAGCTTCTAATAGTTCACCCAGGGTCTTTCTCAAAGGAAGTAAAGACATCAAAGTACTTTTCTCTTACTAATCTTCTTCACCTGAAAAGGGGTTGTTTAACTAGGGTAAGCTCCTTGCTTAGTGAGGTTCCATCACCATTATTTACCCAATTAAGTTTTAGTGATCATAGAATAAAAAATAATAAATAGCCACATAAGTCCTAGCACATAGTAAAATGATACAAGTGGTTAATGTCGAGTTATTTCCAAGTGCCGACATGGAGACTCTGACTAACATATAAGACATAACCTTTTCAGTGGTGCCCGAAGGCGATCAGTCAGTCCAAAATTCTTTCTCGTCAACCACGCCTAATAAGATGTTCAGTTACGAGCTCGTATCAATACAAATGGTTATACTAGTATACCAGAAACTCCACGAGTAGTCGGTCTAATCAGATGGTCCGGTTTGTACCAACTTCGATCAAACTACAATCGCATCGGGGGCCCCAAAATCAGAGACAGGTAATCAGGTAGCAGATAATTCAAGTTTGACACGGCAAGATAAAGTACAAGCCGGCCATCCACATAACATATCAGAGCAGTGTATGCTTCAAGTTTGACACAACAAGATAAAGTACAAGCCGGCCATTCACAGAACAATATCAAAGTAGTTCATAAATTCAGTTTCACGATAATTGAGCATAGTATGATAAAATACACACTTAATTTAACAGTCAGTATATACCATCATTTAAGTCTAACCGTCATATCTTTCTCTAATGGGGTTTGAGTATACATGGTTCAAGTAAAGAGTAGAAAGGTTCGAGTAGATGGGTTCGAGTATAGGGGTTCGAGTACAGGGGTTTGAATGCAGGATTTGAGTGAAGGGTTCAAGTGGTACTGGTGTTCAAGTGGTACTGGTTCGGGTGGCACTGAGTTCAAGTAGTACTGGTTCGAGTAGTAGGGGGTACTAGTTCAAAACCTAGGGTTCGAGAGGTACAGTTCGAGGGTAAAGGTTTCAGTAGTACCACTTCAAGAGGTAATGTTCGAGAGGTAAAAGTTTTTAGTGGAACTAGTTCGAGAGGTAAGGTTTGAGAGGTAAAGGTTCCAGAGGTACATGTTCCAGAGGTAAAGGTTCTAGTAGTGAGGTTCTAGTGGAAAGGGTTCAAGAGGTGAAGATATCGGGGTTACTAGTTCGAGGGATAGGTTCGAGATATACTGTTTGAGAGGTAAAAGTATCAGTGGTACTAGTTTGAGACCTAGGTTCGAGATGTTTTGATCCAGAGGTAACGGTATCAGTTGTACTAGTTTGAGAAGTATAGTTTTTTAGTGAGGTTCGAGAGGTGAAGTTTTCAGTAGGGGTTTGAGAGGTGAAGTTTTCAGTAGGGGTTCGAGAGTTGACATTTTCTGTAGGGGTTTGAGGGGTGATGTTTTCAGTAGGAGTTTGATAGGTGAAGTTTTCAGTAGGGGTTTGAGAGATGAAGTTTTCAGTAGGGTTCGAGAGGTGATGTTTTCAGTAAGGGTTCGAGAGGTGATGTTTTCAGTAGGGGTTTGAGAGGTGAAGTTTCCAGTAGGGATTTGAGAGGTGAAGTTTTCAGTAGGGGTTCGAGAGGTGAAATTTTAAGTAGGGGTTCGAGAGGTGAAATTTTCAGTAGGGGTTCGATAGGTGAAGTTTCAGTAGGGGTTTCAAGAGGTGAAGTTTTTAGTAGGGGTTCGAGAGGTGAAGTTTTAGCATTGGTTCGAGAGCTGAAATTTTCAGTAGGGGTTCGGGAGGTGATGGTTTCAGTAGAGGTTCGAGAGGTGATGTTTCAGTTTCCGTAGGGGTTCGAGAGGTGAAGTTTTCAGTAGGGGTTCGAGAGGTGAATTTTTCAGCAGGGGTTCGAGAGGCGGAGGTTTCAGTAAGGGGTGCGAGAAAGGGTGCGAGAGAAGGTTCGAGAGAGTCAAGTTTTGATGACATCATATATATACACACATATATATAAACATATACCTAGTTTAACTCAGGTCGTGCTAAGGCGATGCAGCACTCACCTTAGTTAGACTTGGCTTGAGCAACCTCTGCTTCTAAGTTATCACTGCTCAACCTCCGTTCTTATTTTGGTACTCAAGGAAATATCTTAAGGCCATAATTTTTTTGAGAAGGCATTGATATGCATTTATACTAGATGAAACCATAGGGGTTTTGGCACCTAACCCTAGAATTTTTTCCATTTAACCCTCAAGTGCCTACGTCCACTTGCCCTAAAATTACTTTGGATGAATTTCTCACGTCCGTTTGCCGACTTTCTCTTCCCATTATATTATTATTATTATTGTGATAATAATTATTAATATTCCTATTCCAGGTAATTTCTCTTATTTATTTATTTACTTATTTATTCATTTATTATTGTTATATATATTATTATTATTATATATGTTTTCTCGGAAATTTAGATGAGAGATTGAAATATTTGATTAAAATTCAACTATTACATGCATTCTAACTCCATTAAGGTTGGGATTTTCACAATATCCCCCCCCCCCCAAATGAATTTCGTCCCCGAAATTCCCATTTCTCGTGAACTAACTCTGGGTAAGTATCCCTTATGTCTACTTCCAACTCCAAAGTTGATTCCTCGACCTTATGATTTCTCCACAGCACCAAAACCATAGGAATCTCCCTGGTTCACAACGTCTTGATTTTTCGATGCAATATCTTTATGAGATTTTCCTCATACATCAGTTTTCATTCACAGCTAAGTCTTCATGGTTTAACACGAGTTCGGGGTCAGGGTGGTACTTATTCAGGAGTGACACATGGAAGACATTGTGTAATTTCCCCAACAGCTAGTTAGGTTAAGTTGATACGCAACTGGCCCGACTCGTTGTACGATCTCGAAAGTGCCAATATACCTAGGACTCAGTTTTCCTTTCTTACCATGCCGAACGAGACTCTTGTGAGGGGTTACCTTCAAAAACACCTGGTCGCCCACTCTAAACTCCAAATCCCTCCTTCAATTATCCACGTAAATCTCCTGTCGACTCTGAGCTGTCTGTAAGCGCTACTTTATTAGTTTGACCTTATCCATGGACTCCTCAATCCAAGGTATATTGGAAACTGGAAAAATCTTTTTCTCTCCTACTTCTTCCCAAAAGAGGGGTGTTCGACATTTCCTTCCATAGAGTATTTCATATGGGGCCATACCAATAGACGAATGATAACTATTGTTATAAGCGAATTCTACCAGAGGTAAATGAGTGTCCCAACTTCCCCCAAAATCCATACCACAGCTTCGGAGCATGTCCTCCAGGGTTTGAATTGTTTGCTCTGACTGCTCGTCTGTTTGGGGATGGGCACTTGTACTAAAGTTCAATTTGGTTCCCAATGCTGCCTGCAGTTACCTCCAGAAATGGGAAGTGAATCTTGGGTCCCTATCGGACACAATAGTTATCGGCACCCCATGCAATCTTACAATTTCTGGAATGTATAGGACAGTCAATATTTTTAAGGAGTATTTAACGTTGATTGGTATGAAATTATCCAACTTGGTCAACCTATCAACCACCACCCATATTACGTCAAAATTCTTTGGTGTTTGGGGTAGTCCTATCACAAAGTCCATCGTGATGTGATCCCATTTCCATTCGGGAATCTTCAATAGTTGTAATAACCCTGATGGTTTCTGATGCTCCTTGACTTGCTGGCACACTAAGCAACACACCATGTACTCCGCTATGTCCCTCCTCATATTATCCCAACAATATCATTGTTTCAGGTCTCGGTACATTTTTGTGCCTCCTGGATGCACCATATACTTGGATCGGTGAGCTTCCTCTAACACTCTTTGGATAATCACTGAGTTTCGGGGTAGACAAAGCCTACTTCTACAGGTCAGTATTCCTTCATTGTCCACTTCAAAGTCCGGCAACTTCCCTTCAGCGATAAGCTTTTTCTTCTTTACCAATGATTCATCCGACTCTTGAGCCTTCTTTATCTCTGTGGGTAAAACAGCTTGTACCCTTAGATTGAAGAATACAAGTTGGTCAGGTTTAGTCTCGCATTCCCAATTCTCTGCCTGCAATAACATCTCCGTCTCCTTTATCCAGATATGTGCCAATTTCAACTTCCAGCTTAGTGCATCTGCTACCACATTCGCCTTGCCAGGATGATAATTGATCACACAGTTATAATCCCCCTAAAACCTCCATCCACCGTCGTTGTAGCATATTCAAGTCCTTTTGGAAAAATAGGTACTCCAGGTTCTTATGATCTGACATTACTTCAAATGTGACTCTATATAAGTAATGTCGTCATTTCTTTAAAGCAAATACCACTGCAGCTAGTTCCAGGTGGTGGGTGGGGTAATTCTTTTCATAAGGTTTTAACTTTCGAGATGCATAAGCAATCATGTGGCCCTTTTGCATCAATATGCATCCTATGCCCTCTCCTAAAGCATCGGTATATAATATGAATCCATCATTTCCATCAGGAAGGGAAAGAATTGAGGCAGAGGTCAGATGTTTCTTCAATTCTTGGAAACTGAACTCAGTCTTCTCATTCCATTTGTACTTAACTCCTTTCTGAGTTAGGAAGAATAAAGGTGATGCCAGTTTAGAGAAGTCTTTAACGAAATACCTATAATACCCTGCCAGTCCAAGAAAGCTTTGAACCTCCGTACTATTGTTCGGCACCCTCCAGTTTAGAATTGTCTCAACTTTAGAAGGATCCATGGATATTCCTTCCCTACTAATCATGTGCCCCAAAAAGTTCAATTGGTTTAGCCAAAATTCACATTTTCTATACCTGGCGTACAACTTGTGCTCCTTAAACAATTGTAATACCTTCCTTAGATGTCCTTCATGCTCCTGATGAGATTTGGAATAGACCAGGATGACAACAAACTCGTCTAGTTATGGCCAAAATACTCGATGCATGAGGTCCATAAAAGCAGCATGTTCATTGGTTACTCCAAATGGCATTACCAGGAATTTGTAATGACTATATCGAGTATTAAAATCTATCTTGGTTATATCCTCCCTCTTCAATCGCAACTTATAGTACCCTTGTCATAAATCCAGTTTGGAAAAACAACTGCTCCTTGGAGTTGATCGAAAAACTCCTCAATAATGGGAAGAGGGTATTTATTCTTATGGTCGCATTGTTTAAGCCTCGATAATCGATACACATCTGAAGAGAACCATCTTTCTTCTTAACAAAAAATACTGGAGCTCCCCCGGGCAAAGTACTCGGTTGAATGAACCCCCGAGTCAATAAATATTCCAGTTGTAGTTTCAGCTCTTGTAGTTCTAGCAGCGCCATACAATAAGGGGTTCTAGACACAGGTGCGGCTCCTGGTACCATATCAATGGTAAATTCAGTCTCCCTTTTAGGAGGTAAACTTATAAGTTCCTCCGAAAATACCTCAGGGAAGTCTTGGACAATAGTTATATCTTCCCCCTTTAACTGGTCCACTGGCTTATTCGGGATAAAAGCCAATATTCCAGTTGCTCCTTTACAAATCATTCGGTGAGCCTTGACTCCAGAAACTAGTAAAGAGGAGGATCTCTTCCTTCCCACATCTACTTTAATAGAAGGTTCCCCTGGTCTACACAGCTCAACTTCTTTCGTATGACAATTTAACTGGGCATGATTTTTAGCAAGCCAATCCATTCCAAGTATCACCTCATAACCTTTTAAGGGTAGAGCAATTAGGTCTATGGGTAATTCCCCCACGCCCCACATTTACCCCACAGTTTCTTCATATCCGTCCAGTTAGGATTTTAGCATTGTTTGTGGGAGTGCTAACTTCCAACGTATAAAGTAAGTTCTCTATCTTATCTTCCACATTTTCAAGGAAGGAATAACTAGAAAAAGAATGAGAAGCACCAGGATCTATCAAAACTTTAGCAACTTTACCCAAAATAGAAAGGGTACCTTTAATGACCTCAGTCAAAACTGGGGCTTCATTATTCTCCATCGCGTAAACACGAGCCTGCACTTTTGGTTGACTGCCCCCACTTGCTCCTTCTTTCTAAGTAGGTTTGGAGACTAATGATTGGGATCCCACAGTTTGAGACAAGCGACTTGGCAGAGCTAGCGAGCACTCTGATATTCTATGTTCAGAACTCCCACACCTTAGACACTTGTTTGCCTTCCTCCAGCAATCCTTCTCATCATGGTTTCCCCTTCCACGGTGCGTGCAACGAACTTGAGATGTTCCTCTCTAGATGATGCTTGAGCTTTTTGACATGGCCGAGGGTTGGGACATTTCTCTCCTAGGGACTTTGTTTGTTTCAAATTTTACTCCCTGTGGGCTTGGAGTGTAGGTTGATTGGGCTCGATTGGTGCATGGCTCGTAAGGAATTTTTGGTTTCCTCCACTCTGCAAGCAGATTCGATGGTTGTGGCATAACTATTCTGATAGGTCGGGGTATGGAATCCTTCAACTCCAGTCTTAACCCTTGGATAAATCTCCTCTTGTGTTCCTCATTAGTTGAGACCATCTTCTCTGAAAATTTAGAGAGTCGGGAAAACTTTGCCTCATACTCTGTTACACTTATTAAGCCATGTTTCAAGTTTATGAACTCTGTTTTTCGTTAACTAGAGGCAGAATGTACTTCTTCTTAAACTCCTTTTCAAAATTCTCCCAGGTTCTGGGAGTGTCCTCTATGTCCCACTTCCTTTGCACTATGTTCCACCAATCTTGCGCTGCTCCTTCCAATTGGAATATGGAAAAACTCCCTTTCCGTCCATCCATATATCCCAGGGCTCGGAAAGTCGAGTCTTTGTTTCGATCCAATTTTTGGCGACTTCATCATCTGGGCCGCTGTTGAACCTGGGGGGTGAAATTTCTGAAATCGTTCCAAGGTCGCATCCTCAGTCTCTGGTCTATGAATTCGATCCCTGGCAGGAGATCGAGCTTGATTGCCTCTTTCTATCATGCGACTTAATATTTCTGTAACTTGACTCGCGTACAACTCCATCCCTGTGGTTGGGGGATTCTGTCCCATCTGCGAGTTCAAGCTTTCCCCGTGTTCCCTTTCCATTGTCCTACACTTAACAAGTTAGTTCTCCAGATTATACTGATCCTTACTTAGTTATTTAAACAAAACAATATAATTCACAAAATATTTTATGTTATCTTCATCTTAAAATATTTACAATAGCTTTACTTCAACGTCAAAACTGGGATTTACTCTAGTTGTAGTACTTAACTTACAATACGTTAGGCTTAATATCTTAACTTGCAGTTCCCAAAAGTCATCTTTCAATCCTAATCGACTCGTGAATTTTTGGTGAAGCCACTACCTTCCTCTTGCTCCACTCCAAGGTATGCCTAGTTTACTAGATCATCCCGCAGTGTTGCGAGAGCATCCCGCAGTGTTGCGAGAGCTGTTCCATTATACCCCGAGTCTCCCTAATATGACTCCAGTGTGATTTAGTTGGTTGTCTCTGATAAGTGGTCATCCCTCCGTGGAGTACTTGAGCATTTACCAGCGCTAGGCCCGCGTCTCGAATGACTTCTTGTCGTTCGGTGTCCCATTGCCCGAGCTCCCTATTTCTTTGGTTCTTTAGTCAATTTTTTTTTGGCAACCACTGTATTTGCCCTCGCCTCTTCTCCGTTAACATGCAAACACTGCTCCCACATTGTGTCATTCATCAACTGTTCATGAGTCTTGAGGCTAAAGACCCTTTTGATTTATTCTACCCATTCCATGACCAAGGAGTGTACTACCCAATTTGGGTAGGAGTGAGTTTCCACCCACTGAAAATTGTCAATAATTTCTGTCCAGGGAAGGAATGCTTCCGGGAAGGCTCCAGTATATCTTTTTACCTCAATAGTCTCTTGAAAGGCATTACTTGCGATTTCTACATTATTATTCATCTATCGAAATAACAAACTTGTTAGTTTGACAGTTTGGACTCAACTAGTCTTACTTATTTCACAATTTATTTAGTACCCTCTAAAATATTTTATTTAAGGTAAGTATGGGTTTGCCTTTACTTGGTTTGAGAATGCTCTGATACAACATCTGTAACACCCCCAAAACCCCGACTCAAGTACCGGGTCAGGTCTGAGCGTGCTACAACGAATACTAGCAGTTATGAGCAGATAAGTTTTATGCGGAAGCAAATTTAGAAAATTCAAATATTAACTTACTATTACAGTAAAGGATTAGTACAAGTGTGAAAGTTTCACCTAACTGTTACAAATTTAAAGTTCATGTTAAGCTTCTAACAGTTCACCCTGGGTCTTTCTAAAAGGAAGTAAAGACAACAAAGTACTTTTCTCTTACTGTTTTTCTTCACCTGAAAAAGGGTTGTTTAACTAGGGTAAGCTCATTTCTTAGTGAGGTTCCATTGCCATTATTTACCCAGTTAAGTTTTAGTGATCACAGAATAACAAATAACAAATAGCCACATAAATCCTAGCACACAGTAAAAGGATACAGGTGGTTAATGTCGAGTTGTTGCCAAGTGCCTATATGGAAACTCTAACTAACATACAAGACATAACCTTTTCAGTGGTGCTCGAAGGCGATCAATCAGTCCATAATTCATTCTCGTCAACCACGCCCAATCAAATGTTCAATTACAAGCTCGTATGGTACAGATGGTTGTGCTAGCATACCTGAAACTCCACGAGTAGCCCGTCTAATCAGACGGTCCGGTCTGTACTGTTCCCCGCCGACTTCGACAGAACTACAATCGCGTCAGAGGCCCCAAAATCAGAGATAGGTAATCAGGTAGCAGATAATTCAAGTTTGACACGGCAAGATGAAGTACAAGCCAGTCATCCACATAACATATCAGAGCAGTATATGACTCAAGTTTAACACGGTAAGATAGAGTACAAGCCGGTCATTCACAAAACAATATCAAAGCAGTTCATAAATTCAGTTTCACGATAATTAAGCACAGTGTGATAAAATACACATGTAATTTAACAGTAAGTATATCCCATCATTTAAGTTTAACTGCCATATCTCTCTCTAATGGTGTTCGAGTATACATGGTCAAGTAAAGAGTAGAAAGGTTCGAGTATTAGGTTTCAAGTACAGGGGTTCGAGTAGATGGGTTCGAGCATAGGGGTTTGAGTATAGGGGTTCGAGTAGAAAATTCAAGTGAAGGGTTTGAGTGGTACTAGTGTTCAAGTGGTACTGGTTCGAATGGCACTGAGTTCAAGTGGTACTGGTTCGAGTGGTAGGTGGTACTAGTTTGATACCTAGAGTTCGAGAGGTACAGTTCGAGGGGTAAAGGTTTTTGTAGTACTAGTTCAAGAGGTAAGGTTCGAGAGGTAAAATTTTTCAGTGGCACTAGTTCGAGAGGTAAGGTTCGAGAGGTAAAGGTTCCCAAGGTACAGGTTCCAGAGGTGAGTTCGAGAGGTAAAGGTTCTAGTAGTGAGGTTCCGGTGGAAAGGGTTCTAGAGGTGATGATATCAGGGTTACTAGTTCGAGGGGTAGGTTCGAGATATACTGTTTGAGAGGTAAAGGTATCAGTGGTACTAGTTTGAGACCTAGGTTCGAGATGTTTTGATCCAGAGGTAAAGGTATCAGTTGTACTAGTTCGAGAGGTACAGGTTTTCAGTGGGGTTCAAAAGTTGAAGTTTTCAGTAGGAATTCGAGGGGTGAATTTTTCAGGAGGGGTTTGAGAGGTGAAGTTTTCAGTAGGGGTTCGAGGGGTGAAGTTTTCAGTAGGGGTTCGAGAGGTGAAGTTTTCAGCAGGGGTTCGAGAGGTGAAGTTTTCAGTAGGGTTCGAGAGGTGAAGTTTTCAGTAGGGGTTCGAGAGGTGAATTTTTTAGCAGGGGTTCGAGAGGTAAATTTTTCAGCAGGGGTTCGAGAGGTGGATGTTTCAGTAAGGGGTGCGAGAGAAGGTTCGAGAGAGTCAGGTTCTGATAGCATCATATATATATATATAAACATATATCCAGTGTAACTCAGTTCATGCTAAGGCGATGCAACACTCACCTTAGTTAGACTTGGCTTGAGCAACCTCTGCTTCTAAGTTATCACTGCTCAACCTCCGCTCTTATTTTGGTACTCAAGGAAATATCTTAAGGCTGTAATGTTTTTTTGAGAAGGCAGTGATATGTATTTATACTAGATAAAACCATAGGGTTCTGACACCTAAACCTAGAATTTTATCCATTTAACCCTCAACTGCCTACGTCTACTTGCCCTAAAATTACTTTGGATAAATTTCTCACGTCCGCTTGCCGACTTTCTCTTCCCATTATATTATTATTATTATGATAATAATTATTAATATATCCTCTTCCCGGTAGTTTTCTTTATTTATTTATTCATTCATTTATTATTGTTATATATTATGTATATATTTATTTATTTATTTATTTATTATCATTATTATTATTATTGTTGTTGTTGTTGTTGTTGTTATTATTATATATTTTTTCTCGGAAATTTAGATGAGAGATTGAAATATTTGATTAAAATTCAACTATTACATGCATTCTAACTCCATCACGGTTGGGGTTTTCACACTTATACCAAATGAAATTTGGTTTTACCTAATTGTATTAATTGTTACTACAATGTTTCAACATTATCTATCTAACCAAGTATAATAAAGTAAAGCATAAACGCGCGAGACTTGTTTGATGTTTCAACATAAACTATTCATTTTGCATAATTTCCACAAATTTTCAATTACCTAAATATGGACTAGACAATCAGATTTATATTGCAACAGTTGAGTGAGTCGATCCCTTGCTTGCCTCTCCAAATGTGGATCCTCTGAGCATTTTTGGATAGTAACATCTCCAGCTTCTTTTCCAAATTTTTATTTTGTGGTCAAGATTCCCATATATGATGTCTTATGCCAATTGTGAAGATGCTCCATTGTAATCCTTAACAAGATCGCATACTTTCTTTACAATGGCATGCACTGCTGGATCCTTTGCCCAAAATGCTTCCTAACGCTGTGACGAATTCCTTTTCTGCTTTTTGCCTTGCAGTTCCAAAAGAAGAGCTACATGATCTGATACCATAATTGGCAGTAATAATGCATTCGACACTGAAGAAAAGAAGGAATGGAGAAATTACAAGAAAAGGCAAATTATACCGTACCCCATCGGATAGTGATTATTGTATTCCCATAATATGTAATGTCAGTACATATGCATAGTCATACCCATAGGTGTTTTTTTAGTACTCTATTTTATTTTGTGGCATTTATTTATAGATACTATTCCATTTGTGCTAGAGAGGTTGTCTGTGGCGTTTATTTATAGATACTACTACAGTTAAACCTCGATAAATGAATGTTCGATAAATGAATAACCTCGACAAATGAATAATTTTTTCCGGTCCCGACTTGGGCTAAGGGGCTAAATGAATAACCTCGCTAAATGCATTAATGAATAATTTTCTTGAAATCCTTAAAGACCCTATATAAATATAAATGAATAATCATCACATTTCATTATATATATATATATATATAGAGTGCTATCTTATTAGTAGTCTCAAATACAATGTACATATGTACATTTTTGTACTTAGTCCACATACATACTGTAGTTTGTAGTGTACGTTAGATACATTTTCTAAGACTCTAGATATTCCATACAGTACATACTATCTTATTAGTAGTCTCAAATACAATGTACATATGTACATTTTTGTACTTAGTCCACATACATACAGTTCATGTATTACTAATATAATTTCTTCAATACTATCTAAATGAATAAAAATTCATTTATCGATAAATGAATAATATATTCATTTATCGATAAATAAATAATCTCGCTAAACGAATATTTTTTCCTGATCTCAAAAGTATTTATTTATAGAGGTTTAACTGTACATTTGTAGTATAGTAAAAAAAAAATATACATAATCATACATATTCCTAAAATCACTCCTAAAAAAGTGGAAGCTGAATTACTATATTACCACTACTGTTATCACTAGGGATACAGAAGTGGCAAGAAAAATAACCTTCATATAAAGTTGCACCTGTATACATGAATTCGAATGGGTACATAATTCCAATGAGCCCTTTCTATAGTAGAATTTAATATATTTTTTTAATTATCTCTTTTAAAGTTTCTATCATAAAAAAATTAACCAAATTTCAAGAATATATACTTAAGTATTTTTTTTATTGTTCTATTTTTAAAAACATTCTATGGTGATTCTTTTATGATTAATTCAACAACTTTAAAATCTTGGGAAAGACAGAGTTTAATTAGAATAATAAAAGGTAAAAAGTCTTAGTTACAATATTAATAATTTATTATGTAACGTGTAGTAGATATAAAGTTTATAACTCGATTCATATAACCCAAAATTTTCATCTTCATTTCTTCAAAGTTGTACTTTAAACCTTGGTATTTCATAACTTATGGAAAGACAATCTTTCATTTTAAATATGTACTTTAATTAGACATTTATTGAGAAATTATTGGATATTTATTAAAAATTTATTGGGTTTCTAATGAGTTTTAGTCGGGATTATATGATTTGCGACCCATTGAATTTTGGAAATTCTTATTATCATAGAAAATCAGTTCCACCCAATCCCAGAATCTAATTGATAGGTACTCAATCCTAATAATTATCCATTTATAAAATTTTCCACCACAATTCTTTTTTATCCCGCCCAACTATCACCCTTACTCAAGATATATCGGGTCTTGAAAGACGGTATTTTCATTTTAAAATGGTAAAATAAAGGTTTAAAGTGTAAATTAGAAGAAATTAAGATAAAATTTGTGGGTTGCATGAACCGGATTATAAACTTTATAACTACTACATGTTCCACAATAAAATTTTAATGACTAAATTATTTTTTTGGTCCCCTACAAAGTATCTTTTACTATCTTTTGGTCCCCATGTGCAAAACTGTCCTTAGACGGTACCCAACAAATTAAAAATGATATGTTTTTATCCCCAAAGGTGGTTTTTCGGTAAGGCTAAATGGTTTTCCGGTATAGCTAGGGGTATAATGGTAATTTTACTAATTAAAAATATTTTCAATTAAAATTTCAATTTTAAAATTTTCTTTTTAAAAATTTTTCACCACCAGCCTTCCGCCACCTTCCGCCTTCCTGCTCGCCTTCCGCCGGCCTTCCGGCGCCTGCTCATCTTCCCCTCTGCGTCACTGAAGAAGTCTTCAGCTCTGCATCGCCGGAGAAGTCTTCACCTCTGGGGACCAAGCGGCGAAGAAGACAAAGTGGAGAAGAAGAAGAAGCAGCGGTGAAGACGAGCGGCGGAGAAGACGGTGGAAAAGACGAAGCAGGCAGAGAAGCGACGCAGAGGTGAAGAAGAGTGGTGGAGAAGACGCCGGGGAAGACGAGCGGTGGAGAAGACGAGCAGGTAGAGAAGACGGCGGTGAAGACGAGCGGCGGAGAAGATGGCGGAAAAAATGAAGCAGGAAGAGAAGCAACGAAGAGGTGAAGACGAGTGGAGGCATTGACTCTCTTGAAGTTCAATCCTTGACTCTCTTGAAGTCCAATCCTCTCGTGGAGGCATGACGGGAGAACTGGAAAGTGCTGGGGAGGTTTTGACCAGAATCGAGCTGGAGTTGGCATGTTTCTCCGAAAAGCTGCTGAATCTGAATTTGCTTGTTATGCATGTGGCATCAAGGGAAAGTGATTTTGAAGCGTTTGCTTCTGAGGAGGGGGAGAATTTTGGTGATTCAGCAAGAAATGCTCTGGAGTTTGATTTTTTATCTAGATATCTAGAATCACAGCTGGAGGAGCTTGACAAGTTTGTATTAACGCTTCAAGTGGATATTGATAATGCTCGTGGAATGATTAATTCATGTAAGCATTTGAGTCAAGCTTTCCAGGCCGTGGAAGAGAAGATATTGGACTGTGAAGAAACCATAAAGCAGTCGATGGAACAGGTTTCAGAAATTAAGGCACAATCAGAAGTTTTTCAAAGAATAATATCTTCATCATCTGGAGGTAATCTCACTACTGACTAATGCTTAAATATTTCATTGCTTACTGGTATCAGGGGAAGTAACTAGCTTCAACAAGAAGTTTTCTGCTTGGAAGAAGAAGTAGAAGTTGTTTCAGAAAATTTATTCGAGGCAGACAACCTTTCCGAGGTTCTTTTGAGGACATCAAGAGAAATGCTGAGTCATATCCAGATACTGAAGTTCAATGTTAATGGTTTTGTCGAAAGGGAAGGAGAAATGAGATCTAAGTGTGAAGAGTTAAATGAAAACTTGAGTATGAAAGATCTTGCTTTGCAGAGCTCTGAGAGATTAAATGCATATTTAAAGGCTTCTGCAGAAAAAGACAGGGAATCACAAGCTGAAATTCATGAATTACAAAACCTGATCACCAGCTTGAAAGAACAGGTTTCTGCAGCAGATAAAAGGGCTGAGAGTGCTGAAGCTGTAAACAAATCCCTAAAAATCACTAATGTGGTACTTAATGATGAGCTGCATTGCGGTAGAAGTAATCTTGCAAGTACTATAGAGAAAGTAAATCTACTTGAGCGGCAGTTAAGTGAGTCTGATAATAAGCTACAGCATGCAGTTGCAACTGCAGATGCTAGTCAGGAGCAGCAGACCATGTTGTATTCAACAATCATGGATATGGAAAAAACAATTAAAGACCTAAAGTCATTAGTTGTAAAGGCTGACGGTCGAAGAAGACGGTGGAAAAAATGAAGCAGGCAGAGAAGCGACGCAGAGGTGAAGACAAGTGGCGGAGAAGACGAGTGGCAGAGAAGACGACGGAGAAGATGAGCGGCAGAGAAGACGAGCATGCAGAGAAGACGGCAGCAAAGACGGCGGAGAAGACGAGCATGCGAGCAGGCGAGAAGACGAGCATGCGAGCAGGCGAGAAGACGAGCATGCGAGCAGGCGAGCATGCGAGCAGGCGAGCATGCGAGCAGGCGAGCAGACGAGCAGGCGAGCAGACGAGCAGGCGAGCAGACGAGCAGGCGAGCAGACGAGCAGGCGAGCAGACACGCAGGCGAGCAGACGAGCAGGCGAGCAGACACGCAGGCGAGCAGACGAGCAGGCGAGCAGACGAGCAGGCGAGCAGGCAGAGAAGATGGCGGAGAAGACGAGCGGCGGAGAAGACGAGCGGCGGAGAAGACGAAGCAGGCGGAGAAGATGAGCGGCGGTGGCAGGCGGAAGGCGGCGGTGGCAAGGCGGAAAATAAGCGAAGCAGACTCCGGTTTTTCTTTTTATTTTTATTTTATTTTTTAAAACTCAGGGGTATAATGGTCATTTTACACATTTTGACCAATTTTACCGTTGACTCTACCGGAAACCCACCTTTGGGGACCAAAACATATCATTTTGAATTTGTTGGGTACCGTCTAAGGGCAGTTTTGCACATGGGGACCAAAAGATAGTAAAAGATACTTTGTAGGGGACCAAAAAATAATTTAGTCAATTTTAATATTGAAACTAACACCTTTTACCTTTTATTATTTTAATTGAACCCCTTCTTTCCCAAGACTTTGCCCATGACCTATTAGTAGTTCAATTTTAAATTTCAGAAGAAAAAAAAAGTTGTTCTATTATTTGTGAAATGGGCATTGAGTGGTTATAATTGATGTAACTAATGTGGTGGTTTGACCTTTTTTTTTACTTTATTGCAATGTGTTTCCTATAACTTTGAAAAGCGTTTAAAATGTATTGCAATGTATAAGTAAATTGTAATTTGACACTAAAATTTATTGAAACGAGATTTTTCATAATTAATCTAACTGTTAGTCGATTTAACAGGAGACTTTCTCCCAACATTTTTATGTTTAGTACATTGATAAAGTGCAGTAGTAAAATATTGTAATATGAAAGGTTGATTTTATTCATCATTAGAGATTACAATCTATAGAGCTACCATCCAAATATTTTCTAAAGGGAAAAAGAAATTACCATTTATAATCTTTCTTACAAGGAGAAGGAAAATACCATCTTTATAACATTTCCAACAATGAAAGGGAAATTACCATTTATAATGTTTCCTACAAAGAAAAGGAAACTAATGAAAATATCCTTAATATTCCTCCTCAAGTTGGAGTATGGAGATCAAGAATGCCCAACTTGTGAGTTGTACAAAAGATCTAGTAAAAAAGTCATATGATTGAATAAGATCACAAACAAAATGAAATACCAAATTTGCTGCAATATGTATGGCAGCTTGACTATCCCCTAAATAGAAGCATCGAGAGGAATAACCAATACCCAATGAAGAAAGAAGAAATTCCAGACATAGCAACTCACAACAGACAACCGTCATAGCCCGATTCTTAGCCAGAACTACAAAATATACAGTCACAGAACAAGCGTACGAGGACATAATGCCCAATCAAAATCACAATAAGCAGTCAAATGTAAAGAACTCTGAGAAAATAGAAAGATACCCTGACTCGGATAACTCTTAAGATAAATCAACACTCGTAACACAGCTTGCCAGTATGAAACACAAGAAATCTGCATGAACTAAGCAAGTGTTAGATTAGAAAAAACTAAGATCCGAAAAATAACTAGACGAGCTTTATGACTTTCAGTAGAACCATCTGATTTGTACTTAGTGCGAAAGACCCACTTGCTACCAACGGCACTCTTTCTAGGAGGAAGAGGAGATATCCTCCAAATCTCTTTTTTTCAAGAGCATTGATCTCATCTTCTATGGTTGCACACCATTGCTCATGACGAGAAGTCTCATAATGAGTTGCAGGATCATAACCGTCTGTAACTGCAGCTGAAAATCTTGATTGCAAAACCAAAAAATCATTATAAGAAATATAATAAGTTATAAGATATCGAGTACATGAGGACAGTTCAGCAGATGAAGTGAACAAGACAGGAGGGTTGTGCAAGTAGAGTAACAAACTTAATCTTTCAAATGAGAAGGAGGCATGCAAACTTGCATGCTCTGACAAACTTTGGGAAGAGGCAGTTAGACTTCGACCTATGAAACTTATAAAGGCGGTGACGGTGACTGTGGTTTAGGAGGCAACGACAGTGGTGACAAGGCATCCAACGGAAACGTAGAGGAGTTAGTCGCTAGCTCATCCAAGCAATAGGTTATGGTGTGTCATCCGAGACATTTCTGACTAAAGTAGACTAGGAAACTGACACAAACAGATAATAATATTCATTATAAAACAACATCACGGTTGTCAAACACAGTTTGGAACTCAAGATCATAAGTACATCAACCTCTCTTACCAGCAGGATAGCTAAGAAAGATGCACTTTTGACTGTTGCAAGAAAACTTGTTGCGATTTTGAGGAATTTGAGAAGCGAAACATAGGCACCCAAAAACTCATAATAGTATATAGTTTGGTATGCGACCAAGAAGCATTTCATAAGGCGTGTTTCCATTAAGAAAAACAATTGGTGTTCTATTGATCATATAAGCAGTAGTGATAATGCATTCTCCCCAAAAGTAAATTGGTGGATAAGCCCAAAATTGAAGACCACGAGCAACCTTGAGCTTTCCAGAAGTCACCATCTCACGCACAAAATGATAACCAATATCAATGTGCTTGACTCTCTTATGCGAAACTGGATTCTAAGCTAGAAAGAGGGCACAATTATTATCACACATCACAACAGGATGATTACAAGTCGATACACGGAAATCCTGAAGAAGAATTATCAACCAAGCTAACTCCACAGTAGTATTTTTCATAGCACAATATTCTAATTCTGAACTAGAACAAGAAACTATAGGTTGCTTCTTAGCAATACAAAACACCAGGTTGCCACTAGGAAAATGGCATAAACATATGTAGACCTACGATTCTCAATGCAATGAGCCTAATCAGCATCAGAATAACCCAGAACTAGTAAAGCGATCGAATTTTCTCAAAACTAAAACCATAGTGGAGAGTACCATGCAAATAGTGCAAATTTTGAGCGATAGCATGGAAATGGTCATCTGTAGGAGCCGACATTTACTGACTGATTGTGTTCACAGCATAAGACAAATCGAGATGTGTAATCGGCATATACTTAAGTGCACCAGTAAGAGACCGATAAAGAGTGGGATTTTCGAACGGCTTACCAGAAGAGCTAACAAGCTACAAAAAATTCACAAAGGGAATGGTAACATGCACGAAATTTTGCATCCCAGCACGCAATAAAATGTCCTTTCCATGTAAGGCCTAACCACGGAATAAGACGACGTGTTACGGGGTTGGGCTTATCACCCAACCCCAATTTCTTAGTGGCTATCACCCAACCTCATGTGCCACAAACGTGTTGCGATCCCATGCCGCTCAACATGTGCCTACGAAGCAGTCTCCCTAAACCGTGATGCACATGCCTCGGGTTCATCCAATGCCACCCACTAACCGCTCACAGCCTATGATGTCTCCTCTCCGCTCCCGATGTGTTGTGCACAATGTCCGAGCCATTTGTGCCCAAAAACCGTGGGTGCATCACCCAGTCATCCACTAGGCCAGCACACTAAATGTTGATTCGTGGTCTAAGAAGACTTGTGATAGACTTAGCTAATAGATTATCTTAGTTCTTTCTTGGAGGTCTAGGCTTGCGTGCCTTTTTTTCTTTGACCTTCTTTTGTTTCCGTACCTAGTATTTGTAATTACTTCCGTACACCATATATGTGAAGTACTAAGCTACACACATCTGGTTACCTTTGCAATATACTGAAAACTGACACTTGTTCCCCAAGTTTTCTGGGCCTTATATTGCTTTCGTTGCATTTTTGTGAAGCCTTGCTCCCAATATGAACTCATGTGTGTATTTTCGCTACATACTCATCAACATCCCTCTAAAGGCTTGGTGTGTTGGGAGAAACAAAGCTGAGTGCGACGCACTTGGAAATCAGGCGGTAGTCATGGTACTCTAGCATAGCTAGGTTGCACAGTTTACCCCTTGAGAGGGTGACCGGTAAGAGTTGGTATCAGAGCTTAAGAAATCCTTGAGCGCATAGTGAAAGAGGCCGTCAATATGTAGAAGAAGATCAATCGGTTAGAGAACATTGAGGGGGCTTTCTTTTGTGAGGCACAAGGATCTGGGAGCCTAGCTAACTGTGTGGATCAGATGGAATTGGGTGTTTCCATTATCAGTAGGGACATCGAGGTGGCCAATGCAAAGGTTGCACGTCAGGATGAGGAGATCGATGAGCTGAGAGAAGCTTTGGCATCTCGCGAGTCTGACACTGCTGAGAAGAGAGGCATTATTGAGAAACTTAGAAGAAAGGTGCGCGTGCTTATGCAAACTGTGGCCAACTTGTCTCAAGGTGGGGGCAGTGGCGGTGGTATATGTACTATGCACAGACGGAAAGTCCCTGAGCCTAAGAAATATGGCGGGGCACATGATGCAAAAGAGCTTGATAACTTCTTGTACTAAATGGAGTAATACTTTAAGGAAACCGAGACAAACTCGGAAGTTGAGAAAGTTATTGTTGCCACAATGTACCTAAAAGGCTCTGCAATGGTGTGGTGGCAATCCCAAGATGCAAAGATAAAGGCAGAACAACTGGTCATCAACACATGGGATGAATTGAAGCTCGAAGTGAAGCAACAGTTCATGTCCACCAGCGTGAAGGAACAAGTGTTGTTGAGACTCAGGACCGTGACGCAAACCGGCGGTATAAGGGAATACATGTCAGGTTTCCAGGATTGTATGCTCAACTTGCTTGACCATCTGGAGGAATAAAAACTCCATAATTTCAACCAGGATTTGAAGCCTTAGGCTAGACTCGAGCTAAGGAGAGATCATTGCACTAACTATAACCCAGTGGTGGCATTCATCGAAAGTCTTAATGACTATGGAGGCAGAGGATAGCAAAGGGTTGATAGGGAGGTGAACGGTGCTACTATTACCAAGGTAGGAAATGGTGTGAATGCAATTTCTCTCAGGGTGGGGAGTAACTTTAGACCCAATCCAAGCGGAGGAGGTAGCTCAGGCCCAATTCAAGCGCAGGAAGCAATGGGGGAAGCCCCCAATGTAAGTGCGGCTAGTTCAGTCGTGTCCAAACCAAGGTGGGATGGACAGACCAGGAAGGCCCGGCTTGTGTGTGGGACATTCAGAGGGAACCATGACCTTGTTGAATGTCCAACAAAGCAGAGGATAACTGCTATGTTGCTAGAGGACTTGAGACAAATTATGAAGGCACTGAGTAAGGTAGTTTAGGTGTCTTCGGCTGAGGAGCCTTGGCCCGAAGAGGATGAACCATGCTCTATTGGATTGTTGAATCTGTGGTGTAATTCCATGGCAGGATCAATAGAGCCAAGGTGGTTGAATCCGTTAACGAAGCCTGAGATTGTCCGGGTGGTTGTTGCAGTGTGAGCAAAGAGAGTTGCAGCTTAGTCAAGCAGAGCGGAGAAGGCCGCACCAAAACTTGACAAACCTAAGATTGTTAGTGTGAAACCAATGCAAAAAAAATTGATGGAGCATTAAAGTACATGGATGGGCGTGTGAATGGAAAACCCATCTGAGCGATGGTCGACACTGGAGCTAACCATATGTATGTCTCTGAAACAGATCCATCAAGATTGGGGCTCAAGTCGGAGAAAGTTGTGGGTAGGATGAAGGCCATTAAAAGTGAAGCTCAACCGGTACTAGGTGTTGCGAGGTGATGCTAGGTCAAGGTTGGAACCATAGAAGCTACACTGGATTTCCATGCCATTAAAATAGATGACTTTGATTTAGTCTTCGGCGTAGAATTTCTGAGAGATACATAGATTGTTGTATACCCATTCGGTAACTCCCTTTACGTCTTAGGCACCAATCTGTGCACTGTTAAAGTGACTGCAAAGAGTTCCCCCGGGGATAAAATCTTGGCTTTGCATCTCATCATGGGCTTAAGATAAGATGAGGACCGCGGTTAAGCATATCCCGGCTGGGAGAATAGAAATAATGGGTCGAAAGGGTCTACACCAACAAAGGGTTTTCCTGATAGATCCGAGGAGTTTTGTGAAGCAGGTCTGAAGATTGAGCATGTTGTGGTTTGCTCTGCGAGAGATGAAGATTTTTTTAGCAATGAGGATAGGAAGCGTTCATTGGTTGCCAAGAAGATTTGGATTCCAAAGATGTATCTGCCGGCTGTGCGCCCCATCAAACTTCTGATGTGGTTTCTCCATCAAGTTGAAACACCGTTGTTCACCTTGTAAACTCTTCTTCCTGTAAAAAAAATCCTGGAAATGATTTCAGGGAAAAGACTAACAATCAAGGTAGTTTTCTCTCTAGAGAATTTGAATTCCTCAGTTAAGTGGCACTTATCTTCTTCAGCATTGCTCTTTCTATATTTATAGGGATCCACTATTCAGGCTCTGCATATCTCTCTTCTTGGATTGTGGGTTATACCACGATCCTCATCGTGTCATGATCATATTACCATCTTTATCATTCTTGATTACCTGTTTCAGACCAGGCTCTGGTTTTACTGGTTCATTAGCCTAACTAATTTTTATTGCTTGGGTTGGGCTTATAGCCCAGTGATGCTAGTTATGGGCTAGGTATACACCAGCTTACAACGCAGCAATGCTAGTTATGGGCTAGGTATACACCATAAACCCCCCCCCCCAGCCACGAAGTCTAATGAACCCAAAGTGATGACTTTGTCTGCTTAATGTCTACTAACTATTTTAATTTGAATGTGTGAAATTTGAAGAACATGTTCGTGCTAGATGTAGCTGCAACTGTCTTCTTGGCTATCGATGTGTATTTTTACTTTTCAAATTTTTAATTTTTAATTTAAATACCTTTCCTAATTCTTCTCCAATGCAATCGTTTTGAAATCTTTGATGGACATCAGCGGGATTGCCCTCCTTTATATTCGTCATGTCGTTTCGAATATTGCTCAAATGCCATTATATTTTCCCATTATAAATTCTTTAATGTTCCTAACATGTATCACTATTCATTGTATGGTGTATATGTGGCCCAGCGAGCGAAGCTAATGGCCGTTATGCCCAGCCTAACAATAATCAGCAACAAAGTCAAACCTTTTTGGCCCTAACTGTTAAACAACCTGGGCACACACTACAGAGAATGTGGGCCGATAAACAAGGAGTGAACGGCGACCAGGAACTCAAAAAGTGGGGATCGTAATGCACCCCATGATCTCTATTCCAGAAAATAGGGGAACACGTCTGGGTCAGTCTATGAATACAGCAAACATAGAAGAGGCTAAGGCACAAGCATTTATCTAGAGAAATTCTAATTCTCAATTGAAAAGAATGACTTGATTATTGGAGTTGTTTTCCTGGAATCACTTCTGGGACTAACTATGCAGGCAGAGAAGATCAAGAAAATGATGACCAGTGATTTACCTGAATGGACTACCGCATCATTTGGCACCGACTGTGGGGATGAATTTTAATTTTTCATTTTAAGGTCGCTCAGGTAAGCAATGGTATTCACCAGGAGTGAAAAAAAGCCATAACCCCTCAATCACAAGAGTAAACACTTGGACGCAATAGGGGAGTGCACCATCAACACCATCATACCCCGAGTAGTGAGAAAGAGCATAGTAAGTAGGAAACAATGAAGAAAAAGTGGAATCCCCAAATAAGGATTATGACATGGAAAAAATGGCGTTTACAATATTCTTGGAAGTGAATAGAGAAGATCTGTATGATCAATTTTTGAAGATGCTAAGGAAAAAACTCTCAAAGCCAGATATGAGAGTAAACCATGAACATGAGCATCTCAACTATGAAGACGAGCTGCGAGACATTATTGCGGAAGACGACACGGACAAATTGCCTCTCGCACCGCATCTGTGAGACTTCAAGATGCCAAATGATTTCAAACTTCCTTTGCATGTTAAAGTCTACGAAAAAACCACAGGCCCAAAATAATTCTTGCATTTGTATAGAAACATCATGAGATTTCATTATGCGAGCATAGAATCAGTCTGCAAGGCGTTCACCATATTTTTGTCAGGAACAACAATCACTTGGTATGAAGACCTTCCAAACAGAAGCATCAAATCTTGAGCACAGTTGTCAGACCTATTCTTGGGCCGATTCTACAAAAAGCAGAAGTTCACTAAGACAATCACTGATCTTAAAAACATAGTACAAAAAAGTGATGAAATCCTCGCTGGGTATCATAACCGATTTGTCACAGAGAATTTACTGGTTCGCAACTTGTCATTTAAATTAGCACTAGGGGCTTTCACAGGAGGGATAAGATCCAGAGAATTTTACAAAAAGCTGACGAAGAACATGCCTAGAAACACAAGGGAACTGAAAAAGATGATTGAACAACACATATGAACGGAGGAAGCGAACAACCAAAAAATAGAGAAGGGGCGAGACAAAAGTTAAACAATGAAGGATTCACAGAAGAATTTCCCTAAGAAAGGAAAAGGGACCATCGCCTTCAGAAAAGCAGAAGAAGAAACGCATGGCTCGTTATTCCAAGACACGCCTTTGACGATAACAAGGAATGAGATATGGCTAGCAAATAAGGATCTATTTCGGGAGCCAGCACTGATGATTACGCCACCAGAAAAAAGTTCTAGGGAGTTTTATTGCGCCTTCCACAAGGATCATAGCCATGATATAGAGTATTGTAGAGACTTAAGAAGACAAATTGAAAAAATCTGAGAAATGGCAATTTGGGCCAGTACGGTACATAAGGAGCAAGCATGTTTGGGGACGCAAGTAAGACAGCGAATCCATCTCCAATGAACCAAGGCACCGTGATCACAGTGGCTAAAAATTAAAAGATAACTGTGGGTGTTGATTACAACGACAATGTGGATAGTGAAGCGCCAGAGACTGTCATCTTCTCTATACACGAAGTCATTGTCCAATAATTCTTGGAAGGCCAAAGCAAGATATTCTCCCCCATAAGAGCTGGTTGATAAAAGGTTTAGGTTAAATGAAGAGATGACTTTTAGAGAGGAAGATGCAATACTCAACGCTTCGCCACACAATGATCTCATGGTCATCATAGCAAAGATCGGGAAAGCAATTGTTCACAGAATGTTCATAGATTAAGGGAGTGCAGTCAAGATACTATTTGCATATTGCTTCGATAGGCTAGATTTCAAAAGAACGGACCTAAAGAAGTCCATATCTTCATCAGTAGGATTCATAGGGCGAGCAAAATGCCTTTGAGGAGCATACAACTGCATATCACGATTGGAGAAAATGAAAGAAATTGCACCATTTTGTGCGACTTCATGGTCATGGATGCCCCAAGTACATTTAATTCCATAATTGGAAGACCATGGATGAACAAGGCTAAGGAAATTTGGTCCCCTTACCACCTAGTAATGAAGTTCCCAACCCCCAACCGTATCGTGACCATAAGAGGAAACCAACAGATGGCCAGGCAGTGTATTGTTATAGCAATGAAGGCAGGAAGGTTAGGGGAGAAAGCAAAGATGGTTAATACAATTTCAGGCGGTAGCTTATTGGAACGGTCGGACACACCAGTCGACTTGGGAGAAGAAACTGAGTCCGTCAATTTAGATAACGAAGTCAAATCTAGATGTGTAAATATTGGGAAGCACCTTTTAAACAAAGAGAAAGCGAAGGTTATTGAAATCCTGCGAAGCTATAAAGATACATTTGCATGGAACGTACAGGACATGGGAGGAGTAAGCCCAAACATTGCTACACATTCATTGAATATCAGTAGCTCAGTCAAACTGGTTAAACAGAAACAACGTTTCTTCGCTAACGATAGACAGAAAGCAATCGAGTAAGAAGTAGCATCGCTGCTGCAAGCCGGTATATTAAAGGAAGTCAGATATCCAAACTGGCTAGCGAACTCGGCCATGGTAAAGAAATTAGACGCTGGTTGGAGAATGTGCTTTTACTTCACAGATTTAAAAAAGGCATGCCCAAGAGATTTCTACCCTTTGCCAAAAATTGATCAACTGGTTGAAGCTAATTTCAGGATATGAAGCTTTGCCATTTTTGAACGCATACAAAGGCTATCACCAAATATTGATGAACCCGGATAATGCAGAGAAAATGGCCTTTATAACAAGCTTTGGAACATTTTTTTTATGAAAAGATGTCGTTTGGACTCAAAAATGCTGGAGCAACGTATCAGAGGGTAGTCTATTATGCATTTCGCAGCCAAATAGGGAGAAACGTCGAAGCATACGTCGACGACATGGTAATTAAAAGTTTGAGGGTGAACAACTTCGTTGTGGATCTAAGAGAAACTTTGGACACACTCAAAGCTATAGGGATGAAGCTCAATCCAAAGAAGTGTGTAATTGGATTAGGCGATGGGAAGTTCTTAGGATACAAGGTTTCCTCAATAGGCATCGAAGCTAACCCGGATAAGATTTAAGTCATAGTAAACCTCCCCCAGCCACAAACGGTTAAAGAAGTGCAAATCTTAATGGGATCAATGGCAGCACTTAGCCGCTTCATCTCGAAGGCAGTAGAGAAGCGCTTTTCACTCTTTGAAGTTCTGCGAAAGGCAAAACAATTCAGTTGGAGCAAGGATTGTCAGAAAGCATATGATGGGTTAAAAGAGAAGCTTCAAGCACTACCAAAATTGAAATCATCCACCCCTTGAGAGACGTTATACTTGTACTTAGCGATATCAAAAAATGTTGTCAGCTCAATGTTAGTTCGCCTATAAGGATAGACACATGTACCAGTCTACTATATCAGCAGAATTTTGCAAAACACAGAAAAAGCTTACATGCAAGTGGAAAAGTTAACCCTATATTTAGTATATTTGGCATGAAGGTTGCAAATGTATTTCCATAGTCATCACATAGTGGTTTACGGGGGGTTTCCAATCAAGAACATTCTTACCAAGCCCGAGTCTTCAGGGAGAGTAACAAAGTGGGCCATGGAATTAGGTCAATTTGAAATACAATTTCAGCCTCGAACATTAATCAAAGCTTAGGTATTAGCAGAATTCATTGAGGAAATGACAAGCGAAAAGGCACAAAGGGCGAGCATGAATCAGAGCTTGAGAATTGATAGAGGTAAAACTAAATGGGAAGCAGTTTCTTGGACATTGTTCGTTGATGGCATGTCCAGTAAGAAAGGTTGCAGAGCAGGATTGCCATTGCTATACCTAAATGGGGGTGAACACGGATACTAATTGCATTTTGATTTCCTGCTTACCAACAACAAAGCAAAATACGAGGCTTTGATTTGCGGACCAGATCTTACTGTCAGAACGAAAGTCAGAAGTGTTCGAGTATTCAGGGACTCACTAATTGTTGTCCAGAAAGTGCGAGGAGACTACGAGATGCAAGAAAAATAGTTGGTGAAGTATTTAGGAAAATTGCAACAACTCATAGCCCAGCTTGAGTACTTCGACATACAGCATGTACCGCGAGGCAAAAACACAAAGGCGGACGTGCTAAGCAAGCTAGCAACGGCATGATTTGATTCTCCTAGTGAATAGGGAGATGCCATCATTGAAGTCATTCCGGTCAGAAGCACGATGTCAACTATCGTGTCAATGATCCAAGCAGATGAAGTAAGCTGGATGTCTCCACTAATCGATTTCTTTGTGAAAGGGACACTTCCAGATGATAAGATGGAAACTAGGAAGTTGGAGTTACATTCTACCAATTATGCTTACAAAAAAAGGACCTTATACTAAAAGGGTTTCTTGTATTCATAGATAAAATGTGTATGACCAACTAAGGCAACGGAGATTTTAAAAGAGGTGCATGAAGGTCTTTGTGGAACACATCAAGGTGCTAGAACAATAGAAAAAAATATTATCCGAGCTGGATACTACTGGCCAACGATGTTCAACGGTGCACACAACTTCGTCCTTAGATGTAGAATTTTCCAAATCAATGCCTCGTTGTTGGATAAACCCCAATCATCTTTGAGAGGAGTCTACGGAGCCTGGCCATTTCACAAATGGAGGATCGACCTAGTCGGGCCATTCTTGGAGGGCGAAAGCAATGCTAAGTTCTTAGTCATGGCAATTGATTACTTTACAAAGTGGGTGGAAGAGAAACCATTAGGATGTGTCATAGCTAAAGCCACTAGGAAATTTTTATGGAAAAACATAGTTTGTCGCTTAAGTGTGCCACATACCATTGTCACGGACAATGGTACACTATTCACAAGTGAGATATTCACCAATTGGTGTTCGGAGCTTGGGATTCTCTAAAATTTTACCTCTGTAACACACCCTCAAGCTAACTGCTAAGTGGAGGTAACAAATATGACCATAGTTCAAGGAATACAGAAGAGACTGGAAGGAAAGCGAACTGGTTGGGTGGACGAACTACCTAACACGTTATGGTCATATAGAATGACTATCCGAGAGCCAACGGGGAAGATGCCATAAAGTCTAGTTTACAGTCATGAATCGGTCATACCCGTAGAGATCGGTAACTCAAGCCTTTGTGTAAGCGATTACAAGGAGATAGACAACCCGGATAAGTTAAGACTTGAATTAGATGAATTGGACAAGAAAAGAGACCTTGCAATGATCACGAAAGTTAAATACAAAGAAAGAATAGCCAAAGTGTACAGTGAGAAGGTGAAAGAAACTCAGTTTCACGTTGGTGATTTAGTGTTGAGGAAGAACGAAGCTAGACTGGCAGAAGAAAGAGGAAAGTTGTGCCCAAAATAGGAAGGGCCCTACAAGGTCACAAAAGCTCACAAGTCCAACAGCTACGAATTAAAGAGGATGGACGGTATCGCAGTCCCGAACACGTAGCATATGGTCAACTTAAGAAAATTTATGTCTAGAGGAAAGATAGTGAAAGTCCGCCTGTATAGAAACCAGAAAATATCCTTGGTTCCCCATTGTTCGAGCGTGATATGATCGTGATCGTACATATTTAACCTAAAAGCCCGTTTTGCTAGACCACCGTTATGTTTCTTATTCTTTACTTGCACATGTTAAAAGATATTTGGTTTGTAACGTACTACGGTCAAGTTACTAAGACTTCACATATATAACTTAACAACAGGCTATAGACCCTGCATATTTATCGATGATCGCAAGCTTTAGATCTTCAAAACTCTAGAAATCAAACAACCGTAAGCTACAGACCTTGCACAATCGTCGGTGCTTGCAAGCTTTAGATCTTGCAACTTCGCAAACCAAACAACCGCAAGCTATAGATCATGCGCAATTACTGATGCTTGCAAGCTTTGAATCTTGCAACTTTGCAAATCAAACACCCGTGAGTCACAGATCTTGCAAAAAAAATTATGATTACAAGCTTTAGATCTTGCAACTTCGCATACAAAACAACTCCAAGCTATAGATCTTGTGAAATCACCTACCGCTGCAAGCTTTAGATCTTTCTAGCTCAACTATATATGCAAGATATAGGTATTTTTTTAGAGCAGAGTTGTTCATAAATATAACATACGCATATTGGTATTACGTATCACGGTCCATAACGATTCTCTATAGTGATCAAGTGAGCTAAAAACCTTACTAACAGATTGAAACATAGCTAATCAAAACAAGGCGATAAAAGTTAACCATACAGCTTGGAGCTTCGTAATTTATAACATTCAAGAGACAAAACATGGAAAACAAAGTTTGCATAGCAAAGGAGAAGATGCACACTTTGCCAAGTCATTAGAAAATTTATTACATGATAAGTTGGTCAAAATAGCACATCTATCTACGCCTTGAGGCTTATGAAGATCCAGAAGATGATGATTCACCGACTCGGTAGCCACGCTCGGATTTGCGATGCGGATGTGTAGTCCCTCGGCGAGTCTCTTTGGCGGCTTTTGCTTCGCTAACAAAATGCTCATATCACCACTTCATATACAAAAATGCAAGATGGCGTTTAAAGCCCCCTCGCTCCATATGTTTGAGATGTTTAGCATAGTATGCCTTAAAGTCAGTTACGGGCCAAACTCCTTGCAATCCAATTGCATACTCATAACATTGACAGTTTCCTCATATCTTTTCATCTTAGCTCTTAAGCATTACACTTCCTTCTCTAGAGACCAAATGTGTAACCGAACGGACTCTAACAAATTAATTCTTTAACCACCAAGTTCCATTGTAAGGTCTCCGTGACCAGTTTCCCTGCAAGATGACGAGGGGAGAGCCCAGAGCTTGTCTTTATATTCAATAAAAGCCTGCTCAAATTGATGCACATAACTATCAAGTCAGTTGACATCAACTCAAGGCTCATCATTGTCACTTTACAGCTGTGTATTAACAGCGATCCTCTCATCGAACTTCGTATGCAACCAACATAAGCGGTTGAATGGTGATCTCATTCCTCTTTCTTTTTCTTTAGTCGATTATACAAATTGTTAATACGGGTACACTGCTTGTCTATAATCACCATTTTTTATGGACTTCACGTGTCTTATCCGTGGCATAGTCCCTAATCTACTCCCATTGCCAAAATATCTTCACCATGTTTAACTGTTGCCGATAGATAAGATCATTTTGTTTATTAAAAATTCTTTATATATCACGAACGGCATCCTAAGTCTCTTTCATAGATTTATCCCACTTCGCTTCAATGTCATGAACACCAAGCAACATGTAATTCAGACGAATGCCCAAAGTTAACGCCCATTCTCCGACACAAACATGGAGGTTAAGCGAACGCAAGTACACGGAAGCTGATTCAAGTTCAACTAAACCACGGATAATATCTTTTCCAAGCGAATCAGCATTATAACCATCGGGTATAAGCTTATTACAAGGGCAAGAAGAGGAAGAAAACAAGGTCGAAGAGAGTGCTTGAATCTTCCACCTGATATACAAAGGAATGGAATCCACTAGAGATATGTGATCAGAAGATAGGAGCTGAGAATATTCTCTTGTTATATGCCTAATTGGGTCAATCAGATTGATAGGGAAGCATCCAGAAGACAATGTAAAAACATTGTCACAAGGAAAACGATCGTAATAGCCCAGATATTCTACACTTTTCAAAATTTTCTGTCAACCATAATATTAAAGCCCTGCAATTGATTAAATGTAAAAACATTGGTCAAGGTATAAAAAGCGAGCATACTGATCGAATCAGTTGCCAATGATACAATAATCATACAAACAAACTCCAAAATATTGTCATAAAATTACATAAAATAAACAGAATAGGCTTCAAATCTATGGTGCTTGACCAACTTTGGCAGGAGAGGAGAGCAAAGAGCGGACCACGACAGCAGCATCATCCGTGCTTACATGAGGAACGAGAACTTTGCTGTTCAATTCACCCCCAGAGTTTGAAGCATCATTAACAATATCGTCTTGCCCAGGATGGCTATCCTCAGAGTGCAAAGAGTTGAAAGAAAGTTTCTCACAGTAGTCAACCATACATTTCTTCAACTCAGCCGCGGAAGGAAGAGTGGGCAGACCAGCAAGGTACGATAGCAGTGCAAAAGAATGCTCACCGTCGGAGACACTCTTCAAAAAACCATTATCAAGATTTTTTGTCTGCTCCGACAAAATCTTTTCGGACTTGGCTAACTTTGGCAGCTTCTCAAGCTTCGCGGTTGGATTCAGCTTTCGCAACTCAACTAAAACCTCACAATAGCCAACATCATGAGCATTAGCTGAAACTTCCTTGAACATGGCATAGAAAGAGTTAGTCTTCATCAATCGGTCAACCAATAATTGAGGATATCCTAGTGAAGCGGGACCATTCACCTGTATCTCTTCCAGCTGAAAGCACATTTTTTCCATTTATTTTTCAAGGGTCGCAACATGCTCCTCTGCAGCCTGTGCTCGCTCTGCAGCATCCTCAGCAGCAGTCTTCAATGCACCACACTCCGCCTTACTGGCCTGCAGCTTCACCAGTATTGCTCATTCCCTTTTACCAAAGCTAGCAACCCGTTCACTGACAAGTTTCAAGCTCTCGCAAACATTAATTTCAAATCACACCAAAAGTAAGAGCAGTTGTACGATAAGGAAAAATATTTGATTTATAGTAATACTTCAATACAACAAAAACATACCATAGCCATGGTTTCTGAGAGGGAAAGCTTAGCAAGCGTAGCAGGAATAGTCCCTTCTACAAAAAAAAGTTGCAACTTAGCATAAGGGAGTGTGGAGGACATTGGTCAATGCACACCTTCTTCTTCACAGACTCCAAGTTAGGGCAACTAATTCCAGTCCGCTCCTTACTCCCTCTCTAATGGGTTCTTTCTTTGGATCTCTGCTCACCATCCCCCTCGGCTTCTTTAATACATGAGCCAGATGCAATCTGATGAATACTAGTGCCAGTAATAGCCGCTTGGGAAGAACTACCTCAGTGTTTTTGTTGACCTCGTTGACCAAGGTCTCTATCTCTTCATCCTCATTTGCAGAAGTGAAGTTCCTCTCAGTAGTGCGTCAATTCAGGTGTAACCAGTTAAGCGTACACATAAACATAAGAAGAAAAATAGACACATATATAAACTACATCAGGCTGGGTAGACTAGCAACAAATAGGATCAATGAGTTCAACACCTTTTCTTAAAGTACTAACAGGGCAAAGTGATGGAATGTTGGCTAAGTGATATTAGAACTGTGGACTCGGCATCCAAACGAACCCCGGCCATAGGGAGTTTCACTTTGGGAATGTTGTAGTTCCAAACTGAAAAGGTTGAACTACTGTTGGGGTCAAGTTTTATATAGAATTTTCACACCACACCTCACAATTATTGGGGAGCCCGCTAACAAACTCAATGGTAGGGATCACAAGGTAAAGAGTGAATTCATTGGAGCAATTTTTTACTTTCCAAAGATGAAAAGGGTTGCGGAACAGATCAATTAAAAAATCAACATCGGCAGCTTCGCACACAAGAAAAATACAAAAAATGGAGACTGCCTTGGGGTGCAACTGACATAAACCTACTTTATAGTAAGTGAGGATATCCAACACATGTTAGGGCAGAGGAAAAGATAGTCTGAATTTCAGATAATCTAAATAACAGGAAAAATAACCAGGAGGAGGAGTGCGAACACCCTCAGAGGCCTCAAGTGCCTTAAGCTTATATGAACACAAAAAAAGAAAGTATTTTTCAAATCCTCAACATAGGAATCTATGACAAGACTACTAATGATGGAAGATCCGTTATAATGGTCGGAATCCTCCTCTGAATCAATATGGATTTCACGATCATTCGGAGCAGAAACTTCAAGGTTGTTAGAAGCATACATTGATGAATTTAAGATCCCTAAAATCACGATGAATGGTGGTGTCAATTAAACAGCAAGAGCCAGGAAACACTACTCCGGCCAGAATCTGGAGCAGAGCGGCGGAGAAGGAAGAACAAAGGTTCATCAATTACACTGAAAGCAAGCTACATTACAAGAAGAACAGATACACACACACAAATTGTTTAAGAAAAGGAAAAGGCAAAAATATGGTAAAGCTGAAGAAGACGCAAGCAATATTTTGAAAATGAGCACTTTCTCCCCAAGTTGTCAGGGCCTTATATTTCTTTCATTACGTGTTTGTGAGCCTTGCTCCCAAGCTAAACTCTTATGTATTTCCACTACATACTCGTCCACGACCTTCTAAAGGCTTGGTGTGCTGGTAGCAACCAAGCTGAGTGCGACGTACGTGGAAATCAGGCGGTAGTCATGGTACTCTAGTATGGCTAGGCCGTGCGGTTGACCCTTTGAGAGAGTGACCCATCACACGACAGAAGTATGAATAATATCCAAGCCTAAAAAAGACTGCAAAGTGCCAAGATCAGTAATCTTGCAATCCTGATTAACCCGATCAACAAACTTCTGAATGAGACAATCATCATTCCAAGTAAGAAAATGTCATCAACATAAACCAAGTGCAGAAGAGAGGAACCCTGTGAAAATACAAACAAATATGTATCGGAGGAACTGCATAAAAACCCAGACCAATAAAAAATAAGCTAAAGCACTGAAACCAAACACTAGGAGTTTGCTTCAAACCATAAATGGCCTTGTATAGATTACTAACAAAATCAAGACATATAGGTTCTTTGTATCCAGCAGGCTACTCCATATAAACTGGAGAGTCAAGAATGCCATTTAAAAATGCATTCTTAACATCTAGCTGTCGTAAGGGCCAAATAAGAGTAACATCCAGAGATAAAATAGTATGAATAGTGGAAGCCTTCACCACATGACTAAATGTATGATCATAATAAAAACCAGGAAACTGTGAAAACCCCTAAGCAATTAACCTTGCTTTATGCCTGTTAAGCGAGCCATTAGCCTTATACTTCAAACGATACACCCATTTTGAACCAACAATATTTGCATAGAGGGATGGGAAACCAAATCCCACATTTTTTGAGTGCGAAGAGCTTCCATCTCGGAATCCATGGTAGAAACCCATTCAGGGCCGAGCAATGAATTCGAGGCTCGGTCTTAGCAAATAAAGCACTTAGTAAACTAGAAATATCATAGTCAAAAAGTTATATGTACCTGAGAGAGCCAGTACAAGAGCGAGTAACCATTGGATCAAAGAAAAAGGAACCAACACCGGAGTTGGTGTGTAACCCGAGGACGAAAGCTCATAGATGGTGGACGGACGCAGGGGACAAACGGGTTACAACTGCATGGGGAGGCAACAGACGGAGGCAACAGACGGTGGCAACACTAGAGGCATTGATTTGCACCATTACGCATGCTTTAACCAATGCATTTTACACAGTTTTTAGTTACTTTTAGTTGGGGAATTGCTATTATTAGTTGAGTTTATATGACAAGGGGTTTAGATGGCCATGTTTGATTTTCTTGTCTAAATCCCATGTTTTGTAAACTTATTTGGTACTAATGGACATTGTGTATCCACATGCTCCTTGATATTCCTTGTGATAATCTTTAGTTGGTCGCTTGTGGCTACTTTTTGGTTACATTCTATGTGAAGGTTGTTCCCAATGGCAGTAGAAGATTGAAGGTCGTTCGCAAGGATGGTAGAAGAAGCAAAGGCCATTTGTATTAGAATGGTAGAAGATGAAGGCCACGAACATTAATGTGTGGTAGAAGGAGATTGAAGCAAAAGATAGGCGGCTTCGGAGTTCAAGACGACCAAAGGAGAAAATGGTAAATCGTGGTCTGAGGAGTGTTGCCTTATTTAGGGAATAATTCAGGAAGAATTGGCCTTCAAGTATTGTTTCATTGGATTTGTCTTCTCGAGTACTACAAAATTGACCACTAGAACTCCCTATTTGGACTAGCGGTTCACCCGTAGCAAGCAAACGAAGGTTAGCCAACGAAGCACCAGTGGCCCATCACGGATCGCCCATGGTCAACCACCAACGGCCTGTGAAAAAGAACACAGTCCGCACTACATGAGGGACATCAGAGGATCTGTGAAGACCTACACAAGACCATCATGAAGCAAAGAGTAGGGCCATGACAAAGACCCCGAACCATGGAACTTGGAGATGAAGAGTTGAAGAATTTGGCTAAGTATGGAGCCGGTCCGTGAAAACCTTCACGGACCGTGAGAAGACTTCTCACCAAGACCACAAGCTGCTGGCGGTCCGTGAAAACCTTCACGGGCCGTGACAAAATTTCTGAGAGAAGGCCACAAGTTGTTTGTGGTCCGTGAAAACCTTCACGAAGCGTGGTAAAACTCTAAGCAAAAACCATGTACAAATCGTGGTTCGTGAAAACCTTCATGGACCGTAGCACAAACCCAGCTTCACAGACCGCGCCAGATCTCACAGACTGTGGCTATGAACATTCATGGATCGTGACAGATCTGGCGTCTCGTGGATATGCATGCTTCATGGACCGTAGAATCTGTGCCAGCCCGTGAAACCTTGGCGGCTAACCTAGGGTTTTGCTACTTTTGTCCTATTTTGGGCCTATTTTTAGGCCCAATCTCCTACTACTATATATAGGACCCTAGTCTACTCATTCAAGGAGGTTGATACATTTTATTTGGAAACACGTTTAGAGAGTAGAGTGCTTGGAGAAAATGAAGGAGTTCCTCTGTAGGTTTTGTAATCTTTTCTTTTCTTTTCTTCTTGCTTTGTCCCAAATGTGTGGAATTAAAATCCATATTTGAATTCCATGTCTAGGGAGTAGTTAGATTAGCTTGGGATTCATTTTGGCACTTGGTATGTTCTAAATGCTTATTGAGATTCATTAGATTCACCATATCCTTGTGTTTATGATATTATTGTGATTGTTCTTGAATGTTATAAATGCATGAATACTACACCACGTATAAGCACACACTTTGGGCTATATTCATATATGGTGCAATTATTGATGCCCCATTGGGAAGAGAAACCTGGATGTTAGAATGGATAAGGGAGAATGCATCAGTGTGGGTGTGTGCACGGGGGATTCGAGAATGCTCTGGCCTATTTTCCATCGCACCAGTCTTAGCTGACTTCGTAACTATTTTTGGAGAGGTTGCAGGAAAAGATAGCAAATAGTACCAAGCTAGGTGTTATGGTGGAACACTAGCATCACAGATAAAGTGCTTACGATTCTCGGGCCTAGCGTATCTAGGACCCGGGAGGAGTAGTTGCATTCGTGGTGAAAGCCCGAGATATAATAGTACGGGGGAGAAATATACCTACAATGATGGTCGGACCTCGTTGTACTCCCCTAATTACGATGGCGGTGCCGATGGAGGGTTGCGAGTGTACCCAATGTGACAGGGTTGGAGAAGTGTATGCCATCGGCCACACCATGTGTTGTGAACACACTGATAGGTCTTTTGTAAGTCTTTATGTGAATGAATATTGAAGCATTAGAACTACCATGTTGCTAAATGGTTTTAATTAGTACTTGAGCCCTAGCATCCTTGTGGGCAAACCAAGGGCTTGTTGCTAACTACCCTCTAGGTAGCATAGCAGTGAGATCAGGGTGCAGAACTATAAATTTCATCTTCTTGACCCTTAAGTCCTCTGCACGTGTTTTAACGATGGTCGGGTGGAGGCATGTCAAACGTAACTGCTGGAACCACGACTAGTGGTGTGGCGGCACTACTGGCGATGCGTGGCCTACACACGCTGGCGGTAATCTAGGTGCGTGCGGAACGTGGGTTGGCACTGCTGACTACGGACTAAGCTGTTGGTCAGCGTGCGGTAAACATGAACAATTTTTAGAAAAAACCCTGAACTCTCGGTACAGACTATAAAATAATGGGTAAATCAGCTGACAAAGGTTCCAAAAGGTATAAACATCAACCAGTGGTGGTGCAATCGCAGAACCAGTACGGATGGTAGGGAATAAAAACTCATCAAACCGAGCATAACGGGTGATGTACTTCTTCTTCGTAGCAAGATCAAGGGAATGACAACCCTTGTACTGAGAACTGTATCCAAAAAAAATACATGGCAAACTCCGAGGCACCAATTTATGAGGAGTATAAGAGCACAAATACAGAAAAACTCGACAACCAAAAGGTTGAAAGTTGGAGTAATCAGGAGTAGGGCATAAAATAAAATAAGGAAGAGACTGGCCAGATAAAATAGGTGTAGGCAGGCGGTTGATAGTGTAGGTATCCGTAGTAAATGCATCGCACCAAAAAGAACGATGCAAACCAGAATGGAAAATCACAGAGAGCCCAATTTCCGTGATGTAACGATGTTTCCTCTTAGCTTGACCATTTTGCTCTAATGTGTCAGGACATGAAAACTGGTTGTGAATGCCCTTGGAAGTAAAATGAGATCGCATGTGATAGTTTACTAGCTTTGTCCCAACATCACTCTGAAAAACCTTGATAGATGTAGAAAATTGGTTCTCAACATGTGCCCCAAAAAAATTGAACTTGCGCCACAGAGGGTAGAACCAAGTGAAACAAGAGTGATCATCAACAAAGATAACACAATAAGAGACAACCAGCACGAGAGACAAGCGATGCAAGCCCCCAAAGATCACAGTGAACCAAATCAAATAAATGTGATACGCGTCTTTAATTTTCAGTAAAAGAAAGGCGCTTCCCCTTAGCCATCTCACAAGCGGAACACAAATGTGGCTTTGGGAGCAGACTAGTAACAAACAAACATCCAGACTTACTCAAAGAAGAAATGATATTGTGAGGAACATGACCCAGTCTACTATGCCAAAGTTCAAAAGATGCTTAAGACGCACTTGATGCAACAAAAACAGATAAAGAAGCACCACCATAATCCAAAACTTACAAGCCTTCATCATGATGACCCTTGCTAATAACATCATATGTAAACTTGTTCAAAATAGTGAAAGAGGAATCATCAAAGCAAATAACAACATTCATATCCCAAGTCAACTTACTAACAGACAGCACATTTATTGTAATTTGCGGAACAACCAAAACATCAGACAAAGATAAGGAATCAGAGACTCGAGAATGACCAACATGAGTAATGTTAAGAGCAGAACCATTACCAACAAGAACAAGATTGTTACCATAATATGGAGTCATGTGATCAAAAGCGAGTTGAGAAGAGTTAGAATATGCTATCTAGTGAGCATACTGAGGAAAATGCGGTGGAGAAGCATGAGAAACAGTTCGAGAGACAGAGTGAGGACACAACGAGGCAATGTGACCAAATTTCTTACACCACTGACATTTTAATTGGGACCATTCATCGTATAATTTAGAACAAAAAGAAGCAACATGACCCAAGATGTCACATCATAGACATCGGGGTTGATCAAAATGATCCATAAGTAAATGTTTTTTAACGATGCTGGCGTGGCGGTAACTGTATGTTGACAAAGCGCTGATTGGCTGTTGACTAGGCACTGACTAGGCAAGAAGCAAGTGTAGCCGCGAGAAATTGATCAAGCACAAGAAAATGAGCCATCTCGCGATAAAATGGAACAGGTCACGATGCATGGCTGCCTTGCGGAAAAAATGGGTGCGTGTGTTCACACACCAAAGGAGGAGGCGCGCCTGAGAGCTTCGCGCGTATAGACATGCGCCTAGGAAGACCGAAACTGCTGAAACCTTGCGAATGATGTCACGAACCAAAAAGTCTGAAACTTTTGTCAAATAAGACGAAGATGAAAACCCGAAAATCCTAACAGCCCGTAAATCTAGGCATCGGGAAGCGGAGAAAATAAGGTGAGATTGGTGGAAAAATACAGAGAAGACCGCGGCAGAGGAAATGTGAGGTTGTTGGACCAATCGGACCAAATGCATAGCGCGATTGGCAGTTGACGATGACCAAGCAAGAGACTGGAGGAGCGTCTGAGATGAGATTAAAGTAGAAGTCAACAATCGAACAGTGACTAGGAGCGACGATGGAAGACGGAGGCGATGGGCGGCGCGCGGCAATGAACATGGATAGGGAGAGTTTTTTTTTTCTACGAAAAAGGACAGAAAAAGAACTACTCCCTCCGTCCCAACTCTATTTGCACTATTTCCTTATTTGAATGTCTCACATCTATTTGCACTCTTCCCACATTAGGAAATATTTAGTAGCCAAAGGACTTTTCTACCCTTACAACCCTATTTTCTAGCAAAAGTAACCAGCAACCCAATATTTTCTCCTTTTCATTTCTGCAAAAGATGCAGGCCCATCTTCTCCTTTTTGCCAACATGATAAACCCCTATAACTCTGCTGCTCCAAACTTCCCCCAACTTTCTAGCTTTAAACGGAGGTGGAGGTGTACGAGATTAGGATTGGAGAATCAAGGAGGGTCTCTAAGATTTGGCAAAAGAAATTGGAAATGGCTTGATTTTGAAAGGCAAAATGATCTTTTGACAAGGCTGAAAATTTTAGTTCCCTTTTTCCTCTTTGCAAATGCAACTAGGACAAAGGGAGTAAAAATTTTAGAGAAACTTGATTGATGATTTGATACCATGATCAAAAGTAAAATTTGTAAATAATGTGGCTGGAGTATTAATATATGAGTCCATTTCTTGAAAGACGGTATTTCTATAAGTCGTGGAAAGATCAGGGTTTAAAGTGTAAATTAGAAGAAATGAAGATAAAATTTTTGGGTTGCATGAACCGGGTTGTAAAATTTATAACTATTACATGTTGCATACTAAATTTGTAATATTGCAACTAAGACCTTTTATCTTTTATTATTCTAATTAAACCCCGTATTTTCCAAGCATATGGAAAAATTATCTTTCCAAGACTTTGCCTAATATATATATAGTGAGTACACATGGTATACAAAGAAGAAACAAATATAGAACAGGATCATACAAAACCGGAGCAAAACAAAAACAAAACAAAAATTGTTAAATGCTACATTCAAAGGCGGCTAGACTGAAAGCTATTGTAAAACAATCTCTGGCCCCAAGAAAAACAGAGCACGAGAAATGACGGAAGAGATAGAGCACAAGTTCATAGAGGTGAGCGGCGGTCTGAAGCTTCATGTGGCGGAGATCGGAAGTGGGTCGTCGGCGGTGGTGTTCCTCCACGGGTTCCCGGAGATATGGTACTCGTGGCGCCACCAGATGACCGCCGTGGCTAAAGCTGGTTACAGGGCCATAGCTCCAGATTACAGAGGCTACGGACTATCCGACCCGCCCCGAGAACCCGAGAAGGCCTCTTTGGCTGACTTCATCAAAGACATCGTTGAAATTCTTGATGCTTTGAACATCCAAAAGGTACATGTTTTTTTCAAGATTTTGCCAATCCATTCTTTTTTTTCTGTTATGATGATATGATTATGTGGTTGTACTTATTCATCTTTGAGGAGAGCTATAAACAATCAACCTAATTACATAATCACTTGAATTACATCCGATTCCCTGTCCATTATTATGTATCAAAAAATGGCGGAATCACTTTTAACCAGCTCTTCTATGCAAGCTAACGTATCAAGTAATAGTTGGGAAAAAGTAGAGATATTTTGGGAAAGTAGTGGGCTCATAAAGTCGTGAGAGAGTACTTTGCGTGAATTCAACGATATATTATTTGTTATCTTGAGTCGTTTTCAAATTATGCCTTTTTTTTAAAGGATGAAAATGAAGACTGTGCCAATTTTGATGGAACGGGGAGTATTTTTCTTCTGTACAGTAGCCCTCTGTAAGAAAAATACGTGGTGCATAATAGACACAGGATATGATCTCCTGATGATACGTTGATAAGCCAAACTCTCAAGCAAACAATGATGTTGTATGTGATTTTGCAGGTTTTTGTTGTAGGAAAAGATTTTGGAGCAACTGTAGCTTACTTCATTGCTCTCTTCCACCAACATAGAGTCTCGGCTGTTGTAACATTAGGCCTCCCATTCTTGTCATCCGGCAAGTTTATTCGCCACGACCTTATTCCCGAAGGATTCTATGTGTCGAGATGGAGAGTATGCACTCTTCCTTTTCGATATACATTACCATCATTCCTCTTCCGGTCATTGGATCGCCTGATTTTGTGTTCTAATTTGCTTGTAGAAACCAGGAAGAGCCGAGGCTGACTTTGGCCGATTCGATGCTGCAACAGTGGTGAAGAACATATACATCCTATTTTCCAAGAGTGAACTGCCAATAGCTCAAGAAAATGAGGAGATCATGGACTTGGTGGAACCCTCCACTCCTCTTCCTGATTGGATTTCAGAAGAAGAGTTTGCAGCCTCCTATGGAGCCCTATATAAAAAATCGGGTTTCAAGACTGCATTAGAAGTTCCTTACAGGTACTGAGATTATGTTTTCCTTGTCTTTCATTAAAAGTTCCTTAAAATACCAAAACCCGCCTATTGCAAATTGTATCGACTCATATGGATGTAACTAAATTTCAGGCCTAAGGGTGAGCAACCAGATCTCGGAGAACCTAGAATCGAAGTTCCAGCATTGTTGATTATGGGGGAGAAGGACTATGTCCTTAAAATTCCAGGGATGGAGGACTACATAAGAGATGGTCAAGCGAAGGCGTATGTACCGAATCTGGAGATCAAGTATATGCCAGAAGGTAGCCATTTTGTTCAAGAACAGTTCCCTGATGAGGTGAATCAGCTTCTGCTGGATTTTCTCACAGGCCAAACTTAATCTTGTCCTTCTCCATCCAGGCATTATGTAATAAATATGTATCTGAAACCAGAGCTAGCTTTCAGACCAAATTATCTTCAAATAAAATGTCGATACTTTGCAAGACACCCATCGTTCTCGTTTCTCAGTACTAGTATCCTTGGTGATATTCGAATCCAAAGTAATGCAAGCTATGCTTGATCTAGAACATTTTAGTGCTAAGTGCTTGCTTCAGTATCTTTCATCACTTTTAGGGGAAGACAAGAGACCAGTTGCAAGAAAAATTAGATTACACAGGTGATGGCAGTACAGTGTGTGTTATGACTGATTTTCTTTGTATACAAGCATCTCTAGGAGGCTAGAGATGGTGAGTGAACTTTGAAAAGGAAAGCAAATACATATGAAGCGAAAACTTATATCTATTGAGACAAGGGGGGGAAATCATACAGGCTGAGAATGTTTCCTACAATGCCTATGATCAGTATCGATCTAACTCATCCATATCTTCTATTCCCATCTCCAGGTGCAAGTCGACAGATGCACGCTGAAGCGGAACCATGAGAATTAAGCTGTACAGTACTCGTAGGTTCTCCCAAACTCTCATGGGATCCTACAAGATTCGATGACATCCAGAACTGCTGCATGAGTTTCCGGCGTTATCATGTCTAGTGAGAAATGAAATTCCTGAGAGGAACAAATGAATAGTATCAATATAATACATCCCAAATAAACTTCAACCCATTATGAACATGAAGGACTAAATCAAGATCATGAATTTTCTTCTAAAAATTCTAAATAGGTGATGAAGAGTTTCTCAATTTGGATCACAAAACATATCCCTGCTTTAGACCCCATATTTGCGCTACTAGGGCAGATACAAGGCCTGCATGCCCTATTAGCTCATCCCATGTCAGCAGATTAATGGTTCGTCTAAAAATTCTAAATAGGTGAAAGTTTCTCAAATTGGAGCACAAAGCATATCCTTGCTTGACAATAAGGTCACTATAGATATCCCATAAGTATGAAGATCACCTTACTACATAAGTAGTGCTGAGAATAAAATTAAGGATCACTGCCAAAGATACATACCACAAATCTCTCCAATACTGGAACAAGTACTGCAATTTTGTGTTCGGGAAGACATTCAGCGATTGCCCTGCGTGTCCTCCCGCTGTCAACCAAAAGACATTTAATGTGAGACAGCATATAATCATAAAATGCTACTCTTTCAAACAATCTGGTGGGTATACTCACCTCTCAGTTGAAAGAAATGCCAGCAGCAGAGCTGCATAGGCTTCCAAAATCATTTTCTCTGCTTCTTTCTCTCCTTGGATCAGAGCATCTTCATCGTCCTGCAGGCCCAATAATTGTTTGTTTAAGTTTCTCTTAAATCAAATCCTTTCATAAGTTGTATAGAATAAACTTCTAGAGATTAATTAAAGTTATCCAAAACTGAAGTTTAAATGACCACCCCAAAAGAAGTTACATATGCAGATCTAAACCACGAGTAGTACCCAATTTCTTTCCTTAGTTTCTCACCAGAAAAACCATCAAGCTGCCAGCAAACTGTTATGGATCTCAACGGAGTTGCAGTAATGGATATTACTTACCCATGACAGACATTTTCCTTCTGAAGCGGCCTCACCAATACCTTGATTGGCCAAAAAGATTGAACACAACAGAGGAACCAAAGCCGTACGATTCTCTTCCTCTACACCTTCTAAGTTTCGCAATGAAACTCTAACTGCAGCAAGCCGTGTCCTGCAACCAAACTTCATAATTTAACCATCCAGAACAGATAAAATTCAACATTTATATTTTCGAAAAGAAAAGGAGCGAGATACCATCGATTGAGTAAAATTCCAATATACAATCAAAATAATTGTTTACAGTCAAGAAGCACAAGTCAGTCCTTTCCTTAAATTAACTGAACATGAAACACCCAGTCGAGGATTTACTGGCTTTTCTTAAGGTTAATTCATTGCAGATAACTGGAAGGAGGATCTAAATCACTGTCCCTAATTATATTTATGGCCTCTCAGAGGTTTGACATTCAGAGTAAAAAAGATACTGTCAAACCTCAGGAAGGAGAGGTCAGAGTGGGGCAGAGTGCAGGTATACACAGAGGCGGGAGGGAGGAGAAATCCAGATAGATAAAAGTCACCCCGTCACCTGCTCTCCCTCAGTTTGAATTCTAATGTCTAGTGCTGCTTATAACACAGATGGTAAAAAAAATGACCATACAGCAGTATAAATGGGTATTACCAGCTCGCCCACTATGTTGACACAAACTTTTTTATAAGAAACTTCTAATAGGGAATTAAATTTTGTTGACACAACGATGTTCAACTTATCAGGCTATCATTGGTGGAATCCAGATTAAATCCAAGACATTTTTAAATTACAGCATAAAGTAGTGTAAAAATAATCTAACAGTACAATCAGTCCAGAAAACTGGTAACCAGAAAATTTTATGCCTATGAATAAAGGGAAACCAAAGGCCCCCAAAACCATGTGAAATGTAGTTTACCTGTTCACACTATCCTTCTCTACTAGATTCACAAGCAATCCTAGAATAGCAACAAGCAGATCTAGTTCTTGGTCAGTTAGATGTCTGTCGTTTCGGTGCTCAACTTCAGGGCTTGAAGTTGATGAGACACCACTTTCCTTATGACTGCCAGAGGGAGGCAGGTAAAATCTGAAACTTGGATAATGACTAGCAATCAGTGAAGACAAAATTTCCAGTCCTCCACAGGCAGCAATTTGTTGACAGCCCATAGGATTGTCATTTGTTAAGTTCATAAGAACCTGCCAAATCATGACAAGTTCAAATTAAATGTCTCTTGAGGTAATCAAGTAACATCCACGCAAAATAACTCCAAATAATGCGAACATATAATCAAATATAAAATGGAGCTAATGTGGGAGATCAGAAAATAAAGAAATTGCATTTGCAATGAGTATTATTAATAAACAGCCGACATCCTATCTCAGAGTGATACAGCATGCACCTCAATCAAAAAGCTTTCTGAGAAGCATGTCTAGAAATAGTCAAATTAAACATTGAGACCCAAGGATGTGAGAGGACATTCCCAACCTCAGAATTTCAGATGGAAGAAGAAAGGAAACAGCAAAATCAGCACTTTACCTTTACAGCTGAAAGAAGACAATCTGCCAGAAGATTAGACATGGTATTATTACTGGTTGATGAACAAGAGACATCAGATGAATTGAGAACCTCTCTCTGTGACTCCCTTTGATCCATCGAATGAAAGCATTCACTATCATTTTCAGTAGTACTAACTTTAGCTGTAGTATTGCAAGCCTGTGATGATCCTTTATGCCCAGATAGCACGTCCCACTTAGATGGTTCAACGTTCTCCTCATCAAAAGCAAAAGGATCCTGACCTTCATCCATTGGTTCAGAATCGGTGTTATCTAAAACCTTGCTATTAACTCTACAAAGATCCATTTTAAAATCTTTAGGCGTACTTGTTTCTTCAGCACAATCTCCAGATTTTCCACTTTTTGGTCCATATGTGGAAGAATCATTCCTCATTTTCAACAAACCTTGAACCCTGGACATACCAGGGGCAACTGAACTTGACTTGGATGATGGTAGATGATCAGAAATCAACCCTCGACTGTCCTGAGATCTACCGATGCTTTCCAAAGATGAGTTCACTTCAAGTGTACAGCATCTTGTGGAAGAAGTGCTTGTGATCTCATTGTCATTCACTGCATATTCAAATTCAAGAGAAATGATTCAAAATCAGAGTATAACTCAAACTGCATTAGCAAGCTATCATTTCCTAATAGCTTTGCAGACAAACAAATAGTCAACATATATGATAGACAACATGGATACACCAAAAACAATCAAAATCTTCCCATGTACTCCCTTCGTCCACAAGTAGTTGTCCAACTTTCCTTTTGATCTGCCCTTAAGTGATTGTCCTATTATGATACATTCTGTTATTGGCTTTGTTTACTACTTTAAAAAAAAAAAAAAAACTCACTTTTTCTCACTCTTTATCTCCAACTCTCATCCACTAACTTACACGAGTATTACTTTCGCCTTTTAATTACTTTTCATCCTCTCTTCTACTCTCATCATCCTCCTAAATCCATGTGCCCAAATATTTCTGGAAAAATACTTGTTTACCAGAACAGAAGCATCCAAAGACGAGTTCAACTCCAAGAGGAGATAATATCAGAAATACCATCGTATTTCATGTTCTAATTTCAAGTAAACAAAAAGAACCTTTGAGCTGCCTTGTCTTTTCACAAGCTCTAAAATGAACAGGTTGAAAAGGAGGATGATGGACCATGAGGAATGCATTAAATGGGGGCTACCTTTACAATCCAAAAGATGGAGAGCGGCGTCATCCGAATTGGTAGTCTTTTCATCCACAGAATTGCCCACAGAACTCCGAAGTAAAGAAATACCTAGACAAGAAGATGATTGATCGGGATGGAAAATTTTCAAGACAACTATCATAATGTGGCAAAGTTTCCAGGATCTCTGTAAACTTAAAAAAAAAAGTCTATTTGGGATAAAAAGAAAAACAAAAGGAAAAGATATGTTCACAAGTAACTAATACAGTATAACTACAGCATATATTACCAGAGAGTATCTTGATGACACTTAGGATGAGCTTTATGAAAGACCGAGGAGCTTTCTGGCTGTCAAATTTCCCTTTCATTCCAAGCAAATGGCTCTGTATATAAATCAAAACATACTATTATTCTTCCAAGATAGACTACCTTAAGCGATTCCACTCTGTCCGTTGTTGGTTTGCCATGAGAACAGTATGAGACATAATATACACATTTAGATTGCAAATTGCAATTAAATCTTTAGATCTTTACCTGATTGCCATTGCTAAGAAAAGTGGCGTTTTCCATGATTTTCAAACATTTCAAGAGAAGAGCCATACTTTCAAGGCCTGCTTTATCGTTATAGCCCAATACTGGAGATGAACTCCTCTCCAACAAACCCTGAGATTACAGGAAGAAGAGGGCACAGGTCATGAACATAAAGCTTAAAGAACCATAAGGTCAAATATCAGTAGGATTTTACAAATTAATATGGTGTTGAAGCTTGTTAATTTAGTAGCAGAGTTTCTGCAGCTCAATTTTCTGAGAGAGAATTTTTTGTCATACATAAGAGTGGTAACCATATCAAGGCATCACATATTGTTCACACCTCAATTACAGAATGGCAACTCCTCACAACTTCAAAGACTGCGTCGAGTCCTCCAAGCTCTCGCAACTTTTCCTTAAACTTTGCCCCAGTTCTCCGAACCCTGCCAGAGGTATCTGATTTCAAAGAAAAAAAATAATTGTTACCCTTCATAAGCATACAACATCAAAGAGATCAATGTTAGACTGCCAGTATTTATATCTTTTTTCTGCTCCCTCAACAGTTAAACAGCAAAATAGATGAGATAAAAATGGTTACAGCGAGAGCCACTTCTATTATGTCAGATACAGACAAACTTACTGGAGAAAATAGAAATTGAAAATTGTAAGACTCAGCTCTCCACCTAAACTTATCTTACTAACTTGGTGCAAATTGGCAATTATCACTCTGTAACCAGATCTTCATTAGTAAGTAATATTCATACTTCTTCGCAAATATCTAATACAATACCAAAATCAGCCACAGAAGATATGCAGGCAAAAGAAAAAGGTTACTAAGAGCACCTTCTATAGATAATTTTGAGAAGCAGGCCTTTTCCATTGTGAGCATGCTTATCCATTTAGGATTCAACTCAGGAATTTCTGTGCGTCTATCATTCTCATCTCTAGGTTCCAAATCCTTACAACTGACAAGAACTTCATGAACCTTCATCATTATTGCAGAAGAAATTTCAGATCCTTTCCCTGTACTTTGTGAACTATCGGGATCCATGCGGATTGCTAGAAGCTTGCTTCCAAAGGTAGATTCTTTCATCTTTGAGGCATCAGATGAGGGCGGTCGCAATAGTCTCATGAGAAGGTGAATGCAACTAGGCAAATCCAGATGATAATCATCAAAAGCCTGAAATCCATACTATGAAGTTCAAGTCTGGATCTAGATGTCAAAGCACACATCACAAATGCTACAACTTTACAGGATAAAACCCCAGATGATTTATTAGTAGGAACTAAAATGATTTATCTGTAAGTTCACATATTGTAGAACCACGAGCCTAACATGCAACTACAGTAAAAATAGTACGCAGCCAGCGATTTGCATTTGCAACCTTCACTTGACATCCAGATAAATTGAAAATACTTAAAATATCAGCTAACTAGAGAAGGAAGAAGAAAAACTGCTCCAAGTTAATGCACTAGTAATGCCAGGTAGAAGTCCGAACAAGTCAAATAAGCCTTTGCTTAGAATAGCTTCATAAAAAAATAGTAAATAATGCACAGGGACACGATATAAGTCCCTAATTGTATGCTAAATGCAACATTTTCAATGCAATTTTTACATACACTAATTAAATAGAGCCACAACCCAGGTTTCAGATAAAGCATAATAACACACCAAGTGGATAGATTTAGGAGTTCAACAATGTACTTAATCATCCAGCTATGTAAAGGTTACATAATCAAATAGACTACATTTCAATCTTTTGAAAGAGAAGTTATGACTTAGTGACACAAAGCCACAATTAAGAACTGCAGTAGGCCAAAAGTGTAGCCTGGAGGCTACAACACTAAGGACGCCAACAGCAAAAGACACAGAGCACAAATCAAAAGCCAAGAGATGATCCTACAATTACTAAATAAAGAGCAAAAATAGACTCATAGAGATTGATAAATATTTAAAAACACTAACATCAATGGTTAAAATGTAGAATAGAGCAGCAGCAGCCAGGTTGCTTGATGAGTCGTCAAAACTGAGCCCCATTACAGCATCAATAATTGTTTTATCCATCCTGAAACAATAGTTTAACTAGTTACTTGGTGCAATAGTAAGAATCTTATGAAGCATTTCAATTTTCATGGCCCAGCATAAACTGCTAATATAACTTTGTACAGTATCACCATAGTGTATATGCTCCTCTTTTGACTAAAAAATAGAACAAAATTAAACTGCTAACATAACTTTGTACAGTATCACCATGGTGTATATGCTCCTCTTTTGACTAAAAAATAGAACAAATTCTTGGTCACCAATGCAAATATATGAACATGACAAACTGGATAATATAGTTCAAAGTAGTAAGCTTAAAATAAGAAGGCACATACATTAAGATCAGTGAATAATCATAAAGAGAACTTCAGCGGTATGTAGCTATCTGCTGTCAAGCTCCAATATTTTATATGATCAGCTTAGTTTGATCAAGATACCCTTATCCAATATATTTAATCATCTTCCATAATAAGCTTTCAATTGCCATTAAATTGTCAGGCCACGCCATAATCTTAGTAAACAAGCCATTGATGGACTTGCTGGATTCATATAATCAGTTAAAACACGTTCTGGACATAGACAAATCTTTTTCCTGGTTCCCTAATCTACTTCCATTCAAAAGATACTACAGCGAAAGGTCAAGAATAATTCATTGAATTTAACCATCAAACTTGGAAAAAAATCTGTAATCATCTGCAGATTCTTACTTGGGGATAACTAAACCAAAAAACTCGAAACATTTCTCCATGAATTATGAGATACAATGAAATTGTGTCAGCAATCCAGTTTTTAATCATTCCCAAAATTAGAAACGTAATCCATCCTACTATGTTGATAGTCCATATCTTTGCTAAAAAGTTTAAAAGAGGATAAAAAAGAGGTCCAAGTTACTCACATCACAATCAGACCAAAATGATGTCCATAATCTATCAAAGGCTTCATGGATTATAACAACATTATAAACTAAACAGAAGCACCATCATGCAAAATCTTGGATACATTATAAAATGTCTTGAATCATAGATAACTTGAATGGTCTTAGCACACACAATGATGCATATCACCCAAGGAGCTAACTAAATTACAGAAAACGAGATAAAATATTAATGCTTAGACATATCTTAGAATATACTAATACTAAAAGAAAGAAAATTTTAAAATGCAATCCCAATTATAGTACCCGTGGGCTCTCAATTTCCGGCGCTGGGCAGCAGTTCCACAAATTGACAACAGCGAAAGCAGACTTCCCCTGCGAACACTCACGGGCTGCCCCTTCCTCAACCCATCCAAAGCGAAATCCATTTCATCTGTATGCTCCATCATCTCCCCAAACTCCTGAGTCTCCATCAAGGTGGCAGTGAGGCCAATTGAACCCGCCTCCTCCTCCTCCACCACCTCCTTAACTTTCTGCTTCTTCTTGTTCTTTTCCTTCACTACTTTCTTGGATTTCCGAAGACCGTTTTCTTTCACCTTATTCACACCCAAAATCGTCACTTCATCTGATTCTTGAGAAGAATCCAAACTGTAAGGCTTCTCCGGGGCCTTCTTGGAGGACAAAATAGTCAATTCGTCAGAATCCGGCTCCGGGACCGGAGCAGGAACCGCAGTCTTCAACTTCTTAGAGCTCTTCCAGAAGCGCCCACCGAAACCCTCAAAATCAACCTTCTTCCTACCGCCGCCGCCGCCAGCGGACGGCAGAATCGTCAACCCGTCGCTCTCCTGCGACGACAAATTGTTCAACGACCACCTAGAGCGCGTGGAGCCCTGGGATGATATGTCGAAATCATACACGTCTGCCGGACTCTCCTGCGAGAACGATTCGCCCTCAAATCTCCTCCTCATCCTATCATTTCCAGCTATCATCTCCTCAATCCGCCGCGCAATTAGGGCTCCGAACCCCTAATCACAATTGGGCCAATCGGGGGAAAAACTAGGGTTCCGATTCCGATTCCGACGAGTTCTTGATTTCAAGAGTTCAAATTTTTTTGACGATCAAGAAAAAGAAGGAAATGAAAATTGAGGGTTTAATCGAACCGAATGTAACAGTCAAATAAATTTGATGGCTCTGTAGGGGCAACTGGTTAAGTGTCAAAGGGGGGATAGAATGTGATGACCTAGTAAGATCTGGGCCGCTGATTTTGTAGGAAAGACGTTGCGATCTGTTTTTGGATTTAAAATTAATTTTCACATCAGGGGTAGCTTCGGTAGTTTAGCGAATGAGATTTACGGCCTGGAAACTATGACCGTTGTTCTGGTACTGTAGATTTACTTCGTGCAATGCAATCTGTGTGCCCGGTATACTTCGAACAATGAGAATCATCTACGTCGTACATACAATGAAAATCATCGTCCTCGCCCTACAATGAGAATCATGCTACCAGCTACCCTAAGAATATGTTTATCCAGGACCTAATTCAATCAAAAATTTTAATTAAATATTGAATAGCTCTCCTAACAGACGATCTGTTTATAACCTTATAGACAGGCCAGAGGCTAATTTACAATTAAAAAATATATTAAAATTTGCGGATAGAACTTGTCATCGGGCTATTCCTTTCTCCTCAACGCATCATAGATCTGAAAGCAAGCCGCCATCATCCTCTCCCTACGGTGCTTCGCCGCCGCCGTCATCGCCCTACTGTGCTCCGCTACCATCGTCGATTCAAATTCTCCCTGGTGTTGATTGGCGGAGCACAACCGATGGTTGCACGGCTGGAATTGAAGAAGAGGAAGCTCGACGGCACCGGAAAAAATCTCCTTCGGTAATTGTTTTTCCGATGTTCTCCATCACTTTATTTCAGTGGCCTAACACAGCATGTTCTGCTAGGGTTTGAGCGTAATCGTTGATTGATTATGTTCTTTGAAGGCTTATTTAGACTCAGAATTTGCAAATGTGCATTATTAAGCGTGTGTATTACCTGTGTACTAGGATGTTGAAAGGAAGGTTTAAGTCCCCGTTCCAGTTCCAGGTGGAGAGTCTCGTATCTCAACTATACAACCTTAGTCGTATAGTTGGGAGGATAAAGAGTTATTGCTCGTCTACGAGTTTATGCAAAAGGGAAGCCTTGAGAATCACCTATTTGGGAGTAAGTACTTTACTGTATATGTGTCCTGTTAACGTTTGTGTGTATGTTAAAAGTACAATATAGGAGAAATGTTGCGTCATTATCATATTGTCACTGCGAGTTTGCTTGTTATGGTGTATAAGAATCCTAGTTCAGTTTTGCGCTGAAGTTGTATGTGCTCACACTTGCTTGAGCGTGCTTGTTGAAAGAGAGTGGTGATTATAACATGGATGGTGGAACTCATTTTTGCATGATTTTGTAGGATTCAACTTAGCATGTTTTGCAACAACAATGTTTATGGGACTAATCCAACTAGAATTTTTTTTCCGTTTATGTCTGAATAATCACACTGTGAATGAACTTAAGAATTTGTATGCCATTGTCTGAAAATCATATGCTCATTTGATTGACAATATGTTGCACTAACCGTTGTACCAGATTGCTTTGTTACTCACCTGGTGTCGATGCAGCTTGTAACTTAATTTGCTCTTGTGTGCTTATAAAAGATGAAGAGCAGTAGATAACATATAGTTGTGTTCGATTAACTTCTAAATTATGCGTCCACATAAACTAGCTATATGCAGATCTTGGTTTTAATTTTGCTCAACCTATCTACTTAAGTTACAATTTCAAACAATAATTTGTATCTAGATTCTAAAGAAGTTTCAATTTCAATCAGATTTAAACCTAAGATAGTATATACTAATGCAAAGAAGCAGAGATTAAGCTATTTGGTTGTTGCGTGTACTTATATAAATGGACACAATATTAGCTACCTGGAGAGGTAATGATGATTTAGGTTGTTGTGTGTTCAAACCATGTTTGCAGTAGCAGTTTTCTTCAAAGTGTAGTCTAGTTGTCTGTTTCTTCCATTTATTCTATAGTTGTTTCCTTCAAAGTAGAAATATACCTGAGTTTGTTATTCATTTTGATATTCGCCAGATTTAAAAAGTGGCAGGTTTCAAGCTGATAACAGAAAGTGGCTGCATATTAACACAGCATTATTTCTTTGGGCCATCTACTAATCCACATGTTAAGACAGAATGGTAACACACAGAATGCTGCCGAAAGAACTAGAAATAGACAAAATGCCACCGGAAGAACTGGGAATAAACACTAGAACCGACAAATAGAAGTTTGTTTTGGAGTTGTATAGCAGTAGAATATATGAGATTTTTATTCTTGTAACAATAGAGAGTTTTTGACCATCAGAATAGGATGTTGACATGATTATTCAGACTATTTGATGTCGGAGATTCATCAAAATATGAATTATGCTGCTATGGATATGTAAAAAACATGTGGCAAATATTCAAAAAATAAAATAAATGTTGCTGAAAATTTTCATATATACTATGCACATGTTACCATATAATACTTATCATTTGTATTCAAACATGCACTTGTTTTAAAATCTCTGGATATGAATTATGAAATATTTCTAGGAGATCATTTATAAGTTAAGTTATGAATTGTTTCTGTTTTGTTAAAACATGAATATGTTAGTCTACAACTAGTATATGTTATAGTTTACACAGACAGAGGAGACTAAAATTTGACAATTTAACATTGTCATATTAACTTTGCATTATTTACTTTACAACATGTATTGTTTAAATAAAAACACGCATATGATTCCTTAAAAGTTCAGTGGCATCTTCATAATGAATCCTCCTCATGTCAGAACATCTTGTGGAGTTGTGGAGTCCAATGTTCAATGTTGTCTAATTCCTTATAAGTTCAAACCAAAAAAACTTTAGATCCAACTCCTACAAAAAGTCATACACATCGGATATTTACATGTGCAACATATAAGCAAGCAAGTACACTTTATAATTTAAAACAAATAATAATCAACAATGAAAGTAAAAGACAAACACAATAAAACTAATAAGTACATACTGGATTCTAACAAATGCAATATATAAGTAAGCAGATGCAGTTCTTAACTCAAAATGAACAACCAGCAACAACTTTAAAAAAATAGTCATACACAACACTACTAACAAGTACATACGAGATACTAACATATGCAATATATAAGTAAACAAATGCAACTCGTTATTCAAAATGTACAACTAACAACAAATGAAAACAAAAAGGTCATAAACAGTACAACTAACAAGTACACATTGAATACTAACATATGCAAAATATAAGTAAACAGATGCAGTTCGTAATTCAAAACGAACGATCAACAAAAAAAGAGCAGAAAAAAACCATTCACAAAAGGTCTATAGACAGTACAACTAACAAGTACACATTGAATACTAACATATGCAACATATAAGTAAACAGTTTCTAATTCAAAATGAACGATCAACAATAACTGAAAATAAAAAAGTCATATACAGCTAACCAGTACCAACTAAATACTAACAAATTTAACATTTAAGTAAACAAACACATTTTTCTAATTCAAAATGAATGATCCGCAAGAACTGAAAATAAAAAGTCATATACAACTAACTAGTACCAACTGAATACTAACAAATTTAACATTTAAGTAAACAAATGCAGTTCCTAATTCAAAATGAACGATCCACAACAACTAAAAATAAAAAGTCATATACAACAAACTAGTACATACATAATACTGACGAATGCAACATTTAAGTAAAAAATGCAGTTTCTAATTCGAACTGAACGATACACAGTACAACTAACAAGTACACATTGAATGCTAAGAAATGCAATATATAGGTGAACAAATGCAGTTCCTAATTCAAAATTAACAATCAGCTCTTGTTTCTGCCATAATTCGTCTCACGTGTGCTCAGCAGCTAGTATCTCAATCACTCTGGGTAGTGCCCGATTTGCAACATCAGTATCAAGGGAGCGAGTCGAGATCTTCACAACTGATTCACAATATTCTTGTCGGGCACAATATGCCACCTCAGCTTCTAGGAATGGGTATCCATGAGCAAGATGATTCCCAAGATTCTCATTCTACAAGGCAAAAAGGAATATTATGTTAACGTTTAACTAAAAAGAACTGTTCGGTTGCTAATATAACACACAACAGAAATGTTCAAACAAACCAAAAAAAGAATTGCTGAGGGCATCAAACAACCTGAGTGATAGCAGTAACTTGTTCAGAGCGAGTACCATATACATGAGGTATAGTTGGTGACATTGAATTTAAGGCTATTCAAGAAGCACTAAATCAAGTGATGTTGAACAAAACAACACTAGTTGTAACTCACAGGTTAAGCACAATAAGAGCAAGTGACATTGTTGCTGTGAAGATTAGTATGATTAATTACACAAATCCCAGTACCAAAAGCAGCCATTGTACAAAACTCAAACAAGCAAAAAGTTACAACCAGGAACAACAATTGACATCCAAAAACACACGAATCTGTTCTACTATAAAGCAACAACATATTCAAATGGAGTTTTTAGCTACTTTTCCCCCTCTCAATCTATCCTATTTTATGACATTGTTCAATCACCGATCATCTCAGAAGAAAAGCTTTCCAACTGCGGTGCAGAATCATGACACGATTAAGAGCAACAATTAACATCCAAAAACACACGAATCATATCACGAATAGTAGTCAATGACTAAAAAGTAACAACATATCTGTTCAAATGAAGGTTTTGGCCATTTCTTTCCCTCTAAATCTATCAAAATCATAAAATTGCTCAGTCACGGATCAATAATATAAGAATCAAGGATAATACATCACAATTAACACAAATCAATTCGAAAACCGTAAAACCTCATGAAATCATTAGAGAAGCATACCCTGGGTGACCTCGGCAAAGAAATTCTGACCCATTCCAACGACCTGATCCCAACCGACTCTTAGCAGAGCGACGTTCGTCACTTCTTCAGGCAACTGCATTGATTCACAGAGCGGTGAAGAGAATGAACGTCGTCTCATCGCCGACCAAGCACTCGGGCACGCGCGTGTTGTGGAGGTTTCGAGAAGCAGCACCCGCTCTCCAATTTCACGGTGGAGTCCACCACCCTCACAGCTCCGGATCGTCTTGGCCGCTGCCGACAGTTCCCCAGTCGACCTCCACCGCTGCCTGAATCTCCGGCATCAATCTCTAGTCGATCTCACCACCTTTTTTGGGGACAGGAACCACCACCATATTTGGGGAAGATGGGATATTTACAATTTAACCAACGAATTTTGTTTAATTTGTGTTAATTGTAAACAGGTCCCTGGCATGTCCATAAGCTTATGGACATGTCTCCTTTCCCTTAAATATTATATTTTTCTTATCCACCTACACAACCTTTCATCCAACCAATTTATTTCTTTTTAAATGTTTATCAATGACCCAACTCAACCAAAAACTTCAACTCTTTAAACATCATTCTATTATCAAATATAAATAGTATACTTTAAATTATTAATTATATGTTGTAATATTTAAATATTAATATTTTCAAATTTATTAAATAATTTTTTAATAATTATAAATATAATTAACTAAATCATGAAAAAGTCCATTTACATCACTTTGATACCAAATTTGAGCTATGACAACATTGGTCTCTATTTATAGGGAATGCAAAATGTAGTTTATTGCAATTAATTTTATTACTAATGTATTTTTAAAAATAAAATAAAATCAGATATGTAAATAAGGAGATAAAATGATTATATTGAATTTGTTTTCGTATATTTTGGCCAATGCAAAATAAATATGTGGAGATGGCCTAAGTTCCCTCCTTTTCTTTCAAGAATCGGTTTTAACCCCCAAAATTGATGGGGTTGGGCCATACTGTTCTCGTTTCCTTTTTTAAAAGAAATGAAAACTGGTGACCGTAGGCTTGCGGTCACCGATAAACAAGGTCTAACATCCCCATACCTACACGGAAAACGATTTCATTGCCCCTAAACTACCATTATCAGTTACTTTTAACCATTTATATTATTTTTGAACACACTTGGCCTTTGAACTAACAGAATTATTGTCGTGTTACTTTCGCCTAGTCAAACCGTTAAGTTCAGTTTTTGTTGATGTTTTGAGGGGCAAAAATATTTTTCCCTATTCAATCCTAGATTTCTTCGCAATTTAGAAGAATGTCTTCTCGAGTTGTTCGAAATTTGAGTTAAGATGTGTTCAGATGTCGTTGACGACGACGAGATCCAAGTTGAGATTTATCATGTGTCGCAAGCATGGCTCGAGAAGACATTCTTTAGAATTTCAAAGCATTTTGGGGTTGAATAGGAAAAGACATTTTTGCCCCTTCAAAATGTCAACTAAAGTTAAAATTAACGATTTGATTAGACGGAAGTGTCACGACTTAACACTTCTTTTAGTTTAGAGTCAAGAGTGTTCAAAATATAAAGCGAAAAGTGCAAATATAACCCTGTAAAATCTGAAAGTGCAAAACTAACCCTATGTTTTTGTAAAATTGTGTAGTTATACCCATTTGCTCAATTCTGACGTTGACTCAATGAACTCAAAACTGAAAATGTAATGACAATTCTGAAACACACTGAGCTTAAAAGACAAAATTACCCCTGAACTCAAAACTGAAAATGTTATGACAATTCTATTCCTAGACTTGTTCTTCTTAAAACAAACTTTTGCTGCTAGATCTCTACTGCCGAAACAGAGCTACTAGAATAGCCCCCACTTCGGTGTTGTCTTCTATTTCTTTTATTAAAGATAGTCATTTGGATTTTAATACCATTGCTCCTTACTCAATCAGTTATCGAGCAAAACAATCTAGAAATAGTCTTCTGTTAAGTTTGACTAAAACTACTCGTCCTTTTGAGTTGGTTCATTGTGATGTTTTGGGACCTTATAATTCCCCCTCCACTAGTAGATATTTTTATTCTTTAATCATGGTTGATGACTACTATCGGGTTATTTGGGTTCATTTGCTCGTTACAAAATTTGAGGTTGCTACCAGATTTGAGAGTTTTTGCGCTCTTGTTCTCCATCAATTTCAGCGCCACGTATGTAGGGTTTGGGCGGACAATGGCACAAAATATTTACCACTACTGTCTTACTTTGCTGAATCACAAATTTTATTAGAAACTTCATCTATTATATGCCTCAGTAAGAATGGCCGTGTTGAACGTAAGCATCAACATCTTCTCAATGTTACTGGTGCTCTTCGCTTTCAGGCTCATCTACCTATTGATTTTTGGGGAGAATGCATCTTGACTGTTGTCGATTAGATTAATCACTCATACACCTTTGTTGGATGGAAAGACTCCTTACCAATACTACATGGATGAGAACCAAATTTCGCTCTTCTTAAGGTTTTTGGATGCTTATGATTTACTTCTCAAGTGCCCCGCCGCTGTGATAAATTTACCTCTTAGAGTTGCCGTTGTGTTTTTTGGGTTACTCTGCAGGAAAGAAGGCGTGATGTGTTTATGATCTTGACTCTCAATCCTTATTTGATAGTCGTGACGTTGTCTTTTACGAAGATCAATTTCTATACTTTCAAGTTTTGGATTCAAGTCTCGAGCCCACTTTAGAGAATATTTTTCCACTATTCAACGATGCCATTTTTTGCACCACCGAAAAATCCTACAAAATTATTGTTCCACCACATACCCTGACCTACCCATCGTCTTCACACTGTTTGCTCTTGCCTTGCCACCTACCGCCGTCAGCTACCACTGCATCTTGATCGTCCACTGCCATCAATGCTGCCTGTCACTCCGATTGTGACACTGGAGCTCCCGCTGCTGATTTGGATGCGACTCCTTCATCAGACATCTCTATCGTGACGCCTATCGAGAGCTCAGGATTAGTCTCTCTTGAGGTTTTGCCGCCAGCCCATGTTAGCTCCGATGAGATGGTTTTTAAACCTGAGTCGGAGTAAGCGCCCGGTTCCACTCAATAGAGCTCACGTGTTTATCATCCACCTGCTCATCTTCAAGCCTATGTTTGCATAGCCATATCTAAGACTCCCTCAACTGATGTGTTGCCCTCTACAGCTTTGTCACTATCCTTAGTGACAGTTTACACGGATCCTTCTTCTTATGTCGAAGCTCTCATTTCATGCACTGGAAAGTAGGAATAGCAAAAGAAAATGATGCACCTGAATGCAACCATACTTGGGTTATGTCTCCTCTCCCACCTGGAAAGTCAGTTATATATATACATATATATATATATATATATGATTTTGGTGGTTTTATTGAGCGTTATAAAACTCGCCTTTTTGTTTTGGGTAATTGTCAGATTGAAGAAACTGGCTTTACCGAAAATTTTGCTCCTACTGCAAAGTTAAGTTATGTTCGCATATTTCTTGTTTTTGCGGTGAATAAAGGGTGGGACATTCATCAAATGGATGTTTATAATGTTTTTCTACATGGTGGTCTTGAGGAGCAGGTATTTATGCCTCCCCCACTTTCGGGTTATCATTTACCTGCCTCTGGTCTTGTTTGCAAGCTCCATAAATATTTATATGGCCTTTTTCATGCTCCTCGCAATTGGTTTGCAAAAATCGACTAAGGCCTTTGAGTTATTTGGCTTCGTACAGAGTAAGGTGGATTATTCTATATTCTCTTTTACTCATGATTCCCAGGAGTTATATGTTCTAGTTTACGCTGATGATTTGATTATTGTTTCCGCATCGCTTTCTCTCATGAACTAATTCAAGACATACTTGATTTCCCATTTTCATATGAGGAACTTGGCCCTCTCAAATACTTTCTTTGAATTGAGATTGCTCGAAATTCAGATGAGATGTTTCTTTCTCAAAGGAAATATGTTCTTGACATTTTATATAATATTACTTTGTTAGCAGCCAAGCCAACTGACTTTCCGATGGAACAACGACATGATCTCGCGTGCAACTGGTCCCCAGTTTGATGATCCTACGCACTACCATTAATTGGTTGGGAGACTGATTTATCTCACTATCACTTGACCCGAGTTAAGTTATTCAGTTCATGCTCTTACACAGTTTATGAAAAATTCCCGTGTGGCACACTGGCATGCATCCTTGCCTGTTCTTCATTAATAAAAGCATCATCCAGGCCACTGACTATTTCTTTTTGCTAAGATTTCTTTACATTTAAATGCTTATTGTGATTCGGACTGGGAAGCATGTCCTATTACTCGACAATCTCTGTCTGGATATTTTGTGATGCTCAGTGAATCTCCTGTTTCCTGGAAGACTAAGAAATAGCCTACGGTCCCTTGCTCCTTGGTAGAAGCAGAATACCGTGTTATAGTTGTGGTTTGTTGCAAATTAATATGGCTTATGTCTCTTTTTCACTTGCTTGGTGTTGATCATTCTTTTCTAATGAGTTTGTTTTTTATAGTCAGACTACCATTCATATTGCTACTAATCCTGTCTTCCATGAGCGAACGAAGCATATTGAAATTGATTGTCATTTAGGTTAGAGATCTTGATCAGCTTGGTGAGGTCATCACACATCATATCAGCACCTTATGTAACACCCCCAAACCCACGACCTACCTGCTCAACGCAAGTATCGGGTTGGATATGAGCGTGCTACCGAGAATTCCAGCAGTAATGAGCAGATAAAGTTTATGCGAAAGTAAATTTGGATAATTCAAAACCTAACTTACTATTACAATGAAAGGATTAGTACAAGTGTTAAACAAAATTTTCAACTAACAGTTACAAACCAAAGTTCTAAAGGATCCGGTAAGGATTAGTTCACATTAATATAACTATTTTAAAATGTATCCAAAATATTCTGATGGACCACCCAGGATCCTTTCTCAAAAGAAGTAAAGGCACCAGTACACTTTTCTCTTACGGTTCCTTTACACCTGAAAATGGGTATTTAACTAAGGTAAGCTCCTTGCTTAGTGAGGTTCTATCGCCAGTATTTACCCAGTTGAGTTTTAGTGATCACAGAAAAAATAGCCGCATAAGTCCTAGCACACAGTAAAAGAATACGGGTAGTTAGTGCGAGTTGATGTCAAGTGCCTATATAGGAACACTGAATAACATACAAGGAATAACTTGACGAGCTCGTATCTGATCCAGATGGTTATGCTAGCATACCAGAAACTCCACGTGTAGCCGGTCTAATCAGACGATCCAGTCTATACCGTTCCTCGGTAACTTCAACCGAACTACAATCGTGCCAGGGACCCCAAAAAACACACAGTCAAGCAATCGGGTAACACATGATTCAAGTTGACACAGATAGATAAAGTACAAGCTTGTCATCCACAGATTAATGTCAGAGCAGTTCATAAACTCAGTTTCACGATAATTGAGCATATTATGATAAAATACACACTTAATTTAATGGTCAATATATACTATCATATTAATTTTAACAGGCATATCCCTCTCTAATGGGGTTCAGTACTCACGGTTCGAGTAAAGGGTTCAAGTAGAGAGTTTCGAGTATAGTGTTCGAGTACAGGGGTTTGAGTAGATGGGTTCGAGTACACAGGGTTTGAGTGGAATTGATTCAGTTGGTGAGGTTCGAGAGATGCTGGTTCAGTTAATGAGAGTCGAGAGGTAAGGTTCGAGAGGTACTGACACATTTGGTGAGGTTCGAGAGATAAAGGTTCCAGTGGTACTAGTTCAAGATGAGGGTTCAAGAGGTACTGTTTCGTGAGGTACAGATTCGAGAGGTACTGGTTTGAGAGGTACAGGTTCGAGAGGAGAATTCGAGAGGTAAAGGTTTCAGTGGTACTAGTTCGAGATGTACAGGTTTGAGAGGTACAATTCGAGAGGTATGGTTTGGGAGGTACAGTTCGAGAGGTACAGTATGGGAGAACGGTTCAAGAGGTAAAGTTCAAGAGGAGGATTCGAGAGGTGTACAATTGGTGAGATTCGAGAGGAGGGTTAGAGAGGTATGGTTTGAGAGGTACAGATTGAGAGGACGATTCGAGAGGTGCTCAGTCGGTGAGGTTCAATAGGAGGGTTCGAGTGGTATAGGTTTCAGTGGTACTAGTTCGTAAGGTACAAGTTCGAGAGGAGCGGTAAGGATTTCAGTGGTACTAGTTCGAGAGGTACAAGTTCGAGAGAAGGGTTCGAGCGGTAAATGTTTCAGTGGAGGGTTCGAGAGGTGAAGGTTTCAGTGGAGGGTTCGAGAGGTAAAGGTTTCCAGTAAAGGTTCGAGAGGTAAAGGTTTCAGTGGAGGGTTCGAGATGTATTCTATGGTTCAAGAGGTGAAAGTTCTAGTGGAGGTTCGAGAGGTGAAGGTTTTAGTGGAGGGTTCGAGAGGTATTCTCTGGTTCGAGAGGTAAAGGTTCACGTGGAGGTTTGAGAGGGGAAGGTTTTAGTGGAGGTTCAAGAGGTGAAGGTTTCAGTGGAGGGTTTGAGAGGTATTCTCGGGCTCGAGAGGTGAAGGTTTCCAGTGGAGGTTCGAGAGGTGAAGGTTTCAGTGGAGGGTTTAAGAGGTATTCTCTGGTTTGAGAGGTGAAAGTTCCAGTGGAGGTTCGAGAGGTGAAGGTTTTATTGGAGGTTTGAGAGGTGAAGGTTTCAGTGAAGGTTCGAGAGGTGAAGGTTTACTTCACTTCGAGAGGTATTCTCTGGTTTGAGAGGTGAAGGTTCCAGTGGAGGTTCGAGAGGTGAAGGTTTTAGTGAAGGGTTTGAGAGGTGAAGGTTTCCAGTAGAGGTTCGAGAGGTGAAGGTTTCAGTGGAGGGTTCGAGATGTATTCTCTGGTTCGAGAGGTGAAGGTTTTAGTGGAGGTTCATTCTCTGGTTTGAGAGGTGAAGGTTCCAGTGGAGGTTCGAGAGGTAAAGGTTTCAGTTAAGGGTTCGAGAGGTATCCTTTAGCTCGAGAGGTGAAGATTTCCAGTGGAGGTTCGAGAGGTGAAGGTTTCAGTGGAGGGTTTAAGAGGTATTCTATGGTTTGAGAGGTGAAGGTTCCAGTGAAGGTTCGAGAGGTGAAGGTTTCAGTGGAGGTTTGAGAGGTGAAGGTTCCAGTGAAGGTTCGAGAGGTGAAGGTTTCAGTGGAGGGTTCGAGATGTGAGTTTGAGAGGTAAAGGTTTCAGTAAAACTATTTGGTGGCACAATATATATATATACACACATATATATATAATCCTTTTTGTTCAATTCGTGTTAAGGCGATGTAAACATTCACCTCAGCTAGACTTGGCATAGGGCAACCTCCGTTTCTACGTTACCACCGCTCAATCGATGTTCTTATTTTGGTAAGAAATATTTTAAGGCTGTAAGTTTTGGGAGGCGGTAATTGCTATTTTTACAAGATGGCTGACACCTAATAGCTACATATTATCCATTTATTCCTCATTTGTATAAGTTTTTTTTGTCAACTTTCCCGAATTTCACTTTGGATAAGTTTTCATGTCCACTTGCCCGAATTTCACTTTGAATAAATTTTCATATCCACTTACCGAATTTCACCTTCTGGTATTATTATTTTTTTAAAAAAAATTAATAACTTAAAATAGTCGAGGGGTTTATATAAGAGATTGAAATTTTTGGTTAAAATCTAGCTATTACATGCACACTGACTTCATTACGGTCGGGGTTTTCACAATCTCCCCTCCTTAATGACTTTCGTCCCCAAAATTCTCATTTCCCATGAACAACTCTGGGTAATTATCCCTCATGTCAGCTTCCAACTCCCAAGTTTCTTCCTTGACCTTATGATTTCTCCACAACACAAAAACCATAAAAATCTCTCTGGTTCGTAAGGTCTTGATTTTTCGATCCAATATCTTTACGAGATTTTCCTCATACATTAGCTCTTCATTCACTGCTGAGTCTTTATTGTTTAACACGTGTTCGGGGTCAGGGTGGTACTTCTTGAAAAGCGACACATGGAAAACATTATGTAATTTCCCTAACTGGCTAGGCAAATTAAATTGGCACGAAACTTGCTCGACTCGTTGTACGACCTCGAAAGGGCCAATGTACCCAGGGCTCAGCTTTCCTTTCTTACCATGACGGACTAGATTCTTGTGAGGGGTTACCTTTAAAAATACCCGGGCACCAACTCTAAACTCCAATCCTCCTTCGATGGTCTGCGTAACTCTTTTGTCGACTTTGAGCAGTCTGTAAACGCTGCTTTATCAGTTTGACCTTATCCATGAATTTTTCAATCCAAGGTATACTAGCAACTGGGAGAATCTTTTTCTCTCACACTGCTTCCCAAAAGAGGGGTGTCCGACATTTTCTACCATAGAGTATTTTATATGGGGCCATACCAATGGATGACTGATAACTATTGTTAAAGAGAATTCTACCAAAGGTAAGTGAGCGTCCCAACTTCCCCCAAAATCCATAACATAGCTTCGGAGCATGTCCTCCAAGGTTTGAATTGTTCTCTCGGGCTGCCCGTCTGTTTGTGGATGGGCACTTGTACTAAAGTTCAATTTGGTTCCCAATGTTGCTTGCAGTTGCCTCCAGAAAATGGAAGTGAATCTTGGGTCCTTATCGGACACAATAGTTATCGGCACCCCATGCAATCTTACAATTTCCCGAGTGTATAGGACCGTCAGTTTTTCCAAGGAGTATTTAACGTTGATTGGTAAAAAGTGAGCTGATTTGGTCAACCTATCAACCACCACCCATATTGCATCAAAATGTTTTGGTGTTTGGGGTAGTCCTGTTACAAAGTACATCGTGATGTGATCCCATTTCCATTTGGGAATCTCCAATGGTTGTAATAACCCCGATGATTTCTAATGCTCGGCTTTGACTTGCTGGCACACCAAGCAACGCACAGCGTATCTTGCTATGTCCCTCCTCATGTTATCCCAGCAGTACTACTGTTTCAAGTCTCGGTACATTTTGGTCCCTCCTGGGTGCACCGTATACTTAGATCAGTGAGCTTCATCCAACACTCTTTGTGTGATCTCTGAATTTCAGGGTAGGTAAAACCTACCTCTACGGGTCAGCACTCCGTCTCTGTCCACTTCAAAGTCTGGTAACTTCCCTTCAGTGGCAAGCTTTCTCTTCTATTGATTCATCTGATTCTTGAGCCTTCTTAATTTCTGTGGGTAAAATAGATTGTACCCTTAGATTGAAGAACATAAGTCGATCAGGTTCAGCCTCGCATTCCCAACTCTCTGCCTGTGATAACATCTCCATTTCCTTTATCCAGATGTGCGCCAAATTCACCTTTCAACTCAGTGCATCTGCCACCACATTTACCTTGCCAGGATGATAATTGATCACACAGTCATAACCCCCCAAAAAATCCATCCACCGACGTTGGCGTATATTCAAGTCTTTTTGGGAAAATAGGTATTTCAGGTTCTCGTGATCCGACATTACTTCAAAAGTGACTCCATTTAAGTAATGTCGCCATTTCTTTAAAGAAAACACCACTGCAGCTAATTCTAGGTCATGGGTGGGGTAATTTTTTCCATAAGGTTTCAACTTCCAAGAAGCATAAGCAATTACGTGACCCTGTTGCATCAATACACATCCTAGACCATCTTCTGAAGCATCAATATACTAAATGGATCCATCATTTCCCTCGGGTAGAGCAAGAACTGGGGTAGTGGTCAAACGTTTCTTCAATTCTTGGAAACTGGATTCAGTCTTATCATTCCATTCATACTTAACTCCCTTCTGAGTTAAAGGTAACAAAGGGGATGCTAGTTTTGAGAAGTTTTTAACAAAACACCTATAGTACCCAGCTAGTCCAAGAAAACTTCGAACTTTCGTACTATTGGTTGGCACCCTCCAATTTAAAATTGTCTCGACTTTAGAGAGATCCACTAATATCCCTTTCTTACTAATCATGTGCCCCCAAAAAGTTCACTTGGCTTAGCAAGAATTCACATTTGCTAAATTTGGTGTACGACCTGTGTTTCTTAAGCAGTTGCAATACCTTCCTTAGATGACTTTTATAATCCTGATGGGATTTGGAATAGACCAGGATGTCATTGATGAAGATGGCAACAAACTCATCTAGGTATGGCCGAAATACTCGATGTATGAGATCTACGAATGCGGCTGGTGCATTGGTCACTCCAAATGGCATTACCATGAATATGTAATGACCATATCGAGTATTGAAAGTTATCTTGGGTATGTCCTCCCTCTTCACTCGCAACTAGTAGTGCCCTTGTAGTAAATCAAGCTTGGAAAATACGACTGCTCCTTGGAGTTGATCGAAAAACTCCTCAATAATGGGAAGAGGGTATTTATTCTTAATTGTCACATTGTTTAAGCCTCGATAATCGATACACATCCGAAGAGAGCCATCTTTCTTCTTAACAAACAACACTGGGGCTCCCCAGGGTGAGGTACTGGTTGAATGAATCCCCGAGTTAATAAATCTTTAAGTTGTAGTTTCAACTCTTGTAGTTCTAGCGGCGCCATACGATAAGGGGTTCTAGAAACATGTGCGATTCCTGGTACCAGATCATGTTAAACTCAGTCTCCCTTTCAGGAGGCAAACTTACAAGTTTCTCTGGAAATACCTCAGGGAAGTCTTGGACAACAATTATATCTTCTCCCTTTAACTGGTCTATTGGCTTATTCAAGACATAAGCTAATATTCCAGTTGCTCCTTTACAAATCATACATCGAGCCTTGACGCCAGCAACCAGTAATGAGGAGGATCTCTTTCTTCCTACATCCACCTCAATCGGAGGTTCTCCAGGTCGACACAACTTAACTTCCTTCGCATGACAATTTAACTGGGCATGATTCTTAGCAAGCCAATCCATCCCAAGTATTACTTCATATCCCTTTAAGGGTAGAGCAATTAGGTCTATAGGAAATTCCCCATGCCCCACATTTATCCCACAGTTTCTACATACACGTCCAGTTAGGATTTTAGCATCGTTTGTAGGAGTGCTAACTTCCAAAGTATAGGGTAAGTTCTCTATCTTACCTTCCATATTTTCAAGAAAGGAATAATTAGCCCAAAACATATATCATTCACAACTTATTCAGTTCTTCTAAAATATTTTATTTAGGTAAGTATGGGTTTTCCTTTACTTGTTTTGAAGACGCTCTGATACCACATCTGTAACACCCCCAAACCCACGACCTACCTGCTCAACGCAAGTATCGGGTCGGACCTGAGTGTGCAACCGAAAACTCAAGCAGTGATGAGCAGATAAAGTTTATGTGGAAGCAAATTTGGATAATTCAAAACCTAACTTACTATTACAGTGAAAGGATTAGTACAAGTGTTAAACAAAAGTTTCAACTAACCGTTACAAACCAAAGTTGTAGAGGATCCAGTAAGGATCAGCTCACGTTAATATAACTATTTAAAAATCTATCCAAAAGATTCTGATGGACCACCCGGGATCCTTTCTCAAAAGACGTAAAGGCACTAGTACACTTTTCTGTTATGGTTCCTCTGCACCTGAAAATGGGTGTTTAACTGGGGTGAGCCTCTTTCTTAGTGAGTTTCCATCGCCAGTATTTACCAAGTTGAGTTTTAGTGATCAAAGAAAAACAAATAGCCACATAAGTCCTAGCACACAGTAAAATGATACGGGTGGTTAATGTCGAGTTGCTGTCAAGTGCCTATATGGAAACTCTGACTAACATATAAGGCATAACCTTTTCAGTAGTGCCCAAAGGCTATCAGTCCATAATTCATTCTCCCCAATCACTCCCATTCAGATGTTCAATTACGAGCTCGTATCTGATCCAGATTGTTATGCTAGCATACCAGAAACTCCACGTGTAGCCGGTCTAATCAGACGGTCTGATCTATACCATTCCCCACCGACTTTGACCAAAATACAATCACATCGGGGACCCCAAAAAACACACAGTCAAGCAATCAGGTAGCACATGATTCATGTTTGACACGACAAGATAATATACAAGCCGATCAGCCACATAAAATATCATAGCAGTATATGATTCAATTTTGACACGGCAAGATAAAGTACAAGCTGGCCATCCACAGAAAAATATCAGAGCAGTTCATAAACTCAGTTTCACGATAATTGAGCACAGTATGATAAAATACACACTTAATTTGACAGTTAGTATATACTATCATTTTAAGTTTAACAGGCATATTCCTCTCTAATGGGGTTCGAGTACTCATGGTTCGAGTAAAGGGTTCAAGTAGATAGTTTTGAGTATAGGGTTCGAGTACATGGGTTTGAGTAGATGGGTTCGAGTACAAAGGGTTCGAGTGGTATTAGTTCAGTTGGTGAGGTTTGAGAGATAGTGGTTTAGTTGATGAGAATCGAGAGGTAAGGTTCGAGATGTACTGACACATTTTGTGAGGTTCGAGAGATAAAGGTTCCAGTGGTACTAGTTCGAGAGGAGGGTTTAAGAGGTACTGTTTTGTGAGGTACAGATTTGAGAGGTACTGGTTTGAGAGGTACATGTTCGAGAGGTAAAGGTTTCAGTGGTACTAGTTTGAGAGGTACAGACTTGAGAGGTACAGTTCGAGAGGTATGGTTCAAGAGATACAGTTTGAGAGGTACGGTTCGAGAGGTACAGTTCAGGAGGAGGGTTCGAGAGGCACAATTCGAGAGGAGGGTTTGAGAGGTGTACAGTTGGTGAGGTTTGAGAGGTATGGTTCGAGAGGTACAATTCGAGAGGACGGTTCAAGAGGTGTTTAGTTGGTGAGGTTTGAGAGAAGGGTTCGAGAGGTAAAGGTTTCAGTGGTACTAGTTTGAGAGGTATAGGTTCGAGAGGAGGGTTCGAGCGGTAAAGGTTTCAGTGGTACTAGTTCGAAAGGTACAAGTTCAAGAGAAGGGTTCGAGCGGTAAAGGTTTCAATGGTACTAGTTCGAGAGATACATGTTCGAAAGAAAGGTTCGAGTGGTAAAGGTTTCAGTGGTACTACTTTGAAAGGTACATGTTCGAGAGGAGGGTTGGAGCGGTAAAGGTTTCAGTGGTACTACTTTAAAAGGTACATGTTTGAGAGGTACAGGTTCAAGAGAAGGGTACGAGCGGTAAAGGCTTCAGTGAAAGGTTCGAGAGGTATTCTCTGGTTTGAGAGGTGAAGGTTTCCAGTGGAGGTTTGAGAGGTGAAGGTTTCCAGTGGGGGTTCGGGAGGTGAAGGTTTCAGTGGAGGGTTCAAGAGGTATTCTCTGGTTCGAGAGGTGAAGGTTTCAGTGGAGGGTTCAAGAGGTATTCTCTGGTTCGAGAGGTGAAGGTTCTAGTAGAGGTTCGAGAGGTGAAAGTTCAAGAGGTAAAGGTTTCAGTAGTACTCTTTGGTGGCACAATTTATTTATATATATACATATATATATACATATATGAAAATATATATAAACATTTTCGTTCAATTTGTGTTAAGGCGATGTAAACACTCACCTCAGTTAGACTTGGCTTGGGGTAACCTCTGTTTCTACGTTACCATCGCTCAATCGTTGTTCTTATTTTGGTAAGAAAATATTTTACGGATGTAAGTTTGGGGAGGCGGTAATTACAATTTATGCAATGTGGGAGACATAGGGTTCTGACACCCAACACCTAAAATTTTATCCATTTAACCCTCATTTGGATAAGTTTTTTTTGTCCACTTGCTCGAATTTCAGTTTGGATAAGTTTTCATGTCCATTTGCTTGAATTTCACTTTGAATCAATTTTAATGTCCACTTGCCCAAATTTCACCTTCTGGTGTTATTATTATTTTATTATTTTAATAACTGAAAATAGTCGAGGGGATTAGATAAGATATTGGAATTTTTGGTTAAATCTAGCTATTACATGCACACTGACTTCATTACGGTCGGGGTTTTCACACCTCAAGTCAACTAGCAGATATTTTCGCTAAAGTGCTTGGACTTCATCAGTTTCAGTTACTACTTCACAAGTAGGGAGTTTTGTACTTACACGCTCCAACTTGAGGAGGAGTATTAAGGATATTTTGTCAATATTCAGATTATAATCTTTTCCCACCAAATTTAGGTAAATATGCTTAGAATAGAATCCTTCTTTTCCATATAGGATTAGTTAGTTTCTTTTTCCTTATAGGATTAGTTAGTTTCCTTTTCTTTAACCAGTTGGCCTTTGGTTTTTGTGTTTTTAGTATATATAGGAGCCTTCTGTGATCAATATAATCACGCAATTATATTTTACAACAAAAAGGATGTGTCATCTTTGTTATCACCCATTCAACTTTATTTTGTGAATAAACACAACAATTGAGAAACCAAACCAATACGAGCAACTTTTGAATTATTAAAGAGAATATGTCAAGCAAAGAATATCAACTTACTAATGTCAAGGTGAGGATTCATACTTGCATACCTAGATGTTCTAGTCAAATTCTCGTTCTCTCCGTAGTGAAAAAATCAGCAATTGCAAAAAGAAAGATTAGTGAAAGATGGTCAATTTTTTTCTGAAGTAATGACAGATAATATAACTCAATCCCTTATATCCGGTTCATTATGGATACTCAAACAAAATTTTAGTTCAGTACTCTCTCTAAAATCAGTAAAACCAAACCAAGGAAAAACTAAATTTAAAGCTAACTCGTGAAAGTTCAAATCACACATCTATCAAGAAATGTGAATATTAGAGCAACTTCTTTATAGGGATTACCCAATGTTATGGGACCGTGTCGGTTCTCCTCACTGTGGCTTCCCAACCCGCATGTGATTGGTGAAGGTGAGATCGTGGCGGTTCTGGCTTCGGTGTCGGTGGTTTGTTGGTGGTGTTGCAGTGTTTCAGTGTTCTCGAGTGAGCGTCACTAGTTATTCAAATGGATGGATTCAATGAGTTTCATTAGATTCAAGGGTGTAGGATGTTTACATGTAATTTAGTTTCTTGAGTGTAATCTTTAAAAAAATCAAAGCTAACTTATACAAAAACCCAAACACAAATGACATAAAGCATGCAAAAATTCATCATATATTCCCATCACCTACCCAAATAAAGCACATAGATTTCTTTTTCCTGAGTGCAACATAACAGAAAAAACATAGATTATTAAAAAAAACACATAAGAAGAAGCAGGTGAAAAAGCAATAAGAATTGTATTCAAGAACACTCCTAAAACTATGGTTAAGATCAGATAAAATGGGTCAACGAAAATAAGATGAAAAATACCTAAAACTATACCTAAACCTAATTTTGGTTATCAAAGACTCAGAAAAGCATTCTTGCCATTAAATTTTTCCCAACTCGATTCAGGGTTTAGGGTTTAGAAATGGCTTGGGTCCTGTTAGAAATGGCGATGATTGTTATCTTCCTCCTGCATGTTATTCTATGTCTGAGTTAGAGAAGAAGTCGTATTGTGAGACCCTTAGTGGTGTGAAGGTGCCAGCATCTTATTCTTCGAACATAAGTTATGTGCTTCTCTTACTGATTTGAAGTTGGTTGGTTTAAAATTGCATGACTTTCACAACTTGATGCAAGAATTGAATTCCATCGCAATTCGTTCGTCTCTTCCATCCCATGTAAGACTATGCATAAAAAAACTGTGCCTTTTCTTCAAGTCGATGTGTTCGAAGACCACTTTTGTTTCCAAACATGATCATTTGTAGGCGATGATAGTTGAAGTTGTATGTCAGATGGATATGTACTCCCCCCCCCCCCCTCCTTATTTGATATTATAGTTCACCTGATAGTACACTTAGTGAGGGAGATCAAACTCCGTGGTCCTGTATTTCTGAGGTGGATGTACCCCTTTGAGAGGTACATGACAAATTTTAAGCACTTTGTCAAGAACCGTTATAGGCCCGATGCAAGTATTTTGCATGTTACGTTACAAAGGAAGTTATTGAATTTCACACAGATTACATAAAGGAAGTTGATTCCATGGGCATTCCAAAATTGAGGCACGAAGGGCTATTAAACAGACATGGTGTCAGGCAGGGGAAGCTGTTAAACCCTAGTTCTGATGATTTGTGTGCAGCCCACCTTTGTGTTCTTCGCAACCACAAGGATGTCGTCCCATACAACGATATCCACATGGAGGCCATTAGGGTGATGCATCCCAAATTCAATGAAGCTCGTATTTTGCAAAAACACACTAGTACTTTTGTGTCATGGCTACGGGATCATGTAAAAAGAGGTAATCATCCCCCTACTGTTAAATGGTTGGCACGCAGACCATCCGGCACAGTTTTGTCACATGGATCATTTGACATAAATGGATTTACATTTGGGACAAAATCTATGGATGAAAAGAGTGTCTCATAAAATAGTGGTGTTACTCTCTTATCTGAGGCATTACATGTTGCGAGTGGTAGCGACGACAATCCCATGTACGCTCAAAGTAGCTATTTTGGAACCATTATTGAATTTTGGGAACTTAATTATGTGACAATACGAGTTCAAGTTTTTAAATGTCAATGGGTAGATGTGAACAACATGCTATGGATTGAGGATTTGGGTTTCACACTTGTAGATCGTAGTCGAATAGGTTGGAAGGATGACCTCTTCATTTTGGCCTCACAAGCTCACCAAGTGTTTTATACCAAAGATCCCGTAGACCCTCGTTGGGAGATTGTGGTTGAAGGGAAGAGAGCTTTTGTTGAGGAGTACGAATGTGAATAATTCACTGGTCATGGTCGACATACTCAAACTGCATTGGACAAAATCGACATTTTGCTTGAGGAAGATGATTTGAGTGTGCGTGGATGTCTTGGATGTAGCTGCCATGATGAAGGAATCTGGGTTGATGGGCGAGGGAAGGTCACAAATAGAAGGCGAAAGCGCAAAAAACCAATGAAGAAAAAAAAGAATTAGGTACTATTTCCTTTCATTTTGTTTAACTAGTTTTTTTCCTTATTTTGGGAACTGAAGGAATGACATTCTTCCGAATGGGGAATTATCTCTACCGGTACGGTATTTTTTGAACTTTGATCAACCATTTGTTTCTTTGTACTGTAATGCAATTCTAAATTTGGACTGGGATCATAAAGATTGCAAAAATATTTGGAGGTGGAGCATAATGTATGATAGATTGTTAAGAAGTAGATCATACATAACAAGAGTTGAAAACAAATTATCCAAACTAGTGGACATCATTAAACTAAGATTCACATAGTCCTAATATGATTAACTTGAAAACATAAGATTCACATAGAATTTGGCCGCCTAAGCCCTGATTGTCGCTCATATGCATGTTGATTGCGCTCTAACTTCCAAATGTGCTTCATTAGGCCTGAAATTTCCCCACGTACCCATCAGTAGGAAGCTCTAACACCTTTCATGAAACTAGAGTCCGATTCCTCGACATTATCTTCTACATTGCAAAAAACAATTGAAACATTAGTGCTTGAAAACATTCCTTCTTTAACTAATAAAATATGAAATTGAAATATCGACAAACCTTCTTCGATTCTAGGCCTCTTGTTGCCTCATCCGGAGTGTCCGGCTTATTAGCCCACTTGTGGTTAACAAAAATCCAATTTTTCTTCGTGAAATAAACCTTGTCAAATCACTTGCATTTTTTTCCTCACCATGGAATGTAAAATCCTTGTACCCCCATTCACAATTAGTGAGATTATGTTCCCATATGGGAGAGTTTTTATAGCCCTCTTCGACATCCCAATGTAGAGCATATGCCTAAATATCGCAGCTCCTACATTGATCCTCTGACCCTCCATTATATAGAAAATATCATGAGGGATGCCATAATAGGTGTGGTGATGTGGCCAGAGGTTGGTACAATAGCCCTGTCAATTATTTAGTACACTGGGCTGGTCTATGATGAGGGTCTTTAGGCTAAAACTATTGGGGTTCCCTATGTTGGCTGGATTACGTTAAAAGTGTAACACCCCCAAACCCATGATCTACCTGTTCAGCACAAGTATCGAGTCAGATGTGTGCGTGCTACCGAGAATTCTAGCAGTAATGAGCAAATAATATTTATGCGGAAGCAAATTTGAATAATTCGAAACCTAACTTACTTTTACAGTGAAAGGATTAGTACAAGTGTTAAACAAAAGTTTCAACTAACATTTACAAACCAAAGTTCTAAAGGATCCGGTAAGGATCAGTTCACGTTAATATAACTATTTAAAAATCTATCCAAAAGATTCTGATAGACCACCTAGGATCCTTTCTCAAAAGAAGTAAAGGCACTCGTACACTTTTCTCTTACGGTTCTTCTGCACCTGAAAATGGGTGTTTAACTAGGGTAAGCTTCTTATTTAGTAAGGTTCCATCGCCAGTATTTACCCAGTTGATTTTTAGTGATCACAGAAAAACAAATAGCCATATAAGTTCCAGCACACAGTAAAAGGATACGGGTGGTTAGTGTCGAGTTGCTGTCAAGTGCCTATATGGAAACTTTGAATAACATACAAGGCATAACCTTTTTAGTACTGCCCAAAGGCTATCGGTTCATAATTCATTCTCCCCAATTACTCACATTCAGATGTTCAATTATGAGCTCGTATCTGATCCAGATGGTTATGCTAGCATACCAGAAACTCCACGTGTATCCGGTTAAATCAGACGGTCCGGACTATACCGTTCCTCGCCAACTTCGACCAAATTACAATCACGTCGGGGACCCCAAAAAACACACAGTTAAGCAATCGGGTAGCACATGATTCAAGTTGACATGACATGATAAAGTACAAGCCAGTCATCCACAGAAAAATATCATAGCAGTTCATAAACTCGGTTTCACGATAAGTGAGCACAGTATGATAAAATACACACTTAATTTAACGGTCAGTATATACTATCATTTTAAGTATAACAGGAACATCCCTTTCTAATGGGGTTTGAGTACTCATGGTTCGACTAAAGGGTTCAAGTAGAGAGTTTTGAGTATAAGGTTCTAGTATAGGGGTTCAAGTAGATGGGTTAGAGTACAGAGGTTTCGAGTGGTATTGGTTCAGTTGGTGAGGTTCAAGAGATACTGGTTCAGTTGATGAGAGTCGAAAGGTAAGGTTCGAGAGGTACTGGTTTGAGAGGTACTGACACAGTTGGTGAGGTTCGAGAGATAAAGGTTCCAGTGATACTAGTTCGAGATGAGGGTTCGAGAGGTACTGTTTCGTGAGATACAGATTTGAGAGGTACAGGTTCGAGAGGAGGGTTTGAGCGGTAAAGGTTTCAGTGGTACTAGTTCGAAATGTACAGGTTCGAGAGAAGGGTTTGAGCGGTAAAGGTTTCAGTGGTACTAGTTCGAGGGGTACAGGTTCGAGTGGTAAAGGTTTCAGTGGAAGGTTCGAGAGGTATTATCTGGATCGAGAGGTGAAGGTTCTCGTGGAGGTTCGAGAGATGATGGTTTCAGTGGAGGGTTCGAGAGATATTCTCTGGTTCGAGAGGTGAAGGTTTCCAGTGGTCGTTCGAGAGGTGAATGTTTCAATGGAGGATTCGAGAGGTATTCTCTGGTTCAAGAGGTATTCTCATGTTCGAGAGGTGAAAGTTCCAGTGGAGGTTCGAGAGGTGAAGGTTTCAGTGAAGGGTTTGAGAGGTATTCTCTGGTTCGAGAGGTGAAGGTTTCAGTGGAGGGTTTGAGAGGTATCCTCTGGTTTGAGAGGTGAAGGTTTCCAGTGGAGGTTCGAGAGGTGAAGGTTTCAGTGGAGGGTTTGAGAGGTATCCTCTGGTTCGAGAGGTGAAGGTTCCAGTGAAGGTTCGAGAGGTGAAGGTTTCAGTGGAGGTTCGAGAGGTGAGTTTGAGAGGTAAAGGTTTCAGTAGCACTCTCTGGTGGCACAATATATATAGATATATATATATACACATAAAAATATATATAATCCTTTTCGTTCAATTTATGTTAAGGCGATGTAAACACCACCTCAGTTAGACTTGGCTTGGGGCAACCTCCATTTCTACGTTACCACCGCTCAATTGTTGTTCTTATTTTGGTAAGAAAATATTTTAAGGCTGTAAGTTTGGGGAGGCGGTAATTGCTATTTATGCCAGATGGGAGACATAGGGTTCTGACACCTAACACCTAAAATTTTATCCATTTAACCCTCATTTGGATAAAACAAATTTATGTCCACTTGCCTGAATTTCACTTTGGGTAAGTTTTCATGTCCACTTGCCCGAATTTCACTTTGAATAAATTTTCATGTCCACTTGCTCGAATTTCACCTTTCGGTATTATTATTATTATTATTACTATTATTATTTTAATAACTGAAAATAGTTGAGGGGATTAGATAAGAGAATGGAATTTTTGGTTAAAATCTAGCTATTACATGCACACTGACTTCATTACGGTCTGGATTTTCATAGAAAGTATCTGACGCTACATGCAATCGGGTCAATATGGGGATACTCACTTTCAAAAGACCAACTATCCCTATAGTATATATCATGTAAGGGGCCATCTATTTTTTTGAGGAAAAACATCTTCGGGTCCTTTATACATACAATCCAAATGTTTGTTAATAATCCATGGGCTTGAATTTGTGTCAAATCCACTAACCCTAGTCCTAAAACCACCCCCACCAACCTCATATAAGTTGTTGTAAAATTGGCATACTTCATCAAAATGTGAAGGTTCATTCAAGGTTAATAACTTTAGAACATGTTAATGCTCAAATTTTTGAAGGGGATCATGTAAACCGATACTTAGATAAACATTCAAATCCAATAAGTAACAATCCAACAATCTCTCACTCTCATGCAGTTCATTGTACCTAGATTGAGCAAGAAGGGAAACAAACCTTGCCCTCTCGTAGTCTTTTTCTCTCCCACACCTTGAATTTGTTGATTTCGAACTTCCTTGACCACCCTGTGCACCTTGCTTTGACTTGACATGCTAATGTGGTTGATTTGTGGGTGCAATTGAGGTTGATTTTTTAAATGAAGGCAGATGATTCCGGCGCCGTAACTCCCACTTCCGAAATTAGGGTTGGGAATTTTGGGGTTTTGAGATTTTGTCAGTTAATTTTTTTATACTGAAAGTATGTTCCGACTGAGGAACATGTTTGTGACTGATTTTTCAAAGAGCTGAAACATCTTCCGATACCAGAACTATTTTTTCACTAAAGTGAGTTTTACACATCAAATTCGCCAATGCTTGTCCAGAAAATAACCCTGATTTCGGAACTCACAGTTCCGATTGAGGAACTGAGTGGGATAGATGATCACATCTGTGCTAAAAAATAGAAAAATCATTAATATTTTTGCAATATTCCCACGACTTCCTCTGTCGAAAGTTTGTTGGTGCAAATGATTTTTTTTACCCGACAAGGTTCCTCAGTCGAAACAGTAAAAATGTCACCACTGCGTTTACCAAATAGTTTGAAAGTAGAACAAGGTCCCGAGTTTGGAACATAACCTGATGGGCTTCATATGAAAAGCATTAAAATCATTTTTAAAGGGGGATAATTCATGCCCAACATAGGGCGCGAGTTCTCTCCTTTTCGTCTCCAAAAAAAATACCAAAACCCTCCCTCTTCACAAATCCATCTCAAATCTTCACCCAATCCCATCTTAAATTTCCATCTACACCAAATCCTAGTGTTACAAGTCTTGGGGGATCATCAATCCAAGATGAAGATGGAAAAAGAGTTTTGGGTCTAGGTTTTGTAAGGCGAAAAATCTCTATTTGAGGTATTCATGTCACATAGAATATGGGATTGAGTTTTTGGGTCTAGGTTTGTACCAAGGCACAAACCTTTGAAGTTCTATTTCTCAGTGATTTGTATGTCTTTTTCTCAAATGGTTGAATGAGTAAAATTTAGTTTCTTCCTTGTTCATGCCATCATAATGTTTTAATGCTTTAGTTAATTTAAGTTCTTTTAGATTGAGTTATTATTTTCTTACCCTCCGATTAGTTGAGATACTATCCTTGTTGCTAGGTTTGAAATTTTCAAAAAAAGAGAGGAGAGGTTACAGTTGGAGTGTAAGGTAACCCTAATTTTTGTTGACAATAGTGGTTTTTATGAAATACTTTTATGATATTGAAATGGTAATTATTTGTATTGACTTTGAAATTTATGTTCCATTAGAGACCCTTTGAAATTAACGGCCCGGACATGGGCGATTTGAAGAAGAGGGTAATGAATACGTTATCCAAGAATCTCTCTTTCTACTGTAAGTGCTTGCTTAGTTTTATTTGTTCACTATATAATTAAGCAAAATAGAAACATATTGAGGCGTAATCTACATTTTTTTTTATGGAAGGTACATGTAATACTTTTCCAATCATAGGGGAAAAAGATGGGTGAGCTATTTGTATCCATTGGTAACTCAAGGAGCACAATGTACAGACCAAGACCGGATCAAATACATACGCAAATGCTTAAGCCGGGGGGATATAAAGTTCTACATTGCACCATACATAGAGAGGTGATGTTTTCAATTTTACATTTATTAAATTTGTCGTTAGTAAAAACTCCATTCCAATGTAGGGGTCATTAGTCTTTCAAATTGATTCTCCCGAAAGGATGTACGGTTGGATTACCATGACATTGAAAAAGTTTAACTATAACTTCATAGGTATGTCAATTATTTATAATTACCAATAAAGTTCTTATATGCGACCAATGTTCTTATATTGTTATGTCAACAGATTTTTCCAAAGGAACAAATGCTGTATTCACAAGATGACATCAATGTGGCAAGAAATTGTGTGGCGAGACCTCCTCGGAGTATGTTCAATTGCAAACTAATGGAAGACCTAAGGTGGTGGTATAACAAATATCTCATCACTAGTGACATGTAATTTCGGAAGAAAAATTTCTTGTTTTCTATTCCAATCTATAGAAAGTTTCTTGATTAGCTATGTATATAGATTCTGGTCAAACTACAATCATTTAGTGTAGTATTACGTTGGTTAATATAGTTAGACGTTGTGAGTGGAATAGAGTTTAGTTGAATTCCATTCTGTTGGTATGCCTTGAATACTGTAATAGCTGCTTCTGCGACCCTGCCTGGGGGTCCCGGGGGCGACTCGCTGCCCGGTCAGCGAGTCGGGGGGTCCAGGGGGGTGGAGCGCACCCTGGCCTGGGGGTCCGGGGGGGCGGAGTCTCCCCCGGTCCGACGGTATAGCTTGTCTCTTTATTGGACTGCTGTTGATTTGGGCCGAATTGTGTTTTTGGCCCAGTTTGTTAGGGTTTAGTGGAGACAGCATATAAAGTGTTTCTCTTCTCTCTGTAAACCAACTCTAATTCTGTTCCGCACAAAATTAATGAATTCGTCTCCCGTGGATGTAGCCAAATTGGTGAACCACGTAAATCTTGTGTCTTGTTATTTTCGTTCATATTTTCTGTTCTTTCTCCATTCCGCACAACACATTCCTATGTATATATAAGTGCTAGTTTAGAGGTATATATACAATTTTGAAACATTGCACAATCTTAGACACATTTATTGCAAGAGGAATTTGTGATTTGCGACAAATTTTGGTCAGCTATAAATTTTTTACAGTTTTTACCATTGCTCCTGACTGCCCTTCCGATGTCAGAAGTGATTCACCATCATTTTGTGAAAAAATTGTAAGAGACGAATATTCGTTCCTCAATCGGAACCACACGTGAGATTCCCAGTTCCTCAATCGGAAGTAAACAATACATTGCGACTTTATTCTAGGTTCAAACATCAAGTTGGCTCCGGATTTGACACACGAATTAGGAACACAAATAACACCTCCAATGCAAGTCCAGGTGCCTCAATGGACTAAATTTCTACCTCGCAACCGAGGATGCTGGTTATGTTCCGAGTTTGGAACTCATTTAAAGGCGGTTCGTTCTCCTCGCCAAAGACAGCACATAACCGCCTTTAATCATCCCATTTAAAGGCGGTTCTAGGAACTGTCTTTGAACGTTGACGATCAAAGTAGGGGTCAGATAAGTCACCTCCAAAGTGACTTCTCTGGTCCGAAATAACTGCCTTAATCACCCCACCCTCCACTAGTGGCCACTATTTTACACTTGCATGCCATTTTATGTTGTTTTCATGTGTATCTTGCTCCTCTTGTTGAGTATTTGTTGATGTTATTTGACAAGGGGATGTGAACATATGACGGGAGTGTTGAAGATTATTTTACATTGAAAGCGATGTTATTTTGTACTATCAATGATTTTCCCACTTACGGGAACTTGTCTGTTTACTCAGTGAAAGGCCACTTTGCATGCCCTATGTTTGAGATGGACACTGATCACTATCATTTAAAGCATGGTTGTAATACTGTACATCAAGGTCATCGTAGGTTTCTCTCGGCGGATCATCCATGGCGTTTGGCAAAAAAATGATTCAATGGGGAAGTGGAGGCTAGAGAAGCTCCGGTTGTACGAACAAGCACGCATATATGAGTTAGTGAAAAATTTTCCTGATGACTTTGGAAAGAAGAAGCGTAAAGTGCCCGTGGATGAGAGTTGGAAAAAATGCTCCATTTTCTTCAGATTGCCTTATTGGGAGCATTTGGATGTTAGAGATTGTCTAGATGTTATGCATATTGAGAAAAATGTATGTGATTCTTTGGTTGGGACCTTGTTGAATACCCCGGGGAAAACGAAGAACGGACTTAAGGCTAGGTTAGATTTAGTCGAGATGGGAATTAAGAAGAACCTTTGCCCTGTGAATTTCGGTGACAATTGTTTCTTGCTCCTTGCTTGCTATTCTATGTCTCAAATGGAGAAAAAATCATTTTGTGAGACCTTAAAAGGTGTTAAGGTCCCAACCGCTTATTCTTCAAACATCAGTAATTGTGTGTCTGTTGAGGACTTGAAGCTCGTGGGATTGAAGTCTCATGATTGTTAAAATCTAATGCGGGAATTGAACGTCATTGCAATTCAATCGTCATTGCCATCCCATGTAAGAATATGCATTACAAAGCTTTGTTTGTTTTCCAAGTCCATTTGTAACTTATAACACGTATTAGACTTGACATTTCTAACTTATAACACAAAGTTCTCTAACCCGAACAAATTTGGGCCTTCAGGTGTATTCTGAAGAGTCTAAATTGACTGTAGTCTATTGATCTACTCTTTAACCTAAGAGGGTTTCGCCAAAAGTATGTTGTCTAAACGATTTTTGACTTGGATTTCTCTTTATCAAACTCTTTGGAAAGTAGATCAGAAGTCGCATGAATTTTCCGTTTAAAAGAGTCGTCGGGAAATCATAGTTGGCAGTGACTTCTTAATCAAATGCACTAAACAAAATACCCATTTTGAGCTTGTCTTCATTACTGAACTAAATTACAGTTAAACATAAACTGAAGCGTAAGTAAACGGACCAAAGTACCCAATGACCTTAGCCTCTAAGCTTTGAATTAAGGGAGAGGATTTGTCAAGAAGCAAAGGGCAGAAGGGTAAAATCAAATGAGATTAATAAAGTTAGCTGTGATTCAGGTGTGGGTTAATGAAGAAACGGCAACAGATCTGGGGAAGCATTGGAACAAGCTGGACAACTGCAGTTGAAGAAGAAGGAGCTGGAGGTTGAAGACAGTGTTGCGGTTAGTAGCTGTCTAGCTGATCAGTTCATCAGTGGTTTAAATAGCAAGTTAGAAGAACAAATAGGATCATCTTGAATGTGTTCATTTTCTCAGCTTAATTTCTGCAAATTACTGATCGAGACATATTCATTTTTCTCAGTTCTTTTACGTCATATCCGGAAGTGCAGATTGGCGAATATGTCTCGGCAATCAACAACCTCGGCTTTTCACAGGTCCAAGACCCTGGACAATAAATATGTACGCTTTTGCTCAGTTCTTACTATGATCAGTGCTAAAGGCATTTGATTTGTTGATTTCATATGCCCTAGTTTCTGAATTTCGGTTTCTTTGGCTGAATTATTTTGTGTTTTTGGTGCTGTTTACATTTATGATGATGGATGAAGATGCTTGGTGATGAGATTGGGGAAGGAGAATATGGGCGAGTGTACAAGGGTTTGGATTTGGAAAATGGTGATTATGTTGCAATTACGGAAGTCTCTTTGGAGAACATTTCACCAGAGGACCTCAACATCATCATGGTATATTTTGTATTTCACATACACTTTTTTTTTGTATCTTTTGCTGTGCTATTTATGGATTATTCCACATACTGATTCTTTTCTTCTGTTGTTTGGATGACTAATGTTTCCAGCAAGAGATTGACTTGCTTAAGGTGAAGTTCAGATCCTAAGATTTATATTCGCCCACGTTCAGATCCTAAGATTTATATTCGTAAAGTTCAGATCCTAAGATTTATATTCGTAAAGTTCAGATCCTATAGGTTCTGTCGTCGTCCCTTGCATGTTTCAGAATTACTTATTTGGAGGGTCATCTTTAGGGGCTTCAAAAATGCAAATATATTTCATCGGATTTTCCTGTTATTGCTGCTGTTGAATTTCAAGGTATCCTGGGCTTCCATCTTAAAACCAATTGGTACTAAGTGGAGGTGACCCAAGACCTTATATATTAGTTATTATCCTTGTAAGAAACCGACGCGAGATATATCTTTCAACAGCTGTCATGTTTTAATTTATGCATCTTCAACATCTCTCGCTGTTGCCTCAGCAGAATTTATCATTTACTTTATGTAATCTTGCAGAATTTGAACCACAAGAATATTGTGAAATGTTTGGGATCCTTGAAGACAGAGTCCCATCTTCACATTATACTCGAGTGAGTTTGCTTAAAGAATCTTTCCATTCCTTTCTACTTCATATATCTTTTATTGCTGTTTTAATTTGTTCAAACAATTTCTAGCCTTTTCGAACTTGTTTTTGCCTTCCAAGGTATGTGGAGAATGGTACACTTGCCGACATAATAAAGCCCAACAAATTCGGGCCATTTCCAGAGTCATTGGTTGCTGTTTACATTTTTCAGGTTTGACATCAGTTCTGTACTCAGTGCTTTCTGTTTTGATGGTGACATTTTATTTGAGTTGGTTTTTCTTCTGAAACTGAAACCAGGTCTTGGAAGGATTAGTGTATCTACATCAACAGGGTGTTATTCATCGTGATATCAAGAGTACCAATATTTTGGTAACTAAAGAGGTGCCTTCAATGTGGTTTATTTTGATATTATTTTGCATTTCATCTACCTCTTTAGTTTGGTTTTCATGTTTTTTTCTGATGTAGCCTCTGGATCCATCTTGTGCTTCAGTTTTGATAGATGTTCGGGGATTTGTGTTTCTTACTATTAATATTTCTTGATCAAATTTGTATCTAACTCTTTTGCTCTCAGGGTCTTGTGAAACTTGCAGATTTTAGCATTGCAACTAAATTGACGGAGGTAAAAGTTAACACACATACAGTTGTTGGGACTCCCTACTGGATGGCCCCTGAGGTACTTATCAGCTTAGCCCTGTTTGTAATTTCAGCCTAGTACACTTCTTCTTCTTAACGTATGGTGTAATAATGCATAATGCATGAACAACCCCTTTTCTCATATGTACTGTATGTGAAAAAAGGAAGCTCAACTTTACATCCTTCGAAATGGAAAATTTAAGTAATTAGCTGAAAGATTATTGTATTCTGTATATCCTTGCTACATTTTGTTAGTAAGGGCTGAACTTTTGCATGATTGTATAGTATTCTTGATTCTCGACAAAAACTGAAATGACTGGAGTTTGTGCTGCATTTCAAATGACTGGAGTGCATAAATTGGGCTGCATTTCAAACTGTTCACTCCATATATATGTTTCAGGTGATAGAAATGACTGGAGTTTGTGCTGCATCAGACATATGGAGCGTTGGTTGTACTGTCATTGAGCTACTTACTTGTGTACCCCCATACTACGAGCTCCAGCCAATGCCTGCTCTCTCTCGGATTGTGCAGGTTCTTTTTTCTTGTTAAACACTTGAAATTATATTTTATTTAACAAGCATTAATCAATGCTATGATTTAGTGGAACAGTTATAGTGGTTCATGGCTATTCCTTTGTTGATTTGCCAGTGCTTTTGCTAACATAATTAGTAAGGTTTGTAAATTTTGCTCTGAAAATGTCAAGTTGCTGATCGCTGTCATTTGGTTTCTCCCCTTTTCAGGATCCTCATCCTCCTATACCAGATAGTTTATCTCCCGCAATTACTGATTTTCTACGTCAATGCTTTAAGAAGGTCAGATGTACAGACATTGCATTTGCTATTTATCCTCCATATTCTTCATGTTTATGTCAATATCAGTTTTCTTGCTGTTGTGGTAGAAAGTCCTCCGCCAACCTGACTCTAGCAGTTCTATAATTTCCGCCCCTGAAAATTGTTCTTTCACTTAACCCTCTCAGGAATAAACATGTTAAATCCATTATGATAGAATTGACCAACTAAGTCTGAGAGCTTAAAAAATGTCTGAGAGTTATATGAAACTTAGCTGGCCAGAGGTACAGATGAAGGAGTTGAAGGGCCTCTAAGATCTTTTGCCCTAATAGTTAATTTTTTCTCTTTGATGCAATTTGATCAGCGGTTCCTTTGTAAGGTCCTAAGTTAATGCAAGTTCCTATGAATTTAAAGTCGTTACATATACTTAGAATTTTTGGTTAATCAAATGAAAAAAAAAACAAAACAAATGCAGATATGAAAGAGGAATCATAAATCAATTTAAAACTTGTAAGTTGTACCATTGACAATAACTATATGTTTCAGGATGCCGGACAAAGGCCTGATGCCAAGTCATTACTATCTCATCCTTGGATTCAGAACTCAAGGCTTCCCTCTGTCACAGTTGAACATTGAGGTAGGTTATGGATACAGTCTGCTCGTATGTTAATTACACATAGTTTTGGCAAAACTAGCTGTACTAACTCCAAGCTTTTAATTATAATAATTTACCATAGCTGTAAAAAGTTACGGAAACACTCATGGTTACTCATGGTTGTTCCTTGAAGCTCTGTTATAAAAAAGAAGAAGAAGAAGAAGCTCTGTTATTTTTGCTCTAGAAGATAGCTAGTTGCAACTTATACTTTGGAACAAGTCTTAAAGTCTCCTTATGACCTTTAAGTCCAAGGTAGTTTGACTGAAATAGATTGTGGAATAGATTGGAGCAAATGTTATTAAAAGGATGGTTTCTCCTTAACTTGTTGGAATAAATATATACATACCTCAAAAGCATATTTTTGCTATTCTAAAAGTTTATGATTATTATTGTATGTATCTTTTTTCTTTTCTTTTTTCTGACAACCACACTTATATATTAAAAACCATAAGAAGCATTACAAAGAGACCTACCCAAGTTATTAGCTACATTATACTCATTACTAAGTAAAGTACGATTAGATTTAGTACGTCGAAAAGATGATAAGAGGGAAGTAACTTGTAACAAGCGATCTACAACTCCCCTAATTTTCTAAAGGGGCAGATTCTGGCTTGTTTAGTGATGCTGCAAGGACTGACGAATCTGTGTAAACCAGCAGGTTGGAGTAATTTCATCTCATTGAAGCCTAAATTTCCCGTGAGCATGCTTCTACTTCAGTTTGTAAGGGTGAAATAGCCACAAAGAAGTCTGATCCCTTTTGAGATTGAGGATGTTGAGAATCTGTGTTGACCTGGATTGTTGATACGAGGCATCGAAGGATATTATACATGTGTTGATTCGTAATGGCTGATTATATAAATTCATATTGTCATTCCCTTGTGATCTTCCCTGCTACTGTCTTGATATATTGTGAACCTGATCATCCAGCTCATCAGAGTCATTATACCAAGACAATTTGATTTAGAATAGTAAAGGAGCTCTTAGCCTCCAGCCAACAATGAATGAGATCTTTTGACCGATCGTTCATTGCTTTAGCATTTCTTTACTTCCAGATTTCCCACAAAATACAGATTGGGAGTCTAACTGCATCCTCATCCGGAGCTTGCTTCATCCATGATATAAACCATGAGTTAACGTCCTGAGTTAGAGAGATGTTAAAATCAAACACTAGAGAAGATGCTCTCCAAATTTGGTCTGATTTCCTCCATAATGAGATGATGAGCCTTCTTCATTGTATATGTATCATCCTTATTCGGCCTCCAAATAGGTTTATCTTTAATTGCTGAATCCGTTTGTGTACGTATGGCCAAGAAACTTGGAATTATATCTTGACAACAAATCTATCCCATAGAATAGGTTTCCATCCCCAAGAATTAGCACTTCTAGGAGATGCTAATAAAAAATCCTCGTTCTTGAGATACCTGTCCTTGTATATTCTGCCTAACAAGGAATTGGTATCTTTAATTATAGACCATGCATGCTTTCAAAATAGAGCTAAATTTATTCCTTCCATACATAGTAAACCTAGGCCTCCATCTTCTTTGATGTACATACTTTTGCCCAGGATTTCCAATGTACTTTGTTCTTGTTTGGTTCACCTCCCTAGATAAAGTCAGCTATCATTTTATCCAACTTATTAAGTATAGTTTTTGGAATCCTGAAAATTCCAAATGGATATATCGCCACTGAAGATGGAACATGTTTAGATAACGTGATTCTTCTTGGAAGAGTATGCTATTTTGTCTTCCAAGCAGAGAACCGTTCTTGAAATCTTGTAACCAGGTTTTGGAATATCCTTGTTTTTGTAGACTGGAAACATGTTTCCAGCCCCAGATATTTCCCTCCTAAGACTGTTCCACGAATGTTCAGAATAAACCTGGCATATTGCTCTCGACCCGGGCTTACGTTTGAACTGAACATGATTGAACACCTATCAAAATTCAGTCGTTGCCCTGATTATCTTGCAAAGAGATCTAGTGCTTCTGCAATTTCATCCCATGTTGAGGTATTGCACTCAAAAAATAGTATGCAATCTGCATATATAAGATGACTGATTTCCAATCCTCTTCTTGAAATCCTTGTCCCAAGTTTGTATTTGATCTGTATTCTATGTTCAATCCATGAAGATAAAAATTGTTGGCATAATACAAATAAATACGGTGATAGGGGACATCCTTGTCGAAGTCCTTTATCAGACATGTAGAATGTAGATTTGACTTCTTTGAGTATAACTCAACAGACACCGTGTTAACACAAGAGATTAGCAGATGAATTCAGAAATCCTGATTTCCTGAGAGCATTTTCCAAGAAACCCCAAGACACTCGATCATACGCCTTACTCATATCTAATTTAATAGCCATCTAACCTCTTGTGCCATAAATTTTCTTCTTCTTTATGAAGTTGATAACTTCATGAGCAAGCAGTACATTCTCAGATATGTATCTTCTTGGAATGAAGCCATTTTGTGAATCTGAAATAAGATGTCCAATATGCTTCTTCAGCCAATTGGCTGAAACTTTTGCAATCACCTTATATTTGCCATTGCATAAGGAAATTGGTATGTAAACTGCATTTGAAGGCACATTTTTCTTTGGATGTAACATGATTTGTGTTTTATTCCTCTGATGGGGTATAACACCTTGGTTCAGTATTCTTAAGATTGTAACAGTGAATTCCTGTCACACCGTGCTCCAATATATTTTATAAAATCCTGGAGGAATACCATCTTTACCTTGAGATTTCCATGATTCCATGCTTTTCAAAGCCTTCCTACAAAAGGCTGAGATAAATCCCCTGACATTGTTGTTAAGTGAGCAATCAAAAATTACTTCCCATAAACGTGTCTTGATCCATCTCTCCTGATATTGGAGGTGGGTACTATTCATGAGGTGTTGTGAATACTCTTTCAACATGCCGCACTATATGATCAAACACTACACCTTGTTCTGAAATCCAAGATCCTGAGTTATCATAAACTCCCTGAATGGAGCTAACATTTCTTCTTTTAGACGCTCATTTGTGATAAAAATTGGTTTTCTTATCCCCAAATTTCATCCATGAAACCTTTAACCATTGTTGCTAGTAATCCGATTGTTTTTTATGGAGATCTTTTAGCTTGAATAAGATATCCCGGATGAGAACTATGTTTTCATATATCCCGTAACCTTGTTATAGCTTTGCTAATTTTCTTTCCAGATTATTTTATGTTGTTCTCCATATTGTCATAAGAGTTATTACTTCGGTTGCGAAGATGCCTGAAGTGTGATTTGCAATTTAGAAGACATTAGTTCTTCATATCTTGGTCTGACTTGTATCAGCTTGTAAATTCTCCACCTTCCATGCTTTCTGCACTATCTGATCAGAAATAGAAGATTCAGCTCAGAAGGCTTCATATCTGAGTGTTTTCTTTGGAAAAACCTACTTTGGAAATAAGTCCAAGATTAAAGGACCATTATCTGATGTACTTATTGGCAGATTGAGAACTTTTGCTTCTGAAAAATTGGATCTCCATTGTTGATTAGCAAAAACTCTATCCAATCTCTCCACAATAGTATAAGAATGCTCTCTGTTGTTAGTCCAAGTGTACCAATTTCCTTCATTTGGGACTCAATGCAAACCAAGAGTTTCTTCAACTCATGTAAACCAGTCTTGACTTGAGGCACTAAATTTCACCATTTTTTAAATCTATGGGTGACCATAAACCAAAACTAAGCACCATTTAAAGTTATTGGCGCCAGAAATCAGCAAAAAGATAAAGTTTCTTGACTTAATTAAAACTAAAGCATCCAAAAAACTACTCCAAAATATTGCCAAACTCCCAAATCTTCCCACTCGACCCACAAATTCAACCCTATCATACACTGAACTATCCTTCCATGCTTCCAAGTGTTGCTGCTGTGACATGGTCTCCATCAAGAATAGTATGTCGGGTTTCTTCTGCTTCACTGGTTGGTTGACCTTCATCTTTGTAGAGGCCTTATTAGCCTCTAAAATTCTAAGTTAGGACTCTTATTGGTTTTTGGGGAGCTGTTTTGGTACAACTCCCTCCACACCTTTAATAAACATTGTCTCTATCATTGCTTCCTTCTAGTTCTTTGCTTCCACTTCCCTCTGCTTGTTTTTCCTCCAAGTTAATATTCTTCTGGGGCAACACTTTACCTGCAAAAATAATGTTCCTGCTTCCATCCCGCTTAGATCGAGTTGGTATTGTTGGTTGAAATTGCTTCTTCCCCATTTTTGACTTCCTGTTAACTAGGAGATGGAATATGTTAACCAGATGCCTGAATCTTTTCTTCAGGGAAAAGTTAACCCATTATCAGTGGCGGAACCAGGAAAAATTTTGAGGGTAGGCTGAAATTAGCCTGTACTTAAAAAAAGGGTGTTGCTATATCCCGCCCTGTATTTTACTATCCTCGCCCTAATACGTATAAATACACGTATTTTGAATTTAAAAGAAAAAGAAAAAGAATGGAAGAATGGTTATAAATACCCCCTCCCCCTCTTCTTTTTTCTCTCCCCCTTCTTCCTCTTTCTCTCCTTCTTCTTCTTCTTTCTCTCCTTCTTCTTCTTTCTCTCCATTTCTCTCCCCCTTCCCTCTCTCCATTTCTGCCGGAAACCCGCCGCCGCTGCCCGCCGCCGCCAGCCGCCGCCGGAAACCCGCCGGAAAACGTAAGTTTTGGAGGAATTTTTTTTTACTTTTCGTGCGAATTGTTGCCCGATCTATTCGAATTTTGTTGAACTTGTCGGAATTATTAGAATTGGGGTTTGTTACAATTTTGTTAAATGTAGAATGGATGTTGGGTTGGTGGTTAGATGTTGGGTTGGTGGTTAGATGTTGGGTTGGTGGTTAGTATAGGAGATTAAGATGTAGAATAATAATTTGGAGAAATCTCATATTAGGAATTTAATGAATTTTGGAATTAAAACGAAGAAATTGTGTTTTTTAGAAATTATTTAGTTTAACTTTGGACATAATATTTTAGAAATTGTATTTTTTAGAAATTGTGTTTTTTAGAAATTATTTAGTTATGTGACATAATAGAAATTATTTAGAAATTATTTTTTAGAAATTGTGTTGTTTGGAAATTATTTAGTTATGTGACATAATTGGAATTGAAACGAAGAAATTGTGTTTTTTAGAAATTACTTAGTTTAAATTTGGACATAATATTTTAGAAATTGTATTTTTTAGAAATTGTGTTTTTTAGAAATTATTTAGTTATGTGACATAATAGAAATTATTTAGAAATTATTTTTTAGAAATTTTGCTTTTTTGGAAATTATTTAGTTATGTGACATAATTGGAATTGAAACGAAGAAATTGTGTTTTGTAGAAATTATTTAGTTTAAATTTGGACATAATGACATAATTGGAATTAAAACGAAGAAATTATGTTTTTTAGTAATTATTTAGTTTAAATTTGGACATAATATTTTAGAAATTGTATTTTTTAGAAATTGTGTTTTTTAGAAATTATTTAGTTATGTGACATAATAGAAATTATTTAGAAATTATTTTTTAGAATTTGTGTTTTTTTGGAAATTATTTAGTTATGTGACATAATTGGAATTAAAACGAAGAAATTGTGTTTTGTAGAAATTATTTAGTTTAAATTTGGACATAATATTTTAGAAATAGTATTTTTTAGAAATTGGGTTATTTAGAAATTATTTAGTTATGTGACATAATTGGAATTAAAACGAAGAAATTGTGTTTTTTAGAAATTATGTAGTTTAAATTTGGACATAATATTTTAGAAATTGTATTTTTTAGAAACTGTATTTTTTAGAAATTATTTAGTTATGTGACATAATAGAAATTATTTAGAAATTATTCTTTAGAAATTGTGTTTTTTGGAAATTATTTAGTTATGTGACATAATAGAATATAGTTCTATTTAAATAAACTTTATTAATCCGATGTAAACAATTGTGTAGTAAACTATTACGATATGTTTTAACTATTGTTTCCTTGAATGTTAATAATAGTGTGATGTGGGAAAAAAATAAGATTATTTAGTAATGTAATCTCCAATTTGTAACTTAAAAAAATGTGTAGTTCGTTGTATGGGATTGTACGAGAATTAAATTTGCTGTTTGTGGAGGGGTTTTTTTATGTTATATCCACTTTTTCCTATGTATTATAGAATATGTAGTTTCCATTAGTAAATTGAAATGATGCACTGTTCGAAAATATTAGTTCACACGTTGTTGAAATGTATGTTAATTTATCTTATCATATCAGTTTGATTCACTTGTTATTATACTAATTACATATCTTGTGTCGTAGATGAGCACTGCTGGTCAACCTGACGGCCATGGTCGTTCCATACGACGAAGAGGTGTTAGTGCCTCGGCGAGACAGGCTAGAGGCCGCGTGGTCGAGGATGAACCGTCGCCTCGCCCGCAGGAGTGTGATGTAGGAGCGGAGCGGCCTTCTCCACCGAGCGTTCGTGCATTCGATCCCATGCCAACATGGGAAGGTCCGGAGATTAACATTCTCGCGTCTGGTGGAATCCGTCACGATAGTGATTGGCAGTTGAATTATGACCTGCCGGCAGATGGCCCCCTGATGGGCCAACCTGGGACGAGTGTGCCATTGGATGCCGGGATCGAACGTTATGCTGCAGTTGGAGCCAGGCACACCGTGAGGAATAGAGCTGGTCAATTCGCACAGTCTTCTGGTGGATCGTGCAATGCCGGTGAGACTAGCACCGGAAGGGCACCGAGGAATAGGAGGAAGCGACCCGCCGATGAGACGTGGCTAGTGCGGGGACCGATGGCTGGTGGCCCGCAGGATGACCTCGTCATACCAAGCTTCGGAGGACACGTCGCTGTTGACGTTTGGAATGGTATAGAGCGAGGTGTGCTGAGATGCCATGCTCGGTCGCCGCTATGCAAGCAGCTAGTCGCCACGCTCCCCGAACTGAGCGATGTTGCACAGGCCCGGATACATGCGACCGGGTTGGCCCACCTGCCTGCGATTATGTTCCAGTTCCTTGACATGGCACTGATATCCGCTTTTGTCGAGAGGTGGCAGCCGGACACGAACACGTTTCACATGCCTTTTGGGGAGATGACCATCCTGATGCATGACGTTGAGATGATTCTTGGCATTCCCATCGATGGTGGCGCTGTTGCGAGTACCATTTCGGCGGAGACTATTGAGGAAGGGTGCGCTGAACTGTTTGGGAAAGACGTGGAGTCCTTTGTCGCGGAAGACTGGAACGGGGGTAACATAGATGCCCAATCGTTGATGGCGAGGTGTGTAGCGGCGGGGCAGAGCGAGAACTTCCAATTTATGTGCTACATGCTGACCCTGTTTTCATCCACGCTTTTTGTGGATAAAACTGGAAATAAGGTTAGAGCCAACCTTCTACCCCTGCTTGATTCGCAGTTGTCGTGGGGCTCGGCGACGTTGGCCAGTTTGTATCTGCAGTTGGGAATTGCATCCCGGTCCAAGGCGCGCGACCTATGCGGATGTTGCACGCTGCTTCAAGCATGGATATACGAGTACTTTCCGATGTTTCGGCCGAGACCGAGTACATTGCCAGCTCTTCCGGGCCGCGCCAGTCGGTGGCACACAGGGGATAAAACGGGGAGGGGTACGGGGAGGCTCGGTGCCATCAGGCGACAGTTGGATGCCTTACAGCCCGACCAGGTATGAATTCCATGCTTTTACTCTTATTCTGATAGTAGTAGATAGATCGGATTCCATAGAAACGTAACATGTCTGTGAAACTTTTTGCAGGTGGATTGGTTGCCATATGGAGTGGACGTGGTTAGGGCTGCGAGGGGGAGGACTCACTACCGCGGCGTGATTCGATACCTCGACGCAATGGAGGCGTACATGCCAGATCGCGTTGTGCGCCAGTTCGGTCTCCTACAGGGTATACCGCGGGGTCTTGCAATTGCGCCCGAGCCTTGTTCCCGCCCGGCTGATCCAGCCGGCTATTCAGTGACCTACCCAGGGAGGCTGCAGTTGACCCTATGGGAGATGGCACACACTTGGCACGACGGTCAGCTTGCGGCGTTCCCGATAGCCACGAGCCAATCAGAGTGTACCATGGATTACGAGGATTGGTACGCGACTCATTCGCACCCATTGATCGCAAATCCTGAACATGCTGCCGCGAGTGGACCGGACAGGACACATCATCAGTTATCGGTAAGTTTTCCCGAACTGTTTGCTTCGAGTAATTATATTACATTTTACTGTTTCGTTATTGTAAACTCTGTTTCATGTGCAACAGATGCTGAGTGACATGATGAGCGCCCTGGATCTGTTTGACTCGGCGACCGTTGATGGACTCGCCGACCCCAGCATGAGGGAGTTGATGACGACTTTTGTCAGTCATCGCGATGAGTATCGCAGGCTCGGTTATGGACCCATTCCTTAGTCGACTGTTTGCTTATGTATGATCCCACAGTTTTGCCATATTCTGCTCATTTATGTAATCGGTAACTGTTTGTGCATATCAAATTTATAAGTCATCGATTTTTGCAACAGTAACGCTTTCAAAATAATTACTCGACGCTTCGATAATAACTGTAACGGTTGCGTACATGCCGAAATGTTTCGCTGGGTTGCAACAGTTAATTACTCTCAGAGTATGCTCTTCTCCAACCCCTTATCCTCCTACGAAAGGGTAACTCCCAACCTACGACATCAGTCTTCCTCAATGTTGTCCACATATTAACCACGGGGGGCATGGGACAGTTTTCCTTCACGTGTACCCGGACGAAATGGCTTGCACTGCGAACGTATACAATGTGTAGCTCCCTGCTTGTTCCATCCTCGCCCCTACCTGCCCTCAGTGGAAGGACTGTACAGCAATGGTCCGCCGACCCATTCTCTGAAATGTAATATAAAACTACAACCGTGTTGTAGTAGGTGGCGATAGGAAACATGTCTGCAATGACCGTAAACCAATGCTCTGGACCACATGGACCGCTGGTGTGGTGTATACGGGCTCTGGCGAGTTCAACGTCATTTTGCGAACCGTATATGGGAACATAGTCAGGCCAATGAGTTGATACCTCGTTGAATACTGCCCGACGCGCTGTAGACCATTCACCTTCACCGTCTACGTGGAACACATCAGCAACGCATCTGAAGCCACAATTTCCATCACTCACGACATCGTTCCAGCCTTCGATGTAACGCCGGACAATGTGGGGGACACTTTCGAGGAACGGGAATGTCGCTGCAGGAGAACACATTAAGATAAATATCTTGTGCAGGCGGCGTTTCATTAGGAAGAATGGTGCTTGTACTTACCGTGCCGGCGACCGCTCCCTGAAGCACGCCCCGGGGACCTTGAACTACTCCCGTATCGCCTGTTCACGTGCTCGTGGTAGCTCGGTGAACGTCGGGTTGATCTTGATCGGGGGACCTGCTCGCTTGGTCTCCCACGTGCACTAGTACAACTGTCCGGCTCGCCAATGCCGCTCTCCTCCGGATGCAACTGCGCATCTATGTAGGATGAAACTCGTCGGCGGACCGAAGGGTCGCTGCGTGCCAGCTCCTCCAACAGAGTGTTGAACCGCGACTGATCTTGTTCGGCCCTCGCAATGTTTTCCGTGCTCCGCACGTGATCTCCCAGTGCCAGGCTCTTAAACAGCGGATGAATGTCGTCCAAGTACAAGGGGATTCCTTCAGCAACTGCCCCTGCCATGACGCATGCACACGGTATTCCGTGTGTCGAGCGCAGCACACAGCCACAGTAAGCATATACCTGTGCTCCGAGTGCATCAATCCTCCCGGACTCGACCGTCAATTTTTCCAGACAGTATTTGGACACGTTGTTGATCAAGTTGCTGAAAAGGGCCCTACGGTGCAATCTTCCAATGCACGTTCTTGATTTCTCCAGGCCGGTCTTGATCATAGTAATCTGCTGGGCTATCTGCAGGTCGACACGCCTCCATACCGTGTCCAGTGAACCAGTCGACGTTTGTAACCACCCTTTCAATGACGAGTGTGCACTTTCGACCCTGCATGTAGTTGTGTTCTCGAAATGCAGAAATCTGTTCGTCCATGCCCGCACAAATTTCTCCTTATGGGGGGTGAGCCACGTCGTCTCAACGTAACTAATAACAGCCTCGCTCCAAGACCATCCAGCCCTCATATCTACCAAGGCGGTTTCGTACCCTGAAACGGTGGACGCATTGCAAACCCGGAACCATGCACCATTCTTGAACGCTGCCCCGTTCCTCTTATTCCCTGTCAGCACAGTAACACGTGCCTCCACATCCTTGTTAATATGCCAGGTGCAGAGCAAATGATTCGATTATGGAAACACAATCCAAAGTGGCCTAATCAGTCCCATCTCCCGATCGGTGACAACAACCTCAGGGAACGGTCCATCCACAAGCAAGTTCTTCAGCGCGTTCAGCACCCACTCATAGGTATCTGCCGTTTCGTCAACGACAATTGCGTAGGCAATCAGGAAGTTTGTGTTGCAAGGGGACATCCCAACCATCTCAATGAATGGCATGCCGTAGCGATTGGTCTTGTACGTTGAGTCGATGGCCACAACCCACGGAAACGTGCGAAATGCCACAACAGCATCGGGATTGGCCATGAATAAATGAGTCAAAGTACCATCACTTGCTGAGCGGTGACTAGTGACATACCCTTTCGCGGTGGCCAGATGCAAACAATTCTCCGCTGTGTTGCGCCCGCCTCGCCTTTCTGTTACATATGCCGATCTCTCATTGTACACCTGCCTAATGTTCTGATGCAGGTCCGGAAACGAATTACTGAGGCTGGCATTGATATGCCTTAGGGCTGTTTCTGAATCTGTCAAATCTCTGATCATTTGCTTCACGTCCGCATGGAGCTTGCTGCTCTGTCTATGACCCTCGGGGTACACTGAGAAAGAGTGGTTGTGCATCCCTCGTCTAGGATCCTTGCACGGCACTACATTCCAACCATCCCCCGTGATGCTCTGTTTCAAGACAATCGCGAATGGGCAGTCACAACTTCTGGTCGAGCTGCTACTCCGTCGGACTACATCAGATTCGCTCATATCTACATCCTTATCCTTTCGGCCCCGATTGCAAATGCAATATAACCTCAGGGGACCATTCCTATTCTGTTTGTAGGACCCCGTGACAAGTTCAAATCCCACCTGCAGAGCAATCCGTTGCAGGTAGGAATAAGCCTCGGCAACACCTGGGAACACAGCTGAGGTGGCAAATGGAGAGTATCCATTCCGCCCTGCAGCAGCTTCACATGACTGATTGTCATCCTTAAACAGCAATAAACATCAAGTAATTAGTTACACTCAACTGCTATACCAACGACAATGATGTCGTCAATTAACGTTTACATATGAACGAATAAAGATAAAATTACAGTCAAAACGTTAAAACATATACTTAAAGAAGAGAACATAAAGATAAAATTATAGTACATGAAATGCCATTACAGTTATAAAATTCCCGCACACAAATTAACTCCCTAAACTAAAACTACATTCATCCATTTCAAGGGTGCACTCCGCCATTTCTCAATAACAGCTAAAACATACATGTAATGGAAAAAAAATGTGACAATTTTATTTTATTTGATGAAATAACGTTGTGGCTAGAATTAATATTACATTCTTACAGTTCAACAAAATTACGTAACTCAACGGTACAATAATTAACAAAATAACAAAATTAACAAAACAACAAAATTAACGTTACAATAATTAATAGGACATAAATTATTGTAGGTAAACAGCATTACGTAACAAAATTAACAACAAAATTAACGTTACTGCTATTAATAGGAGATAAATTCATAGGAGATAAATGTGCAATAATTTCTACGTAACAGTTAATAAATTAAAACACAAAGACGAGCATAAATTTCTACGGCAAAAATTATTAAATTTAACAACTACTTATGGACAGAAAACTAATTAGTAAAATTACCTCCGAAGACATGGAATTTCTAACACCCTTTTTGGAGTAATTTTTGCTCGTCTTTGGATAGAAAAAATTTCGAGTGCCCTCAAAATGAGTGGAATTCGTGCTAATTTATAGCAGTACAAATTTGGGAGGCAGCCTGGCACGGCTCGCGCCCAGGCCACGGCGAGCCGAGGCGCGTCCGGCTCGCGCCCGTGGCCTGGCGACCGGACTCGGTCGGCCTCGCGCCCAAGGCGCGGCGAGCGGAGGGCTGTTCCGCTCGCGCCCAGGTCACGGCGAGCGACGCCGGTCCGGCTCGCGCCCAGGGAACGGCGAGCGGCGCCGGTCCGACTCGCGGCCAGCCGGTGGCGAGCGGACCGCCGGCGGCTCGCGGCCAGCCGGTGGCGAGCGGACTGCCGGCGGCTCGCGGCCAGCCGGTGGCGAGCGGACCGTCGGCGGCTCGCGCCCAGGCCGTGGCGAACCGGAGCCGGCGGCGGCGGAATTTCTTTTCCATTAATTCAGTTAATATTAACTAACTACAATTATCTAAATTAATTTAAATTCAGTTATTGAAATTAAATTAATAATATATACTGTATACGTATTAGGGCGAGGATAGTAAAATACAGGGCGTGGTATAGCAATCCACTAAAAAAATTCTTTGTACAACTTAAAAACAAATGATCGATTAACATAATATAATAAGATGAGTACAATACAATAAGTCATACAAATTCACTACTAAAAAAACTACATTCTAATGCTAGAAGCAGATTTAGGAAGTGGAGGCAATTTAATCTTACGAGGCTCCCAAATTTGAAAACGTTGCATGATTGCTTCATTCTCAATCTTAACAAAAACCTCTTTCTCAACATAAACCCTCATAATATCATTCAACCATTCATCTCCCATTCTATTACGTAGATCAGTCTTGATTTTTTTCATAGCAGAAAAAACTCGTTCACAATGAATTGAATAAAAACGAAAATCTCACAATCACAAATTCACAATGAATTTAAATAACCTCACAAATCACAATTCAAACGAAAATCACAATGAATTTAAATAACCTCACAAATTCACAAAATCTCACAAATCACAATTCAAACGAAAATTAAAATGAATTGAATAAAAACAATATTGCATAACTAAAATCAAAATTGAAAAGAAATTGAACTAGAAACGTTGCTGACACGTTGCAACGTTGCTGACAATAACAAAGATTTCACAAATATGGAATTCAAAAGGCCACATAGTACAACATGCATATGAACTAAGTTCAAGGAATGGAAGCAAATGCGACAAGCAAATAATCAAGCCCAAAAAAGTATTTATAGATACAGACCTGAAGAGGATTTTGGCCCAATGAATCTCATAAAGGCCGGACATTGGCCACTGGATGTTCAGGAGGCAGTTCACAAACAATCTGATTCAGTAACTGCACAATTTGACAAAAGTGCATGAATGAGTATTTGGCAATTTGGCAGACAACAGGTTAAGAGTCCTGGATATGAGAGCACAAGAAGAGACTTCTTCTATAGTATAAGATCATTTTAATCTAGACTGAAAATGGATATGATTGTGCAATGACCAATGAAGGAAACAAAAACCTTATACAAGCTTATCCATGTCTTACACATGAAAAGTAAACCAGGAAATTAATCATAGAAGACTTATGCTGTGTGTTCACAACACAAGGACTCACTTCAGCTTGCCGGCTAGCATGAAGCCTAACGCCTGTAGCATCGTACATTACCTGTAATTCAACAAAAGAAACTGAAATTACATCTTTGCACTACCATCAGGCAGTTTCATGCAATGGCTTTTCGGACAATGCTAAACCTTAACCATCAAGTTGATTACATGAGCATCCTGAATCTGGAAATGGATACACAAGAATGAACAAAACCTGGTTTAGAAAGTACATACAACACAAGCCAAAAATAACAGCAATAGCAAAAGCAGATCCTCCTGCTCCGTCTTGTAAACCTATGGCCATCGCAAGTGCAGTAACTGTCGAAGAATGTGATGATGGCATTCCCCCCGAACTAAGCATCCTTCTAGAGTCCCATTTCTTCTCCTTAAACCTGAAAGTCTAGCACATTCAACTTTCAGCAAGAAAAAGAAAATGAAATCTAACTCAAAGAAGCCCAATGGTGCGCTGCATAACATCAGAAATAAATTGTTAAGCACCGAGAAACAATACACCTAAGAATCTCGTCTTTCCCACTATTTTCTACCACTAAAATCTAAACCATTCAACCAGTACCTTCATGCTCCTAACTCATAACATAGCCTACCTATAAAGCATATTTCCGTGATTTACCAACACTAAGATGGGACATTCAAGCTAGAGTTCAATCCTTCTAGATGTCCATTAAGAGCCACTGATTTCAATCCAAGCCTTGTGATAACACTCAGGTACCAGATGGGTTTATATCATCCAGGTAACAACAGAATCGTTAATCTTCAAGCTCTCAGATCAGCTACATGGATCATATCTCAACATCATGTTCGTACTCTTTCCTACTTAATTTGTTTTGGTGCTCTGCTCTCATTTATTTTTCCCAACTATTTCATGTACTAAGAGTACTTCTACTTAATTCTAATAATTCCACTTTAAGGCCAAAAACAAAGCATACAAAAACATAATGAAAGCTACAACTATATATAAAGCCCTAACAAAATCATCCAATTGTTACAATAGGCATCAATCATCACTCTAAGCAAAATTATCAAATAAACGGTAATTTTCTGCGACTAAAGACAGGTATCAATCAAAATTAAGTGCAACAAAACGTCAAAATCAATACTAGTAAGTACCAATAAGTGAAGATCTTGAGGAACTGGGCGATGGTACACGCGAGGAAGGCGGCAACGAGAGGGAAATTTGGCGGCATAAGCGATGGTGCCGCCGCGTAGGACCGCAATCTGGAAGCTGCGTCGGTTGCCGTCATTACCTCGTTCATTACTATTGGATCATACAGAGGGGATATGATTCCGGCGAAGCTTTCTCACCACCGCGCCTACGCCGCCGTAGGTGGAAACCCCCCTTCCGTCGGCTGGGAACAGTAATTCCCGCCTGGCCGACGGATCTCAGGGCAGGCGCGCGCCTGCCCCCGCCTAAACGTGGTTCCGCCAATGCCTCTCTTACAAGCACCTTTTGTTTCTAAAATAGTGTTATACATTGAAGCATCATCATTATTTTCTTTAAAGTCTTCTTTGGAGAGAGGGTTTTCCTCATAGCAGGCTGCTTCTCCATAATTCTTTTACTCATTCTTGAAGCTGATTCCTGAAATTGAGCTCCCAGACTAACATTTTGAGTCAACAGCTGAGTAACCGAGTTCTGTAGCTGCATTTGTTCTTCCCGTTGAACCCCAATATTACTTTCATGTACTGCATCAATTTAAGGCTCATTTCCTTACAACTGCACCTCCAACAACTGTTGTGTTACCTGTTGAGCAAATTGAGTAAGTCCTAGACTGCTACTTGAACTACCTACACTGCTTAAAGAAGTCTCCTGAACAGGTCTCTAGCACTTGCATCTCGTGTGCCTGTATCATCTGAATAGGCTAACCTACCAAAGATACATTTTGAACTCTATCATTTATGATAACATCTTGATCGAAAACCTTTGTAAAGTCAAGGAATTATGTTATTGGCAATTTTGTGTGAATTATTTATGAACTGATATACAGACCATGTTGGAACATGGTGCTGGAGCAGCAGTTACGTCAAAGGATTTAACGGAATTCAAGCTGAAATATTAAAGTGTTTTAGAATTTATGGTAATCGGATATTTGGATATATATCAGGCGTGTGAAGCATAATTGGTTTATGGAAAATCCCTACTTATATGGAGAAGATTTATTCGAATATATGGGATAGAATGATATAAGGTAAATCCCTTTATTTATGTGATTTGGATATGCTTCAAGAATCAGATTTGAAATAGGAATATTGTGGAGATAATCAAGGAGTATTCAAGTCTGATTCGTGGATATAAATTGGGGACAAACACGGCTGCATACTCACGGATTTAACAGAGCAAAATCTGCACCCAGATTTTTGAGATATTACGAAATTTGCAAGAGCCAATAAACTGTGTTCCAACACTGTCCTGCCGCACTAAGTTCAGAATCGTATACCTTAATTCCTCGGGAGGAGGAGATCCTGCGTCGACGGAGTTCGAGTTCAGAGGGAGTCTGATCAAGGTGGATCGGTAGCTAGGGGAGCTAGCAGAGTCCACACGTCATAGTTAGTAAAGATAAGTATTTTGTAAACTGTACTCTGTACGCTATCTTTCTAATTAGTGGATTCATTCTGAACTGGGCCAGGCCCCACAGATGTAGGTGGTTTACACCGAACTGCGTAACCAAGTTATGTGTATTTTACGTTTCACGTTATTTACACTTGGTTAAACTAGGCATGTTGGAACACACTAGTAAGAACTAGAAAAAGTGGTAAGACTAAATTTCATTTGGTATAAGAGCTGAGTCACTTATCGTTCCCTTGGTTGTTTCAAGGAAAGTGAGATCCGGTTTTACCATGACGACAAGAGAAGGAGCTTCAGTCTCTCGACCACCACTGTTAGAAGGAAACAACCACAACTATTGGAAGGCACGTATGAGGGTATTTATCAATTCACTGGACGAACTGGCGTGGTTTTATGTTGAGAATGAATGGAATCATCCTACAGAAGATGCTACAAGTTCTAAGGCTGTGGAAGGGGAGTCAAGTCAAAAACTCAAAGACAAGTCTAAATGGACTCCAGATGATCTTAAAGAATCACTGGCAAATTCGAAGGTACTGAACGCAATCTTCACTGCTGTTGATGAAAAGCAGTTTAAGCTTATATCTACATGCTACCAAGCAAAGAAAGCATGGGATATTTTACAGACCGTTCATGAAGGAACCAGTCGAGTGCGGGAATCCAAACTACAGATGCTGGCTACCAAGTTTGAAGAACTCAAAATGGAGGAGGATGACACCATTGCCATATTCAATGGAAAGCTCAGAGATATCTCCAACATGGCTTACCAACTTGGAAAGGTGTACAAAGAAACTGAGTTAGTGAAAAAGACATTGCGATCTCTCCCCAAAATATTTGCAATGAAAGTAGCGGCAATAGAGGAAGCAAGAGACGTAGCCACCATGAGCCTAGATGAACTGATGGGTTCGCTACAAACTTATGAGATGACATTCCAGCAATCTACCAAAAGAATCTCCAAGGATTTAGCATTCAAAGTTTCTCCAGTCAAGGCAAGTCACGAGTCTGACAGTGATGATGAGTTTGAAAAACTGGCACTTATTACAAATAATTTCTCAAAGATGCTAAAGAAGGTAGTTAACAAGAAATCCCAGGAGAGGTTTGGCGGAAACAGACAAAAGCAACAAGATTCGAACAACAATCGTGGGTTGAGATTTGAACAAGGAAATATGCAGTTCGGGAAAAATCAGAACAACGAACCAAAACAGGCTGGACGAATTCAATGCAGAGAATGTGAAGGATTTGGTCATATTCAGGCCGAATGTGCTAACACCCGCAAGAAACAAGGAAGATCATATGTCACCTCTTGGAGTGATGATGAAGATAATGAAAAAGATGAAGAAGAACTCACAAATAATTATGTAGCTTTTGGAGCAAAGGTCTGTGATACACCAGAAGGTCAGTGTTCCAACACACTGAATAAAGAGAAAGATGTATGTTCCAACATGAATCTGGACAATGCTCACAGTGATGAAGAAGATCTGTCTGTAAGTGATGAAGAGATCTATAGTACATACGAACAAATGTATGCCATGTAGGTTCAAGTAGTTGACAAGAACAAAGAGCTGATTGAAGAAAAAAGGAAGCTAATTGAAAGTGAAAAGGAATTACGATCCACAGTTGCAGAACTTGGAAAGCAAAATGAAGAACTGAGTCAGAAATTGATAGTAGCAGTCAAGAGAGCCGAGATGTCTGAAGCAACTATTTCTAAATTGAATTCCGGGAAAGCAAAGCTTGATGATATTCTGGATATGGGAAAGAACTTTGGTGATAGACACGGGATTGGATACAGGAAAGAACCCGAGGTTGAAGTGCTCGAAAAACCAGTAACTCTCAAAGCAAGGATTCGAGAAGTAAAACGGAAGGATAGGAAACCTTATCAAAGAAAGCCTCTAATCTGCGAATACTGTACGTACCAAGGACATGCTAAACATCAGTGTAAAAAACTGATCAAAGATCAAATGACAGGAAGACAACTGTGTTCCAACACAGTCGATACTCATACAAGAATCAGGAAGATATGGGTTATTAAAAGGTCCAGTACGTGTATGGTGGCACACACTTCTTTATCAGTCTATTCCAGTGACTCATGGTATTTTGACAGTGGTTGTTCTCGCCACATGACTGGCACTCCAAAATACCTTACGAACCTTACTCCATATGATGGCGGATATGTAACTTTTGGTGATGGAAAAATGAGCAGAGTAATTGGCAAGGGAGAATTAAAGATTGAAGGGTTTCCAGTTTTCACAAGTGTATTATTGGTTGAAGATCTAAAAGCAAACTTGCTAAGTATAAGCCAGCTGTGTGATGACAACATGATAGTGGAATTTCAGAAGGACAAGTGTGCAGTGAAGTATGGAGATAACAAGGTTCTTTCTGGAATACGATCTTCAGACAATTGTTATTTGTTGGAACAAGAAGTTCGATGCATGCTTTCAAAGCAGGATGAAGGAATTCTTTGACACGGGAAGCTCAGACACATCAACTATAAAACACTAGTGAAAATTGCTAACATGAAAGCTGTACGAGGAATGCCAATCTTGACCAGAAAGGATGAAATTGTGTGCGGACCATGTCAACAAGGTAAACAAACTCGTGCTCCTCATTCTTTAGTTCAGTTTGTTACTACTTCTAGAAATCTGGAATTACTGCATATGGACTTAATGGGGCCAGTTAATACACCTAGCATAGGAGGAAAGAAATATATTTTTGTATGTGTTGATGACTTCTCCAGATTTACATGGGTAGCCTTCTTGAAAGAGAAATCTGATACGATTGAGGTATTTCGAAGCCTTGTAGTAAAGTTACAAACTGAAAAGGGAAGTCCTGTAGGAAAGATAATCCGAATTCGAAGTGACCATGGAAGAGAATTTGAGAATGAACAATTCAGTTCCTTCTGTGATGAGCTAGGGATCCAACATGAGTTTTCGGCTCCTATCACTCCTCAACAGAATGGCATTGTGAAAGAAAGAACAGAACTCTACAGGAGATGGCTCGAGTTATGTTGGCAGAAAAGGATATCCATAAGAAATGGTGGGCAGAGGCGATCAATACAGCGTGCTATACAATCAACAGGGTGTATCTTCGACCATTCACTGAAAAGACAGCCTATGAGATCTGGAAGGGCAGGAAACCAAATGTTTCGTATTTTCATGTGTTCGGAAGTACTTGCTATATTCTCAGAGATAGAGAACAGTTGGCAAAATTTGATAATCGGAGTGATCCAGGAATTTTTCTCGGGTATTCCATCAACAGCCGTGCTTACAGAGTTTTTAATCATCAAACCAAAACTCTCATGGAATCCATAAACGTTATTGTGGATGATTCGGAAAAGGAACAACTTCCAGAAGCTGTGGAGGAAGAATCGGCCAACTCTCAGGTTCCAACACAGTCTCAATCTTCTGACAAAGCAAAACCCTCAGTTGATCCTACTGAACCAAATGAGCACCAGCACTCGAACTCTACTGAAGATGACCATGTTCCAACACAGTCCCTTCCTACGGACGATCATGTTCCAACACTCGACCGATCTGGCTCCACCTTGAGAAGCACTCGATCAGTACCTCGAGTTGATTATCGACGACTGGCTGGTCTATACTGTTTTGTGTCCCTAATTGAACCGAAGAACTATAAGGAAGCTTTACTTGATGAGTATTGGATTGCTGCAATGCAAGATGAACTCGGCCAGTTTACCAGGAATGATGTTTGGTACCTTACTCCTCGTCCCAAAGGCATTAATGTCATTGGTACAAAATGGATCTTCAAGAACAAGTCTGATGCAGATGGCTTAGTCACCAAGAACAAAGCCAGACTTGTTGCTCAAGGATATACACAAGTGGAAGGTGTTGACTTTGATGAAACCTTTGCACCTGTTGCCAGGTTAGAATCTATTCATATTCTACTAGCTATTGCCTGCTCTTTGAACTTTACTTTGTATCAAATGGATGTTAAGAGTGCGTTTTTAAATGGAGTGGTGAATGAGGAAGTTTATGTGGAAAAACCTAAAGGTTTTGAAGATCCCCATTATCCGCATCATGTATATCGTCTCAAGAAGGCCTTATACGGATTAAAGCAGGCACCTCGAGCGTGGTATGAACGACTTACTACCTTTCTACTTCAGAAAGGTTATCGTCGAGGGGGAGTAGATCACACTTTATTTGTGCTTGACAAGTCCTCAAAGTTTCTAATTGCTCAAATATATGTTGATGACATAGTTTTTGGCTCTACTTCACCATCTATGGTACAGGAGTTTGTCACCACGATGCAATCTGAATTCGAGATGAGCATGGTTGGAGAATTGACTTACTTTCTGGGATTACAAGTCAAGCAAGGACGGAATGGTCTGTTCATAAATCAAAGTAAGTATGCCTTGAACTTGATTCAGAAATTCGGACTTAGTAATGCTCGTGCAGTTCGAACCCCTATGGGAGTTTCTGATAAACTGGTGAAAGATGAAAAAGGAGTTTCAGTCGATCAGAAGTTATATAGAGGAATGATTGGAAGTTTATTATATCTCACTGCCAGTAGACCAGATATATGTCTCAGTGTTGGAATATGTGCTAGATTTCAAGCTGATCCTAAGGAATCTCATCTTACTGCAGCCAAAAGAATCATTAGATATGTTAGTGGGACGTCAGAATATGGTGTTTGGTATTCAAAGAATCAAGATTCAGAGGTGATAGGATACAGTGATTCTGATTGGGCTGGAAATGCTGATGATCAAAAAAGTACCACTGGCGGATGCTTCTTTATTGGACCGAATTTGGTGTCCTGGTATAGCAAGAAACAGAACTCGATCTCTCTATCTACTGCAGAAGTAGAGTATCTTGCAGCAGGAAGTTGTTGTGCACAATTATTATGGATGAATCAAATGGTGAAAGATTATGGAATTCATCAAGGCCCCCTAAAGATTTTATGTGACAATACAAGTGCCATTGATATTTCGAAGAATCCAGTTCAACACTCAAGAACCAAACATATTGACATAAGGCATCATTTTATTAGAGATCTGGTTGAAAGAAAGGAAGTGGAAGTGATCTATGTTCCAACACACGAGCAGTTTGCTGATATATTTACAAAGCCGCTTGATGCCACCATTTTTGAGAGCCTCCGAAAACACTTAGGTGTTTGTCAAATCTGAGGTAATATTTACCTTAATCAATTTTTTTTGTGTACATATTTTTGTTATTTACGGTTTACAAAAAATTAGAAAAAGAACAAAAAATGGAAGGAAGAAACGGCTTATTAAAATAGGAAATGGTTAGTATAGTGTGTTGGAAGCTAATTAAGGAAGACCTAGTGATGTGACAAGAACAGAAAGGGCCATCATTACTATGTGTGGGAAATCTAAAAAAGGGTTTTGCGGGAAAAGAGGTGAAGAAGATGAAGAGCTAAAGGAGAATTCAAATTGGTTAGACATTCTTTTTCTTTCTACTTCTCTTGGCCAAATATACTTCCCCAAAACTCTTGCCGAAAAACCTCATACTCCATACTTCTCTCTATCTCGGCATTGTACCAAATAATGTCAAGCCAAAATTCTCCGATAGAAAAAGCTTCGGTGCCAGAAATTATGAAGGAAGATTAGGACTCCGTGAATTCGGAATTGGTGGTGTTTGAGGAGCCGAGAAGATATGTTGAATCTGGTGAGGCACAAACTCAAGATCAGAACAAAGGAAACGCTAACAATGAGGAGATAGCTGGAGCAGAGGCTGATAAAGCTGAAGATAAAAAGGAAGAGGAAGAGGCTTCTGTCAAGAAACAAAGTGGAGAGTCTGATGGTAAATATGATGCCCGAGAAGAAGTGTCTGAAGGTAAGAAACAGAAAAAAACCTAAGGTAACTGGTCCTGACCCTCGACCATTGAAATTCTTGGGTTTTGAAAGTGGAAGTGTGGATGATATATTCAAATTGTTACAAGCAAATAGATATTTTGTGGATCTAAGCAAAATCAGGAGTATAAGAAAGGATTTGGAAGTTTTGCATGTCAAAATTAAGGAGATTGTTTCTGGTCATTTTTCTGATGTCTGGGATATTGAATGTAAGAATGTGAAGTATCTGAGAGGAATGTATGGTCAGCTGAATGGAAAAGGAAAGGATAAATTTCACATTTTTTGTCGGATGTTGAGTCATAGTTATGTATGGTTGAGGGAAATTACTGAAGAAGAAGCTGTTGGTTTGGAGACGGTTAAGTATGGAGATAAGCTTCAGGTTGGATTCTTCGATATGGACTGTGCGAGGCGAATGGAAAAACTAAGAGAACCTGTAATTATTGAACTCTCTGATAGTGAGGAGAGTGTTCCCACACTGTCTGAGGAACATGTGAATGTGAACTCCGATGTTGATATGGGAGGAGAAAGCAACGAGGATGATGAAGGGAATCAGGGGATTGAAGTATCTGATGAAGATCTGCCAGTTCAGGGTGATGATCCAGAAGAAGAATCAGCTGAAAGAGCAGACTGTGTTCCAACACAGGATGCCCATGATCTGACATACTCCAGTGATGAGGTCTTGGATGAATTTTTTCAGAAGGCAAAAGGAAAAAGAAAGTCTAGCTCTGCCATGGATACTGGGGCAGCAAAAAGGAGTAAGAAGAGATGGGATAGCAACCCGAGGAAGATTCTGCCTCCTTCATCTGTATCCCAGGCTTTTTCTGCAGTTTACTTTGATGAGAAAGGAGCAGAGATGGAAGGTTTCTTCTCTGAAAAGAAATTTCTAGCTGAGAGACCATTGGACCTACAAGCCTATCAGGAGAGCGGGTTTACAGACTTCTTAAAGATGATAGGCATGACAGCTGCTACAACCATTCAGCTACAGTACAACAGACAGGTTGTACTCGAGGTATATTCTAATCTCATGCCTGGCAATTTAGAAGTTAATTCCCTATGGTTTGGTAGAGTATATGTGAGGGGGAAAATTATAGATGTATCTGCTGCCCGGATTAATAGGTTGCTAGGTCTGAGAACACCTGAGATAGGGGGAGTGTTTCTTGATGATTTGGAGTTGACTGACAATGAGATTTTGGCGGTTATATCTGGGGGATATAAGGAGGAGTGGCCAGCAGTGGGGTACTCACAAGCATCATGCTTGACGTCTAGATTCTTTGGCTTGTATCAAATAGCTGTACATTGCTGGTTGCCATCAAGCAATACCACTGCATTGACTAGGGAGATGGCCAAGCTGCTTTACTGTGTTGGAACACAGAAGGAAATAAATTTTGGACTCTTAATTCAGCAGCATCTGGTCAGACAGGCCACAGCTCCCAAAGTGAATGATGCAGTTATCTACCCAGCTCTAATCTCTGCCCTAGCCAAGAGTGCTAAAGTGAAGGGGAAGGCCTCAGACGTGATAGTTGACACTGAGTTTTTGCGGCCTAACAAGAAGACTTTCGGGCTCAGACATGTACATGACCTTCCGTGGAAAGCTTCTGGTTCAACCTCCTCATCAGCAGCGGTAGACAGGAAGGATCGACTGTTGGTTGTCAATGCTAGACTAGGAGCTTTGGGAATACAGATTGCAGCCTTACAAGCAGAGCAAGCACGGTTGGAGGAAGAGAAGTCAAGGCTGGAAGGTTGATCTGAGTAGGATTAATTCAGGGGGAGTTCTAAAAACTTATTTTTATTTTTGATGATTTCGTGTGATGAAGTCCCTTTGGCCTATGTGTGGTCCCAGGGGGAGTGATTTTGGAGTTTGGATAATTGGTTTTTCAATTTGGTTGTATAATTCTGGATTTCGGCTTTCATTATGTGAGTTCTGGTATTATGATCATTATTCTGCTCGTTGTATGTTGTTGATTCTGTGCTTGCCATCCAAAATATTATGGGTCCACAAAAATGCCAAAGGGGGAGATTGTAAAGTCAATGAATTATGTTATTGGCAATTTTGTGTGAATTATTTTTGAACTGATATACAGACCATGTTGGAACATGGTGCTGGAGCAGCAGTTACGTCAAAGGATTTAACGGAATTCAAGCCGAAATATTAAAGTGTTTTAGAATTTATGGTAATCGGATATTTGGATATATATCAGGCGTGTGAAGCATAATTGGTTTATGGAAAATCCCTACTTATATGGAGAAGATTTATTCGAATATATGGGATAGAATGATATAAGGTAAATCCCTTTATTTATGGGATTTGGATATGCTTCAAGAATCAGATTTGGAATAGGAATATTGTGGAGATAATCAAGGAGTATTCAAGTCTGATTCGTGGATATAAATTGGGGACAAACACGGCTGCATACTCACGGATTTAACAGAGCAAAATCTGCACCCAGATTTTGAGATCTTACGAAATTTGCAAGAGCCAATAAACTGTGTTTCAACACTGTCCTGCCGCACTAAGTTCAGAATCGTATACCTTAATTCCTCGGGAGGAAGAGATCCTGCGTCGACGGAGTTCGAGGTCAGAGGGAGTCTGATTGAGGCGGATCGGTAGCTAGGGGAGCTAGCAGAGTCCACACGTCATAGTTAGTAAAGATAAGTATTTTGTAAACTGTACTCTGTACGCTATCTTTCTAATTAGTGGATTCATTCTGAACTGGGCCAGGCCCCGCAGATGTAGGTGGTTTACACCGAACTGCGTAACCAAGTTGTGTGTCTTTTACGTTTCACGTTATTTACACTTGGTTAAACTAGGCATGTTGGAACACACTAGTAAGAACTAGAAAAAGTGGTAAGACTAAATTTCAACCTTCAACTGAGCTTCTCCCTTGCCAGCATTCCCCATATTCACCTCCATTAGATCCACATTAGGAATGAAATCATTTGGCGGATGCCCATCCGGTAACTCATCCTAATGGTTTTGTGGCAGCTCCGGCTAGTTGGGTTGTTGTTGTTGTGGATGATTCAGATTCACCCCAAAGTACGGGTTAAATCTCATATGTGATGGTCCAACACCTCCTTTATCATTATCATAATTGTTTTCATCTCCTGCACCACCTGTCCCGATATAATTTTGTTGAGGAATATGGTTATCAGTTTCCATTGAAAATAGAAAACCCTCTTGTACCTGCTCATTAGGAAAATCTCAATATCTATCCCAACTCAAATCCATGTAGCCATCATTAATTATAGTGTTTCTCTTAGATTGCCTATGTGAATGAGCTCTCAGAGAAGTTGAAACATTTCTTTATTAGGATCATAAACGGTATTATTACCCCTAGCAACATTATATATGCTTGCAAATGCCCATCAATGAAATATTCCAAATCATTATCATTCACTATAGGACATCTTTGACAAGGGTGACCTATGACACCACACCTAAGAAATTTTTTTTTATAAAACCTCTCATACCTCACATCCACCAAAACCCAAGCACCATTAACTAGATCAATAAAGAAGCCAAACTCTAGCCCCCTTCTCCAGCTTCACCTTCACCACCCTAAAACCCAATTTTGAAAATCCCAACGCTACAACATTCTCCACTACCCCTAAACCTCAGCCCTGCCTCCACCTCCCCCAAACCTCAGCCCCATGATTCAATCCTGAAAATGAAATTATTCAAAGAATATAAGAAAATAAATTAATAAAAAAATACTAATACAACGAGAACCTTGAGTAGCCTTCCTTATTGTTGTTTACTTCTTTGATGTCGACAAAATCTGTGAATAATGCCACCAGTTGTGCCTCCGTCATATGCTTTGACACTTAACCTACGAACGCTTTCGTCACTGTGAACAATGCCACTAGCCCGCGAACATGACTTCTACCCCACTCATGTCATTGACAAAGACTCTCTTGACTAGAGCATTTTCTATATGTTCATAAATCACCAAGGGATCAAAATGTGGAGTATTATTGGGGGCCGCATCGACATCGTAGAAAGTGCTGGTTTCCTCTGGCCCAAAGTGCTTATCCCCGGGCTCTTTTGGTTGCTTGGATTGCGTTGGTTCTTCACTAGGGTATTGAAAAACCTTCACCGACAATCCTATAAACTATGTTGATCACCTTTCCATTAGCAGAGATTAGATCTTTGTCTTCGATGAACGCTGATCCTCTTTCTTTCTTGCCTCCTCTCTTTCCGCTTAGGGTTTGAGTCGATATGGCTATGCTTTTTTCTCTCTCTTTTGGGTGATCCTCATTCTTAGGGGGCAAATTGATATACTCTTGGAACATTCCCTAAGCAAGAAATTTCTCGATCATTGCCTTCAGCTGGTTATAATCAGCCTTGTTGTGTTCCCTATCTTTATGGTAATCACAATATCTTATTGAGGTCCTTCTCCCAGGGTTATTCTATAAAGGTGGCGGTGTAGGGAAAATGTGTTTGTAGATGGCTATAAAGCTTTCCCTAGACATGTTCAGAGGGGTGTACAACTCGAATCATAGCTTGGGTATGCCCGAGTTTTTCCTTTGCCTTTTCTGTCTGTCCCTTCTATTGGTCTTGTTATTGTCTCTCCTCCATTTGGTGGCTTCCTCTACTTTGGCATATCTTTCCATCATGTCTTGGAGATGCTATACAATAGACAAAGTGTCAGCCACTAGTTTCTCATCGATCATGCTATTCATATATCCTGAAATAACAACGATATCAGTTCTGTCAATAACATCTAGGCTCTTTTGGTTTAGCTTCTGTAGAAATCCACAGTTGACTCGTTAGGCTCCTACTGAAGGTTTAGCAGATCCGTTACCATCTTGGTAAACATCTTCAACTGGTAGAAGTGCACGTGCAAGCTTTGTTTGAAGGAATGATAATCGGTGAATTGCCTCATAGCCAAATATTTGAACCACTATAGGGCTTTACCCCTGATGTACCGACCTTACTAATTTGCATGGTGTTAAGAGGGTTGTCTCGCGAAACCATGACCTACTGCTAAGTCATGAGCAATGTCGAGGATCAAACTCTCCATCATATGTGGGAATGTTATCTGGGAGCTTCTGCATAGGATTCCAAGGGGTTGATCCTATGATCAGTATGAACGGTGAAGAAATTAGTTGTTCATGCTTTCAGATCATACTCTCCAGTTCTTTATCAAAGATTCAAAGGCTCTTATCGTCTGAGGGTTTTTTACCGTTCTCGCACTGCCGGTGTATATTTGGGTGTAGCCCATTATTGTTACATGAAGCAAGGCCATCGTTAGAACCAAAGGCTGTGTTGTTTGACTAGTGGTCAGATGCACTTGCCCCGATGGAAGTGATGGAGTGGTCCCTTGGTTGGCTATAGTAGACCAATGGGAGACCTTCTATGTTTAGTAAGTAGCTAACCCAAGGTTCTGGTGAGCTTGCGTATTGGTAATCGAGACCGATAACATCTGTCGTATCGCCGACTTTTGTGTTAGCTCTGGTTGATGCAATGCAGGACCTTGTGTATACATTAGTATCCATGAATTCAGGTGATATGGTCCACTGTGCCTGCACAGGTACGGGCACTTATGTTTGTGTAGAGCCTAGTGTTCCCCCACCATTGAACTGCATCCTATTCATTAATGTATACAGGATGTAGCCAACGTTAGGGTTTGACTGAGAATGGATGATGCCTCCAACTGGTGGATCATTGGTCGTTCACGAGGTAACTATGAGATCAACTAGTGAATTATCAGTCGTTCATGGGTTAACCCTCAGTGACAGACTAGTAGCCTCCTGGAGCGGATCCCCTCTGTCGATCTGACTGAAAGTAGCTTGGTAATTGCCCTTCCTTGCTGGTTTCTACCATGGTGCCATTGAACAAGGTGCTCAGTTGTTAACAATTGGGTCCTATCGGGCTTGTCGATTGATGCATGTCGAACCACGACCATGATAGTCAAACCCTGCCTCAATACGTCGATCTGCAAAATAATGGGGAAGGAATTTCAATGTTAAAGTCGGAATAAAAATGTTTGATATGAGCACTAAGAATTTAATGATTAAAACGAAGGAGTGCCTCGGTATTTATAGGGGTTGATCCCTAGGAGATCTTCCAATCATGCTAGGATAAATATTTACCCCCTCATAGGAATATCAATCTTACCATAATAGAGTTACTATATATTCAGTACGCCATAGTTGTACCTGGATTGGAGGGGTAATCACTTGGCACAATGGAATTCAAAGATCTCATATTTGGCTGATGGGTTTCGATCTAACATAAAGTGTGATATGACCATGGGCCTAAATGTAAAATAGTATCATGTCCTTCAGCCCGGGATGTATGAATAAGGTGTATGAATTATGACCCCTATGTCTAGTAGATGAAGCGAGAACTATATTAGGAGTTGAATGAATCGGGAACATGTGATCCTTGTATGAATATGATGTGTGGAAATTGTTGGATAAACCATTTTATTATTTTATTTTATATCCTTTATTCTTTTTCTTGTTTTAATTAGTTTCAAATAAATACATTTTCAAACTCTCCCCCCCCAAAAAACCCTAGTTCTAGTTGGCCGGAATTTATAGCTAAATTACGAATAGGATATCTCTTGGGTTCGACCCCCTACTTGCTTGCTATATTATTATAATATTGTAGGTGGATAAGGTTTTATAAATCTAATCTTAATACATTATTTAGAGTGACGCCTAAATATATGTCCATCATAGATTGATTCTAAACCTAATTATCATTGAATGTAGTATCCATCAAGTTTAGGTCTCATCGATAGGTGGCAATTAATGAAGGATTGACACATGCTATTTGTGTAGATTTCATGCCATTTGTGATTCCTGCATTAAGACTTTTAAAGAAATTTAAAAATGACTCAAAATTGCAAAGTCAAGGCCATTTCGCCAGGTTAAACCGTTAGATCTTAAATCCAGTCTGTCAAGTGTTGGATTTGTGACAAAACTAATGATACAAATGACTTTTCATCTTTCCCATCCTTTTCTTCTTTTTCTGAATCCTGGTAAACCTCTTATTTCAGGGACGTTCCTTTTCTTCTTCCAGAAGGAGGCCAACGTTGTTGCCGCTATGCCAGAGCCTGTTCCAATGTGGAGGAGCTCGCTGTCGACGAGGTGAGAAAGCCATTCGGGAGGAAAAGATTTCTAAATCTGCCCCCTTCAAGGTAGAGCCCAACATCGTTGAAAACTTCTAGACCCCACAAAAGAAGGCGAACGCCCAGACATTGACATGATAACTCCGAGTATGACGAAATCAAAAAGGTTCAATTTTTTATTTTCTAATTGGTTAGCAAACATAGACTAAATTTTCCTAGCATTTTGGGTGTTTGATTCTATTTTTTTTTCTACAATCACCTTTTGGGTGTTTGATTCACATTTATTCTTGATTTTTTTTCCAGATTTGGTTCAGATTCGGATGTATAATGTTTTATTGACTTTTGGATCTCAACCCTTATTGTAAAAGGGGTGAATTGTAGCCACATTGGCGGTGATGTTGAGAATACTAGCAGTCAGCAGCCACAGATTTTGGTGATTGTGATTATGTTAGATTTGAGTTTGTTTTTGGATTTTAGACTAAAAATTCTGATGCAGATATTCTTTTTGTTACCTAGATGGTGACGCATGTAATTTTAGTTAGAGAGCCTACCCGATAGAAATTTGATTCTTGAGTCATCAAATCAAATGGAGTGCTTTTTTTATTAATGGGTGTTTTTTTCCGAAAATTCGTAGATTGTGTCGGAAAACATAGGGTGGCAATGGTGATATGTTTTTCTGAAGATGGCAGAGGTTTAGGGGGTGAACCGCGATGAAGCTAATGGATACAATGGGAAAAAATTATTCTGCCATTTGTGAGGCCTGCATCAAGACTTTTACAGAAATTAAGAAGAGACTCAAAACTTTGCAGTCAAGGTCATTCCGCCAGGTCGAACCGTTGAGTCTTGAATCCATTCTTCCAAGTGCTGAATTCGTGACAAAACTAATGGTACAAATAAATTTTCATCTTTCCCATCCTTTTCTTCTTCTTCTGAATCTTGATAAACCTCTTCTTTCAGAGACGTTCATTTTTCTTCTTCCAGAAAGAGGCCAACGTTGCTGCTACTACGCCGAAGCCTGTTTCGATGCGGAGGAGCTTGCCGTAGAGGAGGTGAGAAAGCCATCCGGGAGGAGAACATTTTTTCATCCGTCTCCTTCAAGGTGGAGACCAACGGCGTCGCAAGACCCCATAAAAGAAGACGAACACCCAGACATGGACGTGACAACTTTGAGCACGACGAACTCAAAGCCATCGATCTCAAAAAGGTTCAATTTTTATTTTCGAATTGGTTAGCCAGCATAGACTAAATTCTTCCGGCATTTTGGGTGTTTGATTCTCAATTTGTTTTGGTGATTGTACCTTTTGGGTGTTTGATTCACATTTGTTCTTGAATTTTTTTTCAGATTTGGTTTAGATTCAGATATCAGATGTTTTATTGACTTTTAGATTTAATCCCTTATTGTAAAAGGGGTGAATTGTAGCCACATTGGCGACGGTGTTGAGAAGACCGGTAGTCAGCAGCCACGAATTTTGGTGATTGCAATTATGTTGGATTTGATTTTTTTTTTGGATTTTTACATTGAATATCTGATGCCGATCATCCATTAGTTTCTTAGATGGTGATGTATGTATTTTTTAGATAGAGAGTCTACTCGATAGAAATTTGATTCTTGAGGCATTAAATCAAATAGAGTGATTTTTTGATTAATTGGTGTTTTTCTGGAAATTTGCAGACCGTGCCGAAAAACATAGGTTGACAACGGTGGTATATTTTTCTAAAGATAACAGAGGTTTAGGAGGTGAAAATAAAAGGATCAAGAGGTGAGGATATAATGGGGAAAGACAATTTTACCCCTAAAATAACTAATTAATATTTGATCTGACAGAATGATCAGGACTTGTCTATTTTAAAAATCAATAGTCAAAACTGATCGAAAAACACAATATAAAGATGAACGACGGTGATAGATAAGTGATACAAACATCATTTGCCTACAAACTATGACCCTATTTTCATGAGTCAAGGGATGGGATGGAGTGGTTTTGGGAAAAGAAAAAACCTTATCTTCAAACCCTTTTTATTCAATTATTTTCATCTAAAATCAACGAACTAATTTTCTATACTTCTATTAACAGCTGTATTGTACGTGAAATATCCAGAATTAGCAGCAAGGATATACGTGTATATTTCCTAGGTTTCCAGCCACCAAAGATTCATGCATCAGAAAAAGGCAAATCCGAATTACCATTCTACCCCTGCGTTTTTCTATATTTCAGTGAGACCCCTTCTCCGCAGAGTCGCCCCCCAAAGACTCATCTCACCGATCTAGGGTTTTTTCAAATCTCCCCCACTGAAACTCATTCTTTCAAGTTCTCGCACAAAATCTCTCACATAAAACTCATAGGAGATATCGGACGGACGGAAATCATCGCCGGAGCTCCCTTCCGGCGGGACCCTATCTACCTCTTTTCACCAATTCATCGAACACATAAAATCGGACGATGATAGAATGGGAAAACCTCACTAGATTTTCATCATTTTCTTTAAATTTTTAATCGACAGAAATACTATTTTTTTTTAGTTAAATTTTTTGCGGGATCGAAATAAATGGGACTGGCGGCGCCGGTGGTTGTGAATATACTGGAAGGGGAGAGGGTGTTGGGTGAAGTGGAAGTGTACAACGATGTGGACCAAAACGGCGTCGTGTGGGAGAGGGAGATTAGGATCTCGCACTACTCCCAGGCGAGTGAGCGGTGCCCACCGCTGGCGGTGCTGCACACCATCACCTCCTCGTCGGCGTCGCCGCTGTCGGGTTTTTGCTTCAAATTGGAGTTGAGAGACAAGGCTTTGCCTCCTCCGGACTCGCCGCTTTCTCTTTTGCACTCGACCTGTCTCAGAGAAAATAAGGTATAAAATGGCCAACTCAAAACAAGCCTCAATTTTAACGGCCAAAGACTTAAACTTGCTTTAATTTTACTTTCAACAATTAATTGGACTTCACTTCATCATTTGCAGCACTTGAAAGCCGGAATTCTTCAACTCTGAAACCATAATTTTTTATTCTTGGATTTGGAACCCTAGTTTTGAACTTTGGACTTATGGAACTGGACTGATTTTCTTCTGCAGATGTAATTTTGAACTTGTCAGATTATGACTTGAAATGTTACTTTCATGCTCGATCTTGTTGTGAGTGGAAAATTGGATTTTTGTAATCTGGATCTCGAAATTAATACTATGCTGGAATATCCTCATTCTCAGTATGCTGGCTTGCATTTAAGTTGGAATGCGTAAATCCCCCTATGTTTCTCCTTTTGCACAACCAGTTGTCAGTATCATTTGCTTGGAAAAGCCCGTGCCTAATTTATTGGTTATTATGCTCACTTTTGATTACATATCTGTATTATGTAGACTGCAATAATGTCACTTGGAGGGGATGAACTGCATTTGGTGGCAATGCATTCTAGGAAGTACGAGGGACACTTTCCCTGCTTTTGGGGTTTCAGTGTCGCAGCTGGGCTTTACAACTCTTGCCTTGTCATGCTGAACCTCAGATGTCTAGGTATTGTATTTGATCTTGACGAAACACTTATAGTGGCTAACACCATGCGTTCGTTTGAGGACCGAATTGAAGCGTTGCAGCGAAAAATCAATTCTGAAGTTGATCAGTCACGTGCAGCTTCTATGCTGGCAGAAATAAAGCGTTATCAGGATGACAAAAATATATTGAAGCAATACGCTGAAACTGACCAGGTTTATGATAATGGAAAGTTTATCAAGTCTCAGTCTGAGGTTGTCCCCCCCTTATCTGACAATCACCAGCCAATTGTTCGCCCTCTGTTACGGCTTCAGGAAAAGAACATCATCCTTACCCGTATTAATCCCCAAGTATGTGGTGATGCTCTCCCTTTTCTCTTGTAAACTGTTTGAATTGTTGGTTTATTGTGTGTACCATTTTACAATGCCTTTTCTAATATGACATGGTGTTACAGAGTTTGATATGTATAGTCTGTAGTATTTGACTATTTGCACTGTTTTGTCTTCTCTTACGTGGATGGGCCAGATGCATCCCTGTCTAACGAAGGGTTGTACAAGGGTCTGAAACTGTTCAAACTCTTGTTAACATGTGAACCTAGTTCTTTGCTGCAGTTGCCTGTTTCAGTCTTGTAATTCTACTTATTTTTGTTACTGTTTCTGCAGATTCGTGATACTAGCGTACTTGTTAGACTGAGACCTGCTTGGGAGGATCTCAGAAGCTACCTAACAGCTAGAGGGCGAAAGCGCTTTGAAGTTTATGTTTGCACAATGGCAGAAAGGGACTATGCATTAGAAATGTGGAGACTCCTGGATCCGGAATCCAATTTGATTAACCCACAAGAGTTACTGGAACGTATTGTGTGTGTCAAGTCTGGTAAGCATGGTGTCATCTCTATTTAGTTTAATACTGATATTCTTCTTATTGCATCAGCTGTAATAATCTTTCTGATAAATTCTATTACACTCTATAAATCAGGCATGAAGAAATCATTATTCAGTGTTTTTGAAGATGGTAACTGTCATCCTAAGATGTCATTGGTGATTGATGATCGTTTGAAAGTCTGGGATGAAAGGGATCAACCCCGAGTTCATGTTGTTCCTGCCTTTGCTCCATATTATGCTCCCCAAGCTGAAGTATGTAGAGAAAACCCTCCTCTTGTTTCTTGTTCTCACATCTCAGTATGTCTTTTCTTTTGTTTGCTGTTTTTTGTTTGTCTCAACTCAATGAATGCACAGCCATTGACACTGTATTGATCAAATGAAATTGCATGGATTATGGTGTAGGCAAACAATGCTATTCCAGTACTCTGTGTTGCAAGGAATGTTGCCTGCAATGTTAGAGGAGGCTTTTTCAAGTAAGACTTATTGATCTTTGGAGAAGTTAGAAAGAAGCAGCACCATCTCAATGACCTCTTTTGATTTCTTATTCAGCATTGCTTTTTCAGATCTGGTTTTACAGATGTCATCTACATTTTGATTCAAGACTGTCTGGCTTTGCAGGGATTTTGATGATGTTCTTTTGCAACGGATTGTTGAAGTTGCTTATGAAGATGATGTTAAAGATGTCCCTCCTCCTCCTGATGTGAGCAATTATTTGATTACAGAGGTTAGTTACTTTGTTATATACAAATATCATGTTATATTTGATTTGGAAGATTTACTTGTGTTTAGAAAGAAAATCTTGGATGGCCTTGTCAACCATTTTTGACTAGTACTGTTGTTTTACCCAGTAAAATGGAAATTGACTAAATGTTTATTTTGCTTGTACGGTTTTTGGGTGCTGTATACTGTAATCGCTGTTGATGAATATATGCTAAACTTAAGAAGTTAATGAGTATTTTCCTATTCAGGATGAACCTTCTTCATCTAATGGAAACAAGGAGTCATTCAGTTTTGATGGCATGGCAGGTGCTGAAGTGGAACGAAGATTAAAGGTGATGTATTATATAATCCACCTTTTGCCTCATATATTATATATTTTATTGGGTTACCTTTGTGATATTGTGGCTGCTCCTGAGTACACTTCTCCGGATACAATTAACATTGTTCTCTCTATAGTGGTTTTGTGGTATAACTTATATACTTTGGATAATTATAGGAGGCCATTTCTGCGACTTCTTCTGTCCCTTCAGCAATTACAAGTTTAGGTCCAAAAGTTGGCGTGGGCAGCCAATATCCTTTTACATCTTCTATTTCGGTTCCACCTCCAACTATGCAAGGGCCAGTGAATCCATTTCAGCCTCAGCAACTGTCTCAAGTGACTGCTGTTCTTAGACCTCCTATCAATCATGTTATTTCTCCAGAGGCAGGCTTCCAAAGTTCTCCTGCTAGGGAAGAAGGGGAGGTTGGAGAATCTGAGCTAGATCCTGATACAAGGAGGAGACTGCTCATTTTACAACATGGTCAGGACTCGAGGGATCGTCTATCTAGTGAACCTCAGTTTCCCATGCGAACTCCAGGACAAGTTCCTGCAGCAAGGACACAGGGACGGGGTTGGTTCCCTGTCGAAGAAAAGATGAGTCCAAGACAAGTGAACAGAGTGTTACCAGCCAAGGATTTTCCCATAAGCTCAGAGGCTGTGCAAATTGAGAAGCACCGACCTAACCATCCCCCCTTTCTTCCAAAAGTGGATCCTGATAGAGTCTACCCTGAAAGTCAGAGGATTCCCAAGGTGGTAATTAGTTCTTCCACAGATCTCCTAGTTATTGGTGAGAACTGACACTGACCTTCTGAATTTTTTTTCCTGTGCAGACAACTCCAAGAGATGATCGATTGAGATTGAATCAGCCAGTGGCCAGTTTTCATTCATTTTCTGGTATAACCTTGATCATCAATGATAGTTTTTATAATAATAAGTTGAAAAGCACAGTTTATCATATAGTAGTCCTTTGTCAACTTCTTCTGTAATTTGATGAATATGTTGTTGGTAAGAGGCATTTGGCCTGAACATGATTATTTATCTAGAAATTGGAATGTGATTATAGCTTAGATTTTTAGAACTTTTTTAGTTAAGTAATCTGCTTATGTGGATTTGAAGTAAAAAATGGAAATAGTTTTATTTTGCCCCCTTAAAAAAAAGAGACTCAATAATGTCCCCTAACTTTCCCCCTCGGCGTCTCGAACCCGCAACCTAATGGAAGTAGGAAAAATGTCTAACCACTGGAGCTGCGATTTGTTGTCTTATATAGGTATAGTTTTAATTCTAATAAGAGAATGCTCTGGGTTTGCAAGCCAACCATTGTATTTGTACCTTATAACAAATTGTTGCCTCCGCTTTTGGTTAATCTGATTGATGGAACATTGAAATCGTACCCTAAGTCAAAAGGCTTGGTTGTTTTGGGAATCAGATACCGATAGAGTTTCAAGTGCCATTTTGTTAGGGTTTTTATTTCTAGTTACTTTAGTTTCGTGCTTTGGCGTTGTGATTAATGCCTACAAGTGTAATTATCGCAACCCTCTTTTTCGTCTATCAGGTGAAGAAGCACCCATGGGTCGACCAGCTTCAGTGAACAGAGGTCCTGATATGGATCCAGGGCACATTGGACCGTTTGCGGATACGCCTGTTGGAGCTCTACAAGACATTGCTGTCAAATGTGGAGCAAAGGTAATGCCTTTATTTTGGTTTATTCCCTGACCATCTCTATTTCCTGCCATTGCAATTTGCATTTATCAATTTTCATGACTGACTTTTATGCCTAATCAATTTATGAAGAAAGGAAAAATAGTGGCAGTCTACAAATTTAGTTTTCCATCTAAGTTTTTGTACTCCTATATTTGATATATTCATTAATTTTTTTTTAGATTCTGAATGCATGTAGTTTGTTTCTCCGATTTGTTACTTCAATGGTTCAATCTGATTTGTTTGTTGAGTTTATATTTAATCTGATTTCATCTATTTCTAATATATTTATTTTGAATTTTCTTTTTCTTTGGGCATGCAGGTAGAGTTTAAGGGAGCTTTGAGTTCCACCTTGGAATTGCTATTTCGTGCAGAGGTTGTTCTAACTATTTATGCTGGCATTTAGGCATCAATTTCTGGGTTAATTGCTTTAGTTTTTATGAATAAGTTCGGAGAACCTATAGTAGCATGATTTTTTAAAAAAGAGGAGGTTAATTAATCTGGAAACCATGAAGATGGCCTTGTTGTCAATACCTATCCTTTAGACAACTGCTAAAAAACTGGTTAATCTTCTAAATTTTCTACCCCTTCCATGTTTGTGTTTTCTAGGTGATGTTTGCTGGAGAAAAAGTCGGTGATGGGATTGGTAAGACAAGAAAGAGAGCGCGGTGTAATGCTGCTGATACGTCCCTTGAGCATTTGGCTGGTACAGTACATGTGGAAAATTTTATATTTTAGATTTTGGAAAGAATTCTTGCCTGACTCTGTCAATGGAAAAAAGTACTAATTAGCTAAGGATTTAAATGAAGAATGAAAAAGAAAGAGTACCATTTTTTGCATTCTTTCTGTAAGTTAGTTTTGGGTTTTGCATTAAACTGCGATCCATGTAGTTAGTATCACATTTGATTCTTTCATCTGCTAAATATATAAAAGGGAAGACATCCATTGCATATGAAACTTTTTTTATTGCTGTACTTTAAATTTGCATGTTTGTTTGTCAGTTTTGTTGAAAGAACTACTGTTGCTACACTGCAGTTAAGAAAGCAAACTGTCTGTTTCAGTAGTAAGTATATATGCTTGTCAGTCTCAGTATATTCTTTGTTCTCCAAACTTGGGTTGAGTAGATTTGCGCCTTTTGGCTATAGCTACACGCTCTACAATGTTTCTGTGTGTGGCTTGCTCTTGAATGTATTTTTATTTCTTCCAGAGAGGTACATATCAACTCTTAAGCACGACTCAACTTCAGCACCTGGGGATTGGAGTAGGTTTCCGAATACATCCAACAATGGTCTTACCAATGAGTTCAATCCTTTGGGGTATCAGTCGTTACCCAAGGAGGAGTTCCTGCCATTTTCTACTTCATCCATGCCTCACAGGGCACATGATTCAAGATTTGAGGCCTTCAAGAAACCGATAAGTCCAATTGCTGCGCTGAAAGAGCAGGTAAGTTTTTTTGAGTTGGAGCATGTGGTTTTATGGAGCTGTTCTGTCTCTGATCGTAACCCTCTTGTTTGCCTTCTAAATCTGCAGTGTTCGGTAGAGGGCGTTACCTTAGCTTTCCAAACTCAGCCTAGTATGGGACAGAGAAATGAGGTCATTGCACAGGTGAATGTCTCATTACTCTGCATTCTTTGATTTTCTAGTGCTTAGTAGTTAATACAGTCCATGAAAGTAGATGAACTTTAGCTTTAGGTACATGCTAGATTTTGTTGTTCATCTTGTTCAATATGTTCTATATGCTGATGGTGGAAGTCTACGGTTTTGGATCTCTTCCAATGCACATAATTAACGATTATACTGAGTCCAGAGAGAGTATACATTCCAACAATAAGTGTATCCAGCTATTATCATAAAGTTACATCACATGCTATTAAGAACAAGGTTATTTGCTTATTGAGTTTCGATTTAATCACGGAATGCGAGCAACTTGATTAGCTAGCAATCCGTGGGATGGGTCATTGTATCTTCAATCTGTTGGTGGTTTCTTTTATCTGCACATGCTGGAATGCATCCTTCCTTTTTGCTTTGTTAATATTTCTGATCACAATGTTGCAGGCTGAAGTAGATGGACAGATATTGGGCAAGGGGTTTGGCTTTTCTTGGGAGGAAGCAAAGTCTCAGGTAGTTGCTCCCCTCGAAATATAGTTCTCTGAAGGTTTCTTTATCCGCTCAAACTTGCATACAATTTCGTGTTTCTGGACTCCCAATTTTTTTTGCTCTGCCTCTTTTCTCCAAATCTTTAAATCGTAAAATTCTCTTTGATAGGCTGCTGAAAAAGCTCTTGCAAGCATGAGATCAATGCATGGTCATTATGGCCATAGGCGTCAGGGTTCTCCGAGGTGAGTTTATATGCACATTAGTGTTTTCATGAATTGTGGAGTTTGAATATCTCAGTCTGGTAATCTATACGAAGTTGGTCATATTTCTTCCACTACGATATGTGGTTGGTTCGTCCCGAGTAGTGTCACTTTGTTAAATGAGCTTTTAGCAGAATGGCATCTTAAAAGGAGCTTTTTGTCTGCTTTGAATTTCCTCGCTACGCCTTTTCCATAAGCTGTTCAACAATGAAACTGGTTCGTCGCTGACTGAATTCCTATATTGTCAGATCATGGCAGGGTATGCCTCCAAGCAAAAGATTCAAGCCAGACTATCCTAGAGTCATGCAACGCATGCCATCGTCGGGAAGATATGGGAGGAACTCCTCTCCTATGCCATAGATAGAGTCGGGTACTACCCCAAGAATGGGAACGCGGTGACTGAAACAAAAGGTAGAAGGTTGATGTGTAACAGACTGTACTTCATGTCTGAATGTGTAGTATGTTGTCCAATAACTGTAGAAAAATTGGTGGATTTGTTTTTAGCTAGGTTCAGGCATTATAGATTTTCCGGTGGATCGAGTCCAATGCTACAGCAGTGTTGTGGATTTTTCGTTCCGAGTCTTTGAAAGTTTGGAGGGATATTTATGCTTTTCTCTGATACAGTTTTGTAGTGATTTTACTTGGGGCTAATGCGAGGTCTGGTGGAACTAGATGCTTATTTCCAATTTTGGTTTTCTCAGATACAATGCCTTCTCAGAAGGGCGGGCTATTCTTACCCAGGGGGCGTTTTTTCCTTATAAAAGAAAATCATTTTCTTTAAATATCAATTAACAATTTTCGCTCCACAGAGTATTGTTTTAGATAACCTAAACTTTAGGTAAGGGTTATTGTGCAATTATAAGAAATTTAATTTGGGATGGGTATTTTTAAAATATGTGATAGTTTTAGAGATTTGCTGTGCAATTATTAAAATACTATATATTACAAAAATTTTGGAGTGTTTATTTTTCTTTACTCCGATTGGAATCTACCTCCTCTCAATGGAAACTGCCTTTGGCCAACGGTTGCCACTGGATTCAGCATAATTTTGGCAATTTTTGGCCGTCTCTGCTAGTCTTCTCTATCCGCTGGCGATCCTTTTATGGCGTCGCTCAATTTCCGGCGCTGCTCAATCTCCAACTCTCCATTTTCTGGTGATGCTCGATCTTCGACAACACTGGATCGACGAAGACGACACTGCGATGAGTTGGTGGCGGAGGAGCTCTATGCTGCGGCATTGCGGCGAGATCGCGTCGGAGGAGAACACGATTAAAAGAGAAGGCGCATGAGATGCACACACATGAAGGAAGAAGACGATGCTTGTGCATCTCATGCGTGACCCAAGGTGACGGCGGCGACGGGCTGCAACAGTGGCGAAGGAGCTGAACTTCAGCGTCTGAGAGGTGAGGTTTAATATTGTGTTCTATTTTTTTTAAGACGTGCTGAGGTATAATGTTATTTGACTGAGCATATTACCAACAAAGGTTGTTTGGTGTGGCGGTTAGTATTCTATGCTTTGAGGTTATACATCTCTACCCTATCAATTCCCCCCACAACCGCTCAAAATTGGTATAAAATCGCTTTCCTCGAGCTCAAATTAAGAAGAGGAATCGGCCCCGGCGACGACGATGAGGAATCAGCGGCGCGTTGAGGAGAAGGAATTAACCCTCTTTGCTGAAACATTATGACCCGATATTGAACGGATTTGATCCGCGAATTTTGTTGTAATTTTCTTAATTACAAATCACTCTCTGGCTTGTCCATAAGCTTATGAAAAATAGTTTTACATTTTTTAATTTAGGATATTTTATTTATATTGGCATCTCCTGATTATGAAAAATTTAAAATTATCTTCAACCATATGTTTTTTTCCCCACTTTTTCTTCTTTAATTCAATTTTATTCTCTCATTTAGTTTCTTCTAAATTTTAGTACCTCAAAGTGATGGATCAATAAAAAAAAAACAGATAGATGAGCATGTTTTTTTAGATTGTCACATATTTTTATGTAGTAGAAAGTAAATTATTTTTTCTTTCTCAGTAAAAAGTTCACCATTTTAATTCACCCATTACTTCTTACCCTCTCAATCCAATTCTCTTCACATTCCAATTTACAATTTTTTAAAAAACACTAATGTGCCAAACTTAAGAAAAGATATGAAGTGTTAGCTAAACATCACATTTTTTCTTTGTTCCTCCATCTTTTGTTTAGGGAACGTTTCATTCTTACATCACTCAATCCGATTCTCTCAATACGCTTTTTATATCATCGACACTTTACTGTAAATGTTACTTTTAGCCTTTGTGTTCTTTGAATCATATTTTTTTTCAACATCTTAAATACCATTCACCATTTCTCTTTCTGCATTTTATGAATTTCTTATCCTTCTTCATCTTTCTCTTAAGTGACACTTTTAAATATGCATTTTCATCATTTCCCCCAGCTATATAAACGTCATCACTCTCTCTTTCTATTTTTTCCACAACATTTTCCTTCCATTTCTTTCTATTGTTTACCTTTTTTTCTACACCAGTGTAACTCTCTCTCTCTTTCTCTCTCTCTCTCTCTCTCTCTCTCTCTCTCTCTCTCTTTCCCCCTCTCTAAGTCATATGGTAAATAAAAAAAACTGCGAGTGTCGACAGGAGTGAGCACACTAGCCCACCCACGTTAATTCAGAAAGCGTAATGCATATCCTTGGCATAAGTGCTTAGACCAAGAGGCCAAAATACCAACCCCTTCCTGATGACAATGGACTAAGATAATGCAAACAAAAATTGAGTGGTTATGAGAACAAACTCACTAGACCACATCCATAATCCATACAACTTCTACCTTTAACAAACAAGGCCTTCAATGCAATCGACCAAGTGTAGACTTGGCTATAGTGATACTAAAACTAGTAGGTGATGCGCTCGTCTCAAAGACCGAAGGCAATATGACTTTCGGTCTAAGTCCGATCGGTAAGGCTAACCGGCTCTTGAAATCGAGGTTTGTTCCCTCTGGCCTTCATCTAAACTGGCGGCTGGCGTAGTCATCAGCCTTCTCCAACCGTCGGCTTCAGTGTAACCGACGACCTACAATCGGGGATTAACCATGGCTAACCTTGTGATAGGCAGCCTCAGTTAACCGTGAGGTTCCCAGGATTCAGTTAACCGTGAGGTTCCCAGGATTCAGTTAACCACCAGCTTGAGTATAATTGACGACCTTTAGTTATCCAGCATCCTATGTGTAACTGATGACCTTCAGTTAACCGCGAACTTATATGCAGCCGACAACCTTCAGTTAGCCACCAGCTTATGTGTAGTCGATGGCCTTCTACAACCAGTGGGCTAACCATGACTAACCATGTGCAGGCTAGTCAAGGCTAACCGTGTGATGTAACCGGCCCTTCAACAAACCAGGTGTGAGTCCCGGCCATCAGCTAACCAATGGTTCATGCAACCATTGGCCTTCTACAACTAGGATTGTCAACCGTGGCTAGCCATGTGGTGGCAAACTGTTTATCTCTTGGCTAACTATGGTGATCCTGACCCTTCATCTAACCGATTATGTAGAAGATTGGCCTTCGTCATAACTGGTGACTTTCGTCTAATAAAAGACTTAGCTATTGGTCTTGTGGTAACCGGCGGTCCAGCAAAGCAAAGAGTAACCGCTGGCCTTCACTCAACCGGACGGTAGCCGTAAGGTTGCTAATTTTTTTACGATTAGCTAAAATGGTACACGGCTTACCCCCTGACCCTTCAAAACCGAGGTGTTGAACTCGGCCTTCAACGAACCGGAGATCCTAACTATGGTTTAGCTAGCTGTTGTGATCTCCGGCCTTCTGTGAAGCCATGTGTAGACTCCAAGTAGAGTGGAACAATATACACCCCTAAGATGAAGATAAATGGGTGTTATTGGCCTTTGATAACAATCTCTTAATGACAATCGATGTTTTATCTGTGAGGCTGAGAGAAATTTTGACTGAAGTCGATAGTTCTCCAAGGTGTTCTATAGATAGACCTCTTGATGATGAAGAGACTGGGCACGGCTTCTACCACGCACACCCCGCATAACGATTTTGTAACCATCTTTTCTAGTTTAGGCAAATGGACATCCTAATGCTTTATCACCTGACATAGAAAACATAGCCGCACAAACTTCATGTCATGCAGTATCCTATCTTAGCACCTCTCTATCCATGTTGCTCAGAGCATGTCCCGAATTAAGTACCTCAGTATCAATGGGAACCCAAGGTACCCCTCTGTAGAACTAAGAAAATAATTCATCCTTCTTCTCATTAGATGTAACAATCCTACTGTCACCATCGAGAATGGCTGGGATGCCCCACTTTTTCTGTGTGCTTCCAAACCATGAAAGTAGCTCTTTCCTTTATCTGCCATGGTGATAAAATTTATTTTCTCCTTTTATGAGAGGAAACTGGATTCGGCCGTGTAGAGCTCGGAGCTTCAGTCTTCTCAATTCCCGAATCTCTTGTGCTGACGCATTCAGTGTGTCTAGGCTACTCAGAGCATCACCATATTCTTTGTCTGCTCTTTTATCCTTTTACGAGATATGATTAAAGTACCCCATACTAAGCTTCTTCAATGGTTTTTAGCCTCTATAGCTTATGAAAAATTGCATATTGCTTAAAGCCCTGAACCTCTAGGGACCAGTAATCATGCACTACCTGCTTGCAATTAGGGTGAGCTATCCACATATTATGAAACCTGAAAGGCCTCATAATAGCTTTAATTTCATGCGCCATAGAGACCATAAATGGGAGATGATCCGGCAAAGTTGAACCAGGGAAAAAGGTGGTGCATCATGCATCCCCATCCTATCTTTGGTTGAGAACCACACGATCAAGGTTGCGCTTAATTGAATAATCTGTATTATACCTGGTGAAATGATCTCCATTCTCCAATAGCAGGCAGATTTCTCAATCCACATGCAGTACAAGCATCTTGGAATTCCCTCATTTGATACAAGCCTGGAGTAACATTGCCCATATGATTATTTTTGCTCAGAATTATGTTACATCAAGTATCATCCAAGGAGCATTCAATTCTGCTCCATAACTCTTTAGCTCAGCCTACAGTGGTAGTCTGTGCTATCTACCATCATTATGTCCATAACATAAGTGCATAAAATTCAACGTTCAAAGACATACTACGCACCTTCAGATGAATGTACTGGGCCATTATACCAATAGTCTCAGCCATATATTTCTTCGAATCCCATATGATTAGTATCCTGGAGTACGACATCAAATCAAAATTATGGACATAACTCCAGACTTCTTAACCTTTCAGAAAAATACTCAATGCTATGTCCTTCAATTTTCTTTCCAGTAACCCACAGACCCACATCGTTTCCAAAGATGACGTCCTTGACCCATTTATTTTTTCAGGGGCGTCAAGACCCCTGATGTTCAGGCAGGCTGTATTCATTTGGAACTGAAGGTCACTTTTGGCTTCAGACTGCCACCTTTACTGTTTTCGCTGGATGAGCTATTAATGGCATCTACAATTCTCTGGCATCACTTTCTCGCCGGGGTTCAAGGGCCTAGAGGTGCTTCTTGCCCTGCTCGCTTCCCTACCACCCTGACTGGTGATGTAGATGTGGGTTAGCCAGATCTCTCTCTCTCTCTCTCTGTTGGTTAAAGGTGGTACTCAATTTTCATTCACATCAATAGTTGAGTTACAAGTAAATTGCAGGCGTGCTAGTGAATGCACCACAATTACAAGAAGTTTATCAATTTTAATTATGATAAACTTAGTAAATACCGTGGCTAAAATATGAATTTCTCTAACCAGACATCTAATGTCTTGAAGAATATTAGAAAAATTCCTCACATAGCCTAGGGTATTATCGCAGTCTGTCTTGATTACCAGGAGTGAAGTTGATCTATTGCTTGCCTGCTTCATCACATTGAAAATTGTTGCTAGTTCCACGTGGGTGGCTATTAATGCCTGTAGTGTCTTGTAGCCTTGTCATTCTTTCGTTCGTCCCTCGTACCATTGCACACTAAGCTGTTATGGCTCTCCCTATTCCATTGTAGAATGTTGCATTTGTCTTAATCTGTGTCAAGCCTTGGTACAAATGAGTGTCATTCTTCCCCTTCAACAGCTAGTGTAGTTTTACATCCCCACCTTGCTATTTTTTTTGAAAAGGTTGTCGGTTGGGGTCGCTGCTTGTTGTTATTGATTAGGTGCATTGTTCTGGATCATCACAATGGAATCACTTTTGGACTCTAATATTTCTTCCACTATTAATCCCTTAATGACCTCTTGTGTCCTCTATATTGTAGGTGATGTTTGTTTGTCATTCATTGCACACCAAATTTCTCAAATCACGAATAATGTTTACTTTGTATCCTCTACCTCCGTTGCTCTTGTAAACTAGTCTTCAAGCTAAGTTCCTAACATTAGTGGGTCTTCTCAGCCAAAGTCGATCCCAAGTCGACCTTCATACTCTTCTCGTGAATTCACATTTAAAGATCATATGCTCAACCGTTTGATTGACTTTGCAGCACATTTGACATTTTGGCGAGATCATAAGGCCTCTTTTCCGCATGTTTGGGTTAGTGGGGCATGCTCATTGAATCATCCCCCAGGTGAGGAATTTTGTGTTTTCCAGTATGTTTCTGTGCCATAACTTCTTCCATGTCAAGATGTGGGCTTCCGTTCCATCCTGGCTAGATGGTGTTGATAGTTTCTTCCTCACCCCATTTTTCCATGTAGTATGATACCCTGATTTGACTGAGTAATTCCTCAATTTCTCCTTCTCCCAAGCTTGATAGTCTATTACACCGAAATTATGCTGGGTGATATGAATTTGTGTGATTTGTTCGAAGCTATTCTTGTCAAATAAAGTCTTTAGAAGTGGTCGCCTCTATTTGTGGTTGTTGTCGATCAAGTCGCTAACTTTGAAACCCCACCCTATCTTGGTAGCAACTGTGATTCAAACCAGATGGCGTCCAATTTATTTGGGACCCAATTATCTTGGATACCAACACGCGTGCCATCGCCTATCTTTCATTTATATTGTGCACACGTGTTTAATTGCCAGTTGAACATATTCATAAGGTTTCAATGCTAATATGTTATTTGGGTGAAAATATTTGAAGATATGTAAATAAATTATTTTTAATATTCCATTTAATAATTAAAATTTTCATTCGTATAAAGCTATTTTTTTGGAAAAGTTATTGGGTTAATTCCATGGGTAATAAAAACTTGATTTTTTTTCTGTACAGCATATTTATCAGGATGCTTTACATTTCAAAATAATTCACTGCTCTTAATTATGGAGCTACTCCTATAAGCATTTTATTAGTATTCAATAAACATATCATGGAATAGGAATGCGATGATAAAAAATGCCTAATTGCACCGAGCCAAGTTAAAAAGAAAGAGAAAGTAAATATTTTGAAAAGAGAACTATTCTTTCCGTGATTTCAGTGCAAATGTTGCCATCATATTGATTTATCATACCAATGGCAAAGCTTACACATTTGGCAATACATGTTTCAAATATCACTGCTCAAATATTGCAAGTTATTAGACATTAGTTTTCATTAGTTAATTAGTTCTCTAATAATAAAAAATACTTATTTGGATTTTCAGGTTAAAAATCATTTCCTCCATTATAATAATTTTTAAAAGAATAGTAACTCAGTAAATGGGAAATTCATTGGAATCATGTGGATCATACGAGCATTGGGAGCCGCATCATTTTGAGCTAAAACTGAAACATAATTCCCTGGCTTGAAAACAACGCCTCTCCAGATGGTCCGAGTGTTGCCAACTCTCACATCTAGCAAGTACCTTTTATCAAGTGATGCCTCGATAACTCCAGCAACTGTCTAGGTAACCATAGTATGAAACTCCTAAACTCGAGGTTTTCTACTCGGTGGCTTCACTCATTCAAAACCCGGGGGCACCTGAGTAGCCCTTCCCACCCGACTTGCGCTCTGGCTCCAATCCTTTCGCTGGCTTTCTCTCTTACCCTTCATTGGAACACTCTGAGAGACATTCACATTCCTAGGTTTTTGCATGAGAAGATTCATTTTTCACTTGAGGAGGAGAAAATTACGAAACCTTAAACCCTAATTACTATTTGATAAGTTTTAGTTCTGTAAAGCATATTTATCAACATGCTTTACATTTCCAAATAATTAGTTGTTCTTAATTATGGAGCCACTCCTATAAGTATTCTATTAGTATTTAATAAACTTAACATGGAACATGAATGTGATGATTGAAATGCCCAATCGCACCGAGCCGTGTTAAAAAGGAAGCAAAAAGAAATTTTTTGGAGAGTGAACTATGTTTTTTTGTGATTTCAGGGCAGTGGTTGCCCTAACATCTTTTGATCCAACCACAGGCAAAGCTTGCACTTTTTGTTATCCAATTTTCAAATATCCTCGGTCAAATATTGCACGTTATTTGACATTTGTTTTTATTAGTTAGTTTTTTTTCTCATAACAACAAACACTTATTTGGATTTTAAGGTTCAAAATTTATTCCTCCTTTATTAATTATTTTTGAAAAAAGGTAATTTTGGGCAGAAACGGTGAATTTATAATAACTTTGGTAATTTTGAAGCCCTCGAACTATGGAGCCCTCGACCACGAGCACAACACCCCTCGAGAACTAAGGCACTTAACAACTATGGACCTCTCGAACAAGAGCACACCACCCCTCGAGAACTACAACACTCGACACCCAGAACACATCACTCCTCGAGCACACCACCGGACCCCAACCCAGCAAGTTTCAACTCCTTTCAGTTTACATCCACCAGTCCATTACTATTAGTCTATTCTTTTGAAGGCAATGAGGTTGCCTTACCGATGTAATATCCCAAATATCTTTGTACATCTTTTGTTTTTCCTTTACACGGCTTGGGAAGGCCTAATATAATTTCCCCCATCTCCGGATGGTTATTTTTTTTTTTTAAAAAAAAGGGGGAATGTAATACATATCCCCCACCTTAGGGTGCTTAAAATTTTAAAAAAAAGAAGACAAACACATATAAATGGAAATAAATGAACATTTATCCTTTTGGTGCGAAAAAAAAAAAACTTTGGTGTTTGCGTATAGCTGTGAATATCTATTTTTTTGGTCCATTTTCTTCACTTTCCATTGCCATCCTTGTTTTATTTAAAGGAAAACATGGAAATTTATTCATTCCTCTTTTTATGGGGTTGAAACTTCTATTTTTTTATCGATTTGTATGGAATCCGACTGGCTTCGATTGTGAGATCTATTTATGTGTTGGGGATTTTGGTTTTTGTGTATAAAAGGATTTTTTTTCATGGAAGAACACATTTGTTTGTGCGAGCTATAAACATTATTTTTGAATCTGTAGGAAACATGTGTTAATTCTTTTTAGACTTACTCTGAAATCCGAGTCATAGAATTTTGCTCTGAGTTATTTTTTTTGATTACTTTGTTTGCCGTAAATATGAGCTCTATTTATTTGTTGTCGTAGTTGGGTTGTGAGTCGAATAGAGCTTCTCGGAGTCCTTCTATGTTTACTTGTTGTCGCAGTTCATTGTTTCTCTCATAATAACAAATACTTTTTTTTTTTTGGATTTTTAGGTTAAAACTTTATTCCTCTATTATTAATGATTTTTGAAAGAATAGTAATCCAATAAATGGAATATTCATTGGATTCATGTGGATCATACGAGCATTGGGAGCCACATTAATCAGAGCAGAAAATGGAACACGACTCCATGGCTTGAAAATAACTGCTCTCAAGATGGTCTGAGTGTTGCCAACTTTCACATCTATCAAGTACATGTTATCAAATGATGCTTCGATAACTCTAGTAATTTTCTAGCTTCACTCATTTAAAACCCGAGGGCTTATGAGGAGCCCCTCCCACCCAAATCACACTCTAGATCTAATCCTTTTGCGGGCCCCCTTTCTTGCGCTTCACTGGAACACTCTGAGAGACATTCACATTCCCACGTTGTTGCATGAGAGTTTATTTTCACCTGGGGGGGATTGAAAAACCTTAAAGCCTACTTACTATTTGATATAATTTTGTTCTGCAAAGCTTATTTATCAACATGATTTTCATTCCAAATTATTAGCCGCTCTTAATTAGGGATATGCTTCTATAAGTATTAGGGACATTCATCTAGTCGTGCGAAAAAGGAAGCGAAAAGAAATTTTTCGATGAGGGAGGTAATTTTTTTGTGATTTTGTTACAATGGATGCCATAACATCCGCTGACCGAACAACAAGCAAAGCTTACACATTTTATTATCCAAGTTTCAAATATCCTTGCTCAAATATTGCACATTATTTGACATTTGTTTTTATCAGTTAAGTTTTTTTCTCATAATAACAAACACTTTTTGGATTTTAATGTTAAAAATTTATTCCTTTTTTATTAATTATTTTTGAAAAATAGGTAATTTTGGGAAAAAATGTTGAATGTATAATACTGTGCATTGTTTGAGCATAATTATGCATAACATAACGTGCAGCATCTGAGCCAACTCACGTGAAACTCAACTCAAAACCTTTTGTTTGAAAATGCACTCAACTTCCGATAGTAACCGACGGGTTTTTGTGGATTTTGGGTGGGGTTTATTTATAAATATCATATGAATGTATTCATAAGATTTAGTGGATTTACCTCAATTTGTGTTGGCGCAAGCTGATATGAGGTCGTCGATGAGACACTAGTGCAAGGATGCATCCGATTTAATTCTTTGTCTAGGATAGTACCCTAGCCTTCCTTTCTTCCAACCTTTGAAGAAAATGAAAACACCATGGATGATGATCTTTTAAATGACTATTCTTCTTACCATCCTTCCTTCAATCATATCTGGTCACTCTTTAGCTTTAGGGTTCAATAAAAGCAACCATATCTTCATGGTTCAAGAAAATGAAAATGATCTCATAGAGACAACTTGCAACAGCACCACTAACTAACACCTATGCATTTCCATCCTAAAATCTAATCCCAGCACTGCAGATGTTTATGGGTTAAGCCTTGTTGTGTACGCAGTAAAGGAGAAATCATCTTTCACGATGGAAACCATCAAAGATGAAGTCATCAAACCCAAACCCAGAGTTAATCATCCCCTTGATCAAGTTCAACATAAACACACACACACCACACACCACACACATGTGTGTACGTGTGTGTTTGTGTGGTGTGTGTGTGGTGTGTGTGTCTGTGTGTTTGTGTGCACGTGCGCGTGTGTCATCGAGGGTTTTAAGGAAGGAGATGATGATAAAAGGAAGTATAATACATAGATAGAAAGCTTACAAGATTTTTTTAAATGCATGGTTTGATATATTTTTTAAGTTTATTTTTATTATATAATTTTATTTATATATACTCCCTCCGTCCTACCAAAAGATTCCAAATTTCCAATTTTGTCAGTCTCAACCAAAGGTTCATATTTTGACTATTCCCTTATTTGGATTGAGATTTGTTGTTGAAATTTGGCTAGCTCATTCCAATCCCCCCTCCCGTGCCACATCATCACGCGTAAATGCATGTGCAAAAAGGTAATTGGAACCTTTTGCTAGGAGTATACAAAATATATATGCTCACATTTTTTCCAATGGAAGAACAAAGGGAATTTAAATTTCAATAATTGAAGAAATATAAAGTTAGATTTAGTGTGAGTTAACAAAATTAATTTATCAAAATTTAATTTAATATATTTTAAAAACTATTTTCTCGAATATTGACAAATCTTACAATCCTTTCTCTTAGCATATTTTTTCACATAATTACACTAATAAATTATGTATTCTGAGGTTCGATGATGACAACTTTCACTTTACAAAATGAAAGAACATGTTACACTTGCAATATTTGGACACAAATAGGTTAGTGTTATACAAAATAGAGAGTTGTAGTTTCACAAAAATTGATAGAAAAGTGGACATATGATTATGTACTAATTAATACGGGTCTGATTAATTCAGCCCATTTTACAACTTATGCATTTAAACCTCTCCCATTCTCTCTCCTCCATTTTCTATCTTTCGATTCTTCCGGACCCTCCTCTATTCTCTCGGTCGCATGATAGCTCTTCCTCCATATCTTTTTTTTTTCTGCTTCTCTTAGATAATTCATGTAATTCACGCATTGGTGTTTGTGTGGGGCTGTGAAAATCTAGTTTTTTGGTCAATTTTCTCCACTTATCATTGTAATTCTTTTTTTACTTTAAAAAAAACTTGGAAATGTATTACATCCTCATTCTTTTGGGGTTGAAATTGCTTATTTTTATTGATTTGTATGAAATCCAGCTAGCTTTGATTGTGAGCTCTATTTACGTGTTAAGGCTCTTGATTTTTGTGTTTAAAAGGATTTTTTTCATGGAAGAACTCATTTTATGTGCGAGCTATTGACAATTTTTTAACAGGTGTTTTTTTTTGTAGACTTGCTTCGAATACGAGTCATAATTTTTTGCTCAGAGTTATTTGTTTGATTTCTTTGTGTGCCCCAAATATAAGCTTTATTTACTTGTTGTCGTACTTGGCTTGTGAGTCAATATGAGACCTGTTTAAATTATAGTGGTTGGTCTTTGGATTGAAAAAAAGCCTTTGTTCTGGAGACCTTATCGCCCATTATAATGTGCTAATTGTGTGCTAACTAAATCTGTAGACATGTGAGTAAACTGTCAAAACGATGCTTATGTTCAATAGAAATTCACATTTTGGTGGTTTTTGTTTTAAAGGTATGAAATCTTTCAATTATATTGTGCACTTGTGTTTAATTGCCAATTGAACATTTTCACAAGATTTTAATGCTAATTTGTTATTTGGATGAAAACATTTGAGAAAATTACTTGTGAATTATTTTTAATTTTCCATATAATAATTAAAATTTTGAGCAAAGTTCTTTGGTAAGTGCAAATACAACCCCCCAGTTTTTCAAAAGTGTAAATGTAACCCTCACTTGGCAAGAATTTTGAGCCCACATCGGTCAACACTGACTGAAATTGAAAAGACTAAAATACCCCTCATTATAAATCTAAAAAATAAAAATCCGCTCGCCCCCCCTTCGTTTTCACCTTCTTCTGCAATCCACCTTCTCTCTTCGTTCGTCCTCGCCACCTTACCACCACCTAAAGCTGCACCCACTTTTGTCCTCCGTTCGTCCCTCCACAGCCCCAATCGTTATCCATTCGTTTTCCCCTCACGCCACTGCCCTACCATCACCCAAACCCCAACCACCTTCGTTCTCCACTCGTCCTCTCCCATCGTGCTACCGCCCTACCAGCACCCAAAACCTCGGCCACCGCCCAAAAACCACATCTAGTGAATACAACGCCACATCTCTGGGAAGTGGCTCCAAAAATCCCTAGCCCACAACCATTCTCATCACCGCCTCTGTTCAGTTGGCCCAAAAAACTGCCGCCTCCCTTCAACCGACTCTAAAAAATCCCACCCACTACCTCCGGCACCTCTGAACTCCACCGCCTATGGAATTCTCTCTTTGATGAGGAGCGGCTCGGAGCTCCGGAGTGCCCACCAGAGGCTGCCCTAACATGGGATATAGAGGCTCTTGATGACAGCGAAGGCGGCAGATTAGGGTTTTGGAATGGTGGAGTAGGTGGCAGATTGAGGTTTGGGGTGGTGGTAGGGCTGTGTTTTGGGTGGTGATAGGGTAGCAGCGCGAGGGGGGGGGGAGAAAAAGGTGAAAATGAAGAACTGGGGGTAATTTGGTAAATAAGGGTAATTTGGTAAAAGTTGAAACTAAACAAGGTAATTTGGTCATTTTATATCAATTCAATGTAAAAAATGCAGGTCAATGCTGGTTTCCGGCATTAAGGTTATGGGTTTGAGTCAATGCCGGTCAAGGGTTATATTTGCACTTTTGAAAATCTAGGGGTTATATTTGCACTTATCAAAGAACCGGAGGTTTTATAGGCACTTTGTTCTAAAATTTTAATTTGTATAAAGCTATTTTTTGAAGAGTTATTGGGTTATATGCATTTAATTCAGTCATGGCTAATAAAAAATGATTTTTTTCTATAAAGCATATTTAACGTGATGCTTTATATTTCCAAATAATTTTTCGCTCTTAATTATGGAGCTGCTCCTATAAGTATTTTATTAGTATTCAATAAGGAACAGGATTGTGATGATAAAAAATGCCTAATTGTACTAAGCCATGTTTAAAAGGAAGCAAAAGTAAATATTTAGAAAAGAGAATTAATTTTTCCGTTATTTTTGTGCAAAGGTTTCCATCATAACGATTTATCATACCACTTGCAAAGCTTACACATTTTGTAATACAAGTTTAAAATATCACTGCTAAAATATATCCCGTTATTAGACAATAATATTTATTAGTTCATTGTTTCTCTAATAATAACAAATACTTATATTGACTTTAAAGCTAAAAATTATTTCCTCTATTATTATTAATTTTGGAAAGAATAGTATCCAATAAACGGGAGATTTAACAGTTTCCTGTGGATCATACGAGCATTGGGAGCCACAACATTCTGAGCTGAAACCGAAACATAATTTTCTAGCTTGAACAACCCCTCTCAAGATAGTCCAAGTGCTGCCAACTCTCACAGCTAGCAAGTACTTGTTATCAAATGATGCCTCGATAACTCCAATAGCTACCTGGCCAACAAAAGTATCCAACTCCGAAACTCGAGGTTTGCTGCTCGGTGACTTCACTCATTCAAAGCCCTGGGGCATCTCAGTAACCCTTCCCACACGACTCGTGCCCTGGCTCTAATCATTTCGCGAGCATCCTCTCTTGTACTTTATCAGAACACTCTGAGAGACATTCACATTCCTAGGTTGTTGCATGAGAAGTTTCATTTTTTACCCGAGAAAGAGAAAATTACGATACACTAAACCTTAATTACTATTTGATATAATTTTGTTCTGTAAAGCATATTTATCAACAAGCTTTACATTTACATATAATTAGCCTCTCTTAATTAATGAGCCACTCCTATAAGTATTCTATTAGTCTTAATAAACTTAGCATGGAACATTAATGTGATGATTGAAAATGCTCAATCCTACAGAGTCGTGTTAAAAAGGAAGCGAAAAGAATTATTTGGGAGAGTGAACTAATGTTTTTGTGATTTCAGGGCAATTGTTGCCATGTTGCCCTAACATCGCTTGATCCAACCACAGGCAAAGCTTTCACATTTTGTTATCCAATTTTCAAATATCCTTGCTCAAATATTGCATGTTATTTGACATTTATTTTTATTAGTTAATTTATTTCTCATAATAACAAAACTTATTCGGATTTTATGGTTCACAAATTAAACCTGTATTATTAATTATTTTTGAAAACTTAGGTAACTATGAGCGGAAACGGTAAATGTATAATAACATTGGTGTTTGCGTATAGCTATGAATATCTATGTTTTTGGTTTATTTTCTTCACTTTCCATTGTCATCCTTGTTTTTTAAAGAAAAATATTGTAATGTATTCATTCCTTGTTTTTAGGGGTTGGAACTGCTGTTTTCTTATCATTTTATTGGAACTTGGTTGGTTTCGATTGTGAGCTCTATTTATGTGTTGTGGCTCTTGGTTTTGTAAAAGGATTTTTTTCACGGAAGAACATATTTTATGTGCGAGCTATATACAATATTTTCGAATTTGTGGGAAACATGTGTTATTTTTTTGTAAACATGCTCTGAATCCGAGTCAGAATTGTTTGGTCCGAGTTATTTGTTTGATTTCTTTGTTTGCCATAAATATGAGCTCTAGGCTTCTCGTAGTCCTTCTCCATTTACTTCTTGTCATAGTACATTGTTTCTCTCGTAATAACAAATATTTATTTGGATATATTAAGGTTAAAATTTAGAGTCCCTCTCTTGAAAAACGGTCTTTCCATAAGTTATGGAAAGACGGTCTTTCCATAAGTTATGGAAAGACCAAGGTTTAAAGTATAAATTAGAAGAAATTAAGATAAAATTTTCGGGTTGCATGAACCGGGTTATAAATTTTATAACTACTACATGTTTCATACTAAAACTTTAATATTGCAACTAAGACCTTTTACCTTTTATTATTCTAATCAAACCCCATCTTTCCATAAGCCTATGAAAAGACCGTCTTTCCCAAGACTTTGCCTAAAATTTAATTCCTCTATTATTAGTAATTTTTGAATGAATAGTAATCTAATAAATGGGAGATTCACCAGATTCTGTGGATCATACGAGCATTGAGAGCCACATCATTCTGAGCTGAAACGTGGACATAATTCCCTGGCTAGAAAACAACCCCTCTCAAGATGGTCCAAGTGTTGCCAACTCTCACAGCTAGTAAGTACTCGTTATCAGATGATGCTCTCCAGTATCTGTCTGGCCAGGCATATTATCCAACTCTGAACTCGAGGTTTTATTCTCAGCGACTTCATGAGCCCCTCCCACCTGACTCACACTCTGGCACTAATCCTTTTACCGGTGCCCTCTCTTGCGCTTCACCGGAACATTCTGAGAGATATTCACATTCCCAGGTTGCTGCATGAAAATTTTCATTTTTCACCTGGGGAAGGGGGAGAAAATTACTAAACCTTAAACCCTAATTACCGTTTGATATAATTTTGTTCTATAAGGCATATTTATTAACATGTTTTACATTTACAAATAATTAGCAGTTCTTAATTATAGAGTTGATCCTGTAAGTATCCTATTGGTATTTAATACTTAGAATGGAACATGAATGTGATGATTGAAAACACCCAATTACACCGAGTCGTGTTAAAAAGGAAGCAGACAGAAAAGTTTCAGAGAGTGAAGGAATTTTTTTGTTATTTCATTGTAATGATTGCCATAACATTGATTGATCCAACCATATGTAAATCTTACACATTTTATTATCCAAGTCTGAAAAAATCCTTGCTAAAATATTGCACGTTATTTGACATTTGTTTTTATTAATTAACTTTTTTCTCTCATATTAACAAACACTTTTCAGATGTTAGTTTAATCGAAGGGTTGACTTTTCAAAGGGTGGTGATCCACTCGGCAAACAACTCTCTGATTGGCGATCCGAATTACTTGGATCGGTGACACCGCACATCTTCTCTCTCACCTCTCGGCACCGCCGTGATGGCGGTGCCACCACTGAGCTCTCAACCCCTATGATTTGCTAATGCCCTAACCAACTCCTCTGATACCACTCATCCGCAATCACATCCCCAATATGATGTCCCCAAACCAAGAACTCCCTTCACTCCAAAATAGATCATAAACAACTTAGGGGAGCTCGGTTTGCATTTCTCGGATGATGAATGCAAGAAACTTGAATCCCCCCTAAAAGCTAACACTAGTAAGAAAATTCTCACAAAGTAGGTCTGAATTGGCCAAAATTCATTGGGATTTTCAGACTGCAGGATTTAAGGATCATGCTGACATTCATCTCCTTCACAATCACTAGGTTTTAATCCATTTTTCTTTGCCTAATAATTATTATAGATGTTGAATTCATAAGGTGTGAAACTTCGGCTCATATTCGATTAGAATCACTAAATGGGAACCTACTTTTAATCCAAACAATGATTCTCCTATTGTTCCTGTATGGGTAACACTTTATGGATTGCCACAACAGTTTTTCGATTATGATGTTATGATGTCAATAGGTAGCATAGTAGGTGTGCCTATTCAAATTGATAAAGCTACCTTGCATAGAACCATGCTTCATGTGGAAAAAGTATGTTGAAATGGATATAACAAAATCTAGAAGAAATTGGATCTGGTTAAGTTTTAGGGGAGTGGGATTTTGGAAAAGTATTGAATACGAGGCATCCCTGATTAGTGCACAAAATGTTTTAAATTGGGACACATTAACTCTGCTTGTAAGTATGAACAAATTCAGGTTCATATCAATCCTTGGAGGCCACAGGAAATTTATGTACATGGAAGGAATGCAGGTAAAATGGATGCCCCATCCTCATCAGGGGTGTCCTCAAAGGAGAAAAACATTATCCCTGTTCATAAAGTTAGTACTAACCAATATGTGCAGGTGGTTTGGAGGCCTAAAAAGACAAGTTCTCAAGGCTTAGATTCTAATACAGAATCTCAGGTTTCTCTGCACTCTTCTCTTAATAATCCTGTTATTGTTTCTGACACTCCTGAAGAATTTGAGCCTAAATCTCTAAAGGATGATCTCAGTAACAGAAAATTTTTACTCTCAAATTGTTGACACTAATAACATCAATCCTAAGCCTCTCAACAAGGAGAAAGTTATCCCCTAAGAATCCGTCTCTCTTAGCAGTTGAAGTTAATCCCTCATTATCCCCTTATCCTCTCCCTAAATCCATTATAGAAGAAACAAGTAGGGTTAAAAATATAGAAATATTGGGTTTACAGAGCTCTAAGGGTATTAATTAGATTGTCTCCAACCATAATGAAAGTATTGAACACCAACTTGGTAATCATGTAAGCCTTCCACAACCTGAATCAGATAACCAGGAAGAGACTGAACCACAAGTAATAGTCACTAGTAACCAAAAAATGACTAATGGTGTATTTACCAAATCCCAAAACTCTTATAATTTGGTGGTTACAGATAATCAGGAAGAGAACTTCTTTGAAATCAATGCTGGTATTTCACCACTCATCTCTTATGATAAAAAACATAAAAAGGTAACCCTTAATGAAAATTTAAGCCTATCTGATAAAACTCTAAACACAGGATACAACTCTGAACTAGATAATCTGGAATCTTATCAGATAAAGGCCTCACAGGATAGCTTCATTTCAGAGATGGTAGTTTCCTAGAACAGGTTTAATGTTCTGCTTAAAGATGGCAACAAGGATGAAATGAACAATGAATCCGAAACCAAAGCAAGGAAATACATTAATAAAGACTATGCATCAACCCCCAAAACAGTAACTACCCGCTCCTCAATGTTTTCCAAAGAATAATTTTTATGGATTTAAATCTTTGTTGCTGGAATGTTAGAGGAATAGGTAACCAAGCTTCACAAATCAGAGTTAAGGATATAAAATATAGAAATCATATCTCCTTAATGGCCTAAATTGAACCAATTTTGGACAACAATAAAACAAACAAAACTTCTTTTGATCTTGGTTTTAAAAATCACTTATCTATCCCTGGATGCAAAATCTGGTTATTCTGGGATGAGAATATTAAAGTGGATATTTTAAGTACTCACTCCCAGTACATTTTAACCAGAAATCACCATCCATCCTTTAATAAAAATTGTGATATTGCTTTTATGTATGCAAAAAATTCACAAAAAGAAAAATCCAGGCTCTGGGAAAGCCTTCTAAAATCCAAAAATCAGGCCATCATGCTCATTGGAGACTTCAATGTCATAGAGGATCAATTAGAATACTTTGGTTTATTTATTTCTAATCCTAACATGATTACTGATTTCAAACAGTTTATGATTTCTGAAAAATTTTTCACTCTTCCTACCTCTGGCAGTCTTTATACTTAGACTGGTATGAGGCAAAGAGGAAGAGTATGGAAGAGTCTTGATAGAGGTGTTGCAAACACCAAATGAATGAATGAATTTCCCTCTCATACATTTATGTAATATCTAGGGAACAGTTAGATCATTCTTCATTGATATTACACATTAAAAACAACTCTCTGAATACTGGACCAAAACCTTTCAAGTTTTTAACTGCTGTACTAATCATCCATCTTTTTAAAAACTTTTTGAACAAGCTTCGATTATAAGCACACATCTTCAAGGAATGGAGATGTTCTCCTTTAGGCTGAAAAATTTAAAACCAGCCCTTTAAACATGGAATAAGAATGTTTTTGGAAATGTATTTGATAAAGTCAAAATCTGTGAAGAGGTGTTCTTGAAGACAAAAATGGAACTACAAACCCTTGAAAATGACTCTAACTTAATAGCCTATAATAAAGCTAAAGATGAACTGACAATGGCTTTAGCCCAACAAGAAAGTTATTGGAGACAAAAATCTAGGGTCAAATGGCTAAAAGAAGGGGATGTTTACACAAAATTCTTCAATAACACAATTAAAGCCAAACATCATAGGCAACATATAGCATCTATAAAAGATTCACAGGGTAACTAGTTAGAAGATCCAAATGAAATAGGACATGAAGCTGTCCATTTATTTTCTAAGCTTCTAAAAGATGAAAATAGTGATCCCTCTGGTATTAACTCAGTGAATCAGTCTAAAGGAGTTATAAGATTTGTATAAGATTTCCATCCCCCATGTTTTCATCCATGTTTTCATCGAGGGATCACTATTTTCATCTGAGTTAATAGTGATCCATGTTTGTGGTAATTATGTTTGTGGTAATTAATATCGAGGGATCCATGTTTTCATCGGTAATTATGGAAATCTTATACAAATATGTGTTATCCCACTTCTGAAAAATGGTTTAGGGTTAAAAAACCTTCATACCATGATTTCCAGTTTTTCACTAAAACTATGGTGGAAATTACAAAAGGGTAACTCACTTTGGTCTCAGATAATGTGATCTATACCAGATCACCTAAGATTATCCAAAACCTGGAAAAGAATTATTCAAATCACAAAAATTGTAATGAATAATTCTTTTTTACAGGTTGGTAAAGGAGAAGTATCTTTTTGGTATACCAACTGGATTGATTTAGGCTCTTTAGTTTCTTTCTGGAACTCAAACTCTTTACCCTCTTGTGAAGCTTCTATTAGTGATTTCTTCTTAGACCAAAAGGCTTTCCTGGAATTGCTAAAACATGGTCTACCTTCATCTATGTTCTCAAAACTTTCAAACCTTAACTCCCAGATGCTATGTCTGCAAAACCTTGATTCTCTGGTATGGAATCTTGATGAAAATGGTCTATTCCCTATAAAATCAGCTTATAATCTTATCAAAGACAAGAAAACTGAAATACCTTCTTTCAAATATCTATCGTCAAAATATTTACTAAGGAAAATAAGTGTTTTCAATTGGATATTACTTAATAGATTATTGGCCATCCCTGATGTTTTGGAGGGTTTCAATTTTCACCTTCCCACCATATGTATGTTCTATAATCATGAATCTGATTCAATATATCACACTTTCAACTCTTGTACTGTAATCAACTGTCTATGCAAAAATTGAATCAGATTTTTAACTTTCAACTGAACAACTTTCATACATTATGGGATGATATACTATCAATACTGGTCTCTGGAGCATAAAAATACTGATATTCTTCATATGATACATATTCTACCTTGCCTAGCTGTTTGGTTTATATGGTGCTCAAGAAATAAATATTTATATGACTCTATTATACCAAACATGGAACACATTTTAAGGAGAATTATCATTCCATATCAAGATATTTTTAATGTTCATAAGGTTAATTTCAAAGTTGCTCTAATTGCTGGTAAAGTCTCTCTCTTACACTCCCAACATGGGCATGCTAAAAATAAGAACAAAGATAGAATGGTTCACTAGAATCTTCCACAACATCTGAAACTAAACTTAGATGGTTCAGCTTTGTAAAATGGTGAAACTGGAGCTGGAGTCATCGTCAGAAATGCAAGGGGTGAAGTGGTGATTGCTGGTGCTAAATACTTAGGACAGGGTACCCGTTTGAAGGCTGAAATATATGCATTGCAATTTGGTTTAGAACTGGCAATTCAAAATGAGTGTACGGGTCTACAAGTGGAAAGTGACTCTTTGTTACTTGTCAAAATGGTTCGAAAAGAGTTCAAAATTCGATGGAAATATATTGGAGAATTGAGGCAGATCTGGTACTCAATGGAGCTGGTGCAAGGGTCAATAGCTCATACTTTTCGTAAAGCTAATAGTGTTGTTGATTCATTGGCAAAGGTCGCCAACACAAATCAGGTGAATGCTCTCTATAAATTTCAAAATCTTCCAAGAAAATAAAAGGCTTAATACATCTGGATGCTATTTATTTCCCTTACCTCAGACATGGCTAGAAACATTTTGATATTTTCTTGGGAAGTTTTAGGCTGTTTTATGTTTTGGACTGTGTACTGCTTGCTTTTTTTCTATGACAGGTACATGGAGGAGGAGGATGCAGATCACAAAGCTGAGCTGATTTCAGTGAAGTATGAAGCAACTGCACCATTTTAGATTATACACATGGAGAAGGATGATGCAGAAACTGAGCAGATCTAACCAAAGTATGATGTTGCTGTACAAATACATCTCATACCACACTTTTTAGTGCATTATTTATGGGGAAATAATGTGAAATGGACTTGTGCGGGAGGCCACCTCTTTTTGTCCACACGGAGAGTGGAGGCAAAAAAGTGGGAGGCCATACTAGATCTCGTATCGAGGATAAGGCCATACCCTTTGCTAAAACATGGGTTTAAGCAAAGAGGATGGATGATGTTAGGGCTTAGCAAGTCTTACTCTAGTTCTCACTATAAACTAATAGCTCATTGTGTCTCTTAAAGCTCATTGTAGCAATCTTGCATATTTTTTATGGCTTGGGGAACTAATAAAAACCCCCTCACCATGGTGAGCTTTTAATTAAAAAAACACTTTTATAATTTTAAGGTTCAAAATTTATTCCTCTTTTCTTAATTATTTTTGAAAAAGAGAGAGGTAATTTTGGGTGGAAATGATGAATGAAAAATACGTGCAGTGTTTGAGCATAATTAGTCATAATATAACGTGCATTATTTGAGCCAACTCACATGAACCTCAACTCAAAACCTTTGGTTCCAACATGCACTCAACTTCTAATAGTAACCGATGGATTTTTGTGGATTTTTGGTGAGGTTTGTTTTTAAATATCATCTTAATGTATTCATGAGATTTAGTGGATTTACCTCAATTGTGTCGGTGATAGCTGATATAAGGTTATCAGTGAGACACCAATGCAAGATTGCATATGATTTAATCTTTTGGTCGTGATAGTTACCCTAGTCATCCTTTCGTCCAACCTTTGAATAAAATGAAAACACCAAGCATGATTATCCCTTCATTGGATATTTTTCTTGCCATCCTTCCTTCATTCACATTTGGCCACCCTTTAGCTTTAGGGTTCAAGGAAAGCAACCATATCTTCATGGTTCAAGAAAATAAAAATGATCTCAAAGAGACCACTTGCAACAACATACCTAACAACCAACTATGCGCTTCCATCCTAAAGTTTGATCCCATAAGCCGCTGTGCAAATGTTTATGAGTTAGGCATTGTTGCGTACACAGTAAAGGAGAAATTGTATTTCGCGATGGAAACCATAAAAAAGATGAAATCATCAAACCTAAACCCAAATTTCATCATCCCCTTGATCAAGTGCAACATATACATACATACATACATATATACATACATACATATATATATATATACATACACAAACACACACACACATATACACACACACGCACAACCCACATAGTGTGTGTGTTTGTGCGCACGTGCATGTATGTTATCAGTGTTTTTAACAAAGGATATAACTATAAAAGAAAATATAAAACATAGATGGAAAGCTTACATGATTTTTAAAATTTAAATGAAATAACTACATGGCTCGATATTTTCATGAACTTAGGGCTCGAATGAGGTTCTAAACGTAAAACTCCCTTCCCAGTCACGCCTTTCATTTTAAAGGTGGTTATAAATCTATTAAAGGCGGTTCTATTGTAGAACCTACTCTGATGGGCTGCCTTTTTTGGCCCACTATGTATACCCATTATCTTAGGGTTTTCACACTTAGTTATTTTTCTTTTTCACTTTCTTCAAACACGCGACCCCTTGAAGTTCCTTCTCTAGCGGTGGAAAAACACCCAATTTAAGTTCCTTTATCAATGGTGGCACCACCAATCGATCTCCTTCATCACCTTCACTAATCTTCTCTAGTGGCCCCGCTCTTCTCTAGCGATCGGCAGCGGTGCCACCCCTTGCCTCCAGTGCCGATCGATCTCCTTCCTCCGGCCGCTCGCCACCACGCCACCACGCCTTCACTCCTCCACCCTTGCGTAAAAAATCCTCTTGCCGCATCGAAGCACTGCCGCTGTGTTGTTGCTTGAAATCGAAGCCTTGCCGTATGTTTTTTTGTTGTTACAATGTTGTTGCTCTACTCTCCAGATCAAACTTTGCTTCAAGGCTTCCGGAAACCTAAGGTTTTTGGCAGTTTTTTTACAACCTTAATTAAAAGCGGTTTTTGACAGGCTTTTCTCCAATGGTGACTAGATCCCATTTTTATCAATTATATCTCTAAATGTATTTTCCCCCCAAAATGAATGGACTCATAATACTTTGCAGTAATCAAGCAAAATAGTGTGACTTAAAAAATATGATTTATTAAAATTTATTGACAAAATAAAATTTTGCTCAAATATTGCACAATATTACATATCCATAGTTTCTCGTAATTGTAGTACCAATTTTTTCTTATTTTAAGGTTCAAAGGTTTCCACATATCTATTTATCATACCACTTGCAAAGCTTACACATTTGGTAACAAAAATTTCAAATATCACTGCTCAGATATTGCACGTTATTAGAAATTAGATTTTATTTTTTTATCTGCTTCACTAATAATTATTTTGATTTAAGGTTTAAATTATTTCCTTTATTATTAAATATTTTTGAAAGAATAGTAATCCAATAAATAGAAGATTCACTGGATTCCTGTAGATCATATGAGCATTGTGAGCCACATCATTCTGAGCTGAAACCGGAACATAATTCCCTGGCTTGAAAACAACTCCTCTCAAGATAGTCCGAGTGTTGCCAACTCTCACATCTAGCAAGTATCTGTTATCAAATGATGCCTCAATAACTCCAGTAACTGTCTGGCCAACCACAGTATCCAACTCTTGAACTCGAGTTTTGCTGCTCGGACTCATTGAAAACCCTTCTCACACGACTCGCGCTCTATTTATAATCCTTTCGTGGGCGTCCTCTCTTTTGCTTCTTTGGAACACTCTGAGAGACATTTAAATTCCCTTCTAGTTCCATGAGAATTTTCATTTTTCACCTGAGGAGGAGAAAAATATGAAACCTTAAACACTAATTACTATTCGATATAATTTGGTTCTGTGAAGCATATTTACCAACATGCTTTAGATTTTCAAATAATTTCCTGCTCTTAATTATGGAGCCACTCCAATAAGTATTCAATCTTGATTTAATAAACTTTTCATGAAGAGGAATGTGATGGTTGGAAATGCCCAATTGTACCTAGTCATGTTAAAAAGGAATCGAAAAGAAATGTTTTGATTACAAAAGTAATTTTTTTGTGATTTCATTGTAATGGTTGCTACAACATCAATTGATCCAACCGCTAGCAAAGTTTACACATTTTACTATCCAAGTTTCAAATATCCTTGCTCAAATATTGCACGTTATTGGACATTTATTTTAATTAGTTAAAATTTTCTCCCACAATAATAAAGACATGTCGGATTTTAATGTTCAAAATTTATTCCACTTTTATTAATATTTTTTTAAAAAATTGGTAATTTTGGTCCGAAACGATGAATGTATAATAATGTGCATTATTATAGTATATTTAGGCATAACATAACGTGAATTATTTGAGCCATTTCATAAGAAACCCAACTTGGAACCTTCGGTTCTAACATGCATTCAACTTCGAATAATAGCCGACATACTTTTGTGGATTTTTGGTGGGGTTTATTTTTAAATATCGTCTTAATGTATTCATGAGATTTAGTGGATTTACCTCAATTGTGTTGGCGCAATTTTTTATGAGGTCGTCGATGAGACACCATTGAAAGGATGCATCCAATTTAATCCTTTGGCATAGATAGTTACCCTAGTCTTTCTTTCTTTCAACCTTTGAAGAAATGAAAACACCAGGCATGTTGATCCATTCAATCCTAATTCTTCTTTCCATCTTTCCAGTAATCACATTTGGCCACCCTTTAGCTTTAGGGTTCATGAAAAGAAACCATAACTTCATGGCTCAAGAAAATAAAAATAATCTCATAGAGACGACTTGCAACAACATCTTTAACAAACAACTATGCGTTTCCATTAAGCCGTGATGCAAATGTTTATGAGTTAGACCTTGTTGTGTACGCAGTAGAGGAGAAATCTTCTTTCATGGTGGAAACCATCAAAAAGATAAAATCATCAAACCCAAACCCAAATTTCATCATCCCCTTAATCAAGTGCAAGATATACATACATATACACACATATGTGTGTTATGTGTGTTGTGTGTGTCTGTGCACATGTGCATGTGTGTTTCGGTATTTTTAACAATGGAGATGACTGTAAAAGGAAATATAAAACATAGATAGAAAGCTTACATGGTTCTTTAAATTTAGATGAATTAATTACATGGTTCGATATTTTCATAAACTTAGGACCCAATTTAGGTTCCAAATTCACTCTCTCCCAAGACAAGCTTTTCATTTTTAATGTGGCTTTAAATCGATTAAAGGCGGTTCTATTGTAGAACCGCATTTAATGGGTTACCTTTTTTGGCCCACTATATTTACCTATTATCTCAGGGTTTTCACACTTAGTTAATTTTCTTTCTCCCCTCTTCAAACACGCGAGCCTTTGAAGTTACTTTCTCTAGCGGAGGAAAAACACCCAATTTAAGTTTCTTTCTCAGTGGCACCGCCCATCGATCTCCTGCTTCACCTTCGCTAATATTCTCCAGTGGCACTGCTCTTCTCCTGCGGTGCCTCTTCTCCACCGATCCCCGGCAGCACCACCCCTCGCCTCTAGCGCCAATTGATCTCCTTCCTCTGGCAACTCGCCACCATTCCTCCACTCCTCCTCATGCGCGTTGAAGTTCCTCTCTCCGCATCGAAATGTCGCCGCTGTGTTGTATTCATAGATCGAACCCTCGCCGTATGTTACTGTTGTGTTGTTGGTGTGTTGTTTATCTAATCTCCAGATCAAGCTTTGCTTTAAGGCTCCCGGAAACCTCAGTTTTTCGGCAGCTTTTTTTAGAACCTAAATTAAAGGCGGTTTTTGGTAAGCCTTTCTCTACTATTGATTGATTTCCATTTTTATCAATTATATCTCTAAACTTATTTGGTTTTTTTGCAAACTGGCTGGATCGGTAATTGATCAAAATAGTGTGACTTCAAAAATATAATTTATCAAAATTTATTTATAAAATAAAAATTTGCTCGAATATCGCACAATATTACATATCCATAGTTTTCTCATAGTTATAGTAATAAATTTTTTTTGATGTTCAACCATGATTTCTACTTTTTATCAATATAGTCTTACAAATGAAATTCGTAGTTCCTGTACAAAAAATGGAAGAACATGTTTCATGTGCAATATTCGGGAAACACTAGTGTAAAAATTCCTTATTTTTTTTAATTTTTTTAATTCCTTATTTTTATGAAGAGTTATTAGGTTAAATGCATTTAATTCAGTTATTGCTGATAACAATTTGAATTTTTTTTCTTTTGTAAAGAATATTTATCGGGATGCTTTACATTTCCTAATAATTCATCGCTTTTAATTATAAGCTGATCCTATAAGTATTTTTTTAGTATTTGATAAACTTATCTTGGAACACGAATGTGAGGATTGAAAATGCCTAATTAAACCGAGCCACGTTAAAATGGAAACAAAAGTAAATTTTGAAAAGAGAACTAATTTTTCCGTGATTTTGGTTCAAAGGTTGCTATCATATCGATTTATCATAACACTTGCAAAGATTACACATTTGGTGATACAAATTTCAAATATCACTGCTCAAATATTGCACGTTATTAGAGATTAGTTTTTATTATTTAATTGCTTCTCAAATAATTATTTTGATTTTAAGGTTAAAAATTATTTATTTTATTATTATATATTTTTGAAAGAAATTGTAATCCAATAAACAGGAGATTCACCGGAATCCTGTGTTTTGTACGAGCATTGGGAGCCACATCATTCTAAGCTGAAACCGGAACATAATTCCCTGGCTTGAAAACAACCCCTCTAAAGATGGTCCCAGTGTTTCCAACTCTCACAACTAGCAAGTACGTGTTATCAAATGATGCCTCGACAACTCCAGTAACTGTGTGTCTAACCATAGTATCCAACTCCTGAACTCGTGTTTTACTGCTCGGCGGCTTCACTCATTCAAATCCTGGAGGAGCCCGAGTAACCTTTCCCACACGACTCGCGCTCTGGCCCTCATCTTTTTGTGGGCGTTTTCTCTGGTGCTTCATTGGAACACTCTGAGAGACATTCACATTCCCATGTTACATGAAAATTTTCACCCGAGGAGGAGAAAATTACGAAACCTTAAACCATAATTACTATTTGATATAATTTGGTTTTGTAAAGCATATTTATCAATAAGCTTTAGATTTTCAAATAATTTTCCGCTCTTAATTATTGGGCCACTCCTATAATTATTCTATCTTTATTTAATAAACTTAGCATGAAGAGGAATGTGATGATTGAAAATGTCCAATTGCACCTAGTCATGTAATTTCTTTGTGATTTCATTGTAATGGTTGCCATAACATCCACAAGCAAAGCTTACACAATTTATTATCCAAGTTTAAAATATCCTTGCTCAAATATTGCACGTTATTTGACATTTGTTTTAATTATTTAAAATTTTCTCCCATAATAACAAACACTTTTCAAATTTTAAGGTTAAATATTTATTCCCTTTTTATTAATTATTTTTGAAAAATAGGTAATTTTGGGTGGAAACGATGAATATATAATAATGTGCATTATTAGTGCATATTTAGGCATAAGGTAATGTGCACTTTTGAGCCAACTCAGGGTAACCCCAACTCGGAACCTTTGGTTCCAACATGCACCACTAGTGGAGAACCCTTGAATAAAGACACTCAATCAAAGGCGGTTATTTAGGAAACGCCTTCAATTAGGATCCAAGGAGTTCCAAATTTGAAACTCCCTCCCAGATCCCCACCGGAATTTTTAAACACTTTTTAGGCGGTTCTTGAAGAAACGACTTTAATTGGCATTAATTAGAGGCGGTTCTTTTGAAGAACCGCCTTTAATTGAGGATCCTAAGGAGTTTCAAATTCGGAACTCCCCTCTCAAGACCCAATGGGCTGACGAAGGTTATATTTTTTGGCCTAGGGTTTTATTTACTCATCTTTTTCTTCTTCACTTTATATTTTATCCTAACTCCCTCCGTCGTTGCAATTCACCATCATTTTCCCCTCACTATTTTTTCCTTCTCCTAACTCTCTCCCTCCGATCTGGTTTTTCCACACCACCACCACCTCTCTCACTCATCTCCCTCCCTCCCACTCAACCACCCCGAAGCCTCTCCCTCCGTCGTGTCGCCGGAACCGCAGTGAAGTCCGATCGCCATGAAGCTTCCACCGCCAAAGCCGTTCCACCCGCAGAAAATTCTGACCACCACTACCTCGAAGTACGACGGCCACGATGCTTCCGCCGTCGGGCCTCCACCACTCGCAACTAAGTCCGACCATTGCGAAGCTTCCACCTCTCCGATTGCTAATTTTGAAAATTTTAATTTTTTGTTCATGTGTATGTTGGTTTATTTGTATATTTGTTCTTTGTATTATGTGGGTTTGTCTATTGTATTTCTATTTCCTTCCAGATATGGGATTGATTGGCTTCAAGAAACTGATTGGTTTCCGGCAGTTTTTTTTGGGTCCTCAGAAATAAATTCCGAATTTGGAACCTATTTGGGAGCCAATAGAAGGCAGTTTTTGGAACCTCCTTTGATTGATTCGATCAAAGTTAGGACCAGAGAAGTCTAGTCCGATAAAACCATCTTTAATTAACCACTCTCCACTAGTACACTCAACTTCAAATAATAACCGATGATTTTTTTTGAATTTTTTGGGGTTTATTTTTAAATAACATCTTAATGTATTCATGAGATTTAGTGGATTTGCCTCAATTGTGTTGGCGCGAGTTGAAATGAGGTCGTTGGTGAGACACCATTGCAAAGATGCATCCAGTTTAATCCTTTGCCCGTGATGTGTCTTCGACCACCGATCGGTTCGTGGGCTTGGGTTCTTCTCGAACTAACCTGAAATCAAACTAGCCCTGGGGTTCCAGGGGTCAGCACTCCGATTCTTAAGTAGTCCAAGCATTTTATATGATTAAGATAAAATGAATGATAAGTAAATGTGTACCTTGTATTTATACCCCGTGTCTTAAATAACGCACTCCTTAATTATTGTCCTTAATAGTTGCCATAATCTCAATTGATCCAACCACATGCAAAGTTTACACATTTTATTATCCAAGTTTCAAATATCCTTACTCAAATATTGCACGTTACTTATTTGACATTTGTTTTGGTAAGTTAACTTTTTCTCTCACAATAACAAACACTTTTTGGATTTTAAGGTTCAAAATTTATTCCTCTTTTGTTATTTATTTTTTGAAAAATCTGTAAGTTTGGTCGGAATCAATGAATGTATAATAATGTGAATTATTTGAGCATATTTAGGCATAACGTAGCGTGCATTATTTGAGCCAACTCACATGAACCCCAACTCGGTACCTTTGGTTCCAACATGCACTCAACTTCGAATAATAACCGATAGATTTTTGTGGATTTTTTGTGGGGTTTATTTTTATATATTATCTTAATGTATTCATGAGATTTAGTTGATTTACCTCAATTGTGTTGGCATGAGTTGATATGAGGTCGTCGGAGAGACACCATTGCAAGGATGCATCCAATTTAATCCTTTGTCCGGGATAGTTACCCTAGTCTTCCTTTCTTTTAACCTTTCAAGAAAATGATAACACCAAGCATGTTGATCCCTTCATTGGAAATTCTTCTTGCCATCTTTCCTTGAATCACATTTGGCCATCCTTTAGCTTTAGGGTTAAAGAAAAGCTACCACAACTTCATGGTTCAAAAAAATAAAAATGATCTCCTAGAGACCACTTGCAACAACATATCTAAGAACCAACTATGTGTTTCCATCCTAAACTTTGATCCCATAAGCCACGGTAAAATTTTTTATGAGTTAGGCCTTTTGTATTCGCAGTAGAGGTGAAATCGTCTTTTGCGATGGAAACCATCAAAAAGATGAAATCATTAAACCTAAACCCAAATTTCATCACCCCCCTGATCAAGTGCAACATATACATACATACTTATACACACACTCACACAGGTGTGCGTGTGTTTGTATATTCTGTTTGTGTGTCTCTGTGTGCACGTGCATGTGTGTCCTCGGTGTTTTTAAATAAAGAGATGACTATAAAAGGAAATAAAAACCATAGATAGAAAGCTTACATGATTTTTTAAAATTTAGATGAATTAACTGCATGGTTCGATATTTTCATAAACTTAGAACCCAAATTAGGTTCCAAATTTGGAACTCCCTCCCATGTCACGACTTTAATTTTAAAGGTAGTTCTAAATCCATTAAAGGTGGTTCTATTGTAGAACTGCCTTTAATGGGAAGCCTTTTTCCCCCCACTATACTAACCCATTAACTTAGAGTTTTCACACTTATTTATTTTTCTCTGTCTCCTCCTTCAAACACGCGAGCCTTTGAAGTTCCTATCTCCAGTTCCTATCTCAAATGGTGACTGGATCCCATTTTCATCAATTATATCTCTAAATGTATTTGTTTTTCAAAATTGATGGACACATAATACTGTGCAGTAATCAAGCAAAATAGTGTGGCTTAAAAATATTATTTATTAAAATTTATTTACCAAATAAAATTTCACAATATTACATATCCATAGTTTTTTTCATAATTATAGTAACTATTATTTTCTTATTTTGAGGTTCAAAGGTTGCCATCATATCGATTTATCATACCCCTTCAAAAGCTTACACTTTTGGTAATACAAATTTCAAATATCACTGCTCAAATATTGCACGTTATTAGAGATTAGTTTTATTATTTAATTGCTTCACTAAAATTTTTTTGATTCAAAAGGTTGAAAATTAGTTCCTTTATTATTAAATATTTTTGAAAGAATAGTAATCCAATAAGCAAGAGATTCACCGGATTCCCGTAGATCATACGAGCATTGAGAGCCACATCATTCTGAGCTGAAACTGGAACATAATTCCCTGGCTTAAAATTACAACCCCCGTCAAGATAGTTCGAGTGTTGCCAACCCTCATAGCTAGCAAGTATCTGTTATCAAAGGATGCCTCAATAAATCCAGTACCTGTCTGGCCAACCAAAATGTCCTACTCTTGAACTCGAGTTTTGCTGCTCGGACTCATTCAAAACCTGGAGGCACCTGAGTAACCCTTTCCTCAAGACTCGCACTGTGGCTCAAATCCCTTCATGGATGTCCTCTATTTTGCTTTATTGGAACACTCTGAGAGACATTCAATCTCCCTTGTTGTTGCATGAGAATTTTCATTTTTCACCTAAAGAGGAGAAAATTATGAAACCTTTATGATATAATTTGGTTCTGTGAAGAATATTTACCAACATGCTTTAGATTGCAAAATAATTTTCCCCTGATATAATTATGGAGCCACTCCTATAAGTATTCTATCTCTATTTATTAAACTTAGCATGAAGAGGAATGTATGATTGAAAATGCCCAATTGCACCTAGTCATGTTAAAAAGGAATTGAAAAGAAAATTTTCTATTAGCGAAGTAAATGTTTTGTGCCATAACCTCAATTGATCCAACCACGAGCAAATTTTACACATTTTATTATCCAAGTTTCAAATATCCTTGCTCAAATATTGCACGTTAATTATTTGACATTTGTTTTAGTAAGTTAAATTTTTCTCTCACAATAACAAACACTTTCTGGATTTTAAGGTTCAAAATTTATTCCTACTTTATTATTTATTTTTTGAAAAATTGGAAATTTTGGTCGGAAACGATGAATGTATAGTAATGTGCATTATTTGAGCATATTTAGACATAACGTAACGTGTATTATTTGAGCACACTCACATGAACCCCAACTCGGAACCTTTGGTTCCAACATGCACTCAACTTCGAATAATAACCGATAGATTTTTGTGGATTTTTTGTGGGATTTATTTTTAAATAGTATCTTAATGTATTCATGAGATTTAGTGGATTTACCTCAATTGTGTTGGCGTGAGTTGATATGAGGTCGTCGGAGAGACACCATTGCAAGGATGCATCCAATTTAATCCTTTGTTCGGGATAGTTATCCTAGTCTTCCTTTCTTTCAACCTTTGAAGAAAATGAAACAATCAAGCATGTTGATCCCTTCAATGGAAATTCTTCTTGCCATCTTTCTTTTAATCACATTTGGTCACCCTTTAGCTTTAGGGTTAAAGAAAAGGAACCATAACTTCATGGTTCAAGAAAATAAAAATGATTTGATAGAGACCACTTGCACCAACATATCTAAGAACCAACTATGTGTTTCAATCCTAAACTTTGATCCCATAAGCCACGGTAAAAATGTTTATGAGTTAGGCCTTGTTGTGTTCGTAGTAGGGGAGAAATCGTCTTTCGCGATGGAAACCATCAAAAAGATGAAATCATCAAACCTAAACCCAAATTTCATCATCACCTTGATCAAGTGCAACATATACATACATATATATAAACACACGCACACACATGTGTGTGTGTGTTGTGTCCGTGTGTGTCTATGTGCATGTGCATGTATGTCCTCAGTGTTTTTAACAAAAGAGATGACTATAAAAGGAAATAAAAACCATGGATAGAAAGCTTACATGATTTTTTAAATTTAGATGAATTAACTACATGGCTCGATATTTTCATAAACTTAGAACCCAAATTAGGTTCCAAATTTGGAACTCCCTCCCATGTCACGCCTTTCATTTTAAAGGTGTTTTTTAAAATCCATTAAAGGCAGTTCTATTGCAAAACTGCCTTTAATAGGCTGTCTTTTTTTTGCCCACTATACTAACCCACTAACTTAGAGTTTTCATACTTAGTTATTTTTCGTTGTCTCCTCCTTCAAACATGCGAGCCTTCGAAGTTCCTTTCTCCAGTGGTGGAAAAACACCCAATTTAAGTTCCTCTCTCAGCGGTAGCACCACCAATTGATTTCCTTCTTCACCTTCGTTAATCCTCTCCTATAGCGTTGCTTTTCTCCAGCGATCCCCAACTGTGCCCTCTTTTCCACCGATCCCTGGTGGCGCCACCCCTCACTTCCTGCACCGATAATTCTCCTTTATTTGGACACTCGCAACCACGTCACCAATCCTCCACTTGTGCGTCAAAGGTCCTATCACCACATCATAGCGCTACCTTGTGTTCATGGAGGAGATCGAACCCTCACTGTATGTTGTTGTTGTGTTGTTGCTCTACTCTCAAGATAAATCTTTGCTTCAAGGCTGCCAGAAACCTCAGGTTTCCAGTAGTTTATTTTAGAACATTAATTAAATGTGGTTTTTGACAGGCCTTTCTCAAATGGTGACTGGATCCCATTTTCATCAATTATTTACAAACTAAAATTTTGCTCGAATATCGCACAATATTACATATCCATAGTTTTCTCATATTTATAGTAACAATTTTTTCTTATTTTGAGGTTCAAAGGTTGCCATCATATTGATTTATCATACCACTTGCAAAGCTTACACATTTGGTAATACAAATTTCAAATATCACTGCTCAAATATTGCACTTAATTAGACATTAGTTTTTATTATTTAATAGCTTCACTAAATATTATTTTGATTTAAGGTTTAAAATTATTTCCTTTATTATTAAATATTTTGAAATAATAGTAATCCAATAAGCAGGAGATTCACCGGATTCCTGTAGATCATATGAGCATTGGGAGCCACATGATTCTGAGCTGAAACTGGAACATAATTCCTTGGCTTGATATTACAACCCCTTCAAGATAGTCTGAGTGTTTCCAACTCTCACAGCTAGCAAGTATATGTTATTAAATGATGCCTCGATAAATCCAGTAACTGTTTGGCGAACCATAATGTCCAACAATTGAACTCGAGTTTTGCTGCTCGAACTCATCCAAAACTCGGGGGCACCTGAGTAACCTTTACCATAAGACTCGCGATGTGGCTCTAATCCTTTCATGGGTGTTCTCTCTTTTGTTTCATTGGAACACTCTGAGAGACATTAAACTTCCCTTGTTGCATGAGAATTTTCATTTTTCACCTGGGGAGGAGAAAATTATAAAACCTTTAACCCTAACTCCAATTTGATATAATTTGGTTATGTGATGCATAATTAACAACATGCTTTAGATTGCCAAATAATTTTCCCCTCTTAATTATGGAGCCACTCTTATGAGTATTCTATCTTTATTCAATAAACTTAGCATGAAGAGGGATGTAATGATTGAAAATTCCCAATTGCACCTAGTCATGTTCAAAAGGAATTGAAAAGAAATTTTTCGATTAGCGAAGTAATTGTTTTTTATTTCATTGTAATGGTTGCCATAACCTCAATTGATCCAACCACGAGCAAAGTTTACACATTTTATTATCCAAGTTTCAAATATCCTTGCTCAAATATTGCACGTTAATTATTTGAAATTTGTTTTAGTAAGTTAAATTTTTCTCTCACAATAACAAACACTTTTCGGATTTTACGGTTCAAAATTTATTACTCTTTTCTTATTTATTTTTTGAAAAATGGGCAATTTTGGTAGGAAACGATGAATGTATAATAATGTGCATTATTTGAGCATATTTAGGCATAACGTAACGTGCATTATTTGAGCCAACTCACATGAACCCCAACTCGGAACCTTTGGTTCCAACATGCACTCAACTTCGAATAATAACAATAGATTTTTGTGGATTTTTTGTGGGGTTTATTTTTAAATATTATCTTAATGTATTCATGAGATTAAGTTGATTTACCTCACTTGTGTTGGCGTGAGTTGATATGAGGTCGTCGGAGAGTCACTATTGCAAGGATTCATCCAATTTAATCCTTTGTTCGGGATAGTTACCCTAGTCTTCCTTTCTTTCAACCTTTGAAGAAAATAATAACATCAAGCATGTTGATCCCTTCAATGGAAATTCTTCTTGCCATCTTTCCTTGAATCACGTTTGGCCACCCTTTAGCTTTATGATTAATGAAAAGAAACCATAACATCATGGTTCAAGAAAATAAAAATGATCTTATAGAGACACTTGCAACAACATATATAAGAACCAACTATGTGTTTCCATCTTAAACTTTGATCCCATAAGCCACGGAAAAAATATTTATGAGTTAGGCCTTGTTGTGTTCGTAGTAGAGGAGTAATCGTCTTTCGCGATGGAAACCATCAAAAAGATGAAATCATCAAACCTAAACCCAAATTTCATCATCCCCCTGATCAAGTTCAACATATACATACATAAATACACACACACACACACACATATGTGTGTGTGTGTTGTTTGTGTGCGTGTATGTGAGCACGTGCATGTGTGTTCTAGGTGTTTTTAACAAAAGAGATAACTATAAAAGGAAATAAAAACCATAGATAGAAAGGTTACATGACTTTTTAAATTTAGATGAATTAACTACATGGCTCGATATTTTCATAAACTTCGAACCCAAATTTGGTTCCAAATTCGGAACTCCCTCCCATGTCACGCCTTTCATTTTAAAGGTGGTTTTAAATCCATTAATGGCGGTTCTATTGTAGAACCGCCTTTAATGGGCTACCTTTTTTTGCCCACTATACAAACCCATTAACTTAGAGTTTTCACACGTAGTTATTTTTCTTTGTCTCCTCCTTCAAATACGCGAGCCTTCGAAGTTTCTTTCTCTAGCGGCAGAAAAACACCCAATTTAAGTTCCTCTTTCAGCGGCAGCACCACCGATTGATTTCCTTATTTGCCTTCGCTAATCTTCTCCTGTGGCACTACTTTTCTCCAGCGATCCCCAACGATGCCCTATTTTCCACTGATCCCCAGTGGCGCCACCCCTTACCTCCATGCCGATCAATCTCTTTTATTCGGCCACTCGCAACCACATCACCACTCTTTCACGTGTGCGTGAAAGGTCCTCTCACCACATCGTAGCGGTCCCTTGTGTTCATGGAGGAGATCGAACCCTCACGGTATGTTGTTGTTGTGTTGTTGCTTTACTCTCTAGATTATGCTTTGCTTCAAGGCTGCCGGAAACCGAAGTTTTTTTTAGAACCTTAATTAAATGTGGTTTTTGATATGCCTTTCTGAAATGGTGACTGGATCCCATTTTCATTAATTATATCTCTAAATGAATTTTTTTTCCAAAACTGATGGACACATAATACTGTGCATTAATCAAGCAAAATAGTGTGACTTAAAAATATGATTTATTAAAATTTATCAACAAAATAAAATTTTGCTCGAATATCACACAATATTACATATCCATAGTGTTCTCATAATTATTGTAACAATTATTATTATTATTTTGAGGTTCAAAGGTTGCCATCATATCGATTTATCATACCACTTGCAAAGCTTACACATTTGGTAGTACAAATTTCAAATATCACTGCTCAAATATTGCACGTTATTAGACATTAGTTTTTATTATTTAATTGTTTCGCTAAAATTTTTTTTGATTCAAGGTTTAAAATTATTTCCTTTATTATTAAATATTTTTGAAAGAATAGTAATCCAATAAGGAAGAGATTCATCGGATTCCTGTAGATCATACGAGCATTGGGAGCCACATCATTTTGAGCTGAAACTGGAACATAATTCCCTGGATTGAAATTACAAACCCCCGTCAAGATAGTCCGAGTGTTGCCAACTCTCACTGCTAGCGAGTATCTATTATCAAATGATGCCTTGATATATCCAGTAACTGTCTGGCCAACCAAAATGACCTACTCTTGAACTCGTGTTTTGCTGCTCGGACTCATTAAAAACTCGGAGGCACCTGAGTAACCCTTCCCACAAGACTCGCATTGTGGCTCAAATCCTTTCATGGGTGTTCTCTCTTTTACTTCATTGGAACACTCTGAGAGACATTTAATCTCCCTTGTTGTTGCATGAGTATTTTCATTTTCCCCTAAGGAGGAGGAAATTTTGAAACCTTTAACCCGAACTACTATTTGATATAATTTGGTTCTGTGAAGAATATTTACCAACATTCTTCAGATTGAAGCACCCCTCGCCTCTTGCGCCGATCGATCTCCTTTCTCCGGCCACTCGCAACCACGTCACCACTCCTCCACATGTGCGTCAAAGCTCCTCTCGCCACATCGTAGCGCTTCCTTGTGTTCATGGCGGAGATCGAATCCTGACTGTATGTTGTTGTGTTGTTGCTCTACTCTCCAGATCAAGCTTTGCTTCAAGGCTGCCGGAAACCTCAGGTTTTCGGCAATTTTTTTCCCAGAACCTTAATTAAAGGTGGTTTTTGATAGGCCTTTTTCAAATGGTGACTGGATCCCATATTCATCATTATATCTGTAAATGTATTTTTTAATTATGCAAAATTGATGGACACATAATACTGTGCAGTACTCGAGAAATATAGTGTGACTTAAAAAATATGATTTATTAAATTTTATTTACAAAATCAAATTTTGCTCGAATATCGTACAATGTTACATATCCATTGTTTTCTCATAGTTATAGTAACAATTTTTTCTTAATTTGTGGTTCAAAGGTTGCCATCATATCGATTTATCATACCACTTGCAAAGCTTACACATTTGGCAATACAAATTTCAAATATCACTGCTCAAATATTGCATGTTATTAGACATTAGTTTTTATTATTTAATTGCTTCACTAATAATTATTTTTATTTAAGATTTAAAATTATTTCCTTTATTACTAAATATTTTTTGAAAGAATAGTAAGCCAAAAAGCAGGAGATTCACCGGATTCCTGTAGATCATATGAGCATTGGGAACCACATCATTCTGAGCTGAAACTAGAACATAATTCCTTGGCTTGAAATGACAACCCCCCTTAAGATAGTTCGAGTGTTGGCAACTCTCACAGCTAGCAAGTATCAGTTATCGAATGATGCCTCGATAAATCCAGTAACTGTCTGGCCAACCATGATGTCCAACTCTTGAACTCATTTTTTGCTGCTCAGACTCATTCAAAACCCCAGGCACCTGAGTAACCCTTCCCACAAGACTCGCATTGTGGCTCTAATCCTTTCATGGGTGTTCTCTCTTTTGCTTCATTGGAACACTCAGAGACACATTCAATCTCCCTTGTTATATGAGAATTTTCATTTTTCACCGGAGGAGGAGAAAATTATGAAATCTTTAACCTTAATTACTATTTGATATAATTTGGTTCTGTGAAGAATATTTACCAACATGCTTTAGCTTGTCAAATAATTTTTCCCTCTTAATTATGGATCCACTCCTATAAGTATTCTATCTTTATTTAATAAACTTAGCATGAAGAGGAATGTAATGATTGAAAATGCCCAATTCCACTTAGTCATGTTAAAAAGGAATTGAAAAGAAATTTTTCGATTAGCGAAGTAAATATTTTGTGCCATAACCTCAATTGATCCAACCACGAGCAAAGTTTACACATTTTATTATCCAAGTTTCAAATATCCTTGCTCAAATATTGCACGTTAATTATTTGGCATTTGTTTTAGTAAGTTAACGTTTTCTCTCACAATAACAAACACTTTTCTGATTTTAAGGTTCGAAATTTATTTTTCTTTTATTATTTATTTTTTGAAAAATCGGTAATTTTGGTTGGAAATGATGAATGTATAATAATGTGCATTATTTTAGCATATTTAGGCATAACGTTATGTGCATTATTTGAGCCAACTCACATGAACCCCAAATCGAAACCTTTGGTTCCAACATGCACTCAACTTCGAATAATAAATGATAGATTTTTATGGATTTTTTGTGTTGTTTTTTTAAATATCATCTTAATGTATTCAAGAGATTTAGTGGATTTACCACACATGTGTTGGTGCCAGTTGATATGAGGTCGTCAGAGAGACACCATTGCAAGGATGCATCCAATTTAATTCTTTGGCAGGGATTGTTACCCTAGTCTTCCTTTCTTTCAACCTTTGAGGAAAATAAAAACTCCAAGCATGTTGATCCCTTCAATGGAAATTCTTCTTGCCATTTTTCCTTGAATCACATATGGCCACCCTCTAGCTTTAGGGTTAAACAAAAGCAACCATAACTTCATGGTTCAAGAAAATAAAAATGATCTCCAAGAGACCACTTGCTACAACATATCTAAGAACCAACTATGTTTTTCCATTCTAAACTTTGATTCGATAAGCCACGGTAAAAATGTTTATGAGTTAGGCCTTGTTGTGTTAGTAGTAGAGAAGAAATCGTCTTTTGCGATGGAAACCATCAAAAAGATGAAATCATCAAATCTAATCCCAAATTTCATCATCCCCTTGATCAAGTGCAACATATACATACATACATATTACAGACACACACACATGTGTATGTGTGTGTGTGTTGTGTTCGTGTGTGTTTGTGTGCACGTGCATGTGTGTCCTTTGTGTTTTTAACAAAAGAGATGACTATAAAAGGAAATAAAAACCATAGATAGAAAGCTTACATGATTTTTTAAATTTAGATGAAATTATTTCTTTTATTACTAAATATTTTTGAAAGAATAGTAAGCCAATAAGCAGGAGAATCACCTGATTCCTGTAGATAGTACGAGCATTGGGAACCACATCATTCTGAGCTGAAACTGGAACATAATTCCTTGGCTTGAAATGACAGCCCCCCTCAAGATAGTCCGAGTGTTGCCAACTCTCACAGCTAGCAAGTATCTGTTATCGAATGATGCCTCGATAAATCTAGTAACTGTCAGGCCAACCATAATGTCCAACTCTTGAACTCATTTTTTGCTGCTCAAACTCATTCAAAACCCGGGGGCACCTGAGTAACCCTTCACACAAGACTCGCGATGTGGCTCTAATCCTTTCATGGGTGTCCTCTCTTCGCTTCATTGGAACACTCTGAGAGACATTCAATTTCCCTCGTTGTTCCATGAGAATTTACATTTTTCACTTGAGGAAGAGAAAACTATGAAACCTTAAACCCTAATTACTATTGGATATAATTTGGTTCTGTGAAGCATATTTACCAACATGCTTTAGATTGCCAAAAAATTTCCGTTCTTAATTATGGAGCCACTCCTATAAGTATTCTATCTTTATATAGTAAACTTAGCATGAAGAGGAACGCAATGATTGAAAATGGCCAATTGCACCTAGTTTCATTGTACTGGTTGCCATAACCTCAATTGATCCAACCACGAGCAAATTTTACACATTTTATTATCCAAGATTCATGTATCCTTGCTTAAATATTGCACTTTAATTATTCGACATTTGTTTTAGTAAGTTAACTTTTTCTCTCACAATAACAAACACTTTTCAGATTTTAAGGTTCAAAATGTATTCCTCTTTTATTAATTCCTTTTAAAAATAGGTAATTTTTGTCGGAAATGATAAATGTATAATAATGTGCATTATTTGAGCATATTTAGGCATAACGTAACGTGCATAACGTAACGTGCATTACTTGAGCCAACTCACATGAACCCCAACTTGGAACCTTTGGTTCCAACATGCACTCAACTTTGAATAATAACCGATAGATTTTTGTGGATTTTTTGTGGGGTTTATTTTTAAATATCATCTCAATGTATTCATGAGATTTAGTGGATTTACCTCAATTGTGTTGGTGCGAGGTTATATGAGGTCGTCGGTGAGACACCATTGCAATGATGCATCCAATTTAATCCATTGTCCGGGCTAGTTACCCTAGTCTTCCTTTCTTTCAACCTTTGAAGAAAATGAAAACACCAAGCATGTTGATCCATTTAATGGATATTCTTCTTGCCATCTATCCTTGAATCACATTTGGCCACCCTTTAGCTTTAGGGTTAAAGAAAAGCAACCATAACTTCATGGTTCAAGAAAATAAAAATGATCTTATAGAGACCACTTGCAACAACATATCTAATAACCAACTATGTGTTTCCATCCTAAACTTTGATCCCATAAGCCACGGTAAAAACGTTTATGAGTTAGGCCTTGTTGTGTTCGTAGAAAAGGAGAAATCGTCTTTCGTGATGGAAATCATCAAAAAGATGAAATCATCAAACCTACACCCAAATTTCATGATCCCATTGATCAAGTGCAACATATACAAACATACACACACATGTGTGTGTGTGTGTGTGTCTGTGTGCATGTGCATGTGTGTACTCGGTGTTTTTAACAGAAGAGATGACTATAAAAGGAAATAAAAACCATAGATAAAAAGCTTACATGATTTTTTAAATTTAGGTGAATTAACTACATGGCTAGATATTTTCATAAACTTAGAACCCAAATTAGGTTCCAAATTTGGAAATCCCTCCCATGTCACGCCTTTCATTTTAAAAGTGGTTTTATATCCATTAAAGGCAGTTCTATTGTAGAACCGCCTTTAATGGGATACCTTTTTTTACCCACTATACTAACCCATTAACTTAGAGTTTTCACACTTAGTTATTTTTCTTTGTCCCCTCCTTCAAAGACGCGAGCCTTTGAAGTTCCTTTCTCAAGTGGCAGAAAAACACCAAATTTATGTTCCTCCCTAAGCGGCAGCTCCACCGATCAATTTCCTTATATACCTTCACTAATCTTCTCTTGTGGAGCTACTTTTCTCAAGCAATCCCCAACGACGCCCTCTTTTCCACCGATCCCTGGTGGCGCCACCCCTCGCCTCTTGCTCCGATCAATCTCCTCTTTTCTGCCACTCGCAACCACATCACCACACCTTCACGTGTGCGTCAAAGGTCCTCTCGCCACATCGTAGCGTTCCCTTGTGTTCATGGAGGAGATCGAACCCTCACTGTATGTTGTTGTTATGTTGCAGCTCTACTCTCTATATCAAGCTTTGCTTCAAGGCTGGCGGAAATCTCAGGTTTAATTGCTTCACTAATTTTTTTGATTCAAGGTTTAAAATTATTTCCTTTATTATGAAATATTTTAGAAAGAATAGTAAGCCAAAAAGCAGGAGATTCACTGGATTCCTGTAGATCATACGAGCATTGGGAGCTACATCATTCTGAGCTGAAACTAGAACATAATTCCTTGGCTTGAAATGAAAACCCCCCTCAAGATAGTCTGAGTGTTGCAAACTCTCACAGCTAGCAAGTATCTGTTATCAAATGATACCTCGATATATCTAGTAACTGTCTGGCCAACCATAATGTACAACTCTTGAACTCGAGTTTTGCTGCTTGGACTCATTCAAAACCCGGAGGTACCTGCGTAACCCTTCCCACAAGACTTGCGCTTTGGCTCTAATCCTTTCATGGGTGTCCTCTATTCTGATTCATTGGAACACTCTGAGAGACATTCAATCTCCCTTGTTGTTGCATGAGAATTTTCATTTTTCACCGGAGGAGGAGAAAATTATGAAACCTTTGACCCTAATTACTATTTGATATAATTTAGTTTTGTGAAGAATATTTACCAACTTGCTTTAGGTTGCCAAATAATTTTCCCCTCCTAATTATGGAGCCACTCCTATAAGTATGCTATATTTATTTAATAAACTTATAATGAAGAGGAATGTAATGATTGAAAATGCCCAATTGCACCTAGTCATGTTAAAAAGGAATTGAAAAGAAAATTTTTGATTAGCGCAGTAAATATTTTGTGGCATAATGTCAATTGATCCAACCACGAGCAAAGTTTACACATCTTATTATCCAAGTTTCAAATATCCTTGCTCAAATATTGCACGTTGAATATTTGACATTTGCTTTAGTAAGTTAACTTTTTCTCTCACAATAACAAACACTTTTTGGATTTTAAGGTTCAAACTTAATTCCTCTTTTATTATTTATTTTTTGAAAAATTGGTAATTTTGGTTGGAAACGATGAATGTATAATAATGTTCATTATTTGAGCACATTTAGGCATAACGTAATGTGCATTATTTGAGCCAACTCACATGAACCCCAAATCAAAACCTTTGGTTCCAACATGCACTCAACTTCGAATAATAACCGATAGATTTTTGTGGATTTTTTTGTGTGGTTTATTTTTAAATATCATCTTAATGTACTCATGAGATTTAGTGGATTTACCTCACTTGTTTTGGCGCGAGTTGATATGAGGTCATCGGAGAGACTCCATTACAGTACTCGAGCAAACTAGTGTGACTTAAAAGATATGATTTATTAAATTGTATTTACAAAATAAAATTTTGCTTGAATATCGCACAATAATACATATCCATAGTTTTCTCATAATTATAGTAATAAAGGTTTCCATCATATCGATTTATCATACCACTTGCAAAGCTTACACATTTGGTAATAGAAATTTCAAATATCACTGCTCAAATATTGCACGTTATTATACATTAGTTTTTATTATTTAATTGCTTCACCAATAATTATTTTTATTTAAGAATTAAAATTATTTCCTTTATTACTAAATATTTTTTAAAGAATAGTAAGCCAATAAGCAGGAGATTCAGCCACATCATTCTCAGCTAAAACTGGAACATATTTCCTTGACTTGAAATGACAAACCCCCTCAAGATAGTCCGAGTGTTGCCAACTCTCACAGCTAGCAAGTATCAGTTATCGAATGATGCCTCGATAAATCCAGTAACTGTCTGGCCAACCATAATGTCCAACTCTTGAACTCACTTTTTGCTGCTCAGACTCATTCAAAACCACGGGCACCTGAGTAACCCTTCCCACAAGACTCGCGCTGTGGCTCTAATCTTTTCATGGGTTTCCTCTCTTTTGCTTCATTGGAACACCCTGAAAGACATTCAATTTCCCTCATTGTTGCATGAGAATTTACATTTTTCACTTGAGGAGGAGAAAATTATGAAACCTTAAACCTTAATTACTATTTGATATAATTTGGTTAGATTGCCAAAAAATTGCCGTTCTTAATTATGGAGCCACTCCTATAAGTATTCTATATTTATTTAGTAAACTTAGCATGGAGAGGAACCTAATGACTGAAAATGCCCAATTGCACCTAGTCATGTTAAAAAGGAATCGAAAATAAAATTTTTGATTAGCGAAGTAAATATTTTTTGTGATTCCATTGTACTGGTTGCCATAACCTCAATTGATCCAACCACGAGCAAAGTTTACACATTTTATTATCCAAGATTCATGTATCCTTGCTCAAATATTACACTTTAATTATTCGACATTTGTTTTAGTAAGTTAACTTTCTCTCTCACAATAACAAACACTTTTCAGATTTTAAGGTTCAAAATGTATTCCTCTTTTATTAATTCTTTTTAAAAATAGGTAATTTTTGTTGGAAATGATAAATGTATAATAATGTGCATTATTTGAGCATATTTAGGCATAACGTAACGTGCATTACTTGAGCCAACTCACATGAACCCCAACTCGGAACCTTTGGTTCCAACATGCACTCAACTTTGAATAATAACCGATAGATTTTTGTGGATTTTTTGTGGGGTTTATTTTTAAATATCATCTCAATGTATTCATGAGATTTAGTGGATTTACCTCAATTGTGTTGGCGCGAGGTTATATGAGGTCGTTGGTGAGACACCATTGCAAGGATGCATCCAATTTAATCCATTGTCCGGGCTAGTTACCCTAGTCTTCCTTTCTTTCAACCTTTGAAGAAAATGAAAACACCAAGCATGTTGATCCCTTTAATGGATATTCTTCTTGCCATCTATCCTTGAATCACATTTGGCCACCCTTTAGCTTTAGGGTTAAAGAAAAGCAACCATAACTTCATGGTTCAAGAAAATAAAAATGATCTTATAGAGACCACTTGCAACAACATATCTAATAACCAACTATGTGTTTCCATCCTAAACTTTGATCCCATAAGCCACGGTAAAAATGTTTATGAGTTAGGCCTTGTTGTGTTCGTAGAAGAGGAGAAATCGTCTTTCGTGATGGAAACCATAAAAAAGATGAAATCATCAAACCTAAACCCATATTTCATCATCCCCTTGATCAAGTGAAACATATACATACATACACATATACACACACATGTGTGTGTAGTGTGTCTTAGTGTGTCTGTGTGCATGTGCTTGTGTGTCCTCGGTTTTTTTAACAGAAGAGATTACTATAAAAGGAAATAAAAACCATAGATAGAAAGCTTACATTATTTATAAAATTTAGATGAATTAACTACATGGCTCGATATTTTCATAAACTTAGAACCCAAATTAGATTCCGAATTTGGAACTCCCTCCCATGTCACGCCTTTCATTTTAAAGGTGGTTTTAAATCCATTAAAGGCGGTTCTATTGTAAAACTGCCTACAATGGGCTACATTTTTTTACCCACTATACTAACCCATTAACTTAGAGTTTTCACACTTTGTTATATTTATTTGTCCCCTCCTTCAAACATGAAAGCCTTTGAATTCTCTTTCTCTTGCGGCAAAAAAAAAACCCAATTTAAGTTCATCTCTCAGTGGCAGCACCACCGATCGATTTCCTTATTTACCTTCGCTAATTTTCTCCTGTAGAGCTAATTTTCTACAGCGATCCCCAACGATGCCCTCTTTTCCACAGATTCCCTGTGGCGCCACCCCTCGCCTCCTGCTCTTATCAATCTCCTTTATTCGACCACTCGCAACCACGCCACCACTCTTATAAGTCAAAGGTCCTCTCGCCACATCGTAGCGCTCCCTTGTGTTCATGGAGGAGATCAAACCCTCACTGTATGTTGTTGTTGTGTTGTTGCTCAACTCTCCAGATCAAGCTTGCTTCAAGGATGCCGGAAACCTCAGGTTTCCGGCAGTTTTTTTAGAACCTTAATGTGATTTTTGATAGGCATTTCTCAAATGGTGGTTGGATCCCATTTTCATCAATTATATCTCTAAATGTCCTTTTTTTCAAAATTGATGGACACATAATACTGTGCAGTAATCGAGCAAAATAATGCGACTTAAAAATATGATTCATTAAAATCTATTAACAAAACAATATTTTGCTCGAATATTACACAATACTACATATCCATAGTTTTCTCATAATGATAGCAACAAGTTTTTCTTATTTCGAGGTTCAAAGGTTGCCATCATAGCGATTTATCATACCACTTGCAAAGCTTACACATTTGGTAATACAAAATTCAAATATCAATGCTCAAATATTGCACGTTATTAGACATTAGTTTTTGTTATTTAGTTGCTTCACTAAAATATTTTTTTTTCAAGGTTTAAAATTATTTCCTTTATTGTTAAATATTTTTGAAAGAATAGTAATCCAATAAGCAGGAGATTCACCGGATTCATGTGATCATACGAGCATTGGGAGCCACATCATTCTGAGCTGAAACTGGAACATAATTCCCTGGCTTGAGATTACAACCCCCCGCAAGATAGTCCGAGTGTTGCAAACTCTCACAGCTAACAAGTATATGTTATCAAATGATGCCTCGATAAATCCAGTAATTGTCTGGCCAACCAAAATGTCCAACTCTTGAACTCGAGTTTTGCTGCTCGGACTCATTCAAAACATGGAGGCACCAAAGTAATCCTTCCCACAAGGCTCACGCTGTGGCTCAAATCCTTTAATGGGTAGGTTTCCTCTCTTTTGCTTCATTGGAACACTCTGAGAGACATTTAATCTCCCTTGTTGTTGCATGAAAATTTTCATTTTTCACCTGAGGAGGAGAAAATTATGAAACCTTTAACCCTAATTACAATTTGATATGATTTGGTTCTGTGAAGAATTTATAACAACATGCTTTAGATTGCCAAATAATTTTCCCCTCTTAATTATGAATCAACTCCTATAAGTATTCTATCTTTATTTAATAAACTTATCATGAAGAGGAACGTAATGATTGAAAAAAATGCCCAATTGCACCTAGTCATGTTAAAAAGGAATTGAAAAGAAAATTTTTGATAGGTTAAGTAAATATTTTGTGCTACAACGTCAATTGATCTAACCATGAGAAAAGTTTACACATTTTACTATCCATGTTTCAAATATCCTTGCTCAAATATTGCACGTTAATTATTTGACATTTGTTTTAGTAAGTTAACTGTTTCTCTCACAATAATAAACACTTTTCGGATTTTAAGGTTCAAAATTTATTCCTCTTTTATTATATATATATATATATTTTAAAATTGGTAATTTTGGTTGGAGACAATAAATGTATAATAATGTGCATTATTTGAGCATATTTAGGCATAACGTAATGTGCATTATATGAGACAACTCACATGAACCCCAAATCGAAACCTTTGGTTCCAACATGCACTTAACTTCGAGCAATAACCGATAGATTTTTGTGGATTTTTTTGTGTGGTTTATTTTTAAATATCATCTTAATGTATTCATGAGATTTAGTGGATTTACCTCACTTGTGTTGGCGCGAGTTGATATGAGGTCGTCAGAGAGACACCATTGCAGTACTCGAGCAAACTAGTGTGACTTAAAAGATATGATTTATTAAATTTAATTTACAAAATAAAATTTTGCTCGAATATCGCACAATATTACATATCCATAGTTTTCTCATAATTATAGTAACAATTTTTTCTTAATTTGAGGTTCAAAGGTTTCCATCATATCGATTTATCATACCAATTGCAAAGCTTACACATTTGGTAATAGAAATTTCAAATATTACTGCTCAAATATTGCATGTTATTATAAATTAGTTTTTATTATTTAATTGCTTCACTAATAATTATTTTTATTTAAGATTTAAAATTATTTCCTTTATTAATAAATATTTTTTAAAGAATAGTAAGCCATTAAGTAGGAGATTCGCCGGATTCCTGTAGATCATACGAGCATTGGGAGCCACATCATTCTGAGCTGAAACTGGAACATAATTCCTTGGCTTGAAATGACAACCCTCCTCAAGAGGTCTGAGTGTTGCCAACTCTAACAGCTAGCAAGTATCAGTTATCGAATGATGCCTCGACAAATCTAGTAACTGTCTGGCCAACCATAATGTCCAACTCTTGCACTCATTTTTTTTTGCTCAGACTCATTCAAAACCTCGGGCACCTGAGTAACCCTTCTCACAAGACTCGCGCTGTGGCTCTAATCCTTTCATGGGTGTCCTCTCTTTTGCTTCATTGGAACACTCTGAGAGACATTCAATTTCCCTCGTTGTTGCGTGAGAATTTAATATTTAACTTGAGGAGGAGAAAATTATGAAACCTTAAACCCTAATTACTATTTGATATAATTAGGTTCTGTGAAGCATATTTACCAACATGCTTTGGATTGCCAAAAAATCCGTTCTTAATTATGGAGCCACTCCTATAAGTATTCTATCTTTATTTAGTAAACTTAGCATGAAGAGGAACCTAATGATTTAAAATTCCCAATTGCACCGTGTCATGTTAAAAAGGAATCGAAAAGAAAATTTTTGTTTAGCGAAGTAAATTTTTTTGATGATTTCATTGTACTTGTTGCCATAACCTCAATTGATACAACCACGAGCAAAGTTTATACATTTTATTATACAAGTTTCAAATATCCTTGCTCAAATATTGCACATTAATTATTTGACATTTGTTTTAGTAAGTTAACTTTTTCTCTAACAATAACAAACACTTTTCGGATTTTAAGGTTCAAAATGTATTCCTCTTTTATTAATTCTTTTTAAAAATAGGTAATTTTTGTCGATGACAAATGCATAATAATGTGCATTATTTGAGAATATTTAGGCATAACGTAACGTGCATTATTTGAGCCAACTCACATGAACCCCAACTCGGAACCTTTGGTTCCAACATGCACTCAACTTTGAATAATAACCGATAGATTTTTGTGGATTTTTTGTGGGGTTTATTTTTAAATATCATCTCAATGTATTCATGAGATTTAGTGGATTTACCTCAATTGTCTTGGCGCGAGGTTATATGAGGTCGTCGGTGAGACACCATTGCAAGGATGCATCCAATTAATCCATTGTCCGGGCTAGTTACCCTAGTCTTCCTTTCTTTCAACCTTTGAAGAAAATGAAAACACCAAGCATGTTGATCCCTTTAATGGATATTCTTCTTGCCATCTTTCCTTGAATCACATTTGGCCACCCTTTAGCTTTAGGGTTAAAGAAAAGCAACTATAACTTCATGGTTCAAGAAAATAAAAATGATCTTATAGAGACCACTTGCAACAACATATCTAATAACCAACTATGTGTTTCCATCCTAAAATTTGATCCCATAAGCCACGGTAAAAATGTTTTTGAGTTAGGCCTTGTTGTGTTCATAGAAGAGGAGAAATCGTCTTTCGTGATGGAAACCATCAAAAAGATGAAATCATCAAACCTAAACCCACATTTCATCATCCCCTTGATCAAGTGAAACATATACATACATACACATATACACACATGTGTGTGTGTTGTGTGTCTTTGTGTGTCTGTGTGCATGTGCTTGTGTGTCCTAGGTGTTTTAACAAAAAGGATTACTATAAAAGGAAATAAAAACCATAGATAGAAAGCTTACTTGATTTTTAAAATTTAGATGAATTAACTACAAGGCTCGATATTTTCATATACTTAGAGCCCAAATTAGATTCCGAATTTGGAACTCCCTTTCATTTTAAAGGTGGTTTTAGATCCATTAAAGGCGGTTCTATTTTAAAACCGCCTTTAATGGGCTGCATTTTTTTACCCACTATACTAACCCATTAACTTAGAGTTTTCACACTTTGTTATATTTCTTTGTCCCCTCCTTCAAACACGAAAGACTTTGAATTCTCTTTCTCTTGCGGCCAAAAAAACCCAATTTAAGTTCCTCTCTCAGCGGCAGCACCACCGATCGATGTCCTTATTTACCTTCGCTAATTTTCTCCTGTGGAGCTACTTTTCTCCAGCGATCCCCAATGATGCCATCTTTTCCACAGATTCCCTGTTGCGCCACCCCTCGCCTCCTGCTCTTTTGAGTCTCCTTTATTCGGCCACTCGCAACCATGTCACCAGTCCTTCACGTGTACGTCAAAGGTCCTTTTGCCACATCGTAGCGCTCCCTTGTGTTCATGGAGGAGATAGAACCCTCACTGTATGTTGTTGTTGTGTTGTTGTTCAACTCTCCAGATCAAGCTTTGCTTCAAGGATGCCGGAAACCTCAGGTTTCCGGCAGTTTTTTTAGAACCTTAATTAAATGTGATTTTTGATAGGCCTTTCTCCAATGGTGGCTGGATCACATTTTCATCAATTATATCTTTAAATGTACTTTTTTTCAAAATTAATGGACACATAATACTGTGCAGTAATCGAGCAAAATATTGTGACTTAAAAATATGATTTATTAAAATTTATTAAAAAATAATATTTTGCTCGAATATTACACAATGTTACACATCCATAGTTTTCTCATAATTATAGTAACAAGTTTTTCATGTTTTGATGTTCAAAGGTTGCCATCATATCGATTTATCATACCACTTGCAAAGCTTACACATTTGGTAATACAAAATTCAAACTCGATAAATTCGATAATTGTCTGGCCAACCATAATGTCCAACTCTTGAACTCGAGTTTTGCTGCTTAGACTCATTCAAACCCCGGAGGCACCTGAGTAATCCTTCCCACAAAGCTCGCGCTCTGGCTCAAATCCTTTCATGGGTGTCCTCTCTTTTGCTTCATTGGAACACTCTGAGAGACATTTAATCTCCCTTGTTGTTGCATGAGGATTTTCATTTTTCACCTGAGGCGGAGAAAATTATGAAACCTTTAACCCTAATTACTTTTTGATATAATTTGGTTCTGTGAAGAATATATACCAACATGCTTTAGATTGACAAATAATTTTCCCCTCTTAATTATGAAGCAACTCCTATAAGTATTCTATCTTTATTTAATAAACTTAGCATGAAGAGGAATGTAATGATTGAAAATGCCCAATTGCACCTAGTCATGTTAAAAAAGGAATTGAAAAGAAATTTTTTGATAGGTGAAGTAAATGTTTTATGCCATAACGTCAATTGATCTAACCATGAGAAAAGTTTACACATTTTACTATACATGTTTCAAATATCCTTGCTCAAATATTTCACGTTAATTATTTGACATTTGTTTTAGTAAGCAACCTTTTTCTGTCACAATAACAAACACTTTTTGGATTTTAAGTTTCAAAGTTTATTCCTCTTTTATTATATATATATTTTCTAAAAATCGGTAATTTTGGTTGGAAACGATGAATGTATAATAATGTGCATTATTTGAGCATATTTAGGAATAACGTAATGTACATTATTTGAGCCAACTCACCTGAACCCCAAATCGAAACCTTTGGTTCCAACATGCACTCAACTTGGAATAATAACCGATAGATTTTTGTGGATTTTTTGTGTTATTTATTTTTAAATATCATCTTAATGTATTCATGAGATTTAGTGGATTTACCTCACTTGTTTTGGCGCAAGTTGATATGAGGTCGTCAGAGAGACCCCATTGCAATGCTCGAACAAACTAGTGTGACTTAAAAGATATGTTTTATTAAATTGTATTTACAAAATAAAATTTTGCTCGAATATCACACGATATTTCATATCCATAGTTTTCTGATGATTATAGTAACAATTGTTTCTTAGTTCGAGGTTCAACGGTTTCCATCATATCGATTTATCATACCACTTGCAAAGCTTGCACATTTGGTAATAGAAATTTCAAATATTACTGCTCAAATATTGCACGTTATTATACATTAGTTTTTATTATTTAATTGCTTCACTAATAATTATTTTTATTTAAGATTTAATTTTTTTTCCGTTTTACTAAATATTTTTTAAAGAATAGTAAGCCAATAAGCAGGAGATTCACCGGATTCCTGTAGATCATACGAGCATTGGGAGCCACATCATTCTGAGCTGAAACTGGAACATAATTCCTTGGATTGAAATGACAACCCTCTTCAAGATAGTCAGAGTGTTGCCAACTCTCATAATTAGCAAGTATCAGTTATCGAATAACGCCTCGATAAATCCAATAACTGTCTGGCCAACCATAATGTCCAACTCTTGAACTCGTTTTTTGCTGCAAAGACTTATTCAAAACCCCGGGCACCTGAGTAATCCTTCCCACAAGACTTGCGTTGTGGCTCTAATCCTTTAATTGGTGTCCTCCGTTTTGCTTCATTGGAACACTCTGAGAGACATTCAATCTCCCTTGTTGTTTCATGAGAATTTTCATTTTTCACCGGAGGAGGAGAAAATTATGAAACCTTTAACCCTAATTACTATTTGATATAATTTAGTTCGGTGAAGAATATTTTCCAACATGCTTCAGATTGCCAAATAATTTTCCCCTCTTAATTACGGAGCCACTCCTATAAGTATTCTATCTTTATTTAATAAACTTAGCATGAAGAGGAATGTAATGATTGAAAATGCCCAATTGCACCTAGTCATGTTAAAAAGGAATTGAAAAGAAATTTTTTGATAGGTGAAGTAAATATTTTGTGCCATAACGTGAATTGATCTAACCATGAAAAAAGTTTACACATTTTTCTATCCAGGTTTCAAATATCCTTGCTCAAATGTTGCACGTTAATTATTTGACATTTGTTTTAGTAAGTTAACTTTTTGTCTCACAATAACAAACACTTTTCAGATTTTAAGGTTCAAAATTTATTCCTGTTTTATTATATATTATTTTCAAAATCGGTAATTTTGGTTGGAAATGATGAATGTTAATAATGTGCATTATTTGAGCATATTTAGGCATAACATAATTTGCATTATTTGAGCCAACTCACATGAACCCCAAATCGAAACCTTTCGTTCCTACATGCACCTTATAACCGATAGATTTTTGTGGATTTTTTGTGTGGTTTTTATTTAAATATCATCTTAATGTATTCATGAGATTTAGTGGATTTACCTCACTTGTGTTGGCGCGAGTTGATATGAGGTCGTCAGAGAGACACCATTGCAGTACTCGAGCAAACCAGTGTGACTTAAAAGATATGATTTATTAAATTTTATTTACAAAATAAAATTTGGCTCGAATATCGCACAATATTACATATCCATAGTTTTCTCATAATTATAGTAACAATTTTTTCTTAATTTGAGGTTCAATGGTTTCCATCATATCGATTTATCATACCACTTGAAAAGCTTACACATCTGGTAATAGAAATTTCAAATATCACTGCTCAAATATTGCACGTTATTATACATTACTTTTTATTATTTAATTTCTTACTAATAATTATTTTTATTTAAGATTTAAAATTATTTCCTTTATTAAAAAATATTTTTTAAAGAATAGTAAGCCATTAAGCAGGAGATTCACCGGATTCCTGTAGATCATACGAGCATTGGGAGCCACATCATTCTGAGCTGAAACTGGACATAATTCCTTGGCTTGAAATGACAACCCCCCTCAAGATAGTCTGAGTGCTGCCAACTCTCAAAACTAGCAAGTATCAGTTATCGAACGATGCCTTGATAAATTCAATAACTGTCTGGCCAACCATAATGTCCAACTCTTGAATTCGTTTTTTGCTGCTCAGACTCAGTCTAAACCACGGGGACCTTAGTAACCCTTCCCACAAGACTCGCGCTGTGGCTCTAATCCTTTAATTGGTGTCCTCTCTTTTGCTTCATTGGAACACTCTGAGAGACATTCAATCTCCCTTGCTGTTTCAGGAGAAATTTCATTTTTCACCAGAGGAGGAGAAAATTATGAAACCTTTAACCCTAATTACTATTTGATATAATTTAGTTCTATGAAGAATATTTTCCAACATGCTTTAGATTGCCAAATAATTTTCCCCTCTTAATTATGGAGCCACTCCTATAAGTATTCTATCTTTATTTAATAAACTTAGCATGAAGAGGAATTTAATGATTGAAAATCCCCAATTGCACCTAGTCATTTAAAAAAGGAATTGAAAAGAAACTTTTCAATTAGCGCAGTGAATATTTTGTGGCATAATGTCAATTGATCCAACCACGGGCAAAGTTTACACATTTTATTATCCAAGTTTCAAATATCCTTGCTCAAATATTGCACGTTAAATATTTGACATTTTTTTAGTAAGTTAACTTTTTCTCTCACAATAACAAACACTTTTCGGATTTTAAGGTTCAAAATTTATTCCTCTTTTATTATTTATTTTTTGAAAAATCGGTAATTTTGGTTGGAAACGATGAATGTATAATAATGTGCATTATTTGAGCACATTTAGGCATAACGTAATGTGAATTATTTGAGCCAACTCACATGAACCCCAAATCGAAACCTTTGGTTCCAACATGCATTCAACTTCGAATAATAACCGATAGATTTTTGTGGATTTTTTGTGTGGTTTATTTTTAAATATCATCTTAATGTATTCATGAGATTTAGTGGATTTACCTCACTTGTGTTGGCGCGAGTTGATATGAGGTCGTCGGAGAGACTCAATTGTAGTACTCGAGCAAACTAGTCTGACTTAAAAGATATAATTTATTAAATTTTATTTACCAAATAAAATTTGGCTCGAATATCGCACAATATTACATATCCATAGTTTTCTCATAATTATAGTAATAATTTTTTCTTAATTTGAGGTTCAAAGGTTTCCATCATATCGATTTATCATACCACTTGCAAAGCTTACACATTTGGTAATAGAAATTTCAAATATCACTGCTCAAATATTGCACGTTATTATACATTAGTTTTTATTTTTTAATTGCTTCACTAATAATTATTTTTATTTAAGATTTAAAATTATTTCCTTTATTACTAAATATTTTTTAAATAATAGTAAGCCATTAAGCAGGAGATTCACCAGATTCCTGTAGATCATACGAGCATTGGGAACCACATCATTCTGAGCTGAAACTGGAACATAATTTGTTGGCTTGAAATGACAACCCCCCTCAAGAAAGTCCGAGTGTTGCCAACTCTCACAACGAGCAAGTATTAATTATCGAATGATGCCTCGATAAATCCAATAACTATTTGGCCAACCATAATGTCCAACTCTTGAACTCGTTTTTTGCTGCTTAGACTCATTCAAAACTTCGGGCACCTGAGTAACCCTTCCCACAAGACTCGCGTTGTGGCTCTAATCCTTTCATTGGTGTCCTCTCTTTGCTTCATTGGAACACTCTGAGAGACATTTAATTTCCCTCATTGCTGCATGAGAATTTACATTTTTCACTTGAGGAGGAGAAAATTATGAAACCATAAACCCTAATTACTATTTCATATATTTTGGTTAGATTGCCAAAAAAATTTCCGTTCTTAATTATGGAGCCACTCCTATAAGTATTCTATCTTAATTTAGTAAACTTTGCATGAAGAGGAACATAATGACTGAAAATGCCCAATTGCACCTAGTCATGTTAAAAAGAAATCGAAAAGAAAATTTTCGATTAGCGAAGAAAATTATTTTTGTGATTTCATTGTACTGGTTGCAAAGCTTTAACCCTAATTACTATTTGGTATAATTTACTTTTGTGAAGAAATATTTCGATTAGCGCAGTAAATATTTTGTTGCATAATGTCAATTGATCCAACCACGAGCAAAGTTTACACATTTTATTATCCAAGTTTCAAATATCCTTGCTCAAATATTGCACGTTAAATATTTGACATTTTTTTAGTAAGTTAACTTTTTCTCTCACAATAACAAACACTTTTCGGATTTTAAGTTTTAAAATTTATTCCTCTTTTATTATTTATTTTTTGAAAAATCGGTAATATTGGTTGGAAACGATGAATGTATAATAATGTGCATTATTTGAACACATTTAGGCATAACGTAATGTGCATTATTATGAGCCAACTCACATGAACCCCAAATCAAAACCTTTGGTTCCAACATGCACTCAACTTCGAATAATAACCGATAGATTTTTGTGGATTTTTTGTGTGGTTTATTTTTAAATATCATCTTAATGTATTCATGAGATTTAGTGGATTTACCTCACTTGTGTTGGCGTGAGTTGATATGAAGTCGTCAGAGAGACTCCATTGCAGTACTCGAGCAAACTAGTTTGACTTAAAAGATATGATTTATTAAATTTTATTTACAAAATAAAATTTTGCTCGAATATCGCACAATTTACATATCCATAGTTTTCTCATAATTATAGTAAAAAGTTTTCCTTAATTTGAGGTTCAAAGGTTTCCATCATATCGATTTATCATACCACTTGCAAAGCTTACACATTTGGTAATAGAAATTTCAAATATTACTGCTCAAATATTGCACGTTATTATACTTTAGTTTTTATTATTTAATTTCTTTACTAATAGTTATTTTTATTTAAGATTTAAAATTATTTCCTTTATTACTAAATATATTTTAAAGAATAGTAAGCCTTTAATGAACTCCTTTAATGAACTCCCTGCTAAACTGATACGTATCATGTGGTGTGCCCGTTGCGCCTTCACTTTCGAGGGTACCAAACTTGATGTCAATAGCATTTTTAAATGAATCCTATTCCACATTAATGGCACAGTTTTAGCTTTCAAAATGGACATCAAATGGGCACTCACTCTAACACCTACACTGTTCAGCCATAAAACCTCTACACAAAGACCTCCCAGTATTTTCAAATGGTCATTTCCCTCAGCTTTTAAACTCAACACTGATGGCTCCTTTTTTCAGAATGGCACTGCCGGCATCGGTTGTACAATCCGAGACAATGTTGGCAAAGTTACAGCTGCTCTTTCCAAAACTATCTCGGCTGATTCAGTATTGCAGGCCAAAGCCATTGCTCTACTTCATGGTGTTCTCCTAGTTCATGACAAACGCATCACAAAAGTGGAAATTGAAATAGACTCAAGTACTCTGATTGGGATGCCATAGCAACAACTAAAGATACCATGGAGGCTACTGCCAACAATCAGGGAGATATGTAACCTCCTAACTGGAGTTAACTACTCATTGAAACACATCTTCAGAGAGGCAAACGCTCCAGCAGACTCACTTGCTAAACTGGCCGCTCATAATCAGGTAAATAACTTTTATGGCTCTGCAGGTTTACCCTCATTGGTTGCTGGACAAGTACGGCTTGACGCGGAAGGAATTCCCCATGTTAGACTAGGATAATAGGTCAACTATATATCGCGGTTTTGCCGCTGTTGCTTATTGGTATCTAATTGATCTTTTAGGTTAGCTACAGGTTTTGTATAGATCTCAAAGATCATCAGATATCTTCTGAGGTAAGGTATTATGCCCCCCTCTTTGATTGTACCTTTTTTATTTTTTAATTAATAAATGGGTAGGGGTCCGCCTAACCCCCCACCATCACAGGTGGTTTTAATTAAAAAAAAAGAAGAATAGTAAGCCAATAAGCAGGAGGTTCACCGGATTCTATAGATCATATGAGCATTGGGAGCCACATCATTCTGAGCTGAAACTGGAACATAATTCCTTGGCTTTAAATGACAACCCCGCTCAAGATAGTCCGAGTGTTGCCAACTCTCACAACTAGCAAGTATCAGTTATCGAATGATGCCTTGATTAATCCAGTAACTGTCGGGCCAACCATAATTTCCAACTCTTGAACTCATTTTTTCTGCTCAAACTCATTCAAAACCCCGGGCACACGAGTAACCCTTCCCACAAGACTTGCGCTGTGGCTCTAATCCTTTCATGGGTGTCCTCTCTTTTGCTTCATTGGAACACCTTGAGAGACTTTTTTTTTGATGCACCCTAAGGTGGGGGATATGTATTAGGTTCCCCATACCTATGTAGAACCAAAAGATGTACAAAGAGAATACCTTTAGAGACATTCAATCTCCCTTGTTGATTTATGAGAATTTTCATTTTTCACCGGAGGAGGAGAAAATTATGAAACCTTTAACCCTAATTACTATTTGATATAATTTAGTTCTGTGAAGAATATTTTCCAACATGCTTTAGATTGCCAGATAAGTTTCCCCTCTTAATTATGGAGCCACTCCTATAAGTATTCTATCTTTATTTAATAAACTTAGCATGAAGAGGAATGTAATGATTGAAAATGCCCAATTGCACCTAGTCATGTTAAAAAGGAATTGAAAAGAAAATTTTAGATTGGCGCAGTAAATATTTTGTGGCATAATGTCAATTGATCCAACCACAAGCAAAGTTTACGCATTTTATTATCCAAGTTTCAAATATCCTTGCTCAAATATTGCACGTTAAATATTTGACATTTGTTTTAGTAAGTTAACTTTTTCGCTCACAATAACAAACACTTTTCAGATTTTAAGGTTTAAAATTTATTCCTCATTTATTATTTATTTTTTGAAAAATCGGTAATATTGGTTGGAAATGATGAATGTATAATAATGTGCATTATTTGAGCACATTTAGGCATAACGTAATGTGCATTATTTGAGCCAACTCACATGAACCCCAAATCGAAACCTTTGGTTCCAACATGCACTCAACTTCGAATAATAACCGATAGATTTTTGTGGATTTTTTGTGTGGTTTATTTTTAAATATCATCTTAATGTATTCATGAGATTTAGTGGATTTATCTCACTTGTGTTGGCGTGAGTTGATATGAAGTCGTCAGAGAGACTCCATTGCAGTACTCGAGCAAACTAGTTTGACTTAAAAGATATGATTTATTAAATTTTATTTACAAAATAAAATTTTGCTTGAATATCGCACAATTTACATATCCATAGTTTTCTCATAATTATTGTAACATTTATTTCTTAATTTGAGGTTCAAAGGTTTCCATCATATCGATTTATCATACCACTTGCAAAGCTTACACATTTGGTAATAGAAATTTCAAATATTACTGCTCAAATATTGCACGTTATTATACATTAGTTTTTATTATTTAATTTCTTCACTAATAAATTTTTTTATTTAAGATTTAAAATTATTTCCTTTATTACTAAATATTTTTTAAAGAATAGTAAGCCAATAAGCAGGAGGTTCACCGGATTTCTGTAGATCATACGAGCATTGGGAGCCACATCATTATGAGCTGAAACTAGAACATAATTCCTTGGCTTTAAATGATAACCCCACTCAAGATAGTCCAAGTGTTGCCAACTCTCACAGCTAGCAAGTATCAGTTATCGAATGATGCCTTGATAAATCCAGTAACTGTCTGGCCAACCATAATGTCCAGCTCTTGAACTCGTTTTTCGCTGCTCGGACTCATTCAAACCCCGGGCACACGAGTAACCCTTCCCACAAGACTTGCGCTGTGGCTCTAATCCTTTCATGGGTGTCCTCTGTTTTGCTTCATTGGAACACCTTGAGAGACTTTTTTTTTTATGCACCCTAAGGTGGGGGATATGTATTAGGTTCCCCATACCTATGTAGACCCAAAAGATGTACAAAGAGAACACCTTGAGAGACATTCAATCTCCCTTGTTGATTCATGAGAATTTTCATTTTTCACCGGAGGAGGAGAAAATTATGAAACCTTTAACCCTAATTACTATTTGATATAATTTAGTTCTGTGAAGAATATTTTCCAACATGCTTTAGATTGCCAGATAATTTTCCCCTCTTAATTATGGAGCCACTCCTATAAGTATTCTATCTTTATTTAATAAACTTAGCATGAAGAGGAATGTAATGATTGAAAATGCCCAATTGCACCTAGTCATGTTAAAAAGGAATTGAAAAGAAAATTTTCAATTGGCGCAGTAAATATTTTGTGGCATAATGTCAATTGATCCAACCACGAGCAAAGTTTACACATTTTATTATCCAAGTTTAAAATATCCTTGCTCAAATATTGCACGTTAAATATTTGACATCTGTTTTAGTAAGTTAACTTTTTCTCTCACAATAACAAACACTTTTCAGATTTTAAGGTTCAAAATTTATTCCTCTTTTATTATTTATTTTTTGAAATATCGGTAATTTTGGTTGGAAACGATGAATGTATAATAATGTGCATTATTTGAGCACATTTAGGCATAACGTAATGTGCATTATATGAGCCAACTCACATGAACCCCAAATCGAAAGCTTTGGTTCCAACATGCACTCAACTTCGAATAATAATCGATAGAGTTTTGTGGATTTTTTGTGTGGTTTATTTTTAAATATCATCTTAATGTATTCATGAGATTTAGTGGATTTACCTCACTTGTGTTGGCGCGAGTTGATATGAGGTCGTCAGAGAGGCTCCATTGCAGTTCTCGAGCAAACTAGTCTGACTTAAAAGATATGATTTATTAAATTTTATTTACAAAATAAAATTTTGCTCGAATATCGCACAATTTACATATCCATAGTTTTCTCATAATTATAGTAACACTGTTTTATTAATTTGAGGTTCAAAGGTTTCCATTATATCGATTTATCATACCACTTGCAAAGCTTACACATTTGGTAATAGAAATTTCAAATATTGTTGCTCAAATGTTGCACGTTATTATAAATTAGTTTTTATTATTTAATTGCTTCACTAATAGTTATTTTTACTTAAGATTTAAAATTATTTCATTTATTACTAAATATTTTTTTAAAAATAGTAAGCCAATAAGCTGGAGATTCACCGGATTCCTGTAGATCATACTAGCATTGGGAGCCACATCATTCTGAGCTGAAACTGGAACATAATTCCTTGGCTTGAAATGACAACCCACCTCAAGAGGTCTGAGTGTTGCCAACTCTCACAGCTAGCAAGTATCAGTTATCGAATGATGCCTCGACAAATCCAGTAACTGTCTGGCCAACCATACTGTCCAACTCATGAACTTGTTTTTTGCTAACCCGGGCACCTGAGTAACCCTTCCCACAAGACTCGCGTTGGGGCTCTAATCCTTTCATGGGTGTCCTCTCTTTTGCTTCTTTGGAACACCTTGAGAGACATTCAATCCCCCTTGTTGATTCATGAGAATTTTCATTTTTGACCGGAGGAGGAGAAAATTATGAAACTTTAACCCTAATTACTATTTGATATAATTTAGTTCTGTGAAGAATATTTTCCAACATGCTTTAGATTGCAAAATAATTTTCCCCTCTTAATTATGGAGTCACACTTATAAGTATTCTATCTTTATTTAATAAACTTAGCATGAAGAGGAATGTAATGATTGAAAATGCCCAATTGCACCTAGTCATGTTAAAAAGGAATTGAATAGAAATATTTTTATAGGTGAAGTAAATTTTTTGTGCCATAACGTCAATTGATATAACCATGAAAAGTTTACACATTTTGCTATCCATGTTTCAAATATCCTTGCTCAAATATTGCACGTTAATTATTTGACATTTGTTTTAGTAAGTTAGCTTTTTCTCTCACAATAACAAACACTTTTCGGATTTTAAGGTTCAAAATTTTTTCCTCTGTACTATATATATATATATATATTTTTAAAATCGGCAATTTTGGTTGGAAACGATGAATGTATAATAATGTGCATTATTTGAGCATATTTAGGCATAACGTAATGTGCATTATTTGTGCAAACTCACATGAACCCCAAATCGAAAGCTTTGGTTCCAACATGCACTCAACTTCGAATAATAACCGATAGATTTTTGTGGATTTTTTGTGTGTTATATTTTTAAATATCATCTTAATGTATTCAAGAGATTTAGTGGATTTACCTCACTTGTGTTGGCACAAGTTGATATGAGTTCATCGGAGAGACACCATTGCAGTACTCGAGCAAAATAGTCTGACTTAAAAGATATGATTTATTAAATTTTATTTACAGAATAAAATTTTGCTCGAATATCGCACAATTTACATATCCATACTTTTCTAATAATTATAGTAACAATTTTTTCCTTAATTTGAGGTTCAAATGTTTCCATCATATCGATTTATCATACCACTTGCAAAGCTTACACATTTGGTAAAAGAAATTTCAAACATCACTGCTCAAATATTGCACGTTATTATAAATTAGTTTTTATTATTTAATTGCTTCACTAATAATTATTTTTATTTAAGATTTAAAATTATTTCCTTTATTACTAAATATTTTTAAAGAATAGTAAGCCAATAAGCAGGAGATTCACCGGATTACTGTAGATCATACGAGCATTGGGAGCCACATCATTCTGAGCTGAAACTGGAACATAATTCTATGGCTTGAAATGACAACCCCCCTCAAGATAGTCCGAGTGTTTCCAACTCTCACAGCTAGCAAGTATCAGTTATCGAATGATGCCTCGATAAATCCAGTAACTGTCTGGCCAACCATAATGTCCAACTCTTGAACTCGTTTTTTGCTGCTAAAAATCATTCAAAACCCCGGGCACCTGACTAACCCTTCCCACAAGACTCGCACTGTGGCTCTAATCCTTTCATGGGTTTCCTCTCTTTTGCTTCATTGGAACACCTTGAGAGACATTCAATCTCCTTTGTTGATTCATGAGAATTTTCATTTTTCACTGGAGGAGGAGAAAATTATGAAACCTTTAACCGTAATTACTATTTGATATAATTTCTGTGAAGAATATTTTCCAACATGCTTCAGATTGCCAAATAATTTTCCCCTCTTAATTATGGAGCCACTCCTATAAGTATTCTATCTTTATTTAATAAACTTAGCATGAAGAGGAATGTAATGATTGAAAATGCCCAATTGCACCTAGTCATGTTAAAAAGGAATTGAGAAGAAATTTTTTGATAGGTGAAGTATATATTTTGTGCCATAATGTCAATTGATCTAACCATGAAAAAAGTTTACACATTTTGCTATCCATGTTTCAAATATCCTTGCTCAAATATTGCACGTTAATTATTTGACATTTGTTTTAGTAAGTTAACTTTTTGTCTCACAATAACAAACACTTTTCGGATTTTAAGGTTCAAAATTTATTCCTCTTTTGTTATATATTATTTTTAAATTCGGTAATTTTGGTTGGAAACGATGAATGTATAATATTGTGCATTATTTGAGCATATTTAGGCATAACGTAATGTGCATTATTTGAGCCAACTCACATGAACCCCAAATCGAAACCTTTGATTCCAACATGCACTCAACTTCGAATAATAACCGATAGATTTTTGTGGATTTTTTTGTGGTTTATTTTTAAATATCATCTTAATGTATTCATGAGATTTTTTGATTTTACCTCACTTGTGTTGGCGCAAGTTGATATGAGGTCGTCGGAGAGACACCATTGCAGTACTCTTTTTTTTAAAATGAAAACACCCTAGGGTGGGGGATAATATATAAGGTTCCCCAGGCCTTTGTAAAGACAAATATATGCAGAGTAATGGTTTTTACCTGGAGATCGTTGAGGCAACATTGTTGCCTCCAAAAGAATACCTAGCATCTAGTAATGAAAATGAGAATTGACGGATCTAGTGAATATGAAGGAGGTTAGGAAAGGAAGTTGCAATTCCAAAAGAAAGAATCTTCACCCCCTATGTTAATTCTTTCCTTTGGCCAGACAACTTCATTCTAGCACATCAAAATTAAGAGCTTAAAACATAACCAAATCTTCGTTCTAGGAGTTGCAGAAGAGTTGTAAATTTGAGCATTCCATTCTCAGATCCAGAGCACCCTGAGTGGCTAACCAGTAGGGATGGATTTTTGTATGTATAGAGATCAGCACCAGAAGAGGATTTGAAGTAGAGTTCAGCTCTAGTACCTGTAGAAAACCAAATGACAGAATATTAGCAGTATCAATCCTGCCTTGAGCCGTGCCTATGTGTTCTAATATAGGGTGTGTGCTCCCTATCCAGTGAGATGAGGCCTCTAATATGTGTAGGTATATTGGAAAGGTTCAGAACCAGTTCACTACTGTGGGCTGGGTGATCCTTAGCAATTGCATCCGCCACAGAATTACATTCCCTGAACACATGTTTAAGGTCAGCATTCTTTAGCAGGGAATTCACCTTAGAGGCTAAAGTGAAAAAAGGCCAGTGTGTAGTATACGGGTTCTTAATCATGTTCACAGCCACCAATGAATCAGATTCAATGGTGAAGGAACTATCCAGAGCTGGATAGGCTTGGCAGGCAAGTATGCTGGCTATAATTTCTGCTTGAAGTGACGAAACTAAAAATATGGTAGTAGACTTTATAAGGCATGGAATTCCATCACAGTTTCTAGCAATCAGACCAACGGTGGAGTTAGTAGAGGACCAGGAAGCATCAACATTAATCTTTATGCAGTTTGGTTTCGACCTTTCACAGAAGACAATAGATATTGTAGGTTTAGGTGGTGGTCTAGGGGAGGGGATCATATGAGAGAAACTATGGCTCATAGGGAGGGAAGAACTAGAGGGGAAAGGTTTGGCAGAGAGGGATAGGTAAATTAGATCACTGATTTCCCTGCATATTTGAACTGGAGAGAAGTGTTTGTTATCAAAATATAGACCATTTCTAGCCTTCCAAAGACACCAGAAAATCAGAGAAGGAAGGATTTTACATATCAGCTGATGCATTCTGGGAAGATCATTGCAATTCCAGAATAAAAAGAACCTTTCATTTATTGAATCCAGACTATGAAGATTAAAATCTAGTAAAGCTGCCATCTTATTCCATATTGATTGAGCAAGGGGACAAGAGATAAAAAAGTGTTGGAGAGAATCAGAGTGATTACATGCAGGGCATTTTGAAGAAAGACTAAAACCACATTTCATCAGCACATCATCAAAAGGCAGGAAAGGGTGCATCAGTTTCCATGTGAAAATAGAAATATTTTTCTGCATTCTAGGATTCCATATAAGCTGAGTAGCAGGGAAGGTACCTGAGGAGAAAGTGAGCGTCTTATACGCAGATTTGAAAGTAAAGGTTCCTATCATCTCTGGTTTCCAGATTAATCTATCCTCTCTGTCTTCAGTGATTTTTGCTGCCTGTAAAAAAGAGAGAGTATCATGCTCTAAAAAAGGAGAAATCTGTGGTAGGATAGAGTCTCTGTTGCTTATAAACTGAGAAACTAAGCAAGATAAGAGTGGAGAAATGATAGAGATAGGGATGAGATTCATAAGTGGCCCATTAGGGCACCAGTTAGCAGACAAAAAATCGCAGCTTCTTCTGCCATGAATAATTAGAGTGTTATTTTCTGCAAAAGAGTTAACTGAGCATATTCTCTTCCAAGTTATGGATTTTCTATGTGTTTGGGGTAAGGACCAAATCATTTTTGCCCACATTGTGGTTCCCAATTGACGTTTCCACCAAAGTTTAAGTGAACAAGAATCAATTATAGTCTGAACTGATCCAAACACTAAACCATTCTGAGACCTAGGAGCAGCTAGATCAGACCATTTTTTCCAAACTTTATTCTTCTTCCCTTCAGTCTCACCCCAGAAAAAAGTAGACATCTTTCTCTCTAATGTCTTAACTATATGGATAGGAGGCTTAGTGACAGTCCATAAGTGTTGAGGTAAGGAGTATATACAGGATTGAATTAGGGTCAGTTTTCCTCCTGAACTCAACCATTTATTTTTCCAATTCATCAGCTTTTTATCCAAAATTTCCATTAAAGGTTGGAAGTACATGCTAAGTGTTCTACCTTTAAAGATTGGACATCCTAGGTATTTGAAAGGAAAAGATCCTTTTTTCATGTTTAAGATCATCTTAACCTGATTTATCTTAGCAACTGTAGTCCTTTTACTAATGTAAAAATTAGATTTTTCAAAATTAAATTTCTGGCTCGAGGTAGATTCAAAGATTTCTAGGAAGGCTTTAATCTTAATAAGGTTAGGTTTTGAAGCCTGCATGAAAATAATGGTATCATCAGCATACATTAAGTGGGAGGCTGGTGTGATTGCTGAGGGTAACTGGAAATGTGTGAGTCTGTTATTCAAAAAAATAAAGGAGAGGCTCCTAGAGAAAGCTTCTGAAAAAATATTAAAGAGAAAGGGGGAGAGGGGATCACCTTGTTTGATGCCTCTGGTAGCTTTAAAAAAGCCCACTAGATTACCATTTATAAGTACAGAGAAATGAGCCTGGGATAGATTATTCATGACATCATTCAAAAAATTCCCAATAAAACCAAATCTACCAAGTATGTTCTTTAAAAAATCCCAGTTAACCCTATCAATAGCTTTCCTGAGGTCTAGCTTGAGAATACAGTTAGGCACTCTATTCTTTTTATCTAGAAATCTTAACATTTCCTGCAGGTAAAGTATATTATCTGAAATGTCTCTGTTCTTCATGAAGGAAGTTTGATTAGGTGAAATTAGATTCTCCATATAAGGTTTCAATCTTTCCATTAAAACCATAGAATAGATTTTATTTACCACATTTGAGAGGCTAATAGGTCTGAAATCATCAAAGCAGGAGGGTGTGCTTTTCTTAGGAATCAAGGTTATCCAGGTACTAGAAATACCCCTAGGCATATCTGACCCTAAGATGAAATCATTGACAGCAGATACTATATCTTCCTTAATGAAATCCCAACACTTAGTATAAAATTTACTAGAGAAACCATCAGGGCCTGGACTACTGTTTTTGTTCAAACTCTTTATCACTAATTTGAGTTCCTCTTCTGAAACTAGTCTGGATAGAGTTAGGTTATCTTGTTCAGTAATGACAGTAGGTATTTGGCTAAGAAAATGAGGGTAATAAGTGTTATTAGCCATCTGGTTGAGATCAGATAAGAGTTCAGAGAAATAGGCTACAGCTTCTTTTTGGATATCTGATTGGGAGTTAAGCCATTGTCCCTGTCCATTTTTAATTTTTGAAATCTGTAATCTACAGTTCCTTTCCTGTACTGTCTTATGAAAAAACCGAATGTTATTATCACCAAGTTTGAACCATTTTGATCTAGCTTTCTATTTCCAGAATTTATCTTTTTCCTTTAGAGATCTAAGTAATAATGCCCTCTTCTCATTTAGTTTGATTAATTCTGAATCTGAGGGAGAGGAGTCATAAACTAGTTCCTGTAATCTAAGGCCTTTCTCTGCAGTAGCAACATTAATATCTATGTTACCAAAACAATCCCTATTCTAAATCTTTATCACTTTTTTCAATCTAATCAGTTTTAGGTAGAAACCTAACATTCCTGACTGGGGGCTAGGAATTGACCAATTTTCCTTGATTAGGTCTATAAATTCTGGTCTATTAAACCAGGAATTTATAAATCTAAAGGGTTTAGGGTGAGAACTAACTAGAGATGATACCTGTAGGAGGAGAGGAGAGTGATCTGAGGATTGTCTATTCAGAATTTGGATAGAAGATGATGGGAATTTTTTGTTCCACTGAATAGTACAAAGTCCTCTATCTAATCTCTTAGAAGTGGGATTCCTAAGCCTTGAGTTTGTCCAAGTAAATAGGTTCCCCACTGTGTTAATTTCTTGAATTCCAGAAGAGCTAATCCAATTGTTAGAATCTCTAATACTACCTACGGAAGGTGAGCTGGGGCCTTTATATTATGAAAGTGAAGAGATTGTATTAAAATCTCCTATGAAAATAGTTTCATTTTTAGGTAGTACACTCAGATCATTCCATAAAGACTTCCTACCATCCCTAGTCCTAAAGGCATAAACAAAAACTACTTCCATGTCAATAGCCGAAATCAGGTGAGCTATTTTTACATACAGGAACTGATTATGATGTGAGATTAGGGAGACTGATACAGGGTCATTCCACATAAGCTAGATTTTGCTATTATGAAGGGGAAGATTATGTGTAAATTTGAGCTTTTCCATATAAGATTGACACTGGCTATTATCATGCATAGGCTAAATGATACAAAGTAGTTGTATTTTCTTCATCTTAACTAGATAGTTAGTCTTAGCATTGAAGATTCCATACCTCTAAGATTCAATACCAAAATATTAAAAGTTAAGGTGTGTGTCATTGTTCACATGAGTTATGACTTTTAGTAGCTGATCTTAACATCATCTTATTCAGCTGGATAAGGTAATTGTTCATTTTATGCTTTGACTTACCTTGCTGTTTAGTGTTACCTTTTAGGCTATCAGGCAGTAGTGCTGAGTGGGTGAGGTGGCTGTTGGAAAAGTTGGCCTCCTTCACCATGTCTTCCTTCACCATGTCCTGCACTTCCAGATCAGTGAGTTCTTGTGGTTGAGGGAGGGTGTCTATATCCTGCAATACAGAGAATCTATTTTCTATCTCTCTTTGTAGAGAGAGTGGGGGGTTAGTGGGAGAAGATTGATGTATGGTTAGCCTATGGGAGCCAATTTGAATATCATCCTTTGCATAGGCCAAAGGAGTAGGATTAGAAAGAGCGGTGGCATTTAAAAGTTTTGTGAGGGAAGATTGAGATTTATCTGGGGGTGAGTTATTAGGGGACTGAGCTGGAGTAATTCTTGGTGATTGATGAGAAACAGTTTCAAGCTCTCCATTTATAATCTGAGGTAATTAGGAGGAAGGGTTCAGAGAGAGGTTTGTTGTGGCTCTTTGATGTGCTAGATGGCATTTACTAGGAAGACGGTTAACAGGCTGATTTTCCAAAGTCATAATAGGTGCCTTGTTAAATTTATTCCCAGTAGCCTACCACTGTGGTTGAGTTTAGCTTTGTGGGATGGGAACCTGATTATCCAGTAGCTTACCATTGATGTATTGTGGGTTGGCTCTACACTGATTAAGGGAGTGGCCTAACTTAGCACAATGATCAAAGTATAGAGGAACATCTTCATATTCAATTTGGTATTTTCTATTATTAGTGACTGACCCAAGTCTGATGAAATTACTCAAAGGTTTCTGTAGGTCGATTTCAACACACAGTTTAATAGCAGAAGGCCTAGTGAGCATTTCAGTGGCTAGATCATTCTTAATGAAGCTTCCTATACTATTTCCAATGGCCTCAATAGATGCAGAATTGTAGTAGTACAGAGGAACTTCCCTGATAGTGCACCGAATTGGCACGATTGGAGATTCCCTATGGGTGGAGAAGTCAGGAGACCATTTGAGCATTTTCAGCTGGACTCCATTGAAACTCCAAATGCCCTTGATACAACACCTCTGGTAATCATTGAGTTGATCAAACCTGATCAGCACGTGCTTGTAATCCAAGGAGCCTAGTTGATAGTTGCCGGCAAAACCAACCATCTTGAACGCTAGCTCTAATTGGTCCATCGACAGCCTTCCCCTTGTGAATTTACCGACCAACGCGTTAGCATAATGAGCAGAGAGTTTGGCAATTTGGTCATCAGAATAAAGGCATGTCGGATCCCCTAAGTGTTTGGATTTGGGGGTTAGCTCGGGATTGTTAGGTAGGGATGTCGTTAGAGGTGGGGATTTGGTCTGGAGGGCAGCTAGGAAAGTTTTTGGTATAGCCTGTGTGGTATTGCTATCCGCCATTGCGGCCGATGGAGCAGGAGCAGTCTCTCAGGTGGTCATTATCGGCAGAAATAGCCGTTAACGGTGAAGAGAAAGTAACTGTTTCCGGCGAGAGAGGGGAAATGATGATTCAGTTACTGTAGCGAGAGTTTTTTTTAACTAAACCCATTGCATTACTCGAGAAAACTAGTCTGACTTAAAAGTTATGATTTATTAAATTTTATTTACAAAATAAAATTTTGCTCGAAAATCGCACAATTTACTTATCCATACTTTTCTCATAATTATAGTAACAATTTTTTCTTAATTTGAGGTTCAAAGGTTTCCATCATATCGATTTATCATACCACTTGCAAAGCTTACACATTTGGTAATAGAAATTTCAAATATCAGTGCTCAAATATTGCACGTTATTATACATTAGTTTTTATTATTTAATTGCTTCACTAATAATTATTTTTATTTAAGATTTAAAATTATTTCCTCTATTACTAAATATTTTTTTTTGAATAGTAAGCCATTAAGCAGGAGATTCACCGGATTCCTGTAGATCATACGAGAATTGGGAGCCACATCATTCTGAGCTGAAACAGAACATAATTCCCTAGCTTGAAATTACAACCCCCTCAAGATAGTCCGAGTGTTGCCAACTCTCACAGCTAGCAAGTATATGTTATCAAATAATACCTCGATAAATCCAATAACTGTCTGGCCTACCATAATGTCCAACTCCTGAACTTGTTTTTTGCTGCTCAGACTCATTCAAAACCCCGAGCACCTGAGTAAACCTTCCCATAAGACTAGCGCTGTGGCTCTAATCCATTCATGGGTGTCCTCTCTTTTGCTTCATTGGAACACTCTGAGAGACATTCAATCTCCCTTGTTACATGAGAATTTTCATTTTTCACCGAAGGAGGAGAAAATTATGAAATCTCTACCTCTAATTACTATTTAATATTATTTAGTTCAGTGAAGAATATTTTCCAACATGCTTTAGATTGCCAAATAATTTTCCCCTCTTAATTATGGAGCCACTCCTATAAGTATTCTATCTTTATTTAATAAACTTAGCATGAAGAGGAATGTAATGATTGAAAAGGCCCAATTGCACCTAGTCATGTTAAAAAGGAATTGAAAAGAAATTTTTTGATAGGTGAAGTAAATATTTTGTGCCATAACGTGAATTGATCTAACCATGAGCAAAGTTTACACATTTTGCTATCCAGGTTTCAAATATCCTTGCTCAAATGTTGCACGTTAATTATTTGACATTTGTTTTAGTAAGTTAACTTTTTCTCTCACAATAACAAACACTTTTCGGATTTTAAGGTTCAAAATTTATTCCTCTTTTATTATTTATTTTTAAAACAATCGGTAATTTTGGTTGGAAATGATGAATGTATAATAATATGCATTGTTTGAGCACATTTAGGCATAACGTAATCTGCATTATTTAAGCCAACTCACATGAACCCCAAATCGAAACCTTTGGTTTCAACATTCACTCAACTTTGAATAATAACCAATAGATTTTTGTGGATTTTTTGTGTGGTTTATTTTTAAATATCATCTTAATGTATTCATGAGATTTAGTGGATTTACCTCACTTGTGTTGGCGCGAGTTGATATGAGGTCGTCGGAGAGACTCCATTGCAGTACCCGAGCAAACTAGTCTGGCTTAAAAGATATGATTTATTGAATTTTATTTACAAAATAAAATTTTGCTCGAATATTACACAATATTACATATCCATAGTTTTCTCATAATTATAGTAACAATTTTTTCTTAATTTGAGGTTCATAGGTTTCCATCATATCAATTTATCATACCACTTGCAAAGCTTACACATTTGGTAATAGAAATTTCAAATAATACTTCTCAAATATTACACGTTATTATACATTAGTTTTTATTATTTAATTTCTTCACTAATAGTTATTTTTATTTAAGATTTAAAATTATTTCCTTTATTACTAAATAATTTTTAAAGAATAGTAAGCCAATAAGTAGGATATTCACCGAATTTCTGTAGATCATACGAGCATTGGGAGCCACATCATTCTGAGCTGAAACTGGAACATAATTCCTTGGCTTGAAATGGCAACCCCCCTCAACATAGTCCGAGTGTTGCCAACTCTCACAGTTAGCAAGTATCAGTTATTGAATGATGCCTTTATAAATCTAGTAACTGTCTGGCCAACCATAATGTCCTACTCTTGAACTCATTTTTTGCTGCTCAGACTCATTCAAAACCCCGGGCACCTGAGTAACCCTTCCCACAAGACTCGCGTTGTGGCTCTATTCCTTTCATGGGTGTCCTCTCTTTTGCTTCATTGGAACACTCTGAGAGACATTCAATCTCCGTTGTTGTTACCTGAGAATTTTCATTTTTCACCGGAGTAGGAGAAAATTATGAAATCTTTAACCCTAATTACTATTTGATATAATTTAATTCTGTGAAGAATATTTTCCAACATGCTTCAGATTGCAAAATAATTTTCCCCTCTTAATTATGGAGCCACTCCTATAAGTAATTTATCTTTATTTAATAAACTTAGCATGAAGAGGAATGTAATGATTGAAAATGCCCAATTGCACCAAGTCATGTTAAAAAGGAATTGAAAAGAAAATTTTTGATTAGCGCAGTAAATATTTTGTGGCATAATGTCAATTGATCCAACCACGAGCAAAGTTTACACATTTTATTATCCAAGTTTCAAATATCCTTGCTCAAATATTGCACGTTAAATATTTGACATTTATTTTACTAAGTTAACTTTTTCTCTCACAATAACAAACACTTTTCGGATTTTAAGGTTCAAAATTTATTCCTCTTTTATTATTTATTTTTTGAAAAATCGGTAATTTTGGTTGGAAATGATGAATGTATAATAATGTGCATTATTTGAGCCAACTCACATGAACTCCAAATCGAAACCTTTGGTTCCAACATGCACTCAACTTCGAATAATAACCAATAGAATTTTGTGGATTTACCTCACTTGTGCTGGCGCAAGTTGATATGTGGTCGTCAGAGTGACTCCGTTGCAGTACTCGAGCAAACTAGTCTGACTTAAAAGATATGATTTATTAAATTTTATTTACAAAATAAACTTTTGCTCAAATATCACACAATATTACATATCCATAGTTTTCTCATAATTATAGTAACAATTTTTTCTTAATTTGAGGTTCAAAGCTTACACATTTGGTAATAGAAATTTCAAATATTACTGCTCAAATATTGCACGTTATTATACATTAGTTTTTATTATATAATTGCTTCACTAATAATTATTTTTATTTAAGATTTAAAATTATTTCCTTTATTACTAAATATTTTTTAAAGAATAGTAAGCCAATAAGCAGGAGATTCACTGTATTCCTGTAGATTATACGAGCATTGGGAGCCACATCATTCTGAGCTGAAACTGGAACATAATTCCTTGGCTTGAAATGACAACCCCCCTCGAGATAGTCCGAGTGTTGCCAACTCTCACAGCTTGCAAGTATCCGTTATCGAATGATGCCTCGATAAATCCAGTAACTGTCTGGCCAACCATAATGTCCAACTCTTGAACTCATTTTTGGCTGCTCAGACTCATTCAAATCCCCGGGCACCTGAGTAACCCTTCCCACAAGACTCGCGTTGTATCTCTAATCCTTTCATGGGTGTCCTCTCTTTTTCTTCATTGGAACACTCTGAGACACATTTAGTCTCCCTTGTTGATACATGAGAATTTTCATTTTTCACCGGAGGAGGAGAAAACTATGAAATCTTTAACCCTAATTACATTTTGATATAATTTAGTTCTGTGACGAATATTTTCCAACATGCTTTAGATTGCCAAATAATTTTCCCCACTTAATTATGGAGCCACTCCTATAAATATTCTATCTTTATTTAATAAACTTAGCATGATGATGAATGTAATGATTGAAAATGCCCAATTGCACCTAGTCATGTTAAAAGTAATTGAAAAGAAAATTTTCGATTAGCACAGTAAATATTATGTGGCATAATGTCAATTGATCCTACCACGAGCAAAGTTTATACATTTTATTATCCAAGTTTGAAATATCCTTCCCCAAATATTGCACGTTAAATATTTGACATTTTTTTAGTAAGTTAACTTTTTCTCTCACAATAACAAACACTTTTCGGATTTTATGGTTCAAAATTTATTCCCCTTTTATTATTTATTTTTTGAAAAATCGGTAAATTTTTGTTGGAGACGATGAATGAATAATAATGTGCATTATTTGAGCACATTTAGGCATAACGTAATGTGCATTATTTGAGCCAGCTCACATGAACCCCAAATCGAAACCTTTGGTTCCAACATGCACTCAACTTCGAATAATAACCGATAGATTTTAGTGGATTTTTTGTGAGATTTATTTTTAAATATTATCTTAATGTATTCATGATATTTAGTGGATTTACCTCACTTGTATTGGCTCGAGTTGATATGAGGTCGTCAGAGAGACTCCATTGCAGTACTCGAGGAAACTAGTCTGACTTAAAAGATATGATTTATTAAATTTTATTTACAAATTAAAATTTTGCTCAAATATCACACAATATTACATATCCATAGTTTTCTCATAATTATAGTAACAATTTTTTATTAATTTGAGGTTCAAAGGTTTCCACCATATCGATTTATCATATGACTTGCAAAGCTTACACATTTGGTAATAGAAATTTCAAATATTACTGCTCAAATATTGCACGTTATTATACATTAGTTTTTATTATATAATTGCTTCACTAATAATTATTTTTATTTAAGATTTAAAATTATTTCCTTAATTACTAAATAATTTTTAAAGAATAGTAAGCCAATAAGCAGGAGATTCACCGGATTCCTGTAGATCATACGAGCATTGAGAGCCACATCATTCTGAGCTGAAACTGGAATATAATTCCTTGGCTTGAAATGACAACCCCCCTCAACATAGTCCGAGTGTTGCCAACTCTCACAGCTAGCATGTATAAGTTATCGAATGATGCCTCGATAAATCCAGTAACTGTCTGGCCAACTCTTGAACACGTTTTTTGCTGCTCAGAGTCATTCAAATCCCCGGGCACCTGAGTAACCCTTCCCACAAGATTCGCGATGTGGCTCTAATCCTTTCATGGGTGTCCTCTCTTTTGCTTCATTGGAACACTATGAGACACATTTAGTCTCCCTTGTTGTTAAATGAAAATATTCTTTTTTCACCGAAGGATGAGAAAATTATGAAATCTTTAACCCTAATTACTATTTGATATAATTTAGTTCTGTGAAGAGTATTTGCCAACATGCTTTAGATTGCCAAATAATTTTCCCCTCTTAATTATGGAGCCACTCCTATAAGTATTCTATTTTTATTTAATAAACTTAGCATGAAGAGGAATGTAATGATTGAAAATGCCCAATTGCACCTAGTCATGTTAAAAGTAATTGAAAAGAAAATTTTCGATTAGCGCAATAAATATTTTGTGGCATAATGTCAATTAATCCAACCACGAGCAAAGTTTACACATTTTATCATCCAAGTTTCAAATATCCTTCCCCAAATATTGCACGTTAAATATTTGACATTTGTTTTAGCAAGTTAACTTTTTCTCCCACAATAACAAACACTTTTCGGATTTTATGGTTCAAAATTTATTCCCCTTTTATTATTTATTTTTTGAAAAACCGGAAATTTTGGTTGGAAACGATGAATGTATAATAATGTGCATTATTTGAGCACATTTAGGCATAATGTAATGTGCATTATTTGAGCCAGCTCACATGAACCCCAAATCGAAACCTTTGGTTCCAACATGCACTCAACTTCGAATAATAACTGATAGATTTTAGAGGATTTTTTGTGAGGTTTATTTTTAAATATCATCTTAATGTATTCATGATATTTAGTGGATTTACCTCACTTGTGTTGGAGCGAGTTGATATGAGGTCATCGGAGAGACTCCATTGCAGTACTCGAGCAAACTAGTCTGACTTAAAAGATATGATTTATTAAATTTTATTTACAAAATAAACTTTTGCTCGAATATCGCACAATATTACATATCCATAGTTTTCTCATAATTATAGTAACAATTTTTTCTTAATTTGAGGTTCAAAGGTTTTCACCATATCGATTTATCATACAACTTGCAAAGCTTACACATTTGGTAATAGAAATTTCAAATATTACTGCTCAAATATTGCACGTTAGTATACATTAGTTTTTATTATTTAATTGCTTCACTAATAATTATTTTTATTTAAGATTTAAAATTATTTCCGTTATTACTAACTATTTTTTAAAGAACAGTAAGCCAATAAGCAGGAGATTCACCGGATTCCCGTAGATCATACGAGCATTGGGAGCCACATCATTCTGAGCTGAAACTGGAACATAATTCCTTGGCTTGAAATGAAAACCCCCCTCAAGATAGTCCGAGTGTTGCCAACTTTCACACCTAGCAAGTATCAATTATCAATGATGCCTCGATAAATCCAGTAACTGTCTGGCCAACCATAATGTCCAACTCTTGAACTCGTTTTTTGCTGCTCAGACTCATTCAAATCCCCGAGCACCTGTGTAACCCTTCCCACAAGACTCGTGCTATGGCTCTAATCCTTTCATGGGTGTTTTCTCTTTTGCTTCATTGGAACACTCTGAGACACATTCAATCTCCCTTGTTGTTACATGAGAATCTTCATTTTTCACCGGAGGAGGAGAAAATTATGAAATCTTTAACCCTAATTACTATTTGATATAATTTAGTTATGTGAAGAATATTTGCCAACATGCTTTAGATTGCAAAATAATTTCCCCCCCTTAATTATGGAGCCACTCCTATAAGTATTCTATCTTTATTTAATAAACTTAGCATGAAGAGGAATTTAACGATTGAAAATGCCCAATTGCACCTAGTCATGTTAAAAAGGAATTGAAAAGAAAATTTTCGATTAGCGCAGTAAAAATTTTGTGGCATAATGTCAATTGATCCAACCACGAGCAATGTTTGCACATTTTAATATCCAAGTTTCAAATATCCTTGCTCAAATATTGCACGTTAAATATTTGACATTTGTTTTAGTATGTTAACTTTTTCTCTCACAATAACGAACACTTTTTGGATTTTATGGTTCAAAATTTATTCCTCTTTTATTATTTATTTTTTGAAAAATTGGTAATTTTGGTTGGAAACGATGAATATATAATAATGTGCAATATTTTAGCACATTTAGGCATAAGGTAATGTGAATTATTTGAGCCAACTTATATGAACCCCAAATCGAAACCTTTGGTTCCAACATGCACTCAACTTCGAATAATAACCGATAGATTTTTGTGGATTTTTTGTGTGGTTTATTTTTAAATATCATCTTAATGTATTCATGAGATTTAGTGGATTTACCTCACTTGTGTTGGCGCGTGTTGATATGAGGTCTTCGGAGAGACTCCATTGTTGTACCCGAGCAAACTAGTCTGACTTAAAAGATATGATTTATTAAATTTTATTTACAAAATAAAATTTTGCTCGAATATCGCACAATATTACATATTCATAGTTTTCTCATAATTATAGTAACAATTTTTTCTTAATTTGAGGTTCAAAGGTTTCCATCATATCGATTTATCATACCACTTGCAAAGCTTACACATTTGGTAATAGAAATTTCAAATATTACTGCTCAAATATTGTAAGTTATTATACATTAGTTTTTATTATATAATTGCTTCACTAATAATTATTTTTATTTAAGATTTAAAATTATTTCCTTTACTACTAAATAATTTTTAAAGAATCGTAAGCCAATAAGCAGGAGATTCACCGGATTCCTGTAGATTATACGAGCATTGGGAGCCACATCATTCTGAGCAGAAACTAGAACATAATTCCTTGGCTTTAAATGACAACCCCCCTCAAGATAGTCCGAGTGTTGCCAACTCTCACAACTAGCAAGTATCCGTTATCGAATGATGGCCAACCATAATGTCTAACTCTTGAACTCGTTTTTTGAAGCTCAGACTCATTCAACACCTCGGGCACCTGAATAACCCTTCCCACAAGACTCGCGCTATGGATCTAATCCTTTCATGGGTGTCCTCTCTTTTGCTTCATTGGAACACTCTGAAACTCATTCAATCTCCCTTGTTGTTAAATGAGAATTTTCATTTTTCACAGGAGGAGGAGAAAATTATGAATTCTTTAACCCTAATAACTATTTGATATAATTTAGTAATGTGAAGAATATTTGCCAACATGCTTTAGATTGCCAAATAATTTTCCCCTCTTAATTATGGAGCCACTCCTATAAGCATTCTATCTTTATTTAAGAAACTTAGCATGAAGCGGAATGTAATTATTAAAAATGCCCAATTGCACCTAGTCATGTTAAATAGGAATTAAAAAGAAATTTTTTGATTAGCACAATAAATATTTTGTGGCATAATGTCAATTGATCCAACCACAACAAAGTTTACACATTTTATTATCCATGTTTTGTGGCATAATGTCAATGTGCATTATTTGATCACATTTAGGCATAACGTAATGTGCATTATCTGAGCCAACTCACATGAACCCCAAATCGAAACCTTTGGTTCCAACATGCACTCAACTTTGAATAATAACAGATAGATTTTTGTGGATTTTTTGTGTGGTTTATTTTTAAATATCATCTTAATGTATTAATGAGATTTAGTGGATTCACCTCACTTGTGTTGGCGCGAGTTGATATGAGGTCGTCGGAGAGACTCCATTGCAGTACTCGAGCAAACTATCATGGCTTAAAAGATATGATTTATTAAATTTTATTTACAAAATAAACTTTTGCACGAATATCGCACAATATTACAAATCCATAGTTTTCTCATAATTATAGTAACAATGTTTTCTTAATTTGAGGTTCAAAGGTTTCCATCATATCGATTTATCATACCACTTGCAAAGCTTACACATTTGGTAATAGAAATTTCAAATATTACTGCTCAAATATTGCACGTTTTTATACAGTAGTTTTTATTATTTAATTGCTACACTAATAATTATTTTTATTTAATATTTAAAATTATTTCCTTTATTACTAAATATGTTTTAAAGAATAGCAAGCCAATAAGCAGGAGATTCACCGGATTCCTGTAGATCATACGAGCATTGGGAGCCACATCATTCTGAGCTGAAACTGGAACATCATTCTGAGCTGAAACTGGAACATAATTCCTTGGCTTGAAATGACAACCCCTCTCAAGATAGTCTGAGTGTTGCCAACTCTCACAGCTAGCAAGTATTAGTTATCGAATGATGCCTCGACAAATCCAGTAACTGTCTGGCCAACCATAATGTCCAACTCTTGAACTCATTTTTTGCTGCTCAGACTCATTCAAAACCCCAGTAACCTGAGTAACCCTTCCCACAAGACTCGTGCCGTGGCTCTAATCCTTTCACGGGTGTCCTCTCTTTTGCTTCATTGGAACACTCTGAGAGACAATCAATCTCCCTTGTTGTTACATGAGAATTTTCATTTTTCACCGGAGGAGGAGAAAATTATGAAATCTCTAACTCTAATTACTATTTAATATAATTTAGTTCTGTGAAGAATATTTGCCAACATGTTTTAGAATTCCAAATAATTTTCCCCTCTTAATTATGGTGCCACTCCTATAAGTATTCCATCTTTATTTAATAAACTTAGCATGAAGAGGAATGTAATGATTCAAAAATGCCCAATTGCACCTAGTCATGTTCAAGTAATTAAGAAGAAAATTTTCGATTAGCGCAGTAAATATTTTGTGGCATAATGTCAATTGACCCAACCACGAGCAAAGTTTACACATTTTATTATCCAAGTTTCAAATATCCTTGCTCAAATATTGCACGTTAAATATTTGACATTTGTTTTATTAAGTTAACTTTTTCTCTCACAATAACAAACACTCTTCGGATTTTAAGGTTCAAAATTTATTCCTCTTTTACTATATATTTTTTGAAAAATCGGTAATTTTGGTTGGAAACGATGAATGCATAATAATGTGCATTATTTGAGCACATTTAGGCATAACGTAATGTGCATTATTAGAGCCAACTCACATGAACCCCAAATCAAAACCTTTGGTTCCAACATGCACTGAACTTCGAATAATAACCGATAGAATTTTGTGGATTTTTTGTGTGGTTTATTTTTAAATATCATCTTAATGTATTCATGAGATTTAGTGGATTTACCTCACTTGTGTTGGTGCGAGTTGATATGCGGTCATCGGAGAGACTCCATTGCAGTACTCGAGAAACTAGTCTGACTTAAAAGATATGATTTATTAAATTTTATTTACAAAATAAAATTTTGCTCGAATATTGCACAATATTACATATCCATAGTTTTCTCATAATTATAGTAACAATTTTTTCTTAATTTGAGGTTCAAAGGTTTCCATCATATCGATATATCATACCACTTGCAAAGCTTACACTTTTGGTAATAGAAATTTCAAATATTACTGCTCAAATATTGTGCGTTATTATACATTAGTTTTTTTTATATAATTGCTTCACTAATAATTATTTTTATTTAATATTTAAAATTATTTTCCTTTTTACTAAATATTTTTTAAAGAATAGCAAGCCAATAAGCAGGAGATTCATCGGATTCCTGTAGATCATACGAGCATTGGGAGCCACTTCATTCTGAGCTGAATCTGGAACATAATTCCGTGGCTAGAAAGGACAACCCCCCTCAAGATAGTCCGATTGTTGCCAACTCTCATAGCTAGCAAGTATCAGTTATCGAATGATGCCTCGATAAATTCAGTAACTGTCTGGCCAACCGTAATGTCCAACTCTTGAACTCGTTTTTCGCTGCTCAGACTCTTTCAAAACCCCGGGCACCTGAGTAACCCTTCCCACAAGACTCGCGCTGTGGCTCTAATCCTTTTGTGGGTGTATTCTCATTTGGTTCATTGGAACACTCTGAGAGACATTCAATCTCCCTTGTTGTTACATGAGAATTTTCATTTTTCAACGGAGGAGGAGAAAATTATGAAATCTCTAACTCTAATTACTATTTCATATGATTTAGTTCTGTGAAGAATATTTTCCAACATGCTTTAGATTGCCAAATAATATTCCCCTCTTAATTATAGTGCCACTCCTATAAGTATTCTATCTTTATTTAATAAACTTAGCATGAAGAGGAATGTAATGATTGAAAATGCCCAATTGCACCTAGTCATGTTAAAAAGGAATTGAAAAGAAAATTTTTGATTGGCGCAGTAAATATTTTGTGGCATAATGTCAATTGATCCAACCACGAGCAAAGTTTACCCATTTTACTATCCAAGTTTCAAATATCCTTGCTCAAATATTGCACGTTAAATATTTGACATTTGTTTTAGTAAGTTAACTTTTTCTCTCACAATAACAAACACTTTTCGGATTTTTAGGTTCAAAATTTATTCCTCTTTTATTATTTATTTTTTGAAAAATCGGTAATTTTGGTTGGAAACGATGAATGTACAATAATATGCATTATTTGAGCACATTTATGCATAACATAATGTGCATTATTGGAGCCAACTCACATGAACCCCAAATCGAAACCTTTGGTTCCAACATGCACTCAACTTCGAATAATAACCGATAGATTTTGTGGATTTTTTGTGTGGTTTATTTTTAAATATCATCTTAATGTATTCATGAGATTAAGTGGATTTACCTCACTTGTGTTGGCGCATGTTGATATGAGGTATTCGGAGAGACTCCATTGTTGTACCCGAGCAAACTAGTCTGACTTAAATGATATGATATATTAAATTTTATTTACAAAATAGAATTTTGCTCGAATATCGCACAATATTACATATCCATAGTTTTCTCATAATTATAGTAACAAGTTTTTCTTAATTTGAGGTTCAAAGGTTTCCATCATATCGATTTATCATAACACTTGAAAAGCTTACACATTTGGTAATAGAAAATTCAAATATTACTGCTCAAATATTGCACGTTATTATAAATTCATTTTTATTATATAATTGCTTCACTAATAATTATTTTTATTTAAGATTTAAAATTATTTCCTTTATTACTAAATAATTTTTAAAGAATAGTAAGCCAATAAACAGGAGATTCACCGGATTCCTGTAGATCATACGAGCATTGGGAGCCACATCATTCTAAGCAGAAACTGGAACATAATTCCTTGGCTTTAAATGACAACCCCCCTCAAGATAGTCCGAGTGTTGCCAACTCTCACAACTAGCAAGTGTCCGTTATCGAATGATGCCTCGATAAATACAGTAACTATCTGGCCATCCATAATGTCCAACTCTTGAACTCATTTTTTGCTGCTCAGACTCATTCAAATCCCCGGGCAACTGAGTAACCCTTCCCACAAGACTCGTGCTGTGGCTCTAATCCTTTCATGGGTGTCCTCTCTTTTGCTTCGTTGGAACACTCTGAGACACATTCAATCTCCCTTGTTGTTACATGTGAATTTTCATTTTTCACCAGAGGAGGAGAAAATTATGAAATCTGTAACCCTAATTACTATTTGATGTAATTTAGTTCTGTGAAGAATATTTGCCAACATGCTTTAGATTGCCAAATAATTTTCCCCTCTTAATTTGGAGTCACTCCTATAAGTATTCTATCTTTATTTAATAAACTTAGCAAGAAGAGGAATGTAATGATTGAAAATGCCCAATTGCACCTAGTCATGTTAAAAAGGAATTGAAAAGAAAATTTTCGTTTAGCGCAGTAAATATTTTGTGGCATAATGTCAATTGATCCAACCACGAGCAAAGTTTACACAGTTTATCATCCAAGTTTCAAATATCCTTGCTCAAATATTGCATGTTAAATATTTGGCATTTGTTTTAGTAAGTTAACTTTTTCTCTCACAATAACAAACACTTTTCGGATTTTAAGGTTCAAAATTTATTCCTCTTTTATTATTTATTTTTTGAAAAATCGGTAATTTTGGTTGGAAACGATGAATGTATAATAATGTGCATTATTTGAGCACATTTAGGCATAACGTAATGTGCATTATTTGAGCCAACTCACATGAACCCCAAATCGAAACCTTTGAATCCAATATGCACTCAACTTCGAATAATAACCGATAGATTTTTGTGGATTTTTTGTGTGGTTATTTTTAAATATTATCTTAATGTATTCATGGGATTTAGTGAATTTGCCTCACTTGTGTTGGTGACAGTTGATATGAGGTTGTCGGAGAGACTCCATTGCAGTACTCGAGCAAACTAGTCTGACTTAAAAGATATGATTTATTATATTTTATTTACAAAATAAAATTTTGCTCGAGTATCGCACAATATTACATATCCATAGATTTCTCACAATTATAGTAACAATTTTTTCTTAATTTGAGGTTCAATGGTTTCCATCATATCGATTTATCATACCACTTGCAAAGCTTACACATTTGGTAATAGAAATTTCAAATATTACTGCTCAAATATTGCACGTTATTATACATTAGTTTTAATTATTTAATTGCTTCACTAATATTTATTTTTATTTAATATTTAAAATTATTTCCTTTATTACTAAATATTTTTTAAAGAATAGTAAGCCAATAACCAGGAGATTCACTGGATTCCTGTAGATTATACGAGCATTGGGAGCCACATCATTCTGAGCTGAAACTGGAACATAATTCCTTGGCTTGAAATGACAACCCCATTTAAGATAGTCCGAGTGTTGCCAACTCTCACAGTTAGCAAGTATCAGTTATCGAATGATGGCTCGAGAAATCTAGTAACAGTCTGGCCAACCATAATGTCCAACTCTTGAACTCGTTTTTTACTGCTCAGACTCATTCAACACCCCGGGCACCTGAATAACCCTTCCCACAAGACTCGTGCTATGGCACTAATCCTTTCATTGGTGTCCTCTCTTTTGCTTCATTGGAACAATCTGAGACTCATTCAATGTCCCTTGTTGTTAAATGAGAATTTTCATTTTTCACAGGAGGTGGAGAAAATTATGAATTCTTTAACCCTAGTTACTATTTGATATAATTTAGTTCTGTGAAGAATATTTGCCAACATGCTTTATATTGCCAAATAATTTTTCCCTCTTAATTGTGGAGCCACTCCTATAAGTATTCTATCTTTATTTAATAAACTTAGCATGAAGTGGAATGTAATGATTAAAAATGCCCAATTGCACCTAGTCATGTTAAAAAGGAATTAAAAAGAATTTTTTTGATTAGCGCAATAAATATTTTGTGGCACAATGTCAATTGATCCAACCACAACAAAGTTTACACATTTTATTATCAAAGTTTCAAATATCCTTCCTCAAATATTGCACGTTAAATATTTGACATTTGTTTTAGTAAGTTAAATTTTTCTCTCACAATAACAAACACTTTTCGGATTTTAAGGTTAAAAAATTATTCCTCTTTTATTATTTGTTTTTTGAAAAATTGGTATTGGTTGGAAACGATGAATGTATAATAATGTGCATTATTTGAGCACATTTAGGCATAACGTAATGTGCATTATCTGAGCCAACTCACATGAACCCCAAATCGAAACCTTTGGTTCCAACATGCACTCAACTTCGAATAATAACAGATAGATTTTTGTGGATTTTTAGTGTGGTTTATTTTTAAATATCATCTTAATGTATTCATGAGATTTAGTGGATTCACCTCACTTGTGTTGGCGCGAGTTGATATGAGGTCGTCGGAGAGACTCCATTGCAGTACTCGAGCAAACTAGTATGAATTAAAAGATATGATTTATTAAATTTTATTTACAAAAAAAACTTTTGCACGAATATCGCACAATATTACATATCCATAGTTTTCTCATAATTATAGTAACAATGTTTTCTTAATTTGAGGTTCAAAGGTATCCATCATATCGATTTATCATACCACTTGCAAAGCTTACACATTTGGCAATAGAAATTTCAAATATTACTGCTGAAATATTGCACGTTTTTATACATTAGTTTTTATTATTTAATTGCTACACTAATAATTATTTTTATTTAAGATTTAAAATTATTTCCTTTTTTACTAAATATGTTTTAAAGAATAGCAAGGCAATAAGCAGGAGATTCACCGGATTCCTGTAGATCATACAAGCATTGGGAGCCACATCATTCTGATCTGAAACTGAACATAATTCCTTGGCTTGAAATGACAACCCCTCTCAAGATAGTCCGAGTGTTGCCAACTCTCACAGCTAGCAAGTATTAGTTATCGAATGATGCCTCGATAAATCCAGTAATTATCTGGCCAACCATAATGTCCAACTCTTGAACTCGTTTTTTGCTGCCTAGACTCATTCAAAACCCAGGGCACCTGAGTAACCCTTCCCACAAGACTCGCGTTGTGGCTCTAATCCTTTCACGGGTGTCCTCTCTTTTGCTTCATTGGAACACTCTGAGAGACATTCAATCTCCCTTGTTGTTACATGAGAATTTTCATTTTTCACCGGAGGAGGAGAAACTTATGAAATCTCTAACTCTAATTACTATTTAATATAATTTAGTTCTGTGAAGAATATTTGCCAACATGCTTTAGAATTCCAAATAATTTTCCCCTCTTAATTATGGTGCCACTCCTATAAGTATTCTATCTTTATTTAATAAACTTAGCATGGAGAGGAATGTAATGATTCAAAATGCCCAATTGCACCTAGTCATGTTAAAAAGTAATTAAGAAGAAAATTTTCGATTAGCGCAGTAAATATTTTGTGGCATAATGTCAATTGATCCAACCATGAGCAAAGTTTACACATTTTATTACCCAAGTTTCAAATATCCTTGCTCAAATATTGCAAGTTAAATATTTGACATTTGTTTTAGTAAGTTAACTTTTTCTCTCACAATAACAAACACTTTTCGCATTTTAAGGTTCAAAATTTATTCCTCTTTTATTATTTATTTTTAAAAAAATCGGTAATTTTTGTTGGAAACGATGAATGTATAATAATCTGCATTATTTGAGCACATTTAATCATAACGTAATGTGCATTATTGGAGCCAACTCACATGAACCCCAAATCAAAACCTTTGGTTCCAACATGCACTCAACTTCGAATAATAACCAATAGGTTTTTGTGGATTTTTTGTGTGGTTTATTTTTAAATATCATCTTAATGTATTCATGAGATTTAGTGGATTTAACTCACTTGTGTTGGTGCGAGTTGATATGCAGTCGTCGGAGAGACTCCATTGCAGTACTCGAGCAAACTAGTCTGACTTAAAAGATATGATTTATTAAATTTTTTTTAAAAAATAAAATTTTGCTCGAATATCGCACAATATTACATATCCATAGTTTTCTCATAATTATAGTAACAATTTTTTTCTTAATTTGAGGTTCAAAGGTTTCCATCATATCGATTTATCATACCACTTGCAAAGCTTATACATTTGGCAATAGAAATTTCAAATATTACTGCTCAAATATTGCACGTTTTTATACATTAGTTTTTATTATTTAATTGCTACACTAATAATTATTTTTATTTAAGATTTAAAATTATTTCCTTTTTTACTAAATATGTTTTAAAGAATAGCAAGGCAATAAGCAGGAGATTCACCGGATTCCTGTTGATCATACGGGCATTGGGAGCCACGTCATTCTGAGCTGAAACTGGAACATAATTCCTTGGCTTGAAATGACAACCCCCCCTCAAGATAGTCCTAGTGTTGCCAACTCTCACAGCTAGCAAGTATCAGTTATCGAATGATGTCTCGATAAATCCAGTAACTGTCTAGCCAACCATAATATCCAACTCTTGAACTCGTTTTTTGCTGCTTAGACTCATTTAAAACCCCGGGCACCTGAGTAACCCTTCCCACAAGACTCGCGATGTGGCTCTAATCCTTTTGTGGGTGTATTCTCTTTTGCTTCATTGAAACAATCTGAGAGACATTCAATCACCCTTGTTGTCACATGAGAATTTTCATTTTTCAATGGAGGAGGAGAACATTTTGAAATCTCTAACTCTAATTACTATTTCATATAATTTAGTTCTGTGAAGAATATTTTCGAACATGCTTTAGATTGCCAAATAATATTCCCCTCTTAATTATGGTGCCACTCCTATAAGTATTCTATCTTTATTTAATAAACTTAGCATGAAGAGGAATATAATGATTGAAAATGCCCAATTGCACCTAGTCATGTTAAAAAGGAATTGAAAGCGCAGTAAATATTTTGTGGCATAATGTCAATTGATCCAATCACGAGCAAAGATTACACATTTTACTATCCAAGTTTCAAATATCCTTGCTCAAATATTGCACGTTAAATATTTGACATTTGTTTTAGTAAGTTAACTTTTTCTCTCACAATAACAAACACTTTTCGGATTTTAAGGTTCAAAATTTATTCCTCTTTTATTATTTATTTTTTGAAAAATCGGTAATTTTGGTTGGAAACAATGAATGTATAATAATGTCCATTATCTGAGCACATTTATGCATAACGTAATGTGCATTATTGGAGCCAACTCACATGAACCCCAAATCGAAACCTTTGGTTCCAACATGCACTCAACTTCGAATAATAACCGATAGATTTTTGTGGATTTTTTGTGTGGTTTATTTTTAAATATCATCTTAATGTATTTATGAGATTTAGTGGATTTACCTCACTTGTGTTGGTGCGAGTTGATAAGCGGTCGTCGGAGAGACTCCATTGCAGTATTCGAGCAAACAAGTCTTACTTAAAAGATATGATTTATTAAATTTTATTTACAAAATAAAATTTTGCTCGATTGATCCAACCACGAGCAAAGTTTACACATTTTATCATCCAAGTTTCAAATATCCTTGCTCAAATATTGCACTTTAATTATTTGACATTTATTTTAGTAAGTTAACTTTTTCTCTCACAATAACAAACACTTTTTGGATTTTAAGGTTCAGAATTTATTCCTCTTTTATTAATTCTTTTGAAAAATAGGTAATTTTTGTCGGAAATGATAAATGTATAATAATGTGCATTATTTGAGCATATTTAGGAATAACGTAACGTGCATTATTTGAGCCAACTCACATGAACCCCAAATCGGAACCTTTGGTTCCAACATGCACTCAACTTCGAATTATAACAAATAGATTTTTGTGGATTTTTTGTGGGGTTTATTTTTAAATATCATCTTAATGTATTCATGAGATTTAGTGGATTTACCTCAATTGTGTTGGCGCGAGTTGATATGAGGTCGTCGGTGAGACACCATTGCAAGGATGAATCCAATTTAATCCATTGTCCAGGCTAGTAACCCTAGTCTTCCTTTCTTTCAACCTTTGAAGAAAATGAAAACACCAAGCATGTTGATCCCTTTAATGGATATTCTTCTTGCCATCTTTCCTTGAATCACATTTGGCCACCCTTTAGCTTTAGGGTTAAAGAAAAGGAACCATAACTTCATGGTTCAAGAAAATAAAAATGATCTTATAGAGACCACTTGCAACAACATATTTAAGAACCAACTACGTGTTTCCATCCTAAACTTTGATCCCATAAGCCATGGTAAAAATGTTTAAGAGTTAGTCCTTGTTGTGTATGTTGTAGAGGAGAAATCGTCTTTCATGATGGAAATCATCAAAAAGATGAAATCATCAAACCTAAACCCAAATTTCATCATCCCATTGATCAAGTGCAACATATACATACACACACACACACACACGTGTGTGTGTGTCTGTGTGCATGTGCATGTGTGTCCTCGGTGTTTTTAACAAAAGAGATGGCTATAAAAGGAAATAAAAACCATAGATAAAAAGCTTACATGATTTTTTAAATTTAGATGAATTAACTACATGGATCAATATTTTCATAAACTTAGAACCCAAATTAGGTTCCAAATTTGGAAATCCCTCCCATGTCATGCCTTTCATTTTAAAAGTGGTTTTATATCCATTAAAGGCAGTTCTATTGTAGAACCGCCTTTAATGGGATACCTTTTTTTACCCACTATACTAACCCATTAACTTAGAGTTTTCACACTTAGTTATTTTTCTTTGTCCCCTCCTTCAAACATGCAAGCCTTTGAAGTTCCTTTCTCAAGTGGCGGAAAAACACCAAATTTAAGTTCCTCCCTAAGCGGCAGCTCCACCGATCGATTTCCTTATATACCTTAGCTAATCTTCTCTTGTGGAGCTACTTTTCTCAAGGGATCCCCAACGATGCCCTCTTTTCCACCGATCCCCGGTGGCACCACCCCTCGCCTCTTGCTCCGATCAATCTCCCCTTTTCTGCCACTCGCAACCACATCACCACTCCTTCACGTGTGCATCAAAGGTCCTCTCGCCACATCGTAGCGCTCCCTTGTGTTCATGGAGGAGATCAAACCTCACCGTATATTGTTATGTTGCAGCTCTACTCTCCAGATCAAGCTTTGCTTTAAGGCTGGTGGAAATCTTAGGTTTCCTGCAGTTTTTTTAGAACCTTAATTAAATGGGGTTTTTGATAGGCCTTTCTCAAATGGTGACTGGATCCCATTTTCATCAATTATATCCCTAAATGTATTTTTTTTTAAAAAATTGATGGACAAATAATACTGTGCAGTAATCGAGCAAAATAGTGTGACTTAAAAATAAGATTGATTAAAATTTATTAACAAAATAAAATTTTGCTTGAATTTCAGAAAATATTACATATCCATAGTTTTCTCATAATTATAGTAACAATTTTTTCTTATTTTGAGGTTCAAAGGTTGCCATCATATCAATTTATCATACCACTTGCAAAGCTTACTCATTTGGTAATACAAATTTCAAATATCACTGCTTAAATATTGCACGTTATTAGACATTAGTTTTTATTATTTAATTGCTTCACTATTTTTTTTTGATTCAAGGTTTAAAATTATTTCCTTTATTATGAAATATTTTTGAAATAATAGTAAGCCAAAAAGCAGGAGATTCACCGAATTCCTGTAGATCATACGAGCATTGGGAGCTACATCATTCTGAGCTGAAACTAGAACATAATTCCTTGGCTTGAAATGAAAACCCCCCTCAAGATAGTCTGAGTGTTGCCAACTCTCACAGCTAGCAAGTATATGTTATCAAATGATATCTCGATATATCTAGTAACTGTCTGGCCAACCATGATGTACAACTCTTGAACTCGAGTTTTGCTGCTTGGACTCATTCAAAACCCGGAGGCACCTGAGTAACCCTTCCCACAAGACTCGCGCTCTGGCTCTAATCCTTTCATGGGTGTCCTCTCTTTTGCTTCATTGGAACACTCTGAGAGACATACAATCTCCCTTGTTGTTGCATGAGAATTTTCATTTTTCACTGGAGGGGGAGAAAATTATGAAACCTTTGACCCTAATTACTATTTGATATAATTTAGTTTTGTGAAGAATATTTACCAACTTGCTTTAGATTGCCAAATAATTTTCCCCTCCTAATTATGGAGCCACTCCTATAAGTATGCTATCTTTATTTAATAAACTTATAATGAAGCGGAATGTAATGATTGAAAATGCCCAATTGCACCTAGTCATGTTAAAAAGGAATTGAAAAGAAACTTTTCGATTAGCGCAGTAAATATTTTGTGGCATAATGTCAATTGATCCAACCACGAGCAAAGTTTACACATCTTATTATCCAAGTTTCAAATATCCTTGCTCAAATATTGCACGTTGAATATTTGACATTTGTTTTAGTAAGTTAACTTTTTCTCTCACAATAACAAACACTTTTCGGATTTTAAGGTTCAAAATTTATTCCTCTTTTATTATTTATTTTTTGAAAAATTGGTAATTTTGGTTGGAAAATATGAATGTATAATAATGTTCATTATTTGAGTACATTTAGGCATAACGTAATGTGCATTATTTGAGCCAACTCACATGAACCCCAAATCAAAACCTTTGGTTCCAACATGCACTCAACTTCGAATAATAACCGATAGATTTTTGTGGATTTTTTGTGTGGTTTATTTTTAAATATCATCTTAATGTATTCATGAGATTTAGTGGATTTACCTCACTTGTTTTGGTGCAAGTTGATATGAGGTCATTGGAGAGACTCCATTACAGTACTCGAGCAAACTAGTGTGACTTAAAAGATATGATTTATTAAATTGTATTTACAAAATAAAATTTTGCTTGAATATCGCACAATAATACATATCCATAGTTTTCTCATAATTATAGTAACAAAGGTTTCCATCATATCGATTTATCATACCACTTGCAAAGCTTACACATTTGGTAATAGAAATTTCAAATATCATTGCTCAAATATTGCACGTTATTATACATTAGTTTTTATTATGTAATTGCTTCACCAATAATTATTTGTATATAAGAATTAAAATTATTTCCTTTATTACTAAATATTTTTTAAAGATTAGTAAGCCAATAAGCCGGAGATTCAGCCACATCATTCTTAGCTAAAACTGGAACATATTTCCTTGGCTTGAAATGACAAACCCCCTCAAGATAGTCCGAGTGTTGCCAACTCTCACAGCTAGCAAGTGTTTGTTATCGAATGATGCCTCGATAAATCCAGTAATTGTCTAACCAACCATAATGTCCAACTCTTGAACTCATTTTTTGCTGCTCAGACTCATTCAAAACCCCGAGCACCTGAGTAACCCTTCCCACAAGACTCGCACTGTGGCTCTAATCCTTTCATAGGTGTCCTCTCTTTTGCTTCATTGGAACACCCTGAAAGACATTCAATTTCCCTCATTGTTGCATGAGAATTTACATTTTTCACTTGAGGAGGAGAATATTATGAAACCTTAAACCCTAATTACTATTTGATATAATTTGGTTAGATTGCCAAAAAATTGCCGTTCTTAATTATGGAGCCACTCCTATAAGTATTCTATCTTTATTTAGTAAACTTAGCATGAAGAGGAACCTAATGACTGAAAATGCCCAATTGCACCTAGTCATGTTAAAAAGGAATCGAAAAGAAAATTTTCGATTAGTGAAGTAAATATTTTTTGTGATTCCATTGTACTGGTTGCCATAACCTCAATTGATCCAACCACAAGCAAAGTTTACACATTTTATTACCCAAGATTCATGTATCCTTGCTCAAATATTGCACTTTAATTATTCGACATTTGTTTTAGAAAGTTAACTTTTTCTCTCACAATAACAAACACTTTTCGGATTTGAAGGTTCAAAATGTATTCCTCTTTTATTAATTCTTTTTAAAAATAGGTAATTTTTGTCGGAAATGATAAATGTATAATAATGTGCATTATTTGAGCATATTTAGGCATAACGTAACGTGCATTATTTGAGCCAACTCACATGAACCCCAACTCGGAACCTTTGGTTCCAATATGCACTCAACTTTGAATAATAACCGATAGATTTTTGTGGATTTTTTGTGGGGTTTATTTTTAAATATCATCTCAATGTACTCATGAGATTTAGTGGATTTACCTCAATTGTGTTGGCGCGAAGTTATATGAGGTCATCGGTGAGACACTTTGCAAGGATGCATCCAATTTAATCCATTGTCCGGGCTAGTTACCCTAGTCTTCCTTTCTTTCAACCTTTGAAGAAAATGAAAACACTAAGCATGTTGATCCCTTTAATGGATATTCTTCTTGCCATCTATCCTTGAATCACATTTGGCCACCTATTAGCTTCAGGGTTAAAGAAAAGCAACCATAACTTCATGGTTCAAGAAAATAAAAATGATCTTATAGAGACCACTTGCAACAACATATCTAATAACCAACTTTGTGTTTCCATCCTAAACTTTGATCCCATAAGCCACGGTAAAAATGTTTATGAGTTAGGCCTTGTTGTGTTCGTAGAAGAGGAGAAATCGTCTTTCGTGATTGAAACCATCAAAAAGATGAAATCATCAAACCTAAACCCATATTTCATCATCCCCTTGATAAAATGCAACATATACATACATAGACATATACACACACATGTGTGTGTAGTGTGTCTTAGTGTGTCTGTGTGCATGTGCTTGTGTGTCCTCGGTGTTTTTAACAAAAGAGATTACTATAAAAGGAAATAAAAACCATAGATAGAAAGCTTACATGATTTTTAAAATGTAGATGAATTAACTACATGGCTCGATATTTTCATAAACTTAGAACCCAAATTAGATTCCGAATTTGGAACTCCCTCCCATGTCACGCCTTTCATTTTAAAGGTGGTTTTAAATCCATTAAAGGCGGTTCTATTGCAAAACCGCCTTTAATGGGCTACATTTTTTTACCCACTATACTAACCCATTAACTTAGAGTTTTCACACTTTGTTATGTTTCTTTGTCCCCTCCTTCAAACACGAAAGCCTTTGAATTCTCTTTCTCTTGCGGCCAAAAAAAACCCAATTTAAGTTCCTCTCTCAGCGGCAGCACCACCGATCGATTTCCTTATTTACCTTCGCTAATTTTCTCCTATAGAGCTACTTTTCTCCAGCGATCCCCAACGATGCCCTCTTTTCCACATATTCCCTGTGGCGCTACCCCTCGCCTCCTGCTCTTATCAATCTCCTATATTCGACCACTCGCAACCACGCCACCACTCTTGTACGTCAAAGGTCCTCTCGCCACATCATAGCGCTCCCTTGTGTTCGTGGAGGAGATCAAACCCTCACTGTATGTTGTTGTTGTGTTGTTGCTCAACTCTCCATATCAAGCTTTGCTTCAAGGATGCCGGAAACCTCTGGTTTCCGGCAGTTTTTTTTAGAACCTTAATTAAATGTGGTTTTTGATAAGCATTTCTCAAATGGTGGTTGGATCCCATTTTCATCAATTATATCTCTAAATGTCCTTTTCTCAAAATTGATGGACACATAATACTGTGCAGTAATCGAGCAAAATAATGTGACTTAAAAATATGATTTATTAAAATTTATTAACAAAACAATATTTTGCTCGAATATTACACAATATTACATATCCATAGTTTTCTTATAATGACAGTAACAAGTTTTTCTTATTTCGAGGTTCAAAGGTTGCCATCATATCGATTTATCATACCACTTGCAAAGCTTACACATTTGGTAATACAAAATTCAAATATCAATGCTCAAATATTGCACGTTATTAGACATTAGTTTTTATTATTTAGTTGCTTCACTAAAATATTTTTGATTCAAGGTTTAAAATTATTTCCTTTATTATTAAATATTTTTGAAAGAATAGTAATCCAATAAGCAGGAGATTCACCGTATTCATGTGATCATACGAGCATTGGGAGCCACATCATTCTGAGCTGAAACTAGAACATAATTCCCTGGCTTGAAATTACAACCCCCCGCAAGATAGTCCAAGTGTTGCAAATTCTCACAGCTAACAAGTATATGTTATCAAATGATGCCTCGATAAATCCAGTAATTGTCTGGCAAACCAATATGTCCAACTCTTGAACTCGAGTTTTGCTTCTCGGACTCATTCAAAACACAGAGGCACCTAAGTAATCCTTCCCACAAGGCTCGCGCTGTGGCGCAAATCCTTTAATGGGTTTCCTCTCTTTTGCTTCATTGGAACACTCTGAGAGACATTTAATCTCCCATGTTGTTGCATGAGAATTTTCATTTTTCACCTGAGGAGGAGAAAATTATGAAACCCTTAACCCTAATTACAATTTGATATAATTTGGTTCTGTGAAGAATATATAACAACATGCTTTAGATTGCCAAATAATTTTTCCCTCTTAATTATGAAGCAACTCCTGTAAGTATTCTATCTTTATTTAATAAACTTATCATGAAGAGGAACGTAATGATTGAAAAAAAATGACCAATTGCACCTAGTCATGTTAAAAAGGAATTGAAAAGAAATTTTTTGATAGGTTAAGTAAATGTTTTGTGCCACAACGTCAATTGATCTAACCATGAGAAAAGTTTACACATTTTACTATCCATGTTTCAAATATCCTTGCTCAAATATTGCACGTTAATTATTTGACATTTGTTTTAGTAAGTTAACTTTTTCTCTCACAATAACAAACACTTTTCGGATTTTAAGGTTCAAAATTTATTCCTCTTTTATTATACATATATTTTTTAAAATTGGTAATTTTGGTTGGAAACGATAAATGTATAATAATGTGCATTATTTGAGCATATTTAGGCATAACGTAATGTGCATTATATGAGACAACTCACATGAACCCCTAATCGAAACCTTTGGTTCCAACATGCACTCAACTTCGAATAATAACCGATAGATTTTTGTGGATTTTTTTGTGTGGTTTATTTTTAAAATATCATCATTATGTATTCATGAGATTTAGTGGATTTAACTCACTTGTGTTGGCGCGAGTTGATATGAGGTCGTCAGAGAGACACCATTGCAGTACTCGAGCAAACTAGTGTGACTTAAAAGATATGATTTATTTAATTTTATTTACAAAATAAAATTTTGCTCGAATATCGCACAATATTACATATCCATAGTTTACTCATAATTATAGTAACAATTTTTTCTTAATTTGAGGTTCAAAGGTTTCCATCATATCGATTTTTCATACCACTTGCAAAGCTTACACATTTGGTAATAGAAATTTCTAATATCACTGCTCAAATATTGCACGTTATTATACATTAGTTTTTATTATTTAATTGCTTCACTAATAATTATTTTTATTTAAGATTTAAAATTATTTCCTTTATTACTAAATATTTTTTAACGAATAGTAAGCCATTAAGCAGGAGATTCACCGGATTCCTATAGATCATACGAGCATTGGGAGCCACATCATTCTGAGCTGAAACTGGAACATAATTCCTTGGCTTGACATGAAAACCCCCCTCAAGAAGTCTGAGTGTTGCCAACTCTCACAGCTAGCAAGTATCAGTTATCGAATGATGCCTCGATAAATCCAGTAACTGTCTGGCCAACCATAATGTCCAACTCTTGAACTCATTTTTTGCTGCTTAGACTCATTCAAAACCTCGGGCACCTGAGTAACCCTTCTCACAAGACTCGCGTTGTGGCTCTAATCCTTTCATGAGTGTCCTCTCTTTTGCTTCATTGGAACACTCTTAGAGACATTCAATTTCCCTCGTTGTTGCGTGAGAATTTACATACTTCACTTGAGGAGGAGAAAATTATGAAACCTTAAACCCAAATTACTATTTGTTATAATTTGGTTCTGTGAAGCATATTTACCAACATCCTTTGGATTGCCAAAAAATCCTTTCTTAATTATGGAGCCACTCCTATAAGTATTCTATCTTTATTTAGTAAACTTAGCATGAAGAGGAACCTAATGATTGAAAATTCCCAATTGCACCTTGTCATGTTAAAAAGGAATCGAAAAGAAAATTTTCAATTAGCGAAGTAATTTTTTTTGATGATTTCATTGTACTGGTTGCCATAACCTCAATTGATCCAACCACGAGCAAAGTTTATACATTTTGTTATACAAGTTTCAAATATCCTTGCTCAAATATTGCACATTAATTATTTGACATTTGTTTTAGTAATTTAACTTTTTCTCTCACAATAACAAACACTTTTCGGATTTTAAGGTTCAAAATGTATTCCTCTTTTATTAATTCTTTTTAAAAATAGGTAATTTTTGTCGATGATAAATGCATAATAATGTGCATTATTTGAGCATATTTAGGCATAACGTAACGTGCATTATTTGAGCCAACTCACATGAACCCCAACTCGGAACCTTTGGTTCCAACATGCACTCAACTTTGATTAATAACCGATAGATTTTTGTGGATTTTTTGTGGGGTTTATTTTTAAATATCATCTCAATGTATTCATGAGATTTAGTGGATTTACCTCAATTGTGTTGGCGCGAGGTTATATGAGGTCGTCGGTGAGACACCATTGCAAGGATGCATCCAATTTAATCCATTGTCCGGGCTAGTTACCCTAGTCTTCCTTTCTTTCAACCTTTGAAGAAAATGAAAACACCAAGCATGTTGATCCCTTTAATGGATATTCTTCTTGCCATCTTTCCTTGAATCACATTTGGCCACCCTTTAGCTTTAGGGCTAAAGAAAAGCAACTATAACTTCATGGTTCATGAAAATAAAAATGATTTTATGGAGACCACTTGCAACAACATATCTAATAACCAACTATGTGTTTCCATCCTAAAATTGATCCCATAAGCCACGGTAAAAATGTTTTTGAGTTAGGCCTTGTAGTGTTCGTAGAAGAGGAGAAATCGTCTTTCGTGATGGAAACCATCAAAAGATGAAATCATCAAACCTAAACCCATATTTCATCATCCCCTTGATCAAGTGAAACATATACATACATACACATATACACACACATGTGAGTGTGTAGTGTGTCTGTGTGTGTCTGTGCGCATGTGCTTGTGTGTCCTCGCTGTTTTTAACAAAAAAGATTACTACAAAAGGAAATAAAAACCATAGATAGAAAGCTTACATGATTTTTAAAATTTAGATGAATTAACTACAAGGCTCAATATTTTCATAAACTTAGAACCCAAATTAGATTCCGAATTTGGAACTCCCTCCCATGTCACGCCTTTCAGTTTAAAGGTGGTTGTAGATCCATTAAAGGCGGTTCTATTTTAAAATCGCCTTTAATGGGCTACATTTTTTTACCCACTATACTAACCCATTAACTTAGAATTTTCACACTTAGTTATATTTCTTTGTCCCCTCCATCAAACATGAAAGCCTTTGAATTCTCTTTCTCTTGCGGCCAAAAAAAACCCAATTTAAGTTCCTCTCTCAGCGGCAGCACCACCGATCGATTTCCTTATTTACCTTCGCTAATTTTCTCCTGTGGAGCTACTTTTCTCCAGCGATCCCCAACGACGCCATCTTCTCCACAGATTCCCTATGGTGCCACCCCTCGCCTCCTACTCTTTTCAGTCTCCTTTATTCGGCCACTCGCAACCACGTCACCACTCCTTCACGTGTACGTCAAAGGTCCTTTAGCCACATCGTAGCGCTCCCTTGTGTTCATGGAGGAGATAGAATCCTCACTGTATGTTGTTGTTGTGTTGTTTCTCAACTCTCCAGATCAAGCTTTGCTTCAAGGATGCTGAAAACCTCAGGTGTTCGGCAGTTTTTTTAGAACCTTAATTAAATGTGATTTTTGATAGGCCTTTCTCAAATGGTGGCTGGATCACATTTTCATCAATTATATCTTTAAATGTACTTTTTTTTTTCAAAATTGATGGACACATAATACTGTGCAGTAATCGAACAAAATAGTGTGACTAAAAAATATGATTTATTAAAATTTATTAACAAAATAATATTTTGCTCGAATATTACACAATATTACACATCCATAGTTTTCTTATAATTATAGTAACAAGTTTTTATTATTTTTATGTTTAAAGGTTGCCATCATATCGATTTATGATACCACTAGCAAAGCTTACACATTTGGTAATACAAAATTCAAACTCGATAAATCCGATAATTGTCTGGCCAACCATAATGTCCAACTCTTGAACTCGAGTTTTGCTGCTTAGACTCATTCAAAACCCAGAGGCACCTGAGTAATCCTTCCCACAAAGCTCGCGCTCTAGCTTAAATCCTTTCATGGGTGTCCTCTCTTTTGCTTCATTGGAACACTCTGATAGACATTTAATCTCCCTTGTTGTTGCATGAGGATTTTCATTTTTCACCCGAGGCGGAGAAAATTATGAAACCTTTAACCCTAATTACTTTTTGATATAATTTGGTCCTGTGAAGAATATATACCAACATGCTTTAGATTGACAAATAATTTTCCCCTCTTAATTATGAAGCAACTCCTATAAGTATTCTATCTTTATTTAATAAACTTAGCATGAAGAGGAATGTAATGATTGAAAATGCCCAATTGCACCTAGTCATTTTAAAAAGGAATTGAAAAGAAATGTTTTGATAGGTGAAGTAAATGCTTTGTGCCATAACGTCAATTGATCTAACCATGAGAAAAGTTTACACATTTTACTATCCATGTTTCAAATATCCTTGCCCAAATATTTCACGTTAATTATTTGACATTTGTTTTAGTAAGTAAACTTTTTCTCTCACAATAACAAACACTTTTCGGATTTTAAGATTCAAAGTTTATTCCTCTTTTATTATATATATTTTATAAAAATCGGTAATTTTGGTTGGAAACGAAGAATGTATAATAATGTGCATTATTTGAGCATATTTAGGAATAACGTAATGTACATTATTTGAGCCAACTCACATGAACCCCAAATCGAAACCTTTGGTTCCAACATGCACTCAACTTCAAATAATAATCGATATATTTTTGTGGATTTTTTGTGTTTATTTTTAAATATCATCTTAATGTATTCATGAGATTTAGTGGATTTACCTCACTTGTTTTGTCGCGAGTTGATATGAGGTCGTCGGAGAGACCCCATTGCAGTACTCGAGCAAACTAGTGTGACTTAAAAGATATGTTTTATTAAATTGTATTTACAAAATAAAATTTTGCTCGAATATCGCACGATATAACATATCCATAGTGTTCTGATAATTATAGTAACAATTGTTTCTTAATTTGAGGTTCAATGGTTTCCATCATATCGATTTATCATACCACTTGCAAAGCTTGCACATTTGGTAATAGAAATTTCAAATATTACAGCTCAAATATTGCACGTTATTATACATTAGTTTTTATTATTTAATTGCTTCACTAATAAATTTTTTTATTTAAGATTTAAATTGTTTTCCTTTTTACTAAATATTTTTTAAAGAATAGTAAGCCAATAAGCAGGAGATTCACCGGATTCCTGTAGATCATACTAGCATTGGGAGCCACATCATTCTGAGCAGAAACTGGAACATAATTCCTTGGCTTGAAATGACAACCCTCTCAAGATAGTCCGAGTGCTGCAAACTCTCAAAACTAGCAAGTATCAGTTATCGAATGATGCTTCGATAAATCCAATAACTGTCTGGCCAACCATAATGTCCAACTCTTGAACTCATTTTTTACTGCTCAGACTCATTCAAAACCACGGGCACCTGAGTAACCCTTCTCACAAGACTCACGCTGTGGCTCTAATCCTTTCATTGGTGTCCTCTCTTTTGCTTCATTGGAACACTCTAAGAGACATTCAATCTCCCTTGTTGTTTCACGAGAATTTTCATTTTTCACCGGAGGAGGAGAAAATTATGAAACCTTTAACCCTAATTACTATTTGATTTAATTTAGTTCTATGAAGAATATTTTCCAACATGCTTTAGATTGCCAAATAATTTTCCCCTCTTAATTATGGAGCCACTCCTATAAGTATTCTATCTTTATTTAACAAACTTAGCATGAAGAGGAATTTAATGATTGCAAATGCCCAATTGCACCTAGTCATGTTAAAATGGAATTGAAAAGAAAATTTTCGATTAGCGCAGTAAATGTTTTGTGGCATAATGTCAATTGATCCAACCACGAGCAAAGTTTACATATTTTATTATCCAAGTTTCAAATATCCTTGCTCAAATATTGCACGTTAAATATTTGACATTTGTTTTAGTAAGTTAACTTTTTCTCTCACAATAACAAACACTTTTCGGATTTTAAGGTTCAAAATTTATTCCTCTTTTGTTATTTATTTTTTAAATATCGGTAATTTGGTTGGAAACGATGAATGCATAATAATGTGCATCATTTGAGCACATTTAGGCATAACGTAATGTGCATTATTTGAGCCAACTCACATGAACCCCAAATCGAAACCTCAGGTTCCAACATGCACTCAACTTCGAATAATAACTGATAGATTTTTGTGGATTTTTGTGTGGTTTATTTTTAAATATCATCTTAATGTATTCATGATATTTAGTGGATTTACCTCACTTGTGTTGGCGTGAGCTGATATGAGGTCGTTGGAGAGACTCCATTGCAGTACTCGAGCAAACTAGTCTGACTTAAAAGATATGATTTGTTAAAATTTATTTACAAAATAAAATTTTGCTCGAATATCGCACAATATTACATATCCATAGTTTTCTCATAATTATAGTAACAATTGTTTTTAAATTTGAGGTTCAAAGGTTTCCATCATATCGATTTATCATTCCACTTGCAAAGCTTACACATTTGGTAATAGAAATTTCGAATATCACTGCTCAAATATTGCTCGTAATTATACATTTGTTTTTATTATTTAATTGCTTCACTAATAATTATTTTAATTTAAGATTTAAAATTATTTCATTTATTACTAAATATTTTTTAAAGAATAGTAAGCCATTAAGCAGGAGATTCACCAGATTCCTGTAGATCATACGAGCATTGGGTGCCACATCATTCTGAGCTGAAACTGGAACATAATTCCTTGTCTTGAAATGACAACCCCCTCAAGATAGTCCGAGTACTGCCAACTCTCAAAACTAGCAAGTATCAGTTATCGAATGATGCTTCGATAAATCCAATAACGGTCTGGCCAGCCATAATGTCCAACTCTTGAACTCGTTTTTTGCTGCTCAGACTCATTCAAAACCACGGGCACCTGAGTAACCCTTCCCACAAGACTAGCGTTGTGGCTCTAATCCTTTCATTGGTGTCCTCTCTTTTGCTTCATTGGAACACTCTGAGAGACATTCAATCTCCCTTGTTGTTTCACGAGAATTATCATTTTTCACCGGAGGAGGAGAAAATTATGAAACTTTTGACCCTAATTACTATTTTATATAATTTAGTTCTCTGAAGAATATTTTCCAACATGCTTTAGATTGCCAAATAATTTTCCCCTCTTAATTATGGAGCCACTCCTATAAGTATTCTATCTTTATTTAACAAACTTAGCATGAAGAGGAATTTAATGATTGCAAATGCCCAATTGCACCTAGTCATGTTAAAATGGAATTGAAAAGAAAATTTTCGATTAGCGCAGTAAATGTTTTGTGGCATAATGTCAATTGATCCAGCCACGAGCAAAAGTTACCCATTTTATTATCCAAGTTTCAAAAATCCTTGCTCAAATATTGCACGTTAAATATTTGACATTTTTTTAGTAAGTTAACTTTTTCTCTCACAATAACAAACACTTTTCGGATTTTGAGGTTCAAAATTTATTCCTCTTTTGTTATTTATTTTTTAAATATCGGTAATTTTGGTTGGAAACGATGAATGTATAATAATGTGCATCATTTGAGCACATTTAGGCATAACGTAATATGCATTATTTGAGCCAACTCACATGAACCCCAAATCGAAACCTTTGGTTCCAACATGCACTCAACTTCGAATAATAACTGATAGATTTTTGTGGATTTTTTGTGTGGTTTATTTTTAAATATCATCTTAATATATTCATGATATTTAGTGGATTTACCTCACTTGTGTTGTCGTGAGCTGATATGAGGTTGTCGGAGAGACTCCATTGCAGTGCTTGAGCAAACTAGTCTGACTTAAAAGATATGATTTGTTAAATTTATTTACAAAATAAAATTTTGCTCGAATATCGCACAATATTACATATCCATAGTTTTCTCATAATTATAGTAACAATTTTTTCTTAATTTGAGGTTCAAAGGTTTCCACCATATCGATTTATCATACCACTTGCAAAGCTTACACATTTGGTGATACAAATTTCGAATATCACTGCTCAAATATTGCACGTTATTATACATTAGTTTTTATTATTTAATTGCTTCACTAATAATTATTTTTATTTAAGGTTTAAAATTATTTCTTTTATTACTAAATATTTTTTAAAGAATAGTAAGCCATTAAGCAGGAGATTCACTGGATTCCTGTAGATCATACGAGCATTAGGAGCCACATCATTCTGAGCTGAAACTGGAACATAATTCCTTGTCTTTAAATGACAACCCCCCTCAAGATAGTCCGAGTGTTGCCAACTCTCACAGCTAGCAAGTATCCATTATCGAATGATGCCTCGATAAATCCAGTAACTATCTCGCAAACCATAATGTCCAACTCTTGAACTCATTTTTTGCTATTCAGACTCATTAAAAAACCTGGGCACCTGAGTAACCCTTCCCACAAGGCTCGCGATGTGGCTCTACTCCTTTCATGGGTTTCCTATCTTTTTCTTTATTGGAACATTCTGAGAGACATTCAATTTCCCTTGTTGCTGCATGAGAATTTACATTTTTCACTTGAGGAGGAGAAAATTATGAAACCATAAACCATAATTACTATTTGATACAATTTGGTTAGATTACCAAAAAATTGACGTTCTTAATTATGGATCCACTCCTATAAATATTCTATCTTTATTTAGTAAACTTAGCATGAAGAGGAACCTAATGACTGAAAATTCCCAATTGCACCTAGTCATGTTAAAAAGGAATTGAAAAGAAAATTTCCGATTAGCGAAGTAAATTTTTTTTGTGATTTCATTGTACTGGTTGCCATAACCACAATTGATCCAACCACGAGAAAAGTTTACACATTTTATTATCCAAGATTCATATATCCATGCTCAAATATTGCACTTTAATTATTTGACATTTGTTTTTGTAAGTTAACTTTTTCTCCCACAATAACAAACACTTTTTCAGATTTTTAGGTTCAAAATGTATTCCTCTTTTATTAATTCTTTTGAAAAATTGGTAATTTTTGTTGGAAATGACAAATGTATAATAATGTGCATTATTTGAGCATATTTAGGCATAACGTAACATGCATTATTTGAGCCGAGTCACCTGAACCCCTACTCGGAACCTTTGGTTCGAACATGCACTCAACTTCGAACAATAATGGATAGATTTTTGTGGATTTTTTTGTGGGGTTTATTTTTAAATATCATCTTAATGTATTCGTGAGATTTAGTGGATTTACCTTGCTTGTGTTGGTGCGAGTTGATATGAGGTCGTCGGTTAGACACCATTGCAAGGATGCATCCAATTTAATCCATTCTCCGGGATAGTTTCCCTAGTCTTCCTTTCTTTCAACATTTAAAGAAAATGAAAACACCAAGCATGTTGATCCCTTTAATGTGTATTCTTCTTGCCATCTTTCCTTGAATCACATTTGGCCACCCTTTAGCTTTAGGGTTAAAGAAAAGCAACCATAACTTCATGGTTCAAGAAAATAAAAATGATCTTATAGAGAGCACTTGCAACAACATATCTAATAACCAAGTATGTGTTTCCATCCTAAACTTTGATACCATAAGCCACGGTAAAAATGTTTATGAGTTAGGCCTTGCTGTGTTCGTAGAAGAGGAGAAATCGTCTTTCATGATGGAAACCATCAAAAAGATGAAATCATCAAAACTAAACCCAAATTTCATCATCCCCTTGATCAAGTGCAACATATACATGTGTGTGTGTGTCTGTGTGCTTGTGCATGTGTGTCCTCGGTGTTTTTAACAAAAGAGATGACTATAAAACGAAATAAAAACCATAGATAGAAAGCTTACATGATTTTTAAAATTTAGATGAATTAACTACATGGCTCGATATTTTCATAAACTTAGAACCCAAATTAGATTCCAAATTTGGAACTCTCTCCCATGTCACGCCTTTCATTTTAACGGTGGTTTTAAATCCATTAAAGGTGGTTCTACTGTAGTACCGCCTTTAATGGGCTACCTTTTTTTACCCACTATACTAACCCATTAAATTAGAGTTTTCACACTTTGTAATATTTATTTGTACCCTCCTCAAACACGCAAGTCTTTGAAGTCTCTTTCTCTTGCGGCGAAAAAAACCCAATTTAAGTTCCTCTCTTAGCGGCAGCACCACCGATCGATTTCCTTATTTACCTTCGCTAATTTTCTCTAGAGATCCCCAACGATGCCCTCTTTTCCAAAGATATCCTGTGGCACCACCCCTCGCCTCCTGCTCTTATCAATCTCCTTTATTGGGCCACTCGCAACCACATCACCACTCCTTCACGTGTACGTCAAAGGTCTTCTCCCCACATCGTAGCGCTCCCTTGTGTTCATGGAGGAGATCAAACCCTCATTGTATGTTGTTGTTGTGTTGTTGCTCAACTCCCTTGATCCAGCTTTGCTTCAAGGATGCCGAAAACCTCAAGTTTCCGGCAGTTTTTTTTAGAACCTTAATTAAATGTGATTTTTGATAGGCCTTTCTCAAATGGTGGCCGGATGCCATTTTCATCAATTATATCTCTAAATGTCCTTTTTTCAAAATTGATGGACACATAATACTGTGCAGTAATCGAGCAAAATAGTGTGACTTAAAAATATGTTTTATTAAAGTTATTAACAAAATAATATTTTGCTCTAATATTACACAATATTACATATCCATAGTTTTCTCATAATTATAGTAACAAGTTGTTCTTATTTTGAGGTTCAAAGGTTGCCATCATATTGATTTATCATACCACTTGCAAAGCTTACACATTTGGTAATACAAAATTCAAATATCACTACTCAAATATTGCACTTTATTAGACATTAGTTTTTATTATTTAATTGCTTCACTAAAATTTTTTGATTCAAGTTTTAAAATTATTTCCTTTATTATTAAATTTTTTTGAAAGAATAATAATCCAATAAGCAGGAGATTCACCGGATTCATGTGATCATACGAGCATTGGGAGCCACATCATTCTGAGTTGAAACTGGAACATAATTCCCTGGCTTGATATAACAACCCCCCTCAAGATAGTCCGAGTGTTGCCAATTCTCACAGCTAGCAAGTATCAGTTATCAAATGATGCCTCGATAAATACAGTAATTGTCTGGCCAACCATAATTTCCAACTCTTGAACTCGAGTTTTGCTGCTCGGATTCATTCAAAACCCGGAGGCACCTGAGTAACTCTTCCCACAAGGCTCGCGCTGTGGCTCAAATCCTTTCACGGGTGTCCTCTCTTTTGATTCATTGGAACACTCTGAGAGACATTTAATCTCCCTTCTTGTTGCATGAGAATTTACATTTTTCACCTGAGGAGGAGAAAATTATGAAACCTTTAACCCTAATTACTATTTGATATAATTTGGTTCTGTGAAGAATATATACCAACATGCTTTAGATTGCCAAATAATTTTCCCCTCTTAATTATGAAGCAACTCCTATAAGTATTCTATCTGTATTTAATAAAGTTAGCATGAAGAGGAATGTAATGATTGAAAATGCCCAATTGCACTTATCATGTTAAAAAGAATTGAAAAGAATTTTTTTGATAGGTGAAGTAAATTGTTTGTGCCATAACGTCAATAGATCTAGCCATGAAAAAAGTTTACACATTTTACTATCCATGTTTCAAATATCCTTGCTCAAATATTGCACTTTAATTATTTGACATTAGTTTTAGTAAGTTAACTTTTTGTCTCACAATAACAAACACTTTTTGGATTTTAAGGTTCAAAATTTATTCCTCTTTTATTATTTATTTTTTGAAAAATCAGTAATTTTGGTTGGAAACGATGAATGTATAATAATGTGCATTATTTGAGCACATTTAGGCATAACGTAATGTGCATTATTTGAGCCAACTCACATGAACCCCAAATCGAAACCTTTGGTTCCAACATGCATTCAACTTCGAATAATAACCGATAGATTTTTGTGGATTTTTTGTGTTGTTTATTTTTAAATATCATCTTAATGTATTCATGAGATTTATTGGATTTACCTCACTTGTGTTGGCGTGAGTTGATATGAGGTCGTCGGAGAGACTCAATTGCAGTACTCGAGCAAACTAGTCTGACTTAAAAGATATGATTTATTATATTTTATTTACCAAATAAAATTTGGCTCGAATATCGCACAATATTACATATCCATAGTTTTCTCATAATTATGGTAATAAGTTTTTCTTAATTTGAGGTTCAAAGGTTTCCATCATATCGATTTATCATACCACTTGCAAAGCTTACACATTTGGTAATGGAAATTTAAAATATTAATTATACATTAGGTTTTATTATTTAATTGCTTCACTAATAATTATTTTTATTTAAGATTTAAAATTATTTCCTTTTTTACTAAATATGTTTTAAAGAATAGTAAGCCAATAAGCAGGAGATTCACCGGATTCCAGTAGACCATACAAGCATTGGGAGCCACGTCATTCTGAGCTGAAACTGGAACATAATTCCTTGGCTTGAAATGACAACCCCCCTCAAGATAGCCCGAGTGTTGCCAACTCTCACAGCTAGCAAGTATCAGTTATCGAATTATTCCTCGATAAATCCAGTAAATGTCTGGCCAACCGTAATGTCCAATTCTTGAACTCCTTTTTTGCTGCTCAGACTCATTTAAAACCCCGGGCACCTGAGTAACCCTTCCCACAAGACTCGCGCTGTGGCTCTAATATTTTCGTGGGTGTCCTCCCTTTTGCTTCATTGGAACACTCTGAGAGACATTCAATCTCCCTTGTTGTTACATGAGAATTTTCAATTTTCTCCGGAGGAGGAGAAAATTATGAAATCTCTAACTCTAATAACTACTTAATATAATTTAGTTCTGTGAAGAATATTTGCCAACATACTTTAGATTGCCAAATAATATTCCCCTCTTAATTATGGCGCCACTCCTATAAGTATTCTATGTTTATTTAATAAACTTAGCATGAAGAGGAATGTAATGATTGAAAATTCCCAATTGCACCTAGTCATGTTAAAAAGGAATTGAAAAGAAATTTTTCGATTAGCGCAGTAAATATTTTGTGGCATAATGTCGATTGATCCAACCACGAGCAAAGTTTACACATTTTATTATCCAAGTTTCAAATATCCTTGCTCAAATATTGCACGTTAAATATTTGAAATTTTTTAAGTAAGTTAACTTTTTCTCCCACAATAACAAACACTTTTCGGATTTTAAGGTTCAAAATTTATTCCTCTTTTATTATTTATTTTTTGAAAATCGGTAATTTTGGTTGCAAACGATGAATGTATAATAATGTGCATTATTTGAGCACATTTAGGCATAACGTAATGTGCATTATTGGAGCCAACTCACGTGAACCCCAAATCGAAACCTTTGGTTCCAACATGCACTCAACTTCGAATAATAACTGATAGATTTTTGTGGATTTTTTGTGTTGTTTATTTTTAAATATCATCTTAATGTAGTCGTGAGATTTAGTGGATTTACCTCACTTGTGTTGGCGTGGGATGATATGAGTTCATGAGAGAGACTCCATTGCATTACTCGAGCAAACTAGTCTGACTTAAAAGATATGATTTATTATATTTTATTTACAAAATAAAATTTTGCTCGAATAGCGCACAATATTACATATCCATAGTTTTCTCATAATTATAGTAACAATTTTTTCTTAATTTGAGGTTCAAAGGTTTCCAACATATCGATTTATCATACCACTTGCAAAGCTTACACATTTGGTAATAGAAATTTCAAATATTAATTATAAATTAGGTTTTATTATTTAATTGCTTCACTAATAATTATTTTTATTTAAGATTTAAAATTATTTCCTTTTTTACTAAATATGTTTTAAAGAATAGTAAGCCAATAAGCAGGAGATTCACCGGATTCCTATAGACCACACGAGCATTGGGAGCCACGTCATTCTGAGCTGAAACTGGAACATAATTCCTTGGCTTGAAATGGCAACCCCCCTCAAGATAGCCCGAGTGTTGCCAACTCTCACAGCTAGCAAGTATCAGTTATCGAATGATGCCTCGATAAATCCAGTAACTGTCTGGCCAACCGTAATGTCCAATTCTTGAACTCCTTTTTTGCTGCTCAGACTCATTTAAAACCCCGGGCACCTGAGCAACCCTTCCTACAAGACTCGCGCTGTGGCTCTAATCCTTTCGTGGGTGTCCTCCCTTTTGCTTCATTGGAACACTCTGAGAGACATTCAATCTCCCTTGTTGTTACATGAGGATTTTCATTTTTCTCCGGAGGAGGAGAAAATTATGAAATCTCTAACTCTAATAACTATTTAATATAATTTAGTTCTGTGAAGAATATTTGCCAACATACTTAAGATTGCCAAATAATATTCCCCTCTTAATTATGGTGCCACTCCTCTAAGTATTCTATGTTTATTTAATAAACTTAGCATGAAGAGGAATGTAATGATTGAAAATTCCCAATTGCACCTAGTCATGTTAAAAAGGAATTGAAAAGAAAATTTTTGATTAGCGCAGTAAATATTTTGTGGCGTAATGTCAATTGATCCAACCACGAGCAAAGTTTACACATTTTATTATCTAAGTTTCAAATATCCTTGCTCAAATATTGCACGTTAAATATTTGACATTTTTTAAGTAAGTTAACTTTTTCTCCCAAAATAACAAACACTTTTCGGATTTTAAGGTTCAAAATTTATTCCTCTTTTATTATTTATTTTTTGAAAATCGGCAATTTTGGTTGGAAACGATGAATGTATAATAATGTGCATTATTTGAGCACATTTAGGCATAACGTAATGTGCATTATTGGAGCCAACTCACATGAACCCCAAATCGAAACCTTTGGTTCCAACATGCACTCAACTTCGAATAATAACCGATAGATTTTTGTAGATTTTTTGTGTTGTTTATTTTTCAATATCATCTTAATGTAGTCGTGAGATTTAGTGGATTTACCTCACTTGTGTTGGCGCGAGTTGATATGAGTTCATGAGAGAGACTCCATTGCAGTACTCGAGCAAACTAGTATGACTTAAAAGATATGATTTATTATATTTTATTTACAAAATAAATTTTGCTCGAATATCGTACAATATTACATATCCATAGTTTTCTCATAATTATAGTAACAATTTTTTCTTAATTTGAGGTTCAAAGGTTTCCATCATATCGATTTATCATACCACTTGCAAAGCTTACACATTTGGTAATAGAAATTTCAAATATTACTGCTCAAATACTGCACGTTATTATACATTAGGTTTTATTATTTAATTGCTTCACTAATAATTATGTTTATTTAAGATTTAAAATTATTTCCTTTTTTACTAAATATGTTTTAAAGAATAGTAAGCCAATAAGCAGGAGATTCACCGGGTTCCTGTAGACCATACGAGCATTGGGAGCCACGTCATTCTGAGCTGAAACTGGAACATAATTCCTTGGCTTGAAATGACAACCCCCCTCAAGATAGCCCGAGTGTTGCCAACCCTCACAGCTAGCAAGTATCAGTTATCGAAGATGCCTCGATAAATCCAGTAACTGTCTGGCCAACCGTAATGTCCAATTCTTGAACTCCTTTTTTGCTGCTCAGACTCATTTCAAACCCCGGGCACCTGAGTAACCCTTCCCATAAGACTCGCGCTGTGGCTCTAATCGTTTCACAGGTGTCCTCTCTTTTGCTTCATTGGAACACTCTGAGAGACATTCAATCTCCCTTGTTGTTACATAAGAATTTTTATTTTTCACCGGAGGAGGAGAAAATTATGAAATCTCTAACTCTAATTACTATTTAATATAATTTAGTTCTGTGCAGAATATTTTCCAAGATGCTTTAGATTGCCAAATAATATTCCCCTCTTAATTATGGTGCAACTCCCATAAGTATTCTATGTTTATTTAATAAAATTAGCATGAAGAGGAATGTAATGATTGAAAATTCCCAATTGCACCTAGTCATGTTAAAAAGGAATTGAAAAGAAATTTTTCGATTAGCGCAGTAAATATTTTGTGGCATAATGTCAATTGATCCAACCACGAGCAAAGTTTACACATTTTATTATCCAAGCTTCAAATATCCTTGCTCAAATATTGCACGTTAAATATTTGACATTTGTTTAGTAAGTTAACTTTTTCTCCCACAATAACAAACACTTTTCGGATTTTAAGGTTCAAAATTTATTCCTCTTTTAATATTTATTTTTTGAAAAATCGGTAATTTTGGTTGGAAACGATGAATGTATAATAATGTGCATTATTTGAGCACATTTAGTCATAACGTAATGTGCATTATTGGAGCCAACTCACATGAACCCCAAATCGAAACCTTTGGTTCCAACATGCACTCAACTTCAAATAATAACCGATAGATTTTTGTGGATTTTTTGTGTTGTTTATTTTTAAATATCATCTTAATGTAGTCGTGAGATTTAGTGGATTTACCTCACTTGTGTTGGCGCGAGTTGATATGAGTTCATGAGATAGACTCCATTGCAGTACTCGAGCAAACTAGTCTGACTTAAAAGATATGATTTATTATATTTTATTTACAAAATAAAATTTTGCTCGAATAGCGCACAATATTACATATCCATAGTTTTCTCATAATTATAGTAACAATTTTTTCTTAATTTGAGGTTCAAAGGTTTCCAACATATCGATTTATCATACCACTTGCAAAGCTTACACATTTGGTAATAGAAATTTCAAATATTACTGCTCAAATACTGCACGTTATTATACATTAGGTTTTATTATTTAATTGTTTCACTAATAATTATTTTTATTTAATATTTAAAATTATTTCCTTTTTTACTAAATATGTTTTAAAGAATAGTAAGCAATAAGCAGGAGATTCACCGGATTCCTGTAGACCACACGAGCATTGGGAGCCACGTCATTCTGAGCTGAAACTGGAACATAATTCCTTGGCTTGAAATGGCAACCCCCCTCAAGATAGCCCGAGTGTTGCCAACTCTCACAGCTAGCAAGTATCAGTTATCGAATGATGCCTCGATAAATCCAGTAACTGTCTGGCCAACCGTAATGTCCAATTCTTGAACTCCTTTTTTGCTGCTCAGACTCATTTAAAACACCGGGCACCTGAGCAACCCTTCCTACAAGACTCGCGCTGTGGCTCTAATCCTTTCGTGGGTGTCCTCCCTTTTGCTTCATTGGAACACTCTGAGAGACATTCAATCTCCCTTGTTGTTACATGAGAATTTTCATTTTTCTCCGGAGGAGGAGAAAATTATGAAATCTCTAACTCTAATTACTATTTAATATAATTTAGTTCTGGGAAGAATATTTGCCAACAAGCTTTAGGTTGTCAAATAATATTCCCCTCTTAATTATGGTGCCACTCCCATAAGTATTCTATGTTTATTTAATAAACTTAGCATGAAGAGGAATGAAATGATTGAAAATTCCCAATTGCACCTAGTCATGTTAAAAAGGAATTGAAAAGAAATTTTTCGATTAGCGCAGTAAATATTTTGTGGCATAATGTCAATTGATCCAACCACGAGCAAAGTTTACACATTTTATTATCCAAGTTTCAAATATCCTTGCTCAAATATTGCACGTTAAATATTTGACATTTGTTTAGTAAGTTAACTTTTTCTCTCACAATAACAAACACTTTTCGGATTTTAAGGTTCAAAATTTATTCCTCTTTTAATATTTATTTTTTGAAAAATTGGTAATTTTGGTTGGAAACGATGAATGCATAATAATGTGCATTATTTGAGCACATTTAGGCATAACGTAATGTGCATTATTGGAGCCAACTCACATGAACCCCAAATCGAAACCTTTGGTTCCAACATGCACTCAACTTCGAATAATAACCGATAGATTTTTGTGGATTTTTTGTGTTGTTTATTTTTAAATATCATCTTAATGTAGTCGTGAGATTTAGTGGATTTACCTCACTTGTGTTGGCGCGAGTTGATATGAGTTCATGATAGAGACTCCATTGCTGTAATCGAGCAAACTAGTCTGACTTAAAAGATATGATTTATTATATTTTATTTACAAAATAAAATTTTGCTCGAATATCGCACAATATTACATATCCATAGTTTTCTCATAATTATAGTAACAATTTTTTCTTAATTTGAGGTTCAAAGGCTTCCATCATATCGATTTATCATACCAATTGCAAAGCTTACACATTTGGTAATAGAAATTTCAAATATTACTGCTCAAATATTGCACGTTATTATACATTAGGTTTTATTATTTAATTGCTTCACTAATAATTATTTTTATTTAAGATTTAAAATTATTTCCTTTTTTACTAAATATGTTTTAAAGAATAGTAAGCCAATAAGCAGGAGATTCACCGGATTCCTGTAGATCATACGAGCATTGGGAGCCACGTCATTCTGAGCTGAAACTGGAACATAATTCCTTGGCTTGAAATGACAACCCCCCTCAAGATAGTCCGAGTGTTGCCAACTCTCACAACTAGCAAGTATCAGTTATCGAATGATGCCTCGATAAATCCAGTAACTGTCTAGCCAACCATAATGTCCAACCCTTGAACTCGTTTTTCGCTGCTCAGACTCATTCAAAACCCCGGGCACCTGAGTAACCCTTCCCACAAGACTCGCACTGTGGCTCTAAACCTTTCACAGGTGTCCGCTCTTTTGCTTCATTGGAACACTATGAGAGACATTCAATCTCCCTTGTTGTTGCATGAGAATTTTCATTTTTCACCGGAGGAGGAGAAAATTATGAAATCTCTAACTCTAATTACTATTTAATATAATTTAGTTCTGTGCAGAATATTTGCCAACAAGCTTTAGGTTGCCAAATAATATTCCCCTCTTAATTATGGTGCCACTCCCATAAGTATTCTATGTTAATTTAATAAACTTAGCATGAAGAGGAATGTAATGATTGAAAATTCCCAATTGCACCTAGTCATGTTAGAAAGGAATTGAAAAGAAATTTTTCGATTAGCGCAGTAAATATTTTGTGGCATAATGTCAATTGATCCAACCACGAGCAAAGTTTACACATTTTATTATCTAAGTTTCAAATATCCTTGGTCAAATATTGCACGTTAAATATTTGACATTTTTAAGTAAGTTAACTTTTTCTCCCACAATAACAAACACTTTTCGGATTTTAAGGTTCAAAATTTATTCCTCTTATATTATTTATTTTTTGAAAATCGGTAATTTTGGTTGGAAACGATGAATGTATAATAATGTGCATTATTTGAGCACATTTAGGCATAACGTAATGTGCATTATTGGAGCCAACTCACATGAACCCCAAATCGAAACCTTTGGTTCCAACATGCACTCAACTTCGAATAATAACCGATAGATTTTTGTGGATTTTTTGTGTTGTTTATTTTTAAATATCATCTTAATGTAGTCGTGAGATTTAGTGGATTTACCTCACTTGTGTTGGCGCGAGTTGATATGAGTTCATGAGAGAGACTCCATTGCAGTACTCGAGCAAACTAGTATGACTTAAAAGATATGATTTATTATATTTTATTTACAAAATAAAATTTTGCTCGAATATAGCACAATATTACATATCCATAGTTTTCTCATAATTATAGTAACAATATTTTCTTAATTTGGGGTTCAAAGTTTTCCATCATATCGATTTATCATACCACTTGCAAAGCTTACACATTTGGTAATAGAAATTTCAAATATTACTGCTCAAATATTGCACGTTATTATACATTAGGTTTTATTATTTAATTGCTTCACTAATAATTATTTTTATTTAAGATTTAAAAATATTTCCTTTTTTACTAAATATGTTTTAAACAATAGTAAGCCAATAAGCAGGAGATTCACTGGATTCCTGTAGACCATACGAGCATTTGGGAGCCACGTCATTCTGAGCTGACACTGGAACATAATTCCTTGGCTTGAAATGACAACCCCCCTCAAGATAGTCCGAGTGTTGCCAACTCTCACAACTAGCAAGTATCAGTTATCGAATGATGCCTCGATAAATCCAGTAACTGTCTAGTCAACCATAATGTCCAACCCTTGAACTCGTTTTTCGCTGCTCAGACTCATTCAAAACCCCGGGCACCTGAGTAACCCTTCCCACAAGACTCGCACTGTGGCTCTAAACCTTTCACAGGTGTCCGCTCTTTTGCTTCATTGGAACACTCTGAGAGACATTTAATCTCCCTTGTTGTTACATGAGAATTTTCATGTTTCACCGGAGGAGGAGAAAATTATGAAATCTCTAACTCTAATTACTATTTAATATAATTTAATTCTGGGAAGAATATTTGCCAACAAGCTTTAGGTTGTCAAATAATATTCCCCTCTTAATTATGGTGCCACTCCCATAAGTATTCTATGTTTATTTAATAAACTTAGCATGAAGAGGAATGAAATGATTGAAAATTCCCAATTGCACCTAGTCATGTTAAAAAGGAATTGAAAAGAAATTTTTCGATTAGCACAGTAAATATTTTGTGGCATAATGTCAATTGATCCAACCACGAGCAAAGTTTACACATTTTATTATCTAAGTTTCAAATATCCTTGGTCAAATATTGCACGTTAAATATTTGACATTTTTAAAGTAAGTTAACTTTTTCCCCCACAATAACAAACACTTTTCGGATTTTAAGGTTCAAAATTTATTCCTCTTATATTATTTATTTTTTGAAAATCGGTAATTTTGGTTGGAAACGATGAATGTATAATAATGTGCATTATTTGAGCACATTTAGGCATAACGTAATGTGCATTATTGGAGCCAACTCACATGAACCCCAAATCGAAACCTTTGGTTCCAACATGCACTCAACTTCGAATAATAACCGATAGATTTTTGTGGATTTTTTGTGTTGTTTATTTTTAAATATCCTCTTAATGTAGTCGTGAGATTTAGTGGATTTACCTCACTTGTGTTGGCGTGAGTTGATATGAGTTCATGAAAGAGACTCCATTGCAGTACTCGAGCAAACTAGTCTGACTTAAAAGATATGATTTATTATATTTTATTTACAAAATAAAATTTTGCTCGAATAGCGCACAATATTACATATCCATAGTTTTCTCATAATTATAGTAACAATTTTTTTCTTAATTTGAGGTTCAAAGGTTTCCAACATATCGATTTATCATACCACTTGCAAAGCTTACACATTTGGTAATAGAAATTTCAAATATTACTGCTCAAATATTGCACGTTATTATACATTAGGTTTTATTATTTAATTGCTTCACTAATAATTATTTTTATTTAAGATTTAAAATTATTTCCTTTTTTACTAAATATGTTTTAAAGAATAGTAAGCCAATAAGCAGGAGATTCACCGGATTCCTGTAGACCATACGAGCATTGGGAGCCACGTCATTCTGAGCTGACACTGGAACATAATTCCTTGGCTTGAAATGACAAACCCTCTCAAGATAACCCGAGTGTTGCCAACTCTCACAGCTAGCAAGTATCAGTTATCGAATGATGCCTCGATAAATCCAGTAACTGTCTGGCCAACCGTAATGTCCAATTCTTGAACTCCTTTTTTGCTGCTTAGACTCATTTAAAACCCTGGGCACCTGAGTAACCCTTCCCACAAGACTCGCGCTGTGGCTCTAATCCTTTCACAGGTGTCCTCTCTTTTGCTTCATTGGAACACTCTGAGAGACATTCAATCTCCCTTGTTGTTACATAAGAATTTTCAATTTTCACCGGAGGAGGAGAAAATTATGAAATCTCTAACTCTAATTACTATTTAATATAATTTAGTTCTGTGAAGAATATTTGCCAAGATCTTTAGATTGCCAAATAATATTCCCCTCTTAATTATGGTGCCACTCCCATAAGTATTCTATCTTTATTTAATAAAATTAGCATGAAGAGGAATGTAATGATTGCAAATTCCCAATTGCACCTAGTCATGTTAAAAAGGAATTGAAAAGAAAATTTTCGATTAGCGCAGTAAATATTTTGTGGCATAATGTCAATTGATCCAACCACGAGCAAAGTTTACACATTTTATTATCCAAGTTTCAAATATCCTTGCTCAAATATTGCACATTAAATATTTGACATTTGTTTAGTAAGTTAACTTTTTCTCCCACAATAACAAACACTTTTCGGATTTTAAGGTTCAAAATTTATTACTCTTTTATTATTTATTTTTTGAAAATCGGTAATTTTGGTTGGAAACGATGAATGTATAATAATGTGCATTATTTGAGCACATTTAGGCATAACGTAATGTGCATTATTGGAGCCAACTCACATGAACCCCAAATCGAAACCTTTGGTTCCAACATGCACTCAACTTCGAATAATAACCGATAGATTTTTGTGGATTTTTTGTGTTGTTTATTTTTAAATATCATCTTAATGTAGTCGTGAGATTTAGTGGATATACCTCACTTGTGTTGGTGCGAGTTGATATGAGTTCATGAGAGAGACTCCATTGCAGTACTCGAGCAAACTAGTCTGACTTAAAAGATATGATTTATTATATTTTATTTACAAAATAAATTTTGCTCGAATATCGCACAATATTACATATCCATAGTTTTCTCATAATTATAGTAACAATTTTTTCTTAATTTGGGGTTCAAAGGTTTCCATCATATCGATTTATCATACCACTTGCAAAGCTTACACATTTGGTAATAGAAATTTCAAATATTACTGCTTAAATATTGCACGTTATTATACATTAGGTTTTATTATTTAATTGCTTCACTAATAACTATTTTTATTTAAGATTTAAAATTATTTCCTTTTTTACTAAATATGTTTTAAAGAACAGTAAGCCAATAAGCAGGAGATTCACCGGATTCCTGTAGACCATACGAGCATTGGGAGCCACGTCATTCTGAGCTGACACTGGAACATAATTCCTTGGCTTGAAATGACAACCCCCCTCAAGATAGTCCGAGTGTTGCCAACTCTCACAACTAGCAAGTATCAGTTATCGAATGATGCCTCGATAAATCCAGTAACTGTCTAGCCAACCATAATGTCCAACCCTTGAACTCGTTTTTCGCTGCTCAGACTCATTCAAAACCCCGGGCACCTGAGTAACCCTTCCCACAAGACTCGTACTGTGGCTCTAAACCTTTCACAGGTGTCCGCTCTTTTGCTTCATTGGAACACTCTGAGAGACATTCAATCTCCCTTGTTGTTACATGAGAATTTTCATTTTTTACCGGAGGAGGGGAAAATTATGAAATCTCTAACTCTAATTACTATTTAATATAATTTAGTTCTGGGAAGAATATTTGCCAACAAGCTTTAGGTTGTCAAATAATATTCCCCTCTTAATTATGGTGCCACTCCCATAAGTATTCTATGTTTATTTAATAAACTTAGCATGAAGAGGAATGAAATGATTGAAAATTCCCAATTGCACCTAGTCATGTTAAAAAGGAATTGAAAAGAAATTTTCGATTAGCGCAGTAAATATTTTGTGGCATAATGTCAATTGATCCAACCACGAGCAAAGTTTACACATTTTATTATCCAAGTTTCAAATATCCTTGCTCAAATATTGCACGTTAAATATTTGACATTTGTTTAGTAAGTTAACTTTTTCTCCCACAATAACAAACACTTTTCGGATTTTAAGGTTCAAAATTTATTCCTCTTTTAATATTTATTTTTTGAAAAATTGGTAATTTTGGTTGGAAACGATGAATGTATAATAATGTGCATTATTTGAGCACATTTAGGCATAACGTAATGTGCATTATTGGAGCCAACTCACATGAACCCCAAATCGAAACCTTTGGTTCCAACATGCACTCAACTTCGAATAATAACCGATAGATTTTTGTGGATTTTTTGTGTTGTTTATTTTTAAATATCATCTTAATGTAGTCGTGAGATTTAGTGGATATACCTCACTTGTGTTGGCGCGAGTTGATATGAGTTCATGAGAGAGACTCCATTGCAGTACTCGAGCAAACTAGTCAGACTTAAAAGATATGATTTATTATATTTTATTTACAAAATAAATTTTGCTCGAATATCGCACAATATTACATATCCATAGTTTTCTCATAATTATAGTAACAATTTTTTCTTAATTTGAGGTTCAAAGGTTTCCATCATATCGATTTATCATACCACTTGCAAAGCTTACACATTTGGTAATAGAAATTTCAAATATTACTGCTCAAATACTGCACGTTATTATACATTAGGTTTTATTATTTAATTGCTTCACTAATAATTATTTTTATTTAAGATTTAAAATTATTTCCTTTTTTACTAAATATGTTTTAAAGAATAGTAAGCCAATAAGCAGGAGATTCACCGGATTCCTTTAGACCATACGAGCATTGGGAGCCACGTCATTCTGAGCTGAAACTGGAACATAATTCCTTGGCTTGAAATGACAACCCCCCTCAAGATAGCCCGAGTGTTGCCAACCCTCACAGCTAGCAAGTATCAGTTATCGAATGATGCCTCGATAAATCCAGTAACTGTCTGGCCAACCGTAATGTCCAATTCTTGAACTCCTTTTTTGCTGCTCAGACTCATTTCAAACCCCGGGCACCTGAGTAACCCTTCCCATAAGACTCGTGCTGTGGCTCTAATCCTTTCACAGGTGTCCTCTCTTTTGCTTCATTGGAACACTCTGAGAGACATTCAATCTCCCTTGTTGTTACATAAGAATTTTTATTTTTCACCGGAGGAGGAGAAAATTATGAAATCTCTAACTCTAATTACTATTTAATATAATTTAGTTCTGGGAAGAATATTTGCCAACAAGCTTTAGGTTGTCAAATAATATTCCCCTCTTAATTATGGTGCCACTCCCATAAGTATTCTATGTTTATTTAATAAACTTAGCATGAAGAGGAATGAAATGATTGAAAATTCCCAATTGCACCTAGTCATGTTAAAAAGGAATTGAAAAGAAAATTTTCGATTAGCGCAGTAAATATTTTGTGGCATAATGTCAATTGATCCAACCACGAGCAAAGTTTACACATTTTATTATCCAAGTTTCAAATATCCTTGCTCAAATATTGCACGTTAAATATTTGACATTTGTTTAGTAAGTTAACTTTTTCTCCCACAATAACAAACACTTTTCGGATTTTAAGGTTCAAAATTTATTCCTCTTTTAATATTTATTTTTTGAAAAATTGGTAATTTTGGTTGGAAACGATGAATGTATAATAATGTGCATTATTTGAGCACATTTAGGCATAACGTAATGTGCATTATTGGAGCCAACTCACATGAACCCCAAATCGAAACCTTTGGTTCCAACATGCACTCAACTTCGAATAATAACCGATAGATTTTTGTGGATTTTTTGTGTTGTTTATTTTTAAATACCATCTTAATGTATTCGTGAGATTTAGTGGATTTACCTCACTTGTGTTGGCACAAGTTGATATGAGTTCATGAGAGAGACTCCATTGCAGTACTCGAGCAAACTAGTCTGACTTAAAAGATATGATTTATTATATTTTATTTACAAAATAAAATTTTGCTCGAATATCGCACAATATTATATATCCATAGTATTCTCATAATTATAGTAACAATGTTTTCTTAATTTGAGGTTCAAAGGTTTCCATCATATCGATTTATCATACCACTTGCAAAGCTTACACATTTGGTAATAGAAATTTCAATTATTACTGCTCAAATATTGCACATTATAATACATTAGTTTTTATTATTTAATTGCTTCACTAATAATTATTTTTATTTAAGATTTAAAATTATTTCCTTTTTTACTAAATATGTTTTAAAGAATAGTAAGCCAATAAGCAGGAGATTCACCGGATTCCTGTAGATCATACGAGCATTGGGAGCCACGTCATTCTGAGCTGAAACTGGAACATAATTCCTTGGCTTGAAATGACAACCCCCCTCAAGATAGTCCGAGTGTTGCCAACTCTCACAACTAGAAAGTATCAGTTATCGAATGATGCCTCGATAAATCTAGTAACTGTCTAGCCAACCATAATGTCCAACCCTTGAACTCGTTTTTCGCTGCTCAGACTCATTCAAAACCCCGGGCACCTGAGTAACCCTTCCCACAAGACTCGCACTGTGGCTCTAAACCTTTCACAGGTGTCCGCTCTTTTGCTTCATTGGAACACTCTGAGAGACATTCAATCTCCCTTGTTGTTACATGAGAATTTTCATTTTTCGCCGGAGGAGGGGAAAATTATGAAATCTCTAACTCTAATTACTATTTAATATAATTTAGTTCTGGGAAGAATATTTGCCAACAAGCTTTAGGTTGTCAAATAATATTCCCCTCTTAATTATGGTGCCACTCCCATAAGTATTCTATGTTTATTTAATAAACTTAGCATGAAGAGGAATGAAATGATTGAAAATTCCCAATTGCACCTAGTCATGTTAAAAAGGAATTGAAAAGAAATTTTCGATTAGCGCAGTAAATATTTTGTGGCATAATGTCAATTGATCCAACCACGAGCAAAGTTTACACATTTTATTATCCAAGTTTCAAATATCCTTGCTCAAATATTGCACGTTAAATATTTGACATTTGTTTAGTAAGTTAACTTTTTCTCCCACAATAACAAACACTTTTCGGATTTTAAGGTTCAAAATTTATTCCTCTTTTAATATTTATTTTTTGAAAAATTGGTAATTTTGGTTGGAAACGATGAATGTATAATAATGTGCATTATTTGAGCACATTTAGGCATAACGTAATGTGCATTATTGGAGCCAACTCACATGAACCCCAAATCGAAACCTTTGGTTCCAACATGCACTCAACTTCGAATAATAACCGATAGATTTTTGTGGATTTTTTGTGTTGTTTATTTTTAAATACCATCTTAATGTATTCGTGAGATTTAGTGGATTTACCTCACTTGTGTTGGCGCGGGTTGATATGAGTTCATGAGAGAGACTCCATTGCAGTACTCGAGCAAACTAGTCTGACTTAAAAGATATGATTTATTATATTTTATTTACAAAATAAAATTTTGCTCGAATATAGCACAATATTACATATCCATAGTTTTCTCATAATTATAGTAACAATTTTTTCTTAATTTGGGGTTCAAAGGTTTCCATCATATCGATTTATCATACCACTTGCAAAGCTTACACATTTGGTAATAGAAATTTCAAATATTACTGCTCAAATATTGCACGTTATTATACATTAGGTTTTATTATTTAATTGCTTCACTAATAATTATTTTTATTTAAGATTTAAAATTATTTCCTTTTTTACTAAATATGTTTTAAAGAATAGTAAGCCAATAAGCAGGAGATTCACCGGATTCCTGTAGACCATACGAGCATTGGGAGCCACGTCATTCTGAGCTGACACTGGAACATAATTCTTTGGCTTGAAATGACAACCCCCCTCAAGATAGTCCGAGTGTTGCCAACTCTCACAACTAGCAAGTATCAGTTATCGAATGATGCCTCGATAAATCCAGTAACTGTCTAGCCAACCATAATGTCCAACCCTTGAACTCGTTTTTCGCTGCTCAGACTCATTCAAAACCCCGGGCACCTGAGTAACCCTTCCCACAAGACTCGTACTGTGGCTCTAAACCTTTCACAGGTGTCCGCTCTTTTGCTTCATTGGAACACTCTGAGAGACATTCAATCTCCCTTGTTGTTACATGAGAATTTTCATTTTTCGCCGGAGGAGGGGAAAATTATGAAATCTCTAACTCTAATTACTATTTAATATAATTTAGTTCTGGGTTTAGGTTGTCAAATAATATTCCCCTCTTAATTATGGTGCCACTCCCATAAGTATTCTATGTTTATTTAATAAACTTAGCATGAAGAGGAATGAAATGATTGAAAATTCCCAATTGCACCTAGTCATGTTAAAAAGGAATTGAAAAGAAATTTTCGATTAGCGCAGTAAATATTTTGTGGCATAATGTCAATTGATCCAACCACGAGCAAAGTTTACACATTTTATTATCCAAGTTTCAAATATCCTTGCTCAAATATTGCACGTTAAATATTTGACATTTGTTTAGTAAGTTAACTTTTTCTCCCACAATAACAAACACTTTTCGGATTTTAAGGTTCAAAATTTATTCCTCTTTTAATATTTATTTTTTGAAAAATTGGTAATTTTGGTTGGAAACGATGAATGTATAATAATGTGCATTATTTGAGCACATTTAGGCATAACGTAATGTGCATTATTGGAGCCAACTCACATGAGCCCCAAATCGAAACCTTTGGTTCCAACATGCACTCAACTTCGAATAATAACCGATAGATTTTTGTGGATTTTTTGTGTTGTTTATTTTTAAATACCATCTTAATGTATTCGTGAGATTTAGTGGATTTACCTCACTTGTGTTGGAACGAGTTGATATGAGTTCATGAGAGAGACTCCATTGCAGTACTCGAGCAAACTAGTCTGACTTAAAAGATATGATTTATTATATTTTATTTACAAAATAAAATTTTGCTCGAATATCGCACAATATTATATATCCATAGTATTCTCATAATTATAGTAACAATGTTTTCTTAATTTGAGGTTCAAAGGTTTCCATCATATCGATTTATCATACCACTTGCAAAGCTTACACATTTGGTAATAGAAATTTCAATTATTACTGCTCAAATATTGCACATTATAATACATTAGTTTTTATTATTTAATTGCTTCACTAATAATTATTTTTATTTAAGATTTAAAATTATTTCCTTTTTTACTAAATATGTTTTAAAGAATAGTAAGCCAATAAGCAGGAGATTCACCGGATTCCTGTAGATCATACGAGCATTGGGAGCCACGTCATTCTGAGCTGAAACTGGAACATAATTCCTTGGCTTGAAATGACAACCCCCCTCAAGATAGTCCGAGTGTTGCCAACTCTCACAACTAGAAAGTATCAGTTATCGAATGATGCCTCGATAAATCCAGTAACAGTCTAGCCAACCATAATGTCCAACCCTTGAACTCGTTTTTCGCTGCTCAGACTCATTCAAAACCCCGGGCACCTGAGTAACCCTTCCCACAAGACTCGCACTGTGGCTCTAAACCTTTCACAGGTGTCCGCTCTTTTGCTTCATTGGAACACTCTGAGAGACATTCAATCTCCCTTGTTGTTACATGAGAATTTTCATTTTTCACCGGAGGAGGAGAAAATTATGAAATCTCTAATTCTAATTACTATTTAATATAATTTAGTTCTGGGAAGAATATTTGCCAACAAGCTTTAGGTTGCCAAATAATATTCCCCTCTTAATTATGGTGCCACTCCCATAAGTATTCTATGTTTATTTAATAAACTTAGCATGAAGAGGAATGTAATGATTGAAAATTCCCAATTGCACCTAGTCATGTTAAAAAGGAATTGAAAAGAAATTTTTCGATTAGCGCAGTAAATATTTTGTGGCATAATGTCAATTGATCCAACCACGAGCAAAGTTTACACATTTTATTATCTAAGTTTCAAATATCCTTGGTCAAATATTGCACGTTAAATATTTGACATTTTTTAAGTAAGTTAACTTTTTCTCCCACAATAACAAACACTATTCGGATTTAAAGGTTCAAAATTTATTCCTCTTTTATTATTTATTTTTTGAAAATCGGTAATTTTGGTTGGAAACGATGAATGTATAATAATGTGCATTATTTGAGCACATTTAGGCATAACGTAATGTACATTATTGGAGCCAACTCACATGAACCCCAAATCGAAACCTTTGGTTCCAACATGCACTCAACTTCGAATAATAACCGATAGATTTTTGTGGATTTTTTGTGTTGTTTATTTTTAAATATCATCTTAATGTAGTCGTGAGATTTAGTGGATTTACCTCACTTGTGTTGGCGCGGGTTGATATGAGTTCATGAGAGAGACTCCATTGCAGTACTCGAGCAAACTAGTCTGACTTAAAAGATATGATTTATTATATTTTATTTACAAAATAAAATTTTGCTCGAATATAGCACAATATTACATATCCATAGTTTTCTCATAATTATAGTAACAATTTTTTCTTAATTTGGGGTTCAAAGGTTTCCATCATATCGATTTATCATACCACTTGCAAAGCTTACACATTTGGTAATAGAAATTTCAAATATTACTGCTCAAATATTGCACGTTATTATACATTAGGTTTTATTATTTAATTGCTTCACTAATAATTATTTTTATTTAAGATTTAAAATTATTTCCTTTTTTACTAAATATGTTTTAAAGAATAGTAAGCCAATAAGCAGGAGATTCACCGGATTCCTGTAGACCATACGAGCATTGGGAGCCACGTCATTCTGAGCTGACACTGGAACATAATTCCTTGGCTTGAAATGACAACCCCCCTCAAGATAGTCCGAGTGTTGCCAACTCTCACAACTAGCAAGTATCAGTTATCGAATGATGCCTCGATAAATCCAGTAACTGTCTAGCCAACCATAATGTCCAACCCTTGAACTCGTTTTTCGCTGCTCAGACTCATTCAAAACCCCGGGCACCTGAGTAACCCTTCCCACAAGACTCGTACTGTGGCTCTAAACCTTTCACAGGTGTCCGCTCTTTTGCTTCATTGGAACACTCTGAGAGACATTCAATCTCCCTTGTTGTTACATGAGAATTTTCATTTTTCGCCGGAGGAGGGGAAAATTATGAAATCTCTAACTCTAATTACTATTTAATATAATTTAGTTCTGGGTTTAGGTTGTCAAATAATATTCCCCTCTTAATTATGGTGCCACTCCCATAAGTATTCTATGTTTATTTAATAAACTTAGCATGAAGAGGAATGAAATGATTGAAAATTCCCAATTGCACCTAGTCATGTTAAAAAGGAATTGAAAAGAAATTTTCGATTAGCGCAGTAAATATTTTGTGGCATAATGTCAATTGATCCAACCACGAGCAAAGTTTACACATTTTATTATCCAAGTTTCAAATATCCTTGCTCAAATATTGCACGTTAAATATTTGACATTTGTTTAGTAAGTTAACTTTTTCTCCCACAATAACAAACACTTTTCGGATTTTAAGGTTCAAAATTTATTCCTCTTTTAATATTTATTTTTTGAAAAATTGGTAATTTTGGTTGGAAACGATGAATGTATAATAATGTGCATTATTTGAGCACATTTAGGCATAACGTAATGTGCATTATTGGAGCCAACTCACATGAGCCCCAAATCGAAACCTTTGGTTCCAACATGCACTCAACTTCGAATAATAACCGATAGATTTTTGTGGATTTTTTGTGTTGTTTATTTTTAAATACCATCTTAATGTATTCGTGAGATTTAGTGGATTTACCTCACTTGTGTTGGAACGAGTTGATATGAGTTCATGAGAGAGACTCCATTGCAGTACTCGAGCAAACTAGTCTGACTTAAAAGATATGATTTATTATATTTTATTTACAAAATAAAATTTTGCTCGAATATCGCACAATATTATATATCCATAGTATTCTCATAATTATAGTAACAATGTTTTCTTAATTTGAGGTTCAAAGGTTTCCATCATATCGATTTATCATACCACTTGCAAAGCTTACACATTTGGTAATAGAAATTTCAATTATTACTGCTCAAATATTGCACATTATAATACATTAGTTTTTATTATTTAATTGCTTCACTAATAATTATTTTTATTTAAGATTTAAAATTATTTCCTTTTTTACTAAATATGTTTTAAAGAATAGTAAGCCAATAAGCAGGAGATTCACCGGATTCCTGTAGATCATACGAGCATTGGGAGCCACGTCATTCTGAGCTGAAACTGGAACATAATTCCTTGGCTTGAAATGACAACCCCCCTCAAGATAGTCCGAGTGTTGCCAACTCTCACAACTAGAAAGTATCAGTTATCGAATGATGCCTCGATAAATCCAGTAACAGTCTAGCCAACCATAATGTCCAACCCTTGAACTCGTTTTTCGCTGCTCAGACTCATTCAAAACCCCGGGCACCTGAGTAACCCTTCCCACAAGACTCGCACTGTGGCTCTAAACCTTTCACAGGTGTCCGCTCTTTTGCTTCATTGGAACACTCTGAGAGACATTCAATCTCCCTTGTTGTTACATGAGAATTTTCATTTTTCACCGGAGGAGGAGAAAATTATGAAATCTCTAATTCTAATTACTATTTAATATAATTTAGTTCTGGGAAGAATATTTGCCAACAAGCTTTAGGTTGCCAAATAATATTCCCCTCTTAATTATGGTGCCACTCCCATAAGTATTCTATGTTTATTTAATAAACTTAGCATGAAGAGGAATGTAATGATTGAAAATTCCCAATTGCACCTAGTCATGTTAAAAAGGAATTGAAAAGAAATTTTTCGATTAGCGCAGTAAATATTTTGTGGCATAATGTCAATTGATCCAACCACGAGCAAAGTTTACACATTTTATTATCTAAGTTTCAAATATCCTTGCTCAAATATTGCACGTTAAATATTTGACATTTTTTAAGTAAGTTAACTTTTTCTCCCACAATAACAAACACTATTCGGATTTTAAGGTTCAAAATTTATTCCTCTTTTATTATTTATTTTTTGAAAATCGGTAATTTTGGTTGGAAACGATGAATGTATAATAATGTGCATTATTTGAGCACATTTAGGCATAACGTAATGTACATTATTGGAGCCAACTCACATGAACCCCAAATCGAAACCTTTGGTTCCAACATGCACTCAACTTCGAATAATAACCGATAGATTTTTGTGGATTTTTTGTGTTGTTTATTTTTAAATATCATCTTAATGTAGTCGTGAGATTTAGTGGATTTACCTCACTTGTGTTGGCGCGGGTTGATATGAGTTCATGAGAGAGACTCCATTGCAGTACTCGAGCAAACTAGTCTGACTTAAAAGATATGATTTATTATATTTTATTTACAAAATAAAATTTTGCTCGAATATAGCACAATATTACATATCCATAGTTTTCTCATAATTATAGTAACAATTTTTTCTTAATTTGGGGTTCAAAGGTTTCCATCATATCGATTTATCATACCACTTGCAAAGCTTACACATTTGGTAATAGAAATTTCAAATATTACTGCTCAAATATTGCACGTTATTATACATTAGGTTTTATTATTTAATTGCTTCACTAATAATTATTTTTATTTAAGATTTAAAATTATTTCCTTTTTTACTAAATATGTTTTAAAGAATAGTAAGCCAATAAGCAGGAGATTCACCGGATTCCTGTAGACCATACGAGCATTGGGAGCCACGTCATTCTGAGCTGACACTGGAACATAATTCCTTGGCTTGAAATGACAACCCCCCTCAAGATAGTCCGAGTGTTGCCAACTCTCACAACTAGCAAGTATCAGTTATCGAATGATGCCTCGATAAATCCAGTAACTGTCTAGCCAACCATAATGTCCAACCCTTGAACTCGTTTTTCGCTGCTCAGACTCATTCAAAACCCCGGGCACCTAAGTAACCCTTCCCACAAGACTCGCACTGTGGCTCTAAACCTTTCACAGGTGTCCGCTCTTTTGCTTCATTGGAACACTCTGAGAGACATTCAATCTCCCTTGTTGTTACATGAGAATTTTCATTTTTCGCCGGAGGAGGAGAAAATTATGAAATCTCTAACTCTAATTACTATTTAATATAATTTAGTTCTGGGAAGAATATTTGCCAACAAGCTTTAGGTTGTCAAATAATATTCCCCTCTTAATTATGGTGCCACTCCCATAAGTATTCTATGTTTATTTAATAAACTTAGCATGAAGAGGAATGAAATGATTGAAAATTCCCAATTGCACCTAGTCATGTTAAAAAGGAATTGAAAAGAAATTTTTCGATTAGCGCAGTAAATATTTTGTGGCATAATGTCAATTGATCCAACCACGAGCAAAGTTTACACATTTTATTATCTAAGTTTCAAATATCCTTGGTCAAATATTGCACGTTAAATATTTGACATTTGTTTAGTAAGTTAACTTTTTCTCCCACAATAACAAACACTTTTCGGATTTTAAGGTTCAAAATTTATTCCTCTTATATTATTTATTTTTTGAAAATCGGTAATTTTGGTTGGAAACGATGAATGTATAATAATGTGCATTATTTGAGCACATTTAGGCATAACGTAATGTGCATTATTGGAGCCAACTCACATGAACCCCAAATCGAAACCTTTGGTTCCAACATGCACTCAACTTCGAATAATAACCGATAGATTTTTGTGGATTTTTTGTGTTGTTTATTTTTAAATATCATCATAATGTAGTCGTGAGATTTAGTGGATTTACCTCACTTGTGTTGGCGAGAGTTGATATGAGTTCATGAGAGAGACTCCATTGCAGTACTCGAGCAATCTAGTCTGACTTAAAAGATATGATTTATTATATTTTATTTACAAAATAAATTTTGCTCGAATATCGTACAATATCACATATCCATAGTTTTCTCATAATTATAGTAACAATTTTTTCTTAATTTGAGGTTCAAAGGTTTCCATCATATCGATTTATCATACCACTTGCAAAGCTTACACATTTGGTAATAGAAATTTCAAATATTACTGCTCAAATATTGCACGTTATTATACATTAGGTTTTATTATTTAATTGCTTCACTAATAATTATTTTTATTTAAGATTTAAAATTATTTCCTTTTTTACTAAATATGTTTTAAAGAATAGTAAGCCAATAAGCAGGAGATTCACCGGATTCCTGTAGACCATACGAGCATTGGGAGCCACGTCATTCTGAGCTGAAACTGGAACATAATTCCTTGGCTTGAAATGACAACCCCCCTCAAGATAGCCCGAGTGTTGCCAACCCTCACAGCTAGCAAGTATCAGTTATCGAATGATGCCTCGATAAATCCAGTAACTGTCTGGCCAAACGTAATGTCCAATTCTTGAACTCCTTTTTTGCTGCTCAGACTCATTTCAAACCCCGGGCACCTGAGTAACCCTACCCATAAGACTCGCGCTGTGGCTCTAATCGTTTCACAGGTGTCCTCTCTTTTGCTTCATTGGAACACTCTGAGAGACATTCAATCTCCCTTGTTGTTACATAAGAATTTTTATTTTTCACCGGAGGAGGAGAAAATTATGAAATCTCTAACTCTAATTACTATTTAATATAATTTAGTTCTGTGCAGAATATTTGCCAAGATGCTTTAGATTGCCAAATAATATACCCCTCTTAATTATGGTGCAACTCCCATAAGTATTCAATGTTTATTTAATAAAATTAGCATGAAGAGGAATGTAATGATTGAAAATTCCCAATTGCACCTAGTTATGTTAAAAAGGAATTGAAAAGAAAATTTTCAATTAGCGCAGTAAATATTTTGTGGCATAATGTCAATTGATCCAACCACGAGCAAAGTTTACACATTTTATTATCCAAGTTTCAAATATCCTTGCTCAAATATTGCACGTTAAATATTTGACATTTGTTTAGTAAGTTAACTTTTTCTCCCACAATAACAAACACTTTTCGGATTTTAAGGTTCAAAATTTATTCCTCTTTTAATATTTATTTTTTGAAAAATCGGTAATTTTGGTTGGAAACGATGAATGTATAATAATGTGCATTATTTGAGCACATTTAGGCATAACGTAATGTGCATTATTGGAGCCAACTCACATGAACCCCAAATCGAAACCTTTGGTTCCAACATGCACTCAACTTCGAATAATAACCGATAGATTTTTGTGGATTTTTTGTGTTGTTTATTTTTAAATATCATCTTAATGTAGTCGTGAGATTTAGTGGATTTACCTCACTTGTGTTGGCGCGAGTTGATATGAGTTCATGAGAGAGACTCCATTGCAGTACTCGAGCAAACTAGTCTGACTTAAAAGATATGATTTATTATATTTTATTTACAAAATAAAATTTTGCTCGAATAGCGCACAATATTACATATCCATAGTTTTCTCATAATTATAGTAACAATTTTTTCTTAATTTGAGGTTCAAAGGTTTCCAACATATCGATTTATCATACCACTTGAAAAGCTTACACATTTGGTAATAGAAATTTCAAATATTACTGCTCAAATATTGCACGTTATTATACATTAGGTTTTATTATTTAATTGCTTCACTAATAATTATTTTTATTTAAGATTTAAAATTATTTCCTTTTTTACTAAATATGTTTTAAAGAACAGTAAGCCAATAAGCAGGAGATTCACCGGATTCCTGTAGACCATACGAGCATTGGGAGCCACGTCATTCTGAGCTGACACTGGAACATAATTCCTTGGCTTGAAATGACAACCCCCCTCAAGATAGCCCGAGTGTTGCCAACTCTCAAAGCTAGCAAGTATCAGTTATCGAATAATGCCTCGATAAATCCAGTAACTGTCTGGCCAACCGTAATGTCCAATTCTTGAACTCCTTTTTTGCTGCTTAGACTCATTTAAAACCCCGGGCACCTGAGTAACCCTTCCCACAAGACTCGCGCTATGGCTCTAATCCTTTCACAGGTGTCCTCTCTTTTGCTTCATTGGAACACTCTGAGAGACATTCAATCTCCCTTGTTGTTTCATAAGAATTTTCATTTTTCACCGGAGGAGGAGAAAATTATGAAATCTCTAACTCTAATTACTATTTAATATAATTTAGTTCTGTGAAGAATATTTGCCAAGATCTTTAGATTGCCAAATAATATTCCCCTCTTAATTATGGTGCCACTCCCATAAGTATCCTATCTTTATTTAATAAAATTAGCATGAAGAGGAATGTAATGATTGCAAATTCCCAATTGCACCTAGTCATGTTAAAAAGGAATTGAAAAGAAAATTTTTGATTAGCGCAGTAAATATTTTGTGGCATAATGTCAATTGATCCAACCACGAGCAAAGTTTACACATTTTATTATCCAAGTTTCAAATATCCTTGCTCAAATATTGCACGTTAAATATTTGACATTTGTTAGTAAGTTAACTTTTTCTCCCACAATAACAAACACTTTTCGGATTTTAAGGTTCAAAATTTATTCCTCTTTTATTATTTATTTTTTGAAAATCGGTAATTTTGGTTGGAAACGATGAATGTATAATAATGTGCATTATTTGAGCACATTTAGGCATAACGTAATGTGCATTATTGGAGCCAACTCACATGAACCCCAAATCGAAACCTTTGGTTCCAACATGCACTCAACTTCGAATAATAACCGATAGATTTTTGTGGATTTTTTGTGTTGTTTATTTTTAAATATCATCTTAATGTAGTCGTGAGATTTAGTGGATTTACTTCACTTGTGTTGGCGCGAGTTGATATGAGTTCATGAGAGAGACTCCATTGCAGTACTCGAGCAAACTAGTCTGACTTAAAAGATATGATTTATTATATTTTATTTACAAAATAAATTTTGCTCGAATATCGCACAATATTACATATCCATAGTTTTCTCATAATTATAGTAACAATTTTTTCTTAATTTGAGGTTCAAAGGTTTCCATCATATTGATTTATCATACCACTTGCAAAGCTTACACATTTGGTAATAGAAATTTCAAATATTACTGCTCAAATACTGCACGTTATTATACATTAGGTTTTATTATTTAATTGCTTCACTAATAATTATTTTTATTTAAGATTTAAAATTATTTCCTTTTTTACTAAATATGTTTTAAAGAATAGTAAGCCAATAAGCAGGAGATTCACCTGATTCCTGTAGACCATACGAGCATTGGGAGCCACGTCATTCTGAGCTGACACTGGAACATAATTCCTTGGCTTGAACTGACAACCCCCCTCAAGATAGCCCGAGTGTTGCCAACTCTCAAAGCTAGCAAGTATCAGTTATCGAATAATGCCTCGATAAATCCAGTAACTGTCTGGCCAACCGTAATGTCCAATTCTTGAACTCCTTTTTTGCTGCTTAGACTCATTTAAAACCCCGGGCACCTGAGTAACCCTTCCCACAAGACTCGCGCTATGGCTCTAATCCTTTCACAGGTGTCCTCTCTTTTGCTTCATTGGAACACTCTGAGAGACATTCAATCTCCCTTGTTGTTTCATAAGAATTTTCATTTTTCACCGGAGGAGGAGAAAATTATGAAATCTCTAACTCTAATTACTATTTAATATAATTTAGTTCTGTGAAGAATATTTGCCAAGATCTTTAGATTGCCAAATAATATTCCCCTCTTAATTATGGTGCCACTCCCATAAGTATCCTATCTTTATTTAATAAAATTAGCATGAAGAGGAATGTAATGATTGCAAATTCCCAATTGCACCTAGTCATGTTAAAAAGGAATTGAAAAGAAAATTTTCGATTAGCGCAGTAAATATTTTGTGGCATAATGTCAATTGATCCAACCACGAGCAAAGTTTACACATTTTATTATCCAAGTTTCAAATATCCTTGCTCAAATATTGCACGTTAAATATTTGACATTTGTTAGTAAGTTAACTTTTTCTCCCACAATAACAAACACTTTTCGGATTTTAAGGTTCAAAATTTATTCCTCTTTTATTATTTATTTTTTGAAAATCGGTAATTTTGGTTGGAAACGATGAATGTATAATAATGTGCATTATTTGAGCACATTTAGGCATAACGTAATGTGCATTATTGGAGCCAACTCACATGAACCCCAAATCGAAACCTTTGGTTCCAACATGCACTCAACTTCGAATAATAACCGATAGATTTTTGTGGATTTTTTGTGTTGTTTATTTTTAAATATCATCTTAATGTAGTCGTGAGATTTAGTGGATTTACCTCACTTGTGTTGGCGCGAGTTGATATGAGTTCATGAGAGAGACTCCATTGCAGTACTCGAGCAAACTAGTCTGACTTAAAAGATATGATTTATTATATTTTATTTACAAAATAAAATTTTGCTCGAATAGCGCACAATATTACATATCCATAGTTTTCTCATAATTATAGTAACAATTTTTTCTTAATTTGAGGTTCAAAGGTTTCCAACATATCGATTTATCATACCACTTGAAAAGCTTACACATTTGGTAATAGAAATTTCAAATATTACTGCTCAAATATTGCACGTTATTATACATTAGGTTTTATTATTTAATTGCTTCACTAATAATTATTTTTATTTAAGATTTAAAATTATTTCCTTTTTTACTAAATATGTTTTAAAGAACAGTAAGCCAATAAGCAGGAGATTCACCGGATTCCTGTAGACCATACGAGCATTGGGAGCCACGTCATTCTGAGCTGACACTGGAACATAATTCCTTGGCTTGAAATGACAACCCCCCTCAAGATAGCCCGAGTGTTGCCAACTCTCAAAGCTAGCAAGTATCAGTTATCGAATAATGCCTCGATAAATCCAGTAACTGTCTGGCCAACCGTAATGTCCAATTCTTGAACTCCTTTTTTGCTGCTTAGACTCATTTAAAACCCCGGGCACCTGAGTAACCCTTCCCACAAGACTCGCGCTATGGCTCTAATCCTTTCACAGGTGTCCTCTCTTTTGCTTCATTGGAACACTCTGAGAGACATTCAATCTCCCTTGTTGTTTCATAAGAATTTTCATTTTTCACCGGAGGAGGAGAAAATTATGAAATCTCTAACTCTAATTACTATTTCATATAATTTAGTTCTGTGAAGAATATTTGCCAAGATCTTTAGATTGCCAAATAATATTCCCCTCTTAATTATGGTGCCACTCCCATAAGTATCCTATCTTTATTTAATAAAATTAGCATGAAGAGGAATGTAATGATTGCAAATTCCCAATTGCACCTAGTCATGTTAAAAAGGAATTGAAAAGAAAATTTTCGATTAGCGCAGTAAATATTTTGTGGCATAATGTCAATTGATCCAACCACGAGCAAAGTTTACACATTTTATTATCCAAGTTTCAAATATCCTTGCTCAAATATTGCACGTTAAATATTTGACATTTGTTAGTAAGTTAACTTTTTCTCCCACAATAACAAACACTTTTCGGATTTTAAGGTTCAAAATTTATTCCTCTTTTATTATTTATTTTTTGAAAATCGGTAATTTTGGTTGGAAACGATGAATGTATAATAATGTGCATTATTTGAGCACATTTAGGCATAACGTAATGTGCATTATTGGAGCCAACTCACATGAACCCCAAATCGAAACCTTTGGTTCCAACATGCACTCAACTTCGAATAATAACCGATAGATTTTTGTGGATTTTTTGTGTTGTTTATTTTTAAATATCATCTTAATGTAGTCGTGAGATTTAGTGGATTTACCTCACTTGTGTTGGCGCGAGTTGATATGAGTTCATGAGAGAGACTCCATTGCAGTACTCGAGCAAACTAGTCTGACTTAAAAGATATGATTTATTATATTTTATTTACAAAATAAATTTTGCTCGAATATCGCACAATATTACATATCCATAGTTTTCTCATAATTATATAAACAATTTTTTCTTAATTTGAGGTTCAAAGGTTTCCATCATATTGATTTATCATACCACTTGCAAAGCTTACACATTTGGTAATAGAAATTTCAAATATTACTGCTCAAATACTGCACGTTATTATACATTAGGTTTTATTATTTAATTGCTTCACTAATAATTATTTTTATTTAAGATTTAAAATTATTTCCTTTTTTACTAAATATGTTTTAAAGAATAGTAAGCCAATAAGCAGGAGATTCACCGGATTCCTGTAGACCATACGAGCATTGGGAGCCACGTCAATCTGAGCTGAAACTGGAACATAATTCCTTGGCTTGAAATGACAACCCCCCTCAAGATAGCCCGAGTGTTGCCAACTCTCAAAGCTAGCAAGTATCAGTTATCGAATAATGCCTCGATAAATCCAGTAACTGTCTGGCCAACCGTAATGTCCAATTCTTGAACTCCTTTTTTGCTGCTTAGACTCATTTAAAACCCCGGGCACCTGAGTAACCCTTCCCACAAGACTCGCGCTATGGCTCTAATCCTTTCACAGGTGTCCTCTCTTTTGCTTCATTGGAACACTCTGAGAGACATTCAATCTCCCTTGTTGTTTCATAAGAATTTTCATTTTTCACCGGAGGAGGAGAAAATTATGAAATCTCTAACTCTAATTACTATTTAATATAATTTAGTTCTGTGAAGAATATTTGCCAAGATCTTTAGATTGCCAAATAATATTCCCCTCTTAATTATGGTGCCACTCCCATAAGTATCCTATCTTTATTTAATAAAATTAGCATGAAGAGGAATGTAATGATTGCAAATTCCCAATTGCACCTAGTCATGTTAAAAAGGAATTGAAAAGAAAATTTTCGATTAGCGCAGTAAATATTTTGTGGCATAATGTCAATTGATCCAACCACGAGCAAAGTTTACACATTTTATTATCCAAGTTTCAAATATCCTTGCTCAAATATTGCACGTTAAATATTTGACATTTGTTAGTAAGTTAACTTTTTCTCCCACAATAACAAACACTTTTCGGATTTTAAGGTTCAAAATTTATTCCTCTTTTATTATTTATTTTTTGAAAATCGGTAATTTTGGTTGGAAACGATGAATGTATAATAATGTGCATTATTTGAGCACATTTAGGCATAACGTAATGTGCATTATTGGAGCCAACTCACATGAACCCCAAATCGAAACCTTTGGTTCCAACATGCACTCAACTTCGAATAATAACCGATAGATTTTTGTGGATTTTTTGTGTTGTTTATTTTTAAATATCATCTTAATGTATTCGTGAGATTTTGTGGATTTACCTCACTTGTGTTGGCACGAGTTGATATGAGTTCATGAGATAGACTCCATTGCAGTACTCGAGGAAACTAGTCTGACTTAAAAGATATGATTTATTATATTTTATTTACAAAATAAAATTTTGCTCGAATAGCGCACAATATTACATATCCATAGTTTTCTCATAATTATAGTAATAATTTTTTCTTAATTTGAGGTTCAAAGGTTTCCATCATATCGATTTATCATACCACTTGCAAAGCTTACACATTTGGTAATAGAAATTTCAATTATTACTGCTCAAATATTGCACATTATAATAAATTAGTTTTTATTATTTAATTGCTTCACTAATAATTATTTTTATTTAAGATTTAAAATTATTTCCTTTTTTACTAAATATGTTTTAAAGAATAGTAAGCCAATAAGCAGGAGATTCACCGGATTCCTGTAGATCATACGAGCATTGGGAGCCACGTCATTCTGAGCTAAAACTGGAACATAATTCCTTGGCTTGAAATGACAACCCCCCTCAAGATAGTCCGAGTGTTGCCAACTCTCACAACTAGCAAGTATCAGTTATCGAATGATTCCTCGATAAATCCAGTAACTGTCTAGCCAACCATAATGTCCAACCCTTGAACTCGTTTTTCGCTGCTCAGACTCATTCAAAATCCCGGGCACCTGAGTAACCCTTCCCACGAGACTCGCACTGTGGCTCTAAACCTTTCACAGGTGTCCGCTCTTTTGCTTCATTGGAACACTCTGAGAGACATTCAATCTCCCTTGTTGTTACATGAGAATTTTCATTTTTCACCGGAGGAGGAGAAAATTATGAAATCTTTAACTCTAATTACTATTTAATATAATTTAGTTCTGTGAAGAATATTTGCCAACATACTTAAGATTGCCAAATAATATTCCCCTCTTAATTATGGTGCCACTCCTATAAGTATTCTATGTTTATTTAATAAACTTAGCATGAAGAGGAATGTAATGATTGAAAATTCCCAATTGCACCTAGTCATGTTAAAAAGGAATTGAAAAGAAAATTTTCGATTAGCGCAGTAAATATTTTGTGGCATAATGTCAATTGATCCAACCACGAGCAAAGTTTACACATTTTATTATCTAAGTTTCAAATATCCTTGCTCAAATATTGCACGTTAAATATTTGACATTTTTTAAGTAAGTTAACTTTTTCTCCCAAAATAACAAACACTTTTCGGATTTTAAGGTTCAAAATTTATTCCTCTTTTATTATTTATGTTTTGAAAATCGGCAATTTTGGTTGGAAACAATGAATGTATAATAATGTGCATTATTTGAGCACATTTAGGCATAACGTAATGTGCATTATTGGAGCCAACTCACATGAACCCCAAATCGAAACCTTTGGTTCCAACATGCACTCAACTTCGAATAATAACCGATAGATTTTTGTGGATTTTTTGTGTTGTTTATTTTTAAATATCATCTTAATGTAGTCGTGAGATTTAGTGGATTTACCTCACTTGTGTTGGCGCGAGTTGATATGAGTTCATGAGAGAGACTCCAATGCAGTACTCGAGCAAACTAGTCTGACTTAAAAGATATGATTTATTATATTTTATTTACAAAATAAAATTTTGCTCGAATATAGCACAATATTACATATCCATAGTTTTCTCATAATTATAGTAACAATTTTTTCTTAATTTGGGGTTCAAAGGTTTCCATCATATCGATTTATCATACCACTTGCAAAGCTTACACATTTGGTAATAGAAATTTCAAATATTACTGCTCAAATATTGCACGTTATTATACATTAGGTTTTATTATTTAATTGCTTCACTAATAATTATTTTTATTTAATATTTAAAATTATTTCCTTTTTTACTAAATATGTTTTAAAGAATAGTAAGCCAATAAGCAGGAGATTCACCGGATTCCTGTAGACCACACGAGCATTGGGAGCCACGTCATTTTGAGCTGAAACTGGAACATAATTCCTTGGCTTGAAATGGCAACCCCCCTCAAGATAGCCCGAGTGTTGCCAACTCTCACAGCTAGCAAGTATCAGTTATCGAATGATGCCTCGATAAATCCAGTAACTGTCTGGCCAACCGTAATGTCCAATTCTTGAACTCCTTTTTTGCTGCTCAGACTCATTTAAAACCCCGGGCACCTGAGTAACCCTTCCTACAAGACTCGCGCTGTGGCTCTAATCCTTTCATGGGTGTCCTCCCTTTTGCTTCATTGGAACACTCTGAGAGACATTCAATCTCCCTTGTTGTTACATGAGAATTTTCATTTTTCTCTGGAGGAGGAGAAAATTATGAAATCTCTAACTCTAATAACTATTTAATATAATTTAGTTCTGTGAAGAATATTTGCCAACATACTTTAGATTGACAAATAATATTCCCCTCTTAATTATGGTGCCACTCCTCTAAGTATTCTATGTTTATTTAATAAACTTAGCATGAAGAGGAATGTAATGATTGAAAATTCCCAATTGCACCTAGTCATGTTAAAAAGGAATTGAAAAGAAAATTTTCGATTAGCGCAGTAAATATTTTGTGGCATAATGTCAATTGATCCAACCACGAGCAAAGTTTACACATTTTATTATCTAAGTTTCAAATATCCTTGCTCAAATATTGCACGTTAAATATTTGACATTTTTTAAGTAAGTTAACTTTTTCTCCCACAATAACAAACACTTTTCGGATTTTAAGGTTCAAAATTTATTCCTCTTTTATTATTTATTTTTTGAAAATCGGCAATTTTGGTTGGAAACGATGAATGTATAATAATGTGCATTATTTGAGCACATTTAGGCATAACGTAATGTGCATTATTGGAGCCAACTCACATGAACCCCAAATCGAAACCTTTGGTTCCAACATGCACTCAACTTCGAATAATAACCGATAGATTTTTGTGGATTTTTTGTGTTGTTTATTTTTAAATATCATCTTAATGTAGTCGTGAGATTTAGTGGATTTACCTCACTTGTGTTGGCGCGAGTTGATATGAGTTCATGAGAAAGACTCCAATGCAGTACTCGAGCAAACTAGTCTGACTTAAAAGATATGATTTATTATATTTTATTTACAAAATAAAATTTTGCTCGAATATAGCAGAATATTACATATCCATAGTTTTCTCATAATTATAGTAACAATTTTTTCTTAATTTGGGGTTCAAAGGTTTCCATCATATCGATTTATCATACCACTTGCAAAGCTTACACATTTGGTAATAGAAATTTCAAATATTACTGCTCAAATACTGCACGTTATTATACATTAGGTTTTATTATTTAATTGCTTCACTAATAATTATTTTTATTTAATATTTAAAATTATTTCCTTTTTTATTAAATATGTTTTAAAGAATAGTAAGCCAATAAGCAGGAGATTCACCGGATTCCTGTAGACCACACGAGCATTGGGAGCCACGTCATTCTGAGCTGAAACTGGAACATAATTCCTTGGCTTGAAAAGGCAATCCCCTCAAGTTAGCCCGAGTGTTGCCAACTCTCACAGCTAGCAAGTATCAGTTATCGAATGATGCCTCGATAAATCCAGTAACTGTCTGGCCAACCGTAATGTCCAATTCTTGAACTCCTTTTTTGCTGCTCAGACTCATTTAAAACCCCGGGCACCTGAGTAACCCTTCCTACAAGACTCGCGCTGTGGCTCTAATCCTTTCATGGGTGTCCTCCCTTTTGCTTCATTGGAACACTCTGAGAGACATTCAATCTCCCTTGTTGTTACATGAGAATTTTCATTTTTCTCTGGAGGAGGAGAAAATTATGAAATCTCTAACTCTAATAACTATTTAATATAATTTAGTTCTGTGAAGAATATTTGCCAACATACTTTAGATTGCCAAATAATATTCCCCTCTTAATTATGGTGCCACTCCTCTAAGTATTCTATGTTTATTTAATAAACTTAGCATGAAGAGGAATGTAATGATTGAAAATTCCCAATTGCACCTAGTCATGTTAAAAAGGAATTGAAAAGAAATTTTTCGATTAGCGCAGTAAATATTTTGTGGCATAATGTCAATTGATCCAACCACGAGCAAATTTTACACATTTTATTATCTAAGTTTCAAATATCCTTGCTCAAATATTGCACGTTAAATATTTGACATTTTTTAAGTAAGTTAACTTTTTCTCCCACAATAACAAACACTTTTCGGATTTTAAGGTTCAAAATTTATTCCTCTTTTATTATTTATTTTTTGAAAATCGGCAATTTTGGTTGGAAACGATGAATGTATAATAATGTGCATTATTTGAGCACATTTAGGCATAACGTAATGTGCATTATTGGAGCCAACTAACATGAACCCCAAATCGAAACCTTTGGTTCCAACATGCACTCAACTTCGAATAATAACCGATAGATTTTTGTGGATTTTTTGTGTTGTTTATTTTTAAATATCATCTTAATGTAGTCGTGAGATTTAGTGGATTTACCTCACTTGTGTTGGCGCGAGTTCATGAGAGAGACTACATTGTAGTACTCGAGCAAACTAGTCTGACTTAAAAGATATGATTTATTATATTTTATTTACAAAATAAAATTTTGCTCGAATAGCGCACAATATTACATATCCATAGTTTTCTCATAATTATAGTAACAATTTTTTCTTAATTTGAGGTTCAAAGGTTTCCAACATATCGATTTATCATACCACTTGCAAAGCTTACACATTTGGTAATAGAAATTTCAAATATTACTGCTCAAATATTGCACGTTATTATACATTAGGTTTTATTATTTAATTGCTTCACTAATAATTATTTTTATTTAAGATTTAAAATTATTTCCTTTTTTACTAAATATGTTTTAAAGAACAGTAAGCCAATATGCAGGAGATTCACCGGATTCCTGTAGACCACACGAGCATTGGGAGCCACATCATTCTGAGCTGAAACTGGAACATAATTCCTTGGCTTGAAATGGCAACCCCCCTCAAGATAGCCCGAGTGTTGCCAACTCTCACAGCTAGCAAGTATCAGTTATCGAATGATGCCTCGATAAATCCAGTAACTGTCTGGCCAACCGTAATGTCCAATTCTTGAACTCCTTTTTTGCTGCTCAGACTCATTTAAAACCCCGGGCACCTGAGCAACCCTTCCTACAAGACTCGCGCTGTGGCTCTAATCCTTTCGTGGGTGTCCTCCCTTTTGCTTCATTGGAACACTCTGAGAGACATTCAATCTCCCTTGTTGGTACATGAGAATTTTCATTTTTCTCCGGAGGAGGAGAAAATTATGAAATCTCTAACTCTAATAACTATTTAATATAATTTAGTTCTGTGAAGAATATTTGCCAACATACTTTAGATTGCCAAATAATATTCCCCTCTTAATTATGGTGCCACTCCTCTAAGTATTCTATGTTTATTTAATAAACTTAGCATGAAGAGGAATGTAATGATTGAAAATTCCCAATTGCACCTAGTCATGTTAAAAAGGAATTGAAAAGAAAATTTTCGATTAGCACAGTAAATATTTTGTGGCATAATGTCAATTGATCCAACCACGAGCAAAGTTTACACATTTTATTATCTAAGTTTCAAATATCCTTGCTCAAATATTGCACGTTAAATATTTGACATTTTTTAAGTAAGTTAACTTTTTCTCCCACAATAACAAACACTTTTCGGATTTTAAGGTTCAAAATTTATTCCTCTTTTATTATTTATTTTTTGAAAATCGGCAATTTTGGTTGGAAACGATGAATGTATAATAATGTGCATTATTTGAGCACATTTAGGCATAACGTAATGTGCATTATTGGAGCCAACTCACATGAACCCCAAATCGAAACCTTTGGTTCCAACATGCACTCAACTTCGAATAATAACCGATAGATTTTTGTGGATTTTTTGTGTTGTTTATTTTTAAATATCATCTTAATGTAGTCGTGAGATTTAGTGGATTTACCTCACTTGTGTTGGCGCGAGTTCATGAGAGAGACTACATTGTAGTACTCGAGCAAACTAGTCTGACTTAAAAGATATGATTTATTATATTTTATTTACAAAATAAAATTTTGCTCGAATAGCGCACAATATTACATATCCATAGTTTTCTCATAATTATAGTAACAATTTTTTCTTAATTTGAGGTTCAAAGGTTTCCAACATATCGATTTATCATACCACTTGCAAAGCTTACACATTTGGTAATAGAAATTTCAAATATTACTGCTCAAATATTGCACGTTATTATACATTAGGTTTTATTATTTAATTGCTTCACTAATAATTATTTTTATTTAAGATTTAAAATTATTTCCTTTTTTACTAAATATGTTTTAAAGAATAGTAAGCCAATAAGCAGGAGATTCACCGGATTCCTGTAGACCACACGAGCATTGGGAGCCACGTCATTCTGAGCTGAAACTGGAACATAATTCCTTGGCTTGAAATGGCAACCCCCCTCAAGATAGCCCGAGTGTTGCCAACTCTCACAGCTAGCAAGTATCAGTTATCGAATGATGCCTCGATAAATCCAGTAACTGTCTGGCCAACCGTAATGTCCAATTCTTGAACTCCTTTTTTGCTGCTCAGACTCATTTAAAACCCCGGGCACCTGAGCAACCCTTCCTACAAGACTCGCGCTGTGGCTCTAATCCTTTCGTGGGTGTCCTCCCTTTTGCTTCATTGGAACACTCTGAGAGACATTCAATCTCCCTTGTTGGTACATGAGAATTTTCATTTTTCTCCGGAGGAGGAGAAAATTATGAAATCTCTAACTCTAATAACTATTTAATATAATTTAGTTCTGTGAAGAATATTTGCCAACATACTTTAGATTGCCAAATAATATTCCCCTCTTAATTATGGTGCCACTCCTCTAAGTATTCTATGTTTATTTAATAAACTTAGCATGAAGAGGAATGTAATGATTGAAAATTCCCAATTGCACCTAGTCATGTTAAAAAGGAATTGAAAAGAAAATTTTCGATTAGCGCAGTAAATATTTTGTGGCATAATGTCAATTGATCCAACCACGAGCAAAGTTTACACATTTTATTATCCAAGTTTCAAATATCCTTGCTCAAATATTGCACGTTAAATATTTGACATTTTTTAAGTAAGTTAACTTTTTCTCCCAAAATAACAAACACTTTTCGGATTTTAAGGTTCAAAATTTATTCCTCTTTTATTATTTATTTTTTGAAAATCGGCAATTTTGGTTGGAAACGATGAATGTATAATAATGTGCATTATTTGAGCACATTTAGGCATAACGTAATGTGCATTATTGGAGCCAACTCACATGAACACCAAATCGAAACCTTTGGTTCCAACATGCACTCAACTTCGAATAATAACCGATAGATTTTTGTGGATTTTTTGTGTTGTTTATTTTTAAATATCATCTTAATGTAGTCGTGAGATTTAGTGGATTTACCTCACTTGTGTTGGCGCGAGTTGATATGAGTTCATGAGAGAGACTCCATTGCAGTACTCGAGCAAACTAGTCTGACTTAAAAGATATGATTTATTATATTTTATTTACAAAATAAAATTTTGCTCGAATATAGCACAATATTACATATCCATAGTTTTCTCATAATTATAGTCACAATTTTTTCTTAATTTGGGGTTCAAAGGTTTCCATCATATCGATTTATCATACCACTTGCAAAGCTTACACATTTGGTAATAGAAATTTCAAATATTACTGCTCAAATATTGCACGTTATTATACATTAGGTTTTATTATTTAATTGCTTCACTAATAATTATTTTTATTTAATATTTAAAATTATTTCCTTTTTTACTAAATATGTTTTAAAGAATAGTAAGCCAATAAGCAGGAGATTCACCGGATTCCTGTAGACCACACGAGCATTGGGAGCCACGTCATTCTGAGCTGAAACTGGAACATAATTCCTTGGCTTGAAATGGCAACCCCCCTCAAGATAGCCCGAGTGTTGCCAACTCTCACAGCTAGCAAGTATCAGTTATCGAATGATGCCTCGATAAATCCAGTAACTGTCTGGCCAACCGTAATGTCCAATTCTTGAACTCCTTTTTTGCTGCTCAGACTCATTTAAAACCCCGGGCACCTGAGCAACCCTTCCTACAAGACTCGCGCTGTGGCTCTAATCCTTTCGTGGGTGTCCTCCCTTTTGCTTCATTGGAACACTCTGAGAGACATTCAATCTCCCTTGTTGGTACATGAGAATTTTCATTTTTCTCCGGAGGAGGAGAAAATTATGAAATCTCTAACTCTAATAACTATTTAATATAATTTAGTTCTGTGAAGAATATTTGCCAACATACTTTAGATTGCCAAATAATATTCCCCTCTTAATTATGGTGCCACTCCTCTAAGTATTCTATGTTTATTTAATAAACTTAGCATGAAGAGGAATGTAATGATTGAAAATTCCCAATTGCACCTAGTCATGTTAAAAAGGAATTGAAAAGAAAATTTTCGATTAGCGCAGTAAATATTTTGTGGCATAATGTCAATTGATCCAACCACGAGCAAAGTTTACACATTTTATTATCCAAGTTTCAAATATCCTTGCTCAAATATTGCACTTTAAATATTTGACATTTTTTAAGTAAGTTAACTTTTTCTCCCACAATAACAAACACTTTTCGGATTTTAAGGTTCAAAATTTATTCCTCTTTTATTATTTATTTTTTGAAAATCGGCAATTTTGGTTGGAAACGATGAATGTATAATAATGTGCATTATTTGAGCACATTTAGGCATAACGTAATGTGCATTATTGGAGCCAACTCACATGAACCCCAAATCGAAACCTTTGGTTCCAACATGCACTCAACTTCGAATAATAACCGATAGATTTTTGTGGATTTTTTGTGTTGTTTATTTTTAAATATCATCTTAATGTAGTCGTGAGATTTAGTGGATTTACCTCACTTGTGTTGGCGCGAGTTCATGAGAGAGACTACATTGCAGTACTCGAGCAAACTAGTCTGACTTAAAAGATATGATTTATTATATTTTATTTACAAAATAAAATTTTGCTCGAATAGCACACAATATTACATATCCATAGTTTTCTCATAATTATAGTAACAATTGTTTCTTAATTTGAGGTTCAAAGGTTTCCAACATATTGATTTATCATACCACTTGCAAAGCTTACACATTTGGTAATAGAAATTTCAAATATTACTGCTCAAATATTGCACGTTATTATACATTAGGTTTTATTATTTAATTGCTTCACTAATAATTATTTTTATTTAAGATTTAAAATTATTTCCTTTTTTACTAAATATGTTTTAAAGAATAGTAAGCCAATAAGCAGGAGATTCACCGGATTCCTGTAGACCACACGAGCATTGGGAGCCACATCATTCTGAGCTGAAACTGGAACATAATTCCTTGGCTTGAAATGGCAACCCCCCTCAAGATAGCCCGAGTGTTGCCAACTCTCACAGCTAGCAAGTATCAGTTATCGAATGATGCCTCGATAAATCTAGTAACTGTCTGGCCAACCGTAATGTCCAATTCTTGAACTCCTTTTTTGCTGCTCAGACTCATTTAAAACCCCGGGCACCTGAGCAACCCTTCCTACAAGACTCGCGCTGTGGCTCTAATCCTTTCGTGGGTGTCCTCCCTTTTGCTTCATTGGAACACTCTGAGAGACATTCAATCTCCCTTGTTGGTACATGAGAATTTTCATTTTTCTCCGGAGGAGGAGAAAATTATGAAATCTCTAACTCTAATAACTATTTAATATAATTTAGTTCTGTGAAGAATATTTGCCAACATACTTTAGATTGCCAAATAATATTCCCCTCTTAATTATGGTGCCACTCCTCTAAGTATTCTATGTTTATTTAATAAACTTAGCATGAAGAGGAATGTAATGATTGAAAATTCCCAATTGCACCTAGTCATGTTAAAAAGGAATTGAAAAGAAAATTTTCGATTAGCGCAGTAAATATTTTGTGGCATAATGTCAATTGATCCAACCACGAGCAAAGTTTACACATTTTATTATCCAAGTTTCAAATATCCTTGCTCAAATATTGCACGTTAAATATTTGACATTTTTTAAGTAAGTTAACTTTTTCTCCCACAATAACAAACACTTTTCGGATTTTAAGGTTCAAAATTTATTCCTCTTTTATTATTTATTTTTTGAAAATCGGCAATTTTGGTTGGAAACGATGAATGTATAATAATGTGCATTATTTGAGCACATTTAGGCATAACGTAATGTGCATTATTGGAGCCAACTCACATGAACCCCAAATCGAAACCTTTGGTTCCAACATGCACTCAACTTCGAATAATAACCGATAGATTTTTGTGGATTTTTTGTGTTGTTTATTTTTAAATATCATCTTAATGTAGTCGTGAGATTTAGTGGATTTACCTCACTTGTGTTGGCGCGAGTTCATGAGAGAGACTACATTGCAGTACTCGAGCAAACTAGTCTGACTTAAAAGATATGATTTATTATATTTTATTTACAAAATAAAATTTTGCTCGAATAGCACACAATATTACATATCCATAGTTTTCTCATAATTATAGTAACAATTGTTTCTTAATTTGAGGTTCAAAGGTTTCCAACATATTGATTTATCATACCACTTGCAATGCTTACACATTTGGTAATAGAAATTTCAAATATTACTGCTCAAATATTGCACGTTATTATACATTAGGTTTTATTATTTAATTGCTTCACTAATAATTATTTTTATTTAAGATTTAAAATTATTTCCTTTTTTACTAAATATGTTTTAAAGAATAGTAAGCCAATAAGCAGGAGATTCACCGGATTCCTGTAGACCACACGAGCATTGGGAGCCACATCATTCTGAGCTGAAACTGGAACATAATTCCTTGGCTTGAAATGGCAACCCCCCTCAAGATAGCCCGAGTGTTGCCAACTCTCACAGCTAGCAAGTATCAGTTATCGAATGATGCCTCGATAAATCCAGTAACTGTCTGGCCAACCATAATGTCCAATTCTTGAACTCCTTTTTTGCTGCTCAGACTCATTTAAAACCCCGGGCACCTGAGCAACCCTTCCTACAAGACTCGCGCTGTGGCTCTAATCCTTTCGTGGGTGTCCTCCCTTTTGCTTCATTGGAACACTCTGAGAGACATTCAATCTCCCTTGTTGGTACATGAGAATTTTCATTTTTCTCCGGAGGAGGAGAAAATTATGAAATCTCTAACTCTAATAACTATTTAATATAATTTAGTTCTGTGAAGAATATTTGCCAACATACTTTAGATTGCCAAATAATATTCCCCTCTTAATTATGGTGCCACTCCTCTAAGTATTCTATGTTTATTTAATAAACTTAGCATGAAGAGGAATGTAATGATTGAAAATTCCCAATTGCACCTAGTCATGTTAAAAAGGAATTGAAAAGAAAATTTTCGATTAGCACAGTAAATATTTTGTGGCATAATGTCAATTGATCCAACCACGAGCAAAGTTTACACATTTTATTATCTAAGTTTCAAATATCCTTGCTCAAATATTGCACGTTAAATATTTGACATTTTTTAAGTAAGTTAACTTTTTCTCCCACAATAACAAACACTTTTCGGATTTTAAGGTTCAAAATTTATTCCTCTTTTATTATTTATTTTTTGAAAATCGGCAATTTTGGTTGGAAACGATGAATGTATAATAATGTGCATTATTTGAGCACATTTAGGCATAACGTAATGTGCATTATTGGAGCCAACTCACATGAACCCCAAATCGAAACCTTTGGTTCCAACATGCACTCAACTTCGAATAATAACCGATAGATTTTTGTGGATTTTTTGTGTTGTTTATTTTTAAATATCATCTTAATGTAGTCGTGAGATTTAGTGGATTTACCTCACTTGTGTTGGCGCGAGTGCATGAGAGAGACTACATTGCAGTACTCGAGCAAACTAGTCTGACTTAAAAGATATGATTTATTATATTTTATTTACAAAATAAAATTTTGCTCGAATAGCACACAATATTACATATCCATAGTTTTCTCATAATTATAGTAACAATTGTTTCTTAATTTGAGGTTCCAAGGTTTCCAACATATCGATTTATCATACCACTTGCAAAGCTTACACATTTGGTAATAGAAATTTCAAATATTACTGCTCAAATATTGCACGTTATTATACATTAGGTTTTATTATTTAATTGCTTCACTAATAATTATTTTTATTTAAGATTTAAAATTATTTCCTTTTTTACAAAATATGTTTTAAAGAATAGTAAGCCAATAAGCAGGAGATTCACCGGATTCCTGTAGACCACACGAGCATTGGGAGCCACGTCATTCTGAGCTGAAACTGGAACATAATTCCTTGGCTTGAAATGGCAATCCCCCTCAAGATAGCCCGAGTGTTGCCAACTCTCACAGCTAGCAAGTATCAGTTATCGAATGATGCCTCGATAAATCCAGTAACTGTCTGGCCAACCGTAATGTCCAATTCTTGAACTCCTTTTTTGCTGCTCAGACTCATTTAAAACCCCGGGCACCTGAGCAACCCTTCCTACAAGACTCGCGCTGTGGCTCTAATCCTTTCGTGGGTGTCCTCCCTTTTGCTTCATTGGAACACTCTGAGAGACATTCAATCTCCCTTGTTGGTACATGAGAATTTTCATTTTTCTCCGGAGGAGGAGAAAATTATGAAATCTCTAACTCTAATAACTATTTAATATAATTTAGTTCTGTGAAGAATATTTGCCAACATACTTTAGATTGCCAAATAATATTCCCCTCTTAATTATGGTGCCACTCCTCTAAGTATTCTATGTTTATTTAATAAACTTAGCATGAAGAGGAATGTAATGATTGAAAATTCCCAATTGCACCTAGTCATGTTAAAAAGGAATTGAAAAGAAATTTTTCGATTAGCGCAGTAAATATTTTGTGGCATAATGTCAATTGATCCAACCACGAGCAAAGTTTACACATTTTATTATCCAAGTTTCAAATATCCTTGCTCAAATATTGCACGTTAAATATTTGACATTTGTTTAGTAAGTTAACTTTTTCTCCCACAATAACAAACACTTTTCGGATTTTAAGGTTCAAAATTTATTCCTCTTTTAATATTTATTTTTTGAAAAATCGGTAATTTTGGTTGGAAACGATGAATGTATAATAATGTGCATTATTTGAGCACATTTAGGCATAACGTAATGTGCATTATTGGAGCCAACTCACATGAACCCCAAATCGAAACCTTTGGTTCCAACATGCACTCAACTTCGAATAATAACCGATAGATTTTTGTGGATTTTTTGTGTTGTTTATTTTTAAATATCATCTTCATGTATTCGTGAGATTTATTGGATTTACCTCACTTGTGTTGGCACGAGTTGATATGAGTTCATGAGAGAGACTCCATTGCAGTACTCGAGCAAACTAGTCTGACTTAAAAGATATGATTTATTATATTTTATTTACAAAATAAAATTTTGCTCGAATAGCGCACAATATTACATATCCATAGTTTTCTCATAATTATAGTAACAATTTTTTCTTAATTTGAGGTTCAAAGGTTTCCAACATATCGATTTATCATACCACTTGCAAAGCTTACACATTTGGTAATAGAAATTTCAAATATTACTGCTCAAATATTGCACGTTATTATACATTAGGTTTTATTATTTAATTGCTTCACTAATAATTATTTTTATTTAAGATTTAAAATTATTTCCTTTTTTACTAAATATGTTTTAAAGAATAGTAAGCCAATAAGCAGGAGATTCACCGGATTCCTGTAGACCACACGAGCATTGGGAGCCACGTCATTCTGAGCTGAAACTGGAACATAATTCCTTGGCTTGAAATGGCAACCCCCCTCAAGATAGCCCGAGTGTTGCCAACTCTCACAGCTAGCAAGTATCAGTTATCGAATGATGCCTCGATAAATCCAATAACTGTCTGGCCAACCGTAATGTCCAATTCTTGAACTCCTTTTTTGCTGCTCAGACTCATTTAAAACCCCGGGTACCTGAGTAACCCTTCCTACAAGACTCGCGCTGTGGCTCTAATCCTTTTACGGGTGTCCTCCCTTTTGCTTCATTTGAACACTCTGAGAGACATTCAATCTCCCTTGTTGTTACATGAGAATTTTCATTTTTCTCCGGAGGAGGAGAAAATTATGAAATCTCTACCTCTAATAACTATTTAATATAATTTAGTTCTGTGAAGAATATTTGCCAACATACTTTACATTGCCAAATAATATTCCCCTCTTAATTATGGTGCCACTCCTCTAAGTATTCTATGTTTATTTAATAAACTTAGCATGAAGAGGAATGTAATGATTGAAAATTCCCAATTGCACCTAGTCATGTTAAAAAGGAATTGAAAAGAAAATTTTTGATTAGCGCAGTAAATATTTTGTGGCATAATGTCAATTGATCCAACCACGAGCAAAGTTTAAACATTTTATTATCTAAGTTTCAAATATCCTTGCTCAAATATTGCACGTTAAATATTTGACATTTTTTAAGTAAGTTAACTCTTTCTCCCACAATAACAAACACTTTTCGGATTTTAAGGTTCAAAATTTATTCCTCTTTTAATATTTATTTTTTGAAAAATCGGTAATTTTGGTTGGAAACGATGAATGTATAATAATGTGCATTATTTGAGCACATTTAGGCATAACGTAATGTGCATTATTGGAGCCAACTCACATGAACCCCAAATCGAAACCTTTGGTTCCAACATGCACTCAACTTCGAATAATAACCGATAGATTTTTGTGGATTTTTTGTGTTGTTTATTTTTAAATATCATCTTAGTGTAGTCGTGAGATTTAGTGGATTTACCACACTTGTGTTGGCGCGAGTTGATATGAGTTCATGAGAGAGACTCCATTGCAGTACTCGAGCAAACTAGTCTGACTTAAAAGATATGATTTATTATATTTTATTTACAAAATAAAATTTTGCTCGAATAGCGCACAATATTACATATCCATAGTTTTCTCATAATTATAGTAACAATTTTTTCTTAATTTGAGGTTCAAAGGTTTCCAACATATCGATTTATCATACCACTTGCAAAGCTTACACATTTGGTAATAGAAATTTCAAATATTACTGCTCAAATATTGCACGTTATTATACATTAGGTTTTATTATTTAATTGCTTCACTAATAATTATTTTTATTTAAGATTTAAAATTATTTCCTTTTTTACTAAATATGTTTTAAAGAACAGTAAGCCAATAAGCAGGAGATTCACCGGATTCCTGTAGATCATACGAGCATTGGGAGCCACGTCATTCTGAGCTGAAACTGGAACATAATTCCTTGGCTTGAAATGACAACCCCCCTCAAGATAGTCCGAGTGTTGCCAACTCTCACAACTAGCAAGTATCAGTTATCGAATGATGCCTCGATAAATCCAGTAACTGTCTAGCCAACCATAATGTCCAACCCTTGAACTCGTTTTTCGCTGCTCAGACTCATTCAAAACCACGGGTACCTGAGTAACCCTTCCCACAAGACTCGCACTGTGGCTCTAAACCTTTCACAGGTGTCCGCTCTTTTGCTTCATTGGAACACTCTGAGAGACATTCAATCTCCCTTGTTGTTACATGAGAATTTTCATTTTTCACCGGAGGAGGAGAAAATTATGAAATCTCTAACTCTAATTACTATTTAATATAATTTAGTTCTGTGCAGAATATTTGCCAAGATGCTTTAGATTGCCAAATAATATTCCCCTCTTAATTATGGTGCCACTCCCATAAGTATTCTATGTTTATTTAATAAAATTAGCATGAAGAGGAATGTAATGATTGAAAATTCCCAATTGCACCTAGTCATGATAAAAAGGAATTGAAAAGAAATTTTTCGATTAGCGCAGTAAATATTTTGTGGCATAATGTCAATTGATCCAACCACGAGCAAAGTTTACACATTTTATTATCCAAGTTTCAAATATCCTTGCTCAAATATTGCACGTTAAATATTTGGCATTTGTTTAGTAAGTTAACTTTTTCTCCCACAATAACAAACACTTTTCGGATTTTAAGGTTCAAAATTTATTCCTCTTTTAATATTTATTTTTTGAAAAATCGGTAATTTTGGTTGGAAACGATGAATGTATAATAATGTGCATTATTTGAGCACATTTAGGCATAACGTAATGTGCATTATTGGAGCCAACTCACATGAACCCCAAATCGAAACCTTTGGTTCCAACATGCACTCAACTTCGAATAATAACCGATAGATTTTTGTGGATTTTTTGTGTTGTTTATTTTTAAATATCATCTTCATGTATTCGTGAGATTTATTGGATTTACCTCACTTGTGTTGGCACGAGTTGATATGAGTTCATGAGAGAGACTCCATTGCAGTACTCGAGCAAACTAGTCTGACTTAAAAGATATGATTTATTATATTTTATTTACAAAATAAAATTTTGCTCGAATAGCGCACAATATTTCATATCCATAGTTTTCTCATAATTATAGTAACAATTTTTTCTTAATTTGAGGTTCAAAGGTTTCCAACATATCGATTTATCATACCACTTGCAAAGCTTACACATTTGGTAATAGAAATTTCAAATATTACTGCTCAAATATTGCACGTTATTATACATTAGGTTTTATTATTTAATTGCTTCACTAATAATTATTTTTATTTAAGATTTAAAATTATTTCCTTTTTTACTAAATATGTTTTAAAGAACAGTAAGCCAATAAGCAGGAGATTCACCGGATTCCTGTAGACCATACGAGCATTGGGAGCCACGTCATTCTGAGCTGACACTGGAACATAATTCCTTGGCTTGAAATGACAACCCCCCTCAAGATAGCCCGAGTGTTGCCAACTCTCACAGCTAGCAAGTATCAGTTATCGAATGATGCCTCGATAAATCCAGTAACTGTCTGGCCAACCGTAATGTCCAATTCTTGAACTACTTTTTTGCTGCTCAGACTCATTCAAAACCCCGGGCACCTGAGTAACCCTTCCCACAAGACTCGCACTGTGGCTCTAAACCTTTCACAGGTGTCCACTCTTTTGCTTCATTGGAACACTCTGAGAGACATTCAATCTCCCTTGTTGTTTCATGAGAATTTTCATTTTTCACCGGAGGAGGAGAAAATTATGAAATCTCTAACTCTAATTACTATTTAATATAATTTAGTTCTGGGAAGAATATTTGCCAACAAGCTTTAGGTTGCCAAATAATATGCCCCTCTTAATTATGGTGCCACTCCCATAAGTATTCTATGTTTATTTAATAAACTTAGCATGAAGAGGAATGTAATGATTGAAAATTCCCAATTGCACCTTGTCATGTTAAAAAGGAATTGAAAAGGAAATTTTCGATTAGCGCAGTAAATATTTTGTGGCATAATGTCAATTGATCCAACCACGAGCAAAGTTTACACATTTTATTATCTAAGTTTCAAATATCCTTGGTCAAATATTGCACGTTAAATATTTGACATTTTTAAAGTAAGTTAACTTTTTCTCCCACAATAACAAACACTTTTCGGATTTTAAGGTTCAAAATTTATTCCTCTTATATTATTTATTTTTTGAAAATCGGTAATTTTGGTTGGAAACGATGAATGTATAATAATGTGCATTATTTGAGCACATTTAGGCATAACGTAATGTGCATTATTGGAGCCAACTCACATGAACCCCAAATCGAAACCTTTGGTTCCAACATGCACTCAACTTCGAATAATAACCGATAGATTTTTGTGGATTTTTTGTGTGGTTTATTTTTAAATATCATCTTAATGTAGTCGTGAGATTTAGTGGATTTACCTCACTTGTGCTGGCGCGAGTTGATATGAGTTCATGAGAGAGACTCCATTGCAGTACTCGAGCAAACTAGTCTGACTTAAAAGATATGATTTATTATATTTTATTTACAAAATAAAATTTTGCTCGAATAGCGCACAATATTACATATCCATAGTTTTCTCATAATTATAGTAACAATTTTTTCTTAATTTAGGTTTCCAACATATCGATTTATCATACCACTTGCAAAGCTTACACATTTGGTAATAGAAATTTCAAATATTACTGCTCAAATATTGCAGGTTATTATACATTAGGTTTTATTATTTAATTGCTTCACTAATAATTATTTTTATTTAAGATTTAAAATTATTTCCTTTTTTACTAAATATGTTTTAAAGAACAGTAAGCCAATAAGCAGGAGATTCACCGGATTCCTGTAGACCATACGAGCATTGGGAGCCACGTCATTCTGAGCTGACACTGGAACATAATTCCTTGGCTTGAAATGACAACCCCCCTCAAGATAGCCCGAGTGTTGCCAACTCTCACAGCTAGCAAGTATCAGTTATCGAATGATGCCTCGATAAATCCAGTAACTGTCTGGCCAACCGTAATGTCCAATTCTTGAACTCCTTTTTTGCTGCTTAGACTCATTTAAAACCCTGGGCACCTGAGTAACCCTTTCCACAAGACTCGCGCTGTGGCTCTAATCCTTTCACAGGTGTCCTCTCTTTTGCTTCATTGGAACACTCTGAGAGACATTCAATCTCCCTTGTTTCATGAGAATTTTCATTTTTCACCGGAGGAGGAGAAAGTTATGAAATCTCTAACTCTAATTACTATTTAATATAATTTAGTTCTGTGAAGAATATTTTCCAAGATCTTTAGATTGCCAAATAATATTCCCCTGGTGCCACTCCCATAAGTATTCTATCTTTATTTAATAAAATTAGCATGAAGAGGAATGTAATGATTGCAAATTCCCAATTGCACCTAGTCATGTTAAAAAGGAATTGAAAAGAAATTTTTCGATTAGCGCAGTAAATATTTTGTGGCATAATGTCAATTGATCCAACCACGAGCAAAGTTTACACATTTTATTATCCAAGTTTCAAATATCCTTGCTCAAATATTGCACGTTAAATATTTGACATTTGTTTAGTAAGTTAACTTTTTCTCCCACAATAACAAACATTTTTCGGATTTTAAGGTTCAAAATTTATTCCTCTTTTATTATTTATTTTTTGAAAAATCGGCAATTTTGGTTGGAAACGATGAATGTATAATAATGTGCATTATTTGAGCACATTTAGGCGTAACGTAATGTGCATTATTGGAGCCAACTCACATGAACCCCAAATCGAAACCTTTGGTTCCAACATGCACTCAACTTCGAATAATAACCGATAGATTTTTGTGGATTTTTTGTGTTGTTTATTTTTAAATATCATCTTAATGTAGTCGTGAGATTTAGTGGATTTACCTCACTTGTGTTGACGCGAGTTGATATGAGTTCATGAGAGAGACTCCATTGCAGTACTCGAGCAAACTAGTCTGACTTAAAAGATATGATTTATTATATTTTATTTACAAAATAAATTTTGCTCGAATATCGCACAATATTAGATATCCACAGTTTTCTCATAATTATAATAACAATTTTTTCTTAATTTGAGGTTCAAAGGTTTCCATCATATCGATTTATCATACCACTTGCAAAGCTTACACATTTGGTAATAGAAATTTCAAATATTACTGCTCAAATACTGCACGTTATTATACATTAGGTTTTATTATTTAATTGCTTCACTAATAATTATTTTTATTTAAGATTTAAAATTATTTCCTTTTTTACTAAATATGTTTTAAAGAATAGTAAGCCAATAAGCAGGAGATTCACCGGATTCCTGTAGACCATACGAGCATTGGGAGCCACGTCATTCTGAGCTGAAACTGGAACATAATTCCTTGGCTTGAAATGACAACCCCCCTCAAGATAGCCCGAGTGTTGCCAACCCTCACAGCTAGCAAGTATCAGTTATCGAATGATGCCCCGATAAATCCAGTAACTGTCTGGCCAACCGTAATGTCCAACTCTTGAGCTCCTTTTTTGCTGCTCAGACTCATTTCAAACCCCGGGCACCTGAGTAACCCTTCCCATAAGACTCGCGCTGTGGCTCTAATCCTTTCACAGGTGTCCTCTCTTTTGCTTCATTGGAACACTCTGAGAGACATTCAATCTCCCTTGTTGTTACATAAGAATTTTTATTTTTCACCGGAGGAGGAGAAAATTATGAAATCTCTAACTCTAATTACTATTTAATATAATTTAGTTCTGTGCAGAATATTTGCCAAGATGCTTTAGATTGCCAAATAATATCCCCCTCTTAATTATGGTGCCACTCCCATAAGTATTCTATGTTTATTTAATAAAATTAGCATGAAGAGGAATGTAATGATTGAAAATTCCCAATTGCACCTAGTCATGTTAAAAAGGAATTGAAAAGAAATTTTTCGATTAGCGCAGTAAATATTTTGTGGCATAATGTCAATTGATCCAACCACGAGCAAAGTTTACACATTTTATTATCCAAGTTTCAAATATCCTTGCTCAAATATTGCACGTTAAATATTTGACATTTTTTAAGTAAGTTAACTTTTTCTCCCACAATAACAAACACTTTTCGGATTTTAAGGTTAAAAATTTATTCCTCTTTTATTATTTATTTTTTGAAAATCGGCAATTTTGGTTGGAAACGATGAATGTATAATAATGTGCATTATTTGAGCACATTTAGGCATAACGTAATGTGCATTATTGGAGCCAACTCACATGAACCCCAAATCGAAACCTTTGGTTCCAACATGCACTCAACTTCGAATAATAACCGATAGATTTTTGTTGATTTTTTGTGTTGTTTATTTTTAAATATCTTCTTAATGTAGTCGTGAGATTTAGTGGATTTACCTCACTTGTGTTGGCGCGAGTTGATATGAGTTCATGAGAGAGACTCCATTGTAGTACTCGAGCAAACTAGTCTGACTTAAAAGATATGATTTATTATATTTTATTTACAAAATAAATTTTGCTCGAATATCGCACAATATTACATATCCATAGTTTTCTCATAATTATAGTAACAATTTTTTCTTAATTTGAGGTTCAAAGGTTTCCATCATATCGATTTATCATACCACTTGCAAAGCTTACACATTTGGTAATAGAAATTTCAAATATTACTGCTCAAATACTGCACGTTATTATACATTAGGTTTTATTATTTAATTGCTTCACTAATAATTTTTTTTATTTAAGATTTAAAATTATTTCCTTTTTTACTAAATATGTTTTAAAGAATAGTAAGCCAATAAGCAGGAGATTCACCGGATTCCTGTAGACCATACGAGCATTGGGAGCCACGTCATTCTGAGCTGAAACTGGAACATAATTCCATGGCTTGAAATGACAACCCCCCTCAAGATAGCCCGAGTGTTGCCAACCCTCACAGCTAGCAAGTATCAGTTATCGAATGATGCCTCGATAAATCCAGTAACTGTCTGGCCAACCGTAATGTCCAATTCTTGAACTCCTTTCTTGCTGCTCAGACTCATTTCAAACCCCGGGCACCTGAGTAACCCTTCCCATAAGACTCGCGCTGTGGCTCTAATCCTTTCACAGGTGTCCTCTCTTTTGCTTCATTGGAACACTCTGAGAGACATTCAATCTCCCTTGTTGTTACATAAGAATTTTTATTTTTCACCGGAGGAGGAGAAAATTATGAAATCTCTAACTCTAATTACTATTTAATATAATTTAGTTCTGTGCAGAATATTTGCCAAGATGCTTTAGATTGCCAAATAATATTCCCCTCTTAATTATGGTGCCACTCCCATAAGTATTCTATGTTTATTTAATAAAATTAGCATGAAGAGGAATGTAATGATTGAAAATTCCCAATTGCACCTAGTCATGTTAAAAAGGAATTTAAAAGAAATTTTTCGATTAGCGCAGTAAATATTTTGTGGCATAATGTCAATTGATCCAACCACGAGCAAAGTTTACACATTTTATTATCCAAGTTTCAAATATCCTTGCTCAAATATTGCACGTTAAATATTTGACATTTGTTTAGTAAGTTAACTTTTTCTCCCACAATAACAAACACTTTTCGGATTTTAAGGTTCAAAATTTATTCCTCTTTTAATATTTATTTTTTGAAAAATCGGTAATTTTGGTTGGAAACGATGAATGTATAATAATGTGCATTATTTGAGCACATTTAGGCATAACGTAATGTGCATTATTGGAGCCAACTCACATGAACCCCAAATCGAAACCTTTGGTTCCAACATGCACTCAACTTCGAATAATAACCGATAGATTTTTGTGGATTTTTTGTGTTGTTTATTTTTAAATATCATCTTAATGTATTCGTGAGATTTAGTGGATTTACCTCACTTGTGTTGGCACGAGTTGATATGAGTTCATGAGAGAGACTCCATTGCAGTACTCGAGCAAACTAGTCTGACTTAAAAGATATGATTTATTATATTTTATTTACAAAATAAAATTTTGCTCGAATATCGCACAATATTATATATCCACAGTTTTCTCATAATTATAGTAACAATGTTTTCTTAATTTGAGGTTCAAAGGTTTCCATCATATCGATTTATCATACCACTTGCAAAGCTTACACATTTGGTAATAGAAATTTCAATTATTACTGCTCAAATATTGCACATTATAATACATTAGTTTTTATTATTTAATTGCTTCACTAATAATTATTTTTATTTAAGATTTAAAATTATTTCCTTTTTTACGAAATATGTTTTAAAGAATAGTAAGCCAATAAGCAGGAGATTCACCGGATTCCTGTAGATCATACGAGCATTGGGAGCCACGTCATTCTGAGCTGAAACTGGAACATAATTCCTTGGCTTGAAATGACAACCCCCCTCAAGATAGTCCGAGTGTTGCCAACTCTCACAACTAGCAAGTATCAGTTATCGAATGATTCCTCGATAAATCCAGTAACTGTCTAGCCAACCATAATGTCCAACCCTTGAACTCGTTTTTCGCTGCTCAGACTCATTCAAAACCCCGGGCACCTGAGTAACCCTTCCCACAAGACTCGCACTGTGGCTCTAAACCTTTCACAGGTGTCCGCTCTTTTGCTTCATTGGAACACTCTGAGAGACATTCAATCTCCCTTGTTGTTTCATGAGAATTTTCATTTTTCACCGGAGGAGGAGAAAATTATGAAATCTCTAACTCTAATTACTATTTAATATAATTTAGTTCTGGGAAGAATATTTGCCAACAAGCTTTAGGTTGCCAAATAATATTCCCCTCTTAATTATGGTGCCACTCCCATAAGTATTCTATGTTTATTTAATAAACTTAGCATGAAGAGGAATGTAATGATTGAAAATTCCCAATTGCACCTAGTCATGTTAGAAAGGAATTGAAAAGAAATTTTTCGATTAGCGCAGTAAATATTTTGTGGCATAATGTCAATTGATCCAACCACGAGCAATGTTTACACATTTTATTATCTAAGTTTCAAAAATCCTTGGTCAAATATTGCACGTTAAATATTTGACATTTTTTAAGTAGGTTAACTTTTTCTCCCACAATAACAAACACTTTTCGGATTTTAAGGTTCAAAATTTATTCCTCTTATATTATTTATTTTTTGAAAATCGGTAATTTTGGTTGGAAACGATGAATGTATAATAATGTGCATTATTTGAGCACATTTAGGCATAACGTAATGTGCATTATTGGAGCCAACTCACATGAACCCCAAATCGAAACCTTTGGTTCCAACATGCACTCAACTTCGAATAATAACCGATAGATTTTTGTGGATTTTTTGTGTTGTTTATTTTTAAATATCATCTTAATGTAGTCGTGAGATTTAGTGGATTTACCTCACTTGTGTTGGCGCGGGTTGATATGAGTTCATGAGAGAGACTCCATTGCAGTACTCGAGCAAACTAGTCTGACTTAAAAGATATGATTTATTATATTTTATTTACAAAATAAAATTTTGCTCGAATATAGCACAATATTACATATCCATAGTTTTCTCATAATTATAGTAACAATTTTTTCTTAATTTGGGGTTCAAAGGTTTCCATCATATCGATTTATCATACCACTTGCAAAGCTTACACATTTGGTAATAGAAATTTCAAATATTACTGCTCAAATATTGCACGTTATTATACATTAGGTTTTATTATTTAATTGCTTCACTAATAATTATTTTTATTTAAGATTTAAAATTATTTCCTTTTTTACTAAATATGTTTTAAAGAATAGTAAGCCAATAAGCAGGAGATTCACCGGATTCCTGTAGACCATACGAGCATTGGGAGCCACGTCATTCTGAGCTGAAACTGGAACATAATTCCTTGGCTTGAAATGACAACCCCCCTCAAGATAGCCCGAGTGTTGCCAACCCTCACAGCTAGCAAGTATCAGTTATCGAATGATGCCTCGATAAATCCAGTAACTGTCTGGCCAACCGTAATGTCCAATTCTTGAACTCCTTTCTTGCTGCTCAGACTCATTTCAAACCCCGGGCACCTGAGTAACCCTTCCCATAAGACTTGCGCTGTGGCTCTAATCCTTTCACAGGTGTCCTCTCTTTTGTTTCATTGGAACACTCTGAGAGACATTCAATCTCCCTTGTTGTTACATAAAAATTTTTATTTTTCACCGGAGGAGGAGAAAATTATGAAATCTCTAACTCTAATTACTATTTAATATAATTTAGTTCTGTGCAGAATATTTGCCAAGATGCTTTAGATTGCCAAATAATATCCCCCTCTTAATTATGGTGCCACTCCCATAAGTATTCTATGTTTATTTAATAAAATTAGCATGAAGAGGAATGTAATGATTGAAAATTCCCAATTGCACCTAGTCATGTTAAAAAGGAATTGAAAAGAAATTTTTCGATTAGCGCAGTAAATATTTTGTGGCATAATGTCAATTGATCCAACCACGAGCAAAGTTTACACATTTTATTATCCAAGTTTCAAATATCCTTGGTCAAATATTGCACGTTAAATATTTGACATTTTTTAAGTAAGTTAACTTTTTCTCCCACAATAACAAACACTTTTCGGATTTTAAGGTTAAAAATTTATTCCTCTTTTATTATTTATTTTTTGAAAATCGGCAATTTTGGTTGGAAACGATGAATGTATAATAATGTGCATTATTTGAGCACATTTAGGCATAACGTAATGTGCATTATTGGAGCCAACTCACATGAACCCCAAATCGAAACCTTTGGTTCCAACATGCACTCAACTTCGAATAATAACCGATAGATTTTTGTTGATTTTTTGTGTTGTTTATTTTTAAATATCTTCTTAATGTAGTCGTGAGATTTAGTGGATTTACCTCACTTGTGTTGGCGCGAGTTGATATGAGTTCATGAGAGAGACTCCATTGTAGTACTCGAGCAAACTAGTCTGACTTAAAAGATATGATTTATTATATTTTATTTACAAAATAAATTTTGCTCGAATATCGCACAATATTACATATCCATAGTTTTCTCATAATTATAGTAACAATTTTTTCTTAATTTGAGGTTCAAAGGTTTCCATCATATCGATTTATCATACCACTTGCAAAGCTTACACATTTGGTAATAGAAATTTCAAATATTACTGCTCAAATACTGCACGTTATTATACATTAGGTTTTATTATTTAATTGCTTCACTAATAATTTTTTTTATTTAAGATTTAAAATTATTTCCTTTTTTACTAAATATGTTTTAAAGAATAGCAAGCCAATAAGCAGGAGATTCACCGGATTCCTGTAGACCATACGAGCATTGGGAGCCACGTCATTCTGAGCTGAAACTGGAACATAATTCCATGGCTTGAAATGACAACCCCCCTCAAGATAGCCCGAGTGTTGCCAACCCTCACAGCTAGCAAGTATCAGTTATCGAATGATGCCTCGATAAATCCAGTAACTGTCTGGCCAACCGTAATGTCCAATTCTTGAACTCCTTTCTTGCTGCTCAGACTCATTTCAAACCCCGGGCACCTGAGTAACCCTTCCCATAAGACTCGCGCTGTGGCTCTAATCCTTTCACAGGTGTCCTCTCTTTTGCTTCATTGGAACACTCTGAGAGACATTCAATCTCCCTTGTTGTTACAGAAGAATTTTTATTTTTCACCGGAGGAGGAGAAAATTATGAAATCTCTAACTCTAATTACTATTTAATATAATTTAGTTCTGTGCAGAATATTTGCCAAGATGCTTTAGATTGCCAAATAATATTCCCCTCTTAATTATGGTGCCACTCCCATAAGTATTCTATGTTTATTTAATAAAATTTGCATGAAGAGGAATGTAATGATTGAAAATTCCCAATTGCACCTAGTCATGTTAAAAAGGAATTTAAAAGAAATTTTTCGATTAGCGCAGTAAATATTTTGTGGCATAATGTCAATTGATCCAACCACGAGCAAAGTTTACACATTTTATTATCCAAGTTTCAAATATCCTTGCTCAAATATTGCACGTTAAATATTTGACATTTGTTTAGTAAGTTAACTTTTTCTCCCACAATAACAAACACTTTTCGGATTTTAGTGTTCCAAATTTATTCCTCTTTTAATATTTATTTTTTGAAAAATCGGTAATTTTGGTTGGAAACGATGAATGTATAATAATGTGCATTATTTGAGCACATTTAGGCATAACGTAATGTGCATTATTGGAGCCAACTCACATGAACCCCAAATCGAAACCTTTGGTTCCAACATGCACTCAACTTCGAATAATAACCGATAGATTTTTGTGGATTTTTTGTGTTGTTTATTTTTAAATATCATCTTAATGTATTCGTGAGATTTAGTGGATTTACCTCACTTGTGTTGGCACGAGTTGATATGAGTTCATGAGAGAGACTCCATTGCAGTACTCGAGCAAACTAGTCTGACTTAAAAGATATGATTTATTATATTTTATTTACAAAATAAAATTTTGCTCGAATATCGCACAATATTATATATCCATAGTTTTCTCATAATTATAGTAACAATGTTTTCTTAATTTGAGGTTCAAAGGTTTCCATCATATCGATTTATCATACCACTTGCAAAGCTTACACATTTGGTAATAGAAATTTCAATTATTACTGCTCAAATATTGCACATTATAATACATTAGTTTTTATTATTTAATTGCTTCACTAATAATTATTTTTATTTAAGATTTAAAATTATTTCCTTTTTTACGAAATATGTTTTAAAGAATAGTAAGCCAATAAGCAGGAGATTCACCGGATTCCTGTAGATCATACGAGCATTGGGAGCCACGTCATTCTGAGCTGAAACTGGAACATAATTCCTTGGCTTGAAATGACAACCCCCCTCAAGATAGTCCGAGTGTTGCCAACTCTCACAACTAGCAAGTATCAGTTATCGAATGATTCCTCGATAAATCCAGTAACTGTCTAGCCAACCATAATGTCCAACCCTTGAACTCGTTTTTCGCTGCTCAGACTCATTCAAAACCCCGGGCACCTGAGTAACCCTTCCCACAAGACTCGCACTGTGGCTCTAAACCTTTCACAGGTGTCCGCTCTTTTGCTTCATTGGAACACTCTGAGAGACATTCAATCTCCCTTGTTGTTTCATGAGAATTTTCATTTTTCACCGGAGGAGGAGAAAATTATGAAATCTCTAACTCTAATTACTATTTAATATAATTTAGTTCTGGGAAGAATATTTGCCAACAAGCTTTAGGTTGCCAAATAATATTCCCCTCTTAATTATGGTGCCACTCCCATAAGTATTCTATGTTTATTTAATAAACTTAGCATGAAGAGGAATGTAATGATTGAAAATTCCCAATTGCACCTAGTCATGTTAGAAAGGAATTGAAAAGAAATTTTTCGATTAGCGCAGTAAATATTTTGTGGCATAATGTCAATTGATCCAACCACGAGCAATGTTTACACATTTTATTATCTAAGTTTCAAAAATCCTTGGTCAAATATTGCACGTTAAATATTTGACATTTTTTAAGTAGGTTAACTTTTTCTCCCACAATAACAAACACTTTTCGGATTTTAAGGTTCAAAATTTATTCCTCTTATATTATTTATTTTTTGAAAATCGGTAATTTTGGTTGGAAACGATGAATGTATAATAATGTGCATTATTTGAGCACATTTAGGCATAACGTAATGTGCATTATTGGAGCCAACTCACATGAACCCCAAATCGAAACCTTTGGTTCCAACATGCACTCAACTTCGAATAATAACCGATAGATTTTTGTGGATTTTTTGTGTTGTTTATTTTTAAATATCATCTTAATGTAGTCGTGAGATTTAGTGGATTTACCTCACTTGTGTTGGCGCGGGTTGATATGAGTTCATGAGAGAGACTCCATTGCAGTACTCGAGCAAACTAGTCTGACTTAAAAGATATGATTTATTATATTTTATTTACAAAATAAAATTTTGCTCGAATATAGCACAATATTACATATCCATAGTTTTCTCATAATTATAGTAACAATTTTTTCTTAATTTGGGGTTCAAAGGTTTCCATCATATCGATTTATCATACCACTTGCAAAGCTTACACATTTGGTAATAGAAATTTCAAATATTACTGCTCAAATATTGCACGTTATTATACATTAGGTTTTATTATTTAATTGCTTCACTAATAATTATTTTTATTTAAGATTTAAAATTATTTCCTTTTTTACTAAATATGTTTTAAAGAATAGTAAGCCAATAAGCAGGAGATTCACCGGATTCCTGTAGACCATACGAGCATTTGGGAGCCACGTCATTCTGAGCTGACACTGGAACATAATTCCTTGGCTTGAAATGACAACCCCCCTCAAGATAGTCCGAGTGTTGCCAACTCTCACAACTAGCAAGTATCAGTTATCGAATGATGCCTCGATAAATCCAGTAACTGTCTAGCCAACCATAATGTCCAACCCTTGAACTCGTTTTTCGCTGCTCAGACTCATTCAAAACCCCGGGCACCTGAGTAACCCTTCCCACAAGACTCGCACTGTGGCTCTAAACCTTTCACAGGTGTCCGCTCTTTTGCTTCATTGGAACACTCTGAGAGACATTCAATCTCCCTTGTTGTTTCATGAGAATTTTCATTTTTCACTGGAGGAGGAGAAAATTATGAAATCTCTAACTCTAATTACTATTTAATATAATTTAGTTCTGGGAAGAATATTTGCCAACAAGCTTTAGGTTGCCAAATAATATTCCCCTCTTAATTATGGTGCCACTCCCATAAGTATTCTATGTTTATTTAATAAACTTAGCATGAAGAGGAATGTAATGATTGAAAATTCCCAATTGCACCTAGTCATGTTAGAATGGAATTGAAAAGAAATTTTTCGATTAGCGCAGTAAATATTTTGTGGCATAATGTCAATTGATCCAACCACGAGCAAAGTTTACACATTTTATTATCTAAGTTTCAAATATCCTTGGTCAAATATTGCACGTTAAATATTTGACATTTTTTAAGTAAGTTAACTTTTTCTCCCACAATAACAAACACTTTTCGGATTTTAAGGTTCAAAATTTATTCCTCTTATATTATTTATTTTTTGAAAATCGGTAATTTTGGTTGGAAACGATGAATGTATAATAATGTGCATTATTTGAGCACATTTAGGCATAACGTAATGTGCATTATTGGAGCCAACTCACATGAACCCCAAATCGAAACCTTTGGTTCCAACATGCACTCAACTTCGAATAATAACCGATAGATTTTTGTGGATTTTTTGTGTTGTTTATTTTTAAATATCATCTTAATGTAGTCGTGAGATTTAGTGGATTTACCTCACTTGTGTTGGCGCGGGTTGATATGAGTTCATGAGAGAGACTCCATTGCAGTACTCGAGCAAACTAGTCTGACTTAAAAGATATGATTTATTATATTTTATTTACAAAATAAAATTTTGCTCGAATATAGCACAATATTACATATCCATAGTTTTCTCATAATTATAGTAACAATTTTTTCTTAATTTGGGGTTCAAAGGTTTCCATCATATCGATTTATCATACCACTTGCAAAGCTTACACATTTGGTAATAGAAATTTCAAATATTACTGCTCAAATATTGCACGTTATTATACATTAGGTTTTATTATTTAATTGCTTCACTAATAATTATTTTTATTTAAGATTTAAAATTATTTCCTTTTTTACTAAATATGTTTTAAAGAATAGTAAGCCAATAAGCAGGAGATTCACCGGATTCCTGTAGACCATACGAGCATTTGGGAGCCACGTCATTCTGAGCTGACACTGGAACATAATTCCTTGGCTTGAAATGACAACCCCCCTCAAGATAGTCCGAGTGTTTCCAACTCTCACAACCAGCAAGTATCAGTTATCGAATGATGCCTCGATAAATCCAGTAACTGTCTAGCCAACCATAATGTCCAACCCTTGAACTCGTTTTTCGCTGCTCAGACTCATTCAAAACCCCGGGCACCTGAGTAACCCTTCCCACAAGACTCGCACTGTGGCTCTAAACCTTTCACAGGTGTCCGCTCTTTTGCTTCATTGGAACACTCTGAGAGACATTCAATCTCCCTTGTTGTTTCATGAGAATTTTCATTTTTCACCGGAGGAGGAGAAAATTATGAAATCTCTAACTCTAATTACTATTTAATATAATTTAGTTCTGGAAAGAATATTTGCCAACAAGCTTTAGGTTGCCAAATAATATTCCCCTCTTAATTATGGTGCCACTCCCATAAGTATTCTATGTTTATTTAATAAACTTAGCATGAAGAGGAATGTAATGATTGAAAATTCCCAATTGCACCTAGTCATGTTAGAAAGGAATTGAAAAGAAAATTTTCGATTAGCGCAGTAAATATTTTGTGGCATAATGTCAATTGATCCAACCACGAGCAAAGTTTACACATTTTATTATCTAAGTTTCAAATATCCTTGGTCAAATATTGCACGTTAAATATTTGACATTTTTTAAGTAAGTTAACTTTTTTTCCCACAATAACAAACACTTTTCGGATTTTAAGGTTCAAAATTTATTCCCCTTATATTATTTATTTTTTGAAAATCGGTAATTTTGGTTGGAAACGATGAATGTATAATAATGTGCATTATTTGAGCACATTTAGGCATAACGTAATGTGCATTATTGGAGCCAACTCACATGAACCCCAAATCGAAACCTTTGGTTCCAACATGCACTCAACTTCGAATAATAACCGATAGATTTTTGTGGATTTTTTGTGTTGTTTATTTTTAAATATCATCTTAATGTAGTCGTGAGATTTAGTGGATTTACCTCACTTGTGTTGGCGCGGGTTGATATGAGTTCATGAGAGAGACTCCATTGCAGTACTCGAGCAAACTAGTCTGACTTAAAAGATATGATTTATTATATTTTATTTACAAAATAAAATTTTGCTCGAATATAGCACAATATTACATATCCATAGTTTTCTCATAATTATAGTAACAATTTTTTCTTAATTTGGGGTTCAAAGGTTTCCATCATATCGATTTATCATACCACTTGCAAAGCTTACACATTTGGTAATAGAAATTTCAAATATTACTGCTCAAATATTGCACGTTATTATACATTAGGTTTTATTATTTAATTGCTTCACTAATAATTATTTTTATTTAAGATTTAAAATTATTTCCTTTTTTACTAAATATGTTTTAAAGAATAGTAAGCCAATAAGCAGGAGATTCACCGGATTCCTGTAGACCATACGAGCATTTGGGAGCCACGTCATTCTGAGCTGACACTGGAACATAATTCCTTGGCTTGAAATGACAACCCCCCTCAAGATAGTCCGAGTGTTGCCAACTCTCACAACTAGCAAGTATCAGTTATCGAATGATGCCTCGATAAATCCAGTAACTGTGTAGCCAACCATAATGTCCAACCCTTGAACTCGTTTTTCGCTGCTCAGACTCATTCAAAACCTCGGGCACCTGAGTAACCCTTCCCACAAGACTCGCACTGTGGCTCTAAACCTTTCACAGGTGTCCGCTCTTTTGCTTCATTGGAACACTCTGAGAGACATTCAATCTCCCTTGTTGTTTCATGAGAATTTTCATTTTTCACCGGAGGAGGAGAAAATTATGAAATCTCTAACTCTAATTACTATTTAATATAATTTAGTTCTGGGAAGAATATTTGCCAACAAGCTTTAGGTTGCCAAATAATATTCCCCTCTTAATTATGGTGCCACTCCCATAAGTATTCTATGTTTATTTAATAAACTTAGCATGAAGAGGAATGTAATGATTGAAAATTCCCAATTGCACCTAGTCATGTTAGAAAGGAATTGAAAAGAAAATTTTCGATTAGCGCAGTAAATATTTTGTGGCATAATGTCAATTGATCCAACCACGAGCAAAGTTTACACATTTTATTATCCAAGTTTCAAATATCCTTGCTCAAATATTGCACGTTAAATATTTGACATTTTTAAAGTAAGTTAACTTTTTCTCCCACAATAACAAACACTTTTCGGATTTTAAGGTTCAAAATTTATTCCTCTTATATTATTTATTTTTTGAAAATCGGTAATTTTGGTTGGAAACGATGAATGTATAATAATGTGCATTATTTGAGCACATTTAGGCATAACGTAATGTGCATTATTGGAGCCAACTCACATGAACCCCAAATCGAAACCTTTGGTTCCAACATGCACTCAACTTCGAATAATAACCGATAGATTTTTGTGGATTTTTTGTGTTGTTTATTTTTAAATATCATCTTAATGTAGTCGTGAGATTTAGTGGATTTACCACACTTGTGTTGGCGCGAGTTGATATGAGTTCATGAGAGAGACTCCATTGCAGTACTCGAGCAAACTAGTCTGACTTAAAAGATATGATTTATTATATTTTATTTACAAAATAAAATTTTGCTCGAATAGCGCACAATATTACATATCCATAGTTTTCTCATAATTATAGTAACAATTTTTACTTAATTTGAGGTTCAAAGGTTTCCAACATATCGATTTATCATACCACTTGCAAAGCTTACACATTTGGTAATAGAAATTTCAAATATTACTGCTCAAATATTGCACGTTATTATACATTAGGTTTTATTATTTAATTGCTTCACTAATAATTATTTTTATTTAAGATTTAAAATTATTTCCTTTTTTACTAAATATGTTTTAAAGAACAGTAAGCCAATAAGCAGGAGATTCACCGGATTCCTGTAGACCATACGAGCATTGGGAGCCACGTCATTCTGAGCTGACACTGGAACATAATTCCTTGGCTTGAAATGACAACCCCCCTCAAGATAGCCCGAGTGTTGCCAACTCTCACAGCTAGCAAGTATCAGTTATCGAATGATGCCTCGATAAATCCAGTAACTGTCTGGCCAACCGTAATGTCCAATTCTTGAACTCCTTTTTTGCTGCTTTGACTCATTTAAAACCCTGGGCACCTGAGTAACCCTTCCCACAAGACTCGCGCTGTGGCTCTAATTCTTTCACAGGTGTCCTCTCTTTTGCTTCATTGGAACACTCTGAGAGACATTCAATCTCCCTTGGTGTTACATAAGAATTTTCATTTTTCACCGGAGGAGGAGAAAATTATGAAATCTCTAACTCTAATTACTATTTAATATAATTTAGTTCTGTGAAGAATATTTGCCAAGATCTTTAGATTGCCAAATAATATTCCCCTCTTAATTATGGTGCCACTCCCATAAGCATTCTATCTTTATTTAATAAAATTAGCATGAAGAGGAATGTAATGATTGCAAATTCCCAATTGCACCTAGTCATGTTAAAAAGGAATTGAAAAGAAAATTTTCAATTAGCGCAGTAAATATTTTGTGGCATAATGTCAATTGATCCAACCACGAGCAAAGTTTACACATTTTATTATCCAAGTTTCAAATATCCTTGCTCAAATATTGCACGTTAAATATTTGACATTTGTTTAGTAAGTTAACCTTTTCTCCCACAATAACAAACACTTTTCGGATTTTAAGGTTCAAAATTTATTCCTCTTTTATTATTTATTTTTTGAAAATCGGTAATTTTGGTTGGAAACGATGAATGTATAATAATGTGCATTATTTGAGCACATTTAGGCATAACGTAATGTGCATTATTGGAGCCAACTCACATGAACCCCAAATCGAAACCTTTGGTTCCAACATGCACTCAACTTCGAATAATAACCGATAGATTTTTGTGGATTTTTTGTGTTGTTTATTTTTAAATATCATCTTAATGTAGTCGTGAGATTTAGTGGATTTACCTCACTTGTGTTGGCGCGGGTTGATATGAGTTCACGAGAGAGACTCCATTGCAGTACTCGAGCAAACTAGTCTGACTTAAAAGATATGATTTATTATATTTTATTTGCAAAATAAAATTTTGCTCGAATATCGCACAATATTACATATCCATAGTTTTCTCATAATTATAGTGACAATTTTTTCTTAATTTGGGGTTCAAAGGTTTCCATCATATCGATTTATCATACCACTTGCAAAGCTTACACATTTGGTAATAGAAATTTCAAATATTACTGCTCAAATACTGCACGTTATTATACATTAGGTTTTATTATTTAATTGCTTCACTAATAATTATTTTTATTTAAGATTTAAAATTATTTCCTTTTTTACTAAATATGTTTTAAAGAACAGTAAGCCAATAAGCAGGAGATTCACCGGATTCCTGTAGACCATACGAGCATTGGGAGCCACGTCATTCTGAGCTGACACTGGAACATAATTCCTTGGCTTGAAATGACAACCCCCCTCAAGATAGCCCGAGTGTTGCCAACTCTCACAGCTAGCAAGTATCAGTTATCGAATGATGCCTCGATAAATCCAGTAACTGTCTGGCCAACCGTAATGTCCAATTCTTGAACTCCTTTTTTGCTGCTTTGACTCATTTAAAACCCTGGGCACCTGAGTAACCCTTCCCACAAGACTCGCGCTGTGGCTCTAATTCTTTCACAGGTGTCCTCTCTTTTGCTTCATTGGAACACTCTGAGAGACATTCAATCTCCCTTGGTGTTACATAAGAATTTTCATTTTTCACCGGAGGAGGAGAAAATTATGAAATCTCTAACTCTAATTACTATTTAATATAATTTAGTTCTGTGAAGAATATTTGCCAAGATCTTTAGATTGCCAAATAATATTCCCCTCTTAATTATGGTGCCACTCCCATAAGCATTCTATCTTTATTTAATAAAATTAGCATGAAGAGGAATGTAATGATTGCAAATTCCCAATTGCACCTAGTCATGTTAAAAAGGAATTGAAAAGAAAATTTTCAATTAGTGCAGTAAATATTTTGTGGCATAATGTCAATTGATCCAACCACGAGCAAAGTTTACACATTTTATTATCCAAGTTTCAAATATCCTTGCTCAAATATTGCACGTTAAATATTTGACATTTGTTTAGTAAGTTAACCTTTTCTCCCACAATAACAAACACTTTTCGGATTTTAAGGTTCAAAATTTATTCCTCTTTTATTATTTATTTTTTGAAAATCGGTAATTTTGGTTGGAAACGATGAATGTATAATAATGTGCATTATTTGAGCACATTTAGGCATAACGTAATGTGCATTATTGGAGCCAACTCACATGAACCCCAAATCGAAACCTTTGGTTCCAACATGCACTCAACTTCGAATAATAACCGATAGATTTTTGTGGATTTTTTGTGTTGTTTATTTTTAAATATCATCTTAATGTAGTCGTGAGATTTAGTGGATTTACCTCACTTGTGTTGGCGCGGGTTGATATGAGTTCACGAGAGAGACTCCATTGCAGTACTCGAGCAAACTAGTCTGACTTAAAAGATATGATTTATTATATTTTATTTGCAAAATAAAATTTTGCTCGAATATCGCACAATATTACATATCCATAGTTTTCTCATAATTATAGTGACAATTTTTTCTTAATTTGGGGTTCAAAGGTTTCCATCATATCGATTTATCATACCACTTGCAAAGCTTACACATTTGGTAATAGAAATTTCAAATATTACTGCTCAAATACTGCACGTTATTATACATTAGGTTTTATTATTTAATTGCTTCACTAATAATTATTTTTATTTAAGATTTAAAATTATTTCCTTTTTTACTAAATATGTTTTAAAGAATAGTAAGCCAATAAGCAGGAGATTCACCGATTCCTTTAGACCATACGAGCATTGGGAGCCACGTCATTCTGAGCTGAAACTAGAACATAATTCCTTGGCTTGAAATGACAACCCCCCTCAAGATAGCCCGAGTGTTGCCAACCCTCACAGCTAGCAAGTATTAGTTATCGAAGGATGCCTCGATAAATCCAGTAACTGTCTGGCCAACAGTAATGTCCAATTCTTGAACTCCTTTTTTGCTGCTCAGACTCATTTCAAACCCCGGGCACCTGAGTAACCCTTCCCATAAGACTCGCGCTGTGGCTCTAATCCTTTCACAGGTGTCCTCTCTTTTGCTTCATTGGAACACTCTGAGAGACATTCAATCTCCCTTGTTGTTACATAAGAATTTTTATTTTTCACCGGAGGAGGAGAAAATTATGAAATTTCTAACTCTAATTACTATTTAATATAATTTAGTTCTGTGCAGAATATTTGCCAAGATGCTTTAGATTGCCAAATAATATTCCCCTCTTAATTATGGTGCCACTCCCATAAGTATTCTATGTTTATTTAATAAAATTAGCATGAAGAGGAATGTAATGATTGAAAATTCCCAATTGCACCTAGTCATGTTAAAAAGGAATTGAAAAGAAATTTTTCGATTAGCGCAGTAAATATTTTGTGGCATAATGTCAATTGATCCAACCACGAGCAAAGTTTACACATTTTATTATCCAAGTTTCAAATATCCTTGCTCAAATATTGCACGTTAAATATTTGACATTTGTTTAGTAAGTTAACTTTTTCTCCCACAATAACAAACACTTTTCGGATTTTAAGGTTCAAAATTTATTCCTCTTTTAATATTTATTTTTTGAAAAATCGGTAATTTTGGTTGGAAACGATGAATGTATAATAATGTGCATTATTTGAGCACATTTAGGCATAACGTAATGTGCATTATTGGAGCCAACTCACATGAACCCCAAATCGAAACCTTTGGTTCCAACATGCACTCAACTTCGAATAATAACCGATAGATTTTTGTGGATTTTTTGTGTTGTTTATTTTTAAATATCATCTTAATGTATTCGTGAGATTTAGTGGATTTACCTCACTTGTGTTGGCACGAGTTGAAATGAGTTCATGAGAGAGACTCCATTGCAGTACTCGAGCAAACTAGTCTGACTTAAAAGATATGATTTATTATATTTTATTTACAAAATAAAATTTCGCTCGAATATCGCACAATATTATATATCCATAGTTTTCTCATAATTATAGTAACAATGTTTTCTTAATTTGAGGTTCAAAGGTTTCCATCATATCGATTTATCATACCACTTGCAAAGCTTACACATTTGGTAACAGAAATTTCAATTATTACTGCTCAAATATTGCACATTATAATACATTAGTTTTTATTATTTAATTGCTTCACTAATAATTATTTTTATTTAAGATTTAAAATTATTTCCTTTTTTACTAAATATGTTTTAAAGAATAGTAAGCCAATAAGCAGGAGATTCACCGGATTCCTGTAGATCATACGAGCATTGGGAGCCACGTCATTCTGAGCTGAAACTGGAACATAATTCCTTGGCTTGAAATGACAACCCCCCTCAAGATAGTCCGAGTGTTGCCAACTCTCACAACTAGAAAGTATCAGTTATCGAATGATGCCTCGATAAATCCAGTAACTGTGTAGCCAACCATAATGTCCAACCCTTGAACTCGTTTTTCGCTGCTCAGACTCATTCAAAACCCCGGGCACCTGAGTAACCCTTCCCACAAGACTCGCACTGTGGCTCTAAACCTTTCACAGGTGTCCGCTCTTTTGCTTCATTGGAACACTCTGAGAGACATTCAATCTCCCTTGTTGTTACATGAGAATTTTCATTTTTCACCGGAGGAGGAGAAAATTATGAAATCTCTAACTCTAATTACTATTTAATATAATTTAGTTCTGGGAAGAATATTTGCCAACAAGCTTTAGGTTGCCAAATAATATTCCCCTCTTAATTATGGTGCCACTCCCATAAGTATTCTATGTTTATTTAATAAACTTAGCATGAAGAGGAATGTAATGATTGAAAATTCCCAATTGCACCTAGTCATGTTAAAAAGGAATTGAAAAGAAATTTTTCGATTAGCACAGTAAATATTTTGTGGCATAATGTCAATTGATCCAACTAAGAGCAAAGTTTACACATTTTATTATCTAAGTTTCAAATATCCTTGGTCAAATATTGCACGTTAAATATTTGACATTTTTTAAGTAAGGTAACTTTTTCTCCCACAATAACAAACACTTTTCGGATTTTAAGGTTCAAAATTTATTCCTCTTATATTATTTATTTTTTGAAAATCGGTAATTTTGGTTGGAAACGATGAATGTATAATAATGTGCATTATTTGAGCACATTTAGGCATAACGTAATGTGCATTATTGGAGCCAACTCACATGAACCCCAAATCGAAACCTTTGGTTCCAACATGCACTCAACTTCGAATAATAACCGATAGATTTTTGTGGATTTTTTGTGTTGTTTATTTTTAAATATCATCTTAATGTAGTCGTGAGATTTAGTGGATTTACCTCACTTGTGTTGGCGCGAGTTGATATGAGTTCTTGAGAGAGACTCCATTGCAGTACTCGAGCAAACTAGTCTGACTTAAAAGATATGATTTATTATATTTTATTTACAAAATAAAATTTTGCTCGAATAGCGCACAATATTACATATCCATAGTTTTCTCATAATTATAGTAACAATTTTTTCTTAATTTGAGGTTCAAAGGTTTCCAACATATCGATTTATCATACCACTTGCAAAGCTTACACATTTGGTAATAGAAATTTCTAATATTACTGCTCAAATATTGCACGTTATTATACATTAGGTTTTATTATTTAATTGCTTCACTAATAATTACTTTTATTTAAGATTTAAAATTATTTCCTTTTTTACTAAATATGTTTTAAAGAACAGTAAGCCAATTAGCAGGAGATTCACCGGATTCCTGTAGACCATACGAGCATTGGGAGACACGTCATTCTGAGCTGACACTGGAACATAATTCCTTGGCTTGAAATGACAAACCCCCTCAAGATAGCCCGAGTGTTGCCAACTCTCACAGCTAGCAAGTATCAGTTATCGAATGATGCCTCGATAAATCCAGTAACTGTCTGGCCAACCGTAATGTCCAATTCTTGAACTCCTTTTTTGCTGCTTAGACTCATTTAAAACCCTGGGCACCTGAGTAACCCTTCCCACAAGACTCGCGCTGTGGCTCTAATCCTTTCACAGGTGTCCTCTCTTTTGCTTCATTGGAACACTCTGAGAGACATTCAATCTCCCTTGTTGTTACATAAGAATTTTCATTTTTCACCGGAGGAGGAGAAAATTATGAAATCTCTAACCCTAATTACTATTTAATATAATTTAGTTCTGTGAAGAATATTTGCCAAGATCTTTAGATTGCCAAATAATATTCCCCTCTTAATTATGGTGCCACTCCCATAAGTATTCTATCTTTATTTAATAAAATTAGCATGAAGAGGAATGTAATGATTGCAAATTCCCAATTGCACCTAGTCATGTTAAAAAGGAATTGAAAAGAAATTTTTCGATTAGCGCAGTAAATATTTTGTGGCATAATGTCAATTGATCCAACCACGAGCAAAGTTTACACATTTTATTATCCAAGTTTCAAATATCCTTGCTCAAATATTGCACATTAAATATTTGACATTTGCTTAGTAAGTTAACTTTTTCTCCCACAATAACAAACACTTTTCGGATTTTAAGGTTCAAAATTTATTCCTCTTTTATTATTTATTTTTTGAAAATCGGTAATTTTGGTTGGAAACGATGAATGTATAATAATGTGCATTATTTGAGCACATTTAGGCACAACGTAATGTGCATTATTGGAGCCAACTCACATGAACCCCAAATCGAAACCTTTGGTTCCAACATGCACTCAACTTCGAATAATAACCGATAGATTTGTGTGGATTTTTTGTGTTGTTTATTTTTAAATATCATCTTAATGTAGTCGTGAGATTTAGTGGATTTACCTCACTTGTGTTGGCGCGAGTTGATATGAGTTCATGAGAGAGACTCCATTGCAGTACTCGAGCAAACTAGTCTGACTTAAAAGATATGATTTATTATATTTTATTTACAAAATAAATTTTGCTCGAATATCGCACAATATTACATATCCATAGTTTTCTCATAATTATAGTAACAATTTTTTCTTAATTTGAGGTTCAAAGGTTTCCATCATATCGATTTATCATACCACTTGCAAAGCTTACACATTTGGTAATAGAAATTTCAAATATTACTGCTCAAATACTGCACGTTATTATACATTAGGTTTTATTATTTAATTGCTTCACTAATAATTATTTTTATTTAAGATTTAAAATTATTTCCTTTTTTACTAAATATGTTTTAAAGAATAGTAAGTCAATAAGCAGGAGATTCACCGGATTCCTGTAGACCATACGAGCATTGGGAGCCACGTCATTCTGAGCTGAAACTGGAACATAATTCCTTGGCTTGAAATGACAACCCCCCTCAAGATAGCCCGAGTGTTGCCAACCCTCAAAGCTAGCAAGTATCAGTTATCGAATGATGCCTCGATAAATCCAGTAACTGTCTGGCCACCCGTAATGTCCAATTCTTGAACTCCTTTTTTGCTGCTCAGACTCATTTCAAACCCCGGGCACCTGAGTAACCCTTCCCATAAGACTCGCGCCGTGGCTCTAATCCTTTCACAGGTGTCCTCTCTTTTGCTTCATTGGAACACTCTGAGAGACATTCAATCTCCCTTGTTGTTACATAAGAATTTTTATTTTTCACCGGAGGAGGAGAAAATTATGAAATCTCTAACTCTAATTACTATTTAATATAATTTAGTTCTGTGCAGAATATTTGCCAAGATGCTTTAGATTGCCAAATAATATTCCCCTCTTAATTATGGTGCCACTCCCATAAGTATTCTATGTTTATTTAATAAAATTAGCATGAAGAGGAATGTAATGATTGAAAATTCCCAATTGCACCTAGTCATGTTAAAAAGGAATTGAAAAGAAATTTTTCGATTAGCGCAGTAAATATTTTGTGGCATAATGTCAATTGATCCAACCACGAGCAAAGTTTACACATTTTATTATCCAAGTTTCAAATATCCTTGCTCAAATATTGCACGTTAAATATTTGACATTTGTTTAGTAAGTTAACTTTTTCTCCCACAATAACAAACACTTTTCGGATTTTAAGGTTCAAAATTTATTCCTCTTTTAATATTTATTTTTTGAAAAATCGGTAATTTTGGTTGGAAACGATGAATGTATAATAATGTGCATTATTTGAGCACATTTAGGCATAACGTAATGTGCATTATTGGAGCCAACTCACATGAACCCCAAATCGAAACCTTTGGTTCCAACATGCACTCAACTTCGAATAATAACCGATAGATTTGTGTGGATTTTTTGTGTTGTTTATTTTTAAATATCATCTTAATGTAGTCGTGAGATTTAGTGGATTTACCTCACTTGTGTTGGCGCGGGTTGATATGAGTTCATGAGAGAGACTCCATTGCAGTACTCGAGCAAACTAGTCTGACTTAAAAGATATGATTTATTATATTTTATTTACAAAATAAATTTTGCTCGAATATCGCACAATATTACATATCCATAGTTTTCTCATAATTATAGTAACAATTTTTTCTTAATTTGAGGTTCAAAGGTTTCCATCATATCGATTTATCATACCACTTGCAAAGCTTACACATTTGGTAATAGAAATTTCAATTATTACTGCTCAAATATTGCACATTATAATACATTAGTTTTTATTATTTAATTGCTTCACTAATAATTATTTTTATTTAAGATTTAAAATTATTTCCTTTTTTACTAAATATGTTTTAAAGAATAGTAAGCCAATAAGCAGGAGATTCACCGGATTCCTGTAGATCATACGAGCATTGGGAGCCACGTCATTCTGAGCTGAAACTGGAACATAATTCCTTGGCTTGAAATGACAACCCCCCTCAAGATAGTCCGAGTGTTGCCAACTCTCACAACTAGCAAGTATCAGTTATCGAATGATGCCTCGATAAATCCAGTAACTGTCTAGCCAACCATAATGTTCAACCCTTGAACTCGTTTTTCGCTGCTCAGACTCATTCAAAACCCCGGGCACCTGAGTAACCATTCCCACAAGACTCGCACTGTGGCTCTAAACCTTTCACAGGTGTCCGCTCTTTTGCTTCATTGGAACACTCTGAGAGACATTCAATCTCCCTTGTTGTTACATGAGAATTTTCATTTTTCACCGGAGGAGGAGAAAATTATGAAATCTCTAACTCTAATTACTATTTAATATAATTTAGTTCTGGGAAGAATATTTGCCAACAAGCTTTAGGTTGCCAAATAATATTCCCCTCTTAATTATGGTGCCACTCCCATAAGTATTCTATGTTTATTTAATAAACTTAGCATGAAGAGGAATGTAATGATTGAAAATTCCCAATTGCACCTAGTCATGTTAGAAAGGAATTGAAAAGTAATTTTTCGATTAGCGCAGTAAATATTTTGTGGCATAATGTCAATTGATCCAACCACGAGCAAAGTTTACACATTTTATTATCTAAGTTTCAAATATCCTTGGTCAAATATTGCACGTTAAATATTTGACATTTTTTAAGTAAGTTAACTTTTTCTCCCACAATCACAAACACTTTTCGGATTTTAAGGTTCAAAATTTATTCCTCTTATATTATTTATTTTTTGAAAATCGGTAATTTTGGTTGGAAACGATGAATGTATAATAATGTGCATTATTTGAGCACATTTAGGCATAACGTAATGTGCATTATTGGAGCCAACTCACATGAACCCCAAATCGAAACCTTTGGTTCCAACATGCACTCAACTTCGAATAATAACCGATAGATTTTTGTGGATTTTTTGTGTTGTTTATTTTTAAATATCATCTTAATGTAGTCGTGAGATTTAGTGGATTTACCTCACTTGTGTTGGCGCGGGTTGATATGAGTTCATGAGAGAGACTCCATTGCAGTACTCGAGCAAACTAGTCTGACTTAAAAGATATGATTTATTATATTTTATTTACAAAATAAATTTTGCTCGAATATCGCACAATATTACATATCCATAGTTTTCTCATAATTATAGTAACAATTTTTTCTTAATTTGAGGTTCAAAGGTTTCCATCATATCGATTTATCATACAACTTGCAAAGCTTACACATTTGGTAATAGAAATTTCAAATATTACTGCTCAAATACTGCACGTTATTATACATTAGGTTTAATTATTTAATTGCTTCACTAATAATTATTTTTATTTAAGATTTAAAATTATTTCCTTTTTTACTAAATATGTTTTAAAGAATAGTAAGCCAATAAGCAGGAGATTCACCGGATTCCTGTAGACCATGCGAGCATTGGGAGCCACGTCATTCTGAGCTGAAACTGGAACATAATTCCTTGGCTTGAAATGACAACCCCCCTCAAGATAGCCCGAGTGTTGCCAACCCTCAAAGCTAGCAAGTATCAGTTATCGAATGATGCCTCGATAAATCCAGTAACTGTCTGGCCAACCGTAATGTCCAATTCTTGAACTCCTTTTTTGCTGCTCAGACTCATTTCAAACCCCGGGCACCTGAGTAACCCTTCCCATAAGACTCGCGCCGTGGCTCTAATCCTTTCACAGGTGTCCTCTCTTTTGCTTCATTGGAACACTCTGAGAGACATTCAATCTCCCTTGTTGTTACATAAGAATTTTTATTTTTCACCGGAGGAGGAGAAAATTATGAAATCTCTAACTCTAATTACTATTTAATATAATTTAGTTCTGTGCAGAATATTTGCCAAGATGCTTTAGATTGCCAAATAATATTCCCCTCTTAATTATGGTGCCACTCCCATAAGTATTCTATGTTTATTTAATAAAATTAGCATGAAGAGGAATGTAATGATTGAAAATTCCCAATTGCACCTAGTCATGTTAAAAAGGAATTGAAAAGAAATTTTTCGATTAGCGCAGTAAATATTTTGTGGCATAATGTCAATTGATCCAACCACGAGCAAAGTTTACACATTTTATTATCCAAGTTTCAAATATCCTTGCTCAAATATTGCACGTTAAATATTTGACATTTGTTTAGTAAGTTAACTTTTTCTCCCACAATAACAAACACTTTTCGGATTTTAAGGTTCAAAATTTATTCCTCTTTTAATATTTATTTTTTGAAAAATTGGTAATTTTGGTTGGAAACGATGAATGTATAATAATGTGCATTATTTGAGCACATTTAGGCATAACGTAATGTGCATTATTGGAGCCAACTCACATGAACCCCAAATCGAAACCTTTGGTTCCAACATGCACTCAACTTCGAATAATAACCGATAGATTTTTGTGGATTTTTTGTGTTGTTTATTTTTAAATATCATCTTAATGTATTCGTGAGATTTAGTGGATTTACCTCACTTGTGTTGGCACGAGTTGATATGAGTTCATGAGAGAGACTCCATTGCAGTACTCGAGCAAACTAGTTTGACTTAAAAGATATGATTTATTATATTTTATTTACAAAATAAAATTTTGCTCGAATATCGCACAATATTATATATCCATAGTTTTCTCATAATTATAGTAACAATGTTTTCTTAATTTGAGGTTCAAAGGTTTCCATCATATCGATTTATCATACCACTTGCAAAGCTTACACATTTGGTAATAGAAATTTCAATTATTACTGCTCAAATATTGCACATTATAATACATTAGTTTTTATTATTTAATTGCTTCACTAATAATTATTTTTATTTAAGATTTAAAATTATTTCCTTTTTTACTAAATATGTTTTAAAGAATAGTAAGCCAATAAGCAGGAGATTCACCGGATTCCTGTAGATCATACGAGCATTGGGAGCCACGTCATTCTGAGCTGAAACTGGAACATAATTCCTTGGCTTGAAATGACAACCCCCCTCAAGATAGTCCGAGTGTTGCCAACTCTCACAACTAGCAAGTATCAGTTATCGAATGATGCCTCGATAAATCCAGTAACTGTCTAGCCAACCATAATGTTCAACCCTTGAACTCATTTTTCGCTGCTCAGACTCATTCAAAACCCCGGGCACCTGAGTAACCCTTCCCACAAGACTCGCACTGTGGCTCTAAACCTTTCACAGGTGTCCGCTCTTTTGCTTCATTGGAACACTCTGAGAGACATTCAATCTCCCTTGTTGTTACATGAGAATTTTCATTTTTCACCGGAGGAGGAGAAAATTATGAAATCTCTAACTCTAATTACTATTTAATATAATTTAGTTCTGGGAAGAATATTTGCCAACAAGCTTTAGGTTGCCAAATAATATTCCCCTCTTAATTATGGTGCCACTCCCATAAGTATTCTATGTTTATTTAATAAACTTAGCATGAAGAGGAATGTAATGATTGAAAATTCCCAATTGCACCTAGTCATGTTAGAAAGGCATTGAAAAGTAATTTTTCGATTGGCGCAGTAAATATTTTGTGGCATAATGTCAATTGATCCAACCACGAGCAAAGTTTACACATTTTATTATCTAAGTTTCAAATATCCTTGGTCAAATATTGCACGTTAAATATTTGACATTTTTTAAGTAAGTTAACTTTTTCTCCCACAATAACAAACACTTTTCGGATTTTAAGGTTCAAAATTTATTCCTCTTATATTATTTATTTTTGGAAAATCGGTAATTTTGGTTGGAAACGATGAATGTATAATAATGTGCATTATTTGAGCACATTTAGGCATAACGTAATGTGCATTATTGGAGCCAACTCACATGAACCCCAAATCGAAACCTTTGGTTCCAACATGCACTCAACTTCGAATAATAACCGATAGATTTTTGTGGATTTTTTGTGTTGTTTATTTTTAAATATCATCTTAATGTAGTCGTGAGATTTAGTGGATTTACCTCACTTGTGTTGGCGCGGGTTGATATGAGTTCATGAGAGAGACTCCATTGCAGTACTCGAGCAAACTAGTCTGACTTAAAAGATATGATTTATTATATTTTATTTGCAAAATAAAATTTTGCTCGAATATAGCACAATATTACATATCCATAGTTTTCTCATAATTATAGTAACAATTTTTTCTTAATTTGGGGTTCAAAGGTTTCCATCATATCGATTTATCATACCACTTGCAAAGCTTACACATTTGGTAATAGAAATTTCAAATATTACTGCTCAAATATTGCACGTTATTATACATTAGGTTTTATTATTTAATTGCTTCACTAATAATTATTTTTATTTAAGATTTAAAATTATTTCCTTTTTTACTAAATATGTTTTAAAGAATAGTAAGCCAATAAGCAGGAGATTCACCGGATTCCTGTAGACCATACGAGTATTGGGAGCCACGTCATTCTGAGCTGACACTGGAACATAATTCCTTGGCTTGAAATGACAACCCCCCTCAAGATAGTCCGAGTGTTGCCAACTCTCACAACTAACAAGTATCAGTTATCGAATGATGCCTCGATAAATCCAGTAACTGTCTAGCCAACCATAATGTCCAACCCTTGAACTCGTTTTTCGCTGCTCAGACTCATTCAAAACCCCGGGCACCTGAGTAACCATTCCCACAAGACTCGCACTGTGGCTCTAAACCTTTCACAGGTGTCCGCTCTTTTGCTTCATTGGAACACTCTGAGAGACATTCAATCTCCCTTGTTGTTACATGAGAATTTTCATTTTTCACCGGAGGAGGAGAAAATTATGAAATCTCTAACTCTAATTACTATTTAATATAATTTAGTTCTGGGAAGAATATTTGCCAACAAGCTTTAGGTTGCCAAATAATATTCCCCTCTTAATTATGGTGCCACTCCCATAAGTATTCTATGTTTATTTAATAAACTTAGCATGAAGAGGAATGAAATGATTGAAAATTCCCAATTGTACCTAGTCATGTTAAAAAGGAATTGAAAAGAAATTTTTCGATTAGCGTAGTAAATATTTTGTGGCATAATGTCAATTGATCCAACCACGAGCAAAGTTTACACATTTTATTATCCAAGTTTCAAATATCCTTGCTCAAATATTGCACGTTAAATATTTGACATTTGTTTAGTAAGTTAACTTTTTCTCCCACAATAACAAACACTTTTCGGATTTTAAGGTTCAAAATTTATTCCTCTTTTAATATTTATTTTTTGAAAAATTGGTAATTTTGGTTGGAAACGATGAATGTATAATAATGTGCATTATTTGAGCACATTTAGGCATAACGTAATGTGCATTATTGGAGCCAACTCACATGAACCCCAAATCGAAACCTTTGGTTCCAACATGCACTCAACTTCGAATAATAACCGATAGATTTTTGTGGATTTTTTGTGTTGTTTATTTTTAAATATCATCTTAATGTATTCGTGAGATTTAGTGGATTTACCTCACTTGTGTTGGCACGAGTTGATATGAGTTCATGAGAGAGACTCCATTGCAGTACTCGAGCAAACTAGTTTGACTTAAAAGATATGATTTATTATATTTTATTTACAAAATAAAATTTTGCTCGAATATCGCACAATATTATATATCCATAGTTTTCTCATAATTATAGTAACAATGTTTTCTTAATTTGAGGTTCAAAGGTTTCCATCATATCGATTTATCATACCACTTGCAAAGCTTACACATTTGGTAATAGAAATTTCAATTATTACTGCTCAAATATTGCACATTATAATACATTAGTTTTTATTATTTAATTGCTTCACTAATAATTATTTTTATTTAAGATTTAAAATTATTTCCTTTTTTACTAAATATGTTTTAAAGAATAGTAAGCCAATAAGCAGGAGATTCACCGGATTCCTGTAGATCATACGAGCATTGGGAGCCACGTCATTCTGAGCTGAAACTGGAACATAATTCCTTGGCTTGAAATGACAACCCCCCTCAAGATAGTCCGAGTGTTGCCAACTCTCACAACTAGCAAGTATCAGTTATCGAATGATGCCTCGATAAATCCAGTAACTGTCTAGCCAACCATAATGTTCAACCCTTGAACTCGTTTTTCGCTGCTCAGACTCATTCAAAACCCCGGGCACCTGAGTAACCCTTCCCACAAGACTCGCACTGTGGCTCTAAACCTTTCACAGGTGTCCGCTCTTTTGCTTCATTGGAACACTCTGAGAGACATTCAATCTCCCTTGTTGTTACATGTGAATTTTCATTTTTCACCGGAGGAGGAGAAAATTATGAAATCTCTAACTCTAATTACTATTTAATATAATTTAGTTCTGGGAAGAATATTTGCCAACAAGCTTTAGGTTGCCAAATAATATTCCACTCTTAATTATGGTGCCACTCCCATAAGTATTCTATGTTTATTTAATAAACTTAGCATGAAGAGGAATGTAATGATTGAAAATTCCCAATTGCACCTAGTCATGTTAGAAAGGAATTGAAAAGTAATTTTTCGATTAGCGCAGTAAATATTTTGTGGCATAATGTCAATTGATCCAACCACGAGCAAAGTTTACACATTTTATTATCTAAGTTTCAAATATCCTTGCTCAAATATTGCACGTTAAATATTTGACATTTTTTAAGTAAGTTAACTTTTTCTCCCACAATAACAAACACTTTTCGGATTTTAAGGTTCAAAATTTATTCCTCTTATATTATTTATTTTTTGAAAATCGGTAATTTTGGTTGGAAACGATGAATGTATAATAATGTGCATTATTTGAGCACATTTAGGCATAACGTAATGTGCATTATTGGAGCCAACTCACATGAACCCCAAATCGAAACCTTTGGTTCCAACATGCACTCAACTTCGAATAATAACCGATAGATTTTTGTGGATTTTTTGTGTTGTTTATTTTTAAATATCATCTTAATGTAGTCGTGAGATTTAGTGGATTTATCTCACTTGTGTTGGCGCGGGTTGATATGAGTTCATGAGAGAGACTCCATTGCAGTACTCGAGCAAACTAGTCTGACTTAAAAGATATGATTTATTATATTTTATTTGCAAAATAAAATTTTGCTCAAATATAGCACAATATTACATATCCATAGTTTTCTCATAATTATAGTAACAATTTTTTCTTAATTTGGGGTTCAAAGGTTTCCATCATATCGATTTATCATACCACTTGCAAAGCTTACACATTTGGTAATAGAAATTTCAAATATTACTGCTCAAATATTGCACGTTATTATACATTAGGTTTTATTATTTAATTGCTTCACTAATAATTATTTTTATTTAAGATTTAAAATTATTTCCTTTTTTACTAAATATGTTTTAAAGAATAGTAAGCCAATAAGCAGGAGATTCACCGGATTCCTGTAGACCATACGAGCATTGGGAGCCACGTCATTCTGAGCTGACACTGGAACATAATTCCTTGGCTTGAAATGACAACCCCCCTCAAGATAGTCCGAGTGTTGCCAACTCTCACAACTAGCAAGTATCAGTTATCGAATGATGCCTCGATAAATCCAGTAACTGTCTAGCCAACCATAATGTCCAACCCTTGAACTCGTTTTTCGCTGCTCAGACTCATTCAAAACCCCGGGCACCTGAGTAACCCTTCCCACAAGACTCGCACTGTGGCTCTAAACCTTTCACAGGTGTCCGCTCTTTTGCTTCACTGGAACACTCTGAGAGACATTCAATCTCCCTTGTTGTTACATGAGAATTTTCATTTTTCACCGGAGGAGGAGAAAATTATGAAATCTCTAACTCTAATTACTATTTAATATAATTTAGTTCTGGGAAGAATATTTGCCAACAAGCTTTAGGTTGCCAACTAATATTCCCCTCTTAATTATGGTGCCACTCCCATAAGTATTCTATGTTTATTTAATAAACTTAGCATGAAGAGGAATGAAATGATTGAAAATTCCCAATTGCACCTAGTCATGTTAAAAAGGAATTGAAAAGAAATTTTTCGATTAGCGCAGTAAATATTTTGTGGCATAATGTCAATTGATCCAACCACGAGCAAAGTTTACACATTTTATTATCCAAGTTTCAAATATCCTTGCTCAAATATTGCACGTTAAATATTTGACATTTGTTTAGTAAGTTAACTTTTTCTCCCACAATAACAAACACTTTTCGGATTTTAAGGTTCAAAATTTATTCCTCTTTTAATATTTATTTTTTGAAAAATTGGTAATTTTGGTTGGAAACGATGAATGTATAATAATGTGCATTATTTGAGCACATTTAGGCATAACGTAATGTGCATTATTGGAGCCAACTCACATGAACCAAAAATCGAAACCTTTGGTTCCAACATGCACTCAACTTCGAATAATAACCGATAGATTTTTGTGGATTTTTTGTGTTGTTTATTTTTAAATATCATCTTAATGTAGTCGTGAGATTTAGTGGATTTACCTCACTTGTGTTGGCGCGGGTTGATATGAGTTCATGAGAGAGACTCCATTGCAGTACTCGAGCAAACTAGTCTGACTTAAAAGATATGATTTATTATATTTTATTTACAAAATAAAATTTTGCTCGAATACAGCACAATATTACATATCCATAGTTTTCTCATAATTATAGTAACAATGTTTTCTTAATTTGAGGTTCAAAGGTTTCCATCATATCTATTTATCATACCACTTGCAAAGCTTACACATTTGGTAATAGAAATTTCAAATATTACTGCTCAAATATTGCACGTTATTATACATTAGGTTTTATTATTTAATTGCTTCACTAATAATTATTTTTATTTAAGATTTAAAATTATTTCCTTTTTTACTAAATATGTTTTAAAGAATAGTAAGCCAATAAGCAGGAGATTCACCGGATTCCTGTAGACCATACGAGCATTGGGAGCCACGTCATTCTGAGCTGACACTGGAACATAATTCCTTGGCTTGAAATGACAACCCCCCTCAAGATAGTCCGAGTGTTGCCAACTCTCACAACTAGCAAGTATCAGTTATCGAATGATGCCTCGATAAATCCAGTAACTGTCTAGCCAACCATAATGTCCAACCCTTGAACTCGTTTTTCGCTGCTCAGACTCATTCAAAACCCCGGGCACCTGAGTAACCCTTCCCACAAGACTCGCACTGTGGTTCTAAACCTTTCACAGGTGTCCGCTCTTTTGCTTCATTGGAACATTCTGAGAGACATTCAATCTCCCTTGTTGTTACATGAGAATTTTCATTTTTCGCCGGAGGAGGAGAAAATTATGAAATCTCTAACTCTAATTACTATTTAATATAATTTAGTTCTGGGAAGAATATTTGCCAACAAGCTTTAGGTTGCCAAATAATATTCCCCTCTTAATTATGGGGCCACTCCCATAAGTATTCTATGTTTATTTAATAAACTTAGCATGAAGAGGAATGTAATGATTGAAAATTCCCAATTGCACCCAGTCATGTTAAAAAGGAATTGAAAAGAAATTTTTCGATTAGCGCAGTAAATATTTTGTGGCATAATGTCAATTGATCCAACCACGAGCAAAGTTTACACATTTTATTATCTAAGTTTCAAATATCCTTGCTCAAATATTGCACGTTAAATATTTGACATTTGTTTAGTAAGTTAACTTTTTCTCGCACAATAACAAACACTTTTCGGATTTTAAGGTTCAAAGTTTATTCCTCTTTTAATATTTATTTTTTGAAAAATTGGTAATTTTGGTTGGAAACGATGAATGTATAATAATGTGCATTATTTGAGCACATTTAGGCATAACGTAATGTGCATTATTGGAGCCAACTCACATGAACCCCAAATCGAAACCTTTGGTTCCAACATGCACTCAACTTCGAATAATAACCGATAGATTTTTGTGGATTTTTTGTGTTGTTTATTTTTAAATATCATCTTAATGTAGTCGTGAGATTTAGTGGATTTACCTCACTTGTGTTGGCGCGGGTTGATATGAGTTCATGAGAGAGACTCCATTGCAGTACTCGAGCAAACTAGTCTGACTTAAAAGATATGATTTATTATATTTTATTTACAAAATAAAATTTTGCTCGAATACAGCACAATATTACATATCCATAGTTTTCTCATAATTATAGTAACAATTTTTTCTTAATTTGGGGTTCAAAGGTTTCCATCATATCTATTTATCATACCACTTGCAAAGCTTACACATTTGGTAATAGAAATTTCAAATATTACTGCTCAAATATTGCTCGTTATTATACATTAGGTTTTATTATTTAATTGCTTCACTAATAATTATTTTTATTTAAGATTTAAAATTATTTCCTTTTTTACTAAATATGTTTTAAAGAATAGTAAGCCAATAAGCAGGAGATTCACCGGATTCCTGTAGACCATACGAGCATTGGGAGCCACGTCATTCTGAGCTGACACTGGAACATAATTCCTTGGCTTGAAATGACAACCCCCCTCAAGATAGTCCGAGTGTTGCCAACTCTCACAACTAGCAAGTATCAGTTATCGAATGATGCCTCGATAAATCCAGTAACTGTCTAGCCAACCATAATGTCCAACCCTTGAACTCGTTTTTCGCTGCTCAGACTCATTCAAAACCCCGGGCACCTGAGTAACCCTTCCCACAAGACTCGCACTGTGGCTCTAAACCTTTCACAGGTGTCCGCTCTTTTGCTTCATTGGAACATTCTGAGAGACATTCAATCTCCCTTGTTGTTACATGAGAATTTTCATTTTTCGCCGGAGGAGGAGAAAATTATGAAATCTCTAACTCTAATTACTATTTAATATAATTTAGTTCAGGGAAGAATATTTGCCAACAAGCTTTAGGTTGCCAAATAATATTCCCCTCTTAATTATGGTGCCACTCCCATAAGTATTCTATGTTTATTTAATAAACTTAGCATGAAGAGGAATGTAATGATTCAAAATTCCCAATTGCACCCAGTCATGTTAAAAAGGAATTGAAAAGAAATTTTTCGATTAGCGCAGTAAATATTTTGTGGCATAATGTCAATTGATCCAACCACGAGCAAAGTTTACACATTTTATTATCTAAGTTTCAAATATCCTTGGTCAAATATTGCACGTTAAATATTTGACATTTGTTTAGTAAGTTAACTTTTTCTCCCACAATAACAAACACTTTTCGGATTTTAAGGTTCAAAATTTATTCCTCTTTTATTATTTATTTTTTGAAAATCGGTAATTTTGGTTGGAAACGATGAATGTATAATAATGTGCATTATTTGAGCACATTTAGGCATAACGTAATGTGCATTATTGGAGCCAACTCACATGAACCCCAAATCGAAACCTTTGGTTCCAACATGCACTCAACTTCGAATAATAACCGATAGATTTTTGTGGATTTTTTGTGTTGTTTATTTTTAAATATCATCTTAATGTAGTCGTGAGATTTAGTGGATTTACCTCACTTGTGTTGGCGCGGGTTGATATGAGTTCATGAGAGAGACTCCATTGCAGTACTCGAGCAAACTAGTATGACTTAAAAGATATGATTTATTATATTTTATTTACAAAATAAAATTTTGCTCGAATATAGCACAATATTACATATCCATAGTTTTCTCATAATTATAGTAACAATTTTTTCTTAATTTGGGGTTCAAAGGTTTCCATCATATCGATTTATCATACCACTTGCAAAGCTTACACATTTGGTAATAGAAATTTCAAATATTACTGCTCAAATATTGCACGTTATTATACATTAGGTTTTATTATTTAATTGCTTCACTAATAATTATTTTTATTTAAGATTTAAAATTATTTCCTTTTTTACTAAAATGTTTTAAAGAATAGTAAGCCAATAAGCAGGAGATTCACCGGATTCCTGTAGACCATACGAGCATTGGGAGCCACGTCATTCTGAGCTGACACTGGAACATAATTCCTTGGCTTGAAATGACAACCCCCCTCAAGATAGCCCGAGTGTTGCCAACTCTCACAGCTAGCAAGTATCAGTTATCGAATGATGTCTCGATAAATCCAGTAACTGTCTGGCCAACCGTAATGTCCAATTCTTGAACTCCTTTTTTGCTGCTTAGATTCATTTAAAACCCCGGGCACCTGAGTAACCCTTCCCACAAGACTCGCGTTGTGGCTCTAATCCTTTCACAGGTGTCCTCTCTTTTGCTTCATTGGAACACTCTGAGAGACATTCAATCTCCCTTGTTGTTACATAAGAATTTTCATTTTTCACCGGAGGAGGAGAAAATTATGAAATCTCTAACTCTAATTACTATTTAATATAATTTAGTTCTGTGAAGAATATTTGCCAAGATCTTTAGATTGCCAAATAATATTCCCCTCTTAATTATGGTGCCACTCCCATAAGTATTCTATCTTTATTTAATAAAATTAGCATGAAGAGGAATGTAATGATTGAAAATTCCCAATTGCACCTAGTCATGTTAAAAAGGAATTGAAAAGAAATTTTTCGATTAGCGCAGTAAATATTTTGTGGCATAATGTCAATTGATCCAACCACGAGCAAAGTTTACACATTTTATTATCCAAGTTTCAAATATCCTTGCTCAAATATTGCACGTTAAATATTTGACATTTGTTTAGTAAGTTAACTTTTTCTCCCACAATAACAAACACTTTTCGGATTTTAAGGTTCAAAATTTATTCCTCTTTTATTATTTATTTTTTGAAAAATCGGTAATTTTGTTTGGAAACGATGAATGTATAATAATGTGCATTATTTGAGCACATTTAGGCATAATGTAATGCGCATTATTGGAGCCAACTCACATGAACCCCAAATCGAAACCTTTGGTTCCAACATGCACTCAACTTCGAATAATAACCGATAGATTTTTGTGGATTTTTTGTGTTGTTTATTTTTAAATCTCATCTTAATGTATTCGTGAGATTTAGTGGATTTACCTCACTTGTGTTGGCACGAGTTGATATGAGGTAGTTGGATAGACTCCATTGCAGTACTCGAGTAAACTAGTCTGACTTCAAAGATATGATTTATTAAATTTTATTTACAAAATAAAATTTTGCACGAATATCGCACAATATTACATATCCATAGTTTTCTCATAATTATAGTAACAATGTTTTCTTAATTTGAGGTTCAAAGGTTTCCATCATATCGATTTATCATACCACTTGTAAAGCTTACACATTTGGTAATAGAAATTTCAATTATTACTGCTCAAATATTGCACATTAAAATACATTAGTTTTTATTATTTAATTGCTTCACTAATAATTATTTTTATTTAAGATTTAAAATTATTTCCTTTTTTACTAAATATGTTTTAAAGAATAGTAAGCCAATAAGCAGGAGATTCACCGGATTCCTGTAGACCATACGAGCATTGGGAGCCACGTCATTCTAAGCTGTAACTGGAACATAATTCCTTGGCTTGAAATGAAAACCCCCCTCAAGATAGTCCGAGTGTTGCCAACTCTCACAACTAGCAAGTATCAGTTATCGACTGATACCTCGATAAATCCAGTAACTGTCTGGCCAACCATAATGTCCAACTCTTGAACTCGTTTTTCGCTGCTCAGACTCATTCAAAACCCCGGGCACCTGAGTAACCCTTCCCACAAGACTCGCGCTATGGCTCTAATCCTTTCACGGGTGTCCTCTTTTTTGCTTCATTGGAACACTCTGAGAGACATCCAATCTCCCTTGTTGTTACATGAGAATTTTCATTTTTCACCGGAGGAGGAGAAAATTATGAAATCTCTAACTCTAATTACTATTTAATATAATTTAGTTCTGTGAAGAATATTTGCCAAGATGCTTTAGGTTGCCAAATAATATTCCCCTCTTAATTATGGTGCAACTCCCATAAGTATTCTATCTTTATTTAATAAACTTAGCATGAAGAGGAATGTAATGATTGAAAATTCCCAATTGCACCTAGTCATGTTAAAAAGGAATTGAAAAGAAATTTTTCGATTATAGCAGTAAATATTTTGTGGCATAATGTCAATTGATCCAACCACGAGCAAAGTTTACACATTTTATTATCCAAGTTTCAAATATCCTCGCTCAAATATTGCACGTTAAATATTTTACATTTGTTTAGTAAGTTGACTTTTTCTCCCACAATAACAAACACTCTTCGGATTTCAGGTTCAAAATTTATTCCTCTTTTATTATTTATTTTTTGAAAATCGGTAATTTTGGTTGCAAACGATGAATGTATAATAATGTGCATTATTTGAGCACATTTAGGGATAACGTAATGTGCATTATTGGAGCCAACTCACATGAACCCCAAATCGAAACCTTTGGTTCCAACATGCACTCAACTTCGAATAATAACCGATAGATTTTTGTGTTGTTTATTTTTAAATATCATCTTAATGTATTCGTGAGATTTAGTGGATTTACCTCACTTGTGTTGGCGCAAGTGTATATGAGTTCATGAGAGAGCCTCCATTGCAGTACTCGAGCAAACTAGTCTGACTTAAAAGATATGATTTATTATATTTTATTTACAAAATAAAATTTTGCTCGAATATCGCACAATATTACATATCCATAGTTTTCTCATAATTATAGTAACAATTTTTTCTTAATTTGAGGTTCAAAGGTTTCCATCATATCGATTTATCATACCACTTGCAAAGCTTACACATTTGGTAATAGAAATTTCAAATATTACTGCTCAAATATTGCACGTTATTATACATTAGGTTTTATTATTTAATTGCTTCACTAATAATTATTTTTATTTAATATTTAAAATTATTTCCTTTTTTACTAAATATGTTTTAAAGAACAGTAAGCCAATATGCAGGAGATTCACCGGATTCCTGTAGACCATACGAGCATTGGGAGCCACGTCATTCTGAGCTGAAACTGGAACATAATTCCTTGGCTTGAAATGACAACCCCCCTCAAGATAGTCCGAGTGTTGCCAACTCTCACAACTAGCAAGTATCAGTTATCGAATGATGCCTCGATAAATCCAGTAACTGTCTAGCCAACCATAGTGTCCAACTCTTGAACTCGTTTTTCGCTGCTCAGACTCTTTCAAAACCCCGGGCACCTGAGTAACCCTTCCCACAAGACTCGCACTGTGGCTCTAAACCTTTCACAGGTGTCCTCTCTTTTGCTACATTGGAACACTCTGAGAGACATTCAATCTCCCTTGTTGTTACATGAGAATTTTCATTTTTCACCGGAGGAGGAGAAAATTATGAAATCTCTAACTCTAATTACTATTTAATATAATTTAGTTCTGGGAAGAATATTTGCAACCATGCTTTAGATTGCCAAATAATATTCCCCTCTTAATTATGATGCCACTCCTATAAGTATTCTATCTTTATTTAATAAACTTAGCATGAAGAGGAATGTAATGATTGAAAATGCCCAATTGCACCTAGTCATGTTAAAAAGGAATTGAAAAGAAATTTTTCGATTTGCCCAGTAAATATTTTTTGGCATAATGTCAATTGATCCAACCACGAGCAAAGTTTACACATTTTATTATCCAAGTTTCAAATATCCTTGCTCAAATATTGCACGTTAAATATTTGACATTTTTAAGTAAGTTAACTTTTTCTCCCACAATAACAAACACTCTTCGGATTTTAAGGTTCAAAATTTATTCCTCTTTTATTATTTATTTTTTGAAAATCAGTAATTTTGGTTGGAAACGATGAATGTATAATAATGTGCATTATTTGAGCACATTTAGGCATAACATAATGTGCATTATTGGAGCCAACTCACATGAACCCCAAATCGAAACCTTTGGTTCCAACATTCACTCAACTTCGAATAATAACCGATAGATTTTTGTGGATTTTTTGTGTTGTTTATTTTTAAATATAATCTTAATGTATTCGTGAGATTTAGTGGATTTACCTCACTTGTGTTGGCGCGAGTTGATATGAGTTCGTCGGATAGACTCCATTGCTGTACTCGAGTAAACTAGTCTGACTTAAAAGATATGATTTATTAAATTTTATTTACAAAATAAAATTTTGCTCGAATATCGCACAATATTACATATCCATAGTTTTCTCATAATTATAGTAACAATTTTTTCTTAATTTGAGGTTCAAAGGTTTCCGTCATATCGATTTATCATACCACCTGCAAAGCTTACACATTTGGTAATAGAAATTTCAATTATTACTGCTCAAATATTGCACATTATAATACATTAGTTTTTATTATTTAATTGCTTCACTAATAATTATTTTTATTTAAGATTTAAAATTATTTCCTTTTTTACTAAATATGTTTTAAAGAATAGTAAGCCAATAAGCAGGAGATTCACCGGATTCCTGTAGACCATACGAGCATTGGGAGCCACGTCATTCTAAGCTGTAACTGGAACATAATTCCTTGGCTTGAAATGAAAACCCCCCTCAAGATAGTCCGAGTGTTGCCAACTCTCACAACTAGCAAGTATCAGTTATCGAATGATACCTCGATAAATCCAGTAACTGTCTGGCCAACCATAATGTCCAACTCTTGAACTCGTTTTTCGCTGCTCAGACTCATTCAAAACCCCGGGCACCTGAGTAACCCTTCCCACAAGACTCGCGCTATGGCTCTAATCCTTTCACGGGTGTCCTCTTTTTTGCTTCATTGGAACACTCTGAGAGACATCCAATCTCCCTTGTTGTTACATGAGAATTTTCATTTTTCACCGGAGGAGGAGAAAATTATGAAATCTCTAACTCTAATTACTATTTAATATAATTTAGTTCTGTGAAGAATATTTGCCAAGATGCTTTAGGTTGCCAAATAATATTCCCCTCTTAATTATGGTGCCACTCCCATAAGTATTCTATCTTTATTTAATAAACTTAGCATGAAGAGGAATGTAATGATTGAAAATTCCCAATTGCACCTAGTCATGTTAAAAAGGAATTGAAAAGAAATTTTTCGATTAGAGCAGTAAATATTTTGTGGCATAATGTCAATTGATCCAACCACGAGCAAAGTTTACACATTTTATTATCCAAGTTTCAAATATCCTCGCTCAAATATTGCACGTTAAATATTTTACATTTGTTTAGTAAGTTAACTTTTTCTCCAACAATAACAAACACTATTCGGAATTCAGGTTCAAAATTTATTCCTCTTTTATTATTTATTTTTTGAAAATCGGTAATTTTGGTTGCAAACGATGAATGTATAATAATGTGCATTATTTGAGCACATTTAGGCATAACATAATGTGCATTATTGGAGCCAACTCACATGAACCCCAAATCGAAACCTTTGGTTCCAACATGCACTCAACTTCGAATAATAACCAATAGATTTTTGTGTTGTTTATTTTTAAATATCATCTTAATGTATTCGTGAGATTTAGTGGATTTACCTCACTTGTGTTGGCGCAAGTGTATATGAGTTCATGAGAGAGCCTCCATTGCAGTACTCGAGCAAACTAGTCTGACTTAAAAGATATGATTTATTATATTTTATTTACAAAATAAACTTTTGCTCGAATATCGCACAATATTACATATCCACAGTTTTCTCATAATTATAGTAACAATTTTTTCTTAATTTGAGGTTCAAAGGTTTCCATCATATCGATTTATCATACCACTTTCAAAGCTTACACATTTGGTAATAGAAATTTCAAATATTACTGCTCAAATATTGCACGTTATTATACATTAGGTTTTATTATTTAATTGCTTCACTAATAATTATTTTTATTTAATATTTAAAATTATTTCCTTTTTTACTAAATATGTTTTAAAGAACAGTAAGCCAATAAGCAGGAGATTCACCGGATTCCTGTAGACCATACGAGCATTGGGAGCCACGTCATTCTAAGCTGAAACTGGAACATAATTCCTTGGCTTGAAATGAAAACCCCCCTCAAGATAGTCCGAGTGTTGCCAACTCTCACAGCTAGCAAGTATCAGTTATCGAATGATGCCTCGATAAATCCAGTAACAGTCTGGCCAAACGTAATGTCCAATTCTTGAACTCCTTTTTTGCTGCTTAGACTCATTTAAAACCCCGGCCACCTGAGTAACCCTTCCCACAAGACTCGCGCTGTGGCTCTAATCCTTTCACAGGTGTCTGTTTTGCTTCATTGGAACACTCTGAGAGACATTCAATCTCCCTTGTTGTTACATAAGAATTTTCATTTTTCACCGGAAGAGGAGAAAATTATGAAAACTCTAACTCTAATTACTATTTGATATAATTTAGTTCTGTGAAGAATATTTGCCAAGATGCTTTAGGTTGCCAAATAATATTCCCCTCTTACTTATGGTGCCACTCCCATAAGTATTCTATCTTTATTTAATAAACTTAGCATGAAGAGGAATGTAATGATTGAAAATTCCCAATTGCACCTAGTCATGTTAAAAAGGAATTGAAAAGAAATTTTTTGATTAGCGCAGTAAATATTTTGTGGCATAATGTCAATTGATCCAACCACGAGCAAAGTTTACACATTTTATTATCCAAGTTTCAAATATCATCGCTCAAATATTGCGCGTTAAATATTTGAAATTTGTTTAGTAAGTTAACTTTTTCTCCCACTATAACAAACACTTTTCGGATTTTAAGGTTCAAAATTTATTCCTCTTTTATTATTTATTTTTTGAAAAATCGGTAATTTTTGTTGGAAACGATGAATGTATAATAATATGCATTATTTGAGCACATTTAGGCATAACGTAATGTGCATTATTGGAGCCAACTCACATGAACCCCAAATCGAAACCTTTGGTTCCAACATGCACTCAACTTCGAATAATAACCGATAGATTTTTGTGGATTTTTTGTGTGGTTTATTTTTAAATATCATCTTAATGTATTCATGAGATTTAGTGGATTTACCTCACTTGTATTGTCGCGAGTTGATATGAGGTCGTCGGATAAACTCCATTGCAGTACTCGAGTAAACTAGCCTGACTTAAAAATATTATTTATTAAATTTTATTTACAAAATAAAATTTTGCTCGAATATCGCACAATATTACATATCTATAGTTTTCTCATAATTATAGTAACAATTTTTTCTTAATTTGAGGTTCAAAGGTTTCCATCATATCGATTTATCATACCACTTGCAAAGCTTACACATTTGGTAATAGAAATTTCAATTATTACTGCTCAAATATTGCACATTATAATACATTAGTTTTTATTATTTAATTGCTTCACTAATAATTATTTTTATTTAAGATTTAAAATTATTTCCTTTTTTACTAAATATGTTTTAAAGAATAGTAAGCCAATAAGCCGGAGATTCACCGGATTCCTGTAGATCATACGAGCATTGGGAGCCACGTCATTCTGAGTTGAAACTGGAACATAATTCCTTGGCTTGAAATGACAACCTCCCTCAAGATAGTCCGAGTGTTGCCAACTCTCACAACTTACAAGTATCAGTTATCGAATGATGCCTCGATGAATCCAGTAACTGTCTGGCCAACCATAATGTCCAACTCTTGAACTCGTTTTTCGCTGCTCAGACTCATTCAAAACCCCGGGCACCTGAGTAACCCTTCCCATAAGACTCGCACTGTAGCTCTAATCCTCTCATGGGTGTCCTATCTTTTGCTTCAATGGAACACTCTGAGAGAAATTCAATCTCCCTTGTTGTTACATGAGAATTTTCATTTTTCACCGGAGGAGGAGAAAATTATAAAATCTCTAACTCTAATTACTATTTAATATAATTTAGTTTTGTGAAGAATATTTGCCAACATGCTTTAGATTTCCAAATAATATTCCCCTCTTAATTATGGTGCCACTCCTATAAGTATTCTATCTTTGTTTAATAAACTTAGCATGAAGAGGAATGTAATGATTGAAAATGCCCAATTGCACCAGTCATGTTAATAGGAATTGAAAAGAAAATTTTCGATTAGCCCAGTAAATATTTTGTGGCATAATGTCAATTGATCCAACCACGAGCAAAGTTTACACATTTTATTATCCAAGTTTCAAATATCCTTGCTCAAATATTGCACGTTAAATATTTGACATTTTTTTAGTAAGTTAACTTTTTCTCCCACCATAACAAACACTTTTCGGATTTTAAGGTTCAAAATTTATTCCTCTTTCATTATTTATTTTTTGAAAATCGGTAATTTTGGTTGGAAACGGTGAATGTATAATAATGTGCATTATTTGAGCACATTTAGGCATAACATATTGTGCATTATTGGAGCCAACTCACATGAACCCCAAATCGAAACCTTTGGTTCCAACATGCACTCAAATTCGAATAATAACAGATAGATTTTTGTGGATTTTTTGTGTGGTTTATTTTTAAATATCATCTTAATGTATTCATGAGATTTAGTGGATTTACCTCACTTGTGTTGGCGCGAGTTAATATGAGGTCATCAGAGAGACTCCATTGCAATACTCGAGCAAACTAGTCTGACTTAAAAGATATGATTTATTATATTTTATTTACAAAATAAAATTTTGCTCGAATATCGCACAATATTACATGTCCATAGTTTTCTCATAATTATAGTAACAATTTTTTCTTAATTTGAGGTTCAAAGGTTTCCATCATATAAATTTATCATACCACTTGCAAAGCTTACACATTTGGTAATAGAAATTTCATTTATTACTGCTCAAATATTGCACATTATAATACATTAGCTTTTATTATTTAATTGCTTCACTAATAATTATTTTTATTTAAGATTTAAAATTATTTCCTTTTTTACTAAATATGTTTTAAAGAATAGTAAGCCAATAAGCAGGAGATTCACCAGATTCCTGTAGATCATACGAGCTAAAACAGTGAATTCCAAGATGCATTTTCAATAGGATCAGGTAGAAAATTTATAGGTACAATGAGGGACTATTCATATTCTAAGCTGACTATTCATAACTATGCATTATGTGCAATAAGAAGCTGACTATTAAGGAGGGACTAATAAGCTGACTATTAAGGAGGGACTATTCATATTCTAAGCTGACTATTCATAACTATACATTATGTGCAATAATAAGCTGACTATTTGTATTCTTCTATTGTCACACCCCCCCTCAAGCGAAGCGTCGGATTGACCGAAACGCGAAGCTTGGATCGGAAAAACTCAAACAAGACCCGATTTAGCCCCTTGGTGAAAATATCCGCTACCTGTAATGACGTGGAGACATGACCAATACGAAGCTTACCAGCAGCCACCAGTTCTCGCACAAAGTGATAGTCAACGTCGATGTGCTTAGCTCGCTTGTGAGCAACGGGGTTCTCAGCAAGAAAGATAGCACTGTTATTATCACATAAGAGCAACGGGGATCCCTGCAGTGGAAACTGTAGATCACGAAGAAGATGCGAGAGCCAAACAACTTCCGAAGCAGTGTTGGCAAGAGCACGATATTCAGATTCCGAGCTCGAGCGAGAGACCGTAGGCTGCCTCTTCGCACTCCAAGAAACTAAATTCCCACCAAGGAAGACCGGATACCCATAAGTAGAACGACGTGTCTCCAAGCAACGGACCCAATCAGTATCAGAATAGGCAAGGACCTCTGGGACGCCCTCATAGGAAAAGGTCAAACCACAATGCTGCATTCCACAAACATAGCGGAGAATCCGAGTGACAGCTGCAAAATGATCATCTCGTGGGTCCTGAAGAAACTGACTCACCGAATTGACCGCAAAGGACAAATCGGGACGAGTAATAGTGAGGTACTGAAGGGCACCAACGAGTGAACGGTACAGCTTGGGATTGTGAAACGGTCCACTCGTACTGCTGTGAAGCTTCGACAGCGGCAAAAATGGTGTAGATACAGGGGAAGCCTCCAACATCCCAGCACGCAGAAGAATATCTCTGGCATACTTAGCTTGTCCTAAAAACAGACCAATAGAGGTGGGGATAACCTCCAACCCAAGAAAATAGCTAAGAGGACCAAGATCCTTGCCCGAGAACTCACGATCAGCCCGAGCAATGAACTGGCGGATGGCTACAGTGTTATTCCCGGTAAGAATAATATCATCAACATAGACCAGAAGATAAAGAGTAATGGTCCCCCTGGAAAACACAAAGAGAGAAGGATCCGACAAACTGCCAACAAAACCGAGCAGCCGAACAAAGGCACTGAATCGATCAAACCATGCCCTGGGTGCCTGCTTAAGACTATAGATAGCCTTCCGCAAATGACAAACATGAGTAGGGCGAGCAGGATCCTGATAGCCAGCAGGCTGAGCCATGTAAACAGGAGTGTCAAGAACATCATTAAGAAAGGTATTTTTGACATCCAGCTGATGAAGCGGCCACTTCCTCATAGTGGCAATGGCGAGAACAGTGCGAACAGTTACAGACTTGATCACCGGACTGAAGGTGTGATCAAAATCAAAGCCTGGGATTTGAGAATACCCCTGAGCAACCAGACGAGCCTTAAAGCGATCAATAGACCCATCCTGCCCATACTTAAGCTGGTAGACCCACTTGGAACCAACCACATTGACATCCGGTGGACAAGGCACTAAATCCCAGGTGTGCTGAAGACGAAGAGCAGCCATTTCCTCATCCATGGCAGTGACCCATCTGGAATCCCTGATAGCAGCGCGGTAAGTACGAGGCTCCTGCTGATGAAGGAGTTCAACAACCAATCCGGTGGCCACAAAGTCAGGACCAAGATCTCGAGCCACACGTGTCCCATCCTGAAGGCGAGTAATCATCCGATGAGTGCGAGGTGCAGGAGACGACGAAGAATCTTGCGCTGAAGAGACAACAGACGAGGAGCCCGAGACCGATAAGGTACCATCAGAAGAGGCCGATGAGAAACTCAAAGACATAGGAGAACGTGCGGGAGTGATAATAGGATCGTCATCAATAAGTGTCGACGGTGCAGTCTTCGGTAACAAGTCAGGACACAGCGAGCAAGCGGAATCATTCACAGCAGGAGCATCAACATGAACAGTGAAGGATGGGTCAGGGTCAGTAGGGTCCAAAAAGAAGGTGACATCCAAGGATGTAAACTGGGCTGCCGAAGATGCCGTGGAAAAGGGAAAAAGTGACTCATCAAAACGAGCATGACGAGTCATGTAAGTACGTCCTGAGGCTGGATCCAAACACCTAAACCCTTTGTAGTGCGCACTGTATCCAAGAAAAACACATGGAAGACTACGAGGGGCAAGCTTGTGAGCTGCAGTGGGGCGAACATAGGGAAACACCCTGCACCCGAAGGGATGAAAGTTGGAGTACTCGGGTGAGCGGCCAAAAAGAACCTCAAAGGGAGACACATTGTCGAGAACCGGAGTAGGTAAGCGGTTAATGGTAAAGACCGCAGTAGCAAAGGCATCATCCCAATACGAGAGGGGCATGTGAGAATGAAACATCATGGAAAGAGCCATTTCTGCGATGTGGCGGTGCTTGCGTTCAGCCCTACCATTTTGCTCCGGAGTGTAGGGACAGGAAACCTGATGATGGATGCCGCGAGTGCCAAAGTGGGATTGGAGTCTGGTATTAAGAAACTCGGTACCACCATTGCTCTAAAAGATTTTGATGCGCGAAGAAAATTGATTCTCAACAAGTGCCTCAAATAGGAAGTAGACATCAACAAAGTCAGATTTCCGTTGTAAAGGATAAAACCATGAAAACCGTGAGTAATCATCCACAAAGACAGCATAATAAGAAAATCCATTTCTAGAAGTCACTGGAGAGGGTCCCCATAAATCACAATGCACTAAGTCAAGAACATGACTAGCGCGTTTAGAGTTCTCAACAAATGACAATTTCTGCCCTTTCGCCATAGCACAAGGCGCACAAACAGTAGGTTTAGGAAGTACTGAAGTAAGAGAAACAGAACCAGTCTTATGCAACAAAGAAATAATACTAGGGGACACATGCCCCAAACGAACATGCCAGGTCTCGAAAGATGCTCTTTTAATCTTCTCACGAACAAAGGAAACAAGCGCCTCTTCACCACGATCTAGCACATAAAGACCATTCTCACTGTGCCCCCGCCCCAGTACCGCCTTGGTGACCTTGTGCTGAATCACAAAAGACTGATCATCAAAGGAAATAACAGCACCAAGATCCCGAGTAAGCTTGCTTATGGATAACAATTTTTTAGTAATAGCAGGCACAAATAAAACATCAGATAAGTGTAATGTAGAACTAAGACGAGCATCACCCACAGCAGCAATAGAGAGGGAAGCACCATTACCAACAGAGACAAGAGTGTTACCCTGATAAGGAGTGACACTGGACAGATTCGATGCGGAAGAGCTCATATGGTTGGTAGCTCCGGAGTCCACATACCAGTCCGGAATAGACGAAGAGTCTGAAGTAGCAGATGACTGAACTGGCTGAGCATGATAAGGCAGTAAATGGGCAGCGAACTGAGGAGGCGGAGACAGGAACTGCTGTGCAAGATAAGCATGAGGAGCATGAGGAGCCTGAGGAGCCGGAAGCTGTGGAGGACATAAGGAAGAAAATTCTGAGCAACTGAAGCCTGTGGAGGCGGAGCATACGAAGCAGCAGGTGGCAAGTACTGTGGAGCACCATGAGCCGGAGGACGAGGAATGGACGAGGGACACTGACTCGATATGTGACCGAAGCCCGCACAGGTAAAGCACTGAACTTGACCACCATTAGCAGCCGATCTGGACCAGGGCTGACGACCAGAAGACCCCCAGGGACGACGACCACCACGCCGGCTGCCGGAGCGGCCAGAAAAGGCCGCGCGTGGACGCCACGCGCCACCATCACGCGCGGCTCCACCAGGCGCGTGAGCCCACGCGGCGTCGCTGCTCGGCCGCCATGAAAGCGACAGGACCTGTACTCAAACCCTGTGCAGAAATACCCCTAGTTTTCTCCAAACTAAGGAAAAACGATTCATATCCCTTTGCTTCGTCAACCACATTAAGATAAGCAGGAAGGGGTTGACGATTAGCGATAGGTGCACTAAAATCCTTATAATCATGGCCTAGAGCAGTAAGAAACCATAACAATTTTTCCTCATTCTTTGCAGGATCACCCATAGCAGACAACTTATCAATAATAGCCAGTAAAGCAAGGTGAAGATCGTGAACCATACCCGTTTTTCGAAGGAGATTAGCCTGTTGACGAAGGCTGAAGGCATTGACCAAACTTGCAGGCTGATAGACGGTAGCAAAGGTATCCCACATATCCTTCGCGGTTTCACACATCAAGATCTCATTCTTTGCCTCAGCGGAGAGAGAGGAATAAAGAAGACTACAGAGACGCTGATCATCAAGAACCCATGCATCATAGGCGCTCCGAGCAGCGGAGTAGGCATCCTCGGCGGCCTTAACGGTGGCGGCATCTGGCGGCGTGGAGGAGGAGGAATCCAACGTCGGCATCACCAGAAAACTGGGGAGAGGAGAGGAGCCATCTAGATGGCCAAACAAACCCTGTGAACGAAGCGCAAACTGAACCTGTTGCTTCCATTGCAGATACGTAGCAGCTTCAAGCTTGGTATTGAGAAGATGAATCAACGTGGTGAGGGGCAATTTATCCAAACTCTTATCATCGGCCATGATCAATTAATCAAGAAAATCACAAAAAAAAATAATGTCGATGAAGAAAAAAGAAGAAGAAAGCGGCAAAGAGGAGAGGAGAAGAAGGGAAAGGCTCTGATACCATAAAACAGTGAATTCCAAGATGCATTTTCAATAGGATCAGGTAGAAAACTTATAGGTACAATGAGGGACTATTCATATTCTAAGCTGACTATTCATAACTATGCATTATGTGCAATAAGAAGCTGACTATTAAGGAGGGACTAATAAGCTGACTATTAAGGAGGGACTATTCATATTCTAAGCTGACTATTCATAACTATACATTATGTGCAATAATAAGCTGGCTATATGTATTCTTCTATTGTCACACGAGCATTGGGAGCCACATCATTCTGAGCTGAAACTGGAACATAATTCCATGGCTTGAAATGAAAACCCCCCTCAAGATAGTCCGAGTGTTGCCAACTCTCACAACTAGCAAGTATAAGTTATCGAATGATGCCTCGATAAATCCAGTAACTGTCTAGCCGACCATAATGTCCAACTCTTGAACTCGTTTTTCGCTGCTCAGACTCATTCAAAACCCCGGGCACCTGAGTAACCCTTCCCACAAAACTCATATTGTGGCTCTAAACCTTTCACGGGTGTCCTCTCTTTTGCTTCATTGGAACACTCTAAGTATCCCTTGTTGTTACATGAGAATTTTCATTTTTCACCGGAGGAGGAGAAAATTATGAAATCTCTAACTCTAATTACTATTTAATATAATTTAGTTCTGTGAAGAATATTTGCCAACGTGCTTTAGACTGCCAAATAATATTCCCCTCCTAATTATGGTGCCACTCTTATAAGTATTCTATCTTTATTTAATAAACTATAAACTTAGCATGAGAGGAATGTAATGATTGAAAATGCCCAATTGCACCTAGTCATGTTAAAAAGGAATTGAAAAGAAAATTTTCGATTAGCGCAGTAAATATTTTGTGGCATAATGTCAATTGATCCAACCACGAGCAAAGTTTACACATTTTATTATCCAAGTTTCAAATATCCTTGCTCAAATATTGCACGTTAAATATTTGACATGTGTTTAGTAAGTTAACTTTTTCTCCCACAATAACAAACACTTTTCGGATTTTAAGGTTCAAAATTTATTCCTCTTTTATTATTTATTTTTTGAAAAATCGGTAATTTTGGTTGGAAACGATGCATGTATAATAATGTGCATTATTTGAGCACATTTAGGCATAACGTAATGTGCATTATTGGAGCCAACTCACATGAACCCCAAATCGAAACCTATGGTTCCAACATGCACTCAACTTCGAATAATAACCGATAGATTTTTGTGGATTTTTTGTGTGGTTTATTTTTAAATATCATCTTAATGTATTCATGAGATTTAGTGGATTTACCTCACTTGTATTGTCGCGAGTTGATATGAGGTCGTCGGATAGACTCCATTGCAGTACTCGAGTAAACTAGTCTGACTTAAAAATATGATTTATTAAATTTTATTTACAAAATAAAATTTTACTCGAATATCGCACAATATTACATATCTATAGTTTTCTCATAATTATAGTAACAATTTTTTCTTAATTTGAGGTTCAAAGGTTTCCATCATATCGATTTATCATACCACTTGCAAAGGTTAAACATTTGGTAATAGAAATTTCAATTATTACTGCTCAAATATTGCACATTATAATACATTAGTTTTTATTATTTAATTGCTTCACTAATAATTATTTTTATTTAAGATTTAAAATTATTTCCTTTTTTACTAAATATGTTTTAAATAATAGTAAGCCAATAAGCAGGAGATTCACCGGATTCCTGTAGATCATATGAGCATTGGGAGCCATGTCATTCTGAGTTGAAACTGGAATATAATTCCTTGGCTTGAAATGACAACCACCCTCAAGATAGTCCGAGTGTTGCCAACTCTCACAACTTACAAGTATCAGTTATCGAATGATGCCTCGATGAATCCAGTAACTGTCTGGCCAACCATAATGTCCAACTCTTGAACTCGTTTTTCGCTGCTCAGACTCATTCAAGGGCACCTGAGTAACCCTTCCCACAAGACTCGCACTGTAGCACTAATCCTCTCACGGGTGTCCTATCTTTTGCTTCATTGGAACACTCTGAGAGACATTCAATCTCCCTTGTTGTTACATGAGAATTTTCATTTTTCACCGGAGGAGGAGAAAATTATGAAATCTCTAACTCTAATTACTATTTAATATAATTTAGTTCTGTGAAGAATATTTGCCAACATGCTTTAGATTGCCAAATAATATTCCCCTCTTAATTATGGTGCCACTCCCATAAGTATTCAATCTTTATTTAATAAACTTAGCATGAAGAGGAATGTAATGATTGAAAACCATTTGCACCAAGTCATGTTAAAAAGGAACTGAAAAGAAATTTTTTGATTAGCGTAGTAAATAGTTTGTGGCATAATGTCAATTGATCCAACCACGAGCAAAGTTTACACATTTTATTATCCAAGTTTCAAATATCCTTGCTCAAATATTGCACGTTAAATATTTGACATTTTTTTACTAAGTTAACTTTTTCTCCCACCATAACAAACACTTTTCGGATTTTAAGGTTCAAAATTTACTCCTCTTTTATTATTTATTTTTTGAAAAATCGGTAATTTTGGTTGGAAACGATGAATGTATAATAATGTGCATTATTTGAGCACATTTAGGCATAACGTAATGTGCATTATTAGAGCCAACTCACATGAACCCCAAATCAAAACCTTTGGTTCCAACATGCACTCAACTTCGAATAATAACCGATAGATTTTTGTGGATTTTTTGTGTGGTTTATTTTTAAATATCATCTTAATGTATTCATGAGATTTCGTGGATTTACCTCACTTGTGTTGGCGCGAGTTAATATGAGGTCATCAGAGAGACTCCATTGCAATACTCGAGCAAACTAGTCTGACTTAAAAGATATGATTTATTAAATTTTATTTACAAAATAAAATTTTGCTCGAATATCGCACAATATTACATATCCATAGTTTTCTCATAATTATAGTAACAATTTTTTCTTAATTTGAGGTTCAAAGGTTTCCATCATATCGAATTATCATACCACTTGCAAGGCTTACACATTTGGTAATAGAAATTTCAAATATTACTGCTCAAATATTGCACGTTATTATACATTAGGTTTTATTATTTAATTGCTTCACTAATAATTATTTTAATTTAAGATTTAAAATTATTTCCTTTTTTACTAAATATGTTTTAAAGAATAGTAAGCCAATAAGCAGGAGATTCACCGGATTCCTGTAGATCATACGAGCATTGGGAGCCACGTCATTCTGAGCTGAAACTGGAACATAATTCCTTGGCTTGAAATGACAACCCCCCTCAAGATAGTCCGAGTGTTGCCAACTCTCACAACTCGCAAGTATCAGTTATCGAATGATGCCTCGATAAATCCAGTAGCTGTCTAGCCAACCATAATGTCCAACTCTTGAACTCATTTTTCGCTGCTCAGACTCATTCAAAACCCCGGGCACCTGAGTAACCCTTCCCACAAGACTCGCGCTGTGGCTCTAATCCTTTCACGGGTGTCCTCTCTTTTGCTTCATTGGAACACTCTGAGAGGCATTCAATCTCCCTTGTTGTTACATGAGAATTTCATTTTTCACCGGAAGAGGAGAAAATTATGAAATCTCTAACTCTAATTACTATTTAATATAATTTAGTTCTGTGAAGAATATTTGCCAACATGCTTTAGATTGCCTAATAATATTCCCCTCTTAATTATTGTGCCACTCCCATGAGTATTCTATCTTTATTTAATAAACTTAGCATGAAGAGGAATGTAATGATTGAAAATGCCCAATTGCACCTAGTCATGTTAAAAAGGAATTGAAAAGAAGTTTTTTTATTAGCGCAGTAAATATTTTTTGGCATAATGTCAATTGATCCAACCACGAGCAAAGTTTACACATTTTATTATCCAAGTTTCAAATATCCTTGCTCAAATATTGCACATTAAATTTATGACATTTGTTTAGTAAGTTAACTTTTTCTCCCACAATAACAAACACTTTTCGGATTTTAAGGTTCAAAATTTACTCCTCTTTTATTATTTATTTTTTGAAAAATCGGTAATTTTGGTTGGAAACGATGAATGTATAATAACGTGCACATTTAGACATAACGTAATGTGCATTATTGGAGCCAACTAACATGAACCCCAAATCGAAACCTTTGGTTCCAACATGCACTTAACTTCGAATAATAACCGATAGATTTTTGTTGATTTTTTGTGTGGTTTATTTTTAAATATCATCTTAATGTATTCATGAGATTTACTGGATTTACCTCACTTGTGTTGGTGCGAGTTGATATGAGTTCATCAGATAGACTCCATTGCAGTACTCGAGCAAACTAGTCTGACTTAAAAGATATGATTTATTTAATTTTATTTACAAAATAATATTTTGCTCGAATATCGCACAATATTACATAACCATAGTTTTCTCATGATTATAGTAACAATTTTTTCTTAATTTGAGGTTCAAAGGTTTCCATCATATCGATTTATCATACCACTTGCAAAGCTTACACAATTGGTAATAGAAATTTCAATTATTACTGCTCAAATATTGCACATTATAATACATTAGTTTTTATTATTTAATTGCTTCACTAATAATTATTTTTATTTAAGATTTAAAATTATTTCCTTTTTTACTGAATATGTTTTAAAAAATAGTAAGCCAATAAGCAGGAGATTCACCGGATTCCTGTAGATCATACGAGCATTGGGAGCCACGTCATTCTGAGCTGAAACTGGAACATAATTCCTGGGCTTGAAATGACAACCCCCCTCAAGATAGTCCGAGTGTTGCCAACTCTCACAACTAGCAAGTATCAGTTATCGAATGATGCCTCGATCAATCCAGTAACTGTCTAGCCAACCATAATGTCCAACTCTTGAACTCGTTTTTCGCTGCTCAGACTCATTCAAAACCCCGGGTACCTGAGTAACCCTTCCCACAAGACTCGCATTGTGGCTCTAAACCTTTCACGGGTGTTCTCTCTTTTGCTTCATTGGAACACTCTGAGAGACATTCAATCTCCCTTGTTGTTACATGTGAATTTTCATTTTTCACCGGAGGAGGAGAAAATTATGAAATCTCTAACTCTAATTACTATTTAATATAATTTAGTTCTGTGAAGAATATTTGCCAACATGCTTTAGATTGCCAAATAATATTCCCCTCTTAATTATGGTGCCACTCCCATAAGTATTCAATCTTTATTTAATAAACTTAGCATGAAGAGGAATGTAATGATTGAAAACCATTTGCACCAAGTCATGTTAAAAAGGAACTGAAAAGAAATTTTTTGATTAGCGTAGTAAATAGTTTGTGGCATAATGTCAATTGATCCAACCACGAGCAAAGTTTACACATTTTATTATCCAAGTTTCAAATATCCTTGCTCAAATATTGCACGTTAAATATTTGACATTTTTTTACTAAGTTAACTTTTTCTCCCACCATAACAAACACTTTTCGGATTTTAAGGTTCAAAATTTACTCCTCTTTTATTATTTATTTTTTGAAAAATCGGTAATTTTGGTTGGAAACGATGAATGTATAATAATGTGCACATTTAGACATAACGTAATGTGCATTATTGGAGCCAACTCACATGAACCCCAAATCGAAACCTTTGGTTCCAACATGCACTTAACTTCGAATAATAATCGATAGATTTTTGTTGATTTTTTGTGTGGTTTATTTTTAAATATCATCTTAATGTATTCATGAGATTTACTGGATTTACCTCACTTGTGTTGGTGCGAGTTGATATGAGTTCATCAGATAGACTCCATTGCAGTACTCGAGCAAACTAGTCTGACTTAAAAGATATGATTTATTTAATTTTATTTACAAAATAAAATTTTGCTCGAATATCGCACAATATTACATATCCATAGTTTTCTCATGATTATAGTAACAATTTTTTCTTAATTTGAGGTTCAAAGGTTTCCATCATATCGATTTATCATACCACTTGCAAAGCTTACACAATTGGTAATAGAAATTTCAATTATTACTGCTCAAATATTGCACATTATAATACATTAGTTTTTATTATTTAATTGCTTCACTAATAATTATTTTTATTTAAGATTTAAAATTATTTCCTTTTTTACTGAATATGTTTTAAAGAATAGTAAGCCAATAAGCAGGAGATTCACCGGATTCCTGTAGATCATACGAGCATTGGGAGCCACGTCATTCTGAGCTGAAACTGGAACATAATTCCTGGGCTTGAAATGACAACCCCCCTCAAGATAGTCCGAGTGTTGCCAACTCTCACAACTAGCAAGTATCAGTTATCGAATGATGCCTCGATCAATCCAGTAACTGTCTAGCCAACCATAATGTCCAACTCTTGAACTCGTTTTTCGCTGCTCAGACTCATTCAAAACCCCGGGCACCTGAGTAACCCTTCCCACAAGACTCGCATTGTGGCTCTAAACCTTTCACGGGTGTTCTCTCTTTTGCTTCATTGGAACACTCTGAGAGACATTCAATCTCCCTTGTTGTTACATGTGAATTTTCATTTTTCACCGGAGGAGGAGAAAATTATGAAATCTCTAACTCTAATTACTATTTAATATAATTTAGTTCTGTGAAGAATATTTGCCAACATGCTTAAGATTGCCTAATAATATTCCCCTCTTAATTATGGTGCCACTCCCATAAGTATTCTATCTTTATTTAATAAACTTAGCATGAAGAGGAATGTAATGATTGAAAATGCCCAATTGCACCTAGTCATGTTAAAAAGGAATTGAAAAGAAATTTTTTGATTAGCCCAGTAAATATTTTGTGGCATAATGTCAATTGATCCAACCACGAGCAAAGTTTACACATTTTATTATCCATTTTTCAAATATCCTTGCTCAATATTGCACGTTAAATATTTGACATTTGTTTAGTAAGTTAACTTTTTCTCCCACAATAACAAACACTTTTCGGATTTTAAGGTTCAAAATTTATTCCTCTTTTATTATTTATTTTTTGAAAAATCAGTAATTTTGGTTGGAAACTATGAATGTATAATAATGTGCATTATTTGAGCACATTTAGGCATAACGTAATGTGCATTATTGGAGCCAACTCACATGAACCCCAAATCGAAACCTTTGGTTCCAACATGCACTCAACTTCGAATAATAACCGATAGATTTTTGTGGATTTTTTGTGTGGTTTATTTTTAAACATCATCTTAATGTATTCATGAGATTTAGTGGATTTACCTCACTTGTGTTGGCGCGAGTTGATATGAGGTCATCAGAGAGACTCCATTGCAGTACTCGAGCAAACTAGTCTGACTTAAAAGATATGATTTATTAAATTTTATTTACAAAATAAAATTTTGCTCGAATATCGCACAATATTACATATCCATAGTTTTCTCATAATTATAGTAACAATTTTTTCTTAATTTGAGGTTCAAAGGTTTCCATCATATCGATTTATCATGCCACTTGCAAGGCTTACACATTTGGTGATAGAAATTTCAAATATTACTGCTCAAATATTGCACGTTATTATACATTAGGTTTTATTATTTAATTGCTTCACTAAAAATTATTTTTATTTAATATTTAAAATTATTTCCTTTTTTACTAAATATGTTTTAAAGAATAGTAAGCCAATAAGCAGGAGATTCACCGGATTCCTGTAGATCATACGAGCATTGGGAGCCACGTCATTCTGAACTGAAACTGGAACATAATTCCTTGGCTTGAAATGACAACCCCCCTCAAGATAGTCCGAGTGTAGCCAACTCTCACAACTAGCAAGTATCAGTTATCGAATGATGCCTCGATAAATCCAGTAGCTGTCTAGCCAACCATAACGTCCAACTCTTGAACTCGTTTTTCGCTGCTCAGACTCATTCAAAACCCCGGGCACCTGAGTAACCCTTCCCACAAGACTCGCGCTATGGCTCTAATCCTTTCACGGGTGTCCTCTCTTTTGCTTCATTGGAACACTCTGAGAGGCATTCAATCTCCCTTGTTGTTACATGAGAATTTTCATTTTTCACCGGAAGAGGAGAAAATTATAAAATCTCTAACTCTAATTACTATTTAATATAATTTAGTTCTGTGAAGAATATTTGCCAACATGCTTTAGATTGCCAAATAATATTCCCCTCTTAATTATGGTGCCACTCCCATAAGTATTCTATCTTTATTTAATAAACTTAGCATGAAGAGGAATGTAATGATTGAAAATGCCCAATTGCACCTAGTCATGTTAAAAAGGAACTGAAAAGAAAATTTTCGATTAGCGCAGTAAATAGTTTGTGGCATAATGTCAATTGATCCAACCACGAGCAAAGTTTACACATTTTATTATCCAAGTTTCAAATATCCTTGCTCAAATATTGCACGTTAAATATTTGACATTTTTTTTAGTAAGTTAACTTTTTCTCCCACAATAACAAACACTTTTCGGATTTTAAGGTTCAAAATTTATTCCTCTTTTATTATTTATTTTTTGAAAAATCAGTAATTTTGGTTGGAAACTATGAATGTATAATAATGTGCATTATTTGAGCACATTTAGGCATAACGTAATGTGCATTATTGGAGCCAACTCACATGAACCCCAAATCGAAACCTTTGGTTCCAACATGCACTCAACTTCGAATAATTACCGATAGATTTTTGTGGATTTTTTGTGTGGTTTATTTTTAAATATCATCTTAATGTATTCATGAGATTTAGTGGATTTACCTCACTTGTGTTGGTGCGAGTTGATATGAGGTCATCAGAGAGACTCCATTGCAGTACTCGAGCAAACTAGTCTGACTTAAAAGATATGATTTATTAAATTTTATTTACAAAATAAAATTTTGCTCGAATATCGCACAATATTACATATCCATAGTTTTCTCATAATTATAGTAACAATTTTTTCTTAATTTGAGGTTCAAAGGTTTCCATCATATCGATTTATCATACCACTTGCAAGGCTTACACATTTGGTAATAGAAATTTCAAATATTACTGCTCAAATATTGCACGTTATTATACATTAGGTTTTATTATTTAATTGCTTCACTAAAAATTATTTTTATTTAATATTTAAAATTATTTCCTTTTTTACTAAATATGTTTTAAAGAATAGTAAGCCAATAAGCAGGAGATTCACCGGATTCCTGTAGATCATACGAGCATTGGGAGCCACGTCATTCTGAACTGAAACTGGAACATAATTCCTTGGCTTGAAATGACAACCCCCCTCAAGATAGTCCGAGTGTTGCCAACTCTCACAACTAGCAAGTATCAGTTATCGAATGATGCCTCGATAAATCCAGTAGCTGTCTAGCCAACCATAATGTCCAACTCTTGAACTCGTTTTTCGCTGCTCAGACTCATTCAAAACCCCGGGCACCTGAGTAACCCTTCCCACAAGACTCGCGCTATGGCTCTAATCCTTTCACGGGTGTCCTCTCTTTTGCTTCATTGGAACACTCTAAGAGGCATTCAATCTCCCTTGTTGTTACATGAGAATTTTCATTTTTCACCGGAAGAGGAGAAAATTATGAAATCTCTAACTCTAATTACTAATTAATATAATTTAGTTCTGTGAAGAATATTTGCCAACATGCTTTAGATTGCCAAATAATATTCCCCTCTTAATTATGGTGCCACTCCCATAAGTATTCTATCTTTATTTAATAAACTTAGCATGAAGAGGAATGTAATGATTGAAAATGCCCAATTGCACCTAGTCATGTTAAAAAGGAACTGAAAAGAAAATTTTCGATTAGCGCAGTAAATAGTTTGTGGCATAATGTCAATTGATCCAACCACGAGCAAAGTTTACACATTTTATTATCCAAGTTTCAAATATCCTTGCTCAAATATTGCACGTTAAATATTTGACATTTTTTTAGTAAGTTAACTTTTTCTCCCACAATAACAAACACTTTTCGGATTTTAAGGTTCAAAATTTATTCCTCTTTTATTATTTATTTTTTGAAAAATCAGTAATTTTGGTTGGAAACTATGAATGTATAATAATGTGCAATTTGAGCACATTTAGGCATAACGTAATGTGCATTATTGGAGCCAACTCACATGAACCCCAAATCGAAACCTTTGGTTCCAACATGCACTCAACTTCGAATAATAACCGATAGATTTTTGTGGATTTTTTGTGTGGTTTATTTTAAAATATCATCTTAATGTATTCTTGAGATTTAGTGGATTTACCTCACTTGTGTTGGCGCGAGTTGATATGAGGTCATCAGAGAGACTCCATTGCAGTACTCGAGCAAACTAGTCTGACTTAAAAGATATGATTTATTAAATTTTATTTACAAAATAAAATTTTGCTCGAATATCGCACAATATTACATATCCATAGTTTTCTCATAACTATAGTAACAATTGTTTCTTAATTTGAGGTTCAAAGGTTTCCATCATATCGATTTATCATACCACTTGCAAGGCTTACACATTTGGTAATAGAAATTTCAAATATTACTGCTCAAATATTGCACGTTATTATACATTAGGTTTTATTATTTAATTGCTTCACTAAAAATTATTTTTATTTAATATTTAAAATTATTTCCTTTTTTACTAAATATGTTTTAAAGAATAGTAAGCCAATAAGCAGGAGATTCACCGGATTCCTGTAGATCATACGAGCATTGGGAGCCACGTCATTCTGAACTGAAACTGGAACATAATTCCTTGGCTTGAAATGACAACCCCCCTCAAGATAGTCCGAGTGTTGCCAACTCTCACAACTAGCAAGTATCAGTTATCGAATGATGCCTCGATAAATCCAGTAGCTGTCTAGCCAACCATAATGTCCAACTCTTGAACTCGTTTTTCGCTGCTCAGACTCATTCAAAACCCCGGGCACCTGAGTAACCCTTCCCACAAGACTCGCGCTATGGCTCTAATCCTTTCACAGGTGTCCTCTCTTTTGCTTCATTGGAACACTCTGAGAGGCATTCAATCTCCCTTGTTGTTACATGAGAATTTTCATTTTTCACCGGAAGAGGAGAAAATTATGGAATCTCTAACTCTAATTACTATTTAATATAATTTAGTTCTGTGAAGAATATTTGCCAACATGCTTTAGATTGCCAAATAATATTCCCCTCTTAATTATGGTGCCACTCCCATAAGTATTCTATCTTTATTTAATAAACTTAGCATGAAGAGGAATGTAATGATTGAAAATGCCCAATTGCACCTAGTCATGTTAAAAAGGAACTGAAAAGAAAATTTTCGATTAGCTCAGTAAATAGTTTGTGGCATAATGTCAATTGATCCAACCACGAGCAAAGTTTACACATTTTATTATCCAAGTTTCAAATATCCTTGCTCAAATATTGCACGTTAAATATTTGACATTTTTAAGTAAGTTAACTTTTTCTCCCACAATAACAAACACTCTTCGGATTTTAAGGTTCAAAATTTATTCCTCTTTTATTATTTATTTTTTGAAAAATCAGTAATTTTGGTTGGAAACTATGAATGTATAATAATGTGCATTATTTGAGCACATTTAGGCATAACGTAATCTGCATTATTGGAGCCAACTCACATGAACCCCAAATCGAAACCTTTGGTTCCAACATGCACTCAACTTCGAATAATAACCGATAGATTTTTGTGGATTTTTTGTGTGGTTTATTTTTAAATATCATCTTAATGTATTCATGAGATTTAGTGGATTTACCTCACTTGTGTTGGCGCGAGTTGATATGAGGTCATCAGAGAGACTCCATTGCAGTACTCGAGCAAACTAGTCTGACTTAAAAGATATGATTTATTAAATTTTATTTACAAAATAAACTTTTGCTCGAATATCGCACAATATTACATATCCATAGTTTTCTCATAACTATAGTAACAATTGTTTCTTAATTTGAGGTTCAAAGGTTTCCATCATATCGATTTATCATACCACTTGCAAGGCTTACACATTTGGTAATAGAAATTTCAAATATTACTGCTCAAATATTGCACGTTATTATACATTAGGTTTTATTATTTAATTGCTTCACTAAAAATTAATTTTATTTAATATTTAAAATTACTTCCTTTTTTACTAAATATGTTTTAAAGAATAGTAAGCCAATAAGCAGGAGATTCACCGGATTCCTGTAGATCATACGAGCATTGGGAGCCACGTCATTCTGAACTGAAACTGGAACATAATTCCTTGGCTTGAAATGACAACCCCCCTCAAGATAGTCCGAGTGTTGCCAACTCTCACAACTAGCAAGTATCAGTTATCGAATGATGCCTCGATAAATCCAGTAGCTGTCTAGCCAACCATAATGTCCAACTCTTGAACTCGTTTTTCGCTGCTCAGACTCATTCAAAACCCCGGGCACCTGAGTAACCCTTCCCACAAGACTCGCGCTATGGCTCTAATCCTTTCACAGGTGTCCTCTCTTTTGCTTCATTGGAACACTCTGAGAGGCATTCAATCTCCCTTGTTGTTACATGAGAATTTTCATTTTTCACCGGAAGAGGAGAAAATTATGGAATCTCTAACTCTAATTACTATTTAATATAATTTAGTTCTGTGAAGAATATTTGCCAACATGCTTTAGATTGCCAAATAATATTCCCCTCTTAATTATGGTGCCACTCCCATAAGTATTCTATCTTTATTTAATAAACTTAGCATGAAGAGGAATGTAATGATTGAAAATGCCCAATTGCACCTAGTCATGTTAAAAAGGAACTGAAAAGAAAATTTTCGATTAGCTCAGTAAATAGTTTGTGGCATAATGTCAATTGATCCAACCACGAGCAAAGTTTACACATTTTATTATCCAAGTTTCAAATATCCTTGCTCAAATATTGCACGTTAAATATTTGACATTTTTAAGTAAGTTAACTTTTTCTCCCACAATAACAAACACTCTTCGGATTTTAAGGTTCAAAATTTATTCCTCTTTTATTATTTATTTTTTGAAAAATCAGTAATTTTGGTTGGAAACTATGAATGTATAATAATGTGCATTATTTGAGCACATTTAGGCATAACGTAATCTGCATTATTGGAGCCAACTCACATGAACCCCAAATCGAAACCTTTGGTTCCAACATGCACTCAACTTCGAATAATAACCGATAGATTTTTGTGGATTTTTTGTGTGGTTTATTTTTAAATATCATCTTAATGTATTCATGAGATTTAGTGGATTTACCTCACTTGTGTTGGCGCGAGTTGATATGAGGTCATCAGAGAGACTCCATTGCAGTACTCGAGCAAACTAGTCTGACTTAAAAGATATGATTTATTAAATTTTATTTACAAAATAAACTTTTGCTCGAATATCGCACAATATTACATATCCATAGTTTTCTCATAACTATAGTAACAATTGTTTCTTAATTTGAGGTTCAAAGGTTTCCATCATATCGATTTATCATACCACTTGCAAGGCTTACACATTTGGTAATAGAAATTTCAAATATTACTGCTCAAATATTGCACGTTATTATACATTAGGTTTTATTATTTAATTGCTTCACTAAAAATTAATTTTATTTAATATTTAAAATTACTTCCTTTTTTACTAAATATGTTTTAAAGAATAGTAAGCCAATAAGCAGGAGATTCACCGGATTCCTGTAGATCATACGAGCATTGGGAGCCACGTCATTCTGAACTGAAACTGGAACATAATTCCTTGGCTTGAAATGACAACCCCCCTCAAGATAGTCCGAGTGTTGCCAACTCTCACAACTAGCAAGTATCAGTTATCGAATGATGCCTCGATAAATCCAGTAGCTGTCTAGCCAACCATAATGTCCAACTCTTGAACTCGTTTTTCGCTGCTCAGACTCATTCAAAACCCCGGGCACCTGAGTAACCCTTCCCACAAGACTCGCGCTATGGCTCTAATCCTTTCACGGGTGTCCTCTCTTTTGCTTCATTGGAACACTCTGAGAGGCATTCAATCTCCCTTGTTGTTACATGAGAATTTTCATTTTTCACCGGAAGAGGAGAAAATTATGAAATCTCTAACTCTAATTACTATTTAATATAATTTAGTTCTGTGAAGAATATTTGCCAACATGCTTTAGATTGCCAAATAATATTCCCCTCTTAATTATGGTGCCACTCCCATAAGTATTCTATCTTTATTTAATAAACTTAGCATGAAGAGGAATGTAATGATTGAAAATGCCCAATTGCACCTAGTCATGTTAAAAAGGAACTGAAAAGAAAATTTTCGATTAGCGCAGTAAATAGTTTGTGGCATAATGTCAATTGATCCAACCACGAGCAAAGTTTACACATTTTATTATCCAAGTTTCCAATATCCTTGCTCAAATATTGCACGTTAAATATTTGACATTTTTTTTAGTAAGTTAACTTTTTCTCCCACAATAACAAACACTTTTCGGATTTTAAGGTTCAAAATTTATTCCTCTTTTATTATTTATTTTTTGAAAAATCAGTAATTTTGGTTGGAAACTATGAATGTATAATAATGTGCATTATTTGAGCACATTTAGGCATAACGTAATGTGAATTATTGGAGCCAACTCACATGAACCCCAAATCGAAACCTTTGGTTCCAACATGCACTCAACTTCGAATAATAACCGATAGATTTTTGTGGATTTTTTGTGTGGTTTATTTTTAAATATCATCTTAATGTATTCATGAGATTTAGTGGATTTACCTCACTTGTGTTGGCGCGAGTTGATATGAGGTCATCAGAGAGACTCCATTGCAGTACTCGAGCAAACTAGTCTGACTTAAAAGATATGATTTATTAAATTTTATTTACAAAATAAACTTTTGCTCGAATATCGCACAATATTACATATCCATAGTTTTCTCATAATTATAGTAACAATTTTTTCTTAATTTGAGGTTCAAAGGTTTCCATCATATCGATTTATCATACCACTTGCAAGGCTTACACATTTGGTAATAGAAATTTCAAATATTACTGCTCAAATATTGCACGTTATTATACATTAGGTTTTATTATTTAATTGCTTCACTAAAAATTATTTTTATTTAATATTTAAAATTATTTCCTTTTTTACTAAATATGTTTTAAAGAATAGTAAGCCAATAAGCAGGAGATTCACCGGATTCCTGTAGATGATACGAGCATTGGGAGCCACGTCATTCTGAACTAAAACTGGAACATAATTCCTTGGCTTGAAATGACAACCCCCCTCAAGATAGTCCGAGTGTTGCCAACTCTCACAACTAGCAAGTATCAGTTATCGAATGATGCCTCGATAAATCCAGTAGCTGTCTAGCCAACCATAATGTCCAACTCTTGAACTCGTTTTTCGCTGCTCATACCCATTCAAAACCCCGGGCACCTGAGTAACCCTTCCCACAAGACTCGCGCTATGGCTCTAATCCTTTCACGGGTGTCCTCTCTTTTGCTTCATTGGAACACTCTGAGAGGCATTCAATCTCCCTTGTTGTTACATGAGAATTTTCATTTTTCACCGGAAGAGGAGAAAATTATGAAATCTCTAACTCTAATTACTATTTAATATAATTTAGTTCTATGAAGAATATTTGCCAACATGCTTTAGATTGCCAAATAATATTCCCCTCTTAATTATGGTGCCACTCCCATAAGTATTCTATCTTTATTTAATAAACTTAGCATGAAGAGGAATGTAATGATTGAAAATACCCAATTGCACCTAGTCATGTTAAAAAGGAACTGAAAAGAAAATTTTCGATTAGCGCAGTAAATAGTTTGTGGCATAATGTCAATTGATCCAACCACGAGCAAAGTTTACACATTTTATTATCCAAGTTTCAAATATCCTTGCTCAAATATTGCACGTTAAATATTTGACATTTTTTTTAGTAAGGTAACTTTTTCTCCCACAATAACAAACACTTTTCGGATTTTAAGGTTCAAAATTTATTCCTCTTTTATTATTTATTTTTTGAAAAATCAGTAATTTTGGTTGGAAACTATGAATGTATAATAATGTGCATTATTTGAGCACATTTAGGCATAACGTAATGTGCATTATTGGAGCCAACTCACATGAACCCCAAATCGAAACCTTTGGTTCCAACATGCACTCAACTTCGAATAATAACCGATACATTTTTGTGGATTTTTTGTGTGGTTTATTTTAAAATATCATCTTAATGTATTCATGAGATTTAGTGGATTTACCTCACTTGTATTGTCGCGAGTTGATATGAGGTCGTCGGATAGACTCCATTGCAGTACTCGAGTAAACTAGTATGACTTAAAAGATATGATTTATTAAATTTTATTTACGAAATAAAATTTTGCTCGAATATCGCACAATATTACATATCCATAGTTTTCTCATAATTATAGTAACAATTTTTTCTTAATTTGAGGTTCAAAGGTTTCCATCATATCGATTTATCATACCACTTGCAAAGCTTACACATTTGGTAATAGAAATTTCAATTATTACTGCTCAAATATTGCACATTATAATACAATACTTTTTATTATTTAATTGCTTCACTAATAATTATTTTTATTTAAGATTTAAAATTATTTCCTTTTTCACTAAATATGTTTTAAAGAATAGTAAGCCAATAAGCAGGAGATTCACCGGATTCCTATAGATCATACGGGCATTGGGAGCCACGTCATTCTGAGCTGAAACTGGAACATAATTCCTTGGCTTGAAATGACAACCCCCCTCAAGATAGTCCGAGTGTTGCCAACTCTCACAACTAGCAAGTATCAGTTATCGAATGATGCCTCGATAAATCCAGTAGCTGTCTAGACAACCATAATGTCCAACTCTTGAACTCGTTTTTCGCTGCTCAGACTCATTCAAAACCCGGGGCACCTGAGTAACCCTTCCCACAAGACTCGCGCTATGGCTCTAATCCTTTCACGGGTGTCCTCTCTTTTGCTTCATTGGAACACTCTGAGAGGCATTCAATCTCCCTTTTTGTTACATGAGAATTTTCATTTTTCACCGGAAGAGGAGAAAATTATGAAATCTCTAACTCTAATTACTATTTAATATAATTTAGTTCTGTGAAGAATATTTGCCAACATGCTTTAGATTGCCAAATAATATTCCCCTCTTAATTATGGTGCCACTCCCATAAGTATTCTATCTTTATTTAATAAACTTAGCATGAAGAGGAATGTAATGATTGAAAATGCCCAATTGCACCTAGTCATGTTAAAAAGGAACTGAAAAGAAAATTTTCGATTAGCGCAGTAAATAGTTTGTGGCATAATGTCAATTGATCCAACCACGAGCAAAGTTTACACATTTTATTATCCAAGTTTCAAATATCCTTGCTCAAATATTGCACGTTAAATATTTGACATTTGTTTAGTAAGTTAACTTTTTCTCCCACAATAACAAACACTTTTCGGATTTTAAGGTTCAAAATTAGTCCTCTTTTATTATTTATTTTTTGAAAAATCGGTAATTTTGGTTGGAAACGATGAATGTATCATAATGTGCACATTTAGGCATAACGTAATGTACATTATTGGAGCCAACTCACATGAACCCCAAATCGAAACCTTTGGTTCCAATATTCACTCAACTTCGAATAATAACCGATAGATTTTTGTGGATTTTTTGTGTGATTTATTTTTAAATATCATCTTAATGTATTCATGAGATTTAGTGGATTTACATCACTTTTGTTGGCGCGAGTTGATATGAGTTCATCAGAGAGACTCCATTGCAGTACTCGAGCAAACTAGTCTGACTTAAAAGATATGATTTATTAAATTTTATTTACAAAATAAAATTTTGCTCGAATATCGCACAATATTACATATCCATAGTTTCTCATAATTATAGTAACAATTTTTTTTTAATTTGAGGTTCAAAGGTTTCCATCATATCGATTTATCATACCACTTGCAAAGCTTACACATTTGGTAATAGAAATTTCAATTATTACTGCTCAAATATTGCACATTATTATACATTACTTTTTATTATTTAATTGCTTCACTAATAATTATTTTTATTTAAGATTTAAAATTATTTTCTTTTTTACTAAATATGCTTTAAAGAATAGTAAGCCAATAAGTAGGAGATTCACCGGATTCCTGTAGATTATACGAGCATTGGGAGCCACATCATTCTGAGCTGAAACTGGAACATAATTCCTGGGCTTGAAATGACAACCCCCCTCAAGATAGTCCGAGTGTTGCCAACTCTCACAACTAGCAAGTATCAGTTATCGAATGATGCCTCGATAAATCCAGTAACTGTCTGGCCAACAATTATTTCCAACTCTTGAACTCGTTTTTTGCTGCTCAGACTCATTCAAAACGCGGGCACCTGAGTAACCCTTCCCACATGACTCGTACTGTGGCTCTAATCCTTTCACGGGTGTCCTCTCTTTTGCTTCATTGGAACACTCTGAGAGACATTCAATCTCCCTTGTTGTTACATGAGAATTTTAATTTTTCACCGGAGGAGGAGAAAATTATGAAATCTCTAACTCTAATTACTATTTAATATAATTTAGTTTTGTGAAGAATATTTGCCAACATGCTTTAGATTGCCAAATAATATTCCCCTCTTAATTATGGTGCCACTCCCATAAGTATTCTATCTTTATTTAATAAACTTGGCATGAAGAGGAATGTAATGATTGAAAATGCCCAATTGCACCTAGTCATGTTAAAAAGGAATTGAAAAGAAATTTTCGATTAGCGCAGTAAATATTTTGTGGCATAATGTCAATTGATCCAACCACGAGCAAAGTTTACACATTTTATTATCCAAGTTTCAAATATCCTTGCTCAAATATTGCACGTTAAATATTTTACATTTGTTTAGTAAGTTGACTTTTTCTCCCACAATAACAAACACTTTTCGGATTTTAAGGTTCAAAATTTATTCCTCTTTTATTATTTATTTTTTGAAACTCGGTAATTTTGGTTGGAAACGATGAATGTATAATAATGTGCATTATTTGAGCACATTTAGGCATAACGTAATGTGCATTATTGGAGCCAACTCACATGAACCCCAAATCAAAACCTTTGGTTCCAACATGCACTCAACTTCGAATAATAACCGATAGATTTTTGTGGATTTTTTGTGTGGTTTATTTTTAAATATCATCTGAATGTATTCTTGAGATTTAGTGGATTTACCTCACTTTTGTTGGCGCGAGTTGATATGAGGTCATCAGAGAGACTCCATTGCAGTACTCGAGCAAACTAGTCTGACTTAAAAGATATGATTTATTAAATTTGATTTACGAAATAAAATTTTGCTTGAATATCGCACAATATTACATATCCATAGTTTTCTCATAATTATAGTAACAATTTTTTCTTAATTTGAGGTTCAACGGTTTCCATCATATCGATTTATCATACAACTTGCAAGGCTTACACATTTGGTAATAGAAATTTCAAATATTACTGCTCAAATATTGCACGTTGTTATACATTAAGTTTTATTATTTAATTGCTTCACTAATAATTATTTTTATTTAAGATTTAAAATTATTTCCTTTTTTACTAAATATGTTTTAAAGAATAGTAAGCCAATAAGCAGGAGATTCACCGGATTCCTATAGATCATATGAGCATTGGGAGCCACGTCATTCTGAGCTGAAAGTGGAACATAATTCCTTGGCTTGAAATGACAACCCCCCTCAAGATAGTCCGAGTGTTGCCAACTCTCACAACTAGCAAGTATCAGTTATCGAATGATGCCCCGATAAATCCAGTAACTATCTGGCCAACCATAATGTCCAACTCTTAAACTCATTTTTCGCTGCTCAGACTCATTCAAAACCCCGGGCACCTGAGTAACCCTTCCCACAAGACTCGCGCTGTGGCTCTAATCCTTTCAGGGGTGTCCTCTCTTTTGCTTCATTGGAACACTCTGAGAGACATTCAATCTCCCTTGTTGTTACATGAGAATTTTCATTTTTCACCGGAGGAGGAGAAAATTATGAAATCTCTAACTCTAATTACTATTTAATATAATTTAGTTCTGTGAAGAATATTTGCCAACATGCTTTAGATTGCCAAATAATATTCCCCTCTTAATTATGGTGCCACTCCCATAAGTATTCTATCTTTATTTAATAAACTTAGCATGAAGAGGAATTTAATGATTGAAAATGCCCAATTGCACCTAGTCATGTTAAAAACGAATTGAAAAGAAAATTTTCGATTAGCGCAGTAAATATTTTGTGGCATAATGTCAATTGATCCAACCACGAGCAAAGTTTACACATTTTATTATCCAAGTTTCAAATATCCTTGCTCAAATATTGCACGTTAAATATTTTATATTTGTTTAGTAAGTTAACTTTTTCTCCCACAATAACAAACACTTTTCGGATTTTAAGGTTCAAAATTTATTCCTCTTTTATTATTTATTTTCTGAAAAATCGGTAATTTGGGTTGGAAACGATGAATGTATAATAATGTGCACATTTAGGCATAACGTAATGTACATTATTGGAGCCAACTCACATGAACCCCAAATCGAAACCTTTGGTTCCAATATTCACTCAACTTCGAACAATAACCGATACATTTTTGTGGATTTTTTGTGTGGTTTATTTTTAAATATCATCTTAATGTATTCATGAGATTTAGTGGATTTACATCACTTGTGTTGGCGCGAGTTGATATGAGTTCATCAGAGAGACTCCATTGCAGTACTCGAGCAAACTAGTATGACTTAAAAGATATGATTTATTAAATTTTATTTACAAAATAAAATTTTGCTCGAATATCGCACAATATTACATATCCATAGTTTCTCATTATTATAGTAACAGTTTTTTCTTAATTTAAGGTTCAAAGGTTTCCATCATATCGATTTATCATACCACTTGCAAAGCTTACACATTTGGTAATAGAAATTTCAAATATTACTGCTCAAATATTGCACGTTATTATACATTAGTTTTTATTATTTAATTGCTTCACTAATAATTATTTTTATTTAAGATTTAAAATTATTTCCTTTTTTACTAAATATGTTTTAAAGAACAGTAACCCAGTAAGCAGGAGATTCACCGGATTCCTGTAGATCATACGAGCATTGGGAGCTACGTCATTCTGAGCTGAAACTGGAACATAATTCCTGGGCTTGAAATGACAACACCCCTCAAGATAGTCCGAGTGTTGCCAACTCTCACAACTAGCAAGTATCAGTTATCGAATGATGCCTCGATAAATCCAGTAACTGTCTAGCCAACCATAATGTCCAACCCTTGAACTCGTTTTTCGCTGCTCAGACTCATTCAAAACCCCGGGCACCTGAGTAACCCTTCCCACAAGACTCGCACTGTGGCTCTAATCCTTTCACAGGTGTCCTCTCTTTTGCTTCATTGGAACACTCTGAGAGACATTCAATCTCCCTTGTTGTTACATGAGAATTTTCATTTTTCACCGGAGGAGGAGAAAATTATGAAATCTCTAACTCTAATTACTATTTCATATAATTTAGTTCTGTGAAAAATATTTGCCAACATGCTTTAGATTGCCAAATAATATTCCCCTCTTAATTATGGTGCCACTCCTATAAGTATTCTATCTTTATTTAATAAACTTAGCATGAAGAGGAATTTTATGATTGAAAATGCCCAATTGCACCCAGTCATGTTAAAAAGGAATTTAAAAGAAATTTTTCGATTAGCGCAGTAAATATTTTGTGGCATAATGTCAATTGATCCAACCACGAGCAAAGTTTACACATTTTATTATCCAAGTTTCAAATATTGCACGTTAAATATTTGACATTTGTTTAGTAAGTTAACTTTTTCTCCCACAATAACAAACACTTTTCGGATTTTAAGGTTCAAAATTTATTCCTCTTTTATTATTTATTTTTTGAAAAATCGGTAATTTTGGTTGGAAACGATGAATGTATAATAATGTGCACATTTAGGCATAACGTAATGTACATTATTGGAGCCAACTCACATGAACCCCAAATCGAAACCTTTGGTTCCAATATTCACTCAACTTCGAATAATAACCGATAGATTTTTGTGGATTTTTTGTGTGGTTTATTTTTAAATATCATCTTAATGTATTCATGAGATTTAGTGGATTTACATCACTTGTGTTGGCACGAGTTGATATGAGTTCATCAGAGAGACTCCATTGCAGTACTCGAGCAAACTAGTCTGACTTAAAAGTTATGATTTATTAAATTTTATTTACAAAATAAAATTTTGCTCGAATATCGCACAATATTACATATCCATAGTTTCTCATAATTATAGTAACAATTTTTTCTTAATTTTAGGTTCAAAGGTTTCCATCATATCGATTTATCATACCACTTGCAAAGCTTACACATTTGGTAATAGAAATTTCAATTATTACTGCTCAAATATTGCACGTTATTATACATTAGTTTTTATTATTTAATTGCTTCACTAATAATTATTTTTATTTAAGATTTAAAATTATTTCCTTTTTTACTAAATATGTTTTAAAGAACAGTAAGCCAGTAAGCAGGAGATTCACCGGATTCCTGTAGATCATACGAGCATTGGGAGCCACGTCATTCTGAGCTGAAACTGGAACATAATTCCTAGGCTTGAAATGACAACACCCCTCAAGATAGTCCGAGTGTTGCCAACTCTCACAACTAGCAAGTATCAGTTATCGAATGATGCCTCGATAAATCCAGTAACTGTCTAGCCAACCATAATGTCCAACCCTTGAACTCGTTTTTCGCTGCTCAGACTCATTCAAAACCCCGGGCACCTGAGTAACCCTTCCCACAAGACTCGCACCGTGGCTCTAATCCTTTCACAGGTGTCCTCTCTTTTGCTTCATTGGAAAACTCTGAGAGACATTCAATCTCCCTTGTTGTTACATGAGAATTTTCATTTTTCACCGGAGGAGGAGAAAATTATGAAATCTCTAACTCTAATTACTATTTCATATAATTTAGTTCTGTGAAAAATATTTGCCAACATGCTTTAGATTGCCAAATAATATTCCCCTCTTAATTATGGTGCCACTCCTATAAGTATTCTATCTTTATTTAATAAACTTAGCATGAAGAGGAATTTAATGATTGAAAATGCCCAATTGCACCTAGTCATGTTAAAAAGGAATTGAAAAGAAATTTTTCGATTAGCGCAGTAAATATTTTGTGGCATATTGTCAATTGATCCAACCACGAGCAAAGTTTACACATTTTATTATCCAAGTTTCAAATATTGCACGTTAAATATTTGACATTTGTTTAGTAAGTTAACTTTTTCTCCCACAATAACAAACACTTTTCGGATTTTAAGGTTCAAAATTTATTCCTCTTTTATTATTTATTTTTTGAAAAATCGGTAATTTTGGTTGGAAACGATGAATGTATAATAATGTGCACATTTAGGCATAACGTAATGTACATTATTGGAGCCAACTCACATGAACCCCAAATCGAAACCTTTGGTTCCAATATGCACTCAACTTCGAATAATAACCGATAGATTTTTGTGGATTTTTTGTGTGGTTTATTTTTAAATATCATCTTAATGTATTCATGAGATTTAGTGGATTTACATCACTTGTGTTGGCATGAGTTGATATGAGTTCATCAGAGAGACTCCATTGCAGTACTCGAGCAAACTAGTCTGACTTAAAAGTTATGATTTATTAAATTTTATTTACAAAATAAAATTTTGCTCGAATATCGCACAATATTACATATCCATAGTTTCTCATAATTATAGTAACAATTTTTTCTTAATTTGAGGTTCAAAGGTTTCCATCATATCGATTTATCATACCACTTGCAAAGCTTACACATTTGGTAATAGAAATTTCAATTATTACTGCTCAAATATTGCACGTTATTATACATTAGTTTTTGTTATTTAATTGCTTCACTAATAATTATTTTTATTTAAGATTTAAAATTATTTCCTTTTTTACTAAATATGTTTTAAAGAACAGTAAGCCAGTAAGCAGGAGATTCACCGGATTCCTGTAGATCATACGAGCATTGGGAGCCACGTCATTCTGAGCTGAAACTGGAACATTATTCCTGGGCTTGAAATGACAACACCCCTCAAGATAGTCCGAGTGTTGCCAACTCTCACAACTAGCAAGTATAAGTTATCGAATGATGCCTCAATAAATTCAGTAACTGTCTAGCCAACCATAATGTCCAACCCTTGAACTCGTTTTTCGCTGCTCAGACTCATTCAAAACCCCGGGCACCTGAGTAACCCTTCCCACAAGACTCGCACTGTGGCTCTAATTCTTTTGACGGGTGTCCTCTCTTTTGCTTCATTGGAAAACTCTGAGAGACATTCAATCTCCCTTGTTGTTACATGAGAATTTTCATCTTTCACCGGAGGAGGAGAAAATTATGAAATCTCTAACTCTAATTACTATTTCATATAATTTAGTTCTGTGAAAAATATTTGCCAACATGCTTTAGATTGCCAAATAATATTCCCCTCTTAATTATGGTGCCACTCCTATAAGTATTCCATCTTTATTTAATAAACTTAGCATGAAGAGGAATTTAATGATTGAAAATGCCCAATTGCACCTAGTCATGTTAAAAAGGAATTGAAAAGAAATTTTTCGATTAGCGCAGTAAATATTTTGTGGCATAATGTCAATTGATCCAACCACGAGCAAAGTTTACACATTTTATTATCCAAGTTTCAAATATTGCACGTTAAATATTTTACATTTGTTTAGTAAGTTAAGTTTTTCTCCCACAATAACAAACACTTTTCGGATTTTAAGGTTCAAAATTTATTCCTCTTTTATTATTTATTTTTTGAAAAATCGGAAATTTTGGTTGGAAACGATGAATGTATAATAATGTGCACATTTAGGCATAACGTAATGTACATTATTGGAGCCAACTCACATGAACCCCAAATCGAAACCTTTGGTTCCAATATTCACTCAACTTCGAATAATAACCGATAGATTTTTGTGGATTTTTTGTGTGGTTTATTTTTAAATATCATCTTAATGTATTCATGAGATTTAGTGGATTTACATCACTTGTGTTGGCGCGAGTTGATATGAGTTCATCAGAGAGACTCCATTGCAGACTTTGCAGTACTCGAGCAAACTAGTCTGACTTAAAAGATATGATTTATTAAATTTTATTTACAAAATAAAATTTTGCTCGAATATCGCACAATATTACATATCCATAGTTTCTCATAATTATAGTAACAATTTTTTCTTAATTTGAGGTTCAAAGGTTTCCATCATATCGATTTATCATACCACTTGCAAAGCTTACACATTTGGTAATAGAAATTTCAATTATTACTACTCAAATATTGCACATTATTACACATTAGTTTTTATTATTTAATTGCTTCACTAATAATTATTTTTATTTAAGATTTAAAATTATTTCCTTTTTTACTAAATATGTTTTAAAGAACAGTAAGCCAGTAAGCAGGAGATTCACCGGATTCCTGTCTCCTGTAGATCATACGAGCAATGGGAGCCACGTCATTTTGAGCTGAAACTGGAATATAATTCCTGGGCTTGAAATGACAACCCCCCTCAAGATAGTCCGAGTGTTGCCAACTCTCACAACTAGGAAGTATCAGTTATCGAATGATGCCTCGATAAATCCAGTAACTGTCTAGCCAACCATAATGTCCAACCCTTGAACTCGTTTTTCGCTGCTCAGACTCATTCAAAACCCCGGGCACCTGAGTAACCTTTCCCACAAGACTCGCGCCGTGGCTCTAATCCTTTCACAGGTGTCCTCTCTTTTGCTTCATTGGAAAACTCTGAGAGACATTCAATCTCCCTTGTTGTTATATGAGAATTTTCATTTTTCACCGGAGGAGGAGAAAATTATGAAATCTCTAACTCTAATTACTATTTCATATAATTTAGTTCTGTGAAAAATATTTGCCAACATGCTTTAGATTGCCAAATAATATTCCCCTCTTAATTATGGTGCCACTCCTATAAGTATTCCATCTTTATTTAATAAACTTAGCATGAAGAGGAATTTAATGATTGAAAATGCCCAATTGCACCTAGTCATGTTAAAAAGGAATTGAAAAGAAATTTTTCGATTAGCGCAGTAAATATTTTGTGGCATAATGTCAATTGATCCAACCACGAGCAAAGTTTACACATTTTATTATCCAAGTTTCAAATATTGCACGTTAAATATTTAACATTTGTTTAGTAAGTTAACTTTTCCTCCCACAATAACAAACACTTTTCGGATTTTAAGGTTCAAAATTTATTCCTCTTTTATTATTTATTTTTTGAAAAATCGGTAATTTTGGTTGGAAACGATGAATGTATAATAATGTGCACATTTAGGCATAACGTAATGTACATTATTGGAGCCAACTCACATGAACCCCAAATCGAAACCTTTGGTTCCAATATGCACTCAACTTCGAATAATAACCGATAGATTTTTGTGGATTTTTTGTGTGGTTTATTTTTAAATATCATCTTAATGTATTCATGAGATTTAGTGGATTTACATCACTTGTGTTGGCATGAGTTGATATGAGTTCATCAGAGAGACTCCATTGCAGTACTCGAGCAAACTAGTCTGACTTAAAAGTTATGATTTATTAAATTTTATTTACAAAATAAAATTTTGCTCGAATATCGCACAATATTACATATCCATAGTTTCTCATAATTATAGTAACAATTTTTTCTTAATTTGAGGTTCAAAGGTTTCCATCATATCGATTTATCATACCACTTGCAAAGCTTACACATTTGGTAATAGAAATTTCAATTATTACTGCTCAAATATTGCACGTTATTATACATTAGTTTTTGTTATTTAATTGCTTCACTAATAATTATTTTTATTTAAGATTTAAAATTATTTCCTTTTTTACTAAATATGTTTTAAAGAACAGTAAGCCAGTAAGCAGGAGATTCACCGGATTCCTGTAGATCATACGAGCATTGGGAGCCACGTCATTCTGAGCTGAAACTGGAACATTATTCCTGGGCTTGAAATGACAACACCCCTCAAGATAGTCCGAGTGTTGCCAACTCTCACAACTAGCAAGTATAAGTTATCGAATGATGCCTCAATAAATTCAGTAACTGTCTAGCCAACCATAATGTCCAACCCTTGAACTCGTTTTTCGCTGCTCAGACTCATTCAAAACCCCGGGCACCTGAGTAACCCTTCCCACAAGACTCGCACTGTGGCTCTAATTCTTTTGACGGGTGTCCTCTCTTTTGCTTCATTGGAAAACTCTGAGAGACATTCAATCTCCCTTGTTGTTACATGAGAATTTTCATTTTTCACCGGAGGAGGAGAAAATTATGAAATCTCTAACTCTAATTACTATTTCATATAATTTAGTTCTGTGAAAAATATTTGCCAACATGCTTTAGATTGCCAAATAATATTCCCCTCTTAATTATGGTGCCACTCCTATAAGTATTCCATCTTTATTTAATAAACTTAGCATGAAGAGGAATTTAATGATTGAAAATGCCCAATTGCACCTAGTCATGTTAAAAAGGAATTGAAAAGAAATTTTTCGATTAGCGCAGTAAATATTTTGTGGCATATTGTCAATTGATCCAACCACGAGCAAAGTTTACACATTTTATTATCCAAGTTTCAAATATTGCACGTTAAATATTTGACATTTGTTTAGTAAGTTAACTTTTTCTCCCACAATAACAAACACTTTTCGGATTTTAAGGTTCAAAATTTATTCCTCTTTTATTATTTATTTTTTGAAAAATCGGTAATTTTGGTTGGAAACGATGAATGTATAATAATGTGCACATCTAGGCATAACGTAATGTACATTATTGGAGCCAACTCACATGAACCCCAAATCGAAACCTTTGGTTCCAATATGCACTCAACTTCGAATAATAACCGATAGATTTTTGTGGATTTTTTGTGTGGTTTATTTTTAAATATCATCTTAATGTATTCATGAGATTTAGTGGATTTACATCACTTGTGTTGGCATGAGTTGATATGAGTTCATCAGAGAGACTCCATTGCAGTACTCGAGCAAACTAGTCTGACTTAAAAGTTATGATTTATTAAATTTTATTTACAAAATAAAATTTTGCTCGAATATCGCACAATATTACATATCCATAGTTTCTCATAATTATAGTAACAATTTTTTCTTAATTTGAGGTTCAAAGGTTTCCATCATATCGATTTATCATACCACTTGCAAAGCTTACACATTTGGTAATAGAAATTTCAATTATTACTGCTCAAATATTGCACGTTATTATACATTAGTTTTTGTTATTTAATTGCTTCACTAATAATTATTTTTATTTAAGATTTAAAATTATTTCCTTTTTTACTAAATATGTTTTAAAGAACAGTAAGCCAGTAAGCAGGAGATTCACCGGATTCCTGTAGATCATACGAGCATTGGGAGCCACGTCATTCTGAGCTGAAACTGGAACATTATTCCTGGGCTTGAAATGACAACACCCCTCAAGATAGTCCGAGTGTTGCCAACTCTCACAACTAGCAAGTATAAGTTATCGAATGATGCCTCAATAAATTCAGTAACTGTCTAGCCAACCATAATGTCCAACCCTTGAACTCGTTTTTCGCTGCTCAGACTCATTCAAAACCCCGGGCACCTGAGTAACCCTTCCCACAAGACTCGCACTGTGGCTCTAATTCTTTTGACGGGTGTCCTCTCTTTTGCTTCATTGGAAAACTCTGAGAGACATTCAATCTCCCTTGTTGTTACATGAGAATTTTCATTTTTCACCGGAGGAGGAGAAAATTATGAAATCTCTAACTCTAATTACTATTTCATATAATTTAGTTCTGTGAAAAATATTTGCCAACATGCTTTAGATTGCCAAATAATATTCCCCTCTTAATTATGGTGCCACTCCTATAAGTATTCCATCTTTATTTAATAAACTTAGCATGAAGAGGAATTTAATGATTGAAAATGCCCAATTGCACCTAGTCATGTTAAAAAGGAATTGAAAAGAAATTTTTCGATTAGCGCAGTAAATATTTTGTGGCATAATGTCAATTGATCCAACCACGAGCAAAGTTTACACATTTTATTATCCAAGTTTCAAATATTGCACGTTAAATATTTTACATTTGTTTAGTAAGTTAACTTTTTCTCCCACAATAACAAACACTTTTCGGATTTTAAGGTTCAAAATTTATTCCTCTTTTATTATTTATTTTTTGAAAAATCGGTAATTTTGGTTGGAAACGATGAATGTATAATAATGTGCACATTTAGGCATAACGTAATGTACATTATTGGAGCCAACTCACATGAACCCCAAATCGAAACCTTTGGTTCCAATATTCACTCAACTTCGAATAATAACCGATAGATTTTTGTGGATTTTTTGTGTGGTTTATTTTTAAATATCATCTTAATGTATTCATGAGATTTAGTGGATTTACATCACTTGTGTTGGCGCGAGTTGATATGAGTTCATCAGAGAGACTCCATTGCAGACTTTGCAGTACTCGAGCAAACTAGTCTGACTTAAAAGATATGATTTATTAAATTTTATTTACAAAATAAAATTTTGCTCGAATATCGCACAATATTACATATCCATAGTTTCTCATAATTATAGTAACAAGTTTTTCTTAATTTGAGGTTCAAAGGTTTCCATCATATCGATTTATCATACCACTTGCAAAGCTTACACATTTGGTAATAGAAATTTCAATTATTACTACTCAAATATTGCACATTATTACACATTAGTTTTTATTATTTAATTGCTTCACTAATAATTATTTTTATTTAAGATTTAAAATTATTTCCTTTTTTACTAAATATGTTTTAAAGAACAGTAAGCCAGTAAGCAGGAGATTCACCGGATTCCTGTAGATCATACGAGCAATGGGAGCCACGTCATTCTGAGCTGAAACTGGAACATAATTCCTGGGCTTGAAATGACAACCCCCCTCAAGATAGTCCGAGTGTTGCCAACTCTCACAACTAGGAAGTATCAGTTATCGAATGATGCCTCGATAAATCCAGTAACTTTCTAGCCAACCATAATGTCCAACCCTTGAACTCGTTTTTCGCTGCTCAGGCTCATTCAAAACCCCGGGCACCAGAGTAACCCTTCCCACAAGACTCGCGCCGTGGCTCTAATCCTTTCACAGGTGTCCTCTCTTTTGCTTCATTGGAAAACTCTGAGAGACATTCAATCTCCCTTGTTGTTACATGAGAATTTTCATTTTTCACCGGAGGAGGAGAAAATTATGAAATCTCTAACTCTAATTACTATTTCATATAATTTAGTTCTGTGAAAAATATTTGCCAACATGCTTTAGATTGCCAAATAATATTCCCCTCTTAATTATGGTGCCACTCCTATAAGTATTCCATCTTTATTTAATAAACTTAGCATGAAGAGGAATTTAATGATTGAAAATGCCCAATTGCACCTAGTCATGTTAAAAAGGAATTGAAAAGAAATTTTTCGATTAGCGCAGTAAATATTTTGTGGCATAATGTCAATTGATCCAACCACGAGCAAAGTTTAGACATTTTATTATCCAAGTTTCAAATATTGCACGTTAAATATTTGACATTTGTTTAGTAAGTTAACTTTTCCTCCCACAATAACAAACACTTTTCGGATTTTAAGGTTCAAAATTTATTCCTCTTTTATTATTTATTTTTTGAAAAATCGGTAATTTTGGTTGGAAACGATGAATGTATAATAATGTGCACATTTAGGCATAACGTAATGTACATTATTGGAGCCAACTCACATGAACCCCAAATCGAAACCTTTGGTTCCAATATGCACTCAACTTCGAATAATAACCGATAGATTTTTGTGGATTTTTTGTGTGGTTTATTTTTAAATATCATCTTAATGTATTCATGAGATTTAGTGGATTTACATCACTTGTGTTGGCATGAGTTGATATGAGTTCATCAGAGAGACTCCATTGCAGTACTCGAGCAAACTAGTCTGACTTAAAAGTTATGATTTATTAAATTTTATTTACAAAATAAAATTTTGCTCGAATATCGCACAATATTACATATCCATAGTTTCTCATAATTATAGTAACAATTTTTTCTTAATTTGAGGTTCAAAGGTTTCCATCATATCGATTTATCATACCACTTGCAAAGCTTACACATTTGGTAATAGAAATTTCAATTATTACTGCTCAAATATTGCACGTTATTATACATTAGTTTTTGTTATTTAATTGCTTCACTAATAATTATTTTTATTTAAGATTTAAAATTATTTCCTTTTTTACTAAATATGTTTTAAAGAACAGTAAGCCAGTAAGCAGGAGATTCACCGGATTCCTGTAGATCATACGAGCATTGGGAGCCACGTCATTCTGAGCTGAAACTGGAACATTATTCCTGGGCTTGAAATGACAACACCCCTCAAGATAGTCCGAGTGTTGCCAACTCTCACAACTAGCAAGTATAAGTTATCGAATGATGCCTCAATAAATTCAGTAACTGTCTAGCCAACCATAATGTCCAACCCTTGAACTCGTTTTTCGCTGCTCAGACTCATTCAAAACCCCGGGCACCTGAGTAACCCTTCCCACAAGACTCGCACTGTGGCTCTAATTCTTTTGACGGGTGTCCTCTCTTTTGCTTCATTGGAAAACTCTGAGAGACATTCAATATCCCTTGTTGTTACATGAGAATTTTCATCTTTCACCGGAGGAGGAGAAAATTATGAAATCTCTAACTCTAATTACTATTTCATATAATTTAGTTCTGTGAAAAATATTTGCCAACATGCTTTAGATTGCCAAATAATATTCCCCTCTTAATTATGGTGCCACTCCTATAAGTATTCCATCTTTATTTAATAAACTTAGCATGAAGAGGAATTTAATGATTGAAAATGCCCAATTGCACCTAGTCATGTTAAAAAGGAATTGAAAAGAAATTTTTCGATTAGCGCAGTAAATATTTTGTGGCATAATGTCAATTGATCCAACCACGAGCAAAGTTTACACATTTTATTATCCAAGTTTCAAATATTGCACGTTAAATATTTTACATTTGTTTAGTAAGTTAACTTTTTCTCCCACAATAACAAACACTTTTCGGATTTTAAGGTTCAAAATTTATTCCTCTTTTATTATTTATTTTTTGAAAAATCGGAAATTTTGGTTGGAAACGATGAATGTATAATAATGTGCACATTTAGGCATAACGTAATGTACATTATTGGAGCCAACTCACATGAACCCCAAATCGAAACCTTTGGTTCCAATATTCACTCAACTTCGAATAATAACCGATAGATTTTTGTGGATTTTTTGTGTGGTTTATTTTTAAATATCATCTTAATGTATTCATGAGATTTAGTGGATTTACATCACTTGTGTTGGCGCGAGTTGATATGAGTTCATCAGAGAGACTCCATTGCAGACTTTGCAGTACTCGAGCAAACTAGTTTGACTTAAAAGATATGATTTATTAAATTTTATTTACAAAATAAAATTTTGCTCGAATATCGCACAATATTACATATCCATAGTTTCTCATAATTATAGTAACAATTTTTTCTTAATTTGAGGTTCAAAGGTTTCCATCATATCGATTTATCATACCACTTGCAAAGCTTACACATTTGGTAATAGAAATTTCAATTATTACTACTCAAATATTGCACATTATTACACATTAGTTTTTATTATTTAATTGCTTCACTAATAATTATTTTTATTTAAGATTTAAAATTATTTCCTTTTTTACTAAATATGTTTTAAAGAACAGTAAGCCAGTAAGCAGGAGATTCACCGGATTCCTGTCTCCTGTAGATCATACGAGCAATGGGAGCCACGTCATTTTGAGCTGAAACTGGAATATAATTCCTGGGCTTGAAATGACAACCCCCCTCAAGATAGTCCGAGTGTTGCCAACTCTCACAACTAGGAAGTATCAGTTATCGAATGATGCCTCGATAAATCCAGTAACTGTCTAGCCAACCATAATGTCCAACCCTTGAACTCGTTTTTCGCTGCTCAGACTCATTCAAAACCCCGGGCACCTGAGTAACCTTTCCCACAAGACTCGCGCCGTGGCTCTAATCCTTTCACAGGTGTCCTCTCTTTTGCTTCATTGGAAAACTCTGAGAGACATTCAATCTCCCTTGTTGTTACATGAGAATTTTCATTTTTCACCGGAGGAGGAGAAAATTATGAAATCTCTAACTCTAATTACTATTTCATATAATTTAGTTCTGTGAAAAATATTTGCCAACATGCTTTAGATTGCCAAATAATATTCCCCTCTTAATTATGGTGCCACTCCTATAAGTATTCTATCTTTATTTAATAAACTTAGCATGAAGAGGAATTTAATGATTGAAAATGCCCAATTGCACCTAGTCATGTTAAAAAGGAATTGAAAAGAAATTTTTCGATTAGCGCAGTAAATATTTTGTGGCATATTGTCAATTGATCCAACCACGAGCAAAGTTTACACATTTTATTATCCAAGTTTCAAATATTGCACGTTAAATATTTGACATTTGTTTAGTAAGTTAACTTTTTCTCCCACAATAACAAACACTTTTCGGATTTTAAGGTTCAAAATTTATTCCTCTTTTATTATTTATTTTTTGAAAAATCGGTAATTTTGGTTGGAAACGATGAATGTATAATAATGTGCACATTTAGGCATAACGTAATGTACATTATTGGAGCCAACTCACATGAACCCCAAATCGAAACCTTTGGTTCCAATATGCACTCAACTTCGAATAATAACCGATAGATTTTTGTGGATTTTTTGTGTGGTTTATTTTTAAATATCATCTTAATGTATTCATGAGATTTAGTGGATTTACATCACTTGTGTTGGCATGAGTTGATATGAGTTCATCAGAGAGACTCCATTGCAGTACTCGAGCAAACTAGTCTGACTTAAAAGTTATGATTTATTAAATTTTATTTACAAAATAAAATTTTGCTCGAATATCGCACAATATTACATATCCATAGTTTCTCATAATTATAGTAACAATTGTTTCTTAATTTGAGGTTCAAAGGTTTCCATCATATCGATTTATCATACCACTTGCAAAGCTTACACATTTGGTAATAGAAATTTCAATTATTACTGCTCAAATATTGCACGTTATTATACATTAGTTTTTGTTATTTAATTGCTTCACTAATAATTATTTTTATTTAAGATTTAAAATTATTTCCTTTTTTACTAAATATGTTTTAAAGAACAGTAAGCCAGTAAGCAGGAGATTCACCGGATTCCTGTAGATCATACGAGCATTGGGAGCCACGTCATTCTGAGCTGAAACTGGAACATTATTCCTGGGCTTGAAATGACAACACCCCTCAAGATAGTCCGAGTGTTGCCAACTCTCACAACTAGCAAGTATAAGTTATCGAATGATGCCTCAATAAATTCAGTAACTGTCTAGCCAACCATAATGTCCAACCCTTGAACTCGTTTTTCGCTGCTCAGACTCATTCAAAACCCCGGGCACCTGAGTAACCCTTCCCACAAGACTCGCACTGTGGCTCTAATTCTTTTGACGGGTGTCCTCTCTTTTGCTTCATTGGAAAACTCTGAGAGACATTCAATCTCCCTTGTTGTTATATGAGAATTTTCATTTTTCACCGGAGGAGGAGAAAATTATGAAATCTCTAACTCTAATTACTATTTCATATAATTTAGTTCTGTGAAAAATATTTGCCAACATGCTTTAGATTGCCAAATAATATTCCCCTCTTAATTATGGTGCCACTCCTATAAGTATTCCATCTTTATTTAATAAACTTAGCATGAAGAGGAATTTAATGATTGAAAATGCCCAATTGCACCTAGTCATGTTAAAAAGGAATTGAAAAGAAATTTTTCGATTAGCGCAGTAAATATTTTGTGGCATAATGTCAATTGATCCAACCACGAGCAAAGTTTACACATTTTATTATCCAAGTTTCAAATATTGCACGTTAAATATTTAACATTTGTTTAGTAAGTTAACTTTTCCTCCCACAATAACAAACACTTTTCGGATTTTAAGGTTCAAAATTTATTCCTCTTTTATTATTTATTTTTTGAAAAATCGGTAATTTTGGTTGGAAACGATGAATGTATAATAATGTGCACATTTAGGCATAACGTAATGTACATTATTGGAGCCAACTCACATGAACCCCAAATCGAAACCTTTGGTTCCAATATGCACTCAACTTCGAATAATAACCGATAGATTTTTGTGGATTTTTTGTGTGGTTTATTTTTAAATATCATCTTAATGTATTCATGAGATTTAGTGGATTTACATCACTTGTGTTGGCATGAGTTGATATGAGTTCATCAGAGAGACTCCATTGCAGTACTCGAGCAAACTAGTCTGACTTAAAAGTTATGATTTATTAAATTTTATTTACAAAATAAAATTTTGCTCGAATATCGCACAATATTACATATCCATAGTTTCTCATAATTATAGTAACAATTTTTTCTTAATTTGAGGTTCAAAGGTTTCCATCATATCGATTTATCATACCACTTGCAAAGCTTACACATTTGGTAATAGAAATTTCAATTATTACTGCTCAAATATTGCACGTTATTATACATTAGTTTTTGTTATTTAATTGCTTCACTAATAATTATTTTTATTTAAGATTTAAAATTATTTCCTTTTTTACTAAATATGTTTTAAAGAACAGTAAGCCAGTAAGCAGGAGATTCACCGGATTCCTGTAGATCATACGAGCATTGGGAGCCACGTCATTCTGAGCTGAAACTGGAACATTATTCCTGGGCTTGAAATGACAACACCCCTCAAGATAGTCCGAGTGTTGCCAACTCTCACAACTAGCAAGTATAAGTTATCGAATGATGCCTCAATAAATTCAGTAACTGTTTAGCCAACCATAATGTCCAACCCTTGAACTTGTTTTTCGCTGCTCAGACTCATTCAAAACCCCGGGCACCTGAGTAACCCTTCCCACAAGACTCGCACTGTGGCTCTAATTCTTTTGACGGGTGTCCTCTCTTTTGCTTCATTGGAAAACTCTGAGAGACATTCAATCTCCCTTGTTGTTACATGAGAATTTTCATTTTTCACCGGAGGAGGAGAAAATTATGAAATCTCTAACTCTAATTACTATTTCATATAATTTAGTTCTGTGAAAAATATTTGCCAACATGCTTTAGATTGCCAAATAATATTCCCCTCTTAATTATGGTGCCACTCCTATAAGTATTCCATCTTTATTTAATAAACTTAGCATGAAGAGGAATTTAATGATTGAAAATGCCCAATTGCACCTAGTCATGTTAAAAAGGAATTGAAAAGAAATTTTTCGATTAGCGCAGTAAATATTTTGTGGCATATTGTCAATTGATCCAACCACGAGCAAAGTTTACACATTTTATTATCCAAGTTTCAAATATTGCACGTTAAATATTTGACATTTGTTTAGTAAGTTAACTTTTTCTCCCACAATAACAAACACTTTTCGGATTTTAAGGTTCAAAATTTATTCCTCTTTTATTATTTATTTTTTGAAAAATCGGTAATTTTGGTTGGAAACGATGAATGTATAATAATGTGCACATTTAGGCATAACGTAATGTACATTATTGGAGCCAACTCACATGAACCCCAAATCGAAACCTTTGGTTCCAATATGCACTCAACTTCGAATAATAACCGATAGATTTTTGTGGATTTTTTGTGTGGTTTATTTTTAAATATCATCTTAATGTATTCATGAGATTTAGTGGATTTACATCACTTGTGGTTGCATGAGTTGATATGAGTTCATCAGAGAGACTCCATTGCAGTACTCGAGCAAACTAGTCTGACTTAAAAGTTATGATTTATTAAATTTTATTTACAAAATAAAATTTTGCTCGAATATCGCACAATATTACATATCCATAGTTTCTCATAATTATAGTAACAATTTTTTCTTAATTTGAGGTTCAAAGGTTTCCATCATATCGATTTATCATACCACTTGCAAAGCTTACACATTTGGTAATAGAAATTTCAATTATTACTGCTCAAATATTGCACGTTATTATACATTAGTTTTTGTTATTTAATTGCTTCACTAATAATTATTTTTATTTAAGATTTAAAATTATTTCCTTTTTTACTAAATATGTTTTAAAGAACAGTAAGCCAGTAAGCAGGAGATTCACCGGATTCCTGTAGATCATACGAGCATTGGGAGCCACGTCATTCTGAGCTGAAACTGGAACATTATTCCTGGGCTTGAAATGACAACACCCCTCAAGATAGTCCGAGTGTTGCCAACTCTCACAACTAGCAAGTATAAGTTATCGAATGATGCCTCAATAAATTCAGTAACTGTCTAGCCAACCATAATGTCCAACCCTTGAACTCGTTTTTCGCTGCTCAGACTCATTCAAAACCCCGGGCACCTGAGTAACCCTTCCCACAAGACTCGCACTGTGGCTCTAATTCTTTTGACGGGTGTCCTCTCTTTTGCTTCATTGGAAAACTCTGAGAGACATTCAATCTCCCTTGTTGTTACATGAGAATTTTCATTTTTCACCGGAGGAGGAGAAAATTATGAAATCTCTAACTCTAATTACTATTTCATATAATTTAGTTCTGTGAAAAATATTTGCCAACATGCTTTAGATTGCCAAATAATATTCCCCTCTTAATTATGGTGCCACTCCTATAAGTATTCCATCTTTATTTAATAAACTTAGCATGAAGAGGAATTTAATGATTGAAAATGCCCAATTGCACCTAGTCATGTTAAAAAGGAATTGAAAAGAAATTTTTCGATTAGCGCAGTAAATATTTTGTGGCATAATGTCAATTGATCCAACCACGAGCAAAGTTTACACATTTTATTATCCAAGTTTCAAATATTGCACGTTAAATATTTTACATTTGTTTAGTAAGTTAACTTTTTCTCCCACAATAACAAACACTTTTCGGATTTTAAGGTTCAAAATTTATTCCTCTTTTATTATTTATTTTTTGAAAAATCGGTAATTTTGGTTGGAAACGATGAATGTATAATAATGTGCACATTTAGGCATAACGTAATGTACATTATTGGAGCCAACTCACATGAACCCCAAATCGAAACCTTTGGTTCCAATATTCACTCAACTTCGAATAATAACCGATAGATTTTTGTGGATTTTTTGTGTGGTTTATTTTTAAATATCATCTTAATGTATTCATGAGATTTAGTGGATTTACATCACTTGTGTTGGCGCGAGTTGATATGAGTTCATCAGAGAGACTCCATTGCAGACTTTGCAGTACTCGAGCAAACTAGTCTGACTTAAAAGATATGATTTATTAAATTTTATTTACAAAATAAAATTTTGCTCGAATATCGCACAATATTACATATCCATAGTTTCTCATAATTATAGTAACAAGTTTTTCTTAATTTGAGGTTCAAAGGTTTCCATCATATCGATTTATCATACCACTTGCAAAGCTTACACATTTGGTAATAGAAATTTCAATTATTACTACTCAAATATTGCACATTATTACACATTAGTTTTTATTATTTAATTGCTTCACTAATAATTATTTTTATTTAAGATTTAAAATTATTTCCTTTTTTACTAAATATGTTTTAAAGAACAGTAAGCCAGTAAGCAGGAGATTCACCGGATTCCTGTAGATCATACGAGCAATGGGAGCCACGTCATTCTGAGCTGAAACTGGAACATAATTCCTGGGCTTGAAATGACAACCCCCCTCAAGATAGTCCGAGTGTTGCCAACTCTCACAACTAGGAAGTATCAGTTATCGAATGATGCCTCGATAAATCCAGTAACTGTCTAGCCAACCATAATGTCCAACCCTTGAACTCGTTTTTCGCTGCTCAGGCTCATTCAAAACCCCGGGCACCAGAGTAACCCTTCCCACAAGACTCGCGCCGTGGCTCTAATCCTTTCACAGGTGTCCTCTCTTTTGCTTCATTGGAAAACTCTGAGAGACATTCAATCTCCCTTGTTGTTACATGAGAATTTTCATTTTTCACCGGAGGAGGAGAAAATTATGAAATCTCTAACTCTAATTACTATTTCATATAATTTAGTTCTGTGAAAAATATTTGCCAACATGCTTTAGATTGCCAAATAATATTCCCCTCTTAATTATGGTGCCACTCCTATAAGTATTCCATCTTTATTTAATAAACTTAGCATGAAGAGGAATTTAATGATTGAAAATGCCCAATTGCACCTAGTCATGTTAAAAAGGAATTGAAAAGAAATTTTTCGATTAGCGCAGTAAATATTTTGTGGCATAATGTCAATTGATCCAACCACGAGCAAAGTTTACACATTTTATTATCCAAGTTTCAAATATTGCACGTTAAATATTTGACATTTGTTTAGTAAGTTAACTTTTCCTCCCACAATAACAAACACTTTTCGGATTTTAAGGTTCAAAATTTATTCCTCTTTTATTATTTATTTTTTGAAAAATCGGTAATTTTGGTTGGAAACGATGAATGTATAATAATGTGCACATTTAGGCATAACGTAATGTACATTATTGGAGCCAACTCACATGAACCCCAAATCGAAACCTTTGGTTCCAATATGCACTCAACTTCGAATAATAACCGATAGATTTTTGTGGATTTTTTGTGTGGTTTATTTTTAAATATCATCTTAATGTATTCATGAGATTTAGTGGATTTACATCACTTGTGTTGGCATGAGTTGATATGAGTTCATCAGAGAGACTCCATTGCAGTACTCGAGCAAACTAGTCTGACTTAAAAGTTATGATTTATTAAATTTTATTTACAAAATAAAATTTTGCTCGAATATCGCACAATATTACATATCCATAGTTTCTCATAATTATAGTAACAATTTTTTCTTAATTTGAGGTTCAAAGGTTTCCATCATATCGATTTATCATACCACTTGCAAAGCTTACACATTTGGTAATAGAAATTTCAATTATTACTGCTCAAATATTGCACGTTATTATACATTAGTTTTTGTTATTTAATTGCTTCACTAATAATTATTTTTATTTAAGATTTAAAATTATTTCCTTTTTTACTAAATATGTTTTAAAGAACAGTAAGCCAGTAAGCAGGAGATTCACCGGATTCCTGTAGATCATACGAGCATTGGGAGCCACGTCATTCTGAGCTGAAACTGGAACATTATTCCTGGGCTTGAAATGACAACACCCCTCAAGATAGTCCGAGTGTTGCCAACTCTCACAACTAGCAAGTATAAGTTATCGAATGATGCCTCAATAAATTCAGTAACTGTCTAGCCAACCATAATGTCCAACCCTTGAACTCGTTTTTCGCTGCTCAGACTCATTCAAAACCCCGGGCACCTGAGTAACCCTTCCCACAAGACTCGCACTGTGGCTCTAATTCTTTTGACGGGTGTCCTCTCTTTTGCTTCATTGGAAAACTCTGAGAGACATTCAATCTCCCTTGTTGTTACATGAGAATTTTCATTTTTCACCGGAGGAGGAGAAAATTATGAAATCTCTAACTCTAATTACTATTTCATATAATTTAGTTCTGTGAAAAATATTTGCCAACATGCTTTAGATTGCCAAATAATATTCCCCTCTTAATTATGGTGCCACTCCTATAAGTATTCCATCTTTATTTAATAAACTTAGCATGAAGAGGAATTTAATGATTGAAAATGCCCAATTGCACCTAGTCATGTTAAAAAGGAATTGAAAAGAAATTTTTCGATTAGCGCAGTAAATATTTTGTGGCATAATGTCAATTGATCCAACCACGAGCAAAGTTTACACATTTTATTATCCAAGTTTCAAATATTGCACGTTAAATATTTTACATTTGTTTAGTAAGTTAACTTTTTCTCCCACAATAACAAACACTTTTCGGATTTTAAGGTTCAAAATTTATTCCTCTTTTATTATTTATTTTTTGAAAAATCGGTAATTTTGGTTGGAAACGATGAATGTATAATAATGTGCACATTTAGGCATAACGTAATGTACATTATTGGAGCCAACTCACATGAACCCCAAATCGAAACCTTTGGTTCCAATATTCACTCAACTTCGAATAATAACCGATAGATTTTTGTGGATTTTTTGTGTGGTTTATTTTTAAATATCATCTTAATGTATTCATGAGATTTAGTGGATTTACATCACTTGTGTTGGCGCGAGTTGATATGAGTTCATCAGAGAGACTCCATTGCAGACTTTGCAGTACTCGAGCAAACTAGTCTGACTTAAAAGATATGATTTATTAAATTTTATTTACAAAATAAAATTTTGCTCGAATATCGCACAATATTACATATCCATAGTTTCTCATAATTATAGTAACAAGTTTTTCTTAATTTGAGGTTCAAAGGTTTCCATCATATCGATTTATCATACCACTTGCAAAGCTTACACATTTGGTAATAGAAATTTCAATTATTACTACTCAAATATTGCACATTATTACACATTAGTTTTTATTATTTAATTGCTTCACTAATAATTATTTTTATTTAAGATTTAAAATTATTTCCTTTTTTACTAAATATGTTTTAAAGAACAGTAAGCCAGTAAGCAGGAGATTCACCGGATTCCTGTAGATCATACGAGCAATGGGAGCCACGTCATTCTGAGCTGAAACTGGAACATAATTCCTGGGCTTGAAATGACAACCCCCCTCAAGATAGTCCGAGTGTTGCCAACTCTCACAACTAGGAAGTATCAGTTATCGAATGATGCCTCGATAAATCCAGTAACTGTCTAGCCAACCATAATGTCCAACCCTTGAACTCGTTTTTCGCTGCTCAGGCTCATTCAAAACCCCGGGCACCAGAGTAACCCTTCCCACAAGACTCGCGCCGTGGCTCTAATCCTTTCACAGGTGTCCTCTCTTTTGCTTCATTGGAAAACTCTGAGAGACATTCAATCTCCCTTGTTGTTACATGAGAATTTTCATTTTTCACCGGAGGAGGAGAAAATTATGAAATCTCTAACTCTAATTACTATTTCATATAATTTAGTTCTGTGAAAAATATTTGCCAACATGCTTTAGATTGCCAAATAATATTCCCCTCTTAATTATGGTGCCACTCCTATAAGTATTCCATCTTTATTTAATAAACTTAGCATGAAGAGGAATTTAATGATTGAAAATGCCCAATTGCACCTAGTCATGTTAAAAAGGAATTGAAAAGAAATTTTTCGATTAGCGCAGTAAATATTTTGTGGCATAATGTCAATTGATCCAACCACGAGCAAAGTTTACACATTTTATTATCCAAGTTTCAAATATTGCACGTTAAATATTTGACATTTGTTTAGTAAGTTAACTTTTCCTCCCACAATAACAAACACTTTTCGGATTTTAAGGTTCAAAATTTATTCCTCTTTTATTATTTATTTTTTGAAAAATCGGTAATTTTGGTTGGAAACGATGAATGTATAATAATGTGCACATTTAGGCATAACGTAATGTACATTATTGGAGCCAACTCACATGAACCCCAAATCGAAACCTTTGGTTCCAATATGCACTCAACTTCGAATAATAACCGATAGATTTTTGTGGATTTTTTGTGTGGTTTATTTTTAAATATCATCTTAATGTATTCATGAGATTTAGTGGATTTACATCACTTGTGTTGGCATGAGTTGATATGAGTTCATCAGAGAGACTCCATTGCAGTACTCGAGCAAACTAGTCTGACTTAAAAGTTATGATTTATTAAATTTTATTTACAAAATAAAATTTTGCTCGAATATCGCACAATATTACATATCCATAGTTTCTCATAATTATAGTAACAATTTTTTCTTAATTTGAGGTTCAAAGGTTTCCATCATATCGATTTATCATACCACTTGCAAAGCTTACACATTTGGTAATAGAAATTTCAATTATTACTGCTCAAATATTGCACGTTATTATACATTAGTTTTTGTTATTTAATTGCTTCACTAATAATTATTTTTATTTAAGATTTAAAATTATTTCCTTTTTTACTAAATATGTTTTAAAGAACAGTAAGCCAGTAAGCAGGAGATTCACCGGATTCCTGTAGATCATACGAGCATTGGGAGCCACGTCATTCTGAGCTGAAACTGGAACATTATTCCTGGGCTTGAAATGACAACACCCCTCAAGATAGTCCGAGTGTTGCCAACTCTCACAACTAGCAAGTATAAGTTATCGAATGATGCCTCAATAAATTCAGTAACTGTCTAGCCAACCATAATGTCCAACCCTTGAACTCGTTTTTCGCTGCTCAGACTCATTCAAAACCCCGGGCACCTGAGTAACCCTTCCCACAAGACTCGCACTGTGGCTCTAATTCTTTTGACGGGTGTCCTCTCTTTTGCTTCATTGGAAAACTCTGAGAGACATTCAATCTCCCTTGTTGTTACATGAGAATTTTCATTTTTCACCGGAGGAGGAGAAAATTATGAAATCTCTAACTCTAATTACTATTTCATATAATTTAGTTCTGTGAAAAATATTTGCCAACATGCTTTAGATTGCCAAATAATATTCCCCTCTTAATTATGGTGCCACTCCTATAAGTATTCCATCTTTATTTAATAAACTTAGCATGAAGAGGAATTTAATGATTGAAAATGCCCAATTGCACCTAGTCATGTTAAAAAGGAATTGAAAAGAAATTTTTCGATTAGCGCAGTAAATATTTTGTGGCATAATGTCAATTGATCCAACCACGAGCAAAGTTTACACATTTTATTATCCAAGTTTCAAATATTGCACGTTAAATATTTTACATTTGTTTAGTAAGTTAACTTTTTCTCCCACAATAACAAACACTTTTCGGATTTTAAGGTTCAAAATTTATTCCTCTTTTATTATTTATTTTTTGAAAAATCGGTAATTTTGGTTGGAAACGATGAATGTATAATAATGTGCACATTTAGGCATAACGTAATGTACATTATTGGAGCCAACTCACATGAACCCCAAATCGAAACCTTTGGTTCCAATATTCACTCAACTTCGAATAATAACCGATAGATTTTTGTGGATTTTTTGTGTGGTTTATTTTTAAATATCATCTTAATGTATTCATGAGATTTAGTGGATTTACATCACTTGTGTTGGCGCGAGTTGATATGAGTTCATCAGAGAGACTCCATTGCAGACTTTGCAGTACTCGAGCAAACTAGTCTGACTTAAAAGATATGATTTATTAAATTTTATTTACAAAATAAAATTTTGCTCGAATATCGCACAATATTACATATCCATAGTTTCTCATAATTATAGTAACAAGTTTTTCTTAATTTGAGGTTCAAAGGTTTCCATCATATCGATTTATCATACCACTTGCAAAGCTTACACATTTGGTAATAGAAATTTCAATTATTACTACTCAAATATTGCACATTATTACACATTAGTTTTTATTATTTAATTGCTTCACTAATAATTATTTTTATTTAAGATTTAAAATTATTTCCTTTTTTACTAAATATGTTTTAAAGAACAGTAAGCCAGTAAGCAGGAGATTCACCGGATTCCTGTAGATCATACGAGCAATGGGAGCCACGTCATTCTGAGCTGAAACTGGAACATAATTCCTGGGCTTGAAATGACAACCCCCCTCAAGATAGTCCGAGTGTTGCCAACTCTCACAACTAGGAAGTATCAGTTATCGAATGATGCCTCGATAAATCCAGTAACTGTCTAGCCAACCATAATGTCCAACCCTTGAACTCGTTTTTCGCTGCTCAGACTCATTCAAAACCCCGGGCACCAGAGTAACCCTTCCCACAAGACTCGCGCCGTGGCTCTAATCCTTTCACAGGTGTCCTCTCTTTTGCTTCATTGGAAAACTCTGAGAGACATTCAATCTCCCTTGTTGTTACATGAGAATTTTCATTTTTCACCGGAGGAGGAGAAAATTATGAAATCTCTAACTCTAATTACTATTTCATATAATTTAGTTCTGTGAAAAATATTTGCCAACATGCTTTAGATTGCCAAATAATATTCCCCTCTTAATTATGGTGCCACTCCTATAAGTATTCTATCTTTATTTAATAAACTTAGCATGAAGAGGAATTTAATGATTGAAAATGCCCAATTGCACCTAGTCATGTTAAAAAGGAATTGAAAAGAAATTTTTCGATTAGCGCAGTAAATATTTTGTGGCATATTGTCAATTGATCCAACCACGAGCAAAGTTTACACATTTTATTATCCAAGTTTCAAATATTGCACGTTAAATATTTGATATTTGTTTAGTAAGTTAACTTTTTCTCCCACAATAACAAACACTTTTCGGATTTTAAGGTTCAAAATTTATTCCTCTTTTATTATTTATTTTTTGAAAAATCGGTAATTTTGGTTGGAAACGATGAATGTATAATAATGTGCACATTTAGGCATAACGTAATGTACATTATTGGAGCCAACTCACATGAACCCCAAATCGAAACCTTTGGTTCCAATATGCACTCAACTTCGAATAATAACCGATAGATTTTTGTGGATTTTTTGTGTGGTTTATTTTTAAATATCATCTTAATGTATTCATGAGATTTAGTGGATTTACATCACTTGTGTTGGCATGAGTTGATATGAGTTCATCAGAGAGACTCCATTGCAGTACTCGAGCAAACTAGTCTGACTTAAAAGTTATGATTTATTAAATTTTATTTACAAAATAAAATTTTGCTCGAATATCGCACAATATTACATATCCATAGTTTCTCATAATTATAGTAACAATTTTTTCTTAATTTGAGGTTCAAAGGTTTCCATCATATCGATTTATCATACCACTTGCAAAGCTTACACATTTGGTAATAGAAATTTCAATTATTATTGCTCAAATATTGCACGTTATTACACATTAATTTTTGTTATTTAATTGCTTCACTAATAATTATTTTTATTTAAGATTTAAAATTATTTCCTTTTTTACTAAATATGTTTTAAAGAACAGTAAGCCAGTAAGCAGGAGATTCACCGGATTCCTGTAGATCATACGAGCATTGGGAGCCACGTCATTCTGAGCTGAAACTGGAACATTATTCCTGGGCTTGAAATGACAACACCCCTCAAGATAGTCCGAGTGTTGCCAACTCTCACAACTAGCAAGTATAAGTTATCGAATGATGCCTCAATAAATTCAGTAACTGTCTAGCCAACCATAATGTCCAACCCTTGAACTCGTTTTTCGCTGCTCAGACTCATTCAAAACCCCGGGCACCTGAGTAACCCTTCCCACAAGACTCGCACTGTGGCTCTAATTCTTTTGACGGGTGTCCTCTCTTTTGCTTCATTGGAAAACTCTGAGAGACATTCAATCTCCCTTGTTGTTACATGAGAATTTTCATTTTTCACCGGAGGAGGAGAAAATTATGAAATCTCTAACTCTAATTACTATTTCATATAATTTAGTTCTGTGAAAAGTATTTGCCAACATGCTTTAGATTGCCAAATAATATTCCCCTCTTAATTATGGTGCCACTCCTATAAGTATTCCATCTTTATTTAATAAACTTAGCATGAAGAGGAATTTAATGATTGAAAATGCCCAATTGCACCTAGTCATGTTAAAAAGGAATTGAAAAGAAATTTTTCGATTAGCGCAGTAAATATTTTGTGGCATAATGTCAATTGATCCAACCACGAGCAAAGTTTACACATTTTATTATCCAAGTTTCAAATATTGCACGTTAAATATTTTACATTTGTTTAGTAAGTTAACTTTTTCTCCCACAATAACAAACACTTTTCGGATTTTAAGGTTCAAAATTTATTCCTCTTTTATTATTTATTTTTTGAAAAATTGGTAATTTTGGTTGGAAACGATGAATGTATAATAATGTGCACATTTAGGCATAACGTAATGTACATTATTGGAGCCAACTCACATGAACCCCAAATCGAAACCTTTGGTTCCAATATTCACTCAACTTCGAATAATAACCGATAGATTTTTGTGGATTTTTTGTCTGGTTTATTTTTAAATATCATCTTAATGTATTCATGAGATTTAGTGGATTTACATCACTTGTGTTGGCGCGAGTTGATATGAGTTCATCAGAGAGACTCCATTGCAGACTTTGCAGTACTCGAGCAAACTAGTCTGACTTAAAAGATATGATTTATTAAATTTTATTTACAAAATAAAATTTTGCTCGAATATCGCACAATATTACATATCCATAGTTTCTCATAATTATAGTAACAATTTTTTCTTAATTTGAGGTTCAAAGGTTTCCATCATATCGATTTATCATACCACTTGCAAAGCTTACACATTTGGTAATAGAAATTTCAATTATTACTACTCAAATATTGCACATTATTACACATTAGTTTTTATTATTTAATTGCTTCACTAATAATTATTTTTATTTAAGATTTAAAATTATTTCCTTTTTTACTAAATATGTTTTAAAGAACAGTAAGCCAGTAAGCAGGAGATTCACCGGATTCCTGTAGATCATACGAGCAATGGGAGCCACGTCATTCTGAGCTGAAACTGGAACATAATTCCTGGGCTTGAAATGACAACCCCCCTCAAGATAGTCCGAGTGTTGCCAACTCTCACAACTAGGAAGTATCAGTTATCGAATGATGCCTCGATAAATCCAGTAACTGTCTAGCCAACCATAATGTCCAACCCTTGAACTCGTTTTTCGCTGCTCAGACTCATTCAAAACCCCGGGCACCTGAGTAACCCTTCCCACAAGACTCGCGCTATGGCTCTAATCCTTTCACAGGTGTCCTCTCTTTTGCTTCATTGGAAAACTCTGAGAGACATTCAATCTCCCTTGTTGTTACATGAGAATTTTCATTTTTCACCGGAGGAGGAGAAAATTATGAAATCTCTAACTCTAATTACTATTTCATATAATTTAGTTCTATGAAAAATATTTGCCAACATGCTTTAGATTGCCAAATAATATTCCCCTCTTAATTATGGTGCCACTCCTATAAGTATTCTATCTTTATTTAATAAACTTAGCATGAAGAGGAATTTAATGATTGAAAATGCCCAATTGCACCTAGTCATGTTAAAAAGGAATTGAAAAGAAATTTTTCGATTAGCGCAGTAAATATTTTGTGGCATAATGTCAATTGATCCAACCACGAGCAAAGTTTACACATTTTATTATCCAAGTTTCAAATATTGCACGTTAAATATTTGACATTTGTTTAGTAAGTTAACTTTTCCTCCCACAATAACAAACACTTTTCGGATTTTAAGGTTCAAAATTTATTCCTCTTTTATTATTTATTTTTTGAAAAATCGGTAATTTTGGTTGGAAACGATGAATGTATAATAATGTGCACATTTAGGCATAACGTAATGTACATTATTGGAGCCAACTCACATGAACCCCAAATCGAAACCTTTGGTTCCAATATTCACTCAACTTCGAATAATAACCGATTGATTTTTGTGGATTTTTTGTGTGGTTTATTTTTAAATATCATCTTAATGTATTCATGAGATTTAGTGGATTTACATCACTTGTGTTGGCACGAGTTGATATGAGTTCATCAGAGAGACTCCATTGCAGTACTCGAGCAAACTAGTCTGACTTAAAAGTTATGATTTATTAAATTTTATTTACAAAATAAAATTTTGCTCGAATATCGCACAATATTACATATCCATAGTTTCTCATAATTATAGTAACAATTTTTTCTTAATTTGAGGTTCAAAGGTTTCCATCATATCGATTTATCATACCACTTGCAAAGCTTACACATTTGGTAATAGAAATTTCAATTATTACTGCTCAAATATTGCACGTTATTATACATTAGTTTTTGTTATTTAATTGCTTCACTAATAATTATTTTTATTTAAGATTTAAAATTATTTCCTTTTTTACTAAATATGTTTTAAAGAACAGTAAGCCAGTAAGCAGGAGATTCACCGGATTCCTGTAGATCATACGAGCATTGGGAGCCACGTCATTCTGAGCTGAAACTGGAACATAATTCCTAGGCTTGAAATGACAACACCCCTCAAGATAGTCCGAGTGTTGCCAACTCTCACAACTAGCAAGTATCAGTTATCGAATGATGCCTCGATAAATCCAGTAACTGTCTAGCCAACCATAATGTCCAACCCTTGAACTCGTTTTTCGCTGCTCAGACTCATTCAAAACCCCGGGCACCTGAGTAACCCTTCCCACAAGACTCGCACCGTGGCTCTAATCCTTTCACAGGTGTCATCTCTTTTGCTTCATTGGAAAACTCTGAGAGACATTCAATCTCCCTTGTTGTTACATTAGAATTTTCATTTTTCACCGGAGGAGGAGAAAATTATGAAATCTCTAACTCTAATTACTATTTCATATAATTTAGTTCTGTGAAAAATATTTGACAACATGCTTTAGATTGCCAAATAATATTCCCCTCTTAATTATGGTGCCACTCCTATAAGTATTCTATCTTTATTTAATAAACTTAGCATGAAGAGGAATTTAATGATTGAAAATGCCCAATTGCACCTAGTCATGTTAAAAAGGAATTGAAAAGAAATTTTTCGATTAGCGCAGTAAATATTTTGTGGCATATTGTCAATTGATCCAACCACGAGCAAAGTTTACACATTTTACTATCCAAGTTTCAAATATTGCACGTTAAATATTTGACATTTGTTTAGTAAGTTAACTTTTCCTCCCACAATAACAAACACTTTTCGGATTTTAAGGTTCAAAATTTATTCCTCTTTTATTATTTATTTTTTGAAAAATCGGTAATTTTGGTTGGAAACGATGAATGTATAATAATGTGCACATTTAGGCATAACGTAATGTACATTATTGGAGCCAACTCACATGAACCCCAAATCGAAACCTTTGGTTCCAATATGCACTCAACTTCGAATAATAACCGATAGATTTTTGTGGATTTTTTGTGTGGTTTATTTTTAAATATCATCTTAATGTATTCATGAGATTTAGTGGATTTACATCACTTGTGTTGGCATGAGTTGATATGAGTTCATCAGAGAGACTCCATTGCAGTACTCGAGCAAACTAGTCTGACTTAAAAGTTATGATTTATTAAATTTTATTTACAAAATAAAATTTTGCTCGAATATCGCACAATATTACATATCCATAGTTTCTCATAATTATAGTAACAATTTTTTCTTAATTTGAGGTTCAAAGGTTTCCATCATATCGATTTATCATACCACTTGCAAAGCTTACACATTTGGTAATAGAAATTTCAATTATTACTGCTCAAATATTGCACGTTATTATACATTAGTTTTTGTTATTTAATTGCTTCACTAATAATTATTTTTATTTAAGATTTAAAATTATTTCCTTTTTTACTAAATATGTTTTAAAGAACAGTAAGCCAGTAAGCAGGAGATTCACCGGATTCCTGTAGATCATACGAGCATTGGGAGCCACGTCATTCTGAGCTGAAACTGGAACATTATTCCTGGGCTTGAAATGACAACACCCCTCAAGATAGTCCGAGTGTTGCCAACTCTCACAACTAGCAAGTATAAGTTATCGAATGATGCCTCAATAAATTCAGTAACTGTCTAGCCAACCATAATGTCCAACCCTTGAACTCGTTTTTCGCTGCTCAGACTCATTCAAAACCCCGGGCACCTGAGTAACCCTTCCCACAAGACTCGCACTGTGGCTCTAATTCTTTTGACGGGTGTCCTCTCTTTTGCTTCTTTGGAAAACTCTGAGAGACATTCAATCTCCCTTGTTGTTACATGAGAATTTTCATTTTTCACCGGAGGAGGAGAAAATTATGAAATCTCTAACTCTAATTACTATTTCATATAATTTAGTTCTGTGAAAAATATTTGCCAACATGCTTTAGATTGCCAAATAATATTCCCCTCTTAATTATGGTGCCACTCCTATAAGTATTCCATCTTTATTTAATAAACTTAGCATGAAGAGGAATTTAATGATTGAAAATGCCCAATTGCACCTAGTCATGTTAAAAAGGAATTGAAATGAAATTTTTCGATTAGCGCAGTAAATATTTTGTGGCATAATGTCAATTGATCCAACCACGAGCAAAGTTTACACATTTTATTATCCAAGTTTCAAATATTGCACGTTAAATATTTTACATTTGTTTAGTAAGTTAACTTTTTCTCCCACAATAACAAACACTTTTCGGATTTTAAGGTTCAAAATTTATTCCTCTTTTATTATTTATTTTTTGAAAAATCGGTAATTTTGGTTGGAAACGATGAATGTATAATAATGTGCACATTTAGGCATAATGTAATGTACATTATTGGAGCCAACTCACATGAACCCCAAATCGAAACCTTTGGTTCCAATATTCACTCAACTTCGAATAATAACCGATAGATTTTTGTGGATTTTTTGTGTGGTTTATTTTTAAATATCATCTTAATGTATTCATGAGATTTAGTGGATTTACATCACTTGTGTTGGCGCGAGTTGATATGAGTTCATCAGAGAGACTCCATTGCAGACTTTGCAGTACTCGAGCAAACTAGTCTGACTTAAAAGATATGATTTATTAAATTTTATTTACAAAATAAAATTTTGCTCGAATATCGCACAATATTACATATCCATAGTTTCTCATAATTATAGTAACAATTTTTTTCTTAATTTGAGGTTCAAAGGTTTCCATCATATCGATTTATCATACCACTTGCAAAGATTACACATTTGGTAATAGAAATTTCAATTATTACTACTCAAATATTGCACATTATTACACATTAGTTTTTATTATTTAATTGCTTCACTAATAATTATTTTTATTTAAGATTTAAAATTATTTCCTTTTTTACTAAATATGTTTTAAAGAACAGTAAGCCAGTAAGCAGGAGATTCACCGGATTCCTGTAGATCATACGAGCAATGGGAGCCACATCATTCTGAGCTGAAACTGGAACATAATTCCTGGGCTTGAAATGACAACCCCCCTCAAGATAGTCCGAGTGTTGCCAACTCTCACAACTAGGAAGTATCAGTTATCGAATGATGCCTCGATAAATCCAGTAACTGTCTAGCCAACCATAATGTCCAACCCTTGAACTCGTTTTTCGCTGCTCAGACTCATTCAAAACCCCGGGCACCTGAGTAACCCTTCCCACAAGACTCGCGCTATGGCTCTAATCCTTTCACAGGTGTCCTCTCTTTTGCTTCATTGGAAAACTCTGAGAGACATTCAATCTCCCTTGTTGTTACATGAGAATTTTCATTTTTCACCGGAGGAGGAGAAAATTATGAAATCTCTAACTCTAATTACTATTTCATATAATTTAGTTCTGTGAAAAATATTTGCCAACATGCTTTAGATTGCCAAATAATATTCCCCTCTTAATTATGGTGCCACTCCTATAAGTATTCCATCTTTATTTAATAAACTTAGCATGAAGAGGAATTTAATGATTGAAAATGCCCAATTGCACCTAGTCATGTTAAAAAGGAATTGAAAAGAAATTTTTCGATTAGCGCAGTAAATATTTTGTGGCATAATGTCAATTGATCCAACCACGAGCAAAGTTTACACATTTTATTATCCAAGTTTCAAATATTGCACGTTAAATATTTTACATTTGTTTAGTAAGTTAACTTTTCCTCCCACAATAACAAACACTTTTCGGATTTTAAGGTTCAAAATTTATTCCTCTTTTATTATTTATTTTTTGAAAAATCAGTAATTTTGGTTGGAAACGATGAATGTATAATAATGTGCACATTTAGGCATAACGTAATGTACATTATTGGAGCCAACTCACATGAACCCCAAATCGAAACCTTTGGTTCCAATATGCACTCAACTTCGAATAATAACCGATAGATTTTTGTGGATTTTTTGTGTGGTTTATTTTTAAATATCATCTTAATGTATTCATGAGATTTAGTGGATTTACATCACTTGTGTTGGCAAGAGTTGATATGAGTTCATCAGAGAGACTCCATTGCAGTACTCGAGCAAACTAGTCTGACTTAAAAGTTATGATTTATTAAATTTTATTTACAAAATAAAATTTTGCTCGAATATCGCACAATATTACATATCCATAGTTTCTCATAATTATAGTAACAATTTTTTCTTAATTTGAGGTTCAAAGGTTTCCATCATATCGATTTATCATACCACTTGCAAAGCTTACACATTTGGTAATAGAAATTTCAATTATTACTGCTCAAATATTGCACGTTATTATACATTAGTTTTTGTTATTTAATTGCTTCACTAATAATTATTTTTATTTAAGATTTAAAATTATTTCCTTTTTTACTAAATATGTTTTAAAGAACAGTAAGCCAGTAAGCAGGAGATTCACCGGATTCCTGTAGATCATACGAGCATTGGGAGCCACGTCATTCTGAGCTGAAACTGGAACATTATTCCTGGGCTTGAAATGACAACACCCCTCAAGATAGTCCGAGTGTTGCCAACTCTCACAACTAGCAAGTATAAGTTATCGAATGATGCCTCAATAAATTCAGTAACTGTCTAGCCAACCATAATGTCCAACCCTTGAACTCGTTTTTCGCTGCTCAGACTCATTCAAAACCCCGGGCACCTGAGTAACCCTTCCCACAAGACTCGCACTGTGGCTCTAATTCTTTTGACGGGTGTCCTCTCTTTTGCTTCTTTGGAAAACTCTGAGAGACATTCAATCTCCCTTGTTGTTACATGAGAATTTTCATTTTTCACCGGAGGAGGAGAAAATTATGAAATCTCTAACTCTAATTACTATTTCATATAATTTAGTTCTGTGAAAAATATTTGCCAACATGCTTTAGATTGCCAAATAATATTCCCCTCTTAATTATGGTGCCACTCCTATAAGTATTCCATCTTTATTTAATAAACTTAGCATGAAGAGGAATTTAATGATTGAAAATGCCCAATTGCACCTAGTCATGTTAAAAAGGAATTGAAATGAAATTTTTCGATTAGCGCAGTAAATATTTTGTGGCATAATGTCAATTGATCCAACCACGAGCAAAGTTTACACATTTTATTATCCAAGTTTCAAATATTGCACGTTAAATATTTTACATTTGTTTAGTAAGTTAACTTTTTCTCCCACAATAACAAACACTTTTCGGATTTTAAGGTTCAAAATTTATTCCTCTTTTATTATTTATTTTTTGAAAAATCGGTAATTTTGGTTGGAAACGATGAATGTATAATAATGTGCACATTTAGGCATAACGTAATGTACATTATTGGAGCCAACTCACATGAACCCCAAATCGAAACCTTTGGTTCCAATATTCACTCAACTTCGAATAATAACCGATAGATTTTTGTGGATTTTTTGTGTGGTTTATTTTTAAATATCATCTTAATGTATTCATGAGATTTAGTGGATTTACATCACTTGTGTTGGCGCGAGTTGATATGAGTTCATCAGAGAGACTCCATTGCAGACTTTGCAGTACTCGAGCAAACTAGTCTGACTTAAAAGATATGATTTATTAAATTTTATTTACAAAATAAAATTTTGCTCGAATATCGCACAATATTACATATCCATAGTTTCTCATAATTATAGTAACAATTTTTTCTTAATTTGAGGTTCAAAGGTTTCCATCATATCGATTTATCATACCACTTGCAAAGATTACACATTTGGTAATAGAAATTTCAATTATTACTACTCAAATATTGCACATTATTACACATTAGTTTTTATTATTTAATTGCTTCACTAATAATTATTTTTATTTAAGATTTAAAATTATTTCCTTTTTTACTAAATATGTTTTAAAGAACAGTAAGCCAGTAAGCAGGAGATTCACCGGATTCCTGTAGATCATACGAGCAATGGGAGCCACGTCATTCTGAGCTGAAACTGGAACATAATTCCTGGGCTTGAAATGACAACCCCCCTCAAGATAGTCCGAGTGTTGCCAACTCTCACAACTAGGAAGTATCAGTTATCGAATGATGCCTCGATGAATCCAGTAACTGTCTAGCCAACCATAATGTCCAACCCTTGAACTCGTTTTTCGCTGCTCAGACTCATTCAAAACCCCGGGCACCTGAGTAACCCTTCCCACAAGACTCGTGCTATGGCTCTAATCCTTTCACAGGTGTCCTCTCTTTTGCTTCATTGGAAAACTCTGAGAGACATTCAATCTCCCTTGTTGTTACATGAGAATTTTCATTTTTCACCGGAGGAGGAGAAAATTATGAAATCTCTAACTCTAATTACTATTTCATATAATTTAGTTCTGTGAAAAATATTTGCCAACATGCTTTAGATTGCCAAATAATATTCCCCTCTTAATTATGGTGCCACTCCTATAAGTATTCCATCTTTATTTAATAAACTTAGCATGAAGAGGAATTTAATGATTGAAAATGCCCAATTGCACCTAGTCATGTTAAAAAGGAATTGAAAAGAAATTTTTCGATTAGCGCAGTAAATATTTTGTGGCATAATGTCAATTGATCCAACCACGAGCAAAGTTTACACATTTTATTATCCAAGTTTCAAATATTGCACGTTAAATATTTGACATTTGTTTAGTAAGTTAACTTTTCCTCCCACAATAACAAACACTTTTCGGATTTTAAGGTTCAAAATTTATTCCTCTTTTATTATTTATTTTTTGAAAAATCGGTAATTTTGGTTGGAAACGATGAATGTATAATAATGTGCACATTTAGGCATAGCGTAATGTACATTATTGGAGCCAACTCACATGAACCCCAAATCGAAACCTTTGGTTCCAATATGCACTCAACTTCGAATAATAACCGATAGATTTTTGTGGATTTTTTGTGTGGTTTATTTTTAAATATCATCTTAATGTATTCATGAGATTTAGTGGATTTACATCACTTGTGTTGGCACGAGTTGATATGAGTTCATCAGAGAGACTCCATTGCAGTACTCGAGCAAACTAGTCTGACTTAAAAGTTATGATTTATTAAATTTTATTTACAAAATAAAATTTTGCTCGAATATCGCACAATATTACATATCCATAGTTTCTCATAATTATAGTAACAATTTTTTCTTAATTTGAGGTTCAAAGGTTTCCATCATATCGATTTATCATACCACTTGCAAAGCTTACACATTTGGTAATAGAAATTTCAATTATTACTGCTCAAATATTGCACGTTATTATACATTAGTTTTTGTTATTTAATTGCTTCACTAATAATTATTTTTATTTAAGATTTAAAATTATTTCCTTTTTTACTAAATATGTTTTAAAGAACAGTAAGCCAGTAAGCAGGAGATTCACCGGATTCCTGTAGATCATACGAGCATTGGGAGCCACGTCATTCTGAGCTGAAACTGGAACATTATTCCTGGGCTTGAAATGACAACACCCCTCAAGATAGTCCGAGTGTTGCCAACTCTCACAACTAGCAAGTATAAGTTATCGAATGATGCCTCAATAAATTCAGTAACTGTCTAGCCAACCATAATGTCCAACCCTTGAACTCGTTTTTCGCTGCTCAGACTCATTCAAAACCCCGGGCACCTGAGTAACCCTTCCCACAAGACTCGCGCTATGGCTCTAATCCTTTCACAGGTGTCCTCTCTTTTGCTTCATTGGAAAACTCTGAGAGACATTCAATCTCCCTTGTTGTTACATGAGAATTTTCATTTTTCACCGGAGGAGGAGAAAATTATGAAATCTCTAACTCTAATTACTATTTCATATAATTTAGTTCTGTGAAAAATATTTGCCAACATGCTTTAGATTGCCAAATAATATTCCCCTCTTAATTATGGTGCCACTCCTATAAGTATTCCATCTTTATTTAATAAACTTAGCATGAAGAGGAATTTAATGATTGAAAATGCCCAATTGCACCTAGTCATGTTAAAAAGGAATTGAAAAGAAATTTTTCGATTAGCGCAGTAAATATTTTGTGGCATAATGTCAATTGATCCAACCACGAGCAAAGTTTACACATTTTATTATCCAAGTTTCAAATATTGCACGTTAAATATTTGACATTTGTTTAGTAAGTTAACTTTTCCTCCCACAATAACAAACACTTTTCGGATTTTAAGGTTCAAAATTTATTCCTCTTTTATTATTTATTTTTTGAAAAATCGGTAATTTTGGTTGGAAACGATGATTGTATAATAATGTGCACATTTAGGCATAACGTAATGTACATTATTGGAGCCAACTCACATGAACCCCAAATCGAAACCTTTGGTTCCAATATGCACTCAACTTCGAATAATAACCGATAGATTTTTGTGGATTTTTTGTGTGGTTTATTTTTAAATATCATCTTAATGTATTCATGAGATTTAGTGGATTTACATCACTTGTGTTGGCACGAGTTGATATGAGTTCATCAGAGAGACTCCATTGCAGTACTCGAGCAAACTAGTCTGACTTAAAAGTTATGATTTATTAAATTTTATTTACAAAATAAAATTTTGCTCGAATATCGCACAATATTACATATCCATAGTTTCTCATAATTATAGTAACAATTTTTTCTTAATTTGAGGTTCAAAGGTTTCCATCATATCGATTTATCATACCACTTGCAAAGCTTACACATTTGGTAATAGAAATTTCAATTATTACTGCTCAAATATTGCACGTTATTATACATTAGTTTTTGTTATTTAATTGCTTCACTAATAATTATTTTTATTTAAGATTTAAAATTATTTCCTTTTTTACTAAATATGTTTTAAAGAACAGTAAGCCAGTAAGCAGGAGATTCACCGGATTCCTGTAGATCATACGAGCATTGGGAGCCACGTCATTCTGAGCTGAAACTGGAACATTATTCCTGGGCTTGAAATGACAACACCCCTCAAGATAGTCCGAGTGTTGCCAACTCTCACAACTAGCAAGTATAAGTTATCGAATGATGCCTCAATAAATTCAGTAACTGTCTAGCCAACCATAATGTCCAACCCTTGAACTCGTTTTTCGCTGCTCAGACTCATTCAAAACCCCGGGCACCTGAGTAACCCTTCCCACAAGATTCGCGCTATGGCACTAATCCTTTCACAGGTGTCCTCTCTTTTGCTTCATTGGAAAACTCTGAGAGACATTCAATCTCCCTTGTTGTTACATGAGAATTTTCATTTTTCACCGGAGGAGGAGAAAATTATGAAATCTCTAACTCTAATTACTATTTCATATAATTTAGTTCTGTGAAAAATATTTGCCAACATGCTTTAGATTGCCAAATAATATTCCCCTCTTAATTATGGTGCCACTCCTATAAGTATTCCATCTTTATTTAATAAACTTAGCATGAAGAGGAATTTAATGATTGAAAATGCCCAATTGCACCTAGTCATGTTAAAAAGGAATTGAAAAGAAATTTTTCGATTAGCGCAGTAAATATTTTGTGGCATAATGTCAATTGATCCAACCACGAGCAAAGTTTACACATTTTATTATCCAAGTTTCAAATATTGCACGTTAAATATTTTACATTTGTTTAGTAAGTTAACTTTTTCTCCCACAATAACAAACACTTTTCGGATTTTAAGGTTCAAAATTTATTCCTCTTTTATTATTTATTTTTTGAAAAATCGGTAATTTTGGTTGGAAACGATGAATGTATAATAATGTGCACATTTAGGCATAACGTAATGTACATTATTGGAGCCAACTCACATGAACCCCAAATCGAAACCTTTGGTTCCAATATTCACTCAACTTCGAATAATAACCGATAGATTTTTGTGGATTTTTTGTGTGGTTTATTTTTAAATATCATCTTAATGTATTCATGAGATTTAGTGGATTTACATCACTTGTGTTGGCGCGAGTTGATATGAGTTCATCAGAGAGACTCCATTGCAGACTTTGCAGTACTCGAGCAAACTAGTCTGACTTAAAAGATATGATTTATTAAATTTTATTTACAAAATAAAATTTTGCTCGAATATCGCACAATATTACATATCCATAGTTTCTCATAATTATAGTAACAATTTTTTCTTAATTTGAGGTTCAAAGGTTTCCATCATATCGATTTATCATACCACTTGCAAAGATTACACATTTGGTAATAGAAATTTCAATTATTACTACTCAAATATTGCACATTATTACACATTAGTTTTTATTATTTAATTGCTTCACTAATAATTATTTTTATTTAAGATTTAAAATTATTTCCTTTTTTACTAAATATGTTTTAAAGAACAGTAAGCCAGTAAGCAGGAGATTCACCGGATTCCTGTAGATCATACGAGCAATGGGAGCCACGTCATTCTGAGCTGAAACTGGAACATAATTCCTGGGCTTGAAATGACAACCCCCCTCAAGATAGTCCGAGTGTTGCCAACTCTCACAACTAGGAAGTATCAGTTATCGAATGATGCCTCGATGAATCCAGTAACTGTCTAGCCAACCATAATGTCCAACCCTTGAACTCGTTTTTCGCTGCTCAGACTCATTCAAAACCCCGGGCACCTGAGTAACCCTTCCCACAAGACTCGTGCTATGGCTCTAATCCTTTCACAGGTGTCCTCTCTTTTGCTTCATTGGAAAACTCTGAGAGACATTCAATCTCCCTTGTTGTTACATGAGAATTTTCATTTTTCACCGGAGGAGGAGAAAATTATGAAATCTCTAACTCTAATTACTATTTCATATAATTTAGTTCTGTGAAAAATATTTGCCAACATGCTTTAGATTGCCAAATAATATTCCCCTCTTAATTATGGTGCCACTCCTATAAGTATTCCATCTTTATTTAATAAACTTAGCATGAAGAGGAATTTAATGATTGAAAATGCCCAATTGCACCTAGTCATGTTAAAAAGGAATTGAAAAGAAATTTTTCGATTAGCGCAGTAAATATTTTGTGGCATAATGTCAATTGATCCAACCACGAGCAAAGTTTACACATTTTATTATCCAAGTTTCAAATATTGCACGTTAAATATTTGACATTTGTTTAGTAAGTTAACTTTTCCTCCCACAATAACAAACACTTTTCGGATTTTAAGGTTCAAAATTTATTCCTCTTTTATTATTTATTTTTTGAAAAATCGGTAATTTTGGTTGGAAACGATGAATGTATAATAATGTGCACATTTAGGCATAGCGTAATGTACATTATTGGAGCCAACTCACATGAACCCCAAATCGAAACCTTTGGTTCCAATATGCACTCAACTTCGAATAATAACCGATAGATTTTTGTGGATTTTTTGTGTGGTTTATTTTTAAATAACATCTTAATGTATTCATGAGATTTAGTGGATTTACATCACTTGTGTTGGCACGAGTTGATATGAGTTCATCAGAGAGACTCCATTGCAGTACTCGAGCAAACTAGTCTGACTTAAAAGTTATGATTTATTAAATTTTATTTACAAAATAAAATTTTGCTCGAATATCGCACAATATTACATATCCATAGTTTCTCATAATTATAGTAACAATTTTTTCTTAATTTGAGGTTCAAAGGTTTCCATCATATCGATTTATCATACCACTTGCAAAGCTTACACATTTGGTAATAGAAATTTCAATTATTACTGCTCAAATATTGCACGTTATTATACATTAGTTTTTGTTATTTAATTGCTTCACTAATAATTATTTTTATTTAAGATTTAAAATTATTTCCTTTTTTACTAAATATGTTTTAAAGAACAGTAAGCCAGTAAGCAGGAGATTCACCGGATTCCTGTAGATCATACGAGCATTGGGAGCCACGTCATTCTGAGCTGAAACTGGAACATTATTCCTGGGCTTGAAATGACAACACCCCTCAAGATAGTCCGAGTGTTGCCAACTCTCACAACTAGCAAGTATAAGTTATCGAATGATGCCTCAATAAATTCAGTAACTGTCTAGCCAACCATAATGTCCAACCCTTGAACTCGTTTTTCGCTGCTCAGACTCATTCAAAACCCCGGGCACCTGAGTAACCCTTCCCACAAGACTCGCGCTATGGCTCTAATCCTTTCACAGGTGTCCTCTCTTTTGCTTCATTGGAAAACTCTGAGAGACATTCAATCTCCCTTGTTGTTACATGAGAATTTTCATTTTTCACCGGAGGAGGAGAAAATTATGAAATCTCTAACTCTAATTACTATTTCATATAATTTAGTTCTGTGAAAAATATTTGCCAACATGCTTTAGATTGCCAAATAATATTCCCCTCTTAATTATGGTGCCACTCCTATAAGTATTCCATCTTTATTTAATAAACTTAGCATGAAGAGGAATTTAATGATTGAAAATGCCCAATTGCACCTAGTCATGTTAAAAAGGAATTGAAAAGAAATTTTTCGATTAGCGCAGTAAATATTTTGTGGCATAATGTCAATTGATCCAACCACGAGCAAAGTTTACACATTTTATTATCCAAGTTTCAAATATTGCACGTTAAATATTTGACATTTGTTTAGTAAGTTAACTTTTCCTCCCACAATAACAAACACTTTTCGGATTTTAAGGTTCAAAATTTATTCCTCTTTTATTATTTATTTTTTGAAAAATCGGTAATTTTGGTTGGAAACGATGATTGTATAATAATGTGCACATTTAGGCATAACGTAATGTACATTATTGGAGCCAACTCACATGAACCCCAAATCGAAACCTTTGGTTCCAATATGCACTCAACTTCGAATAATAACCGATAGATTTTTGTGGATTTTTTGTGTGGTTTATTTTTAAATATCATCTTAATGTATTCATGAGATTTAGTGGATTTACATCACTTGTGTTGGCACGAGTTGATATGAGTTCATCAGAGAGACTCCATTGCAGTACTCGAGCAAACTAGTCTGACTTAAAAGTTATGATTTATTAAATTTTATTTACAAAATAAAATTTTGCTCGAATATCGCACAATATTACATATCCATAGTTTCTCATAATTATAGTAACAATTTTTTCTTAATTTGAGGTTCAAAGGTTTCCATCATATCGATTTATCATACCACTTGCAAAGCTTACACATTTGGTAATAGAAATTTCAATTATTACTGCTCAAATATTGCACGTTATTATACATTAGTTTTTGTTATTTAATTGCTTCACTAATAATTATTTTTATTTAAGATTTAAAATTATTTCCTTTTTTACTAAATATGTTTTAAAGAACAGTAAGCCAGTAAGCAGGAGATTCACCGGATTCCTGTAGATCATACGAGCATTGGGAGCCACGTCATTCTGAGCTGAAACTGGAACATTATTCCTGGGCTTGAAATGACAACACCCCTCAAGATAGTCCGAGTGTTGCCAACTCTCACAACTAGCAAGTATAAGTTATCGAATGATGCCTCAATAAATTCAGTAACTGTCTAGCCAACCATAATGTCCAACCCTTGAACTCGTTTTTCGCTGCTCAGACTCATTCAAAACCCCGGGCACCTGAGTAACCCTTCCCACAAGACTCGCGCTATGGCTCTAATCTTTTCACAGGTGTCCTCTCTTTTGCTTCATTGGAAAACTCTGAGAGACATTCAATCTCCCTTGTTGTTACATGAGAATTTTCATTTTTCACCGGAGGAGGAGAAAATTATGAAATCTCTAACTCTAATTACTATTTCATATAATTTAGTTCTGTGAAAAATATTTGCCAACATGCTTTAGATTGCCAAATAATATTCCCCTCTTAATTATGGTGCCACTCCTATAAGTATTCCATCTTTATTTAATAAACTTAGCATGAAGAGGAATTTAATGATTGAAAATGCCCAATTGCACCTAGTCATGTTAAAAAGGAATTGAAAAGAAATTTTTCGATTAGCGCAGTAAATATTTTGTGGCATAATGTCAATTGATCCAACCACGAGCAAAGTTTACACATTTTATTATCCAAGTTTCAAATATTGCACGTTAAATATTTTACATTTGTTTAGTAAGTTAACTTTTCCTCCCACAATAACAAACACTTTTCGGATTTTAAGGTTCAAAATTTATTCCTCTTTTATTATTTATTTTTTGAAAAATCAGTAATTTTGGTTGGAAACGATGAATGTATAATAATGTGCACATTTAGGCATAACGTAATGTACATTATTGGAGCCAACTCACATGAACCCCAAATCGAAACCTTTGGTTCCAATATGCACTCAACTTCGAATAATAACCGATAGATTTTTGTGGATTTTTTGTGTGGTTTATTTTTAAATATCATCTTAATGTATTCATGAGATTTAGTGGATTTACATCACTTGTGTTGGCACGAGTTGATATGAGTTCATCAGAGAGACTCCATTGCAGTACTCGAGCAAACTAGTCTGACTTAAAAGTTATGATTTATTAAATTTTATTTACAAAATAAAATTTTGCTCGAATATCGCACAATATTACATATCCATAGTTTCTCATAATTATAGTAACAATTTTTTCTTAATTTGAGGTTCAAAGGTTTCCATCATATCGATTTATCATACCACTTGCAAAGCTTACACATTTGGTAATAGAAATTTCAATTATTACTGCTCAAATATTGCACGTTATTATACATTAGTTTTTGTTATTTAATTGCTTCACTAATAATTATTTTTATTTAAGATTTAAAATTATTTCCTTTTTTACTAAATATGTTTTAAAGAACAGTAAGCCAGTAAGCAGGAGATTCACCGGATTCCTGTAGATCATACGAGCATTGGGAGCCACGTCATTCTGAGCTGAAACTGGAACATTATTCCTGGGCTTGAAATGACAACACCCCTCAAGATAGTCCGAGTGTTGCCAACTCTCACAACTAGCAAGTATAAGTTATCGAATGATGCCTCAATAAATTCAGTAACTGTCTAGCCAACCATAATGTCCAACCCTTGAACTAGTTTTTCGCTGCTCAGACTCATTCAAAACCCCGGGCACCTGAGTAACCCTTCCCACAAGACTCGCACTGTGGCTCTAATCCTTTCACGGGTGTCCTCTCTTTTGCTTCATTGGAAAACTCTGAGAAACATTCAATCTCCCTTGTTGTTACATGAGAATTTTCATTTTTCACCGGAGGAGGAGAAAATTATATAATCTCTAACTCTAATTACTATTTCATATAATTTAGTTCTGTGAAAAATATTTGCCAACATGCTTTAGATTGCCAAATAATATTCCCCTCTTAATTATGGTGCCACTCCTATAAGTATTCCATCTTTATTTAATAAACTTAGCATGAAGAGGAATTTAATGATTGAAAATGCCCAATTGCACCTAGTCATGTTAAAAAGGAATTGAAAAGAAATTTTTCGATTAGCGTAGTAAATATTTTGTGGCATAATGTCAATTGATCCAACCACGAGCAAAGTTTACACATTTTATTATCCAAGTTTCAAATATTGCACGTTAAATATTTTACATTTGTTTAGTAAGTTAACTTTTTCTCCCACAATAACAAACACTTTTCGGATTTTAAGGTTCAAAATTTATTCCTCTTTTATTATTTATTTTTTGAAAAATCGGTAATTTTGGTTGGAAACGATGAATGTATAATAATGTGCACATTTAGGCATAACGTAATGTACATTATTGGAGCCAACTCACATGAACCCCAAATCGAAACCTTTGGTTCCAATATTCACTCAACTTCGAATAATAACCGATAGATTTTTGTGGATTTTTTGTGTGGTTTATTTTTAAATATCATCTTAATGTATTCATGAGATTTAGTGGATTTACATCACTTGTGTTGGCGCGAGTTGATATGAGGTCGTCGGAGAGACTCTATTGCAGTACTCGAGCAAACTAGTCTGACTTAAAAGATATGATTTATTAAATTTTATTTACAAAATAAAATTTTGCTCGAATATCGTACAATATTACATATCCATAGTTTCTCATAATTATAGTAACAATTTTTTCTTAATTTGAGGTTCAAAGGTTTCCATCATATCGATTTATCATACCACTTGCAAAGCTTACACATTTGGTAATAGAATTTTCAATTATTACTGCTCAAATATGGCACATTATTATACATTAGTTTTTATTATTTAATTGCTTCACTAATAATTATTTTTATTTAAGATTTAAAATTATTTCCTTTTTTACTAAATATGTTTTAAAGAATAGTAAGTCAACAAGCAGGAGATTCACCGGATTCCTGTAGATCATACGAGCATTGGGAGCCACATCATTCTAGGCTGAAACTGGAATATAATTCCTGGGCTTGAAATGACAACCCCCCTCAAGATAGTCCGAGTGTTGCCAACTCTCACAACTAGCAAGTATCAGTTATTGAATGATGCCTCGATAAATCCAATAACTGTCTAGCCAACCATAATGTCCAACTCTTGAACTCGTTTTTCGCTGCTCAGACTCATTCAAAACCCTGGGAACCTGAGTAACCCTTCCCACAAGTCTCGCATTGTGGCTCTAATCCTTTCACGGGTGTCCTCTCTTTTGCTTCATTGGAACACTCTGAGAGACATTCAATCTCCCTTGTTACATTAGAATTTTCATTTTTCACCGGAGGAGGAGAAAATAATGAAATCTCTAACTCTAATTACTATTTAATATAATTTAGTTCTGTGAAAAATATTTGCCAACATGCTTTAGATTGCCAAATAATATTCCCCTCTTAATTATGGTGCCCACTGCTATAAGTATTCTATCTTTATTTAATAAACTTAGCATGAAGAGGAATTTAATGATTGAAAATGCCCAATTGCACCTAGTCATGTTAAGAAGGAATTGAAAAGAAATTTTTCGATTAGTGCAGTAAATATTTTGTGGCATAATGTCAATTGATCCAACCACGAGCAAAGTTTACACATTTTATTATCCAAGTTTCAAATATCCTTGCTCAAATATTCCACGTTAAATATTTGACATTTGTTTAGTAAGTTAACTTTTTCTCCCACAATAACAAACACTTTTCGGATTTTAAGGTTCAAAATTTATTCCTTTTTTATTATTTATTCTATGAAAAATCGGTAATTTTGGTTGGAAACGATGAATGTATAATAATGTGCACTTTTGGGCATAACGTAATGTACATTATTGGAGCCAACTCACATGAACCCCAAATCGAAACCTTTGGTTCCAATATGCACTCAACTTCGAATAATAACCGATAGATTTTTGTGGATTTTTTGTGTGGTTTATTTTTAAATATCATCTTAATGTATTCATGAGATTTAGTGGATTTACCTCACTTGTGTTGGCGCGAGTTGATATGAGTTCATCAGAGAGACTCCATTGCAGTACTCGAGCAAACTAGTCTGACTTAAAAGATATGATTTATTAAATTTTATTTACAAAATAAAATTTTGCTCGAATATCGCACAATATTACATATCCATAGTTTCTCATAACTATAGTAACAATTTTTTCTTAATTTGAGGTTCAAAGGTTTCCATCATATCGATTTATCATACCACTTGCAAAGCTTACACATTTGGTAATAGAAATTTCAATTATTACTGCTCAAATATTGCACATTATTATACATTAGTTTTTATTATTTAATTGCTTCACTAATAATTATTTTTATTTAAGATTTAAAATTATTTCCTTTTTACTAAATATGTTTTAAAGAACAGTAAGCCAGTAAGCAGGAGATTCACCGGATTCCTATAGATCATACGAGCATTGGGAGCCACGTCATTCTGAGCTGAAACTGGAACATAATTCCTGGGCTTGAAATGACAACCGCCCCTCAAGATAGTCCGAGTGTTGCCATCTCTCACAACTAGCAAGTATCAGTTATCGAATGATGCCTCGATAAATCCAGTAACTGTCTAGCCAACCATAATGTCCAACTCTTGAACTCGTTTTTCGCTGCTCAAACTCATTCAAAACCTCGGGCACCTGAGTAACCCTTCCCACAAGACTCGCACTATGGCTCTAATCCTTTCACGGGTGTCCTCTATTTTTCTTCATTGGAACACTCTGAGAGACATTCAATCTCCCTTGTTGTTACATGAGAATTTTCATTTTTCACCGGAGGAGGAGAAAATTATGAAATCTCTAACTCTAATTACTATTTCATATAATTTAGTTCTGTGAAAAATATTTGCCAACATGCTTTAGATTGCCAAATAATATTCCCCTCTTAATAATGGTGTCACTCCTATAAGTATTCTATCTTTATTTAATAAACTTAGCATGAAGAGGAATTTAATGATTGAAAATGCCCAATTGCACCTAGTCATGTTAAAAAGGAATTGTAAAGAAATTTTTCGATTAGCGCAGTAAATATTTTGTGGCATAATGTCAATTGATCCAACCACGAGCAAAGTTTACACATTTTATTATCCAAGTTTCAAATATCCTTGCTCAAATATTGCACGTTAAATATTTGACATTTGTTTAGTAAGTTAACTTTTTCTCCCGCAATAACAAATACTTTTCGGATTTTAAGGTTCAAAATTTATTCCTCTTTTATTATTTATTTTTTGAAAAATCGGTAATTTTGGTTGGAAACGATGAATGTATAATAATGTGCACATTTAGGCATAACGTAATGTACATTATTGGAGCGAACTCACATGAACCCCAAATCGAAACCTTTTGGTTCCAATATGCACTCAACTTCGAATAATAACCGATAGATTTTTGTGGATTTTTTGTGTGGTTTATTTTTAAATATCATCTTAATGTATTCATGAGATTTAGTGGATTTACCTCACTTGTGTTGGCGCGAGTTGATATGAGGTCGTCGGAGGGACTCCATTGCAGTACTCGAGCAAACTAGTATGACTTAAAAGATATGATTTATTAAATTTTATTTACAAAATAAAATTTTGCTCGAATATCGTACAATATTACATATCCATAGTTTCTCATAATTATAGTAACAATTTTTTCTTAATTTGAGGTTCAACGGTTTCCATCATATCGATTTATCATACCACTTGCAAAGCTTACACATTTGGTAATAGAATTTTCAATTATTGCTGCTCAAATATGGCACATTATTATACATTAGTTTTTATTATTTAATTGCTTCACTAATAATTATTTTTATTTAAGATTTAAAATTATTTCCTTTTTTACTAAATATGTTTTAAAGAATAGTAAGTCAATAAGCAGGAGATTCACCAGATTCCTGTAGATCATACGAGCATTGGGAGCCACATCATTCTGAGCTGAAACTGGAACATAATTCCTGGGCTTGAAATGGCAACCCCCCTCAAGATAGTCCGAGTGTAGCCAACTCTCACAACTAGCAAGTATCAGTTATCGAATGATGCCTCGATAAATCCAATAACTGTCTAGCCAACCATAATGTCCAACTCTTGAACTCGTTTTTCGCTGCTCAGACTCATTCAAAACCCTGGGAACCTGAGTAACCCTTCCCACAAGTCTCGCATTGTGGCTCTAATCCTTTCACGGGTGTCCTCTCTTTTGCTTCATTGAAACACTCTGAGAGAAATTCAATCTCCCTTGTTACATGAGAATTTTCATTTTTCACCGGAGGAGGAGAAAATTATGAAATCTCTAACTCTAATTACTATTTAATATAATTTAGTTCTGTGAAGAATATTTGCAAACATGCTTTAGATTGCCAAATAATATTCCCCTCTTAATTATGGTGCCCACTGCTATAAGTATTCTATCTTTATGTAATAAACTTAGCATGAAGAGGAATTTAATGATTGAAAATGCCCAATTGCACCTAGTCATGTTAAGAAGGAATTGAAAAGAAATTTTTCGATTAGTGCAGTAAATATTTTGTGGCATAATGTCAATTGATCCAACCACGAGCAAAGTTTACACATTTTATTATCCAAGTTTCAAATATCCTTGCTCAAATATTGCACGTTAAATATTTGACATTTGTTTAGTAAGTTAACTTTTTCTCCCACAATAACAAACACTTTTCGGATTTTAAGGTTCAAAATTTATTCCTCTTTTATTATTTATTTTTTGAAAAATCGGTAATTTTGGTTGGAAACGATGAATGTATAATAATGTGCACTTTTGGGCATAACGTAATGTACATTATTGGAGCCAACTCACATGAACCCCAAATCGAAACCTTTGGTTCCAATATGCACTCAACTTCGAATAATAACCGATAGATTTTTGTAGATTTTTTGTGTGGTTTATTTTTAAATATCATATTAATGTATTCATGAGATTTAGTGGATTTACATCACTTGTGTTGACGCGAGTTGATATGAGTTCATCAGAGAGACTCCATTGCAGTACTCGAGCAAACTAGTCTGACTTAAAAGATATGATTTATTAAATTTTATTTACAAAATAAAATTTTGCTCGAATATCGCACAATATTACATATCCATAGTTTCTCATAATTATAGTAACAATTTTTTCTTAATTTGAGGTTCAAAGGTTTCCATCATATCGATTTATCATAACACTTGCAAAGCTTACAAATTTGGTAATAGAAATTTCAATTATTACTGCTCAAATATTGCACATTATTATACATTAGTTTTTATTATTTAATTGCTTCACTAATAATTATTTTTATTTAAGATTTAAAATTATTTCCTTTTTTACTAAATATGTTTTAAAGAATAGTAAGCCAATAAGCAGGAGATTCACCGGATTCCTATAGATCATACGAGCATTGGGAGCCACGTCATTTTGAGCTGAAACTGGAACATAATTCCTGGGCTTGAAATGACAACCCCCCTCAAGCTAGTCCGAGTTTTGCCAACTCTCACAACTAGCAAGTATCAGTTATCGAATGAAGCCTCCATAAATCCAGTAACTGTCTAGCCAACCATAATGTCCAACTCTTGAACTCGATTTTCGCAGCTCAGACTCATTCAAAACCCCGGGCACCTGAGTAACCCTTCCCACAAGACTCGCACTGTGGCTCTAATCCTTTCACGGGTGTCCTCTCTTTTGCTTCATTGGAACACTCTGAGAGACATTCAATCTCCCTTGTTGTTACAGGAGAATTTTCATTTTTCACCGGAGGAGGAGAAAATTATGAAATCTCTAACTCTAATTACTATTTAATATAATTTAGTTCTGTGAAAAATATTTGCCAACATGCTTTAGATTGCCAAATAATATTCCCCTCTTAATTGTGGTGCCACTCCTATAAGTATTCTATCTTTATTTAATAAACTTAGCATGAAGAGGAATTTAATGATTGAAAATTCCCAATTGCACCTAGTCATGTTAAAAGGGAATTGAAAAGAAATTTTTCGATTAGCGCAGTAAATATTTTGTGGCATAATGTCAATTGATCCAACCACGAGCAAAGTTTACACATTTTATTATCCAAGTTTCAAATATCCTTGCTCAAATATTGCACGTTAAATATTTGACATTTGTTTAGTAAGTTAACTTTTTCTCCCACAATAACAAACACTTTTTGGATTTTAAGCTTCAAAATTTATTCCTCTTTTATTATTTATTTTTTAAAAATCTATAATTTCGGTTGGAAACGATGAATGTATAATAATGTGCACATTTAGGCATAACGTAATGTACATTATTGGAGCCAACTCACATGAACCCCAAATCGAAACCTTTTGTTCAAACATGCACTCAACTTCGAATAATAACCGATACATTTTTGTGGATTTTTTGTGTGGTTTATTTTTAAATATCATCTTAATGTATTCATGAGATTTAGTGGATTTACATCACTTGTGTTGGCGCGAGTTGATATGAGTTCATCACAGAGACTCCATTGCAGTACTCGAGCAAACTAGTATGACTTAAAAGATATGATTTATTAAATTTTATTTACAAAATAAAATTTTGCTCGAATATCGCACAATATTACATATCCATAGTTTCTCATAATTATAGTAACAATTTTTTCTTAATTTGAGGTTCAAAGGTTTCCATCATATCGATTTATCATACCACTTGCAAAGCTTACACATTTGGTAATAGAAATTTCAATTATTACTGCTCAAATATTGCACATTATTATACATTAGTTTTTATTATTTAATTGCTTCACTAATAATTATTTTTATTTAAGATTTAAAATTATTTCCTTTTTTACTAAATATGTTTTAAAGAATAGTAAGCCAATAAGCAGGAGATTCACCGGATTCCTGTAGATCATACGAGCATTGGGAGCCACGTCATTTTGAGCTGAAACTGGAACATAATTCCTGGGCTTGAAATGACAACCCCCCTCAAGCTAGTCCGAGTTTTGCCAACTCTCACAACTAGCAAGTATCAGTTATCGAATGAAGCCTCCATAAATCCAGTAACTGTCTAGCCAACCATAATGTCCAACTCTTGAACTCGATTTTCGCAGCTCAGACTCATTCAAAACCCCGGGCACCTGAGTAACCCTTCCCACAAGACTCGCACTGTGGCTCTAATCCTTTCACGTGTCAATCTCCCTTGTTGTTACAGGAGAATTTTCATTTTTCACCGGAGGAGGAGAAAATTATGAAATCTCTAACTCTAATTACTATTTAATATAATTTAGTTATGTGAAGAATATTTGCCAACATGCTTTAGATTACCAAATAATATTCCCCACTTAATTATGGTGCCACTCCCATAAGTATTCTATCTTTATTTAATAAACTTAGTATGAAGAGGAATTTAATGATTGAAAATGCCCAATTGCACCTAGTCATGTTAAAAAGGAATTGAAAAGAAATTTTCGATTAGCGCAGTAAATATTTTGTGGCATAATGTCAATTGATCCAACCACGAGCAAAGTTTACACATTTTATTATCCAAGTTTCAAATATCCTTGCTCAAATATTGCACGTTAAATATTTTACATTTGTTTAGTTAGTTAACTTTTTCTCCCACAATAACAAACACTTTTTGGATTTTAAGCTTCAAAATTTATTCCTCTTTTATTATTTAGTTTTTGAAAAATCGGTAATTTTGGTCGGGAAAGATGAATGTATAATAATGTGCACATTTAGGCATAACGTAATGTACATTATTGGAGCCAACTCACATGAACCCCAAATCGAAACCTTTGGTTCCAATATTCACTCAACTTCGAATAATAACCGATAGATTTTTGTGGATTTTTTGTGTGGTTTATTTTTAAATATCATCTTAATGTATTCATGAGATTTAGTGGATTTACATCACTTGTGTTGGCGGGAGTTGATATGAGTTCATCAGAGAGACTCCATTGCAGTACTCGAGCAAACTAGTCTGACTTAAAAGATATGATTTATTAAATTTTATTTACAAAATAAAATTTTGCTCGAATATCGCACAATATTACATATCCATAGTTTCTAATAATTATAGTAACAATTTTTTCTTAATTTGAGGTTCAAAGGTTTCCATCATATCAATTTATCATACCACTTGCAAAGCTTACACATTTGGTCATAGAAATTTCAATTATTACTGCTCAAATATTGCACATTATTATACATTAGTTTTTATTATTTAATTGCTTCACTAATAATTATTTTTATTTAAGATTTTAAATTATTTCCTTTTTACTAAATATGTTTTAAAGAACAGTAAGCCAATAAGCAGGAGATTCACCGGATTCCTGTAGATCATACGAGCATTGGGAGCCACGTCATTCTGAGCTGAAACTGGAACATAATTCCGGGGCTTGAAATGACAACCCCCCTCAAGATAGTCCGAGTGTTGCCAACTCTCACAACTAGCAAGTATCAGTTATCGAATGATGCCTCGATAAATCCAGTAACTGTCTTGCCAACCATAATGTCCAACTCTTAAACTCGTTTTTTGCTGCTCAGACTCATTCAAAACCCCGGGTACCTGAGTAACCCTTCCCACAAGACTCGCACTGTGGCTCTAATCCTTTCACGGGTGTCCTCTCTTTTGCTTCATTGGAACACTCTGAGAAACATTCAATCTCCCTTGTTGTTACAAGAGAATTTTCATTTTTCACTAGAGGAGGAGAAAATTATGAAATCTCTAACTCTAATTACTATTTCATATAATTTAGTTCTGTGAAAAATATTTGCCAACATGCTTTAGATTGCCAAATAATATTCCCCTCTTAATTATGGTGGCACTCCTATAAGTATTCTATCTTTATTTAATAAACTTAGCATGAAGAGGAATTTAATGATTGAAAATGCCCAATTGCACCTAGTCATGTTAAAAAGGAATTGAAAAGAAATTTTTCGATTAGCGCAGTAAATATTTTGTGGCATAATGTCAATTGATCCAACCACGAGCAAAGTTTACACATTTTATTATCCAAGTTTCAAATATCCTTGCTCAAATATTGCACGTTAAATATTTGACATTTGTTTAGTAAGTTAACTTTTTCTCCCACAATAACAAACACTTTTCGGATTTTAAGGTTCAAAATTTATTCCTCTTTTATTATTTATTTTCTGAAAAATCGGTAATTTGGGTTGGAAACGATGAATGTATAATAATGTGCACATTTAGGCATAACGTAATGTACATTATTGGAGCCAACTCACATGAACCCCAAATCGAAACCTTTGGTTCCAATATTCACTCAACTTCGAATAATAACCGATACATTTTTGTGGATTTTTTGTGTGGTTTATTTTTAAATATCATCTTAATGTATTCATGAGATTTAGTGGATTTACATCACTTGTGTTGGCGCGAGTTGATATGAGTTCATCACAGAGACTCCATTGCAGTACTCGAGCAAACTAGTATGACTTAAAAGATATGATTTATTAAATTTTATTTACAAAATAAAATTTTGCTCGAATATCGCACAATATTACATATCCATAGTTTCTCATAATTATAGTAACAATTTTTTCTTAATTTGAGGTTCAAAGGTTTCCATCATATCGATTTATCATACCACTTGCAAAGCTTACACATTTGGTAATAGAAATTTCAATTATTACTGCTCAAATATTGCACATTATTATACATTAGTTTTTATTATTTAATTTCTTCACTAATAATTATTTTTATTTAAGATTTAAAATTATTTCCTTTTTTACTAAATATGTTTTAAAGAACAGTAAGCCAGTAAGCAGGAGATTCACCGGATTCCTGTAGATCATACGAGCATTGGGAGCCACGTCATTCTGAGCTGAACCTGGAACATAATTCCTGGGCTTGAAATGACAACCCCCCTCAAGATAGTCCGAGTGTTGCCAACTGTCACAACTAGCAAGTATCAGTTATCTAATGATGCCTCGATAAATCCAGTAACTGTCTAACCAACCATAATGTCCAACTCTTGAACTCGTTTTTCGCTGCTCAGACTCATTCAAAACCCCGGGCACCTGAGTAACCCTTCCCACAAGACTCGCACTATGGCTCTAATCCTTTCACGGGTGTCCTCTATTTTTCTTCTTTGGAACACTCTGAGAGACATTCAATCTCCCTTGTTGTTACATGAGAATTTTCATTTTTCACCGGAGGAGGAGAAAATTATGAAATCTCTAACTCTAATTACTATTTCATATAATTTTGTTCTGGGAAAAATATTTGCCAACATGCTTTAGATTGCCAAATAATATTCCCCTCTTAATTATGGTGCCACTCCTATAAGTATTCTATCTTTATTTAATAAACTTAGCATGAAGAGGAATTTAATGATTGAAAATTCCCAATTGCACCTAGTCATGTTAAAAAGGAATTGAAAAGAAATTTTTCGATTAGCACAGTAAATATTTTGTGGCATAATGTCAATTGATCCAACCACGAGCAAAGTTTACACATTTTATTATCCAAGTTTCAAATATCCTTGCTCAAATATTGCACGTTAAATATTTTACATTTGTTTAGTAAGTTAACTTTTTCTCCCACAATAACAAACACTTTTCGGATTTTAAGGTTCAAAATTTATTCCTCTTTTATTATTTATTTTTTGAAAAATCGGTAATTTTGGTTGGAAACGATGAATGTATAATAATGTGCACATTTAGGCATAACGTAATGTACATTATTGGAGCCAACTCACATGAACCCCAAATCGAAACCTTTGGTTCCAATATTCACTCAACTTCGAATAATAACCGATAGATTTTTGTGGATTTTTTGTGTGGTTTATTTTTAAATATCATCTTAATGTATTCATGAGATTTAGTGGATTTACATCACTTGTGTTGGCGCGAGTTGATATGAGTTCATCAGAGAGACTCCATTGCAGTACTCGAGCAAACTAGTCTGACTTAAAAGATATGATTTATTAAATTTTATTTACAAAATAAAATTTTGCTCGAATATCGCACAATATTACATATCCATAGTTTCTAATAATTATAGTAACAATTTTTTCTTAATTTGAGGTTCAAAGGTTTCCATCATATCAATTTATCATACCACTTGCAAAGCTTACACATTTGGTCATAGAAATTTCAATTATTACTGCTCAAATATTGCACATTATTATACATTAGTTTTTATTATTTAATTGCTTCACTAATAATTATTTTTATTTAAGATTTTAAATTATTCCCTTTTTACTAAATATGTTTTAAAGAACAGTAAGCCAATAAGCAGGAGATTCACCGGATTCCTGTAGATCATACGAGCATTGGGAGCCACGTCATTCTGAGCTGAAACTGGAACATAATTCCGGGGCTTGAAATGACAACCCCCCTCAAGATAGTCCGAGTGTTGCCAACTCTCACAACTAGCAAGTATCAGTTATCGAATGATGCCTCGATAAATCCAGTAACTGTCTTGCCAACCATAATGTCCAACTCTTAAACTCATTTTTTGCTGCTCAGACTCATTCAAAACCCCGGGTACCTGAGTAACCCTTCCCACAAGACTCGCACTGTGGCTCTAATCCTTTCACGGGTGTCCTCTCTTTTGCTTCATTGGAACACTCTGAGAAACATTCAATCTCCCTTGTTGTTACATGAGAATTTTCATTTTTCACTAGAGGAGGAGAAAATTATGAAATCTCTAACTCTAATTACTATTTCATATAAATTAGTTCTGTGAAAAATATTTGCCAACATGCTTTAGATTGCCAAATAATATTCCCCTCTTAATTATGGTGCCACTCCTATAAGTATTCTATCTTTATTTAATAAACTTAGCATGAAGAGGAATTTAATGATTGAAAATGCCCAATTGCACCTAGTCATGTTAAAAAGGAATTGAAAAGAAATTTTTCGATTAGCGCAGTAAATATTTTGTGGCATAATGTCAATTGATCCAACCACGAGCAAAGTTTACACATTTTATTATCCAAGTTTCAAATATCCTTGCTCAAATATTGCACGTTAAATATTTGACATTTGTTTAGTAAGTTAACTTTTTCTCCCACAATAACAAACACTTTTCGGATTTTAAGGTTCAAAATTTATTCCTCTTTTATTATTTATTTTCTGAAAAATCGGTAATTTGGGTTGGAAACGATGAATGTATAATAATGTGCACATTTAGGCATAACGTAATGTACATTATTGGAGCCAACTCACATGAACCCCAAATCGAAACCTTTGGTTCCAATATTCACTCAACTTCGAATAATAACCGATAGATTTTTGTGGATTTTTTGTGTGGTTTATTTTTAAATATCATCTTAATGTATTCATGAGATTTAGTGGATTTACATCACTTGTGTTGGCGCGAGTTGATATGAGTTCATCACAGAGACTCCATTGCAGTACTCGAGCAAACTAGTATGACTTAAAAGATATGATTTTTTAAATTTTATTTACAAAATAAAATTTTGCTCGGCACAATATTACATATCCATAGTTTCTCATAATTATAGTAACAATTTTTTCTTAATTTGAGGTTCAGAGGTTTCCATCATATCGATTTATCATACCACTTGCAAAGCTTACACATTTGGTAATAGAAATTTCAATTATTACTGCTCAAATATTGCACATTATTATACATTAGTTTTTATTATTTAATTTCTTCACTAATAATTATTTTTATTTAAGATTTAAAATTATTTCCTTTTTTACTAAATATGTTTTAAAGAACAGTAAGCCAGTAAGCAGGAGATTCACCGGATTCCTGTAGATCATACGAGCATTGGGAGCCACGTCATTCTGAGCTGAACCTGGAACATAATTCCTGGGCTTGAAATGACAACCCCCCTCAAGATAGTCCGAGTGTTGCCGACTGTCACAACTAGCAAGTATCAGTTATCGAATGATGCCTCGATAAATCCAGTAACTGTCTAGCCAACCATAATGTCCAACTCTTGAACTCGTTTTTCGCTGCTCAGACTCATTCAAAACCCCGGGCACCTGAGTAACCCTTCCCACAAGACTCGCACTATGGCTCTAATCCTTTCACGGGTGTCCTCTATTTTTCTTCTTTGGAACACTCTGAGAGACATTCAATCTCCCTTGTTGTTACATGAGAATTTTCATTTTTCACCGGAGGAGGAGAAAATTATGAAATCTCTAACTCTAATTACTATTTCATATAATTTAGTTCTGGGAAAAATATTTGCCAACATGCTTTAGATTGCCAAATAATATTCCCCTCTTAATTATGGTGCCACTCCTATAAGTATTCTATCTTTATTTAATAAACTTAGCATGAAGAGGAATTTAATGATTGAAAATGCCCAATTGCACCTAGTCATGTTAAAAAGGAATTGAAAAGAAATTTTTCGATTAGCGCAGTAAATATTTTGTGGCATAATGTCAATTGATCCAACCACGAGCAAAGTTTACACATTTTATTGTCCAAGTTTCAAATATCCTTGCTCAAATATTGCACGTTAAATATTTTACATTTGTTTAGTAAGTTAACTTTTTCTCCCACAATAACAAACACTTTTCGGATTTTAAGGTTCAAAATTTATTCCTCTTTTATTATTTATTTTTTGAAAAATCGGTAATTTTGGTTGGAAACGATGAATGTATAATAATGTGCACATTTAGGCATAACGTAATGTACATTATTGGAGCCAACTCACATGAACCCCAAATCGAAACCTTTGGTTCCAATATTCACTCAACTTCGAATAATAACCGATAGATTTTTGTGGATTTTTTGTGTGGTTTATTTTTAAATATCATCTTAATGTATTCATGAGATTTAGTGGATTTACATCACTTGTGTTGGCGCGAGTTGATATGAGTTCATCAGAGAGACTCCATTGCAGTACTCGAGCAAACTAGTCTGACTTAAAAGATATGATTTATTAAATTTTATTTACAAAATAAAATTTTGCTCGAATATCGCACAATATTACATATCCATAGTTTCTAATAATTATAGTAACAATTTTTTCTTAATTTGAGGTTCAAAGGTTTCCATCATATCAATTTATCATACCACTTGCAAAGCTTACACATTTGGTCATAGAAATTTCAATTATTACTGCTCAAATATTGCACATTATTATACATTAGTTTTTATTATTTAATTGCTTCACTAATAATTATTTTTATTTAAGATTTCAAATTATTTCCTTTTTACTAAATATGTTTTAAAGAACAGTAAGCCAATAAGCAGGAGATTCACCGGATTCCTGTAGATCATACGAGCATTGGGAGCCACGTCATTCTGAGCTGAAACTGGAACATAATTCCGGGGCTTGAAATGACAACCCCCCTCAAGATAGTCCGAGTGTTGCCAACTCTCACAACTAGCAAGTATCAGTTATCGAATGATGCCTCGATAAATCCAGTAACTGTCTTGCCAACCATAATGTCCAACTCTTAAACTCGTTTTTTGCTGCTCAGACTCATTCAAAACCCCGGGTACCTGAGTAACCCTTCCCACAAGACTCGCACTGTGGCTCTAATCCTTTCACGGGTGTCCTCTCTTTTGCTTCATTGGAACACTCTGAGAAACATTCAATCTCCCTTGTTGTTACATGAGAATTTTCATTTTTCACTAGAGGAGGAGAAAATTATGAAATCTCTAACTCTAATTACTATTTCATATAATTTAGTTCTGTGAAAAATATTTGCCAACATGCTTTAGATTGCCAAATAATATTCCCCTCTTAATTATGGTGCCACTCCTATAAGTATTCTATCTTTATTTAATAAACTTAGCATGAAGAGGAATTTAATGATTGAAAATGCCCAATTGCACCTAGTCATGTTAAAAAGGAATTGAAAAGAAATTTTTCGATTAGCGCAGTAAATATTTTGTGGCATAATGTCAATTGATCCAACCACGAGCAAAGTTTACACATTTTATTATCCAAGTTTCAAATATCCTTGCTCAAATATTGCACGTTAAATATTTTACATTTGTTTAGTAAGTTAACTTTTTCTCCCACAATAACAAACACTTTTCGGATTTTAAGGTTCAAAATTTATTCCTCTTTTATTATTTATTTTTTGAAAAATCGGTAATTTTGGTTGGAAACGATGAATGTATAATAATGTGCACATTTAGGCATAACGTAATGTACATTATTGGAGCCAACTCACATGAACCCCAAATCGAAACCTTTGGTTCCAATATTCACTCAACTTCGAATAATAACCGATAGATTTTTGTGGATTTTTTGTGTGGTTTATTTTTAAATATCATCTTAATGTATTCATGAGATTTAGTGGATTTACATCACTTGTGTTGGCGCGAGTTGATATGAGTTCATCAGAGAGACTCCATTGCAGTACTCGAGCAAACTAGTCTGACTTAAAAGATATGATTTATTAAATTTTATTTACAAAATAAAATTTTGCTCGAATATCGCACAATATTACATATCCATAGTTTCTAATAATTATAGTAACAATTTTTTCTTAATTTGAGGTTCAAAGGTTTCCATCATATCAATTTATCATACCACTTGCAAAGCTTACACATTTGGTCATAGAAATTTCAATTATTACTGCTCAAATATTGCACATTATTATACATTAGTTTTTATTATTTAATTGCTTCACTAATAATTATTTTTATTTAAGATTTTAAATTATTTCCTTTTTACTAAATATGTTTTAAAGAACAGTAAGCCAATAAGCAGGAGATTCACCGGATTCCTGTAGATCATACGAGCATTGGGAGCCACGTCATTCTGAGCTGAAACTGGAACATAATTCCGGGGCTTGAAATGACAACCCCCCTCAAGATAGTCCGAGTGTTGCCAACTCTCACAACTAGCAAGTATCAGTTATCGAATGATGCCTCGATAAATCCAGTAACTGTCTTGCCAACCATAATGTCCAACTCTTAAACTCGTTTTTTGCTGCTCAGACTCATTCAAAACCCCGGGTACCTGAGTAACCCTTCCCACAAGACTCGCACTGTGGCTCTAATCCTTTCACGGGTGTCCTCTCTTTTGCTTCATTGGAACACTCTGAGAAACATTCAATCTCCCTTGTTGTTACATGAGAATTTTCATTTTTCACTAGAGGAGGAGAAAATTATGAAATCTCTAACTCTAATTACTATTTCATATAATTTAGTTCTGTGAAAAATATTTGCCAACATGCTTTAGATTGCCAAATAATATTCCCCTCTTAATTATGGTGGCACTCCTATAAGTATTCTATCTTTATTTAATAAACTTAGCATGAAGAGGAATTTAATGATTGAAAATGCCCAATTGCACCTAGTCATGTTAAAAAGGAATTGAAAAGAAATTTTTCGATTAGCGCAGTAAATATTTTGTGGCATAATGTCAATTGATCCAACCACGAGCAAAGTTTACACATTTTATTATCCAAGTTTCAAATATCCTTGCTCAAATATTGCACGTTAAATATTTGACATTTGTTTAGTAAGTTAACTTTTTCTCCCACAATAACAAACACTTTTCGGATTTTAAGGTTCAAAATTTATTCCTCTTTTATTATTTATTTTCTGAAAAATCGGTAATTTGGGTTGGAAACGATGAATGTATAATAATGTGCACATTTAGGCATAACGTAATGTACATTATTGGAGCCAACTCACATGAACCCCAAATCGAAACCTTTGGTTCCAATATTCACTCAACTTCGAATAATAACCGATACATTTTTGTGGATTTTTTGTGTGGTTTATTTTTAAATATCATCTTAATGTATTCATGAGATTTAGTGGATTTACATCACTTGTGTTGGCGCGAGTTGATATGAGTTCATCACAGAGACTCCATTGCAGTACTCGAGCAAACTAGTATGACTTAAAAGATATGATTTATTAAATTTTATTTACAAAATAAAATTTTGCTCGAATATCGCACAATATTACATATCCATAGTTTCTCATAATTATAGTAACAATTTTTTCTTAATTTGAGGTTCAGAGGTTTCCATCATATCGATTTATCATACCACTTGCAAAGCTTACACATTTGGTAATAGAAATTTCAATTATTACTGCTCAAATATTGCACATTATTATACATTAGTTTTTATTATTTAATTTCTTCACTAATAATTATTTTTATTTAAGATTTAAAATTATTTCCTTTTTTACTAAATATGTTTTAAAGAACAGTAAGCCAGTAAGCAGGAGATTCACCGGATTCCTGTATATCATACGAGCATTGGGAGCCACGTCATTCTGAGCTGAACCTGGAACATAATTCCTGGGCTTGAAATGACAACCCCCCTCAAGATAGTCCGAGTGTTGCCAACTGTCACAACTAGCAAGTATCAGTTATCGAATGATGCCTCGATAAATCCAGTAACTGTCTAGCCAACCATAATGTCCAACTCTTGAACTCGTTTTTCGCTGCTCAGACTCATTCAAAACCCCGGGCACCTGAGTAACCCTTCCCATAAGACTCGCACTATGGCTCTAATCCTTTCACGGGTGTCCTCTATTTTTCTTCTTTGGAACACTCTGAGAGACATTCAATCTCCCTTGTTGTTACATGAGAATTTTCATTTTTCACCGGAGGAGGAGAAAATTATGAAATCTCTAACTCTAATTACTATTTCATATAATTTAGTTCTGGGAAAAATATTTGCCAACATGCTTTAGATTGCCAAATAATATTCCCCTCTTAATTATGGTGGCACTCCTATAAGTATTCTATCTTTATTTAATAAACTTAGCATGAAGAGGAATTTAATGATTGAAAATGCCCAATTGCACCTAGTCATGTTAAAAAGGAATTGAAAAGAAATTTTTCGATTAGCGCAGTAAATATTTTGTGGCATAATGTCAATTGATCCAACCACGAGCAAAGTTTACACATTTTATTATCCAAGTTTCAAATATCCTTGCTCAAATATTGCACGTTAAATATTTTACATTTGTTTAGTAAGTTAACTTTTTCTCCCACAATAACAAACACTTTTCGGATTTTAAGGTTCAAAATTTATTCCTCTTTTATTATTTATTTTCTGAAAAATCGGTAATTTGGGTTGGAAACGATGAATGTATAATAATGTGCACATTTAGGCATAACGTAATGTACATTATTGGAGCCAACTCACATGAACCCCAAATCGAAACCTTTGGTTCCAATATTCACTCAACTTCGAACAATAACCGATACATTTTTGTGGATTTTTTGTGTGGTTTATTTTTAAATATCATCTTAATGTATTCATGAGATTTAGTGGATTTACATCACTTGTGTTGGCGCGAGTTGATATGAGTTCATCAGAGAGACTCCATTGCAGTACTCGAGCAAACTAGTCTGACTTAAAAGATATGATTTATTAAATTTTATTTACAAAATAAAATTTTGCTCGAATATTGCACAATATTACATATCCATAGTTTCTAATAATTATAGTAACAATTTTTTCTTAATTTGAGGTTCAAAGGTTTCCATCATATCGATTTATCATACCACTTGCAAAGCTTACACATTTGGTAATAGAAATTTCAATTATTACTGCTCAAATATTGCACATTATTATACATTAGTTTTTATTATTTAATTGCTTCACTAATAATTATTTTTGTTTAAGATTTAAAATTATTTCCTTTTTTACTAAATATGTTTTAAAGAACAGTAAGCCAATAAGCAGGAGATTCACCGGATTCCTCAACATCATACGAGCATTGGGAGCCTCGTCATTCTGAGCTGAAACTGGAACATAATTCCTGGGCTTGAAATGACAACACCCCTCAAGATAGTCCGAGTGTTGCCAACTCTCACAACTAGCAAGTATCAGTTATCGAATGATGCCTCGATAAATCCAGTAACTGTCTAGCCAACCATAATGTCCAACTCTTGAACTCGTTTTTCGCTGCTCAGACTCATTCAAAACCCCGGGCACCTGAGTAACCCTTCCCACAAGACTCGCACTGTGGCTCTAATCCTTTCACGGGTGTCCTCTCTTTTGCTTCATTGGAAAACTCTGAGAGACATTCAATCTCCCTTGTTGTTACATGAGAATTTTAATTTTTTCACCGGAGGAGGAGAAAATTATGAAATCTCTAACTCTAATTACTATTTCATATAATTTAGTTCTGTGAAAAATATTTGCCAACATGATTTAGATTGCCAAATAATATTCCCCACTTAATTATGGTGCCACTCCTATAAGTATTCTATCTTTATTTAATAAACTTAGCATGAAGAGGAATTTAATGATTGAAAATGCCCAATTGCACCTAGTCATGTTAAAAAGGAATTGAAAAGAAATTTTTCGATTAGCGCAGTAAATATTTTGTGGCATAATGTCAATTGATCCAACCACGAGCAAAGTTTACACATTTTATTATCCAAGTTTCAAATATCCTTGCTCAAATATTGCACGTTAAATATTTGACATTTGTTTAGTAAGTTAACTTTTTCTCCCACAATAACAAACACTTTTCGGATTTTAAGGTTCAAAATTTATTCCTCTTTTATTATTTATTTTCTGAAAAATCGGTAATTTGGGTTGGAAACGATGAATGTATAATAATGTGCACATTTAGGCATAACGTAATGTGCATTATCGGAGCCAACTCACATGAACCCCAAATCGAAACTTTTGGTTCCAATATTCACTCAACTTCGAATAATAACCGATACATTTTTGTGGATTTTTTGTGTTGTTTATTTTTAAATATCATCTTAATGTATTCATGAGATTTAGTGGATTTACATCACTTGTGTTGGCGCGAGTTGATATGAGTTCATCAGAGAGACTCCATTGCAGTACTCGAGCAAACTAGTATGACTTAAAAGATATGATTTATTAAATTTTATTTACAAAATAAAATTTTGCTCGAATATCGCACAATATTACATATCCATAGTTTCTCATAATTATAGTAACAATTTTTTCTTAATTTGAGGTTCAAAGGTTTCCATCATATCGATTTATCATACCACTTGCAAAGCTTACACATTTGGTAATAGAAATTTCAATTCTTACTGCTCAAATATTGCACATTATTATACATTAGTTTTATTATTTAATTGCTTCACTAATAATTATTTTTATTTAAGATTTAAAATTATTTCCTTTTTTACTAAATATGTTTTAAAGAACAGTAAGCCAGTAAGCAGGAGATTCACCGGATTCCTGTAGATCATACGAGCATTGGGAGCCACGTCATTCTGAGCTGAAACTGGAACATAATTCCTGGGCTTGAAATGACAACCCCCCTCAAGATAGTCCGAGTGTTGCCAACTCTCACAACTAGCAAGTATCACTTATCGAATGATGCCTCGATAAATCCAGTAACTGTCTAGCCAACCATAATGTCCAACTCTTGAACTCGTTTTTCGCTGCTCAGACTCATTCAAAACCCCGGGCACCTGAGTAACCCTTCCCACAAGACTCGCACTATGGCTCTAATCCTTTCACGGGTGTCCTCTCTTTTGCTTCATTGGAACACTCTGAGAGACATTCAATCTCCCTTGTTGTTACATGAGAATTTTCATTTTTCACCGGAGGAGGAGAAAATTATGAAATCTCTAACTCTAATTACTATTTCATATAATTTAGTTCTGGGAAAAATATTTGCCAACATGCTTTAGATTGCCAAATAATATTCCCCTCTTAATTATGGTGCCACTCCTATAAGTATTCTATCTTTATTTAATAAACTTAGCATGAAGAGGAATTTAATGATTGAAAATGCCCAATTGCACCTAGTCATGTTAAAAAGGAATTGAAAAGAAATTTTTCGATTAGCGCAGTAAATATTTTGTGGCATAATGTCAATTGATCCAACCACGAGCAAAGTTTACACATTTTATTATCCAAGTTTCATATATTGCACGTTAAATATTTTACATTTGTTTAGTAAGTTAACTTTTTCTCCCACAATAACAAACACTTTTCGGATTTTAAGGTTCAAAATTTATTCCTCTTTTATTATTTATTTTTTGAAAAATCGGTAATTTTGGTTGGAAACGATGAATGTATAATAATGTGCACATTTAGGCATACGTAATGTACATTATTGGAGCCAACTCACATGAACCCCAAATCGAAACCTTTGGTTCCAATATTCACTCAACTTCGAATAATAACCGATAGATTTTTGTGGTTTTTTTGTGTGGTTTATTTTTAAATATCATCTTAATGTATTCATGAGATTTAGTGGATTTACATCACTTGTGTTGGCGCGAGTTGATATGAGTTCATCAGAGAGACTCCATTGCAGTACTCGAGCAAACTAGTCTGACTTAAAAGATATGATTTATTAAATTTTATTTACAAAATAAAATTTTGCTCGAATATTGCACAATATTACATATCCATAGTTTCTAATAATTATAGTAACAATTTTTTCTTAATTTGAGGTTCAAAGGTTTCCATCATATCGATTTATCATACCACTTGCAAAGCTTACACATTTGGTAATAGAAATTTCAATTATTACTGCTCAAATATTGCACATTATTATACATTAGTTTTTATTATTTAATTGCTTCACTAATAACTATTTTTATTTAAGATTTAAAATTATTTCCTTTTTTACTAAATATGTTTTAAAGAACAGTAAGCCAATAAGCAGGAGATTCACCGGATTCCTCTAGATCATACGAGCATTGGGAGCCTCGTCATTCTGAGCTGAAGCTGGAACATAATTCCTGGGCTTGAAATGACAACACCCCTCAAGATAGTCCGAGTGTTGCCAACTCTCACAACTAGCAAGTATCAGTTATCGAATGATGCCTCGATAAATCCAGTAACTGTCTAGCCAACCATAATGTCCAACTCTTGAACTCGTTTTTCGCTGCTCAGACTCATTCAAAACCCCGGGCACCTGAGTAACCCTTCCCACAAGACTCGCACTGTGGCTCTAATCCTTTCACAGGTGTCCTCTCTTTTGCTTCATTGGAAAACTCTGAGAAACATTCAATCTCCCTTGTTGTTACATGAGAATTTTAATTTTTTCACCGGAGGAGGAGAAAATTATGAAATCTCTAACTCTAATTACTATTTCATATAATTTAGTTCTGTGAAAAATATTTGCCAACATGATTTAGATTGCCAAATAATATTCCCCACTTAATTATGGTGCCACTCCTATAAGTATTCTATCTTTATTTAATAAACTTAGCATGAAGAGGAATTTAATGATTGAAAATTCCCAATTGCACCTAGTCATGTTAAAAAGGAATTGAAAAGAAATTTTTCGATTAGCGCAGTAAATATTTTGTGGCATAATGTCAATTGATCCAACCACGAGCAAAGTTTACACATTTTATTATCCAAGTTTCAAATATCCTTGCTCAAATATTGCACGTTAAATATTTGACATTTGTTTAGTAAGTTAACTTTTTCTCCCACAATAACAAACACTTTTCGGATTTTAAGGTTCAAAATTTATTCCTCTTTTATTATTTATTTTCTGAAAAATCGGTAATTTGGGTTGGAAACGATGAATGTATAATAATGTGCACATTTAGGCATAACGTAATGTGCATTATTGGAGCCAACTCACATGAACCCCAAATCGAAACTTTTGGTTCCAATATTCACTCAACTTCGAATAATAACCGATACATTTTTGTGGATTTTTTGTGTTGTTTATTTTTAAATATCATCTTAATGTATTCATGAGATTTAGTGGATTTACATCACTTGTGTTGGCGCGAGTTGATATGAGTTCATCAGAGAGACTCCATTGCAGTACTCGAGCAAACTAGTATGACTTAAAAGATATGATTTATTAAATTTTATTTACAAAATAAAATTTTGCTCGAATATCGCACAATATTACATATCCATAGTTTCTCATAATTATAGTAACAATTTTTTCTTAATTTGAGGTTCAAAGGTTTCCATCATATCGATTTATCATACCACTTGCAAAGCTTACACATTTGGTAATAGAAATTTCAATTATTACTGCTCAAATATTGCACATTATTATACATTAGTTTTATTATTTAATTGCTTCACTAATAATAATTTTTATTTAAGATTTAAAATTATTTCCTTTTTTACTAAATATGTTTTAAAGAACAGTAAGCCAGTAAGCAGGAGATTCACCGGATTCCTGTAGATCATACGAGCATTGGGAGCCACGTCATTCTGAGCTGAAACTGGAACATAATTCCTGGGCTTGAAATGACAACCCCCCTCAAGATAGTCCGAGTGTTGCCAACTCTCACAACTAGCAAGTATCACTTATCGAATGATGCCTCGATAAATCCAGTAACTGTCTAGCCAACCATAATGTCCAACTCTTGAACTCGTTTTTCACTGCTCAGACTCATTCAAAACCCCGGGCACCTGAGTAACCCTTCCCACAAGACTCGCACTATGGCTCTAATCCTTTCACGGGTGTCCTCTCTTTTGCTTCATTGGAACACTCTGAGAGACATTCAATCTCCCTTGTTGTTACATGAGAATTTTCATTTTTCACCGGAGGAGGAGAAAATTATGAAATCTCTAACTCTAATTACTATTTCATATAATTTAGTTCTGGGAAAAATATTTGCCAACATGCTTTAGATTGCCAAATAATATTCCCCTCTTAATTATGGCGCCACTCCTATAAGTATTCTATCTTTATTTAATAAACTTAGCATGAAGAGGAATTTAATGATTGAAAATGCCCAATTGCACCTAGTCATGTTAAAAAGGAATTGAAAAGAAATTTTTCGATTAGCGCAGTAAATATTTTGTGGCATAATGTCAATTGATCCAACCACGAGCAAAGTTTACACATTTTATTATCCAAGTTTCAAATATTGCACGTTAAATATTTTACATTTGTTTAGTAAGTTAACTTTTTCTCCCACAATAACAAACACTTTTCGGATTTTAAGGTTCAAAATTTATTCCTCTTTTATTATTTATTTTTTGAAAAATCGGTAATTTTGGTTGGAAACGATGAATGTATAATAATGTGCACATTTAGGCATACGTAATGTACATTATTGGAGCCAACTCACATGAACCCCAAATCGAAACCTTTGGTTCCAATATTCACTCAACTTCGAATAATAACCGATAGATTTTTGTGGATTTTTTGTGTGGTTTATTTTTAAATATCATCTTAATGTATTCATGAGATTTAGTGGATTTACATCACTTGTGTTGGCGCGAGTTGATATGAGTTCATCAGAGAGACTCCATTGCAGTACTCGAGCAAACTAGTCTGACTTAAAAGATATGATTTATTAAATTTTATTTACAAAATAAAATTTTGCTCGAATATTGCACAATATTACATATCCATAGTTTCTAATAATTATAGTAACAATTTTTTCTTAATTTGAGGTTCAAAGGTTTCCATCATATCGATTTATCATACCACTTGCAAAGCTTACACATTTGGTAATAGAAATTTCAATTATTACTGCTCAAATATTGCACATTATTATACATTAGTTTTTATTATTTAATTGCTTCACTAATAACTATTTTTATTTAAGATTTAAAATTATTTCCTTTTTTACTAAATATGTTTTAAAGAACAGTAAGCCAATAAGCAGGAGATTCACCGGATTCCTCTAGATCATACGAGCATTGGGAGCCTCGTCATTCTGAGCTGAAGCTGGAACATAATTCCTGGGCTTGAAATGACAACACCCCTCAAGATAGTCCGAGTGTTGCCAACTCTCACAACTAGCAAGTATCAGTTATCGAATGATGCCTCGATAAATCCAGTAACTGTCTAGCCAACCATAATGTCCAACTCTTGAACTCGTTTTTCGCTGCTCAGACTCATTCAAAACCCCGGGCACCTGAGTAACCCTTCCCACAAGACTCGCACTGTGGCTCTAATTCTTTCACAGGTGTCCTCTCTTTTGCTTCATTGGAAAACTCTGAGAGACATTCAATCTCCCTTGTTGTTACATGAGAATTTTAATTTTTTCACCGGAGGAGGAGAAAATTATGAAATCTCTAACTCTAATTACTATTTCATATAATTTAGTTCTGTGAAAAATATTTGCCAACATGATTTAGATTGCCAAATAATATTCCCCACTTAATTATGGTGCCACTCCTATAAGTATTCTATCTTTATTTAATAAACTTAGCATGAAGAGGAATTTAATGATTGAAAATTCCCAATTGCACCTAGTCATGTTAAAAAGGAATTGAAAAGAAATTTTTCGATTAGCGCAGTAAATATTTTGTGGCATAATGTCAATTGATCCAACCACGAGCAAAGTTTACACATTTTATTATCCAAGTTTCAAATATTGCACGTTAAATATTTTACATTTGTTTAGTAAGTTAACTTTTTCTCCCACAATAACAAACACTTTTCAGATTTTAAGGTTCAAAATTTATTCCTCTTTTATTATTTATTTTTTGAAAAATCGGTAATTTTGGTTGGAAACGATGAATGTATAATAATGTGCACATTTAGGCATAACGTAATGTACATTATTGGAGCCAACTCACATGAACCCCAAATCGAAACCTTTGGTTCCAATATTCACTCAACTTCGAACAATAACCGATAGATTTTTGTGGATTTTTTGTGTGGTTTATTTTTAAATATCATCTTAATGTATTCATGAGATTTAGTGGATTTACATCACTTGTGTTGGCGCGAGTTGATATGAGTTCATCAGAGAGACTCCATTGCAGTACTCGAGCAAACTAGTCTGACTTAAAAGATATGATTTATTAAATTTTATTTACAAAATAAAATTTTGCTCGAATATTGCACAATATTACATATCCATAGTTTCTAATAATTATAGTAACAATTTTTTCTTAATTTGAGGTTCAAAGGTTTCCATCATATCGATTTATCATACCACTTGCAAAGCTTACACATTTGGTAATAGAAATTTCAATTATTACTGCTCAAATATTGCACATTATTATACATTAGTTTTTATTATTTAATTGCTTCACTAATAACTATTTTTATTTAAGATTTAAAATTATTTCCTTTTTTACTAAATATGTTTTAAAGAACAGTAAGCCAATAAGCAGGAGATTCACCGGATTCCTCTAGATCATACGAGCATTGGGAGCCTCGTCATTCTGAGCTGAAGCTGGAACATAATTCCTGGGCTTGAAATGACAACACCCCTCAAGATAGTCCGAGTGTTGCCAACTCTCACAACTAGCAAGTATCAGTTATCGAATGATGCCTCGATAAATCCAGTAACTGTCTAGCCAACCATAATGTCCAACTCTTGAACTCGTTTTTCGCTGCTCAGACTCATTCAAAACCCCGGGCACCTGAGTAACCCTTCCCACAAGACTCGCACTGTGGCTCTAATCCTTTCACAGGTGTCCTCTCTTTTGCTTCATTGGAAAACTCTGAGAGACATTCAATCTCCCTTGTTGTTACATGAGAATTTTAATTTTTTCACCGGAGGAGGAGAAAATTATGAAATCTCTAACTCTAATTACTATTTCATATAATTTAGTTCTGTGAAAAATATTTGCCAACATGATTTAGATTGCCAAATAATATTCCCCACTTAATTATGGTGCCACTCCTATAAGTATTCTATCTTTATTTAATAAACTTAGCATGAAGAGGAATTTAATGATTGAAAATTCCCAATTGCACCTAGTCATGTTAAAAAGGAATTGAAAAGAAATTTTTCGATTAGCGCAGTAAATATTTTGTGGCATAATGTCAATTGATCCAACCACGAGCAAAGTTTACACATTTTATTATCCAAGTTTCAAATATTGCACGTTAAATATTTTACATTTGTTTAGTAAGTTAACTTTTTCTCCCACAATAACAAACACTTTTCAGATTTTAAGGTTCAAAATTTATTCCTCTTTTATTATTTATTTTTTGAAAAATCGGTAATTTTGGTTGGAAACGATGAATGTATAATAATGTGCACATTTAGGCATAACGTAATGTACATTATTGGAGCCAACTCACATGAACCCCAAATCGAAACCTTTGGTTCCAATATTCACTCAACTTCGAACAATAACCGATAGATTTTTGTGGATTTTTTGTGTGGTTTATTTTTAAATATCATCTTAATGTATTCATGAGATTTAGTGGATTTACATCACTTGTGTTGGCGCGAGTTGATATGAGTTCATCAGAGAGACTCCATTGCAGTACTCGAGCAAACTAGTCTGACTTAAAAGATATGATTTATTAAATTTTATTTACAAAATAAAACTTTGCTCGAATATCGCACAATATTACATATCCATAGTTTCTCATAATTATAGTAACAATTTTTTCTTAATTTGAGGTTCAAAGGTTTCCATCATATCGATTTATCATACCACTTGCAAAGCTTACACATTTGGTAATAGAAATTTCAATTATTACTGCTCAAATATTGCACATTATTATACATTAGTTTTTATTATTTAATTGCTTCACTAATAATTATTTTTACTTAAGATTTAAAATTATTTCCTTTTTTACTAAATATGTTTTAAAGAATAGTAAGCCAATAAGCAGGAGATTCACCGGATTCCTGTAGATCATACGAGCATTGGGAGCCACGTCATTCTGAGCTGAAACTGGAACATAATTCCTGGGCTTGAAATGACAACCCCCCTCAAGATAGTCCGAGTTTTGCCAACTCTCACAATTACCAAGTATCAGTTATCGAATGAAGCCTCGATAAATCCTGTAACTATCTAGCCAACCATAATGTCCAACTCTTGAACTCGATTTTTGCTGCTCAGACTCATTCAAAACCCCGGGCACCGTAGTAACCCTTCCCACAAGACTCGCACTGTGGCTCTAATCCTTTCACGGGTTTCCTCTCTTTTGCTTCATTGGAACACTCTTAGAGACATTCAATCTCCCTTGTTGTTACATGAGAATTTTCATTTTTCACCGGAGGAGGAGAAAATTATGAAATCTCTAACTCTAATTACTATTTAATATAATTTAGTTCTGTGAAAAATATTTGCCAACATGCTTTAGATTGCCAAATAATATTCCCCTCTTAATTGTGGTGCCACTCCTATAAGTATTCTATCTTTATTTAATAAACTTAGCATGAAGAGGAATTTAATGATTGAAAATGCCCAATTGCACCTAGTCATGTTAAAAGGGAATTGAAAAGAAATTTTTCGATTAGCGCAGTAAATATTTTGTGGCATAATGTCAATTGATCCAACCACGAGCAAAGTTTACACATTTTATTATCCAAGTTTCAAATATTGCACGTTAAATATTTTACATTTGTTTAGTAAGTTAACTTTTTCTCCCACAATAACAAACACTTTTCGGATTTTAAGGTTCAAAATTTATTCCTCTTTTATTATTTATTTTTTGAAAAATCGGTAATTTTGGTTGGAAACGATGAATGTATAATAATGTGCACATTTAGGCATAACGTAATGTACATTATTGGAGCCAACTCACATGAACCCCAAATCGAAACCTTTGGTTCCAATATTCACTCAACTTCGAACAATAACCGATAGATTTTTGTGGATTTTTTGTGTGGTTTATTTTTAAATATCATCTTAATGTATTCATGAGATTTAGTGGATTTACATCACTTGTGTTGGCGCGAGTTGATATGAGTTCATCAGAGAGACTCCATTGCAGTACTCGAGCAAACTAGTCTGACTTAAAAGATATGATTTATTAAATTTTATTTACAAAATAAAATTTTGCTCGAATATCGCACAATATTACATATCCATAGTTTCTCATAATTATAGTAACAATTTTTTCTTAATTTGAGGTTCAAAGGTTTCCATCATATCGATTTATCATACCACTTGCAAAGCTTACACATTTGGTAATAGAAATTTCAATTATTACTGCTCAAATATTGCACATTATTATACATTAGTTTTTATTATTTAATTGCTTCACTAATAATTATTTTTACTTAAGATTTAAAATTATTTCCTTTTTTACTAAATATGTTTTAAAGAATAGTAAGCCAACAAGCAGGAGATTCACCGGATTCCTGTAGATCATACAAGCATTGGGAGCCACGTCATTCTGAGCTGAAACTGGAACATAATTCCTGGGCTTGAAATGACAACCCCCCTCAAGATAGTCCGAGTTTTGCCAACTCTCACAATTACCAAGTATCAGTTATCGAATGAAGCCTCGATAAATCCAGTAACTGTCTAGCCAACCATAATGTCCAACTCTTGAACTCGATTTTCGCTGCTCAGACTCATTCAAAACCCCGGGCACCTGAGTAACCCTTCCCACAAGACTCGCACTGTGGCTCTAATCCTTTCACGGGTTTCCTCTCTTTTGCTTCATTGGAACACTCTGAGAGACATTCAATCTCCCTTGTTGTTACATGAGAATTTTCATTTTTCACCGGAGGAGGAGAAAATTATGAAATCTCTAACTCTAATTACTATTTAATATAATTTAGTTCTGTGAAAAATATTTGCCAACATGCTTTAGATTGCCAAATAATATTCCCCTCTTAATTGTGGTGCCACTCCTATAAGTATTCTATCTTTATTTAATAAACTTAGCATGAAGAGGAATTTAATGATTGAAAATGCCCAATTGCACCTAGTCATGTTAAAAGGGAATTGAAAAGAAATTTTTCGATTAGCGCAGTAAATATTTTGTGGCATAATGTCAATTGATCCAACCACGAGCAAAGTTTACACATTTTATTATCCAAGTTTCAAATATCCTTGCTCAAATATTGCACATTAAATATTTGACATTTGTTTAGTAAGTTAACTTTTTCTCCCACAATAACAAACACTTTTCGGATTTTAAGGTTCAAAATTTATTCCTCTTTTATTATTTATTTTTTGAAAAATCGGTAATTTTGGTTGGAAACGATGAATGTATAATAATGTGCACATTTAGGCATAACGTAATGTACATTATTGGAGCCAACTCACATGAACCACAAATCGAAACCTTTGGTTCCAACATGCACTCAACTTCGAATAATAACCGATAGATTTTTGTGGATTTTTTGTGTGGTTTATTTTGAAATATCATCTTAATGTATTCATGAGATTTAGTGGATTTACCTCACTTGTAGTGGCGCGAGTTTATATGAGGTCGTCGGATAGACTCCATTGCAGTACTCGAGTAAACTAGTCTGACTTAAAAGATATGATTTATTAAATTTTATTTACAAAATAAAATTTTGCTCGAATATCGCACAATATTACATATCCACAGTTTTCTCATAATTATAGTAACAATTTTTTCTTAATTTGAGGTTCAAAGGTTTCCATCATATCACTTTATCATACCACTTGCAATGCTTACACACTTGGTAATAGAAATTTCAATTATTACGGCTCAAATATTGCACATTATTATACATTAGTTTTTATTATTTAATTGCTTCACTAATAATTATTTTATAAGATTTAAAATTATTTTCTTTTTTACTAAATATGCTTTAAAGAATAGTAAGCCAATAAGCAGGAGATTCACCGGATTGCTCTAGATCATACGAGCATTGGGAGCCACGTCATTCTGAGCTGAAACTGGAACATAATTCCTTGGCTTGAAATGACAACCCCCCTCAAGATAGTCCGAGTGTTGCCAACTCTCACAACTGGCAAGTATCAGTTATCGAATGATGCCTCGATAAATCCAGTAACTGTCTAGCCAACCATAATGTACAACTCTTGAACTCCTTTTTCGCTGCTCAGACTCATTCAAAACCTCGGGCACCCGAGTTACCCTTCCCACAAGACTCGCGCACTGGCTCTAATCCTTTCATGGGTGTCCTCTCTTTTGCTTCATTGGAACACTCTGAGAGACATTCAATCTCCCTTGTTCTTACATGAGAATTTTCATTTTTCACCGGAGGAGGAGAAAATTATGAAATCTCTAACTCTAATTACTATTTAATATAATTTAGTTCTGTGAAGAATATTTGCCAACATGCTTCAGATTGCCAAATAATTTTCCCAGATTAATTATAGAGCCACTCCTATAAGTATTCTAGATTTATTTAATAAACTTAGCATGAAGAGGATTTTAATGATTGAAAATGCCCAATTGCACCTAGTCATGTTAAAAAGGAATTGAAAAGAAATTTTTCAATTAGCGCAGTAAATATTTTGTGGCATAATGTCAATTGATCCAACCACGAGCAAACTTTACACATTTTATTATCCAAGTTTCAAATATCCTTGCTCAAATATTGCACGTTAAATATTTGACATTTGTTTTAGTAAGTTAACTTTTTCTCTCACAATAACAAACACTTTTCGGATTTTAAGGTTCAAAATTTATTCCTCTTTTATTATTTATTTTTTGAAAAATCGGTAATTTTGGTTGGAAACGATGAATGTATAATAATGTGCATTATTTGAGCACATTTAGGCATAACGTAATGTGCATTATTGGAGCCAACTCACATGAACCCCAAATCGAAACCTTTGGTTCCAACATGCACTCAACTTCGAATAATAACCGATAGATGTTTGTGGATTTTTTGTGTGGTTTATTTTTAAATATCATCTTAATGTATTCATGAGATTTAGTGGATTTACCTCACTTGTGTTGGCGCGAGATGATATGAGGTCGTCGGAGAGACTCCATTGTAGTCCTCGAGCAAACTAGTCTGACTTAAAAGATTTGATTTATTAAATTTTATTTACAAAATAAAATTTTGCTCGAATATCGCACAATATTACATATCCATAGTTTTCTCATAATTATAGTAACAATTTTTTCTTAATTTGAGGTTCAAAGGTTTCCATCATATCGCTTTATCATACCACTTGCAAAGCTTACACATTTGGTAATAGAAATTTCAATTATTATGGCTCAAATATTGCACATTATTATACATTAGTTTTTATTATTTAATTGCTTCACTAATAATTATTTTAATATAAGATTTAAAATTATTTCCTTTTTTACTAAATATGCTTTAAAGAATAGTAAGCCAATAAGCAGGAGATTCACCGGATTCCAGTAGATCATACGAGCATTGGGAGCCACGTCATTCTGAGCTGAAACTGGAACATAATTCCTTGGCTTGAAATGACAACCACCCACAAGATAGTCCGAGTGTTGCCAACTCTCACAACTAGCAAGTATCAGTTATCGAATGATGCCTCGATAAATCCAGTAACTGTCTAGCCAACCATAATGTACAACTCTTGAACTCCTTTTTCGCTGCTCAGACTCATTCAAAACCTCGGGCACCTGAGTTACCCTTCCCACAAGACTCGCGCAATGGCTCTAATTCTTTCATGGGTGTCCTCTCTTTTGCTTCATTGGAACACTCTGAGAGACATTCAATCTCCCTTGTTCTTACATGAGAATTTTCATTTTTCACCGGAGGAGGATAAAATTATGGAATCTCTAACTCTAATTACTATTTAATATAATTTAGTTCTGTGAAGAATATTTGCCAACATGCTTCAGATTGCCAAATAATTTTCCCAGCTTAATTATGGAGCCACTCCTATAAGTATTCTATCTTTATTTAATAAACTTAGCATGAAGAGGATTTTAATGATTGAAAATGCCCAATTGCACCTAGTCATGTTAAAAAGGAATTGAAAAGAAATTTTTCAATTAGAGCAGTAAATATTTTGTGGCATAATGTCAATTGATCCAACCACGAGCAAACTTTACACATTTTATTATCCAAGTTTCAAATATCCTTGCTCAAATATTGCACGTTAAATATTTGACATTTGTTTCAGTAAGTTAACTTTTTCTCTCACAATAACAAACACTTTTCGGATTTTAAGGTTCAAAATTTATTCCTCTTTTATTATTTATTTTTTGAAAAATCGGTAATTTTGGTTGGAAACGATGAATGTATAATAATGTGCATTATTTGAGCACATTAAGGCATAACGTAATGTGCATTATTGGAGCCAACTCACATGAACCCAAAATCGAAACCTTTGGTTCCAACATGCACTCAACTTCGAATAATAGCCGATAGATTTTTGTGGATTTTTTGTGTGGTTTATTTTTAAATATCATCTTAATGTATTCATGAGATTTAGTGGATTTACCTCACTTGTGTTGGCGCGAGTTGATATGAGGTCGTCGGAGAGACTCCATTGCAGTACTCGAGTAAACTAGTCTGACTTAAAAGATATGATTTATTAAATTTTATTTACAAAATAAACTTTTGCTCGAATATCGCACAATATTACATATCCATAGTTTTCTCATAATTATATTAACAATTTTTTCTTAATTTGAGGTTCAAAGGTTTCCATCATATCGATTTATCATACCACTTGCAAAGCTTACACATTTGGTAATAGAAGTTTCAAATATTACTGCTCAAATATTGCACGTTATTATACATTAGTTTTTATTATTTAATTGCTTCACTAATAATTATTTTTATTTAAGATTTAAAATTATTTCCTTTTTTACTAAATATGTTTTAAAGAATAGTAAGCCAATAAGCAGGAGATTCACCGGATTCCAGTAGACCATACGAGCATTGGGAGCCACGTCATTCTGAGCTGAAACTGGAACATAATTCCTTGGCTTGAAATGACAACCCCCCTCAAGATAGCCCGAGTGTTGCCAACTCTCACAGCTAGCAAGTATCAGTTATCGAATGATGCCTCGATAAATCCAGTAACTGTCTGGCCAACCATAATGTCCAACTCTTGAACTCATTTTTTGCTACTCAGACTCATTCAAAACCCCGGGCACCTGAGTTACCCTTCCCACAAGACTCGCGCAGTGGCTCTAATCCTTTCATGGGTGTCCACTTTTTTGCTTCATTGGAACACTCTGAGACATTCAATCTCCCTTGTTCTTAAATGAGAATTTTCATTTTTCACCGGAGGAGGAGAAAATTATGAAATCTCTAACTCTAATTACTATTTAATATAATTTAGTTCTGAGAAGAATATTTGCCAACATGCTTCAGATTGCCAAATAATTTTCCCTGCTTAATTATGGAGCCACTCCTATAAGTATTCTATCTTTATTTAATAAACTTAGCATGAAGAGGAATGTAATGATTGAAAATTCCCAATTGCACCTAGTCATGTTAAAAAGGAATTGAAAAGAAACTTTTCGATTAGCGCAGTAAATATTTTGTGGCATAATGTCAATTGATCCAACCACGAGCAAAGTTTACACATTTTATTATCCAAGTTTCAAATATCCTTGCTCAAATATTGCACGTTAAATATTTGACATTTGTTTTAGTAAGTTAACTTTTTCTCTCACAATAACAAACACTTTTCGGATTTTAATGTTCAAAATTTATTCCTCTTTTATTATTTATTTTTTGAAAAATCGGTAATTTTGGTTGGAAACGATGAATGTATAATAATGTGCATTATTTGAGCACATTTAGGCATAACGTAATGTGCATTATTGGAGCCAACTCACATGAACCCCAAATCAAAACCTTTGGTTCTAACATGCACTCAACTTCGAATAATAGCCGATAGATTTTTGTGGATTTTTTGTGTGGTTTATTTTTAAATATCATCTTAATGTATTCATGAGATTTAGTGGATTTACCTCACTTGTGTTGGCGCGAGTTGATATGAGGTCGTCGGAGAGACTCCATTGCAGTACTCGAGCAAACTAGTCTGACTTAAAAGATATGATTTATTAAATTTTATTTACAAAATAAAATTTTGCTCGAATATCGCACAATATTACATATCCATAGTTTTATCATAATTATAGTTACAATTTTTTCTTAATTTGAGGTTCAAAGGTTTCCATCATATCGATTTATCATACCACTTGCAAACCTTACACATTTGGTAATAGAAGTTTCAAATATTACTGTTCAAATATTGCACGTTATTATACATTAGTTTTTATTATTTAATTGCTTCACTAATAATTATTTTTATTTAAGATTTAAAATTATTTCCTTTTTTACTAAATATGTTTTAAAGAATAGTAAGCCAATAAGCAGGAGATTCACCGGATTCCTGTAGATCATACGAGCATTGGGAGCCACATCATTCTGAGCTGAAACTGGAACATAATTCCTTCGCTTGAAATGACAACCCCCCCCCCCCTCAAGATAGTCCGAGTGTTGCCAACTCTCACAGCTAGCAAGTATCAGTTATCGAATGATGCCTCGATAAATCCAGTAACTGTCTGGCCAACCATATGTCCAGCACTTGAACTCGTTTTTCGCTACTCAGACTCATTCAAAACCCCAGGCACCTGAGTAACCCTTCCCACAAGACTCGCGCTGTGGCTCTAATCCTTTCACGGGTGTCCTCTCTTTTGCTTCATTGGAACACTCTGAGAGACATTCAATCTCCCTTGTTGTTACATGAGAATTTTCATTTTTCACCGGAGGAGGAGAAAATTATGAATTCTCTAACTCTAATTACTATTTAATATAATTTAGTTTTGTGAAGAATATTTGCCAACATGCTTTAGATTGCCAAATAATATTCCCCTCTTAATTATGGTGCCACTCCTATAAGTATTCTATCTTTATTTAATAAACTTAGCATTAAGAGGAATGTAATGATTGAAAATGCTCAATTGCACCTAGTCATGTTAAAAGGGAATTGAAAAGAAATTTTTCGATTTGCGCCGTAAATATTTTGTGGCATAATGTCAATTGATCCAACCACTAGCAAAGTTTACACATTTTATTATCCAAGTTTCAAATATCCTTGCTCAAATATTGCACGTTAAATATTTGACATTTGTTTTAGTAAGTTAACATTTTCTCTCACAATAACAAACACTTTTCAGATTTTAAGGTTCAAAATTTATTCCTCTTTTATTATTTATTTTTTGAAATTTTGGTAATTTTGGTTGGAAACGATGAATGTATAATAATGTGCATTATTTGAGAAAATTTAATGTGCATTATTGGAGCCAACTCACATGAACCCCAAATCGAAACCTTTGGTTCCAACATGTACTCAACTTCGAATAATAACCGATAGATTTTTGTGGATTTTTTGTGTGGTTTATTTTTAAATATCATCTTAATGTATTCATGAGATTTAGTGGATTTACCTCACTTGTGTTGGCGCGAGTTGATATGAGGTCGTCGGAGAGACTCTATTGCAGTACTCGAGCAAACTAGTCTGACTTAAAAGATATGATTTATTAAATTTTATTTACAAAATAAAATTTTGCTCGAATATCGCACAATATTACATATCCATAGTTTTATCATAATTATAGTAACAATTTTTTCTTAATTTGAGGTTCAAAAGTTTCCATCATATCGATTTATCATACCACTTGCAAAGCTTACACATTTGGTAATAGAAATTTCTAATATTACTGCTCAAATATTGCACGTTATTATACATTAGTTTTTATTATATAATTGCTTCACTAATAATTATTTTTATTTAAGATTTAAAATTATTTCCTTTTTTGCTAAATATTTTTTAAAAAATAGCAAGCCAATAATCAGGAGATTCACCGGATTCCTGTAGATCATACGAGCATTGGGAGCCACATCATTCTGAGCTGAAACTGGAACATAATTCCTTGCCTTGAAATGACAACCCACCTCAAGATAGTCCGAGTGTTGCCAACTTTCACAGCTAGCAAGTATCAGTTATCGAATGATGCCTCGATAAATCCAGTAACTGTCTTGCCAACCATAATGTCCAACTCTTGAACTCGTTTTTCGCTGCTCAGACTCATTCAAAACCCCGGGCACCTGAGTAACCCTTCCCACAAGACTCGCGTTGTGGCTCTAATCCTTTCATGGGTGTCCTCTCTTTTGCTTCATTGGAACACTCTGAGAGACATTCAATCTCCCTTGTTGTTACATGAGAATTTTCATTTTCACCGGAGGAGGAGAAAATTATGAAATCTCTAACTCTAATTACTATTTAATATAATTTAGTCCTGTGAAGAATATTTTCCAACATGCTTTAGATTTCCAAATAATATTCCCCTCTTAATTATGGTGCCACTCCTATAAGTATTCTACCTTTATTTAATAAACTTAGCATGAAGAGGAATATAATGATTGAAAATGCCCAATTGCACCTAGTCATGTTAAAAAGGAATTGAAAAGAAATTTTTCGATTAGCGCAATAAATATTTTGTGGCATAATGTCAATTGATCCAACCACGAGCAAAGTTTACACATTTTATTATTCAAGTTTCAAATAACCCTGCTCAAATATTGCACGTTAAATATTTGACATTTGTTTTAGTAAGTTAACTTTTTCTCTCACAATAACAAATACTTTTCGGATTTTAAGGTTCAAAATTTATTCCTCTTTTATTATTTATTTTTTGAAAAATCGGTAATTTTGGTTGGAAACGATGAATGTATAATAATGTACATTATTTGAGCACATTTAGGCATAACGTAATGTGCATTATTGGAGCCAACTCACATGAACCCCAAATCGAAACCTTTGGTTCCAACATGCACTCAACTTCGAATAATAACCGATAGATTTTTGTGGATTTTTTGTGTGGTTTATTTTTAAATATCATCTTAATGTATTCATGAGATTTAGTGGATTTACCTCACTTGTGTTGGCGCGAGTTGATATGAGGTCGTCGGAGAGACTCCATTGCAGTACTCGAGCAAACTAGTCTGACTTAAAAGATTTGATTTATTAAATTTTATTTACAAAATAAAATTTTGATCGAATATCGCACAGTATTACATATCCATAGTTTTCTCATAATTATAGTAACAATTTTTTCTTAATTTGAGGTTCAAAGGTTTCCATCATATCGATTTATCATACCACTTGCAAAGCTTACACATTTGGTAATAGAAATTTCAAATATTACTGCTCAAATATTGCACGTTATTATACATTAGTTTTTATAATATAATTGCTTCACTAATAATTATTTTTATTTAAGATTTAAAATTATTTCCTTTATTACTAAATATGTTTTAAAGAATAGTAAGCCAATAAGCAGGAGATTCACCGGATTCCTGTAGATCATACGAGCATTGGGAGCCATATCATTCTGAACTGAAACTGGAACATATTTCCTTGGCTTGAAATTACAACCCCCCTCAAGATAGTCCGAATGTTGCCAACTCTCATAGCTAGCAAGTATTAGTTATCGAATGATGCCTCGATAAATCCAGTAACTATCTGGCCAACCATAATGTCCAACTCTTGAACTCATTTTTTGCTGCTCAGACTCATTTAAAACCCCGAGCACCTGAGTAACCCTTCCCACAAGACTCGCGATGTGGCTCTAATCCTTTCATGGGTGTCCTCTCTTTTGCTTCATTGGAACACTCTGAGAGACATTCAATCTCCCTTGTTGTTACATGCGAATTTTCATTTTTCACCGGAGGAGGAGAAAATTATGAAATCTCTAACTCTAATTACTATTTAATATAATTTAGTTCTGTGAAGAATATTTGCCAACATGCTTTAGATTGCCAAATAATTTTCCCCTCTTAATTATGGTGCCACTCCTATAAGTATTCTATCTTTATTTAATAAACTTAGCATGAAGAGGAATGTAATGATTGAAATTGCCCAATTGCACCTAGTCATGTTAAAAAGGAATTGAAAAGAAAATTTTTGATTAGCGCAGTAAATATTTTGTGGCATAACCTCAATTGATCCAACCACGAGCAAAGTTTACACATTTTATCATCCAAGTTTCAAATATCCTTGCTCAAATATTTCACGTTAATTATTTGACATTTGTTTTAGTAAGTTAACTTTTTCTCTCACAATAACAAACAATTTTCGGATTTTAAGGTTCAAAATTTATTCCTCTTTTAATATTTACTTTTTGAAAAATCGGTATTTTTGGTTGGAAACGATGAATGTATAATAATGTGCATTATTTGAGAATATTTAGTCATAACGCAATGTGCATTATTTGAGCCAACTCACGTGAACCCCAAATCGAAACCTTTGGTTCCAACATGCACTCAACTTCGATCTATAACCAATAGATTTTTGTGGATTTTTTGTGGGATTTATTTTTAAATATCATCTTAATGTATTCATGAGATTTAGTGGATTTACCTCAATTGTGTTGGCGCGAGTTGATATGAGGTCGTCGTTGAGACACCATTGCAAGGATGCATCCAATTTAATCCATTGTTCGGGCTAGTTGCCCTAGTCTTCCTTTCTTTCAACCTTTGAAGAAAATGAAAACACCAAGCATGTTGATCCCATTAATGTATATTCTTCTTGCCATCTTTTCTTGAATCACATTTGGCCACCCTTTAACTTTAGGGTTAAGGAAAAGCAACCATAAATTCATGGTTCAAGAAAATAAAAAAATACCTTATAGAGACCACTTGCAACAACATATTTAAGAACCAACTATGTGTTTCCATCCTAAACTTGGATCCCATAAGCCATGGTATAAATGTTTAAGAGTTAGGCCTTGTTGTGTTCGTAGTAGAGGAGATATCGTCTTTCATGATGGAAATCATCAAAAAGATGAAATCATCAAACCTAAACCCAAAGTTCATCATCCCATTGATCAAGTGCAACATATACAGACATACGTATATACACACACACACACATGTGTGTGTGTGCCTGTGTGCATGTGCATGTGTGTCCTCGGTGTTTTTAACAAAAGAGATGACTATAAAAGGAAATAAAAACCATAGATAAAAAGCTTACATGATTTTTAAAATTTAGATGAATTAACTACATGGCTTCATATTTTCATAAACTTAGAACCCAAATTAGGTTCCAAATTTGGAACTCACTCCCATGTCACGCCTTTCATTTTAAAGGTGGTTTTATATCCATTAAAGGCGATTCTATTGTAGAACCGCCTTTAATGGGATACCTTTTTTTACCCACTATACTAACCCATTAACTTAGAGTTTTCACACTTAGTTATTTTTCTTTGTCCCCTCCTTCAAACATGCGAGCCTTTGAAGTTCCTTTCTCAAGTGGCGGAAAAACTCCCAATTTAAGTTCCTCTCTAAGCAGCAGCTCCACCGATCAATTTCCTTATATACCTTCGCTAATCTTCTCTTGTGGAGCTACTTTTCTCAAGCGATCCCCAACGATGCCCTCCTTTCCACCGATCCCCAGTGGTGCCACCCCTCGCCTCCTGCTCTGATCATTCTCCTTTTTTCAGCCACTCGCAACCACATCACCACTCCTTCACGTGTCCGTCAAAGGTCCTCTCGCCACATCGTAGCGCTCACTTGTGTTCATGGAGGAGATCGAACCCTCACTGTATGTTGTTGTTGTGTTGTTACTCTACTCTCCAAATCAAGCTTTGCTTCAAGGCTGGCGAAAACCTCAGGTTTCCGGCAGTTTTTTTAGACCCTTAATTAAATGGGGTTTTTGATAGGCCTTTCTCAAATGGTGGCTAGATCCCATTTTCATCAATTATATCTCTAAATTTTTTTTCAAAATTGATGGACACATAATACTGTGCAGTACTCGAGCAAAATAGTGTGACTTAAAAAAATATGATTTATTAAATTTTATTTACAAAATAAAATTTTTCTCGAATATCACACAATATTACATATCTATAGTTTTCTCATAATTATAGTAACAATTTTTTTTTCTTATTTTAAGGTTCAAAGGTTGCCATCATATCGATTTATCATACCACTTGCAATGCTTACATATTTGGTAATACAAATTTCAAATATCACTGCTCAAATATTGCACGTTATTAGACATTAGTTTTTATTATTTAATTGCTTTACTAATAATTATTTTTATTTAAGATTTAAAATTATTTCCTTTATTACTAAATATTTTTGAAATAATAGTAAGCCAATAAGCAGGAGATTCACCGGATTCCTGTAAATCATACGAGCATTGGGAGCCACATCATTCTGAGCTAAAACTGGAACATAATTCTCTGGCTTGAAATGACACCCCCCCCAAGATAGTCCGAGTGTTGCCAACTCTCACATCTAGCAAATATCTGTTATCAAATGATGCCTCGATAAATCCAGTAACTGTCTGGCCAACCATAATGTCCAACTCTTGAACTCATTTTTTGCTGCTCAAACTCTTTGAAGACCCGGGGGCACCAAAGTAACCCTTCCCACAAGACTCGCGTTGTGGCTCTAATCCATTCATAGGTGTCCTCTCTTTTGCTTCATTGGAACACTCTGAGAGACATTCAATTTCCCTCATTATTGCATGAGAATTTACATAGTCACTTGAGGAGGAGAAAATTATGAAACCTTAAACCCTAATTACTATTTGATATAATTTGGTTCTGTGAAGCATATTTACCAACATGCTTTAGATTGCCATAAAACTGCCGTTCTTAATTATGGAGCCACTCCTATAAGTATTCTATCTTTATTTAATAAACTTACCATGAAGAGGAACGTAATGATTGAAAATGCCCAATTGCACCTAGTGATGTTAAAAAGGAATCGAAAAGAAAATATTTGATCAGCGAAGTAAATTTTTTTTTTGTGATTTCATTGTAATGGTTGCCATAACCTCAATTGATCCACCCACAAGCAAATTTTACACATTTTATTATCCAAGTTTCAAATATCCTTGCTCAAATATTGCACTTTAATTATTTGACATTATTTATAGTAAGTTAACTTTTTCTCTCACAATAACAAACACTTTTCGAATTTTAAGGTTCAAAATTTATTCCTCTTTTCTTAATTGCAAGTGCAATATATACATAGATACACACACACACACTCATATATACATACACACACATGTGCGTACGTGCATGTGTGTCTCAGTGTTTTTAACAATGGAGATGACTATAAAAGGAAATATAAAACATATATTGAAAGCTTACATGGTTTTTTTAAAATTTAGATGAACTAATTACATGGCTCGATATCTTCATAAACATAGGACCCAATTTATGTTCCGAATTTGGAACTCTCTCCCAAGTCAAGCATTTCATTTCAAAGGTGGTTTTAAATCCATTACAGGCGGTTCTATTGTAGAACCGCCTTTAATGGTCTGCCTTTTTTGCCCACTATACTAACCCATTAACTTAGGGTTTTCACACTTAGTTAATTTTGTTTCTCTCCTCTTCAAACACACAAGCCTTTTAATTTCCTTTCTCCGGCAGCGGAAAAACACCCAATTTAAGTCCCTTTCTCAGTGGCAGCACCGCCCATCGATCTCCTTCTTCACCTTCGCTAATCTTCTCCAGTGGCGCCGCTCTTCTCCAGTGATCCCCAGCGGCACCATCTTCTACACTGATCCTCGACGGTGCCACCCCTTGCCTCTTGTGCTGATCAATCTCCTTTCTCCGGCCGCTCGCAACCACGCCACCACTCCTCCACCTTTGCGTCGAACCTCCTCTTGCCACATCGCAGCACCCCTTGTGTTTTTGGTGGAGATCAAACTCTCACGGTTTGTTGTTGTTGTGCTGTTTCAATGTTGCAATGTTGCTGCTCTACTCTCCAAATCAAGCTTTGCTTCAAGGCTACTGAAAATCTCAGGTTTTCGGTAGCTTTTTTTTAGAACCTTAATTAAAGGTGGTTTTTGATAGGCATTTCTCCAATGGTGACTGGATCCCATTTTTATCAATTATATCTCTAAATGTATTTTGTTTTTTGCAAAATTAATGGACTCACAATGCCGCACAATAATCGAACAAAATAGTGTGACTTAAAAAATATGATTTATTAAAACTTATTTACAAAATAAATTTTTGCTCGTATACCGCACAATATTACATATCCATAGTTTTCTCACAAGTATAGTAATAATATTTTCTTATTTTTTTCTAAATTTTAAACTCACCTGAGTGAGGGGGTATATGTTAGGCTCCCTAGACCCTAAAAGATAATCGAAGTACAAAAAGGAAGTTTCTGAATGTACATTTAGAAAATCTAATCATGTAAAAGCTAGTTCTAGTAAGCTTTATTCCATATCCTTCATCCACTATCCCTAACTCAATGAAGAATATGTCCATAAACCCATGTCGAGAGCTATTATGGCCTTCCATTTTCTTGCCTCCACACCTTTGTGTCGACAAGAAGAGGTGGTCTCCCATAATAGTCCCTTGCAACCCTCTTCCATAGAAGAGAGTTACTTCTTGTTCTTACGGAAAGGAGAGCTCCTCTCTTAGAGTCCATATGATCTTCTTCAACCTCTAAGCTTTAGTTCCAGTTAACAAGTGATGTGTCTTCATGATCAATTTTCAGACTTAATCCAATACCTCTTGCCTCCAATCAGTACCTTTCAATACAAGAAAAACACCATCAGTAATATGTTCTAAAGCAGATAAGAATAACGACAATAATCCAACCAACATCATCAACCCAATAACTATGTTAAACCAACAGGAACTAGACTTTTCTAATATATGGAACAGAGATTGCATCAAGCTTCACCTTGCCTCCTATGTGAGAAGGTAGACTTGTAAAGGGAAAAAATGCCATTTACCTTTTGGTATGATGCTAACTTGGCCAGTGAATCTGCAACTGAATTTGCTTCTCTGTAAATATGAGATAAAGTGTAATCGAAAGATATCAGCTGTGTTCAAATTTCTTTGATTTGGTCTAAGCATCCCCATGGGATTTGGTATACTCTGATGATGATCTTCACTAATACTTGTGAATCTGTCTCAATCTCTAAACTGGTGATTCCAAGGTTTCTAGCCAATGTTAAACCATGTACCAGGGCCTTTGCTTCAGCTTGCAGATGAGTAGGGGCTATCACTATCTTTGTTATGGCTGAGACCTCCTGATCTGTATGGTCTCTGATAATACAGCCAACACCTGCACAAGCTTCACTTAGAAAAGACCTATATGTTTTTAATTTAAACCAAAATGGAGGATTTCATTTGATAATCTAAGAAGGATATCTAACTTTTCCAGTAGAAATGATTATCAGTTTTGGAAGTGCTCGAGTAAGATCCCATCTATATTTTAGGTTATAGGCCAAAATGATATCTTTGAGTTGGAGTAAAATCTGCTTATATATGTTGATATGGTTCGGTTTAACTCCTTCAAAATGATATTTACATCTAGCACACCAGATATATGAAATAACAACACAGTGAATGATCCTTATGAGTTCAATCATCTTTGTGTTATTATCGGACAAGTTCCAGAAAAGAAATATTTGTCCCAGAGGTAGTCAGAACTGTGATAGGATAAATTAAATATAGAATGTATCTGATCCCAAATATGTTTAACAACTGGACAGCTATTGAAGTTGTGATGGATTCTCTCCTCTAAGTTGAAACAGAAACAACACCTTGATGGTATATTAAAGCCAAAATTTTCTAGCACACCAGGGAAGGCAAGTAATCTATTTAAGACCTTCCAGTTCAAGTATTTCAGTTTGTTAGGCAGAATGGGAGACCACAGATGTTTAAATGAAGGGACAGCTAATTTCTTTTTTTCGATTAATTGGTAAGCAGATTTTAAACTAAAGTTTCCATTCTGAGTAAGTTTCCAGATCATTTGATCCTCAGAGATTAGGAAGCTTGGTAGATGTTGTATCTGGTGAAGAAAACTGGATTTATTGTGCAGAAACTCAGATACAGTTACATTTGGGAAAGGTATATTGATACTAGTATCCCATTTGTCAACTAATGGTCCATGTTCAAGCCAGTTAGAATACCAGAAAGAGACCTCTCATTTCCTCATCTTAATTTAAATTTTATCAAGATAAATCTCATTGAATTCTTTGATTCTTAGCCATGTTTTAGAAGTCTTTTGATTATCTGGAACTAAACACAATATTTTGGTCCATAGTGAATTTTCATTTTGCAGTTTCCACCAAATATTTATGCTAAAAATTTTGGTCTGAGTATGTAGCTTTTTAAAACCGAGTCTATTCTCAAAAGTGAGGAAACACATTTTGGAATATGCTCTCCAATTTCTTTTGTTTTGATTTTGATCTGAATTGGAAGACCAAAAAAACTTAGCCAATATTTTATGTATCTAATTCATGGTTTATATTGTTGGCTTTAAAACTGAAATCGGATGTATAGGAATAGATGACATTACATGCTTTATCAATATTGCTTTACCAGCAGGTGAAAACAATTTGTTTTGCCATTTATCTATTCTGGAATTAATTGAAGTGATCAACCCTTGGTAATAAATATTTTTTGACCTTCCCGTGTAGATAGAGCAGCCTAAATATTTAAAAGGTAAAGATTCTTCTATCATATGAGATTTTGTTTTGATTGCAGTTAAAATTCTTAGAGGAGCATGTTTGGAGATGAAGGATGAATTTTCAAAATTAACTTTTTGATCATAAGCAATTCATAAGATTATAAAAATCTTATGATGGTTCTCAGTCCTATCTTTGAGTATTTTATCAAGATAACAGTGTCATCTGCATAAGACAGATGGCTTACTTTAGTCATTTGATTTGGAAGTTTAAAGTATTCCAAATCAGAGTATCTAATAGGGAAATTAAGGTTTCTTGAAAGAGTTTCAGCCATAAGATAAATAGCAGAGGAGACAGAGGGTCCCCCTTGCTTTAAACCCCTAGTGGCTGGGAAGAAACCTACATTTTTCCCATTTATCAGCATTGAGAAGTAGGCTGATTTCAGGTTTATTAGTATTAATTTACTGAACTTTCGATCAAAACCCATTTTTTTAAGCGTTTTAGAGATGAAGAACCAAGAAACCCTATCAAAGGCCTTCATCATGTCCAATTTTAGTATCATGTTGTGCCCTTTTGTTTTGGAGTGGAGAAAAGTAATGAGTTCTTGTAATAGAAGCACATTATCTGCTATCTCTCTTCCAGCAACAAAAGCAGACTATTCTGGACTTATTAAGTCTTAAAGAAGAGGATTAAGTCTTGTAGAAATGATTTTAGAAAATACCTTGTTTTTTAAGTTACATGGACTGATAGACCTATTGTAACACCCCCAAACACAAGACCTACCTGATTAACGCAAGTATCGGGTCAGATCTGAGCATGCTACCAAGAATTCTAGCAGTAATGAGCAAATAAAGTTTATGCGGAAGAAAATTTGAATAATTCAAAACCTAACTTACTATTACAGTGAAAGGATTAGTACAAGTGTTGAACAAAAGTTTCACCTAACCGTTACAGATCACCGTTCTAAAGGATTTGGTATGGATCAGTTCACGTTAACATAACTATTTTAAAATCTATCCAAAAAATTCTACTGGACCACCCAGGATCCTTTCTCAAAAGAAGTAAAGGCACCAGTGCTCTTTTTTCTTACAGTTCATTTGCACCTGAAGAGGGTTGTTTAACTAGGGTAAGCTCCATGCTTTCTGAGGTTTCATCACCAGTATTTACCCAGTTGAGTTTTAGTGATCACAGAAAAAAAATAACAAATAGCCACATAAGTTCTAGCACAAAGTAAAGGGATACGGGTGGTTAATGTCGAGTTGCTGTCAAGTGCCTATATGGAAACTCAGACTAACATACAAGGCATAACCTCTTAAGTAGTGCTCGAAGGCTGTCAGTCCAGAATTCATTCTCCCCAATCACTCCAAATCAGATGTTCAGTTACGAGCTCGTATCAGATCCAGATGGTTATGCTAGCATACCTGGAACTCCACGTGTAGCCGGTCTAATAAAATGGTCTTGTCTATACCGTTCCCCGCCAACTTTGACCGAACTACAATTGCATTGGGGACACCAAAATCACAGACAAGTAATCAGGGAGTAGATAATTCAATTTTGACAAGGCAAGATAAAGTACAAATTGGTCATCCACCTAAAATATCAGAGTAGTATATGATTCAAGTTTGACACGGCAAGATAAAGTACAAGTCGGTTATTCTCAGAAAAATATCATAGCAGTTCATAAACTCAGTTTCACGATAATTGAGCACAGTATGATAAAATACACACTTAAATTAACAGTCATTATATACAATCATTTTAAGTTTAACAGGCATATCCCTATCTAAGGGGGTTCGAGTACTCACGGTTCGAGTAAATGGTAGAGAGGTTTGGGTGTAAGGTTCGGTACAGGGTTTTTGAGTAGATAGGTTCTAGTACAGGGTTTGAGTATATGGTTCGAGTACAGGTTCGAGCACAGGTTCGAGCAGTTGGGTTCGAGTACAAGGGGTTTGAGTAGAGGATTCGAGTGGAGAAGGTTCAACTGGTATGGGTATCAGGTCGTACTGGTTCGAGTGGTAAGTGATGCTAGTTCGAGTGGTGAGATGCGAGGGGTAAGGTTCGACTGGTGAGGTTCAGTTGGTAAGGTTCGAGAGGTACTGGTTCAGTTGGTGAGGTTCAAGAGGTACTGGTTCAGTTGGTGAGGTTTGAGAGGTAATGGTTCAGTTGGTGAGGTTTTAGAGGTAAGGGTTCAGTTGGTGAGGTTCTAGAGGTACGGGTTCAGTTGGTGAGGTTTAAGAGGTAGGGTTCAGTTGGAGAGGTTCGAGAGGTAAGGTTTGAGAGGTGAGCTTAAGAGGTAAAGGTTTCAGTAGTACTAGTTTGAGACCTAAGGTTCGAGAGGTACAGTTTGAGAGGTATGGTTTGGGAGGTACAGTTCGAGAGGTAAGGTTTGAGAGGTGAGCTCAAGAGGTAAAGGTTTCAGTAGTACTAGTTCGAGACATAAGGTTCGAGAAGTACAATTCGAGAGGTACGATTTGGGAGGTACGGTTCGGGAGGTACAGTTCCAGAGGTAAGGTTCGAGAGGTATGGTTCAGGAGTTACAGTTCAAGAGGTACAGCTCGAGAGGTATGGTTCGGGAGGTACAGTTTGGGAGGTACAGTTCGAGAGGTACAGTTCGGGATGAGGGTTTGAAAGGTACAGTTTGGGAGGTGAAGGTTCCAGTGGAGGTTCGAGAGGTGAAGGTTTCATTGGAGATTTGAGAGGTGAAGGTTCCAGTGAGGGTTCAAGAGGTGACGGTTTCAGTGAAGGGTTTGAGAGGTAAAGGTTTCAGTGAAAGGTTCGAGAGGTACTCTCTGGTTCAAGAGGTGAAGGTTTCAGTGAAAGTTTTGAGAGGTGAAGGTTCCAGTGAAGGTTCGAGAGGTGAAGGTTTCAGTGAAGGTTTGAGAGGTACTCTCTGGTTCGAGAGGTGAAGGTTCCAGTGGAGGTTCGAGAGGTGAAGGTTTCTAGTAAAGGTTTGAGAGGTAGTCTCTGGTTCGAGAGATGAACTCTGGTGGCATCATATACATATATACATATATATATATATGTAAATATATATACTCAGTTTAATTTAGTTCATGCAAAGGCGATGCAAACACTCACCTCAGTTAAACTTGGCTTGGGCAACCTCTGTTTCTACATTACCACCGCTCAACCGCTATTCTTATTTTGGTAAGAAAATATCTTAAGGTTGTATGTTTGGGAAGGCAGTAATTTTTATTTATACTAGATGATGACATAGGGTTCTGACACCTAACACCTAAACTTTTATCCATTTAACCCTCATTTGGATAAGTTTTTATATCCACTTTCCCGAAGTTTACTTTGGATAAATTTTCATGTCCACTTTCCCGAATTTCACTTTCCAGTTTTTTTTATTAACTGAAAATAGTCAAGGGAATTAGATAAGAGATTGAATTTTTTTTTTGTTAAAATCTAACTATTACATGCACCCTGACTTCATTACGGTCAAGGTTTTCACACCTATAGTCTTTAAAGCTTGAACAAACATCTTTTTTAGGGATCAATACTATTAAAGTTGTTGATATAGCTTTAGGAATATATGAACCTTTGATAAAATCATTTATAGCTGAGAGCACATCATGCTTAATGATATCTCGGCATTTATGATAGAAAATCCCTTAATAGCCATCTTGCCCTGGAGCAGAGTGACTATCCATTGACTTATCTCAGTTGATTCTTCTAATGAGACCTCTTCCATAAGTTTTGAATTCATTTGTGTGGTGACTTGCTTAGGAATATTGTCAAGAAGCCAGGAGGTACTTATATCAGTAGGATCTGAGTTTTCCTCAGATAATAATTTAGTATAAAATTATATGGTAGCTTGACCTATTGCTTCTTGGTCATGGATCCAGATTCCATCTTTATTCTTAATTAAAGCAATTGTTTGACTTTTGTGTTTATTTTTAACTGATTGATGAAAAAATTGGAATTTTCATCCCCATTTTTAACCCTTTAATATTAGAATTTTGTCTCCAATATGTTTCTTATTAGAGATTGCTAAATTTAGCTTGGCTTTAGCTTCATTATATGCAATCAGACTTGTTTCATTATCATTTTGTTGCGGATCTGATTCAGTTGCAATAAGTTGGTCTTCAGAAGCTTGAACAGTGTCAAAGATGTTTCCAAAGACTATACAGTTCCATGTTTTTTTAGCTGATTTTAAATGTTTAAGCTGAAAAATGAGTTTTCTCATTCCACACTCTTTAGTGTGGATTTTCCACATTTCTTCCACTAGTTTTAAGAATGTTGGATGATTTAACCAACATTCTTGAAACTTAAAAGGTTTAGGGCCTTTGAATGGAATACTTTCAGAAGTGTGTAGGATTAGGGGAGTGTGGTCTGAATTTTCTCTAGCTAAAACTTTAATGCTTGAAGAGCTAAATTTAGACCACCATAATCCATTTGAAACTCTTCTGTCTAACCTTTTCCAAACTCTTCCTTTAGGCCCCATGCCTGTCCATGTGTACAGGTTGCCTGATGTTGGAATATCGGTTAATGTGTTAGAAACTAGAAAGTTATTGAAGTTTCTAATACATTTCTGGTTTGGAATTGAAGGACCTAAGTATTCCTCTTGTTTAGTTATTACATTAAAATCTCCTATCAAACAGAAAGCTTCTCCATTCAGAGAAGTTATTTTGTTCCATAGGGTTTTTCTTTCAAGGATTGTGTGTTTTGCATAAATAAAACCAATATTACAATCTTGTGTTGAGGATTGATGATTGATTTTAGTGTATACAATCTGTTCATCCACTGAGAGGATGTTAAGTGAAATTAACTTATCCCAAAATATCCAAATTTTACAGTCAGGGTCTGAGAATTTTTTTTAAAGCCAATTAATTTAGCAATATTTTGGGCAGCATCTAATTGAAGCATTGGTTCAATCAGAGTACAAATTTTTATCTTATGTCTTCTTTTTAAGTCCTTAATACTGTTTTGGGATGTGGAACTTCACTTTCCTCTGACACTCCAGGTACAAATATTAAGATCAATCATTGAGATGTTTTAGAATAATTTAAGGATGAACGGGTGAAAACCGTTTTAGGGGTAAAAGTGAAGTCCTTTTTATTGTATGTTTTAGGTCTACCCTTATTATTATTAGCAACTGGTTTATTAATCAGATGGGTAATGATAGAGTTTAGTATTTTTTGAGATTCAGTGAGGTTTGCCTTAATTTCCTCAAAGTTAAGTCTATCATTGTTAGTTTTCAGATGCTTATGTAATTTTGAAGTTTCTGTGTTAAGCCACTCTAAGATCTTAAATTTTTTTCCTAGAGGAGGACAGTAAGGGAAAGTTCCCTCCGTTTATTTCAATGAAGCCCAGAGAGCTGTTTTAACGTTTAGATGGTTGTATCAACTCTGAGGAATCTACAATTGAGTCATAAACATTATTAGCTAAGATCCCTTTAGGCTTATTAAAGGTTTGGATTTTAGAGTCTTCATTAACTTTTTGAGCCATGACGACAGTATCCTTGTTCAAATTGGTATCATTAGGGACTATGCTTGGTACAGTTAAAACAGATTGTGCTACTTGTAATGCAGGATTAATCCGAACAGAGTTTGAGTCAAGAGTTCCAGTAGTAGAAACAGGATCAGTACAGATAGGGGTAATAGCAGGTGAAGGCAATAATGGAGTCATATCAAGAGAGCCATAAATAACATTAGCATCAGTATGAGTGATATCCATATTAGTGCCAATAGGGGTCCTAACATGTGAACTGACAGTTAATCCAGGAGTCATAACAGGAGGTTCAGAGCTAGTGTCAATGTTAAAAGAGGTGATAATAGGAACTTGGGATCCCTGAATATGGATCAGAACTTGTGAACTCTGCTGTGTTGACTTCTCATCACTGGTCACCCTCTCCTTTCCTTTTGATGTTTTATCCTTATCATTTGAGTGTATTACAACCTAGGGATTACCTGATATGATGAGGAAGTGTTAGGTTTATTTATAGGGACATAAACTTTATCTTTAAGAGATAAACTAGAAGATGAGGCTCCAACCCCTTTACCATTCTGTCTTCCCTGTCCTTCTTTAGAGTTAGAGTTCTTACCAACATTTGTATCTGTGGAGGGAGTTGATGGCCTCCATGCAGTAAACTTTGAGGCATTTTTGTCAAACCTGCAAGCAATAGCTAAATGGGCTAGCTTGAGGCAGTTAGAACAATACTGAGGGACTCCCTTATATTCAAGATATTTTCAAAAACCCATTTCTCTAAAACTGAGCCAGACTCTCTCAAGTAGGGGTTTAGTAACATCTATTGCAAACTCTAGCTACATGAGGTATGTTTCAATTTAATGTTGCCCTATTAACCCTAACAGGAGAACCTATCAGATTCCCTATAGATATTAAAGCCCAATGATCAAAAACCTGTTGTGGCAAACCATACATTGTAATCCAAACAAGGGCATAATGGAAATGAGCGTTTGGATTAAAGTTTGGAACCCATTTAGTCATTCTAATTGATTAAGGGCCAAAATTCCAATTTTTATGTAGCCATCATCGATAGTAATCATCGGGAAATTCGAGTTTAATAAGAACCTAACGATTGTCAAGTAATATAATTTATGCATGCCCCTTGAATCCAGATGTATGGATATATTTCCTCAGCTTCTCCATTTGCGGCCTACTCCTGGAAAATTTTCCAACTAGAGTCCACCGGAGTGGAGCTTCCAATCTGAGACATTCTAGTTCATCGAAGTGAAAGCCTAGCTCCCCTAAATGATCAATTTTAGGTTTTGGAATGAAGGGAATGCTTGGAGGGTTTATAATAAGATCTGAGGATCAATATGGAGGGCTTCTGTAAGTTCTCTATTAACTGCTTGATTGTAGGAGAGAGATGAAGGGTTTGTCAACAGCCCCTCCATGACGGCGTAGATGGAAAAACCAGAGGTAGAAATCAAGGGTTACGAGCGCCGCTTATTGCCTCGGAAAGAAGAAGGCATTCAGATTTAACCAACCTCAATGTTTTGTAATAAGTTTTCTTATTTTGAGGTTCAAAGGTTGCCATCATATCGATTTATCATACCACTTGCAAAGCTTACACATTTGGTAATACAAATTCAAATATCACTGCACAAATATTGCACGTTATTAGACATTAGTTTTTATTATTTAATTGCATCACTAATAATTATTTTGATTTAAGGTTTAAAATTATTTCCTTTATTATTAAATATTTTTTGAAGAATAGTAATCCAATAAGAAAGAGATTCACTGGATTCCTGTATATCATATGAGCATTGGGAGCCACATCATTCTGAGCTGAAACCAGAACATAATTCCCGGGCTTGAAAACAACCCCTCTCAAGATAGTCCGAGTGTTGCCAACTCTCACAACTAGCAAGTATCTGTTATCAAATGATACCTTGATAACCTCAGTAACTGTTTGGCCAACCATAATGTCCAACTCTTCAACTCGAGTTTTGCTACTTAGACTCAATCAAAACCAAGGGGCACCTGAGTAACCCTTCCCACACGACTCTAGCTCTGGCTCTAATCCTTTTGTGGGTGTCCTCTCTTTCGCTTCATTGGAGCACTCTAAGAGACATTCAATTCCCCTTGTTGTTGCATGAGAATTTTCATTTTTCACCTGAGGAGAAGAAAATTATGAAACCTTAAACCCTAATTACTATTTGATATAATTTGATTCTATGAAGCATATTTACCAACATGCTTTAGATTTCAAAATAATTTTCCGCTCTTAATCATGGAGCCACTGCTATAAGTATTCTATATTTATTTAATAAACTTGGCATGAAGAGGAATGTGATGATTGTAAATTCCCAATTGCACCTAGTCATGTTAAAAATTAATCGAAAAGAAAATTTTGGTCGGAATCTACGAATGTATAATAATGTGCATCATTTGAGCATTTTTAGGCATGCAATATTTGAGCCGACTCGCATGAACCCCAACACGGAACCTTTGGTTCCAACATGCACTCAATTTCAAATACTAATCGACAGATTTTTGTGGATTATTTGTGGGGGTTTTTTTAAAAAAAATCATCATAATGTATTCATGAGATTTAGTGGATTTACCTCAGTTGTGTTGGTGCGAGTTGATATGAGGTCGTCGGTGAGACACCATTGCAAGGATGCATCCAATTTAATCCTTTGGCCGGGATAGTTACCCTAGTCTTCATTTCTTTCAACCTTTGAAGAAAATGAAAACACCAAGATGTTGATCCATTCAATCGCAATTATTCTTTCCATCTTTCCTTCAATTACATTTTTCCACCCTTTAGCTTTAGGGTTCAAGAAAAGCAACTATAACTTCATGGTTCAAGAAAATAAAAATTAACTCATAGAGACCACTTGCAACAACATCTTCAAAGACCAACTATATATTTATATCCTAAAGTTTGATGCAATAAGCTGCGATGCAAATGTTTATGAGTTAGACCTTTTTGTGTAGGCAATAGAGAAGAAATCGTCTTTTGTGGTGGAAACAATAAAAAAAGATGAAATTATCAAAACCAAACCCAAAGTTCATCATCCCCTTGATCAAGTGCAACTTATATATACATATACACACACACATATATATACACACACACATATGTGTGTGTGTGTGTGTTTATGTGTACATGCATGTGTGTCTCGGTGTTTTTAACAATGGAGATGACTATAAAAGAAAATAGAAAAAATAGATAGAAAGCTTATATGGTTTTTTAAATTTAGTGAATTATTTACATGGCTCGGTATTTCATAAACTTAGGACCCGATTTAGGTTCCGAATTTGGAACTCTCTCCCAAGTCAAGCCTTTCATTTTAAAGGTGGCTTTAAATCAAATAAAGGTGGTTCTATTGTAGAACCGTCTTTAATGGGCTGCCTTTTTTTTGCCCACTATATTAACCCATAAACTTAGGGTTTTCACACTTAGTTAATTTTTTTTCTCTCCTCCTCAAACATACGAGCCTTTGAAGTTCCTTTCTCCAGCGGTGGAAAAACACCCAATTTAAGTTCCTTTCTCAGTGGTAGCACAACCCATCCATCTCCTTCTTCACCTTCGCTAATCTTCTCCGGTGGTGTCGCTCTTCTCCAGCGATCTCCAGCGGCGCTCTTTTCTCCACCGGTCCCCGATGGCACCACCCCTCGCCTCTAGCACCGATCAATATCCTTCCTACGGTTGCTCACCACCATTCCTCCACTCATCCACATGCGCGACAGAGCTCCTCTCGCCACATCAAAGCATCGCTGCTGCGTTGTTTCTGAGATCGAACCCTCACCATATGTTGTTGTTGTTTTGTTGGTGTGTTGTTAATCTATTCTCCATATCAACATTTCCCTCAAGGCTGCCGGAAACCTCAGTTTTCCCGCAAATTTTTTTTAGAACCTAAATTAAAGGCGATTTTTGGTAAGCCTTTCTCCGCTAGTGACTGGATTCTGTTTTAATCAATTATATCTCTAAATGTATTTTGCTCTTTTGTAAACTTGTTGGACAGGTAATACCGTGCAGTAATTGAGCAAATTAGTGTGACTTCAAAAATATAATTTATCAAAATTTATTTACAAAATAAAAAATTTCTCAAATATCGCACAATATTACATATCCATAGTTTACTCATAATTATTGTAATTTTTTTTCAGGATCAACCATGATTTCCAATTTTTATCAATTTAGTCTTGCAAAAGAAATTCGCAGTTCTTGTACAAAATGGAAGAGCATGTTTCACATGCAATATTCGGAAAACACTAGTGTAAAAATGACTTATTTTTATGAAGAGTTTTTAGGTTAAATGCATTTAATTCAGTCATTGCTAATAACAATTTGAATTTTTTCTTTCGTAAAGCATATTTATGGGGATGCTTTACAATTCCTAATAATTCGTCGCTTTTAATTATATAGCTGATCCTATAAGTATTTTATTAGTATATGATAAACTTATCTAGGAACACAAATGAAAGGATTGAAAATGCCTAATTGTACCGAGCCACATTAAAATGGAAGCGAAAGTAAATATTCCGAAAAGAGAACTAATTTTTCCGTGATTTTGGTTCAAAGGTTATCATACCACTTGCAAAGCTTAAACATTTGGTAATACAAATTTCAAATATCACTGCTCAAATATTGCACGTTATTAGACATTAGTTTTTATTAGATAATCGCTTCTCTAATAATTTTTTTTATTTTAAGGTTAAAAATAATTTTCTTTATTATTATATATTTTTGAAAGAAATAGTAATCCAATAAACAGGAGATTCAACGGATTCCTGTGTATCGTGCTCTGTGGCTTCCCACACGACTCGCGCTCCAGCTCTAATACTTTCATGGGCGCCTTCTCTGGCACTACATTGGAACACTCAGAGAGACATTAACATTCCCATGTTGTTGCATGAAAATTTTCACCTGAGAAGGAGACAATTACAAAACCTTAAAGCATAATTACTATTTGATATAATTTGGCTTTGTAAAGCATATTTATCAACAAGCTTTAGATTTTCAAATAATTTTCCGCTCTTAATTATGGAACAAATACAATAATTATTATACCTTTATTTAATAAACTTAGCATGAAGAGGAATGTAATGATTGAAAATACCCAATTGCACCTAGTCGTGTTAAAACGGAATCAAAAAGAAATTTTTCGATTAGCGAGGTAATTTTTTTGTGATTTTATTGTAATGGTTGCCATAACATCAATTGATACAACCACAAGCAAAGTTTACACAATTTATTGTCCAAGTTTAAAATATCCTTGCTCAAATATTGCACGTTATTTTACATTTGTTTTAATTAGTTACGTTTTTCTCTCATAATAACAAACACTTTTTGTAATTAAAGGTAAAAAATTTATTCCTTTTTTATTAATTATTTTTTAAAATAGATAATTTTGGGCAGAAACAATGAATATATAATAATGTGCATTATTTGTACATATTTAGGTATAAGGTAATGTGCACTATTTGAGCAACCTCACGTGAACCCCAACTCGGAACCTTGGGTTCCAACATGCACTTAACTTCGAATAATAACTGACATATTTTTGTGGTTTTTTTGTGGAGTTTATTTTTAAATATCATCTTAATGTATTCATGAGATTTAGTGGATTTACCTCAATTGTGTTGGCTCGAGTTGATATGAGATCGTCGGTGAGACACCATTGCAATCCTTTGGCCGGGATAGTTACCCTAGCCTTCCTTTCTTCCAACCTTTTTAGAAAATGAAAACACTAAGCATGTCGATCCCTGCAATGGCAATTCTTCTTGCCATATTTCCTTCAATCACATTTGGCCAACCTTTACCTTTTGAGTTCAAGAAAAGCAACCCTAACTTCATGGTTCAAGAAAACAGAAATGATCTCATAGAGACCACTTGCAACAATGTCTCTAAACCAACTATCTGTTTCCACCTAAACTTTGATCCCATAAGCCACGGTAAAAATGTTTATGAGTTAGGCCTTGTTGTGTACGCAATAGAGGAGAAATCGTCCTGTAGAGGAGAAATCGTCCTTCACAATGGAAACCATCAAAAAGATGAAATCATCAAACCTAAACCGAAATTTCATCATCCCCTTGATCAAGTTCAATATATACATACACACACATATATGTGTGTGTTGTATCTGTGTGTATCTATGCGCATGTGCATGTGTGTCCTCGGTGTTTTCAACAAAGGAGATGACTATAAAAGTAAACAAAAAACATAGATAGAAAGATTGCATGATTTTTTTTAATTTAGATGAATTAACTACATGGCTCGATATTTTCATAAACTTAGGACCTAAATTAGGTTCCAAAGATGGAACTCCCTCCCAAGTTACGCCTTACATTTTAAAGGTGGTTTTAAATCCATTAAAGGCGGTTCTATTGTAGAACATGGGCTGCCTTTTTTTGCCCACTATACTAACCCATTAACTTAGGGTTTTCACACTTAGTTTTTTTTTTCTTTGTTTTCTCCTTCAAACATGCGAACCTTTGAAATTCCTTTCTCCAACAGCGGAAAAACACCCAATTTAAGTTCCTTTCTCAGTGGTAGCACCGCTGATCGATTTTCTTTTTCCCTTTCGCTAATCTTCTCCTGTGGCGCTACTCTTCTCTGGCGATCCCTAGCAGCGCCCTCTTCTCCACTGATCCCCAGCAGTGCCACCCATCGCCTCCTACGCCGATCAATCTCCTTTCTTCGGCCGCTCGCAACCACACTACCACTTCTCCACCTGCGTGTTGAAGCTCCTCTCGCCGCATCATAACGCCTCTGTTGTGTTCTTGGCGGAGATCCAACCCTCACGGTATATTGTTGTTGTGTTGTTGCTGTGTTTTTGCTACTCTCTAGATCAAGCTTTGCTTCAAGGCTGCCGGAAACCTCAAGTTTCCGACAGCTTTTTTTATAGAAGCTCAATTGAAGCCAGTTTTTTATAGGCCTTTCTTCACTACTGACTGGATCCCATTTTTATAAATTATATCTCTAATGTATTTCGTTCTTTTGTAAAATGGATGGACACGTAATACTGTTCAATAATTGAGTAAAATAGTGTGGCTTGAAAAATATGATTTATTAAAATTTATTTACAAAATAATTTTTTTTCTCGAATATTGCACAATATTACATATCCATAGTTTTCTCATAATTATAGTAATAATTTTTACTTTTAGAGGTTCAAAGGTTGCCATCATATTGATTTATCATACCACTTGTAAAGCTTACACATTTGGTAATACGAATTTCAAATGTCACTGCTCAAATATTGCACGTTATTAGACATTAGTTTTTATTATTTAAGTGCTTCACTAATATTTATTTTGATTTAAGGTTTAAAATTATTTCCTTTTTTATTAAATAATTTTGAAAGAAGAGTAATCCATTAAACAGGAGATTCACCAGATATTTGTTGATCATACGAGCATTTTGGAGCCACATCATTCTGAGCTGAAACCTGAACATAATTCCCTGGCTTAAAAACAACCCCTCTCAAGATAGTCCGAGTGTTGCCAACTCTCACAGCTAGCAAGTATCTGTTATCACATGATGCCTCGATAACTCCAGTAACTGGCTGGCCAACCATAGTATCCAAATCTTGAACTCAAGTTTTGCTGCTTGGCGGGGCACTTGAGTAACCCTTCCCACATGACTCGCGCTCTGGCTCTAATCCTTTCGTGGGTGTCCTCTCTTCACTTCATTGGAACTCTATGAGAGACATTCAAATTCCCATGTTTTTGCATGAAATTTTTCATTTTTCACCTGAGGAGGAGAAAATTATGAAACCTTAAATGCTAATTACTACATGATATAATTTGGTTCCGTGAAGCATATTTACCAACATGCTTTAGATTTCTAAATAATTTTCCACTCTTAATTATGGAGCCACTGCTATAAGTATTCTGTCTTTATTTATATACTTAGCATGAAGAGGAATGTGATGAATGTAAATGCCCAATTGCACCTAGTCATGAAAGGAATCGAAAAGAAATTTTTCGATGAGCAAAGTATTTTTATTTTTTTGGAATTTCATTGTAATGGTTGCAGTAACATCAATTGATCCAACCAAAAGCAAAGTTTACACATTTTACTATCAAAGTTTCAAATATCCTTGCTCAAATATTGCACGTTATTTGACATTTATTTTAGTTAGTTAACTTTTTCTCTCACAATGACAAACATTTTTTGGATTTTAAGGTTCAAAATTTATTCCTCTTTTATTAATTATTTTTTAAAGCATAGGTAATTTTGGGCGGAAATGATGAATGCATAATAATGTGCATTATTTGAGCATATTTAGGCATAACATAACGTTCATTATTTGAGCCAACTCACATGAACCCCAACTCGGAACCTTTGGTTCCAACATGCACTAAACTTTGAATAATAACCGATATATTTTTGTGGATTTTTTGTGGGGTTTATTTTAAAATGTCATCTTAATGTGTTCATGAGATTTAGTGGATTTGCCTCAATTGTGTTGGTGCAAGTTGATATGAGGTCGTCTGTGAGACAACATTGCAAGGATGCATCCAATTTAATCCTTTGGCCGGGATAGTTACCCTAGTCTTCCCTACTTCCAACCTTTGAAGAAAATGAAAACACCAAGCATGTTGATCCATTTAATGGCAATTCTTCTTGCCATCTTTCCTTCAGTCACATTTTGCCACCCTTTAGCTTTAGGGTTCAAGAAAAGCAACCATAACTTCATGGTTAAAGAAAATAAAAATGATCTCTTAGAGACCACTTGTAACAACATCTTTAACAACTAGCTATGCGTTTCCATTCTAAATTTTGATCCCATAAGCTGCAATGCAAATATTTATGAGTTATACCTTGTTGTGTACGCAGCAGAGGAGAAATTTTCCTTCATGGTGGAAACCATCAAAAAGATGAAATCATTAAACCCAAACCCAAAATTCATCATCCCCTTCATCAAGTGCAACTTATACATACATACATACACACACACATATATTTATATAAACACACACATGTACACACTCACATGTGTGTGTTGTGTGTCTGTGTCTGTGCACACGTGCATGTGTGTCTCCGTGTTTTTAACAGAGGAGATGACTGTATAAGGAAATATAAAACATAGACAAAAAACTTACATGATTTTTAAAATTAAGATGAATAAATTACATGGCTCGATATTTTCAAAAACTTAGGACCTAATTCAGATTCTTAATTTGGAACTCTCTCCCAAGTCAAGTCTTTTATTTTAAAGGTGGTTTTAAATCGATTACAGCCAGTTCTATTATAAAAAGTTCCACTATATTAACCCATTAACTTAGGGTTTTCACACTTAGTTAATTTTCTTTATCTCCTTCTTGAAACACGAGAGCCTTTCAAGTTCCTTTCTTCAGCGTCGGAAAACACCAATTTAAATTCCTTTCTCGGCTGCCATCTGTCTCCTTCTTCACCTTTGCTACTCTTCTCCAGTGGCACTGCTCTTCTCCAGCAATCCCCAACGGCGCCCTTTTCTCCACCGATCCTCGGTGGCGCCACCCCTTGCCTCCAGCGCCAATCGATCTCCTTTCTCCGGCCACTCGCCACCACACCTCCACTCCTCCACCTGCGCGTTGAAGCTCCTCTCATCGCATCGAAGTGCTGTGATGTGTTGATGTCGGAGATTGAACCCCCGCCTAATGTTGTTATTGTGTTGTTGCTCTACTCTGCAGATCATGCTTTTCTTCAAGGCTGCCGGAAACCTCAGTTTTTGGTAGCTTTTTTAGAACCTAAATTGAAGGCAGTTTTGTAGACCTTTCTCCACTAGTGACGGGATCCCATTTTTATCAATTATATCTTTAAATATATTTTGTTCTTTTGAAAAATGGATGGACACGTAATACCGTGCATTAATTGATAAAAATAGTGTGACTTCAAATATATGATTTTTTTTAAAAAAATTATTTACAATAAAAAAAATCTGCTCAAATATCGCACAATATTATGTATCCATAGTTTTTTCATAATTATAGTAATCATTTTTTAAATTTCGAGGTTCAACCACGATTTCCATTTTTAAAATTTTAGTCTTGCAAAAGAAATTCGCAGTTTCTGTACAAATAGGACGAACATATATCACGTGCAATATTTGGGAAACACTAGTGCAGAAATGATTTGTTAGCGGCAGTGACACTGTTTAAAGTACAGTGGTTGGTCATTGGATTAAAAAAAGGCCTTTCTTTCTGAGACCTTATCGCTCACTATAAAGTGCTAATTGTGTGCTAACTACATCTAAGACATGTAAGTAAATTGTCAAAATGGTGCTTATGTTCAATCGAATCACATTTTCGTAGTTTATGTTTTAAAGGTATGTAATCTTTCATTTATATTGTGAACATGTGTTTGATTGCCAATTGAAACTTTTCACAAGATTTCAATGTTAATATGTTATTTGGGTGAAAAGATTTAAGGATATTACTTGTAAATTAGTTTTCGTATGCCATTTAATAATTAAATTTTCCATTCGTATAAAGCTATTTTAATGAAGAGTTATTGAGTTAAATACATTTAATTTAGTCATTGCTAATAACGATTTGAATTTTTTTCTTTTATAAAGCATATTTATCGGTATGGTTTACATTTCCAAATAATCTGTCACTCTTAATTAGGAGCTGCTTCTATAAGTATTTTATTAGTATTCAATAAGCTTATCTTGGAACACGAATATGAGGAGTGAAATTGCCTAATTGTACTGAGCCATGTTAAAAAGGAAGGAAAAGTAAATATTTCAAAGTGAGAACCAATTTTTCCATGATTTTGGTTCAAAGGTTGCCATCATATCGATTTATCATACCAATTGCAAAGCTTACACATTTGGTAATACAAATTTTAAATATCACTACTCAAATATTGCACGTTATTAGACATTAGTTTTTATTAGTTAAGTGATTCTTCAATAATTATTTTGATTTTAAGGTTAAAAATTATTTCCTTTATTCAATCTTTTTGAAAGTATAGTAATCCAATAAGCTGGAGATTCACTGGATTCTTGTGGATCATACGAGCATTGGGAGCCATATCATTCTGAGCTAAAACTGGAACATAAATTCCTGCCTTGAAAACAACCTCTCTCAAGATGGTCCGAGTGTTGCCAACTCTCACAGCTAGCAAGTCCTTGTTATCAAATGATGCCTCGATAACTCCAGAAGTTGTCTGGCCAACCATAGTATCCAACTCCTGAACTCGAGTTTTGCTGCTCAATAGCTTCACTCGTTCAAAACCGGGGGGCACCTAAGTAACCCTTCCCACACAACTTGTGCTCTGGCTCCAATCTTTTGTGGCCGTCCTCTCTTGAACTTCATTGGAACACTCTGAGAGACATACACATTCCCATGTTGTTGCATGAGAATTTTCATTTTTCACCTGAGGAGGAGAAAATTACGAAACCTTAAACCCTAATTACAATTTGATATAATTTGGTTCCGTAAAGCATATTTATCAACATGCTTTAGATTTTCAAATAATGTTCTGCTCGTAATTGTGGAGCCGCTCCTATAATTATTCTATCTTTGTTTAATAAACTTAGCATGAGAGGAATGTGATGATTGAAATTGACCAATTGCATCTAGTCATGCTTAAAAGGAATCGAAAAGATATTTATCATTGAGTGAAGTAACTTTTTTGTGATTTCATTGTAATGGTTTCTATAACGTCAATTGATCCAACCAAAAGCAAATTTTACACATTTTATTATAGAAGTTTCAAACATCCTTGCTCAAATATTGCACGTTATTTGACATTTGTTCTAATTAGTTGACATTTTCTCTCATAATAACAAACACTTTTCGGATTTTGAGGTTCAAAATTTATTCCTCTTTTAATTATTTTTGAAAAATAGGTAATTTTGGGCGGAAACGATGAATGTATAATAATGTGCATTTGAGCATATTTAGGCATAACGTAACGTGCATTATTTGAGCCAACTAACGTGAACCTCAACTTGGAACCTGTTGTTCCAACATGCACTCAACTTCAAATAATAACTGACATATTTTTGTGGATTTTTTGTGGGGTTTATTTTTAAATATCATCTTAATGTATTCATGAGATTTAGTGAATTTACTTCAATTGTTTTGGCATGAGCTGATATAAGGTCATTGGTGGGACACCATTGCAAGGATGCATCCAATTTAATCCTTTGGTCGGGATAGTTACCCTAGTCTTCCTTTCTTCCAACCTTCGAAGAAAATAAATACACCAAGCATGTTGATCCCTTCAATGGTAATTCTTCTTGCCATCTTTCCTAGATCACATGTGGCCACCCTTTAGCTTTAGGGTTCAAGAAAAGCAACCATAAGTTTAAGGTTCATGAAAATAAAAATGATCTCATAGAGACCACTTGTAACAACTTCCCTAGCAACCAACTATGCGTTTCCATCCTAAACTTTAATTCCATAAGCTACGGTGTAAATGTTTATGAGTTAGGCCTTTTTGTGTATGCAGTAGAGGACAAATCGTCTTTCGCGATGGAAACCATAAAAATGATGAAATCATCAAACCTAAATCCAAAGTTCATCATCCCCTTGATCAAGTGCAACATATACAAACATACATATATATATATATACACACCCACACATATGTGTGTGTGTGTTTTGTGTATCTATCTGTGCGCACGTGCATGTGCATCCTCGGTGTTTTTAACAAAGGAGATGACTATAAAAGAAATTATTAATCATAGATAGAAGGCTTACATGGTTTTGTAAAATTTAGATGAATTAATTAACTACATGGCTCGATATTCATAAACTTATGACCCAAATTAGGTTCCAAATTTGGAACACCCTCCCATGTCACGCCTTCATTTTAAAGGTGGTTTTTAATCGATTAAAGGCAGTTCTATTGTAGAAATGTCTTTAATAGGCTACCTTTTTTGGCCCACTATATTAACCCATTAGCTTAGGGTTTTCACACTTAGTTAATTTTCTCTCTCCTCCTTTGAACACATTTCCTTTCTTCTGCGGCGGAAAAACACCCAATTTAAGTTCCTTTCTCAGCGGCGGCACCGCCCATAGATCTCCTTCTTCACCTTCGCTAATCTTCTCCAGTGGTGTCGCTCTTCTCCAGCGATCCCCAATGGTGTCCTCTTCTCAATTGATCCCCGGCGGCACCACCCCTTGCCTCTAGCGTTGATCGATCTCCTTCCTCTATCCACTCACCACCACTCCTTCACCTGCTCATCGAAGCTCCTCTCGCCGCATCGAAGCGCCACCGCTATTAATTTTTTCAAAGATCAAATCCTCACCGTATGTTGTTGTTGTGTTGTTGTTGTGTTGTTACTCTACTCTCCTAATCAAGCTTTGCTTCAAGGCTGTCGAAAACCTCAGTTTTCCGGCAGCATTTTTTAAGAACCTAAATTAAAGGTGGTTTTTAATAAGTCTTTCTCCACTAGTGGTGGGATCCCATTTTTATCAATTATATCTCTAAATGTACTTCATTCTTTTGCAAAATGGATGGACACGTAATACCGTGCAGTAATTGAGAAAAATAGTATGAATTCAAAAATATAATTTATTAAAATTTATTTACAAAATAAAATTTGCACGAATATTGCACAATATTACATATCCATAGTTTTCTCATAATTATAGAAATAATTTTTTTTTATTTTGAGTTTCAACCATGATTTCCACTTTTATCAATTTAGTCTTGCAAAAGAAATTCGCAATTCCCGTACAAAATGGACGAACATGTTTCACGTGCAATATTCGGAAAAGACTAGTGTAAAAATGCCTGTTATTAGGTTAAATGCATTTAATTCAGTCATAGGTAATAACAATTTGAATTTTTTTTAGTAAAGCATGTTTATTGGGATTCTTTACATTTCCCAATAATTCGTCGCTCTTAATTATAGGGCTGCTCTTATAAGTATTATTAGTATTCAATAAACTTATCTTGGAACACATGTGAGGATTAAAATGCTATTTGTACTGAGCCATGTTAAAAAGGAAACGAAAGTAAATATTTTGAAAAGAGAACTAATTTTTCCATGATTTTGGTTCAAAGTTTCCATCATATCTATTTATCATACCATTTGCAAAGCTTACACATTTGATAATACAAATTTCAAATATCACTGCTCAAATATTGCACGTTATTAAACATTAGTTTTTATTAGTTAATTGCTTCTCTAATAATTATTTTGAGTTTAAGGTTAAAAATTATTTCCTTTATTATTAAATATTTTTTGAATAAATAGTAATTCAATAAACAGGACATTCACTGGATTCTTGTGTATCTTATGAGCCTTGGGAGCCAGATTATTCCGAGCTAAAACCGAAACATAGTTTCGTGGCTTGAAAACTACCCCTCTCAAGATGGTCCGAGTATTTCCAACTCTAACAACTAGAAAGTACCTGTTATCAAATGATACCTCGACAACTCTAGTAACTGACTATCCAACCATAGTATCCAACTCCTCAACTCGAGTTTTGCTGCTCGGCGGCTTCATTCATTCAAATCCTGGGTGAACCTGAGTAACCCTTCAACACGACTTGCGCTCTAGCTCTAATCCTTTCATGTGAGTCCCCTCTTGTGCTTCATTGGAACACTTTGAGAGACATTCACATTCCCAAGTTATTGCATGAGAATTTTCACCCGAGGAGGAGAAAATTACGAAACCTTAAACCATAATTACTATTTGATATAAATTGGTTCTGTAAAGCATATTTACCAACATGCTTTAGATTTCCAAATAATTTTTCCGCTCTTAATTATGGAGCCACTCCTATAATTATTCTATCTTTATTTAATAAACTTAGCATGAAAAGGAATGTAATGATTGAAAATGCCCAATTGCACCTAGTCATGTTAAAAAGGAATTGAAAAGAATTTTTTTGATTAGCAAAGTAATTTTTTTTTATTCCATTGTAATGGTTGCCATAACATCAATTGATCCAACCAAAAGCAAATTTTACACATTTTATTATCCAAGTTTAAAACATCCTTGCTCAAATATTGCATGTTATTTCACATTTTTTTTAATTAGTTAACTTTTTCTCTCACAATAACAAACACTTTTCGGATTTTAAGGTTCAAAATTTATTCCTCTTTTATCAATTATTAAAAAAAGGTTATTTTGGGTGGAAACGATGATCATATAATAATGTGCATTATTTGAGCATGTTTAGGAATAACGTAACGTGCACTATTTGAGCCAACTCACATGAACCCCAACTCGGAACCTTTGATTCCAACATGCACTCAACTTCGAATAATAACATACCGTTGTTTTTGGATTTTTTGTGGGGTTTATTTTTAAATATCATCTTAATGTATTCATGAGATTTAGTGGATTTACCTCAATTGTGTTGGCGCTAGTTGATATGAGGTCGTCGGTGAGACACCATTGCAAGGATGCATCCAATTTAATCCTTTGGCCGGGATGGTTGCCCTAGTCTTCCTATCTTCCAACCTTTGAAGAAAATGAAAACACCAAGTATGTAGAACCCTTCAATGGAAATTTACTTGCCACCTTTCCTTCAATCATATTTTGGCACCCTTTAGCTTTCAGGTTCAAGAAAAGCCCAAGAAAAAAAAATGATCTCATAGAGACCACTTGCAACAACATCCCTAACAACCAACTATGTGTTTCCATCCTAAACTTTGATCCCATAAGCCGCAGTGCATATGTTTATGAGTTAGTTCTTCTTCTGTACGTTGTACCATCAAAAAGATGAAATCAACAAACCCAAGCCCAAATTTGATCATCCACTTGATCAAGAGCATTATATACATACATACAAACACACCCACACATGTGTGTGTGTTGTGTCTCTGTGTGTCTGTGCGCATGTGCATGTGTGTCCTCACTGTTTTTAATAAAGGAGATGACCATTAAAGGAAATTAAAATCATAGATAGAAAGCTTATATGATTTTTAAAATTTATATTAACTAACTACATTGCACGATATTTTCATAAACTTAGGACCCGAATTAGGTTCCGAATTTGGAACTCCATCCCAAGTAACGCCTTTCATTTTAAAGGTGGTTTTAAATCCATTAAAGGCGGTTCTATTGTAGAACCGCCTTTAATGAGCTGCCTTTTTTGGCCCACGATACTAACCCATTAACTTAGGGTTTTCACAGTTAGTTATTTTTCTTTCTCTTCTTCTTCAAACACGCGAGCCATTGAAGTTCCTTTTTCTAGCGGCAAAAAAACACCCACTTAAATTCCTTTCTCAGCGGCAGCGCCACCGATCGATTTCCTTCTTCACGTTCGCTAATCACCTTTAGTGGCACCACTCAACTCCATCGATCCCCATCGGCGCCCTCTTCTCCACCGATCCCTGGTGTGCCACACCTCGCCTCCTGCGTCGATCGATCTCCTTTCTTTGGCCGCTCGCAACCATGCCACCACACCTTCACCTGTGCATCGAAGCTCCTCTCGCCACATCGTAGTGCCCCCGTTGTGTTCTTACAGGAGATTGAACCCTCACCGTATGTTGTTGTTGTGTTGCTGTTGTGTAGTTGCTCAACTCTCTAGATCAAGCTTTGCTTCAAGGCTTCCGGAAAACTTAAGTTTCCGGCAGTTATTTTTATGACACCTAAATTAAAGGCGATTTTTGAAAGGCCTTTCTCCACTAGTGACTTAATCCCATTTTTATAAATTATATCTCTAAATGTATTTTGTTCTTTCGCAAAATGGATGGACACGTAATACCATGCAGTAATCGAGCAAAATAGTGTGACTTCAAAAATATAATTTATTAAAAGTCATTTACAAAATAAAATTTTGCTCGAATATTGCACAATATTACACATCCATATTTTCTCATATATAGTAATATTTTTAAAATTTTGAGGTTCAACCATGATTTCTACTTTTATCAATTTAGTCTTGCAATAGAAATTCGCAGTTCCTGTACAACATGGACGAACATGTTTCACGTGCAATATTCGGGAAACACTAGTGTAAAAATGCCTTGTTTTCGGTGGTGACACTGTTTAAAGTACAGTAGTTGGTCATTGGATTTAAAAATTACCTTTGTGTACATGTGTTTAATTACCAATTGAACTGTTTTTCAAGGTTTCAATGTTAATATGTCATTTGGGTGGAAAGATTTGAAGATATTACTTGTAAATTAGTTTTAATATTCCATTTAATAATTAGAATTTACATTCTTATAAAGTTATTTTTATGAAGAGTTATTAGGTTAAGTGCATTTAATTCAGTCATTGCTAATAACAATTTGATTTTTTTTTATTTTGTAAAGCATATTTGTTGGGATGCGTTACATTTCTTAATAATTCGTCCCTGAATTATAAAGCTGCTCCTATAAGTATTTTATTTGTATTTGATAAATTTATTATGGAACACAAATGTGAGGATAAAAAATGCCTAATTGTACCGAGCCATGTTGAAAAGGAAGCGAAAGTAAATATTTCGAAAAGAGAATAAATTTTCCGTGATTTTGGTTCAAAGGTTATCATACCACTTGCAAAGCTTACACATTTGGAAATACAAATTTCAAATATCCCTGCTCAAATATTGCACGTTATTAGACATTAATTTTTATTAGATAATCGCTTCTCTAATAATTATTTTGATTTTAAGGTTAAAAATTATTTCCTTTATTATTATATAATTTTGTAAGAAATAGCAATCCAATAAACAGGAGATTCAACGGATTCCTGTGTATTGCGCTCCACGGCTTCCCACACGACTCGCGCTCCAGCTCTAATCCTTTCGTGGGCGCCTTCTCTGGCGCTACATTGGAACACTCAGAGAGACATTAACATTCTCATGTTGTTGCATGAAAATTTTCACCTGAGAAGGAGAAAATTACGAAACCTTAAAGCATAAATACTATTTGATATAATTTGGTTTTGTAAAGCATATTTATCAACAAGCTTTAGATTTTCAAATAATTTTCCGCTCTTAATTATGGAACCAATCCAATAGTTATTCTACCTTTATTTAATAAACTTAGCATGAAGAGGAATGTAATGATTGAAAAAGGTCAATTGCACCTAGTCATGTTAAAAAGGAATCAAAAAGAAAATTTTCGATTAGCGAAGTTTTTTTTTTTTTTTGCGATTTCATTGTAATGGTTGCCATAACATCAATTGATCCAACCACAAACAAAGTTTACACAATTTATTATCCAAGTTTAAAATATCCTTGCTCAAATATTGCACGTTATTTGACATTTGTTTTAATTAGTTAACTTTTTCTCTCATAATAACAAACACTTTTCGGATTTAAAGGTTAAAATTTTGTTCCTCTTTTATTAAATTTTTTTAAAATAGGTAATTTTTGGCGGAAACGATGAATATATAATAATGTGCATTATTTGAGCATATTGATAGGATAATTATATGTTGTTCTTTCATTGGGGAATTTAATTAAAGTGTTGATGTTTGAAGTGTATAATGGAGGTTTTATGGCCAAATTATGCAGTTAACATGGAGAAGAAACAGAGGACGGAAGAAGCATAATTTAGCATCAAGATTGAAGTGCAAAGGTGCAAGATTGAAGAGAAGAAGTTAGCAAGCAAAATGGAAGCAAGAAGTTGGGCTAAATTCATATGCTTAAGCCCACTAGTTAGTTTGTAATAAATACTCTTCCTAGTCCAAGATGGATTAGTAAGATATTTTGGTTGGTAGATTTTATATTATTTTACTCATTTTGAGCTCTATATAAATACCAAGAGCCAAAGTGATGAAGAAAACTTTTTGGGGGACAACTTGTGGAGATATTTTCGGATGCTTCTTCTTCTTCTTGGGAAGCTTGGCCGAGAGAAGGGTTTAAGTAGGTTTGATTTGTTTCTTGTCTTTTCTTCTTTGTAAATTCCTTTACTTCTCTTAGTTAATGAAATCATTTCTTTATCTTGTTTTCTTTGTTCATAATATGAGTAGCTAAATTTCTTAGTTGGCTTGGATTGATTCAAGGTTGATTCATAAAGTTGTGAGGATTGATATGCTTAAAAGTGTTCTTGCAAGTTCTTGGTTGATTATTGTATAAACTTAGGCTTTGTGGGTTGAGTTTGATCACCTCAATTCATGCTAAGCTAGAGCTAATTAAAGTAGCACTTTCTTGTAAAAAACAGATAACTGATACAGACTGTAATAGCAGGAAAATAATCAACCGGGTAGGTAGCTGTCTTTAGCAAATACTTGGATGTCTACCTAAATTAGGTCCTCTTTGTATTAATTTAACAATCTAGTAAGTTTAGCAAATACTTGCTTGCTAGTGGGTAATAAGAGAGGATTTTAGGAGTTCAGCAAATACTTGCTCTTATATAACTAATTGATTTGCGGGGATAACTAATTTGTAGCCGAGGATCAACTGAAGAATCAACGAGTTAATCTAAGCCAACTTCCTTCCTCTTATTCTAGATTCCTTCCACTTTAATTTAGTGCTTTCAGTGTTTATGAGTTATTGTGTGCCTATGTCTTTGTGTTTTTAGTTTTTTTTTTTAGTAGTTTTTAGTTAAACAAATCTCAAGTTTAGGCGTGGTTGCTAAACCGATTAACTCTTTAGGTCAATCAATAGAATCAAATTGTTCCCTGTGGATCGACCCTGCTTACCCTGTACTAGTTTCATTATTATTGGAGTATTGCAGGTTTTATTTGTGTGAGGTAAACGACGCTCACCAAATTGGCGCCGTTGCCGGGGAGCGGTTGTTGATTTCTGTTGTTTGTTCTACTGATATGTGTGTTAGTTTTTCAGTATATGACCAGGTCTGATAAGCAGGTATTGGAGTTTGATTCTGAAATAGAAAAGACAGCCAAGAAGAATCGGAAGGAAGCTAAGTTGGAAAAGTTGAAGGCTGCAGGGGAACCTCAGTTTGCCCAAATCGAGACCCTTCCAGAGGCAGAAACTGAAGTTAAAACCGATCCTTCTCTAATGGCGAATCCTAATCTTAATGCTGACAATCCCTATATGTGGGAACTTACTGGTCACAGTGAAGAAGACCCCCCTACTCCCATCCAAGTGGCACCAACAGGGAGTCCCATTGAGATTAAGTTAGGCCTTTTGAATGTTCTTCCGAAATTCCATGGAAGGAGCACCGAAGATCCATACAATTTTCTGAATGAGTTCATAAAAATTTGCAAGGTGCAAAAGAGGCCTGAGAATGTCACGGAGGAGCAATTCAAGCTAGTTGCATTTCCATTTAGTTTGACAGGGGCAGCAAACCAATGGCTTTCTAGCTTACCACCAAATTCCATTACTACATGGAATGGTCTCAAGAAGCAATTTCTGGAGTATTATTTTCCCTCCACAAGGACTGAAACGTTGAAGAGAGAGATTTCTAGTATCCATCAAGAGTTTGATGAGCCATTAAGTGCATTTTGGCTTAGGTTTCGAAGGTTGGTGGATAGTTGCCCTAATCATCGCTTTTCGGAGGGACAATTGTTGCAATATTTCTACCAAGGGCTGACTTCGGTGAACAAAGACCTTATGAATTCAGCAAGCAATGGGGGATTTTCCCATCTTCGAGTGAATGAAGCTAGGGAAATTGTCAAGAAATTGATTGATTCCAAGAAGGAATATGACAGAGGTGATGTGAGGATTTTAAAGAAAGTGGTGGATACAAGCTCTTCGGGTGAGGATAAATTCAATGAAAGGATGGATAAATTGGAGAAAATTCTTTCAAAAGTGGTTGATAAAGTTGCTACTCCAAATACAAGCTCTTCTTCTAGCCCTTATGATCGTCCATGTGATACGTGTGGAACATATAGCCATACCACTTTGCAATGTAATTTTGCATTGGAAGAGCCACTTGTTCAAGCGAATACTATGGGGAATTGGAATGAGAGGCAGCCTAGGAGAGATCCTTATTCAGCTACTTACAATCCTGGTTGGAGAGATCATCCAAATTTCAGATGGAGAGATCAAGGAAACCCACCTCAACAAGCCTATGTTCTACCGAATCAAAGAATTCCTCAAGCTTATCCTCAAAATCAGCCACCTCCTCAAGTGAAGTCAATGGATGAGAAGCTAGATTTGATGATGAATATGCTTCAAGATCAGAAAGAGAGTTCTAAGAAAGCCGAGGCTACATTGGACGAGCATACCCGTCAAATTTCTCAATTGACAAATTCTTTGAATGAGCTTCGAATGCAACAACCTGGACTTCCTTCTCAAGTACAAATGAATCCGAGGGAGACAGCAAAACAGATCACTCTCAGAAGTGGAAAAGAAGTTGAGTCACCACCAAAAAAATTTGCAAGCGAGACCAATAAGGATCATCCTCAGCAATCTGGAGCAAACCCTGATTTGCCCAAACAGAGGCTGGTGACAGAAGCTGAAAATCTGGTAGGGGGTAATTTTGAATTAACCAAGGAGGAAACTCCGAGGAAGGTTCTGAATGATCCTCCAGTGAAAATTCTTCCTCCCTTTCCTCGTAGATTAGCAAAGAAAAAAGAAGAAACCATTGATTTCTTGTCTATTTTTGGAAAAATGGATATTAACATTCCTTTGTTGCAGGCAATGAGACTACCACCAGTGAGCAAGTTTTTGAAGGATTTTGTGGCAAGGAAACCACAGAACTCAAGCAAGGTGATAATGAGTGAGTCGGTTTCGGCAGTGCTAAAAAGAGAATTACCTCAAAAATGTAAGGACCCGGGTATGTTTTCTTTACCATGTCATATAGGAGAGGTAAAAATTGAGTCTGCTATGTGTGATTTGGGAGCTTCAATTAATGTTATGCCCTTATCTGTTTATAAGAAATTGATTGGAGCTGAATTGGTAGATACTAGGGTTGTGATTCAATTAGCGGACCGATCTTGTGTATACCCCGAAGGTCTTTTAGAAAATGTTCTTGTCAAGGTCAATGAATTTGTGTATCCCGCTGATTTTTATGTGGTGAAAATGAATCATGATAATGGTGAGAATAATTCTGGAGTTTTGTTAGGTCGGCCTTTCTTAAGGACGGCAAATACTGTTATTAATGTGGGAGATGGAACAATTTGTCTTGATTACTATGGTGACAAATATATTTTCAGCATTGAAGATGCGATGAAAAAACCACTTGATGCTGAAAATATATATGCCATCGATGTAATTGACCCTTTAGTCCAAGATTTTCTTGAGGCTGAGTTCTTGCAGGAAAGAATGGAGATTCCATCATCTACAGGTGCTACAGAGCTGATGGTGCAAGGAAAGAGTGATAAGGAGATTTGTGAGCTGCTGTGTTCTTTATATTCTCAAGAAGAAGTTTTGAGCACTGGAACCACTCTCGATTTGCCCAAACAGAGCCTTGCCGACAGACCACTGCCTTCTGAAATTTCACCACCAGTTTTGGAGCTTAAGGCACTGCCACCAAACCTGAAATATGTGTACCTTGGGGAATCTGAAACTTTGCCAGTTATTGTGAGTACCAAGTTGGAGGAGTCTCAAGAAGAAAAATTGATTGCCTTGTTGACGAAGTACAAGAAAGCAATTGGTTGGACTTTGGCGGATATCACGGGAATTAGCCCTGACATTTGCACACATCATATTTTATTGGAGCGGGATGCAAAACCTGTTCGAGATCCTCAAAGGAAGCTCAATCCTAACATGAGGGAGGTAGTTCTCAAGGAAATCCTTAAACTTTTATCCTTGGGAATTATTTACCCTATTTCGGATAGCAATTGGGTTAGTCCGGTCCATGTGGTACCCAAGAAGTCCGGTATTCAGGTGGTGCAGAATGAAAAGAATGAGTTGGTTCCTACTCGGCTAGTCACCGGATGGAGGATGTGTATCGATTATAGGAAGCTTAATGCGGCAACTCGGAAAGATCATTTTCCACTTCCTTTCATCGATCAAATGTTGGAGAGATTAGCGGGGAATAAATTCTTTTGTTTCTTGGATGGATATAGTGGATATTTCCAGATATGTGTGAACCCCGAGGATCAGGAAAAAACTACTTTTACATGTCCTTTTGGCACCTATGCTTATAGGAGAATGCCATTTGGATTGTGTAATGCTCCGGGCACTTTTCAAAGATGCATGATGAGTATTTTCTCGGATTTGATTGAATCAAGCATTGAGGTATTCATGGATGATTTTTCAGTGTATGGGAATTCTTTTGAGATGTGCTTGAGTAACTTGGAGCAAGTATTGATTCGATGTGTGAAAAGAAATCTAGTCTTGAACTATGAAAAATGTCATTTCATGGTGGATGAAGGCATAGTTTTGGGGCATGTAATTTCCGAAAAAGGAATTCAAGTTGACAAGGCGAAGGTGGAGACCATAGAACAACTACCTTATCCTACCAATGTCCGGGAGATTCGTGGATTCTTGGGGCATGCTGGATTTTATAGAAGGTTCATCAAGGATTTTGCCAAGATAGCGCAACCATTAACCAAACTTCTTCAAGATGATGTTCCTTTTGAAATGAATGAAGAGCGCAAGCTTTCCTTTGATGTGCTTAAAGAGAAACTCATCTCTGCCCCGATAATGCAACCACCAAATTGGGATATGCCCTTTGAATTGATGTGTGATGCAAGTGATTATGCGGTAGGGGCTGTTTTGGGACAAAAGCTAGGGAAGGAAAGCCATGTGATTTATTATGCTTCTAAGACTTTGAATCCGGCTCAATGCAATTACACCACTACTGAAAAGGAGCTGTTGGCAGTGGTGTTTGCTCTTGATAAATTCAGGTCTTATTTACTGGGATCAAAGATTATTGTCTACACCGATCATTCGGCGTTGAAGTATTTGTTTACAAAGAAGGAATCCAAGCCGAGGTTGATTAGGTGGATTTTGTTGTTACAAGAATTTGATTGGGAGATAAAAGACAAGAAGGGTGCTGAAAATCATGTTGCTGACCACCTGAGTCGGTTGGTAAAACCTGAGGATGCAATCCCCATTCAAGAATTTTTTCCCGAAGAACATTTATATGCTGCCACAGGCCTCGAATTGGCCAAACAGAGCCCTCTTACAGCAGCATTGCATGGGAAATCTGCTCATGATCCATGGTATGCAGATATTGTTAATTTCATCACCACTGGGGAAAGTCCAGAAACCTTCAGCACTGCCCAGAGAATGAAGCTCAAGAGTGAGTGTAAGCATTATATTTGGGATGAGCCATATCTGTGGAAAATTGGCTCGGACCAAATCATTAGGCGATGCGTTCCTGATGAAGAACAAGGTACAATTCTTTTGCATTGTCACTCTTTTGCTTGTGGAGGTCATTTTGGTCCTAAACGTACAGCTCGAAAGGTTCTTGATAGTGGATTTTATTGGCTGACTATTCATAAAGATGCTTACATGTTTTGTAAGAGTTGTGCTAGATGCCAAATGACAGGAAATATTTCTAAACGTGATGAAATGCCTCAAACTCCCATTATTGTTTGTGAGATATTTGATGTGTGGGGTATAGATTTCATGGGACCTTTTCCTAGTTCATATGGTAATCTTTACATATTACTTGCGGTTGATTATGTCTCAAAATGGGTGGAAGCGAAAGCCACCCGCACTGATGATTCTCAAGTTGTTTCAGGATTCTTGAAATCACATATTTTCAGCAGGTTTGGAGTGCCGCGAGCAATCATTAGTGACCAAGGAACTCATTTCAAAAACCGCACCATTGCAGCCCTTCTGAAGAAATATGGAGTGCATCATAGATTGGCTACTACTTATCATCCTCAGTCCAATGGCCAAGCGGAGGTGTCAAATAGAGAAATAAAGCAAGTTCTAGAAAGGACAGTGAATCCATCTCGGAAGGATTGGAGTAAAAGATTAGATGATGCTCTTTGGGCTTATCGAACCGCTTTCAAAACTCCTATTGGAATGTCCCCTTATAGGCTTGTGTTTGGGAAAATGTGCCATTTGCCAGTGGAGATTGAGCATAAGGCTTATTGGGCTGTGAAGGAGATGAATATGCAACCTCTCAAGTGTGAGGAGGAAAGGAAGTTTCAACTTCAAGAGTTGGAGGAACTCCGTTTGGAATCTTTTGATCAAGCTATGTGGTACAAAGAGCGCGCTAAAATGTGGCATGACAAGAATTTGAGGTCCAAGGAGTTCAAGATTGGCCAGAAAGTACTACTCTTTCAGTCTAGGCTTCGGTTGATGCCCGGGAAACTAAAATCCAAATGGGCTGGTCCCTTTGAAGTGGTCTCTGTTTGGGCAAATGGAGCTGTTGAAATTAAAAGCATGCATACAGAGAAGTCTTTTCTGGTTAACGGTCATCGTCTCAAGCCATTTCACGATGCATCTCAAGTGGTAGTAGTGGAAGAAATTTCACTATGCCATACCTCCAGTACTTGACCGTATGACAAAGTCTAGCCACGGACTGTAAACGCGGGCGCTTATTGGGAGGCAACCCAATTTTTAATTTCATGTTCTTTCTTTTATTAGAATTTTAGTTTTTGGTAATTTACTTTTATGAAGTTAAACTTCTGTTTGGTTTTCTTTTATGTGAAATATAATTAATACTAATTTTTGATGCTTTCCATTTTATTGTGCAGGGGTGTGCACAATTCTTCTTTAGGAAGAAAGGGAGAAAAGAAGATGAAGGATTAAGGCAATAGAACTCTCTTTGATGAAGTGCAGTCACTTCGGGCAGATGTGCAATTTTTGCACATGAAACTGGACGCTTTGGCTGCTCAAAATGGACATATTCAGTCTGCCTTAAGTCACCTCTGCACTGCTTGGTTTGCTAGCAATTCACAACAGCATCCACCACAAAACTTAAGTTCCCTAATTCCCTTCTCTATATTTATGTTTGTTTTATTTTATTCCTAGTTGTTAGTTGGTTTTTTCTCTGTTCCGCTTGACTTGCTTGAGGACCAGCAAGATTTAAGTGTGAGGAGGGTGGTTTAGTGGTCTAGGTGTCTGTTACTTATTTGAATGTTTATGTGTGTTTTATGTGTGTTTGTTGGTCAACAATTCAGCATGATAGGAGTACTGGAATTGACTTTGAAATGGAATAACTGTGCATGTTGAGAGAATTTGAGTAGTAAATAGGATTGCTTGATATCCCCTTGAGAATTTGAGATGATTGACCCCTGAAATCAGTTGCACTTGAATGAACTTGAGATAAATAAGATGAGTTTGAACAAAGCCTAGCAGATAGTAAGGATTGAGCCTAAAGTAGAGCACTCTCTACATCCAACTTGATTTTGAGAGTTGTGGCAGCTAGGTTAATGCATGATGAGGTGATAAAAGGCAAATTAGGACTAACCCCACATCGTATATATAGCCATCCTTTATATCCCTTAGTGAACCCCTTTGAGCCTAACTTTTTCTTTGCTTTAACCCCTTAAATAAAAAAATAAAAGATTGTATAGTCCGAGCCTTGTTGATATCCTTTTCTTGACCCTATTGTGCATACTCTTGAAGGCTTACGTATTGAATTCATCCATGGTGTAATATTGCATATAAGGCATTCCACAAGTAGGGGTATGGATCTGAATTGTTGTTCTGTAATTATGTTGTGTTTTCCTGGGATTAATTGTGAAAACAGTGCTGCTGAAAAAAAAAATGAAAAAAAAATATAAAAAAAAAAAAAAAGAGAAAGAGAAAAACAGAGCACTCAGATGTGATATGGGAATTGCCTAGTTGAGATGGATGGTAAATATGTGATGGAGTATGCATAAGATGTTATGAATGAACTTAGAGCCCGTAGGATCTTACCATGTTCATACACCCTTAACCCCATTACAACCTAAATAAAAGTCCTTTTTGATCTTCATGTTTTGATTGATGCTGCCACGGTATATATTGAGTGAAATAACCCTTACTTTTGAGTGGATTGAGTGACAACCGTGAGGAAGTTCATCTTGTCTATTTTGATCGGGTTGAAAACAAGTTTGACTGATGTAGGGGGGATTGATTTGATAGTTTAAAGGGGGATGATACCAATTCTGTTTATGAAAGGAGACTTGATATCATGCATAGTGAACTTTGTTGATGAGCCAATGAAAGGAAATTTGAAGTGCTGAATATTTGACCAAGGTTTTGTATATAATCTTTTCTCTTTTCTGTTTTCTGTTTTCTGTTTTTTTTTGTTTTCTGTTTTTTCTGTTTTAAAGTATGTTTCGGTTTGCTTTTAGAGTGTATTAGGAGATTGGGAATTGTGACTGAACAACATGCTTTATTAACATACTTGAGGACAAGTATGACTCAAGTGTGAGGATTTGATAGGATAATTATATGTTGTTCTTTCATTGGGGAATTTAATTAAAGTGTTGATGTTTGAAGTGTATAATGGAGGTTTTATGGCCAAATTATGCAGTTAACATGGAGAAGAAACAGAGGACGGAAGAAGCATAATTTAGCATCAAGATTGAAGTGCAAAGGTGCAAGATTGAAGAGAAGAAGTTAGCAAGCAAAATGGAAGCAAGAAGTTGGGCTAAATTCATATGCTTAAGCCCACTAGTTAGTTTGTAATAAATACTCTTCCTAGTCCAAGATGGATTAGTAAGATATTTTGGTTGGTAGATTTTATATTATTTTACTCATTTTGAGCTCTATATAAATACCAAGAGCCAAAGTGATGAAGAAAACTTTTTGGGGGACAACTTGTGGAGATATTTTCGGATGCTTCTTCTTCTTCTTGGGAAGCTTGGCCGAGAGAAGGGTTTAAGTAGGTTTGATTTGTTTCTTGTCTTTTCTTCTTTGTAAATTCCTTTACTTCTCTTAGTTAATGAAATCATTTCTTTATCTTGTTTTCTTTGTTCATAATATGAGTAGCTAAATTTCTTAGTTGGCTTGGATTGATTCAAGGTTGATTCATAAAGTTGTGAGGATTGATATGCTTAAAAGTGTTCTTGCAAGTTCTTGGTTGATTATTGTATAAACTTAGGCTTTGTGGGTTGAGTTTGATCACCTCAATTCATGCTAAGCTAGAGCTAATTAAAGTAGCACTTTCTTGTAAAAAACAGATAACTGATACAGACTGTAATAGCAGGAAAATAATCAACCGGGTAGGTAGCTGTCTTTAGCAAATACTTGGATGTCTACCTAAATTAGGTCCTCTTTGTATTAATTTAACAATCTAGTAAGTTTAGCAAATACTTGCTTGCTAGTGGGTAATAAGAGAGGATTTTAGGAGTTCAGCAAATACTTGCTCTTATATAACTAATTGATTTGCGGGGATAACTAATTTGTAGCCGAGGATCAACTGAAGAATCAACGAGTTAATCTAAGCCAACTTCCTTCCTCTTATTCTAGATTCCTTCCACTTTAATTTAGTGCTTTCAGTGTTTATGAGTTATTGTGTGCCTATGTCTTTGTGTTTTTAGTTTTTTTTTTTAGTAGTTTTTAGTTAAACAAATCTCAAGTTTAGGCGTGGTTGCTAAACCGATTAACTCTTTAGGTCAATCAATAGAATCAAATTGTTCCCTGTGGATCGACCCTGCTTACCCTGTACTAGTTTCATTATTATTGGAGTATTGCAGGTTTTATTTGTGTGAGGTAAACGACGCTCACCACATATTTAGGCATAACGTAACGTGCACTATTTAAACCAACTCACATGAACCCCAACTCGGTACCTTTGGTTCCAACATTCACTCAACTTCAAATAATAACCGACATATTTTTGTGAATTTTTTGTGGGGTTTATTTTTAAATATCATCTTAACGTATTCATGAGATTTAGTGGATTTACCTTAGTTGTGCTAGCTCGAGTGGATTTACTTCATGACATATACATACACACACATATAAGTGTGTGTTGTGTCTGTTTGTGTCCGTGCGCACGTGCATGTGTGTCCTCGGTGTTTTAAACAAATGAGTTCACTATAAAAGGAAATAAAAAACATAAATAGAAAGCTTACATGATTTTTTTAAATTTAGATGAATTAACTACATGGCTCGATAATTTCATAAACTTAGGACCCGAATTAGGTTCCGAATTTGGAACTCCCTCCCAAGTCACGCCTTTCATTTTAAAGGTGATTTTAAATCGATTAAAGGTGGTTCTATTGTAGAACCGCCTATAATGGGCTACCTTTTTTGGCTCACTATATTAAACCATTAACTTAGGGTTTTCACACTTAGTTATTTTTCTTTCTCTCCTCTTTCAAACACGTGAGCCTTTGAAGTTCTTTTCTCTAGTAGCGGAAAAACACCCAAGTTAAGTTCCTTTCTCAGCGGCAGCACCACCAATTGATTTCCTTCTTCACTTTCCCTAATTTTCTCCAGTGGTGCCCCTCTTCTCCAACGATTCCCAGCAACGCCCACTTCTCCACCGATCCCCGGTGGTGCCACCCCTCGCCTCCTACGCCGATCAATCTTCTTTCTCTGGCCGCTCGCAGCAACATCTCAACTACTCCACTTGCACGTCAAAGCTCTTTTCGCTGCATCGTAGTGCCCCCGTTGTGTTCTTGTCAGAGATCGAACCCTCACTGTATGTTGTTGTTTTGTTGTTGCTCTACCCTCTAGATCAAGCTTTGTTTCAAGGATGTCGAAAACCTCAAGTTCCCGGCAGTTTTTTTTATAGAACTCACATTAAAGCCTTTTTTTATAGAACCTAATTAAAGGAAATTGTTGATAGGTTTTTCTCCACTACTGCACTACAAGAAACAACACTTTTTACATCGGTTTTGCAAGGGTTTTTACCTCGATTTTTACCTCGTATATGTTGCAATATTGCTAGCCATTATTCCAAAAAAAATTATAAACTATCGAAAAAAGAATGGACGTAGATTCTACTTTCGGTAGTTCACATCCAACATGACTTTTTCGGCCAGATCTACAGCTCACAGGCCAGCCAATATGGAAGAACAAAAGCCCTAAACAAACTACAATCACTCAGCATTCATTTAATTAAATTTAAATCAACAAATTACAAATCTAATACATTGATATATAAAGAGAAATAGGGAGATGATTTTAGAAAATTAAACGAACACATTTCCATTACTATTAGGTCATAGCAGAGGCATCCAACTAATGACCAATGAAGCTGGCACCGGCAGAGAAGTGGTAGCTCAGGAACTGACGTGGTGGCGCGTGTTGCTCTGGGTGGCTGGGACTGAGTCAGTTGGCATCGAACGTCGACGGTGTCAAGCTGGCAGATGAGAGCAGCATAACAGCTGGTGGAGAGCAGTGGATATACAAAGGCAGAGGAGAGCGACAGAACAGCTGGCGGAGAGCGGTGGGTGGAGCAGGGGCTGAAGCGCATGGTGAAGCAGGAGGTGGAGCGCAGGGCGGAGGCAAGGCAGAGCGGAGCTCGCCTTAGAAAATTAATGTAACTCTCTGACAAATTAGTTGTAAGAATTCCCCAACGACGATCTCCCTCATCAAAAGTAAGGTACCGCTTACTGCTATCATAACGTTTCAACCAGTCCCAAGCAGATGGTTCGAGACTCTCCAACTCCTCCTTGTACTCCCTCCACCTACTTTCTTTTCTGGCACGACCAAGCTGCCAAACCAGAGTCTTTAGATGCGCATTTTTTAACTTCCCACACTTTGCACTAATGAAGTTGGACTGAAAATGCCTCAAGCAAAATTGGTGGTATCCTGCTGGCTTTATCATGACGATCTGATGTAATACAGATTGTCCTAGTATCACCACCTACCACATGAAGTCACAGTTTGAGCATGAACCAGTTTCAGCTCTCATTAGTCTCAGCATCAACTATTGCATAAGCAATTGGCAGTATGTAATCATTTGTGTCATGGGTCACATCAACTAGCATTGTGGCCTTGTATGCGCCTCTCAAATGAGTCCATCCACACTAATCACCGGCCTGCAGTGGCGAAAAGCTTTGATGACCTAACCAAAATGCCCAGAACACAAACTTAAATTTCCTACACCAATGATCGTGTATTCTATCAGGTACGTCTTCCCAATCAACAACAGTGCTCGGATTGGCCCTGATTAGCTCATCCATAAATGTTAGCAAGATTTCAAAGGATTCCTCCCAAGTTCCGAATACCAAATCAATAGCCTTCTGGCGAGCATACCATGTCTTCTTATAGGAAAGGGTCACATTTAACTCCTTTTTCATATGCGCTTGGACATCCTTCACTATGTAGGAAGGGTTCGCATCAATCTGATGGCAAATGGAATGAGCGATCATCAACGATGTTAGGTTAGTATTACCATTGGATTGACTAGCACCAATACAACTATGACTACTTGCTCATTTAGTGATCTCCCACATCCTATAGGCAGCCTTCTTGTTGGCTCTAACAATCCAATGATAATTGCCACTTCCTTCAACAACGTCCTTACATTTCGCATACCATGTACGTGATCTTCTTTCCACGACCCGGTGTTCCCTGTTCATCATCGAACTCCACCTCGAAATAGCTTCTACCAGTTCTGGCTTACTCCGGAATCGCATACCTAAGTCAACTTCACCGGTCACTTGAACATAACTAGGGATTCTTTCGCCACAATTAGTTGGGTCATACCCATCCTGATCAGGTCCCCCCATAATCCCTAAAGTAGGCCTCCGAATAACATCCCTCTTTCTCCACTTTAGGGGTGTATATGGTAGAAGCAGATATCCACCGTGCTGGATTGGGGCAACAATGGGCATCAGCTTCACACTTTATGGGACATCCAAGACCCGAGACACTCTCGGCTGCACTAGGAATTTCAAACTACTTGTTCTTGGACTAGTGTACTTTCTCCAACATTCCGGTAACTAAACTTGCTCAAGACCCGAGACTCACAACACTCGGCTGCTCTATGGAATGGAAATGAAGATGGCCCCGTTTGTTAGGGGTAGAAGCGGTTCCCTTGTTTATGGGTAGTGAGTTTGTTCTCATCCCATTAAACTAGTAATTCCTAGCCTGTTCTCATTTTAGGTTGCGGTTGTTCGGTTCGGTCCCTTTAACGTTGGGACTTGTTTTGTTTCCCTATGCTAGACTTATTCAAAAAATGGGGGGGAGGGATCCTCTTAGGGTTTCACCACCCCCCTCCACACCCATTGTACCCCGGATTCTGCCCCCTAGGTTCATCACATAGCCTAGGGTTGGATTGGTTTTGTATTTGGTAGGGCTCTTTTAGGGCTCTACCGTGGGTTCCACTGTTTATACTATTTACCTATTTACCGACTAAAGTAGGCCTCCGTATTAGGATTCACCATAAGATGAAACGTCGTGGTTACATTGTTCGCGTACACCACTTGTTCATCATCGTCCCCTGGATTCGAATCAGTTGATAAGGATCGAACATCTTCACTTTCTTCTTCAAGTTCTCTTTCCTCACCTTCATCATCGCTACAAACATGTTCACCATGACCAACAACATGCTCTCCAATTTCACCTACATAATCATCATGGAAGACATTCGGCTCTTCATGATGCACACCAGATATACTAGCACTTATGGATAACTGAGTGCAATCGACGTGAACATACGCACTAGGTTGACTCGACTCACCAATGGTAGAAGGTTCTCCAAAACCTTGGCAAGGTACAGGGGGTGGGAAGGTTGGCAAAGCTGTATAGTTCTGAGCATTTCTCAACAACGACATGAATGTGCCTGAACTAACATCACCCTAACGGTCAATGGTGTTTGGCATCTTCTCCGTATTAATGTACAGATCAACTGAGGACTAGGACATTCGATCAACAATGTTGAAGAAGGTCGCGGTAGACTCGTCATCTTCCACATTATAACATCGATAGTATATAGATGAATCAATCAACTCAGGACAACGATAATAGATTTTCAACAGAAACCCCTCACTTGCAATGCTAAGCCTTCTGAAAATTAATTCAACTAACTCAAGGTGGCTTAACCTCCGTTCGAGAGTCACGTTTTTGTCAGGTATGGGAGGATCATAATACACACCCACATTCAAATCAAACTTAATCTGACCCCCCCCCCTTTGTATAGGTACACCATCAAAAACATCGTAGAACTACATTATACAAATATAGAATATATTATTCCATATTAAAAAAGACGGTATTATTCAGCAATATTTATTCAACTCCTCAAACCCTAAACACACTGTTCAATTGTCATCGGACAACCAAATCATACGCTATTATCGATTATCTTACTAATTGACATACAACATTACAACATTGGTAATGTCTCTTCACAATATAAAATTTGAACTCCATTACACCACACAAATTAAATCATTACTACAACTTCAATAAAAAAATTAGTGAACAAATCACACATAATCAATTCACACATAATCACGCATCCTCACTCAACACATTCATATAATCAAATCAAACATAATCATTCAAACCACACATAATCATTCTACACATTCATATTATCAAGATTTTTTCAAGTATCTCACAAATTACACTATTACTACAAGTTCAATAAAAATATATTAGTGAACAAATCACACGTAATCAAACCACACATAATCATTCAACACATTCATATAATCATGAATTTTTCAGGTACCTATCGGAGACTCAAAAATTCCGGTGGTGCGTGAGTTCCATGCGTGAACCTACTGGCGGCGCGTGCTTTGTTCCACCGGGTGCACGACAATCAGCAATGACCGGCCGGAAGCTTAAACTAAAAATCAAGCAACAATTTACTACCAAACACAACGCTGGCGAACAAATCTGACAAAATGGAAAAGAAAATACGAGCTAAAGCTTAGGGAGGAACGAACCCGACGATGAAAATGGCGAAAGACAAAAGCGTGATCCCAGCGAGGTAGGCAGCGATGGCCTGAGCACAGGTGGGAGGGAGGATTCCGGCGGCGGAGAAAACAATGAGAGTGTGCGTCTTTCTCCTTTTCCGGCGAACGTTCTGGGTTTAAAGCATGAATCAGGGCGAGGACGCATTTGCTCATATAAACTGAATTTTAAAAAATACCAAATTCAGAGGATGCATTTGCTAAATGCATCCTCGTCTTTTCTACCTGAAAAAATGGAAATTCATGAGGACGCATTTAGCAAATGCATCCTCATTTTTTCATGTAATAAAAAAAATAAAAATTACAGAGATCGCATTTAGTAAATGCGTTCTCCACCCTTTCATCCATTGACATCTATTGTAGCCACAATATAAGAATTTTCTCTGGATTAACCCAATTTCCAAAGTCAAATAGCTTAACATTTTACTCATGGAACTCAACTCCATCTGTTGTAACCCAGTTTGATACTAAAATTCATCTCTTTTATAATCTTTTCACGATAATTATGATTCTAATTAACTAATTAACATCAAATCTACACGATATTCGACTCAAAACTCTCAACACAATCAACAATAACCAATCTAAAAGGGAGGAAAATGAACCTTGTGCATCAAACTTTGGATTGATGAACAGCCGCTAGCTTGTGTTTATAATTTGCCCATCATATTTGAAATTGTAGAAGAAGTTGATGAAAAAATAAGGTTAAATGGGATCGATAAAATAAGTCTAGAAACTTACGCCATAGAGCATAAGAAGAGGAAGGAAAAACAGAATAAGAAGAAATAAGGGGAAGGTTGAAAGAAATATGCATAGGAACAAAAGAAGGAAAAGGGTGAAGGGGGAGAAGCTGTACAAATATAAAGGAATGTGGTTTTTTTCTGTTTTGTGTATTATTTTGAAGGTGGTTTAACTGCCGTCTAAATACTTGGAGCACCATAAAAATTTTGTTCATGAATTATGAACCACCTTAGTTTGATGTTCAAGATTTGGAACCCCTTCAGAATCTCTTTAAAAGTAATTCAAGTATGAACTGCCTTAAATTGGTTGCTTTAGAGGAGGTTCATAATTGAAATGGATTAAATTGATGTTCCACTGCTTCACTTATTGCGCGATTTCATAATGTTCACCAAGGATCCGAAGTTGAAGCAAGGTTGATGTTGAATCTAAGGGATAGAAGGATGGATAGATCCATTTGGCAACTAATCCTCTTAATAATACAGTTAGTAGCATCTAATTGTGCATGAGTCCGTCTTCTGTGAGACTGTCTCACGGCGAGACTAGGGACTATAAGCAAAATAAGATAAGGGCAAACTGAATTCGGGAGCAGAATATAGAATACTGTGGACTCGGGTTTATAAACGTAAAGCGCCAAAAACATGAGGGACTAAATTGCAAATAAACAAAAAAATCACAGGGTGGGCTCATCACCTTCTTCACGCGTCTGTTCTGCCTTCTTCACGCGTCTGCTCCGCCATCGCCGCCGTGTCTGCTCCGCCATCTCCACTGCTTCTGCTCTCACATCCGCCTTCCTCCGCTCCCTCATTTCACCGGCGGCAAACCCTAACCCCAAAATTTGATGTACGCTCCGCTCCCGGAATCCCCGTCGGCGACGTGAATACATCTTCAGTTCGTCGCAATTTCTTATTCCGATGAGATTTGTCTTCGATTTCTAGATATTTGGTATGGTTTAAAACGTCGATTTCCAATTCGTCGGATTGTGTTTGAAAGTGTGTATTTCACCATATTTGGTGGTCTATCATAGATGAATAAATAGAGTATATGGAGCTAAGTACATTGAACATAGACTGTTCTATATATGTACGGTATCAATCCTAATTAAACCAAATCAATCAGGATAGTCTATCATTTATTCTATCACCCCCCCCTCAAGCGAAGAGTAGGATTACAGGATACGCAAAGCTTGGAACGAAACAAATCAAAAAGATTACGTGACAGACCCTTAGTAAAAATATTAGCAACCTGCAGAGAGGATGGAACATGACTAACACGAAGTCTACCAGAGGCAACAAGCTCACGAACGAAGTGGCAGTCGATGTCTATGTGCTTGGCCCGTTTATGTGCAACCGGATTTTGAGCAAGAAAAATGGCACTGCTATTATCGCAAAGTAGGAGACGCAACGACGAAAGGGAAATCCGAAGCTCCTTAAGCAGATTACATACCCAGGCAAGTTCAGAAGCAGTGTTCTCCATAGCGCGATACTCGGACTCACAACAAGATCGAGACACAGTCTGTTGCTTTTTAGCACTCCAAGAGACAAGATTGCCCCCAAGAAATATGGCATAGCCATAAGTGGAATGCCGAGTCTCGACACAACGAGCCCAGTCAGCATCGGAGTAGCCCAGAAGGGAAAGACCACTATGGGATGGTTGAAAAGACAGACTATGATGAAGTGTGTCACGGACATACCGAAGGATGCGAGTGACAGCCTAGTAGTGAGCCTATCGAGGTGACTGGAGAAACTGGCTAACAGAGTTGACTGCATAGGAGAGATCAGGGCGAGTGATGGTCAAGTACTGCAAGGCACCGACTAGTGAGCGATAAAGCATGGGGTTCGAGAACTCAGACCCCGAGGTGCTGTGAAGCTGAGAGCCAGGAACAAAAGGTGTGGAAACAGGAACAGGATATGTCATACCCGCACGCTGAAGTATCTCCATCGCATACTTAGCCTGCCCCACAAAAAGTCCAGATGAGGATCGAGAGACCTCCAAGCCCAAAAAGTAGTGAAGAGCACCAAGATCCTTAATGGCGAACTCACGATCAGTGCGGGTGATGAACCAACAAATGAGAATAGGATCATTGCCGATAAGAATGATGTCGTCCACATATACTAGTAAGTATAAAATCTTTGATCCCTAGGAGAACACAAAAAGGGAAGTGTTGGCAGAACTGCATCAGAATCCCAGATGAAATAAGTAGGAGCTAAATCACTGAAACCAATCCCGAGGAGCTTGTTTGAGACCATAGATAGCCTTACGAAGACAACATACATAATCAGGATGAACAGGATCAGTGTAGTCGGCCAGTTGCTCCATGTAAACTAGTGCATCAAGAAGGCCGTTGAGAAATGCATTCTTGACGTCTAACTGATGAAGGGGCCAAGAGAAAGTAGTGGCCAAGGATAAGATAATTCTGAATGTGGAGGCCTTGACAACCGGACTAAAAGTGTGAGTGAAGTCGAAGCCTGGCAACTGAGAATATCCCTGCACAACAAGATGAGCTTTGTACCGATCAATGGTACCATCCCGACGATGCTTGGGACAATAAACCCATTTGGAGCCAACGATGTTGACACCAGTAGGGCGTGGAACAAGATCCCAAGTGTGTTGCTGATGAAGAGCACCCATTTCTTCATCCATAGCGGCCACCCAGTGGGGATCCTTAAGAGCAGATCGATACCCTCGAGGTTCAGTCTGTGTAAGTAATGCTGCAAGAAACCCTGTCATCACATAGTCTGGGTACTACTTTGTTGTGCGACTACCTGTCTGAGAGTGAGTGGACATACTATGACTCACAATCGATGGAGAAGGCAGTGGAGCATCAGCAGGGGAGGACTGCAATGGAGACATGGGTGTCAGAGAACTAGCAGGGCCGTCGATCCAGAAGAATTTTGAGTATGTGATAGAGGGGTAGCAGGGGATACAGACAACTCATCCAAGTCAAAATCAATAAAAATCGAGACATCCAGAGATTCTGGGGCAGTGTGAGCAGTATCATTCGCGAATGGCAAAGAAGACTCATCGAAACGGGCATGCCGAGTGAGATAGACCTTCTTAGAAACAGGATCCAGACAACGAAAACCCTTATGGCGAGCACTATAGCCTACGAATATGCATGGAGTGCTGCGAGGGGACAGTTTGTGAGGAGCAAATGGCCAAATGAAGGGATACACCTGACATCCAAATGGGTGAAAGTTGGAGTAGTCTGGATGGCGACCATATAGTAGAGAATATGGTGAGGCATTACGAAGAACAGAGGTGGGAAGCCTGTTAATAGTGTAGGTAGCCGTGGCAAAAGCAACATCCCAGTACGAGATCGGCAAGCCGGAGGAGAAAAGCATCGATAATCCCTTCTCTGCAACATGGCAATGTTAACGTTCCGCTCTACCATTCTGCTCCGGTGTGGATGGACAAGAAATCTGATGAAGGATCCCTTTATTTGAAAAATGGGATCGTAGGTGTGCATTTGTGAATTTTGTACCACCGTCACTCTGAAACACCTTGATGGAACATGAAAATTGGTTTTCAACCAAGTTCTGAAACTGCAAGAATGTCTCAAAGAAATCCAATTTTCGTGCCAATGGATAATACCAGGTAAATCGCGAGAAATCATCAACAAAAACGACATAATAAGAGAATCCACTATCATATAACATTGGAGCAGGGCCCCACAAGTCACAGTGCACTAAATTGAGGACAGCTTATGCCCGTCTAGGATTGTCCACAAAAGAAAGTCTTTTTCCTTTCGCCATTTCACAAGGCGAACAAAATACGGGTTTAGGCGGTAAAGAAACCACATCAACAAGGTTCAGTTTATTTAACAAGGAAATAACTGAAATGGAAGTATGCCCTAGTCTAGCATGCCAGACATCAAAATAAGCTCTATGTTTATTAGATTTAACATGAGCAACAAAAGTAGCACCACTCTCCTCAAGCACATAAAGGCCACGATCACATTGACCTTGGCCCACGACCTCCTTTGTGGTACCAATTCTGAATCACAAACGAATCCTCATTAAAAGAAATCACAACATTTATATCCTTTATCAATTTACTAATGGAAAGCAGATTTTTCGTAATATCAGGGACCACCAACACATCAGATAAAGACAAATCACGAGAAAACCGACGATGTCCAATATGAGAAATAGGAATAGAATGGCCATTAGCAACAATGACAGAACAGTTACCAGAATAGGGGACAACAATGTTCATGCCAGAGGAAGTGGAAACCATGTGATTTGTTGCTCCAGAATCCAAATACCAGTCAAAGGCTGAATCGTCAAGGGAGACGGGGGACTGGAAAGCCTCAGCAAGATGAGCCGACTCAGAGTATCGAGCTACCAATGAGAGTCTAGAGCACTGCGGAGCTGCGTGACCAAAATTGTGGCAGATTTGGCACTTCGGATTCCAGCGTTTCCTGCGAACAGAACCAGCAGCACATGAGGAACGAACTGACCGGCCAGAAGTGGCGCCACGGCCGCGGGTGGTGGTCGACGCGCCCGAGAGCAGCATGTAGGCGCCGGTGAGTAGAAGTCCTGGTTGCCGGAAGAAGCTGCGGAGGAGACGGCAAAGGCTATTGGAACCGAGTATGAACCTGAATTTGCGCCGAGGGAGTTCTAGTTGAAAATCTCATGGTTGCGGGCTCGTGCGACCACGTCGGAGTATATCGGCAGAGGCGATTCAGCCAACTGAACGCTGGTGAATTCAGCGAACCTGGTGCCGAGACCTCGCAGAACAGCATAACTCGATCTCTGGGCAAGACCAGAGCGTCCATGGCGGCGAGTCCATCGAATATGGCCTTGAAGCGGCGGTGGAAATCCATGAGTTGTAACTCTCAAGAAGCAGAGACATTTTCAAAAGCTGCTACTAAGGATCCCACATCTCCTTCACTGAGCAGCAACCGATCGTCTCCAACATAGCCTCCTCGGTGAGCGACGAACGAAGCAGGGCCTGTAACCTTTTATCTTGCGCCACCCAGGAATTGAACACGGCCTGGGATTTTGCGATGTCATCGTCGGTGGTCGGAGAAGAGGAACCAGCTGAGGATACACCTCTGACTAAGACAACGGGCTTTGGATTGGAGCCATCCAGAAAGCCAAAGAAACCCTCTGATTCGAGGAGCACTTGAACTTGCGACTTCCAAATCATGTAGTTTCCGGAATTTAGTTTAATTGGAAACATATGAATGAGGGTATAGTATCTTAATGGTTGTTCGGCCATTGAAGATTCGGAAGGTTCAAGATTTTTTGAAATGGCGGAAGAACAGGACGAAGCAAAAAATCGTTACCTGTCTGATACCATGAAAGTGTGTAATTCACCATATTTGGTGTGTCTATCATAGATGAATAAATAGAGTATATGGAGCTAAGTACATGGAACCTAAACTGGTCTATATATATACAGTATTAATCCTAATTAAACCAAATCAATCAGGATATTCTATCATTTATTCTATCAGGATTGTGTTGCCGGATTCTATTTCCAGATTCTTGCGTTGCCGGATTGCATTGCCAGATTTTTGTTGCACAAGCGGAAGTAGAGACAATGCTGCAGACGGTGGCGGCAGCAACGGCGGTTTCAGGAGGTTTCCGTTGGCGGCGCAACCAAAGATTATGAGTGCTGCTGAGAAGGGTGATCAGTACGCTTCCTTCGTGTACGAAGCATGTCGCGATGCTTTCTGGCAGCTCTTTGGTAATGATGATTTTCAGTTGCTCTTTTCACATTTTGCTTGTAGTTTTTTATTGGATTATTTGTTGATGTGTATATCTATGTGTTTTTTGTTTTCAGGTACTAGAAATGGTATGGCTTTTCAGAATGAGGTTTTTTATGCTTCTCTTAGCTCTCTATTTTGATATTGTTGTTGTTGCTAGTTACTTCATTATCTGGTGTGAAATAATTTTGAATTCGCTTGTTTTCGCAGCTCAATTGGCTGCTTTTTATGTCTGTTTTATGCATATGATGTTTATAGCGTGTGGAGACACTGGAATAGATTAGATACTTGTGAGGAAAATATTGGAAACAAAGCAGAAGGGAAGGAAGCAGACGGGTGAAAGATAGAGAACCACCAGATAAGTTTAATGTGTTTAATTTTTTCTTTTGTGATGTTACACTGTAATGTTGTGATGGTTCAATTTTTTTTGTATGATGTTACACTGTGGTGCTGCGATGATTCAATTTTTTGTGTGTGATGTTTTACAAAAGTATCGATGAAGATGTTGATTTAAACAAGATAATCATATGTTTACTGCACTTATACATTCCACTGTTATTGTATTTCAAATAACTTGTCAAACATTATTCATTACAAAAGAATTCAAATGCATTAAAACATCACTAACATAAAAACTAAAAAATTCAAATAAACCTAAAGCATCAAACAATCCAGTGTCTCATCTCTAACAAATAAATCATTACTTTTAAAACATCATTCAAACAATACATCTCAAGCAATCAAACTCTATTCCCCCTCCCACCCACCAACTTATTTCCCTTCGTTGCACGCTTGTTCACGAACTTGCCTTCTCTCTTGCTGGTTTTGAAGAGGATGGCTCTTCTACTCCACCAACACCAAGATCAAAAGCTGGCTCCAGTCCTCCGTTCAAGGGAACATCTTCAGAAGAATGATTCCTCGTACTATGGTTTTATTATCTCATCAATGACATCGCAAAGCTCTACCTTGGAAGTGTTCATGTGAAAAAACATAAAACATCACATACAGTAATAAAAAATTCAATGTCTGAAATTAAAACATCACAATAGCACACATAACATGACTGGCAATTACATTGTGAAACATTAAATACAGTATTTAAAACATCAATATTAAAATTATAAAACACCAATCAATACACAGTAAAATATCAAAAGAACGAATCTGAATATCAGTTGCATACTTAAATGTGAAAAAACACCAAGAGGATCAAATACTGAAATTAAAACATCACACCAACACAAATAAAAGTACTTAAAACCTAAAGCATGAAACCTCACACAGAAAACCAGAAACATCAACAACAGAACTTAAAACATCACATCTAAAAAATAAAAAACATTACAGATCCTACTTCTATCTCGATTGCAACAATAGTGGACACGCGTTCTTAGACATCTAAGAAATAGCAACAACAACACAAAAATTTGTACAAATCATAACAAAACCTTAAGATATCACACACAATCAAAACTAAACATCAATTACACACTTAAGCATGAAAGCACCACAAGCATCAAGCGTTGGAATTGAAACATCACACCAACACTGATAACAATATTTAAAGCCTAAAACCTGAAACATCACACTAAAAACGAGAAACATCATTACCTGTACCTGAAACATCACTGCTAAAAATTAAGACAAATCCTTCTTCCTTCTCGATTGCAACAATAGTGATGCAAATCTTCTTAGACATCTAACAAACGGCAGCAACAACACAAATATTAGCACAAAGCGAAACAAAACCCCAAAGATGTCACACATACAATCAAAACAACAAAACTGAACATCAATTGCACACTTAAAACACTACAAGCATCAAATACTGAAATTAAATCATCCCACCAGCACAAATAATAGTACTTGAGCCCTAAACATGAAACATCACACAGAAAATCTAAAACATCAACAACAGTATTTAAAACATCACATCTACAAAATAACAAAATTTACAGATCTTTTTCCTTCTCGATTGCAGCAACAGTGGCAAAAGCATTCTTAGAAATCTAAGGAACAACAACAACAAAAATTAGCACAAATCATAACAGAACCCTAAGATATTACACACAATCAAAACTGAACATCAATTGCACACTTAAGAATTAAAACACCATAAGTATTAAGCGCTGAAATTAAAATATCACAACAACACAGACTACAGTACTTAAAGCCTAAAACCTGAAACATCCCACTGAAAATGAGAAACATCATTAACCGTACTTGAAACATTACAGCCAAAAATTCTAGAAAACTTACAAATCATTCTTCCTTCTCGATTGCATTAGCAGTGATGCAAATCTCCTTAGAAATATAACAAATAGCAGCAGCAACACAAATATTAGCACAAATCCATAAGAACAACTCACGAAACACAAAAAAAATAGAGAAATTTCCAAATATTAATGCATTTAACAACATAAACCCTAGAAAATCACATGGACAAAAAAAAGCAAAAACAAATCCATAAAAACTCAAAGCAAAAACATTACCTTCGAAGATAAACGCAAAACGAAGCTCGTTTGTGTTCGGCCGCAGGAAAAATCATCGAAAAACTCCAAAAATTCCGATGAATCACTCTGCACAAGAAAGAGGAAGAAAAACGGAGATGATGAGCGATTGAATGGAAGAAAATGGGCTCGAATTGAAGAAGGTGGAAGAGAAATGGTGAGGAGAGAGAAGAAGAAGATTTGAATTGGAGAGAGAATAAGGAGGAACGAAGGAGGTCGGTTGAATATGAAAAAATAATGAAGAAATGTTGATATTTATACATGGATTTAAATGTAAAATAGTGAAATCTTACATCCATCCTCTAAACTTTTAAAGCTTAAATTAGAAATCTCATTTACAAATAAATATCTGGTCTCACTATGAGACGATGTCCTACCAAACTTTGTTATTGTGCATATGTCATAAGAGGTGCGGATTGATAAATAGGAGATGTTATACTAGTTTCTTTCGAACCTCTTTCACAACTCCTTTTAAAGACGGATTTTCAGTTTTTATGCGTACATGCCTTCTAATAATGCCTTCTAATAGCGCCTTCGCAACCTAGTTCTAAACTAGGGACATGACACCTAAAATCAATAGAAAATAATGTTTTCTCCATGAAGCCGCTCAAATCTAGAAACATTTAATGTCTCACTTGTTTAAGTAGTCGAATTTGAATTTGGGACAAAAATTTTAATGTGTAGTATATAGCAAAACGGCACATGTTCAATGAAAATATGGATCTGATGGATGTTAAACTTTTCCTTCCGGCTGCTCTACAACCATATTTTTTTGCTCGAATACTGCGCGTAATTACACATTCACTTCTGTAATGAGTTTCAAGGGATTTATATTTCACTAACAAAAAAATATCAAGTTATATTTAGAGCGACTTCACAAATATAATTTTTTAAAATTTATTTTATAAAATTAAAAATTCATTCAAAAATTTCACAATACTACATATCCGTGTTTTCTCATAATTATCGTAATAATTTATTATTATTATTTGGAAGTTCAACCATGATTTTACTTTTTAAAATTGGTCTTGCAAAAGAAAATTGCAGTTCACGTGCAAAATGGATAAGCATATTTCACGTGCAATATTCGGGAAAAAAATAGGTAGTTAGAATATAAATTAGCTTGTGCACTAATTGAACAAGCTATCCTTGACACAACTATGGAAATTTTTATTGAGAAATAGCCCATCAGTTTGCAATTTTATTGTAGCTTGTAGGTTGTAGCCGTAGAAAATAAGGGTAATGATGTGTGTCTTTATTCATGAACTCATGATACATTATATAGAGGTACAGGATACATTATATAGAGGTACAGGATACCTATACGAGATAGGAAAATGTAATAGAATATAATTACAATTACAAATAATATTCTAATTCCTTTAATATTCCTCCTCAAGTTGGAGCATGGGGATCAGAAATGCCCAACTTATCAAACAAGGAATAAAACTGGTTACGTCTGAGAGCCTTAGTGAACAAGTCCGCAGGTTGGTCTGACGTGTAGATATGATGAGTAACAATAGTGTCAGATTGAACGAGATCCCGGACAAAATGACAATCAACTTCAATGTGCTTTGTGCGTTCATGGAAAAATAGATTTTCTGCAGTATGAAGAGCAAATTGACTGTCACAAAACAGTCGCGTAGGAGAAAAGTGCATAACTCCTAATTCTTTCAGTAAAGACTTAAACCATAACAACTCACAACATGTAACAGCCATAGCACGATACTCTACTTCAGCAGAAGACCGAGAAACTGTAGGTTGCTTCTTAGTCTTCTATGAAATCGGAGAATCACCAATCATCACAAAATATCCGGAAAGAGAACGTCGAGTAATCGGGCATGCGGCCCAATCCAAATCACAGTAAGTAGTAAACTGTAACGTACTACGAGAAAAGAGAAATAAACCTTGACCATGATAGCTCTTCAGGTAGTGAAACACACGAACAACAGCTTGCCAATGAGGAACACAATGAGATTTCATGAATTGCGCAAGGGTATGAACCGAATAACTAAGTTTAAGACGAGTAATAATCAGATATCAGGCGCCCAACCAGACGTCTATACTGCTCTGGGTCATGGTAGGCTGGACCTTCAACACGTGCCAAATCATGTTGTTGCTCCATCGGAAAGTCAGTCGGTTTAGATGCAGATAAACATGTATCTAATAAAATGTCCAAAGCATATTTCCTTTGCGAAAGAAACATCCCCTCCGGTCTTCTAGCAATCTCTATGCCCAAAAAAATACTTAAGCAGATCAAGGTCTTTCGTATGAAAACAAGAACTCAAGTATTTCTTGAACTCAGAGATGAGCGCAGAAGAACTGCCAGCAATGACCAAATCATCCACATAAACTAGAACATGCAAAGAAACTGATCCACGGGAAAAGACAAACAATGAGTAATCTGCCTTACTCTGAACAAAACCAAATGCTCGTAAAGCCTAAGCCAATTTGGCAAACCAATTTCTAGAAGCCTGGTGAAGACCGTAAAGACATTTGTGAAGGCGGCATACCTGACCAAGATGCACAACATAGCTTGGTGGGGGTCGCATAAAAACCTCTTCATTGCAAATCACCATATAGGAAGGCATTATGGACATCCATCTGATGCAGTTCACAACCACGAATGAGCGCAATAGATAAGAATAGGCGAACAGAACTTATCTTCGCAACCGGAGCAAATATCTCAGTATAATCAATTCCTTTAACCTAGCGATTCCCGAGAACCACTAGGCGCGCCTTGTGACGTTCAATAGTACCATCTAACTTAAACTTCGTCCGGTAGACCCATTTGCAACCAATAGCCCACTTATTCTGAGGCTTCACAGCATGCTCATTGGCGAGATGTCCAAGATACCTTGAAATTTAACATGGTATCAGAGCCCGGGTTGGGTTATTGGGCCAATGTGTGGATCCTCTTTAATTTGGCCCGATGTGGGTCGTGGAGTATTGATTTGCTAGAACTCAAGACCTCGGACTTCCATGACATAAGTGGATGCATTATTTTGCCATAATGCTCATTAAATACACATTATTACATATTTTAACTAATAAAATACAATATTTAATTTAAAAAATAGTTTTTAAGTTAAAAAAAGTAAAGTGGCATGTCCATAAGTTTATGAACATGCCACATTTCTCGCAAAAAGCACCGTTTGCTGGCTGACATCCTTGGTAATTCAAGGGTGAACCCAACAGAGAGAGTGTTGTGTGCATTGAATAAATCTACATGATTAGGAAAGACAGTCTCTGGTGGTCAACAGAGCCTTAGAAGAAAAAGACTGAAAAATCAACTAGGAGAGGTGGTGAATGGCAGAGCCTCCTTGAAAGATAAAGGGAAGGCAATAGCAACATAAGTTTAGGGTTTATGATAAAGTTATATCTAATGTGACTTTACAAATTTAGTTTAATAAATTTTATTTTGAAAAATAAAAGTTGCTCTAATATTGCACAATATTACATTTCATTCTCTCAGCATAGTTTTCTCATAATTACAGTAATATATTATGTAGTTTGATATTCAACCGTGATTTTCCCTTTTATCAATTAGTCTTGCAAAAGAAAATTGCAGTTTTTGTACAAATGGACGAACATATTACACGTGCGATATTTGGGCAAAAAAAAGGTAGTTATATCATACAAAATAGATTGTGATTATTGGATATCTTGACGTAGCTTGTCACTAATAGAACATGCTTCACAAATGTACGTTGTTGCTACGTTTTTCACTTAGATTTGTAGATCAAATCCACCAAGCTTTTTTGGGTAAAAAATTGCATCTTTTATTAGGGTTTCTGTGATCCACTGTCTAAAGCTATGTGTGATTATAACTATTTTCTGAAAATATCAAAGCTACCAAAGCTATGTATGTAGTGAGTCTAAAATTATTTGTTGTTGCTGACGGGAAATTTTCCTATATAGAGCTTTATTGGTTTAGAATTCAATTGATGTGCTGACTGATTGTCTTCTTCATTTAATTTCCTAAAGAAGTAGCAAACCATACATGAGCTATCAGGTAAAACTTGACGGGACCTCAACATTATATTCCACCACAAATTCACACAAAGGAGCATATAAAAAATAACTAACGATTTGACATAGTATCTTTTTTAGTTTAGTTTTTCTCTTGATTATATTAATAATTTATGTATATTCGTAAAAAAATGTAGATAGTTTAAAGATGATTAAAAACGTTGAAGATCATCCCCTAATTATAGTAGACAGGTTCGGTCATATGGAGACATGATTCGGTACATACTGACAGAAACTGGAATACTTATGACAGTTTTAAGAATTTAAAATCATATCAAACTAAATAACCTAAATCAAATCCTAGCCTGGCCAAACTCATCAAGATAAATGCTTGAATGAATATTTTCTTATCTAATCTAACCTTATTAAATCTAATCATAACTAGATAAGCTAGAATCGAATTTTACCTAATTTATTCTAACCTTATTTAGTCTAATAAGAATTTAATCTTTCTAAAATCAAATGAGGCCATGATTTCTTCTCCAATTGGCCCAACATGGCCAATATATTCATGGGCTAAAATGCATTAAAACCTGAAGTAAAAAAACTGTAAATTGTTGTTGAACAACCCCACTAAATGAAGGTCCAACTGATTCTTTTAAGACTCTTCAATTTTCTTCATCTTCATGAATTTAATCCTTGGAGACAAGAGTTATATTACTCCAACGTATTCCCTTTGTGATCTTCAAATCTTCAAATCTTCATCATGAATCTTCTTTATAAATGCATTCAATGCTACATCTCTAAGTTTCTTCCTTGACCTAGTCATAAGACTTGCCAAATCACTTAGAGGATGTCTAAAATAATCTTTGAATGTTGATTAAGCGTTGGTATTTCTTCATCCACAGAGTTAGCCTTGATATTCGCATCATTCCCTCTGTGGTCAAAATGTTTCGTCCTCGAAACTACATCGTCCTTAAAAGTAGGGCAAAATACTGATATGACCCTATGTTTTAGAGGTTTGTGCTAATATAACCCTATGAAGTTTAAAAGTGTTATTGTAGCCCTGTGTTTTGCATCAGAAGTGCCGATATAACCTTTGGCACTATTTCGGCCTTAACCAAAATTAAAAAGACTAAACTACCCCTAACATTCAAATTACAAAGAGATAGACTAAAATACCCTTGTGTTTTTCTTCCTCTTCACCACCACCGCCATCACCATTGGTACCGCCATCACCACCGAGTTGCCACCACCATGCCACCGCCGCTCCACCACCACCGCCGCCGCTCCACAACACTGCCACCATCACCACCACCGCTGCTAGAAACACAAAAAATCACAAATCATCGATCATCATCGATCATCATCGCCCACCGATCAACAGAGAATCACAAATCAAAACTCAAACATACACAGAAAATTGGACGAAAAAACACAAATTGAAAAAACCACCACCACCGCCGCCGCTCCACCATCGCCACCAATCGACGGAAACCCTAGCCCCACAGCTCTTCCCCAACGACCGATTAAAACCTAGCCCCATTGTAATGGCAAATGAGCCCATCCCGCCGCACAACACTCCTCCTCACAAGGCAACGAGCACCGACGGCTAGCCCAACCCAAGCCCCATCGCGAAAAGATCCGAGCTAGGCCCAAGCCCCGCTAAAGGAATCGAGGACGGAGAAGAAAAGAGAAGAAGAAAATGGAATCGGGGAAGGAGAACAAAATCGAGGAAGGAGAAGAAAATCGAGAGCATAATTGTCCTTTTACATTTTTTTATTTTGATTTTTTTAACGGAGGTATAATAGTCATTTCATGTACTTCCAGCCAAATTCACGCCTCCAGGGTTATTTTAGCACATTCTAACAAAACACAGGGTTACAATAGCACTTTTCAACTTCACATGGTCATATTAGCACAAACCATCAAAATATAGGGTTATATGAGCACTTAACTCTTAAAAGTATATGGAGACAAAACAAAAACATTGAATGTAGAACTAACACCAACAATTTTTTTTTGTAAGAAATGTTGTTGATTTGTCTCATGTTATATTGACTAACAGTCAGACCAATAATGAAAAAACCATTTCAATAACTTTGGAGTCAAATTATAATTATTTATTTATTGCAATACATTTTAATAGTTTTTCAAAGCTATCGGAACCTCATTGCAACAAACAAAAATAAAAATCAAATAACCTCATGTGTTACATCAATTATAAAATAACTCCATCTAACCCGTTAGTCGGTTGACTTTATGTATTATAGTTCATTTTCACAATTAAATGACTAATCAGTAGTGGAGCCACAACTACGCAAGGTAGGGCAATTGCCCTACCTTTTCTTTTTTTAAAATTATTTTAAAATTTTTAGTTAATTAATATATGACTTTTTACTAGTGTCCTAATATATTTTTAGTTTTAGACCCATTTTATTCCTCTAAACTTTAAAATATCTTAAAGCTTTAACACTATTTTCAAAGACATAATCATCAAATTAAATTGTGACCCGCAAACATTTTTTTTCTGGATCCGTCCATGTGACTAATGATTAGATCAATTTTTCCTCAAAAAAAAAAAAACTAGATCCATACTTGTTTTTTCTTAGTGAAAAAAATAAATAAACATGGTAATGTGAGATTACCACCATTCTAAACTAAAATATCTGCACGAACTAAAAAAAAAGAAATAAAAAATAATGAGTACGTGTCTTTCCATAAATTATAGAAATACTAAGGTTTAAAGAGTAAATTAAAAAAAATGAAGATAAAAATTTTGGTTTACATGAATCGGATTATAAACTTTATAACTACTACACGCTGCATAATAAATTTTAATTTTGTAATTAATACTTTTTACCTTTTTATTATTTTAATTAAATTTCGTATTTTGATAAGGTTATGGAAACACGGTTTTTCCAAAACATTACCAAAGATAATTCCATATCAAGAAGTATAAATTTTGCATTCCTCAACTAATAAAATATTATAAAATTATTGTAATTGAGGAGCTATATAAACCACGTGTTTTCTTCGCTGTATTTTTCCAGAAAGAAACCCAGAGCAATTTCTCAAACACACACAGAAGAAAAGAAAGGACTCGAAAAAAAATGGCGTCTTTCGATACATTCAGCGTCGACGGCGATGCTCCAGCGGTGACGCGGTCGTTCGACGGAGAGGGTTACGGCGGGGGGTTCGACTCCTTCACCGCGTTCTCCTCCGCCGACACTCCGCCCTACTCCGGCGGGGGATTCCCTGGCGGATACGGGGAAGAGGAAGTGACGGTGGAGTCCGTGGAAAACTCCGATCCGTTCGGATTCGGGGAGGATCAGGGTCCGACCCAAGGTTACTCCCCTGCGACGCCGTTCGGAGACTCATCGGCTCCGATTTCGAATGGGAATGGCAAGCCCTACGACATCGGTGATGATTCGGAGGGGATCTTCAGCTCCGATGGGCCCATGCTTCCGCCGCCTAATGAGATGCAAGAAGAGGGCTCTGCTCTCCGTGAATGGCGCCGGTGAGTTACTTGGATCTGCTCTGTATTGTACTTTGTGTTTGTTGATTAAAGCTGTATTTGGTTTTATGGAAGGGAAAAGATCTTCTATTGATTCAGGGGAATGGATCTTGTGAAATTAATGAATTTGTGGATATGCATGCTGAAGGGATAGCTTATTTTTCTCATTTAGTTGGACATTAGTATTACTTCTAGTTCTATATTTTTATCAAATGTGGTTGATCTTGATCTATTATTTCTAACTACCTTTCTTATAGTGCATTTGTTTTTCAATTTTGCATTATTTTACTATTTTTAGGCAATAATATCACAAGAATGGGATCAGAAAATGAAATTTCTATCTGTTTAGGGATCTTAAATGAAATCTATCTTATGATAAGTTGCTAATTATGCCGAGAATATAGATCGAGATATGCCAGTAATTGCTGTCCATTGGTGATGGTACTTCATTGTCCCTAAATTAGAGTCCACTTATTACATTTACTAATATGGGCACATGTGTTCTAAAATTGTTTCATGACTAATGAGGAAGAATATATGTGAGTGTTGTACCTTAGAACGTATTTATCGTTGTAGTGTATGGATCATGACTCATTTTTAGAAGAACGAAGAATAACTATATGAAGATTGGAGGCTCATTTGATAGTTGATAGTGGTATTAGGGAGATTTATCTAGTCTAGCTGTTACTTTACTGGTAATCGTGTCATTGGACACATTTTATTTGTGCAAAGATTGTAAGCTCTTACTCCTGTTTAGGGTGTGATTTACCTGCTAAATGATTGAGCCATTTTTAGTGCTGGTTTGTAAGTTCTGTTGGGTTGCTTTATCAGGTTCTTTCAATTAATCAATTTGTTTTTTCTGGTACAGGCAGAATGCCATTCGACTTGAGGAGAAGGAGAAGCTAGAGAAGGAGGTAAGGAACCAAATTCTTGAAGAGGCTGAAGAATTTAAGCGGGCATTTTACGAGAAAAGAAAGGTTAACATTGAGACCAACAAGACCAATAACAGAGAGAAAGAAAAGGTATGACTCTTATGGCAGGATATTATTTACACAAGCCTCCGGTTATGTTATGTTGATGTGTAAATGGACTATCTTTCCATGAAATTCCGATTAAAATTCTCATTGAACATCAATTCTCCTAACTGTTAATGGTCCTACCACAGGTAAGCTGTGTTACTATTTATGCTTGAAACTCAATTGAGTCCTCTGACATCTCACTAATGCATTCATCATCATGTTGCTAAACCAAGAAGTTCTTAATTGGACTATACTAAGCCATCTCTTTAAGGATTTTTTGTGTGCAGTATTATGGTCCTTGGGGATCAAACTCTAGAAGATATATGGAACAGTATGAAGCTTTATAGATTACATGAAATACCTTCCCTGGCCATAGACCTTTTCATTCAATTTTGATAATACTTCTTTTGTTCTTGTGAATTGGAGTTGGGCTCTTTCTTAATATGCTCTAAGGACAGAGTATTTATTTCACTGTGTGGGGTTGGCTGTGGATTGCATTTCACTGGTGTATGCCTTGTGTTGAGAGTAGAGACACCCTTGGATTAAAGACTTAGGCTGACTTAGGTGGACTGCTTAAAGCATTCATATCAAAGCTTTGTCGTTTTTGTAACTTTTAGAATGTGCAGTTACTGTTTTCTCGATTTAATGTCCTGATTCATTTGAATCTGGATCAGGTACACCTGGAAGGCCAAGAAAAGTTCCACAAGGAAGTGGATAAGCATTACTGGAAAGCTGTTGGAGAATTGATCCCCAATGAGGTTGCTAATATTCAGAAGAGAGGAAAGAAGGAACAAGAAAAGAAGCCATCAATCACAGTCGTTCAAGGACCAAAACCCGGTAAACCTACTGATCTTTCACGGATGCGCCATATACTAGTGAAGCTGAAGCACAATCCCCCACCTCATATGATCCCTCCACCACCTGCCAAGGATGCCAAAACCGGAAAGGATGCCAAGGATGGAAAGAATGCCAAGGCCAAGGACGGAAAAGATGCAGAAGCTACAGCTAATGGACCTGTTGCTGTTGAGGCAGCTGGTGCCTCGACAAAAGATACAGTCACCAATGGCACTCCTCCTGCCACGAGTGGTGAAGAGCCCGCAGCTGCTGCTCCTGCTGCTTCCAGCGACCAACCTGCTGCATAGTTAGCTGAATTGAGCTGTAGCTTACGCTGTTCTGAACAGGGTTTTTCGTGTTTGTCTTACTATTTTGGTTTTACTTTATCTTCAGTTTGTGAATGCCTCCTGTTATAATATAATTCGCGGATCTGATCAGTATGCAGATTGGTTTCTTGTAATTTTGAGATTTGATTATATTAATTGACATTCACCTTATTTGAATTTTGACATGTATTCACTCTATTTATCGCTGGCAGTGGCAGACGTGCAGCAAAATTGTTGCACTTTTTTTAATCTAAAATTGTTACTCAACATTTATTACACTTCTTTGTATATTAGCTCTCCCTTTCAGTTCCTATATTTAAGCGCGGTCCAACGGCCAAAACATTAGGGTATTTATATTTTTGTTGAATTATTTTACTTCCTCCCCATCCCTATGTAAGCGATCATGGCTTCATAGTCATCAGCTGGTGGACGAAAATTCAAGGAAACTAAGGCCAAAGCTATGGAAGCTACGTATTCCACAGCGGGCAAAGCATGTGGCCTGGAGATTTTGCATCAACTCGTTGCCGACCATAGAAAATCTTCGCAAACGGATGATGGAGGTTGCAAACTCTTGTGCATTGTGCAACGATGAGGATGGAACAACATGCGACCTTTTCTTCGAGTGCTGCTATGCAAAGGATGCATGGAAATGCCTTGACAAGCAAGCAACACTAGATGCCTCAAAAATGAACTGGGGAGAACTTTGGTTCAAGAAGCTGCTGGAATCATGTGACGAAGAGAGTGCAGAGTTGATAGTTATGGTTTGTGATGGAATTTGGCTTCAAAGAAATCAGAAAATCTTTGAAAACAAATGCCTAGCCCCAGAGATGATGGTTGCTGGCATTGTGGCGAATCCGAGGAGCTTTAAGGAGGCGAATCAATGGTCGGAACGTGTTTCGGAGGAGCTGCACACTCATTCGCTGCTATGCCCACCAAAGAGAGGTCACATACTTCTCTTTTATGTCGGAACGGCAGACCAATCCGCAACCATTGGACTGCTGCAACTGGACGATGAAGGGCGCTTTGAGCGTGCGATGGCGTCCAGATCCATGGGAGCTAGAGGTCCAACTCAAGCGGAGGCATTAGCACTGTTGGAGGCGATAAAATGGGCAGCTGAGGCTAATACCAACGGAATATGGATTATGGGCGACGCACTTGCAGCAGTTCGTGTGGTACGTGGCGAATTTGAACCATTGATTTCTAGTGTCGAAATTGTTAGCCAAATACAGTACCTTCTAGATGAAGCAGGGGTGAGTTTGCCATTTTGGATAGGAATATTCTAACTTATACGCTAGCTAGTTTAGCAAAGTCGAGCGAGTCTCAAATGCATGTATGGATCACGCCTCAATGATTCCTACTTTCAAACGATACTGGACGTTACCAGTACCATGAAATGATATTTTACTTTTCAGAAGAAAAAAAAGAGTGTCCTAGTTCAGTGTGGAGTACGTATTTATCACTAAAGTTATAGTGTTTGTATTATAAAAATTCATAGATATGTAATTAAAGATTATTGTGTGAGATCTTGCCACATTCATCGTTATTTAGAAGGAGTCTCAATAAATGTGATCACTTTATTTTTTTATTTAAAATCTGCATTTTCAAAACTACAAGCGATTCCTCTCTATTTTTTCATAACTGCAAGCACTTAAATTGGTTCTTTTAAATTGAATTGAATTGTTTGTAAATAATTGAGAAAATTGCTTTTATAACCCTACCTATTTGAAATAAGTGTCAACCTTTCAATATTTGAAAGTGTCAATATAACCCTATCTAGTCAGTGAAAGTGTCAATCTTCTCCGGCAACTTTTAGCCGGAATTTTATAAAATTACATGTTTCCCTTCTGGAAAAAATTAAACTACTAAAAAATAGGAAATGACGTTATTACCCTTAGACTCATCAATACTCCAATATCACCGGACCGTCGCCGGATTAGGTAGGGCTATATCAGCACATTATGAAAAATGGTAGGGCTAAATCATCACATTCCTAAAATTTATAAGGTTATATCAGCACATTTAGAAAAAAATGTAGGGTCATAGCACATACTATAAAATATAGGGATTTTAATGATATTTTATTTTTTTTTGTTGTGTTTAGTCCATATTGATGATTGGATGACCTTTGGTATTGTGTGTAATTGTTATTTTGCTGTATTTTTGGACCTAGGTTTTTAATGTTGATAAGTTTTGAAATGAGGCTATGATATGTGATAATGGTGTTTAATATTAATGAAGATGCCCTGATGTCAAATTTTATGCTATATAAGATATTGTTATGATGTTATAATGGTGTATATGATGATGTGGTTGCCCGTTAAGACCAGCCGAGTACCACATACTTAATATTTATAATATGTGCTGATATAACCCTATAAGTTCTAAGAATGTACTGATATAACCCTACAAAAATTAGGAATATTCTGATATAACCCTACAAACATTAGGAATGTGCTGATATAACCCTAAAAATATTAGGAATGTGCTGATATAACCCTACAAATATTAGGAATATGCTGATATAACCCTACAAACATTAGAAATGTGTTGATATAACCCAATAAGATTTCATAATGTGCTGATATAACCCTACCTGTTACGGCGGCGGTCCGGTGGTGGTTCGACGGTGGTCCGGTGAACTATGAGGGTAAAATTGTCCACCTAATTTCAGAGTTAGCCCAAAGGATATTTTGGTCAATTTACAGTCAATGTCGGAAAATTGAGATCAATGCCAAAAATGAAGCCTGAGGGTTATATTGGCACTTTCATTAACTAGTCAGAGTTATTTTGCACTAAAAATTATCGTAGGGTTATATTGACACTTAATCAAGTAGGTAAGGTTATATTGACACTCATCCCTAAATAATTTCTAACAAAAAATGAATTAAGCTATATTTTAACTCATTTAGCTTTTAAAAGTACAATAATCATTTCATAAATTATTAAACTGTAACATTTTTCAAAACTTAGCCAAGAAAAAATAGGTTGAATGTACAAGTGGAGAACGAACGAAAGGAAAAGAGGAGAGAAAAGTACCTATATAACCCTATATAATTCACATAAGTGCAAATATAATATTCTAATAATTGAAAAGTGCCAATATAACCCTAGATAACAAGTGAAAGTGCAAATATAACCTTTTCTAGCAACTTTTAGCCGGAATGTTGTTAAATGACATTATTGCCCTTATTGAAAAAAAACAAAAAACAAAAAAGAAAATGACATTATTGCCCTTAGCATCATTAAGTCTAAATATTGTCGCCGGACAGCTGCCGGACCACCGCCGGACCAAGTAGAGTTATATCAGCACATTATGAAATTTGATAGGGTTATATTAGCACATTCCTAAAACTATAGGGTTATATCAACACATTCATAAAAAAAATTATAGTTATATCTGCACATACCATAAAAACAAAGTGTCATATTAGACTATAGTACAAAATCAACTCCAACTGTATACAACCACCATTTCAACCTCTTTTACCGATTGTCGACGTTCCAAAGTGTGATTCTAGTTTGAAGAAAGAGATTTGACGAGGTCGACGCAGCGGACATTGAAGTGGAAGTGCGGGAACCTTCCCAAAATGGTATCTTCATCCGAAATTCCCCTCAATTCACTAGATTAATACAATATGGAGTTTGATTATGCAATTTTCTTTTGTTTCTTGTCACATGAATAGAGATAAGCGGTATATTTGGTATTGAATATAAGGATTTTGATGACATTTTTTCAAAAATTTTGTTGAATTTAGTCCGGATTAATGATTGGATAATCTTTGGTATTGTGTGTAGTTATTTTGTTGCATTTTTTGACCTAGGGTTTTTAATGTTGACGGGTTTTGCTTTTTATAATATGTGCTTATATAACCATACACTTCTTATGAATGTGATGATATAACCCTATAAGTTTTAGGAATGTGCTGATACAACCCTATCAAATTTCATAATGTGTTGAAGTAACCCTAACTGGTCCGGCGGTGGTCCAGCACGGGTAAGGGTATAATTGTCCACCCAAATTTAATTTTTGGTCCGAGGATATATTTGTCATTTTTGGGGATCAACGCCCAGAAAAACACGGTCAATATAAAAAATGTCACCATAAAATTATATTTTCACTTTCATCGAGTCATTAGAGTTAGGCAAAGTCTTGGGAAAGACGGTCTTTCCATAAGGTTATGGAAAGACGGGGTATAGTTTGAATAATAAAAGGTAAAAGGTGTTAGTTGGAATATTAAAATTTTAGTATGCAACATGTAGTAGTTATAAAATTTATAACCCGGTTCATGCAACCCAAAAATTTTATCTCATTTCTTCTAATTTACACTTTAAACTTTGATCTTTCCATAACTTATGAAAATAACTTCTTTTAGGAAGAGTTATATTTACATTAAAAATGATCTCATGGTTATATATGTTATATTTGTATATTTGCCAAAGGAGAAAAAGAAAGAAGTTAGTAGCTAGTCTGCGTCAAAAGAAAGAAATGAGTAGTTCGGGTTCATCGTTTTTCTCACTAGTTTCATTTCTTCTAAATCCTCAGAAATCCGTCCTTCAAGAACCAGTTTTTGCTGCGCCATTTCTACTTCAGCTTCCCAATGTTTCTCATTTTTTCCCATTTTTCATCGTTTTGCTCACTTGGGTCCTTCAGCGATCACCATTTTGCTGTTTAAGGACCCTATATAACTGCATTAATGGCTGTGTAGTTGTGTTTTGCATGGATCATTTTGGATTTTAAAGCTTTTGCATGTTTAGAGGGGAAAGTGTTAGTGGGATTGGGTGATTAGGAATTTTGATCCTAATCTTTTTCTTGTGTTACTTTTTGAAGGATACAACGGGGAGCAATTTTTTTAGTCTGAAAGATGAAGAAGAGAGGGAAACGACCTATGGTGGTTAAGGAGACGGATTCAGAGGATTGGTGTTTCGTGTGCAAAGAGGGCGGGGAGGTTCGAATTTGTGATTATAGGTGAGTTTGGTTGAAGTAATCTGAGCTTTTTCTGCCCTTTTTACTGATTTTGTGTTTTTACACTCATGTTCTTGTAAGTAATCGAATTGTCCAAGTTACTAGGTAATGCAATCTGTTACGGGGGCATGAGAAAATATTGATGAGTTCTTAAATACATTTGTTGAAACTTTCTCTTGCATTGAATGTCTGTATGTGTGTGATTCTATCTTAAGTCTGTAATGAGCTAATGGTGCTAGAGTGAAGTTGGTTGTCGTGTCGTAACCTTATCTCGTAATCCTACAATCTATTTCCACTTGTGATCTATATTTCTAGCTGCCTTAAGTCCTAAGTGGATTGCTAATAGATCAGCTTGTGATGCATTAGTGGTCCAAGTGTTAGTTGTGTAATGTCTATCAAAATTCCCTACGTGGTTCCTGATTATGTAACCTCAACCAGCCTGATTAGTGTTATTAAACCATAAAGCCTAGGGATCTTATTATGGACTTTTGTTGTCCCTTGGAAGGTTGGACAGAAAGAAGTGCTCTCCCCGATATTGATAAATAGTCTAACCCTAATTCCAATTAATATATGTATCTCATCCCATACAGATATAGCAAATAAAAAGTATTGAAGAAGTGATCCAGTGAATCTGAATTATCAGCCCGCTTTTTTCAGTTGTGTATATGTGTGTTCTTGCTGATGAATGGTTTCCCTCTGTTTGCTGATACGAGAAAGGAAGTAATTAAATGGACTCGAAATGTCCAAGCTATTAGTTGAAGATGGAATTCAATTCGATGTTGGTTTAATATTGCATACACACTAGAATTCCACGATTTGTTGCATTATTCTGCTTTATATGTGCCATTCTTCAGAGGTGCTTTTTTCTCCTCAACATTTATAAGACACCTCATTGATTGCTTTATAAGTTCTTTCGCCATACTATGCAATATAGAGAGTTTCAAAAATCTGTTTGTGCATTATGCAAGTTTTCCAGGTTTTGTTTACCATACCTTCCTGCGATTGTGTTAGGATTCCTATCACCTTTGAATGTTTTAGTGATAAAAAGTGGCATGTTTAGTGCCTCAAGTTGCAATGTAATCTCCAAGCATAACTGTGTACTAATTCTGCTTTTCCTTGTGGATTTTTTTTCCGTTCAGGGACTGTCTTAAATCCTATCATGCTCAATGTGTTGAGAATGATGAAGTAATTACGAACGCTGATGCGCCCTAGAAATGCAGTAAGCCTCTCACATTCTCTAGCTTTTTTATGTGCAGTATATGATAATCATTATTTTCCAGTTTCATCCCCTTAAGTAACATAATTATCATTATTTACTCTAGGATTGTCTTTACCTTTACTTTCTCCCTAATACAATACTTTCTTATGCTTCCTCTTCTTTATTTTTCAGAGGGGCACTTTTGCTGTATATGCAAAAGAAAAGCTTCTTTTCATTGCTATTGTTGTCCCAAGGCAGTATGCGCAAAGTGCTTCCCTAAAGGTCAGTTTGTGGTTGTCAGACGGGATTCGGGGTTTTGTGTTTTTTGCTTGCATTTGGTATCGATGATTGAAGAAAGCAAGGATGTCGACTCTGATGGGGTAAGAAAGAACATATGTTCATAATTTTATTTCCAAATATTTCTTGCCCTTCCTTGTCTTACAACAATCTGCTTGGCTTCGGTACAATCATGTGCTCTGATGCTCCTCTCATATTCTCTTCTATCTGGGCTATATTCTTGTCTTTAAAATTTAATTTATCCAATCTTGTGTCTGTACATCAATATTTCTATGGACATTTTTGGTCACCTCTTTTACTACTTACATGCTCTGATCCATGAAATGTTGGTCCTGTGACTGCTCCCTATAAATGTTTATACACTAGGATCTGAATTACTCTGCATAGTCTACAGTATCAAATTGGATTTGGGGTTGGGTTTGTCAACTTTCAGTTTGCATTTCTAGGATTGTGTGCAGACACTTGTTAGCCAGTTAGAGTTATCAAATTAGCGTCTTATTTTAGTCTTGCTGGAGATGAGGTAAAATAAAGGAGGGGGGAAGTGCAAAAACTAATGTTTTGTCTTTTTTTGTTGGCAAAGTCTTGGGAAAGACGGTCTTTCCATAGGCTTATGGAAAGACGGGGTTGATTAGAATAATAAAAGGTAAAAGGTCTTAGTTGCAATATTAAAGTTTTAGTATGAAACATGTAGTAGTTATAAAATTTATAACCCGGTTCATGCAACCCAAAAATTTTATCTTAATTTCTTCTAATTTACACTTTAAACCTTGGTCTTTCCATAACTTATGGAAAGACCGTCTTTCAAGAGACGGACTCTTTTTTGTTTATCAAAAATAATTTAAATCATGGATTCTAGAAATCTGTTATCGTTGGGGATTACTATGTCCACTTACTTCTCTAACAAAATCCTGACTCTATTTAAGCGCACTTCTTCTAGTTGCATTTATCTGCCTTTTGTTAGCTGCTATAACAAAAGATGACATGGCCCTGGTTATTGCTAGCTGGTGTTTTAGGATTGTATATTGCACATCAGTCAGCTAATTGACTGTCTTCTAGTTTCTTGAGTCTGAATCGTTTAAGCATCTATTAGCTATTTTATGGACACTGCTTTTATAAGGATTAGTCCTTTGTCACCTGAGATATATGATCATCTTTTCTCTTGTGTACCGAATTTTCTGAGATTTGTGTTCTTTTATGACAGGAGCTTCTAATTGGTAAAATGGTTGGAAGTGGTAATGTTGTATCTGCTAGTAAATCACGTATCTATGATTTTTTTTCTCTTCAGCTGTAGCATGATGTACTGTTTTTGTAGCATGATATTGGCTGATATATTCAAATATAGCTAATTTGAGGTTTGCTTGTTATAGCATTTGTCTTTTTGAAGCAGTAAGATGTTACTGATTTGCTTATTTGTTTTTAAGATCATTGCTTGATAGTTGCATTCATTATTGTTTAGATTTTTGCACTGATATAGATTGACCAAGCTTCTTTCTTAGAATTAACCAGAAGTTTGGTCATGAGTAGTACTGAATACCTTGTTATATCAGGATTAGTTGCGTTTGTTTCCCTTAATAGTTTTTGTGTACTGTGCTAGTATTTGATTGACTAGGTTCAGTGTTTTGTTACTTTTCCGTTTACCTATAGTAGCTCGAAAGAAAATGCTTTCTCGCACAGGGATCCTTGCTTAGCGCTCATGTATTTGCATCTCCTGATTCTGTTTTTGTGCTTTTCCTGGATTTTTTTTCCAGTTATTTAGTAATTGCTTGGACAGTACAAAACAAGTATTCGTCTGAACCTGTATGATATGATTACATGCTATTCGTTATTATATATATCCCGACTCTTCTAGGATGGCTCCAGTTTCATTCTCATGTGTGAAGTACACTCTGATCCCTGGCTTATATATAAATATTCAGATTGTGGTCTTTAGCGATTGTCATGTTGGTCAGATTGCGGTTTTAGGATTTTTACCATTACTTGAAGCTTCGTTTCTTTACTTTTGTGAATCGATTTGCTCTATGAGTTTGGTATTTCCTTTTGTAGGGGTAGTATTAATTTCTGCACTTTCTTTTCCGGAGAGCTTTGAGTTTAGATATCACCTGAAACTCGATCTTGTTATTGATATGCTCATTTATTTGTAATAAACTTACAGTGTGTTGATTTGTATCCTAGCATCTTGTGTTTGCTTTCCACTTTCATCTCCTTTTCAATTGCTTTTTGAAGTTTCCATGTCTGAAGCATTTATTACTCTTAACTCACATATGTTTTTCACTATAGCATGGTTCCACTTATCTGTCCTTTGTCCATATAAACATGCAAGTCTAGTTTAAGAATGACGGAGCTGTGGATATCACTTTATAGTAGTTGTATGATAGCTGGAATATAATGCTGAGATTTTTTCTTTCCTGTATTTATGATATGTTTGTTATTGCTTTATATAAACCCGAAGCTTGTTTTTCTGTACTGAAGGAACAAATATATAAAACAGACTTTCAAAAGTATATTGATATATTTGCTCCTGGTGATAATAAATCATTTTTTCCTGAAAAACCCTGGTTATGATAACAAAAACTGTTTTGTACATGAAAAGTATTTGATTACTCAAACAGTTTGCAAAAACAGCTATGAATGTAATAAAAGTTTACCTTTTGGTCGCTATTTATCTGTCACTTCTTCTGCAAACCAAATTCACTATAGACTTTGCTATTAATTAGTCTCAAATGTTCAACTCGCCAATGTGTTTTATCCGTAATTGAATGTTATGGTAGGGGTATGGTAGGGGTTTGTTTTAGTAAAACTTAATATGGGTAAATAAGGATGTGACATATATGGAACTTTTTTCTCTATATCAAGTTAGGATAGCTGAATGGGAACATGTATGCCAAACAAGGTTCAGGAGCGACTTTCCTTTTATGGGAGAGTGGGGATGTTGGTCTTGTTTTGTTTAGTCTTTCATTTTTCTGTGAAATTAACCGTTATGCCTGTTCCTTGTTCTTTAATACCTCCCATTAGCACCAGTTTTTCATTGAAACCCTTAACGATATACTATGCTTTGGTAAAATCATGTGCTCTGATGCTCCTCTCATATTCTCTTCTATCTGGGCTATCTTCTTGCTTTTTAAATTTGTTTTATCCAATTATGTGTCTGTACATTGATATTTCTATGGACGTTTTTGGTTGCCTCTTTTACTATTCACATGCTCTGATCCATGTAATGTTGGTCCTATGACAGTTCTCTATAAATGTTTATACAATAGGATCTGAACTATTCTGCATAGTCTACTGTATCAGATTGGATTTGGGGTTGAGTTTGTCTACTTTCAGTTCGTGTACTTCTTCTAGTTGCGTTTATCTGCCCCGTGTTAGCAAAAGATGACGTGGCCCTGGTTATTGTTAGCTGATGTTCTGGGATTGCATATTGCACATCCGTCAGTCAATTGAATGTCTTCTAGTTTCTTGAGTCTGAATCATTTAAGCATCTCGTAGCTATTTTATGGAAACTGCTTTATAAGGATTAATCCTTTGTCAGCTGAGGTTATGATCGTCTTTTCTCTGGTGTACCAAATTTTCTGAGATTTGTGTTCTTTTATGATGGGAGCTTCTAATTGGTAAAATGGTTGGAAGTGGTAATGTTGTATCTGCTAGTAAATCATGTACCGATGATTTTTCTCCCTTCAGCTGTAGCATGATGTACTATTTTTCTCATGGTAAGGGTTTGCTGTCGATTTAAGATAGTAATAATTGTTGTTCCAGCTTTGGAGTGGCTCAGTTGTTAAACTATTTCACATTGTTGTGATGTCGTTATTTATTCTGTTTGTATGCTTCACAACACCTACTTCTTTGCAGGAGACAGTGAATTTTAATGATATGAGAACGTACGAAAGACTCTTTAAGGATTACTACTACGAAGTGATTAAGAAGAAAGATCATTTTACTGTTGATGATGTCCGAGCTGCCAAAGATAGAGAAAAGAAAGGGGAGTTTGATGCGGAAGATGATGGATCCGGATCCGATGGTGAGGTTGATGTGGAAGATATATGTGACGTATGACCAACTAGGAAAAAGGTTTACAAGGGTCAGCCACCAGCAAAGAAGGCCAAAACTGTTAAATCAGAGGAAATGCATTTCACTGGGTGGGGATCAAGTCGTCTCATCAGCTTCTTGGAATCAATTGGTCAAGACACCTCTACAGAGTTAGATGAACTCGATGTTGAGAGCTTGATAACAGCATACACCAAGAAGGAGAAACTATCTGACCTGAAGAAGAAGTCATCAAAGAAGATTTTGTGTGATGGAAAGCTTCAAAGTCTTTTTGGGATGAAAGCTATAAACAGGAGAAGAATTGGTAGGTTGTAAAAGCCCCATTTTTCTAAAAACATCGCATCTGAAGAGGAAGAGGAGGAGGACTGTAACACCCCCAAACCCAAACGCAAGTGTCGGGTTGGGTCCGGGCATGCTACCGAAAGTGCTAACAGTAATGAGCAGATAAATTTTATGCAGAAGCGGTTTAGATAAATTCAAAAACCTAACTTTACTATTATAGTGATAGGATTATTACAAATGTTTAATGAAAGTTTCACCTAACTGTTACAGAATCAAAGTTCACTTTTAAACTCCAAACAGTTTACTCATGATCTTTATCAAACGAAGTAAAGACATCAAGCACTTTTCTCTTACGGTTCTTCTTCACCTTGTTTAATTAGGGTAAGTTCCTTGCTTAGTGAGGTTCCATCGCTAGTATTTACCCAGTTGAGTTTTAGTGATCACAAAAATAACAATTAACAACTAGCCACGTATGTCCTAGCACACAGTAAAAGGATACGGGTGGTTAATGCCGAGCTGCTGCCAAGTGCCTATATGGCAACTATGGCTAACATACACAACATAACCCAGTCAGTGATGCCCGAAGGCTATCAGTTCAGAATTCACTTTCCCATTCACACCAGTGCTCAGTTACGAGCTTGTATCAGTCAGTTGGTTATGCTAGCATACCAAACTCCACATGTAGCCGGTCCGGTCAGTACCATCCCCCGCCGACTTCGACCAAACTACAATCGCGTCGGGGCCCCCGAAATTCACAGACAGCTAATCAAGTAGCAGGTAATTCAAGTTTGACACGGGAAGATAAAGTACAAGCCGGCAATCAGAGCAGTATATGATTCAATTTTGACACGGCAAGATAAAGTACAAGCCGGTCTTTCACAGAAAATATCAGAGTAGTTCAGGAGTTCAGTTTCACGATAATCTAGTATAGTATGATAAAATACACACTTAATTCAACAGTCAGTAAATACCATCATTTGCGTGTAACCGTCATATCTCTCTCTCATGGCTAGAGTATCGAGTAAAAAGGTTCGAGTATCAGGTTTCGAGTACATGGGTTCGAGTACTTATAGTTCGAGTAGTTGGGTAGGAGGTTTGAGCAAAGAACTCAAGTGGAGAAGGTTCTAGTGGTATGGGTATCAGGTGGTACTGGTTCGAGTGGTAAATGGTATCAGTTCGAGTGGTGAGGTTCAGTTGGAGAGATTTTAAAGGTATGGGTTCAGTTGGTGAGGTTCGATAGGTAAGGTTCTAGTGGCACTAGTTCGAGAGGTAAGGTTTGAGAGGTAAAGGTTTCAGTAGTACTAGTTCGAGGGGTACAGTTCGAGAGGTAATGGTTTCGGTGATATTAGTTCGAGAGGTACAGGTTCGAGAGGTGAGGTTTGAGAGGTGAGGTTCGAGAGGTAATGGTTTCAGTAGTACTAGTTCGAGAGGTAAGGTTCGAGAGGTAAAGGTTTCAGTAGTACTAGTTCGAGGGGTGAGGTTTGAGAGGTAAAGGTTTCAGTAGTACTAGTTCGAGGGGTAAGGTTCGAGGGGTACAATTCGAGAGGTAACGGTTTTGGTGATATTAGTTCGAGAGGTACAGGTTCGAGAGGTAAAGGTTTCAGTAGTACTAGTTCGAGGGGTAAAGGTTTCGGGGAACTAGTTCGAGGGGTAAAGGCTTCAGTAGGGGTTCGAGAGGTGGGATTTTCAGTAGGGTTCGAGAGGTAAAGTTGTGGCAGGGGTTCGAGAGGTAGAGTTTTGGCAGGGTTTGAGAGGTAGTAATTTGGCAGGGGTTCGAGATGTAGTATTTTGGCAGGGGTTCGAGATGTAGTATTTTGGTAGGGGTTCGAGATGTAGTATTTTGGCAGGGGTTCGAGATGTAGTATTTTGGCAGGGGTTCGAGATGTAGTATTTTGGCAGGAGTTCAAGAGATAGAGCTTCAACAGGGGTTCAAGAGGTAAAGTTTCAGCAGGGGTTCGAGAGGTATAGTTGCAGCAGGGGTTCAAGAGGTGGAGAGTTGCAGCAGGGCTTCGAGAGGTAGTAATTTGGCAGGGGTTCGAGAGGTGTTATTTTGGCATAGGTTCAAGATGTAGTATTTTGGCAGGGGTTCGAGAGATAGAGCTTCAACAGGGGTTCGAGAGGTAAAGTTTCAGCAGGGGTTCAAGAGGTAAAGTTTCAGCAGGGGTTCAAGAGGTGTAGTTGCAGTAGGGGTTCGAGAGATGGAGAGTTGCAGCAGGGGTTCGAGAGGTAGTAATTTGGCAGGGGTTCGAGAGGTATTATTTTGGCAGGGGTTTGAGATGTAGTATTTTGGCAGGGGTTCGAGAGATAGAGCTTCAACAGGGGTTCGAAAGGTAAAGTTTCAGCAGGGGTTCGAGAGGTGGAGAGTTTAGCTCGAGAGAGTCAGGTTCTGATGGCATTATATATACACATATATATATATATATATGTAAACATAAATTCAGATTTTACTAAATTCGTGTTAGGGCGATGCAACACTCACCTTAGTTAAACTTGGCTTGACAACCGCCGCTTCTACTTCACTGGGTAAGAATTTTTCTTAAGGCTGTGAGGAAGTCACTGGTATTTATACTAGATAAATATGGGTTCTGACACCTAAAATTTTATCCATTTAACCCCATATTTGGTTAAGTCCCTACGCCCACTTGCCAAATTCACTTTTGGATGAAATTTCACGTCCGCCGTTCGTTTGCATCCTCCTTCAGGTAATTTCCTATATTTGTTTATTCCTTTGCTGATTTATTTATTATTACTATTATTAGATTATATAATATATATATATACATATGTATAAATATGTATATTTTCTTCTCCGTAATTTCTCTTATTTATTTACTTATCTATTTATCGTTATTAGTATTATTATATATATATGTATGTATATATATATATTCATTTATATTTTTTTTAACCAATTAGAGTTATATTAAAAAGTTCAATTCAGATAACATGATTAATATCGGAGGTATATTTTATTTATTTATTAATCTAATTGAGTTCGGGGTTTCACAAGAATGAGGAGAAAAAAGAGGAAGAGGAGGGGGAGAAGAGAATAACATCCCCAGAGATCAAAAGTAGAAGAAAGTCAAAAGAGAAGAATGCCAGAAGGCTAAGTCAGTTTGAAGCACATCAAAATTTTCGGCAATAGTTGCTGAAAACATCAAGCTCGTTTATTTGAGGAAGAGCTTGTTGCAAGAGCTGCCAAAGGATCCTAAAGCATTTGAAGAGAAAGTGACGGGAAGTTTTATTAGGGTGAAGACGGATGCTAATGTTTATACTCGGAAACATCTATTTGAGCTCTTACAAGGCCCATGTATTTTAATCAAATGTTTTTCAAATTTCAACCTCTAGGACCGTAATCTAGTGGACCTGTAGCAGCATCTGCATGATTCATGTTAGGACCTCTCAGTTTCAAGTACATCCCAAATTAGCTCCCCTTGCAAAAACTGTTCCAGAAATATATTGATTGGTTATAGAAAATTTTCAGTCATAAGTAGTGAACTCAACTTCAGTTAGCATCATACAAAGACACCCCCAATATCAAGCTTTATACATCATGCATGGTATCAATTTCTGGCTATTGTGATTCATTTAGATGCCGTTTCTAATGTTTTAGGGCGCTTGGCTCAATATCATTAATTAAAATATTAAAATTAAGTTTTATTTAAAATTTTAAAGTTTAGTCATTTAAGAAAAATTGTGAAATAATTAATTTAGTCGGAAAACGTTAAATATTGAATACAATAAAAATTGATTAATTTATAATATTTATTTTATGTTGATATTCATTTTAAAATATTATATGTATATATCTCATTGCAGTGAATAAAAATAAATATCAAATGACCTTATTAGTCTCACTAATTGTAAAATGTCCTAATTTAACAGTTTGTCAGTCTAAAATAAGATTTGATCGTATATAAATATATAAATAAATATGTATACATATTTCTATCAAAAGTACTCTATCATTGTATAAAAAATTGGAACATTTTGTTATTTCACATTATGTATTTCTTTAGATTTTCTTCAAAAAATATAATGAGATATTTATAGTTTTAAATACATCTTTAGAAGTTATGATTGATTATATAAAGTAAAAAATTAAAATCAGTAACATATTATAATATTTGCATGTTAATAAGTTATGATAGATTATATAAAGTTGAGAATTAAAACCAGTAGCATATTATAATATGAGCATATAGTATGTTACTTAGACAATTTTTTGGGTTTAGGGTAGTCAAATTGACTCAAGTACCCCCGATTGACAGATTGAAAGCAAACAATATCTATTATATGGTGCTTGAGATAAAAAAAAATTAAAATCAGTAATATATAATAATATTTGCATGTTAATAAGTTATGATTGATTATATAAAGTTGAGAATTAAAACCAGTTACATATTATAATATGGGTATATATGTTATTTAGACAATTTTTTGGGTATAGGGTAGTCAAAATGACTCCAGTACCCCCGATTGACAGAATGAAAGCAAACAATATCTATTATATGATGCTTGAGATAAATTGTTGGTATGCCTTAAATACGTATTAGCCGTTTTAATAGGTTGTTACGGGGGTCTCGGTGCCCGGTTAGCGAGTCGGGGGGTCCAAGGGGGCGGAGCGCACCCTGGCCTGGGGGTCCGGGGAGGGGGGAGACGCCCCCGGCCCGACGGTATAACATGTCCTATGTTTGGGCTGTTATTAGCATTCTGTCTCCTGTTCTGGTATGGGCCAAATTGTTTCTGGGCCCAAAGCCGTTAGGGTTTAAGGTGGAGAGGTCTATATATAGTGCCTCGTCTTTTATTGTAACCTGTAAGAGATATGATTTGTAGAGAGTAGGAAATCTGTAATTTTGGTCTTTTCTCTCTAGTGGAATCCGATCTTGGTCGGCCGTGGATGTAGCCAATTGGTGAACCACAAAAAAATCTCGGTGTCTTGTTTTTCGCTTTATTTTCTTTGCTTGTTCTTTCTCGGGTATTCCGCACAACATAAATTATGACTGATTATACATAGTAGAGAATAAAAAATCAGTAACATATTATAATATGGGTATATATGTTATTTTTAGATAATTTTTTGGATTTGTGGTAGTCAAAATGACTTAAATACCCCCGATTAACACATAGAAAGCAAACACTATCTATTATATGGTGCTTGAGATAATTCTTTTTCTAGTTCAATATCTCGAAGAATAAACATTATTTATGAGAATAAAGAAGAGATTGAGGGAGATATGAGGAATGATATAGAAGATCACAAACATAAAATGAAAAGACATAAATAACTTAAGTTTAAAGATGAAAATTTGTAGACCATTTTACCATTCTTCTTCAGCTTCAATTTCTTCTGCTCCGCCATCACTGCTCCGTTGCTCCGCCGCGCCGCCATTGCTCTGACGATGTAGCCGTGTCGGAATGGAAAGATCAGATCACCTTCCGTGGGCTGCTGGTGAGCGCCTTATCCGTCCTTGAGCACCACCACTGCCCGTTTCCGCCGAGCACCACCCGTACGGAACAGTCTACGTCTGCGACCTCCCTGCTGTGTTCATCAAGAAAACACTGGACAACTGTGAGAATATACATTCGGAAAATTCCTACTGTAAACCCCTTTCCAACAGCGGACTAAGCCCTAAGTCTACCACCTAGAGGCGTCGTCCTGCCGAATCTTCTCCCCGCTTGTTTCAACACCAACATGTACTCCGACGAGGTTCTCTTTCACAACTTGGATTACAAACTACAAGTGTAGAACTTCCGACGCCAAATCCCAATCTCACCGCTCATAGACCTGCCGGCCACCACCACCTCTCCCCACTGCGCTCCACCCTAGTCCCGCCACGCTCCACTCCAGCTCCGCCTACAACCCCCCACCACCTTTTCTGTCTGTAACTTGGTCTGAATCCTGATCACACATGTCGTTTCTTACTTCTGATGCACTGTCCTTTCACTGCCAAAATCTTGTCGGGTCGGATTTGGATTTTACTGAATAGGTGAAAATCTTGACAAACTTTGTGGAAAATTAGGCGATTATTTGTGGGGTCTGAGGGAAGATTCTTGGGAATACATTGAGCGTGAATTTGGGGGTCTGAACACACATGTCGTTTCCATTCCGCAGTCGTTGCTCCGCCGCGCCGCCATTGCCCCGACGATGTAGTTGTGGCGCAAATGGGGAGAAAGGGGAAATCACAGGAGAAAGGGTAAATCATAAGAAAATATTAGTTTTGTTTAAAAAGCAGTGAGGATAAAACTATCTTTTGCCATTTTTTGATTTATAAATATTTTAATAGAAGGATAAATCGATTATTTTGATGATTTCTGGTCAGTTTGACCATTGACAATTTGGTCAGCGAAATTCAGACTGTTTTTACATTTTTCAATTTTACAAGGTTATATCTGCACTTTCGATCAAAATATATGGTTAAAAATGAATTTTCTCTATATAAAAATAAGGAGTAAAGTGCATATATAATCCTACACAATTGACGAAAGTGCAGATATAACCTTGCGATAATTGAAAGTGTAAATATAACTCTAGATATTTAGGCTATGTGCAAATATAACCTTTTTTGGCTACTTTTAGCCAGAATTTTGTTAAAAGACATTTTTTCCCTTCTGGAAAAAAAAACTAAAAATAGGAAATGACATTATTTCCCTTAGGTATGGTTATATCACCACATTATGAAATTTTTTAGGATTATATCAGCACAATCCTAAAACTTATTGGTTTTATCTGTACTTTCTTCAATTATGTAGGGTTATGTATGCACTTTGCTCTAAAAATAATGTGTCATATTAGTACAAAATCAATGCCAATCGTATGCAACCGTTCAACCTTTTCTACCAATTGTCGACATTCCGGAGTATGATTCTGGTTTGAAGAAAGAGATTTGGCAAGGTTGACGCAGCGGACGTTGAAGTAGAAATGTGGGAACCTTTCAAAAATATTATCTTCATCCGAAATTTCCCTTAATTCACTATATTAATGCAATATTGAGTTTGATTATGTGATTTTCTTTTGCTTCTCGTCACATGAATAAAGATAAGCGGTATATATGGTATTGAATACAAGGATTTTGATGACATTTTTTTTATTTTGTTGAATTTAATCCGGATTGATGATTGGATAACCTTTGGTGTTGTGTGTGTAGTTGTTATTTTGTTGTGTTTTCGATTTAGGGTTTTTAATATTAATGGGTTTTGCTTTTATAATATGTGCTAATATAACCCTACACTTTTTATGAATGTGCTGATATAACTCTATAAGTTTTAGGAATGTGCATACATAACCCAATCAAATTTCATAATGTGCTGATATAACCCTACCTGGCCTGGCAGCGGTCCGACGATGGTCCGGAACGTGTAAGGGTATAATTGTCCATCCAAATTTAGCTTTTAGTCTAAGGGCATTTTTGTCTTTTGGGGGGGGGACCCGGTCAATTCCGAAAATGTCAACAGAAGGTTATATTTGCACTTTCGTTAAGTAGTTAGGGTTATATTTGCACTAAAAGTTATCTCAGGGTTATATCTGCACTTTCTCAATTATATAGGGTTATATTTGCATATTTCCCAAAAATCATAATATTGTCCATTTTAAAATTATCAATTTTACTTTTTCTTTAGCACTAGTTGTCTTTGGTATTTGATTTTTTGTACCTTTAAATAACTTAATCTATTAAGTTTTGTTATTTTAATGGTCGATTCGATGTTTATTTTTATACAAAGCCTTGTTTTTAAATGACTAACCTTTAGACGAAATCATTTTTTATAATTGATGTAACTAATAGGTTGATTTGATGTTTATTTTTATTTATTCTAACGAGTTTCCCATACTTTGAAAAACATTAAAAAAAATGTATCATAATGTACAAATAGTTACAGTTTAACCCTAAAAGTTATTGAAACGAGGTATTTCAAAATTGGTCTAACTGTTAGTCGGTTTAACATGAGGCTTTCTCTTGATTTTAATGTATTATTTTTGGTCCCCCCTAAATAAAATTCTTGCTTCCTCCCCCGCAAGGGATGGTTCATGAATTGGGATTTCCGAAAGTTAGATTCATGAATTGGAGGACTCTTGATTTGCACTTGAACTCTTATAAATAGAGGGAGAGTTAGAGTTGCTAGGTGTGAAATTGGTAGACATCTATTTTGGTCTTCAAATCACCCTTTTGTTATCTGTAATTTGGGTTGGGTGGTCCTGCATATAATATCCAAGAACTACTATTAATCTACTTCGATAACATCCCTTACTAAATACAAGAAAAATACTCCTATAACTCACGATACTTGTAAACATCAAATTCTTGGACTCTCATTGTTCAATACCCCCCTTCTAATCCAAAGTCCCAACATCTTCAAACACACATAAATAAAGTATTCATCCTACAGTACTCCAAATTCAAAAACCTCAAGAAGCCAATTTGCAAAATGAATCAATCAACAGAATTAAAGGGTCCACCTCAGCATTATACTCGTGGGTTTCACAAGATTCTTCAGGAGTGCCTCTTTTTAACAAACGCAGTGCCACCGTCACTCTTGTCATAATACCGTTGCACTTCGAACTTCACAGCTGCCTCGCTGGTAACCTGCATCGCCGATGGCGTTTCTCTAAAAAGCAAGGGATCGAGTTCATTTAGCTATGGTGTAAGAGGAAGTTGTGCTAGATTTTTCTCCTTAGCTTCCACGGTGGGCATCTGTAATAGTGTAACCTGAGTTCTACTTGAAGGTAACATTTGTCGATTGCCCGGGAAGCATAATTATCATTTATCAGTTCAGCGGAAAATCTCTTACACAACAGACTCTGTGAGTAGCAATAAAAGGGAACTATTTTCAGATTCTATAAAATTAGAAGGCTCAGATGAAGTTTATCATAGCTAATACCACGGTATAAATGCAAAGAGGTTTCCAAAAACTGTCAATTCCAGAAGACAAATATACAATTACAACTTCTTGCTTCTAAGTATATTGTTAAAAAAAAATATAAGCCATCACAGACATTATACGATTGCAGCAATTCTTATGTTGCATAAATTATTACAAAATATACAATTATTCATGTGCTGGGAGCATAGTACAAATAAAACATATATCACCTGTTGCTACTGCTTGACATATATGGTAATCTATACACATCATCCTTCTCCAGTTTCAATTCATATCTGCCATCAGATCGCGTGTCATGAGAAATGCACAAGAAGAAGAGAAAATGTCTAAATTTAAAAGGACTTAATGGTTTTGCAGCATAAAAAAGACAAAAAAAAGAAAATCTTTCATGACATACTCCTACAAACATATGCACAAAAACATTTTGCATGCTATGTCCATGTTGGAAATTTTATATATTTCACACTTCACATATGTTATATTACATCCATGATTTTGAAGAACATTTGCAATCTGCCGCTATGCCAATAAAAGAGCAAGAATGACATGGGCCACTGATAAATTCTAAATTATGTAACCTGCTTTACAGATGAGTTCAAGATAGAAGTTAACGCCTCTTCTAAACTGACATTTTGGCATGCATTATCAAAAAACAATGTCACAAGCTGTGTAAGAAGCACCGAAATAGCACTTGTGGAGTAGGTAAATGAAATCACCGAGTCTGTAAAAGGCTTCTTCTTAGTAAGCCTCTCACTTCCAGCTCCATAATTGAAATTTGGACTCCAATCACTACAAAAGGAAAAAACTATTTTCAACAAACTAAGAAAACGTGAAATTTAGCATGCACAAAAACCTAGAAAAAACTATTCCAGGAAAAATCTATCACCACCATTTACGCCTACATACCAAACTCCATCAGAAAGAATGCCCTTAATTGTCTTAGCTGTAATTCCTGAATCGCGGTGGCATGACCCCTGCCAATAAGAAGGGGAAATTAATTTAATTAGTGAGACAAAATATCAAACGCCTTATGAGCCACAATTGAAACTGGAAAACATCCACACAAAAAAGAATCAACTAATAAAAACACATACAGAAGTTCATCAGAAAAAGGGATTAGATTGATTAGAGTCATTAGACGCAGGAGAAAATTAAACATCAGAAAGATCGAATTCACTGGAAGAAAGGAAGAAAATCGCGTTTAGATGAGATGATGCTGCTTCATTCAACATATCAACAAAAGAGGAACATCGATGGAACATCAATATAAGTCACAGCCCACAGGAGTGTAGGATGCGTGTAAGGTTGTGGGAGAAAAGAAGAAGCATACAGAGAGACACAATGACACGTATCGGCAGAGATGGTAAGGAGAATAAAGAAAAGGAAAATAAATGAATTAACAACGACGAAAAAGTCACTGTTCATTCCTGGGTTGACGCTTTTAAGATATAGAAATGCACCTTGGCAATTTAATATGGTATTTTGCATGACTCTTGCATTTCTTAAAAAAAGTCCACCTAATATTTAAGCATGCTTAGATCAACTCCAACAGCTTCCTTAAAATTTTCTCTAAGATATGAAATAAAAACCAATATTCCCCATATATTTTTTACTCAACTCCAACAACTTCCCTATTTTGCATGATCTTGCATTTATTTCACTTTAGTTACTTTTTTATTTAAAGCTAAGAGTTCAATTTTAATCTCTTCAAAATTTATTATACATAAAAATTAAGTTAGTTTTTTAAAATAATCAATATAACAAATTTGAAACTAAAATTTCGATGTAAATTAAAACTAGTTTTTTTTGTTTTCGTTTTATATATTCACCCGGTTTGAAATAAAAGGTAACAAGATCCAAAAAATTCAAAAAATCATACACTATAAACTAGAGGTGGCAAATTGGCGGACAAATCAAATATGGCTGTAAAATGGGCAATTAGAAATATGGGTATGACCCATTTCAAACCATTTTATGATGGGTCAAAATATGGGACGGGTCAAAATGGGTCGGATTGAAAATGGAAAAATTATTTAACTCATGGATAAAAAATGGGTAAGCCTACGAGTTTCAACCCATATATGAACTCATATGGGTTTATGTACCAACTCGTATGGGTGAAACCTGCGGGTTTCAACCTATATGGGGAAACTCGCGGGCAACCCACGAACTCAATCCACCCAACCCATATTTTTCAACTACCCACATGACTCATTATCCATTTAACCCATCACCAATTTTACCCATACCCACCCAAATTTAAGAATAGACAACCTGCTTGACTCGCAGGTTACGAGTCTATTTTGCCACTTCTACTATAAACCAAAGAGATTAATTTCAATCTTCTAAAAAAAATCATTATTGACAAATCCTTTCAAAAAATATAAATATGCATCCCACATTAGGTTGAGATAACAGTAGTTTTCTCCATATAAAAATTGTTAGAAGTCGTAGGTATTTTTTTAGTAGAAATGGAAGAAAGAGGGAAATATGAGAATTAACATTTTAATTTAAAAAATGAAGATTGTGTTATGATTTGATGCATTCAGTTTAAATTGCATTAAATTTTCATTCCCTAAATTTTTTTTCTTTTTCTACAAATATAGGGAAGTAAATCTTCTCTCTCATCAAAATCTCTATTTAGGGAATGAGATAAGAAAACTGTTGAAGTTAAAAAAAAAACTATATAAAATCCGTATAATGAATGAAAATTCCTTGGAAAGTGTTGAACATGGTCTCAGAATATGAATCAACAACCTTTAAAAAAATATGTACTACTATATGTATCAGCACAAGATGTCCTTCCATTCTTTAATGGTTTTTTCTTGTGCATTAAGGTTTTGGCATCTTTCCTGTACAAAAAGTAGAAGGTTTTGGCCCATTCAGAAAATTCTTTTCTCAACAAGTTTAAAATTAAATGCTTCTCTCATGTACAACAACTCAATTAATTGTTTTACCCGACGAATTTAATAGCAGCCCTAACCGAATGACCGAGTTGCAGAATATATATATAATGTGTTAATATATGTGTGTATATATATATATATATATATGCACATATAAATATATATTAACACCCGTTTAATATATATCAATAATAATACATCATTTCTACTATAATTAAATCTTAAGTTACGTGGATAGTACAATCTGTCCTCATAAAACTTATCAATTACAATTAAATTATTTCCCGGCATATTATCAAAGTATCAATCTGACTCAAAAGACAAAAGTATTGTTCTGACTCAAAAGTATCCACCTATTTTATAATTTTCTTTAATTGAAAAATACTATTACAAGGTCATTTACATTTTAGGCACATCATATAAAATACATTTTTCATTTGATAAAACTTTATGATGAGATTTAGTATACAAACTCTAGGTTTCGTCTTTTACAACCCTTCTCTTCAGATTTGCTTCGTATTTCACACTGAAAAAAACAATCTCATGAGATTCCGTCGTAACGGATTTTCACCATGGCGGAGCTTAACAAAGCTCCTCTGTTCTCTTATACTCATATGCTTAACAAGACTCTAACTAATGTCCTCGTCAAACTTATACGATCTCCCTTCAACCCAAAAGACAAGATCGAGCACTTGTGAGAACCAGGTCTGAGAATTTTAGATGAAGAATGTGACCGCCTCGAAGCCCCTTTACATTAGTGAATGAGGCTCTATTAAAGGCAGCATTATCGGAACTGCCTTTAATGAAGGTCCGAAACAAATTTAGAGTTCAGAACCACCCTCCCAGCTCACCTTTTTATTTTAAAGGCGATTCTGAAAATGATTAAAGGCGGTTCTGCATTTAATTTTTTTTATTAAACACAGTTCTATTTTAGAACCGCCTTTAATGGGTTACCTTTGTTGGGTTATATAAACAAAAATCACATGTGTAGAGTTTTCTCCCCCTTAGCTTGTTTTTCTAGATCTGAAACCTCTCTCCCCATTTCTCACGCCTCCGCCTCTCTTAATCTTCTCCACCACCCAAAACTCCACCACCCTCACGCCTTCACCGCCCTCAGCCTTCCACCTCCCTCCACCCTCGCTCCGCCACACCATTTCCTCCGCTGATGCCAGTTCCCCCGCCGCTCCAGTCTCTCCACCTCTCCACGCTTCAATCTCTCGCGCCGCCGCCCACCCTCACCACCATCGTTAAAGCTCTCCACCGCCGCATCGCTCCCGCCTCTACCTCCGTCGCTCACTGTTGTTTCTCGATTAGGTTGTTGTTGTATATATCTCTTATTAGTTTGGTGTTGTTCTATATATCTCCTATTAATCCATGTGTTTCATGATTAAACTAGGTTTCTTTTGTTGCTGTGTTGCTCGATTAAAGTGTATTGTTGTTTGTTGATCCACATCTGTGTTGCTTTGTTGCCAAAAACTTGAGGTTTCCGGCAGCTTTTTCTTAGAAGCTCGCAAATAGGTTATGAATTCGGAACCTATTTCGGACTCTAATTAAAGGCGGTTTTTTAATCACCATTAATCGATTTCGATCAAAGGCCAAAGAAGGCGCATGAAAACCGCATTCTCTGGTCTAATATAACCGCCTTTAACCGAGGGTTTTCCACTAGTGTTAATATGGACTTTGGTCGGAAAATTCTCTGGAGTAGACCGCAAATGGAAAGGCTTTGAAATGACTTCTAGATGACATTAATATAAGGTCATATAGACATAAAACTCCTTGATAATCGCCAAGTTCTGATCCATTTCACATTGTCGGATGAATACTGGGAGGTCATGCAAATAGGGATATCGTCCATGAAGAAGAGGAATATTGTTAACAGAGGGATATTGTCCATGAAGAAGAGGAATTTTCCTTAGTATTCATGCAAATAGGATTAGACATATAAATATATATATATATATATATATATATATATATGTGTGTGTGTGTGTGTGTGTGTGTGTTGATTTGGTTTTCTAATTTATGAAATGGAAAGACAAATTAGCATATAAGAGAAGGTATGCTAATCATGCAACAAACTACAAATATAGGATGAAACACAAAGTACGACATATTGGGTGCAATTGATTTCCAGTTCCAAGCCTCTTATCGATCATTGAACCAACATCCTATTTAATCATCTCTAATACCTATTGTGGGGGTAAACCTCTCATTCTTCTTAAGTGTAATTTACAAGAGTGAATTTGACATCTCTTTATAAACTTTGAAAATGACCACTTTAGACTATTAACTCCTAAAAATATCCCATCGATGACATTATCTACGAAGAATCAACAAGCTTGATAATTCCTACAAACATTCAACCAATTGTCTAAGTCTTTAACCAGTTCATGCACTTCCTAGGGTTAATCAAGAAAGTTCAACATTCAACAATCTCCCATTTTTGCTACCTTAACCTAGTGTAGGAAGGGGGATTAAAGGTGGTTCCACCGGACCACAGAAGTGACTTTGGGGATGACTTCTTTGACCCTGCCTTTGATCCTCTTCAATCAAAGGCGGTTTTGGGAGCCGCCTTTAAAATAATGTCATTAAAGGTGGTTATGAACCACCTTTAAACTTGGGGGTGGAACTGCTTTTGTTTAGTTCCAAACTCAAAAACTCAGCAAAGACCCTCGGATGCCATACAAAGTTCCAAACTCGAAACAATGCACGGTTTTGAGAACTTGGAATAAGTATCAGATCTTTGTAATGAGTTCCAAACTCATTTGTACAATCTAGACATACCCTGATATTTGATGCTTAAAATTAATTTTTGTGAAAAAATTATTTTTGAGTTCAGAAATAACGTCAGGCCTCCTCTTCCGAAATTAAAATTGCTATTCGTGCACTTTAAAAAATAATGGTAGTGAGGATGATAGTTCTAAGTTTGGAACCCTGATCGAGGGATTTGGTAAATCTAGGCTATTTCATTAAAAACGGCTTGAATAAAGCCTCATAAAATAGCTCCAGTTTCTACAAAATATATGACATGATCATACTAGCTAACAAAAATCTATAGACTACGCTACAGAAGCAACAATCTATAGATAGGAATATATATCATGCAAATTCTATTCCAACCCATTCATGTCATCATATATACTAGTTCGTTATACTACCACATTGGGATTTCCAATATAAGAGGAACGGGGATGCACTAAATATCTAGCCAAGAAATTTCTTGCGATATTGATATCATCTTGCGAGTACGGCTTGTGGACCCTTGGAAAAATATGTGAATTTTTTAATATTAATAATATGAGTAATAGGATGATAAATTATTTTAGAACAAAATATAAAAGAATAAACTCAATACTTACTTCGTCAATTTCAAAATAATCATTCGTACATGTTGGACAAGCTCCGCAGTGTAAAGCATTATGTAATATCCACACTCCCATGTTTTCACTTATTTATTGTACTAATTAATACAAATGGAACTAGTCAAAATTAGTTATATAGTAATTGATGAATAAATAGTATTGGCCAATATGAAAAGAAAATCATACCCTGATTGTGACTAGGTCCAAACCTGTACTATTAGTACAGTCGGGATCATTAATAGAAGCACCCAAAATTTGAACAAATGACTCGTAATGGCTTGATGTGTAGAGGATCCATCCAATAAACACGCTTCTTCTCAAAGACAATAAAAATTAATCTCCAATGATCTCTACAACATTTATACACATGAACTTAATATATGTAAAATGATTTCCGCAGTATAATGAGTATCTAACCATCACCTCTCAATATATGGCGCAAACGAATATTTTTTTTATCCATCTATCCCAGACTTTTGTGGATGTAGTTGATCCTCTCTTGGACAGTACAACCAATTTCTTATGTCATCCCCGAGCACAAATCAATACCATACCCAACCCTTGCCCTTTTGTATAGAAAAGTAATACATTTAACTTCCAAACAAAAGTGAGAACGTTAATTGTAAAAATGTTATAATAAAATTTTGTTTTCAAAGCAAACGATGATAGTACTCACAATAGATAGAGGGACATTAGTATTTGGTTAACTTGTTCACACCTCCATAGGTCTTCAAAGTCAATCCACGAGGTGATGTTTTTGAGCTTTTAACCAAAGATGCATTCATTTCCCGAGAATAAGTACGTTGATTCACGTTGATGGCCGACCATCAAATCAAACAATACACTACGAATTGTGCTGACTCCTTAATGGCTTGTGCCCTTGTGACAGGATGTTTAATCTTCTCCATTTCTACAACCAGTTTAGGTGTCATAGTGAGGGTTTCCTTTAAGTGACAATGCTTTAGTGGGTCAGCGTAAATTATCCAGCAATCCATAAAAGAAACAATTATTGGGTGGGTCCCGCTTGCTTGTTTTGGCCATTTGAAATTGGCAATAGACGTTGAGTACCACTTGATTCTCCCAATGAAACTCTAGATATACCATTCCCAATTGGTACCGAGCGATGATGTCGCATCGACTAGTGTACATTTCCATCGCCAATGTGGAGTAGCCAACCTTTGTGAAAATTATTTTTTGTGAAAATTATTTCAAGATATTTACTAAAGTTCAAATGACAAGAAAATCTCACACCTTTTCTTTGGCCGACAACATGGCTTTGTCAAGATTATTTTCTTTGTTGACGTCAACTTCTCTCGGTGAGTGGTGAGATCCTCTAGACGGTGGAGTCCAACCGGACATCAAATCATCTAAATTCTTGGGTAGAGGAAGACGGGTGTGATCGATTATCTTACGAATCAAGATGTCTTGTTGCTCTTTATGTTTGCCTTTAATTAGGGATTCCTTTTGCAAGATGTGGATTCTCGATGGTTTAACGGGATCATAGGCTCAAAGGATTTTAAAGGCTTGATCCCCAGGCTGCAGCTGTAAAACCCCATTTCCCTTATTCTCTTCCTCACAAGTAACTGGTGCATATCTGAACAATCCTTTTATGTACACCTTCTTGTATTATCATTACATATGCCCAATATCCTGAAATGCTCAACAATACACTATTTATCTACTATAGTTTTCCTGCATAGGATAAATACCTTCCCGACCACCCTCTGATCCTTTCTCTGATTTTCTCAATTATCAATTCACGGTCTTTTTTCCGCGGCCCATTTCACAGTGGATAATTGAATCCCCAAATATTTCCTAGGGAGATCACCCATTACTACTTTCGACACTAATGCCAGCAGCCATAATTGTTTATCCTCCTCATCCATCTTTGAAAAGTTTATTTGTTTCCTTTCATTGATTAGCAAACATGTCACTGCCATAAACTTGTTCAAACATTTTCTTACTCCTTCCATACAACAGTGTATGCACCCCTACCTTCTTGCATCTCTGATGATCACTAATCTTCAAGAACTAAATTTTCTATTCAACATCCTAGTTAGATACTCCATGCTTATAAAAAAAAGGGCAATGGAGAGATAGGGTATCCCTACTTCACCCTGATTTTTCCCATAAATACCTCACTGTATTTTCTTATTTCACAGTACTTTTCTTTATACATTCAATCGTTTCACTTGGGAACTTTAGTTCAGTTAACCATGCTATCAGTAAACTCCAATTTATACTATGAAAAGCTTTACTAGTGTCTATCTGGGCTACAAAGCTAGGTTTCATATTTTCAACTTTATATATGTGCAGTAGTTAGTTCCTGAGATAATAGCATATTGTGAGCAATATATCTTCCTTTCACAATTGTATTCTGATTATCACTAATTATCTCATGCAGAACATCTTTTAATTTGTTACTCAGTACTTTTGTGATAGTTTTATATATCACTAAACAACATGCTATTGGTCTAAAGTCAGTTGGTACCTTAGGTTGTGCTATCTCGGGGATCAGTGTTGACACAACATTTCTGAGAGTCCCTGGAATTTTGTCACCTTTGAAAATAGCCATCACTACTGCTATTACCTCTATTTCTACAATGTCCTATGTTTCTTTGAAAAAATTACAGGAATAACCATCCTTCCCGGGACATTTTTCTGAGTGTATACTTTAAGAGCTTGTTGTGCTTCTTTGGTGCTCATTGGCTTGATCGGTTTTTCATGCCTCTTCATGCTCAATGTTTCACCAAGGTTTACTACATATGAATCTATCATTTCAGTTCCTATATCAGTCCCCAGTTGGCTCTGAAAGTGCCTGAACAATTCACCTTCTATTTCTTTTTTATCCACTATCATTTTGCCTTCTTTTTCCATTGCCACTATATGGTTATGATATTGCCTTCTCCTCATTGAAGCATGGAATAATTTCGTTGGTCTTTCTCCATTGTTAAGCAACTCCACTTTTCCTTTGTGTTGTTGGAAACTATATTCTGCATCCTCTAATCTTTCCGCTCCTTTCCTTGCCTCATGCTCAATTTTATGTTTTATTTCGGATCCTAGATCTACATTTAGTTCATCTTGTGATCTTCTCCATATTTCCTGTGCCCTTTCTGTTTTCTCCCCTATACTTCCAAACTCCCTGTTGTTAAGTTTTCTCAATGCCTTTTCTAGCTTACTTAGTGTCTTAGCTAGGTCTTCTCGATTTCCAGTTCACCGATTTTGTGACTTTCCTTACAGTTCCTTCAAACATGTTCGTCTTTGTTTCTTGTTTTTTGATTTAGCCTAACAACCAAAGGAATATAATTTGATGTGATTTCAGTATGCACTTTACACACAACTTCCTTTAAATCTTCATTCCATTCTTTATTCACCATTCCTATGTCGGTTCTACTCATAATTCTCCCCCCTTCTAATCTTCTGTTGCTCCAAGTGTACTTGGCCCAAATAGTTTTAATTTCCACCAGATCCAACTCGCCTGCTACTTCCTGAAAGTTACATACTTCTTTTTCCTGTATTGGATTCCCACTAATCATGTCTTCTATTACGATTGGTGAGTTCAAAATCTCCCATTACAATCTAGGATTTGTCCCTTTTCCCTTTATTTGTCATGAAACTCCATAATCCAGTCCTTCTATCTGCATTGTTATACCTATACATCAATGTACAATACAGTCTCACATTATTTTCCTTCATCCAACATACTGTATCCACATATTTCTACCCAATATCCATCTCTGTTATCTCCTAGTAATCACTCATTTGCTATCCAAATTCTTCCACCTTTGACCACTTCTTTATTTGTCATCAAATTCCAACATAGACCAATCTTCCTCCAAGTCTTTGTTTCCTTTCCTTTTTTTATTGTTTCTAATAAACCTAGAATCCTAGCCCTCTTACATTTTAAGTTTAGATATTACTTTCCATTTGGGGCATTTCTCATGTTTGGCATACTTTTCTTCCCTTAAAAAACTTCATTTTTAATCTCCACCAATCCTCTTTTCCTCATTCAATTTATCCACCCAAATCTGCTTCTGGAACTGATTTTCATTATTCTCTACGTCACCTCTATTCTTCTCCAAAGTTTCTGGCTTATCATTTATCTTTCCCCTGACCACTTCCTTTTTCTTTTCCTCCTGCCTCACTCTTACTGGCTTATACCCCTGGTTCCTCTTCTCACCTTTCTCTCGCTCTATCTCCTTTTCATCCTTCTTTCAACATACACTTTCTTGATGTCAAAACATTCCACATTTGACACATTTAACCGGTCTCTATTCAAATATCACCTTCTCTTGTACAATGACTTTTCTTTCATAAACAAACATGATTTTATCAGGAATTGTATCAACTATTTCCATTTCCACTTAGACTCTAGCATATGCCAACCTTTCTTTGTCCATTGTAGCTCAATCTAGATTCAATGGTTTTCCTAACTAGCTTACTGTTTTGCAAATAATCTTAGGCTTCTAGTAGATTAGGGGTAAGTCTGGGAGTTGTAACCACACATGGACCTTCTCTGGCTCATTTACCTTTAAATCATGTTACATGATTTTATAATTACCGATTTTCAATCAACCATAATTACTTCCCTTACTAATACCTCTTCCATATGCATTTTAGTCATTCATTTAACCATAAAAACACTTTTATGTGATTCACATACCCTCACAACTTTTCCCCTAACATCTGAATAGAAAACCTTTCATCACTCTGAATGGGGGATTGCTTCTTATCACCTTGAATATTACACTTGTTTCCCACAGTTTCGAGCTTTCTTCCACATCTTCCATTGTGACTTCTCCCATTACCAATCCTTCGATGTTCATAGTATCGTAGTATTTTACCTCTTCCTGCCCATTTTCAAATGACGAATTCCATTTTCTCCTGTCCTCCTCATCCATCCTTTCTCCCTGTGATAATTTCTTTTACACTTGTTATGAGCATTCACCGTTAGAGTCATCTTTCTCCATAGGGATCTTGATTTTGATAGTAGTTAGCATCCCTCACTTTTCTTTTTAGTTAAATTTTCTTCCAAGTTGACCTAGTCGAAACTTCTTCATTCTACTTATTAAATTTAGGCATTTTCCTCAGACTTCTGGCTATCTCTTTTTCTATCAGCACCTCTTTCAAGCCTTTTGTTTCATCTCAATATACTTTTCTTTAATCAATCTTTGATTTTCCCTTTTACTTGTATCTCTGCCTCTGTAGTTTGAGAGTCTCCCTCTTTGCCATTTTCTTAGTGCCTGATATGCCCATAGGCAGCGCCTCAGTGAGACTACCAGATCGGGTTGAGGAAGATGGTCGAGAAGTACACATAGTGCAGTGAAATCACACACACTAAAGTGGGTTATTATTTTGAAATTAATATTGAGATAAAATGAACTAGACTGAATTGAAACCTCACCATGCTCCTTCCCTCCCATGTCATTACCACCCATCGCCCATTTCCTTCTCATGCTCCATCTGTCTCCATCATTTCCCTCTCATCGCCGGTTGACACTTGTCTCCCTATCCCAGATTAGTGTGTATTTTCTTTTGAAAACTATGCTATACTTGTATAAATATTTTAATTTTGCTAAATCAAAAATTTTTCAACTAGTCACAAGCAACTAATATACTATAGATATTCTGAGACACACGCAATTGTTATAGAAAGTATCATATAAATAGGCAATTAGAATTGAAATAATATAAAATATATTAAAATTTCATAATATTGTTAAAATATTATTTTTATACATTTTATAATTTAGTTCTTTGAAAGTAAGAACCAAATGAAATGAACTAGACTGAATTGAACCGGATTAAATTAAACTGAATTTGATCAAAATTAAATGAATTGCACTAAAATTAATAATAATCATAAAACCAAATAATTGTGATATTCATAACCGTACGTAATAACTCATGTTCTGATAGTAATGTTGATTTTATGTTGAATATAAATGAAAAATTGGGACAAAACTGAACCTTTTTTTTATAACTATGGGTTTTCATTCATAACTGATCAATAAAGACAGATTACAAAATTTATAGCCTTCACTCTAGCTAGGCTTCAAAACTAAAATTTCAAAAAAAAAATTAGGGGGTAGAAAAACAAGAAGAATAGAGAGAAATGATGAAAAATTAGGTTATCTCTTCCTTCATGGGCCACTGTTGTTGGGTCGTTCTAATAAAAGAACTGCCCTAAGCAGCTAAAGTAATGAGTTTTATAAGCCCAAGTTTTGTCATTTTTTCTAATCTTTTGCCCATCCTAAATTCATAAGTGAAATTACATCAGACTTCTCCATTCCCCCTCCACATTGTAGCCTACTTCTTCTGGATTCCTACTATTTTCCTGAAAAATCCTCCAATTGTTTCCTCCCAAACATAATACATAGCAGTAGCCCATTTTGTGGCAACACCATACTTCTTCCTCGGTAACCTTAACCTCATCCGTTTCTTTAATCTGTGATATCAGATTCTAAAGGTAAGTTCAGAATCTTTAGCAAATCCTGAGAAACTTTGCACTGAGTGAATAAGTGTTGTGCAGTCTCAAGTTCTTCATCACAAATGGCACACATCTGTTGCTATTGTAAGATGTTGCATGCTATCAACCTATCAAATGTGGCAAGTTTGTTCTTAAGTAGCATCCATATGAATATACTCTGCTTGGGCAGTAACTTTGATTTCCAAAAAAGTTTTCTTGTGAATCTTTCTCTTTATCTCCTTTCAGAATATTATAGGCCTTTGATATACTGAACTTACCAAACATGTTTACAAAGCTCTTCAGTTTCCTCTTCATGCAGACTTAAAGTCTATTCAAACATTTCCACATCTAGCTCTGACATTGTTGAGGCTGATGATCCTCAAAACATTTGTTCTTGTGATAGTAGGCTTGAATCCATCTAACCCACAGAATGTCCTTCTTCTCCTATATTTCCCATACATGCCTGCACAAAGAAGCCAGGTCCAAGGTGAAGGATCCTTTGAAACCAAAACCCCCCACTGATTTGCTTCTACTCATGGCATTCCATGAAACTGGTGCAAAATATCTTCCCTCCTTTTGTTCCATAGAGAAACCCTACACATCTTCACTATATCTTCATGCACACTCTCTAGAATTTTAAAAATTCCAGCCCAATAGCCTGCAATACTCAGAAGGACAATGTTTATTAATTTACCCCTCCATGCACAATGCAATGCACCAGTAATCCAAGTTGTTAATTTTCTTGCAATTCTGTCAATCAAATCTGAGCATGCTTCTCTGCCACATCTATGTGTAGAAATGGGTACACCCAAATATTTCATTAGGAAGTTCCCCTTCTTCAAGTTTAGAATCTCGTATATAATATCCTGCTCAATCTCATCAAGTGCAGAGAAATATATAACATACTTCATATTATTAATATCCAAACTTGAAACATTCTGAAATCCATCCAAGACATTTTATATACCCTTCAAATATTTCTGACTTGCTTCACAAAAATGACTAAATTATCAGCAAAAAGAAGGATATGGATTTCTACTTTTTTACATCTCTGATGAAAACCCACAATTTTGTCTTTGAACTTCCTCTCTAACAGTCTAGTAAGGAATTCCATACAAATGAGAAAGAGAAATGGGGATAGGGGGTCCCCTTGCTTAGCACCCGCAGTCCCTTTAAAGGATTCAGAGAAATCACCATTTAGAGAAAGACAATAGTTTGCAGAGCAGACACATCTTTCAATCCAATCCATGAACATACTAGCTAGGAACTTTCAATAATCTCAGCCATTGGAAAAGAAAATTCCAGCAAATAGAATCAAAATCCTTCCTGATAGCTATTTTAATAACACATCTAGTTTTCGTGGTTTTTACCTTGTACATGTGTATAAGTTCATGAGCCAGCAGAATGTTATGCCCAATGTGCCTTCCTTTTACAAATGTACTCTAGTTCTATTGATAAGAGTAGGTAGGAATTCATTCAATCTGTTGCACAAAATATTTGTTATGACTTTGTAGGGTATAGAGCAGCAAGAAAATTGCGTCAGATCTGTGGCTGATTGTGGATGTCTAATTTTGGGTATCAAGGCAATTACTACTCTATTTAATTCCATTGGAAAAATTTCTCCACTGAAGAAACTGGGTACTCTATCAGTTAAACTCTTCCCAACAATTTTCCATACTTTTTTTATAAAAGTATCTTCCATAACCATAAAAACCTAGACTCTTGTAAGAATTGATGCTCCTTAAGGCCTGAAGTATTCCCGTATCATTAATTTTCCTGATTTGCTTTAGTTGCCGAGTCAGACTGAATACTTCACCACCGGTAATTACTTCTTCTTCCAATCTGATAAATTTTGCAATTCTTCCTCCTAACTACTTTTTGAAAAAGAAACTAAGTAACTTTCCAGTTCCTGACCTGCCAATTCATTCAATTCATCATTCAAGCAAATGATATGATTCTGATAAACCCTCTCCTTCATTCTTGCAGAAAAGAGTTTGGTAGGCCTATCTCCTTCCAATAGCCATTTAATTTTTGCTTTCTGCTTTAGAAACTTATATTCAACCTTCTTCAGCTCTAGTGCCATTTTCCTCTTTTCATTGTCAGCATTTTGCAGCAAAATGGATGTAGGATTTTTTCTGAAGTTCCTTGCTTACTAACAACCAATATTGTTTAGTAGCAGCTACCCTTTTCTCAACTTCATACAAAAAAAAACTTATTCATCTCATACAAAGGTGATCTCTATTTCTCTAAATTTCTTAAAAGAGATTTCAGACTGCCATTCCTATTCTAATCCCAAACAACCTGTATTAAACCTTGAAAACTTTTTGACATAGTCCACGTGTTGAAGAATTAAAATGGCTTACATGTATTCTTTAATTTCCTTCTTATTGGGACTTTCAAAGGAAAGTGATCAGAAATGTAAATTGATTCAAATTTACATATAGAATCCCTGAACTCCTCAGCCCAACATTGATTCTGAACTGCCCTATCAATTCTGCTCAAGATTCTGTCTCCATCTCCTCTCCTATTTTCCCAAGTAAATTGTGCTCCCACGGTTTTTAGTTCCAGCAATTCTAGGTCAGCTATAGCTTCTTAAAAATCTATGGTTTCATCTGGAGTAACACCATTTCCACCCACTCTGTCATATGAATATAATAGAGAGTTAAAATCTCCAGTTATAATCCAGGGTATACAACTATCTTGAGGGTAATGAATAAAAAATTTCTAGAACTCCTCCCACTTTTCTAAACTATTCATCCCATAAGAAACTGTTAAATTGAATTTCAAACTTCAACCTCTTTCTTTAACATAAGCACCAATGCATGCTCCTGTTTGTTCACCTTATCAACCTCAAAAAATCCAGGTTTCGAGCCAACCCAGATTCTGCCTCCTTAAATTACATCACCATTTGAAATAAAACTACCACCCTTTTCCCATTGTTTCCCATACTTCTGTTTCTTTAGTTAATTGTATTTTTTTGTTTCCAATAAACCCAAAAGACCACATCTACTATTTACATATAATTCTCTAACTTCTTATGTTTTTCTTTGTTATTTACACAACAAACATTCTAGACAAGAATACTGCTATTCATCAGGGGGCTTCTATCAAAGTATTTTCCAGATCCTTTAGTAGCAGGCCTACATTGATTTGCTTTCCTTCTCTTTGCTTCATTTGATCACCCACCATAGTCTAAGTTCTTCTTATTTTCACTTTATCCTCCTGCATTTTTGTGTTTTCCGGAGTGCTAACTGCTTTCACTGAATTCCCCTTTTCCACCTTATCAGATTTTTTAGGGACAAAAACCTGTCTAATGATCACCTTATTCTGCATTTCTTTTGCCTCTAGCTTCTTGCATTTTAAAGTTTCGTATGACAACAGTTTACATTTTTTACAACGAACAGGCAACCATTCAAAGATAATCTCCTGGTTCTAAACACCTGCTTTCTCATCAATATAAGCTAATGTTCCAAGAATTTCTTTACCTATTTCCACTTCAACTAACACTCGAGCATAAGATAGCCAATTTACATCTCTAGTAGCTTTACCTAACTTCAGAGGTTTTCCCAAAGGGTAGATAATTCTACCACTAGTGGGGGAGGGCCATTAAAGGCGTTTCTATTGAACCAGAGAAAACACTTGAGAACCGCCTTCTCCAGTTCCACCTCTGATAAAAAATTATCAAAGGCGGTTCAAATAACTGCCTTTAATAGGGTCCAAAATATGTTCCAAACTTGGAACCTATTTCTGCCCTCCCAAAAAACGAGCTATCGAAAATCTAATGTTTTCGATAATGAAGCAACAGATCTGTCCCCAGCGAAGCGAAACCGTACATGAGAAATCACAAAACAAAAAAAACTTGATTACTGCAAACAAAATAAAATTAAGAAATCTCCAACAAATGAAACCCAACAGCAAAGGTGAAGGTGAAAGCGAGTGGCGGAAGGCGGGGACTGGAGTGGCGGATGGTGGGATCGAGCGAAGGAGCAACGTGGACTGGAGCGGCAGATGGCGGGAGTGAGCAGAGGAGCAACACTGATGCCGTAGGGTCTTCAATGGCAAAGGAGCGACACCAGGGCAGAGGGTCTTCAACTGCGCGGTGGAAGTGGGGATCTTCAGTGGTGCAGTGGGAGTGGGGGTCTTCAGTGGCGCGGTGGGAGCGGGGGTCTTCAGTGGCACGGTGGGAGTGGGAGCTTTCAGTGGTGCGGTGGCGGTGGCGGTGGCCTTAACCAGTGAAGCATTCAATGGAGACGATGGGGTTAGAGTCATCGAAGGGGTGAAGGCGGCGAAGGGGTGGAGTAGGGGGAGGGTAAGGCGATGGTGGTGTGAGGCGGCAGTGGAGTGAGAGGCAACGAATGGGTGACTGGTGAGGTGGTGGTGGGGGAAGGTGCTGGTGGAGGAAGAGGAGCTGGTGGAGGTAGAGGCGGTGGTGGAGGTAGAGGCGCTGGTGGAGGTAGAGGCGCTGGTGGATGGAGAGTAAAATGAAACCTAAGTAACATGGAGGCGGAAAGCTAAGTAAAATGAAACCTAAGTAACGTGAAGTAAGAAGAACTTGGGCCAGAGGAGTTCTTGGGCCAGCTCATTAAAGGCGGTTCTATATAGAACCGCCTTTAACATGAAAAGGTGACTTGGGATAGCACTTCTAAACTCAGAAGTGCTTCCGGCCCTTCGAAAAAATGGTTTTAAAGGCAGAACCACCTTTAATTGATCACCATCAAAGGCGGAACTACCTTTAATTAATTAGAACTGCCTTTAAAATAGTCTGGGCACTAGTGGAGGGCCTTTGATTAAAAACAATGATGAAAGAAGGTTCTTAATGAACCATTTTTATGAACACCCAAAATGAGTTCCAAATTTGGAACTCCTTTTAAAGGTGGTCATTTTTCGATCAAAGACACTTCCACCTTTGAGAAAATCAATTGAAGGCGGTTCTATTGTAGAACCGCCTTTAATCCAATGACTTTATTGGGCCACTATTTAAACCAAAAACCCAATGCAATCCTAAATCCATGCCTTGGTTTATTTTCCCATTTTTTCACTCCCTCTCCAGCCCCTCTCTCCCTAAAGCCTAAATCAACATTGCTCCCTCTCACTCCCTCTCCCTCTCCCTCCCGCCTCACTTCCTCTTCCCCACTGAGAATTCCTTCCTCTTGCCTCTTCCTCTAGCCTAAACCCTGAATCACCATCGTCCGTTCCTCTCCTCTCGCCTTCCTCTCCGTCGTTCCTTCTCCACCGTCCTGTTCACGACGTAGCCCTGCCTTCTCGGCACTGCCTCCACGTGTTGCTTCCTCCTCCCACCATCGGTCCACTCTCTCCCTCCTCCATCAGCATCGCCCTCCTCTCTCTGGACAGCTAAATCAGCCGCGTCCTCCATCGTCCGGTCTGACACATCGCCTCTGTTGTTTAGTCCGAAGCATTGCCTCCATTTTCCCGGTATGAAGCGTCGACTCCACCACCTATCTGAAGCGCCGACTTCGCTACCCGTCAAAAGCGTCGCTTCCACCGCCCGGTGAATGTTCTAGATCTGTAGTTCCTAGCACAACATTGTTTATTGTTTTAATGATGTATTTCTTTACAATGTTTAATGTTTTAGATTTGTTGAATAATGACCGATCTGTATAATGTAGCAGCAATGTTGTATAATGTTCTGCATGGAGTAATGTTTAATGTTGACCAATCTATTTTAGATCTGGAGAATTTTCTTTTTCTGACTGATCTGTTTTATTTGCTTTCTGCCGGAAACCTAAGTTTCTGACAGCCTTTTTTTGGGACCTCTGTAATAGGTTATGAATTCATAACTCTTCATCACCGCCAACGATGTTGAGTAGGTTCCAAGCTCGAAATACATTTAAAGACGTTTCCGTTGGCTCGACAAAGACACAAAATATCCTCCTTCCATTGTCTATTTTAAAGGCGGTTCTAAGAATCGTCTTTGATCATTGACGATCAAAGTCATGGCAGAGAAGTCACAACCAAAGTGACTTCTCTGGTCCCAAAAACCGTGTTTAATCACCCCACCCTTCACTAGTGGGGCGGAACTTCCGAACTCGGAACCCCTTTCGGACCCCAATTAAAGGCAGATCCATCTAATGGGTGCCTTTAATAGAGCTCTCTCTACTAGTGTACCCATCATGCTAGGTTTCCATTTACTGAATTTGACTTATTTTTGTTGAATTCAACTTGAAATTGATGAAATGAACTGATAAGTGAAGATATAAAGTTGAAAATGGATAGTTAAAAAAGAAGAAGAAGAAGTTCAAATGGACAAACCTTAATAGGAAGACACCTTCTGCGACAGCCTCCCTCCTCTCCCAGAAAACCCTACTTTTCTTCAATAATTTTTTCTCCATCTTCCCATAATGGGGAGATGGGGAATAACTGCTTATATTAATTGACGGTTTTGTTATTGAATAAGTGTGAGACTTGTCTCCGCACATTAGTTTTATTCTGCGACCTGATCGACTAAATCGTTGTGTTCATGATGATAACTCGATTTAGTTGTCTGCATCGATGTCTTGTTCTCAATCTTCTTGAACAGATCGTGTGTTTGTAATTTTGTTTGTGGTTTTATCTTCGGATTCCCATTTATTTAGATACGTCAGATTTGTATCTTTCAAGATGTTTTCAGTTTGGACAACATAGATCGTGGTTGAATCAAGTAGCGTTACAGTTGTAGAATATCCTTGTTTGGCGTAGTGATGTTGATACGTGATATGCTCCTCTCGACCAAGTGGTAATGGTTTTTGCGGGAAGCGAGTTAATATACATTAGGGCAATGCTACAGTTTTATTAGATCTTTAATATGTAATTAAAAGTACAGACGATTAGTATAGTTGACATGTAATTTAGATATCCTTGCAATATGGTAGTTATTTCTAGAAAGTAGTTTGGTTGAATTCAATTCCACTCATCGTAATTATTGGGCATTTTTCCATCATTTTTTAATGATCGATTTTCAAAAAATAAAAATGGACAAACCTTAATGATGAAAACTACGTCATCACTAAAGGTGGTTTCTTGTTGTGTGGAGCCAAAATTCATGACAAGTGTGAAAAATAATAATTATTAAACGAAAATAATTATTAACTTTAAACTTAGGAATATAAGTCCTACTCCATCTGTTTTATTTTTATTGGCACCATATGTTTAGATGCTTGAATTATGTAAAGAAAATAATTGTATGAAATTGAATATATATAACAAAAAGTAGAATGAGTGGATGAAATTAAAAAAATTTATCAAAAATGAAAATAGTGTCAAATAAAAGAAAACATTCATTTATATTAAATGTGGTATAAATAACATAAGAGGGTGAGTACTTCTGTTTATTTTATTTTAGTAAGTCTCTGCTGACCCAAGTAAAAGTTTCACATCATATACCAGCTTTCAAGTCCCTTTCTGTTGTCCGAAAAAAAAAAAAAAAAAAAAGTCCCTTTCTGAAACCATCATCTACTGAAAAAACAAACACCAGCATTAGTTACGCAACATTTAATCAATTTCCCCCCTACTTTAAATCCAAGTCAACCTTCTCTACCCTTTACTAGCTTTTTTCCCCCTTTAAATTAATTTCTTTTGGGTTTTCCAAACGTGTTGAATTTCCCTCTCAAAGTTTTGACTAATTAAAAACGCCTTAGAAACTAGTGATCGATGACTAACACTATTGGACACCACATTCAGCTGTAAGGCTTGGTTTTCCTGTTGGATCCTGAAATTTAGTTTTACCTAATTAATTTAATTATTACTACTGTGTTCCAACATAACCTATCTAACCAAGTATGCAATAAAGTAAAATATAAAAGACACAAGATTTGGTTACGTAGTTCGGTGAAATCCACCTACATCTGCGGGGTCTGGCCCAGTTCAGAATGAATCCACTAATTAGAAAGATACAGTACAAAGTACACCATACAATTATACTTATCTTATCTAACTACAACGTGAATCCTGCAATCTCCCCTTGCTACCGATCCGCCTTAATCAGACTCTCTCTGACCTTGAAACTCGTCGACGTTGGATATCCTCCTCCCGAGGAATTAAGGCATATGATTCTGAACTTTGTGCAGCAGGTTCGTGTGTTGGAACATAGAATTCTGGCTCTTTGCAATTCTCGAAAGATAAAAAATCTCTGTGCAGATTTTTTCTATTAAGTCCGTCAATAATGCAGTCGTGTTTGTTCTCTATATATAGTCCATGAGCAGATCTGAATTCTCCATGATTATCTCCATAATATTCCTATTCCAAATCTGCTTCTTGAAGCATATCCAAATCACATATTTAAAGAGATTTTCCTTATCTCAATATCTCCATATATTCGATAATAACAACTCCATATTTATAGAGATTTTCCATAAATCAACTATGCTTCCATACGCCTAATATATAGAAGAATATTCAGATTTCCATAAATCACAAATACCATAATATTCTGTCTTCTTTTTCCGTAAATCATCATTGGCGTAAATACACCCCATCCGCATTTTTCAATCACACATGAAGTTTATTCCATCTCCAATTCCATAACAGTAATCCAATCCCACATATATAGAAACTGATATATTCTCCAAATCAAATACAACTTGGACTAGATGTATCCTTCTTGGATTCAGTCTTCAACCTTTCCTTATTTCACCAAAATTCCTTCTTTGATGTTACAACCCAATAATACCATATTTGCATAATTTCCACAAATTGTCAACTAGATAAATCTAGACTTTACAATCTCCCACTTTGGCATTTTGTGGACCAATCACCTTTTGGCATTTCATCACAAGAGTTTATGCAAATAAAGACATCAACCTTGAAAACCACTCTGGATGTTGGAACATAGAAACATAGCATCTTCCCCTAAATTCTAGATTCCCTCAACATCCAGGAATAATGATCACGTTGGAACATCAACCCAACGGAGCCAATAAAGTCATCCAAGAAATCCAAAACATCTCCCCCTTGGGACCATAAACATGCCAAACACAATAGACACAAAAAACCAAAATCTCCATTAAATGTAGCTCCCCCTGAAACAAATATCTGGCCTATGTTGGAACATAGCCATAATAGAACCTTTAAACCTCTTCAGGAGCAGCTATCTGTGCCCCATATAATCTGGCATTTTCTACCTCCAAATCTACCATCTAAATGGATTGAGCTCTCAACTTCACACCATTGTATCACTCAAAATCTGGATCAATGTTGCCTCCCATGGAATTCTTCTACAATCTCTCAATTGTACTTCTTGTAGATTGAGGTAGCAGTCTTGAGACCCAAATAGTCCAGGTAAGCTGTAAATTCACACTCCTCATATACACCCAGATCAGTTGTCCTTTCGACTAAAATTATATCTCTCATGGTAGTTTGATCAGAAGTGCCTTCAATAATCTGCTCACCTTGTGTTGGAACATCATTCACCGATGTTGTAACATAACAGCTCTCAGCTTCACCTGTTTTCTCTATGTTGGAACATAAGATCCTTTCATTGCTTCAGAATCAACACATCACCTACTCAGCTTCCTTCACTTCATCAGTACTTTCTCCCCCTATCTGGTGTTGGAACATAGACTTGTTCACCATCCAGATCATAATCTTCTCCAGCCACAGTTACTGATGTTTGAACATCTGAATCTCTAATCCATGTCCACATCTTCTCAACCTGTCTCCATACTGGAACATGACCAGCATCACTGTCTTCCAACTCCTCATCATCAGAAACCATAATATCAGGAAGAACCATCTTTCTAATATATTCAACCATCATTTTTTCACCTTTTTCTTCTTTCTAAATTTTTTTTTGTGTTTTTCTAATTTTCTGAACAAAATTAGAAAAACTTCTACGGCTAAATAAAAGCTTTAAAGAAATACCTCAAATCTGACAAACACCTAAGTGTTGTCTGAGGAGCTCAACCGTAGCAGTGTCCAACGACTTTGTGAAAATATCCGCAAATGGTCTCAATGTTGGAACATAGGCTACCATAACGTTTCTCTCAACTCGAATTATCCTTTTGACTTCATTCCAGTGAGATTCCTTAAGATCATCCCGAATTCTTACACATACTCCCACCATACTCATCTTCAATTCAGCTTGCATCAAAGTCACAAAATCTTGTACAAAGTATGGTGAAGTAGACCCAAAGATCATTTCATCAATATAGATTTGAGCAATCAGTGTATTTGATGATTCTCGAAAAACAAGCAAGGTGCAATCTTCTCCCCCTCGACGAGAACCTTTCTGAATAGGAAAGGTAGTGAGTCGCTTATACCACGCCCGTGGTGCTTGTTTTGATCCATACAAAGCCTTCTTGAGTCGATGATGTACTTCCTCATTAACCACACCATGTAAAGGAGCACTATTGACAGCTTTTTGGTACATCATAAAATTCATAGTGCACGCCATAACAAGGAGAATACAAATAGATTCTAACCTGACAACTGATGCGAATGTCCCATCAAAATTAACTCCTTCATCCTGAGTGTAGTCCTGAGCAACTAATCTTGCTTTATTATCACTGGGTTCGATAAGGGAGAGAAACTATTGTAGGCCAGCTAGTTCCCTATGATTAACCCAAGGGATCGATCGAGTCATTCTTCTGCTTGATTCAGCCTTCACCGATGTTGGAACATAGGAGAGTTCTGGAGAGGACGATGTTCCAACATTGTTGAAGATATAAGAGTCACCAGCTTCATCTTTAAGATCTGTCTCATCCGAGGTTCCAACATCATTACGTCCCAAATCTAAGAAATCAACCGATGTTGGAACATGGTCAGCCGTACTATCTACTTCATCACATTTGACACTGTAGCAGTTCACTTCTTGTTCCAATAAGTAACATTTGTATGATGACCGAATACCAGTAAGCACTTTGTTGTTCCCATGTTTCACTATGCACTTTTCCTTATGGAATTCCACGATCATATTATCATCACATAGCTAGCTAATACTTAGGAGATTAGACTTTAGTTCTTCCACCAACAAAACACCAGTGAATACGGGGAATCCTTCAATATGCAGTTCACCTTTTCCAACCACTCGACTCTTTTTTCCATCGCCAAACGTAACAAAACCACCATCATATGGCTGGATGTTTGTTTGTAATTCCTAAGTTCCATTCATGTGGCAAGAGCAACCACTATCAAAGTACCACGAGTCTCTAGAATGTGTAATAGGAGACGTATGAGCAAAAAGGCAAGTACTTGTGCATTTAACAACCCATACCTTTTTGACCATTTTTTATTGCTGGACATCGTCTATGTTGGAACATACTAAGAGTTGTTGCCCCGTCATGATATCTCTGAGCAGTTTTTGGCATTGTTCCTCTGTATGACCTTGATACATGCAGTAGCTACAGATGAGAGGTTTCCTTTGATGAGTCTTGATTAACTTTCTTTTTACCCCTTGAATCTTCGACTTGAGATTGACCTTGCTACCTAATGAATTTTCAAACCCGATTCCATGTCGATCTCCAAAGTTTTCCCCATGATCAGAATGTCATCAAGTTTCGCCGTTCTAGTGTTTAACTTGGTAATAGCTGGTTCAGCCATCTCAGCTCTCTTAGTTATTGAGCTTAGATTCAAATTTAACTCTTCAATCTCTCTTCTGAGTTCACCAACTAAAACTCGCAACTCCTTCTCCTTCTCGCCCAGATGATTTTTCTCTTCTTTCAACACTCTATTTGTATCAACAACTTGAAGCCACATGGCATACATCTGCTCATATGTACTGTAGATATCTTCATCACTCACAACTAGCTCGTCATCATCACTGGACGTGCCATCAGAACCTATGTTGGAACATACAACTTCGTCTTTCTCTGACATGTTGGAACATACCTCCTCTGATCCACTGTGAAATTTTTCTCCAAATTCCACATAATTGCTTATACGTTCCTCTTCGTCTTCTCCATCATCTTCACTCCATGAGGTGTTGTATGATTTTCCTTGCTTCTTTAGGGTATTAGCACATTCAGCCTGGATGCGGCCGTATCCTCCACATTCTCGACATTGAATTTTTTCAAACTGCCTTCCTTCACCACTTTGGTTTCTAGAGAATTGCTGACTTCCTTTTTTCATCCGAGTTCCACGATTACCAAAATCTTGAGGATGAGTTTTTTTTCCACCAGATCTTTCATGTGAATTCTTGTTTATCACCTTCTTCAACATTCTTAAGAAATTCTTGGTGATAGGAGCATGTTCTTCAATTCCATCATCACTATCAGATTCATGGATGACCCTTGATGAAGAGGATTTGAAAGCCAAATCCTTCTGGACTTTCTTTGTAGGCTGTTGTATTGTCATCTCATAGGTCTGTAGTGATCCCATTAGTTCATCTAAGGTCATGGTGGCTACATCTCTTGTTTCTTCTATTGCTGCTACTTTCATAGAAAATCTTTTAGGAAGAGATCTCAAGGCCTTTTTCACCAATTTTGTTTCCTTGTAAACTTTCCCAATTGATACGCCATATTGGAGATGTCTCTGAGTTTCCCATTGAATATAGAAATAGTATCATCCTCCTCCATCTTCAGTTCCTCAAACTTTGTAGCCAACATCTGCAGTTTGGATTCACGTACATGACTTGTCCCCTCATGTACAGTTTGTAGGATATCCCATGCTTTCTTTGCTTGTTGGCATGTAGACATGAGTTTGAACTGATCTTCATCTACTACAGTAAATATGGCATTTAATGCTCTGGAGTTCGCCAAGCTTCCCATTCTTTCACCTGGTGTCCACGACTCTTTAGGCTTAGATTCTCCTCCTTCAGAATTTCCAACAACAGGGGGTTTCCATTCTGTTTCAACATAGCACCAAGCCAATTCATCCAGTGAATTTATGAACACCCGCATGCAAGCCTTCCAGTAGTTGTAATTTGTTCCTTCCAGCAGGGGTAGCCGAGACACAGAAGCTTCTTCTCTGGTCGCCATTGGTAAAACCGGATCTCACTTTCCTTGACACAACCAAGGGAATAATAAGTGACCAAGCTCTGATACCAATTGAAATTTGGTTTTACCTAATCAATTCAATTATCACTACTGTGTTCCAACATAACCTATATAACCAAGTATGCAATAAAGTAAAGCATAAAAGACACAAGACTTGGTTACGCAGTTCGGTGAAATCTACCTACATCTGCGGGGCCTGGCCCAGTTCAGAATGAATCCACTAATCAGAAAGATATAGTACAAAGTACACCATACAATTATACTTATCTTATCTAACTATAACGTGAATCCTGCAAGCTCCCATTGCTACCGATCTGCCTTGATCAGACTCTCTCTGACCTCGAAACTAGTCGACGCTGGATCTCTTCTTCCCGAGGAATTAAGGCATATGATTCTGAACTTTGTGCAGCAGGTTCGTGTGTTGGAACATAGAATTATTACTCTTTGCAATTCTCGAAAGATAAAAAATCTGTGTGCAGATTTTTTCGATTAAGTCCGTCAATAATGCAACCGTGTTTGTTCTCTCTATATAGTCCATGAGCAGATCTGAATTCTCCATGATTATCTCCATAATATTCCTATTCCAAATCTGCTTCTTGAAGCATATCCAAATCCCATAAATAAATGGATTTTCCTTATCTCAATATCTCCATATATTCGATAATAACAACTCCATATTTATAGAGATTTTTCATAAATCAACTATGCTTCCATACGCCTATAATACAGAAGAATATTCAGATTTCCATAAATCACATATACCATAATATTCTGTCTTCTTTTCCCGTAAATCATCATTGGCGTAAATACACCCCATCCGCATTTTTCAATCACACATGATGTTTATTCCATCTCCAATTCCATAACAGTAATCCAATCCCACATATATAGGAACTGATATATTCTCCAAATCAAATACAACTTGAACTAGATGTATCCTTCCTGGATTCAGTCTTCAACATTTCCTTATTTCACCAAAATTCCTTCTTTGATGTTGCAACTCAATAATACCATATTTGCATAATTTCCACAAATTGCCAACTAGATAAATCTAGACTTTACATATCCCTTTTATATTTTTGCTGCCTTTGAGACTATAAAATTGCTTCTTTCAACGATTCATTGCTTACTTCCAAATGAATGTACATACATCCACCCTTCAACGCCCAGAAATGTACGATATAGATCACAATTGCATGATTTTGAATTTTGACATCGAGATTCTTCTGTGTCTTTTTTTAAAACAAAATCCTATGTGGAATTAGTAGCAAAATGATGTTCAAGAAGATTGAACAACCAAAAGTTTGTGCTGAGGTTTAATTTGGAGCCTTGAATTTAGATGTGAAATTGAAAAGGTCTTGTTTTCCGCGTTACAAGCTACAGTGTTATTAAACGCAATTAAAAGGTTAAAATAACGTCAATAAATGTCACTGATTTTCATACCTTACGGATTTGCCAAATTAATCTTATCTTCTTTTTTGAAAGAATTCTATGATACGTTTCTAAAATTGTCATAATATCTAATTAATTAATTGTTTGTGTATTGAAGATACTCTTTTGGCAAAATTTTGAAAAAAACCCGTCTTTTGATTGATATATGACCCGATTAATTAGAATTATAAAAGGATAATATGTTTTGGTTGCAATATTAAAATTTTATTATGCAATGTGCTGTAGTTATAAGTTTATAACCCGATTAATGCAACCCAAAATTTTATCTTCATTTCTTCTAATTTGCAGTTTAAATCTTGGACTTTCCATAATTTACAGAAAGACCGTCTTTCAAGAGAATGATTCTATTCTTTTTTAGTTAATTACCATTTATTTTAATTTAGTTCATATACTCCCTCTGTTTCTCTATTAGTGACATTATAGGTTTACGTGCTTGGATTTAAGTGAAGTGAACTAAATTGAATGTAGAAAAAAAAAGTATAATGTGTATGAAATTGAAGAAATCTTACCAAAAATGGAAAGTATATCTTTTTTTTTTAAAAAAAACATCTCAACTAGGTAAATGTACCGCATAGAGAAACAGAGGGTGTAATTATAAACTTCATTTTCATTCTAATCAGTAAAAAATAATAAGTTATATACAAAAATAATTTTAGTGAGTGAAAAAAAAATAATTGTACTCCCTCTGTCCTATTCATTTCTGCACATTTTTCATTTTTGGTTGTTCCAACCATTTCTGCACAAGTTGAAACCTTTCCCCATTTGGCAAATTTTGTCATCTGAATTACCAAATATGCCCTTAAAAAGTCATGTATTTACAAAGTTTTCCAAACCCAATCATTCACTCAACCACACATTTATAATTCCTAAAAATTTCTCTTCTTCCCTTCCGCCATCTCTCCACTTTCTACCCTTCCTCCGCCCTATCTCCACCTTCATCCTCCTCTCTCACCCGCCTTACTTCGTCCTCTCTCCATCCGGCCTCTGCCCAGCCTTCGCCCTCCTTCTCTTCCCTCCGCCTTGGAGGAATTAGACGATGGGTAATTTGGTGTTGGTGGAGATGGCGGTGCCGGGTTATGGAGGTTTTTTTAATTAAAACCATCTGTGATGGTTGGGGGTTTGGCAGACCCCTACCCGTTTATTAATTAAAATGAAAGGTACAAAAAAAAGAGGGGGGAGTAATACCTAACCTCTGATAGTTCATCTGAAGATCTTTAAAAACTATACAATGACCTGATAACTAACCTAAAGATCAACAGATACAACCGTGGAAAAATAGATACAAAGTTTTTCGAATGACTATTCTAGTCTAATCTGAGGTACTCCTTCCGCATCGAGCTTCACGTGACCATCAACTCTTTGTGGCAAACCTGCAGAAATATAAACGTTATTTACCTGATCTCGGCTAGCCATCTTTGCAAGGGAGTCGGCGGCTCCGTTTGCCTCTCTAAATATGTGTTGCATTTTATAATCCATATGTTGAAGCAGATGCCATATCTCCCTCATCAGAAGTTGCATCTTCCATGGGATCTTGAATTGTTTTTGTACCATTCTGAGAATCACTTTTGAGTCAATTTCTATTTCAATGTTTCTGATGCCGTGCTCTTGAGCCAGGTATATTCCATGTAATAAAGCCGTTGATTCCGCCTGCAAAACTGATTCAGTTGAGATAGACTTGGATAAAGTAACAATTACTTTACCTTCGTGATCTCTGATGATACATCCAATACCTGCAGTACCATCGCTAAGACAAGAACCATCAGTGTTTAGTTTATTTTTGAAGATAAGATCCACCTAATTATCCTTAATGGTCTCTGGCTTTTGGATTTGTGACATAGAATTTTTGGTATATGAGATAAATCCCACCTAAAGTCCAGCGTGAATGCCAACAAGGTGTCATTAATATGGTACAATATTCTTTTGAATATGAGATTTATGACTGGCTTTGTACCTTCAAAAAAATAAGTACATCTGGCACACCACAGTACCAGATTACTACGCACGGTATGATTCTAATTAACTTAGCAAAACTTCCATCAGAGGAGGAAACATTCCAATAGAATTAGAATCTATCCCATAATAGCTGAAATGTATTTGGAGACAAACTGAAAGTAGTATCTACTAAGTTCCAGATTTGTTTAACCTTATCACATAAGTTAAAACTGTGGAGGATTGATTCCGAATCATTTAAACAAAAACAACATCTTGATGGTAGGTGAAACTGAAAATCCTCAAGAACATCTGGTAAGGCTATTAGTCGATTTAGTAGTTTCCAGTTAAAAAGACTAATTTTCTTTGGTAAAAGTTTAGACCACATATGAGTGAACAAGAGAATATTCAGTTTCTTTTTCCTAATCAGTTCATATGTTGACTTTACTGTGAATTCACCAGTTTGAGTTGGTTTCCAAATTAGAGAATCATTATAGTTAGGGAAGATTTTATATTCCAGATTCAGAAAGGAAATAATATGATCAAGAAACACGTTTCTGAGGTTTGTGGAGGAGAAAACTTTATTAAGGACGAATTCAGCTACAGTTAAGTTGGGATAAGGAGCTTCCGAAGAGTTCTGAATGTGGTCTGATAAAGGACCCACTATAGTCCAATTTTCACTCCAAAAGGAAATCGAATCAGAGCCAAGAAGAACCTCTGTATTACACAATGCTATGTGTTGAATCTCCTTGATTCGTTTCCAGGTTCTGGATGTTTTATGAGTATCACTCATAGACCACATGGTTTGTGCCCACAGGGATTTCTTTAACTGAAGTTTCCACCACAGTTTGATGGAAAAACATTTTTATTAAGGTATTAAGATTTTTAAAATTTAAAGGATTTTCTTCAGTTGGGAAACGTAGATTAGGATATGATTTCTAGATTCTTTTTTTCTGATTATTTTCTGAGTTAGAATTCCAGAAAAATCTTGCAAGTGTTTTATGAATTTGACTTATAATGTGCTTGGTTGGCTTCAACACAGTTATAAGATGTATTGGCATGGAGGTCAAGACATGTTTTATCAATACTGCCCTTCCTGCTGGGGAGAGTAGCTTGTTATGCCAGTGATTAATTCTATTTTGGATTGAAATTAACATTCCCTGGAATAGTGAATTCTTTACTCTTCCTGTGAAGATAAGGCATCCCAAATACTTAAATGGTAGGGATCCTTCTATCATATTTGTTTCATGTTTGATTAAGGATATGATTCTGTTAGGTGTGTGTTTTGAAATATAAAAAGAAGATTTCTCAAAATTGACTTTTTGGCCTGTTGCTAATTCATATGATTTCAGGAAGCTAATTATTTTTTTTAGTCCCTGTTTTGTGTATTTTAAAAGAATTTCTGTGTCATCAGCAAAGGAGAGATGTGTTGATGTTTTCATCCTGTTGGGTAATCTGTATGGCTGGATATTTCCATATTTGTACAGGAAATTCAGGTTCTGAGAGAAAGCCTCAGCCATTAAGATGAAAAGCAAAGGTGAAAGTGGATCACCCTGTTTTAGACCCCTAGATGCTGAGAAAAAACCTACTATTTTCCCATTAATTAATAATGAAAAACAAGCAGATTTTATATTTCTCATAATTAGGTCAACCATAATGGATGAGAAACCTTGTTTGATTAGGATTTGGGATAAAAAAGGACCATGACACCCTCTCAAATGCCTTCATCATATCCAGCTTGATAATCATATTAAAACCTTTTGTTTTTGAATGTAGAAGATTTGTTAACTCCTGCACTAGCAGGACATTATTAGCAATTTCTCTTCCAGAAACAAATGCTGATTGTTCTGGGCTGATTATTTGATCTAAATAGCTTTTAAGTCTTGTGGAAATTATTTTTGAAAAGATTTTATTTGTGAAATTGCATAGACTTATAGGTCTATAGTCTTTAAATGATGAACACACATCTTTTTTGGGTATTAGAATGATCAGTGCTGATGTGATGGATGTAGGTATGCCTTTTCCATCAAAGAACTCTTCCACTGTCATCAAGACATCAGTATTGACTATCTCCCAAAATTTTTGGAAAAAGAAACCAGAGTAGCCATTTGGTCCTGGAGCTGAGTGACTGTCCGTGGATTTTACTATGTCTGTTAATTCTTCCATTGTAATTTTCTTGAGTAGATTAGAGTTCATATCATTAGTTACAAATCTTGGAATATTTTCCAGTATCCATGTAGCATTGATCCCTGTGGGATCCATTTGTTCGTTAGTTAGAAGCTTAGAGAAGAAGCTGATAGCTTCTTTCTCCATGTCCTCTGTTTTATTTAACCATGTGCCATCTTCCTTTTTGATTAAGGAGATTGTTTGCCTCTTATGTTTACTTAAAATTGATTGATGAAAGAATTTTGAATTTGCACCACCCTCCTTCATCCATTTTAACCTCGATTTTTGTTTCAGAAATACCTCTTAATTAGTTAGAGCTAATTTCAGTTTTGCCTTTGCTAGGTTTAGAGCTTGTAGATTTTTACTGGAATCAATTTCCTGTAAATCTTCTTCAGCTTTAAACACCAAATCTTCACAGATATGGACAACATCAAAGATGTTTCCAAAAACATTTTTGTTCCAGCTTTTAAGGATTTGCTTTAAATGTTTTAGTTTAAAAATTAATCTTTTCATTCCTCTGTTAGTAGTGTGGATTGCAAGCATCTTTAACTAGCTTCATAAAAGTAGGGTGATTTACCCAACATTCTTGAAACTTTAAGGGTTTTGGAATGGACATAGGGGAGGTGTCAGAAATATGCAGGATCAGAGGGGTGTGATCAGAACCTTCCCTTGCAAGTGTTTTAATTTTAGAATTTGGGAATTTAGACCACCATAAATTGTTAGAAACTCCTATATCAAGCCTTTTCCATACCCTACCTTTTGGCCTCATTCCAGTCCAAGTGAACAGGCTTCCAGAGGTTGGGATTTCAGTCATGTTTTGATCATTAAGGAAGCTGTTAAAGTTCCTTATACTGTCCTGGTTAGGGAGGTATTTACCTAGGTATTTCTCATTCTTAGTGATTACATTAAAATCCCCTATTAGACATAATGGTTCATGTTTCAGTTTTGCTAAGGCTTCCCACAATTTATTTCTTTCCTGGATTGTGTGCTTAACATAGATGAAACCCATCTGGCATTCAGATAAGAGACTGCTGGATTTAATTTTCACTATGATAACCTGTTCTTCTACGGAACAGCTATCCGCTGAGAGGTCATCATCCCACATAATCCAGATCTTACAGTTCGGGTTTGCATAAGAGTTTCTGAAACCTAATTCTTTGGAGATATTTTGTGCTTGATTATATTTCAAGAAAGGTTCCATTAAGGGACAAAGTTTGATTGTGTTACGTCTTTTAATATCTTTTAATCTAATTTGAGTAGGTTTGTTACCTATTCCCCTTATATTCCATACACATATATTTAGACTTATCATGGATATGTTTTGGAAAGGTTCAAGGATGAACGGGTGAAAACTGTTTTAGGTGTGGAGGAGTAGTTTTTTTTTGTTATACTTCCTCTGTTTATTCTTAACATCTGTGGTATTAAGCTTGAGAATTGCATTAAATCTTAACTGGTTTTTGGTTAGGTTTTCCTTTATTTCCTCAAAATTAAGTTTCCCCTGAGATAAAATTTTTTGTTTTTGCCTCATAGATGTTTCTGTATTAAGCCAATCAAGGTCTTTAAGAGTTTTCTTACTGGATGATAATAGAGGGGAGTTTCCTCCATTGATTTCTATATAATCATCTGCGTAATCAGGATTAGTACTGTTCTGATTATTTCTTTGAATAGTTTCTTTAGTATTTGACAAAGTAGACCTAGTTGCTATTTCCTGGGTAGATTTATCAGGCTCTACCATCTGATTAGGAAGGTTTAGGCTTTCAACTAGATTAACTGTGGCATTAACTTTATGAGGTGAGCACAGAGAGGGGGGTATTTTAGTAGGTGTGTTATTTTTGGCTTGTTGTTTCCCAGTTAACAGATCTTGTGTTGGTGACATATCCACTACCTGAGAAAAGGTTACCTTAGAGAATTTTGGACTAATTTTGTCTTTTTTTATTGGGTATTCTTTATAGAAGGATTTTAAGTTACAAATGGAAGTCCAGTAATTCCAGTCTGTTTTTCAGGGTTAATATCTTCTGTATTTGGCAAAGTTGGAGTTAAATTTTGAAAATTTGAGGCCGACTCTATTACAACTAGCTATTTTTGAGGGGTCAAGATATTAATAGCATTATCAGTAGTCGAAAGAGAAACCTGGGATCCTTGTCTAAGGACCAAATCTTCTGAACTCGCTTCTTTAGGCATCCGTGTGTCACCCTATGATCGGTCTTTTTCCTGGAAGATCTGCTTAGAGGGGTTATCAGATTTGCTCCTGTAGACCGGAGTGAATTGTTTTTTTGATAAAGGAATACCAGATGAAGAGGAACCATTTCCTTTACCTCTATGTCTGCCATGTTCATCATTGGAAATGGATTTATTACCTGATTGTGTAGCGGAATCTTTAGGTCTCCATGGAGTGAATCTAGATATGTTCTTGTCAAAGCTGCAATCTATATCTGTATGTCCTAATTTTAGACAATTAGAGCAATATAGTGGTACTCCCTCATACTCTATATATTGCTAGAAACCTATATCCTTAAAACTTTACCAGATTCTTTCCAGCATGGGTTTAGTAACATCAATTTCAACACAAATTCTTGCCACATGTGGCTTGGTTCTGTTCAGAGAGGCCCTGTCTACCCTAATTAGAGTACATATGATATTACCAATAGATATTAGAACCCCATAATCAAAGAATTGCTGAGGTAAACCATAAAGGGCAATCCATATAGGGGCAATTGAGGAGTGTGCGTTAGGGTTAAAATTAGGAACCCATCTGGTCATTCGGATTGAGTACAGGCTAAAATTCCATATTTTATGAAGCCAACAGCGATAATAATCATCTGGTAAAGAAATGGATATCAGAACATGTCGATTGTCAAGTAGGGTTATGTCATTGTGGCCTTTGAAGCCCGCTGTATGAAAATCCTTTCGAAGCCTGTAAAGTTGCGGCCGGCTGTGAAAAAACTTCCCAACTAGCGTCCATCTGAGGGGGACTTCCAGCTTTGTGCATTCCTCATCGGTGAAGTGCATACTGGGTTCTCCCAGATGATCGATTCTTGACTTTGGAATGAAGGGAGCAATGTTTTCAATTTGGCCAATGGGGGAAGGGAGATTTAGGGCTTCTCGAAGTTCTTGATTCAGGGCTTGGGCATAAGAGATAGGTGGGTTAGGGGTGATTGGTTGTGGCTCCGCCATATCGGCAGCGCCGAAGAGGAGGGAAAAAGATAACGCAAGTCCGTTAACAGAAAATCACACCTATACTAGGTGAGAATCGCACACAGTTCGGAGCAAACATTTAGTATATATAGCTTAACGCGGGTTATGGAGGTAGAGGTTGGTCAGATTCCAAGCCTCCAAGGCGGAGATTGCAGCGGTGTCGAAATTTCCTTTCGTTTTTGGGTTTCATCGGAGTTTTGCATTTGTATTTCTATTTTTTCGTCAGAGTTTTGTTTCTAGTTTTTCGTCAGGTTGTGTTTTGATTTGTTTTCGAACATGGTTTCGATGGTATTTTCTTACGGTGGAAGAAGAAGATTGCAGAAGGAGGTGGTGGTTTTTGGTTATGGTTGAAGGAAAAGGTCGTTGGAGGTGGTGGTTGCAGGAGGTGTGAAAGGGCAAAGAGATATTTCACTTGAATGAAAAATTTTGTTCCAGTTTCTCTTTCTACAGAAAAGGCTGGGACGGAGGGAGTATGAAACTTATTCATTTATGATAGAGATCGTATAATTGTATGTAATTGCACCTCCGATTGTCTCCAAAAGCTCCAAATTATGATCTTAAACCATTAAGACTCTCATGTTTCGTATAATCTTTTAATTTTGTCTTGTTTGTTAAGCAGTGTCGTTTAATTGTCGCTTGTTGTTAGTTAAATTAGGGCAAAATACTGATATGACCCTATGTTTTGGAGCTTTGTGCTAATATGACCCTGTGAAGTTGAAAAGTGCTATTATAGCCCTGTGTTTTGCATCAAAAGTACTGATATAACCTTTTGTCACTATTCTGGCCTTGACTTAGTGATTTCCGATGTTGACCAAAATTTAAATGACTAAGCTACCCCTAACATTCAAATTAGAAATCTATAGACTAAAATACCCCTAGGGTTCTTCTTATTCTTCATCTCCAGAAGCACCACCACCATCACCATCACTATCACCATCACTGCTACCACCACCACCATTGCTCTGCTGCCTCACCACCACCGCGCTGGCGAAGCCATCACCGAAATCTAAACTTTTGCCAGCATCTAGCGTTCCGCCCCTCCTGATCCCCAACCCCACTACGGTGGCGCCAACACGGCAGCTCCACCTCTACCTCCGCCACTTTTGACCAAATTTCACAAAAAATTCCCTACAATATAAGCCAAAAATCTCAGAATCTAAAACCATCATTCCGGATTTATTGTACAAATCAAATCTTAAAAAATCAAAAGCAAGAAACACGTCGTTCTACATGATTTAGCAAAATGGAATCAAATGGTGAATCGAGTTTTTGTGCTAACCCTAGTCCATAGCTAGGAGAAGGGCTCTCGGTGACGGAATTGGAAATTTCTCATATCGATTCAGGCGGCAGGATAATTGGAGTTTGGTTTTTTCACCAAGACCGTCCAAGCACCACCAAACTTGAAACATTCTGAAATCCATCCAAGACATTTTGTATACCCTTCAAAGATTTCTGACTTGCTTCACAAAAATGACTAAATTATCAGCAAAAAGAAGGATATGGATTTCTACTTTTTTACATCTCTGATGAAAACCCACAATTTTGTCTTTGAACATCCTCTCTAACAGTCTAGTAAGGAATTCCATACAAATGACAAAGAGCAATGGGGATAGGGGGTCCCCTTGCTTAGCACCCACATTCCCTTTAAAGGATTCAGAGAAATCACCATTTAGAGAAAGACAATAGTTTGCAGAGTAGACACATCTTTCAATCCAATCCATGAACATACTAGCTAGGAACTTTCAATAATCTCAGCCATTGGAAAAGAAAATTCCAGCAAATAGAATCAAAATCCTTCCTGATAGCTATTTTAATAACACATCTAGTTTTCGTGGTTTTTACCTTGTACATGTGTATAAGTTCATGAGCCAGCAGAATGTTATGCCCAATGTGCCTTCCTTTTACAAATGTACTCTAGTTCTATTGATAAGAGTAGGCAGGAATTCATTCAATCTGTTGCACAAAATATTTGTTATGACTTTGTAGGGTATGGAGCAGCAAGAAAATTGCATCAGATCTGTGGCTGATTGTGGATGTCTAATTTTGGGTATCAAGGCAATTACTACTCTATTTAATTCCATTGGAAAAATTTCCCCACTGAAGAAACTGGGTACTCTATCAGTTAAACTCTTCCCAACAGTTTTCCATACTTTTGTTTTATAAAAGTATCATCCATAACCATAAAAACCTAGACTCTTATAAGAATTGATGCTCCTTAAGGCCTGAAGTATTTCCGTATCATTAATTTTCCTGATTTGCTTTAGTTGCCGAGTCAGACTGAATACTTCACCACCAGTAATTACTTCTTCTTCCAATCTGATAAATTTTGCAATTCTTCCTCCTAACTTCTTTTTGAGAAAGAAACTAAGTAACTTTCCAGTTCCTGACCTGCCAATTCATTCAATTCATCATTCAAGCAAATGATATGATTCTGATAAACCCTCTCCTTCATTCTTGCAGAAAAGAGTTTGGTAGGCCTATCTCCTTCCAATAGCCATTTAATTTTTGCTTTCTGCTTTAGAAACTTATATTCAACCTTCTTCAGCTCTGGTGCCATTTTCCTCTTTTCATTGTCAGTATTTTGCAGCAAAATGGATGTAGGATTTTTTCTGTAGTTCCTTGCTTACTAAAAACCAATATTGTTTAGTAGCAGCTACCCTTTTCTCAACTTCATACAAAAAAACTTATTCATCTCATACAAAGGTGATCTCTATTTCTCTAAATTTCTTAAAAGAGATTTCAGACTGCCATTCCTATTCTAATCCCAAACAACCTGTATCAAACCTTGAAATTTTTTTGACATAGTCCACGTGTTGAAGAATTAAAATGGCTTACATGTATTCCTTAATTTCCTTCTTATTGGGACTTCCAAAGGAAAGTGATCAGAAATGTAAATTGATTCAAATTTATAGATAGAATCCCTGAACTCCTCAGCCCAACATTGATTCTGAACTGCCCTATCAATTCTGCTCAAGATTCTGTCTCCATTTCCTCTCCTATTTTCCCAAGTAAATTGTGCTCCCACGGTTTTTTAGTTCCAGCAATTCCAGGTTAGCCATAACTTCTTTAAAATATATGGTTTCATCTGGAGTGACACCATTTCCACCCACTCTGTCATATGAATATAATACAGTGTTAAAATCTTCAGTTATAATCCAGGGTATACAACTATCTTGAGGGTAATCAATCAAAAATTTCCAGAACTCCTCCCACTTTTCTAAACTATTCATCCCATAAGAAACTGTTAAATTGAATTTCAAACTTCAACCTCTTTCTTTAACATAAGCACCAATGCATGCTCCTGTTTGTTCACCTTATCAACCTCAAAAAGTTCAAGTTTCGAGCTAACCCAGATTCTGCCTCCTTAAATTACATCACCATTTGAAATAAAACTGCCACCCTTTTCCCATTGTTTCCCATACTTCTGTTTCTTTAGTTAATTGTATTTTTTTGTTTCCAATAAATCCAAAAGACCACATCTACTATTTACATATAATTCTCTAACTTTTTATGTTTTTCTTTGCTATTTACACAACAAACATTCCAGATAAGAATACTTCTATTCATCAGGGGGCTTCTATCAAAGTATTTTCCAGATCCTTTAGTAGCAGGCCTACATTGATTTGCTTTCCTTCTCTTTGCTTCATTTGATCACCCACCATAGTCTAAGTTCTTCTTATTTTCACTTTATCCTCCTGCATTTTTGTGTTTTCCGGAGTGCTAACTGCTTTCACTGAATTCCCCTTTTCCACCTTATCAGATTTTTTAGGGACAAAAACCTGTCTGATGATCACCTTTTTCTGCATTTCTTTTGCCTCTAGCTTCTTGCATTTTTAAGTTTCGTATGAAAACAGTTTACATTTTCTACAACGAACAGGCAACCATTCAAAGATAATCTCCTGGTTCTAAATAACTCCTTTCTCATCAATATAAGCTAATGTTCCAATAATTTCTTTACCTATTTCCACTTCAACTAACACTCAAGCACAAGAGAGCCAATTTACATCTCTAGTAGCTTTACCTAACTTCAGAGGTTTTCCCAAAGGGCAGATAATTCTACCACTAGTGGGGGAGGGCCATTAAAAGCGTTTCTATTGAACCAGAGAAAACACTTTAGAACCGCCTTCTCTGGCTCCACCTCTGATGAAAAAAATTATCAAAGGCGGTTCAAATAACTGCCTTTATTAGGATCCAAAGTATGTTCCGAACTTGGAACCTATTTCTGCCCTCCCAAAAAAAGAGCTATCGAAAATCTAATGTTTTTGGTAATGAAGCAACAGATCTGTCCCCAGAAAAGCAACACAGCATATGAGAAATCAGAAAACAAAACAAACTTGATTACTGCAAACAAAACAAACAAAATAAACTTAAGAAATCTCCAAGAAATGAAACCCAACAGCAAAGGTGAAGGCGAGAGCGAGTGGCAGAAGGCGGGGACTGGAGTGGCGGATGGTGGGATCGAGCGAAGGAGCAACGTGGACTGGAGCGGCAGATGACGGGAGCGAGCAGAGGAGCAAGACCGATGTGTAAGGTCTTCAACGGCAAAGGAGCGACACCAGGGAAGAGGGTCTTCAACTGCGCGGTGGCAGTGGGATCTTCAGTGGTGCAATGGGAGTGAGGGTCTTCAGCGGCGCGGTGAGAGCGGGGGTCTTCAGTGGCACGGTGGGAGTGGGGGCCTTCAGTGGTGCTGTGGCGGTGGCCTTCACCAGTGAAGCATTCAACGGAGATGATGGGGTTAGAGTCATCGAAGGGGTGAAGGCGGCGAAGGGGTGGAGTAGGGGGAGGGTAAGGCGGTGGTGGTGTGAGGCGGCAGTGGAGTGAGAGGCAACGAATGGGTGACTGGTGAGGTGGTGGTGGGGGAAGGTGCTGGTGGAGGAAGAGGAGCTGGTGGAGGTAGAGGCGCTGGTGGAGGTAGAGGCGCTGGTGGAGGTAGAGGCGCTGGTGGAGGTAGAGGCGCTGGTGGAGGTAGAGGCGCTAGTGGAGGTAGAGGCGCTGGTGGATGGAGAGTAAAATGAAACCTAAGTAACATGGAAGCGGAAAGCTAAGTAAAATGAAACCTAAGTAACATGGAAGCGGAAAGCTAAGTAAAATGAAACCTAAGTAACATGGAAGCGGAAAGCTAAGTAAAATGAAACCTAAGTAACATGAAGTAAGAAGAACTTGGGCCAAAGGAGTTCTTGGGCCAGCCCATTAAAGGCGGTTCTACATAAGACCGCCTTTAACATGAAAAGGTGACTTGGGATAGCACTTCTGAACTCAGAAGTGCTCCCGGCCCTTCGAAAAAATGGTTTTAAAGTCAGAACCACCTTTAACCGATCACCATTAAAGGTGGAACTACCTTTAATTAATTAGAACCGCCTTTAAAATGGTCTGGACACTAGTGGAGGGCCTTTGATTAAAACAACGACCAAAGACGGTTCTTAATGAACCATTTTTATGAACACCCAAAATGAGTTCCAAATTTGGAACTCCTTTTAAAGGTGGTCATTTTTCGATCAAAGACACTTCCACCTTTGAGAAAATCAATTAAAGGCGGTTCTATTGTAGAACCGCCTTTAATCCAATGACTTTATTGGGCCACTATATAAACCAAAAACCTGATGCAAGCCTAAATCCATGCCTTGGTTTATTTTCCCATTTTTTCACTCCCTCTCCAGCCCCTCTCTCCCTAAAACCTAAATCAACATTGCTCCCTCTCACTCCCTCTCCCTCCCGCCTCACTTGCTCTTCCCCACCGAGAATTCCTTCCTCTTGCCTCTTCCTCTTGCTTAAACCCTAAATCACCATCGTCCGTTCCTCTCCTCCTGCCTTCCTCTCCATCGTTCCTGCTCCACCGTCCTGTTCACGACGTAGCCCTGCCTTCCCGGCTTCACCATCCTCCTCACGGCACCACTGCCTCCACGCGTTGCTTCCTCCTCCCACCATCAGGCCACTCTCTCCCTGCTCCATCGGCATCGCCCTCCTCTCTCCGGATAGCCGAATCAGGCGCGTCCTCCGTCGTCCGGTCTGACACATCGCCTCTGTTGTTTAGTCCGAAGCATTGCCTCCACTGTCCCGGTATGAAGCATCAACTCCACCACCTATCTGAAGCGCCTACTTTGCTACCCGTCAAAAGCGTCGCTTCCACCGCCCGGTGAATGTTCTAGATCTGTAGTTCCTAGCACAACATTGTTTATTGTTTTAATAATGTATTTCTTTACAATGTTTAATGTTTTATATTTGTTGAATAATAACCGAACTGTATAATGTAGTAGCAATGTTGTATAATGTTCTGCATGGAGTAATGTTTAATGTTGACCAATCTATTTTATATCTGGAGAATTTTCTTTTTCTGACCGATCTGTTTTATTTGCTTTCTGCCGGAAACCTAAGTTTCTGACAGCCTTTTTTTGGGACCTCTGTAATAGGTTCTGAATTCAGAACTCTTCATCACTGCCAACGATGCTGAGTAGGTTCCAAGCTCGAAACACATTTAAAGACGTTTTCGTTGGCTCGACAAAGACACAAAATATCCTCCTTCCATTGTCTATTTTAAAGGCGGTTCTAAGAACCGTCTTTGATCATTGACGATCAAAGTCATGGCAGAGAAGTCACAACCAAAGTGACTTCTCTGGTCCCAAAAAACCGTCTTTAATCACCCCACCCTCCACTAATGGGGCGGAACTTCCAAACTCGAAACCCCTTTCAGACCCCAATTAAAGGCAGATCCATCTAATGGGCCTTTAATAGAGCTCTCTCTACTAGTGTACCCATCATGCTAGGTTTCCATTTACTGAATTTGACTTATTTTTGTTGAATTCAACTTGAAATTGATGAAATGAACTGATAAGTGAAGATATTAAGTTGAAATAGATAGTTAAAAAAGAAGAAGAAATTCAAATGGACAAACCTTAATAGGAAGACATCTTCTGCGACAGCCTCCCTCCTCTCCCAGACAACCCTACTTTTCTTCAATAATTTTTTCTCCATCTTCCCATAATGGGGAGATGGGGAATAACTGCTTATATTAATTGACGGTTTTGTTATTGAATAAGTGTGAGATTTGTCTCCGCACATTAGTTTTATTCTGCGACCTGATCGACTAAATCGTTGTGTTCATAATGAGAACTCGATTTAGTTGTCTGCATCGATGTCCTATTCTCAATCTTCTTGTACAGATCGTGTGTTCGTAATTTTGTTTGTGGTTTTATCTTCGGATTCCCATTTATTTAGATACGTCAGATCTGTATCTTTCAAGGTGTTTTCAGTTTGGACAACATAGATCGTGGTTGAATCAAGTAGCGTTACAGTTGTAGAATATCCTTGTTTGGCGTAGTGATGTTGATACGTGATATGCTTCTCTCGACCAAGTGGTAATGGTTTTTGCGGGAAGCGAGTTAATATACATTAGGGCAATGCTACAGTTTTATTAGATCTCTAATATGTAATTAAAAGTACAGACGATTAGTATAGTTGACATGTAATTTAGATATCCTTGCAATATGGTAGTTATTTCTAGAAGGTAGTTTGGTTGAATTCGATTCCACTCATTGTAATTATTGGGCATTTTTCCATCATTTTTTAATGATCGATTTTCAAAAAATAAAAATGGACAAACCTTAATGATGAAAACTATGTCATCGCTAAAGGTGGTTTCTTGTAGTGTGGAGCCAAAATTCATGACAAGTGTGAAAAATAATAATTATTAAGCGAAAATAATTATTAGCTTTAAACTTAGGAATACAAGTCCTACTCCATCTGTTTTGTTTTTATTGGCACCATATATTTAGATGCTTGAATTATGTGAAGAAAATAAGTGTATAGAATTGAATATAGATAACAAAAGGTAGAATGCGTGGATGAAATTGAAGAAATTTACCAAAAAAGAAAAGAGTGTCAAATAAAAGAAAATATTTATGTGAGTACTTCTGTTTATTTTATTTTAGTAAGTCTCTGATGACCCAAGTAATACCAGCTTTCAAGTCCCTTTCTGAAACCATCATCTACTGAAAAAACAAACACCAGCATTGGTTACGCAACATTTAATCAATTTCCCCCCTACTTTAAATCCAAGTCAACCTTCTTTCTCTACCCTCTACTAGCTTTTTTCCCCCTTAGAGTAATTTCTTTTGGGTTTTCCAAACGTAAAGTTTTGACTTATTAAACACGCCTTAGAAACTAGTGATCGATGACTAACACTATTGGACACCACATTCAGCTGCAGGCTTGGTTTTCCAGCTGGATCCCTTTTATATTTTTGCTGCCTTTGAAACTATAAAATTGCTTCTTTCAACGATTCATTGTTTACTTCCAAATGAATGTACATACATCCACCCTTAATTCCCCACAACATTCTATACACGCATTCATCAAATCCACTAGAAAATTAAGACACAAAAGTATATAGTTTTCATCAACGTTATCAACCGTTGAGATTCGTGGATTATTTCTGGATCAAATGCATAATCACTGGGGAGGATCGCTGGAGATGAACTCCGGCGATCATTCGTCGGTGGAGGAGGAGAAGAGCAGGAACACGGAGTGGGACCGGGCGTCGGCGGCGAACTACCAGCACCTGGACGAGACGCAGCAGAGTTGGCTGTTGGGGCCGCCGCAGAAGAAGAAGACCAAGTATGTGGACTTGGGGTGCATCGTTTGCAGCACAAAGGCTTTGAAATGGACGATGTACGCTCTTCTTATCGCTTTCTTCGTCATCGGCCTTCCGGTTATGATTGTGAAGCTTGTGCCGAAGCACAAGGCGGCGCCGCCCGTGCCGGATAGCTACACCGTCGCTCTCCACCAAGCACTTCTCTTCTTCAACGCCCAGAAATGTACGTTATAGATCACAATTGCATGATTTCGAATTTTGACATTCAGATTCTTCTGTGTCTTTTTTTAAAACAAAAAATTATGTTGAATTAGTAGCAAAATGATGTTCAAGAAGATTAAACGGCCAAAAGTTTGTGCTGAGGTTTAATTTGGAGCCTTGAATTCAGATGTGAAATTGAAAAGGTCTTGTTTTCCGCGTTACAAGTTACAATGTTATTAAATGCAATTAAAAGGTTAAAATAACGGCAATAAATGTCACTGATTTTCATACCTTACGGATTTGCCAAATTAATCTTATCTTCTTTTTTGAAAGAATTCTATGATACGTTTCTAAAATTGTCATAATATCTAATTAATTAATTGTTTGTGTATTGAAGATACTCTTTTGGTAAAATTTTGAAAAAACCCGTCTTTTGATTGAGGCAAAGTCTTGGGAAAGACGGTCTTTCCATAGGCTTATGGAAAGACGGGGTTTAATTAGAATAATAAAAGGTAAAAGGTCTTAGTTGCAATATTAAAGTTTTAGTATAAAACATGTAGTAGTTATAAAATTTATAACCCGGTTCATGCAACACGAAAATTTTATCTTAATTTCTTCTAATTTACACTTTAAACCTTGGTCTTTCCATAACTTATGGAAAGACCGTCTTTCAAGAGACGGACTCTTTGATTGATATATGACCCAATTAATTAGAATTATAAAAGGATAACATGTTTTGGTTGCAATATTAAAATTTTATTATGCAATGTGCAGTAGTTATAAGTTTATAACCCGATTAATGCAACCCAAAAATTTTATTTTCATTTCTTATAATTTGCAGTTTAAACCTTGGATTTTCCATAATTTATAGAAAGACCGTCTTTCAAGAGAAGGATTCTATTCTTTTTTAGTTAATTACCATTTATTTTAATTTAGTTCATATACTCCCTCTGTTTCTCTATTAGTGACATTATAGGTTTACGTGTTTGGATTTAAGTGAAAGTGAACTAAATTGAATGTAGAAAATAAAAAGTAGAATGAGTATGAAATTGAAGAAATTTTACCAAGAATGGAAAGTATGTCTTTTTTTGAAAAAAACATCTCAACTAGGTAAATGTACCACATAGAGAAACAGAGGTGTAATTATAAACTTCATTTCCATTCTAATCAGTCGAAAATAATAAGTTATATACAAAAATAATTTTAGTGAGCAAAAAAAATAATTGTACTCCCTCTGTCCCATTCATTTCTGAAAAATTGTTATTTTTGGTTATCCCAGCCATTTCTGCACAAGTTGAAACCTTTCCCCATTTGGCAAATTTTGTCATCTGAATTACCAAATATGCCCTTAAAAAAGTCATGTATTTACAAAGTTTCCCAAATCCAATCATTCACTCAACCACACATTTATAATTCCTAAAAATTTCTCTTCTTCCCTTCTGCCATCTCTCCACCTTCTACCCTTCCTCCGCCCTCTCTCCACCTTCAGCCTCCTCTCTCACCCGCCTTACTTCGTCCTCTCTCCGTCCGGCCTTCGCCCTCCATCTCTTCCCTCCGCCTTGGAGGAATTAGACGATGGGTAATTTGGCATTGGTGGAGATGGCGATGGCGGGTGGCGGGTTATGGAGGTGGATGTTGGCCCGATTCCAAGCCTCCAAGGTGAAGATTGCAGCGGTGTCGGAATTTCCTTTCGTTTCTGGGTTTCATCGGAGTTTTGCATTTATATTTATGGTTTTTCGTCAGAGTTCTGTTTCTGGGTTTTCGTCGGGTTGTGTTTTGATTTGTTTTCGAACATGGTTTCGATGGTATTTGCTTACGGTGGAAGAAGAAGATTGCAGAAGGAGGTGGTGGTTTTTGGTTATGGTTGAAGGAGAAGGTCGTTGGAGGTGGTGGTTGTAGGAGGTGTGAAAGGGCAAAGAGATATTTCACTAGAATGAAAATTTTTGTTCCAGTTTCTCTTTCTACAGAAAAAGCTGGGACGGAGGGAATATGAAACTTATTCATTTATGATAGAGATCGTATAATTGTATCTAATTGAACCTCTGATTGTCTCCAAAAGCTCCAAATTATGATCTTAAAACATTAAGACTCTCATGTTTTGTATAATCTTTTAATTATGTCTCGTTTGTTAAGCAGTGTCATTTAATTGTTGCTTGTTGTTAATTAAATTAGGGCAAAATATTGATATGACCCTATATTTTGGAGCTTTGTGCTAATATGACCCTGTGAAGTTGAAAAGTGCTATTATAGCCCTGTGTTTTGCATCAAAAGTGCTGATATAACCTTTTGTCACTATTCCGGCATTGACTTAGTGATTTCCGACATTGACCAAAATTAAAAAGACTAAACTACCCCTAACATTCAAATTAAAAATTTATAGACTAAAATACCCTTAGGGTTCTTCTTATTCTTCATCTCTAGATGCACCATCACCATCACCATCACTGCCACCACCACCACCACCGCTTCGCTGCCTCACCACCACCGCGCTGTTGAAGCCATCACCAGAATCTGAACTTTTGCCAGCATCTGGCGTTCCGCCCCTCCCGATCCCCAACCCCACTACGGTGGCGCCAACACGGCAGCTCCACCTCTACCTCCGCCACTTTTGACCAAATACCACAAAAAATTCCCAACAATATGAGCCAAAAATCTCGGAATGTAAAACCATCATTCCAGATTCATTGTACAAATCAAATCTTAAAAAAACAAAAGCAAGAAACACATCGTTCTACATGATTCAGCAAAATAGAATCAAATAGTGAATCGAGTTTTTGTGCTAACCCTGGTCTATAGGTAGGAGAAGGGCTTTCGGTGATGGAATTAAAAATTTCTCAGTGCGATTCAGGTGGTAGGATGACTGGAGGATGGTTTTTTCACTAGGACCGTCCAAGCACCACCAACCGCCACCTCCCGTCCTAACAATACCACCATCTGTTCTAGCCACTAGCCTCAGCACCACCACCGCCCTCCACCTCCGAAGACCGATGGAAACTTTCCACCACCACCGCGATTGAACCCGATGCCTCCTTCTTCTGCTTCCCGGAGCCACCCGCCGACTTCCCGCTGCCGCCGTCAGTGAACATTTTCAACTTGGTCATCCTCTGCTACTGTTGCTGCCGGGCCGCCGTGGTAGCGCTCCCTCTCGTTGGGTTTCCCCAGATCCAGTCGTCGCACCGCCAAGTCGGAAAAGATCGATCGTGGTGGTGGCGGGAGTATGAGTATGAGAAGAAGAAGATTGAAAGTTTTTGTTGGAGAAGAAGAAGAAGATCGAGAAGAAGAAGAAGTTCGATCTCTCTTTTAAAGTTTTTCATTAGGGTTTACAAGGTTAAGGGCAATAAAGTCTTTTACACTTTTTCTAAATTTTATTATTTTAAAAACAGGGGTATAATAGTCATTTCATGTATTTCCGGCCAAATTCAGGTCTCCAGGATTATATTAGCACATTCAAGCAAAACACATGGTTACAATATCACTTTCCAACTTCACAGGATCATATTAGCACAAACCGCCAAAATATAGGTTATATGAGCACTTAACTCATTAAATTACTACAGAGATGTGAATTATGATTAAGCTTTCTTCCACATTAGACGACGATTTGAATAGATCCCTCATTGTCATTAGTCGGAGGCTACAAACAGTTGACACTTTTACCTTTTCTTTTCCTGGTTTTTACTTGTGTTACTGCCTCGACCCATTTCAAATAACTTTCATCAATTAACTAAAAAATATTTGATTCATAGTATCTTTATAATTAAATTTGTAAAATTTGATATTTTAAAAATATATATTATAACGAATCTAATAAGATATCACATGATATTATTTATACTTTTACGTTAATTTAATTTTATGATCAAAGTTGAAAATTTTAACTAAATTAGTTAAGTTGCCGTTTGAGATGTGACAGAGGAAGTATTATTTTTGTCATTCAAAAGTTGTGCATTTGAAATGAATTTATATTTCTTAATGATGTTTTGGGGAAGTATTTAGTTTAGTTTAAAGAATCCGTCTCTTGAAAGACGGTTTTTCCATAAGCTACGAAAAGACCGAGGTTTAAAGTGCAAATTAGAATAAATGAAGATAAATTTTTGGGTTGAATGAATCGGGTTATAAACTTTATAATTACTACACATTGCATAATAAATTTTTAATATTGCAACTAAGACTTTTTTCCTTTTATTATTCTAATTAAACCCCGTCTTTCCATAAGCCCATGGAAAGACGGTCGTTGCCAAGACTTTGCCTAGTTTAAATAAGGGAAAATAATAGATTTTTAAATTAAATGTAAATTCAACTTATGGTGTATGTATATTGTTTTCTACTAAGATACCAACATATGATATTCTCTTTATTCGAAAATTATGATAAGAGAGACAGTTTCCTTTTTGTTTTAATTTCTTAGGCTAGCTATATGTTGGATAATGATGATGCTTTTGTAAGTAAATTAATTCAGCTGGGAGATTGCCCAAGAACAATAAGATAGCCTGGAGAGGGAACTCAGGACTACAAGATGGGTCAAAGTTAACAGATGTCAAAGGAGGATTGGTGGGAGGGTACCATGATGCTGGAGACAACACAAAGTACCATTTCCCCATGTCTTTTGCAATGACAATGTTGAGTTGGAGTTTGATCGAGTATGAACACAAGTTCAGAGCCATTGGTGAGTATGATCACACCAGGGAGCTCATCAAATGGGGCACTGATTACCTCCTCCTCACCTTCAATTCCTCCGCCACCAAAATTGATAAAATCTACTCCCAGGTATCATGCACGTGTCAATCTATTAAGAGTGACCGATTATAAAAAACGCGTAGTGTTTGACCTTCGACCACATTGCTAGGTGGGAGGTTCAAAAAATGGTTCCACCACACCCGACGATCATTACTGTTGGCAGAGGCCCGAGGATATGGACTATCCCCGCGAAGTGCAGAGGGCTGAATCAGCTCCAGACCTCGGCGCTGAAATGGCAGCTGCATTAGCAGCAGCGTCCATTGTTTTTCGCGATGACGCTGTCTACTCCAAGAAGCTTGTTAAGGGTGCGACCACAGTGTTTGATTTCGCCAGGCGCCCCCAGCGCGCGACGTATTCCAAAGACAACGGCTACATTGAGGCCTTCTACAACTCCACGGGATTCTGGGATGAGTATCTGTGGGGCACTGCCTGGATGTACTATGCCACAGGAAACAAAACTTACCTCACATTGGCAACTAAGCCTAAGGGTTTCACATTCCATGCGAAAGCGGCCTCCAGAAATCCTGATTTGAGTGTCCTGAGTTGGGACAATAAGCTGCCTGCTGCTATGCTGCTGTTGACAAGAATGAGAATGGTGTTGAACCCAGGCTACCCTTATGAGGAAATGCTCGCGAGCTATCACAACCTGACAAGCCTTACCATGTGTTCTTATGTTCAAACATACAATGTGTTCAACTGGACTAGAGGTGAGTAATATTACTGGCTGTTTGAAATGTAGTTCATTCTCTTGCAATGCCTGATTAATGTGTTCCTGTGAAATCTATAGGTGGACTGATCCAGCTGAATCACGGGCGCGGGCAGCCTCTTCAATACGTCGCGAATGCAGCATTTATATCATCTCTTTTTGTTGATTACATGAATGCCACAGGCATTCCAGGCTGGTATTGTGGCCCTGATTTTGTAACAACGGGTAAACTTCGCGATTTTGCTACTTCTCAGGTTATGTTTCTGGTCTTAAACTCACTGCAATGAAGCTGTTTTTGCCACAGAGTTTGCTATTAAGATTCTGTCCCAACGGTTTGCATTTTTTCACAAAGTGCAGATAAATTACATCCTTGGTGCCAACCCCATGAACATGAGCTATGTAGTGGGAGTAGGCTCAAAATACCCGAAACACGTGCATCACAGAGGTGCATCCATCCCACATAACAAGGAGAAATACTCGTGTACTGGAGGATTCAAGTGGCGAGACAGCAAGAGTCCAAATCCTAACACCATTGTAGGAGCCATGGTTGGAGGTCCAGATAAGTTTGATAAGTACAAGGATGTTCGCGCGGACTACAGCCAGACGGAACCCACCATGGCAGGAAATGCAGGCCTGGTAGCTGCATTGGTGTCCCTGACAAACAGCGGCGGCCTTGGAATTGACAAGAATGGAATCTTCTCAGCAGTTCCACCACTGTACCCTCCCAATCCACCCCCACCCCCACCATGGAAGCCCTGAATGGATAGCCGCATCCTAATTTTTGCTCATCATCTTGCACCTTCTCTTTGTACAAAAACTTTCGAATATACTCCAATTGATGCATGATATCTTGAGACGCATGTACATGGATCGGACTCATTGGACCATTACTCAGTCCCAATAAATGATGATATTTCGATCTCTTAAACTATACTGGGTTGAAAATAGAAACAGTTTCTAAATGAAGTTACTTGAATCAGTTCTTTTATATTTTCCAAGGATTCTTACAGAAGAACGAATCTAGTAACATTATTAACCACATATGTAGGCATGCAAGGCACTCATAACCTTGGGATAGAGCTATTTTCTCGTACCAGTTTATGATTTCATAACCGTGGGATAGAGCTATTTGCTGCGCTTTCAATACAAAATACTCATAAGCCCGGGATGCACTAAAGCGTTGTTTCAGTAACCTGTTCAATCAACCAAACATTTGTTATAAACCAGTTCTGCAATAACAGACTGTTATGAAGCTATTGCTCAATCAGTATCACTTATGATGACATTTCACATTGGACTCTCATTGTGATCAAACAGAATGTAGCAAATGATGTTTAAGCAATTCTGTGAACATGGATACAACTTGTAAATGAAAAAATTATAAACATCAATACTCCGTGAGGCGTGTAAGTCCAGCAACCTGCTATCGCCACAAATAAATTGCAATATTCTCATTATAGTATGATTCGGTGTCAACACAAGGCAGCAGAATAGAACATATTGTAAAGCTCACTGGTATCTACTTTGAACAAATTAGGAATTAGGCATAGAGGATATCATATTCAAGAATGGAAATCAGAAGGAATGTTTATTAGCTCACAGAATTTGAGTGTATGCTCAGAGAATGTTTATATCTCTGAAAACCAAAAAAACCGTACACACTAAATGAGGCCCAATCGTATCGACACGTGGGATAAAGAAAAATAGAAAAAAAAAACTAAAAGACTGAAACAGCAACAACTCCTTCCGTTTTGAACACGTCTTCTTCACTCTGCTTCCTCATGAAATCGTACCACTCTTCAGCCCCCCCTCAAGCTGGACAGGAGAGAAGAATCGAAAGTGCAGATTGACAAGGTTAAGATGAAACGTGGAAGCCGGGAGGAGTTTGGTAAAAATTTCCGCAAGTTGCAAGCGAGAGGGCACCTTAGTGGAAAGAAGAAAAACAACCAAATGGTATTCTCGGACCAGGTAGCAGTCGATTTCCAAGTGCTTGGCACGTTCATGAAAAACTGGATTAGCGGAAATGTAGATGGCCATCTGATTATTACAGTACAGTGGGAGAGGAAACTGAAGAGGAACGTGAAGATCCGAAGCCAGGAAGCTGATCCACTTGAGTTTACAAGCCGTCATAGACATACTCCGATATTCGGACTCGGCGGAAGACTTAGAAACGGTGGACTGTTTCTTGGATTTCCAAGAAATAAGAGAATTACCAAAAAGAATGGCAAAACCAGTAACAGACTTTCTAGAATTACGTACACTTGCTCCAATCAGCGTCACAATAAGCAGTAATGGTGGAAGAAGAAGAGGCCGGATAAAAAAGGACATGGGATGGACAAGAGCAAAGATATCTGACCACATGCAGAGCAGCATGGAGATGATGAACAGTAGGGGACTTGACAAATTGAGACAACTGATGAACAAAGTATGTAATATTCGGTTGGGTGAAGCTAAGATATAGAAGCCAGCCAATCAGTCGGCGAAATGTACCCTGATCAGAAAGGATGGGAGACGAACCATCATCCCACCAAGTGAGAGGTAAAGGTGTAGCAAAAGAAAAAGATTTTTGCAAGCCACAATCTTGTATGATGTCCAAGATATACTTGGTCTGGCTGAGAAAAAAACCTTTGGGAGAGCGAGCCAGTTCGATGCCAAGGAAGAATCGTGCCTCCTGAAGATCCTTAATAGTGAAGGCAGCATGAAAAGAATGTTTAACCCGAGCAATGTCACCCAAGGAGTCACCAACAAGAAGTACATCATCCACATAAACTACAACAGCCAGAAAATGCTGAGATGTAATCATGTAGGAAAGACATTAATCATGAGGTGATTGTGAGAAACCAAGGGAGAGAAGGCGATCTGTGAACCTCTTATTCCATTGTCTAGAGGCTTGCTTAAGGCCATAAAGACTATTCTTCAATCTGCAAACAAGGTCAGGTGAAGGCAAAGAATAACCTGGTGGAGGGCTCATATACACAGTCTCATCAAGAGTGCCATGAAGAAAGGCATTGCTGATGTCGATCTGATGTATGAACCAAGACCTGGATGCGGCAAGGGCCAACAGAAAACAAATAGTGACAATTTTGGCCACCGGAGAAAAAACCTCAAAGAAATCAATTCCCTCTAGCTGACTAAAACCTTTAGCAACCAGTCTAGCTTTGTGTCTAGAAATGGATCCATCAGGGTTACATTTGACTTTTTAAACCCATTTGGAGCCAACCGCACGTTTTCCTGTAGGTAATGGAACAAGATCCCATGTTTGGTTTGTTTCCAAAGCCTGGATTTCATCCTACATAGCTCAAACCCATTCAGGGCATTGATTAGCCTGTGAGTAGGAATATGGTTCATGAATACTTGTAATGGTGCTAAGAAAGGCAGTATAGGCAGGAGTGAAGTGAGAAATAGAAGTAGAGTTAGTGATAGAGGAAAGGACAAAATCTTTGGTCCAAACTGGAGGTTTTCGAACTCTTGGAGGTAAGGAGGGTTATGGAGGTAAGGAAGGAGAAGGAGAAGGAGATGAAGAAGGCTGAGGATCTTGTACCAGTGGATCAGAGGAGGGAATATAGCAAGAGTTAGAGATGGGAGAAAGGGTATGAAATTGAGGAGTAGAAGAAGAATAATTAGGCACTGCAGAGTCAGGTATCTGAGAAGAGGGAATGAAAATTGGAGAATCATGAACAGGATGTGGTAAAGAACTAGGAAGAGTATGAACATGAATAGAAGGGGAAGGTGAAGATGATGATGAAATCTGGAAAGGGAGAATAGAAGGAGTCTTGTAAGGAAATTAATCCCCATAGAAAGTAACATCCCTGGAAATGATGGCCTTTTTGTTGGTGTAGTCAAAAAGTTTGTATGCTTTTTGACTGGGATGATAACCTAAGAAAATACAAGGGAAAGCTCTAGGACTGAGTTTGTCTTTGTGAGGGGCAGAGTTGGTTGCAAAAACAAGACATCCAAACACTCTTAATGATTGATAATCATGTGGTTTATGAAACAAGCATTCATATGAAGATTTCCAGTGTAAAACTAAATATGGCAACCTGTTTATGAGATATGTGGCAGTAAGGATAGCATCCCTCCAAAACTGATTAGGTAAATGAGAGTGGAAATGAAGGGAATGAGCAACCTATAACAAATGTTTGTGCTTACGCTCAACAACACCATTTTGTTGGGGAGTGTATGGACAGGTTTTATGGTGTATGATCCCATAAGCTGAAAATAGTTTTAGACACTCAGAATTAAGAAATTACGTGCCATTATTAGACCTAATTGTTCTGACTGAAAGATTGAAGTGATTTTTAGTCATGGCCAAAAAAGATTGCAGCACAAAATTGGTTTGATCCTTTGTCTTTAGAAAATAAGTCCAAGTACTCCGACTATAGTCATCAACGATAGTGAGGAAATATTTTGAACCATTGTGACTAGGTAATCTGTACGGACCCCATAAATCAATGTGAATGAGAGCAAACGGTTCAGTAGAATGTGTAGTGCTATTGAGAAAAGGAAAACGATGTTGCTTTTCCCATGGACACACAAGACAAGGGAAACAATCATTAACATAACCAGTATTAGCATTAAATTGTGACATTACATGTTTGGAAGGGTGCCCTAATCTGTAGTGCCAATTAAAAATAGAATTCACTGAAGTTTTTGACAACAAAACTGTAGGTTTCTTTGGTATGAAAAGATGAGAAAAATTCTTGATGGTTTGATATATGACACTTAGACTGAATGACCTTTTCTTCAACAGATATAGTCCATGAAACTCCTCTGCAACTGCCAGAACTTAACAAGTCATGTGGTCCTACAGTATGCAGCAAGAAGCAGGAAAAATGACATCAATGTGGGAAGTTGTGGCTAATTTGTGGACAGAGATTAGATTACATTTGAAGTCAGGTATGCACAACACATCAAGAAGAATTAGATTAGGATTGATGGTGACTAAACCTACAAACTGAACTAGTTTGGTAGAGTGATCATGCATATAAACTGGAGTAATAGAGGTTACTGGCTTGAGGCTGGTCAGGTATTTTGATGAAGTACACATGTGGCTAGTAGCACCACTATCAATTATCCATGAATCACATTCAAACAGGAAATCATTGCCACATGAATGAGTAAGAGTATTACCTACAAAATCATAGTAGTTGGCAAAACTGACAGCTCTTGAACAAGTGTTGGCTGATCAATTTTTATCTTCCCTTTCATCAATTTTTCTACTTGAATCTGCAAATTTGCCAACATCTCTTGTAGACTTGATTCTGTGGAGTCAAACGGTGTTTCTTGTTATGATACTTTGTGTGCCACCTGAGTACCTAGCATCTTGTTTCTAATAGAAGGATCTCTGCTTCCTTCCCACCATTCTGGGTATCCATAGAGCTTAAAACAGGTATCCTTCAAGTGTCCAGGAGCTCCACAATGATCACACTTAAGATCTGGATGTTTAACTGTTCTTTTAACAGTGCCTTCTCTACCAGTTCCAACAGTCCTGTCATAAACCTCCCTATGATAAGGATAAATCCCTCTCACTAGTTAAAAACCTTTAACATCCAAAGCAGAATCTCTCTGAACATCCTGGTGTTCATCGTGAACACTATTATGTTTTCAACTTTAACAATAATTGAGTATGCCTTAGAAATAGATGGCAATGGATCCATGACAAGAATTTGGTTGCAGACAAATGCATATGCAGGGCTTAAACTAATTACAAATTGATGCAGTTTATCCTCATCTTCCTGTTCTAGAATTTGATTAACTACTCCACAGTTACAACAAGCACAGAATTTCCTTGGCCTAAAACAAGCATATTCATCCCAAAGCCCTTTCAATTCAGTAAAATAAGCAGCCACAGAATTAGATCCTTGCCTAATATTTGTTAATTCTCTTTTGAATTGATTTAGAATCGGTCCATTACTTTCACCAAACCGTTCCTTCAAATCATCCCACATACTCAAAGCAATTGTGGCAAACACAAAACCTCTAGATATCTTCTTCGACATTGAATTTAACAACCAAGATATGAGCATCAAGTTTACCTTCCTCCACTGTTTATAAGTTGCATCATTCAGACCTAGAGCCTTGATTTCTCCATTGATAAAGCCCAGCTTGTCCCTGGTGTCTCAAGCAATTACCATGCTTCTGCTCCAGGTTATGTAATTTGTCTCATCCAGCAATTCAGCAACTAGCACCAAAGTCGAGTGATTGAAATTATGTAAGAAGAGGGGATCTGTTGACCCATAACGATTCGTCTCATCATCGGTCTGATTACCTCGACTGCGATTGTGCATAACTAAGTTAGCTCCCTCTCCTGATGAATTGGAAGCCATCATTCACGGTACCAAATCCTTCAATCATAGACCAAAAAAAGGGTTAAGAATTCAATGATATGAGCCCCCGCTCTGATACCATGAACAAATTAGGAATTAGGCAAAGAGGATATCATATTCAAGAACGGAAATAAGAAGGAATGTTTATTAGCTCACAGAATTTGAGTGTATGCTCAGAGAATGTTTATATCTCTGAAAACCAAAAAAACCGTACACACTAAAAGAGGTCCAATCGTGTATCAATACGTGGGATAAAGAAAAACGGAAAACAAAATTAAAAGACTGAAACAACAACAACTCCTTCCATTTGAACACGCCTTCTTCATTATGATTCCATCTTCATTCTACTTCCTCATGAAATCATATGACTCTTCATACTTCATCACCCCAAGGTGGACAAATTTGTACTTGAACACCTTACTGAAATCTGATATCAATAGGAAACAGCTCAGAAAAGTTCTAAGTTTTATAACTTAACTGTTTTGTAGTTTACAAAGTATCACCTAAGAGAATTGTATCAATAACTTTGAAAGTGAAATCACTGCTTACATCAATGGGCTATTTACAATATTTCGATGGCCACAATGATGGATAACCCACTCTCCTGGAAGTTGTAGACTATTAGTTCAAGAGACAGCGAACACGCATCTTATAAACAACTCTTAAAACATAAACAAGATGATCAATCATTCCCATTACCAGGACTGGTGCATCGATTTCAGCCAATACATGAATACCTCTTCTTTGAGTATAGCTGCATCGTTAGTACAGACAGTTAAGAACGTGTACGCAGGAGAGAAAGGATGCAATGAAGATGCAGATAACTTGCCTCACTATTGAGGCAACTTCAACCATTGTATATCTTTCTGAGCTGGAATAAGCCCCTTGCCACATATTCGACAGTGAATGAATCTCAAGAAGAAAGGATTGCGTGTCCACAATGTGCCAATGCAGCACATTCTATAATGCCAATAACAAGATTCAAAATAACTATTGCCTTCAGCTGAGAAAGATAAGTGGTGTGTCATTTCACACCAAAAATAAATCAAACTCTAACTTGTCAAAGAAGGAAATATATAGTAGAAACTAAGTAGGGCTCATTCCTAAGTGCCTCTATCATTTTTATACTCAAGTATCAAAAACAGTCTTGAAATCATAGCACAAAAAAGCAATGAATATCAAAATAGTCTGGATTATATTGGTTTTAAGCAGTAATTTTTCTTTTAATTATTTTGTTTGTTTTCACTTTTTCTTGGTTTATACCTCTTTCTTCTCGTATAGGAGAATTGATCTTCACTCCAGAGATTGAGAAACTTGCACGAAGTCTAACGAAAAATACAAAAGCCTTGAAATGACCTTCCTCGTCTGAGTCAACCGCCACTGAAACCCATTTCAACATGGCTGATGAACAAAGATGTGTGGAGGAACCACTAGCCCAGCGTATAAGAGACATGGGACGTTATAGACACAATCGTCCTTTGTACATTGTGTAAACTCAAGTGGTATTCTTTGAATATTTTAATTGGTAATTTTGTGAACATATTTGGAAACGAAAGTCTTTCCATGTTGAAACATGCAAACAACATATTTACGCCTACAGAGTTGAACGGGAAAGATGACAGAATAATATGGCATTCGTGATTTATGGAAATCTGAATATTTTGCTATACATTAGGCGTGTAGAAGCATAGTTGGTTTATGGAAAATCCCTACAAATATGGTGTTGATATTATCGAATATATGGGAGATATTGTGATAAGGAAAATCCCTTTATTTATGGGATTTGGATATGCTTCAAGAAGCAGATAAGGAATAGGAATATTATGGAGTTAATCATGGAGAGTTCTGATATGCTCATGGCTTTAAAAGGGGACACCACGGCTGCATTCAAGACATGAATTAAACAGAGAAAATCTGTAAACAGATTTTCATTCTTTCGAGAGAATTGCAAAGAGCCAGAATTCTATGTTCCAATATACATGACATGTCGTTCAAAGTTCAGAATCATATGCCTTAATACCTCGGGAGGAGAAGATCCAGCGTCGATGAGTTTCGAGGTTGGAGGGAGTCTGATCAAGGCAGATCAGTAGCTAGGGGAGCTAGCATAATTCTCACATTTGATTAGTAAAGATAAGTATATTGTATGGTGTACTGTATCTTTCTAATTAGTGGATTTATTCTGAACTGGGCCAAACCCCGCAGATGTAGGTGGATTTCACCGAACTGCATAACCAAGTATTGTTTCTTTAATGCTTTACTTTATTGCATACTTGGTTAGATAGGTTATGTTGGAACATACTAGTAATAATTAAGAGAATTCCGTAAAACCAAATTTCATTTTGTATCAGAGCTTGGTCACTTATTTTTCCCTTGGTTGTGGCAAGGAAAGTGTTATCCGATTTTACCATGGCAACTAAAAAAGGAGCTTCGGTGTCTCGGCCACCTCTGCTGGAAGGCAACAACTACAATTATTGGAAGGCACGCATGAGAGTTTTCATCAACTCACTGGATGAACTTGCGTGGTACTATGTTGAAAATGAATGGAACCACCCTACTGAAGATGCTGATACAAGCTCTAAGGCAAAAGAAGAAGAGTCAAGTCAAAGGGAGCAAAAACTCAAAGACAAATCTAATTGGACCCCTGATGACCTTAAGGTGTCTCTGGAAAATTCAAAGGCACTAAACGCTATCTTCACTACGGTTGATGAAAACCAGTTCAAACTCATCTCTACCTGTCATCAAACCAAGAAAGCATGGGATATTCTTCAAATTGTTCATAAAGGAACTAGTCGAGTTCGAGAATCTAAACTATAGATGTTGGCTACTAAGTTTGAGGAACTCAAGATGGAGGAAGATGACACTATTTCTATATTCAACGGAAAAATCAAGGACATTTCCAATGTGGTGTATCAACTTGGAAAAGTCTACAAAGAAACTAAATTGGTGAAAAAGACCTTGAGATCACTTCCCAAAAAGTTTACAATGAAGGTTGCAGCAATAGAACAAGCAAGAGATGTAGCTACCATGAGTGTAGATGAATTAATGGGATCATTACAGACGTATGAAATGACATTCCAACCAGCTACAAAAAGGGTTCAAAAGGAGTTGGCATTGAAAACATCCTCATAAAAGGATAATCACGAATCCGACAGTGATGATGAGCTTGACAAACTTCCACTTATCACAAAAAACTTCTCAAGAATGCTGAAGAAATTAGTAAACAAGAAATCTCAGGAAAGGTATGGTGGAAATAGACCGAGACCACAAGAGTTTGGAGGCAATCATAGGACAAGATTTGAACAAAAAAATTAGCAGTTCTCTAGAAATAAAAGTGGTGAACCAAAACAGCCTGGACGAATTCAATGCAGAGAATGTGAATGATATGGTCATATTCAGGCTGAATGTGAAAATACCTGAAAAAAGAAAGGAAAATCATATGTCACCTCATAGAATGAAGATGAAGAGGACGAAAAAGACGAAGAGGAACTCACAAGTAACTATGTGGAGTTTGGAGCAAAAATTCATGATGCATCAGATGATGGATGTTCCAACACATCAGACAAAAACGAAGCCTTATGTTCCAACATAGACTCGTATGAAGTATCCAGTGATGAAGATGATGGACTCGCTGTATGTGATGAAGAGATCTACAACACTTATGAAAAAATGTATGCTATGTGGCTCCAAGTAGTTGACACAAACAAGGAATTGAAGGAAGAAAAAATGCAGTTGACGGAAATAGAAAAAGAATTGCGTGTGGAAGTTGCTGAACTTAAAAAGGAGAATGAAGATTTGAATGAAAAGCTAATGTTAGCAACCAACAGAGCTGAGACTTCTGAAGCATTAATTTCTAAGCTAAACTCTGGAAAAGCTAAACTTGACAATATTCTAGACATGGAAAGAACTTTGGAGATCGACACGGAATTGGGTATCACAACTCACTCAATAGTAGAGTCACACTTAATCCTGAGACATAAGAGGTACTCAAAGAGTATAGTAACTCTCAAGACAAAGATTCGATAAGTAAAGAGGAAGTTTGGCAAGCCTCATCAAAGGAAACTTCTCGTCTGTAACTACTGTTCATATCAAGGCCACTCAGAGGAGCACTGCAAGAAACTGATCAGAGACCTAATGGCAGGATGTTAACTCTTGGAATGTTCCAACATAGGCAAAGTCCAAAAAACAAATATGGTCAGAAATGTATGTGTTTTCAAACGTTAATGCACATGCTTTGTAGCACATACTTCGCTTATATCATATTCCAGAGATTTGTGGTACTTTGATAGTGGCTGCTTTTGCCACATGACTGGCACTCAAGAATTTTTCACAAACATCACACCATATGATGGAGGTTATGTTATGTTTGGTTATGGAAAGAAGAGTATAGTGGTTGGAAAAGGTGAACTACAGATTTGAAGGGTTTCCAGTATTCACTAGTGTGCTGGTTGTTGAAGACTTAAAGGCCAATCTGCTGAGCATAAGCCAATTGTGTGATGACAATATGCCTGTGGATTTTCAGAAAGACAAATTCATGGTGAAACACGGAGAAGCCACGGTTCTTTTAGGCATACGATCATCAGATAATTGCTATTTACTGGAACAGGAAGTACGTTGTATGATCTCAAAACATGATGAAGGATTTCTGTGGCACAGGAAGCTCAGTCACATAAATTACAAAACCTTAGTGAAAATTGCAAATGCAAAGGTTGTACGAGGTATGCCTACCTTAACAAGCAAGGCCGGAATTGTGTGCAGACCATATCAACAAGGTAAAAAAATTTGATCTCCCCACTCTTTAGTTCAATATATAACCACCTCAAGAAATCTGGAATTGTTGCATATGGATTTGATGGGTCCAGTCAATACACCTAGTATAGGTGGAAAGAAGTATATTTTCGTATGTGTTGATGATTTTTCCAGATTTACATGAGTAGCTTTTCTAAAAGAAAAATCAGATACGATGGAAGTATTTAAAAGTCTAGTGATAAAGTTACAGACTGAAAAAGGAAGTCCAGTTGGGAAGATTGTTCGAATTCGTAGTGATCATGATAGAGAATTTCAAAATTCTCAATTCAGTGACTTCTGTGATGAGCTTAAAATTTAACACGAGTTTTTTGCACCAATCACTCCTCAGCAGAATGGTGTTGTAGAATGGAAAAATATAACCTTGCAGGAGATGGCTCGAGTTATGTTGACCGAGAAAGAAATTCACAAAAAATGGTGGGCAGAAGCTATTAACACAGCTTGCTATACAATTAATCGAGTATATTTGCAACCATTCACCGGTAAACACATCCTAAAAGATTTGGAAGGGAAGGAAACCAAATGTCTCATACTTTCATGTGTTTGGAAGCAAGTGCTACATCCTCAGAGACAGAGAGCAATTGGCAAAATTCAATTATTGAAGTGATACTGGAATCTTTCTTGGTTATTCTGTGAACATCTGGGCTTATCGTGTTTATAACCATCGAAAAAACACACTCATGGATTCTATAAATGTTATTGTGGATGATTCTGAAGAAGGACAAAAGTCAAATGTCGTAGAAGATGAACTTGGTAACACTCATGTTCCAACACAGCCTCGCCAACCTGACAAGGCAGATCCATCACATGTTGGAACATCTGATTAGACTGATGCTGAATCGGTTGAAACTGAGCATGTTGGAACATCATCCCTCAATGCCGTATCCTATGTTCCAACACAGGATCAACCTGAATTAATGGCACGAAGTCCTCGATCAGTTCCTTGAGTGGATTACAGGAAGTTGGTAGGATTACAATGCTTCACCTTCCTTATTGAACCAAAGAATTTCAAGGAGGCATTACTGGATGAATACTGGATTGCTGCAATGCAAGAAGAACTAGGTCAGTTTGCAAGAAATAATGTATGGTATCTCACTCCTCGCCCTAAAAGTGTAAATGTCATCGGCACAAAATGGATTTTCAAGAATAAATCTGATGCTGATAGACATATTACTCGAAACAAAGCTAGACTGGTTGCTCAAGGATATACACAAGTTGAAGGTGTTGACTTTGATGAGACATTCGCACCAGTTGCCAGGTTAGAGTCAATTCGAATTTTACTTGCTATTGCCTGCTCTATGAACTTTACCCTATATCAAATGGATGTCAAGAGTGTGTTTCTAAATGGTGTGGTAAATGAAGAAGTTTATGTGGAACAACCTAAAGGATTTGAGGATCCTCATTACCCTCATCATGTGTATCGCCTCAAGAAAGCTCTTTATGGCTTAAAGCAAGCACCTAGGGCATGATATGAACGACTTACTAACTTTCTTCTTGAGAAAGGTTATCGTCGAGGGGAAGTAGATCGCACTTTATTGTGCTTGATAAGTCATCAAAAATTCAAATTTCTCAAATTTATGTGGATGATATAGTATTCGGTTCTACTTAACCATCTATGGTACATGATTTTGCCACGGTTATGCAGGCTGAATTTGAAATGAGAATAGTTGGAGAGCTTACATACTTTCTAGAACTGCAAGTTAAGCAAGGAAAACATGGCATGCTCATAAATCAGAGTAAGTATACACTGAATTTAGTAAAGAGATTTGGTTTAAGCAATGCTCGAGCAGTTTGAACACCTATGGGGGTTTCTGACAAACTGGTCAAGGATGAGAAAGGAGTCGCAGTTGATCAAAAGTTATACAGGGGAATGATTGGGAGTCTATTGTATATAACAGCAAGTAGACAAGATATATGTCTCAGCGTAGGGATATGTGCAAGATTTCAGGCTGATCCAAAGGAGTCTCATCTCACTGCAGTCAAAAAAGTTATTCGATATGTTAGTGGGACTTCTGAGTATAGTATATGGTATTCTAAGAATCAAGATTCTGATTTAATTGGGTACAGTGATTCTGATTGGGCTTGTAATGCTGATGATCGAAAGAGCATTGCAGGTGGATTTTTCTTTATTGGCACGAATCTGGTTTCTTGGTATAGTAAGAAATAGAATTCGATCTCTTTGTCTACCGCGGAAGCTGAATATCTTGATGCTGGAAGCTGTTGTGCACATTTTTTGTGGATGAAGCAAATGATGAATGACTATGGAATTCATCAAGGCCCTTTGAAGATCTTATGTGACAATACAAGGGCTATTGACATTTCAAAAATTCCAGTCCAGCACTCTCGAACTAAGCATATTGACATATGGCATCATTTTATTAGAGATCTTGTTGAAAGGAAGGAAGTTGTGGTAGTCTATGTTCCAACACACGAGCAATTTGCTGATATCTTTACAAATCCATTGGACACCACCACTTTCAAAAGTCTTAAACAACAGTTAAGTGTTTGTCAAATTTGAGGTAATTCTTGCCTTTATTTAGCTGTAAATATTTTGTTTTATTTCTGTTCAGAAAATAGGAAAAACAAAAAATAGAATAAAAAGGAAAATTTCTACAAAAATAGAAGTTGTACAGTTATGGTATGTTGGAAGTTGATATGTCTTCCGTTGATGTCTTGAGTTGACAAGAGAGAAAAGAAGCATCATTGCTGATCTTGGAAAAAGAAAAGGTTTTCTCGGCAAACGAGGAAGTGAAGTGAAGAGTTTGTGTTGGTTTCAAAGTTGTCTAAATCTGTCCCAATCCATTTCTTTTCGGCCACTCTCCCACATATCTTGGTTTCTTTTGAATTCTTGTTGCCAAACTCCTCAACGATTTTTCTCTACGCAACAAATTTTTGATGAAAGATGTCTTCGAATCCCAACTCTCCCACACTCGAAGAAGAAACGTAAGAAACTCTTCAATCCCCAAAGGATGACTATGTTGAACAAAGAGAAGAGAATGTAGAAACTGGTGGTTCAAGCTTTGGTGGTGACGGTCAGGATGAACACTCTAAAGACAAAGAAAAGGGTCAATGTCAGAAAGTAATGGATCCTGATCCTCCAACTCTTAAAATTCTTGGAATGGAATTCAATACTGTAGATGAGATTTTTGAATGGCTGGAAGCAAATAGAACTATAGTAGATTTGACCAAAATTAAGAGTATAGAGGGGGAATTCTTGACTGATAATGTCAAAGAATTTATGTCCGGTGATATTGGAAATCTATAGGATAATGAGAATTATGAAGTTAAATTACTAAGGGGAAAATATGAAGTGTACAGAGGAAACGATAAATTTCATGTCTACTCATCCATTCCTTGTCAGAGCTATGTTAGCATTAGGGAGATAAGTAATGCTGAGGCAACCGGGTTGGAAGTTATTAATTCTACAGATAGAATGCTTGTAGGATTTTTTGATTCGAATCCTGCTCAGAGAATGGAGGAACTGAGAAAATCCGTGATAATTGAAGTCTCTGACAGCGAAGAAGAAGACAATGTTGGCTATGTTCCAACACATTATGCAGAGGCTGAAAATATTGAGGAGATGGAGATTGGTGATGAAGATATGGGAGGTGAAGACCAGGTTGAGGTAACTGGTGATGGTGATGCTGATGGAGACCAGACTGGAGAGCCTATTTCTAGACAAGCTGAACCAGATGAAGACCAGCATGTTGGAACACACACTTCTGAAGAAGAAGGGGATAGAGATATTGAGTATGTTCCAACACAAGAACAACCTGAGTTGAAATACTCCAGTGATGAGGTGTTAGATGAGTTCTTACAAACTGCTAGGGGTAAGAGAAAGGTGGCTGCTACAGAGAATTCTCCACCAACCAAAAAGGCCAAGAAAACTCAGACAGCTCCCAAGAAGAAAGTGGTGCCACCGCTGCTTGTAAGTGAAGCACTGTCATTCTCTTAGTTTTATATACACTGTGAAGAAATTGGAGAAGTATTTGCAGAGAGGAAAGTGATCTCTAAGAGACCCGTAGACCTAGAAGCATACAGAGCTAGTGGGTTCTCTGATTTTTTGGAATTAATAGGAATGAAAAAAGCTGCCACTGTACAACTTCAGTACAATAGAAAGGTAGTCATTGAAGTGTACGATAATTTGATGGCTGGAAATTTAGAATCTGATTCCCCCTGGTTTGAAAGGGTGTATGTAATGGGGAAGATTATTGACTTCTCAGCAGCCAAGATAAGTAGGATTTTGGGGCTACATATTCCAGAATTTGAGGGAGTGTTTCCAGATGATCTAAGAGTGACGGATGATTAGATTCTAGAGGTAATCTCAGGAGGATACAAGACCAAATGGCCTAAAACTTGTTATTCGCAAGCTTCCTGTCTGTCATCGAGATTCTTTGGTCTGTATCAGGTAGCGGTAAACTGCTAGATGCCATCCTCAAACACTACTGCATTGACTTGAGAAATGGCTAAATTGATGTACTGTGTTAGAACACAAAAATCAGTAAACTTTGGGTTGTTCATACAGCAGAATCTAGTGGGGCAAGCTACAGCCCCAAAGGAAAAACATGCTATGGTGTATCCCTGCTTAATTTTTGCATTGGCTAAGAGTGCCAAGGTGAAGGGGAAGGTGAAAGATGTGATTATAGATACGGAGTTCCTACGGCCTAACAAGAAGACCTTTGGTATAAGGCACGTCTATGATCTTCCCTGGAATCCTTAAGTCTATACGTCTACAGCTGCTGAAAAGACAACCAAATTGGTGGTGCTGAATGCCAGGTTAGGAGCGATAGCAATTCAAATAGCAGCATTGGAAGCAGAAAAGGCTAAACTCGAGGAGGAGAAAGCACAGCTGGAGGCCTAGACTGCTGCTCCTGAATGAGAAGGTAGTTCTAATGTATCTATGTTCCAACATAGATCAAGTGTCACATTCAGGGGGAGCCTGCTTTAGTTTATGTCAATTTTTTTTGTGTCTTTAGCATCTTCATGTCCCCAGGGGGAGAATATGTTGGCTGTAGTCTGATTAATATTATTTTGATGGTAGATAGTATTCTGGAATTCTGGTATTCAATTCAATTGGTATTCTTTTATATCAGATTTAGTATTTTGTATATGTTCCAACATAGGTGAAGTTTGTGAAGACCTATGTGTTCGTCGTGATATTAATGAACAAAATGGTTGGGTCCACAAAATGTCAAAGGGGGAGATTGTGAAGTCAAGTGGTATTCATTGAATATTTTAATTGGCAATTTTGTGAACATATTTGAAAACGAAAGTCTTTTCATGTTGGAACATGCGGACAACATATTTACGCCTACAGAGTTGAACAGGAAAAATGATAGAATATTATGGCATTTGTGATTTATGAAAATCTAAATATTCTGCTATACATTAGGCATGTAGAAGCATAGTTGGTTTATGGAAAATCCCTACAAAGATGGTGTTGATATTATCGAATATATGAGAGATATTGTGATAAGGAAAATCCCTTTATTTATAGGATTTGGATATGCTTCAAGAAGAAGATAAGGAATAGGAATATTATGGAGATTATCATGGAGAGTTTTGATCTGCTCTTGGCTTTAAAATGGGACACCATGGGTGAATTCAAGACATAAATTAAACAGAGAAAATCTGCACAAAGATTTTCATTCTTTCGAGGGAATTGCAAAGAGCTAGAATTCTATGTTCCAACATACACGACCTGTTGTTCAAAGTTCAGAATCATATGCCTTAATTCCTCGGGAGGAGGAGATCCACCATTGACGAGTTTCGAGGTCAGAGGAAGTCTGATCAAGGTGGATCGCAAGCTAGGGGAGCTAGCAGAATTCACACGTTTGATTAGTAAAGAAAAGTATTTCGTACGGTGTACTTTGTATTGCATCTTTCAAATTAGTGGATTCATTCTGAACTGGGCCAGACCCCGCAGATGTAGATGGATTTCACCAAACTGTGTAACCAAGTGTTTTGTCTTTAATGCTTTACTTTATTGCATACTTGGTTAGATAGGTTATGTTGGAACATACTAGTAATAATGAAGAGATTTAGTAAAACCAAATTTCACATTGTCCTTCCCAATATCAACCGTAACTCCGAGATTAAACCAAGTTTCAAAAAAGTATTACCTAAATTTGGTGATATGCTAGGTGAGAGTGCTCATAATCATCTTGATGAATTTGACCTAATCTGTGCAACTCTTCGACCATAAGGTTTTTTGGAGGATCATATTAAACTACTCACCTATACACACACATTGTAGGGAAAAGCCCGTGAATGGCTTTTTGAACTCTCACTCGGTTCAATTCAAACTTGGGAAGATTTGGAGGAGAACTTTTCACAAAAGTTTTTTCCCGAGTCTAGAGCAGCCAATTTAAGATCTGCAAGGAAAACCAAAAGTACTTAAGATATATTCTGAAAATAAAATCACAGCATATGGTTGCTTTCGCTTCCATGTGGGCGGGTCTAGCTACTCGGAAAACAAATGGAACTTACTCTCGATTGTATGGGAAGATGTACATCCTCGCTTCAGTGTGGCACATGACAGCCGAAACCTCGTCCGCAGTCAATTCCACCCTTTGATTTGCCTTCTGAGCTATTGAGTTTGAAGAGGCAGGAATAAACTGGACGTGGCCTCCACGAACCACTCCATCGCAAAGGTATTTTTCAAAATAATATTGTAAGTGAAGCAAATATAATGATAATTGTATCTATGAATAATGAAAGCATGCACTTCTTACGATGCCCATATATCTAGTTGGCACCCACTGATCCACTCCATTTCATCCTCTGCGTCCAAGCTATTCATCAACAGTCTTATCTTGTCAGTAAATATGGCTGCATAGACTTCTTCTGATCCAAACACATTTGCATTGAAATTGATGCGGAAGACTTTGTTTGGTCCACATATTTTTGAAGATAGCCATAAAGCATCATTAATCTGTTGAACAGCAGCGATGCATTCTTGGTTTTCCATGGATCCCTAATCATTACATTGAGAATATAATAATGTTAGTTGAACAATATTTGTATATAATTCAGTAGTGGATGATAATGTAAAGGATAAAATGAGTTCTCACAAATATGTATTGTGGAGAAATCGACGAGGGAGGATTTCATTGCCCATTCTCCGGCGATGTAGTATTTTCATTTGGAAGTTGCTAATGGGTAAAATGTTAGTGATGCATAGGAAAAAATCAGTCGGAATGAAATACTCTAGGGGTATGTATCTCTCCTTTTACCGATCGAGCGGCCACCTCTCCATGAGGAGTATCTTTCTTAGCCACTGGTGTGAGGTTCGTTTGAGGACTTCCAATTTCGTCAACTACCAATTCTTGCGGAGGCGGTTGCTGCTCGTTCTCCTACGTTAGTAGATGAATAACATATTATGTTATTGTAATATCTAGAAAGATATATATGAGCACCGATAAGAAGAAAAATACAATTATCACACCTCATCATCCTGTTGCTCAATGACACTTATCAGCTTTCCCGTCCATAGAATATTATATCCAATGGCCTGAGCGACAAACTCAAATTCTTTGTGTTTAATCGACAAAGGTGCCTTTGGAATAATCACATGGCCTTTTAGATTTACTCGCTCCCACTTGATGGGTAAGTCAATTTCCGCGTCCTTTGGAAAGAAGATACCAAATGCAGCTACGTCCCTTTCTCCATTATGGTTCAAAACATATAGGCATCACTTTTTTCCTTTTTGAGAGATGAACTTAGAGATTGGGTAAATACATCGGTTGGACAAAAACTAAGTATTCTCTATTTAAGGAAAGAAAATAATTTCGGAAGTGCAAGCGATAGATTATAAGAAGTAATGCATTGTACATGTAGCTGCTGAAGGCTGCAGCGCGCTGCAGCTTTCAGTGCCCAGCTGAGACTGAGAGCTACACCGCGCTGTAGCTTCCAGCGTTCATCAGCAATGAACTGTCATGAAATAAAATTACATTGGCAAAGAGACAGTTTCTCAGTTTACAGGGGAAATACGAAGTTGAAGATATAACTACCGACATCCGGAATGAAAGTGATAGTAGTCACTGTATTCCCACAACATCAATGTGACAGGAAATGGAAAACCAGATACTACAAATCACATAGCAAGAAAGGAACAAAAATGATTGTAGTTAATGGTATGGACTACCTTGTCATCCACTACGGTTCCTTGTGGGTCACTATATCCCGATGCTGAAGGAATGAATACCCGGTTGTCCTTATACGTGGGGGTGAAGGATGTAGCAAGGAAATTACAGGCATCCAAGTGTGGGGGAATAACTTTACCCAATTGTCCAGCTAGCCAATTTGTTTGGGCCTCAAGTAAAGCAACAAATGTTTCCTTGAGCTCGATGACATCTGTTGGTAGTTTGTTTGAATTTGAAAGAAACTCAGATGGTTTTGTGTTTGTACTCCCACATCGACTAGATGCATAAAGGGTGACAGCCATATGTGATAGGGCCTCGTTCACCTTAGAGGTTGCGGAGCAACCTCTCCAACGACCCCCCATGATCCTTCTTACCCGTTGCTTGAACTAGAATATCTTCTTTTCCATGTATAACCAAATCTCCCTTTTGCTTCTTATCCAAAAGGTTTTTCTACGAAACAAAGAAAATATTAGCCATATGATCGGGATAACATCTAAGAATATCAATAGAGATAGATTCAATTATGAATTATGCTCACAATAGTGGGGGCTACTCTTCGGACGGAGTCGTTGGTGTAGGTTGATAATTTCTTGTCCCGGTTAGCTGCAAGGAACACTTTCGAGCGGTCCGGTTTGAAATCCATGATTTGAACTAAAGCCTCTGCTTCTTCCACACTCTGACCTTCATCCAGAAGCTCGTCAATTTTAGCCTTTCTTTTCCTCTTTTCGAGTTCTATTGCAACCCTACGGTTCCCTCCACTGCACGTGTGATAGATGTACTCCTTCTGTGAGGCGCTCAATTTTGCGGCATCACTTACCACCTATATGGACATCAGTTTGTAAAAAGTTCACATCGTAAAGACTAGAGATTAATAATATTGAAGGAATTACCTTGAATTCAGGGGATGATCTGTGTTTCACAAATAGCTCCCACTCATTTTTGTCCATCCAGCGATAGTCTCTCCATGCACAAGAACCCAATTTTTTTTGCACAACGTACCTGTGCGCCACCTTAGTCTTCCAATTCCTCCACTTTTCTCCTACATAAATTGTCCATTTATTTTGAAACTTATTCATCTCATTGAAAGTCATTTTGGTTTGTATATCCCAGCTAATCTGGAGGACAAGGAGACATGTTGTTAGTGCGAAATGTAACGAAGTTGACATGAACAATGGAGGATTAGGACACACTTACGAGAATGTCTTCCCACACATCCTTCTTCACATGGTCTAGGACTGATCTCCAATTATGCCATGTCCCGAAGCGTATTCGTCGTCGGAAGGCATAGCCGACATACATCGACCATCGGCTGCGCATAACTAGGGGTTTGAAGTCATCATCGAAGAATATTTTAAGAGGCTTCTTTTGTTTCGCAAGCAACACGGACTTGCACGTGGCTGTGCCTCTGCGCTTGCAATACTCTTCAATCTCAAACTTGTCGAAGCTCCCACTCATGTCTTCTTTTATCATAGTTTCTTCTTCTTCACTCGACTTCTCTGATCCTGAGCAATATTTCTGTGCATCAGCCCCTTCCTCGCTATTGTCATCACAGTTGGCATCCTTTGGAGGGGTAACACAATTATCCTCAACAGCATTTCTACCGCCGGAGTCAAACAATTTCTTCCTCGGCTTCGCCATTGAATCTCTTCTATGAGTAAATGAAACATAAGGAAATCTTAATCCAACACAGCCCTTTGCAGATTTTCACGAAAATCCAACCGAGAACATATTGTATGGGGGCGAAAACAGGGTTTAACAAAATTCGTATAGGGGCCATGTGGGTAGGAAAAAATTATGACATTACTAGCAAGCATATCATCTTTGAGAATGAAACAACACCCACACTAGTATACCAAGAAATGGCAACACAAACTCACAAGAAAATAGACCCACCAAAATATAGCTATTCATTAAACCCGGGAAAGATGCAAACTACCAAACAGAAATACCTTATTTTGTCAAGAGCCGGCCGGCTTGGTTACCCCCTTCACTGGAGCAATTCCGACCCGGCGACCAAAATTGTGGAGCACAATGTCGACCAAATAGGGGCATTTGGTTGGCGACCAAGACTGGGAGGTTCAAGCCCGACATAAATGGTGAAGGGAGGGACAATATTTTAGGGGGAATTCGGCACGGGGTTATGGTGCAAAGAGGGGAAATTTGGGGTTAGGGATGTGGTGGGAAGAGCGAACTCGGTTCAATGTGTTGGGGAGGGAAGGGTACGAAAATAGAGGGAAGAGGGAAACTTTTGGAGGGAAGGAAAATGATGCTTTGTTGGGACATTTTGGTGTCACCAAATTTCAAATGGTTTATTTAAAAAATATTAATCCAAACTAATGGGAGGGATATGTATTAGTATACCATGACCTGGAAACGATCGTAAAATCTTTAAAATCTTATACTCCCTCCGTCCCAAATTAAATGGTGTGAGAGAGAATTGCGCGCTCATCAAGAAACTTCTCTAATCGTTAATATATTTAAGTACGTATAATTATGCCATACAAAAAGTTACTTTTCAGAAACTACGTGTTATGACAAATCTAACCATATAACATATGATAATATTATTGTTTATATATCTATTCAAATATGTAGTCAAAGTTGGATAGTGAATAGTAACATTTTATGAAGTGTGAAGTTTAATTTGGGACAGAGGGAGTATCTAGTTTGGTAATTCGAAAAAGTCTTCAATATCTTGAAACTACTTACGGAGAAAAAGTCTGCTTATAGCGAAAAGGTTATTTGCATATGGAAGGATGTATGGTGGGTTAGTTACTATTGTGTAGCTGACAGAAATATATATAGTAGAATGAGGTGATGGAATAACACTGGCACTACTGTTGTTAGATTTCAACAATGTCAATCTCTCTAGCGGAAGACTAAGGTCGCAATGAGAATGGGTCAACCAGACCATCTCCGAGTCATTGTTGGCAAGGGCTCGATACTCGTAATCAGTGCTGGATTGAGAGTCGGTAGGTTTCTTCGTGGGACTCCAATGAACAAGAATTCAACAAAAACATACTGCATATCCTTCCGTATCGAGCCGGGGCCCGAGAAGCCAGACCCAAGGAAGTGGGTGACACTACTAAGCCTAGTAAGTAATGGAGAGCATCCAAATCCGCAATAGCACACCCCCGATAAAGTACAATAAGGAAACATAATATGCGTAGAACTCGAGCTTGGTAACCATGACTTGTCCAGATTTAACCAAGATCTGATCTTGTTTCGTGACCATCACTGACTAAGCCAGAGTTCCCCTCAATTTCTTTCACCATATTTTTCCTAACACATTGCTGTTAGCATCACGGGCTTGGCTTACGAAAAATACATCGAATCATTCAGGAGCGTGAAAATCAATCCTGATTTACTATAACACCACCAAGCTCTCGTGACCCTCATTTTTGCCCCCACCCCTCGGACCCAGCCACCTCCCAAGTCCACACTAGACAAGCTCTCGAGCCTCGATGCATGCCTCTTCGTATCGATAACATTATTCAACCCATTTCTTTGTTCAATTCGGCCCAATTGGGTGTAAAATTTAACCCAAATGGGTCTAAAACTTACTATTCATTTGGTGTAAAATTCAGCCTAAAGGAATGTAAACTGAAGCCCAATTGGTATAATGTGTTTGTGCAATTAGTCAATACCCTTACAACCTGTACTCTCCCAAGCTCCTTCCTCCGCCATTCCCAAGCTCCTTCCTCTGCCATCCCCTGCTCCCTCTACCATCCCCTGCTCCCTCCACCATCCCCTGCTCCTTCCGCACACCAAATACCATTCGTCAATGACCCGTACTCCGAATTAGGTAAGCGGATTATTTTCTTAGGGTTTGTACACAATTTTTTCGTTCTCAAGGGCTGATTTCATGATAATGCCTCATTGTGATGAACCTTAATGTGCTCTTGTTTTCGACATTGGTGAATAATTGTGTACACACCTGCTTGTTCATGTCAGGTTATTCTGGATGGCGTATTTATTCGTCCTAGGATTTATAGAATGTCCATAATATTGTAATTATTTTGCTTCTATTTATATTATCTGAAATTGGGATTCAGCCTCTAAAAAACATTATGTTCCGTATGTGAATAAACATTATTTAGTATTATGTTCTGAAAGCTGATTGTGTATTCTTGATAGGAACTTTCCATGTTAGGTTATTCTAGTTTATGATTCTATCCTGCTTCCGTTCAATATTGAGCACCCTGATTTCTTATTTCCCGTTAATATTCTGACCAGCCGATAATCTTCTGGCTTGTGTTTACATTTTCCTGGCACATGATGTACCATAACACATTTAGTTTAACAGGCATGGCCCCCAAAAAAGTGCAGCCAGGCAGAAGAACAACAACCAAAACACAAGGGAAAAAGCCAGAGTGGTCGAGAGGGAGGATGTCGAGCACGAGTCTCAGATTGTTCCGTCGAATGAGCCAATACCAGTTTTAGAGACGAACTGTACTGAGCATATAACTGTGTACAAAGAATTCATTTCAAGGGGCCTCATACTTGAGAGAGGGTTGAGACAGGAAAAGCCCTTCAAGGACTACGTGAAGGAGCATGGCTGGGAAGGCTTCATCTCACAACCGCCTTGTGCAAACCAGACCATGACATGTGAATACTTGTCGCTCATGAAGTACAAGAAATCTCCAAATGTTTTCCTCCGTGGTCATTTGGTTGAGTTGGCATTGAATATGATCAACAGGTTCTACAAGATCCCACCGAAGCCCTCGAGTTTTTACGAATCCGCTGACACCGCTGTTCAACAAGCTTCATGGGAAGACATCATAAGAGAAATCTGTGATGACAGCGATGCAGTAATCCGGAATCAGCCACAAGAATGGTCCAGCATTGAGAAAAAGTACTTGATAGAAGACATGAACGTGTGGTACAGTTTCATAGCTGCCCACCTACTCCCTGTGAAAATGAATAGTGAGGTTCATCGGTCACGTATGCTGCTTCTCTACAAGATAAAGAAGAACATGAGCATCGATGTTGGGGGTACAATAATGGCGTACATCTGGGATTGTGTCAATGCCCATAATTGCATAGGCTTGTCCTCACTCATCACTGCAATATGTGTGGAAGCAGGTTGTAGATTCAAAAATGGTGATGTCACAATGATGCCAAAGCTTCCCATAAACCCTCTAATATTCTCGAAGAAGAAGAACGTTGCTGAGTCATCTAGGGAGGCAACAAGTAAATCATCGAATGAGAACTCGGATGGGGACATAGCAGCATTGCAACTGAAGGTGGATCATTTGGTGCACTGGACATCGCAGGTTGGGAAGATTCTCACTGCCATGTGTGGCGAGAGAATCAAGGAATTGGGTCTAATCCCTACCTTAGATTCGCCGAGGTCCAACACTGTGGAGAAGAGGGCGCGCAGGAAATGACTACCTACATTGAGCTCACATCTTTATTTTATCAGGTTGTTTCGTTTGCTAGTTTAATTTGGATGTTTGACTCGTACATTTTTTGCTTGGAAAACATATATTGCTACTTTGTTGCTACTATTTGGATGTGATTTTGGAATTTGACTTTTCAAATCACATAATGTATTCGTGTTGTTGTCTTAGACGAACTGCATGAGCAATTCGTTCCAGGTTTATGTGTGTGTGAAATTGTTGCAGCGCGCTGAACCAATAGAGCTGCAGCGCGCTGCAGCTGGCAGAACCTACCATAGGAAAAGGAAGCCAATTTTTTTCAAGGCTTTACCAAAATCGCTGCAGTGCGGTGCAGCGGACAGACCTGCTCGAAATGGCGACAAATTGGAAGCTAGTTGTAGAATAGTTGCCAGGGGTACAAAACACAACAAAGTACAAAAAGTAAATAAATTTTATGTTCGACTTCATTGATCGACCCCCGCTAGTCTGAAACCAACTTCATCTTCTTGGATTGACCATCTCAAATTTCTCGGCCATCGTCATCTATCCAAATGCCATCTCTGTGTTTCCTCCGTATTACTCCCGCCTCAATCCCGTTGTCACTAAGTAGAGGGGAAATAGAGGGGAACTCTAACCTTTCACTTGTAACTTCGAAATCAATTTCATCGCTGAAAGAGAATTTCCTACCTTGTACCACAATAGACCAACCTACATTGCACGGGTCATTTACGTAGAAAACTTGTCTTGCTTGTTCGGCCAAAATAAACTGATCATTTTTATATGCCACACGAGTCGGGTCAACAAGGGTAAATCCCATCGGGTCATCAGTTTGAACCCCAGTTGTGTTATCAAACCATTGGCACTTGAATACCGGAATCTTGAATTCTCCATAGTCAAGCTCCCAAATCTCATCAATAACATCGTAGAACGACATGACAGCTAGGACTGGTTTATTGTCTTTCTTACTTGCTTGCCACATAGTCTCCGACTCAATGTATACCCCACTATTTTGTGTCGTGCTCTTTAAATCTTGGTCCCTAGTAGCAAAACAAAAACCGTTCATGTCATATCCGAAATACCTCAAAACCGTGCAGTTAGGCTTCCTTGCAAATGCCCTAATTTTTGGGTCGTAATCACCAACATTGCATCGATCATGTAACCAATTCACAAACTTGTCATTGTGCTCCAACTGAAATTTATTAGGGGGCCACGTGGGATGACACTCTGTGATTGAATTAAGGTGCTCGGTCACATAAGCAGTAGTCTTCAAATAATTCCTCAACACATACAAATGAACTGACATCAGATCACTATTCAATGGAGTAAATAACGTTCCCCTCGACCTCGGATTTCCCTCCTTCCGACCAACATGTCGATTCAGGGGCACCCCAAATTTTCTCTGTCCCTGCAAATAGCTAGAGAAAAATTCAATCACTTCTTCGGTAACATACTTCTCAACAATACTAACATCCGGCCGACTCATACATTTCACGTACCCCTTAAAGACTTTCATGTGATGCTCGAAAGGATACGTCCAACGCATACCAACCGGACCACATATCTTTACCTCCCGCACTAGATGAACAACCAAGTGAACCATTATATGAAAAAAGGATGGAGGGAAATACATTTCCAACTTGCACAGCACAACAACAACATCTTTTTGTAGGACATCCAGATGGTCCCGGTCAATAGACTTCCGGCATATGGAAGCAAAAAATATACAAAGTCTAGTGATTGAGTGCCTTACGTCGGCCTCCATTACCCCACGAATAGCAATAGGTAACAGTTGTTGCATCAAAACATGACAATCATGAGATTTCAACCCCGTCATTCGACAATCCTTCGTAACTACCCGACTCACGTTCGATGAATAACCAATGGGGACCTTGATTGATTTCAAACTATCACAAACTGAGATTCTCTCCTCCTTAGACAAGGTACAAGGTGCAGGGGGCAAGTAAGTCCTCTTACCCTTCACTTCTGGGGCGAGGTCATTTCTGATTCCCAAATCAACCAAGTCCAACCGGGCATTCAAACAATCTTTTGTCTTCCAGGGAATATTCAAGAGGGTGCCTATCAAACTTTCACAAACATTTTTCTCAATATGCATCACGTCTAGGAAATGCCTAACCTCAAGATGCTCCCAGTATGGTAGATAAAAAAATATTGACCTTTTCTTCCATGGACCATCACAATGTATTTTGTCCTCGCCTTTGTACTTTCCCAACACCACTCCCAATTTCTTAACCTTACTATGAATCTGAAAACCAGTTAGTGGTGTAGGGGCTTTCCTTCGTTCTTTCCCACCAACAAAATTGACCACATCATCCCGGTATTTATGGTTTCCTTGGAGCCATTTTTTGTGGCCAAGATACACTGTCTTTCTTCCATGTCTTAGCTGTTTGAATTCAGTCTTCTCCTCACAAATGGGACATGCTTTGTGCCCCTTCACAACGTACCCCAAAAAATTTCCATAGGATGGAAAATCATTGATCGTGCAAAAAAGCATGGCACGAAATTGAAACTCCACATTCATATGGCCATCAAATACCAACACCCCTTTCTCTTCCCACAATATCTTCAAATCATCGATCAATGGTCTCAAATACACATAAACCTCATTCCCGGGTTGTCTAGGACCTGAGATTAACATAGCCATCATAACATATTTACGTTTCATGCACAAATATGGGGGCAAATTATATATAACCAACATCACGGGCCACGAACTATGCTTCGATGACATATTACCAAATGGATTCATCCCATCTGTACACAATGCAAGGCATAGATTTCAAACCTCTAAACCAAAGGAAGGATATCGCTTGTCAAAATTTCTCCATTGTTCACCATCTGCCGAATGTCTTATCTTGTCGTCACTTGGTCTTTCCCGCTCTCCATGCCATCACAAGTTCTTCGCATCTTCTGAATTCGCGAATAACCTCTTCAACCTAGGAATTATAGGAAGATACCACATACACTTCAATGGGACCTTCTTCTTCTTCTTCGTCAAACACCCATCATCATCATTCGTCACACCCTTATATCTTGCATGTTTGCACACGGGACATTCAACCGCATCTTTCAAATCACCGTCATACAACACACAATCATTTGGACATGAGTGTATTTTCTTGTATTCCAAACCAAGTGGACACACTATTTTCTTGGCCTCGTAATTTTTTTTTGGAATTCCATTCCCTTCCGGAAACTTATCCTTCAGCAGCTGTAGGAGTGAATTCACACTTGCATCACTCCAAGAACTTGTAGCTTTCAAATTGAAAACCTCCACAAAAAAAGAGATTATGGTATCCTTACTTTTACATCCCGGATACAATGGCTTCTCTTTCTGGTCGAGCAAAGCACTCAACATTGTAGGCTTCCCCTCAAAATCTCTCACAATGTCATCGAACATACCATCACTGTACATTTGTTCCTATCTACCTTGTCAAAATCACCGTTATGTCCTTGCTCAACCTCTCCATGAAATGTCCATACAATATAACCTCCGTCAAATCCGTTCTTCAATAAGTGAAATCTAACAACCCCACGATCATCAAACCGTTCACGACACAAGCATCTTTTGCATGGACAAATTATCCTCTCCTCCCGACCAAAGGCATAATCAAGAAACAAATCAATAAATGCAATATGTTCACCACTCCCTCTAGCTACACTTGGACAGCTAACCATTTTTCCCTCCACGCAAACATTGATTCTCAGTCCGTTGTATCTAAACAACACATAACAAACAATTACACAAATTTTCATTGGTCAAACATACGAAAAATGAACACGATCTTTTTGCTACACAATACTAAACGTGTCATGTCCATGTATATGTATGTGAATCGATCAACTTCATGTTCTCAGGATACATATAAATATATATACCATGCATCTACCAAAACAAACACAAACATGTTCACATCAACACTCATTAATTTACACTTTCACAACATGATACTCAACCAACATAAGCTAGGCATATAGAAACCATTAATAAATACGTAAAAATGATCTCCAATCATGCATTTATGGTTCTATTTGATTGAAATTTCAAAAAATTAATGAATACTTACTTCCATGGATCTTCATTTCTTTGAGTTATTGCACACCTTCCCAAAAACTCTACCATCAATGAAGGGAAGGAAACTTCAAGTTCAGATCCAATTTAAGAGGGTAAGTTTGGAGCATTAAATGCCCATTTAGCAGCGGTTTTTGTGAATAGTACGCAAAACCGGTGCCATTTTCCATATTTTCACCGGTTTTTATCCAATGCAAAATCAAATGGTGCCATTTTTCCCGCTTTTTTCCACGAATTCATTTAGCACCGGTTTCTACATTTTTATAACACCGGTGTCTAAAACCGGTGCCAAATACATACCTCACGCCGGTTTTCTAGCATTTCTTGCACCGGTATTCAAACTGGTGCAGATATAACACTAGTTATCATTTTTTTAGCACCGGTTTCTGCACCGGTTTTAATCTGTCACCGGTTTTCATCAATTCTAGCACCGGTTTTTTGACCGGTGTAAAAATAACAACGGTTTTATATAAATATCCGGTGCTAAAATATTTCTAACCGGTGCTAAACTAACACCGGTTTTAGAACCGGTGCTAAACTAACACCAGTTATAGAATCGGTGCTAACAAAAAAACCGTTGCAAATAGATTATTTGCACCGATTTTCAAAACCGGTGTTAAAAAACTGGTGCCAGAGGGGGGTCTCTGTGGTAGTGGGTATTTTTGTAATTTTACTTATTAAAAACATTTTCAATTAAATTCTAGGGTCAATACACAAATATTTTATATTTGGTTAGGGGCTTAATTGAAAATAAACTAAAAAACAAGAAATGGAAAAGCTAGTAAGGCTGTAACTGGTCACCACCGCCGTCCACCGCCGACGAGGAAGAGGTGATGGAGGACCTCCTCTCATATCTAGTCCTCTCGGAATCCATATGCGAGGTGGCGATGGAGGCCAATTCCTTCAAATTCGAGTGCACCGCCGTTAAGATTCTCATCGAGAAAATTGAACTAAACCTCCGCTCGGCGCTCTCTACGAGCACCCCATCTACTGGATCGCGGTGGAGGTCATAGAGCTTATGGAGAAGACGCTAAATCTCGTCTACTAGTGCCATCGCGGTAGCCTCATCCAGAGCCTCATCACTATCATCTCTGCCATCAACTTCAAGAAGTTGCAGGTGCTCCTCGAGAACTCCGTCGTCAACATGGAGTGGCTCATTAACATCTACAACAGCAGCGGCAGTGGAGGTATATCAATTTCCCTCCATCCTATTGTTGAAAGAGGATTCCTATCGATGGCGCTCTTGATCGGCATTAAGGGGTTCAATGGGGAAGAGGTTCAGCAAAGAAGAGTGGCCTTTTTCTCTTTTTTTTGATTTTTTTAAACTCAGGGGTATAATGGTTATTTACAGATTTTGACCAATTTTACCGTTGACTCTACCTAAAAATCACCTTCGGGGATCAAAACATATCATTCTAAATTTATGGGGTACTGAACGTGGGTTGATTTGCAAACGGGGACCAAAACATGGTATAGGATGCTATGTGGGAGACCAAAAAAAAATTAGTAAAAAATGTATCCACCTAATAAGTCAAGGTTTGGCTTCTTTCTTCACCATTAAATGACAAAGTGTTGCATGTTCTGTGTACACTATGGCCTTGGTTCCTAAGAGGTTTTGACAAAAACTTTCTAGGGCAAAGACTACGACTAGTAACTCTTTCTCCATAGTGGAGTAGTTGTGTTGAGCATCGTTAAGAGTTATTGACACATAGTATATGACGTGGGCACTCTACCTATCATCTAGCCTAAAACATATCCTATAGCATGATTACTTGCATCGCACATAATCTCGAAGGGGAGCGACCAGTCTGGAGGTTGGATGATTGGGGCTGTAACTAGCATGTTTTTTAAAGTGTCAAAAGCTTTTTGCACTCCTGATCAACATTAAATTCGACACATATTGCAGTAGTTTGCATAGAGGTGAGAAAATTTTAGAGAAATCCTTAATGAAACGCCAGTAAAAACCGATGTGACATAACAATGGCCTAACATCCTTAACATTAGTGGGGTAAGGTATGGATTTAATTGTGTCCACCTTAGCATTATCGACTTCTAGCCCTTGAGCTGACGCAACATGTTCTAGTATTATACCCTTTTTCCACTATGAAATGGCATTTCTCAAAATTTAGCACGAGGTTCGCGTCCATACATCGCTCTAGCACCTGTGCTAAATGATGCAGGCACGAATCGAAGGAATCTCCGTGGATGTGAAATCACCCATGAAGACCTCAACAAATTTCTTGATAAATTCTGAGAATATGCTAACCATACACCTTTGAAAAGTACTTGGGGCATTGCAGGGACCAAAAGGCATACGCCTGTAAGCAAAGGTACCAATAGGGAAAGTGAAGGTGGTCTTCTCTTGGTCCTCTATATCGATAGCTATTTGGAAGTACCCCAAATAGCCATCAAGGAAATAATAATAGGCATGAACGGTTACCCTTTCAAGCATTTGGTCAATGAAATGTAAGGGGAAATGGTCCTTACGAGTCACCGCATTTAAGCAACGGTAATCAATACACATCCGTCACCCATTTTGAATACAGGTGGGTACCAAGTCCCCATCCTTATTCTTCACTACTGTGACCCCACTTTTCTTTGGCACCACTTGGGTGGGACTCACCCAAGTACTATCAGAGATAGGATATATAACCCTAGCCTTAAGGACTTCACCTTTGACCACTTCCATCATAAGCGGGTTTAGTCACCTTTGAGGTTGGCTTACGGGTCTTGCACCCTTCTCTAATAGTATATGATGCATGCAGTTGATGGGCCTATACCTTCAATGTAAGCTAAAGTCCACCCTATTGCTCCCTTGAATTTCTTAAGAACCTCAAGCAACCTAGTTCAAAAAGTGTGAAGACCTAGTTCAGCCTCCGCCTAGCGTGAACCATTGCGGATGGCGCGGTCGGTGCCGTGTACTTTATCTGTGCTGGTGCGGGGCATCAGATCTGGCGTAGCTCATTTGATCTACGCTGGCACGAGCTGCGGGATCTTGCGCAGTCCGCATCATCTCCTTGGCGCAGGTTGTGGCGTCCTCCGCGGTTCGTGTCCGCACAGTCTACGCCATTTGGTGTGGGTCGATAATAGAACCCTTGTTTTTGCGCTTCTAAGCTGCGGTTCGTGCCGTTTAGCGCAGACCATCATCAAAATCCTCATTTTCTCAGTATTTTGGTGCAGGCTGCACAATTCTTCACATCCCGCAAGCTGGTCTTGACATTTTACACTTGAAACGGCATTGGCCATCGAAAACGGGATGGGGTGCACCCATACTTCGCTATTTTTTTAGTGAAACTTGAAACTTGCGCACGTGGCCCATCGAATTTGGTGTGGTCTGTATCGGGCCTTGGCACGGTCTGTGCCAAAGACTTTTGGTGCGGATCATGTTTTCTGGTGCGGGCCCTTGGTGCCACCCATGAACGGTCCGCGCCGACTTGTTTGTGCCTTGGCCGGCTGAACTTCTTTCCTTTGCTACGAATGAACTATTAGTCTGATTTAAGAGTTCTAGTAATTGATTTTATAGCGCCTGAGAAGACGAATCCAATGAAACCAGCCTTGAAGGCTTATTCTTCTTGGATTGTTCTCAGAACTTGGTGCAACTCATCGGACCACTATTCACCGTTTCTTAATTGGCCGCCTTGAACTCCAATGCTGCCTATCTTTGGATCCAACCTCCTTCTAATAATATTTGATGTTTGTGGCCTTCGTCTACTACCATTCAAGGTGTGAATGGCCTTTAACATCTTCTACCATCCTCGCAGACAGCCTTATGTACAAGATGTAATGAAAAGTACCCACGTGCGGCCTACTCAGGATGATCACAAAGGGAGATCTAGGTGCACGTGGATACTAGATGTCCATTAGTACCAATTAAGTCTACGAAACGCAGGATTTAGACTAGGAAACCAAACATGGCCGTCTAAACCCCTTGTCACATAAACTTAACTAATACTAGCAATCCAACATATTAAACAAGCCAATTATTATGCCAAATGCAACAGTTAACGCACACATAATGAAGCACATCACACAACTCATAACTAACAACTATAACTAATCTTTTTAAGGTTGAACACGTCATTTGGTTCACGGTGTGGGGTGAGATTCCCACAAATGAACCTATCAATCCGATTTCTAAATTGAAGCTCACATGTCATATTGGCAGTCTGCTACTCGGCCCGTGCCTCCAATCCTCATTTTCACCGGGTTGCATCAGCTCTGTAGTTTTGGTGAAGAGATTGTTGCTGGAGTTCTCCAATCAATGGTGGAAAGTGTCTGTTGGAAGAGTTCCAAGGGGTAGATCTGTTTTAATCTAAAGCAGTACGGTACTTCGTGCCTCCATATTTATTCATAGCTGGCTAGGTTGATCACCAACAGTTGCCAGAACTCTGTTGTTCTAGTATTGATAATCATTTTGGAGGTTGTCATTGGATTTCTCCAATAAGTGGCGGAGAAGAACCTAAGTTTCATCGGAGTCGCGAGAGCACCAATAACACACCTAATAAATAAAACATCAAAAACAACTAAAATCAAGCTTAACCTAAACCCTTCTTTCATACAAGGAAGTCAAACTTCGACACAATTCTTCTACCATCCATAAGTAGGTATTGATTAGGGATCATTGCCCTCCAAACTAGCTGTAGATGTGGTGTTACAAGCACGTGGGAACTCCATTATACGCCAAAAAATTTCGTTCAACGAATATAGACTACCGCAGAAAGACCCATTTTCTTATGTTTCAGTGGGTCAAACCATGTACCTGTCACGGGATGACCCATTTTGAATGTTGCCCCCAACCCATCATCACTACTGAGAAAGTCGTCAACCAATTAATGTCGTCTCTCCACCGTGGCAGCCACAAGATTGTCGTGGCTACAATCGACCACGACAGATATTTGTTGAATGGTGAGGCTACGCATGGAGTGGGGATAGATTTTAGGGATAGGCTGGAAAATAATTAAGTTTTAGGCCTGAACTTTTGGAAGGGTCGAGGTGGGGAAGATGCCACTGTCGATGAGCGCTGCCGAGTACCTTTGTGAGACACTGACCACCTCCTAGAGCTGTCAACCACCATATGGATTCGTTGGGCACCACCATGATGTGTCACTTCTCTTCCATTTGTCGTCGGGCAGTAGTCATTTTCTCAGAGGAATTTGGTTCAGTTTTAAAGAACAAATTTCTAAAATGGTATTTATTTTGAATTGAAAATTTACAATGTAGTACATTTTGGTCATAGGATCAAACGAAAAATAAGTATTACAATTGTAGTCATAGAATCCTAAACCCAACCCCCCCCCCCCCCCAAAAAATCCCAAAAAAGAACCTAAAGCGCACATAGCCACTAGGGAGGCCGTTGCCGCCACCTCAAGCAGTCTACCCCCTACATCCTTCAGCCATAACCTAACTACTCGCCACTACCAAGGTCCTCTCCTCATTCTGAGCTTTCATCGATATGAAATTGTTTAAATCTATCGTTTGAAAACTCAGTCGGATATTCAAAGGTAAGCCTTTGTATACTCTCATCTCCGACCATTGGGACTAAATGCAGCCACGAGGTGGAGCCTTTGGAGATCTTTAACATTAGAGAGTAAAAAACCAACTAGGTCAAAGTCGTGTAGCTAAAGATGGTTTTCGACGAGGTATGCCAGGTCAATTCATTGGTGTGCGCTGCCAGTTATCCCCGATCAAAAAAATGAAAGGTTGGCACAGTCATCGACGGATTCACGAGTCAAGGACGGCATTGGCCTAGTCATGAACGGGTCAAGAACCCAGCCTACTTCTCATTACAAGTTTGCTCACGTCGATGCTCTTGTTTTACATTCACGTCAGGAAACTAGTTGATCATGTTCTGCACTAATGACTCTCACTTCGAGAAACCATGCATTTACATTCTGCGCTTACAGCCAGGAAACAACCAAGCACATTCTCTATCTGATCGCTAACAGCTCAATCTGGATTTTGGACGGGACACGAAGCCGAATCTGGACTTTTGGGGAAGAGGTGTCTTGGATTTCTTCATCTATTTTTTTTTCCTTTTTGCTTTTTTTCCCCCTTAATTTCTTCTTCTGATTTCTTTATCCACTCCCTTGACGAATAGCCTCTTGCCTAGGTATGATAATCATGTTATGTCGGGCGAGTTCAGATTACTGGGTTGAATTGATGCACCAGAGCCCAGTTATTGGAAAAAATGGAGTAAATTGGAAGATCATCATAAACAGTAAATTTTCTCATAGGAAAAGATGAAGACAAACTTGCAATTAGTACAATTCCTTCATATAATTATTTTCAAAGAAACTACAACCATTGATACAAGAAGCTCTTATTCTCTATCTTTACAAATTACAACCTATGTGAGTATTTGTCAGTGATTTCCAGGATTTGAAGCGTTTTGTGATTGCCCCATCACACCTAGTGGACAAACTGGCAGCTCTCTAACCCGGGATAGCAGCAAAGAAACCTGCTCAGTTGCTAAATCCATACGATCTCTCGACTTCACAGACTCCGATATCAAGGAAGACAAGATCGTCTGCAGCAACTGAACCCTTTCTGGGTTCTCGTTCCCGCCTGTCTCAGGCAGTTTGCTAGGCGGAGTGCTGATCCGCCTCCAGCGAATGGGAAGATACCGGTCTGGAATCTGGAAGCAGTTCCCGGTGGACAGCACCCGTAGAGTGTGGCGGCAGAGGATCCCTGAGAACTCAAAGTGATTGCAGCTGCAACTTATAATGCCTTCCCTTGGGAGCCAGTAGACCTTCCTGCCTCCCTCGAGTTTGGTGTGGTGTCTGACTAAGTACCCGTCCTCCATCTGGAATGATGCGTAATGAGCAGCTAAGACGAGCTGTTCTTGGAGCTTGGAAAATGCAAACGGGGTGAGAACTGTGGCGGCATGGGATTCCATTGGGGCACCGGTTTTCAAGCACAGGTTTTGGAGGTTCTGCTGCATCGTCTGCTGTTCTCCAGTTTGGTCCTTGAAATCCACTGTGACAGCAACCTGGTATTGCAGATCGATAGATGGAAACTCAACATTGAGCCATAAATTGAATGAATTATATTCATTACCACATATCACAGAGCACAGAAAATAGCCAGGCAAGATTCAGCTGTTAATAACAGATGCAAACTAATGCAAGAAATTGTACCTGTTCCACAAAGTGTGCAGCTCGTGTCTGCGCACTCAAAAACCGCTGAATGAAAGCGTTAATTGACTTTGAGTGGACAGTGGTTGTCATTCCCGCGAAGAAATGGCTTCTCAAGTATGGTAGTGCCCAGAGTGATCGTAAGGCAAACAGACTAGCAATATGCCTGTTGGTGTGAAGTCCAAAGGCATTTACCATTTCTCCCCAACCTAATTCAAATTCCTCAATCGACTCCAGATTATAGAGGCGATAAAATTCAGCCTTCCACTCACTGTAGCGTTCTCCTAATACTGCATTAAACCAAGAAGGGAACTTCGCCACAATTAGCCAAATGCAAAGGCCATGCTTAGTACTGGGCAACTCCAATGCCATTGCGTCTTTGAGGAACACATTCTGATCAGTTAAAATTGTCTGTGGAGCCTTCCCATTCATGAAGCCCAAGAATGCCTTCTCCATTTCAGGAAACAAAAGATGAAATCAGAAGAGTCGCAGATTGAAGGTACTGCAAATTTTTAGGCGTCTATACAACCTGTTATGCAAATCACTGCACATGTTTCTTTTGTTTGTCACAAAGGGTAAAGAACCATTTAAAAATAATTTTAAGGTCAACAGAAAACTCAATCGCAATACTACTTATAAACTCAAAAAGACCACTGATGTGAAATCAAACAATCATGTCAACCTTGCACATCTCTATTTCCCTAAACCAGCCACGGATCTGCAACCAGTAATTGTATGGCACAGGGATTACTGACAAACTAAGTTGGAAAGAATTTCAGAACTACACTCAGGAAAAAAATGAAATTTCAAGTAGATACCATGACAGAAACATCTTCAGCCAGTTGTTGATTTTACTTATATGTTGCCGAGGCTAGTATGCTTCACCATTTTCAGTGACAGGAAAAGAAAAACGAAGAAGATTAGAAAATCTTTCACAAATACAGACATGCATGGAGACACTATAGTGTGCCAAAAAGGCAGACATGGAACACAAACTAAGATGATTTCATTTGTTTACCTTCAATGCCCATGAGTATGACCTCAGGTTTTCCTCTCGTATGAGTGCACAACCAAAGAAACAAGGCATCCCATAATTGTTGATCCCAACCCAAATTGCTAGAGGCATGTCAAAAGCAGTCAATCAGTGAGTTGTGTCAAAGATTATGACATCACCAAATATGTCATAGAGCTGGATGGAGGACGCATACGACCAAGCAATATTCTCCAACCTATTATTGGTATCCAATGTAAATTCAAATTTGAAGTTGAAGTCTTTATCCTTGATGTTTCTACACATTCTTAATAAGTCTATGCTCTCATCCTCTGGATCCACTTTTCTTATCGACTGCAGTAAATTCCTCACATCCTTCTCAGTGAAGGGCAAATACCCAGGCTGAACACACTTCTCAAGCTCCATAAGCCTCATCATCTGTTGCACTGAAATTCCTGTTTTAGCAAACATTAAGATACGACTCTTGTCTGCATCAGATATTGTGCGATAAGCAGGAAGAAATCGCACTTGGTTGGCCTCCAGGAGTTCATGATTATGGTGGTTTGCGAAACCTGTAATTCGCCATTGAGGTAGTCCTAAATCAGCTGTCTTGCTTATTCGCATATATGCTTGACAACCACATCTCGATGATTTCCTGTTTCGTTGAGGTTTATTATCATTGGAAGCTTTAACAGGAGTATTACCAGCACGATGGCAAACAAAGTAACGCCTCGTAAGCCCTTTCCCCACGCCATCTTTACCCTCCGTGCGATGACGCCGAATCGAAAAGCCACAGCATTTGGCAAAATCACTGTAAAACTCATAAGCAGCATCATGAGTGGCAAACCTCTGTCCAATGTAAGGCACCACATCATTTACTGCTTCTAAGGATATCCTCATTTCATCTGGAGATTCCTCCGTGCTGCTTGCATCCTCAAAAGACAGAGACCTGTGATCCAGGTGCTCGTCATAAACCATCATCATTTCTGCCACCTCTTCGCTCATGGTTGCCTGCTCAGCCACTGACACACTACAACATCCTAATAACACCTTTTCCTATCATGGACACCAGTGCCAAAAAAAAGAGATCCACCTAGGACACAAGGAAAATATAATAGACCAAAAAAGTAAGAAAACGAGCTCTTTGCCCGAAAAACAATATACATAATGCCACAATAAAAAACACTTCACCCGATGCTTGCCTTAAACTAATAAACACCACATTTCAGCTATATACAAAAGTTGTTCTATCAAGTTCAAATCTCCATATATATCATATTCCCTCCGTCCCACTGTGATGGTCTTACTAGTTTTTTCATGGTTTCCGACAAACATGTTAGGCCATTAATATTTTTGATGGCGCATAACTAAAAAAGATTTTTAAAAAGTTGTTATTCTAAAAAATATACATTACAATAAATCAAATAACATCCTAGCTGATCATATTCAATAACATCAATACACTTTTATGGCATAATTTAAGCTATCTTGACTCATAGCTTATTATATTTTCCAAAAAATCTTACCTGCAATTAATATTTGTAAATCTGTTCAGAGTATTGAGCTATGCCTTTATCACAATAACTCCTCACACAGATTAACTCATTTCAAAATCAAAGAAATCCGTACAGAGAAAAACTCAATCACTATAAAGCATTCTTAATTAGAAAATCAAAAATCGGAGTCCTCGTCATTTGAATGATGAAGAATTACAAAACACGTGAACTGAAATTAAACAAGAAAAAATCAGCGTAAAAATGTGGTCCTTGTGAGAAATTATACCTGGGGAATGGAATTGGAGGGAGATGAAAGTTTGAATGTTGGGATGGAGATTGATCCGGCAAGGAAGAACCCTAATTTGCGCATGGGGTGTAAGACGGCGCACGTTTTCTATCCAGCGCCTTCCTTTGTGTCCTATCATCAAATAAAAATAGATTCAGAAATTGATTGGAATTCGCCAGTGTTTTATTTAAGACTCCATTTCCTATAAGACCTTCTTATTGTTAGACCGGGGACTAGAGGTAAAATAAGAAAAAAAATTAAGTTCGGGAAAAAAAATACAATTAATTTGGACCAAACATCAAATATAAGACATTTACCCAGAAAACGCATCTTCCTCCTTAGATTTGGTTACTTCGTCGGCGCCGCCTCGTCTGCTCTGCCATCAGTGCCGCGTCTGCTCCTCGTTGCCTCGCTGCTGCCTCGTCACCTTGCCTTCTCCGCCATCGCATCGTCTTCTCCATCGTCGCCTCGGTGAAGGTTGAATCGGCAAAGGTTGAATCGACGAGGCTGAGAATCAGATCTAAGGTTCGAGATTGAACTGGTGAAGGTTGAATCGACAATGGTTGAATTGGCGAAGAATTGCAACAAATGACAAAATCGAATTGATGTTGAATTCGAAGCCCCAAAAATGCTGGAGAAGGATGGTTCGTCTCGCCGGTGCTCAGGTCGAATTCGTTGGCATCAAGTCGGATTCGCTAATGGTCGACGGTTGTTGATCAGATTTAGGCAGTGTTCGTCAGATTCACATTCATCGGTGTTCGTTGGATTGTGTTGATCAAATTTAGGCAGTGTTCATCGGATTCGAGTTCGGCGGATTTTGTTTCCGGATTGCATTTCCAGATTCTTCCATTTTCGGATTGCATTGCCAGATTTTTGTTGTCGAATTCAGTTATTTTCTAGCCAAAGGAAGAAGGTAGGTGAAATCCGGCCAAATTTCAGTCGCATGGGGAGTTATTTGTATGTCTGATATGTCTAAAAAAAATCCGGCCGGATGGACAAGATTTCTGTTATGTCTGATAAAAAGGCGTTTAATTACTACCAGTTTACCAGAACAATCCCCCAAATGTCTTCTTGTTTTTCAGCTGTTATTCTTAGGGTACTATATAAAAGAAATCTTCCCAACCCCTGGTTGACACAAATGGTCGTCAGGGGTAGAAGGGTAATTTTGTAGGCTCCTGTACACGCACATGGTGCGTCTACATGTGCTGGCAAGTGGGCCAAAGACCCAACTTCTATGTGCTTCTACAGGTGCAGACTGGTGGCTGCCCAAAACGACATTGTTTTGAGCTTTTCAGGGGTTCGAGAGGTGAAGGTTCCATTGGATGCTTGGAGAGATGGTTTGAGAGGAGGTTTGAGAGGTACTGGTTTGAGAGGTACTGGTTCGAGAGGTGAAGGTTCCATTGGTCGGTTCGAGAGGTGAAAGTTCTATTAGAGGGTTCGAGAGGTTAGAGTTCGAGTGGTACTGGTTCGGGAGGTACTGCTTTGAGAGGTGAAGGTTCCATTGGACATTTGCGAGGTGAAGGTTCTAGTGGAGGGTTCGAGAGGTTAGAGTTCGAGTGGTACTGGTTTGAGAGGTGAGAGTTCAAGTAGAGGGTTCGAGAGAGGAGAGTTCAAGTGGAGGGTTCGAGTGATACTTGTTCGAGAGGTATAGATTCGAGTGGAGGGTTCGAGTAATACTGGTTCGAGAGGTACGGATTCGAGAGGTGAAGTTCCATTGGAGGGTTCGAGAGGTGAAGGTTCCAGTGGGGGGTTTGAGAGGTGAGAGTTCGGCTGGAGGTTAGAGAGGTGAGAGTTCGGCTGGAGGTTCGAGAGGTGAGAGTTCGGCTGGACGTTCGAGAGGTACGGATTCGAGAGGTGAAGGTCCCATTGGAGACTTCGAGAGGTGAGGTTTCGAGTGGTACTGGTTTGAGAGGTATGAATTCGAGAGGTGGGAGTTCTGCTGGAGGTTCGAGTGGTACTGGCTCGAGAGATACGGATTCGAGAGGTGAGAGTTCGGCTGGAGGTTCGAGTGGTACTGGTTCGAGAGATACAGATTCGAGAGGTGAGAGTTTGGCTGGAGGTTTGAGTGGTACTGGTTCCAGAGGTACGAATCCGAGAGGTGAAGGTTCTAGCGGAGGGTTCGAGAGGTAGTGGGTTCGAGTGGAGGTTCGAGCGGTACTGATTCGAGAGGTACAGATTCGAGAGGTAAAGGTTCCATTAGACGGTTCGAGAGGTGAGAGTTCGAGTGGAAGGTTCGAGTTGTAGTGATTTTTTGGGTACTGGTTCGTTGGGTACTGGTTCGTTGGGTACGGATTCGAGATGTGAAGGTTATATTAGACGGTTATGAGTTCACATCTAGTGACTCGCAGGCCGAGACCTACAAAAGAAGACTCCAGGAAAATCGTGTGGTAGTCGAGGATCAAGTTTCTCCATGAAGCTTCGATCAAATCACACGGATGCTGATGGTCGCAGGATATCAGGTCGTTCCCCCATCGATGACCCCTCACCATTCGATAACTATGATACCTCCGGTAACTCATCCCTCTTCGATAATCATGGAAACACAGATCAGTTAAGTGCCCCTAGCCAGCTAAGCGTGCGGGGTGCCGTACATGGGACATGTAAGGGAAGTTGCACAGTCGAGACCCCAGCCTTCCTTCCCAGACTACATGCAAGTAAGCTACCCAATGCCGGTGCTGGGTTATCCCCCTCAAGGTTTTGACCAGGGTAGGGGAGCAGTACCTTGGATGATGAGAATCCCAGACCTTACGGGAAGCCCAGGGCTCATACCCTTCGTCAACCCAGTGGATCCTTGAAGTCCCTACTACCCAAGGGACCTTCGAGAACCACCTCAGAAAGGAGGAGACCAGTATGGTGGGGCTGAGACGGCCCTAGGAAGGAAATTGGATAGATTGATAGGCTCGATGGGGCAAACGACAGGATCCTCATTTAGACCAGTGGTGACAAATGTTCGTTGGCCCTAGGATATGAAGCCACCTGAGAGACTCTCTACGTACTTAGAGGACTCAGATCCGCAGGAATTTATCCAAAATTTCCTTAGTTTGATGAATTCTCAGGACTTCGATGAGAAACTGACATGCAAGCTGGTGGGTAGTTACCTTCGAGGAAAGGCCCAGGCGTGATTCAACAAGTTGCCTAGGAGTTCGTTGCATTCATATCGAGAATATTCTGGGGCTCTTCTGAGTCAGTATTTCCAAAAAAAAGAAATTCACCAAGACCTTCACAGAGTTGTATCAAATGAAGCAGAAGCCGGGGGAATCTACTGACACCTTCTACCACTGGCACATCAACGACAGTCTTAGGGTAGTCAAATAAATGACCTAGAATTATACAGAAAATTGATGCAGAATACCCGAAAACACTTCAACAGCTCCAAGAAATGGTGGAACAATATTTATAGGTAGAAGAAGCAATTTAAAGGAAAAAGGAGAGCCAAGTGCTAACCAGTCCATACCTAATAACCCTCAAGGCAAGAGACCACGTGAAAGGCCAAATTTTGAGAAGTACACCCCCATGCGCCGATCCCCGGTTGAAATATGGAGCATCCACAAAGGATTATTCAAACCACCATCCCCATGAGTGACAGTCAACGAGCCTTCGCAAGCAGGAGGGTCACCAACAAGTTCTGTGATCACCACAATGACTAAGGACACACCACGAATGAATGCGCCCACCTTCGAGCAGAAATTGATTGACGTGAGAGGGAAGGTCTCTTAAAAGAGTCATTTTGTCAACCCTACCGAGAGGAGAACCCAAGGCACATGAATGATAGAGGGAACAGATGGCCACCTAAGAAAAACTTCGATGCTGGAAATAAAGGAGATCGAGGCCCCCATGGGCAACGATATGAGCATCGTGATGAGCCCCAGTGAAACCCCCCAATGGAGAAAAGTAATGAAGGGAATCCTGCCATTAATAGGGTGGTCAATGTTATTTGTGGAGTTGTCGGTAAAAGGTTTTCGAATGCAGTTATGAAAGCATAGTCGTTGTAGGTCCCAGCAAGAGAGCCAATGGGGAAAAGGATTCGATCAGATGAAATGATCATGTTCTCGGAAGCGGATGCAGTTCCAAACCAAACCCCCTATAGTGATCTCATGGTCATTACGGCAGTAATTGGAACTGCATTGGCGAAGAGGGTGTTCATCGATGATGGAAGTGGCATTGAAATCATGTTAGTAAATTGCTTTAATCAGCTGGGGATTGGGAGAGCGAATCTTAAAAAATCCACTTCACCCTTTTCAGGGTTCACAGGAAAAACGGTATATCCAATTAGGGAGATTACCCTGCCGATGAGGGTTGTAGATGGAAACAAGGGGGTCACAGTGCAGTGTAGCTTTGCAGTTATCGATGCTTTCTCTCCCTACAATGTAATCTTATGGAGACCTTAGATGTGCTAGGCTTGTGCAGTATGGTTGTCGTACCATTTGATGATTAAGTTTCCAATGGAGAATGGAGTAGTGTCCATCTGTGGGGATCAGCCTACTGCTCGAAGTTGTAACTACAAACTAGTAAAGGGGGCAGGAAAAACAAGAAGTGTTTCTTTGGTACACGCTGAAATTGAACCGGCCGACACACAGCCACTCTCTATTAGATACGTGAGATCTGTGGTGGTAGGAAGTATGATGCCCGACATGGTAAGGCGGGAACTAAAGGCTTTGTTAGATCATTACTATGATGTGTTTTCTTGGGATGTTTCAGACTTGACAGGGGTACCTGCAGAACTAGGAGTCTACAAGTTGAATGTTGACCATTCGATGAAGCCTATTAAGCAGAAGCGACGGATGTTTTCCCCTGAGAGGGTGGAGGCAATCAAATCTGAGGTAGGCAAACTTCTTGCGGTAGATGTAATCGAAGAAGTATTGTATCCTCAATGGGTGGATAACCCTGTCCTGGTCCCAAAGCCAGATGAGATGTGGCGTATGTGTATAGACTTCATAGACCTGAAAAAGTGTTTCCCGAAAGATGGTTTCATCTGTAATGCCTCTCTAACATACGCAAGGTAAGGATAAGCGAATACAGGCTAGGATGTCAGTCATACTATTCTTCTTGAAGGTGATAGTGGCAACACGTCATATGGGATCCTCACACCCCTTAAAGGGGAGGTAACTCGATATCCTGCCACAGCCAAAGCCTGCGCTGCCTGCTTTAAATCTTGATTTGGTCCCATCACCCCTATATTCTGATTCCCTTGCGTGGCCCGCTTGTAATCTTCCATATAAGAATCAGCAAAAACCTCCGTGAACCTTCAATCCATGTTATCCCTCGAACTAACCGGCCCACTTTGAGCGGTCTAACATTTCCAGCTTACTGTTCTATGCTAACTTCTAGGCACCTCGAGGACCCCGCCACATCCACTCAATTATCTACAACAATATGCAGATTAGGTCTGCTTAGGATTTGTACCCTTTCTTTTTCTCCGGATGAAATGGTCTCCACCCTCAACTCGGCCACTAATACTCGAACCTCTCTTATTACAGTACCCTGCAACTCCTGAGGATTAACCATATATGTTCTCTTAGACTGTGCTTCATTACCGGCTCTTTTACCTTTTAACCTCAATCTCTCACTCCTGTGAGTAACCATAGAAATAAACTCAGATGCCAAAATCTGGCTTAGTCGTCCCCACAGTCGGCGCCAATTGATGTGTCTGGGATGACCAAATAATCAAGTGGTTTGAGTTCCTTGATTGCAACCATCAATGAAACTATCCATGGGGATCCCAGGGGTCAGTCCTCCGATGCTTAAGTCAGTAAAGAGTATGTGTACGAATTTCAAAATAGAGTGTATACAGAAAATAAATGCTTACCTGGTATGTATACCGTATATTCCTGATATTAATATCCTTTAATAATCATCGTCAATGCCCTATAAATATGGAAGACGTTACGTGGTCTGTTGACACCCAAATTGGACCGATATTAATACAGCCCAACACAGTTTTTGGGCCCAACCTATATCAAGATTATTCATTAAGATCAGGTTCCGTACACCTAGGGAGAAAGGGCAGCAATGGAAGTTCTAGGATTGGTGGGAGAAATTGTTGGCCACCCATTGGCGCTAGGTCTTGAACCGGAGGGAAGCGAAGCTCGATTCACCTGGGTCGGATATCGAGGTCGTGGACATTTAGCTGGATGACATCATCAACTAAACTAGATGAGTCCCTTCCAGAGCTGGATTACCAGTTTAGGCTTGTCAGAGACAGAATAGTCCTCGGTCGAAGCTATATGTTTAGAGCCGCTCACTGTAGACCTACAGCAGAGGGAGCCATTTTTTCTGAGATTCTTTGTGCGAAAATAAAGAGGGGTAAAATGGGGCAAAATATTTTAATTTGATGGATGAGGGTATTTTAGACATTTTAGCTTTGATCAAAACCTAATTTCTTCAGTTAACGTTGGAATTAGCACAAAAGGTTATAACTGCACAATTCGACATAAAGTATTTTGTCACTTTCTCATTTTACAGGGTTATATTAGCACATTCAACCTAAAATTAGGGTTAGAGGTGTATTTTTCCCTTAAAAATTTTAATGTTAAAATTTTTGTAATGTAGTGGATTTTAGGAATCTTTGGAGATAAAAGAGAGATGAGTACTGATCTGCTTCATTTTGCGTGCGTTAACCATTGCATTTGGCTTACTTTTTTGTTAGTTTTAGTTGGTGGATTGCTAGTTTTAATTGAGTTTACGTGACAAGGGGTTTAGACGGCCATGTTTGGTTTTCTTGTTTAAATCCTGCGTTTTGTAGACTTAATTGGTACTAATGGACATATTGTATCCACGGGCTCCTTGATCTTCCTTGTGATCATCTTTATTAGGTCGCTCGTGGGTACTTTTTGGTTACATTCTATGTGAAGGCCGTTCGCAAGGACAGTAGAAGAGGTGAATGTCATTCACATTAGAATGGTGGAAAATGAAGGCAACAAAAATCATTGCGTGGTAGAAGGAGATTGAAGCCAAAGATAGGCAGCTTCAAAGTTCAAAACGGTCAGAGGTGATAACAGTGAATCGTGCTCCAAGGAGTGTTGCTTTAGTCTGAGAATGATCCAGGAAGAATTATCCTTCAAGAATGGTTCCATTGGATTCTTCTTCTCGAGTACTAAAAAAATGACTAGCTGAACTCCCAATTCGAACTAACGGTTCACCCGTGGAAATCAAACGAAGTTAAGCCGATGAAGGACCAGCGGCCCGTGACAGCCCTCACTACACGAAGCACCAGTAGGCCGTGAAAATGCCCATGGTCCACACTACACAAGGGACACAAGAGAATCCGTGAAGGCTGGCACGAGACATTCACGAGGTATCAGCGTCGGGCCGTGGCAAAAGAGCCGGGCCGTGAAGCATAGAGATGAAGATGTGAAGATTTTGGCTAAGTATGAAACGGATCCATGAGAATTTCTGAGCAAAATCCCCCATGCTGGTTGCGGTCCGTGAAAACTACCATGCGTCGTGACAAATGTTCTGAGCAAAGACCCTATGCTAGTTGCGGTCCGTGAAAACCACAACGGGCCGTGGCACGAGGCAAGCTTCACGAACTTGCCAGATCCCACGATCCGCCGATGAATGTTCACAAAATGTGCCAGATCTGGTGCCCTGTGCTTGAATGTTCATAGACCGTGGCATCCGTTCAGGTCTATGAAACCGTGGAGGCTGACCGTTTTTACCATAACCCTCTCAATTTTCATCCAATTTCCCTCTACCATATATCAAAATCTTCGTCTTTCCAAGATCTATCCAACGCACTATATTTAGGTTCCATAAGGTTCATTAATTTGAGAAGTTTATTCGAGAAAGGTTCAGCGGCTAGAGGGAAAGAGTGACTAGGGTTTTGCTATGTTTAGCCTATCTTTAGGCCCCAATCTCCTACTACTATATATAGGAGCCTTAGTCTTATACTAAACCCTAAGTAGAATAGAAGTAGGCATATTGTAGATTAGTTTATCTTTCTAATTTAGAGAGAATGAAGATGAGAGTTCTTCTTCTCCTTCCTTCTTCTACTCTTTCTCTTATCTTTTTCTTTTCTTCTTATTTTCTTAGATCCATGGCATCTAATTCCATATTTTCCATGGATATATATTTTTTAGAGTAGTTAGTTAAGCTTGGGACATATTTGGCACATGTGTAGCTTTTGATGTTTTATGAGATTCCTTAAATTCCACCTATCTTTGTGTTTATGATATTATTTTGATTGTTCTTGAATGTGACAAATGTGTGAACACTACACCATATATGAGCACACACTTTGGGCTATGTTTATGCTTGGGAAGATAAACCTAGATGTTTGAATGGGTGGAGGGGAATGATTCTGTATGAGTGTGTGCACGAGAGATTCGAGGTAACCTTAATCTTCATACCATCGCACCAGTCTTAGTTGATTACTTAACTGTTTTCCGATCGGTTATGGGTAGGGATAGTTGATAGTAGCAAGCTAGGTGCTGTGTTGAAACCCTAGTATCACAGATAAGGTACCTATGAACTTAAGGCCTCGCGTATAAAGGACCACTGGGAGTTAGTACATTTTTGGTGGAAGCCCGGGACGTAATAGCACGGGGAGACACAGAACCACAACAATTGTCGGTCTTTATTGTGCTCCCCTAATTATGATGGTGGTGTCGATGAAGGGTTGCGAGCGCACACACCGTGACAAGGATGGGAAAATGTATGTCATCGGTCACACCACGTGTTGTGAACACACCGATAGGTCTTTTGTATGCCTGTATGTGAATGAATCGATGATTGAAGCATTAGAACTATCATGTTGCTAAACTAGTCCCAAGTGCCTAGTATAAATAGTTTACTTGTTTGTTTATTTTGTGATTATAGTTGTTAGTTGAAAATACCAACCCCTCCCAGTTTGCATGTTTACCTTAGTAGTTATTCATTTCACTCGTGCGGATTGACGACCCACACGAGACTGTATTTTGACTTTTACTTGAACCCTAGCATATCTGTGGACAAACCCAGGGCTTTCCGCTTACTATTCTTTGGTAGCCTAGCAACGAGAAACGGGTGCAGAATATAAATCTTATCTTTGACCATCCCACGGGACCAGTGCCTTGGCTCGGGTCAATTGATTGCGCTGCCGTGATTGTGTTAACGACCCCGGGTCGAGGCGGGTCAAGTACAATGGGTTTGAAGTGGGTAAGGAAACCCAAGTGGGTAATGGGACAGGGTGGATTTTATGTTATACCCAATGGGGTGGAGATGGATTTTAATTTTGTACCCGTTATGAGTGATGAGACGGAAATAGATATAAAAATTTTAGATGAATATAAGTATGAATGTATCATAATCTGCATCCGCCTCATCCCATTGTCATCCCTATTTGCAAGTGTAAAACCAATTTAGGACTTCTTTTATTAAACATCCCATTTGACTAAACCAAAGGTAGTGCGCGTAAAAGAATGATAGAAAAGAATGCAAGAGGACCATCCATTTTGGCAAAATGAATTAGTAGCCAAAAAAGTTTCTGGAATCATAGCTTTGTATTCTGGAATCCATTTTGGAGTAGTATTTTACTTAAAAAGTTCTCTGGAAACCCACCCGCAAAACCTACCCGCAGCCTCCTCTTGTCGCATCCCTTTCTTCAATCCTTTTTTCTCACCTTTCCATTAGGGAAAATGAAAAATAACTATTTATTTTAATTTATATTATTATTATTAATAAGTGTGAGATTTATCTCTACATATTACTTGTGTTCTTTGATCTAATTGATTAGATCATTGTGTTCATGATGATAACTCGATTTAGTTGTGCAAGTTGATGTATTGTTCTCGATCTGCTTGTTCAAATCGTGTGTTCGCAATTTTATTTGTAGTTTTATTTTGGGATTCCATTAATTTGGATTCGTCAAATATGTATTTTTTAAGGTTTTTACAGTTTGGGCAACACAAATCGTGTTTGGATCAAGTAGTGTTATAGTTGTAGAAGATCCCTGTTTGGCGCAGTGACATTGATGCGTGATGCGCTCCTCTCTGCCAAATGGTCATGATTTTCACGGGAAGCAAGTTAATATCCCCGAGGGCGATATTACAGTTTTTATAGTACAGATAATCAGTTTGGTTGACATGTAATTTAGTTATCCTTGCAATATGTTAGTTATTGCTAGAGGTTAGTTAGGTTGGATGTCAATTCCACTCATTGTAATCGTTGCTGGCCATTTTTTTCAACATTTTGGAATGATTGATTTTTTTAGAAAAATTAGTAATTTACTCCAGTCGACTTTCCAACGAAAAATCGTGAGCCATATGATAATTATATTTAATAAACTCTCATTTTATCAAAACCGTGATTGGAAATATGTATGATGCTACAAAATCGACGTGATTGAATGATATTAACGTTAAGAACTCGTGTGCAAACTAAAATACATTCAATCCTTTCGAATATCTTTTTATCTCGTCCTTGTGAGGATGACTTTTATATTGTTTTCTTAAATTAGGTATGATAGCTTCAAATATTATTATTTAAAATAAAATGAATTTTATTAGGAGTAAAAATTTTAATAAGTAAATAAAAATGGTTCACTTTTTAACATAAAAAAAAACAAGTGTGACAATCTTTAAAAAATATAGGAAAATATACAAATATAACCATATATATTTGAGAAAATGCATATATAACCCTGACATAATTTTTAGTGTAAAAACAACCCTAACTACTTTACATAAGTGCAAATATAACCCTAAACACTACATTCCAACATTGACCGGCTATTTCTAGCCATTGACTGACCGAAAATGAACAAAATACCCTTTCAGCCTAATATAAAACTTTAAAAGAACAAAATGCCCTTTGCCCTGGAGTTGTTCTTCCACCACTGCAACTTCTCCACCACCGTTGCCGCCGTGACTCTGCCACCGCCGGAAGGTCCCACCACCTCCACCCCTCCGGCATGACCTTTTTCCAGCAAATTTCAGTTCTCTAACAGCGATTTTCTCCGGCATCTATACCAGCATTCTTCTCTGTTTCAACTCTAATTGCTCGAGGAAGCACCACCGTGCATATCTGCCAGCTTCCTTCTGGTATCTCCATCTGATCTGCCAGCGTCCAGCTCCGACCAATAATAGAAAAAAGGACCTTAAAGTACAGAAAGAGAGCGCTCATCCGGCATCTCCATAAGATCTGCCAGCATCCCGATTACAAGCCATCGTGCTCCAGCCCAGCCCGCCTTGCCACCGAGCTCCAGCCCAACCCAGGCCGGCCTCACCACCAATTTCGATGTCCCTCCGATATCCTAATGGAGAGCCACCCCGCTCCAGCCGCGCCTAACCACCGAGCTCCTCCCCACCCCACCTCGTCAAAACCTAAATCTTGGTTTGAAATCGTTCGCCACCACCCTACCCAGCCCACCCGCCCGTCGCTCGCCATCACCTGACATAGCCCACCCGCCCGTCGCTCGCCATCACCTGACATAGCCCACCCGCCGCCATCCACCGCTCACCACCACCCAACTCAGCCCCCGTCGCCCGTCATCCATACTACCAAATCATGCCTACCCACCGCTCCACACCACCCAAGCAAAGAAGAAGAGAAAACAAAGGAAGCGAAGAAGCTACGAGAGAAGAAAAGAAGAGAGAAGAGGAAGAAAAGATAAAATGAAGAAAAAAGATTAGGCCTTCAGAGGTATGAAGGTAATTTTAATATATTTTTTATTATTTATTTTTTACAGGGGGTAATTTGTCATTTTAACATAATCCGGCCTCAAAATGCCGGAAAATGTTGTATTTTTACATAAACTAACTATCTAGGGTTATATTTGCACTTTCAATTATCACATGGTTACATGTGCACTTTCATGAATTATATAGGGCTATATATGCACTTCCCTAAAAAATATACTACAATAAAAAAACTGTCAAACTTAAGAGAATGAGGGTAGTATTCTAATAATCTTTGTGAACCACTTGGTTTACTCAAGTGGTCTAGCAACTATGCATGTTAAAGCGCAATTTAGGTTCGAATCCCTTAATAATGATCTTAAAGTCTTCTATGCATTATGTTTGGGTGAATATTTCTATCAAAGAAGTCTGTTTTCTTCCTGGTGATAGAGATGTTCTTTCTCGTGGTGGTAAATAGTATAAATGTGTCAAGATGTTTAATATGGGTGGGTTGCCAAATAGTCGCTCATCCTCGTTTATTACATAATTGTTCCCTTACAAACGCATCCACTTTTGGATAAAGGGTCAAATGGACCCCATAATTCTTTGGGGCAAATGCAATTAATAAACTGAAACTAAATTTTCGGCAGACAGGAGAACATGCTCTCGTGTCCGATGCAATCAACTTCTACCTCAAAATAGAAGTGGTCTTTTAAAAAGGAAACCTATTCATGGTACTCGGCCCTCTCGAATCTGCCTCTACCTCAAATTATAGGAGTGAGACCTTCAAATATAGTTGTGGTCGGTGATGTATCGACACTTCTGAGTGTGTATCTTGTCCTCTGAGTTGAGGTTTGAATACAAAACCGAAATGAATGGTTCTCCTAGGCAAGAAAAAGTAGAGTTCTACCACCCACCCTTATCCACTTATACCTCGAGTAGGTAAGACCTTCTGATAATGACGTTAGACTGAGGTTTAACTCCCGGTCCTTCGGTGTGTTGATCTTTAATGTTGAGACCTGTGATGCAAGACTGACATAATGTTGTCTCTTCACATAGTGCGGCTAACTATGATGAGAATCCAAGGCCTTCAACTGCAGGTTCTACCTTGATAATGTAGTCAAGTTCTTAAATAATGATCTTCATGTCTGCTGCTAATTCTAACCTGGAAGTTCACACCAAGGCATTCGAAATTGAATACGGTTATCTTTGATAATAGTACATGCCGCTAATTTGCTTACCACAAGAGTGTGCGGCATATCTCGGATTGGGAATAACTTCCACCATGTACACATCTATTGTGTATCGAGGTTAATTTTTGAAGTTCGAGAGCAATTATAATTGTGTCTCAGCTTCCAAATTATAAGGCTTCCCCCTGTCTTAGTTAGAGGATAATAATTAGTAAGGAAGTTTGCAAAGACTGATAGAGATAGATTAACTGGATGAAGTGTGAAAAAGCCGTTTGAAAAGGTCATCTTAACTACCATCAATAGTTCAGTCAAGGGATAGCAGCCTGAGTATTTTCAGGTTGAGATGGTATTTTGTAAATACACATTTATCTTCAATACATTAACCATTTCTTTATTTTCCAATCGCTTGAAAGAAACAAAAGAAAATTCGTGTAAGTGAGAGGCTCACTTCACTACGTGTGAGTAATGTGAGAGTCTTTCTAAATTTTCAGCTAAGAAACTAAAAAAGACTACTCCTAGTAAAAGTGGTAGAATTATTCCAAGTTTATCAACTAGAGCGGCTGTATTATTTTGTACCAATAATTTTTCTCCTTTAAATAATTAGGCAATCAGATTATAAGAGAAAGCCCCCTGTTAAACCGACTAACGGTTAGACCGATCATGAAGAACCTCATTTCAATAACTTTTAGAGTTATTATCCAAATTGTGGAGAGGCTATAAAACCAGAAAATCTCCAGTAGCTTGGGAGAGAATTTGTACTGAGAAGAGAGCTGGAGACATGAATTTGATATCATTAGTAGACTGGAATGAGGTAAATGTGATGAAATTATAGTGGGACCTCTGTTGTAAGGCTGATAGAATGTGGATTAGATGGTACATGCTAACTATATCAAAGAGGAGGATGTTATTGCAACAAAATTTCCAAATGACTGTTCCTGGGTACTGAAAACTATGGTAAAGTACAGGAAAAAAGCCAGGGAAATGGAGGAATAGAGAGAGCAGATTGGGAAGAAGAAATTCTGCATGAAGAAGGTATATAAAGCACTAAAAGGAGAGCGGATAGAGACAAGGTGGAGGTGGCTGATTCTGGGAAATTTGGCTAGACCAAGAGTTGTATTCATGTTGTGGTTAGCATGCCATAAACGTTTGACAACGAAGGACAGGGTGAAGAAGTTTTGGAATCAAACTAAAGGAAAGTGGGCATTCTATGTGGAAGAGGAGAACTTGTAACATTTGAAGTTTGAATGCAATACAACTAAGGAGATATGGAAGGGAGTTTTGAAATGGTTGCAAAGAGGAAGAGAACTGGAAGGATGGCAAGAAGAATTTGACAGGTTGGTTCTGAACACAAAAGGGAAAGGATGGAGAGCTGGAATGCTCAAAATTGCAGCTGCGGAAGTGGTGTATGAAATCTGGAAAATGAGGAATGAAACATGTTTTGGGAAGAAGAATCAAGGAAGGGATAAAACAAGTGAAATCATAGAATGTATAGTTAATAGATCTTTGTTAAATGTTAAAAGTTTTTTTTGAAATCTTGTTAAATGTTAAACTTAAAGAGGCCTGTGCTAGACTAATGTTGTTAGAGATAGAACAGGAGGAGACGTAAATCACAATTTTGACATGAAATGAAAGTAACAATATTTCCAAAAATAAAAAATAACTTTTAGGGTCAAATTATTATCATCTATACATTGCATTTTAGAAGTTCTTCAAAATTACGGAAAATTCGTTACAATAAATAAAAGCAAACATAAAATCAATCAATTAGTTACATCAATTATAAAATAGTCCCGTATACCAATTAGTTGGTTTAAAATAAGACTTTGTTTGGATATAAATGTTCGGAAGTCCAATATTTATTCTCCAGGTAACTTATCCAAATTACTCATCTTATATTTTTATCAAAGGAAAAAACAATAAAATAAGTAAATTACTCATCTTATAAACACTTTGTAACTGTCTGTAAAGTCTATATTTATCTAGTTGGCAATTTGTGAAAATTATGCAAATATGAAATTGTTGTGTTGAAACATCAAAGAATGAATGATTGAGATTTATGGAAGTTTGTCAGGAAATCTGAGAAGGAAATATTTCGTCCATGGAGTTTAAATTCAGAATATATCAATTCCTATGGGATTAGATTTTATTTATGAAAATTGGAATTGATTTGATAAATATCCTTTGTGGAAGGATTTGGATGGAATATATTAATTCCTTTCTTTAAAGGATTAGATTTGGTAATTACTATCTCCAAGGAATTTGATTGTAATCAGAATATTTATGTGGAGAAGGAATTATATTTGCACATGACTTCATGCGTATCAGAATTGGAGATGGAATAAACTTCATGTGTGCAATGACTTTCCATGTTGGAACATTTGGAAAGCTGAAGCCTTAAAGGTTTTTACCATTGGCTGAATATTGCGTGGATATTTATTTATGGAAGAAAGGAGATTTCGCAATATGGTATTTTAGGCGTGTGGTAGAAGCATACTGGTTTATGGAAAATCCCTATAATTATGGAAAAAATATTTATGGTATATTTGAGATAAGGAATATCCTTTTATTTATGGGATTTGGATATGCTTTAGAAGTAGATAAGGAATAGGAATATTATGGAGATAATTATGAAGAGTTTCGATCTGCTCATGGACTATATATAGAGGACATCACGACGGGATTAAACTCACGGATTTAACAGAAACAATCTGCATACAGATTTTATATCGTTCGAGAGTATTGCGAGAGTTAGAATTCTATGTTCCAACATACGTAACATGTTGTTCAAAGTTCAAAATCGTATAGCTTAATTCCTCGGGAGAAGGAGATCCAGCGTCGACGAGTTTCGAGGTCAGAGGGAGTCTGATCAAGGGGGATCGGTAGCAAGGGGAGCTTGCATGATTCACATTATAGTTATATAAGATAACTATAATTGTATGGTGTACTTTGTACTGTATCTTTCTAATTAGTGGATTCATTCTAAATTGGGTCACGCCCCGCAGATGTAGGTAAATTTCACCGAACAGCGTAACCAAGTCGTGTGTCTTTATGTTTTACTTTATTGCATACTTGGTTAGATAGGTTATGTTGGAACACAGTAGTAATAATTGAATTAATTAGGTAAAACCAAATTACAATTGGCATCAGAGCGAGGTCATTTATTTGTGCCTTGGTTGTGTCAAGGAAAGTGTGATCCGATTTTATCAATGACGACCAGAGAAGGAGCTTCTGTGTCTCGGTCACCACTGCTGGAAGGAACGAATTACAACTACTAGAAGGCTCGCATGTGAGTGTTCATAAATTCAGTGGATGAATTAGCTTGGCGATTTGTTGAAACTGAATGGAATCCTCCGACTGAAGATGCTGAAACTAGCTCAAATGAGAAAGAAGGAGAATCGAGTTCGAAGAAGCAGAAACTCAAAGACAAGTTTTCTAGGTATCCAGATGAACTGAATGTGTCATTGGCAAATTCAAAGGCATTAAATGATATTTTCACGGCGGTGGATGAGAATAGTTCAAACTCATCTCAACTTGTTATCAAGCAAAGAAAGCTTGGGGTATCCTACAAACTGTTCATGAAGGAACAAGTCATGTACGTGAATCCAAACTACAGATGTTGGCTACAAAGTTTGAGGAACTAAAGATGGAGAAGAATGATACTATTTCAATATATAATGGGAAACTTAGAGACATCTCCAACATGGTGTATCGACTTGGGAAAGTCTACAAGGAAGCAAAATTGGTGAAAAAGACCCTGAGATCATTTCCCATAAGATTTGCTATGAAAGTCACAGCAATTCAAGAAGTAAGAAACGTAGCCATAATGACCCTAGATGAACTAATGGGATCCTTGCAGACCTATGAGATGAGCATACAGCAACCTGTGAGGAAATTCCAAAAGGAGTTAGCGGTCAAATCATCTTCATCAAATTTCAACCATGAGTTTGACAGTGATGATGGTATTGATGAACTTGCTTTTATCTCCAAGAATTTCTCAAGAATGCTGAAGAAAGTGGTAAACAAGAAATCACAGGAAAGATCTGGTGGAAATAAACCTCGTCCTTAAGATTTTGGTAATCGTGGAACTCAGATGGAACAATGAAGTCAGCAATTCTCTAGAAACGAAAGTGGTGAAGGAAGGCAGCCTGAAAGAATTCAATGTCGAGAATGTGAAGGATATGGTCACATCCAGGCTGAATGTGCAAATACTCGAAAGAAGCAAGGAAAATTATATGTTACCTCATGGAGTGAAGACTAAGAAGATGAGAAAGACGAAGATGAACTCACAAGCAATTATGTGGCATTTGGAGCAAAAGTCCTCAATAGATCAAATGGTGATGCATGTTCCAATATGTTAGAGAAGAATGTTGTATATTCCAACACAGGTTCTAATGACTCTTCTAGTGATGCTGAAGGACAAGTCGTAAGTGATGATTCTAATGACTCTTCTAGTGATGCTGAAGGACAAGTCGTGAGTGATGAAGAGATATACACGCCATACGAAAACATGTATGGCATGTGAATGAAAGTTGTTGATTCAAACACAGTGTTGAAGAAAGAGAAAATTCAACTTGCCGCACAGGAGAAGGTCTTGCTGGATTTAATAGTTGAACTCAAAGGAGAGATTAAAGTACTAGAGTCAAGTCTAGTCTCAATAACTAAGAGAGCTAAGATGGCCGAAAGAGCCATTAACAAGTTAAACACTGGTACAGCAAAACTTGATGACATTTAAACCATGGGAAAAGACTTTGGAGATAGACAAGGAAACGAGTATGACAAACCGACATGAAGCACCGTCACCCTCAAGACAAAGATACGAGAGATTAAAGGAAATTTTCAGACTCACCAGAGGAAACTTCTCATTTGTAGCTACTACATGCATCAAGGTAATATAGAGGAACAGTGCCAGAATCTGTTCAGGGATATCATAAAAGGACGACAACTCTCAGTATGTTCCAACATAGACGATGTTCAGCGAGCAAGGATGATCAGAAAGGTATGGATTATTAAACACACTAGTACTTGCCTTGTTGCTCGTACGTCTCTTATAGCACATTCTAGAGACTCGTGGTACTTTGATAGTGGATGTTCTCAACACGTGACTAGAAATCAGGAATTTCTGACAAACATCAAACCGTATGATGGTAGTTTTGTGACTTTTGGCAATGGAAATAAGATTCAGGTTGCTGGAAAGGGTGACCTACATATTGAAGGATTCTCAGTATTCACAAGTGTTTTACTTGTTGAATACCTAAGAAAATTTATTGAGCATCAGTCAATTGTGTGATGACAATATGACAGTAGAGTTTCAGAAAGACAAATGCATAGTGAAACATGGCGAAGATTTTCAGGCATTCGATCATTAGACAACTATTATTTGCTGGAACAGGAAGTGAAGTGTTTGAGCTCTGAACTGGATGAAGGAATCTTGTGGCACAGAAAGCTCAGGCACATCAACTACAAAACCTTGGTGAAAATTGCAAATGTGAAGTCTGTGCGAGGTATACCTACACTTACTAGCAAAAATGGATTTGTTTGTGGACCATGTCAACAAGGTAAAGAAAATTGATCTCCCCAATCTTCAGTTCAGTATATAACTACCTCAAGAAATCTTGAATTCTTGCATATGGATTTAATAGGTCCAGTCAATACACCTAGTGTGAGTAGAAAGAAGTATATATTTGTATGTGTTGATGATTTCTCTAGATACACTTGAGTAGCTTTTCTAAAAGAAAAATTCGATACGGTGGACGTGTTTAGAAGTTTGGTGATAAAACTGCAGACAGAAAAGGGAAGTTCCGTAGGAAATATTGTCAGAATTCGCAGTGATCATGATAGAGAATTTGAAAACTCTCACTTTAGTGACTTCTGTGATGAGCTTGGGATTCAGCATGAGCTCTCTGCTCCAATCACTCCTCAACATAACTGCATTATTGAAAGGAAGAATATGACTCTTCAGGAGATGGCTCGATTCACGCTATCCGAGAAAGGAATCCACAAAAAGTGATGGGCAGAAGCTATTAATACAGCTTGTTATACGACCAATCGTGTATATCTCCTTCCATTCACAAGCAAAACTTCATATGAGATATGGAAGGGCAGGAAGCCAAATGTATCATATTTTCATGTATTTGGAAGCAAGTGCTACATTCTCAGAGATAGAGAACAATTGACGAAGTTCGACAATCGTAGTGATGTTGGAATTTTTCTTGGGTATTCCGTGAACAGTCGAGCTTATCGTATCTTCAATCTTCGGACAAATGCACTCATGGAATCCATAAATATCATTGTGAATGTTCTGTCGAAGGCTATGTTCCAACACAGAGTAGATATCCTAATAAGCCAGACAATGTTGGAACATCGAAACAGACTGACAATCCTGATAAACCTGAAGAAATTGAGTATGTTAGAACATCGTCCCCCACGATACCACTACATGTTCCAACACAGGTGCAACCAGAAACAAGCATTAGGAGAACTCGATCAATCCCTCGGGTAAATTACTATGAACTAGCAGGACAACAGTGTTCCATCTCTCTTATTGAACCCAAGAACTACAAGGAAGCTTTACTTGATGAATATTGGATTTCGGCAATGCAAAAAGAACTCGGTCAGTTTGCATGAAATGATGTATGGTATCTCACTCCTCATCTTAAATGTGTAAATGTTATTGGCACTAAGTGGATCTTTAAGAAAAAATCTGATGCTGATTGTCAGATTACTCGAAAAAAAAAAAAGCTAGGATGGTTGCTCAAGGATATACTCAGGTTGAAGGAGTTGATTTTGATGAGACATTCGCACCAGTTTCCCGGTTAGAGTCAATTCAAGTTTTACTTACTATTGCATGTACTATGAATTTTACTCTATACCAGATGGATGTCAAAAGTGCTTTTCTCAATGGGGTGGTAAATGAAGAAGTTTATGTTGAACAACCTAAAGGATTTGAGGATCCTCATTACCCCCATCATGTTTTTCAACTCAAGAATGTGTTGTATGGTCTGAAACAAGCACCCAGGGCATGGTATGAATGACTTATTAACTTTCTTCTTTAGAAAGGTTATCGTCGAGGGGGAGTAGATCGCACCTTATTTGTGCTCGAAAAATCATCAAAGATTTTGATAGCTCAAATCTATGTTGATGATAATGTGTTTGGCTCTACTTCATCATCAATGGTGCAAGGTTTCGTGACTGTAATGCAGGCTGAATTTGAGATAAGTATGGTTGGAGAACTCACAAATTTTTTTAGGGCTTCAAGCCAAGCTAGAGAAGGATGGCATGTTCATAAATCAGAGTAAGTATGCCCTGGATTTATTGAAGAAATTCGGACTAAGCAATTCTAGAACAGTCCGAACACCTATGAGAGTGTCTGATAAGTTAGTGAAAGATGAGAAAAGAGTTGGAGTTGATCAGAAATTGTACAGGGGCATAATTGGGAGTCTATTGTATTTGACAGCTAGTAGACCAGATATATGTTTCACCGTAGGAATATGTGCAAGATTTCAAGCTGGCCCGAAGGAATCTCGTTTAACTGCAATCAAAAGAATTATCCGATATGTGAGTGGGACTTTTGAGTATGGTGTATGGTATTCTAAGAACCAAGACTCTGATCTGATTGGGTACAGTGACTCTGATTGAGCTAGTAATGCAGATGATTGTAAAAGCACTACAGGTGGATGTTTCTTTATTGGCAAGAATTTAGTTTCTTGGTATAGTAAGAAACATAATTTGATCTCTTTGTCTACTGTGGAAGCTAAATATCTTGCTGCAGAAAGTTGTTGTGCACAACTGTTATGGATGAAGCAAATGTTGAAAGACTATGGAATTCACCAAGGGCCTCTGGAGATTTTATGTGACAACACAAGTGCAATTGATATTTCTAAAAATCCAGTCCAACACTCTCGAACCAAGCATATTGGCATCAGGCATCATTTTATTCGAGATCTTGTTGAAAGGTGGTGAGCGTCGTTTTACTCGCCAAATAAACTGCAAACTAGCACACAGATTAGTATAGTAGAAGCAGGTCGTATCCACAGAGAACGGTGTAATTTCTATCAATTTCAAACTACCAACAAGGTTTGGTTTAGCAACCACGCCTAAGATTTAAGATTTATTTGATAAACTAATGAATTACTAAGCTAAAAATAGGGCCAAATAATGCAGAAAAATGCAGAGATAAATTACGAACAAATATATGGATAACAAAGGATCGGCATAGGTTAATCTTTGGTTCATTCCTTGATCATCGACTACTCAAAAGTCATTTAACCCCCATGAATTAATTGGTTATAAGCAGGAACAGTATTTGCTATTTCCCCTTAATTCCCCTTAAATTTCCAATCGCGAGCAAGTATTTGCTAAACCCGTGATCTTCCTAATTAAGATATTCCTAGCAAGTATTTGCTAAACTAGTTATATCTTAACGATCTTAAGAACTAGGGAACCCAATTTAGACAACAAGCACGTATTTGCATGCAGTTCATCCAATTAATTGTTTATCATCATGTTATTACAGTCATAATTGTTATCTGTTTTTCACAGGAGGTGCTACTTAATTAGCCATAGCCTAACAAGATTGAGGTGATCAAACTCAAACAAGCAAGCATAGATTTTAGGCATAAACAATTAAAAACTCATAGGATTAAATCTCTGAAAACCCAAAGCCTCACAATTGATGAACCATCGAATTAACCTCACCGATTAAGAATTTAGTTACTCATGATTAAATTAAATAAAACAAGCAATTCGAATTTAAACATGTTAACAATCGAAAATAATCATAAGAAAGAAAATTACCAATGAAATTAATGCTCTGCTTCCGGTTTTCTCCCTAAGAAAACAATGTGAATAATTACTTGTTCTGCTCTTTCTTTCTCTCGCCCAGGAAAACAAAGTGCATAATAATCCCAAAGCGAAAATTCCCTTTCTTCTGTCCAGCCTCCCAGTATTTAACAAAACAAAACCGTGTACAGGCCACGATTTTTATATGCCAAAAATAAAATCCAAATCCTAACTAATTTTGGAAAATTAGAATTCTTATTCAAAAAGAAATATTCTTCCTCTTAATTTCAGCCTAATTACAATTAAATTCTAACTTGGAATAAATAATTAATCCAAGTCTTGGGCTTCATTGCTTCATAACGGCCCAATCACAGTGCTGAATTTTCTGGACTGATTTTCTTCTGGACTCCAACTCCGTAAACTCCCTAACGAGGGATCGGGATCGTTACCTCATTAAAAACCCTTTCGGGAAAAAAGAGTATAACAATCCCCCTTTCATCAGCTTCACCTTAATCGGGTCGACTTCACGGAGCAACTTAGTGATCGTTAAACGAAGCACAATTCTGCCACATGAAGGATTCCGACTAAGGATAGCTGGAATAGCATCATAGTGCTCCAAAAATAGCTCTTCCGCTCCAATACAGCTTTGCTCCAAAAATAGTGATCTATCAACAAAATAAATCAATTAAGTACCAGAAATCACATAAAAGAGCACTAAATTCTTCCAAAAATGAACAACTAAATATCACACATCAAATCCTCACACTTGAGTCACACTTGCCCTCAAGTATGAGATGAGTAATTCCAAAGCAGGTTGTTCATTCAAAATCCCATCCCCAAACTGACTCTGACTCAACAGAAAAAAAGAAAATAAAAATAACAGACCAACTATATACATGACACACTTAAAACTCTATTACCCAGACTTTGGTCAAACAATTCAGCATTAAGTTTTCATTCATGGCTCATCAACAAACATCCCCCTTCCAAGTTCAAGTTTCAGTTCACAAACAAGTGGTGGTTTCATCCCCCTTTAGTACTCAATTCAATCCCCCCTACAATGCTCTTTACCCGGCTATCAACTGATCAAAAGGAGACAAGCATGAATTCCTCACGTTTTTCACTCAATCACACAATAAGTAAGGACAGTCACTCAATTATAATCATGCGGTAGCCTTAGCCAATACATAACAAGCCAAAAAGGTCTTTAAAGGTTGTAACGGGGCTAGGGGTTGTAATGTTGGTGAGATCCTAGGGGCTCGAAGGTTCATACAAACATGCACATATGCTCAAGAACAAATCAGTAGAAAATTCCAGCAAATACACATCATCAAAACCAATTTTCTGGGCTGATTACAAGACTAATTCAGGTCTGGAATTTTTTTTCTTTCTCTTTTTTTTCGTTTTTTTTCTTTTTTTTTCTGCTGTTTTTTTTTCTCTGGGCAAAACAGCTCCCTTTTTCCTTTTCTTTTTTTTTTTTGTCCAGACCAGAATTTTTTTCAAATTACGTGCTCATTTATCTATACAGTGCCATAAGAATATTTTTTCAATAAAACAGGGCACTCGAATCATGAATATGCAATATCAAGCAAGAGCAGAAATTTTCATTTCAAGAACATACATGCATGGGGCAAGAATAGTATACAGAGAAAAGGCTATGGTTTTTATAGTGGGTTACACAAAGAAAAGGTCAAGGCTCAAAAGGGTTTACTAGGGGATATAAAAGGTAGGCTATATACGATGTGTGGTTAATCCTAATTTGCCTCTTTTTTTACTCATTATGCATCAACCTTAGCTGCCACAACTCTCAGAAAAAAGCTTGATGTAGAGAGTGCTCTACTCTAGGCTCAAACCTCACTTTATACTAGTTTTTTTCATGCAAGTCTTGTTCGTCATCCCATGTATCATTTAGCCAAGTTCAGGTTAATTTCAAAGGTTTATCACTAAGCATTTCAAGGGAGATATCAACCAACAAAAGTTTGCTAATATGATTCTTTTACCAGAAAGGTTAATCCATTTTAAAGCCAATTCATTACTCACTGTCATGCTAAAAATTTGATCGACTCGATTAAAAAAAACATTTTTTTCTTTTTTTTTTAGAATTATTTATTCACACAAAACACACAAGAACAGCAAACAAAGCATATAAAACGTCACACAAACAAGACACTAAAATGTAAAAACGACACTTAAACCTCCTCACACTTAAGCCTTGCTTGCCCTCAAGCAAGCCCGGATTAAAAGCGAGAAGATTCCTAGAAACCATATACATGAAAGGAAAAGAAAAGAAAAGAAAAGAAAAGAAAAGCCATAAAAGAGAAGGGATAGGGAACTTAGCGGGGAGGGATGCCCGGGTGTTTAACTCGCAAAGCTTGCATGATCAACTCATTTTTGCCGCAAAATGAGCTCATTCTGAGCAACCAAACCATCCAATCTGCCGTGCAGCGACTGAACCTCATCATGCACTGAGGAAATGGTCACACGTCCTGTACGAGAAGATGAAAAAAAACAGTGCTCGGGTTTGGTAGACCCGGCTCAAGAAATCTGTAAACTCTGTTGTCCAAGTAAACCAAGTTGCTCTCTTCCAAATACTTTAAGTCAAAAACTGCAGGCGCAGGCAAAAGCTCAAAGGAAGGTGGAACAAAGTCATATGCCGACCACTATCATTGGCAATATCACGTAAGGCGTCAGCCAAATAGAAACCAAGATTAAGTTTTTTCCTTACGAAACATACTCTAAAGCACAAATAACACAGGGTGATTCACTTTACTCAATGTAGTGGAGCGCCCAAAAACATTCCTCAACAAATAAGGGCAACACAATCTCAACACATGATCAGCAATCCAATGCACATTACAACTCTTAGGGCAATTAGTATCATAAGGAAACGGGCAAGCTGGTGCCAACAATTTCCATGCATCAAAAGAAGTATAATTTGGAAAATCATGGTGATTGCCCATAAAAGCATCAGTATAAGCGGCTGAACTCAAATCCTCAACCGTGACCAAACCTAAAGTAACACTCCACTCATTTAGATTTAAAGAAACAGAGTGCAAACCCAATCTAAATGAGATACAAGTATCAAGTAGAGACACAGGTTTCGTCAACTTAAAACTAATCATCAACTCTTCACATAACGGGGCATACATCATCAAAGAGTGCAATTTCAACAATTTTGACCATCCCACATTACCAAAATATTGCACGAACTGATCATGGATTCCTAAGGATTGAAGAGCGGAAACACAAAAATGCAAACCTGAGGAAAACTGGTTTTTTTTTCATCTTTGTGTACAGCTACAGGAGAAGTGAATGGTTACCTACACATTGTGAGCGTCGTGATTCATCTTTGAATGGTTACCTACAGGAGCAGCGGCTGGTGCAGGCGGCGCGTGGGTGGCGCGTGGGAGCGCGTGGGAGCGCGTGGCTTCGTCTTCGGCGCCATCTCCGAGGACGGATGGTTGCCCAGGCTGGTGGCAGAGACTCGCGGCGGCAGGCGCAGCGGTGGAGGAACTCAGCGAGAGGCGGAGATCTGGGCGCACGACGGAGGAGCTCGGGAACCACCGGCTTGGCGGCAGAAAAGGTCGGAAACCACCGGCTCGGCGGCGGAGAAGCTCGCCACTGGAGTCGCCGGCGCAACGGCGGAGAGAGGCGGAGGAGCTCGGATTTGATGAGCAGATTTGATGAAGATTTGAGCAGCTCAAGGAAAGTGACGAGTTGATGTGGTTTGGAAAGAGATAAAGGAGCAATTTGCAACCTAATCCCCCCAATTTCTCCCTTTTCTGATTGTGACCCCATACTTCCTACAACACAACCATCACCCTTCCAAAATTAAAATTGGCCCCAAACTTTTCATACAGCCAATTCTCCTTCCTGCACATAAAAACAAAAACGAATTAAAGCCCTTTATTTTATTTTTAATTTTCGAAACAAAAACAAAATTTTGAAAGAATTTGTAAGAAAACAAAATACAAAGAAAAGAACTCTGGGTTGCCTCCCAGTAGCGCCTTTGTTTACAGTCTTTGGCTAGACTTTTGGATGCCTTTAATGGATATTTGTTGGGCATACTGGAATTTCTTCCATTAATGCCACCTGAGAAGTATCATAATACGGAGTAAGGCGATGACTATCGACGATGAATGCCCTTTTTGCGTCCCAGCTTCTAATCTCTACCATCCCATCAGGCCAAACATAAGCCACTTCGAATGGTCTAGTCCATTTAGACTTGAATTTCCATGACATACGTTGAAAGTTTGACTCAGATAAACGAACTATCTGCCCAACCACAAATTTCTTAGGCTTCAAATCTCTGTCATGCCACAACTTATTGCGCTCCTTGTACCGCATAGCTGGATCAAACCCATTCAATCTTAGATCTTTCAAATCTTGGAGTTGGAACTTTGTTTCTTCCTCACACTTGAGCGACTCCATACTCACTGGAAGAGTATCAACATCTTCTTGATAATCACTTGAAACTTGAACATTTTCCTCTTCTGGACTTGTAGGCATTTGAATTCCCAACTTATCCTGCAAAACTTTAGTCTCAAGAGAATCTTGGACAAATGGGTCAGTATGATAAATTGCATTTACATTCTCAGCATCTACAGTCGTCTGCATGGGTTTATCAATATTGAGTGTGTACTTATCACCAAAATAATCAAGAGAAATAGTTCCATTCCCAACATTAATAATGGTGTTTGCAGTTTTCAAGAATGGACGACCTAACAATACCCCTTGTGTTCCCTTATCATTAGTATGATTCATTTTTACCACATAAAAATCTGCTGGGTACACAAAGTTATTGACTCGCACAAGCACATTTTCCAACAACCCTTCAGGACAGACACAAGATTTATCTGCCAATTGAATTATTACTCTAGTATGTACCATTTCTGCCCCCTTCAAAGAATTATAAACAGATAGTGGCATCACATTGATAGATGCTCCTAAGTCACACATGGCAGAATCAATCTTAACATCTCCAATAAAACATGGCAAAGAGAACATACCAGGGTCCTTGCACTTCTGAGGCAAATCTCTTTGAATTACAGCTGAAACCGACTCACCCATTATTACCTTGCTAGAGTCTTTAGGTTTCCCTGCAATAAAATCTTTCAAAAACTTGCTCACAGGTGGAAGCCTTATAGCCTGCAAGAAAGGTAGGTTAATCTCCATTTTTCCAAAGATAGATAGGAAATCAACAGAATCATCTTTCTTTCTAACTAAACTACGAGGAAAAGGAGGAAGAATTTTAATTGGAGGATCATTCTGACCCAACCTTGGATTTGACTCCTTGGTTTGGTCAAAATGCCCTTGTACCCCACTTTCTGTTTCTGTCGGGGGCCTTTGTTTGGCCAAATCGAGGCCTCCTGCAGACTGCTCCGACTGCTCCTTAGCTCCTTTTGCTGCGGTCTTCGGAGGTAGTGGCTCAAGCTCCTTTCCACTTCTTAACGTGATCTGATTGGCCGTCTCTCTGGGGTTAAGTTGCACTTGAGATGGTAATCCAGGTTGCTTCATTCGGAGCTCATTCATCGAGTTTGACAGCTGTGAAATCTGACGTGTGTGCTCCTCCAAGGTAGCCTCAGTCTTTTTCGAACTTTGGATCTGGTTTTGAAGCATGCCCATCATCATGTCCAGCTTTTCATCCATAGACTTCCCTTGAGGAGGTGGTGGATTCTGAGCATATGGAGGGAGAGGAGCTCGATGGGGTGGAACATATGGTTGTTGTACTGGATTTCCCGGATCTCGCCATCGAAAGTTGGGATGATCTCTCCATCCCGGATTATAAGTAGCTGAGTACGGGTCCCTCCTTGGCTGCCTATCATTCCAATTCCCCATGGTATTAGCCTGTTCATTCATTTCAAGGGGGCATTGTAAAGTGACGTGGTTTGGACTGCAGCAGATGTCACAAGGTTTTTCTGGAGGACCAACTAACGTGCTAGCAACGGTGACCTTTTCCACCAACTTGGATAGTACCCTTTCCATCCTGTCCATCCTCTCCCTAAAATCATCTTGGCTCGAGGGCTCTGTTTGTGCCACCTTTTTCAGGATTTGGATCTCATCAGTGTCATACTCCTTCTTGGAATTGATCAACTTTTTCACTATCTCCTTTGCTTCATTGACTCTGATTTCTAAAAATCCACCATTGCTTGCGGTATTCAGCAAATCCTTGTTCGCAGATGTGGATCCTTGGTAGAAATACTGTAGCAGTTGCCCCTCGGTGTATCGATGATTAGGGCAACGATCCACCAATCGTCTGAACCTCAGCCAAAATGTACTCAGCGGCTCATCATACTCCTGCTTGATGCTCGAAATTTCTTTCCTCAGAGCATCCGTCTTAGTGGCTGGAAAGAAATAGTCCAAAAACAGCTTCTTGAGCGCATTCCAGGAAGTGACAGAGTGGGGAGCCAAGCTCGAAAACCACTGGTTCGCTGCTCCTGACATGCTGAACGGAAAAGCCACCAACTTGAACTGATCTTCTGTGACACCAGCTGGTCTTTTCTGTACCTTACAAATCTTGATGAACTCGTTCAAGAAATTGTAAGGGTCTTCATTACTCTTCCCATAGAACTTCGGCAGAACGTTCAGCAGTGCAAGCTTTATCTCCACAGGGGTTGCAGCTTCTGGCAAAGAAATTGGTGTGGGAGGGTCTTCTTCATTATGCCCCATTAATTCCCACATGTAAGGATTGTCAGCATTGGGATCCGCCTCTCCTCTGTCACCCATTACAGTATCGGGAACAGATTCAATCTCAGATTCGGATTCTGTCTCGGAAACAGCCTCTGTTTGGCCAAACTAGCAAATCACCAAGAAAACAATTGAATAATCCTCGCGATCTAGTTATTCTTCCCAGGAAAACAAACTAAAACTAATAATGTTGCTGCTTGCGTTTTTCTTCAAAGAAAACAAAATCCAAATAAAATCCTCCCTGCTGCTTTCTCCTAATTCCGACCAAAGAAAACCAAACCAAAAATCCTGTTTCGTCCCTCGCAATTTCTAATTTCGGTAACAGAGTCTCCGAAAAAAAAAATTCCTCCTATCAATAACTAAAGAACAAAAATTAGTAGCAAAATAAATAGAAATTAACTACCGCTCCCCGGCAGCGGCGCCAATTTGGTGAGCGTCGTTTTACTCGCCAAATAAACTGCAAACTAGCACACAGATTAGTATAGTAGAAGCAGGTCGTATCCACAGAGAACGGTGTAATTTCTATCAATTTCAAACTACCAACAAGGTTTGGTTTAGCAACCACGCCTAAGATTTAAGATTTATTTGATAAACTAATGAATTACTAAGCTAAAAATAGGGCCAAATAATGCAGAAAAATGCAGAGATAAATTACGAACAAATATATGGATAACAAAGGATCGGCATAGGTTAATCTTTGGTTCATTCCTTGATCATCGACTACTCAAAAGTCATTTAACCCCCATGAATTAATTGGTTATAAGCAGGAACAGTATTTGCTATTTCCCCTTAATTCCCCTTAAATTTCCAATCGCGAGCAAGTATTTGCTAAACCCGTGATCTTCCTAATTAAGATATTCCTAGCAAGTATTTGCTAAACTAGTTATATCTTAACGATCTTAAGAACTAGGGAACCCAATTTAGACAACAAGCACGTATTTGCATGCAGTTCATCCAATTAATTGTTTATCATCCTGTTATTACAGTCATAATTGTTATCTGTTTTTCACAGGAGGTGCTACTTAATTAGCCATAGCCTAACAAGATTGAGGTGATCAAACTCAAACAAGCAAGCATAGATTTTAGGCATAAACAATTAAAAACTTATAGGATTAAATCTCTGAAAACCCGAAGCCTCACAATTGATGAACCATCGAATTAACCTCACCGATTAAGAATTTAGTTACTCATGATTAAATTAAATAAAACAAGCAATTCGAATTTAAACATGTTAACAATCGAAAATAATCATAAGAAAGAAAATTACCAATGAAATTAATGCTCTGCTTCCGGTTTTCTCCCTAAGAAAACAATGTGAATAATTACTTGTTCTGCTCTTTCTTTCTCTCGCCCAGGAAAACAAAGTGCATAATAATCCCAAAGCGAAAATTCCCTTTCTTCTGTCCAGCCTCCCAGTATTTAACAAAACAAAACCGTGTACAGGCCACGATTTTTATATGCCAAAAATAAAATCCAAATCCTAACTAATTTTGGAAAATTAGAATTCTTATTCAAAAAGAAATATTCTTCCTCTTAATTTCAGCCTAATTACAATTAAATTCTAACTTGGAATAAATAATTAATCCAAGTCTTGGGCTTCATTGCTTCATAACGGCCCAATCACAGTGCTGAATTTTCTGGACTGATTTTCTTCTGGACTCCAACTCCGTAAACTCCCTAACGAGGGATCGGGATCGTTACCTCATTAAAAACCCTTTCGGGAAAAAAGAGTATAACAATCCCCCTTTCATCAGCTTCACCTTAATCGGGTCGACTTCACGGAGCAACTTAGTGATCGTTAAACGAAGCACAATTCTGCCACATGAAGGATTCCGACTAAGGATAGCTGGAATAGCATCATAGTGCTCCAAAAATAGCTCTTCCGCTCCAATACAGCTTTGCTCCAAAAATAGTGATCTATCAACAAAATAAATCAATTAAGTACCAGAAATCACATAAAAGAGCACTAAATTCTTCCAAAAATGAACAACTAAATATCACACATCAAAAGGAAGGAAGTGGTGGTTGCCTGTGTTCCAACATGTGAGCAATTTGCAGATATTTTCACAAAGTCGTTAGATACGGCCACATTTGAGCTCCTCGGACAACACTTAGGTGTTTGTCAGATTTGAGGTATTTCCTTAAAACTTTTATTTAGCTATAGATTTTTATTTTTTTGTACATAAAATTAGACAAACAAAAAAAACAGAAAGAAAAAAAAATGGACAAAAAACAGAGTATGGAGACAGGTAGAGAAGATGTGGACATGGAAATAAATGAGCCTGGTGTGATTAAAGATTCGGATGTTCAAACATCAGTAAATGTGGTTGGAGAAGATTATGATCTGGATGGTGAACAAGCCTATGTTTCAACACCAGACATGGAGATTGGGGGAGAAAGTACTGATGAAGTGAAGGAAGCCCAGATGAAGCTCTAACATCAATACAGACTTAAGGTGTTGATTCTTAGGAAATGAAAAGATCATATGTTCCAACATAGAGAAAGCGGGTGAAGCTGAGAGCTGCTATGTTCCAACATCAGTGATTGATGTTCCTACACAAGTTGAGCATATTATTGAAAGCACTACTGATCAGACTTCCATGAGAGATATGATATTAACTAAGAAGATAATTGATCTTGGTGTATATGAGGGGTGTGGATTTACAGTTTACTTAGATTATTTGGGTCTCAAGACTGCTGCCTCAATCTATAAGGAATATAATCTGGAGATTTTACAATAATTGCAAGGAAGGCAACATTGATTCAGATTTTGAATGATACAACATCATAGGCAAGAAATTACTGGAGGATTTCAATCTCAGTGGCCACTCAAGGGAACGCTACTGCATCTAGCTTGACTATCAGGTATTTCTGTCTATTCCAAGTTGTTGTAAAATGTTGGATTCTCTCTTGAAGTACTACAACTCTTACTCGAGAAACAGCCATACAAGAGTACATTTGATCTAAGACATGTGCATGGTCTGCCCTGGAATTCTGATGATGCAACTTCTGATTTTGATGAGAAGAAGGTCAAGTTTGTGGCCATTAATGTGAAATTGAGAGCTCTAGCCATTTAGATGGTAGCTTTGGAGGCAGAAAATGCCAGATTAGATGAGGCATAGATAGCTGCTCCTGAAGAGGTTTAAAGGTTCTGTTATGGCTATGTTCCAACATAGGCCAGATATTTGCTTCAGAAGGAGGTGAATTTATTGGATATTTTGGTTTTCTGTGTCTATTGCGTTTGACATGTTTATGGTCTCAATGGGGAGATGTTTTGGATTTCTTAGATGACTTTATTGGCTCCATTGGGTTGATGTTCCAACATGATCATTATTCCTAGATGTTGAGGGAATCTAGAATTTAGGGGGAGATGTTATGTTTTTATGATACAACATCCAGAGTGGTTTTCAAATGTCTTTATTTGCATAAGCTCTTGTGATGAAATGCCAAAAGGTGATTGGTCCACAAAATGCCAAAGTGAGAGATTGTAAAGTCTAGATTTATCTAGTTGGCAATTTATGAAAATTATACAAATATGGAATTGTTGTGTTGAAACATCAAAGAAGGAATGATTGAGATTTATGGAAGTTTGCAAAAAAATCTGAGAAGGAAATATTTCGTCCATTGAGTTTAAATTCAGAATATATCAATTCCTATGGAATTAGATTTTATTTATGAAAATTGGAATTGATTTGATAAATATCCTTTGTGGAAGGATTTGGATGGAATATATTAATTCCTTTCTTTAAGGGATTAGATTGGGTAATTTCTATCTCCAAGAGATTTGATTGTAATCAGATTATTTATGTGGAGAAGGAATTATATTTGCACATGACTTCATGCGTATCAGAATTGTAGATGGAATAAAATTCATGTGTGCAATGACTTTCCATGTTGGAACATATGGAAAGCTGACGCCTAAAAGGTTTTTACCCGTCGGCTGAATATTGCGTGGATATTTATTTATGGAAGAAAAGAGATTTCGCAATATGGTATTTTAAGCGTGTGGTAGAAGTATAATGGGTTTATGGAAAATCCCTATAATTATGGAAAAGGATTTATGGGATATTTGAGATAAGGAAAATCCTTTTATTTATGGGATTTAGATATGTTTCAGAAGTAGATAAGGAATAGGAATATTATAGAGAGTTCCGATCTGCTCATGGACTATATATAGAGGACATCACGGTTGCATTAAACTCATGAATTTAATAGAAAAAAATCTGCATAAGGATTTTTTATCGTTCGAGAGTATTGCGAGAGCCAGAATTTTGTGTTCCAACATACGTAACCTGTTGTTCAAAGTTCAAAATCGTATACCTTAATTCCTCGGGAGGAGGAGATCTAGCGTCGACGAGTTTCGAGGTCAGAGGGAGTCTGATCAAGGAGGATTGGTAGCAAGGGGAGTTTGCAGGATTCACATTATAGTTAAATAAGATAAGTGTAATTGTATGGTGTACTTTGTACTATATCTTTATGGTTAATGGATTAATTTTGAACTGGGCCAGACCCCTCAGATGTAGGTGAATCTCACCGAACTACGTAACCAAGTCGTGTGTCTTCATACTTTACTTTATTGCATACTTGGTTAGATAGGTAATGTTGGAACGCAGTAGTGATAAGTGAATTAATTAAGTAAAACCAAATTTCACTGTCAATTAAGAATCAAATCATCCAAGCAGCTATACACCAGAGTAATTGTCTCATGATTTCATCATACACCATGTCATCTAAAAACACTTCCCTCATATTAAACCCAAGCCAACTCTTTCCTTATTTATTCACCACCTGTAAATGAATCAAGGTAAAAAGAAAATATATTGCAATAAAGAATCTTGTACCCCTAATTGCTCCTATGCTCCATTATAACTGTACCCCAAAAGAAATGGACTCAGAAGATGATCATCTCGGGGTGATCTGAGTGACGGTGCTCAGAGCCGAGCTCATTATCTGGCTCGTGGAACCTTCCGACAACTTATCTTTCGACTCAAACCTACTGTGCCTGCCTGATTCTTGGAAAAAACCAGGCGGCGTGAGCTCCTTATCATGTAGACGTATGTCCCTAGAAAGCATCTCGAAGACTTGGCTCATCAATGGCCTTCGATTTGAATTTGCTTGTGTGCAGAAAAGGGCTACCTTGATGTATCTGAGGACATCTTGCTCGGGAAAATCATCCATTTCCGGGTCAACCAGCTCCAACAATCTCTCTGCTTCATAGAGTTCCCATGTCTGTCGAAGAAGATCAGGATGTTAACACGATGGGTGCGCAGCATGAACAGTCATATGCATGATCATGATGGCAGAAAATTTCAACATCGAAGCTTCTTATGCAGAATGTCTCGAAATCTCAATACCAGCCATAAAATTCCAGAAATCATCCATGTTTCCACATAGTTACTGTTCTTGACATGATTCCGAAGAGGGATCATGTTTTACGATGCTAAGGCATTTCTGAAGCTAAGTATGCCTAGCTTATATAGGTGAAGATGTTGTGTTTTTCTGTGAATAGAACTATTGGACCAAAAAGAAAATGACATTGGCAAGAAAAAAAATGGAAGATGAAGGAAAATGCTGCAATGACATGAATTTCACAAACCCATTCGAGAAGTAGTTTCTGCATTCCTCCCCAATTTGACCTTGAACTGCTTCTACCACTCACGATTTCAAGTAGCACAACTCCGAAACTGTATACATCGGCCTTCATTGTCAATTGCCCACCTAATGCATACTCAGGTGCCAGGTAACCCCTGCTTGAGATAACCATGAAAGAGTAAGTAAATGCAGACAGCTTCAAATTTATAAGAATATCTTAGTCATTACAAGACATAAATTCTGCTGGGGAAAAAGAAAGAAGAGAGAAATATGCGGATGCATAGTTAAGAAGCTCAGGCAGCAATTTCCTATAAATTATACTTGTCTATCAGAATGCCAATCAAGGAAAGAAAACCAAAACTGAGGATTCAGGAAGCTACAACTTTTAGTCTGTTAATACAGGCTTATGCTACATTGCATGTAACTGATCAATAACCACAGATATCTCTAAGATCAACAAAAATACAAGAATGTGGGTGTGCAATTCAAAATAATGATTATATATAGATCTACGCATGGTAGCGAAAAGCTTTTCCTATTTAGGAAAAGTGGGCACTTACGTTGTTCCTGCTATTTTTGTGCTGATGTGTGTTATGTCATCTGGAAAGAGCTTAGCCAACCCAAAGTCTCCAATTTTCGGTGTAAAGTCACGTTTAAGAAGTATATTGCTAGCTTTGATGTCCCTGTGCACTATACGCGGCACAAGTTCTTCATGGAGAAACGCAAGACCCTTAGCAGTGCCCAAGCAAATAGCTGCTCGTTTGCCCCAGTCCAATTTTACCGTTCTATGCCTACCTGCCAGCGCACAAAAGCCTTAAGTATTGCATAGATCACAGAATTATGATCCAAATGAAGTTTCTTTCAGAAAAAAACATATTACCAAGTAATGCAGAATCAACACTATTATTTTCTAGATACTCGTATACTAATATCCGGTTGTTGCCATGTACACAGCATCCGAACAACTGAACAAGGTTTGGATGTCTGACGTTTGATATAGCTTCAATCTCAGTCATAAATTCGCGCACTCCTTGCTTTGAAAAGGCAGACAGAGTCTTCACAGCAACTTGAGTTCCATTTTTCAGCTTCCCCTGAGAGAATGCAACTGCATAAATACTGGAAAACAAAACCTACATTTTACACAAAGTAGTAAACTTTACTGCTCACAAGCATTATGAAGCTGAACAGCCAGATTTCTCTCATTGGTATATAAAGTCGTGGGATACAAACTACTCTAAAACCATATTGCATTTGGGATATGAAATAATTACAAAATGCATGACGAGGCATCTGGGATATGAAACTACTTCAATAAGCAAGATGATGTCATCTGAGTTACAGACAATACTGTTGTAATACACTAGTGACGAACACATGCAAACTATTAAGCATCAAATACGGAAGAATCTTTTCCAAATCAACAGTAGATTCTACCAGCACAAGTGTGTGTAAGACAAATAATAAGTACTTCAGGTGACACAAATCATCTCAGCTGGATAAAATCATTGATTAAATGAAAATAACTAGAATTGTATCTAACTTTACAAGAGACACTTTGAAAATTGTCTATACCTTGTAAACTGTGCCAAATCCTCCTCGCCCTATCTTATTACCCTGGTGAAAGTCATCCGTTGCCACTGATAATTCTTTGTATGTGAAACTCCTTATCTTTCTCAGTACATCCCCTGACAAATCAAATGAAAAGATCAATTCAAGAACATAAAATGGCCAGATATCTGTACTAACTACAGAGCTCATAGTGGAATGCCAAGAAGGTGAGGCCATAATGTCAGTAACAAGTTTTAATTTTCAGATTGACCTAATTTCCCTTTTGTAGCCCTAACATTATTATGCAGCTTATAACAGATATTTTGCCATCAACTAGATACAAACAGAAAAAGGCCAGCACTACCTCAAAATTCATATTTTGAAACTAAAACATCACGCAGATGCTATGACCAAATGATCACCGGGCTATATATAAGGAATTATAAAGGCATGGGGCATTCACAAGACAATCTCTAAACACCAGATAATACGGATCTTCTACGACGACAAATTTCTAACACAGCTATTGATGATCAGCTACTACTTATGACAGAGGATTTACCTTCAGGATCTTCGGCACCTTGACGAGCAGGACTCTTACCCTTCTTGTTTTCCCCGTTCGGGGCACCAAAGCAGCCACAACCCATGTCCATTCACAGCAAGATTCAGAATTCAATTCGAAATCCTTCAACATTCATCCTCTGCATAAAACATCCACACCATTAAAAGATGCACGAACACAACTAAGGCTTTATCCTACTTGGCAATAGGATCAATGCCAAAAAGTACACTAATCATTTCAAAACCTCACCACATGATCATGCCAGATTAAACAAGAATAATTCCCAAAATGGTACAAACAAATTGATAAGCCCCAAACAAAATCCCAACTGATGAACTTCAGACTAACTGGTCATTTCCAGATGCAAGAAAAGACCCCAAATTTTCTCAAAACAATAGAATCCCACCATGTAAATATGTTCAACGACCCCAAAATTCCACTCTCACAAACACCACAAACAGAATCCCTCCCTAAAACAGACGATTGGACATTAACCATCCTCGTCACAAAGATTGCTATTTGGAGAACAAAAATCAAGAATCATCCTCACCTGTCAATAAAAGGGGGCCTCAAAGAAAGCACAGGGAGAATATAGAAATCCCCAGTAGCATATATACTAGAGGAACTTCAGAGTTGTCTTATTCTTCTGGTGAAACTGAAACATTAATGTAGCTGAGAAATGGTCAGGACAGGAAACATCCCTTGAGCGTCCCCACGTTGGCAGAAAAAAAATGAATCTTTATAAAAAGAAGGGCAGGCTCTGTGTGTGTGAACACCTTCCAGTGTGGGCTGATGATGGCGATACCAAAATACAGTACTTTTTAGTTGCGTTAAAGTCTGAACTGAAAAAGACTGTCCTTGGATGTTGTGGCCACCAGCACCCCACCACCCCCACCTACCCTTTCAATTCAAAAAGTCCGTCATCTTTCTCCTCTGTCTTTGCTGTATCCACCCAATTTAGCCGCGACTTTTATCCATACTCTCTCTAATGTGTACATTTTGGTGGTTTGTTTGAATATGAGAGTTTAAGTTGTTTGGATGGATGTGAGAATTTAACTTGTCTAGAAATTTTGATTTTATGTGATTTTATGTTTGTGAAACTAGAAATGTGGTTTGATTGAACAATGGGAGTACTTTTCTATGGAAAATTCCACTTACTTTGGGAATACTCCCTCTCTGGTTTATGTTCCTATTTTTTCTAAAAAAAAGTTTAAGATATGTTTGAATATCGACAACTTTTGCTATGTATGATAACAGATCATAAAATTTTACTTTTTAAAAATTGCATGTTACGGAGAATCTAAAGACATCACATAATGACCATTACTGTATACAATAAGAGTTATTGATGGTCAAACATGCCATGGAAAAATGTCTGATCAAAGGAAACCATAAATAGATAATCAGGGGGAGTGGGGAGTATGTAAATGGGGTGACTGAAAGCTAGTCCTGGTCACCACCATTCCAGAGTTGTGATTGTTTTTCTTTCTTTCTTTTCTTTTAATATTTTTTTCTTTCTATTTCTCTTTTTGTTTTTCCGATTTTCCTATAAAAAATCCTTTTTCTTTATAAACCAAATTGGACATTTCTGTTAATCCAGTTTTCAATTCTTTTTTCTTTTAATCCAGTTTCTCTTTCTTTTCTTCCGATTTGGTTTAAAAGGATTTTTTCTTTTCTTCCGACTTTCCTATAAAAAAATCCTTTTAGACCAAATTGGACATTAAAAACTGGATTTTTTTTTACTTTATAAAATTAGATTAAATTGTATCCGTCGAATTATGCTTTTTTTAGGAACCTTTTTCAGGAAAATATTGTTGGCTTCTGATCTATTCTCCAAATTCGGTTTAGAAGAAATTAGAGTTAAAAATCGTTTAAACAATTGAATGTAGATGATTCTGATTAGAGAATTCAAACCATATTTGTAGTTTTGGCTAGATATGACACTGTAGACAGATTCACTTCAATGTCCAATTTGGTAAGAGTTAAAATCATTCATCCACATAAACACTTGAGATTGAGAATCAAGTGCTTGAATTGATCAAGATGTGGTTGCAGTGGGATAGTGGTGGGGCAATACCGACGATCTTGACGGTAGCCTTCCAGTGCTCGGAGTAAGGGGAATTTTAGTAGAGAAAGAGAAAGGAGAGCGGAGGACATAGATCAGGTAAGGAGGAATGGTAAGAAAGAAAATAAAAAGAAGAAAAATGACCAAAATCCCCTATGAAAATAGGGTAACTAAAATCATATGCCTAACCTTTTATAGTGGAGTTATAATAGAAAATGTCTCACGACTTGAAACTGATGTTTTAAAAAATGTAAGGTCAAAGAATGTGTTATTTTTTATTAGAGTCCTAAAAATACCTTTTGACTAAAATATATTAACTTAGTCTGAATTAAAGCAACATCATATTTATCGTACATTTAGTATCAAATTTTTAACAATGTTAACTATTTTTAAAAATAAATCTTTAAAAGTATTTGGGTCAGTTTTGTCCTACACATTCCCTGTGACCAGCAAAAATAATATTTAACATACACATGACGTAATCAAAACATAACTATGTGACCTCGTTTGATTGCTATATAAGAAATCCTATATAAAGACAAAATGAAATTAGAATTCGTGAAAAAAGGGAAACAGAATACTTCTTTGTTTTCTTTTGAGAGAGAATACTCCATGGTCTTTGTGGAAAAAGAAAAGAATTTAGGGGATCTGTATGATCGTTATGTATATGCATGATAACGAAATCATCGACTAACTGTAAGTCTGTTACTAGCCAAAGTTGAAAGTTAGGAACAAATCAAATTAAGCACAATTTGTTAATTAATTACCTCAGTCTAGAACAGGACTTTTTCAGAGGTTGATACCGTACTCGGCTCTACGAATGGGTTCTATAGTACATTAGAGGTGTCAATTCGAGTTATCGTGTCAGATTCGTATTGGGTTGGAAACGTATTGTGTTGAAACAGGTTGAGTTGAAACGTGTTGATTTAATTTGTCGGATCGGATCGGGTTTGGTTACTATCATGTCGGGTTGAAAATGTATCAGTTTTTTTCCTCGTGTTGGTTCGACTAATATCGGGTCGGGTTACTGTCGTGTAATTTTTATACCCGGATTAGGTCAGGTCGGTTCAGAATATTGTCGGGTTGGATCGGATCGGGTTATTGTCGTGTCATTTTTTGTACTGAAGTTTTGTTTGGGTCTGATCATGTCAGTTATTTTTTGTAATGTTTCATATTGAATTCAAACATATTTTGAGTTGGTTCATTTTAGATCGGGTTATTATTCTACCCAATTAAATTTGGGTTGGTTTAAGTTATATTTCAATAATATTATTGTTACAACTGCACTATTTTCAGTTATTGTTTCGTTGTAACTTGTAACTTGCAAAATGTAAAAATTTTACTCGTAACTCCAAATTAAAATCCACTCGAAAGTGATACTACCCTATACACCCCATTGCATTTTCCAAGTACGTAACAAAATATCTATCAACAATCGAGCATAAAAATATACCTGTAATCATTTTTCGATTTTCCTTTCTTACTTTAAAGTAATCAACTTTAAATTACTCTAGAACATGTATTAGCACTTGGCAAAGTCTTGGAAAGACCGTCTTTCCATAGGCTTATGGAAAGATGGAGTTTAATTAGAATAATAAAAAGTAAAAGGTCTTAGTTGCAATATTAAAAATTTATTATGCAACGTGTAGTAGATTTAAAGTTTATAACCCGATTTATGCAACCCAAAAATTTTATCTTCATTTCTTCTAATTTGCACTTTAAACCTTAATTTTTCCATGACTTATGGAAAGACTGTCTTTCAAGAGACGGACTCTTAGCCCTTCCAACATTTCACAAAAAATTAATTAATTTAATATTTCTATATTTAGGCAAGAATAACAAAAATAATGTATTTTGGAGCAACGGATTATGGGGTAACACAATTTTGGGCCACAATGTAATTTTTCAAGACTGTGTAGAAGTATTCAATGTTGACTTTCAAGGCCCTTATATTCACCCATACATGCCCAAATTGCAAAGTCGCAATAGTACATTATTGAATTGCTTTTTGGTGTCGCAAATTTTGTGATTCGACAATCCCAACTTTCTTGGAGGGACCAAAGTGCAAAAAATAAAACTTTACTCGCAACTCCAAATTGAAATTCCCTCGAACGTGATGATACCCTATACACCCTCATTGTATTTTTCAAGTCCGTAATGGAATATTTATCAACAATTGGGCACAAAAACATATCTGTAATCCTTTTCGATTTCTCTTTCTTATTTCTAAGTAATCAACTTTAAGTTACTCTAGAACATGTAATAGCGCTTTCACCAAAAAACATTTGTTTTCTATTTCTATATTTATGCAAGAATAACAAAAATTGTGTAATTTGGAGAGAGGGATAATGTCGTAATATTTTTTGGGCTATAGTGTAACTTTCCATAAATATGTTAGAGGCACTTTTGTGCCTACTATTTTAGTTGAATAGCAGTGTTGAGTATTCATTGAATTCAATTCACTTTTAAAAATACTCCAGTGCAATTTTGTGTTGTAATAAATATTCTGATTCTAATTTTTTAAAATAAAAAAACTAGTGAAGTCCCACAGCGCTTTCCGCAGTATTATTAATTAAAAAAATTTATGATTACTTTTATGTATTTTTGTGTCTTACATTTAAATTGTAATTAAAGAATTTTATTTACAATTTTAAAGTTTAGTTATCTAAGGAAAACTATATGAGTAATGAAGTGAAATAATTAGTTTAGTTAGAAATCATTACATATTAAATACAATAAAAAATGATTATTTTTATAATATTTCATTGAAATTATTTAAAAAATAATTATTTATATGTTGAGCTCATTTTAAAGGTTATCATATATATATATATATATATATATATATATATCACTGAAAATATCAAATATTCTTTTAGTCCCACTAATTATAAAATATCCTCATCGAATAGTTACTCGGTCTATATCAAGAATTTGTGATAATTTATTAAATATTATTTTTACAATACTTTTCAAACTGATTTTTGAAATTAATATTTAGTCGACTCTCTATAATTACTAATTCAAAATCATAATTTTAATGAGACGTTTCTCTTTACTTGACTATTATTCATTAGATTTATAAATTTAGTCGTGTGCATTTTTAACTTAACCTTGTGTATTCACATTTTTTATGAGTTGACTTTACGTACTAGTAATCATATGTCTAAAAACTCCATTTGTTTATAGTTTGACGCATAACCAGGTTGACCTGGTTCTATATTAAATGTTAATTGACTTTTTATAGCTGCATCTATTTTTGGTTGATTACATGTAGGGTTATATAGTTGGTTTATTGGGTTGAATTAAGTTCGTATTAAATCGGGTTTGGGTTGGATCGGGTTTGGGTTGATCTCGGGTTCGTATTTAGGTCGGGTTCGGGTCCAGATTATCGGGTCATATTTGGATTTTGGGTTGAATTCAGTTGTGTCGGGTTCGGGTACAGGTGTTAAGGAAATAGAAACCCTTTCCTTGTAGGAAATGTTATAAATGGTAGTTACCTTATATAATTAGTTTCCTTATGAAATTAGTTATAGATATTAGTTTCCTTATAAACTTAGAATCTTATTCCTGTCAGACTTTGGTTTACTGTAACTCTATATATTGTAACCCTCATCATTGATGAGATGTGTCATTGATTAATATCAGTGCACCATAATAAAGTCTTTTATATTTTATCAACAGGTCAATATTTCTCGGGTCAAAATCGGGTTTCGGGTTGAGTGTGATCGTGTCAGGTCGGGTTCGGGTCAATATTTCTCAGATCAGATTGATTTTCGGGTTGATTCGATCGTGTCGGTTTAGGTCGGATTCTCAGTTCGGGTCAGAGATTAACAGCTCTAAGCACATTAATAATTTCAATATTTAATGCAAACGTGCACTGTATTTGTATTTTTTTCCTTTTTTGAAAGAGTACACTCTCATACAATACCGTCCTATGATATGATGAGATCGGGTATAATTAGGAGTAGGAAAAATATTAAACAAGAGATTAATGTATAATTATTTCGGCGAGGTCTAATTTAGAAAGTGTGCTAAATTTCAAGAATTGAACATGCAAATAATAAAAATCAATCCATCTCCTTCTTTGACCGAACTCCTTTGCCTACCTCCTTCCCTCCTCCTTTGGCCGCAATGGCAATGTTCTCCTCCACCCCGACATTTATACGCTCGTCCAGACCTTCATTTCGTATTCGTTGTCACGGATTTTACCATCGCGAGTTTCATCGGCGATCGAAGAACGTGATGGCATATATGTAATATAAAGTAGATGGTTGGTTTGATTGAAATGTAGTTTACTTACTTTTTGATAGGATGCTTAAATTATATAATTTTACTCAATGTAGAATAATTCTCATAATCAATTTGTTTTATTTTTAAAAAATGTTGGGGGTAGTTATTGTATTTTTTGAATACCATTAAGGTAAAGTCTTGGGAAAACGGTGTTTTCATACGCATGTAGAAAGACAGGGTTTATTTAGAATAATAAAAGGTAAAAGGTCTTAGTTGCAATATTAAAATTTTAGTATGCAACATGTAGTAGTTATAAAATTTATAACCCGGTTCATGCAACCCAAAAATTTTATTTTCATTTTTCTAATTTACACTTTAAACCTTGGTCTTTCCATGACTTATGAAAAAATCGTCTTTCAAGAGACGGACTCCATTATTAATTGAGATTAGGAATAAATTTCTATATGTTAACGGATGCATTGTGATTGAGCTCAAAATGTTAGGTATAATGTTACGCAAAAATGTCGTAAATTTTCCCTTGCGACTATGTCATTAGTGTCAATCCCTATCTTCGTAAAAATTAACGTTTTTCTTAGATTTTGATTTTTTTTTTTCCATTGCTTCTTAATTTCCTTTGACTGGTTAAATTTTTCCACGCAAAAAATTAATGCATTTCAGTTGACTTATACCATTTCAAAATGTCAAACATTAGTGGCTTTTACTTCTATGATAGTGATGAAAAATAAGCATAAATTTTACTTTATTTTCTTCAAAGCCAAAGAAAGCATAATATCAGTATAAGAGCATTGATTATACCATGGTCCTAGTCCTGAGGTGCATGGTAAATTTTTTTTTTTTCTAAATTGAGGGTAATATTATTAGCTATCCTAAAGCTGTAAAAAAGAAAAAGCAAAATGGTCTAAAGGCTCAGTATGTTACAGTGTAGGAATGAAAAAATAAAAGGCTCTAATCTAGCCTATAGAGCAAACATGTATTGCTCTAAAAAATTATCTGAATGATCATCAAAAGAATCTAGATTTACCTCACTAAACATGTTAGCGAATCGAGTAATCGAAACACAAGTCTGTCCCGTGAGGAAAAACTAGATTATGCTAAAACCTTAATATTAACAAAATTAGAAAGCACTAGCAGTGAAGTGTGGGTACTGCTCAGAAAGTTGGCTGGCATTGTGGTAAGATGCATGAACATCATTGTGGTGACACTGTAAGAGTTATCTCAGCGATGAAATCCTCAGTAATGGTCCAGTGTTTCCATGATCTCGTAAAAATTCTTGAACTGTGTAAGCTTTCAAGCAATGATGTCCCATGAAAGAGTCTGCAAATAACATGATAACCTTATCCGATTCTAGTCATTATTTCTTATACATGGTATCCCAGCTACATCCAATATAATCAGACCCCTGATTTCATTGGAAACTGAATCCAAGTGAAACTGACCATTTTGCCTATGAACAGCAGTTTTGGCCAGAGCATCTGCCACTGCATTACCTTGTCTAAGTGTATGCACAAGCTTGATATTTCCAAGGCTCAATTTAGTTTCATAACATAAATCAAACAAGGGCCATGGAGCTTTATATGGATCCATAATATGCAATATAGCTTGTGAACTATCAGATTCAATTACACAGTTATGAGAGGCTAGTTGTATGAGATAGATTCCTTTTTGAATTGCCAAAATCTCTGCCTCTACAGAACTGTGTGCCTCCGTAGAATAGCTAGCCATAGTAATTACCCCACCATTTCCATCTCTGAGAACAAGACCTAACCCAGTAGAATTATCAGTTTTCCAAGCAGCATCCACATTTAGCTTACAACCTACTTCTGGTTTGTTCCACTTAACAACAGCTAGATGAGGTGATGGTTTTCTTGGCCATTTTGGTAATAAACCTGACTGTGTCAACAGTCTGGTATCATCACAGTTAGTGAACAATGGCCTTGCATAAAAAATGTTGAAAATATACTCCCTAATCCTTGTTATAGTAACTTGAGTATTAGGGTTTTTATTATCAAACATTTTTTCACACCTAGCTTTCCATAAGAACCAGCAAACCACCATAGGTAAAAGTCTAAATAAGCATGAATGCAATGTAGTTTGAACTGGATTTGTGAGGTAGTATGATAATCTATTCCATAGAGTTGAAAAATGTGGAGAAGTTATCCCTATAATGCGGTGAATTTCATTCCAGATAAGAGTAGCAAAAGAACAGTCATTAAAAAAGTGTTGGATGCCATCAGTGTTGTTACAGAACAAGCATTTAGAAGGAAGCTGAAATCCAAAAACTCTGAGGACATCATCAAAAGGAAGAAATGCATTGAAAAGTTTCCACATAAAGATGGATAACTTTTTCTGAGCTCTTTGGAAACCACAACTTACTAAGAGTAACAGAGGTACCTCTGTTGGATTGGAGTAGCTTATAAGCTGATTTGAAAGAGAAAATCCCTGCTATATCAGGCATCCAAATGAGTCTATCAGCTCTCTCCTCCCAGATTTTGGTCTCCTGCATAACAAGATAAATTTCAGGAATTAGCAATGGATAAATAGAGACAGAAAAACTAGCCCTGTTTAGCAGGAAGTGGCTAACAGTGCAGTCAAAAGGAATGTTGGTGAGTTCATGAGCACAATGATCAATCATTGGACCTTTGCCTGTCCAGTTTGATGTCCAGAAATTACATCTCCCATCACCAATAATAACCCTAGAATTTCTCTCAGCTAAAGAATTAACTGATTGAATCTTGTTCCATGTTTGGGATTTCCTAGCAGTATGGGATAAAGACCAGATAAATTGTGCCCATGGTGCCTTTCCAAGCTGAAATTTCCACCACAATTTAAGAGAACATGCTCTTATAATTGTGGGGATTGATCTGAATGCAAGGCCATTCTGGTCCAGTGGGTAGCACAAATTTCTCCACTTCCTCCAAACTCCTTTTGGACCCAGATCAGTCTCACCCCAGAAGAACTTAGACATCATTTTTTCCAAACTTTTGACAACATGAACTGTAGGCTTCATAATAGTCCAAATGTGCTGAGGGATAGAATAGATACAAGATTTAATTAAAATCATTTTACCCCCAGTACTTAGCCATCTATTTTTCCAGTTTTGCAACCTTCTATTAACCATTTCTAAAAGGGGCTGAAAATGAGCATTTAGCACTCTACCTTTAAAAATGGGGCATCCCAAATATTTAAATGGAAAAGTGCCCTGCTTCATTCCTAAAATCTCTTTTATCTACCTTGTTTTAGCCACAGTGGCCCCCTTACCCAAGTAAAAATCACTTTTTTCGAAATTCACTTTTTTCCCTGTGGTGTTTTCAAAAACCACAAGGAAAGCTTTCATCCGAATTAAGTTCAATTTACTAGCTTTCAAGAAGATGACGATATCATCTGCATAACTAAGATGAGAAATTGGGATTGCCCCTTGAGGAAGATAAAAAAATTGCAGTTTACCAGAATTAAACACATAAGCTAAACTTCTTGTGAAAGCCTCAGTAAAGATATTAAAAAGAAAAGGGGACAGATGATCACCTTGTTTAATACCTCTAGAAGATTTGAAGGAACCTACTGGCTTACCATTAATCAACACAGAAAACCAAGCCTGGGTGATATTTTTCGTGACAGAACGAACAAATTTATCATGCAGTCCAAACTTTAACAAAATACTATTAAGAAAAGCCCAACTAACCCTATCAAATGCCTTTGTTAAATCCAGTTTAATGACGCAATTTGGATCTCTGTTCTTCCTATCCAAGAATCTCAGCATCTCTTTGAGATAAATAACATTGTCAGAGATATCCCTGTGGCTCATAAAAGCTGACTGATGTGGGGATATGAGTTTAGGCATAATCAGTTTTAACCTCTCCATTAACAGTTTTGAAAAAATCTTGTTAATGAAATTGGACAAACTAATAGGCCTGTAATCATCAAAAGAAGATGGAGATTCCTTTTTAGGAATAATAGTGATCCATGTTGTTGCAATTCCTCTAGGAATGGGAAAACCAGAAAGAAAATCATTTACAGCTATCAACAGATCCTGGAATATTATTTTCCAACTTTTTGTGAAGAATTTTGATGAAAAACCATCAGGCTCTGGACTACTATTTTTATTCAAACCAAAGACAACCAATCTAAGCTCCTCTAAGGTAGCAGGCCTAATAAGCAAAGCATTATCCTGATCAGTTACAATTTTAGGAATTTGACTCAGAAAGTGAGAGAAGAATTCTCCATTTGAATCTGTTATAGGTTCAGAAAGAAGATCAGAATAATAATTAATAGCCTCAGTTTCAATTTCATGAATATCCTCAATCCAAACTCCCTGTGAGTTTTTTATCTTTGAAATACTGAGTCTTGACCTACTTTCTTTAACAGAGTTATGGAAAAATTTAGTGTTCTCATCACCATCTCTGAGCCATTTAATTCTGGACTTTTGTTTCCAGAATTTTTCCTGTTCTTTTAGGGACCTAAGGAGTTGAGCCTGAGCCTGTTTAAGCTTAATTAATTTAGTTTCTGAACTGTTTAAGTCATAAATAATTTCCTGAATTCTCAACTCCTCCTCTGCCTTTGTAACATTATCCTGAATATTTCCAAAAACAGTTTTATTCCAAACCTTAATTTTCTTTTTTAACCTCTGTAATTTTAAGAAAAAACCAAGCATTCCAGTTTCAGACAGAGGTATTTCCCAATCGTTCTTTATCAGTGATAAAAATCCAGGCATGTTAAACCATGCATTGATAAATCTAAATGATTTAGGAGATGAGGGAATAGAGCTACCAACAGTAAGAAGATGAGGGGAGTGATCAGAGGCTCCTTTATTAAGTACTTGGATAGAAGAAGAAGGAAAATTTGTACTCCACTGAAGGGTACAAAGTCCCCTATCTAACCTCTGAATGGTAGGGTTTTTAAGTCTACCATTTAACCAAGTAAAATTATTTCCAACAGTATTGATATTATAGAGTGCATTATCATCAATGAACCTATTAAAATCATCCATGCTGGATTTTTTTTTGGAAATGAGGGACCTTTATACTCATTGAAAGAAGATATTGTCTTAAAATCCCCAGTGAGTTGGGTATCATTCATATTTCTGTCACTCAAAGCTTTCCACAGCTTTTTTCTCCCAGCAACTGTTCTAAGTGCATAAATTGAGGTATTTAGTTTATGACTGTGAATGTTAACTGACAGAAATTGCAATGATCGACTAACAGAGTTACATTGATTTGATCATTCCACATTAACCATATTTCACCATTTGAAGCCTGCATGCAGTTAGTGAAGTGTAGATCTTTCATGTATTTTCCACATTTTTCATTATCATACCATGGTTCGATAAGGCATAATAATTGAATTTTGTGAGTTTTAACAAGATCTTGTAATCTACGGAGTGATTTTTTCATGCCTCTAATATTCCAGACCATAAAATTGATTTTAATGGTTGTACTAATCATTTAAAACCTTTTTTAAAACCTTTTGAAGATCTAGTGATGATGTTGTTGGGACTAAATTGTTTACCAGGGGACATAATCTTATTGAGCTGAGTGAAAAAATTATTTTTCCTAGACTCATTAAGATCTTGCATATTGTGAGTATTTTTAGGACTACATACCTTTGATGTGTCTACCTTTTCATTACAGTCAGTGTTTTGTTCATCAGTGGCTTGGGAGAATAAGAGCTCTTCAGTATGCTCCTCAGTATCTGCAGCAGCACTTACTTCAGAAGACTCTTCATCCTGCTCCTCCTCATCCCCATCTAGCCCATGTTGTTGGACATTAAGTAGAGGGAAGAATCTGTTATTCCCGTGACCTTCTTGGGAGTGGAAAATCATTTCTGGAGAAGATCTCCTGCCGATCTTCTTATTATCAATCCAGAGATCATCCTTGGAATAGTTCATCCTATAGACAAGGTTGGGTCTAAAGGAGATCATTTCAGGAGCAGGAAAGGTAGCTCTATCACTACTACCATTTTGAACCATTGTATTATCATTGTTTGAGGTCAAATGGAGAAGCTCGGTTGAATGTTGGGTGTTTGAGGCCAAGAGGGGGAGCTCAGTTGAGAATTGGGCATTTTTAAGGATGTTAGAATGGTCAGCACCAAGGGAGGTTATAACCTCCACAATCTTATCACTAGGAACATAGTAACTTTTCTTCTGCTGAGCTATAAAAACCCTATCATTTTCCACTGTTAACAAGCCAGATGCACCTTCCTGAATAATCATTGGATCCTAGAGCTTGTGCCTTTCCCATCAGTTCTGTTGTCAGTGTTTCCTATCACTTCATCAGTAGTACAACCAGCCATAGTACTAGAATCCATAACAACTGCAGGGGTTGCACCAAGATTGGTATCCTTAGCTTCCTGATTAAGTTTCTGACCAGCTGGTTTATATCTGCTTCTTCTGAGTTCAGGATGCAGATAAATACAGGTAGAGTCATCATGTCCAATAGACTGACAATGATCTCAATATAATGGTAAGTCTTCAAACTCGATAGGGAGCTTTAGAACCTTGTATTCAATTTCACCATCTTCAATACCTACCCTAATGAAACCAGGGAGTTTTTTTCCTAAGGTCCACTTCTACACATAGTTTCACAGCAGATGGCCTAGTAACTCCTACAGTTGCAGCATCCATTTTAATGAATTGTCCTATCTGATTGCCCATACTCTGAATCATGGTTTCATTATAGAAGAAAATAGGCACGTTTTTAATGGTAATCCATACCGGGACAATAGATGACTCAGTATCTGGAGAGAAGTCTAAAGTCCACTTGAGTACCTTCATTGATACCCCAAGAAAGCTCCATTGCCCCTTTAGCCACATCCTCTGATAGTCATCCTTTTCCTCAAACCTAATCAGAACATGACGGTAATCAATCGATCCCAGTTGAAATTTCCCTTTAAATCCAACTGACTTGAAAGCTTCATTAAGTTGCTCCATAGTCGGCTTTCCCCTGATGAATTTACCCACTAGAGCGTTGTTGTAGTGGCCAGCGAGAATCTCAGCTTCCTTTCGAGTAACAATACAAGCGATGTCCTCCTTGTAAGTGGTCTTTGGTGTGATTTCTGGGTTTGATGGCAAAGAGGCATAGAGAGGAGGAGGTCGATTAGCTAGAGATTGAAGGAAACTCCTATCCGGATGGGTGCCACCGCGTTTCAGCGGGGGCGCCGCCATGGCGTGGTGGAGAAAAGTAGACGTTTGTAACCGTTATGTTGACAGAACGGTTATAAAAGGAATAAAGAAACATGAACAGTAAAAAAATTTGCGTAAATAGTAATTAGTTTAGAGAGAAAAGAGAGCATTCAAGAGAGAGCATTCCGCCACTTAGTTTTGTTTCTCAAGCACAGAATAAAAGAAGTTTTTGGGTGCATGGTAAATAAGCATTGTGTTGGTGCAACGTTAAGTCATGCCCCTAAAATAATGTCCACTTACATTAATGGAAATTTGGTAGTAATTAACCATTATTAATTAGTGAATACATAGGGCTGATTTGTATGTAATATTCCCTCCAAAAATGAATATATAGGGCTTATTTTTTCAAACACTACTCCACTCCTTTAGTAAGCTATAACTCCTTATAATTAATATGTCATGTTTTTTTTTTCCAATTAGGTTTGGTGTGTCTTAATTGGATGAGTTAATAGACTACACACTCCAATAATAAATAAACTATACTTATTTATAACTAGATATGCTTTGTATATATTTTTTAAAAATTATTAAAAAATATTATGCGATATAACTATACAATATCTAATGATGATAACTAATAAATTAATATTGTTATTATAATTTGAATGAATTAATTAAAGTCAACTTTTTTATAAATATATATAAAATAAGTTTTGCAATTCTTTGCAAGGACGCATAGAAATGAATCAAAAAGCTAAAATCTTACGAGTAAGTATGAAAATATATTAGAACCAATTATGAAATGCCATAAAACCATATTGATTTATAATTTTAAAACTAAAATTGTGTTATTTTAAATTTAATTTATAAATTTCTCAAGTATTTTAGCATGTTTTCCGAAGATTTTTAATGGTTGTGTTTTTTTTCCGCATAATGATGTACCGGATTCTAAAAAACAACTGATATTCATATTGCTACCTTGCGTGTTGTTATTACTATTGAAGAGATGACCGAACTACAATATAATATGTTTTCAGGCTTGGCTTCCTTGATCTTCTTGATCCATCGGGTAGAAATCGATATGTATCTGATGGAGTCTACATCGTACGTAGAGCGCCCGAGCACTTTTTAAGCTAGCTCATTTCTTTTATCCATTGGTTCAATGCACTGGGCGACCAATCAGCTTTTAAAAATGGAAACCCTCTTAATCCATGTCCCCACCATACCTCTGGATCCTAAATACTACCCCGTCCCACGAGTTTTGACACATTTAATTTTTCACGATTTTCAATGATTGTGTTTGACCGCTAATATTTCTAGCTACATATAACAATTTTGCATAAAAAATTAATATTTAGAAAATAGATGTTAAGTTAAATCTAACAATATCTCACATGATATTTTTTTATTATAAATATACTAATCTATGTTTAGGATCAAAGTTTACAAAGTTTAACCTGAAAAAAGTAAATATGTCAAAATTCGTGGGACGGAGTGAGTAGATTAAATTACAGCCATTTGGAACTAACTAGATTAAGATTTTGTTTGTGAAAAAGAGTATGATTCATAACAGGAAAAAACAATAAGAACAAAATGCATATGACCAGAAAATTCAACCTTAAATTTAAGTAGAAGCATCTTTTTTTAATTCTAATAAAATGCCTCTGGGGCGGAAGGTTCGAACCTCTGATCCGACTTGCGAGGGCCATGATTGAGAATTGTTTGATCTTTTTTCTCCGAGGAGAGGCGAGATATAATCAATTTAAATTCGGGACCAGTATTCGAAATCTTAGTGAAACACTGGTTCTTATCTCATGTCTGTTTTTCGTGAAAAAATACAGGAACACTGTGTTTATGCTATTAGATATTTTGTTGATTCTTCTCCAAACAAGAACAACTTATTTACAAATAGGGCGAACGACTTTGGAGGGCCCCTGAACTCCCTCCACTGTTCAACTTTTGCCCTTTGTTTTAACACTTTTGACCCTTGAACCAACAAACTGCTAAATTGTGGCCTTTCTGTCCAGTTATAGCGTTAACTTTGGTAAAAAACGTCAGTCTTAAGGGCAAAATAGTCATTTTCCATTTTCCCTTTCTATTCTCCAATTTCTTTTTTTCCATTTTTTGTTTTTCCTTTTATTTTTCCCCTTTCCCTTTCTTTTCTATTTTCCCTTTTTCTCTTCAGCCCTCGTATTCGGCAACGATCTCTCTCCTGTCTCTCCTTTCTCTGCCGTCCGATCACCGTCCAAACCAACGGTCCAAATTCCACCACTTGTGTTTCCTCCTAATTCTCCTCCACTTGCTTATATATAACAGGCCTAGGGTTTGGCCGAGTTTCATCTTGGCCGAGTTTGGATTTTTTTTGTTCAGATTTAATTGGTCTGCATCAGCACAAAGTACTTGGTCATGTTTGATTTGATGCATTCCGATGGATGGCGTGTTATCTTGGCAGTTTTAGGAGCACGACTGCGGTGGATTTGAGCAAACTGAAGTTTCCGGCAAGCTTGGCTTCAACATGGCATCCCTTTTGATAGAATGATTTGTCGTAATCAATTGTATTATTGATATCTAAATATATAGAAAGTACAATAGAGGTGTAATAAGGAAAGAACTATAATCATAATAAATCATAATCTAATCAGGAGTCTGATTTATCCTAACACCCCCCCTCAAGCGGAGCGTCGGATGCTCGCCGACGCACAGCTTGGACCTGAAGAACTCGAACAGTGGACGAGAGAGCCCCTTGGTGAAAATGTCCGCAATCTGAAGAGAAGTTGGAACATGAGCAACACGCAGCTTTCCGGATGTCACCAACTCACGAACAAAATGGTAGTCGATGTCGATGTGCTTCGCCCGCTTGTGAGCCACTGGATTCTGAGCCAAGAAGATAGCACTGCTACTGTCGCATAACAGCAGTGGAGAACCAGAAAGCGAAAACCGAAGATCACAAAGCAAATGAGTGAGCCAGACCACTTCTGAGGCAGTGTTGGCGAGAGCACGGTATTCAGACTCAGTGCTAGAGCGAGAAACAGTGGGTTGTTTCTTGGCACTCCAAGAAACCAGATTCCCACCAAGAAAAACTGCATAGCCATAAGTGGACCGACGAGTCTCCAGACAGCGAGCCCAATCAGCATCAGAGTATCCTAACACATCAGGAGTACTAGCAGAACAAAACCGGAGACCAAAATGAAGAGTGCCATGAACATACCGCAAAATCCGAGTCACAGCAGCAAAATTATCATCTCTGGGATCCTGAAGAAATTGACTCACCGTGTTGACCGAAAATGTCAAATTCGGGCGAGAGATGGTGAGATACTGGAGAGCACCAACAGGAGAACGATAAAGTGTAGGATCCCAAAATGGAGGACTGACAGAGCTGTGAAGCTGAGAACCAACAACAAATTGAGTAGAAACAGGGGTCGCGGCAGACATACCGGCTCGATTCAAAATATCCTGAGCATACTTTGCTTGACCAAGCAGTAATCCCGAGGAGGTAGGCGAAACTTCAAGACCAAGAAAGTAATGAAGAGCACCAAGATCCTTGATCGTAAACTCTCTGTGTGTCCGATCAATGAACTGGCGAAGAAGAGTCGAGTTATTTCCTGTAAGAATGATATCGTCCACATACACAAGTAGGTACAGTAACGACGACCCTCTCGAAAGGACAAACAAAGAAGTATCAGCTGAGCTGCACCGAAAACCAAGCTGTGTTAGATAACTGCTGAAATTCTAGAACCAAGCCCGGGGAGCCTGCTTAAGACCATAAATGGCCTTTTTCAAACAACAAACATAGTTAGGATGGACAGAATTCGGATAACCAACGAGCTGCTTCATGTAGACAGAAACATCAAGAACATCATTAAGGAAAGCGTTCTTGACATCCAACTGATGAAGTGGCCAAGAACGCATGGGGGTTATGGCAAGAACCGTCCTAACAGTGGAGGCTTTGACCACAGGACTGAAAGTGTGGTCAAAATCAAAACCCGGAATCTGCGAGAAACCCTGCGCCACAAGTCTAGCTTTGTGATGCTCAATAGTGCCATCTGGTCGATATTTGAGCCTATAGACCCATTTGGAGCCAACAATGTTGACATTCGAAGGTCGAGGCACCAAATCCCAAGTGTGCTGACCACGAAGAGCATCCATCTCATCATCCATGGCTGAAACCCAGGCTGGATCCTGAAGGGCAGTGCGATAATCAGTGGGCATTGTCTGAGAGAGGAGTGCAGCAGTGAGACCATGAGCAATAATATCCGAATAATCCCGCCGCTGAATGGCACCAGTAGAAGACCGAGTGGCCATCCGATGAGTACGAAGCTGGGGTGGCTTATCTGGAGGAGTCGAACCAGCTGATGACACGGAGGAAGATCGAGTTGTGCTGACCGGAGAGTGGCCGTCGAAAGTCACCGGAGAAACAATAGCCGATACTGGCTGAGATGGTGGCTGAGGAGTGTTGGCCAGCGGCTGAGATATGGCGGGCGTTTGGCGAGGAGCCGGGTCTAGGTCAGCCGTCCAGATGGAATATGGTGGTGAAGGAGGGGCAACTGGAATAGACACAGACACAGACATGGTGGCCCCAATCGATGAAGTAACAGTTCCATAAAAAATGATGAAATCTCTAGATCTAAAATCGAACGACTGTCCGTGGAAGACGAGACATAAGGGAAGAAAGTTTCATCAAAACGAACGTGGCGAGAGATATAGATGCGCCCAGAAGTCGGGTCGAGACACTGGAAGCCCTTGTGACGAGGGCTATAGCCAATAAAAACACAGGGAATGGATCGGGGTGCAAACTTATCAGTAGTAGTGGCACGCAGACATGGAAATGCACGGCAACCAAACGGGTGAAAGAGGGTATAGTCAGGCACATGAGCAAAAACAACCTCAAAAGGTGATTTGCCACTCAGAACTGAACTAGGCAGACGGTTAATAATGTAAACTGCAGAGGAGAAAGCTTCCACCCGATAACAGTGCGACACAGAAGAGTGAAAAAGCATGGCAAGACCAGTCTCTGTGATGTGGCGATGCTTCCGCTCAGCCCTGCCATTCTGAGCAGGTGTATAGGGCGAGGACATATGATGATGAATGCCACAAGATATGAGATGAGCCCAGAGTCGGTGATTAGTAAACTCGGTGCCACCATCGGTCCAAAATTTTTTAACCCTAGCAGAAAACTGATTCTCAACGAATTTCTGAAACTGGATAAATGTGTCATAGAAATCTGACTTATGCCGCATCGGAAGAAACCATGTGAATTGTAAAAAATCATCAATGAAAATGACATAATAAGAGAAACCACCGACAGATAAAACAGGAGCTGGTCCCCACAAATCACAATGTACTTTATCCAATAAACCAGTAGCGCGCTTGTCACTAGTGGAAAAGGGCAAACGGCTACTCTTGGCCATCTGACAAGGAGAGCAACTGACAGGTGTAGGCATAGCAGAAGTGACAGAAATAAGGCCCCGTCGATGCAATAACTGAACAATATCATGAGACACATGACCGAGGCGAGAGTGCCACTACTCAAAAGAAGCATGAAGCTTTGTAGAGCGTAGTTCGCCTAAAAAACTGGAATCACCGGTCTCAAGAAAATAAAGACCAGACCTATGACGACCTTTATCAATTATCGCCCCTGTAAGCTTGTGCTCAATGGAAAATGCATCGGCATCAAATATAACACGGACAGGTAGATCACGAGTAAGCTTACTAATGGACAATAAACTTCTAGTAATCTTAGGGACCACAAGGACATCATTAATAGAGAAACCAGATAAATGACATTGGCCGATGTGAGAAATAGATAATGATTCACCATTTCCAACAAGAATAGAATCAGAACCACGATAATGTTGTGATGACTGGTATGAGCAGTGATATGGGATGTAGCACCAGAATCAATGATCCACTGATTCAACGAAGGATGACGGTTTGAACCATTTATACTGGCCTGAAACAAAGATTTGTCTGTAATCCAATTAGCGGAACAATCTTCCCGGGATAAGGGCGCCAAATAACCCATAGGAGGAGCTGAAATTTTTGCTCTAATAGTTACAAAAGAAACAAGAAATCAGTAAGAGAACAAAAAATGGCAACAGCTCCCGCAGGCGCGTGTCCCTACTCGCAGGAAGTGGCTGAGCGCGTGACTTCACGCGCTAAAACTGGACTGCACAAATTTGGCCAGACGCACCGTGGCTCCCACGCGCTGGAGCTTCTTCTTCACGGACGGATCGTGTGAATCTCACGCGCCGTCGAGTTCTGAAAACCGGGATCGGCTTCCTTTGTAGCAGAAGCTGGATCTTGAGCTTCCTCTGTATCCTCTGCGGTGAACTGGAGAAATAGCAGGAGACGCAGCGGGACGAAATTGGAGACGCAGCGGGAGGAGGTCACCGGCGAGAGGAGGTCGACGGTGAGAGGAGGTCGACGGCGAGAGAAGGTCGACAATGCAACTGGATACGCGACTGGAACGGCGGCGTTAGAGAGGTGGAAGAAACTTGAAGACGACGAGGATCTGACGAAGCTGCTGCCGGAGAAATTTGTCGCCGTAAGAGACGCCGATATTGGCCGGAAAATTTGCTGTAATCAGGATCCGGAAATTATAATAAATTTATGATTAATGATTCAGGATCAGAACATGCTCGGATACCATGATAGAATGATTTGCCGTAATCAATTGTATTATTGATATCTAAATATATGGATAGTACAATAGAGGTGTAATAAGGAAACAACTCTAATCATAATAAATCATAATCTAATCAGGAGTCTGATTTATCCTAACACCTTTGCTCAGGTTTCTAGGTTTGTTTTTCTCTTTGTTGATGCTAGTTGCTGTCCATTTTTTTGGCATTGCCTTGGTTCGTTCTTGGGAGCATATATAATCTTGTTTTTTTGTTGACTTTCCCGGTCGAGTCTTGAGCTCCAAACCAGTGACTTTCCTGTGAATTAGGAGGATTTCCTTGCCCAGGTTCGCTTGGTTTGCACAAGAGTGGTGTACTTGGCCATGTTATATTGTTGGGTTCCATTCGCTTGGTTCCATTTTGCGCACAAGAGAGGTGTACGGGTGAGCTTTGTTTTTACAGCAAAGCATGGTTACAAATCAGTGGGAGAAAAGGAGAGCAATGCGGCGCTGTTAAAATTAGAGGATAGGAGAAAATAAGCAGGCGGCGGCAGAGAGAAAAGAATCAGAGCAGAAAAAGAGAAAAGAAGCGGGCGATGGGAGAAAAGAAGCAGAGGAGAAAAGGAGAAAGTAAAAGGAAAGAAAAGGAGAAAATTAAAGGAAAATAGAATGAAAGAGAGAAAAGGAAAATGAAAAAGGAGAAAAGGAAAAGGAAATGTGAAATTACTACTTTGCCCTTAAATTTAACGCATTTGACTGAAGTTAATGTTTTGACTAGACGGAAGGGCCACAATTTAACAGTTTTGTTAAGTGAGGGGCAAAAGGTGTTCAAAAAAACAAGGGGCTAAAAGGGGACGATGGAGGGAGTTCCAGGACCTCCCAAGTCGTTCACCCTTACAAATATCATTAACTACAGAGTTTAGTGAGTGGCGCCAAGTCTTTCTATGGATTTTTCTTTTCACCTCTTTTTCCATCAAAGTGCCTATGGTACTAGTTCATATTTTGTTACTCGAAGCTCATGTGGAAGCACCTACAGCATGATCCGTATTTTTGGATGGAATTCTTTTAAAATTGGGAACCTACGGGCTTTTATGTCCACTCTTTTCATTTATATTTCAAGCGTGATTGTTATTGTATATACTTCCTTAACCACTGTAAGACAGGTTGATCTTAAGAAGATCATTGCTTATTCCTCAATAGCCACTATTGCAAGATAGGGGTAATAGCACCGGTATTATAGGCCAATAGCATCGGTAATTTGGCCCCCCAAAATACCGGTGCGTATGTATAGCGGGGTAAAAACCCAATCCATTTGCAATGATAAAATTAACGGGTGTATAAATATTTTTTGCACGGTATTTGTAATTGATGTAAAAATTTTGGAAAGTCAAGGGGGACACATAGTATTTGCACCGGTAAGTTGTGATACGCCGATGTAGAAATTTTGCACCGGTATATATAAAATCAACCGGTTTAAAACTGTGATTTGTACACCAGTATTAAATATAAAATTAGTATTTTTTTAATAGCAATAGTATTTTTTCGCACCGGAATAATTTGCACTGGTATTAGTTTCAGACCAGTATTATATTTGCACAGTTATTATTTAAATAATTTAAAATAAATTATTTAAATTGGAATTAATTTTTACACCGGTACATATAGTTTATACCGGTGTACGGGATGTGAAAAATTAGCAATGCCAAATTTATTTTCCGGTGGTCCCTCCCGGATCATTTCCGGGGCAATGACAGCACGAAATACTTGAGAACTATTATAAATTAGAAACCTTTGAAGTTGTAAGAAACTTTAAACACCTATGACAAAAATATTGATCGCAAAACACGCGGACATTATTGAAACGATGAATAGAAGAAGTATCTTTAGCATGAATGGAAAAAAACTAAAAAATCACACAACTTTAGTATACCAAACACCAACAATAGAATTCTAATATCATCAATCACAGAAAATCAACCATCAACCTATTATGTCGGACTTATCATCTAGAAGTTGCAACGAACTATTCGCCTGATGTTGGCACTCATTGAGCCAAGCCCCACACCATCTCTCAGCAACAACTTGAATTTCGTACACATGGTACGGCCATTTGCCCTATGGAAAGATCTGTTAATTTCAAACTTACAATGTTACTCTAGAATGTTGTGTGTAATAGAAATTTATAATAACGGATTTAGAGATTCTAGGTTTACCTCCAAGATATTGTTTGTCTCCGGGTGATTAACAATTCTTCCATGAAGAGCATGATGGAGTACAAGCATTACCACGAACCATTCTGAGTTCTGTAATGCAAAGGAAACATAATGTCATTACTAACCTTAAACATAATAAACTGTGGGATGAAATGAAAGAATGACTTACCTTAATGTTCTTTATTTTCAATGTGTAGTTGGTTTCTGACTCTGTTTTTCTCTTCTCCCTTTGGTATGCGCATGCAAGCCTATCAAGAAAGTAAATGAAAATGGTTACTGCTTCTCGTATATTACAAAACTAGGACTTATTATTTGATTGATTGAAATACCTGGAAATAACCTCAAGTTTGCACAAGTTTGTTGGTTTGAGACCCCCTCACAATGTGTCCAGCATGAAAACCTCATATGTTCTGGGACGGATAATGATGAGGTACCAATGATCGTTGTCGAAAAATTAGGTTAATTAATTAATGAAATGGTAGGGGTTTGAAATGCAAATGTTAAACTCGGGAAGAAATACTTACATTCTAATGTAGGGGACAATGTAGACCCCAGCATCTGTTTCCTTCATTGTTTCCAAGATGAGGTTGAAACGAACTTCAACCTCCTGCTCGAAGTTGGTCAAGTCCCCACGGTTGCAAGGGAAGAATTAGACGCAGCCTACATCATTTTCCCATATTTTCTCTCAGAGTTGCCTGTAACGTTAATGATAGTAAAAATGAAATCCTAATCGATTAAAAAAAATAACGATGTAAGGTTTGAAGCTCACCACATCCACACATCGACCTGCGCATTACCGATCCAGGTCATTGAAATCATGTTCTCAAGTTTCTTCCTGTACTCGACCAGAACATCTATTCTAACACCGCAGGTTTCATGGCGTGTGAATGTCAATGGTTGGAATACTGGGAAGAACATGGAGTCCTTCTTCTTTATCATTTCCAGGACAGCGGCATTTGCTTCCCTTTTGAATTGCACCATGATGGGCCAATCTGTCAGGTCCTGTTTGTTGATAATCTACAGATGTAAAGTTATACAAAATGATCACTTGAGCATGTAGAAATGAACTGTCGTAGTCAATGAATAATAAACGTACTCATTTTAGTGAAGCACCTGTTTTGGCAGTCTCTTGAATTTTGGTCTTACTGATGGCTGATAACTAGTGCTCGAGTGGGATATTTTCTTAGCATCACACTATTACACGAATTAATGAATACAGATAGGTAAATGTAATTGGATGAATTGAAAAATAATGTGTTACAAGAATGTACCTCATCGTCAGTGATGAGAATCATAACCTCGTTGTCGTCATTGTTCGTATCACCTCTGGTATTTTCATCATCAATGTCCCTTGGTTGCTCGTCTCCCTTGACTATCAAAGACACCGGCCAATCCACGATGCTATTGAAGGCCTCTCCAACATTATCGAAGTTGTGGTCCGCCGAGGGCAATCCCACCCTAAGATGGTAGACTGGCTCCCACACTTCCTTGTTGGGCATCCCGACGACGAGATACCTGTCACAACCCATGCCTGACCATTTTCTTCTTCCCGGAAATGTCTTTAATGTACAGAGTCACGCGTTCTCCATCCTATTCGTAAAAAATTTTAGTAAATTGATAAATTGGTTATGGAGATTTTAAGATGTATAATTCAATGTAAACTAAATGCATATATTCATGAAGGCGTACCTCCCCATCTCCTTCTCTGTCGTTGGGCTTTTCATCGGACTTTGTAGCACCTGCAGCAATGTCATCCATCTCTTTCTCGATAAACTTCTTGGGATTATCAAGGCCTGGCGGAATCTGAACACCGCTTGCAGATGCAATGCCCTTCACCAATTGCTTAAGGTATGATACCATGGATTTCATGACCGGTTGATCATTAGATGGTATCCTCCGGGCAGTGAATCCCCCAGCGATCAACCTAATTCTCTCCTTTTCATTCAGCTCCTCAGTCAATTTGTCAAGGATGTATCGATTACCCTTTCTGTCAGTGTGGTGGGTGTAATTCTTACCCTTGTTGCACTTAATATTTGTCTCTCTATCATTATCATAAATAAAAATTTAGTTTAATAGAATTTATGGGCAATAGAGTTCTTAATAAGTATTATATATTTTTTCATACCTGAAAATCTGGCGTCCGACGCCTCTTCTCAAATAAGTGGCATTCGTCTTCATCCATCCACTTGTACTTCTCCCAAGCTGGAACTCCTGATTTGTTGATGCCTTTATCCACGTCGTGGATGAACATGTTTGCCACCTTTGTCTTCTAGTTCCTATGTTGGCCTCTTCCATGTCTGTACAATCCTTCTTTAGTTTTTTAAGTTGCTCGTCCATCATCGGGGTATCAAATGTGAAGCTCTCCTAAAATGAATCATATGAACAGGAATGTCATTAATCATGTCTTCACTATGACATTACTAAAATAAAAAAAATTGCACTTCAATTCTTGAGAGTCTTACTGGAATATCCTTCCATGACTCTTCCTTTACATCTTCAGGCACATCACACCAGTGTTTGCATGCGCCAAATCAGATGCGACACCAAAAAGCGTAATTGCCATAAGCGTGCCATGCTGACCCATTCTTAATGTATACTACTTGTTTCCCACAAAACTCAAACACAAGAGGAGTTAGTTTGTTATGCCTTGCCAACATCACAGACTAACACGTGCTAGTTCCTCGTCTCCTCATATAACTTTTGATCTCAAACTTGTCCCATCCCTCTCTATGTTTTCCTCCAGCATTTGACAAGTCGTTGTCCATTGCATTAACAGTTGGCCTTGCTTTGATGATGATATTTCTCTTTCCCTTCCCAATCGATGGTTTGGCCACCACTTCACCCGCATCTTCTCCCTCAGAATCCCCTGCATTTCCAATCACCATGTGCCGCAGCTTCTTCCTTCTCTGCACTAGTCAAATCTTTTTTTTTCCGTTGCTTTTTTCTCAAACTGTATCTTCAATGGGATCCTATTTAGAGAAGGTTCTTATTCTGCCACATCAACCTCATCATCGACCACATTGACCTCCTCTTTCTTCTTTGCTACTGGTTGCTTCTTCTTCGTGTTTAATTTCCTCTTCTTCAGTCGCATCTACAACAATAGAATAGATTTTTCTCAATCCAATAAGTCAAGTAACCCCTTCACCTCACAAATTTATACCAAACAATAACGGTACTTAATGATCAACATTGATAGAACGTGGCGTAGAACTTATACAACAAATTGATAAAATTAGGGCAAAATATGGCATAGAACTTGTACAATACCTCAATAAAACTACATTTTATATGGAATAGAAGTTCATATAACATGACATAGAACTTGAATGAACAAGGCATGGAACTTGATATAAGATGATATGGAACCTTATAGAAGTTGATAGAACTTGATACCAATCTTACGGGATTCAAAAAATAGGCCTAGAACCGAGCATGTATCACTCTTGCCTAATGTGATTATCAACATTGTCATCAACCAAAAAAATCAAGTTTATTTCCACAAAAAACTTTAAACGTTTTATCCCCACATTTGTATAATCATCCCATTCAAGGCTATCATTTCAAGTTTTTTTTAAGTTAATGGTTTTTGTTCATAGAAACATTTTGTCGAATATGTGTTGTGCATAAGGGTTTGAATCATCGTTTGAAGAGAAATTTATATGTAAACACATGCTTAACTAAACACATATCACTTACCTTCACTAATGAAATGATTGTGTTGCTTCGCCCTTCACTTGAACTCTCCAAAAAATGAATTGGATGAGCCTATGGAAGTTTTTTTTCTCTTGTGTTGTTCAAGGGTTGTGTGTTGTTCAACCCTTTATAGGAAAAATGAGGGTATGTGTTGGGGAGTTATAAAGATTGATGAGAAGTTATGGTGGTTAAATGTAGTGGAAATTGAAGGGTTGAAGTGGTGGAGGGCAGGTTTGCAAGTGAAATTGAAGGAGTTTGATGAGGAGAGGGGGAGTTATGGTGGTTATGGGCATTTGAATCAAATGTTTTTAATTTATATGAGTCATTTTTACATCGGTAATTTGACAAATACCGGTGCGTATGTAATGACATAAGTCTGAATTCTTAACAGAAAAAATCTCAAGTGTTCAGAACCGGTAACGATACTAGTGCAAAAACTAACTTTTAAGACAGCTGCTAGCAGCCGCTTTGAAATACTATCTTGCCAGACCCGAGAGTAACATGTTGATATTTTTACTAACTGTTCTGCACCGATATAAAAACTGGTGCAGAAAATCAACCTACCGGTGTAAAAAAACCATAAAAAGCAGTTGCACTCGCCTACTTTAAATAATTTCATGTACAAAAAAAGATGAACCCGAGAAGAAGTTTGATAATTTTTTTACTAAGTATTCAGCACCAGTATAGGTACCGGTGCAATTGTTACTATTTCCGGTGTAAAAATATTCTCGGCTTTGAAAAAAAATGAAAATTTGAAATAATTTAAGGGCGCACCCAAAAAAATTGAATTTATACACCGGTATTTGTTTCATATTACCGGTGTACAAATTTTCTTGTCAGGAATTCAATTTTTCTACTTATTCATTTCCCACCCAAATATTTTTTTTCACAACTCTAATTATTCCAATTGACGCTTAGTTTATGTAATTAGACAATGTACTAGTTGTTTCATGCTAATATTGACTAAGCTTGGGCCCCGTACATTGACTATACTAAGCATTGTTTAATTTTATGACATTTGCATTTTGACCCCAAACATTTTGTTTCACCCAGTCAACCACTATTTCATGGGCCACACTATGATTTTATAATGTACCATAGTTAATAAGTAATGTTTCCGTACCTCTTAGGTAAGTACAAACCCGCAAAATTGATTATATTCGTTTATTGCAATTAGGTCCCCCAAATGTGACATCCGATTACGAGTCGTTGGAACACTATATAAATTACCAAATTTAATATTCCATGCTTAAATCATAATTGTGTCCAGGTGGTGATTTGACCGAAAGCGCTAGTAGGTGTTGTAGAATAAACGACAAAGGTCACTTCATAGCTTCAATGTGTAATCCGAATATCTTCCAAACTAACTACAGGGCTCAAACTCGTTCATTTCCCCACATGTGGAACTTGGAAATACAAAATTAATGTTTGGGTACCATCCGGTTCGATCGGATTTCAATTTCGATTAACGAGTAAATTTTTTACTTTTTGCACTTAGTCCCTCCAAGAATCTTGGAAGCGTCAAAATTTAAAATTGTATGCACATATATGCAATTCAATACATTAAAATCATGATCATGTGTTTGTAGATGCTACGGGTTTACGGAAGGACCTGTAAAACCAAAAGTGAATGTTTGCACTATATTTCTCAAAATTGCACTATGGCCAATAAATTTATATGGGGAACCTCCATAGCTCCTAATCCTACATTTTTTTATTCTAACCATTCTTATGTAATATAATGAACAATATAGATGGTCCTGATGTAAGCATCAAGGCCAACTACGTTCGGCCTATAATTTATGTCTTCGAGAGTAATTTTGTGAGAAAAATTTTAACCACAAAGAGTAAATTTTTTAACTCTACCCATTATTGCCCAAGTTTTTATCAAAATTACAAGTGTCAGACAGTCTAAGTGCAACAAAGTGAATGTTTGGTACATAATCTACCCTTTTAAACTACTAATACAATTTTCCAAAAAGTAATAACGAGAAAATGGTTCTACATCGTCATCTTCTCCCGTTGCATCACCATCTCCTGTTGCATCACCATCACGGGTACTTGTACCAACATCCATGTCCTCCACATCGTCTTTGTGGAACGTAGGGAAATTTCCAACTGCTTCCACGACGTTAGGAAATTGATACGCCATAACATTAGCCATATGGTCGAACCAGGATCTTTGATACTTTGATTCTTCAAGAAAGTTTGCTACACCGACTTCCAAGGCAGACTCTGGATTCAATAGTAGGGACATGCATGTCAGATGTTTGTCTGTAGAAAGAGTCCACATAAATCTTACCTATTGGTTTCCCATAAACGTCATAAGGACGGGCATGAACTCCTGCTCTTTAACAAAGGGCAGAGATGATACAGCAATAGGCATAAGACCTCATCTGATCTCGTTCCTTCTTCAACATGATACAAATTCGACGACCAACATTCCATCAAATCTCTTTCTTTATTGCATACAAGAAGGTCAGGCAATTTTGTGGACTTCTGTGTTCACAGTTACTGCCTAGATTCTATACGCCACGAAGTGATACCACCCATTCATTTCTAAAGTTAGAGTCTTCTTAGGTATTTTTTTCCAACCTGGTTTGACCAGCTCATCTATGTCGGTACCTATCCTAGTTACTGTCCTAACGATCTCCTTCTCAATTGGTTGTTGTAGATTAATCGTCACCACCTTGAAAATGGAGTGCGAGAAACTCATCCTCATCGTTTGGAACATCGGGCAACCCAAACAAACCATTGATAGATTCTGGTGTGACAGGGACAGTTTTACCTCTACAATACACCTGACTGTAGTTTGGGCCGCACTTCAAGTTTGCATAAAACTCACTTACGATGCTCAGGTTGAATGGCTGTGGAGTCTCACCAAATTCTTCCCACCCAAGCATGCGGATGGTTGTTCGAATGGGGGAGATGCTTCAATTCCTCTCTCTATGTGATGACAGCATCCTTTGTATGATTCATGGACCAACCTAGCCTCCTCGAACACGAAGGTACCATCCGGGTAAGTGTACGAAGACACTTTTCAAATTGGATTTGGGAGGCATTTCCTAAAAAACACATTGAAACATTTTATCAAACACCTTGCATGCAAGTCAAGTTATTCATAATATCACATTCTCAATTAATGTAGTTGAGATCCTAATGTTAATCATATAGAAAAGGTATTGAAGTGATATACTTGAACCTATCGGCACCTTCGTTGGATTCCAAAAATATGCAAGTGAAGGAGATGGTATAGGGTGAGAGATGTACAACTCCTTTTGTGGAAATGGGGATCCGAGAGGGATTTAAAAGAATCTCGTTTGTTTTTACACCGGTAATAAAGATATACCGATGTAAAAATCCGCCTATAGCAGTTGCTTCAGGCTTCTTTAAATGAAAAAAATGGAAAGTTTTGACCCCAAGAGTAAAAAACAACAAATTTGACTAACTATCCAGCACTGGTATTTATACTGGTGCAAAATTTCCACTAACGTAGCTGCTTTATGCTGCATTAAATGGAAAAAAATCAACATTTTTTTACCCAAGAGAAATAAGCTCAAAATTTTTCTAAGTATCCAGCACCGGTATGAGAACTGGTGCAAAATCTCCACTAACGTAGCTGCTTTAGGCTGCTTTAAATGGAAAAAAATCTTTTTTTTACTTGAGAGAAACGAGCTCAAAATGTTTCTATATATTCAGCACCGGTACTCAGCACCGGTATGAGTACCGGTGAAAAATATCCACTTACGCAGCTACTTTAAATGGAAAAAATCTACTTTTTTTTACTCAAGAGAAACGAGCTCAAAATTTTTCTAAGTATCTAGCACCGTTATGAGTACCGGTGCGTAAGTAAAGAACAAAGTATCTCCTCTGTTTTTTACACCGGTATTTTGATAAAATGAAATACGATGTATATACGCAGGCTCTCAAAAAAAATTAGACCATATTATACCACATTTTCACCGATACAATTCTAAAACATTCCAATGAAAACACGTATCATATCAAGCAATTCTAAAACACTGAGGGGTCCAAACACATTACACACTAATTAAGTTTATAATCAGATGATTTTTACACAAAACATTAGTACAAAAACCAACGGCGTGGAACTAACTATCCATCGTTTCCGCTTCAACACATTGTCACCACTTACTATTTCACCGCTCTTATCAACCCACAACCCATCACCATGAGAACACCGTCCCACCACGGTTCCCCCAACATCCTTCAAGCTAGGAAATACTGATAGAAACTCAGGACTATCAAATATGATTGGTTTATCAATTTCCCCTTCAAAGTAAAACTTCTTCCCATGCAACACCACATGAAACTTCTCATTTGAAGGGTCCTTGATATAAAAAACCCTTCGTGCTCGGGCTGCTAAGATGAATTTGTCATCTTTATATCCTACACGATTCAAGTCGACCAACGTGAAGCTCATGGGCTTCTCAACTAAAACACCGAAACCATGTTCCACCCAACGGCACTTGAACACAACAACTTTGAACTCTACATAATCCAACTCCCAAATTTCAATTGCCCCATAGAAAGGCATCATAACAACAACTGGATGTTTATCTCTCTTGCTTGCTTGCCACATGATTCAGATTCTACACCAGTATAACATGACACCGGTGTAGAAATTCAGTCATTTTCCCGCACCTTTTTTGCTTCTACACCAGTAATTTCATAATACCAGTATAAATTTTTTTACTTTTGGCGCAAAAATACTTAAAATAGGCAATTTGTGTACACCGGTATTTCTATACCGGTGCAATTGTAAACAACAACACCGGTCATAACCACCTATCCAGATACAACCGGTGCAAATATAAGGAAAATCTACACCGGTTTGCAGTATATCGGTGCGTATATATTCAAACACACCGATATTCATGTTAACATGATTTATACTGATACAATTGTTTATATTTGCATCGATATCCTATACTCATAATTTTATATCGGTGTATATGTACTTGTTTTCTAGCGGTAAACTCATATGAATTTTGTGACTATATGTGAGGTTCCAATTATGAGAATGTATTGATGAGAAGATATGAGGATAACTGTGGGACATTTGTTGCAATTTAGAGATTTTACTATTAGGTCAAAAACACCACCGTAAAGTACATTTGGTTGCATATTAGAGGCACATCAATTTTATTAAACTTCTCCGAAGCGAAATCAAAAGCAGCAAGTAAAATATATCGTATCCATAGGGTTCAGCATGGTATCCCTATCCCTTGTATACTATTTTAACTCAAATACATTGATTAAAAATATTTTTAAATCATCTCCTAAAATAAAGGATAGTAAATAGCTATTTTATTCTCTTTTTTTTTAAACAAACCAGTCATAGCTTACATTACCATCATTGTTTGGTTAACACAGCCTACGCTTATTACATGACGAGCTAGATTATGGGCATTCACCACCATCGATCTGGGGACCTTTAAAATGTGAATTTTGGTAAAAACTATTGCTAACATTATAATATTCGAAAGTAGTCCCTATAGTCCTGATGGTACATTCGGAAAGTTGTTAATATGATTCAGAGTTATCTCGCGTTCTTATTCTCTTTGTTATTACTGGAGATATAGTAAATATGGTACCATGTGGTACCGTATAGGATTTGAAGCAGCCATTCTAGGTTTATTGCTCACGTGAACTGATACTAGGTTTATAAAATTAAATTTTACTCATTACAAAGTGACTCTATTAGTTAATATAAAACAAGACTTTGTGACTACTAAAATTTATAAAAGTTTATATTTAAAATAACATTAATTTTATTTGCACTCTTACTTTTTTTTAAAAAAATTCTATTAAAGTTTGATAACATATTTGAATAGATATATGAACAACAATGTTATCGTATGTGATATTATTGAATTCATCGTAACAAGTAGTTTTCAAATATTTTTTTATATTAATTTCTCGTTATTATACGTAGGCATATTAGTAGTCAAACATATTTCTTAAACACCATTATAATCATTGTGGTGCAAATAGAGCTGTTAATTTGTTATAGATCTAAGAGCAAGGGCAATGGTGGTCTCTTAAAATTAAGAGACCACTCTAGAGACCGAAAACCACAACAGTGATAGTATCTAGAGTTGTCTCTTAATAAGAGACCACTCCATGGTCTCTTACGTAGAGACCACCCAAGAGACCACATGTGACCCACTTTTTGTCATCTCTTGTCCCAACCTTTGTTTTTTTATTAAAATTAGATAATTTTTAAATTAAAATTTTGCAAAATCTATTTTTTTTTTTTTGTAATATTTGAAATTTACGTAAAATATGTTTTTTTTTGTAAAATCTATTTTTTAAAAAAATAAATCTGAATTTTTGTAAAAAAAAATTAAATTTTAAAAATGAAAATGTATTATTAAATTTCACATTGAATTTATTTGGGCTCAAATTTTTTAAAATTAAATGTAAAATATTAATGAGTATGATTGAAAAAATCAAGTGAAATCCATGAATAGTAGAGAGCGATTTCTTGTCATTGTGAAGAATAAAAGGGGTAGTATTTTAAATGGTTGAGTTGGAAGAGAGAGATTGATAGAAATAATATATGTCTCTACCAATGCTTTTTTAACAATGACTAGGGAATATGTGTAGATAGAATTCCATTGCAACCGCCTTTGAAAATCTCATTACAGATGCACTAACAAAACTGAAAATGCCAATCAATCTCTTCTGAACATTGAAGAAGAACCCACACTGAAAAACAAAACTCTAACGCAACTTAACTAGCGTCTCAAAACACTCCAATCCATCAAGAGCCGGGCAGAATCCCAGCTGCAACCCCGCGTTTTTAGGGCGATCCTCCGTTTTCTTCTTTCTTGCACCTTCTTCTTCTTGCACCTTCTTCTTCATCGCCGCAACACTTTTCTCGAGCGCGACACCCGTCATCTTCATCGTCTTAGCCTGGGACAACGTCGGGAAAATGAACTCGAGTCCGAACAACATCGCCATTGTCGAAGAGCAGAGAGTATTGAATGTTTGAATGGTTTGTTTTGTTACAGGACGTGTTTATATAGTGGGAAAAAAGAAGTTTTTCTTTTCCGTTTTGTGTTGGGATTTTGTGTCGGGATTTGTGAAGGGGAAAATCCGTTTCCTTTTGTATTTCGGATTTCTAGATTTCCGTTTTCCATTTTTGTTTAAGCTTATTTTTGGAAACTGAACTATTCCGTTATTACAATTCATTCGTCTGACCAAAATTAAGAAAGAGAATGAATCAGGACTATGGATGGAAAAATATTTAAAAAGAAGAATCAAAATTGCGGATGAGTCAACACATTTAAAAAACTGAACCATTCCGTTATTACAAAGTCGCTTCTCTGCACTCCGATCTCTCTAATTATTTCTCTAGCGGCGAGACCGTCTTACCGTAAGATCGAAAACTATAGTAAAAATTGGGAAATGACAAATCAAATTCGGTGGTTAAAACACAATTATTTATTTTTTGGTGCCAAAATGAAAAACACAAAAAAGATGGAGGACTATCCGGCAAATAAACAAAAAAACATTAGAAACCCTTCTTCTAGCCTTCTATACTGTCGCAACCTGCCTCTCCACCGTCGCCGCTCGCGTTCTCAGCCGTGTGTTTGCTGTTCATTGAGGTCTTCGAGATTCGCAGGATAAGATCGAAAACCTCGAAACCCTAGTTAGCCGGAAATCTATCGCCGGATTCAATGGATGCTTCAACCACCAGAAACCAGAAAGTTCGATCGAACGCAAGGGCTGTGAGCGAGGATTTTCATAACGCCGGCGTCGGATTCTCGAAACGTCGACACCAATTTCAGTGGCGGCACGAGGTTGCGCCCTCGAAACCTCGCCCTTGAAGACAATGAATTAAGACTTTTTATGGATGGACGAGGTGGCTACGTCCGTGTACATGATGATTCTGGTGAGATGGATGCATGAATTTGATGAAAATGAGATTTATAGTTTGTTTGGAATGCTGATGAACGAAATCATAGGGGTGAGGTTCATTGTGTTGAAGGTGAGTCCAACACAATCCTCTGGTGGTGGAAAGAAGGCCTGGTTGTTAAGCAACATGTTACAATTTTGAGTATGGAATTGATGCTCCTGCTTTTTTTGTTTACCATTTAGTCTCAGCGTGTGTTCTGAGTTTGTTGGTCTGATGATACTATCAACACGCCCAACTTCAACGCCGATCAGTACATGAATCTCCTCATGAGCTTTTCGCTAGCTTCTTATTGATGTTCATCAGTTCTGATTTGTAGATGATGTATTCATGCTTCATTTAGGTACAATCAGCTTAGAGATGCACCTGTAGAATGCTATTGATATCAAATGCAAATGCCCTAATTATTAGTTAGCAACTGCTACTTTAATCCTTCTGTATTTACTTCAGCCGTGTTTTAGTGTTAGTTTTAACTTATCAGTTATCCTAATGACGGAATTAGTTGTATTTTGATTATCCAACAATAGTCTCACTTGTAGCAGTAGTACATTTGATAAAGTTGTGGTTATATCGAGATGGCTAGCTAGTTGGAACTGTGATCAGCAATATTATGCAATATTGAGTTAGTGATGCCCTGTCAGCCAATTGATAGAATTATTATCAGAATTCATGCAAGTGTTCATGCCATGATGCTAAGAAACATGTTACAATTTTTAGTATGGAATTGATGCTCCTATTTTTTTTGTTACCATTTAGTTTCTTGGTCTTCAGCGTGTGTTCTGATTTTGTTGGTCTGATGTTGCTGATTACCATTCTCAATTTTGGTCTGTAGTGCGTGCTCTGATGTTGTTGCTATGATTTTGCAGATTATCATTCATTTTCATGGTTTGAAATTTGAAGTTTCTTGGTCTGATGTTGCAGATTCCATTCAGTTTCTTGGTTTGTAGCGTGTGCTCTGAATGTTGACTTTCACTTTCTTAGCGTGTGCTCGGATGTTGTTGTTCTCTAACGTTGTTGCTTTGATGTTGCAGATTACCATGATTACCATCCATTTTCTTAGCCCTTGCTCTGATGTTGTAGATTACCATTCATGGTCTGTATTCGTGGTTTGTATCTTGTGTCTGGGCTTGTTGGTCTTTATTGTCGTTTTTTTGGTTGAAGTTGCAGACTAGTGTTTTGGATGTTTTAGAAATACAGATAGATGTTATTTCAACAAATGTATGATGTTTCAACTTTATTCGTTTTCTTGGTCTATATCTTGGTCTATATCTTGGTCTGTATCTTGTCTATATCGTGGGTTTGTGGGTCTGTATTGTTACCGTTTTTTGGTTGAAGTTGCAGACTCAGTAGTGTTTTAGATGTTTTAGACATACATAGAGATGTTATTTCAACAAATGTATGATGTTTCAAATATATGGATTGAAGTTTCAAAGTATTGTTGCCGTTTTTTTGGTTGAAGTTGCAAACTCAGTAGTGTTTTAGATGTTTTAGACATACAAATAGATGTTATTTGAACACATGCATGATGTTTCATATTGATCTTCTATATTTGAATAGATATTTGACCACATAAGTTTTGATGTTTCATATTGATCTTCTATATTTGAATAGATATTTGACTACATAAGTTTGGAATGTTATAAACATATTTATGGGGTAATTGAGATTGGATGTGGTGCAAGAATTTGGTTTATTTTACTAGATCAATTATTTACAACAAAATTAAATATCTTCAACCTAAGTAAATAAAATATCCATGTACAAACGTGAAAGATCAATTTTATTCAAAGGTAGCTTTTGATTTAAATTTGGATTAATAAGCTGCTTATGAGCGTAGTACATTAGTAGAAATTAACCGCATATAAACATAGTAGTATATAAGCCTTTTCATCAATCATTCTCTTTCTTTTCAAAATTTTCTGTTGAGACTCTCCAAATTCTTCTCTTCACAGGATCTCTTCTAAGCCTTCAAACTAGGTATCTACTCAAATTATATAACGTTATCTACAAATTATAAGACATCAAAATTAAACTCTCAAACATCAAAATTTTAAAATAAAATAAATACTGAGCATACGATGTTACATCCACTCGAATTATATAGCATTATCTTTATAATATATCAAAATTAAACTCGCAAACACCAAACTTTTAAAAAAAATGAATGAAAATTATAATTACATACCTATTAATCATAATTCTAAATATTTCAAAGCATTACAACCACTAAATATTTTTTACATTTCAACCAACTAAAGTAAAACAATAAATCAATAACTCATCAAACATTACCCCAAGTGATATAATTAAACCAAAACAACTCTATCTATAACATCATCTATAAATCATAAAATATCAACTTAAACCCTTAAAACACCCAATCATAAAATATCAACTTAAACCTTAAAACATCTAATCAAATCAGCCATAGATACATAACATCTTTAATTTTAGCTGAGACTTTACCACACATGAAATGATATAAATAATTAGTCAAACCAAGCCAACTCTAAATATAACATCATCTACAAATTACAAAATATTAACTTAAAACCTTAAAACATCCAATCAAATCAACAGTACAAACAACATCATTTGAAATTAATAATACATCTATATAAAAGCTTGAAACATCGTATTAATACAGATTGAAACAATATTCAGTCTATTTGTAGTCTATCACTAAAATCTAGTAACATCCTGTAAAATATAAACTTCAAACCTTACCCAATCAGATGATATAAACAATCAGTCAAATCAACTTCGCTTATAACATCATCTCTAATTCACCAAATATCAATTTAAACCCTTAAAACATCAAATCAAACTAACAATATATATCACATCATCTAAAATTAATAAAATAGCTACTCTATGAAAGCTTGAAACATCAAATTACAACTGAGTGTTATCAGCTTTGATTTTAGCCGAGTCTCATAAGTTGAAACATTAAAGCCTAATGACTGAAACATCAATTCTCTTGAATAAATTCCACTCAAACCGAGTGTTACCAGCTTTGATTTTAACCGATCCTCACAAGTTGAAACATCAAAGCCTAATGATCGAAACATCAATTCTCTTGAATAAATTCCACTCAAACCAAGTTTTATCAGCTTTGATTTTAGCCGAGTCTCACAAGTTGAAACATCAAATCCTAAAAACTGGAACATCAATTCTCTTGAATAAATTCCACTCAAAAGTGAAAGGAATTTTCCAACTTCATTTTCTATTACCATTTACAAAGTAATATATAGGTGTTTACATATGAATGATACAATGAATTTGGACTAGTTCTAAATATAGACAAGATAAATCTTGATTAATTAGAAATTAATCAAGATCAATCACAATCAATCAATCACAATCAATCAATCACAATCAATCACAATCAATCAATCACAATCAATCACAATCAATCACAATCAATCACAATCAATCACGATCAATCACGATCAATCACGATCTTCTATTGTCACACCCCCCCCTCAAGCGAAGCGTCGGGTTGACTGAGACGCAAAGCTTGGACCTGAAGAAGTTAAACAATGCACGATTAAGCCCTTTGGTAAAAATGTCCGCAACTTGCAGCGAAGTGGAGATATGACTAACACGAAGTTTTCCAGCAGCCACTAATTTTCGTACAAAATGATAGTCAATATCAATATGCTTGGCCCGTTTGTGAGCAACAGGATTCTCAACAAGAAAGATAGCACTGTTATTGTCACATAGATGCAGAGGCGAGCCCTGCAGCGGAAACTGAAGATCGCGAAGAATATGCAACAACCAAACCACCTCCGAGGCTATGATAGCAAGAGCTCGATATTCGGATTCTGAGCTCGAGCGAGAGACTGTAGGTTGCTTCTTGGCACTCCACGAGACCAAGTTGCCACCAAGAAAGATCGCATAGCCATAGGTGGACCGACGGGTCTCCAAGCAACGCGCCCAATCAGCATCCGAATAGGCAATAACCTCTGAAACGCCACCAACTCCAAAGGTTAGACCACAATGTAACGTGCCCCGAACATATCGTAGGATCCTAGTGACAGCAGAAAAATGATCATCACGTGGATCCTGAAGAAATTGACTCACTGAATTGACCGCAAAGGATAAGTCAGGTCGAGTAATGGTAAGGTACTGAAGGGCGCCAACAAGGGAATGATACACCTTAAGGTTGTGAAATGGTCCACTCGTACTGCTATGAAGCTGGGACAGTGGCAAGAATGGAGTAGAGACCGGAGAAGAATCCAACATCCCAGCTCGCTGAAGAATATCCCTAACATACTTGGCTTGGCCCAAGAACAGCCCTGTAGAGGTAGAGGTAACCTCTAAACCAAGAAAATAGCTGAGAGAACCCAAGTCCTTGACAGAAAATTCACGATCAACACGGGCAATGAACTGCCGAATAGCAACACTGTTGTTCCCAGTGAAAATGATATCATCAACATAGACCAAAAGATAAAGAACAATAGTGCCCTGAGAGAAGACAAACAGTGAAGGATCTGAAAGACTACCAACAAAACCCAACTGCCTGACGAACAAACTGAACCGGTCAAACCATGCCCTGGGTGCCTGTTTGAGTCCATAAATGGCCTTCCGTAAGCGACAGACATGATGAGGGCGAGCAGGATCCTGATAACCAGCCGGCTGAGCCATGAAAACAGGAGTATCAAGAACACCATTAAGAAAGGCATTCTTGACGTCCAACTGATGTAAAGGTCACTTCTTCATGGTGGCAATGGCAAGGACAGTACGAACAGTGGCAGCCTTAAACACCGGACTGAAAGTATGATCAAAGTCAAACCCCGGTATCTGAGAATATCCTTGGGCCACCAGACGGGCCTTATAACGATCAATAGAGCCATCCTGATGGTACTCTAGCCGATAAATCCACTTAGAGCCAACAATATTAACATTCGGAGGACAAGGCACCAACTCCCACGTCTGCTGACGGTGAAGAGCAGTCATTTCCTCATCCATAGCAGCAACCCATCTTAAATCTTTCGCCGCGGCTCGAAAATGACGTGGTTCCTTCTGCTCCAAAAGTTCTGTAATCCTGTTGCCATAAAATCTGGGCCAAGATTACGGGCAACACGTGTCCCATCCTGTAAACGAGTGGTCATGGGATGAGGACGGGGCACCTGAGGAGTCGGAGAAGCACTTCCAGAGGAACCGTCCGAGGAACTGGCCGATGCTGAACTGGAACTGATGCTGGAGAGGACAGTCGAACCACTAGAAGGATCAGTCAGTGTGGTCAAAGAAGCAGGAGATCGTGGTGGTGTAACAACCACATCCTCAGCAGGGGCAATCATCGGTGCTGCAGTCTCAGATGTGGACGAGGAATCTGGACACACCAAACAAGGCAAAGTCGGTGAAGCCAAAGCAGGATCAGGGATGGTGATAGACAAGTCTGAATCAGTAGGGTCCAAAAAAGATGAGACATCCAGGGATGAAAACTAAACCTCCGAAGATACAGTGGAAAAGGGAAAGTGAGACTCATCAAATCGGGCATGTCGAGTCATGTAAGTACGTCCGGAGGTCGTATCCAAGCATTTGAACCCCTTATAATGTGCATTGTAGCTAATGAAGACACATGGAAGACTGCGAGGGGCAAGTTTGTGAGCTGCAGTCGGTCGAACATATGGAAACACACGACACCCGAAAGGATGAAAGTTGGAGTATTCCGGGGGCCGACCAAATAGAACCTCAAAAGGAGAGATGTTATCAAGAACAGGAGTGGGTAGGCGGTTAATAGTGAAAACTGCAGCACTAAAGGCATCATCCCAGTATGAGATAGGTATGTGAGAGTGGAGAAGCATGGACAGCCCCATTTCCGTTATGTGTCGATGCTTCCGTTCAGCCCTACCATTCTGCTCTGGAGTGTATGGGCATGACACCTGATGATGAATGCCACGAGCCCCAAAGTGTGACTGCAACCTGTTATTGATAAACTCGGTGCCACCATCGCTTTGAAAAACTTTGATGCGGGATGAAAACTGATTCTCCACGAATGCTTCGAATTGAAAAATAGATGTCAACAAAGTCTGATTTGCAACGAAGAGGATAAAACCAGGTAAATCGCGAGTAATCATCCACAAACACAGCATAATAAGCAAAACCACTTCCAGATAAGGCTGGAGAAAGCCCCCATAAATCACAATGAATTAAGTCAAGAACATGAGCAGCGCGCTTAGAATTCTCAACAAAAGACAATTTCTGACCCTTTGCCATAGCACAAGACTCACAAATACCAGGTTTAGGAAGCACAAAAGTAAGAGATAAATACCCATTCTTCTTCAACAAAGAAACAGTGCTGGAGGACACATGTCCTAATCGAGCATGCCAAATCTCAAAAGATGCTCTATTATTGTTTTGTCAAACAAATGACAGAAGTGCTTCTTCACCACGGTCCAGCATATATAGGCCATCCTCAACGTGTCCCCGCCCCAGAATTGCCCTGGTGACCTTGTGCTGAATGACAAAAGACTGATCATTAAAGGTAATAATAGCACACAGATCATGAGTAAGCTTGCTAATTGATAAGAGATTCTTAGCAATTGCAGGCACAAGCAGCACATCAGATAAATGTAAGGTAGAACTAATACGAGCATTACCAATACCAGCAATAGCAATAGACGCACCATTACCAACAGAGACAAGAGTGTTACCATTGTACGGAGTGACACTCGATAGATTGGAAGCAGAAGAGCTCATATGATTAGTCGCTCCTGAATCCATATACCAATTAGGGGTCGATGAGCAACACTCGGGGCAGAATACTGAGGTGCTGTAATAGATGGCTGAGTGGGATATGCTGAAGGAGCAGAATACTGAGGTGCTGCAAAACCTGGTGGTGTGGGAAGCGCATGAAGCATCGGAGGAGCATACTGCGGATAGTGCTGAACAAGATGAGCCTGAACTGCCTGAGGAGCATGACCAACATAAGGCGAGTACTGCTGCTGAACATAAGGCTGAGGAGCCGAAGCCATAGGGCAAGGATTGGTCGAAGGACACTGACTAGCAATGTGACCGAAACCCTCACAGGTATAACACTTAATTGGAGACCCATATGCAGCAGATCTAGACCAGGACCCACGACCAGAACCCTTCCAGGAGCCTCTGCCACCATGTCGGCCACCGAGACGGTCGTTTCCAGCCGCGCGTGGGTCCCACGCGCCACTGCCACGCGTGGGTTCCGCTGGCACGTGAGGCCACCGCCGCCCACGGCTGGCTGCTGGTCTGAACCAGCTTCTCCATGCTGCTGTACAGAAGCCACAAAAGTAATTGGACCAGAATTTACTTGCCCCTGGACACTATTCAACTGTGTTTTCTCCACATTAACAATAAAAGATTCATATCCCTTAGCCTCATCAACCACAGTCATATAATCAGGAAGAGGCTTACGGGCAGCAATAGGTGCACTAAAATGCTTAAAGTCAGCCCCCAAAGCATTAAGAAACCAAATCAATTTCTCACGATTACTAGCTGGTTTTCCCATGACAGATAATTGATCACAAATTTTCATGAAGGAAAGGTGAAGCTCATGAACAATACCATTTTTCCGGATGATGCCGGCCTGTTGGCAGAGACTGAAGGCTACAATGGCAGTACTGTGTTGATATGCCGTGGCGAAGGCATCCCACATCTCCTTCGCGGTGGTGCACTGCGAGATTTCGTTCTTAGCATCGGAAGAGAGAGAAGAATAAAACACACTGCAGACTCGTTGATCATCAGCAACCCAATCATCATAGATAGCATTGGTCTTATCAAAGACCTCTCTAGCTTTGAGAAGCGCAACATCATCAGGCGGAGAAGAGGAGGAGGAAACCGGTGTCTGCATCACTGGGAAATTTGGGCAGGGACTAGAACCATCAAGATGACCATACAATCCCTGCGGTCTAAACACATATTGAACCTGCTGCTTCCATTGCATGTATGTGTTAGCATCCAACTTTGTATTGAGTAAATGGATCATGGTGTTGAGGGACAACCTGTCTGAATTCTTGTTGTCAGCCATGATCTAGAGAAAAAAAATTGATTGAAGAAGAAGAGGGGATAGGGGCGGCCGAATGAAGAAGAAATAGGGGAGGTCGAAAAAATTGAAACTGTAGGGAGAGAGGATCAGTAACGCTCTGATACCATGAAAGGAATTTTCCAACTTCATTTTCTATTACCATTTACAAAGTAATATATAGGTGTTTACATATGAATGATACAATGAATCTGGACTAGTTCTAAATATAGACAAGATAAATCTTGATTAATTAGAAATTAATCAAGATCAATCACAATCAATCAATCACAATCAATCACAATCAATCAATCACAATCAATCACGATCAATCACGATTTTCTATTGTCACAAAAAGCTTATCACATCATATAACATTGGCAATAGGTAACAAACTAGCCGCCGTTATGAGTTTAGTCGAGGTAATCCTAAATAAATATCAATATGTAGAAAATAAGGGTAATAATTGTGTAATTGTATTCATGAATTCAGGTTACATTATATAGTAGTACAGGATACCTATACAAGCTAGGAAAAGGCAATAGAATACAATCACATCTACAAGTATTATGGTATGAATATTCTAATTCCTTAATACTCCTCCTCAAGTTGGAGCATGTGGATTGGAAATGCCCAACTTGCCAAGTAAAGAATGAAACTAGTTACGTCCGAGAGCTTTAGTAAAAAAATCCATAGGTTGGTCTGTCGTACGGATATGTTGAGTAACAATAGTGCCAGATTGAACAAGATCCCGGACAAAATGATAATCAACTTCAATGTGATTTGTGCGTTCATGAAAAACTGGATTTTCCGCAATATGAAAAGCTGATTGACTGTCACAAAACAATCGTATAGGAGACAATCGCATAGGAGAGGAATGCAAAACCCCTAAGTCATTCAGTAAGGACATAAGCCATAACAACTCACAGCAGGTAACCGCCATAGCACGATACTCCGCTTCAGCAAAAGACCGAGAAATAGTAGGTTGCTTCTTAGTCTTCCAAGAAACCAGAGAATTATCAATCAGTACAAAATAACCAGAAAGAGAACGCCGAGTAATCGGGCATGCAGCCCAATCCGAATCACAATAAGCAGTCAATTGTAACGTACTGCGAGAAGAGAGAAATAAACCTTGACAAGGATGACTCTCCAGGTAGTGCAACACATGAACATCGGCTTGCCAGTGAGGAACACAAGGGGACTTCATGAATTGCACAAGAGTATGGACTGATTAACTAAGTTCAGGGTGAGTAATAGTCAGGTGTATTAGACGCCAAACCAGGCGTCGATACTGCTCCGGGTCATGGTAGGCTGGACCTTCAACACGTGCCAAATCATGATGTTGCTCCATCAGAAAGTCAGTCGGTTTAGAGATAGATAAACCAGTATTTGATAAAATGTCCAAAGCATATTTCTTTTGCGAAAGAAACATCGCCTCCGGTCTTCTAACAATCTCTATGCCTAAAAAATACTTAAGTAGACCAAGATCTTTCATATGAAAATAGGAACTCAAGTATGTTTTGAACTCAGAGATGAGCGAAGAAGAACTTCCAACTATAACCAAATCATCCACGTAAACCAGAACATGTAAAGAAACTGATCCAAGAGAAAAGACAAATAAAGAGTAATCGGCCTTACTCTGAACAAATCCAAATGCTCGTAAAGCCTGAGCCAATTTAGCAAACCAATTTCTAGGAGCCTGACGAAGACCATAAAGAGATTTCTGAAGGTGACAAACCTATCCATGTGGCATAACATAGCCAGGCAGGGGTCGCATAAACACCTCCTCATGCAGGAAAGCATTGTGGACATCCATCTGATGCAGTTCCCAACCTGAATAACAGCAACAGACAGGAATAAGCGAACAGAACTCATCTTCGCAACCAAAGCAAAGGTCTCAGTATAATCAATTCCTTCCACCTGGCGATTCCCAAGAACCACTAGGCGCGCCTTATGACGTTCAATAGTACCATCGGGCCAAAACTTCGTCCGGTAGACCCATTTGCACACAATGGCCTTTTTATTCAAAGACAGAGGAGCCAAAGTCCATGTCTGATTGTGCTCTAGCGCAGTAAGTTCTTTCATCATAGTGGCTCGCCAGTGAGCATGTTGGGAAGCCTCAGAATAAGTAGTGAGATCTGCACTAGACGTTACAACACCCAAAAATCTATAATGCATACTAGAAAAATTATCACAGTTTATATAATCAGTAAGGGGGTAGAGAACACACGAGGAAAGTGACGACGCATGAGGGAACGTAGTCGGAAGAAGGGATCTTCAGTAGTAAGAGCTTGTGCATAATTATCACAATCGTAATCTGCCAAGTAAGACGGCGGTCGGCGAGATCGAACACTCTGTCTGGTAGGTGGCAACTCGGCAGCGGAACTATCCGGGACCAGAGGAGCCGGTAAAGTAGATGTCAAAGGTGCATGATCGGCGGCGACTGACAGATGATGATCGACGGTGACTGGTGGTGATGCACCGGTGGCGGAAGGCGGCAGCTGACCGGCGGCGGAAAGTGGTAGCTGTCCGGCGGCGACTGGCCAGCTGCGGATGGTAGTGATGTAGATCTAAAAGCTTACAAGGAGAGTGGGTTTTCGGACTATCTGAAAGCAATTAACATGACTACTGCAACCACGATCCAGCTACAGTATAACAGGCAGGTTGTACTTGAGGTATATTTCAACCTTATGACTGGTAATTTAGAGATAAGTTCCCCATGGTATGGCAGGGTATATGTACGGGGGAAGATCATAGATGTCTCGGCTACCAGGATTAACAAATTGCTGGGTCTTAAGACACCTCAGATAGGGGGAGTTTTTCCTGAAGACTTGGGAGTGTCTGATAATCAAATATTGGCTGTTATCTCTGGCGGGTATAAGGTTGAATGACCGGCAACTGGATATTCACAAGCATCCTGCTTGTCTTCGAGATTCTTTGGATTATATCAGGTGGCCGTACATTGTTGGTTGCCCTCTACTAATACCACAGCTTTGACAAGGGAAATGACTAAATTGTTGTACTGTGTTGGAACACAGAAGGATTTCAACCTAGGACTACTTATTCAGCAGCACTTAGTCAGACAAGCTACTGCTCCCAAGGTCAATGATGCCATTATTTACCCTGCTATGATCTCTGCACTAGCCAAAAGTGCAAAAGTAAAAGGGAAGGCCTCAGATGTTGTGATTGAAACAGAGTTTCTGAGGCCCAACAAGAAGACGTTCGGGTTAAGGCATGTGCATGATCTCCCGTGGAAACCATCTGGATCGACTTCTTCATCAGCAGCAGAAAAGGAGGCTAGGCTAACTATTCTGAATGCTAGACTTGGAGCTATAGGTATACAAATGGTTGCGTTGGGACAGAAAAAACTAGTCTAGAGGCAGAGAAGTCACGGTTGGAAGTTTGAGTTGATGTCTGATGCAGGGGGAGCTTACTTGATGCTTTTGATGTTGCCGTTGGCCTATGTGTGGTCCCAGGGGGGTGATTTTGGGATGTTGAATTTGACTATTTTGTTCAATTTGGCTGTAATGACATTTATGTTTTGGATTTTTGGTTTCTGGTTTTCGGATTTCATGTGTATGAGAATTCTGGTATTCTGTTGATTGTTATTTTGCTATTTTGATGAAAGTCTATGTTTTTTATGATGGAAGTTTTTCGTTGGGAATTACGTGTCCAGAATATTATGGGTCCACAAAAATGCCAAAGGGGGAGATTGTAAAGTCAAAATATTTGCAAGTGAATATTTAATTGGCAATTTTGTGTGAACTTATTTTGAACCGAAAATCCTTCCATGTTGGAACATGCTGTAATCAGCATAATTCACGCCAAGGTATTATGGAAATCAAAGCCGAAATATTGGAGTATTTTATAACTTATGGAATTCATATTTCTGGCTATGTATATCAGGCGTGTGAAGCATAATTAATTTATGAAAAATCTCCTACTTATATGGAGATGATATATTCGAATATATGAGATATATTGATATAAGGTAAATCTCTTTATTGATGGGATTTGGATATGCTTCAAGAAGCAGATTTGGAATAGGAATATTGTGGAGATAATCAAGGAGTATTCCAATCTATTTGTGGATATAAATTGGGACAAACACGGCTGCATACTCACGGATTTAACAGAGCAAAAATCTGCCTACAGATTTTTGAGACTTTTGAGAATTGCAAAGAGTCATACTACTGTGTTCCAACATACCTGACCTGCCGCATAAAGTTCAGAATAAAAAACCTTAATTCCTCGGGAGGAGGAGATCCAGTGTCGACGGAGTTCGAGATAAGAGGGAGTCTGATCAAGGTGGATCGGTAGCTAGGGGAGCTAACAGAATTCACACAATATAGTTAGTAAAGATAAGTATTTTGTAAACTGTACTTTGTACTATATCTTTTTAATTAGTGGATTCATTCTGAACTGGGCCAGGCCCCGCAGATGTAGGTGGTTTACACCGAACTACGTAACCAAGTCATGTGTCCTTTACGTTTTAAGTTATTATGCCCTTGGTTAAATTAGTCATGTTGGAACACACTAGTAAGTACTAGAAAAAGTGGTAAAACTAAATTTCACGTTGGAACCATCTCAACGAGAACTATAAAGATAGCACCAGAGGCATTGAAAGCAATAATAGTGGCTCCGTTTCACCATTTGAGGTCGTTTAAGGCCTCAAAATGGCAATTTACTATTTTTGAGTATTTTCAGATTTTCGTTTTATTTCGGAATTTATTTCAAATTTTCTTTTTTATTTTTTTCCCAAATTCATTATACTATTTAAGGACCTCTTTTATTTTTGGATCAGACATCTTTCATAATAATATTTTCGAGAATTATCTTTTCTCTGGTGGATTCCAGAACAAAACCTAGGATTCGTGCTTGCGAATTATTTTTGATTATTCCGACCGCATCACCTTATCTTTTCATTTATAGTTTGTGGCCATTTTCTAATTTACCACAAGAGTAGGTCTCCTGACGGGCAGCATGTCTATAAGCTTATGGACAAGCCACTTATTTCTTACCTTATAAACTGCACTTGTTAAATTACATACAAAACTTAGAATTTTTGGAAATAATTTTTTTATATCATATATTTTTATATATTCACTTTCAAATACATGTTACTTGTTTGGCAAAATCTTGGGGAAGACCATCTTTCCAATAAGTTATGAAAAGACGAGGTTTAATTAGAAAAATAAAAAGGTAAAAGGTTTTGGTTGCAATATTAAAAATTTATTATGCAACGTGCAATAGTTATAAAGTTTATGACCCGATTAATTCAACCCAAAAATTTTATCTTTATTTCTTCCAATTTACCGTTTAAACCTTGGTCTTTCCACGACTTATGGAAATACCGTCTTTTAAGAGACGGACTCTACTTATTTTAACTTATAAAATATAATATTTAAATTTTATAAATAATTATAACATTTAAGGTAATAGCCCTGTAAACTGCCCATAAACTTAAGGAAATATTGTATTTCCTGACACTTTATCCTACCATAATACTGTTTGGAATATTGAGTAGAGTACTGGTCACATTCTTTATCCTACCAGAATACTGTTTGGAGTATTTAGTATGGTACTGGTCACATTCTTTATCCTACCAGAATACTGTTTGGAGTATTTAGTATAGTACTGGTCACATTCTATCTTCCTACCTTTCTCTCGAGCAGGTACCTTGTCCCAGCTGAGTTGACTATCGGCCAGTTTGTGTATGTTGTGCCCCCTACTGGTGAGTTTTTCGCCGATTTCAATTTCTTCTACTCCCTCCGTCCCAGCCGAATTTGCACATTTTTTGGTCAACTTTCTCAAGACATATTTGACCATAATAAATACCAATATCATCATGTGAGATATTGTTGGATTCTCTGCATGCTGTATTTTCTAAATATCAAATTTTAACACACCGTTAATATACGTAACTAAAGTTATCGTTGGTCAAACATGGCCTGAGAAAGTTGACCAAAAAGTGTGCACATTCGGATGGGACGGAGTAATACAATTATTGCGTGCTATAACAAGTCCATAATATCGTATTCCATGAGCTACAGCGGTGAAAATCAGTGGCGGAACCAAGAGTATATGTTAGGGGGCGAAAATGAGGCAAATTTTTTTTTACAACGCTAAATACAATAATTTTTTAACAAACAACGCTTACATAATAATATGAATAGATAATAATTACTTTAACTTTATGTTTAAATAATTAAATTTAGCAATAGATTTATTCAGATAATATCTTGAGCAATTGAAAAAAAAATAATGTTATTAGACAATGGTGGAAAATTTTTTTGGTTCAACCAAGTTCTAAAACTAGTAATTTTTTTATTTTTATTTTTAGATATTGATGCAAGTTCTTACCTTCTGAATCAAATAGATTCATATCTTCTCATTCTTCTTTGGCACCTACGGTAGAGATCGGAGGTATTTGGCCCCCAAAAGGGATTGGAGTTTTTACAACAAAGAACTGTCACCGCATAAAAATTAAATATGTCTAATTAAATATGTCTAATTAAATATGTCAAAAATATGTCAAATTATTCAAATCTATATTTAGCACAATTTCACAATTTCAACACAATCACTAAATTATTCATATCTATATTCAATATTCACAATTTCATACAAATTCAAGTTATTCAACATAAATTACATAACAAAAATATATTGGCACCTTGATACCTTGCCCTTGGTTGCTGATAGTGGTTGTAGAAGGGACGGCGGCAGGCGGTGGCAGAAGGAGGCGGTGGCTGGCCGGTGGATCTGCTTGGAGTTGGAGGCAAACGTATGTAAGCTTCGCTGCTGCCTCTAGCTATATTATTAGGTTAGGCCATAATGGCCATTAGTCATTTAAATTTTGTTTGGGCCAATTGGGCTTCAGCCCCTTATATTTTTTCCCCTTCAACTAAACAAAACGACGTCGTTTTACTTAAGCCAAAACGATGTCGTTTTGTTTAGTTATACCAAAAAAATAAAATAAAAAAACTTCATCTTCTTCATTGAGCTTGCTGCTGCGCCTCACGGAGTCACGGCCAGTTCCTTCCGCTCGCTGCCTAGCTCCGGCGCCGGCGACCTCAAGGGGGGAGGGGCAGAATCCGGTGGCTCTAGGCCTAAATTCCGGGCCGCCGAATCTTAGGGGAGGCGCTAGCACCCCCTCGCCCCCCTAGTTCCGCCGCTGGTGAAAACACATACACCATTTGTTCTTCACATCATCTTTGATCCATTCAGTTAGGAGCGGTTACATCATCTTGTATAAATAGAAATTAGTTAGAGCAATTATCAATAGTTTTTATCACATTTTGCAGTTGAACAACACTCCTTTCTCATCTTAAATTTCTTCCTTTTCTCATCTATATTGAACTGCAGTCACTGTTTTATCAAACCAAAGCATTCTTCTCTTTCAATTCCTTGTTCAATTATATTTTGATCCCCAGGATCAGAGGCGGAGCTAGGCGGGGGCTAGAGGGGACTCCATCCCCTTCCAGGATGAAATTTATCGAAAACATGGGAGTAATTTTTTTAAAAAATAATAGTTTTCATCTCCCTCTAATATAAAAGAAAAGTTGGAGAATTTTTTTCCTTTACATATCAATCCCGCTATAAATGTTTTCTGCCTCCGCCCCTGCCCAAGATCATAAATTAAGCCACTACTTAGTTCCATGGAGACCTGCTCATGTGCTTATCCTAATTTTGTTGACATCACTACTTTTCAGATTATATTATAATCGCAATTTTTTCAAAAAAAAAATTATCATCGCAATTTACAACAACATATAAAATCAACACAAAGCAATAAGAAGAAGGGATCATGCATGGGACAAACATCAATGCCTGTGAAGAAATGTGGTCTTCACCCAATTATTAATGAACATTTACTTCGTTGGAGGATAGCTAAGACAATCATTCAAAACATTAAATTGCAACACTATTCTCATTTCACGCTTACCAAGTTGAAGCATTATTTCTTTGACTATTGGGGTTCAACTATCATGACTTTTTGGCAAGAACCATTTGAAAGTAATGTTCACAACACATGCTTGAAGCAAGAAGGGGGGTTTCTTGGGATATTGCGATAAGTTTTGTTTAAGAGCTCTTGGCCATTGGTGAACTTGGAGTAGTATAAATAGGGGGATGAACTTAGTAGTTCAAACACACCTCAAGCATATCATTCCTTTGCTTTTTTTTTAAATGAAAACACCCGTAGGTGAGGGAAATATGTATTAAGGTTCCCCAGGCCTTGTAACAAAATCAACCGTTGGTACATCAAGTGTTGCTAGTTCCTTAAGCGTTGAGGCAACACACTTGCCTCCAAAAGTCCTAAAACTATTTATGTTGAAGGATATATGAACAGCTATACAAGGGTAACATAATCTGTAATGAAGGTGCGACCCAAAAGAGAGAATCTCTACCCCTCGTGTTAATTCTCTCACTTGGCCAGGCAACTTCAAAGACAGTAAGTCAATAGCTAAGCTTGAAAAGTTCCAAAACCCAAAAGTAGGATTGGAGGACATGAGCTGCACCAGAGGAGGCTTTTAGCAGCATCTGTAGGAGTCCCTTAATGTGAAAAGAGCTGTAAAATCAGTTTGGCGACCGTAGGATAAACAGCAGCTCCAGTCCATCATCATGCGTAGCAAATTAATCTGTATGTAAATGAAATCACCATCAGCAGTATCAAGTCCTATCATGGCCATGTTTCTGAATTCGAACATGAGGAAAATGCTCCATATCTAAGTGAATGAGACCTTTGATATGGACAGGCAAATTATACAAGTTTAGTGGCTGATTATGTGAAGAATGATATTTCGCAATTGCGTTAGCCACTGAGTTGCATTCTCTATAAACATGTTTAAGCACTGCTCCACATAATAAACTCTTAACCTTATAGGCCAAATTGAAAAACTTCCAATTAGCAGAGTATGGATTTTCAATCATATTAATGGCTAAAAGAGAATCTGATTCAATGATTAAGGGAATGTCTCTATGTTGAAAAGATTGACAAGCAGTAAGTATGGCTAATAGTTCGGCATGAAGAGGAGATACAGCCACGATAGTGATTGAATTAACAAAAAGAGACATGCCAGAGCTATCCCTTACTATAATCCCAGCTGCAGCTGTATGGGAGAACCATGATGCATCCGTGTTAATTTTGATAGAATTGGTTCCAGGTTTTTCCCACCAGACAGACCTAAAGATTGGCTTAGGAGGTGGCCTAAGAAGGGGTAATAGATGTCTAAATGTTTGTGGAAATGCAGCAGTAGAACTCATCTTAGTAGGACAGGAGCATAATGATAATTTGATGAGGTCAAGTATCTCCCTACATATAAGCTCAGCAGAAAAGGGGACCTGATCATAAATATGCCTATTTCGAGCCTTCCAAAGACTCCAACAAATGAGAGAAGGAAGTATTTTACACATCAGTTGGTAGCTTTTAGTTAAGTCTGAACAGTTCCAAAAAGAATAGAATCCCTGAGAGATGGATTGATAATGAGGGAGGTTGAAACCAATCAGAGAAGCCATTTTACTCCATATCAATTTTGCCAGTGTACAAGATATGAAAAAGTGATCTATTGAATCAGAGTGACAGCACACAGGCCATTTGGAAGCCAAACTATATCCACAGGTTATCAGTACATCATCGAAGGGGAGGAAGGAATGAAGCAATTTCCATGTAAAAATCGATATCTTTTTTTGCAGCAATACATTCCACACATTTTTTTAAACCGGGAAGTTACCTGTAGAACTTGTGATGGTATGATATGCAGTTTTGAATGAAAATGCACCTGAGGTGTCCGATTTCCATATGATCCTATCATTTCTATCTTCCACCACCACTGCATCCTGCAAAAATAACAAAGTATCATTTTCCAGGTAGGGTGATATCTGGGATAGAATCTCTGTTTTATTCCTGATGAAATCAGATACAGAGTACTGCTGTAATGGTTCCAGGATAATACTTGGAATCTTATTGATCAGGGGGCCATTAGGACACCAGTTAGCAGACCAAGCATTACAGGTACCTTTTCCATGGATAATAAGAGAATTTTCTTCAGCTATGGAGTTGACAGAGCAAATTCTTCTCCATGTGACTGAATTTCTATAAGAGTCTGGCAAAGACCAAAGTAATTTAGACCATAGGGTTATACCTAACTGGCTTTTCCACCACATGGTTATATCATTCCTTTGCTACTTTCTTTCTTCTCCCTTTAACTCTCCTTTGTAGTTGTAAAAGCCAAATCCCTCATATCTATATTTTTCCACATAATTCATTCATAGGTGGTAGGCAAAGCCTTGTAATAATTTCTCCACATATAGTGAAGCTTCTGGTCTCCTCCGGCCGTGGACGTAGGTCAACTTGACCGAACCACTTAAATCCTTGTGTCCATTATTTCCTTTATTTTATTTACGTTGTTTTTGTTATCCATCTTTTCGGGCCAATAGATATCCCGTGGGATTCGTATTTCTAACAAATTGGTATCAGAGTCATATCTCATTTTTTATCTATTAGTCATCATGACGGTAACAAGGACTTCTATTGAAAAGTTTGATCGGAGTGTAAACTTCGGTATGTGGCAACGCAAGATGGAAGCCACCCTAATCCAGGATGGATGTGAGCTAGCCCTTGAAGGAGTGGAGGAAAGGCCAGTGGACATGTCGCTGGAAGATTTTGGTGATCTGGACAAGAAGGCTAGATCGGCCATTATTTTAAATCTCTCTAACGAGGTTTTGTAGGAAGTTGTTAGTGAGAAGACTGTCAAAGGTATGTGGGATCAATTGAAATCTACATGCATGAAGAAGACAATGGAGAATCGCCTCTATTTGAAACAAAAATTGTACATGTTGAAAATGGTGGAAGGTACATCTATACTCTCACATCTTGATAAATTTGATTCCATCATTTTGGATTTGAAGAATGTAGATGCTAAAGTTTATGAAGAAGATCAAGCCATTTTATTGTTATGTTCCCTTCCCCTGTCCTTTAAGTATTTTTGAGATACTATGATTTATGGGAAAGAGTCGGTCTCATACAATTGTATAAAATATGCATTAAAATCAAAAGAGCAAATTGATAGGGACATTACAGGGGAATCGAGTGGAACTCATGCTGAGGGTTTGTTTGTGAGGGGTAGAGGTAAAAATAGAGATTTTAAAGGTGGTAGATCCAAAGGGAGGTCGAAGTCTAGATACAGGAATAAAATTTGCAACTATTGCAAGAAAAATGGGCACATTAAGGCTAATTGTTTTAAATTGAAAAATAAAGAAAAATATAAAAATGAGCAGAATAACAGCAATGCTGGTGAAGCTAGTGTAGCAGAAGATGAGAGTGATGGAATCATATTTGTGGCCATGGATAATAAGTCAAGGTCTTCTAGTGAATAGCTCTTAGATTTGGGTTGTTTTTAGCACATGAGTTATGATAGGGGATGTTTCTCCACTTATGAAGAATGGGATGGTGGAATTGTTTTGATGGGTAATAATGCTCCTTGTAAGGTTGTTGGTAGGGGAACAATTCAAATCAAAATGTACGATGGCATTATTATGACACTCACTAATGTTAGGCATGTTCCTGACTTAAAGAAAAATCTCTCCTCCCTTGGCACTTTTAATGCTCTCGAGTACAGATATTCAGGTGATGGTGGAATCTTGAAAATCTATAAAGGTGCTCTTGTGCTAATGAAGGCTTGCAGAGTTGGCACTTTGTATATTTTGCAGGGATCTACAGTAACTGGGGCAGTGGCTGTCTCAACTTCCTCAGATGAAGACATCACCGAATTGTGGCATATGAGATTGGGACATATGGGTGAGAAAGGCTTAACATTGTTAAGCAAGAGAGGTCTACTTTGTGGTCAAAGTACTGGTAAGTTGGACTTTTATGAACACTGTATTTTTGGAAAGCAGAAAAGTGTTAGCTTTGATTCACCTACAGTTCATAAAACAAAAGGTACTTTGGACTACATTCATTTTGATCTTTGGGGGCCCTCTCATGTTCCTTCTAAGGGTGGTGCAAGATATATGCTTACTTTTATTGATGACTATATCATAAAATTATGGAGGAACACTCATATGATCAGAGATCAGTCAAGTGGTTGAGTGTCAGATTAAGTGCTACAAGGTTATGGGTTTGAATCTTGGCGGAGTGTGGATATTTCTTTGTGTAAGGGGTCCCTTGTGGGCATTAGAACCTAACCATCAGGTAGTTGACACTTGGACATCGTGATTTACCTCTTCATTGTCGAGATGACAAGGGACTAAAGGCAAGAAATTTCACCTTTTGCTCCATAAAATTGGAGAGGAGAGGAGACGATTCTCTCGGATTTCTCTCCTATCTCAATCGCCGATAACTAGGGCCGACCCAAGGGCAGTGCGGATTGTGCGCCCGTACTGGGGCCAGAATTGTAAGGGGTCCAAAAAAAATGTTTTTGGCCCCACATTTGTAACATTGCTTTCGTTTTTCTTTTCCTGCTTTTCATTTTGTGATTGGGCTAATCTGTTTCAGTTTAATATATCTTTCAAACATGCCCAAATAGTTATTAGTTTATGTTAAAATTAATGTACGAATAACAGGGCCCAATAATTATAATGTAGTGCTAATATTAATGTAGAACTAATATAGCATTCAACATTACCGAAGCTGTCAAATTAATTATACATTCCTAAAAATATTTATCTTTTGAGGTCTAACTTATCAAGTTGTCCCATCTTACAGGCCAAAGAGTGAATTAGGCATGTACTGGGGCTACACAGTTAGATATTTCTTAATGCTACGTTTTTTTGTTTCTTTTTAAAAAATCTCATTTTAATTTTTTAAGTTAAATACATAATTTTGAATTTTATTATCTTTAAATATACGATTAAATGTTGTAAAACGATTTTTAATAAGTGCGTGTTATGGAAATTCTTACAATATTTTACGATAAAAGTGACACTCATTTAACTTTTAAAAAAATTAATTAAAATTGAAGCTATATTGATGCATGAAGGGTAGAATTATATTTCCATTATAATTAAATTATTGCATTGGGTTGGCTATCTCTTGCAGTGAAAAAAATATGATCATATTGATAAAAATTAAATTTAATATCAGCATTTTTTATATATTTTTTTATTGATAAAAATATTTTTTTAAGAAAGTGCCCAAAATTAAATTCTCGTCCAGGGCTTCAAAATACTCTGGCCAATAACATTCTTATTCACCTAACTTCGCCGCTCTATCACGGAACAACCGCCAATTACCGCAAGTGGAACCAAATCCTTCACCCAGATGCTAATCTCCCGCCCCCCCTCCTCTCTCCCACAAGCTACCATCTAACCCCCCCCCCCTCGATCACATATAAATGAACGCAAAGATGACTTAGCGTGCCTCTATTCTGAGCAAGAAGTTCAACAATTGACTTCACACTACAGTAATGCCCTTATTGGTAAGTTCGTCAAAGGTCGTCCGACACTAGAAATCCTTCACAACGCCTTCAAAACGACATATTTCATGGGCAAGTTCCAGCTCGGTGTCATGGACTTCAAACACATTCTGATTAGATTTGAGCTCAATGAAGATTTCCAGAGGTGCTGGCTAAAAGGAGGATGGATTATGAACGAGAATCCCAAGAAGGTGCTTCGGTGGACCCCAAAATTTTCACCCAATTTTGAGTCTTCCATAGTGCATGTATGGGTAACCATTCGAAATTCCCCTCTTTACTATTATAATAATTCTTCGATTCAATTGATTGGAAATCTTATTGGTATTTTTATAAAGATGGATGCTGCTACTGAGGCATTAACTAGGCCATGAGCTATAAAAATCTGTGTGGAAATAAACCTAGTTAACAAACTTCATTCCTCAATCAAACTGGGCACACTTGAGGATAATAAGAGATATGAAATTGAATATGAGGAAATGCCGTCTTACTCCACCCATTGTTCTAAGCTAGGACATGACATAGAGAAAAGCAGGATTAAAAATCCACATCTTGTGCCAAAAACAACTGGAAACCTATTGGTAATAGGTTTAATAACCCTCTATCTGTCCTAGTTGGTGAAACTAATGATAACAAGATCATTGACTCTCAGGTTCCTAATTAGGAAAATTTTAATAATGTAGAATAGGTTTGTACTCCTATCAAAACGCTTGATGAGGGAAAATATGTAGTAATGAATAACATCTCCCTAGATATAACCTCGGAGCAAATTAGAGGCTTTGATAATCTAAATTATCTCTCAGCTGGTCTGAAAAATAAAGATATAGCTAATCCATTAGCCTCTTCAAGTAGAGATGCTACTTCTAACACACAAGAATCACCTGCCACTAGCTTTGTTAACAACACCTTTGATCTGAATCTTACACAGATTCAACAAGAGGAAAAACATAAGTCAAGTAGTCAAGATAGTTACTATTCTATACCTGAAGTGAATGATCTTGCTATTTGCAAATCTCACAGTCCCTGTCTTTATAGGTAATGTGCAAAGAATGATCTCTTTTGGACATTGGACTCTACACATGACTCTGATTTTATAACTAAATGTCATGACCCTCCTCCCCTGGATAAAGCCTCCCACATCTTAACACCTTTATTATTGCTTTTAAGTGATGATAAAGGCTACAAGGCTGGAAAGCTAAAAGAATCAAGTTTGGAAGAGTTTCAGCAGAACCAGGTAAGTCCCACTACCCTCATTAAAGATACTAATCAAGAAAGATCTACTTTTTTCTCTCAACTGAATAGGATGACACTCAGATCTCCTTCTAAATGCTCCAAGAGTAAGAAATATGATCTGTAAAAAATGTAAACATTAAATACTAGTTTGGAATGTTAGGGGTATTAACACTTCCCTCCTGAGACTTAAGAAACTAAAAGCTTTGCATAATCTAAATTTTATATGTATTATAAAGCATATGCATAACCAAGCTGGATGTGAGGATTTTAGGCAGAGACTCAAATTCCAAAATTGTACATCTTTGGTTAATGGGAAGATATGACTTATGTGGGGTCATAACATTGACATTCAGGTAACTCAACAGTCTAATCAGTTTCTAATGATTGAATTCTCACATCTTGAGCAGAATTTAAATATGGAAATCATATTTATCTATGTTTTAACTAATAGATCAGGTAGAAAAAACTTTGGTCAGACCGTAATAATCTACCAGATAACAAAGGGTTAATAATTGGTGACTTTAATGTTATCTCATCAGTTAGTGACTATATAGGACCTTCCAACCCCAATTCAGAAAGCATTGCAGATTTTAATAATTTTATGACTTCAAATGGCCTTGAAGAAGTCTATACTGTAGGCAATTTATATACCTGAACCAATAATAAACTTCTTAAACCAACTTTTAAAAGACTTGATAGAGGTATTTGTACCCAGCTATGAAGAGAAGCCTTTCCGACTTCCTCTATTCAGATGCTAAATAGATTTTCCTCTAACCACACCCCTATAATGGTCAACATTAGTAGCAAAATAGCCTCTTTCCCAAGGCCTTTCATATTCATTGACACTTAGATGCTCAGACAAGATTTTCATGATCTTGGGAAGCATAATTGGGCTATACGTACCTCTCAGCCACCACTGCTAAGCCTTTTCTTTGAACTGAATAGACTGAAGCCAATCCTTAAAAAAATGGATTCTAATTTTTTTAAAAAATATTGATGACAATGTAATCAAAGCAGAGGAGGAACTTAGACAAAGTGAAATTAAATTCCAAAACACCAACTCCCAACCTGATTTCATAAATCTCAATAAAGCTAAGGCTATTTTATTGAGGGCTATGAAAGAACAAGAACACTTCTGGAAGCATAAACGTAGAGTTAAATGGCTCACAGAAGGTGACCAAAACACTGCTTACTTCCACAAGACTGTTAAGGAAAAAAGATCCTGACTGCGAATCTCAAAAATAAAGAACTCCCAGGGTATTTGGCTGGATGACCACACCCAAATAGGCTGTGAGGCTAAGATTTTTTTTCAAAATTCTCCTAACAAATGATCAAGACATCACTGCATGAACATAGTATAAATCATTTCTGAATCACATGCCCTTCCTAATTACAGAGGAGAAGAATAATGAGCTCATAAAAAAAGCCACACTCTAGGGTCGGATGGTTTCTCCACAAAGTTCTTCACAACCTACTGGGAAATAGTTGGGAATGACATTCTCAATGCAACAAATGATTTCTTAGCTAGTTCACATATCCTCGGAGGTATTACAGTACTTGGGTGACAATGATCCCTAAGAAAGCCACTCTCTCATTACAGACCCATTAGTTTATCTAATGTGGTCAATAAGATTTTATCAAAGGTTTTAATGGAAAGATTAAAACCTCTTATGCCAGTAATCATATCACCTCAACAAACTGCTTTCATGAAAAGCAATGAGATTCAGATAATGCAATCTATTTACAAGAGATCATGAGGTTTTTAACTTAAAAAGAAAGAGTCCAAATTGCATTCTAAAGTTGGTCTTGACCAAGACTTTTGACAGGGTGAACTGGGGTTTTTTAAAATAGCATCCTCTTAAAATTTGGGTTTCATGGATCTTTTGTAAGGAATATTATGAATGGGATAATCAGTGCATGGTTTTCAATCCTAATTAATGGCAATCCAACTGGATTTTTTCAGCCAACTAGAGGAATAAAGCAAGGTGACCCACTATCACCTTTCTTTTTCAATATTTTCACTGAAGCATTTGCCAAGAGCCTTGGTTTTATTTATCAAAATGGCAAAATTCAGCCTTTTTAGCTACCTCAAAATGTCATCCCAAGCTCACATCTTAGGTTAGCTAATAACACTATGATTTTCATTAAGGCAACCAGATCTAACCTCATAAATATGAGGACCTTTATTGAAAATTTTGAGCTAGCATCTGGTCAGAAAATAAACTACCAGAAGAGTAGTTTTTATGTTAGCAAAAATGCTACTTTAGCACAAACTAACATGATTGCTTCAGCCCTAAATATGTCAAATGGATTATTTTCCTTGACATATCTAGGGGTACCCATTTTCCAAGGAAAGATTAAAGCTATTTACTTCCAAAACATTAAAGAAATTTATGATTCTAAACTTCCAAATTGGAAGAATAAATGGCTAAGTGTTGCAGTAAGACTTACTCTTATCCAATCTGTTCTCTTTTCCATACCACAACACATATGGACTGTAATTAAACCTCCAAAATCTTTAATTGAAGATCTCACTCTGAAATTGAGTAAATTCTTTTGGGAGGAAACTGAAAACAAACAAAAAAGAGCATGGAGATCTTGGAAAAAACTAAGTCTTCCCCAACCTGAGAATGGGATGGGTTGGAGAAATTTCCATCACATTATTGAAGCTTTTTCAATAAAGTTGTGGAAATTTCCATAGGGGTCAATTCTATGGTCTCAGCTAATTTGGGAACTTCCTGTTGATAACAGGACTTCTCAAAACTACAAAAGGATCATGTTTGTTGATCATACTGCCCAGGCCAACTCTATAGTCATACATATTGGTAAAGCTAATTTTTAGGATTCAAACTAGACACACAATGGTCCCTTGGCTGAGATATGCAATCAGGAATTGACCAATTAAAGTTGTCCTCTTAGCGCCAAATTAATTTTTAAAAAGGGAAATCTGTACACACCGGTAATCATGTATTGATGCACATGTAAGCAAATGCACCGGCCAAAATACTTATTCGGATAATAACGGCGCAAAAATTTTGACATTTTTACACCGATAGAACCAACACCGGTGCGAAAATAGGTGAACTGTACACTAGTTGGCAGGATATCGGTGCGTATGTACTTATTTGCACCGAAACTGATGTTAACTTGATAAATACCGGTGCAATTGGTTACATACGCACCGGTATACCTATACTCATGAATGTATACCGGTGTGTATGTACCTATTTTCCAGTAGTGAATATTCCACAAGACTGCACTATATCTCATTTCATTTCAAATAAAGATGATTTTTTGTCATCCATTGTAGCTTTATTTCCTACTCATGTAGCTCAGTTCTTGATCATAGCAGAAATTAAGAACATAGATGATAGGCTTATTTGGAATCCTTGGGTTGATGTAAATTTCACCTTTAAATCTGCAGATGAATTGATTAGGAATAGGGTTGTGTCATCTAGGGTCCATTCTCAGATCTGGAGCTGCAGATTACCTAGAAATATCTGCATTTTTATATGGAAATTAATAAATTAACTTCTGCCTTTTTATGATACTTTGAAATGCATGAACATCTCAATTGTTTCTAGGTGTTAAATATGCTTGTGCAATTTTGATTCCATTAATCAATTTAATGAATGTCATTTGGCACTAAACATATGAAATTTTATGTTTAATCAGTTGACTCTTCCTATTTAGGATTTCTCAAATATTTGGGATAGGCTGTCAGTGTTTTGGACTTATGAGGGTCTAACAAAGACCCACACTCATTTAGTTAGAACTATGCCATCCTTTGTATGATAGTCCCTTTGGAAAACAAGAAACAAAATGATTTATAAGGGTAAAAGAGATAATCTCATGCACCTAACTAAATCTATCAGAGATGAATTTTTCCTGGCTTTTTATTGCAATCATGTTCACTCTAACAATCCACATGATTTAACTTGGTATGAGAAGGGGTTGATCCATGTACCAAAGCCACCTCCTAAACCAGAAATTCTGGTGATTAAATGGTTGAAACCTATTGCAGGTTTCAAAATTAACACTGATGCCTCTTGGCAGTCAAGTGCAAACATTTCTGGTCTTGGTATTATTTGCAGGGATAGTAATGGGGATCTGATCCAAGCAAGGATAAAAAAATCAGCTGCAACATCAAGCCTCAACGCCGAATTGTTAGCCATTCTCGAGGGGATTAGATTAGGGAATTCTATTTCTAATTTTTTTTCATCTTAGAATCTGACTATTTGGTGGCAATTAATTTTGTTTACCAACCACTGAAATCTCCATGGAAACTATACGATCTTGTCTGGGAGATTAAATCTCTTATTACTGAATTTAGATGTCATGTTGAGCATGTAAAGAGACAGGCTAATCAACCTGCTGATAGACTCTCAAAAATAGCTACCCAAACTGATAATGAACAGACCCTCAATTGGAATTCTTTGAATCAAGAAATAGGGGGGACTAATTTTATTAGATAAACGGGGTATTCCATCACTTGGGTTGGAGCATGATACACACTACCTTGGGAATTTTCATTTGCAAGCTTGGAGTTGGATTTTGTTTGTTTCAAGATCAAACCAAATGTGATGATGGTGGCAAAATCATAGATCAAACCAAATATGGTGACTTTGGTTGGACTTTGTAGCTGTAATTTCATTTGTAGTATGTTTCAAGATCAAACCAAATGTGAAGATGTTTTCAAGATCATTAACTAGACTTTGGTTTAATCATGCTGGACATTACTGGACATCGGGGTTGAGAAATCATACCATAACTGTACAACATGAAATCAAGTGGAATCAGCCACTTGGCATTTTCATAGAATCATATGCAAAGTCAAATGGAATCAGACTCTTGCCATCTTCATGGAATCAAAATCATGCTCGTCTTTTGATTTTTAAATGTTTAAATTAGGAGATTCCCGGCTAAATCAAGCAATTAAAACGACGGGTGGAGATTGCTTGTTTTGGAAACACATCTCCTAATCGTTTCTTTTTAGGTATTATGTATAGGATCAAACACTCTATCATCTTTTAGAGGCAATTATGTTGCGTTAGTTCTTAGGGACTTAAAATTGATATAGAAGAGTTTCTTTGAGAACTCTACGTTGCTGCACATGGAGCGGACTATTTGGTAATCCATCATTATTGTTTGGTACCTACCCCTGGGGGTGTTCAAATTGTTCGACCCAACCCGTTTTTAACGGCCCATTTGGATCGGGTCAGGTTAATGTTCCAGTCGGGTTAGATACAGCCCATTTGATCCAAATTGACCCATTTTGATCCATTTGTAATTTTGCTCCATTTTCTTAGGAAGATTTTTTAATTTATTTTTATAAAAAAATAATTAATTTAATTCAACATATCCACCATTAATTTAGTTCATAATTTTTTATATTATTCTTGAAAAATATATATTTTATAAAATAAAAATAATTTTATAAAACCACTACTCCCTCTGTCCCATAACTATTGGCCTCTTAACTTTTTCAAAGTCAAATACCATTAATATAAGTTTATATATATATATATATATATATATATATATGATAAAAATATCAAATGAGATATTGTTAGAGTCATTTTAACATCTATTTTCTATATCAATTTTTTTATGTTGAATTGGTATACGTAGCTAGAGATATTGACGGTCAAAGATGATTATTGAACACCGTGAAAACATAAGTGGGTCAAAAGTAATGGGACAGAGGGAGTATTAATTATATATTTTTTGGAATAAGAAAACTTTCATTACCCAAAACAAGCAGTACAAAGCGATCCAATGATCCAGCTATCTCCTATCATACCCCATTTATACATTTTCTATCATCAATCTAGCACATTTCTCCCTTCATTTTGGTTTTCTCCACATTCTATAGACTATACAATCTATGATACTATAAAAAAATGTTAACTCCATATATAACTCTATCAAAGCTTGCCATTCCTTCACTTCCAAATTGCATACACAGCCTCTCCTATTGCTGTTTTCAGAAATTGGGTTCTCCGGTTTTTGCTCTTAAGCTGCTGCAAAATCCATGCTTTCTCCCTTCCCAGCCATTTGGCCTTCTTTCTTTTCCCAGCCAACTAAGCACTTTCTTCCAAATCTCCATAGTGGTTCCACATTCAAAAAGTAATGCTAGATGTTCTCCACTCCATCACAAAACTGGCATTTCAGATCCTATCCAACACCAAATTTCTGCAACCTTTCCTTTGTGTCCAATCGATTATGTCATTCCAATCATAAAAAAATGAGCTCTTGGCTTGGCATAGTTTTTACTCACCACTTTAGTCCATTCAACAACACGTTACTCCCCTCTTAGCTTCCTGTACACATGACAAACTTTGAAACATTTATGAATCTTTGCCTCCTGCCACCAGCTCAGCTCCTTTAACTTATCTATGCATTTGCCCAATTCATCATCTAAGAATTGTTTGCTGGGATCTTCAATGTTTGTATATCCCCATTCTTTATGTAATAAGAATGCACTCATCTCACCCAGAGACTATCAGCCTTTCTACTTAAATTCCATGGCAGTTTTGCCAAAAAAAACTTCATTCCATTCCTGTAGGGCAATGATATTCAGCCTCCCTGCTTTTGTAGGTTACAGACTTTTTCCTAGGCGACTGGAGACTTCTTGTGATTGTTTCACCCCCCACTCCACAAGAATGGTCTACAAATTGCTTCAACATGTTTGATTACCTTCTTTGGCACAGGAAAACATTGCATCCAGTTGCTTGTTATTGCAGACAATACACTCTTAATCAATTGTAACCTACCTGCATAGCTGAGTAACCTCGATCTCCATTGCTTTATTCTCCCCGCCATTTTGTCTATCAAGGGCTGGCACATATGGATTGATAATCTCTTGCTAGAGAGTGAGACTCCCAAATATCTGAATTCCATTGCCCTTCCTCAAAACCTGTAACTGATTTAATCTTCATTTGCTGCTCATCATCCATTCCTCCAAAATAAGCTTTGCACGTTTCTGGATTGATATCAAGTCATGTAGAGGTGCAGAACATCTTAAAAGCAGCCAGTAATTATTTCACAGATTCCCCATCACCATTTGAGAACAACAGGTCATCAACAAAGCTTAAGTTAACTATGCTCGTGGTTTCATATTTCTCATGGAATTTGAACTTGTCATTCTCCTTCAAACCCTCCAAACATTGATACAGATACTCCATTATCAGAACAAACAACAATGGGGACAAGGGATCTCCTTGCCTTAATCCCCTCTTGGCTTCCAATAGACTTGTAGCTTCTCCATTCATAGCATACTTCTAAGAAACAGTCCTCACACGGGTCATTATCCAATTTATAAACTTTCCTGGAAATCCCAGCTCTTGAAGAATAGCTTCCAGTGCCCCCCATTCAACTGTATCATATGCCTTTTGTAGATCTAGTTGTAATATATACTTTGTTGTTCCACTCTTCCTTGTGTATCCTCTTATTAGTTCATGAGTAAGCATGATATGATCATGGATGCTTTTTCATGGGAAAATGTTGCTTGAGACTCATCCACCAACTCCTTCATGACTTAATTCAATCTGGCAGTTGAGATTTTTGAAATGATCTTGTAGATTGTTATGCAGCAAGATATAGGCATGTAGTCTGTAATTGCTCTTGCATCTGGTTTCTTTGGGATCAGAGTGACCAAAGTGCAATTTACAGCTCTATATAACTCAGCCTTACCAAAGAAACTTCTCACTGCTTGAACTGTATCTACCTTCACCACAATCTAGTTGGCCTTGAAAATGTTAGAGTTCAAACCATTATGGCCCGGGGCTTTTAGATCACCTATACTCTTGACAGCTTCTAAAATTTCATTCTCAATAGCTTCCTCTATCAATCTTCTCCTCCCAATTGCATTTAGAGATATGCCTTTCCTCATTACCCTAACATCAATACCAAATATTATATCAGCACTCTTCCCAGCCAGTTGCCCATAAAAATCAATGATCAAACCTGCAATTCCCTCATAGTCATACACTGTATTGCCAGCTTCCTTCACCAACTTCTGAATCCCTGATTGTTTGTTCTTTCCTTTAACAATTGCATGAAAATATGCATTGTTTTCATCTCCCAGCTGAAGCCAATCCACTTTAGCTTTTTGCCTTGCAATCTTTTCATCCACCTCACTACATTTCATTACTCCTTGGGTACATTCCACCACTTTCTGAATTTTCTCTGTATTCATTCTATCCTTGCAAAGCTCCTCCTGTGCTTTCTGCAAATCTGACCTTGCTTCCTCTAGTTTCTTCTTGATCACAGTACCCTCATTCATGTGATTCTTTAACACCTTTTGCAACCTTAGCAGTTTCCTCCACAATACAAACATAGGTTTGCCCTGCAGAGGTTCATTCCAGCTCCTTTCAATCACATCTTGAATCCTTTCATTTTCCATCATCCAATTAAGAAATTTGAACATTTTTGGTTTCCTTCTCTCTTCATCCTACCATTTCACATATAGTAAAGCATGGCCAGAAACACGTGTTTCCTTCACCTCCACCACGACACTTGGATAAGTCCTGAACCATTCCATGTTCCCTAAAACCCCGTCTATTCTTGAATAGATAACCCCATCTTGATGCTTGTTAGACCAGGTGAAATAGTCCCTTTTTATCTCATTCTCAAACAAATCAGTTATGTCCATCATTTCTGCAAGGTCACAGTATTCACTCTGTTGCACTTCCTACCCTCCTATCCTATTATTTATGGTTAACACATTGTTGAAATCCCCAAGTATTATCCATGGCCCCATTTTTTTATTCTTCCCATGAATCACCTCCAAATCCTTCCATAATTTTTTCTTTTGCTTCAACAAATTTTATGCATAAACAGCAGTAAAAAACAATAATCTATCTCCACTTACTGTACTTAGTTCACAATGTACCAGTTGGTTAGTACTTCTGCATTTCTTCACATTCATCCAATTTTTACCCTACATTACCCATATCCTTCCATTTATGTGTTCACTATAATTATCTAAGAACTTTCATTTCATCCCAAATCTTTTCCTTGTATCTCCAGCCTTTTCCTCCTTTACTCTAGTTTCCACTATCACAACAACATACACATTCAATATGTTGAGACGGAAGCTAATCTCAATATTTTTTGCCGGTTTATTCAAACCCCTCACATTCCAGCTAATCATCATGGGACATGCCTATGGAAATCTGCCATATCATCCCAAATCTGCATATCCACAGCCTGTTCCCAGTTCTCTACTACAAAATTTTCCTGTTCCAGCTTCTTTTCCATAACCTACTTCCCTTTTTTTCTCATAATTTGTTTACCCTGTTTTGCCTATCTCCAAGTTTACCTTCCCTATCACAGCATGCTTCTCATCACTGGTTCTTTTTCTCCTTGCGATGGTGTCCACCCATCCCGCATATGTTACAAAATGGAGGCCTCCATTCATATTAAACTTCTTGCTTCAGATTTTCCCCTCCAGCTCCGTTAATGTTCACACTTTCTTTCAGTGGCTGAGTAATATCAACTTTAACTAAAATCCGTTCATAAGACATCCTCAATTTGTCTGTAGTACATTCATCAGTGGTCATAGGTTTTCTCATAGCGCTTCCAATTTTACCTAGACTCTTAGGCCCCCATAACTGTAAAGGCAACCCGGGGAGTTTAATCCAGATGGGTAGCATTCTGATGTTATCTTTTTTCATCTCAAAATTAGGCTTCCAGACATGGAGAAACATTGTCATATTAAAAAATGTATAAGGTCCCCAACTCATCACAACAACCATATCCTCTCTAAACTTGAATTTCATGATAAAATAACCATCATGATTGTAAAACATTTCAGACATAGCAACGAATGACCAGTATCTCAACATATAATTCTTCACTGCCGACATAGTTAAATCACTCCCCAGAACATACATGATCAAAGCATCCTTCTAGAAATCCAATTCAGTTTGAATATCATCATCTTCAATGTCAATTTCAATTTCAATTTCAATTTCCCAATTAACAATATTAGGCGCCTGAAATTCTATTATCATTCCATTTGTTTGTAATCTATTGCCCCTAATAACATCAACCCGTAGCCTATTATCTTTAACCTCATCCTCCTTAATACAAATCGAATCAGATCGTACCTCAATAGTCGCCATAGAATTCTCCTGGATCTGAGCTTCCTTTTCACTTCCTGCAATTCCACCCTCTTCTTCTTTCTCCAACTGCTGGTTGTTCCTGCTAGTCCCTATTTCCAGTACTGAATCATTCTCCTTCTGTTCTGGCTTGACCACCTATTTCAGTGGACAATCCCGCCCTCGTGCCATCGTTGCACAACAGTTTACACCTTTGATGTGTGTAAATCACATGTAGTCAGCACAGAGAGAGTTTGAGTTTTTTTAAATCTATTTGAATAGTTATGGACACGCACCTGATAACATCAAAACACTAAACTACCAATCAAGTATTATTTATAAATAATAAATTGATTAAAATATGAAATATATATTCATAATTATATAAATAAAATTTAGTAAAATTATATCTTTTACTTGAAATATGAAAAGTATTCTAACTAATTAGAATGAAAATAATTTTATTTTTCCTATATTCCGTGAATAATTTTTAATTGAATAAAATATATAATTTTATTTTAAATTACATGAAAATAATTGTCATTTTATTTATTATTTAAATATTAATATATTTCAAAAATATTCATTTTATTGAATAAATTATAAAAATATTTACTATGATTTGAGTTGATATGGGTCGATTTGGGTCAATTTTGTAACCCTGTCCAACCCGATCTGACCCAAGCTATATAAATTTTGATCTGACCCCCAACCCGAGCTGTTAACCCTAAATTTTGAATCAATTTAAATTGGAATAGCTGATCTGGTCCAATCCACGGGTCAAAATGTCTAGCCCTATAAGTTAAAGAAGACTATCCAGGGAAGTATAACGAGTTCCAGTTCTACCCTATGTGATTGCAATTTATGCTAGAACTCAATTGGGGTTCCTGGTGGAACTGGGAAGGTATTTGCAAGAGTTAGGAAAATAGAGATTGTGGGCCGTGTTCAATAAGTTATGAGTCGTTTGGTTCATGTGGGAATTAAATTCCTGCAGTAATTTCTATTTCATGGGAAGTTATTTCCATGAATAAAATCCCATAATATATACAAAACGTGTTTGGTTACACATATAGGAATTTGTATTTCCTAGAATTTATTTTCCGAGATGTTGTTTGGTTGATGGAGGTAGGAGAGTGGGAATAGAGCTGGTGGTCTCCGGTGGTTCCATTTGTACAAGTAGAGGAAGATCAACATTCAAGTAGAGGTTAGAGTGGTAATGGGTTTGAGTGGAGAGGGTTCGAGTAAAGGGTTCGGGTACAGAGGTTCGAGTGGAGAGGTTCAAGTGGAGAGGTTCGAGTGGTACTGGTTCGAGTCGTACTGGTTCAAGTGGTACTAGTTCGAGTGGTGAAAGTTTGAGTGGAGATGGTTCGAGTTGAGGTTCGAGTTGAGAGGGTTGGAGTCGTACTGGGTTCGAAAGGTTCTGGGTTCATGTGGTGAGGATACGAGTGGAGAGATTCGAGTAGAGGGGATTTGAAGGTTCGAGAAGAGGATTCGAGTGAAGAGGCTATGAGCGCAGGGCTCGAGTGGAGAAGGTTTGAGTGGTGAGGTTCAAGAGGTGATAGTTTGAGTGGTGAGGGTTGGAGTGGTGAGAGTTCGCGTGCTGAGGGTCGAGTGGAGAGGTTCGAATAGAGGTCCTAGTCGAAAGGGTTCGCGTAGTAAGGGTTCGAGTGGTAAGGGTTAGAGTGGAGAGTGTTCGAATGGAGAGTGTTCGAATGGAGAGGATAGTGTGGTACTGGGTTCGAGTAGTCCAGTGTTCGAGTAGAGGGTTCGAATAGAGAGGTTCGAATCGTACTGGGTTCGACGGGAGAGGGATCGAGTGGTGAGGTTGATAGTAAATTGAAGAAACACCTATAGGAACGTTGCCACTCAAACCCTCACCTCTCAAAGCCTCCAATGGAACCTTCACCTCTCGAACCATTCAATGGAACCTTCACCTCTCGAATCAGTTTCGAGAGGTACTGATTCGAGAGGTGAAGGTTCGGGTGCAGAGGTTCAAGTGGAGGGGTTCCAGTCAGGTGCAGAGGTTCAAGTGGAGAGGGTTCAAGTGGAGGGGTTCGAGAGGTACCGATTCGAGAGGTGACGGTTCAGGTTTAGAGGCTTCAAGGGGAAGGGTTTCAGTGGAGCAATTCGAGCGGTGAAAGTTCAGGTGGTGAAAGTTCAAGTGGAGGGGTTCCAATGGAGGGATTCGAGAGGTGAAGGTTCAGGTGTTGGGGTTCAAGTGGAGGGGTTCGAGAGGTACCGATTCGAGAGGTGAAGGTTCAGGTGGAGAGGTTTCAAGTGGAAGGATTCCAGTGGAAGGGTTCGAGAGGTACCGATTCGAGCAGTGAAAGTTCAGGTGGAGAGGGTTCCAGTGGAGGGATTCTAGAGGTACTAATTCCAGAGGTGAATGTTCAAGTGCAGAGGTTTAAGTGGAGGGGTCACAGTGGAGGGGTTCGAGAGGTACAGGTGGAGTGGGTCCAAGTGCACCTGAACCTTCACCTCTCGAATCGGTACCCCTAGAATCTTCACCTGAAGCTCTTCACTTGAACTTTCACCGCTCGAATCAGTACCTCTCGAACCCCTCCACTTGAACCCTTCCACTTGAAGCCTCTCCACCTGAACATTCACCTCTCAAATTGGTACCTATCGAACCCTTCCACTTGAACCTCCGCACGTGAACCTTCACCTCTCGAATCAGTACCTCTCAAACCCCCAGCCGAACTATCACCTCTCGAACCCTCCACTGGAGAGGAACCCTCCACTCGAACTCTCACCGCTCGAACCTCCATTGGAACCTTCACCTGTCGAACTAGCCAATGGAACCTTCACCTCTCGAATCCGTACCTCTCAAACCAGTACCTCTCGAACCCTCCACTTGAACCTTCACCTCTCGAACCTTCCAATGGAACCTTCACCTCTCAAATGGTCCAATGGAACCTTCACCTCTCGAATCCATACCTCTCAAACCTCCAGTCGAACTCTCACCTCTCGAACTCTCACCAGTGGAGGGGTTCGAGAGGTACTGGTTCAAGAGCTACTGGCTCAAGTGAACCTCCACTGGAACCTTCACCTCTCGAATATGTACCTCTCGAACCAGTATCACTCGAACACACCACCTCTCGAACACATCACCACTCGAACTCTCTTCTCTTGACCCCCACCACTCAAACTCTCACCACTCGAACGATCACAACTCGACCCCTCAGCCCTCGAGGGTATACCACCCCTCAAGGGTATACCACCCCTCGAGAGAGTATACCACTGAGAGGGTTGAACCATCCACATTAGCTCTCGAACCATTACCCATTCGAGTTATATACCCCTCAAACCATCAACACCTCGAACATCAACTATCCACTCTTGGAACTATCACCCCTCGAACCATCAGTTCCCGAACATCCACCATGCCACAGCTTGAACCATTCACCTTTCGAATCATCAACCCTCCGCTTCTAGGGCTTCCTACCACTCAAAACATCCACCCCTTCAACATCAACCATCTGCCTTGAGTGGTGTTTATTCGAGGCATCATTCCTTGATTCATTAACCATCGAGGCCCTGGAACCATCAACCAATTCCCTCGAGGTATCACACCTCGACCCATAAAAAATCAGCCTCGCCACCACTCGAACCTCTCCTCTTGAACCTTGTACCACTCGAATCTCTCCACTTGACCGTCACCACTCGAATGCTCACTACTCGACCCCTCGCCACTTGAACCTCTCCACTCGAACATAGTACCACTCGAACCTATTACAACTCGAACTTCTCCACTCGAACCCAGTACCACTCGAACCTCTCCATCAATTCATTAACCCTCGAGGTCCTGGAAACAACAACCATCCCCTTCGAGGCATCACCTCTTGACCCATCAACCATCCGCCTCACCACCACTCAAACCGTCCACCCTTCGAACATCAACTATCTGACTCGACTGAAACCTCTCCACTCTAACCTCTACTCTAACCGAGACAACTTGAATCAGTACCACTTGAATCCTCTATTCGAACCCTCTCCACTCGACCCTCACCACTTGAACTCTCACCACTCGAATGCTCACCACTCGACCCCTCACCACTCAAACTCTCTGAACTTGACGCTTACCACTCGAATGCTCACCGCTCGATCCCTCATCATTCAAACTCTCTCCATTCAACCCTCATCACTCGAACTCTCACCACTCGAATGCTCACCACTCAACCCATCACCACTCGAACTCTCTCCACTCGAACCCTGCACCACTCGAACCTCACCGCTCGAACTCTCCACTAGAACCCTCCCTACTCGAACCTCTCCACTCGAACCCTCTCCACTCGAACCCTCTCCACTCGAACCCTCTCCACTCGAACGTTCTTTACTCGAACCCTCTTTACTCGAACCTCTCCACCCAATTCCTCATCACTGGAACCTCACCACTGGAACCTCTCCGCTCGAACCTCTCCACTCAAACCCAGTATCATCGAACCTCTACTCGGGCCCACTCTACTTGAACCTCCCCACTCAAACCCTCCCCACTCAAACTCCTATTACGCCTCACTACTACTTTATTTTTTATTTAATTTTAATTTTTAATTAATGAACGACTAAGTGATTTCATAACCTAGTGTCGACATCCCGTGCAACTGGAAACCCCAGTGCATATTAAAATAGTGGAGGATTTGTAATCGACCGAGGGTATCCTCGGTAAGATACTTACCACATTGTGTGGGAAGTTTAATTTACTGTGCATTCCAAATTCCCATGTTTTTACCATTTTTCATCAACCAAACAACCCTACTCATCCTTAAATCCAAGGAATTTGTAATTACTGCATCTCTTACTGCATACCAAACGACTCCTTAGTGTTGTTGCTATTTTTTCTCCTCTTTTCTCCCCTCATAAGTGGTCAAATTCACTAATCCTAAACCGCTACTCTCTCCGTTCCACTAATAACTTCCTAGAGTGTGTTTGGCAGAGAGCTGTGTTTATAAGTAGACTAAATTATTTTTTAGTCCCCTACAAAGTATCTTATACCATGTTTTGGTCCTCATTTGCAAATCAACCCTTAGACGGTACCCAACAAATTCAAAACAATTTGTTGGTCCTAAAATGTGGTTTTCAGAGAAAGTCAACGGTAAGATTGGTTAAAATGTGTAAAATGACCATTATACCCCTAAATTTTAAAAAAATAAAAATAAAAACTCTTCTTCTTCTTCGCGTCTTCTTCGCCGCCACCAGTCTTGTTGGAATCTGGAACTCGCCGGATCTCGCCGTTGGAATCTGGAACTATTTCTTCTTCCTTCTCCTCTTTGTCATAGCTCGCCAGCGGCGAATCAGTATCACCATCATCATCATCATCCTGCTACTCATACTGCTCAACGCCCCACTGATTTTTGTGGCCAATCCAGAAACTTCACCCAGCCTCGCACCCGAACTTGGATCCAACGGCCCTTCCCCGACTCCGTCGATTCAGTCGCCTCCTGCCCCTCCATCGAATTCCCCTGTACCCGTTTTGATCGCTGATGATGCCGATGACTCTCCCTCTCTCTATCTCCCTCGTCAGCACCAACCCTTTTGAGGTCGTGAGCGATGTGGGCCTCGAGAATATGTCTAACGGGTATAATAGAGGCGATGGAGGATTGAGCGGAGAGCCCAAGGTGGGGATTGCGAATGGAGTGATTGCGGGAGTGCTCATGGTGGGAGTGGGAGTAGTAATATACAAGAGGAGGCAGTGGAATATGCAGTGGAAGGCGACAAGCGGTGGAAGGAAATTTTTCAGAAAAGGAAAAGCAAAGGAAAATTAAAGAAAAAGAACTTAAGAAAAAACTAAAATTTAAAATTAGGAAATTTTGATTGAAAATGTTTTTAAATTGGTAAAATTATCATTATACCCCTGACTATACCAAAAAACCACCTTTAGGGACCAAACAAATTATTTTGAATATGTTGGGTACCGTCTAAGGGTTGATTTGCAAATGGGGACCAAAACATGGTATACGATACTTTGTAGGGGACTAAAAAAATAATTTAGTCTTATAAGTAAAACTGACTTTTAAAACTTTTTTTTAAAAAAATATCACATATGATAATAATATTTCTCATATGTCTATTCAAATATGCAGTCAAAATTTAATAGAGAATAATGTCATAAAGTAGGTGGGTAATTTGGATTGGGACAAAGGAAGTATTTGCTTTTGGTTCAACTATGGGTATTGCTATATCACGCCCTGTATTTTACTAGTTACGCCCTAATACGTATATATATGTATAATACAAATATTAAGATTTTAAAATAAAACAAAAATCAACAACAAAAATTTAAAATCAAAACAAAAATCAAAATAAAAAACAAAAAAAACCACAGCCACCACCGAGCCGCCGTGCACCACCGTGCACCACCGCTGCGCCGCCGTGCGCCGCCGAGAGCCACCGCGCGCCGCCGAGAGCCACCGCGCGCCGCCATGCCCTGCGATGCCACCGCGCGCGCCACGCCGCTACGTGCTCCAGCACCACCGCCGTGCTCCAGCGCCACCGCCGTGCTCCAGCGCCACCGCCGTGCTCCAGCGCCACCGCCGTGCACAGCGCCGCTACCACCTATTTCTCTTCTTCTTCGTCTTCTCCGGCGGTTTCGTCTTCTTCTCCGCCACCGCCACCGAGCAAAGCCCTAACCCCTCCGTCTCTCCTCCTTCGTCGCCGTCGATCGAAGCCCGCCGTCGATCGAAGCTCTCCGTCGTCGATCGGTTCGCCGGTCCACGGCGAATGGAAGGCGCCCGGTTCGCGCCCGGTCCGTGGCGAACGGAAGGCACCCGGTTCGCGCCCGGTCCGTGGCGAACGGAACGGCTCCCGGTCGCGCCCAGGCCGTGGCGAATGGGACACCGTCTGGTTCGCGCCCGGTCCGTGGCGAACGGAAGGCGGCCGGTTCGCGCCCAAACCGTGGAGAACGGAACACGGCGAACGGAGAACGAAGAACGGAGCCGCGGCGTCGCCGGAGAGGGAAGAGGAACGGCGAAGGAGACGGAGGAGAAGGAGGAGAAGGAGAGCGGCGGCGGCGGTGGCCGGAGGAGAAGGAGAGCGGCGCGGCGGCAGTGGTGCTATGCACGGCGGCGGTGGCGCTATGCACGGCGGCGGCGCGGCGGCGGAGCAGCGGCGGCGGTAGAACAATTAAATAAATAAATAAATAATTTAATTAATTAATTTAAATTATTTAAATTATTTAAATTAAATTTAATTTAAAATACATATTGTATATAAAATAGTATAAATACAGGGCGTAACTAGTAAAATACAGGGCGTGATATAGCAATCCACTTCAACTATTTATGCAATATGATGTGACAACATCTTTTGATAGAAAAAAAATACCTTTTGTAAGCTTTTGCATGAGTTATATCATGAACAGTGTCAAAAGGTAGTAAATAATGATAAGGGAAATATACAAATATAACCCTTATATAATTGAGAACAGTGGCGGATCTATTGATACGCGAGGTAGGGCTCCAGCCCTACCTCGGTCGCCGGCCGGAGCTTGGAGGAGGCGGGAGTACGTCTCCGGCGCGGCGGTAGCAAGGGCCAAGCCCTGCTCGCCGGAGAAGAAGGCCGCGCTGCGGCCTTATTTTTTTAAAAGTGATACGCACTAAAACGACGTCGTTTCGTTTGGATTTATTTTTTTATTACCTAAGTAGTAAAACGACGTCGTTTCACGTTAGTGAAACGACGTCGTTTCACTAAGTAAGGCGGAAAAAAAAAGAAATCAGAAATGGATTGGGCCAAAAACTGAGCCCAATCCAATAGCCAATTAATCCATCCTTTAAAAGCTGGAGACGAGAAGGACAGCAAGCACAGCACTCCTCCTTCCTCCTCTGCCTCAGTCGCTCTCAGCCCGTCGCCGCAGCCGCGCCACCGCCGTCCACCACCGCAGGCTGCTTGCTTGCCTCGTCCCGCCGCCTCTCCAAACCTGAAACCACGGTAAGTCTTCTCTTCTCTTTATGCTAATATTTATTAATTTTAGGGTTTATAATTTATTGTCTTTTTAATTTATTTCTTCAAAACTTAAATATATGTATAATGTGAACATGATTTTTAGATTGGATGTTGAATTGAATTTATATGGTTGTATTATATATGATTGTTGAAGTTTTGTTGAATTGCATAAATTGATTTAGTTGAATTGCATATTTAGTTGGAATTTAGTTGAAATTATAATTGTTTGATTTATTTTGTATAATTGTATGTGAAAATGAAATTGTCAATTTGTCGTTTATGGAATTATCAATTAGGGATATTTGTTAAATTGAATTTAGATGAATATGATTTTATAAATTTTTTGTTATCTCAATTTGTTATTGTTTCGTAACTCTTTTAGATTTTTTAAAAATAAATCAATTTGTTATTGTTATCTCAATTTTTTTGTTATTGTTATTGTTTCCCATGGGCGGAACCAGAAAAATTTTTCCAGGGGCGAAAATTTTTCAGCCTCCCCTGAAAATTTTTTTTGATTCCGCCCCTGATTGAGAAAGTGCACATATAACTACGAGATAATTTTAAGTGCCGATATAACCCTAACTACTTTACATAAGTGCAAACATAATCCTAAAAACTATATTCCTGGCCATTTCTGGCTATTGACCATCAGGAAATGACCAAAATGTCCTTTTAACCTAATCCAAATAATTAAAAGACAAAAAATTACCCTTTCTCCTTGAATAGCCACCACCTCCACAACCATTCCACCTCCTCCGTCACCACCTCCGCTGCTGCTGCTCCACCACCACCATGTTGCTGCCGCCCCACCACAAACACCACCTCTTCCACCCCCACGTTAGTGGAAGGTGACTTTTAATTGCGGCTCCTTAGCTTCGGACCTGAACATTGGAGAACTTATTAGGCATGGAATCAATCCCTTGTTGGATTGAAAGTGTAAAGAAAGCCGACTGATAAATGAACACACATCAGATCATGAGTTTCAACTATATCCCAACTCTAAGAAAGCAAATATAGATCTGTTTATTTCACATATTAAGATTCCTACAATGCCTTTTACATGGCTATGAAATATTCCTTTTTTTTGTGAGTCCATTTAAAATGGATGCAAATTATTTACATGTGAGAAGTTTATCCTATCGGAGTATTATCATATCACTGGCAACCAACCTGGTCGGCGATATCGCCAAAACCCTTACCCATGACTCTGAAACCAGTGTTGAACTCGTACTCCGCTGCTGTGGGCCGGTGCCACCACCAATCTACAACACCTTGCTCAGGTTGGCCATGGAAGGTCGTCCACATCACCCATGATCCACCGCACGATAAACTGCTCCTGGCTTGGAGACGCCGCCACTGACTCTGGCATCACACTCTCCCACTCTTCCACCACCGTGCCATCGCCGCCGCTTCCTCCTCCTACCATCTCAAGATACGGTAGCACCGGCTGAAGCTCAGATTCAGAGCCTACATTCCAGCTGGTAATAGAAGGGGAAATGGAGAGAAGGACAAAGATGAATTCCCCGCAACCGCATTCGAGCTTAGATTCGGAGCTCACATTTGGCTGGGCTTTGGACCTGGTGCCATTTTACCGATGAATTCCTCACAACCGTCGCCACCCGACCTCCACTAACAGCAGCAATGCAGCCGCAGCCCAGAGACGAAGACAGAGGAAATGGAGAGAGAAAAAAAGGACATAGAGAAGAAAGAAAATGGGAAAAGAAATGGAAGGAGAAAGAAAATTAGGGTTAGGGGTGTTAAAGACATTTCATTTTTAATTTATTTTTGTTTTTTGTTTTTCAGAGGGGTAAAATGGTCTTTTCATCATAATTCGGCCTCAAACTATCGAAAAAGGTTATATTTGTACTACTTTCAACTTTCAAAGGGTTATATGTGCACTTTCGTGAATTATGTAGGGTTAATGGGTTATATGTGAATTTCGCTGTAATGATAAATTTGGGAGTTTGATGAGAGTAAATTTGGTAATTTGTTTGATAAGGGTAAATTTGATAGAATGAGTGGCCATATATGAAAATTTTACAAATAGTTAGTTAATTGTGGAATAGACTAAAAAGAAAATTATGAAATTTATTGTGAAACAGGGGAAATATGGGAAAATGACATATTTCCCTCATACGTCATTTCACTTATCCATTTCCCTTTTTAAGCAGTTAAACGACGTCATTCCACTAATCCTAAAATACCATTTAACTACATCTGAAATGGGAAAAAATGTAAAAATGCATTCATCTTCTTCATCCGATTAGTAAGGGTGGTGCAACCAAGAGTCACTAGTGGAGGAGGGGGATTAAAGGCAGTTTTATTGGACTAGAGAAGGCACTTTTTGGTGCCTTCTCTGGTACTGCCTTTCATCCCCCCTGATCAAAGGCGGTTTTGAGAATCGCCTTCTATCGCACCCGAAATAGGCTTCGAATTCGGAACCTCTTTATATTGTCTAAAAAAAATTCTAAATTCAGAACCTATGTATAGGGTCCCCAAAAAAATGGGTTTCCAGCAGTAAGCCAAAGACGTAGATATGAAAATGGAGAGGATGTTGAACCAAAAATCATCAACCAATCCAAATCTGTGAACAATAAAACAATAAACAAACAAGAAATGGAGAGGAGGGTGTTTATTCTTCGGTGGTGGCAGACGGATCTCCTACCGGCAGTGGAAAGAGGGACAGTGGTGACAGATGGATCTCAAGCGACAGCCGGGAAGAGGAGACACGACCGGGAAGAGGCGGAGGAGCCGCGGCCGGGAAGAGGGAGTGGTGCTGGGTGGTGGAGGGAAAGGGAATGAGATTGGAGGTGGGAGTGCGGCGGAGGTGAAGGGTGGATGGTGGAGGAAGATGATCGGAGAGAAATAGGAGGTGTTGCCTTAGAAAAATGAAACACAAAGTGAGAGAGAGAGAGCGCAAGGCGGAGGCGCTGCCTTAGACAAAAAAATGTGGATAGAAATATTAAACCCTAGCTGCTACTTTTATATTTGGCCACCCGAACCACTTCTAACATCGGAAGCTCTTTCGGCTCCTCCATCAAAGGTGGTTTTATTGTAGAACCACCTTTAATTGGACCCGAACCACTTCTAGTATCGGAACCTCTTTCGGCTCCTCTATCAAATGCGATTCCACTATAGAACCGCTTTTAATTGATGTCCATCAAAGACGGTTCTTGAGGACCACTTTTGATCAATTTCAAACCGCCTTTAACTGGACCTGAAACCACTTCCGATATCGGAAGTAGCCAGGGAAGGCGGTTCCTTCCCCAAAATTTTATAACCGCCTTTGAATGGTGCCTTTAATCACAAGTTCTCCACGAGTGAGCAAAAAACAAAGCCATTAACACTATTCCCTACATCCCACTTTAAACTTTCTAATTTTTATTGGGAAGTCAAACTTTGACTGTAAATATAAATTAATCTATACATAATAAATTATCATGTGAGATATTATTAGATTCATCTTAACATCGATTTTCTAAATATTAATTTTTTCTACCTATTATTATAGGTAACTAAAGATATTTACGGTCAAACATACTCATTGAAGACCGTAAAAAAATAATTAAGAAGTTTAAATTGGGACGGAGAAAGTAGCTAGTAGTATGTTTGCGCACCCCTCATCCCTTAATTCTACTCTTGCAACTAATACTCCGTATTAATTTATCAAACAAAAGTTATAAAATCAATGCTAACATAAACAATTAATCAATCACTCGTCAAATATAAAAAAAAAGAAGAAACAATCTACAATTAACTACTCGTCAATATTTCTCTCGTTTTTCTATGCATTACACATTTTTTTGTATAAATCATTTTTAAAAATTTTGGTAAGAATAGTTTAATTTCATCTGTTCATCAAACATTTTATTTTAATATTTAATTTTATCAAGTTATTTGATTCGCATGAATTCAAATATTTAGATCACTGATGCCACCAGATAAACAAATGGAGGGAGGGTGATGGAATTGGAAATAAGACTAAAAATGTTGTCTTCCCATCTAAATGGACCCGGACCAAAAAAAGGGTAAAGAAAGGAAAAACGGTGGGAACCAATCCCCGTCTTCCGAAACACAACACCTGGAATATCCTCACTTGTCTGCACTTCACTCTCAAATGCGCTCCCAAAATTCAAAACCCTAACCCCACTTCCCCATAAAGCAATCTCCACACGCACTGCTCCCTGTCGCCCTCACCCGCGACTTTCCCTCCACTTGTCCATGCCTAAAAATTATATTCTACTATAACCTCCATCTCCCTATATTATAATCCAATGAGTAATCCCACTCCAAACCCTCCTTCTGAAGACTCCTCCTCCTCTCCCGCCTCGCCCCCTCTAGAACCTTCCACCGCCCCCGAGAAGAAGCCGGAGACTGCCGCCGCCGCGGAGGAGAAGGACAAGGCGGAGGAGGACTGCGACTCGCCACCCTTGGCCATGGTTGTGCCCGAGAGGGAGGCCGCGGCTGATGATCCCATGGAGCTTGACAATGCGAATCCCGCGACCGTGTTCTGCATTCGGCTCAAGCAGCCGAGGTCCAATTTACTTCACAAAATGAGCGTTCCGGAGCTCTGCCGAAATTTCAGGTGATCATGCTGTTTAATTGAGCTTGAGCTACTGAGCTTGAGCTGTTTGATTGTGGTTTCGAATGCTTCAGTTTTCCAGCGATGGAAGTATGCTAGTTTCTTAGGGCATGTAGTTTACTGATTGGAGCTGAAGTGTAGCAGTGGCGTTGGGGATTGGATTAGATGTTACGGAGGTTTTTACTGTAAAGGTTATTGTGAAAGGGAAATGACTTGTTTTTCCATCTAGTTGAAGTGCTTAAGTGACTAACAGACTTGCTGCAGAGGTTTTTGACGTCGGTTATAATTATTGATCATTGTGTAGTGTTACTTAAGTGACTTACAGAATTGATGCTGAGGTTTTTGAGCTCAGTTATAATAATTGAGCATTGCTTAATGTTCTTGTGTTTGCATATTCCTCTATGTTCCAAGCAGTTCACCTGATCCTCCTATCCTCGCCTGATATCCAATGTTTTCTGTAGTTAGACAATTATTTCTGCTTATGCTCTTCGTGCATAGGATGATTTTAACTTGTAAGGGGTCTTCTCCACCACTGGGCAATAATGGAAGTGTTTATATCTTTTCAACTCCTTTGATGCCATACACCCCTTTTTTATAAATATTGTTGAGTGCTAACTAATGTTCACCATCTCTGTTAAAGTTAAATTAGATCGAACTATTAGACTATAATTGTTTTTCCATATTTTGAAGTACTTTTTTGATTATATTTAAGGGCGATAACAGTATCCAGGGTATTCATAGGGCGAAATGAACAGTAAACAACATGTCATAAATGAACTGACGCAGTTATTCATTCTCAGTTGCATTCTTACTGAGCTTAATTGGTGAATTTTGTTTTCTTGTTAGTCGCTATGTGATTCGTCGTGCGGACTAGTTGTACACATATTTCATATTATACAATTGGCTAAACAATCAACTATATAGGCTGTGTATGAATTGTTATTACACGCCCATTTGTTAAAGTAGAAAACAGCAAGCTATCAACCTACTATGTGGGGTTAGTTGTATGAATTGTATCTCACCATCATGCTCGAGACGTATTGCTTTTTTAAATTAGAATTTAACACACACACACACATATGTATAAATTAAGTTTCTGACTAATTCCTTAGCGTCTTTGTCGTTTCTTTCTAATGAGTTGGTGTCCTCTGTTTTCCACTCGTCATAACAAAGGATCTTCTATGCTCGTGAGTAGAGCTATTTCTGCTATTTCACGTCTTCTCTAGTTGTTTCGTAAGATCTTCCCTTCACTTTTATGATGGAGTATAAAATATGCTCATATCATCTTCTATCTCCTTGCATCCTAGGTATAACATCTTTTACAATTTTCTCCTCTGCTGTAATAGACCTCAAATAAGTGAAGTTTTAAATTCCCTTAAACTATGTTTTCTAAACATTACCATATCCGATAATTACTTGTAGTAGAGGAAAGTGGCATTCAACGTATTCAGAGGTATCAACATTGATGCTCAAACCATTTGTTCTGCACTTCTAACTCGGCATTTATGCCTTCACTTATCTCATCAATCAAAACTTATCTTCAAAAATACATTGAATATTACTTTCTCTAAAGGCTTAGCAGTCTCGCTTCAGCACTTTCTCTATTGTCTGGTTACCTGGTCGTCTAACAAGTTGGAACTTTTTCTTTTGATTCTAAATAAATATATTATTTCTCTTGCGAGTATTGACCTTCTTTTAGCATATACTATACACTCCCTCCGTCCCACTATGATCGTGTCATCTCTTTTTTTTTTAGTCGAATAACTTAAATTTGAATATCTTGTTTTGAGTCACATAACTTAATTTTGGCCATACAGTTCTAATGATTTAATATGTAAAATATTATCATGTGGGGTCCTATTAGATTCATCATAACATATATTTTCAAACTTTAACTTTTTCATCATCTTCATTTACTCGTAATTAGAGATATTAATGGTCAAGCATTCTTTTTAGAGACCGTGAAAAACAAGGACAATCATAGTGGGACCGAGGGAGTTTGACCTTTATATCTAAACCATTGGACCCAACAGTATGACCTGATGAAATATGCTTGAATGAGATGCTTACATGGCTGCATTTACTAGTGGGTAGGTGATGTATTGTAGGAGTACACTTCTTTGTTACTCAAGGAACTAAAAAGAAGCATATTCTACTTCTCTACTTATCTTTTTTTATTGGTTCCTTGAAGTTTTATTGTATTAGTTATCACTTTTTTTCTTCTAATACTAACTTCCCTTGAATTTCCTTCCAGTGCTGTTGCTTGGTGTGGTAAGCTTAATGCCATTGCATGCGCATCAGAAACATGTGCCAGAATACCAAGGTTTGGAGTTCTTGTGTTGATTTTCCCACTTTTAATTGTCTTTTAGTGGTTGCATGGATTAGGAATGTCTCTGGTCGGCATCATTAAACAGTTTGAATCCTGTAATTTGATTTTAAAATGCTGCTGTATACTTGTATAGTTACTTGATAAAAGCTCTTAGGAGATAGCATAATAAGCTCTTTAATGAAATTTGATAATTATATATTACTGCTAGGCCATTAATAATTATGTTAATGATTTTTTTTTGCTGGTGATTCATGTTTGATTGATAAGCATAAGTGTGTAGATTACCCTTAAAAAATGAGAACCAGTGGATGCCTGGGAATTTCTTTAACAAGAATAAGTTATACTCATATTTGAAATGTTCATGTTATGTATGTATGCATGTCTTAGATACTCAATGACTCTTTTTGCAGTTCTCATGCTAACCCGCCATTTTGGATTCCTATACACATAGTGATCCCGGAGCGACCAACAGAGTGTGCAGTGTTTAATGTTATAGCAGGTACTTTTTGCAACTTTGTGAATTCTTGAAGGACGTTGTAGTAGGGATTTTAATGACTTTTTTGGATAGAGTGACTTGATTATTGTAATTTAGTGTAGTGCAATCTTATCATGATGTTTCATTTCAAGATAGTTTAATGTGTTCTGATGCAATCTCTGGAGCTGATTGAGATGATACGTGTTTTGACATGATAAATGTTCATTTTTATTTTGAGTTAATCAATGCTACTTGCTACTTGCTACTTCAGTCTTCAGATTTGATTTTTTCTAGTTCTTTTACAGACTTGATTTTTTTTTTTTTAATATGATCCATATCATGGGGTCTGTGATGCAGCACAGGTGTAAGTTGATTCAGAGCGGATCTTAGGCATGAACTTGGCTAAAGGGTATTTAAAGAATCGACGTGCTGGCTGTAAATAGATTGAAAACTGCTTGAAATTAATAGAAAAAAGATACGCTTCACTCTTAAAACCAATGTATATATAGAAATCACTCCTAAACCCTTGGCGTCACACCTCGGGATCCTTAGGCTTCACACCTTAAGGTTAAGCTGCGTCTCACAACTTGGTATTACGATAAAAATTGCAGGAAACTTTACTGAGCTCAATCTCTGTCCAGTCCTCCTACAGGGGTACATTATTTATAGCTAAAAAGTAAATCCTATGGGAAAACTAATTTCCCTCTAGTTTTCCTGAACAAACATTGTCCTAATTAGATTTTAAAAACTATAAATAAACAACATGAAACCATTCTTAAGATAACTATGATTGAAGAGTAAATAAGAATCACTTTTCTCGGCTACCGTTCACGTGAATAGGTTCTGAAAAGTAAACTATTGAAGTTTCATTCTCATCCTCATCAATTTGACAATTGGTTACGGTGACGGTCAACCTAACACAACCCTTCTCCTTTGTCCCCTCTAGCTATTTTCTTTAAACAAACATGATGGTGAGATGTGATCCATATAGCTGACCTCACACAGTGGGGGAAAGGCTTATTTGTTGTTCCTTACAATTGTATCTCTGATGTCATATTGGGTGTAGGAAAAGGAAATATCTAGCCCCATTATATTTGATGAAACTTCAATGGAACTGTTCTCTAAAAAACATATCTTCTTCTTAATGACTGTGGGCTAGGTTTTCTGTGAGAGGATAACTATGAGGAATTTTGGATGGAGAGTCTTTGTTTTTACCAGTAATTATCATTTCAAATGCATTTAGAAAAGTTTCTTTTGCTAATGCAGGTGATAACATTTGTTATCACTTTCATTTAAATCCTTTGTATTCACCATTTGTTTTTATATGTGGCAGATTCCCCTAGAGATTCTATTCAGTTTATTGAATGGTCTCCCACATCTTGTCCTCGTGCTTTGCTTATAGCTAATTTCCATGGAAGGATAACCATCTGGAACCAACCTTCTCATGTAAGCTAGCTTTCGCCTTATGATTTCGTGCTTATTCTTGTAAGTATAGCGGTCAATGCTCTTGATCAGATTATGCGCTGCCTACTTCCTTTAAATCTGTGTTCTAGAAATAGATCCTACTTCTGCTCACTTTCAAAATGGCTTTCTGATCCACTTCATGCATGTTTTACCACTCAGGGTTCACCTTGTTCAGTAAGTGATGCTAGTAGCTGGAAGCTGGAATATGAATGGCGCCAGGATATAGCAGTTGTTACGAAATGGCTATCAGGAGTTTCTCCGGTATGCCATTGTTGAGTATTTATCTCTAATTGCAATTGGTATGTACTAAGGGTTTCTGTTTATTGATTATGCATACAATGGTAATTAGTATAGGTGGCTATCGTCAAGATCTAGCAGCTCTGGAAAATCAACCTTTGAGGAAAAATTTCTTTCTCAGCAGCCAGAAGCTCCAGGTCGGTCAGTCTTCTAGATTCATATAGCTATAGCTATGTAAATAAAGTGTTTGAATATGTTTTTCAGTACAAGCAAATTATTCTCTTGTTTCAATGTTATTCTGATTTTATGGCACATTTACATCTATTTTGCCTAATATCGTGCAAATAATATGTGCACACTTGTCATAGCTGGTATTTTTGGGTATCCCTTCAGACAGTTAGGAGAAATTGTCTCTTATTATCTTGCGAACAAGTTATATACTGCAACCTTCCAGGCCCCTGTGCTAGGAGCCTTATATATTTGAGTCAAATAATTACAAACATATTAAATCCATCACATTTACTGTGAACTAGGTTCCAAAGATTGAAGGAGTACAGGTTAATCTGCAGAACTAGAGGATCCCAAAGAAGTAGATGCAGAAATATTTGTCTTTTTAAGTTATAGATTGCTCATCTTCTTAACCCAAAGGTTTCTAGAACCAACTAGAAGTTGTGAATTGCTCCACAATCATGGAAATACCTCTACTTACAAATTTTTGCACATTTTACAATTTTTTTGCTCTTTTCTGCTGATTTATGATCACAATCAATTCCATTTTATAGTGTTTAGACCATACCTTATGCATTATAAGAAGCTCCGAAATATGTAGCTGAATTCCTTTTCTTTTGGGTGCTTACAACAGCTGGTTGGCCAAATTTTTTGTGTGTATGTTCTGTCTTCTCATCGGGCTCCATTCAGCTCCATTGGAGTCAATGGCCTCACAGTCAAAATGGTACCCAGTCAAAGTGGTTTTGCACCAGCAAAGGGCTCTTGGGAGCTGGGCCAAGTGGGATTATGGCTGCTGATGCAATCATAACGGACTCTGGAGCTATGCATGTGGCTGGTGTTCCCATTGTTAATCCTTCTACTGTTGTTGTTTGGGAGGTTACACCTGGCCCTTGGAATGGATTTCAAGCGTCTGCGAAGGCTAGTGTCAGCAGTGGGGTTCCACCATCAGTCAATCCTCCTTCTTGGGATGGTTTTGCACCTTTAGCTGCATATCTATTCAGCTGGCAAGAATATTTGTTGCTAGAAGCTAAGCAAGGAAGAAAACACACTGAACAAGACTATAGTGAGATGGTGACTTTTCATTGTCTACCAGTTTCAAACTTTTCTGCTTATGTCAGTCCTGAAGCTGCTGGTCAGTCAGCTTCTGCTACTACTACATGGGGTTCTGGTGTCACTGCTGTTGCTTTTGATCCAACCCGTGGTGGTTCTGTAATATCTGTCGTGATTGTTGAAGGTATGGTCGAATCCATTTTTTCATGAGATTCGTTTTGCTATTTATCCGGTTCTTGAGTAACTAGCATTTTGCTTGCTGTGACCATTTAATATAATATAATTATTGTGTTTTATCGTGATTTGGAACTCTGTGTCTACAGCCAGTAAGATTTGGAAGGACTTGGTGCTTACACTTCTTAGGGCTTTCTATTTTTAGGTTCTCATCCAAGATCAAAAGGGGTTTCTAAGCAGGATTTTCAAGAATGAGTAGTTATTCCATGCTTCAGTTTTTAACTTGCTTGGTTCTTCTTAAATATAAAGGACATAGGGTGTTTCAACCATAAACTTCACAATAGTGTGATAAAAGCTTAGTTATTTATGATTTTTCCTTTGAAAGTAAAACTATATTCCCCCAAAATATCCCTGCATTATTGTATACTTCTCTGATAATTTGCTTATTTTCAAACCGGTTGCAAAATTCTATTTATGCTTTAATTCTTTTAGATTTACGGAATGGTAAAGTGAGTGCATATGCCTAGAGGAAACATTCTTTTCAGTTATGTGAACCTGAGTGTGTTCCACCAGGACGAGCCATTTTGTTGGATTCAGTTCTCCAACTTAATTCTAGGCAGTCCTGACTGGACAAGATGAAAGTTGTCTGTTTTGTCCAAGTTTCAGATCATTTTCCTCTTTTCTTGCTCCAGGGCAATACATGTCCCCTTATGATCTTGATGAGGGTCCATCAATTAATGGATGGAGAGTGCAGCGCTGGGAATCAACTGTTGAGAATGTGGTCCTCCATCAGATATTTGGTAATCCCACTTCGATTTTTGGTGGGGAACCACCCAAGCAGACAGTCTGGGTAAGCAAAGTAATCAAGTGCACACCAGCATCAACTGATTTTAGAAGTTCTCAATCAGCTGCTGTAGGAACACCTTCTGATGGGCGGACTGTTTTTGACCCTGGCTTTGAGGTCTCAAAGAGGGTTGGGTTTGATCCCTCTGATCTGCCAAGTGATGTTAGAACTCTGGCTCGTATTGTATATTCTGCCCATGGGGGTGAGATTGCTGTAGCTTTTCTACGGGGTGGTGTGCATATCTTCTCTGGGGAAAGCTTTACGCATGTAGACAACTACCAGATGGATTGTGGTGCTGCAATTGCTGCTCCTGCCTTTTCCTCTACTAGTTGCTGCTCTGCTGTTGTTTGGCATGACACCAGTAAAGACTGTACCATGTTGAGAATAATTCGTGTTCTTCCTCCGGCTATATCAAGTAGTCAAGCGAAAGCTAGCTCAATAACGTGGGAGCGTGCAATTGCGGAGAGGTATATTCCGTGATTAGTTGTGGTTGCGATTATTTTGATTTTCTAATGAATGTAATCTCCCATTGGCAGATTCTGGTGGAGTCTATTAGTGGGTGTTGATTGGTGGGATGCGGTTGGCTGCACTCAAAGTGCTGCTGAGGATGGCATTGGTAGACATTTTTGTCATTGCATTTTTTATCTGCATCATTGTTTTGACGAACTGTTGATTTACAGAATGACCTAGTTGCTAATGTTTGGGAGGTGGGATGCACACAACTAAGAGGATTGTTTTGGGGGTAGTAAATCAATTAATGTGACGTGCTTTCTATCTTCAAGCACTGACTATTTGCTTTCTCCCGTAATTTTTTTAAATTTTTTTTTTTTTTGCTTTAGAGGGGAGCTGGGGATTTATGTTTTACATCAGAATATGGGATCATGGAAACTTGACATTAGACGAAGTCATCAGCTGAGAAAAATGAACTGTAAAAAATCCTATTGCTTCACTGGTACACTCGGTCCAGTCCCCATGTTATAAAAGATTGTTATTCTGCTTAGGAAGAGGCACATAAATAGCTAATTGTCTTGGCACAGCTCTTGGAAGATTTTTCTCCATTTTTTAAGTTGACAAAATTTAGAAATTTGTCATATACCTTTTTCAATCAGCCTAAACATATTGAAGGAAAAAAGAGAAAATGGTGGAACATATATACATGCATCCTTTTGATATCCTCGTTTATTTGGTCTTCAGTGGCAGGTGTAGTTAGCTTATTGCTGACGATATGTTTCTGCTGCAGTTTCTCTGAACAGTGTAATTGCTGTTCTGGATGCTGATTTCCACTCTCTTCCTTCCACCCAACACAGACAGCAGTACGGCCCTGTAAGTTCTGTAATCTAAAGCTTGATGGATGAGTAGTCTGTTACCAGTGGCATTAGATTTTATTGTTTAATTGTGTATTTGAGGGGGCATCATTTTACTTTGTCTGGTCCTTGAATTGTTTACTTTGTTCTGGAGGTTTTACATGCATTTGATAGATATGCATGTATCTATGTTTCTGTGAATGAATGTTCAGCTGATTACTTCATCTGATGTCTAGTTTCCAGGATCCCATATTCTGATGTAAATGTAAAAATGATTTGGTGCAGAGTCTGGACAGAATAAAATGTAGGCTACTAGAAGGTACAAATGCACAAGAAGTCAGGGCTATGGTTCTTGACATGCAGGCTAGGTTGTTGTTAGATATGCTTGGTAAAGGTATTGAATCAGCGTTAGTAGATCCGTCAGCTTTGATATTGGAATCATGGCAAGCATCTGGTGAGGCGGTAACTGGTTTGGATCCCGAGTCATTGGCTGTTGATCCAGCACTTGTCCCAAGCATTCAGGTTTCCACATATTGTCTTTCTTCAATATAAATCTTAAGTATTCTGCTTGTGCTTGGTTGACCTCCCAGCTCTGTTAACAATGTGTTTAAACTGGGGCTTCCTTAATGTTCTCCGCAGGCTTACGTCGATGCTGTTCTCGATCTTGCTTCACACTTCATCACAAGATTGCGGCGTTATGCCAGTTTCTGCCGTACATTAGCAAGTCATGCTGTTAGTGCGGGCACTGGTGGGAGCCGAAATATGGTTACAAGTCCTACACAAAGTTCTCCTTCTCCTACTACAAGTCAAGGTGAGTGATAGAAGCTAGATTCTTTTTTTTTTTTGTAAAAAGTGTTGTCCACCTGTACATGGGATAGGCCTTGCAGTCATTGCATTTAATTAATTTACGGTGGTGAGTTCACCTGTTCTTCCTTCAAACTCCAATATTTTTGAAGATAGGTATGTTATTGGGATGTTAACTGACAAGGTTAAACTGCCTTGTGTAGGAACACAAGGTGGGCCCACAAGTTCCTCTGGAAGTACTCAAATGCAAGCTTGGGTGCAGGGAGCTATTGCGAAGATTAGTAACAATGGTGATGTTCCAAATGCTGCCCCAAACCCTATTGCCGGCCCTTCTACTTTTATGCCTATCAGTATCAACACAGGCACTTTCCCAGGAACTCCAGCTGTTAGGCTTATCGGGGATTGCCATTTCCTTCGTAGACTCTGTCAGCTTTTGCTTTTTTGTTTTTACTTTTGGCGAACACAGCTGCGTTTGCAGAGTGGAGCTCAGAAAAATGCTGATGCATTGGCTCAAAAATCTCAGCCTAATGGTCCGGGGAGAATAGAAGACCCCAACTCTCTTAAATCAGGAGCGCTTAAGGCAGATGAAAAACAGGTTTCTAGAGCTGGCCAGGTTGGTGTGACAAAAGGACCCGAAGATGGTCCACCTAACAGGTATAGATTAGGCACTGGTAATGCTGGTCAAGGATACACATTTGAGGAGGTAAGATTGAAGAGTCACTTGTTCACTCCATTGTAGAGAGAGAATGGGTTTGTGTTTTGAAGTATTTTTTTATGACAACTTAGGAATGTGTTTTTAACAGTTGGACAAGACTACTTTTTTTGAATAATAATTTTCATCAACTCTCTGCATCTGATGACGTCCTTTTCTCAGAAAATAATAAAATTATTATCATCATGTAAGGATTTGTTTTATATAGTCATGACTCATCAGCGTGGACTATACTTTACATGAGTGGCGCTCAATGGGAAAACATATAAACACTTGATAATTGGTACTATTTCATGGATGTGGTTAAAAAGTCAAGAGCAGCTTGCATGAGAAATCTTTTCATACTAATGATGCAATTGGTTACAGTCTTCCATTTTTTTCCCTTTCTGGATTTTTTCTTGTTAGAAGCTAATCATTTCTATTGGTTCCTTTCTTTTGACTTTGATATTGTACTCTCTTGATAGAGTCACATTAGAGCAAGCTAGGTGGGAAACAACTAATTTAGAACATATAATGTAAAAATTTTGAGCAGCCATTAGGTCTAATTATAAAATTTTTGGTGAAATTAAGTTTTCTGAACGTGGCTTAGTAGCAATGGTAAATATTGCAATGTTCCTTGCAGTACATCCTTTATGTATACCATGCTTCTCAGTTCTTTGTTCTTGTGTTCTGAGTCTAACTAAGAAACTGACCCAGTGTGGAAGTTGTGGTATGTCATCCCCTCTCATGCTAAAGTAATACCAAAGATTGAGGCATGCGGGAATTAACAGATTTGCAGGGTGACGGGGTCTGTCTTAGAATCATGTTTTCTTATGCAAATTTGAAGTTTTCTATAGTCTAAATATTTTTGTTTGAATTTCTTGAGTATGCAAGCCTTTGTGGTTTATATTGTGTCAATGTGAATGATAAGCTGGGATTGAAGATAAGCTATCTATGGAAGCAATCATTTTAGTTTGATGAGCTAAGTAAAGCAGATGAGAAGATTTTTTTCTCAGGCAGTCTTAAACTCAGTTTTAATTTGATTGTAGGTTAGGGTTCTCTTCCGTATACTCATGGATCTGTGCCGACGAACATCAGCGCTGGCCCATCCTCTACCTGTCTCTCAAGTGGGAAGTAACAACATTCAGGTTCGGCTTCATTACATTGATGGGAATTACACTGTTCTACCAGAGGTTGTGGAAGCTTCCCTTGGTCCTCATATGCAGGTACTGGTTGGAAATAAAATAATTCTATGATAGTGGAGCATATGAATTCTATAATTAGTGTGGCTATCTCGAGATATTAGATCATTATATAATTTTTTGATGATGAGTTTCTGAGAGCCACTCAATAACCCAAAGCCTTCTTTGACTGGGTCATGAAGGTTATGTATTTGATGCTAACACCTTGAGAATCCATTGGACCGACATGAGGTTGAATCCAAAATAATGGTTGGCGCAGAAGCAGCATCTTCTTTGTATTGTTGAATAATTTCTGAATCATTTAGCGATGTTTTTGCAGTATATGCCACGGCCTAGGGGTGCTGATGCCGCAGGTTTACTTCTTCGAGAGTTGGAACTTCATCCTCCTGCTGAAGAATGGCACAGAAAGAATATGTTTGGTGGCCCATGGTCTGATCCAGAGGAGGCTGGTCTATGGGGTGAGAATGTTAGGTTAAGCCCTTCAAGAGATTTAGTTGATGGGACCCCAGCAGAAAATTGTGATGTTTATTATGGAGCTTATGGCCTGTGGCCGAGGAAGCGCAGGGTGTCCGAAAGAGATGCAGCTTTTGGCCTGAATACTTCAGTGGGCCTTGGAGCATATCTTGGTATTATGGGATCTCGAAGGGATGTTGTAACAGCTGTATGGAAAACTGGACTTGAAGGAGTTTGGTACAAGGTTTGTGCTTCTGTGGTCTCCAATTGTTTTTCTTCCTTTCATTATTGTTGATTTCTTAATTTCATGCATGCTATTATTATCTTTTGGTACTATGGTATATAATTAGTATACAGTATCATGGGGTAGTGTGTAATACTAGCCCACTATCCACATTTTATGGGATGTATATTATCATGTGTTTGGAATTTAGTAAATGTAGTAGTACACTCAGTTATTACAAGCACGGTATCCCGGGTACCGTATCATTTACAATATAAACATTCTCGGAGTAGAATAAACATTTGAGACTGAATAATATGTTTGGAAATGACGAACCAATAGCCACCATGATATTAATTAACTTAGAAGTCATTTTATTCTGTCTACTGTTGGAACAGTAATGTCCAACGTATCCTTAATTGTTGTGATCTTCTTCCATGAGTTTATTTTCTTATTCAGTCTAATTTTTTTTGAAGGAATTATTGTGGAATAGATAAAAGAAAAGACAGCTTAAGAAAATGAATGTTTGATGAATTAATTTAATGTCAGCATTTTCACTGAACTCAATGCAATGCTAAGGGTTTGAGCTTTTGGATGTGGGAATGGATGGTTGATTTTTATTGAAAAAAAATATATCGGTGCCCAAACTGGCCAAGATTGGTCACTGAGTTAATATATCAATAGCTATTCATTTGGTTTTTTGTGGTCAGAAAAGCAAATAAAAAATCTCACTGAGTTTTGTCTTGTGAAGTACCACTGATTTGCCTTTCTGTGCAGTGCATAAGATGCTTGCGGCAGACTTGTGCCTTTGATACGCCCAGTGCAACCTCTGTGTCGAATCAGAATGAGAGGGAAACTTGGTGGATCAGCCGGTGGGCATATGGCTGTCCAATGTGTGGTGGAACCTGGGTTCGAGTAATATAGGCTATGGTTGCATTGGTGGATCAGCCGATGGGCATATGGCTGTCCAATGTGTGGTGGGACTTGGGTTTGAGTGTATGTGCTATAGTTGTAACTGGTAAAAATGATCTTGCAAATTGTATATGTTGTAGATTGGATTCTAGGATTCTAAATGAATATGGCTTGTGAACTTTTACTAACTGAGCTTACCTCTATAAATAAGTAGATGAAATAACTTGTACTTATGTGAGGCACGTGTCCTCTTCTGCTGTAATAGAATCTGTAACATTAATTGATGTTCCCCTTATTGTAAACTGTGTTCGGAAGTTCACACGACATGTTAATTATACTTGTATTACAGAAATAACAGAGTAAGCTACTTTGCCACGGATTCTAATAGTATCGAGTCCATAATTCAGAACCGGTGGCTTTTCAGGCGGAAGATGATTAGCACAATCATGATAGTTTTTATTTCCACCGTTTATTGTTGAAACTGTATCTTCTTTCTTCTTGTATGACCAATATGTAAGTGCTGTATTAAATGCTTCAGCAGCTTGTGTAAGCGCTATTGCACAATAAGTTGCTCCGCCTTGAATTGGACTAGTAGAGTTTTGAGAATACTGTATCACTATGTCTCTAACGGACAATGTGGTACTTATGGCACATCTTATAGTTTTGGCACCTATTTGGACGTCTTCCCTTTCTTCTTCTTGTTGATAATATCGTTCTTCGTGAAATATGCCGGGGCCATTTAAGCAGTTCATGCAAGCTATAAAGTTATCTCCAGTTTGATTGCAGAGTTGTTTTTTCATCGAAACTTCTGCATTGTTTTGACAAATTATGAAACTTGTCCATAAAATCCAACCCAAGAAAATAACTTGCTTAGATTTGTAACTGTCCATCTTCAGTTACTCTGTAAATGATCAATACACAAGTTAAATCGAGTCAATTGGGCAACTGATATGTTATACTCCTAGTAAATTCAATTTTTGGATAGGAATGTATATAATTTGATTTTTGGATAAAATACTATTACTATATATTTTAAAAGATTACAAAAACAATAATTTGACATCTTTCCTATAACTAGCCATTTCATGCCATAATGTAAATTTTCTGCCCTATTTTTCTACTTGGAAATATTCATAATGTTATTATAAGTATATTGGCAGCACACAAACTTTCTTCATTGCAAATTAAATAAAAAACATTAAAAGATAAAATGTAAAGTAGTCTACGAATTCAGTTTAGTTTTAATTCAATCCTCTTTAAAGGGACAAAACAATACCTTAAACTTACCTCAATAAACAAGAAATGCAAGAGTGTTTATATGTAATTCAGTGAATGGATACCTCCATAAACAGGAAATTGAAAAAGAGTTTACAGGTGAATGGTACAAATACAATTTGGTATTTGGATAGTGACTGTGTACTTATATAGAGCTCTACAAATAAATAAATATCATATGAAAGTACCTCTGATTTAATGAATCTTATTAATTCAATATGGGATTGTGGTAATCAAGGCGGATTTTCGAATTCATCTTTGATGATGCATAAATAACAAACACAATATATATATATATATATATATATATATATATATATATATATGTATGAATTCGAAAAATATATGAATTCAAATATGAATTCGAAAATCCGCCTTGATTACCACAATTCCATATTAAATTATTTCATCAATAAGATTCATAATATAAGAGTAGAGAAATAAAAGTATGTGGATCAAATTTACGTAAAACTATAATTTTCATATTAAAACAAAATTGTATTATTGTTTTTGGGATTTTTACACTTATAATCATAGCTTTAGGATGAAAGTGCCAATATAACCCTGCAAAACGAGAAAGTGTCAAAATAACCCTAACTTTATGATAAAATGTGCAGTTATAATCTTTTGTCACTATTCCAGCATTGACTCATTAATTTGGATGTTGATGAGGTCGAAATGACAAAAATACTCTTGCCTCGTAAGCTGAAAATACCCTTTTTTTCTTTTTAATTTTTTTCTTTTTTTAATCTAGAGTAAAATTGTCATTTCCTTAAATTTCGATCAAATATCCTGTTGGCAATCAAAGTCAACGGCTCCCGGGATTAGATTGACACATACATCATAAAGTTCCGTCTCCTATGAGACCGTTTCATGGTGAGACCAAGGGCTTCTGAAGATATAAGACAAAGGCAAATTAAATTTTGGGATCAATTAATAAATACTTTAGATTCGAGGTCTTTTTTAGGATACTGGCAAACTTTAGGGACCGATTTGCAAAAACCAAAAAAGAAAGACATGTTTTGCACGCCCATCTTCTCTGGAGATTTTCCACCACCCCTTGCCGGAGATGAGTTTGCGTTCCCCGACATTATTTCCTCCTCCTCCCTCTCTCTTGTCCTTCCCCTCTCCGCCCTCACTATCTAGTTCACGTAATCGAATCAATGTGGTCGGAGGAGTTTCAAAGTAATTCGATTCAGCGGAGAAGATGGAGTTGATACCGGTGTTGACGACGTCGATTGCAGGATTTCGTAGGTGAGGGATTCAGACGGTCACCTCCGATGCTCGATTTTGGTGTTGAAACTTGCGATGTCCGATTCTTGAGCTGAGGGATTCAGACAGTAACTTCGATGTCCGATTCTGATGGTGATCGCGTCGATAGCAAGATTCCACCGCGCTCTTGATTCTTCTTCGTCTGCAACGTGCCAATAGCAAGATTCCACCGCGCCCTATTTCTTCTTCGTCTGCAATGGGTAACCATGCTGTGATTCTTCTTCATCTGCAACAGTTGATCGCGCCGGTGAGGGTTTCAGACTAACGGTCTAAATCAGGTCACATTTTGGGCCGAAACTGTTGTTTGGTGTTGGGCTAAAAATCAACCCAAATATCTAACTAATGGCCACATCAAACCAAAAGTATGTGAAATCAACTAAAATCTCTAAATTATCAAATGAAACAATCAAACCTCAATTTTACACATCAAATTTAAATTTGTTAATTAAACATAAAATAAAAATAGTTAAACATCTCAAATGAAAACTCTAAAAATACATATCAAAATTTAAAACATTAATAAAACTAATTCCAAAAACTTCATATTTAAATAATAATAATTCATCAAGTTAAAATAGTTAAACATCAACATTAAAATTTAAAAGATCAATCTCAAACTAGTGTTAAAAATATACATTCCATTGTTGTAACATTTGAAAAACTATTTTGACGTTCCACTTTTATCCACTGATCTTATTATTTGTTTACGTGACAATTTACAAATGTAAAATGATATGTACCACTTTACGTATATTACAGATGGACAAGATATAAAACATCATACACTGACAACTCAAAATCGAAGGAGTTCATTGAATCATCACTGGCTCTACAAATACATATAAAATTAGCATATTAAAATGTTAATCACCATAACTATTAAACCATTAAATATTATTTTGTACAAAAGGGTTCAAATTCCCTAAAAAACACAAACATAAAAATTGAAGAAAAAAAATCCAAAGCAACCTAAAACATCAACAACAATCTAGTGTCTCGGCTCTAATAATTAAACCAATATTTATAAAACATCATTCTCACACAATATATCCCAAACAACCAAATTCTATTTTCCCTCGACTTGTTTTCCTTCCTTGCTCGCTTAATCACAGATTTGTTTTCTCTCCTGCTGGTTTCGAAGAGGATGACTTTTCTACTCCATCAGCGCAATGATCAAATGTCAATTTTCGGTCATCTGTTCAAGGGAACACCTTCAGGAGCATGATTCCTCATATCATTTTTAATATCTCATCAATGATATCATAGAGCTCTGTCTTGGAAAGTATTACTGTGAAATAATATAAAACATCACATACAATAATTAAAACATCAATATTTGTAATTAAAACATCATAATAGCACAAATAACATCGCTGACAACTACATTGAGAAAATAAAATACAGTATTTAAACATCAATCTCAAAATTTAAAAATATCAAACAATACACACTAAAATATCAAAAGAACAATTCTGAAAATTAGTTGCATACTAAAATATGAAAACACCACAAATATCAAACACTGAAATTAAAAACATTACACCCACACACATAATAATACTTACAGCTTAAACATGAAAGCTCAAAGATAGAACCTGAAATATCAACAATAGTGTATAAAACATCACAGCTAAAAAAATAAAACTTACAGCTCCTAGTTCCTTCTCGAATGGAGCAACAGTGGGCAAGTGCTCTTGGACATCTTAGAAACAGCGACAACAACACAAAAATTAGCACATATAGTAACAAAACCCTAAGATATCACACACACACACAATCAAAACAAAAAAACTGAACATCAATTGCACACTTAAACACTACAAACACTAAATACTGAAATTAAATCATCACACCAACACAGATAACAGTACTTAAAACCTAAACATGAAAGATCAAACACAAAACGTGAAACATCAAAAACAATATTTAAAAAGTGACTGCAAAATAACAAAAATGCACAGATCCTCTTTCCTTCTCAACAGCTGCAACAGTGGGCAAACTTTCTTACACATCTAAGAAACGGCAACAACAACACAAAAACTAGCACAACTTGTAACAAAACCTTAAGATATCACACACACGATCAAAGAAACAAAACAGAACATCAATTGCACATTTAAAACATTACAAGCATCAAATATTGATATTAAATCATCACACCAACACAGATAAACAATACTTAAAACCTAAACGTGAAAGATCAAATACAAAACCTGAAACATCAACAACAGTATTTAAAAAGTCACATATGCAAAATAACAAAATTTACAGATCATCTTTCCTTCTTGATTGCAGCAATAGTGGACATGCATTCTTACACATCTAAGAAACAACAACAACACAAAAATTAGCACAAATCGTAACAAAACCTTAAGATATCACACCCACAATCAAAACAACAAAACTGAACATCAATTGCACACTTAAAACACTACAAGCATCAAATACTAAAACTAAATCATCACACCAACACAAATAAACAATACTTTAAACCTAAACATGAAAGATGAAACATAAAACTTGAAAGGTTAACAATTGTATTTAAAAGGTCAAATCTACAAAATAACTACATTTACAAATCCTCTTTCCTTCTCGATTGCACCGACATTGGGCATGCATTCTTACACATCTAAAAAACAACAACACAAAAATTAGCACAAATCGTAACGAAATCCTAAGATATCACACACACGATAAAAAAACAGACATCAACATCAATTGCACACTTAAAACACTACTAGTATCAAATACTGAAATTAAATCATCACACCAACACAGATAAACAGTACTTCAAACCTAAACATGAAAGATGAAACAAAAAACCTGAAAGGTCAACAATAGTATTTAAAAGGCCATGTCTGCAAAATAACAAAATTTACAGATCCTCTTTTCTTCTTGATTGCAGCAACAGTGGCAAAAGCATTCTTAGACATCTAAGGAAGATCAACAAAAAAAAAAGCACAAATCATAACAAAATCCTAAGATATCACACACAATAAAAAATGAACATCAATTACACACTTAATCATGAAAACACCACAAGTATCAAGCATTGAAATTAAAACATTACAACAACACTGATAACAATACTTAAAATCTGAAACCTAAAACATCAAATAAAACCCTAAAAGATCAATACCTGTAGCTAAAACATCACAGCCGAAAACTCAGAAACTTACAAACGATTCTTCCTCCTCGATTGCAGCAACAATGATGCAAATCTCCTTAGAAATCTAACAAACAACAGCAACAACACAAATATTAGCTCAAATTCGTAAGAACAACTCACATAACACAAAAAATAGAGAAATCTCCAAATATTAACACATTGAACAACATAAACCCTAGAAAATCACATGAACCAAAAAAGCAAACAAAAATTGAAAAAAAACAACAAAATATGCATAATAAATCTGAGCAAAGACATTACCTTCGAAAATAAACACGAAAGGAAGGTTGTACTGTGTTCGACCGCCGGAAATTGAAGCTTTAACCAGAAAATTCACGGAAAATTCATCGGAGAATGAAGCGAATCTTCCTTGAGTCACTGCGTTCTTCCCCTGCGCAAGAAACATGGAAGAAAACGGAAAAAAAAAAGGTTGAATTGAAAGAAAATGGAAGAGAAATGGAGAGGAAGAAAATGAGTAGTTGCGCAGGAGAGAAGAAGGAGATGAGAGAGAATGCGTGAGAAAATAATGGGAGATGAAGGGGAAAGATTGTTATTTATACCTGAACTTAAATGTAAAATAGTAAAATTTCACATCCAACCCCTAGACTTTATAAAACTTTAATTAGAAACCCCATGCAACATTCTTAACAATTTAATCCCTGGTATCGCAGCGAGACTGTCTCGCACAAGACTTTGTCGAAAGTTAGAGTTATTTTGACACTCTCACTTTTCAGGGTTATATTGACACTTTCAGCCTAACATTAGAGTCATTTTAACACTTGAATCTATTTTTTAACTTTATACTTTGAATGATAGTTATATTGTTTTAAAAATATATATTATTTTTATTTAAATACTATTATAAAATAATTCTATGATATAAATAGTAACAAATTAAGCAGTATTATACTTTCACTTAAATAAATGCAAGACACAAAAACAATCATAGTAAAACACCAATATTATAAATTTATTATTTGAATGGTATATTGGTATATTGGTATATGGGTCGAATACTAATGAAGTTAATAATACATTTTTTTTACATTAAATAATATTCTTTCACAATTTATATTTATACTATAAATAAAAGTTACAATATTTTAATATAAATATTAAAATAATTTAAGATGGACGCAAGAGAAATAACTATGGGTGGTAAATGGGCGAACAGATCGAATACATGGTGGATAATATGGGTAGTGGAATAATATAGGTATGACCCATTTTATGACGAGTAAAAAATCAGTCGGGTTGAAATCCGCAAATTGGAAACCATTCAAATAATGGGTCAAAAATGGGTAAACCTGTGAATTTCAATCCATATATAGAGTGAGTCTCCTGACAGGCGGTCTGTCCATAAGCTTATGGACATACCACTTATTTCTTACCTTATTCAATGCATTTCTTATATTTAAATTTTATAAAAAATTACAACATTTAATTCAAATGCCCTGAGGACTGTCCATAAAATTATGGAAAGACCGCATTTCCTGAGACTTTCCCCCATATATAAACTCATATTGATTTATGAGTCCGTCCCCTATGAGACCGTCTCATAATGAGATCAGGGACTTAAGGCAAAATAAAAAAAGACAAACTAAATTTGGAGGTCAAAAACAGAATTACTTTGGACTTGGGGTTATAAACGAAAAACGTGAAAAACGTGGGCGACCAAACAGAAAATATAAGATAATTACACAAACAACGCGTCTTTCTCCTTCAATTTGCTTACTCCGTCGGCGCCGCCTCGCTCTCCACCGGCGCCGCCTCGCCTTCTCCGTCGTTGCCTCGCCGTCTCCGTCGTTGCCTCGCCGTCTCCTCGCCTTCTCCGCCGTCGAATCGACTTCTCCACCGTCGAAACTCTAGTTTTAGAGATTTTCAACTCCGTCGAGGCTTGAGATTGAGGTTGCTCTGATTCGCCGGCTCTAATTCTTGTGTTTATCCGACTTCAAATCGCTTCGTCGGCTCTGATTGTAACTCCTCCGAGGCTTGAGGTTGCTCTGATTCGCCGGTACCCGAGGATCGAGGCATAGGGGTGGGGTGGTGGCGAGATTGAGGGGATGGTGATGGGTGAGGCATAGGGGCGGGGTGGTGGCGGGATTGAGCGAATGGTGGTGGGTGAGGCGTAGTGGTGGTGGCGAGTGAGGTGCTAATAGGTGGTGAGGGTTTCAATCGAGGGATTCCGGTTGCAATTCGCCAGAGATGTTGAAAGATAGTTGAACAATTAGTCCCAACCCTTTCACCGAAGACATTGAACAGAGACAGAGAGAGCAAACACACTCTTTTGTGTTGGCTACTAATGTTGCAGGTAGAGAAGAGGACAAGGAGCAGTTGGTGCGAGAGCAATTTAGAAGATGTTTCTGCTATTGCAATTGTGGGTATAGGGGGTCTCGGAAAGACTACATTGGCGAAACTAGTGCTCAATGATGAAGAATTGTTGGAGATTTTGGGCTTAGATTGGATATCCATCTATGATGAGTTCAATGTGGGATCAGTGATGGAAAAGATCTTGGCATCTTCAAGAGATAAGTTTGAAAATCTTGAAATGGAGCCGGATGTGTTGTGCGGAATGGAGAAAGAACAGAAAGTATGAACGAAAATAACAAGACACAAGATTTACGTGGTTCACCAATTTGGCTACATCCACGGGAGACAGATTCACTATAATAGGTAGCAGGTTACAGACGCCAAGAAATTGGCCAGATTTCTACCTATCTAAGTGCAGAACAGAATTAATGTTTACAGAGAGAAGAGAGACACTTTATATACTGTCTCTACTAAACCCTAACAAACTGGGATTGGAACAAAACACAATTCGGCCCAAATCAACATCAGTCCAAATTGGAATTGGAATTATATTCTTATCATAATTGTAGATGTAGTTGTATTCCAGGCCAGGGTCGCAGAAGCGGCTATTACAGTATTCAAGGCATACCAACAAATCTCCACCTTGACTTGAATCCTCAAAGTAGAAAACTCCAGATGCACCATTACAGTGCCAGATGAGTAGACTTCGCCCTCCACTCCCGGGACTGCCCATAGAGCACCTAATCAGCTCTGATGTTCAACAAGTCCAAACAATGTTGAAACTTGCTATGTGGAACAGGTTTGGTGAACATATCAGCGGGGTTGTCAGCAGTTCCCACTTTCTTCACCCTGATTCTCCTCTCACTCCTCAGGAAATGATATCTGACATCAATATGCTTGGTCCTCTCATGATGGACCTGATCCTTGGCTAGGCAGATTGCACTCAAACTGTCACAGTACACAGTAGCCTGATCATGATGTAGACCAAGATCACTAACCAGTCCTTTCAGCCATATTCCCTCCTTTGCAGCCTCTGTCAAAGCCATGTACTCTGCTTCCGTAGTAGACAATGTCACTGTAGGTTGCAAAGTCGCCTTCCAACTAACCACAGAACCTCCCAAAGTGAATACATAACCAGTCATCGATCTCCTCGTGTCAACATCACCAGCATAATCAGAATCAGAGTAGCCTGTAACTAAGCACTCGGTATCACCTCCATAAATGAGACCCACATCAGACGTACCTCTAAGATACCTGAAAATCCTCTTCACAGCTTGCCAATGTTCCTTTCCCGGTTGCCCCATGAATCTGCTTACAACACTGACTGCTTGTGCTAAATCTGGCCTCGTGCAAACCATAGCATACATCAAGCTCCCCACCGCGCTGGCATAAGGAACCCGAGACATATACTCCTTCTCCTCGTCTGACTGAGGAGCAAACATAGTGGTGAGATGAATATTTGCAGCACTAGGAGTGTCTATAGGCTTGGCTGTAGACATGCCAAACCTAGCCAACACTTTCTGAATGTAGCCTTTCTGTGACAAGAAAAGCTTCCGGTGACTTCGATCCCTAAGAATCTCCATTCCTAGTATCTTCCGAGCTGCACCCAGATCCTTCATCTCAAACTCAGCACTAAGAAGTCCTTTCAACTTCTGAATCTCGTCCTTACTCTTTGCGGCTACCAGCATGTCATCTACATAAAGCACCAGATAGATGAATGACCCATCTCTCAACCTGCTGTAGTAGACACAACAGTCATAAGCACACCTCGTATATCCCAGCTGAAGCATGTAACTGTCAAACTTCTTGTACCACTGCCTCGGAGACTGCTTAAGTCCATATAAGGACTTCTTCAACTTGCAAACATATTTTTCCTTGCCAGGAACTTGGAAACCATCTGGCTGAGTCATGTATATCTCTTCCTCCAACTCTCCATGTAGAAAAGCGGTCTTCACATCAAGTTGTTCAAGCTCCAAATCCTGATGTGTCACTATAACTAGCAACACCCTGATGGAAGTGTGTCTGACCACTGGTGAGAAAATCTCATTGTAATCTACTCCCTCTCTCTGACTGAAACCTCTAGCAACAACTCTAGCCTTGTACTTGACTCCCTCTGTAGGTGATATCCCTTCCTTTTTCTTGAAAACCCATTTGCAAGTGATAACCTTTCTCCCTTGAGGCTGTTTGACCAATTCCCATGTCTGATTCTTCTGAAGAGACTCCATCTCGTCTCCCATTGCAGCAAGCCATTTGTCAGCATCAGTACCTGAAACAGCTTCTCTGTAGGTGGATGGCTCATGAGTATCCACCTCCTCAGCAACCTGTAGTGCATAACCCACCATATCCTCAAACCCATATCTCTTGGGCGCCCCAACTCCAACCCTCCTGGGTCGGTCCTGAGCTAAACTGCGGACTGTAGCTCCTGATGGTTGAGGATCTGGTGGTGGAGATTCCGGTATCTCAGATTCTGTCTGTGGCTCTTGATTCACCTCAAATTGTTCCAATCTATTTTCACCTTGAGTGACTTCAAGCTCCACCTGTTTATCAACTCCACTAGTTTCTGGCACAACTATGGGCTTCACCATAGATCTAAGCAAAGAATTTTCATCAAAGACAACGTCCCTGCTCAGAATAACCCTCTTCTCAGATGGAGACCATATCCTGGAGCCTTTAACTCCATCTCCATAACCCACAAAGACACCCTTCTTGGCTCGGGGCTCTAACTTACCATCACTAACATGATAATAAGATGTACAACCAAAAACTTTTAACTTGGAGTAATCAACAACTTTACATGACCACAACTCCATAGGTATTTTGCACTCTATACCTGTGTGAGGCCTGCGGTTGATCAGGTAACAAGCTGTACTCACCGCCTCTGCCCAGAATCTCGTTTCCAAACCAGCATTAGAGAGCATGCACCTCGCTCTCGCCAGCAATGTCTGATTCATCCGCTCAGCTACGCCATTCTGCTGTGGCGTATTCCTGACTGTATGATGATGAGCAATCCCTTCATCCCTACAAAACTGATCAAACTCAGACGAGCAGAATTCCAGCCCATTATCAGTTCGAAGCCTCTTGATCTTCTTCCCGGTCTGATTCTCCACCAAAGCTTTCCACTCCTTGAACTTCGAGAAAGCTTCACTCTTATGTTTCATCATGATAACCCAAGTCATCCTTGAGTAATCATCAATCAGAGAAACAAAGTACCTGTGACCTCCCAGTGACTCAACTCGGGAAGGTCCCCAACAATCAGAATGGATGTAATCCAATGTGCCCTTTGTTCTATGAATCGCCTTAGGAAACTTGCTGCGGTGATGCTTCCCAAAAACGCAATGCTCACAGAAGTCTAAGCTCTTGATCTTGTGGCCACCAAGAAGATCATACTTCGACAGAATCTGCATCCCTCTTTCACCCATGTGACCAAGCCTCATATGCCATAACTTAGTCATATCATCCTGGTGAACCTCCGAAGATGCAACATTAATAGAATCCATAACCGTGGAACCTTGTAGAAAATACAAAGTACCATGCAGAACACCTTTCAGAACCAGCCTAGAACCTTTGCAGACACACAGAACTCCATCACTCCCTGAGTAGACAAAACCCTTTCTATCCAATGTAGGAAGAGAAATCAGATTCTTTGTCATCGATGGAACATGCCTGACATCGTTCAAAGTACAGAAACTACCATCATGCGTCCTGATCTTGATTGAACCAATCCCAACTACCTTGCACGCAACACCATTTGCCGTAGTAATGATGCCCTCAGCTTGCTCATAAGTTGAGAAATAATCTCTCCTTGGGCATACATGGTAAGATGCCCCAGAATCAAGAAACCACGCATTAGAATGATTATTTTGCCCAGTAACAGCTAGAGCAAAATCATCTTCAGAACTGAAATCCCCTTCAACCACAGCAGCAGTACCAGATGTACTCCCAGATTTACTAGCCTTCTTCGGACACTCCTTTTTCCAATGCCCCTTCTCCTTACAGTAGTTACAAACATCATTGGCCTTAGGACCCTTTGAAGATGACTTCTTGCCGTTCTTCTTATTGCCGGTTTCCTTGCCTTTTGTGTTTCCGTCACTAGCAAACAAGCCAGTGGCCTGACTTTCTGTACCTGTACTGTTTGCCTTATGTCGCAACTCTCTACTATGGAGAGAGGATCTTACTTCCTCCAGAGACACAAAATCTTTACCAACAATAAATGACTGAATAAAATTCTCATACGAAAGTGGTAAAGAAACTAACAAAATCAAAGCAGCATCTTCATTTTCAATTTTCACATCTATATTTTGCAATTCTAATAACAAAGTATTCAATTGCTCTAGATGGTCTCTGAGTTGCGTACCTTCCTGCATTCGGAGACCGAAGAGGCGTTGTTTCAGAAGCAACTTGTTGGTTAGAGATTTCGTCATATACAAACTCTCCAACTTCAGCCACAGTTGTGCAACAGTCTCCTGATCTGAGACCTCAGTGATGATTTCGTCCGCGAGACACAGCATAATCGTCGAGTGTGCCTTTTCTTCCAGACTCACAACGTCGCCAGAACTGCTCGCGAAATCCTTCGTCAGCGGAGTCCACAAACCTTGCTGTTTCAGCAAAGCTCGCATCTTGATCTGCCATAAACTGAAACTGTTTCTCCCGGTAAACTTGTCGATCTTCACGTTCAACCCAGACATCTTTCTCCCCGATCAGCCCCGATCTGATGAGCCCAGAATCCGATATACCCACTACGGATATCGTCGGAAAAAGAAACTGCTCTGATACCAGTTTGTTGTGCGGAATGGAGAAAGAACAGAAAGTATGAACGAAAATAACAAGACACAAGATTTACGTGGTTCACCAATTTGGCTACATCCACGGGAGACGGATTCACTATAATAGGTAGCAGGTTACAGACGCCAAGAAATTGGCCAGATTTCTACCTATCTAAGTGCAGAACAGAATTAATGTTTACAGAGAGAAGAGAGACACTTTATATACTGTCTCTACTAAATCCTAACAAACTGGGATTGGAACAAAACACAATTCGGCCCAAATCAACATCAGTCCAAATTGGAATTGGAATTATATTCTTATCATAATTGTAGATGTAGTTATATTCCAGGCCAGGGTCGCAGAAGCGGCTATTACAGTATTCAAGGCATACCAACAGGATGTATGTACATGTTGCAAGGATTGCCCGAAGATGCAAGCTGGTGGCATTCAGGCAAGGGGACGAGGGTATGGAGTCTCTGTGTTGCATTTGGTTGTGAAGGTGTCTGATCTGGCATTCATCACTGTTAGGACGATAGGCATAGGAATGTCGGGTATTTAAAGCGCTTGATCGTTGAGAAAGGGAAGAGTGGTGCTGAGGATCAATAGGTTTTCCACAATGGCAAGAAGCTCGAGGAGGAGAATGTTTCAAACTATAATTTCTAAAGGGATAAGTGTCAATGTAACCCTATCAACTTGAGTAAGTGTCAATATAGTCCTATGATAATTTTAGTGCAAATAAAACCCTAACTAGTTAATGTTAGTGCCAATGTAACCCTCAGACTCCATTTCCGACACTGACTTCAATTTTTCGTCGTTGACTTTATGTAAATTGATCAAAATACCCTTTGGGCTAACTTTGAAATTAGCTGGACAATTTTACCCTCATGGTTCATAGGACCGCCGCCAGAACAGGTTGAGTTATATCAGCACATTATGAAATCTTATTGGGTTATATCAGCACATTATGAAATCTTATTGGGTTATATCAGCACATTATGAAATCTTATTGGGTTATATCAGCACATTCCTAATGTTTGTAGGGTTATATCAGCACCTTTCTAATGTATGTAAGGTTATATCAGCACATTTTTAAAGCTTATAGGGTTATATCAACACATTATAAAAATTATCAACACATTATAAATATTAAGTGTGTGGTACTTGACTGACCTTAACGGGCGACCACGTCATCATATACACCATTATAACATCATAACAATATCTTATACAACATAAAATTTGACATCATGACACCATCATTAATATTAAACACCATTATCACATACCATAGTCTCATTTCAAAACTTATCAATATAAAAAACCCTAAGTCGAAAAACACAACAAAATAACAATCACACACAACACCAAAGGTCATCCAATCATCAATCCGGACTAAACACAACAAAATATCATAAAAACCCTATATTCTATAGTATGTGTTGATATGACCATACATTTTTTACTAATGTGCTGATATAACCCTATAAATTTTAGGAATGTGCTGATTTAATCCTACCAGTTTTCTTAATGTGTTGATATAACCCTACCTAATCTGGCGGCAGTCTAAGGGTAATAACATAATTTTTTCGTATTTTAATTTTTCTAGAAGGGTAAACATGTAATTTTATAAAATTTTGGCTAAAAATTGCCGAAGAGGGTTATATTGACACTTTCACTAACTAGATAGGGTTATATTGGCACTTTCGAATATTGAAAGGTTATATTGGCACTTTCGAATATTGAAAGGTTATATTGGCACTTTCGAATATTGAAAGGTTATATTGGCACTTATGTCAACTAGGTAGGGTTATAAAAACACTTTTTCTTTCTAAAACAATCACCTCCAAATAATAATTCATCCTATTAAAATTTTTAAACATCAAGGTTAAAAATAAATATATAAAATAAACTAAATTAAAATAGATAAATATCACATAAAAACAATATAATAGTTAAACATCAAATAAAAACTCTAAAAATACACTAGATTATAGTTAAACATCAATATAAATTAAAATAAATTAATGTCAAGTATAAACTAAAATACACATCAAACAAAGATAGTTAAATATCAAATAGAATTAGTTAAACTTCCAAAAAAAAATAAATTAACATTCAATACAAAATTTAAAATACACATGATGCTCAGTTCAGCTTGTAGAGACTTGATTATTATTTACTGTCATACTGTGATGTTACACAGTTATGTTGTGATTGTTCAGTTTTTTTATTTGTTTGATAAAAGTACTGATGAAGATGTTTATTTAAACAAGATATTCATATGCTTGCACTTATACATTCCACTGTAGCATTTGAAATAACTTGTTAAACGTCATTCATTACAAAAGGGTTCAAATGCACTAACAATTCGATAAGATAAAAACTGAAAAATTCAAATCAAGCTAAAACATCAATAACTATCAAGCGCCTCAACGCTAACAATCAACCATCATAACTGAAAAATCAATGCCAAACAATACATCCCAAGCAATCAAATTCTATCCCCCCCCCAAACTTATTTCTCTTCGTTGCTCGCTTGTTCACGAACTTGCCTCCTCTCCTGGTGGTTTTGAAGAGGAGGGCTCCTCTACTCCACCAACGCTAAGATCAAAGGTCGGCTCCGGTCCTCTATTCAAGGGAACATCTTTGGGAGCATGATTCCTCATAGCATATTTTTATCATCTCATCAATGGCCTTGTAAAACTCTACCTTGGAAAGTGTTTATGGGAAAAAAACATAAAACATCACATACAGTAATAAAAACTCCAATGTTTGAAATTAAAATATCACAATAGCACATATGACATGACTGGCGACTACATTATGAAACAACAAATACAATATTTAAAACATCAATATCAAAATTTTAAAACATCAATCTGTACACACAAAAATATCAAAAGAACGAAACTGAACATCAGTTGCATACTTAAATATGAAAACACCACAAACATCAAATATTGAAATTAAAACATCACACCAACACAGATAGAAATACCTAAAACCTAAAGCATGAAACATCACACAGAAACTAGAAACATCAACAACAATGTGTAAAACATCACATCTGAAAAATTACAATAATTACAGATCCTACTTCCTTCTCAATTACAATAACAGTGGGCAAGCGTTTTTAGACATCTAAGAAAAAATAACAACACAAAAATTTGCACAAATCGTAACAAAACCTATTATATCACACACAATCAAAACTGAATATCAATTGCACACTTAAGCATGAAAACACCACAAACATCAAACGCTGAAATTAAACCATCACACCAACACTGATAATAATATTTAAAGTCTAAAACAAAAAACATCACACTAAAACTAGAAACATCATTACCTGTATTTGAAACATCACTGCTAAAAATTAAGACAAATATTTCTTCCTTCTCGATTGCAGTAGCAGTGATGTACATCTTCTTAGACATCTAACAAACAGTAGCAACAACACAAATATTAACACAAATCAAAACAAAACCCTAAAATATCACACACACAATCGAAACAACAAAACTGAACATCAATTGGACACTTAAAACACTACAAACATCAAATACTGAAAATAAATCATCACACCAGCATAGATAAAAATCCTTGAACCCTAAACATGAAACATCACACATAAAACCTGAAACATCAATAACAGTATTTAAAACATCACATCTGCAAAAATAACAAAATTTATAGATTCTCTTTTCTTTTCGATTGCACCGACAGTGAGCAAGCATTCTTAGACATCTAAGAATCATCAATAGAATTTTTTTAGCACAAATCATAACTAAACGCTAAGATATCACACACAATCAAAACTGAACATCAATTGCACACTTAAGCATGAAAACACCACAAGTATCAAGCGCTGAAATTAAAACATCAAAACAACACTGATAGAAGTAATTAAAGCCTAAAACCTGAAACATCACACTAAAAATGAGAAACATCATTAACCGTTCCTAAAACATCATTAACCGTTCCTGAAACATCACAACCAAAAATTCAGAAAGCTTACAAATCATTCTTTCTTCTCGACTGCAGCAGCAGTGATGCAAATCTCCTTAGAAGTATAACAAACAGCAGTAGCAACACAAATATTAGCACAAATCAGTAAGAACAACTCACAAAACACAAAAATAGAGAAATCCCTAAATATTAACACAGTGAACAACATAAACCCTAGATAATCACATGAACAAGAAAAAGCAAACAAAATCGAAAAAGCAACTGAATATGCATAAGAACTCTGAGAAAAAACATTACCTTCGAAGATAAACACAAAACAAAGCTCTATTATGTTTGTCCGCCAGAAAATTCGCTGGAAAGCTCAGAAAATTGCGCGCAAGAAAGGAGGATAAAAATTGGAGAGGATGTGTGGTTGAATGGAAGAAAATGAGCTCGAATAGAAGGAAGATGGAAGAGAAATTGAGAGGAGAGAGGAGAAGGAGATTTGAGTTGAAGAGAAAATAAAGAGAAATGGAGGAGAATAGGTTGAATAGGAGAGATAAAAGGAGAGGATAGAGAAAGTTTAAAAATATATGAGAAAATAATGAAAAAAGATTGATATTTATACATGGACTTAAATGTAAAATACTGAAATTTCATATTCAACCCCTAAACTTTTAAAACTTTAATTAGAAATCTTATTTGCAATTAAATTCCTGATCTCACTATAATACGGTCTTAAACAAGGCTTCATCCTGATTTATATATCAACTCATATGGATAAAACCCATTGGTTTCAACTAATGCATTTTTTAATTCTTTCATCTGGTCTTATTAATGAATTTAATGTTAAATTTACAAACTAGGAAATTAGTTTCAGCTTTCAACCAGATTGGGTAAGTAGAAGATTTTATACTCTTAACCACCTCAGATATTATACCAGAGTAACTGACCTTTTGTGGTAAAGAATAAAGGAAAGGATGGAGCTTAATTTCATGTCGTAAAACGAGGTTTGCTGAACTTATGCAAGATGAACGCGTGCAATTAACCCTACAAATGAGATTAATCGTCATTTTGCTGGTATAATATCGACATAATATGCTCTAAATGCGTTATTTTTCTAAACGTTAAACTTAAATTCGAGGATGCATTCAAAGTAAAAGTTAATTATATAATATTGCTACACTTTAACTTAAATCTATGGCAAAGTCTTTCCCATCGTCTTTCCATAGGCTTATGGAAAGACGAAGTTTTATTGGAATAATAGAAAGTTAAAAGGTCTTAGTTGTAATAATAAAAATTTTTCAACGTGTAGTGGTTATAAAATTTATAATCCGATTCATGCAATCCAAAATTTTTATTTTCATTTCTTTTAATTTGCACTTTAAACCTTGATCTTTCCATGACTTATGGAAATACCGTCTTTTAAGATACATACTCTAAATCTATTGTAGACAAAACGATAAATAATATTAGAGAAAAAATAGTAGTATTATAATTTTTTCGAGTTATATATGAGTTGAATATTAGTAAAACTATAACTTTTTTATAAACTAAATTTAACAATAAATAATAATATTTCATAATTTATAGTCAAAGTTTTGGGAAATACCATCTTTCCATAGGTTTATGGAAATACGAGATTTAGTTGCAATAATAAAAAGGTAAACGGTTTTAGTTGCAATATTAAAATTTTATTTTGTAACTTACCGAGTTGTAGAGTTTATGACCTGATTAATACAGCCTGAGAATTTTATCTTCATTTATTTTAATTTACAGTTTAAACCCCGGTCTTTCCATGACTTATGGAAATACCGTCTTTCAAGAGACAGACTCATATATATATATATATATACATCATGAACTAAAACTATAACTTTTTTATAAACTAAATTTAACAATAAATAATAATATTTCATAAATAAATATTATTTATGAGTCTGTCTCTTAAAAGACGGTATTTCCATAAGTTATGGAAATACCAAGGTTTAAAGTGCATATAAGAAGAAATGCCGATAAAAATTTTTGGGTTGCATGAATCGGGTTATAAACTTTCTAACTACTACATGTTGCATAATAAATTTATTATTGCAACTAAAACTTTTTACTGTTTATCATTTTAATTAAACCCTGTCTTTCCATAAGCTTATGGAAAGACGGTCTGTCCCAAGACTTTGTCAATATATATATATATATATATATATATATATATATATATATTATTTTCTTATATAAATCATGAGATGATCTCATGTGAGGCAGCCTAAACTTTATGCAGGAGCTTTTATGAAATTCTAACAGTATTCTAATTCTAGATACCTATCTCTAATAATTTTACAGGGATCTATCGCTAATAACTTTCCAGGGATTTTTTCGTCCAAATTTTTTTCCATCATTTTTCCGCCACCTGTAATCTGCAAAAAAAATTCAAAAAAAATATTTTAAAAATAAAAAAATCCATAAAAAACTAAAGCAAAAAACTGCAGCAACATCAGTAGAAAATAGCAGAACATCAACGAAAATTCCTAAAATACCAACTTAAAAAATGCAACAAAAAATATATTAAAAATCAAATAAAAAAGAAAAAAATATAAAAATCAAATGAAAATCAACAAAAAATTGAAAAAAATGGACTATGTCTAACAAAAAAATCAAATGAAAATCATGAAAAAATAAACAAAGCTAAATTATAATTTTTTTTTAAAAAAAACTACAAACATCAACCTATATCACTCAAAAGCTAAAAACATCAATTATTATCATCTAAACTTCACCCAAGAAATAAAAAACGTCAACATAAGGAAAAAAACACTACAAAAAATCAACCATATCATCAAAAAAGCTACAAACATCAACTCTTGTCACCTAAAACTCATATAGAATATGAAAAACATTAACATGAGAGAAAAAAAAATAAAAACATCAACAAAAAGCTACGGTACCTCATGAGTATAAATTATTCACAATGAAAATCATAAAACATCAATGATTTTTTTATTCATAAAAACAACAAACATCAACTCTTAACACCTGAATCTCATCCGGAAAATGAAAAACATCAACATACGAAAAAAGACACTACAAACAACAAATCCTATCACCAAAACCTCAGTCAGAAAATAAAAAATATAAACATGAGATTTTTTTTTAAAACTACAAATATCAATCCATATCACCCAAAAATAAACACAAAACATCAACTCATATCAATTTAGCCCCACCCAAACAATAAAAAACATCAACATAAGAGAAAAAAAGCTAGAAACATCAACAAAATGCTAAAGTACTTCAAGAATAAAAAAAAATTAAAAAAGGAACCTGATGGGATTTGAACCCTGGTCTCTAACCTCAAAGGCTAGAGCAATAATCACTACTCCAAAGACTCTTATTTAACTTAGACTTAGTCAAATAATATTAAACTAGATTTAAACCATGGTCTCTAACCTCAAAGCCTAGAGCAGTAACCACCACTTCAAAGACTCTTATTCAACATAGACCCAGTCAAATAATATTAAATCTCATTAGCATAAAATCTTCAAAAACAATGGTCGCATTGAGCCTCGAATTCCAAACCTCTAACCTCAATGTCCGGGATCCTAACCACTAGGCCAAACAACTATTATTGAATATTATCTCAATCAAACACAAATAAACCTCAGCATGTATTTGCAAAACATAAAACACAAAATTAAAATTCACCTCTCATAACCAGAAGCTCATTTGTCGTCGCCTCCACCGCATCTGCTGCCGTCCGCCGTAGTCAGCGCGTGTCAGCATGGGCGAGTCACCGTCTCTCTCTAGCGTGTGCATCTCATCACATTTTTCTTCATCCTTGTTATCGTCGCTTCGTCTTTCTATGAGCTCCGATCGAGGCATCACTTTGTCGCTTTGTTTTCTTCTTCGATTCGATTCTGTCGCAGCACAAATTGTAGAGGAGGCATCGCCATCGCCAAAACCCTAGCTCTTCCATCTCCTTCGCCTCCGCTGTCGCCTGCAATTATCCATCACCGTCATCCCCTGCAATTAGTTTTCGGTGCCCTAGCTCCTCCACAACGTCTTTGCAACTAATCGCTTATTCAAGAGCTCCAATCGAGGTGACTAAGGTTATCACCATGAGCTCCGATTGATGCGACAAAGGTGCTCTGGTTTTCACCTTGATCAAGACGGCGAAGGATACTGGATCACCGCCGTGAGCTCGATCCAGAAGCAGCGTCCAGCGGAAAGTCGGAAAAAATCCGGCGGTAACCGCCGGTTGGAGGCAGTTGCCGGTGAGAGGAGCGGTTTCTAATTGGAGGTAAGAGGAAAAACAAAAAATGAAACTTCTGGATATTTTGGTGATATATATATAGTATTTTGATAGTTACACAATAAGTCCCTCGATTTATCAGCATATATTTTTAAAACCTTATCCCAAATGAAATTTCTTATAATTGCACAATAATCCCCGGCCTAAACTTTAGGTTGCCTAACACAAAACTTTGTGATAAATCATCAAATTATTATTTTATAAATAAAAGTTATATTATTTATATAAATATTACTATTTTATATATTGTAATTTAATTATAATTTATATTTATTATTAAAATAAAAATTACAATATTATAATAATTATTTATATAAAAATATTAGAGTCCGTCTCTTGAAAGACAGTCTTTCCATAAGCCATGGAAAAACTAAGGTTACTGCAAATTAGAAGAAATTAAGAAAAACAATTCAGGTTGCATTAATCGGGTCGTAGACTTTATAATTACTACACGTTGCATAATTAATTTTTAATTATATAATAAAAATAGTAATAAATTAAGTAGTAATATTATAATTTAACCTAAATAAACTTAAGATGAAAAATGAATATCATACTCCCTTTGTTTCACTATGTTTGACACCATAGGTTTATGTGTTATTTTTTATTAAAGTTGAAATGTGTGGATGAAATTGAGCGGAGAGAGTAAAAAGTATAATGAGAGAGTAAAAAGTAAATTATATAAATAATTTAATTTACCATTTTTGTATTATAAATAATAATTATATTATAGTATTATTATATTACAGAGTATTTCGTAATTTAATTAAGGAAAATTCTTGGGAAAGATCGTCTTTCCATAGGTTTATGGAAAGATGGGGTTTAATTAGAATAATAAAAAGGTAAACGATTTTAGTTGCAATATGTTGCTTTTATAACCCTACCTAGTTGACATAAGTACCAATATAACCTTTCAATATTTGAAAGTGCCAATATAACCCTATCTAGTTAGTGAAAGTGCCAATATAACCCTCTCCGGTAACTTTTAGCCGAAATTTTATAAAATTACATGTTCGCCCTTCTGAAAAAAATTTAAATACAAAAAATAGAAAAGGATGTTATTACCCTTAGACCTCTGTTGGACTGGCGCCGGACCGCCGCCGGTAGGGTTATATCAGCACGTTATGAAAACTGGTAGGGGTTATATCAGCACATTCATAAAATTTATAGGGTTATATCAGCACATTGGTAAAAAATGTAGGGCCATATCAGCACATACTATAGAATATAGGGGTTTTAATATTATTTTGTTTATTTTGTTGTGTTTAGTCCGGATTGATGATTGGATGACCTTTGGTGTTGTGTGTGATTGTTATTTTGCTGTGTTTTTCGACCTAGAGTTTTTAGTGTTGATAAGTTTTGAAATGAGGCTATGATATGTGATAATGGTGTTTAATATTAATGATGGTGTCATGATGTCAAATTTTATATTATATAAGATATTGTTATGATATTATAATGATGTATATGATGATGTGGTCGCCCGTTAAAGCCAGCCGAGTACCACACATTTAATATTTATAATATGTGCTGATATAACCCTATAACTTTTAAGAATGTGCTGATATAACCCAATAAGATTTCATAATGTACTGATATAACCCTACCTGTCCCAGCGGTGGTCCGGCGGACTATGAGGGTAAAATTGTCCACCTAATTTCAGAGTTAGCCCAAAGGGTATTTTGGTCAATTTACATAGAGTCAACGTGAAAAAATTGAGGTCAATGCCAGAAATGGAGTCTGGGGGTTATATTGGCACTTTCATTAACTAGTTAGGGTTATATTTTCACTAAAAATTATCATAGGGTTATATTGACAATTACTCAAGTAGATAGGGTTATATTAGCACTTATCCCAAAAATTTATTCTGCAACGTCCGGTAGTTATAAAGTTTATGACCCGATTAATACAACCCAAAAATTTTATCTTCATTTCTTCTAATTTACAATTTAAACCTTCGTCTTTCCATACTTATGGAAAGACTGTCTTTCAAGAGACAAACTCTTTAATTAAAATTGTATTAGTTATCAAAATAAAAAATTACAATATAATGATTATTTTAATAAAAGTATTATATATATTGATAGACTAAATTATTTTTTTAGTCCCTTACATATTCACCAATACCTTCTTTTGGTCCCCGAGAACAAAATTGAGTTTAATTAGCCAGTAACATTTTAAAATTAAATCTTTTGGTCCTCAGAGGGGGTTTTCAGGTAAAATCAACCGTAAAATTGTTTAAACCATGTAAAATGGCCATTATACCCCTAATTTTTTTTAAAATAAAAAAAGAAAATCAGATCTCGTCGCCTCATTCTTCTCCCACCATCAATGTTGTCAACCCGATGCTGAAAAAATGATCAACGCCGGATGCCGCTAACTTTGATTGCCAAAAACTCTGATGCCTAAATCAAAAATTGATTCTGATACGACACTCGAATCTCCAGGAAGAAGAATCAGTATTCGAAGCCCGACCTTCGGTGCCGTCGAATCCTCGGCGCAGCCTCGCCATTAACTAGTCCAGCGGAACCTCCATTGAAGCCCAACCTTCGAATTCCTCGAATCCCTAATCCTATCACACCCTCAAATTCCTCCATCGCCACCAACAATGACAACAAGGCATAAGACGATGCCTGGAGAGAAAAAAGGGCGCAGCCCTTCTCCGGACTTCCCCGGGCCAATTTTCTTCCAGTTTCTCTCCTACGATTCAGAGTTTCCGGCGAGGAATCCGACATTAATGTTGGATTCCTCGCCAGGCATCTTTCGAGGTATGATTTGCGCTTGAATTTGAAGATTTGATCTTTGGATCTGGAGGTTTTGGGTGAAGATAAGCTTTTTCGATCTTGAAGTTGGTGATGGAGCGTATTTGATGAAGATCTATCATTGTTCCAAGTAAGTTTTAATCTTTCGTTGATAGATCTAATCTTGATGATTGATGAGGAGTTTATTTATGATGAATCTGTGCGGATTTGTATGGAAGATTATTTGATTATGGTGATAGTCAACGTGATGTTCATGTTGGATTGAGAGTAGAGATGAATTTGAAGCATGAATTTTTACTAGTATTTGGAAGAGTTCATGGATCTGTTGAGATGACATTCATGTGATCAGATGCGCCACTGTCCATGATTGTGTGCTTTAAATTGGAAATTCGACCGGATTGCTATGTTTCATGCCAAGAATTTAAATTTATTTTCTTGACTGATGAACACTCATGTGGGATTCCAGATTTTGGGTGTTTGAATGTTATTGTTCGATGGGGTTGATGGCTTGGGATTAGTCGGATTCAAGACAGATGTTTGGAGATAATTGGTTTAATTGGAATAATTAAAGACGGTAGGCCCAAGGTATTTTCCTCGTTGCTTCAATCTCATGGTAATATTCAGATCTAGATGAATGGAGGAGCAGATTTTTTTTGTAAAGAATGGATTTTTTTGGATGATGATGGTTTGAATTTTCCGATCGGGTTCGCCGGAAAAACACTTTTTCCGGCGAGTTGCAATGCTTGTTATGCTTTGAAGGATTTGGTTCGTTTTGTTATGCATTATCCGATCGGAAAAGTTGTTGAAAATTTCGGATTTGAAGTTTATTGGGAGGTTGGTTTCTCGAATTTTTCGTTAGGAGTGCCCACCGGAAAAACGTGATTCCGGCAAGATAAAGATATTCGTTTGGTCGGATTGCACATGTTCGGATTTGGTGGAGTAAATTCCTTGTTTTTGGTGCTAAATTCGGTCGAAAATTGCACAAGGGAGGATGCCCAGATTTTGGTTAGAATTTTTTGCAAATTTGTTGCGGATTCCGGCGTGATTTCCAGATTCCGGCAGCCCTCCGGCGCCGAAAAACTGCGACTCCGGCGAGAAAATGGAGTTGGGCGCTCAGACCCGTTCGTGTGCGCCATCGGGTCGTCATACCCGAACAAGGAGACGCGGGTCAGAAGATTTTTAGGGTTCAGATCCGATTGGCGGCGGTCGGGTCGTGTGACCCACTAAGGAGGCAACCGGGTAAAGGGTTTAAAACCCTAGCTGCTGGGCCGAATTAGTTGGGCCGTTTAAATCGGCAGCTGGGCCGAATTACACAAGAGACCCGGGTCTCCTTATAACCCGGTCGGAGACCCGGGTGCACGGATGGGTCGCTCAATTTTTGCTGCTGGGCTGAAAACTCGTGGGCCGTTAAATCGGCTACTGGGCCGAATTACACAAGAGACCCGGGTCTCCTTATAACCCGGTTGGAGACCCGGGTGATAGATGGGTCGCGCGGATTTGGGCTGCTGGGCTGAAATAAAAAAAATACAGATGGGCCGAAAAAGGGAATAGCGGGAGGATTTACTGGGCCGAGCGCTGGGCCAAGGGAATTAATCAAGCGGGTGGGCCTATTTCAAGGGTTCTTGGGCCTAATTAAATGGAGTATTTTTCAGCTTACATGCATTATTCTTGGGGTGAATTTCCTTCATTTTTGGGCTCTAATTTGTGGATTATTGTGGAGTTTTGGTCTTCCCTTTGGACTAAAATTGTATTTGGTGGATAATAGCGTATTTTCCACTTGGAGGGTGGGAGAGCGGCCTTTCTACATTTGGTTGCTTGACCACAGGAGTTGGGTAGTGGGTTAATTAATTAGCGTCCGTGAAATTAATTAACTCACTGCTAGTAGTTACTTGGACTTGACGGTCATTACGCGCTCTATGCTCGCGCTACACTTTTTGTGTTAAATTAGCATAAAGCTGTCCATTTGCTCAAAATGGAGTGGGCGATTATAGAATCGCCAGGCTTGACACACGCCGTATAAGTTGTGTCCGTTCTCTCCATCCTTAGGGGGGCTATTTTTAGAGGGATTCACAAGAGCTATTGGCACGGCCTATGACACTCTTGCCCTCTAAATTAGTCTCGGCTCATACCACGAGAACGTTTGAAGGCCAATAACACCCCTCTATCTTCGCCTTAGGGGTGTATATGGTAGAAGCTGCTCCTCCTTTGGCGGTCCTAGCTTCATTCAGATTCAGCACCACCAGCACATCATGGCGACCATTCAAGACCCGAGTACACCACACTCAGCTGCGCTTTTTGTCCACCACTGGCGTCCTCTTCACTATTTTCTTCAAGACCCGAGACCCGAGTCTCGGTTGCGATGAGGTTTTCATATGAAGAGCCAGTACACATTTTTGGTTGCTATGTATAGGTCCAGATTCACACATCTGGACTTGCAGTTCTTTCTCCCTAGGCTTAGTACTTTCTAGCTTAGGGTTAGCATTTCTTTAAAAAATAATTTGGGGGGGGGTACTCATTTGGGTATCCCCCTTCCCCCCCCCCCCCCCCCCCCCGCTTCTTTTTCCCTAGGTTTTTAGCCTAGGGTTGGATTATGTTTTGTATTTGGTAGGGCTCTTTTTGGGCTCTACCGTGGGTTCCACCGTCTATACTATTTACCTATTTACTCGAAAAAAAAGGCATAAGACGATGCAATTCTGACGTGACAACGAAGTTGAAACCAGATCGACAACGAAGTTGAAACCAGATTGACGCGGCAATGAAGTTGAAACCTGACAATGAGGAAACCCGACTTGGAGCTGGACCCAAAGCGTGCCCGCCCTACCGATCAAGAGCGCCACCACCAATGACAACGATGAGGCAGACGAAGGCAACCACGACGATGCCGATTTGCGTTCTCCGTGACTCTGCGATGACACCGTTCTCCTCTTCTTTGCGACGACGGTGGTGGCGGTGGTTGGCAGTTGTTGGCGGAGATGAGGTGGTGGAGGAGGACGAGGGCGAGTGGCGAGTGAGGTGTGCGGGAGACGTGGTAGAACCCTGAAGCCACACGCATTTTTAGGGTAAAACTTTCAGCGCGTGGCTTCGTGCACCCATTTTTTAAATTGTGATGATTTTTTTAGATTTTTTAATTAGTAAAATTACAAAAATACCCCTGTATATACCAAAAAATCATTTTTTCTACTTGAAAATAACCTCTGGGGAGCAAAAAATTCAATTTTAAAATGTTACTGGCCGATCGGGGACCAAAAGAAGGTATTGTTGAATATTTAAGGGACTAAAAAAATAATTTAGTCATATTGATATCATAACTACAACCTCTATTATTGCACAGTATCTTTCTTTAACCATTACTTTTATATTGACGTACTTTCTATTTTTGGCAAGATTGTTTTTAGTTTCATTAATTCATTCTATTTTTATTTTCTAAATATAATTTTATCCACTTATTTTGTATAGAGCAAAGTGCATATATAACCCTACATAATTGACGAAAGTGCAGATATAACCCTATGATAATTGAAAGTGCAAATATAACCCTAGATATTTAGGTTATGTGCAAATATAACCTTATCTGGAAGTTAAAGGCCGGAATTTAGCGAAAATACTATTTTACCCCTCTGAAGAAAAATAAAAAAACACAAAACATTAAAATTACATTTATGCCCCTAAAACCCTAAAAATTATCAACATTCTTCGCGTTTTCTTCTTTCTTTTTGTTTCTTCCTAGTCTTTCTTCTTTCTCACCGCTTTCTTCTTCCCGGGCGTTTTCTTCTTTCTTTTTTTTGTTTCTCGCCGTTTTCTTCTTCCCAGGTGCACATCAAATTTGGCGAGTCTGCGGTGAGTCTTTGGTGAGTCTTTGGAGGTGGCGTGGGGCTGTGGAGGGAGGCGTTTGCGGCTACGGGTTTGAGGCCGGTGGGACTATCGAACCAGCATCGTTAAGGAGATTTGGTTGCATTAATGCAAGGAAGCTAGATGCAGGCACATCAGATCCTAACAACGGAGGTGTGCTAGTGTTGAATTTTATCTCTAAAATTGAAGGAGTTATTACTGACGGGGGATATTACATACCTTTCGGGATTTGGGGTATCTATCATGAAAGACTTTCCTCCATGTTTTGGGGAAAATGGGGCTCAAGTTGAAGTCTTTTCCGTATCTTCTTCATCTTTCTCGGTTTCAAATACAAATAAAACTACTTAGAATTTGGTAACTTCTGTTTACCGTTGTAGGTTATGTGATAAATATTGCTTACATGGAGTAAAATTTTAATGGGTCAAGGCCTTAGTGTTTGAATTGATGATTATTCTAATTAGAGTTTGTGAAAAAAAAATGTGTTTGAATTGAATAAGTGGAAAAATTGGGTGGTGGGGGCATTTTTGTCTTTTAAAATTTTGTATTTGGTTTGAAGGTCATTTTGGTCATTTCCGGTCGGTCAATGGCCGGAAATGGCTAGTCAATGCCGGAATAATGACTTTAGGGTTATATTTGCACTTATGTATAATAATTAGGGCTATATCTACACTAAAAAATAACTCAGGGTTATATCTGCACTTTCTCCAACATATAGGATTATATTTGCATATTACCCTTTTGTATACCTTACTCAGACGGCGAACGAATGGCAAAATTTTAAATTTGTATAAGTGTTTTTCGATTTTGAAAGCGGGATATCTGATTAATTTTTTAAATTCAATAATTCTCATAATTTTAGAATATTTTAAAATATAAAGGGAAGAGAACGCATTCGCTAAATGTGTTTTATTTTATACTACTAATTTCTCACATTCAAAAAAGAAAAAAACAGAGAAAAGAAAATAGAGGGAATACGTCTTCCCATATGCATCCAGTTTTAATTTCTATCCTAGTTGCATTCACCTTCAATTATTTTCCCCCTAACAAGAAAGCACTCGGCCGTGAAATTGATGCACTGAGCTTTACACAGATTATGCCAAAACCTAGTAGTATATCTCTAAATACTTGTAGTTACTAATCTACTTCAATAAGTCACCGAATCATTTTAATACGTTTTCAATCTCATTAAACAAGGTATGAATTTAGTACTCCCTATTCAACATTCAACATTGTTAAAATTGAATTCGTTTCATGAAAGATGGTTTTTTCATAAGCTATGGAAACCACAGTTTAAAGGGTAAATTAGAAGAAATGAAGATAAAATTTTCAGGTTGCATGAATCAGATTATAAACTTTATAACTACTATACGTTGCATAATAAGTTTTTAATATTGCAACTAAGACCTTTTACCTTTTATTATTCTAATTGAACCCCGTCTTTCCCAAGACTTTGCTGTCAAAATTTGACTACATATTTAAATAGATATATAAATAATATTATTATTGTATGTGATATTGTTGGATTCGTCATAATTAATAGTTTTTAAATATCAAATTTTTATTTGTCGTTATGATACATAGTTAAACATATTAGTCAAACATGTTTCTTGAAAACCATAAAAAAGATTCTGTGCAGCTTATGCTGGGACAGAATGAGTACTTCTTTTAACATAGATTGAAAACAAGATTCACACTGATAGAAAGTAAAACCCACAATTATTATGGTTGTGTGCAATCACTATATATATAGTGAGTACAAAGGGATACACAGTACAAAACAAATATGGAATATGATAGAGAGAAGTGTCTTTATAACCCTACCTAATTGACATAAGTGCCAATATAACATTTCAATGCTTGTAAGTGCCAATATGACCTAGATAGTTAGTAAATGTGCCAATATAACCCTCCCCGGCAACTTTTAGCCGGAATTCCATGAAATTACTATTTTACCCCTATGTGAAATATAAAATAATTGAAATGACGGTGATGCCCTTAACCTAATTTTCTCCTCCCCTACTTTTTTTCTCGCCATTTCTCCGTGGATCGCCATATCACGCCCTGTATTTTACTTGATTACGCCCTGTATTTATACTATTTAGTATACAATATGTATTTTAAATTTAATTTAAATAATTAAAATATGTTTAGATTAATATTAAATAAAATTTATTATTTACCACCACCGCTACTGCGTCCGCCTTGCACTACCACTGCCTCTCTCCTCTTCTTCTCCGGTCTCCTCCGCCACCGTCGGTCGCCTTCTTCTCCGGTAGCCGCCGCCGCCGGTCTCTTCTTCTTCTCCAGTCTCCTCTGCCACTGTCGGTCGCCTTCTTCTCTTTTTCTCTTCTTCTCCCCATTCTTCTCTTCTTCTTCGATCTCATCTTCTTCTCCCGCCCGTTCTCCTCTTCTTCTCCGGCCCGGTCTACTCTTCTTCTCCGGCGACTGGTCTCCTTCCCTTCTCTGGCTCCAGCTCTCCTTCCCTTCCCCGGCCCTCGCTCTCCTCTCCTTCTCCAGCTCTGGCTCTCCATTTCTTCTCCCGACCCGTTCTCATTGAGAAGACCCAAACCGGGTGTCCTTGACTGGTTCTCCTTTCTAAGATCCAAACCGGGTGGTGGTGGCAGTGGTGGCAGTGGCGATGATTCTGGCACCGGCGGTGGTGATGGTTCCGGCGCCGGCGGTGGCGATGGTTCGACGCCGGAAATATTATTGTTTTTGTTTTTTTGTTTTGTTTTGTTTTTTATTTTTGTTTTATTTAAAAAAATTAAAATTAGTATTATACATGTATATACGTATTAGGGCGTAACTAGTAAAATATAGGGCGTGATATAGCAACACCCCATTTCTCCTCTTTTTATTAGACTTTTCTCTGCCGTCAAAGCCTCCTCTGCCATTTCTTATCTTCTCCGCCGTTAGATCCTTCTCCACCACCGACTACCATTACAGCACATCGCTGGAGCTCGAGGAAGCACCACCAGGTCCACCATCGCAGGAGCTCGAGAACTATCACCACCACCTGCTCTGCCCGATCCAGAGCTCAGCCGAAGCTTTCGCCGCAACAGATTTTTGACGTAGCTCCATATCCGCGCGATGGAGCTCGAGAAAGCACCAACACCGTCCAACTCACGGCGACTCTCTGTCTAACGTCGTATATCTCGAAGAACTCGCCGAATTCACGGAGGAGGATCGTTCCAGGTGGGGTTTTTGCCGGCACCTAAACCCTAATTTGGTTTATGAAATTGGTATTAATTTCCGGTCTGGGTTTCCTTTTATCATGCGTGGCCTTGTATCTTCTACATTTGCTATAATGAAACTTCATTAAAATTATGTATCTTAGTTTGGTTCGTGCCTTTCTTGAATGCTTCTTTATTTTCCAACGTCTGAGATATTTAGTCTATTGACGGAGGAATTTGATTTTGTTCGAAGTGCTCTAATGACACTGAGAGACCAGTCAGGCATAAATAAAGAAAGTTTGCATTTTAAACTGGAAATCTCCACCACCCCTCATTTTAAACCAGAAAGGGTGGTGGTGGTGGCGGGGCTAACAGGAGAGGGTGGTGTTGGTGGCTGGGGGGTGGCTGCGGCCTAGCGGTGGAGGTGGTGGTATGTGGGCAAAATGGTTCAAACACTCTTAGATTTTAGGTAAAGGGCATTTTAGTCATTATTATATGTGTGGTCAATGCCAGTCAACGCCATAAATGATGTCTTAGGATTATATTGGCACTTATGTCAATTAGTTAGGACTATTTTTGCACAAAAAATCATCTGAGATCATATTAACACTTACTCAAGTAGATAGAGTTATATTGGTATATATTCACAAAACTAATTGGAAAGTTTCTTAACCTGATTCAATTTCATCTATGTCTCTATTACCACTAGTGAAGAACAAAGCAATTAAAGGCGATTTTACTGGAACAGAGAAGACACTTTTCTGGTGGCTTCACGGTAGTGGTTTTGATCGTCGAATCGATCAAAAGTGGATCCAAAAACCGTCTTCTATTGAACCCAAAATAGGTTATGAATTCTGAACCTATTTCAAGCGTCCCAAAAAAAAGGTTGCCGGAAACAAAAGGCAAACCAAATAACACAGATCTGTGAAATAGAGAGAGGGTGTTCCTTCTGTAAACATAGAATAACAACAAACGGAAGGGAAACTAGATCTGTACAGATAAAAACAAAAAATTAAACAAACACCCAAGAAATTAAACAAACGGAGGGAGGGCGATCCTTCTCCGGCAGACGGCGGGGACGCTATAGCGGTGGCGAGGTGTCTTTCTCCGGCGCGCCAATGGTGGCGGAGGGCACAACATCAGTGGAGGACAGATCTCTTAGCGGCAGCGGAAGAAGGGATGGCGGTGGTGGACAGATCTCGAGCTGACGAAGCGATGGCCAATCCAAGCTTCGTTGGCGATGGCTGATCGAGTCTTCTCCAACGACGGTGAATGGAGGATAAGGTGAGTCGGTGAATGGAGGATAAGGTGAGTCGGTGAATAGAGGATAAGGCGCGACTAAGGGTTTTCAGGGAGGGAGGGAGTTTTTAGGGATGGAGGGCCGGGGAGATGAGAGGCGGAGAGATGAGAGGCATAAAGTTAGTGAAAATTTTAGGAGATAAACCCTAGGGCTAGAAATTCAATTTATATAGCCCAAGTGCATCCCATTAAAGGTGGACCCAAAAACACTTCCGGTATCGGAACCTCTATCAAAGGCGGTTCCTCAAGAACCAGCTTTGATCAATTTCAAACCGCCTTTAATTGGACCCGAAACCACTACCGATGTCGGAACCTCTTTTGGCTCCTCATCAAAGGCGGTTCCTCAGGAACCACTTTTGACCGCTGCCTTTAATCAAGACTTTTCCACTAGTGCACCCACCTAAAGCGAAGCGTATGACTGCTAGCAAAGCAAAACTTGAAGATGAGGTAAGTCCTTTGTAAATATGCCAACAAGTTGAAGATCAGCAGAAACATGAAAAACTTTGAGTTTTCCAAAAGACACATCGCACGCACAAAATGATAGTCAATATCAATGTGTTTTGCTCTTTTGTGCGATACTGGATTTTGAGCCAGAAAGATAGCACTGTTGTTATCACACAGCAAACAAGAGGCACACAACTCGATACACGTAAGTCCCAAAGAAGATTCATCAACCAAGCTAACTCCGCAGTAGTATTGGCCATAGCACGACATACAAATTCCAAACTAGAACATGAGACTATATGTTTCTTCTTAGCACTCCAAGACATCCGGTTACCACCAAGGTTAATGACATAACCATATGTGGACCTACAAGTCTCTGTACAACGAGTCCAATCGGCATCAGAATGACCAAGGATTGGTAAAGTGGACGAATTTGCATAAAATTGAAGTTCATAATGAAGAGTAGTACCACACATATAACGCAAAATCAGTGTAACATCTTGGAAATTGTCATTGGTAGGAGCATGCATGAACCGACTGACCGTATTCACAATATAAGAAAAGTCGAGGCGTGTAATCGACAAATCCCGAAGTACACAAATTAAAGACTGATAAAGAGTGGGATTTCATAACAACTTACTAGAAGAGCTGAGAATCTGCAAAAAAACCACAAATGGAATGACGACATGTGTCGAATCCTGCATCCACAATTATTGTATCTATGTCTATTCATATATATATATATATGAGTACAAAGGGTTACAAAATACAAAATAGATATAGAACGTGATATTTACAAAACCAATGAGAAAGTATATTTCTTTCTTATCCGGATTCTATTCCATCTATATCTCTATTACCAGGGGCAGATGTACATGGGGGTTGGAAAGGGCTCCGACACTCGCCAAGAAGAAGATTGTTAGGAGTAATTTTGAAAATTTCCCATTCAGCTCCTGCTGGAATATAAATTTTGGGAATATATTTGATTTTTTTCCTATCAACCCCCTCTAATAGATAAAAAAATTGAGAATTTTATTTTCTCCTACCAATAGGTCCAAACCCCGCCGAAAATATTTCCTGGCTTCGCCCTTGTCTATTACTCTATCTGTTTCTCTATTAGTGACACTCTTTCTAATTTGAGATATTTTTTTAATACTAACACTTTCTAATTATAGGATGTTTAAGGTTATTACAACCACTTTTTTTTTATATTCTTCTTTCAATTCAATTTCATCTACTTATTTAGAAAATCCTAAATTCTAAATTCTAACATTCAAAAGTATTGTTTCACTAATAGAGAAACTGAGAGAGTACAAATATTAAAGTTGAAAGAGGACCATCTTAATTGACACTTGTTTGGTGTATTAGTCTCAACTTTGTACTAAACAAAATTACTCCCTCTATCCCATTTCAAGATGTAATTTAACTATTCATTTAGTCAAAACTTTCTAACTTTGACCCTATAATTGAATTGGTACATAAGTATAAATACTATGGTGTGATACATTGTTAGATTCGTTATAACATATATTTTCAAAGTATCAAATTTTTAAGAATTTTAGTTATCTTTAATGAAAGATATTGAGGATCAAACATTTTTCAAGTTAACTGTCAAAAGTCAAAAAATGAAGCTTGAATTGGGACGGGGGAGTAAATATCATAACCAAATTTTAAGACGGGAAAGATAATTCACCATTAATAGCACATGATGGTCAAGATCGATAATTAAATTAGTTGACTCTAAATATTGAAGAATCAATTGACTCCAAATTAGTCGATAATTAACCCTGACTATTGAATGAAAGTGCAAATATAACTCCTCGACCATGATTCCGACGTTGACTAACAAATTCCAGTCATTGGCCCACTTGCAAAGACTTAAATACCCTTATGGCCTGAGCCTTAAACTGGAAGGACAATTATGCTCTTATTAACATCGCCACCGCCAGTCTTACAATCACTCGCTACTACTCCGACGACGACACCAGATCTCAGAATCCAAACCCGTGTTCGCCTTCACTATACCTCTCCTTTTACCAAAACTTGCCACTGCCTTCCCCGTGGAGATCCAACCCACGCCAATCAACGCCTCTAATCGACGCCACCTCCACCTAGCCCTCCACCGTAACCCTAGCTCCGGCCACCGCTACGACCCTCATCCCGCCACCACCACCATTTCCAGTGCTGCTCAGCCAAGCGTCGAAAAAATGATAAATTCACAACGTTACCTGTCCTACAACCAGACCAACTTCACCCTCACCGTCGCCTTTTCCACCGTAGTGAAGACTCTCAGCATTGGCGACTACGATTTCATTGTCGAATCGAAGCTCTCTTTCGAGGTGCTGGAGAAGAAGGCTGATTTCTCCGGCGGGATGAGGATCTTCAAAAAGCTGGTGTCCCCAGCGGGGGGGGGACATCGATGAACTATATCTGGCAGGTGGGATCTTCCGTGAAGAACAGGGTCCGGCGAAGCATGATTTTGGGCTAGAGAATTTGAATGCCAAAGCAGTTTTGGAGGTTGTGACAGGCGGTAAAACTCCCGCTTTGGCGCCGACACCAGCTGTAGAATCCACCGAAAGTGGTTTCGGTCTGCCGACGACTCCGACCAATGGAGCTTCGAGGAGTATTAGTGGGTGGTGGTTTCAGTTGGGTGACTTTTTCTTGAAGTGTGGGATTTCTGTTTTTGGATTTTAGAATAGTTTAAGAAAGAAGAGATTGGGAAAGAAGAGAAAGACGAAACAGACGAGAAGAAGAAAACTAGAAAAGAAAAGGGTCTGGGAAAAGATGAGAAGAAGAGAAAAATGAAGAAGAGGGCTTAGGGTTAGGAATGTAATTTTAGTGTTTTTCTAAAAAAATTTTTATGGAGGGGTAAAATAGTCTTTTCACTGTATTCCGGTCTCCAACTGTCTGAAAATGTTATATTCGCACATAATCTGAATAGATAGGGTTATATTTGCATGTTCAATTAGCGGATGATTATATTTGCATTTTCGTCAATTATATAGGGATATATCTGCACTTGACTTTAGATTAAAAAACACTCATCCAAGTAAAAACCAATTTGTTATGATCCCAAAAAAGTATGTAATCTCTAAGGAAGTAACACGGTGAAATTAATAGTTCATCACCAAAATAATAAACTTTAATCTTTCTACAGGCTTTTGATTTCTCAATTGATAAGGCTGATTCCAAGCCTTATGTACTGTTTGGTAATTTGCGTGATGAGCCAAACTATGATGCTTTTTTTTTTATGACACCATAAGTTTAGGTTTTTGAATTTATGTGAAAAAAAATGAGTAGATGGAATTTAATGTAGAAAATAAAAAACAGAATGAGTGGATGAAACTGAAAGAATCCTGACAAAAATGGAAAGAATGCCAAATAAAAAAATATTAATTTATGTAAGTATGTCATAAATAACAAAACAAAGGGGTATTCACCCCGAATTACAGTAAATATTTCATAAGTTATTATATGTAGGTAGAGAGATTAACGGTCAAACGTGATCATTGAACACCGTAAAAAAAAATTGTTAATCGTGCCACTAATTATTAACTATGGGACAGAGGGAGTAATTCTTAAAATTGTATTAATTCCTCGCTAAAATTGTATTATGTTCTTTCTACTTTTGTTTTCTACTTGTTTGTTAAATATTGTCCCCTTACATAGAATATTTGGGAGAGGTTTGTTTGGGTCATTTTCCTCTATGCCAGCGTAGATGAAATTGAGAGTTCGGGATTTTCACACAGAAACAGAAGTTTTTCTTGTCATTTGGTAAAAGTAAAATGCATTTTCACCCAAGATGCTTCATGAAACTGGACTCCTAAAACTAGAAAGTTTGGTAGTATGTGAAATGAATATTTGAGGGGTATAAAATAATATTTTAAAAATGATTGGTTTTCTTTTTGCTTTTTTCGTTGACTGACACATAATCTTATTTTAAACTGTCAAATTGTTAAAATGATTTATTTTATAATCAGTGTAACTAATGGAATTTTCGTTATCATTTATAGAATACATCCCTTGAAAGACGATATGTTCATAAGTTATGAAAAAAATCAGGAGTTCAAGTATAATTTTATCACAAAGAAATAAAAATTTTGCGGGTTAAAGTACTTAAAATTCGGATCAAATTCAGTTTATAAGCTATTTAAATAAATCTACTAGCTTTTTTGAGTTTTGGTAAAAATATTACACAATTAGAATAAAAGTATAAAACATATAAATCTAAATGTTTAGCTTAGAAGAATCTGATCACCATCCTCATCCACTACCGTCACCACGACTAAACCATGAGTTATCTGTACCAAATTGAATAGAACTGAAACCTCGCCTCTACTCGACCACTACCCCCACCCCCTCAAGCCACAACGACTGACCATGAGCTATTTGTATCAATTCGATTGGAACTCAAATAGAGATATAACTTGGAAAAACAGCCTTAAATATGATTCCTTCTAAACAAAAAAGAAATTGAGTAGACTAGCTTTCTAATTTAGGATTTTCAATCAAAGCTAAACCAAAAACTATTTTTTCACATGATTTTCAAGATAAGGTTGTTTGTTCCATCAACTAGTTTTAGCGCTTGTTCCTTGCTTTAACATAGATGAATCAATATATCTCGGCTGCACAGAGTTGATGGAGTCAGAAGAAAATAAATAAAGTAAAAAGAAATGGTCTGTCAGAGCACCGCTGAACCACCCCAGCACCGCCGTAGCAGGCTGAGAACGATCATCTACCACAGCGGAGCCTCTCACAGGAGACAACCGGAGCTGTTAATCACGCTCTGGAACAGCGGTCATATTTCATCCACCAGACGTGGAATCCTGTCTCCTTAGAACTCAAGGATACAGAGGTACAACCTATAGAACAGATCCTGTTCAAGTAAGGTCGTGATCTTTCCTCCCAATCCCCAAGGCTATATGCTAGTCATTTGCCTTGTGTTGTTCCGATGTGGTACAATTTGTCAGAGCCCCAGAGGCTTAATTGTAATTTACTACTGAGACACTGTTACCGTCTCTTCCATTCTTACCTCTTCCACACAGAATGATGCTGAAAATGCGATGCTGCTGCTGTCGTCGTGCCCTAATTTCACTGGAATGGCGCCTCCAAGGCGGCGCTCAGCCGTACTCCGCCGCACCGGAGAAGAGGAAGAAGGAGAAATAGACGCTGTACTCCCTAATCAGTCCACTTGGAATGCCTAAGGTCAAGGTTACTCCGGTAATTGACCGGTGGGTCCGAGGCGGTACGGTTCGCCGAGCTGCTTCGCATCGTTCACGACCTCCGCAACCGCAACCGCTTCTCTCAAGCCCTAGAGGTATGCTAATTGAGTATTCTGTTGCTCGATTATTGTTGAATTCAATAAATCAGATGAAATGACTGATTTGTTTATATATACGCTGGTGTAAATATGTTTTTTTAAGTGTCCGAATGGACGAAAAGGAGTTTCACATACACGCCTACTGAGGATGCTTTGCAGATTGATTTGATTGGTAGGGTTCATGGATATGTTTCTGCAGAAGCCTACTTTAATGGCTTGAATGAAGAAGATAGAACAGAGAAGACATATGGCGCTCTCTTGCATTGCTACGTGCGCCAGCGAGAAGTTGGCAAATCCTTGTCCCATCTTCAGACTATGAAGGAGAAAGGGCTTAGTCTGACCACCGTGGCTTCCAATGACATAATGTCACTTTACACGAACGTTGGCCAGCACGAGAAGGTACCCCAAGTGCTGAATCAAATGGAGATGAATGGGGTTAGCCCAGATAATTTGAGTTGCAAATTTCTACATTAAAACGGGGCGAGAAGATGAGGCAAATAGTTACCTTGAATTAGCAGAGATGAAGTTTGATAAGAGAAACACTCTTGGCTTTAACCATCTGATCTCGCTGCATTCTCATGGTAGCTTACTACTCTGACCTTTGAGCATCGTCCATGCGTTGCACTAAAGCACGGGTCTGCCGCACCCCTCTAATTTTCAAGTTTAACTTGTTCGTTTTCAAGCTACTCATTCGGTATTTTGTGGTCAGAAAAGCTAATAAAAAATCTGACTTAAGAGTTTTGCCTCGTGAAGTACCATTGATTTGCCTTTTTGTGCAGTGCATAAGATGCTTGCGGCAGACTTGTGCATTTGATACGCCCAGTGCAACCTCTGCGTTGAATCAGAATGAGAGGGAAACTTGGTGGATCGGCCGGTGGGCATACGGGTGTCGAATGTGTGGGGGACCTTGGGTTCGAGTGTATGTGCTATAGTTGTAGTAACTGGTAAAAATGGTCTTCAAATTGTATTTGTTGTAAATCCTAGGATTCTAAAAGAATACTTATGGCTTATGAATTAGCAGCAACTGATAAATATGTAGATGAGATCACATGTCCTCTTCTGGTGTAATAGAATCTGTTATGTCAATTGATGTTCCCGTTGTTGTAAACTGTATTTGGAAGTTCATTCTACATGTTAATTATACTTGTATTACAGAAATAACAGAGTAAGCTACTTCACCACGGGCTCTAATAGTATCGAGTCCATCATTCAGAACAGGTGGCTTTTGAGGTGGAAGCTGACTAGCACAATCAAGATAATCTTTATTTCCATTGTCTATTGCTGAAATTGTATCTTCTTTCTTCTTGTATGACCAATATGCATGTGCCGTATAAAATGCTTTCGCAGCTTGTGTAAGCGCTGTCGCACAATAGGTTGCTCCGCCTTGAATTGGACTAGTAAGAGTTTTTAGAATACATTATCACTATGTCTCTAACGGACAATGTGGTGCTTATGGCACATCTTATAGTTTTGGCACCTATTTGGATGTCTTCCCTTTCTTCTTCTTATTGATAATTTCGATCTTCCTCAAATATGTCAGGGCCATTTAAGCAATTCATGCAAGCTATAAACTATAAAGTTATCCCCACTCTGGTTGCAGAGCTGTTCTTTCAGTGAAACTTCTGCATTAGTTTCAAAAATCATAAGACTGGTCCATAAAAGACAATCCAAGAAAATAATTCGCCTAGATTTGTCATCGTCCATTTTTGGTAATTCTCTGTAAATGATCAATACACAAGTTAAATTGAGTCAACAATGAGCAACTCATATGCTACATAAGTAAATTCAATTTTTGGATAAAATATTATTACTGAATATTTTATAAGATTATAAAAAAAATAATTTGACATCTTTATTATAACTAGCCATTTCATTTCATGACCTAATGTAATTTCTTCTGTCATCCATAGAAGATTAATGCATATTTTTCTATCATAAGTTTACAGGCAGCATTCAAACTCTCTCTACTGCAAACTCAAAAGAAAATTAATAGATAAAATGTAAAATAGTCTACAAATCAGTTTGGTTCAATTCAATTTCCCTTTTGAAAGGATCAAAACTTAACAACACCTTAGACTTACCTCAGTAAACAAGAAATTGCAAGAGGATTTATGCGTGAATGGATACCTCCATAAACAAGAAATTGCAAAAGAGTTTATATGTGGATGGTACGAATACAGATTGGTATTTGGATAGTATCTGTGTACTTATATAGAGCTCTATAAAAAAATATATTATTATGAAAGTAACTCTGAATTAATGAATCTTATTGAAATAATTCAATATGGATTGTCGTAATCAAGGCAGATTTTAGATTTCATATTTGATCGTGCATTAATATGTAACAAGCACATTAATATAAGGAGCTGTTCTCTTGAATATATTGCAAATTAACATAAAAATTTTGGATTGCATTAATTGAGTTATAAACTTATAACTACTGCACGTTGCATAATAGATTTTTAATATTGCAATTAAAAATTTTTTACTTTTCTATAATTCTAATTCACACCACTAGATAACCTCCCCCTTTAGCCGTTATTTTTTTGACCCCTTAGCAGCTATTTTTTTATTTGCCAAAATAGATGCGTAAGTTATCGGTGAAACGTAATTTTAATGTAGCAGCTATTAAGCAACAAATTCTACACGTTGCAGCTATTTTTTTTCAACGGTATATTTAACCGCTGCCTTGCGAAACATCAATTTTTCCCCATGTAGCAGTTATTTTTTGATTTGCCAAAAGATGTTCCTAAGTGGGCGGTGCAATGTAAATATAACCTAGCAGTTGTTGTAGTAACAACTTCTACACATGGAAGCTATTTTATATATGCGGTGCTATATGAAGCATCTAATTTATAACCGCTACAACATGGAAAAAACCGGTTGCGTAGCACCTGCATTTAACAAACAATGTTTTGTATAGAAATAGATGCTTGGTATAGTAGCTGTTACTATGAACCGATGCCTCAAGAAGCAGCTATTTATGTACCGTTGAAAAATAACTGCTTCACAGACTAAGAAAATAGGTTCCTTGCGTAGCAGCTATTTAGAAAATGAATGTATACAACTCCTATGATAATTTGTTTCATTGCACCTGCTTTGAATATATGAGAAAACAGTTGCTATGATTATTATCGGAAAGCAAAGCACATTTTAATTGGCACTAGTCACGAATTTAGAATTATGTTTCAAATGAGAAGCATCATGTGAACGATTCCACAATGTGAAACAACTTGGACAGAAATCATAATTGAACAAGATTAATAATTGAGCGAAATTCGGCAATTCGCAATCATCGAAATTACATCACAAAAGTGGTAAGATGTTGTTTACCTACAAACATAAATAAATATCCATAAAACGAAATATCTTCATCTTTTTCTGGCTTAGAATTGGTCATTCCATTTGGACATGTGCCGAAGGATGAAATTCTTACACCATCGAAGAACTAAATCATCCAACTATTGGATCGAGAGTGCTCTTGGGTCCTTGGAAAATTGCTGATTTGACACAATTTCATTGTTAGTAAAAGTCAAACCCGTGCAATAAAACTTAGAAAGCAGCGATAAAACGATTGAATATAACTTACATTAGGTGTGTCGATCATTTCCATTTCAAGTGCGATTTTCTCCATAAACTACATGATGTAGTACCTGCACTCTCATCCTCCACATTGTACCTTGTGTTGAACGGATGAAACAATGATGTCTTATTAATGTTGAAACTCGCCATCTCTAACTATGATACATGTATATGATAATATACATTGACTGTGGTGTTGACACTGGGGCATTCTCACACAATGAATAGTACTCATTGGCCAACCTGGAGACAGAATGAGGCGACATATTCATTAATCTTGTGATAAATACATTACAATATTAGAGGTTATGGAATGTAAATATTTCTAAACAAATATTGATGCAAACTAGGTTTGAGGCATTGAACTAACGACTAAAATAACAAAGTTTCTTTCTTTGTGACAAAATTGTGGCATTGCTTGGTCCCTGTTGACGTAATTCCCACACCAAGTAAGTCTAGGCAGTAAAGAACATGGTCTTCAGAGACAAATACTAGCAGCATTCAATGGCTACGAAAGCATATTTCCGAATATGGTATCAGTGCATAGGGTTAGGTGGATCAAAACACTATAATTCATTTAGTCTGTGAAGGGGGACGTACCTTCGATGATTGTACGTGGCCATATACATCCATGCTGGATTACAGTACATGAAACTGGCAACGAACAACCGACTAGAAATGACTAATTCTTTTTCAGACTTGTCTGTTGTTTGTTCAGTAAGAATTAATTTGACTCGCTTTCGATCTATGTCGGTTATATTATCGTACAAGTAGCTGTAATAAATCAAAATACAATTGTGAGTGGATGTTTCAACAATATAATGTTGTTAAAGGGTATGTTAATTATCTAGATACTCAAGTAAAATTAGAAAGAACGTCGAACTTACTTTGACCAAATATCCAGGTAGGACCCGAGAACCCATTCCTTTACTTTAGAGCTGGTGCTTATCTGAAGCCACCTATGGAGGTCATCCTTATAAACCCTTGCACATTTAGTTTTATCGAAAATTGAATTCTAGAAGTTAAACTTGAAGTACAACCCATTGTACTCTTCGGCTTGAGTCTTTTCATATGCTTATGGAAATGCAGTATTTCCAAAACATATTCCTAATAGAAGAGTATAGATAAATAAAAGTGATTAAAATATATTAAATATGAAACTATAAGAAATTGAAATTATATTACTTTTGGTTATATAAGATCCCCATAGTTGATCACGCCAAATTTACACATTCTAAAAGTTATCAATAATATCATTTAAAATAAAATATTAAAAAAAACATTTCCCCTAAAATCTATAAAATAAGTACTCCCTACGTTCTAGGAAAATCAGTAGAATGAGAAATTTTACTTTTAATATTAATGACGTGAAATGTCTAAATTGCCATTGTCTTCTTCTAACACCCCTCCACCTTCTTCTTCCCATAGTCATACCTTCACCTTCAAACCCATCTCCGCTTCCGCAGGCAACGGCCCTCAAGTAGCACCACGTGGGAGGTTTCATACGCCACATGAAGTGCACCCCTAACCACTAGATCACACTCACAAGGCAAAACAAACCTTTAAATTCCCGACAAAAACAAATCACATAAACCTCCGGAGAAAAAAAAATCCAATCATATCAAGAAAAAAAGAGAACACTAACAACTCAGATTCATCGATAATGATGAACTGGGAAAAGGTTCCGAGAGCCGCGAGAGAGCAAGCACAATCACCAGCTTTGAACTTGGTGACTTTAAGGCCCATGGATTTGATGACACTAGAGTATTCTGAGCCCAAAATTTAGGGCATCAGGGGCTTCTATTGGTACTTTCCAAGGATTTGGAGGTAATTTACGGAGTTCAAGCTGGTAGCTTTGACCCGGACCCGGACGAAGGTCGACTAGTGATGAAAGGGAGACGAAGGGTGACTAGTGATGAAAGGGAGTAGTTATGAGCGAAGTGCATATATAACCCTACATAATTCACAAAACTATACATATAACCCTAGATAGTTAGTTTATGTGAAAATATAACCTTTTTCGACAGTTTGAGGCCTGAATTGGATAAAAAGTCAATTTTACCCTTCTAATTTTTTTAAAAAAAATTTAAAATATCAAATTTACTATGTGTGTTTCTTCCTAACCCTTATCCTCCTAACACCAGCCATTGTTCCTTCTTCCCCATTTTACACCCATCTCCAACGAGGCTAGGTTTTCAGGGGGTGGTGGGTTTAGGTAGCAAGCGTGGGTTTAGGTGGCGAGCGTGGTTTTAGGGGCGGCGAGGCTAGGTTTTAGGTCCGACGGGGCTAGATTTTATAAGCAGAGGTTGTTACGGGGCAGGCGGTATAGGAGGTGGGTCTGGCGGGGCTAGGTTTTTAGGGTAGATGGTTGTGGTGGGTGGGGTTAGGTGGAGTAGGAGGAGTGGTGGAATCGAACGGAGATTACGCGTGGATAGAGATGGTATGCGATGGCACGCGGTGGAGCATAGTCAGATTAGCTCATCGGTGATGGCAAGTGGGCCTTGTGCGGTATAGAAAGCGCGGCCTTTAGTCTTCATGGTTTATATTTGATAGAGGTTAAGCCCAAGAAGGCTATTAGACTGAAGGTATGGCAGCCCAGTTAGGAAAATATTTAATACTCTAATTTAATTACTGCATTCATGGGTAATTAAGGGTGATAATTAAGGAGAACGTTATTTAGGACATGGAGTATAAATACAATGTACAAACTTACTAATCATTCATTCTGTCTTAATCATATCAAACACTTGGGCTAACTTAGGCATCCGAGTACTGACCCCTGGAACCCCATGGACAGTTTTATTGTAGATCCATTTGAGAAGAACTCAAGCCCACAAACCGGTGGATTGTCAGAGACGCATCAAGTGGCGTTGTTTGTTAGGATGATTAAGCTGGATCGAGGTTTATGAAAATTTATGGCCATGGTTGTTCGAAAGAGTGAAAGGTTGAGGTCAATAGGTACGTGGGATGGATCTCCGCCAAGGTTAACATCGGAGAATCTAGGAGTAGAAGACGATGCCCGTGTCAAGGACATCAAAATGGCTAATATTCAAATGTCAGGAACGGAGTTGTGTGTGGGGCCTATTACAAGCGTGGGCCATGGTGGAGGTCAAACTTTGGTGGAATTTGGTGCAAATCCCCTGGTGCCAATCCAGAACGATTTGCCAGTGATGGGAGAGTAAGAACATGGAAACACTGATTCCTGCTCGAAAGGGTAGCCGACCCGAGGAATGGAAGGTTTACAGAGGTTTTGGGAGACTCATATATGTTATCCTATGGTTAACATGAACAAGGAAATCCATATGTGGGGATGACGACCTCGAATGAAAATGTGGAATGAGCAGCTCAGGTCCTGGCTGCGGCTGGATATTGAATCAACCCTCCTCCGAGGGATGATATGGTCATGCTGGGGGCATTACCGCCCTCACCTTTGGGAATAACAACCGCTACAGGCCAGGCCTCATCCTTCTATTCCTGGTTACTCCCAAGGTCATGTATATTCGTTACCTTCGCTAGCCCCATTTGCTCCTGCCCTGGACCTGGCCGGTCTAAGAGAAGCATATGGAATAATAACCTCTTCTAGCATGCAAGGATACGGGAGTATAGGAATCAGTCAGGAGATTTACAATCCTTATGTCCAACCAACCCCACCACAAGCATACCCGAACCTCGGATAGCATTGGATGAACCCAGGATACGGAGTGACCCAACCTCTTTATATGCCACAGTTAGACAGTCACAAAAGGGGGCTTAACCTTCCAGGGGGCATCATGAACCCCCCTCAGATGCAAGTGAATCATTAAGAAAGGAATTAGATAGGTTGATCAGCTCCTTAGGACAGGCTGCAGAGTCTCCTTTCCGCTCGGTGATCACCGGGGTTCGATGACCAATAGAAGTGAAGCCCCCAGAAGGACTTCCCATGTACAGTGGTTAAACTGACCCTCGAGGGTTCATCCAAAGGCTGAGTACGAGGCAATGATCACTAGATTGCACCTTGCAAGGGAGCTGTAGGTGGATGAACTGGAGGTTTTTAGTGTTTCTCAAATTTTGGCTCAGCAGGTGAATAGAGAATATGAGGCCAGAGAGCATAACTTGCAGAGGTACCTCGAGGTAGAAAAGAACCTGTTAAAAATTTTCAATTCTTATACTTTAATGCAGGTTCCGAGGGAAAGCAATCATGAAGCAGACGCTCTAAGTAAGCTCGCTTCTTCAGATTTGGGAACCCAATCCCAGAAGCAACTACTCATGGAAAATTTGAGCGGACGAAGTTTTGACAAACCTGTGGTTATGGTGGTAGAAGTGGAAGACTCCTGGATGACACCGTTCATGACATATCTTCAAGAGGGTGTCCTGCCGGAAAATGAAGTGGATGCCAAAAAGATAAGGTTGAAAGCTCCAATGTATGTGTTGCAGGAAGAAATGTTGTACAAAAGGGGTAATTTGTGGTCATTGCTTCGATGTGTTAACACTCATGAGGCTGATTATCTCTTAAGAGAGGTACACGAAGAGGTATGCGGCAGCCACCAGGGAGCCAGGTCCGTGGCGATGGGGCTTATTCTAGTGGAATTTTACTGACCGACTATGTTCGAGGATGCGAATTGATATATTCAGGCTTCTCACCAGTGTCAAAGACATGCCCCTATAACACATGTTCCAAGGGAAGGGATGAGGAGCATCTATAGTTCGTGGCCATTTGACAAGTGGGGGATAGATCTGGTGGGCCCTTTTCTAGAAGCGCCAGAAAAATTCAAATACTTAATAGTGCCTATTGATTGTTTCAAAAAATGGGTAGAGGTTGAGCCCCTAACAAACATAAGAGGAAAAATAGTCATCTCCTTTTGCAGGAAGAACATTGTTTGTCATTTTGGAATCCCAAGGATGATCATTACGGACAATGGAACAAAGTTTGCTCAGGATCCCTTCAAGAAGTGGTGCGAGGAATATCAGATTAAGAAAAAAAGTGACATCACTTAACCACCCCTAAGCTAATGGACAAGTGGAAGTGACCAATAGAATGATAGTAAATGGAATACAAGCACACCTTGAAAGGGGTGGAATGTTACTGGATATGGGAATCACCCAATGTGCTGTGGGCATATCGGATAGCTGAGTCTTCCACTACTGGGGAAATGCCTTATAGTCTAGTATATGGCTTGGAGGTAGTAATCCCCATGGAAATAGGTGTTCCTAGCCCAAGGATAATGGCTTCTGCAGATGAGACAGTCAACCAGCAGAACTGATGTCTAGATCTGGACATAGTGGAAGAAAAGAGGGAGTTAGCTTCTCTACATGAGGCTAAAGTCAAAGAACGGGTTAGAAGATACCATGATAGAAGGGTAAAGGTGTTGTTTAATTCGAAGGACTTGGTAATGAGGAAAAATGAGAAAAGCAAAAAGGAACATAAAGGGAAGTTAGCTGCAAATTGGGAAGGGCCTTATAAGGTGATCGGGTCACACCTGGGAGGAAGTTATGTTCTCGAACAGATGAACGGGGTTCGAGTGCCAAGGAGGTGGAACATTACAAACCTAAGGAAATACTACCAACTTTGATGTTCAAGGGGGTTTCTTTAAAGAGGCGCTCTAGGTGACATTCTCAGCCATGGCTGATGTTCGAGTGGTTTGCTCTAAAGTGGAACTCTAGTTGACGTTCGAGCGGGCTGCTTTAAAGCAGTGCTCTAGATGACATTTCCAGCCATGACTGATGTTCGAGTGGTTTGCTCTAAAGTGGCACTCTATTTGGTTTTCGAGCGGGTTGCTTTAAAATGGTGCTCTAGATGACATTTCCAGCCATAGCTGATGTTTGAGTGGTTTGCTCTAAAGTGGCACTCTAGTTGGTTTTCGAGCGGGTTGCTTTAAAGTGGTGCTCTAGATGATATTTCTAGCCAAGGCTGATGTATGAGTGGTTTGCTCTTAAGAGGCACTCTAGCTAATATTTGAGTAGTTTGCTCTAAAGCGGCACTCTAGCTAATATTTGAGCGGTTTTCTATTAAGCAGCACTCTAAATGATATTTCCAGCTAGGCTGAGGTTTGGGTGGTATGCTTTTAAGTGGCACTCGGGGGCTACTTTTGTAATCTTGGAATGATGAACTAGTAAACAAGATTGACAGGATGTAGGTGGAAACACCAAACCTGGGTAAAATGCTTTTGTATCTAAATTTTTTAATTTCTACTTACCAAACATGTTCGTACTTTGCTCTGCCTAAGGAAGTTGTGCATGGCGCTCATATTCGAGGGGTAAAATATTGGAGATAGAAAGAAAACAAGCTATTTAGAGAAAACTGCCTATTTATTAAAACTTCATCAATTATTAGAAGTACAATATTAATACTAACAACTATATAACCTTATTCGTCTAAACGTATCTATCTAGTAAGAGGAAATACCGCCTGGAACAATTCTTCAGTGGAGATAGGTTTTCCTAGCTCCTTCACTATTGCCTCTATCTATTCAAGCTCTTCAAGCTTTATACCAGCTGCCCTTCAGATGTCCTTCATTTGCTCCTCTACGGGATATTTAGAAGGATTAAGGGGAGCAATAGTCTTACACCTCTTCTTCATCGAAGGATCGAATGGGCCCTTTGAGGAGGACCCAACACTCTTGCAATGTTTTGAGAAAGATCCTTGCGTAACTTTGCTCGAAGGGACAAGATGCATGTCAGCTCATTTGGTGGCAGAATTTTGTGACTGAGGAGTAGAACGAAAACTTGAGGGAGTGAATCTTTTACCTTCAGCTCTGCTAGCCAATCGAGAATAAGGCCAACAACCTTTTTCTGCCGAGGAGTTCCATTCTCATGAACGTTAACTTCATCCATCCAGTACCGAGCAGCTTTGAGTAGAAACTTTGGAAGCTGATCATCGCTGATTAAGTATGGGGAAGGAATGCCGTGAGAAAGCATGTAGGCACAGAGGCTTACTTCATGTGTAGCTATTTTTTGTTCAAAATTAGCGATACGCTGCTCTAGTTCTTTGGCCTGTACCTTCTAGGCCTTGATCTCCCATGTGAGTCGTGTGTTCTAGGACAAAAGAGATTCTACCAGTGGCAATGCAGGACTTTAGAGAACCAAACTTCAAATAGATGTGAACATAAGCTCTTCTAGTTCTTTATCTGTTGAATCGCGACCCTTGACCACTTCTACAGGATAGGTACCGTTCAATTCTTTTGCTTAGGAAAATCCTTAACAAACCCCTCAAAAAGTGGGATGGTCTTTAGATTGCCATAACATCATCTCAGCTTCGAGCTGGTGGAGCTTGTCTTTCGAGGACTCTTTCTCTTGGTTACAATTAGTAGATCTTGGGAGGCCTTCAGTAGCTGTTTGTGTGTCTCATTCAACTATTTTTGGGCACTTAAAAGCTCCTCACAAGTGCCTTCTAACACCCTTTTCAACTAATTATACTACGAAAAGAAAACAAAGGCAAATTAATAGGCTGTGGCAAAAGGCATATTTTTATTGATACTAAAAAAAAAGGGTTACAATTGGGAGGCCCTAAATGGAAAAGTTACAATCAAGAATGAACCCTAGAGTCATCTTCCTTTGAGGTGGAAGCAATCATTTCTTCCACTCGGACGGTGGCTGAATTCTGCTCAGGAGAGGCATCCATAGCCTCTGGAAGGGGGATCGCTCGAATCCCCTCAGCAGTAAAGAGCTGCCCATTGGAATTAATGAAATCTATTAGGGAAAAAAGAAGGCCATCGTTCTTGATGACCTCGTCCCATTTTGTGTCCAGAGTGGTTTCGAGCTCTGGGTTGACTAGGTTGTCCACCTGGTTAGCCAGATCTTCAGATAGAGAGGCGAACACTTGTGGCTTCAGAAAGTCCTCGACTAATTCACTATAGCCAGACTGCTTGGCCACCCCTAGAAGATCCAGAAATAGTTGAAGCAGCCCAGGGTTGTTCAAGAGCTTATGTTTAAAGGCTTCGAGCAGTTAAACCTGCGAGGCTGGATCCTTAGCAGCCTGAACCCTTTTTCCGAGGGCATCCTTCCCCAGCATCCATTGATGCCTCTCGGATTCAACGCCTTGCCTCTCACCTTCCAGGATCCTTTGTTTCTCCTCGAGCACCCTATCCTTCTTCTTGAGAGCACGTTGCTGTTCCTCGAGGGATTTCTTCGACTCCAAAATCTTAGCATCCTGTTCGCTGAGCTTCTCTAGGAGAGAACCAAGGCTAGATGGACAAGAGGAGGTGAAGGTTGCCATCCTCTCAGTGGCTTCATGGAAAAATTGTGAGACCTAGAAAAACAGTATAACTTAGATATGCTAGGAGAAAAATGCTAGATAATATATATATTTTTAAATAGTGGAAAACCTTAGGGTTAGAGGCAATCTTCGATGGACATTCTCACTGCCATGTGCTCCTATCAATGGTCTTGATGAGGTACTACCGATATTTTTGCTATTTGCCTTTGTCTTCTGGCGAACATTCTTGGTGTGAGGAGGTTGCTCATCACCAATGGTCAAATTAGGCATTTTGCTGCCTGCTGCAAGAGGGAAGGCCTAGTTTTAGATTGGAGATGCCTGATTCGGGGGAGTGAAGGCCTGGTCCGATGAGGCAATGGTCCCTTTGGGAGGGGCATGACCCTGCTTCGTTAGCCTCTACTTCTTTAAGCCCATAACTAGACCCACTGAAAAAAGAAAAAGAGAGAGAGAAAGGCAGTCAGTACTAATAAACTCAACAACTCTACAAACAAGAGAAGTATATTTCTAGAAGGCACCTTCAGAGGCTCCCGAATTCCTAAAAACTAACGATAGTCTCGAGGGGAGGGCCTTCTCTGGGCTCCTCAAGTTCTCTTCTTCGCTTCCTGATATCCTTCCAGAGTATTTTATACACATAATCCTCGTAGATTACGGGCAGGAATTTAAAGCCACCAATTTGGAAATTGGGGTTGTTGAAGAAGCAGCAGTCGTAGAAGCTAGACAGTAGTTTTTGCCTATCCCTCTGAAGGTCATCTAGTCAAATATATTCCCTAGGTTTGGGAGACTCGACTCAAACACTCCAATTCCACGGAGGAACTCTATACCTCCTTCTATCAAAACAAACCCCTTAATTCCAACTACTCTGATCACACGAATTTCTAGGAATATAAAAAATCTTATGATGTGCTTCTCGACTTATAAAAGTGATAATTATGTCGGTAGATCGGCGCTTTAGGACACGAAGTATAGCGAGCGAAGTAGCTTATACCTGGGCTTGTTACCGAACTCGTCTCATATAGTCAAGAACATCATGATGATCACTAAGACATTGGGATAGACTTGCGCAGGGCTCACTTGGAATTATCTAAGAAGTTTGAAAAAAAGGGGTGAAAAGGGAAATGTGAGCCCACAGTGAAAGTGTCAGAGAGAAATGGGTGATCTTCCTTCGGGGAGGTTATGGGGGGTATCTCCCTCTCAAAAGGGTTGAAAATTGGCATTCGGGGCTATTTGTTGTTCTGGAGGGATCGAGGCCAAATTTTTGTAAATAGCGGTCCCCACTACTAGAACTGGGGGCTCCCTCTCTGAGTCCCTTATCCTTAACCTTCGATAGGTCCCCTTTTTCTTGTTTTGAGAGGGTTTAGCCAAAGAAGATACCTAAGGCACTCTCGAGGGTGCTTCCACCCCCCCTTGAGGATTGTCCTCTCTCTCAAAGGAGACGCATTCTCCTCCTCCTCTATGGCTTCGAGAGGTGTCTCCCTGCAAACCAAAGATGTATTTGACCCTCTTTTGAATTCGAGCTCTGGATTCGGAGAAGGGTAGAAACCAATTTTGCCACTCGTAGGGGACCTCCTTATGTAGGGCCTGCCCATGCTTGGAAGCCAGTTCTCAACGACATCTCGATGAGACATATCGGTTATGGGGAATACCCTCTCTTTCTCAGGACTATTAGCAAGCTGATCAGATATGCCTTCTACAGCATCTCAATCGTACCGGAGTTCTTCGGAATGAGTGCATTCTGAGTTGCTAATGTCTCTCTCTGGCATACTAACCCTTGTCCCGCCTACCCTGGTCTCACTGAAAAATTTCTTGGAAGCGGAACCCTCATCAGAGTAGGGTATGATTGTAAGGGTAGGAAATGAAAATATTGTAATAATAATAGGGATGAAGGAACTTACTATTTTTTTTGGAAAAGAGGATGAAAGTTAGATCGCTTGAGAGAGAAGTACAGAAAAAATGCTTGTAAGAAGATGCCTGCAAATGAGAAAAGTGAATGAGGAAGAGCGGATAAGAGGTAATTATGGAGGCATAAACGGTGGATAATTATTACTGCCTTGGAAATATATAAAAAGTTATGGAAAGACAAAGTTGCTTTTCTGTCTTCTGACAACTCGTTGTTTGGGGAGCAGTGAGACACGCGGTTGTACAGCATGCGCGCACCTTTTGGAATCCTAAATGACAGAGTTGATTAGAGAACCAGGTTCTCTCCCTCAAAGGCAGGAGCAACAAAGTGCAAGGTTCATTTCAAGTCTTCAAAGTCCTCGAATTGTCCCATGCATTCAAGCTTTTATGACGTTCCAGCCTTCAGAGGTCGAGAACCTACTTTTCTAGGGGCTTTTGATAGAGGTTAAGCCCAATAAGGCCATTGGGCCAAAGGTGTGGCTACCCAGTTAGGGGAATATTTAATACTCTAACTTAATTGCCGTATTCGTAGGTAATTAAGAGCGATAATTAAGGAAAACGTTATTTAGGACATGGAGTATAAATACAAGGTACGCATTTACTTATCATTCATTCTATCTTAATCATATCAAACGCTTGGGCTAACTTAGGCATCAGAGTGCTGACCACTGGAACCCCAGGGACAATTTTATTGCAGGTCCATTCGAGAAGAACGTTAGCCTACGAACCGTTTGGTTGTCAGAGACTCATTAATATTGGAATTTTCTGCAGATTTGTTTACTCAGGTTCCCTTTACATCGGTGTGTTTGTTAGTTTGTCCTTTATTTTCACGTTAATAAGTAGCAATTTCCTACTCTTTATAAAATGGAGAATTATGTGGATGCTACTTGAAATTTTGACTCTGTGCAGATTTTAAATAAGTCCCATAGTTGGGAAAGGGTTTTAGTGTATCCAATTGTTTCTATCAATTTCAGAAGGGCTCGAATGCCGTCTTGAAAGCTTCAAAATTGTCACGTTAGGGCTGTAGTTTTTATGTCAATTTGTCGTACTCAAATGTATGGTTTGAGGTGAAGGTGATAGCGTGCTGCCTTGTTCGGTGGAGCACAAGTAGATTGACTCACCAGCGACGATGAGTGGAACTGGCGTCTTCTTGCCCAGTGACATGGGAAGAACTACCATGGCGCGAGGTAGGGATTCAGTCCTACCTGAGATTCAGGCGCCATAGTTGTAGTGGTGAGTAGTGCTTCCCGGCGGGTTGCGCTTTCCCGACGGCCAAGGATTTTGCTTCCCGGTGATTAGTGTCGGAGAAGAAGGCCACTCATGACCATATTTTTTTTGGCCCAATCTTTACCAAACGACGTCGTTTTAGTACAAGTACTGAACACAAAAAAAATAAAAAATCAAATTTTAAGTACTCCTTCTGTCCCAGGTTAAATTACAGTATAATCATGGCACACCGTTCGAGAAACATGTTTGACCATTAATATGTCTTACTGTGTATAATAACAGTAAGCGGTAAATAAACGGTTGCTTTCTAGAAACTACTTGTTACATCGAATTCAACAATATCACAAACGATATTATTATGTCTCATATATCTACTAAAATATGTGGTCAAATTTTGATAGAGAATAGTGTCATAAAGTAAGTGGATAATTTAAAATGAGACAAAAGGTGTATTATGTTTGTTTGGATTGGGTGAGAATGACCCAATCCACAATCAGAAATTAACGCTGCTCCAGAATAGAATTAGAGCGCCTCCACTGCTCCAGCCTCCAGCCCTGCTCTATGTCAACCCCACTTGGAAAAAAAATTTAGTTCCGTCACTACCCAGTGATTTGTCTCCTCCCCTGCTCCACAATGAAAGAAATATGGTTCACTCTCCTTCCGAATATGCTATCCGGTGGCTGGTTTATTTGTTTTCGTGGGTGGGGTGTCTAATCTGCTTTCCGGTCAGTCAATTTTGTATGAGGGCAATTTTGTCTTTCAATTTTTTGTTTCAGGCTGAAAGGGCATTTTGATCATTTTTAGTCGGTCAATGGCCGGAGATGGCCAGTCAATGCCAGAATATAGTCTTTAGGGTTATATTTGCACTTGTGTAAAAATAGTCAGGGTTATTTTTGCACTAAAAATTATCCCAGGGTTATACCTGCACTTTTTTCAATTATATATGGTTATATTTGCATATTTCCCATAATTTATTATTCTCTGAGAATGTCTCTTGACAAATGACCTCTCATTAAATTATGAACTATCCATCATATTTTCTTACCTATACGTTGTATTACTTAAATTATACCATAAACTTTTAAAATTAGTTAACATATTATAAAAATTAGATTTATTATTTTTTTATATTTTATTTTATAGCTCTATTTATAACTAATAATACTTTTGATATTTCTTTTTGAATGACAAATAATTTTATAACTTTTAAGAAAATGATTATTGATTTATTATCAACTGGTATTTTACAATCATATCATTATATTTTTATAACTTAAAGTACTTCCATACAAAAATTAATATTTTTTATATAAAATACATGTATATTATTTTCATTTAAATATAAAATATTTAATAATGTTATATCAAGAAAGATAGAGTCAATTTTTAATCATAAATATATTAATTTTTATTTTAAATAATTCATCGTGTCTAATTGTCATATAGATATGAATATACTTTACTTCACAACTTCATAGCACAGATCAGATGTCAATATTGTGATTAATTCAACGAAACCCTTGTTTTCTCTGTGGCGATCGAAACCTTCCTCCTGACTGCAAAAACATCACCTTGTTAAGTGAAACGCCTCATGGCGGAGCCACCACCGCCGCCGAAACCTCAACCGGTCTTCTCCTACAAACAAGCCCTTGGCAGAGAATTGCTACGATTTCTTCGCCCTACCAATGATTCCATCCCTTCCCAACCTAGAGGTCCATTCAATCCAAAAAAACCGATAGGCCATTTAGGGGAACCTGGATTGAGTTTCAACATCGACGAATGCAAAAGGCTCGAGGCTCTACTACGGCTAACCCTGATAGGAAAATTTGCTCGGAGCAGACCGCAATTGGATCATCTCCGAAGGGATTTCCAAGCTGCTGATTTCAAAGGCCAAACGGACATCTCGCTTTTGGACAATTGTCAGATACTGATTCGATTCTCCTTGCAGGAGGATTACTATCGATGCTGGCTTCACAAGGTATGGAACTTTGGTTCATATTCACTTCGAATCACCAAATGGGAACCTAACTTTAACCCAAATGCGGATTCCCCTATATGCCCCATATGGATTTCTATGTATGGCCTCCCCCAACAATTCTTTGATGAATGGGTATTGCTATTGTTGGGTAATATTATAGGGAAACCGGTAAAGGTAGATAAAGTTATGTTGAGTCGATCCAGACCACATGTAGCTAAGGTTTGTGTGGAAATAGATATCACAAAAACACAGTTGGAAAGGATTTGGATAGATTATAGGGGAGTAGGATTCTGGAAATATTTAGAATACGAGGGTATGCCCGAATACTGTGCTAAATTCCTCAAATTAGGCCACTCTAACACCTCTTGTAGGAATGACCAAAGCCAGTCAACGCTTCAGGCCTGGAGACCTTCCATCAATATAGGAAACATAGCCTACACTAAAGGTGAACAGAGAAGGCCTACTGGTAATGGCACAAAATCTTCCTCTTCAGGTTTAATTTCTCAGGATAAAATATATATACCTGTCAGTAGGAATGAAGCTAACATTCCACTGCAGGCTACTAAAGCTTCATTAAACAAGGTTTCAAACCAAAGCAATAATACCCCTGCTCATAAAGATGTTCAGAAAGGAGCACAGGAGACAAATCAAGCAAATATTTCAAGTTCTGAAGTCTCGAACATTGGTCAAGGTTCCCATGTACCTTTCATAAACACTCACCTTACTGAAAATGTGACCACATGGAACTCACCACAAGCTAATCTGAGTACTGATCATGTTGTTAATAATATAAACATTAAAGACACAGAAGCACTTATTATGGAACATGATGCTAATATTTCAGTAAGTATTTTACCTGTATGTACTGAAGGTTTTACTGAGAAACATAACTCAATTTCTGTCCCCCCTATAAACCTTGATGTACTACATATGAAGCAAGAAGTTCTATTAACTGTTAATGATCATCTGAGCAGCAATAATCACATTGTTGAAAATTTAATACCAATCAAGACATTAATTACACCCCTTGTATCAGAAGTCATCCCTAATACGATTCAAAAGGATCAGCAACCAGATAACCTTATTTCTGAGTCAAACAATGCTACGGTTGAAACCGAAAGCACTGAAGAAACTTTTATAGAAACAAATGGAGGAAATTTTCCGTTTCTATCTTCCAACTCTAAACTCAACAGAAGTTCAATACCAACTCATGACACTCTGTCTGTAGATGATATTGAACACTCTAAATCCACTCTAAAAGAATCACGTAATAGCTTCAACCACTTAATAAATTCAGAAGATGTTTTGGACAATCTGGAATCGAATAAGAATAGAAGATACAGTAAAAAATCTTATACTGAAACCCCAAAAATGGTTCTTACCGGTTCAGCGTCGACACATAACAAATCCTCTCAATGACAGGTCTGAAAATATGTGTATGGAATGCAAGGGGGGTGGGCAACTCTTCCACTATAAATAGGTTGAAATATATTAAAAAAATACATAAAATCAATATCCTAACCATAATTGAGCCAATGTTAGAAGCCTACTCCATCAAGAAAGTAGCCTTCCAGACTAACTTTGAACATCATTTCTCAGATCCAAATTGTAAAATTTGGATTCTGTGGGATTATTCGGTTCAAATGCAGATCATCTCAGTGGATGAGAAAATGATATTAACCAAATACAAAAATCATTTGTTAACACAAGATTGTTTCATAGGTTTCATTTATGCCAAGCATACTGTGACTGAAAGGAATAAACTGTGGAAACAAGTGCTAAACCATAACAATTCACCATTAAGTTTAATAGGAGATTTTAATGTCATAAGCTCAATAGAAGAATATCTAGGTCAATCTCAGCCTGAACCAAAAAGTATACCGAATTTTAATAATTTCCAGAAAAAAGCCAATATGTCTACAATTCCAACATCTGGATCACTTTTTACTTGGACTGGTATGAGATCCAAAGGAAGGGTTTGGAAAAGGTTAGACAGAGGGTCATCTAACAATATATGGTGGGACCTTTTTAGAGAATCCGGCATTAAAACATTAGCAAGAGGGCAATCAGACCATTCCCCCTTACTATTTACCATAGCTGAACCTAAATTATTCAATAAACCAGCCCCTTTCAGGTTCCAAGAATGTTGGATAAATCATCCAACTTTTATGAAGATTGTAGAAGATTCATGGAACATCCCCTCAAATAAACTGGGAATTGAAAATTTCTTATTCAAGCTAAAAAACTTTAAAAATGCTCTTAAATTCTGGAATAAACACACCTTTGGAAGTATTTTTTATACAGTCAAAACTTGTGAAGAATATCTTCTTCAAGCAGAATCTGCCCTTCAACAGAATGAATCACAAGCTAACTTGGAAAACTTAAATAAAACAAAAGCAAAGTTAATTTTGGCTCTAAAGAATCAGGAAATTTACTGGAGGCAGAAATCTAGAGTAAAATGGCTAAAAGATGGTGATCAAAACACAAAATTTTACCATCAAAAAGTTAAATCTAAGCATAAAAGACAATCCATAATCTCAGTTAAAATTGAAGTTGGTATAACTTTAAATAAACAAAAGGAAATTGCAGAAGAGGGTGTTAAGTTCTTCTCTAATTTATTACAGGAAGAGTTCAAAGATCCCTCTGGCATTAACACTGCTTGGTTATTAGAAAATATTCCAAAGAAAATTACTGAAGAAATGAACTATGAACTCACTAAACCTGTAACCATTGAAGAATTAACAAACATAGTTAAAACAATGAATGGACATTAAGCTTCAGGGCCAGATGGATTCTCTGGTTTTTAATAATCAAAAATGCTGGCACATCATAAGCACATATGTCCTTTATGCTATACATGACCTCTTCACTTTAGCCAACATTCCAAAATCAATTTCAGCCACTTTAATCATCCTAATACCTAAAAAAGAGGTGTGTTCATCGTTCAAAGACTACAGACCAATTAGTCTCTGTAATTTCATTAATAAAATATTAACCAAAATCCTCTCGGAAAGGCTAAAGCCAATTATGGACTACATAATAATCCCAGAACAAACAACATTTATCTCAGAAAGGGATATTTCAGAAAATATTCTTCTAATGCAAGAACTAGCCTCATTCATTAATTCTAAAACCAAGAGGTTTTAACATGATAATAAAGCTTGATATGATGAAAGGATTTGATAGAGTCTCTTGGTCTTTTTTGTCCAAGTTATTAGGTCAGTTTGGATTCTCAATCAAAATAATAGACCTAATAATGAAAAACTTAAGTTCAGCCTTTTTCTCCATCTTGATAAATGGTTCATCTTATGGTTTCTTCCAAGCAACCAGGGGGTTAAAACAAGGAGACCCTTTATCTCCACTTCTATTCATCTTAATGGCAGAAGCTTTTTCAAGGAACATAAATTTCCTGTTTCAATACTCAAACCTGAAATTCTATAAGCTACCTAATCCCATTAAGAAGATCTCTCATCTATCTTTTGCAGATGATACTATAATCTTAATGAATTATTCAAAATCAGGACTTAAAACACTAAATTATTTTCTACAATCCTATGAAATGGCTACAGGCCAAAAGATAAACTTTGAAAATTCCTCCTTTTATATTGTCAAACACTGCCCCATCAGAATTATTGGTGATATTAAAAGTTCAACAGGAATGTTACAGGGCAATTTTCCATTTAAATATCTAGGCTGCCTAGTATACATTGGTAGGAATAAAAATATCTACTTCACAAGCATTATATCATCAATACAGTCAAAAAATAAATAACTGGCAAAACAAATATCTATCTCAAGCTGGAAAACTAATTTTGATTAAGCATATATTATCATCTATTCCAATACATCAGATCACAGTTTTAAAACCAACTAAACATATCATTGATGTAATTCACAAACTACTTGGCAAATTCTTATGGACCTTCACCTCAGAATCCTCACAAAGGAAGAGAGTTTGGAGGGCTTATCCAAGTTTGTGTTATCCAATCGAAGAAAATGGCTTAGATTTTAAAAATATTGAAACACTGGTTCAAAGCTTCTCCATTAAACTATGGTGGAAGCTGCAAGTGGGAAGGTCTCTTTGGTCACAATTTATGTGATCAATTCCAAATCACCACAAAACTTCCAAAACCTGGAAGAGAGTTAAAGAAATTCAAGATATAGCCATTCTGAATTCCAAAATACAAGTAGGGAAAGGGGAAGTTTCTTTTTGGACCTCTAGTTGGTCATCCTGTGGCCCACTGTATAGGGTATGGGACAACAATCTAATCAATCCTTTCCCTGACTTGACAGTTGCTGAATTTTCAACTAATAGACAACTATATATCAACCAGCTGAAACCTCATTTACCAGTATGCATAATTACTGAACTGGACAAAGATCAAGCCACTTTTCCTAAATATGAGGATGTTCTAATATGGAAACCTACTGAAACTGGAAAGTTCACTCTAAAAAGTGCTTATGAACTGATCAGAAATAGGAGAACAGGTGTGCACTCCTTAAATCATGGCTGGTCCTCAATTATGCCTAGAAAAGTATGTTTTATGAACTGGAAAATGCTAAACAGATTCATTCCCCATCCTGATGTATTAGAGGAACTATCTTTCAATCTACCATCCATTTGTTGTTTTTGTTTTGGAGATGAAGAGAGTATACACCATAGTTTTAATTCTTGCAAAGAAATTAAGAAACTATGGACATGGATAGATACTGTCTTCAATGTTCCAACAAAGCACACTACATACCTGTGGGATAGATATTTCCATTACTAGAATTACACTAATTTTCCAGATCACAAGAAACTAATTCGAACTATCCCTTGTTTAGTAGTATGGATTATATGGTGTTTTAGGAACGAACACTATCATGAAAGTGTAAAGCCTAACATCACACAGATGTTTAGGAAAACTTTACACCTCTTCAATGATATTTTGTTAGCCTACAAACTAAAATTCAAATGGGATTTATCCAATGCTTTGCCAAGATTACTAATTAACAATCACCAAAAACATGGTAGCCTTGTTAGTGTTTCCTAGAAAGCTCCTGCACCACCCTTCTATAAACTAAATACAGATGATTCATGGAAGAATTCAGATAAGGCAGGAACTGGAACAATTATAAGAGATTCTGAAGGTAACATATTAATAGCAGATGCTCAGAAGATATGCAGCCCCTCTCCCATTCATGCTGAAGCATGGGCTTTCAGATCAGGTTTACAGTTGGAAATCTCTATGGGTATTGATCAATTACAGATTGAAAATGACAACCAACTGCTCATTAAGGTTTTAAGAAAACAATTCCATCCTAACTGGAACATCATGGAGGAAGTAAGGACAATCTAGGAACTAATGAAAAAGGTTAATGTCTCTATGAATCATATCTATAAAGAAGCCAATGGAGCAGCAGATTTCCTAGCTAATATGGGCAGCTCAAATCAGGTAAACACTTTCAAATGCTGTACTCAATTACCGAGAGAGTTGAAAGCTATAATAATTGCAGATAAACACGGTTTACCTTCTCTTAGAAGAATATAGCTATTTTTTTAGCATGCAATTTTTTGGATTACTGTTGGCTGTCAGTTTCTGCTGGATTAGAACAGATCTTCTATTTTACATGCTGATAGGGTTTGATTATGTTCCATCTAAAACACATGAAATTAGTTGGATATCATTGTCTCGAACTATTTACTGCTGGCCGTCAGTTTCTGTTTTAGGTGCAGAAGCAAGGGACTTTCACGTATCAACCATATGAAAGGTGCAGAAGAGATGGACAATCAAGTATAATCCATATGATACGGAGTATCAGTTGTATGGAGTTTACAAATTTCAGTAATTATCTTCGGGGGAAGATAATTGCAAGGGGACTCTATGGAAGGTTACCTCTTCTCGTCGACACTGGGGTGTGGAGTCAAGAAAGTGTAAGGCCATAGTTTGTCCTCGAGCGGGATATAGGGCCATCTCCTTCATCGAGATAGGGTTTTTTAGATGAAGGTTTTGGGTTAACTTCAGCTTGTAATTAGCTTCCACTACAGATTACACGTATTGAACTACTGATGTTCTCTGCTACCATTTTATTTTTGAAAGGCCTGGGGAGCCTAATATATACCCCCTCACTCAGGTGAGTTTATAAAAAAAAAGAATATACTTTACTTATTTAAATTATAAATTACGTAAAATATTTTATTTTCATTCATAAATCCGTGAATCGGCACGGGTATTATGTAGTAGATAATTAAAAGTGATCAAAATATATTAAATATGAAATTGTAAGAAATTGAAATTATATTGCTTTTGGTTATAAAAGATCTCTATCACGCCAAATTTATTAATAATGTCATTTTTAAAAATATATTAAAAACAAACATTTTTTTCTAAAATTAATAAATTAAGTACTTCATTCATCCCAGGACAATCAGTAGGCTTTTAATTTTAATGATGTGAAGTGTCTAAATTTCCATTGTCTTCTTCCCACACCCCTCCACCTTTTTCATCCCAATTTGTTCTTCTTCCCACAGTCCCACCTTCACTTTCAACCCCATCTTCGCTTCCGCCGATGGCGACCCTCAAGCAGCACCACATGGGAAGTTCCATACACCATATGAAGTGCACTTGTAACCATTTGATCACAATGGTGTTCAAATTACCCAACCTGACCCATTTTGACCCGGCCCATTTAGGTCAGGTCGTGCTAACACTACAAGAAAAATGATCTTATACTTTCCCCTTTTACCTCAATTTTTTCTTGACCCCAAAAAACCAAGGTTAAAAGTTCTTTTACCTCGGTTGTTCTATATTCGAAGTAAAATGTATTTTTACCTCAGTTATATTTTACATCGGTTAATAAAAGAACCGAAATAAAAGATTTAAAAAAGAAGTAAATAATGTTACCGAGGAGCATGCGACATTGCATATGTTGTGTTGGAATCTTGATCGTTTTTGCCATTAACGTCGTTTCTACATATACGTTTAGTGAATGACTTAGCGACACCACACATATTTGTAAACATAAGTTAAAGTAAAGAATTCGAAGGTGATAGAGAAGAGTAAAAAAGGAAATGGATGTCAATCATATGATGTTCAAATCATATGAAAACTCACATATGAACACGTACAGTCAATCATATGATGTTCAAATTAGATAGTTAAATAACTAGAAAAATAGCAGTCGTGAAAACATTCTCACAATCAGTACATAAATTCGAATAAGATTTTTCTTAATTCAAACATAAGAGAAATTATAATAAACTAAAGCAACTCTGATAATGATGACCTTGAAGATGATAGGCTCCCGAGCTTCGATCACCTCAAAAAATAAGGTGTTCCCGATGCGTAGGTTGTCTCTAAAGGAACTCGCCAAAACCCTTTGGGGGAAAGAGCCTTGATCTTGCCACCCCAGAGTAGTTCATACGATACTCTGTCCTATAGCACCTCAGCACTACGAGGGTTTTTGCACTCGGCAATAGTGGTACAATCTCCCACGGGATGTACTAAATCAGCAATATTGATTATAATTATATATATATATGTGTGTGTGTGTGTGGAAATATTTGAAATTGCATATTAATTTAAAATTCCTTACTAAAGTTGGGTTATTCCCGAAGTTCTATTGCTTCATAGTACAGTGAAAGCGTGGGCTTTCAGGAGCCATTGTATGATCCTCAATGTCGAACACAATAGGCTCAGGATTGCTCCGTTGTGCGGCGAACTGCATGAAAACAAAATATTGTGGTAAAGTGTGAAGATGTGTTTTACTAATTATATGTTTTGAAGTGATTGAAGACCTAGAAAAATGGACGACTTGAAGATCTTTTGCCAGCCATTCGTCCTGAATAAGAAATGAAAATGTGAATGAGAAAGTTGCCCATGCATTGCAATGTGCGACGTCGCCTACGCATCTCAGGTATGTGTCGGTCCAAACCAGTGGCATGGATGACATATACTACCAAAGTCAACACAACATCGAGAACCATTCAGTTAGACCGAAGGGATGACCGACATAGATTCTACATCTCATACTAAATAATATGCTACAAATATAACAGCATGCGACATCGCTTCATTATCGCAGTAACCGAACTGTAAAAGACGTCTTACCGAGGTCGCATATATTAGAGAGAGCTACAAGTAAAAACACATAACCCTGGAAAAAAACTAAGATTTAACAACATAAGTTTATATAAAAAATAGCATGGAGACATACCAAAACTTAGTACCCAAGTCTACATACAAACAAAGTTCACCATGTCAAAAATGTGACTAAAAACTAGAACACAAAGAAAATATAACACATTGACAAACCACAGATTGGACAATGCAAAGTAGGAAATACTAACATTACATGTTAGAAGGATAGAAAAACCCTACCTTTCTTCCAATGGAGAAGTGAAGGGAGGTGAGAGACCGTTGGAATTCACGGGAAACTTGTGAATAGAAGATTGAACTCACAGGTAGGGTTCTCATATATATAACCATTATGAAACAACGTCATTTTAACCACTTTGTGTTGTCTGTCCGGTAGAGTGCAACGTCGCACATACGGTGGTAAATCCGAAACTACGCCGAAATAATCACCAGCGTCGCATGTAGGCATGGGCCTAACAATTTCAGCCCACCAACAAGTTACATTATGTTAAATACTAAACATTCAATAACATTGAATAAATAATAAAACTTTCATATAGAAAATACGTCAATATTAATATTCTTCCGAATAAGAATCAATTTCAAATACATGGTCATGCAAAGACTAATCTAATCATCTAATGTTCGCGGTGAAGAATGACAACACTGAAAACTACTGGTCCAGTACCATTTAGGAGCTCGAAGTAGAGGGTGTTCCTAACCACGAGTGGCACTGCAGCAAGAAATAGGCCAAACCCCTTCGAGTTAAGGGTCTTGAGCACCCCGTTCCCCGAGTAGTGCACCTAATACTCCCTCCCTTTGCACCTGAGCATAACATCCAACTTGTACGGCAGTAGGAGCTCCAAAATTTTGTCAGGGATGTACTGAATTATAAACAAAAAACCTTTGTTAGTACTTATGAAAGTAATCTATAGAAAAAGGTAATTGGAAATTCAAATTTTTTTTAAAACAGGGAGGACTTACCATAATTGGAATTGACCTGAAGTTTGTCTGGGTTGGAATATGGAAAAAATGCAGATATTTGCCTGAGAGCATGCGCCGCGGATTGTCATCATGCGAATCAGTCCAAATCTATATTGGTCAAAGAAATTATTAACATTTCATTTATAATATTATTAATATAATAGAAAGAATATTTAAAAAAATAACCAAAAATCGGTTACCTCAACCGGGTCACGGCTGGAACCAGCATTGTTAGACATGATTGATGTAATTCATATTGTCACGGTTGTTAAATGTTTTAGTAGACTGAAATTGGATAATGATCACACATTATTTTGTAAGTTGACCAAATCAACGCGAAGTCGCTTAACCTCCAGTATAACTGAATGGTTAACCGAGAGGCTTGCAAAGTCACACTGACCAATTTCATAAAGAAAACATTATTCACGATGTGGCATGTTTCGATAAAATAGAGGGGTGATTGACTAACAACCAACGTCGCACTATTGGAGATGGACTATAGAAAGGACATCAGAAAACCGGGAACAATTCTTGGTTCAAAACCAAACAATTGAACCACTCCATAGCTAGAAGACATAGAAACCAAATACTAACACCCTAAACCCATATCCAACCACCCCAATTCATAGAAACTTAAAAAATTAAAACAATTAACACATTCAAATCCTAATCCATATAGATAACAATTTCTAGGATGAATAGAATAATAAAAGTGATGTAACCACATGTGGAAACCATACCTTTGACAAGCTTGGCAGGGGCACTGTTAAAATCTGACGAAAATGTGAAACTTTGAAGTGATGTATGAGAGGAGGGATCCATTTATATATTTGTTATGCTTCTACCTAGGGTATCTTCGACATCGCATTACAGTTATCTATAGTAAATGTTTCACCGCAAGGCAGACGACGTTGGCTAATAAGAGTGTGGGCCTCACTATTTCAGCCCACTAGCATGGGAAGGGCCTATGTTGTGCCTTTATATGTGCGACGTTGCATATTATATAGTACAATAACATCTAACCGATAGAAAATCGACGTAAGCTTATCTAGTATTGGACCTTAGCATTTCAGCCCAATAGCATATCAACTAAGTCCGCATTTGACCAAGACAGAAACAATTAACCTTAATAACGGGTAATTATGTATTAGACACTGCTATTTTAAACTTATAACTGTTACAGACTTTATTAGTGTCCGGTATGATCGGAATCAATTTTAACATAGCTGATGGACTTCTCTGTTTTTACACTTAGCTCCCTGAAATATGGTCCCCGAGGATGATAATTTCCACCACATAGAATCGCATGGAACTATATATTCTAGGTTTTTTTATTAAATTAAAAGATAATAAAAGTCCGTCCATCAAATTTTAAAAAACGCAATTACTTTGTCTAGGGTAAATTGTAGATAATTAATTGTAAGTATACAAGGGTCATTCGTAAAGAACTTGTGGAACTCTCTGTGGGATTATGCGAGTTTCTTTATCAGTTACAGTGATAAAGAGTTTGACTTGGGATTGCGAGTGTCCTGTCTACAATCTGGGGTAACGTTTGTCATTTGTATTAGTATTCCATTATTACCCTGACAATAAGCGTTATAAGCACGATAATTTCCACCACATAGAATCCCATGAAATTATATATTCTAGGTTTTTTTATGAAATTAAAAGCTAATAGAAGTCCATCCATCAAATTTTAACCGTCAGTCGTATGTGTTAGTATTCCATTATTGCCCTTTCCAAAATACAAAATTGGAGGTAACATTTTTTATTTAAAATTTTGATAACAATAAAGTTCAACTTTTAATGAATGGGCAGATAGACGAATTGCAATCTTGAAATGGTTTATATTACCCCCGGAATGAAAATTATGTGCAAGGTCACACTTGTTTCGATTGATACGACACCGAAACGTTATCTCCAATTTCAAGCGGGAACTCATAAATTTCAAGCGGGAACTCAAATTTTCAGCTAAGAATTCCCCACCCTATTTCAATCCAATAAATCTTGGCACTAACGCCTATTTCCCATTTCCAACACCAATCTTACAACCCAAACTCCCACCATCCATTTTATTCACAACCTTACAACATTTAAATATCTAATTAAGTTGCTTCTCTCAATCATCAAAAAGTGTCCAAGGATGAAGCATCTCTGATTCCTAATTAATTGAGGTAGTTTATTAACTATTCCATGTTCAATTACCAATTATGTGATGATCCTACTATATGTTCTGATTCAATAATTGATCAAAGTTTCTTACATTACATGAGGTATGATGCTTGAGTTACATGTATATTTTTTGTTGTTATTCTTTCAAAGATAGTGCCACGTTTGTTTCAATTATGAAGAAAAATGTTGAGATTTCTATGAACATAGTTTGAATGTGCGACCTCGGTCACATGTCATTGGCCCATGCAAAATGTTACCGAACCAATACCGACTTCGCATAGCACTTCATATTGTTGTCACGTTAATGAATGTCCGACGTCTCTTATTTGTCGGTCCTTGCGACGTCTTCAATTCATATCTGCGACGTCACATGTAACCAGTTCTATTTACTTTTACCATCTCAGATTTAATGTCGTCTACGTTTTACTACATTATGTGTATTTCATTTGAGGACTTCCCAATTCTAACATAAATTTTGTTTCGTATGCAATGATATATAGGCCGGAGGAGAGTAATCGATGTACCTTCAGCATGTAGATGAAATGACTTGTTATTTCACTAGTCATCCTGACCATTTTAATGGCGTGGAACATAGAAAATGGTGTTTCAATACAAATAATTAGTCAATTTCAAATTAACCTTATGTATTTCAATATGTGATGAAATGTATTTGTATTATATTTTATAGTTATTTTGGTTTGAACATGTCATTCTTTCCCAAATTAGTTGAAAACAATTGAATGTGGTATGATGTTTAATCATTTGACCATCAATATTAAATATTAAAATATTATACGATAAACGAAGTCTGGCCAACTAGGTCGGCGACGTCGCGCAGACTAGTGCCCAGGCAATATGTTACTGACGTCGCAGTTATCGACGTCTTTTTTTGCAACGTCTGTCCATCAAAATGACGTCATTTTTGTAAGCGCTCCACGCAGCAGGCACTCGACGTGGGTGACCCATATCGTGCGAAATCGCAAGCTATGTGGACTGTCATTGTGTACGAACGACGTTGCAACATTTCATCCCCCATTGACTGCCTTTTTGCATTGAACGACCACGCATACAAGTGGATGCCGATGTCGATTAAACCGAGGTCGCTAATGTCTTCTCCTATCGTTGGCCTTCTTTCTATAACCGACGTCGTTGATGGTTCTACCAACGTTGGTTGAAAACCTATATTTTACCTCAGTTTTTTAATCGCGGTAAAAAATGTACTTTTTACTCCGGTTTTATTTACCTCGGTTTTTTCTAGACTAAAAACTGAGGTAAAAAGTCCTACAGAAGTAAGGTAGAAGGTGTTTTTTGTTGTAGTGCAATGTCTCATTTGGGTCAAGTGAGTCAATTCAATTTGAATCGGTTCGAGAATGACCGGGTCAGATTTTGACCCAAATTGATCTGTTTTGACCCATTTGCATTTTTGCCCCAGTTTATTGAGAAAAAATCATTCTTGTAAAAAAATCCTTAAAAAAGAATTAGTTTATTCAACACATCCACCATTAATTTACTTCATAAAAAAATTTAACATTCCCAAAAAAATATTTATAAAAATTGAGTAATTTTGTAAAACTAATATTAATTATAAATAATATAGAGAAATGTGTGTTTTTAACCCGATATTTTGGTCGAAAATGTAGAAATGATCTTATAAAATATGAAAGTACAAAAATAAACCTAGATTTTTTTACCGAAATGTCAGCGACCAAATTGGTCGGAAATAGTGAAATGACCATTATAGCCCTATGTTAAATAATTTAGGAAAAATAAAATCAGAAAAGACACTAAGCCTCCTCCCACACCCATCCTCATCTTTTTCCCGTTCTCATGACTCTCTCAGCCCCCCATCCTCACCACCACCATCGCTGCTCATTTTCATTGCTCAAACCCATGCCACTGGCGACATTCCTTGTGTTTCTTAATCCATCACGCTTTGGAGGTTGGTCGGCGATAAGGGAAAGAGATGAGAACAGTGTGGCCGGCTAACGTCATGCTTCTTAATCAGCCCAGTACCAGCATCCCGCTTTGGAGCGTGGCTGGCGATGGGGGAAAGAGATGAGGACGTCTGTGGGAGGAGCCGGTATTAGGGCTATTAGCGATAAGTAGTGGCGGGGTTGGAAGTAGCAAGGAGAGGTAATGCCGGAACTTAGGTTTGGCAGCAGGGTAGGGAGCAACGGGGAGTGTAGTGGCAGCGGAGAGAGATGGTGGTGTAACTAGGGTTTGGTGGTGGGGTAGGGAGCAGTGTGGAGAGGTGGTGGCGGAACTAGGGTTTTAGGGGGGAGTTGGTTTTAGGTGACGGTGGTTTTAGCTCGCCTCTACGGTGCTCAGTAGCATGGTGTTTAAAGTTGGAGAAGAAGAAGCTTAGGAGGTATAATGGTCATTGGATTTTTAGTTCTAAGTTTAGGGGTATTTTTGTTTTTTCAGTTTAGGTCAATGTCTGAATTACATTGGTAAACATCATAGTAGTGCAATTTGGGTATATCTGCACCATTGCCCAAAATGTTAGGTTTACTTATGCACTTTCAGATTTACAGGGTCATTCTGCACCTTTTCAATTTAATAGTGTCATTTTTTCACTTTCCCAATGATATATTGATTAAAATATGAAATATATATTAAAAAATATAACTAAATTTTAGTAAAATTATATTTTTAATTGAAACATTAAAAATAATCTATGTAGAATGAAAATAATTGTATTTTTCTTTATTAAATGAATAATTTATAATTAAATATAATATAATAATCTTATTTTAAATTATATGAAAATAAATTGTAATTTTATTTATAGTTCGTCTCTTATGCGACAGTCTTTCCATAAGTCACAGAAAGACCAGATTTAAAGTGCAAATTAGAATGAATCAAGATAAAATTTTTGGGTTGCATGAATCGGGTTATAAATTTCATAACTACTACACGTTGCATAATAAATTTTTAATATTACAACCAGGACCTTAAACCTTTTACTATTATAATTAAACCATGTCTTTCCATAAGCCTATGGAAAGACGGTCTTTTCCAAAACTTTGACTTTTATTTATTATTTAAATATAATACATTTAAAATTTATTCATTTTTTAAAATATTTCTTTTTACTATTTTCTCATATGATTTGGGTGGATATGAGTCATTTCGTAACCGACCCAATCTGACACGATCCAAAATTATGGGAATTTCGACCCGAACAGATTTGACTGGTTTAACCCAAAATTTTAGGTCAATTCAAGCATGGACAGCTAACCCGCCTCAACCCGCGGGTTAGCATGACCAGCCCTAGATCACACTCACCAGGAAAAATAAACCTTTAAATTCACAACAATAGATCACATAAACCTACGATGAACAAAAAATTCAACCAAATCAAGAAAAAAAAAAGAAGACTAACAACTCATATTCATCAGTGATGGCGAATATGGCGACGGTGCCAAGAGTCGCGAGAGAGCACACACAATCACTGAATTTGAACTTGGTGACTTTGGAGCCCATGGATCCGATGAACCGGAGTATTTTGAGACCGAAACGATAGGTAGCGGGGGATTCTCCAGGTGCTTTCAAGAATATGGAGGTGGTTTGTGTTGTTAAAGCTGGTGGCTTTGACCAGACCCAGGCGGAGGTTGAAGAGTGGAGAAAGGGAGATGGAGGAGGGAAGGTCGAGAAGGAAGACAGTGGTGGAAGGAAGGAGGTGGATGAGGAATGACGAAAGGTGGAGGAAGAATAATTCAGGGATGATGAAGAGAACTATGGTAGTGGGATGGGTTGGGCTCAATTATATTATTTTAAGCTTTTAGGGGTAGTTATGTCTTGTTGCATGTTGCATTTTTCTTAAAATGGAAAGTGTGCATATTTTTTTGGGACAGGCGACCTATTTGCTTTAGGGCATATAGAAACTCTTGCTCAAACTCCTCATCAAGAGCAGGCCCGACCCTAAAGGGGAGACCTATGAAGCATTTGACTCAGTATTTCCAACGGTTGACTGACTTACAAAGACCAGAATGCCCTTTTACTTAAACCCTAAAATCTGATGAACAATTTGCCCTTATGACCAAGGCCCATCTTAACCATCTTCACCCATCTTCACCCACCACCAACCTCACCCGACCACCACCGCCAACCTCTCTCGACCACCACCACCACCCTCACCCTGCCACCACCACCACCAACCCTTCACGAACACCACTACCAACCCCTCCTGCCAACCCTGCCACCATTCCCTCCACGAGCCAGCACCACCAACCTCACCCGACCACCACCACCACCCTCACCCAATCACCACCACCACCCTCAACCGGCCACCACTAACACCACCCTCAACCGGCCACCACCACCAACCCCTCCTGACCACTACCACTACCCTCACCCCGCCACTACCACCAACCTTTCTTGACCACCACCGCCAACCCCTCGAGCCAGAACCACTCGTCCTAAACCCTAACACACATCTGCAAGATCAAGTACATCTTTCGCTCCTCACTTCCTCGGCAACAAGTGCACCACCATCGGTGGAGTTGAATTTTGATCAACAGTTAACCGACAAGAGGAAGGCAAGGGATTAGAGTGGGGTGGTTGCAGGCCATCGACCGCTGGCATCAGAAGGCTGAGAAAAGTTTGTGGTGGTTGTGGTGGTTTGAGATGGTGGTGAACGGGGCCAGATCTGGAGTTGTAGTAGTAGTCCCCCATTTTCAACCCCTATGCTTAAATTCTTCGTCACCGCCAGCTTCAATCCGCGCCACCGCTAGCTTCAATCCGCGCCATTGCTAGACCCCCGCTAGCTTCAATCCGCGTCACCGCTAGCCACCGCCAGATTTAACTCATGACAGCGCTAGCTTCAACTTGCACTGCCACTAGGGTACTAGAGCTAAAGTGGTGTCGGAACTGGCGGAAGAGAAAAATGTAATTTCAATGGAAGAAGAGAAATGTATTTTAGTGGAAGAAGAGAAATGTAATTTTCTCTTTTAGTGGAAGAAGAGAATAATGAAAGAGGAAGAATTAGGGCTTTAGGGATATGAATGTAATATTTATGATTTTTGTATTTTTAAAATTTTTTACAAAAGGTTAAAATAGTCTTTTCACAGAACTTCGACCTTGAACTTCTGGAAAAGGTTATATTTAAACATACACTAACTATCTAGGGTTACATTTGTGCACTTTCATGAATTATGTAGGGTTATATATGCAGTTCGCTCTTATATGAGTCATATCTTTGTAATTTTCTTCAAGACTCTAAATAGTTTGAGCTGACCTCGATCTACAGCAATACATAGATCTCCAAAGGAGCTTCTCCGACCATAAGATGTCCATGTAGGCTGTGGGAGATGGATAAATCAGGTTACCTTGTCCCCGCCATATAACCATATAACCCAATGGTCGTCGACTATGATTACCGTTGCCTCAATCAATACAGGTATCATGTATGGATATGCGAGAGGTTCGAGATCGATGTGGTCGCTCTCATCCGCCTGGAACCCTAAGGATTGAGCTAGGATGGTGATCATGCCTCTCATGCTGATCCTCCATGCAGTTTGTTGTTATAGCTTGATGAATCTATCAACAAAGTACTCCACACTATTAGGGTAAACCTCACTACTAGTTATATACCACAAGAGCTTGCAATCATCCTGACTGCACTGAGTGGCCTCACCATGAAAAAGATCATCCTGACTGCACTGCACTGGTGATGTACCTCAACGAATGATGGAGAATCTTAGGGCTCTTGCTCATGCGACTTCTTGCCTTGTTAGTGATCCCATACAAGAAGTTTCTCAAGTTCCACCCGTTATCCTTAATCTCAAAACTTGGAACCTCATCATAGTACTTCCATCCAAATGTTTCAACAATGATCATGTATATTATGGTCCACTGCTTATCATCCAAGTGGAAAGTGATGTACTTCTCCCCATAAACTTATATCCCCCCTCTCGACTGTAGAGAGGAACTCCAAGTTCTAACACCTAACATCCTCAACAAATATCTCACCGAATAATATAGACCTAGATCGCACAAGTTGGACTTTTGTGCGAACTTGGTCTCAGGTATCGATCTCCGTGAGTGATTGAGGTTCGACCATCTCATGGTGTGCTCACCCTTGATATAGTGTAATCCCATATACAGGTCGAAAGAAGAATAGACAAATTTTTTCTCGGGGGCCATGATCACATAGGCAACAAAATGGCACAATAACAACCACCAACAACAATATGCAACACAAATTTCAACAATACTCAACAAGACGCACATTGTCTCAACCCGAAAACAAGAATAACTAGCAACATATTGGGATGCCTCCTCAAATTCCAATAAATCAATTGAGGAATTTGAAGACCCTAATGGTGAGGAATTCAATAGTTGTTAATGGTGAGCTATTCATGAGTCTGGTTAATGTCCTATTCAAGAGTCTGTAAATAGCGAGCAACAAAAGAGCTGCTCTTGAACTCTATAAATATGGAGAATTAGATTTTGTATAACAGGGAGATGTTAGACTTAAGTTCTGGTCAAAATTAACCATTTCTGAGTTTGTAGTCTGTAAAACTTGCTGGTAATAAAATATGTGTTTGTTCGTGGATGTATCCAAATTGATGAACCAAGTTAAAATTTTTGTTTCATTTTTCTGCTTCCTTTTGTTATCTTGATTCTGCTACTCCCTCCGTCCCAGCCGAATCTGCACACTTTCCTTTTTTATCTATCCCAGAAAAACCTGCACATTTTCTCATTTTGGAAATATTAAGTATGTTATAAGACATAATTACCTCCTAAAAAGTTGAAATTTTACACAAACTCTCTTCACACTATTTTCTCTTTTAGCTAAAAGCTTTTGCAGATGAAAGCTTTCGCGGATTTGACTTTTCTCCTCCTAAAAATTTCTAGATCTCAAAACCGTTCTTTTTCTGATTCTTCTTCTTCATTCTTACTACTTAGCAGCCTCTAATTCTTCATTCAAAATTTTTCCAAATCTCAAGACCTCCAATTCTTATTTCTAGAATTGTGGTGCCTTGGGATCTTATTTCTAGAACTGTGGTGCTCCGTTCTTCATTCTCGCCATTTGCTGTTTGGAATCGTGGTGCTACTTGAGGGCCGCCGGCAGCGCTGCCTCCACAGTGAAGGCCGGAGAAAAGAGCATCTGGGTTCCGGCCACAAGGTCACAATTTTAACCGTTGGAGAAAAGCATCTGACAAGATGAAGAAGCCTTTGTTCAATAGATTCTCATTTTTGTTCATGAAATCACTTTTCTTTATTTACCCAACTTTCAAGTGGGGCGATGATTGTGAATTGGCTTTCGTTTGAACCGGAAATTGTGAGCGCATGTGGCCGGACGGTGTGGGGCGACCTTCACAGCGGGCAGTGAGTTTGAAGGTGAAGGTGGGTTTCTGGGGGGTTTGGGAAGGAGAAGCGTTTGGCAAAGGCAGGGGCCAAAGAGACAGTTCACATAACTGAAATTAAAAGCTCATCTTTCTCCCTCTGCAGGTTCCATTGGGACAGAGGGAGTAGTATTAATTTCTTAACACAATATCTCCTCCAGACCAAGAAATCAATCCTAAATCTTCCACAAACTATTTTTCGATCACAATCAAATCAAAACTCCCCAAAACAAGCATTTAAATATCTCAAAATTTCCAAAAAGAGCTTAATACCAACAAATGAATCTCCCAGGTCAAATAATAGAGATCAAATACCTGTAATGAAGTGTGGGTAGTCTAGAGTGATGATGTGGGATGCTAGCCCACTTCGCAATTTGGCCGAATTGTGGAAGAATTGCTCCAATTTGAGGAAAGAATCGAAAAAACCCAAACGCTTGGATTCTTGATTTTCTTGGAAGAATTTGGGGAGATTCTTTGCGTTTAAGGGTTGGATTTATAGGAAATTTGTATTGGAACGTGAAAGAGCATGTCTCTTAAAAGACGCCCTTTTCCGTATGTTAAAGAAAGATCAAGGTTTAAACTGCAAATTAGAATAAATCAAGATAAAATTTTAGAGTTGCATAAATTGGTGTAAAGTCAAGAGATATGCATTGATATTTTAATTGGCAGTTTTTGTAAACATATTTGGAAACGAAAAATTTTCCATGTTGGAACATGCGAAAATAGCATATTTACGCCAAGAAGATTTACGGAAAAAGAAGACAGAATATTAAGGTATTTGTGAGTTATGGAAATCTGAATATTCTGATATATATTTGATGTATAGAAGCATAGTTGATTTATGAAAAATCCCTACAAATATGGAGTTGATATTATCGAATATATGAGAGATATTGTGATAAAGAAAATCCCTTTATTTATGCGATTTGGATATGCTTCAAGAAGCAGATATGGAATAGGAATATTATAGAGATAATCATGGAGAATTATAATCTGCTCATGACTATAAAAGGGTACAACCACGGCTGCATTCATTATGGTTTTCATCAGAGAAAATCTGCACACAGATTTTCAATCTTTCGAGAGAATTGCAAAGAGCCAGAATTCAATGTTTCAACATACTTGACCTGCTGTTCAAAGTTTATAATCATATGTCTTAATTCCTCAGGAGGAGGAGATCCAGTGTCGACGAGTTTCGAGGTCAGAGGAAGTCTGATCAAGGCGGGTCGGTAGCTAGGGGAGCTAGCAGAATTCACACATTATAGTTAGTAAAGATAAGTATTTTGTATGATGTACTTTGTACAGTATCTTTCTAATTAGTGGATTCATTCTAAACTGGGCCAGGCCCCGCAAATGTAGGTGGATTTCAGCGAACTGCGTAACCAAGTCTTGTGTCGTTAATACTTTAATTATTGCATACTTGGTTAGATATGTCATGTTGGAACATACTAATAAGAATTAGAAAAATTCGGTTAAACCAAATTTCATTTGATATCAGAGCTTGGTCACTTATTTTTCCCTTGGTTGTGTTAAGGAAAGTGTGATCCGGTTTTACCATGGCAACTAAAGAAGGAGCTTCGGTGCCTCGGCCACCTCTATTAGAAGGCAACAACTACAACTATTGGAAGGCACGCATGAAAGTTTTCATCAACTCACTTGATGAACTTGTGTGGTTCTATGTTGAGAATGAGTGGAATCACCCTACTGAAGGTGCTGATACATGCTCTTAGGCGAAAGAAGGAGAGTCAAGTCAAAGGGAGCAGAAACTCAAAGACAAAGCTAGTTAGACTCCTGGTGACCTCAAGGCATCTCTGGCGAATTCAAAAGCACTGAATGCAATCTTCACTGCGGTTGATGAAAACCAGTTCAAACTCATCTCTACATGTCATCAAGCCAAGAAAGTATGGGATATTCTACAAACTGGTCATGAAGGAACCAGTCGAGTTCGAGAATCTAAACTACAAATGTTGGCTACTAAGTTTGAGGAACTTGTAAGCAACTATGTGGCATTTGGAGCAAAAACTTATGATGCATCGAAGAATGGATGTTCCAACACACTGGATAAAGTTGAAGCTGTATGTTCCAACATCGATCCATATGAAGCATCCAGTGGTGATGATGATGGACTTGATGTTAGTGATGAAGAAATCTACAGTGCTTATGAAAGGATGTACGCTATCTGGCTTCAAGTGGTTGATACAAACAAACAACTGAAGGAAGAAAAGTGCAGTTGATGGAAACAAAAAGAGAACTGCATGTAAAAGTTGCTGAACTCAGAAAGGAAATTGAAGAATTAAATGAAAACCTAATATTAGCAACCAAGAGAGGTGAGACTTCTGAAGCAGTAATTTCTAAACTGAATTCTGGAAAAGCTAATCTTGGTGATATTCTGGATATGGGAAAGAATTTTGGAGATCGACACAGAATTGGGTATAACACATGCACACTCAAGTCTGAGGTACACGAGTTACTCCAGAATCCAGCGAATCTCAAGACAAAGCTTCGAGAGGTAAGGACAAAGTTTGGCAAGCCCTATCAAAGGAAACCTCTCATCTACAGCTACGGTTCATACCAATGTCACTCCGAGGATAGATGTTAGAAACTATTTAGAGATCAAATGGCAGGACGTCAACTCGATGTATGTTCCAACATAGGCAAAGTCCAGAAAACCAGAACGGTCAGGAAGGTATGGGTTGTCAAAAGATCTGGTACATGTCTTGTTGCACATACTTCACTTATATCATATTCCAGATATTCGTGGTACTTTGATAGTGGATGCACTCGCCATATGACTGGAACTCAAGAATTCCTTACAAATATCACACCTTTTGATGGTGGTTATGTTACGTTTGGTGATGGAAAGAAGAGTCAAGTGGTTGGAAAAGGTGAACTACAGATTGAAGGATTTCCTACATTCACTAGTGTACTGTTCGTGGAAGACCTGAAGGCCAACCTATTGAGCATAAGTCAATTATGTGATGAAATATGGTTGTGGAATTTCAGAAAGACAAATGCATAGTGAAACACGGAGAAACAAAGGTTCTTTCAGGCATACGATCATCAGATAATTGCTATCTGCTAGAACAAGAAGTACGATGTATGATCTCGAAGCAAGATGAAGGAATTCTGTGGCATTGGAAGCTCGGTCACATCAATTATAAAACCTTGGTGAAAATTGCAAATGCAAAAGCTGTGCGAGGAATGCCTACCATAACAAGCAAGGACGGAATTGTGTGCAGACCGTGTCAACAAGGTAAACAAATTCGATCTCCCCACTCATCAGTTCAATATATAACCACCTCAAGAAATATGGAATTGTTGCATATGGATTTGATGGGTCCGGTCAATACACAGAGTATAGGTGGAAAGAAATATATCTTTGTATGTGTTGATAATTTCTCCAGACATACATGGGTAACGTTTCTTAAAGAAAATTCTGATACGGTGGAAGTATTCAGAAGTCTGGTGATAAAGTTACAGACTGAAAAAGGAAGTCTAGTTGGAACGATTGTTTGAATTCGTAGTGATCATGGTAGAGAATTTGAAATTTCTCAATTTAGTGATTTCTGTGATGAGATTGGTATTCAACATGAGTTTTCTGCACCAATAACTCCTCAGCAAAATGGTGTAGTAGAACGGAAAAATAGAACCCTGCATGATATGGCTCGAGTTATGTTAGCCGAGAAAGAAATTCACATAAAAATGGTGGGCAGAAGCCATTAACACAGCTTGCTACACGATTAATCGAGTATACCTGCGTCCATTCACCAGTAAAACTTCTTACGAGATTTGAAAGGGTAGGAAACCGAATGTCTCATACTTTCATGTGTTCGAAAGCAAGTGTTATATCCTCAGAGACAGAGAGCAATTGGCAAAATTTGATAATCGTAGTGATATTGGAACTTTTCTTGGGTATTCTATCAACATATGTGCTTATCGTGTTTATAACAATTGGACCAACACACTTATGGAGTCTATCAATGTTATTGTGGGCGATTCTGAAGAAGGATAAAACTCAGATGTTGGAGAAAAAGAACCTGGTAACACTCATATTCCAACACAGCCTCGTCAACCTGGCAAGGAAGATTCATCACATGTTGAAACATCTTAGTAGACTGATGCTGAACCAGTTGACACGGAGCATGTTGGAATATCATCCCCCACTGCCGGATCCTATGTTCTAACATAGGATTAACCTGATTCAATGGCATGGAGTACTAGGCCAGTTCCTCGGGTGGATTACAGGAAGTTAGCCGGATTACAATGCTTCATTTCCCTCATTAAACCTAAGAATTATAAGGAGGTATTACTGGATGAATATTGGATTGCTGCAATGCAAGAAGAACTAGGTCAGTTTGCAAGAAATGATGTATGGTATCTCACTCCTCGCCCTAAAGGTGTTAATGTCATCGGCACAAAATGGATTTTCAAGAATAAATCTGGTGTTGATGGCCATGTTACTCGAAACAAAGCTAGATTGGTTGCTCAAGGATACACACAAGTTGGAGGTGTTGACTTTGATGAGACGTTCGCACCGGTAGCCAGGTTATAGTCAATTCAAATTTTACTTCCTATTACCTACTCTATGAACTTTACTTTGTATATAATGGATGTCAATAGTGCATTTCTAAATGGTGTGATAAATGAAGAAGTTTATGTTAAACAACCTAAAGGATTTGAGGATCCTCATTACCCTCATCATGTATATCGCCTCAAGAAGGCCCTATGTGGTTTAAAGAAAGCACCCAAGGCATGGTATGAATAACTTACTGACTTTCTTCTTAAGAAAGGTTATCTTCTAGGGGAGTAGATCGCACTTTATATGTGCTTGATAAGTCATCAAAAATTCTGATTGCTCACATTTATGTGGATGATATAGTATTCGATTCTACTTCACCATCTATGGTACAGGATTTTTTCATGGTTATGTAGGCTGAGTTTGAAATAAGCATGGTTGGAGAGCTCACATACTTTCTAGGACTGCAAGTTAAGCAAGTAAAACATGGCTTGTTCACAAATTAAAGCAAGTATCCATTGAATCTCGTGCAGAGATTTGGGTTAAGCAATGCCCCAGAAGTTCGGACACCTATGGGAGTTTCTGAAAATTTTGTCAAGGATGAGAAAGGAGTTGTAGTTGATCAAAAGTTATACAGTGGAATGATTGGGATTCTATTGTATTTAATAGTAAGTAGACCAGATATATGTCTCAGCGTTGGGATATTTGCAAGATTTTAGGTTGATCCAAAAGAGTCTCATCTCACAGAAGTCAAAAGAGTTATTCGATATGTAAGTGGGACTTCTGAGTATGGTGTCTGGTATTCTAAGAATCACGATTCTGAGTTGATTGGGTATAGTGATTCTGATTGGACTGCTAATGCTGATGATCGAAAAAACACTACAGGTGGATGTTTCTTTATTGGCACGAATCTGGTTTCTTGGTATAGTAAGACACGGAATTCAATCTCCTTATCTACCGCAGAAGCTGAATATTTTGCTGCTGGAAGTTGTTGTGCACAATTGTTATAGATGAAGCAAATGATGAACGATTATGGAATTCATCAAGGCCCCTTGAAAATTCTATGTGATAACACAAGTGCTATTGATATTTCAAAAAATCCAGTCCAGCACTTGATAACCAAACATATTGACATAAGGCATCACTTTATTAGAGATCTTATTGAAAGGAAGGAAGTGGAGGTAGTCTATGTTCCAACACAGGAGCAATTTGCTGATATCTTTACAAAGCCGTTGGACACTGCCACTTTTGAAAGTCTCAGACAACACTTAGGTGTTTTTCAAATTTGAGGTAATCCTTGCCTTTAGTTAAATGTAAATATTTTATTTTGTTTTATTATTTTCTGTCAAATATTCAGAAAAAAATATGAAAAGAAGAAAAGGTGTTCAAAAATAGAAGAAGAGTAGTTGGATAGTTAGAAGTAATGATATGTCGGAAGTTGTTTTTGATGTGATGTCTCGAGTTGACAAGAGGGAAAAGAGTCATCATTACCCATCTTGGAAAACCAAAAAGGGGTTTTGCAGTAAAAGAGGAGAAGAGTTGAAGAGTTTGTGTTGGAATCAAAATTGTCCAAATCCTTTCGAATCCCTCTCTTTTTGGCCACTCTCCCATTCTTCTCGGCATTCTTCGAAGTCTAGCTGCAAACTCTCCCCACAATCCTTCTCCTGCAACAGCTTCGTGCCAAAAATGTCTTCAACCACAAGGGTGTGTCGTACTCCATTTCATCGTACTCTGATTCGTCGTACACAGCCTCGCCGTGCTCCTCCTTATCGTACGTCATCTCATTGTACTCTGGGATAACCACCTAGAATGCCTACTCCCCACACAAATTTTCCAGAGCTGCGTCGTGTGAGTACATCGCGTAGACGTGTCTACCAAAATTTTGGGCAAAAAGGTTGTTGTGGTCATTTTCGGTGTCAGATTCGTCAAGAGGAACCATGATGGAGATGCCAAAATGACTACCACCATCAATTAAGACATTTCACGTCTTGATAAAACATTTAAGGGTTTTTTTTTGGGATCCTCTAAGTGACATGACAGAACCTATGAATAGGTCAAGAACAAAGCTTAGAGATGCTGCAATAAATGCTTTGATTGATCGCCTTTGAAATGAATAATTGAAGAAGGGATCATCATCAACATCTTGGATTTATTGTTCAATACTTTCGAAGAACTGAAGTCATCATGAAGAACATTATAACTCTCTTTTCCCACTGGGTTTTTAATGAGGTAGTGTGATCACTGTAAAATATTGTAAAATTATTTTTTGGGTTTATTGGACTGACAAGCTCGGCCATGTGGGCTTTGAAGAGCTAATTTCAAACAGTTCATTAGGGTTTAGCATATTCAGGTTTATTATGATTAGAGTTAGTTTTGGTAAGATTAGATAAGGAAATATTCATCCAAGGTGTGATATGGATGAATTCGGCCATAGTCAGCTTATTTTAGGTATATTAGGTAGATATGGATTTAACTTCTTAAACCTGCCATAATTCTATTCAGTTTCTGACAGAAATTACCAAATCCCATCATGATTAGGATTAGGGTTTGTACGAATTCAGCCCTATAAATAGGGGTTGAATTCTCGAGTTTACATGATTCTTATCAATTAAATATACAACATTTTGAGCTCATACTCTTTGCTTGCAAGGTATTCCATTATTTCTTAACCCCGATGGCTAGTTAAGTATCAATAAACCATGTAATCTAATCATGAGGGCTAGTTAAAGTGCAAGTCAAAATTGAGTGTATCCCGAGGGCTAGAACTTAAATTTTGTGCTGCACTATAACGGTTTGCGAGTCCCCTTGTTTTGTTAAAGATCTCAATTCCACAAACCAGCTTCTTCGCACATATTAGTGAATGATAGAGATGCCAAAATGACTACCACCATAAATGAAGACATTCCATGTCTTGATCAAGCATTTAAGGGTTTTGTTCAGGATCCTCTAAATGACATGACGGGACCTATGACTTGGTCAAGAACAAAGCTTAAATATGCTACCTTAAATGCTTTGATTGATTGCCTTTATGATCAAGAATTGATGAAGGAGTTATCATCAACATCTTGGATTTATTGTTCAAGACTGTCGAAGAACTGAAGTCATCATGAAAGACACTATACTTTTTTTTCCCATTGGGGTTTAATGAAGTAGTGTGATCAGTGTAAAATATTGTAAAATTATTTCATTTTGGGTTTATTGGACTGACAAGCTCGGCCATGTGGGTTTTGAAGAGCTAATTTCAAAATTATAGTCCATTAGGTTTTAGCATATTTAGGTTTATTCTGAATAGAGTTAGTTTTGATAAGATTAGATTATGTAATATTCATCCACGATGTGATATGGACGAATTCAGCCATAGTCAGCTTATCTTAGGTATTTTAGTTAGATATGGTTTTAGCTTCTTAAAGCTGCCATAATTCTATTCAGTTTCTGACAGAAATTACCAAATCTCGTCATGATTAGGATTAGGGTTTCTACAAATTCAGCCCTATAAATAGGGGTTGATTTCTCGAGTTTTACATGATTTGCATTAATCAAATATACAACCTTTTGAGTTCATACTCTTTGCCTGGGAGCTATCTCATTGTTGCTTAAGTATCAATAAACCTTGTAATCTAATCCTGAGGGCTAGTTAGAGAGCAAGTTAAAATTGAGTGTACCCCCCGAGGGCTAGACCTTGAATTTCATGCGGCACTGTAATACGAGTCCCCTTGTTTTGTGAAAAATCTTAATTTCGCAAACCATCTTCTTCGCAAGAGGATTCATATTAGTTGGTATTCGGGTAAAGAGAAAGATCTACTGGAGGCCGAGAAAAAAAATCAGGGGTTTTGAGTTTCTTGCGTTATTTATTTTCAAAATTTTTATTCAAAAACTCTTTCATGTAGTATTTTAATTGTGTTTGTTTTATCTTTCTTATCATGAGGATTGAATCTAGAGTTAAAGGACGTCAAAGGGTCCAAGAGTTAGAATACTTCTGTATTACAATCCGCCTTCACCTTCATCATTCGAATCAGGAGGACGTCGAAGGGTTTGAGCGTTAACAAGTATTATCTGCCTTCACCTCCCAGCCAGTTTCATAGTTTTTAGGTAGCTTAAATAGTTTATGTGTTTGTGATATTTTTCTTCCACTCTTCTGAAAATTATTGCATGCTCATAATCCTATTTGTTTTCTTTATCGTTCTTTGATTCCGTGATCTTGAATTGTTCTTTGATTCTTGATTACAACTTATTAAAAAAATAGAGTCTTGTGTCGTTTTACATATATATAGTGTCATATTCTTGATCCTTACGATCTTGAATACCTCAAAGTTCATTTGAATCAAGAGAAAGTTGTCGCAGTTTTCTCTTTCCAAGTTTTTTATAGGAAAGTTTTGTTCCAAAAATTTTCAAAAATCAAAAAACAAAAAGGTAACATATTTTTGGGTTTCAGAATTGGAATTTAGGGTTTAAAATTGGAAATTTGGAGAAGATTTGCATTTTTTTCAAAAGTTTGGGGGCAGACTTGCAATTTCCAAACATTTTGGGAATTGTGATTGAATTTTTTTTTAGGAATAAAATTATGGTTGTGAGTGTTTTATAGTAAAAAAATGAATTGTGGCTGAAAAAGAAAGAAAGAAAAAGGAAATTCGATTTGAAAAAAGAAAAAAAAAACAAAATCCTAATCGGAAGAGGAAAAAAATAAAAGTCAATTGAGAAAGGGTTTTTTATATGAATTTTCAACTTGGGGGACTAGTAAGTAATTAGAATCCTTTACCACAAGCAATTCGGATTTGATTTCCTATTCCAATTTGTTTACGGAAAATTATTTTGAATTTTCGGAACCTGTTTGTCGCCTATATAAAGCCTTCTTATTTTGATCATAACTTCTTCATTACATCTTTGATTCGTACCATTAAAATTTCATTTTGTTCCTCATTCTTTGTAGAATTTGTAATTACAGATCGTAGAGCCCAATTTTGAGTTTGTGCATTTTTAAATTTCAAAATAAGTTCTGCAGTACTCATCTCCATATATTGCTTTGAATTGCGGTGAATTGATCAATTGCCCTTTCATTAGCCTTCGCCTTGTGAGTTGTGAGTGTTATACACTTGGTGAGTGACCTTACTAAACAAATGGGAGGGGCAATTTTAACACTAACCATTTGTTTTTCTTAGCAGTTTAGCGAAGATGGAGGACGAAAATCCATTCTTACCTTTTGTTAGCAATCCTAACAATTTTCCATTGATGAACTCAGCTGATGGAAGGCATGGTAATCATCCACGAGAAGAGGCTCTAAATAGTTGGGAGGAACATCGAATCAATCCTAATGAAGCCAATGATCCTGATCGGTTTGCTGTCGCAATAAATGCACTTATGAGTGAGGTGCAGAGATTGGTGAGAAAAGCTGATAGCATGGCTCTGCCTACACCTACATCATCGGCCAAGAAGGTAGAAACCCAGAAATATGTCTGCTAATTTAATGGCTTTGGCAGTTTAGATGACTATTCTGATAATGGTTCGGAAAGACGATCACACTGCGGATATTCTAGGAGGCATCACCACAGTAAAAATCATTCCCAAAGGAGAGTGAATAGAAATTTGGGATCTTAGTCGGGTTCAGATGATGCTCGAGACATCAAGGGATTGAAGTATGACATCCCTCAATTTTATGGTCAACAATATCCAGTGAAGTATCTTGATTGGGAGTGACAAATTGAGAATCTATTTGATCTCAACAATTGTCGGGAAAAAGAAAAGTTCAAGGTGGTGCAGTATTCTTTCACTCACTATCTAGCTAAATGGTGGAAAAACAAAAAGGAGTCGCGATATCTTTCTGGAAAGAAATATATCTCCACATGGGAGATTTTGAGATCCGAGCTTTGCCAATATCATGTTCAGCCTACTTACTTGATGGAACAAACTCTTATTTGTCCAAAATGAAGCAAGGAAATTGCACAGTTGATAAACATTGGAAAGATCTTGAGTTGACCATGAGAATGGTTAGAATGAAAGAAGACAACACATTCATCAAAAATCAATTCATTGAAGGCTTATGTGAAAACCTTCAAATGCCAGTCAAGCTTCAACATCACATATCTATGAATGATTTGTTAGTGAAATCAAGGTTGGTTGAGAGTACCCTGCGACCAAGGAGGCCACAGCCCAGACTTTCCAGTCAACGACCAAAGTTTGACTCCAAAAACCCTAGTTATGGCCGCAGTTGGGGCACGCCAATGGGAGGACGAGGATTGGTTCAGACCTATTAAAATCCAACTTATAATCCTACTGAGATGAGGGCGGCACCACCAACCCAACATGCTTAAAAAATTCCAGGTAAACTCACTACTTCTTCATCAAATTCGGTTTTTGTTAACTTTCCTACTTGTTTCATTCTAAAGAAAGAGGACATGTCCGTAGTAACTGTCCTAATGCTCGAGTGTTAACCATAATTGGGGAAGGAGATGAAGAAGATGAATATGCTGATATGCCACCTATGTATGAAAGTGGTGAAGAATAGGTAGATGAAGAAATCATCATAAATGATCATGGTGAACAAGGTCCGGAAACCCAAGGTAACTTCATGTCATTAAGAGTTCTAAAACTATCAGATGGACAAAACACAGGTACAAAGGATTAATATTTTTCATACTCGTTGCCTTGTGAAAGATAAGAATTGTCTACTGATTATTGATGGTGGTTCTTGTGCTAATACTGTGTCTAATCTTCTTATTAAATCATTGTATTTTCCTATGACTACTCATCCATCACCATATAAACTTATTTAGTTAAATGGTAGTGGTGAAATTAGGGTCAACAAAAAAATGCACGATTAACTTTAAGATTGGAAAATACCATGATTCTATCTTATGTGATGTTATACCTATGGAAGCTAGTCATATTTTGTAAGGGAGACCTTGGCAGTTTGATCGTAAATCCATGCATAATGGTTACACTAAAAAATGACTGTGATTAAGGATAGAACATGGTATACTTTGGTTCTATTATCTCCAGTGGAATTTTTAGAGGCATGGAGACATATGAAAGTCAACAAAGAGAAGTTTTCGACTGATGTGCAAGTGGCCGACCAAAACCCTAGCCAGGGCTTGAGGGAGATTGGCCACAAAGGGGAAAATAGAGGCAAAAAACTAGATATTTTGACCAAAAATCAAGGGAGGCCATTCCAGGTAAGCTAGGTAAGTATAAGAATAATTGTGATAAGGCGCGTAAAATCCTATCTTCACTTCTTAGTCCTTTGCCATCGATTTACATGATGAGACATGAACTTCCTATTGATTATGGTAGATCATTTTATGAATCAATTAGGGATGTAAATCGTGATTTTTCTAATCATTCTTATGTGCTTATCATGCATTTTAAAGAGAGTTATTTTGCTAGTGATAATATTCCTATACATGATGTTACAGGAATTTGGGGATGTCTTTCCGGATGCTTTACCTGCGGGTTTACCACCCTTGCGAGGTATTGAACACCATATTTACTTGATTATGGGTTCGGTTATTCCAAACCATCAGGCGTATAAAGCAAACCCTAAGGAGACAAATGAACTACAGCGAGGAGTTACTTCAAAAAGGTTATGTGCAAAAATCCCTATCTCCTTGTGATGTGCCTATCATTTTAGTTCCTAAGAAAGATAAAACCTGGCATATGTGCATTGATTGTCGTGCTATTAATAAGATTACCATTAAGTATCGTCATCCGATCCCTCGGTTAGATGATATGCTTGAAGATTTGCATGGATATGTGATTTATACTAAGATTGATTTGACTTAGGGTTATCATTAGATTCGAATTAATGAGGGGGATGAATGGAAGATTACATTTAAGACCTAGTTTAAGTTGTATGAAAAGATTTTTATGCCTTTCGGTTTAGCTAATACACCTAGTACTTTTATGCGGTTGATGAATCATGTCTTAAGAAAGTTTATTGGTTGATTTGTTGTGGTCTATTTTAATGATATCTTGATTTATTCTAAGTCGACTGGTGAAGATATTGAGCATGTTAAAATGGTTCTTGTTGCACTATGTGAGTCTTGTTTGTATGCGAACATCAAGAAGTGCACATTTTGCGCTTCGGAAGTGGTGTTTCTCGGTTTTGTGGTCTCTAAGGAGGACATAAAAGTCGATGAAACCAAAATTGAAGCCATTAAGACCTGGCCGAGACCTAATAATGCCAACCAGGTACGTTCTTCTCATGGTTTAGCTTATTTTTATAGATGGGTTGTGTGTGATTTCTCATCTATCGTTGTACCTCTAAATGAACTAGTTAACAAGGATGTGAAATTTGTTTGATTTGAAAGTCAAGAGAATGTATTTAATGAATCGAAAGTACAATTATGTAATGCTCATATTCTTTCTTTACCTGATTTTAATGGTACTTTTGAGATTCATTGTGATGCTTCTGTTGTTGGTATTGGTGATGTTTTGATGCAATAGAATCGACCTATAGCTTACTTCAGCGAAAAGCTAAAGGATGGTGCTATAAACTATCATGTGTATGATGAAGAATTTTATGCAATTGTGCGTGCATTAGAAACTCGGCAACATTATTTATTGAATAAATAATTTGTCATTCATAGTGATCATGAATCTTTGAAATATTTGAAGAGTCAGATGAAGTTCAATAAACGTCATGCTAAATGGTCTAGTTTCATTGAATCTTTTCCTTATGTGTTGCATTACAAAAAGGGTAAAGAAAATGTTGTTGCTAATGCTTTGAGTCATAGACATGTTTTACTTACACGATTGGAATGCATTATTTTAGGATTTTCATTCGTGCGAGATTTATATGCGACTGATCTTGATTTTTCATCTATTTATGTTGCATGCGAAAATGGTGCTTATGAGAAGTTTTTCGGCATGATGGTTTTTTGTTTATGAATAATAGGTTATGTATCCTCAATGTTCTATGCGTGAATTACTTGTTAAGAGGTTCATTCAAGTGGTTTAATGGGACATTTTAGTACATTTAAAACTTATAATTTGTTGCGAGAACACTTCTATTGGCCAAAAGTGACATTTGCTATTGACGGGATTTGTAGGAATTATCTTGATTGCTTAAAGGCCAAGTCTAAAACTAAGCCTCATGGTCTTTATACTCCATTACCTGTTCCTACACATCCTTGGGATGATATTTCTATGGATTTTGTCCTCAGTTTACTACAATCTCATTCAGGTAATGATTCTATCTTTGTGGTTGTGGATAGATTTTTGAAAATGGCTTTTTTTTTCCTTGTAGGAAGACAGATGATGCAAAAAATGTTGCAGATCTATTTTTGAAGGAATTGGTTTGGTTACATGGCATTCCTGTGTCCATTGTCTCTGATCGTGATGTTAAATTTTTATCCTACTTTTGGAATACCTTGTGGCGCAAGTTAGGGACAAAGTTACTGTTTTTTACTATTAGTAATCCTCAAACTGTTGGACAAACAAAATTGACCAATCAAACCCTAGGGGCTCTCTTGTGTGCCCTAGTTCAGAAAAGCTTAAAGAATTGGGAAAATGCATTCCGATTGCAGAATTCGCTTATAACCGCACTATTTATTCTACTACTTCTTTACCTCCATTTGAGATTGTTTATGGTTTTCTACCTAATAAACCTCTTGAATTACTTCCTTTTAATTTTAAACAGTTTAAGAATCTTGATGGAGAAAAGAAAGCTAATTTTGTGAAGAAAAAACTTGAGAAGGTGCACATGAAAATTGAATGGACAAATGTACAGAATACTGATAAAGCTAATCAAGGCTGCAAGTTGATGAGGTTCAACGTGGGAGATTATGTTTGGGTTCATTTACGAAAAAAGAGGTTTCCAATTTTTCGAAAATCTAAATTGGGTCCACATGGAGATGGTTCTTTTAAATTGTTGGATCGTGTGAACGACAATGCTCACAAGATTGAGTTACCATATCATTATGGTGTTAGTGCGACGTTCAATGTTGCTTATTTATCTTCATTTACCTTTGAAGACGATTCAGTTTCGAGGGTGAAACCTTTTGACCACGGGGGGAATGATGGAGATGTCAAAGCGACTACCACCATAAATGAAGATATTCCACGTCTTGATCAAATATTAAAGGGTTTTGTTCGGGATCCTCTAAGTGACATGACGGAACCTATGACTAGGTGAAGAACGAAGCTCAGAGATGCTACCTTAAATACTTTGTTTGATCGCCTTTTTGATGAAGAATTGAAGAGGGAGTCATCATCGGCATCTTGGATTTATTGTTCAAGACTGTTGAAGAGCTGAAGTCATTATGAAGGACACTATACTCTCTTTTTCCACTGGGTTTTAATGAGGTAGTGTGATCACTGTAAAATATTGTAAAATTATTTCATTTGGGATTTATTGGAGTGACAAGGTCGGCCATGTGGGCTTTGAAGAGCTAATTTTGAAATTACAGTCCATTAGAGTTTAGCATATTCAGCTTTATTATGATTAGAGTTAGTTTTGGTAAGATTAGATAAGGCAATATTCATCCAAGGTGTGATATGGATGAATTCGGTCACAGCTAGCTTATTTTAGGTATTTAAGTTAGATATATTTTTGCTTCTTAAAGCTGCCATAATTCTATTCAGTGTCTGACAGAAATTACCAAATCCCGTCATGATTAGGGTTTGTACGAATTTAGTCCTATAAATAGGGGTTGAATTCTTGAGTTTTACACGATTCTTATCAATCAAATATACAACCTTTTGAGTTCATACTCTTTGCTTGCGAGCTATTCCATTGTTTCTTAACCCCGATGGCTAGTTAAGTATCAATAAACCTTATAATCTGATCCTGAGGGCTAGTTAGAGAGCAAGTCAAAATTGAGTGTACCCCGGGAGCTAGAGCTTGATTTTCGTGCGACACTGTAAGGGTTTGCAAGTCCCCTTGTTTCGTCAATGATCTTAATTCCGCAAATCAGCTTCTTCGCAAGGGGATTCATATCAGGCCAGTTGTGCTTCAGGGCGCTTTTGAAGGAGCGCTATGAAGGAGTGTATTAGTGCTTCCACTTGTATACGTAATCCTGCTATTTTTTCACGTCGATAAACGTATTCTATATCTGTATCACAATCGGGGATGCCTCCACGGGGTCGATAACGAGCCATGGCGGGGATAGGAATGACTCTGATACCAACTGATGTCGAGCGTAATATAGGAAAGATGAAATGCAGTTTGCAACATAAATGTTGACTTTTATTAATCATAATCAAAACAAGCATCAAAATTACATAAGAATGCCTCCTATATTTATAGGATACTAAATCTCCTAATGAGAAAAGGAAATTAAATCTCCTAAAGGAAAAGGGAAAAGAAAACTAAATCACCTAACGGAAAAAGGGAAAAGAAAACTAAATCCCCTAACATAAATGGAAAAGGAAATTAAATATCTTAAAGAAAAATAAAAATGCCTTATTTAAATAATGCAAACTATATGTCCAAATTAAGGAAGCAAATATTCTAATTAAACGAAGCAAATAAAATGTCATCATGCCGGACCCAATTATCTATATATGCCAACCCTAATTCCATACCAACGTGAAAATATATTTTTTAAAATTATAATATAAAAATTATAAGTTTAAATTTTTTTAAAATTTAGTGTGTAAGTTAAAAGATATAAATAATGTGTATTTAAATGTGAAACTATAAAAAAAAATCTAAATTTTAACTCTTAATTTCTTTAAAAATTTTAGTGTATAATGAAAAAAATGTAATATAAAAATTAATTTATAAAGTGATATGTTCATAACTCAAAGGAAAGGCTATAATAAGGAGACCTCTTATGTTTAAAATATAGAAGTAACTGCATTAAATACAACTTGAAGTGATTCCTTTATTTAATAGAATTTTCGTCGTACGTAGGCAAAGTCGCGTCTTTCCTTAGGTCATGGGCAGTGGTAGAGATCACTATCGGTTCCTTACCAATTAAATATATTATTTTTCTGCCTCTCTTTCTTTCACCTCAACTTAAGATACCACTTAAGAGACAACCCTTTTTTTTCTCCACAATGGTTATGAGACCACTATATACTATTCATGGAACCCACTTGATTTTCTCTATCCTACTCATTAATTTGACTATTACATATTATTTTAAATAAATTTATCCACAAAAAATAAGTTGAATGCAAAATTTAATATAATATTTGAATATTTAAATATAAATTCGTTTTTTAAAAATATGTTAAATAATCTTTTTTTTCTCATTCTTGTCAATATCATGCTTTAGTGTAAAAAAATAATATGAATTTCTTTTTTTTTAAGAAACTATTAAAACGAAAATAAATAAATAAATACTGTGAGAATTCATTTTTTCTATAAAATAATATGGAAAACATAAAAAGTGCGCAAAACCAAATATAACAATAATAAATTTGGACATTACATATTATTTTAAATAAATTTGTCCACAAAAAATAAGTTGAATGTAAAATTTAATATAATTATTAAAAAAATTAAAAGATAAATAATAAGATAATTCCATGTTTTTAAAATTATATAAAAACCATTAAAATTACAAAAATCAATTATAACAACTATAAAAATTACAGACAATACTAAATAAAATATTGATCTAGTCCGACCAATTATTATAATTTGAAAATCAAAAATATATTAAATTTGGAATTCTTAAAAAATAAAAAAATTGAAAAACAATTCCAAAAAAAACTATTGGGACACGTGTCGCCACCAGAATGTGACATGTGTCCCATTAAAAAAAAGAAGCAGCGTCCAGACAAGAAAACCGTTGCGGACACGTGGCCCAATCCATGGGTGACACGTGTCCGCAACAAAAATTCAAAAAAAAATAAGTGCAGCTGAGTGGGACACGTGGCCCACTCAGGGGGCGACACGTGTCCCACTCGGCCAAAAAAAAGAAACGCAAAGTAAGCCCATGTGCTTGTGTCAGGCCGCATGGTCTCTTAACCGGGCTCTTACCAAGAGCCTGGTGAGTGGTCTCTTGTTAAGAGACCACTCAAGAGACCACCACTATGGTTGTTTTCGGTCTCTTGAGCGGTCTTTTAATTTTAAGAGACCACCACTGCCCATGCCCTTAGAATTATGGAAAAGTATAATTTAATTAGAATAATAAAAATATTAAAAATTTTAGTTGCAATATTAAAAATTTTATGACCATGTTAATGCAATTCAAAAGTTTTATCTTCATTTCTTTTAGTTTACAATTTAAACCATGGTCGTCTTTCCATGGTTTATGAAAAAACCACCATTCAAGAGACGAAATCCATAACGTGTCTTTCAAGAGACGGACTTCATACCGTGTCTTCCAAGAGACGGACTCCATATCGTATACGAATTGATCGTCAGAAAACTAGAGTTTTAAAAATAGGCAAAGTCTTGGGAAATACCGTCTTTCCATAAGCTTATGAAAAGACGGAGTTTAATTAGAATAACAAAAGGTAAATTTTTTTAGTTGCAATGTTAGAATTTTATTGTGCTACATGCAATAGTTATAAAGTTTATAATCCGATTTAAGTAACCCAAAATTTTTATTTTTATTTCTTTTAATTTGCACTTTAGATCTTAGTATTTACATAAGATATGTAAAAACCGACTAGAGTGTAGTTTGCAAGTATTGTAACTTCATTTCAAATTGTCATCGCTGATCTTCTAGTCCTTTAGTCCTTTGTATTATTCCTGTTAAGATCATCCGATGCACACTCAGAGGTAAGGTATTACGTCCCCTCTTTCTTTGTACTCTTTTTTCATATTAATAAACGGGTAGGGGTCTGCCAAACCCCCCACCATCACAGGTGGATTTATATTAAAAAAAAATATGTAAAAACCGTATTTCAACAGACGGACTCTTAAAAATATTTAACTAAATTAAGAATAAAAATAAACCTCACCCACACCCACACCCACACCCACACCCACACCCACACCCACACCCACACCCACACCCACACCGGCTTCTCTACCGAGACCCAACACCGCCAAGATTAAAACAGAACTAATGAAGCTTGGGGATGTGCTGGATGGATTGGTACCTGAACTATGATATTTAACCCCTAATTGTAGTTAGGGTTGGGAAAGTATCAGGAAATGTGGTCTTTTCATAAGTTTATATACAGTTTATATGGGTATTTATAAAAAATATTGTAATTTTTTATAAAATTTAAATATTACATTTTATACGTTAAAACAAGTAATAATATATATTTGAAGGTGAAAATATAAAAATATATGATATAAATAAATATTTTTAGAAATTTTAAATTTTGTATGTAATTTAACAAGAGTCGGTCTCTTGAAAGACGGTCTTTCCATAAATCATGGAAAGACCAATGTTTAAAGTGTAAATTAGAAGAAATGAAGATAAAATTTTCAGGTGGTATGAATCGGATTATAAACTCTATTACTACTACATGTTGCATAATAAATTTTTAATATTGCAACTTAAACTTTTTATCTTTTACTATTTTAATTAAACTCATTTTTCCATAAATTTATTTGACCGCTTTCCCCAAGATTTTGCCATTTAACAAATTCATTATATAAAATAAGAAATAAATGGCACGACTCTTACCGTAAATAAGAGTCGCTATTTAATCATCCATCCTTTGGAGCAAACATATTATTCAGTGTTACTAAGCCAAAAAAAACAAAAAAGAATTGGGTCTGTCAGAGCACCGCCGATCCACCCCAGCACTACCGTGGCAGGCTGAGAACGATCCTCCACTGCGGCGGAGCCTCACACATGAGACAACCGAAGCTGTTAATCACGCTCAGGACCGGCGATCATATCTCATCCACCAGACGTGGAATCCTGTCTCCTTAGAACTCAAGGATACAGAGGTACAACCTATAGAACAGATCCTGTTCAAGTAAGGTCGTGACATCAACTTCCAATCCCCAAGATTATATTGTAGTCATTCGCCTTGTGCTTTCCCGATGTGGTACAAATTGTCAGAGCCGCAGGGATTTTATTGTAATTTACTACTGAGACACTGTTACCGTCTCTTCCATTCTTACCTCTTCCGCACAGAATGATGCTGAAAATGCGATGCTGCTGTGGTCGTGCCCTAATTTCACTGGATCGGCGCCTCAACGGCGGCGCTCAGCCGTACTCCGCCGCACTGGAGAAGAAGACGAAGGAGAAACAGACGCTATACTCCCTAATCAGTCCACTGGGAATGCCTAAGGTCAAGGTTACTCCGGTAATTGACCGGTGGGTCCAAGGCGGCAACAGAGTCCGGTTCGCCGAGTTGCTCCGCATTGTTCACGACCTCCGCAAACGCAACCGCTTCTCTCAAGCCCTAGAGGTATGCTAATTGAACATCGTGTTGCTTGATTACTGTTGAAGTCAATGAATCAGATGAAATGAGTGATTTGTTTGTATGCTGGTGTAAATATGTGTTTGTAGGTGTCGGAATGGACGAAAAGGAGTGGCATTTTCACATACACGCCTACTGAGCATGCTTTGCAGATTGATTTGATTGGTAGGGTTCATGGATATGTTTCTGCAGAAGCCTACTTTAATGGCTTGAATGAAGAAGATAGAACAGAGAAGACATATGGTGCTCTCTTGCATTGCTACGTGCGCCAGCGAGAAGTTGGCAAATCCTTGTCCCATCTTCAGACAATGAAGGAGAAGGGGTTTAGTCTGACCACGGTGGCTTACAATGACATAATGTCACTTTACACGAATGTCGGCCAGCACGAGAAGGTACCCCAAGTGCTGAATCAAATGGAGATGAATGGGGTTAGCCCTGATAATTTGAGTTACAGAATCTGCATTAATTCGTATGGAGTCAGGTCAGATATTGATGGCATGGAGAAGGTTCTTCGTGAAATGGAGCATCGGCCTGGTATCTTTGTTGACTGGAATACCTATGCAGTTGTTGCAAATTTCTACATTAAAGATGGGCGAGAAGATGAGGCAAATAGTTACCTTGAATTAGCAGAGATGAAGTTTGATAAGAGAAATACTCTTGGCTTTAACCATCTGGTCTCGCTGCATTCTCGTTTGGGGAACAGGGGTCAGGTCCTTAGGTTATGGAAGCTTGAGAAAGGCGGCTTAAAGTGCATCAACAGGGATTACATCAATGTGTTGAAGAGTCTGGTGAGGCTTGATGATCTCGAAGCAGCTGAGGAGTTGCTCAAGGAGTGGGTATCATCCGGCAACTGCTATGATTTCCGGGTTCCAATGATTGTCATTGATGAGTACATTAACAAAGGGTTGTGTAAAAAAGCTGAGGCGATGCTTAGAACTTTGATGGCTCAAGGAAAAGCAACAAATACATCGTCTTGGGAGAGACTATCAGCAAGATATTTACAAATGGATGATCCAGACAAGGCTGCAGAATGCACGAAAGTTTCTGTGTCTTTCCGTGGCAGCAAAAGGAGGGAGGTTTGATCTCTACGTGCTTGTAAAAATCCATCAATTGACATTGGAAGTCGAGAATTGCGTGCACAACAATACAGAACGTGATCAGATAATCCGTTATGTATTCCTATAGAAGAATACTGAATTGATTTTGCAGAAACAGGATCAGAAGAAAGAATGTCTCAGAAATCAGACAGATAGGGTATAGTACAGTGGCTTTTTCAAGTTCGTTTGTCACGAAATTATCCTGGTGAGCTTTAACAGGTTGGACTCAGTATGACTTCTCAAAGTGCAATTAGCATTTTCTGCCTTGGAATAGTTTAGTCGTTTTTAAAGCGACTCTGGCTGAAATGGACGAATTAAGTTGTTCTGAATTCCAGCCAGTAATCTTCTGTAACCATTCAACCCCAACTATTGTAGTTTCAGCTGTAGTGTCAGTGTCACTTCGAGTCCTGAATTGCGGTGGTCTCGTGTCGTCCCACAGATTTTCTTATGTAACGTAGTAAGAAGGAATCAGAGGTATAAAGACGCATCTTCAACATTTTGGAAGCTCATATCTTTCTTTGCCTTTTGGCTAAGATCAAGTGTAGTATATATTCTTATCCATACGTGGACCAATGATTCACAGGATATTAAAAGGGGGGAGGCCTTTCATGGTAGCTTACTTCTCTGGCCTTTGAGCGTCGTCCATGCGTCTGCCGCACCCCTCTAATTCTCAAGTTCAACGTGTTCGTTTTCAAGCAACTCGTTTGGTATTTTGTGGTCACAAAAGCTAATAAAACATCTGACTTGAGTTTTGTCCCGTGAAGTACCACTGATTTGCCTTTTTATGCAGTACATAAGATGCTTGCAGTAGACTTGTGCTTGTGCAACCTCTGTGTCAAATCAGAATGAAAGGGAAACTTGGTGGATCAGCCGACGGGCATATGGCTGTCCAATGTGCGGTGGAACTTGGGTCTAAGCGCATCTGCTGTAGTTCTAGTAACGGGTAAAAATGACCCTCAAATTGTATATGTTGTAGATTCTAGTATTCTAAATGAATATGGCTTATAAACTTTTACTAACTGAGCTTACCTCTCTAAATATGTAGATGAGATAGCTTGGCCTCATATGAGGCACATGTCCTCTTCTGCTGTAATAGAATCTGTTATGTTAATTGATGTTCCCCTTGTAAACTGTGTTTGGAAGTTCACTCGACATGTTCATTACACTTGTATTACAGAAATTATAGAGTAAGCTACTTCGCCACGGGATCTAATAGTATCGAGTCCATTATTCCAAACCGGTGGCTTTTCAGGTGGAAGTTGACTAGCACAATCATGATAATCTTCATTTCCGTCGTTCATTGCCAAAATTGTATATTCTTTCTTCTTGTATGCCCAATATGTAAGTGCCGTATTAAATGCTTCCGCACATTGTGTAAGCGTCGTCGCACAATAGGTTGCTCCGCCTTGAATCGGACTAGTAGAGTTTTAAGAATACTCTATCACTATGTCTCTAACGGACAATACGGTGCTTATGGTACATCTTATAGTCTTGGCATCTATTAGGACGTCTTCCCTTTCCTCTTCTTGCTGATAATTTCTCTCTTCGTGAAATATGTCGGGGCCATTTTAATAATTCATGCAAGTTATAAAATTATCCCCAGTTTGGTTGCAGAGCTGTTCTTTCAGCGAAACTTCTGCATTATTTTAAAAAAGCATAAGACTTGTCCTTAAAAACCAACCCAAGAAAATAACTCCCCTAAATTTGTCACCGTCCATCTTTAGTTATTCTCGGTAAATAATCAATACACAAGTTAAATTAAGGCAACAGTGAGCAACTCATATGCTACATATAGTAGTGAATTCAATTTTTGGATAAAATATTATTACTACATATTTTAAAAGATTATAAAAAAAATAAGTTGACATCTTTATTATAACTAGTCATTTCATTTCATGACCTAATGTAATTTCTTCTGCCATCCATAGAAGATTAAAGTATATTTTTCTATCATAAGTTTGCAGGCAGCATACAAACTCTCTCTACTGCAAATTCAATAGAAAATTAATAGATAAAAGGTAAAATATTCAACAAAACAGTTTGGTTTAATTCAATTTCACTTTTGAAAGGAACAAAAACTTAACAACACCTGGTTTTCAAAAAAAAACTTAACAACACCTCAGACTTACCTCAGTAAACAAGAAATTGCAATAGGATATATACGTGAATGGATACATCCATAAACAAGAAATTGCAAAAGAGTTTATATGTGAATGGTACGAATACAGAGTGGTATTTGGACAGTATCCGTGGACTTCTATAGAGCTCCGCAAATTAAAAAAAATATTATTATAAAAGCACCTCTGAATTAATGAATCTTATTGAAATAACTCATTATGGATTGTCGAAATCTAGGCAGATTTAAGAATTCATATTTGATGGGGCATTAATAAATAACAAGCACAATAATATAAAAGTATAGATAATTAAAAGTGATAAAAATATATTAAATATGAAATTGTCAGAAATTGAAATTATATTACTTTTGGTTATAAAAGATCACTATCACGCCAAATTTACACACTCTAAAAGTTATCAATAATATCATTTAAAATAATGTATTAGAAACAAATAATTGTTCTAAAATTAATAAATTAAGTGCTCCTCCGTCTCAGGAGAATCATTAGAATGAAAATTTTTTACTTTAATTTTAATGATGTGAAAAGGCAAAATTGCCATTGTCTTCTTCCCACACCCCTCCACATTCTTCATCCAATTTCGTTCTTCTTCCCAGAGTCCCGCCTTCACCTTCAAACCCATCTCTGCTTCCGCCGGCGGCAACCCTCAAGCAGCACCACATGGGAGGTTACATAAGCCACATGAAGTGCACCTGTAACCATTAGATCACACTAGGGGTGTTCAAATTGGCCAACACAACCCGTTTTGACCTAAACCATTTAGGTTGGTTTGTGCCAATGTACCATTTGGGTCAAGTGAGTCAATTTAGTTTGAGTCGGTTCGGGTATGGCCGGGTCAGATTTTGATCCAAATTGATATGTTTTGGCCCATTTGCATTTTTGCCCCAATTTCTTGAGAAAAAATCATTCTTTAAAAAATCATAAAAAAAAATTAGTCTATTCAACATATCTACCATTTGTTTACTTCATAAACAAGTTTAACATTTTTAAAATTTTATATATATATAAAGTAATTTTGTTAAACTACTATTACTTATAAATAATATAGAGAAAAGTTCGTTATTAACCCGATGTTTTAGTCAAAAATGCATAAATGACCTTATAAAATTTGATAGTGCAAAAATAACCCTGGATTCTGTTGACCGAAATGTCAACGACCAAATTGGCCGGAAATAGGTGAAATGATCATTAAACCCATGGGTTAAAAAATTCAAGAAAAAATAAAATCAGAAAAGACACTAAGCCTCCTCCCATACCCATCCTCATCTCTTTCTCGTTCTCATCTCTCTCTCTCAGACCCCACCCCCACCACCACCACCACCATTCATTTTCATTGCCCAAAGTCGCTAAACCCATGCCACCGGCAGCATTCCTTGTTTTTCTTAATCTGTCACGCTTCGGAGGTTGGCCAACGACGAGGGACAGAGATGAGGAAGTTTGTGGGAGGAGCCAGGGCTAGGGCCATTGGTGATGAGTGGTGGTGGGGTAGGGAGCAATGGGGAGATGTGGTGGCGGAACTAGGGTTTAGCGGTGAGGGTAGGGAGCAGTGGGGAGTGGTGGTAGTGGCGAGGAGAGGTCTTGGAGGAACTAGAGTTTGGTGGCGGGGTATGAAGCAGTGGGGATAGGTGGTGACGGAACTGGGGTTTTAGGTGGGGGAGCTGGTTTTGGGCGACGGTGGTTCTAGCCAGCGACAGCGGCGGTGCTCGACGGCATGGTGTTTAAAGTTAGAGAAGAAGAAGCTTAAGGGGTGTAATGGTCATTGGATTTTTAACTTTAAGTTTAGGGATATTTTTGTCTTTTTAGTTTAGGTCAATGTCTGAATTACATTTGTCAACATCACATCAAAAATCAACAAATCCCCACGAAGAATCAACGACATAATCATGAACGAAGAATTAGTCAAAACCTCAATACACGAACAAGATAGAGATTCGACATGGTAAATAAATTTGAGCTCAAGTCTAATTCAATTTGTTCGGCATTGATATGAATGAAAGTATTTTCTTATCACTGCAACGAATATGATGTTGTGATTGTTTGAAATGCAGGAAGAAGACAATCGGTGAGCAACACAAAGCTAAACGCACAAATCGGGAACTTTCCATAATATCTGAGAGAAAAGATAAAAAATTTCACTTTGGAGAGCATGAAATTCTAGATAAACTATATTGAGCTAAAGTTAGCAGTACATGATCTGCAAAATTATATCAAAATATGAGGCTACATGTTTATCTGCTGATTTACAACAAAATAGGTAAATAATATTACGTCAACCCAAATGGGAACCGCGGACGGGAGCCTAAGCTAGTGGGTCGTCTGCTACAAAATGTTCACAGCCTCCAAAAGTGAGGCGTTGATGAAACAAAAAAATTGCAACTAACCAAATTGAAACAAACAAAAACAAAATGAAACACCACTACGGCCCAAGGGACATTCCCCCTTAACTGTAAGCTACTAAGTACTGCTTCTACCTCAAACATTGAGGCCTTCTATGGTGGTGCTTGTCTACGTCCATCCCCACTCTTGGAAAATCCCCAAGTAATGGGTGGTGACCATCACCCGTTTGTGCCATTGTGTGGTCAACGCTACTCAAGTGTATGACTCAGTGTGCTAAAAAGCAGATGGCACTGGCAAAAGTCGAAACTCGATAAATCTCCAGAAAGAAATAGGATAAACTCTCATGCGTGTCAATTCCCCAAATTGGTGGTAAGAGAATCGAAGTTGTAAGGTACACTCATATACTCCAATAAATACTAAGGCAAACCCGGGAATAATGTCCAAAAATCACTCTATTATAAGTCTAGGTGCACAAGAAAACCCCTAAAGCTTAGCTTGAATTTCCTCAAAAATTCAGCCTATTAGAGCAAGTTTTTCAGCCCAAAGTTTTGGATGCATTAATTCCATGGAACCAATTAAGCTCCCTAATAAAAGCTCTAATCTGCCCAGCAACAAAAGGAAGTCTCTCGGCCCAAATAAATCAATTTGGCCCAAATAAAGGACCTCAACTATCCAAGAGAACCTTCAGGCCCGGTTTTAAATTTTTCGTGGGTCAACTGACCCGATCTCCTACCCGCTTTGCCCAATTTTTTTGGCATAATCTCCAGGAACCCTAGGGTCTTAAGACCCAGTTTCCTGCTCGCGGGTTAAATAACCCGGTCGCCGACCTGCCTTTACTAAACCCTAGCTTCAGTAACTATTGCGCCGCCGACCCGTTTTCGTCCATTCGGGTCAAAAGACCCAGCTGCGCACCTGCCTTCCAGCAACCCTAGTTCGCCGGTAAAGCTTGCTCAGACCGCCGCCACATCTCCAATGTGGCGGAAAAACACAATGGAACCTCGTTTGTATCAAAACTTATGGGAAAAAGGAACCCTATCAAAAAGAACGACCAAGTCAGGGCCGGTTGTGGGCAAGCCCAAACAGCCCTACAGAACCGGGCCCCAAAATTTTTGGGGCCCCAAAATAATATGCATGTGTATTATATATATTAGGAAAAAAATAAATTCAGAATGTAGAATCAGTTTTCCTTCCTGCGCAAAAGCCAAAAAGGCAGAAACCTCTCGCCTGGTTCCCAATTTATCGCCTTCAACTCTTCTACTCCCCAAAATTTTCTCCTTTCAATTTCTTTTATTTTCTTTCAGTTTCCAAAACCCATTAAAATTCTTATCTCCCCCTAAAATTACTCTAGGATTCAGTTTTCCAATGAAGAACGTTGTCAACCGTTCGACTAAGGAGGAGGGAAAAGTATAGTTTTTGATGTAATGAAGGGCCTCATTTTTCATTTAGAACAGGGCCTCCAAATTGTCAGAGACGGCCCTGGACCAAGTACTTCGTGCTTGAGCAAAAATTCAAGCAAATCTAGGCAAGAATCACCGATTCACGAGAAAGTCACCGATTGGAAGCTCAAAAACTCGCCGGGAAAGTCACCGGTAAACCGAGTTTAGAGAGCTCCATTGAAAGAACAAAGGAAAGCCAGAAACGGGCAGCTTCAATTCACGAACAAGGAGGAAATGAACCAAACTAAAAACTTAGAATTCATGAAGCCTACACACTCATCCATCTGAAACCAATGCATTTTTATCTTTTTCCGTCGGCCAGTGTTGAACTCGCCGGAAAAACCCACCCAAATTTGCGAAGAATAAACCTTAGCCAATGCCCCGTCTTCATCAAATCTTGAGGGAAGAATTAAACCCAGCAAAACATGGCCAAAACAAGCACCACGTCGATGAAAAATGAGGTATATCATAATCTGAGGTTGGTTGGTTGTTTCTCTGTTGATGTTTATATATAAAAATGTTGTTAACCTTTGTTCCGTTGATGTTTGTATTTGAATGTTACTGCATTTGATCCACATAATTTTGTTTATATGAGGCTGTTTGTTCTCCACACTCAGTAGGTCTCCTGACATGCAGTTTATGGACAAGCCAGGAACCTATTTGCAAATTAGTGAAAGTTTTAAAAAAAATGGGGGCCAGATTGAAAAGATAAATTCTCTACTAAAAAATCGTGGGCCAGATTACCGTTGTTGAGATCCACCCCGACGTCGCTTCTCTAATTTCCCACCATGAGCTTCGAGCTACTGTCCTGCACCACCACCGTGGTGCACCTGAGGAAGGAGCACGGTCGTGACGATGGTAATAATCCAGGGCGCAGCAGCCGTCCGCCGTTCACCGGCGAAGACGACGACGCACAGCTGAGGCTGGTATTCAGGTTAAATTTGAATACTACATGGATCCGATTCACGTAATTTGCAACTTCCTTGGTGTGAAAAACTAATTTGATTCGTGTGTTGATGTTTGAAGTTATGCGGAGGATATTTGGACGAAGATTGCGAAGTTTCTGGACGGAAAATCAGTGCTAAAGCTTTCATTGACTTGTCGGTGGTTGTAAAATGATGACAAAGGAAAGCGTCTGGAAGCATGCTTGCTTGTGAGATCTCTAGATTTCAAGTGATTATTGCCATGTAGGAGTCAAATGGAGCAGGCTCTATGCCTCTGCGTTTGGTATAATTTCTCGATTTGCGTTCTTCTTCATCAATTTATGATGTGTTTTGACCGTTTTGATGGTTTGCTTTATGTTGCAGATGGAACTCACTCTTTCATGTTTCATTAGAAGGTGAAGCATATAGGTGACTGTCTCTCTCTAGTTTTGTACTGTTGTTGAAGCACATATGATAGTTTTTTATCAAGTTGAATTGATCGAAAAGGGAAGGGAAATTTGCTTATTACTGTTTATTGTGAAATCATGCCATCTGAAGAGTGTTTACTTATAGATGAATACATTTTTCTCATATGTTCTGTGCCTTCCAAATTGGCACTGATTGATTGGATCATAGATAGACTTTGTGAAACTCAAGGGCAATCTGTAGCTTGTTCAGCTACCCAAAAGAATGAGATCAGAATGTGAATTTAATTGTTGCAACAACAGATTCACTATCTTATGCAATGTGTTTGGTTTCTTTGTTTTGGCAGATTAGATGTGACTTGGCTCATTCCTGTTGATTCATCAGCTGCTTTCCTCACTGAAAGTTTAAGTACTTCATCAAAAGTCCCAAATGTAGAAACAATACAGAAAATGTTGGAGTTGAGTGGTCGTTGTGTTCTGAAGGATATCAAATCCGGGATATGGCTGGTATGCATGTAATTCCCATTTCTCTCTAATGAAACCTTGGTATCCAGGTTTTGATTCACTTAAGGGTAGAGAATCACTCATTTGTATTCATTCTGTCTATTTGTATATTGGGAATGATTTGTGCTCTCATTTGTCTGAAATTACCTCACTTGTGGTTTACTGTTAGCATCTTTTTGCTCTGTTTTTATGATCCAGACCTTCTTATGTTGGACTTGGTAATGTTTACATTAGTATTGGCAAGAGACCAGGCTGAGAAAATGCAGGTATGCAGTTTGCTCCTTGTAAATCGCAATTCCTGAATTGTATTCCCATGTTTACTGTTTCTGAAAATTGGAAAACCATTTGGCAGGTCCAGCAACTTTCGCCATCTAATAGTGCTAATGCTAACGGAACAGTGGATACACTTCGTATGTTTGTGCAAAGTCATGAATGGAAGCACTTATTTTCAGGGCTTAGCCTCAACTACCTTTAGCTAAGGACTTATCGATGTTGTGTTGATGCTAGGCAGTGAACATATAACCCTTACTTCACCAAAGAAACCTAGTTTCATGGCACACAAAGCTGTTGGAACAATCAAGAACTCATCCAAATCAAGCAAGACTGCTGCTTCTTCGTTTTCAATTAATGGCCTAACTGTTTCCTCTGTTGAACCAAGATGATTATTGTAGTCCTAGTATACTTACAAGGTTGGACTATTACATGAGCTAGTCAAAAAACAAATATATAAGGATATGCAGCTGGCCAGGAGGATCCGGGGTGAAAGAGCTTGAGTAGTACTGGTAGTACTGGTGAAATATTAAGAAATGTTATGTTTATGTTGGTTTCATATGTGCTATGAATCGTATTAGGTTATGTAATGCAGTCGGCTCAGTTCTAATAATTAATGGATATTATATTTCCTGAATTAAAGATTCATCTTCACTGTCACAATTAATAGTTCATCTGCAAATATTACTAATTCTGTTGAATAATAACATTTCATCTGGCAAAGTGTGGTAAACAGAACCCTGAACTGGACTTCAAATTTGGTTTGCTAGTATGGTTTTTGTTGACAAGAGTTGCCTGAGTTGCGAGAATGGTTGTTGATTTGCATAATTCAAAGTTCAAAGTAATAGCAGCAAGAATGGTGATGTCTTGGTAAACTTGCTTCAGTTGATACACTGAATTGGAATTTGGTTCAGATGCTTGTGATAAAAATGTTACCAAGAAACTTGTAGCAATGGATCTATTTTTCACGGTCGGATTTACCTTAAATACTAACAGATGCAACTCATTATTCAAAATGTACAACTACCAACAAATGAAAATAAAAGGTAATAGATAGTCCAACTAACAAGTACATATTAGATACTAACAGATGCAACATATAAGTAGACAGATGTAGCTCGTAATTCAAAATGAACGATTAGCAAAAAAATAAAAAATAATAAAAGGTCATAGTGCATAACATGTACACGTTGAATAATAACAGTTGCAACATATAAGCAAACTGATGCACCTCATAATAAAACTAACAAGTGCATACTGGATTCTAACAGATGCAATATATAAGTAAATAGATGCAGTTCTTAATTCAAAATGAACCAACAAATTTTTTTTAAAAAAAAGTCATACTGAACACAGCTAACAAGTACACACGAAATACTAACAGATGCAACATATAAGTAAACAGATGCAACTCATTATTCAAAACGTACAACTGACAACAAATGAAATCAAAAGGTCATAAACAGTCAAACTAACAAGTACACATTAAATACTAACAGATGCAACATATAACTTGACTGATGCAACTCGTAATTCAAAACGAACGATCATAAAAAAAAGGTCATTCATAGTGCAACTAACATGTACACGTTGAATAATAACAGCTGCAACATATAAGCAAACTGATGCACCTCGTAATAAAACTAACAAGTACATTCTGGATTCTAACAGATGCAATATATAAGTAACTAGATGTAGTTCCCAATTCAAATGAACAACCAACAACATTTTTTCAATAAAAAAAAGTCATACATAACAGGTACACGCTGGATAATAACAACTGCAACATATAACCAAACTAATGCACCTCGTAACTAAAAATGAACAATCAGTAAAAAAAAGAACAATTAACAGGTACACGTTGGATAATAACAACTGCAACATATAAGTAAACAAATACATCTCGTAATTCAAGATGAACAATCAGTAAAAAAGAGAAGAAAATAAAAGTCATTCACAAAAGGTCATAGACAGTACAACTAACAAATACTCGTTGAATGCTAATATATGCAACATATAAGTAAACATATACAACTCGTAATTCAAAACGAACGATCAACAAAATAGAGAAGAAAAAAAAAGGTAATTCACAATACAACTAACAAATACACGTTGGATAATAACAGCTGCAACATATAAATAAATGAATGCACTTTGCAATTTCATAAAGCGTAGAAAACCACTAATTCAAAAAATAAGTCAAAATGGAATCATCGAGCTCGTGGTAGAGGGCACTGGTCCAGATCTCGCCGTACACCTTATCCGCCCTCGGAATCGCCATAGCCATCAGAGTTTTCATCCTCGGTGCCGCCTGGTAAAGACCCACGCCTCCTTCAATTACTGTTCACTACGATCTCGCAAAAACTTACACTGCGTCTGGTTTTGTAGGGGGATATTTATAACCGGAAGCTGTCTCATAGGCGCTGCCATTAAAGCTCCTCACATTACCTCCAAAAATCTCATTAGCTAATCTTCATGCTTGTTGCAATGGTATTAAGAATCATATAGCTTTCATTCTAAAAATCAAACGAACTATTCCTGTAACTCAGCAGGAGCTCTGCAAACCTCTCCATGTACGTCTCCTCGCTCTCATATCAACCAGATGAAGGAAGAGACGCTGCACATATCAATTCAATAAATAAATAAATTCGTGAAAGAGGAAGACAAGTCGTTCTCTTCCCTCACTGCCGTGAACATCCATTGGAAAATGAAATAAAGCCGTGATGTAAAGGACAATTCGGAAGGATCTCGAAGCTGACTTTTTAACCGTTCGCCACCTTAATTTTCTAGCATTGGACAGAATCTGGTTTTCACAATGTATTAATCGATCTCCCCACGAGGTGATTTTGTGTAAGAATTCGGAAGACGAAAGAGAAGGTTACCAATATTATGAACTTTTAGATCTGAACAAAATGGGCTTGACCCACAAAAATTGATCAATTTTTATTAATTGCAAATCAATCATTGACATGTTCATAAGCTTATGGACATGCCGCATTTCCAGAGACTTTCTCTTCTACATTGTCTACATTTAATGTGGGTATGTGTTGAAATTCACATGCTTACTCTTTTTTAACATGTAAGTGAAATAATTTGGGTATTGCTATATCGCGCCCTGTATTTTACTAGTTTAGGTCCTAATACGTATATACACGTATAATACAAATATTAAATTTTCAAAATAAAACAAAAAACAAAAACAAAAAAAACCATACAGAGCTCCGCCGGTCTCCGCCGCCGCCGTGAGCCAGCGCCAGCGCAGTCGCCACCGTCCGCCACCACCTTCTTCTCTTCTTCTTCGTCTTCTCCGGCGGTCTCGCCACCGCCACCACCGTGCCTCCTCCGCCGTCCCTCGTCCGCAGCAAAACCCTAGCCCCGCCGCCGTCCCTCCTTCTCCTTCGCCCCGTCCCCGCCGTTCCTCCACCTTCGTCCCGTCGATCGAAACCCTAGCCCAGCCGAGCTCCTCCACCTTCGTCCCCGTCGATCGAAACCCTAGCCTCTCCGTCTCTCCTCCTTCGTCCCCGTCGAGCTCCACCCGCCGTCGAGCGAAGCTAGCCCTGCCATCCTCCATCATTCTCGTCCCCTCGATGGCCCCATGCCCCGCCGTCCTCCTTGAAGCGGCGGTAGAGAAGCGGCGGAGAACCGGGAGGGCGAACCGGCTCCCGTTCTCCTTGGCGAACCGGCCCCGGTTCTCCTCGGCGAACCGGGCTCGCTCCCGTTCTCCTCGGCCAGTGGAGAGCCGGGTCGGGCAAGGGCGAGGAGAACGGGCGACAAGAACGGGAGACGAGAACGGGCGACGAGAACGGAGGAGAATGGGCGACGAGAACGGGTGACGAGAACGGGCGACGAGAACCGGTGACGAGAACGGAGGAGAACGGGCGACGAGAACCGGCGACGAGAACGGAGGAGAACGGGCGACGAGAACGGAGGAGAACGGGCGATGAGAACGGAGGAGAACGGGCGACGAGAACAGAGACGGAGATTACGGAGGAGACCGGAGAAGTGGAGATCTGGGACTGCGATGGGGACGGAGATGACGGAGAAGACCGGAGAAGCGGAGAAGGAGACTGGAGGAGAAGGAGGAGAAGGAGGAGAAGCGGAGGAGACTGCGCTCGACTGACCGGAGGAGAAGTAGAGCGGCGGCGGCGGCGGACCGGAGGAGAAGGAGAGCGGCGGCGGCGGCGGACCGGAGGAGAAGGAGAGCAGCGGCGGCGGCGAAGCAGCGACGGCGGCAGAGCAGCGACGGCGGCAGAGCAGCGACGGCGGCGGAGCAATTAAATAAATAAATAAATAATTTAATATTAATTAATTTAAATTATTTAAATTAAATTAAAAATACATATTGTATATTAAATAGTATAAACACAGGGCGTAATCGAGTAAAATACATGGCGTGAAATAGCAATCCACAATAATTTTGGTGTCTAACCAATCCACAATAATTTTGGTGTCAAACCAATCCATTTTCGATCCATTATAAAATGGAGGACCCTGTGGGGCGCCGTTGCGGAGGCGGTCGGCGTCGAGGCCCGTGCAATGTACAATGTGGGGCAAGCGGGGCTTACGTTCTTGGCGCCGAATATTAACATTTTCAGGGATCCCAGATGGGGGAGGGGCCGGGAGACTCCCGGGGAGGGCCCTTTTGTGAGCTCTGAGTACGTGAAGGGCGGTTGGGGGAGGGAGTGATGGAAAGAGGATTTTGTTGGATGAGGATGATGAGATGAGTTGTGGGTTGATGCTGTCTGCTTGTTGTAAGCATTACACTGCTTATGATTTGGAGAAATGGGGAGGGCAAACTGGGTATGATTTCAATGCCATGGTATGTGTTTGCATTATTCCCTGCCTATGTCGCAGAGTTTAGATCACAAAATACTTTCTCAAGTCAAAAGTGATATACTTTGATGATAGATTGTAGTTGATATGGAGTATTAGTAATGATATTATCATGCAGGATTTTTATATTAATAGTTTATACGCTTCCTGGAGAGCGTAGAAAATGATTCTGTGAAGGAAACTCTGGGACAGACTGAGTATTGTTTAATGCGATTCGATTTATTAGGTTAGGATTGAGGGTAGATGATGAGCTGGTGTATGTGTTTTCTTCTTGATAGTTTGAATGATTTCATCCTCAATGTATTCAGGTTACAAAGCAGGATATGGAGGATACATATGGGCCACCATTTAAAACTTGTATTGAGCAGGGTAAAGCTACCTGCCTAATGTGCTCATATAATGCTGTAAATGGAATACCAGCGTGTGCCAATGGTGATCTATTGCAGAAAGCTCGAAATGATTGGGGATTCAAAGGGTAATATCTCGTTTTGGTTTTATGGCATCTACGTTTTTTTTGTTTGAGTGGTCGGAAGCTGTTTCCATTGCTGAAGAAGCAGAATATGTCATACTCGTGGTTGGGCTAGATTTATCTTAAGAAACTGAAGATCATGATAGGCACAGTTCTTTTGCCAGGTAACCAGACTGCTCTGGTGAAGTCCATTGCATTTTTAGCCAAGAAACCCATGGTTTTAGTACTTACTGGGGGTGGACCTATCGATGTATCATTTGCAAAGGATGACCCACAAATAGCTAGCATCATCTGGATTGGATACCCTGGAGAGACGGGTGGAAAATCACTTGCAGAAATCATTTTTGGAGACTACAATCCGGGTTTGTGTTTGTCCACATAATTTTCTAGATATGGGTGTTTTTTGTTCTTTTAACTCATATGATTTTCTAGGAGGATCAAGTTTGTCCTAATGTCATTGCTGGGAATTTTTTATTAATAAGATGGAGTGAATAATGATAAGACTACTTCTGCAAACTAAGAGCTAGGATTGCTTTATTTCAGCAACATTTTCATTGACTTATAAAACCATCATCAGGGTCTAAAGTGTTCTCTACTTTACATGTAAATGGATACAGGAGGAAGACTGCCAATGACCTGGTATCCTGAATCATTTACCAGTGTACCAATGACTGACATGAGCATGAGAGCTGATCCTTCCCGTGGTTATCCTGGAAGAACATACCGGTTTTACGCTGGAGATAGTGTGTACAAGTTTGGACATGGATTAAGCTATTCAAATATAACATACCGGATCTTATCAGCACCAAGAACTCTGAGCTTAACGAGGAACATTAAAGTCGAATCAGAAAGAAATATGCTTCACTTAAGAGGCAACTCCCTTGGCTTTGTTGAAGTCAAAGACGTAGAATCTTGTGATTCACTGAAATTCTCGGTTGAGATGTCCGTGGAGAACAATGGGGGACTAGATGGTAGCCAAGCTATATTGGTATTTTCTAAAGTGCCGAATTCTTACATCGGTGCTCCAGAGAAACGAGTCATTGGATTTGATAGGGTTCGTGTTCTAGCCTACGCGTCTACTGAAACTAGCATCTTAGTGGATCCCTGTGAACATCTTAGTATTATAGATGAACAGGGAACCAAGATATTGCCTCTGCTCAATATAGCACATGTTCTCTTGCTGGACAATATAACACATATTCTAACAATCGAAGTATAAGGGAAGTCTTTGGAGACTCTGCTCATTCTAAGCAAGTCATTGGAGACTCTGCTCATTCTAAGCAAGTCATTGGAGACTCTGCTCATTCTAAGCAAGTCATTGGAGACTCTGCTCATTCTAAGCAAGTCATTGGAGACTCTTAGTGTGAAGTTTTAACTTCCCATTTGCCTCATTTACTGTATTCTTGTGTACCAAACTAAAGGATTTGACTAGGTCGTTGGATCTTGTCAACATCAAACAGGAGTATCTAAAGTGAGAATAGCCACAAGAAAGAAATCTCCATTATTGCTTTTATAGTCAAAGTCCACTGCTGCTGATAACCAGTTGAATTCATACGGATAGCAATAAGAACTGAATTCTTCATATGATTTTCAAACAAGTAAGCTTGGAATTCTCTGGATATCAAGCAGCCATGATTTCAGAGCAAAGGATGCAATATGTTCTAGTTCTTGCATGCTTACTGCTGTCCCATTCTTTAACCTTACTATCTGCCCAACAAATTCACAAATCGACTTCGAAACTTCCCACTACATGGTTCAACCAGCCTTCACTATATGCCAATGGCTCAGACAATATGCTCTCTCTGAACACACTGACACCAATTCTATCGAGAGAAAATTCTGATGGAACAGCCTTCATCTGCGGTTTCTACTGCAATACTGGTGATAGTGTCGATGTATCTAAATCCAAGGACTGCCTTTTTGGAGTCCATATCTTCCTGAAGGGAAGCAGTGGAAGCAACAGTTCTCAAAACCTTTTTATTCAGTCCCCCAGATTAGTATGGTCAGCGAATAGGAATGATCCTGTTCAATTGAATGCAACATTGCGACTTAGCGAAGATGGAGACCTGATCTTGAGGGACTCAGATGGCATGTTGGCATGGTCCAGCAACACAGGAGGAAGGTCAGTGGCAGGAATGAACTTGACTGAAATTGGAAATCTTGTGCTCTTTGGCCGAAACAATGAGCCCATCTGGCAGTCTTTTGATTATCCTACTGACTCCTTACTTCTGGGACAGGCACTGAGGACTGGACAGCCCCTGATAGCCAGTGTTTCCGCTTCGAATTGGAGTGAAGGTTTGTTTTATCTTTCTGTTGATAATGCAGGCTTGGCTGCTTATGTAAAGTCCAATCCTCCTCAAATGTATTTTCCCGTTGGCTTTACTACCTTTGAGCGTGATCTAAATTTAACTGGGATTCTATTCTCCAATGGGAGTTTCTATTATTACATACTTTCCTCAGCAGCTCGATTCATGAGGTTAGGGCCGGATGGGCACTTAAGGGTATTTCAGGCAGGTGGATATGACTGGGAAGAAGTCTCTGATCTTCTCAGTTCAAGTGCTTGTGACTACCCCATGGTTTGTGGAGCATATGGTGTCTGTTCAGGAAATGGGCAATGTGGTTGTCTGGAAACGAGTGGACAAGCAAGCTTTTTCACCCAAACAAATTTCCGGCAACCAAGTCTTGGATGTTCACTGGTCAGGCCAGTTTCTTGTGATCATCCCCAAGATCACAGTCTCCTAGAGCTGAACAACACCTCTTATTTTGCATCCCATTCATATAAACAAGACATATTTGTGAATGACTGCAAAAATCGTTGTCTAAACAACTGTTCTTGCAAAGCAGCTCTTTTTGCTAAATCTGCTTGGGATAAGCATACAAGAAAAGGCAGTTGTTCACTGCTAAATGAAGTGTTTTCTATTGCTAACATTGAAAACTATGTAGCATCAAACTATAATACTACTTTGTATATTAAGGTGCAACATCCTCATGCAAAGGCTTCCCGGAGTAGAACAGTTATCTTTGCATCTTCCCTTTCAGCTATCCTAGGAGTGATCTCCGTGATGGGCTGTTGCCTTGTTCTTTTTAGGAAACTAAAGAAGCAAAGGAATGAAGCTGGTGAGGATTTTTTAGAGAATATACCAGGTATGCCTGCAAGATATTCTTACCAGGACTTGAAAGCTGCAACTGGAGATTTCAGTGAGAAACTTGGGGAAGGAGGATTTGGATCTGTTTACGAGGGTTCACTAGGCAATGGTACGAAACTAGCTGTCAAATGTCTTGATGGCATAGGAAAAGTGAAGGACTCATTTCTTGTGGAAGTGAAAACAATTGGTAGCATTCACCATGTCAATTTGGTGAAACTGATTGGATTTTGCTATGAGAAATCACACAGGCTTCTCGTTTATGAATACATGTCAAACAGGTCCCTGGACGGATGGATCTTCGATGGGTGTCTTCCATGGGGTACAAGGAAAAGGATCATTTCAGAGATAGCAAAGGGATTGGCCTACCTTCATGAAGAATGCAGCCAGAAGATAATTCACTTGGATATCAAACCTCAGAACATCCTCCTGGATCAGAACTTCAATGCCAAAATCGGAGATTTCGGACTGTCCAAACTGATAGAAAAGGATCAAAGCCGAGTAATGACGAAAATGAGAGGAACCCCTGGGTACCTTGCTCCTGAATGGTTGAGCTCTATCATTACAGAAAAGGTGGATGTTTACAGCTTTGGTGTAGTGATGTTGGAAATCATTTGTGGGCGGAAGAATCTGGACTGGTCCAAGGCAGATGAGGACCAGCACCTGCTGAGTGTCTTCCGGAGAAAGGCGGAAGAGGAAAAGCTTGAGGAATTGGTGGATGAGAATGGCGAGGATATGCAGAAGCACATTGAGGAAGCTGTAGAAATGATGATGATTGCAGCATGGTGTCTGCAGGGAGATTTCACAAGAAGGCCTTCCATGTCCGTAGTAGTTAAGGTGCTAGAGGGTTTAGTAGCAGCTGAAACCAATCTCGATTACGATTTCCTGAATCGAACAATTGTTGCAAAAGGGGCTGCTTATGTTGCTACCGAGTTGCCACCTTTATCATTGTCGGGACCAAGATAGATCCAGTTCTGACTCATTTGATTTCAGTCTCGGACAAGTGTAAAACTACACTCAGTTGTTCTGTCCGTCTCTTTAAAACTGTAATATTACCAGAAATCCCATCTGTTTGCAAGTCCAAGTCTGTTCGATCTTCTGTACGTGACAATGCCATTCGCAGGTCATATACTCAATTACGTATGTACTAGACTTCAACCCCAATATACTACTCCCTCCGTACCTGCCGAGTGTGTACACTTTTTTGTCAACTTTCTCAGATCATATTTGACCAATCATAACTTTAGTTGCGTATATTAACGGTGTGTTAAAATTTGATATTTGAAAAATACATCATGCAGGGAATTCAACAATATCTCACATTATGATATTGATGTCTATATACTAGTTGAAATTTGTGGTCAAACACGTCTTTAGAAAGTTGGCCAAAAAGTGTGCAGATTCGATTGGGACGGAGGGAGTAAGTTTGTTACACAAGGCGGCCATCCAATAGATCTCGCCAAAAGCTCTCGAGCTCGATATCTAGAACTCTTCTATGACAAGTAATTCGATCCCATGCTTAAAAGGGAACTAGAGGAGTAGTGGTGTCCAGAGATGGAGTCACAAGTGTGAGGAATATCACCTTTTTATTCCAAGCATGAATGGACAATTAAAGTTTGATTTACGAGTACTATTAGAAAACCGTAGAAAACATTTATGATTGGGGCATTTCTAATTCCGTACTTACTGGCATGTGTTATTATCCGTGGCAATTTATCATCTTTGAATCTTTAGGATTCCAAAAGCCATACACACAAAGCTAGGCAGTATAATATCGCAGTTTATATGGGGCGGTGATGAAGGAAAGAAAAAGGTATACTGGAGGGCATGTCGGAAGATTTGTAAATCTAAAAAAGATGGTGGATCGGGTTTAAGATCCATGGAAACGATGAACAAGGCGCTTCTAGGCAAGCATGCATGGAATTTAATCAGTGACGTATCCAGAACAAATACTGAGGGGTGGTATTAAGAATAACGAACAAATTCAATTAAGAGGTAAAAATTGCTAATAAAAAATTAAATATAAATTTCACTACATAACGAACCTATGAAACAAGGGAGATTTGAAATGTGCGACTTTTCATCTGCTTAAATGTTGTATAATTGGTTAATTTTCAATTATAATGAACAACTATTTTTCAATATAGACAACTAAACTATCATTTAACCAGTCATCCCGATTTTATTACGCAAATCTATCTTGTCTATCTTCATTGCAGAGAAAGCACTATTGACTGTAATAGGTACAACTGGTAGGACCAATGCCAAAGAAAAACTAAATATTGTGTGATGCAAATTTTATTTAAAGAAGATTTCGAATTGAGAGCTCTATTTAAAGTTTAATATATGGATATTATGTGTTCAAATCCAATTAATTCCATTTTAAAATAGTTTTTCGTTATTCTTGAAATGCAGCACGAATTTAGTATTTTTTTTCGTTGCTTTTGTCCAATTCCTAAAAGGAATTTAGTAATGTTTTTCCTTATTACTCCCTCCGTCCCAACTCATTTTATTTAATTTGATTTTTGACAGTCAAATTTAGCCAATTTTGACCATTAAATTCTATTATTATATGTGTAAAATTATTATCATGTTATATGTCGTTGAATTCATCGTAATGTATATTTTTAAGCTGTTATTTTTCTAAAATTTTTTACACATATAAATAAAGATATTAATATTTAAAAATTTAAAAAATTGACTGTCAAAAGTTAAATTAAAGAAAATGAAGAGAGTAGAAGGTAGTAAGGTTTTTTTATTTTTATTTAAAAAATTGAATTGGTCCACTTTTCACCAATCTATTAGAATATGCTTTAATTTAGACTCGGGACATGCTTTAATTAGTATTGAATGAATAAAGCTGTCAATTCGTTTTCCTCCTTGACCAAAAGGCAAAACCCTCACTACCCTGTCCGCCCGACATTATAGGTATTGATGAGGAGGTAAATCACAACGTCCAAGAATCAAGCACTTGATCCACGATTGTACTTGGTGTCCACAAGGAGCCCCTTCACTGAAGGAAACTCCCACACTCTGGCTGCCAATCGTTTTCCTCCTTGAGCCTGCATATGAAGTATGTACAGAATTTCATCCTCTACTTGAGCTCTAATTTTTTTTGATTTGTGAATCTAATATACTCATCTTCAACTCTAAATTAGAACTCAATACTTTATCGAGCGATGATTGGAATTTTCTTGTAAAAATTTCAATGGATGTTTAAGAGAAATTATTTGAATCTATCTCCTTGTATGTCGAAGTTGAGGTGGTGCTAGAGCACAGCCCGGCACCCCCCTAAATCCGCCCATGAATATTATTACAGAGAAAGACACTTTGTTATGCAAAGTATATAAAGAGAAATATATGAGGAATAAAGAGTTTCTCACAATGACTCCTAGATCACAGGACTCTTGGGGCTGGAGATCGATCTCATAGGCTAACTCAATTGTCAAAGATAACATAGCATAGCAAGTTACAAGTGGAAGGAAAATAAAAATAATTGATTAATGGATACCTAATATACAAAATCCATTGTCAGCACATTCAATGATTGGATCCTAGACCAGTCTCAAGGTAAGTGACCTTGTTACAGAACAAAATCAGTGGAGATTGCCATTGATCAAATCAATCTTTCCTCGTGGAAGAATCCCAAGCATTATGGCTATACATACGAATGTGTCATCCTCAACACCAGATACCTGTGTGGACACCAAATAATGATGGTTCCAACACGGTAAAGAAGGCCTATCACTTGATTGTTAAGGAACTCTGATCTTATCAAGATCCATTTGATCCAAGATTAAGGAAATTCTGGAAATTACTGTGGAATCTTGATATTCCACACAAACTACAAGTCTTCATTTGAAGACTTATTAGTTTAGCTCTTCCAATAGCGAAGAATTTATATCGAAGATGAATCGCGGACCAAGTAATTTGCTCCAAGTACTTATCACGAGATAAAGATGAAACTCATATCTTCATTGGTTGTGAGAAATCTAAAAGAATATGGATGATCTCTTCACTAGGTTTTGACTTTAATGTTGCCCCGCTTCAGGATGTGAAACAATGGTTTATTCGGCGCCTGATAAAGCTATGATTCAGTTATCGATTTGCATCCTTTGGAAAATTTCGAAACAAAGGAATGCGAATGTGATAAATGGGAGTCACGGGATCTGACGCTATGTAGGCAGAATGCGAGCAACAACTTTATCATTATGAATCAATCTAAAATGGATATAATGGAGGTTGATAATCAGGAAGACTATATTGACAATCTGTTTAGCATATATATATTGATAATACCATGCGAAAAATCAAATAACAAAAACTGAACGAGTATATGCAAGAATAATCTTTTATTAATCATTCATGCATACAATCGAAAAGCTTAAATTACAAATAATCAAGGCATAAATCTTATTTTCAAGTAATCACAAAGTGATGGAGTCACGAGTAACACTCGCTGCCCTTGAAACGAATGAGTCTCATCGTGGACATCGTTCCCTAGGATAAAACAATTACAGGTAACAATTAACATTTAAGAGTTACCTGAGATTCACGTAAGGCCCGAAGGACTATCACCGACAGAGAAAGAAAGAAGTGAGACTCAAGTTTAGAATAAATGAGAAACTTGAGAATGGTACAAGTTTTATGACTGACTTAGAGGCTCTATTTATATTGCTCTAAGAGACCCTAATCATGGAAACGTGATATTTTGATTTTCTGTAATTAGAGAAGAATATTCTCCAATCACCAACTCACCAAATCTGAGACATTCCATGAATACTCGAATTAAATTTGCTGGAAATGGAAGAAATATTTGCACAAATATTCTTCAGCGCATTGAACATGGTAAACCGCATATTTATTTAAGACAAGATATCTCACAAAATATGGAAGTATTTCATTCTTATCTCTTAAGAATTACACAAAAGCAATTCCATACATACTATGCGGTTGAGCCTTCGACAGACTTTCACGCAGTCCATACGCATTTTGGACAGTCCAGAGAAAAATTATTTGGGCTAATTTTCGCTCATTTTTCCTCTTTCAAGAGTGACATTTCAAACATCCATATCTCATTCACCCTTGATCCGTTTTGAGAGTTTAAATAGTCAATTTTATAGTAATTGCGAAAAAGAACCCAAAAATGACATCCATTGACCCAAAATCTATTTGGGTCCCGCTCAAAACAAAGCCCAAAAAGTTGACAAATTTCAACCTCATTTTCCAACAATCCCACACATGAATAGATATTGATGTAGGAATCAGAACAATCACGCTAGACATGGAGTTTGACTTGGTGATAGATTCATTTCGGTGGCATAGATGCTGCATAGGATGAATAGGTGTCACCCTTTTAACTTTTCATTGAGAGAGTACACTTATCCCACTGGTTAAAAGTAGACGTGATGTCCTTGAACTTCCCCTACCGCTTGTGTGAATGACAATGAACTTCCCACAGACATTTTTCCTAGCCCTTGTGCTTTCCTCAGTTGTGTCCATTAATCATGCCATGGTACATGCCTAGTTCTGTAAGGTTTCTAAAGAATTGCATCACAACAATTCCCTTTCAAAGCGGCCACACTTCTCGCTTACATAGGTGATTCTTGGCGTAAGAGCAGTTCCATAAACTATGCGCTCTTTCAAGTACTACACATTACATGCCATGAATCATTAAAAGCAACTTAATGCTTAACCTTCATTCACATCACTGTTTCTTCATCGTAGGAATAAGACAGGAGGTATGAAACCCCCACAGTGATCGCGATGGATCTTTGCAGTTTAGTTGTCCCTTTGAATCTAGATCTTGGGATCTCCAGTCACATAGGTTGGGTGTCCATGTACGTAACCCATCATTTAATGGACTTCAGTCTCATTCCTCTCGTTGATGTTTCAACTACCTCTCGATTCAACCCTTTAGTCAAGGGATAGGCTATGTTTCCCTTCGACCTTATATAGTCAATTGTGCTCACTCTAGTTGAGAGAAGTTGTCTTATGGAACTATGTCTCATTCGAATATGACAAGATTTCCCATTATACAGCATATTCTGAGCCTTTCCAATAGCAGATACACTATCACAATGTATACATATGGCTTGCACAGGCTTCAGCCATCTAGAAATGTCCTTTACAAATTGAAGGAGTCATTCGACCTCCTCACCCGCCTTGTTTAAGTCAACAAACTCGAATTCCATTGTGGATCGAGTAATAACCATTTGTTTACAGGACTTCCACAAGACTACTTCTCCACCTAGTGTAAATACATACCCACTAGTGAATTTCAGATCCTTTATATCGCGTATCCAGTTTGCATCACTGTATCCTTCAACTACAGCTGGATAATTTGAATAATGTAGACCATAATCACGAGTGAAACGTAGATATCTTAGTACTCTAGTTATCGCTTTCCAGTAAGTCATACTGGGGTTACTCGTGTATCTACTCAACCTACTTACAGTGTAGGCAATGTCTGGTATGGTACAACTCGTCATGTACATCAGACTCCCAATGACTCTTGAGTACTCCACCTGATTAATAACCTCCAATTTATCCTTTCGTAAATGTAAATTTAGATCTATTGGAGCCATCGCCACCTCTGAGTCATTCTTGTTGAATTTCTCAAGGATTTTATCTACATAATAAGACTAGTTAAGGTGATACCATCAGAGCTTCGGATGATCTTTATCCCCAAGATCACATCCGCCAATCCCATATCCTTCATGTTAAAACGAGAATTCAACATATCCTTGTTCGATTTGATCATCTTTTCATTACTACCCACAATGAGGAAGTCATCTACATATAAACATAGGATTACATATTCATTTTCCATGTCTTTCACGTAAACGCACTTATCACACTCATTTATTTTGAAACCACTGACAAGGACGACATGGTCAAACTTCTCATGTCATTGCTTTGGTGCTTGTTTGAGACCATACAATGATTTCACCAACTTGCAGACTTTTCCTCCATGACCAGGAGCCGTAAACCCCTCAAGTTGCTCCATGTAGATTTCTTCCTCTAAATCTCCATTTAAGAAGGCAGTCTTCACATCCATTTGATGAACCTCAAGCTTACGCAACGTGGCAATAGCAAGTATCATTCTAATGGAGATTATTCTCGTGACAGGAGAATAAGTGTCAAAGTAATCAAGACCTTCCTTTTGTCTATAACCTTTGATGACAAGTTTGGCTTTATACTTGTCAATCAAGTCATCTGCTCTTATCTTCTTCTTGAAGATCCATTTGTAGCCTAGTGGTTTACACCTCAGAGGTAAGTCCATTAGCTCCCAAGTTGATTATGTAGAATCGAGTCGATTTTGCATTTAATCGCTTCTTTATAGATTTGTGGCTCGATTTCAACCATAAACGTTAGATAATCAGGACCAAATAATTTTTTGGTCCTAATCAGTTTACTTTGTCTAGGTTCATCCACTTCCTCCTCTTGATCCTCGAGATCGTCAAGAATTACTACGACTTCGTCTAGTGACTCAATGGTCCTCTTCGACGATTCGACCCTTTCCTTGGCAGGGAACACATCCTCAAAGAAATTTACATTTCTTGATTCCATGATCATGTTCTTGTGAATCTCGGGATGATGAGATTCATGTACAAGTAAGCGATAAGCACTACTCTCATGTGCATATCCTATAAAGATACAGTCAACCATTTTAGGTCTGATCTTTAACTTCTTTGGGAGTGGGATCAATACCTTCGCAAGGCACCCCCACATTTGTAAGTACGTAAAGGACAGCTTCGTGACTTTCCAAAACTCATGGGGAGTTTCTTTCTCATCCTTACGGGGTATCTTATTCAAAAGATAGTTGTCCGTCAAAATAGCCTCCCCCACATGCTCTGTGGCAACCCAGAACTTATCAACATTGCATTCATCATCTCTTTAAGAGTGCAATTTTTAAGTTCATACACACCATTATATTGAGGCGAGTAGGGTGCAGTGACCTCGTGAATAATGCCATGTTTAGAACAATAGTTCCTAAATGGCTCTACGTATTCACCTCCACGATTACTTCTAATCACCTTGATCTTCTTATCAAGTTGATTTTCAACTTTCGTTTTGTAGAGAACAAATTTCTCAATTGCTTCATCTTTGTTTTTCAACAAGTACACATAATAGTATTTCATGCAATCATCCACGAAGGTGATGAAATACTTGTTACCTCCTCTTGTTTGCATGAACTTGAGATCACAGATATCGGTATGCATCAACTCAAGAGGTTTCGTGTTTCGTTTAACTTGTTTGAAAGGCGTTCGAGTCATCTTAGCTTCAACACAAGTTTCACACTTATGATTTGCTTCAATTTTCATGTTAGGCATGTTCTCCATGTTAATTAATCTTCTTATCGAATCATAATTAACGTGTCCTAGTATACCATACCATAAATTGGAAGACTCAATCATGTAAGTAGAAGAAGAAGCATTCATTTCATCTTTCTTAGGAGGTACAACCATGGTGTTCAACTTGAACATACCATCTAGCTCATAACCTTAGCCTACAAACATACCTTTCTTTGACAAGACTAACTTATCAGACTCAAACACTAGCCTAAAGTCATGCTTGATCAACACAGAACCAGACACAAGGTTCTTACGAATGTCTGGCACAAACAAAACATTCTTCAAAGTCAACTCCTTCCCAGACGTCATCTTCAATACCACAGTGCCACGCCCTTTCACCATGGAAGATGCAGAGTTGCCCATGTATATGGTCTCTCCATCTTCAATTGTCTTGAAGTTTGAGAACACTTCCGTGACAGGGCAGATATACTTAGTAACACCAGTGTCAATCCACCATTCCTTTGGATTGGAGTCCACCATGTTGACTTCAAAAATCACAGCACACAGATCGATGTTATTCACATCTAGTGCAATATTTTCAACCATGTTGGCCTCATTCTTGGCATTCTTTGGCTTCTTACACTCGGAGGACTTGTGGCCAATGAGGTTGCAATTGTAGCACTTGCTATTGAACTTCGACTTCTTCGAAACTCCACCCTTAGCTCCCAACTTGGATCCCTTCTTTGCCTAGGGCTTCTTCGACTTGGAGCTCCCACCAACCTCCACAAGATTGGCCCTCGGAACATGCACATATCCATTCATCCTCTTTTCATAGATGCGGTTATCCTCCTCAACACAAAGCTTTTGGATCAGATCCCTCATGGTGATAACCCTTTGCTTGGGTTTCAGATAACTCTTGAAGTCCTTCCAACTTAGAGGTAGCTTCTCGGTGATGCAATAGACTTGGAGAGTCTCGCACATTTTCATCTTCTCGGTTATTGGCTCATTGATCATCATTTGAAGCTCTTGAGCTTGACTGACCACGGACTTGGCATCAACCATCTTGTAGTCGAGGAACTTGCCGACGACCCAGTTCTTGGATCCAACTTCCTCACCTATGTACTCTTGGTCAAGAGTTTCTCACAACACCTTAGAAGGCTCCTTCACCTGATACACATTCCAAATGGCGTCGTGAATGCTATTCAAAATGAGATTGCAACAGATATACTCCTTAGAGTTCCACTCCACCGCAACATCTTGAACTTTCTTAGTACTTTTCTCATCCACAACGGGACGATCTTCGTGAACGTAACGTTCCAAACCCATAGTGGACAAGTAGAAGAGCATCTTCTGTTGCCATATCTGAAGTTCATACCATTATTGAACTTCTTGGGTTTCTCAGCATGGGGAACAGCCACAAGAGGCATTGCCCCAGGGGTAGTCTTCGCAACGTCATTGTTCGACATGGTTCTGGGATTCATGCAATGTGTACATAAAAAAATTATTCATCATTAAATATAAGTACACATCAAATATTGTAGTAAACAACCAAACCCAATAAATTTCAAAAGTTTTCCACAAAAAAATCGAAATACATTTTCTCAGAAAATTGAAACATAAAGTTTCAAACAATTTCCAATTTTGAAATTGATTGTATCACACAAAAAGTTTTGCATGCAAACTCATCTACAGTTAAGCATGCAATGTTGACCACATTTTAGCAAATTAAGACATGCTCATTCATCCAAAATAAGGCATGCTATTTTCGAATATACACAGTATATTAGGGATGGACATTTCGTCACTTCATATCAATATATGATTAGTATTACAATTTCCATAAAGTAATTTTGGAACAAACCAAAACTAATATATACAATTTTGGAATGTAAACTTTCCATCCAAGAAAGAATCAGGCATGCAAAATCTCTTTGAGGCATGCAGACTTTAGTTAATATAGTAAGAAAAATTTTCACAACATCAAGCATCCCGCTTGCAATTTCCAAATCAATATAACTGCACAAATATCATTCGTTTAAAGACTGTTAAGCATATATATTGATAATATCATGCAAAAAATCAAATAACAAAAATTGAATGAGCAATTAACATATGCTAGAATAATCTTTTATTAATCATTCATGCATACAATCGAAAAGGTTAAATTACAAATAATCAAGGCATAAATCACATTTTCAAGTAATCACAAAGTGATGGAGTCACGAGTAACACTCGCTACCCTTGAAATGAATGAGTCCCGTCGTGGACATCGTTCCCTAGGATAAAACAATCGCAGGTAACAATTAACATTTAAGAGTTACCTGAGATTCACGCAAGGGCCGAAGGACTATCACCGACAGAGAAAGAAAGAAGATAGACTCAAGTTTAGAATAAATGAGGAACTTGAGAATGGTACGAATTTTCTGACTGATTTAGAGTCTCTATTTATACTGTTCTAAGAGACCCTAATAATGGAAACGTGATATTCTGATTTTCTATATTTAAAGAAGAATATTCTCCAATCACTAACTCACCAAATCCGAGACATTCCATGAATACTCGAATTAAATCTGTTGGAAATGGAAGAAATATTTGCACAACTATTCTTCAGCTTATTGAACATGGTAAACCGCATATTTATTTAAGACAAGATATCTCACAAAATATGGAAGTATTTCGTTCTTATCTCTTAAGAATTACACACAAGCAATTCTATATATACTATGCGGTTGGGCCTTCCAGAGACTTCCACGCGGTCCATACGCATTTTTGATAGTCCAGAGAAAAAATTATTCGGGCCAATTTTCGCTCATTTTTCCTCTTTCAAGGGTGACATTTCAAACATCCATATCTCATTCATCCTTGATCCGTTTTGAGAGTTTAAATAGTCAATTTTATAGTACTCGCAGAGGAGAACCCAAAAATGACATCCATTGACCCAAAATATATTTGGGTCCTACTCAAAACGTAGCCCAAAAAGTTGAAGAATTTCAACCTTTTAACCATCATTTTCCAACACAATCAACAACAACCGATGGAAAATAGGTCTCGACAGGAGATTAATTTACATGTGCAGCCTATGCAAGCAAACAAATGTATAATAACAGTTGATGGATCATTACAAGATGAAATATTTCTAGGTATAGTAGCATGGACTGTATCTTATCAGGCAGATCTTATAATAAGACAAACAATACTAGGTTTAGATTTCTTCGTCGCAAACTCTCACTACAAGCGGAAGCAAAAGCTTGCCTCAAGGTAATACATGCAGTTCTTAGAAGTGAACCTTTGGATATGCTAGTCTATACTGATTCATCTATCCTAGCAAATTCACTCTCAAAATCAATCTCAGCTCCTTGGGAAGTTAAAGGAACAATTAATCAAATTAAGCTCAAAACTTCTATTTTAAGTAGATTCAAATGTATTAAAGTTTCTCGTTGTTTAGTTTCAAATGAACATAATGTTGCTAATAGGTTAGGAAATTCACTATGTAATCCTTATTTCAGTTGCTAATTATAATATTTTTAGTTTTAAAAAAATCCTTAGTGGAATGAGGAATTGAGAAAGAAAACATATTTAAAGAAGTGTAAGAAAATAATAATATTTTGCTTTTAAAAACATTTAATTGAAGTCAAAGTCTTGGGAAAGACCGTCTTTCCATAGACTTATAATGTGATTTAATTAAAATAATAAAAGATAAAAGGTTTTGGTTGCAATATTAAAATTTATTATGCAACGTGTAGTAGTTATCAAGTTTATAACCCGATTCATGCAACCCAAAATTTTTATTTTTATTTCTTCTAATTTACATTTTAAACCTTGGTCTTCCATGACTTATGTAATGAATGTATTTCAAGAGGCGGACTCTTAATTGAAAGGTTGAAGGTAGGAAAAATATTATTAACATACGTGTAAAAGAAAATTTCCTTTAACATATGACAATAAGAGATAAACAAGAAAATGAAAGGAAAACTTATATTCCCTTTGTCCCATCTCAATTTACAGAGAGAGAAACAGAGGGGGGTATTTATCTATAGTAAAAAAAATAAAGAAAAAACTGACAAAAAGCAGTTTTGAAAGGACAAGTAACAGTAACATGCTTAAAGAAATTATACACTAATGTTACTGTTTTAGTTTACAAATCTATCACTAATTGCCTTTAATAAAAAGATTAAATACATTTTTAGTACAAATTAGAAACAAAATAAAATTAAACTTCATCTTCTTCACCCTTCAACTTCATCTTCTTCAACCCAGAAACAAAATAAAATTACAGTTCATCTTCTTCAATCCTTCAACTTCATCTTCTTCAACTTCATATTCTTAGACTTTGACTATGGAAGAAACAAAAAAATTAACATCCAAAAAGAGCATTAATAACAGAGCAAACACAAAAATAAATAAACACTCAACAAAACAACACAAAAAATACACCCCCAATGAGAAAATAACAAACCCAACACATAAACTCCCAACAGAATCCTCAAATAACAACACCAACATGCAAATCGTTCAAAAAATTCATCAATTATACAAATCGGTCAACAAGAACACAAATTCTTTGTTCGAAAACATTCTTCTTTTACAGACCTATGGAAATTGTAACCTGATAAACCAGACCCAACATACAAATTCGGATTGGGTATGAAACACGTGGGTTTGAAAACCCGGTCAAAACACCAAAAAAAAATAAAATAAAAGAACATGAATATGGATCTGAATCCTCAAATCGGTCGAAAAACAAGGCAATTGTACAAATTAGGTGAAAAGAAGACAAAGTCTTTGTTTAAAAACAATTTTTTACAGATCTACGGAAACCCTAGCCAAAAAATGAATGAAAATCATTAAAAACCAATGAATTCAAAGTTATCAAACCCCTACTTACCCAATTGAAGCTCAGATAGGGTATAGAATCCCAAGAGTTTAAAAATCCGATTTCAAAACACCAAAAAATATATAAATCAACAACAACAAGGAAGAAGGAGAAACAAGTGTGATAAAAAGGGGAAATTTTGGAGTAGATCTGAAAAGAATTCAAGAAACAGAGGGGGAGAGGAAGAGAGAGAGAGAGAGTACATACGACTAGGAGTACTTTGATATACCTACATGTGCCCTTCTGTGCACATAGAACTAGGAGTACTCTGGTATATCTACACATGTCTTTCTTCCTTTCCATACTTAAATATTCATAGCAAACAAATATTTCATATTATTTCCTTAATTCTCTCTATCTTAAGGTGTCGATGGGTTGGTTTATCCAATGGATAGTCTCTATCTACATACAGTTTTAATTTGTTAGGTTAGAATTATTGGATAACAGAGTTATTGAATCAATGATTTAATAATGATCCATATTTAATGAGTTGGATTGGATAGGCAACTAATCATTGAATAGGAGCAATGTCCAACATAGTGTGCAAGCAGAGATTTTGACAAAATTTGGAGATTTTTCATAATATCGTTCTCTAAAATAGAGAATCAGAGGAAAGCTAATATTTCATTCTCTACTCTCTCCGTTTTTTTTATATTGACACTCTTTCATTTTTGGGATGTTATTTTTATATTGGCACCTTCCTCTTTTGGAAAATCCTAGATTATTTTCATCCACTAAATTTACTTTTTACTCTCCAAATATAATCTCCTCCACTCATTTTACTTTTAAAAAAATATGTGTCCATTGTAAGAGTGCCAATATTTTGGGACCAGAGGGAGTATATTGGTAGAGAGAAAATGAAATATTTGGAGAATGTAAAATTCAATGTTTATCATATCAATCATCTTTAATTAATACATATTTTCCTTACTTATGTTTAAAACCTTCTATACTGTATACATTCAAAATTCATAAACTTTCGAACCAATACTGAACCACCTCTCATTTGCGACAGAGTTGATGTATGATTCTTCATTCATTTTTTTTCTACTCATTTTAATGCCATAAAAATAATGTCTGATTGATGATGTTAAAACGTCCATTTATTTACAAGTTTTATTTGAATCAAAGAGCAAGGGTAATGGTCGAAGGTAATGGTAAATAAAAAGAAACCGTGAGAGTCTACGGGAGTGGGAAACATATTCCCACTCCCTTAATACATGAAACCTAATAAAACTACCCCTGATCTAGATGTTACAACTAGGTGGCCAAAAGATGCTAACCCCATCGTAGTGACCGGGGCCTGTTAAAATCATCCCTGAAAACAAAGGGGCATGAGAACAAACTCAGTAGCACCCTTGATCCCTGAAATCAGAGGGGGCATGAGTACAAACTCACTAGCTCCCTCGCTCCATAGAACATGAATCCAACCAACCGGTAGTGTGAACCGGCTCTTGCGCCGTGGTTTGCTCCCCACGGGTGTCTTCCAAACCGAGAGTGGGCTCAGCCTTCACATGAAGTAGCATGTCTTCTCCTCCGGGAAGAGCTGGCACACCGCTTCTACCATATACACCTCTAAGATGAAGATAAAGAGGTGTTATTGGCCTTCAATAACGGTCTCTGGATGCGAGCCAAGGTTTTATCTTTGGGGTTGGGAGCAGATTGAACGTAGTCTGCTGTGCTCCCATGTGTTCCCCGCAGATAGACCTCCTAGTGGTAAGAGACCGGACATGACTTCTACCGCGCACGCCCCACGTAACGGTTTTGTAACCGTCCTTTCCATTTTAGGCAAATGGACAGCCTGATGCCTTTTTACACTATAGAGTGCAGCGCAGGCAAATGGTGCAACCATTAAAACCGAGTGAAACCTAGCAAGGGGTTAATTAATTTGCGTACACAAAATTAATTAACCCCCTACCCGACCTGCATGGCCATGTAACTACAATATGAAATCCTTGATGCTAGATGGAGAGGGGCTGATTTTTTTTCCCGACCGAGCAGTAGCCACCCCTCGAGAGCCTTTCCACGAAATCTCCTTTCGAGGGCAAACAATCCATCTCTTGAGGCACTCCTCGAGCCACCCCTCGAGGACAAATGAAGCAAATCCCTCGAACCATCTCTCGAGGGCAAACGAACACCCCTCGAGGGCAAAGAAGCCATCTCTTGAGGGTACTCGACGAATCCCCCCCCCCCCCGAGGACAGTCAGCACTCGAATAGCTTCAACCCTTGAATGGCCCCTCGAGCACACGAACTCCTCTAACACTCGAATACCCCCTCAAGCACTCGAACACTTCCAGCTCTCGAATGCCCCTCTCGAGCACTCGAATGCCTTCAGAACTCGAATACCTCAGTCCATATATCGTCGAACCTCCCTTCGGTTCTCGATCCACCAGCACTCGGACATCTTCAATCCTCGAATGCCCCCTCGAGCACTCAAATCCTACTACACTTGAATGCCCCCCTCGAGCACTCGAGGACGTCCGGCACTCGAATGTCCCTCTCGAGCAGTCGAATGCTTCCACCACTCAAATGCCTCATTCCAGCTATCCCTCGTACCCGTCGAACTCTATTTCAGCCCTCGAACCAACCTTCCATCCTTGAACCATCCCTCAACCCTCGAACCATCTGCCCCTCCAACCAAACTTTGCCCTTTTTTCGCTCGGACTACTACTCGAGATTGCCAGCTACTAGATGATTTGCCGGAGCGCGTATTTCCGGCGCAAGGGTAATGGTGGTCTCTTAATAAGAGACCACTCCATGGTCTCTTACCAAGAGACTACATATGGCCCACATTTTTTCCTCTCTCATCACAACCTTTGTTTTTTTTAAATTGATTTTTTAATTAAATTTTGTAAAATTAAATTTTGTAAAATCTAATTTTTTTTTGTAAAATTTGAAATTTATGTAAAATCTGATTTTTTTTAATCTGATTTATTTATTTTTTTCCGTAAAATTTGAATTTTTTGTAAAATCTGATTTATATTTTTTTTTGTAAAATTTGATTTTTTTAATAAAATCTGAATTTTTATAAAAAAAACAAAATTACATTTTAAAAATGAAAATGTGTTATTAAATTTCACATTCAATTTATTTTGGGTGAACAAATTTATTTAAATTAAATGTAAAAAATTAATGAGTATGATAGAAAAATTAAGTGGGGTCCATGAATAGTATAGAGTGGTCTCTTGTCATTGTGAAGAACAAAAAAGGTGGTCTTTAAGGTAGGTGGAAGTGAGAGATGGATAAAAATAATGAGAAAAACTCCTGTGAGACCGTCTCACCATAGCAAATGGTGAGACCAGGGACCAAGCTGCAATAAGTAGGAAGGGAATTGAAATTTAGGACCTGATTACAAAATAGGAACATAGATTGAAAATGGGTCAAAATTTGGGTTATAAAAAAATGGGCCAACCCAATTTTCTCTCTCCTCCCAAATAACAGTTAGATCTCTTTCTTCTAAAAAATTAAGGAATTTCGCTCCGCTTCAAACTCATCCTGAATTCATGCTACTAAACACCAGATTCAAGCTCTCAAATCGCCAATCAAAGCTCTGTAAATCTCCGGTTCAAGCTCGCAATCAAGCTCCGAAATCAGAATCTGTAAATTTTGCAAATATGGAGAAATCATATTTTACGATAGAATTTTGTGGAATTTTGCACAGAAAGATTGAAGAACAGCAACTTTCAAAACTTCTAAGATCCGCGAAGGTGAAATAATCGAGGTAATATGAAATTTACGGTTGAAAATCCTAGTTCTATGGTTGAAATCTCAATTATATGAAATCTACGATCTAAGATCTTAGTTTTATGGTTTAAAATCTTAGTTTTAATGGTTGAAATATACGATTTAAGGTGTTGTTATAAACTAAGGAAAACGAAACAATTCAAGGAAAATGGTTTTATACGAGGAAGAAGGCAACAAATATGTTCAATATGAAAATCAAACAAGTTTACATTCAGGTTTGGTTTTGATTTCGTATATACAGTTAAACGCATGAAGAAATTTCGTGAACACATGAAGTAACGTTTTTATATCGTGGAATTTTTCTGCCAGATCTGGAATTCAGTTATATGCATGATGTGAAGAAACTGTAGGTGTTTTTTAATTTGCTTAATCGTGTAAAGTAATATGATGAACACTGGATGTAACTGCATGAACACAAGAAGTAACGTGATATTTTTCTGATGGACAGTTCTCCAGGGTCTGAAATTTGGCTATATGCAATTTGTTGGAAAAATGTAGGTGTTTTTTAATTTATTGAAACACATGAAGTAATATGATGAACACTAGATGTAACTGCATGAACACTTGAAACGTGATATTATTTTTACGGATAATTCCCCATGGTCTGAAATTTGGTTATATGCAATTTGTTAGGAAAATGTAGGTAATTGTTTGGGTAATATGCAGATATAACCCTATATGTTGAGAAAAGTGCAAATATAACCCTCATTTGTTTTTAAGTGCAAATATAACCCTGAATGTTGAGCGAAAGTGCAAATATAACCCTGGTGCCATGTTTCCGGCATTGACCATCAGAATCTGGCGGTTGACCAACTTGTAATGACCTCAATACCCTTATTTCGGAACTCCTGACCTAGAGTGACCAATTTGCCCTTATTATTGTAGGTCCCCATCAGAATCCATTCTCCAATTCGTTGGTTTTGAAAAACACGGCCGTTCGTTCTCCATCTCCACTGAATGAAGCGGATAGTCCAGGAGGTTGCGCCACCACGTTCGGACTCCACTTCGCCGCCGCGGTCGCCTAGGGCTTCTTCCCCCATCCTTCTCCCGGCAACAGTTCAAGCATCCCTTCCCGGAGATTCAGGTCGTTCGTTCGCTGCGGAAGGTAACTCATTTATTCCACGTAACCCTAGATTTTAATTTGGGTGTAGCAATTTCTTGAACTCCGTGGATAAAACTTCGGATATGTTGATTAATTTTGTTTAGAGTGCTGTGTTGAATGAAGTAGTTGTTTCTATGTTCTTGGCAAGGGATTAGAATGGCTTCGTCTAGCTACAGTAGGAGTGGTGTGCTTTGCGAGGGATTCGAATGCCGGGTTTGTCAGAAGGCAACGATCGTTTGTGTGTCCCGCTCGGCCAAGAATCCGGGGAGACCTTATTATCGGTGCCCTCATAATCACGGATTTCAGGGTTGGGTTGTGTCCGACATGTTTGATTCGGGAAGAGGAAGTACTGGAAGTTCGTTGCCCCAGGCCGAGTTTCGCTGTCGAGTTCCAGGAGGCAATACTGCTGGCCATATTGAGGTCGAAGAAGTTGTGGTTGTGCCCGGAGAAGCGTATGTTGCTCCGGTGAATGGTTGCAACTGCTCCTTAATTCTGAAGGCTTTGATGGTGATGAACTTGGTTTTGCTTGGTGCGAACATGGGCATGTTCTTGGTGGGGTTGATTGGAAAGTGAATGTTGGTCGCATCGCAGCATGGTTGCAACTTCTCACTGATTCCGAAGGCTATGATCGTAATGAATTTTGTGTTCCTCGGTGCGAACATGGCTATACTGTTGTTGGGGTATTAAAATTTTGGGCATTAAAATCGGATGTTGTAGTTGTTGCTTCGGTTTGCATTCTGTTTATGCTTATGTATCTTTTAGACTTCTCGAACGTTTGTCTTCAATTTATTCGAGGTGCACAAGCACTTGGAATTGATCATTTGTTGCAGTAGTACTGATTTATGAATGTGATCATTTTCTGGCTGATTTGTGATTGTGATCATTTGTTGGCTGATTTAGAAATTTGATGATTTGTTGGTTGACTTATGAATGTGATCATGAGTTGCAGTAGTGCTGATTTAACCTTACTTAAGTCAGTAAACGTGCAGATATTCTTTTGGTGTAGGTATTCCGTAGAACTATTCATCATATAACCTTCGGTTCGGGTAAGCTGTCCATACATAGAAACCACTTACCCCGACACATGCGATAATTACAAACACATGACATTGCATGATCATAGGTTCAAATATATGATATTCGAAGTGATCAACACACAACGTATAGTGTGCTACGTAGCTCCTGTGGACGTGTTTTGACCCAATAATCGGTCGCAAAATAACCAAAAACAGGTAACCTACAACAGTCGTAGGACTACGGAAGCTGCTACTATTGAAACAGTACGTTGTCTAGTGTGTGCGTTTGTTCAAGCTCGGTCATCTGGCAGTGGTTGTGACTCACTTCTTCCTGGGCTTAATCTATCTTCCGCTGGGTCAAGCGGGACAGAAGGAGGTGGCTGTGAGCTGGAGCGTGGGACATCCGCTCTGGGGGTGGTGCTCACCGACGGAGCCAAAGTTGTGCCGAGCAAACGCGCTATCCTCGGACTGTATAGAAAAGTCCTTCCCCAAATGTTGTTGCGGGTAGCCGCCACATTAGTACCGAATTTGGGGAGCTCTGTTGTTGAGGGGGTGCCAGGTAGCTGCAAATAGAAGAAGATGCTGATATGTTCAGTTTTAGGGGATTCGGATATAACCGTACACGCTATCAACATGTGCAAATATGACCCTGTGTAATTTCAATATGTGCATATATAACCCTAAGTAATGTCAATATGTGCAGAAGTAACCCTACGTAATATGAATATGTGCAGGAGTAACCCTGAATAATAGTAATATGTGCTGAAGTAACATATGTTTTGGAATGCTAGTGCAATGCTGACCCTGTATATATAAATTACCTGTGGGTTAGATGGATCGAGAAGGTTGACAGTTTCAATCACAGTGTTACCCGGTATTGTGTGAAATACGACTGGAAGGGGGAAGTCCTGAGCATCAAAAACATGAGGGAATTATTTGTTATGTTGTAATTGTGATCTGTGAACATTGTGAGGTGAAGAAATGTGTACAGGGGAAATTGGAATACCTCAGCACTGAATTGGCGTGTTAAACATGCCCGAGTACCAGCACTTGGTTTTATGCCCTCATTCGTGCCGGTGTCCGCATCCTCTTCTGTCTGGACGTCCTTCACAACAGTCTCCCCCGGAACTTGCTCCCCCAACGATGGCTGCCCTTCCAACGATGCCTGCCCCGCCATCACCATTGGTGGTGTTTCTTTCACGAGAATTTGCACTGGGATCCCCTTCCTGTCGTGGACATTGCATGTGGCAGTCACATCTTGGATGCTGAACTCCTGCTCGACGGCATCTAGTGTTGCTTGCATCATCCTTTCACCCCCTTCCTGACATTGAAACTCATCTTCCTCCTAACGAAGACGTCAGGTTAGGATTTCAAATATTTCATCATAATTATTTGATTTCGATTTAGTGCATTACCTCATAGTCAGAAGTGTCCTCTGATATGTTACGCTTAACCGTCTGCTTTGTCCTCCTGTGTTTCGGCACATTCTCTGACTGTGGCTCTGGCAGAGCGATTTCACTCTCCACTTGTTGAATGATAGGGATCGCATCCATTATCTGCAAGGCAGTATGAGCATATGAAGAGAGAAATTCTGTTTGAGGAAGACATGTTTGATTATGGACGCAAGGAAAAACTATGAATTCGCATGGCACAGTGAACTGTACTTCTATGTCGCTCAAATGTGGTGGCGGGAATTGCTTCTCCGTATCAAATTGCAACCATGTATCAACATCTGCTTTATCCTATAGTCCGTAAAACCAAAATTTTCTTCATGTCATAAATCTATACTATGACTCGACAAAATTTTAGAGAGTTCATTAAAATGTAGACATAACTTAAGTGAGTTCAGATGTACCTCGACAGCCTGGTTACCATCTGTTTCAGCCTCGTCCTCTGATATGTTACGTCTGACCTTCTTCTTTGTCCTCCTGTATTTCTGCAAAGTCGTTGGCTGTGCCTCTGGCAGAGTGGTATAACTCTCCACCTGTTGAATGATAGGCATCGCACCCGTCGTCTGTAAGACAATATTACCATGTCAGCAGAATATGCATGTACCAGTAACACATGTTTAATCCAGAACGCACAAAAAAAGTTTGGAATATTCATAAGACATGTACCTCTCCGGTCTGGTTGCCATCCCCTGGAGCCTCGTCCCTATTTTGAATTCGCACTTCCGCATCAAATTGGACCTCTGTCTGTTCCATGGAATTAGCAGTTTTTTTCCCTCGCTTAGATGCCCGACTTGCCACACGGATACCCCGCACTGGTGGTTGCTTAGAAACTTTCTTGGCCACCGGTCTGCCTTTCTTGATTTCAGCACGTTGTGTGGCTTGTGAAGTACCCTCGGCAGTGCGTACAGAAGTGGCCTGTGATGGGTGTTCCGTAGTGGCCTGTGACGTGCGTGCAGTGGTGGCCTTTCTTTCTTTGGCCGTAGGCCCACCTTGACATCCCCTTATATTGTGGCCAAATTCCCCACATTTGCTGCACTTCCTTTTCTTCCCGCTTCCCTCTCCCTCCCAATCCTCTTTCTTTCTGTTTGTCCTTGGTCTCCCAATCCGCCGTTGTAATTCTGGAGGTTGGCACGGTTGTGCAGTGGAGCTTTTCGGCCAGAATACCCTGTGAGGCAAGGGCTCGATCATGTGGGAATAGGCTCTCAAAAAAGTGTCTTTAGATAGCATCAAATCACAAGCTTCGTGGAGGGGGTGCCTCTTGTGCAACAGTATCGCCGCCGCGTGTCTACATGGTACACCCGTGTGATCCCAAACACCACAGTCGCATGACCGCTTATCTAGCCACACCCGGAAATGAAGATCACCGTGTACGACTTCATAATTTGTATCCGAACATGGAGTGAAGGTAACTCGGCGAGATTGTCTTGAAACAAGCTTCAACATTTCTTCAGTCTGTGGACACATTACAGTATCCCAGGATACACACTTCTTGTAACGTTCTTCCAACCTTGCCATTACCTTCTTCCGCAACCCCTCCATCAAAGTCAGTACAGGCTGGTTTCTCAACCCTCCTACCCAATTGTTGAAAGACTCTGCAGGATTGTTAGTGACGTTGTCACACTTCAAGGCCGTCGAGAAGGTGTATCTAGCCCACAAATCATCACCGATGTCATTCAAGTAAACATAAGCTTCGTCACTCAATTCCTTCATCTGGTCCATTGCTTTGGTGAAATCCATTTTATTGTAGGACATTGCCGCTCTCCAGAACAACTTCTTGAAAATATCCGCTGGGTGCTTTCTGCGGAAATTGGCATAGATGTGACGGCAGCATCTCCTCTGCGTAGCGTGCGGCACGATCTCAGCAATTGCCTTATCCAGGCCCTAGTTCACAACAACAAAGGGTGGGAGCGGAGATGATAAGAACAAGAGAAAACGTACTGTATCAATCGGAGAGGGTTACGTAGGAACATAAGCTGATCATACAGTGTTGCATATGCACATCAGCTAATCGTACAGGGTTCTATATACACGGAATTTATGCATAAAGGGTTTCATGTGCACATAACACAATCAATCGAAGCTGGTTATATATGGCCATAAGGTAATTATACAGGGTTCTATATGAACATAATTTAAACCTACAAGGTTATATGTCCACATAATTTAAACATACAGGGTTATATGTGCATATAATTTAAACATACAGGGTTATATGTGCACATTTAAACATACAGGGTTACATGTGCACATAATGTCATTACACAGGGTTACGTATGCACATAAGTAAATCAACCAGTAAGGGCAAGCTGTTCACATATTTTAATCATATAGGGTTTCAATTTTTCAGCTACCACAACAGCACCTCATTGATTGATCAACCACAGACCACAGCTAAACAGTTACGAAAATGAGAATGATAGAAAAGCACACCTTCTTCCGGTCGGTCATGAATGTCCACAGCTTGTTTTCTTCGAATCCTCCCAACAAAAGCTCCATTTGTTTGAAGAAAAACACCCAACTGTCTTTGGATTCAGACTCCACATAAGCAAAAGCGAGGGGGAATATGCCATCATCTGGGTCATTGGCAATTGCACTAAGCAGAACCCCACCGTACCGACCCTTGAGATGATAGCCATCAAACCCCAGAAAGGGCTTGCATCCAGCAAGAAATCCCTTCTTCACAGCTTCAAAGCCAATGAAGACCCTTTTCACAAATGGAACTAGTTGTCCCAGGCCGTACTGTATCATTGCTTGACTTCCGGGGTTGCTCTTACACAGCTCCTCACAGTACTGCGGCAGTGCTTTGAATGATTCACCGTGGCTACCATCCAACAGTAACTCGGCCAACTGCCTTGCTCTCATCAGCTTGTAGCGGCTAGGCTGAACACCAAAAGATGTCAGGTGTTCGAACAGCACCTCATTCGACTCCTCCCGATCAGCCTGAAGAAGTTTAGCAATCCTCTTCGATATCCATCCCTGCGGTGCCTTCACCTCTTGCCTACAGGTGTGTTTCCCTTCCACTGACCAAATTCTAAATGTATGGCCGTCGGGAAGTGTCGAGCTATGGAGCCTCCATCCGCATTTATCCGCCGCACAAGTCACTGTCACTCTACTCTTCTCGCTCTTCACAGTTCTGAACACAAATCCTTCTTGCAATGAGTAGTCGAGCAAAGCAGCCTTGAAATCTTTCTGGGTCTGAAAATCCATCCCCTTAAATAGTTGGATTTTATCCCCAGCTTTGACTTCGAACTTGTCCTTGTTCGTGCAGTTATTCATCGGATCATCATCCAAATCACTATCTACGTCTAAACCCCTCCCTCCATCACTGCCACCATCCCCATCCGACTCAATCTCGGAACCCGCCTCAGTGTACCGATGGAACCAGTCCCAGTCTTGCTGTTTGTGGCCTTCTTCAGGATTGGGTTGCACGTAATCTTCATCTTCGCAGCTGTGTTCTTCCGCCAAGCCCTCGGCCGCCGCTCCACCACCTTCTCCACTAGCTTTCTTCCTCGTTCTTTCCTGCTTTCCCGTTCCGCTGCTCTCACCCCGAGAACCACCTTCGGTCGGGGTACGGACCTGACAATACACCTCTAAATTAATTCCTCCACGGCTTGAGGAAAACATTTTGGTGACATCCTCTTCGGATTGCAGGCTGACCCGATCATCCCCAAAACTGAACATCAAATCCATCGATTTCCATGCCTCAGCGTCCCCGAAGAAATGCTCGGCACAATCTGACTTGAGGACGACTAGAGAGTATCTGTCGGGGTCAATACCGTCAAGCCTCTTCCAACGGGTACCGTGACGGAGGATAATCGTATACACTTCATCCTAAAACATTGAAAGATAGATAAAAAATTATGAATACATGAAGATAATGTAAGGGTTATGTCTACGCATACAATTACAGTCAAGGTGACATCAGAACATGTAAGATACACACAAAGTAACATTTGCCCAGTCAGGAGGGTAACTTTGCAATTCAGTAAAAACTATGGGTTACATATACACATATCTTGAGCGGCCAGGGTCATACATGCACATACCAGAAACAAAAAGGGTTATACATGCATATATCTTCATCATACAGGAATACATATGCACATATAAAGATCATACAGGGTTATATATGCACATATGAAGAACATACAGGGTTATATATGCACATATGAAGAACATACAGGGTTATATATGCACATATGAAATACACACAGGGTTATATATGCACTAACAGGAAACAATTTTCAAAGAGCAGATTCATCTACTGTCAACAGGGCCTCATGTCAAGGTTCAGTCACAGAAACATTGAACATTCGGCATTTGGCCAGAAACTTCACCACCTTTCCCATCTACGGCAACCAACATATTCTTCAATCTAGTTCACAGACAAGGACCAAACAACATTTACAGTAAGGACTGATGAATCACAAACATTCAAAATTATCACACAGCAAAGCATTAATCAGAACAAGTGACAAATCACAGACATGTTCAACATCATACACAATAGTGCATTTCCACACATTCAACGAACATAACAGAATGGTGCATGTCCACCCTACCATAGAACAAAACAGAGCCAACATCATAAAACCTACCCCCAGGAGTACCATCACAACATCGAAACAGTAAAAACAGTACCCCTTCAACGAATTTCCCAACCATCAACATTTTCAACCCTAGCCATGGAAGCAGAGCAGATTAACAGCCACACGCACAGTAGTAAACATATTCAGAGCACCAATCCAGATGACAAGCAATGAAATCGACCTAGAGGGGTTTAAAAACCCTGGTTTCATTACAGCTCTGCGCTCTCTCCATATGTACGGAATGATGAAAAGGTTAAACGCACAAAAAACATGCTCCTCAACAGCAAAAAAATGCACATTCCCACGGATTTACGAAGGCATACCATTTTTCGGGGGTTTTACTGTAGCAATTTCGAGTTCCCTTGACGCCCCCGCAACGACAACCGGGTTCCCTTCGCCGACGTCAGTGAGAGACCCACGCCTTCGCCGGACTGCAAATGGAGACCACAACCAGCGTGAATCAGCACGGCGGGTTGAGCGGGTCTGGATTCGGGTTCTTCTTGGCGCTGAGTTCAGGGGGGAAGACGACGAGAAGTTGAGTTAGGGCGGGAATCGAAGACACAAAGGGATATCAATGTGGTTCAGGGGTAATACTGTCATGTGGGAAAATGGTCCTATTTCCAATTTTTTTAAAAACAATCCGTCAGGGACAATTTCATCATTTCACTACATTCCGGCCACAAATCGGCTCAGAAGGTTACATTTGCACATAACCGTAATAAATAGGGTCATATCTGCACTTTCGAACATTGCAGGGTTATATATGCACTTTCTTCAATTACATAGGGTTATATTTGCACTTTTCTCTAATTGTTTTTACTGAAACGTATAAAGTAATATGATGAACACTGGATGTAAGTGCATGAACACATGAAGTAACGTGATATTATTCTTCTGGATAATTCCCCAAGGTCTGAAATTTGGCTACATGCAATTTGTTCCAGAAATTGAGGTGTTTTAAATTTTGTTGAAACATGTGAAGTAATATAATGAACACTTGACGTAACTACATGAACAAATGAAGTAAAATGATATTATTCTGATCGATAACTCTCATTGGTCTGAAATTTGGCTATATGCAATTTGTTGAGGAAAATGTAGGTGATTTTAAATTTTCTGGAACGTATGAAGTAATATGAAGAACACTGGATGTAACTGCATAAACACATGAAGTAACGTGATATTATTCTTTTGGATAGTTTTTCAATGTTTGAAATTTTACTATATACAATTTGTTGAGAAAATTTAGGTTTTTTTAAATATTGCTGAAACGTATGAAGTAATATGTTGAACATTGGATGTAACTGCATGAACACATGAAGTAAAGTGATATTATTCTGATCGAGATAACTCCCCATGGTATGAAATTTGGCTATATGTAATTTGTTGAGGAAAATGTAAGTGTTTTAAAAAAATTTGGAACCTATGTAGTATGATGAACACTGGATGTAACTGCATGAACACATGAACTAACGTGATATTATTCTGATGGGTAATTTCCCAAGGTCTAATATTTGACTATATGCAATTTGTAAGTGATTTAAAATTTTCTGGAACGTATAAAGTAACATAATAAATAAATTATGTAGATGCATTAACACATGAGGTAAAATTATTGAACTTTGTTAAATGATTCGTCAATATCTAGAATTCAATTGCATGCACTTTATTAAGAATATTCTTGTGTTTCAAATTTACGGTAACCCAATTAGTAATATGTTAAATACACATTGTAACTTAATATGTGCATGAATATTGTGATATTGAAGGTCTGAAATTTAATTAGTTGAATTTTATTTTCAAAATATTTTGGTACTGTAAAATTTTCTTAATTGTCTGATATATTATATTAAAACAAGATCTTACCTCCTAAACACATGAAGTTAAGAAGTAAAGTGTATAAAATTATAAAAATATTTTTATTCATTTTATTGAGATAATTTACGTGTTTATAAATTTTTGAAAACGTATAAAGTAACATATTAAGTAAATTGGATTAACACATGAAATAACATGATTGAACTTTGTAACAAGATTCATCAATATCTAAAATTCAATTACATGCACAATGTTAAGAATATTTAATGTTTTAAAATTTACTGTAGACAAATAAGTAATATGTTAAATACACGATGTAACTTAATAAATACATGATGTATTGATGCTAAATGTCTGAAATTTGATTGGTTGGTTTTTTTTCCAAAAAAAATTAGTATTGTATCTCTTTGTACATATTTATCAATGACTAAATAACTGTTTATGTAAGGGGAACTAAAATGTAACATACATGAACTAATCAAAACAATAGTTGATGTAATGAGTTACTGCATAGGTTTATATTTGCAGGACCAGATTTTGACACCCAATTTTGACACAAAGACAAGAGGAAGAAGCAAGAGAATTAAATGATAGAAGTAAAGAAATAAACCAAAGACAGAAGATTTTGGTACAAAGACACCAAAGTAACAAGTCTAGACCTATGGGATTCAATTTGACATTGTATTTATATTATTTTTTTGTACCTTAAATTTAAATTATGAGACATATCATGTAAATTGTGCTTCAAATACTTTAAACACCTGAACTAAAGAATGAAGATTGATTAAATAAAAATATTTTCAAACTAATAAACACCAAGCAACCAGTGTTTGAAACTAATGGCTCTAATAAATAAATTAAATGAAAATATACATGAACTAATGTTAGAATAAGCAAATTAAAATATGAGGATCGAAAAGTAAAACACAACATATGGCTAGAAGTTTTCTAATGTTTGAACTAAATAACTAAATAATCAAACAAAACACCTAAATAATCGAACTATATAACTAAAGAACATGTGGCTATAAAAAGAACAATACATGAAGTAACAATTAAAAAGCATTGTAAATTTTGCAAGCAAAATTTAATCATTCGAAATATCATTACTACACAAACTGTTAAATTTTAATAAGAAACCAAAGCTAAAAACAATGGAACTAAAGAGATAAAATTCATAACTGAGTTAATACTAGAACACCATCATAAAAAAACTACAAGTTTTAATCCAGTTACGACAAAACAAATTCAACAACCTAGAAAATTAAACATTCAGAATCATACAAATACTAAATCATTCATCATTCAAATACAACTGATGTGGCCATTTTATGCGGCGCTATCAACAACAAAACCAAACATTCAAGTCACACCACAAACTAAATATATTTTTCAATTCCATCAAGTTCTTGCAAACATCTTAAACCCTTATTTGGGGGGTTGCACAGATGTGGACGGTCCTTCTAGGCCATCCTGTTCATCATTAGTAAACAAGTTAAAAGTCCGGATAGGTTGGTTATGTTTCCTTCTCCTCCAAATGGTGACACATTCATCAACCATAGAACATAATTTATCATTCCAAAAGTCTTGTGAATCTTCAAAATCATCTTGCTGAATCTGGGTTTCTACAGTAATACTTTCACTTGATTGCAAGTTGTGCAACCCCTCAGCCACATCACCCTTAATATTCTCCAACCTCTCATACATATCAGCAATAACAACTTCAAAGTTACACTTGACAATCATGAGAGCCTCATCATCAGCCTAGACAGGAAAAAAAATCAATATGTTTAGAAGTAGAAAAACACAAATTAGAAGTAGAAAAATAGATAAATACCAGGAGTGGTTTTATTCCTCAATTCTTCAATGATAACATTTACCTCAGCTGTTATGAGATCCTCAACAACTACGATAGACCCAACAACTGGAAAAAAATTTAACTAAAACTACATACACATTAAGTAATTATATATACACAATAATTATATGTTAAAAATTACCATCAACAGAAGCATTTTTTTTTCAATCTATGCTGCCCTGCCATGAATTGCAGAATCATTTTCAGTCTCTGGTGCAAATACAAAAAAAACTGATGCCAAAACTAACAATTAATACACATGAACTGATAAGTCAAAAAGAATAAATTAAAACTCATAATATTACCACTTTGTTCAATATTTGTTGAAGCTAGAGGACTATTGATCACAAGCTTATCCACAACTACATGGTAAAAAAATATATATGTTAATGAGTTTAATACCCGAACTAACAAGCTATATATAAGAATCAAGCAATATTAACCAGAACCTTTTTCAAATAGTTAAATTGATAAAATATTTATCACATACTCAACAATAACTATTCAGCATAACAAAATAAACACATAAACTAAAGGCATAAATAATTAAACTACGTACACTAAAATGATAATAAAGTATAAAACATTAGTCTAACCTGATTCTTTTATATTTATTGAAACTGGAAGATTATTAACCGCGACTCAGCCTCAACAACAACTATTCAGCATAATAAAATAAACGCATAAACTAAAGACATAAATAATTAAACTACATACACTAAAATGATAACAAAGTAGAAAACACTCATCCAACCTGATTCTTTTATATTTGTTAAAGCTCGATTATTGCTAACCACAGTCTCAGACTTAGCAACAACTACATATTACAAACAAATGATATAAATAACATAACTAATTCAACAAAAACAAAAGGAAACCATAAATGATAAAGTTTTACCAAGCTTATCTCTACCCCCATTCACATCACCTCCAGCTACAATAAAAAATCAAATATGCAAATGTTAGAGGTAAAGCGGTAAACAGTAAAATTAAAATAACAAATTATATTTTAATCATTCTCAAACAAATTATATTTCAACCATTCTCAGACGATCCAGCAATTCTAGTTGACTTATCCACACGAGATTTACTACCTCTCTTACGCAACCTCTTAACAATATCGACTATAAAAAAAGAGAAAATTATCAGAAATAGATACAGAAATCAAGTAATAACCAACATCAATGTAAAATAAAATCCCATCATATTTGAATACCAGTTGTAGTAGGTTTTATCTGATTCTTTTTCCCTTTAATATGAGTTTTATAACCTAAAAATTATTCAATCAATTATCATAAATATTAAATACAAAACTTACAAAGTAACAATATACATACCATATGTAGTAGTCAATTTAGATGCAATCGACTGGATTTCCTCAAACACATAGCATCATCTACATTAAAAGGTAATCACATAAACACATGAATAAAAAACTAAAACACCTAAAGTAAACAGATAAATATGACTGTATACATAAATATTCAGAAATAGAAAATATAAAACACCTAAAATTACAAAACTTGAACTAAACAGATAAAGAGATTGAAAGATGTTGCATATCAAATCATCGAACAACTAATAAGAGGAGCAACTGATATGGAAAACCAAGCTAGAAAACAAAAGAAGGTTAAACTAATTCATATGCTATCTTATAAATTCTATTAAGAACATTATTATAGTAATCATGCTTCATTTTATCATCGTAGTAATCTCTTTCACTCCGCTACGGAAAAAGCTATAAATAAAGAACAAGAGCGCTGTGAGCAGGTACCATAGTCTGGAGGAAAGGAAAGGAATTTTCACGGGGCTGAACTGGGGAAACATGTCTGGTTTCCATCCAGGTTTTGGCCTTTCCCACTCATGCATCATTCACATCCAAATTAACAAAATTAATGCATAAAATGCAAAGCAACAACAAACTGCCATAAGCAGCAATTATTATAAAGCAATACAACAAATATGACTTACTTACAAAGTCACAAGTTACAACTCACAACCATCAACAAAGTTCAGAGCATCATCAAACTCTCTAATTACAAGATCATATGGTAACATTTAATACCAGTAATTATCTCACGTATGAAGACAAACAAGAAAATTTAAAACAGCAGCTAGCATACACACCACACAAACCATTCATAACATCATGTTAAGAAACCATATGATGCAATACAATACATTATTCAGAACCAGAGCATCATCAAATAATTCATCAAATAAATCAAATAATTAAATAATTCATCAATAAAACAGAGTTATAACACAAAACCGTAAATAATACATAAACAAAAAAATCATAAGGAAACCTTTCAAATCAACAGCTGATGAAATATGAACACCTTCACCCACAACAGAGCCACAAAAAAACCTGAACTAAACCAATGAACATGCAAACTAAACACATACACACCTAACTAAAAGACAATGCAAATAGAGAACATCAAACTAAACAGAGCCTAAACTAAACCAGAACTAAGCGCATGAACATTTAAACTAATCACATAAACAGTCTATCTAATCAGTTATACACCGGCACAAAAAAATTTAACAAAACATAACAGAATCTAAAAAATCAGCAAAATCTAGCAACATCAACACAAAAAACATAGCAGCATCAATAAGAACTAACAACACATCAAATCAAATCAATCAACAAAAACACAGAAAAATCAAAGAAAAAGATATAAAACCCTAACAATACAAAAAACAGGAAAAAAAAAACCTTTTGATTCAATAGCGGATGAGGTAGGAACAACGTCATCAACCTTCTGTTCCTCTGTACCAGCAATACCTTCATTCGATTTCATCATACCTACAAAATACCAAACACAAATCGAAAACACACAATATAAGGCCAAAAAAACACATGCACGGCCGGATTCACAGAGATAAACCCGTGGAATCGAATGGAAAACAACTAGAAACATGAAGAAAGCAAGAAGCCCCAAATATGAAACACAAAATCAAATAAAATCAGAAAATTTTACGTCAATCAAACCAGATTGAACAGATCAATGCAGTGACGCTACAGATCTCGAATTTAAATGGATTTCGGACGATTGAATCAGAGGTTATGTCGAACAGTTTTGAAAGGTTCTGTGGGAGGATTTTTTGCGTTTGAATTTTGGAAGGGAAGAAGAAATGTGACCCAAAATGAAAAATTGAAATAATTCCTAAAATATTTATATTAAATAGTATTGCTTTAAGACCCCTAGAACTATTTAATTTTGTAAGAGACCCCTGGTTTCACCATAAGCTTGGGTGAGACAGTCTCACCCAAGTCTTTGTAAAAAAGAATATATTTTAAGTGGTCTTTTAAGAGGTCGTCTTTTAAGTGGTCTTCTTTTAAGTAGTCTCTTAAGTGGTCTCACGATAGCTTTCACATTTATATATTTATATATATATACAATCCAAACAGTACCAACTTTTTCGACAGAGTAAAATAAGACATGTTCAGAGAGTCTGCTCCTAAGCTCGTTTCCATGCCTTGGAAGAACCACTTTTCTGTCATGCAAACCTTTAATGCACACAAACTGGGAAAGAATTATCACTCCTGAGTACCAGTTGATGTCAAGCACAATAATACGCTACAAGAAAGAAAAGAAAATCAACCACACATACTAACTTCGGATGGCTTAAGAATTGCATCATCGTCTAAACAAATCACCTAGCATTCGAAATCCTCGTCCTAGTCATGAACCTCCTCGTCGCTAGGGCCACTTTCCAAGGGAAAGTCAATGTCATGCACATGAACCCGTAGAACAGAATTTCCCATGTCCTTCTGAAAATCCTCAACTTTTCCAACTAAACTCGCGACGCTAAGTGGACAACCTGTGACCTCAATCATTTTCAGAGATGCAGCATTATTCAGGCACTCAGGAATCTCTTCCAACTCTTTACAGCCTGCCAAAACCAACTTCTCGAGGCTGGAAAATTGATCATCTGAATCAGTTGTCCACTTGACAATATCCCAGCATTCCAACTTCAGGTATCTGAGCTTAGGGAATTCACCTTCTTGCACATGCCACGCATTCCTTCTGAAAGTTACGCTGAGTAATTTCAGAACCACAAGATTCGGCAGCTCTGCGATTTTTGAAACACTTTCCCAGGACAAGCGAGCCACGTTCAAAACCAATTTTTTAATACTCCCTGGCAAAGTCAACTCAATTGAGTGTGGGGGAAATGATGACAAAGAAAGTGATTCCAGTTGGCCCAGACATGAAAATGAGATAACCTTAAGGTACCTAGTTTCATCCACAGAATCAGAGAGCCTGCACTTAAGTTGTCGAATGTTGAGAAATTTTTGCAATAGCTTTTCCATGATGTTGCTATTACTGTACCAATGTAGAGTAGATAAACTGTCCAGTTCTAGCAAATTACAGGAGCTGTCGAGATTGTTCACGGGTAATTCAAAGCAAGAATATTTCAAGTACAAATGCCTCAATTTTCGCATGTTCCACAATGCATCAGGTAACCGGATGTTTCCATTTCCTCGAAGATAAAGAATGAGAGTTTCCAAGTTAGTAAGGCTACCTATTGATGGGCTGACTTTATAAGCAACTTGGATTGCCAGATATCTCAGCTGGACAAGAGATCCAATTTCACTTGGAAAATGAGCGAGACCAACTCGACCCATCGACAACACTCTGAGAAGCTTGGAGATGCGAAAAATGAAAGACATGTCAAGCCTTTCCGTCCATTCTGTTCTATTGAAAAACAGCAATGAACGTAAACGAGGGCAAAACATCCTGGACTTCTTAAAATGCTCTGCTTTAGAGTGTACACATAGCCTTCTCAGGTTGCCCAGCTCATGAAAAGGCAATGGCTCTTTTTCAAACACGTGCAAAAAGAATTCCTCGTCAGCTTTTCTCAAGCAAAAATCATGTAGCAAATCATGAATGCGGCAAGCCTCTATATCCCCTCGAGAGCTTTCTTTGGCATTCATAACTAAGCTTCGGTTAACAAGAGTCATCAGGTAATCTTCTAAGCTCTTTGACTCACTTTTTTTGACAAAGCCCTCAGCTACCCATAACCAAATCAACTCCTTGACAGAAACCTTCTGGTCTTCAGGAAATGCACCAAATGAGAGGAAGCACGGCTTTAGATGATCTGGTAAATGTTTAAAGCTGAGCTCTATGGAGTTGACACATTCATCTGTGAGACTGGAGATGATGCCTGAACTTAACTTTTTCAGAACCTCCTTCCAGACCTCTTGTTTTGTAGTTTTTAAAATTCCAGCTACAATTACAATAGTTAGAGGTAACCCCTTACAATATTCTGCAACTTCCATCCTGAAATCAAATAAGGATGGAGGCCAATCTTTCCCTGGGAATAACTTTGTCTGCAGTAGCCCCAAACTCTCGCCTTTAGTGAGTTGACGAAGATAGAGAGGTTGGCCATCGATCATGGCTTCAGGAGCAACATCACAATGTCGACTTGTAAGGAGAACTCTACTTTCAGTCAAATCATCAGGGAACGATTCTTTCAAGCAATCAAATGCTTGAATATCCCATACATCATCTATGTATATGAGATATCTGCGTCCTTTTAAAGAGCGCCAAAGTTGCTGGGACAAATCGTCATTATCCCCAGTAAGATTTCCATTTGGTCGAGTCTGATTTAAGAGCTCACATAATACTTTTCTTCTGTTGAATACTTGAGAAACAGAACACCACGCACGAACATGAAAATGGTACCCTACTGAAGGATCATTATAAACTTGTGTTGCTAAAGTCGTTTTCCCCAATCCGGCCATGCCCACAATGGCGACAACTCGCAATTTCTTAGATCCTCTTTGGAGCCGTTCGATAATGGATGATCTTTCTGTTTCAAAACCTACAACTTCATCAGCTGCAGAGGTACTGCTTTGTGATGGCACCTGAAAATTTTGATGTAAACTTAGTGGGAATACACATGCACACAAGTTCAATACATACAAATACAAGAAGTTAGCTTATGTATGTACCTGATCAATAGATGTCCAATTGATTTTCTGGTTATTCATGTCTGGTCTCTGTTCTTCAAAGATCTCCATAGAATCAGTTGTAATAATCATGATGTCGTCTGTGATGGATTGAAAGGAAGTTGAAAAAGAATCTAAAATGCTTTCAAGCACCAGCTGGTCGATGAGAAACTCTATCTTGTAGGCCACCTCTGCAGCAACATTCCAGACAATTTGATGGGGTTCTTCTTGTTGTTTCCTCAGCTCCACCAGTTTTCCCATAACTGATCTTATGAAAACAAGATATTCTTTGATTTTTGGCACAAAACTCTGGGTATATGATTCAAACTTTGAAATTTGCACTTCCGGTAAGTAGTCTGACAGGAGGAAATCGACAAATCCCAATACATTGGTCTTGGGGAAGTTGTATTCGGGTATTTTCACTGCTTGCACTTCAAGCATCTCTGTCCGAATCACCTTCATGTTTCCAAGGAACTCTTGAAGCTGATGATCAATTATAAAATCTTTGAGATAAAGTGAGAGGACCATAACTCCAGCATCAAGTATAGCATCGATAGCGATATCCCTAATGTTGCCAACTAACATGTTTGGCTTCTTTTCAAGAATGGTTGTCAAGAATCTAAGTTCCTCATACAGTGCTTGCAACTTATCCTTCATCGAAACCACAGGAGCATAACCGAATTGTAGCATCTCCCATACAGAAGACAGCATGAAAGCAACGAAATCCATCATGTTGAGAGCGCGTTTACATAACCCTCTGGGAGATTCTAAGCTGGCCAGGGATTGAGAGTAAGTCTCGTAAACAAGAGAATTGTCAACAGGTTTGGTCTGCAGCTGGAGAGTCGAAATCAGGGACTTTATTCCATCATAAGAAAAGTTTCTTGTTGAATTTCCTACACCCCTGGAGAATGCATCAGCATTGTAGTGAGTTCCAGAAAAGAGATGTATAGTTAAATGTGCAGCTTTGATTGCAATTGGCTCTATGAGAGTCAACAAACATTGAAAAACTCTATTTTTAGAGCACTGGAGAACACCAGAAGAACTGAAGAATATCTTCCAGAATATCTTCCAGAATATGATGCTCTCTTTCAATGATTCTATTGGTTGTACAAGAATTCCAACATAAGTCCTATGGAGGCTTAGAAAATCATCAAGATTCCCTAGAACCGAATCAAAGATATTCTCCACTTGATTGGCTGAACTTGAACTTTGCTGCAAGTGGTCTGACAAAATTGTGTACCATTTATCTATATCTTCCTCCAAAAGTTCCAATTCGGCAAAAAATTCTGAAAGACAAGAAATAAAATCTCTACGACCAGACATAAAATCTCTAGGACTATCCAAGATTGCAGAAACGACACCTTCGATTCGTTCTAAAAGAGATCCCTGGTTTGTGTCTGCATCGTCATAGTTGTTTTCAGTCCTCAGCTCCAAATTGTTGGTCGAGTTTGTTGAACAAAGAAGAAATCTTCTGAGAACCCTTTGCCTTTTCATCAGGATCTTAGATCTTGTTAATTCACCATCATTGCTGTCCTCATTCCTCCTGAGGATTATTGAGCAAAGAAGAAATGTCCGGAGACCCCTTAGCTTGTGCATCATTATGATCACTGGTTCTTCACTGTAAAAATGTGACCTCTGCCGTTCCAGAGTTTCCAAGGCAGAGCCAATAGAAGCAATAACGCGCGAGGCCATCTTAATAGTATTTCAGCCTGAGACAAAAACCCGACAGAGGAACTAAACAGAAAAAGAACATAAAACAAAGATAAGATCATCTAGTTAAGCAAAAAAAAGAAACAGATCAAGACATTTACTAATATATAATCGTAACATTAGAAACAGAAGTGGCATTAGCAGAAACAGAATTAGTATATACAAAAACGGAAATAGATGTTGCCTAATAAGGTAGAATCCGAGATGTTACCTAGTAGTAACTGAAGAACAGATAAATGGATTCTGCAACTGTGTAGCAATGGAACTGAAAAGGGAAGAATATCAAATGAGAATAGATTCTATCATCTTATCTTCTATTGCTTGGCAACAGACCACACATTTTAGTAAGCTCAGTCTAAAAGGAGAACCAGTACTACATTATAGAATGATTTGCCGTAATGAATTGTATTATTGATATCTGAATATATAGAGAGTACAATAGATGTGTAATAAGGAAAGAACTCTAATCAGAATAAATCATAATCTAATATTGATTCCAACACTGCATAAACATGATATATATTGGCTTCTTCTAGTAGCACTTAGTTAGGATGATCCGAAAAATATTCTACATATTGAAAAAATGCAAACCAATCCCGACCCAGTCATGCATAGACATGATATATTGGCTTCTCAAATGTCAATGAAAAACTAATTCGTGTAAGATACTTTCCGACTTCAGTTAACAAAAATTTCTCCCGAACACTCTGTGTATACTTATATTGTACTGCACACCAAAACGAAGTCCAACAAATGTTTCCTCAACCAAGTCTACTGCAAAACATGACAAGTAACATAAATTGCATAAACAGACTGAACAGCTACACAGGCAAAGCCTTTCATAACCATAACTTTTTCTCACTCTGTAAATCGCAAAAGTGGAAATGGATCTTACAAATTAAGGTAGAGGCAGCTCAAGAACAGGGATAATTGGTATCATGCACCGATTAATCACGAGATCACTTGTTATAAATCATTCCATGGTACGTAGAATCCGAGAGCTAAACTACAAGCGACTGGTGTGTGCACATTAACTCTGTTTGAAAGGAAGTGAAGAGCAAGTGATGATACATGTCTGTAACGCGGACACAAAAACAATAAATGTGTGGTGAGGAAAGAAGAAGAGCATATAAAGGAAAGCTTATCTTTAATATCCCAACCAAGGTTTGTCTTTATCCTTGTGCAGTAGTATCACAAAAAAGATGTTGATTAAAAAGAAAAAGTGCGCAGCGTCTGAAGATAAATGAGTAAATTCTCCAGAAAGTGAAAACCTTGAACATGGTTCATCAATTCATCAATAGTTCCAATCCATTTTCTATCGCCAGAATATTCCGAAATGCCTCTGCGCTCCACTGAAATCCACTTTTTACTATTCTGAATTAGGTTCACCAAACCCCTGAATCTTCAAAAAAAAATGTTCCCGCCAAAGAAAGCCCATCAATGGGGGAAACATATAGAGGGTTTCTCCATTTTTCATCGATTGGTATATTAAATAAGTAATCTTTAACCAGAAACCCATATGAATTCTGGAGGATTTGAGGAGTAAAAAATAAAAAAACAAGATGAACAAATGAAATGTGCAGTTAGAAGATAGAAGGAGAAAGAGAATATAACAAAAGAGAGGGGAGTAAAAGAGAAATTCGGGTAGGGTTTGAATCTTCATGCCACAAGTGGTACTCCCTCCGTTTTTTTTTTTCCATTGGCACACTTACTAAAAGTGGTGTTTTTTTTTTAATTGGCACTTGCTATTTTGGGCAAGTTTAAGGTTTTTACATCCACTCATTTAGCATCTCCTCAATTCTAACACCAAAAGAGAGGTGCCAATAAAAAAAATGGAGGGAGTATTCCATTTGTTCTCAAGATTTAACCGTTGAATCGTTCTGAATTTTGGATAAGTTGTTCATGAGCCTTAGGTGCATATTCTGAATTGTGAGATATGATTTTTAAGTTTTTTAGGGTGGTGTTCAGTGGTAAAAAATCGTGACAGTTGAGGTTGGTGTTTTCAGCTTGATTTCTACCTTAACTAGATCCCTCTTGTGCTTGTTATTTATTAGGATATGTGTTGATATCTTGATGATATCTTGTATTCCTCTAGTTGGTGCTAGGGATAATTTGTTTGGCCATTTTTGTTGATAGTGGAAGAGTTTAAGTGGCTTACGAGCCCATGATTTTTACTCCTCGCTAAAATTGTATTATGTTCTTTTTACATTTATTTTCTACTTGCTTGTTAGATATTATCATTTTACATAGAATATTTGGGAGAGGTTTGTTTGGGTCATTTTCCGCTGCGCCAATGTAGATGAATTTGAGAGAGTTCGGGATTTTCACACAGAAGCAGAAGTTTTTCTTGTCCATTTGGTAAAAGTAAAATGCATTTTCACCCCAGACTTTTCATGAAACTAGACATCTAAAACTAGAAAACTTGGTAGTATGTGAAATTAATATTTGAGGGGTGTAAAATAATATTTTAAAGATTATTGGTTTTCTCTTGTTTTTGGATCAATGGATGACTGACACATAATCTTATTTCAAGCTATCTAATTGTTAAATGTATTTATTTTATAATCAATGTAATTAATGGAATATTTCGTTATCAATTCTAGATATACCCCTTAAAAGATGATATATCTATAAGTTATGAAAAAATTAGGACTTCTAGTGTAATTTTATCACAATGAAATGAAATTTTTGTGGGTTAAAGTACTTAAAATTCGGATCAAATTCGATTTATAAGCTATTTGAATAAATCTACACCCCTTTTTTAGTTTTGGTAAAAACATTACATAATTAGAAAAAAAAACATATGCTCCCTCCGTCCCGGATTAAATTGCACAAGATCAAAGATTCAGTCAAACTAGGAAAACTTTGACTACATATTTGAATAGGTATATAAAAAATAATATTGTTTTATGTGATATCATTGGATTCGTCATAACAAGTAGTTTCTAGATTGTAACTTTTTATTTACCAATATTATACGTAGTTAAATATATTGATGGTCAAACGTGTGTGTTGGAGACGGTGAAAAATATTCTTTTCAATTTAATCTGAGACAGAGAGAATAAATATAAATGTTTAGCTTAGAAGAATCTGATCACCACTCCCATCCACTTCAGTCACCACGACTAGATAATGAGTTTCTGTATCAAAATGAATAGAACTAAAATACTCTCTACTTGACCACTACCCCCACCCTCACCCCCTCCAGCGACCATGATTGGACTGTGGGATCTGTATTAAATCGAATAGAACTCAAATACATATATAACTTGAAAAAGACCGTCTTAAATATGAATCTTCTTCTAAACTAAAAAAGAAATTGAGTAGACTAGCTTTCTAATTTAGGTTCATTCAAAACTAAACCAAAAACTATTTGTTCACATGATTTTCAAGGTAAGGTTGTTTGTTCCATCATTTAGTTTTTAGCTTAGCTCCTTGCTTTTAACATATATGAATCTTAATGGAGTCAGAAAGAAGAAAATAAATAAAGAAAAAGGAATTGGTCTGTCAGAGCACCGCCGAACCACCCCAGCACCGCCGTAGCAGGCTGAGAACGATCATCTACCGCAGCGGAGCCTCCCACAGGAGACATCCGGAGCTGTTAATCACGCTCTGGAACGGTGGTCATATGTCATCCACCAGACGTGGAATCCTGTCTCCTTAGAACTCAAGGATACAGAGGTACAACCTATAGAACAGATCCTGTTCAAGTAAGGTCGTGATCTTTCTTCCAAATCCCCAAGGTTATATGCTAGTCATTCGTCTTGTGTTGTTCCGATGTGGTACAATTTGTCAGAGTCCCAGGGACTTTATTGTAGTTTACTACTGAGACACTGTTACCGTCTCTTCCATTCTTACCTCTTCCGCACAGAATGATGCTGAAAATGCGATGCTGCTGCTGTCGTCGTGCCCTAATTTCACTGGAACGGCGCCTCTACGGCGGCGCTCAGCCGTACTCCGCCGCACCGGAGAAGAAGAGGAAGGAGAAACAGACGCTATTCCTAAATCAGTCCACTGGGAAACCCTAATGTCAAGGTTACTCCGGTAATTGACCGGTGGGTCCAAGGCTGCATCAGAGTCCGGTTCCCTGAGCTGCTTCGTATCGTTCACGACCTCCGCAAACGCAACCGCTTCTCTCAAGCCCTAGAGGTATGCTAATTGAATATCGTGTTTCTTTATTACTGGTGAATCAGATGAAATGAGTGATTTGTTTGTATGCTGGTGTAAATATGTGTTTGTAGGTGTCGGAATGGACGAAAAGGAGTGGCATTTTCACATACACGCCTACTGAGCATGCTTTGCAGATTGATTTGATTGGTAGGGTTCATGGATATGTTTCTGCAGAAGCCTGCTTTAATGGCTTGAACGAAGAAGATAGAACAGAGAAGACATATGGTGCTCTCTTGCATTGCTACATGCGCCAACGAGAAGTTGTCAAATCCTTGTCTCATTTTCAGACGATGAAAGAGAAGGGGCTTAGTCTGACCACCGTGGCTTACAATGACATAATGTCACTTTACAAGAACGTTGACCAGCATGAGAAGGTACCCCAAGTGCTGAATCAAATGGAGGTGAATGGGGTCAGCCCTGATAATTTGAGTTACAGGACCTGCATCAATTCATATGGAGTCAGGTTGGATATTGATGGCATGGAGAAGGTTCTTCGTGAAATGGAGCATTGGCCTGGTATCTTTGTTGACTGGAACACTTATGCAGTTGTTGCGAATTTCTACATCAAAGTGGGGCTAGAAGATGAGGCAAACGGTTACCTTGAATTAGCAGAGCTGAAATTTGATAAAAGGGACACTCTTGGCTTTAACCATCTTATCTCGCTGCATTCTCAGTTGGGGAACAAGGGTCAAGTCCTTCGGTTATGGAAGCTTGAGAAAGGCGGTTTAATGTGCATCAACAGGGATTACATCAATGTGTTGAAGAGCCTGGTGAGGCTTGATGAGCTTGTAGCAGCTGAGGAGTTGCTCAGGGAGTGGGTATCATCCGGCAACTGCTATGATTTCCGGGTTCCAATGATCCTCCTTGGTGGGTACATTAGCAAAGGGTTGTGTAGAAAAGCTGAGGCGATGCTTAGAAACTTGATGGATCAAGGAAAAGCGACAAACGCTGCGACTTGGGAGAGACTATCAGCAAGATATCTACAAATGGATGTTCCAGACAAGGCTGCAGAATGCACAAAAGTAGCTCCGTGGCAGCAAAAGGATGGAAGTTTGATCCATATGTGCTTGTAAAAATTCATCGATTGACATTGAAAGTAGAGAATTGTGTGCACCACAATGTAGAACGTGATCAGATCATCCGTTATGCATTCCTATAGAGGAGTACTGAATTGATTTTGCAGAAACGGGCACAGAAGAAAGAATGTCTCAGAAATCAGACAGATGGGTACTGTGACCTTTTCAAGTTGGGTTGTCACGAAATGATTCTGATGAGCTTTAACACTTTGGACTCGGTATAACTACTCAAAAGTTATTCTGAATTCCAGCCGGCAATCTCCTGCAACCATTATGCGGGGGTTTCAATTGTAGTGTTGGTATTGCTTTGAGTTCTGAATGGCGGTGATCTCGCGGTAACCCACATCGATTTTTAAGAAGGAACCTCTGAATCCGAGGTATACGACATCGATTTTCATATCCAAAATCAGAGGTATACGAGTATCTCCAATGTGGGTTTCGTTAGAGTAAACTCACGTAAGATTTATTAAATTTATCTCCAATCCAGGAGTCGGACGATATTACGTGGCTAAAAATATAAGTGATCCCGTCGAAATGGACTTCTATTCTCCGAGGATGATATTGAAGGCCGCGTTTTGCCAAATCAGCCAAAAAATAAAATAAAATCACCCCATTTAATTTTTTTTATTGGGTAGATACTTTGGTGTTTTGATGTAGTTTTATTTGGAAAAATTTCCAAATTCACATTTATCTTAATTTTGTACACCACTAAAAATAAACCAAACTACATTGAAAAATTAAATGGCAAAATTAATTTTAAACTTTGATTTATTTTTATATATAAAATAATAATTTAAAGAGATTTAAAAATATTTTCAATCTATGTGGTAATATATATATATATATATATATATATATATATAAATTTATACTCAAAAAATTATAAGTATTAGTCTATTAACATTTCAATTTTTTTTCAAATTCTAAAAAGTAACTATGAATTTATAGGTTATAAAATAATTTAATGATGTATTTTAGTAATACTGAAAAATCCACATGTTAAGTGCTAAACATATTCATGTATATTTAATAATATATAAATAATAATGATGCATATATTATAGATTGGCAAACTAAAAATTAATTTCAATTAATTTTTGTTTTTTACTCTTTCTCCATAAAGTAAAATTGAGACATAAATTAGAAAGTTTCTTAACTCATTTTCTATTTAATTATTTCTAGAATAGAATCAATTTTATTTTAAACATGAACTAAAAATAAGTTAGTGCCGATGAGTGTTATACTCGAGTTCATAAAAACTATTTTATTGAACCAATATAATTATTTATTCTCCATCATTACTCTTGTCAAATAATTAGATGCATCCAAGATATAATTAATTGTATGAATGTAATATTTGTTGAGATCAAATATAATATTAAAATACAATTTCAATATTATATATATACACGTCACCTTGGGAGTTTGTAGCACATTCACGTTACATAATAATTATTCATTTGAAGTTTGGATTGGAGAATGATTTCAACCAAGGCACACACTCGAAACATTTAAATATTATGTCTGAAGGTGAATCGATGTTCCAATCAGATTCTACCATTTGTACCCGTTAAATGAGGAAAACACTTCATGCATTGAAGATGCTCTAAAGACGCATTTTCAACAATTTGGAAGCTCATACCTTTCTTGGCCACATGGCTGTTAGTTCTCTATCAAAAGTCAAAGTGTGTGAAATTCAGTTCCACCTAAAGTCTATACTTTTATGACAAGTTGTTTAACTGTTTAGTGTTAAAACACAAAGTAAAATACGCAGGGCACACACAACTTATTTACGCAGTTCGGTGTATATACACCTACGTCTGCGGGGCCTTGCCCAGATCAGAAACCATTCACTAGAAAGCAGTCTTTAGTACAATAAGCTTAACTTAAATACTAATCCATTGCTAACATATTGAGTGAATGTTGTGAGATCCCCTCACTACCGATCCTACGTCGTTGAACCCCCACGATCAACACGTCTTCCTGGATCTCCTCCTCCCGAGGTATTAAGGCTTCCTTGTTTCTGATTTTTACGGACTTGATTGATTGATTTAACAAACCTCCAAAACTCCAGACAGATAGCTCCCAGGATGTATCTCAACGTAGATATGAAAAACTGGTTCCCGTTTTTGTTGTGTCTTCTTTCTTTTATCCCATCGAACTCCTTCCTTGTGCAAGACTCTTTCCTTGTCTAACTCTACCAAGAATAGACTTCTAGACTTAGGAAAGATCTAATTATAATCTGGTATTTAAATGGACAATCCTTGATCAATAGGACTTGTACCATAAATAAACTACTTAATTTATTCCTAACTATTACAAGGAATATTTGTTTACCAGAAATATATTGCCACGAAATCACACATTGATCTTACAATATTCAGTTCTGATCGCATGATTATACTCCATAATTTGCTCCATAAATCGTGGCTAGAAACTTGCTGTCTGGAAAAACTGGATTAACACCACATCACTAGTTCACACAATATGTCACAACTAAGTCCAACTCCCGAGGACTTTACAATCTCCCCCTTGGCATATTTGTGAATTCATCAGCACTGACAACATAAACAACCAGATAACACAATTATCCAAACATCCAAACAGATTCAAAAATCAATCAAAATCCGAACAACTGATCAAAATCACAATCTAAATATCCAAGTTTCTCCCCCTGAATTCATTAATATGTCAAGAATGCCGTTTATTCCAAATTGTCATCAGAATCATCCGAACCGCCATCCTCTGAAACATCAGCATCCTGCTCCTCTGAAGCATCCTGCGTTGCTGCAGCCAACAATTCTTCTCGCTCAGCGTCCAATGCAGCCAACTCCCCCTGAAGCTTTGCAACAACAACTTGATGACGTTCAAGCAATTCCTGACACACTACAGCTCGTGCCTCAATAGCACTCAACCTCGCTGCACCAGCATCCGAGCAAGCTTTTTCCGGAGGTATCCAAGGTAAGTCTTTGATTATTCGACCACTCAATGTTCTGAGTGTCGGTCTTAAGACTTGAGGAGAAATCCACTCATCAGAGTCCTTCATAGCTGCTCCCCCTTTTTGCAGCACAGTGGTGATTACACACGGATGTACCAAAGCTTCTTTCCTGGTCTTGCGAGCACAATCCATGATATCATTAAACACCAGTCTACCCATATTGACCTTATGTCGGGCCCCCAAACTATATAGAAGTGTAGCCATCTCTTTGGTGACACTTGTGTTATTGACAGATGGAATCCAATTGTGCACGGCTACCATATACAAGCAGTAATACCTGGAGGTGAGGTTGGATGCAGTTATCTACTGTCGACCAGACAAAGGCCATGTACGTTCCACTCCACCAGTGAGCTCCACAGCCACCTCATCATAATTTTCTGGCATCTGGTGTTTGAACACCGATTGTTCATTCCTTGACGTGCCACGCTTCAGACATTTGTTCACTGCCTCTGGTGAGAAATCAACAACCTCCCCTCGCACATACACCCTATGAAACCAAGGAGATTCTTCATCTTCACACTCAGCCTTCAGATTTGAATAGAATTACAGCACGAGTTGCTTATTATAATCACCAAAACATGTAGCAGCCTTCAACACTTTGAGATATTGTAGATAATCTGTAAATCCACAATCCCTATATTTCTCGGAATCAGCTGGCTTTTCCGCCAGTATCTTTCTGCCACAGATAAACTCCCATTTTTCTCGGCTTGCCTCATCAAAAAATTCAGTGCTAATTGCTTCACTAGCCTTAGGCGCAAGTTGTGCACAAGGCTCCATTGTCTCAACTGGTCTCTGCTGCCTGCCAGCACGTAACTTCATCAGTTTCAACCCAATCGGCTCATCGCTGTCCTCACCTATGTCCATAGCCTTATCTCTGCATCTCTTATATTTTCGAACACCCTTGGAAGATGAGGCCGCACTGCCCCTGGCCTTCTTTGTCCTCTGAGTAACATGAATTCCCCCAGACTCTGGTGGTGTTTCAACACCCACCTCCATTCACTTCCTCTTTGATCCACGTGTTTGTCTGGTTTCTGGTGGTATTTCAATACCAACACCAGTTTCCTCTACCAAATTCTCATCCTGTGCTTGATTCACAGGTACCTGATCATCATCATTTGAGTTCACAACTGGTGTTTGAATGCTAGAACCAGGCACTGCAGCACTCTCTAAACTTTTCACATTTATGTCCTCATCTTCTCCATTCTCAGAAGCTGACTTCAAAAATTCTGACAGAGCCTCACTCAGCACAGAGGCATTTTCAGGTTCCTTCATCATTGATACTGTTTCAGCTTCACCAGCTCCCCCTGCACACACTGTCTCCTCTTCACTATCACTGATTTCTACCACCGGGATGGGCAATCGTCTTAAAGATTCTTGAAGCATGAACATAGAACCATTAAAGCACTCCACCTCTTTGCCACTTGCTCTAGCAAAATCAGTGGACTTAACCACTTTGACCCAGGGTTGCAAAACAACATCATCATCTATGCTCCTAATAACAGGCCTGTGCAACGAGGCTATCCTCGTATAGATTGTAAAATAACTGTCTACTTCTTCCTCCACTCTGTACTTTTCACCGTCATCAACCCCAACCAGGGCAGCATGAAAATCACTGTTCTTATCAATTTCCCCAATGCTAACAGTTAATAGTGTCTCTAAATCAAACCCATTAACTTTTCCATGCAAACTCTTAAACTTCCTAAGATCAATATAATCTTGGTTCTGAACCTTCCATTCAAGAAACTCAAGAACCGAGCAAAAATAAACTCCATCAACAACAAAAGAATGATCAAACCTGACCTTCGGTCGTCGACGATTAACTCCGTCCCACTTTGTCAACCTCTGTTCTCGAGCTCCGCCGCACTCATCCAAGTCCACATCTGAGTCAAGTTCTTCAAATCGCAAATTTTCTGGAATCCTCACACTTGAGAACCCTCCAAGCCACTTCTTGAAGGTGAAGTTCACCATTGTCGATGGGTTTTGTGTGGGCTATGTAAATTTGTGGGGTTTTGAAGATTTCAAGTCGCTGAAAACACTGTTGTGCGAGCTCTGTTCTAGGAAGATGAACAGTTGTGAAGAAATTGAATTTGTGTGGGAATCAAACACTTGTCACTTTCACGGTCTTTTTAGCAAACTAAAAACCCCACATCTTCTTTCAGACAACCATCATGCGCACATTTAAGCCCATCATCACAAATTTCTGGCCCAAGTTCAGCCCGTCTGGTCTACTTCCCACTTAAGTCACTTTTCCAGTAACTTTATCCCTCGGTGTTTAAACACCACTTCACATATTTTTGGTATTTTCGACTTTCCTTTTTTTTTGACTATATTTAAAAGAAGACAAAACAGTAAATAATACAACAGAATGAACAAATCTGTGAACCTTACATTCGACACACACCCAAGTGCTGTCTGAGGCCTTCAAAAGTCTCACCATCCAGTGGCTTTGTAAAGATATCAGCAAGTTGTTCTGATGTTGGTACATAATGAACTGTGACTTCTCCTTTTTCGACCAAATCTCTAATAAAGTGATGTCGGATATCGATGTGTTTTGTCCTAGAGTGTTGCACAGGATTCTTGGAGATATTAATGGCGCTTTTATTATCACATAAGACTGTTAAACTTACATCATTGAATCCATAGTCTCTCATCATCTGCTTCATCCATAATAGTTGCACACAACAACTTCCTGCAGCCAAATATTCTGCCTCAGCCGTAGACAAAGATATAGAGTTCTGCTTTTTACTGTACCAGCTGACAAGATTTGATCCAGCAAAGAAGCATCCACCAGTGGTACTCTTACGATCATCAGCATTCCCTGCCCAGTCAGAGTCACTGAATCCTACCAACTGTGAATCCTTGTTCCTAGAAAACCATACTCCATACTCCACTGTTCCACTTATATATCGAATAGTTCTCTTCACAGCTGACATATGTGATTCCTTTGGATTAGCCTGGTAGCGGGCACAGATCCCAACACTCAAATAGATGTCTGGTCTACTTGCAGTTAAATATAATATGCTGCCAATCATACTCCTGTACAATGTTTGGTCAACACTTTGACCCAGTTCATCTTTTGTGAGCTTATCGGTGGTAGCCATTGGGGTGTGTACTGCCTTTGCACTTGCAAGTCCAAATCTTTTGATCAAATTCTCAGTATATTTCTGTTGGTTGATGAACAGACCATTCTTCTCCTGAGTAACCTGCAACCCCAGAAAATATGATAATTTTCCTACCATACTCATTTCGAACTCTTTAGTCATTAGGTCAATAAACTCCTTCACTAATGCTGAAGAGTTAGATCCAAAGACAATATCATCAACGTAAATCTGTGCGATTAGAATATTTGTCCCCTTATGCAGCACAAACAGTGTACGGTCCACTCCCCCTCGACGATATCCCTTCTGAATCAGAAAGGTTGTCAGTCGCTCATACCATGCACGGGGTGCCTGCTTAAGGCCATACAAAGCTTTATTCAACCGATAGACATGGTCAGGAAAATGTGGGTCTTCAAATCCCTTGGGTTGCTCCACGTAAACTTCCTCCTTCACTAGACCATTCAGGAATGCACTCTTGACATCCATTTGATGAAGAGTAAAGTCCAGAATACAGGATACCGCCAACATCAGCCTAATTGACTCCAATCTGGCTACAGGTGCAAAAGTTTCATCAAAATAAACCCCTTCTACTTGTGTGTAACCTTGAGCGACAAGTCGAGCTTTATTTCTTGTGACATTACCATCTGCATCAGATTTGTTCTTAAAGATCCACTTGGTTCCGATCACATTTACATCAGCAGGCCACGGGGTGAGGTACCAAACATTGTTTCTTTCAAATTGCTGCAACTCTTCTTGCATCGCCGAAATCCAATACTCATCAAGCAAGGCTTCTTTGTAATTCTTGGGCTCAGTAAGAGAGATAAAACATGATAATCCTGCCAATTCTCTGTAATTTACCCGTGGCTGATCTCGTAACTGCATGTGTCTGGTCGAGCTTCGTTCAGATTCATGTGCTACTGTTTCCGGAATTTCAACACCGGTTGACTGTGTTGGTGTTTCAACACCAGTAGGATTCACTGGATCGAGAATATCACTTTCACCCAAAGTTTCTTCTTCTGAATCATCAACCACATTAATAGACTCCATGACTGCTCCAGAGCGTTGGTTAAGACTCGGAAAGCTCGACTAGTAGGGGAATAACCCAAGAATATACCGATATCAATTCTAGACTCGAATTTAGCTAAGGGCTCTCTATCCTTCAGAATATAGCACTTACTCCCAAAGACGTGAAAATACGACACATCTGGTTTCTTCCCTTTCCAGATCTCATATGGTGTCTTCTCAGTAAACGGATGCAAATATACTCTATTGATAGTGTAGCATGCTGTGTGTACTGCCTCAGCCCAATATCTAGCATGAATTTTTTTCTCGGCTAACATTGCTCGTGCCATTTCCTGCAGCGTCCGGTTCTTCTTTTCAACAATACCATTTTGTTGAGGAGTTATGGGGGCAGAGAACTCATGGTGTATACCAAGTGTCTCGCAAATGTCATGAAACTTAGAATTTTCTAATTCTTTTCCATGATCACTCCTGATACGTGCAATTCTTACTTAATCGGTTCCTTTTTCTACATGTAGCCTGTGCGCCAAGTTTTTGAAAACATCAGCAGCCTCTGACTTCTCTTTGAGAAATGATACCCACGTATACCTCGAGAAGTCGTCTACACAGACGAAAATATACTTCTTCCCCGCCACACTAGGGGTGTTGACTGGCCCCATTAAGTCCATATGCAGGAGCTCCAAAAGTCTTGACGTTGAAACATCATGTACGGCGTGGTGTGGTATCCGGATTTGCTTTCCTTCTTTACACGACCCGCAAACAACCTTCTTGTTGTCACTGATTTCAGGAATACCTCTGACTGCATTCAGTCTGGAAATACGTGCTAAGGATTTATAATTTATGTGCCCCAATTTTCTGTGCCACAAAGTACTGACTTCCTTCTTTGAACTCAAGCAGGTGACAACTTGATCGAGCAGATAACAATTATCCATTGATCTTGATCCGGTGAATACTCCAGTCCCATGGTTTACTACACATTTCTCTTTGTCAAAAAACACTGTCATTTCATTGTTACATATATGGCTGATGCTCAACAAGTTTGCCTTCAGAACTTTCACTAGCAACACATCTTGGAACACTGGAAGCCCTTTGATGGCTAACTCACCCTTGCCGATTATTCTGCTCCGTTTCCCATCACCAAATCTAACATGTCCGCCTTATCCAGCTTTGAATTTTCGCAGAAATTCAGGAACTCCAGTCATGTGCCTTGAACACGCACTATCGAAATACCAAGAATTTCCTGTATGTGCCCCAAAACATACAAAACTTGAAAAACAAACATCTTGAGATTTTCGAACCCATACCTGGCTCACTGGTCGAGTGATGTGATGCGGACTTTGGTTGACACGTATCTTTAGAAATCCGGTTCTGTATCCTTCAGTGTTGAAACGGTGCCTTGTATCATATCCTGACACGGTGTTGAATCTTCGATCTGCTGAATTAAAAGACAGTGTCCTAAGCAGCTTAAAACATCTATTTCTTACATGCCCTTGAGTTCCACAGTATCCGCATTGTCTAATCCTTTTGGTAGGGCAATTTCTCTCGATTGTTCTTGGAGATAACGCACCGTGATCTGCCTTGTTACTCCATGAATTTACCGGTGAGGATCCTTCATAACCAATTCCGTACTTGGTCGTCTGTCCCATTCTTAGACAATCTTCGAGCTTAGCTTTTCCTGTATTGAGTCGTCTAATAGATTGTTCTGCTGCCTCTGCTCATTGCACCATTTCAGCAAATTCCTTCTTGAATATTTCCAGTTCGCCGATTGCCTTTTCCTTTTCAAGTTCCTTCATTTTAGCTTCTTCACTCAATCTCTTGTTCTCAGATTTGAGCACTTTGTTTTCATCCGCCACTTTTAACCACATCTTGTACATTTCCATGCTTTCCTTGCGAATGTCATCATCACTCATGCTCCTAGTCTCTTCATCTGAGCTACCACTCTCATCTTCATTCAGCCCACTGTGACCTTCCTCGAAAGAGTCTTCTAACTCCACCACTGACACACCGAAAGCAACATGATTGGTATACTCCTCTTCATCCTTACAATCATCTCTTACGTCATCATCACTCCAGGTTGCGGCATACGATTTTCCTTGCCTTTTAAGAGTATTGGCACACTCGGCTTGTATGTGCCCGAAACCTTCACATTCTCTACACTGAATTTTCCTGTTCAGGTTTGGATTTGTTGACTTAAACTTTGGTGTTTCAACACCAATTGCTTGGCCAAATCTTGGAGTGGAGTTTGCGTTTGGATTTTTGTTCCCACTTGACTTCTCTTGTGGCTTCCTGCCCATCTTCTTCATAAATCTAGAGAAGTTCCTGGTTATGTTTGCAATTTCATCAGACTCTTCATTATCTGAATGGTCTTCTGACTTTCCAGAGGTTATGCTTGAAAAAGCCATTTCTTTCTTTCCTGCTTTCGTTTGCAGCATTTCCATCTCATAAGATTTCAGTGATCCCATAAGTTCATCAAGTGTCATTGTCCCTATCCTTCCATTTTCATTAATCGCCGTGACCTTCATGTTGAAACGTGGAGGTAATGCTCTCAGCACCTTCCTGACAAGCTTTTGATCTTTGTATTTTTTGCCGAACTGAAAGGCTTTGTTTGCAATACTCGGACCCGTCCATTGAACTCAGAAATAGTCTCATCTTCGCGCATCTTTAGTTCTTCGAATTTTGACGTGTAATACTGCAGCTTTGATTCTCTAACGGAGCTTGTCCCCTCATGATAAGTTTGTAACACATCCCACGCTTCCTTAGCAGTCTCACAGTTTGAAATCATCTTAAACTGATCTTCATCCACTGCCGTAAAGATGGCAATCAATGCCTTTGAGTTGGACACGTGTGCTTTGTGCTCCTCGGTAGAGTATTTGGAAAATGGTTTAGCCGTCAGTGAGCTTGATCCTCCAGCTTCGTCACTTGTAGGTGTAGTGTATTGATTTATAACATAGTTCCAAGCTTGATCATCTAGTGCTCCAATGAACACCTTCATACGTGCCTTCCAATAGGCATAATTTCCTTGTTCCAGCAATGGTGGTCGCGTGACTGAAGCCCCCTCCTTTGGTGCCATGGTGAAACCTGATCTCACTCTCCCTGTATAGGGGTTAGCAAGTGCTAAGCTCTATACCAATTGAAATTCAGTTCCACCTAAAGTCTATACTTTTATGACAAGTTGTTTAACTGTTTGGTGTTAAAACACAAAGTAAAATACGCAGTGCACACACAACTTGTTTACTCAGTTCGGTGCATATACACCTACGTCTGCGGGGCCTTGCCCAGATCAGAAACCATTCACTAGAAAGCAGTCTTTAGTACAAGAAGCTTAACTTAAATACTAATCCATTGCTAACCTATTGAGTGAATGTTGTGAGATCCCCTCACTACCGATCCTACGTCGTTGAACCCCCACGATCAACACGTCTTCCTGGATCTCCTCCTCCCGAGGTATTAAGGCTTCCTTGTTTCTGATCTTTACGGACTTGATTGATTGATTTAACAAACCTCCAAAACTCCAGACAGATAGCTCCCAGAATGTATCTCAACGTAGAGATGAAAAACTGGTTCCCGTTTTTGTTGTGTCTTCTTTCTTTTATCCCATCGAACTCCTTCCTTGTGTAAGACTCTTTCCTTGTCTAACTCTACCAAGAATAGACTTCTAGACTTAGGAAAGATCTAATTCTAATCTGGTATTTAAATGGACAACCCTTGATCAACATGACTTGTACCATAAATAAACTACTTAATTTATTCCTAACTATTACAAGGAATATTTGTTTACCAGAAATATATTGCCACGAAATCACACATTGATCTTACAATATTCTGTTCTGATCGCATGATTATACTCCATAAATCGTGGCTAGAATCTTGCTGTCTGGAAAAACTGGATTGATATGGTGTTAAAACACCACATCACTAGTTCACACAATATGCCACAACTAAGTCCAACTCCCAAGGACTTTACAGTGTGCAAGTTAGTTTGAGATATGGGGAGTTTTATGTGTCTATAAATATTATTAAAAATGATAATTTAAAAACATATGTTAAAATGAATCCAATAAGATCTCACAAGATAATATTTTTACATATATTTGAGTAGGATTTAATGATCGAAATTAGCTCAATTTAAGTCTACCAGGTCAACTATGCCAATTTCGCATGAATGAAAGTAGTAAAAAAAACCATCACAACAAATGTCAACATTTATATCCCAAGTAAATGTGCTTTTTTTTAAAAATAAAATAAAATTGGGTAATAACTCAAATGAGCCCCCAATAAAATCCCTCCCCTCCCCTTACCCTAGTGGGAATTGAACCCACGATCTCATGATAGTAGCACTAAACTTCAACCGCTAGGATAACATTCAATTCCCAGTAAATGTGCTAATAGAGATAAAATCCCAGTAATATGGGAAATTACCTGAAGATTAAATAAGGATGGTGAATTAGTAACTCAAGAATGACCGACATACTCCCTCTGGCATGCTATAAATTGCTTAATTGCTTTTTTTGGATTAAACTTTACAAACTTTGACTGTAAACATATATTAATCTATATATAATAAAAATACCATGTGAAATCTTGTTAGATTCATCTTAACATCTATTTTATAAATATCAAATTTTTTACCGCCACTATATAGATAACTAGAATTATTTGCGGTTAAACATGCTTATTGAAAACAGTGAAAAAGCAATGAAGCAATTTATAGTGAGACAGAGGGAGTATATAAATTTAAGCGTAGAACTATTACCAACAAGGACACAATTGTTACCTAAATAACGAGTTGCACTATTAAGAGCTTACTTTAGGTTTCACGACAGGGTGGCTGTGGGGTGGTGGCGAGGTGGGAACGGGTGGCAAGGTGGTGACTTAGTGGTGGCGCGACGCTGCTGGTGAAGTTTTCGTCGGCGGAGGTTCCCGGCAGGGTGTCGTGGAGGTTTCTGGAGGCGGAGTAGTAGCGGTCTGGTGGAGCAGTGACAGTTAAGAAGAAGAAAATTAAGGGTATTAAAGGTATCAATTTTTTAGCTTCTTAGTCAAGGGTATTTTTGCCATTTCATTTCTTGTCATTGCTGGAATTTCATGTGTCAACGCTAGAATTAGGGAATTTGGCTATATCGACACAAATTTTATGAAAGTCAGGGTTAGATTGGCATATACAATAATTAGTTAGGGTTAAATTGGCACTTTATGAGATTGCAGGATTATATTGACACTTTCATCTAAAGTTATGATTATAAATGTATTTATCCCAACTTATAATTGATGCGCATTGCATAATAAATTTTTAATATTGCAAATAAAATAGTTTACTATTATATAATTCTAATTCAATATGCCTATGGAAAATATTGTCTTTCCCAAGACACTGCCTTATTTTTTAGTATATTTAATTTTAGATCATTTCAATTAGCACAAATTCTTATTTTATACCGATTAACTATTAGAATGAGTCATTTTATAATTGATGTAACTAATGAAGTGATTTGATATTTATTTTAATTTTCTAAAGTTTTAAAAAACTTTTAAAATCTATCATTGTATAAAGGCAAAGCCTTAGGAAAGACGATCTTTGCATAGGCTTATGGAAAGACGGGGTTTGATTAGAATAATAAAAGGTAAAAGGTCTTAGTTGCAATATTAAAGTTTTAGTATGAAACATGTAGTAGTTATAAAATTTATAACCCGGTTCATGCAACCCGGAAATTTTATCTTAATTTCTTCTAATTTACACTTTAAACCTTGGTCTTTCCATAACTTATGGAAAGACCGTCTTTCAAGAGACGGACTCTTGTATAAATAATGATTATAATTTAGGCAAAGCCTTGGGAAACCGTCTTTTCATAAGGGTTTAATTAGAATAATGAAGGTAAAAGATATTAATTGTAATATTAAAAAATTTATGCAACATGTGGTAGTTATAAATTTTATAACGCGATTTATCCAACCCAAAATTTTTATTTTTATTTTTTAAAATTTTCACTTTAAATTTTAGTTTTTTTTATGCAACATGTGGTAGTTATAATGAACTCTGTAATTTAACCTTAAAAATTATTGAAATAAAATCTATCGGAAAACATGTCTTAACTGAAACATCCACTCTCAAAGTCTCCAAATCGCCATGGAAGCTAAGGCTTGAGATCAAGAAATCGCAGCAATTTTAGCTCCCCTTTCTTGAAGGAAGGAAGGAACAATGAGCAGCAGCAGTCAGGCATCGCATTCCCTGGCGTTCCGCGTGATGCGCTTGTGCCGGCCCACCCTCCACGTCCACACCCCTCTCCTCTTCGACCCTTGCGATCTCCTCTTCGGCGAGGACCTCTTCGACCACCCCTCCGCCGCCGCGCACCTCCCCCGCCTCCTCTCCTCCGCCGCCCCCGACACCGACTCCGATCTCACTTATCGCTCCCGCTTCCTCCTCTCCCACCCCTCCGACTCCCTCGGCCTCCCCGCCCTCCTCGTACTTCCCCAGTCTTTTGGGTACCCACTGCTTCTCTCATTTTCTGTTTCTGAAAACAATCCTTTACTTCTCGGTGGTTTTTATGCTGTTTATTGCTTTTGCAGGGCTATATATTTGGGGGAGACGTTTTGCAGCTATATAAGTATCAACAACAGCTCCACTTATGAAGTCCGGGACATCACCATTAAGGTTGTTACATGTTAAGTTTTTGTTGCGTACTCAGGTTGAAAAGGTGGGGTCTTTGTAATTTGCATATTTGTATTAGTGATGGGGTTCTTTATTGAAAACAGGCAGAAATCCAAACAGAGAGGCAGAGGATACTGCTCTTGGATACATCGAAATCGCCGGTGGAGACTATTCGTGCTGGCGGGCGTTATGATTTCATTGTTGAGCATGATGTGAAGGAGCTCGGTGCGCATACGTAGGTTTTGTTGATCTGAATTCGAGTTATATTTACACGGGTTGCCTCTTGTTGGGCTTACTAACTAGCTTTGTTTGTCTACTGAACTATTCATAGGTTGGTTTGCACAGCTCTTTATAATGATGGTGAAGGGGAGCGGAAATACCTCCCTCAGTTTTTCAAATTTATGGTTTCGAATCCACTTTCTGTTAGAACAAAGGTACTTGTGCTTCTAGTGTCTTACCATTTTTAAGATTATGCTGTATGCCATGCAACTTCAATGTTCCATGTGAAAGATCTCGTTTAAAAATGTAAGACTGTGAAGCTGTTTTTGCTTTAATTAGGTTTCTGTCATTTCAGTGCCAGCTTCTTTGCATTGTTTTAACATTTTCCTCATTTTCTCCTTCTTTTTGCAGGTCCGAGTAGTCAAGGTAGGTTGATTATTTTTATGTGTAAGTTCACTCTCTTTCCTTGTATTGTTGCGTATCATATATTACATTGGGCTCAAAGGTTATTTTAGTGGGGCTTGTATCTTCTCACCTTTGCTTTCCTGTACTACGCAATAAGGAGTGACTTGGTACATGTTCCATTGTAATGCAGATTTTTGGTGCTTCTCACAACATACGTTCTTGAGTTTAGATGTGGGAGATGTTTGTAGTTTTTCTTGGCATAGTATTATGAGTAGGATAAAATTGCTAAATGGGGCATGAGATTGTGACTGTTCTTAGTAGTATGAAACACCATTTCAGCAATTCAATTGTGGGCGTGGAGAATCTTTCTCCCTTCGATGACCAAGCAGTGTCTTTGTCTCAGGATGCTACTTTCTTGGAAGCTTGTATAGAAAATCATACCAAAACAAGTCTGTTTATGGACCAAGTAGAGTTTGAGCCAGCTCACAACTGGACTGCAACATTACTGCATGCCGATGATCAACAGTCAGAGAGTGATTCATTAACTAGGTGGTTAAAAACTATTCCTCATTCGGTTTGCAGTTATTATAAACTGCTAGTTTTCGTTGTGTTTTTATTATGTCAGTTTTGTTTTTCGTTTGCATAGTACAACACTAATAATTACATCGCTTTGACAGGGAGCTGTTTAAGCAGCCCATCCTAATCAGATCAGGAGGAGGAATTTACAATTATCTATATCAGTTAAACCCTTCAGCGCAAGGAGATACCCAGGTGAAGATTGAGGGTAGCAATGTCCTTGGTAAATTACAGATAACATGGCGAACAAATCTGGGTGAACCTGGTCGTCTGCAGACGCAACAAATTTTGGGTAGTGTAAGTAAAATACTGTCTTTGTAAATTGTCTACTTTCACATTCCAATGAATTGGTCACTGGCTTCTTGTTTGAACCTAGCAGTGAATAAAAAGAGTTAACTTGATAAAAGTAATCAATGTAACTTACAAGATTTTGTTTCTAAATCAATTTGACTTTGACTGCTAGAGATTCTTGGTACGATCTTAGTATCAGTTCCCAAAATTCTACTACCTTCTAATGTCACTCTATATCCTCTTTCAGGCTGTAGCACACAGAGACATCGAGTTGCACGCTCTGGAGGCCCCGTCTGTTGTTATCTTGGAGGAGCCCTTCTTGGTAATTTTTTCACACTATTGTTTTATTAGAACCAAGGAATGAGTATGCGGAAATTATGGCATGATATGCATGTGGTTATGGGTTTAGGCTTTTTTGATTTAGTTTTTTTCACTCCGGCTTCAGTAGTGAAAGAAATAGTTTTAGAACCTCATTTAAGTAGATTGTTTCTTATTCTGATTTGCATGGGGGAGATGAAGCTTTTCCTACATTTTTTGGTCAAATTAGCCAGTTCTTAAATTGTAAGCCATAAAATATGAGTTTGCCATTATATCACTGACATAAAGATAATATATAAGTTCAGCCATGAAAATCGAAAAGAGCCTGGAAAATGCATTATCCTGCACTGAAACCTGGTCTGACTTTATTTCGGTGCACTATAATTTTATAAGCAATTGTGCTGTCTGTTACTTGTGCTTCTTATCCAGTACTCACAATGTTCAGCTGCTTATTTATAAATGTTTTGTTTTCAATCGTCACAGCTTCGGTTGAATCTCAAAAATCAGACAGATAGGGTACTGGGACCTTTTCAAGTTTGGCTATCGCAAAATGATTATCTTGATGAGAAGTCTGTAATGGTTAATGGCCTTCAGATGATGGTGAGGCATCAATCCGACATTTATTAAACTCTGATTTACTTGATATACTGATTTAAGGGAGGCTGTTGAAATCTATTTCGTCTGCATTCTCTTTAAGGCTTTACATAAATTGTTTGCTCTTCCTTCACTGGGGACCTGGGGTTCATTGGCTATGACAACTCTGTAAAAGTTGAGGATTTTATGCTTTGACCTCTTTTGGGTGTTATTATCTAAAGTGTAGAAGTTTGGACTTGGTATAACTACTCAAAGTACAATTTTCATTATAGTCTTAAGAAGACTATATTAGTCTTATTCAAATATATTTGTTTATGGGGCACTCTAACTTCTTCCTTTTACAGCCTCTGGCACAGGTGGACGCATTAAGTTCCTCTGAATTCCAGCTGGTAATCTTCTGCAACCATTTTTTCCTAACAACTTCAGTTTTAATTGTAGTTCTCTCATCTGTCTAGATTCCAACTGTAGATAAGTGGAGTATATTACATTGTTGAATCTAGAAGTATTGCACCTCAATTTTCTGATCATATATCTTGGTATTTCAATCCCTCAATTCAGAATATAGATTTAGTTTTGTGATACTGTTTATTAAAGAATTTGTTTCAGTTTTTGCATGAAAAAGAACCATTATAGTAGTTTGCAAATGGAAGCATCTGAGACAAAGTGTCTAATTCACTGGTTCAAGTTACCCCACTGTACAAAGCTGAAAGCTGAAATGTACTCCTGGTCGTCGATGTTAAAATATTGGTTAACTTTAGCACAACCATCCTTGTCAGTTGACCTAATTCATGAATCATGGTATCAGTTGTACTCAGACCCAATTGATGATCATATAAATGAGCGATTAGAGCGGGTTACGTAGAGATTGTAGTTTCACTAACGGTTATTTGTATGTCCTCGTCCTGCAGAACTTAATAGCTACAAAGCGTGGAATTCAGAAAATCACTGGAATCACGGTGTTCGACACCCGGGAGAAGAAAACTTATGAATCTTTGATAGAACTAGAGGTTTGTAATCTTTCTGCCCAACTTTTCTGGGTGAAGTTACAATTCATATGCTCCTCGGTTCTTTCTATCGAATGGACAATGGCATGCATTGTTTTGGTTATTGAGTGTGTTAAAAATGCTGACTTCATTTACTATAAAAGCACTATGGTGCAACGTATAGGTTTGAATCTGATTATTTTCTGGGGACAATTTGCAGATATTTGTGGATTCAGAGTGATTTCGTGCCTTCATATCAAGCCGTTGCAGGATCGCATCACACGGGAGATCTAATTTTTTCTTATATGCTATTAGATTTAGGGGGTCATGGTTTTGGATATATGATTAGAGTGAGTTTGGACAGACGCCACTTATTTTTTACCTTATACACGACATGTGTTAAATTACATACCAAATTTAGAAATTTAGAAAATATTTTTTTATATTATATATTTTTTATTTTCAAATACATATTATTGAGTCTGTCTCTAGAAAGATGGTCTTTTCATAAGCCATAGAAATGTCAAGGTTTGAACGGTAAACTAAAAGAAATAATTTTTTTTTGAATTGTATTAATTGAGTCATAAAGTTTATAACTATTGCACATTGTATAATAAATTTTATAATATTGCAACTAATATTTTTTACCTTTTTATTATTTAAATTAATTCTCATCTTTTCATAAGTTTATGAAAGATGATTTTTTTCAAGAATTTTTCCATATTGTTACTTGTTTAAATTTTAGACATACGGTGTTTTAATTTTAGGCAAAGTCTTTGGAAAAACGGTCTTTCCATATGCTTATGGAAAGACGGGTTTAACTAGAATAATAAAAGGTAAAAGATCTTAGTTGCAATATTAAACTTTTAGAATGCAACATGCAGTAGTTATAAAATTTATAACCCGGTTCATGCAACCCGAAAATTTTATCTCCATTTCTTCTAATTTACACTTTTCTTCTAATTTACACTTTAAACCTTGGTCTTTCAAGAGATGGACTCATTTTAATTTTTTTTAATACCTAATATAAAAATCGATGTGAGCTGTCTATAAATTTAAGGAAACACGCGAGACTTTCTCTAGGTTTAGCCCGTTCCACTATTACCATAACACTTTATTTTTCCGTTGATATTTTTGAGGGTTTCTTTTACCGTAAAATCTCGTAGATATAATATTATAATGGCAATAATACTTTAGTATTATGTGAGATTTTGTAGTATGTGAAAATATTTATTTTATAGTGACATAATTTTTTTTTACGAATTTTAAATTATGATCGAATCCATCTTTCCACGGGTTTATGGAAATGTGGAGTTTAATTAAAATAATAAAAGGTAAAAAGTTTTAGTTGCAATAATAAAAAATTATTATGCAACATATAGTAGTTATAAACTTTATAACCCGATTCATGTAATCTAAAAATTTTATCTCCATTTCTTTTAATTTAAATCTCGATCTTTCCATGCCATATGGAAAGACTTCAAGAGTCGGACTCTTCTTAAAAAAAAATCACCCAACTATTACAATAACTATAATTGACATCCAACCTAACTAGTCTATAACAATAATAAACTTTTTATAAAGATATCTAAATTACATGTCCACAAGATTGATTTAGATTATAGTATCTCGAAATTATGTTTATTCTGTATAAATAGATATTTCACAGGAATAAAAAAATATGATAATTATTAGAACCCAGTAAAGTCTAGGAAGACAGAAATCAATCCAAATATTCTCAGATTATAGAGAAGAACAAAGATTAGGTCTTTACTTGTTGATCTATATTCTAAGTTGACGACTGTGGAGGCGATCTGATCTTATTTTGTGAATATTCTCGTCTTCGTGGTTGATCGAATCTGATGGTAAAACATGCTTCAAATGTAACCTTAACTCTTAGATATATTAGAATCAACTACATGCATGAGATATGGGAATGGATTATTGATTTTCCACTAAATTAGATTTAATCAATTTCAACAGAACCAATCGATCCTGGTTTTTTGCACACCAACGTCCTTGTGGTCCTTATGAGATATATCCCCGACAATGACGACCTTGTAAAATTGATTCCCAACCCCTTTTTTCCATAGAGATGAGGCGTTAGTATTTTAGATTATTAGGAGATAAGCCTGACAAGCCAACACATATAACTTCTCGGTGTTGAGTGTGGAGAAAAGGTTGATTTTCGAGTGGGTGTGTACGAATGTGCTTCCTAAAGGAGGGCATGCTTCTGAATGCACAATTGGAAACCTCGGGATTTTCTATTACATAATGGAAAAGAAACATTTGAATCAAGGGTTCACCATATTCTCCTACATGAACAAAGTCATCAAGACAGTGAAAAAGGAGTTCCCCTATGATTGTTTGATCACAAGGCAGGGAACTATACCCGTAGATCGGCTATTGCCTCAAGAATACTACGACAAGAAGTGGCTTGACCTCAAGCAACTCGAAGTTGATTTAGTACCCAACAAGTTGAAGGTGAATGTAGTGCTAGGGAGAGCCACTAGAAGTGCGAAGAGGGCTAGGGAAGTGGAGTCTGTTGCTTCTTCATCAACGGGAACCAGTCAGTCATATTCAAATTACGTAACTTTGGCTTGTATTGTGAATGTTCTTTGTTGACTTGTATGGTATATATTTCATGGGGGCGACAAAGGGTTCTTACAAAAGTTCAAGTCTTTTCCTACTTCGTTTGTTAAATGGAAGCTCTTGAGGACGAGGTCGATGAACCGAGGGCCGAAAATGATGCTTATCATTAGAGGAAAGTGATCAAAATAGAGATAAGTGAAGATGATAAGGGGATCAATTTGGACATATTACCTCATCCAACGATGATGAAAAGGATGAGGATGGACATGAAGGAGACCTCGCATTTTACTTCCCAACACCTTAAACTTGTTACACCAAATTATATTGTCGACATTACCAATTTCATATTTTATGTAATAGACATTGAATTTGGTTTTATGGGATTCATGTAACGATTGGATATTATTATTTTTATCTCTCTCTTCCACCTCAGCTTAAGAGACCACTTAAGAGACAACTTTTTTTTTCCACAATGGTAAGAGACCACTATGTACTATTCATGGAACTTACTTGATTTTCTCTATCCTACTCATTAATTTGACCATTAAATATTATTTTAAATAAATTTGTCCACCCAAAATAAGTTGAATGTGAAATTTAATATAATTATTAAAATGAAATAAAAAAATAAATAATAAGAGAATTTCATGTTTTTAAAATTATATAAAAACCATTAAAATTGCAAAAACTAATTATAACAACTATAAAAATTACAGAAATACTAAATAAAATATTGATCTAGTCCGATCAATTATTACAATTTGAAAATCAAAATTATTAAAATTGAAAATTTTAAAAATAAAAAAATTTGGAAATTTTTTCCAAAAAAATACGGTTGGGACACGTGTTGCCACCATAATGGGACACGTGTTGCCACCATAATGGGACACGTGTCCCAGTAAAAAATTTTAATATCCCCACATCAGAAAAGAGCCTTGGCGGACACGTGGCCCAATCCCTAGGTGACACGTGTCCGCAACAAATTTTTTTTTAAAAGCAGCTGGTTAGTGAGACACGTGACCCACTCAGGGGCCACACGTGTCCCATACGGACAAAAAAAATGGCCGCTTTTTAGCGGCCCTTGCACTATGTGCGTGGTCAGGCTTTGGGCCCCATGGCCGGTCTCTTGCTTGGTCTCTTAGCAAGAGGTTTTTAAGTGGTCTCTTGTTAAGAGACCATTCTAGAGACCACTACTGTTCATGCCCTGATACTTTCATTTAGTTCAATAAATTTCTTAGTGACAAACAATTCTGAATCCAGTTACAAAATCGGAACATGATGAACTCTTACACACTAAACACAACTAAGTCATTTACGAATTTAGAATTATAATTCCAGAACAAAGTTGTGAAAGGTTTTGTTTTATTCTCCCACCATCCTAACTCAAATTGCGCATTTCACTTTATGTTATTATTCACAATTTTACTTTGACTACATATTTAAATAGACATATAATAAATAATATTATCATATGATATATGGTTGGATTTGGCATAACAAATAATTTTTGAATATTAATTATTTATTTATTATTATTATATGTAATTAAATATATTAATAGTCAAATATCTTTCTTAATAGCCATAGAAAAGAATTTTTATAATTTGAAACGGGATTGAAGAAGTAAGATCGACTAAAAATAACCTAGGCATGTTCCCAGATCATAACCCATTCACGTTGGGTTAAAGTGAATGTTGAAGGCAACCAAATGGGAGGTGTCCAGTGGTCAGGGCGTATACCTGTCTCAGGAGCATTCCAGGTTTAAATTCGATTTGGGGTAATTTTTGGAATTCAGTTTTCAATTGCACCGTGTTAGATGTAGGAGTTTCACTTTGTGTGAATTGTGTGAAAGTCTTACCCCACCTTTATGTGAGACACAGAAAAGACTCACCCTTTTATGTGAGGCAAAATAGTATTATTAATGTGAAAAAGTCCAAATATTTATTTAAAAAAACAAAAAATGTTGAAGGCACCTTCATGAGTACGGAATCTTATCACCAACATTTTTGAATAAGTTACTTTTTGGATGTCTGAAATCTTATTGGTTTTGATTTGATAGAAAGCACGTCAAGTTCTGAGATCGGCGTTAGATTCAAGATAGACGGTAGGAACTTGATTAGTGATTTTATTACTCCCTCCGTTTCTTTAATAGAGACACATATTTTAATTTGACATATTTTTTTTATATTGACACTTTTTATTTATGGCAAGTTTAAAATTATTACGTTCACTCATTTTACTTTTTATTCTTTCAATTCAATTTCATTCACTCATTTAGCATCTCATAAATTCTAACACAAAAAATAAAATGTCACTATTAGAGAAACAAAGGGAGTACTGCACCACTCTTATTAGTATTATTTAGATCACATTTAATAGGTGTGTCAAATTTATACCTGCGGTAATAAAGTTGCTATTACATCACTCTAAATAATGTTAGTCTGATGTTAGTACTCCCTTCATTTTTCATTCTTTATTAGTGACACACTTTTTAATTTGAGATGTTTCTTTTATATTGACACTATTTATTTATGATAAGTTTAAGATTATTACATTCACTCATTTTACTTTTTCTTCTTTCAATCCAATTTCATTCACTTATTTAGCATCTCCTAGATTCTAACACAAAAAATGATGTGCCACTATTAGAGAAATAGAGGGAGTATTTAATGAACACACCCTAATTAATGTTAGCCAAATACAAACAATTTTGCATAGTATGTAATGTTTGATAAAATCTAATGATAAAACAGTTACATTTTCTATAATTTCAATATTATTTGCAATTTAAATATTTGCAAAAATTAATTTACCATTATTTTAAAATAAAATAAAGAAAAGATCTTCTGTTGAATCGACTAACGATTAGACCAATCATAAAAAAATTACATTTTTATAATTATTAGGATCGAGTCATAATTATTTTTGTGTTGAGATTCATTTTTAAAGGATTTTCATAATCATAGGAGCTCAATGCAATAAATAAAAAAAATATTAAATCATTCAGTTAATCATACAAATGATAAATGATCTTTTCTAAAGGTTGGTCGGTTTAAAATGAGATTTTATGAAAACAAAAATAATTCTAAATAGTCATATTTAATTGTAAAGTGCTAATTAAAATCATAATAAAGATAAAGTCTTGTATAAGACTGTTTCATGGTGAGACCAGATATTTAATTGCACAGGGGATTTTCAATTGAATCTTTAAAAGTCTAGGGGTTGGAAGTGAAATTTTGCTATTTTATATTTAAGTCCATGTATAAATATCAAAATTTCCTCATTATTCTCTTATATTTTCTGAAATTTACTCTCATCTTATTTCCTCTCTCATATTCAACCACTCCTTCATCTCCTTATTCTCTCTTCCATCTTCTTCAATCCGAAGTCCTTTTTTTCCATTCAACCGCTCACCATCTTCATTTTTCTTCCTCTTTCTTGCCCGAAATGATTTGTCGCGATTTTTGAATTTTTTTGACAAATTTTTCGGCAGCCGAACACAATAGAGCTTAGTTTTGTGTTTATCTTCGAAGGTAATGTTTTTGCTTAGAGTTTTTGTGCATATGTTATTATTTTTAAATTTTTGTTTTTTTTGGTACATATGATTTTCTAGGGTTTATATTCACCGTATTAACATTTGGGGATTTCTCTATTTTTTGTGTTTTGTGAGTTGTTCTTACGAATTTTTGCTAATATTTGTGTTGTTTTTGTTGTTTGTTAGATTTCTAAGGAGATTTGCATCACTGTTGCTGGCTGCTACAATCGAGAAGGAAAGATGATCTGTAAATTTTTTTATTTTGCAGATTTGATGTTTTAAATACTGTTGTTGATGTTTCATATTTTCTGTGTGATGTTTCATGTTTAGGGTTCAAGTACTGTTATCTGTGCCAGTGTGATGTTTTAATTTCAGTATTTGATGCTTGTAGTGTTTTAAGTGTGCAATTGATGTTCAATTTTGTTGTTTTGATTGTGTGGGTGATATTTTAGGGTTTTGTTTCAATTTGTGCTAATATTTGTGCTGTTGGTGCTGTTTGTTAGATGTCTAAGAAGATTTGCATTACTACTGCTGCAATCGAGAAGGAAACAGGAGTTGTCTTAATTTTCAAAGTGATGTTTTAGGTACAGGTAATGATGTTTCTCGTTTTCAGTGTGACGTTTCAGGTTTTAGGATTTAAGTACTGGTATCAATGTTGGTGTGATGTTTTAATTTCAGCGCTTGATGCTTGTGGTGTTTGCATGCTTAAGTGTGCAATTGATGTTCAATTTTGATTGTGTGTGATATCTTAGGGTTTTGTTACGATTTGTGCAAATATTTATGTTGTTGTTGCTGTTTCTTAGATGTCTAAGAAAGCTTGCCCACTGTTGTTGCAATCAAGAAGGAAGTAGGATCTGTAATTTTTGTTAATTTTCAGATGTGATGTTTTATATACTGTTGATGTTTCTGGTTTTCTATGTGATGTTTCATGCTTTAGCTTTTAAGTACTTTTATTTGTGTTGGTGTGGTGTTTTAATTTTAGTATTTTGATGCTCGTGGTGTTTTCATATTTAAGTATGCAACTGATGTTCAATTTCATTCTTTTGATATTTTAGTGTGTATTGATTGATATTTTAAAATTTGGTAATATGCAGATATAACCCTATATGTTGAGGAAAGTGCAAATATAACCCTGAGTTGAGAGGGCATTCGCTTCCTATTCCTTCTTAAAATGAAATTAGATGAGATTTTTCTAAACCTTCCCCATTATAAGTTCTTTCCTTCCCTTCCCGAAAGCTTAATAAAAGGGTGAAGATAAGGATTTCTCAGGCCAAAATATGAGGATGTGAATTTGCTTTGTCTCAGATTTGGCTGTTTATCTTCTGCAGTATCTACATGCAATTCGATCACTTTGGGAAGGAAAGAGGAGGCCTTTGCTCTATCTGCTTCCATTACTGACCAGAAAGACACCAAATTCTCCTTTAGCTGGTTAGATGTGTGGGACAGAGGGCTCGTAATACCTGCTAGCGCAGCTATGCAGTGAAAGGGAAAAGGAGCCTAAATTGACCCCCTTCTTTTTTTTTCAAAGAAAAAAAGCAATAAAGGAGATTATACCCTCGTGAGCCGCTTATTTCTCCGAAACAAGAGATCAAAGTCATCTGAGTTCCATCGGGTTCAATCATTGCCTCAGCCCTTCAAGGTGTACAACCACCATATCTGACTGCTTTGATCGAAGCTTAAACAGGGCCAGTGCTATCAGAGTGCTTTACTTCAACTCGATGGTTATATGAATTGGGTTCAAGCTTTCCCCAGCCCCTTCTCATCAATGGACCCCTGACGTATACGAAGGAGTGCACCCTATCTATTACACATAAGTGCAAATATAACCTTAAAGCCACTATTCCGGCATTGACTGGCTATTGTTGGCCATTGACCGACCCGAAATGACCAAAATACCCTTCTAACCTAATACAAATTTTTAAACGACAAAAATACCCCCACCACCCCGAATTAGGGTTTGTCCTATGGGTGCCGGCCTATAATATATTATATAAAGAATAGGGCATCGGTACAATATTGACGATCTCAATAAAATTCAATTTCAGTAAATTGACATTTACTGGTCTCATTTTTTACGGAATCAATATCCCATTCAAGGGTACTAGCAATAGCTGCCTGCATAGGCTTGTCCTTTTCTGAAAGGAGAGGTACCAATTAAGACAAACTATTTTGCACCACCAATCCGTCACCACCACCACCTGAACCCCGCCACCACCTGAGCCCATCCCCGCCACCACCTGAGCCTCGACCGCCACCACCTGAGCCCCGACCGCCACCACCTGAGCCCATCCCCGCCACCACCTGAGCCTCGACCGCCACCACCTGAGCCCCGACCGCCACCACCTGAGCCCCGACCGCCACCACCTGAGCCCCGACCGCTACCACCTGAGCCCCGACCGCCACCACCTGAGCCTCGCCCGCCAATCTTGAAAACCCAGTGATCACAGTGATCACACTACCTCATTATAAACCAAGTGGGAAAAAAGAGTATAGTGTTCTTCATGATGTCTTCAGTTCGTTGACAATCTTGAATAATAAATCCAAGATGTCGATGGTGACTCATTCTTCAATTCTTCATCATAAAGGCGATCAATCAAAGCATTTAAAGCAACATCCATAAGCTTAGTCCTTGACCTAGTCATAGGTCCTGCCATGTCACTTAGAGGATCTCGAACATATTCTTTAAATGTTTGATCAAGTCGTGGAATGTCTTCATTTATGGTGGTAGTCCCCTTGGCATCTCCATCATTCTCTCCGTGGTCGAAAGGTTTCGCCCTCAAAACTGAATCGTCTTCAAATGTAAATGGAGATAAATCAGCAACATTGAAGGTCGCACTAACACCATAATGATCTGGTAATGAAATCTTGTAAGCATTGTCGTTCACACGATCCAACACTCTAAAAGGACCATCTCCACGTGAACTCAACTTAGATTTCCGAGCATTTGGAAACCTCTCTTTTCGCAAATGAACCCAAACATGATCTCCCACGTTGAACCTCATCAACTTGCGGCTTTGATTAGCTCTATCAGCATTCTGTGCATCAAAGCATTTGATATTCGTATCAAACATTCTGTCCTCCAGCCTTTTTTGAGTCACAGACCTTCTCCCAGGCCACGAGTGCTTTTTTAGTGATGCTTTCACCTCCACTCCACAAGAAGGACCTGCAAATTGCTTCCACATGCTTGATCACAGTTTTAGGTACTGGAAATCACTGTAGCCAGTAGTTAACCACAAAAAACAGGACATTTTTCACCAGCTGCAATCTACCTGCATAACTAAGCGATCTAGAACTCCAGTGCCTCAGTTTTTCAATCATCCTATCTACCAATGGCTGACATATAATCACAATCAATTTTTTACTGGTCAGTGGAATACCTAAGTACTTGAAAGGAAGCATACCTTCTTCAAAGCCAGTTATGGCTAATATCTCATGCTTTTGTTTCTCCTCCACTAATTCGAAGAACACTTTACATTTTGCAGTATTCACTCTCAAGCCAGTAGACTTCTCAAATTTCTTGTAAGCCTGCATCAGGGCTGTCACTGACTCAGGATCCCCTCTTGACAATAAGAGCACATCATCAGCAAAACTGAGATTAATCAATCTGATTTCCCCATAGTGTGGGTGGTATTAAAAATCTTTCCTTCCTTCCACTGCTTGAAGACACATGCACATATACTCCATTACCAGCACAAACAGCAGTGGAGAGATTGGATCTCTCTGCCTCAAACCTCTTTCAGCAGTGAAAATTTTGGTCAGTTTGTCATTTATGTTGTATCTATAGCTAACTGTGATACACATAACATATCCCACTCCAAAAACTGCTGAGGTATTCCCATTTCACTCATTATCACCTGAAAAACCTTCCACTCTATAGTATCACATGCCTTCTGTATGTCCATTTGGATTAGGCATTTGGCAGCTCCACTTCTCCTGTTGTATCCCCTGACCAGTTCATATGCAAGCATAATATGGTCATGTATGTTCCTTCCTGGCACAAAGGATGCCTGATTCTCCCGAACCACCTTTGATATTACCCTACTCAGTCTACCTGTTAAGGCCTTTGAAATGATTTTATACAGTGTGGAACAGTAGGAGATAGGCCTTAGGTCTTTTACCTTTCTGGCTGCAGCATGTTTTGGGATCAAAGTAACAAGGGTGCTCTTTATTGCTCTGTACATTCTCCCTTGTTTGAAAATTCCTGGACACCCTCCATTACATCAGCCCTGATCACCTGCCAGTTTGTTTTGAAAAATTTTGCTCTATACCCATCTGTGCCTGGAGTTTTTAGATCTCCAATGGTCTTTAGAGCCTCCCATACCTCTTTCTCCTGTACTTCCTGAACCAGCATTTTCCTAGCTTTCACTCCTAGACTCCTCCATTTCCTTATGACTTTAATGTTTATTCCCTCTATGCTTTCAGCTTTTCCTCCAACCAGCTTCTTGTAGAAGTTCAGTATCTCTCCCTCTATATCCTCCTGCTTACTGATCAGTTCCCCTGATTCTATTTCCAGTCTCTCCATTCCCACAATTTTGTTTTTTCCTTTTACTATGGCATGGAAATAGGCCTTATTATCATCTCCCAGCCTTAGCCATTCTACCTTTGCCTTCTACCTGGCTATATCTTCATCAATGTCACTCTATTTCTGAACCAGTTCAATCCCTTTTATCACTGCCTTTATTTTCTTCTTGTTTAGTTTGTCCTGCCCCAATGCTTTCTGAGCCATTTCCATATTTCTCCTCTCCTCTTCTAGTTTCTTTTTTGCTCCACTGACTTGTTTAGAATGCTCTTTAATGTCTCCCTAAAGTCTTTTTAGCTTTTTCCAGACTAGAAACATTGGCCTCTCTTTTAACTCCTTCTGCCAACTCTTTTTTATATCCTCCAATACCTCCTACCTGTCCAATAAAAAATTCAGGAATTTAAATTGTTTATGCACTGGTTTCTGCTCATTTTGCATAGTTATCCTGATGAGGGCATGGTCAGATACCCCAGGCTCCAGGTTATCCACCACTATCTCAGGGTATTTTGTAAACCATTCCAGATTTGCTACTGCTATGTCTATTCTATTGTAGATTACTCAATTCAATTGTCTGTTAGACCAAGTGTAATAATATCCATTGCTCTCATATTCAAATAGACCCGCTCTTTGCATCATCTGCTCCAAGTCCCAGTATTCTTGTACCCCTACTTCACTTCCTCCAATTCTATCTTTTAGTGTAAGCATATTATTAAAATCCCCAATAATCAGTACTGGCCCTTTCAACTTTGAGTTAGCACCCTCTATCTCTTTCCACAGCTTCTTCCTCATCTTCAATTTATTTCCCGCATGCACAACAATCATCCAGTACATCCTATCTCCATGTTTATTCTTCACCTCCACTAACATCATCTGATCAGACATTTTATGAGTCAGAATCTCCACCTTCCTGAAATCCCACATTACCCAAATCCACCCAAATCCTTCCATTACAGTGACTGCTATAGTTATCAGCAAACTTCCATTTATCCCCAAATTTCTTCCTTATCCCCTCACCTTTATCTTGTTTCACCCTTGTTTCTAGAAGCACACCAAAATCTAGTTTTAGGCCATTGAGACGGGAGCTAATCCCATTCCCCTTTATTGCCTTGTTTAGCCCCCTAACATTCCAGGCACCTATCATGGGCCAATGCCCTGATCCTTCTCAGTTGCTTTCCAAATCCTAAGAGGATGTTCAAAATTTTCTCCTATACTGCCTCCTGTTCATTGTGGAATTCAATAATCCCCGGTTGCTCAAGCTTCATTACCTTATTTCCTTTATTTTTTTACTGCACCAGGGTCCATTGAGCTGGTATTGTTTCCTCTCCTGCCTTTGTTTCCCCTGTTTTTATTTTTCCATCCTTCACCTTCCCTTCTCTGTTTTCTATAGACTTTTCCTGTATCTTCACTTCCATTGCCGAGTCACTTTTTTATTTCTTTTCCACATATGTGTCCCTCAACCTGGCATTTCTCACAGAATAATGGCTTACCCTCCACTTCAATTTTCTGACTGAGTATACTTCCATTAACATCTTTGATTTTCACAACTTCTGGCACTTGTTGGGATATATCTATCTCCACCATCATCCTTTCATAAGATATCCTTAGTTTGCTAGTTGTACAATCATCTGTGAATAGAGGCTTCCCAATCACACTTCCTATCTTTCCCAAGCTTTTAACCCCCCCACAGATGCAGTGGTAGGCTAGGTAGTTTCACCCATACTGGGACTGTTCTCAGCATATCTTTCTCCATGGAGAAACCACCCTTCCACAGATGCATAAACATAGCCATTCCATAGATTGTATAAGGGCCCTTCTTCATGACCTCATCCATATTCCCGTTACTTTTGAATTTAATCACAAAGTAGCCTTCATCATTATACAGCAACTCAGGAGTCTCAACAAATGCCCAATTATTCAACATAAATCTCTTAACCGCATTCATGGTTAGCTCCCCTCCTATAACGTACTTCAATTCAGACTCTACATCATCAGGTTCTATTTCCACCTCAATTTCCCCATTCACAATTTTAGGAGCAGAAAATTCCATATTCATACCATTCATTGGTACCCTATTTCCCCTAATCACATCAACCCATAGATTACTCTTTTCAAATTGATTCTCAGTATTAACAGAGGCAGGGATTTCAGGTCTTACTGTTTCCTCAATTGAGTCTTCCTGGTGCTTTTCTGCAATACCTTCCTCTTTCAGCTTACTCTTCACCTCCCAATCCAACTCCAAATCCAGATTGGTAGCTTCCACGCTATCCTTCCTCGCAGAGCCACACCACTCCACCTTGGATAGAGTCACCTTCTTCCTCGGCCTTCCTCTTCCACGCTTCATGGCTGGTGTGATCGCACTTTTTAATCGTACTTAAATGAATAGTTAAATTACAGGTTGAAATGAGATAGGGGGGGGGGTACACTTATTTGATGTTTAATTATTTAAACTTTTGTGAATTTTTTATAATTTTATTTTGATGTTTGATATTTTTTATTATTTTTATTTAAGAATGTGAATTTTTAATAATTTTATTTTGATGTTTGATATTTTTTATTATTTTTATTTAAGAATGTGAATTTTTAATAATTTTATTTTGATGTTTGATATTTTTTATTTGATTTTTATTATTTTATTTAAGAATTATTTTTTAATTGATTAGTTATCATTTAGATTCAATTTTTAGGATAAAACTAAATAAAATTCTAGCTCAAGCAAATTAAAAATGAGTAATGATGTTCTAGTGAAAATTCATAGTAAATCATCCTAGAATGATGTCGTATTAATGAAAATATCAAATTTGAAGGTGCAACCAACCATAGATATATTAGTCTTTTCTTTAATATGATACCATTCACCATAATATATCACTATGAATTTTGAGTTAAGTGCCCATATGACCCTATGTTTTGGTCGAAAGTGCCAATATGAACCTGTGAAATCCGAAAGTGCTATTATAACTCTATTATTTTTTTTTGAAAATGCTAATCCAACCCTGGAACCGTAATTTGACCGAAAATACATGAAATGACAATTATCTCTAAAAATATTTAAAAATATAGAAAAATGGAAGGAAAGGTTTACCCTCGTTCCCTAATCAACAAAAAAAAACTCATTTTTTCCTTTATAATCCTCTCGCAACTCTGCTCACATCAATCCTCTATGATAATTTTTCTTTGCTCACATCAATCCTCTTCTCCCACATCAAGCGAGGCGCTTGGAGCGGCATTAAAGGATTATGTGAAAATAAAGATCCGGTGAGCGGTGGCATGAGGTGGCGAGTGGTGGGAATTAGTCAGGGTTCATGAGTACCGAACGGTAGTAAGGGAGATTGAGGGGAACCAGAAAGGGGTGTCAAGTGGTGGTAAGGCTTCGAGGCGATGGGGTTTGGCTTGGGCAAGGGTTGGGACTAGTGTGGAGGGGCTGGGAGTGGTTGTTAGGGCTAGAGGCGACGATGGTTAGGGCTAGAGTGGTGGTGGTTAGGGCTAGGGACGGTGGTTGTGGATTCCATGGTGGCGCTGGAAATTGGGGAGAGGAGATGGCATTGGACTAACGTGTGAGAATTGGTGGCATTGAGATTGGACGGAGTCTAGATGGAGTGGTAAAGTGGAGGGCGGGGAAGAGTGGGATTGGACATACTTGTGCTAGATCTTCGATGGTGGTGCTAGGAATGATGAAGAGTGCTCACGGAGCGGAAGAAGGCTTAGGTGGTGGCTGGGGCGGAGCTTTGGTGGCGGAGCGGAAGAGGTGTGGGAATTGGTGTTGGCGGGGTAGGGGTTGTGGTGGTGAAGTGGAGGAGCGGATCTGGGCGGGAACTCAAAGGTGGTGCTATAGGCGGTGAGATGGTGGTCCACCGAATTTCTAAATTCCGACCGCCACCACCGGTGGAGAGGCAGCGGCGGAGGTGGTGGCGGAGTGGCAAAGGTGGCGGAGCAGCAGTGGCTGTGGTTATGGAGAAGAAGAAGAACAACAAGGGGTATTTTTGTCTTAACATTTTTAGTTTTGAGACTAGGGATATTTTAGTCTTTTTAGTATGGTCAATGCCGAAAAAGGCCAAGTCAATGCCGGAATAGTGAGAAAAGGTTATATCGGCACATTTGATGCAAAAAAGGTTATTATCACACTTTCAGATTATACAGGGTTATATTGGCACTTTTGGAAAATAATAGGGTTATATTTGTATTTTACCCATGAACCTTTTACTGTGAGTATCATTACTTATTTAAAAATTGGGCAAGTTTTAACCCAGTTTGACCCGTTTTCAACCCAATTCAATCCCTCTAATAATTCAGCCCCTCTGTGTACCTCCCGTCGATGGCTTTCAAGCTGCCACTAACAGAAACTACAGTCATGTTTTTTATTACAAAAATTGCCAACGGAAACCTGCGCATCTAAGAGACCTCATTTTAGCCTATCTAGACACCATCGAAGGTGTGCATCGACAGTTCGCGTGGTTGCATCCGATAAACTACAGTTTTTCAGCAATTTTAGAAATGTGACAACATGAATTCTGACCAATTTACGCCAGAATTACTATTGAAATTCATCGTTGTAGCCCCAACGAAGACCATCCTATTAGATTTCAAATTCGTTGTAACCCGGCGCTGCAATCTAGAGTTGGCTTCTTGCCATGTCGTGCATTCGTGCTTATACATATCCACTGTAATGCTCATGCTTCGTGTTGTTTCGTGTCATGCTATTAAAATATAAGTTAGTTTGTGGCCTGCCCACGTGCTTCGTGCTTTTCGTGTTGTGTCGTGCTCGTTTCACAAGTTGAATCATTCCATGTTTGTATAATTGAGTTAACTTCCGAACTAAATTTAGTCCTCTATTTAACATTTTTTTATACAAATATAATACATATATAGTGAATATACTTAAAATTATTGATATAAGATTTTTTAAAATATATTTTATTAAATATTTTTAGTTGAAAATGTATAAAAATAATATGAGTTGAAAATTCTAAGCTAGAAGTTGACCAACTAAAAATTTTAAGTTATTTGATTCATTCTCAATATATAAGGATTAATTACATTATTTAAATAATTAAATTTAATTAATTTTATCTTAAAATTTTAACTTACAATTTTTATAACAGTTTCAACTTATAAAAATTATTATCACAACATATTATTGTATTTAATGAATAAAATATATAAATGAATAATTTATTTAATTTATTTTTATTTGGAAGTCATTGTATAAAATATAGTTAATCTAATATAAGTATATAATTAAACAACTCAAGTAAATTTAGTAATCTGATATATTGAATTTGTGCTTAAGAGAATGACATGAAGCCATGAATGTCATGGGTTTATTTCTCACCAACCACACATTTTATTAAACCCATTATAAACTAACATAATTCATACCCGAACGAGTCTTTCAGGCCGGGTTAGTGCCGTCAGTGACATGTCGTGCCCAGCCTCACAATTTTGCTCAACTGACAGATGAGGCCCGGTACGAGGCCTAGTAGCTCGGGCCCAGGTCATGCTCGGGCCTCAAACGTACTCGTGTCATTCGTGCTTTATATCGGGCAGGGTTCGTGTCATCCACGGATGGCCCGACCCAATTACCAACTCTACTGCAATCTTGATTCCAACCATTTCTCCACCCGTTTGTTTTCAAATGGTTCCTTGAGACGACTGTGTGAAAATTGCGTAGATCTCCAGAAAGTACCCATCCAGAGACAAATCATTGAAGTTACACATATTCATTGAGAAAACACCGGTGAACGGCATTGGCGTGACGATGAACCAACAGTGACGGCTGATTTAAGGAGGAGGATGATGGTTTCTATAAATTTTTGACAAACTGAATATTTGTCCCTCAGTTTCATCATCATTTTAAAAAATACTCTGAAAAATAATATTTAGATTCTATACTCCAAATTTAAGAAACTATTATTTAATATATGGGATAAATACATTTATAACCCTAATTTTAGGCTAAAAGTGCCAATATAACCCTACAATATGAAAAGTGTCAATTTAACCCTAACTAATTATTATATGTGCCAATCTAACCCTAACTTTCAAATTGTTTTGGCCGATATAGCCAAAGTCCCTAATTTCGGCGTTGACCCATGAAATTTCAGCAATGACAAGAAATGGAATGACAGAAATACCCTTGATTAATAGGGAGATGGAAGAAGAAGAAGAAAGAAATTAGGTGGCCAGCATTGTAACAAGTTGAAGTGCTTCTACTTGAAAAATAAATCATGCGGCCACCAATGTATAAGAAGAATCTTCTTACGCAGCCACCACTGGCGCTGAGTTGGGCATTTCCCCGAGCTAGGGTTTTTCAATGTGCGCAATTCCCTGGCACTGATTTGGGGACAACAAATTCAGTCGTGAATTCAAAATCAAGCAATGCATTCTCTGGTTGAGTTGGAGCCTCAGAATCATGACATCGCCACTGTCAACCACCAACAGTACACTGTGCCCCTCGACAGAGATGATGTGAAAGATGCCTTGTGCTGCGGCGGTGGAGGAAAGGACGGGGCCACCACCACCGAGCTCGCCAACATGATTTGGTGGAAGGAGACTGGACATGAACACCATCGCAGCAATGATGACTAGATACGCTAGAGAGGTTTTTTCTGAGAGGAAACATGATTAGGGTTAGCCAGAGGGTGAGGCTCTCCATGAATAACCAAGTCACCGATGCGGGAACAGTGGGGTCCCAGCCGGAGCGGTAGTGCTTGCCATATGGGCCGCGAAAGAACTAGAGGGAGATGAAGGTGAGATGAGTGATTATGAACTGGAGGGATATAAAGGTGGTGACAGCGAGATGGTGGAGGTGCCGGCGTAGTAATATAATTCAGGTCTTTTATTTATTTTTTTTATAATAAGGGGAAAATGATATTTTTAACAAAATCCAGCAGTAAACTGATTGACTAAAAAGTCAATATGGCCAAAGGTTATATTTACACTATTTGAGATTGTATGATTATATAGGCAATTTCAGCCTAAGGTTAAAGTCATTTTAGCACTTAACTATTAATATTTTCATTGTTTGTAGTTTTCTATTAGTTTCATTATGAGATGGTTTTGGGAGACGGACCTTTTTGAAGACCTTTTTAAAAAGATACTTTTAAAGTAATAGAAACGAGTTTCGACATATTTGGCCCAATTTACTTGTTTTCATTGTTCCACAGTGACACAAACTGTTTTTTTAACAAGATTATTTCAGTTTCATAAATCTATTTTTTTTCTTTCTGAATTTAATTTCATCCGCCCATTTCATTCATTATAAATTAAAGGGATAAATACATTTATAGCCCTAACTTTAGGCTGAAAGTGCAAAATAACTCTGCAATATCAGAAAGTGTCAATATAACCCTAACTAATTATTGTATGTGCCAATATAACTCTAACTTTCAAAAAAAATGTGTTGATATAGCCAAATTCTCTAATTCCGGCTTTAGCCAATGAAATTTCGGCAATGATATAAAATGAAATGATAGAAATACCCTTGACTAAGAAGCTAAAAATTAATACCTATAATACCCTTGGTTCTCTTCTTTATCACCACCGCCAAAAACCTCCGCCACAACCCCGTCGGGAATCTCCGTTGATGGAAACTTCACTAGCACTGTCGCACTACCACCTTGCAACCTGTCCCCACCTTGCCACCCATCACCACAGCTACCCCAGCTGCAAAGCCTCTGCCGGCGGCACCTCTACCACCACCCTGTCGTAAACCTCCGCCAACGGTAAATTCACCAAACCGCTAAGCCACCACCTTGCCACCACCCTACAGCTACCAAGCCACCTAGCCGCCCTCTTCCTCCCTCCCTCACCCCTGCCACCCAGTAAGCTAAAACCCTAACCTTAGATCCGTGCGCTGTTGCCCCCGGTCCTGAATTCTGTTCAAGAGACCTTACTGTGCAACCCACTTCCCTGCAAACCCTAGCCCGTTGGAGAAGCTCTCATCAGCCCAAACCTCGTATAGACGAACTCTAGGTGCGTCGTCACCTCGTTTACTCAATTCAAGTCAAGAGACCCAACTGTGCGATCTAGTTCCCCGGGTTACAGCTTCGGTCAATGATGGATTCAAGCTGGAAGCAATATGGCCGCAACGGCATTAGCGGCAACTGTAATGAAGGAGCCAAGATTTGCGCGAAGTTTGGGACGATGCAGGGGTGATTTAGAAAACAGGGCGGTGATGTCATTACTGGGTTTCACTAGCTGGGTTGAGATAGAGATGGTGGCCAGTGAGGGGTGGAAAATGGTGGCGGCGGCGTAGGGCATTTTGGGAGGAAGATGGTTTTCATGAAATGGCTAAGAGGAAAATTGGAGGAAAACGGAAGAAAGGGAAAACAAAAGAAGGGGGGGGGGAGAAAATATGGGAAGCGAAGATGGAAGAAAGGGAAAAAAGGAGGGCAAATATGTCGTTTTATTTTTTCCTTTCTTGATAAGGGCAAAAAGTCTTTTTCACAAATTCCGGCCATATAAAAATTGACTAAAAATTGACACTTTCTGAAATTGCAGGGTTATATTGGTACTTTTAACCTAAAGTCATGGTTATTTTAACACTTAATTCTAAATTTAAACATCTAAAGTTATGGTGTCAAATGCAAAAAAACAATAAATGTTGGATTCAAACGAAGACAGCGAACCAGGAGTAGTTCTGGATCCTGTACGGATATCGAAAGCAACTCTGCGAGAACTGAGATAGGGAGTTGATTTTCCAACATCAACATGTCACACCTGATGTCAGGAATCATATGCATCTCCCCATGGCTGCTGAAGACGCGATGTTTCGTAGGATATCGATAGCTCAACTCCGGATATGGCGAATCCTCAAAGCAATACTGCAACAATTCGAGCATGAAACAGCCGTCTGTGGCCATCATCTCCACGAACTTATTCATATTCTCTTGCCATTCCGCTCCCAAGCAGTTAAGTTCTTTTACATGTTCATAGCAGTTAAGTTCACAGATCCACTGCTTCACAGATATCAATCATATCCAATTCTACTTCATAAATTCCATATTTGCGGTAGATATCTTGTTGTGTATGGTTCAAAAGAGATTCAAGCTATGAGATGAATTTTATTTTATTTGAACTAAATTTTGTTCGAATGAAACTGAAATTCAGTAGTTTGAATTGATAGCACGCAGAGGCTACATGAATTACCATTTATTTTGATTCTGTTCAGACTTCACCGTTGATGATTTGAACAAAAATTGGCAATAATAAACTGGACGTTCGAATTGGAGATTGGAAATCAGTTGTTCGATCGAAGGATTGGATGTAGGAGAATCCGTGGATGTGGCAAGAAGGAATAGATTGAATGGGGAATAAACGAAGATGGAATGACAGTTGTTTTGGTGGAGAAAGAGGAGAATGTCAAACAAGGAGGAGAATGAAAGTTGAAGAAGAAGAAGAACAAAGAGGAAGACCCAGGAGAACCTGGCACGTGTCTATTATAACCCGACCGACCAAATTCATTTCCCTTCCCCAAATTTTCAAATTGCAGTTAGATCTCTGACCTGCCCATAGCTTATGGACAGACCACCTGTCATGAGACCTTCTCTTGGATCAATAGTATAAGAAACTCATACATTATATACAAGTTAAAATTGGATTATAATAATAATAGTATAAAACCGTTAAAACACCCCACTATATGAGTTAAATATAATTAAATAAAGAGAAAAGTGCTAAAATAACCCTATCTTTTTAGCTGAAAGTGCCAATATAACCATGCAATTTGAGAAAATGTCAATCTAACCCTGGACATGGCTAACTTTTTAGTCAACGGTTGTTTGACCTGAATCTAGTGGAATGACAATTTTACCCTTGATTAAAAGAACCCGAAAAATATGAAAAGATTGAATTGTCATTTTCCTTATTTTCTCTTTCTTCTTCCTCGTAAACCTCATCTCCTGATTCCCTTTCGTATATTCCTCGTCTTCCCTTCCCTTATTCACCCCACCTCGTCTTCCCTATCATTCCTCTCCCGGTCTCATTATTTTAACGACGATGGATGTTAACGTAAGCGGGAAAGCGAAGGTCTTTGGTCTTCTTCATCGGTGCAAACGGCAGGCAAACGTAAGAAAACGAGGGTTCTTGCATGGGGGTGGTGTGTTTAATCGGTGGTGGGGGCTGAGGGTTTATGGCGGTGGTGGTGGTGTGGGCAGAGTGGTGGTGGGGATAAGGTTTTCCAGCGGTGGGCTGAGAGTTTTCTTTTTGAAAAACACCACCATTCTTGCATTAGTGGTGAGGTTGAGCGGTGGGGGCTGAGCAATGTGGGCTGAGAGGCGGTGGAGAGTTGAGTGGCTAGGGCTTCAGGCAATGGGTGGCTGAGTGACATGGGGGTAGGTTTCCGACGGTGGGGCTGTGTGGTGAAGCTAGGATTTTTTGTGGTGGTGGTGTGTTTCTGACATTTTTCGGCAGAGCAACGACGGTTTTTGGTGGTACAACAACGGTTTTCGGTGGAGCAACAACAGTTTCTAGCGGAGCGGCAATGATTACCGGTGGAACAACGATGGCGAATGGTGTGGGTGAGTTGTGTAGAAGAAAACCAATAAGTTGCCACATCACAAGGGGTATAATGGACATCACTTTTTCAGTTTTGATCTAAGAGGTATTTTTGTAATTTTGCTTTTGGTCAATGCCTGAAATTCTTGAGTCAACGTCGGAACTGGTGAGTTTGGCACTACTACAAACTAAGGTTAATGTAACACTTTCCTTGCAACACTTATTTAAAACGTTGCAATAGCTTATATAGTGTTACTCAAACTTTTGAAAAGTGTTACTAAATTTTAAAAAGTATCGGGCAACGGGATCTCTTTTGAACAGCAACAGGATCGGGAACAGGTGATCGATAACTCGCCCTGGTCGTTTGACTACTGTCTTGTAGCCCTAGCAGAGACTGATGAAGACAAGCCTCTCCACCACCTCTCATTTGCTGATAACCCCTTCTGGGTCCGCGTCCATGACGTTCCCCCAGTTCTTATAACTCCAGATATGGCAGGCTTAATCGGTGATTATCTAGGCGATTTTGTGAAGGTCGCCAAAAACAAATTTGGATCCTGTAAGGGCAGGACTCTGAAACTGAGAACAAAACTGAATGTGTTCAAGCCTCTTCCAAGAGTAATAACAGTGGAGTTCAAAGGTACTGACTACCTTTTTTTACTTTCAATATGAACGTCTCCCAGCGTTCTGTCAGTTGTGTTGATGCTTGGATCACCCGAAAACAGATTGTCTGTTGAAAAATACTCCACAAAGAGACTCACTTATGCCAATGAGGTATGGGCGATGGCTAAGATATGAAGACGATCATCCATTCCCGATGCCAGGGCCAGGAGTGATGCACCAACGATGCAGACAGGAAGCGCAGGAAGAGCAGGCCAAGGTCATCTACCAAAGTACAATCCCAGGCCATGAACAGATAAATCTCAATATTGCACTAGGGGACGAAGCTGAATATCTGATCGATAGCGCACCAGAGCAGTCAATTCCCCAAGCTAAGAAATTAGCGGCATTTACTACCCCCATTAATCACCCCAACGGCTCCTCTGCATTGACGCCTCACACCAGCAATAGTTATATTCCATTAAGGGTCAAAGGCGTGGATTGCATAGGTTCATTTACTATCAATAAAAATGGACAGTTGGTGATTACTACCCCTTCTTCAATTCCAAATAAACTGAACTTAGAAAAACAATTGATTTCAACGCAGGAAAATGAAGCAGACTCTACCTTTCTGTCTGAAAGTAGTGCATCAAAGTTTTGGGCAGAAGCTTTAGGTATTCAGGACCAGGAACAGGCCGGAAAAATGGCAAATCTTAATGCTGATCTCATCGGAGAGTTATTGTCTCACCCAATACATTCTCTGAGGGATTCACCAGCAAAACCAACCTCAGCCATAACAGGGACAGACGTGAAAAAGGAATACCACAATTTCCCACCGCTAGGATTTGAGAAGGTACCTATCATTGTGGAGGTACCATCAAATGAGGAAGCTGAAAACATGCTCCCACTAGCAACCCTGGACCGGAGACAAAATTCCCGCTCACAAGACACAGGTCGACGTCGCCTGAAATCACCATAGGCTCGGAAAGGAACCGATGAGTGCAGATATCGGATTGGCAGCATCGGAAAAACTCCCAAAGTAACTAGTCCCTGTCCAAAAAACACGGTCGGAGGTCCAAGAATATAGAGCCCTAAGCCTCTTTGCCCCAAGCCTGAAAAGCTACCAGGATATGGGAATGATGGCGAGACCTCAGGTCTGTCATCTGGCAGCCACGGTGGGGCTCTTTGACGGCGGTACTGAACCTGAGACCTTAGATCAAGGCCATTGAGAGTGGATTGCGCCGCTGGACACAAGGAAAAAGTGAACTGAGGTGGGCTATTTTTATAGACCAATGACAGGTCTGGCGCTAAGGGACAATTCCAAATAGACCACCGGGAGAATTAACATAAATGCCAGAGAAGAAGAACAATTGGTAGAGGAAAATTCCAAAATCATGGAGGAAATAGAGGAGCTGGGTGTGAGGCCCGAAATTGACGAAGACAGACAAGAGTCAAAGGAGGAAAATTCCCTACTCTTTGGGGACCTTGGATTAATTGCCACAAGACACGGATTGGATGGGTCAGTGGAAGATGTTCAGTTTTTTAACAAAGCTACAGGAGGAAGTTTGAAGCCCAACCATTTTTCCCATGTTCAACAAGAGGGCGTGACCCAATACTCACCAACTCATGCCTAACTTACAATTTTCAAGAGGAAATTAGCTTGTGCCGAGGACCAGATGCCGGGAGAGGACATTCAGTATCCAAAAAAATAGTGTTAGAGACACTTTTCATTCTACCACCAGGAATAACTTTTAATGTGGGCTCACCCGCATTTGGACCAGCAGCGGTGACTGGAAAATCCCAGTCCCACCAACGCAAATGAGTCTGCTAAGTTGGAACTGCCGGGGGCTGTCACACCCTCGAGCGGTTAGACATCTCAAAGAACTCCTACGTAAATTTTCTCCACCTTTAATTTTTCTGTCGAAAACAAAGTGTTCTTCTGATAAGTTAGTAGGCTTAAGAGACTCCCTAGATTTGCATGGAGTATTTGTCGACTCACATGGAAACTCGGGGGTCTAGCTCTGTTTTGGAATAACGATTTGGATGTTTCGGTTCTGAGCTATTCTTTCAACCATATTGACTTCATGATCAAGGAACCGCGATCCAGTTTACTCTGGCGTTGTATTGGCATTTATGGGGAACCAGCAACACATAAGCGACATCAATTCTGGAAAAAAATTTCCCACTATGTGTAATGGCCCAAACATGCCTTCGATGTGTATAGGAGACTTTAATGAAGTCCTACATCAACATGAATTCTAGAGTATTAACACGAGACCTCCAAACCAAATTGATAACTTCCGGTTAGCCTTAAACATGTGCAATTTGTTAGACCTGGGATATGAGGGTTACAAGTACACGTGGTTCAGAAACTGGAGAGTCCCCCACACAGTTAAAGCTAGGATAGACAGAGCTGTAACAAACCCTATCTGGATGAGTGCTTTCCCTACAACGAAGCTCATACACGTGTCTAGTCACAAATCAGACCATTCTCCAATACTACTACGCCTTATGGACACACCGAAAGGTCCAATGAGCTCACGGTGGCATAGACCCTTTCGATTTAAGAATTATTGGATCCAATCCCCGCAATGCAGGGAAAAAGTAGCGGAATGTTGGAATGCGATAGCTCCAGACTTACCTTCAGCAATCGAAGAATGTTCATCGGGTTTGGTAACATGGGCAAAGTAGGAATTCCATAATCAATACAAAAAGAAATACCAGATCGAGGCCAAGCTAGAAAGACTTCAAAAAGGTGTTATCACTGCTGATGTTCAGACAGAAATGGCTGCTCTGAAGCTCGAGTTAGAAAAACACCTGGATATAGAGGAAGCACGATGGAAACAACGAGCAAAGCAGCATTGATTAGAGAAAGGAGACAGAAATACAGGTTTCTTCCATTCTTTTGCAAAAAATGGAAAATAAAAAACACCATCCATGGGTTGACGAACCATGGTCAATGGTGCACTGATGAAAAAGATATGGAAGATATTATCTCATAACACTTTCGGATACTTTTCGAAAGCTCTCATCCATCTCCACTAGTAATTGACAGCTTGGCAGATTTAATCTCACTAAAAGTATCGTCTGCAATGAATAATAAGCTAACAAGGCCATATACTACAGCAAAAGTACATGCAGCATTGAAGAGCATGTCCCCAAACAAATCTCCAGGTCCTGATGGCATCCCACCATCTTTCTTCCAACAATACTGGGACATCGTTGGACCAAAAGTCACCCAAGAGGCACTGCAATATCTGAATGATGGAAAATCTATAAGCTCGCTAAATAGCACAAATATTGTACTTATTCCAAAGGTGAAACAACCAAAATATATCTCCCAATTTCGGCCAATTAGCTTATGCAATGTGATATACCGAATAATTTCAAAATGCATAGCCAACTGGTTAAAAGTGGTACTAGATAAAGTGATTTCAAGTCACCAAAGCGCCTTTGTAAAAGACAGATTGATCTCGGATAATATCATTATAGCTCATGAAGCACACATCATATCAAGAGGCGAACCACATGACAGAAGGGACATATGTCAATCAAACTAGATATGAGCAAAGCATTCGATCGAATTGAATGGAACTTCATCCTGAGGGTATTACAAAAAATGGGTTTTGACCAAGCTTTAAGCTTGATTGAAAGCTGCATCTCGACAATCCATTTCTCCTTCATGCTAAATGGAAAGTGTTTTGGAAAATTACACCCACTAGAGGGCGGAGACATGGGGACCCACTTTCTCCGTATTTATTCCTTATTTGTAGTAAGGTGTTGTCCCAAATGATTCAGGTGGGAGTAAGGGAGCAGAGGCTGCATGGTTTAAAGATTGCTAGGAATGCACCAGTGCTATCACATCTCCTGTTTGCGGACGATACACTAATTCTTTGAGAGGCGAAAAATCAGGAGGCAGTGACACTAAGAGACATTTTGCAATCGTATGAGGAGGCTTTGGGACAACAGATCAATCTAAACAAGTCTTCAATCATGGTCAGCCCAAACACTGGGGATCGTATAAAAGCCCACATCTTAACCACACTCCAAATGACAGAAGCAATCAACCATGAAAAATACTTGGGATTCCACATCGTGTTTGGAAGAGCAAAAACAAGTGCACTTAAGGGAATAATAGACAGAATCAGGACAAAAATTGGCAGCTGGGAACATAAAATATTATCCAAGGGCGGAAAGGAAGTGCTCATAAAATCTGTCCTACAGGCTATACCCACTTATACCATGTCATGCTTTAAGCTACCAGACACGCTTATCGAAAATATATACAGATTATACAGTAGATACTGGTGGGGAAGCACAACACAGAACAAGAAGATTCACTGGGCCACATGGACAAAGTTGTGTTCTCCCAAGAGTATGGGAGGATTATGATTCAAAGAATTGAAGATTTTCAACACGGCACTGTTAGCAAAACAGGCGTGGCGTCTACTGGCCAACCCAAACTTCCATGTTGCAAAGCTTCTAAAAGCCAAGTACTTTCCATTGGGAAACTTTTTAGAAGCAAAGTTAGGGTGGGACCCGTCGTATGCATGGAGATCCGTTCTAGAAGAGAGACAAGTATTGTCAAAAGGAATTTGAAAGCGAATTAGAATCGGACAAAATACAAGCATAAAAATGGTCTATGGCTCCCAAGACTAGGAAACCAAAGACCCACATCTTTGCCAGACGAGTTTTCGGCAGATCGAAAAGTCTCCCATCTTATGACTAACAACGGGACTGCCTGGAATGAAGAAATTATTAGAAGTATTTTCAATCAAGAGGAGTCAAATCTCATTCTATCTTTACCAAGGAACATGAGTGTTCAGGCCAAGGATCGATGGATGTGGCACCCTACAGTTGACGGTAAATACATGGTCAAATCTGGCTATAATCTAGAAATTAACTCGTCAACTCTTGAAATTGCAGGTAACATGGCGTCAAGCAGCTCAGGTCCCTCTCCACACTAGAAGAAGATATGGAATTTACCGGCTCAACCAAAACGTAAAGCACTTCCTATGGAGACTATGTAAGAATCATTTGCCATCGGCAACCAATCTGCTTCAAAGCAAACTGCCTAAGTTGCTCTATGGCTGATATCTCCATTGAACAAATATTCTTCCACTGCCCAGTAGCGCACCAAATATGGTTTGCAGCTGAACTGCATGAGAAGATTTTCCACTTCCAACAACAAAGCGCAAGCTTATGGGTGCAAGACTTAATACTGGAGTTAAAACCTATAGATATGGCAATGGTTGCAACACTGCTATCACAACTTTGGCACCACAAAAATAATCTTCTTCATGGAGAGAGTCATGACCTTCAACCTCAACATTGTGCCACATATACCACAAAACTGCTATCCGATCTACAAAGAACATTGAGCGCCGAAAAGTCTAATCAGGAGACTAGGGGTCACAACAATCAATCGCTAACCGATGGAAACACTCTTCATTTCGATGCAGCCATATCCCAAAACAGAACATGTCTTGGATGATACATATGTTCTCCAGTTGGAACCTAGATTTATGGAGAATCGCAGCACCTTCCAATAGCGCATACAGTTAAACAAGCAGAAGCTATGTCTCTAAGAGTCGGGATGCATACAGCTCTACAAAAAGGCATACGGATCAGCCGCATTCAAGGTGATGCACAGGTTGTCATAAGGGCAGTCAAGAACCATAATGAAGATTTGTCGGACTTTGGCCTAATCAATGATGACATAGTTAACCTAGTGAAAAGTCATATGCACCCAGAACCATTCTTGGTTAGACGACAGTTTAACATTGTAGCACACTCTTTAGCTCAATATGCTAAAAATATTGTAGAGCCTATCTCTATATGGGAGCACATCCCACACTTTGTACAACACCTATTCAATGAATGAAAGCAAAGTTTTATTTCAAAATTTTTTTTAAGTATTACGTTAGATTTAATGTAACATCGTCTAAGTTAATACTAGTAAAAATGTCACTTTAGGTGTTATTGTAACAATTTGGACCTATTGTAACACTTTTACTAGTATTACCTTAGGCGATGTTACATTAGATCTAACGTAACACTTTTTGAAATTTAGGTAACACTTTTCAATATTTATGTAACACTTTTCAAGTTGTAACACTTTATTAGCTATTGTAACAATTTAAATAAGTGCTGCAAGGAAAGTGTTACATTAACCTTAGTTTATAGTGGTGTGGGTACATCAGCACAATTTGATTAACTATTATGGTTATATTGACACAATTAGTAATGAGTTAGGATTAGATTGACACCTTCTTAGATGCACGCATTGATACTTTCAGTTAAAAGTTAGGGTTAGACATTTATTTTGCCTTTAAATAAATTTTAAGGTAAACATGGGGCTATCGATGGATATTTTAATTTTGGATAGTTGTATAAGAAATTACGCACATTAAAATACGGGTAAAAACCAAGTTACAACAAAAATGGACTAAAAACACCTAAATCTCCAATACTCATTTCGCGGGTTCCGTGTATAAAACATTGAGCTTAGCCGTTAAATCATGCATGATCATGGTCTTACTATTTTAATGATGAATTTTTGCAAAAATATCATCTTATGTACTCCCTCCGTTTGTTTTATATTGACACATTTTTCTTTTTTTGTTGTTTTTTTTTTATATTGGCACACTTTCCATTTTTGGCAAGATTCTTTCAATTTCATCCACTCATTCTACTTTTTACTTTCTACATTCAATTTCATCCACTCATTTTTTTTCTCATAAATCCAAGCACTTAACCTATGGTGCTAGTGAAACAGAGGAAGTATAAAAACACCATCTTCTAATATTGAACTAATTAGAATAATTATATCTAGTCAAATAATACAAATTATAAATTTCAAATGGAATAATATTAAAATTGAACAGTGAAGTAGTATATTGAAATTATGATCTAAAAGTTGTTAATACTATCTAACGTAAATAAATATATTTAACACTATCTAATTTAAATAAAAAATATTAAAATTTAAATAAATGCTGAAATTAGAACATCGAGGTAAGACATTAAAAATATAATATTTATTTTTTGAAAATATCTTAAAATATTAATCTCTACTCAAAATAATAATACTCCCTCTGTTTCTCTAATAGTGGCACATCCTTTTTGGTGTTAGATTTTAGGATATGCTAAATGAGTGGATGAAATTTAATTGAAAGAAGAAAAAAGTAAAATGAGTGGATGTAATAACCTTAACCTTGCCATAAATAGAAAGTGCCAATATAAAAGAAACATCTCAAATTAGAAAGTGTGCCACTATTAAAGAAACGGAGGGAGTATAATTTCTATAAAAGAAATATTAAAATTAGGACATTGAAATACGACATTCAGTCCGTCCCTTGAAAGATTGTCTTTCCATAAGTCATGGGAAGACCAACATATAAAGAGAAAATTAGAAGAAATGAAAGATAAAATTTTTATGATGCATAAATTGAGTTATAAACTTTATAACTACTACACGTTGTATAATAAATTTTTAACATTACAACTACAATATTTTATCTTTTATTTTTTAATTAAATCCATCTTCCCTTAAACCAATGAAAAGACGATATATTCCAAAACTTTGCCAAAATTAATTTATAAGTAAGGAATGAAGCAAAGAATAACATGAAAGGAAGTGAAGAATTAATAAAAGAAACAAGTTAGGAATCACGTGGGTAGTGAAGAATTTTTTTAATTTTTTTAATTTTTTTTATCAAAGGTAGTGAAGAATTTATTTATAAAAGAAACAAGTTAGGAATCACGTGGATAGTTGGAGAATATATTGAAAAGTATTTAAAAAATCTTACTTATTTGACACAAGTGACAATGTAATCTTTCATTGTTTAAAAATATCAATATAATCTTATATAATTAGCGAAAGTATCAATATATCTCTCTCCGGTAATTTAAAGACGGAATTTTGTAAAAATACATTTTTGTCCTTTGGAAAAAATATATTAGTACAAAAAATAGGAAATGACTTTATTACCTTTGAGTCATTAATATCCCAAATATTACCGTCGGACCGCCGCCGTAACATGTAGGGTTATATCAGCACATTATGAAAACTGATATGGTTATGTTAGCACATTCCTAAAACTTATAGGGTTATATCAGCACATTCGTATAGAGTGTAGGATTATATCAGCATATACTATAAAATATACGGGTTGTGATCATATTTTGTTTATTTTGTTGTGTTTAGTCCGGATTGATGATTAGATGACCTTTGGTGCTGTCGTGGTTGTTATTTTGTTTTGTTCTTCGACATAGGGTTTTGAATGTTGATAAGTTTTGAATTGAGGCTACGATATGTAATAATGGTGTTTAATATGGTGTTTAATATGATTGAAAATATTACGATGTAGAATTTTATACTGTGTAAGATAATGTTATGATGTAATAATGGTGTATATGATGATGTGCTCGCCCGTTAAGGCCAACCACATATCACACACTTAATTTTTGTAATATATGCTAATATAACTTTAAAAGTTTTACGAATGTGCTGATATAACCCTATAAGCTTTAGAAATGTGCTAATATAACTCAACCTGTTACAGTGGCGGTCCGGCGGTGGTCCGATGGCGGTCCGGCTATAGGGGTAAAATTTACTACTCAATTTTAGATTTTTCAAAAGGGTATTTTGGTCAATTTACATGGAGTCAGCACCGGAAATTTTAAGTCAATGCCAGAAATGGGGTTTGAGGGTTATATTGGCACTTATGTTAACTAGTTCGGGTTATTTTTGCACTAAAAATTATCTGAGGGTTATATTGGCACTTACTTGAGTAGATAAGGTTATATTGGCACTTAATTTGAGGAAAAGAAACATCAAGCACGCGGGCTGCGCTTTCGCACTTAATACTATCTCTAATCCTAAGTTTGAGGAAGACTCGTATGAAACTGCTCCAATGGAGCAAAAGGCGAAATCCCTCGCCGCGAATCCCATCATCCTGGCACCACAGGTTGATGAGGAGGTAAATCACGGCGTTCAAGGGTCAACCACCTGATTGTCACTTTCTGGTGCTCACAAGGAATCCCCCTACAGGAAGAAATTCCCACACTGCAGCTGCCAGGATTTGAACCCATGACCAATGGAGCATTTAACCAGGTACTTAACCACTTGGTCGTATGAAAACGTCTCACCATAACTTATGGTGAGAGAAAATATTAAGTAAAGTTTTAAAAATTATAGAAAGTACTACATGTCATATTTCATCTTTTTATAATTATACTTATACTATTTGTCTCATCATAAGATTGAGTAAGACCGTCTTACCCAAGTTTTTGTACTTAAGTTTAATACTCATTTTGGACACTCTTTAACTTGAAGGAATGTTTTTTCACGGTCTCCAATAATGAACATGTTTGACTGTTAATAAATGTAACTACGGACAATAATGACACATAAAAATTTGATATTTAGAAACTATATTTTACGATGAATCCAAAAATATCTCATACAATAATATTCATTGCTCATCCATTTATTTAAATGCAAAAAACAATTCCTTGCAAATTAGGGAGAAACAGAGGAATATACTAGTTTAAGTAGGGTCTCCTGATAGGTGACATGTCCTTCCATTATGGACAATCTACTGTTTTTGTTGAATTAAATAATATTTTTTAAAATTTAAATACGTAAAAAAAAATTAGACCGACTATCCGTTAGACGGGTTATTTTGTAATTGGTACGATTAATAGGGCGATCTAATATTTATTTTTATTTATTGCATTGAGGTGCCTGTGATTATGAAAATCTTTTAAAATGAATCTTAACATATAGATTGTTATTATTCAACATTAAAAATTATAAAAATGAGGTTTTTATTATTGGTCTAACCGTTACTCTGCTAAACAGGAGATATTCTTATTTAAATAAAGTATTTTTAAGTTAAATATTATTTTTTGAGAAAGGTTCAGGAAAGGTGACCTATACATTGTAAATTTTTTTTAAATTTGAACATTTTATTTTAAAAGTTAAAATAAGTATTAATGTGTATTTGAATGTGAAAATATAAAAATATACAATATAAAATTACATGTTTGAAAATATTATAAATTACAAGTTAAACCATGTAGAAAAGCCTGGATTAAAAGCACCAATCAGGAACCGCCTTTGATTGAGGTTCGGATGAGGTTCCGACTTTGAAAGTATTTTTGGGTCCGATTAAAGGTGGTTCAAAATTGTTCAAAGACATTTCTTGAGGAACTGCCTTTAATTGAATGAGGTTCCAAATTCGGAAGTGTTTTCAGGGCAGTGGTTCAAAATTGATCAAAGTCGGTTCATGAGAAACACTTTTGATGGACATCAATTAAAGGCAGTGCTATCGTTGAACCGCGTTTCATTGAGGTTTAAATCGGAAGTGTTTTCAGATCCACCTTTAATGGGCTGCAATAAACTTGGGCTATATAAATAAAATTTCAGCCCAAGGGTTTTCTTTCCATTATTTTCACTATCACCCAGCCCGCCTCTCCTCTTATCTCCTTGCCTCTCTCCCCGTTCGTCCCCCTCTCCCTGAAAAACCCCTCCCTCGCTGAAAACCCTGCCCTCCACCCTTGGCCTCCATTCACCGCAGGCCCGTCAAATGGGTTAATTGGATAAACCCATTATCCAAACCCAATTGATCATTATCCATTGGGTCATTATCCAATTAACATGTTTATTAAATGGGTCATAATGGGTTGGGTCATAAATGTGTTAGGTCATTAAATGGATAACCCATTGGATAACCCATAAGATATTCATATGACCCAATGGGTTAAAATATATTATTCAATAAGTCATTATCCAATAAATCATTATATAATTAACCCAATAAGTTATCATTAAATATTTTCTATCGATTTGGGTTACAAGTTGTCGTTATCCAATGAGATCGGGCATTAAATGGTCATTATTTTTTTGGATTTGGGATGAGAATAGTTATGTTAATGGGAAATTTTGATTTCAATGGGTCCCATATCATGTTAACTCAATGGGAACATAACAAATGCCCAATAAATATCCAAAATTACCCAATTGAATGCATGTGTAATATTTAACATAAATATTCACTATAATTCACAAATTATAATTTACAAATTATTCGAGTTCAATCTCGTACAATATTCGAGTTCGTACAGTATTCGAGTTCGTACAAAATTCGCACTCAATCTCGTACAGTAATTGAGTTCGTACAATATTCGAGTTCAATCTCGTACAGTATTCGAGCTCAATCTCGTACAGTATTCGAGTTCATACAATATTCGAGTTCAATCTCGTACAGTATTCGAGTTCGTACAATATTCGAGCTCAATCTCATACAGTATTCGAGTTCGTACAATATTCGAGCTCAATCTCGTACAACATTCGAGTTCGTACAATATTCGAGCTCAATCTTGTACAGTATTCGAGTTCAATCTCGTACAGTATTCGAGTTCGTACAGTATTCAACCTCAATCTTGTACAGTATTCGAGTTCGTACGATATTCGAGTTCAATCTCGTACAATATTCGAGTTCGTACAATATTCGAGCTCAATCTCGTACAGCATTCAAGTTCATGCAGTATTCGAGTTCAGTCTCGTACAGTATTCGAGTTCGTACAGTATTCGAGTTCAATCTCGTACAGTATTCGAGTTTGTACAGTATTCGAGCTCAATCTCGTACAATATTCGAGTTCGTACAATATTCGAGTTCGTACAGTATTTGAGCTCGAGCTCGATCCTAAGTAAATATTATTCGTTAGTTTCGTCGAGTTTACAAAGCCAACATGTTATATATTTTTTATTTTTATTAAATATAATATAATATAATGTACATAATATTATATTACATAATATAATATTATGAACTCGAATATGAACAAAACGCAGGCCGGTTGATGAACAAAACGCTGACTGATTGATGAACAAAATGCAGACTGATTGATGAACAAAACGCAGAGCGATTGATGAACAAAACGCGGACTGATGAAACAAAACGTAGACTGGGAAGTGAGAACTGAGAACTGGGAAAGAACACAGACTTAATGGGTAATTCACGTTTCACCCAAATAAATGACCTATACCCAATGGGTCATTTAGTTCGACCCAATAGATAATTAGTATAGACCAAATGGATAATTAGTATATACCCAATGGATAATTCAATATATACTTAATGGATAATTGGTGTTTCCAACCATTTAAACTTAAAATGGATAAGTCACGTAACATTTTACTTGGAGTGAAAAATTACGATTAACTCTAATCATTTTTTGATATAGGCTGAATCGTGTACATAACTACAAAAGAGAAAATATTTATTTGAGTGGCTAAATGTGAGGATTTCATTTATTATTTTCTTATGTTCAATAAAAGAAAATATTTTTAAAAATCTTCATATTTCATGGAGGAGATTTTTTAAATTTAGTAAAAGTTTCTTAAATACTACTTCTATTTCTTTCGTCAAGATCTTTTATCAAATTTTAATTGGTTCAAATTAAAATTGATTAAGACATGAACCGAAATCGATAAATATGATGAATCGAGAATTTGATCGTTTCTAAAATGATTATATGTGTTAGGGAAAAATTAAATCATTTGTAATCAAACTTGTGAAAATTTAGTTATCTTATGATATGAAATTATCCACGGATCACCCGTTACCCAACCCAACTCGACCCACCCAAAATTATCCAACCCAACTAAACCCAATAACTACAACTCTTTTTTTTTACCAAAACGCTCATCGGAATGAGCGGGGATTTTGATTGAAGGGATCCCACGCCCTAAACTTGTTAATGTACAAAACTCTGAATTCCAACATCTATCAGAAGTTGTGGATTTCCTTCGGCTTAAGAGTTGGACAGTGTCTCCTTCGATGAGCTCTCCACCCCTGTGTGAAGCTCATGAAGGCCAGACTTTCTAGGACTATCAACCAAGGAGCATTCAGTGACAAGAACAACTAACTTAAGCTATTGGTGTTTCTACCTGAATTGGGGAAAAAAGGTTTCCCTTCGGTTTATGAACAAGAAACGCTGGGATTTGATTACGTCTTCAAATTGCGTGTTGTATCTTCTTCTGATTGCCAATTGCGCCAGAAAGTCTGGTGTCTGATTTGCTTCCCTATTTATATGGCTGAATTTGACCACCTGAAATCTTGATGTTGCCGCTTTGATCCGTTCTAGAGTTTGCTTCAGAGACCAAGGGCATGGCTTTCCTTGTATAATTTGTATAGCCATTGAGCAGTCTGATTCAATGTGAACTTGATCAGTCCTTCCTGCTGACGTCTTTAATCCTTCGTAGAGTGACATCATCTCCGCCTTTAGAACTGCAATGTGAGACAACAAACCGGCATTATCCGTAGATAGGTAAGTTGATACAGCAAATACCATCTTTTTGTTATTGTCTCTAATGATACATCCTAAGCCTATGTTATTTCCTTTGATTGCTGCATCACAATTAACCTTTAGGCCAGAATCCGGTGGTTCCCATTTTATCAAGTATAGCCTTTTTATTCTCCTCTTTTTAAACACAGGCAATAATCCTCTAGTAACCAGATGACATTGTGAATGACAAGGTGCTTGCGGATGAACTGAGTAAATCAATGTGCACAGGTTAGAAATCCTTTTCCAGATAGAAGGAGCATATGTCTTTTTATTTTCATGTATTATCATGTTTATGGCTTTCCATAATTCCCAACATATTAAGCATGGAAGAACAATCAATATAGACAAATGTGCAGATGAAGACTGCCTTAGAGACCAGTAAGAAAAAATTCTGTCCTTGATGTTACTGTAAGCTCCAACAGGAATTTCCAGAGCGTCATGCATTTTGTTCCATAAAAAATTGGCTGTATCACATGAATTGAAATAATGTGATAGGGAATCTATATTTTCACACTCTGTGCATTTTGAAGGCAGATGAAGACCAGTTTGCATCAGAATATCCGCAAAGGGAAGAGCACAATGTAACATTTTCCACATGAAAAAACTGATTTTTTTGGCAACTTCTGGTCCCAAATTATTTGGAGAATATCCAGTTCTTGATTTTTAGGTCTAAAAGCATAATAAGCAGACTTGATTGTGAAAAAACCATAGATGTCAGGTTTCCATATGATATAATCATGTTTATCTGTTAAGGTTACATCCTTCCATAATTCCGAAATAGTGGCAGAATTGAACAAGAAAGAGAGTTGTGGGATATACTGACCTTTGTTTAGCTGAAATTCAGCAACTGTGAGATATGGCAAAGGAATGTTTACCTGAGATTCATCCACCTGATTGATGAGAAGGCCTGTGCCCAGCCAATTTGCTATCCAGAAATTAGAGGATCCCTTTTCTATAATCACTTGAGAGTTTTCCTCTGCCCTGGCATTAATTTTCCTAAACCTGGTCCATGTTTCTGATTTTCTAGCATAGGAAGGCAAAGACCACATAAATTTGGACCAATGTGACTGTCCTAGTTGTAATTTCCACCAGATCTTAGCTGAAAAAGAATCAATTATTGACTGAATATGCCTTATTCCTAGTCCCTTTTCTCTCCGTGGGTATGATATCCTATCCCAAGAGATCCAGTGTTTGTTAAGTCCATGTTTCGAGCTCCCCCATAGGAAGTTACTGAAAATGGATCCAAATTTATTAACCGTGTATTTAGTGGGAGCTGTAACAGCCCAAGTGTGCTGAGGAATTGAGGTTAGTACATGGTTTATAAGTATAATCTTACCCCCCCAGAAAGCCATTGGTTTTTCCAATTGGCAATTCTATTATTAACCAAATCAATTAAAGTTTTGAAGTGTAAATTTAGTTTTCTACCTCTAAAGACTGTGACTCCTAGGTAAGAAAAGGGTAGTAAACCTTGTGACATGCCAATAACTACAACTCAATTATATCCATTAATCCAATGGGTCATTATCCAATAAGTCTTATCCAATAAGTGAAAATAGTATATGGGTAATGGTTATCCAACGGGTCACCCGACCCATTTGACTGGCCTAATTCACCGTCATGTTGCGCCGCCAGAGAAGTCTCAATTGGCCACCGCTGGAGCCGCTGTCACTAGGAGATCCGGGCCGGTTATTTTTTACAGATACAGACCACTAGGATATTGGAAGTGTTTTCCGATTAGTTTTTTGTTTTTATGTTTACAGATCTATTTACCCCTCCATTTGTTTCTATTTTATGTAAAAGATTATCTATTTTACATATCTATGTTCTTTGGCTTGCCACGGCTTTTTTTTTAGGATACCTGAAATAGGTTCTAGATTTTTGGAACTGCCTTTAATCGCCTCTGGTCTAATAAAACCATCTTTAATAGACCATTTCTCCACTAATGTCTTTTTCGCTGCTGAGGAAGGCTGCTGCTACCAACTTCAACGGCCTCCCCCCACCACTCATCGCGCTCTCAGCCAATTTTTTTTTATATAAAAAGAATATAAATAAACGTAACCTAAACTTTTTCAATGTTTCGGTTTATTTAGATTAACCTTTTACAAATTCAAAGGCAAAAATTTAACTGTATTGTAAAAATATATATAATTCGATTAATTAAAATTTGGTGTTTCACGTTTTTGTTTAAATTCAAATATATTTTAATAAAGTAATTTTTTATAAAAGGCTATAAATAAACGTAAACTACTGCCTAGCTAACCATTATACATGCAATCATAATCTGTGCATTTTCTTTTAAAAAATAACTTTAAGGCACACACATGACATTTCCTACCCAAACAACATGAATATTAAAAAAATGTATATTAAAAAAGGGGAAGGTATCAGGAAAGACGGCCTTTCCATAAGCTTATGAACAGTCCTTAGGGGCATTTGCCTTAAATGTTGTAATTTTTTATAAAATTTAAATATTGCATTTTATAAGTTAAAACAAATAATAATATGTATTTGAAGGTGAAAATATAAAAATATATGATATAAAAAATATTTTTAAAAATTTTAAATTTTGTATGTAATTTAAGAAATGTAGTGTATAAGGTAAGAAATAAGTGGTGTGCCCATAAGCTTATGGATAGACCGCCTATCAAGAGACCCACTCGTAACAAAATAAGAACATCCATCAAAACCTAAACATGGTGAATGTCGGTGCTTTGTTTTTTGGAAGGTTTTAAACTTTCACTAAAACCCCCATCTACTCATATTCTTACAAAATTTTTGCTTACAAAATCCCCTACTCCTCCTCATATTCTATCGTAAGCTTAGCACAATATTTTTGAAGTTTTGATTTCATCCAACTCCTATGCACCATACATTCAATGATTCTTTAATTATATCTTTAATTCTACTTTCTCCTTTAAAACAGAGTTCATTTCTCCAAGTCCACATTTCATATTTAGTTTTTGCCACTGCAATATTCAATATCTTGCCTTTCCATCCTTTCCCCTTACTCTTCTCAACTAGCCAAACCATTTCTCCATCCCACGTTTTCAGCTCTCTTATAATCTACAGCCATCTCAACACTTGGCCCCACACAAGCTTGGTTTCTTTGCATTCGAAAAATACATGCTGTATTGATTCCTCTTCATCACAAAACAAGCACTTACTATCCATTTGTAGCTCAATTTTCTTCAGCCTATCTCTGGTGGACAACCGCTTATGCCAGCTCATCCATAGCACAAACTTAGCCCTCGGTCTAGCCATATTTTCACATAGAGTTTACCCAAATTCACTCTTGGCCGCTCAGATTTCAATTTCTGATACATTTTTTGGATGTTGAACTTGCAAGCCCCTTTCTGATTATTCCACTCTTCCACGTTCTGCATCAAGCTTCTGCACTTGCTTGAACTTTTGATTATTCACGAGCAGCTTGACGGGAATCGCACATCCATCACCTCTTTCCCTTTGATATAATATGCATGGAATCATCTGATCCAAATGCTATTAGCTTTCCTACAAAAATTCCAGAACACCTTACTCATGCAAGCCAAATTCCATTCCTGAAGCGCAATGACATTTAATCCTCTTGTACTCTTTGGTTCACAAATTTTTGCCCACGCTATTGGAGATTTCCTTGTGATCTCACCCCCTCTGGTCCATAAAAATTATTTCCATAGTGACTCAATGTGTTTTAGTACTGTTTTTGGCAGCAGGAAAACCTGCATCGAATGGTTAGCAACAGAGAACGGAACACTTCTAACTAATTCTAGGCAACCTGCATAGCTTAGTAATTTCCCACTCCAATGTTTCAGCCTATCCACCACCTTTTCAATTAATGGTTGAAATATATGCACCATTAACTTCTAGTCGCCAATGGTGTTGGAAAATGATGGTTAAAAGGTTGAAATTCATCAACTTTTTGGGCTTCGTTTGAGTGGGACCCGAATGGATTTTGGGTCGGTGGATGTCATTTTTGGGTTCTCCTTCGCGAGTACTATAAAATCGACTATTTAAACTCTCAAAACGGATCAAGGGTGAATGAGATATGGATGTTTGAAATGTCACTCTTGAAAGAGAAAAATTAGGCGGAAATTGGCCCAGATTAATTTTTCTCTGGACTGTCCAAAATGCGTATGGACCGCATGGAAGTCTCTGGAAGGCCCAACTGCATAGTATATATGGAATTTCTTGTGTGTAATTCTTAATAGATAAGAACAAAATTCTTCCATATTTTGTGAGATATCTTGTCTTAAATAAATATGCGGTTTACCATGTTTAACACGATGAAGAATATTTGTGCAAATATTTCTTCCATTTCCAGCAGATTTGATTCGAGTATTCATGAAATGTCTCGTATTTGGTGAGTTGGTGATTGGAGAATATTCTTCTCTAATTGCAGAAAATCATAATATCATGTTTCCATGATTAGGGTCTCTTAGAGCAGTATAAATAGAGCCTCTAAGTCATTCAGAAATTACACATCATTCTCAAGTCCCTCCATATTCTAAACTTGAGTCTTCTGTCTGTCTTTCTCGAAGTTTCCATTTGGTGTTCTGTCAAGGTGATAGTCCTTCGGGCCTTGCGTGAATCCGAGGTAACTCTTATGTGTTAATTGTTACCTTCGATGGTTTTATCCTAGGGAACGATGTCCCAACGGGACTCATTCGTTTCAAGGGCAGCGAGTGTTACTCGTGACTCCATCATTACTTGAAACATGATTTATGCTTTGATTATTTGTAATTTAAGCATTTCGATTGTATGCTTGAATAATTAATAAAAGCTTATTATTCTTGCATATGTTAATTGCTCATTCAATTTTTGTTGTTTAATTTTTTGCATGATATAATCAATATATGTCCAACAGTCTTGAAATGAATGAAATTTGTTGATTTATATTAATTGCGAATATTGTATGCGATTAACACATTATTGATGCGTAAATTCTGATTGCATGCGTTGATTGCCGAAAATACACATTCAAATATATTCCAAAAATACACATTCCATGTTGTTTGGAAATATGCATAATTATTGCAAGTGTGCATAAATGTAACTATATATATGATTACATGTTTGGAAATATGCATAATTATTGCAAGTGTGCATAACTGTAACTATATATATGATTACATGTTTGAAAATATGCATAACTATTGCAAGTGTGCGTGACTATATACACACACACATATATATATATATATATATATATATATATATTTATATATGTATATATATATATATATATATATATATATATATATGATTACATGTTTAGTAATATGCATATGGTTTTGCAAGTCTGCAAAAATATTTGATTGTATGCTTTATGGAAATTGTATATTTGCGAAAATATGCATGTTAATGGTTTTGGATATTTACAACAAAATCATATTGAGCAATTTGTTATGTATAATTGTTTAAAATATTATACTACAATATTTGATGTGTACATATATTTAACGATGAATAATGTTTTGTATGTACACACTGGTGAATCCGAGTATATACGGCGGTATCTCTTATGGAAGAAAAACTTGGCGTGGAGATACAACAGGATTTGTTTGGCAACATGAAATAATCAAGAGTGTAACCACGGTTGTGCAAACTATGATACGTATACACGTTAATTAAAGTGAATCATGACATATGCTATATATACATATATTGCTTGGATTATATTTGATAACCATTTGCGTGAATCTTGATGTGAACAAGACTTTGTTACAAAGAGTGTTATGTGAATAATATTTGCACATATATGTCCAGTACACTAAGGCTATCAAATTTGATAGTAAATGGATTTGGTTATATTAATCCCTTAATTATGTGGGAAAATGAGTTGAGCATGTATGTTAAATTACATGGCGCAATTATGGAAATATGCTAATTCCGTGATATTCATGCTTATGAGATTAAATGTTGATATGGTAAGATATCATATTTCATTCTTTGCATGAAAGATTGAATTAAATTTACAGGAAAAAAAATGTCATGAGTTTAAAATATGGGATCAGACATTATTATTTAATTACATGAAAGCAATGCATATGTTGGAAATTATGAGACATGTTTAATTTCCAAAGCCCTTGAAGTGCTATAGTATTTGTTTAAATACTTGATCAAATATTTACTTATGATTTTAAATATATTTTCTAGAAGTTAAAATTTTAAACAAGTTATGATTGATTATTTATTGTAAAGAAATTTCCATATATATATATAATAAATTGTAACATATAATAATATTTGTATGTTATTTTTAGGCAATTTGGGTTTATGTTAGTCAAAATGACTTCTATATCCCAAAGAGTAATGATACTCACATTGAAAGTTCATAGTGAAACCATAAATTGAATGATGTGGCATTAGAGAAAATACTTGTATATCCACCATCGTAGTAAGCAAAGAATGTATTATATAGTGATTGGAAAACAATAAATTATGTTGATTATAAGTCAAACTTTGTAAACTACGACCCTAAATATAATTATATATATATATAATAAAAATATAACGTGAGATATTGTTAAATTCATGTTAATATCTATTTTATAGATATCAATTTTTAAGCGAAAACTATTATCGTAGTTAGAGATATTTGCAGTTAAACATGATCATTAATGAAGACCGTAAGAGTAAATGCGTCATTTTTTTTTTGAGACGGAAGAAGTAGTAAGGAAATGAAATCATTAACATATAACAATATTTTTAAACAACTTAGATTTAGATTATTACTCAAGATTACTTAAATGCTTCCAATTGATAGGAGTACCAAAACACCAAAACATAAAATAATTTTTTAAATTAAATTTTACCTTTGGATAAATAAGAATAGAATTTGACTTCTAATATATGTTCAATTTGCTATTTACCAAACATCCCGAAATACGCATGAAAATTTATTCAACAAATCTAACTTTATCTCAACTGATAATTTTAGTTATTATTTGTGGCAAATTTTTGAGGAAAACAGTCTTTCCTTGTTCTTAAGGAAAGACGGAGTTTAGTTAAAATAATAAAAATGTAAAATATTTTAGTTGCAAAATTAAATATTTATTATACAATGTGTAGTAGTTATAAAGTTTATAATCCGATTAATGTAACGCAAAAGTTTTATCTTCATTTCTCATAATTTACAGTTTAAACATTGATTTTTTTTTCATGTCTTATGAAAAAACCTTCTTTCAAGAGACGGACTATTTTAATATGCTACATTCAAAAGTTATAATTAAAATATATTAAAATAATTGAACGAAAAATGAAAAGTAAATTGTGGCACGAAGTAATACTTCGGTGCTTTGCTTTCAATATTACTAGTGTGGCCACATCGTGCGTTGCGCGGTGAGCTTGATATTAAATTATAGAAATAGTATAGGAATGCTACGATATAGGAATATTAAAAGAGTAGTAATTGAAACTACAAATGTACCAATTTTACATGTAATTGAAGTGCGGAGATGGTGAGACGGTGGTGTGGTTGAAGAGGACGATTCGAGAGGTACAGATTCGCGGGGTGAAGGTTTTGGTGAGGAGGTCCAACGGAACCCCTCCACCTGAAACTTCACGTCTCGAATGGGTACCTCTCGAGTGGGCACCTCTCGAATGGTACCTCTCGAACACATCCAATGGAACCACTCCACCTGAAACTTCACCTCTCGAACCCATCCAATGGAACCCCTTCACCTGAAACTACACCTCTTGAATGGGTACCTCTCGATTGGGCACCTCTCGAATGGGCACCCCTCGAATGGTACCTCTCGAACCCATCCAATGGAACCCGTCCACCTGAAACTACACCTCTCGAATGGGTACATCTCGAATGGATCCAACAGAACCCCTTCAGCTGAAACTTCAACTCTCGAATGGAACCTCTCGAACCGGTACATCTAGAATGGGTACCTCTCGAGTGGGCACCTCTCGAATGGAACCTCACGAACCCATTCAATGGAACCCCTCCACCTGAAACTTAACCTCTTGAATGGTACCTCTTGAACTCATCCAATGGAACCACTCCACCTGAAACTACACCTCTCGAATGTGTACGTCTCGAATCGATCCGACGGAACCCCTCGACCTAAAACTTCACCTCTCGAATGGGTACCTCTCGACTGGATCCAATGGAAGCACTCCACCTGATACTGCACCTGTCAAATGCGTACCTCTCGAACCTATCCAATAGAACTCCTCCACCTGAAAGTTCACCTCTCGAATGGGTACCTCTCGAACCCATCCACCTGGAACTTCACCTCTCGAATGGGTACATGTCGAATGGATACAACGGAACCCCTCCACTTGTAACTTCACCTCTCGAATCGGTACCTCTCAAGTGGATCCAACGGAACCCCTCCACTTGATACTTCACCTCTCGAATGCGTACCTCTCGAATGGATCCAATTGAAGCACTCCACCTGATACTTCAACTCTCAAATGGGTACCTCTCGAACCCATCCAATCGAACCCCTCCACCTGAAACTTCACCTCTCGAATGGGTACCTCTCGACTGGATCTAATGGAAGCACTCCACCTGATACTTCACCTCTCGAATGTGTACCTCTCGAATGGATCCAATGGAAGCACTCCACCTGATACTTCACCTCTCGAATGGGTACCTCTCGAACCCATCCAATCGAACCCCTCCACTTGAAAGTTCACATCTTGAATGGGAACCTCTAGAACCCATCCAATCGAACCCCCCACCTGAAAGTTCACCTCTCAAACCTATCCAATCAAACCCCTCCACCTGAAAGTTCACCTCTCTAATGGATACCTTTCGAATGGGTCCAATGAAACCCCCCCACCTAAAACTTCACCTCTCGAATGGGTACCTCTTAAGTGGATTCAACGGAACCCCTCCACCTGATACTTCACGTTTCGAATGCGTACCTCTCGAAGGGATCCAACAGAAGCACTCCACCTGATACTTCACCTCTCGAATGGGTACATCTGGAACCCATCCAATCGAACCACTCCACCTGATACTTCACCTCTCGAATGGGTAGCTCTCGAACTCATCCAATCGAAGCCCTCCACCTGAAAGTTCACCTCTCGAATGGATCCAATGGAAGCACTCCAACTAATACTTCACCTCTCGAATGGATACCTCTCAAACACATCCACCTGAAAGTTAACATCTTGAATAGGTACCTCTCGGATTGGTACTTCTCGAACCCATCCAATCAAACCCCTTCACCTGAAAGTTCACCTCTCGAGTGGATCCAACGGAACCCTCCACCTGATACTTCACCTATCGAATGCGTACCTTTTGAATGCAAACCTCTCAAACCCATCCACCTGAAAGTTCACTTCTTGAATGGGTACCTCTCGAATGGGTACCTCTTGAATGGGTACCTCTCGAATGGGTACCTCTCGAATGGGTACCTCTCGAGTGGATCCAACAGAACCCCTCCACCTGATACTACCTCTCGAAAGGATCCAATGGAAGCAATTCATGACACTTAACCTCTCGAATGGGTACCTCTCGAACCCATCCAATGGAACTCTTTCACCTGAAAGTTCACCTCTCGAATCGGTACCTCTCGAATACGTACATCTCGAATAGATCCAATGGAAGTACTACACCTGATACTGCACCTCTCAAATGGGTACCTCTTGAACGCAAACCTCTCGAACCATCCAATGGAACTCCTCCACCTGATACTTCAACTCTCGAATGGGTACCTCTGGAACCCATCCAATTGAACCCCTCCACCTAAAAGTTCACATCTTGAATGGGTACCTCTCGGATGGGTACCTCTCGGATGGGTACCTCTCGAACTCATCCAATGGAACCCCTCCACCTGAAACTACACTTCTCGAGTGGGTACCTCTCGAACCCATTCAATGGAACCCCTCCACCTGAAACTACACCTCTCGAATGGGTACATCTCGAATGGATCCAACGGAACCCCTCCACCTGAAACTTCACCTCTCTAACGGGTACCACTCGAATGGAACCTCTCGAATTGGTACCTCTCGAACCCATCCAATGGAACAACTCCACCTGAAACTTAACCTCTCGAATGGGTGCATCTTGAATGGATCCAACGGAACCCCTCCACTTGGAACTTCACGTCTCGAATGGGTACCTCTTGAGTGGACACCCCTCGAACCCATCCAATGGAACACATCCACCTAAAAGTTCACCTCTCGAATGGGTACCTCTCGAACCCATCCAATGGAACCCCTCCACCTGAAACTTCCCCTCTCGAATTGGTACCTATAGAACCCATCCAATGGAACACCTCCACCTAAATGTTCACCTCTCGAACCCATCCAATAGAACCCCTCCACCTGAAACTTCACCTCTCGAATGGGTACATCTCGAATGGATCCAACAGAACCCCTCCACCTGAAACTTCACCTCTCGAATGGGAACCTCTCGAATTGGTACCTCTAGAACCCATCCAATGGAACCCCTCCACCTGAAAGTTCACCTCTTGGATGGGTACTTCTCAAATACGTACCTCTCGGAATGGGTACCTCTCGAACTCTAACCTTTCGAACCCCCTCCCCCACTCGAACTCTAACCTCTCGAATCTCCATTAGAAACTTCACATCTCGAATCCTTACCTCTCGAATCCCTACACCTCAACCCTTTGAACTTCAACCTTCACTTATCGAATTGCTACCTCTCGAACCCCTCCACTTGAACCCTCTCCACCTGAATCTTCAGTTATTGAATCAGTAACTCTTGAACCATTACCTCTCGAACCCCCCCACCCCCCGAATTCGTACCTCTCGAACCCCTCCACTTGAACCCTCTCCACCTGAATATTCAGTTATCGAATCAGTAACTCTTGAACCATTACCTCTCGAACCCCCCCCCCCTCAAATTTGTACCTCTCGAATCTTCAATGGAACCTTCACCTCTCGAACCTTGAATGGGTACGTCTCAAATGGGTACCTCTCGAATAGGTACCCCTCTAATGGGTGCACAAAATGACGTAATTTTGGGCAGCCACCTGGCAGCACCCATGGACGCACATGGTGGCGTCGCAACTTTTGAAAAATGGGATGCCAAAATGACAAAAGTGGTGCCCAAAACGATGTCATTTTAGGCAACCACTTGAGAGCACATGCAGGGGCACACGTTCAGTGTGCCTACAAAATAACCAATATACCCCTAATGACGGTTGACACAAGCGTGTGGTTTCGGAGTATTTCTTTTATATAGTAACCAGATGATAAGACACTTTTTATCTCGGCAAAGTTTTGGGAAGAAAGTATATTCATGTGCACATAAAAGGATCAGGTTGAATTAGAATTATATTAAGATAAATATTTTAGTTGTAATATTAAAAATTTATTATGTAACGTCCAGTAGTTATAAATTTATGACCCGATTAATGCAATACTCCCTTCATCCCAGCTAAATGTGGATATTTTTTATCAAGTTTCATAGGTCATGTTTTACCACCAATAACTTTAGTTACTCCCTCTGTCCCAACTGAATTTGTACCCTCATCATTATCACGCTATTCAAGAAATATGTTTGACTGTTAATATGTTTACCTACGTATAATAACGGCAAATAAAAAGTTCATATTAAGAAACTACTTGTTACGACGAACTAAACAATATCATATAAGAATAATATTGTTCATATATCTATTCAAATATGTGGTCAAACTTTAATATAGAATAGTGTTAAAAACGTAAGAGTTCAAATTCAGTTGGGTCAGAGGGAGTACACATAATAATGGTATACTATTAAAGTTTGATATTTAGAAAATACATTATGCAGAGATGAGATCTCAAATGATAATATTGGTACCTATATTCTAATTGAAAATTATGGTCAAACGTGTCTTGAGAAAGTTGATCAACGCAATTTTAAGTGGGACGGAGAAAGTACACCACTTTTGTATTAATAACTAGCGGGAGTCCCACCGTGCGTTGCGCGGTGTTCTTCATTAAAAGTATTTAATTTAATTAATATATAATATTTACATGTCATATTTGAATCAAATAAATAAATAAATTATAAGTATATTCATCTAAAATAACTATCTAAATTGTAAAACAAATAATAAATTTTGTTGGAATTTATTAAATAATTAATTAGATAAAAAATATTATTTTTATAACCTTTCAAGAAATAATATATTGCAAGTACATGAAGTAAGTAAAATATAAAAAAGAAACATTGAACTTGTGGAAAAACAAAGAACTGTGTGTATATGTGAACTAAACAATGAATTGGGTGGCATAAATGCAGACAAGTTTTTATCACAATCATTGTCTGGATGTTTATTTTGGAGAATTGTTGTCTATATACCAATATAATCTTGTATACTTGTGAAAGTGCCGATATAACCTTCAATCGTTTGAAAGTTAGAAAAAAAACTACCTAATTAATGAAAGTGCCAATATAATCCTCTGGTAGACTTTCCGGCATTGACGGTGCTTTTCCAACTGTTGACCCACCTTAAAATGATAATAATGCCATCAGACCAAAAGCTGAATTTGGGTGGACAATTATAACCTTACCCACAACCATCAAACCATCGTCGTTGCTGCCGTAACAGGTAGGGTTATATCAGGACATTATGAATTTGATAGGGTTCAGGTGGTACTGGGTTCGAGTGGAGAGGTTCGAGTGGTACTGGGTTCGAGTGGAGAGGTTCGAGTAGTATTGGGTTTGAGTGGAAAGGTTTGAGTGGTACTGGGTTCGAGTGGAAAGGGTTCAAGTAGTATTGGGTTCGAGTGAAGAGGTTCGAGTGGTATTGGGTTCGGGAGGAGAGGGTTCAAGTGGTTCTAGGTTCGAGTGAAGAGGGTTCGAGTGGAGAGGTTCAGGTGGTGAGGGTTCCAGTGGAGAGAGTTCGGGTGGTGAGGGTTTGAGTGGAAAGAGATCGAGTCGAGATTCGAGTGGAGAGGTTCGAGTGATACTGGATTTGAATAGAGAGGGTTTGAGTGGAGAGTTTTGAGTGGTGATGGTACTATATTCGAGTGAAGAGGGTTCGAGTAGTACTGGAATCGAGTGGTAATGGATTCGAGTGAAGAGGTTCTGGTGGTACTGGGTTCGAGTGAAGACATTCGGGTGGTGAGGTTTGATTGGAGAGGTTCGAGTGGAGAGGTTCGAGTGGTGCTGGGTTTGAGTGGAGAGGGTTCGAGTGGTACTGGGTTCGGGTGGAGAGGGTTTGAGTGGTACTGGGTTCGAGTGGAGAGGTTCTGGTGGAGAGGTTTGAGTGGTACTGGGTTCGAGCGGAGAGGTTCGAGTGATACTGAGTTCGAGTGGAGAAGTTTGAGTGGAGAAGTTCAAGTGGATAGGTTCGAGCGAAGAGGTTCCAGTGGTGAGGTTCGAGTGATGAGGAATTGAGTGGAGAGGTTCGAGTGATACTATGTTTGAGTGGTACTGGCTTCGTGTGGAAAGAGTTCGAGTAGAGAAGGTTCGAGGGTTCGAGTGGAGAAGTTCGAGTGGTGAGGTTTGAGTGGTTAGGGTACCATTCACCACTGGAGATAGTACTATCCACCCCTCGAGAGGGGTATACCATCCACCACTGGAGAGAGTATTATCCACCCCTCAAGAAGTTTGACAACCACCATTTGAGGGTACACCTTCTACCTCTCGAACATGATGGTTGATGGTTCCAGTACCTCAAAGGTTAATGAATCGATGGAGAGGTCCGAGTGGTACTGGGTTTGAGTAAAGAGGTTCGAGGGGTACTGGGTTCGAGTGGTGAGGGTTCGAATAGAGGATTCGAATGGAAAGGGTTCGAGTGGAACTGGTTTGAGTGGTGAGGGTTTTGGTATAGGTTTTAGTGAAGAGGTTTGAGTCGAGGGGTGATGCCTCGAGGGGGATGGCTGATGGTTCCAGGGCCTCGAGGGATAATGAATCAAGTGGAGATGCCTCAAATCAACACCCCTCAAGGTGGATGGTTGATGTTCAAAGGGTGGATGTTCGAGTGGTAGGGAGGCCTCGAGGTGAATGGTTGATGTTCGAGAGGTGGATGGTTCAAGTGGTGGCGTGGTGAATGTTCAAAAACTGATGGTTCGAGGGGTGATGGTTCCAGGAATGGATGGTTGGTGTTTGAGGGATAGGTGGTTCTAATGGTGGTGTCATGGATGGTTCGAGGGGTATATGCCTCGAGTGGGTCATGGTTCGAGGGATATATGCCTTGAGTGGGCCATGGTTCGAGAGCTAATGTGGATGGTTCGACGCTCTCAGTGGTATACTCTCTCGAGGGCTGGTGTACCCTCGAGGGCTGGTGTACTCTAAAGGGGTGGATGTGTGACCTCTCGAGGGGTGGTGTACCCTCGAGGGCTGGTACACCTCTCTTGAGACGTTGATGGCGTACCCTCGAGGGGTGGAAGGTGTACTCTCTCCAGTGGTGGATGGTTTACCCTCTCGAGAGGTAAATGGTGTACCCTCAAAGGGTGGTTGACAAACTTCTTGAGGGGTGGATAATACTCTCTCCAGTGGTGGATGGTATACCCCTCTCAAGTGGTGGATGGTACCCTCACCACTTGACTCTCACCATTCAAACTCTCACCACTCGAACTTCTCCACTCGGACCTTTCCACTCGAACCCTCAAACCTCCTCTACTCGAACTCTTTCCACACGAACTCAGTACCACTCGAACATAGTATCATTCGAACCTCTCTACTCGAACCCTCTCCACTCGAACCTCTCCACTCGATTCCTCATTACTCGAACCTCACCACTGGAACTCTTCGCTCAAACCTCTCCACTCAAACTTCTCCACTCGAACCCAGTATCACTCGAACCTCTTTCGGACCCACTCTACTTGAACCCTCTCCACTCGAACCCTCTATTCGAACCCTCTCCACTCAATCCCAGTACCACTGCACCTTACATAATAACCTTTTAATATTGCAACTTAAACTTTTTACCTTTCTATAATTCTAATTCAGCAGTCACATGGAAAGACGGTCTTTCCCAATAATTTGCCAAGATAAAATTATTAGTATTTGAGTCTACAACTTATTTTGTGTATTCTTCAATCTTCATGGTCCAATAACTAATTTAATCCGCCTTGGGACAATGACTAACAATTAGACTTACAGTGGTAGCAAAACCCTGCAACACATATCAGCTCAATTCATCATTATAGTAACCACTTATAAACTACATCTTTGTCAAGTAAGCGCATTGTATGACAGCGAGCAATTTTAAATTGCACCCAACCGAATAATTGAACCACCTAAAGCAAGAATGAAAGCCACTTAGAATGAGGTAGACGACGCAGAAGACATTTGAACAAAAATTTTCAAAACGAGCACAGAAAATATAAACTTAGGAATGATTCACATTCAAATCCATTGCAGTACAAATTGAAAAGCAAACAGATGGCTCACGGGAGGGACTCCACACAACAAAAATTTAGTAGGATTATGAACTCATACTATACGCGATGCACCAAAATATTGGTGAGCAAATGCAGTGTGGTAGCGAATTAAAAGCAAAATTGAACAAAAAAAACATCAGATGAGAATACCATTAAATTCCGAGTCCACTTCAATATGACGAACTACATGAGACGCACACCACCAGTAAGAGAAATGCAGATTTTTTTTAAAAAAAAAATGAGCACAACATCATTAGAATTTATCTTGTTTAGTAAAATTCAGGCTTTAGAGCACTATGAACTATGGTTTATTTTGTAAACATGTAAGTCGTTTTGGTTCAGTGTAAATTTTTTTTAAATAGTCACATCAAAAAAATATTTGGAGTAAAAACTTTCTGTTAAAGAAAAAAAAGTCTTAGCTCACCTTTGCTTTTATACCAAGTGCTAAAGAAGCTGCCACAACAACCATAAAAAGCAGACACAGTCAACTCTCATAAGTTAGTATCCATACAATGTAAAGTCATCTTATGTAGTAATAGGGAGAATCTTCCATTTCAAAACATTCCTTGGTTATTCTTCACCACCATCCCAAGTAAACATTTTAACAGGAGGACTACTTAGAAGGAATGTGTTACGAGCTAGTTAAAGAGGAGTAGAAGACTATGAATTTTACCTTATGTGTCCCATATTCTAATTCATTTGGTGAGAAGACTATGAACCAAGCAACTTGTAACCTCTTTATCATTCAGCTGCCTCAGAAAAGGATGATCAAGTAACTTAGCTGTTGAAAGCCAGTTAGCAGGTCTTCGCTAAAAATACAGTTGCATGAACTCTTTTCCTTCAGGAGACAATGCATCTAGTATTGGCGGTGATTTATTCAAAACTCTGAACATAGCTTGAACCTAGTACCAAAAACAAATGGTATGAGACATAAATTACTGCAAGAAAAAAGAGATAAAGTTGATATACAAGCCCTCCCTATTATAGTCACTCCAAGAAGGTTTTCCTACAAGCATCTGATAAATGTACATCCCAAGCTCCATATATTGATTCCAAAGTCATTGTGTGAAGTTGTATCGTGTTGCATAGCAGCCTGTAAGACCTATAATACTAGAAACACATCACAACTATAGCCATTATGATGAAATTGGTAGTGAGAGCTTATTAGCACTTGTGGCTATGGGTGTTCATGATCCGGTCCGGACCGGTAAAATGGATCGGATCGGACCAGACCAAAAATGTAAGGATCGGAATTGTATAAATGAAATTCCGGTCCAGTCCTCGGTCTATGTTTTTTTAGATTCTGGGTTCCGGTCCGGTCCGGTCCAAAATTGGATTTTTTTGGGTCCGGACCGGATGGACCGGTAATTTACTTCTATGTATATTTTTAAAATGATAATGAATTAGTTTAACATACTAGTTTAGATTTATTCGTGACAACTAGTATTCTTCTATTATTTTGAGGTGAGTTTTTCTAATAACTTCTATTTTACTATGTTTTAAAGGGAAAAATGGATTTGGCATTTTTAAAGCAAAATGTAAAGTAAAAAAATAAAGTATACTAGAATCCGGTCCAACCGATCTGGACCGGTCTAAGACCGGAATTATTCCGGTCCGGTCCCAGTCCAAAATACCCACTAACCGGTCCGGTTTTTGGTCCAAAGTTTTTGGTGATTCCGGTTCCGGTCCGGTCTTAAACCGATGAACACCCCTACTTGTGGCAGGGCAGTGATACCTCTGGGCCATCCAATGTGAACTGCCTTTATGAGAAAGATCGTTCTAAAACCATCAATTGTAACTCCATCCTATAATAGTAGGCTTCCTGGTATGAGGGAACATGAACTGAACATTGTTCACCTGAAACATCATCATTTTCAGACATGTAAATGCGATGTAGCGACTTTTGCATTGTGGTATAAACATAGAATAGATTCAAACTACATACATGGACTTCAGCGTGCGCTTTAAGGCATCGATCCAACTGTACTCTACGCCATCGCAGAATTGTTCTTTCTGCTGGTACAGAATATGCTACAAATGACACAAATGGATAAACCAACTTTATTAGTGACTGATATTAGCCATTAAATGAGATGAAACAAACGAAAGAAAGAAAATATCCATAGTTTTTAGACCTCTGGGAAATAAGGCTATTCTTCATCATCAAAAGCCCTTCTGAGAATCCACTTCTCCATCCTTCCTTGCCCTGGTTTAATATGAATTTGCAGGAAAAAAAAAGACTTAAATCGCGAACGTGAACACCATTAAAAAAAGTAAGACATTCGCCATTTGAATGAAGTTTTATACCATCTTCCACTCAGGATCAATGCTCATTGCAACATTGATGAGTTCCATGTCCAAGAACGAGACACGAGCCTCTAAACCCTAGACTTATTTGCTCAGACAATCATCCTTGTGAAGAGCCTTAATCTACACAAAAGTAAGAGCAAAAACAATCAGTTCATGCTTGTTTCGAACCCTTTTTAACTGTCTTAAAGAGTACAAAGCATACCTTTTTGCATGTCTCATGATGCAGCTCTTTCTTGTTCGGTGATTTGTGGAAGGTACAAATAGCCTCCAAAGATCTCATCGGAGCTTTCACCCGATACCACCATCTTAACCTCGAGAGACTTGATTTTTTGCGACATGAGGAACATAGGAGTGCTGGCCCTGATGGTTGTGGCATCATATGTCTCGACGTGGTAGATCACATCCTCAATCGCAACAATGCCATCCTGCAATAACATAACATGAACCGAATCTGAAAAAACACAAAACCAGAAGTTCTTGTATCCATACTTAGATAGTAAAAGTGAACTCATGATGAACCGTTCCCAAGTAGTCTGCAATTTCCTTTCCAGCCTTCAAATCAGGTGATCCCTCAAGACCAACACAGAAGGAATGGAACTGAGCTCCCCATTGTTTGGCAGCCCTTGTGCCGGCCAAATAACGAGTGAGAGCAGTAACCAACGAGGAATCAAGCCCTCCAGAAAGCAACACCCCAAAATGCACATCAGTCATCAACCTCTTATCACAGCCTACATCAATCATAAAGAAAACAAAATGATGAAACATTCACTTATCCTTCGAACCAAAGCAAAAGATCGCGCAAAACAATATCTGAGAAAAAGTAAAAATATCAAAGGGCCAAAATCGTTGGACAAGAAGATAAAACAAAAGTTTACTATCTGAGAAATATGGCATTTTGAGTAAAAAATATCCGTACCTAAACACAAGCATATTTAAGTGATCCAAACATAGTTAAACAAATTTAACACCTTCAATCTATATCTTTCCTCAGCATACTCGTGGATAATGATCAACTCCTTTCAAGCAAAAACACAATATATCTTATTGAATGAGGCTAAAAAACTATCTTCCCCTAATTAATCCACTCATCAAATCAAACAGAGAACAATCACAAGACAAAACTAAACAAGCTTTAAGATCGAATATGAAGTCACGCTATTAAAAGCCTTATCAAAACTCCATACAGATTTTTCATTCATTTTGTACAAATAATAATGGCAACTAGACCATTCCTATCTAACAATTTGTGGATGAATCACAAACTTCCCAAGTAAAAATTGAATTAGACATACTTCAAAGTGCTCACGGTACAAATTTGTTACGTTAGCAGTCTCAATTTCATTCCATACATGCAAACAAATAGACACTAATCTGACATTCTTATAATTCTAATTCATAAAATAAATCGTGTTAATAACTAGCATAGTATATTCAACCAATCAAAAGGATCTTGTTACTAAGCAATGAAATGGAAGTACCATACTCTCTCGGCTAAAATGCGAGCTTTGTCGGGGGCACCAACACCTACAACAATTAGCTTCACTCCAGCGGCCTCGAATATCTCCTTCAATTCTTTAAGCACTGAAGCGAGCTCTCAGCTTTACAGTGCAAAAGAAGAAAACCGTCAAAACCACAACTACCTCTAATTAGACAGCAAACATATCAATATGGCAGGCAAACAAAATAAATTGAAAAACAAACAGTTTATACATTGTTTACCAGCGAAATCATTCAAAATGTCTCAAAATGGCTACAACTGCTATTCCCTGAAAGAAAACGCCAATAATTTCATTCATCGGGAAAAGAGCTTCAATGCTAGGCATTCATATACTTTACATGAAACTACATTATTAATTCAACTACTTTTAGTCTATTTCATTAAAAATTAAGATCTAAACTGTCTATCTATGGAAATCAATACCTGAGAAAGCAATACACGTGTTCGATTTTCACAGTCAAATTATGACAGAATTCGAAAAGCAAAAATTAAGAGTAATCAGCGATGTTATGAGATACAACCTCGCTTTAATCCCAGAGGTCGTTGAACTTGACGGACTGACCAGAGGCGGTGATTATGCATCAGCGCGCTTCTCGGCTTCCTCCTCCTTCTTCTTAGAGGTGCGGGACTTGGCGCCCTCGACTTTCCGCCAGTACTACTCCTCCTTCTACTGCGCCTCATGATCCTTGCGGTCGGATTCCGCGTCTCGGGAACTCTTCCAACAGAATGACGCCGGGAGGAAACAGAGAGCGGCGGATAGCTAATCGACATAGAAGGGAACAGTATAGGTTGGGCGGTGATTGGGAAAAATGGTGTCGTTTTAGTTATTTAGGGTAGTCAAAATGACTCAAATACCCCCAATTGACAGACATAAAATAAACAATATCTATTATAGGGTGCTTGGGATTAGTAAAGATATAATTAATTTAGAATCAGGATAAGAAAGGAATAATCTTTCTAATTGGTTTGGTATATATCATGTTCCGTATTTGTTTAGATCTTGTGTACCATTTGTACTCACTTTTGTACATAATGAGTACAAATGGTACACAAGACCTAAACAAATATGGAACACGATATATACCAAACCAATCAGAAAGCGTATTCCTTTCTTACCTGATTATATATATATATATATATATATATATATATATATATCAATACACACAATCATACATTTGTTGGTTTTACTTTCTATCATGGTATCAGTATATATGTGTGTGTGTGATTCTAATAAATTTTAATTTTGAGACAAAATCAGTATATATTATTTGTTTAATTGTAATATTAAAAATTTATTATGCAACGTGCAGTAGTTATAAGTTTATGACTTGATTAATACAATCCGAAAATTTTATCTTGATTTCTTTTAATTTGCAATTTAAACATTGGTCTTTGCATAACTTATGGAAAGACTGTTTTCAAGAGATGGACTCTAAGAAAAATTGCAATTAAAATTTACAAAGTGTTAAATAAACCATTGAAAGTATTTACAAATAAAAATTTTCATTACTATATTTAATATTTATATAAATCGTTTACCTTTCTATAATTCTAATTTAACCTTGACTTTCCATATGCCCGGAGAAATGCAGTTTTTCCCAAGACTTTGTCTATTTATACGTCTTTATTTTATTTTTGTTAACTAATATTTAGAAATGGCACATTTTAGTACATATCAATATGTGATTGGTAATAGTACTAAAAAATGAGTTCGTCTCATGAAAGACCGTCTTTCCATAAGTTATGGAAATACCAAGGTTTAAATTGCAAATCAGAAGAAATCAAAATAAAATTTTTGGGTTGCATTAATTGAGTGATAAACTTATAAATATTGCTGCATAGTAAACTCTTAATATTGCAACTAAAACATTTTACCTTTCTATGATTCTATCTCAACTCTATCTTTCCATATGCCTATGAAAATACGGTCTTTCTCAAGATTTTGTCATAAAAAAATAATGCACCAAGGTATATTATATTTTAATTTTAATATTAAATTTAGATTATCATAAGTTTTAGGTAGAAAATACCGTCTTTCCATAAGCTTATGGAAAGATGAGGTTTAATTAGAATAATAAAAGGTAAAAGGTCTTAGTTGCAATATTAAAATTTTATTATGCAACGTGTGGTGGTTATAAAGTTTATAACCTGACGATTCATGCAACCCAAAAACTTTATCTTCATTTCTTCTTATTTGCACTTTAAACCTCGGTCTTCCCATGACTTATGGAAATGCCGTCTTTCAAGGGACGGACTCTAAATTTTAACTTTCTTTAATTTGTATAATTAATAATTATAAAATATTGAGAATTTCAAACTAATTTTGTTTATCTAAGATGATGAATTTATATTTTTTTGGATCAAAATTTAAAAATTATATTTTATATATTTCTAATTAATCAATTAATCATGAATTGCTGACAATATCCCTAATTTAAAATTTTTAGATATAACATACATAATTTTTTTATCATTATAAATGACTTCTCATTATATTTGATCATGCATGGTTCAACCACTATGCTGCCGTAAACGTCCAACATTTTATGGAGTACAATATATGTTGACCACGGAAGTTTTTTTCCCGGTCTTCCCTGGAATGTTTAATTTAAAAAATGACCTTCTGTAGAATGTCTTTTTTGGTTGAATAATAATACAATGTTATCAATTAATCACAATACATAAAAAAATTGACATCTATAACTCAATTGCACAAAATTTAATTAGTAAAAACTACCATCTAATTTAATTTTTTTAAAATTTGTAAAATTTATTATATGATAATAATAAATATTTTTTTTATCATAAACCGTGCAATGGCATGATATTACAATTAAATCTTCAAAACTTTGATCATTTTTCCTATTCTATGGAATCCAATTCTCTACCTTTTCTCATCCTCTCTCTCTCTGAAAATGCGATTCTCGAGCCCTCTCTCTGTTCTGCTCGCCGGAAACGGCTACTTCACCGGAAACGGCTAGTACTGTCCGTCAATTGCTGTGACGGTATTCCCATCTGCTAAGCCGGCCGATATGGCGGCAACCACTGCTAATCAAATCCCCCCCAAATCCTTCGTTGCGGTGCTCCAAAACAAATCTCCTCCTCTATCCAAAATCTTACCTAGCAATCCAGAGCTTATTCCTAAATCGCAACACTTAGGGGAACCCTCCTGCTTATATTCTGAGGACCAAATAGCTACTTTATCCGCCCACTATGCGAACGCTCTAGTTGGTAAGTTCACAAAAGGCCGACTTTCTATGGAGCAGCTGGAGCAGGCTTTCAAAACTGTTGGCTTCGAAGGTAAATATCAGCTAGGCTCTCTTGATTATAAACATGTTCTTATTAGGTTTGAGCAAATAAACGATTACCAGAGATGCTGGATGAAGTGTGTCTGGAACTTCAATGACATTTCCCTTAAGATGCTCAAATGGACTCCTGAATTCTCAACACATAAAGAATCTCCAATAGTTCCCATCTGGTGTACAATCAGGGAAGTCCCTCTATACTGTTATAATTCAGTATCTATAGAGGCAATAGGGAATAGCATAGGCAGTTTTATCAAAAATGATCTAGCCACGGATATGCTTACAAGGCCATCAGCAATTAAATTCTGTGTGGAAATAGACCTTCAAAAACCTTTGAGTTATTACATCAGGCTAGGCTCTGTGTCTAATAACAGGAAATATCAAATTGAATATGAGGATATCCCTCTCTGTTGTGATCACTGTGCAAAATTAGGTCATTCATTGTCCTAGTGTAAAGCCAGCTCTCAGAATACCAATGGTAGAATTCAAGATATAAATATAGCTCACAATTTACCCCACTCTCTGTGGCAGGCTACTGGTAAGAAATTTGACAAGCCCCCTTTGATCCTAGACTCTTTGGAAGACCAATCCCTCCCTGAGATTGATAATACTGAGAATGAAGGAACCACTATAAATCCTAACCACAACCTTCCACCTAGTTCTCCCTCTATGGTTAACAGAGCTACTGTGAACGCTCCTGTTAATAATACTCAAGTTCATGATATTCCGGACAATTCTATCTCAAGGTTACTAAAAGACACGGCTCTATCTAAACCAGCATTACTGGCCTATGCTAAAGATGATATTCAGATTGGATCTTTTAGCCTATCTATGTATAGCCCAAATCATAAAAATGCACTTTCCCAGCCTAGAAAGATGGCAAACAGGTTTTTGGTTTTACAGGTCCCTGACAATTGCTCTAAGGAACAAGAGGACATGTCTAAGACAGTGTTTATGGAGGAGGTTAATTCTGGCCATCAGAATACCACAATTCCTACTCTCTCAGGTAACCACCAAGGTAAGTCCAAACCAAAAAAGAATAACTATCTAAGCCAGCTAAACAAAATGATGCTTAGATCAGCCACAAAAAGTAATAAATTATGTGAACAATGATAGCTAATTTCAATGTTAATTTTTTAGTGTGGAATCTTAGAGGCATGGATACTTCAATGCTTAGGTTGACTAACTTATGCAAACTCAAGAAAATCTAGCTATTATGTATTATTGAACCTATGCATGATAATACTAAATGTCAACCATACATGGAGAAACTCACTTTCACTCATAATTTGACTTTGTCTAATGGGAAAATCTGGCTCATGTGGTCTAACTCATTATCTGTCTCTCTTCTATCCTCTCACGAACAGTTTATGCATGTTACTACTTCTCATCATTCCCTAAATTTGCATATGGAAGCAGTTTTCATTTATGCTCTTAGGAATAGGGATGGTAGGAAGGTTCTATGGAGTGAGTTGCAGACAATTTCTAAAGGTGATACTATTTTTATAGGAGACTTTAACTCGATCACTTCTCTGTCAGAATATAGAGATCCCAGTTTCCCTGCCTTAGGAGGTATTAGAGATTTTAACTCTTGGATTAACTCTAATGGAATACAAGAAATTAATACGGTTGGTAATCTTTTTACATGGTGTAACTCAAGGCTAAGGAACCCCACCTCCAAAAGATTAGACAGAGGACTAAGTACAATTTCATGGATCTCTAAATTCCCATCCTCTTCAATACAAATCCTGAACATGCAGACTTCTGATCATGCCCCCCTTCTTCTTCAGGTCTCCACTTTGACTTCCTCCAACCCAAAGCCATTCAGATTTATAGATGCCTGGTTTCAGAGAAATGAGTTCATAAGATTAATTAGTGAAAACTGGGAAATACCTATGGCTGAAACTGGCATGCTAAGATTCTATCTAAAACTGATTAGGCTTAAGAAAGTACTAAAAAACTGGAACAGAGATAGCTTTGGAAACATTGACTTGAATGTTAAAAAAGCAGAGGAGGCCTTAAGAATTCAGGAAGTTAATTTTGACTTGACCCCCTCAACCTCTGAACGTGTAAAACTTAATGAGAAAAATGCTTTTCTGCTTAAAGCCTTAAAAGAGAAGGAAAAATATTGGAAACAGAAAGCAAGACTAAAATGGCATAAGCTAGGAGACAACAATACATCTTTCTTTCATAAAGTTGTGCAAGAAAGGAACTGTAAATTGCAGATCACTAAAATAAAAAATCGTGCAGGCCAATGGATCAATTCTCAGTTGGACATTCAAAAAGAAGCAATAGATTATTTTTCGGAACTGCTAACTGAGCCTAACCTATCAACTGATGAAACTTACTATCCTTATTTTCTAAGTCAAATACCTAGCATCATAAATGATAGTGATAATCAAGCTCTAGCCACTCCATTCTCAGAATTAGAGTTAGAACTAGTGATTAAAAGCTTAAATAAAATGAGTAGTCCAGGTCCAGATGGATTTTCACCAAAATTCTATAGCAAATGCTGGCCTATCATAAAACAGGACCTGATTTCTGCAGTTGATGACTTCATTGCTGGTTCTGAAATGCCTCGGGGAATATCCAGTACCTAGATTACCCTAATACCAAAAAAATCCACTCCATGTTCATTTGAGGACTTCAGGCCAATTAGCTTATCAAATGTGCTGAATAAAATCTGTTCTAAAGTGTTAATGGAAAGGTTGAAACCTCATATGGAGAATCTGATCTCTCCTAACCAAACTGCTTTCATGAAAAATAGAGATATCTCAGATAACATTCTGTACTTACAAGAAATGATTAGATTTCTGGATAAAAAATATGGAACACCAAATTGCATTCTTAAACTGGATCTAAGAAAAACTTTTGATAGAATTAACTGTAATTTTCTTAGACAGATTATGATAAAGTTCGGTTTTAATGGTAATTTTCTAAGTGTTGTAATGAATAATTTGACACAAGCCTACTTTTTAGTACTTGTTAATGGCAATCCAATAGGTTTCTTCAAGGCCACAAGGGGTATTAAACAAGGTGATCCTCTATCCCCCTTTCTTTTTAATATATTCTCAGAAGCCTTTTCCAGGAGTTTATCTTTTATATTCCTCAATAGAAGTCTGGCTAGTTACCAGATTCCGGCTTCAATTTCTGCAGTTTCCCACCTTATGTATGCGGATGACACAATTATTTTTATGCAAGCATCAAGGCCGAACCTCATTAGGACCAAAGCTTTCCTACAAATCTTTGAGTATACCTCGGGCCAAAAGTTTAATTTTGACAAATCTGACTTTTACCTAAGTAGAAGAGCTACACAGGCTAAGCTGAACCAGGTAAAAGCGATCTTTAAAATGAAAAAAGGATCTTTCCCTTTCAAGTATCTAGGCTGCCCCATTTTCAAAGGAAGAACTTTAAATAGATACTTCCATCCTCTGCTGGCTAATGTTGATCATAAGCTTCAAAATTGGAAAAACAAATGGCTTAGTGGAGGAGGGAAAATGATCCTTATCCAGTCATGCTTGTACTCAATACCTCAGCACCTCTGGTCTGTAACCAACCCCCCGAAAGGCATAATAAAATTATTTGAGAAAAAACTGTCTCACTTTTTCTGGGGACAATCAGATGGTAAAAGCAATAGAGTCTGGAAAAGATGGGCAGATCTTGCAACACCTACAAAACTGAATGGTCTAGGTTTTAGATCTATCAAAGCTATAATAGACTCTTGCTCGGTTAAACTTTGGTGGAAGAGCCAACTAGGTATTTCTCTGTGGTCTAAACTATTATGGTCTCTCCCACCATCCCACAAAAAATCAGTAACATGGAAAAGAATCTGTTTTATAAACTCTTTTGCTGAAAATAATTCTACCATTATTCATGGTAAAGGCAGTTGTAATTTTTGGTCTGCCAATTGGTGTCCACATGGCCCTCTTCTCAACTATGTTCTAGATAACATATCCTCTGCTATGTCTGATATCTCTGTGGCAGATTTCATCAGCAACAGAAATAGTACTTTAGACCAGATTTCGTCTTTTTTGGAACATGATACGCTCTCATTTCTACAGGTTGCAGAACTCACATTGGATAGGGAGTGAAATTCTGTTCCACCTTAAGTCTATACTTTTGTGCCCAGTTGTTTAAAGGTTTGGTGTTAAAACACAAAACAAAAGACACAGTGCACACACAACTTGTTTACGCAGTTCGGTGCAAATACACCTACGTCTGCGGGGCCTTGCCCAGATCAGAAACCATTCACTAGAAAGCAGTCTTTAGTACAAGAAGCCTAACTTAAATACTAATCCATTGCTAACCTATTGAGTGAATGTTGTGAGATCCCCTCACTGCCGATCCTACGTCGTTGAACCCTCACGAACAACACGTCTCCCTGGATCTCATCCTCCCGAGGAATTAAGGCTTCCTTGTTTCTGATCTTTACAAACTTGGTCGGATGATTTAACACTCCTCCACTCACCACCGGCAGATTGCTCCAATCACTTCTCACGTAGAGATGAATCATTGGTCGCCTGCAGATTGCGTTCTTGCTTCATCCTTTTATCATCTTCGCAATCCTGCCTTGTACAAAACTCTTTCCTTGTATAACTCTACCAAGCATAGACTTCTAAACTAAGGAAAGATCTAATTCTAATCTGGTATTTAAATGGACAATCCTTTATTAATAGGACTTGTATCATAAATAAACTTCTTAATCAATTCCTAACTATTACAGGAATATTCGTTTACCAGAATTAGATTGCCACGAAATCTCATAATAATCTGCACAATATTCTGATCTGATCGCATAATTATACTCCATAATTCGCTCCAAAATTCGTGGCTAAAACCTGCTGTTTGGAAAAACCTGATCGCAATGGTGTCAAAACACCATATCACCAGTATTCACAATATGCCATAAATAAGCCCAACTCCCAAGGGCTCTACAGGGAGGATAGACTAATTTGGAAACCGGAACCCACAAGTAGCTTTTCATTTAAGTCGGCCTATAGGGCCCTCACTCATTCATCAGGAAATTTCCCTGTAAGTAAATTCTTATGGAACACTCTACTTCAGAAAAAGATATCTATATTTACCTGGAAACTGTTGAATGCATTTCTTCCTTTTGATGATGTGCTCATTACATGTGGATTTAGTTTAGCCTCTAAATGTCCAGCCTGTTACCAGTCGGACTCGATCCAACATTTTTTCATCTCTTGTCACATTGCCCATGCTGTTTGGTCGAATATGGCTTCTTTAATTCAGTTTAACCTTAATGCTCAACAATCTATTACTGATCGATTCTATTTATTCTGGAATTGCCATGACCTTACTAAGTTTCACCAAATCTACTGTAAGATTCTACCTTCTCTGGTGTGTTGGAGTCTCTGGAAAGCTAGAAATAGCTTCCTATTTGACCACAAGCCTCTCTCTTCGGATTTCATTTGTAAAGAGGTGCAGGACCTGATTAAATTTACATTAAATGTTTGTCCTCCGAAATTGTTATCTTCTGTATCTATCCCACCATCTTTTAGGCATCTCACGCCTCTGCTAAGACCTCCCCCTAAGCCAAACATAATGACAGTTTTCTGGGAAAGGCCTAAGACTGGATCTATAAAAATTAATGTGGATGCATCTTGGTGTTCTAACAAAGCATCAGTTGGTCTTATAGCAAGGGATAACTCTGGTCACCCTATACAGATTAGTTCATCAACCATTTCTGCGGCATCCTCATTACATGCTGAAATCAAAGCAATTTTACATGCCTGTCATATTTTTCCTGATCTTGATCATACTTTCATAATTGAATCTGATTCAAAACTGGTGTTTCAGATGATTAATGACCCTTATTCTGCACATTGGCAAGTTTTTGAAATGGCTTTCAATGTAAAATCCCTCCTTGGCAGAGCTGAACTCAAACATGCATTTAGAGAGTGCAATTCTGTAGCTAATGCTATAGCCAAACACCATTCCAATCAAAATCAATGCCTCCACCTAACTAATATCCCCATGTATATCAGAGGCCTTATTACCTTGGACAAAGAATACACACCACATATTCGAGTACTTAAAAATGCAAATGTGTAGAATAGATGCTGCTAATATGTGGTTTGTTTTATGCAGGTTTCTGATCAAATGGCTGTTTATCAAGTTCTTTGTTGATTACTGAAGCGGCCTGTGCCTATTGATGTCCTCCAAAGGAAAACCTAAAGAAATCTCCATTTACTGGTTTGTGTTCCTTTCAGCTCTTGGGCTTGGAAGAAGGTATCGACCTGAACCTCAACTCAGCAACATACTCTTGGACTTACTAACTCAAGTTTTTGCAAAGTACTAAATCTGGAGCTGATAACAAGTACACTTCAGCTGCAAGTCAGTTTACTCATTAATCTAACTTCTGGTTTGGAAGCTCTTTAGATTAGGCTTCGAAATTTTGGGATTGATGTTGCCGGCCAAGGGAAAGAATTAACACAAGGGGTGGAGATTCCTTCTTTTGGATCGCAACCTCAATATCTATCCTTTACTTTTTTGGATAATTGTTTATACATCCTAGTTATAGATAGTTAGGACTTTTGGAGGCAATGATGTTGCTTCACCGCTCTTTATGAACAAGCTACACTTTATATACATCTTTTTGGATTTTCGACTAAGGCTTGGGGAACCTTAATGTATAATCCCCCACCCTCGGGTGTTTTCATTTTAAAAAAAATATTCTATGGAATCCGTATACATGCAATGTTGATAACGATGATGTTATTTTGCTAAAATAGAATTTATTTATATTTTTATCAACTAATTTAATTATATTAAAGATATAGTATATTTATTTATATAATAATATTCAAATTCAGTTATGTGCAAAGCACAGATGCTATCCAGTATATATCAATACACACACTTATAAATATTTATGGGTTTTACTTGTGGAAGAGCTACACAGGCTAAGCTGAACCAGGTAAAAGCGATCTTTAAAATGAAAAAAGGATCTTTCCCTTTCAAGTATCTAGGTTGCCCCATTTTCAAAGGAAGAACTTTAAATAGATACTTCCATCCTCTGCTGGCTAATGTTGATCATAAGCTTCAAAATTGGAAAAACAAATGGCTTAGTGGAGGAGGGAAAATGATCCTTATCCAGTCATGCTTGTACTCAATACCTCAGCACCTCTGGTCTGTAACCAACCCCCCGAAAGGCATAATAAAATTATTTGAGAAAAAACTGTCTCACTTTTTCTGGGGACAATCAGATGGTAAAAGCAATAGAGTCTGGAAAAGATGGGCAGATCTTGCAACACCTACAAAACTGAATGGTCTAGGTTTTAGATCTATCAAAGCTATAATAGACTCTTGCTCGGTTAAACTTTGGTGGAAGAGCCAACTAGGTATTTCTCTGTGGTCTAAACTGTTATGGTCTCTCCCACCATCCCACAAAAAATCAGTAACATGGAAAAGAATCTGTTTTATAAACTCTTTTGCTGAAAATAATTCTACCATTATTCATGGTAAAGGCAGTTGTAATTTTTGGTCTGCCAATTGGTGTCCACATGGCCCTCTTCTCAACTATGTTCTAGATAACATATCCTCTGCTATGTCTGATATCTCTGTGGCAGATTTCATCAGCAACAGAAATAGTATTTTAGACCAGATGTCGTCTTTTTTGGAACATGATACGCTCTCATTTCTACAGGTTGCAGAACTCACATTGGATAGGGAGTGAAATTCTGTTCCACCTTAAGTCTATACTTTTGTGCCCAGTTGTTTAAAGGTTTGGTGTTAAAACACAAAACAAAAGACACAGTGCACACACAACTTGTTTACGCAGTTCGGTGCAAATACACCTACGTCTGCGGGCCTTGCCCAGATCAGAAACCATTCACTAGAAAGCAGTCTTTAGTACAAGAAGCCTAACTTAAATACTAATCCATTGCTAACCTATTGAGTGAATGTTGTGAGATCCCCTCACTGCCGATCCTACGTCGTTGAACCCTCACGAACAACACGTCTCCCTGGATCTCCTCCTCCCGAGGAATTAAGGCTTCCTTGTTTCTAATCTTTACAAACTTGGTCGGATGATTTAACACTCCTCCACTCACCACCGGAAGATTGCTCCAATCACTTCTCACGTAGAGATGAATCCTTGGTCGCCTGCAGATTGCGTTCTTGCTTCATCCTTTTATAATCTTCGCAATCCTGCCTTGTACAAAACTCTTTCCTTGTATAACTCTACCAAGCATAGACTTCTAAACTAAGGAAAGATCTAATTCTAATCTGGTATTTAAATGGACAATCCTTTATTAATAGGACTTGTACCATAAATAAACTTCTTAATCAATTCCTAACTATTACAGGAATATTCGTTTACCAGAATTAGATTGCCACAAAATCTCATAATAATCTGCACAATATTCTGATCTGATCGCATAATTATACTCCATAATTCGCTCCAAAATTCGTGGCTAAAACCTGCTGTTTGGAAAAACCTGATCGCAATGGTGTTAAAACACCATATCACCAGTATTCACAATATGCCATAAATAAGTCCAACTCCCAAGGGTTCTACAATCTCCCCCTTGGCATATTGGTGAATTCATCAGCAAAAACAATATAGACAACCAGATAGCACAATTTTCCAAACCGATTAAATCACCAAATTCTGAAACATCAAAAATCATTCAAAAACAAAATCTGTGGTGCTCTCAAGTTTCTCCCCTTGAATTCAGTAATATGGCAAGACAGACATTTATTCCACAATATCATCTAAGTCCACTGAATCATCAGCGTCTGAATCATCCGCATCCTGAGTTGCTGCCAACAAATCTCCTCTCTCGGCCTCCAATGCAGCCAACTCCCCCTGAATCTTTAATACAGCAGCCTGATGGAGCTCAAGTAGTTCCTGACATACTGCTGCTCTGGCCTCAATAGCTCTCAACCTTGCTGCACCAGCATCCGAAACCTCTGTTGCCGGAGGTGTCCAGGGTAAATCTTTCACAATTCGACCACTCAAGGTTCTGAGAGTCGGCCGTAAGGCTTGAGTAGAAACCACTTCATTAGACTCTCTTGCCACTGCTCCCCCTTTTGTGAGCACCATTGTGATGACACATGGGTGAACCAATGCTTCCTTCCTAGTCTTCCGAGCACAATCCATGATATCGTTAAATACCAATCTGCCCAGATTTACCTTGTGCCTTGCTCCCAGACTAAACAAAAGTGTGGCCATTTCCTTGGTGACACTGGTATTATTAACCGAAGGAATCCAGTTATGAACTGGAGGTGAGATTTGATGCAGGTATCTGCTGTCTGCCAGTCAGTGGCCAAGTGTTTTCCACACCACCTGTAAGCTCCACTGCCACTTCATCAAAGCTGTCTGGCATCTGGTGTTGAAACACGGACTGGACATTCCTGGAGATGCCACGCTGCAAAATTTTGTTCACAACTGCAGGGGAGAACTCAATAACTGCTCCTCTCACGTACACTCTTTGGAACCAGGGAGAATTTTCATCTTCACAACCCTCCTTCAAATTTGAGTAAAACTCCAGAACCATCTGCTTGTTGTATTCCACAAAGCATGTTGCAGCCTTCAAAACTCTGAGGTACTGTAGAAAATCAGTAAATCCACACTCTCTGTATTTTTCAACATCGGCTGGCCTTTCTGCCAGAATTTTTCTTCCACAAATGAACTCCCATTTGTCTTGGCTAGATCCATCATAAAACTCAGTACAGGTGGCCTCACTAACCTCAGGAGCAGGTAGTGTCCGAGACTCCATTTGCTCAGCTGATCTCTTCTGCCTATCTGCACGCAACTTCTTCAATTTCTGCCCAATTGGCTCATCACTATCATCACTTGCAGTCAAACTCTTATCTCTGTACCACTTTGATCGTCGAACCTTCTTGGAAGCGGAGGCCACACCTTCCCTGGCCTTCTTGGACATCTGAGGAACAGGTATTTCCCCAGACTCATATGGTGTTTCAACACCCACCTCCTTATTCTTCCTCTTGAATCCACGAGTTTGTCTGGCTTCTGGTAGTGTTTCAACACCAACATCAGGACCATCAGGAGTTTTCTCCCTCTCAGCTGGGCTCACATCTGGTGTTTGAACACCAGTATCAAGCATATCAGTGCCCTTTAACCCTTCCACAGCAATATTCTCACTGCTCACAGGAGCATCCTCATAACCTGTCCCACTTTCAATAACTCCCCCTGCACATACTTCCTCTTCTTCACTGTCACTAATCTCCACCACTGGAATGGGAAGTTTTCTCAACGATTCTTGAATCAAGAACATAGATTCATTAAAACACTTTACCTCTTTGCCACTCACTCTGGCAAAGTCAGTGGATTTAACCACTGTTACCCAGGGTTGTACCACAACAGCATCACCTAGGCTTCTAATAATAGGCCTGTGCAGAGAACCTATTCTCGTGTAGATTGTGAAGTACTGATCTATGTTCTCCCCTACCTTGTACTTTTCACCAAAATCGATTCCAACTAATGTGGCATAAAATTTACTAATCTCACTAATTTCTCCAATACCACCAGTCAACAAATCTTTCAAATTAAAACCATTCACCTTACCATGCAAGTTCTTGAATTTTCTAAGATCAACATAATCCCTGTTTTGGACCATCCAAGCAATAAACTCCAGAACAGAGGCAAAATAAACACCGCCATAGACGAACGAATGGTCAAACCTGGCCTTCGGACGGCGGCGATTAGCTCCACCCCAATTTATTACCCTCTGTTCCCGATCTCCATGGCATTCTCCCGTGTCTACATCGGGGTCCAGTTCTTCGAATCGAGGATTCTCCGGAACTTGCACACTCGTGAAACCCCCAAACCATCTCTTGTGGGTAAAATTTACCATTGTCGACGAGGTTTTAAGTTGGATATGCGGCTTCTGGGATTTCGAAAGTTTCAGTTTGCTCGAAAACTAGTTGCGGGAGCTCTGTTTGGGAAGATGAACAGTTAAGGAACTTGAATTTGTGTGGGAATCAACCACTTGTCACTTTCACTTTCCTTTTTCGGAAACCAAAAAGCCACTCTACTTTTCCCCCCTTTTTTTCAGAATACCATCTTGCGATCATTTAAGCCCATTATAACTTTCTGGCCCAATAATTAGCCCTCCTGGTCTTCTTCCACCATATTCCTCGGTGTTTAAACACCACTTCACATATTTTTGGTATTTTCGATATCTCTATTTTTTTTACTATATAAAAAAATGCAAAACAATAAAAATACAACAGAATGATCAAATCTGGGTACCTTACATTCGACACACACCCAAGTGCTGTCTTAGGCCTTCAAAAGTCTCACCATCCAGAGGCTTTGTAAAGATATCAGCAAGTTGTTCTGATGTTGGTACATAATGAACTGTGACTTCTCCTTTTTTGACCAAATCTCTAATAAAGTGATGTCGGATATCGATGTGTTTTGTCCTAGAATGTTGCACAGGATTCCTGGAAATATCAATGGCGCTTTTATTATCACATAGGACTGTCAAACTCACATCATTGAACCCATAGTCTCTCATCATCTGTTTCATCCATAATAGCTGCGCACAACAACTCCCAGCAGCTAAGTATTCTGCTTCAGCCGTAGACAATGATATAGAGTTTTGTTTTTTACTGTACCAGCTGACAAGATTTGATCCAGCAAAGAAGCATCCACCAGTGGTGCTTTTACGATCATCAGCATTCCCTGCCCAGTCAGAGTCACTGAATCCTACCAACTGCGAATCCTTGTTCCTAGAAAACCATACTCCATACTCCACTGTTCCACTTATATATCGAATAATCCTTTTCACAGCTGACATGTGTGATTCCTTTGGATTGGCTTGGTAACGGGCACAAATACCAACACTCAAACAGATGTCTGGTCTACTTGCAGTTAAATACAACAGGCTGCCAATCATACTCCTGTACAACTTTTGGTCAACACTTTGACCAAGTTCGTCTTTTGTAAGCTTATCAGTGGTAGCCATTGGAGTGCGTACTGCCTTTGCACTAGTAAGCCCGAACCTCTTGATCAAGTTTTCAGCGTATTTCTGTTGATTGATGAAAAGACCATTCTGCTCCTGAGTAACATGCAATCCCAGAAAATATGACAATTTTCCTACCATACTCATTTCGAACTCCTTAGTCATTAACTCAACAAACTCCTTCACCAATACCGAAGAGGTGGATCCAAAAACAATATCATCCACATAAATTTGTGCAATTAGAATATTTGTCCCCTTCTGCAGCACAAACAGTGTACGGTCCACTCCCCCTCGACGATAGCCCTTCTGAATCAGAAAGGTTGTCAGTCGCTCATACCATGCACGAGGTGCCTGCTTCAGTCCATACAGTGCTTTATTCAACCGATAAACATGGTCAGGAAAATGTGGGTCTTCAAATTCCTTAGGCTGTTCCACGTAAACTTCCTCCTTTACTAGCCCATTCAGAAACGCACTCTTGACATCCATCTGATGAAGAGTAAAGTCCAGAATGCATGATACTGCCAACATCAGTCTGATCGACTCCAATCTGGCTACTGGTGCAAAAGTTTCATCGAAGTCAACCCCTTCTACTTGGGTGTACCCTTGAGCAACTAGTCGCGCTTTATTCCTAGTGACGTTACCATCCGCATCAGATTTGTTCTTAAAAATCCACTTGGTTCCAATCACATTCACATTCGCAGGCCGTGGGGTAAGATACCAAACATTGTCTCTCTTGAATTGCTGCAATTCCTCCTGCATTGCCGAAACCCAAAATTCATCGAGCAGAGCTTCTTTGTAATTTTTTGGCTTAGTAAGAGAGATGAAACATGATAGTCCTGCCAATTCTCTGTAATTTACCCGTGGTTGATCCCTCAATTGCATATGTCTGGCCGGACTCTGTTCAGAGTCATGTGTTACAGTTTCCGGAGTTTCAACACCGGTTGACTGTGCTGGTGTTTCAACACCAGTAGGATTCACTGGGTCGAGCATATCACCGTCACCCATAGTATCTTCTTCTGAATCATCAACAACCACATTAATAGACTCCATGACTACTCCAGAGCGTTGATTAAGAACTCGGAAAGCTCGACTCGTGGGGGAATAACCCAAGAATATACCGATATCACTTCTAGACTCGAATTTAGCTAAGGGTTCTCGATCCTTCAGAATGTAACACCGACTTCCAAAAACATGAAAATACGACACATCTGGTTTCTTCCCTTTCCATATCTCATATGGTGTCTTCTCAGTAAACGGACGCAGATATACTCTGTTGATAGTGTAACATGCTGTGTGTACCGCCTCAGCCCAATATCTAGCATGAATTTTTTTCTCGGCTAACATTGCTCGTGCCATTTCCTGCAACGTCATGTTCTTCCTTTCTACTATGCCATTTTGTTGTGGAGTTATGGGGGCAGAGAACTCGTGGTGTATTCCAAGTGTCTCGCAAATATCATGAAATTTTGAATTTTCGAATTCTTTTCCATGGTCACTCCTGATTCGTGCAATTCTTATTTGGGCGGTTCCTTTTTCTACAAGCAACCTGTGTGCCAGGTTCTTGAAAACATCAGCAGCCTCTGACTTCTCCTTGAGAAATGATACCCACGTATACCTCGAGAAGTCATCTACACAGACGAAAATATACTTCTTTCCTGCCACACTGGGGGTGTTCACCGGCCCCATTAAGTCCATATGTAGGAGTTCCAAGAGTCTTGATGTTGTAACATCATGTACTGCAAGGTGTGGTGTCCGGATTTGTTTTCCTTCTTTACATGACCCACAAACAACCTCCTTGTTGTCACTGATTTCAGGAATACCTCTAACTGCATTCAGTCTGGAAATACGTGCTAGGGATTTATAATTTAGGTGCCCCAATTTTCTGTGCCACAGAGTACTAACTTCTTTCTTTGAACTCAGACAGGTGACACTTTGATCGAGCAGGTAACAGTTATCCATTGATCTTGATCCAGTGAATACTCCAGTCTCATGGTTTACTACACATTTCTCCTTATCGAAAACCACTGTCATTTCATTGTCACATAGATGGATGATGCTCAACAAGTTTGCCTTCAGACCTTCCACTAGTAACACATCTTGGAACACCGGAAGCCCTTTGATGGCTAACTCACCCTTGCCGATTATTCTACTGCGTTTCCCATCACCAAATCTAAAATGTCCTCCAAATCCAGGTTTAAATTTTCGCAGAAATTCAGGAACTCCAGTCATATGCCTTGAACATGCACTATCGAAATACCAAGAATTTCCTGTATGTGCCCCAAAACATACAAAACTTGAAAAACAAATATCTTGAGATTTTCGAATCCATACCTGGCGTGTTGGTCGAGCGGTGCGTTGCGGACTTGGGTTATCATGCGTGTTCGGGAATCTGGTTCTGTATCCACCAGTGTTGAAATGATGCCTTGTATCATATCTTGACACGGTGTTGAAACCTCGATTTGCTGAGTTGAAAGGCAGGGTCCTAAGCAGCTTAAAACATCTATTTCTTACATGTCCTTGCATTCCACAGTATCCGCATCGTCGAATCCTTTTGGTAGAAAAATTTCTCTCAATTATTCTGGGAGCTAGCGCACCTTGACATTCTGTGTTACTCCATGAATTTTCCGGTATGGATCTTTCATATCCAATTCCGTACTTAGTCGTCTGTCCCATTCTTAGACAGTCTTCGAGTTTAGCTTTTCCTGTATTAAGATGTCTGATAGATTGTTCTGCTGCCTCTGCTCGTTGCATCATTTCAGCAAAATCCTTCTTGATTTCTTCCAGTTTAGCAATTGCCTTTTCCTTTTCAAGTTCCTTTATTTTGGCTTCTTCACGCAATATCTTATTCTCAGACTTGAGCTCTTTGTTTTCATCTGCCACTTCTAACCACATCTTGTACATTTTCATGCTTTCCTTGCGAATGTCATCATCACTAATGCTTCTAGCCTCTTCATCTGAGCTACCACTCTCATCTTCATTTAGCCCACTGAGACCTTCCTTGAGAGAGTCTTCTAACTCTACTGATACACCGAAAGAAACATGATTGGTATACTCTTCTCCATCCTTACAATCATCCCCTACGTCATCATCACTCCAGGTTGTGACATACGATTTTCCTTACCTTTTAAGTGTATTGGCACACTCAGCTTGTATGTGTCCAAAACCTTCACATTCTCTACACTGGATTTTCCTGTTCAGGGTTGGATTCGTTGATTTAAACTTTGGCGTTTCAACACCAATTACTTGGCCAAATCTTGGAGTGGGGTTTGCGTTTGGAGTTTTGTTCCCACTAACTTTCTCTTGTGACTTCCTGCCCATCTTCTTCATAAATCTGGAGAAGTTCCTGGTTATGTTTGCAATTTCATCGGACTCTTCATTGTCTGAATGATCTTCTGACTTTCCATAGGTTATGCTTGAAAAAGCCATCTCTTTCTTTCCTGCTTTAGTTTGCAGCATTTCCATCTCATAAGATTCCAGGGATCCCATAAGTTCATCAAGTGTCATAGTCCCTATCCTTTCGTTTTCATTGATCGCTGTGACCTTCATGTTGAAACGTGGAGGTAATGCTCTCAACACCTTTCTGACAAGTTTTTGATCTTTGTACTTTTTGCCGAACTGAAAAGCTTTGTTTGCAATATCTCTAACTCGTCCATTGAACTCAGAAATAGTCTCATCTTCACGCATCTTTAGTTCTTCGAATTTTGACGTATAATACTGCAACTTTGACTCTCTGACGGAGCTTGTCCCCTCATGATAAATTTGCAACACATCCCATGCTTCCTTAGCAGTCTCACAATTTGAAATCATCTTAAATTGATCTTCATCCACTGCTGTAAAGATGGCATTCAATGCCTTTGAGTTGGACACGTGTGCTTTGTGCTCCTCAGTAGAATATTCAGAGAATGGTTTAGTCATCAATGAGTTTGATCCCTCTGCTTCGTCAGTTGTAGGTGGGGTGTATTGATTGACGACATAGTTCCAAGCTTGGTCATCTAGTGCTCCGATGAATACCTTCATACGTGCCTTCCAATAGGCATAATTACCTTGTTCCAGCAACGGTGGTCGTGTGACTGAAGCCCCCTCCTTTGGTGCCATGGTGAAACCTGATCTCGCTCTCCCTGTATAGGGGTTAGCAAGTGCCAAGCTCTGATACCAATTGAAATTCTGTTCCACCTTAAGTCTATACTTTTGTGCCCAGTTGTTTAAAGGTTTGGTGTTAAAACACAAAACAAAAGACACAGTGCACACACAACTTGTTTACGCAGTTCGGTGCAAATACACCTACGTCTGCGGGGCCTTGCCCAGATCAGAAACCATTCACTAGAAAGCAGTCTTTAGTACAATAAGCCTAACTTAAATACTAATCGATTGCTAACCTATTGAGTGAATATTGTGAGATCCCCTCACTGCCGATCCTACGTCGTTGAACCCTCACGAACAACACGTCTCCCTGGATCTCCTCCTCCCGAGGAATTAAGGCTTCCTTGTTTCTAATCTTTACAAACTTGGTCGGATGATTTAACACTCCTCCACTCACCACCGGAAGATTGCTCCAATCACTTCTCACGTAGAGATGAATCCTTGGTCGCCTGCAGATTGCTTTCTTGCTTCATCCTTTTATCATCTTCGCAATCCTGCCTTGTACAAAACTCTTTCCTTGTATAACTCTACCAAGCATAGACTTCTAAACTAAGGAAAGATCTAATTCTAATCTGGTATTTAAATGGACAATCCTTTATTAATAGGACTTGTACCATAAATAAACTTCTTAATCAATTCCTAACTATTACAGGAATATTCGTTTACCAGAATTAGATTGCCACGAAATCTCATAATAATCTGCACAATATTCTGATCTGATCGTATAATTATACTCCATAATTCGCTCCAAAATTCGTGGCTAAAACCTGCTGTTTGGAAAAACCTGATCGCAATGGTGTCAAAACACCATATCACCAGTATTCACAATATGCCATAAATAAGTCCAACTCCCAAGGGCTCTACAGGGAGGATAGACTGATTTGGAAACCGGAACCCACAGGTAGCTTTTCATTTAAGTCAGCCTATAGGGCCCTCACTCATTCATCAGGAAATTTCCCTGTAAGTAAATTCTTATGGAACACTCTACTTCAGAAAAAGATATCTATATTTACCTGGAAACTGTTGAATGCATTTCTTCCTTTTGATGATGTGCTCATTACATGTGGATTTAGTTTAGCCTCTAAATGTCCAGCCTGTTACCAGTCGGACTCGATCCAACATTTTTTCATCTCTTGTCACATTGCCCATGCTATTTGGTCGAATATGGCTTCTTTAATTCAGTTTAACCTTAATGCTCAACAATCCATTACTGATCGATTCTATTTATTCTGGAATTGCCATGACCTTCCTAAGTTTCACCAAATCTACTGTAAGATTCTACCATCTCTGGTGTGTTGGAGTCTCTGGAAAGCTAGAAATAGCTTCCTATTTGACCACAAGCCTCTCTCTTCAGATTTCATTTGTAAAGAGGTGCAGGACCTGATTAAATTTACATTAAATGTTTGTCCTCCGAAATTGTTATCTTCTGTATCTATCCCACCATCTTTTAGGCATCTCACGCCTCTGCTAAGACCTCCCCCTAAGCCAAACATAATGACAGTTTTCTGGGAAAGGCCTAAGACTGGATCTATAAAAATTAATGTGGATGCATCTTGGTGTTCTAACAAAGCATCAGTTGGTCTTATAGCAAGGGATAACTCTGGTCACCCTATACAGATTAGTTCATCAACCATTTCTGCGGCATCCTCATTACATGCTGAAATCAAAGCAATTTTACATGCCTGTCATATTTTTCCTGATCTTGATCATACTTTCATAATTGAATCTGATTCAAAACTGGTGTTTCAGATGATTAATGGCCCTTATTCTGCACATTGGCAAGTTTTTGAAATGGCTTTCAATGTAAAATCCCTCCTTGGCAGAGCTGAACTCAAACATGCATTTAGAGAGTGCAATTCTGTAGCTAATGCTATAGCCAAACACCATTCCAATCAAAATCAATGCCTCCACCTAACTAATATCCCCATGTATATCAGAGGCCTTATTACCTTGGACAAAGAATACACACCACATATTCGAGTACTTAAAAATGCAAATGTGTAGAATAGATGCTGCTAATATGTGGTTTGTTTTATGCAGGTTTCTGATCAAATGGCTGTTTATCAAGTTCTTTGTTGATTACTGAAGCGGCCTGTGCCTATTGATGTCCTCCAAAGGAAAACCTAAAGAAATCTCCATTTACTGGTTTGTGTTCCTTTCAGCTCTTGGGCTTGGAAGAAGGTATCGACCTGAAGCTCAACTCAGCAACATACTCTTGGACTTACTAACTCAAGTTTTTGCAAAGTACTAAATCTGGAGCTGATAACAAGTACACTTCAGCTGCAAGTCAGTTTACTCATTAATCTAACTTCTGGTTTGGAAGCTCTTTAGATTAGGCTTCGAAATTTTGGGATTGATGTTGCCTGGCCAAGGGAAAGAATTAACACAAGGGGTGGAGATTCCTTCTTTTGGTTCGCAACCTCAATATCTATCCTTTACTTTTTTGGATAATTGTTTATACATCCTAGTTATAGATAGTTAGGACTTTTGGAGGCAATGATGTTGCTTCACTGCTCTTTATGAACAAGCTACACTTTATATACATCTTTTTGGATTTTCGACTAAGGCTTGGGGAACCTTAATGTATAATCCCCCACCCTCGGGTGTTTTCATTTAAAAAAAAATATTCTATGGAATCCGTATACATGCAATGTTGATAACGATGATGTTATTTTGCTAAAATAGAATTTATTTATATTTTTATCAACTAATTTAATTATATTAAAAATATAGTATATTTATTTATATAATAATATTCAAATTCAGTTATGTGCAAAGCACAGATGCTATCCAGTATATATCAATACACACACTTATAATTATTTATGGGTTTTACTTGTGGTTTTGCCACGTGACGATTTATGTTCGTCAAAGATGAAGTGATAGTGTGCAATTAAGTAAAGATGTGAAATTTGAACTGACGGAAGCAAACAATAAAAAGTCACACTGGCAGCTAGTGAAACAAGCTCATTGCGTCAGATTCCGGTCTCAAAACTCGAAACCAGGTTAGATTAATTTCAAAGCTTAATTTCCAGACTGATATTACAGAAACTGAAGGATTACAATAGTATGGTGAAAAACGATATCTAAGCCAATCAGACTAAAAGCAACCCTTAAACCAAATTTACAAAACGAGTGAGAAAAATCAACTGCGAAACGTAAGAAAACTAGTAAAACGCTAGAAACGTGTATTGCAGCAGGTCAAGTAATCAGGCGTGCTGTCCAGATATAGCCCAGTTCGCCTCACTTCCTACCCTCGGCATGCTATGCATCTTGGCTAACACATCCACCTTGAAATTCGCCCCACACATAACCCCCTCGCTGTCCACTCGAGGCATCGCCTTCATCTTGTTCGTCGGATGTTCGAAGCTCATTAGTCCCCTTTCACTGTGATACATGCATCCTGCATAAAAAATCCGAAAAACAATCAGTTTAGGACAACGTAGGATTCTCCAAGACATCCGAAAAACAATCGGATTATGTAATGCTTATCGTACTGAGTGGAGTAAACTCAGTTGACTTACCAGCAGGGAATGGAGCAAAGGATTTGGAGCAACTAGACTTCACCAGATTCACATTATCAGAAATCATCACAGAGCCGCCAGCAGCAATGCCCCAGTAGAGCTTCACCGCTTCATCAGCACCCTGAAAACAGTTTTTAAGGCACGAAACATCAGTAGAGTCTAGAGAAAAATCAAAATCAACAATGGCCGTATGCAATCAGAGTGCTTACAAGTGCAGCAAACACAGTCCCTGCCTTGTGATCATAGATTACAAACCCGAAACTCCCGTCTAGATCCTTGAGCACTTCGTGAGCAGGGTAGGGGCCCCTGTCGCGCAGAGTGCGGTATGCCTCGATCACATACATGGCCTCATTCGAGTTCTTCGACAGCCCGTATTGCTTGTTGAGATGGCTCAGGTTGGACAAACTCCCGAGAAATATGCAGTACATGTCATTCAGACCGCTGAACATCCTACACAAAACATAAACCCCCAACTTATTCAGAGGAAATGAATGACTCGTACATTTTGAAACATTATATAGTTGATCTATCATTAAGATTCTGAACAAAACCCCTTCAAAATTTCCAGACCCAGAATCCCATTTTCCTGATCTTGCAAAACGAGAAAGCACAAGATCCCAATGTTCCATTTGAAATTACACCAAATCCCATCACATAATCAAACAGGAAAACTGCACTTTTTGTCTCCAACAAACGCATTTGATCGTGAAATTTTAAAAAAAAAGTACCTTTGATGAGCAATATTGATGGATCGTTGGGGAGGGGCGTAGGCAAGCAGAGCAGTATCTGGGAAGGCGAGGGAGAAGCCATTGTTGTTGTGTGAAGCTAAGAAATCCTTCAACGTCTCCTCCGGGACCTTGGCGAGCGTCAAAGAAGCCGCCTGCGATGCTGAAGCAGGGCTGTTGAGTTCTTGGGGTGGATTCACCAACCCATTTTTAAAGATTGCCAGCATTTTGAATGGAGAGAATAAACGAACCAGAAAATCTCAAGTTCGGAAACAAAAGGCGAAGAACAGACGCAGAGAGAATTGACGGATGATAGGGAAAATTGAAATGAGCGAGAGAGATGATGGATTGGATGGATTGGATGGATTGGAAGGATTTGTTCGGAGTATTTATAGGTAATTCTCTATACATTTACTCTGTGTATGTGTGTGTGAGAGAGAAAAAGATGGAGGTGGCAACCTTATCCGTGTAGATGCTGACTGGATTTCGTCAATTATACGCTTTTCTTTTTTCCTTAATTTTTTCAACGGATCTTTGGAGCAAATGATGATTAGTATATGATTATATCTAAACACTTTCTATTTAATTTATTTTTTAATAATATTATGCTTTATATGTAAGACAAAGTATCGGGAAACACCGTCTTTTCATAGGCATGGAAAAAAATGGGATTGAATTAAAAATTATATAAAGGTTTTAGTTGTAATACTGAATTAAAAATTCATTATGCAATGTGCAGTAGTTAAAACTTTATGACCCGATTAATGCAACTTAAAAATTTTATCTTGATTTCTTCTAATTTGTCTTTTAAACATTGGTCTTTGCATAACTTATTGAAAGATCATCTTTCGAGAGACTGAATATTTTATAAATAAAAAATTATTTATATTTATTCTATTTTTATGTTTTGAGACACTAATTTTAAATATTACAATTTTATATAAATTAAAGAGTGCGTCTCTTGAAAGAAAGTCTTTCCCTAATCTATGGAAAAACCAAGGTTTAAAGTGCAAATTAGAAGAAATGAAGATAAATTTTTTGGATTGTATGAATCAGGTTATAAACTTTAAAACTACTGCACGTTGTATAATATTTTTTTAATATTTCAACTAAGACATTTTATCTTTTATTTTTCTAATTAAAGATCATCTTTCCATAAGCTTATAGAAATACTGTCTTTCCCAAGGCTTTGCCTAAATACAAATATATTTTTAAAATTTATAAAACAAAAAAAAAGTATAACTCATCCTTCCCAATCTAACATTATTGACTTTTTAAGGTAAAAACTAAAAAGTTGGTCATAAATCGCATTTTTATCCATAATAAAAGTGAATATTACAGTGTATTTTATAGAAAATGGCATCCAGTTAAACTAACTAATGATGTGTTTAGTTTGGAAGTATAATAAATTGCACATTTAATGGATGAGAAGATTTAAAAAAAAAGGAAAAAGTCGTACTTTAGTTTATCCGGATCCGAGGCGACATTGACACTTATCCGAGTCAGCATGGCCATTTTATCGGGCAAAGTTTTTCCCGTTCGCTGTTATTTGTTACTCGGATCCACGGGTATGATTCCTTTCTCTTGGATAACTCTTTAAGCACTCTTTCCATTTTATAATTCATTGCATTTATTTTCAAAAAATAAAAAAGTCATTCCATTTTGTAATGAGTCCGTTTCTTGAAAGACGATTTTTTCATAAGATAAGGAAATACCAATGTTTAAAGTGTAAATTAAAAGAAATGAAAATAAAATTTCTGGGTTACATGAATCGGGTTATAAACTTTATAACTATTACATTTTGCATAATAAATTTTTAATATTACAACTAAGGCCTTTTATTATTAAAATTAAATCTCACCTTTCCATAAGCCTATGGGAAGACGATTTTTCCAAAACTTTTCCTTTTATAATTCACTTTAAGGGAACATTTAGTTGGGGTTAATCAGGAAATGGAAAGTGGATTTGAGATCTCGTCTATCCTGAGATTGGGAGTCCCCAAATTCAGTAATACATTCATTTTGATGGATTAAAAAGGAAAAAAGAAGCTGTGCGGGTTCTCCACCTCTTTCTAGCCAAACAGTCCCTAAGCACCTAAGCACCTAAGCATCTACAATGCAAAAAACAGAAATCACTTACGGATTATTATAGAGTTTTACTGTGACGGAGATAGAATAATATTGATGATAGTATTGGTTAAAGCTGTTGTCTCCAGTCAAGTATCGTAAACCAAATTTCAATCTTATGTGTTGCAATAATTTATTATTATTAAAACAGTAGACTACTGCATGTTCTATGGAGTTGATCTGAACTGATCTGATCTAATTTGAACTAAAAATAAGTTTGTTGAAAAATAGTAATATACGACTAAATTAAGTTAAATTCCACCAAAATTAAATTTACGCTAAACTGAACTGCTTTGAACTAAACTGATTTGAATGAACTGAAATGTAGATAAGCTCCAGAGAACCGGGCCTACCTCTGTTTGTGGGAAATCTGCAGTGCAAATGATCAAAATGGTACCCACTTCTATCTGAAATTCACACTTAGATACCCAAAGTTAATTAATGTATCATTTAGGTTCCCAAACTTTCATTTATGACTCAAAATGTGACCGGGGAAAACCAGTTTCAGTTTAGTCAATGCCTTGGTCAACGGTCAAATAGGCCAACATGATAAATAAAAAATTTGAAGGGGGATCAGTTGCTAATAATTTTGATTATGTGAGTATTATTCTTCTTCTTCTTCTTTATCTAAAACTAATTAGTTCAACTTGCGCTATTCTTCTTCTTCTTTATCCCCATTTTCACAGCCCTTGATTGAACTCGACGAGAACTTTCGTGCCGGCGACTCCGTCTCCGTCTTCCTGTCAAAGTGCTAAAGTCGTCGTTGTCTCGTTGCCCTGCACCAAACGTGGTATAAGCTCGTCGAATTTCTGCAACCCCATGTCGGCTTCGTCGTTCCGTTGACCTAGCAGCGAACGCGATGATGCATTCAAGCGCCCCAAAAAGCATTTGAATTTGTTTTGGAGAGGCTATGCTGTGAAGGAAGGGGGGCTGAGATGCACGCGAAAGTCAGGATCCCAAGCAGCGGACACAACTCCCCGTCGCCGCCGCAGTCGCCGGAAGCAGGGCCGCTTCACGCCCTAGGATAAACCCGGGACCCGGAGCCTCCCGCAGTGCGCTGTATGGCTCATCCTCTCGGGGCTCCTCCTCAGGCAAGGCGTCTTCCTCTTCACCCTCTTGCTTTACATGTCCGGGATGCTCTTTTATATGGGAACAGTGCCGTTTGATGTCGTTCCCGCTATTTGCCACCACCATGGGCGGAACCAGTGGCACGCGAGGTAGGGCTCCAGCCCTACCTGAATCGCCGGCCGTAGGTAGTAATGGTGGAAGAAGGCTTCCAGCGAGACGCGCATCTTCCGGCAAGCTTCCGCGTCTTCCAACGAGATTGCTCGGAGAAGAAGGCTGCTTTGCGGCTTTTTTTGTTGTTGCAAATGAACCACTAAAACGACGTCGTTTTCATGTAAGTAACGACTTCGTTTCATTTGTTGTAAGGGCAACAAAAAATCACGCCTTTGCCTTTCTCTTTTCTCCAATTACGGGAAGAGAGGTAGCCAAATCTCAGCTGAGGTTCAGCCACGCCGCCGCCGTCCCGCCGTAGCCGACATCGATGCCACCACCATCCAGCCCGCCATTGTTCAGCCTCCCCTAACAAAGTTTTCTGTTTCCGCCACTGGCCACCACGCTGCCCCTGGCTCCCTTTATCGAAGCCCCCAGCTCTTCTCCAAGCTCAAATCCGAAATTCAATCCGGCAACTCCTCTCTTGAACGCGATGACAAATGGAACAATTTCGTTGGAACTATAATATTACAACTCATCAAGCAACAGGAGCGTGTTTCATCAGAAAATACTCACCAGAGCTTCTCGCCGGAATTGCAAGTGAATTTTGATTTTACCGAATTTTGACTAATCCTTATTAATATGTTTCAACGTAACCTATTTAACCAAATATGCAATAATTTAAAGCACAAACGACACACGACTTGATTACGCAGTTCGGCGAAATTCACCTACATCTGCGAGGTCTGACCCAGTTCAGAATGAATCCACTAATTAGAAAGACACAGTACAATATTACAAAAGACTTATCTTTACTAACTATGATGTGTGAATTCTGCTAATTCCCCTAGCTACCGATCCGCCTTGATCAGACTCCCTCTGACCTCGAAACTCGTTGGCGCTGAATCTCCTCCTCCCAAGGAATTAAGGTATACGATTCTGAACTTTGAACAGCAGGTCAGGTATGTTGGAAGATAGGAATCTGGCTCTTAGCAATTCTCGAAAGTCTCAAAAATCCGTATGCAGATTTTTTTTCTCAATTAAATCCGTACAAAATGCAACCGTGTTTGTCCCCTTTTATATCCATGAGCAGTTTGGAATTCTCCATGATTATCTCCACAATATTACTATTCCAAATTTGCTTCTTAAAGCATATCCAAATCACATAAATAAAGGAATTTTCCTTATCACAATCTATCCCATATATTCGCAAATAACCACTCCATATATGTAGGAATTTTCCATAAATCAACTATGTTTCACACACCTCATTCATAGAAGAATATTCAGATTTCCATAAATCATAAATACCATAATATTCTGTCTTCTTTTTCCGTAAACATCTTTGGCGTAAATATGCTAATTTCGAGTGTTCCAACATGGAAAGTTTTTCGTTTCCAAACATGTTCACAAAAACTGCCAATTAAATATTCAATGCAAATCTCTGACTTTACAATATTCCCCTTTGGCATTTTGTGAACCCATAATTTTTTGGCCATGAATCTCACAACGAAAAAACTTGTTACACACATAGGTCTTCCAAACTGAACATACGTTGGAACATATGTTCAATACCAGACATGAATACTAGAATCTGTAAACAAAACAAATGAATACCAGAATTCCCACAAAGCACGAATACCAGAAATCCAAAAATCCATCAAAAGATAAAATAATTCAGATTACAAAGTCAAATTATCAAATCCAAAATATCCAAAATTCTTCCCCTGGGATCACACATATGCCAAAGACAACAAAAAAGAGCAATTTCCCAAGCATCAGTAGACTCCCCCCTGAGTTTGACCTCTATGTTGGATCATAGAGCAGAAATCCAGATCAGGTTCAAGCCTCCAACCGTGTTTTCTCTTTCTCCAGACTTGCCTTCTCTGCCTCCAGCGCTGCAATTTGAATGGCAATGGCTCTCAATCTTGCATTCACAATCACTATCTTGGTCTCATTTCCTGCTGCTGCTGATGTAGAGCCTTCTGGTTTCCAGGGTAAATCATGAATAGGCCTTAACCCAAAGGTTTTCTTATTCGGCCTCAGGAAATCTGCATCTATGATCAAATCATCAGCCTTGCCCTTCACCTTTGCACTCTTAGCCATTGCTGAAATCAGACAGGGATATACTATGACATGTTTAGCCTTGGGAGCTGTAGCCTGCCTCACCAAGTTTTGCTGAATAAACAAACCAAGATTCACTTGCTTCTGTGTTCCAACACAGAACATAAGCTTTACCATCTCCCTGGTCAGCCCAGTTGTATTTGACGAAGGCATCCAGCAATTTACAGCAATCTGATATAAGCCAAAGAACCTGGAAGTTAGGCACGACGCCTGTGAGTATCCTGTTTCAGGCCATTTGACCTTGTATCCCCCCGAGATAACTTCCAGAATCTTGTCATCAGTTTCATCTACCTCAAGAGAGAATACCCCTTCAAAATTTGGTGTCTTCAACCCCATAATTTTGTTTATCCTATCAGCTGAAAAATTCACAATTTTCCCTCTTAAATAAATTCTACCAAACCAGGGAGATTCAATGTCAAGATTTTCAGACCTCAAATTTGCATATGCCTCTATTACCCAGTGGTCTAAAAATCGCTAGGCGCTAGTCGGGCGGTTTGCTGGGGCCTAGCGCCTAGGGGATTAATCGGGGATTAATCGGGGATTAATCGGTCTAGGCGGATTTGTATTATTTAATTATTTTTTATATATAATTAATAAAATAATACAAATTATATTTAAAAATAAAATAAAAACCTATTTCCCAAGTCACAATAACTTATATTACATACAAATGATACAATACAAGAACGGAAATTTCATGATAAACGACACAAATGAATATATTATATATATATATATTGTCGAAATATTATCTTGGAGTTGAAAAATGAAATCCATACAAGCTTACAAAGTTTGAGGCACGTGGCAAAAATTACCAAATACAAACTAGTGAGTAGTGAATCCACACATAGCCATAGGCCAAAATTAAAAGTTAGACAAAATAAAAAAGTACCAAATACAATTCACACATAGCCTATGACATTTCAAATTCGTCTTCACCATTTATCTCTTGCACTTCATCGTTATCGGACTCAAAGTCATAAGTTATCTCATCTACTTCCTCCTCCTCATCCGATTCAAAATCATCTTCATGTAATTCTCTAACCTCTTGAATTCTAGAACTTCTTCTCAACTCCATGCCAAGACCTTGTTCCAATCCATCTCCATCCATATCCATCGCTTCACCATCTTCATTAACATCATCATCACCACCCTCAACAATCCATCCTTGAACCATGGTAGATTCATTAGAAAGAAGCACATCTATGTCCTTCACTTTCTCTCTTTGCTTCTTGTTCATAATCTTGGCATTGAATTGAACATAGACCAAGTTGTTCAACCTTTTCGTATCAAGCCTATTCCTCTTCTTTGTATGGATCTAAATAGAAGTAATATAATGAAATGATTAAAATTGAAACTTTGAGATATAACAACATTTCAACTTTAAACAAGGTCTTCCATCACAAACAATAAAGACTACAATATGTTTGCATATTACCCAAACATGATGTGGGAAATTAATTTACTCAAAGTTTTGAAGAGTTAAAATGAGCAAAGTTATAGAAAGTTATTAAATATCTATTCAATCAAGTTATTACAGAATCAATGTATTTTCTTTGAAATATATAGCAACTACAATAGAAAGAAATGAATGAATAGCAAATATTACATACCCCTTCAAATGTAATACAGACGTCAGTTTATGGAATGTAGAAGTCAGTTAATTCCAGACAATCATATATAGAAACAATCTTATTACATGATTATGGAGCAATTTACAGCACAAATCAGCACAAATCAATTGGCACAAACCAATGAAAACAAGCGGCATTTAATAATTAATATGCAGACTTACATTGCAGAGAGAGGGAGGCGTCGACACCTCGACGGTGGCCGGTAGTTTGCTTCGGCGACGGCGAGGTGACGTTGACGTTGCTGCTGCTGGTTCGACCGTCCAACTAAGGCGACGAAAACGGCGAGGCGACGAAGATGGTGAGGTCACGAGCTGATGAAGACGGTGCGGTGATGAATACAGAACAGATGAAGGCGGCGGCCGGCGAGTCAACGAAGGTCGATCGGCGTCTGGGAGAAAAGTCAGAAAACTGAAGAGGAGGCTGAAGCGGCTGCGGGTTTGACTTGGGAGAAAAGAGGGGTTTGGGAAAATTATATATAAAAAAAGAAACAAACCAAACCGCCCAGACCCGATTAGCGCCTAGACCCGATTAGGCGGGTCTGGGCGGGTCTGGGCGCCGCCCAGAGGCGAAAACGCCTAATGTCGCCGAACAGGCCCTAATCCGGGCGTTTTGGTGGCGCCTAGCGCCTAGGCGCCGCCGTTTAGAACACTGCTATTACCACCTGTCTATTATATTGAAGCTGAACAGTTGCAGCTCTCTTCATTCCAGTATGCTCAAGATAATCAGAAAATCCACTTTCCCTATAAGCTTCTAAGTCTATGGGCCTTTCCGAAATAAATCTCTTCTCAGCAAAAAATTCACCCATCTCCTCACACTTTGAATCAAAATAAGTGAATGACAAAGCATTACTTACAGAAACAGGTGGCAAGACTTTCTTCTTAAGTAATCTCTGGTCTGTCTTGAGCTTCTTAGCAGGTGGAGAAACCTTGACGCAGTCACCTTCCTCTTGCCTTTTGCCATCTGGAAAAATTCAACGAGCACCTCATCACTCGAGTAATTCAAATCAGGAAGGTCCTGTGTTGGAACACACTCAGGATTTTCAGCTTCTTCCTCTTTATCAGACTGTGCTTGATCCGAGTCATTCTGGTAAGTCATTGGCTCTACAGATTGCTCATCATACTCATTACCAGATCTATCATTCTGGTCTTCTCCTCCCAGGTCAGTATTAGAATCCATCTCCATGTGATTTTCATCTTCAAATTGCTGTGTTGGAACATGCACATCACTGTCTTCCTCATCACTATCAGACAACTCAATCACCACTGGATTCCTAAGTTCTTCCATCCCCTGGGCAGCATTTGGATTAAAGAAGCCAACCTGTAATCTGTCTCCATACTTCACAACCTCCCTTCCAGCAGCTTCTATCTCACTAATCTCCCTCAAGAATACATAGCTAGGATAGGGAATACGACAATACACATTGAATTTATCCTTTTCTCTGTACTTGGCATACTTACCCATCAGAAATTGCACATTCCAGTTTTCAATTCTCCTTATATCACCTATATTACCCGCCACAAGTTCGTTAACCTGAGCAGTCAGGTATTCACCCTCTATACTTTTGATTTTTGTTAAATCAACTGAGACCCTGTTTGCCTCTAGCCATTTAAAAATTTAATCTATGCTTTTAAATTCCATACCCATCAGTTTTAAAGGAGAGGGGTCAGGACCAGTTACCATTCCATATCGGCACTTCCTCTTGGCGCTGGTGAGTTTTTCTTGTCCTTTGCCATCAATACCAGAGCCACCAGGCTCTTTACCGCCGTTTGTTGCCTCTTCCTCTACAGCATGCTCTTTATCTTGATCAAGATTTCCTTCAGGAAGTATTTCGGCCTCAACATGATACGATTGTTGTTCTTCTCGACAGAAATTTCCTTCACATTGACCTTGATTTTCTTCAGGAAGCGGTTCGGCCCCAACTAGGTCTGCATAATGTCCATTCCCTTCTGACAATGCCGACACCATAGTGACCGTCAACTGTTCCTCCTCCATGACTTCTGAGGGTTGTGAAATTTCTGAAAGCTCTTCCTCACGTGTGGGAGAGTTGGGGTTAGATATTCTTTAGCATAGAGTTGCTGTGGGAGAAGATTGTGTGGATAGTGTATAGCAGATTTTGAAAGAAGCCGAGAAGAATTGGTAGTGAGCCGAGAAAGAGGGACTTGAAAGGTTTTGGACAATTTTGAATCTAACAGAAATTCTTCAACTCTTCTCCTCTTTTACCGCGAAACTCCTTTTTGGTTTTCCAAGAAGTATAATGATGACCATTTTTCTTCTTGTCAACTCAAGATATCACATCAAAAATAACTTCCAACATACCATAAAACCCATCTTCTATTTTTGTACATTTTCTTCTTTCTATTTTTTTGTTCTTTTTCGATTTTCTAAACAAAAATAAACAGAATATTTACAGTAAAATTAAGGTAAGAATTACCTCAAATTTGACATACACCTAAGTGTTGTCGAAGGCTTTCAAAAGTGGCGGAATCCAACGGCTTTGTAAAAATATCAGCGAATTGCTCGTGTGTTGGAACATAGACTACCTCCACTTCCTTCCTTTCAACCAAATCTCTAATAAAGTGATGCTTTATATCAATATGTTTGGTTCTCGAGTGCTGGACTGGATTTTTCAAAATATCAATCGCACTTGTGTTGTCACATAAAATCTTCAAGGGGCCTTGATGAATTCCATAGTCTTTCAGCATTTGTTTCATCCGCAACAATTGTGCACAACAGCTTCCTGCTGCAAGATACTCAGCTTCTGCAGTAGACAAGGAGATCGAATTCTGTTTCTTACTATACCAAGACACTAAGTTCGTACCAATAAAGAAACATCCACCTGTGGTACTTTTTCGATCATCAGCATTACCAGCCCAATCAGAATCATTGTACCCAATCAATTTAGAATCTTGGCTCTTAGAATACCAGACACCATATTCAGAAGTCCCACTTACATATCAAATAACTCGTTTAACTGCGGTGAGATGTGACTCCTTTGGATCAGTCTGAAATCTTGCACAAATCCCAACACTATAACATATATCTGGTCTACTAGCTGTTAAATATAGTAAACTTCCAATCATGCCTCTATATAATTTCTGATCAACTGAAACTCCTTTCTCATCCTTTACGAGTTTGTCAGAAACACCCATAGGAGTTCGAACAGCTCGAGCATTGCTTAGGCCGAACCTCTTTACTAGATTTAAAGCATACTTACTCTGGTTGATGAACAGACCATTCCTTCCTTGCTTGACTTGCAATCCCAGGAAGTATGTGAGTTCTCCAACCATGCTCATCTCAAATTCGGATTGCATAATGGTGACAAAATCCTGTACCATAGAGAGCGAAGTGGAGCCAAATATAATATCATCAACATAAATTTGAGCAATTAGAAACTTTGAAGCCTTTTCAAGCACAAATAAAGTGTGATCTACTCCCCCTCGACGATAACCTTTCTTCATAAGAAAGTTAGTAAGTCGTTTGTACCATGCTCTGGGTGCTTGCTTTAGACCGTATAGAGCCTTCTTTAGATGACACACATGATGTGGATAATGAGGATCCTCAAAACCTTTAGGTTGTTCAACATAGACCTCTTCATTCACCACTCCATTTAGAAACACACTTTTGACATCCATTTGATACAACATAAAGATCATAGAGCAGGCAATAGCAAGTAAAATTCTAATTGACTCTAACCTGGCAACTGGTGCGAATGTCTCATCAAAGTCGACTCCTTCCACTTGTGTATATCATTGAGCTACTAGTCTGGCCTTATTTTGAGTAACCTGGCCATCAGCATCAGACTTATTCTTGAAAATACACTTCATACCAATGACATTAATGCCTTTGGGGCAAGGGGTAAGATAGCAGACATCGTTTCGTGCATACTGGCTTAATTCTTCTTGCATGGCAGCAATCCAATATTAATCTAGCAAGGCTTCTTTGTAATTCTTAGGTTCAATGTAAGATACAAAACAATGTAATCCAGCTAGCCTTCGATAATCCACTCAAGGAACCGATCGAAACTTCTCATGGTAGATTCAGCTTGATCCTGTGTTGGAACATGGGGTTCAGTAGCGGGGGACAATGTTCCAACATGATCAGTTGCGGCAGTTTCAGAATTGCTCAGCTCAGTTGTTCCAACATGTTGATGTGGTTTAGCCTCAACTGATGGATTTTCCTTGTCAGGTTGACGCGGCTGTGTTGGAACATGAGTGTTGTCGGGTTCTTCTTCTATAACATCTGATTGTCGTTCTTCCTCTGAATCATCCACAATAACATTTATAGATTCCATGAGAGTGTTGGTTCGATGATTAAAAACTCTGTAGGCATGGCTGTTGATAGAATACCCAAGAAAAATTCATATATCACTCCGATTGTCAAATTTTGCTAACTGCTCTCTGTCTCTGAGAATGTTGCACTTGCTTCCGAACACATGAAAATATAAGACATTTGGTTTCCTGTCATTCCAAATCTCATAGGATGTTTTGCTGGTGAATGGTCGCAGATACACTCGATTAAGTGTGTAACAGCCTGTATTAATTGTTTCTACCCACCATTTCTTGCGAATTTCTTTCTCAGCTAACATAACATGAGCCATCTCCTGCAAGGTTCTATTTTTCCATTCTACAATACCATTTTGCTGAGGGGTGATAGGTGCCAAAAATTCATGTTGAATTCCAAGCTCGTCACAAAAATTATTGAATTGAGAATTCTCAAACTCTCTACCATGATCACTACGAATTCGAACAATCTTCCCAACTGGACTTCCCTTTTCTGTTTGTAACTTTTTAACCAGAATTCTATATACTTCCAACGTATCAGATTTATCTTTCAAAAAAGCTACCCACGTAAATCTGGAAAAATCATCAACACATACAAAGATATATTTCTTTCCACATATACTTGGCGTATTGACTAGACCTTTCAAATCCATATGCAATAATTCCAGATTTCTAGAGGTGGTTATATACTGAATTGAAGAGTGGGGAGATCGAATTTGTTTACCTTGTTGACATGGTCCACATACAATTCCATCCTTGCTAGTTAAGATAGGCATCCCTCGTACAACTTTCACATTTGCGATTTTCACCAATGTTTTATAATTGATGTGACTGAGCTTTCTATGCCACAGAACTCCTTCATCTTGCTTCGAAATCATGCATCGTACTTCTTGCTCCAACATATAGAAATTGTTTGATGATCTTATGCCTGGAAGAACCTTGGTTTATCCATGTTTCACAACACATTTGTCCTTCTAAAATTCCACTATCATATTGTCATCACACAACTAACTTATGCTTAACAAATTTGCCTTCAGATCTTCAACATATAGTACACTGGGAAACCTTCAATCCTCAATTCACCCTTTCCAATCATCCTGCTCTTCTTTCCATCACCGAAAGTCACATATCCATCATCGTATGGAGTGATGTTTGTGAGAAATTCTGGAGTTCCAGTCATGTGGCGAGAACAACCACTATCAAAGTACCACGGATCTCTGGAATAGGATATGAGCAACATGTGTGCCACCAGACAGATGCTAGATCGTTTGAAAACCCAGACCCTTCTGATCAGTTTTATTTTCTGGACTTTGCCTATGTTGGAACATACCGAGAGTTATCGTCCTGACATTTGGTCTCTGATCAGTTTCCTGCATTGTTCTTCTGAGTGACCTTGATATGTGCAGTAGCTACAGATGAGCGGTTTTCTTTGATAAGGCATGCTAAACTTCCGTTTCACTTCTCGAATCTTGGTCTTGAGAGTTACTGGATTCTTGTGTGCTTCAGTTTTGTGTGTGTTGTTGTACCCAATACCGCGTCGATCACCAAAGTTCCTTCCCATGTCTAGAATATCGTCAACCTTTGCTTTTCCAGCATTTAGCTTAGAGATTGTTGCTTTAGACGTCTCGGCTCTCTTGATTGCTAATATCAGTTTCCCATTTATCTCTTCATTCTTCTTTTCAAGTTCAACAAATTTTACTCGCAAATCTCTTTTTGTTTCCATCAAATTCCTTTTTTCTTCTTTCAGCTCTTTGTTTGTGTTAACTACTTGAACCCACATAGTATACATCTTTTCATAAGTGCTGTAGATTTCTTCATCACTTACAGAAAGTCCATCATCTTCATCACTGGGTGCTTCATATGGATCTATGTTGGAACATACATAGTTTTCATCGGCTTTGGCTTTATTCAGTATGTTGGAAATCCATCCTCCACTGTATCATGGAATTTTGCTCCGAACGCAACATAGTTACTGGTAAGTTCTTCTTCGTCTTTGTCATCTTCTTCGTCTTCACTCCATGAGGTGACATATGATTTTCCTTGTTTCTTCCGGGTATTTGCACATTTAGCCTGAATATGTCCATATCCTTCACACTCTTTGCATTGAATTCGTCCAGGCTATTTTGGTTCATTACTTTGATTTCTGAAGAACTGTTGATTTCCCTGCTCAAACCTTGTTCCACGATTATTTCCAGAGTCTTGTGGTTTTGGTCTATTTCCGCCAAACCTCTCCTAAGCTTTCTTGTTAACAACCTTCTTCAGCATCCTTGAAAATTTCTTCGTGATAAGTGCAAGTTTTTCAAACTCATCATCACTCTCAGACTCGTGATTGTCTTTTGATGAAGATGTTTTAAATGCCAACTCCTTAGGGACTCTTTATGTAGCTTGTTGGAAAATCATCTCATATGTCTGTAATGATCCCATTAGTTCATCTAGACTTATGGTGGCTACGCCTCTTGCTTCTTCTATCGCCACAACCTTCATTGCAAATCTCTTAGGAAGTGATCTCAAGGTCTTTTTCACCAAATTTGTTTCTTTGTAAAGTTTTCCAAGTTGGTATGCCATGTTAGAGATGTCCCTGAGTTTCCCGTTGAATATAGCAATAGTGTCATCCTCCTCCATCTTGAGTTCTTCGAACTTTGTAGCCAACATCTGCAGTTTAGACTCACGAACTCGACTCGTTCCCTCATGAACTGTTTGAATAATATCCCATGCTTTCTTGGCCTGATGGCATGTAGAGATGAGTTTGAACTGGTTTTCATCAACTGTAGTGAAAATTGCATTCAGTGCCTTTGAATTTGCTAGAGATGCTTTGAGGCCATCAGGCGTCTAACTCGCTTTATCTCTGAGTTTTTGCTCCCTTTGACTCGACTCTCCTTCTATTTCCTCAACATCTTCAGCAGGATGATTCCACTCATTCTCAACATAAAACCATGCAAGTTCATCCAACGAGTTAATGAAGACTCTCATGCTGTGCCTTCCAATAGTTGTAGTTGTTGCCTTCTAGCAAAGGTGGCCGAGACACCGAAGCTCCTTCTTTAGTCGCCATGGTAAAAATGGATCACACTTTCCTTGATACAACCAAGGGAATAATAAGTAACCGTGCTCTGATACCAAATGAATTTTGGTTTTACCGAATTGTTACTAATCCTTATTAATATGTTCCAACGTAACCTATTTAACCACGTATGTAATAATTTAAAGCACAAACGACACACAACTTGGTTACGCAGTTCGGTGAAATCACCTACATCTGCAGGGCCTGACCCAGTTCAGAATGAATCCACTAATTAGAAAGACACAGTACAATATTACAAAAGACTTATCTTTACTAACTATGATGTGTGAATTCTACTAGCTCCCCTAGCTACCGATCCGCCTTGATCAGACTCCCTCTGACCTTGAAACTCGTCGACGCTAGATCTCCTCCTCCTGAGGAATTAAGGTATACGATTCTGAACTTTGAACAGCAGGTCAGGTATGTTGGAAGATAGGAATCTGGCTCTTAGCAATTCTTGAAAGTCTCAAAAATCTGTATGCAGATTTTTGCTCAATTAAATCTGTACAGAACGCATCCGTGTTTGTCCCCTTTTATATCCACGAGCAGTTTAGAATTCTCCATGATTATCTCCACAATATTCCTATTCCAAATCTGCTTCTTGAAGCATATCCAAATCCCATAAATAAAGGGATTTTCCTTATCACAATCTATCCCATATATTTGCAAATAACCACTCCATATATGTAAGAATTTTCCATAAATCAACTATGCTTTACATGCCTCATTCTTAGAAGAATATTCAGATTTTCATAAATCATAAATACCATAATATTCTGTCTTCTTTTTCCGTAAACATCCTTAGCGTAAATATGCTAATTTCGAGTGTTCCAACATGGAAAGTTTTTCGTTTCCAAACGTGTTCACAAAAACTGCCAATTAAATATTCAATGCAAATCTCTGACTTTACAGCAAGCATACAGAACGAGAGGGTGAAAGAGCGGCATAGATGACGAATACAACTTGTATTTGTCCTAATCTAATTAATTTCAGAAGAAGAATTCTCAGATAAATAAAATTATTATCCTTTAAATTTTTTTATTAGAAATTAGCCCTTTTGACTGTTGACCAAGGCATTGACTAAACTAAAACTGGTTTTTACCGGTCACTGGACCATTTCGAATCATAAATGAAATTCGGGTATCTAAATTATACTGTTAGAATAAAGCAAATGATGTTCTGGTTGTTCATGATATTACTAAGAATCTGCTGTCTATTAGTAAACTGACCATAGATTTAAATGCTTTTGTCACCTTTGATTATCAGAACCTTGTCATTCAGAACAAAGTTTCCAAGGCAGTCGTGGGCAGGGGCCACAGTGAGGGTGGTCTCTATATTCTGGATAGAGGTGAGGTAACATTTTTTCGCATTTACAGCAGAATAAAGGGCGGTATCTTACGAGCTTTGGCACGCTCGCATGGGTCATGCACCGACAACAGTTATTTCTAGTTTGCAAAAGTCTAGTCTAGTTTCATTATCTTCTTTATTGCCAAAACCCGTTACCTGCGCTCCCTGTGTCATGGCGAAAGGTCAACGGTTGGCTTTTGTTGAGAACCATAAACGTGATACACATGTACTAGATTTGATTCATTGCGACTTATGGGGACCTTCCCCCTATTTTATTGTCGAATGGTTTTTTGTACTGTGCTTCATTTTTGGATGATTATTCTCGTTTCACCTGGCTTTATCCACTTCGTCGCAAGTCAGACTTTCTTGATGCATACTTACAATTTGAGTCATTTGTGGAGAATCAGTTCTCATCCAAAATTAAGGTTTTTCAGAGTGATAGTGGTACAGAGTTTCTGAACACTCGTCTACGGGCCCATTTTTCCACTAAGGTCATTCACCATCAGTTATCGTGTCCTTACACTCCGGAAAAGAATGGTCGTGCGGAGCGCAAACATAGGGATGTCGCTGCGATGGGTCTTACTATGCCTTTTCATTCGCATCTGCTTATTTCTTACTGGGATGATGCATTTGCCACAACTGCATACACGATTAACCGATTGCCTACTCATGTACTATATGGTTCTTCTACTTATGGGCTTCTATATGGTCGTGACCCTAGTTACTCAAATTTTCATCCTTTTGGGTGCTAGATTTTACCATGTGTTCGACTATATGCAGATCACAAATTATCTCCTCGTAGCATTCCTTGTGTCTTCATTGGCTACAGACTGTTATTAATGGTACTTGAGCTAACGTCGTCTCCACCTGAGCTGCTTTACTAGTGCTCACATTTTCTTCAAAAACTAACGCCAAACTGTTTGCCACGACTGAATCTCCCAGTTTCTTCTCGACCGCATTTTTTACCCCTGAATCTGATTTTGGTTTTTCGAAATTTTCTTCCTTCACTAGTTGCAAGGTGACCTTCCTCCCACGCTTAGCGCCGGATTTTCCCATGGTGGGGCTCCGGTGATCGCCAATCAGAGGCTAAGATGAGATGTAAAAGGGCATATAGTATCGCACCATTTTTTTGCCCACACTTTAAGGAGAGAGAAGAAAATTAATCCTCATTTTCATTATAATTTGACAAATTCGACTTATATACAACTCAAAAAATAATATTATAATATTTTTTTTGGATAATAAATATAAAGTATAATTAAATTACAACATATAAATAGAAATATTTATATAAATAACATAATTTTTATATATAATATTAAAATAATAAATTAATGATTTATATAGTAAGAAAATAATAATATTTATATTTATATTAAAATATTATTTGTATAAATTATATTACTCCCTCCATCTCAGCCTTTTCTGCAGAAAGGAAAAAGGCTCGGATTTTTTTTCATTTTTGTAAAATGTCTAAAATACCCCTCACCTAAAACCTCTATCTTCTCCCTCTGCCCTCAACACCCATTGCCACCACCCTCAAAATCCTCCCTCTACCACTGCATTTCTTCAACCACCAGGCCACATCGCCACCATCCACACCACCACCATCCACATTTCTTCAACCTCAGTTTCTTCGGTCCACACCACCCGCACCCGCATTTCTACAAAGATTTCTGAATAGCTTATGAAGACGTGGAAATTGCAATCCAGAGTGGGACGGATGGAGTATGTACTGAATTAGTTCACTCAGTACACATCACTGAATACGAGATTTTCAATTTGCCACGACTGAATCTCCCAGTTTCTTCTCGACCGCATTTTTTACCCCTGAATCTGATTTTGGTTTTTCAAAATTTTTTTCCCTCACTAGTTGCAAGGTGACCTTCTTCCTCCCACACTTAGTGCCTAATTTGCCCATGGCGGCGCTCAGGTGATCGCCAATCAGAGGCTGAGATGAGATGTAACAGGGCATATAGTATCGCACCATTTTTTTGCCCACACTTTAAGGAGAGAGAAGACAATTAATCCTCATTTTCATTATAATTTGACAAATTCGACTTATATACAACTCGAAAAATAATATTATAATATTTTTTTGGATAATAAATATAATGTATAATTAAATTACAACATATAAATAGAAATATTTATATAAATAATATAATATTTATATATAATATTAAATTAATAAATTAATGATTTATATAGTAAGAAAACAATAATATATATATATATATATTGGCAAAGTCTTGGGAAAGACGGGGTTTGATTAGAATAACAAAAGGTAAAAGGTCTTAGTTGCAATATTAAAGTTTTAGTATGAAACATATAGTAGTTATAAAATTTATAACCCGGTTCATGCAACCCGAAAATTTTATCTTAATTTCTTCTAATTTACACTTTAAACCTTGGTCTTTCCATAACTTATGGAAAGACCGTCTTTCAAGAGACGGACTCATATATATTTATATAAAAATATTATTTGTATAAATTATATTACTCCCTCCGTCTCAGCCTTTTCTGCAGAAAGGAAAAAGGCTAGGATTTTTTTTTTCATTTTTGTAAAATGTCTAAAATACCCCTCACCTAAAACATCTATCTTCTCCCTCTGCCCTCAACACCCATTGCCACCACCCTCAACATCCTCCCACTGCCACTGCATTTCTTCAACCACCACACCACCAGGCCACATCGCTACCATCCACACCACCACCATCCACGTTTCTTCAACCTCAATTTCTTCGGTCCACACCACCCGCACCTGCATTTCTACAAAGATTTCCGAATAGCTTATGAAGACGTGGAAATTGCAATCTAGAGTGGGACGGAGGGAGTATGTACTGAATTAGTTCACTCAGTACACGTCACTGAATACGAGATTTTCAATTAGCTTATGAAGACACGAGATTTCCGAATAGCTTATGAAGACGTGGAAATTGCTCGATTTCCCAAGCTCTTAATCCAAAGGGATTTCCCAAGTTCTTACACAGTTTTATGATTTGTTTTGAAGCCGTGGAGATTGCTTTAATTGTGGCATGGAGCCATGGACAGCCAGCATTATTTGTTTGGATGGTAGATTTCGTGACAACCGAACTTGAAAAGGTCACAGTACCCTGGTATTTCTGAGACATTTTTCCTTCTGTGCCCGTTTCTGCCAAATCAATTCAGTACTTCTTCTATAGGAATGCATAACGGACGATCTGAGCGCGTTCTGTATTGTTGTGCACACAATTCTCTACTTCCCATGTCAATTGATGAGTTTTTACAAGCACGTAGGGATCAAACCTCCATACTTTTGCTGCCACGCATCCTGCAGCCTTGTCTGGATCATCCATTTGTAGATATCTTGCTAATATTCTCTCCCAAGATGATGCGTTTGTTGCTTTTCTTTGAGCCATCAAGTTTCTAAGCGTCGCCTCAGCTTTTTCACACAACCCTTTGCTAATGTACCCATCCATAACGATCATAGGAACCCGGAAATCATAGCAGTTGCCGGATGATACCCACTCCTTAGTCAACTCCTCAGCTGCTACAAGCTCATAGAGCCTCACCAGACTCTTCAACACATTGATGTAATCCCTGTTCATGCACTTTAAACTGCCTTTCTCAAGCTTCCATAACCGAAGGACTTGACCCTTGTTCCCCAAATGAGAATGCAGCGAGATAAGATGGTTAAACCCAACAGTGTCCCTCTTATCAAACTTCATCTCTGCTAATTCAAGTAACTATTTGCCTCATCTTCTCGCCCGGCTTTGATGTAGAAATTCGCAACCACGTAAGTACTCCAGTCAACAAAGATACCATGCCGATACTCCATTTCACGAAGGACCTTCTCCATGCCAGGGTGCCATCAATATCCGACCTGACTCCATACGAATTAATGCAGATTCTGTAACTCAAATTATCAGGGTTAACCCCATTCACCTCCATTTCATTCAGCACCTGGGGTACCCTCTTGTGCTGGCCAACATTCGTGTAAAGCGACATTATATCATTGTAAGCCACAGCGGTCAGACTAAGCCCCTTCTCCTTCATTGTCTGGCGCACGTAGCAATGCAAGAGAGCACCATCTGTCTTCTCTGTTCTATCTTCTTCATTCAAGCCATTAAAGTAGGATTCCACAGAAACATATCCATGAACCCTACCTATTAAATCAATCTGCAAAGCATGCTCAGTAGGCGTGTACGTGAAATTGCCATTCCTCTTCGTCCATTCCAACACCTACAAACACATATTTGCGCCAGCATTCAAACAAATCACGCATTTCATCTGATTAATTTAATTCAAGCAAATCACTCAATTCAACTGACTAATTCAACTCAATTAGTAAACCTCTAGGGCTTGAGAGAAGCGGTTGCGTTTGCGGAGGTCGTGAACGATGCGGATCAGCTCGGCGAACCGGACTCTGTTGCCGCCTTGGACACACCGATCGATTACCGGAGTAACCTTGACCTTAGGCATTCCCAGTGGACTGATTAGGGAGTACAGCGTCCGTTTCTCCTTCCTCCTCTTCTCCGGTGCGGCGGAGTACGGCTTAGCGCCGCCGTTGAGGCGCCATTCCAGTGAAATTAGGGCACGACGACAATTGCAGCATCGCATTTTCAGCATCATTCATTCTGTGCGGAATTCTTACGGCGGAAGAGATGATAAAAGAGCGACAGTAAATTACAATAGAGTCCCTGGGGCTCTGACAATTTGTACCACATCGGAAAAACACAAAGCGAATGACTGGCATATAAACTTGGGGATTGGGAGTTGAGATCACGACCTTACTTGAACAGGATCTGTTCTATAGGTTGTACCTCTGAATCCTTGAGTTCTAAGGAGACAGGAATCCAAGTCTGGTGGATGAGATGTGACTACCGTTCCAGAGCGTGATTAACAGCTTTGGTTGTCTCCTGTGGGAGGCTCCGCCGCGGTAGAGGATCGTTCTCAGCTTGCTACGGCGGTGCTGGGGTGGTTCGGTGGTGCTCTGACAGACCAAATTCTTTTTTCTTTCCTTAAGAACACCCTCCTCTCTAAGTAATTAATGTGAAATATCTACTGTAATTCGGGGTGAATAATATATCATAGTTTAGGTTCATCAGACAAATTACCAGACATTCCTCAGCCTTAAGAATGAGGTCTCATTTGAGAAATCAAAAGCCTGTACACAGATTGAAGTTCATTATTTGGGTGATGACCTATTAATTTTACCGTGTTACTTTCTTAGATTACACACTTTCCCAAGTTCAATTGTTGCTAGTATGACAAGAAGATTTTGTCACCTGACTCACATCCGCTAAACCCTCTCCAAACCCCAACCCTTCTTCTTCCAGCTTTTTCCCCATCTCTCCAACAAGGGAGATGAAGAATAATAATTTATTTTAATTCATTTTTTGTTGTTGAATAAGTGTGAAATTTGTCTTCACGAGTTAGTTTTGTTCTTTGACTTGATTGATTAGATCGTTGTATTCATGATGATAACTCGATTTAATTGTTCATGTTGATGTATTGTTCTCGATCTGCCTGTACAGATCGTGTGTTAGTAATTTCGTTTGTGGTTTTATTTTTGGGTTTTCATTAATTTTGGTTCGTCACATCTGTGTTTTTCAAGGTGTTTACAGTTTGGACAACATAGATCGTGGTTGGATCAAGTGGTGTTACAGTTGTAGAAGATCTTTGTTTGGCACAGTGATATTGATGCATTACGCTCTTCTTTGCCAAGTGGTCATGTTTTTCGTGGGAAGCAAGTTAATATTCCCGAGGGCGATGTTATAGTTTTTGATTGGATCTCTAATCTGTAATAGTGCAGACAATCAGTCTGGTTGGCATGTAATTTAGATATCATTGCAATATGTTAGTTATTGCTAGAAGTAATAGGTTGGATGCCAATTCCACTATTTGTAATCGCCGCTGAGCGTTTTTCCAACATCTTGGAATGATTGATTTTTTTTAAAAAAAAAGATTACATACTTTCCCTTTCTCATTTTAAGCTGCAATTTAACTATTCATTTAGTTAAAATTTCTTATCTTTGATCATAAAATTTAATTAATATACAAGTATAAATACTATTGTGTTATAAATTGTTAGATTCGTTATAGCATATATTTTCAAAATATCAACTTTTTACAAGTTTTAAATATCCTCAAGGAAAAATATCAATGATCAAACATATTTCAAATCAACTGTCAAAAGTAAAAATGTGCAGGTTATATTGGACAAAGGGTGTACTTTTTTGGGATCATAACAAATTGGTTTAACCTTGATGAGAACGTGTTTTTTAATCTATACACCGATTCTTCAGCATTTGGGGTCAATTTATTTAATTATTGATCTTGACCATCATGTGGTGTTAATGGTGAAGTATCTTTCCCGTCTTAAAATTTGGTTATGGTATGTAATTTTGTTCCGTACAAAGTTGAGATTAACACACCAAACTGTAATAAACTGTATATGGGATAAATGACTCCTTGCTGGAGCTCTCTCTATTCACTTGCATTTTGTGAAGAAACGTACAAAGGAATCTATTATCCTAACAAACTAATCTTTGACTAGATCATACTAAACACACAATCTTTGAATACTAACTAACGTGAACTTGGTCTTTGTTCAACACTCCCCCTTAGTTGAAGCGGGAGCTTTGCGGATGCAAAGGCTAGACCGAAAATCCAGGAATAGAGGAGATGGAAGTCCCTTCGTGAAGTTATCAGCACATTGGTGAGCCGATGGAACATGGAGAACACCGACCCAACCGAGAGCTACCTTCCCGCAAACAAAGTGTAGGCCAATCTCTACGTGCTTAGTGCATTTATGTTGCACCGGATTTGACGAGAGATACACGGCTGAGATGTTGTCGCAGTAGACAAAAGTAGCTTGCCAAAGAGAGACACACAACTCGCAGAGTAAGTTGCGCAACCGAAAGGTCTTGGCAACCGCATTAGCAACGCCTCTATACTCGGCTTCAGCTTTGGATATTAAAATGGTGGGTTGACGCTTAGAAGGCCAAGATATAAGGTTGTCACCAAAATACACACAATATCCTGAAATGGAACAGCGAGTATCAGGGAAACCATCCCAATCTGGATCAGAATACGCTGTGAGAGCCGATGGGCAAAGCTATAGACCAAACTCAATGTTTCCTTAAATGTATCAGGTGATTCTTTTAAGAGTCTGAAAGTGTGGTTCCCTCGGATAATGCATGAAAAGACAAATATGCTGAACAACATAGGCAATGTCTGGCCTTGTGAATGTGAGGTACTGAAGAGCGTCTACAAGACTACGATAGACTGAAGGATCGGCAAGAGGAAGACCAACCCAGGCAGCTAACTTACACTTTGTGCCAATGGGTAAAGTAGCCGGCTTGCACAACGACATCTCAGCACGATCAATGATATCCTTGGTATACTTCTGTTGGGATAAGAACAATCCCGAGTGAGTTCTTGTAACCAAAACACCAAGGAAGTAGATCAAGGGTCCAATATTTGTCATAACAAGTTCATTTCTAATCATACTAGAGAGGCGGTGAAGGAGGGCAGTAGAGGAGGCCGTGAGAATGATGTCGTCGACATATAGGAGCAAGTAGGCTGTTTCACCCTCTAGGCTGTAAATGAACCGCGAGTGGTCACTCTTCCTCCCACGGAAACCAAACCTGGAAAGGTAGGTAGCAAAATGGTGGTACCATGCCCGAGGTGCTTGTTTTAAACCCTAAAGAGACTTGCAAAGGAGGCACACATGGCCAAGGCAGCGTCGGTCTGAGAATCCAGGTGGCTGATACATGTATACAGTTTCATGCAAGTCACCATGCAGGAAAGTATTCTTCACTTTGAACTAATGAATAGGCCATGAGCGTAATAGAGCAATGATAAGAATAAGACGAATGGTCGCCGGTTTCACCACCGGACTAAACGTCTCATCACAATCAACCCCAACCTATTGAGACTTTCCATTAACATCCAGACGGACCTTATATATCTCCAGCGTGCCTTCAGACTTGTACTTATGCTTAAAGAGCCACGTGTAACGAATGATATTAACACCAGGTGGCCTTGAAACCAAGTCCCTAGTACCATTTTTAATAAGAGTACTAAATTCATCATTCATGGTAGCATGCTAGTGGGGGTCTTGTAGGGCACGAAAATGAGAGGTAGAAATAGGTGAGATAGAGGATGATGCCAAATGGTTGTAACGAGGATTAGGTTTGACGATGCCAACCTGGCGTCGTGTCATCACAGTGATGAGTAGGTGGTCGTGGAGCAGGAGTCATTGGTTGTGTGGGCGGTGGTGGAGTTTGGTTTATTGAGAGGGGGGATTTTGGGGCAATATGTGGTTAAGACATGGTGTGGAAACGATTAAGAAGTAGGGGTGAGGGATCAGACGAGAGAACATCGATGTGCGATGGTGAGTCGAGCCCCGATGGGTTGGCAAAAGGGAATGCCATCTCGCCAAACATAACATGTCTGGAAGTAATGACTAGATGGGAGCCAAGAACCGAACAACGATAGCCCATATGATCAGAAGATGGACCAAGGTAAAGACATGAAACAGATCGTGGAGCTAACTTGTGAGGAGTAGTGGCGGAAATGTTTGGATAACACAAGTAACTAAATGTACGAAGATAAGTGTATATGGATTCCCTGTGAAACAAAATGAAGGTGGTGGGGGGGGGGATTATTGATAGCTTTAAAGGGTAAGATGTTGTGAAGGTAAGTGGCCATATGGATGGCTTCGACCTAAAAAAGAGAAGGTAGGGAGGCATATGTGTGTATGGTACGAGTAATGTCATTAAGGGTGCGAAGGACTCGCTAAGCTTTTCCATTATGAGGAGAGGTTTGAGGATAAGCAAACCGCATGAGTATCCCTTTTTGTGCACAAAAATTGCGAGAGGGATGATTGTCAAATTTGCCTTCCATATCACATTGAAAAGTTTTGATATAAGGCCAAGATATAAGGTTGTCACCAAAATACACACAATATCCTGAAATGGAACGACGAGTATCAGGGAAACTTGCCCAATCTGCATTAGAATACGTTGTGAGAGCCGATGGGCAAAGCTATAGACCAAACTCAATGTTGCCTTGCATGTATCATATGATTCTTTTGAGAGTATGAAAGTGTGGTTCCCACGGATAATGCATGAAAAGACAAATATGCTGAATAGCATAGGCAATGTCTGGCCTTGTGAATGTGAGGTACTGAAGAGCGCCTACAACACTACGATAGACTGAAGGATCAGCAAGAGGAAGACCAACCCAGGCAGCTAACTTACACTTTGTGCCAATGGGTGTAGTAGCTGGCTTGCACAACGACATCTCAGCACGATCAATGATATCCTTGGCATACTTCTGTTGGGATAAGAACAATCCCGAGTGAGTTCTTGTAACCGAAACACCAAGGAAGTAGCTCAAGGGTCCAATATTTGTCATAACAAGTTCATTTCTAATCATAATAGAGAGGCGGTGAAGGAAGGCAGTAGAGGAGGCCGTGAGAATGATGTCGTCGACATATAGGAGCAAGTAGGTTGTTTCACCCTCTAGGCTATAAATGAACCGCGAGTAGTCACTCTTACTCCCACGGAAACCAATCCTGGAAAGGTAGGTAGCAAAATGGTGGTACCATGCCCAAGGTGCTTGTTTTAAACCATAAAGAGACTTGCAAAGGAGGCACACATGGCCAAGGCAGCGTCGGTCTGAGAATCCAGGTGGCTGATACATGTATACAGTTTCATGCAAGTCACCATGCAGGAAAGCATTCTTCACGCTGAATTAGTGAATAGGCCATGAGCGTAATAGAGCAATGATATGAATAAGACGAATGGTCACCGGTTTCACCACCGGACTAAACGTCTCATCACAATTAACCCCAACCTGTTGAGACTTTCCATTAACAACCAGACGGACCTTATATATCTCCAGCGTGCCTTCAGACTTGTACTTATGCTTAAAGAGCCACGTGTAACGAATAATATTAACACCAGGTGGCCTTGAAACCAAGTCCCTAGTACCATTTTTAATAAGAGCACTAAATTCATCATTCATGATGGCGTTCCAGTGGGGGTCTTGTAGGGCACGTAAAGGAGAGATAGAGGATGATGATGCCAAAAGGTTGTAATGGGGATTAGGTTTGATAGTGCCAGCCTGGTGCCGTGTCGTCATTGAGTGACAAGTAGGTGGTGCTGGAGCAGGGGTCATTGGTCTTGTGGGCGGTGGTGGATTTTTGTCTGTTGGGAGGGGGAATTTTGGGGGAATATATGGTTGAGACATAGTGTGAAAAAGATCAATAAGTAGGGGTGGTGGATCAGACGAGGGAACATCGATGTGCAATGGTGAGCTGAGCCGGGATGGGTTGGCAAAAGGGAATGTCATCTTGTCAAACACAACATGCCTGGAAGTAATTGCCTAATGGGAGCCAAAAACCAAACAACGAGAACCCCTATGATCAGAAGAGAGACCAAGGTAGAGACATGGGACAGATCATGGAGCTAACTTTTGAAAAGTAGTGGCGGAAATGTTTGGATAACACAAGTAACTGAATGTACGAAGATAAGTGTACGTGGGTTCCCTATGATACAAAATGAAGGTGGGGGGTGGGGGGTGGGGGGTTATTGATAGGTTTAGAGGGTAAGATGTTGTGAAGGTAAGTGGCCATATGGATGGCTTCGACCCAAAAATGGGAAGGTAGGGAGGCATGTGTGAGTAAGGTATGGGTAATGCCATTGAGGGTGCGAAGGGCTCGCTCAGCTTTTCCATTCCGAGGAGAGGTTTGTGGGCAAGCAAATCGCATGAGTATCCCCTTTTGTGCACAAAAAGTGCCAAAGGGATGATTGTCAAATTCGCCTCCCATATCACATTGGAAAGTTTTGATATTACTTTGAAATTGTGTTTGGATCATGGTGTGAAATTGTTCAAATTTGAGGTAGACGTCAGATTTGTGTTTAAGTGAAATAACCCAAATGAAATTAGAGTAATCATCCAAAAACAACAAATAGTATTTAAAACCACTAGCGCTAGCAATATGAGAGGTCCAAAGATCACTATGAATAATATCAAAAGGTTTGAATGTAATAGTAAGGGAATGGGAAAATGGGAGACACTTGTGTTTAGCAATTTGACATGACGAACAAATAGCCGAACAAGAGGCTTTATGAAATCAATGAAATCGACGCTTTAAAAGGTCCAATACATAGTCACTCGGGTGTCCTAGTCGAGCATGTCATGGCGGTGATTAGGAAACAACAAAGGCGGTGGTCGACAGGTTGTTGGAGGTGATTGGGTACAGTCTTCACAACTATTACCTCTCGTTTTGATATTCCCGACACTAGATCCTTTACAGAAAAAAAATTAGGAGGGATCAAATTTCACACTAACGTTATTATCAGCAGTGAATTTACAAACATAAACCATTTTTTACTATATTTGGGATGTGTAAAACATTTTTGAGGTGTTAAGGTGGGGATGTGTATAAGGTTGTAGAACCTTGGCCAACGACTAGAATTGTATTTCCATTATCGACATAAGATAAAGTGCTCAAATTAAAAATAGGTACCAAGGATACCTGAGTTCGCTGTCAAGAAGGAAAGACGCACCAGTGTTCATGTACTAGTTTTCTTAAGGCGGCTGCAGTAACATAGTACTGAAAGTCTACTGGCCATTGTTGCTACAGCCCAAGGGCTAAATTGCCATATGCTGATTGTGGCCCAAGGATAGAATTTCCAAAAGCTTGATACCAGGGGGGCTGAGATCAGGGGCGGAACCAGGGGTGGGCGAGGGGGGGTGGCGCCAATGGGGTGCTGGCGCCACCCCTAGAATCCAGTGGCTCGGAATTTAGGCTTGAACACCATCGGAATCCACGGATTCCACCCTTCATTGAAAGGTTGCAGCGCCACCTATTCTGGCGGCACCTTAAAGAACACGACCTCAAAAAATTTTTTGTTTTGTTTTTCTCATTAAGTAAAATGACATCGTTTTTTTAATTCAGACAAAAAAAGAAGAAGAGGCCAATTGGGCTGAAACCCAATTTTCCCAATACAAACCCCTAATGTGAACCATAGTCTAGAAACAAACCCTACCTTTCTCAAATTGGAAATCAGATCGCGATTGCCAGCATCCGAAAATCTGCCACAGCTCCTACCAATTCCACCATCCATCCGTCGCGACGAGCACGCCGATGTCTGTCACCACGATGCCCTCCACCCGCCGCGTCTCCACCCGCCCGCGTCTCCACCCTCTGTCAGCGACCGCGTCCTCTCTTGCCACCTTGTGTCTCCGGTCTGAGCTAAATCAAGATACTTTGAATTGAATTTTGAATATGTCAATTCTTGTGTTGTGTTGAATGGCAAATTATTGTACAAGTCATTTGGGCCTCATTCATTTTTTGCTTATGCTGTGATGATATTGTGTGTTCGTATAACTCGTAAGTGTACTTTTGCTATTTGGTGATGTTATTATGAGCTATAAAAATCGAAAGGTTATTTAATAAGAAGGGAAGAAATAAGGGGGCAATTAACTGTTTAAGGCATGATTTTGAATTGGATTCGGACCTCGTGTGTTTTGAATGGCATATTTGTGTGAATATCATTTTCTCGTGTTGTGTTGAATCTGTGTGAACTGTGAATTGAATAGCATATTTTCTCGTGTTGTGACAGTGCATATTAAGAAAGCACTTTTTATTGGGATTGATAATGAACCAATTTTACAAAGTGTATGCAAAATCGTAGGATTCAATTGTCTCCGGTTGTTAGTGGTTCTACTTCTAGCAACATAAGTAATAGAAAGTAGTTTTTTATGCAGTGATTTGCTGTACTTGTAAAAATTTAATTATTATGTATTCATCTTATTTTGTAAGCTCTTGGGATGCTATTCGTGAGTGGTTCCGACCTTCCCCGATTTACGCTCCGCCACTGAACCCTAGCCACATCGGCCTCGCTGTGCCGCTGAATCCTAGCCACGCTCCGCTCCATCGCCCAACATGAATCCGACCAAATCTTTCGCCCAACGCGAATCTGACCAACTCCAAAACATAACAATCTATCTCTACCGCAAACTGCCACCGACTCTAAAATTAGACCCCGCCGCTTCAAAATCATACCCGACCTTCCCGCGCCGACTCCAAAATAAGATCCATTGATTCCCCGCCAATAGCCCACCGTGATACCCGTCGCCTCACTGTCGATTCCAAAATCAGACCCCGCGGCTCTTCTCTGCCGACACCATCGCACCCGTGCCACCTCCACGCCGATAGCCCACCATGAAAGAGAGATCTGCTAGCCCTAAACTTCCACCTCCACTGCCGACGAAAGAGAGATCTGGGAAACAAAACAAAATAATTTTACCCATGAAAAGAAAGAAAGAAAATTTGGAAAAGAAAACATTTGTTTTGTTAAAAAGTATGGAGGGCATTACTGTCTTTTACTTTTTTGGTTTTTTATTTTTTTAATAGAAGGGTAAAATGATCATTTCGACGATTTTCGGCCAGTTTGATCGTTGATATTTTGGTCAACGAAATCTTGGGTTAGTTTTGCATTTCAGATTTTACAAGGTTATTTATTCACTTTCGACCAAAACATAGGCTTAAAATGTATTTTGCTCTTATATAAATTATGAAACAATATTATTTATTATAAAATTTTAGTTTATAATAAAATTATAGTTTTTATAATATTTTACCCATATACAACTCGAAAAAAATATAATATTATTATTTTTGAATGTAATTAAATTTTTTGTCAATATTATATTTAAGTTAAGAGATGGTCTCCTGTGAGACAACATAAGCTCTAGGTAGGGGTCTTTATGCAATTATAACTATATTTTAGCTGCATGGACCTATTTCTAATAATTTTACAGGGACTCATCTCTAATTAATAAATAGGGACTCGACGCTAATATTTTTCCAGGGGCTTTATTGTCCATATTTTTCCCATAATTTTTCCGCCATTTGCAATCTGCAAAAAAAATATATATATACTCCCTCTGTCCCAGCTCAAATTGCACCGAATCTTTTTCACGGCCATCAAGAAACTTGTCTAATCGTTAATATGCTTAACTACGTATACTAACGGTAAATAAAAAATTACTTTTGAGAAACTACTTGTTACAACGAATCCAACCATATAACATATGATTATATTATTGTTTATATATATATATATATATATATATATATATATTCAAATATGTGGTCAAAATTGGACAGTGAACAGTGACATAAAGTGAAGTGTGCAGTTTGAGCTGGGACGGAGGGAGTATAAAAATAAAAAAAATCAATATGATCAGCAAACTAAAAATTATAAACATCAGCAAAAATGGTCGAACATCAACGAAAAATCATAAAATATCAACTAAAAATTTGTAGCAAAATAAAAATCAAAATATATTTATATACAACCAAATAAAATAGCAAAAAATATATAAAAAATCAAATAAAAATCAATAAAAAAAATGGAGATAAAAAGTCGACTATAACTAACAAAACATTACCTGAAAATGATAAAAACATCAACAAAGCTAAATCATAATTTTTTTAAAAAAAAACTACAAACATCAACCTATATCATCTAAAAGCTAAAAACATCAATTATTATCATCTAAACGTCACCCAAAAAATAAAAACGTCAACATAAGGAAAAAATGCTACAAAAAATAAAACATATCACCAAAAAAAACTACAAACATCAACCCCTATAACCTAAAACTCACTTAGAAAATAAAAAAATCAACATGAGAGGAAAATAACTAAAAATATTAACCTGTATAACCCCTGAAAAACTACAAAACATAGACTCATATATACTAAAACTCACCCGAAAAATGAAAAAATATCAAAATGGGAGGGAAAAAACTAAAAATATCAACAAAAAAATACGGTACCTCAAGAGTATAGATGATTCACTCTAAAAATTATAAAACATCAATAATTTAGTTTGTTAATTAAAAAATTACAAATACCAATCTATAACACCCAAAAAGTACAAACATCAACTCCCAACAGCTGATCTCATCCGGAAAATGAAAAACATCAACACAAGAAAAAAAATACTACAAACATCAACTCCTATTACCAAAACCTCAACTGGAAAATGAAAAATATCAACATGAGAAAATAAAGAAAAACTACAAATATCAATCCATATCATTAAATAAAAACTACAAAACATCAACTCATATAAATTAAACCTCACCTGAATAATGAAAAAAATCAACATAAAAGGAATAAAAAAGTTACAAACATCAACAAAAAGCTACAATACCTCAAGAATAAAAATTCTTTTAAAAAAAGGAGCTAGTGGGATTTAAACTTGGGTATCTAGTTTCAAAGCATAAAACAGTAACCATTACACCAAAGACTATCATTGTACATACAATCAGTCAAATAATATTAAACCCCAGCATGCACATCAAGAACATAAATTCTTCAAAATAAAGGTCACAGAGAATTTCGAACTCCATACCTCTAACCTCAACAATAAAAGTACTAATCACTAGACCAAACAATCTTTGCAAACACAAACTCAGTCGAGTAAATATTAAACCTCAGCATGTCTTCGAAAAAATAAAACACAAAATTAAACCTCATCCCTGACGAGCAAAAGCTCAGCAATCCGTTGTTGTCATCCGTCAGTCTGCCGTGTCCGCCGGAGTCAATAATCTCGCGCGTGTTCACACACACGAGTCTTCTTCTCCATGTAGCACGTGGATTTGACGCGCTGAACGTTGCCTGCAATTCTGGAACGTCGCCTGCAATTCTGGAACGTCGCCTGCAATTCCTGAATGTCGCCTGCCAGAAACGTCAATCACGCTGTTCTGAAGCAAGCACCGGCCGTTCGAATAGGTTGTTTTATTCTCACATATCCTGGGCCAGCAGTGTGTTGTGGGCTACATATCTGCCATTTCTGAATGCACTCTGGCTGTTGCTGATTAACTCAGGGAGAACTTCACCAATTCTGACACGCATGACATTAGTTATGTTCTTATAGACCACATAGCAGCAAGCTATTGACCTATAGTCAACAAGCTTCCTTGGTTGTTCAGTTTTGGGGATCAGTGTAATGAAAACATTTCTAAATACATCAGGCAACTTTCCATCTTCAATGAAAATCTGAATGACCTTTATCACGTCGGCCCCTACTACATTCCAAGCATCTTTAAAAAAGGAGCTTGTATAACCATCCTTCCCGGGGATTTGGGACCCATATATGCCCTTTAGGGCCTGATGAATCTCATCACCATCAACTTTTCTGATCATTCTGAGTTGTTGTTTCAAGCTGAGGGTATTCCCTTGGTTTACTACTACTTTTTCTAGTTTCATAACTAGGACTCTGACCCCCAGATAAGCCGGAAAATGCTTCAACAAACATTCACCAAAAATATTATGATAAAAAATTACCTAATTATCCCATTCTATTGCAGTAATCCTGTTTCCATACTGCATTTTCTTGAGTGAGCTATAAAATAGCTCTGTGGGCCTATCACCTTCCAGCATCCATTGAATTTTAGCTTTCTGTTGCATAAAGCTATGTTTAGCCTCTTTCAAGCTCTCAGCCTCATTTTTTGCAAATAATTCCAGCTGTTGTAAGTGCAAGGCCTCAGGTTGTGCATTCAAATTTGACCACATGTTGAAGAATCAGAATGGTTTAACCTCCACTTTCTGCTCTGCACTAAGCTTTACCAGTAATAGTAGGTGATCTGAGCAGAGCTCACTTTGAACCACACAGGTAGCATTCTGGATCTCTGACATCCATAATATGCTAATCACATATCTGTCAATTTTCCTAAACACCCTTTCCTAAACACTCCAGACCTCATATTTTTCTAGGTATATTTGACCCCAATCATTCTCATTTCCTCCAACTCCAATTCATACACCATGATCACAAAATCCTCAGTTTCTTTTTCTTCAATAGGATTACCTCCAATCCAGTCATCAGATTTCATTAGAGCATTGAAATCACCTAGGATTATCCAAGGTTGATCTTTGGTGCCAACTGACTTCAGGAACTCCCACACAGGCAGCCTGGTTGGACTAGTGTTAAATCCAAACACAAAAGTACAGTAAAAACACTTGTTATCAACAAGCCTGCAACAGCATAAGTCCATCCATTGCTCACTGTAACTCAGAACTGTAATCCTGAACCAGTCAGGCCTCCAAATCACCCAAATTCTCCCCCTTTCTTTCAACAAAACTGTTTGTAGTTAGATTGTAGCAAATCCCCAATCTTCTCCATGTTTCTTCTTCTTTTTCTTGTTTGATTTTTGCTTCTAAGAGACCAAGCAGCCCAGCTTGGTTTTTCAGGATGAACCTTCTAACCTCATTGTGCCTTGCTTTCTTATTAAAACCCCTAATGTTCCAAGCAGCTATACTCATTTGTCAGAGGGTTTAGCTTCTGCCAGTTCCCTTTCTTCACAACTCTCTCCCACTTTCCCTTTCATCTTTAAGTTAGCAATACCACATGGGATATCAAGTTTCTTCTGGATTTGTGTACTAACAATAGCTTCATCATGAGTAGAAGTTGTTGGAAATTTCTTCACAGACACATATACCTCCTTACTCAGTATGGTCTTTTTCTCCTCGACTTTCCTGCATTCACCAGCTTGATGTCCATACATTTTGAAAGTTGCACAGATCACATGTTTCCATTCAAATATGATTTTTTGCTGAACAATCACTTTGTTCTCATTAATGTAAAGAACTTTCTCAGGCACAGAGTCCTTGATCTCCATTTCAACCTGTAGTCTAGTATAGGATAACCTTTCCTTTTTAGCTGTTGCTCTGTCCAAACACATTGGCTTTCCTATAGAACTAACGATCTTGCTTATAGTTCTAGGTTTCCAGTATTTAAGAAGAAAATCGGGCAATTAAATCCATACTGGAACAGAAATAGGGTCACTCAAATCCATGTCTTCCTCACATAGTTTGATGAATACAGGTTTACCATCCAAACTAATCATACCATTTCGAACAATATCATCACATGCTTCTTTCGTACTAATTTTTTACCATGAACACCCCCCTTTGTAACTGCCAAACTTTCTCCAAAGTTTTACCTCAAGTTCTCAAAAAATATCCCTCAATTACCTTGAAGGGGGGTTGTGGGGGGGAGGTGGTGCACTTGAGAGTTCTACAAACGATGCAGTTGTCCCAAAGTTTCACTTCTTCAGCAACGTATTCCATCGAGATTTAACCCAACTTCATACCATCTATCAACACAGTATCATATTTCTTCACTTCTTGTTGAGAGTCAAAAAGCGAAGCCCAATTTTGATTCTCCTCTGCCTCCACCTTATCGCTCAAGGCAGAGGCGGAACTAGACCAAAAAACTAGAGGGGGCTCAGTGTAATTATTAAAAAAAAAGCTGAAATATTAGAGCAGGATTTTTCCTAACTAAGCCAATTAAAAAAAGGTAAAATCTTAGGAAAGGCCGTCTTTCCATAAGCTTATGGAAAAATGAGGTTTAATTAGAATAATAAAAGGTGAAATGTCTTAGTTGCAATATTAAAATTTTATTATGCAACATGTAGCAATTATAAAGTTTATAACCCGATTCATGCAACCCATAAAGTTTATCTTCATTTCTTCTAATTTTCACTTTAAACCTTAGTTTTTCCATTGTTCATGGAAAGACAGTTTATAAGAGACGAACTCTTAAAAAAAAAAAAATTCACTGTTTCAAACTTTATTTTCATAACTTATTAAATATCAATGTAATTTTTTAAATAATAATGTTATTATGATTATTATCTCAACAAATTAACACTACGAACAATACATATTCATTTAATAATTAACATTAAAATTAGTGACAAGAAAATTATAAATTACTAACTTACATATTATCATGTTTTTGATAAACTATATAGAATACCATATCTTTTATGGAAAAATCTAGGGAAATGTGGTCTTTTCATAGGTTTATGGAAAGCCAGAGTTTAATTAGAATAATAAAAGGTAAAATATCTTAGTTGCAATATTAAATATTTATTATATAACGTGCACTAGTTATAAAATTTATAACCCGATTCATGCAACCTGAAAGTTTATCTTCGTTTATTCTAATTTGCACTTTAAATATTTGTCTTTCCATAGCTTATTGAAAGACCATCTTTTAAGTGACATACTCATATTTTATTACTCCCTCTGTCCCAATTCAAGCTACACACTTTACTATTTGACACTTGATAAGTCCATTTTATGTGCATAATTTAGTACTTTTGGGGTCACTTTTGTGCTTTTTTATTATCAAGAGCTTGTGTTTACCTTGAAATTCTCTAGGAGAGGTAAGAGCAACTTTACGCTCTTTTACCTCTTCTAAGTGAATTTTGCATGACAAAGAAAGAACATGGAGGCTTGAAAATCGGAAGGCATTAAAGATCACTTTTCGAAGACTTTGAAGACTTTTTTTCAAAGACATGAAGACCGGAGGCCATCGAAGACTATTTTTTGAAGACTTTGAAGACTTCCTTCAAAGAATTGAAGACTTGAAAAATGAGAGGATTCATTGTGAAGATAAGTGTTTACCACAAGAAGAAGAAAAGAAAAAAAAAGTTGTTAAGTTATGGCACCCGTCGCGAGTAGCGACCAACGGGTGGCAAGAACTTAATCTTATCTTTTTGTACTATAAATAACACTTTTTCCTCTCATTCACATCTCCTCTTCCCATGCGTTTTTGGTACTGCTCTTAACCCTAGTTTCTACCATTTTTCATCTTTGAATTCTCTTGTATTATGTTTGGTTTGTTTGCATTAATTAGTATGAACTCTTGTAGCTAAATATAGTTCTTGGGAGCAATTGATTGAATCTTCGAAACTTATGTAGTAATATTCTATATTTGCTCATTTATGAACATTTATTGGAGAGCATTTGTTTTGGCATTAATGTTGTGTTTTATTTCATTTATACCATGGGTTGTTTGAGTATATGAAATGTTTGTATGATTGAAATGTTAGAGTGTTAGGAAAGTTGCAAAGCTCTTAACTCATTTGATATGAAATCCAAAAGCATGTATTTAGAACTTCTTGTGTATAATGTGTGGTAATTCTTGCTAGATGAGTATGCAAATGTGGATTGTTTTCATATTAATCATATAGATGCAGAGAAAGGTTGAACCTTGAATGTTGTTTGTTCTAAGTTTAACCGAATAAATGCTTTGTTTGGTTAAATGACTATGCCTTTGGTAGAAGGCTTGTTGTTATTAAACCTATGGCCCTTTGGGTGAAATGCCATTGATGAAATACACCTATGATGTTGTTTGTCTAGGGTGATCATCAATGAGGTTTGCAAATGGTCATTGTTTGTCTTTGCAAACTACTCTTAAGGAGGAATGAATGTTGATCTTTGAATGAGAAGTGATAACATCCCCCATAGACAATAAATGTGATTGAATGAGTGTATGAATCAATGAGCTATATGAAGTTTGGAAGTGGAAGTCGATTGCCCCCGAGGATCCGTTAATTATCACTTTAATCGTCTCTTTAGTTGTATTGCATGATTAGCATAGTTTTCTTGCTTTGCTAATTATTGTCTTTCAATTTGATAACTTAGGCTAAAAAACCAACCACCCCACCCCCCCTTTTTACATGCTTTTATATGTACCTATGTATGTATATGCCTAGTATGTTTTCTCCTTTGTATGTTTGAACACTTGAAAAGATCCCTCATCTCGTGGATGACCCCGACTTGCCATTATCTACTTAATTGTAGATAGGAAACATTAGGGCTTGAAAGTATTAACTTTGAGAGGTACGTCAACGATCTCCCAACACTATTCACTATCAAACGTTCATAAAATATTTGAGTAGATATATAAGTAATATATGATATTGTTTGATTCGTTATACCAAGTAGTTTCTCAAAAGTAACTTTTTGTTTGCTGTTATTATACATACTTAAACATATTAACAGTTAGACCAGTTTCTTCATGAGCGTGAAAAAGATTTCGTGCAGATTGAATTGGGAAGTAGGGAGCAACATAATTTTTAAAAAGAAAATAAAGGCCGATGATTTCATCTGAAATCAAATACCAAGTCTTGATTTCATGTAGATCACTTAAATAATCCGATAATGGAGCAATCGATGTTAGAGCAAGCTAAATTTTTACCTACAATAATGCAATTTCTTGAACGAATTAAAGCAATGATCACTGATTAAGCAAAGGATGACCAATTAATGTGCCTATAAAAATGTGCAGTAATTCTGTAATTTGGGTGGGCCATTCGACTCCTTTTTAGTTTTTAATCTATTATACGACACCATCCCAGTAATGGAAACGATGTCGTTTGTAGTATTTGGGGGGTTGAAAAACAAAAATTTTGTACTTAATCGAAGGAAGAACACAAGTTAAACCAGGTCTTCTTCTCCGGCCAAGGGTGGCGGAAAAAGGAAGAAATTCCAACCGACGACGCTCTATCCAGTGCTAATACCTTAGTATCCGGATCTTAGGGTGGGCTGGTGCACCCCCTTGCCCTCCCTAGTTCCGCCCCTGGCTCCAGGAGAGCTTTTTGCTGGCTGAAGGTCTCAGATCTGTTACCAACGGTACTTGAGCTAACGTCGTCTCCACCTGAGCTGCTTTACTAGTGCTCACATTTTCTTCAAAAACTAACGCCAAACTGTTTGCCACGACTGAATCTCCCAGTTTCTTCTCGACCGCATTTTTTACCCCTGAATCTGATTTTGGTTTTTCGAAATTTTCTTCCCTCACTACTTGCAAGGTGACCTTCTTCCTCCCACGCTTAGCGCCTGATTTGCCCATGGCGGCGCTCCGGTGATCGCCAATCAGAGGCTGAGATGAGATGTAAAAGGGCATATAGTATCGCACCATTTTTTGCCCACTTTTTAAGGAGAGAGAAGACAATTAATCCTCATTTTCATTATAATTTGACAAATTCGACTTATATACAACTCGAAAAATAATATTATAATATTTTTTTGGATAATAAATATAAAGATAATTAAATTGCAACATATAAATAGAAATATTTATAAAAATAATATAATTTATATATATAATATTAAAATAATAAATTAATGATTTATATAGTAAGAAAATAATAACATATATATATTTATATTAAAATATTATTTGTATAAATTATATTACTCCCTCCGTCTCAGCCTTTTCTGCAGAAAGGAAAAATACTAGGTTTTTTTCATTTTTGTAAAATGTCTAAAATACCCCTCACCTAAAACCTCTATCTTCTCCCTCTGCCCTCAACACCCATTGCCACCACCCTCAACATCCTCCCTCTGCCACTGCATTTCTTCAACCACCACACCACCAGGCCACATCGCCACCATCCACACCAGTTTCTTCGGTCCACACCACACGCACCCACATTTCTACAAAGATTTCCGAATAGCTCATGAAGACGTGGAAATTGCAATCTAGAGTGGGACGGAGGGAGTATGTACTGAATTAGATCACTCAGTACACATCACTGAATACACGAGATTTCCGAATAGCTTACGAAGACGTGGAAATTGCTTGATTTCCCAAGCTCTTAATCCAAAGGGATTTCCCAAGTTCTTACACAGTTTTATGATTTGTTTTTGAAGCCGTGGAAATTGCTTTAATTGTGGCATGGAGCCATGGACAGCCAGCATTATTTGTTCGGATGGTAGATTTCGTGACAACCGAACTTGAAAAGGTCACAGTACCCTAGTATTTCTGAGGCATTTTTCCTTCTGTGCCCGTTTCTGCCAAATCAATTCAGTACTTCTTCTATAGGAATGCATAACGGACGATCTGAGCGCGTTCTGTATTGTTGTGCACACAATTCTCTACTTCCCATGTCAATTGATGAGTTTTTACAAGCACGTAGGGATCAAACCTCCATACTTTTGCTGCCACGCATCCTGCAGCCTTGTCTGGATCATCCATTTGTAGATATCTTGCTAATATTCTCTCCCAAGATGATGCGTTTGTTGCTTTTCTTTGAGCCATCAAGTTTCTAAGCGTCGCCTCAGCTTTTTCACACAACCCTTTGCTAATGTACCCATCCATAACGATCATAGGAACCCGGAAATCATAGCAGTTGCCGGATGATACCCACTCCTTAGTCAACTCCTCAGCTGCTACAAGCTCATAGAGCCTCACCAGACTCTTCAACACATTGATGTAATCCCTGTTCATGCACTTTAAACTGCCTTTCTCAAGCTTCCATAACCGAAGGACTTGACCCTTGTTCCCCAAATGAGAATGCAGCGAGATAAGATGGTTAAACCCAACAGTGTCCCTCTTATCAAACTTCATCTCTGCTAATTCAAGGTAACTATTTGCCTCATCTTCTCGCCCGGCTTTGATGTAGAAATTCGCAACCACGTAAGTACTCCAGTCAACAAAGATACCATGCCGATACTCCATTTCACGAAGGACCTTCTCCATGCCAGGGTGCCATCAATATCCGACCTGACTCCATACGAATTAATGCAGATTCTGTAACTCAAATTATCAGGGTTAACCCCATTCACCTCCATTTCATTCAGCACCTGGGGTACCCTCTTGTGCTGGCCAACATTCGTGTAAAGCGACATTATATCATTGTAAGCCACAGCGGTCAGACTAAGCCCCTTCTCCTTCATTGTCTGGCGCACGTAGCAATGCAAGAGAGCACCATCTGTCTTCTCTGTTCTATCTTCTTCATTCAAGCCATTAAAGTAGGATTCCACAGAAACATATCCATGAACCCTACCTATTAAATCAATCTGCAAAGCATGCTCAGTAGGCGTGTACGTGAAATTGCCATTCCTCTTCGTCCATTCCAACACCTACAAACACATATTTGCGCCAGCATTCAAACAAATCACGCATTTCATCTGATTAATTTAATTCAAGCAAATCACTCAATTCAACTGACTAATTCAACTCAATTAGTAAACCTCTAGGGCTTGAGAGAAGCGGTTGCGTTTGCGGAGGTCGTGAACGATGCGGATCAGCTCGGCGAACCGGACTCTGTTGCCGCCTTGGACACACCGATCGATTACCGGAGTAACCTTGACCTTAGGCATTCCCAGTGGACTGATTAGGGAGTACAGCGTCCGTTTCTCCTTCCTCCTCTTCTCCGGTGCGGCGGAGTACGGCTTAGCGCCGCCGTTGAGGCGCCATTCCAGTGAAATTAGGGCACGACGACAATTGCAGCATCGCATTTTCAGCATCATTCATTCTGTGCGGAATCCTTACGGCGGAAGAGATGATAAAAGAGCGACAGTAAATTACAATAGAGTCCCTGGGGCTCGGACAATTTGTACCACATCGGAAAAACACAAAGCGAATGACTGGCATATAAACTTGGGGATTGGGAGTTGAGATCACGACCTTACTTGAACAGGATCTGTTCTATAGGTTGTACCTCTGAATCCTTGAGTCCTAAGGAGACAGGAATCCAAGTCTGGTGGATGAGATGTGACTACCGATCCAGAGCGTGATTAACAGCTTCGGTTGTCTCTTGCGGGAGGCTCCGCCGCGGTAGAGGATCGTTCTCAGCCCGCTACGGCGGTGCTAGGGTGGTTCGGTGGTGCTCTGACAGGCCAAATTCTTTTTTCTTTCCTTAAGAACACCCTCCTCTCTTAAGTAATCAATGTGAAATATCTACTGTAATTCGGGGTGAATAATATATCATAGTTTAGGTTCATCAGACAAATTACCAGACATTCCTCAGCCTTAAGAATGAGGTCTCATTTGAGAAATCAAAAGCCTGTACACAGATTGAAGTTCATTATTTGGGTGATGACCTATTAATTTTACCGTGTGTTACTTTCTTAGATTACACACTTTCCCAAGTTCAATTGTTGCTAGTATGACAAGAAGATTTTGTCACCTGACCCAGATCCGCTAAACCCTCTCCAAATCCCAACCCTTCTTCTTCCAGCTTTTTCTCCATCTCTACAACAGGGGAGATGAAGAATAATAATTTATTTTAATTTATTTTAATTCATTTTTTGTTGTTGAATAAGTGTGAAATTTGTCTTCACGAGTTAGTTTTGTTCTTTGACTTGATTGATTAGATCGTTGTATCCATGATGATAACTCGATTTAATTGTTCATGTTGATGTATTGTTCTCGATCTGCTTGTACAGATCGTGTGTTAGTAATTTCGTTTGTGGTTTTATTTTTGGGTTTTCATTAATTTTGGTTCGTCACATCTGCATTTTTCAAGGTGTTTACAGTTTGGACAACATAGATCGTGGTTGGATCAAGTGGTGTTACAGTTGTAGAAGATCTTTGTTTGGCACAGTGATATTGATGCATTACGCTCTTCTTTGCCAAGTGGTCATGTTTTTCGTGGGAAGCAAGTTAATATTCCTGAGGGCGATGTTATAGTTTTTTATTGGATCTCTAATCTGTAATAGTGCAGACAATCAGTCTGGTTGACATGTAATTTAGATATCATTGCAATATGTTAGTTATTGCTAGAAGTAATAGGTTGGATGCCAATTCCACTATTTGTAATCGCCGCTGAGCGTTTTTCCAACATCTTGGAATGACTGATTTTTTTTTAAAAAAAAAGATTACATACTTTCCCTTTCTCATTTTAAGCTGCAATTTAACTATTCATTTAGTTAAAATTTCTTATCTTTGATCATAAAATTTAATTAATATACAAGTATAAATACTATTGTGTTATAAATTGTTAGATTCGTTATAACATATATTTTCAAAATATCAACTTTTTACAAGTTTTAAATATCCTCAAGGAAAAATATCAATGATCAAACATATTTCAAATCAACTGTCAAAAGTAAAAATGTGCAGGTTATATTGGACAAAGGGTGTACTTTTTTGGGATCATAACAAATTGGTTTAACTTTGATGAGAACGTGTTTTTTAATCTATACACCGATTCTTCAGCATTTGGGGTCAATTTATTTAATTATTGATCTTGACCATCATGTGGTGTTAATGGCGAAGTATCTTTCCCGTCTTAAAATTTGGTTATGGTATGTAATTTTGTTCCGTACAAAGTTGAGATTAACACACCAAACTGTAATAAACTGTATATGGGATAAATGACTCCTTGCTGGAGCTCTCTCTATTCACTTGCATTTTGTGAAGAAACGTACAAAGGAATCTATTATCCTAACAAACTAATCTTTGACTAGATCATACTAAACACCAGTGGTCTAAAAATCGCTAGGCGCTAGTCGGGCGGTTTGCTGGGGCCTAGCGCCTAGGGGATTAATCGGGGATTAATCGGGGATTAATCGGTCTAGGCGGATTTGTATTATTTAATTATTTTTTATATATAATTAATAAAATAATACAAATTATATTTAAAAATAAAATAAAAACCTATTTCCCAAGTCACAATAACTTATATTACATACAAATGATACAATACAAGAACGAAATTTCATGATAAACGACACAAATGAATATATTATATATATATATATATATATATATATATATATATATTGTCGAAATATTATCTTGGAGTTGAAAAATGAAATCCATACAAGCTTACAAAGTTTGAGGCACGTGGCAAAAATTACCAAATACAAACTAATGAGTAGTGAATCCACACATAGCCATAGGCCAAAATTAAAAGTTAGACAAAATAAAAAAGTACCAAATACAATTCACACATAGCCTATGACATTTCAAATTCTTCTTCACCATTTATCTCTTGCACTTCATCGTTATCGGACTCAAAGTCATAAGTCATCTCATCTACTTCCTCCTCCTCATCCGATTCAAAGTCATCTTCATGTAATTCTCTAACCTCTTGAATTCTAGAACTTCTTCTCAACTCCATGCCAAGACCTTGTTCCAATCCATCTCCATCCATATCCATCGCTTCACCATCTTCATTAACATCATCATCACCACCCTCAACAATCCATCCTTGAACCATGGTAGATTCATTAGAAAGAAGCACATCTATGTCCTTCACTTTCTCTCTTTGCTTCTTGTTCATAATCTTGGCATTGAATTGAACATAGACCAAGTTGTTCAACCTTTTCGTATCAAGCCTATTCCTCTTCTTTGTATGGATCTAAATAGAAGTAATATAATGAAATGATTAAAATTGAAACTTTGAGATATAACAACATTTCAACTTTAAACAAGGTCTTCCATCACAATTCACAAACAATAAAGACTACAATATGTTTGCATATTACCCAAACATGATGTGGGAAATTAATTTACTCAAAGTTCTGCAGCTCGGAGTTCACTGAGCAGAGGGAAAAAGAAAAGGTGGAATGGGGATCAGAGATGCAGCCACCTGGAATTCAGCTGCGATACGGTGGGTGCATGCTTATTACCTCAAGGGGAAAGATTTCACTAGATTGTAAAAATGGAGATGCTGAGAGCTGGACTTGGAAATTACTACTGAAGAAGAAGGATACTATATATTCTGGACTGGATAGCTATGTGAACATGATAGGTAAATTGGAAACAAAGGAGATCTACAACAAGCTGAAAGGAGGAGAGGATACAAAGACAAAAAAACAAAACTGGCGTGTCACAAGAAAATTCACTCGAAGCATCGATTCTTTCTATGGCTTCTTATCACCGGGAAAATGGCTACGGTGCACAGATTGTAGGAGTTTGGCATTCTGAATGATCAACATGATTGCTGCCTTTTTGGAAAGGAGCAAGAAAAAGCGCAACACCTATTTGTAAACTATAGTTACACGAGGTAGTTGTTTATGAATTTACAGATCACAAGTAGCATCAATCTTAGGCAGATGAAAAGAAGAAAGTTTCATATGACGCAGAGAAGAAAATCGAAGAAGCTGGTACTGGAATGTGTACGTATCTATAATGTGTGGATGGAGCGCAACATGAGGATCTTTAGCAACCGAAATATATAGCAACTACAATAGAAAGAAATGAATGAATAGCAAATATTACATACCCCTTCAAATGTGCTCCAATTTCTTTCACATCCCGACGCACTTGAAGTTAATGAAAGTATCCTTTTAGCCATTTTTTGCAAGTTTGGCACACCATTTCCATAGATACTCCACCATGAAACTATATCAAATATAACAAAGAGACAAAGAATTACTTCAATTCAAAAAGTGAAAGCCAAAAACATACAAAACGAGAAAAAACAAAACAAAACTAAACGAGAAACACATTTCAAACAAGTAATCTTATTTACTTAACATGAATTAAAATAAAACATTACCCGGATCATAGTTCTCATCATTGTTTTTGCATCCTTCCATAGCCATCACTCTTCCAAATAACCCTTCTTTCTTTATAAACTTAGGCCATTCAACATTTATCACCAAGTGATGAAGCTCTCGAGGGAGCATGACCTCAACACAAGTCAAAAATCCATTCATAACAAACTCATCATTAGTGATATCCTTGTTATTGTATGAATAATAAGGATTCAAAATATAGGAAGCTAGATGCAATGTACTATCAAGGCGGTCTCTTGCTTTTGTTTCAATAATGTCAAGAATTGGACGACATTGGGCTTCATTGTGATTGTACACCTTTTGAATCTCCTCTTTGGCTTTGAGTATCTCTCCATACGCAAATCCCATTGTAGGCTTCCTATCTCCATCAACAAGTCGAAGGACCTTCACTAAAGGACTAAACACTCGTAAGCAAAAGTCCACTCCTCTCCAAAAAGCTATGCTATGTGCTATAGCCACCGCCGCCTTCCCCTTTTGAGTTTTTGAATGTTTAGTTGCACTCCATTCATCACTAGTCACCATAGCTACTATCTCTTTCTTTTTATTCATCAAACTTTGCAAAGTGAGAAAAGCGGAAGCAAACCTTGTAACTCCCGGCCTTACTATATCCCGTTGTTTAGTAAACTTTCTCAACAAATCTAAAGTCTTGTGATGAGAATACATGTAAATGGTGAAACTCTTTGCCTTTTCAATCACTCCTTTAAACCTTGAAAGATTTCCAATTCCTTGAAGCATAAGATTGAAAGTGTGAGTAGCACATGAGCTCCAAAAGATATTTGGCCTTTTCACCTTCATCAAGTCTCTTGCCAACATATTGTTAGAAGCATTGTCCGTCACCACTTGAACCACTTTTTCTTGCCCAATGTCTTCAACACATTTGTCCACATATTCAAAGATATAAGCACCGGTATGTGATTCACCGGATGCTTCCTTAGAGGATAGAAAAGTTGTACCTTCTTTACAATTTACACAAAGATTCATGATACTTCTTCTCTTTCGATCACTCCAAGCATCGGTCATAATTGAACAACCATTCAAAGCCCATTCTTCTTCTTGCTTCTTCATCAAACTTTTTGTCCTCTCAACCTCCCCTTTCAACAATGGTTCCCTCAATTGATATTGGCTTGGAGGTCGATAGCCCGGACCAAATGTTCCAACCGCTTCCATCAATCTCTTGAAGCTATCATTGTCAACCGCATGAAAAGGAATGCCGGATTCGTAAACCCACCTTGCCAAGAATTGATCCACTTGAAGAGTTCTTTGTTTAAAAAGTGAATCATTAAGGTTTTGTTGCCTCCTCTTCTTACTTGTATCCATCGTTGAATCCGGGTCAATTGGATTCACAAAACGATTCATCGGACCAAGAATGCGTGAATTTCCACTCCCCTCAAAATTCACTTCAATTTCTTGAACTTCATCATCATGATTATGAAGAATGACCCTATGAACTTCATTCCGTAATTCCTTTTCATCATTGAGCTTTTGTTTCTTCTTCGCCTCAATTTCATCTAAAGCTTTTTTGCACCTTGCTCTAGCCTCATCGGGAGCTCTTGGACAAGGCTTAACATTACCCTTTACATGGCCAATATGTTGTTTGATTCGGTTTACTCCCCCACTACCCCTATGAGGACATAACTTGCACTTCCACTTATCTAGGTTGTTAGGATCAACCAATTCTCCATATTCCCACCCTATATCATCCGAACCTCTCTTCAAAGAAGATGTCTCCGACATGGTGGCAGAAGCGGTGGAAGAAATAGTTCCCTGACTTCCCTCCATTGTTCCAAATTTCCAATGAATTGTATCAACTATCAACAAATAATTCTATTCATAATTTACAGCACAAATCAGCACAAATTTACAGCACAAATCAGCACAAATTTACAGCACAAATCAGCACAAATCAGCACAAATTTACAGCACAAATCAATTGGCACAAATCAGCACAAATCATCCATAAATCAGCACAAATTTACAGCACAAATCAATTGGCACAAACCAATGAAAACAAGCGGCATTTAGGTCTTTATATGCAGACTTACATTGCAGAGAGAGGGAGGCGTCGACACCTCGACGGTGGCCGGTAGTTTGCTTCGGCGACGGCGAGTTGACGTTGCTGCTGGTTCGACGGCGAGGGAGGCGTCAACTGACGCGACGAAAACGGCGAGGCGACGAAGACGGTGAGGTCACGAGCTGATGAAGGTGAGGAAACGAGCTGATGAAGGCGACGAAGGTCGATCGGCTGCGGGTTTGGGAGAAAAGAAAAAAACTGAATCGGGTTTGAATTGGGAGAAAAGAAAAAACTGAAGCTGCGGGTTTGAATTGGGAAAATTAAAAAAAAAAAAAACAAACCAAGGCAAACCGCCCAGACCCGATTAGCGCCTAGACCCGATTAGGCGGGTCTGGGCGGGTCTGGGCGCCGCCCAGAGGCGGAAACGCCTAGTGTTGCCGACTAGCCCCTATTCCGGGCGTTTTGGTGGCGCCTAGCGCCTAGGCGCCGCCTAGGACCGCCTAGGCGCCGCCGTTTAGAACACTGCTAAACACACAATCTTTGAATACTAACTAACGTGAACTTGGTCTTTGTCTAACACTCCCCCTTACTCGAAGCGGGAGCTTTGCGGATACAAAGACTAGACCAAAAATCCAGGAATAGAGGAGATGGAAGTCCCTTCGTGAAGATATCAGCACATTGGTGAGCCGATGGAACATGGAGAACACCGACCCAGCCGAGAGCTACCTTCCCGCAAACAAAGTGTAGGTCAATCTCTACGTGCTTAGTGCATTTATGTTGCACCAAATTTGACGAGAGATACACGGCTGAGATGTTGTCGCAGTAGATAAAAGTAGCTTGTCAAAGAGAGGCACACAACTCGCAGAGTAAGTTGCGCAACCGAAAGGTCTTGGCAACCGCATTAGCAACGCCTCTGTACTCGGATTCAGTGCTGGATCTTAAATTAGTGGGTTGACGCTTAGAAGGCCAAGATATAAGGTTGTCACCAAAATACACACAATATCCTGAAATGGAACGACGAGTATCAGGGAAACTTGCCCAATCTGCATTAGAATACGTTGTGAGAGCCGATGGGCAAAGCTATAGACCAAACTCAATGTTGCCTTGCATGTATCATATGATTCTTTTGAGAGTATGAAAGTGTGGTTCCCTCGGATAATGCATGAAAAGACAAATATGCTGAATAGCATAGGCAATGTCTGGCCTTGTGAATGTGAGGTACTAAAGAGCGCCTACGACACTACGATAGACTGAAGGATCAGCAAGAGGAAGGCCAACCCAGGCAGCTAACTTACACTTTGTGCCAATGGGTGTAGTAGCTGGCTTGCACAACGACATCTCAGCACGATCAATGATATCCTTGGCATACTTCTGTTGGGATAAGAACAATCCCGAGTGAGTTCTTGTAACAGAAACACCAAGGAAGTAGCTCAAGGGGCCAAGATCTGTCATAGCAAGTTCATTTCCAATCATACTAGAGAGGCGGTTAAGAAGGGCAGTAGAGGAGGCCGTGAGAATGATGTCGTCGACATATAAGAGCAAGTAGGCTGTTTCACCCTCTAGGCTGTAAATGAACCGCGAGTGGTCACTCTTACTCCCACGGAAACCAATCCTGGAATGGTAGGTAGCAAAATGGTGGTACTATGCCCGAGGTGGTTATTTTAAACCACAAAGAGACTTGCAAAGGAGGCACACATGGCCAAGGTAACGTCGGTCTGAGAATCCAGGTGGCTGATACATGTATGCAGTTCCATGCAAGTCATCATGCAGGAAAGTATTCTTCACTTTGAACTAATGAATAGGCCATGAGCGTAATAGAGAAATGATAAGAATAAGACGAATGGTCGCCGGTTTCACCACTGGACTAAACGTCTCATCACAATCAACCCCAACCTGTTGAGACTTTCCATTAACATCCAGACGGACCTTATATATCTCCAGCGTGCCTTCAGACTTGTACTTATGCTTAAAGAGCCACGTGTAACGAATGATATTAACACCAGGTGGCCTTGAAACCAAGTCCCTAGTACCATTTTTAATAAGAGTACTAAATTCATCATTCATGGTAGCATGCTAGTGGGGGTCTTGTAGTTCACGCAAATGAGAGGTAGAAATAGGTGAGATAGAGGATGATGATGCCAAATGGTTGTAACGAGGATTAGGTTTGATGATGCCAACCTGGCGTCGTGTCATCACAGATTGATGAGTAGGTGGTCGTGGAGCAGGAGTCATTGGTTGTGTGGGCGGTGGTGGAGTTTGGTTTATTGAGATGGGGGATTTTGGGGCAATATGTGGTTAAGACATGGTGTGGAAATGATTAAGAAGTAGGGGTGAGGGATCAGACGAGAGAACATCGATGTGCGATGGTGAGTCGAGCCCCGATGGGTTGGCAAAAGGGAATACCATCTCGCCAAACACATGTCTAGAAGTAATGACTAGATGGGAGCCAAGAACCGAACAACGATAGCCCATATGATCAGAAGATGGACCAAGGTAAAGACATGAAACAGATCGTGGAGCTAACTTGTGAGGAGTAGTGGCGGAAATGTTTGGATAACACAAGTAACTGAATGTACGAAGATAAGTGTATATGGGTTCCCTGTGATACAAAATGAAGGTGGTGGGGGGGGATTATTGATAGCTTTAAAGGGTAAGATGTTGTGAAGGTAAGTGGCCATATGGATGGCTTCGACCTAAAAAAGAGAAGGTAGGGAGGCATGTGTGTGTATGGTACGAGTAATGTCATTAAGGGTGCGAAGGACTCGCTAAGCTTTTCCATTGTGAGGAGAGGTTTGAGGACAAGCAAACCGCATGAGTATCCCTTTTTTGTGCACAAAAATTGCGAGAGGGATGATTGTCAAATTTTCCTTCCATATCACATTGAAAAGTTTTGATACTACTTTGAAATTGTGTTTGGATCATGGTGTGAAAAAGATCAAATTGTTGGTAGACGTCATATTTGTGTTTAAGTGAAAAACCCAAATGAAATTAGAGTAATCATCCAAAAACAGCAAATAGTATTTAAAACCACTAGTGCTAGCAATAGGAGAGGTCCAAAGATCACTATGAATAATATCAAAAGGTTTGAATGTAATAGTAAGGGAATGGAAAAATGGGAGACACCTGTGTTTAGCAAATTGACATGATGAACAAATAGTCGAACATGAGGCTTTATGAAAGCAATGAAATTGACGGTTAAGAAAGTCCAACACATGGTCACCCGGGTGTCCTAGTTGAGCATGCCCTGGTGGTGATTAGGAAGTAACAAGCGTGGTGGTCGGCCGGTTGTTGGAGGTGACCGGGCACAAGTCCCCACGGCTATTACATCTTGTTTTGATATTACCCGACTATAGATCCTTTACAGAAAAACCAAGGGGGTGGGGTCAAATGCCACACTAACGTTATTATCAGTAGTGAATTTATAAACATAAACGATATTTTTTTTACTACATTTGGGGTGTAAAACATTTTTGGGATATATACCAATATAACCCTATCTACTTGCATACGTGTCAATATAACCCTCTAATAATTTTTAGTGCAAATATAACCCTAACTAGTTTACATAGGTGTCAATATAACCCTAATACACTATTTACAGCATTGACCGGTGTTGACCACATGTAAAATGACTAAAATTCCCTTTAACTTAAACCCTATAACTATTAGGACATTTTTAACCTCAGACTACCACCTCCACTGCTAGGCCACCACCTCCAACCATCCACCACTACTTATTCTCGCCAAGCCTCCACCACACCACCGCAAGCTAGCCATCACCACCACCTCTCGACTGGCCACCACCGCCACCTCTATCTCCTCCAGCAAACCACCACCACCACTTCCACCGGCACGACCCCACCACTACCAGCCAGCCACCACAACTTCCACCTCCAGGGTTCCACCACCACCAGCCAACCCCTACCACCACTACCACCACCACTTCCCGCCAGGCCTCCACCACTATCGCCAACCAGCCATCACCACCTCCCACCTGGCCACCACCACCTCCACTTCCTCCAACAAACCACCACCACCACTTCCACCGGCAGGGCCCCACCACTACCAGGCAGCCACCACCACTTCCACCGCCAGGGTACCACCACCACCAGCCAACCCCTACCACCACCACCACAACTTCCCGCCAGGCTTCCACCACCACCGCCAGCCAGCCTTACCACCACCTCCCGCCTGGCCACCACCATTACCACTTCATCCAGCAAACCACGACCACCACCTAGCCACATTGTTACACCTGCCGTCACCACCTCTTCCTCTAACAGTGAAACCCTAGCCCTATTTCCATCGTGAAACCGCCTAGCCCATTCGCCACCTCCTATCCGGCCAATCCCGCCACCATCCTAGCCCCACCGTTAAAACCCTGCCACCAGCCCTATCGCCGCCTCCTCTCCAAAAAATTCCGACACCATCCCCAGCATTTCCACCACCACCTCTTCCTTCGACTGTGAAACCCAATCCCTTAACTATATCCCTAGCCCAGACGAGAAACCCCAGCCCTAAACCCCAACCTGACTGAGAAACCCCAACCCTAGCCTTGCTGTGAAACCCTCACCACCGTGAAACCCTAGATCTAAACCCATCCCCTGCTACCACCACTACCAATCCCCCTCCCTCAAGCAACTAGCACTAACACTTCATCTCCCTCAAGCCACCACCATGATGAGATTGATGCGACAAAATCCACACGATTAAACCCTGACCAACGTGCGATTGGACGGCCGATGCGACGCGATTGAACGACCGGTGAACTACGTTAGCGAGGAAGGAGCGTCGGCGAGAACAAAGGAAAAGAAGGGCGGATGTGAAGTCAGGGAAGAAAGGGGAGAAAAGAGAAGAAATGGAGAAAATAGGGGAAAAGGAGGATATAGGGCATAACTTTAATTTCATATTTTTTCAATTTTTCAAAAGGGTAAAATAGTAATTTCACTGAATTCCAACTAAAATTGAATTGATCGGAATGGGTAGTTTTGCACTTATATCAATTAGGTAGGGTTATATTGACACTTTCAAACACTAAAAGGTTATATTGGTACTTACATGAAGTAGGTAGGGTTATAAAAACACTTTTTTCAACATTTTTGAGGTGATAAGGTGGGGATGTGTGTAGGGTTGTACAACCTTGGTCAACGACTAGAATTGTATTTCCATTACCGACATAAATTGGAGATAAAGTGCTCGAAATAAAATAGTTACCAAGGATCCCTGAGTCTGCTATCAAGTGGGGAGACGCATCCGTGTCCATGTACCAATTTTCTGGAGGCGACATAGTACTGAAAGTTTAAGAAAGAGCTCCTGGCCATTGTCGCTGCAGCCCAAGGGCTGAATTGCCATAAGCTGATTGTGGCCCAAGTATGGAATTTCCAAAAGCTTGATATGGCCCAAATCCAGGCTGACCCAATTGGGGTTGAGACCCAATCAGGGTATGACCATTAGTAGTCTACATTGGAGCTAGGCCCGTCAAACGGGTTGGGTCACCCGTTGGATAACCGTTACCCATATACTAATTTCACTTATTGGATAAGACTTATTGGATAATGACTCATTGGGTTAATGGATATAATTGGGTTGTAGTTATTGGGTTTAGTTGGGTTGGATAATTGGTTATCCGTTGGATAATTTTGGGTGGGTCGAGTTGGATTGGATAATGGGTGACCCGTGGATAATTTCATATCATAAGATAACAAAATTTTCACAAATTTGATTACGAATAATTTAATTTTTCCCTAACACATACAATCAACTTAGAAACGATCAAATTCTCGATTCATCATATTTGTCGATTTCGGTTCATGTTTTAATCAATTTTAATTTGAACCAATTAAAATTTGATAAATGATCTTGACGAAAGAAGTAGAAGTAGTATTTAAGAAACTTTTACTAAATTTGAAAAATCTCGAAATATGAAGATTTTTAAAAATATTTTTTTTATTGAACATAAGAAAATAATAAATGAAATTCCCACATTTGGCCACTCGAATAAAATTTTCTTTTTTTTGTAGTTATGTACACGATTCAGCCTACATCAAAGAATGATTACGGTTAATCGTTATTTTTCACTCCAAGTAAAATGTTACGTGGCTTATCCATTTAAAGTTTAAATGGTTGAAAACACCAATTATCCATTGAGTATATAATGAATTATCCATTGAGTATTTACTGAATTATCCATTGGGTCTATACTAATTATCCATTGGGTCTATACTAATTATCCATTGGATCGAACTAAATGACCAATTGGGTATATGTCATTTATTTGGGTGAAACGTGAATTACCCATCAAGTCCGCGTTCTTTCTCAGTTCTCAGTTCTCATTTTCCAGACTGCGTTTTGTTTCATCAGTCTGCGTTTTGTTCATCAATCAGTCTGCGTTTTGTTCATCAACCGGTCTGCGTTTTGTTCATATTCGAGTTCATAATATTATATTATGTAATATAATATTATGTACATTATATTATATTATATTTAATAAAAATAAAAATTATATAATATGTTGGCTTTATAAACTCGACGAAACTAACGAACAATATTACTTGGGATCGAGCTCGAGCTCAAATACTGTACGAACTCGAATATTGTACGAACTCAAATACTGTACGAGATTGAACTCGAATACTGTACAAACTCGAATATTGTACAAACTCGAATACTGTACGAGATTGAGCTCGAATACTGTACAAGATTGAGCTCAAATACTGTAAAAACTCGAATACTGTACGAACTCGAATACTGTGCGAGATTGAGCTTGAATACTGTATGAACTTGAATACTGTACGAGATTGAGCTCGAATACTGTATGAACTCGAGTTGCCCCTACCATGACTATTTTAAGAAGGATTTGATTCTTTTCTTATATGGATGTTTACTTGATAATGAGTATCGTATGGTGAATGCCGCTTGTGGAGGCAACTATTTAAGCAAACCACCAAATGAATTCTATGAGATGTTTTCAAACCTTTTCAGAAGGATCTAGACAACCGAACAAAAGGTTTAGCTCTCGTGGAGTTTGTGTTGCATGTTTTTCAACACCTATTACACAATCCGACACGACTACGATGAAGGATATGATAAAGAATTTCATGATGCAAAGAGCCCCTCAACAAGTCAAGGAACATAGGATTTGTGATGATGTTTCTCAACAAACTAGTAATTAGAATCCAAAGTACCCATCTTTCGCTTCTTTTGTTACTTTTGGACAGTTTAAATATGTTACCTCGCTTTTTTTTGGACTATAAATCACGGTAAAAAGTGTTGTAGAACCGAGGTAAAATGTGTTCTCTTATAGTGCATGGTCTCATTTGATTAGATGCTCGTTCTTTGTTGTTCAATTTAAATATACACAAGTGCAATGGGTTGCAAGCCAAAACAATAATGTTGCACATGAATTAGCACAATTTTCCAAATTCAATCACTTAGATCTTTATTCATAGACTTCCAAACCAAATTTTGTAACTCACCACGACTCTTAATGGAACAAACTTTTTCCTTAAGGAAAAGACTGTCACAGCAACTGATCAGAGCATTTTGCGAATCCTTACCATTTCTTTAAGAGACAAGCTTTAAACTGATGAAGGCCTATATGCAGCATACATTCATGTCACAAGTTCATAGCATAAATCCCAAAATCGCATGTTCTCGGGGCTAGAGTTTGCGCAAAATCAAGGGAGCACCATGTTGTGGCTGAAGAGTCATCTCTGTGGCAGGCGCATGCGTGTAAGATGGAGAGAGCTCAAATGAGTAATTCTGCAACATCATGGCTAGCGCCATTTTGGCTTCCAACATTGCAAAGTTTTGTCCGGCACAATTCCGAGGTCCCCAACCAAATGGAAAGTATGCTAGCTGCCCTTTTGTTGCTTTCAAAATGCCTTCCCGAAATCTCTCAGGGTTAAATTCATTTGCATCTTCACCCCAAATCCTTGTATCGTGGTGCAGAACGAGTGCCGGAAGAAAGATTTGCACCCCTGCAGGCAATACAAGTTTTCCTAGTTTAGTTTCCTCTTGAGTCCTTCTAGCCAGTACTGGTGCTGGAGGATACAGCCTTAAAACTTCGTTCAATATCATCGTGAGCTGCGCGAATTGAAACAATCAAATCTACGCAAACAAAAGCTCACCAATTCAAATTCATCATCAGACAGAACAATTAAACTTACCACTTTAAGCTGATTGAACTCTTCGAAATGTGCTTTTTTGGACCTGTCTCCTATAACTTCCCGCACCTCCTCTCGCGCTCGATCTTGCCACTCGGGGTGGATACTAAGTAGTATCAATGTCCACCCAAGCAAGATAGAAGTTGTCTCCTGTCCTGCAAAGTAGAACAACTTGCATTCCTCAATAACATCGTGTAAGCTCATTCCAAACTTCTTATCTCCTCTTTCTTCAATCTCCCTCGAGTTGGATTCTAACAGTATATCAAGTAGGTCATCATTTCGGGCTTCCCTGGCTTTCACCATTTGCGCTCTGTTGTTTATATTCTCCATAACCAAGGACTGAACTTGCTTCGCGATTGCTTTCATTCTTCTGTTCTTCTTAGTCGGTAAAAATCTGTGTAAAATTCATAGGACACCAGTAAAAGCTATAAAAATGTAAAGCCAATATCCCAAAAGTGTAATCACCTCCATCCAGGAATGTAAACAGATCGTGCAACTTCCATTACAAGGCCAAGCAGCTCCGTTTGGAGTTCAAAAATCTTTCGTCCCTCTTCGTAGTTGCTCCCAAAAGCAGTTCTCGAAATCTTATCGCTTGTTAAAGTTTGAAGATAAGGCCACGCATCCAATTCAAATGACTCTTCATCTGGGGAAATTTCCTCCCATTTATTCAACATATCACAACAGCATGCATGAAATGCAGGCGCCATCAACTACAATATGCAAAAATATTAAATTGTTAAGACCTAATCAAACTGTTTTTCCCTTTCCCCTGTTCCGTAGCCTAAAGTTGAAAAAGAAATGTACACTACAAACCTTGACTCTTTCAAGTTGTAATGCATGGCTGATGAGCTTCCTATGCTTTGCCCATTTTTCCTTTTCATAAATAACAACCCCTTCAACAAGGAGTTTACTCAAGGGATTACCAAGAGGCTTTAGAAAGTTGAAATTTTTGTTGAAGACCTCCTTTATAAGATCAGGTTCCATGAGAATCAATGTTGGTCTAGGTCCAGTCCATATATAGGAATTTTCACCTGCACACACAATCAATTAATAACCTAGATCACAAATAGAAGTTCATGATTCAGTATAATTCAGGAAAACGTACCATATTCTGCAATTGTTTTATAGATGAAGGGAGATACTCTGGGGACAATATCATGGTTCAGGCTCATGGGTTTGGTCTTAGCATCCTCTTCCATTCCGAACATCTCCTTGACATCTCCGAACAGAAGCTTGTAAGGAGTGCCCCGCAAACCCGCCTGCTTCAGACGTTTTTCCAGCTTCCTAGGTTCGAACCATGCCCAATTCAAGATTCTCCATCCCAAAACTACTACAGCAATGGTAGGCACGAATACAATGGCAAGACTGATGTAGAGGGATTCCATTATTAAATCTTAAGCTCGAGTACTCCGTGACAAGTGATACTACTGATATTGCAGTGGATGGAACTATATAAATAAATACAGTATATGTATTGGATCGAGGGAGTAGAGTGAATGGATAAGGAATTTGGAACCCCATATCCTGCTCTCAGTCGCCTTTGACTGTTTTCTTGGAGGTTACGGATTGCATTTTACTTCTAGCCACACATAAATCTTTCTAAAATAGTGCTTGATGGATTCATAATATAATATAAATAAATACAGTATATGTATTGGATCGAGGTAGGCCCGTCAAACGGGTTGGGTCACCCGTTGGATAATTGTTACCCATATACTAATTTTACTTATTGGATAATGACCCATTGGGTTAATGGATATAATTGGGTTGTAGTTATTGGGTTTAGTTGGGTTGGATAATTGGTTATCCGTTGGATAATTTTGGGTGGGTCGAGTTGGGTTGGATAATGGGTGACCCGTGGATAATTTCATATCATAAGATAACAAAATTTTCACAAATTTGATTACGAATAATTTAATTTTTCCCTAACACATACAACCAACTTAGAAACGATCAAATTCTCGATTCATCATATTTGTCGATTTCGGTTCATGTTTTAATCAATTTTAATTTGAACCAATTAAAATTTGATAAATGATCTTGACGAAAGAAGTAGAAGTAGTATTTAAGAAACTTTTACTAAATTTGAAAAATCTCGAAATATGAAGATTTTTAAAAATATTTTTTTATTGAACATAAGAAAATAATAAATGAAATTCCCACATTTGGCCACTCGAATAAATTTTTCTTTTTTTTGTAGTTATGTACACGATTCAGCCTACATCAAAGAATGATTACGGTTAATCGTTATTTTTCACTCCAAGTAAAATGTTACGTGGCTTATCCATTTAAAGTTTAAATGGTTGAAAACACCAATTATCCATTGAGTATATAATGAATTATCCATTGAGTATATACTGAATTATCCATTGGGTCTATACTAATTATCCATTGGGTCTATACTAATTATCCATTAGGTCTATACTAATTATCCATTGGGTCGAACTAAATGACCAATTGGGTATATGTCATTTATTTGGGTGAAACGTGAATTACCCATCAAGTCCGCGTTCTTTCTCAGTTCTCACTTTCCAGACTGCGTTTTGTTTCATCAGTCCGCGTTTTGTTCATCAATCAGTCTGCGTTTTGTTCATCAATCGGTCTGCGTTTTGTTCATATTCGAGTTCATAATATTATATTATGTAATATAATATTATGTACATTATATTATATTATATTTAATAAAAATAAAAATTATATAATATGTTGGCTTTGTAAACTCGACGAAACTAACGAACAATATTACTTGGGATCGAGCTCGAGCTCAAATACTGTACGAACTCGAATATTGTACGAACTCAAATACTGTACGAGATTGAACTCGAATACTGTACAAACTCGAATATTGTACAAACTCGAATACTGTACGAGATTGAGCTCGAATACTGTACGAGATTGAGCTCGAATACTGTACGAACTCGAATACTCTATGAACTCGAATACTGTACGAGATTAAGCTCGAATACTGTATGAACTCAAATACTGTACGAGATTGAGCTCGAATACTGTACGAACCCGAATACTGTACGAGATTGAACTCGAATACTGTATGAACTCGAATACTGTATGAACTCGAATACTATACGAGATTGAACTTGAATACTGTACGAGATTGAACTCGAATATTGTACGAATTCGAATACTGTACGAGATTGAGTGAGAATTTTGTACAAATCCGAATACTGTACGAGATTGAGTGCGAATTTCGTATGAACTCGAATACTGTACGAGATTGAGTTCGAATACTGTACGAGATGGAATACTGTACGAACTCGAATATTGTACGAGATTGAGCTTGAATAATTTGTGAATTATAATTTGTATAATTTGTGAATTATAGTGAATATTTATGTTAAATATTACACATGCATTTAATTGGGTAATTTTGGATATTTATTGGGTATTTGTTACGTTCTTATTGAATTAACATAATCTGAGACCCATGGAGATCAAAATTTTCCATTAATACAATTATTTTCATCCCGCTCAATCCCAAAAACTAATGAGCATTTAATAACTGATCTCATGGATGATGACAACTTGTAACCCAAATTGATAGAAAACGTTTAATGATAACTTGTTGGGTTAATTATATAATGATTTATTGGATAATGACTTATTGGATAATGACTTATTGGATAATATATTTTAACCCATTGGGTCATATGAATATCTCAGGGGTTATCCATTTAATGACCCAACCCATTTATGACCCAACCCATTATGACCCATTTAATAAATGGATTAATTGGATAATGACCCATTGGATAATGATCTATTGGGTTTGGATAACGGGTTTATCCAATTAACCCATTTGACGGGCCCTGGGAGCTCCTTGCTACGAAGTAAAACACGCATAATCAAAATTGCTTGGAGCAGCGGGATTAAAATCGGCAGTAGGATACGAGCACGGAGGAGGCGCCCCCCACTCGGCCAGTATGGGCTCGGCGCCGGAGGGTACCACGGCGGAGGTGCGGAGGAACTCGGGCGGCTCTGATCTCCATGCTGGTGCGGTCGTCCATTGTTTCCGTCAAAGCTCCGGTGCCATCGTCCACACTGTCTGGACTTTCCTTGGCATTAGTAGGCAGCCTCACCGGTGGGAGGCGGCTTCGTGTTGCGCCAGCAATAAGGGCATGTGACCCGTCGGAGTGTCGATTTCGGTGAGACTCTTCTCGTGTGAGCATACTCTGGGCAACGGAAAAGGATAGCAACAGTGACATCTGGCTGATGATGTTGCCAACGGTGTCGTACAAGGACGACAATCCATTAATGAGCTGGAAAATGAGGCGTTGCTTGCTGGCTAGTGCGTCAACGACTCCAAGATGGTTTGCCAAAGACTTCAAATATGGTATTAGGTAAAAGAATCCAAACGCGCATTGATACACCGATCCTCAAGATCGGCAGCGCGAGCAGTATGGTTGTTGAGAAAAATTCCCTTAACGCGGAGCTAAGCGTCGCAGGCAGAAGAACCTACTTGGATAACGGTGAGGAGGAGATCCTCGCTAATGGTGTCGTATATCTAGCTGATAACGATAGCATCTAACATGTTCCAATTTTCCTCAGAAACATTGGTTGGACGAGGGAAACCTTCGATTTGGTGTGGGACGTTATGGGCACGAGCAATAATTTGGAACAACTCAGCCCAGGATGATGGGGATTTGGCTGCGAACGTTGGTGACTGATTGAATGGAATGAAAGCTTGGGGTGGCGGGTAGTGTTGTTGTTGTAGGTGATGTGGGCAGTGTATCATTGCCGACAGTGGAGGAGGGTGTAGGGGCCATGGTGCGGAAGAAATTTGGTTTGGTTAGGTCTCTGATATCATGTAATAAACTGTATATGGGATAAATGACTCCTTGTTGGAGCTCCCTCTATTCACTTGTATTTAGAAGAAATATACAAAGGAATCTTCTATCCTAACAAACTAATCTTTGACTAGATGATACTAACCCCACAATCTTTGAATACTAACCATCGTGGACTTGGTCTTTGTCCAACACAAACAAGTGTCAAATGAGATGCTACTATTTCAGAGCATGTGCAGTGGTGGTCTCTTAATTTTAAGAGATCGCTCTAGAGACCGATAATGCCCGCAGTGATGGTCTCTAGAGTGGTATCTTAATAAGAGACTACTCCATGGTCTCTTACTAAGAGACCGCCCAATAGACCGAACACAGACTACAATTTGTACTCCCTTGTAATAATTGATCCGATTAGATCAATATTTCGATTTTTAAATTGTAATAGTTGGTCGGACTAGATCAATATTTTATTATTTAAGTATTTTATGTAATTTTTCTAGTCGTTATAATTGGTTTTTGCTAATGTAATATTTTTATAATTTTAAAAAAAATGAATTTCTCTTATTATTTATTTTTATTTTCATTTTGTTTTAATAATTTCTTGACAAAAACGAAATTTAATTTATTTTTTTACAACGAAAGATATATATAAGAACGAAAAAAATGAATTATTTAATAATTTTTTGAAAAAAATGAAATTCAATGTTAAATATTATAATGTATTATTAAATTTCACATTCAATTTATTTTATGTGGACAAATTTATTTGAATTAAATGTAAAAAATTAATGAGTATGATAGAGAAAATTAAGTGGGGGTCCATGAATAGTTGAGAGTAGCCTCTTCCATTGTGAAGAAAATAATGGTGATCTCTTAGAATGAGATGGAATAGAGAGTTGGAGAGAAAAATATATTGACTTAAATGTTTGTTTAGCCCCTTACATATTCACCAATACATTTTTTTGGTTCCCGAGGCCAAAACCGCGTTTAATTAGCCAGCAACATTATGAAATTAAATCTTTTGATCCCCAGAGGTGGTTTTCAGGTAAATCGGAATGATTTTCCATTATAGCTAGGGATATTTTAGTAATTTTACTAATTAAAAAATATTTTCAATTAAAATTTTTGAATTTTAAAATATTTCTTTTTTCCTTTTTTTTCTTTAATTTTAGTCTTTCTTTTAATTTTCCTTTCTTTTAGGTTTTCTTTGAAACCCTTACCGCCGCCGATCCCTTACTCATTCCACCGCCGCCATCGCTACTCTTCTTCAGCTTCACAAAACAGAGCAGACTATAGTCTTATATCCATCTCCAGGCTTCGGTCACTTGGTTTCCATGGTGGAGCTTGGAAAATTCACACTCACCCACCACCACGAGTACCAAATCACCATCCCCAGTCGTTACGCCACCGTGCAACACCGGCGCCACCACCGTACAAATCACTATCCTCACCAAACACTCGCCGGAGTCCATCATCCAAACACTCTTCTGCCGCCGCCATATCCAGCTTCACCGGAAAATTAAATCAAGTCAACCGTAAAACTCCAATCCAGCTCCAAAAAAAGTAAAAATCTAAATCGGAATCAATCACGATCCATAGATATGGGGAAATATTATCCAGTTCAATAATTCCAATTTCCTTGTTATTTCTCAATACTATTTCCGACGGTTTCTTCGTGTTTTTGACAGATTGATCGAGGGGAAAATGGAAACCTTTGTTTCAGCCGATTCTCGTCCCGGCTACGCTTCAACGCCGGCGTTGCCGGTACCTCCACTCCCTGCTCTCTTCCCTGTTGGAGCATTCCTGGTTGTTGAGGGTTCGCGATGCACCTCTTTTCATTGTTTGGGATTCCACCATGATCCTCTGCATCGACACCTTCCGCCGGCATCAAATAAATTTTAGATCCATTTTGGGTCAATTTTGGGGCGGGTTAGTGGCAGGGCTATAATTTCAGCGGCATGGCGCCAGCAAAGTTGAAGCGTCGAAGTCGAAGCGGCGGTGGCACCATATTTGATGGAGGAGAAAGAAGCAAACCATATTTCATTTTTCCTTTTTTTAAAAAAAAAATTAGGGGCATAATAGTCATTTTATAAATGTTGACAAATTTTACCATTGACTTTACCTGAAAACCAGCTCTAGGGACCAAAAAATTCAATTTCAGAATGTTACTGGCCAGTTAAACATGGTTTTGACCTCGAGGATCAAAAGAAGGTATTGTTGAATATGTAAGGAACTAAAAAACAATTTCGTCTAATATATTTGAGGGCAAAATAATGATATGACCCTATGTTTTGGAGGTTTTTGCTAATATGACCCTGTGAAGTTGAAAAGTGCTATTGTAGCCCTATGTTTTGCATCAGAAGTGCTGATATAACCTTTTGGCACTATTCCAGCATTGACTGAGTGTTTTCTGGCATTGACCAAACCTAAAAGGACTAAAATATCCCTAGTCTTAAACCTAATAATATAATGACAAAAATACCTCTAGATTATTCTTCTTCTTCATCTCCATAACCACAACCATCGCTGTTCCGCCACCACCTCCGCCGCACCACCACCTCCACCGCCGCTTCACCACCACCACCGGAATCTGGATTTCCACCTGTCGGGAGTTTCACGATGGACACACAGGTATCACTCAACACATCTGACCTTATCGAGTCAAACTTCAATCTCTACATTTCCCACAAATGACAAAAATTATGCACAGAAATTTAAGGACGGAACGATTCCCAGATTCAGGTTTCACCGCAAAAATAATTCTTAGCCCAATTTCACCACAAAGTCGTCGTAACATATTTGGAATTCCTCCAAAAACTAACAAAGTTTTCCGATTGCAACACTGATTCAGAATATGTTAAAAGTTTATTTTTTACTAAACTCTGAAACAAAGTAGAACTAGAATCGGAAATGGGAAATGTTTTCCGATTGAAAGACTGATTTTGGAAAGTTACCTCTGCCACCACCGACCGCTGCTCCTCCACCTCAACTCTGCTCGCCGCTACTCTTTCTCTCACATACCGATTTTAGAAAGTCCATCGCTTGGTCCACCTGCCAGACCACCATCTGTTTGGTCCAACTTCACCTCACCCTAAAACATCGTTTGGTCCCTCGTTCACCCCTACCATTACCATCGATTTCCACACCACCGTAGCTCCACCTGCCACTGCCCATTGCACCCTAAAACCTAGCATCACTGGTGGTGCCACCCACCCACAGTCACCCATCCAAGCCTGTACCGCCACCACCGCCCAAAGCCAAATATGATCATAGGCCACAGATGAGATACTGTCCACTCCGCCTCACCTCGCTGCTCAGCCTGCTCCTGCGCCAACATAGACCACCCATCATGGAAAAACCCTAGACCATCCCACTCGGCTAAAGATCGACACTACCTCGATAGAACCACGCTGAAACTCTACTCTGCCCAACGCCACCCCGCTGAAGCTCGCCGCCGCCTAACGCCTCCTTGGAGAAGCTCGGGAAGAAGAAGATTTGAGAAGATCCGGACGAGTCCGTCCTAAGCTGATGGTGAATTTTGGGTCGGAGGCTAGTGGAGGAAGGTGGGGCGGAGTTGGAGCGGATGTGGAGCGGAGGTTAGGTGGAGCGGAGAATAAGGAAAGAAGAAGGAAATAATAGTTTTGCTTCTTCTTCAACAGTGGCGGAAATAATAAGGAAATAAATGAATGAGGGCATAATTGTCCTTTCATAAAAAGGTAACCATTAATGAAAATTTAAGCCTATCTGATAAAACTCTAACCACAGGATACAACTCTGAACTAGATAATTTGGAATCTTATTAGATAAAGGGCTCACAGGATAGCTTCATTTCAGAGATTGTAGCTTCCTAGAACAGGTTTAATGTTCTGCTTAAAGATGCCAACAAGGATGGAATGAACAATGAATCCAAAACCAAATCAAGGAAATACATTAATAAAGACTATGCATTAACCCCCAAAATAGTAACTAACCGCTTCTCAATGTTTTCCAAAAAATAATTTTTATGGATTTAAATCTTCGTTGCTGGAATGTTAGAGGAATAGGTAGCCAAGCTTCACAAATCAGAGTTAAGGATATAAAATACAGAAAGCATATCTCCTTAATGGCCTTAATTGAACCAATTTTGGACAACAATCAAATAAACAAAATTGCTTTTGATCTTGGTTTTAAAAATCACTAATCTATCCCTGGATGCAAAATCTGGTTATTCTGGGATGAGAATATTAAAGTGGATATTTTAAGTACTCACTCCCAGTACATTTTAACCAGAAATCACCATCCATCATTCAATAAAAATTGTGATATTGCTTTTGTGTATGCAAAACATTCACAAAAAGCAAAATCCAAAAATCAGTCCATCATGCTCATTGGAGACTTCAATGTCATAGAGGATCAATCAGAATACTTTGGTTCATTTATTTCTGATCCTAACATTATTATTGATTTCAAAAAGTTTCTGATTTCTGGAAACGTTTTCACTCTTCCTACCTCTGGCAGTTTTTATACTTGGACTGGCATGAGGCAAAGAGGAAGAGTATGGAAGAGTCTTAACAGAGGTGTTGCAAACAACAAATGGATGAATGAATTTCCCTTCTCATACATTAATGTAATATCTGGGACAGTTAGATCATTCTCCATGGTTATTACACATTAAAAACAACTTTATGAATACTGGACCAAAACCTTTCAAGTTTTTTAACTGGTGGACTAATCATCCATCTTTTAAAAAAAATTTTGAACAAGCTTCGATTATAAACATACATCTTCAAGGAATGTAGATGTTCTCCTTTAGGCTGAAAAATTTAAAACTGGCCCTTAAAACATGGAATAAGAATGCCTTTGGATATGTATTTGATAAAGTCAAAATCTGTGAAGAGGTGTTCTTAAAGACATAAATGGAACTGCAAACCCTTGAAAATGACTCTAACTTAATAGCCTATAATAAAGCTAAAGATGAACTGACAATAGCTTTAGCCCAACAAGAAAGTTATTGGAGACAACAAATGGCTAAAAGAAGGGGATGCTTACACAAAATTCTTCAATAACACAGTTAAAGCCAAACATCACAGGCAACATATAGCATCTATAAAAGATTCACTGGGTAACTGGTTAGAAGATCCAAATGAAATAGGACAGGAAGCTGTCCATTTCTTTTCTAAGCTTCTAAAAGATGAAAATAGTGATCCCTCTGGTATTAACTCAGCTGTGTTAACAGAAAACATCCCCCATTTAATTACCAATGAAATGAATCAGTCTCTGCAAAGGCTATATCCATGGAAGAACTTATAACATAGTTTCTTCTATGGAAAGTGACTCAGCACCAGGCCCAAATGGTTTTAATGGGAAATTCTTCAAAACTTGTTGGATTAATATTAAGGCTGACCTTCTGATTGCAGTGGAAGATTTTATGCTAGGAAATCAAATTCCAAAGGCCATTGCATCAACACTGATTGTCCTAATTCCTAAAAAAAAAGAAGTTTCCTCTTCTTTTAAGGACTTTAAACCAATAAGCCTTTGCAATTTCATAAATAATATCTTCTCTAAGCTAATATCTCACAGACTCAAACCAATTATGCCATTCAAAATCTCTCCTAAACAATCATCATTTGTTCAGGATAGAGAATTGCCTGATAATGTTTTGTTGATGCCAGAAGTAACTAACTACCTTAACTTAAAAACCAAGGGGCACAACATCATTTTCAAACTGGATATGATGAAAGCATTTGATAGAGTTTCTTGGTCTTTTAAAAAAACATGCTTCTCAAAATGGGATTTTCATAAACGTTGTAACAATTATACTGGAAAAATTTAAATCTCCATACTTTTTCAGTTTTAGTGAATGGAAAATCAAATGGATTTTTTCAACCATCAAGGGGATTAAAGCAAGGGGATCCACTTTCCCCTTATTTATTCATTATCATGACTGAATCTTTCACTAGAAACTTAAACTTCCTCTTTCAATATGGTAACCTGGAACATTTTAACTCCCCAAACATTAAAAGAAGGTGACTCACATTTCTTTTGCAGTGACACAATGGGGGGATTAAAACCTTAATGTCCTTCTTGTAGACATATGAAAGAGCTACAGGTCAGAAGATAAACTTTGAAAATTTTTCTTTCTACCTATTTAAACACACACCTCTAAGAATTAAAGGCTTAATCCAAAACATAATAGGGATGATGGAAGAATAATTTCTTTTCAAATATTTAGGATGTCCAATCTTCCTAGGAAGAACCAAAAGCATCTACTTTCATGGTTTAATAGATTCAGTTTCTTCCAAGTTGAATTCTTGGTAAAACAAATCTTTAAATCAAGCTGGAATGATGGTTTTAATAAGACATGTTTTATTAGCCATCCATCTTCATTTAATCACTCCCCTTAAACCAACAAAGAGCATCATAGATAAATTGCATGTAATATTTGTAAAGTTTTTTTGGAGGGTCAGTGATAATGAAAATGGATGTAAGAAAGTTTGGAAATCTTATACAAATATGTGTTATCCCACTTCTGAAAATGATTTAGGGTTAAAAAACCTCCATACCATAATTTCCAGTTTTTCACTAAAACTATGGTGGAAATTACAAAAGGGTAACTCACTTTGGTCTCAGATAATGTGGTCTATTCCAGATCACCTAAGAGCATCCAAAACCTGGAAAAGAATTATTCAAATTACAGAAATTGTAATGAATAATTCTTTTTTACAGGTTGGTAAAGGAGAAGTGTCTTTATTGTATACCAACTGGACTGATTTAGGCCCTTTAGCTTCTTTCTGGAACTCAAATTCTTTACCCTCTAGTGAAGCTTCCATTAGTGATTTCTTCTCAGACCAAAAGGCTTTCCTGGAATTGCTAAAACATGGTCTACCTTCATCTATGATCTCAAAACTTTCAAACCTTAACTCCCAGATGCTATGTTTGCAATATCTTGATTCTCTGGTATGGAATCTTGCTGAAAATTGTCTATTCTCTATAAAATCAGCTTATAATCTTATCAAAGACAAGAAAACTGAAATACCTTCTTTCAAATATCTATCGTCAAAATATTTACTAAGGAAAATAAGTGTTTTCAATTGGAAACTACTTAATAGATTATTGGCTATGCCTGATGTTTTGGAGGGTTTCAATTTTCACCTTCCTACCATATGTATGTTCTGTAATCATGAATCTAATTCAATACATCACACTTTTAACTCTTGTACTGTAATCAACTGTCTATGAAAAATTTGAATCAGATTTTTAACTTTCAATTGAACAACTTTCATACATTATGGGATAGATATTACCACTACTGGTGTCTGGAGCATAAAAATACTGATATTGTTCATATGATACATATTCTACCTTGCCTAGCTGTTTGGTTTATATGGTGCTCAAGAAATAAATATTTGTGTGACTTTGTTATTCCAATCATGGAAAACATTTTAAGGCAAATTATCATTCCATATCAAGATATTTTTAATGTCCATAAGCTTAATTTCAAAGTTGCTCTAATTGCTGGTAAAGTCTCTCTCTTACACTCCCAACATAGGCATGATAAAAATAAGAACAAAGATAGAATTGTTCATCAGGATCTTCCAAAACATCTGAAACTAAACTCAAATGGTTCAACTTTGCAAAATGGTGAAACTGGAGCTGGAGTCATCATCAGAAATGCAAGGGGTGAAGTGGTGATTGCTGGTGCTAAATAATTAGGACAGGGCACCCATTTAAAGGCTGAAATATAGGCATTGCAATTTGGTTTAGAACTGGCAATTCAAAATGAGTGTATGGGTCTACATGTGGAATGTGACTCTTTGTTACTTGTCAAAATGGTTCGAAAAGAGTTCAAAATTCCATGTAAATATATTGGAGAGTTGAGGCAGATTTGGTACTTAATAGAGCTGGTGCAAGGGTCAATAGCTCAAACTTTTCATAAAGCTAATAGTGTTGTTGATTCATTAGCAAAGGTCGCCAACACAAATCCGGTGAATGCTCTCTATAAATTTCAAAATCTTCCACGAAAAACAAAGGCTTAATACATCTGGATGCTATTTATTTCCCTTACCTCAGACGTGGCTAGAAACATTTTGATATTTCCTTGGGAAGTTTTAGGCTGTTTTATGTTTTGGACTGTGTACTGCTTGTTTTTTCTATGACAGGTACATGGAGGAGGAGGATGCAGATCACAAAGCTGAGCTGATTTCAGTGAAGTATGAAGCAACTGCACCATTTCAAAGATCCTCTTGCTGCATCGAAGCACTGCCGCTGTGTTGTTGCCTGAGATCGAAGCCTCACCGTATGTTGTTGTTTTGTTGTTGCAATGTTGTTGCTCTACTCTCCAGATCAAACTTTACTTCAAGGCTGCCGGTTAGGTTTCCGGCAGTTTTTTTTAGAACCTTAATTAAAAACAGTTTTTGACAGGCCTTTCTCCAATGGTGACTGGATCCCATTTTTATCAATTATATCTCTAAATGTATTTTGTTTTTTTTGCAAAATGGATGGACACATAATACCGTGCAGTAATCAAGCAAAATAGTGTGACTTAAAAATATGGTTTATTAAAATTTATTTACAAAATAAAATTTTGCTCGAATATCGCACAATATTACATATCCATAGTTTTCTCTTAATTATAGTAATATTTTTTTTTCTTATTTTGAGGTTCAAAGGTTGCCACATATCGATTTATTATACCACTTTCAAAGCTTACACATTTGGTAATATAAATTTCAAATATCACTGCTTAGTTATTGCACGTTATTAGAAATTAGTTTTTATTATTTAATTGCTTCACTAATAATTATTTTGATTTAAGGTTTAAATTATTTCCTTTATTATTAAATATTTTCGAAAGAATAGTAATCCAATAAACAGAAGAGTCACCGGATTCCTGTAGATCATATGAGCATTGGGAGCCATATCATTCTGAGATGAAACCGGAACATAATTCCCTGGCTTGAAAACAACTCCTCTCAAGATAGTCCGAGTGTTGCCAATCTCACAGCTAGCAAGTATCTTTTATCAAATGATGCCTCAATAACTCCAGTAACTGTGTAGCCAACCACAGTATCCAACTCTTGAACTCGATTTTTGCTGCACGGACTCATTGAAAACCCAGGGGCACACGAGTAACCCTTCTCACACGACTCGCGCTCTGTTTATAATCCTTTCGTGGGCGTCCTCTCTTTTTCCTCATTGGAACACTCTGAGAGACATTTAAATTCCCTTGTAGTTCCATGAAAATTTTCATTTCTCACCCGAGGAGGAGAAAATTATGAAACCTTAAACACTAATTACTATTTGATATAATTTGGTTTTGTAAAGCATATTTACCAACATGATTTAGATTTCTAAACAATTTGCTTCTCTTAATTATGGAACCACTCCAATAAGTATTCAATCTTTAATTAATAAACATAGCATGAAGAGGAATGTGATGATTGGAAATGCCCAATTGTACCTAGTCATGTGAAAAAGGAATCGAAAAGAAATGTTTTGATTAGCGAAGTATTTTTTTGTGATTTCATTGTAATGGTTGCCACAACATCAATTGATCCAACCACAAGCAAAGTTTACATATTTTATTATCCATGTTTCAAATATCCTTGCTCAAATATTGCACGTTATTTGAAATTTGTTTTAATTAGTTAAATTTTTCTCCCACAATAATAAACACTTGTCAGATTTAATGTTCAAAATTTATTCCTCTTTTATTTTATATTTTTTTGAAAAATTGGTAATTTTGGTTCGAAACGATGAATGTATAATAATGTGCATTATTAGAGTATATTTAGACATAACGTAACGTGAATTATTTGAGCCAACTCACATGAACCCCAGCTCGGAACCTTCGGTTTTAACATGCATTCAACTTCGAATAATATCCGACAGATTTTTGTGGCTTTTTTGTGGGGTTTATTTTTAAATATAATCTTAATGTATTCATGAGATTTAGTGGATTTACCTCAATTGTGTCGCCGCAAGTAATATGAGGTCGTCGATGAGACACCATTGAAAGGATGCATCCAATTTAATCCTTTGGCAGGGATTGTTACCCTGATCTTCCTTTCTTTCAACCTTTGAAGAAATGAAAACACCAGGCATGTTGGTCCATTCAATCGCAATTCTTCTTTCCATCTTTCCTGTAATCACATTTGGCCACCCTTTAGCTTTAGGGTTCAAGAAAAGCAACCATAACTTCATGGTTCAAGAAAATAAAAATAATCTCATAGAGACGACTTGCAACAACATCTTTAACAAAAAACTATGCATTTCCATCCTAAAGTTTGATCCATTAAGCCGTGATGCAAATGTTTATGAGTTAGACTTGTTGTGTACGCAGTAGAGGAGAAATCGTCTTTCATGGTGGAAACCATAAAAAAGATGAAATCATCAAACCCAAACCCAAATTTCATCACCCCCTTAATCAAGTGCAAGATATACATACATATATACATACATATACACACAAATATGTGTGTTGTGTGTGTGTCTGTGCACATGTGCATGTGTGTTTCGGTATTTTTAACAATGCAGATGACTGTAAAAGGAAATATAAAACATAGATAGAAAGCTTACATGGCTTTTTAAATTTAAATGAATTAATTACATGGTTCGATATTTTCATAAACTTAGAACCCGATTTAGGTTCTGAATTCACTCTCTCCCAAGTCAAGCCTTTCATTTTAAAGATGGTTTTAAATTGATTAAAGGCGGTTCTATTGTAGAACCGCCTTTAATGGGCTACCTTTTTTGGCCCACTATATTAATCCATTAACTCAGGGTTTTCACACTTAGTTAATTTTCTTTCTTTCCTCTTCAAACACGCGAGCCTTTGAAGTTACTTTCTCCAGTGGCGGAAAAACACCCAATTTAAGTTTCTTTCTCAGTGGCACCGCCCATCGATCTCCTGCTTCACCTTCGCTAATCTTCTCCAGTGGCACTGCTCTTCTCCTGCGGCGCCCTCTTCTCCACTGATCCCCGACGGCACCACCCCTCGCTTCTAGCGCCGATCGATCTCCTTCCTCTAGCAACTCACCACCGTTCCTCCACTCCTTCACATGCGCGTCGAAGCTCCTCTTTCCACATCGAAGCGTCGCCACTGTGTTGTATTCAGAGATTGAACCCTCGCCGTATGTTTTTGTTGTGTTGTTGCTATGTTGTTTATCTACTCTCCGGATCAAGCTTTGCTTTAAGGCTCCCGGAAACCTCAATTTTTCGGTAGCTTTTTATTAGAACCTAAATTAAAGGCGGTTTTTGGTAAGCCTTTCTCCACTAGTGATTGATTTCCATTTTTATCAATTATATCTCCAAACGTATTTGGTTTTTTTGCAAACTAGATGGACAGGTAATTGAGCAAAATAGTGTGACTTCAAAAATATAATTTATCAAAATTTATTTATAAAATAAAATTTTGCTCGAATATCGCACAATATTACATATCCATAGTTTTCTCATAGTTATAGTAATAAAAAATTTTTGAGGTTCAACCATGATTTCTACTTTTTATCAATTTAGTCTTGCAAATGAAATTTGTAGTTCCTGTACAAAATGGAAGAACATGTTTCACGTGCAATATTCGGGAAACACTAGTGTAAATATGCCTTGTTTTTATGAAGAGTTATTAGGTTATGTGCATTTAATTCTTTTTTTTTTAAATTAAACCATCCATAGATGGGGGAAATTATATTAGCCTTCCCAAGCCATAAAAAACATTTTAAAGGAAGCCGAAGCTTAGATAAGTTATACAGTCAGAGCTTATTGCTCTTGAAGCAACCTTTGTTGCTTCCAAAAGAATGAAATAGAGTAGTGTAGAAACCGGAGGATTACAAATACGAATGACTAGGTAATCGGATCTCGAACTTCTTAGTGAATCGAATGAACGAAACACAAGTCAGTCAGAGAAGACCTTTACCTAAGTCATAAGCATATCCTCTAAGTTAAGAGTGGAGGAGATAGCAAAATGTAAAACATTTCCATCAGTGTTTGTGGTTAGCCATTCTGGGAAGATCAGCAAGGGGCAACTAAGCCATTTATCCCATTTTGGGACCCTTCCATATGATTCTGTCCATGCTTGATGTCTTCAAATTGATATACACAGTCCCTGCAAGAGTATGTAACCGGAAAAAAAACTCAGTAGCATCTATTCAATGAGAGATTCTAAGAGAAGGTGAACCTAACCAATCAAGCTTAATAAGGCCCGAACAAATAGGAGGTAGCATTTGTAAACTACTGTAAAAGCTAGTAGTCTTAGCATTAAAACACTCTTTAGCCAGCGCATCAGCTACCAAATTTGCATGTCTATGTATATGGAGGATATTGATTTCACCCAAAAGTTGGTGAATCTCATCAGCTAGTTCAAACAATTCCCAATTAGCTTTGAAAGGATCCTGAACACAAATAGTAGCACTTAGGCAATCGGATTCAATGATAATAGGTTGCAGGAATCCTACACTAGTATGCACAGCAAAAAGAATTGCCTTAAGCTCAGCTTCTAGAGCAGAACTGGCCCGGGTAAATTTCGTATGAGCTGAGATGAAATTGCCCCTGGAACCCCTAATGATCAGACCTAAACCGCACATATCATCATGTGGATTCCAAGCAGCATCTACATTCAACTTGTATCCCTCATTTGGTCTTTTCCATGCAATTTTGAAGATCTTTGGTTTTGGAGCAGGCTTTATCAGGGGCAAAAAAGAGTGGTTTGCAATGCCATAGTCAAATGTAGAAGAAATGTAGGCTGGTTTAAAGCTGAAGGAATAGAAAATATGATCCCTAATCTGACTTAGAACTGTGACTCTACTAGGGATAGCCAAATCATATATACATTTATTCCTCATTTTCCATAAATGCCAGAGTGTGATTAGAGAAGCATTCCTAATTAATGTAGAGTGTAAAGAGCTTAAACCTGGATAGGTTAGATAGTAAGAGAGTCTTTCCCAAATTGAAAGGAATGATTTGTCTGTGATACCCATATAGGAATGGATGTGCTTCCAAACCGGAGTTGTGAAAGAGCATGAGTTAAAGAAATGGTCTAGAGAATCAACATGGTTACAGCACATAACACATTTATAAGGCAAGCAAAAAGTCAGTCTCTGTAACACATTATCAAAAGGCAAATAGGAGTTGATCAGTTTCCACATGAAAACTGACACTTTCTTTTCAATTCTATCACTCCAAAAAAGTTTAGTAGAAGCAATGCTACCTGACTGTGGACAAAGTAGGAGATATGTAGACTTAAAGGTGAAATCTCCCTTAGGTCCAGGTTTCCATATTAGCTTGTCTCTCCTACGTGGATGGAGTTTAGAATCCTGCAAAAGAGAAATGATATCAGTTGGAAGCACCTGGAGAAATTTCCTAATCAGAGTATCTTTGTTCTCAATGAACTCAGCCACTGTGCAGTTCTCCGAGATATCCACCTGAACTGGAGAACAGTAATCAATAATAGGCTTAATACCAAGCCAATTGGAGGTCCAAAAATTGCAGGATCCCATCCCTAGAATAACCCTGGAGTTAGTTTCCGCCCATGCATTGAAACTACAAATTATTTTCCAATTTGGGGAAGTTTTATATGAGGGGGGTAGGGATTCAATAAAGTGTGTCCAAGGAGCCTCTGCTTTTTGGTATTTCCACCATAACTTAACAGAGCATGTGTCAATAATAGAATTAATTGATCTAAAGCCTAACCCATTCTGGCCAATTGGAAAACAAAGAGATTCCCATTTTCTCCAAGCTCTATTTGGCTTCTGATCAGTAATTCCCCAAAAAAACCTGCTCATTTTCTTTTCAATTATGGAAACAATCTTCTTGCTAGGTTTCAACACTGACCATATATGTTGGGGAATTGAAAAGATGCAAGATTGTATGAGTGTCATTTTCCCTCCCATAGATAACCATTTATTTTTCCAACTACAGATTCTGTTATCTATTTGCTCAATTAGTGGCTGAAAATGCAACTTATGTGCTGGACCTGTAAAGATAGGAACCCCCAAATATGTAAAAGGCATGGTCCCAATTTTCATTCCCAAGATCCTTTTTATGTTATGAACTTTATGAACAGATGCATGCCTCCCAATGAATATATCACTTTTACCATAGTTTATATGTTGACCAGTGACTTCTTCAAAGGTAGACAAGAAAGCTTTAAACCTGATTAAAGTTTTTTTTTCAGCCTTTAAAAACACTACTGTATCATCAGCATAAGATAAATGTGAGATAGGAGTGGATTTACCTGGGAGATCATAGTTGGCCAATTTACCTGTATGGAATATAAATACTAAACTCCTAGTAAAAGCCTCTGAAAAGATATTGAAAAGGAAAGGGGAGAGGGGATCACCCTGTTTAATGCCCCTAGTAGATTGAAAAAAACCAACAGGCTTACCATTTAACAAGATAGAGAACCAAGCTTGAGATAAATTATTCATGATGGGGTAAAGAAATCTTGCATGAAATCCAAATTTAAGAAGAACACTGTATAAAAAAGACCACTTAACCCTATCAAAAGCCTTTTTAAGATCTAATTTAACAATGCAATTTGGTTGTCTTTGTTTTCTGTCCAAGAATCTTATCATTTCTTGTAAGTAAATTACATTATCAGATAAATCTCGGCCTTTTAGGAAGGCAGTCTGCTGTGGAGAGATAAGATTGGCCATTAATGGTTTAAGTATCTCCATTATTATTTTTGAACAAATCTTGTTAATTACATTAGAGAGGCTTATTGGCCTGTAATCATCAAAAGAAAAAGGTGTTTTCTTTTTGGGTATGATTGTAATCCAAGTGCTACTAAAACCCTTGGGGATATTATTTCCATTCATAAAGTCCTGCACAGCATCCAGTAAATCTTTGGAAATTATATCCCAGGCTTTAGTATAAAATTTTGCTGTGAAACCATCTGGCCCGGACTACTTTGTTTATTCAAGCTAAGTACAATATGATTAAGCTCAGACATTGTAACCGGGAGCAGAAGGTTATCATTATCCTGCTGAGATACACACTTGGGGATCTGGCTGAGAAAATGAGTTTTGAAAAGGTTAGAGTCAGGGGTGGTGTCATCAGTTAATAGGCTTTTATAGTACTGAATGGCTTCTGTCCCTATATCCAGGACATTATCTAACCATAAACCATTGGTACTTTTAATTTTTGTTATCCTTAATCTGCCATTTCTTTCCTTAACTGAATTGTGAAAAAATTGTGTATTGTTGTCACCCTCCTTTAACCATTTAATCTTTGCTTTATTTTTCCAGAAACTTTTCTGTTCAACTAATGATCTAACTAGCTTAGCTTTAGCTTCCTTAAGGGTTTACAGGTTAGTTTCATTAGGATTTTGATCATATATTTGTTCCTGGACCAACACTGCATTTTCAGCCAGAATGACATTATCATGGATATTACCAAAATGTTCTTTATTCCAGATTTTTAAAACCTTTTTCAATCTTGAGAGTTTGAGGCAGAAACCTAGCATTCCAGAGTAATTTATAGGGCGTTCCCAATCATTCTTGATAACACTCATGAAATCTTTCCTTTTAAACCAAGTGTTCAAGAATCTGAAAGGTCTAGGGTTAGAGGGAATATCACTACCGATAGTTAGGAGCATGGGGCTATGGTCAGAGGAAGATCTATTAAGGATTTGGACAGAAGAAGATGGAAAAGAAGATGACCAAGCAGCATTACAGAGCCCCCTATCTAATCTTTGAATGGTAGGATTTCTCAATCGATTATTACTCCAGGTAAATAGATTCCCCACTGTATTGATTTCCTCTAAAGACATTCCATTTATGAAATTATTAAAATCCTTTATACTACCTAACTTAGGAGTAGAAGGACCTTTATATTCATGAACAGATGTAATGGCATTAAAGTCACCAATGAAGATAGTTTCTGAGTGAGTAGAAGCCTGAATATCAGACCATAGGGATTTCCTTCCATCTCTGGTTCTAAGGCCATACACAAAAAAGGCATCCATATTCTTATTTAAAGTGATACTAAATAAAGAAACAGCAAGAAATTGCAAGTTATCATATTTGACAGTAAGGTTAACTGAAGAATTCCAAAATAACCAAATCTGTCCATTCGTAGCATACATGCAGTTATCAAAATGTAGCAAATTCCTATATGATTCACACTGCAGATTGTTATGTTTTGGTTCAATTAGGCAAATGAGATCAAATTTATGCCTAATAATCAAGTTTTGTAGTCTGAGCATGGAGGTATCCATCCCTCTTAAATTCCAAACCAGAAATTTTATCTTGAGGGTTGTATTATTCATATTAAAACATTATTGGCACTTTTTGATCTAGTCATGATAGTATTCAATTGTGTTAGATATGTTTCATTCCTATGCCTAGACTCAATATCAAGGTGACTTCCCTTTTTTTCCTTAGCTAGTTTGGACTGTGAATTAGAGGGACTTACCTGCTTAATCTGATTAAGATGAGGATCAGAAGTGGTTGAAGGGGAAGCACTCTCAGGTTCCCCATCCTCCAAATCTCCAGAAATATTTGCTGGATTATCATCGATGCTCTCATCATTGGTTCCATCATTATCCTTGAGTGGGAGAAATCTGTTATGCTTATGTTTCTGCTGAGAGAAGAGGAAATTTTTAGCAGCAATGAAAGAATTAAAGGGTGAGAAAGATTTACCTCTTTTGCTCGGGATGTCATCCTTAGCATAACTTCTCTTTGATATGAGAAGTGGGGGAGCGGACTGGGGATGTTTAGATGGTTCATCCGGAGACCTCATGTTTGGAACATAGCATTCTTCATTCAGATTTCTTCTAATCCCAGTTACAGTAGGGGACATGTCCGAACAAGTGTCAGTCCGACCCACAATCTCAACTTCAAGGGTATTGGATATAGGTGTGTTTATTTTATCCAACTTATCACTCTGTGGCAAGGTTTCAGTTACTAATGTCTGAGGGGAAATAGTTCTATTAATCTCAGCAAAAATTTCAGGTACACTAGTCCCCTCACTGGTTGAATTTGGGATCACTTTTTGTTTCGGGACATATTTAAAAGTCTTTATGGTCTTTGTACCTTGTTTATCTGCAACAGTTAAGCCTGAACTACCAGCCTTATTAGTCCCAGAATGTAAGTTAGCTATAGCCTCCACAGGACTCTTTTCTGAGGCTTTGTGCTGCGCTAGCTGATCACCTCCGTGAGTTGGTATAAACCTATTGGATTTGGATAACTTAAGTTCGGGGTGAAGGTGAACACAATGATTATCTTCGTGGCCTATAGTCTTACAATGATGACAGTACAGAGGGATATCCTCGAACTCTAGAGGAAGCTTAACCACATTATACTCAATCCCCTCTTCTTCAATTCCAACTCTAATATATGTAGGGAGCTTGTTTTTTAAATCAATTTCAACACACATCTTAACAACCGAAGGCCTAGTAAGGGCAGCAGTAGCTTCATTCATCTTAATGAAAGTTCCTATATGATTTCCCATCGATTGGAGCATAGTAATATTGTAGAAATAGATAGGAATATACGGAATGTTAACCCATACCGGAACAATGGAAGACTCCGCCTCCGGAGAGAAGTCAGTTGTCCATTTAAGCACCTTCATCGGGGCCTGATTGAAGATCCAATGTCCTTTAAGCCATAATCTCTGATAATCTTCTTTATCTTGGAATCGGATGAGGATATGTCTATAATCGATTGAACCAATTTGGAAGTTGCCCTTGAAACCAACCGATTTGAAAGCATCATTCAGCGCTGTCATTGGCGGCTTTCCTCTAGCAAATTTTCCCACCAGAGCGTTTTGATAATGAGAGGCCAAACGTTCTGCATCTTGGCGGGAAACTAAACAGGCAATATCCCCTTTGTAGTGTGTTTTAGGAACAATTTCGGGGTTGGATGGAAGTGATGCCTGTATTGGAGATTGGCGGGTTCCCAGAGCTTGAAGGAAGGATTTGGCCGCAGCGTTGCCACTACGGCCAGGCGGAGGAGCCGCCATGATCAAGGGCCAGAGGTCAAAATCTGACCGTTATTAGTGGAAAAGGTATGAAGAATGAAGGAGAAAGGGAAGAAACGACAGAAGGTGTTGCGTTTTGGACAATTCGCACCAATAATCACACCTAGAAACAGTAGTTAAGCGATTGTTAAGCGATTCTTATTGATTTTAAATGCATTTAATTCAGTTATTGCTGATAACAATTTGAAATTTTTTTCTTTGTAAAGAATATTTATCGGGATGCTTTACATTTCCTAATAATTCGTCGCTTTTAATTATAAGCTGATCCTATAAGTATTGTATTAGTATTTGATAAACTTATCTTGGAACACGAATGTACGGATTGAAAATACGAATGTACGGATTGAAAATGCCTAATTAAACCAAGCCATGTTAAAATGGAAGCAAAAGTAAATTTTGAAAAGAGAACTAATTTTTCCGTGATTTTGGTTCAAAGGTTGCCATCATATTGATTTATCATACCATTTGCAAAAATTACACATTTGGTGATACAAACTTCAAATATCATTGCTCATATATTGCACGTTATTAGAGATTAGTTTTTATTATTTAATTGCTTCTCAAATAATTATTTTGATTTTAAGGTAAAAAATTATTTCCTTTATTATTATATATTTTTGAAAGAAATAGTAATCCAATAAACGGGAGATTCACCGGAATCCTGTGTTTTGTACGAGCATTGGGAGCCACATCATTCTGAGCTGAAACCGGAATATAATTCCCTGGCTTGAAAACAACTCCTCTAAAGATGGTCCCAGTGTTTCCAACTCTCACAACTAGCAAGTACCTGTTAACAAATGATGCCTCGACAACTCCAGTAACTGTCGGTCCAACCATAGTATCCAACTCCTGAACTCGAGTTTTGCTGCTCGGTGGCTTCACCCATTCAAATCCTGGGGGAACCTGAGTAACCTTTCCCACACGACTTGCGCTCCGGCTCTAATCCTTTTGTGGGCGTCTTCTCTGGTACTTCATTGAACACTCTGAGAGACATTCACATTCCAATGCTGTTGCATGAAAATTTTCACATGAGGAGGAGAAAATTACGAAACCTTAAACCATAATTACTATTTGATATAATTTGGTTTTGTAAAGCATATTTATCAACAAGCTTTAGATTTTCAAATAATTTTCTGCTCTTAATTATGGAGCCACTCCTATAATTATTCTATCTTTATTTAATAAACTTAGCATGAAGAGGTATGTGATGATTGAAAATGCCCAATTGCACCTAGTCATGTAATTTCTTTGTGATTTCATTGTAATGGTTGCCATAAAATCCACAAGAAAAGTTTACATAATTTATTATCCAAGTTTATAATATCCTTGCTCAAGTATTGCACGTTATTTGACATTTGTTTTAATTAGTTAAATTTTTCTCCCATAATAACAGACACTTTTCGGATTTTAAGGTTAAATATTTATTCTTCTAAATTAATTATTTTTGAAAATAGGTAATTTTGGATGGAAACGATGAATATATAATAATGTGCATTATTTGTGCATATTTATGCATACGGTAACGTGCACTATTTGAGCCAACTCAGGGTAACCCTAACCCGAAACCTTTGGTTCCAACATGCACCACTAGTGGAGAAACCTTGAATAAAGACACTCAATCAAAGACGATTCCTTAGGGAACGTCTTTAATGAGGATCCCAATAAGTTCTAAATTCAGAACTCCTCCCAGATCCCCACAAGAATTTTTAAACACTTTTTAGTTGATTAAAAGTGGTTCTTGAAGAATCAACTTTAATTGTCATAAATTAAAAGCGGTTGTTCAAATGAACCGTCTTTAATTGAGGATCTTAAGGAGTTTCAAATTTGGAACTCCCTCTCAAGACCCAATGGGCTGACGAAGGTTATATTTTTTGGCCTAGGGTTTTATTTACTCATCTTTTTCTTCTTCACTTTACATTTTCTCCTAACTCCCTACGCCGTTAGCAATTCACCATCATTTTCTCCTTCACTATTTTCTCCTCCTCCTAACTCCCTTCCTCCGATCTCGTTTTTCCACACCACCACCACCGCTCTCACTCCTCTCCCTCCCTCCCACTCAACCACCTTGAAGCCTCTCCCTCCATCGTGTCGCCTGAACCGCAGCGAAGTTCGACCGCCACGAAGCTTCCACCGCTAAAGTCGTTCCACCCACAGAAAAGTCCGACCGCCACTGCCTGGAAGTACAATGGCCACGATGCTCCGCCGCCGGGCCTCCATCACCCGCAATCAAGTCCGACCGCTGCGAAGCTTCCACCTCTCCGATTTCTAATTTTAAAAATTTTAATTTTTTGTTCATGTGTGTGTTGGTTTATTTGTACATCTGTTCTTCATATTATGTGTGTTCGTCTGTTGTATTTCTGTTTCCATCCAAATCTGGGATTGATTGGCTTCCAGAAACTAACTGGTTTCCGTCAGCCTTTTTTTTGCCTCAAAAATAAGTTCCAAATTTGGAACCTATTCGGGAGCCAATAGAAGGCGGTTTTTGGAACTGCCTTTGATCAATTCTTAATTAACCACTCTCCACTAGTGCACTCAACTTCAAATAATAACTGACAATTTATTTTTTGATTTTTTTGTGGGGTTTATTTTTAAATATCATCTTAATGTATTCATGAGATTTAGTGGATTTACCTCAATTGTGTTGGCGCGAGTTGAAATGAGGTCATCGGTGAGACGCCATTGCAAGGATGCATCCAATTTAATCCTTTGCACGTGATGTGTCTTAGACCACCGACCGGTTCATGGGCTTGGTTTCTTCTCGAACTAACCTGCAATCAAACTATCCCTGGGGTTCCAGGGGTCAGCACTTCGATGCTTAAGTTAGTCCAAGCATTTTATATGATTAAGAATGAATGAATGATAAGTAAATGTGTACCTTGTATTTATAACGTACTCCTTAATTATCACCCTTAATTACCCACGAATGCGGTAATTAAGTTAGAGAATTAAATATTCCCCTAATGGGCTACCATACCTGCGGCCCAATGGCCTTCTTAGGCCTAACCTCTATCAGCCAGGGATAGTTACCCTAGTCTTCCTTTCTTCCAACCTTTGAAGAAAATGAAAACACCAAGCATGTTGATCCCTTCAATGGCAATTCTTCTTTCCATCTTTCCTTCAATCACATTTGGCCACCATTTAGCTTCTAGGTTCAAGAAAAGAAACCATAACTTCATGGCTCAAGAAAATAAAAATGATCTCATAGAGACCACTCGCAATAATATTTTTAACAACCAACTATGTGTTTCCATCCTAAACTTTGATCCCATATCTCATTTTAAAGATGTGAATGAGTTAGGCCTTGTAGTAGAGGAAAAATCATCTTTCGCGGTGGAAATCATCAAAAAGATGAAATCATCAAACCTAAACCCAAATTTCAACATCCCCTTGATCAAGTGAAACATATACATACATACATACACACACACATGTGTGTGTGTGTGTTGTGTCCGTGTGTGTCTGTGTGCACGTGCATGTGTGTCATCGGTGTTTTTAACAAAGGAGATGACTACAAAAGGAAAGAAAAACATAGATAGAAAGCTTACATGGTTTTTTTATATTTAGATGAATAAACTACATAGTTCGAAATTTTCATAAACTTATAACCCAAATTAGGTTCCAAATTTGGAACTCCCTCCCAAGTCACGCCTTTCATTTTAAAGGTGGTTTTAAATCCATTAAAGACAGTTCTAATGTAGAACCGCCTTTAATCGGTTACCGTTTTTTGCCCACTATACTAACCCATTAACTTAGATTTTTCACACTTAGTTATTTTTCTTTGTATCTTTCTTCAAACACCCGAGCTTATGATGTTCCTTTCTCCAGCGGCAGGAAAAAAACCAAATTTAAGTTCGTTTCTCAGCAGCAACATCACCGACCGATTTCCTTCTTCACGTTCGCTAATCTTCTACCCTGGCGCTACTTTTCTCTAGCGATCCCCAATGGTGCCCTCTTTTCAGCCGATCCCTGTGGCACCTCCCCTCGCCTCCTGCGTCGATTGATCTCCATTATTGGGCCACTCGTAACCACGTCCATTATTGGACCACTCCTCCACGTGTGCGTCAAAGCTCCTCTCGCCACATCGTAGCGCTCCCTTGTGTTCATGGCGGAGATCGAACCCTCACAGTATGTTGTTGTTGCATTTTTCTTCTACGCTCTAGATCAAGTTTTGCTTCAAGGCTGCTGGAAACCTCAGGTTTCTGGCAGCATTTTTTTAGAACCTTAATTAAAGGTGGTTTTTGATAGGCCTTTCTCAAATGATGACTAGATCCCATTTTGATCAATGATATCTCTAAATGTATTTTTTTCCAAAATTGATGGACACATAATACCATGCTATAATCGGGAAAAATAGTGTGACTTAAAAAGTATGATTTATTAAAATTTATTTACAAAATAAAAGTTTTCTCGAATATTGCACAATATTACATATCCATAGTTTTCTCATAATTATAGTAACAAATTTTTTTTTATTTTGAGGTTCAAAGGTTGCCATCATATTGATTTATCATACCACTTGCAAAGCTTACTCATTTGGTAATACAAATTTCAAATATCACTCCTCAAATATTTCACGTTATTAGACATTAGTTTTTATTATTTAATTGCTTCACTAATAATTATTTTGATCTAAGGTTTAAAATTATTTCCTTTTTTAGTAATCAAATAAGTAGGAGATTCACTAGATTCCTATAGATCATACGAGTATTGGGAGCCACATCATTCTGAGCTGAAACTGGAACATAATTCCCTGGCTTGAAATTACAACCCCCCTTAAGATAGTCCGAGTGTTGCAAACTCTTACAGCTAGCAAGTATCTGTTATCAAATGATGCCTCGATAAATCCAGTAACTGTCTGGCCAACCATAATGTCCAACACTTGAACTCGAGTTTTGCTGCTCGGACTCATTCAAAACCCGGGGACACCTGAGTAACCCTAACCACAAGACTCGCGATGTGGCTCTAATCCTTTCATGGGTGTTCTCTCTTTGGCTTCCTTGGAACACTCTAAGAGACAATTAATTTCCCTTGTTGTTTCATGAGAATTTTCATTTTTACCTGAGAAGGAGAAAATTATGAAACCTTTAACCCTAACTACTATTTGATATAATTTGGTTCTGTGAAGCATATTTACCAACATGCTTTAGATTGCCAAACAATTTGTCGCTCTTAATTATGGAGCCACTCCTATTAGTATTCTATCTTTATTTAATAAACTTAGCATGAAGAGGAATGTAATGATTGAAAATGCCCAACTGCACCTAGTCATGTTAAAAAGGAATTGAAAAGAAAATTTTCGAGTAGCGAAGTAATTGTTTTGTGATTTCATTGTAATGGTTTCCATAACCTCAATTGATCCGACCACGGGCAAAGTTTACACATTTTATTATCCAAGTTTCAAATATCATTGCTCAAATATTGCACGTTAATTATTTGACATTTGTTTTAGTAAGTTAACTTTTTCTCTCACAATAACAAACACTTATCGGATTTTAGGGTTCAAAATTTATTCCTCTTTTATATTTTTTTTTGAAAAACCGGTAATTTCGGTTGGAAACGATGAATGTATAATAATGTGCATTATTTGAGCATATTTAGGCATAACGTAACGTTCATTATTTGAGCCAACACACATAAACCCTAACTCGAAACCTTTTGTTCCAACATGCACTCAACTTTGAATAATAACAGAAAGATATATGTGGGGTTTATTTTTAAATGTTATCTTAATGTATTCATTAGATTTAGTGGATTTACCTCAATTGTGTTGGTGTGAGTTGATATGAGGTCGTCGGTGAGACACCATTGCAAGGATGCATCCAATTTAATCCTTTGGCCGGGATAGTTACCCTAGTCTTCCTTTCTTTCAACCTTTGAAGAAAATGAAAACACCAAGCATGTTGGTCCCTTCAATGGAAATTCTAATTGCCATCTTTCCTTGAATCACATTTGGCCACCCTTTAGCTTTAGGGTCGAAGAAAAGCAACCATAACTTCAAGGTTCAAGAAAATAAAAATGATCTCATAGAGACCACTTGCCACAGCATATCCAACAACCAACCATGTGTTTCCATCCTAAACTTTGTTCCCATAAGCCACGGTAAAAATGTTTATGAGTTAGGCCTTGTTGTGTTTGTAGTAGAGGAGAAATCGTCTTTTGCGATGGAAACCATCAAAAAGATGAAATCACCAAACCTAAACCGAAATTTCATCATCCCTTTGATCAAGTGCAACATATACATACATACATATACACACACATACATGTGTGTGTGTGTTGTGTCCGTGTGCACGTACATGTGTGTCCTCGGTGTTTTTAACAAAAGAGATGACTATAAAAGGAAATAAAAACCATAGATAGAAAGCTTACATGATTTTTTAAATTTAGATGAATTAACTACATAGCTCGATATTTTCATAAACTTAGAACCCAAATTAGATTCCAAATTTGGAACTCCCTCCCATGTCATACTTTTCATTTTAAAGGTGGTTTTAAATCCATTAAAGGTTGTTCTATTGTAACTTCTTTTAATGGGCTCCCTTTTTTTCCCAACTATACTAACCCATTAACTTAGAGTTTTCACACTTAGTTATTTTTCTTTGTCTCCTCCTTCAAATACGCGAGCCTTTGAAGTTCCCTTCCCTAGTGGCGGAAAAACACCTAATTTAAGTTCCTCTCTCAGCGGCAGCACCACCGATCGATTTTCTTCTTCACCTTCGCTAATCTTCTCCTGTGGTGCTACTTTTCTCCAGCGATCCCCAACGGCGCCCTCTTTTCCACCGATCCCCGGTGGCGCCACCCCTCGCCTCCTGCACTAATCAATCTCCTTTATTCGGCCACTCGCAACCACGTCACCACTCCTCCACGTGTGCGTCAAAGGTCCTCTCACCACATCGTACCGCTCCCTTGTGTTCATGGCAGAGATCGAACCCTCACAGTATGTTGTTGTTGTGTTTTTGCTCTACTCTCTAGATTAAGCTTTGCTTCAAGGCTGTCGAAAACCTCAGGCTTCCAGCAGCTTTTTTTTAGAACCTTAATTAAAGGCAGTTTTTGATAGGCCTCGGAGACACCTGAGTAACCCTAACCACAAGACTCGCGATGTGGCTCTAATCCTTTCATGGGTGTTCTCTCTTTTTCTTCCTTGGAACACTCTGAGAGACAATTAATTTCCCTTGTTGATTCATGAGAATTTTCATTTTTACCTGAGAAGGAGAAAATTATGAAACCTTTAACCCTAATTACTATTTGATATAATTTGGTTCTGTGAAGCATATTTACCAACATGCTTTAGATTGCCAAATAATTTGTCGCTCTTAATTATGGAGCCACTCCTATTAGTATTCTATCTTTATTTAATAAACTTAGCATGAAGAGGAATGTAATGATTGAAAATGCCCAATTGCACCTAGTCATGCTAAAAAGGAATTGAAAAGAAAATTTTCGATTAGCGAAGTATTGTTTTTGTGATTTCATTGTAATGGTTTCCATAACCTCAATTGATCCAACCACGGGCAAAGTTTAGACATTTTATTATCCAAGTTTCAAATATCATTGCTCAAATATTGCACGTTAATTATTTGACATTTGTTTTAGTAAGTTAACTTTTTCTCTCACAATAACAAACACTTTTCGGATTTTTAGGTTCAAAATTTATTCCTCTTTTATTATTTATTTTTTGAAAAACCGGTAATTTCGGTTGGAAACGATGAATGTATAATAATGTGCATTATTTGAGAATATTTTGGCGTAAAGTAACGTGCATTATTTGAGCCAACACACATGAACCCCAACTCGGAACCTTTGGTTCCAACATGCACTCAACTTCGAATAATAACAGATAGATTTTTGTGGGGTTTATTTTTAAATATTATCTTAATGTGTTCATGAGATTTAGTGGATTTACCTCAATTGTGTTGGCATGAGTTGATATGAGGTCGTCGGTGAGACACCGTTGCAAGGATACATCCAATTTAATCCTTTGGCTGGGATAGTTACCCTAGTCTTCCTTTCTTTCAACCTTTGAAGAAAATGAAAACACCAAGCATGTTGATCCCTTCAATGGAAATTCTTCTTGCCATCTTTCCTTGAATCACATTTGGCCACCCTTTAGCTTTAGGGTCAAAGAAAAGCAACCATAACTTCAAGGTTCAAGAAAATAAAAATGATCTCATATAGACCACTTGCAACAACATATCTAACGACCAACTATGTGTTTCAATCCTAAAATTTGTTCCCATAAGCCACAGTAAAAATGTTTATGAGTTAGGCCTTGTTGTGTGTGTAGTAGAAGACAAATCGTCTTTCGCAATGGAAACCATCAAAAAGATGAAATCATCAAACCTAAACCCAAATTTCATCATCCCCTTGATCAAGTGAAACATATACATACATACATATACACACATATATATATATATATATGTGTGTGTGTGTGTTGTGTCCGTGTGCACGTACATGTGTGTCCTCGGTGTTTTTAACAAAAGAGATGACTATAAAAGGAAATAAAAACCATAGATAGAAAGCTTACATGATTTTTTAAATTTAGATGAATTAACTATATGGCTCGATATTTTCATAAACTTAGAACCCAAATTAGGTTCCAAATTTGGAACTCCCTCCCATGTCATGCCTTTCATTTTAAAGGTGATTTTAAATCCATTAAAGACAGTTCTATTGTAGAACCGCCTTTAACGGGCTGCCTTCTTTTGCCAACTATCTAACCCATTAACTTAGCGTTTCCACACTTAGTTATTTTTCTTTGTCTCCTCCTTCAAACACGGAAGCCTTTGAAGTTCCTTTCTCCAGCGATGGAAAAACACCCAATTTAAGTACATATCTCAGCGGCAGCACCACCGATCAAGTTTCCTTCTTCACCTTCACTAATCTTCTCCCATGGCGCTACCTTTCTCCAGCGATCCCCAACGGTGCCCTCTTTTCCACCGATCCCCGGTGGTGCAACCCCTTGCCTCCTGCGCTGATCAATCTCCTATATTCGGCCACTAGCAACCACGTCACCACTCCTCCACATGTGTATCAAAGCTCCTCTCGCGACATCGTAGCGCTCCCTTGTGTTCATGGCGGAGATCGAACCCTCATAGTATGTTGTTGTTTTGCTTTTGCTCTACTCTCTAGATCAAGCTTTTCTTCAAGGCTGCCGAAAACCTCTGGCTTCCGGCAGCTTTTTTTTAGAACCTTAATTAAAGGTGGTTTTTGATAGGCCTTTCTCAAATGGTGACTGGATCCCATTTTAATCAATGATATCTCTAAATGTATTTTTCCCCAAAATTGATGGATACATAATACCATGCCGTACTTAAGAAAATAGTGTGACCTAAAAAGTTTGATTTTTAAAATTTATTTACAAAATAAACTTTTGCTCGAATATCGCACAATATTACATATCCATAGTTTTCTCATAATTATAGTAACAATTTTTTATTTTGAGGTTCAAAGGTTGCTATCATATTGATTTATCATACCACTTGCAAAGCTTACTCATTTGGTAATACAAATTTCAATTATCACTGCTCAAATATTGCACGTTATTAGACATTAGTTTTTATTATTTAATTGCTTCACTAATAATTATTTTGATTTAAGGTTCAAAATTGTTTCCTTCATTATCAAATATTTTAGAAAGAATAGTAATCCAATGAGCAGGAGATTCAACGGATTCCTGTAGATCATACAAGCATTTGGAGCCACATCATTCTGAGCTGAAACTGGAACATAATTCTCTGTCTTGAAATTACAATCCCTCTAAAGATAGTTCGAGTGTTGCCAACTCTCACAGCTAGCAAGTATCTGTTATCAAATGATGCCTCGATAAATCCAGTAACTGTCTGGCCAACCATTATGTCCAACACTTGAACTCGAGTTTTGCTGCTCGGACTCATTCAAAACCTGGGGGCACCCGAGTAACCCTTACCACAATACTCGCGATATGGTTCTAATCCATTCTTGGGTGTTCTCTCTTTTTCTTCATTGGAACACTCTGAGAGACATTCAATTTCCCTTGTTGCATGAGAATTTTCATTTTTCACCTGAGAAGGAGAAAATTATGAAACCTTTAACCGTAATTACTATTTGATAAAATTTGGTTTTGTGAAGCATATTTACCAACATGCTTTAGATTGCCAAATAATATGCCGCTCTTAATTATGGAGCCACTCCTATAAATATTGTATCTTTATTTAATAAACTTAGAATGAAGAGGAATGTAATGATTGAAAATGCCCAATTGCATCCAGTCATGTTAAAAAGGAATTAAAAAGAAAATTTTTTGATTAGCGAAGTAATTTTTTTATGATTTCATTGTAATGGTTTCCATAACCTCAATTGATCCAACCATAAGCAAAGGTTACACATTTTATTGTCCAAGTTTCAAATATCCTTGCTCAAATATTGCATGTTAATTATTTGACATTTGTTTTAGTAAGTTAACTTTTTCTCTCACAATAACAAACACATTTCAGATTTTTAGGTTCAAAATTTATTCCTCTTTTATTATTTATTTTTTGAAAAAACGGTAATTTTGGTCGGAAATGATGAATGTATAATAATGTGCATTATTTGAGCATATTTAGGCATAACATAACGTGCATTATTTGAGCCAACTCATATGAACCCCAACTCGGAACCTTTGGTTCCAACATGCACTCAACTTCGAATAATAACAGATAGATTTTTGTGGGGTTTATTTTTAAATATTATCTTAATGTATTCATGAGATTTAGTGGATTTACCTCAATTGTGTTGGCGTGAGTTGATATGAGGTCGTCGGTGAGACACCATTGCAAGGATGCATCCAATTTAATCCTTTGGCCGGGATAGTTACCCTAGTCTTCCTTTCTTTCAACCTCTGAAGAAAATGAAAACACCAAGCATGTTGATCCCTTCAATGGAAATTCTTCTTGCCATCTTTCCTTGAATCACATTGGCCACCCTTTAGCTTTAGGATTAAAGAAAAGCAACCATATCTTCAAGGTTTAAGAAAGTAAGAATGATCTCATAGAGACCACTTGCAACAACATATCTAACAACCAAATATGTGTTTCTATCCTAAACTTTGATCCCATAAGCCACGGTAAAAATGTTTATGAGTTAGGCCTCGTAGTGTTCTTAGTAGAGGAGAAATTGTCTTTCGCAATGGAAACCTTCAAAAAGATGAAATCATCAAACCTAAACCCAAATTTCATCATCCCCTTGATCAAGTGCAACATATACATACATACATGTACACACACATACATGTGTGTGTGTGTTGTGTCCGTGTGCACGTACATGTGTGTCCTCGGTGTTTTTAACAAAAGAGATGACTATAAATGAAAATAAAAACCATAGATAGAAAGCTTACATGATTTTTAAAATTTAGATGAATTAACTACTAGCTCGATATTTTCATAAACATAGAACCCAAATTAGATTCCAAATTTGGAACTCCCTCCCATGTCATACTTTTCATTTTAAAGGTGGTTTTAAATCCATTAAAGGTTGTTCTATTGTAACCGCCTTTAATGGGCTCCCTTTTTTTGCCAACTATAATAACCCATTAACTTAGAGTTTTCACACTTAGTTATTTTTCTTTGTCTCCTCCTTCAAATACGCGAGCCTTTGAAGTTCCTTTCCCTAGTGGCGGAAAAACAACTAATTTAAGTTCCTCTCTCAGCGGCAGCACCACCGATCGATTTTCTTCTTCACCTTCGCTAATCTTCTCATGTGGTGCTACTTTTCTCTAGCGATCCCCAACGGCGCCCTCTTTTCCACCGATCCCCGGTGGCGCCACCCCTCGCCTCCTACACTAATCAATCTCCTTTATTCGGCCACTCGCAACCACGTCACCACTCCTCCACGTGTGCGTCAAAGGTCCTCTCGCCACATCGTAGCGCTCCCTTGTGTTCATGGTGGAGATCGAACCCTCACAGTATGTTGTTGTTGTGTTTTTGCTCTACTCCCTAGATCAAGCTTCTCTTCAAGGCTGCCGAAAACCTCCGGCTTCCGGCAGCTTTTTTTTAGAACCTTAATTTAAGGTGGTTTTTGATAGGCCTTTCTCAAATGGTGACTGGATCCCATTTTAATCAATGATATCTCTAAATGTATTTTTTTTCCAAAATTGATGGAAACATAATACCATTCAATAATCGAGCAAAATAGTGTGACTTAAAGAGTATGATTTATTAAAATTTATTTACAAAATAAACTTTACATCGGATATCGCACAATATTACATATCCATAGTATTCTCGTAATTATAGTAACAATTTTTTTATTTTGAGGTTCAAAGGTTGCCATCATATTGATTTATCATACCACTTGCAAAGCTTACTCATTTGGTAATACAAATTTCAAATATCACTGCTAAAATATTGCACGTTATTAGACATTAGTTTTTATTATTTAATAGCTTCACTAATAATGATTTTGATCTAAGGTTTAAAATTATTTCCTTTATTATTAAATATTTTTGAAAGAATAGTAATCCAATAAGCAGGAGATTCACTGAATTCCTATAGATCATACGAGTATTGGGAGCCACATCATTCTGAGCTGAAACTGGAACATAATTCCCTTGCTTGAAATTACAACCCCCCTTAAGATAGTCCGAGTGTTGCAAACTCTTACAGCTAGCAAGTATCTGTTATCAAATAATGCCTCGATAAATCCAGTAATTGTCTAGCCAACCATAATGTCCAACACTTGAACTCGAGTTTTGCTGCTCGGACTCATTCAAAACCCGGGGACACCCAGAGTAACCCTAACCACAAGACTCGCGATGTGGTTCTAATCCTTTCATAGGTTTTCTCTCTTTTGCTTCCATGGAACACTCTGAGAGACAATCAATTTCCCTTGTTGTTTCATGAGAATTTTCATTTTTACCTAAGAAGGAGAAAATTATGAAACCTTTAACCCTAATTACTATTTCATATAATTTGGTTCTGTGAAGCATATTCACCAACATGCTTTAGATTGCCAAATAATTTGTCACTCTTAATTATGGAGCCACTCCTATTAGTATTCTATCTTCATTTAATAAACTTAGCATGAAGAGGAATGTAATGATTGAAAATGCCCAACTGCACCAAGTCTTGTTAAAAAGGAATTGAAAAGAAAATTTTCGATTAGCGAAGTAATTGTTTTGTGATTTCATTGTAATGGTTTCCATAACCTCAATTGATCCAACCACGGGCAAAGTTTAGACATTTTATTATCCAAGTTTCAAATATCATTGCTCAAATATTGCACGTTAATTATTTGACATTTGTTTTAGTAAGTTAAATTTTCTCTCACAATAACAAACACTTTTCGGATTTTAGGGTTCAAAACTTATTCCTCTTTTATTATTTATTTTTATAAAAACCGGTAATTTAGCTTGGAAACGATGAATGCATAATAATATGCATTATTTGAGCATATTTAGGCGTAAAGTGACGTGCATTATTTGAGCCAACACACATGAACCCCAACTCGGAACCTTTGGTTCCAACATGCACTCAACTTCGAATAATAACAGATAGATTTTTGTGGGTTTATTTTTAAATATTATCTTAATGTATTCATGAGATTTAGTGGATTTACCTCAATTGTGTTGGTGTGAGTTGATATGAGGTCGTCGGTGAGACACCATTGCAAGGATGAATCCAATTTAATCCTTTGGCCGGGATAGTTACCCGAGTCTTCCTTTCTTTCAACCTTTGAAGAAAATGAAAACACCAAGCATGTTGATCCCTTCAATGGAAATTCTTCTTGCCATCTTTCCTTGAATCACATTTGGCCACCCTTTAGCTTTATGGTCAAAGAAAAGCAACCATAACTTCAAGGTTCAAGAAAATAAAAATGATCTCATAGAGACCACTTGCAACAACATATCTAACAACCAACTATGTGTTTCCATCCTAAACTTTGTTCCCATGAGCCACGGTAAAAATGTTTATAAGTTAGGCCTTGTTGTGTTATTAGTAGAGGAGAAATCGTCTTTCGCGATGGAAACCATCAAAAAGATGAAATCATCAAACCTAAACCCAAATTTCATCATCCCCTTGATCAAGTGAAACATATACATACATACATATACACACACATACATGTGTGTGTGTGTGTGTTGTCTCTGTGTGCACGTACATGTGTGTCCTCGGTGTTTTTAACAAAAGGGATGACTATAAATGAAAATGAAAACCATAGATAGAAAGCTTACACGATTCTTTAAATTTAGATGAATTAAGTACATAGCTCGATATTTTCATAAACTTAGAACCCAAATTATATTCCAAATTTGGAACTCCCTCCCATGTCGTACTTTTCATTTTAAAGGTGGTTTTAAATCCATTAAAGGCTGTTCTATTGTAACCGCCCTTAATGGGCTCCCTTTTTTTCCCAACTATATTAACCCATTAACTTAAAGTTTTCACACTTAGTTATTTTTCTTTGTCTCCTCCTTCAAATACGCGAGCCTTTGAAGTTCCTTTCCCTAGTGGCGGAAAAAACCCTAATTTAAGTTCCTCTCTCAGCGGCAGCACCACCGATCGATTTTCTTCTTCACCATCGCTAATCTTCTCCTGTGGTGCTAGTTTTCTCCAGCGATCCCCAACGGCACCCTCTTTTCCACCGATCCCCGGTGGCGCCACCCCTCACCTCCTGCACTAATCAATCTCCATTATTCGGCCACTCGCAACCACGTCACCACTCCTCCACGTGTGCGTCAAAGGTCCTCTCGCCACATCGTACCGCTCCCTTGTGTTCATGGCGGAGATCGAACCCTCACAGTATGTTGTTGTTGTGTTTTTGCTCTACTCTGTAGATCAAGCTTTGCTTCAAGGCTGCCGAAAACCTCAGGCTTCCGGCAGCTTTTTTTTATAACCTTAATTAAAGGTGGTTTTTGATAGGCCTTTCTCAAATGGTGACTGGATCCCATTTTAATCAATGATATCTCTAAATGTATTTTTTTTCCAAAATTGATGGAAGCATAATACCATTCAGTAATCGAGCAAAATAGTGTGACTTAAAAAGTATGATTTATTAAAATTTATTTACAAAATAAACTTTACCTCGAATATCGCACAATATTACATATCCATAGTATTCTCATAATTATAGTAACAATTTTTTTATTTTGAGGTTCAAAGGTTGCCATCATATTGATTTATCATACCACTTGCAAAGCTTACTCATTTGGTAATACAAATTTCAAATATCACAGCTAAAATATTGCACGTTATTAGACATTAGTTTTTATTATTTAATAGCTTCACCAATAATGATTTTGATCTAAGGTTTAAAATTATTTCCTTTATTATTAAATATTTTAGAAAGAATAGTAATCCAATAAGTAGGAGATTCACTGGATTCCTATAGATCATACGAGTATTGGGAGCCACATCACTCTGAGCTGAAATTGGAACATAATTCCCTGGCTTGAAATTACGACCCCCCTTAAGATAGTCCGAGTGTTGCAAACTCTTACAGCTAGCAAGTATCTGTTATCAAATGATGCCTCGATAAATCCAGTAACTGTCTGGCCAACCATAATGTCCAACACTTGAACTCGAGTTTTGCTACTCGGACTCATTCAAAACCCGGGGACACCTGAGTAACCCAAACCACAAGACTCGCGATGTGGCTCTAATCCTTTCATGGGTGTTCTCTCTTTTGCTTCCTTGGAACACTCTGAGAGACAGTCAATTTCCCTTGTTATTTCATGAGAATTTTTATTTTTACCTGAGAAGGAGAAAATTATGAAACATTTAACCCTAATTACTATTTGATATAATTTGGTTCTGTGAAGCACATTTACCAACATGCTTTAGATTGCAAAATAATTTGTTGCTCTTAATTATGGAGCCACTACTATTAGTATTCTTTCTTTATTTAATAAACTTAGCATGAAGAGGAATGTAATGATTGAAAATGCCCAATTGCACCTAGTCATGTTAAAAAGGAATTGAAAAGAAAATTTTCGATTAGCGAAGTAATTTTTTTGTGATTTCATTGTAATGGTTTCCATAACCTCAATTGATCCGACCATGAGCAAAGTTTACACATTTTATTATCCAAGTTTCAAATATCATTGCTCAAATATTGCACGTTAATTATTTGACATTTGTTTTAGTAAGTTAACTTTTTCTCTCACAATAACAAACACTTATCGGATTTTAGGGTTCAAAATTTATTCCTATTTTATATTTTTTTTGAAAAACCGGTAATTTTGGTTGGAAACAATGAATGTATATTAATGTGCATTATTTGAGCATATTTAGGCGTAGAGTAACGTGCATTATTTGAGCCAACACACATGAACCCCAACTCGGAACCTTTGGTTCCAACATGCACTCATCTTTGAATAATAACAGAAAGATATTTGTGGGGTTTATTTTTAAATATTATCTTAATGTATTCATTAGATTTAGTGGATTTACCTCAATAGTGTTGGTGTGAGTTGATATGAGGTCGTCGGTGAGACACCATTCCAAGGATGCATCCAATTTAATACTTTGGCCGGAATAGTTACCCTAGTCTTCCTTTCTTTCAACCTTTGAGGAAAATGAAAACACCAAGCATGTTGATCCCTTCAATGGAAATTCTTCTTGCCATCTTTCCTTGAATCACATTTGGCCACCCTTTAGCTTTAGGGTCAAAGAAAAGCAACCATAACTTCAAGGTTCAAGAAAATAAAAATGATCTCATAGAGACCACTTGCAACAACATATCTAACAACCAACTATGTGTTTCCATCCTAAACTTTGTTTCCATGAGCCACGGTAAAAATGTTTATAAGTTAGGCCTTGTTGTGTTGTTAGTAGAGGAGAAATCGTCTTTCGCGATGGAAACCATCAAAAAGATGAAATCATCAAACCTGAACCCAAATTTCATCATCCCCTTGATCAAGTGAAACATATACACACACACATATACACACACATACATGTGTGTGTGTGTTGTCTCCGTGTGCACGTACATGTGTGTCCTCGGTGTTTTTAACAAAAGGGATGACTATAAATGAAAATGAAAACCATAGATAGAAAGCTTACACGATTTTTTAAATTTAGATTAATTAACTACATAGCTCGATATTTTCATAAAATTAGAACCCAAAATAGATTCCAAATTTGGAACTCCCTCCCATGTCATACTTTTCATTTTAAAGGTGGTTTTAAATCCATTAAAGGCTGTTCTATTGTAACCGCCTTTAATGGGTTCCCTTTTTTTCCCAACTATACTAACCCATTAACTTAGAGTTTTCACACTTAGTTATTTTTCTTTGTCTCCTCCTTCAAATACGCGAGCCTTTGAAGTTCCTTTCCCTAGTGGCGGAAAAACACCTAATTTAAGTTCCTCTCTCAGCGGCAGCACCACCGATTGATTTTCTTCTTCACCATCGCTAATCTTCTCCTGTGGTGCTACTTTTCTCCAGCGATCCCCAATGGCGCCCTCTTTTCCACCGATCCCCGGTGGCGCCACCCCTCGCCTCCTGCACTAATCAACCTCCTTTATTCGGCCACTCGCAACCACGTCACCACTCCTCCACGTGTGCGTCAAAGGTCCTCTTGCCACATTGTACCACTCCCTTGTGTTCATGGCGGAGATCGAACCCTCACAGTATGTTGTTGTTGTGTTTTTGCTCTACTCTCTAGATCAAGCTTTGCTTCAAGGCTGCCGAAAACCTCAGGCTTCCGGCAGCTTTTTTTTATAACCTTAATTAAAGGTGGTTTTTGATAGGCCTTTCTCAAATGGTGACTGGATCCCATTTTAATCAATGATATCTCTAAATGTATTTTTTTCCCAAAATTGATGGAAACATAATACCATTCAGTAATCGAGCAAAATAGTGTGATTTAAAAAGTATGATTTATTAAAATTTATTTACAAAATAAACTTTACCTCGAATATCGCACAATATTACATATCCATAGTATTCGCATAATTATAGTAACAAATTTTTTATTTTGAGGTTCAAAGGTTGCCATCATATTGATTTATCATACCACTTGCAAAGCTTACTCATTTGGTAATACAAATTTCAAATATCACTGCTAAAATATTGCACGTTATTAGATATTAGTTTTTATTATTTAATAGCTTCACCAATAATGATTTTGATCTATGGTTTAAAATTATTTCCTTTATTATTAAATATTTTTGAAAGAATAGTAATCCAATAAGTAGGAGATTCACTGGATTCCTATAGATCATACGAGTATTGGGAGCCACATCATTCTGAGCTGAAACTGGAACATAATTCCCTTGCTTGAAATTACAACCCCCCTTAAGATAGTCCGAGTGTTGCAAACTCTTACAGCTAGCAAGTATCTGTTATCAAATGATGCCTCGATACATCCAGTAACTGTCTGGCCAACCATAATGTCCAACACTTGAACTCGAGTTTTGCTGCTCGGACTCATTCAAAACCCGGGGACACCAGAGTAACCCTAACCACAAGACTCACGATCTGGCTCTAATCCTTTCATGGGTGTTCTCTCTTTTGCTTCCTTGGAACACTCTGAAAGACAATCAATTTCCCTTGTTGTTTCAAGAGAATTTTCATTTTTACCTGAGAAGGAGAAAATTATGAAACCTTTAACCCTAATTACTATTTGATATAATTTGGTTCTGTGAAGCATATTTACCAACATGCTTTAGATTGCCAAATAATTTGTCGCTCTTAATTATGGAGCCACTCCTATTAGTATTCTATCTTTATTTATTAAACTTAGCATGAAGAGGAATGTAATGATTGAAAATGTCCAACTGCACCTAGTCATGTTAAAAAGGAATTGAAAAGAAAATTTGCGATTAGCGAAGCAATTTTTTTTGTGATTTCATTGTAATGGTTCCCATAACCTCAATTGATCCGACCACGGGCAAAGTTTACAAATTTTATTATCCAAGTTTCAAATATCATTGCTCAAATATTGCACGTTAATTATTTGACATTTGATTTAGTAAGTTAACTTTATCTCTCACAATAACAAACACTTATCGGATTTTAGGGTTCAAAATTTATTCCTCTTTTATATTTTTTTTTTAAAAACCGGTAATTTAGGTTGGAAACGATGAATGTATAATAATGTGCATTATTTGAGCATATTTAGGCATAACGTAACGTGCATTATTTGAGCCAACACACATGAACCCCAACTCGGAACATTTGGTTCCAACATGCACTCAAATTTGAATAATAACATAAAGATATTTGTGGGGTTTATTTTTAAATATTATCTTAATGTATTCATTAGATTTAGTGGATTTATCTCAATTGTGTTGGTGTGAGTTGATATGAGGTCGTCGGTGATGCATCCAATTTAATCCTTTGGCCGGGATAGTTACCCTAGTCTTCCTTTCTTTCAACCTTTGAAGAAAATGAAAACACCAAGCATGTTGGTCCCTTTAATGGAAATTCTAATTGCCATCTTTCCTTGAATCACATTTGGCCACCCTTTAGCTTTAGGGTCAAAGAAAAGAAACCATAACTTCAAGGTTCAAGAAAATAAAAATGATCTCATAGAGACCACTTGCAACAACATATCCAACAACCAACCATGTGTTTCCATCCTAAACTTTGTTCCCATGAACCACGGTAAAAATGTTTATGAGTTAGGGAATTATGTTCCCTTGTGTTCATGGCGGAGATCAAACCCTCACAGTATGTTGTTTTTGTGTTTTTGCCCTACTCTCTAGATCAAGCTTTGCTTCAAGGCTGCCGAAAACCTCAGGCTTCCGGCAGCTTTTTTTTAGAACCTTAATTAAAGGCATTTTTTATAGGCCTTGGGGACACCTGAGTAACCCTAACCATAAGACTCGTGATGTGGCTCTAATCCTTTCATGGGCGTTCTCTCTTTTGCTTCCTTGGAACACTCTGGGAGACAATCAATTTCCCTCGTTGTTTCATGAGAATTTTCATTTTTACCTGAGTAGGAGAAAATTATGAAACCTTTAACCCTAATTACTATTTGATATAATTTGGTTCTGTGAAGCATATTTACCAACATGCTTTAGATTGCCAAATAATTTGTCGTTTTAATTATGGAGCCACTCCTATTAGTATTCTATCTTTATTTAATAAACTTAGCATGAAGAGGAATGTAATGATTGAAAATGCCCAATTGCACCTAGTCATGCTAAAAAGGAATTGAAAAGAAAATTTTCGATTAGCGAAGTATTGTTTTTGTGATTTCATTGTAATGGTTTCCATAACCTCAATTGATCCAACCACGGGCAAAGTTTACACATTTTATTATCCAAGTTTCAAATATCATTGCTCAAATATTGCACGTTAATTATTTGACATTTGTTTTAGTAAGTTAACTTTTTCTCTCACAATAACAAACACTTTTCGGATTTTTAGGTTCAAAATTTATTCCTCTTTTATTATTTATTTTTTAAAAAACCTGTAATTTAGGTTGGAAACGATGAATGTATAATAATGTACATTATTTGAGAATATTTAGGCATAAAGTAATGTGCATTATTTGAGCCAACACACATGAACCCCAACTCGGAACCTTTGGTTCCAACATGCACTCAACTTCGAATAATAACAAATAGATTTTTGTGGGGTTTATTTTTAAATATTATCTTAATGTATTCATGAGATTTAGTGGATTTACCTCAATTGTGTTGGCGTGAGTTGATATGAGGTCGTCGGTGAGACACCATTGCAAGAATGCATCCAATTTAATCCTTTGGCCGGGATAGTTACCCTAGTCTTCCTTTCTTTCAACCTTTGAAGAAAATGAAAACACCAAGCATGTTGATCCCTTCAATGGAAATTCTTCTTGCCATCTTTCCTTGAATCACATTTGGCCACCCTTTAGCTTTAGGGTCAAAGAAAAGCAACCATAACTTCAAGGTTCAAGAAAATAAAAATGATCTCATAGAGACCACTTGCCACAGCATATCCAAAAACCAACTATGTGTTTCCATCCTGAACTTTGTTCCCATAAGCCACGGTAAAAATGTTTATGAGTTAGGCCTCGCTGTGTTTGTAGTAGAGGAAAAATTGTCTTTCGCGATGGAAACCATAAAAAAGATGAAATCACCAAACCTAAACCCAAATTTCATCATCCCTTTGATCAAGTGCAACATATACATACATACATATACACACACATACATGTGTGTGTGTGTTGTGTCCTTGTGCACGTACATGTGTGTCCTCGGTGTTTTTAACAATAGAGATGACTATAAAAGGAAATGAAAACCATAGATAGAAAGCTTACATGATTTTTTAAATTTAGATGAATTAACTAAATAGCTCGATATTTTCATAAACTTAGAACCCAAATTAGATTCCAAATTTGGAACTCCCTCCCATGTCATACTTTTCATTTAAAGGTGGTTTTAAATCCATTAAAGGTTGTTCTATTGTAACCGCCTTCAATGGGCTCCCTTTTTTCCCAACTATACTAACCCATTAACTTAGAGTTTTCACACTTAGTTATTTTTCTTTGTCTCCTCCTTCAAATACGCGAGCCTTTGAAGTTCCCTTCCCTAGTGGCGGAAAAACACCTAATTTAAATTCCTCTCTCAGCGGCAGCACCACCGATCGATTTTCTTCTTCACCTTCGCTATTCTTCTCCTGTGGTGCTACTTTTCTCCAGCGATCCCCAACGGCGCCCTCTTTTCCACCGATCGCCGGTGGTGCCACCCCTCGCCTCCTGCACTCTTCAATCTCCTTTATTCGGCCACTCGCAACCACGTCACCACTCCTCCACGTGTGCGTCAAAGGTCCTCTCGCCACATCGTACCGCTCCCTTGTGTTCATGGCGGAGATCGAACCCTCACAGTATGTTGTTGTTGTGTTTTTGCTCTACTCTCTAGATCAAGCTTTGCTTCAAGGCTGTCGAAAACCTCAGGCTTCCGGCAGCTTTTTTTTAGAACCTTAATTAAAGGCGGTTTTTGATAGGCCTCGGGGACACCTGAGTAACCCTAACCACAAGACTCGCGATGTGGCTCTAATCCTTTCATGGGTGTTCTCTCTTTTGCTTCCTTGGAACACTCTGTGAGACAATGAATTTCCCTTGCTGTTTCATGAGAATTTTCATTTTTACCTGAGTAGGAGAAAATTATGAAACCTTTAACCCTAATTACTATTTGATATAATTTGGTTCTGTGAAGCATATTTACCAACATGCTTTAGATTGCCAAATAATTTGTCGCTCTTAATTATGGAGCCACTCCTATTAGTATTCTATCTTTATTTAATAAACTTAGCATGAAGAGGAATGTAATGATTGAAAATGCCCAATTGCACCTAGTCATGCTAAAAAGGAATTGAAAAGAAAATGTTCGATTAGCGAAGTATTGTTTTTGTGATTTCATTGTAATGGTTTCCATAACCTCAGTTGATCCAACAACGGGCAAAGTTTACACATTTTATTATCCAAGTTTCAAATATCATTGCTCAAATATTGCACGTTAATTATTTGACATTTGTTTTAGTAAGTTAACTTTTTCTCTCACAATAACAAACACTTTTCGGATTTTTAGGTTCAAAATTTATTCCTCTTTTATTATTTATTTTTTGAACAACCGGTAATTTAGGTTGGAAACGATGAATGTATAATAATGTGCATTATTTGAGAATATTTAGGCGTAAAGTAACGTGCATTATTTGAGACACATGAACCCCAACTCGGAACCTTTGGTTCCAACATGCACTCAACTTCGAATAATAACAGATAAATTTTTGTGGGGTTTATTTTTAAATATTATCTTAATGTATTCATGAGATTTAGTGGATTTACCTCAATTGTGTTGGCGTGAGTTGATATGAGGTTGTCAGTGAGATACCATTGCAAGGATGCATCCAATTTAATCCTTTGGCCGGGATAGTTACCCTAGTCTTCCTTTCTTTCAACCTTTGAAGAAAATGAAAACACCAAGCATGTTGATCCCTTCAATGGAAATTCTTCTTGCCATCTTTCCTTGAATCACATTTGGCCACCCTTTAGCTTTAGGGTAAAAGAAAAGCAACCATAACTTCAAGGTTCAAGAAAATAAAAATGATCTCATAGAGACCACTTGCCACAGCATATCCAACAACCAACCATGTGTTTCCATCCTAAACTTTGTTCCCATAAGCCACGGTAAAAATGTTTATGAGTTAGGCCTTGTTGTGTTTGTAGTAGAGGAGAAATCGTCTTTCGCGATGGAAACCATAAAAAAGATGAAATCATCAAACCTAAATCCAAATTTCATCATACCCTTGATCAAGTGCAACATATACATACATACATATACACACACATACATGTGTGTGTGTTGTGTCTGTGTGCACGTACATGTGTGTCCTCGGTGTTTTTAACAAAAGAGATGACTATAAATGAAAATAAAAACCATAGATAGAAAGCTTACATGATTTTTTAAATTTTGATGAATTAACTACATAGCTCGATATTTTCATAAACTTAGAACCCAAATTAGATTCCAAATTTGGAACTCCCTCCCATGTCATACTTTTCATTTTAAAGGTGGTTTTAAATCCATTAAAGGTTGTTCTATCGTAACCGCCTTTAATGGGCTCCCTTTTTTTGCCAACTATACTAACCCATTAACTTAGAGTTTTCACACTTAGTTATTTTTCTTTGTCTCCTCCTTCAAATACGCGAGCCTTTGAAGTTCCTTTCCCTAGTGGCGGAAAAACACCTAATTTAAGTTCCTCTCTCAGCGGCAGCACCACCGATCGATTTTCTTCTTCACCTTCGCAAATCTTCTCCTGTGGTGCTACTTTTCTCCAGCGATCCCCAACGGCGCCCTCTTTTCCACCGATCCCCGGTGGCGTCACCCCTCGCCTCCTGCCCTAATCAATCTCCTTTATTCCGCCAATCGCAACCACGTCACCACTCCTCCACGTGTGCGTCAAAGGTCCTCTCGCCACATCGTACCGCTCCCTTGTGTTCATGGCGGAGATCGAACCCTCACAGTATGTTGTTGTTGTGTTTTTGCTCTACTCTCTAGATCAAGCTTTGCTTCAAGGCTGCCGAAAACTTCAGGCTTCCGGCAGCTTTTTTTTAGAACCTTAATTAAAGGTGGTTTTTGATAGGCCTTTCTCAAATGGTGACTGGATCCCATTTTAATCAATGATATCTCTAAATGTATTTTTTTCAAAATTGATGGAAACATAATACCATTCAGTAATCGAGCAAAATAGTGTGACTTAAAAAGTATGATTTATTAAAATTTATTTACAAAATAAACTTTACCTCGAATATCGCACAATATTACATATCCATAGTATTCTCATAATTATAGTAACAAATTTTTTATTTTGAGGTTCAAAGGTTGCCATCATATTGATTTATCATACCACTTGCAAAGCTTACTCATTTGGTAATACAAATTTCAAATATCACAGCTAAAATATTGCACGTTATTAGATATTAGTTTTTATTATTTAATAGCTTCACCAATAAGGATTTTGATCTAAGGTTTAAAATTATTTCCTTTATTATTAAATATTTTTGAAAGAATAGTAATCCAATAAGTAGGAGATTCACTGGATTCCTATAGATCATACGAGTATTGGGAGCCACGTCATTCTGAGCTGAAACTGGAACATAATTCCCTGGCTTGAAATTACAACCCCCCTTAAGATAGTCCAAGTGTTGCAAACTCTTACAGCTAGCAAGTATCTGTTATCAAATGATGCCTCGATACATCCAGTAACTGTCTGGCCAACCATAATGTCCAACACTTGAACTCGAGTTTTGCTGCTCGGACTCATTCAAAACCCGGGGACACCTGAGTAACCCTAACCACAAGACTCGCGGTGTGGCTCTAATCCTTTCATGGGTGTTCTCTCTTTTGCTTCCTTGGAACACTCTGAGAGACAATCAATTTCCCTTGTTGTTTCATGAGAATTTTCATTTTTACCTGAGAAGGAGAAAATTATGAAACCTTTAACCCTAACTACTATTTGATATAATTTGGTTCTGTGAAGCATATTAACCAACATGCTTTAGATTGCCAAATAATTTGTCGCTCTTAATTATGGAGCCACTCCTATTAGTATTCTATCTTTATTTATTAAACTTAGCATGAAGAGGAATGTAATGATTGAAAATGTCCAACTGCACCTAGTCATGTTAAAAAGGAATTGAAAAGAAAATTTTCGATTAGCGAAGCAATTTTTTTTGTGATTTCATTGTAATGGTTCCCATAACCTCAATTGATCCGACCACGGGCAAAGTTTACACATTTTATTATCCAAGTTTCAAATATCATTGCTCAAATATTGCACGTTAATTATTTGACATTTGTTTTAGTAAGTTAACTTTTCTCTCACAATAACAAACACTTTTTGGATTTTTAGGTTCAAAATTTATTCCTCTTTTATTATTTATTTTTTGAAAAACCGGTAATTTAGGTCGGAAACGATGAATGTATAATAATGTACATTATTTGAGCATATTTAGGCGTAAAGTAACGTGCATTATTTGAGCCAACACACATGAACCCCAACTCGGAACCTTTGGTTCCAACATGCACTCAACTTTGAATAATAACAGAAAGATTTTTGTGGGGTTTATTTTTAAATATTATCTTAATGTATTCATTAGATTTAGTGGATTTACCTCAATTGTGTTGGTGTGAGTTGATATGAGGTCATCGGTGAGACACCATTGCAAGGATGCATCCAATTTAATCCTTTGGTCGGGATAGTTACCCTATTCTTCTGTTCTTTCAACCTTTGAAGAAAATGAAAACACCAAGCATGTTGATCCCTTCAATGGAAATTCTTCTTGCCATCTTTCCTTGAATCACATTTGGCCACCCTTTAGCTTTAGGGTCAAAGAAAAGCAAGCATAACTTCAAGGTTCAAGAAAATAAAAATGATCTCATAGAGACCACTTGCAACAACATATCTAACAACCAACTATGTGTTTCCATCCTAAACTTTGTTCCCATAAGCCACGGTAAAAATGTTTATGAGTTAGGCCTTGTTGTGTTTGTAGTAGAGGAGAAATCGTCTTTCGCGATGGAAACCATCAAACCTAAACCCAAATTTCATCATCCCCTTGATCAAGTGAAACATATACATACATATATATACACACATATATGTGTGTGTGTGTTGTGTCCGTGTGCACGTACATGTGTGTCCTCGGTGTTTTTAACAAAAGAGATGACTATAAAAGGAAATAAAAACCATAGATTGAAAGCTTACATGATTTTTTAAATTTAGATGAATTAACTATATGGCTCGATATTTTCATAAACTTAGAACCCAAATTAGGTTCCAAATTTGGAACTCCCTCCCATGTCACGCCTTTCATTTTAAAGGTGGTTTTAAATTCATTAAAGGCAGTTCTATTGTAGAACCGCCTTTAATGGGCTGCCTTCTTTTGCCAACTATACTAACCCATTAACTTAGAGTTTTCACACTTAGTTATTTTTCTTTGTCTCCTCCTTCAAACACGTAAGCCTTTGAAGTTCCTTTCTCCAACGGCGGAAAAACACCCAATTTAAGTTCACCTCTCAGCGGCAGCACCACCGATCAAGTTTCCTTCTTCACCTTCACTAATCTTCTCCCATGGCGCTACCTTTCTCCAGCGATCCCCAATGGCGCCCTCTTTTCCACCGATCCCCGGTGGTGCAACCCCTTGCCTCCTGCGCTGATCAATCTCCTTTATTCGGCCACTAGCAACCACGTCACCACTCCTTCACATGTGTATCAAAGCTCCTCTCGCGACATCGTAGCGCTGCCTTGTGTTCATGGCGGAGATCGAACCCTCATAGTATGTTGTTGTTTTGTTTTTGCTCTACCCTCTAGATCAAGCTTTGCTTCAAGGCTGCCGGAAACCTCAGGCTTCCGGCAGTGTTTTTTTAGAACCTTAATTAAAGGTGGTTTTTGATAGGCCTTTCTCAAATGGTGACTGGATCCCATTTTAATCAATGATATCTCTAAATGTATTTTTTCCCCAAAATTGATGGATACATAATACCATGCAGTACTTAAGAAAATAGTGTGACTTAAAAAGTTTGATTTATTAAAATTTATTTACAAAATAAACTTTTGCTCGAATATCGCACAATATTACATATACATAGTTTTCTCATAATTATAGTAACATTTTTTTTATTTTGAGGTTCAAAGGTTGCTATCATATTGATTTATCATACCACTTGCAAAGCTTACTCATTTGGTAATACAAATTTCAATTATCACTGCTCAAATATTGCACGTTATTAGACATTAGTTTTTATTATTTAATTGCTTCACTAATAATTATTTTGATTTAAGGTTCAAAATTGTTTCCTTCATTATCAAATATATTCGAAAGAATAGTAATTCAATGAGCAGGAGATTCACCGGATTCCTGTAGATCATACAAGCATTTGGAGCCACATCATTCTGAGCTGAAACTGGAACATAATTCCCTGTCTTGAAATTACAATCCCTCTAAAGATAGTTCGAGTGTTGCCAACTCTCACAGATAGCAAGTATCTGTTATCAAATGATGCCTCGATAAATCCAGTAACTGTCTGGCCAACCATTATGTCCAACACTTGAACTCGAGTTTTGCTGCTCGGACTCATTCAAAACCTGGGGGCACCAGAGTCACCCTTACCACAATACTCGCGATATGGTTCTAATCCATTCTTGGGTGTTCTCTCTTTTTCTTCATTGTTACACTCTTAGAGACATTCAATTTCCCTTGTTGTTGCATGAGAATTTTCATTTTTCACCTGAGAAGGAGAAAATTATGAAACCTTTAACCCTAATTACTATTTGATAAAATTTGGTTCTGTGAAGCATATTTACCAACATGCTTTAGATTGCCAAATAATATGCCGCTCTTAATTATGGAGCCACTCCTATAAATATTCTATCTTTATTTAATAAACTTAGAATGAAGAGGAATGTAATGATTGAAAATGCCCAATTGCATCCAGTCATGTTAAAAAGGAATTAAAAAGAAATGTTTTTGATTCGCGAAGTAATTTTTTTATGATTTCATTGTAATGGTTTCCATAACCTCGATTGATCCAACCACGAGCAAAGGTTACACATTTTATTGTCCAAGTTTCAAATATCCTTGCTCAAATATTGCATGTTAATTATTTGACATTTGTTTTAGTAAGTTAACTTTTTCTCTCACAATAACAAACACATTTCGGATTTTTAGGTTCAAAATTTATTCCTCTTTTATTATTTATTTTTTGAAAAACCGGTAATTTTGGTTGGAAATGATGAATGTATAATAATGTGCATTATTTGAGCATATTTAGGCATAACATAACGTGCATTATTTGAGCCAACTCATATGAACCCCAACTCGGAACCTTTGGTTCCAACATGCACTCAACTTCGAATAATAACAGATAGATTTTTGTGGGGTTTATTTTTAAATATTATCTTAATGTATTCATGAGATTTAGTGGATTTACCTCAATTGTGTTGGCGTGAGTTGATATGAGGTCGTCGGTGAGACACCATTGCAAGGATGCATCTAATTTAATCCTTTGGCCGGGATAGTTACCCTAGTCTTCCTTTCTTTCAACCTCTGAAGAAAATGAAAACACCAAGCATGTTGATCCCTTCAATGGAAATTCTTCTTGCCATCTTTCCTTGAATCACATTGGCCACCCTTTAGCTTTAGGATTAAAGAAAAGCAACCATATCTTCAAGGTTCAAGAAAGTAAAAATGATCTCATAGAGACCACTTGCAACAACATATCTAACAACCAAATATGTGTTTCTATCCTAAACTTTGATCCCATAAGCCACGGTAAAAATGTTTATGAGTTAGGCCTTGTAGTGTTCTTAGTAGAGGAGAAATTATCTTTTGCGATGGAAACCATCAAAAAGATGAAATCATCTAACCTGAACCTAAATTTCATCATCCCCTTGATCAAGTGCAAAATATACATACATACACACACACACATTAATGGGATCCCTTTTTTGGCCCACTATACTAACCCATTAACTTAGAGTTTTCACACTTAGTTATTTTTCCTTGTCTCCTGCTTCAAACACGCAAGCCTTTGAAGTTCCTTTCTCCAGCGGCGGAAAAACACCCAATTTAAGTTCCTCTCTCAGCGGAAGCACCAACAATCGATTTCCTTCTTCACCTTCACTAATCTTCTCCTGTGGCGCTACTTTTCTCCAGCGATCCCCAACGGCGCCCTCTTTTCCACCGATCCTCGGTGGTGCCACCCCTCGCCTCCCGTGCCAATCAATCTCCTTTATTCGGCCACTCTCAACCGCGTCACCACTCCTCCATGTGTGCGTCAAAGGTCCTCTCGCCACATCGTAGCGCTCCCTTGTGTTCATGGCGGAGATCAAACCCTCATTGCATGTTGTTGTTGTGTTGTTGCTCTACTCACTAGATCAAGCTTTGCTTCAAGGCTGTCGGAAACCTCAGGTTTCCGGCAGTTTTTTTTAGAACCTTAATTAAATGTGGTTTTTGATAGGCATTTCTTAAAAGGTGACTGGATCCCATTTTCATCAATTATATCTCTAAATGTTTTTTTTTTGCAAAATTGATGAACACATAATACCGTGCAGTAATCAAGCAAAAAGGTGTGACTTAAAAAATATGATTTATTAAAATTTATTTATAAAATAAAATTTTGCTTGAATATCGCACAATATTACATATCCGCAGTTTTCTCATAATTTTAGTAACAATTTTTTCTTATTTTGAGGTTCAAAGGGTGCCATCATATCAATTTATCATACTACTTGCAAAGCTTACACATTTGGTAATACAAATTTCAAATATCACTACTCAAATATTGCACGTTGTTAGACATTAGTTTTTATTATTTAATTGCTTCACTAATAATTATTTTGATTTAAGAATTAAAATTATTTCCTTTATTACTAAATATTTTTGAATTAATAGTAATCCAATAAGCAGGAGATTCACTAGATTCCTGTAGATCATAGGAGTATTAGGAGCCACATCATTCTGAGCTGAAACTGGAACATAATTCCCTGGCTTGAAATTACAACCCCCCTCAAGATAGTCCGAGTGTTGCCAACTCTCACAGCTAGCAAGTATCTGTTATCAAATGATGCCTCGATAAATCCAGTAACTGTCTGGCCAACCATAATGTCCAACACTTAAACTTGAGTTTTGCTGCTCGGACTCATTCAAAACCCGGGGGCACCTGAGTAACCCTTACCACAAGACTCGCGATATGGCTCTAATCCTTTCATATGTATTTTCTCTTTTTCTTCATTGGAACACTCTGAGAGACATTCAATTTCCCTTGTTGTTGCATGAGAATTTTCATTTTCCACCTGAGAAGGAGAAAATTATGAAACCTTTAACCCTAATTACTATTTGATATAATTTGGTTCTGTGAAGCATATTTACCAACATGCTTGAGATTGCCAAATAATTTTCCGCTCTTAATTATGGAGCCACTCCTATTAGTATTCTATCTTTATTTAATAAAATTAGCATGAAGGGGAATGTAATGATTGAAAATGCCCAATTGCACCTAGTCATGTTAAAAAGGAATTGAAAAGAAATTTTTCGATTCGCGAAGTAATTTTATTGTGATTTCATTGTAATGGTTTCCATAATCTCAATTGATCCAACCACGAGCAAAGATTACACATTTAATTATCCAAGTTTCAAATATCCTTCCTCAAATATTGCACGTTAATTATTTGACATTTGTTTTAGTAAGTTAACTTTTTCTCTCACAATAACAACACTTTTCGGATTTTTAGGTTCAAAATTTATTCCTCTTTTATTATTTATTTTTTGAAAAACCGGTAATTTTGGTCGGAAATGATGAATGTATAATAATGTGCATTATTTGAGCATATTTAGGCATAGCATAATGTGCATTATTTGAGCCAACTCACATGAACCCCAATTCGGAACCTTTGGTTTCAACATGCACTCAACTTTCAATAATAACATATAGATTTTTGTGGGGTTTATTTTTAAATATTATCTTAATGTATTCATGAGATTTAGTGGATTTACCTCAATTGTGTTGGCATGAGTTGATATGAGGTCGTCGGTGAGATACCATTGCAAGGATGCATCCAATTTAATCCTTTGGCTGGGATGGTTACCCTAGTCTTCCTTTCTTTCAACCTTTGAAGAAAATGAAAACACCAAGCATGTTGATCCCTTCAAGGGAAATTCTTCTTTCCAACTTTCCTTGAATCACATTTGGCCACCCTTTAGCTTTAGGGTTAAAGAAAAGCAACCATAACTTCAAGGTTCAAGAAAGAAAAAATGATCTCATAGAGAACAATTGCAACAACATATCTAACAACCAACTATGTGTTTCCATCCTAAACTTTGATCCCATAAGCCACGGTAAAAATGTTTATGAGTTAGGCCTTATTGTGTTCGTAGTAGAGGAGAAATCGTCTTTTGCGATGGAAACCATAAAAAAGATGAAATCATCAAACCTAAACCCAAATTTTATCATCCCTTTGACCAAGTGCAACATATACATACATACATACACACACACATATGTGTGTGTTTGTGTGTGTTGTGTCTGTGTGCACGTGTATGTGTGTCCTCGATGTTTTTAACAAAAGAGATGACTATGAAAGGAAATAAAAACCATAGATATAAAGCTTACATGATTTTTTAAATTTAGACGAATTAACTATATGGCTCGATATTTTCATAAACTTAGAGTCCAAATTAGGTTTTAAATTTGGAACTCCCTCCCATGTCACGCCTTTTATTTTGAAGGTGGTTTCAAATCCATTAAGGCGGTTCTATTGTAGAACCGCCTTTAATGGGCTGCCTTCTTTTGCCAAGTATACTAATCCATTAACTTTGAGTTTTCACACTTAATTAATTTTATTTGTCTCCTCCTTCAAGCACGCAAGCCTTTGAAGTTCCTTTCTCCAGCGGCGGAAAAACACCCAATTTAAGTTCATCTCTCAGCGGCAGCACCACCGATCAGGTTTCCTTCTTTACGTTCGCTAATCTTCTCCCGTGGCGTTACTTTTCTCCAGCGATCCCCAACGGCACCCTCTTTTCCACCGATCCCCGGTGGCGCAACCCCTTGCCTCCTACGCTGATCAATCTCCTTTATCAGGCCACTAGCAACCACGTCACCACTCCTCCACATGTGCATCAAAGCTCCTCTAGCCACATCGTAGCGCCTCCTTGTGTTCATCGCGGAGATCGAACCCTCACTATATGTTGTTGTTGTGTTGGTTCTCTACTCTTCATATCAAGCTTTGCTTCAAGGCTGCCATAAACCTCAGGTTTTCAGAAGCATTTTTTTAGAACCTTAATTAAAGGTGGTTTTGAAAGGCCTTTCGCAAACGATGACTGAATCCCATTTTCATCAATTATATCTCTAAATTTATTATTTTTTTCGCAAAATTGATGGACACATAATACTGTGCAGTAATCGAGCAAAATAGTGTGACTTAAAAAATATGATTTATTAAACTTTATTTACAAAATAAAGTTTTGCTCGAATATCGCACAATATTACATATCCATAGTTTTCTCATAATTTTAGTAACAAATTTTTTCTTATTTTGAGGTTCAAAGGTTGCCATCATATCGATTTATCATACTACTTGCAAAGCTTACACATTTGGTAATACAAATTTCAAATATCACAGCTCAAATATTGCACGTTGTTAGACATTAGTTTTTATGATTTAATTGCTTCACTAATAATTATTTTGATTTAAGATTTAAAATTATTTCCTTTACTACTAAATATTTTTGAATGAATAGTAATCCAATAAGCAGGAGATTCACCGGATTCCTGTAGATCATACGAGCATTGAGAGCCACATCATTCTGAGCTGAAACTGGAACATAATTTCCTGGCTTGAAATTACAACCTCCCTCAAGATACTCTGAGTGTTACCAACTCTCACAGCTAGCAAGTATTTGTTATCAAATGATGCCTCGATAAATCCAGTAACTGTCTGGCCAACCATAATGTCCAACTCTTGAACTTATTTTTTGCTACTCAGACTCATTCAAAACCCGGGGGAACCTGAGTAACCCTTCCCACAAGACTCGCGGTGTGGCTCTAATCCTTTCATGGGTGTCCTCTCTTTTGCTTCATTGAAACACTCTGAGAGACATTCAATTTCCCTTCTTGTTGCATGAGAATATACAGTTTTCACTTGAGGAGGAGAAAATTATGAAACCTTAAACCCTAATTACTATTTGATATAATTTGGTTATGTGAAGCATATTTACCAACATGCTTTAGATTGCCAAAAAATTGCAGCTCTTAATTATGGAGCCACTCCTATAAGTATTCTATATTTATTTAATAAACTTACCATGAAGAGCAACGTAATGATTGAAAATTCCCAATTACACCTAGTCATGTTAAAAAGGAATCGAAAAGAAATTTTTTCATTAGTGAAGTAATTTTGTGATTTCATTGTAATGGTTGCCATAACATCAATTGATTCAACCACAAGCAAAGCTTACACATTTTATTATCCAAGTTTCAAATATCCTTCCTCAAATATTGCACATTAATTATTTGACATTTGTTTTATTAAGTTAACTTTTTCTCTCACAATAACAAACACTTTCGGATTTTTAGGTTCAAAATTTATTCCTCTTTTATTAATTCTTTTGAAAAATTGATAATTTTGGTCAGAAATGATAAATGTATAATAATGTGCATTTTTTAGCATATTTAGGCATAACGTAACGTGCATTATTTGAGCCAACTCACATGAACCCCAACTCGGAACCTTTGGCTCCAACATGCACTCAACTTCGAATAATAACCGATAGATTTTTGTGAATTTTTTGTGGGGTTTATTTTTAAATATCATCTTAATGTATTCATGAGATTTAGTGGATTTACCGTAGTTGTGTTGGCGCGAGTTGATATGAGGTCGTCGGTGAGACACCATTGCAAGCATGCATCCTATTTAATCCTTTGGTCAGGATAGTTACCCTAGTCTTCCTTTCTTTCAACCTTTGAAGAAAATGAAAACACCAAGAATGTTGATCCATTCAATTGCAATTTTTCTTTCCATCTTTCCTTCAATTACATTTTTATACCCTTTAGCTTTAGGGCCAAAGAAAAGCAACCATAACTTCATGGTTCAAGAAAATAAAAATGATCTCATAGAGACCACTTGCAACATTATATCTAAGAACCAACTATGCATTTCCATCCTAAAGTTTGATCCCATAAGCTGCAATGCAAATGTTTATGAGTTAGACCTTGTTGTGTACGCAATAGAGAAGAAATCGTCTTTCACGGTGGAAACCATAAAAAAGATGAAATCATCAAACCCAAACCCAAAGTTCATCATCCCCTTGATCAAGTGCAATTTATACATACATATATATATACACACACACTCTCTTAGATACATATATATATATATATATATACACACACACATATATATGTGTGTGTGTGTGTGTGAGTGTGTGTGTTGTGTGTGTCTGTGCGCACGTGCATGTGTGTCTCCGTGTTTTTAACAATGGAGATAACTATAAAAGGAAATATAAAGCATAGATAGAAAGCTTACATGGATTTTTAAAATTTAGATTAACTAATTACATGGCTCGATATTTTCATAAACTTAGGACCCGATTTAGGTTCCAAATTCGAAACTCTCTCTGAAGTCAAGCATTTCATTTTAAAGGTGCTTTTAAATCCATTAAAGGCGGTTCTATTGTAGGACCGCCTTTAATGGGCTGCCTTTTTTCCCACTATACTAATCCATTAACTTTGGGTTTTCACACTTAGTTAATTTTCTCTCTCCTCTTCAAACACACAAGCCTTTGGATTTCCTTTCTCCAGCGGTGGAAAAACACCCAATTTAAGTTCCTTTCTCAGCGGCGGCACCACCCATCGATCTCCTTCTTCACCTTCGCTAATCTTCTCTAGTGGCGCCGCTCTTCTCCAATGATCCCGGCAGGCACCATCTTCTACACCAATCCTCGGTGCTGCCACCCATATCCTCCTGTGCCAATCGATCTCCATTCCCCGGTCGCTCGCAACCACGCTACCACTTCTCCACCTTCGTGTCGAACCTCCTCTCACCACATCGCAGCGCCCCCTTGTGTTTTTTATGGAGATCGAACTCTCACTGTTTGTTGTTGTTGTGTTGTTTCTCTACTCTCCAAATCAAGCTTTGCTTCAAGGCTACCGGAAATCTCAGGTTTTCGACAGCTTTTTTTAGAACCTTAATTAAAGGTGGTTTTTGATAGGTCTTTCTCCAATGGTGACTGGATCCCATTTTCATCAATTATATCTCTAAATGTATTTTGTTTTTGCAAAATTAATGGACACATAATACAGCGCATAATCAAGAAAAATAGTGTGACTTAAAAATATGATTTATTAAAACTTATTTACAAAATAAAATTTTGCTCGAATACCACACAATATTACACATCCATAGTTTTCTCATAAGTATAGTAATAATATTTTCTTATTTTTTCTAAATCTAAAACTCACCTAAGTGAGGGGGTATATATTAGGCTCCCTAGACCCTAAAAGATAATCGAAGTACAAAAAGGAAGTTTCTGAATGTACATTTAGAAAAGCTAGTCGTGGAAAGGCTAGTTATAGTAAGCTTTATTCAATATCCTTCATCCACTATCCCTAACTCGATGAAGAATATGTCCATAAACCCATGTCGAGAGCTATTATGGCCTACCATTTTCTTGCCTCCACACCCTTGTGTCGACAAGAAGAGGTGGCCTCCCATAATAGTCCCTTGCAACCCTCTTCCATAGAAGAGAGTTACTTCTTGTTCTTACGGAAAGGAGAGCTTCTCTCTTGGATTCCATATTATCTTCTTCAACCTCCAAGCTTCAGTTCCAGTTAGCAAGTGATGTGTCTTCATGATCAGTTTTCAGACTGAATCCAATACCTCTTGCCTCCAATCAGTAACTATCAATATAAGTAAACCCGGGTCGGTCGGTCCTCCATTCATCCGACCAGCAGTAATATGTTCTAAAGAAGATAAGAATAACGACAGTAATCCAGCCAACATCATCAACTCAATAACTATGTTAAACCAACAGGAACTAGACGTTTCTAATATATGAAACAGAGACTGCATCAAGCTTCACCTTGCCTTCTATGTGACAAGGTAGACTTGTAAAGGAAAACATGCCATTTACCTTTTGGTATGATACTATCTTGGCCAGTGAATCTGCAACTGAATTTCCTTCTCTGCAAATATGGGATAAAGTGTAATCGAATGATTTTAGTTGTGTTTAAATTTCTATGATTTGGTCTAAGCATCCCCATGGGATCTGGTATACTCTGGTGATGATCTTCACTAATACATGTGAATCTGTCTCAATATCTAACCTGGTGATTCCAAAGTTTCTAGCCAGTGTTAAACCATGTGCCAGGGCTTTTGCTTCAGCTTGCAGATGAGTAAGGGCTATCACTATCTATGCTATGGTTGAGACCTCCTGGCCTGTATAGTCTCTGATAATACAGCCAACACCTGCACAAGCTTCATTTAGAAAAGACCCATCTGTGTTTAATTTAAACCTGGAGGGAGGATTCCATTTGATAATCTGAGCAGGATTTCTAACTTTTCCAGTAGAAACAACTATCAGTTTTGGAAGTGCTCCAGTAAGATCCCATCTATATTTTAGGTTATAGGCCAGAATGATATCATTGAGTTGGAGTAAAATCTGCTTATATATGTTGATATGGTTTGGTTTAACTCCTTCAAAATTATATTTACATCTAGCACACCAGATATACCAAATAACAAGACAAGGAATGATCCTTATGAGTTCAATCATGTTTGTGTTATTATCAAACAAGTTCTAGAAAAAGAAATATATGTCCCAGAGGTAGTCAGAACTATGATAGGATAGATTATATAGAATGCATTTGATCCCAAATATGTTGAACAACTGGATAGCTATTGAAGTTGTGATGGATGCTCTCCTCTGGGTTGAAACAGAAGCAACACCTTGATGGTATATTAAAGCCAAAATCTTATAGCACATAAGGGAAGGGAAGTAATCTGTTTAAGACCTTCTAGTTCAAGTATTTCAGTACGTGCAATGAACTTGAGTCGCTTCTCTCGGGACAATGCTTGAGCTTTTTGACATGGCCGAGGGTCGGGGTATGTCTCTCCTAGGGACTTTGTTTTTCTCAAAGTTTGTTCTCTGTGGGCCTAGGGTGTATAATGATTGAGATTTCACATTTGTCCTTCTCTCTTGGTGCATGGCCCATAAGGCATTTTTTGTTTCTTCCGCATTGCAAGCGGATTCGACGGCTGCGGCATAATTTTTTTGATATGTCGGGTCTAGGGCATCCTTCAAATCCATCCTTAACCCTTGTATGAATCTCCTCATTCGTTCATCATCCATTGAGACCATCTTCTCTGCAAACTTAGAGAGTCGGGAAAACTTTGCCTCATACTCTGCTACACTCATTATGCCTTGCTTCAGGTTTATCCCCCACTTCTTTTCTTTCGTTAACTAGAGGTGGAATGTACTTCTTCTTAAACTCCTTTTCAAAATTCTCCCAGATTCTGGGAGTTTCCTCCATGTCCCACTTCCTCTGCACTATGTTTCACCAATCTTGCGCGGCTCCTTCCAATTGGAATATGGAAAAACTCACCTTCCGTTCATCAGTGTATCCCACGGCACGGAAAGTCCGAGTCATTGTTTCGATCCAATTTTTGGTGACTTCATCATCTGGGCCACCGTTGAACCTGGGGGGTGAAACTTTTGAAATCGTTCCAGTGCTGCATCCTCTGTCTCCAGCCTTTGACTTCGATCCTTGAGAGAAGTTTGAGTTTGATTATCTTTTCTATCATGCGACTCAATATTTCAGTAACTTGACTTGCGAACAACTCCATCCCAGTGGTTGGGGAATTTATCCCATTGGCGAGTTTGAACTTTCCCCTTATTCTCTTTCCATTGAAACCTATACTCAATAAATTAGCTTAATAATAATATTATTATTATTTTTTTGAGTGTTTGGATACGGATTATACTAATCTTTATTCATTAACCCAAAAGAACACCATATAATTCACATAATATTTTACATTAGCTTCATAGTTCACCTACTTTTACACCACTTCAACCGAGCGACGTCCCCAAAAGCCAAAATTGGGACTCACCCTAGTCCTAATACTTATTTTACAACATGTTAGGCTTAGTTTCTTTCTGGTCTATCGCCGGTTCCTAACCTTAACTCGCAGGATCCGTCGGGTGCAAAATTTGGATCTGCAAGTACCAAAAGTTATATTCTATTACCAAAAGTCATATTCCAGTTCTAATTGACCCTTGAACCTTCAGTGGAGCCACCTTATTCCTCTCGCTCGACTCCAGGGAATGCCCGGTTCACCAGATCATCCCGCAGTGTATCGAGAGTTTAATCCATTGTACCCCGGGTTTCCCTAATGTGCCTCAAAATAGGTTCTATTGGTTGTCTATGATAAGCTATCAGACCTCTTTGTAGCACTTCAGCATTTACCAGGGCTAGGTCCACTTCTTAAAATGACCTTGCTAATTAATTTTTCCCGCTTCATGGCTAAAGCATGCATAACCCAATTTGGGTAGGCGTGGGTCTCCACCCAAATCGAATTGTCTATTATCTCCGTCCATAGAATGAACATCTCCGGGGGAGCTCCAGAGTGTCTCCTTACCCAATGGTCCCTTGAAAATCATTAGTCGCAACCTCCACTTTATTGTCCATCTATCAAAATAACAAACTTGTTAGTTTGACAGCTTGGGCCTATAATATACCTTATTCACAATTTATTTAGTTCCTCTAAAATCTTTTATTTAAAGTATGTATGGTTTGCTTTTACTTATTTTGAGGATGCTCTGATACCACATCTATAACACCCCCAAACCCAAGATATACCTGCTTAACGCAAGTATCAGGTTGGATCTGAGCGTCCTACTGAGAATTCTAGCTAACAAGCAGATAAAGTTTATGCGGAAGAAAATTTGGATAATTCAAAACCTAACTTACTATTATAGTGAAAAGATTAGTACAAGTGTTGAACAAAAGTTTCACCTAACCGTTACAGATCACCATTCTAAAGGATTAGGTACGGATAAGTTCACATTAACATAACTATTTTAAAATCTATCCAAAAAATTATATTGGACCACCCAGGATCCTTTCTCAAAAAAATAAAGGCACCAGTGCTCTTTTTTCTTACAATTCATTTGCACTTGAAAAGGGTTGTTTAACTAGGGTAAGCTCCATGCTTAGTGAGGTTCCATCGCCAGTTTTACCCAGTTGAGTTTTAGTGATCACAGAAAAAAAAAACAAATAGCCACATAAAACCTAGCACACAGTTAAAGGATACGGGTTGTTAATGCTGAGTTGCTGTCTAGTGCCTATATGGAAACTCTGACTAACATACAAGGCATAACCTTTTCAGTAGCGCCCGAAGGCTATCAATATAGAATTCATTCTCCCCAATCACTCCAAATTGAATGTTCAGTTACGAGCTCATATAAGATCCGGATGGTTATGCTAGCATACCAGAAACTCCACATGTAGTCGGTCTAGTCAGACGGTCCGGTCTATACTGTTCCCCGCTGACTTCTACTGAACTACAATCGCGTCGGGGACCCTGAAATCACAGACAAGTAATTAAGTAGTAGATAATTTAAGTTTGACACGGCAGGATAAAGTACAAGTCAGTCATCCGCATAAAATATCAGAGCAGTATATGATTCAAGTTTGACACGGCAAGATAAAGTACAAGCCAGTCATTCACAGAAAAATATCATAGCAGTTCATAAACTCAGTTTCACAATAATTGAGCACAGTATGATAAATTACACACTTAAATTAACAGTCAATATAAACTATCATATTAAGTTCAACAGGCATATCCATCTCTAATGGGGTTCGAGTACTCATGGTTCGAGTAAAGGGTAGAGAGGTTCGAGTGTAAGGTTTGGTATAGGGTTTTCGAGTATATGGGTTTGAGTACAGGGTTCAAGTATATGGTTCGAGTACAGGTTCAAGTACAGGGGGTTCGAGTAGAGGATTTGAGTGGAGAAGGTTCAAGTGGTACAGGTATCAAGTCGTACTGGTTCGAGTAGTAACTGGTACTAGTTTGACTGGTGAGATGCGAGTGGAGAGGTTCAGTTGGTGAGGTTCAAGAGGTACTGGTTCAGTTGGTGAGGTTCGAGAAGTACTGGTTCAGTTGGTGAGGTTTGAGAAGTAATGGTTCAGTTTGTGAGGTTTTAGAGGTACGAGTTCGGTTGGTGAGGTTTTAGAGGTACGGGTTCAGTTGGTGAGGTTCGAGAGGTAAGGTTTGAGAGGTGAGCTCGAGAGGTAAAGGTTTCAATAGTACTAGTTCAAGACCTAAGGTTCAAGAGGTACAGTTCAAGAGGTATGGTTCGGGAGGTATAGTTTGAGAGGTAAGGTTCGGGAGGTACAGTTCGGGAGGTACAGTTCGGGATGTACAGTTTGAGAGGTACAACTCGGGAGTTACGGTTCAGGAGGTACAGTTCAAGAGGTATGGATAGGGAGGTACATTTGGAGAGGTAAGATTCGAGAGGTATAGTTTGGGAGGTACAGTTCGAGTGGTACAGCTCGGGAGGTATGGTTCGGGAGGTACAATTCGAGATAAGGGTTCAAAAGGTACAGTTCAAGAGGTACAGTTCGAGAGGTGGTTCGATTGGTACAATTCAGGATGAGGGTTTGAAAGGTACAGTTTGGGAGGTACAGTTCGAGAGGTGAAGGTTCCAGTGGAGGTTCGAGAGGTGAAGGTTTCAATGGAGATTCGAGAGGTGAAGGTTCCAGTGAAATTTCGAGAGGTGGCGGTTTCAGTGAAGGGTTCGAGAGGTGAAGGTTTCAGTGAAGGGTTCGAAAGGTTCGAGAGGTGAAGGTTTCAGTAAAGGGTTTGAGAGGTATTATTCTCTAGTTCGAGAGGTGAAGGTTCCAGCGAAGGTTTGAGAGGTGAAGGTTCAAGAGGTACTCTCTGGTTCGAGAAGTAAAGGTTCCAGTAGAGGTTCGAGAGGTGAAGGTTTCCTGTGACGGTTTGAGAGGTACTCTCTGGTTTGAGAGGTGAATTCTGGTGGCATTATATACATATATATATATATATATATATGTATGTGTGTGTGTGTGTGTAAATATATATACTCAGTTTAATTCAGTTTGTGCAAGCAAAGGCGATGCAAACACTCACCTCAGTTAGACTTGGCTTGGGCAACCTCCGTTTCTACATTACCACCTCTCAACCGCTGTTCTTATTTTAGTAAGACAATATCATAAGGTTGTAAGTTTGGAAAGACACTAATTGCTATTTATACTAGATGATGACATAGGGTTCTGACACCTAACACCTAAACTTTTATCCATTTAACCCTCATTTGGATAAGTTTTTATGTCCACTTGCCCGAAGTTTACTTTGGATAAATTTTCTTGTCCACTTTCCCGAATTTCACTTTCCGGTTTTTTTTATTATTTATTAACTGAAAATAGTCAAGGGAATTAGATAAGAGATTGAAATTTTTGGTTAAAATCTAGCTATTATATGCACCCTGACTTCATTACGGTGGGGGTTTTCACAATCTTCCCCCCCCCCTCCTTAATGAATTTCATCTCCAAAATTCCCATTCCTCATGAACAACTCTGGGTAATTATCCCTCATGTAAGCTTCCAACTCCCAAGTTTCCTTCTCAACCTTATGATTTCTCCACAACACCAAAACCATAGGAATATCTCTGGTTCACAAGGTCTTGATTTTTCGATCCAATATCTTCACGGGATTTTCCTCATACATCATTTTTTTCATTCACTGCTAAGTCTTCATGGTTTAACACGTGTTCAGGGTAAGGGTGGTATTTCTTCAGAACCAACACATGGAAAACATAATGTAATTTTCCCAGCTAGCTAGGTAGGTTAAGTTGGTACACAACTGGCCCGACTCGTTGTACGACCTCGAAAGGGCCAATGTACCTAGGATATAGCTTTCCTTTCTTACCATGCTGAATGTGACCCTTGTGAGAGGTTACCTTCAAAATTCCTGGTCACCCACTCCAAACTCCAAATCCCTCCTTTGATGGCCTGCGTAACTTTTCTGTCGACTTTGAGCCGTCTGTAAGCACTGCTTTATCAGCTTGACCTTATCCATGAATTCCTCAATCCAATGTATACTAGCAACTGGGAAAATCCTTTTCTCTCCCACTTCATTCCAAAAGAGGGTTGTCCGACATTTTCTACCATAGAGTATTTCATATGGGGTCATACCAATTGATGACTGATAACTATTATTCTAAGCGAATTCTACCAAAGGCAAGTGAGCGTCCCAACTTCCCCCAAAATCCATAACACAGCTTCAGAGCATCTCCTCCAAGATTTGAATTATTCTCTATGAATGCCCATCTGTTTGTGGATGGGCACTTGTACTAAAGTTCAATTTAGTTCCCAATGCTGCTTGTAGTTGCCTCCAGAAACATAAAGTGAATCTTGGGTCCCTATCGAACACAATAGTTATCAGAACCCCATGCAATCTTACGATTTCCCAAGTGTATAGGACCATCATATTGTCTAAGGAGTATTTAACGTTGATCGGTAGAAAGTGAGCCAATATGGTCAACCTATCAAACACCACCCATATTGCGTCAAAATTCTTCGATGTTTGGGGTAGTCCTGTCACGAATTCCATCATAATGTGATCCCATTTCTATTCGGGAATCTCTAATGGTTGTAATAACGTCGATAGTTTCTGATGCTTAACCTTGACCTACTGGCACATTAAACAATGCGCCACATATTCCGCTATATCTCTCCTCATATTATCCCAGCAGTACCGCTATTTCAGGTCTCGGTACATTTTGGTCCCTCCTGGGTGCACCGTATACTTGGATCGGTGAGCTTCCTCCAACACTCTTTGTGTGATTGCTGAATTTTGGGGTAGGTAAAACCTGCCTCTACAGGTTAGCACTCCGTCACTGTCCACTTCAAAGTCCGGCAACTTCCCTTCAGCGATAAGCTTTTTCTTCTTTACCAATGATTCATTTGACTCTTGAGCCTTCTTAATCTCTGTGGGTAAAACAGCTTGCACCCTTAGATTGAAGAATACAAGTCGGTTAGATTTAGCCTCGCATTCCCAATTCTCGGCCGGTGATAACATCTCTGTCTCCTTTATCCATATATGAGCCAAATTCACCTTTCGGCTTAGTGCGCATGCCACCACATTCGCTTTTCCAGGATGATAATTGATCACACAGTCATAATCTCCAAAAAAACTCCATCCACCGACGTTGGTGCATGTTCAGGTCCTTTTGGGAAAATAGGTATTTCAAGTTCTTATGATTTGATATTACTTAAAATGTGACTCTATATAAGTAATGTCGCCATTTCTTTAAAGCAAACACCATTGCAACTAGTTCTAGGTCATGGGTGGGGTAATTCTTTCCATAAGGTTTCAACTTCCGAAATGCATAAGCAATCATGTGGCCCCTTTGCATCAATACACATCCTAGACCATCTCCTAAAGTATCGGTATACAATATGAATCCATCCTTTCCGTCAGGTAGGGCAAGAATTGGGGCAGTAGTCAGACGCTTCTTCAATTCTTGGAAACTAGATCCAGTCTTCTCATTCCATTCGTACTTAACTCCCTTCTGAGTTAGGAGGAACAAAGGGGATGCTAGCTTAGAGAAGTCTTTAATGAAATGCTTATAGTACCCTACCAGTCCAAGAAAACTCCGAACTTTCATACTATTGTTCAGCACCCTCCAATTTAGAATTGTCTCAACTTTAGAGGGATCCAAAAATATTCCTTCCTTACTAATCACGTGCCCCAAAAAATTTCACTTGGTTCAGCCAGAATTCACATTTTCTAAACTTGGCGTACAATATGTGTTCCTTAAGCACTTCCTTAGATGTCTTTCATGCTCCCGCTGGGATTTGGAATAGACCAAGATGTCATCGATGAAGATGACAACAAACTTGTCTAGGTATGGCCTAAATACTCAATGCATAAGGTCTATAAAAGCGGCTGGAGCATTGGTTGATCCAAATGGCATTACCAGGAACTAGTAATGACCATATCGAGTATTGAAAGCCATTTTGGGTATGTCTCTTTTCATAAATCCAATTCAAAAAAATACGACTGCTCCTCGGAGTTGATCGAAAAACTCCTCAATAATGGGAAGAGGGTATTTATTCTTAATCATCACATTGTTTAAGCCTCGATAATTGATACACATTTGAAGAGAGCCATCTTTCTTCTTAACAAACAACATTGGGGCTTCCCAGGGTGAGGTACTCGGTTGAATGAACCTCCGAGTTAATAAATGTTCAGGTTGTATTTTCAACTCTTGTAGTTCTAGGGATGTCATACGATAAGGGGTTCTAGAAACAGGTGCGGCTCCTGGTACTAGATCAATGGTAAACTCAGTTTCCCTTTCAGGAGGCAAACTCACAAGTTCCTCTGGAAATACCTCAGGGAATTCTTGGACAACAGTTTTATCTTCTCCCTTTAGCTGGTCCATTGGCTTATTCAAGATATAATGTAATATTCCAATTGCTCCTTTACAAATCATTCGTTGAGCCTTGATGCCAGCAACTAGTGATGAGGAAGATCTCTTTTTTCTCACATCCACTTCAATCGGAGGTTCCCCTAGTCGACACAGCTTAACTTCCTTCATATGACAATTTAACTGGGCATGATTTTTAGCAAGTCAATCCATTTCAAGTATTAACTCATATCCCTTTAAGGGTGAAGCAATTAGGTCTATGGGAAATTCCCCACGCCTCACATTTATCCCACGGTTTCTACATACCCGTCCAGTTAGGATTTTAGCATCGTTTGTGTGAGTGCCAACTTCCAATGTATAGGGTAAGTTCTCTATCTTATCTTCCATGTTTTCAAGAAAGGAATAACTAGTAAAGGAATGAGAAGCACCATGATCAATCAAAACTTTAGCTAGTTTACCCAAAATAGGAAGGGTACCTTCAATGACCTCGGTCGAAACTGGTTCCTCATTATCCTCCAAAGCGTAAACACGAGCCAGCACCTTTGATTGAATGCTTCCACTTGCTCCTCTTTTAGGAGTAGGTTTGGTAACTGATGCCTGGGATCCCACTGTTTCAAACAAGCGACTTGGCGGAGCTATCGAGCACTCAGATATTCTATGTTCAGAACTCCCACACCGTAAGCACTTATTTGATTTTTTCCCCAGAAATCCTTCTTATCATGGTTTCCCTTTCCACAGCACGTGAAACAAACTTGAGTCGCTCCTCTCGGGACAATTCTTGAGCTTTTTGACATGTCCGAGGGTCCGTGTATGTCTCTTCTAGGGACTTTGTTTTTCTCAAATTTGTTCTCAGTGGGCCTCGGGTGTATAATGACTAAGATTTCACATTTTTCCTTCTCGCTTAGTGCATGTCCCGTAAGGAATTTTTGGTTTCTTCCACTCTGTAAGCGGATTCAACAACGGTTGTATAATTTTTTTGATATGTCGGGGCTAGAGCATCCTTTAACTTCAACCTTAACCCTTGGATGAATCTCCTCTTGTGCTCATCATCAGTTGACACCCTCTTCTCTGCAAACTTAAAGAGTCGGGAAAACATTGCCTCATACTCCAATACACTCATTATGCCTTGCTTCAAGTTTATGAACTCCGCTTCTTTCCTTTCTTTAACTAGAGGTGAAATGTACTTCTCCTTAAACTCCTTTTCAAAATTCTCCCAGGTTCTGAGAGTTTACTCCATGTCCCACTTCCTCTGCACTATGTTCAACCAATATTGCACGGCTCCTTCCAATTGGAATAGGGCAAAACTCACCTTTTGTTCATCAATGTATCTCAGGGCCCGGAAAGTCCGAGTCATTGTTTCGATCCAATTTTTGGCAACTTAATCATCAGGGCCGCTATTGAACCTGTGGGGATGAAATTTTTGAAATTGTTCCAGTGTTGCATCCTCTGTCTCCAGCCTTTAACTTTGATCCCTGAGAGGATTTTGAGTTTGATTTTCTCTTTCTATCATGCGACTTAATATTTCAGTATCTTGACTTGCGAACAACTCCATCCCAGTGGTTGGGGGATTTTGTCCCGTTGGCGAGTTTGAAATTTCCCCTTGTTCTCTTTCCATTGAAACCTGTACTCAATAAATTAGCTTAATATTATTATTATTATTATTTCAAGTGTTTGGATACGGATTATACTAATCCTTATTCATTAACCCAAAAGAACACTATATAATTCACATAATAGTTTACATTAGCTTCATAGTTCACCTAATTTTACACCACTTCAACCGAGCGACATCCCCCAAAGCCAAAATTGGGACTCACCCTAGTCCTAATACTTATTTTACAACATGTTAGGCTTAGTCTCTTTCTGGTCTATCGCCAGTTCCTAACCTTAACTCGCAGGATATACCGGGTGCAAAATTTGAATATGCAAGTACCAAAAGTCATATTCTATTACCAAAAGTCATATTCCAGTCCTAATCGACCCTTGAACCTTTAGTGGAACCACCTCCTTCCTCTCGCTCGACTCCACGGAATGCCCGGTTCACCAGATCATCCTACAGTGTAGTGAGAGTTTGATCCATTATACCCCGAGTTTCCATAATGTGCCTCAAAATAGGTTCTGTTTCTTGTCTATGATAAGCTGTTAGACCTCTTTGTAGCACTTCAGCATTTACCAGGGCTAGGTCCACTTCTCGAATGACTTCCTATCGTTCTGTGTCCCATTGCCCGAGCTCTAGAATTCTTTGGTTCTTCAGTCGATCATGTTCGGCAACCACCGCATTTGCCCTTGCCTCTTCTGCGTCAGCTTGTAGACACTGTTCCCACATTGCGTCTTTCATTAATTGTTCATGGGTCTCGAGGCTAAGGACCCTGCTAATTAATTCCGCCCGCTCCATGGCTAAAGCACGCACAACCCAATTTGGGTGGGCGTGGGTCTCCACCCAACGTGAATTGTTTATTATCTCCGTCTATGGAATGAATATCTCTGGGGGAGCTCCAGAATGTCTCCTTACCTCAATGGTCCCTTGAAAATCATTAGTGGAAACCTCCACTTTATTGTCCATCTATCGAAATAACAAACTTCTTAGTTTGACAGCTTGGACCTATAACATACCTTATTCACAATTTATTCAGTTCCTTTAAAATCTTTTATTTAAGGTAAGTATGAGTTTGCCTTTACTTGTTTTCAGGATGCTCTAATACAATCTGTAAAATCCCTGAACCCAAGACCTACCTGCTTAACGCAAGTATCGGGTCGGATCTGAGCGTGCTGCCGAGAATTCTAGCAGTAATGAGCAGATAAAGTTTATGCGTAAGAAAATTTGGATAATTCAAAACCTAACTTACAATTATAGTGAAATGATTAGTACAAGTGTTGAACAAAAGTTCCACCTAACCGTTACAAATCACCGTTCTAAAGGATTCGGTATGGATCAGTTCACCTTAACATAACTATTTTAAAATCTATCCAAAAAATTCTACTGGACCACCTAGAATCCTTTCTCAAAAGAAGTAAAAACACTAGTGCTCTTTTTTCTTACAGTTCTTTTGCACCTGAAAAAGGGTTGTTTAACTAGGGTAAGCTCCATGCTTAGTGAGGTTCCAGCGCAAGTATTTACCCAGTTGAGTTTTAGTGATCACGAAAAAAGAAATAACAAATAGCCACATAAGTCCTAGCACACAGTAAAAGGATACGGGTGGTTGATGCCGAGTTCCTGTCAAGTGCCCATATGGAAACTCCAACTAACATACAAGGCATAACCTTTTCAGTAGCGCCTGAAGGCTATCAATCCAGAATTCATTCTCCCCAATCATTCCAAATCAGATGTTCAGTTACGAGCTCGTATCAGATCCAGATAGTTATGATAGCATACCAGAAACCCCACATGTAGCAGGTCTAATCAGATGGTCCAGTCTATACCGATCCCTACCGACTTCGAACCCCAAAATCATAGATAAGTAACCAAGTAGCAGATAGTTCAAGCTTGACACGGCAAGAGAAAATACAAGCCGGTCATCCACCTAAAATATTAGAGCAGTATATGATTCAAGTTTGTCACGGCAAAATAAAGTACAAGCCGGTCATTCACAGAAAAATATCAGAGCAGTTCATAAACTCAGTTTCATGATAATTGAGCACAGTATGATAAAATACACACTTAAATTAACAGTCATTATATACTATCATTTTAAGTTTAACAGACATATCCCTCTGTAATGGGGTTCGAGTACTCACGGTTTGAGTAAAGGGTACAGAGGTTCGTGTGTAAGGTTTGGTACATGATTTTTGAGTAGATGGGTTTCGAGTATAGGGTTCGAGTACAGGTTTGAGCAGTTGGGTTCGAGTAGAGGATTTGAGTGGAGAAGGTTCATGTGGTATGGGTATCAGGTCATACTGGTTTGAGTGGTAAGTGGTACTAGTTAGAGTGGTGAGGTTCAAGTGGTGAGGTTCAGTTGGTGAGGTTTGAGAGGTACCGGTTCAGTTGGTGAGGTTCGAGAGGCACTGGTTCAGTTGGTGAGGTTCGAGAGGTGATGGTTCAGTTGGTGCAGTTTTAGAGGTACGTGTTCAGTTGGTGAGATTCTAGAGGTACGGGTTCAGTTGGTGAGGTTTAAGAGGTAAGGTTCAGTCGGACAGGTTCGAGAGGTAAGGTTCGAGGTGAGCTCGAGAGGTAAAGGTTTTAGTAGTACTAGTTCGAGACCTAAGGTTCGAGAGGTATGGTTCGGGAGGTATAGTTCAAGAGATAAGGTTTGAGAGGTACAGTTTGGGAGGTACAGTTCGAGAAGTACAATTCGGGAGGTATGGTTCGGGAGGTACAGTTCGGGAGGTATGGTTTGGGAGGTACAGTTCAAGAGGTACGGTTTGGGAGGTACAGTTTGAGAGGTAGGGTTCGAGAGGTACAGTTCGAGAGGTACAACTTTGGAGGTACGGTTCGGGAGGTACAGTTTGGGATGAGAGTTCGAAAGGTATAGTTTGAGAGGTGGTTTGAGAGGTACAGTTTGGGATGTAGGTTTGAAAGGTACAATTTGGGAGGTACAGTTTGAGAGGTGAAGGTTCCAGTGGAGGTTCGAGAGGTGAAGGTTCCAGTGAAGGTTTGAGAGGTGACGGTTTCAGTGAAGGGTTCGAGAGGTGAAGGTTTCAGTGAAGGGTTTAAGAGGTACTCTCTGGTTCGAGAGGTGAAGGTTGAAGTGAAGGGGTTTGAGAGGTATTCTCTGGTTCGAGAAGTAAAGGTTCCTGTGGAGGTTCGAGAGTTACTCTCTGGTTCGAGAGGTGAAGGTTCCAGTGGAGGTTCAAGAGGTGAAGGTTTCCAGTGAAGGTTCGATAGGTACTCTCTGGTTCGAGAGGTAAATTTTGGTGGCATCATATACATATATATATACACACAAATATATATACACACAAATATATATATATATATATGTGTAAATATATATACTCAGTTTAATTCAGTTTGTGCAAAGGTGATGCAAACACTCAGGTCAGTTAGACTTGGCTTAGGTAACCTCCATTTCTAAGTTACCACCACTCAACCGTTTTTCTTATTTTGGTAAGAAAATATCTTATGGCTGTAAGTTTGGGAAGGCAGTAATTGCTATTTATACTAGATGATGACATAGGGTTCTGACACCTAACACCTAAAATTTTATCCATTTAACCCTCATTTGGATAAGTTTTTATGTCCACTTTCCCGAAGTTTACTTTGGATCAATTTTCATGTCCACTTTCCCGAATTTCACTTTCCGGTTTTTTTTATTAACTGAAAATAGTCAAGGGAGTTAGATAGGAGATTGAAATTTTTGGTTAAAATCTAGCTATTACATGTACCCTGACTTCATTATTTTTGGGGTTTTCACACCTATGGTCTTTAAATCTTGAACAAACATCTTTTTTAGGGATCAATACTATTAAAGCTGCTGAGATAGCTTAAGGAATATCTGAACCTTTGATAAAATCATTTACACCTGAGAGTATATTATGCTTAATGATATCCCAGCATTTATAATTGAAAATCCCTTAATAGCTATCTGGCACTGGGGTAGAGTGACTATCCATTGTTTTGATTATCTCAGTTGATTCTTCTAATGCAACATCTTCCATAAGTTTTGAATTCATTTGTGTGGTGACTTGCTTAGGAATATTTTTCAAGAAGCCATGAGGTATTTATACCAGTAGGATCTGAGTTTTCCTCAAATAATAATTCAGTATAAAATTCTATAGCAGCTTAACCTATTGCTTCTTGGTCATGGATCCAGATTCCATATTTATTCGTAATTTAAGAAATTGTTTGACCTTTGTGTTTATTTTTAACTGATTGATGATAAATTTTGAATTTTCATCCCCATTTTTTAACCCTTTAAGATTAGACTTTTGTCTCCAATATGTTTCTTGATAAGAGATTGCTAAATTTAGCTTGGCTTTAGCTTCTTATATGCAATCAGATTTCTTTCACTATCATTTTGTTGCGGATCTGATTCAGCTGCAATAAGCTGGTCTTCAGAAGCTTGAACAGTGTCAAAGATGTTTCCAAAGACTGTATAGTTCCATGTTTTTTGAGCTGATTTTAAATGTTTAAGCTTAAAATTGAGTTTTCTCATTCCACACTCTTTAGTGTGGATTTTCCACGTGTTTTAAGAATGTTGGATAATTTAACCAACATTCTTGAAACTTAAAAGGTTTAGGACCTTTGAATGGAATACTTTCAGAAGTATGTAGGATTAGGGGGGTATGGTATGAATTTTCTCTAGCTAAAAATTTAATGCTTGAAGAGCTAAATTTAGACCACCATAATCCATTTGAAACTCTTCTGTCTAACCTTTTCCAAACTCTTCCTTTAGGCCCCATGTCTGTCCATGTGTATAGGTTGCCTGATGTTGTAATATTAGTTAATGTGTTAGAAACTAAAAAGTTATTGAAGTTTCTAATACATTTTTGGTTTGGAATTGAAGTACCTAAGTATTCCTCTTGTTTAGTTATTACATTAAAATATCTTATCAAACAGAAAGCTTCTCCATTCAGAGAAGTTATTTTCTTCCATAGAGTTTTTCTTTCAAGGATCGCGTGTTTTGCATAAATAAAATCAATATTACAATCTTATGATTTATTTTAGAGTATACAATCTATTCATCCACTGAGAGGATTGAAACTGACTTATCCCAAAATATCCAAATTTTACAGTCAGGGCCTGAGAATTTTTTTAAAGCCAATTAATTTAGCAATATTTTGGGCAGCATCTGATTGAAGCATTGGTTCAATCAGAGTACATTTTTTTATCTTATGTCTTCTTTTTAAGTCCTTAATACTGTTTTGGGATGTGGAATTTCAATTCCCTCTGACACTCCAGATACAGATATTAAGATCAATCATTGAGATGTTTTAGAAGAACTTAAGCATGAACAGGTGGAAACCGTTTTAGGGGTAGAAGTGTAGTCCTTTTTATTGTATATTTTAGGTTTGCCCTTATTATTATTAGCAACTGATTTATTAAGCAGATGGGTAATGATAGAGTTTAGCCTTTTTTGAGATTCAGTGAGGTTTGCCTTAATTTCCTCAAAGTTAAGTCTATCATTGTTAGTTTTCAGATGCTTAAGTATTTTGAAGTTTCTGTGTTAAGCCACTCTGAGATCTTAATTTTTTTTCCTGGAGGAGGATAGTAAGGGAAAGTTCCCTACGTTTATTTCAATGAAGCCCAGCGAGTTGTTTGAATCTTTAGATGGTTGTATCAGCTCTGAGGAATCTACAATTGAGTCATAAACATTATTAGCTAAGATCCCTTGAGGTTCATTAACATTTTGAGCCATAACGACAATGTCCTTGTTCAAAGTGGTATCATTAGGGACTATGCTTGGTATAGTTAAAACAGATTGTGCTACTTGTCATGTAGGATTAATCTAAATAGAGTTTGAGTCAAGAGTTCTAGTAGTAGAAACATGATCAGCACAGATAGGGGTAATAGCAGGTGAAGGCAATAATGGAGTCATATCAAGAGAGTCAAAAATAACATTAGTATCAGTAGGAGTGATATCCATATTAGTCCCAATAGGGGTCCTAACATGTGAACTGACAGTTAATCCAAGAGTCATAACAGGAGGTTCAGAGCTAGTGTCAATTTTAAAAGGGGTGATAATAGGAACCTGGGATCCCTGAATATGGATCAGAACTTGTGAACTCTGCTGTGTTGACTTCGCATCCCTGGTCACCCTCTCCTTTCGTTTTGATGTTTGATCCTTATCATTTGAGTGTATTACAACCTGGGGGGGTTACCTAAGATGAAGAGGAAGTGTTAGGTTTATTTGTAGGGACATAAACTTTATCTTTAAGAGATAAACCAGAAGAAGAGGCTCCAATCCCTTTACCATTCTGTCTTCCCTGTTCTTCTTTGGGGTTAGAGTTCTTACCAAAATTTGTATCTGTGGAGGGGGCTGATGCCTCCATGCAGTAAACGTTGAGACATTTTGGTCAAACCTGCAAGCAATAGCTAAATGTCCTAGCTTAAGGTAGTTAGAACAATACCGAGGGACTCCCTCATATTCAAGATATTGTTAAAAATTGACTGTGGAGGGGGCTGATGGTCTTCATGCAGTAAACTTTGAGGCATTTTGGTCAAACCTGGAAACAGTAGCTAAATGGCCTAGCTTGAGGCAGTTAGAATAATACTGAGGGACTCCCTTATAATCAAGATATTGTCAAAAGCTGATTTCTCTAAAATTGAGCCAGGCTCTCTTAAGTAGGGGATTAGTAACATCTATTGAAAACTCTAGCTACATAAGGTCTGGTTCAATTTAATGTTTCCCCATTAACCCTAACAGGAGAACCTATCAGATTCCCTATAGACATTAAAACCCAATGATCAAAAAACTGTTGTGGCAAACCATACATTGTAATCCAAACAGGGGGCATAAGGGAAATGAGCATTTGGGTTAATGTTTGGAACCCATTTAGTCATTCTGATTGAGTAAGGGCCAAAATTCCAAATTTTATGTAGCCATCATCGATAGTAACCATCAGGAAATTCGAGTTTAATAAGAACCTGGCGATTCTCGAGTAATATGATTTTTGTATGCTCCTTGAATCCAGATGTATGGAAATCTTTCCTTAGCTTCTCCATTTGCGGCCTACTCCTAGAAAATTTGCCGACCAGAGTCCACCAGAGTGGAGCTTCCAATCTGAGACATTCTGATTCATCGAAGTGAAGGCATGGCTTCCCTAAATGATCAATTTTAGGTTTTGGATTGAAGGGAACGCTTGGAGGGTTTATAATAGGATCTGAGGATCAATATGGAGGGCTTCTCTGAGATCTCTATTAACTGCTTGAGTGTAGGAGAGAGATGGAGGGTTCGTCAGCGGCCCCTCCATGACGGCGTAGCTGGAAAAACCATAGGTGGAAATCTAGGGTTACGAGCGCCGCTTATCGCCTCAGAGAGAAGAAGGCGTTCGGGTTTAACCAACCTTAATGTTTTGTAATAAATTTTCTTATTTTGAGGTTCAAAGGTTGCCATCATATTGATTTATCATACCACTTGCAAAGCTTAAACATTTTTGGTAATACAAATTTCAAATATCACTGCACAAAAATTGCACATTATTAGACATTAGTTTTTATTATTTAATTGCTGCACTAATAATTATTTTGATTTAAGGTTTATAATTATTTCCTTTATTATTAAATATTTTTGAAAGAATAGTAATCCAATAAGAAGGAGATTCACCGGATTCATGTATATCATACGAGCATTGGGAGCCACATCATTCTGAGCTAAAACAGGAACATAATTCTCGGGCTTGAAAACAACCCCCCTCTCAAGATTGCCCGAGTGTTGCCAACTCTCACAACTAGCAAGTATCTACTATCAAATGATACCTCGATAACTCCAGTAACTATTTGGCCAACCATAATGTCCAACTCTTCAACTCAAGTTTTGCTACTCAGACTCAATTAAAACCAGGGGCACCTGAGTAACCCTTCCCACATGACTCGCGCTCTGGCTCTAATCCTTTTGTAGGTGTCCTCTCTTTTGCTTCATTGGAACACTCTGAGAGACATTCAATTCCCCCTGTTGTTGCATGAGAATTTCCATTTTTCACCTGAGGAGAAGAAAATTATGAAACCTTAAACCCTAATTACTATTTGATATAATTTGATTCTGTGAAGCATATTTACCAACATGCTTTAGATTTCAAAATAATTTTCAACTCTTAATTATGGAGCCACTGTTATAAGTATTCTATATTTATTTAATAAACTTAGCATGAAGGGGAATGTGATGATTGTAAATGCCCAATTGCACCTAATCATGTTAAAAATGAATCAAAAAGAAAATTTTGATTAGCGAAGTAATTTTTTTGGTGATTTCATTTTAATGGTTACCATAACATCAATTGATCCAACCACAAGCAAAATTTATACATTTTACTATCCAAGTTTCAAATATCCTTACTCAAATATTGCAGGTTAATCATTTGACATTTGTTTTTCTCTCACAATAACAAACACTTTTCAGATCTTAAGGTTCAAAACTTATTCATCTTTTATTAATTATTTTTGAAAAATTGGTAATTTTGGTCGAAATCGATGAATGTATAAAATGTGCATCATTTGAGCATTTTTAGGCATAACGTATCATGTAGTCATTTCATATATTTCCGGACAAATAAAGGCCTCCAGAGTCATATGTGCTATTAGCACATTCAAGCAAAACACATGGTTACAATAACATTTTCTAACTTCACATGATATGATGATATTAGTACAAATCATCAAAATATAGAGTCATATGGACACTTTACTCTATATTTAATTAGCAAGAGACCTCTAGCCGTCTCTCCCCAATAGAGATATAGATGAAATAGAATTAAGATTAAAAAAATATTCTTTCTATTTGTTTTGTATTTCGCATTTCTAGGGAGCTCAAAATTTCAGTCAAATTGAAACCAGAAGCTTCTACCATTCGCCGGAACCCTCTACCGCCACCACCAACCATTTACCACTCATTCCCATGCCTTACAATTCAACTAAAAACGCAATCCTTATCAACACATTACTTAGATTTACAAAAGATTCAACTAAGATCATAAGCTACATCAACACAATACTTTATTTTACAAAAACTACACAGGAGAGAATACTACAGCAAGAAAATATTTTCGAAAAATAATTGCTTGTTGAGAAGATAGCGACGACGAACGGAAGGACTGGAGAATAATGTTGAGAACCAGATCTGGAGAATCATGTTGGAGTAGAAACATGTGGGCACCTTCGATGATCGAAAATTGGAGAGTTGTAAGATATGAAGGGGTGTGGGGGTTCTAGGGACTGTAGATGTCATCGTGAGAGAGAAATTGGAGTAGGAAAATCACAAAAGATTTGAAGGAGGTGGTGGTTTTTGGTGGTGGAGAGGTGGATCGCATGGAGTGAATTGGAGCAGTAGTAATATTGGGAAGTGAAGGAGGCGGGATGAAGTTGAGATTTTGTTTGATTCTAGGATAGGGTTTCTTTGTTTTGGGCTTAGGAGCCCATAATTAATGAAAATGAATTTTGCAGTTTTTAAATGTTATTAAGGGTAGATTTGTCATTATCTGAGAACTTTAAATGCAATTTATGTCTGCAGTTAAAGGTGGAATGGACTAAAATGAAAATCGTGCAGCTTAAATGGGGACGGAGGGAGTATATGAATACACATAGAAACAATAATTGTGGATGCATGATTTGACAAATGTCGTCATTCCTTTGGTGGTTTTTTTTGCAGCTTCACAGCTCTTCTAGTAAGTTGTTCAGAAATCACACTCTTTATCGGTCTTTAGTTTGTGCACTTCAATATTTGTAGATTATGCGTCCCGACTTTTCTTATGCTGTAAATACGGCCCATCAGTTCATGTAGGGTCCTACTAATGACCATTTCCATCGATTTTGCGTTATGTGTGTGGTACTCTTCGTTGTGGACTTTCGTTTTGTGCAAATCTGTCTGCTTTACCAATAATGGCTATTCTGATGCCGATTGGACTCGTTGAGTAGAAAACCGTAGGTCCACATATGGTTCTGCCATTAACCTTGGTGGTAAATTGGTGTCTTGGAGTATTAAAATGATTCAGTGAATTATTAAAGTAGATTAGTAACTACGAGTATTTAGAGATGCACGAGCGGTCGAATTGGGATAAAAAGTTTTAGAATACAGATAATTTATCATAGTGCCGGATGGAGTTCCGTCGTGAATAAAGGGACGGAATCCAAACATAAGCCCATAATCTGTGTAAACTTCAGTGTATCAATTTCACCCTTATATGACCGAGGGATTTCTTGTTAAGGGAGGAAATTCGTCACCGGAAATGCATCATCAACGGACGTCCAAGATCTATTGACAATGGAAATTCTAGCAATTCAAATGGCGTCAAAGGAAGTTGAACACTATACACTAACTGTGACTGAATATGGCTAAAAAATCACGGTAGAAATAGTATTTAATAGAGTTACAGTGTTTGTGTTGTAATAAGTTATGTATTTTACGTACTTACCTTAGTCACATCATGTACATGTGGGTATATATTTCCATTCATTTTGTCAATATCAATTAGATCATTATTCCCAAATTATCTCTCTCTTCCTTGTTTCATGGAAGCAGAGCCTACTCTCTGAATCAAAAAATTTTCCGACCAAAACCTTACCTCACAGCCGTGTATTTCCACCGCTGCCAACTCAATATGAGTGACACGGAAAGCATGATCAACCCCCCTCCCCATCAGACTCCCGCCGGAGACGATATACTGTCGCCTCCTCCGTCGGTGGCCGACAATGATCTCGGTCCTTAGCCGCTTTCGCGTCCTCTTGATCACTCGTCTCCATTCTACATTCATCATTTAGATCATCCGGGCTTGTCTCTCTGTCCGGTTGTTCACATGGGCGACAATTATCAGGAATAGACCACCTCGATGAAGAACGCACTCAAGGCTAAGCGTAAGTTGGGCTTTATCGACGATCGAATTCCTCAGGCCGATATTGCCCCTGTTGATTTGGATAATTTTTATAGTGTTAACTCAATGTTGATCGGATAGGTTGTTCAATCCATTGACTCATCGTTACGATCTTCTATAACTTATCTTGAGACTGTTTTTGAGCTCTGGGAGGCGTTTCGCCACTACTTTTCTGTCAGTAATGACCCTTCTTCTCCAGCTTCGTGCAGATTTGACGAACTATCGCCAAGGTGGAAAATCTTTTGCCACTTAGTATGGTTCTATCAAGAAGATTTGGGATGAAGTCACAATCTATGTCCCTCTTCAGGCCTGTCTCTGCAGTAACTGTTCATGTAACATCACGGCCAAGCTTCAGACTGAACGTGATGTTGAGCGTCTCTATCAATTTCTTCTGGATCTCGATGACACGTTTGGAACTCTTCATTCCAGTATCATGGCGCAAGAACCATTGGCCTCTCTCAACAGTGTTTATGCTTTGGTTGTTCAGGAAGAACATCACAAAACCCTGATGCACGAATGCGACACCAAGTCTGATGGTATGGCGTCTGCTGCTTAGTCTAAGTACATTTTTTTATCGCGCCAATCAGCTCTATCGGCACCGAAAAATTCTGCTGTCGATCGTCTATCGTGCACTCACTGCGGGAAGCTCGGCCACAATGTTTCTCGCTGCTAGAAGATTCACGGTGACAGGCGCGGGCGGTCGTCGCGCCCGCGCGCCAAAAGATAATTTATAAGCCCTCAATGCTTACTTTCTACACTAGGTAGATAGTAGCAAATCGGGGTCGTCCAATGAGAAGAGGAATCTTCCTAAGCGTCTAAGCACACAATGGTTGATACTAGGCTAGGAGTAAATATATATACACACACTTAAAAGCAAGTAAAAGGGGGGGGGGTTGGTTGGTTGGTTTCCTAAGTTAACAAAGATAACTAGCAACGTCAAGTGACTATGCTAATCATCAAACGAAACTAAGAAAAGGGGTTTTAAACTACAAAGGTAAAATGCCTTGGGGGCAACGGATATCCACTTCCACATCTAATGTAGTTCATCGAATCATTCACACATTCCATCATATAGCATTCATGACCCAACGCTCACACACCCCATCTAGCAAGTACCACAACACACACATCACAAGGAGTTCTAAGTTCATGCTCACAGATCTTCATGCAAAGGCGCTACAGAATTCGTCACGTTCCTACACCTAAGCAATTCAACCACACAAGCACTCCCTATGCTCAAACCACTCATGGCACACATGCAGTGAAACACACCGTCAAGAATACATAAACGCCAAATAACAAATGCTTCAAGAATGAGTTTAAATCATCTATCCAATACTTCAACTACTTGTCGTGGAGACTAAACTCCTATCCTTCTTAGTTCGTAGTTTGCGAGAGTGAGTTCGACATCTCTCGTCAAACCTCACCAATGACTCCCGAGTCGCGACCACGACTCAAGGTGTCATTAGTGGCATTTAATCACGAAGGACCAACAAGCTTGGCAATGCCTATGACCACTACACCGTGACTAAGCATTAAACCAATTCATGCAGTTACACGAGATTGGATGAACGTGCAACGCACATTCATCCGCGAGCATATGACTCTCTCGTTTGCTACACAAACGAACATGACGAAGAGTTCGACATCAATCACATTCGCCTAGCACATTGTCAACACACTAACACAATCAAAAGCTCTAATTCACACTCTCACATTACTAACAAGAACAGGGGGGAAATTAACCCAAATCCCCCAAACCCTAGCTAGCAATTGATCCAAGCATTCATATCATCAAGCTCTCAACAACATTAATAGAATCAACAATTAACATTCAAAGCACAATAAAAGCACAATAGCAAAAACATCAAATAGATAGATAGAAATGAATTCTTGCTACATAGATAATGGAAGCTTCAATCCTTTGCTACCAAGAACAAGAACTACTCTAGAACAACAAAAGACATAATTAAACTAAGAGAAATCTAAGAAAAGAAAGAAGGGAAAAAACTAGAATGGAAGCCCTAAAAATGCAGAGAAAATGGGCTGGAAAAGGCTGGAGAAGAAGAGGGAAAGAGATGGTATTTATAGTGCAAAGAAAATAAGAATGATTTCTGGCCGCCCGTTGGTCGCGACTCGCGACGGGGTTCGTCGCGACTCGCGACGGTGTTGGTCGTGAGGTCGCGACTCGCGATGGTGTCGCGACGGCAGCCACAGTTTTGCATTGTTTCTTTGTCTTCTTCATAGCCATCCCTCTCAATCTTCAAGTCTTCAACAGCTCCAAAATGGTCTTCAACGGCCTCCGGTCTTCATGTCTTCGAAGTGAGTATCCAAAAGTCTTCGAAAGTATAGTCTTCAATGTCTTCCGGTCTCCGTTGCTTCCGTGTTCTTCCCTTGTCACACAAAATCCACTTAAAAGAGGTAAAAGAGTACAAAGTTGCTTTTGCCTCTCCTAAGTGAATTTCAAGGTAAAACACAAGCTCTCGATAATAAAAGAGCACAAAAGTGATCCTAAATACTACTAAATAATGCGCCTAAAATGGACACATCACATGGCATCCCTGAAGGTTTCGTCCACCGCTCGACCGGGCGTAGAGTGGTCGTAGACGTGGAGCTCCGGGCGGTGGTGTTGCCCTCTCGGCCCAGCAGCAAGCCCAGACCGTAGCTTCCGACGTTGTCTCCATTCTATAGTCGGCAATTCGTGGTTCCAATCTTAGTCCTGATCAGTGGCAGGCTGCCTTGCAGATGTACAACTCTATGAACACTCCTTTCGTTGATGCTACTGGGAAGCATTCTTTATAGATTCTTAACACTGGTGCCTCTTTTCATATGACAGATACATTGGCCTTGCTTCGTGCTATTATTGATATTGCACCTGTTCCTATTAAGCTTCCGGACAATTTGTTAATATAGTAGTTCAGGAAGTTTCTTTGGTTTTCTCTTAGTATGCCAAGATTGATCATGTTCTATATTTGCTGACTTTGGAATGAAATTTCTTCTCCTTTGCTAGGTTGCTTCTTAATGCCAGGTGTTTTTCTTTCTTAACTAATAAGTTATGTGTCCTTCAGGAAAGCGTTACGAAGGCACTGATTGGTACGGGTAAGCAGAGACATGGTGTTTACTGGTTACGGCATTTCTCAGCAGCTGCACATGTCGGTCATGCATCCAAGTCTGAGCAGTTGACCTCGGCCGAGTTGTGGCACAAAGAGCTGGGGCATCCTTCATTTGCAGTTTTAGCATCTTTACTTGTTTCTTGTGATTCTGTATAGAGTACTACTCCTTGTGACATTTGTTTTCATTCCAAAAAAATAAGAGCTGTTTTGAAATTAAGTTCTAGTAAAGCCACAAACTTATTTGAACTTGTGCATTGCGACATTTTGGGTCAGTATAGAATCCCTGCTTCTTGTGGTGCTACTTATTTTGTATGATTACTCTCGTGCTACCTAGGTTTATTTAGTTAAATCTAAGTCATAAGTTCTGCGATTAGTAATTGATTTTTGCGCCCTGACTGTTACTCAGTTTCAGACCTCAGTTTGTCGCTTTCGTTCGGACAATGGTACAAAGTTTTTCGGTCTTAAGGATTATTTTTCTACACATGGTATTCTTCACGAGACTCCGTATGCCTATACCCCTCAGCAGAACGGCAGGGTGGGATGCAAGCATCACCATCTCTTAAATGTGGCGTGTGCTTTGCAGTTTCTCTTCCAATAAAGTTTTGGGGAGAATGTGTGCTTACAGCTTATTTTCTGATTACCCGAACTCTTATGCCGGTTCTTCAAAATCAGACACTATTTCATTTGCTCTTCAACAAAGATCCAAAATACTCAGATCTTTGTGTATTTGGCTTTCTTTGCTTCGCACCAACTCTTCCGCATCCTACAGATAAGTTCGCAGCTCGTGGTCGCAAGTGTGTCTTTATGGGATACCCCATTGGAAAGCAAGGCTGGTGTCTGTATAATATTGAATCTGAAAAGTTCTACTTCTCTCGAGATATGGTGTTCTTCGAAGATCAATTTCTATTTCAGGTTCAGTCATGTTCACCATCCTCTACTCCACCAGCTGTTCTACCTCATCTGGCTGTATTTGATCAACTGGATATTTCTTCATCCAAAGCAAGGGGAAACGCTTCGTGGGAGAATGTCGATTCATCCTTGGACGCATTCCCTACGCCCCGACCTCCATGGCTAAGCCTCATTCCGCCGCCAATGTTGGGCTAACAGTGTCTCCTAGCTCACCAGCTGCGACCACTTGCTCGGATAAGCTCGCTCAGGCTGACGTTCAGGGCAGCTCTTGCCAATGTCAACCAAGTGTACTGCTCCAGGAATTTTTATGCAGCTCCATGGGTTGTGATGATCTGAAGCCGGCTATCTCGTCCACTCTGTACCCCATCACTGAGTTTGTTTTTTCGGCACAGTTTGCTCCAGCCATGCTCACTTCCTAGAAGCTATCACCTCCGGCCATGAGCTATTTCGTTTCTCAGAGGCCATACAATAGGCTTGTTGGCGAATTGCCATTCATGCCGAACCTCAAGCCCTTGAGAGAAATGGAACTTGGTCTCTCACGTCTTTTCCGTCTGGCAAGATACCGATTGGTTGCAAATGGGTATATCGCATCAAGTACAAGTCGAATGGTGACATTGAACGCTATAAGGCTTGTCTTGTTGTGTTAGGAAATTGTCAGGTTGAAGGCATTGATTTCATTGAGACATTCACTCCGGTTGTGAATATGGTTACAGTTCGTACATTCTTATCAGTTGCTGCTGTTCAAGGATGAGAATTACATCAAATGGACGTACACAATGCCTTTCTACACAGAGACTTGGATGAGCTTGTGTTTATGACGCCACCACCGGGTTACTCAAAGGCACTGCCTGGTCAGGTATGCCGCAATACCTCAGGTATTTTTGTTTCCCAGTGCAAATATGCTTTGGAGGTGGTCGCTTAAGCAGGTCTCCTTGGTTCCAAACCTGTTGCTTCGCTGATGGATCCCACGCACAACCTTGCCAAGGCCTCTGGTTCGGATTATGCTTATCTTGATCAGTACCGCCGTCTCATTAGGAAGTTAGTTTATCTGACAATTTCTCGATCTGAGGGTCAGTTTTGCGGTTCACACTCTCTCTCAGTTCATGCATCAGTCGAAGTTGGAACATTGGGCTGCAGCCCTGCGTGTTCTTCACTATGTCAAGGGCCACCTGTGTCAAGGTATATTTCTTTCTCGAGATAGTATTTTAGCTCTGACAGCTTATTGTGTTTCCGACTTGGCCACTTGTCCTGTCACTCGTCGTTCTGTCACTGGCGTCGCCGATCTTTTGGAAGACTAAGAAGCAACACATTGTGTCGCTCTCGTAAGCAGAGGCCGAGTACAGGGCCATGGAAAATGCCTGTTGTGAGATTCTTTGGCTTCGCTTGCTTCCCTGCTCTCTTGGTGTTCGTCACTCTGATTTGCTTTGCCTTTATTGCGACAGTCAGGCTGCTCTCCACATTGCAGGGAACCCGGTTTTTCATGAGCGCACCAAGCATATCAAGATTGACTGTCATCTTGTTCGTGATCTTGTATCTTCGCGCACTATCTCTACCCATCACATTTCCACTTCGGAACAGAAGGCACTAGGACGGACAACTTTTACTCATCTTAGTTCCAAGTTGGGCATTCTCGACTTTCATGCTCCAACTTGAGGGGGAGTAATAGAGTTACAGTGTTTGTGTAGTAATAGGTTACGTAGTTACCTTAGTCACATCATGTACATTTGGATATATATTCTCATTCATTCTGTCAATATCAATCAGATCATTATTCCCAAATTATTTCTCTTTTCCTCATGTCAGTATTTAGACACAGAGAATGTCCATGGAGGATGCACGACATTTGTACAGAAATTGTTCAAGCAATGACTGCTCATGGAACATCGCTCAAACATGTTTTCGGAGAAGCCAATGCGGCATCAAGTTGGATGGCCAAAAAGAGGAATCAGACACAAGGAGACTTGGAATATGTCAGAAATTCAATCCCTCGAGAACTATCCAGATTGCTAGAGATAGATGTTAAGGCCATACCGATTCTCAAAGCAACGTAAATGAAGATAAATTTCTATTAGCCCACTTTTGTAATTTGAACACATTCTGAGAGGCTTTATTTTATGGAAAGTGGCGCCAATTGAAGGTTGACGCAACTAGGGTAGAAATTAAAATTGGAAGAATATGGGAATGCGTTCGATTTTTTTCTTTCTGAATTTGAGAAATTAGTAGAATAAAATTACAGAAACAAAAATTAGATGACACATTTAGCAAATGCGTAATCTTTCCTTTATTTTAAGGGCAAAATACATAACTAACGTTATTATTTTCTGAAAGTATCAATCTAACTCCGTAAAATATGAAAGTGCGATTCTAACCCTAAGTTTTTCACCAAATGTGCCGATATAACCTTTTCGCACTATTTCGGTGTTGAATTGCCATTTTCCAGCATTGACCAAACTTAAAAAGACTAAAATACCCCTACTTTTAAAACTAAAAATTTAATAACAAAAATACCCCTATGATTCTTCTTCTTCATCATCTCCATAACCACCGCCACCTCCACCGCTACTCTAAAGAATTCTTATGTTTAGCGAACGATTCCACTGTGTTACAGGGTGGGGCTTATCACCCAACCTCAACGCAACCCTATGCCCGCATGCACGCTAAAACGATGCTGCGGTCCTGTGCCGCTTAACGCGTGCCTGCGAACCGATCTCCTGCGACTGCGCCGCACACGCCTCTGGGTCATCCAGTGTTGGCCGCCTAACCACTCACGGCCCATGATGTCCCCCTCTGTGCCCGCGACGCGATGTGCACAACGCCCAAGCCGTTCGTGCCCAATGCCCAGTCACCCGTCAAGCCAGCACCCTAAGTGTTGAGTCACGGCCTGAGAAGACATGTCCCAAGCTTCTTGTCCCAGAAGTCTTCTCTTTTTGCTTGTAATAGCTTAGCTAATAGTGTAGTTCAGTTCTTTACTTAAGGTCCAGGCCTATGTGCCTTTTTCCCATTTGACCTTCTTTTTCCTATGTACCCGACACTCGTGATAACGTTTCTACAACATATATGTGGAGTCCTGAGCTACCCACATCCGGTTACCAATTTGCAATATATTGAAAACGAGCATTCGCTCCCCAGTTGTCGGGTCTTGTATTGCATTGTTGGCTTGTGTGTGTCAAACCATGCTCTTAATCTAAAGGCTTGGTGTGCTGCGAGCAATCAAGTTGAGTGCGATGCACGTGAACAATTAGGCAGTAGTCGTGACACTCTATGACTAGGCCGTACGGTTAACCCCCTCAGAGGGCGACCGTGACACACTGGTAGCTTATCCAAACAACTTTAAAATACTAATATGATTCTCTAAAGAATGATAACAAAAGTAAACACATATATGCAGATAAAAATAGGATCTAACAAAACAAAAACACAATAATCGAAATAGCAACAAAAGATTAAAATATTCACGGATAAAAGAAAAACAGCAACTCCATTAAAGAAACGGGTCCCCGGAGAGTAGATACCCTAGGATTCAGACTCAGGAAAGGAGAGCTGCTACTGGAGGTGCCCGGGAAGGGAGGATATCCTGGGGTTCACACCCGGGGAAAGAAAATGGTTTTGGGTAGAAGAAAATAAAAGAAAATGAGGGAAAAAGAGAAGAGGTGATGGCAAAATGGACTTTAAAATTTTTATATTTTTTAAAATCAGGGTATAATTTTTTTATTTACTGAATTCCAGTCAGTTTTAGGTTGTCAGGGTTAAATTGAGATTTTCAACCAAAATATAGGGTCATTTTAGCATTTAACTCTTTTTAAAAATATTCAAATTTTTTGACAATTATTGAATTTAAAACAAAACCAAATATTCTGCTTCCCAAAATCCAAAAACACTGACCCCAAATCCAGAAAAAATTAACCGTTAGTTCCCCTCTGCTCGTTGCCCACCGTTTTTCTATCTCAGGTTTGATTTAGGTGTATAAAATAAGTGAATATAATTAAATTTAGAAAGTAAAAAATTGAATGAATTAATGAAATTAAAGAAATCTTGCCAAATATAGAAAGTGCACTAATATAAGAGTAACGATTAAAGAAAGAAAGTGTGTACAAATGGAGGTTATCAATATATTTAAATTTTATTAAAATAATAATCATTATATTGTATTTATATTTTGATAATAAATATAAGATTGATTCAATACAAAATACTCTATTATATAATAATATTTATATTTAAAATAGGGAAAAGAGCATAAATAGCCCTATTATATTTCGAAATTACAGAAATGAACCTATAAAATTTGAAAGTGCTAAACTAACCCTAAGATTTTGAGCAATGGTGCTGATATACACAAATTGCACTATTCCGATGCTGACTAAAAGAATTCAGACAATCACCTAAAATGAAGAGCCAAAATACCCCTAAACCCTAAACTAAAATTCTAATGACCATTATACCCTCTAGGTTTCTTCTTCTTCTTCTTCTTAATTTTCAAACACCCTAAACCGCCACTTCCGAGCACCACCATCACCGCCGATCTGCCGCTAAGAAACCCAACCCTGCCACCAGATACCCCTCCACCGTGGCCGAGCACCACTATCGCCGACGATCCACCGCCCAAAAGCCCAACTCTGCCTAGAAACCTACCACCAAATACCTGTTCACCCAGAAACCCATCCCTGCCGCCCATTTCACCCCCTCCCCCCCCCCCCCCGCCACCAAAAGCCCAGCTCTCTGCTCTATCTTTCCCCCACAACCACCTGTCCCCATCTGCCTAGAAACCTGAGTCGCGCTCCACCCCGCCGCCTCCTCCGCCTAGAAACCCAATTTTGCCCCACCTCTCTCCATGCACCCCAAAACCCAGAAGCGCTCCACCCCAACGCGTTCCACCCCGCCACCACCTCTCTTCCTCTGCCCATAAACCCAACCGCGCTCCACCGCGCTACCACCTCTCGCCCTCCGCCCTGAAACCTAGACGCGATCCACCCTGCTGCCCATAAACCCATCCTTGCACCACCTATCCCTGTCCACCCAGAAACCCAGTTGCGCTCCATCGCACTGCACTCCACCCGACCATCACCTCTCCCCCCTCGCCTTGAAACACAGCTGCATTCTACCCCACAACCACCTCTCCCCCTCTGCCCAGAAACCCAACCCCGCTGTCCACCCCCTTCACCAACAAAAGCATAGCCCCACAATCAATCATAACCCTATCACACCTCTCCGTCGCAACCCTTTCCCCTAAACCGCCACACCTATCAGCCCTAGCCCCTTAACGACCAATTCGAGAAAGGAGAGATTGAAGCTGGAGATAGGAAATACTGTAGAGAGAGAAATGATATTAAGGAGAGGAAGAGGATAGGGGTACAGTAAGGGTACATATGTCCTTTCCAATTTTGCTTTTTAAAATTTTTTAGTAGGGGTATAATTGTCTTTTCACAAATTTCTATCCAAATTGACCTTTGACATTTTGGTCAACAAAATCCAGGGTTAAGTTTGCACTTTGTGATTTTAAAAGGTTGTATCTGCACTTTTGAACAAAATATAGGGTTAAAAAAGCTCTTTTCTCTTTACAATAATATAATGACTAAATTATTTTTTTGGTCCTTTACATATTTTGCAATACCTTCTTTTAGTCCCCAAGGCCAATACCGCGTTTGTTTAGCAATTAACATACTAAAATTAATTTTTTTGGTCCTCAGAGGCATTTTTCAGGTTAATCGGAATGGTTTTCTGATATAGCCAGGGGTATTTTAGTAATTTTATTAATAAAAAAATCTAAAAAATAAAATTTTAGCAACAAGTAAAGAAACGAGCACGTGAAGCCGCACACTGATTTTTTTGGTCTAAGACCACGCATGAAGCCATACGTCTTCTTCCTCCTGAGTCATGGTTTCTGTGATGCCGACGATCACCACTGCCCGAAAATGCAGCTGTGAACCTTTGAAGCGCTGACCTCAATCGAAGTCGGAAGCTCCTTCACCGCACAGCTCACCCTATCGCGGAAGGTCTTGGTTTCCTTCCAGAGACCCGACATGAACTCCTCTAGATCGCGGCAGTTTCCTTCTGGTCTGTATCAACCTCATCAGATTCCTCATCCGCCCATGCCAAAGCTTCTGATCGGCTTGCCAGGGTCTGAAGTTTGCATCAGATTCCTTGGGCTGAAGGATCCGAATCTTCAAGCAGGCTTCTCCGTGGATGAAGATGAAGATTCAAAATTCATCTTTGGGCTTCTCTCCAGGCAGGCTTCTCTGTGGGAAATGCAAAATGAAATTAGCACGACCTGGTTGAAGGAGGAATGGTGGATGGTGGCGGGGAAGTGAAGGTTACCAGGTGGTGATAAGTGGAGGTCGGCAGGAAGAGGCTTCATTAAAGAAGAATGGTTTTTTTAAAACTCAGGGGTATAATGGTCATTTTGTAGATTTTGACCAATTTTACCGTTTACTTTACCTGAAAATCACCTTTGAGGACAAAAAAAACAATTTCAGTATGTTAATTTTTGAACAAATACAGTATTGTCCTTGGGGACCAAAAGAAGGTATACAGAATATGTAAGGGACAAAAAAAATAATTTAGTCTAATATAATAATGAGTCTGTCTCTTGAAAGACGGTCTTTCTATAAGTTATGGAAAGACCAAGGTTTAAAGTGTAAATTAGAAGAAATGAAGATGAAATTTTTGGGTTACATGAACCGGGTTATAAATTTTATAACTACTAAATGTTGCATACTAAAATTTTAATGTTGCAACTAAGACCTTTTACCTTTTATTATTTTAATTAAACCCCGTCTTTCCATAAGCCTATGGAAAGACCGTCTTTCCCAAGACTTTGCCTATAATAATAATTAATTTTTTGAAATATTAAACTTTCATTTCTATCAAAATTTTCATCATGTACACCATCTCCTCTCCTTACTCCCACTACTACATATCTATCACCAAAAGGTTAGCATAATGTTTTTTTAACTTTGGTTTCAACCATGCTTTAGATATAATACATTCAATGATATCACTAACTATTGTATCTTCATTTTCAAACCTTCCAAAACATACATCGTTTCACCATTTCCACACCCTATAAATGCATTCCACAACTGCTATTTTCATCAAACTGCATCTCCATCCCTTGCCCTTGGTTCTTTGCACAATCCAGTCTGACACCATGTCTCAATCCCCAGATCTCCTCTATACTTGTAACCATCCCAAAACCGCTTCCCAAACCATGCAAGTAGTTTGGCACTCTTAGAAAAAATGTTTGATGGATTATATCTGATCACAAAACACACACTTTGGCTCCACTTTAAAATTAAATCTCAGCAGCCTGTCTTTAGTAGCCAGCCTCCTATGCAAAGCCATCCACAAACAGAAAGCTGCTCTTGGTTTAGCAATATTGCCATACACAACTCCTCTCCACTGCACCAGTTCAGAGCCATCCCTGAGTGCTTTATACATGTGTTTCATACTGAATTTCTGCATTCCCAGTTGTCTCTTCCATTCTTCATTATCTACCACCTTCCCCCTTGTAGTGTTTTTCAGTAACCAAGAACAGTCAGAAGGAATTCTAAAACTCATCACATTATCCCCATGTATATAATACTCATGGATCCACCTAATCCATCGGGTATCAGCTTTCTTGCACAAGTTCCACAACAACTTTAACATGCTTACTTCATTCCAAACTTTCAGAAAAATAACATTCATACCTCCATATTTCTTTTCCGTACAAACCTTATCCCATGCCACAAGAGACTTTCTTGTCACTTCTTCACCTCCACTCCATAAAAAAAGATCTACATAAGGCATTAATGTGCTTCAATATAGCTTTAGGTAGAGGAAAGCTGTTCATCCAGAGATTAACAATTGCAAACAAAACACTATAGATTAACTGCAGCTTGCCAGCACAACTGAGTGTTTTGGCACTCCAGTGCTTCAGTCTACATACTATTCTCCACAAGTTGTTGACAAGTGCCCAGGTTAGGCTTTTTACTGGTTAAAGGGACACCTAGATACCTATATGGTAATCCGCCCCCTTCAAAACCAGTGATATCCTTTACCTGCTGCTTGATCTCATTAGTAACTGCACCATAAAATACCTTGCATTTTGCTTCATTTACTTTCAAACCTGTAGAATCAGCAAAAATTTATAAGCTTCCATTTAGGCTTGTACAGACTTAGCATCACCTCTTAACAGTAGCAGCACATCATCAGCCAAGCTCAAATTTACCAATCCCAGCTTCTCACACTTTGCATGATATTTGTAGTCACTGTTTCCTCTAAGAGTCTTCACACATCTACTCAGGTATTCCATAACTATCCCAAACAAGAGAGGAGAGATGTGATCTCCTTGTCTCAGCCTTCTCTTGGTTGTGATAAGTTTAGTATAGCAACCATTGATCAAATACTTAAATGAAACTGTTTTCACACAGATCATTACCCACCATAAAAATTTTCCAGGTATACTAATCTCCTTCGGGATGGTTTCCAAAGCAGTAAAATCCATACTATCATAAGCTTTCTGGATATCCATTTGGAACAAGCATCTAGGGCCCCCACTCTTCCTGCTATAACCTCTAATCAATTCAAAGGCCATCAATATGTGATCATGGATATGTAAACCTGAGATAAAAGCAGCTTGATCTAAATCTATGATTTCATTAATCTCCTTACTCAGCCTCTCAATCAACACCTTACAGATTATCTTGTATAGTGTAGTGCAACGTGATCTTGGCCTTAAGTCTTTAACAACTTTAGCATTAGGATGTTTAGGGATCAGAGTGACAGTTGTACAATTAACTACTTTATACAATCTTCCATGTTCAAAAAAAATCAAGAACAGCCTCTATCACATCAATTTTTAAGATTTGCTAGTTTACCATAAAAAACTTAGCAGAAAAGCCATCCTCGCCTGGAGTTTTGAGATCTCCAATGCTTTTCAAGGCCCTTGGCACTTCTTGCTCTGTAACATCTGCAACCATTCTCCTTTTAGCTTCATTACTCATGGTTTTTCCTGACCTCATAATCCTTAGATTTATGCCTTTAATATTCTCCTCAGTTCTGCCAACAAGTTGAGCATAGAAAGTTTCCCCTTCCTTCACTATTTCATCCTGTTTGTATATGATTCTCCCATCTGTTTTCTCCAACTTCAGAATTCCCAATGCATTGTTTTTGGCTCTAACTGATGCATGGAAAATAACCATTATTCCCATTACCTAGTCTCAGCCAATCAATCTTTGATTTCCGCATGGCTATTTTCTGATCTATCTCACTTCATTTCTTCACCTCCTGAATACAATCAATCACTTCCTGAATTAGCTCCTTATCCATTATGTTTGTGCTCAGTTCAGCTTGTGCAAGGCTTAATCCCTTTCTAGCCTGATCAAGTTTTTGTTTGACCTTTTTTCAGCCTCTTCATGTACAGTTTCAGGTCATCTTGGATTCTGATGAGCTTCCTCCAAACTATGAACATTGGCCTCCCCTTCATTTCTTTACTCCAGCCATCCCTGAGGTATCTTTCACTTATGCATTCTCTAAGAGACAATTCAGAAATCTGAGCTTTTTGCATCCTTTCCTCTGCTCAGTCTGCATACAGATCTTCAACATGGCATGGTCAGAAGTACCAGCTTCTATGATCACCACCTAAGTTGCAAGGAACTTTTGAAACCACTCAACATTAGCAATTTCCCTATCAATTCTTGAATATATTACTCCCTCAACATGTCTATTATTCCATGTATAGTATTTTCCAACACTATCACATTCATGTAATCCTGTTTTTTCCATCATTTCTTCTAAGTCACAGAATTCATGAACTAAGACCTCATTACCTCCTATTCTGTCTTTGGTACTCAAGACATTTTTATAGTCTCCCATTAGTACCCATGGCACCTTTACTTTGTTTACCATCTTCTCTACATCATTCCATAATACTGTCTCTATTTCAGTAGATTACATGCATAGATAGCTCCAAAATAAGCCCACAGTTCACCATTTTTCTGCCTAACTTCACAGCCAGTCATCTGCTTAGTTTTCCGTGTAACTATGATATCCCGTTTGATTTGATCCCACACAACCCATATTCTGCCATTTGGGTGTTGATCATAGTTGTTAACATAACACCATTTAGCTCCAAACCTTTTCCTTTCCTCCTTTTTTTGTCTTTTCTCACCCTGGTTTCAACAAGTACAGCAAGCATCAAATCTGAATCACAGAGACGGGATACAATCTCTCTACATCTTGCTACATTATTCATCCCTCGCACATTCCATGTACTGATAATGGTCATGACACATGCCCATAGGAATCTGCTAGGCCATTCCAAGCCTTCTGACTACTCACCGCTATAACAGGCTATCAACTCAGTAACTTGTGCTCCCATCCTCAACTCCAGGTTGTCAGCCTCTTTCTTCTTCTCTTTACTTCTAGTCTTCACAGTACTCCATTCAGCATCCTCTCTGATTCCATCAGGTTTCTCATTCTGATCCTTTATTTTTTCCATCTGTTTCTCCTCTTGGCCACCAGGTTTAAGCTTCCATTGTTGCACTATTTTTCTATTCTCAGTCTCCTTCCTACATATATGGCCAGCCATTTGACATTTTTCACAAAATTGTGCCACTCTAGTTCTATACTCTGTTGCATTTTCTGCCCCTCCACATCTTTAATAGTCATCTCATCTGGGATTTTTTTGAGTAATATCAATCTCTACCAAGATTCTTGCACATGAAACTCTAAGTTTATTCGCCGCGCATTCATCAGTACATACAGGATTCCCAATCACACTTCCAATTTTTGCCAAGCTCCTGACTCCGCATAGATGCAATGACATATTTAGCAGTTTCACCCAAATAGGAAGAGTTCTAACCATATCAGTTTTCAACAAAAAGTTCTTCTTCCACTTATTTAGAAACAATGGCATATTAAAGATACTATATGAACCTTTCCTCATCACCTCATCCCTGTCTTGGACTGATTTAAATCACAGAATAAAATATCCTTCATCGTTATAAAGCATTTCTGGCAGAGCTACAAATGACCACATCCTGCTCATATATCTTTTCAGCGCATTCATGGTCAAATCCCCTCCAATGACATATAAGATCAAAGCTGATTCCTAGTATTTAATTTCGTTCTCAATATCTTCTAATTCGATCTCAACCTCTATACCACCTTCCACGATTTTGGGAGCCACAAAATTCATCTGTAATCCATTCCTCTGAACCCGATTTCCACTAATAATATCTACCCATAGTTTATCAGACCTAATTTCAGTTGGATTAGGTTGATTTACCTCAGTTTTGTTCAGATCCTCCTTCGTTTGTTCCTCTTCTTCTTCACCCGTAGCTTTAACTGCTATATTTTCCTCTTCCCTGTGCAGCTCCACCATCTTCAACCTAGCAGTTCACCACTCCTCCGGTGACAGGACCACCTTTCTCTTTGGTCGGCACCGTCCCTTCGCCATGATCCGATTACACTGCCACTGTGTGTAAGGGTGGGAAGAAAACCTGAAAACCGAATCGAAAATCAAATTATCCGAATTTGAATAACCGAACCGAATTTAAAATACGATTTTTGGATAACCGAATTGAATAAACCGAATTCTGAATATGGTTTTTGGTTTGGTTTTGGATATGGAAACTCAACCCGAAAACCGACCCGAATATCGAATTGTTATTAAAAAAATAAATTAAATATTTATATACTAAATAATATAATTCTAAAATATTAATATAAAGTATATAACATATATATCATGGCCCAAACTCACAAACTCAAAAACTCAAAAACTAATATATATATATATATATATATATATATATATATATATATATATATATATTCATGGCCCAAACATAGATTAATTATGGCCCAAAATAAAAAAATTAGAACCGGTCCTTTCCTTTTATATAAAATTGAAACACTACAAAAAAGTCAAAACAAAAGAAAGGAAGCCGAGGCTGCCCTTTTCTTTTTCATTGCGAGAAATTAGAAAACCCTAGCCTCCCCACTTGCGTAATTCCTCCACCGCAACTGCCGCCTCCACCGCCGCAGACTCCTCCTTCTACTCGAAGCTCAGTTCCACTGCAAATAGTAGCAACCACACTCATCACTTTCGCCGGAGTAGCGGCACCAGTTTTGCCTCCCCGAGGAAACCCGCCGACATCATTTTCCCCCAGTGGAATCCATCCGACCGCGTCCTCCAGTTTACTCCCAACCAGGTACAATCAATGCGTTCTGAATTTCGCCCGAGTATCACTCGAAATGCCAGAAATGCTTAGCTATTGATTTATTTCGTATTTGACTGCTTAATTTTGATTTTATCTCATCATATTATTTAGAATAGTTTGTATTTTGACGTTTGTGTGTAAATAGAGATAGAGGAGGTTCGTGCGAGGCTTAACGTGGAAGTTGTAGTTAAGCTGGAGACGGTGGCGCTAGCTCTGGCACCTATTGCGTCATTTTTGGACATGGTAAACTGGTAAAGTGATGAACTAGTTGAGAATGAGTTATGGAGATTTAGGTTTTGAGTTAATGACTTCGTGTTATGTGTTGATTTGACCTGACCTATTGTGCAGAGCTTGCACCCGAGTATCATGAAGGATATATCGTTTCATGGTTACACAATGTCGACTTCTATCCAGGCACAAGCAATGCCAGTTGCCCTCAGTGGGAGGGATCTTCTAGGATGGGCTGAAACTGGTAGTGGAAATACTGCTGCCTTTTCCATCCCTATGATACAGGTTCTTAACTCTCATTTTGTTTTTCCTTTGTTGATTGTTTTATGAAATGCACTATAATCTGTTCTTACTGGAATGTAGAATCATTGAAAAATTCGTAATACTGGTTACCTATTATTTGCTACAACATTGCTTAGCTCAGCCTTATGTTAGATGGGGTGATGAACCTTTGGCATTGGTACTGGCACCTACAAGAAAGCTTGCACAACAGATAGAAAAGGAGGTACAGAGCTCACTCTTAGGCCCTCAGACGACAATGATATTAGTAAAGCATGATCCTAAATCTAGTATATGGGTTGCTTGTCTTTCTTTTTAGGCTTTACTAGTGTTCATCTTGGATGAATGACTACGTAAGGGGTTATCTTCAGCATCATAACATGTCACTGACATGGGATGAAGTTGTCAAACTGATGATGTTCTTGGTTAGTTACTGGCCTTTGATTGAGATTTTCCCCTTGATTGAGAGTGAGGAAATAAATGATAATTGTAGTGGATGTGCTGAACTTATTATGTGTTATAATCCTGGTATTATTGAGATTTTTTCCTGAAGTTCAGTGAAATAACTTTGTAAATATTACAGAACATGGAGGCGTATATTGTGTATAACTTTGCAAATATTACCCCAGCGATATTGATGCCATGGTTTCGAAGAGATTATGGGTTGTTTTCATGCCTCATGGGCTTGGCCACCTCTTAGGAATTGATACCCACGATCCTGATGGTTATTTAAAGGTAGTTGTGATTGTATTTTTCACATATATGTTTGTTTTCAATTTCCTGAGGAAGAGAATCTATTCTTGCTAATTAATTACTTCTCCATTGCTGATTAATCTATAGGTTAGAGTATAGGTTTTAAAAGTTACTCTGAATGTGTGTTTTTTATTGCAGAAATCTAACAAGTCAACCACTGTGGATGTCTAGCCCCAGCTTTGCTTTTGAATTTTGAAGGTAGTTTCTTCATCCTTTGCTTTAGATGTTGTATAGACCTAATCTAAAGGATGGGTTTGTGGGATTGAATGATTAGGAGTTTTGATCCTAACCTCGTTCTTGTAAGCAGACAAATTTGGAGGATTGGTGTTTGGTGTGCAAAGAGGACAGAGAGGTTTGAATTTGCGATTATAGGTGAGTTTGTTTGAAGGAATCTGAGCCTTTTCTGTCCTTTTTGCTGATTTTGTGTTTTTGTACTCATGTTGACAAGTATTTGAATGAACCGGAACTGTCCAAGTTATTAGGTGATGATATCTATTAATGTGGCATGAGAAAATTCTGATGAGTTCTTAAACACATTTTTTGAAACTTTCTCTTAGGTTGAATATCTGTGTGTGTGTGATTCCATCTTAAGTCTGTTATGCTAATGGTGCTAGAATCTTTGCAGTTTTATGATCTTACTTATTGTTGCTTTCCCGTTACTTTGTTAGGATTTAGGAATTAATCAATCAGAATAGAGACTTTTCTTTTCTGTGCTGATTCTTCATACATGTTCTCACATATGAATCCAGAGTAAAGTTGGTGTTTGTACAAGCTGTTCTATGTAGGTTTGGTTTGACTATGGTTGGAGGAGTTGACTTCTAGCTGTTGTTAGGTTGTAATTTGATTTGGTATACATCATTTAATGAAATGCGGAGTATGATATCAGGACGGTAATAAGCCTGGAAAATAACATTGAAATGATGCATTGGGCTTGGATTTTGGAGTGGATGTTGTGGAAGATTTTTGTGTTTTGATTTTGGAGCGGATGCTTTTCCTATAGTTTTACTCGATCTGTATGTTCCAAATAAAGTCACATTTTAACTGAATTTGAAACAATGTTTACAAGTTCTGATCCGAGTTTGATTAACTAAATTTATACTTCCACTAAACCTCCTTGTAACAAATTCTAATTGATTTTACTTTCCTGTTACCTTGACAAAATGGTTGATGTAATCTTAAAGGCTACTAAACTGTACATTGTTTTCATGTTAGTTGATGTTTTAATCTTCTCAATTCTTTGTATTTTCAGGGTAAACTTAAAGTGCTTCAAGTCTTGAAAAAATGTGAAGCTTTTGAAGATAAATATTAAAACAAACTATTGATCCTTGATATTAAGTATAATCCATGGTTGAATTTGTATTATATTTGTGGGATTTTAATTCTGAAGAACTGATTTTGGTGATGTAGAAGTTAAATTACATATTCAATATTTTTCTTAAATTTTGAATTAAGTAATGTATTTTTAATATTTTTTAAAAATAATCTGGTCCAATTTGGTTTATTCGGATTAGATCCGAATACAAACCGAAATCGAATTCCAAATTCGGTTCAGTTTATTCGGGTTATTCGGGTTGTTCGGGTCGGTTTCGGTATTGGAAATTTTAGAAAAAAACCGAATAACCCGACCCGAATAAATCGAAAACCGAATAAATCAAACTGACGCCCACCCCTAAGTGTGTGTTGTTTCGCCTGCACAAGCTTTTTTTTTAAATTTTGTTTTCATGAATATAATTATTATTTAAAATAAAATTTAAAAAATTAAATTATTTATATAAAAAATAAATGAATTTTAATTAAAATATTTTTACTATTATTTATAGTATAAATTATTGAAATAATATTTTTTATGAACATAATATTAATATTAATTTTCTTAATATTTTACTCATATACAACTCAAAAAGTTAAGTTATAATATTATTTTTTACGCGTGGTATTATTTTTTAAAAAATTTATTTAAGTTAAATTATAATATCACTACTTAATTTATTACTATTTATATTATATAATTATAAAATAATAGTATGTAAATAAATATAATATATTTACTATACTAACATAACTGTTATTCAAAGAATAAAGTTAAAAAATAATTTTAGAATTGCAGTAGTGTCCAAAGTTTAATATATTTCATTTTGTTAAATAATATAAAATATAAAAGTGGGAGTACGTAAAATAGTACGATGTATAGTTGAATAAATTTACTCTGCGAATAAATACCCAATAACACTAAAATTATATGAACTTGAAATAATTAAATATGGATAAATTGTACTATAAAGTTGATCATATTTGTAGGTTTGCTGCCTAGACATAGTGACGGTCTCACTTTCATCCTATGAAAACAGAAACTCAATTGAAAGGTCACTTTGATTTTTGTCCACGTCAGACTTGCTCTCTTATTTGACCCTTGCATTGAAGATAATATTTAAGGTTGGGAGTCACTTAATATGACGTGGCTAGAGAAGTTTACTAATTGACGCCTAATATTAGTAAAAGTTGCTAACCACATCATTATAATAGATAAAAAGTCATTTCTAATACAATTGGCGTGGCTAAAATTTCTTGCAACATTCAATTTGACGTGGCTAAAATTTAAAGTGACTATTTTAAATGGACCTTTCGATAATGGAGGCTCATATTGAGGCATTTAGGATGCCTAATTAGCATATTTGTCAAAAATAAATCAATTTGTACTTAACTATTTGTTTTTTAAAATTTTAAACTGTTAGTGACGGGGATATTAAAAAATCCAACCCTATATATTCATATGAATGTCTTGATGGCCTTACACAATTTGAATGGCCTGAAGGTCTTACACAACTTGATGCAGGAAAAACCATATTACAACCAAAGTAATACAAATAAGTTCTAAATAAAAAGGTCGATTGTACGATGGAGTGGTTTTCCTCTATTGTGAAACCGTTCAGCAGGCTTGATCTAAATCTAGGGGTGGACGTCGATTTGGTTTATTCGGTTTTTGGTTTATTCGATTCGGGTTGTTCGATTTTTTTTCTAAAAATTCCAAAACCGAAACCGACCCAAACAACCCGAATAAACCGAACCAAATTTGGAATTCGGTTTCGGTTTGAATTCGGATCTAATCCGAATAAACTGAATTGGGCCAGAATATTTTAAAAAAATATTTAAAATACATTACTTAATTCAAAATTTAAGAAAAATATTGAATGTGTAATTTAAATTCTACATCACCAAAATCAGTTCTTCAGAAAAATCCCACAAAGATAATACAAATTCAACCATGGATTACACTTAATATCAAGGATCAATAGTTTGTTTAAATATTTATCTTCAAAAGCTCACATTTCTTCAAGACTTGAAGCACTTTAAATTTACCCTGAAAATGCAAAGAATTGAGAAGATTAATAAACATCAACTAACATGAAAACAATGTACAGTTTAGTAGCCTTTAAGATTACATCAACCATTTTGTCAAGGTAACAGGAAAGTAAAATCAATTAGAATTTGTTACAAGGAGGTTTAGTGGAAGTATAAATTTAGTTAATCAAACTCGGATTAGAACTTGTAAACATTGTTTCAAATTCAGTTAAAATGTGACTTTATTTGGAACATACAGATCGAGTAAAACTATAGGAAAAGCATCCGCTCCAAAATCAAAACACAAAAATCTTCCACAACATCCACTCCAAAATCCAAGCCCAATGCATCATTTCAATGTTATTTTCCAGGCTTATTACCGTCCTGATATCATACTCCGCATTTCATTAAATGATGTATACCAAATCAAGTTACAACCTAACAACAGCTAGAAGTCAAGTCCTCCAACCATAGTCAAACCAAACCTACATAGAACAGCTTGTACAAACACCAACTTAACTCCGAACTCATATGTGAGAACATGTATGAAGAATCAGCACAGAAAAGAAAAGGCTCTATTATGATTGATTAATTCCTTAATCCTTCCACTGAAACCTCCTTGTAACAAAGTAACAGGAAAGCAACAATAGGTAAGATCATAAAACTGCAAAGATTCTAGCACCGTTAGCATAACAGACTTAAGATGGAATCACACACATACAGATATTCAACCCAAGAGAAAGTTTCAAAAAATGTGTTTAAGAACTCATCAGAATTTTCTCATGCCACATTAATAGACATCATCACCTAATAACTTGGACAGTTCCGGTTCATTCAAATACTTGTCAACATGAGTACAAAAACACAAAATCAGCAAAAAGGACAGAAAAGGCTCAGATTCCTTCAAACAAACTCACCTATAATCGCAAATTCAAACCTCTCTGTCCTCTTTGCACACCAAACACCAATCCTCCAAATTTGTCTGCTTACAAGAACGAGGTTAGGATCAAAACTCCTAATCATTCAATCCCACAAATCCATCCTTTAGATTAGGTCTATAGAACATCTAAAGCAAAAGATGAAGAAACTACCTTCAAAATTCAAAAGCAAAGCTGGGGCTAAACATCCACAGTGGTTGACTTGTTTGATTTCTGCAATAAAAAACACATATTCAGACTAACTTTTAAAACCTATACTCTAACCTATAGATTAATCAGCAATGGAGAAGTAATTAATTAGCAAGAATAGATTCTCTTCCTCGGGAAATTGAAAACAAACATATATATGAAAAATACAATCACAACTACCTTTAAATAACCTTTAGGATCATGGGTATCAATTCCTAAGAGGTGGCCAAGCCCATGAGGCATGAAAACAACCCATAATATCTTCGAAACCATGGCATCAATATCGCTGGGATAATATTTGCAAAGTTATACACAATATACGCCTCCATGTTCTGTAATATTTACAAAGTTATTTCACTGAACTTCAGGAAAAAATATCAATAATTCCCGGTTATAACACATAATAAGTTCAGCACATCCACTACAATTATCATTTATTTCCTCACTCTCAATCAAAGGGAAAATCTCAATCAAAGGCCAGTAACTAACCAAGAACATCAACAGTTTAACAACTTCATCTCATGTCAGTGACATGTTATGATGCTGAAGGTAACCCCTTACGTAGTCATTCCTCCAAGATGAACACTAGTAAAGCCTAAAAATAAAGACAAGCAACCCATATACTACATTTTGGATCATGCTTTACTAATATCATTGTCGTCTGAAGGCCTAAGAGTGAGCTCTGTACCTCCTTTTCTATCTGTTGTGCAAGCTTTCTTGTAGGTGCTAGTACCAATGCCAAAGGTCCATCACCCCATCTAACATGATGCTGAGCTAAGCAATGTTGTAGCAAATAATAGGTAACTAGTATTATAAATTTTTCAATGATTCTACATTCCAGTTAGAACAGATTATATCGCATTTCATAAAACAATCAACAAAGGAAAAACAAAATGAGAGTTAACAACCTGTATCATTGGGATGGAAAAGGCAGCAGTATTTCCACTACCAGTTTCAGCCCATCCTAAAAGATCCCTCCCACTGAGGGCAGCTGGCATTACTTGTGCCTGGATAGAAGTCGACATTGTGTAACCATGAAACGATATATCCTTCATGATGCTCGGGTGCAAGCTCTACACAATAGGTCAGGTCAAATCAACACATAACACGAAGTCATCAACTCAAAACCTAAATCTCCATAACTCATTCTCAACTAGTTCATCACTTTACCAGTTTACCATGTCCAAAAATGACGCAATAGGTTCCAGAGCTAGCGCCACCATCTCCGGTTTAACTACAACTTCCATGTTTAGCCTCGCACGAACCTCTTCTATCTCTATCTACACACAAACGTCAAAATACAAACTATTCTAAATAATATGATGAGATAAAATCAAAATTAAGCACTCAAATACAAAATAAATCAATAGCTAAGCATTTCCGGCATTTCAAGTGATACTCCGGCGAAATTTAGAACGCATTGATTGTACCTGGTCGGGAGTAAACCGGAGGACGCGGTCAGACGGATTCCACTGGGGAAAAACGATGTCGGTGGGGTTCCTCGAGGTGGCAAAACTGGTGCCGCTACTCCGGCGAGAGTGATAAGTGTGATTGCTACTGTTTGCAGTGGAGCTGAGCTTCGAGTAGAAGGAGGAGTCTGCGGCGGTGGAGGCGGCAGTTGCGGTGGAGGAGTTACGCAAGTGGGGAGGCTAGGGTTTTCTGATTTCTCATGATGAAGAAGAAAAGGGCAGCCTCAGCTTCCTTTCTTTTGTTTTAACTTTTTTTTGTAGGGTTTCAATTTTATATAAAGGGAAAGGGCTGGTTCTAATTTTTTTGGGCCATAATTAATCTATGTTTGGGCCATGAATATATATATATATATATATATATATATATATATATATATTAGTTTTTGAGTTTGTTAGTTTGTTAGTTTGAGCCATGATATATATGTTATATATTTTATATTAATATTTTAGAATTATATTATTTAGTATATAAATATTAAATTTATTTTTTTAATTACAATTCGGTATTTGGGTCGGTTTTCGGGTTGAGTTTCCAAATCCAAAACCAAACCAAAAACCATACTCAGAATTCGGTTTATTCAATTTGGTTATCCAAAAGCCGTATTTTAAATTCGGTTCGGGTTATTTGAATTCGGATAATTCAATTTTCAATTCGGTTTTCAGTTTTTGATTTTTTTGCCCACCCCTATCTAAATCTACTTAATGAAATGCCAATCGGAGACAATATTCCAACTCAAAATAGTCACAATAACAAGCAATAGACTTGGGATTTCTCTATCACAAGTTGCGTGCTTGCTCAAAGATATGCCAACCGCCCAAAATGTGACTGGTTAAATTGTGCATACAAAAATCCCTAACTCGTACCAGGTTGGACAACCGAACTAAATTGTCCCAGAGACAATTTAAGTGAAACAAATCGATCAAAGTAGCTTAAACCACAAACTAGTCGGAGTTTACAAATCTACAATATTATCACGGGAGGGATCACCAAAAATCAGTGTTAAAATGACTTTAAACTCGTATTTCTCCTAATCCAACTTAGAGAGTAGATCGAAGCCAATACAATTTTAATCCATGTTCTGGTAGCTTAATCCAACCCAGAAAATTAAAATTCAGATTCAAATCCTTTAAAAGCAAACCAAGAAACAAATACACGTCAATTATTTCAATTCATATACGTATCAGTAAAATGTTAACATCACAGCAAAACCTAACTTCTGAAACCTATAATCTAACCTAGTCTTACAGATCTGGACACTAACTGCTGAACTATCACGGTGAAGAGCAAGGTGGTGGCGGGGGGAAGGAACGTGGGTAGTGGCGAAGGGAAGGAACGTGGGTAGTGGCGGAGAAGCAATGGTAAGGATGTGCAGTGGTGCAGCGAGGGTGTGGTGAATCAGTGAGAGGTGGTGGAGCATTGAGAATGGTGGTGACACAAAGGGAGATCTAGCCGTGGTGGCGTCAATAATGAGTCGGTGGCGGTGTAAATGGTGAGGTGGTGGTAAGGCTCGATATGAGGTGATTGAAGCAGTGGTGAGGTGGTGGTGGTCAGTAGATGGGTGATGGTGGTGAAGCACGATGCGTTTATGAAGAAAAAGAAAATGAGGGTTGAGAAAATAAAAGGACGTGAAGGTTTCAAAGAAAATGAGGCTGCTTTTTGAAGTACTCCCTCTGTTTCTCTATTAGTGACATTTGCTTCTTTTATATTTTTACACTTTTCATGTTTGGCAAGATTCCTTCAATTTCATCCACTTATTCTACTTTTTACTTTCTACATTCAATTTCATTCACTCATTTTCTTCATCTAAATCCAAACACCAAAACCTATGGTATCACTATTAGTGAAACATAGAGAGTATTTTGGAAGAGTACCACATTTGAAGGCCTCGATGTTTAAGGTAGAAGCAGATAGTGGATTACGGCCCAGGGGGAATGTCCCCTAGGCCGTAGCGGTTTTTTATTTGGTTTGTTTCATTTAATTGTTTTGTTTTGCGCCTCACTTTTGGAGGATGTGAACACTTTGTAGCAGACGGTTGACCAGCACCATCTTGGTTTTTTCTCTTTACCATATCATTCGATAGAGAGAGTATTAATAGTATACATCTTTTAGCCTTTTATATGATTAGGGGTTGTAGCGTTTTTGGGCAAGTTTTTATCTGGGTTTAAAAAATGGATCAAAATTAGAAATTATAATTAAAATTATCTATTCAACTAAATCTAATTGAATAATATTATTTAATAATATAAAATTTATTTATTTAATTAAATTCAGTAGTCCGAGTTTCAAATTAAGTTTCATTATTCAAAATCAAATAAAAAATCATATTGAAAAACTCAATTTACTGAATTAGTTATTCGAAACTGTATTTTAAATTAGATTCGAATTATTTAAATTCGAATGATTCAATTTTAGATCTGGTTAAGTTTTAAGTTTTTCGTTCATTTTTCTCTCCCCTACATAATGTATTCAGAGAAACTAGTGGAAGTCCCACCGCGCGTTACACGGTGTTGTTGATTTAAATATTAGTTTAATTAATAGTAATACTTACGTCTCACACTTAAATTAAATACAAAAATGAAATTATAAAAAAATTCAACCAAATGTAATTATATGAATTATAAAGTTAACAATCAATTTATAACGGGAAGGGCCAGTGTTTTGAACTTTGGACTCATTTAGTCATTTTACATCTGTTCTGAAGCACTTGTCGTCACAGCCTCCACACACAAGGGAGAGTAATGCCATAGAGAAAGAGAAGGAGGAAGGCTATCGAAAGCCACCGCTCAACGGTAATCACAAATTTAGATATCAATCCCTATTTGTATACCATCTTAATTTCTGCTGCAGGTATCATAGATGTTGGTTGTTATATGTTGAAGATGAGTAGGACGTTGCAATTGGGAGGAGGATTTTGAAAAGAGACGACGAAGATACGAAGGAGATGAAAACACCTATTTCATCTCAAATCCTTGTGCACATTTACTTAAATTAGTGTTAACAACTTTGATTTCAAATTCAATTTTATTATATAAAATAATTTATACTTCATAAGAACTATTCTAAAGTAAAAATTACTTATTCAGTGACAAATTCTTCCTTGTATGACATTTGGATTCTGCCTACTTCACACGTACACGATCATGAAAACAATCGCTAGTCCCTGTAGTGCAAATTACGGGAATGGAATTGTGCCATCGCATGTTGGTTGTTATCGCACTCGTCGGATTCATCTAATTTGGATCCTAAAATAGTAAGCTACTAGAACTTTCGGCAATGGCCATGGCAGCTAGATGAGCAGCCCTACATGGTTCTTCAATCAAGTTAATTGAACCATAATGGAAGATTGTAGCCTGCCAATTGATACTACACTCCGTAAAGGAACGAACAGCTAGCCAAAGGTAGAAAATCCTAATTTCAGAATTAGATAGAGTAATTGCTAAACCTTTTTAAGTAAGGCTAGTGTCGAGTTTTGACTCCCGTAGAAGCATATAAGCTCTGGGATTGCGGTAAAACATGAACTCATGTTCGCCATCAGCTTTAAGTGTGACAAAAGCAAGGGTTGTTATTGCAGGGGGATCATACCGCATACCATAAACATCAATTTTTTTTCTTAAAACATCTGCCAACATACGTTAAAAATCATCCTCTCCTACCTGTCATTGAAATTGTATCATTCAAAAGCCTCCACAACATGATAGGTGTAGAACATGGTAAGAACATAAAGTAGAAAAAACCACTTCAAATCAAATTGAAGAAATGAATGAATCTTACAATAGTAGTCCAGATTTCTTGAAATGACACCATCCTTACACACCATATAAATTTCAAGATTCAGTAGACTTTATATATATTCAGTCTCTAATGGCATAAATAGTATATCAAACCTTATATTTACTTACTGTCTGGAATCCCCAAGAACAATAACAAACATACAAACAAATCGTGCCTATGGAAGTAAGCCGCACAGTAGATGAATATAATTTGCAGAATGTACACTTCCATGTGAGGTACAAAAACAATGTCAACAGAAAAATAAGGGTACATAAACTAGGAAATTAAAGATGGGATAGAGTTGCACCTTCCCAACAAAAGTCGAAGGACCACCCAGCCACGCTACACAAGTAGCAACATTAGCAGGAGCATCGTCGGGAGCGTTCTTGAAGGCAGGGGCTTCAGCTAGCTAGACTCCATCAACGGTTGGAACAAAGTCAATTAAAAGTTACCAAAATACACAACCAAGGGACTCATTTTTCTTGAGGAAACCTTGGAATCCAAGGAGAGGCTTTCTAGATTATCTACATAAATTCCACTACCAAAATCAACAGCAGTTAACAGATCGCGATTTGCGATGGGCGTTGGATTCATCAAAGGCAGCTAGTAAAACATTTTCTTCTGGCCAGAGATCCAAGAAACCACATTTCTCTCTGGCATGTCCTGAAAGAGTCTCCGAGTATTCGACAGGACCCGTGTCTACCTTAAAAATGCAACAAAGTAGTTCCCACATAAACATCATCCATCAAACTATTCTTCAATATCTTCTAAAACCAAATTCTTGGACCAAATCATCTGATTAGTTAAACGTCAACATAAACTCCAAAAATGGACTCCAAAGATCCCAAGCTTTTTTCCAGGTTAACACAAAATATCCAAAGTTTTAGAGATTTGTGAATCTTTATCGGCACTGGTTCATTACCCTCAGTTGCCATGTAATAGATAAAGAAATTTTAACTCAGTGTAAATAAATAATAAAAATAAATTAAGCCTTTTTCCAGTTGTGTAAGATAATTGCAAGAACATATATTAATGATTAAACTCAGAGTTGTGCTACAGAACACTACTCCTAAGGAAGCATTAAAAGTGCAAGAAGCTACTCCTTAATCTGAAATAACTAAACAGAGGGAAATAATGTGAAGGGTATACCTTAAAATGTACATTTTCATATAACCAAACATGATTAAACCGTTAAATAAACCAATTTCAAGTGGATTTGTAGTGAATGTCAATGAGAAGGAAACCATATGTTAGCTATTACAACCTTGAATAAACAAATTTCAAGGGGATTTGTAATGAATGTGAATGAGAAGAAACAATATGTTGCATCTTTTTACTGATTCACTAGCATAATCCAAACCAACATTCTTGATGGTAACATTTTATGTTCAACAGTTGCGGACCTATGAAAAATCAAGTCCTACACTACACCTACTTATTGTTCTCGGGATCACTTTTGTCTTCTTCTATTTGATATAAAATGTGCATATATAACTCTGGTACCACACATTTTTCAGCCAAGGATCAACTATACATTACATATCACAAAAGCTAACTCATTTGAGCAACCACTCATTCATCAATCAGCCACAGGTCAGTCAAGTTGCGTCAATAATTTTTAAGCATTCTCAAATGTGTACATGGCACTAGCAACCACTGATTTATCATTCTACCATGGGAAAAGCTTCTACATCCTAAAAGGTTCTAGCATCCAATAAAATCCCAAGAAATGCACAAGTCCGGCAAAAGCATAGCAAGATGTTTACTCTATCATCGAGTCTTGAATGAGAAAAAAAAACTATCGTGTTAAAACTTCATTCACCCTTATCCAATCACTAATTCACTAATATAGACCAGACCAAATCTAATAAGGATGAACCATACATATAGTAAAAGTGAGTTATCTAAAAGTTTCCAAAATGTTACTGTTATAAAAAAATATTTAAAAGGTTATGCCTCTGTACCAACTAAAACCACCATCAATATTCTCCCGCACTAGAGTAGCTGATATACGACACTTGACGAAAATCTTATGGTTGACACGATTAAAATAGAATGCACAAAAAAGCTAAAGCCGCAATCACCGAACTATTCTAAATCAACTGAACAATGTAAGATAATTGAAGTAACTGCTCTCTTAATGCAGGGGAACATAGTAATCATCAGGTGATTCATATTTAGAAAGAAACTGAAACTAATTTTGCTGATAACAATATTATTAGTCATCCTACTAACCTGGATGGTCAAAGAAATGTGGTTGCAACTGAGAATCAAAGGTCTTTTAGATATACATCTCCTGAGACACAAAAGAAACTATCATGATCTCTTCTCCTTTACAAACTATAAGGTTACAACATATTAAAAAAAATACACATGATGATAAAACCCAATAACTCATAGTAGCAATAACATTGAAGGGAAATCAAGATAATGAATACGCATATAACAGAGGGTTTCTCAAGAAAGGTCACATATTGTAGGTGTAATACATCTGTACACAAACTAACAACACAATCCGCATACTGTCCAAATTACTTCTAAAGCTAAAGTTCACTGCATCACAACCTAACAAACTGTGAAATTATTAACAAAACATTACTGAACTTTGGCGAAGATAAGGTAGAGAGGCCAAAGCTTTCCTCTTGCTGATGGCATCCCCATTCGGTCGATAGAACTGCGAAGAAGCTACTCTACTAATTCAAGAAAGCCTGAAAAACTGAAGAGGACAAAAATTCTAAACTAAGTCCACCATCAATAGAACTGTATAAATCTACTATTCCTACAGCCAAATTGGTTCTGTCAGTTAAATACAAGACTAATCTGGAACTCAATATCACCAAACACCCTTCACATCTTTGATAATTCGCATTAATACTTTAGTAGTATGCACGTAATAATTATAGGTTTTAGTACGCACTGAAGGTTTAGAAAAAGAGATATGCATTTATCACCATATAGATTACAGAAAAAAACTTCCAATTAGTCTGACACTCTTCAAACCTTTTTCTATGATATTCCAAGATCAAAACTTTATGGTTGCAAAATCTTTTCTTGTCTATAAAGAGCCAATAACGAACAAAACAACACATACCTACCTACATAAAAAGTCTTGGTTCTCTTCGAAAAACCATTAATGTGCCTCTGTTAAGCAAATCCTACCTACATAAGCTGTGTAAACATATCCTCGAAAAATCTTTTTTTTACAACAGAGCATTATGACCCTAATACGCCATTTGAAACATAAATAAACAATAATTACACCCGTATAGTTTACTATACTTTCTCTGAGGAGATTTTATAAACTAATTATCATTTTCACCAAATGAACGACTCAATCTCAACTTCATGATACGACTCATAGATACCCAGTTTGAAAGTCATCAACATGAAAGAAATAATATAATGAAGGCTCGACACAACGAAAATGACATTTAAGAGTACCTAAGAAGTGAACAGAAGGGCATTGCATTGGTGATACCTAAGCTTTCTCATTCACCGATTCCTTCTTGAACTTCAACCATCATAGGGACCTCGACCACACCCTTATAAACACAATAGCATCAAATTTAATGCTATTTTTTTACTATCAAAGGAAAAACAAAACCAAAAGTCTTTGAACTACCTGCTCTTGAAGTCCAGGTAATGTTGCAGATCATATTTCCCTCTACATTGTCCAGACACCTCAATTAGACGGGGTTCCAAAGCTATTCAGAGAGTTGCAGAACAAGTGTCTAGAGTATATCCCAGAGCGGAGGCCGACATCGGCGGACTGCTATCGCCACATGCTGCAGCTGCAGTCATGGCTGTCATTCGCTGCCTCTGGGGGCTATTGAAATCGATGTTTGGGAGGCATAGGTGATTGGTTCTGCGTGCTCTATGAACTTTAGAGTTCAGTCAACCTTTTTGACTGTTTGAGGGGTTACCTTACTTCACGCTTACTTTTAGTTTTGGTTATTATAAGCAGAAATTGAAACACTTTTAAATTCAAACCGCGCAAAATACACTCCAGCCTTGTCATGCTTAGACCTCTGCTCGATTCCTGAAGGTAACCAAAACAACCAAATTACAATCTGACAACACGAAGAACAAGACATATGCAAGAGAACACATCATATAAAACCAACACGCATATAGCTTACAAGAGGATAATAGCAAATGCAACTACATTATCAACTATTCAAATTCTTTATGCAAAAGCTAGATTCCCTCATAGTTCATACAAGAAAATGCCAATGTCAAAAGCAAACCTCAAAAAATTCCATTCAACCATCTCACAACACTTCATATTAAAATACCTACCTTTTTCCATTTCCTCTTTTTAAAACATCAAACAAGAAACACACACAAACATTCAATTGAAAGCAAAAAACACAACCCCTGATTTCACAAGCTATCAGATTTCTGCCCTCCCAAAATAAACTAATTAACATCAAGAAACCCCTCCCCCCCCCCAAAAAAAAAGCTCGATATTTTTTCACAACAATGCCATGGAAGCAAAACAGCACAAAGATTGGAACTTGCCGATGGATCAAACAACCATTTACAGAGAAGAACAAAACCCATACCAAAAGGCGCAAACTATCACCTCATCGCATGATTCACTACGAATATCATCGGACTTCTTGGAGCAATAGCTCGTTCAAGGATGCCGGGGAGTTGAGAAAGTTCCATTCGGAATGGAAGGCGCCGAGGAATGAGCAGAAGGTTGTTGTGATGGAAAAAAGTTGTTGAGTATGTCATGCCCCAATGAGGGAAAAGTGTCGGTAAAACTACGTTGCTTGAGTAAAGCAGGATGTCAAAATGACCATCAATACCCTTGGTTGACAGACATAAAACAAACAATATCTATTATATGGTGCTTGAGAATAAGATTTTCCTCTTCAAATCAGCTGCAGAAAGATCTATCAACATGAAATCATTAACAGCTAGAAGGTTTTGAACTTGAAATCAGAAAATAGAAAGACACACACAAACAAGTTTTATTCAGCAGCAGACATTAACCTAATATGCCGTATAGATAGGTATAAAGGTAAATACTTGTAAAAACACAAATATACACATCAATATATCCAGACTATAAAAAAAACCATAGACAAGCACATACATTAATCGTATTGAACACCAGAACATATAAACATTTATTTCTGTAACCCCCAATCGCTCCATAAAGGGTGGAAGAAGAGATATTTGGTGTATTAGAAGGGTTTATAAGTGTTTTGTTTATGAACTAAATAATTTTTTAATGTTTGATAAATTGCTAAAAATTTTAAAAATTATTTAAGAAGCGGAAGTGATCTCTCACTGCAGCTTTTAAAATAAAACAAAATACCCAATTTTAATTATATAAATATAGCTTTACAAAACACTTTTTTTAAATGAGAACACCCGAGGGTGGGGGATTATATATTAAAGGTTCCCCAAGCCTTAGGCAAAGGATAAAAAAAAATGTACATGATGTGTAGGTTGTTCATAAGGAGTGTTGAAGCAACATAGTTGCCTCCAAAAACACTAGCTATTTACAACTAGGATGTGTAACAACTATCCAAAACTAGTAAAAGATGGTAATTGAAGTTGCAATTCCAAAAGAAAGAATCTCCACCCCTTGTGTTAATTCTTTCCTTTGGCCAGGCGACTTCAATCCTAAAATTCCAAAGCTTAAACTGAAAGCTCCAAAAGCTTAAACTGAAAGCTCCATAACCAAAGCTAGATTAATAATTAGTCAGGAGTAGAGGTTGAAGTGTTTCTGTTATCATCACCAGATTTGTTCACTTTGCAAGGAACTTGAGTTGGAATTCCATGAATATAATGCTGAGCAGAGCTTCAAGTCTTTGCTCCTCCAGAGCACCTTCAAAAAAAAGAAAAACTGCCCTTAGCAGTATCAATATAAAGAAAAGCCTACTTATTTAGTCTGATGTAAAGAGTATGCTCTTTATCCAAACACTTGTTAAGGGGTATTGCTAAGCGCCACACTCACAATTTTTCTCTTTCAAAAGCCTTTCTTCTTCAATCTTCTTTTCCCCATCTCCCCATAATTATTAGGAGATGAGGAAACAGTAATTCTTTTAATTGATGTTTTCATGTTAGTGAATAAGTGTGGATTTATCTCCGTACATTAGTATTTTTCTTCGACTGATAAATTAAATTATTGTGTTCATGATGGTCACCCAATTTTTTAGTTCATGTTGATGTCTTTTGTTCGATCTGATTTTACAGATCGTGTGTTTCTCTAGAAGGAGTCCTGTTCTCGATCTGTGTTTTTCAAGGTTTTTCCAGTTTAGACAACATAGATCCCGTTTTGGATCAAGTGGTTTTATAGTTGTTGAAGATCCCTATTTGGCATAGGGATATTGATGTGTGATACCACCGCCGCCACTACCACCACTGCCGCCACTACCACCACTACCGCCGCCAATCTCTCCTTCTTCTTCTTCTCTGTTTCCCTCCTCCACTCTCTGCCGTTTCCCTTCCCCGCTCTCCGCCGTCTGCAGTGTTCCGACGACTCCATCTTCTCCGGAAACTCCTCTCCCCGATCTCTTTCTCTGGTCCCAATCTCTTTCTCCTCTCCCCGCTCTCCTTCTCCTTCTCCTTCTCCTCATGGTTCTCCTCTCCCCGCTCTCCTTCTCCGCTCTCCTTCTCCATCTCTCGTTTCTCTTTCTCCTCCTGGTTCTCCTCACCTGGCTCTCCCGCCCCGGTTCTCTGCCCCGGTTGAAGCTTCCATATCTATGCCTTGAGAATCATATCTATCTATTTAGTGCTTTTTCTATTGTGCATTTATTGAGCTTTTAATGTGAATTGTTAATGGCATTGATGTTGTTGGAAGCTTGAGTATATGAATTACTTGTATGATTTCTTGTTAGGATTGGGAGAAAGTAGCTAATTCTCCCCTCTTTTAATGTGGAATCCATGAGCATGAGTTAGAGCTTCTTAATGATGTTGATGTGTTGATAATTGCTAGATGAATGTGATGATGTTAAATTTGTTGAATTTTTTGTCGTGTTTGTTTTAGGTAGCAAATGAGAGAAGTCAATGAATGTCGATTGTTCTTGGCTAATCTTGTGTAAATGCATGAATTGGTTAAATGCTTAGACACGGTGTAGTGTTTATAAGTGTTGCCAAGCTTGTTGATTCTTCGTGCTCAATGCCACCAATGGGATACTCTTAGTCATGTTTCGACTAAGGGAGTCATTGGTAAGGTTTGACAAGAGATGTCGAATTCACTCTTGCAAACTACTATCTAAGAAGGATAGACGATTTATCTTCACAACAAGTAGTGGAAGTAGTGAATATATTGTTTCACTCGTTCTTGAAGCCTTTGTTATTTAGCATTCATGTGTTCTTAATGCTATGTTTTGCTTCATTTATTCCATGGGTTGTTTGAGAATATGAAGTGTTTGCATGATTGAAGTGTTAGGGTGTTAGGAAAGTGACGAATTCCTTAGCTCCTTTGCATGAAAATCTAAGAACATGAACTTAGAACTTCTTGTGCATAATGTGTTGTGACTCTTGCTAGATTAGTATGTTTATGTGGCTTGTTCTCATATTTATCCTATAGATACAATGAAAGGTTGAACCTTGAATGTGGTTTGTTCTAGGTTTAGCCTAATGAATGCTATGTTTGGTCAAATGGATATGTCTTTGGTAGAAGGCTTGTCGTTATCAAATCTATGGTCCTTCGTGTATAATTCCGTTGATGAAGTACCTCCATGGTGTGGTTTTCCTAGAGTGATTGTCAACGAGGTTTGCAAATGGTCGTTGTTTGTCTTTGCAAATTACTATTAAGAATGAATGATTGTTGATCTTCCATTGTCATTCCTCATAGGTAACAAATGTGATAGAATGAGTGTATGGTTCAATTATCTACATTTGGTTTGGAAGTGGATGTCAATTGCCCCCAAGGCTTTGTTGTTTGTAGTTTTAAAACCCTTTTTCTTAGTTTGTTTGATGATTAGCATAGTTACTTGACTTTGCTAGTTATCCTGTCTTTTATTTCATAACTTAGGAAAACCAAACAACCAAAGCCCCCCCCCATTTACTTGCTTTTATATATGTATAGATGTTTACTTTTAGCATAATATCAACCGTATATGTTTAAACGCTTAAGAAAATCACTCTTCTTCATGGACGGCCCCGACTTGCCATTATCTACTTAGTTGTAGATAGGCAGCATTTAGGGCTTATAAATGTTAACTTTGAGAGGTACGATGATGACCTTCTAAATTTTGCCATCGCTGCCGGGGAAGAGGCATTTATTTTTAAGTGTTCAGGTATATTTGGTTGCATATTAGCTAGTTGTTTTTATTTTCCACTCCTTGGTGGTAGTTTTTGTTTTGATTAGGTATTTCTTGAGTTTTTAGTGAATTTTTATCGAGAATCCTTGCAATATTGAATTTTTATCGAGAATCCTTGCAATATGATTTTGGACTTTTGAAAAAATAAAATAAAAATGGAGCGTCTTACCTTGAGGGAACTCATGATGAGAAGAGAGGTTCAACAAGTAAGGTTTTGTAGGATGTGTCATTTCGGCCATCCTACCGAGTCTTGCTATTTTTTGTGGAAAGAGCACTATGAGGGGGAAAGAACCCTTGGTTTCCAAAACAAAGGATATAATGAAGAGTGCTACCAAGAGGTAGGAGATGTTGGTTTTCAAGGGTAGGAAGCTCAAGAATGGTACACATATCACAATTCTTACAGTCCAGAATGGAATGATAATCCGGATTGGTGGTATGAGAATGAGCCGGAAAATCAATAGTTTGAGCAAAATAGTTGGCCATCACCACCTTATACCATACCCCAAAACCAATCCCAACAAGGAAGTTCAAGTTTGACACGTGAGGAAGTCATGAATATAATAGCGAACTTGAACAACTTTACTAGTGAGAAGCCGGACACTTGGCTCTCCTCTAGTGTTGAGGCTATTGAGGGGCATGCAGGAAGTATATTAGAAGCGTTGGCCTGAATGGAAGCTCATGATTCCAAAAATACACCATATAAAATTGAACTCGAGGATTCGGTGAGTGAGGTCACCGTGGGAAATGAACTTGAGTTCAAAGGAGATGAGGAGTTGGTTGTTGAGGATGAAAAAATGGAGGAAGAGGTGATTGTGCTACATTAATTAGCCTCATCACCCCTTCTCCCACCTAGTGAACCAATTCCACCATTTTCGGAAGTTTTGAGGGAGACAAGAGAGGAGCCAAAAGACTATCCCAAGCCTCCTAACCACCCAACTCCCTTTAAACCATCTCCACCTCGACAAGACTTTCCTCCTGAAAGTTTTGTACCCCCACCTCTCTACTTTTGGATACTCATGGTGAAGGGGTTCAAGCCTTCACCATATGGATAACATTAGGGTCGTGCCGACGACCTTAAATATACAGAACTTTGTCGTGCCGATGACGTAAATAAATCTGGCCTTTATTTTGGTTTTTGTTGTTTGGTTTTTATTATTTTATCTTGTTCTTTTTACGGTGTGTTTTTCCGTGATTTTGTAGCAAAGTGAAGTGCATTGCATTGGAGGAGATGAATGAATGAGATCAATGAGCAAGGGAAGAAACCTTGGAAGGTTGTTAAGAAAAGAAAAATTCTTTCTAAGTGCTGGGATATGCGAGTCGTGACAAAAAGGGGAGCAAAAATGAACTCCCAGCATCATCTTTTCGCGAGTCGCGACATGGCCATTGTGAGTCGCGACACATCCATCATGAGTCTCGACGATGCCATTGCGAGTCGTGGCCGAATCAGAAAATTTTTTGAAAGAATTGAGCTCACAGACCAAAGATATCGCGATTCGTGATGGCTTGGTGGCGAGTCGCGATGATGCATTGCGAGTCGCGACCAGTGCTGTCGCGAGTCGCGGTGGAAAAACCAACTTTTCAACTGTGCTTAAACACTGCATGATCATTTCTTATTCTCCACCAAATACTCCCAAGAACCACCCAAGAACCACCACACCTCTACTCATTCCTCCACCATCCTACATATATTGACTTATGAATATTCTTACATCTTTATAGTATCTTTGTTGATTGTAGTATGCCGACTACATCACCGTGACTATAATTTCTATATTCTAAAAATGATGCTTGGATATGTGTTGATATATGTTGGATATTTTTATTGGACAATCTTATAGTGGTGATTGCATGATGGATTTGTTGTTCTTTGAGAATACTATGGTTATTAACTCTTGATGCTATACCTGGTATCACAAATCCTTATGTACTTATGGGTTTGATGTTGTTCTCTGTGGTGTTAGTCTTGATCAAATGGCGCCAAGGAGACAATTTTTTGCTCGAGGGGTGAGTTCTTCTACGGCACTTTTGCTCCCCCTTCCGGCTTTGAAACCAATTTTGGGACCGATTCTATACAAATACATGAGATTGCACCATATCACCGGTGACTATGCGGAGAAACATGTGTCACTCTACCTCTTATCTTGAGTTTTATTGTTCTTGCCTTACATGTTTACATTGAGGGCAATGCAATGTTTTAAGTGCAGGGAGGGGTTAGAGGACTCACATGCATGCTAGCTTGATTTGGAATGCTTTTTGCTACTTTTGATTGGAAAAACATGAGAAAAAAAAAGAAAAAAATTAAAAACTTAAAATTTTTGAAAAAAATAGAAAATGAAACGAAAAAAATGAAAGAAAAGAAAACCAACTAAGTTGAAAACTCGAGAGGGCAACTTAGGCAATATTGGGGGCCCCGATATGTCAAAAACCTGAAAGGGCAACCTAGGAAAATATGAGAGGCCAAATGTGCAGAAAAATGTGAGATGTGAGCCAAAGAAGCATAATGTGTGGCTAGGATGAAAACCCGCAAGGGCTCCTTGGAAAAATGAGAGAAAGAGAGAAAAAAGGAAAATGTTATGATTTCACTCATTTGCCGACATTGGAGCCATGAGGTTGCGGTTGTCATATGGATGGATTGGGTAGCTCAACATCTTTAGACTTCTTGGGCTTGGGTAATTTAGCGGGTTGAAAAATGAAGCATGCTTATGAAATTCTTAATTCTTTTATACTTCGTTTTGGTTGATATATTGGCATTAGGTAAAGTATGTGTTTGAACCTCCTATATGGTTTTGACTTCATTGTATGTCATTGGATTTTGGTTGATATATTGGCATTGGGTGAAGTATGTGCTTGAACCTTTCATATGGTTTTAACTTCATTTTGTGTCATTGGATTTTGGGATTATCAATTTGGGACTCTGAAATATTTTTATGGGTAGTGAATTGATAAGTGGTAGGTTAGGTTATATTTAGGAATTGGGGTTGTGTGTGTGAAAAATTCTCATTTGAGCTTTGATTTTAGGATTTACGATATTGAGAGTTTTTGTGAGGTTTTTTATTGGGAGAATATTAGTTAGGATGTGGACATATGAATTCCTTCGTGTGCTTGAATCTTTTCTTACTCGAGGGCGAGTAAGGTTTAAGTGCGGGGAGGTTTGATGTGCCCATTTTATATGGTTATATTGGGAATTTTAGGATTCACTTTTGTACACTTTTGTGCTCTAGATGTGGCATTTTCCTTGAAATTCTCTAAGGAGAGTTAAAAGCGACTTTTACGCTTTTATTACTTTTCTAGAGGATTTTGTGTGACAAGGCAATTTGTTTGAAGACTTTGAAGAAAAACTTTGAAGATTTGAAGACTTGTATTTGAGCTTTTGAAGAGTTGATGAATTGAAGAAAAGTGAAGTGAAGAGGAGGACATGAAACAAAAAGAAGAAAGAAATCAAGATGTTGGAACTGGGCCCCGTCGCAACTCGCGACGAACCCATCGCAACTCGCGACGGGGCCCAGTTCCAACATCTTGATTTCTTTCTTCTTTTTGTTTCATGTCCTCCTCTTCACTTCACTTTTCTTCAATTCTTCAACTCTTCAAAAGTTCAACTCTTCAACCCATCGCGACTTGCGACGAATGTATGGTCAGAAACTTTCTTACTTTTTTGTACTATAAATACTTACCTTATCCTCTCCTCTTAAGACATCTTCTTCTTCCTACGTTTTTCTGGGTTAAAACCCTAGGTTTTCCTTTCTTTCTTTTCTTAGTTTTTGTAGGTTAATCATGTCTTTTAATTATATAGCTTAGTTTAATCTTGGGAGAAATTGATTGAAGCTTCCATATGTATTCTATCTATTTAGTGTTTTTGCTATTGTGCATTTATTGAGCTTTGAATGTGAATTGTTAATGGCATTGATGTCGTTGGAAGCTTAAGTATATGAATTACTTGTATGATTTCTTGTTAGGGTTGGGAGAAAGTAGCTAATTCTCCCCTCTTTTAATGTGGAATCCAAAAGCATGAGTTAGAGCTTCTTAATGATGTTGATGTGTTGATAATTGCTATATGAATGTGATGATGTTGAATTTGTTGAATTTTTTGTCATGTTTGTTTTAGGTAGCAAATGAGAGAAGTCAATGAATGTCGATTGTTCTTGGCTAATCTTGTGTAAATGCATGAATTGGTTAAATGCTTAGACACGGTGTAGTGTTTATAAGTGTTGCCAAGCTTGTTGATTCTTCGTGCTCAATGCCACCAATGGGATACTCTTAGTCGTGTTTCGACTAAGGGAGTCATTGGTGAGGTTTGACAAGAGATGTCGAATTCACTGTTGCAAACTACTATCTAAGAAGGATAGAAGGTTTATCTTCACAACAAGTTGTGGAAGTAGTGAATATATTGTTTCACTCGTTCTTGAAGCCTTTGTTATTTAGCATTCATGTGTTCTTAATGCTATGTTTTGCTTCATTTATTCCATGGTTGTTTAAGAATAGGAAGTGTTTGCATGATTGAAGTGTTAGGGTGTTAGGAGAGTGACGAATTCCTTAGCTCCTTTGCATGAAAATCTAAGAACATGAACTTAGAACTTCTTGTGCATAATGTGTTGTGACTCTTGCTAGATTAGTATGTTAATGTGGCTTGTTCTCATATTTATCCTATAGATGCAATGAAAGGTTGAACCTTGAATGTGGTTTGTTCTAGGTTTAGCCTAATGAATGCTATGTTTGGTCAAATGGATATGTCTTTGGTAGAAGGCTTGTCATTATCAAATCTATGGTCCTTCGTGTATAATGCTATTGATGAAATACCTATATGGTGTGTTTTTCCTAGAGTGATTGTCAACAAAGTTTGCAAATAGTCGTTGTTTGTCTTTGCAAATTACTATTAAGAAGGAATGAATGTTGATCTTCCATTGGCATTCCCCATAGGTAACAAATGTGATAGAATGAGTGAATGATTCAATGATCTACATTTGGTTTGGAAGTGGATATCAATTGCCCCCAAGGCTTTATTGTTTGTAGTTTTAAAACCCTTTTTCTTAGTTTGTTTAATGATTAGCATAGTTACTTTACTTTACTTGTTATCTTGTCTTTTAATTTCATAACTTAGGAAAACCAACCACCCCCCAACCCATTTATTTGCATTTATATATGTATAGATATTTACTTCTAGCATAATATCAACGTATATGTTTAAACGCTTAAGAAAATCCCTCTTCTTCGTGGACGACCCTGACTTTCCATTATCTACTTAGTTGTAGATAAGAAGCATTTAGAGCTTATAAATATTAACTTTGAGAGGTACGGAGACGACCTCCCACTCTCCGCCGCTCTCCTCTCCGTTTCTTGTTTCTCCTCTCGGGCTGGGTTTTGCTCGACGAGGACAAAGGAGAAGGAGGGATGGCGAGCTAGGGTTTTGCTCGATGGGGACGAAGGAGAAGGAGGGACGGCAGACTAGGGTTTTGCTGAGGATGGAGACGAAGGAGAAGACGAGCGGCTGGTAGGGACGGCGGCGGGCTAGGGTTTTGCTGGGTACGGACGGCGGTGAACTTTTAACGGTGGCAGATGGTTGGGGACAAAGGCCGAGGACGGCGGTGGTGGTTTCGGTGGCGGTGGCAGATTGTTTATATTTTTTTGGTCTTTTGTTTTTTGTTTTTTTGTTTTATTTTGAAAAATTAAAATTAGTATTATACATGTATATACGTATTAGGGCATAAACTAGTAAAATACAGGGCGTGATATAGCAACATCCAAAAAAAATGATCCATTTGAATTATAGAGTAGGGAGGGAAGGGTTCGAAAATATTTTGGTGGGCGGATTTTAAAACTAAAATATATATTTTTTTATTTTTTAAAACTAAAATATATAGCTCGTGTGTGATGACTTATTAAAGTGTAATTTTTCAGAAATCTCAAAGATAAAATGGGAAACTGGAAATTTGATCCTTGCCTTTCTTTTACAATTGATCAAAGTGTATTAATTATTATTTTTCACAATCAATCAAAATGTATTAATTATTTTTTAAAAAAAGGAAGACCACCACAGTACAGAAAGTATGCTAAACTACTCGTGTTATTTTGCAATTTCAACGTTTAGGATAAGCAATAGATTTTCACTAGTTGGCAATTCTTGTTATCATGTTAAGTAAATAGAAACTCTTTCCTTACAGAAAATGTTATAAATGATAATTAACTTATACAATTAGTTTCCTTATGGATTTAGTTATACATATTAGTTTCCTTATGGATTTAGTTATACATATTAGTTTCCTTATAGACTTAGAATCATATTCCCGTTAGACTTTGGTTTGTTGTAACCCTATATATTGTAACCCTCATAATTGATGATATATTTCATTGATGTGATATCAATGCACCAAAATAAAGACATTTATATTTTATCATGGTATTAGATCCAAAGATCCTAAAACCCTAAAATCGTACTACCCTAATTCCGACCGGAGTCAACATCTTTCTCGTAGCCCGCCGACTTTTATTGCCGTTGCGTTATTCCTATCGTCCACTGCTTGCAACTATCTGCTGCCACAGCCCGCCGATCAACTCCTTCAACGTAACCACCGACTGATTTCTACCGATCTACAACACGTTGAATTTCGAATCCGATGTCGTTGCTACTACTACTAATGAATTTGAATACTGCTCTACCAGCTGCCACTGTTACTGTTGTTGCTGCTACTTCTACCCCTACTGAGATTTTTTTTAATGATTAGCAATTTCATAATCTTCTTCGCAAGTTGGTCATTCTTGTTAATCATGCTCCAACTTGAGGGAGAGTGTTAAGGAAATAGAATCCCTTTCCTTGTAGAAAAGGTTATAAATGGTAATTACCTTATAGAATTAGTTTCCTTATGGAATTAGTTATAGATGGTAGTTTCCTTATAGACTTAGAAACATATTCCCGTTAGACTTTAGTTTATTGCAGCCCTATATATTGTAACTCTCATAATTGATGGGATGTGACATTGATGTGATATCAATGCACCATAATAAAGTCTTTTTATATTCTATCAAAATATAAATGGTGTCAACTCTAGAAGGGATGATTACTTATGTAAACATATGAGAAAGTCTTAAGAAATGCGGCCTTTCAATAAACTTATAGACAGTTCACATAGACTTTTACATTAAATGTTGTAATTTTTTATAAAATGTAAATACTCCCTTAGTCCCAACTTAAATTACCCACATACTTCATGACACTACCTTCTATCAAAGTTTAACCGCATATTTGAATAGATATACGAGACATAATATATCGTATGTGATATTTTTGAATTTTTCGTAACAAGTAATTTCTAGAAAATAACATTTTGTTTGTTGTTATTATACATAGCTAAACATATTAACGGTCAAACATGTTTCTCGAACTGTGTGCAATGATTAGGCTGTAATTTAAGCTGGGACAGAGGGAGTATTGTATTTTATAAGTTAAAACAAGTAATAATATGTATTTGAAGGTGGAAATATAAAAATATATGATATAAAAAATATTTTCAAAATTTCTAGATTTCGTACTCCCTCTGGTTTTTAAACATTGGCTCCCTCTTTTCTGAAAAATTTTTAAGGCATGTTTGACCACTGATAACTTTAATTTCATATAATAATAGACTATAAAATTTTACTTTTCATAAACTATATGTTGCGGAGAATCTAAAGACACCTTATATGACATTAGCTATTGTATGGAATTAAAGTTATTGGTGGTCAAACATGGCTTGAAAATTTTGGTGGTCAAACAGAGCCAATGTTAGAAAATCGGAGGGAGTATGTAATTTAATAAATGCAGTGTATAAGGTAAAAAAATAAATGGCATGTCCATAAATTTATGGACAGACCGCCTGTCAAGATAACCATTCTAAACATATAACAATTGAAATGAAAATTTTGGGAAGAAAAATGTAACTATTAAAGACAAATAGAAACATACTCCAATATAGACACTCTTTTTGCTTCACATTTTTCAAGATATATTTCACCAAAATTTTGATAATATATAAATAATATTATCATCGTGTGCCTTATATTTTAATTATAAACTTTTACATTATTATAGTATAAGTAAAATTATTGGTAACTCAAATCAATATCTCAAAATAGTACTCCTTTTGTTTCTCTGGTACCATAGATTTAGCTGTTTAGATTTAGATAAATGAGATAAATGGATGAATTAAATTTTAAAAAAATTTAATGAGTGGATGAATTAATGGACCAGTCAACAGTTACCGAGATCCAAAAAATATAATTTAACTACTTATCAGGTTAAATTGTCGTTTTTTAATTAAAAATATATTCTTTCAGCTTTTACTCCATCACCTCCTCCGCCATGTTCCGAACCATACTCACCATCTCTTATGGCATCTCTGCTTTGCATGTTCCATGTTTTATAGTGGTGACAGTATTACCATGAGAAGCGTTGAATCAACGTTGACTCACTAAAACTGGCTGATAGTATGTGAAAATCAATTGAGAATATTTCACAATAAGTGGGAATGTTTTAGGAACAATTTGCGAAAGGCAAAATCTTGGGAAAGATTGTCTTTCCATACGCTTATGGAAAGACATGGTTTAATTAGAATAATAAAAGGTAAAAAGTCTTAGTTGCAATATTAAAAATTTATTATGCAACGTGTAGTAATTTTAAAGTTTATAACCAGATTCATGCAATTCGAAAATTTTATCTTTATTTCTTCTCATTTGCACTTTAAACCTTGATCTTTCAATAATTTATGAAAATACCGTCTTTTAAGAGACGGACTCTTTGCAAAAAGATGAACGAAATCTATAATTTCGCCTACAGGTGAATACCATAACTGCCATTCTCTCTTTTATTTATAAATTTCCTTTTCAAGGAAAGTCATACCGCATTGTGGTACTCTTAATTAAGAATTGGGACACGAAAAAAAAAATTAATGAGTAGGTGTAGTAAGATTAGTGCAGGTGGTTATGATTATGGACTAATGACTAAGAAGATTATCTTCTCCTTTGACTTGTATGGGCAAGCTTATGAGCTCAGGTGCTAGTGCATCGTCGACCAAAGGCACACATGTTAAACCTGGTAAAGTTGGTACAAGTTCTCGATCTATCACTTTTTAGAAACCTAAAGATCTTCGTAAAGAAGGAGCTACTATAAGTAATTTTTCGGTTGTGAATTTTTTAAAGGGGTAAGTGTCAATATAACCCTATCTAGTTGAGTAAGTGTCAATACAACCCTATCTAGTTGAGTAAGTGTCAATATAACCCTGTCTAGTTGAGTAAGTGTCAATATAATCCTATGATAATTTTTAGTGCAAATATAACCCTAACTAGTTATTGAAAGTGCCAATATAACCCTCATACCCCATTTCCGGCATTGACCTCATTTTTTCGGCGTTGACTCTAAGTAAATTGACCAAAATACCCTTTGGGCTAACTCTGAAATTAGGTGGACAATTTTACCCTCATAGTTTGCCGAACCGCCGCCGGAACAGGTAGGGTTATATCAGCACATTATGTAATCTTATTGGATTATATCAGCACATTCCTAATGTTTGTAGGGTTATATCAACACATTTCTAATGTTTGTAGGGTTATATCAGCATATCCTTAAAACTTATAGGGTTATATTGGCAATTTCACTAACTAGATAGGGTTATATTGGCACTTTTAAATATTGAAAGGTTATATTGGCACTTATGTCAAATAGGTAGGATTATAAAAGCATTTTTTTCTTTTGTTAAATTTTAGAAGTTGATATTTATCTGATTGTGATGTTTCATGTTTAAGTTATCAGGGATGCTATTTGTGTTTGTTTTTTATCTAATTTATGATTTTTCCGTTTTGTAGGTTATCAGTCAAGCTATTGATAGGTTTAGGAGAAATGTTGAGATCATGCCCTGTTGGACATATATTGATTATATCATACGGAAAAATCAAATAACAAAATTGAACGAGCAATTAATATATGCAAGAATAATAGACTTTTATTAATTATTCAAGCATACAATCGAAAAGCTTAAATTATAAATAATCAAAGCATAAATCATGTTTCAAGTAATAATGGAGTCACGAGTAACACTCGCTGCCCTTGAAACGAATGAGTCCCGTCATGGACATCGTTCCCTAGGATAAAACCATCGAAGGTAACAATTAACACGTAAGAGTTACCTCGGATTCACGCAAGGCCCGAAGGACTATCACCTTGACAGAGCATCAACTGGAAACTTCGAGAAAGACAGACAGAAGACTCAAGTTTAGAATATGGAGGAACTTGAGAAATGGTGTGTATTTCTGAATGACTTAGAGGCTCTATTTATACTGCTCTAAGAGACCCTAATCATGGAAACATGATATTCTGATTTTCTGTAATTAGAGAAGAATATTCTCCAATCACCAACTCACCAAATCCGAGACATTCCATGAATACTCGAATAAAATATGCTGGAAAAGGAAGAAATATTTGTACAAATATTCTTCATCATATTAAACATGGTAAAACGCATATTTATTTAAGACAAGATATCTCACAAAATATGGAAGTATTTTGTTCTTATCTCTTAAGAATTACACACAAGCAATTCCATATATACTATGCAGTTGGGCCTTCCAAAGACTTCCATGCGGTCCATACGCATTTTGGACAGTCCTGAGAAAAATTAATCTGGGCCAATTTCCGCCTAATTTTTTCTCTTTCAAGAGTGACATTTCAAACATCCATATCTCATTCACCCTTGATCCGTTTTGAGAGTTTAAATAGTCGATTTTATAGTACTCGCGGAGGAGAACTCAAAAACGACATCCACCGACCCAAAATCTGTTTGGGTCCCACTCAAAACGACGCCCAAAAGTTGACGAATTTCAACCTTTTAACCATCATTTTCCAACAATCCCCCACATGAATATATATTGATGTAGGAATCAGAACAATCACATCAGACACAGAGTTTGACTTGGTGATAGATTCATTTCGACGGCATAGATGCTGCATAGGATAAGTAGGTGTCACCCTTTGAACTTTCCCTTGAGAGAGTACACTTAGCCCACTGGTTAGGAAGTAGACGCGATGTCCTTGAACTTCCCCTACCGCTTGTGTGAACGACAATGCACTTCCCACAGACATTTTTCCTAGCCCTTGCGCTTTCCTCGGTTGTGTCCATTAATCAGGCCATGACACACGCCTAGTTCTGTAAGGTTTCTAAGGAATTGCGTCCCAACAATTCCCTTTCGAAGCGGCCACACTTCTCGCTTACATAGGTGATTCTTGGTGTAAGAGCAGTTCCGTAAACTATTGCGCTCTTTCGAGTACTACATACTTGATGCCTTGAATCATTAAAAGCAACCTAATGCTTAACCTCCATTCACATCACTGTTTCTGCATCATAGGAATGCGACAGGAGGTATGAAACCCCCCCACAGTGATCGCGATGGGTCTTTGCAGTTTAGTTGTCCCTTTGAACCTAGATCTTGGGATCTCCAGTCACATAGGTTGGGTGTCCACGTACGTAACCCACCATTTATTAGACTTAGTCATATTCCTTTCGATGAGTTCTCAACTAACTCTCGATTCAATTTCTTCGTCAAGAAATCGATTGAATCCTTTCGTCAAAGAATAACAACTCTTATCAATTGACCTTACGTAGTCAACATCGATAATTCTCGTAGAGAGTAGTCGTCCAATGGTAAAGTGTCTATGTCGAGACACACCATCATCGATATGGCTTTAAGCTACAAGCTTTACGCTACACCAATACGCATAAAAGTGCTTTGGTCATCCGAGGGTATATCTTTCCCAATTTTGTCCAACACGATGGACTTAGATTCCTCTATGAATCTAGCAAGAGAGAACCATTTCTCTACACAACTCAAGCCATATCCACAAGTCTCACACACAGCTTGTTTCCAGTGATCTTTTTTAGATTACTCGTGTATCATCTTACTATCCATTGTAAGAATAGTCTAATGTGCACTTTAATAAGTACAACAGACTATCAATGACTCTTGAGTTATCTTCTTAAGAGACACCTCACCTTTACAAAAAAGTAACTCATAATGTTTAGAGTCATTCCATTGAATACGACATATCTCCAAGAGACTCAATCATCGTATCAATTTTTCTATCAATGAGAAAATCATAAATCAAAGACATAAATGACATGGTCATTTTTCGTGTCTCTTAGCGTATTTGCCTTCATCAAACTCATTGATTTAATATCACTGGCTAGAACAATTAGTTTGGTCACATGATGGATCATTTAGGAGCATTGAGCTTTTCTTTTTTGCTCTATTCAGATTTTAATATCTAAGTCTCCAAATAACCATTTAGGTCCATTAGATGTACTTCTAGCTTTCACAAAACCTTGATAACAAGTACCATCACCCTTGGACTCATTCTCACGTCTAGAGAACACCCATCAAGTACACAAATATACTTACTAATTGTTCAAATCTTCTAGTACTCTAGTGATTTGCACTCATGGTAGATCAATCTCTCTATTGATCACCACTTTCCACAAAAATTATTTCATGGAATCTCGTTTCCTTCGTTGGTTTATCTCTGATCCTTAATGATTTCATCTATTGACTCTTAAGTCCATTTAAGATAAATCAAGATCTTTAACAGAAACTTCCACAAAATACACTTTCCATCAAGATATATTTCTAGTTTCTGCATAATATTTCTTGTGAATTTCAAGAAATTGATAGCACTTCAACATTGTGCATATCTAGTAAAGATACTGTTTAAGTATTACTTTTACTACATTCGCAATATGCCAACCCACACATTCGAAAGAACTTTTAGGATGGCTCTATGAGGAGCTTTATTTTTCTCCTTCTTGGGGTATCTTATTTAAAAGATCACCAGCCAACTTAAAGGCTCCCCCACAACGCTTGATCATTTCTAGCAATTTCCTTCAATCACCAAATGACCTTGCAAATGTCTACATTGTGAATCACATTCCCCATAGGATTCTATGTATTCACATCATGGTCACAGATAACCTCATATGTTTTCTATGCATCACGTAAGTGGTTTTGTTAATATACAAACCCAACTTACTAACAGTCTGTGTGTTCAATAATGAATCGAACACTAGATTCTTACCCATAAATTTCTTTTAGGGCTTGATCCTTTCAACAATCAAAACACCTTCATGTATTGATCTTTTATCGTGAAAGTCTCTCTTATTCCTTCAACTCCCTTGGAATTAGAGATAACTAAACTTTCCGATCTCAATTAATCATTCTTCCTCGCATGACCAATACCACAACCGATGCAGTATCAATCAATCGAGGATTCGATTAACTCTCACTAGGGCGCAGTGTGAGTTTACCAACTCCACACAATTTCATGCCCATTTTAAAGCCAAGCTTCAGTACAACTGTACTTTACTTTCAGATTACTCAAATCAAACTTGAGTGTCTTTATGCTCGAAACACATTCAAGTCCATTGCTCAACTCAAGTTTGAGTGCACTGCTCGACTTGATTTCGAGTTTACCCTTTTGGTTCGAGTTAAAGTCCTCCCGACTTGATCAACTTGATTCAAATCTCTCGTGGTTACTTTTCCACTTCAAGTACCTATCAAAATTCATATCGTCGTTGAATTTTTAGGTTTTCGTCTACCCCCCACATTGGGCTGGTTTATACACATGTTAAGTTTCTCAAAAAAAACTCGTGTCTTGGGGTTCCTAGACCAAATGTCTTAGGATTACTCATCTCAGAATTCTAAGGCTTTCCAACCAAAAATCTAGAGAATTGACCAAATGTCTTGGGATTCCATATCTCATGATTCTTAGATTTTTCAACCATAAATCAAGAGATTTGACCAAAAGTCTCGGGATTCCCATTCTCAGGATTCTTAGTTTTCTCAACCAAATTCTTGAGATTTTTCCCTTAATTCTTTGATTACAAATAATCAAAGGTTTTTAGCATAGTCATGATAACTCATGCTTTAGGGTTTATACCATGGTTCACAAGAACCAATACCCTAGACATAGTTGTAAACTAATGTCTTCACGTTCACATTTATCAGGTCATACAAAATAACCAGAATATGTCGAACTTCGAGCTCATATGCTCTATCTGTGCAATCTAACAATTGTCACTCGTGAGCCATATGCTCATAAGCGATCAATCAAGATAGCCAATTATCGGGACAAGCCTTGTCAAACCTTTCATTGCATCAAAAGGGCACTTTCCCAAACAATTAATATAATTATAGCATATAAAGCATAACACAATTTTAGACACAACATAGATCTAAAATTTTTGTATATGCAGCTAAATCAAGTCCCTAAATGAACGAGAACACATCATGGATCAAATAACCCAATGCCACATACTTCATTCATGCACGAATATATTTCACTCTTGCCGAGAGATGTCATGTTTAAGTGCAAATGAAGTTTACCAATTTTTCGCATGCGATTCTCAGACCAAGTATATAAAAGGCAAGAATCACTAGCAGCACATTCTCACACAAATATGGTTTAAAATCTTTAACCAACATGAGCAGCCCACACAACCAAATTATTATACCATGCAATCGGTATTTCTAAATTTGACCAAGTATTAAAGCAAATACTCTAACATTTCAAGGGCTAAGGAAATTTAACATGTCTCATAATTTCCAAACATATGTACTGCTTTCATGTAATTGAATAATAATGTCTGATCCCATATTCTAAACTCATGGCATTTTTCCCCGTAAATTTAATTCAATCTTTCATGCAAAGAATCAAATATGATTTCTTACCATATCAACATTTAATCTCATAAGCATGAATATCACGGAATTAGCATATTTCCATAATTATGCCATACATGCTCAACTCATTTTCCCACATAATTAAGGGATTAATATAACCAAATCCATTTACTATCAAATTCGATAGCCTTAGTGTACTGGACATATATGTGCACATATTATTCACACAACTCTCTTTGTAACAAAATCATGTTCACGTCCAGATTCACGCAAATGGTTATCAAATATAATTCAAGCAATATATGTATATATAGCATATGCCATGATTCACTTTAATTAACGTGTATACGTACCATAGTTTGCAAAACCGTGGTTACACTCTTGATTCTTTCATGTTGCCAAGCAAATCCTGCCGTATCTCCATGCCTAGTTTCCCTTCCATAAGAGATATACAACCGTGTATACTCGGATTCACCAATGCGTACATACAAAAGATTTCCATCGTTAAATATATGTACAAATCTCAAATATCGTAGTATAATATTTTAAATAATTATACATAACAAATTGCTCAATATGATTTTGTTGTAAATAACCAAAACCATTATCATGCATAATTTTGCAAACATACAATTTCCATAAAGCATGCAATCCCATGTGATTTGAGCAGAATTACAAATCATATGCATATTTTCGATAAATATGGCATGCAGATGGTATGCCGATTAATGAATATATCAGGCAAGTCGAGCAAGTAATATATGCATTATTACCTTACATAAATATTCTGCAAGTAATATATGCATACCATATTTATGCAAGCATTATTACCGCATGATTATTTTGACTGCATCATGATTCTTCACGCATGCATCTTTTGACCAAATCAATATAAATCAACAAATATCATTCGTTTCAAGACTGTTGGACATATATTGATTATATCATACGGAAAAATCAAATAACAAAATTGAACGAGCAATTAATATATGCAAGAATAATAGACTTTTATTAATTATTCAAGCATACAATCGAAAAGCTTAAATTATAAATAATCAAAGCATAAATCATGTTTCAAGTAATAATGGAGTCACGAGTAACACTCGCTGCCCTTGAAACGAATGAGTCCCGTCGTGGACATCGTTCCCTAGGATAAAACCATCGAAGGTAACAATTAACACGTAAGAGTTACCTCGGATTCACGCAAGGCCCGAAGGACTATCACCTTGACAGAGCATCAACTGGAAACTTCGAGAAAGACAGACAGAAGACTCAAGTTTAGAATATGGAGGAACTTGAGAAATGGTGTGTATTTCTGAATGACTTAGAGGCTCTATTTATACTGCTCTAAGAGACCCTAATTATGGAAACATGATATTCTGATTTTCTGTAATTAGAGAAGAATATTCTCCAATCACCAACTCACCAAATCCGAGACATTCCATGAATACTCGAATAAAATATGCTGGAAAAGGAAGAAATATTTGTACAAATATTCTTCATCATATTAAACATGGTAAAACGCATATTTATTTAAGACAAGATATCTCACAAAATATGGAAGTATTTTGTTCTTATCTCTTAAGAATTACACACAAGCAATTCCATATATACTATGCAGTTGGGCCTTCCAAAGACTTCCATGCGGTCCATACGCATTTTGGACAGTCCTGAGAAAAATTAATCTGGGCCAATTTCCGCCTAATTTTTTCTCTTTCAAGAGTGACATTTCAAACATCCATATCTCATTCACCCTTGATCCGTTTTGAGAGTTTAAATAGTCGATTTTATAGTACTCGCGGAGGAGAACTCAAAAACGACATCCACCGACCCAAAATCTGTTTGGGTCCCACTCAAAACGACGCCCAAAAGTTGACGAATTTCAACCTTTTAACCATCATTTTCCAACAATCCCCCACATGAATATATATTGATGTAGGAATCAGAACAATCACATCAGACACAGAGTTTGACTTGGTGATAGATTCATTTCGACGGCATAGATGCTGCATAGGATAAGTAGGTGTCACCCTTTGAACTTTCCCTTGAGAGAGTACACTTAGCCCACTGGTTAGGAAGTAGACGCGATGTCCTTGAACTTCCCCTACCGCTTGTGTGAACGACAATGCACTTCCCACAGACATTTTTCCTAGCCCTTGCGCTTTCCTCGGTTGTGTCCATTAATCAGGCCATGACACACGCCTAGTTCTGTAAGGTTTCTAAGGAATTGCGTCCCAACAATTCCCTTTCGAAGCGGCCACACTTCTCGCTTACATAGGTGATTCTTGGTGTAAGAGCAGTTCCGTAAACTATTGCGCTCTTTCGAGTACTACATACTTGATGCCTTGAATCATTAAAAGCAACCTAATGCTTAACCTCCATTCACATCACTGTTTCTGCATCATAGGAATGCGACAGGAGGTATGAAACCCCCCCACAGTGATCGCGATGGGTCTTTGCAGTTTAGTTGTCCCTTTGAACCTAGATCTTGGGATCTCCAGTCACATAGGTTGGGTGTCCACGTACGTAACCCACCATTTATTAGACTTAGTCATATTCCTTTCGATGAGTTCTCAACTAACTCTCGATTCAATTTCTTCGTCAAGAAATCGATTGAATCCTTTCGTCAAAGAATAACAACTCTTATCAATTGACCTTACGTAGTCAACATCGATAATTCTCGTAGAGAGTAGTCGTCCAATGGTAAAGTGTCTATGTCGAGACACACCATCATCGATATGGCTTTAAGCTACAAGCTTTACGCTACACCAATACGCATAAAAGTGCTTTGGTCATCCGAGGGTATATCTTTCCCAATTTTGTCCAACACGATGGACTTAGATTCCTCTATGAATCTAGCAAGAGAGAACCATTTCTCTACACAACTCAAGCCATATCCACAAGTCTCACACACAGCTTGTTTCCAGTGATCTTTTTTAGATTACTCGTGTATCATCTTACTATCCATTGTAAGAATAGTCTAATGTGCACTTTAATAAGTACAACAGACTATCAATGACTCTTGAGTTATCTTCTTAAGAGACACCTCACCTTTACAAAAAAGTAACTCATAATGTTTAGAGTCATTCCATTGAATACGACATATCTCCAAGAGACTCAATCATCGTATCAATTTTTCTATCAATGAGAAAATCATAAATCAAAGACATAAATGACATGGTCATTTTTCGTGTCTCTTAGCGTATTTGCCTTCATCAAACTCATTGATTTAATATCACTGGCTAGAACAATTAGTTTGGTCACATGATGGATCATTTAGGAGCATTGAGCTTTTCTTTTTTGCTCTATTCAGATTTTAATATCTAAGTCTCCAAATAACCATTTAGGTCCATTAGATGTACTTCTAGCTTTCACAAAACCTTGATAACAAGTACCATCACCCTTGGACTCATTCTCACGTCTAGAGAACACCCATCAAGTACACAAATATACTTACTAATTGTTCAAATCTTCTAGTACTCTAGTGATTTGCACTCATGGTAGATCAATCTCTCTATTGATCACCACTTTCCACAAAAATTATTTCATGGAATCTCGTTTCCTTCGTTGGTTTATCTCTGATCCTTAATGATTTCATCTATTGACTCTTAAGTCCATTTAAGATAAATCAAGATCTTTAACAGAAACTTCCACAAAATACACTTTCCATCAAGATATATTTCTAGTTTCTGCATAATATTTCTTGTGAATTTCAAGAAATTGATAGCACTTCAACATTGTGCATATCTAGTAAAGATACTGTTTAAGTATTACTTTTACTACATTCGCAATATGCCAACCCACACATTCGAAAGAACTTTTAGGATGGCTCTATGAGGAGCTTTATTTTTCTCCTTCTTGGGGTATCTTATTTAAAAGATCACCAGCCAACTTAAAGGCTCCCCCACAACGCTTGATCATTTCTAGCAATTTCCTTCAATCACCAAATGACCTTGCAAATGTCTACATTGTGAATCACATTCCCCATAGGATTCTATGTATTCACATCATGGTCACAGATAACCTCATATGTTTTCTATGCATCACGTAAGTGGTTTTGTTAATATACAAACCCAACTTACTAACAGTCTGTGTGTTCAATAATGAATCGAACACTAGATTCTTACCCATAAATTTCTTTTAGGGCTTGATCCTTTCAACAATCAAAACACCTTCATGTATTGATCTTTTATCGTGAAAGTCTCTCTTATTCCTTCAACTCCCTTGGAATTAGAGATAACTAAACTTTCCGATCTCAATTAATCATTCTTCCTCGCATGACCAATACCACAACCGATGCAGTATCAATCAATCGAGGATTCGATTAACTCTCACTAGGGCGCAGTGTGAGTTTACCAACTCCACACAATTTCATGCCCATTTTAAAGCCAAGCTTCAGTACAACTGTACTTTACTTTCAGATTACTCAAATCAAACTTGAGTGTCTTTATGCTCGAAACACATTCAAGTCCATTGCTCAACTCAAGTTTGAGTGCACTGCTCGACTTGATTTCGAGTTTACCCTTTTGGTTCGAGTTAAAGTCCTCCCGACTTGATCAACTTGATTCAAATCTCTCGTGGTTACTTTTCCACTTCAAGTACCTATCAAAATTCATATCGTCGTTGAATTTTTAGGTTTTCGTCTACCCCCCACATTGGGCTGGTTTATACACATGTTAAGTTTCTCAAAAAAAACTCGTGTCTTGGGGTTCCTAGACCAAATGTCTTAGGATTACTCATCTCAGAATTCTAAGGCTTTCCAACCAAAAATCTAGAGAATTGACCAAATGTCTTGGGATTCCATATCTCATGATTCTTAGATTTTTCAACCATAAATCAAGAGATTTGACCAAAAGTCTCGGGATTCCCATTCTCAGGATTCTTAGTTTTCTCAACCAAATTCTTGAGATTTTTCCCTTAATTCTTTGATTACAAATAATCAAAGGTTTTTAGCATAGTCATGATAACTCATGCTTTAGGGTTTATACCATGGTTCACAAGAACCAATACCCTAGACATAGTTGTAAACTAATGTCTTCACGTTCACATTTATCAGGTCATACAAAATAACCAGAATATGTCGAACTTCGAGCTCATATGCTCTATCTGTGCAATCTAACAATTGTCACTCGTGAGCCATATGCTCATAAGCGATCAATCAAGATAGCCAATTATCGGGACAAGCCTTGTCAAACCTTTCATTGCATCAAAAGGGCACTTTCCCAAACAATTAATATAATTATAGCATATAAAGCATAACACAATTTTAGACACAACATAGATCTAAAATTTTTGTATATGCAGCTAAATCAAGTCCCTAAATGAACGAGAACACATCATGGATCAAATAACCCAATGCCACATACTTCATTCATGCACGAATATATTTCACTCTTGCCGAGAGATGTCATGTTTAAGTGCAAATGAAGTTTACCAATTTTTCGCATGCGATTCTCAGACCAAGTATATAAAAGGCAAGAATCACTAGCAGCACATTCTCACACAAATATGGTTTAAAATCTTTAACCAACATGAGCAGCCCACACAACCAAATTATTATACCATGCAATCGGTATTTCTAAATTTGACCAAGTATTAAAGCAAATACTCTAACATTTCAAGGGCTAAGGAAATTTAACATGTCTCATAATTTCCAAACATATGTACTGCTTTCATGTAATTGAATAATAATGTCTGATCCCATATTCTAAACTCATGGCATTTTTCCCCGTAAATTTAATTCAATCTTTCATGCAAAGAATCAAATATGATTTCTTACCATATCAACATTTAATCTCATAAGCATGAATATCACGGAATTAGCATATTTCCATAATTATGCCATACATGCTCAACTCATTTTCCCACATAATTAAGGGATTAATATAACCAAATCCATTTACTATCAAATTCGATAGCCTTAGTGTACTGGACATATATGTGCACATATTATTCACACAACTCTCTTTGTAACAAAATCATGTTCACGTCCAGATTCACGCAAATGGTTATCAAATATAATTCAAGCAATATATGTATATATAGCATATGCCATGATTCACTTTAATTAACGTGTATACGTACCATAGTTTGCAAAACCGTGGTTACACTCTTGATTCTTTCATGTTGCCAAGCAAATCCTGCCGTATCTCCATGCCTAGTTTCCCTTCCATAAGAGATATACAACCGTGTATACTCGGATTCACCAATGCGTACATACAAAAGATTTCCATCGTTAAATATATGTACAAATCTCAAATATCGTAGTATAATATTTTAAATAATTATACATAACAAATTGCTCAATATGATTTTGTTGTAAATAACCAAAACCATTATCATGCATAATTTTGCAAACATACAATTTCCATAAAGCATGCAATCCCATGTGATTTGAGCAGAATTACAAATCATATGCATATTTTCGATAAATATGGCATGCATATGGTATGCCGATTAATGAATATATCAGGCAAGTCGAGCAAGTAATATATGCATTATTACCTTACATAAATATTCTGCAAGTAATATATGCATACCATATTTATGCAAGCATTATTACCGCATGATTATTTTGACTGCATCATGATTCTTCACGCATGCATCTTTTGACCAAATCAATATAAATCAACAAATATCATTCGTTTCAAGACTGTTGGACATATATTGATTATATCATACGGAAAAATCAAATAACAAAATTGAACGAGCAATTAATATATGCAAGAATAATAGACTTTTATTAATTATTCAAGCATACAATCGAAAAGCTTAAATTATAAATAATCAAAGCATAAATCATGTTTCAAGTAATAATGGAGTCACGAGTAACACTCGCTGCCCTTGAAACGAATGAGTCCCGTCGTGGACATCGTTCCCTAGGATAAAACCATCGAAGGTAACAATTAACACGTAAGAGTTACCTCGGATTCACGCAAGGCCCGAAGGACTATCACCTTGACAGAGCATCAACTGGAAACTTCGAGAAAGACAGACAGAAGACTCAAGTTTAGAATATGGAGGAACTTGAGAAATGGTGTGTATTTCTGAATGACTTAGAGGCTCTATTTATACTGCTCTAAGAGACCCTAATCATGGAAACATGATATTCTGATTTTCTGTAATTAGAGAAGAATATTCTCCAATCACCAACTCACCAAATCCGAGACATTCCATGAATACTCGAATAAAATATGCTGGAAAAGGAAGAAATATTTGTACAAATATTCTTCATCATATTAAACATGGTAAAACGCATATTTATTTAAGACAAGATATCTCACAAAATATGGAAGTATTTTGTTCTTATCTCTTAAGAATTACACACAAGCAATTCCATATATACTATGCAGTTGGGCCTTCCAAAGACTTCCATGCGGTCCATACGCATTTTGGACAGTCCTGAGAAAAATTAATCTGGGCCAATTTCCGCCTAATTTTTTCTCTTTCAAGAGTGACATTTCAAACATCCATATCTCATTCACCCTTGATCCGTTTTGAGAGTTTAAATAGTCGATTTTATAGTACTCGCAGAGGAGAACTCAAAAACGACATCCACCGACCCAAAATCTGTTTGGGTCCCACTCAAAACGACGCCCAAAAGTTGACGAATTTCAACCTTTTAACCATCATTTTCCAACATGCCCATTGCATTTGTCTCTGATATAGAGAAAGCTGCTCCAAAAGAATTTTCTTTTGGAGGTGGCGACCCTCAATTAAACCCATGTTAGTTCGCATGATTTCTTTCTGATCAAGAGCTACTTGAAGCAATTGATGACATAATTAAGAATGCTTTAAAGAATCATGCTCTTGCTGCTCCTTCTTTGAAGAAAAGACCAGAGCCAACATTCGATCTTGATGTTGGTAGATTTAAATGAGACAATTCAATAACAGAAGGACAAGAAAATGAGGGTAAATCATGTGGTAAAGGAAATAAATGCAGTCTCTCCCAAGGAAGCTGGTAAGGGAGGCAAGTCCGGATAACAAGCTGGGAAGAAATAGAATGACAATGCGATGTTTTAATTTTTTGATTGATTGGTTAGCACATAGTGATGCACTGGATGAATCAAAATATTGTTGTTTGATGTTTATGTACTTCAGTTGACGTGTAAGGTACTCACTCTGTCCCACCTATTTTTGTAGCAAGAGAAGGAGGAACTAAAAACTTTGACCATAGTAAAGAACAATAATACCCTTCACCACCCTTACACACACCTGCCACCAGACCCACCACCACCTCAGCAGCAACCCGACACACCTCAGCCACAACCCACCACTACAACAACCATTGTACTACCTTCAACCAAATCGAATCCAAAAATCAAAAACCTCAATTTCAAACAAACTCAGAAGTCAAAAATCACAATATCAAATCCAAAATCTCATTTTAAATTCAAAATCAATAACAATCGACAAACAAATAACCAAAATCGACCCCAAACCCAGGTTCCGAATCAAAATCATGGCCTTAACCAAAAATCCCCAATAAAAATTCCCATATGCGACAGGGAGGAGATGGTGGTGGGTGAGATGCGGCAGAGGAGATGAGATGGTGGTGGATGAGATGCGACGTCGATGGTGATGGGTGAGATGCAACAGAAAGAATGTGGTGATGGATGGGAAGGTTGTGACGGAGAGAAGAAGACGTCAACGGAGATGGCGATGGAGAGAAGAAGATATCGACGGAGATGGCAACGGAGGGGAAAAGATGGGATGAGTTATTGAAGAGATGGAAAGCAGAGAGAATGGAGGAAACAGAGCTGAAGGAGGCTGATGGAGTGAGGCAAAAAAGTTGGGTTTTATGTGGGTCATGTAAATATTTAGAACTTTGAGGGTAGTGAAGTATTTTTCATTGCATTTTTTTTTACCAAGAATGGCAAATGTGCAAATTCAACTAGGACATCCCAAAGAGGAAATTGTGAAAATACAGCTGGGACGGATGGAGTATGTTGATTTTTTTTATGGTGATGAATGTTGAATGTTTTGATGGTCGTGGCGTCAGACATTTTCACAGGCTAATTTACACTATTTTCAGTTTATTTGTTTTTGTGTTTTGACAGTGATGATTTTGAATACTGATTTGATGTTTAGTTTCAATGGTTGATGTTTCATCCTTTAAATGTTATCTTTAATTTTAAGCTTTTTTAATAGGCAAAGTCTTGGGAAAGACGGTCTTTTCATAGGCTTATGGAAAGACGGGGTTTGATTAGAATAATAAAAGGTAAAAGGTGTTAGTTGCAATATTAAACTTTTAGTATGTAACATATAGTAGTTATAAAATTTATAACCCGGTTCATGCAACCCAAAAATTTTATCTTCATTTCTTTTAATTTACACTTTAAACCTTGGTCTTTCCATAACTTATGGAAAGACCGTCTTTCAAGAGACAGACTCTTTTTAATAGGGTAATTTTTTTTAAATGGCACTTTAATATCTTACCTTCATGTTCTTTTTTTAGTTTGTGTGTTTGTTTGTTGTGACAGTGATAATTTTGGGAAATTCATTTGATGTTAAGGTCTCAGTGTTTGCCAAACACAGCATTGGGAAACTCGAACTATGTGTGGGCACGTGTTTTCAAAGAGAACTCATAGGACTCAGCCTTGGACACCACATCGAACAATGCAGGGAGGATTAATCGTCATCTGAGCGATATCGAAGTAAAAAAAAGAGGTACTTAAGCCTCAATAGAAACAGAAGATCTTATTTGCGGGGATGGAGTAGGGATGGAGTCACCAATAGCTTGAAGGTCATCCAACAGTGCTTTGAAGCGAGAATAATATTCTCGCATAGAGAGATCATCCTGACACAACTTCATCAAACATTCCATGATATGGAGCTTACGAGTGCAAGAGCTATTTTAGTACGTTGAAGTCAGGGTCTGCCAAACCTGAGCAAAGGTATGAGATCCAACAACAACAGACATAGATTAAAAATATGTTATAATATACAACATAAGAGGTTAAGTAAATATGATATATTTTAATTTTACAACATAATAATTATTTTTTAAATTAAATACTATATATTTAATTTATATATTGTATATTGTAATATAATATATAATAATATATTTTTTATTGTAAAAAATATATCAAATATAATTTTATATTAAAATTATAGTATTTAAATCAGAAAATATAGTGTTGAAATTTAAAATGAAATATTAAATTTAAGAGTAATTAAATTTATGAGTATAGTATTGGTTCGTAAATTAAAAGTACTTCTCAGATTAGAAACATGTTGGATAGATCTTTCAACACGCCTCCTCACGTGCCAACGTGGAAACAATCCACGACCCATATCGGGCCAAATTAAAGGGAATCCATACATTGGCCAAATAACGCAACCTGGGATCCATAAAAGAGGTGACCAAATACCTTATATGTAAGTCATTTAGTCTTTAAGAAACCGATGTGAGATATATCTTTCAACACACCCCCTCACATGCCAACGTGGAAACACTCCACGACACCCCCATATCGGGCCAAATTAAAGGGGATCCACACATCGGCCCAATAATCCAACCTAGGCTCTGATACCATGTTAATTTTCAAGGTATCTTAGATCTTTCAACACGCCCCCTCACATGCTAACGTGGAAACACTCCACGACCCATATTAGGCCAAATTAAAGGGGGTCCACACATCGGTCCAATAATCCAACCTGGGCTCTGATACCATGTTAAATTTCAAGGAGTCTTGGGCTTCTATCTTAAAACCAATTGGTACTAAGTGAATGTGACCCAAGACCTTATATATAAGTCATTTAGTTCTTAAGAAATCAATGTGGGATATATCTTTCAACACGTCCCCTCACTTTCCAACGTGGAAACACTCCACGACCCACATCGGGCCAAATTGAATGGGATCCACACATCGGCCCAATAAACCCAACCTGGGCTCTGATACCATGTTAAATTTCAAGGTATCTTGGACTTCCATTTTAAAACCAATTGGTACTAAGTGGAGGTGACTCAACCCCTTATATGTAAGTCATTTAGTCTTTAAGAAACTGATGTGGAACATATCTTTCAACAATAATTCATTTAGTTCTTAAGAAATCGACGTGAGATATATGTTTCGACACATGTCATCCAAAATGTTGAACGTTGCACGTACCCATACCATCGTCCATTATTCTCTGCAAGTTCCAACTCAAATACGGGACAAGGATGATGCAAACGTTCATGTGATTATGGGACGGTACACAGTTCACATGCAGCTGCATATTGGTCTCCGATGGCCCCATAAATCATACTTCCACAATATTATGTTTTTTTTAAAAGTATAAGAGTAGGAGTCCGTCTCTTGAAAGATGGTCTTTTCATAAACTATAAAAATATCAATGTTTAAAGTGCAAATTAGATGAAATAAAGATATAATTTTTGGGTTGAATGAATCGGGTCATAAACATTATAATTACTGAACGTTGCATAATAAATTTTTAATATTGAAATTAATACTTTTTACCTTTTATTATTTTTTATTAATCCCCATCTTTTCATAAATCTATGGAAAGATGGTATTTCTCAAGACTTTGCCATAGAGTATAAAGAAAAGGCTATGTAGTCATATTTTGACATCCTAATTACTAAATATGACTTAGTCAAAAATTATATCATTAGAGCCACTACAAAAAAACAAGACTTATTACTTTGCCCCTTTTACCATGATTTTTTTGTTATGCAAAGTTTTGGGAAAGACCGTCTTTCCATAGGCTCATGGAAGAATGAGGTTTAATTCGAATAATAGAAAGGTAAAAGGTTTTAGTTGCAATATTAAAAATTCATTATGCAACGTGTACTAGTTATAAAGTTTATGACCCGATTAATGCAACTCGGAAATTTTATCTTCATTTCTTCTAATTTGCAGTTTAACCCTTGGTGTTTCCATGGCTTCTGGAAAGACCGTCTTTCAAGAGACCGACTCTTTTTGTTAACACCAAATAACCGAGATAAAAAGTTCTTTTACCTTGGGTTTTTTTCCAAAGTAAAAGATATCATTTACCTCTATTATAAAAAAAATTGAGGTAAATAATTCATTTTTTTGCCTCGGTTATTATTTGAACCGAAGTAAAATGTTAAAAAATGAAACAAATAATGTTACAGAATATGGTGCAACGTCGTATATGTTCTTTGAAAAGCTTGCCCGATTTCGCTTGACACGTCATTTTTACCGATAGGTATTGAGAATGACTAGCGAAGTCGCTTATATGTAAAAAACAAGTTAAATAAAGAATTTGACGGTGACAGAAAAAATAAAAAAACATAAAATGAAGATCGTGCGCTTTTCCCCTTTGTCTTTGGCGTCTCGCTCCTCCAAATATCTCGATATCATGATTAATTAGGGGAATGCAAAATTAAGGACAATTAGGCACAACAGTTGCTAGCAATCATTGTGCTACAAACACCCTAGAAATCCTTCCCTAATTTGTACACAACCAGTACCCCCTTTGTTCAATGTTTAAATAAGATAGATAAATAATTAGAAAAAAAGTAGTTATGAAAATATCCTTACAAATATAGTACATATATTTGAATAATAATTGTCTTAGTTCCAACATAACAGAAATTACAATACACTCAATCAGTTCGGGTAATGATAACCTTGTAGATGATTGGCCCCACAACTTATATCACCTCGAAGAACAAGGTGTCCCCGAATCGTAGGTTGTTGCCCCTAAGGAACTCGCCAAAACCCTTTGGGTAAAGGGCCTTGACCCTCCCACCCCCGAGTAGTTCATATGCCACTCTATCCAGTAGCACCTCAGCACTACGAGAGTCTTCTCAGTCGGTAGTAGTGATACAATCTCCCACGAAATGTACTAAGTCACAGTAAAAAACATTGGTTAGAAATATATATATATATATATATATATATATATATATATGTACACACACATATATACATATGTAATTGTCAAAAAATAAAATTCATTTAAAAAGCTTTACTAAAGTTGGTACTTTCCCAAAGTTCAGCTGCATCAAAGTGCAGTCGAAATGTGGGCCATCAATAGCCATCGAATGATGTTCAATGTCAAAGAAAAAAGGCACTAGGTGACTCCGTTGTGCGGTGAACTGTACGAAAACCACAAAGTATTAGTTGTTACGAAGTGTCAAGTTGTGTAAGGAAATATAAATGTTAATATGTGAAATACCTGAAAAAAGGGTCGATTAGACAACCCTTCACCAGCCATTAGTCCTGCTTCAACAGTAAAAATGTGAAGTGCGAAACTACCCTGTGGAATGCAAGGTGCGACATCGCCAAAACCGTCGCAAGTGTATGTCGGTCCAAAGCAGTGGGTTGGTCGACATGTAAATATGACCTCGGTTTTGTGTTAGTCAAACCGAACAATGGACCGACACAAAACAGATGTCACAGATGCAGTAAACTTAGATGCTATAATGCGACGTCGGTACATTTTAGGCATACAGAAAGTCAGACCGAGATACATGTGACGTAAAAAAACTGAAGAGTATGCTACTGGAAATAAAAATATATGACGTCCCACTATTAAGCATGAACCAAAATGTGTTAGACAGAATGCCAACGTCGTAGATATCAGAGGAAGTTACGGGAAAAAATACATCAAACCGGAAAAAATCAGTCTTCATCAATATCAAATTAAACTAAAACCCTTTGGAGACATACCAAAACATTGTATCAACGTTCAAAGTCAAGGAAAATTCACACTTTCATAAATTAGAAACAAAAAAACAAAACAAATTCACAGACAATAGATTTGACATTGTAAAGTAAGAATTACAAAACTTAGGTGTAAGGAAATTAGAAAAACCATACTTTTTGTTAGAATAAAGCAAGTTGATGATTAGATAAGATTTTATTCTTGATGACTATGCTAGAGTTATATCTAGACTAGTCTACTTTGTACTCTATTTATACTCTTCTTCATTAATAAGAATTATTACAGGAAATCATTCTGTCATGGTATCAGAGCAAATTCTGATCTAAACAATTAAATTTTTCCGGCTCCCTCCCTCTCTCTTTTTCGACCGACAAAATCATCACCGGATTCTGGCTATATTCCGGTCAAGTTTCGGTGGTTGTCTACAGTTCTGGTGGTGTCGTCTCCAGCGGCAGTTCACGGCATCATCCTCTCCGACGTCCGGTTCACAACGTCGTTATCTCCCGCGGCCTCATTTTCTCCGGTCGTCTTCGTTGGCTTCATTTGCTCTGGTTCCATTGGTGTTCTTCGGCAGCCGTACATTGTACACTGAAGGTTTCCTTGGTCCAGAGTCCGATTCATCTCCCCGCTCTAATTATTTCCGGAAGCAGCGAGTCTCCGTCAGTGGCATCCGATTTAGCTCCCGCAACAGTTCATGATTTCTCTCCGTCAGCGAGTCTTCCATTTTTTGTGCAGCGTTCCTGGCCAGCACTTCGGCGTGTGAGATCCACTCATGCTAAGGTATATCCGCGTGTTTTGACACGCGCGTATGAGGCACACTCACACCATCTCCTCTCTACGCGTGTGGTACACGCGCCCAGCTCCCTCTACGCATTGTACATGCGCCTGACCTAATTTTTGTCCTCCAACTGATTTCTTGTTTGCCTTTGTGAAATGGCTCAATTTGGTTCTCGACACTGATATTTTGCGATATACTGGCTTTCTCATCATTGACGGCACGGTAGCTCGAAGTGGTTTGTGGATTCTGGCGCCACAAAACACATGGCATCGTCCCCCACTACTGTTGATCATGAAAGACCTTATAATGGTTCTTCCTGCGACTATGTTGGCAATGGTTCTCAACTCCCTATTACTCATGTCGGTGATTCTCATATTTCCAAATCATTTTCTCTTTATGGTGTGCTTATTGTGCCTAATATCACTAAGAATTTGCTTTCGATTAGAAAATTAGATCAGGATTTAAATGCTATTGTATGCTTTGATGATCGCTCATTTATTATTCGGCATAACATCACTAGTGAAACCTTGGGTCACGGTCATAGTGAAAATAGACTTTATGTTTTAGATTATGGTGCATCTGATGTGTTGTCTACCGTGGAATAAAATAAGTTGCACACGTCTTTTGAAATTTGGCATGCTAGACTTGGTCATGTTCCGCATTCCGTTATTTCTGGTTTGCGTGCTTCTGGATCTTTATCTGTCTCATCAGTTTTTTTGAAACCTACCCTTTGTGATGCATGTAAAAAGGCTAAAGGGAAATGTTTATCTTTTTAGTCAAATGATAAACGTGTTGCTAGGGTACTTGATCTAGTTCACTGTGATTTATAGCGTCTCTCTCCTATTATATCTGCTGATGGTTTCTCCTACTATGCCATTTTCCTTGATGATCATTCCTGACTCTCGTGGTTTTACCCACTTCGTCGTAAATATGATTTTTGGGATGTCTATCGCCAATTTGAGGCTTTTGTAGATAACCATTTTTCTTCCACCATTAAAGTGTTTTAGAATGATCGGGGGACTGAGTTCGTAAATGATTGCTTATGCTTTCTCTTTCAGACAAAAGGCATTCATCATCATCAGATTTCTTGCCCGTATACTCCTGAGTAGAATGGTCGGGGTTGAGCGCAAGCACTGCCGCATTACTGAGATGGGCTTGTCTATGTTGTACCACTCTCATGTTCCTCCCTCCCACTGGCCTCACGCCTTTGCTGTAGCCACTTACACAATAAATCGGTTGCCCACTCTAGTTCTTGGCGGACGATCACCATTTGAAGTTGTTAATGGTCGGGTTCCCTTATACACAAACTTTCATGTATTTGGTTGTCGTGTGTACCCTTATCTTTGTCCATATGCATCTCACAAACTTGCTCCTCGCAGTTTGCTCTCTATCTTTCTTGGGTACGACTCCCAGTACAAGGGTTATCGACGTTTGGATCCTATGTCTGGAAAGATATATGTCACTAGACATGATCGGTTTGATGATACTTTATTCCCTTATGCCGATGGTTCTACTTCAGTATCACTACTAGAAAATTGGTGCATAGGCACCGGTACGAAGGTATCAGTGCCCTAATGCCTTTGCTAATTTTACCATTAGCACCGATATAAACGTATGAACAACGATGTACCGGTGCCTTTGTAACTTACAGCACCAGTATAAACATATGAACATTGAAGTACCGGTTCCTTTGTAACTTAAAGCACCGGTAAACATAAAAACCGATGCTCAATACCGGTGTGGTTGTGAAAATGAATAACAAATGAGATAACTATGAGCACTGGTTATGCACGTACCGGTGCATAAAACCTGTTATTCCACAAAAATCAAGCGGGGAAATGGAAAATGCATGCGGGAAATAGGAATATTGTAGCACCGGTATGGTTTTTAGGTTGTAGCACCGGTATAGAATCGGTGCTATACAAAGTTTTGGGCAATAATGAAATTTTAGCATTATGCAATCATGTTAATTTCGGAGATGTTCCATTTATCCAATCATGTCCAAATTACATAGTTGTGAAATTGAATTATGAAATTTCAATATGGAATTGCCAATTTTGGTTTTCGACAATTCCAAGATTCTTGGAGTGACCTAAGTACAAAAAGTAAAAAAGTTCACTGAACGTCCAAATTAAAATCCGCTCGAACGTAATGCAATATTATGAATTCGTAAAGTATATACCAAGACACAATAAAAAAAATTATGAATATATCTTCACAAAACACTACCAATAATCCTCCCTGTTAGAACTTCCTAGTCATCTATAGTAAGATATTATAACGCTTGCACTAGCGGTTTATAAATTTTCACTAAAAGTTACTTTTCTATTTTAAATATTCAACTAACCCATGGAAACCTAATATGAAATAAATTCGATAAAACAAAGATGGTGTAACGCATTTTTGGGCCATAGTATAAATTTAGCAAAGTTACGTACGGATCCATTTTGGGGACCCATCATACACAATTTTTGAACACGGAAATGACAGAATGTTTAATTGATTTCTTATGAATCCAATTACTTAATTTCATTAACCGAAAAAACAATCCAACGATAATGGTCAGTGGATGAACAGTTTGGGGTGAAATTTAAAATTTTGGAAAGTATATAACTAGCACCGGTGTTTCAGCACCACTTGAGAGTTATAGCACTGGTAGCTCTACCGGTGCTCAGTACTTAGAAATTTTTTTATCTCCATTCCCCTCTGTTTCTAAAAAAAATTCCGAAGCAGCTGCTTTCATTAATATGAGCATTGGGTCGACTACTTGTAGCACCAGTAATTATATATACTGGTGCTTGACACTTAGGGAAAAAAATTTCTCCATTCCTCTCTATTTCTAAAAAAAATCTGAAGAAGCCTGAGGTAGCTGCGTTTACAAATATGAGCACTGAGTCGACTACTTGTAGCACCAGTAGCACCGGTAACTATACCGGTGCTTGATACATTGAAAAAAAATTCCTCTTTGCTCTTGGGTTCCAAAAATGATGAAAAAATTCAACTCTATGCAGCCAAGAGCAGCTGCATTATATTCTATAGGCACTGATATTCTGCTATCTCTACCGGTGCTAAGATGGCACATATATCTGAACCGTTCATTATTCCCTTTGATTAAAACTCAACCGTTAAACCTGAACCCCTACTATATTCCCCACTTTGTTTTCCATTCAAACCCTGTGTTTTTCCCTCACAGCTACCGCCACAAAGGCCAACCACCTCCGCCGCTAAGACCTCGGACACCGTCATTGATGGAGGGGATGGCCAGGACTCGGTCACATCTGCAAGCCAACCACTGCCGCCACTGTGCGTGGATTATACTATAAGTGGATTCACATCCGCAAGCCCATTCACATCTGCAAGCTCATTGTTTGATTCTATTGTGCGTGGTCTCAAATAAAAAATCAGAGGTAAGGTATGCGTGTTTTTTTGGTGTTTTGATTGTAAAGTTCTTCCCTTTTTTATTGAATGATGTTTATAGAGTTGTAGTTTTTGTATATGATTATGTATATGTGTGTATTTTCCTGGAAATAAGGTTAGGATATCTAGTTTTTGTTGTTTGTAGGTTAGGGATATCTATGATGGAGGGGTTTATCTTGTTCTTGTTTGTTTGTAGGTTTTTTTAATTTTTAACAATTTCATTTCATTTTTTTAGCTTACTTGTTCATATCCTGCCCTTAATTTGCTATCTGATTCTGCTCACATTTTCCATTTCAGAGGAAGTCATTTTTTTTATTCACTGGAGAGTACATTTTTATCATCTCTCAGTTTACTTGATTTTATTGAAGAGCTAAAATCTTCTTATTATTACTGTTCTGCAAGTTATGAGTGCTTCGTCCTAATTTAATTTTAACTGTTGTGCGTGATCTTTGAATTTAGGACATACAGATACCCTTCTTTGGTTTCATGCTAGTCTTCTTAAGGGATCATATTTGCGTTGCTGAAGCCTCCAAATATTTCTTGTGTTTTCTTAACACGCCTTTATTCATGCAGCTAGTTCACGAGAGAAGCTGCAAAAAGATGGGGTGGGGAAATATATACAAGAGATGCTATTGTAATTTATTATGATTTCAAGGTACATCTATGTCTGACTCCATTGAAGATTACTGTTGATTCTTTCTGTAAGAATGGTTTGTTGGCATTGTTTTCTTTTTTTATGCTATTTGTTGATCGTTGCTATTCGACTGCTTTCGTATTATGTGGTTGACGTTTATTCACTTATGCTTTCGTAGGGAAGTTTTGAATTTGGTATTAGTTGGCTTCCTTAGGTCTTGTTGATTGGAATTAGGTTTCTTTATTATGTATCTTATTCACTTATGTACCCTGATACTAGTAGGTGTAGCCCAGTGAAGTGCATGTGGTTGATGCTTCTTTCGACATTTGAAATAGTTTTCTACAATAATTGTCATGGTGAACAAGCTTAATGGAGGAAGAATTAGTTTAATGGCACTGCAATTGCTTTCCATTCATGTAGTGCCCTCTAAGTAATGCTTCTTCCATTTTGCAAAGGAGCTACGACTTTAGTAGAACTCCTGTATTTCAAATGTGGAACTTTTGTAGTGTGTAAGCCACAAAGAGGCATGGTGTGTTCATTGATAAGACATATGTAAGCACACCATGCCTCTTTCAGTGTGCTTAAATGTTGCATCCTTACGACATTTGAAATTGTTTTGTTCCAAAACAATTAAGTATTTTGTGCAGGATAGATATTTCCCTTGAAGCAAGGATATATATTGTTTTTTATACCACTCAGTAATTTAAATTGTACAGAATTTGTTGGTGTTTTGTTGATTTGTAGTTGATGTTTAAACTGTGGAGATGTTACAGTCTATGGGCCTGCGGAGCAATGAGTGTTTGACATGATTTGTTTAAACACTCTTTGCTTTGGTTGCCCCCGAACTGGTTCATTTCGACATTTTAAATTACTAAGCATTAGTTAAAGGGCATTGCATAGGTTGCCTTCGTTTCATGCGTTGCCCTCTAACTATGTAATGCTTATTCCAATACGAAAGTGTTGTAAAATGCATCAGAATTAGTAAAATGTTGATTGTTTTGACTGAATGACAACCTATATAAAGACTTAAAGGTCTTTTTCTAGCTAGTGAGTTTAAAATCACTGGTTGTATTATTTTTATTTGTTGCCCAAATTCTAGCACCGGTATTTTAAACATTTACAAACCAGTGCGTATGGTTCGGGGGGTTAAAAATTGGGCGGCAAAAAGTGAAATCCGGTGCTGGCTTAAATTTCTAGCACCGGTAACACATACCGGTACTGGCATAAATTTTTAGCACCGGTAACACATACCGGTGCCTATGTACCACATTACTAGCACCGCTCACATACGCACCGGTATGAAAATTCTTAAAATACCGGTGCCTATGGGGCCATTCTCCAATTCTCCACTACTGTATCTCTGTTCTCTCTGGATGCCTCTACTTTTTTGGATCTAGTTGATACATCAGCCAATGTTCCTACTTCTTCCACAGTGGCATCTCCTCTTGCTCGGCCTATCACTTCGGTTATCAGCCCTCCTGGCTCATTGATGCTGTCATATTCATAGACTACGACACCATTGCCTGTCTACTCTGACGAATCAGACCATCCAGTGGTTGCTCGGACTCATCCTGGTCCACCCATCCCGCCATCAACCAGCTCACCTAGTCCACCGACAAGCCCATCTGATTCCCTAGCCACCTTACCGGCCCCTTCGTCGGCCACCTCACCAGCTCCTTCGTCGGCCACATTACTGGCTCCTTCATCGATCACCTCAACGGCCTATTATCCTGCTGCGACTATTCCTCCGGTCTCTCCGCCTTGGTCTCACACTCATCGTATGGCTACTCGATCGGTGACTGGATCTATCCACTGCAGAGATTATTCTGATATTATTGCTTAAGGTCTTACTGTCGTCTTGCTTTCTTAGTCAAAGCCCATGGATTACTGCACTTCTCTTCAGGATCAGGCTTGGGTTTCTGCTATGGATGACGAGATGATAGCTCTTCGTGGATAATGCATTTGGGATTTGGTGCCTCGCCCATCGGACGTTAATATTGTTGGCTCCAAATGGGTTTACAGACTGAAATATCGATCAGATGACACTATTGAGCATCATAAAGCTAGGCTTGTGGCACAGGGTTTCTCACAGATTCTGAGTTTTAACTTTGACAACACTTTCAGTCCAGTGGTTAAAGTTCTACTATTCGGACAGTCCTCGCCATAGCTACCATGCGTTCCTGGCCACTTCATCAGTTGGATGTCAATAACGCTTTCCTTAATGGTGTTCTTGATGCTCTGGTCTATTTGAAGCAGTCCGTTGGTTATCAGGATTCTGCTCATCAGACTATGTTTGTTGTTTGTGGAAGGCCATTTATGGTCATAAGAAAGCTCATCAGTCTTGGTTCCAGAGCTTCAGCGATTATCTGACACAACTTGGTTTTCAGTGCAGCTCAGCCGATACTTCTTTGTTTGTTCTCTCGAGAGGGTCGTCGTTATTGTATCTACTTGTATATGTGGATGATATCATTCTTACAGGCAACAAATCGACTCTTCTTCATCAGTTCATTGATCGGATACACTGAGAGTTTGCGATCAAGGATCTTGGTGCTCTACATTACTTTCTTGGTCTTAAAGTTTCGCCTACCTCCTCAGGGTTACTTCTTGGCCAACAAAAGTATGCTTGGGATATTTTAACTTAGGCCGGTATGTCTGATGCGACACATGTTTCTACGCTATTTGTCATCGATTCTCATCTTCACAGCTCTATCGGTCCTCCATTTTGGGATCCTACAATATATTGGTCCCTTGTTGGTGCCCTCCGGTATCTCACAATCACTCGTCTGGATTTGGCTTTCTCGGTTAACAAGGTGATCCAGTATCTTTAGGATCCCAAAGATGACCATTTTCTAGCAGTGACATGGATTTTGCGGTATGTTTGTGGAACCCTTCAGTTTGGTCTTAGCTTTCATTTTGCTAGTACTCCTGCGTTGTTAGGGTACTCTGATGCTGACTGGGCTTGCTATCTGGAGACTCAACGACCCACTTATGGTTATGTTGTTTATCTTGGTGGGAATCTGGTTTCTTGGAGTGCCAAGAAACAACCCACTGTTTCTCGCTCCAGTACTGAGTCCGAATACCGTGCTCTCACCAAAACACTGCTTCAAAGGTTGTTTGGCTCACTCATTTGCTTTGTGATCTTAGGGTTCCGCGCGCTCCATTTCTGTTATGTGACAACAATAGTGCTATCTTCTTGGCTCAAAATCCAGTGGCGCACAAGCAAGCGAAGCACATCGATATTGACTATTATTTATTTTGTGAGTTGGTGACATCTGGCAAGCTGTGCATTGCTTATGTCCTGACTTCCCTTCAGATTGCGGACATCTTCACCAAGGGGCTCTCTTGTCCACTGCTCAAGTTCTTCAGGTCCAAGTTATGTGTCGGCAAGCATCCGACGCTTCACTTTAGGGGGGGTGTTAGAATAAAGCAAGTTGATGATTAGATAAGATTTTATTCTTGATGACTAGGCTAGAGTTATATCTAGACTAGTTTACTTTGTACTCTATTTATACTCTTCTTCATTAATCAGAAGTATTATGGGAAATCATTCTGTCACCATTTTTCCAACATAGAAGAGAAGGTAGGAAGCTGGAGACCGTTGGAATTTGTGGAAAAGTTGTAAAGAGAATCTTGAATTCTTTGTTAGGGTTACTATATTTATACCTATTTCAAAATGATGTCATTTTGGACAGATTGTGAAGTCCGGCTAATATGGTCCGTCGCACATATGTCAATTCATACAAAAATGTGCCGATCTATGACCGACGTTGCATGTTTAGATGGGCCTATCAATTTCAACCCACCACCCAGTCGGTCAACAATTCCAATTTAATAAAAAAAATTCAAAGCAACAAATATTTGCTAGTTGCAGAATAATTGGAAGAAATTATTTAGTACACACAAGTCTTTTACACTTTTCTAAATGATCGTTAAATTAAAACTCCAGTGATCATATGTTAGGTTAAATATTAAACATTCAAAACAATAAATAACCAATTTTAAGGATTTCAAGATTTCAGATATAAAATACGTCCGAATAAATATTTTTCCAAATACGAATCAATTAGTTTTAAATACATGGTCATATGAAGTCTTAGCTAAACATCTAATGTTCGCGGGGAAGAATGACAACATGGAAAACTATGAGTCCAACACCATGCAGGAGCTCGAAGTATAGGCTGTCCCCAACCTCAAGTTCCTCTGCTGCAAGAAACTGGCCAAACCCCTTCGTAGTCAAGGTCTTGAGCCTCTTGCTTCCCGAGTAGTGCATGTGATACTCCCTCCCTTTGCACCTGATCATGACATCTAACTTGTACGGTGGTAGGAGCTCAACAATCTGGCTAGGGATGTACTAAATTATAAACAAAAAGAATTTTTTAGTACATATGATAGTAATCTATATAAAAAACTCAATTGAAAATTCAATTTGTTTGAAACAAGGAGGACTTACCATAATTGGAACCGACCTGAAGTTTGTCTGGGTTAGAGTATGTACAAAATGTGAATATCTGCCTGAGAATATGCGATGCAGACTGTAATCATCCGAAGCAGTACAGATCAATATTGGTAAATGAAATTATTAAAAATTCAACTAGAATATTAGTAATGATATAGAAGGAATATTTAAAACTAAACAAAAAATTGCTCACATTAATCGGTTCACGGCTGGAACCAGCATTGTTAGCCATGATTGTTGTAATTCATATTGTCACGGATGTTAAATGGTTAAAAAATTCATAAAATCTATTTAGTTGACCAAGTCAAAGCGATGTCGCTCTACCTTCGGTATAACTGATTAGTTAACCGGTAAGGATGCGACATCGCATTTACTTGGACAACTGCAAAAAACATGACATACGATGTCACCCAAGGATCGATAAAAAAGAAGTAAGATCGACGTACCAGCGATGTCGCATTCAAGCAGAGAACGAATAACACCAACAAAAACTTCACCCTTAAACCATATTGTAGCACCCCAATCCATATTCTAACACCCTAAAACCATATTCTAACACCCTAAAACCATATTCTAACACCCTAAAACCATATTCTAGCACCCCAAAGCATAGAAACTTAAAATAAATTAACACATTCACGCCCTAATCCATATACATAAAACTTTAAAGGATAAATACAAAAACAAAAGTAATGTAACCACATGTGGAAACCATACCTTTTAGAAGATGGGCAGGGAGGAGTGTTGAAATTAAAGGGAATGGTGAAAGTTTGAAGTGATGTATGAGAGGTGGGCTCCATTTATGTATTCGTTATGAAGCATTGTGGCTTCCGCTACGGGTTGTGCGACTTCACATGTTAGTCGAGTGTACAGACATATGACCTAAATTAGTGCAACGATCTAACTAAATGTGGGCCTCACCATTTCAGCCCACTAGCAAAGGAATGGGCCTGTGTTTAACCAATGCATGTGTGCGGTTGCATGTAATTTTAGTTTGGCGACATGTGATTGACATAGGACCGACATCGACGACTATAAAATTGGGCCTCACCATTTTTTCCCACTAGTATGTCAACAGGGCTTGCGCTTGACCTAGACGAACATAATTGACCTTCACAATGGGTAATTGTTCATTAGATACTTCTAATTTAAATTTATAACTGTCCATAAACTATATTAACTTCTGGTTTGATTGGAATTAATTTTAACATAGCCGATGAACTTTTCTTTTTTTTACACTTAGATCCCTCCAAGATGGTGGGGGAGGACGAAATGTGAAATTGGAGCTGCGCAATGATCTAAATCACAATGTCATGAGTTTGACTGAGGGATGGCAAGGGTCCCGTCTGCAAACCTGGATAATCGTCCGTTATTTTTTTTGTATTCCATTAATACCCTTACTATAAGCATTATGAGAACTATTATTTCCATCACATAGAATCACATGAAATTTATTATTCTAGGTTTTTTATGAAATTAAAAGCTAATAAATTCTGTCCATCAAATTTTAAAAAGCACTAGTACATTGTGTAGAGTAAATTGTAAATGATTACTTATAAGTATATAGGGGTTCATTCCAGAAGAACCTGTGGAATTCTTTGTGGAATCATGGCAAGGGTCCCGTTTATGAATCGGGGTAATTGTCCATCATTTTTGTTAGTATTCCATTAATACCCTTACTATAAGCGTTATAAGAATAGTTATTTTCACCACATAGAATCACATGAAATTTAATATTCTAGGTTTTTTATGAAATTAAAAGCTAATAAAATTAAAACCTCTTTATGAAATTAAGAGAGGTGGCGCACGCTAGAGAGGAGAGGCGAGGCTAGGGTTGAGCAATGGCGGGGGAGAGGTGGCTCACGGCAGAGAGATGATGGCAGGGCTAGGGTTGAGCGGTGATGGGGGAGAGGTGGCTCGCGGTGGAGAGATGAGAGCGGGGCTAGGGTTAAGTGGTGGTGGAAGAGAAGTGACGTGCAGTGAAGAGGAGTGACAGGGCTAAGATTGAGTAGTGGTGGAAGAGAGGTGGCGCGGGATTGAGAGGAGTGGCAAGGCTAGGTTGAACAGTGGCGGAATAGAGGTGGCCCGTGGTGGAGAGGAGTGATAGGGCTATGGTTGAGTGGTAGTGAGGGAGAGGTGGCGCGTGACAGAGAGGTGAGGGCGGGGCTAGGGTTGAGTGGTGGTGGAAGAGAGGTGGCGCACGAAGGAGAGGAGTGGCGGGGCTAGGGTTGAGCGGTGGCGAGGAAAAGGTGGCACAAGGGGTTAGCCGGTGCTTGTTGAGGCAGATCTGGGTGGATGGATTGGTGCAGAGGTGGTGGCACGAACTGCGGCACAATTTCAAGAGGTGAATACAAAGGTAGGAAAAGCTGTTGGCAAATTGCCAAATTGCAACATTGATTCTATCATTTTCCACTTGTTCATTAACCATAAAAAAGCAAGAACATGTTGTATTATGAATATTTTCTTTGACGGAACAAGTTGAACAGTTTTCTGTCTTCCTTTGAAGTTTAACTCTAGAAGTTTAATTCGATGTTGTGTTAATTGTTTGGGTTCAGAGAGTAGTTGTCTTTCGTTTGTGGTGTTGCTATTGTTTTTCTGGTGAAGTAGGATTTTAAGTAGAGTAGAAATGTTGTGCTGGCGGCAGAGCTGGTGGTGCAGTGGCGGTAGGCGGTGGATATGGTGGTGCGGTAGGTTTGAAGATGAACAAGGAGGAGAACTTAGGGGTATTTTTGTCATTAATTTTTTTGTTTTAAGAGGGGGGATATATTTTTCTTTTCACAAATGGTCAATGCCTGAATTTGTTTGGTCAATGCCAGAATAGTGTAAATTGGGTAAAACTATACAATTTGATCAAAAGATAGGGTTAGTTCTGCACTTTCAGATTTTACAAGGTATTCATGCACTTTCTCAATCTTATAGAGTAATTTTTTAACTTTTCCCAACTTACTATGAATCAAGATTCATTTCTATTTACGTTAATGGCTAGTCACTTTCCCATATACATTCTAGATTATATTCTACTACTAACTACAAAATAATGCAGTAAATTATTAATGTCATATCATGCAAAATACATTAAAAGTTGATAGATTTAAAAGTAAATGTTACGAATCGTACAACGTGCAACACAAACCTAGCTAGTCCAAATCACATAATAATTATGCTTTGTTGTTGATGCGCTTCGACCATCGACCGGTTTGTGGGATTGGGTTCTTCTCAAACTAACCTGCAACTAAACTATCCATGGGGCTCCAGGGGTCAGCACTCCGATGCTTAAGTCAGTCTAAGCGTCCCAATATGATTATGACGGAATGAATCACCTTGTATTTATACTCCATGTCCTAAATAATATTCTCCTTAATTATTGCCCTTAATTACCCACGAATGTGGTAGTTAAGTTAGAGTATTAATTATTCCCCTAATTGGGCTGCCATACTTTCAGTTCAATGGCCATCTTGGGCTTAACCTCTATGAAGAGCCCCTAGAAAAGCAGGTTCTCGACCTTAAAAGGCTAGAACATCACGAAGGTCTTTGAGGTCTCAAATGCATAGGACAGTTCAAGGATTTTAAAGACTCAAAATGAGCCTTGCATTTCGTTGCTCCTTCCTTCGAGGGTGGGAACCTGGTTTTCTAATCAAATCCATCGTTTAGGATTCCAAAAGGGCATGCGAGTGCACAGTATCACTGCTCCCCAAACAACGCGTTGTCAGAAGGCAAAAAAGTGATTACGTCTTTCCATAACTTTTATATTTCCAAAGCAGTAATAATTACCCATCACTCCAGCCTCCATAATTACCTCACATTCGCTATTCCTTATTCACTTTTCTCGTTTGCAGGCATCTTCTTACAAGCATTCTTTCTGTATTTCTCTCTAGAGCGATTCAATTCTCATCACCTTTCCCTGAAAATCAGTAAGTTCTTTCATCCTTATTCTCATTCTAATCTTTTCGTTTCCTCCCCTTATAACCATGGCCCACTCTGATGAGGGTTCCACTACCGAGAAATTTTTCGGCGAGGTTAGGGTTGGCGGGATAGGGGTTAACATACCGGAGAGGGCCACTAGAGATCCGAAATGCACTCATTCTGAAGAGCTACGGTATAACTCAAATGGCAGAGAGGGAGCATCAGATCGTGTTGGTAATAATCCTGGGGAAGAGAGGGTTTTCCCCATAACTGACAAGCCTCCTCGAGATGTCGTTGAAAACCGGCCTCCAGGCATGGGTAAGCCCTACATAAGGAGGTCCCCTACAAGCGGAAAAGTTGATTTCTACTTTCCTCCGAATCCAGAACCTGAGCCAGAAAGGGTGTCAAGTACATCTTTGACCTACTGGGAGGCTCCTCTCGAAGCCAGAGAAGAAGAGGAGAGGACAATCCTAGAGGGGGAGGAAACACCCTCAGCCTCAAGAGCGCCTCAGGTATCTCTTTTAACTAATCCCTCTCCAAAGAAGAAAAAGGGGGTTTATCGAAGGTTGAGGCTAAAGGACTCAGGGAGGGAGCTCCCAGTTCCAGTAGTGGGAACCGTTATTACCAAAATTTTGGACTCGATCCATCCCAGCCAATGAGTAGCTCTGGATGCTGATTTTAAACCCTTTCGAGAGGGAGATACCCCCCATAACCTCTCCTAAGGAAGATCGTCTATTTCCCTCAAACATCTTCGCTGTGGGTTCATAGTTCCTTTTCCACCCCTTTTTTTTCCAAACTTCTTAGACAATTCCAGGTGAGCCTTGCTCAAGTCCACCCCAATGTCTTGGTAATCATTATAATGTTCTTGACTAGATGTGACAAGTTCGGTATTAGGCCTAGTTATAAGCTGTTTCGTTCGCTATACTTCATGTTCTATAGTAAGCGGTCTACCAATATGATTGTCACGTTTGTCAGCCGAGAGGCACACCATAAGGTTTTTGGGGTGACTGGCAATTATGGTAACTGGAAAAGCTGGAAAAAAGGTATCTCGTTTGATAGCAGGTGGTATCGAGTCCCTCCATGGAATTGGGCCGTGGAAGTTGAATCTCCCTAATCTAGGGAATATATCTGCCCAGATGCCCTCGAGAGGAATATACAAAAACTATTGTCCAGCTCCCTCGACTACAGCCTCTTCAATAATCCCAACCCCCAGATTGGCGGTTTTGAATTCTCGCCCAGAATCTACAAAGAATATGTATATAAAACACTCCGGAGGGATACTTGAAAAAGAAGAAGGGAACTCGAGGGTCCCAAAGATGACCCTCCCCTCGAGACCATCATTAGTGATGTTAGGCATTCGGGAGCCCCCAAAGGTGCCTTAATAGAGCAATACTTCCCCTATTTGTTGTTTTATTGAGTTTATTGTTACTAAATTTCTTTTTCCTTTTTCAGTGGGTCTCACTAAGGGCTTAAAGAAGTAAAAGCCCTCGAATCAGGGTCAGGCTCCTCTCGAGGGGATTATTGAGTCCTCGAATCAGGCTTCCACTCCCCAAAATCTGGAATTTCTCCCCTCGAACACTCGGCTTCCCCTCTTGCAGTAGACCGCGAAAGACCTTCCTCAACTATTGGTGATGAACAGCCACCTCACGCCAGGAACATCCGCCAGAAAATGAGGGCGAACTGCAACACTATCAATTCCTCCTCACCAAGGCCATTTATAGGAACACATGGTGGTGAGGATGTTCATCAACAGTTTCCTCCCCCTTTAAATGATGCAGCGTCCATACCCAGGATCGAGCATCACCTCTCAAAGATGGCCTCTGACCCTGAGATTTTCTTCCACTCTTCTCTTTTTGTTTTTTTTCCGAGAGGGAGATACCCCCTCTCCCCACATTTTTCTATCATCAATCTAAGCTAAGTTGTTTTACTAAGCCTCCCAAATTTATCATAAGGTCACCAAGAGAATAGCGGCCTTCTTTTCCCATTGTTCCTCTGGCCGCGGTAACTTCCGCGGTGAGCCCAGTAAGCAGGATCCTGAGATTTTGCAGCTAAGGAAATCTCTCGAGGATCACCAGCGGGCTCTCGAGGAGAAAGATAGGGTTCTCGAGGAGAAGGATAGAGCACTTGAGGAAAAAGATAAGGTTCTCGAGAAGAAGGATATGGCGCTTGAGGTAAACGATAAGGTCCTCGAGGAGAAGGATATGGCGCTCGAGGAAAAAGACAAGGTCCTCGAGGAGAAGGATAGGGCGCTTGAGGAAAATGATAGGGTGCTTAAGGAAAAATAAAAACTTCTGGAAGGGGAGATGCAAGGTGTTGATGCCGAGAGGCGTCAATGGACATTAGATAAAGACACCCTTGCGAAGAGGGTTAAAGCTGCAGAGGATCCGGCCGCGCAAGTTTAACTGCTCAAGGCCTTCAAACACAACCTGTTTAACAACCCTGAGCTACTTTAACTTTTCCTGGATCTTCTAGGTGTGGCCAAGCAAATCGGCTGTAGTGAATTAGCCGAGGTTTTTTTAAAGCCACAAGTGTCTTCCTCTCTATCTGAAGATCTGGCCAAGTAGGTGGACGAACTAGTTAATCCAGAGCTCAAAACCACTCTTGATGTGAAATGGGATGAGGCCATCAAGAACGGCGGTCTTTGTTTTTCCCTTTTGGATTTCATCAAGTCCAAAGGGCAGTTCTTCACTGCTGAGGGAATTCAAGCGATCCCCCTTCTATAGGCTTCAGATGCCTCTCCTGAGTGGGATTCCACTGCCGGCCCAGTGGAAGAAATGATAGCTTCCACATCAAAGGAAGATAATTCTAGGGTTGGTCCCTGATTGTAATTTTTTTCACTTAGGGCCCCTTAATTGTAACCCCTTTCTTTTTTTACTTTGATTATCAATTAAAATACATTTTTTGTCGAGATTTATTGATTTTGCCTTAGTTTTATTTTCGTAGTATAATTAATTGAAAATGGTGTTAGAAGACGCTTGTGGGGAGCTTTCGGGTGCTCAAAAAGAGCTGAATGAGACACATAAATAGCTACTGGCCGCCCTTCAAGATTAAGAGAAAGACTCCTTGAAGGAAAAGCTCCACCAACTCGAGGCTTAGATGAATCTGTGGCAATCTAAAGATCATCCCACTTTTAAGGGGTTTGTTAAGGATTTCCTTAGCAAAGAATTTAATGGTACTTATCCCTTAGAAGTGGTCAAGGGCCACGATCCCACTGATGAAGAACTAGAAGAACTAATGCGTTAAATTTATTTGAAGTTTGGTTCTTTGAAGTCCTGCCTTGCCGCTGCGACTAGGCTTCCAATAGTGGAAGGGCGCCTAATTGGTTACCTGGGAAAAAATTGCAAACTAGTACCCAGAGGGGATTACTTGCCAAACAACATCTATTAATTCAATGCGGAGTGGCTAGCCTTGAAGAGGACTTGCTCGCTTGGAAGATAGCCAGCGAGGATTCCCCATCTTTAAGCGAACCTCCTCCGACCCCTCGAAGGAGCCCCTCAGGTGAAGATAGCTCTTTGGTGGAATTTCTTTTATCCGAGAACGCAAAACTTGCAGGGGAGATCTAGGCCTGTAAGATACAAGCCACAAAAATAGAGCAGTGTGTTGCTGATTTCGAAGAAAAAATTGCCGCACACGAAGTGAGCCTTTGTGCCCACATGATTTCCCACGGCTTCCCTCCTCCTACTTAATTAGAAATGATCATCTTCCAAAGTTTCTACTTAAAATAGCTATATACTGGATGGAAGAAGTTAACATTCATAATAGGTTCTTCACTACCTCGAGGTACCTCTGCATGTTACGCTCTTTGGTCTTGTACTCTTCATTCACCTAGTGAACCACAATTTGAGAGTCACTGAAAACCTCTAGTTCCTCCATCTGCAGCTCCTTTGCGAGGAGCAATCCATTAACCAGTGCCTCATACTCAGCTTCATTTTTAGTTTCTTTGAATGTAAAGTTCAATGCATAAGGATAATCACTTCCATTGGGGCTAGTTAGTAGGACCCCGACTCCACTTCTTCCTGAATGTGATGAACCATCCACATACAACTTCCATATCTCTCTTTGGCTTGTTTCCTCATCCTGAATGGGATCCAAACACACCTCGAGGGGTTCTGTAGTTTCCACTATAAAGTCTGCCAGAGCCTGCCCCTTAATCACAACTCAAGGTTGATATTGGATATCATGCTCTCCCAATTCTACTGCCCACTTCATCATTTAACCTGAAATCTCTGGCCTTAACAGGATCTGTCGAATGGGGTGGTTTGTCAGCATCACTATCTTATGCCCCTGGAAGTAGGGTCTCAACCTTTGGGCTGCTTGTACGAGGGCTAGAATCAACCTTTAGAGAACCGTATACCTTGTCTCCGGCCCCTGTAAGGCACGACTAACAAAGTAAGTTAGATGCTGAGCTTTTTCTTTTTCTTTTACCAGAGCCTTACTAATTGCTAGCGGTGATGCAGAAATATACAAGTACAACGTCTTATCCTTGTCTGGTTTCATCAAGGTAAGTAATGTCCTCAAATGTTCTTTCAACTGCTCGAATGCCTTGCCACACTTGCTATTCCACTCAAACTTCTTTTCCCTTCGAAGAACATCAAAGAAGGGCAAGTGCCTCTCTGCCCCCTTCGATAAGAACCTACTTAATGCTGCTAGAGACCCTGTAAGCTTCTGCACATCCTTTATCGATTGTGGGGTTTTCATTGTCCTCAGAGCTTCGACCTTTTCCGGGTTTACATTGATCCCCCTCTCTGAGACCATGAATTCGAGAAACTTCCCTACCCCCACTCCAATAACACACTTAAATGGGTTCAACTTCAAATTTGCTTCCCGAAGCCTACCAAACATTTCTTCCAGGTCCTTTCAAAATTCTTCATAACTTTTGCTCTTGACCACCATGTCATCCACATATATTTCCATATTCTTACCTATCTGTCACCTGAACAGTCTGGCAACCAGCCTCTGATAAGTAGCCCCAGTATTCTTTAACCCAAATGGCATCTTCTTGGAGTAGTACATGCCCATATCTATAATTAACTATGTCTTTTCCTTGTCTTCTTCTACCATGAGGATTTGGTGATACCCCTTATGCACATCAAAGAATGCCAAAATTCGATATCCAGTGATGGTTTCCACCAGCTTGTCAATTGGTGGCAATAGGTAGCTATCTTTGGGGCAGCATTTATTTAAGTCAGTAAAGTTTATACACATCCTCCATGTTTCGTCATGCTTTGGAACCATAACCGGGTTAGCGATCCAATTAGGGTAGAATATATCATCGATTACGTTTGCCCTTAATAATTTCTCCACCTCCTCTTCAATTGCCGCAGTCCTCCCCGGAGCAAATACGCTTCTCTTCTGCTTCACTGGCTTAATCGAAGGGTTAATGTTCAGTCTATGTAGCGTGAGACTCGGAGGGACCCCCGCCAGGTCAAATGTATCCCACGAGAACATGTCTTCGTACTTTCCTAACAGGTCTTTCAGTCTTCCTTTCACATCCCCATGAATTAGTTTCCCAATAGCTATTGACCCTTTATCCCAAATAGGCATCTGTATTGTATCAGCTAATCCTGCCTCTGCGTGCACTATAGCTACATCCCTTCATTTCCTTGCGTCTCATATGGCCGTAAGGTTACATTTTTGGGGCACAATCTGATCCCCTCGAATGGATGCCACCCCCTTTTCAGTTGGGAACTTCATCATCAGGTGACAGGGTGACCAGACCGCCTGAGCCTGGCACATCTATGGCCTTCCTAAATTCACATTATAAGGGGAAGGTGCATCAACGACAGTAAAATTACACCTGATGGTCACTTTCTTGTTGCCATCCGCTACTCGAACGGGCAATGATATCTCTCCTATAGGGAATATTGGGTTTCCCGTGATTCCTAATAAAGGCGAAGTGGATTTTTTCATGTTTTCACACCCTATGTCTAGCTGGTCAAAACACTTAGCAAACATTACTTCTACCCCGCTTCCATCATCAACGAACACACTTCTGATCAAGGATGTTCCAATAATGGCTGAAATTACCATAGGATCTGCATGGGGAATTTGGTTCGGCACAACATCCGCTTTTGAGAAAGTGACTGCCTCATCCGGTCGAAACCTCTTATGACTGGGCTCTTCCGCGGGAACCCCTTCGAGCTTCAGCGGGAATCCTTCGAGCTCCAACTCTTTTAACACCGTTCGAAGATATCTCTCCCACCATGCCATTAATGACATTAATTACCCTTCGGACAGGTGGGTTTTCTCCGTTTTGATTTCCCCCATGTTTCTCTTGGGGTCTATCATGCCTTCCTTTCTGCCCCAGTCTCTAACCACATGTTCTTGAGGCTTCTGTCTCCTCTACCCCCATTGTTTTTATTGTTTCTTCTATAAGGCTGACACTGGTTCATCCAGGGCCTCAAGGGGGCAACCTGGTTTCTATGTCCCGGTCCTTGAAACCGTCATTCCCGTTCACACCTATCAATCTTCATCCTTAACTGCATGCAATCATTTGTGCCATGGCCGTAATCCCTATGATGATCACAGTACCGATTTGTTTCTCTTCGAGCTGCAACCGAGTTGTACGAACTCTGCAAGGGTGGGGGTGTCCGGAACAACCCTCTATGTACGCTCAGAATCTCTACATGGATTCTTCCTCTGAGTGTTGGAGGCAATGGATTATACCTCTCGAATGATGTTCTTATGGGTTCGACCGGCCTTTATCCTCTATGCTCTACGTTTCTTCCTGCTTTCTCTGCAAGGCTATCTCTCTTCCTTCTAGTTGCCTCCTCAACCCTCGAATACTGTTCTATGACCTCCTGAAGTTTTTGCAAAGTCTTAGGCGTATTGGTACTCAGTTTCTTGTATAATTCCAGGTCATGTATCCCCAGCAGGTACCCCTAGATTACCTCATTCTCCGTTGTTTCTATCACCCCTAAACTCTCGTCAACATACCAGTGATAGAAGGTTTCTGTGCTTTCCTATGCCTTTTGCTTTGTCTGGTAGAGTTCTAACAAAGTTTTGGTAAACTTCTTCTGTGCGTACTGGCTCAACAATGCTCCGCTGAAGTCCCGATACTATCAAAGTGAGCCCCTTGGCAACTTATTAAACCACTCCTGTGTTTTTCCCCGCAAGTAGCTACCTACCAGCTTGCATGTCAATTTCTCATCAAAGTTCCTCGAACTCATCAAGCTCAAGAACGTCTGTATGAACTCTCGAGGGTCAGTTTAGCCACTGTATGTGGGAAGTCCTTCTGGGGGCTTCACTTCATTTGGCCATCGAACTCCGGTACCGAGCTGAAAGGAGACCCCGCAGCCTGGCCCAAGGGGCCGATTAACCTATCCAATTCCTTTCTTAACGATTCACTTGCATCCGAGAGGGGTTTGTGCTGTCCCCCAGGCAGGTTAAACCCCCTATCGTGACCACCCAACTGTGGCACATAGAGAGGTTGGGTTCCTCCGTATCCCGGGTTCATCTAATGTTGTCCGAGATTCGAGTATACTGGTGGTGGGGGTGATTGAACATAAGGATTGTACAGCCCCTGACTAATTCTCATACTCCCGTATCCTTGCATTCCAGAAGAGGCCATTATTCCATATGTTGCACCTAGACCGGCCAGGTTGAGGGTAGGAACAGATGGGGCTAGTGGAGGTAGCGCATATACGGGGCCTTGGGAATAACCAGGAATAGAAGGCAGGGGCCTAGCCTATAGCGGTTATCCATCATATCCCTGATAAGGGTAGGCTATCAGGGGTTGAGAGGCCCAGCCCGTAGTTATTCCCAAGGGTGAGATTGATAATCCCCCCATCGTGACCCTATCATCCCTCGGGGGGGTAATTCGGTAACCGGCAGCAGCCAGGACCTAAGCTGCTCGTTCCACATCTTGATTCGGGGTCACCCTCCCTACATTTTGATTTCCTTGACCATAGGCTTCCATATACGAATCTTCCGAAACCTCTGTAAACCTTCCATCCCTCGAATTAGCCTCCCTTTCAAGCAGGGAATCAGTTTTTCCTTGCCTTTGCTCTCCTAACACTTTCAGCGTCCTCGAGGGCCCTGGCACATCGTTCTGGATTGGTGCTAGGGTATTTGTGCCAACCGCCACCGAGGTTTGCCCCCCCCCCTCGTGGCCTACACCTATATTAGGCTCCACTTGCAACTATGTTCCCGTCGTATGTATGTTAGCCATTTTGTTGTCCTCGATGCGGGCGTCGTTTTCTCCTCATGGATTCTTTGATGTTAACCTTGGTGGAGATCCAGGCCCCGTGCCTATTGACCTCAATCTTTCACTCTTTCGAACTACCATGGACATAAACTCTCAAAACCCTTGATCCGGCTTAGTTGTTCTTATAGACGATGCCACTTGATGCGTTTTCAACCACCGACCTGCTCGTGGGCTTGGGTTCTTCTCGAACTAACATGCAATTAAACTGTCCATGGGATTCCAGGGGTCTGCATTCCGATACCTAAGTCAGTCCAAGCATCCCAATATGATTAAGACAGAATGAATCAAAAGTAAATGTGTACCTTGTATTTATACTCCCTGTCCTAAATAATGTTCTCCTTAATTATCGCCCTTAATTACCCACAAATACAATGATTAAGTTTGAGTATTAAATATTTCCCTAACTGGACTGCCATACCTTCAGCTCAATGATAATCTTGGATTTAACCTCTATCAGTTGTATTGTCCCTTTTCCATCAAATGGACACATTTGTGACACTTTTTTTTTAGATTAAAACCACCTAAGGTGGGGGGAAATGAATAAGGTCCCCAACCTTTTAAAAAAGAATATACAGAGTTTGAGTCCCCACGGACTTAGGCAACAAAATTGCCTCCAAAAGATGATAGAGAATCTAATACTAGTGATTGGTCCTATACATAATACACGTAAAAACGATTAGGAGATGCGTTTCCAAAATAAGTAATCTCCACCCCATTTGTGACACTTTCTTCGTAATTGATTAAACGAAATTGTTTTTCTCTGGAGATTCCGTCCTTTTACCAAAACGTCATTTTGCCATGATATCAATTTTCAGAAAGATTTTTTGCATCCCCTCATTCTTCCTGCTCCTCGCATCCGTTTGTCTCATTTTCTTCCTCTTCTACTGGACAAAAATCTACAGACTTTTACTTACTGTTCAAATTACTCTTCTTCACCCTGCTCCTTGCCGCTGTTTGCCTCTTTCTCTTCTTTTTTTGACCAAAATTACACTTATTTAAGAAATTGATTATTAAGAATATTTTGCCAATATTCTGATTAGATTCTTTTCCTATGAGATTTAAGTAACTATGCTTAGAATAGAATCATTTTCCATATATGATTAGTTGTATCTTTTTCTTTTCTATATAAGAAGATTAGTTAGTTATCTCTTTCCTTTTCCTGTTGGCTTTTGATTTTTTTTTATTTGCCCTATATATAGGGGCATTCTATTATCAATATAATCACGCAATTATATTTTATATTTTATATTTTGTCACTCATTTCATTTTACATTGATTTTTTAAAAGAACAATTTAGTGCTTCGCTCTTAGTTCCATTGGTCGTGGTCTTAATTCCACAAGCTGAGCAGTTTTAAAAACTTGTAATAATAATGTTTATTTTTTATTTTAAATTAAATTAATTATTTCTCTCTATAATTAATTGTTTTTAAATATTCAATTTAATAATATATTATTTTTAATTTTAATGTGTGATGCTAAAGTACACGAATATATGTTCTAACTTTTTAATAAACAATATTGTACAACGGTAGAACGGAACAAACACTATCATGAAAGTGTAAGACCTAACATCATAAACATGTTTAGGAAAACTTTTCACCTCTTTAATGATATTTTGTTAGCCTACAAACTAAACTTCAAATGGGATTTATCTACTTCCTTGCCAAGGTTACTAATGAACAATTAAATAGAACCTAGTAGCCCTGTACAACGGTGGAACATCGCTAATCTAATACTGTATAATAGATTTTTATTATCATTAGTTACACAACACATAATTCTTGTTAGGGATAAGTGCCAATATAACCCTATCTACTTGAGTGAGTGTCAATATAATCCTATCTACTTGAGTAAGTGCCAGTATAACCCTATAATAATTTTTAGTGCAAATATAACCCTAACTAGTTAATAAAAGTGCCAATATAACCCTCGGACCCCATTTCTAGCATTGACCTCAATTTTTCAGTGTTGACTCTATGTAAATTGACCAAAATACCCTTTGGGCTAACTCTGAAATTAGGTGGACGATTTTACCCCCATAGTTCGTCGGACTGCCATAGTTCGCTGAAATTAGGTAGGGTTATATCAGCCCATTATGCAATCTTATTGGGTTATATCAGCACATTCCTAATATTTGTAGGGTTATATCAGCACATTTCTAATGTTTGTAGGGTTATATGAGCACGTCCTTAAAACGTATAGGGTTATATTGGTACTTTTAAATATTGAAAGGTTGTATTGTCACTTATTTCAACTACGTAGCATTATAAAAATACTTTTTTCTTCTTGTTAACAAATATAGTAGACATTTCTTTATCAAACAAACATGGACATATTGATTGGACAATTTTATTATAGGTTGGCCCTATTAATGAGCCGATTGCTTTGATTGTCTACCAATTTCCATTAAAAAAATCTAGAAAAATTGTATTTATAACCCTACCTACTTCATTTAAGTGTTAATATAACATTTCAGTGTTTGAAAGTGTAAATATAACCCTACATAGTTGACATAAGTGCAAAACTACACATTCCGATCACTTTTAGCCGGAATTTAGTGAAATTACAATTCCCCCCCCCCCCCCCGCAAATTTTTAAAAAGGAAAAAATTATGAAATTACATTATGCCCTATTTTCTCTATTTCCCTCTTTTCTCCCCCTTTCTCTCACCGACGTTTCTTCTCCGCCTTCTTCTTCTCCAATGGTCAGCGCTAGGGTTGGAGTGGTGACGTCGATCAGGGTTCCGAATGGGATGAACCCATACTCCTTCTTCTTCTCCCCTTTCTTCTTCTCCCCTTTCTTCTTCTCCCATTTCTTCTTCTTTTTCTTCTCCCTTTCCTGGTTTCGAACGGGTTGAACCCATACTCCCTTTCCACCGAACAGGTTGGAGCGATGACGTTGATTAGGGTTTCGAGTTTGGTTGGTGGAGGTGGCGCCAGTGTCGATTAGGGTGGAAGTGGTGGCAAGAGCCTGCAAGCTGGCGTCGAACAGGGGGCAACAGCGTCGCTGTGGGTAGGGGAGGTGATGGGGACTGATGGGATGGATTGCAGTGGGGTAGGTGGCGCCAGCATTGGAATAGATTACGGTTGGCGTTGACTAGGAACCATCGACGTTGCTGTGGTGGTGGGGGCTGACGGGAACCCTCGATGCAGCACTGCTACGGTGGCTCTGTTTTTTGGTTGGCTCCTCTACTCCAGTGTTGTGAGGTGGTGGTGGTGGTGGTAGTTGTGGCCAAGTGGAGACAGGCAGTAGTGGTGGCTGGCCTGGCGGTGGAAGTGGTGGTGATTGGCTGGCTGAAGGTGGTGGTGGTGATTGGCCTGGCGGTGGTTGCCTGTTGGTGGAAGTGGTGGTGGCTAGCTTGTTGGAGGTGGTGGTGGTGGCTGGTTGGAGTGGTAAATTTGTCAAACTCAAATTCAGATTTTGACATAAAGGATATTTTGGACATTTTACATATAATCTGCTAGAAATGAGGTTAGAGGGTTATATTGGCACTTACGTTAACTAGTTAGAGTTATTTTTGCACTAAAAACTATCTGGGGGTTATATTGGTATTTAGTCAATTAAGTATAGTTATATTGCTATATATTCCTACATTATTGAAAATGAGTTCAGACTTCTAGAGTAACATCCATCCATGACTTCTAACTTAGGTTTGCCTGCGAGGAAAATTTCAATATTGTATGTGTAGGTGTGAGATAAATCAGATTTTATCACATGTTCCATAAATTCTATATTTATTAAAGTGAAAAATTTCCTAGGAAAAAGTATGAATTTGTGAAACACGTGCGGAATCTAATTTGCTTCACAACTGCACATACAATATTGGTAACAACATAAAATTTTAACGTATGATTTAGTAAAAAGAAATACTTTTTTTAATTTTTTTTTAAAATACGAACACCCGAGGGTGGGGGTATATATATATTTGGCGCCCCAAGCCAATAGGAAACAGAGTATAGAAGGTTGATTTTACAAGAAGGCAACGTCATTGCCCGCAAAAGTAATCCTAATCTAGAGACTGTACATGAACTGGCGAAGATCCAGTTATGTTAGTTGCGTTTCCAAAGCTATGAATCTCCACACCCCATGTTAATTCGCATTTTGGCCAGGCAACTAACATGGATATCAGTGCACTATCAGTATGAGACATTGCCAAGCAGTGTAGTGGATAACTGCAGTAGTGTAGCTGAGTAAATGGTGCAGCAGTGTAGCATCAGCAATGCAGTAGTGGCTCAGAATCAGCAAGAGTCATCATCGGAGGAGAGGTCCACAGTCAGCTGGCCAAAACAGTGGCCACCGAGTATGATCATCAGGACAACAAGTTGAATTCAGTGAGAAGTGACCTGCAAAGATAAAATCAAGCCATCAGCAGTATCAATCCTATCTCAAGTCATGTAAAGGGGTTCCAATTTGGGGTATTTGTGATCTATCAAGGGCAATGAGGCCCTGGATTTGCAGAGGCAGGTTATTAAGGTCCAAAGAAATGTTATGAGCAGCATGATGATGTTTTGCTATTGCATCTGCAACCAAATTACCTTCCCTAGGAACATACTTAAGAGTAGCACCACACAGAAGCATTTGAATTTTATAAACCTCATCAAAAAGTGTCCAATGAGCAGTATAAGGCTCACAAATCATCTTAACAGCAAGTAAAGAATCAGTCTCAATAATAACCGAGGCATTCAGGTTGATAAAGGACTGACAAGCAATTTTTATTGCAAGTATTTCAGCATGCAAGGATGAATTAGCAGAGATGGAAACCGATTTAACCAGTGAAGGTGAACCAGTGCAATCCCTAATAATTACCCCAACAGAAGCCCTATCTGGGAACCACGATGCATCAGTGTTAATTTTTGTGTAATGTTGTGGAGGTCTATCCCATGAAACAAGTCTAATGATTGGTTTTGGAGGAGGTCTTGACAGTTGGAATAGATTCTTTATGAACTGAGGCATGCTACATGTGGATTTCAGATAAGAAGGGTTAGAAAACATAGCTAGCCTAATAGTGTCTATATATAGCCTCCTTAATGATGTAGTAAAAAGAAATACTACTAGCTTTGTCATGTATTTCAAAATTAGATTTACGTTTTTAGACATTTGCATCAAATTGAGACTAGAGGAAAGGCAGAGGCCGTTCTAACTCTAGCTAGCCTAAACATGTGCAATTTCCATTCTCTCCTCTCCCCTTTACTGTATATATTTTTCATACTCCGTAGTTATAGTTTATAACTTGCGAGTAGGTTTTCTGATAGTAGACTGATTTTAAGTTACTGGCAATTTACTATAAATTTTAATTTATAATATTTGTTAAATTAAATATTAAAATTTTAAATTTAAATGGAATATTTTTAAAAGAGATTATTATTCTCTTTATATAATATTTTCTATATTTCTACATTCAAACACACTTTATCACATATTTTTAATCATAAAATACAATATTTTAATTATAAAAATATAATATTTAAATCAAAAAGTTTTTAAAAAATCATCATTTACTTGTTAAAACTCTTCACGTGACAGAAAAATTCCGTGTAATATACTCTAATATTTCCTAGTTTTCACATACTATTACTAGAATAACAACGTGTCAATCCAATTGTTATTGTTGTAAATTAAGTACTCCCTCTCTCCGGCTAAAGTTGCACATGTTAATTTTTGCAAGTTGACCAAAATTATTTTAGACCATTATTATCTTTACTTGTGAATATTTAAAAATAATAAAAATTTGATATTATGAAAATAGATGTTACGACGATTCTGACAAGTTCCCACATGATAGTATATTACATTCACTAGTGGAGAGTAACCTACTAAAGGCGGAGTTCAAAGGCGGTTCCAAGAATTTTTCCAGGAACCGCCTTCTGGGACATGTTCCGAGCTCGGAACTTCTCAGATTTGGACGGCTTTCCAAATCAAAGGCAATTATTGAGCGTTGGAAGGTGGTTCATCAATAACCGTCTTCAAATGTAGAGATTCAAAGGCAGATATTAAATAACCGCCTTCCATTGTAGGGATTCAAAGGCGGTTATGCCAAAGTGACTTCTAATGTAGTTGTTCCGAACTCGGAACTAGACTACGAATAATGTTCTGATAGAGGAACTGTTGTGGTTCAGGATTTTTGAACGCAAAAAACAATTCCTGAAATTGTAACTCTATCTAATCATAGTTCCGAGTGAGGAACTTATTCTAAACCACCTTCCGAGTTAGGATCTTGAATCAGATCTTTGTTGTCTAGCATCAGGTTAGTTCTGAGTTCGGAACTTAAGAAACCGGTATTGTATTAAAACTTTATCGGGGGCTATTCACAATAAAAAATTGAGAAGACATTGGAAAAAGACATGACCAAATCTTTGTGATTTCTGGTGGGTTATTTGTGAAGGTATGTTCAAGTGATTGATTCATTTTAATTCTTTCAAATAAATTGGATTAGGAATGGGTTGAATTAGGGTTATTTGTATTGAAGTTGTATTGTGAATGGAAATCATAATAATTATGGTTATGTTGTGTGATATATATGTTTTGAACCACACTCAAATTTAGGTACATATGCACCTAGCGCCATGGATAGATTGGAACTCATAGGTGGCGATCGTAGAAACCCACTCAATTACATTCCAGAGGTTGAATCATTTATTGTTTTGGCTTTCGAACATGCCTCGAAGAACGGCGAGGTGCGGGCATGATGCCGATGCAAGGATTGTAGGAATGATGCATATGTTGGGAGAAAGAAATTGTGTGAACCTCTTATAATGCGAGATTTTCAAACTAGCTATACTCATTGGATATGGCAAGGGGAGGGTCTCACAGATATTGTAGATGATGTTAACACTAATGAATAAGTCGATTTTGGTGTAGATGATGGACTTGATGAGATGGTCGACGATATTGCTAGAGAATTTCATGAAAAACCCGAGGCCCTTAAAACGTTGATCAATGACAAGAAGATTGCGTTATATGTTGGGTCCAAACATTATGTTTTAAGTGCAACCTTGGGGATAATGAATTTGAAGGTGAAATATAGGTGGACCGACAAAGGGATGACTGAGACACTTGAACTGCTAAGGGAATTGCTTCCATATGATAATTTTATGCCCGATAGATCGTATGCCGCAAAAAGGATTCTTTGTCCAATGGGATTGGAACTGGAAGAAAACATGCCTGTCCTAATGATTGCATGTTATACAGGGAGAAGGAGAATGCAGTTAGAGAAAATTGTCGCGTATGTGGTTAGTCTCGATACAAGTTGAAGCGTGGTGAAATTGTTGTGGGTGCGGAAGTTTGTTCACCTCGAAGAAGAAGACCCTGCTAAATTTTTATCGTATCTTCCTATTATTCCACGTTTGAAGAAGCTGTTTGCTTGCAAAAACTATGCTAAGTTAATGAGATGGCATGCTGATAGAGTTAGGGATGGGGAAGGTGCGATTAGTCATATGTTGGATGGTGGGCAGTGGAAGAAACTTGATTCCCTCTACCCTGATTTTGGCAAGGAGCCTCAACATTTGAGCTTTGGTCTGTCTACTGATGGAATGAACCCCTATCGTAATATGAGCAGCGCAGATAGGTCATGGCCTGTAATGTTGGCAATATACAATCTCCCATCCTGGTTGACCATGAAACGGAAGTATGTTTTGTTATCGATGATGATTTTAGGCCCAAGGCAACCCGGTAATGATATAGATGTTTATCTTAGTCCCCTAGTTGATGATTTGGTAACTTTGTTCAATGATGGGGTTTGAACTTACGATGGTCATGAGCGAGAGTGGTTCACGTTGAAGGGCTTGTTGTTCGGAACTGTAAATGATTTTCCAGCTTATGGAAATTTATCAGGCTATTCAGTGAAGGGGCATTATGCATGTCCCGTCTGTGAAAGAAAAATGTCATTCTGTGAAAGCGAAATGTCATTTTGTCAAAGTGGTTCAATGGGAACATTGAGTTACGTCCACCCTCGACACCACTAACGGGTCATCAAGTTTTTGAGAAAGTTAAATATTTTCCAAATGTTTTTGGGAAGGGGAAGAAAAAATCTCTAGTAGTTTGAAGTTGGAAGAAATGTTCAATTTTTTTCAAACTCCCTTATTGGAAGGACTTGGATGTCAGACATTGTCTTGATGTGATGCACATCGAGGAAAATGTGTGCGATTTGTTGATCAATACACTGTTGAATACCCCTGGGAAAACTAAAGATGGCCTGAAGGCCGGTCTTTACATGGTCGATATTGGTATTAGAGAGACTTTGGGTCCTGTGATGGATGGTGATAAGTGTTATCTCCCACCTGCATGTTTCTCTATGTCTAATACAGAGAAGAAAGTGTTTTGCGAGACCCTAAGTAGTTTGAAGGTGCCAGCATCATATTCATCTAACATTAGTTCATGTGTATCGGTGAAGGAGTTAAAGTTGGTGGGTCTGAAGTCTAATGATTGTCACAATTTGATGCAGAAATTAAACTCCATTGCAATAAGGTATTATTTTCCTCCGCATTGAAGACAATGCATTACCAAGCTTTGTTTGATCTTCAAGTAAATTTGTTCCAAATGAATCAGTGTTGCAAAACTTGACCAGTTGCAGGCAATGATTGTTGAAGTGCTATGCCGAATGAAGATGTACTTTCCACCATCATTCTTTGACATCATGTTCCATTTGATTATTCATTTGGTTTGGGAGATCAAGCTATGTAGTCTTTTTTTTTTAGATGGATGTATCATTTTGAAAGATATATGGGAATATTCAAACATTTTTTGAAGAACAAATATATGCCTGATGTAAGTATTGTTCAACAGTATATGGTAGAGTAAGCTATATAGTTTTGTACTGACTATTTGAAGGAGGTTGATTCGATTGGTTTTTCAAGTTCTAGACATGAGGGGCGATTGGATGGTCAGGGTGTTCGACAAGGTAAACTGGTCAGCCCTAGTGCGGAGGATTTACATGATGCTCATTTATGCATACTTCGGAACCATGATGATGTTGTTCCATACCTTGAGCTTCATATGAATGACATACGGGGGGCGCATCCTTATTTTAACAAAACTCGCTTTCTTGAACAACACACTAGAACATTTGCATCTTGGCTTCATGCTCACATTGGCAGGGGTAAACACCCTGGAACGGATAAGTTGTTAGCACGTAGACCTCTTGGAACGGTTATTTCATATGAAGGATATGGCATTAATGGTTTTACGTTTGCTACCAAATCAGCAGATGATAAGGGTGTTTCCCAAGATAGTGGAGTTTCACTAGTTTCTTAGGCACTTCATGTTGCTAGATTTAGGGACAAAAATCGAATTTATGCGAATGCATGTTACTTTGGAACCACAGTCGAACTATGGGAGCTCGATTATGTGACAATGTGAGTTCCCATATTCAAGTGTGAATGGGTGAATGTCAATACTGGTCAATGAACGGATGACTTGGGATTCACTCTCATTAATCGGAGCCGGTTGGCTTGGAAGAAAGACCCATTCATATTAGCGGGTCAAGCACATCAAGTTTTCTATGTGAAGGACTATATTTACCCCAAGTGGGAGATTGTTGTCGAGGGTACAAGGCCATTTGTTGGTGAAAAAAGATTTTGAAGATTTTATATGTTCTGGTCCAAATGCTTTTACAGGTTCAAATGAAGATGATATAATGCTTCAAGAAAATAAGGCGAGTTTATTTATGCATTTTGGAAGGTCAGATCATGATGAGGTAACATGGGTTGATGCCCAAGGGAAGATTTCCAAAAAAATGAAGGAAAGTCAAGAAGAAGTTGATGAAGAAAAAGAGGAAATCCAGGTCTTGATTGTTGGATCCGGGATTTAAAGTTTTTGATGGATGACCATATGATCCGAGTTACTTTCGAGATCGGAACATGTTCTGGTCAAATGGTCATCAGTCACTGTTTCCTTTGTTTTACCCTGAGTTTGATGGTACACATGGATAAACATTATGTGCTAAAAAAATAATTTGTGCACAACAATAACAAACCCAAGACACAAATAGCTACATCATTCATCCAACAATATTTAAGTGTATTGAATTCCTAATATAAAGTATCCAAACTATTACAAAAACCAAGCTGATCCGTTTGCACGGGAATCCTTACATCAAGTTACATAGATAAGCATCTTTTCAGTTTTGTTTTTTTTTAATCCTTGAACTCTCTCGTAGGCACGCTGCTTCTTCTCTAGCTTCCATATGTGCTCCCATTGTCGACACACTTTTTTGCGCAACCGTTTGAAGCAATTCTTCACACTCTTTATAAATCCAGGGCCAAACTCTTCTGGATTAGAATGGAGTTTCACAGAACAATTAATACAAGTTAATAGTTTAAACATAATTATATTTATGAAAGATTAGACAGTTACCTTCTTCAACCTTTGCTCTCTTTTGAGGCTGGGCACATTCAAGTGGTTTGTGATGCCACTTGTTCTCATGCAGCATCCATTATTTCTTCTGAAAATGCAGCTTGTCAAAGTACTTGCAGCTTTTTTCCTCGCTATTAAAGTCCAACCCATTTACCCTTCTCAAGATCAAAGTAATCAAATTTCTATATGGTAGATTCTTGATCATTCACTTTGTTGTAGCTACATGAACCATGTGCTTGAAAATTGAGGTCACGAGATTAACTATGGCCCCTCAATCACATAGTGGAACATCATAAGAATTGCGTAGTTTGGTTTGGTGAGATGACCAAGACCAGGGACGTAGCTATCATCTCGTAGACAATATGTTGGTCGGGCTCTAGTTCCATAACATCAAATGATTCCGGTCTACCTAGATTATGAGGATTCCGTTTGAAGTACTTCACACTACACGCAATTGGATAGATACTGGGATAGTCATCTAATAGCCGGCATTCCCCCTATGATAGACATCATCTAGAGAGCCATCTTCCACTTGAGGGTAAACATCTTCCATACCCTTATAGGGGCATTCGATTAATTGATTGATAATCCAAGGGCTTATCTCAACATTAAACTCGTTCACCCTAGACTAATACTACCGAACCATCTTCCTCATGCAAATTTGCTTAAATTTGAAAATTTTCATGAAAACATGTACGTTCATTCAAAATAAGGAGCTTAATAAGATATTGATCCTAAAAATACTTAACGAGTTCCTCTAATCCTATGGTCTTGTACACTTTCATGTCTATCACATAAGGATCTAAAACTTTTCCACCCTCTCGTAAAGCATTAAACTTACTTTGAGCTTCAAGGGGAACAAACCTTGAATTGTAGCTTGGTTGATTTGGTTGGGTCCCTCTCGTCAATTTGGAACTACACTTGGTAGGGACGGTCTTTGCATTTGATGACGACATATTTGATGGATGTCATTCACGTGTGCTGGTAGATTGAATATGAGGGCTAGGGTTGATGTTCCTTGGTTGGGAATGAAGATTAGATATTTGAGAATGAATCCCGATTTGGGGTATTTTTTTATATAAGTGACTTTTTACCGAGCCCGGAACTAAATCTGGATAAGTATATCAAAGGCACGATTTATAGTTCCTCCATCAGGACTCTGTCTGTTATTTAGAATGAAAATCGCCACTTTTAAATAGGTTACTTCCAGATTGTACATTAGAGTTCGGAACTAAAGTTTCGTGCTCGTAACTAAAGATTTCATGATTTCACATGTATGACCCGATCTAGTTCCGAGCTTGTACTTAATAGTCGTGCTTGTTCCGAGCTCGCAACTTAATTTTGCCAACAAATAAAGAAATACTCTATTTTTGAAACAAGGGTAGGTTGGTTCCAGATTTTACACTAGATTTTGAAAGATATATCATACATCGGTTTCTTGCAAGGATAATGAGTTATTTATAAGATTTTAGGCCACCGCCACTTAGTACGAATTGGTTTTAAGGTGGAAGCCCAAGATACCTTGAAATTTAACATGGTATCAGAGCCCAGTGTTGGTTATCGGGCCGATGTGTAGATCCCCTTTAATTTGGCCTGATATGGGTCGTGGAGTGTTTCCAAGTTGCTACATGAGGGGGTGTGTTGAAAGATATATCCCACATCGGTTTCTTAATAACTAAATGACTTACATATAAGGTTTTGGGTCACCTCACCTTAGTGCCGATTGGTTTTAAGATGGAAGCCAAAGATACCTTGAAATTTAACATGGTATCAGAGCCCATTTTGGATTTATTGGGCTGATGTGTGGATCCCTTTTAATTTGTCCCGATGTGGGTCATGGAGTGTTTCCACGTTGGCACGTGAGGGGGGTGTTGAAAGATATATCCTACATCATTTTCTTACAAGGATAATAACTTATATATAAGGTCTTGGGCCACCTCCACTTAGTACCAATTGGTTTTAAGATGGAAGCCTAAGATATCTTGAAATTTAACACCAGAGCTTGGAACCCGTGTTTTGATCTCGTAACACGTTATTTCGTGCTTTCACTATTTGAAGCAAGCTTGTTACGAGCTCATAACTGAATTTTGCCTACAAATGAAAGAAATACTCTATTTTTCAAACAAAGGCAGATTGGTTCTAGATTTTACACCAGCGCTCAGAACCCTTGTTCTGATCTCGTAACACATTATTTTGTGCTTTCACTAATTGAAGCAATCTTGTTTCGAGCTCATAACTTATAATCTGATAAGTTGTTCTAAGATCTGAACAACTTCTGGGAATGTTGTCGCACATAAAAGAACACGTTCTACCCTCGGAACTCTATCTTGAACTATGGTCATTTTACTGAAATCCAATACTCAACACTTCCTTTGGAAGACATGGAGAATCCATACATACATGAAATTAGTACTTAATAAATTGTCATAAAACCCAAATCATAAAACAAACCATCACAAATGTTTTATCAATTCAACAAAAACCAACCTAATGTTTACCAAATGTCAACAAACGTTTATCAAATTCAACAAAGCCTTTAATACTACATGGAAAATATTCATGGATCATCAACCTAGCATTTCTTCGATCTCGGAGTTGGTCTTCTCATCATCCACATCTCTGTCCCCACCATTCTCAGCCTCGGTCTCATCATCCTCAGAGTAGTTCGGCTTGAAATTTGGCTTCTTTTCATCATCACTAAGCTCAATGTGGTGGCTGGTGGATTTGATGAACTTTTCATGGTTTGCTTCGGCCACCATTAGCTCTGCATTAGCGGCACTAACATCACTTTTGAGGCAGTTCATGTACCTCTTGAAGGTACTCATCTATGAACTTCAGTTTCCTACAAAATACACGCAACATATAGAATAGGGTTAGAAATCTCCACTTTTAAAAATAGTTATTGTACTCAAAATTATAAAAATTTAAATACTCACAAGACGAAGACGACTCTGCCCTCCCCACTTCTCTAGCTCTCTTCGCTGCCCTTGCGATCGACCTGGGTACTTTGCGCTGGACATATTCACCATCATAGTTCAAACACAAATGCTTGTGTTCGAACCAAGCCTCATCATAGTACTCCAAACATATTGGCTTGTCGATGGGAATAACCTTCCACTTCTTGATCAATGCCTTAATTAAAATGCCACATGGAATATTTTTCTTCTTACCCCCCACGACCTTTAACATGTACATCAAATAGTGTACCCCAGGTTGAGAGTAATACCCTCCATCACATAATAAAAAAAAAGCATAAGGTTCCCTAATCTATTCTCAACGGACAACTCCCCGACCTATAGAAATACTTCTTAGCCATATCAACCAGGCACAACGGGGTAAGCTCTGTAACCTCGAGCCATTGTTGTTGATGGAAGATTTCAATTCGGCCACCCTCTTCAATATATTTCAACTTTGTTGCGTTTGTATACTCGCAACCAAGGGCCTCATTGATTGAGAACTTTTTAATGTTTATTCTAACACCATTCACAATGGTTTGGTTCTTATTATTGCTACCATGTCATAAATTAGCATAAAACTGTAGCACTTCATCGTAATGGACAAGCTCATTTAACAAGAGCAATTTATCAAATCCATAAGGTTTAAATTTTTCTAACAAATGCCCTAAACTTAGTGGCACTACACTAGATATATTTATAACCTTATGATTACTGCATTTCCTACGGTTGAATGCGACATACCTCTGTTCGGCCGCACCATTGCAGAATCGAGTAGAACCGCCGGGGAGCTCTTGTGTTGATCGATGACTACAGGTTAAGGCATTGCCACCTGATTTAGCGCCATGATATCAAGGACCCATCAAATTGAGGTTAAGAGGTCGTAATTTGGGTGTTGGAAATTTAGGGTTTTGGGAAAATTTTGTTGATTAGGGTTGAATGAAATATAGGATTCGATGATCAGTTTTTTTTATTATATGCTAAGACATGGTTTCGTGTCTGAAAATATTTCTTTCATATCTTACGAACAGAAGAATTAGTTTCTTAGTCGGAACATCTTTCGGCCGAGCATGGTTCTGAGTTCAAAACCGAGTTACGGGACATAAAAAAAACACAACACAAAGGCAATTTTCAAATGGGTATTTAATACCCATTTGTCAGGGCGGGAGTTCCCTCCCATTTTCTCCATCAAAACCCTCCCAGCACTTTCTTCCCAAAAACCAATCACAAAACTCTCTACAATTCTCAACTTTTTGACTAAATCATCCAAAACCTCATCCTTCTCCAGCAACATATCACACTCTCTATAGTTTGAGCTTAGATTTTGGTAAGGGTTTTGACATGGTGGAAATTGTAGTAAAATTACATCACTTGGGCATCTAGTCACCACCTATTGTTGAAAAGGTAAATGTTCAATTCTTGGTGTTGAGGCCTGTGGTGTGATTTACCTAGTGTTGTGATTTACCTCTTAGGTGAGGCCTGTGGTGTCGGGTGGCCGGGGCGGATGAGGGCGAGCCGATTAATCGCCTTTTGGTAAATGCTCAATTCTTAGTGTTGCGCTCATATGCATACTATATCAATAAATGTATTCATAAGATATATGTTTATTATGTCTTGCATTTATGATCTATTTGAATTTTTTATTGACTTATGTAATATGCTTTAGTGTGCTATTGTGTACATTTTTATTAATTTCATTTTCCATTTAAGAATAGTTATTGGATTTTGGTTAGGGTTAATGTTAATCAAAATTTCATAGGTACTTTAATTTCATGGAAAAGGGCACGAGATGAACCAACGGGTTCACTCGAAGGGCATTCTGATACTTTAGGCGATGAAGATGATGAAGAAGGAGGGTCGGAGGAGGTTGTCATAGCTAGAATACATTGTATAACTTTAGAATGGAGAATTATGAGGAAAGAGTCAACTTTTTTAGTATTCAACGAATTCGGACAATGTTTGTCCAATGAGCGTGCCAAGTGGTCGAGTTGGGTGGGGAAAGTGGGTAGGACGTGGGTGGACATTAAGTACGATAATTGGCACGAGGTCCCTAAAGAATACAAAGAGATCCTTTGGTAGGAATGCAAGATATACAGTATAATTTATTTCTTTTATTAAGCATTTACCATTTTCCATTTGTCTACAGTTGAAATGAATTGAGGATGGTGTATTTGATCATGATTGTATATGATTATTGTAGAGGCTATTCGAGATCGATTGTCCAGATTTGGATGATTTGAAGAAGGAAACTATGGCTATGATGTCAAAAAGTTGGAAAGAACACAAGTATACCTTGTCTAGAGATTACATATTCTCTTTTGAAAAGGGTGCTTGTCCATGGTTGACATATACACATATTCAACCGGATAGTTGGGAAACTCATAAGAGAAGAACATTGGAAAATGTTGAAAATGTAAGTGTTTTTTTTGTTTTTTAAAATGTGCATCTACATATTAAATTAATTTTTGTTTTAACAATGCTTTTCATATCCCAAACTAGGGCATGAGGGAAGAAAAAAAATTAATGCTAAGAAGAACAAAACACCACATCGGAAGAGCTGGGTGGATATGGATTAGCAGCCCTTGAATTAGTCAAAGAAAGTTTTGAAATGGATGTGAAGACTACAATGGATGGGGGGATAAGCAAGGAAAAAGCTAGGGCATCCGTCAGACCGATAGATGTGGAAGAGATCGATAGGTGTGATATCTTCTTGAAGAGCCGACAAAACAAAAATGGTGGATAGGTTAAACCTTCCATTATTGAAGTCGCTGAACGAGTGGTAAGACTTCATATTAATTCTAATTAGAATTTGGATAATTTTTCCCTTCGTTTACTACTAATGACACTATATCACATGTCTAGGCAAAGCTAAAGCAAAACCAATTGGAGGGTCGATCATTCTATCGGGTAAGCATGATATCCTTCGTGAGGCTACGAGTAAACCCGACTACCCGGGTAGTGTAAGAGGGGTGGGATAATTTATGTCACTAAGAGAGGCATTTGGGATAGTTTGATCATACCATGTAACCAAACCATCTAGACTCCACGTGTTGCAACAGGAAGCACTATATAGAGACAAGCAGATAGAGCAGCAAGATCTGTTGATTCAGAAGTTAGTCGCGCACACAAGGCTCCCATTACCTGAGAATTTGGATGATTTGACACCTGGTTGGACACCACCATCTAGAGGATCACGACATCGCTAGGAGAGGTTGAGATGAGGCACCAACCGATTGTAGACCCAGTAACCCATGAGGAAAATGACATTGTCAAAGTCATTGTTTCGCCCGAAAAAATGGTTAGTTGAATAAAATGATTTCATTTTTTTGAATTTGCTACATACTTATTTTACTTTATTTCTATTCTCCCCCACAATCTAGACGTCGAGTTTGTGTGAGCTATATATTGATCGAGGTGAAAAGGGTGGGCCACTTCACGTTGCCGACAGAATTCTGCACGAATCGATGTGACATCATGGCGTCCCAATTGGTAATAATACGTGTAGAGTTTCAATGGAGAACCCGAAGGTCCTAATAGCCCTTTTACCAATTCCAGAAGGCGAGTAAAAAAGAGTGAGATCTGCACGGGGAATGTTTCTTATATGGCCTCATCGCCTTATTTATGTGGACCTGATCAAAGATTGTCATTTGAAGGAGACAACAACGGCCAAATCTAACCCCATCATTGAAGTGCCAAGGATTGGAAAACCCCCTATCACCCGGGCACAAGTAATTAAGGAGTCACCACATTTTGTGAGGGTCTTGTATGATTTCATGGCCAAAGACAAACAGAACTCAACTTACCTATTCTCAGGTAATGAGTGTGTGTTCGGTCAAAAGGGAGAAATCATTGCATCATGGACTGACTTCGAAGACCTATGGATGTGTAACCAAGTGAACCAGACAATAATTTCCTTGTACTTACTGTAAGTTATATAGAATTCCATACATGCAAATTTTTTTATACAGATTTTTGCTCCTAATTTTTTTGTGAGTGACACACAATTTTATTTCAAAGGTACATGTGTTATTTTGCTAACCAAAAGGACAAGCTTTGGACAGGGTATTTGTGCCTGATGTTTACTCAAGAAATCGGGTGTACTGTCTAGGAGAGAGTTAACTACATTCGAAAGAATATTGAAATGAAGGACAAAAGAATATTTGTCTCACCATAAATTGAAACATTGTTCATACAGACTCTCTTCATTTGAGCTAATCAATCAATAAAATATTTGTTAATATTTTTCTCATATGTTGTAGAGACCATTGGAGATTAGTATTTATTGTCCCCGACAAGAAGTGGGTTTACTGGATGGATCCTCTGCACAATCAACCGTCAGAATCGTTCGTTAAGATATTGGTTGAGTCATTTGAAGGTTTGGGGGAGCATGGTAGTAAGGATTTGGAAGTAATACAAGTCAAGGTGAAATTATCTTTTCATATCAAGAAATTATCACATCACCTAAAGAAAACACGTGTTAATATAACTTTTAATACTTAGTACAAGAAACAATCAAATACATGGGAATGTGGCTATTACGTAATGCTTTACGCGGTGGAGTGTGTCCTACATGTGCGTGAGGATTAACTGGAAATCGAAGAAGTGAGTACTAAGATCATTCTATCGAGAAAGTTTTAAATCAGTATAACATGTCGTGCCAATTGTTATGTTATTTTTTTTTGGTTTCGCAGATTTTTCCAAAGGATCACGAGCCATATAAAGAAGATGATATCAATGGTGCAAGAAATTACTTGGCTAGGTATCTTGTGTACTCCCGCTCACATTCTATTAGGCATCCTAATGGGGAATTATGAGATATTTGATGACATAATTTTGTGGAATAGATTTTTGGTGACTTCTATTCCTATCTATCGATTGCTGCTTTCTTAGCGTAGTCTATAGATTTTTTATATCTAGTGTCATCTTGTCTTGTATTCTGTACAATTTAGACTGGTGTTATGAGGCTTTCGAGAAGCCGGTATATAATGAAACAAATGAATTTTACCATATGATCGGACTGAGTTCCGAATTCGGAACTAATTTCTTTCCCTAGTGCCATATTTTATAAAGTCCCAAAATTAAGTTCCTCACTCGGAACTAAATACAAACGAATCATTTTTGGACTCGTAGCTGATATTAAAAACAAATTATTGAATCGCATAAATACTGGTTATTGTACATAATTGATCCCCGATGGAGGAATATGTTATAAAGGAAAGGCATAGTTCTGAGCTCGTAACATTATTTCTGCTTACCGTGTCTGACCAAGGGTTCCACAGTCAAAACTCTATAACAGGTTCCTCACTTGGAACATTACAGGTAGTATGAGACTCAGATTACCAGTTCCGCACTCAGGACTACTAACTGTTCCGCAATCGGAACTGCATATGAAGTCCGAGTGGTGGACAACTTGTTCCGAGTTCGGAACTGATTAAATGTGGTTCCTTGAGGTGTCTTTGATGACATAGGATCAAAGGCACAGCCAAAGAACTCACCCCCAAAGTGATTTCTCTGGTCCGAAGGAACCGCCTTTAATATGTCTGGTTTCAACTAGTGTTTATATAATACTCAATTTTTACTTATCAAATTAACCAATTTTGACTGAATGAATAGTGGTGGTGTAACTTCAGGTGGAACATAGGCGAGGCAGTATTAGAAAACGAAGGTGATAAACTTGTGTGAAATATTGTATTTCAAAAACCCATTCCAGTTTGACCATTGTTTCAAATATCGATCCTGTCATCTACCATGAAAACTACAGCCTCCGACTAAACTGGCTGGAGATTTCTATTAGGTAAGCATAATAATAATAATTAGGTACGATTTTTTTGAATGAAAAAAGGGTTGATGACGTAAATAGATAGGGTGGTAAATCAACTTGAGGATTGGGTACCATGGATGAATAAATAAATAATATTAATTTATTTGATTTATTTTTGATAATTTATATATACAAGTTAATTGTGATTTTAGTTGAAATCCACTTAATTATTGATCACCTATCAAAATTATTTAAATCCATACATTTTAATTCATATGTCGACTCATATGAATATATAAATCAATTTATAAGGATTCAAAATCACTTGATTGGAGGTTGACATATATGCTCTTGTGGATTAACTTATAAATTGTAGGTTGTTTGTAGTTTTGTAAACTCTATTTTAAATTTTATTTTTTAAAACTCAACACAAATTGATGGGGGAGAAAAGTGAATAAATTCATATGTTTGATCAATTTATAAAATCTATAACCAACTTAGTACTCAATCTTCTATAGTAGAAGACGGCCTTTATCAGGCATCCTTTACCTTCACAGCAAACTTAAAATTTGTTACATTGAAGCCAATTCATTCTCGCAGAGAGTCCTTAATTCCTAGCCAAAGATGATTGTTAGAATCTGTCAACCTCGTCATGGGCGAAACAAGTGGTACTAAAACAACGAGTTTGCGTGTAGTAGTGGTGGAAGGAATAGGTTTTCGGCGAGTTTGCGTGTCTTTCGGCGAGTTCGCACGTCTTCTGGCGAGACTGCTCGGAGAAGAAGGTCACTTTGCGGCCTTATTTTTTTTTGGCCCATGAACTACTAAAATGACGTCGTTTTCACGTAAAGGTTTCCGGCGAGTTTTCGTGTCTTCCGGCAAGTTTGCACGTCTTCTGGCAAGACTGCTCGGAGAAGAAGGCCACTTCGCGGCCTTATTATTTTTGGCCCATGAACTACTAAAACAACGTCGTTTTCACGTAAGTGAAATGACGTCGTTTCACTTGTACTGAAGGCAAAAAAATAGTTTTAAGGCTTAAAACGGATTGGGCCATTTTCCCGATCAAATTTCAGATTGGGAAAACTTCATAACGGGGAAGAGAAAGGCAATGGCCAATCTCAGCTCCAGCCACGCCTCCGCCTCCTGACGCCAGACGCCGCAGTCAACGCCAATGCCACGGCCCACCACCGTGCAGCCCTCCACTCACCACTGAACCACCGTTTCTCTTTATGCTAAGGTAGTTTAATTTTAGCGTTTATTGTCTATTTTATTTTTTCCTTCAAAAATTAAATTTATATGAACATGATTTTTATATTGGATGTCGAATTGAAGTTATATGATTGTATGATTGTTGAACTTCAGTTGAATTGCATATGTATAAATTATAATTGTTTGATTTATTTTGTATGTGAATTTGTCATAATCAAATTATGGAATTAGGGATATTTGTTAAATTGAATTTAGATGAATATGATTTTATAAATTATTTGTTATCTCAATTTGTTATTGTTTCGTGACTCTTTTAGATTTTATAAGAATGAATCAATTTACATATTTTCCCTATTTGATATTTAATAGGTTGTGGATAAATTTTTAACGAAGTAGTGGATCTCCTTCTTTAAAGAGATCTAATGAACCTAATGAACAAAGGCACAATGAAGAGGATAGTAGTAGAAAAAAATCCCGTGTAGAATTCAATCGGAATGATGTTATAAGTGATCCTGGGCTACGTAAACCTATTGAAGAGATTGATGTATCTATTAGAGATGAAGTGCAAAGAGAATATATATTAAGAGGTCATTGCCAACCTAAGAATCATATTTTTCCCAAGATAATGTTCATGATGAATTTAGAAGTTTTCAAAAGGTTTGGTTTGATGAATTTAATTGGTTGGAGTATAGTGTTTCAAAGGATGCTGCTTTTTGTTTTCCTTGCTATCATTTTAAGAATTCAGCTAAGGGGACGGCATATATTGTGGATGGGGTGATGAATTGGAAGAATAACCTTAAAGTAATTAATAAACATGCTATGAATGTGGATGGAATTCATCATGGTGTAGCAATCAAATTGAGAAATTTTAGCCTTCGAACACAAAGTATCTCACATTGTTTCGACGGTCATTTTACTGAAGCAAAGAAGGCATATCACACACTTTTGAATGCGGTTTTGGATGTGACTTGTTAAATCAAGGTTTGGCTTTTCGTGGTCATGATGAGGGTTGGGATTCCATCAACAAGGGTAATTATCTTGAATTGGTTGACTGGTATTGCAAGCGAAGTGCTGATGTTGCTAAGGTAATGAATGAAAATGCTCCCGGAAATTGCAAGTTGACATCCCCCAGAGTTCAGAAACAGGTCTCAAGTGCTTGTGCTGGCGAGGTAACTGATGCTATTGTTAATGACATTAAAGATAGTGTATTTTCTCTTCTTGTTGATGAGGCTAGAGATGCATCAATAAAAGAGCAAATGTGGGTTGTTTTGAGATATGTCAACAATGAGCATTTTATTGCTCGTGTGCATGTTTCCAATACTAAAGATATTACTTTGATGGAGGCTCTTAAGCAACTGTTTGTAGATAAGAAATTGTCCTTGTTAAAGTTGAGAGGTCAATGATATGATGGGGCTTCAAATATGCGAGGGGAGTTTAATGGATTGCAAGCTTTGATATTGAAAGAAAACTCTTCTGCAAGGTATATTCATTGCTTCTTTCACCAACTTCAATTGGTTGTTGTTTCTGTTGCATATAGTACTCTATCTGTGGGTGAATTTTTTGGGTATCTTATTAAAACTATTAATCTAGTTGGAGGTTCATGTGTTAGAAAAGAGATGCTTGTGCAATTAGAACATGCTAGACTTGTAGAGGCATTGGAGAGTGGGGAGAACGTTAGTGGTAGAGGCAAAAATCAGGAAATGAGTTTGAGACGGCCTAGTGATACCCGTTTGGGATCACATTACACTACTATTCTTCGTTTTGAGGCTATGTGGGCTTCTATTATTCAAGTGCTTCTTAATATCTGTGAGCATAGCCATTTAGATGAAAATGCCTCTACAACAAAGGGTTTGATTGATAGAATGGAGAGCTATGAATTTGTATTTTGTATGTTTTTTATGAAGCATTTGTTGGGAACTACAAGTTAATTGTCCCTTGCCTTGCAACAAAGAGATCAAAATATTTTGACGGTTGTGCGAATGATGAATAGAATTAAGACTGAATTGCAAGAATTTAGAGATGGTGGTTTTGATAAATTTTTGGATGGAGTCAACACATTTTGTGTGAAGCATGAGATCACATTAGACGTGATGGAAGCACAACGGAAAATTCATCATCGTTTTAGACGACGTTGAGAAATGTTAACCAATCATGATTTCTACCGTGTTGATATTTTTCTTTAGGTACTACTTTAATATTTACATAGTTTAATTTATTTAATTTATATTATTTTATATGTATTTTTTATCTTATTGTTATATTTTTAATTATTTCAATACTAGACCGTTGATAGGATGATTCTTGAAATGAATCATCGATTTTGCGAAGCAAGCTCGGAATTACTCACTTGTATTGCATGCCTTGATCTGAGTTCCATGTTTGATGTTGGTAAGTTACTTCGTGTTGCTAAACTCTATCCGGGTGATTGTTTAGAACTTGAGCAACAACTTGATTTCTTCATTCATGATGTGAGAGATGATGAAGTCTATTCAGTCATCAATGATCTTAGAAGTCTTACTCAACATATGGTTCGATCACGTTGTGGTGTACTCTATCCATTGATATATCGCCTTATTGAGTTAGCATTAGTTCTACCAGTTGCATCTGCTTCAGTTGAGCGAGTTTTTTCTGCCATGAAGAATATCAAGACCAATCTTCGTAATAGAATGGGAGATGAATGGTTGAATGATGTTATGACGGTGTATATTGAAAAAGATATTTTTGTTAAGATTGAGAATGAACCGATTATGCAACGTTATCAAGCTATGGAGTCTCGTAGATATTTGTTGCCCACACTTGTTCCTAGTCCTACTTCTAATAATTCGAGCATTAGAAAGTAGTTATTTTAGTAGTTTAGTGAACTTATAAAAACCTTATAGCATCGTACTCGATTTATTATATTACGTAGTATTTTTCATTATTTATTAGTTGAGTTTTTAAATTTTAAATTTGAGTATTATTGATCAGCCTCCCCTAAAATATTTTTCTAGTTCCGCCACTGAACCTGGTGACTATATTAGGATAAGAACAATGATTAGACTCTAGTTATTTTGTTACTACACATCCATGTAATTCTTTTATATATATCCTTTCCATCAATAACAATTCATTTGTGGGAAATCATTTTGTCATGGTATCATATGCAAGTCTGTACAATTCATGAACTCTATCTAAAAATAATAGAATTTTTGAGCAATTGTTGTTTATGAGCTCTCCTGTGACAAATGTTGATCAAATTATTTGGTTTATGACTGCTCTTGGCCCTGAATATAGGGATGTTTCTGCACCTTTAATTAATGTTGTTCCTACAACGTTGTATTTCGATGTAATTGCTCAATCCAAGAACCACAAGGCAATTTTAAAGAATTTTCCGGGTTGGCCCAGTTGCGTTCGCAATGGGAGATCAGCCCCCAACCGACCGTGTGTTGGATCACGTGGTGATAAGAAGCGGTGGCACGTGAGGTTCACGCGCCACCAAAGGCGACCAATTTGGTGGACGGCGTGGCAGCCCAGCTTCCTGGTCAAGTCAGCTGGGGTTAGAGCTGATCTCGGTCGCCGTCGTCCCCAGTGCACTTAGTCTGGATGTCTCATTCATTATGCTGCGACTTGTTATCGTATGTTGGCTCAAACTCATTGTACAAACTCTACAGACCTGGCTAAAATTTTTCAGTCTTCTCTGCAACTAGAGCCTTCATCTCACATTTCAAATTGGTACGTGGATTCTTGTGCAACCAATCATATGGCGTCTTCACCATTTAGCTTAAACAACATTACTCCTTATACTGGCAACTCTTAAGTTTATGTTGGCAATGGTGATCCTATTATGGTTTCTCATATTGGTGATTCTTGAATTTCTAAATATTTACGCTTATCTATTGTTCCAGTTATGCCTTAGATTACTAAGAATTTATCATCTATCAGTAAGTAACCAGAGGTTTAGATGTACTGATTACCTTTGATGATCGAAACTTTGTGATTTAGAACAAAGTATCCAAGGCAATCGTGGGCAGGGCAGGGGCCACAGTGTGGATGGACTCTATGTCTTGGATTGGGGAGAGGTAGCTTTTGTTTAAGTTTTACAACAATATAAAAGTCAGGCATCGTACGAGCTCTGGCATGTGCCTACAGTAGTCATTTCTAATTTGCATAAGTCTGGAGTACTTTCACTTTTGTCTTTGTTGCATAAAACACACACATGAACCCCATGTGTTGTGGCAAAAGGTCAATGGTTGGCTTTTGTTGAGAACCCTAAGCATGCTGCACATGTTCTTGATTTAGTTCATTGTGACTTGGGGCTCTCCCTTAGTTTATCAATGAAATTTTTTTCTTATTATGCCTTATTTGTGGATGATTTTCTCAATTTACATGGATTTTTCCGCTTCATCGCAAATCAGATTTTGTTGATACTTTTTGTAGTTTGAGGCTCTTTTCGAAAATCATTTTTCATCAAAAATCAAGGTTTTTCAGAGTGATGGTGGCGCAGAATTTTTGAAGACTCAACTACGCTACCACTTTGCCTCTAAAGGCATTCATCATCATATTTTGTGTTCATCTACTCCGAAGCAAAATGGGCAAAAAGGACGCAAACATCGACACGTTGTTGAAATGGGCCTCACAATGTTGTTTCACTTGCATATTCCTCTTTCACATTAGGATGATGCTTTTGTGACAGATGTCTAAACTATCAATCGGCTTCCTACTATAGTATTACAGGGTTCTACACCTTATGGTCTTTTGTATCATCGGGATCCCGTCTACTCCAACTTTCACCCTTTTGGCTGTCGGGGTTTCCCATTTGTTTGACCATTTGTTGATGATAAGTTTTCTTCCCATAGTATTCCATATATGTTCATCGGTTATAACTCGTAGTACAAAGGTTTTTGGTGTTTTGATATTGCTACTGGCCAATTCTATGTCACTTGGCATGCTCGTTTAGATGAGTCATATTTCCCTTTCGCCTATTCCATAGTTTCGGTGACTGGATCTTCATATATAATGCTACATGTTTCTACCTTTATTGATCCTGAGTTTGGTTTGCACTGTCTTTGGCACCATGTACTATTTTCTCTGTAGATCTTGATCACTCGGTGGTCGATCTGATCCATATTTCTCTGCCTATCAGCTCTCCTCGTTCGCCGACCGCCTCACCGGTAACCTTGCCAGGCCTTTCAGCCGTTGTCGCACCTGTGGCCTCCCCTTCCCGGTCTTGGCCTCATCGGATTGCCACTCGGTCTGTGGATGGCATTATTCAGCATGGTAATTATTTAGATATTTTTGCTCATGGTTTTCCAGTTGCCCAGAAGGAACCCACCGACTATTGCTTGGCTCTTCAAGATCTATCTTGGGCTTCTGGTATGGATGAGGAATTCATAAATCTTTGTGGCCAGCATTCATGGGACTTGGTCCCACGCCCTTCGGATGTCAACATTGTTGGCTCCAAATGGGTCTATCGGCTGAAGTATCAATCTGATGGCAGAGTCGATCATCACAAGGCTTGCCTAATAGCTCAGGGGCTCTCTTCTGGGGTTTGACTTTGACCACACCTTTAGTCCTATGGTCAAAGATTTTACTGTTCAAACCGTTCTTTCCATTGCCATCATGCGAGCCTGGTCTCTTCATCAGCTAAATGTCAAGAACATCTTTCTCAATGAAGCACTTGATTCTATGGTTTATATGGCACAACCAATAGGCTACAAGGACCCACTTCATTCTGATTATGTCTATTATCAGCAGAAGGCCATTTATGGCCTCAAGCAAGCTCATCGGGCTTGGCTCCGGTGGTTCAACACTTATTTGGTTTAGCAATGTTGTAGTGTAGCTCGGCAGATAGTTCCTTATTTGTTCTATCTTGAGGATCTTCATTGTTATACTTGCTCATTTATGTCAATGGCATCATTCTCACCGATAATGGCTCGACTCTTTTTCGTCAGTTCATTGACCGTACTTATAGGGAGTTTGTTATTAAGGGCTTGGGAGCCCTTCATTAGTTTCTTGGCTTAGAGGTTTCACCTACTACCTCAAGTCTTATTCTAGGTCAAGCCAAGTACGCCTGTGACATTCTTACTCGTGTCAGGATGTCTAATGTGCCCTCAATTTCCACTTCATTTATGCCCAGTTCTCAACTTCACAGCAGTATTAGTCCTCCATTCAAGAAACTGATGATCTATCTCTCTCTGGTTGGCGCCCTACAGTATCTGACAATCACTCATCTAGAATTAGCCTTTGCGACTAACTCTGTCAGTTAGTATCTTTAGGAATCTCGGGATGATAATTTTGCAGCTGTCAATCAGATTCTTCGCTTCATTTGGGGTACATTGCATTTTGGTCTCACTTTTTTCTATGCATGTTCTCCCGAGGTATTGGGCTATTCTAATGTTGATTGGGCCCAGTGCCTCGAGACTTAATGATCCCCTTATTTCTATGCTATCTTTCTTGGCGGAAACCTTGTTTCCTGGAGTGGCAAGAAGCATCCCACTATTTCTCACTCTAACACAGAGTTTGAGTACAGGGCCCTCGCTAACATGGCTTCTGAGGTTGTTTGGCTGACTCTTCTTATGTAAGATCTTTGTGTCCCGCTTTGTGGTTCTCCACTTCTGTTATGCGACAACAATAGTGCAATATTCTTGGCTCAGAATCCAATAGTTCACAAGCTGGTGAAGCACGTCGACATCAACTACCACTTTGTTTAGGAGTTAGTTGTGGCTGGCAAGCTATGCATCACTCATGTTCCTACTTCTCTTCATATTGCGGACATTTTCACCAAGGGTCTCTCTCATCCGCTCTTTGAGTTTTTTCAGATCCAAACTTTTCATCTCTGAATATCTGACGCTTTGCTTGAGGGGGGTGTTAGAATCAGTCAACATGATGACTAGATTAGGATAAGAACAATGAATAAACTAGAGTTATTTTGGTACTACACCTCTTATATTATGTCTATATATTATTTCAATCAATAACAATTCATTCAAGGAAAATCATTTTTTCAATGATCTTTTTGGATAGGTTTCATATATATATATAGCCTCCACACTTCGCGTTTAGTATAGAAAAGGCCAGATATCCAATAAAATTAAGTTTTGGATTGTACTTCTAAATTGTACTTTTAAATTAGAGAAATGTGCATATATGACCCTACATAATTCATATAAGTGCAAATATAACCCTTTGATAACTAAAAGTGCAAATATAAACCTAGATAGTTAGTGTATGTGCAAATATAACCTTTTTCGGTAGATTTAGACCGGTATTTGGTGCAAAGTCAATTTTACCCCTCTGAAAAAAAGGAATAAACAAATAAATTTATCATTTTGACCCCAAAACTTCTAACCATAATTGCTTCTTCTCTGACCTCCTTTTTTCTTCTATTTGCTTCACCCAAATCTGGTTCTCACAAATTTGGTTTTCCAAAATTTGTGCCATCATGCTGGCTCCGACGTCATTGATGCGCGACTTCTTCGACGGCGATGCGGCGTCATCCACCTCCGTCATACTGGCTCTAGCATCGTTGATGTACGACTTCTTTGACGGTGGCGTGGCATCCTCCGGTGCCGGAATCCCTTGGGCTTGATCATCTTTAGGTGTCTCTTGAGCTCCTTATAGGAGAGGAACTTGTCCTTTCATTCGGGCAGGGTCTCCTCGGATGTGTTGCTCAAGCTCTTTCCAAACTTCATGATCGATGATCGATGTAAGGATGAAGTCGCTGGGCTCTTCCAATGCCGCAGAGACCACTTCAGCGGCTACTCCTATGCTTGCGTGTGGAGGATCCCGGACATGGCGAAGAAGTTCTGTGGTGCTGCCATTGTCGTACGCATCCAGCTTGGCGGCTGCTAATTAGGGTTTTCTCTGCCGCTGCAACAGGAGAAGTCAACGGGGTTGTGCATCGGTGGGGCTAGCTGGAGGGGGTGGTTTCAGGGGTGGAAGGTGGTGGTGGTCGGGCTGAAGGTGGTGGGTTGGAAGGTGGTGGTAGACCGGTGGCGGGGTGTTGGTGGGGGGGGTAGTTGTTGGTGGGGTGGGGCTGAACAAAGGTGTAGTGGTGGTGGACCAGTGGTGGGGTTGGGTGGACCAGAGGTGTGGCATAGCAGTGGCGAGGTAAGGGTATTTTTATCTTTCAAAATTTTGTGTTAGGCTGAAAGGGCATTTAAGTCATTTCCAATCGGTCAATGGCCGGAAATGGCCAGTCAAAATATAGTCTTTATGGTTGTATTTGCATTTATGTAAAGTAGTTAGGGTTATTTTTGCACTAAAAATTATGTCAGCATTATATGCGCACTCACTGAAATATATAGAGTTATAATTGTATATACCCCTTCTAATTATACAATTAACTCATTATTCGTTTTAACCACAACTCATTTCACTCCTAATCAAATAGATAAAAATATAAACTATCTTTTACCCATATTTTTAAATTCATTGTACCCCCCTACAAACAGCTTATATAAACGAGGCTTTAATTGGTGAAACAAAGGTATACTTTTCTTAATTAAGGAAAAAAACTTGCTCGTATTTTCTCAAAGGTAATTTAAAAAGGTAAAGTCTTGGAAAAAACTGTATTTTTATAAGTCTATGGAAATATGGGATTTAATTAGAAGGTAAAAAGATAAAAGGTTTTAGTTGTAATAATTAAATTTTATTATGCAATGTGCATTACTTATAAGTTTATGACTTGATTAATGCAATCCAAAAATTTTATTTCATTTCTTCTAATTTGCAGTTTAAAACTTGGCAAAGTCTTGGGAAAGACGGTCTTTTCATGGATTAAGGAAAGACCGTCTTTCAGAGACGGACTCATTTAAACAACCGTCAACTTCTAAATTTAATAAAAATAATCTTTCAATTTAAGAAAACGTAGACTACCAAAACATTATTCCTCAGGAAAGACGGCATTTCCATAAGTTTATGGATAGTTTACAGTGGCATTTACCTTAAATGTTATAATTTTTTTATAAAATTTAAATATCATATTTTAAAGTTAAAATAAGTAATAATATGTATTTGAATGTGAAAATATAAAAATATATAATACAAAAAAATATTTTTAAAATTATTAAATTTAGTATGAAGTTTAATAAATACAGTGTATAAAATAAAATATAGATAACCTGTCAATAAATTTATGGACAGACCGCACTGAGAACCACTCATTTAAATGAAAATTTTAAGTCACAAACTAAAAAATTATTTATCAAATGCCCACATTTTTATTTATCCAGTGCCAGCGGTCAAGATTGCGCGTGGACTTGTATGCGCCACACTAGTATTTGCCACACTAGTATTTGGTCGTATCTCGTATGATCACAGCCACGCGTCGGTCTAATTACAGAAGCTATCTAGATTTCTTTAGCTTCAAAATGATTATTGACATCATTGATTAACAGTAATATTTGAAGAACAAGAAAAGGCATAACAGTAATATTTGAAGAACAAGAAATGGCAAAATACTATTACCCCATGTTTTGGAGGTTTGTGCTAATATTACTCTGTGAAGTTAAAAAGTGCTATTGTAGCTCTGTATTTTGCATCAGAAGTGCTGATATAACGTTTTGGCACTATTCCAATGTTGACTGAGTGTATTCTGGCATTGACCAAACCTAAAATGACAAAAATATCCCTAGTCTTAAACCTAATAATATAATGACAAAAATACCCCCAGATTCTTCTTTTTCATCATCTCCATAACCATAACCATTGCTGTTCCGCCACCATCTCCGCCGCATCATCACCTCCACCGCTGCTTCACCACCTCTGCAGCCCACCACAGCCAGAATCTGAATTTACGCATGTCGGGAGTTTCACATGGACACACAGGCAGCACTCAGCACATATGACCTTATCAAGTCAAACTTCAACCTGTACATTTCCCACAAATGACAAAAATTATGCACAGAAAATTAATAACGAAACGATTCCCAGATTCAGGTTTCACCGCAAAACGATTCTTAGCCCAGTTTCACCACAAATTCGTCGTAGCATATTGGGAATTCCTCCAAAAACTAACAAAGTTTTCCGATTGCAACACTGATTCGGAATATGTGAAAAGTTTCCTTTTTACTTAACTCTGAAACAAAGTAGAACTAGAATTGGAAAATGGAAAAAGTTTTTCGATTGAAAGACTTATTCGAAAAAGTTACCTCCGCCACCACCGGCGGATGCTCCTCCACCTCAACTCCGCTGTCGCCGCTACTCCTACACCTCACAGACCGATTTTAGAAAGTCCATAGCTTGGTCCGCCTGCCGGACCACCATCTGTTTGGTCCAACTTCACCTCACCCTGAAACATCGTTTGGTCCCTCGTCCACCCCCACCACCACCACCAATTTCCACACCACCGTAGCTTCGCCTGCCACCGCCCGCTGCACCCCAAACCCTAGTATCACTAGTGGTGCCTCCCACCAACATTCACCCATTCAAGCCTGTACCTCCACCACTGCCCAGAGCCAGATCTGATCATAGGCAGCGGATGAGATATTGTCTACTCCGCCCCACCTCGTTGCCCCTACGCCACCATAGACCACCTCATCATGGAAAAACCCTAGACCATCCCACTCGGCTGAAGATCGACTCCACCCTGATAGAACCATGCTGAAGCTCTACTCCGCCCGACGCCACCCTGCTGAAGCTCGACTCTGCCCGATGCCTCCTCGGAGAAGCTCGAGAAGAAGAAGATCTAAGAAGATCCAGACAAGTCCAACCCAAGCTGATGGTGGATTTTGGGTCGAAGGCTAGTGGAGGAATGTGGGGCGGAGTTGGAGCGGAGTTGGAGCAGAGGTTAGGCGGAGCGGAGAATAAGGAAAGAAGAAGGAAAGAATAGTTTTGCTTCTTCTTCAACAGTGGCGGAAAGAATAAGGAAGTAAATGAATGTGGGCATAATTGTCCTTTCACTTGTTCTGAATTTTTATTTTTTTAAAAAATAGGGGTATAATAGTCATTTCATGTGTTTCTGGCCAAATTCAGGCATCCAGGGTCATATTAGCACATTCAAGCAAAACACAGGGTTACAATAGCACTTTCCAACTTCACAGGGTCATATTAGCACAAACAACCAAAACACAGGGTCATATGGGCACTTTACTCAACAAGAAATTGAGGCTGAAATGCCAAGCTTCTTGTGTTCCTCTTAGGGTAGGATTAGATGTATACTTAGCCGGGTCATTTTATAATTAGTATGATTAATAGAGTGATTTGATATTTATATTTTATTACAGTAAAGTACCTATAATTATATAAGTTTTTTAAAATGAATCTAAATATATAAATAACTATGGTCCGACTTTAAATGTTATAAAAATGATGTTTCTTTATTATTAGTCTTGCCGTTAGTCGGTCTAACAGGGGACCTTCTCATAGAATTTTAAAATAAAAATTATGCACACAAAATCTTTTTTTTAATGTCTATCTATTATATGGGGTCATTTTATATTAAGTGATGAGACGTCAAATGCATGTATTTTCCAAAGCATTTAACGTCTCTTTTGTTATATTTTAGTTAGAAGATTGCTAGATTTAGATAGGTTTGCATCATAAGGGGTTTAGATAACTGTTTTTGGTTTTCGTATCTAAATCCTTCATTTTGTAACCTATTATGGGTCTAAAAGATTTTTATTCCTTATGACCATCTAGATTCCTTTTTGTGAGCTTAATTTGTAGATTGCTCATAAGCACTTCAGAGTAGTTTAGTGAAGGTCATTCACAAGGATGGTAGAAGATTGAAGCCACTTACAAAGTGGTATAAGATAGATTGAAGAAGGAAGGCAAAGTATCGGAGGGAGAATGATCCGAGTTTTTGTAGCCAATTTCTGAGAATTATCCGAGATGAATTGGTATCCTTGGGTGGTACCATTGGATTTTTCTTCTCGATCACTGTAAAATCGGCTACAAGAACTCCCAAAACGGATCAGCGGTTCACCCGTAGCGATAGAAATAAGTTGAGGGCAGATTGAGCACTGCGAGCCGCAGCCCACATTGTGGCCCACAACGATGGATTTGGGCTGCTATTATCTTCATTTTTCAGCCTCAAAACTCTCTCTCTTCCATTACTCTTATCCAAATTTCTCCCTTCAAAAACCCTAATTTTTCTTCATCTTTTCTTAGTTTTTGCATCTCTTTCAAGAATTCTTGTAGATTTGCTATGGGTTTTCATAATTTAGGCTAAATATACTCTTGGGGGCAGTTGGTAAGCATTTCTAGTATCAATTTGTGAGATTTGGTTTATCCTATTTTGTGCTTTGATTATCAAGTATGTTTGGTGTTTTCTTGTTAGATTAATGCATGAGTTAGACTAGGATGATTAACTAGTTGATGATTGTGGACTAATTATATGCTAGGTTTTTTATCAAACCCGGAAGACTTTGACTTTTTGTCAAGGTGATTATTATTAGTCAATGCTGGGTTGTAATTAAGAGTGACAACTAATTATGATTTTTGATTGATGAAATTGCTTAAACTTGGGATGAATTTGAATAGCTTTGGCTAATTATCAATGTGGTTCACTAATAACGATTAGCATAAAGGTCGATCCTCGTAGTCGTTATTAGTAAATATACTTGTGCTATCTATGTGTCCCTCGCTTGTAGGACATTGTGGTAGTTGTGTTGGGTCTCCATGTGTATTGCTATCCTCGGGGAAGTCTATGAAGCCAATCGTCTAGGTGACCCGAGGATAAGGGTTATTGTGTGGCGTCGATCCTCCATTCTAACTATAATCGAGGAGATGTGAGAAATATCAACACTCGAAAGGATGACTATAAATGTATACCAATTGCGCCTAAAACTCATTATAATCTTAGTTAAGTTATTTGTGTTATTTGCGATCGTATTTACATTTCTCTTTCTACTTGGTTGTTAATTTAGTAGTTTAAAGTAGTAGTGTTTTCAAAACCAAAAACCCCAACTTAGTTACCACACACGTAGAGTGACTTCTTCGTGTGCTTTTAACTACACTTTAACACTCTATAAAACCCCATTTTCCTTGTGAACGGCCCCGTCTTACCTCGAGCTACTATTTAGTAGTTAGCCGTAATTTGGGCATATAAATACTATCTTTGAGAGGCACGATGACGGCCTCTCATTAAGCAAAGTGCATATATAACCCTACATAATTCACGAAAGTGCACATATAACCGTGTAATTGAAAGTGCAACTATAACCCTAGATAGCTAGTTTATGTGCATATATAACCTTTTTCGGCAGTTTGAGACCGGATTATAATGAAAAGACTATTTTACCCCTGCCTTAAAAAAAGAAAAAAAGAGTAATCGGATTCTTTCTCCTCTATGTTTCTTCTTACCTCTGCCCCGCCATTTGTTTCTCCTTCCCTCCGCCATGGCGGAGAAAATCTAGGCGATAAGGGATTGGCAAATTTCACTAGCCTCTATCTCTAGCACGGTAGCATCTTCTTCGCGATGAGAAGGTTTGGCCGTTTGTTTCTCCTTCCTTTCGCCACAGCGAAGCAAATATGGGCAGATCGAGGGGAATATCTTCAACATTGTGGTAAGGAAAAGCAATCTGACATAGGAAATGGGCATTTGCCACCCCTCTTATCTAATGGATTCCAGTAAGAGAGCGTTCTCCGATGGAGAAAATGGGCACCGCCAGAGTTCGAGGAGGATGAACAATTCCACCAACGTCGTGTTCTCTGATTTGTTGGCAAGGAACCCTTATCAACCAACATTAGCAACGATGGAAATGGGCACCGCTAGGGTTCCAACAGAAAAGCATTCTCTGACGGAGAAAATGGGCGCCGCCAGAGTTTGAGGAGGACAAGTAATTCCATCGAGGACGCGATCTCCGACTCGCCGGCGATGAATCCTTATCAACTGGTAGGGAGAAAAGAAAGTGACGGTTAGGCAGAAAAGAAGGCAAGGCGGTGTGGAGGAAAGATGGCGAGGTGGCAGAAGCAAAGGGCATTTTTGTCTTTCAAATGTTGTATTAGGTTGAAAGGCATTTTGGTCATTTTCGATCCGTCAATGGCCGGAAATGACTAGTCAATGCTGGAATATAGTCTTTAGGGTTTGCACTTATGTAAAGTAGTTAGGGTTATTTTTGCACTAAAAATTATCTCAGGGTTATATCTGCACTTTCTCAAATATAGTTAATGTAATGATTTGATGTTTATTTTCATTTATTGCAATAAATTTTTCATAATTTTGAAAACCTTTTAAAATATATCTCAAAATATAAATAATTATAATGTAACCTTAAAGGTTATGGAAATGAATTCTATCATGATTGGTCAAACTGTAAGGGCGGTTGAATAAGAAACTTTCTCAATTATGTATTATGACTAAATTATTTTTTTAGTCCCCTACAAAGTATCTTATACCATATTTTGGTCCCCATTTGCAAATCAACCCTCCGACAGTACCCCAAAAATTCAAAACGATATATTTTGGTCCCCATAGGTGATTTTCAGGCAAGACTAAGTGGTTTTCAGGTATAGCCAGGGGTATAATGGTAATTTTACTAATCAAAAACTATTTTCAATTAAAAATTCCTAATTTTAAATTTTTCTTTCTCTTTAGTTTTTTTCACCGCCAATGTGGCCTTCCGCCGGTGCTTACGAGCTAGCCATCGGTTTCCATGGAGTTCGAATCTCTCAAGTTCGATGCCATCTCTAGAGTTCGACGCTCCCTTCGAGTTTGCAGCCTCTGGCACCGTCACTCCCAGTTTGTCGACCGAGTCGGAGCCGTGCGCTAGTGGTGCCCTCGAAGGTCATCGAAGTCGTGCGTTGGTGGTGCCCCTCGAGGCGAAGGCGAGCTGGTAGTGCCCTCGAAGTCGTCGAACTTGCCGGATCCGTGCACTGGTGGTGCCCTCAAATCTCGTATTCGCCTCTCAAAGAGCTTCGCCATCGATCCTCTTTGCCGATGGTGGCTCTCGAGCTTGACAGTGCCACTGTAGTCCGGAGACCACAAATTCCCGTCGGCGGCGGCGGAGACGAAGCGCGAAGAAGGTGATTTTTATTTTTATTTTTTATTTTTTAAAATCATGGGTATAATGGTTATTTTACATATTTTGACCAATTTTACAGTTGACTTTCCCTAAAAGCTACCTTTAGGGCCCAAAATTTTATTTTTGAATTTGTTGGGTACCGTCTAAGGGTTGATTTGCAAAAGAGGACCAAAATATGGTATAAGATACTTTGTAGAGGACTAAAAAAATTTAGTCATGTATTATTATAAAGTAATTTATTTTTGAGTAAAGTGCCAAATAACCCTAGCTTTATGCTGACAGTGCCAATATAACCATGTAAAACGAGAAAGTGCCAAAATAACTCTAACTTTATGATGCATGTGCCAATATAACCCTGTGAGCCGTTGACTTTAATTATCGATGCTAGAATTGGCTAGATTTTAATGAAATGATAATTTTACCCCTACTAAAAAAAGAAAAATGAATTATATTACCCCTTTTCTTCTTCCACTCACTCCACGCTCCATTCTTCTTCCTGCCTCCGCCCCTTTTCTTCTTCCACCCCATCGCTACCCCTCATGTTACCTCTTTTCTTCTTCGCATTGGTGTTCAAGGCTTTCCGAGGTAGAAAAAATTGAGGTGCAGAAAATTGATTTTCTCGTGGGGCAAATTGAGGCGGAGCAAATCTTCTTCCCGCGATAGAGAAAATTGAGAAGCGCCAAATTGAGAGACGGACCAAATCAATTTTCCAGCGGAGCAAATCTTATTTCCACGGTGGAACAAATCGAGGACTGCCAATTTGAGGCCACCATTTCTAACTGGGATGGTGGCGGGATGGGTGGTGGCAGGCTGGAGTGGGGCGGTGATGGGGTGGTTTCTGGGTTGGCTATGGATGCATGTCGTGATAGATTTGCTCAGCTGGATCATTTTGTCAACCGACATCATCAACAGTTTCTGGATGACTTCCACTCTACGGGATTCCATTTCATCCATGATCTCCCACTCCATGAGGATCAATTTTTTTTTGTGAAATCGATAAACCCTAGCCACATTTTGTCGCCAACATGGCGGTAGACAGAGAAGATGAATGGGTTGCAGCGAATGAGCTTGACTACTTTGAGGCCACGAGGAACCCTAGTTGCTGGTGAAGTTTCCTGACATCGTCGAATGGGAGCACGCGCTAGGGCTTCTTGAGGAGGTGGTCCTTTGTCTTGGAGAGGAATCAGAAGTGCATGTTGCAATGGAGCAGGTTCTCGAAGTGATGGATGAGGTTGGGCGACGTTTGGACGAGCTTGAAGCGGGGCTCTCGGGCTTCTTGCATTTTTTGCAAAACTTTTTAGGGGGGTTTTGGTGACGAGAAATGAGGTCAAGAAATAAGCTGTGGAGAATGTGTGGTGGTACGGTTGGGGTGTGTGTCTATGTGTGGATTTCACAGTGGCGAAAACAAGGTGCCATCACATGAGCGTGGTGGCTGGCCATGGTAACTGGCTGCGGGAGGTGGTGATGTGGTGGCGGAGGTGGTGACAGAGGTGGCCGGAGGATGGCGGTGGTTGGCAGCAACAGGAGGGGTAAAATAGGAAAAACTTAAGCTAAACTTACCGAGGCCATATTCATCATTTTGGGTCTGGTCAACTACCCATATGTGAGTCAATGTCGAATTGTGGCCTGAAGGTTATATCGGACAATTCATGTTAAAGTTATGGTTAGCTTGACATTTTTACATTTACAGGGTTATATTGGAGCTTTCAGACTAAAGTTAGGGTTAGAATAACATTTAACCATTTATTTTTTCTTTATAGTAATTTATTTTCAAAGCAAGAGGGATATTTTAAATTAAAAATAATAATTCAACTTATATTATAGTTCATCCAAACAATCACGTATTCTAAACGTGTAAAAATCTATCTCAATAAATGATATTACTCTGTCCCAGCCGAATGTGCACACTTTTTGGTCAAGTTTGTCAGGTCATGTTTGACCAACGATAACTTTAGTTACGTATATTAATGGTATGTTAAAATTTGATATTTAGAAAATACATCATGCAGGGAATCCAGCAATATCTCACATGATGATATTGGTGTCTATATACTAGTTGAAAATTATGATCAGATATGTCTTGAAAAAGTTGACCAAAAAGTGTGCAGATTCGGTTGGGACGGAGGTAGTACAAAATTCTTTTTAATGAGATGGTCTTTTGTGAGGCATCATAAATTTTAAGTCGAGATCGATCTGCAAAAATCATCACCAAATTTCATATTCCCCAAATATATTTGCAACTTTTAAAAATATCCCTCCTAATTAAAATGTTTAATAATTGTATAATAATCTCTGTCTAACTTTTAGGCTGCCTAAAACAATAATTGGTTTTATTTTATCTATAGGTGACCAGTAATTGTAAAAGGGTATCAAAATGTACAACAAAAATATTTATTAGCAGGGTTTTTGGCTGGCTTCATACTTCTCGTATAAATGCTCACATAATTTTTGGTACTCCCTCCGTCCCAGCCGAATCTGCACATTTTTTGGTCAACTTTTTCAAGATACGTTTGACCATAAATTTCAACTAGTATATAGATACCAATATCATCATGTGAGATATTGTTGGATTCTCTGCATGCTGTATTTTCTAAATATCAAATTTTAACACACCGTTAATATACGTAACTAAAGTTATCGTTGGTTAAACATGACCTGAGAAAGTTGACAAAAGAATATGCACATTCGACTGCAACGGAGTAATAGAACATTTTATTTCAAAATGAATATAAAATTGGCGATTTTATTTGACTGAACCTACCATGGCAAGTTATTTTGTATAGTTACTCACATCGCGAAAAAGTTGTCAAAATCATCGTCCCGGAGGCTGCTGCTGAACAAATCACCACGAATATTCTAGAAAATCTGGAAAGATATGTGGCATGTGCTAATTACGTAATTCGTTTTGCTACTTGTTTATTTTCCCTCTCTTTTTTGCATAAGACCAAGTGCAGTGGTAGAAATTGCTATTGATTTCTTATATTATTTCCCTCACTCTATCTCTCTTCCACCTAATCTTAAGAAACTACCATTTTTTATTTCCATAATGGTAAGAAACCACTTTTAACTATTCATTGATCCCACTTAATTTTCTCTATCCTACTCATTAATTTTACCATTAATATTTAATTTAATTTAATTTATTCACCTAAAATAAGTTGAATGTGAAATTTAATAATACATTATAATTTTTATTAATATAATTTCATTTCATTTAAAAAATATATAAAATAATTCACTTTTTAAAAATAATTTTCGTGTTTTTTATTCAAAAATGAAATGAAATTTCTTTTTTCTTGTCATGAAATTGTTAAATATTTTGTTATCTATAATAAAGAATAAGATATATTGATTTTATAAAAATAAATAAATAAAACATGACATTAGAAAGGCCAGTTATAATGAGAAGACAAATTACAATAAATACTTAAATAAAAAATATTTAATCTAGTCCGACCAATTATTACAAATTAAAAATAGAAATAAGACAAAGTCTTGTATAAGACCGTCTCACGGTGAGACCGGAGATTAAATTGCAAAGATTTCAAGATTGGGTTTCATATTGATGTTTTAAAAGTTCAGAGATTTAATGTGTAATTGTGATAATTTATAATTTAGTTCAGTTCTATTAGTTTTTTGCCCCCAAATTTAGTTTGTTCTTTACCTATTTTGCCTTTAGTCCTTGGTCTCACCATGAGACAGTCTCTAGAAATAATGATGGGAGTGTAACCGTTGGAATTAAATTTACAGCCAATAAAAAAAATTAAAAAAATTTTGCCGCTTGACTGGAATTAAAGTTTTGCAGCCATGAATGTAAAACGATTTTTTTGCCGCTTGACACGTGGCCCAACCAGATGGCGCCATGTGTCAAAGGCTGTTAAACAAAAAAAATTAAAACCATGCATGCGGGACACGTGGCCCAATGCATGGGTGATACGTTCCCCACAGGTTTAAAAATTGCTGCAACAGGCCATGTGACACGGCTGACAAAGCTGCCACAGCGATTTCTTAATCGATTCCTAGCATGGCAACAAAGGGCCGATTTCTTGTTAAGAAATCGACCTAAAAACTATTACTGTAGATGTTTTCGATTTTTAGAGCGATTTTTTAAAATTAAAAAACTACCATTGCACATGCCCTCAGAACCTAGTTTGTTATTATAATTAAACACCGTAAATCAAGTGGAGTATGATACTATGAATCTAGCAGTCTATTAGAGGCAAATAAGATCAACCCCTTTTCAATGATTTTGTTGTTTATGTACCAGAGTAGTGAGTATTCTCTCTCACTTCTCTTAAAAGTGCGGGTCGTTTTAATTTAATTTATTTTCATAAAAGTAGGCAAGTAGCACACTTATTTAAGGATAAATAAATAGATGGTTCTCATTAATTTTTTTTAGTTACTTTATTCAATTTCCTTTTACCTGATTTAAGCTGGAAAAATTTGCATAAAATTCAAATATACAGACCTAAAATAAATTTAAATATATTAAACATAATAAAACTAAATAAAAATATTTAAAACTGAAATCAAATGAATTGAATTAAATTTAAATATTTTAAATTGAAGTAAATTAAATAATTTAAATATTGTGAACAAAATGAATTTAAATAAATTATACTGAAGTATAATTAAATATATTTATAATTTAAATGATTGGACTGATTATATTCTATTATAATAATAGAAAATAATTGTTATTTTTGTCCCTAAAAGATTTTTTCAGTACACTTTCTACTTCTACTATACGAGAAATCTCCCCTTTAAATTATTTTTTAAGTATTCTCTAAATATCTCAACTATATAAAGTATACAAATATGAATTTCCATATTAAACTGCACAAAACATTTGTTTTAGCGCGAAATATTTTTATAATGAGTACCAAAAATGGTTATTTCCGGACGGGAACATGAGATTGGAGAAAAGAACAGGAAAAGAAAATAGAAAGGAAATGAATAATTGAGAATCATAGGAAAAGGTAACAAACAAATGAGGAAAGAAAATGGGTAGGATTTGGAGGCTGATCCTGGGATTTAGAATGATAATTATGGTATGAATCAACAACCAAAACGACATGGTTTCGTAATTTTTGGATAAAATTATGAGACCTAGCTAGATTAAAAATTATTTTCCATCATTCTGTTTTTATAGGACTCAATTAAATAGTTTTATCATCATTTGATTCATTTTATATATTCATGTACGAGTTATGTAAGGTTATGTTTGGCAGAACTTTTAACCTGATGTGGTTTTAAGCAAAATATTTTTTAGTGTTTCATAAAATAAATTAAAAAATTCTTATTTTGAAAACAGAAGTATATTTGAAAAAAAAAACAAAAACTGGCCTCACATTGCTTTTAAAAAAAAGGTAATTTTATTTTTAAACACATCTCTATCAAACATAGCCTAACAATGCGTGAGTTGTGCTACAAGAGCGTTGAAGGAGAGTTTTGAAAATTCATGACAAGTGTGGGTTTCATCTTAGGAGATTTTTTAACATCCTACAACTACCTCTCTTTCTTTTTTAATGCTAATGTGGTCAAGAAAATGTTTGATTTTGGATGAGATTGCACTTGATTAGATGAACCTAGGATAAGAATGTGAATATACATTGTGGTGAGATTGGCTTTCTCAATAATATGTACTCCCTCCGTTTTTTTAACATTGGCACACTTACTAAAAATGAGTATTTTTTTAAATTGGCACATTCTATTTATGGCAAGTTTAAGGTTATTACATCCACTCATTTTACTTTCTCTTCTTTCAATTCAATTTCATCCACTCATTTAGCATCTCCTAAATTCTCTTAAAAATGCTAAAATGGACCCTGATTTTTCAATACATAAAGAATCTCCGATTGTTCCTGTTTGGTGTACAATTAGGGAAGTCCCTTTGTACTACTATAATTCTGCTGCTATTGGATCTATTGGTAATAGCATTGGAAATTTCATTAAGACTGATCTTGCTACTGATATGCTAACAAGACCATCAGCCATTAAACTATGTGTAGAAGTAGATCTTCTTAAACCTATTAGTACCTACATTAGGCTGGGATCTGTGACTAATAACAGAAAATATCACATTGAATATGAAGACATCCCCCTTTACTGTGACCATTGTGCTAAACTAGGTCATTCAAAAACCCAGTGCAGAACCTTTCCCCCCAACCTCAATGTTCAAACTGAAGATCACATTATAACTCAGAAACAACCAATATGGCAGGCTACTGGAAAGAAATTTGCCATACCTCCATTGATCTCCACTGATGACCAAATAGATTTAGTAGAGTCTGAAAATACTATAGAACCTGTCCCTAGATCCCTATCTACACCCCTTCCTAATCTGAAAACTAGTACTGATTTCATAACTACTAATACCTCTGTAACTGTCAAGAACAATACACCAGTCTTTTGTCCTACGCCTAAAACTCAGATCTCACTGGACAACTCCATCTCTAAACTGCTAGATGGTACTGCTTTAGGAAAATTTACTCCAGTGGCTTACGCTACAGATGATATCCAGATTGGGACTTCCCTTCCTGGTGTTAGTAGACAAACAAATGCACCTACTTCCCTTCAACATAGATTGGGAAATAGGTTCTCTGTTTTGCAGGTGGACATGGATGAACCAGCTCTGGACCAGGAGGCTACCTCCAATATGATTGCCAGTTCAAGCTCTTCACCAACACTTGATCAGGGCCTCTTGCCAGGTAAGGCAAAAGGTAAAAAAACAAATTATTTTAGTCAAATTAACAAAATGATGCTTAGATCATCTACTAAGAGTCATAAGTCAAGTGAGCAATGATAGGTCCTCTTTCAACTAACTTCTTGGTATGGAACATCAGGGGAATGGAAACATCAATGCTGAGACTTATTAACTTAGTTAAACTGAAAAAAATTCAATTTTTATGCATTATTGAACCTATGCATGATAACTCTAAACTCCAATCCTATATGGATACTCTCAAATTCTCAAATGGCCTGACCTTGCATAATGGTAAAATATGGCTAATGTGGGCTAATTGTTTCTCAGTTAACCTTCTTTCATCTCATGAACAGTATCTCCATGTGCATATTTCTCATGTTTCTTTTAATTTAGATATGGATGCTGTTTTCATATATGCTCTCAGGGATGGAGAGGGTAGGAAGATCTTATGGAATGTCCTATCTACTCTTACCCCTGGGGATACTATTTTCATAGGTGATTTTAACACTATCTCCTCCATTTCAGAATATAGAGGACCTAGCTCACCCTCCTTAAATAGTATTAGGGATTTTAATAATTGGATAAACACCTCTGGTATTCAGGAAATTAACACGGTTGGAAATCTTTTTACTTGGTGTAATTCTAGACTAAGAAACCCTACCTCCAAAAGGCTTGATAGAGGATTAAGTACTATATCTTGGAATTATAAATATCCTTCCTCTTCCATTCAAAATTTAAATAGGAAGACTTTTGATCACTCTCCTCTGCTTCTTAACATAGCGAATTTATCCAGTCTTAATCCGAGACCATTCAGATTTCTTAACGTTTGGTTTAATCGTCCTGATTTCATCACTCTAATTCAAGATAACTGGGATAAAAGACTGAGAGAAACTGGTTTATTAGGTTTTTACCTGAAATTGGTTAGGTTAAAGAAACAGATAAAAATTTGGAATAGGGAGTCTTTTGGAAATATTGACACTAATCTAATCAGGGCCAAAGAATCCCTAAGAATCCAGGAGTCTGTCTATGACCTAAACCCTTCTGAAACTGAGCTCATTAATTTAAATCAGAAGAAGGCATTACTGTTGAGAGCTCAGAAAGAAAAAGAGAAATTTTGGAAACAAAAGACAAGATTGAAATGGCATAAGATGGGAGATAATAATACACAATTCTTTCATAAGGTAGTTCAGGAGAAAAATTGTCGATTACAGATATCAAAAATAAAAAACAGTAATGGTCAATGGCTTAACACTCAATCAGATATTCAAAATAAGGCCATATCATATTACTCAGATCTGTTATCAGAGCCTAATCAGGGACCAAATAACACCTACTATTCTCATTTTCTAAGTCAAATCCCCACTAAGATTACTGCTCAAGATAACATAGATTTAGCAAAACCAGCTTCAGAATATGAGGTTGAGGCAGTAATAAAGAGGTTAAGCAAGAATAGTAGTCCAGGTCCGGATGGATTCAGTAATAAATTCTATTCCAAATGCTGGTTCATAATAAAAAATAATTTAGTTGAGGCAGTCAATGATTTTATTAGGGGCTCCCCTCTACCTAAAGGCATATCTAGTACATGGATCACCCTAATACCTAAGAAAGCTACTCCATGCTCATTTGATGATTTCAGGCCTATCAGTCTTTCTAATGCTCTTAATAAAATTTGCTCTAAAGTTTTAATGGAAAGACTAAGGCCTTACATGGACAGTTTAATCTCCCAAAACCAATCAGCCTTTATGAAAAACAGAAACATTACGGATAATATTCTCTACCTTCAGGAAATGGTCAGATTTTTAGATAGGAAGGCTAGGGTTCCAAATTGCATTCTTAAACTAGACTTACAAAAGGCATTTGATAGAGTTAATTGGGATTTCTTAAAATGTGTCCTGATGAAATTTGGTTTTGAAGGTTTATTTTTAAATGCTGTCATGTCTAACCTCTCACAAGCAAATTTCTCGGTTCTGATCAATGGTAACCCCGTTGGCTTTTTCAAAGCCACTCGAGGTATTAAACAAGGTGACCCTCTCCCCTCTTCTCTTCAACATCTTTTCAGAGGCTTTTTCAAGGAGTTTATCCTTTATTTTCCATAATAGTAAACTCTCTTACTATCAGATTCCATCCTCTTTTTCTGCAATCTCTCATCTTATGTATGCTGATGATACTATTATATTGATGCAAGCCTCAAAATCAAATTTAATCAGAATTAAGGCTTTTTTGGACATATTCGAATTCAGCTCGGGCCAAAAATTTAACTTTCATAAATCTGAATTCTTCATTAGCAAACGGGCTTCGACCATTAAACTTAACCAGATGAAGCTGATTTTGAAAATGAAACAAGGTTCTTTTCCTTTTCAGTACCTAGGATGCCCTATATTCAAGGGTCGAACTTTAAATAGATACTATCAACCACTTATGGAAAAGCTGGATAAAAAAGTGCAAAATTGGAAAAATAAGTGGTTGAGCACTGGGGGGAAATTAGTGCTGATCAATAGCTGCTTGTATTCTCTGCCACAACATTTATGGGCAGTAACAAAACCCCCTAAACACATTATTAAATCTTTTGAGAGGAAGCTGGCTAGGTTTTTCTGGGGAGAAACAGATGGGAAAAGAAATAAGATATGGAAAAAATGGTTACATTTGGCCAAACCAAAATCCCTGAATGGCTTAGGTTTTAGATCCATTCAAGGTATAGTAGATGCATGCTCCCTCAAGCTTTGGTGGAATTGTCAGTTAGGAGTCACACTGTGGTCTAAACTTTTATGGTCCTTACCACCCTCACACAGAAACTCTGTTACTTGGAAACGGATTTGCTCAGTAAATTCCTTAGCCGAGGGAAACTCCATTATTATCCATGGTAAGGGGACATGTAATGTTTGGACATCTACTTGGTGCCCTAATGGTCCACTGACCAATAAGATCCCAAGTAACATATATGATACTTTCCAGGGGTACTCCATATCTGATTTCATTAATAACAAATTGGACATTTTACCTATGATATCACCTTACCTGGAAAATGATACTGTAGTTTTCTTGCAGGATGCTGAAGTGGTGGCGAGCAGAGATGACAGACTCATATGGAAACCGGATACCTCGGGGAATTTTTCATTCAAGTCTGCATATCGTACTATCACTTTCTCTACAGGTAACTTCCCGGCTGCCAAAAATGTTTGGAATGTTTTGTTGCAAAAAAAGGTATCGATTTTCACATGGAAATTGCTTCATGCTTTCCTCCCTTTCGATGATGTACTTATAAATTGTGGTTTCAGTTTGGCTTCCAAATGTCCCGTGTGTTGTAATTCTGACTCAATTGATCACTTTTTCATATCTTGCACTCTGGCAAAAACTATTTGGAACAATATGGCTTCTCTGATTCTTTTTAATCTGCCTGAACATCAATCTATCGCTCAGAGATTTTTTTTCTTTATGGAACTGCCTAGATTTACCCAAAGGTTACCAAATGATATGTAAACTACTTCCTTCACTTATTTGCTGGTGTCTTTGGAAAGCTAGAACTAGGTATATTTATGATCAGGTTCCCTTTTCAGCTGACCTCATCTGTAGGGAGATACTCGGCCTCATCAACCTCTCTTTATACTCATGCCCTGCTTCTTTGAGTTCTTCTACTGGTTTCCCTAACCCACTCAGACACCTAATACCTCTTCTTAGACCACCTCCGAAACCAATTATAAGTCCTGTCTGCTGGGAACACCCGGGCAGAAATTACATAAAAATAAATATTGATGCTTCTTGGCTCTCACACACAGCTTCTGTTGGGATTATTGCGAGAGATAGCTCTGGCTTTCCTCTGTTCATAAGCTCATCTACGATAGAAGCAATATCTCCTTTGCATGCTGAAATATTAGCAATTCTCGCTGCATGCCAATCCTTTCACGATCGTGATTATTCAGTTATCATTGAATCTGATTCTCTTCTAGCCATCAATATGATTCAGGATCCTTACTCAGCAAACTGGAATCTTTTTAATTTGGCATATAAGATTAAAAGCCTTTTAAACGGAGCAGTGCTTAACCATGTCTATAGAGAATGCAACTCCGTAGCAAATGCAATTGCCAAATTTCATTCATCTAATAACCAGCCTCTTACCCTGAATAATTTTCCGGTTCATATCAAAGGTCTTATTGCCTTGGATATGAAACAGGTTCCTCATGTTAGAACCTACAAATGGGGCCATACTAGGACTTGATACTGCTGATGGAAATTGTTGTTATGCAGGTACAGGCAACCAGGTTTTCAACACCCATATGGCGACACTGCATTTCTGTTGGTTCCACGACCAATATGGCGAAACTGCACTTATGTTGATCCAAGACCAAATTCAGGATTTTTCGATCTTCAAAATGTACTACCACCTAACTCCTTCACTTCTGCCATGCTCAAGGAAACAAGATGGATCTGCACCTGTCCATTGTTGTACTTAGCTTCATTTTAGCTAACAATCTACCTACATGTTGGTTATATCCATAGAGTTGCCTGGCCAAAGTGCGAATTAACACGGGGTGTGGAGATTCATTTTTACTTTGGAATCGCAACTCCTCTCGGATATAACCACAAACCTGTACAGACTAACTCATTTTGAGGCAACGCTGTTGCTTTTTGTATTAAATTCTGCCACTTATTATGGCTACTCTTCATGGTTTGGGGTGCCTATATATATACCCCCACCTTCGGGTGATTTCATTTAAAAAAAATAACCCCAAAAGTGATGTGCCAATGTTAAAAAAATGGAGGGAGTATCTACTTATTTGTTGGAGGCTATTTTTTTTATACTCCCTTCGTCTCTCTATAACTGTCTCGCCTCTCATTTTTTTCACTATTCATTTATGATTTTATAATTTAATATTTTAAATTATATATAACAATAAAGTATAAAAATTAGATATTCTAATAATATAAGTATCGATGAATCTAACAAAATATCATATAATAACTTTCATATTTGTATATTTATAGATCTTTCCAATGCAAATTACATCAATTTTATTGATAAATAGTGAAATAGAACATATATAGAGAGATAGAGAGAGTACATATTTTGAATAGTTACTTTTGAAGTCCTTTGGACTTGTTTACCCTCGATGATTTAGGTGGAACTTTTCACTAGGCATGTTACCATATTTTACTTGCCCAAAGCCCAAAATCAAGTGGTAGGTCTCCAATACCAACTCTATCAATGGAAAATGCTCTCTTTTTTAAGTACATTTATATTTTATTGAATATGTGATGTATTTATTATAGTACTCCCTTCGTCCCAACTATTTTTACACTCTTTCAATTTTTGACGTCCCAGTGTTTTTTCACTCTTCACTTTATTTTCAATTTTGGCTAGGTTTTATTCATTTTTTAATTGGGATGGCTCAAATTGTAAGGCTAAAATAAAATGCAAAAGGAAAATAAAATACAAGTACACCACCAGCACATGGGTCATAAATCATTAAATAATGAATCCTTAAAAATACTCATCTTTCTCTCTCCGCAAAAATAGTTGGAATGGAGGGAGTAAGAGATATATTCCTTCATGGAATTTGCATACTTTATCCTAACGTGATTGGAAGAACTCTTAGAGATCAACTCCTATAAACACTCAAGTGTGTCTCCATTATATTCATTCAATCCTCAATATTCAAATCGAATACTCTTGGTCAGACTTTGGCAGAGCTTCTTCCCTCGGCCACCTATAGGAAGCTTATTTTTGCAGATATGGCGCTCTATTGCAAGGTTCGATATTTCGAATGCGGTTTAACACTCATCGATTAACACACCCAGAGTCTATTGTCAATAACCAAACATCTTGTTCAATGACTCTCTTGAAGAGAACTACACACGATGGTCCACTACTGGCAGCATCTAATTTGCGTTGACAGAAGGTTTACCATCAATAGTCAACCCAGCAACTACGATGGTCGGAGGAGCTACCCCGCCCATATCACGAGCTGCGATAGAAATATAAAATCGACTCTGAATTAGGAATATCTCTAGGTTAGATAAATTGGAGTTTGAAAATTTCCTAAAGGCTCGATGTAGCCTCTTTCCCACGGCGGCACCAGTTGTCGATTAATTCTGGAGAAGTACTGTTTGATCATTCGCATAATCTTGAGGAGAACACTGCCAACCGCCTGAGAGACGCCTTCACCGCGGTGGGGATCCAACCCAACCATCACTTTACACATGCTGGAGTACAGGGTCTGGTGTAGTCGTGTATACCGATGTTGATGTATCAGCAAGCTTCAATGCTGCCACAAACGATGGTACCGTAGTAGTATCCAGCCGAATGCAGCCATCAGTGTAGGGTTTTCCTCAAACCCAATCACACTGTTAGCACCAAAAGCACTTGTGTTGGTCAACCCAGTTGGAGTTCATCCAACACATCAAATTCTTCAATGGTCTGTTATAGACATTAATGGATCATCCCTCAATCGTACCTTACGTGGCTAACAACATTCCCACATTATCTAGAGCCAGATCCATATACATGAGTGATGTTGCAATCTTTAACGTGGGCAACTACACTTCCTCACGTAGCACCATTCGGAACTCAAGTTCCGGTAAGTACGAATTCATACATATTTAAATAACCCTTAGATACCTATCCATAAAGCATAGAAACAGGTCAAAGATACGAAGCTAAATGCTATCGACTTGAAGCTCGAGCCCATGATCAAGAAGGACAACCAAGATGTTTCTTCACCGTTTATACCCTTCATATCAGCAACACCATGGGATCCTACACAGAATCTACCCAACAATATTCATGTTTACAATCAAGAGACAGATCCATGAAAAGTACTAATGACTTGTCATCATGTCATGGAATCATGAAGCATCCATTCCAATATAAATTGTAAATTGGTGGATCTTACCTTGGGGGGAAGGACTAAATCCACCATCAAAGCCTCGCTAGAGAGAATACACATCTATCACATTCAAGGACTCATATCCTAGCCATCAACTGGCATATCCTCCAACTTCTTACGCCAATCCCATGCGATCTCAACATAATAACTACGAATTACTGTTGTGACTTTCACAAGGATCAAAGGCATGACATAGAATACTGTTTTCAACCGAATTTTAACGTTGAGAGATGTATTGGTTGTGGAATGCTCCATGAGTATGTTCTGCTTCCTCGAGTATGGAAGGATCAGCCAGAGGATCGAATCTAGGAGCAGCATCCAAATCAAAGACAATGTGGCAACAACCGGCGCTGGGTGAAAAAGCCAGGTGAAACACATACAATGATGAATCACAAGACAATGAATATAATCAAAATAACCATTAAAAGAAACTAGATCGCAAGTAGGATTTCAAGCCAGCATGGAAACCTGGCACAACCTAAAAAGGAATGCTTCAAGACTGATGAAAGTGTCACCTTCTTGAATGCCAATATAATACCCAATCATACCCCCACACTCCGGCCCTATGGTGATATATGTGGGAATTGGAAATGCCTTGGTGAAGAGGGTTTCATCGAGAAACATGGAGGGATGGATCTCAACAGAATGACCTCGAATTACTGTTTTGACTTTCACAAGGATCAAGGGCATAACATAGAAGAATGTTTTCAACTAAAGTCTAACATTGAGAGATGCATTGGTTGTGGAATGCTCCACGAGTATGTCATTCTTCTTGGGCATGGAAGGATCAACCAGATGATCGAAACCAGGAGCAGAATCCAAATCAAAGACAACGTGGCAACGTGGCAACGATCGGTGCTGGGTGAAAGAGACAGGTGATACACGTACAATGATGAGTTATAAGACAATGAATATAATCAACGAAACCATCAAAAGAAACTAGATCGCAAATAGGATTTCAAGCTAGCATAGAAACCTGGCCCAACCTGAAAACACGCGCTTCTAGATGGATTAAACTATCACCTTCTTGAATGCTAATATAGTACCCAATCATACCCCTCCGGTACTATGGTGATATCTTCGGTATTGGAGACGCCTTTGTTAAGAGGGTTTTCAACTTTTCATACAATACTCAATATATTTTGGGATATTGAATACTTATTTGAACAATGCAGTGGGTAGACAAACATGCACAATTGATCTAAATTAAATTGAAATAAAAATAAATGTAAAAAATAATATAATTAAATTAAATTTGATAAAACTAAAATTTAACTAAACCAACATAAAGTAACCATTAGGAGTACATGTGCCATAGCAAAACCATTGAGAATAAAAATGTGACACAAAATAACAGTAATAATACAATTAAATTAAGTAAAATTTAATCAAATTAAATATAACTAGCTAGACTGCACAACTAAATTGAAAGAACAACTTACTCCCCCGTCCTTCTATACATGTCACAAAAATTTCTTCTTGGGTTAATTTTTATTATATTAACACACTTTCTATTTTAGCCAAGTTTCTTTTTATTTTATCTCTTTATCCTACTTTTTATTTTTCAAATTCTGTTAAATTTATTCATTTTATTCACTTAAATTCAAACATTTAAAATAAAATAAATTGGGTAATAACTCAAATGAGCCTCCAATAAAATTCCTTCCATCCCCCTAGTGGAAATTGAACCCGTGACCTCATGGTAGTAGCATTAGAATTCAACCGCTAGGCTAACATTCGATTCCCCACTTAAATTCAAACATCGAGACATAAGATGACATATATAGAGAAATTTAGCATTAAACCATTAGGATCAAATTCTAGTTCCACACTTATTGAGAATAGAAATAATAATAATAATAACAATAATAATGCCTTATTCTATAGAGTTTATTTGGATTTCAATTCAGTTTCATTTAGTTTAATATATTTATTTCAGTTCAGTTCAGTATATTTGTGTTTATTTCATTTCAGCATATTAAAAAATAGTTCAATAATACAAAAAAAATTTAAAATGTTTGATACGACCATATTTGTATTTGATAAGAAAATTCACGTTATTCAGAGTCTATATACACTTCTTCTGTCCAGTTAAGTTCGATTCATTTAAATTTAGATCAGTTCAATTCAGTTCACTTCAACACGAGTTTGATTACTTCAGATTGATTTAGTAATATTTTTACTATTTCTCAAGCCACTTATTTAGTTTAGCTCAACGCATTTCAGTTCTGATCAGTTCAGCTCAATGCAGTTAAGTTCAGAATATATTTTTTTGATAAATGTCTTATGTCTTATGTCTTATGTCATTTTTACACTATTTTAAACTGATTTTAATTTTTAGTATTATAATTAGAGCCCGACTCTTGAAAGACTGTTTTTCCATAAGTTATGAAAAAATCAAGGTTTAAACTGCAAATTAGAATAAATGAAGTTAAAATTTTTGGGTTGCATTAATCGCGTCATAAACTTTATAACTACTATATGTTACATAATAATTTTTTAATCAGCTTTATTACTTCTAATAATTCCTCTAGAATAATAAAAGCTAAAAGGTTATACTTGCAAAATGAAAAAATTATTATGCAACGTGTAGTAGTTATTAAATTTATAACTTGATTCATGCAACCCGAAAATTGTATGTTCCTTTATTCTAATATGCACTTTAAACCTTGGTCTTTCCATGGATTGCGGAAAAACCATCTTTCAAATATAATATAATATATTTTATTTTAATTATAACATGATTCATGCATCCCAAAAATTTTATCTTCATTTCTTCTAATATGCACTTTAAACCTTGGTCTTTCTATGGTTTGTGGAAAGATCGTCTTTCAAGATACAGATAATTAAATATAATTTATTTTATTTTAATCAAATCAAAATTTAACTGAACAGGAATAAAGTAACATATAAATTAATGGCAAAGTCTTGGGAAAGACGGTCTTTCCATAGCCTTATGGAAAGACATAGTTTAATTAGAATAATAAAAAGTAAAAGGTCTTAGTTGCAATATTAAAATTTTAGTATGCAACATGTAGTAGTTATAAACTTTATAACCTGATTCATGCAGCCCAAAAAATTTATCTTCATTTATTCTATTTTACAGTTTAAACATTGATCTTTCCATGATTTATGGAAAGACATTATTTCAAAAGACGGACTCTAAATTAATTTGAAAGATCAGCAGCCTCTGTATGGAGTATATTGAGTCCAACTCTTGAAAGACGATCTTTCCATAAGTCATGGAAAAATTAAATTTTAAAGTGTAAATTAGAAGAAATGAAGACAAAATTTTTGGTTTGCATGAATCGGGTTATAAACTTTATAAGCAAAGTCTTGGGAAAGACGGTATTTCCATAGGCTTATGGAAAGACAGGGTTCAATTAGAACAATAAAAGGTAAAGGGTCTAAGTTGCAATATTAAAATTTTGTTATGCAACGTATAGTAGTACTCCCTCTGTTTCTCTAATAGTGGCACATCATTTTTTGTGTTAGAATTTAGGAGATGCTAAATGAGTGGATGAAATTGAATTGAAAGATGAAAAAGTAAAATGAGGGGATGTAATAGCCTTAAACTTGCCATAAATAGAAAGTGTCAATATAAAAAAAATCTCAAATTAGAAAGTGTGTCACTATTAAAGAAACAGAGAAAGTAATAAAGTTTATAACCCGATTCATGCAATCCAAAAATTTTATCTTCATTTTTTAAAATTTACACTTTAAACTTTGGTCTTTCCACAACTTATGGAAAAACTGTCTTTCAAGAGACGAACTCAACTTTAAAACTACTACATGTTGCATAATAAATTTTAATATTGCAACAAAAACTTTTTACCCTTTATTATTTCAATTAAACTCCATATTTCCATAAGCGTATGAAAAGATAATTATTCCCAAGACTTTGCCATTTATTTTAGCGTTTAATTTGGTTTGTATATTTTATAATTTCGTGTTAAACTATTACGAACAAATTTGTGATACAAAATCAAGTCCAAAAACCATTTGGAATAGAGCTAAGATACAAAATCATGCCCATGCCCAAAAACTATTGGAAATAGAGCTAAAAATTATAATTATAATTATAATAAATTCCAAAAGCCATTGGGGTTGGAGCAAATATTGCGAGTCGAGCTGTGATACAAAATAAATACTGTACTCCTATTATAAATACAAATTAAATTCCGCCATCTCGTCTCTATAAAAAGGCAGCTGTATCCGAAACATCTCCCAGAACGAGGCTGTGTTCACACAATCTCCTCTCTCCGATTTCCCTTCCAAAAACCCTCTGATTCTGATTTGAAAAACCCAAAGAATCAGATTCTGGTTCTCTGAAAACCCCAAATCATTACCAATTGGCTCGCGGTCTTCTCCCGTGTGATTGTTCTGTATTGTATGGCAGTGAGTTTCTTGTGCAATCGAGAGGTTTCAGACCTTTGCCTAGGAAAGCCCCCGCTCAAGTGGGTCCCCGCTGGCGCTCCGGTTTCGGAGGCATTGTCGGCGCTCAAGAGATCCGGCGACAGCCATGTGAGCGTGTGGTCCTGCTCTCGCAACCACCATTTTCCGTCCACTGAGAATCTCAGCTCCGATTGCTGCTGCGTCGGGAAGGTTTCCGTGGTGGATGCCATTTGCTTTCTCTCTAAACCGGAGAATTTGGCCGATCCTGCTAAAGCGTTGGAGTCCCCTGTTTCTGAGATTCTGCCCAAAGGACCCAGCGTTTTCGTCAGGCATCTCGAACCCAATTGCAGGTTAGCTTGGTTTTTGTTTTTGTTTCTCTGCAATTACATCCTTCGTACTGTAATCGGATTGTATGTGTTACTCTGCTGGTTTTGTTGGATGCGTTGATCTTGTGCTTGGGAATTATGGTAATTAATGTTTCCGTTTAATGCTTTGTTGTTTTCTTTTCGGAGTCGATGGTTTTTGGTGAGAAATTAATTTAGATTATGACGGTTTGTTGAATAGCAGTCTTTGATATTTTTATCCTGATTTGATTTGATAGAGCTTTATGTATCTGTGTGGAATATTACTTCTGGCGGTGGAATATCTTACGCGGATGCAAAAGACTCGGAATTGTGTGCTCCTTAGAAAAAGGACATAAGGACACAACCCGGTCAAGATCCATTGAATAGTATTTAGTAATTCATTTTAGTGATGGTGACAATTGAATATAGCTGTTCAGCCAAAAGAAAGGATCTTTTTAAACTCTAGATATGATAACAGGTCCCCCTTGTTCTTTCCAATCTCTACCTAGTGCAGGGTCTGTCAGATAAATCACATCTCGTTATCGCGTTTGATCAGTGCTAAACATAGCATGCTTTTCTTTGCATTCCAAGTCTTTTTAGGTCTTCCCCTTCTCCACTTAGTTTGTTTTTTAGTGTTGATTTTTACACAACTTGCAACTGGGTTTTGGTTATGATCCATGGACATTGGTTTTAAGTTTGTTATTGCAATGCAGATCTACATTGGTTCGTAAGTGAGGCTTGTGTCTGATTGATTAATTACTTGTGGTTTCTAATTTTTGGTTTCTAATTTTTGGTTTCTGTTTTTTACAGCTTGTTGGAAGCAATTGAGTGCATCCTTGATGGAGCACATAACCTTGTTATACCCATTGAAGGCTATATTACTAGGAATGCAAGAAAGAAGCATCTCAACAAACCACATACTTTCAGCAACACGAACCACAATGGCCGGGAATACTGCTGGCTAACGAGAGAGGATGTTTTTCGCTTCCTTCTCAACTCCATTGGAGTCTTCTCCCCACTCCCGGCTTGCCAGATTGAGTCGCTCAATCTAATTGATCGTGAAATCATGACTGTGCAGTATGAGCAGCCTGCGTCTTCTGTGTTGCCCTTGATTTTGCGCTCCCATGTCGAGCAGACATCCGTTGCAGTCATTGATGGGAGGAACCAACTGATTGGCGAGATATCGCCTTACACCCTTGCTTTATGTGATGAATCAGTTGCGGCTGCGATCGCGACACTTTCTGCTGGTGATCTCTTGGCATACATTGACTGCGGTGGTCCTCCTGAAGAACTGGTCCAGCTTGTGAAATCGAGGTTGGAAGAGAAGAATCTTGAGGCCATGGCGAATTTACTGGAGGAATCTTCCCTGTTTACTTCATCAGCATCTTCTTGTTCTTCAGACGATGAATCTCTGGGAAGCAGAAGTAGTGTATCAAGTCGGAACTCATTCGCAAGGAGGTCAGAGGCAATTATCTGCCGTCCATGGAGCTCGCTTGTGGCTGTGATGGTTCAGGTCCTTGCGCATCGTGCAAGCTGCGCATGGGTTGTTGACAAGAACCACGAGTTGGTCGGGATAGTCACCATTGAAGGCATGCTCAGGGTGTTCAGGAACGTTGCCCCCTTGCCGCAGAATAATTAGCATGCCAATCTTTTCAGTCAGCGGTGAAGATGAAAATTACCATATGTATCTTTCAAAAGTGTTGAAAGATTTTAATAATTTGAGACTAAAACAATTGTACTTTGTTTTCATGGATTTGATTCACTATTTAATAAATAAAACTCTTTAAAAAATGTTCTTTTTAAAAACTTAATAGTGTAAGGATGTAGAATTAGTCCAGCAGGATCTTCTTGGCTGCTTGTTTTGAGGTTTCTCACTCGTTTGCATCAACATTCGAATAGTGAAGCTTTGTTCTGCTCTTCATAGGGAAGCCTAGAAAAACAAAAACAAAAAAACAAGACAGGTACAGTGAGTAAGAGGAACCATTTAAAACCCGAAATCAGTCCACCCAGGCTCGACTTAAGTAGCTGCATTACAGAAAATAAACACTCCGACATGCAACTTATCGTTGATGCAGCCCCTAAGGAAAACAGGCACTTAGCAAGATGCCGGGAATCACATATACCTGAAGTAGTTGCAGAATCTGTTACAGTTTCCGCCTTACTTCACCCTCTCCTAGTGGCAGCGTAAATCTGAAAACACAATACAGGCATTAGGAATCGAAAGAATAAACACCAAAGGAACTATACCAAGATCAGGAGAGAACTGATAATTTCGTTTAATTTTAAAAATAAAGAAGTGTACCTTAGTATGTATATTTCTCCGAACAGAATATCAAGAACCAACCACTAGTCATACCAATACTTCAGCTCAGACACACATGAAGACAGAGCTTCCCGTACTCGAGTATTATCAGAGTCAAAATCGAGAGCATCTTCATAGAGCCTTCTAGCTTGCTGCAATAACTTCACCTTCTCTCTGCTATTCCTGGGACGGAGCCGAGATCTTTGCTGCAATGCAGCCCCCCATCTGAAAAGAGCTGCAACTTACCAAACTTCAGAGGAACGCCATGTAATGAAATCTCAAATTCAATTTTCACTTTTAACACTGGAAACAGAGGTGAAAAGCTGAGAAAACAACACTTAATTTTCTTTCAAACAGCCACGTGAAGATTTACAGGCATGCACTTTGCAAATTCTGATGCTTGATACATTAAGTGTCTCAATCAACTTTCAGGTAACGTAATCAGTGTTTCTTGTAAGATATGTGAATCTACATCATGTTCAAGATGGCACGTACCGTTTTTTAGTCCTCCTGACTGACTGGAGATTGGAGTTTTAATTTGATACAGGCAAAAAAGGTAAAAGAACAACCATGTACATGGGAGCTCCAATACGTATAGGATTTGGGAGATGGTAGGGTCATAAAATGCCTAATGTAATTAGCCTTGGCTAATATTTCTGTTACAAGTTATTTAGGCGACTCAAGTCACATGGCAACAGCTCTTACCGCAGCAACAAGGTGGCCTTTCTAGAACTCAAAGAATAAAAAGGCACAAATATAATATTCATCCATGTTCAGAATGAGTATCAGCGCTATTAAAAGAAGAAGATAAATAGTCATCAACTGCAGTCCATCATACCGTTCGGTGCATAAGTATTGCTTTTGGACATCATAGCATCAAATTTATCAATGGCAGCCAAGTAAACCTTGTCTGCATCACGAGCAGCACCCTGCAGTTAGCATGAACATACAGGATCACAACTTAAGCATACAATAATAACTTTGCCATAACGATGCTTCTTCTGGATCACAACAATAATAGTTGAGTCATTAAGAACACAGCAAAACCACAGCAGGGATAGCACTACTTACCGGTCCAATATCTGCAATTAACTGTGCACGGAAGAAAAGTGCCAGGCCCCAGTTGTACATAGCTTTCATGTCATGCCCATCGATTGACAAGGCCAATCTATAGTTTCTTCCAGCATTGACAAGAAGTTCTTCGCATTCATCACAGACACTCATAAGAAGAGACGAAAGCTTACTTTTCCTGGACATCAAATCATCATCCTCTACATTCCATTCGTCACTTACTGCCCCACTATCTGTAGCTATGAGAGCTCTCAGATCACGGCTGAGCCTCAACTTCAGTTCTCCGTGTAGAAGATACGTGTTTCCCAACAGGCCAGCTGCTAATAAACTCATTGGTCTTATGCTTTTGGCTTTCAGCAACAATTCTGATGACTTCAACAAGAAGTTCTCAGCAACCTCATCATCTCCTTTTTGCAATAGACATTCTTTTGCTGACTTCAAAAGACCATTAGCTTCTACAAGGTACCGACTGAATTCCATATCCTCTGATGCCTCTGTAGACTCACCATTAACCGAGGAGGATTCCCAATTAGGGATTGCACCTTCCTCTCTCACGAAATATCCATAAACCTCATTTTCATCGTTTTCTCCCCTTTCATAACCCTTAACTTCCCCTTTCAACTTTTCTCTCTTCTGTTCCTGACCAAATTCCACCTCAGTTTTCTGATGCTGGAGACTACTCATCCTGAAGTCTAGGGAGTCCAGCAAACCGTCTTCTTGAGATTCCCATCTGGAGACTTCTCGGTTGCTAGTGTACTCTAATCTCCTTCTCTGATACGTATACTTCCTACTCTTGACACTTGCTTTCACAGCACCCTCTGTTTCTGCGTACTTCAGAGTCTCTTTATCCAAAACTGCTTTCACTCTCTGAGCACCATTAATCATGTTTTCACCACCATATCTGTTCCTAGCACGAATACCTGATGTCCCGTCTTCCACACTTTTATTTGAAGAAGACCTTGAAGTGCTTTCTTCAACTAAAGGAGCCAAGTCACTGGCTTGATCTCTATGATCCATCTCCACATGGGCAGATTCCCTCTTAGTTAAATCTTTTAACTTTGTAGGTTTTGAGCTGGCTGTTCTCTCTTGAAACAGATTAGCAAAAAATTGCGAGAAATTAAATTCCTTTTCAACCCCCTCTTTCTTCCTCTTAATCGTCTTCTGATTTGAATTTCTCTCAATAGTTTGATTATCAGCCAACATAATACTCTTCATACACTCCTCAACAACGCTCTTAGCATTCACATTAGCTGAATCAATCGATTCAGCAGTTTTCAAAAAACTTCGCAAATCACTCAAACTAATCTCACTGCAATCAATACCTCTCTTTATACCACTCTTCAAACTCTCAACGTTAACCTTACACCCACTCAATAAACCTACCAAACTCTCAATTTTCTCACCCAACTCCTTCAAATGTTCGCCTTTCGGAATCTTCTTAGCTCCAATCGAGCTCACGTGACCCCCATTGAAGAACCCCACTGAGAACCCGACCCCAAAAACAACAGCACAAGCAGGAAACAACAAAATTGAAGAAACCTTGATTCTAGAAATCGCCAGAGCACAAACAAACCCCAACAAATAAACAAACAGATACTTTTTGTCACCAATTCCAACAGAAAGCAGAAAAGTTCGAAGCTGATTGTACTCACTGGCATAATCGAGGTCAGGATGGTCCCACCCGCCATAGTAGCCGAAAGAGTCAGCAGACTCAGCACCAGAGGCTGTGTTATTGGCACAACGAATTCTTGTTCTGGGGAAGAATTTGGGATATTTGGGGGTTGTTGATGAAGAGCGAAAGAAGTGATTTTGATGTACAAACTGTGGACCCAAATGGAGAAAAGGCCTCTTTGTGACTAAGGTGTTCATTTTCAGGGAGATGATTGTATGCGCATGGATACTGCATGTACAGTCGAAGCTCTGTTTTGCTCATCTCATCTCATTTGTAAAACGATGGAAGTTCTGAGACTGAGCTTTAGCCTTTAGGAAAATGGCCGTTTTTTTCAGGTGAAATTACATGCTCAGTTTTTTCTCAAAGGGTAAAATGCATTTATGCACCGAGTCTTTGTTTTGTACAAATATATCCCTAATTTTCAGAAAGTGTATATCTCTTCCATGTTTTAAAAAGTGCATATATATTCTCTCGATTTTTAAAAAGTGTATATATATCCCCTCTAGTCGAAGACCAATGTTTGAAAAACGAGAGGTATATAAGCACTAAATAAATATTAGGGGTATATGCGCACTTTTGAAAAATTATGGGATATATCTGCACTAAACAAGGAACCGGGGGTCACAAATGCACTTTATACTTATATATATATATATATATATATTGTTCCTAAAATGTCTCCTCATTATTATTAAATGTTCCCAGTTTATTTCCATATATTATTAGAGCATCTCCAATGCAAGTATCATATCAATGAAAATTTAGTAGGCAGCATAATAGATTCTCAAGGTAAGAAACCATCTCAAATGCAGGGATTCCTTGTAACCTTCAGTATGATGTAGCTAAAATTTGAAATGACCCTTTCATATAGGCATTCTGATAATGGAGGCCATATTGAAGTCGTTAATATACTCCATTCGTTTCTCAATTTGTGGCACCATAAGTATAGGAGTTTGAATTTCGGTGGGAAAATGAATGAATGAAATTGAAGGAATATTGCTAAAAATGAATAGTATGTTATTTTTTTAAAAAAAGAGTGGGTCTCCTGACAGGCGGCATATCCATAAGCTTATGGACATGCAATTTATTTTTTACCTTATACACTGCATTTATTAAAAGAGTGCGTCTCTTGAAAGACGGTCTTTCCATAAGTCATGGAAAGACCAAGGTTTAAAGTGTAAATTAGAAGAAATTAAGATAAAATTTTCGGGTTGCATGAACCGGGTTATAAATTTTATAACTACTACATGTTGCATACTAAATTTTTAATGTTTCAACTAAGACCTTTTACCTTTTATTATTCTAATTAAACCCCGTCTTTCCATAAGCCTATGGAAAGATCGTCTTTCCCAAGACTTTGCCTTGTTAAAATACATATAAAATTTAGAATTTTTGAAAATTTTTTATATCATATATTTTTACATTCAAATACATATTATTGTTTGTTTTAACTTATAAAATACATAATTAAATTTAATTAAAAAATCAAAACATTTTAGGTAAAGACCCACATGGATTGTCTATAAACTTATAGAAACGCCATTTTTCCTGAGATTTTCTCTTAAAAAAAAGATCAATAAGGTAATACCTTACCTCACAGAACGATTTTTACAACTCTTTCTAATTGATATTTTATATATTTTGTTCCATATTTATTTTGATGACACCACTTTCACTATTCAGAACAAGGTTACCAAGGAACTCGTAGGCCGAGGACACATTGAGGGAGGTATCTACATTTTAGAATATGGGGGTGCCACTTTAGTTTCTTTTTTTTAATTCAAATAAAGACAAGGCCTCGTTTGAGCTATGACACGGTCGTTTAGAACATGTTTCTTTTAATGTAATTTCATCTTTGAATAAGATTGATAGTTTGTCAGTTACTAGTTTGCTGCATAAGCCTCATTTGTGTTCTTCGTGTGAGATGATTAAAGGCAAGCATATTTCTTTTAATGATAATTTAAAATGGGCACCGCACATACTTGATTTAGTTCATTGTGACCTCTGGGAACCCTCACATATTGTCTTTCGAGCCGGGTACTTTTATTATGCCATTTTTATTGATGATTTTTCTCAGTGTACTTGGTTATTTCCTCTATGGCGAAAGTATGATTTTGTGGAGGCATACAAGCAATTTGAAGCTCTTGTTGAGAATCAATTTTGTACCACCATCAAGGTATTTCAGAGTGATGGTGGAACCGAGTTTGTGAATCATCGCATGCGAACTCATTTTGGGTCTAAGGGCATTCATTATTAGTTTTCTTGTCCTTACACTCCTGAGCAAAATGGTCGTGCAGAGAGGAAGCATCCTCATATTACGGAGACAAGTTTGTCGATGCTCTTTCATTCTTGCCTTCATCTTTCATTTTGGTATGATGATTTCTCGATAGCAGTCTACACCATCAACAGATTGCCTACTCCGGTGTTATTTGTTTAGTCTCCACTCTCTTTTATCTTTGGTACTGTGCCTAACTACTCCAATTTTCATCCTTTTGGTTGTCGATTTCCCCCTATTTGAGGCCTTATGTTGTGTACAAATTGGCCCCTTGTAGTACGTCTTGTATATTTTTGGAATATAGTTCTCAGTACAAGGGTTATCAATGTCTTGACCCTCTTACGAAGAAGGAGTACATCACTCGTCGTGCTCGGTTTGATGAGTTGTTTTTTGGCTACCCGTATTGGCACTGTCACAGATTTATCATCACTGGATGTTTCTATTTTTTGAATCGTTCGTCAGTTCCATTGGATGTCTTTGAGCCATCTTCTTCAACACAATAACCTATTATTTTAGAAATTTTAAATTTTCCTACTGTACCTGAAGCTTAGGGTTCTTCAAAAATTTGCATTTGTTTGCCACTGGGTGACCAACAGAAAGTTCTACGACAGCCCGCGCTGCTAGCACAGCCGTTGTCGCTGACTTATATGCCGGCCACCCTGGCCGCGCTTGTGCTTCATGCACCACCAGCCCAGTCATCGGTGCCTTCTCCAATAGCATCGACCGACCCGACTTCTCCAGTGTCACCCTCACTGTTGTCTGCTTGGTCAACACCGTCTGCCTCAGGTTTCGTGCCTGGCACCTTAGCATCTGTGCTGTCATTGAGATCCGCACCTTCGCTGGTTGCGGGTCCCTATTCTCAGCTTCCGATTACTACTCGTTTGCACACTAGTTCTCTACGGTACAAGGATTTTTCTGATTATGATATTCCTGGTTTACTAAAGTGCTTTATTTTCTAACACTGAGCCCTAGAGTCATTGCTCGGCTGTCAAGGATCCTAAATAGGTTGCTGCTATAAACTCAGAGATAGACACCTTACGCACTCAACCAAGTGGGAGTTGGTTCCTCGTCCTCCACATGCTAATGTTGTTGCTTCACTATAGGTTTACCGATTGAAGTATAAATCTGATGGCTTACTTGACCAACACAAAGCAATGTTAGTTGCTCGGGGTTCTTTGCAATTTCCTGACTTTGATTATAATCATACATTTAGTCCAATGGTGAAGGCATCTATTGTTCATACTGTGTTATCTATTGTTGTGCATCACAATTGGCCATTGTGACAACTTGATGTCAAAAATGTATTATTAAATGGCATTCTTGATTCTCCGGTTTACATGGAGCAGCCCACTGGATACAAAGACTCTATACATCTTGATTATGTTTGTCGTTTACTCAAGGCCATTTATGGTTTGAAGCAAGCTCCTCGTGCTTGGTTTAAACATTTCTTCCTTTTTTGATTGGTCTGTGCTTTGTATGCAGTTCCTCTGATACCTCCTTATTTGTTTTCTCACAGGGTGCCTCTTTGCTTTTTTTGTGGGTTTAAGTTGATGACATAATTTTTACTGAGAATGATGGTTGTTTTATTAGAAATTTCATTGATTGGAATAATCAAGAATTTAAGATTACCGATCTTGGCACTCTACAGTATTTTTTGGGATTGGAAGTTATTCGTACTTTCGACGGCTTATTCCTTGGTCAGGCTAGATATGCCAAGGATAATTTACCGTGAGTTGACATACAAGACTCTGTGCTAGTTTCCATCCCATTTGTGGCTTTCTTGCAACTGTCAAGATTTTCCAGTAAATAGTTCAAAAACCCCACACTTTCTCGTTCTTTGGTTGGTGCGGTACAACATTTGTCGATTACACGTCCCAACTTGTCCTATGTTGTGAATACAACCAGTCAGTATATGCAGGCTCCTACTGATGACCACTACCAAAATATCACTCATATTTTGCGCTATGTGTGTTGTACGCTGCACTATGTACTTCAGTTTCGTGCAAATTCATCTGCTTTACCAGCTCTGGGTTACTCTGATGCTGATTAGGCTCGTTGTATAGAGGTCTACATATAGGTATGCCATTTTTCTTGGTGGCAACCTAATTTCATGGAGTGATAAGAACCAACCTACAGTCTCTCATTCTAGTTCATAATCAAAGTACCGTGCTATGGAAAATACTATTGCGAAGCTAGTTTGGTTGATGAATCTTCTTCAGGACTTACGTGTAATGATGTGCACATCACCTGTGTTGTTGTGTGATAATAATAGTGCTCACTTCCTAGCTCAGAATCCAGTTTCACATAAGAGAGTCAAGCACATTGATACTAACTATCGTTTTGTGCGTGCGATGGCATCTTCTGGCAAGCTCAGGGTTGCTCATGTTTCTACAGACTTGCAATTTGCTGACATCTTTACAAAGGGTCTACCCTATCCTCAGTTTGAGTGCCTGCGTTCCAAGGTTTGCATTGCGACCAGTCCTACGCTTCGCTTAAGGGGGGAGGGGGGGGGGATAGAAATGTAAATCAATTAGAATCAGGATAACAAAGGAATACCCTTTCTAATTGGTTTTGTATATATCTTGTTCCATATTTGTTTAGGTCTTTTGTACTCACTATATATATGAATAAACACAGCCACCGTTATTTGTGGGTTTTACATTCTATCATAAACTATACATGAAAACTATCCACAACTTGAAGAGTCACATTAATCAAAATGTGGCAAAAAAAAAATAAAATAATACATGGGAGAGTTACAAAAATTACAATCCAGCCCTAACTATCTCTAAATTATCCGAAGATACGGAAATAAAATGGCATCGAGCTTCACTTTGCTTGGAATGTCTTTTCGTAAACCTACATATGAAAATAAATGACTTACATGTTGAGTACTTGCAGACTTAGCCAAAGAATTTATTACACAATTGGCTTCTCTGTAAATGTATGAAATGGTGAACTCAAATTTGCTGAGTAGCTTCCAAATTTGCCTGAGTTCTGAGAGGCATCTCTAGGGAGGTTTATAATGCCTCACCACGGTCTTTACTGTAAGTTTCGAGTCACTCTCAATCTGAATTATGAAAATCTTTTATTGGCTGGCTAGTTCCAAACCAAGCAACAATGTTGCAGATTCAGCTTGAAGAGATGTGCCGGTTAATAGGACCTTAGCTGAAGATAGTACATGAGTTTCATTCTGATCCATAATTTTGCAACCAACACCATATTTTCCATTCGTTAGCACATCCATCTGTGTTAAGCTTAAATTTAGATGACAAATCTCAGCAAACTATTCTTTAATCTTTCCTTGATAGATACCTGTGCACTAAAAATCTAAGTCAATCTAGAGTTAAGTCCGAAGAAAAGTTTAGTTTGATACTAATAAGGGTTAGGCCAAACAACCCACTAAGCCCAGAACAACCCAAGCCTGGAAGCTCATTGGGAGACAGCTAGGCGGTCAATGGTCCGCAAACTGACTTGACACAAGCTGCCAAGTCAGCCACCAACACTCCTTATAAACACGGGAAGAACACATGTTTCCAAGGTACACTTTGAACACACAATACTCACACTCATACTAAGAAATCCTAAGAGCTCCCTCTGTTAAGATCATCAGAGCAGGGTTGGTAAAGCGCCATCTTTCCTGACCTAGATCCTAGCTTCTTTACAGGGCCAGGTGGTGAGCACAAACTAGGACACAATTTTGGCCCAAGTACAAGTTCAAGGAGGACGCAACATTGGCGCCATCTGTGAGGATCACTTCAACCATTAACATGCAGGTCAAACACCATGGAGGGATCATCACCAGAAGGGCATTTGCTCAACCAGGTGTTCATAAAGGATTTGATGCACCAAGAAGAGGAAGTCACGCTGATGCCGATAGAACATCGGCACAGGCTCTGGGCGATAGAGGAACTAATAGGCAGCTCTGATCTGCTGCAGACCATCGTCACCTCACAAAAAGAAATGATAAGGAAGCTAAGCGCAATGGAAGAAAGAGAAAATGAAAGAGTAGTTGTCCAAGGGAAGTAGAAACAGGTTGTGAAATCGACGAAGCTGTTCCACGGACAAGACGAACATGAGGAAAACTCACAGCACAAAGAAGGGGGTGAGGAGAGCAGTCGCGTCGCCTCTAAGATCAAGTTCAGCAGAGCAAGGACAGAGAAGAAGGCTGAGGTGGGCAGGACAAAACCATATCAGCCATTCTCAGAAGACAGTTGGCACGCACCATACCACCCTTTGAAGGAAGGGGGAAGCGCTAGTAGACGAGGTCTGCAAGAAAGGAGGGATCGTCAGGGGGAACAGGGTGAGGGACCCTATTCACAAGAATTATCCAGTGGTACATAGTGGACCCCAAGCTGAAGATACCCCCCTAACCTGGGCTAGTATGCAGGAGATGTTGATCCAGAAGACCACTTACACCCGTTCTCCACCAACATGACCACCTTCCTAATACCTGAGGCCATTTGGTGCAAGGTGTTTGCAACCACCCTCACTGGTGCAGCCAGGGTTTGGTTTAAAAACTTGGAGGATGAGACCATAGATAGCTTTGAGCAGTTGCAGAAGAAATTCTTAGCGCGCTTCATGCAGAGGAGAAACTTCACAAAAACCAGGTCAAAGTTGCTAGATGTCAAGCAGAAACCATCGGAGGAATTAGCGGAGTACTGGGAGAGATTCAAAGACAAGGTGAACCAGGTGGAGGATAGGAGCAACCAGTTTCTCATGGACACGTTCATGAATGGCCTCAGGCACGAGCTCATGCTGAGGGACTACACGTTGAATCCCGCCAGAATGATTGACGAACTGATGAGGAGAGTGGAGAACTTTTCAAGAGCTATTAACGTAGATAAGAGAAGGAATGAGGCCTAGGGAGCCGCAGGAGTGCGAAATACGGAGCCCGGCGTAGAGAGTCAAAAGAAGGATAAGGAGGAGGTCCGGCTAGTTAGGTTGAACTTTAACAGGAAGTTCACCCCGCTTATCAAGACGCCCGATGAGATCTTTGCCCTAGTGACTGGCAAGAACATCCTTGAACCTGCCAGGAAACTTATAGCATCTGCACATATGAGAAACAGTGTGCTATTCTGCGATTACCATGGAGATCACGATCACGATACCAATGAGTGTATGAACCTGAAACAAGCAATCAACAACAACGTCCGTAGTGGAGAGTTGGCCCACCTAGAAAAGGGAGCACGGGCCCATAATAAGGTCTCGTACAAGAGCAAGGCGGGAGTAGGTAGCCATTCTAGAAACCACCATAGGCAGCAGGGGGATCGAAGAAAGAAAAGGTCCCCAGAGAGAGATAGGAAGAGTAAGGGAAAAGAAGTAGCCAGGGCAAAAACTAAGAAAGGGGGCAAAAGGCGGCGAGAAAATACTCCAACAGAGAACATCGCCAGGATGATGACCACAGACATTTATGCCATCATCGGTGGTAGCACAGGAGGCAGGACGGAGTCATAGAGGAAGGCCAGCAGCAGACAGACACCTTAAACAACGCCTGCAGACAGAAGGTTGGGACTTATAAGATCATATCCTTCTCAGCGGAGGTCCCCATTCCTGAAAGACCGACAGGTGGGAATGTGGTAATAATTTAGGTGAAGGTGATGGGAAGGAGAATACATAGAGCATACGTGGATGGAGGAAGCTCAGCAAAGATCATGTACTGGCACTACTTTGAGAAGTTAGATGAAAACACTAGGAGGAAGCTAGTGTTGACGGATACGCCCCTCGTGGATTTTGCAAATAGGACGGTATGGCTGGAGGAACCATATGTCTCCCAGTGACGGTGGGAGACGAGGTAAGAAACAAAATGGTAGGTATAGAGTTCATCATTGTAAAAGCAAACAGCCCGTACAACATGATCCTGGGAAGACCTTCCTTAGAACTTCTAAAGGGGATAGTATCCACTCTGCACCTATTGCTGAAATTCCCCACTAACAAAGGAATAACAATAGTGAGGGGAGATCAGTAGAAGGCAAGAGAGTGTCATCGAATAGACCTCGGCAAGTAAAAAAGAGACGTATGAGTACAAAAAGAAGAGAAACAGCCTAAGAGGCTCAGGACCGTGGTAATGATAGTAGGTATGAATGACCCATAAAATCTAGGGTCGGAGGTGCAGAGGATACAACTGAGGGAAATGCATAGGTGTTTGCATGGAAGCCAAAAGATATGACTAGCGTCTCTAAAGAGCTAAGGTGCCACAAGCTGAAAGTTTCCATAGAGCACCGGCCTGTTAAGCAAAAAAGGAGGATGTTGTGCAAACAAAGGAATGAAACTATCAATAGGGAGGTGGGATAGCTAGTGCAAGCAATGATATTAAGAGAAGTTCCTTACCCAGCATGGCTGGCAAACCTTGTCCTGGTGAGGAAAGCAGACGACAGCTGGAGGATGTACGTGGACTACACAGACCGGAACAGGATCTGCCCCAAGGATTGCTACCCATTGTTAGTTATTGATCAAAAGGTAGATGCCCTCACTATTACTCGATTAAATGTTTCTTAGATGCATATAAGGGATATCATCAAATCTCGGTGCTTGAAAGTGATGTGAAAAAATGGCATTTAATACGGAAAGGGGAGGCGTTTAGGTATCGCATGATGCCCTTTGAGTTGAAGAACTTAAGAGCCACCTACCAAAGGGTAGTGGAAAATATATTTGAGGAACAGAGGTGAGAACCTAGAGGTATACGTCAACGACATGGTAATAAAGAGCAAGGGATATGGGGATTTTTTGAATGACAAGGCTCAAACACTGAAGAGGTTTTGAGAAACAGGAAAGAAGCTAACCTAGAAAAGTGCCAGTTTAGAGTAGGAGCAGGCAAGTTTCTGGGGCACATGGTGTTGAATCAAGGACTAAGAGCAAACCCAAAGAAAGTGAAGACCATCCTGGAAATGAAATCACCCATAACAGTGAAGAAGATACAGAACCTGAACGGTAAGCTGGCGGCGATGAACCGTTTCCTGTCCAAGGTAGCATAATGGGCACTCCCTTTCTTCAAAACTTTGAAAGGGAGTGTAGACAAGAAAGGAGCAGTTCAATGGGGGGAACAGGAAGAAGGAGCCTTTGAGAAGTTGAAACAACACCCGAAGGAGCCACTTGTGCTAACAAGCCCCCATGCAGGAGAGACGCTATACCTGTTTGTAGCTGCTAGCGATGAGGCAATCAGCGCAACCCTAGTCAAGGAAGAAGACAAGGTGCAGAGGCCAGTGTACTATATGAGCAGGGCCTTGCAAGGTGCAGAAAGAGGATACACAGGGCAGGAGAAGCTAGCACTTGCTCTGGTGCACTCGGTAAGGAGGCTATGCCAGTATTTCCAGGTGCATTTGATAGCTGCTGACAAACCAACCATTGAAGGCGATACTCACAAGACCTGAGGCCTCAGAAAGGCTAGTGAAGTGGGTGGTGGAACATGGGGAGCACACGATCGAGTATGCACCGCAGAAAGCAACTAAATGACAGGTCATTGCAGATTTTTCTAACAGAAGTCCCAGAGGAAGAAGGAAGAGGGCAGGAGAAGGAGCATATAGCAGAGAAGGGAGCCTGTATGACGATGTCTGGAACCTGCATGTGGATGGAGCCTCAAGAGTCGAGGGAGCAGGTGCAGGGCTAGTTGTAGCCAGCCCTCAGGGAGTGGAAACCACTTACGCACTCCGCTTCAAATTTCCCACCACGAACAACAAGTCCGAGTATGAAGCACTTATAGAAGGAATAGAGATAGCCCAAAAGATGGGATCAAGAAAGCTACAAGCATTTAGAGATTCAATGTTAGTGGCGAACCAATACAGCCTGCAACATGCAGCTAAAGAGCCAGCCATGATGAAGTACTGGGATAGAGTAAGGAGCATGGCATTAAAATTTGAGGCATTTAGAATCATCATGATCCCTCGATCATAGAAAATCAAGGCAGATGTGCTTAGCAAGTTGGCCTCTTCGGAACACACTCACCTTACAAAGTTCGTTCTAGTGGAGGAACTGGAAAGAAGGTCCACGGATCAGAATATGGTGGCAGCAATACAAGATACGGGAGAAAACTGGATGACCCCGCTGATGACCTACCTGGAAGCTGGAATCCTTCCCAGAGAAAAAAAAAAGCCAAGGCGCTGAAGGGGAATGCCTTGCAATATGTAAATAAGGACAGCATGTTGTACAAATGCGAGTATGTAGAACCATGGCTTAGGTGTGCAGGACCGGAGCTATCAGAAGCTGTACTAAGAGAGATGCATGGGGGAAGCTGTGGCAGTCACCAAGGAGCCCGGACGCTGGCGTTAAGGGCTGTCTAGACAGGATACTATTGGCCGACAATGAAGGCAGATGCTGAGAAGATTGTCAAGGAATGACACAAGTGCTAGGAGCATGCCTTAGTACCCACAAAGCCTGCAGAAGAAATGACCAGTATTCGATCACCCTAGCCCATTAAAAAATGGGGGATAGACATAGTGGGGCCCTTTCCTAAAGCAGTAGGCAGAAAAAAGTTCCTAATAGTGGCGATAGACTACTTCATTAAATGGGTAGAGGCAAAGGTTGTTGCCACTATTTCAGGGGAAAATTGACCAATTTCATATGGAGAAATGTAGTATGCAGATTCGGAATCCCACAGGTTATAGTAAGTGACAACGGCACGCAGTTCACTGAAGAGTTGTTTATCTCCTAGTGCAGGGAGCTGAACATCAACAGCAATTCACTTCCGTAGCCCATCCACAGGAAAACAGGCAGACGGAAGTAACCAGCAGGATTATCTTGCAAGGCCTAAAGAAGAGATTGTGTGAAGCCAAAACTGAATGGGAAGAAGAGTTAACAAGTGTGCTGTGGGCATATAGGACCACCCCTCCGAACGACAACAGGAGATTCGCCATAAAGGCTGTGTTACGGCACAGGAGCAATCATCCCACCTAAAAATGTAGTACCAAGCTGGAGAGTTGCGGTACCACCAACAATGGCAGAGAATGAGGTTGTCATCAGGAGCAACCAGGAGAAGTTGAAGGAGTGCAGGGAACAAGCGGCTTTAAAAGAAGCCACGTACAAACCCTTGACAGAACACCAATACAATAGCAAAGTCAGGGCAAGGAGCCTGAAGCAAGGAGAGTTAGCTCTTAGAAAGAACAAGGCAAGCATATCACAAGCAGAAAAGAAGCACTGTGCAACTTGGGAAGTACCTTACAGGGTGGCCGAAGTGCTAGTTAAAGGAGTATATAAGCTGGAGACAATGGATGGAAAGTAAGCGCCACGCACCTGGAACATGGTTAACCTCGGGAATTTTTATTCATAGGAAGGTACCACCTTAGTTTATTTTCTTTTTAAAGGCTGCTAGGAGATGTATGTTATTTTGCATAGGGAGGGCAAAATGTCCAGTGCATCAAGTCTTTTGTAAACCCATAAAGGGTATGATCCAAGGGAATTTTTTGCAATACCCCTGCAAGTATTTTGTTGTTAACAAATGAAATGAAGCGCAATGATTTAGAAGAAAATGGACAAAGTGGCAAAAGGCCACGAGAAGTAAAGATGATACAATGATCGACAACTAGAAGAGCTATCATCATCAACTAAATTCTTAAGGAACGAGCCAAAGGAACTCGTTCACAAAGCATCCCTGACACCGCGCAGTCAGGTGTGCGCTAGCAAGTCTAAAGGGGCTGATGAAAAACACCCCTAGCCCCGCGCAGGCAGGGAGCTGTTAGCCAACCTTTTAAGTTGATGAGATTCGGGGGCTGATCTTCACCATCACGCATGCTTTAACCAATGCATTATAAATAGTTTTTAGTTGGTGGATTGCTAGTATTAGTTGAGTTTACGTGACAAGGGGTTTAGACGGCCATGTTTGGTTTTCTTTTCTAAATCTCGCATTTTGTAGACTTAATTGGTACTAATGGACATCTTGTATCCACGGGCTCCTTGGTTTTCATTATGATCAGCTTTAGTAGGTTGCTTGTGGGTACTTTTTGGTTACATTTTATGTGAAGGATATTCGCAAGGGCGGTATAAGATTGAAGATCGTTCACATTAGAATGGTAGAAGATGAAAGCCATGAACATCAATGTGTGGCCGAAGGAGATTGGAGCCAAACATAGGCGGCTTCAAAGTTCAAGACGGCCAAAGGAGAAAAATGGTGGTGAATCATGGTCCAAAGAGTGTTGCCTTTGTATGAGAATGATCCAGGAAGAATTAGTCTTCAAAGTTGGTTCCATTGAATTTGTCTTCTTGACTACAAAATTGACTACTAGAGCTCCCGATTCGTACTAAAGGTTCACCCGTAGCAAGCAAACAAATTTTAGCCGATGAAGCACCATCAGCACTTCACAGACCGCACATGGTGAAGCAACAATGGCCCGTGACAAAGCACACAGCCCGAACTACACGAAGGACACCAGAGGTTCCGTGAAGCCATGCATGAGACCTTCACGAGGAAAAGGCGTTGGGTCGTGACAAAGACCTTAGACCGTGGAGCTTGGCGATGAAGAATTGAATATTTGGCTAAATATGGTGACGACCCGTGAAAACCTTCACGAACTGTGAAGAAATTCCTGAGCGAGACCGTGTACTGTTCACGATCCGTGACAATCTTCACAATCCATGACAATCTTCACAGACCGCGCCAGATTCTGCGGCTTGTGGCTCTGAATGTTCACGGACCACGCCAGATCCCACGCCTCGTGCTTGAATGCTTCATGGACAGTGACATCTGTGCCAGTCCGTGAAACCTTGGCGGCTAACCTGGGATTTTGCTACTTTTGGCCTATTTTTAGGCCCAATCTCTAACTACTATATATAGGAGTCATAGTCTTCTTGTAAACCCTAAGTAGAATAGAGGTAGACATAATTTAGAGTAGATTATCTCTCTAGTTTATAGAGAAGGAAGATGAGAGTTATTCTTCTTCTCCTTCCTTCTCCTTTTCTTTTCCTTCCTTTACTTTTCATCTTAGTTTCTAGATCCATGGCATCTAACCTAATATTTTCCATGGATCTAACCCTCGTAGAGTATTTTTTTAGGTTGGGTTTATTTTGGCACTTGGTATGTTCTAAATGCTTATTGAGATTCATTAGATTCACCTTATCCTTGTGTTTATGGTATTACTGTGCTTGTTCTTGAATGTTATAAATGCATGAATACTACACCACATATAAGCACACACTTTGAGCTATATTCATGTATGGTGCAATTATTGATACCCCACTGGGAAGAGAAACCTGGATGTTAGAATGGGTAGGGGAGAACGCATCCATGTGGGCGTGTGCACGGGGGATTTAAGAATGCTCTAACTGATTTGTCATCGCACCAGTCTTAGTTGACTTTGTAACTGTTGCCTGAGAGGTTGAGGTTAGAGATAGCTAATAGTAGCAAGCTAAGCGTTGTGTTGAAATCCTAGTATCACATATAAGATACCTATGAACCTTGGGCCTAACGTATATAGGACCCGGGGGGATTAGTTGCATTCATGGTGAAATCCCAAGACGTAATAGCACGGGGGAGAAAACAACCTACAATGATGGATGGACCTTGTTGTACTCCCCTAATTACGATGGCGGTGTCGATAGAGAGTTGCGAGCACACCCACCGTGATAAGGTTGGGGAAGTGTGTGCCATCGGCCACATCACGTGTACTGATAGGTCTTTTGTATGTTTATATTTGAATGAATTAAGGATTGAAGAATTAGAACTACCATGTTGCTAAATGATTCCCAAGTGCCTCGTATAAATAGTTTACTTGTTTGTCACTTGCATGCTTGTAGTTGTTAGTTGAAAAAACCAACCCCTCCCCATTGCACGTCTACACTACTAGTTGTTCCTTTCACTTATGCGGATTGATGACCCACACGAGGTTTTGTTTTAATTAGTACTTGATCCCTAGCATTCTTGTGGACAAACCCAAGGTTTGCCGCTTACTACCCCTCGGTAGCTTAACAGTAAGAATGGGTGCAGAATATAAATCTCTATCGTTGACCTGTAAGCCCCTCGGAACATGTTTTAATGAAAACTGGGTCGGGGCAGGTTAAATTTTGGCACCGGCCGGGGATGCTTTTCAGTTTGAGTATTATTTGAGCATAACGTGTTAGTGAGTAGTTAGTATTGCTTTTTTTTTCTTGTTTTTTTCGAAGTAGGTATTGCTCAATTTCTTGGTGAAAATCGAGGACTCTTGAACTACGATTATGATAATTGTGTGTTTTCTTTGTTAGCGTTTAATTGAAAAGAAAAAAAACATGCGAGAAAGCACTCAACAGAGGGTACTTTTTGGGGTGTATCATTGTGATCATCCTATAAAGTGTTGCCCAAGGTTGAGTGACTATGGGAGAAGAATGGCTCAAAGAGTGATATTTTGTAGGATATGTCATTGCGACCACCCTACGGAGTCTTGCTCTTGGATGAGCGAAAATGAGAGAGAGGTAGTAGTCATTGGTTCCCAAAGGCCGATGGGATCAAGATTGTTACGCATACCACGACTCTCCAAATTCAAGGTTTAGTGGTAACTCAAATTTGTGGTATGGAAAAGCATCGGGAAACCAATACATTGGGTTAGATAGTGGGATTTCACAAACTTATCCAATGCCCAAAAACCAATGCCCAATGGTTCCCATATTGGATTGTGTGGAAAATTTGTAAGCTATAGCTAATGTGACCAAGATTAGTGATTTACTCCAATCACAAATGATTAGCGAGATTAGCAATTTGGGAACTCAACTATTCTCAAGCATTGAGAAAGTTGAACGGCAAGTGCTTAATTTTATGAATAGGGAGAGCCAACTAGAAACCCAATTTTACAAAAATGAACCATAGTTGAATGTGAAATTTTGGTATATGAATCTAAAGGGGATGGGGAAAGGTTTGTTCGGAGTGAAGAAGACGAGGAAAGGGTGATTACACTTAATTTTCCATATAACTAATTTGCACCCCTACCTCCACCTATAGAACCTACTCCCACATTTTTAGAAACATTAGAGGAAACCGTAAGGAAGCCAATTGAATATGCTAAGCTTCCAAACCACTTATTCCTTCTAAGGTTGACTCCTCATCTACTATATCTTCCTCTTGGAAGACTCTTACCCCCTGCTCTTCATTTTTGGTTGTCCAAGGTGATGGAGTACAAGCCCACACCCTATGGATAACGTTAGGGTCATACCAAGGACCTTAAATATACGAAGCTTCTTGGGAAGCAACCCGAGCTTTGAAAATTTTGATTAGTTTAGCATTATTTTGGTTTTTTTTCTATTTGTAGCTTTATTTTTGTTTTTGGGACACTATTACACTTGGTGTGCATGTTTGTTTTATAGGAAGCTTATGGTTCTTGGAGGAAGGTGAGTAAACAGGGAGTCCAACTCATGAACCATGTAGTCGTACATGGTTTGTGATGCTCAAAATGGTGGAAAAGGAAGAGAACCAAATCCCAAGTTCACCGGCCATGTAGATGTGCACGACCCATGAAGCTCACATACTTTCCTACACCACCCAATCACCATTTCTTCCCTACCACCACCAAAATGCCACCCAAAATCCACCTACCCCAAAAATCTTGAGACACACACATCGAGACCTAAGTGGTAACTCTCCAATGTGATTCAATTCCTAATTCGTTTTGTGGTGCATGATAGCGGTTAGATTCGTCTTTCATGATTAGAGGTTATGGGTAGTATATTGAGGGTGATGGTAGTTTGTTTTTTACATTCCATGATTATTCCATCAAGGGTAGATTTTAGTGTTCCTTTTTCATTACAAGTGATTTCCTATTTCTTTCCCTTGACATATGTAATTTGATTTTGTATGTGCATTGAGGATATTGCAAGCTTTAAGTGTGGAGAGTCTAGGGGATTGGATATCACTTAAGATTTTTAAGAGCATTTTGAATAGGAAAAAATTTTAAAAATTAAAACCTGGACAAGCCAAAACCCCGAAAGGGCGACTTGGGTGACATTAGAAAAAGCCCAAATAGGTCGAAAGGCCTAGGTAAAAGTGAGAGGCTTGGCCTAGCTATACTTACGAGTCTAGGCAAAAGTGAGAGGCCGTGTGGAAAAATGTGAGAGGTGAGCACGTTTTGTGGGATAAAGCTAAGATGAAAATCCAAAAGGGCTCCTAGGCAAAATGAGAGAAATTGAGAGAAAAAAGGAAAAAAGAAACTAGGTTGACGATACGTTGGACTCCTTAGTTGTAACTAGGTCGAGAATCTTGAGTTATCCCTATGTTGCAACCAAGTCAACGGCTTTTGGATTTCCTTGGTGGATTGTTTAGCTTGAGGATTACTCTTTGATTGCTTTTGGGACTACTTTGGGGGAAGTAAGCTTGGCTTTATTCTGATCTTTTGTCACTTATATTTTTCCATGCACATTTACTTGCTTTGGGTGGTTTGGTTTCTTTAGGAACTTTGGGGGAGTGTGAGAGTTATGAGGATTTTCACCTTCTTGGGGGAACTAGGGTAGATTGAGAATAAGTTGAATGCATTGGCTATTTTTGCATGCTTCATTCCACTTGAACCTTTTTCTTTGATTTTATTTACTCGAGGATGAGTAAAGGTTTAAGTGTGGGGATTCTGATATGCACCAATACACATGCTTTAACCAATGCATTTGACATATTTTTTAGTTGGTTTAGTCGGTGGATTGCTAGTATTAGTTGAGTTTACATGACAATGGGTTTAGATGGTCATGTTTGGTTTTCCTGTCTAAATCCCGTGTTTAGTCCCAATCTCCTACTACTATAGATAGGAGCTCTAGTCTTCTTTTAAATCCTAAGTAGAATAAAGGTGGACATAATTTAGATAGATTATCTCTCTATTTTGGAGAGAAGGAAGAGGTGAATTCTTCTTCTCCTTCCTTCTCCTTTACTTTTCCTTCCCTTTCTTTTCATCTTAGTTTCTAGATCCATGGCATCTAAGCTAATATTTTCCATGGATCTAACCTTTGTAGAGTATTTTTTTTATAGCTTGGGTTCATTTTGGCACTTGGTATGTTCTAAATACTTATTGAGATTCATTAGATTCACCCTTATCCTTGTGTTTATGATATTATTGTGATTGTTCTTGAATGTTATAAATGCATTAATACTACACCAGATATAAGCACACACTTTGGGCTATATTCATGTATGGTGAAATTATTTATGCACCATTGGGAAGAGAAACCTAGATGTTAGAATAGGTAGGGGAGAACGCGTCTGTGTGGATGTGTACACGGGGGATTCGAGAATGCTCTGACCTATTTTTCGTTGCACCAATCTTAGCTGACTTCGTAACTGTTGTATGAGAGGTTGTGGGTAGAGATAGCTAATAGTAGCAAGTAGGTATTGTGTTGAAACCCTAGTATCACAGATAAGATTCTTACGAACCTTGGGCCTAGCGTATATAGGACCCGGAGGGAGTGGTTGCATTCGTGGTGGAAGCCCTGGATGTAATAGCATGGGGAGAAACAGACCAACAATGATGGTCGGGCCTCATTGTACTCCCCTCATTACAATCCCGGTGCCGATGGAGGGTTTCAAGCGCACCCACCGTGATAGGGTTGGGGAAGTGTATGCTATTGACCACACCACGTGTTGTTAACACAAGGATGGGTCTTTTATATGTGTATATGTGAATGAATCCATGATTGAAGCATTAGAACTACCATGTTGCTAAATGATTCCCAAGTGCCTAGTATAAATTGTTTACTTGTTTGTCAATTGCATGTGTGAAATCGTTAATTGAAAACCCCAACACCCCTCCCCCCCACTTGCCTGTCTACACTACTAGTTATTTCTTTCACTTGTGCAGATTAACGACCTGAACGAGGTTGTCTTTTAATTACTACTTGAGCCCTAGAATCCCTGTGGACAAACCCAGGGCTTGCCGCTTATTACCCCTTAGTAGCTTAGCATTAAGAATGGGTGCAGAATATAAATCTCTATCTTTTACCCGCAAGCCCCTCGGCTCGTGTTTTAATGAAAACTAGGTTAGGGTAGGTCAGGGGAAAAGGCCCTAGACCCGATATGTGACAAAGGTCATAAGCTAAGGAAAAGCACCTTAGCTGGAGAAAGCTAGACATTAGCTGAAGAAAGCCAGATATAACTGGAGAAAACACCTTAGTCCTCCAGACAAAAAAGGGGAGGGGAAAGGAGGTCATGGACCAGAGCACTCCCCACCATTCAACCAAAATAGGGGTAAAAAGGCACTCATGGCCATAATATCCACCTCTTATAGGGACTTACACAACAAAACAGGGGAAAAAGGCACCTCTGAGCATAATATCCGCACCTTAAGGGGACTTACATATCCAAGAAATAAAAAGAAAATATTTTTTTGATTAAATATCAGTAGATTGCAGATTTAAGAGAAGCTGGTTAATTCCCTGTGCCACCGCCTGCGACTTGCCCTGACTCGCCCTCCTCCTGCTATGCCTCTCCATCGCCTACACCTTGGCTCGGTTCACCCCCCCTGCCACATGCTAGTGACCCCCAGCCTGAGATAAGGACCCTAAAGTCTAAGCAGCAGCCGCGTCTGGGTTCCAGGCATCAAGCTCATCTGTAGTCATCCTAGGGTCTAATGAGGAGAAGTACTCAGAGAAGTTGTACTCTCTGAATGAGACAAACACCTCTCCAAGACTCGCTTGCAGCTCCCCGAGGTCAGTGATGGTGGCATCCAGGTTAAAACCGGTGAACAGGTCAGCAGTGAGAAGTTGGGAGGCCTGCTGACTCTGGGCCACCTTCGCATAGATGCTAGTGAAACCACGAGTGAACGCCCATTCGCAGAACTCCTTATGGTCCTTGATCTCAGCCATGAGCTTGTTGATCATCAATGCTAGGGATCTTGTCACCCCTCTCTCGAGCTCCAGATCCCCTTCCAATGAGACAGCCCGGGCACGGACACGTTGCAGGTCCAAGGCGGCCTCCTTTGCAGACCGCTCGGCACGATCAGCTCGCTGCTGAGCGTCACCAAGCCCATCATCCATCTCGCCCATCTCCATTTGGATGGTAAAGGCCGCACACGTATGCTTCAAGCAGACAGAGGAAAAGAATGAAGCCTGATATTAAGCACGCTCCTGGATCCAGGCGTTGAAGTGACCGGGAGGGATAACACGAGACAAGAACTTGGATCGGACGATTGGCCCACAGATGACTTCAGATTCAGGGACAAGGTGAGAGTTGGAGGCTCCTAATTAAGGAGGAGGAGTAAAGCTGACAGGAACAGGCGGTCGGGAGCACGGGCCGGGAGCAGGCTGCAAGGGGACTACATAAACAGGAGCAATCATGGTAGGAGCAGTCACGGTAGAAGTAGCCTCTGGAACGACATTAGAAAACTAGAGAGTAGACCGGCGGTGCTTGCGCTCTAGTATCCCACGAATATGGGCACAGGGACCGAAGTATCAGACAAGTCAATAACTAGCTACGTGCGGTTAACTTCCCCTTCAGCATCATCTGCCTAACGAGTTGAGCGGCTGGAATCCCCGCGGTGAGAGAGTCGCGAGAGATTACTGATCAGGTTGGCGATGGACATACCTGGAAATAGAAGAAGCAAGTAAACTTAGGAAAAAAGAAGGATGAAGCATTATAAAGTGCGTAAAATAAATAAAACCCTAAACCTAGGGGGCACGATCCCAATCCAAAAAAAAGGAAGTTCCACAGCATGCAGCACAGGGTTGTGCAGGACAAAGTTCACCTTCACCGATAGGTCTTCCAGGATGGAGATAAATGGATGGCCAGCAGACATCGTTGCAGCACTTAGGCGTGCAGTTCTCGTCCTAAGAGGACCAGCTGGAAAAGGGCCCGTATGAATCTCCAACCCCATTACCAGCTCCTCATCCACAAAGACAAAGCGACGATTCCACTCAACATAGATAAGGAAGTCAACCAAAAGCTTAAATCCATTAGGGTGGAACTTAAGATTGTACCAATCAGGGGACATTTTGGCAGTTGTACAGAAAGTCTTAAAGAGGGGAATCGTAGGGGTAAAACCAGAGCCCAGTCACAAAACCACAAAGCCCATAAGTAGGCGCAGAGAGTTTGGAGGGAGGTCGGTCAAACACAGTTCATAATAACCTAGTACAGACTGACATAATTGAGAGAGTGGGAACCTAAAATCACCATTCTCAATGGTTTCCAGGTAAACAACCAACATCCCTTGAGGGACGTCTAACACTTTTTCCCCTGATCCCGACAGAATGATACGCCCACTGAGATCATTATGTCGCTCACCCAGGGCAGCGAGGACCACCTCACAAAGTCGGCGAATGTACCGACATTCACCGGCAATCACATCTCAATAAGAGGCTGCTTTCAGGGGACCAACAGTTAACACCATGATGGGAGTAACCGAACGAAAAGAAAGAGAGAAAGGAAAATATATATGAAGGAAAAGCAAGAAAATGAAGGAAGAAGAAAGAAGAGTACCAAGGCAGATGTTGGAAAAGACAGAGAGAAGACCTAGGTGGAGAGAATGATGAAAAAGGAAAATGACGGTGGAAGATCTCACAAGATCAGACACACACACACACACATATATATATATATATATATATATATATGTGTGTGTGTGTGTAGAAGAAAAGGGAACGATGCGACTGTTAAGTAATTTGCCTTGGAAATAGGCGAAGACGCAGCAATGAGTAGTTAAGACGAAATCAGACATAAAGGAAATGTGGCGACGTTTGAGGCAAGTAGCGTAGGGGAGAAAATAACGAGGCGACGGAAATAAAAAAGACATCCCTTTTAAAATAATTACGGCAGTTATTTCTCGCGAAGAGCCAACCTACAGGAAGCAGGGAACAAGAAGGCATACTAGCAGGCTGCAACTGATAGAGCCAGCCCACTCCTCCTGTTCAAGTGAAACAGGAGCCTGGGATGGGGGGACTTAATAAGGGTTGGGCCAAACGGCCCACTAAGCTCAAGATGACCCAAGCTTGGAAGCCCGTTGGGAGAAAGCTAGGTGGCCAACGGTCCGCAAACTGACTTGACACGAGCTGTCAAGTCAGCCACCAACACTCCCTATAAATATGGGAAGAACACATGCTTCCAAGGTACGCTTTGAACACACAATACTCACACTCACTCAAAGAAATCCTAAGAGCTCCCTCTGACAAGATTTTCGTCGGAGCAGGCCCCGTAAGCGCCGGCCTGCCTGACCTAGTTCCTAGCTGTTTTATAGGACCAAGTGGGGAGCACAAACCAAGACACGATTTCAGCAGCCCAAGTGCGAGTTCAAGGAGGACGCAACAGATACCTATAAATATATCATTATATTGATACAATATGTTTATGACTATAAGTTTGAAATCAGGTTTCACATTTTCGTGACAATGTTTATTTTTTGAACATCGCATAAACCGGACAACACTACAGGGGAGTACTCTGCTCAAATCTTTAAAATTGGTATGTTTGATTTTCAGGTTCCAATAATAGAAATACATATACCAGAGAGAAACAAAGTTATGAGATTTTATGTTCAACACTTTATCAACTATGTCCCAGATCTTTTTAACTTCTCTACAGCTATTTAAGTAGTAATGTACTGAGTTAAAGTCATCCATGCAGAAACAACAAATATGCAGGATGCATGTCAAGTTATACACATAATTGTTTTATGTATTAATTCAGTTATATTATATTATGTGTCATACGACTAATTAAAGATATAAAATTTTAAATACTCATACAATTTTAAAAATATATAATTCGGGATGATTTTTTAAATTTATATAAATTTTAAAATAACCTGAATTATAATGGAAATTTACGCTCAAAAATATCTATTTATTTAGTTATAAAGTTCAAAATAAAATAAAATTGATTTTTATGTACTATATCATTCAAATATGAGTTTTGATAAAATGCTAATGAGTAATATTCTTTGTAGTATTTGATATTAAAATTTTGTGACATGTTAGATTGAAGTTTGGTTTACGATACTTGCATTGAAAAACACAATTTCATCAATCTCTATTTATCAATGTTTTCTATGTCTGCCACATAGAAACCCTATAATAATCTGTCACATGACTCCTATATTTGTCATGATATACTTTGCATTGTAGATGCTCTTAATCAGTTGTAGTGAGTCGACATGGAGTCAGTATTCATATGGTGATAGTGTCACCACCGTGAAGCAGGGAATATGGAAAATAGGTGTGACAAAGGAGATGGTGACTATGTTTGGAACATGGTGGGGAAAGCGCGGGGGGAAATAAGAAGAGAAAATTCTAAAGTCACTAATCTAACCTCAAAAAGTTATTGAATTCCTAATCCCCTCGTCCCAGATAAATTGGCACAATTTGATTTTTGAAAGTCAAACTGAGCCAAATTCGATCATAAATTCTAGTATTGTATGTTGTTGGATTCATCAGTACATATATTTTAAAGTTATTATTTCTCAGAATTTTTTTACACACATAAAGAAAGATATTAATAGTTGAACATTGATTCAGTTGACTTCCAAAAGTCATATTATGGCAATTTATCTGGGATGGAGGGAGAATAATTTTTTAATCTCGATAACTTCTTATTGTTCTGTTATTTACATTAAAACATTTTATGTCAAAAAAAATCAATTGATAATATTTTATAATAATCTCGAAACATTTTAAGAACATGATGCAAATAAAAAGGGACGAAACTTGTAATTTTGCCCCCATTATAATAATCTCGATACATTTTAAGAACATGATGCAAATAAAAAGGGACGAAACTTGTAATTTTTCCCTCATCTTTCTAATTTGTGCTAGAATTTGAGGGCTTGATTTTACCCTTTCTACTTCATGAGGAGCCTTCAGACTCCAGTAACTATACGCAGGGGGTTCGACCCTCAGCTTTCTAATCTGCGTTAGAATCCAAGGGCTTGGCTTTGGCATGGGAAGTGAAAAGGTCACGGGGGCGTGATGCCCACTCGCACTTTTGAGCGCGTTTGATCCAGTGCCACTTTCTTCATTAAGGCCTAGGGTTTCTCACACATGCGTCCCATTTACCCATGCACTCAATTACTGTTTGGTAGCTCGAGGTAATCATTACCTTTTATTCTCTCGATATAGGGCGCTTCTCAGTGCCTCTCATCACTCTTTACTCACTTTCAAACTTCAATGCTTTTCTTTCTCTCTTTCAAAGTAGCTCAAGGCATTAACTCTGCTCGCTAATTTTTCACATAACTCCGGTCAAACTCTGGCTAAGAACCAATAAGTCCCTCTAACGTGATTATCTTTCTTTCACTTGATAAAATTTTTCAAACTCCATCAGGGGAATAGAGCTCAATTCCAGCCTATTTTCCGGCCATATCCCCCACTAGCGGGGTTGAGAGTTCTCTCTTGATAAATTATGGCGTTGTTCCATCGTCGATAGCTAGTCTTAGCTCAACCGGTACGAAAAGCGGAGGGAGCTTTGCGGGTTACCCGGTGCCGCCTAAGGGTTATTGTCGCAAATGGGTCACTTCGAAGTCCCAAATCTCGAGAGAGGTCAGAGTTCATGAAGATAAGGAGGGCCGTCCTTTCTTTTTTGAAAAAATCCTAAGCCCAGTTCCCAAGAGCCCCCAGCCAATTCCTATATAGATATCTAATTTGCTCTCCCCCTTACCCCTTGCAATCACTCTTTTGGAGGACCAGCGGTTAGAGCTCCTATGAGAAGATGAGAACCCTATGATACGAGACATGGGAGATGCACAATTTACGAGCGCCACTTCAAGTTTGGGCTCTATTTTCCCTTACCCCCTATCATCTCTCGGCTTCTCAAGGAGCACCAGGTTAGCCTAGCCCAGCTTCATTCGAACGTCATACTCATTACTATGGCGTTCATGACTCGGTGTATTAACTTAGGTATAACCCCCAACTACGAACTATTTAGATCCCTCTACTACCTTTTGACTAGTAGGCGTGATGTATGGGAATACAAAAATTAGTGGGATCTTGACCCTTAGAAATAGGTTTGCTAATCATCCCATCAAGATCTCTTCGAACTGCAAGGGGTGGCACAAGACCCCCATATATACTTTTGACAGTGAAACTGAGAACTACTATGTTTCAGCATGGAATTTGAACCCCAAGTTCGAGAATGTTGCCAATCATTCTGCTCCGAAGAGTGTGGTAGCAAATAGGGATATGTTGCTAGGAGAGACTCTTGATATCTTGATAAATTACGATTATGTCAGGCCGGAGGAGGTTTATGAGTGGATCTACAAACATGAGCTAGTTTTGATTAAACCTCCTCCTCCGATAGAATCTTCAAAGGCCCCTTAGGGTAAAGGAACAGGAAAAAAGAAGGTGGTTGAGGGTGATAAGCCTAAGTAGGCTAATAAAAAGGTACTTTCGGTTGGCGATGATGGGGCCCCAAAAAAACCAAAGAAAAAGAAGGAAAAAGTCAATCCTTCGCGACCTGCCGAGACTACTTCAGAGGCCCTGGAGCTAGAAAAATGCTTCAGGAGGCCTTTCCAAGATTTCTCCCCCCCTCCACATGAAGGTGTTTGCGGCATCTTAGCTTTTTTGTTTTTTTAACTAAGTTGCTTTTCTTTTTTGTTGTTCGTGGATTTCGCTAGCTTGCTCAGTCTTGGAAGCTTGGAGAAAGAGTAGATGGTTTTTGAGAAAACCTATCAAGGGGTTCACTCTGAGCCCCTAGTGTAACACCCCAGATCTACGACCTATTTGCTCAACGCAAGTATCGGGTCAGACTAGGCGTGCTACTGAGAAGCCAACGGGGTCGGATTGCTCACATGCAGTAACAAGCAAATATAGTTTATGCGGAAGAAAATTTAGAAAATCCAACCTAACTTACCATTACAGTGAAAGTCTTAATACAAATATTAAACATGAGTTTTAATTAAAATAAAGACAAAAGGTTCTAAAGGATCTGGTAAAGATAATTTTACATTAATATTTTACATAACTATAATATAACCTAACCAAAAGATTCTAAAGGTTAGCCCAGGATCCTACCTCAAAAGAAATAAGGACACCGGTGCACTTCATTCTAACATTTCAGCTCCACCTGTAAGAGTTGTTTAAACTAGGGCAAGTTCCCTACTTAGTGAGGTTCCATCGCCAATATACACCAAGTTGAGTTTTTAATCATCACATAAAACAAAGAGCCACATAAATCCTAACACATAGTAAAATGATACGGGTGGTTAATGCCAAAATGCAGTCAGGTGCCTATATGGCAGCTCTGACTAACATACAAGACACAACCTTTTCAGTAGTGCCTGAAGGCTATCAGAATCAAGATTTCATTCTCGGCAACCACACTCAATTAGATATTTGATTACGAGCTCATATCAAATCCAGATGGCTATCCTATCATACCAGAAACTCCACGTGCATCCGATCTAATCAGACGGTCTGATCTACACCATTCCCCGCCAATTTCGACCAATATACAATCGTGTCGGGGACCCAAAAAAATACAGACAAGTAATCAGGTAGCACATAATCCAAGTTTGACATGGCAAGATAAAGTACAAGCTCATCCACATAAAATATTAGAGCAGTTAATCCACTCAGTTTCACAATAATTAAGCATAGTGTGATAAAGTACACACCATGTTTAATTAGTATGAAGCCAGTTAATAAACATGAATGGAACATTGGATTTTAACCATTTTATATAACATATAAAATTCTAAACTAAAACATTTAAATATAACTAGCATAAAATATAAAATGCTAACCTAACACATTTAAATTTGACTGGCATAAAATAATATATACAAAATTCTAGGCTAACATATTAAATTAACAGGCGTAAAATAATACATACAAAATTCTAAACCAACATATTTAAATTTAACAGGCATAATATATATATATATACTCCCTCTGTCCCAAGTTATTTTGCAGAAAGAGAAACTTTGGGGGCAAAAAGGAATAGTAAAAAAAAGTGATGATATGATTGACAAAAGCTGAAATTGGAAGCATAGAAAATGGAAAAAGTATTGTATGAACAGTATAGCGGGAAAGGTTGAACACTTGTGTACAACTGATGTTAAGGATTAAAATTTCCCACCAAAACTAATCTTTGGCTCCAAAATTAACAACTTATTTTCTACTGCTTACAACTACTCCAAAATTCACACAAGCTTCTATAAATACATCGTTTATTACACATACATTTCAAACCCTAATAAACCCAAAAAAAGGCTCTCAGAAAAACATTTGGCCAGTTTTTTAAGAACTGGCCAGGATCCTAACCCTCTTCATTTGTTTTTTCATCCTTGAGCTTGGGGTTGTGATGGTGGGTAGAAATTTAACAGATTAGCAGAGGGAAGAGGTTGCCCATTCTCTTCTCCAAAACATAAAAAATGGGCAAATAAAACACAATTTGCAAGTTGATGCAGCAAAAAGGTGGTCTGTGTCAATTAGAACCATTAGCACCATTTGGTCACGAGTGAAGCAATAATTGGTTAATGGTGAACCAGTGAACGCCCATTCAAGAAGACACAGGCGGTGTGGCCCAAACAAGAAGCCTATCAATCTCGATGCCTTAATGGCGCTACCATTGAGGGATAGGGGAACCCACGGGAGCACAGTAGGAGGTTTACACGTGGATAAGAGCATAATCCAAAGAGCAATAGCAAACAAAGAAATACGGAGCCACACCAATGTTGTTCATACATGCTTGACACAAGCATACAAGGAAACAAGGTTGGAATGGTGCCTAACCAAGCTGGAATGCAACATGATGTTCAAGGACATGCACAATGTCATCCACATTGACGAAAAGTGGTTCTATATCACAGAGGCAACAACCAGTTTATTCTAGCCCCTAATGAACCAGAACCATACAGAGTTGTTTAAAGTAAGCATTACATTCCGAAGCTAATATTTATGTGTGATGTGTGTAGACCAGTAATAGATATGCATGGTAATGTTCTTTTCAATGGTAAAATAGGGATATTTCCATATATAGAGTACATAGCAGCAAAGTACACAATAGTGAATAGGCTTAAGGGTACACTGGTTCTAACACCAATTCAGTCAATCAATAGAGACACCATTAGGCATAAACTGATTTATGAACTCATACCAACCATAAAAGGTAAAATGGCCACCTTGGGAAAGTAAACATATATTCATACAACAAGAAAATTCCCCATCCTATATTTATGCTAATGACCCTAAATTTTTAGCTGCAGCCACCTCAGACGGGTTTCGTATCCAATTAGTGTGCCAACCTACCAAGTCACCCGACCTAAACATTCTGGAATTTGGGTTTTATGCCTCAATACAAAGCCTCTAATACCATAACCCTAGTACAACGCTAGATGGTTTATTAAATGTGGTGACTGTTGCTTTCAAAAGAGAGGGCCCTAAAGTAATAGACAAGATTTTCCCAAATTTACAATGTGTCATGGTAGAAATCATGAAGTGCAGGGGTGGGAATTAATTCAAACTACCACATATGGGAAAAGATCATCTAAGAAGGTTGGGATTACTTCCAAAAAACCTAATTGTGGATTCAGAGCTGGTTAAGAGCTGTTTACAGCATTTGATTGGGATTAGAAGGATCATAAATGTTAAGGACCTGATCCTAAGTATGGAAATAGCTCAATGAAGGTAGGTTCATCTTATTTTTGTAGGGTTGTGCTTCTAGAATTAGTTCTAGAGTAAACATACAATGTATTTTGTGAATGTGTGTTTATAGGGTAACCTTGTAAAGGCGTGGATGGCTGAAATCCCTTTTGAATGCAAGCTTTATTTAAAATACTAAGGATGATGTGAGGTGAAAAATGGAGCATGTCCTGAAGTAATAGATAATGACAGGTAAGACACATACAATCAATATTAACAAATGTGGGACAAATATCGTAGGCTGTCATCCTAATGTTTTTAACAAAACATGGTTGCACCCTAAGTGTTTAATTATAATTAATGTCATCATAGGTGGCTCTCAACTAGGTAGGATCACAAACTCAAATAATTTTAGCACTGTTTATAATCACAATCATGCCCCGCCAAGTTTCAGATCAGTTCATAGACTAATAAGCATGGCTGCATGTAATATTCATTCATCACAGGTTCATCATCAATAAGGGACAAGCATCACATATGCAACACATATTTCACATGCAAACTATGACTTATAAAATAGAATCACATGTTATTGCTCAATTCACAGCCCCAAATCATAAACATGTCAAGCCAGGTTCAGTGCAAATTAAACATACATAAGCAAGGTTGCATATTTAAATTAGAAACATGCCAAGCCAAGTTAAGTTCAAAATAAACACACATAAGCAAGGCTGCATATTTAGATATTCTGTATAAAACATGATTGTTGCCTCAGCAACAAACATCACCATCCTGCACACCAAAACACAAGGAGTAAGCAAAAATGATTCATGAAACAGAAAAAAAATTAACGAAATAAGAGAGACACAACCTGATTGCAGTGATGGAATTGGCAAGACAATAACACTTTAGCACAGTTAGACCCACGATCATTTTCCCCCTCATCTGCGGACTCAGGCCCAGCTTCAGCCAAATACTTTTCAGCCCTCTCCACCATGGCATACATTTCACATCGCACGGCCGACGTTGCAATTTATTGCCTAATCCATGGTGTTTCAGGTGGTTCACACTTAGGCCAATCATCAGGGTATAAGGCTGCACCTGTTTCAAAGAATCCAGGTTCCTCATACTTGGGAAACTCATTTCCTTTGAAGTAAATAGAGGTGTGTGGGTTAAACTCATAATCAGACTCTGAGTCACTGCCTGAGAGGGAATGTAACTCAAGTTTGGGATTCCCATATGCAGAACTGGAATCCAAATGGGGCTGTGACTCAGCAATTTGTAACTTAGAATTAGATTCTGGGTGTGGCTGGGACTGTGACTCTGAAATGGCATGTACATATTCTGATTCTTCATCAGATAGGGGTTGTGACTCAGTCCAGTCTATGTGTGATAAATTAACAAGACTGAAATGTGTAGCTATGGACCAGTCGTCCGAACATGCTTTAGAATCGGTCTAAGACAAAGGATCATTTTCCTGAACACGATCTAGTGAGGGCTGTGAATTAATAAAACTGGGCCTGAGAGTAGCACTTGGAACTGTTAGTGCGTTAGAGTCAACATCATTCAAGGGTTAGTTGAGGGCTAAAAGTCCCCACCCCTCCAAATTCCTGTACCTATGTGTCATTTTCAAATGCACAAACAGATGGTTGAGGCTATTGACAACTTGACAGCAACTAATGAACACTGTAGAACAACGACTGATCAACAGAAGAGAACAAAGGCTACTGAACAGAGGCTATTGACATAAATTGATGAATATAGGAGAACATGGGCTATTGACAACTACAGAGACTCGGAAACTACAATGAGCGAACATGCTAATAACAATTTCACAACAATTATTGTGCAAAAACACAGATCTGAAACAGAGGAGTACTAAAATGTAGCCAAGTTTCATACATCTACAATGGAGCACACGTAGACTATGAAATTTATGGGGAAAATAACAAATCCCAGAACAGAGATGAACATGCACAACTCCAGAATGACAAATACTGGGATTAAAACCTATTTGACTAGAAAATACGGTAACCAGACAGAAACCCTAACAAATCTCAAAGATTACAGCAAGGTAATGGACATAAAATGCACAGTTTACAATTAAATCTAACTTTAAAACATCAACACAGGACAAAATCATGCATGAAACAATCAACCTCTACTTATGCATTGTAAACAACAGCAGCAAAAGTTCGATTCAGGTAAAATTTTAAAAACCTCAAATTAGAAAAACATTAAACCTAATTTTTGGAAGCAGAAACCACATATCCGAGATGACTTTTCAATTATTAAGCAAAAACAAGAACAACAATAACTGAAACCCACATTCACGAACACAAAACTATGAAGAACGAACGCAATATTATGAAGAACAACACAAAAAGAGGTGAGAAACCCAATTCATAGAAAAGTAAAACAACAGATCCTGAAAATTTCCTCAGATTTACGAAACACAACAACAAAAAATGATTAAAACCTCATCGATCATCACCAAATATAGAAGAACTCATTGAATAACAGCAAGATGAATAGAAACAGAGGCGAAATGGAGTAAAAATGAAATGAAATACGAGAGGAGCGGCTAGGGTTTGAGGGATTGGGAGAGAAAAGAGAGAAGCGTTGTGGAATAAATGAGAGATCTCAGTTGACTGAGAACGAAAAAGGAGAGAGCAAGCCTGATGGTTGAGAGCAATAATGGAGCAATGGGAAGAGTGAAAGACAAACGCATGTGATACATGTCAGGCCCGTTTTTTCAAAATGAATTCACACGCCTCCAGCCCAAAAACCAAGACAAGTAAATGGAAAGAAACACAACCTTAATTAATCAGCCATAAGGCTGTAAATATGTATTGACTAAGGGGCAGTTTCATCTTTTTAGTAGGAGTCAACTTGGCCAAAATTGGTAAAAGATGATCTTGTGCAATTTAAATAGGGACAACCCAAAATAGAAAGTGTGCAGTTTAACCTGGGACGGAGGGAGTATAATAATTTTAATTCAATTCGTGTTAGGGTGATGAAAACACTCACTTTAGTTGGATGTTGTTTTGTGGTTTGAACTTGGCGCAACCTCTGTTCCTATGCCATCGCTAAGGAAAATGGTTTAAGGCTTATGTAAGTTTGGTGAGGCTTAGGTTGGTTTTTGAGGTGATTGCTATTTATATTAGAGGATTGCATGATGGGACATTGGTGTACTGACACATTGACACAAAATTTTATCTCTTTAGTCTTCATTTGGATAAGTTTGCATGTCCACTTCCAAACCTTGCCGACTTTCACCTTCCGATATTACCTTTTTTCATTTTTTTTCTTCTTTTAAATGTGAAATTCAGCTTCTTTATTCCTTCCTTGTTATTTTATTATTTTGATTTTCAATATTTATGATTAAGTATAGGGTTCGTCTCTTGAAAGACAATCTTTTCATAAGTCATGAAAAGACCAATGTTTAAAGTGTAAATTAGAAGAAATGAAGATAAAATTTTTGGGTTGCATGAATCGGGTATAAACTTTATTACTACTACACGTTGCATAGTAAAATTTAAATATTTCAACTTAGACCTTTTACCTTTTATTATTCTAATTAAACTCCGTCTTTCCATAAGCCTATGGAAAGACCGTCTTTCCCAAAACTTTGCCTTAAGTATATATAAATTATAATACAATTCTAAACTCTGAAATTAAAACAAGAGTCCGTCTCTTGAAAGACGGTCTTTCCATAAGTAATGGAAAGACCAAGATTTAAAGTAAAAATTAGAAGGAATGCAAATAAAATTTTTGGGTTGCATGAATCGGGTTATAAACTTTATTACCACTACACGTTAAATAATAAAATTTTAATATTGCAACTTAGACATTTTACCTTTTATTATTTTAATTAAACCACGTCTTTCCATAAACATATGGAAAAACCGTCTTTCCCAAGACTTTGCCTTAAAACAATATTAGAAATGATAATTTATTTAATTATTATTATTTGAGTTTAATATTGTAATGCTCGAAATCTATCCATATGTATATATATATATATATATATATATATATAATTTTATTGTAATGTTCGACATCTATATATTATTTTGTTGATAATGTTAACATAAATACTCACATATAAAAGTTAAAGGATAGGAAATAGTTTATAAATTTAAAACATTGATACTAAATATAGAGTGACATAACAATTTTAATAAATATTACTTATTTATTTTATTTTTATTTGTAATTAAATTACATCTAAAAATTTATTATTATATATAATTATGATGAGTATCAATTTAATGAGAGATTAGAAAAGTTATAAAATTATAAATTTTATTTCAATATTTTATCACAATTAATATTATTTATTTGTTTATTTATTTATCTGATTATATTTTTATCGTATGTTATTATTATTATTATTTTCTATAGGGTTTTGAGTAATAGCTAGAAATAGTCGAAGAAAGTAGATAAGAGATTGTAATTTTTGGTTAAAATCTAGTGTTACATGTACACTGACTTCATTACGGTCGGGGTTTCACAGTCTCGCCCCCCCCCCCCCTAATGAATTTCATTCCCAAAATTATCATTTCTCATGAACAACTCTAGATAATTATCCCTCACGGCAGCTTCTAACTCCCAAGCTGCTTCATCAACCTTATGATTTCTCCACAACACCAAAACCATAGAAATCTCTCTGATACGCAAGGACTTGATTTTCCGGTCCAGTATCTTTATCGGATTTTCTTCATACATCAGCTTTTCATTCAATGTTAAATCTTCATGGTATGGTCCCCTATGAAATACTCTATGGTCGAAGCATGTCCTCCAAAGTAAGGGAGCATCCCAACTTCCCCCAAAATCCATAACACAACTTTGGAGCATGTCCTCCAAGGTTTGAATTGTTCTCTCTGACTGCCCGTCTGAATGTGGATGGGCACTTGTACTAAAGTTTAATTTGGTTCCCAGTTCTGTTTGCAGTTGCCTCCAGAAGTTGGAAGTGAATCTTGGGTCCCTATCTGACACAATAATTATCGGCACCCCATGCAACCTTACAATTTCTTGGGTGTACAGGACCGTCAGTTTTTCTAAGGAGTATTTAACGTTGATCGGCAGAAAGTGAGCTGATTTGGTCAACCTATCAACCACCGCCCATATTGCGTCAAAATTTTTCTGTGTTCGGGGTAGTCCTGTCACAAAATCCATCGTGATGTGATCCCATGTCCATTCAGGAATCTCCAATGGTTGTAATAACCTCGATGGAAGCCCAAGTGGCTCTCGCCAAGTCCAAGGCCCATGAGGCCAAAGTGAGTGAGCTCGAAGAAGAGATAAAGAAGGCTGCCTTTGACTATAAGGTGGATTTGGAGAAAGAGGCCTATGATTATGAGTTAAAACTTATTTATGTAGCCTCTGATCATGAGGATGAACAAATAAGGATAGACTCTCAACACAAAGAGTCGTTGGAAAAGCTGAGCCTCGAAAAGGATAGCTGTATAAAGGAGCTCGAAACTAGGCTGTCGGAGGCCCAGATGTCCATTGAAACCCTAACCAGCAAAAATGACAAGCTGGCCAACCTTTGTTCTCCCAAGCAGCAGGCATCCGTCTTCGAGGCCTACACCAATAAGCTTGTGAAGACCCAAGGGTTTCGGGACTTCTTCTCGTCCCTGTCCAATTTCTTGGTGGGGCTTACTCAAAATAATCTGGCCCACTCCATTTGCATGGACCTTCCCATCGAATATGCGAAAGTGCTAGGTGTCCATAAAAACAACACTAAGCCGGAGCAGCTGAACCATCTCTTGTGGAAATCTGTCTAAGATGGGGGCATTAAACTTCCACTGCTCGACCACTTAAAGGCCTCGGGAAAATTATTTTTGGCAGATAATATCTACCAATTGGAGGTGGATGAAGATAAAAAATGGAACGAGCCGGATTCCTTGATCCCTCCAAAGTCCCAATGCAGGCCTACCCCTTCGGGCTCGGTCTAGGCAGATCGTAGCGCAGGAGAAAGTGTATGAATTATTTATTTTAGGGCTTTAAATGTATTTCCTATATTTTCAATGTTAATGAAAGTCTTTGTTTCTTTACTTACATGTTTTTTATTTTTTTTTGTTACTTGTAGATTCTAGCCTTGGCACCTTACCGTCCCCTAAACTACAAAGGGGTGCCATTTTCGACTTCTTTTTCCAAGTCATTAGAGAACGGTATCACCGAAACAAAGAGTGGGCATGGGAGCACCGAATCGAGGCCTCTTAATTTTGGTATAAATCCGTTCAGCTCGAAGGAGAGCTTCAAGCTACTAACAAGAAACTTGGCCTTTGTGTAATGGTCTTCACGAGAGGCAAAAAGAACTTCTCAAAGAACTTAGCCATTTGTGGGAGGAAATGGACCTTCTGACCGCTGCTAAGGATATGCTTTTGGAGAATTATCGCCTCCTTGAATTGCAGCATACTGAGGTCCTCAAAGAGATCACCACCAAAGCTGGATTTAACTCAATGCATGAGTGCATCACGGATGCCAAGTCTTTCAAGGCTTCAGGGGAGGCATTATCCTCTCAGCCAAATGAGGCCATCGAGCACTATCGCCCTTCGAACATTTACAAGGTTTATGCCTTGGGAGTTTGATGCGCATTATGGGGATCCTGGCCCAAAATGCTCAATGGGCTATGTTGGCCCTTTGAACGTTTACAAGGTCTGTGCCTTGGCCACTTGATGCGCGTTATGGGTATCTTAACTCCAAGATGCTCGATGGGCTGTGTTGGCCCTTCGAACATTTACAGGGTCTGTGCCTTAGGCGCTAGATGTGCGTTAAGGAGATTTTAACCCCAGAAATGTTTGATGGGCAGTGTTGGGCCTTCAAACATTTACAAGGTATGTGCCTTGAGTGCTTGATGTGCGTTGAGGGGATTTTAGCCCTAAAACTGTTCAATGGGCTATGTTGGCCCTTCAAATGTTTACAAGGTCTGTGCATTGGGCGCTTGATGCGCATTAAGGGGATTTTAACCCTAGAAATGTTCGAAGGGCTGTGTTGGCCCTTCAAATGTTGACAAGGTCTGCACATTTAATGCTTGATGCACGTTGAGGGAATTTTAACCCCAGAAATGTTCGATGGGTTGTGTTGGCCCTTTGAACATTTACAAGGTCTTCGCATTGAGTTCTTGATGTGCATTGAGGGGATTTTAGCCTCAAAAATGTTTGATGGGCTGTGTTGGCCCTTGAAACGTTTACAATGTCTGTGCCTTGAGCGCTTGATGTGCGTTTAAGGGATTTTATCCCAAAAAATATTCGATGGGCTGTTTTGGTCCTTTTAACATTTACAAGGTCTATGCCTTGAGTGCCTGATGCACGTTGAGGGGGTTTTAGTCCCAAGAATGTTCGATAGGCTGTGTTGGCCCTTAAACGATTAGTGCTCTGATCTGAGGAGAGTGGGAAATTTTTCCTGTGGCAATGTGTGTTTTAACTCTTAGGAATATTAACTAATCATAAAAATCACACTTCAATTTAAAATCAATAGAAACAAAGAAACTCTGTCAGCTTACAACACTATCTAGTCGAGGGTATCCTCCGACCCATAACTACTTTGGGGTAGGCCATTTTCTGGCCTCACCAAGCCTATTGGGATTTTGGGGAATAATAACTCCTAAGGTTTAGAATATTCCATTTTCACGGAATCAGTTCACTTTGGGGGGTTTCTAACACGTAACTTCATCCGGGGCCAGCTTCCACGACTCAGTAGGGTCTTTCCCTTTTTGCTGACAACATCCCATCTGGCTCTTTTTGGATTTTCTCATTTCTCCTCATTACAAGGTCTTCTGGGGAAAACTGGACCTTTTGAGCCCTCCGTTCATGATACCTCTTAACCTTTTCTTTGATTTTTAATTTGTGGAGAGAGACATTCTCTTTTTTTCTTCGAGAAGGTCCAAATCCATACGGCACTTCTCATCATTAACCTCCTGGCATTCGTTACTTATAGCAAACCTTCCAAAGGTGGGTGGATTTATCTCCACAGGGAAAACCGTCTCTAAACCATGAACTAGGTTGTAAGGGGTTTTGCCTATAGCAGATGATTCTGTTGTCCGAAATGACCAAGGCATGTTGGGCAGTTTGTTGATCTAACTTTCGCCCGCCCCTTCGAGTCTTGACCATATGTCATTGAAATGGTTCAATTTGTGACCTCCACTTGTCCATTGGCCTGGAGGTGGTAAATGCTGGTAACTCTCTCAATAATATTGTATTCCTTACACCAGCTCTTGAATGGGTCATTAACAAACTGGGCGCCATTGTCAGTTCATGGATCGATGGATCCTGAAATGGCATATGATATTCATCTAACAAAAACCAATCACCCCTTTTCCTTTTATGCCAGTTAGGGCTTCAGCCTCGACCCACTTTGTGAAGAAGTCCATTGACCACGATCAAGTATCCAAAATGGGAAAGGGCCCGCTAGATCAATCTCCCATTTTTCAAACAGCTAACAGCTTTTGATGTGCATCATTTCTTTTTGGGGGACATGGGTGACTGGCGCATGCCTTTGGTGTTGATGGCAGGCTTGAATGTGCTTGTTAACCTCATCGAAAATCTTGGGCCAGTAGTATCCAGCTAGAAGGAGCTTCTTAGCTATCGAGCGAACCCTTGGTGGCTTTCGCAGGCTCCTTCATGAGCTTCACAGATCAGATAATTAGCTTCATGGGAGGCTACGCATCGAAGAAGCATTTGTAGATGGCCTCAACGATAAAGCACATCCTCGTGGATCACATATTTTGGTGCTTTTAGCCTAATCTTCCTTGCTTTGACGGCATCTTCCGGAAGGGTTCCGTCTTGGAGATAGTTAATGATAGGTATTATTCACGACTTCCATTCTTCCACCATCATCACGGTTTCTTCTCCTTCAAAGCTACATTTGCTCAGCATTTCCACCATTAAGTGCCCTTGGGATTGCAAGTCCAGATCGGACAAAGCCAACTTGCTCAGGGGATTAGCCTAGTGGTTTTTCTACCGAGGGACTTGAGTGAGGGTGTAATGGTGGAAATGTTCGAGGAAGGATTTTACCACTTCCAAGTAACATTGTAAGATTCTTTACGTAGCCCTATATTCCCCCTTTACTTGAAGGATCATGATTTAGGAATCGCTGAATATTTCCATCCTTCGAACTCCCAAGTCTTTGGCTATTCGAAGGCCTGTGATCAGTTCTTTGCATTCTAATTCATTGTCCATGGCCTTGAAGTTAATGTGTAGGGCTTAGGCATAGTACTTGTTTTTGGGGCGTGTGAGTAAGACTTCAGCCCTACTGCCTCCGGAGTGTGATGATCCATCGACATACAACTACCATGTTTCTTCGGATTCTTTTTCATCCTCGACTACGATTAGTTATGTTGTTTCCATAATGAAATTTTATAAGGTTTGGCCCCTGATGGCTATTATTGAGTGGAACTGAATGTCGTGCTTTCCCAATTTGATTGCCCACTTCATCATTCGTTCTGAGGTTTCTGGCTTGAGAAGCACCTGCTTAATTGGATGGTTGGTGAGCAAGATTATCTTGTGACTTTGGAAATATGGCCAGAGGCATCTCACCACATTAACTAGGGCCAATACAAACTTTTCGAGGGCAATGTATCAAGTCTCCGGACCATGCAATGCCCTACTTACGAAGTAGATTGGGTGTTGGGCTTTGTCCTTTTCCTTTACCAGAACCACACTTATCGCTAAGGGGAATGCATAGATGCATAAATACATATCTGCCCCCTTGCCTAGTTTCATCAAGGTGGGCAAACTTTGTAAGTTTTCCTTTAACTCTCGGAAGGCTTTGTTGCATTCTTGCGTCCATTTAAATTTTTTGGCTTTTTGAAGCACATCAAAGAATGGGAAATATTTTTCGACCCCCTTCGAAAGGAATATACTGAGTGCCGCCAGCGATCCTGTTAGTTTTTGGACATCTTTGACCGTTTGGGGGGCTTCATGTTCATCAAGGCTTCAATTTTCTTGGGGTTCACATCAATCCACGTAAAAAACTATGTATCCCAGGAATTTTCCGGCTCCGACTCCAACCACACATTTGGCTAGGTTCAGCTTTTGACTGGCCTCTCGGAGCCTCTAGAAGGTTTCTTCGAGGTCCTGTAAGAACTGGTCGAAGCCTCTACTTTTGATTACCATATCATCCACATATATTTCAATGTTTCTTCCAATTTTTTTCAAAGAACTTGTCCACCAACCTTTGGTAGGTGCTGTATTCTTTAGGCCGAATGACATTTTCTTATAGAAAAATGTCCCCACATCCATTATGAACAACGTCTTCTGCTTATCCTTCTCTGCCATGAATATTTGATGGTAGCCTTTATGAGCATCAAAAAATGCTAGCACCTCATATCCTGCTATTGCTTCAACTAACACATCAATGGAGGGTAGAGGATTGATATCCTTGGGGTAAAATTTGTTTAGATCTGAGAAGTCTATGCACATTCTCCAAGCCCTTTCATGCTTGGGAACCATCCTCGAATTCATTATCCATTCAGGATAAAATACTTCTTCGATAACTTCCGCTCGAAGTAGTTTCTGAACTTTCTCTTTTATGGCCTTTGCCCTTTCGGGGGAAACGACCTTCTTTTCTGCTTAATTAGCTTTTGGGAGGGGTCCACATTTAGCATGTGGACTATCAACTGTTTGGGTACCCCTGTTAGGTCGAAGGTGTTCCATGAAAACACGTTGATGTAATTTTCCAACAGGTCCTTCATCCTCTCTTTCATTGCGGGTGGTATAATTTTTCCCACGGGCGATGTTCCTTATTCTCGGATGGTCATTGTCTCCGTGTCCATGGGTTTGATTTCTCTGATAACATAAGCCACTATATCCTCCTTCCTGGCTTCTTTTAACACTATGGCCAAGAAACTCCTGGCCATAAGCTGGTCCCTTCTTATGACCGCTATCCCCATCCAGGTGGATAATTTCATCGGCAAGTGATATGGGAACCATACACCTCACGCCTGGCACATCCAGGGTCTTCCCAATATGACATTATGGGGGGATACGACATTAATCACCGTAAAGCAACAGCCAATTGTGACTTCCTTTTCCCCATTAGCTACTTTAACTAGAAGTGTTATGACCCCTAAGGGAAGCACCATTTTTCCAGTGAAACTCGATAGGGGGAAGTTGTTCCCTTTCAACTTTCACGCCCAAGCCCGAGCTGATCGAAGCAATCAGAAAATATCACCTCCACTCCGCTGCCATCATCCAAGAACACCATTTTAACATAGAAATATCAAATGGTTGTGTGAATTACCATTGGGTCAGTGTGGGGGTTTCGGCACGGTACCGGGTTTGCTTCAAAGAAAGTGATTGCATCTTCTACTCAAAGCCGCTTCTGGCAGGGTTCTCTGGGCGGACACATACTGGGATTGTTCCTTTATGATGGTGTTCGATGATTGGTCACCCATTACTCCATTAATAAAATTGATCACTCGGTTCCCTCCGATTCCGATCCGGCCGAGTCTCGGCCTCGAGCCCAACATTCTCCCTTACCGGGTTTCCAGCTTGCTTCCCATCATTTCCCTGCTATTCTCTGCCATCTCAATTGGCTCATTTCTTGCCTTTCCAGTAGCGTTTTCCTTTTCACTTCGGGAGGTTTCTCCTCTTGGTCTCTCGACGCAGTCCAAGAGTAAATTTTGCACACCTTTTAATTTCCTACTTCAGGTGAGTGAAATTATTTGCATCGTGGCTATGTTCTTTATGATGATCACAAAATTTGGGCAAATCTCTTTTTTCGGGGTAGTCTCTCCCTGGAGAGGGCCTTCGAAACAGCCCCTTGTGGATAGAGTGTATTTCCATCAGGGATTTGGTTGGGGAACGTAGCCCTCAAATCTTTTGTTTGAAGCCTCCGACCTCTTTGATCTTTTGGAGGGCTTCGGCCCTTTTTCGCCCCATCTGTCCCCCTCTCACTTTCTCTTCATGGCTTCCTCAATCTTCGAATATTGTTCCACATGTGTTTTTTTATCTTTTCTTCTGGAAGAATTGGCCCAACAAGGCCCTTCCAAAATCTATGTATGAGTGCAACAATCCCTTGCCCAGTTTGTTAAACCACTCTTAATTTTTTTCCCCGGAGATAGCTCTCTACCAGCTTACACGTCAGCTGCTTATTGAAGTCCCTCAAATTCATCAAGCTGAGAAAGGTCTGGATGAATTCCCAGGAGTCTGAGTCTTCATTGTACATGGGGATTCTTTTGGGTGGTTTCACATTGTTGGGCCATAGAGTGGCCATGATCGAAGAACTGAAGGGGGAGGCTGCTACCTGTGAAGAAGGGTCGATCAATCAGTCCAGCTCCCTTGTGAAGGCATCTCTTGGTTCACCCCCCATCTGTGGATCACCATATTGATTTGGCCAGAATGAAACATCGATACTAGGTATATAGTTTGAGGCTATGTATCCAAGCAGTGATCCTCCCATAACAGAGTTATAATACAGCTTTGTTGCCCCTGGTGGTAAAGGTTGTACTAATGAATCTCTGGGAGGGGCCATGAGTGCATCTAGCTCTTATAACCTGGGTAACGCCCCATTGGCCAGGCCATCGATTATAGGATCATCGGGTTTAAAACATAGGGAACCAAGGTTGGTATAGAATACGCCAATGTTTGGGTCATTCTAGGGAATGTTGGTTGGGGCCGATCTTAGGTCTCAACATCCACTTGATAAGATGCTCCTGGGAGGGCCTGCAACCGGAACCTTAGCTGCAACGCTAGGGGCATAGAAGGTGGGGGCACCACCTCTTGCTGGACCATCCTCTAATAACCAGCAGATCTAAGGGTTTGCGCTAGTTTCGTTAGGTCCTGCTATGACAGGGGGATCGTGTTGTTCGTTCCCCTCATCACTCGAGCAGCTCCAATGGTAGCTTCTGTTTACAAATCTGATGTAGATTCTGTAAACTGCGGCCCATCCTCTCTTGGTCGGCGCACCTGGCTTTGCGAGGTGGGGGATACAACGTCTCCTAACCAGGGCTCGACGCTTACTTCCATCCTCCTTGGTGGTATGGCAGCTTCCGTTCGAGAGTCCTCCAGTCCTGTTGTTGCCTAGATTTGGTCTTGGCCAACTTATTGAAGTTGGTTACTGGTGCTTGAGGGGGTAGGGTCCAATTTTATCTTTGTCCTATGCTCTTTTCTTCTCCGGTAAGGGGATTTTACTTCCTCGTTGTTGCCTAAGGTCTTTCCTTTTAGCCGTTCACTTCTACGCAAGGCGCTTACCGTAGATTTGGACATAAACAGCAATAACACACATATCTAACTAACAGTCTCACTAGGCGTGCCAACTTGATGTGCCCCAATTCGCCGTTGTCACTACGCCACCGTGTATGGCCTAAGTGTGCAAGACAAATCCCCCAGAGGAGTCCAGAGAGAAGAGGCTCCAATGGCCAAGTAAGAAAACAGAATTACAGGAGTGTAATTAGGAATGAATAATTGAGATTGTAGGGTTACCTTTAGCCTTTATATAGGTAGGCAAGTAGGGCAACTATCTTGTTTGCTTGTGGAGAAAGTACTTCTCCTTTGGGGCAGCCAAAAAGATATTTTTCAAGGGACAATATTGAGAGCCTGGGCCGGGCGTACTTAGACAGTTGGGCCCATCACGAATTTACACATTATAAAATAGCACCTAAATTCTCTTTTTTTACTTTCATAAGACATTATAGAGTATCGTTAAAAAACATTATAGAGTAAAACTATAAACTACATTCTATCATTACAAGAAGATTTTGCTATGATTATTGAATTTTGATTTTACCTAACTAATTCAGTTGTGATTACCGTGTTCCAACATAACCTAAACAGCCATGTACATAAGAAAGTAAAAACACAAAGACGTACAACTTGGTTACGCAGTTCAGTGAATTTCACCTACATATGCGGGGTCTGGCCCAGTTTAAAATGAATCCACTAATCAGAAAGATAGTACAAAGTACACCATACAAGATACTTATCTTTTCTAATTAAACATGTGAATTCTACTAGCTCCCCTAGTTGTTGATCCGCCTTGATCAGACTCCCTCTGACCTCGAAACTCAACGACGCTGAATCTCCTCCTCCCAAGGAATTAAGGCATACAATTTTGAACTTTGGATCAACGAGTTTTGATCATGTTGGAATATAAATTCAAAGCTCTCCGCTACTTCTAAATAACAAAAATCTGAGTGCAGATTTTCTCAAAATAAATTCGTAAGTAGCTCAGCCAGAATGTTCACAATATATAAGCCCGGTCGCATGTATTTGTTACTCGTGCGAATAGAATTCTATCTCCACAAAGTATTTTGATAACAATCAAATTCCTTAGAGATAGGAATTACCAAATCTAATCCCTTTAAGTAAGGAATTAGATTATCTCATCCATATCCTAACCATAACTGAATATTCCAATTCCACAACTCTAATCCAACCCCACAAATGTAGGAATTGATATATTCTCCAAATCAAATCAAATGGACGATATATACTGCCTCTCGGATTTCATCTTCAAACATTCCTTCTATTACCAAACTTTCTTCTTTGATGTTACAACACAACAATTCCATATTTGCATAATTCCCACAAATTTGCCAACTTATCAAATTTGGACTTTACAATCTCTCCCTTTGAAATTTTTGTGGATCCATCAACCTTTTGGACGTACAATTCAACAACTGTGTAAATTGAGACGGCAACTTAAACCAGTATGAATGTTTGAGCATGGGCTCAAACAAAATTTGGCTCCCCCTAAATGCCACAGCTCCTAATCATCAAGACCTCAACATCTATGTTAGAACATCAAACAAATAATCAGTAATTAACTTCTCAGAAAGCCATGTTTGAACACAGGACCAACAAGACACAAATTATAAGGACTGAAAATCCGTGAATAAAATCACATATCAATCACCAAAAGTCCAAAATGCCTATAGCTTCCAGTTGGGCCCAAAATAATACAGATCAGAAATCCATTATTCCAAAAATAAATCAAACACAAAAGTACTCCCCCTTGGGGCCATAAAACATGCCAAACTTTTAAAGTTTAGAAACATAATAGTAAATTCCAAAAAATAATAGGCACTCAAACACCATCCTCTGCATTCAGCTAGGCCAACCTAGCCTCCAAAGCAGCAATCTGAACTTGTAGAGTAGCAATCTTGTCCTTCACAGCCAACTTCTTTGCTTCCTTTGCATTTTTGCACTGCTTCACCTGAGGAGCTACCAGCTTCAGAATATGACCAAGGTAGATCATGTATCTTCCTAGTAGAGAAAGTCTTGGAGTTGGCCTTCACCGGAGTGGTAGCAATATGACACAGTTGGAATAATCAAAAATATTCGCAAGCACAAATCTTAAAGAACAATAAAGGGCTACAAACACAAACCCTAGGTTTTGTTTCTGGAATCCACCAGAGAGAACACAATTCTCGAAAAATATTATTATCAAAACTAAAATTTCCAAAAGTACAAGAGGTCTTTAAATACTGAATTCTGAAGAATTAATAAATTCCAAAAATAAACAAAAAATGAAAAACACTCGAAAATAGTTAATTGATATTTTGAGGACTTAAATGACCTCACATGGCCAAAAAACACCACAACTCACAGCATAGCAATGATTATTGCCGTGCTCGTTGAGATGGTACCAACGCCACCAAAATCGCTCGATTCTAAGTCCAGACGCAAAAGCTATTCTCAAAACTGTATCGGACCTTTGCGACTATTCTCTCTGCATTAGCCTCCTCCACCTCCAAAGAACTTGACCCCTAGTTCTCATCAGGATATAGAACCCCATCCTCATGATACTCATAAATTTCAGCCACTAATTTTCTATCTCCTGATGTTGCATATCCCGCATAGGAAGCAATTCAATTGGAATCTCGTCACCAGTTAACTGCTCGTAACCCTTCAAAATTGCCAGCACTTACACTGGAAACGGTGTCTCTTCCTTCTCAGCAGCACTCAGCAACCCCTTCATCCCCACGGGATAAAAACAGTCAACTTCAGCAATAGCCACATCAAGCTCATCTTCACCTCATGTCATAACCAGAAAATTTGACTACTTACTTCTATGCCCGCCTCATGCAAACAACATAATGTTATCACACCCCTTGCGTGTATATCAAACTATCAGGGTTGCCTCGACAACACATGGCATACATCCATATCCAATACATCACATATTATGTTCTCCTTGTAATGCTTCCCAATTGAAATAGGAACTTTACAAGTTAACGTCACCCTAACCTGATTACCCTTACTAATCCAACTTAAGGTATAAGGTTTTTCATGACGCTCAGTGGGTAAGTTCAGATATTAAACTAACTTCGCAGGCACGACATATTCAGAATTACCATTACAAATAATTAAATTGCATAAATTCTTATTAATTGAACAATGGGTTCTGAAAAGATTCTTACGTTGTCCCTCGTCCTTGAATGACAACAGAATCTGTTGAAACACAAAGTTGACCTTCTCGGTTGCCTCCTCTACGGAAAACTCAACTCCTTTATACTCATCGGCCGCATCGTCCTCACCATCCTCTTGCAGAAGAGCCACAATCCTAGATCGGAAAACATTTGACATGTGACCCACACCACCACGATGGATACACTTGTCACCACGTGGCTTAGTATACGGGTTAGACTATCTCTGCATCGGTGCCCTGGCTGGGAACACTCTCTGTTCCTGTGCACCACCTAAACCACCACCACCACCACCATGACCACCAAGGTTGGAGTCCTTAGATATCATGATCTTCTCCTTGCTTCCAGATGACTCAAAACTGCTTTGGGCTGAATTTTCTGAAAGCCCAAAAAACCACCACTTCTGCCACGAGGGGAATTCTCCATCATCCCTACTTTCAGGGTTAAAGTTTGAGCTTTGGCCAGAGTCCACACAATCTATAATCCCATTTTCTCCTGAACTGAAGGTTTTGGTTTACTAATATACCTAGCCACCCTTTGATTCTCTGACTTGCCAAGTTCATTGCGTTCACAGGTGTATTTCTGAACTGATCTCCTTCCTTGGGAACATTCAATGTAAAATTTGTACAAAATCTACTCGTAAATAGCGGGCAGAAATTGATCCAGCATCATCTACTTCATCCTTCTCCATGATCTGATCGGATTTTTGTTCTGCTTACGCTTTGAGTCAGCCAGCCTGTCCCACCACACAGCGGTCATACTCATCAACTCTACTGTGACCATCTTCACTTTCTTGTCCTCCAGAATCTCCATGACATCAAAAAAATTGATCCATGTTGATCTGCCAATCTAGCAACTCTCTACGCCCATGTATCAATAAAACAAGGAGATATTAGCCTTAGCCTGGTAATCTAGATTATTTCGTTGATTATCCTGATTTGTCCAAGTCTGCGTGATGATTTCTTCCTCATCCAAACTTAATGAATATTCAAAGACATTCTTCCCTTTGGATTCCTCTTAGCTGATTGCTCACCATTGCTCAGAGTCTCCACCCGCATCATCAACGCTTCCATCTGCTTACTCAAAGTAACAAGTTCCGCGATAATCGCTGCTCATTCTGACTGGGCTATTGGTTGATCACTCATCGTGAACCAATGGAAAAAGATAGGGAAAAGCCTGCTCTGATACCAATTGACACAGTCGAAATAATCAAAAAGATTTGCAAGCACGAATCTTAAAGAACAATCAAGGGCTGCAAGTACAAACCCTAGGTTTTGGTTCTAAAATCCACCAGAGAGAACACAATTATCGAAAAATATTATTACAAAACTGAAATCTCCAAAAATAAAAGAGGTCCTTATATACTAAAATTTAAAGAAAAATGGAAAAAATAAAAAAGGAAATTCAGAAAAATGGAAAATATAAAAAAGGAAATTCAGAATTAATAAATTCCGAAATTAAACGAAAATCGGAAAACACTTGAAAACAGTAAATTATTGTTTAGAGGCATTAAACGATCTCAAATGGCCAAAAATTCCCCGACTCATAGAATAGTGGTGACTATTTTAATGCTCGTTGAGACAGTTCCAATGCCACCGGAATTGCCTGATTCTGAGTTCGGACGCAAAAGTTATGTTCAAAACCGTTGCAACCATTCTCCCTGCATCACAATAAATACATCATCATCTTAGACTCACACCTTACCACTTTTAGCCAATGCTGAGATAATACAGGGATGAGGCAGAGAGTTTTTCTTCTGAGAAGATACAACTTTGAATACAATATTCTCTTGTATAATCCTCCTAAGGTTCACAGGAATCTTTCTACTAACACAATACAAAAGCTCGGCCATTTCTCTAGTTAGAGCAGAGGTATTTGTAGAGAGAATTCAGCAGTTGATGGCAATTTGAGATGAACCGAAGCATCTACTGGTAAGGCTAGACATAGCTGCATTCCCTTCCTCCAGCTATTTAGTCTCTAAGCCCCAAGTAAGTTCTATCATAATATGATATTTGGTCAGGTCAAGGTTTTCAGCATAAGGACGAGCAAAGTCAGGAGTTGCCAGCCCAAGAAGTCTGTTAATCTTTTCAACAGTGAAGCTGACAACCTTGCCTCAGACATCAGTCCACCCATACCATTCAGACTTTGTATCCAGGTTTCCTGCCATTACATTGGCATAAAACCTGCAACAACACCTTATTATATTCCTTGAACCCTGTAGCAGTAGTAGTATACCCCAAATGATCAAGAAAGGTTGTAAAGGCACTTATCTCATATGATTCTAAGTCCAGAGGTCTTTTTGATATGATGTTCCTTCCACTAATGGTCTCCCAACTGTCTTGAGAGTCTTCATCGTAAAAATCTTCATTTAGAGCATCCCTTGAAGATGGTGCTCTCCTAGAACTCGGCCCAACTTCCTTTTTCACTTTATGTTTCTTCTCAGGCTGAACTGTTTCTGCAACAGCCTTTTCAACTTTCCTCTTACACCTTTTAGACATTGTTTGCACAAACTTTCCTAGTACTTCATCACTAGAGTGACAAGATCTACAACTGGAACTTCTTATGTTGGAATATCACTCTCTTCTCCAGCTCCTTCATCTTCTTGTTGGCTTGATGTTGGAACATCATCAAGGCCAGGTTCTTCAACCTCAACTTCATATTCCTCAACAATATGATGATCTGATGTTGGAACATCATCAACAGTAAGTTCTTCTCCCCCTGTTTCCATTTCTGGGGTCAAAATCTGCACAAACTCATCATTGACATCCTCTTCATTCTCCTTATTTTCTAGGGCATGTTCAACTCCCAGATCATAATTGGGAGGTCATCTCCGTACCTATCAAAGTTAATACTTTTAAGCCCTAATGCTTCCTATCTACGATAAAGTAGATAATGGCAAGTCGGGGTCGTCCACGAGAAGAGGGATATTTTCAAGTGTTTAAATATATATCGGAGAAGACGTACTAGGCATATACATACATAGATATATAGATATATATATATATATATATATATAAGCATGTAAACAAAGGGGGGGTTGGTTGGTTTGATCTTAAGTTATCAAATTGAAATACAACTAGCAAAGCAAGAGAACTATGTTGATCATGCAATACAACTGAAGATACGATGTAAATGATAATTAAAGGAGCCTTGGGGGCAATCGATTTCCACTTCCAAACTTCATATAGCTTATTGATTCATGTACTCATTCAATTACATTTATTGTCTATAGGGAATGTTATCACTTCTCATTCAAAGATCAACATTCATTCCTCCATAAGAGTAGTTTGCAAAGACAAACAACGACCATTTGCAAACGTCGTTGATGATCACCCTAAACAAACAACATCATAGGGGTGTTTCATCAATGACATTTAACCCAAAGGACCATAGGTTTGATAATAACAAGTCTTCTACCAAAGACATAGTCATTTAACCAAACAAAGCATTCATTAGATTAAACTTAGAACAAACAACATTCAAGGTTCAACCTTTCTTTGCATCTATATGACAAATATGAGAACAAACCACATTAACATACTCATCTAGAAAGAATTACCTTACATTATACACAACAAGTTCTAAATCCATGTTTTTGGATTTCCATATCAAATGAGTTAAGAAATTTGCAACTTTCCTAACACCCTGACATTTCAATCTTACAAACATTTCATATAATCAAACAAACCATGGTATAAATGCGGTAAAACACAAAATTAATGGCATAATAAATGCTCTCCAATAAATGTTCATAAATGAGCAAACATAGAATCTTACTGCATAAGCTTGAAGCTTCAATCAATTGCTCCCAAGAACTAGATTTAGCTACAAGAGTTCATACTAATTAATGCTAAACAACCAAACATAATACAAGAGATTTCAAAGATGAAAATGGAAGAAAATAGGGTTCTAAACAGTAATGAAAATGTAGGTGAAGAAGATGTGAATGAAAGGAAAGAGAGTATTATTTATAGTACAAAAAGGATAAGGTGAAATTTTGGCCACACGTTGGTCGCGACTCGTGACGGGCTCGCCGCGACGAGACCATCATGACTCGCGACGAGTGCCAGAATTTTGGCTTGTTTCCTTTTCTTCTTCTTGTGGTACACATTCATCTTCATAGAAATTCCTCTCATTTTTCAAGTCTTCAATGTCTTCAAAAATGTTCTTCAACGGCCTCCGGTCTTCATGTCTTCGAATCAAGTCTTCAAGAGTCTTCAAAAATGTGATCTTCAATGGCCTCCGGTCTTCATGCCTCCGTGTTCTTCCCTTGTCACGTAAAATCCACTTAGAAGCGGTAAAAGAGCGTAAAGTTGCTCTTACTCCTCCTAAGAGAATTTCACAAGCTTTTGATAGTAAAAAAAGCTTAAAAATGACCCAAGAAAGTATTAAATTATGCATATAAAATGGACATATCAATAATCTTTTTCGATGTCCATATCAACCTCAGCTCCCCCTGCATCTTCATTCTCTATTGGAACATTCCCAGCATCCATGGCTTCCAACTCCTCCTCATCAGACTCAACAACAGTTACAGCAGGAGGCAAATACCTCTGTCTCTTCAAATTCTCACTAACACTAGTATCATAAACCTAAACAGCCTTGTAACTAGCAGAGCTTAGCACACTAAATTCTACCAGCCACTCATTTACTCTCCTCGGTCTCAGCTTTCTCGGCCCTGATGCTCTGGTGTAAACACACATCACGTTTCTTACTTATTACTCTATGCATGCTAGCTCTATCAGCCCAGGGTTCTAGTCCTTCATATACCGAATACCCCCAATGATCCCTTTCAGCAAATGACTTAAATCATACCCATTAATCTTTCCCGGCATGGATTTATACCCTCTTAAATCTACCCATTTCTTATGCTTCAGATAATATCCTATACAATAATCAAAGGATTTGAACGCCTGACCATTGAAAGTAAAAGATTTTTCCTGGAATACCTTGATCTTGACTCGCAGAGAGGGATATTGTTATGGCTGGACTGGAGGTAGCACAACTTCATTTCCTAGTTCTTGAACATCATCCCACTCCTCCAGCATTATACTCTCTGTGAGGTTTAACTCCTTCTCAAATTCCTCGAATAGTTTCTTGAAATCACTGCTCTTCTCCATGCCGAGTTTGGTGACTGATCTTGCAAGCAGTGTGCAAAGAGTGTTTGGAGCCTTCAAAACTTCTCCACGGTAGGATCGCGGGAAAATCGAGCACAATCTCCACTCAAACAAAGATATGGCAAGAAAGTATGAAGAGAGGTTGCGGGAAGGAAGAGGGAAGGTGAAGAGATAAAAATTTGAAAAGATTTACTTTCTTTTCCTCAATATTCGTACCACTCTTTTCTCTTTCCAAGGTAATAATTACCTCGTTTCACCCACCTATCATCAAATCCAATTCTCTCTCCTCTAATTGATAATCATTCCATATTCCAACATACACATACCACTCTATTTTTGTCCCTTTTCTCTTTTCTATATATTTGTGTTTTTCATTTTTCTGTACACAAAATTGAGAAACAACAAAAATATATAGCTAATAAAAAGCTTGAAAATAATACCTCAAATATGACACACACCTAGGTGTTGTCCGAGAAGCTCAAATGTGGCTAAATCGAGTGGTTTGTAAAAATATCAGCAAATTGCTCCGATGTTGGAACATAGGCCACCATTACTTCTTTCATCTCTACAAGATCTCGTATATAATGATACCTTATAATAATGTGTTTTGTTCGAGAATGATGGACTAGATTCTTGCTTATATCTATAGCATTTTTGTTGTCACATAAATTCTTCAGAGGCCCTTGATGAATTCCATAATCTTTCAGCATTTGTTTCATCCATAATAATTGTGCACAACAACTTCCTGCAGCAAGATATTCAGCTTCAGTAGATGATAAAGAGATATATTTTTGTTTCTTGCTATGCCAAGATACCAAATTCGTGTCAATAAAAAAGCAACCACTAGTAATACTTTTGCAATCATCTGCATTACAAGCCCAATCAGAATCACTGCAGCCAAAGAGATCCAAGTCTTGATTTTTAGAATACCAGATACCATACTCATAAGTCCCACTAAAATATCAAATAATTCATTTTGCTGCAGTCAAGTGAGTTTCCTTTGGACTAGTATTAAATATTGCACATACCCCCAACACGGAAACATATATCTGGTCGACTGGCTGTAAAGGTATAATAGACTACCAACCATACTTCCGTATAATTTCTAATCCACTAAAATACATTTCTCATCCTTCACCAACTTATCTATAGCCCCCATTGGAATTCGAACTGATCATGAATTGCTTAACCCAAATCGTTTCACAAGATTCATGGCATACTTACTCATAAACAAGCCATTATTTTGTTGCTTCACCTGAAGTCCTAGAAAATAGGTAAGTTCACCAACCATACTCATCTCAAATTCACCATGCATGAGATTGACAAAATCATGTACCATTGATGGTAAAGTAGAGCAAAAAACAATGCCATCTACATAAATTTTGAGCAATCAAAATTTTTGATGACCTATTAAGCGCAAATAAAGTACGATCTACTCCCCATCGACTATAACCTTTCTGAATTATAAAGTTAGTGAGTCGCTCATACCATGCCCATGGCATCTATTTCAAACCATATATTGCCTTTTTGAGTCTGTACACATGATGGGGATAGTGAGGATCTTCAAATCCTTTTGGCTGCTCAGGATAGACTTCTTCATTCACCACTCCATTCATAAGGACACTTTTCACACCCATCTGGTACACTGTGAAGTTCATAGTACACGAAATAGAAAGTAAAATCTGAATAGATTCTAACCTGGCAACCGGTGCAAATGTCTCATCAAAGTCAACTCCTTCTACTGTAGTGTACCCTTGCGCCACCAGCCTTGCTTTATTTCAAGTAATCTGACCATCAGCATCTGACTTGTTTTTGAAAATCCACTTGGTGCCAATAACATTTACTCCTTTGGGACAGGGAGTGGGATACCAAACATCATTCCTTTCAAACTATCCAAGTTCTTCTTGCATTGCCGCAATCCCGTATTCATCAAGTATGTCTTCTTTGTAATTCTTCGATTCAATCAATGAAATGAAACATTGTAATCCTGCAAGTTCCCTGTAATTAACCACTGGTAAAGTTTGAGTTCTCTTCACACTTTGCTCTGGTTCAACTTGTGTTAGAACATGGGGTGGAGAACTGGGGGTCGATATTCCAACATCGATGTTTTCGGAGTCATCAGGATTCTCAGAAGGATGTGGTGTTCCAACATCGACTTACTGATTGGTCGAGTTATTCAAAGTTGGAACATGGACGGGAGCTGGTTCATCGTCTCCTTTTCCTAATACTTGCTTGTCATTTGAATCATCAAAAATCAAATTAATTGACTCCATGAGAGTATTAGTGTGAAGATTATACTCTCTGTATGCACGACTGTTCACTGAATAACCAAGAAAAATTATGTCATCACTGCGGCTATCAAACTTTCCCAATTGTTCTCTATCCCTGAGAATGTAGCACTTGCTTCCAAACACATGAAAATAAGAAACATTAGGCTTTCTGCCCTTCCAGATTTCATAAGACGTCTTGCTTGTGAATGGACGAAGATACACCATGTTTATAGTATAGCACGTTGTGTTGATTGCTTCTGCCCACATTTTTTGTGAATTCTTTTTCTGCCAACATAACTCGAGTCATCTCCTGTAGAGTCATATTCTTCCTTTCTAAAATACCATTTGGTTGAGGTGTAATAGGTGCAGAAAATTAATGTTGGATGCCAAGTTCACATAACTAAGTGAACTGAGAATTTTCAAATTCTCTGCCATGATCACTACGGATTCTCATAATCTTCCCAACAGAACTCCCTTTTTCTGTCTCTAACTTGATCACCAGAATTCTGAAAATATCCACCGTATCTGATTTTTCTTTGAGAAATGGCACCCAAGTGTATCTAGAAAAATCATCAACAATTATAAAAATATGCCTTTTGCCAGTTATAATAGGAGTATTGACCGGATCCATCAAATCCATGTGTAGTATTTAGAGATTTCTTAAAGTTGTAATATACTGAACAGATGAATGTGGAGATCGAATATGTTTACCTTTTTGGCAGGCATACCTCGAACTAACTTAGCATTAGCAATTCTCACCAATGTTTTGTAGTTGATATGACCAAGCTTCCTGTGCCACATAGTTCCTGTATCTTTTTTTGAGCTTAAGCACCTCACTTCTTGTTCCAGCAAGTAACAATTGTCCGAAGATCGAATCCCAGGCAGTACTTTATCTTCACCATGTTTTACAATACATTTGACTGAAAATCCACAGTCATATTATCATCGCACAGTTCACTGATACTCAATAGATTTGCTTTCTGATCCTCTACCAGCAGAATGCCTATAAAAATGAGAAATCCCTCAATCTGTAGTTCTCTTTTTCCTACAACACGACTCTTATTTCCATCACAAAACGTTAAAAACCACCATTGTATGGTTTGATGTTGTTCAAGTATTCCTGAGTTCCAGTCATATGCTTAGAGCAACCACTATCAAAGTACCAAGAATCTCTAGAATGTTCAATAAGAGATGTGTGAGAAACTAGACAAATAGTACTTTGTTTAGGAATCCATACCTCATTAACCAATTTAGATCGTAGGGATTCGTTCATGTTGGAACATGCTGATAGTTGTCGCTCATACATAATGTCTCTGAGCAGCTTGAAACATTGTTCCTGTATGTGGCCTTGATAGGAACAGTAATGGCATAAAATAGGCTTGCGTTGACGTGTCTTCATTATCTTTTTCTTCATAGCATGTAGCTCTGTTTTAAAATCAATCGGACCTTTTTCAGTTTTGCCATAGCCAATTCCTTGTCTATCTCAAACGGTCTTTCCCATTGCCAGTATATCATCAAGCTTTGCCTTTCCAGTGTTCAACTTTGTGATTGCAGCTTCAGCCGTCTAAGCTCTATCAATTGTGTTTTAGATTTTTTTTCAGCAGGTCAATCTCAATTTTCCAATTTTTCAACTAGATCTACCAGTTATGTCTTTCTTTCCACAAGCTGGAGTTTTTCTGATTTTAGAACTTTGTTAGCCTCAACAACTTTGAGTCACATTGCATACATATTCTCATACTCCCGGTAGATATCATCAATATCTACCTCCTAACCATCATCGCTTGAAGAATTACTACTCAATTTTTCTATGTTGGAACATGCCAATTTCTCACTTTTCCCAGTTTTGGAACATGCACTTCCAGTTTCAGCCATATCATTAATCTTTGCTCTAAATGCCACATAAATGCTAGGTTCTTCTTCTTCCTACTCTTCTTCATTTTCACTCCATGATGTAACATATGATCTCCCTTGGTTCTTTCATATATTAGCACATTCAGCCTGGGTGTGACCATAATCTGCATATTCTCTGTATTGAATCCTTCCTGGCTGCTTTAGTCCGTTGTTCTGATTTCTCAAAAAATGCTGATTGTTGCATTCCATCTGTGGTCCTCGAGAATTGCCAAACTCCTGTGGACGAGGTCTATTTCCACCAGATCTGTCTTGTATTTTTTTATTCACCACTTTTTTCAGCGTTCTTGAGAAATTCTCAGTTGTAAAGGCAAGTTCTTCTACTTCACCTTCACTGTCACCTTTATGATCATTCTTTGAGGATGAGGCTTTGAATGCTAACTCTTTATGCGCTTTCTTTTATGGTTGTTCTAGTGTCATCTCATATGTCTGTAATGATACCATTAACTCATCTAGTGTCATATTTTGAACATCTCTTGCTTCTTCAATAGCAGCAACCTTCATTGAAAACCTTTTAGGAAGAGATCTTAGAGTTTTCTTCACCAATTTTTCCTCCTTGTAAGTTTTCTCCGGTTGGTATGCCATATTGGAGATATCTCTTAGTTTTCCATTGAATAGCAATCGTTTCATATTTCTCCATCTTCAATTCCTCAAATTTTGTGGCTAACATTTGTAGCTTTGAATTGCGCACTCAACTTATTCCTTCATGTATTGTTTGCAGTATATCCCATGCTTTCTTTGCTGGATAGCAAGTTGATATGAGTTTGAATTGGTTTTCATCCACTGCTGTGAAGATAGCATTTAAAGCCATAGAGGTTTCCATCGAGGCCTTTAGCTCATCTGGAGTCCATGTTAACTTAACTTTAAGTCTTTATTTCTTTGCACTTGTTTTTGCTTCCTTCTTATTTGAGCTAGATTTGACATCTTCCATATGATGACTCCATTCTGTTTCAATGAAATACCAAGCAAGTTCATCAAGTGAGTTGATAAAGACCCTCATATATGCCTTTCAATAGTTGTAATTTGTTTCTTCTAGCAGTGGAGGCCGAGACACCGAAGCTTATCTTTAGTCGTCATGGTAAAACCGGATCAGCACTTTCCTTGACACAACTAAGGTAAGAATAAGTGACTCAGCTCTAATACCAATTGAAATTTGGTTTTACCTAATTAATTCAATTGTGATTACCGTGTTCCAACATAACCTAAACAACCAAGTACATAATAAAGTAAAAACACAAAGACACACGACTTGGTTACGCAGTTCGGTGAATTTCACCAACATCTATGGGGTCTAGCCCAGTTCAGAATGAATCCACTAATTAGAAATATGGTACAACGTACACCATACAAGATACTTATCCTTTCTAATTAAACACATGAATTATACTAGCTCCCCTAGTTGCTGATCCGCCTTGATCAGACTCGCTCTGACCTCGAAACTCATCGACGCTAAATCTCCTCCTCCCGAGGAACTAAGGCATACGATTATGAACTTTGGATCAACAGGTTTTGATCATGTTGGAACACAAGTGCAAAGCTCTAGGCTACTTCTAAATATCGAAAATCTGAGTGCAGATTTTCTCAAAATAAATTCATAAGTTGCTCAGCCAGAATGTTCACAATATATAAGCCTGGTCGCACGTTTTTGTTACTTGTACGAATATAATTCTATCTCCACAAAATATTTTGATAACAATCAAATTCCTTGGAGATATGAATTACCAAATTTAATCCCTTTAAGTAAGGAATTAGATTATCTCATCCATATCTTAACCACAACTGAATATTTCAATTCCACTCCTCTAATCCAATCCCACAAATATATGAATTGATATATTCTCCAAATCAAATTAACTGGACAATATATACTGCCTCTTGGATTTCATCTTCAAACATTCATTATATCACCAAACTTTGTTCTTTTATGTTACAACACAATAATACCATATTTGCATAATTCTCACAAATTGCCAACTTATCAAATCTGGACTTTACAATTACGAATTGTCACTTTAAGAATTCAAGAACAAGAGAATCAATACAAATGATAGGAATATGGAACAAAAGTTTAGGATCTTACAAGAGCTTGGTCGCAACTCTTCGTAGACCCTCCTTGGCCACCGGTTTTCACTTTTTTGTCTTCATTTCTTTCCTCCGAGATCAACGGTAGACCTTCCGATCTTCATCTTCAGCTCAAATCGCCATAATTTTATTAAATCCATTGATTTATTTACTTCTTTGCACCATCTCTGAATAACAGAATTACAACATATGTACATGGCTAAGCAAAACTATTCAAATTCATATTGAATCTTAGCAGTTTTATTAATTGACAATTACAATTAGTTGTCACCCCCTAATCATGATCTTGCGTCAATTAATGACAAATACATCAACAAAAAAGACAAAATCTTCCGGGTCCATTCTCTAATATCTAGCAAGTATCAATTCACAATCATAAACTAGTTGTACTTCCTAGTCCAAACCATGCATTAATCACACAATATATCACAAATACAATTGGTAATCAATGGCAAAAACAGGATAAATGAAATCTCACAATATCATGCTAGAGATGCTCATCAATATCTCCTAAAATGATATTTAGCCTGGATATTCAAAATACATAATACAGAACATAAATCTACCAAGAAATATGGAAGAAATTGTAAGAGAAATGGAAATTAGGGTTTTGGAGGCCCCAAGTTGAGCTCACGTCAAATGAGGAAAAATTGGTTGTTTATATATAGCCCAAGGAGATAAAGGAGAAAAGGCTACAAAGTCAAATTCTGGGTGATTTCTATGGACCGTACTATACGATATGGTTTGTGGAGGTCAATCTGCCCTCTTCGTCTTCTCATCGTTACGAGTGAACCGTTCATCCGTTTCGGGAGTTATTGTAGCCATTTTTATAGTACTCGTGGAGATGAATCCAATGATTCTATCTATGGAAACCATTTTTTCTTGGATCATGCTCATAAATCGGTCATAAAACTCAGATCATTCTTCACCCGCTTCTTTACTTTTCCTTCTTCTATATATCTTTTACCACTTTGTAAGTGGCCTTCTTTATTCCACCACCCTTGCAAGTGACCTTTAATCTACTAACATTCTTGGGAATGATCTTCTCTGATGATGGTCTCCAAATCAAGCTCATAAAACAAGTAGAAAATGACCATATCATAGCCGTAAAATATGCTAGACACTACATGCTTACTAAATGGGGAAATTATGGTACATATCTACACAAGGCACATCTAACCCCCTATTTAATACAAAACCTTATAATCAAGCTGACCACCAACAAAATCAAGCTAAAAATTATTTGGATTACGAAAATAGCTAGCTAAGCTACGCCTCATCTTTGCTCTTACAAAATTGGGGTGAATTTGTCACGTTCAATACATTTTCATGACTCATACTAACAACAATTTACGATTGAATGAGTTAGATAAAAATGAATTTGATTCTCTGAAAACCCGTATTATGAAGGTCTAAATTATGGGAAATTTTTTGGGAAAGACGGTCTTTCTATATGCTTATGGAAAGATTGAATTTAATCAAAATAATAAAAGGTAAAAGGTCTAAATTGTAATATTAAAATTTTATTATGCAACGTGTAGTAGAATTAAAGTTTATAACCCGGTTCATGCAATCCAACAATTTTATCTTCGTTCCTTCTAATTTACAATTAAACTTTGATATTTTCATAACTTATGGAAATACCATCTTTTAAGAGACACACTCTTAAATTATAGAAGAAAGTAAATTAAAATGAGATGAATATTGTGAAACAAGAAGTGAATCGTTATATCATATCCTGTATTTTACTTAATCACGCAATGTATTTGTATGATTTTGTATTTTGAATTTAAAGAAAAAGAAAATAATTAACAATAAATAACAATTGATCAAAAACTTGATTTCTTTTTTAAAATAAATTAAAAACCTAATTAATTAATAAATAATTTAAAACCTATTAATGAATACATATATCAGGGCGGAGGGAGAAGTTCGCCACCGGCGGTGGAGCTGTTGCCGGCGTTGGGACTGTTCGTCGATGGCGGAGGTTAGCATGTGTAGGGACCCTACGGCGTCTTCTCCGGCATCTCCTCCGGTGAGTCTTGCCATTCCCGACCGTTCTCCCCATTCTCCGGAAATTCAAATATCCTCCTCGCCATTCCCATCCCCGCCGAATTCATCTCCTAGACGGTGCCATCCTCGCCCGTTCTCGTCGCTCCGATCGCCGTGGCTCTCCTTTCCCATCCGCCGCTGGCTTTCTTTTCCCGATTCTCCCTTTCCCTTATCCCCCCGATTCTCCCTCTCCCTTATCCCCCGGTTCTCCCTTTCCGATTCTCCTTTCCCAAACCCCGGCCCGCTCTCTCTTTCCGGCTCACGTCTCTGTTTTTGGCTCTGCATTCTCCCATCCGCTCTCGTTTCTAGCTTTTGGACTTGTGGTTCTCTTTACATGGGCATGTGGTTCTCCTTTCATGGGCCGGATAAATAAAATTAATGGAAATTAAAACTAAAATGATTTGAAAATTAACAATTAGCAAGATGCTTTGGATAAAAAGTCTAAAAAAAATTTAAACATATTATTCCATGAAACTAGTAGCTGCTATCGTAATGTATAGGAATAAATATTATAAACAAATTAATTTTAAAGTTGGAATAAATAAATAAACCTATTTTTGAATTTTAAAATATAAATGTAAAATTCAAATTTAAAAATATAATTATTTTATTTTTTATATAATTAAATAATTATACAATATATATACATATTAAGGAGTAAACAATTAAAATATAGTACGTAATATACCAATGCCCAACAAGAATGGCCAGGTGCTAGTGTTTGGATCATCGAGCACTGCTAGTGTTTGGATCATCGAGCACTGCTAGTGTTTGGATCATCGAGCACTCGAGCCAGGTGCTTTGAAGACTCGAGCATTTGAGCCGGGAGCATTGACCGCTCAACCTTGGAGCATCGTGCACTTGAGCCAGGTGCTTCGAGCACTCGAGCATGTGGAGCATCGAGCACTCGAGCACTCGGGCATCGAGCACTCGAGCACTCGGGCATCGAGCACTCGAGACTGGAGCATCGACCACTCGAGACTGAAGCACTCGAGACTGGAACATTGAGCACTCGAGACTGGAGCATCGAGCACTCGAGATTGGAGCATCGAGCACTCAAGACTGACGCACTCGAGACTGGAGCTTCGAGAACTCGAGACTGCAGCTTCGAGCACGCGACCGAAAGACCACGACCCATGGAGTCCTGACAACATGAAGCCCTCGAATTTTGAAGCCCTTGAACCATGGAGCCCTCGAACATGAGCACACCACCCCTCGAGAACTAAGGCACTCGACAACTATGGACCCCTTGATCACGAGCACACCACCTCTCGAGAACTAAGGCACCCGACACCTCGAGCACACCACCCCTCGAGCACACCACCGGACCTCGACCTAGCAAGCTTTACTCCCTTCAGATTACATCCGTCAGGCCACTACTATTAGTTTATTCTTTTAAAGGCAACGAAGTTGCCTTACCGATGTAATATCCCAAACATCTTTATACTTCTTTTGGTTCTACATAGATTTGGGGAACCTAATATATATCCCCACCTTAGAGTGCAATTAAAAAAAAAAAACAAGAATGGCCAAACGGGAAAAAGAGGAGTGCGTGTGTGTGGGGGAAAAGGTACCGAAAGTAAAGAATTAGGGGTGGCTGACAAATACAAAAAGAAGGGCACACGATCTACGGATTAAAATTAAAGCAAGTGGGTACTGCACTGCAAAATTGCAAGTGGACACTGGCTAACATCAAACACTGCCTTACCAAAGGTAATCAACTTGGCTCGCCCTCGTAAGCTCTTGTTGTACTGATATTACAGTTATAATTGAAGAGGTAAGTTATAATACTCTAGGATTAAATACATGATTCTTGAATATGTTTGGTGCACATAAGGAGTCCCTTCATTGGAGAAACTCCCACACTGCCGCTGCCGAGATTCGAATCCGTGTTCCTAAGGGAATTAGTCCATGCACCCAACCATTTGGGCGATTGTGTGGGTGTCAAACACTGCCTTACCAAACTAGTGCACCGGTGTTAATATAGTACTCCCTCCATCCTACCCCATTTTAGCTTATTTATTATTTGAGAAAAGTACATATATAACCCTATATAATTGATGAAAGTGCAGATATAACCCTGTAATAATGAAAGTGCAGATATAACCCTGCGATAATTGAAAGTGCAGATATAACCCTGGTCAGTCAATGCCGGAAATAATGACTTTAGGGTTATATTTGCACATATGTATAATTGTTACGGTTATATTTGCACTAAAAAACAACTCAGGGTTATATTTGCACTTTCTCCAACATATTGGGTTATATTTGCATATTACCCTTATTATTTTAAAGTTTAACTCAATAACTTTGAGATAAATATAAATTAAAATATTTATAATTAAAATATTATGTAAAATATTATTAGTCTCCTTTAATATCTAATTTTTAAATATCATTTCTGAGGACCGGTCTTTACATGGTTCAATCGGTTCTTTTGTTAGTTATTATTAGCTATTATATATATATAATTTATTTGTTTTTAGAAAATCAAACCTGATATTTCTGAAAGTTGTATTCCTTTCTCATTCCAACTTCTCAGGTCAACATCTAAGAATGTTAGAAGGATGATGCGATTTAAGTAAGTTTATGTAGAATTAAAAGTAAATGGAAAGTTTTGGGCATTGGGCCAAAAAACAACTAACACAGGAGTGGAGGTTTGTTTATCCAAAAACATGCCTAAAGTATCTTCCTACTTGTAAGGACATAGCTTCTATTATTTTTTATATATTATTTAATGGTAATTAAGTAGTATTATTAATGGTAATTTATCTTTGTCTTATATATTTTTTTTTGAAAAGCGGCAATATCTAAATAAAGTAAATTTTAATTGATAATCTTATGTTAATGCATTTAGGGACCTCTTTTTTTAAATTTTGCGCATGGCCTTCAAATTGTCAGAAACGACCCTGTCATTTTTTATGTGAAAATGTTATATGTAGCTAGATATAGACGGTGAAATGTGATCACTGAAAATTGTGAAAAAGTAAATAGATCAAAATTGGTGGAACGGAGGGAGTACTTATTAAGAGGGCCAATCTCTTACTATGCGGTCTAGTCAGAAAGGTGAAAGTTGCATATGGAAGCAATAGATCTCAACATTTGTAATGGATTCACGTTGACGAGTCCGTCTCTTGCGGGACCATCTCATGATAAGATTATAGGATAAAATATAAACATCATCACAATATAATATGGACTTTTAAAATTCGGGGTTTAAAACACAACTAGTACATTTTAAAAACTACACATAAATCCATGGATTAATTTGCAAACTTCTACTCCCTCCGTCTCAGCTGTTTTTGCATTCTTTCCCTTTTGGGACGTCCCAATTGTTATTACACTACTTCATTTCTTTCCATAAATGGGTTGATTTTATTACTTGTTTATTCAAGTTGGGCCCAACTTCTGAATTCTTACCCCACAACTATTAGCCCAAATTATCCCATATCCCTGCCTAATCTATTTTAAACCCAACCTGCCACTAACCTAACCCTTCCCGCCGAATTGAAATTTCTCCAACTATCCAACCACCTTCATTACTCTCCTCTCCTATTAAACAACACATGTGACTATGTTTCTTCTCAATGTCTTTATCTGCATCGAGATTCTTCAACTCTCTGAAAAGTTGTCTCCCTTCTTATCCCTTTACGCCATTAGGGTTTTCTCACTCAATAATTTCTTCCCACTCATTCATCTTCCCTCTCAGATTCTCTTCTTCTTTGAAATTGGTCTTCCCTTCCAGATCTTCCTCTTGCCTCACCTTTTAAATTTATCTAGGTTATGGAAAGAGACGATTCTGTTGGTTGTGGGTTTAAATGTGGTGGGTTTGTTCAGAATGTTATGTCTCGGATTCAGGTTCATCATCTCGATCTGATAGCTTCTCTTCGGTGGGTGATGGTCTGGCCTTGAAAGGCCCTGACGCCGGAGAAGAAAGATCCAAGGCGGCGCTGCTCACCCACCGGCGTGGTGTTCAGACTCGCAGATCTGGCGGGTATGTAGGTGGTGCCACCACTGTAAAGCCGTAAGCGGCCTCTGTTTTGATTTCAGGGAACCAATTCGAGGTGGCGCTACCCACCCGCCGGTGTGGAGAACTAACTCCCGGTGGGTCTGTTGGTGGCGCCACCAATGGGAAACAAAAACTCAGCCTTGTGGCCTCTGTTTCCAGATCAAGCGAGCCTTGCACATTATACGGTTGTGTGCCCCAAGGAAAGAGCAGTGTTGAGCCCTGCGTTATCTCTTCTTCGGTGAAACGCGGTCACTGTGAGGCTACTATTGGTTCTGGAAATGACGACGAAGGGTTCTCTTCTATTCCTTCGATTCATGCACTTCCCTGGTATGCAAGACAGTTCAGGTCTCCCTCGGACCACATGCCGGAAACAAAGCCTCTGAGTTTGGATCAGATCGATGCACCTTTTCTTGTGGCCGAGATAATGATACCGGGTCTTAGGGAGCTTCTCGGCCGGAATAGAGAAAGGGAAAAATAAAAAGTTAAGTTCTGGGATTCTACTTCATGTAATAAACTCGTGCTTGTATAATTACCGGTTTATGATTAATAAAATAGCCCTATTTATGTTGATTTCCATGTTTAATTACTGATTTAGCTTCTTCTTTTTTAGTCTTGCAGAGCCAAAATGGCACCGAGTCTGTTTTTCAAACACACAAATGGGAGTAGTTCCCATTTAATGTGATTGAGATTAGCTTTGTCTTACTTGAATGTGCTTAATCTTTATTCCATGAAAATGGAATAATTTACTGATGTTAAGCATCAGTAAATGATGAATGTGGATCACTTTTGAACAATTTACTAATGTTTGAGGATCTACTTCACTGAAGGTATAGTTGTTTTCAGCCAAAGATTTTTTTTTGCTACTTTGTAGTTTCATTTATTTTCTTCGTTGGTTACTGATTCACGGTTGTGTTTTTTTTTTTGCAGATGTGAAACATGGGAGTTGAGAAAACATTTTAAAAAAAAAAGAGATCTCTCATTCACAGCCTCTAGGACATGTTTGTAAACAACAAAAAAATGGAGTATATTGGTTCATGTTTGCGCCTTTTATCCTTGTTGTGTGATGGTTTGTGCTGGGTGGCTACACCCCAGAACCTGTTCTGTTATTGTTCTTTTTCATTGTGTTCTTGTTTAGCTTTCGAATTAGATGTTCTTTTACTGTGGTTGTGTCTATTCTTGTTTGGCTTTCTACTTAAATGTTCTTTTGGCCCTTAATGTGGAAGAGCCTTGATGTGCATTCACGAAGTGCATGATACTTGTGCATTCTCGTTCTCTCTAAGGTTTGAAAGGATATTGTACATATATGATAATGAAAACTTTCATTAGTTTTATTTGGGTTACAAAGAAAACTTGTTTTCACATCAAAAGAAACAAGTTTTCAGGGTTCCAAAATGTCACCCTAGTCTAAACCAATAAGAATACTGAATCCCTTACTGTTGCAGTTGATATCCCATGGCTTGCATCATGTCCCCCATTCCTTGAGTTTCCTGAATTATAATAAGGTGTTCCAGGCCTTCACGAAGTATTCCCTCAATACAACTTAGCATCCTAGGTAGTTCTCCTCTCTTTATGAGCGCATCCTTTGACATGTGAGGCAACTTATAATTGGTCCATCCCTTGACTCTTATGATTTCTATCATTGAATCTTGATGGGTGAGGAAACATTTATTAAGTGTTGCTCGATCTTCTCTGTCATATGCATTGTACACTGCTATAAGTAACCCAACTAGTGTTGTGCTTGGGGTTTCATGTTGTAGAGACTGTATAGAGTTTTTAAAAAACCAAGGTCTAGTACATTAAGATCAGATGATTTAGCTAGTTGACATACCGAGTTGATGTGAAACCTATCGGAGTCAGCTACTTCTCGGAATTAAGGATCTGAATTCTTTCTGTGTGCCTTGCAATTATCTTGTTGAATATAGAGGTGCTTGCTCATGAATGGTGGCCAACGTGCTTTGATTTCTGGTATGATTTCATCTATAATCTTTGCACACGTCACAAGTCTAGTGATCTTCTCCACCAGCTTAGTTTCCATAATCCCCCTTGGACGATAAATGCTGGTTCTCTGTGCTTCAACCCTCTCAGTGAATGGGAACACACCATAATTCCCATCAAAAAATTAGCACGCCATCATGGCTGTAAATTGGCCTACTCATAAGTTTTGGAATGTGAGACTTGTGTTGGGTGGTTCTTAAGGGTCCAGGCTCACCCGATGCCAAATAATAACGGACAGTTAGCTTAGTCATGTAAAACCACTTCTCATCTATGTGAATTACATTGTCCATGGGCCGGAATTGAAAGTTGGGTTGCAATTTAGATATGCAGAATTTCGACCTTTGTACCTTGTGTTGAAATGTTAGTGCAGGCTTAATACTGTTTGTATGGCTTTTGATGACCTTTGCTGCCACAGCTCGTTGTATTGTGATCTTCCCTACCCCCATCCATGCACTTGTCCCTCCGATTGTTCTTCGTTCGGTTGCAGGTATTGCTCTCAAGGGCTCAAGATCAATTTCCTTCTTGTTGTAGCTCGGATGGCCGGACATCCTGTTTCTCATGTCCAGCGGCCAACCCATTGAAAGTTGGGGCTTGATTTTTTACCAGTTATAACTGATGGTTCTTTTGCTACAATTGAACTTCGTCGCTGCCTCGATTCTCTTCCCTTGGAGTATATTCTCGTTTCTACTGTTGTCCAACATAAACTCAGCAATGTGTTGCCTCTGCTGGTTTGTCATATTCTTCTCCTCCCTCATATTTCTTAAATACCCGATGATGAAGGGAGATCTGGCAGTAAGAGAGCAATCAGTCTGCAAGGGCTTGCTAGGGCTCGATGAATGCTAACATTTGACCTGAGGGTATGGGAAAAAAGACTTGTCCTTTTGTTGTTGGGTTTTCTGGTTTGGATTATTATTCTCCCTCTCATATTTTTCAAATACCTGATAATGGAGGGAAGATCTGGCAGCATGAGAGCAATCAATCCCCAAGGGCTTGGTAGGGCTCGATGAATGCTGACATTTGACCTGAGGGTACAGAATAAAAAAAGACTTGTCTTTTTGTTGCTGGGTTTTTTGGTTTGGATTATGACAGAGGGAATTGAATGTTAGTGAAAATGTGAATGCAGATGAACATTTTCAGAGCAGATCTATTTGCTTGTGGGATTGTTTTGAGCCATGTAAATGTATATATAGTGGGGTAGAAGTGTGGGGTTTGATGTTTGTAAATCAAGTTTTTTTATTGTTCATGTTCTTGGCTATGAAATTTGGAGCCTTGTTTATTAAAATCTGCATGTGAAATTAAGACAATTTTTGGAGTTCCTTCATTTTTTACTGTGTTTGAGCACAAATAATTAAGAGTGGGTCTCCTGACATGCGGCCTGTCCATAAGCTTACAGATCACTTATTTCTTACCTTATACACTGCATTTCTTAAATTACATACAAAATTTAAAATTTAAAAAATAATTTATTTATCATATATTTTATATTTTCACCTTCAAATACATATTATTACTTATTTTAACTTATAAAATACAATATTTAAATTTTATTAAAATTACAACAACTAATTCAAATGCGTCTGAGTCGTCCATAAGTTTATGAAAATGCCGCATTTCCTAATACTTTCCCAATAATTAAATCCCAGTGAACAATTAGTGGCTTAAATAATGGGCTAAATCAGATTCAAAATAAAAAAAAAGAAAACAATTTCTAGATACCCAACTATAAAAGCATATAATAATATTTCCTTAAAAACACTTTCATTTATCCCTCGCAAAAATAGCTGAGGGAGCAAACGATAGCACAACGAGCACCGACTCCATCATCTGTCGTCGTCCGCCAACACCGCCGTCCACCTCCGTGATTTGCGAATTCAATAACAGAGACGACAGCGCGGAGACTTCAATAACAACGACAACGCTGGAGATTTCCAGTTTGGCAGTCAATGAAGAAGAATATACGAAACCGTGCTTCGCGTCTTGTCTTCAGGGTTTGCCAATCGCCGGAGATTTTAGGTTTGTCGCGGAAGATTTCAGGGTTTGCCGATCGCTGGAGATTTCAGGTTTTGCCAATCGCCAAAGAAGATATGGTGGCCAAGGGCTCTCGAATCGGCACCTATAGAACCCATCCAATGGAACCCCTCCACCTGTAACTTGACTTCTCGAATTGGTACCTCTCGAATGGATCCAATGGAACCCCTCCACCTGAAACTATACATCTCGAATGGGTACCTCTCGAATTGGAACCTCTAGAATGGGCACCTCTCGAATGGGTATCTCTCGAATGGATCCAATGGAACCCCTCCACCTGAAACTTCACATCTCGAATGGGTACCTCTCGAATGGATCCAATAGAACCCCTCCACCTGATACACATCTCGAATGGGTACCTCTCGAATTGGAACTTCTAGAATGGGTACCTCTAGAATGATACCTCTCGAATGGGTATCTCTCGAATGGATCCAATGGAACCCCTCCACCTGAAACTTCACATCTCAAATAGGTACCTCTCGAATGGATCCAATGGAATCCCTCCACCTGAATCTACACCTGTCGAATGAAAACCTGTCGAATGGGAACCTGTCGAATGAGAACCTGTCGAATGGGTACCTCTTGAATGGGTACCTCTCGAATGGGTACTTTTCAAACCCATCCAATGGAACCTCTCCACCTGAACATTCACCTCTCGAATGGTACCTCTCAAAAGGGTACCTCTCGAATCAGGACCTCTCAAACCCATAAAATGGAACCTCTCCACCTGAACATTCACCTCTCGAATTGGCACCTCTCGAATAGGCACCTCTCAAATCGGAACCTCTGGAATGGGTACCTCTCAAAAGGGTATCTCTCGAATGGATCCAATGGAACCCCTCTACCTTAAACTTCACCTCTCAAATAGGTACCTCTCGAAAGGGTACCTCTCGAATGGGGACTCTCCAATGGAACCCCTCCACCTTAAACTTCACCTCTCGAATGGGTACCCATCGAAGCCCTCCACTGGAACCCTCACCGCTCGAAGCTTCAGTGGCCAAAATGATGTTGTTTTGGGTAGCCACCTAGCAGCACTTGTAGCCGCACATGGCGGCGCCGAAACTTTTGGAAAATGGGATGCACAAAATGACAAAAGTGGTGCCCAAAACGACGTCGTTTTGGATAGCCACTTAAGAGTACATGCAGGGGCACACGTTCGGCTTGCCTGCGAAATGACCAATATGCCCCTAACGACGGTTGACACAAGCGTGTGGTTTCAGAGTATTTCTTTTATATAGTAACCAGATAATAATTATTTGACTTGAAATTACATTGTTGATTGTTAGATATTTTAATGTGAAATATATTTAATAAAATTATAAGATAAAATGTTAATCTAAAAAAATGTTTTTCTTTGTTTTTAAATTTTGACAAAAATGCTACCTTTTTAACTATGTGAAAAGCTGAATGTCAAATAGACCATCTGTTTCAATAAAAATGACACAATTTTCTTCATTTATTTCAATAAAAGTAGTATGATATTTTAAAAATTATGCAAAATAACACATTTATTCTCTCCAACATTAACTTATATAAAAGAGCAAGTTAAAATTAATTCTATCATTTTTACTCTGTAGGAAGGGGGAAGGACTGAAGGAGTATTTTTTTCAACTTGTTTGACCACGTAAGAACATTAAATTCAACCAAAAATTTTCAAATAACCCCATAACTATTTGTTTTGGTTGGGCTCTATCCATAAATAAAGATGATTTATCTTGAAAATATAAAGAAACCAGATTAGGTTTTTCTCATTAGAAAAATATATTTTTTCAACAGCTTGCTAAGAAAGTACAATTGCTCAACTTGGCTCCAGACTTATGGTCTCGTTATTCTGCCGCCAGGCTTCAAATTTATAATTATAGATCCGGAATATCAAGCAAAAACCAGCTGCAGTTCTTGACTAATAGCATCAGATATAACCTAAGATCCAAATATCACTGTTACAAAAACTTGAAAATTGATTCAAAGTATGTCCAACTTTTTATATATATATAAGTCGCCCAGGTTTCCATCTCTTTTCTATTAAACTTAATTTTGCACAATATGCGATGTCAACATATGATATGCGATAAATCAATTTATACTGAGGTACTAACTAAATATTACAATTCTAATTTAAAATCCCAGAGAATAAAATAGAGATACACAAAGACACTAGTCGATATTACAATACTAAACAAAGGTTTATGTGACAATGAGAAGAGCGCGCCAAGAATAAGTGGTTCTCACTGTGTAGCCATAGTGTAGCCACACTAGTATCGACCTGATACTACCATCAGAACTAATCACTATGGAGTATCTAATGAAATGCACGCAAAATGTTTCATCTGCACATTTAATCAAACATGTGGATCTGATACAAAGCAAATAAAGCTCCCTGACTAAAGATCCAGTCCGTCTCCATTTAACCCATTAAGACCATTTCCCTAAACTATGAGACTAAAACCAGTCACTTTAATTGTCAAAAGTATTTTTCATCGGTGTATAGAAAATCACTTATAATGCGTAGGATTATCTCTAACTTGTCCCCAAATTAAAGGCTTTAAAGACCAATTAAATTGAATTAACAATATAATTGACATGAAGATCATAATTGACCAAAGTCCACAAATTTGAAATAAATCCTCGGAAAAACAATATCGCCAGAAGTTCGTTGTTTTAACGACTTTGGCTTTGATTTCTCCTTACCGTCTCTAATGATAGCAATCTAAAGTCTATCAATTTTTACCGGACTACGCTCTGCCAGAAAAATAAACATTGACAAAGACAATTCCTATCTGATATTTAAATCAAAAAAACCATTTTTAAATACTACCATTTTTAAATTAAAAGAAAAAAACATGTAGAAAAAAGAAAAGTAAATGAAATGAAATAACGAAAATATAGAAATAATAACCTCTCACCAAGAAAATATGACAATTAAAAAGTTTTCCCCTCCTGGGGAATTTTAGCTACCGTGTCTGATAAGAAGTTATGTACCGTTTCTTTGTTATATCGCGTGGGTGTTACGGTGAGAATGACGATGTCATGCCATTAAAAATCCATTGAATCCTACGCCAATGTCACAAATTGACCCGCAACAAAGAAAAATCTTCAAACTTCCAGGTACGTGACTCTTGAACCGGACCCAAGTTAGACACGAACCGAGTTGAACTGAGTCCATTCTGAGTTGCACTAACTCAAACTCGTGACTCAGTCCGTGCCTCAAACTTACTCCAAGACTTGAGTTGCGTTGACTCGGGCGAGACCACTCGCAAAACACCGACAATCACCAAGAGTAACTAAAACCCTAAATCGCAAACTACCAAAAGTAGGTTTGCAGCTTGAGCCACCACCATGAGTCGGTGGAACCTTCATGGCGGCCGAAGAGCCACCGTTGTGAGATGGCCAAAAAAAAAACAGTTCACTTTATAATAGACATATGCTTTTATCTTTAATAAATGATCAGTCTTGTGAGTTTTTCTTCTCATAAGGTGAAGTAAAATTAACTATTGTTGCCTTGCTATTTTTACATAACCATTGTAAACGTTTTTTGAACAATATAGAATACTCTCCCCGTCTCACCTTAAATTGCACAGAAATTTTTTCAGGCTTATTAAGAAACTTGTCTGATCGTTAATATGTTTAACTACGTATAATAACGGCAAATAAAAAGTTACTTTTGAGAAATTACTTGTTACGACAAATCCAACCATATAACATATGACAATATTATTATTTATTTATCATTTCAAATATATGATCAAAATTAGACATTGAATAGTGACATAAAGTGAAGTGTGCAGTTTGACCTGGGACGGAGCGACTAGGGTTTTTAAAAATTCGTTCCAATCAAATTGCTCAGTTATAATCTCTTTTAAGTTTGTTAAAATTATTGTTTTTATGAAGATAAAACTATCAAATTGATGGAGGTTTAAGGAACACAATCCTTTGTAATAAGGTTTTTTTTGGAAATATGCAAATATAAGCCTATGTATTTGAGAAGATTCCGCCTCTTGAATGACAGTTTTTCCATAAGTTATGGAAAGTCTAAGGTTTAAAGTGCAAATTAGAAGAAATGAAGATAAAATTTCCAGGTTGCATGAACCGAGTTATAAACTTTATAACTACTACGTGTTGCATAACAAATTTTTAATATTGAAACTGGAACCTTTTATCTTTTATTATTCTAATCAAACCTCGTCTTTCCATAAGCCTATGGAAAAACAGTTTTTCCCAAGATTTTGTCATTTGAGAAAGTGCAGATATAAATCTAAAATAATTTTTAGTGCAAAAATAACCCTAACTACTAAATGAAAGTGCAAATATAACCCTATGACACTTTGATCAGCGTTAACCACATGTAAAATAACCAAAATGCCCTTTTTCCTATAACCTAAAAGTGTTTAGACAATTTTCCCCTCCCACCACCCCAACCCATTCCCGGCCACCTGCCCACCGAACGCCTCTGCTCCGCCCCGGGTTCCCCACCTGCGATAGCTGTAATTCCTAAAATAATCTACTCGAACTCGTCGGAAGCAACGACGCAAAAACGACAACGAAGTTTAAGGAAGCAAAGGCACGAAAAACGACGGTGAAGGAACATCGTAAACTACCAGTTCCCAACGTGAAGACGAACGGCAAAACCCAAACCCGTAAGTTCGTCAACTCAACGCCCAAGTAAAACCAGGTTCGGGCCAGAAAAATGAAGCTCTGGTAATTTCTGGTGAATTGGTGATAGCGGGGTGGAGAGATTCACCATCCGCCACCATTTCCATCGTCGCTCACCTGAGCGCCAAAAAATTGAGACCCCGGCAAAAAAGCTTACCTTTAAATGCACCCAGGGAATGAACCAGACCATCACGTCCATCAAGAAGATAATCAGTTCGGGTGTCCAACATTGATCCAAAAACCTTCGGTTATCAAAGAACCAATTTGATTTCCCAATTGATGTGCCCAATAGATCCAGGGACCTTCGTAAGTTGTCAAAGATCAAGAATGGAATTGAGAATAAAGAATGGAAACTGGAGAAGTGGGCTGAAGCAAATAGAACCTGATTTGGAAACTTTAGGAGAAGGGAGACACTGGAAGTAGGGGATGATTGCGAGAGGAGGGAAGAAGAAGAGAAAAGGAAAAAAGGTTTGGGGCATTATAGACATTTCTTTTTTTTGTTTTTCTTCAAAGGAGTAGAATATTCTTTTCATTGAATTTCGGCCTTAAACAGCTGAAAAATGTTATACATGCACATTGATAATGTACAAGCCATAAGGCCAAAATAACGGCCCATCAGCCAAGGCCCAGACAAGAAGGTGAGAGAAAGATCGAGTCAGGCACATGGCTGATGGGACCCGATGTACGGAAGGTGTCCCATCGGCCACCTAAAACACATAAAACAAGGGATGTGCAGAGGAGGGAAGGTAACTTACAATCAATCTTACTATTCACTTAGGATACTCTCTATGCAACTCTCATGGCTGACCGGAGCGTCGGAGCAGGCATGACCCTGTGCCGACCTGCTTAACCTTAGTCTGCCTATTTTACAAGTCTAGAAGCTCGCTGGGCTCAAGGAGTTCTTCTGTAGGTGAAGATACAAATTTTGGTATTAACATTAGCGCCGTCTGTGGGGAAAGCAATATTATTTTCAAGCATCTGCATAGCTCAGACAACATGGAAGCACATCGAATAAGAAATCTGTTCAACCAAGTGGTGATGGAGGACGTGACACAACTGGAAGAGAACTCAACCCTGACCCTGATGCCCATGGGGGAGGGATACTAGCTGCGCACCTCTACGAAGCTAGTAAACAACTCAGAGGTACTCCAGGCGCTCCTGCCATCCCAGAATTAAATGCTAAGACAAATGAGAGACTTGGAGGATCGTCAGAATGGTGAGATGAGGAGATGGGGGATAGACCTGCAGCCAACAAAGCTATTCCCCGAGCAGGAGGCAGCGAGCGGGGCACCTAGCTAGAGAGACAATGGCTTTGAAACAACCAGGAGTAGGACTCACTCCAGAAAGAAGGAGCCATTTGTAGAGGGAGAAACAATGAAGGGTCATGAATGGTGGGAAGGCTATGTGTCATTGCCAAGGATAGAGGAGCGGGGTAGGGGTAAAGCCCCTGCCCGAGAGAAGGAGCCAGAGCCGGAGTCGAAGAAGGAAAGCAGGGGGACCTCCCTTCACCAGGAGGATTCAGGCATTTACAGCCAACCCAAAGCTGAAGATATCGACGAATATGAGATAATACAATGGCAAGGCAGATCCAGAAAACCACTTGCACATGTTCTGCACCAACATAGCTACCTTTGCAATACCGTCGGAAATCTGGTGCAAAGTGTTTGCGACCACCCTGACCGCTGCAGCCAGGGTGTGGTTAAAAAACATGGTGGATGAGACGATCGACAGCTAGAAATTCTTAGCACAGTTTATGCAGAGGAAGAAGTTTCAAAAAACACGCTCCGAGCTGTTGTCCATCAGGCAGAAGCCAGGAGATACGCTGTCAGCATACTGGGAACTCTTCAACGATGAGGCAAATTAGGTAGAAGAAAGAAGTAGCCAGTTCCTTATTGACACGTTCATCAACGGATTGAGGCACAAACTGTTGTTGATGTACTTCACCCTGGACCCGCCAGGAATGATTGACGACCTGATGAGAAGAATAGGGAACTTCAACAGGGCGTACATGGCCGACAAGAGGAGGAAAAAATAGGTTAGCCAGGGGCAGAGAATGACTGATGTGGATGGAAAGAGAAAGTGGGCAGAACATGCTAGGGTACCTACCTCCCTGACACCTAACAGGCCTCACAGGTCTGACAGGGTTTTTGCATCGCAGATCAAAATGCCCAAGGAGATTTTTACCCTATACACAGGGAAGAACATATGGGACGTGCCACCAAAGATGAGGAAGGATCCTGATAAGAGGAAAAAGAATCAATTTTGTGATTATCATGTGAACACGACCATGATATGAAAGATTGCATGCATTTAAAGCATAATATTGATGAATATGTCCAGAGTGGCGAGCTTGCGCACTTGGCAAAGAGCGTCAAAGCTCATAACAAGGCTACCTGGCAGAGCAAGAACAAACATAGAGCCCCCGCAGACAGGAGAAATAAGAAAATCCAGAAGCCCAAACAGGGAGCGCGGGCATAAGAGAGGCAAGGAAGTTTCCAGGGCCGAAGCCAAGGATGGACGAGGAAAAAGTCCAAGGGATAATTCCCCAACGGAGAACATCAAGTCTGCCACGGTAACTGACATATATGCCATTATAAGAGGAAGTACCAGAGGCAGAACTCAGTGAAAGACTCGCTGCAAGCGGACCCTGTAGCCAATGCCGGAGGATAAGGGAAGCTGGGGCCAAACAAAGCAATCACATTTAACTCTAGCAACCCTATACCAGACATGCCAGTGGGAGGAGACACTATAGTGATAACAGTGAAGGTAGTATACAAGAGAATTCAGCGGGCATACGTAGACAGTGTGAGCTCGGCGGAGATTATATTCTGGAGCTGTTTCAAGAAGTTGGATGAAAACAAAAAAAGGAAGCTGCAGCCTACAGAGATCCCGATAGTAGATTTTGTAGACATGATAGTATGGCCGGAAGAGACTACAATCCTCCCTGTGATGGTGGGAGAAGGAGAGAAGAGCAAAACAGTGGACATGGAGTTCATAGTTGTAAAAGTGAACAACCTGTATAACATAATCTTGGGTAGGCCGTCCCTAGCTTTGTTAAAGGGAATTATGTTGACCCTATATTTGCTCCTGAAATTCCCTATGAAAGGGGGGATCGGCAGAAGGCTAGGAAATGTCATAGGATCGCCCTGAGCAAGCTAAAGCAAAAAGACTGTGAGACCCGACTGGAGGGTCTGAACGCTGTCCCCGGCCTGTCCTGAGCTGGAAGCAACAAAGATAAATGGAGACCAGACAGTGCAGGTAGGCGTGGCACTTCCTCCCGAGGTTAAAAGGGAACTGATATGGGTGCTAAAAGGAAAAAAGAACGCCTTTGCATGGAAACCAGAGGATATGATGGGAGTCCAGAAAAATATGAGTTGCCACGAACTGAAAGTAGATCCGGCTCATAAGCCGGTGAAGCAAAAGAGCATGTTGCTTTGTAGGGAGAGAAATGAGGTTGTGAACAATGAGGTGAACCAACCGGTCATAGTGGGGATTCTACAAGAAGTTCCCTACCCGACATGGCTGGCCAACACAGTGTTGGCAAGAAAAGCAGAAGGTAGCTGGAGGATGTGCGTGGATTACACGGACCTAAACAAGGCATATCCAAAGGATTTCTATTTGCTTCCAGCCATAGACTAAAAGGTAGATACTCTTACTAACTACCCAATTAAATGTTTTCCCGATGCATACAAGGGGTATCACCAAATTCCTATGCTAGAGAGCAATGTAGAAAAAACTGCTTATATTACTGAGAGAGGAGCCTTTGGCTACCGAATGATGCCATTTGGCCTGAGGAATGCTGGGGCTACATACCGAAGGGTGGTGGATAAAATCTTCCAGAAACATATTGGGAGGAACCTGGAGGTATATGTGGATAACATAGTCATAAAGAGCAGCTAATATGAGACTTTCCTGGAGGATGTCAGAGAGACCCTAGAACAATTCAGGGAGACAGGAATGAAGTTGAACCCAGCCAAATGCCAGTTTGGCATGTTGACAGGGAAGTTCTTGGGGCACATAGTGTCAAATGAAGGCCTGAGAGAACCCAAAGAAAGTAAAGGAAATCCTAGAAATGAAGCCACCCGGCACAGTGAAGGAAATATAGATCCTGAATTGAAGCTGGCAGCCATGAACCGCTTTATGTTTCGGGTTGTAGAGAGAGCACCCCCTTTCTTCAAAACCTTGAAGGAATGTGTGGATAAGAAAGGGACAATACAGTGGAAGGAACCCGAGGAAAGGGTATTTGAGGAGCTCAAAACCTATCTGAAGGATCTTTCCACGCTGACCAATCTAAAGAAATGAGAGACCCTGTATCTGTACGTGGCAGCTAGCGAGGAAGTAATCAGTGGGGTACTAGTGAAAGAAGATAATAAAGTACAACAACCAGTTTACTTTGTGAGCAGGGCCCTGCAGGGGCCAGAGAAGAGGTACACGGATCAGGAGAAATTGGGACTGGTTGTAGTGCATGCCGCGAGAAGGCTCAGGTAATACTTCCAAGCGCACCATGTGGTAGTGTTGACCAATCAGCCATTGAAAGCAATATTGACAAGGCCAGAGGCCTCAGGGAGGCTCATGAAATGGGAAGTGGAATTGGGAGAACATGACATCGAATACGCCCCAAGAAGAGCAATGAAGAGGCATGTGATGGCAGATTTCTTGGCTAAAACGCCCAAAGGAGAGAAAATAAAAAGAACAAGAGAAAGCAATAGGCCGAGACCAGGCAGTGAGCTCTGGCTGCCTGAGAGGGCCAGATGTGTGGAAATTTTATGTTGATGTGGCATCCGGAGTGAAAGATGTGGTAGTAGGCCTGGTAATATCGGACCCGTTGGGCGTAGAGGTGACTTACGCCCTGCGTTTTAAGTTCCCTGCATCGAACAACAAGGCTGAATACAAGGCACTGATAGCAGGCATAGAGATAGCCAGGATATTGGGAGCAAAGAAACTGCAAGCATATGGTGACTCTATGCTGGTGGCAACCAGTATAATGAGCAGTACGCTGCCAGGGAGCCGACCATGATGAAGTACAGAGACAAGGTCAGAAGTTTAGCATCTGAGTTTGAAGAGTGTGGCCGGCGCACTTAGTAAGATGGAAGCCTCCGCATATGCCCACTTGATTAAGTCAGTGTTGGTCGAAGAGTTAGCAAGCAGGTCGATAGAGAAAGACCTAGTGGTTGCAATCCGGGACGCAGCACCCAACTGGACGAACCCTTTCCAAGCCAAAGATGGTAGACAGGATTCTTCGTGAAATACACGAGGGATATTGTGGAAGTCACTAGGGACCAAGAACATGCGCGCTGCGAGTTATGCGAGCAGCGTATTATTGGCCAACCATGAGGGTAAATGCGGAGAACCTGGTGAAGACATGTCATAGGTTCCAGGAGCACACCAGGATCCAAAGGCTCCCTGCGAAGTGAATGACTTGCATAAAATCACCTTGCCTTTTTTCTAAATGGGGAATTGACATCGTTTGGGCCTTTCTCGGAGGTTGCATGGAAGAAAATGTTTATGGTAGTTGTGAAAGATTAATTCACAAAGTGGGTGGAAGCAGAGGTAGTAGCGAAGGTGACAGGGACAAAAATAATGAACTTCACATAGAGGAGCATAGTGTGCAGGTTTGGAATCCCACAAGTGAAAATGAGTGACAACAGGAAGCAATTCGACAATGAGCCGTTCAAATCTTGGTGTACGGGCCTGAACATCAGACAACAGTTCATGTCAGTAGCACACCCCCAGGCAAACGAGCAGACAGAAGGAGGCTGGGATAGGCAAAAGAGGAATGGGAAGAAGAATTAGCAAGTGTTGTTGTGGGCTTATAGGACCACACCCAGAACAACCACTAGGGAGTGACCCTATAGGTTGTGCTTTGGGACGGAAGCCATCATTCTGCCCAAAATTGATGTTCCTAGCAGAAGGGTAGCCAAGCAGATGAGTCAATAAAAGCAGCCAAGCAATCAGAGAAAATCTGGAAGAGCTGGATAAAGTCAAGGAAAAAGCATCGCCCAAAAAGGCTGCATATAAGTCGTGGATGGAACAACACTATGACAGCAAAGTCAGGCCCAGGGCCCTAAAGGCAGAGGACTTGACACTAAGGAAAAATAAGGCAAGCAGGGTCTAGGGACAAAAGAAGTTGGATGCGGAATGGGATAGGGACAAAAGAAGTTGGATGCGGAATGGGAAGACCCATACAAGGTAACCGAAGTGTTAGGCAAAGGGGCATACAAGCTGGAGACACTTGACGGCAGGCCAATTCCATGCACCTGGAACATCATTCACCTCAGAAGGTACTACGCATAAATAGTTATGGAATATAATTACGTAATCGTCACCTGTAGGCAGACATGGTCAATTTGTAAGGGCAGATAGGATGACAATTCCTTGAGCGGTCTTTTGTAAGCCCATAAAGGGCATGACCCACGAGGAACCCCGGAAAGTACCCTAATGCCCCCTATTTTTTTGTTTTTCCAAATTGGAATGCAGAAAGGAAATTAGCCAAAAAAGTGTGTAGGCCAAGCCAATTTGACACAGGCCACAGCCAGCGCCGATTGAAGAAAATAAGCCGACCCTGGCTCAAAGATGCGAATCTGGCTCTAACAGCCAGAGAAAATGCCAAGTCAAGGGGGAATAGGCAAAACGATGTTAGTCGCAGCCAGCGCCGATTGAAGAAAATAAGCCGACCTTGGCTCAAAGATGTGAATCTGGCTCTGACAGCCAGAGAAAATGCCAAGCCAGGGGCAAATAGGCAAAAAGATGTCGGTCGTAGCCAGCGCCGATTAAAGGAAACAAACCGACCCTAGCTCAAAGATGCAAATCTGGCATTGACAGCCAGAGAAAATGCCAAGCCAGGGGAAAATAGGAAAAAAGATGTCGATCGCAGCTAGCGTCGATTGAAGAAAACAAGCCGACCCTGGCTCAAAGATGAAAATCTGGCTCTGACAGCCCAAGAAAACGCCAAGCCAGGGGCAAACAGGAAAAATGATATCGGTTGTAGCCAGTGCCAATTGAAGAATATAAGCCAACCCTGGCTAAAAGATGTGAATCTAGCTCTGACAGCCAGAGAAAATGCCAAGCCAGGGGCAAATAGGTAAAAGATGTTGGTCGCAGCCAGCACCGATAGAAGAAAATAAGCCGACCCTGGCTCAAAGATGAAAATCTAGCTCTGACAGCCATAGAAAATGCTAAGCCAGTGGCAAATAGGTAAAAAATGTTGGAAGCAGCCAGCGCTAATTGAAGAAAATAGGCCGACCCTATCTCAAAGATGCAAACCTGGCTCTGACAGCCAAGTAAAATGCCAAGCCAGGGATAAATAGGCAAAAAAGACCTCAGCCATGGTCGATGCTAAAGAAGAACAGGTCAATGCTAAATCAAATACAATGATTTTAGCCTCAACAGCCAAAGAAGTTATTAAGTCAAAGGCAAAGCTCCGATTAAATACAATGATTTTAGCCCCAACGGTCAAGGAAGTTGTTTAGTCAAAGGCAAAGATCTGACCAAACACAACAATTCATACCAACATTCAAAAGAGAAAAACAGGTAAAAACCAAGTCCAGGCGACAAATTTCATTCTCAGCAAGGCATGCCAACTCTCAAACAAATCGCCGCTTTCCTAGCAATTCAGTAAAAAGCAAGTCAGAAGCCAACACGAGATAGCAAAACATAAGATGAAAGCAACAATTTTCGTTCAATGAAAGGGGAAGAAGGATATCCCCCCACAAATGTAGCTAGGGGATGCATATCTCCAGCAAAAAGTTAAGGTTAAAAATTTTAGCAGAAATCAAACAGAAATGTTTCATCTCTCAGCGGGGGAAATACAGACCATTAAAAAAAGAGAAAATTACAAAGCCTTCAAGGCTTAGCATCATTAACAGCTCCATCTCCAGCTTAGCTTCCCCCCATAGTCCGAGTCTTTCCCTCGCCAGCTATGTCCTTGTTAGCACCACCAGTAGTGTTAGCCTCCTAATTGAGCTGTCTCGCAGCGTTGACGTCTCTCTGTGGACCGCTGGCAGAATATGCGTCCGGTTCGGTAGAGGCACTATCTGGGTTCCACTTCTCTAGCTCAGCTAGGGTTATATTGGGATTCAGCTTAGGAAAGTACTCAGTGAATCTATGTTCACTAAAAGGAACAAAAGTATGAGTAGAACTGGATGACCTTCAATAGAGCATCACTCAGCATCTGAGAGGCCCCATTACTTCACACAATACATGAATGGAGGCTCAGAAAGCCACAAGTGAAGGCCCAGTGATAGAAATCCTTCAGTTAAGCGATCTCAGTCTCTGCGCGGTTCAAGGAGGACTGCAGCGAACAAGTGACCACCTTTCTAGCTCAAGGTCCTACTTCACCTCAGCAACCCGCTGAGCCTTAGTCTTCAGAGAGTTAAGCCCATGCTTCATCTCACTGTTCTTGGTCTACAGATTAGAAAGTTTCTCCTGCATGGCTTGAGTAGTGCAAAGATGATGTAGGCATGATAAAGAAAAGAGAGCATGACAGCAAGGAAGAGCCAAAGAAAATGAAAGACAAAGAAAAATAAAAAGGCAAACCTCAAGGGAAGCTAAAGTAGAGCGGTTAAATAGAGAGCTAGTGCCAGCAACGTTCAAGGATCTCTCAAGTAGCCAAGCATTAAAGTAAGGGATAGGGAGAGCCTGAGAGAAGCAGTCAGCGAAGGCAACAATGGTATGCATGGGGGCAGATAGGTGGCTGACACGGGAAGAACCGCGGTTGAACGGAGGTGAGAAGGGGAAAGACTAAATGGGCAGAACCCCGGGGGTGACCCCTTGGGGCTGCTTGGATACCTAAAAGACAGGGGTCTCAGGGACCTCCTTAGGAATAACCTAGAATTGGTGATGTTTCCCCCTTTCACGATCCTCCTTTCAGAAGACTGGCAGGTCCTCTTCCGCAATGGCTCCTCATTGGAGACCTCAGTGTCAGATAGCACAACGGCTGCCGTGTACTGGTTCGCCACGTTAGGGGTCTCCTCGCTGGATGGCGGGATGTGAGAGTTGGAGGTCTTCCGGGGAATCTTTGATAGGTCAACCGGGAAGTTTGCAATCGACATGTCTGCTGGAAAACAAAGAAAGGCTGGAACAAGATAATATATATATATATATATGTGCTAATATACAAACATAATAAGAGTCATGTAAATAAAGCTACCGGCCTATACCGCTCAAATTAGAAAGCCCCTTGCCAGGGACTATGTTGTCTGGCAGGAAGGGAAGACCCACTACCCACAGGGCTGAGTCTCACAGCAGATGATCACACTTCACCTTCACCACCTCGAGGCGGGAAATGAAGGGCTGAAGGACAGATATCTTAGCGTCACTAGGTCGGGACCCATGCCCCTTCTCAGGACCAGTTTCAAGGCCTTGCGAGGCTCCTTCCAGGCCCAGAACCAAAGTTTCATCCACAAAAACAAACCAATGCTTCCAATCAAAGCGGGTGGGAAAGTCAGTCAGAAACTTGTGGACATCCTGGCTAAATTTCAAGAAAGTCCAACTAGGGGGCATCCTAGTGGGCTGGCAGAAAATGCAAAAAAGGGGGATGTTAGGTTCAACGTGGAGAATGCGGTACAAAATTTCAAAGCCAAGAAGGAGACAGGCGGAGTTGGAGGGCAAATCAGTCAAGCTCAACTCATTATAGGCCAACGTGAACGGAAGGAAAGTGGATAAGGGAAACCTAAGGCAACAGTGCTCTAGGGTGTCCATGTAAATGGCGACCGTGCCAGAGGGCGCATCCAGCACAGTTTGATTATAACTAGGCAGCGAGACATGGTCGCCAATGTCGTTGATGGTGACTTCATCGGCGTTGAAGGATGCCTCGATCAACCGGCAGGCTGAGTGATATTTGAGGTTGATGGTGTCACAGAAGGAAGTCTCCTTGGGGGGACCCACAGTCGACACCATGGTAATGAAAGTAGGAAAGATGGAAAGAGGAGAAAAAAAGTATCTAAGAGGAAGAAAAAAAAAGCAAGCCAGAGAGGAAGACAAAGTGGAAGCAGGGCAAAGACCAAGGTGTTCTAGGAAACTGGTAAAAAAGAAAAGCACTCAGGACAACCGTAACTTAACGAAGAAATGGAAAGAAGATAGACAACCTCAATAAATGCCTTGGGAAGAGGCAAGAATTAAGGACCCGCATGCGGAAGTGGATGAGAAAAAGGACATGTGGTGTTCATCTGGGCAGGTAGTGTAATCGTCAGCATCTGCTTGGAGTAAAACCGCAGGCACATGGCTCAAGCAATTAAAGATAGAAAATACCACCTATTCTCCTGCACAAAAAATTCACTAACAGCGAGCAGGTACCAGGCAAGGTACCTACAACATAGCAGTGAAAGAAAATTGTGTTATCAGCCCAAAGCCTCAGACACGGCCCTGTCGGCTGAGCCTTGGGCTGGGGGGACTTGATAATGTACGGGCCATAAGGCCCAAATAATGGCCCAACACCCCAGGCCCAGGCGAGAAGGAGAGAGGGAGAGGGAGAGAGAGAGAGACCGGGTCAGGCACGTGGCTGACGGGACCTGATGTATGGAAGGCATCCCATCAACCACCTAAAACACATAAAACAAGGGATGTGCAGAGGAGGGAAGGTAAATTACAATCAATCTTACTATTCACTTAGGATACTCTCTGTGCAACGCTCATGGCTGACCGGAGCGTTGGAGCAGGCACGACCCTGTGCCTACCTGCCTAACCTTAGTCTGCCTATTTTGCAGGTCCGAAAGCACGCTGGGCTCAAGGAGTTCATCTGTAGGTGAAGATACAAATTTTGGCATTAACACACATACACTAACTATCTAGGGTTTTATTTGCACTTTCAATTATCACGGGATTAATGTGCACTTTCGTGAATTATATAGGGATATATATACACTTTGCTCTTATAATAATGATTGGAAATTAATTATACTGAGTTGATCATATGTCATTATGAAGTGGAATATACCCGTTAGACAAAATAACCAAAAATATAGTACTCCCCCTGTCCCAGCCAAACTTGCATATAATATTTTTCACGGTCTCCAATAAACATATTTGACTATAAATATGTGTAGTTACGAATAATAACAATACATTAAAAAAATTTCCCTCCATCCCAAGATTATTGGCCTATTTACTTTTTCAAAGTCAAACATGGTAAACTTTGACCTTAAATATAAATAATATATGTATAATAAAAATATCATGTGAGATATTGTTAGATTCATCTTAACATCTATTTTCTAAATATCAGTTTTATAGGAAAAAATATTTTACGTAGCTAGAGATATTAACGGTCAAACATGATCATTGAAGACCGTGAAAAAGTAAATAGGCCAATAATTATGGGACGGGGGGAGTAGATATTTAGAAACTACATGTTACGATGAATCTAACCATATCTCACACGATAAAATTATGGTTCATATATGTATACAAATACGTGGTCAAAGTTCAACATCTTTTACTGGAAAAAAATTCTGTGCAGATTTGGCTGGGACAGAGGGAGTACATTAGATAAATTTTGTGCTTGTTTGAAAACTACACTAGAATTAAATTGACAATTGTGCAGCCCACCCTAGACTGACCGGGCTTGATTCAGAAGCAGGCTCGATCCGATCCAAAAGTCGTCGAAAAATTGGATCCAATTTAGCTCAAATGTGACCCGACTTGTATTCTCTAACTTCACTTGATTCTATCCTAACTACTCCCTTTGTTTCAAAAATTTGATTACCTCTGTTATAACAAAAATGGCGTAATTGGACTTTCAGAGTCAACTGCATAAACACTTAACTATTAATATCATTTTTTGTGTGAGAAGAAAATCTTAAAAATAATAATTTGAAAATATATATTATAAAGAATTCAACAATATATTACATGACAATAATCTTGCATATAAACTACTAAAATAAAATAATCGAAGTTGCTTCAGTTTGACTCCAAAAAATTAATGGGAGCGCGCCTTGAACGCGCCTTGTTTCGCTCGCCATTTCAATGCTTGGCTTGGGGAGCACGCCTTGAACGTGGCTAGGACATTTGCTTCCTTGGCTTTGGACCGGTCTGTCTCAGCCGCCTTGGAGGTAACCTGTTTTCTTTTTTGTTCCTTTTCCCTATATTTTTTAAATTTTTCTTTGTGATTCATATGTTTACCATTCTTCTTGCTGCTTCCTAGTCCTTTGCTTAGCCAAGGTTGAGCAGATAGAGATCGATAACTTGCATCACAAGGTCGGAGAGCTTCAGCGCAAGATGGCATCACTAAAGCAGGCCAACACAGATCTGGCATGTAAGGTGCAAAGGTTGAGTGAGCTGGAGCAGGAAAATGGGGTCTCAGAGTCATTGCAGACATCTCTGGACAAGGCGGAGTCTAAGGTTGCTGAGATGCAAGCTTTTCGAGATTGGGCCTTCACCAGGGGTTTCTTAAGCATGTACTCTCATGTGGTGAGGAGTCAGGGAGCCTCTGAGATGCTGGGTCAGGCCATGATGGATGGGATCAAGCTCTACATTGATATCGAGGATGAGGAGTAGCTGTGTGCCCGCATTGGTGGGATATTCGTTCCCTTCCAGGAGCATGGCTTTACTGGCCGTTTCTCCAGCCTACGTCCCGACATGACCCTCAGTGAGCTTGACCGCTGGTATCCGGATGCTGGAAAGCCCAAGCCTGATGCTCTCTCTACCAGTGAGCCCAAACAAGTTGTTGGTCCTGAGGAGGTGTTGGCCCAAGTTCCTGGTGAAGGGGGGGGGGGGGGGGGGCGTGGGCGGCGACCTCTCGACGAGGATGATGCCAATGATGCTGCCTAGCCTTAACATCTTGCTTCTTGTCTAAACTTTAAATTTATTTTGGTCATTATCACCCCATAAGGGGTTTGAACAAATATTTCTCAAGTTTTCTTGGTTGTTTTGGGGTGCCCTTTTACCCCTTTAGCCTGAAGGTGTGGGGTGCTCTCTTTTCCTCCATTTTAATTAATGATATCGCATGCCTTAGTGGCGTATCTTTGTGCTTATATGCTCTTTGAATGTTTGTCTTGATTTTTTTTCTTTCCTTGCATGCTTGCTCGTTGCGGAGTTGTGTCTTGTTTGCAAGATATTCTTTCCGGGCTTACTTTCTCATGCTTCTTTTGCTTGTATTTTGCTCTTTGGGCTAGTCGTGACCCTTTGTTAAATTATTGTTGGGACTCTCCTTTTGGCAGTTTTCTTACTTGCTAAAACATTGCTTCTTTCTCTTTTTTCCAGTTTGATCCCTGCATATAGTTTTCTGGTCGTTGAAGCCGGGACTTGTGGTTTTCTTTTTTACTTGAGTCTGAAGTTTATCTTTTGGCTGCAATTGTGGCCGGAGCTCATTTTCTTTGCCTACTTGTTCCAAGCTAACAACCTCCAAGCCATTGGACTGGAGTTGCGTCTTGGCCTGGGTTAACTTGTCCTTCTCAGGCTGCGAGTGCAGCCAGGGTTCATTTTCTTTACTTGTCTCGCTGACTGCCGGAGCCAGCAAATCGTTCATTCCCCGGCTCTAGTTGTGGCCAATGTTTGTTTTCATTGACTGCTTTGCTAGCTGTACGGGCTAGCAGATACATCTTTGGCCTACGATAGGCCCATCACTTCCCAGCTGCGGTTGTGGCCGAGGGTTCTTTTCATTATCATTTCCGCTGGCTGTCAGATCCAGGGATTATAGCTTTGGCCGGGACCAGTTAACAACTTCTTTCGGCCATTTTACTTCTTGCATTCCAAAACTGCCAAACAGCAAAAATACTAGGACGCAGACCGGGTTCTCCTTGGGATCATGCCCCTTATGGGCTTACAAAATACTTGATCCCCTCGACAATTATGTCTCGCCTGTCTTCATATGCCAAATACATTTTCATACTTATAGTTACTTTTAAGCATAGCTACTCAGGTGAACACTGTTCCACATGTAAGGTGTTAGTCTGCCGTCTAGCGTTTCCAGCTTGTAGGCTCCTTTTCCTAGCACCTCTGTCACCCTGTATGGTCCTTCCCATTCCCCGTCTAGCTTTTTCTGGCCCTGGGCCCTGCTAGCCTCGTTTCTTCCGAGTGCGAGATCCCCCACTTTCAAGGATTTGGGCCGGATCCTACTGTTATAATGTTGCTCCTTCTATAACTTGTATGTGGCTTCCTTCAAGGCTGCTTTCTCCCTAAATTCATCTAAAATTTCCAGATTTTCCCTCAGCGCATCATCGTTCCCTTCTTGACTTAGGGGTTCGACTACCCTCCTACTCGACACATGAATTTCGGGGGGGAGGGGGTGATTGTGTTTGTCCCAAAACACAGCCTGTAAGGGGACTCTCCTCTGGACTTGTGGAGGCATTGTCCTGTATGCCAAAAATACACTCAACAACTCCTCTTACCATTCCCCTTTCGCCTGCCCCAGCCTATTTTTCAATCCTTGGACGATTGTCCTGTTCGTCACTTCTGTCTATCCGTTTGCTTGCGGGTGGGCTACATGTGCACTTTCGTGAATTATCAAAGGGTTATATATGCACTTTGCTCTTTGATTTTGAAAGTCAACTACGTCAATATTTAATTGTTGATATTTTTATTTATACGTGTAATTTTTTTAAATATATATATATAATAAAAATATAATGATAAATTCAACATTACATTACATGATAATAACCTTACGAGAATAATAAAATAAAATAATTGAAGTTTGAATCTAAAAATTAAAATATGCCAACAATCAGTCATAGTATATAAAACTAAAACATACTGATGCTTTCATGCATTTTTCTCATCTTTTCCTTTGCCATGTCTTTATTTGGGAGACAACATAGGACCATGGACTAAAACTTCACAATTAAGGAAAACTTTAAAAAGTACCACTTAAAATATCTACATATCATGACCGAGTTCTTTGCTAGGTTTTGGCTTAATTTTTTTTTAAAATGACCGAGTCCTTTTGGAATGTCTTTAAAAATTTGATATTTCCCCTTCATATTAAGCCACTTTTAAGGAACGTCTATGTGAATATATGCATTTGTGGCTACTTGTGTCCAGCCCTCGTAATTGTGGGTGTTTTGTGGTTCACTAGGGTGAAAAATTATTTGTATGTTCCCCCATTTGTACCATTTTTGCTGTCTCCAAGTGTGGTTCATTGGTCCTTTGTGGTAGGTCCAACTCGCTTTGGGGTTATTTGTTATTCTATCCTTCATTTCTTACAATTTTGGGTCCTCCGCTAAGTAGGAATCCACTGATGCAAGTATTCCTTACAGGGATGGTATATGCATCACTATTGTTGCATTGTTCCCTTCACACCATATAACCCATATAATGTAACACGTAAGATTTATGTCCTCCATTTCTAGTATGAGGCCAAACCAAGATTGTAGCTAGTCCTCTACCCCAACTGGCGTGCCGTGTCCAAAATCAAACACCAATTTGGAGGCTCTACATACTCTTTTGGCTATGCCACATTCAAGGATCATATAGAAGGGCGTTTTCATCTGATCATGACACATCTAGCATACCGATGATACATTCATGCCTTTTTTCCTAAGTATTGGTCCTGTCAGGGTTGCATTATGTACTAACCACTAGAAGCTTGATTTTCTTTGGTGCATCACATGACCATAGCTTATTCCACAAATTTTGGTGGTGTTGTGCGTCTGTTATTAGTGGGGAGCTTGAGGGTTTCTCTTGTGTAGCTTGTTTTACCACGTCGCATAATATCTAGATTTGACATTGTACTTCCCTAGCCAGTCCTTCCCCCAGATTTGTTAATCAATTTTCCTAAGGTATTTAGGGGTATGTGGATACCTACTATGCCAGTTAACACCTCGGGTTGAACTTCCAAAAGTTGCACTCTCCATTGTTTCGAGTTGCCTTTGAGGTCACCTACTTTGAAATTTATAAGGGGTAGGACCTGGCGATCATACCAACAGGACCCATTGATTTAGTGTCCATTCTTTCTGGATGCCAATGGATTTCCCGTCGATCACTTGCGACTTTATGAATTTACCATAACAGGTAGGGTTATTTCAAGACATTATAAATTTGATAAGGTTCGTGTGGTATTGGGTTCGAGTGGAGAGGTTCGAGTGGATAGGTTCGAGTGGTATTGGGTTCGAGTGGTATTGGGTTCGAGTGGAGAGGTTTGAGTAGTACTGGGTTCGAGTGGAGATGTTCGAGTGGTACTGGGTTCGAGTGGAGAGGGTTCGAGTAATACTCGAATGGAGAGGGTTCGAGTAGTACTCGAGTGGAGAGGTTCAAGTAGTACTGGGTTCGAGTGGAGAGGGTTAGAGTGAAGAGGGTTCGCGTGGTGAGGTTCGAGTGGAGAGAGTTTGGGTGGTGAGGGTTCGAGTGGAGAGAGTTCAAGTCAAGATTCGAGTGGAGAGGTTCGAGTGGTACTGGGTTCGAGTGGAGAGGGTTTGTGTGGTACTGGATTCAAGTAGAGAGGGTTTGAGTGGTACTGGGTTCGAGTGAAAATATTCGGGTGGTGAGGGTTCGAGTGGAGAGAGTTTGGGTGGTGAGGGTTCGAGTGGAGAGAGTTCGAGTCGAGATTCGAGTGGAGAGGTTCGAGTGGTACTGGGTTCGAGTGGAGAGGGTTCGAGTGGTACTGGGTTTGAGTAGAGAGGGTTCGAGTCGTACTAGATTCGAATGGACTGGATTTGAGTGGTACTGGTTTTGAGCGGAGAGGTTCGAGTGGTAATGGGTTCGAGTGGAGAGGTTTGAGTCGAGGCAGATGGTTGATATTCGAGGGGTGGATGGTTTGAGTGGGGGCGAGGTGGATGGTTGATGGATCGAGGGGTGATGCCTCGAGGAGAATGGTTGATGGTTCCAGGACCTCGAGGGTTAATGAATTGATGGAGAGGTACGAGGGGTACTTGATTAAAAAACAGAGAAGAGGAAGTGGTACCACTCGAACCCTCTTTACTCAAACCCAGTACCACTCGAACCCTCTCCACTCAAAACTCTCCACTCGAACCCTCTCTACTCGAACCCAGTACCACTCAAACTTCTCCACTCGAATCTCGACTCGAACTCTCTCCACTTGAACCCTCACCACCCAAACTCTCTCCACTCGAACCTCACCACCCGAACCCTCTTCACTCGAACCCAGTACCACTCGAACCCAGTACTACTCGAACCTCTCCACTCGAACCCAGTACTACTCAAACCTCTCCACTCAAACCCAGTACCACTCGAACCTCTCCACTCAAACCCAGTACCACTCGAACCTATCCACTCAAACCCAGTACCACTCGAACCTCTCCACTCGAACCCAGTACCACACGAACCCTATCAAATTCATAATGTCCTGATATAACCCTATATGTTACGGCAACGGCGACGATGGTTCGATGGTTGTGGGTAAGGTTATAATTGTCTACCCAAATTCAACTTTTTGGACTGATGACATTATTGTCATTTTAAGGTGGGTCAACAGTTGAAAAAGCATCGTCAACGCCAAAAAGTCTACCATATGATTATATTGGCACTTTCATAATTAAGTAGTTTTTTTTCTAACTTTCAAACGATTGAAGGTTATATCGGCACTTTCGCGAGTATATAAGATTATATTGGTATATAGACAACAATTCTCCAAAATAAACATATAGACAATGATTGTGACAAAAACTTGTCTGCATTTATGACACCCAATTCATTGTTTAGTTCACATATACACATAGTTCCTTGTTTTTCCACAAGCTCAACGTTTCTTTTTTTATATTTTACTTACTTCATGTACTTGCAATATGTTATTTCTTGAAAGGTTATAAAAATTATATTTTTTATCTTATTGATTATTTAATAAATTCCAACAAAATTTATTATTTGTTTTACGATTTAGATAGTTATTCTTAGATGAATATATTTATAATTTATTTCAATTCAAATGTGACATGTAAATATTATATATTAATTAAATTAAATATTTTAATCTAGAACACCGCGCAGAAGTGTCAAAATAAAGTTTACTTTATGACAAAATGTGCAGTTATAAACTTTTGTCATTATTCAGACGTTGACTCATCAATTTGAGTGTTGACTGGACCTGAATGGCAAAAATACCCTTTCTCATCTCTCATAAATTTGCATAAAAAGATATACAATATCAACCATTTCTTTATTCTCATTTAAGACGTAAACTTTATGGGTTTGATCTACAAAATATCACTAATTAAACAAAAATAGTTAGCAAAATTGTTGTCCTCAAAACTCAATGTGACCTAATCTTTTTATGCCTCTGCCTGCAAAAGAACAGTTTCATCAGCAAAAATAATGCAGGAAAGAAACAATGGCTGAACTATAAGAGCACAAACCAACCAAAAAACATCCTTTTTTTCATGTGATAACAGCTCTTCAAACAAAATATCAGCAAAATCATCACCATGGTCGCCATCTTCTTCCCTACCGCCAAGTTTGTCTATCATTTTAATGGCTACATGGATTTCTAGAATCTTCAATAGAATTAGGGCGGCTTGCGAGTTAGACCAAGATTAATCTATTGCATTTCGTTTATAGAGCTATTAAATGGAGTATATACCTTCTTGTAAGCTGGAGATATTTTTAGCAGTTGTTGGAGCCAATAATATACAAAACATAATCTTGTAATCGTATTTCTTCTAGTTCCAACTTATAAATCTGCATATATGCTGAGCGGCATTTTCTAGTAAACTGATGCAAAAACATTAGTTAATTAAGCAAATCTGATATCAAGTAGTTCACCTTTTGTTGCTTGTTTGCATAAGCGATCAAATGATGACCTGACTGCCTTTTGCAATAAAGCCTTTGTAATGGTAAACTTCATTAGAAATACCTCTGATATGTTTAAAACATACAGACAATACCGTACGAGGATAAGCATAGGTAAACACGGTATAATTTCTTAAAACATTTTTTAACACATGAGAGATATTGAATTGTAACAAGTGAAAGGAAGACTATGATCAAAAGTGAAAGTGAGTTATATGTTGTACGGAAATTTTTAAAAAAACAAACAAAGACTCATATTCCACTAAAGAAGTGCGTAAACAAATTACAAGTAATAAACCACACATGTGTTGTTCTTTTTTTGGCATTCACCTAGCAATTAACAAACTCGCCAACCTGCATTATAATCATGATGGACACTTACATAAGATGCTCATTTTTAAAAGAATACTACTTCGCTACAAATTTCGTACTGAATAGCATGATCTTCGCCACAACATACAATATTTTATGCAAAAATTTGTCATCTGTTCGAAGAAAAATCACATCCCTTAGCCTTTCTCTCAAGCAAAAATGCGATGTTTGGCAGTCATACATGCATTGTGCACATTTAATTATGCAATATTGTAAACCTAGAATACATTCAGCCCTAATTTCAACTTTAAAAGCTGCATTATATACCCCTATGAACTCAAAATAATCTGCAACCAGAGCTCATATGTTGTCAATATTAATAATCTACATGTCCTGTGATATCCCTGAATGTCCTTTTTTGGTTCCATTACAATACAAAAGAGCAGAATGATCAATAAACAATCCAAAATCCTGAACAACATCAGTTTCACTGAATAATCAATACATAAAAGGATGAAATCCAGAGGAAGACATTTTCCAAATCAACACAGCGAGGCATAGAAAGCATAAGAAAAAAAATAGCAGTAATCAAAGTTTAAGACTAAAACAGATTGGCAGAAACCTATGCATCGGCAACCTTCAAGACAAAAACAATTCAAGCTATTCCCAGGATTGATTGAAAAACACTTGGTTTCTTACTTCTTTGATTGAATGAAAAAACCAAAAGCCATAATTGACAAAAACCTTTTCATCACACAAAACCATAGCCTTTCTCCACTAATACTTGCACCAAAACAAGATGCTAAATAGATTCACCATTTATGGATCCGCAAATAGTTTTAGCTCTTTTTGTACTAACTGTTGTAGGATCAGGAACCTAGTTATAGTTTTGTAATGTAGTTATAATTCAAGCTACAATCTTAGAAGCGACCAACTCAACCGTACAATCTTTGAGCTGCCTTCCCACTTCACAAAACGTGTAGCTACCAACATATCCTACATGTCTCAAAGGATAATCATCCAGCCTTCTAAATCTTGTTTTGCAGATCAGCTAAGATATTTTTTATATATCCAGCAGCCCCTTTCACTTTCCAATATCGCCGAATTTGGCTATTACTAACATTACCTACTTTAGGCATAATCTAATATGTAAGAAGAAATTTAAATTAAATTCATAAAATGACATCTATTAACACAAAATTATAAAACACAAGAGATTCTAGACATGATTCCCACCATTAGAACTTTTGCGAGGAATTGAAACAAGCTCGGTACAATAAAGAACATAGAGCCATCACCAAATTTCAAAGCAGCATAAAACCAAAGTTAGCATAAATTAGACTAAGAACCATAGTGTCCTTGATAATAAGTTAGATGCAAATTGCTTTACAGTTAGCATTCATCTCATATTATTGAATATGAAAGCCAACAACTAATAAAAAAACTAAGTCACCTGATCTTCAGAAAGCCTTCATCAGTTTGATTTCCCTACGCGTTCTGCCAATCACAGCATTCCAACACGCAACATCTCTCACGGGCATTTCATCAAGTAAAGTATACAGGGCAGTAATTGCCATGACTGCAGAAAGAAGAACACTAGAGAATGTGAGTTGAACCAAACTTTACTTGCCATTTTCTTTTCTTGAAGAATGGTTCTGAACTGGGTAATCAATTTATGTACACTATGGAAAAAGAGAAGTAATTAAACAAAAGGTTGAACACAATTTGAAGAAACATGCTGAACATTTCAGATCTTGCTATATAAAAGGATTTAGGTACACGGGAGTGGAACCATAGATTGGCAAGATACCAACTAATTCCACGTGCAAACAACTTTCTACATAGGTCATACCAAGATGGTATTGCATCCCTCTAGTCGAACCAATTTCAGATCTTGGTGTGGGAAAAAATTGAAACCTTCCTATCTAATCAGATCAGTTAGGAAACCTATCTTCCAAAATCATCAATTGAATGAGCTCATCTGGCAACCCGTGTACCAACTCCTGTCAAAAGCTTATCCACATCATCACGAACAAGACCTTTCGATCACCATATTTACTCTTTCACTTCTTCAAAATATTCATTGGGTATATCTAGGGGCGGAAGTAGCAATTATACACATTTGAACTGAAACCACAATATTCATACAAATTTCTATTAGTCTATGCAATACAGAAACATTTGCAAAAAAATATAGCATATCGCATCTACCTAGCTACCTTGTATTGTTTGTACTTTTCTCTCACCGCCACTAAAGATTGACCCCTTCTTTTCACTTGTAATTCATGTAATATCAGCACACACTCCTTCAAATTAGCTGGTTTATATCCCAAATAACGTTGTAGTTCAGCAGCCTGTTTAGCATTGAAGATCAATTAGTAACTCAGGATATTATAGCACAAAAAGACTTTAAGAACACGAGCATATCTATACCAACATATGAAAAGAACAGCTTACCCTAGGACTCAATTCAAGGTTAAGAGTAAACTTCGTCAGAAACACAACAGCAGAAGCTACCAAAGAAGGCAGGAATTTCACACAGCCATACTCCAGTAAACTTAACTCGCCTAAGTAGTAACCCAAGAACTCTAATTTCTAAGTGGATTCCTACAAAATAAATAGCACACAATTAGCATCCATATATAGGACAATACAAAACCATATCAAAACACATGAAATAAAGTATGGTGAGAAAGACTAGAATGCATACTTCATAGTCTTCCCAGGCAACCCTTATGAATCTTCGAAGAAATGACTTGGTTGTAGGATTTCCCATCTCATACTTGAGAAATGTCAGCACAGCAAACTCCATCTTCACCATATCTTTCTTTGTATACGTATTATCAGTAATATAGCAGAAATTATCCTCATGGGGAGGACTAATCTCTTCATACTTCCTACTCATCAAATCAACAATAAAATAACTTTAAGCACCACCTTTGAGAACAACAAAAAAAATCCTTCAAATCAAAACAAGCCCCATTTAGAAACAGATCCTTATGAGGTAATTAACATGGAAGAAACACCCCCAAAGCTGCAGATTTTTCCGTGTAATGGTGTTCCGCGGAACAAACCTATCAATGTAGGAAACAATATGGTAAAGAGTATCCGAAAGAAGCTTGTATTCCTCCGCCACCTCGACCAACCAGTCCACCATGATCCCCCTCATGTTATAAGTCACGTCCTTCTGAACTCTTTCAAGGTAATTAGGAAAAACCCTTCTTTTCTCCTCCACCTAAATTCATCAAATCACAAAACCCTAATTTCATCAAAACTATACAGAGAAGAAAAAAAACAGAAAAAACAATCATTTCCACAAATTCTACTCATTTTTAAGCAATAAACTAACTAATCGATTCATCATTTATTCAATCACCAAACTCCATACTGCAAACATAAGCGTAAATGTCAAAAACATAAGCTCGTCGAAGTTTGTGTCCACCCGATCCAGGATAAGCAAATAAGATAGATTCTCAACGAGCATTATAGAGGACATTGTAATCTTGAACATAGAGTTCTTGCATCTTTTTAGTGTTCTGGTATACACCATCTATTTACTTACCCCTTGAAGAATCTCAATAACACGAGAACCTTTCATCTTCCAAGGTCGATCTTTGGCAAGGGCCTGTATCAAACAAAAAGGATAATTAGAAAAGTAGTGAAACAAAAAGTCTTACTTTTTTGTTGGTGATTTTGAGGATATGGGTATGGAAAGAGAGCGGGGAAAGAAGAAGTGAGGAGACGAATTTCTCTGGTTCCCGCTAATAAGGGGAAGAATTAAAAGCTGGGGATCAAAAACCTTTCTTATGTAGGAAAACTTCAGTTGATAAATTCAGTGCTTCTTAATATTACTGGATATTGGGGTTGTATTATGAAGATCCCTGAGAACATTGTAGGAATAATAGTGAAGATATGTTCTAGCTATCTGTGGGAAAGGGAAGAAGATCAAAGGGGGTTCACTGCTGCTTCATGGGATGCCATATGTAGAGGTAAAAAATATGGTGGAATGGGGATAAGAGATCCAGGAGTATGGAACCGGGCAGCACTTTGTCAGCATTTATGGAATATAGATTAGAAAGAGGATATTATGTGGTTTCAATGGTTACAAGGGGAAGGAATTGTGTGATTGCAAGGTTACAGATTCACAAAGCTGGGTCTGGAAGTTCTTGCTCAAGCTAAGAAGCAATGTCTACTCAGACCTGAAAGGCTGCAGTGATAGAAGATGGAGACTGAAAATTGCGAAGGTCTACAACAGAATGAAAGGGGGAGATGAAGAGAGAGCTAAACACATAATCCTATGGCAAAAATGAATTTTCCAAAATATGGGTTTTTCTTATGGCTGTTTTTGAATGGAAAATTAGCTACCACTGATAGACTGTACAATTTTGGTGTTCTGGGAAGTCATGGCCTGTGTTGTTTATGTGATTTAAAAACTAAATCAGCACACCATGAACAATGCTAGTAGCTCCTTAATAGCGACCATCTAGAAAACACACAGAATTACCCTATTAGCTCAAGGTACTAACCTTTCATTTATTGTCTTTCATATAAAGGTATAACCCTTTCTGAGTCCACTAAATTACTACCATTCTAATTTCAGCACTACCATATAACACTATTTTGAAGAATAACATTAAATCTCTCTTTTTGAGTCCAATAAACTACCATTCTAATTTCAGTAATACATAACACAAATTCAATAAATACTATCAAATATACAATTTGAAGTTCAAGTCATGAGAATGAGAGCCTGAGTGACATGGACCCGTAGGTCAGGCGGGAGGGCCTGGGATGACGCCCGGAGGAAATCACCAAGCTCCCCAGGATACAATGCCATGTGTTTTGGGTAAAACGGGGTCACGTGCGCCAAGAACATCGCCCTATCACCCAGACTCTTGGCCACAGTGGGGTCCGTCGCAATTTTGCTGACGAAGGAGAAGCTCATCGCTGCATGTTGGTTAAAGAGCTCCACCGTCCAAGTGAATTGGCTCTACACCAGATGGAGCTCCATTTCGTAGCCTTCCGGGTCGGACTTCATTTTGGACTGCAGAGCCAGAAGAATTAGATTCTCCGACTTCCGTCCCGACACCGTGATCGCCTCCGGATTATTAACATATACTTCACGGAATTCTGCGAATTTCAATGAAGAAACGGTTGAAAAAGCAGATGAACGAAGTTTGGGATTGAAAACAGATGAAAGAAGTGCATTCAAAATGACACCGTTTTTGTAAAGTAGGATGTCAAAATTATAATCAATACCCCCGATTGATAGGCTGAAAGTAAATAATATCTATTATAGGGTGATTAAGATAATGTGAAAATATTAATTTTAGTTTAAAAGTTAATTAAGTACCCAAACGAGACTTTACAACAATATACTGTGGATATCTAATTAACTCACTCTGGTATTTTTTTTCTTTTCCAGAAGCTATCATGCTTATTGTTGTTGCTGTCAAAGTGTCATCAGCTTTACGCCACGTGTCATACTGAAAACGACCTTAACGTTTAGTATTATTCAACAAAATACTACTTTTGTTTTGTAATCCACCCCTCCTACATTGAACAGATAAAAGAAAAGATAATAAAGAAAAGGAGATTGATTAGTCAAGATAAAGGGTATGGATAATAACATCTCCACACTCATTTTTTGAACTAAGTACGAAAAATATTGGAAATCTTTTGATAATTGTACTTTCGCGCGCTATCATTACACAGAAATAAGTTTTCAAGAAAACTTTTGATATTTGAGCCCGTCTTGGAAGATGCTCTTTTCATAAATCATGAAAAGACTTAAGAGTAAAGTGTGATTAGAAGAAATGAAGACAAATTTTTGGATTGCATGATTCAGATTACTTTATAATAACTACACATTGCATAATAAATTTTTAATATTGCAACTATGATCTTTTACCTTTTATTATTCTATAAACTCGGTCTTTCCATAAGTATATGGAAAGACCGTCTTTCCCAAGACTTTGCCTTGATATTTTATGGTTAAATTATAATTATTTATAATTTGACCAATCATGAAAAATCTCATTTTAATAACTGTTATGATTGAATTATAATTATTTATATATTGTGATATATTTTAAAAGTTTTTAAAAGTTATATGAATCTTATTGCAATAAATAAAAATAAACACCAAATTAACTCATTATATACATCAATTATAAAATGACCCCGTCTAATGATTACTCGGTTTAAAATGAGATTTTTGTGGAACTTTAATGGAACGGAAAATATTAATAGCACACTTCCTTTTTGAGTGATTTCTTTTATATTGACACACTTTCATTTTCGACAAAATTATTTGAATTTCATTCACTAATTCTACTTTTTACTTTCCACTTTCAATTTTATTCACTTATTTCATTCACCAAAATTCAATCACCTTTACTTGGGTGACACTAACAGAGGAAAGGAGGGGTAACTCATATTCTGATTGTCTTAACCTGGCTTCCAAACGTTTATGGACTGATATGTAATTGATTCAAAAGTCATGGGAGGTAGATGTGATAAAGAGAGAGAGAAAGGAGGAGAGAGAAAGGGGGTATAGTTGAAGAGTATACCAAACCAAACCAAGCCAAGCCAAAGTGCAACTCTTCCAACAAACTTCCCACAAACTTCCCACAAACTTCCCTCACCCTCCACAATCTCCACAAACTAGTGACTAATCTCTAGTATTTCTGGATTCTTCCCTTCTTTTTCATCCTCCACTTCCTTCACTCCCTTTGAAAAACAAGGAAAAAACCAAGAAAATCTGCAGATATTGTTGGAAAAAGCCCCCGGGAGTGTCAGTTTCTGAATACCAAAAGTAAACTCAACAATATTCAAAAGAAGGGATTTTGAGAGTGGGATTCTTGGGGGAGGGTAGGTATGTATATAGAGGGAGAGGGAGGAGGAGGAGGGTCAATGAGGAAGTCCTTCAAGGATTCACTTAAAGTTCTTGAAGCTGACATTCAGCATGCCAATACCCTGTAAGTTTTTTATAAAAACAAAATTTTGTTTTTGTGTTGAACTTTGATTTCCTTGAGGAATTGTTACTGTTCTGGGTTTCTTTTCTTATGATATTGTTTACCTCTTGCAAATTCAAAGTTTTATGCTTTTTCCCTTCTTTTTAAGGTTAAGTCTTTAATGGTTATGTACCCTTTTCTTGGTTTACTGGTTGGTACTAGCCTCTCCTATCTTCTGATCTTTGTTTGTTCTTGTTCATATTTCTCTGAGAGTTTGGTGAAACTGAGGTTGAATAGGTTTTTTGTTTTATTTATATTATTTTTGAGGTTCATTGAAAATGATGTTTGATGGTGGAAAGTTTATAAATTTATTAAGTTTTAGTGGGTTTTTTACTTGATGATATTTAAGGGAAGGTGCATTTGATGATTAAAGAACTTGTGGATTTATTATTGGTTTACAGTGTACTTTAGGAATTGCTTCAAGTTGAGATAAAGGTATCATTTTTTTCTTGTTAATGACATGCTTAGCTTCTAAACCTTTTCTTTTTGGGGGGTTCCTTCCCTTCTTTTTGATGTATGGTTAATTTTTTTGGCTGGTAAGCAAGTCCTTGTGATGCACTAGTGCTGGTGGAGACCTTTATTTGGTCAGTGCATAGTCACTTTTACCTAACTTAAAGAAGATGGTCACATACTGTTTCCATTTTTGTGAATCTTCAATGTTAGCATTGATGTTGAATCATTAAGTAATTTAGCATCTGCAATGTGGGAAACTGGAAATGATCAAATAAAGCAGTGATTGATTGAAGAAAGTATGTTATTCTGTAGCTGTTAATGCTCATTTCGAATCTGAGCTGTTCAATATGGTTTGTTCAGTGCATCGGACTTTCCCCGGGAGTATGATGGTGCATGCATACAGATGAGAATGTCATACAGCCCGGCTGCACACCTTTTCCTTTTTCTGGTTCAATGGACTGATTGTCACCTTGCAGGTGCTCTTGGACTCTTACGAATCCTAATATACAAGGTGAATATACTTAGAGTTATAGAGGAGGCTTGTAATGATTAATGCATTTGACTGATCGGAGTTTCTCTGCTTCAGGTTTATGTTGATGGCACCACGACGATGTCCACACATGAAAGGAAAGCAAGCATCAGAGAGTTCTATGGTAATGAAAGCACTTGTTTAATGTCATGTTGATGGTTAATATTCTTTAGTTGGCAAGTTCACTGATGTTGGAAATGTTTTTGTAGCTGTCATTTATCCATCCTTGCAGCAGCTGCAATGTGGTGTCAATGAATCAGAACAGAAAAGGCAGAAAACAATGTGCTCGGAAAGGTACAAAAGAAGAGAGAACGAGGAACACCATCGATTTTCAGAATTAGATATTGAAAGAGAAGAAGAGTGTGGAATTTGCATGGAGGCTAACAATAAAATAGTCTTACCCAACTGTAACCACTCTTTGTGCATGAAATGCTACCGTGATTGGTACTTCTTCCCCTCCCTCTTTAAAGATTTCTCTTTATATCTCAGTCTGCTGGTATCCTTTTCCCTCTATACTATAAGACACTGTAGTTAACACTAGGGTCTTACGAAAACTGTAGTTTGTGTGAGCCTAATTTTCTTCTTTTCCTGTATGTTTTCTTGGCAGTGTTACTTATTGGCATATTTTACTTGCTTCACTTCTTATGCATAACAAACGCATCCTTGTCAAGTTGTATAAAAAAATATAGATACAGACTACAGAGCTATATCTGGCACTTAAGTAAAATTTGGCATGTATTTAGTTAAAACCTAAGATTTTTTTTGGTTGAAAATAAGGTCCTCAAGGACAATGAGATTTATGTTGTTCAGCTGGTGTCAAGCTTAAACATACTCCAACATGAAACTTTAAATATCCTTGCTTTGAGGAACTTTGTTCTTGTACTAGCCTATAGCGAATATGTCAAAAGATGATCGTGGAAGTCTCATACATGGTCATAGTGCATGTCGAGAGGAATAGAATGACGGAAAGATCACAGTCTAAGTTGGGTAGCACATAACTGAGTGAAACTAAGAATGATTATAAGATCAAAGTAAATCCTTTCTACTTATTGATGTGTTAGTTGCAAATATATGTGGTTCTTCTAAGGAGAGGAGGACCTAGGCTGATAGAAAGGGGATTGACAGTAGTTCCAATCAGGTAACTTCTAGAGGAAAATGGAAAGAATGATGAGATTTAAGGGAGTTTATCCAGCTGTTTAGTGGATTCTTTTATCACTTGTAAACTTAATGTAATAGAGATTATCTGAACAATACCAGTGGTTGTTTAGTCACTAGCCACTAATTTGTTAAAAACCCTGCCGAGTTTGTTACCTTTCAAGATTGTGTTTGGTCTTAGAACTGCCAAGTTCTGTAAATAAAGCTGATTTCTCTCTGGAATTGTTTATATACGATATAATGTATTCATGCTGGATTCATGTTGCCATTGTTGATGCCTAAGCCTTAAAGAGACATGAAACTGTATTATTGCATGTATAGATTTTAGCTTCTAAGCATGCTATTCTTTGTCGTTGATGACTCTGGTGAACTACCAGTATGAATCGGACTGTTTGGTGATTAAATATGTTCATTAGCATTAAAAGAGGTTACCAAAAAATATGAGAATATTGGGATGAGGTATGGGCACACTAGATTGAACGACATAAGTTATCACTTGTTTACGAAAAAGAGGTTATAATCTCAATTAATAAATGTGATATATGTAGTTTACATTAATTGCATATGTTAATAAGGGACCTTTAAATGGCCCAGTATGGAAGGTAGGGAGTAGAGAAGCATTTAACGATATTGAAGTGAAAAAGTGTAGTGCCTTAACAAAGTCAAAATGCAACTATAAAGAAGGTACTAATAGAAACGAAAATGTGACTGTGGAGCACAACAGCAATAAATGGTTCATGGTGAGGTGTCGTTGCATGTAGATCTCCGCAACTGATCTTGTCATCATTGTTCTCACGTTGCCTCTCTGCCTATTTTCGAACTGTGCTAAAAACTAAATTTCATTAATCTCCTGAACATTGTCCATTAAGGTTGAGGGCAGCTCAGCCATTAAGCTCTTGAGTGCGCTATATGGCCTCATCACTCCTAACTGAAACAGTGCATATGATCTGCTTGATACTTTTGCTGTTAAACTACTAATCTGGTATGAAGTGTTACTAAGTTCAAAGGGTGGCTGTGATCTTATGTTGAAAAAATGGTGTGATATTTCAGGCGGTCAAGGTCACAATCATGCCCCTTCTGCCGTGATAGCTTGAAGAGGGTGAGCTCCTGTGATCTCTGGGTGCTTATGGATAGCAAGGATGTCGTGGACATGGCAACAGTAACTAGGGAGAACCTGAGGAGGATCTTCATGTACATAGACAAGCTGCCACTTATCATCCCCGATAACCTTTTTGACACTTATGACAAACATTTGAGGTAGGCAAACTTGGTAGGGTTTCCCTGACTTCTCAAGGAACTGCTTCCTTCAAGTAGGTTATATATGGAGTGGCTTCTTTATACCTCCGAGTTCGAAAACCCAGCCTGAATAATTGTAGGCATTGGGCGAACCAAAAGCTGAGTGTAGCTTGAAGATGGCTCTCTTATGGATTGTATCTAGTAAATTGTATATAATAATGCTGTATAAAGGTTTTATTATCGTACCGGTAACCATATTTATGGTGAAAATGAGATAGCTGACGGATGCATTCGAAATCACAGTTTGTATTAACATTTTCATTGTGTGAGTGAGTGTCACATCTTTGTTCACCTCCTGATTTGCGTGGTATGTTTGATATCCAATTCAGTGAAGAGAGGAAGAGAAGGGAAGACAAGTCAGACAACTGGCAAGAAACTAGTATGGGCTCCAAAAATGGCCTTTAACCAATGGGCCAATATTTGATCCATTATGGTAGTTAAATAGGCCTCTTTAGGTCTTATGGAATATGAACCCATTTTGGGTAAATGTGAGAATATGATAATGTTAATTTGAGAAAGGTTGTGAAGTAATTAGGGTGAGAAATTAATGGTGTGTTTAGTGGAGATGTGTAAGTGAAATTGGTTTATTTTAAAAGTAGGAGAAAATAAACTTACGTTTATTTTCTAAAAAATATTTTTTTACTTTTAAAATAAGGTGTTTTTTTAGTAGTTTATCAAGTAGTAACTTAAAGCAAAATAATTTATAAGATTGCCCTATACACCTTTTTTTTATATGGTACAACATATTATAAATAGACGTTAGAAAGGTTTACATGTGAGTCTTCCTAATGTTAAAGCACATTCATGTACATCGGCTATGAGATTTCTCTTAATGAAAACTATCATATAACTAGTGAAATTTAACTTTAGAAATAAGACAATGGAGGTTTAGATTCTTGATTTCCCAGGAAGCCGATATGGGATCATTAATGGAGTTTATCAACATGCTGGAATCTGAGAAAATAAGAACATATTGCCTATGATTTCTTGTTATTGCCTGAATAGCTCTCCAACATGTCTGTGTCTCCACTTGCAGTGCTGAAGAACTGACGAAAAAAATCAGATCATGTGATAACAATTTCCTCACAATCAGCTTCAGCCGTTTTAAAGAACTTCCAAGCTCCATAGCCGATTGACTTATGTTTCTGGAAAGATCCATCGAAGTAAATCGCCAGCACATTTGATGTAGTCATCCCACTGTCCCTGATATGTGAACTCAGTAGACTCTCTCTAGTGACATTAGACCAGCCAACTAGACCATCAAAACTATGATCTCTTTCACTCTGGTATTGCATTATGAGCTCAAAAGCATCTTTAGCAGCCACCCAGCTTGTAATATGATTTAAATCCTCATCTCTAAACACTTTGCTATTTCTATTCTTCCGAATTTTCCACGGTATAAGAGCAGACAGTTGGATGACCATGTTATCTGGTGCTTGATCCAGCCACTGTTTGAACCAGTCTTTGAAAGAAAGTGGAATACCTTGGTTGAAATCAGCTCTCCAAATCCTTTTTGACACATGACACTGTAAGAAGAGATGAGTAATATCTTCCGATTCTAGGCCACACCTCAAACATATAGTATCCAAAGTGAGTCTCCTTTTAAGTCTGTTCACTTGCGTTGGAAGTGCATCCGATACTATCCTCCATAGGAAGATTAGATCTTCTGAGGAAATTTAAGGTTCCAAATTTTGTTCCACATGGCGGCATCCGCATTCGAAATCATGTGTGTGAATTCTGCTATTCCTGATCATATTCATGGCAATGTAGTATACCTTCTTCACTGAGTGCTGGCCATCTTTCTTGTGTTTCCATAGAGGTTGATCGCTCCCATTACCTATTATGTTTAAGTGGATTGATAGAATCTTTGGAACCATCGGTGAAGGGAATATAGTTCTGATCAAATGCACTCTCCATGTATGATCCTGATTGATCAGGTGAGAAACTTTTAGATGAGTGTGGAGGTTGAGAGCAGAATCTGGTAAAATGGGGCTTTGTTGGTCCGATATCCACTGAATTGACAGTCTTATATTTTCCCCCGGAAACCACCCACCAAGCTAAGTTTTCAGTAACAACGTCCCTAGCTGTCAAGACTGATCTCCATCCCCAGGAATCATTATTCTTTGGGTTCACCGTTATGATATTCCGCTCATCTCAGATACTTTACCTTAAACGTTCTTGACAACAAGCTTTGACTACCTGACAGAATTCGCCAAACATGTTTCGCCAGCAAAGCTTCGTTCGTTCCTATTAGTGATCTCATCCCTAGACCACCAGTCTGTTTTGATGATGTGATACACTTCCAGGACCTCCAATGGACTGTCTGGCTTCGAGAGACCCCCCCCCCGTTGTCCAGTTTTGTAAGATTGTCTTTGGGTATCTGAAAAATACTTAGAGGATAGAGAGCCACAAACGACAACACATGCTTAGCCAAGGTTATTCTGCCCGGAAGATTCAGTAACTTTGATTACCATGATGAATATCTTTTTTTTGCAGGTCCGGATGTTCATCACATATATGGTATATTCCTGCATGCTTTGTGTAGTATTAGGCTAAACAGAATTGCACAGTTTTGAAAGTTAAGGTGTTGTCCAGAAAACCTTGCGTAGAGATCAATGGTTTTGGCCAAATCATTTATTGCATGATATGTACACTTGGAATAAAGAATGCAATCCTCTGCATACATAAGGTGGCTAATGGCTGGGCCTCCTCTTGATACTCTAATTCCCAAACTGGAATTTACACTAAGTTTACTTTCCAACCTTGCAGACATGAATTGCTGTGCTATGATAAACAAGTACGGCGAGAGCGGGCAACCTTGCCTGAGTCCTTTGTTGGGTGTAAAGAAGGGAGTCTGAATCCCATTTACCACCACTTGGTATGTCACCGTTTGCACACAGTTCATGATCAAATCAATCCACATGTTTGGAAAGTTCATGCTATTCAACACCCTCTCTAAGAAATTCCACGATACTCGGTCATATGCTTTGTCCATATTCAATTTGGCTGCAAAGCCAAATTTTCCTAGTTTTTTAATGTTTCCTCATGTAATCCAGGATTCATGTGCCAATAAAATATTCTTAGCAATAGACAGGCCCGGAACAAAATGGGGTAAGATTGTCTGGAGGACCAGATCTCTTTAGAAATAGCCTAGGTGATTCGTTGAGTTTGAACATTTTAGATTCATATTTAAATTCAATGAGTTTTATGGGTCTAAAATGCATAAACAGGGCTTTTTTCACTAAATAAAATATATGATGTTAGAGAAAGTTTTTTGTCAGATTAGACCAATCATTAAAAACCTGTTTCAATAAATTTTAAAGTTAAACTATAATTATTTATACATTGTGATACATTTTAAAAACTTTTGAAAGTTATAGGAACCTCGTAATAAATATAAGTTTATATCAAATCACCACATTTGTTGCAGCAATTATAAAATAATTCCGTCTAACGGTTAATCGGCATAAATAAAATTTTGTGATGATTTTACGAGCAAAGATTGAAACAACACTGAAATCTTGATCAATTACTTATACATGTTGTAAATTTTAATTCAATTAATGAATTGTAGAAACATTCACTTGTCAGTTTGAATAATAAATTTCCTCATTCTACCCTCAGTTTGAATCTATTATTCAAATAGACAAGAAGTGAATATTTTTACAATTCATTAATTGAAGGGTATATACCAATATAATCATACATATTCAAGTAAATGTCAATATAATTCTCAGATAATTTTTAATGCAATTTTTAGTAAAAGTACCAATGTAACCCTTAGACCCCATTTTTGGCATTGACTTCAAATTTCCGGCATTGAATCTATGTAAATTGACCAAAATACACTTTGGAGCAAAATCATAAATTGAGTTGACAATTTTACCTTTATAGTTCGTCGGACTGCCGTTGGACCACTGCAGTACCGTCGCCGTTACAGGTACGGTTATATCAACTTATGAAAATTGATAGGGTTATATAAGTACATTCTTAAAACTTATAGGGTTATATCAGCATATCCGTAAAAAGTTTAAGGTTATATTAGCACATATTATAAAAGTTAGGTGTGTGGTACTTGGTTGGCCTTAACGATCGACCACATCATCATATACACCATTATAACATCATAACAATATCTTATATGCCATAAAATTTGAGATCATAACACAGTTATTCATATTAAACACCATTATCACATATATATTGTACCCTCATTTCAAAACTTATCAACATTAAAAACCCTAGGTCAAAGAACACAACAAAATAACAACTACACACACAACACCAAAGCTCATCCAATCATCAATCGAGACTAAACACAACAAAATAAATAAAATATCATCAAAACCCTTATATTCTATAGTATGTGTTGATATAACCTTACACTATTTACGAATGTTCTGATATAACTCTCTAAGTTTTAAGGATGTGCTGATTTAACCCTATCAATTTTCATAATGTGTTGATATAACCCTAACTGTTACGGCAGCGGTGTAACGGTGGTCCGGCAACGGTCTGGCGGTGGTCTTGCGGCGTTATCTTGGGTATTAATAACTCTAAGGATAATAACATCATTTCCTTTTTTTAGTATTTTATTTTTTCAGAAGGGAAAAATTTTATTTTTACAAAATTCCGGCTAAAAGTCGGAGAAAGTTATATTGGGACTTTCACTGATTATCTAGAGTTATATTGGCACTTTCGAATAGTGGAAGATTATACTGGAATTTATTAGCTAGGGTTATAAAAACACTTTTCTCTTAATTGAACTATAGTTTACAATATGTATAAGTGATTGATCCAGATTTTATTGTTTTTTCAAGCTTTGCTCATAACATCATCACAAAATCTTGTTTTAGATCGAATAACCGTTAGATGATGTCATTTTATAAGGGATGTAACTAATGAGGTGATTTGGTGTTCACTTTTGGGAAAAATACAAAAATAACCCTATTATTTTCTGAAAGTGCCAATCTAACCATGTAAAATCTAAAAGTGCGATTCTAACCTTAAGTTTTTTGAACAATTGAACAGATATACACAATTGCACTATCCCGACATTAACTAAACGAATTCAGGCGCTGACCATATATGAAAAGACAAAAACACCCATGTGCTTAAAACTAAAAATTTTGTGACAAAACTACCCCATGCTGACGTAAATCATGGTTTGATTAAAAAGTGCTCCGCCGCTGCTCTGCCTCCGCCATCGCTGCTCCACCTCGCTATCACCAGACAACTGATTCCCGCCATCCACCAACTTACATCCGCTACGCATGATGCCCTTTCCTCTGCAACCACGACCTCTTCCCCTCCCAATATCTCTCCCTAGAAAACTTCCTCACTTTCACTTCCCGAACTTCTCTTTCTCTCCTTTGCCGCTCGGATCTGCTCCATCTCTATTGGGGCTTAAGATAGGCGACATCCATGTTCCATCGCCACTGGTGGTTCTCCGTGGCCACGACGACCTTTCCGGTGGTCCAGATCTCTACTTGCACCATCCGCTCGGCTTCTCCGATCCACGTCTGATACTGTGGATGGAACCGATTATGGCGGAGTCAAGCCCTGGATGCGGTGGGATGGTGTGGGGCGAGAGTGTGCGGTAGGGGTATGGGGATGCGCTGCTATGGTGATTTAGGAAGAAATTAGTGTGGTTGTGTGGAACGGCTGTGAAGAGGAGCGATAGAGGAGAAGAAAGGATGTGGGGTGGGGGGGTTTGAAAAGTTGGTTTTAATATTTAATATAGACAAGGGTAAAATGCCTAGTCTAAAGGAATAAAGGAAAACACAGAGTTTAAAATAGTCCTTTCAATTTTTTAATTTTTTTTTTATTTTTTCCCCAACAAGGGTATAATGGTCAGTTTACTGAATTCCAGCCAATTTCAAATTTTCAGGGTTAGATTAACACTTTCGATCAACACGTAGGGTTAGATTTGCACTTTTAGATTTTACAGGGTTAGATTGACACTTTCGACCATAACATAGGGTTATTTTAGAACATAACTCTTGTTTTTATCTATTGAAACGAGATTCATGTAAGTTAAAAAACTTTTAAAATGTGTCATAACATATTAATAACTATAATTTGACCCTCAAGTTATTGAAATCGTGTTATTCATGATTGATCTAAGGCAAAGTTTTGGGATAGACCGTATTTTCATGTGCATATGGAAAGATGAGATTGAATTAGAATTATAGAAAGGTAAAAAAAATTTAGTTGCAATATTAAAAATTTATCATACGATGTGTAGTAGTTATAAATTTATGACCCGATTAATGCAACCCAAAAATTTTATCTTGATTTTTTCTAATGTGCAGTTTAAACCTTGGTCTTTATGCAACTTTTGGAATGACCGTTTTTCAAGAGACGGACTCTTGATCTAATCATTTTTTTAACGGGAGACTTTCTCTTATTTTGCAATTTACTAAATTTTAGTTAATTAAATTTAATATATTATAGTTCAGTTCCGATCAAATTAAACAAAAAGAATAAAAATAAGAGCCTGTCTCCTGCGAGACCGTCTTACGTTTAGACCAAGGGGTACATTGCAAATAAAGGAGATATAAAATAGGAGGATTCAAATTTGGGGGTTTAAATAGAAAAACTTTGGATTCAGGGTTAATTTTAAAATAAATGTTGAAATCTAGGGACTAATTTGCAAAAACATGGAAATTAGCTGCCTCTCTCCTTCTTCAGCTGAGAAACCCTCGTTCTTCTCCTATTTGAAGGGGTTGTGATTGATTCACCGTTGATTGCAGAATTTCTCGTCAACTCCACGTCTCTAGTATTACAAGGCACCGGAGATGAACAGTTATTTCGCTCGATGCAAAATCGACGACGGACCAAAACTCGTGTGATTTAGGATTGAGAAAGATGATGATCCGATGGAGTAAAGCAAACAATCAAAGGGGTTTCTTCATTTTTGCAGAATGGAGTCAAGGACGATCGACAGTGCGCAGTGAGAGGGAAGATCCCAGCTTCAGATACACGCGAGGGTGACATCAGATCTGGTTGAACAATGGTGAACCATCTCCTTTCGATTTGAGTTCTTCAAAATAGAAGTTGAGCATTTCAAGTTTTAGCTTTCTTTGGAATTGGGGTTTGTAAGATGAAAATGGAAGGATAAAGAACCAAACAAATTGTCTGAATTCCAACCTTATGGGTCAAATTCTTTGTGCCTTTCCGACGAGGGTTTCAGTCTAAATCCGGCGACTACGACTATTGCAAGACACAGGGTTTAGGACAAAAGTTTGGGTTGAAGTTAGGTCCAAATTTTGGGCCTTAAGACTATAATTCAGATTTAAGTGATAAAACATTATATAAAAAATCTAAACCATCAAATTAAATAATTATACTAAAATATACATTAAATTAAAATAGTTAAACATCATATAAAAATTAATAAACATCAAATTAGAAAAATAAAATATCAAACTAACATTGTAAAACATCTTATTAAAATAAGATGAAAATATACAGTCCAGTGTTGTAGCATTTGAAAAAACTATTTTTATGTTCTACTTCTATCCACTGATCCTATTATTATTTTTACATGATAATTGACAGATGTAGAATGATACGTACCACTTTACGTATATTACAAATGAAGAAGACATAAAACATCATACACTGATAACTCAAAATCGAAGGAATTCATTGAATCATCTCTAGCACTAAAAATACATATAAAATTAGCATATCGAAGTTGCAAATTTAATTTGAAGTTTTACATTAACATGTAAAAATGTCAATCACAATAACTATCGAACCATCAAACACCAATCATTACAAAAGGGTTCAAATGCCCTAAAAAATCACTAACCTACAAACAGAAAGATTTCAAATCAAGTTAAAACATCAATAGCAATCAAGCGTCTCAACACTAACACTAACAATCAACCATCATAACTGAAAAATCAATGTAAAACAATACATCCAAAAGACCAAAATCTATTTTCCCCCGACTTGTTTTCATTCGTTGCTCGCTTATTCACAAACTTACTTTCTCTCGAGCCAGTTTCGAAAATGATGACTCTTCTACTCCATCAATGCTATGATCAAAGGTCGATTTCCGGTCCTCTGTTCAAGGGAACACCTTCGGGAGCATGATTCCTCATAGCATTTTTTAATATCTATTCAATGATATCATAGAGCTCTATCTTAGAAAGTATTCCAGTGAAATAATATAAAACATCACATATTGTAATTAAAAAATCAATATCTGTAATTAAAACATCACAATAGCACAGATAACATTGTTGACAACTACATTGAGAAAAATCAATACAGTATTTAGAACATCAATCTCAAAATTTAAAAAACATCAAATAGCACACACTAAAATATCAAAAGAACAAAACTGAAAATCAGTTTCATACTTAAATATGAAAACGCCACAAGCATCAAATATTGAAATTAAATCATCACACCAACACAGATAACAATACTTAGAGCTTAAACATGAAAGCTCAAAGATAAAACATGAAATATCAACAACGATATCTAAAACATCACATCTATAAAAAAAACTTGCAGCTGCTACTTCATTCTGGAATGCAGCAACAGTGGACAAGTGCTCTTAGACATCTAAGAAACAGTGACAACAACACAAAAATTAGCACAAATAGTAACAAAATCCTAAGATGTCAACAACAAAGCTGAACATTAATTGCACATTTAAAACACTACAAACATCAAATACTGAAATTAAATCATCAGACCAACACATATAACAGTACTTAAAACCTAAACATGGAAGATAAAAAATAAAACCTGAAAGATCAACAACAATATTAAAAACATCACATCTGCAAAAAAAATATAATTTACAGATCCTATTTCCTTCTCGATTGCGGCAACAATGGGCATGGATTCTTACACATCTAAGAAACAGCATCAGCAACACAAAAATTAGCATAAATAGTAACAAAACCCTAAGATATCACACACAATCAAAACTCAACATCAATTGCACACTTAAAACACTACAAGCATCAAATACTGATATTAAATCATCACACCAACACAAATAAAAAGTACATAAAACCTAAATATGAAAGATCAAACATAAAACCTAAAACATCAACAATAGTATTTAAAAAGTCACATTTACAAAATAACAAAATTTGCATATCCTATTTCCTTCTCGATTGCAACAATATTGGGCAAACATTCTTAGTCATCTAAGAAACAGCAACAACAAAACAAAAACTAGCACAAACCATAACTAAACCCTAAAATATCACACAAGACAATCAAAGCAACAAAACTGAACATCAATTACACACTTAAAACACTACAAACATGAAATACTGAGATTAAATCATAACACCAACACAGATAAACAATACTTAGAACCTAAATATGAAAGATCAAACATAAAACCTGAAACATCAACAACAGAGAGAAATAAGAGAGGAGAGAGAGGGAAGAAGAAGGACGCGCAGAGAGAAATAAGGGAGGAGAGAGAGTTTCAGAAAATATGAGAGAATAATTAGGAAAATTTGATATTTATATATGGAATTAAATGTAAAATAGTAAAATTTCACATCCAGCCCCTAGACTTTTAAAACTTTAAATAGAAACCTCATGCTACATTCTTAATAATTTAATCTTTGATTTCGCTGCGAGACCGTCTCACACAAAACTTTATCTACAAAATAATAATAGTCTTACAAAATATCACGTGATGGACCAATTACAGTGGAGAATCATCTGAATCCAGTGTCACAGTTTTTAATAGGATGTATTTTTTATGATTTGAATCAAAATTAAATCACAAAATCTTGTTTTGGATCGACTATCAGTTAGATGAGATTAGTTTATAATTAATGTAATCAATGGGGTGATTTGTTAGTTTTCATTTATAGCGACAAAGTTTCTACAACTTTAAAAAATTTTAAAAAAGTATTGTAATATGTAAATAATTATAATTCATCCCTACAAATTATTATAGCGAGGTTTTTCATAATTAGTTTAACTGTTAATTGAACTAAATTCTCTGCGATAAATTGAAGTCCAGAGTTTAAGATTATATTTTTGTATGGGAAAGTCTCAGGAAATGCGGTCTTTCCATGAGCTTATGGACAGTCCTCAGGGGGTATTTGCTAAAAATGTTGTAATTTTTTAATGAAATTTAAATATTGCATTTTATAAGTTAAAACAAGTAATAATATGTATTTGAAGGTGAAAATATAAAAAAATATATGATATAAAAAATTTATTTTAAAAAATTTTAAATTTTGTATATAATTTAAAAAATACAGTGTATAAAAAAAATGGCATATCCATGAGCTTATGGACAGACCGTCTGTCAAAACACCTACTCTTTTTGTATTTTCTATAAGATGACACAAAAGCAACCACTAGCGTGTGTGATTGTTTGTACAATTTTAAACTAGCAAACAAACCCGCTAATTTAGGCATATAGCGTGTAATATCCCTTACCCTTTTCTCTACATTTAGAGTTGCTGGAGTTTTTTTTGTGATATATGTTGATTTTTGTAATTTTTTTAAGAAAAAATTAGCGGGAATCTCTCCATGCATTGCACGTTATTTTGTTTAAAAATTTTGATTTTATTAAAATATAATATTTGCATTTAACATTTAATTTGAAAAGAAAATAAATATTAATAAAAGAAAGTTAGTATGTATGAATTATAAAGTAAAATAATAAATTTATTTAGAATTTATTGAATAATAAATTGTCATTTTTATAACCTTCCATGGATGGTGCCAAAAAATAAATGGACTTCCAGGAAGAAAGATATCTCTAAAAGTTACAAAACGTTATGTAACTCCAGATCTTGATATCTTCATCAATTTTGTCAGCGATGTTTTGTGTATAACAATGATTATTATCTTTTGTTTGATCAAGGAAATACGCGATTGAAATTTTGTTCAAAATCACTCATTTAAGATATATATTGTGCAATGACAATCTATACAACTTCAAAAACTCGAAACAAACATCCTCAACAGCAAGGTACTGACACTTTCCTACGACAATCTATACAATTTCAATAGTGTGAAACAAATACGCTCGAGGACAATTGAGCACTAAGGCTATCATGATTATAAGATAGTGATACAAACTAATAGTGATACAAACTTTTATCAACTACGGAATCTCTAGGAATTCTTGAAAATTTGTATGTGTAGATCATCGTCCCGATTGCTCCAATTATTTCAAAAATGGCTCAAAATTGTCATATTTCTTTTGTCAAAACCTCAACTTGGACCAAAATCATGCATAGATTTCATAGCACTGCACATGTCCGTGATCTATCCAATAACATATCACCCTTCTGAAGATGCTAAAACAAGCTCTAAGGCGAAAGAATGAGAGTCGAGTCAAAGGGAGCAAAAACTCAAAGACAAATCTACTTGGTCTCCTGATGACCTCAAGACCTCATTGGCAAATTCAAAATTATTAAATGCTATCTTCACGACAGTTGATGAAAATCAGTTCAAACTCATCTCTATATGCCATCAGGCCAAGAAAGCATGGGATATTCTGCAAAATTTTCATGAAGGAACTAGTCGAATTCAAGAATCTAAATTACAGATGCTGGCTACAAAGTTCAAGGAACTCAAGATGGAGGAAGATGACACTATTGATGTATTCAACGGAAAACTTAGAGACATCTCTAATATGGCGTATCAACTTGGAAAAGTCTACAAAGAGGCAAAATTGGTTAAAAGACCCTGAGATCACTTCCTAAAAGATTTGCAATGAAGGTTACAGCAATAGAAGAAGCAAGAGATGTGGCTGCCATGAGCTTAGATAAATTAATGAGATCATTATACACTTTTGAGATGACATTCCAACAAACTACAAAAAGGGTCCAAAAGGAGTTGGCGTTCAGATCATCGGTATCAAAGGACAATCACGAATCTGACAATGAGGATGAATTTGAAAAACTTGCACTTATCGCAAAAAAATTCTCAAGAATACTGAAGAAAGTAGTAAACAAAAAATCGTATGAGGTGTCTAGTGATGATGACGAACTTGCTGTAAATGATGAAGAAATCTACAGTACATACGAAAAAATGCATGCTATGTGGCTCCAAGTTGTTGATACAAACAACGTACGGAAGGAAGAAAAAAATCATCTGGCGGAAATAGAAAAGGAGTTGCATGTGGAAGTTGCTGAACTCAGAAAAGAGAATGATGAGTTGAATGTGAAGCTAATTTCAGCAACCAAGAGAGCTGAGATGTCTGAAGTAGATATTACCAAGCTGAACACTGGAAAAGCAAAACTTGATGATATTCTGGTTATGGGAAAAAGCTTTGGAGATCGACACAGAATTGGGTATGACAACCCACCTAAGAACACGTTCACGCTCAAATCAAAGACTCGAGAGATACCTAAGAATACAGTAACTCTCAAGTCAAATATTTGAGAGATAAAGAGAAAGTTCAGCAAGTCTCATCAAAGGAAACCTCTCATCTGTAGCTACTGCTCATATCAAGGGCACACAGAGGAACAATGCCAAAAACTGCTCAGAGACATCATGGCAGGACGTTAACTCCTGGTATGTTCCAGCATAGACGAGGTCCAGAAATCAAAGATGGTCACAAAGGTATGGTTTGTCAAAAGCAGTAGTACTTTCCTTGTTGCACATACTTCTCTTATAGCACATTCCAGAGATTCGTGGTACTTTGATAATGCCTGTTCTCGCCACATGACTGGCGCTCAGGAATTCCTCACAAACATCACACCATATAAGGGTGGTTTGTTACCTTTGGTGATGAAAAGAAGAGTAGAGTAGTTGGAAAAGAAGAACTACAAATTGAAGGATTCTCATATTCACTAGTGTTTTATTTTTTTGAAGACTTAAAGACAAATTTGCTGAGTATAAGTCAACTGTGTGACGACAATATGACTGTGAAATTTCAGAAAGACAAGTGTATAGTGAAAAATGGAGAAGCCAAAGTCCTTTCAGGCATCGATCATTAGATAATTGCTATTTGCTGGAACAGGAAGTGAAGTGTATGATCTCTAGACAAGATAAAGGGTTTCTGTGGAACAGAAACCTTGGTCACATCAATTACAAAACTTTGGTGAAAATTTGAAATGCAAAGGCAGTACGATGCATGCTTATATTGACAAGCAAAGGCAGAATTGTATGTGGACCATGTCAACAAGGTAAACAAATCTGATCTCCCCACTCTTCAGTTCAATATATAACTACCTCAAGAAATATATAATTATTGCATATGGATTTGATGGGTCCAGTCAATATACCTAGTATAGGTGGAAAGAAATATATCTTTGTATGTGTTGATGATTTCTCCAGATTTACGTGGGTAGCTTTTCTAAAAGAAAAATATGATACTGTGGAAGTGTTTTGAAGTCTTTTCAAAAAACTACAGACTGAAAAAGGAAGTCCTGTCGGAAAGATTGTTCGAATTCGTAGTGATCATGGTAGGGAATTTGAAAACTCTCAATTCAGTGACTTCTATGAAGAGCTTAGAATTCAACATGAGTTTACGGCACCAATCACCCCTCAACAAAATGGTGTTGTAGAATGGAAAAATAGAACTCTTCAAGAGATGGCTTGAGACATGTTAGCCGAGAAAGAAATTCACAAAAAATGGTGGGAAGAAACCATTAACAAAGCTTGTTATACAATCAATGGAGTATATCTGCGTCCATTCACAAGCAAAATGTCTTACGAGATTTGGAAGGGCAGGAAACCAAATGTCTCATACTTTCACGTGTTTGGAAGCAAGTGCTACATTCTCAGAGATAGAGAACAGTTGGCCAAATTCGACAATCACAGTGGTATTGGAATCTTTCTTGATTATTCTGTGAACAGCCGGGCTTATCGTGTTTACAACCTTCTGACAAACACACTCATGGAATCCATAAATGTTATTGTGGATGATTCTGAAGAAGGACAAGGTTCAGATTCTATAGAAGATGAACCTGATAAAGACCATGTTCCAACACAACATAGTCAACCTGACAGGCCAGACCCATCGCATATTGGAACATCTGAGCAGACTATTATCCTGCTGAATCAGAAGATATTGAGTATGTTGTAACATCATCCCCCACTTCCTTATCCTATGTTCCAACATAGGAGCAACCTAAACCATTGACAAGGAGTACTCGATCAATCCCTCGGGTTGATTACAGGAAGTTAGCAGGATTACAATGCCTCTCATTGAACCCCAAGAAATACAAGGAGGCCTTACTTAACGAATACTGGATTACAGCAATGCAAGAAGAACTCGGTCAGTTTGCACGAAATGATGTATGGTATCTCACTCTTCGTCCTAAATGTGTAAATGCTATCGACACAAAGTGGATCTTCAAGAATAAATCTGATGCTGATGAACAAATCACTCGAAACAAAGCCAGATTGGTTGCTCATACACAAGTTGAAGGAGTCGACTTTGATAAGACATTCGCACCAGTTTCCAGGTTAGAGCCAATTCAAATTTTACTTGCTATTGCCTGCTCTATGAACTTTACCCTGTATGAAATGGATGTTAAGAGTGCTTTTCTAAATGGTGTGGTAAATGAAGAAGTATATGTGGAACAACATAAAGGATTTGAGGATCCTCATTACCCTCATCACGTGTATCGCCTCAAGAAGGCTTTATATGGATTAAAGCAATCACCAAGGGCATGGTATGGGCGACTTACTAACTTTCTTCTTAAGAAAGGTTATCGTCGAGGGGGAGTAGATCGCACCTTATTTGTGCTTGAAAATGCATGAAAAATTCTAATTGCTCAAATTTATGTTGATGATATAGTATTCGGCTCTACTTCACCATATATGGTACAAGATTCGTCACTATAATGCAGGCTGAATTTGAGATGAGCATGGTTGGAGATCTCACATATTTTCTAGGATTGCAAGTTAAGTAAGGAAAAAATGGTCTGTTTATAAATAAGAGTAAGTATGCCCTGAATTTCGTAAAGAGATTCGGTAAAAGCAATGCCCAAGTAGTTCGAACACCTATGGAGTTTCTGACAAACTGGTAAAGGATGAGAAAGGAGTCGCAGTTGATCAGAAGTTATACATGGACATGATTGGGAGTCTATTGTATTTGACAGCAAGTAGACCATATATATGTTTCAGCGTAGGAATATGTGCAAGATTTCAAGCTGACCCAAAGGAATCTCATTTAACAATAGTCAAAAGAGTTATTCAATATGTAAGTGGGACTTCTGAGTATGGTGTCTGGTATTCTAAGAATCAATATTCTGATTTAGTTGGGTATAATGATTCTGATTGGGCTGGTAATGCTGATGATCGTAAAATCACTACAGGTGGATGTTTTTTCATTGGTACAAATCTAGTTTCTTGGTACAGTAAGAAAAAAGATTCAATATCTTTGTCTACCGCGGAAGCTGAATATCTTGCTGCTGGAAGTTGTTGTGCACAACTATCGTGGATGAAGCAAATGATGAACGGCTATGGAATTCATCAAGGACCTTTGAAGATTTTATGTGACAATGCAAGTGCGATTGATATTTCTAAAAATCAATTCCAGCACTCTCGAACCAAGCATATTGGCATCAGGTATCATTTCATTCAAGATCTTGTTGAAAGGAAGGAAGTAGTGGTGGTCTATGTTCCAACATCTGAGCAATTTGCAGATATTTTTTTACAAAACCGTTGGACACTGCCACATTTGAGATTCTCATACAACACTTAGGTGTTTGTCAAATTTGAGATATTTTTTATATCTTTTATTTAGCTTTAAATATATTTTTTGTTTTGTTATTTTTGGAAAATCGAAAAAATGAAAAATAGAAAGAAGAAAAAGCTACCAAAATTGAAGTTCATGGTATGTTGGAAGTGCAAGGAAGTGTGACATGAGTTGACAAGTGAAAAAAGAGAAATCATTATTTTTCTTCAAAAGGGAAAAATGATACACGGCTAATGAGGCAAAAAGGGAATAAGTTAATTTTGGTTCAAAATTTTTTCATCTCTCCACCTTCCCTCTACTTTTTGCTAATATACTCCTTCTCCTTGGAATTTCCAGACTCTCAATACTTGTTGAGATATTCTTGCCAAGAATTTTAGGTCTTGTTTTCGAGTTCTAATTGAGTTGAAAGTCTCAAATTCTTCCTATACTCAAACCGTTCTTGCCAAGAGAAATTCGTGTGGAAAAATCACCATGGCCGAGAACAAGAACATAGACGGTGCTCCACTCCCCAAGCTCACCTTCGACAACAAAGAAAAGAGGAATGAGGTTCCCAACGGAGCAAAAACTCCCTACAGAAAGGTACTTGGACCTGATTTTGCCCACTTTACTTTGCATGGTAGAAACTTTGAGTCAGTTGAAGAAATCTTTGATTGGGTTAAAGCAAATAGATTTTTCGTAGACTTGACTAAGGTTACAGATTTTAAGAACTTAAAGGGAGAAGTTTTAGATGTGGATATCCAGGAGTTGTACCCAGGGGATATAGAAGATTTGGATGATGTAGAAGATTATGAACTTAAGATGCTGAGAGGGGTATACAGGTTGTATAACGGGAAGGATATGTTTCATGTTTACTGTTATATTCCAAAATCAAGCAGTGTGAAATTTGAAGAGATTGATGAAGCTAAGACTGTAGGGTTAGAGATTGTTAAATCTATTGACAAGATGCCATTGGGGTTCTATGATTCTAATGCTGCCCAGAGGATTGAAGAACTTAGAAAGCCTGTGATAATTGAGATTACAGACAGTGAAGAGGGAGATAGTGTTGGGTATGTTCTAACACAGAGGGCAAAGTTAGAGAGAGCTGAAGATATGGAGATTGATGATGTTGACATGGGAGGTCAAGACCAGTTTGATGTCACTAGGAATGCATATGATGACTTGGAGTATTCAGACAGAGGAAATACAAGAGGATTTGATTTGAGGCAAGAGGAATCAGACAAAGAAAAGGATGTTGGAACACTGGGTGAGACAGAGACAACTGAGCAAGAAGAAGAGGTTGAAGGGTCCGAGTATGTTCTAACACAGGAACTTGAATTGAACTACTCCAGCGATGAAGTGTTAGATGAATTCTTCCAAGCTGCAAGGGATAAGAGAGAGATGACTGTTGCTGAGGACTCCTCACCAACCAAGAGATCCAAGAGAACCCAAGATACTCCTAAGAAGAAGTTCCTGCATCCTCCTCCTGTAAGTGAAGCATTATCTTTTTCATACTTTAATATCAATTGTGAGGAGATGAGATACGTGTTTTCTAAGAGAAATATTATATTTGAAAGGCCAGTAGATCTGGAGGCATATATGGCTAGTGGTTTTTCTGACTTTCTGGAGACAATTGGAATGAAGAGGGTGACTACAGTGCAACTCCAGTATAACGTGCAGGTTGTTACTGGAGTTTATTCTAACTTGATGGCTAGAAAATTGGAAGTTGATTCCCCGTGGTATGATAGGGTCTATGTTAGGGGGGAAGTGATTGATCTCGGCTGCTAGGATGGACAAAATTTTGGGGCTAAAAATCCAGATTTTGAGGGAGTTTTTCCAGATAAGTTAGATGTGTTTGATGACAGGATTCTGGAGGTAGTTTCAGGTGGATACAAGATAGAGTGGCCTGAGACAGGATACTCACATGCTTCCTGCCTATCTTCTAGGTTTTTTGGTCTATATCAGGTAGCTGTGAACTGCTGGATGCCATCTTCCAACACTACAGCTCTGAGAAGAGAAATGGCGAAGCTGCTGTACTGTGTTGGAACACAGAAACCAGTCAATCTGGGATTATTTATTCAGCAAAGTCTGGTTAGGCAAACCACTTCTCCAAAGGCTAAACATGCCCTGGTATACCCGTGTCTGATATTTGCATTAGCTAGGAGTGCTAAGGTGAATGGAAAATAAAGGATACATCATTGATACAGAGTTTCTCCGGCCTAATAAGAAGACCTTTGGCATGCACCAAGTGCATGATCTGCCATGGAATCCTAAAGTTACAACATCTGCAGATGCTGAAAAGAAGGCCAAGTTAGTGGTGCTCAATGCAAGGCTGGGGGCTATATCCATCCAAATTACGGCTCTTGAAGCTGAGAAGGCCAGGTTTTAGGGGAAAAAGGCTCAGATGTAGGCACATGATGCTACTCCTGAATAGGATTAATAATCTTGAAGTGTCTATGTTCCAACATAGATAACATGATGTGTTCAGGAGGAGCTGATTTTATTATCTTTTTAAAGTTTATTTCTGCGGTTCATTGCCTTTGACATATTCATGGCCTCGGGGGGAGAATTTTTAGTGATATTGGATGACTGTAATCTGAATATTAATTTTTTGTTTTGGAATTCTGGTTTTTCGATGGTATTATTTTATGATCGGATTCAGTATTTTGCATATGCTCCAACATAGGTGGATTTCTGGAGGACTTATGTAAAATAATAGAAGTTTTTCGTTGCATTCTTATTTCTAAAATGGTTGGGTCCACAACATGTCAAATGGAGAGATTGTAAAGTCAAGTGATTTTCTTTGAGTATTTTAATTGGCAATTTGTGAACAGATTTTGAAACGAAAAACTTTCCACGTTGGAACATGCGAACAACCACAGTTACGCCTATAGGATCTTACGGAAGAAGAACAGAAAATTATGGTATATGTGATTTATGGAAATCTGAATGTTCTGCAATATGTTAAGACGGTGGTAGAATCATATTAGGTTTATGGAAAATCCCTACAAATATGGTATTGAGTTTATCGAATATAAGTGATACATTGTGATAAGGAAAATCCCTTTATTTATGGGATTTGGATATACTTCAGAAGCAGATATGGAATAGGAATATTACAGAGATAATCATAGAGAGTTCCGATCTGTTCATGGCTTTAAAAAGGGACATCACAGCTGCATTAAAATCCCTAACTTAAATGCAAAAATCTGCACATAGATTTTCTATCTTTTCCGAGAGTTTTGTGAGAACCAGATCTATATGTTCCAACATACATGACCTGTCGTTTAAAGTTCATAATCGTATGCCTTAATTCCTCGGGAGGAGGAGATCCAGCGTCGACAAGTTTCGAGATCAGAGGGAGTCTGATCAAAGCGGATCGGTAGCTAGGGGAGCTAGCAGAATTCACACGCTTAATTAGTAAAGATAATTATTTTGTATAGCGTACTTTGTACTGTATCTTCCTGATTAGTGGATTCATTTAGAATGTAGGTGAATTTTACCGAATTGCGTAACCAAGTCTCATATCTTTATGGTTTACTTTATTGCATACTTGGTCAGATAGGTTATGTTGGAACATAACAGTAATGATTAAGAAAATCCGGTAAAACCAAATTACAGTGACAATTGTGTGATCAGAAGAACTTTATAACATTTTTAAAATTACAGATTACATGCATTTTATGATGGACTCTCCGTGAATAAACTAAAATTTAAAACATTTTCCAACAATCCCAACAACATAACAAAATCCTTAAGTACGAAGAAACAAATATCGAAAACATTGACCATGAAATAAACTCACACTTCCAATCTGAAGAGGAGGAACTGCTGCCACTGGCAGACGCCTCCGGATCATCCCCGAATGCACCCTCATTGTTTTCACTGCGTTCCAAACACAAAATGATCCCCGAGTCCCATATCACCACCTCCACCTGCAACCAGCACCCGAACCCACACCCTCTGTCTTAAGCTTCTGCAAACTGCAAGGATAACAAAAGCACGGATTTTTATTCAGATAATAATGTAAAACAAAGCGATTAAGTAGTCAACAACGAAGAATCATTTCCACCTGAATAAATAATTGGTTAATTAGATCATAGCAGAATAGAGCACATAAATATGCATACAGGCACATGTTTTTTGAGCAGTCAGTCTGTGCAGGTATAATATGTACCTAAGAATACTGTCACACACTTCTTGTTTGATTCTTCGTCAGGACATGTATCATTAAATATCAATGTTGCTACACACAATAAGAATATTGTAAGCGACATATATTATTTGGTTGAGTTCAAAAGGTCTACCAAACAGTTTTAGGTGAGACCACATAGGATAATTTGGCTTTGAGGAAATGACAGCTAATGACATCTGATAGCTTAATCACCCTACAAATTTGTCTTTACATATAAAAGGAGTAATTAAGTGTAGGGCATGAGCAGTGGTTTCTTAAAATTAAAATACCGCTCTAGAGATCGAAAATCACCACAGTGATAGTCTCTAGAGTGGTCTCTTAACAAGAAACCACTTAAAAGTCTCTTAACAAGAAACCACTTAAAAATCTCTTGCTAAGAGACCAAACAAGAGACCGGACATGGGCCCCTGATCTGGCCATAGCACCTGGTGCAAGGGACATGTGTCGCCCCTTGAGTGGGCCACGTGTCCCACTAGCTTGCTACTTTTTTTAAAAAAATTGAATGGGACACGTGTCCCATTCTAGTGGCGACACATGTCCCACTCATTTACTTTTAATTTTTTTTAATGGGACACGTGTCCCATTCTGGCGGCGACACGTGTTCCCACCGTATTTTTTGGATTTTTTTTTATTTTTTTATAATTTCAATTTTAATTTTTATTCCATCTTCCTCCATTTTTTCCCTATAAATATAGATTATTTCAACTCATTTCATCACACTACTTCCAATTCCAATACTTTCACCTCACTAATTCATCTTCTACATTGTAATCCATTTTTTGTGATGGATTCACGAAGAACGTCGAAGGGCAAAGATAAGGTAATTTCAAATTCTTTCAATTTGAAAAATTCTTTGCAAAATCCAAATTATCGTCCATTTTCAAATTCGGAATTTGGTATTTTCAGTAATTTTTATAGTTGTTATAATTGGTTTTTGCAATTTTAATGTTTTTATATAATTTTTAAAAAATGGAATTCAAAATATTATTTATTTTTTAAATTTCATTTTAATAATTTCTTTAAAAAAATTTAAATTATTTTTTTACACCGAAGCATGATATTGACAAGAACAAGAAAAATAAATTATTTAATTGAAAAAAATGAAATTATATTTTAAATATTAAAACATATTATTAAATTTCACATTCAACTTATTTTGGGTGGACAAATTTATATAAAATAAAATTTAATGCTCAAATTAATGAGTAGGATAAAGAAAATCAAGTGGGTTCCATGAATAGTAAAAAGTGATCTCTTACCATTATAAAGAAAAATATAGGTTATCTTTTAAGTGGTCTTTTAAAGTAAGGTTAAAAAATAGAGTTAAAAATAATATATTTAATTATAAGAGACCGCTGATAGGCTTTACCACTACCCATGACCTTAAGCTTTTACGGGAATAAAAAATCTACACTCATATGGTTAATATTGGAGACCCTGATCCTGGAATGTTGTACTTCTCTCATTTGAAGAGTCTTTTGGTTTGTCTGGCATATTATTTCGGTTTTGCCTGGCACACCATATCCTCGGTTTTGGATGGGAGGTGTTACTAAGTTATGGCTACATGCTAACGGAGTATTGGGAGCATGAATCAGAGAATAATTTATACCTTTGACGTACCGTAATTTTTCTTTTGATGCTTGTACTTCTTTTTTCTCTCATGATAATATTTTTCATTTTTTTAGGTTAGGTTTAGTTGATATGAATTGATATTTTGTAGTTTTTTTGGGTGATATGAGTTGATACTTATAGGTTTTTCCCCTCTCATGCTGGTGTTTTTTATTTTTTGGGTGATGTTTAGGTGATATGAGTTGATGTTTGTAGCTTTTTTGGTGATATATGCTGATGTTTATAGTGTCTTTTTTCTTATGTTGATGTTTTTTTCATTTTTCGGGTGAGGCCTAGGCGATATGAGTTGATGTGTGTAGCTTTTGGGTGATATAGGTTAATGTTTGTTATTTTTTTTTCAAAAAAAATTGACAATTTAAGCTTTGTTGATGTTTTATGATTTTCAGTTTATGGTTTTCAGTTGATGTTTTGTTAGTTGTAGTCAATGTTTTTCAATTGTTTGTTGATATTTTATATATTTTTTGCTGCAATATTTCAGTTGATGTTTTATGGTTTCCAGTCGATGTTTTATGGTTTCCAGTCGATGTTTTGCTAGTTGTATCTGATGTTTATGATTTTAAGTTCGATGATCATATTAATTTTTTTCATTTTGTTTTTCATTTTGTTTACAGATTGCAGCTGGAGGGAATATGATGGAAAAAATTGGAGAAAGGTCTTTGAAAAACTATTAGAGACAAGTCTTTGAATAAATATTAGAGATAGGTCCTTAGAGTTGGAATATAGTTAGAATTGCATAAAGTTTTTCCTGTCTAATAGGAAACCGTCTTTTAAAAAAAAATTTGAATCAAAATTTAAATCACAAAATATTGTTTTGAACCGACTAACTATTAGACAGAGTTAGTTTATAAAAAAATTGAAACAAAGAGTTGGCTCATTCTTATTAATATAGGAATGGGTTACACTTTGTTTGATTGTACGCACAATCACAATTGCTAGTCTATTCTACATTTAGCTGATAGCTAGTACTGTGCCTGTTTATCTTCTATTACAATTGACCAACCTATGAGTGTTCATGGGTCGGGGTGGGTCAGTTGTCCCGACCCAAATTGACCCAAAATTTAGGGTCAAATGGGTCGGATCGGGTCGGGTTGAAATTTCCATAGTTTTGGGTTGGGTTGGGTCGGGTCGGACTGGGTCATGAGTCAACCCAAATTGACCAAAATCATATAAAAATAGTAAAGACTAAATTATTTTTTTAGTCTCCTACATATTCACCAATACCTTCTTTTGGTCCCCTACTCTAAAACCGCGTTTAATTGGCCAGTAACATTCTAAAAATGAATCTTTTGGTCCCCCAAGCGATTTTAGGGCGGTTTTCAGGCTAAACTCTGGCACGTGACATTATGCTCCAATTTGCCCAGGGGTAAAAACATAATCTCCGATTAAAGTCAATTACCAAAAAAATTTAATTCTACTTTGACAAACCCAGAATAAAATTTTAATTCCTTCGAGAAGAGAAGACCAATCTTCCTACCCAAACCCGATTGAAATCATGTCAAGTTCCAGCATCTCCTCTGTCTCCTCCAGTTTGTATGTGGGCTCGTACCTGAAATGCACGTGTGGTCGGCGTAGCCATATTCGTATCGCTAACATGCCAGAAAATTAGGGAAGGAAGTTCTATGGTTATCCTCTGGGGCGAGTTGGTTGCGATTTTTCAGATGGTGCGGCGAGGGTTACTGGGAATGTGAGATTGCAGCTAAGATTATCGAAGGAATTCAGGAGAAGTTGACCAACGATTTTTCCGATCTGAATGTAGAGTTTCGAAGGGAGCGTGAACAAATTGCCGATATGAAACTCCAGCTTGAATTGGAACGACAAATTTCCAGAAAAAGAATTGTCGATTGGTGTGTTTCCTTGTTGCCATATTCCTTACACTGATGCTTATTAGTGTTAATTGATTGGTTCTCAATCAATCACGTGTCATGATTAATGTAGTTTAGGGCTGAACCCATTTGCCACAGTTTGGTTTGGTCTTGTTTAACAGGAGTTAGAATTAAGTTCATCTTTGTAATAGACTTCTTGGATTAAGTATTGATTTTAGATGTGTGTTTTGATTTCGGTTGAAACAATGGTTGAAATCAATGTTGTTTGTATTGATTTTGGTTGAAAGTTTGGGTAAAGATTGTATGTTGAAGAATTTGGTGAAGAAACATAATGTTTCACGTGAGCATTACAAGATGAAAAAGTGCATGCACACCATCTCTGTTGATAAGCAAAACAACCTTCCGAACGCAATTAACTAGAAATAAGTTCACCAGAAAAAAAATGAATCTGTTTGATTTCATACAATTGTCTTCCTACAATTCATTTGATTCAAACGAAACCTAATCTAGACCAACCGAGACAATCAACAAAAGCTAAAGCCATAATTACGCGACATTCGTAAATAGCTACAACCATAACTACGAGGTTCTGGACCAATACCAAAAAACTGACAATTTAACAATGTCAAACATTAGGCAAACATGCAGCAATAAGGTTCCAGGCCTAGCCATAATAAAAAGCTAAAAATCAAGGCCATCCATCAAGTAGAATTATGCTTCAGTGGTTCTCCGGAAAATGCCACTCATCACCATGCATCTCTGAATAATCCGCTTCCTTATAGTGCAGTGATGAAGGGCTCTTGCTGGTGAGCTTTGTGTGGTCAACTTGGTGGCATGTGCTGCACTTGTACACTCTTTTCGCCTACAAGGTGACATATTCACATGTCAAAGAATTACAGAACACATACCAATATACATACACTATAAGTTAACAAATTACCTTCACCGTTGTTGGTTCAGAAGATGATGATGGAGTCGTATTTGGAGGGGGTTGAGCTGGTTCAGCTTGTTTAGCTCGTTTTGGCTACATTTCCCATGTACATAAAACCAACAAAATTAGTTAGAAACATTTCAACATTTCAACATTTACCATTTAACTGAGAGACTATAAGTAAAGAAATCACCCTCAGTTTTTTAGCTACATTAGGTGGTTGTGCTTCAGGAGCTTTTGTTGGATATCCTAGCAAGTTATGGTTGACCTGCTCACACAGGGAACATTTGTATGGTGTTTGAACCATATACAAAATTCCAAAAAGACAAAAATAGCCTCTCTGCCTCTGCTCCACCACCACCGTCACCGTCAGGCCACCACCTCCTAGTCATTTCCGCCGGACTGCGCTCGGCTCACAAAGCTCTGCGCAGCCAGAGTTATCGAGCAGTTGGGGTTTTGAGGAAATTGAATTTGGGAGTGCGCGGGGCCCATCTTCCTCTCTCTTCTTTACAATTACATCCCCTGCTTCTTTAATCCTGACCTAAAAATCCCCCCTTTGCATTCTCCCTGATTCGACACCATGAAAACTTCCCTCAAGAAACTGCATGGGGCCCTCAAGGCATGACTGGAGGCTCCACCACCATTATCACCCGCTTGCTAAATCCAGGACCCAATTGGATGAGCTGGAGCAGGCTTCTCAGGTTATTCATTTTGTCCCTCTGTTTTTTGCTTCGAAATGTTGGCGAGGAAATCGAATTGGAGGAGCTGGGAGTTTTGAGTCATTATGAAATTGAGGAGTTGAAGTCGAATTATTTCGCGTTAGCAATGGGCAAAACGGACATGTTAGATTTAGCGTTTGATAGCAGAGGAAAGAGAACGGTGGGAGGAGAGGTTGAAGTTAGGTTAGGGAGCTTGGGTTAAAATCGTAAATTTATTTCTTAATTTTGTTTTTTTAGAAGTGTAAATTCATCTTTTCATCTAATATTGGTATTAAATTGTTGAAAAAATTATATCCGTACATAACCTAAATACTTAGGATTATATTTGTACTTTCAATTATTGCAGAGTTATATCTCCACTTTCGTCAATTATATACTCCTTCCGATCCTCTATTTACGGTCCCCTTTGACCTACCATTTTTTTATGACATGTTTGATTATTGATAATTTTTATTGTATAGAATAATGGACATTATATGAGATGACTTTGAATTCTCCGTAACATGTAGATTTTAAAAGGTAAAATTTTATAATTTATTCCATACGTAACAAAAGTTATCGATGGTCAAATATACATTGAAAAATTATAAAAAAAAAAGTTGATTGCTATTTCACGCCCTATATTTTACTTGATTACGTCTTGTATTTATACTATTTAATATACAGTATGTATTTTTAATTTAATTTAAATAATGTAAATTATTTAAATAATTTAATATTAAATTAAATGAATTTAATATTTAATTCCTCCGCCGGTCCCCCGCCGCCGCCGGTTCTCCACACCGGCTCTCCTCCGCCAAGTGGCTCCAAACGGCCTTCCGGTTCTCCACGGCCAAGTGGCGAACCGGGCTTGCTCCGGCTCTCCTCGGCCAAGTGGCTCCAAACGGCCTTCCGGTTCTCCACTCCGGCTCTCCACAGCCAAGTGTCTCCAAACGGCCTTCCGGTTGTCCACGGCCAAGTGGCGAACCGGGCTTGCTCCGGCTCTCCTCGGCCAAGTGGCTCCAAACGGACTTCCGGTTCTCCACTCCGGCTCTCCTCGGCCAAGTGTCTCCAAACGGCCTTCCAGTTTTCCACGACCAAGTGGCGAACTGGGCTTGCTCTGGCTCTCCTCGGCCAAGTGGCTCCAAATGGCCTTCCGGTTCTCCACTCCGGCTCTCTACGGCCAAGTGGCTCCAAACGGCCTTCCGGTTCTCCACGGCCAAGTGGCGAACTGGGCTTGCTCCGGCTCTCCTCGGCCAAGTGGCTCCAAATGGCCTTCCGGTTCTCCACTCCGGCTCTCCTCGGCCAAGTGTCTCCAAACGGCCTTCCGGTTCTCCACGGCCAAGTGGCGAACCGGGCTTGCTTCGGCTCTCCTCGGCCAAGTGGCTCCAAACGGCCCTCCGGTTCTCCACGGCCAAGTGTCACCAAACGGCCTTCCGGTTCTCCATGGCCATGTGGAGAGCCGAAGTCGCTCCCGTTCTCCTCGCCTAAGCTCGGTCCCGTTCTCCTCGGCCCGTGGAGAACCGGGTCTCCCTTTGAATTTTTCAACTTTCTCCCACTACTACCATCTACCCACATTTAATGTCATTTACTCCTTTTTATCCGAAAAAGTCTAATTTTTTCTATAAATTAGGTAAAAATCTCCATTGGGTAAAAATCTCCAATTTTTTACTTCAAACAAGGGTGTTGAAAATTCCATGTCTATGGAGGTAATTTCCCTAATTATTGTCAAGTCTATAAGTAATTTATTATTTATTAGTTTTTTAAGTAGAAGTTTATGTTCATCTTATTATTGTAATTGATTAATTGTAATCTAATAATTATTGCAATTTACTGTATTAATAGGGATTTATTTAAATTTCAATACTGTAATATACTGCATGTAGTTATTCATTGATCTTATCAATAATTTTGCAAAAGTTACACTCTCTTTTTTAGTTTTAAAAATCCCACCTACCGTACTCAAAATTTTGCCAATTATATTTTAGTTGGTGCTATAGATAATAAAAATCATCTCTGCGGTAGAAAAAGAAAAACCATACAAATCATCACCTCAAACTTTTGTTTCTCATAAATCGAGCAAAGCAAAAACACAATCCTGATCATTACTTATGATTTATTCGTTACAACGAAAGGTATACTTTTTATTCGATCGTAACAACTAGGATAAGAACCATTAATTCCAAAAGTTAATTATTAAACATTAATTCTGTAACGTTAATTTTATATTATTTTATTTAAACCATAATTCCTCCTCGATCACACGGCCTCTCGCCTGTCTGGACGAAGCACTAATACCTCTCCGTCGTATAGAACGACCATCGTCGTTGGGTTGACCAGCAGTGCTCATCTACAATACAAGATATATAATTATTATAATAACAATTGATTTAAGCTGATATGAGAAAATAAATTAACATACATTTTAATAAAATGTAAACTGATATGACGAAACAGTGCATAATTTCAAACAACTTATGGAAACTACATATTCACTAATGCATAGAAAAATGTGAATATAACGTAAAAAACCTCACTCTAAACAACACATTTAATTCTTTTGAAATCCCATACAACGAACTTCTTATTTTTATTAATTGCAAATTATAAATTACATTACTAAATCATTGTACAATATATAATTGTTTACCAAGTGAAATTAATATTAATATTCAAAGAAATAATTATTAAAACATATCATAATCATTTACTACACAATTGTTTTCATGAGATTAATAAACAAGATTTTCATAATGTTAATTTAAATAATATTATATTCTATTATGTTACATATACTTTCCAAATTACTAAAATAGTTATCATTTTCAAATTTAAACTAAACAATTTCTAAAAATAACAATTTCTTCATTTTAATTCCAAAGTTCATAAAATTCATAATATTAGATTTTTCAAATTTAATTTACTATTTAATTTCCAATTTTTTGATTTAAGAATTTATTTTACACCCAAACCTTTAATCTTCCTCATCCCTCCAACTCCAACCTAAACCCTAAACTACCTACCTCCGCCTCCGCCGCCGCTGTCCACCACCGCCGGGCTCCTCCACCCCGCCGAAGCCACCTCTCCTTCTCCTTCTCCTCTCCTCCTCCTTCTCCTCTCCTTCTCCTTCTCCTCTCCTTCTCCCACTCCTCTACCTCTCCTTCTCCTCCTCTGCGCCGCCACCTTCCCTACGCCAGCATGCCCGCTCTTCTTCACCAAGGCCCGCCGCGCGACGCCCAACCGGCCAAGGGCCACCTCCGGCCATTTCGCACCACAACCAAGAATATTTCTAACACATTTCTAACCACAGCCCAAAATTTCTAACATTTTCCAACAATCCATGACAATTCTAACAAGTTCTAATCAATTCTAACATATGGGCAACATCTAACCCATTCGAGATTTAGAAAAACTTACGTTTTCCGGCGAGATTCCGGCTTCGTGCGGTGGCCGGAGGTGGTCGACGTCGGTCGGTGGCCGTTGACAGCGGCGGCGGACGGCGAACTCCGGCGAGCGGCGGATGGCGGACTCCGGCGAGCGGCGGACGGCGGACTCCGGCGAGCGGCGGACGTTGGGAGAAAATGTTGGCAGGAAGTTGGGAGAAAATGTTGGCAGAAAGTTGGGAGAAGTTTTTGGAAAATTTGGGAGAGTTGCTGGGAGAAGTTTTATAGTTTTTTTTATTTTTGATTTTTGATTTTGATTTTTGATTTTTGATTTTGATTTTTGATTTTTGTTTTTGATTTTTGATTTTTATTTTATTTTAAAATCTTAATATTAGTATTATACATGTATATACATATTAGAACGTAATCAAGTAAAATACATGGCGTGATATAACAACACCCAAAAAAAATGAACATAAATAAAGGACTAGAGGTGTCATGCACTTTGCTCTTGTATTTTTTGTTTTTCCTACTAAGATGACACAAAAGCAACCACTAACGTATGTGTGTCTGTACAATTTTTAAACTAACAAACAAACCCGCTAATTTAGGCATATAGTGTGAATATCCTCTTCCCTTTTCCCCTATCCCCACGTCCAGGCTGCCGGTGAGAGAGAGAAGGGGAGAGAGACAGAGAGTTGCAATGGGGTTCGTTGCAGAAGAAGATGAACAACACCACCAACAAAAGGATGAGGAGGGAGTTATGGCCACGGATTTCTTCTGGTCATACACCGACGAGCCCCACGCCTCTCGCCGGAGGCAGATCCTCGCCGAACATCCCGAAATTAAGCAGCTTTTCGGCCCCGACCCCTTTGCTTTCCTCAAGGTACAATGTCGAATTTGTCTTCAATTTGATTGTGTTTGTGGGAGATTTTTAATGGGGCAATGCGGGTGCTCGAAATCCAATCTTTTTGTTCCGTGTTTTTAGAAGGAATTTGCTCTGAACTTCCCCTTTTATTCATCAGTGCAGTTGGTGATTGCTTTGTTCTTACCTTCATCAGTGTAGTTGTTTGACCTGTTACCATAGATCTAGGCAGGTTTAGGTTGGGTTTCTAAGATTTATAGGATTTGTTGTTTATGTTGGATGATGCATGGCTATAATGGGAGTTTGGCATTGCAGAAGAAAAAGGATGGATTTGGAGTTCTGTAGACTCCTTTTGGATCTTGAAAAGAATAGTTTATGTGGGAAGAGGTGATTTAGTTTGCATTATTTATAGATTTGATTAGCACTTAGCTTGGCTGATATTCTTCAGTAGCAAGATGGTTAGATTTTGCGACCTGCATCAGATGAATTCTTCCAGCAAGTATGAAAAGTAGGGTGTTCTTGTTAATTTATCTGCTTTTGTGCTCACTTGCTACCTTGAGGCGTTTATTAGGTGGACAGTAGGGAGTTTTAAGTCGTGAAGAATGGTTTTTTTATCATTCTCGAACCAGTTGAACACACCGTTCATGTTCTTTCTTAAGCGCTGGTTTATAAAGAGTTCATTAGAAAAACACTTTGAATTGTTGAGTAATCATCAGGGATGGGTTAGAATGAAAAGTAAAAGTTCATTATCTAATGGATCTTTTCGTTCAAGTTATCAGTTCTTATCAAATGTGTTCACTATAGGATTTCATGACAAAGTCTTTGTTAAAAAACAAGAGATACTGTTCTTTTTCTGGATTTGTGGACTTATTTCGATTGATTGGCAAATGTCTTGTGTTTGTCACTTTGATAGCTATAAAGGGAAAAAAGGGTCTTCTAGTGGCTAAAGTTGAAGTGTCTAGCCTTGTCATTGTTACTAGTGTTGCATCACTTTGAAAACTGATGTTTTCTAATTTCTGCTCCAGATTTTTATGGTTGTTTCGATCCAGCTGTGGACTGCGACTTTCCTTCGTGATACAGACTGGCTTAAAATATTATTGGTCGCGTATTTTTTTGGCTCGTTTCTAAATCACAATCTCTTCTTGGCCATTCATGAGCTCAGTCATAACCTGGCCTTCTCAACTCCAGTCTACAACCGTTGGCTAGGGATATTTGCCAACCTACCAGTTGGCGTACCAATGTCTGTCACCTTCCAAAAGTACCATCTTGAGCACCATCGCTTCCAAGGAGTGGATGGGGTTGACATGGACATCCCAAGCCAAGCAGAAGGCAATCTGGTGAGAAACGTTGTTTCAAAATCCGTATGGGTCGTATTGCAGCTCTTCTTTTACGCTCTCAGGCCCCTTTTCCTCAAACCAAAACCACCCGGCATGTGGGAATTCGCCAACCTAGTCATCCAGGTCGCCCTTGATGCTGCCATGGTTTACTTCTTCGGGTGGAAATCACTCGGGTATTTGATCCTCTCAACATTTGTTGGTGGAGGAATGCACCCTATGGCAGGTCACTTCATCTCAGAGCATTACGTGTTCAACCCGGAGCAAGAAACATACTCTTACTACGGTCCCTTGAATCTAATGGCGTGGAGCGTAGGATACCACAACGAGCACCACGATTTTCCTAGAATTCCTGGTAACAAGCTTTACAAGGTGAAAGAGATTGCACCAGAATACTATGAAGATTTGAAGTGTTATAGATCTTGGAGTCAAGTAATCTACATGTATATAATGGATAGAACAGTTGGACCATACAGCAGAATGAAGAGAAAGTTGTCAACAAAGAAAGGTGAATAGGTGGTGGTTTATGGATTCTAGTACTCCTCCCAGGGTTTTGTTAAACTATTTATTCTTTGAATTTCAGAATCAAAATGTGCCATTGTTCCATGGGATTAGTGCAAATATAACCCTATCTGCTTGAGTAAGTGCCAATATAACCCTATGATAATTTTTAGTGCAAATATAACCCTAACTAGTTAATGAAGTGCCAATATAACCCTAACTAGTTAATGAAGTGCCAATATAACCCTCAGACCTCATTTCCGGCATTGACCCCAATTTTTCAGCGTTGACTCTGTAAATTGACCAAAATACCCTTTGGGCTAACTCTGAAATTAGGTGGACAATTTTGCCCTCATAGTTTGCCAGACCGCCATAGTTCGCTGAAATTAGGTAGGGTTATATTAGCACATTATGCAATCTTAATGGGTTATATCAGCACATTCCTAATGTTTGTAGGGTTTTATCAGCATATTTCTAATGTTTGTTGGGTTATATCAGCACATCCTTAAAAATTATAGGGTTATATTGACACTTTTAGTAACTATATAGGGTTATATTGACACTTTCAGTAACTATATAGGGTTATATTGACACTTTCAATAACTATATAGGGTTATATTGACACTTTCAAATATTAAAAAGTTACATTGACATTTATATCCACTAGATAGGATTATAAAAGCACTTTTTTCTTGTTTCATTTGTTCATGTTCGAAGAGAGTGCTGTCAAAAGTTAATGCTACTACCACTCCGTTCCTGTACACGCTTCTTACGAATAGTCAGGAAAAATCTTTCCTAATAATATTGTTAGAGCTAAGTGCATATATAATCTTACTCTCTCTCCCTCTCTTCCGTTTATTTTGCACAGAATTTTTTCACGGTCTCCAATAAATATGTTTGATTGTAAATATGTGTAGATACAGACAATAATGACATATAAAAATTTGATATTTAGAAACTACATGTTACGACGGATCTAACCATATCTCATATGATAAAATTATTGTTCATATGCCTATTCAAATATGTGGACAAAGTTTGACATCTTTGTCAAAAAAAAATTCTGTGCAGAATAGGCTGGGACAGAGGAAGTACATAATTTACGAACGTGCACATATAACCATGCGATAATTGAAAATGCAAATATAACTCTAGATAGTTAGTGTATGTGCAAATATAATCCTTTTCAGCAGTTTGAGGCCGGAATTAGATGAAAAGTTGATTTTACCCCTAGGCTAATGTGAAATACCTAATAAACCTTAGGGACTTGAAGACAATTAGTAAATTTTAAAACCCTCCTTTACCCAATATCGACCTCGCTCCCCACCTTCTTCATCGCCTCCTTCATCCACCACCGTCGCTGCATTAACACCACATCACCACTGTTTTACACCCCCCTTCACACAAGAGCCTAGCCGAGAAGCCCCGTTCCATTGCCGCTGGTCTGTTCTTTTCCCGGTGGGCTGTGAAATCAGTGGTGGAGATGACTTGGTGATGGCTGATATTTTTGGCAAAGGCACGGTGGAGTTTGGCGGAATCACGGCGGAGGTGGGGCGGAGTTAGGCAGGACCGACAATGTTATGCATTGGGGGTATGCGGTGGCATCTCAGGGACGACTGTCGTGGCTAGATGATCGCCAGCAGAGCTCAAATTTTCGGAGTTAGAGCTTCCGCAGTTCGCATTTTCCGGCGGCAGAGGTGGCGCGTGGTGGATCTAATGTTATGTTCGCCTGCTCGGGCTGAGCGGGAATAATCTCCGGTGAAAAGTCCGTCAAGGCGGAAAGATGTGGTGGCGCTAGGTGGATATGATGTTGTGTCCAACTGTTTCTTTCTCTTTCTTGGTAGCAGGGGTTGGGCTTCGGGGGTGGGGCGCCGATAGCGTGGTGGTGGCGCTAGGGTTGCTAGAAGGGGTGGTGGTGGCGAGGCTGGAAGGGGGTGGTGGAGGCGGGGATGACCGGAGAGGCGGGCCTGGCTGAAGGGACTGGAAGGTGGTGGCGGAGACGCCGAAAACAATGGCGGCACTGACTTGTTGATGTGGATGGTGGTGGGGCGGCGACAACCTGGTGATGGTGAACAGCGGCGACTGCAGAGGTAGCGACGGAGAAGGTGTGGTAGGGTGGCGGAGGTGGTGGCTATTCAAGGAGAAAGGGTCATTTTTGTCTTTCAATTTTTTGGATTAGGCTGAGAGGGCATTTTGGTCATTTTAGTCAGTCAATGGCCGAAAATGACCAATCAATGCCGGAATGTAGTGTTTAGGGTTATATTTGCACTTATGTAAAGTAGTTAGGGTTATATCTGCACTAAAAATGATCTCAGGTTTATATCTACAATTTCTCAATTATATATAATTATATTTGTATATTTCCCATATCTATTCTAGTCCCTCTGTCCCATAGAAATTGACACAATTTCTATTTTTGTCCGTCTCATAGAAATTGACACAATTCAATTCTTACCTAAGGTGGCAAAAAATGAGCTTATACATTTACTATATTATCCATCAAGAGGTTGATTAAATCTACTAGTCAACTATTCCATTGCCGAAATACCCTTCCTTTATTTCCCATCAACACTTCCACCTTATCTTGCATAAAATATCGATCCAAACGTAACTATGTCAATTTCTATGGGATGGATGAAGTATATATTAAAGGAGGTCATTCTTGCCACATGGTCTTCCCACATTAATTTTGCCACGTGTCACTCTCACAAATTTCCATGTTAGATTTTAAAAATTAATTTAAAATTTAATACATTTATAATTAAATAAAGAGTCAAGTGCTCATATAGCTCTATGTTTTGGTAGTTTGTGCCAATATGACCCTATGAAGTTGGAAAGTGCTATTGTAACCCTATGATTTGCTTGAATGTGCTAATATGACCTTGGATGCCTGAATTTGGCCGAAATTATTTGAATGGACTATTATACCCCTGATTAAAAATAAATAAAAAAATTAGAAAATGTAAAATGACAGTTATGCCCTCAGACTATCTTCCCTTCTTCTTATCTCTGCAGACTATCTTCCCTTCTCCACTTTCTTCCTTCTTCCTTCTTTCTTCCGCTTCTCCACTTTCTTCATCTTTTCTCCGCTCTGCCACCGCCACTGCTCTGCTCAGATTTGAGCTGCCAAAATTCCTCCTCCACACCTCACCACCTCCAGCACCATCTCATCTTCGCCTCCGCTTTCCGCCGCCACTGCTCCGCCACCATTCTCTTCTGCTCGATTCACCGTGCCTCACCATCCGCCGCCTTAAACACCATTCATGCCCAGCTCTGCCACCACCACCCCATCTCATCGACCACCGCCACTAAACCCACTGAATCCCATCCGGCGCCACCACAACGCCTTAGCCCGCCGACTCCACCTCGTCCGATGGAGATGGATCTTCCTCCGCCCCTAAACCTTAGCTCCTCCTCTGGTGGCGGAGATGGCAGGAATCGAGAAGGAGAGAACGAGAACGGTAGGAATCGAGCAATGGCACCTGCAAAAGAGCTGCGGGAATTGAGCAGCGACGCTGCACCACCGGAGATGGTGCTACAGAAATGCGGAGATGGTGCTACAACGTGGAAGACGGACTCGGCGGCGTCAATAGTGTTGACGAATCCCATTCCAGTCGCTCTCTCAATCGGAATTCATCAAAGGTCAGTACAAATCTTTCTATTCATCGTATTTGGATGGATTTGGGATGGATTTGTTGTTCTAATTGTGGCGGTGGTACTAGGTCTAGAGAGGAAATGGTGGCGGTGGTGCTGCGTCGTCCTGTAATGGTGTTAGGGTTTAGAGAGGAGAGGAGATGGTGTTGGCTGTGGCTGTAATGGTGCTAGGGTTTAGAGAGGAGAGGAGATGGTGTTGGATGTACTCTGCTGGAATCGCCATATCTATTGGTGGCTCGTTTCCAGATTCCGGAGGCAGAGGTGGCGGAGCAGCGGCGGAGGTGGAGTTGTTGGCTGTGGTCTGCTGGCAGTGGTGTTGGTGGCTAGCTCGTTTTCAGATTTCGGCGGCGGAGGTGGTGGAGCGGCGGTGGAGGTGGAAGAGCGACGGCGGAGGTGGTTAGGGAGAAGAAGAAGAAACTAGGGTATTTTAGTAAATAAATTTGTAATTTAAATGCTAGGGGTAGTTTAGTCTTTTTAATTTTGATCAATGCCGGAAATTACTAAGTCAGTGCCGGAATAGCGCCACAGGGTTATATCGGCACTTTTGATGCAAAACGTAGGGCTACAATAGCACTTTCCAACTTCACAGGGTCATATTAGCACAAACCTCCAAAACATAGGGTCATATTAGTATTTTGCACTTAAATAAATGCAATCATATCATCCTTTGTAATTGGAAATTATGTCCAGATTCATTTGAATACGTTCCTTCTCCTTTTTCTGTTTTACACGAACACGTGCATCCTGGGATGAAAAATCATCCATCCCGTGGCAATTCTCAAACCATCCAGAGAATTCTAATCCTCTAAACTTAGTTTCCAAAAGATTCTAAACTTTTAAACAAACGAGGAGTCTTCCTCTCCTTTCCAGTGAATTATAATCTATACCTTATTCCCAAGCTGAAATGGTCGGACCTTCTCCTCTTCCACAAATTCCTTCACTGTAATGCAATCACATGAACGCCCTGCATTTTTGTACAGTGTCCGTCTTCTTCTCATCAGCGCCAACTTTTCCTTTTTTCGGTAATTCGTGCAGAGAGATATGTGGGGTGCGTTGAATTCAAATTCCGATGCTCACACGAGAAGAAGAGGAGGAATGCTGATAAAAGCGGAGATGTTCGGGCAGCTCACCGGCGGTTTGGAAACTGCCTGGAACAAGCTCAAGGGAGAAGGTTCTTTCCCCTTTCCCTATATTTCTTTTTAAAAAGTTGTGTTCTTTTCTTAGTTAAGACTTGGATGAAAAATTTTGAGTGTTTTAAAAGCTTCCTATTTGTTAAATCACGGTGGACATGGTCTCCAAGCGTAAGCTGAATCAAGTGAAAAAGTTAAGAGTGATTTACTGATTGTGATTTTATTTTGATTCATCCCACGATCATTTGAAGGCCGGTCTAGTTGATTCGATCGCTCGTGTCTTTAATTCATATTTAAGTATCTTTTATATTTCGATGTCAATGCAGGGCTATTCATGTCAACTTTTCAGCATTCTGGTGTTTTTCTTAGGTATGGCTTTCCCTTCAATGTTAGTTTAAGATTGTAATTACTATTGGTTGGGAGATGAATATTGCTGTCCTTTTCCTTTAGGGGTCTTGGAGGAAATATTGCCAAAAGCCAATTATTAGTAATACTTTTGCTTGAGCTGCCAATCCTCGACCATCCATCAATCTTCTCTGTATGTATTTCAAATTCTCATAGCAACTTTCAAGCGTTCCATTGTATTATTGTACTTCTGTTCCCAAAGTATTCTGAAGGTATACCGAGGAGTTTAGCCATTATGAAAGTCTTACTATCTAAGCATTCTATATATCTGTATGTGGTTGTTTATGCGCTTTTCTATGACAGAAGGAAGTCAATCAGTCAGATTTTGATCAGGCTAGATAAATGAACCACATACAACTGAGTTTATTGTGCATTCAATCAGCCATTAAGGGACTGTGTATTCTTCTCCTTTATTTGGTCATGTCATTCGCTCAATTCTGTTTACAGAATCTGTAATGAATCATTGCTTTCAATACCTCTTTGCATTAGTGTGTGTTTTCTGATCCTGTATTGTTTGCTATATGTTATACCATTACAGAATGTGCAGCATGCTCATAGTACCATTTTGATAATTTATGCTTAAAGCACTGATTACATTGGTATGTTTTAACTGATTCTGTGTCATATATATTTACACATGATAGTTCTTGAAGCTTGAATAAATTATACTAAAGAGGTACTTAACCTGCATTTGTCTTAACTGATATAGATCAGCATAGTGTGGCATAATTTTCCGTGACTTTAATTTCTCACAAATGTATTAAGACATTGTAAATGTTTTCACTACTTATAGTAGTGGCTCAAAATGAACATCTAAGACCCCTCCACCGACTGTGCTGCCGGGATGATGGGGCCCTGAGGGCGAGGGCATCGCCTTTCAAGATGAACATCTAAGAGTGCATTCTATTCAGTCCTGCATTCCTTTAATTAGTCCTACGTTTTGAGTCCAGAACAAACTGCATTCCTTTATTCAGGTCTATAATTCCAGTCCATTTTAAATGTAAAATGATTATTTATTTCCTCAACTTATTTATTCTGCAGTATTATAGTCTTTCTGGCTATAGTGTTTTGGTTTAGAGATAATTGATCTGATTGCTAAAATATCCCATGTCATCAACTGTGTCACACGAACATGATTGGATCTATTTGTTATCAAGAAGTGTAACAAGAAGGTTGTGAGCAGATATTCTTAGCATGTTGTGAGAAGGTTGTGACAGTCAAGTAACAAAAGCTCCTACTGAAAAGTTTTATTGTGGAAAATACAATTCCTTTGTTCAGTATGTTGTGCCCAGGTATTAGGATTCTAATTTTGTAATACGGTTTTTTAAAGTTGTTAATGTATGTTGGGTTCAGGTTCTGTATCTCATAGATGCTCGTACAGTATTGATATGATTGAACAAAAATGATTTGATAGGTATAAAGTTCTGTTGCGGGTTATCATTTGTGTGTGATGTTTTACCAAGAAATGATGCAAGTATTACGGAAGACAACTTATGATTACGCGAGTCCTTAGCCGAGGTCTCTTTGATTGTGCTGTTTCAGTTCTTTATAATGTTAAAGGTTTCATTTTCTGCCTCCTCCTATTCAACAAGATGTAGTTTCTTACAGTGGCGATAACGAGACTTTATCAGCTTTTACCAAGTCCTACGTCAAAGCGACCACTGGAATCAATTACTGATAATGATGCTCAATTTTCAACCAAAATCAAAGGCTTCTATAAAGACTGAAGATGAGAATTGATTTTGTATGCTTGTAATAGGAAGTTTTCAGTTTTCCGAGCCTGTGTTCCTCAATTCATTCAACAGTATACAAAAGCCTGTTCAGTTTCACTGATGTTCAGTTTTAGATATGTTAAACCAACAACCATTGGTGCATTGCATCAAAGACATCCGTTTTGGTACTATAAAAAACGGATGTCTTTGAAACTGATATTACCAAAATTATAAAAGGTGAAAATTCTTAGTTACAATATTAAAAATTTATTATGCAACGTGTAGTAGTTATAAAAGGTAAAAAGTCTTATTTATAATATTAAAAATTTATTATGCAACGTGTAGCAGTTATAAAGTTTATAATCTGATTCATGCAACCTGAAAATTTTATCTTAATTTCTTCCAATTTGCACTTTAAACCTTGGTCTTTCCATGTCTTATGGAAAGACCGTTTTTCAAGAGACGGACTCTTTTTTTTAAAAGAAATTGATTTTTATAACTTTACTTATGTAACATATAATTCATTATTAAAATGTATTTTATTTATTATAAAATTTGCAACATGTGTAATTTTCATATAGATACGAGAACAACTCATAAACTATTTGAGTTATAAATTATATTATATCTTACATTCTCATTCATAATCCATGCATCGGCATGGGTGTTATCTAGTTGTTATTTATAGGGTCAAACACCAGAGCAACCAGAGCAACCTTATATAGTTGTGAAAGTGTCACTATAACCTCAAATTTAAGTAAAAATTTACAATTCTAAATTTTTAATGAAAGTGCTGAAATAACCCTTAGGTATTATTTCTAGTATTGACTATGACAAAAACGGGATTGACTAGACTTGAAAAGATAAAAATTGTGAAATATTTCTAAGGACTATATGACCATTAATAATTGTGTTGCTACTCTGTGCCACCGCCGCTCTGCCACCATCCAAAACCTCAGCTTGTCATTGCCGTTTTGCCATCACCCAAAACCTCAGCCCGCCACCACTGCCATGCCACAACCCAAAACCAAAACCTCAACCCACCACCCAACACCCCAAAACCTAACCCACCACCATCTAAGATCCTGTTTTATTATAAACAAAGATTTGTTTTAAACCGACTAACCGTAAATGAGATTATTTTATAATTGATGTAACTAATGAAGTAATTTAATACTTATTTATTTTTATTTATTGTAATGAGATTCCTATAACTTTAATTTGAAAAACTTTTAAAATGTATCATAATGTATGAATAATTATAATTTGACTCTAAAAGTTATTGAAATGAGATTTTCATGATTTGACTCTAAAACTTTTCATGATTTGAATTAGAATTATAGAAAGGTAAAATGTTTAAGTTGCAATATTAAAAATTTATTATGCAACGTGCAGTAGTTATAAGTTTATTACCTGATTAGCCCAAAATTTTTATTATAATTTCTTCTGCAGTTTAAACATTGGTCTTTTTATACTTATGTAATGACCATCTCTCTAACAAAGATTTTAAAAAAAATCGTAAATTAGAAAAAATGAGTTTGTATTAGGAATGCACGAACTGTAACTACTTCACCAAGGAAAAAACTCACCTTTTTGCTAAAAATCGTGACATTAATAATTTCCCCAAGGAATATCATTCACCAATAGTAGGTGTTCAAAAGTACCCGGCCCATAACACCCAACTCATCCAATCATCGGCCCCGTATAATTGGATATTTTTTTATTTTTTAGGATCGGATATCCGACTCTAGAATTTTCTATTTTAAATGGCCAGGGCCAGAGTTGTAAAAATATAATTTTTGGGTACTCGAGATACTCAGTAAAATTAAAATATATTTAATTACTTTCAATTTTAAACAATATCTTTCTTCACATCTACTCTCAATTCTCAATTATTCATATGTATGTAATATTAATTATTACATAATGCAAATTTACATAGTATTCAAGTGTTAAATTTCAAGCATTCTCTTTCAACTTTGAATTCTTAATTGTTCCTTCAAAGTTCTTGTCGTTCCCTTTCAGCCTCGAATTTTTAATTATAACCCCGGTCACAACTAGATCAATTTGATAAAAAATATATATTTGATTTTCCATCACAAATTTCTTATTAAACTTTCATAAGGTCTCCACAAAATAAAAATTTATTAACATGCGGTGATCTTATTCTTGTGATTTCAGCATATTTTGTTATGTTCCTCCAAAGTAAGGAATGGTGATGATGATTACGGGCTTGTTACTCTTAGACTCTTAGCAATCATTATATAATCATTATATGCTGAATTTTTTAATGAGAAAAGGTGATAATTGTTTGTTCAAAAAAATGTCACGAGAATTCAATTGTTAAACTACGTTATCATCATTATAAAGACATTTTTCTTGCACTAATACAAATTCACGTTACATAAAAATGATAATTATTTTAAAAGTATCAATTTTAAACGGATCAGCGAGTATCCTGTTACCCAGCCCGAAAAATCCAACTATCCGCATTGCGGATGCCCTGTTCTTCCGAACCGGATCACGTGCCGCATTTTCAACTACCCGCACATGTGGGTACCCAGATGTACAAATACCCAAAAGTACGAATACCCACAGTTGAACACCCCTAACCAACCGAAGATGCAACTCCTATATATTGAACTAACTAAAATCTTACATTAATCACTCATTAATCCACAAATGTGGGATTCAATTCTGGGATTAATGAGAATCTCCATTGCTAATTGAATCCACACTGTGCATAATTAATGATTAGTATCTGTCCTGTTCTTCTGGAGCTCCCTCGCCACTTTCTCACTTCATCCTGGCGAAAATCAAATCCCTCCTGACTGGAAGGAGAAAAAAACAAAAAGATAAAATCAACTTAAGCTTGTTTTCTCTTTGAGATCTTACCGAACTAAAATGAAATAAAATAAATTGAATTAACATTAAATATAATCAAAAGAGAGAACAATAGACCAAAACTAAATTAAAACATATCAATTCAAAATTTTACTGAATTGAAGTGTATATTAAACAGCTAGAATCTAGCTTTAACTTCTTACTCAATTTTTCAACTATCAGATCACATTAATTAAATTTCATTTAAAGATAAACAATCCAAATAAACTCTCAAGAAAAAATCCCTCCCCTATCTTAGATGAAATTTACCGTTTATCATTATAACAGGTGTCAAGTGAAAGTGCACATTGTCACAGGATTGCTCTTGCCAGAATTCAACCGCAGATACAACATTCGATCTCACGATAACACTGAAATAATCCTATTACAGAGAGCAAATATGGAGTTGGTACCTTCCAGTCATCAGAGAAATTGTAGAACAATTGAGGTTCACCAACAACGTAGGAAGGGAAAGCATGGGAAGTGGGGGGTGGGTTCAAGAGTGGGAGTCTGGGCGCTGTATTTTCAACTTGATAATGCTGTTCTTCAATATCACCATAGTAGCTGCTACCATATGAGTAGTATTTCTCGTCTTCTGCCAAAGTTCTGATAATTGTTGCTATTAAAATGGAGCATCCCTGTGGAATTGTGTAATCCATTTTTGTTATTTGGATAATGCAGGTAGGTGTCCTGTTAGACTGGTTAATGGTGACTAATTTTATTCTTATAATTTTAAGCTAGGATTGAATGCATTTTTTTAAAAAAAAGTTTTTAAAAAATTATTGCAAAACAAACATCTAAGTCTTGGGAAACACCGACTTTCCATAAGCTTATGGATAGACGTGGTTTAGTTAGAAAAATAAAAAAGGTAAAAAATCTTAATTGCAATAGTAAAATTTTAATGTGCAACGTGTAGTAGTTATAAAGTTTATAACCAGATTTATGAAACCTGGAAATTTTATCTTCATTTCATCTATTTTGTACTCTAAAGCTTGGTCTTTCCATGACTTATGGAAATATCGTCTTTCAAGAAACAGACTCAACATTAAATTACCTTGTTAATAATTTAATTATAAATTCATTTTATCCAACAGTTGAAGTTAAGTGGTATAAGAAAAGATTTCATGATTTAAGAAGTGAAGAAATATAGGAGAAAATAGTATATATACCTGGGAAAGAAATATCAAAAGAGCGATCCATTGACAGACGTAGATGTTATCTTCCACAAACTTTTTGAAATCGTCAAACCTTCCGGACGGATCATCAGGCAGATCCTACATATAAATATGCATGGCATCAAATATTTAATGGATTAAAAATATACTAATATATAATGGAGTAACACTAATCACAATTGAAGTTTCATATGTTTAAAGTATTACAAGATGTGATACTTGCGTTTTTCTCATTTCAATCTGCAATTTAACTATTTATTTCGTCAAAACTTTCTAATTTTAATCCTAAAATTGAATTGGTATATAAGTATAAAAACTATTGTGTTATAAATTGTTAAATTCGTTATAACATGTATCCTTAAAGACAAAGTCTGTATAAGACCGTATCACAGTGAGACCGGGGATTAAATTGCAAAGATTTCAAGACTGAGTTTCATATTCATGTTTTAAAAGTTCAGGGATTTAATATGTAATTGTGATAATTTACAATTTAGTCCAGTTCTATTAGTTTTTTGCCCCCGAATTTCGTTTACTCTTTTCCTATTTTACCTTTAGTCCTTGATCTCACCATGAAACGGTCTCACAAGAGACGAACTCATTTTTAAAATATTAATTTTTTACAAGTTTTAACTATCTTTAATGAAAGATATTAAGGATCAAATATTTTTCAAGTGTGGATTAAAAGTTAAAAGGTGAAGGTTGAATTGAGACAGAGGGAGGGAGGACGTACCTTTTCCCAATTAGAATTGAGCAATACATCTGCGATCACTGCCGTGTCCAACAGTATGAGAATGAAAATGATGGCCGAGTACTATATTCTATGATCAAGGATAACAAATTTCACCCAGTATCAATTGGAATTCTTTTTCATTTTATTACTATATAATAAAGTCATATCTCTAATCTTCAAAATCAATTTCAAATATTGGAAAAAAATCGCCGAAAACAATACTATTCATCAAAGGATACACAACCGAGGCAACATGTATTTGCAGTATCAGCTGCAAAATGACCAAGGCATGCTAATGCACACAAAGCTATTCCAATGCCAAGAAAAGCATGAATAAACCTGCACATGATCAGTCAAACAAAAATCAATATCATATGAACAAAATGCCCATCCAGTAAACCGTTAAAAACAACTTATTTTAAACGCAGAAAGTATATCTGGACAAAAAACATAAGTCACGGCTCTGCCAAACACGAACTTACCACGGCAAATGAAAATTCAAATCAAGATCACCGCCACTGTTGTAAACATCGCGCCCCCAAACACGAATCATCCAAACCCCGTAGAAGATCATCGTAAGACCGAGTATCGCGATCACAGAATTCACAAATTTCAATGAACACTGCAGGCATCCCCTCACTGTTCTCGCCATTTCCCTAACACAAGTTGCCAAATTAAGCTAGGACAAAGACTGTAGTTATGGTGGGTTGATGAACTAAATTAAGGATTAAGCACACTTTCTGCAAAAACAAAAACCAATAATGGATGAGGTTTTTCCTTGCAGCTTCGAATTGAACCTGGTTGAACTTAGCTTTTGGTTTGGCTGTGTATATAGTGAGTAGCAACAAGAGTGGCATGTAAAATTGAGGGAGGAAATTTCCAGGAAACATCTTATTCATGTTGCTTTAGTTTGTAATGGAATGCATGGCAACAATATTTAATTGTATGGTTTCTGTTTCTAGCCTGGTACACAAACTGCATGATTTTGTTGTTATTGTTGCATGGACTATCCAATTTTTAAGAATAAACAAAAGGTGATGTGGAATTATTAAGTACGATTATGTTATTTTTAATTTAACTACATATAATTTAATTTAGTTAAATATTAATTTGATAAAGTTTAATTTAATTCTTCTATTATTATTATTTTTACTACACTTATTTTAAATTTACCAGATCAATTCAATTTAATTTAGTTCAATTTAGTTCTTACTGAGGTTAACCGGCCTACGTCTAGCCGAGAATGACCAGATGCACACCCACACGATCGCCCAAGTGGTTAGGGGCATGGTCTTCCACCCGATTGGGACGGGTTCGACTCTCGGCAAGCGCAGTGTGGGGGTTCTCCCAGTAGGAAGCTCCTTGTGGCTACCGAGTCATGTTGAGGGCCATGTGCTTGGCTACGGGAGTGCTGTAATTTACCTCTCCGATGATACTCGTGGTGTCGGGTGGCCGGTGCGGTTGAGTGCGAGCCGAAAATCGTCTTTTGAGAATGACCAGGTGCAAATTAATGTGATGGACAGATATTTTAAAGTATTAATTGGTTAGTGCTCCTGCTTGAAACATGAGTTGCTGTGGTGTAGTGGTTATCACGTTAGTCTTACACACTAAAGGTCTCCAGTTCGATCCTGGGCAGCAACATATATCTATATTTTGTTCTTTTCTTAGCCTACTGTTATTTTCTCTTCTTCTTTTTTTAACGTTTTCCTTGCTACTAGGTGAAAGAAGCTCATTATATTCCTTCTCCTTCCCTTCCACTACAGAGTTATTTTACACAACATTTTATTGACTGCAAAATTGTTTCTTAATACTATTGTTTCTTCAAAAGAGTATTAATGATGGTTAATGGTTGGGTTTTCCTTAATTGTATTAACTATTTCACAAAGGATATAAATGTAACCCATGTAATTCTATAATGTACGAAGATGATTATAGAATTCTAATTCTATATTGTGCCCCCTCTCAAGCGAAGCGTGGGAAGAGAAGTTATGCAAATCTTGGATTGAAAGAAATAAAAAAGCGGACGAGACATTCTCTTGGTGAAGATGTACGCAATCTGTAGCGATGAAAGAACATGTCAAGTGGGCAACTTGCCGGAGGATGCAAGCTCGCGAACAAAGTAATAATCAACGTCAATGTGTTTTGCCCACTCATGGGCAATATAATTTTGAGTAGAAAATATGGCATTGTTGTTGTCACAAAAGGAGAGGAATACGAAGGAGAGCAAGTTCAACGGTGGTATTGCTCATTGTACGATATTCTGACTCGTAGTTGGAACAAGAGACAGTTGAATGCTTTTTGGCACTCTATGGTACAAGATTGTCGCCAAGAAAATAACGTAACCATAGGTGGAACAGCGAGTCTCTAGAGTGGGCCCAATCTACATATGAGTACCCAGAGACTAGAAGTGGGCTAGCAAGGGGTCAAAAGATTAGACCATAATCAAGGGTACCAAATATATAGCAAAGAATATGAGTGATGATAATACACATCCCGAGAAGAATGGAGAAACTGATGGAGTTGACCGCAAAGGCAATATCTAGTCGAGTAATAGTCTTGTATTGGAAGGTGCCAACAAAGGAGCGATAACGTGTGGGATTGGAGAAGGGTTCACCATCTAAGCTGAAATTTAGTCTTACCACTTTTTCTAGTTCTTACTAGTGTGTTCCAACATGCCTAGTTTAACCAAGTGTAAATAACGTGAAAATTAAAAGACACACAACTTGGTTACGCAGTTCGGTGTAAACCACCTACATCTGCGGGGCCTGGCCCAGTTCAGAATGAATCCACTAATTAGAAAGATAACGTACAGAGTACAGTTTACAAAACACTTATATTTACTAACTATGACGTGTGGACTCTGCTAGCTCCCCTAGCTACCGATCCGCCTTGATCAGACTCCCTCTGACCTCGAACTCCGTCGACGCAGGATCTCCTCCTCCCGAGGAATTAAGGTATACGATTCTGAACTTAGTGCGGCATGACAGTGTTGGAACACAGTTTATTGGCTCTTGCAAAGTTCGTAAGATCTCTAAATCTGGGTGCAGATTTTGCTCTATAAAACCGTGAGTATGCAGCCGTGTTTGTCCCCAATTTATATCCACGAATCAGACTTGAATACTCCTTGATTATCTCCACAATATTCCTATTCCAAATCTGATTCTTGAAGCATATCCAAATCCCATAAATAAAGGGATTTACCTTATATCATTCTATCCCATATATTCGAATAAATCTTCTCCATATAAGTAGGGATTTTCCATAAACCAATTATGCTTCACACGCCTGATATATAGCCAAATATACGAATACCATAAATTGTAAAACACTTCAATATTTCGGCTTGAATTCCGTTAAATCCTTTGCGTAACTGCTGCTCCAGCACCATGTTCCAACATAGTCTGTATATCAGTTCAAAAATAATTCACACAAAATTGCCAATAAAATAATTCCTTGACTTTACATAAGCTAAGGAATTGACTACTGGGGATAAAAGAAGTAGAGACTGGAGAAGCATCAGCCATATTGGCTCTAAAGAATTTCCATGACATACTTCGGTTGACTAATATAAAGAAATGAGTTGGACCGAAAGACTCCAAAACCAAGAAAGTAATGAAGAGATCTGAGATCCTTAATGGAAAACTCACGATCAGTAGTAGAGATAAATTGGTGAATGAGAGTGGAGTCATTGCCAGCAAGGATTATGTCATCAACATATATGAGTAGATAAAGAATCTGAGATCCACAAACATAAGTAACAATGAGGCATCAACAGTTCTGCAAGAAAAAACAATGTCGCTCACATAGGAGCTAGAACGTTGAAACCAAACTCTAGGAACCTGCTTAAGACCATAAATAGCCTTTCAGGGGTGGCAAACATAGTCCAGATGCGTAGAATCCTGATAACTAGAAGGTTGCTCCATATAGACATGTTCATTAAGAAGTTCGTTATGGAAGGCATTCTCAATGTCTAATTAATGAAGTGGCCATCAATAAATGGTAGCAACAACCAAGATGATACGAATAATAGAGGATGAAAGTGTGAATGGAGTCAAAACCCAATAACTGTGAGTAACCTTGTACAACGAAACGTGCTTTATAACTATCGATGGGTCCATCTATGCGTTATGAGATAGACCCATTTAGAGCCAACCACATCAACACTGGTGGGTTGTGGTACGAGGTCCCAAGTGTTTTGTTGGAAAAGATCAGACATTTCATCATCCATAGTCGTGGCCCACTTAGGGTCTTTAAAAGCAAATCAATATCCACGAGGTTCGGTTTCAGCCATAAGTGCAGTAAGAGAATTGGTGAGAACATAATCCGGAAAAGAGCATCGTTTGATATGACCAATACGAGAGTGAGTTTCCATATGGTGAGCAAAGACGAGGGTAAAGGTGTAGGCAAGGGAAGAGTAAATGACTGTGTAATCTGTGTAACTAGAGAAGTAGTGGGAGCGGTGTCGGGGGAATGAGGGGTATAGCAAGGGGCATTGTCGGCAAGAGGCATTATCAGTTTAACTAGTGTGGGTCAAAGGCTTCACGGAAGTTTTAATGTCCAAAAATACAGATACATCCAACGAAGTGGGAGAGATGAAGGTCCTACCAGAATAGGGAAACATATTTTCATCAAAATGTGCATGCTATGTGATATAAACCTTCTGAGTAGAAGGACACATGGAGAGCTCAGGGGGACAATTCGTACTTCAAGAATGACCGAATAAAAGGATAAACACAACACCCGAGCTGTTGAAATTGTAGTAGTCTGGATGACGTCCATAGATAAGAGAAAAAGGAGAATGCCTATCAAGTACTGGAGTAAAAAGGAAATTAATGGTATAGATTGTCACAGATAAAGCATCGATCCAACAAGACAGGGGAAGGTGAGAGTCACATATCATGGATAGGGTCATCTCAATGATGTGACAATATTGTTTCCTTTCAGCTCGACCATTTTGTTCGGGTGTGGATGGACAAGATATTGGGTGGTCAATGCCATGAGTTCTAAAAAAAATGAGAGCATGTTAGAGGGTTGGTGAACTAGGTGCCGCCATCGTTCTGAAAAACATTAATAGAGCATGAAAATTGATTTTCCACAAGCCTCTCATATGCATTATACACATCAAAGAAGTATGATTTAAGTTGTAAAAGATTGTACCACGACATAGTAAGAGAAGCCAAATTCAGCAGTAATGGATGTTGGTCCCCATAAATCTTAGTGAATCAGAGATAATAAAGTGTAAAGTCAAGTGGTTTGCATTGATTATTTAATTGGAAATTTTTGATCTGATTTGGAAATGAAAATGTTGGAACATACATTTATCCGCCTAAAAGGTTTTTACGGAAGAACATAATATTGTGATTATGTTGATTTATGAAAGTCTGAATATTTTGCAATATATTAGGCGGTGGTAGAAGCATATTACATTTATGGAAAATTGCTACAAATATGGAAGGAAAAATCTTGGGAAAGACCGTCTTTCCACATGCTTATGGAAAGATGGGGGTTAATTAGGATAATAAAAGGTAAAAGGTCTTAGTTGCAATGTTAAAAATTTATTATGCAACGTTTAATAGTTATAAAGTTTATAACTCAATTCATGAAACCCAAAAATTTTACCTTCATTTATTCTAATTTACACTTTAAACCTTGGTTTTTCCATGATACATGGAAAAACCGTCTTTTAAGAGACGGACTCAATATGGAATTGGATTTATGGAATATATGAAATACATTAAGATAAGGAAAATCCCTTTATTTATGGGATTTGAATATGCTTCAGAAGTAGATAAAGAATAGGAATATTGTGGAGATAATCATGGAGAATTCTGATCTACTCATGGACTATAAAGGGGACATAATGACTGCATTATACTCATAAACTTAGTTGCAAAAATCTGCACACATATTTTCTATCTTTTTTAGAGTCTTGCGAGAGCAAGCCCATACATGTTCCAACATACATAACATGTTGTTCAAAGTTCAGAATCGTATACCTTAATTCCTCGGGAAGAGGAGATCTAGCGTCGACGAGTTTCTAGCTAAATAAAGCGGATCGGTAGCAAGGGGAGCTTGCAGAATCCACACGTCATAATTAGATAGATAAGTATATTTGTATGGTGTACTTTGTACGGTATCTTTCTGATTAGTGGATTCATTCTGAAGTGGGACAGGCCCCGCAGATATAGGTGAATTTCACCGAACTGCGTAACCAAGTCTCGTGTCTCTAAGTTTTTACTTTATTGCATACTTGGTTAAATAGGTTTTGTTGGAACATAGAAGTATAATTAATATAATTTGGTAAAACCAAATTGCATTTGGTATCAGAGCTAAGTCACTTACTATTACCTTGGCTGTGTCAAGGAAAGTGTGATCTGGTTTTACCATGGCGACCAAATAAGGAGCTTCGGTGTCTCAGCCATCACTGATGGAAGGAACCAACTACAATTACTGGAAAGGACGCATGAGAGTCTTCATCAACTCACTGGACGAACTAGCATGGAGATTTGTTGAAACTGAATGGAATCCACCGACTGATGATGCCGAAACTAGCTCAAATGAGAAAGAAAGAGAAACGAGTTCGAAGAAGCAGAAACTCAAAGACAAATCTACTTGGTCTCTAGATGAACTGAAGGCGTCATTGGAAAATTCAAAGGCATTATATGATATTTTCACGGTGGTGGATGAAGAACAGTTCAAACTCATCTCAACTTGTCATCAAGCAAAGAAAGCTTGGGATATCCTGCAAACTGTTCATGAAGGAACAAGTCATGCACGTGAATCCAAACTACAAATGTTGGCTACAAAGTTTGAGGAACTAAATATGAAGGAGGATGATACTATTGCCATATTTAATGGGAAACTCAGAAACATCTCCAACATGGGGTATCAACTTGGAAAAGTCTATAAGGAAGCAAAAATGGTGAAAAAGACTTTGAGATCACTTCCCAAAAGATTTGCTATGAAAGTCACATCAATTCAAGAAGCCAGAAATGTAGCCACAATAACCTTAGATGAACTAATGAGATCTTTGCAGACCTATGAGATGAGCATACAACAGCCTATGAGGAAAGTCCAGAAGGATTTGGCGTTCAAATCATCTTCATTAAATATCTACCATGAGTCTGACAGTGATGATGGTATTGATGTGAACTTGCTCTTATTACCAAGAATTTCTCAAGAATGATGAAGAAGATGGTAAATAAGAAATCACAGGAAAGATCTGGTATAAATAAACCTTGTCCTCAAGATTTTGGTAATCGTGGAACTCGGATGGAACAAGGAAGTCAAAAATTCTCTAGAAACCAAAGTGGTGAAGGAAGGTTGCCTGAAAGAATTCAATGTCGAGAATGTGAAGGATATGGTCACATTTAGACTGAATGTGAAAATACTCGGAAGAAGCAGGGAAAATCATATGTTACCTCATGGAGTGAAGATGAAGATGATGAGAAAGACGAAGATGAACTCACAAGCAATTATGTGGCATTTAGAGCAAAAGTACTCAATGGATCAAATGACAATACATAATCCAACATGTCAGAGAATAACTTTATTGTATGTTCCAACACAGGTTCGGATGACTCTTCCAGTGATGATGAAGGACAAGTTGTGAGGATATATACACGTCATACGAAAAAAAGTATGACATGTGGCTGAAAGTTGTTGATACAAACACAGTGTTTAAGGAAGAGAAAATTCAACTTTCCACACAGGAGAAGGGCTTGCTGAATTTAATAGTTGAACAGAGGAGAGATTAAAGAACTAGAGTCAAGTCTAGTCTCAACAACTAAGAGAGCTGAGATAGTCGAAGTAACTATTAACAAGTTAAGCATGGGTAAGGTGAAACTTGATGGCCTTCTGACCATGGGAAAAGACTTTGGAGATAGACAAGAAACCGGGTATGACAAACCGAGAAGAAGCCTCGTCGTCCTCAAGACAAAGATACGAGAGATAAAAGAAAAGTTTCAGACTCACCAAATGAAACCTCTCATCTGTAGCTACTGCATGTATCAAGGTTTAGAGGTCATCGTTGTACCTCTCAAAATTATAGTTTTAATCCCTAAATGCTTACTATCTATAACTAAGTAGATAATGGAAAGTCGGGGTCGTCCACGAAGAAAAGGGATTTTCTTAAGTGTTTAAACATAAAAGGTTGATATTATGGTAGAAGTATATATATATATATATATATATATATATATATATATATATATATATATATATAAAGCAAGCAAATTGGGGGGGGGTTGGTTGGTTTTCCTAAGTTATGAAATTAAAAGACAAGCTAACTAGCAAAGTCAAGTAACTATGCTAATCATGCAACATACTAAAAAGGGGGTAAAAACTACAAAACATAAAGTCTTGGGGGTAATTGATATCCACTTCCAAACCTCATTTAGATCATTGAACCATTCACTCATTCTATCACATTTCTTACCTATGGGGAATGTCATCACTTCACATTCAGAGATCAACATTCATTCTTAATAGTATTTTGCAAAGACAAACAACGACCCTTTGCAAACCTCGTTGTCAATCACTCTAAGCAAACCACGCCATAGAGGTATTTCATCAACGGCATTTTACACGAAGGGCCATAGATTTGAAAACAACAAACCTTCTACCAAAGACATAGTCATTTAACCAAACATAGTATTCATTAGGCTAAACCTAGAACAAACCACATCCAAGATTCAACCTTTCATTGCATATATAGGATAAATATGAGAACAATCCACACTAACATACTTATCTAGCAAGAATCATAACACATTATGCACGAGAAGTTCTAAGTCCATGTTCTTGGATTTTCATGCCAAAGAACTAAGGAATTTGTCACTTTCCTAACACCCTAACACTTAAATCATACAAACACTTGCTATTCTCTAACACCCCATGGTATAAATGAAGTAAAACATAGCATTAAGAACACATGAATGCTAAATAACAAAAGCTCCAAGAACGAGTGAAACAATCTATTCATTACTTTAACTACTTGTTGTGAAGATAAATCTTCTATCCTTCTTAGTTAGTAGTTTGCAAGAGTGAATTCAACATCTCTTGTCAAACCTCACCAATGACTCCCTTAGTCGAAACATGACTAAAAGTATCCCATTGATGGCATTGAGCACGAAGAATCAACAAGCTTGGCAACACTTATAAACACTACAATGTGTCTAAGTATTTAACCAATTCATGCATTTACACAAGATTATTCAAGAACGATTGGCATTTATAGACTTATCTCATTTGCTACCTAAAACAAACATGAAAACGAGTTCAACATCACCACATTCATCTAGCAATTATCAATACATCAACAACATTTAGAAGCTCTAACTCATGCTCTTGGATTTCACATTAAAAGAGGGGAAAATTAGCCACTTTCTCCTAACCCTAACAAGCAATCACACAAGAAATTCATATATTCAAACTTCCAAAAAAAATTAATTCCATTAACAATCCACATTCAAAGCTTAATAAATGCACAATAGAGAAAGCAATAGATAGATAGAAATGATTCTCAAGACATTGGCAAGGAAGTCTCAATCAGTTGTTCCCAAGTACAAAACTAAGCTAGATAATCAAAACTTATAACATAGAACAAAGATCTACAAAGAAAGAAGAAGAAATGGAAGAAAATGGTGAAAAACTAGGATTTTGGAGCCCTCAAGTCGGGCTTAGAGAGTTGGGGAAGAAGGGAGTGAAAAGCTATTTATAGTACACGAAAAAAAGTAAGTAAAAAGCAAGTTGCAGGGCAATTATCACGAGTCACGACGCCTCCATCATGAGTCACGACCAGATCAGGAAAATTGTGAGCTCCCAGGTCAACTTTTCATGAGTCGCAACACACTTGTCGCGAGTCATGACAGAAAAAAATCTCGTTTTATTATTGCTTCCTCCGGGTGAACCGTTGATCGATTTTGGGAGTTCTTGTAGTCTATTTTATAGTACTCGAGAAGAGGAATCCAATAGTTCCACCCTTGGAGGCTGATTCTTCTTGTAAAATTTTCAGAAATCTGCTTCAAAACATAGATAATTCTTCACCCGTTGCTTTGCTCTCCTTTCTTCACTTTATCTTCGACCACTTTGTGAGTGGCCTTCCATCTTCTACCATCCTTTTGAATGGCCTTCACTAAACCACTCCTAAGTGCTCATGAGCAATATACAAATTAAGTTTACAAAAAGGAATCTAGATGCTCTACCAAAAATCTATTAGACTAAACATAGGTTACAAAATGAAGGATTCAGATATAAAAACCAAAAATGACTATCTAAACCCCTTATCATATAAACCTACCTAAATCTAGCAATATTACAAGAAAAATATGAAAAAAGAGATGTTAAATGCTTTGGAAAATACATGCATTTGACGTCTCATCAAAGGTCATACAGAGGAACAATGCCGGAAACTGCTCAGGGATATCATGATAGGACAACAACTCTCGGTATGTTCCAACATAGACGATGTTCAGCGAGCAAGGATGGTCACAATGGTATGGGTTATTAAACACACTAGTACTTGCCTTGTTGCCCATACGTCTCTTATAGAACATTCTAGAGACTCGTGTTACTTTGATAGTGGATGTTCTCGACACATAACTGGCAGGAATTTCTGACAAGCATCAAACCATAGGATGGTGGTTTTGTGACTTTAAGCTATAGAAAGAAGATTCGGGTTGTTGGAAATGGTGAACTGCATATTAAAGGATTCCCAGTATTCACAATTGTTTTGTTTGTTGAAGACCTAAAAGCAAATATGTTGAGCATCAGTCAATTGTGTGATAACCATATGACAACAGAGTTTCAGAAAGATAAATGCATAGTGAAACATGGCGAAGATAAAGTCCTTTTAGGCATTCGATCATCAGACAACTGTTATTTGCTAGAACAGGAAGTGAAGTGTTTGAGCTCTAAATTGGATGAAGGAATCTTGTGGCACAAAAAGCTCAGGCACCTCAACTACAAAACCTTGGTCAAAATTGCAAATGTGAAGGCTGTGCGAGGTATACCTACACTTACAAGCAAAAATGGAATTGTTTGCGGACCATATCAAAAAGGTAGAAAAATTCGATCTCCCCACTCTTCAGTTCAATATATAACTACCTCAAGAAATCTTGAATTACTGCATATGGATTTAATGGGTCCAGTCAATACACCCAGTGTGAGTGGCAAGAAGTATATATTTGTATGTGTTGATGATTTCTCTAGACACACTTTGGCAGCTTTTCTAAAAGAAAAATATGATACATCGGATGTGTTTAGAAGTTTGGTGATAAAACTGCAGACAAAAAAGGGAAGTCTAGTAGGAAAGATTGTCAAAATTCGCAGTGATCATGTCAGAGAATTTGAAAATTCTCAGTTTAGTGATTTCTGTTATGAGCTTGGGATTCAGCATGAATTCTCTACTCCAATCACTCCTCAACAGAATGGCATTGTTGAAAGGAAGAACATAACTCTTCAGGACATGGCTCGAGTCATGCTAGCCGAGAAAGGGATCCACAAAAAATAGTGAGCAGAAACTATGAATACAACTTGTTATACGATCAATCGTGTGTATCTTCGTCCATCCCCAAGCAAAACTTCATGCGAGATCTGGAAGGGCAGGAAGCCAAATGTATCATATTTTCATGTATTTGGAAGTAAGTGCTACATTCTCAGAGATAGATAATGATTGGCGAAGTTTGACAATTGTAGTGATGTTAGGATTTTTCTTGATTATTCTATGAACAACTGAGCTTATCGTGTCTACAATCTTTGGACAAATGCACTCATAGAATCAATAAATGTCATTGTGGATGATTCTGTCGACCCATAAGTATCAGCTGATAGAGAAAGTGTACCAGATAAAGGCCACGTTCCAACACAGAGCAGTTATCCTAATGAGTCGGACAGTGTTGGAACATCAAAATAGACTTACAATCCTGATGAACCTGAAGAAATCAAGTATGTTGGAACATCATCCCCCACAGTACCACCACATGTTCCAATACAAGTGCAACTAGAAACAAGCATGAGGAGAACTCGATCAATCCCTCGGGTAAATTACATAGAACTAGTAGGACTACAATGTTTCATATCTCTTATTGAACCCAAAAACTATAAGAAAGCTTTACTTGATGAATATTGGATTGCGGAAATGCAAGAAGAACTCTGTCAGTTTGCACACAATGATGTATGGTATCCCACTTCTCGTCCTAAAGGTGTAAACGTTATTGGCACTAAGTGGATCTTCAAGAAAAAATCTGACGCTGATGGTCAGATTACTCGAAATAAGGCTAGACTGGTTGCTCAAGGATATACTCAGGTTGAAGAAGTTGATTTTGATTAGACATTCACACCAGTTGCCAGGTTAGAGTCAATTTGAGTTTTACTTACTATTATATGCACTATGAATTTTACTCTTTACCAGATGGATGTCAAAAGTGTTTTTCTCAATGGTGTGGTAAATGAAGAAGTTTATGTTGAACAACCTAAAATATTTGAGGATCCTCATCACCCCCATCACGTGTTTCGACTCAAGAAGGTGTTGTGTGGGTTGAAACAAGCACCTAGGGCATGATATGAACGACTTACTAACTTTCTTATTCAGAAAGGTTATCGTCGAGGGGGAGTAGATCGCACCTTATTTGTACTCGAAATGGCATCAAATATTTTGATAGCTTAAATCTTTGTTGATGATAGTGTTTGGCTCTACTTCATCATCTATGGTGCAGGATTTCATGACTGTGATGCCGGCTGAATTTGAGATGAGTGTGGTTGGAGAACTCACATATTTTTTAGGGCTTTAAGTCAAGCAAGAGAAGAATAACCTATTCATAAATTAGAGTAAGTATGCCCTGAATTTAGTGAAGAGATTCAGACTAAGCATTTCTAGAGCAGTCTGAACACCTATGGGATTGTTTGATAAGTTGGTGAAAGATGAGAAATGGGTTAGAGTTGATCAGAAATTATACAGGGGCATGGTTGGGAGTTTATTGTATTTGACAGCTAGTAGACCAGATATATGTTTCATCATAGGAATATGTGCAATATTCCAGGCTGACCGAATGAATCTCATTTAACTGCAGTTAAGAGAATCATTCATTATGTGAGTGAGACTTCTGAGTATGGTGTCTGGTATTCTAGGAATCAAGACTCTGATCTGATTGAGTACAGTGATTCTGATTGGGCTGGTAATGCATATGATCGTAAAAGTAATACAGGCGGTGCTTCTTTATTGGCACGAATCTAGTTTCTTGGTGCAGTAAGAAACAAAATCTGATCTCTCTGTCTACTGCTGAAGCTGAATATCTTGCTGCTGGAAGTTGTTGTGCACAACTATTGTGGATGAAATAGTTGAAAATTTATGGAATTCATCAAGGGCATTTGAAGATTTTATGTGACAACACAAGTGCTATTGATATTTCTAAAAATCCAGTCCAGCACTCTCAAACAAAGAATATTGACATAAGGCATCCTCTTATTCGAGATATTGTTGAAAGGAAGGAAGTGGTGGTTGTCTATGTTCCAATATCTGAGAAATATGCAGATATTTTCACAAAGCCATTAGATACTATCACATTTGAGCTCCTCAGACAACACTTAGGTGTTTGTCAGATTTGAGGTACTACTTTATAGCTTTTATTTAGCTGTAGATTTTTGTCAGTTTTATTTTGTGTACAGAAAATTAGAAAAACACCAAAAAAAATAGAAAGAAGAAAAGATGAAAAAATATTGAAGTGTTGGAGAACTATGTTGGAAGTTCAAGTGGTGTGAATTGAGTTGATAAGTGGAGAAAAATTATGATTTGTCTTGGGAAGGAAAAAAGGTGGTGCGGCAATGAAGGTGAAAAAAAAAACTCTATTTTCCTAGCCCTAAAATCCTCTTGCCGCAGAAACCTTCAAGTTCAAGCTCAAAAATCCACCATGGCCGGAAATCAGAACAACAACACTGCTCAACTCCCCAAGATCACTTTTGGTGGGAAAGAGAAGAAGGATGAAGCTTCAAACAAAGACAAAACTCCCTACAAAAAGGTACTTGGCCCTGATTCCCCTCGCATTAATCTGCATGGTAGATATTTTGTGTCTGTAGAAGAACTTTTTGATTGGGTTAAAGCAAATAGGATTCATATTGATTTGACTAAGTTCAAAGAGTTGAAGAACTTGAGGGGGGATGTACTAGATGTGGATATTCAGGAGTTGTTCACTGGGGATATAGTAGACCATGATAATGTGGAAAATTATGACCTTAGGATGTTGAGAGGGGCATATGGTTTGCATAATGGCAAGGACATGTTCTATGTTTACTGTTATATTTGAAGTCCTAGCAGTGTGAAACTTGAAGAGATTAAGGAGTGTCAGGAAATGGGATTTGAAGTGGTTAAATCCACTGATAGGATGCCATTAGGGTTCTATGATGTTGATGCTACCAAGAGGATGGAAGAACTTGGAAGGCCTGTGATCATTGTGGTTACAGACAGTGAAAGAGAAGAGAGTTTTGGGTATGTTCCAACACAGAGGGCAAATTCAGAGGCTGCTAAAGACATGAAGGTTGATGAACTTGTTTTGGTGATTGGTAATGCTAATATAGGTGACCCAGATCAGTTTGATTTTCTTGGGAATGCGTATGATGATCTGGAGTACTCAAAAGGAGGAAGGGCAAGAGGATTTCATTTGAGGGGAGATAAGTCAGTGTGTGTTGGAACACAAAGTGGAGCTGATGTATATGCTGAGCGGGATGATTAAGAAGTTAATCAGACTGAGTATGTTACAACACAGAAACCAAAATTGACTTATTCAAGTGATGAAGTTTTAGATGAGTTCATCTAAGACAGAAGTTTTAAGAGGAAGATGCCAGCAACTGAAAATTCTCCACCAGCCAAGAAATCCAAGAAGAAAACCCTGGACTCACCAAAGTAGAAGAAGGTTCTCCCACCTCCTCCTGTAAGTGATACAATTTCTGAAATTTATTATGATGAGGAATGTGAGCATATTGGAAAAGTCTTTGCTGAGGGGAAAATTATTTCTGAGAGGCCAGTGGATCTAGCTGCATATAGAACTAGTGGATTTTCTGAAGTTGATTGGCATGAAGAAGACTGCTACTATGCAACTAGAATACAAAAAGCAGATTGTGGCTGAGGTTTACTCAAACTTAATGGCTGGGAATTTGGAGAATGATTCCCCTTGGTGTGATAAGGTTTATGTGTGAGGTAAAATAATCAGTTTCTCTGCTGAGATAAACAATATTTTGGGGATAAAAAATTCAAACTTTGCGGGAGTATTTTCTGATAAGTTGGATGAGTCTGATGATAAGATTTTGGAGGTGATATCTGGAGGATACAAGACTGAGTGGTCTAAACTTGATATTCTCAAGTATCTTGCCTGCCATCCAAATTTTTTGGTTTCTATCAGGTAGCAGTAAACTGCTGAATGCCCTCTTCCAACACCACAACTCTCACAAGAGAAATGGCAAAACTGTTGTACTGTGTTGAAACGTAGAAGCCAGTTAATTTGGGATTGCTCATACAGCAGAGCATTGTGACACAGGTTATTGCTCCCAAAGCCAAACATACCCAAGTCTATCCTTGTCTGATATCCGAGTTGGCTAGAAGTGAAAATGTGATTATCAAGGCCAATGATGTGATTTTAGAGCCATTGTTTCTTCGGCCCTACAAGAAGACCTTTGGTAAGAGGCAAGTGCATTATCCCCCTTGGAATCTAGAGAACTCTACTTCTGCTGGGGATGAAACAAAGGCTAAGCTATTGGCTATAAATGCAAGGCTAGGGGAAATAGCTATCTAGATTGCTGCTCTAGAAAGCTGAGAAGGCAAAGATTGAGGGGGAGAAGGCTCGGTTGATAACACATGATGCTGCTCCTGAACAAGAATGAAGGTTCTGAAATAGTTATGTTCCAATATAAGTCAGGTGTTGAGTTCAGGGGGAGCATATTTTATGGATTTTCTTGTGTTTTTCTTGTGGTTTTGTTGTCTTTGGCGGTTCATGGCCTCATGGGGAGAATATTTTGGATTTTGGAGATTTTTGGATATTGATTTTGGTGTTGTAATCTGAATTATTTTTATGGGCTGGAATTCTGGTTTTTCTGGTTCTCTTATGGTATTCGTATATAATCAGATTAAGTATTTAGCATATGTTCCAACATAAGTGATTTTTTGGAGCTTATGTTGTAAGATTAAAAGTTTTTCTTTGTGCTCTTATGATTAAATTATTTTTTTGGTCCCCTAGATAGCATCTTAAAAATATTTTGGCCCCCAAGGCCAATACCGCATTTGTTCAGCAACCAACAAATACGGAATGATTTGTTTAGTCCCTAAAGGCGGGTTTCAGGTAAAGTCAAGGGTAAAACTGGTCAAAGTATGTAAAATAACCATTATGCCCCTGAATTTTTTTAAAAAAAAGAAAAGGGCGGGGGTTTCTAGATTTCTTTTCTTTCTTCTCCCCATTCCCTTTGGCAGCTATATTCTCTTTTCTTTCTCTGTGAATAAAGCATCCTCCACCACCACTATTTTTGGTTCTCTGTCATAGATTTCGTGATTTAGCTAAGCACTTCGGTGAAGGAAACTTGACATCAACCAACCATTGCTCAGATTTCGTGATTTTCACAACAAAAACACTGCTCATAATTCGTGAATTCGTGTACGGCGGCATAGCAAAGGCATGGCGTACCACACAGCAAGGGCATATAACGTACGACACCACAATGACGAGAAGGCGGTGGATGGAGGTGGACCAGTAGCAGACGGCGGCGTTGATGGAGGCATAGGTTAGGGTTAACAGGAGGAAGACGATAAGTAATTGGGCCAAAATGTTTTTGGCCCATTTTCTGATTTTTTTTTACTCTTCATTAAACAAAACTATTATACAAAAATGACTTCATTTTGTTTAAGTGCAACGTCTTCTTCATCATACCTCGCCAGAGCTACAACCTAGGGTTTAGGCGGGGCGGTGTAGCCTTTGTCGAAGTAGGCGGCCCTCTGTTCGAGTTCCTCTATTCAACAGCGGCCTTGGATAGATGATTTCTTCATGCGGTCATCCAAAGCTCTGTTTGAGCCCTCTGTTCAGCGGTGGCGGTCATCTCAAGCCCTGTTCGAGGCCCTTTGTTCAGTGGCAGCGGCGGCGGCGGCATGGATTAGTAAAACTAAAAGAAAAATTCAAAGGAAAAGGGTTTAAAAGAAAAAGGAAATTAAATTAAAAGGAAAGAAAACTTAATATGTTTTTTATTAGTGAAATTACGTAATTACCCCAAATCATATCAGAAAACAACTCCGGTTAACCTGAAAATTGCCTTTGAGACCAAACAAATCATATTGTATTTGTTAGTTGCTGAACAAACGCGGTATTGGCCTTGAGAATCAAAGGATAGTATTGGATTTATGGAATATATTGAGATAAGGAAAATCCCCTTATTTAAGGGATTTTGATATGCTTCAGAAGAAGATAAGATATAGGAATATCATGGAGATAATCATGAAGAGTTCCAATCTGCTAATGGACTATAAAGGGGATATCACGGCTACATTATACTCACGAACTTAATTGCAAAAATTTGCACACAGATTTTCTATCTTTCCGAGAGTCTTGAGAGAGCCAGCGCATACAAGTTCCAACATACATAACCTGTTGATCAAAATTCATAATCGTATACCTTAATTCATCGGGAGGAGGAGATCCAACGTCGATGAGTTTCGAGATCAGAGAGAGTCTGATCAAGGCGTCATCAGGATAAACACCCTTCGAAAAAGCTGAAAATAGCCTTAAGAGGGGCTTGCGGAATCCACACATCATAATTAGATAGATAAGTATATTTGTATGGTGTACTTTGTACCGTATCTTTCTGATTAGTGGATTCATTCTGAACTGGGCTAGGCCCTGCAGGTGTAGGTGAATTTTACCAAGCTGCGTAACCAAGTCTCGTGTCTCTAAGTTTTTTTTACTTTATTGCATACTTGGCTAAATAGGTTATGTTGGAACATAAAAGTAATAATTAATATAATTCGGTAAAACCAAATTGCAAAACAATCTTCTCTTTTAGGGGTTGTCCACAAAAGAAAGGTGTTTGCTTTTAACATTTTCCCATAAATCACATAGTGAAGGTTTGAGTAACAAAGAAGAACTAAAAGTAAACCCTGTTTATTCAACATGGAAATAATTGAATAAGAACAATGTCCCCATCTAGCATGCCAGAGCTAAAAAAAATTCTAATTCTTATGCGACTAAACTTAAGTAACGAGAGCAATGCCACATTTGTTAAGAATATATATACCTTGCTCACATCATCTGTGGGTCACGACATCCCTTGTAAATCAACTCTAAATCACAAAAGATTTATCATTATAACATATGATAGCATTTAGTTCCTTCATTAGCTTACTAATTGAAAGGATATTTTTTATGATAGCTGGAACCACCAAAATATCAGATGAAGATGATGCATTATTAAATCTGCAAGGACAAGTATGAGTAATAGGTAATGAATGATCATTTCCAATGGTAACCGAATTATTACCAGAATAAGGCACTACAATTTTCAACCCAGAAGTGGACGAAGTATGATGACTAGTGGCTCCAAAATCAAGATATCAATCTGAGGAGGGGGTACGAGGCTTCTGAGGGACATAGAAGAGTGACAATCGTCAGCCAGATGAGCAGAGCCAAGAGACCGATTCATACAGGAAAGCTTGTGACAATTTGCGGTAGTGTGATCAAATATATTACACCATTAGCATTTGGGATTCCACCAATGACCGCGACCACCATAGGTAGAGCCAACACTTCCAAACCAGTCATAAGAAGGTATGTTGAAGCACTGACACGGCTGTGTGTGGGAGTCCACGACCTTGGGGCCTTGGTCGATTTATGTTGTTTTTTGAAACAGAGAATGCTACAATAGGGGTTTCAATGTCGTTGGAAGAGCCAGTGAAGGCCTGCTGCTGTAATTCGTGGCACCTTGCGCACACAACAACTTCAGAATACGTCGGCAATGAATTCTTAGCAAGTTGAATGCTTGAGAACTACAAAAATTCTGGACCAAGAGCTTGAATAAATCATAATACACACTTTTATTACTGATGGACAAATCCAGAATGGATAGTTTGTCGAGAAGATCTATGAACTTATGATGGAGGTCAACGATTGAACCAGTATCATGCCAGGGATTGGTTAGTTGGTCACGATGCCGTAACTCATTGCTCGGAGACGATTTCTATAAGGTGGAACAAAGACAGTCCCATATTTTCTTTGACATAAAACATCTGATGGTTTCTCGCATAATATCATCTAAAGGGTTGGGCGAAGAATTGTCTACACTTGAGAGTGTGATACCATATTAATGTTTGTTAGTGATTGAGTTGTCACGTGATCATATTATCTATCTAACAATAAACACAAGGGCAAATGACTTCAGGTGCACTTAAACTCTTCCAATCTTACCATTTTAGCCCCTCATTTTTTTTCCGATCACTTTCGTCCCTGAACTAACAAAAGTGTTGAATCGTAACCCCTCCGTCCGGTCAAAGCATCAAGTGTTGATTAAAACATCAATTTTAAGGGTAAAATAATAATTTGTCTTTTTCTTTCTTATTTTCTCCTTTTCTTTCCTTCTTTTTTTCTTCTTTCCTTCATTTCTTTCCTTTTTGAGTAAAGTGCTCATATAGCCCCATGTTTTGGTGGTTTGAGCTAATATGAACCTGTGAAGTTGGAAAGTGATATTGTAACCCTATGATTTACTTGAATGTGCTAATATGACCCTGGAGGCCTGAATTTGGTCGGAATTTTTTGAATTGACCATTATATCCTTAATTTTAAAAAATGTAAAATCAGAAAATGTAAAAGGACAATTATGTCCTCATGTCTATTAACCCTAAACAATTTTCCATTATTTCTTTTCCTTCTCCACTTTCTTCGTCTTCTCTCCGCTCCCCCACCGCTCCACTCAATTTCCTTCTCCACTTTCTTCATCCTATTTCTATCCCACAGTGCCACCGCTGAGCGAAGGCACTGAGAATCTACAGACCACCAGTGCTATGGTGGGAGGGTCCGGTGCTACGGCGATACGGAGATGGTGCTACAGCATGGACGGACTCAGCGGCATCAATGGTATTGGCGAGGCTGGCAAAGATGGTTGGCGGCCACCTGTGAAATTTCAGCCACTGAATCGAGGAGGTCAACGGGGTGTAGAGGTGGTCGAGGATGGCGATGAGCGATGGAGCAGAGGAGGTCTCTATTTTGCCATAGAATCCCATTCCAGTCGCTCTCTCAATCGGAATCCATCAAAGGTCAGTACAAATCCTTTCTATTCATCGTATTTTGATGGATTTGGGATGGATTTTATGTTCTAATTGTGGCGGTGATACTAGGTCTAGAGAGGAGATGGTGGCAGTGGTGCTGTGAGGCCATGTAATGGTGTTAGGGTAGAGAGAAAAGGTGGTGTTGCGCATGGTGGTGGTGGTGCTGGGTGGAGAGGAGATGGTGGATGTGGTGGTGTTGGGTGGAATCGCCAGATCTGTTGGTGGCTCATTTCCAGATTCCAGTGGTGGAGCGGCATCGTTGTTAGCTGTGGTCTGCTGGAATTACCAGATCTATTGGTGGCTCATTTCCAGATTTCGGTGGCGGAGCGGTGGTGGAGCAGCGACGGAGGTGCAGTCGTTGTTTGTTGTGGTCTGCTGGCGGTGGCGGAGGTGGCGGAGCAGCGGCGAAGGTGCAATCGTTCTTGGCTATGGCGTTGGTGGCTCGTTTCCAGATTCTGGTCACCGTCGGTGGCCGAGCGGCGGCGGAGGTACAGTCGTTGTTGGCTGTGGTCTGTTGGCGGTGGCATTGATGGCTCGTTTTCAGATTCTGACCACCGCCGGTGGCAGAGCGACGACGGAGGTGGCAGAGCGGCAGTGGCTATGGTCATGGAGAATAAGAGAACCTAGGGTATTTTAGTCAATAAATTTGTAATTTGAAGGTTAGGGGTATTTTAGTATTTTTGTATTTGGTCAATGTCAGAAATAAAAAAGTCAATGATGGAATAGTTTCACAGGGTTATATCGGCACTTCTGATGCAAAACACATGGCTACGATAGCATTTTTCATCTTCACAAGGTCATATTAGCACAAACCTCCAAAACATAGGGTCATATAAGTATTTTTCCCTTCCTTTTTCTCCTTCTCTAGAACCACCACATGTGGCTCTAATCTCTGCCGCCTGAACCGCCTTCGCATCGCTCGTATCCACCGGCTTGTCCCCTGCCACTAGCGCCACCGCGTCGAGAGCTTCTCCGATGGTGATTTGACCACCACCGAGCATCGGAGATGGAGACCTCTCCTTCTCCTTCTCCTTCCCATGCCCCTGGTCTTGATTTCATTACTCCTGCACTTGCCTCTTCCCCTTCCCTTGATTTCTCGTCCGTTGTCGACGGCTTCGGCAATGACACATGGCAATTTTTGCGGCGGCGTCTCTCGCAGCAATGACACGACAAATTTGAGTATTTGAGTTTGTATTTTGGTATCCCTCTAGCCTTTGTTAGTCTTGGAGAGGTGGTAGATAGAGGGTGTGAGGTGGCGGTGAGATGGCGGTGGGCGATGGAGTAATGGGCTGAGGAAAAATTGCCCATTAGAAATGCAATTAGCTCGTTTGAAAAATTACCCATTAGAAATGCAATTAGCTCACCGGAGACGTTGAAAATTTTTGCCAGAAGTTGACTGAATTTGAGAAAAGGAAAATAGAAATAAAATGAAAAAGAAATAAAGAAAAAGGAAAAAGGAAAGGCAAAGTCTAAGGAAAGGCAAAGTCTTGGGAAAGACCGTCTTTCCACAACCTTATAAAAAAATGGGGTTTAATTAAAATAATAAAAGGTAAAAAGTTTTAGTTGTAATATTAAAAATTTATTATGCAACATGTAGTAGTTATAAAGTTTATAACCCGGTTCATGTAACCCAAAAAAATTTCTTCATTTCTTCTAATTTGCACTTTAAACATTGGTCTTTTCATGGCTTATGGAAAGACTGTCTTTCAAGAGACGGACTCGAAAAAGGCAAAGTCTTGGGAAAGACAGTCTTTCCACAGGCTTATGGAAAGATGTTGTTTAATTCGAATAATAAAAGGTTAAAGATCTTAGTTGCAATATTAAAATTTTAGTATGCAACATGTAGTTATAAAATTTATAGCCCGATTCATGCAACCCAAAAATTTTATCTTCATTTATTATAATTTACACTTTAAACCTTGGTCTTTACATGACTTATGAAAATACCGACTTTCAAGAGACGGACTCAAAGAAAAATGAGAAATGAGAAAAGAAAAGGAAAAAATATGAAATTACTAATTTTCCCTCAAAATTGACGTTTTTGACTGAGGCTAATGGTTTGACCGGATGAAAGACTTATGTTTTAATACTTTTGGTAGTTCATGGACGAAAGTGATCGAAAACAATGTGGGACCAAAAGGGTAAGATTGAAAGAGTTTGAGGGCCCATGAAGTCATTTGCCCTAAATACAAATGGTTACAAATGTAATTTTACAATGTATTACTCCGTCCCAGCCGAATGTGCACACTTTTTGGTCAACTTTCTCAGGTCATGTTTGACCAACGATAACTTTAGTTACGTATATTAACGGTGTGTTAAAATTTGATATTTAGAAAATACAGCATGCAGAGAATCCAACAATATCTCACATGATGATATTGGTATCTATATACTAGTTGAAATTTATGATCAAACGTGTCTTGAGAAAGTTGACAAAAAAGTGTGCAGATTCGGCTGGGACGGAGGGAGTACAAAGAAAACTAAAGACTTTTAATTATACACTCCCTCTGTTTTCTTAAATTTGACACATTTTTTATTTTCGTATATTTTTCTATGATTGGCATCTTTTATGGCAAAAAATGAATCATTCTCAACTATCCATTGCACGTTTAACTCTCTCCACTTAATTTTCTTCACATATTTTAACTTGCAAAAATAAAAAAAAACCTAAACTTAGGATGACAAACGTATCCAAACGGAGGGAGTAATGTAGAAAAACATAATAAGATAACCTTTCAGCTCTTTGAGAGGTACTTTTCTTCTTATTTTATCCATTTTTCAATTGTTTTGGGAAAAGAACCCACTGTGGATTTTATAGAAAGGCTCGGTCTATATCTTTAAGCCTTTTGCTTCCAATCCCACATCTTCACTCAGATTATGTTTTTTATTTCCTGTTTTAGATATGAATCTTTGTGCGGAGCAAATTGAGTAAGATTTAAGGCAAAGAAGCACCATGTACAGCAAGCAGCTCAATAGATTTTGCAAACAAGGGTGCAAAGATGAATTGCATTACTGAACATGGCCAGGGGCCATTTCAAGGCAAAACTGCCATCAAACAGAACAGACTATTCTGTTCCAATATCAAGATTGTTCCGGGGTAAATATAATAATCAGATCAGACATATGAAAACAGAAAACACGACAAACCGATCATATGTATCTGCATTAACACCATTCTCAATGGAAACCAGGTATAATATACGTCGACGGTTTTCCTAGGAAGACACAAAAGGGCCCTCAACTTATGAGAGCAGATTGTTCAATGAAGCTGACCGAGATTAAACCGGAGTAAATTAAACCAACCTCCCTCGAGTTTTGGACGAGAATTACATCCAAGTCCCTCATCGGATGAGAGCCGATAGGCATTAATCTCAGCTCAAAGAGACTACACTATTCCATATTGAAGCTGTTCTAGAGTACATAGTACATACTACACCAGGTCAGATGTATGATAACTTGCCAAATATGGCTCATAAATCCGCTGGGAAAGCACAAAATGCTTCTTTACTTGTAACTGTAGAACCTCCAGTAAAGAGGACTGCAATTGAACAGATCTACGCATGATGTTTACTGTCAGAAAGTTAAAGCAAACAAAAAAATAGGGCTGCTGCTGAAAGCAAAACTTTTTTGTCAAGGCTACTGCTTTTCCGGACCATGTGCAAGAAGTTAAGTATAAGGTAAAATGCTAGATAGACCTCTCAAAATCTGATTATGCGGAGGTGGAGAGGATGTTAGGAATACTCTCTGTAGGTGGTCTAGATTTAACTGGAGCTGGAGTCTGTTTCTTCACAGGAGGAGGCGGAGCTGGCCTGGTAGGATGAACTTCACTAACTTTTTCAGCAGGGATATCATGCTGCAATGGATGAAAATAAACGTTACCTCAATTAATGCACGATGAGTTACTTGGTATGAATATAAGTACTCTAGACCAATATATACAAGTGTTGACTAAACAAAAGCCAAACTTTGCCTCTGATCTCTTGCATTATAAAAGCATTTGTTTCCTATTGCAATTTATAATATTCATATAATTTCAGAGGCAGGTTTCTGCCAATGTTGCATGGAAAGCTTAGCATGAAACCGAAGAACTTCAAAATCTTGATGCCATAAAATTAGACTCACCTTATAACCACAGCCAGATACACATGCATGGAAACATTCCTGCATGGAGAAGAAAGCGATATTTATGTTGCAGGAAAAAAATCAGAGTTCACTAGCATTAAACTAAGTTTTTGAGATTGGACAAACAGGTTTGCAGTTACCAACAAAAAGATATTAAAATAGCAACAGTTATATCCTCCGACATCAATTATGTGGCAACCAAAACCATATCGGAGTCTTGATTCCCACTCATAAATGGCCAGGGGCAGCAGTTATGGCAAAAATAGAAAGGTAATATATATACTTTATGACGAGTTACTGCTGAGCATTTTTTTGTAAATGTTTCTAGTAACTGTGTTGCTCAAATCCATAAGATCATATGAAGTTCCATCCGTAGCAGGATACTTTTAACAATATTTTTCTGTTCCCATCTCATATTGAAAATGATACTGTTCAGCAGTCAACATCAAAACTTAAAAAACAGCAAATGGTTGAATGAAATATGACATATAGCATATAAATAAGGTAGCAGTATCAAAAAATTTAGACGAACCAGTCTGGCATAACAACTAGTTCTAATACAGTCAATTGCAATTCTACAGAACCAAACAGTAGTCAGCTAAATCTTACTTAGGACACCTCTAATGTTAACCATCTTACACCACCATCAAACTTGACTGGTAAAGTAATCAAAAACATTTGGACTTCTACATAACAGGAGAACAAATAAGAAGTCAACGAAACCACCTAACTAAACACGCTCTCGATGTTGCTAACTTAAAAGAGTCATAATGCTACACACACGAATATAAGCAATCCAGTTATATATTCAGAAATATTAAGACTTCATATAACCACTGCTTATACTTCAGAATCCCAAAACCATTGATAAGATTGCATAAAAACAAACAGCGTCGTGTGCAAAGGTTTCAGAAAATGTGTGCACTGCATTTGAGGACAAGTGTTCAACTAGAGTAAAGAGCAAAAACCTCCGAGTAGTCAGCAGCGCCAGGAGATCGATCGAGGAAGGCAGTCCACTGACGATCTTTGAAAACTGGATCTTTGTAACACTTCTCGTCGCACTCTGTCAAACCTGAATATTAATCATCTATCTTATTTTCTTTTTTCGATCACACAATGGTAAATAGAAACTGATTCTATTCGCTTACAAAAATCAAATTTGGGAGGCATAACATTTTGCAGAACTGACAACCTATGAAAAGTGACAATGACACAGAAGAAAAAACTGTCCATGAGTGATAGTCTAAACTCAAAAGAATCAAGACTCAGAATTTCAAGCACTGGAAAACTTTCGATAAGTTAGTTTAACATAAAATTTAAAAGCCGATTCTCCATGAAATGACTAAACTCAAAAGAACTCCTCCACAAGTTGGCATTCCAAAAGGACAAATAGCGGGCATTTTTCTAAGACAAAACTTAGCGTTTACAATACCATTTCTGTATCTGGGCAATCAGCAACAGAAGAGATAGCAACTTACATTCCTCCCAAGTATCTCCATCAGAATCACACCCTTTTTTACAAAACACTCTCCCTGCAGAAAATTCCGCAACAAAGCATAAGAGATTCCATAACATAAGAAAAAAAATTGAAAACCCTAAACATAGTTGCTTAAAATAACACCAGCTTACATATATTTAATGAACATAAACAGCCTGTATAACAGATAAATCAAGAACTTTATTACTTTAACATATTGACAGAATTCGAATCCCCTCCCCCTCCCCAAAAATTAATATGAAACTCAAAATTCTGCTAATTAAATCCATAAACAAAACAAAAATGGTAAACACCAACAACAATTCCTATATATATATAACTGCATGCTTTAAATTAATCTCTTATTATAACCAGCCTTCTTAATTCATAACCAAAATCTTTAAAGATTGATTGTACGGAAAACCTAGCCCGGAGTTATACACAAGTTGAGAATCATAACATCTACAAAAATCAGAAAATGAAAGGAAAAAAAAACACAAAAGGAGAGGAGAGGCAAATGAAATTACAGGGAATCTGCATGGCGGTGTATTTTTGAGTGCATTTGGCGTTGCAAGGCGGCTTCCATTGCTGTGGGATCATTTTGCTCGGCTGTGTGTTTTCTCCTTCTTCTTCCGTAGAAATTGCCGACTGATGCACGACCGTTACGAGTTGGAGGAGAGAGAGTGTTTTTCGCCGGGGTCATTTAAACCTGGGCCTCTAAACGGGCCCTTAATATGTATAGATTGGCCCAAGGCCCAATGTGCTCTCTTTATCTTTAGGTTTCATTAGTTGAGTCATTTTTAAGTCGAGGTATGCACTTTTGTGATCCAGCTAATTGCTCCGGAATTGACAAAATACATCTTGCCTAGTAAGAATAAGAAGATTGGTCATTGCTCGATCTGTGTTTTTTTTTAGATATTTTTATTTTGGACAACATAGATTGGATTTTGAGTCAATTGGTATTACAGTTGTTGAACATCCATGTCTGACATAGTGATATTTATGCGTACCTGGTACGCTCCTCTCTGCCAAGTGGTAATGATTTTCGCGGGAAGCGAATTAGCATCACTGAGGGCATCGTTACATATTTATTGGATCGCTACTGTGTAATAGTACAGATAGTTAGTCTGGTTGACATGAAATTTAGATATCCTTGCAATGTATCAGTGAATGCTAGAGGCTAATTAGGTTGAATGTCAATTCCACTAGTTGTAATCGTCGTTAAATGTTTTTCCCAACATCCGTTAAATGATTGTTTTTTTTAAGATAAAAAAAGTAAGAATTAGAAGAGGATGAAAACTAAGCTAAGATAATCAGTACTCCCTCCCGATCACTTTGTATATTGGTCTGCACTCTGATGGTTTAACATTAACTCTCTTGCAATATTTCCTAATTTGGAGGGGGACAAAAAATTAAGAGGGAAAAGTGCAAAAAATGACATTATTAAATTGAGAAAGTGCATACATAAAACTGTAAAATTTGAAAGTGCAAAATTAACCCTAATTTTTTTGTAAAATTATGCAGTTATACCAATTTTTTTCAATTCCGGCGTTGACTCGATGAAGCCAACGGTTGATCAAACGTGAAAAGACAAAATTGCCCCTATACTCAAAACTGAAAATGTAATTGACAATTGTACCCTAGAATTCTTCTTCTTCATCCACCACCTGCAGCTGATACGCCGCCACGCCGCCTGCACCCAACACCACCACCAGAAACCCACCGCTCACCTCCTCTTCTCGCTACCCCAGCTCCACTTCTCCCTCTCCCCGTAGTCCACCTCCTCCCCCCACCTCCACCTACCCTAGCTCCACCTCTCCCTTGCCACCACCTCTCCCCGCGTGCTACTATAGCCACTACCGACCCTCTCCTGGTTCTCGCCACCACAGCCCCACCACCATCGTCGCCCCTCTCTCTACCCTCAATCAACCCACCAATTCTTGTCACACAACTCGCTCGGAGTACGTAGCCCAATTTCGCCGCTAAGAGCTTCCCTAAACCCTGTCGGAGAAGCTCAATTCCGCCGCCAAGAGCGTTTTTCCCAACATCGTTTAATGGTTGATTTTATATTTAAGAAAGACTAAATTATTTTTTTAGTCCTCTACAAAGTATCTTTTACTATCTTTTGGTCCCCTTTTGCAAAACAACCCTTAGACGGTACCCAACAAATTCAAAATGATATGTTTTGGTCCCCAGAGGTGGTTTTCAGGGAAAGTCAACGGTAAAATTGGTCAAAATATGTGAAATAACCATTATACCTCTGAGTTTAAAAAAAATCACCAGGAGGCTCGAGGCTCGAGGCAGGAGGTTCGAGGGCTCGAGGCATGAAGCTCGAGAGCTCGAGGCATGATGCTCGAGGGCTCAGGATGAAGTCGAAAACCTGAAAAAATAAAAATTAATATTTTTAATTGAAAATATTTTTAATTAGTAAAATTACCATTATACCCCTGACTATACCGGAAAACCATTTAGTCTTACCGGAAAATCACCTCTGGGGACCAAAACATATCATTTTGAATTTGTTGGGTACCGTCTAAGGGTTGTTTTGCAAAAGGAGACCAAAAGATAGTAAAAAATACTTTGTAGAGGACTAAAAAAATAATTTAGTCTTTAAAAAAAGTAAGAATGAGAAGAGGAAGAAAACTAAGCTAAGATAATCAGTATTCCCTCCGGTTCACTTTCTATATTGGTTTGCACTCTGATTTTTCAACATCGACTATCTTGCAATATTTTCTAATTTGGAGGGGGACAAAAATCAAAAGGAAAAAGTGTAAAAATAATCTTATTAAATTGATAAAGTGCAAATATAATTCTGTAAAATTTAAAAGTGTAAAATTAACCTTAAATTTTTATAAAATTGTGCAATTATACCCATTTTTCAATTCCAGCGTTATCCCAATGAAGCCAATAGTTGACCAAACATGAAAAGACAAAATTACCCATATACTCAAAGCTAAAAATGTAACTGACAATCATACCCTTAACTTCTTGTTTTTCATCTTCATCCCACCCATTAGCCACCACCTACGGCTGATCCGCTGCCACGCCGCCTGTACCCAACAGCACCACTAGAAACCCAGCCCTGCTGAGAGCTTCCCTAAACCCCGTTGGAGAAACCCAATTCCGCCGCCGAGGGCAAACCCACCAGTAACCAATTGCCATTCCTTGGACAAACTGCAGAACTCGGGTTGTAGAAAACCCACCAGCAACTAATTGCCATTCCTAGCTTGGTCAAAATACAGAACTCGGTCATGAATCTAACCAACAAAACAACAATCCAGTAACCAACATCACAACAAAGCAGACAAGATTTTAACTCAATAATCACAACCATAAACAAACATTAATTACTAAAGCAGATGAGAAACAGAGTACTTCGTATAATACATTCATCACTGTAAACAAATCTGAAATCACAATTCGTGTAGCGACCTGTTAACATTTTACCATTCCATATGTACATTTACCATAGTTGTTAGAATTAGTTGTTAGTCAAAGATTCTAGATAAAGTTGTTAAAATGTATCCTGCGTTAGGTGAGAATTAGTTAGATATTGTAACCTTAAATACCTACATTCATCAATGGAAGAAATCAACACTTTCCACAATCAAAATATTCTCAATGGAAGAAATCAACACTTTCCATAATCAAAATATTCTTTCTCATATTTATTTACATGGTATCAGAGCCTAAAATCGATTCTATGGCCTCTGATGCATTGATGGTGGCTAACTCTGATTCACAAAACTTTACCTTTCACTTTCCAAACTTATCCATTAAATTGGATCGAAACAATTTCTCTCTCTGGCGTAGTACCATCACATCGGCTCTTGAAGCCTATGGCCTCACCTCTTTTCTCACCGATGCTCAGCCACCGCTCGCTACTGTCACAATTTCGGCGGCATCGGCGACTGAGTCCAACCAGGCTACCGCCTCACGCGTTGAGCCCAATCTCGCCCACACCGCATGGATCAAGAAGGACAGCCTTGTCTTGCTTTGGATTCGGTCGACGCTGTCCTCGCAAATGCTTGAGATGGTGGCGCGTGCTTCTTCAACCGCCGAGGCCTGGGCTATTCTCGGCCGCACCTTCGCCGCTCACACGGGGGCGCGTGAGATGCATCTCTGCCAAAAACTTCAGTCAATGACCAAATGATCTCTATCGATCATGGAATACTTTGATCGGAAACGTGAAATTGTTGATGCTCTTTCTGATTGCCTCATCATTGTTCCCGATCCCAAATTTGTGGGATGTCTTCTGTATGGCTTGGGCAGCCAATATTCCGCACTCCGTTCGCAATTTTGATTCGCCCGGAGCCACTCTCATCAGATGAACTTTTAGGGATTTTGCTCCAGGAAGAAGCTTGGCAGGAAGAGGAGGTCTCGGCCTTCCAATCGCCGTCGGTCAACGCGGCTTTCCGGTCAGCATCTCGCCGGTCCACGCTGCCGGCGATCAACACCGCCACCACCGGTCATCGGCCACCCTGCGGCATCTGTGAGCAGACTGGCCATGATGCCAAAAATTGCTTTGGGCAATTTGATCTAAAATGTTTTCCTGCCACAAATCCCAAAGCTATTGCTCGCTTTAAAGGTGCAAACGGTGGAAAATCGGCATTCTTTACCTCGGCTTCAAGTCCGTCCGACATTGTTGATCCATGGTACATTGACTCGGGCACCACTCATCATGTGACTGCTGACTTGGGGAATCTCACTGTCCAAAACCAGTACAATGGTAATGATGGCATCACCGTCGGTGACGGTACATCTCTTCCTATTACTCATTATGGCAATTCTATTTTGATTGCTCTGCATGCTGTTTCTCCCTTAAAATTGAATGATGTCCTTTGTGTCCCAAAAATCACTAAATCTTTACTTAGTGTTTCTAAACTAACTCGTGATAATCCTGTCTTCGTTGAACTCCACTCAGACCATTGCCTTGTTAAGACATTGCAGGGACAGATCCTGCTAAAGGGAACCATTCAGGATGACCTTTATTGTTTTCTGCAATCACCAAGCATGTCTTCATCTTCTTCCCCGCGTGCATTTCTCACGGAGCGCACATCACTTCAATGTTGGCATCATCGTCTAGCCCATCCACATGAGTTTGTTCTTCGTCGTACTATCTCTAGCTTTGATCTTCCGGTCTCTTGTAATAAATTAGACCCAGTTTGTGGCTCCTGTCAACTTGGCAAGAGTCACCGTTTCCCATTGCCCTCTCGAACTAGTATTTCATCACAACCTTTTGATTTAATTCATTCTGATGTTTGGGGACCATCGTCTGATTTATCCACCTCTGGTTGTCGATATTATGTTAGTTTTATTGATGACTGCACTAAATTCACTTGGTTATATTTCTTGTCAACTAAATCTCAAGTTTATGCCACTGTTGAGCTTTTTCTCAAACTTGTTCAAACCCAATTTTCAACACAAGTCAAAGCCTTTCAGTCTGATTGGGGCGGTGAATACCGCAATGTTTCTACACTACTTGCCTCCCATGGAATCCAACATCAAGTCTCCTGTCCTCACATCCCTGAACAAAATGGCTCTGCTGAACGTCGTAATCGCACGATTGTTGAGAAAGGCCTCTCTCTCCTTGCCCACTCTCACCTACCCACCAAATACTGGGAGCAAGCTTTTCATACTGCCGTCTATCTCATCAACCGCACAATTACACCCATTCTTTCTCACAAATCTCTTTAACAATGCCTCTACAACAAAGTACCCAACTACAGTCTTCTTCGATCCTTCGGCTGTCTTTGCTATCCCTTTCTCCGTCCATACACTGCCAACAAGCTTGAGTATCGATCTCTTCCCTGCATCTTTCTTGGCTACAGTTCCAAGCATAAGGGATATCAGTGTCTTCACCTACCCACCTCTCGCACATACATCTCTCGTTTTGTTGCCTTTGACGAGATGACTTTTCCCTATCCTAACATATCATCTACCTTATCTCCCTCGTCCTCCTCCAATCCAATTTCTTTCATTCCCTTACCTTCTACTCATCATTCCCCTTCCACATATTTACCCCCCACTCATACCACTCCACCCTCACCCTCCCCCCGACCATCTCCCACCTCTCCTCCACCGTCCCCATCCCCTCCTCCATCTCCTCCTACATCACCATCCGACTCTTCACTCCTATCACCGTCCGAGTCTTCACCTTCGCAGTCACCTCCACACTTCACATTGGCTACACCTCCACCCTATGACAATGCACCTACCTGGTTTTGTCCCTCTGATCGATCTATTCATAACATGACCACTTGTTCTGTCACACATTCCCTTAAACCCAAAGCTCTTTTATCCACCAAATATCCGCTTCATGTAGCACTTACTACATCTCTTGAACCCACACTCTTTCATCAAGCCTGTAAAGATCCCAATTGGCAGCATGCAATGCAATATGAATATGATGCTTTAATGATTAATAGGACTTGGGACTTAGTCCCTCGTCCCTTGGACGCTAATGTTGTTGGTTGTAAGTGGGTTTACAGGGTCAAGAGGAAATCTGATGGCTCCATTGAGCGTTACAAAGCATATCTTGTGGCTAAGGGCTTTCATCAGGAAGCGGGAATTGACTACTTTGACACGTTTAGTCCCGTGGTCAAGCCCACTACTATTCATCTGGTGCTGAGTTTAGCTGTCTCTGCAGGTTGGCCCCTTCGACAGGTTGATGTGAATAATGCCTTCCTCCACGGTGACCTTTCAAAGACTGTCTTCATGGAGCAACCACAAGGTTTCATTGCTCTAGACAAACCCACTCATGTTTGCAAGCTTCGGAAAGCTCTCTATGGATTAAAGTAAGCTCCCAGGGCCTGGTTCCACAAGCTCACTGCCTCTCTTGTTCGCCTTGGTTTCAAGGCATGTATCTCAGACCCGTCTCTTTTTGTCAAGACTTCCGGCTCTCATGTGGTCTATGTTCTTGTTTACGTGGATGATCTTGTCATTATCGGGTCTCACACACCATTCATTGATGAGTTTGTCCTCCTGTTACATTGTGACTTTGCTTTAAAGGACCTTGGCTCTCTTCACTACTTCCTCGGCATTGAGGTAGCTCGACATGGTTCCTCCCTTCACCTGTCTCAGCAGAAGTTCATTTGTGACATTCTAGAACGGAGTGATATGTCTGGCGCTAAGCCTATATGTTCTTCTGCTGAGCCTGGCTCTCGTTTGGTTGCTTCTGGAAAAGTTCTCTGTGATCCATCTCTTTATCGCAGCATTGTTGGAGCTCTCCAATATGTTACCATCTCTCGGCCTGAGATAATCTATGCTGTTAACAGAGTTTGCCAGTTCATGAATTCTCCTACTGAGGACCATTGGTGTGCAGTCAAACGCATTCTCCGATATCTTAAGGGCTCGCTTTCATCTGGTTTGTTGCTGCAAAAGGCAAATGATTCTCGCCTTGTGGCCTATTCTGATGCAGGTTGGGCGTCTGATCCTGATGACTGTCGTTCTCAGCATGGCTTTGCTATTTACTTTGGTGGAAACCTTATCAGTTGGTCCTCTTGCAAACAGAATGTTGTTGCTCGCTCAAGCACTGAAACAGAGTACCGTGCCATTGCTTTCGCCTCTGCTGAACTCATGTGGCTTCAGCAACTTCTTCAGGAAATACTGGTCTCTGTCCAGCGTCCTCCCATACTTCTCTGTGCCAACTTGAGTGCTACTTTCCTAACTGCAAACCCAGTCTTTCATTAGCGGTCCAAACACATCAAGATTGACTACCACTTCGTCCGGGAACAGGTTGCCTGGGCGATCTCACAGTTCGCCATGTCCGGTCTCTTGATCAAACCGCAGATATCTTCACTAAGGCTGTTGGAAATAAGCATTTTGCGACTCTACGGTCCAAGCTTCATGTTCATCCTCGACCATGAGCTTGCGGGGGGCTGTTAACCGTATGTACATTTTACCATTCCATATGTACATTTACCATAGTTGTTAGAATTAGTTGCTAGTCAAAGATTCTAGATAGAGTTGTTAAAATGTATCCCGCATTAAGTGAGAATTAGTTAGATATTGTAACCTTAAATACCTACATTCATCAATGGAAGAAATCAACACTTTCCACGATCAAAATATTCTTTCTCATATTTATTTACACGACCCATAATCATTCTTACGTCGAGTTATACGACTACACTTCTTCTTCGGCAGCGTCCCTCCCGAGTCCCGATCGGGAACCACCTCCGCCAGCAACGAGGGCAATGTGTTAGGGCGGAGAGAAAAGAAAGAAAGAGATGAATATTCTTTTTATGTTTTGTTAAAAATCAGAAGGGGCATTAATGTCTTTAACTTTTTTGATTTAAAATTTTTTAACAAAAGGGTAAAATGGTCATTTTAACTATTTTCAACAATTTCTACCATTGACATTTCGGTCAACGATTTTCAGGGTTATTTTTGTAGGTCCAAATTTTACAAGGTCATTTTTTCACTTTCTCCCAAAACATAGGGTTATAACGGCACTTTTCTCAAATCCAAATGCTCATAATGTCCTCAACTTTGCATAATTAGTGAACTTTTTAACCTTTACATTATTTAAAAATATATATATATAATGTCCGTTCAACCTATCATTATCTCAACCAACATCTCACTCCATCCATCAAAAATACACTTCTCATAAAACTAAGTGTCATTTAAAAAAAAAGTCAATGTTAGTGAATCAATGTGAGAAAAACAGTTTTCCTATTCTTGCTTTAACCTGTCCGTTGAACTTCAGAGTGAGATTCTGTAGTAATGCTTTAGTAGGAGCTTATAGTGTATTTCCATTTGAAACCATGGCCTTCATAAAATTCAATCTCCCTGAAGTTTAACGCTTAACCTTAAGCTTCAACAAACTCAATAGGCTTATCCAGTGCAGTATAATACAAAATTTTTCCTTCACTTTGACAAAGTTACTCCTATGTTGTGACTGCACAAAACGGTTGATCAAAGCTTCCCATTTATTTTTGGAAGTTAAACTCATGTGCACACCATTATCTTACAAATATTCACTCTCATAATCACTCCCAATACTGTTATCTTGCTTTTTTCTACTAGATACATCCTGAGCACATTCATGCAATAAGATCGATGTTGCCTCCCCTGGTCTTCTACAGCCACTGGAAGCACTAGAGCGTGTGTGGGATGATATTGCTATGGACTTCATTGTCAAACTGCCTAATTCAACAGGTTTCACGACCATCTTGGTGATCTTGACATGCTTCCCAAATACGCCCACTTTGGTCCACTACCGACCCAACGTTATGATTCAATCGCGAAGTTGTTTTGTTCTATGGTGATTAATTTGGATCTCTGCGAACGCTTATCTCTAACCGCGACCAAATCTTCACGAGTCTATTTTGGAGAAGGTTATGCGAGGTGCTTTGGTCCCTTTCTGATTATAGCTACGGCAGGTCCAGTGGCTTATACCCTTTAGTTGCCTTTTGGGAGTCCCATTCACCCCACCTTTCACGTTTCTATTCTCAAGGCTTTCATAGGTGAGAAACCACCCATGAGTTTTCAGCTATCGAAAGCCATTAGGGGGAATGCTCGGATCCTCACACCCATTGCGATTACAACATTTCGAACCCGAAAGGGAAACGATGAGCCACGATGCCAAGTTCTTGTTCAATGGCCAGCCATCACGTCGGAGGATGCTACTTGGGAGGAGTGGCCAGAATTCATTAGTTATATGGCCTCTCCAAGCTCGAGGACAAGGTCATTTTTTATGAGGGGATGAGTGATACGTGAGCCGGTTTAGAGACCAAGGGAGAATAACAAATTGCCAAATTGGGCTAAAGTGAAGAAAGAGAGTCACCTTCAACCCAAAGCCCAAAGACAAAACAAGGAAGGGATAGACGAGCCAAACAAGCTCAACGTTGGCTAACCGATTAGAAGTTGCAAATGAGAGCAAGAGGTAGGAACCACTGGGGTAATTGGGAGCGGAATTATTCCTTGGTTGTTTCTTTTTGGATTGTTACGGAAATTAGTTATAGTAGTGGTGAGGAGCCCATGCGATGCTAAGCAAATTTTGATTGTAGTTTTTGTATTAATTAAGAGATTTGGAACCTCTTGAAGTGTATCCCACCAGAATAGAACTTCCATACCTTTGATTGTTCTATTAGAGTGATAAATAATAGATCGCTTTAAGCCATAAATAAAGTGTGACAGTTAAAATGGTAGCCATACCTAATCGTTAATTAATTGGGTGAGTTTATTTATTTATATGATCTTTCTTTTTCTTTACTACCTCCGTCCCAAAATAAAATTGTTAATTTGACTTTTGAAAATCAAACTAAACCAAGTTCGATCATTAATTTCTCTTAATATACATGTAAGAATATTATTATTATGTGATATGTTTTTAGATTTATCGTATCATATATTTTTAAGTTACTATTTTTCATAATTTTTTTACAGAAAAAATAATAATTAAAAATTGATCAAGTTGACTTTTAAAAGTCAAATTAGAAAGTTTATTTTGGGACATAAGGAGTACTGTATACTCCCTCCACCCCATAATTAATGGCACAATTATTTTTTTAAGTCAAATTCTTGAAAAAATGACCCTAAATAAAAATTAATATATATTGTACGTAATAAAAATATCACGTGAGATCTTATTAGATTCATCTTATTGTCTATTTTCTAAGAGTCCGTCTCTTGAAAGATCATCTTTCCATAAGCCATGTAAAGACCGAGGTTTAAAGTGCAAACATGAAGAAATTATGATAAAATTTCGGGTTGTATGAATCAAGTTATAAACTTTATAACTACGTGGTATAATGAATTTTTAATATTGCAACTAAAACATTTTACCTTTTATTATTCCAGTTAAACCCCGTCTTTCCATAAGCATGCGGAAAGAGGTCTATCCCAAGATTTTGCTATTTTTTAAATATCAATTTTATATGCTGTAATTATTATATGTAGATAGAGATATTAACGATCAAATAGGATTATTGAATATGGCTGCACAGTACAAAGAAACAAGCAGCACACTCTTAAAAAAGAGCTGTTTGATCCCTTAAAAAAGAGATAGATAGCCACCCCAACCCCTTTTGCTTTTGGAAGTGCGCGTGGGAGCAATAATGATTTCAAAGGCATGGACTACCATGGCATTGCTCCCGGTCCTCTTAGCTCTGCTGGTGGTCCTCTTCATTGATTTCTTCCCCAAGGTCCACCTCCCTGATTATCGGATATTCTCTTTGATTCTGCAATTTTTTGGGGATCTTCCCGTCATGCAGCGTGCAAATTCTGAAGTTTTTCTTGCATTTTATGGCAAAGGGTGTTTAGAAGTTATGATTTATGATCACCTTGTACAGTTAGGATTAAATTTGTAGTAATCCACGTTCTAGTGCGTGTTTGTGTGCGTGAATGTTCTTGATCGGGATTTTTTGTTGACATATGGATGATTGTTCTCTTTTTGGTTTGAAAAGATGGGAACTTTGCAATTTTTGGATTGATGAGATAAAATTTCACCAGTTTGCTTGAATGGAATCACTTGGTTTTTTATTTTTGAAAGGGTTTGATTTGCAGCCCTCTCCAAGCAAGTGCAGTCTTTATCCCCATGTCCATTTTTGGATAGCTAGCAAGCGAATTGTTACTCCCGAAGGAGTCATCTCCGGTGCAGGTCTGTTCTATATGCCCAAGTGTTAATCTCTTACAAAATATCAAGGACATCAGTTTTTACAGATTAAATTATTATTTGATCAGTACATAAGGATTATGATGTGCTGATTAGTCCAAGTGACATCTCTGAATTTTGAGCTGTGTCTATGTGATTGCATTAAAAGTTTTCAAATTTTAACTCTTCTGCTGAAGAGAGCAGTTGAATGAACATGAATGATAAGTTGTTGTTTCGCTCATTTGGAAAATATCAGTGCAAATTAATGGAGGGAAAATAGCATCAGTGCTTGAAGGAGATCAATGGCAAAACAGTGTTAAGAGTCAACATGTCATTGACTATGGGGATGCTGTTATCATGCCTGGTTTGATTGATGTGTAAGCTAAAGATACTATCATATTCTCTTCTTGTGTGGTCCCATCTATTTTCACATCACCTTACTTGATAACCTGGAAGACTTTAGAGATTGTAAAGCAAAATTTGGCACTTTTTGCCTTGTAGTAAAAATTAAAATTTCTTATCTTGCATCTATTATTCCCCCTCTCATTTTGCTTTCTCCTTTTTTCCCTTGGGAGGTGGGACTGAGAAAGGGCTGCTTCTCAATGATTTTTATTAGCTTCGGTTGAGTAAACCATTGCACTTTCCGTGCAGACATGCACATCTTGATGATCCTGGAAGAGAAGACTGGGAAGGCTTTCCTACGGGAACAAGAGCAGCTGCTGCAGGTGTTCATTTCTCCTTTTTGTTTCTCTTGATTGTGCATGTGACCGTCAAATCTACTGCTCAAGTATTCATTAATAAAAAAGTAAAATTTTGAAGTTTCCAGCAAAGAAGGTATATGAAGTTTTAATGTGAATAAAAATTTAACACCAGATACTAGTCTACTTTGTTTACATATTCTTGAATTCTGTTATTTTGTAGTGTTACCTTAGTCTTATAATCATCTCTTGTCTAAACTTCCCTCTGGATGCAACTGCTTTCTTTTTATGTGAATGACCACTATGTTTTTGCAGGTGGGATTACGACTCTGGTTGACATGCCTCTTAATAGTTTTCCTTCCACAGTTTCTGAGGAAACTCTTGGCGTAAAGGTACAGTTTGCTGCCTAATTTTTATCTAAGTTCACTGAATTAAAGCAGCTTCTGCTGCATCTCATTCCCAGCCATTCAATTGTACTTTGTTAATGCTGCAAGTTCAGACTTTTGTATATCTTCTGTTTTGGCTAATATAGTTATATAGTCCAAAAATGTATATGAAGGAGTAATAAAGTCTGAGTAAAGATGCATGTCATCAAGTCAAGCAAGATATTGGGGATTTATCAAACACTTTGTCTTGCGCTAGCCTGCTTGTTTTAAACTTACTCAGACACAGATAAGTAAGTTTTTTTCAGTCAAAACAGATGCTCTTGACTCTCAACTCTCAGCTTCCGTTTTTATCTAATGGCAGCTCCAAGCAGCTGCAGGAAGGATATACGTTGATGTTGGTACGGTCTTAGAGATTTATTCTGAATATTATAATTTTGTTGATTTATAACTAATTTTCCCAAAAACAGGTTTTTGGGGAGGCCTAGTACCGGAAAATGCTATGAACATGAGTTCTCTGGAGGGTCTCCTCAATGCTGGAGTTCTTGGATTGAAGGTACTTTGATCTATATATTCTTAACCTGTGACATATATGATTGAAGGTTTACAAGTTCAGTACAAGCCGAACTATATTTGCTGATTTGGTTCTATCCTTGCTGCGAATTTGATTTTTCTTTACACGGCAATCTGATGGTTCATTACTTGCTTGGCAGTCCTTCATGTGTCCATCTGGAATTAATGACTTTCCTATGACAAATATAAGTCACATAAAGGTAATCCCATTCACTCCAACCACTCTCTTAAGTGGGTAGTACGTATTTGTCATCTAAGTATCTATTTAGGTATCTAAGCACCCCTCAACATATTCCATTACATCTTGGTTCTACAGGAAGGTCTTAAGTCATTGGCAAAATATAGGAGGCCTTTACTTGTACATGCTGAAGTTCCCCAAACTCATGAAGACAATTCTGAACAAAAGGGTGGTTCTGAGGATCCAAGATCATACAATGTGTATCTTAAGTCGAGACCAGCTTCTTGGTAAGAATGGAAAATTACATCTTCTATCTTCTAAAGCCATGTCTTGCATATTTCTTAAGTTAATTATTATCTGCACATTTCTTCATGAGACAAGGTGCTCTAAAGCCATGTCTTGCATTGTATCTTCTTTTAGCTTGTGAAGTCATTGCTTTATAATCCCTTTCAATTTCTGAATAGGGAAGAGGCAGCAATTAAAGATCTTTTGACTGTTTCAAAAGACACGAAGGCCGGTGGTCCTGCTGAAGGAGCACATCTTCACATTGTTCATCTGGCAGATGCTAGATCTTCATTGGAGCTCCTTAAGGTACTTTAATTGCCCTTCTTTTCTGTACTCTTTTAGTGGAAATTCGAAGTTGATTGTTGCTTCTAATGTAAGTAGATTGCCTTTATTACGGGTTACTTTCATTTCAGTTTATACCTTTGAGTCAAATATTAAAAAAAATGTTCGACAATTATGCTGATTTCTCTTCATTGTAGGGAGCAAAAAAAGATGGTGATAGTGTGACAGTTGAAACTTGCCCTCACTATCTGGCCTTTTCAGCTGAAGAAATTCCAGACGGTGACACTCGCTTTAAATGTGCTCCACCCATCCGTGATGCTGACAATAGAGAAAAACTATGGGTGGCTTTGATGGTACTGTCTAAATGTTCAATGCTTTTCCTTGATCACAATGCTGCTTAATTGTTATTTATTCACCGAGCAAAAATTTTAAACTTCATTATCTTTCTTTTAGGATGGGGATATTGACATGTTAAGCTCTGATCATTCTCCATCTGCGCCAGAACTCAAACTGTTCGGTGAAGGCAATTTCTTGAAGGCATGGGGTGGCATTGCTTCTTTGCAGGTGAGCGTGGTGAAGGTGTCATTTCAGGGTGCTTCAAAGTCTCTATTCTCGACCAACTATTTATTTTCTCCCATTTGCGGAAATACTGATTCAGAGCTTCTTTAGATTTTGGAATAGTGTCCTTACTGATGACTGCTGTTTGGAATTTTTATCTATCGTGTGTGCTGAACACTTGAATGTCCTCTCTGTGTCTGCTTTTGTATTGCAGTTCGTCCTTCCTGTGACCTGGTCATATGGGAAAACATATGGCATTACGTTGGAGAAATTAGCTTCTTGGTGGAGTGAAAGGCCAGCCAAACTTGCTGGCTTAAGTACCAAAGTAAGTTTTTAGTTTTGTGTTGCAGCAATTTCACATCAAGTGAACTGGATTTCGACAAATTTTTAGCATATCATATTTTGAACATTTAGCAGATCCAGGAAACCACTAGGTAGGTTGCATTAATCAGTTCATATTTATATACAACCCCGTGATCGCTTTCTGCAGGGACAAATTTCAGTTGGTTATCAAGCAGATTTCGCAGTATGGAAACCAGAAGTGGAGTTCGAACTTGATGATAACCATCCTATATATTTCAAGCATCGTGTATGTTCTCATGTTCTTTTTTCAAATCTCATTATACTCAAAAAGAAACTTCAGCCAGAAAAGTTCCTGATCATCTAGTCTTCTGCAGAATATCTCGGCATATTTGGGATCCAGTCTCTCAGGAAAAGTACTAGCCACTTTCGTGCGGGGAAAGCTCGTATATGAAGAGGGAAAACACGCTCTCGCATGTGGATCACCAATCCTCGCAAAAGTTTAAAGGAATGAATCAGAAGAACCTCCCAGCAGTGAGTCTCCTCCTCCTCCTTTTGATCTTTCCTTTTTTTATTGGTATGGTGAATTTTTGTTGTGTCTTCCTCTTCCAGATGGCCTGATTCTTGAGTTTTAATCAGGTGTGCTGTTGAGTGGTGATCAAGTCTGTTTGTTGTACATAATAACCTACATTTATTGGTGAGTACGTGTGCGATTCCTTGTTGAAACAATAGGTACTAGATTGCCAACAGTCAAATAACATCATGAAATTCAATGAGTTTTCTGATTATTCACTAACTAAATGATGCACCAAACAACTCAGAGATCTTTCAAAAATCTCCCTGGTCGAGAGCAGACCATGTTCAACTCAGAGAATGCACTTAGACATACAAAAAGCAAAGAAAAGAAGGAAAAAAAGGAGCCAATGTTAGGTTTCAAGACATTATAAGTTGAGCTTTTAGAATCTGATAAATCAGTTACTAGGAATATGTTAGGACAATATTTATGCTATCTATCACCAGCTAAAAGACTCCTTTAAACAGCGAAAAGACTCCGTAACAAGAAGGATTATAACATTTCGGAGTGATTTTTCCTTGTTCTCCAAGTTCCCATAGGCAAATAAAGTTGGATATAGGTGTGCAAAATAGACGAATGGGTCAGATAATATGGTAACTAGAAAATAGGGGTATGATCCATTTCAACGTATTTTAAATGGGTCGACTCAAAAATGAGTTTAGTTGAAACCTGCTTAACCCTTGGGTTGAAAATCTCAACTTGTAGGTAAAAAATGAATAAATTTGTGAGTTTCAACCCAAATATTATACCAAATGGATAAATATTGCCAATTTGCCACGCATTTAAGTAAAGGAAATGACGCTTATTTATGTTATCGCCATAATTACGTATAATTGCAAACAATACCATTAAATTTTTTTATGGTAAAATATGTCTTGAAAGTTATGATAAAAATTTATTTAATTACAAATGGACTAGATAGAATACGAAAAATGGAGATTGGCTTGTTGGTTGAAAAAAAAAAGAATAAAATTAATTTTTAAAAAAGAGAAGGTTTTAATTTGGCAATTGGGCCAGGTAGAGAGGCCCGAAATTTGACAATTGGTACTAAGTGGAGGTGACCCAAGACCTTATATATAAGTCATTAACTTTGTAAGAAACCGATGTAGGATATATCTTTCAACACGCCCCCTCACGTGCAACGTGGAAACACTCCACGACCCACATATGGCCAAATTAAAGGGGATCCACCCATCGGTCCAATAACCCAACATGGGCTCTGATACCATGTTGAATTTCAAGGTATCTTGGGCTTCCATCTTAAAATCAATTGGTACTAAGTGGAGGTGACCCAAGACATTATATATAAGTCATTAACTTTGTAAGAAACCGATATATCTTTCAACACGGATCTCCACCACCTGCACAAATGAGTAGCCTGGCCACCAGTCATTGGGTTAAAAAATGGGATGACATCCATTATTACCCGCCGAGGACAAAATTTAAATAATCGTACTTTTGGAACGCTTGGATTTGATAAGACAACAGAGGTAATTGAATGATTTAGGGGTTCGTGTTTGATGATGGATGATGTTTGTTGGGTTGATTTTCTGACTATTTGCTCTTTAAATGTTTTTCTAGCAAGGAACTAAACCTTTGGTAGCCAATGGGGTCTCCCTACGTAAACCTGGACTGGCTGGGTTTAAAGAGTTGTGCTATGAACATAAATAATTATAAAACGCAAGTGTCTTTACAGAAAAGAATTAGGTCTTGGATTCATTCTGTTAACTGCCATTAGAAGCTGTTATCTGTCCTGGGAGTTCACTTATACTTCCTATTATTATTTCAAAGAGTAACCTTCCCGGCTATTGGCCTTGATTTGATCGGTGAGCAGGTTAGTTGAGTGTTCACTACAGTTTTGTGTTGCTATAGTTGAAGCGCTCAAACCTAAATTTTAGAAGTGCCATAGATAGTCTTAGCAATCATGTTCCGGTGCTTAGTTCTCCTCTGGTCTCCCAAGCTTACTTACTCGTGGCAACCTTTCGGCTGCCCAACGACCTATAATGCTACTCACTACTCCCACTGGGGCTAGGAAGTAAGCCCCACAACCCTAAGCGGCGAAAAACAAATAAAATTTGCTACATAAGTCGGTTAACGGGGGTATTCGTGCGTATGAGAACATAGTAATGGTAAAGGTAATAGCCAAAATTGGATTTGTTTTGGCTAGAGCGCCCAAATCTGCTATATATTTGACACGGGTTTGCCGTAATGCTAAAACTATAGCGAATGCATCTATCGTCATTAATGCATAAATAAAGATACCAATTAGTAGTGATTGAATTCCTTCTATGGTTCCACATGATAAACCAGTACGAATATTACATACATGTCCAATTGAACTTTTGTTTGGGCCATGGCGGCCAGTGCTCCTAAGATCATGGAAGCAATGCTGCAGAAGCTGATTGATATTTTTATTCTTAAATTTCAAGCCTCAAACTCCTATGAGGTTGTAAACAACCTACTGGAAGATGATCCCAAGGACTAGTTTAAAATCAAAGATGGAGACAAAATTAAACTGTTAATAGGGATGGATTTTCATACCCAAAAAGATTTCAAGGAAAGATTTGTGTATAAACATGTGAAGAGCGAGAAGAGTAGAGTAACAGTGACTTGTGCGGCGCATAATTGTGGATGAAGGCTCCATAGCTCGACACTCCCCAACAACCATACATTTAGAATTCATTCAGTGGAAGGGAAACACACCTGTAGGCAAGAGGTGAAAGCATCGCAGGGATGGATATCGAAGAGGCTTGTTAAAAATGCTTCAGAATGATCGGCAGGTGTCCAATGAGGTGTTGTTGGAACACCTGAAATCTTTTGGTGTTCAGCCTAGCTGCTGCAAGTTGATGAGAGCAAGACAATTGGCCAAATTATTGCTGGATGGTAGCCACGGTGAATCATTCAAAGCCCTAACACATTATTGCGAAGAGTTGCGGAAGAGCAACCTGGGCAGTCAAGTGATGATGCAGTACGACTCGGGCCAACCACTTCCATTTGTGAAAAAGGCTGTTCATTGGTTTCGATGCTGTGAAGAAGGGATTTCTGGCTGGATGCAAGCCATTTCTGGGGTTTGATGGCTATCATCTTAAGGGTCGGTGCGGTGGGGTTCTGCTTCGTGCAATTGGAAATAACCCAGATGATGGCATTTCCCCCCTCGCTTTTGCTTATGTGGAGTTCGAATCCAAAGATAGTTGCCTGTTTTTCTTCAAACAAATGAAGTTTTTCTTAGGAGGATTTGAAGAAAACAATCTGTGGACATTCATGATTGACCGACAGAAGGTGAGTCATGCTATCCTTTTAATTTTGGTGTTTCAATTTGTTAGCTTATGGATGAGCTGTGTGACTGTTTAGTTTTGGCCTGGGTTGGATAAATTGTGCAGATTGTGCTGTTGCTGACTGATTGACTGATGTACAGTTATAACCCAGACTGATAGACTTATGTGCAAATATAACACTGACTAATTGACTTATGTGCAGATATAACCCTGACTAATTGACTTATGTGCAGATATAACTCTGACTGATTAACATATGTGCAGATATAACCCTTACTGATTGACTTATGTGCAAATGTAACCCTGACTGAATTTTCTGTGCAGATATAAGCCTTGCTGAATTTTACCATTTCTGATTTTACCATTTCTGATTTTACCATTTCTGATTTTACCCTCACTGTTTGTTCTTGTAAATTAGGGCCTTGATAAGGCAATTCATGAGATTGTGCCCCACGCTACACAGAGGAAATGCAGCCGTCACATCTATGCCAATTTTCCTAGAAAGTACCCTGTGAATATTTTCAAGTTGTTCTGGAGAACGACTATGACATATAATAAAATGGATTTCACAAAAGCAGTGGAGTAGATGAAGGAATTGAATGAGGAGGCTTATGTTTACTTGAATGACATCGGTGACGATTTGTTGGCTAGATACACTTTCTCGACGGCCTTGAAGTGTGACAACGTAACGAACAATCCAGCAGAGTCTTTCAACAATTAGGTTGGAGGGTTAAGAAACCAGCCTGTACTTACTTTGATATAGAGGTTGCGGAAGAAGGTAATGGCAAGGTTGGATGAGCATTACAAGAAGTGTGTAGCCTGTGATAGTGTAATGTCCGCGGACTAAAGAAATGCTGAAGCTTGTTTCAAAATAATCTCTCTGAGTCACCTTCACTCCTTGTTCAGATACAAATTATGTAGTACATGGTGATGTTCATTTCGGGGTGAGGCTTGATAAGCAGTCATGCAACTGTGGCGTTTGGGATCACACAGGGGTACCATGTAGACATGCAGCGGCAATACTATCGTACAAAAGACACCCTCCACAAATCATGTGATCCCATGCTATCTAAAGACACATTTTTGAAAGCTTATTCCTCTATAATCGAGGCCTTACCTGATAGGGCGTTCTGACCGAAAAGCTCAACTGCCCAATCGTGCCAACCTCCAGGATTACATTGTTGGATTGGGAGACCAAGGGCAAAGAAAATAAAAGAGGATTGGGAGGGAGAGGGAAGCAGCAAGAAAAGGAAGTGTAGCAAATGTGGAGAATTTGGTCACAATATAAGGGGATGAGAAGGTTGAATTTGCTCCCGCATTCTAGGTATTTATAACAAGTTCATTTTTTTAAATCTTTAAAACTCTTTTACATAGACCATCTCATTTTAAAAAATCTTTTGTAAATGGGTTGCAAGTTGTGGATGTCAGTTCACAGGCAACTACATAAGGCACTTCATAGGCTCCACAGGCCAATAGAGAAGGTACTTCACAAGCCACACAACGTGCTGGAATCAAGAGAGGTAGACCAGTGGCCAGGCAGGTTTCTATGCAACCGCTTAAGCGAACAAGTGCTGCAAGGGGTTCAGATTCGAGCCAGGCATCAAAGCGAGGGAAAACAATTACTAGTTTGAAAAAACTAAGGTAGAATTATGTTCATTTTTGGCACAATCTTGTTAGTTTATGTTCATTCTGTGGCTGTCCCTCATCTAAATTTCGTTGTGAAGGTCCAAGAACGTGGTGATCCAGAAGTTCAAATTCAGAACAGGGATCTGCAGCTCGTGAAGAGCTAGATCCATAACACCTGGCTACTCGTTCTGTTGCGGATTTAGCTTCATGGTTCGTTTTGACCGATTCTTTTGTTGGCATGGGCGGAGTATTAGCACTTGATGACAAAGAAGGAGACTTATAGCATGTGTTGAACGAAGAGAGGCGCCAATGGCGGTAGGTCGATCAATGAGAGAGATAGTTTACTTGTTCTTTAAGTAGAGAAAGCGATAGCCTATTTAGTACACTTAGAAGTGTTACAAGAGTACCTGGTTTTCAATATGTCAAGTAAACTCTATTGCATTCTTTCCTCGGGCTATTGGAATCCAACTCTGTTAAAATAGAAATATCATAATATATATATAAGTTCTGTAATGCAGGCATCGCTTACTTCATTCCAAGTTCGATAGGCCTGGAATCACAACACGGTCCTAACTAGGTCTTCAAGCTCTTTCTTTCATGAGAAGTCGTTCACCTCTGACTAAATGATGTAGATAAACTCCCTTCTTCTCGTTTGACTTCGACTCTCTCTAGCCCGCAGTGCTGCAGTTATATTTTTCGAGTTAAGCAACGAGTAAAAAAAGAAAATTAGGTTTATCTGCTAAAAACTACGGTAGAGCGATTTATGAATGTCTTCGTGGTGGACTTGATTTTACCAAAGATGATGAAAACGTGAATTCTCAACCATTTATGCGTTGAAGAGATCGTTTCTTATTTTGTGCCGAAGTAATTTATAAATCGCAGGTTGAAACAGGTGAAATCAAAGGGCATTACTTGAATGCTACTGCAGGTACATAAAGAGTTCCTTGCACAATGGACTTCTTTTTCTGGAAGCTAGGGCAAATTCATCAAGAAAGGAAAATGTAGACTGAAACTGTCTATGTTCTTCGGGTGAGAGAATGAGGGAAAGAGACGTTTTCAAAAGCAAGTTAGGGATCAGTATAGACTTTAGCTATGACATCATATTAGACTCGCTCTTTGGATGCTTCTCTGGCTTCCTGTCTCTGTCCAAGCACTCTTAAGAGCTTGTCCCCCCATCTTTTCTATGGGGTGTGCTTTCGATTAATTGAAGTTTGTTTTCTTCCAATATAGTTTTCTACATCTACTAACCTTCAATATCGCCTAGTTTACTTCCTTGGAGTCATTGTTACACCGTGCTCGGATCTAAAAAGAGCACTCATAGAACCATCGAGGCTCCAACTGATGGTAACCAGGCTGTCGAGGTAAACCATGAGTTGTGGATGCTCTGATTATAATTATGTAGGGTTATATCTAACCTCAATTAAGTTATATGGGGTTATGTCTGAACTACCTAAAATTATATAGGGTTATATCTGCACATATTGATATTATGTAGGGTTATATATGAACTTAATAAAATTATGTACGTTTGTATCTGAACTTTCTAAAATTTTGTAGGGTTATGTCCGAACTTAATAACATTAAGTAGAGTTGTATCTAAATTAGTGTTGCATCTGTAATTACTCAAGCCTTTTTTGTATTATGAACTGTATGATAAAGCAATTGATGATACATGGTTGCAATTTGATACGGAAATGCAATTCCCACCACCATGTTTGAACGAAACAGAGTAAACTTCAATGTTTTATTAATATGCCAATATTTTTATTTGCGTTTTGAATCAATGTTGCCTTACTAATATGGAAATATTCTACTGCAGATAATGGATGTAATGCCAATCATTCAACAAGTGGAGAGTGAAATCGCTCTACCGGAGCCACAACCAAAGAATGTGCAGAAAATACAAGAGGACTAAGCAAAAGGTTAAGCGTAACATAGCAGAAAATGCTACTGACAATGAGGTAAGACAATATTTTCTAAGTCAAAATCAAACAATTCCGATCAATGGACTGAAATCCTAACTGCCACCCGTCATTAGGAGTAAGATGAGTTTTAGGGTAAGGATGGGGTGAAATGATGATACTAGAAACACTAGATGCTGTGGAGCAGTTCAACATCCGAGAAGTGACTATTACATTCAATGTCTATGACAGGAAGGGGATTCCAATGAAAATTCTTGTGGAGGAGACACCAGTGGTGATGGAACAACCCCCGCTCGAGGTTTCGGTCCAGGTTGTGGGAAACAGTGCTTTGGAAGAACAACCTTTGTTGGAGGACCAGGTTGCGGGGGAGATTGTTGTGGAGGAGCTTCCAATAGAAGAGGACCAAGATTCGTACTTGGTCAAGGATCCGATAACCCGACCATGTATTAGTGGATGCGGACACTAGCAAGAATGAGGGCCCAACACCAAGTGCTGGGACTCGGGCACGTTTACCATGCTAGTTCAGTGCCGAGGTATTCTGATTTTCCATGTTTATATTTCATCAAACAATGTTTACAGATCATAGTTAGATCATTAAAACTCATTCCGTCAATTTTACTATGCTCAAGATTTCCCCCCGCCCATCGGAGGCGTAGGACCAGTCATATTTCACACAATACCGGGTAACGCTATGGTCGAAACTGTCAACCATCTGCATCCATCTGACTCACAGGTAATTTTAGTATACAGGGTCATAATTGCACTGACATGCGATAAGATAGGGTTACATATGCACATATTAATATTATTAGGGTTATATATGGACATATTGATATTATGTAGGGTTATATCTGCACATGTTGATATTGTGTAGGGTTATATCCGCAATTTATACAACTGATTATATCGACATCGCCTTCTATTTTTAGCTATCTGGGCCCCCACCACCAACAGAGTTCCCTATATTTGGTACTAAACTGGCGGCTACCCGCAAAACAATTTGGGGAAAGACTTTTCTATACTGTCCGAGGACAACGAGGATGCTCAGCACAACTTTGGCTCCGTCGATGAATACCACCCCCAGTGTTGATGTCCCACATTCCATCTCACAACTACCTCTTCTTGTCCCACTCAACCCAGAGAGCGAAAGAATAAGTCCAAGAAGTGTCTCACAACCACCACCAGATGAACGCGCTTGACCTTATGAACGCACTTGACAGTGTACTGTTTCATTTGTGCACTTTCCTGTAGCACTATGACTGTTGTAGGGCACCTTCTTTTGGCTGTTTTACAAGCTTTGTTGCCTTCAACAAACCTTTATAGGAACCATGTGGCACACTATACATTAGGTGTGGTCCATTTCCATTGTCATACATTTGAACCTATATTAATGTAGTGTGGTGTTTGTTGTTCGAAGTGTTTTTCAAAAAATTTCTAAACATGTGTTGATAATTATTGAATGTGGACGAATCAGTATTGTTCGCATAAACAAAATACCTGAACTGAGGGTTGTATTAGGATTAGTTCTACATACGTAAGGTTATATTTGCACTTCATAATATTAATTGGGGTTATATATGCACTTTAATGAACTAGCCGGGGTTATAATTGCACTTTTATTGACATATGTGAGGTTAAATCAGTACTGATATATGTTACTGAGTGACACTATGTAATTCATTACAAGTGCAACAAATTATCACATTCATAAATCAGCCAACAAGTTCAAGTGCTTGTGCACCTCGAATAAATTGAAGACAAACATTTGACAAGTCTAAACCAAGTCAAACTAGTAACAAAATGCAAACTAAAACAATAACTACAACATGTTTGAGCAAAGTCAAGAACTAATTGAAGCCACCAACATTCACTTTCCAAGCAACCCCAATAAGAATATGGTCATGTTCGCGCCAAGAAAAACCAAATTTATTACGATCAAAGCCTTAAGAATGAATGAGCAGTTTCAACCATTTTTCGGTGCAACATAACCTTCACCTGGCACAACCACAACTTCTTCGACCTCAACATGGCCAGCAGTATTGCCTCTTAGACCTCGACTACGAAACTCGTGCTGCAACAATGAACTTCCCGTACTTCCCCTTTCTAAATCAAACATATCGGACACAACACAACCCTGAAATCCATGATTGCAAGGTCATCAATAATAAGGTCTCCCTAGATTCTTGGCCGACCGAGACACACAAACAATCGTTCCCTTCTTACAAACTCGGCATTCGAATCCTTCGCAATGCACACCATTCATACTGTAACTTGACGAAGCCATTCTAATCCCTCGCCAAGAATAGAGAAACAACTACTTCATTAACACAACACTTTAAACACCATTAATAATCATATCCATCGCAGTTTAATCTACAGAGATCAGAAAATCAATTTTCCCCAAATTCAAATCTAGGGTTTAACACAAAATTAGTTACCTTCAGCAGAGAACCGATGATCTGAATCTCTGGAAAGGGATGCCTGCACTATTGACACGAGTTTGACGAGAAAATGATGGGGAAAGAAGACATAGGGAACTGCGGTGGTGAAGTGGAGGATGAACGCGGTGGCGCGACCACCTGGGCTTATCCGCACTGATGGGAGAATGAACGACCAATTTTTTTGAAAACAAAGGAAGTTAACATATGGTTTTTTGTGGGCCCAATGATAATAAGGGCAAAATTGTCCTTCCAGGTCAAGGGTTCAGCCATAAGGGTATTTTAGTCATTGTAAGTTGGTTAATGGCCGAATTCTGATATTTGCACTTTCATTCAACAGTCAGGGTTATATTTGTACTAAAAAATAACTGAGGGTTATATTTTCACTTTCCTCAACATATATGGTTATATATGCATAGTAACCTTGAAGTAAAGAGGAGAATTTGAACCAAGAAGGAAAAAAATTTAGGACTGTTGACTGTAGTCTTCACGACAGGCAAAGATTGTTCATACGTGGCAAACTTTGGGTGGCCAGAAATCTTCTTTGCCTCTTTTGTACTATAAATACTAAATTCTTTTCTCCCTCTCTCTCTCTCTTACCTTTTCTTCCAGCCCGTTTTTCCCTTTTTCAAACCCTAGTTTTCCACCATTTTCATCCTTGTTTTAGTTTGATTAATGTTTGAATTGTTGTTATCAATTAGTATGGATTGTAGTAGGTAAATCTAGTTCTTAGGAGCAATTGATTGATGCTTCCAAACTTATGTGGTGAGATTCTCTATTTGCTCATTTGTGAGCATTTGTTGGAGAGCATTTATTATGCCATTAATGTAGTGTTTTGCTTCATTTATACCATGAGTTATTTGAGTATATGAAATGTTTGTATGCTTGAAGTGTTAGGGTGTTAGGAAAGTTACAAATTTCTTAGCTCATTTGACATGGTGATTCTTACTAGATAAGTATGTTGATGTGGATTGTTCTGATACTTATCTTATAGATGAAAAGAAATGCCGAACCTTGAATGTGGTTTGTTCTAGGGTTAGGCTAATAAATGTTTTATTTGGTTAAATGTCTATGTCTTTGGCAGAAGACCTGTTGTTATCATATCTATGGTCCTTCGTGAAAAACCATTGATGAAATACCTTGATGGTGTAGTTTGTCTAAAGTGATAGTTAATGAGGTTTGCAAAATGTCGTTGTTTTCATTAGCAAATTACTATTAAGAAGGAATGAATATGGATCTCACTTCTATGGTGAAATCCTTGATGACCAAGCTTGAAAATGTGCCACATGTTAAAGCTTGTGAAATTTGTTTATTGGCGCAACCTACAGATGCCAAGATGATTATGTCGAGGAGGTGAGTGCCATGGGGTATCAAGGTGGGCAAGGCTATCAAGGCAACCAAAACTACAAAGACAACCAAAGCTATCACGGTTATCAAGGCTATCAAGGGAATCTAGGGTACCAAAACCGGCCGTACAATTTGGGTAATTATTTTAACCCAAATCTCTAGTATGGAAACCCTCAAGGAGATCAAAATACTCAACTGTATCGCTCTCCTCAAAAACAATGTCGGCCACCTCAACAACAATACCAAATACTTCAAGACAAGCCCCGAGACCAAGGGGAGAGCTCGGGCTTGAAAAAAGATGAGGTGATGTAAGCCATTCATAGGTTGAGTATGTGTGCGGAAAAGGGAGAAAATTTCCAAGATGAAGCCAAGACGAGCATACAAAACTTGGAAACTAAAGTGAGCCAAATAGCACAAGCCGTGAATCAGATGGAGGCGTGGGAAAATGGTAAACTTTCTTCCCAACCGGAGTTGAATCCCCGTAAAAATTCCAGTGCTATCACTTTGAGAAGTGGTAAATATGTTAGCTCTCCCCCGGGTGATGAACTTGTTGAAGGTGAACCTAGAAGGTTTGAAGTGTTTGAAAAAGAGGTAGAAGAAGAAGCTGAGAAATTGGCCAAGGAGCAAGCAAGGAAGGGGAAGGAGGGGGAAGATGAGATCATCGTTGAGAAATCAACCTCCATTCCCGAACTCCATCCCCTCCTCACAAGGGAAGGGTGGTGGAAATTCCTCCATATATGCCGGAACCACTGTTCCCAGAAACTTTGAAGGATAAATGGAGAAAGGAGTCCAACAAGGACATCTACGAAGTCTTTCATAGATGTAAGGTAAATATCCCTCTCTTGAATGCTATTGAACAAATTCTTAGCTATGTTAAATTTTAAAAGGAATTATGTGTTGTAAATAGGAAACAAAGGGCAAGGAATAAGCTTAAAAATGGGAAAAATAAACTTGTCTCCGCTTTGTGCCAAAGGGAGTTACCCCCTAAATGTAGCGATCCCGACATGTTCACAATCTCTTGCATGATAGGGGATACACATTTTGAAAAAGCAATGCTTGACCTAGATGCATCAATAAATGTGATTTCTTACTCTTTGTGTCAAAGCCTTAATCTTGGTACTTTGCATAAAATCGGGGTGGTGATCCAACTTGCCGATCGTTCTAGTGCATACCCTAAGGGTATCGTCAAAGATGTGTTGGTTAGGGTGGATTCCTTAATATTACCCGCAGATTTTTATGTTCTTGACATGGAGAATAATAAACATGTCGCCTGAATCTTGTTGGGAAGACCATTTTTGAAAATTTCAAGGACCATCATAGATGTGCCCTCACCACAGAATTTGATGGGATTAAAGTAGAGTTTAACATAAATGACTCTATAAATTATCCTCTTGAAGAATATTCTTGCCATGCTATTGATATTGTTGACGATTTTGTGCAAGATGTTTTTGAATTGAATGGTGATGATTACTTGTTAGTTTCTTAGGAAAATGATGTTGAAGATGCATGTCTTGTATATTCCATGCGTACTAACTTGAAGGAAAGCATTGAGGAGTTGAGCATTCTTGAGGACGTGGTACCAATCCCTACTCCTCTAGTTTTAGAGGAACTCGAAGAACATGGATTCCTTTCATTACTTGTGAAAGCTCCTGTGATAGAGCTTAAACCTTTGCCAAGTGACCTCAAGTACACATTTCTTGGGGAAGGGGAGACGCTCCTGGTTATCATTTCAAGCAAGCTCACTCACTCAAGAGCAAGAAGAAAAGTTAATGGTGGTGTTACAAGAGAATAAGGAAGCAATTGGATGGAATTTTTTCGACATCAAAGGCTTAAGTGCATCCACTTGCATGCATCGAATTTTGTTGGAGAAAGATATGAGACCTGTGCGACAACCCCAACGCCAATTGAACCCACCTATGATGGAGGTGGTAAAGGTGGAAATCCTTAAGTTGCTCCAAGCGCCATGATATATCCAATCTCGGATAGTAAGTGGGTGAGGCCAACTCAAGTGGTACCCAAGAAGAGTGGGATGATGGTAGTAAAGAATGAGAAAGGTGAAATGGTGCCCACCCGAGTCCAAAATGGGTGGCGTGTTTGCATTGACTGCCGGAGACTAAATGCGGAGACCCAGTAAGATCACTTTCCGTTGCCATTCATTGATCAAATGCTCGAGAGGCTACCAAGTCACCCATTTTATTGATTTTTGGATGGGTACTTGGGATACTTTCAAGTGGTCATTGCCCCGGAAGATCAAGAAAATACAACATTCACGTGCCTCTTTGGTACATTTGCTTACCTGACTTTTGGGCTATGTAACGCCCCCACTACTTTCCAAAGGTGTATGGTAAGCATTTTCTCAGAATTTGTTGAAAACTTTGTTGAGGTATTCATGGATGATTTCAACGATCATGGTAATTCTTTTGACAAATGTTTAGCAAATTTAGCACAAGTTCTTAAACGTTGCATTGATACTAATCTTGTGTTAAATTTTGAGAAGTGTCATTTTATGGTAGAGCATGGTATTGTATTAGGTCATGTTGTCTTCTCTAAGGGTATTGAGATTGACAAGGCAAAGATAAAAATGATTCAAACTTTGCCCTATCCTACTAATGTGCGCGTAGTGCACTTTTTTCTTGGTCATGTAGGATTTTACCGCCGGTTCATCAAGGAATTTTCAAAGATAGCATCTCTTTTGTGCAAGTTGTTGCAAAAGGAGGTGGAATTTGTGATAGATGAGGGTTGTAAATGGGCCTTCGATACATTGAATGAAAGGTTAGTCTCTACCCCTATCATACAACCCCCATATTGGTCTTTTTCTTTTGAGATCATGTGCGATGCTAGCGATTACTCCGTTGGAGCGGTGCTTGGTCAAAGGGTGAGGAGAGCACCTCACGCCATCTACTACGCATCTATGTCTCTCAATAGGGCTCAAATAAAATACTCTGCCATAGAAAACGAGTTGCTAGCAGTGATATTTTCTTTGTAAAAGTTTTGATCTTACTTGCTTGGTAAAAAAGTTATTGTGTACACTGACCATGTAGCACTTTGTCACTTGATGATGAAGAAAGAGGCCAAGCCAAGATTGATTAGGTGGATCCTTCTTTTGAGCAAATTTGAGTTGGAGGTGCGAGACAAGAAAGGCACGGAGAACCTTATGAGCCGGTTGCCTCCATGCCAAGATAGGATAAAAAAGGAAGAAGCGAGTAGTAAAGGCGAACAAACGCGCTGCTGTCACACCTCAGGCACGAGAGAAGGATGAACCTGCAAGTCTGAAAATGGGGATTTTGATGAAGAATAGGAGATCTGAGCTAGGGAAGGCTTTCAGTAGCTTGACCAGAGGGCCTTCCAACACTCCAAATAATGTAGTTTTACAAGAGATTGAAGTAGAAAAGGATAAGTCACCAGAGCTCATTACACCAGATGCAACTAAGCTATCCCAAAAAAGTGAAGCTGCAGAACCTGGCCGCCAAAATCAGGTTAGTAAATGTCTCAAATGGAGTGAGGACGTTGAAACTGCTAATGTTGTTGAAACTTAGAGCTGGTCTGATTTGTTTAAAGACAAAGCTATTGGTATGAAGTACTATATACCTGTGAGTATTGATGGCAAAAAGATGGGAAAAATCTTGAAATCTAGTGTGCAGGAAAGTGTCAAAAATTGGGATTCTGTAGCCATTTGTCAGGTACTTAGTATGAACCCACCATTTGCAGTGATGAAATATTTGTTCACCAAATTTGGAGAATTCTAGGAAAATTGCAGATGTCCTTAGTCAAGCCAGGGGTGTTTCTAATTCGATTTGAAGATGCTGAGAAGAGGAATGCAACTACAAAGCAAGGCATCCTCTATTTCATTGGCAGGCTTGTCCTCATTAAGCCTTGGAAACTTGGCTTCAATTATGATGTTCCTCCCAGTAACACAGTCTAGGTACAACTGCAAGGTGTGAACCTTATATATTGGACAGCAGAGATTCTGAGTACCATATTAAGCCTCATTGGTAAGCCTCTGATGCTAGATAGAGTAACTCTGAACCTGGAAAGACTTAGTTATGCCAGGGTACAACTTGAAGTGGAATGTTGTGATATTATTCCTGAATATGTGGATTATATAGATGAGTCAGATGTTATGTAAAGACAGAAGCTGGTTTTTGAATGGAAGGTTAGTAAATGTAAGCATTAGCTAATGCTGGGACACACCACTGAGGAGTGCAGCAAGCAAAATGAAGGTAAAGCTATCAAAACTTATGAGCTAGTTATGAAAAATCATGAAACTATACAACCTGAGGTATCATTGAAGCCTGAGGGGAGAGACAAGGTATCACTAAAAGGCAAAGAGAGTGATAGAAAAGCAAACAGTGCAAAACCCTGAAGGCCAGGTTTGGAAGAAACTTCAAAGAGAAACAACAGAAATACTTATAAAAAAGGTATTATACCCCTTCTTAAGCCCCCTGATGGAGTATAACCTGATTACATGGAATGCTAGAGGTGTAAATAGCTTGGAGAAACAGAAAATGGTAAAAATGTTATGCTTTGTACAGAATATTAGTTTTCTTTGTTTGCTGGAGGCTAAAGTTAAATTTGAAAATGAGCAAAAACTATGGAGGAATATGTGTGGAGTTTGGGAATTTCTATCTAAAAATGATTGTGTAAATAGAGGTAGAATTCTGTTAGGATGGAGAAACAACATGTATGAGGTCTCAGTGATTACAAAAGGGGCACAGTGGATACATTTGAAATGCTTACTAAAAGGCTTAAACTTGTAGCCTAGCATTACATTTGTGTATGGAGAAAACACAGGTAAAGAGAGATTGCCTCTGTGGATAGAACTAAAAAGGCTGGCAATTAAGAATCAACCCTGGATTATAGTAGGGGATTTCAATTCACCCCTGAATTTGGAAGACAAAGAAGGTGGCAACCCTGTTTGTGACAATGAAATTGAGGAGTTCAGATCCACAGTTGATGAACTGCAATTGGTAGAGATGAAGACATTTGGGTCAGTATTTACCTGGTGTAATAGAATGATAGGGGATCAAAGGATACTCTCAAAGATTGATAGGAGCTTGATCAACCAGAAATGGGTGGATAAGGTGCCAAAAACCAAATGTGTGGTGCTAGCTGAGACTATTTCTGACCATAAGCCACTAATGGTCCAGTTCAGTAATCAGAAACAAAAAAATGAGGAGGCCTTTCAGATTTTACAACACTTGGACAACAACAGAAAATTTTATGAGGATTTTATGTGAAGTTTGGAACACACAGACAATGCAAAATTTGCACCAGTTATCAGCTCATTTAAGAGCACTGCAGCAGCCACTGAGACTTCTGAACAATACAAGTTTCAATGACATAAGAGGGAGGTCAGACATTATCACTGAGAAGCTCAAAAAATTACAAGAAGCACTGGTGCTAAAACCATAGGATCGAGGGCTACAAGAGGAGGAGAAAACTGTTAGAGCTTAGGTAACATTGATCTATAAGGCAGAGGTCCAATTTTTTATTCAAAAAAACAAATGTGACTGGTTAAGAGAGGGAGACAGACCTTCTAGGTTTTTCTACAACTTTCTCAAAACTAAATAGTATAAGAAACACATATTGTGCCTAATGGATGGTGACAAAGTGGTGACAGGAAAGGATGAAGTGGAAGACTTATTGCTGAAACATTTTTAGAAGTTGCTTGGACACTCTTCCCCAATGCAACTGAAACTGGATGAACGGGTGATAGCAAAAGGTCCATTTTTGAATCTCTCTCAACAAATGGAACTAGAAAAGCCAATTTCTGATAGGGAGGTTTATACTGCACTTCAAGGCATAAAACCAAACAAAATCCCTAGTTATGATTGCTACACAAGTCAATTTTTCAAAAAAAGGCTTGACCTAGAATTGGGAGAGAAGTTACAACTGTTGTCCAAGGTTTTTTCAAGGGGGGTGAAATGCCAAGAGATTTCAGCAAAACAGTTATTTTTCTACTTCCAAAGGAAGACAATCCACAGACTACCTAAGATTACGGGCCAATATCCTGCTGCTCCACAATATATAAGATTATCACTAAGGTAATAACTGCTAGACTTAACTCATTTTTACCTTATTTGATATCTATGAATCAAGGTGCCTCTGTCCATGGTAGAGCCCTCTCTCATAATATCTTGATCACTCAAGAACTTCTGCACACCTACAATTGGAAAAATACAGGAGTCTCAAGTTGTATGTTAAAAGTTGATCTTCAAAAGGTTTTGACAGCATGGAATGGACATTTTTGTTTGATTTTTTTTATAGTCTGAAGCTGCCAGGGATTTTTATCAGTTGGCTAAGAAGGTGTTTAGAGGAATCTTCATTTAGTATTGCACTAAACGGAGGTTTTACAAAACCTTATACTTCCAAGAGAGGAGTCAAGCAGGGGGGCCCTGTCACTCCTCTTCTGTTTGTTCTCATAATGAAGTATTTCTCTAGGTTTATAATATCTTTCTTTGAAAGAAAAAAAAAAGATAGACTATCATATGAAATGCAAGAGGGCTAAGATTCAGTGCCTGCTATTTGTTGATGATCTAATGATCTTTAGCAAGGCAAATCAGAAGTCCATCACAGGCATTCAGGAGGTACTCAGTATTTTTAAAAGCACAACAGGTTTTTTTATTAATCCTGCCAAGTCTCAGATCTTTTTTTCCAAGCTTAACTCAGTGGAGGCTCAAAGCTTGCTTGACATTTTGGAGATGAAGTATGGGGATCTACCAGTTCAATACTTGGGTCTGCCTCGCTCAGGTATAAAATGGAACATGAAGAGTGTTCAAAAGCTTCTGAACAAGCTAAAAGTCAGGTTAAAACCTTGGAGTAGTAGAAACCTCTCTCGTGCAGAAATCCCAATTGATCAACACTGTCCTTCTAAGTGTTTCAGCATATTGGATGAACATGTTTTAGCTACCAATGTATGTTCACAAGGAGATTGAAAGTTTGTGCAGAAATTTTCTATGGGGGCATGCTGAGGGCACTAAGCATTTAGTACCAATCTCCTGGGACATTCTTTGCAGGAATAAACAAAATGGAGGAGCAGGCCTGAGGGATACTTTTACATGGAATAGGGATCTGTAGTGCAAAAAATTATGGGAGATTCAATCTAAGCAGAACAATCTTTGGGTGAAATGGGTACAAGAGTTTAATATGAAAGGGAATGATCTTGTAGGATGAAAAGCCAAAGTGGACGGTAGCTATGCTTAGAAAACCTTAATGGAGTTAAATAACACCATTGGAGCGAAATTGAGCAGATGTGTAGTCAATGGAAAATTTAAGATTGCTCTTGCTTATATACAGCTACAAGGATAAACGCAGGAGTATGCTATATCTAAAGCTATCTGGAGTAAATATCTGTTGCCAAAACATTCTTTTTTTCCTTTGGATGATGGCTTTGGGAAGGATGTCTATGTAGGATCGATTGAGGGGATTTCATATCAAGGTAGGGGTGCCTCACTGTCTATTATGTGATACTGGACTGCGGGAAACTGCTGCCCACATATTTATACATTGTGAATACACAAAGAAGGTGTTCCTGGAACTGCAGATCAACAGTTTTGATAGCTTGAGAAGTGTCAAATGGTTCTGCTACTACAGTTTCAGAAGGAGGGATCAGGTAAAGGGATTCAAAATACTTGTGGATGGATTCTACAATGTTTGGATGGAGAGGAATCGGAGATGCTTTGGAGAGAAAACATCAAACGCTACTGAGTTATGCCATTTGATTAGGAACGATTTTATTTTTGTTTAAAGAGTTGTAATATTGATGATGCAATAGTTTGGACAAAAGTTGTAAGTGGTGGTGTTTTGTTTTGAAAGAAATGAAATCAAGTTCCATAAAAAAAATATTATTACAAATATTAGCTACTATAAAATTGACCATGAACATGTTTTTTTCGAGTAACCAAAAGAAGTGATGAATTGCATACATGTGCCTGGTGATGATATAGGAAATTGGTTGTACAAAACAAGAGAGGATCGACTACATTGGAAAATGCGCAGGCCGTAAGGATAAATTACTTTTTGTTGCGCCATACATTGAGAGGTTATTTACAACGTTCAATTTCTTTACCAACATCGTTTCCACAAATTGTAAATGCTAATTAAATTTTCTTGTTCAGGGACCATTGGAGATTAATATTGATAGTACCCGCAAAGAAGCGAGTGTATTGGATGGATCCCCTCCACTTCCAACCATCTGATGCATTTGTTGAGATTTTGGAAGTTGCAATGAAGGAAAATAGTGAGCAAACAAATTGTTTGTTTCATGTTGTCGAAATCAAGGTGGCCTACCAATATGTTGATTTCCTCAATAGCATGCTAAATTATTTGATGCATTCGTATTAATAATTTATGTTTCTTGCATATACTACAATAAACATACTCAAACTTGGGAGTGCGGCTATTACGTCATGTTATACGCATCCGAGTGCATGGAGAAAGTCAACGAAGATGAACTTGAACTTGACATGGTATTTGTACATTTGAACATGGTAATTTTCCTAACTTGACAAGGTATTTGCCAAATATGTAATACTATAATTTTTTTCCAGATTTTCAAAAAGGATTGGAAACCCTATTCGCATGAAGATATCAACCATGTGTGGAATTCATTGGCTTGTCATATAATTATCAATCAGTCACACATACTAGGGACTCCCAATATTGGCAGGGACACTCAAATTAGATGACAAGTGAACGTTAGAAATGTCAAAATAGATTTGTAGCGAATTCTATTCCTATCTATAGATTATTGCTTGGTTAGAAATTTGTATTGCTTGGTTAGCATTATCTATAGATTTTTGTTTAGGGCCAAGATATTATTGTGTATTGTATTTAAATTGTGGCTGTATGTCGAGGCAGTTTTTGTGCCAAAATTCTATTGGAATTTTTTTACCAAAAGACCATATTACATTTTCGAGTCCGAAAATAGTTGCATCTCTTTAATTTTATATTTTGCAAAGCAAAGAATAAGTTTACGAAATCAGAAAAGATAGAGCCGACGTGGTTTCCGAACTCGAAAACGTTTTGTTCCCCAGCCAATTCCAGCAACTGCCCGAAAATGTCACACGAGGTCGGATACATTTATTCTTTTAGTGAAGAGACGAAACACAGTATTAATAGGTTTCCAAGATTGAAAATGAATAACTTTCCGAGTTCGGAATAAGGAGCACATGTCTGACAGGACGACGGTTGTTTCCGAGTTTGGAAACAAATTAAAGGCGCTTTCTGGGGCTGATTAAAGGCGGTTCTGGGAACCTCCTTAATTTAAAGGCACAACCATTAAAGGCACCAAAAAAGTGTCTTTAAATTGCCGAAACAACCGCCTTTAATAGGTCATTTCCACACTAGTGGAAGGAATATTCTTTTTAGAGAGGGATATAGAAAAATATTGAAGTAAATACACTGTAGTCACTTTCAAAAACTACTGTAGCAACTGAAAGATAGAGGAAACCATTGTAATTGCTCTTATTACTGGGTTAAATATAGTGCATTTGCGGGAAAGTTCGTGTGTGTTGAAGACAGAAAATCAACGGAGCTACACATGTAGGCGTTTTGATATAATTGAAGATTTAAAAGTAAGCACCTACACTGACATTTTCTTGATTATTAATATTGAAGTGCTTCCCGTCAAAGTTAGTTTAAACCAAGCTTATAGTTACCAACCATGGTAAATTCACCAAACTACCTTCCAATTTAATACTTCTAAATTTTCTTATCTTTCAATTTCTTTTTTGTTAAAATTGTCGCTGTGATGAGGGCATTAGAAGGTACCCAACATTTTATTTTACCGATTAAAGAGGCTAGACCTATTGCATTTGAATCGATCTATTACATATGCAAATGATGGGTTCTCATTCATTTTTTATAGAAGCACTTAAAATGCAATAAAATTCAAATCTATAGCTTCTATGAAAATAAGAAAGCTGAGTTATGTAGCTACGAATTAGATTTATTTATTTATATTTATTTATTAGGATTTTTAGAAGATAATACTATACTCTTTTTTCCACTGAGTTTTTTTAATGAGGTAGTGTGATCATTTATTTTATTTTAGAATATTTTAGAATAAGGCCCATTAATTCTGCCATGTTGGCCTTAGAAGAATTAATGTTTCGGTCATGCATTTATTTTAGTATTTAGAATATTCAGTTCTGATTTGATTAGAATTAGATTTAGTAAGATTAGATAAGGCAATATTCATTCAAGATTTATCTTGAAGAATATAGTCATTTATTTTAGGTAGTCTAGTTAAATATGGTTTTAGCTTCTTAAAGCCGCCATAATCCTTTTCAATTTCTTATTTGTATTTTTTGAAGACCATACCTATAAATAGGGGTGGTATTCAACATTATTTTTACCTTACAACTTTTTATCAATCAAATATACAACATTTTGAGTTCATACTCTTTGCTTGCGAGCTATTCCATTGTTGCTTAACCCTGAGGGCTAGTTAAGTATCAATAAACCTTGTAATCTAATCCTGAGGGCTAGTTAGAGAGCAAGTCGAAGTTAGATGTACCCCGAGGGCTAGACTCCTGAATTTCGTGCGGCATTGAAGGATTTGCGAGTTCCCTTGTTTTGTCAAAGATCTTAATTCTGCAATCCAGATTCTTCACAATGGATTCATATCAATAAATCAACAAATATAATGATTTGAAAAGTAAAAGGAAGAGTTGTCGTTGCCTATCAAAAATTGTTCTACCGATGTAGAAATCTCAAAGCTCAAAATTGCCACTACCAACCAATTTCTCCTTTTTTTTCAAAAATGAATTCTAGATAGATTTCAGCCTTTCGATCTTAGTTTCTTCCGAGTTTGTGGCTATCATCTAACAATTATTTTAGGGGGATAAAAGGTTGGTACTGACTCCATCGCGGAGCAGCCAATGAAGATGGCAACTAAATTTCTCTGTCACCGGAGCTATATTTTTCTTTGAAAATTAAAGAACAAGATTTTTGAATGAAAATTCATACATATTGGTTGAAGATTTAAATTACCTCTGTTTTCCATCGTCCGTCAATACAGTCCGATGTTGACTACTGCAGAGAGGGCATGGCGCCTCGCGAAGAATTGGCATAAGAAATGAAGATATTGTCGAATTCTCGCAACGATTGGTACTTGTTGTAATCTACCTTATACAACAACAACGATAGGTTTTCGGGTGGAGGCGAGGCTACAAATGATAGCATTCTAGTCATTGGGTGAGGGTAGAAGGAGGGGACAGAGAGAAATAGTGAGTTAGAAGCTAGTAAAATAGAGTCATTTTCGTAAAGCAAGTTTTAAAAAACTTAAATAAGTCAATTAATAGCAGAATGCAAACAATTTTTAACAGTAGTGGTTGTGGTGGTGGGTAGGGTAAAGGGGGAGTTTGAAGAAGAAGAAAAACGGTAAAATGGGAAGCAAATATTCAGGTTCTGGGTAAGGGATATTTTCTACCTTTCATATTCGGTCAACGCCTAATTCCTTCAACCAACGTCAAAAATAGGTCACAAAGTTATATTATAACTGCACATTTTATCATAAAATTAAAATTATTTTAACATTTTTTTATTCTGCATGACTATATTGGCAATCTCGACCTAAAATTAGGATTGAAATTATAAAATCTCATTTACCTTTTACAATCTCTACCATTCTTTTCACTTATTCTTTTAAAATTAAAAAGAGTGCTCTAAGTAAGGTCATTAAAGGGCCGTATCAATTTTGATCCACAAAAAAAAAACCCCATTTCAAATGTGTTTCATCCCAAAAAACAAAACTCACCCTTTAAGTGAATTCAAGCAAAATATAGATACGTCTTGAACTTTAGTGAGAGATTTAAGCATATGATTAGCTATGTTACAAAAGGAACTCAATAAAGAAAGGGAGTGCAGCTTTACAAATAGGACCTCTGTTTTTTTTTTCCACACAAAGGGAGTACAAATTTGAACAGCTCACCTTAAAATATACAAAATATAGTCTAAACTTAATTAAACAATGAACTGATCAAAAATAATTAAACAATTAAAAATGCGCAAAGTACATTCGCTTGTGTTAACTTGCAACACAGAATACGCAACCACAACCGGCACTTATTTAGCAACACCAACACATACACCTCTAGTATCATCGAACCTAATGCAGACGATGCGCCTGTTTAATTGTCTCTCTGGCTCGAATAGACATCTGTAGTATCCTCTTTAGACAAACTACGAAGTAGGCCAACAAGGGCGTTATCTTTTCAGTTGCGCCATTTTAGCCCTTCTATACAGCAAAGGGGAACATGAACCACTCTTTAGACACAGTCATAAGCTGCAAAGCTTTCCGGTTCTGTTGCTTTCATCCATACTACATTTCCTCAACCTTGATGTACTATATGGCCACGTGAAATGGATTCAGCGATTAAGGACAAGAGGGTTTCTCCAACCATTCCTGCACAGGTTTTTATCCGTGCGAAGATTAAGGTGATGAGAATGAGAAGAGAGCAGCTCAGTTGTTCAGTGCTATGCAGAATGTCTCAATTTGGAAGAGAAGTCCTTCATCCAGACTTTATCAGCTAATGTCAGAGGGATTTCTTCATCTCTATACAAATGCTTCAGTATAAACAGAGCGGTATCAGGGTCTCTCAGTAGTTTCTGCATTAAAAACCAATGCAATGTTTCATTTAATCAGGAAACGATCATTAAAAAATAATTCCCAACAGTGAAAGGTGGAAAGGGAGCAGAAAATCATCATGAAGTTATTTGGGAGTAATGTCAAAAAATGGGTAGAAACTAAACTGCTCATTACAGACTTTACTCACCCTGAAGAATTGTTAGTACATTTTCCAATATATTGCTATAATTCTAGTTGTACAATAAAGCTGATACTCACGTATGAGAGGAAATAGCTGATAAATATGGATGTCGTAAAGTTTTGTCCTGCACATAATATTATGAAGAAATCAATTTCATGGTATGTTATAAAGTTGTGCATGATAGCATTAACAAAGAAAATGAAAGAGATCAAGCATTAACAGAAAATAAAAGAGATATGGCGTATATTATCTACCAATCAACATGTCGAACATTAATATCAAAGAATAATATCCATTCCATCTAAAAAGAAGCAATAATAATCTGTCGCATACGCAGATGCATAGTAATTTGACAAGCAAATCCCATACACAATCCACCAGACTAAGAACAGACGACTCTGTGTCTAGACAGTTGTTAGTTTGAATCGCGGAGAATAAAATTTGGCACACGCTAATAGTTGGCCAATCAACCACAGATTATGATGGATGGCAATGAGAATCAGAGATGGGCATTTTGATCGACATTCAACTAAAATTCGCATGCACATGTAGCCTTTTCATGCAGGATATAGATACAATACACAATAAGATACAATAATACTTCACCAAACTGTGAGCAATAATCACTAATAGAATGAATTCCCTAGGATATAGTAGCTTACATTGACAAAACCTGGCATACGAAAAAAATACATTTTTCTTAGGCCTGGATAAATAATCAAGTTGGCATACCAATGATCTGACCATAATATAAGATATTAGGGGTGCAAATTACCACGTACAGTGCTTAGAGAGGAAGAGGTATATATAACAAACCACAGTATCCCTAATTTTTTTTTCCAAAGGACATAAAAGAGGGTCAAACTAGTAGTTAAAAACTAACTAGAACAAAAACTGAAAAACACAAACTAGAAGGGACTACCAGGTAACTTATTTACAGCAAAATTCAAGTCCTCTTAAAATTAATTTTGCCCACCAACTAACATCCATATATTGCAGTTTGTAACTCAATAGAGCCTCAGCTTTCTTTCTTTGACACACAACCATATAAAAGCTAGAAAAAACCTATTTAGAGCATCTATTTCTGATGTAAGAAAAGCAAGAGTGAACAACATATTACAGGCACTCTATTGAAGATTACACAACCAAAAAGGAAGGAATCTTAAAACAAAAGAGGTACCTGTGTTGGTTTAGGAGACAGAGAAGGTGCATAGCCACGTCTCAACTTTGTACTGCTCCCACCCAAACTAACAACAGAAGATAACCAAGATGCATCAGCATTAAGCCATGCTTCCCAAGTATCACCCTCCCCAGTAAAAAGTGCATGAAGTCCCTGCATGCAGAATAGAAAGTTTGACGTACAGAATAAAGAGTATAAATATTATTATAGGGTCAAAAACCTAAGTTGTACCAGTGAGATCCCTGCAAATCAACCTGAGCAGCGAATAATCCTGATAACTGAAATGTCCTTCGTCGCCAAACCTGAAGACCAACAAGATTCGGTAATTCAAGCTACAGAACAGGCAACAAATCAAATCAAGCAAAACCACTCAAAAACGACCAACAAAATATTTAGGTGAGAAGATCAAACTTTTATTATCTAGTACCTTGCTGCAGTCGCAAACTCCAACTGCTCAGCAACATCCTCTCGTAAAGAAAGCCAATCAAGACCTCCCTTACAAGCGAACCAGTGACCTCTTAGAACTCGCCTGTTCTCTCCACTCCAAGACAGGAAAACAATGTCTCTTGACCAGATCAACCTTGAGAAGTAATGACAGTCAGTTCAAAGGAAATCTTACACTTAACCAGCAGCATAGAAAGAGCACTCAACGCTAAAAAATTGAAATTCAACTAAAACACTAATGACAGACAGTTCTTTTTTAGGGGCATTTTAGGTTCTTTGTGACCATTACTGTTTGACTTGATACTGATTCCTTTTTGCAGAGCACGCAGCTGATGCTATTTGACTTGAAATCTGATATAGAAATATAAGGTAAAGTTGCATACTTTAAGCTTCCACAAATACCACCCCAAAATTCACACTTACGCTGTAAGTATATTTAAACCTCCTTCCGCAAATTCAACCTATTACCTACATTACATTAGAAGCCTATCGACTCAGTGATGTTTTCTTTCTTCAACCACAGGAGACATTGATCAATGCAGGCTTAAACAAACCTTATGAAGATACACTTTAATAAAGGTATAGTATACCACTAAATCAGTTATTTGCATGTAATTCAATCAATTTGGTTCCCCAGGTACATTCACTGCTGGGTTTTAAAAAGCGTGCTTAAAGCGCTAGGCACTACCTGAAGTGCTTTGTATCGAGAAGCGCTGATACAAACTGGAAGCACACACTTCCGAGCGCTTTTTAGCGATTTTGTTGAAGCGCGAAGCCCTGAAAACAGCGCACTCTCTGTCTTTTTACCGAACTTGGTTTTTTTTGGTTCTCTTTTTTAAATGAAAGGGGTTTGGGCTGAAAAGGGTTTGGGCTGAATTAGAATAGTATTAGGGTTAGTTTAACTAAGGAAATTAAACATAAAAAAGCGAAAGGATCGGTCAGAATATCTCATCTTCACGAAAGCGGCTCTGTTCGCAACCGCTGCTCTGTTCTTCACCGCGGTCTTGCCGCATTCAGCTCTCTGGCTCCCATTCTCAAAAACCAACGGCAACAGATGAGATTCATAGGGATTATTTTAGTGAAGATGATGATGATTTTTCCGATGACGGGAGATTAGAGCCAATCATTTCATAATAACTTTAAGAATCTTTCGATCTTAGTCGTTTAGTACTTCTTACCACCCTTAAAACTTTGAGTTTGGTATTGTGTTGAATGTTTTAGTTGTCTTTTATGATATTATGTTATTATTCTAAGTTCCATGTTGTGTCTTTATTGAAATAATCCTAGTACATGATTTGCGACGCTTTAAAACCCAGATTCACTGTGGTTATTATGCCACGACACTGAAGATATGTGAATTTTCAGAAACTAAAATTCGGAAAGCAGTAAAGCTTGATTTGTGAAAACAGACTTGTAAATTTTTATTGCAAAAACGTGTATTAATGAAACAGATTAATAACCTTCAAACTAACTGTACTAGCATCTAAAAGCTGACCAACAGCTCTAACTAACAAACTACAGAACTGGAAACAAAAACTGACTAACAGTCTAGAAAGTAGAAACTGAAGCTGTTGGTCTGCAAACTGAAAGACTAGTTAATATCTGAGATCAAATAAGATGCTCCCATTCTTGAAAACAACTCAAAGGCACATCAGAGCAATGAGGCTCGTCTTCCCACAAAAAACCAGCAATTTCTTGATTTTCAAAGCTAGAAGGTGACAAAAAATCCGACTCTTCACACCCAATGTGGAAATTGGGGGAATTGGGGAAATTAGGGTTTTGCGCACAATCATCCGAAAAAGGTCGGATTTCCCCAATTTCGAAATTAGGGTTTTGAACATTTTCAATTTTATCCGCTAAAGGTCGGATTTCCCCAATTTCCGCAATTGGGGAACTAGGGTTTTTAGGTGAATCGACACTGTGAACGGAGGAAGATGAACTCGCAAGAAAGGCTTCGACAACAGACGTGATAAGGGGTTCAGGAGCCGAGGCTTTGAATTTTTTCCCGGAGGGATATTCTACGATCACAGCGACTCGACTACCGGGACACACTTCTTGAAGTTCCTTAGCCTTTTTGAAAAGAGTAGCGTACCTTTTGGAGAAGGAAGAACGGCGCCTTTCAACTTTATCGAACTTTCGGATCTCGATTCTTCTTCGACCGGTGCCGCCCTTCCGTTTCTTGTCAGTCTCCGCCGTCATTTCCAAGATTTCGGGAACCCAGTGACAGAGTTTCAGGTTTCTGAAAGGAAGCGATTTTGACAGAGTTTCTGGGTTTCTCAGAGACAGCGTTTTAGCGTTTGCGTCTGCGGTCTGAATGAATACAAAATCTATATATAGATGTACTGTACGGTCTTCACCTAGAAGACTCAGTCTACTCTTCTGGTGGGCCCAACTTTCGTGGGCCCCCATGTGCCTAAATAAAAAACTAACTGCACCGTTTTGCCTTCCCTGGAACTATCTGATCTGATAAATTAGACTGAAACAAATATAAATATATTGAACTGAAATAACTCTAAATATAATATAATGAATTGAAATAAATATAAATATATTGAAATGAAATAAGTTTAAACATATTGAACTGAAAAACTGAAATTCAATTCTATAACTATTTGTTAATCATAATAAAAATTATTTTATTATATAAATTTACTTACCATGTTCTCCCGATGAACAATTGTTCGTAATCAGGGACCTCCAACCTTGACACACCAACATTGTGAACTTTCTTGTCTCCAGTAAATTTCCTCCTCATTTTTCTAAGGCTCAGAAAGATAAGCTAAGAAGCGATGCTAAATATTTTGCGTGGGATAATCCAATTTTGTGGAAATATTGTGTATATCAAATTGTTAGAAGATGCATCCCCGATAATGAAGTGCATTCAATTCTCACCTTCTGTCATTCTTATGCATGTATTGGTCATTTTGGAGCTAAAAGAACCGCTAAGAAAGTCTTAGAAAGTGGTTTTTATTGGCCTACTTTGAATAAGAATACATACATGTTCTGTAAGACTTGTAACAAGTGTCAGAGAGTAGGAAATATCTCGTTTAGAAATGAGATGCCCAAAAGGCCATGCTATATTGTGAAATCTTTGATGTTTGGGGTATTGACTTTATGAGACATTTTCCTAATTCTTGTGGCTTTACATATATTCTTCTTGTCATTGATTATGAGTTAAAGTGACTTGAAGAAAAACCCACTGGGACTGACGATTCTAAAGTGGTTGTAAAATTCCTGAAAGATAACATCTTCTCCAGGTTTGGGATTCCCAGACCATAGAGGCACTTCTAAAAAATATGTCGTTACTCACAAGACATCCATTACCTATCACTCTCAGACCAATGACCAAGCCAAAGTTTCTAATTGGGAAATCAAGTCTGACCTTGAGAAAATGGCTAACCCTAACCGAAAGGATTGGAGTTCTTGGATGAATGACGCCTTGTGGGAGTATAGGATAGCTTACAAGACACCAATTAGTGTTTGGTAAGCCATGTCACTTACCGGCAGTGGCGGAACCAGAAAAAATTTCTAGGGGAGGCTGATAAATATTACTTAAGTTTAAATTTTAAAAACTCAACTAAAAAATAATGAGAAATACTATATTATATAATAAATCGAGTACCATAAAATAACGTTTTTACAAGTTCACTAAACTACTAAACTAACTACTTTCTAATGCTTGAATTATTAGAAGTAACCCTAGGAATAAGTGGGGGCAACAAATATCTACGAGACTCCATGGCTTGATAACGTTGCATAATCGGTTCATTCTCAATCTTAACAAAAATATCTTTTTCAATATACACCGGCATAACATTATTCAACCATTCATCTCTCATTCTATTATGAAGATCGGTCTTGATATTTTTCATGGCAGAAAAAATCCACTCAACTGAAGTAGTTGCAACTGGTAGAACTAATGCTAACTCAATAAGACGATATACCAATGGATAGAGTACACTGCTACATGATCGAACCATATGTTGAGCAAGACTCCCAAGATCATTGATGACTGAATAGGCATCATCATCTCTCACATCATGAATGAAGAAATCAAGTTGTTGCTCAAGTTCTAAGCGATCAACCAGGGAGAAGTCATCCAGATAGAGTTCAGCAAGGCGAAGCAACTTACCAACCTCAAACATGGAAAATCTCTCTCTCGGATCATGGCATGCAATACAAGTACATAATTCCGAGCTTGCTTCGCAAAATCGATGATTCATTTCAAGAATCACCTGTCAACGGTCTAGTATTGAAACAATAAAAAATATGACAATAAGATAAAAAATATAAAAAATATAAAAAAATAAATTAAACTATGTAAATATTAAAGTAGTACCTGAAGAAAAATATCAACATGGTAGAAATCATGATTGGTCAACATTTCTCCATGTCGACGGTGAAGAATTTTCCATTGTGCTTCCATCACGTCTAATGTGATATCATGCTTCACACAAAATGTGTTGATTCCATCCAATAATTTATCAAAACCACCATCTATGAATTCTTGCAATTCAGTCTTCATTCTATGCATCATTCGCACAGCCATCGAAATATTTTGATCTCTCTGTTGCAAGGCAAGGGACAATTGACTTGTAGCTCCCAACAAATGCTTCATAAAAAACATACAAAATACAAATTCACAGCTCTCCATTTTATCAATCAAACCCTTTGCTGTAGAGGCGTTTTCATCTAAATTTCTATGCTCACAGATATGAAGAAGCACTTGAATAATAGAAGACCACATAGCCTCAAAATGAAGAATAGTAGTGTAATGTGATCCCCAACGTGTATAACCAGGCCGTCTCAAACTCATTTCCTGATTTTTGCCTCTTCCACTAACATTCTCCCCACTCTCCAATGCCTCTACAAGTCTAGAATGTTCTAATTGCACAAGCATCTCTTTTCTAACACATGAACCTCCAACTAGATTCACAGTTTTAATAAGATACCCAAAAAATTCACCCACGGATAGAGTACTATATGCAATAGAAACAACAACCAATTGAAGTTGGCGAGAAAAGCAGTGAATATACCTTGCAGAAGAGTTTTCTTTCAATATCAAAGCTTGCAATCCATTAAAATCCCCTTGCATATTTGAAGCCCCATCATATTCTTGATCTCTCAACTTTGACAAGGACAATTTCTTATCTACAAACAGTTGCTTAAGAGCCTCCATCAAAGTAATAACTTTAGCATTGGAAACATACACAAGAACAAGAAAACGCTTAAGAATACATCCTTGTTTGTTGACATATCTCAAAACAACCCCCATTTCTCTTTTATTGATGCATCTCTAGTCTCATCAACAAGAAGAGAATATACACTATCTCCAATGTCATTAACAATAGCATCAGTTACCTCACCAGCACAAGCACTTGAGAGCTATTTCTGAACTCTGGGGGATGTCAACTTGCAATTTCCGGGAGCCTTTTCATTCATTACCTTAGAACATCTTCACTTCGCTTGTAATACCAGTCAACCAATTCAAGATAATTACCCTTCTTGATGGAATCCCAACCTTCATCATGACCACAAAAAGCCAAACCTTGATTTAACAAGTATCTTGTCACATCCAAAACCGCATTCAAACGTGTGCGATATGCCTTTTTTGCTTCAGTAAAATGACCATAGAAACAATGTGAGATACTTTGCTTTTGAAGACTAAAATTTCTCAATTTGATTGTTGCACCATGATGAATTCCATCCACATTCCTAGCATGTTTCCTAAATACTTTAAGGGCATTCTTCCAATTCATCACCCCATCCACAGTATATGTCATCCCCTTTGCTGAATTCTTAAAAAGATAGCAATGAAAACAAAAGGTTGCATCCTTTGAAACACTATACGCCTACCAATTAAATTCATCAAACCAACCCTTTAGAAAACTTCTAAATTCATCATTGAACATTGTCTTGGGAAAAGTATGATTCTTAGGCCGGCAAGGACCTCTTAATATATATTATCTTAGCACTTCATCTCTAATAGAAACATCAATCTCTTCAATAGGTTTACGTAGCCCGGGATCACTTATAACATCATTCTGATTGAATTCTACACGAGATTGTTTTGTACTACTACTCTCTTCATTGTGCCTTTGTTCATTAGGTTCATTCGATCTCTTTAAAGATGGAGATCCGCTACTTCGAATTAAAAATTTATCCATAACCTATTAAATATCAAATAGGGAAAAATATGTAAATTGATTTATTTTAAAAAAAATATAAAAGAGTTACGAAACAATAACAAATTGAGATAACAAATAATTTATAAAATCATATTCATCTAAATTCAATTTAACAAATATCCCTAATTGATAATTCCATAAATCGATTATGACAATTTCATTTTCACATACACAATAAATCAAACAATTATAATTTATTATTCATACATATGAAATTCAACTGAATTTCAAAAATCATACAACCATATAACTTCAATTCGACATCCAATCTAAAAATCATGTTCACATAAATTTAAGTTTTGAAGGAAAAAAATAAAAAAAAGAGAGTAAACCCTAAAATTAAATTACCTTAGCATAAAGAGAAGTAGAGAACCAGTGGTTTAGTGGAGAGGCGGCATATGGCGTCAGCTGCGGCGGTGGGCCGACGGCGGCTTCCGGCGTTAGAAGGCAGAGACCTGGTGGTGGCAGTGGCGGGAGAGAGCTGAGCCGCTGCTTCCTCTCTTCAGCTTTTCCCTTTTCGAGTTTTGGGAGAAAGAAATGATATTGCCTATTGGATTGGGATTTTCGTTTTGGCCCAATCCAATACATATTTAAACCCATATTTCATTTTTATTTTTTTCCCTTATGACAAATGAAACGACGTCATTTTCACGTCATTTCACTAACGTGAAAATGACGTCGTTTTACTACTTCAGTTGCAAAAAAAAAGAAGGCTGCGAAGCGGCCTTCTTCTCCGAGCTTCTCAAACCAGTGGCCAGAATACGCGGAACAGGGGTGGCGCAGTGGCGGAAGGCGCGCTAGATGCCGAACATCGATTCCTTCTACCTACGGTCGGCGATTTAGGTAGGGATGGAGCCCTACCTAGTGTACCATCGGTTCCGCCATTGCTTACTGGTGGAAATTCAACTCAAGGCTTATTGGGCGGTTAAAGAATTCAACCTTGATATTGATGAGGCCGGTTTGCATAAAAAGATACAACTACAATTGCAAGAACTAGATGAGATCCGAAAGAAGACGTATGAGAACACCAAAATCTATAAGGAGAAGACTAATGCGTGACATAACAAGATGATCATTATGAAGGAATTTGACGTGGGTCAAAAGGTCTTCCTCTTTCAATCCCGTCTTCGCCTATTTCCAGGTAAGTTGAGGTCTAGATAGATTAGTTCTTTTGAGGTGGTGAAGGTATTTCCGCATGGTGCGGTGGAAGTCTTAGATCGAGCTAAATCGAATACCTTCAAGGTCAATGGACAACGTTTGAAACCTTACCAAAAAGTTTAGCTCACAGGTGCATCAATTCGTGAGGGGCAAACAATTCTTTGCCCGTTACGAAGCTTGTTCGCTCTTCACGAACAATATCTTTGCGTATCACGAAGATCGCCCGGTGGGTTTAAGAACGGCTAGTACCCGCTCTTCTTCCTCATTTCCTCATCTCTTTCTCCATACCCGCCGCCCTTAAACTACCCTCTCTTTCTCGCCACCACAAATCCGATCTCCAAACTCCTCCCTTAGGCCGGAATCCACTCGCTATCCATATTCCATCAATCCATTCCATCTCCTTCCACCAAATGCACCCCAATTTTAAAAAAAATTGAAGCCCTAGGTTTTAGAAAATTTTCTAAATCAAGCTAATTAGGCTACGATTACTTGTGAGCTTCATTGTTTCACCCTCCTACACACACTATTGGTACAATTCCTCACCTTTGAACACTTGAATTGTGAATTGTGTGTAGTTTGATTTTGGTGAAAATTATGCCTTTTGTGAATGATGATATATTGTGTATGTTATGATAGTTATTCACAATTTGTGCTTGAATTGCAAATATCTTGTGTAGATCATTATGTTGGACATTTTACAATAGTAAATGTGAGTGATGCTTTGTGGTTTGGTATTGACTAGGCCTTATGCATATTGTGTTTATGATTTGGATTGATGGACATCTTAGCCATAGAGTGTTTTTAATACATGATGGATTGAATTGATTATATTGATATAGTTTGGCCATAGTGAATGCATGATTGATGAAGATTTTGGCAAGGAATGCTGTTTTTGGCTCTAACATGTGTTAAAGCTATACTTAGGTGGATGTTCATTGTTCCTGTATCCAAATGTTTGTTGTTCATAACTTAGAATTGTCTGTATGTTAAAGTGACATGAACTCTGTATGCAATAAGGGATACCACTTAGGCTAGTTTAGCTTGGACTTGAATGGTGCATTATGGAAGTTATGGTGTTGGCTAGACTAGTTTAGTGTTGATTTGGATTATATATATATTGCATATTCTTATGTTCTCGTATAATTAACATGTGTTGTTGTGCTTGTTAGACATACCTCCGAAGAAGCCTAGGGTTACATGGCGTGCTACCACCGTCGCACCGCCTACACCTCCAGCACCGGTTACGGAGCCTACTCCACCACCACCTCCGGACCATTTCATGGGTTTGACCCAGATCACCGGGCCATATGTGGAGCGGTGGGACCAGCTATCCGCTAGGAATATCCAGGAGACCAATTTCTTTGATGGTCCCACTTTGGATGCTATTAGGCTACGAGAGCCAATTCATTGGCTCATCGCTAAGGGCGGCTTGGTCGGGCTTATGGACAATGCTTCCCCTACTTACCCGTGACTCACTTTGGAGTTCCTTGCTACTTTGAGGGTGCATAGTCTTTGAGTTGGGGAGTCTTGTGAGAGATTTATCACATTCCACCTCAATGACCGATCCTATGAGATGTCTTTGGCCGACATTGAGGCAGCATTTTGCTGGTCCACTGAGGAGATCAGAGCCCAGGTTGAGCCCGCCACGCCCAACCGCAACATTATGGAGGATGTAGCATTTTGGAACACCGTCACGAGGTGGACTAGGGATTCTAAGGACAAAAGTAGCATCGTCATTCATCCTGCTCTTCACTTGGTGCACCAATTTCTGGCAGGCACACTGTTATGTCAAGCTGAGATGACAAATGTGAACAACTATGATTTGCACTATTTATGGTACCTCATGAGCGAGGGCACATGTTTTGGGTTATGGGCTGATTTATGAGTCAACAATGTTGAAGAGGTAGCCAGGAAGCTAAAGGGCGGGATACCGATGGGGGGCATGATTACCCTCATCGCTTGACACTTGGGGATCAACATAATGCCTAGCCTTCTGTGGCTGGGCAAAGGCGACTCATACCACATCACTCTACATTGGATGATCATGTACTTTCACCTCATCAAGGAGACAGACATAGATGGCACTTTCATATGGCTTTATGGGGCGAGAGAAGTTAATTTCCTGAAGCTTCCCCAGCCTCAGTTAACCAGGCTGGAGATCGACACACCTGTTTTAGATTTGGAAATAGAGTCTGATACCAACTATGCAGTGGGTTTTGACCGGGAGCGTCAAAACCTACCTCCACTGGTGGATCAGACTGATGAGGATGCTAACCCTTTCACCCAGCCACAGACGGAGACAGAGCTGATGCAAGAGAATGTGCCACCTCATTTCCCTCAACCTTCTCCCGACTTTTATGAGTGTATGATGCAGACTATGCATGATAGGTTTTGCAGCTAGGACAAAATGATATTGGAGCACAATGTTTTTGTCTCCCAGAGCCTGATAGATATAAATGAAGAGATTGACCATATGTCAGCCCGTATTTATGAGATGCAGTCCCATTCTAGTGGTACCTCGAGCCTTGATCCCGGAGTGGAGAGGCACAGAGCGAGGCATCAGAGGAACACTGACAAGCCTGCCCGTTATCAGCAGCGGCTACTACGTGAAGGTTGTTCATCTTTACAGCAGTGATTGTGAGCTATATCTTCTTGCACTCCCCAGCCTTTGCTTTGTATGCTTGTGCCCTATTTTGTCTACATTGAAGGCAATGTAGTGTTTTAAGTGTGTGTGTGGGGGGGGTATTTACTGCTTTTATTGCTTGTTTTTGGGATGTTCTTCTTTCTAGACTTGGATGTTGTGGGATGCTTTTCTTGTTTTGGGATGTTTTCACATTGGATGTATTTGGATTATATTTTCTTTGACACGTGAAAAAATTTGCTACTTTTGATTGGAAAAACACAAAAAAAATGAAAAAAACCCGCTGAGTTGAAAACCAAAGAGGGCAACTTAGGCAACATTGGGGGCTCGTATAGGTTGAAAACCCGAAAGGGCGACCTAGGTAAAAATGAGAGGCTAAATGTGCGAAAAAAGGTAAGATGTGAGCCAAAGAAACATGATGTGTGGTTAGGATGAAAACCCGAAAGGGCTCCTAGAAAAAATGAGAGAAAGAGAGAAAAAAGGAAAATGCTATGATTTCACTCATTTGTCGGCGTTGGAGTCATAAGGTTACGGTTGTCACATGGATGGATCGGGTAGCTCAATATCTTGAGACCTCTTGAGATTGGGTAATTTAGCAGGGAAAATGTAGTAAGGTATGGAATTATCGATTGTTTGACAGATTTGGTTTTTGGGATGGTATATTAGTTTAGAGGGAAGTATGTGTTGGAATTGATGCGTGTTTTTAACTTCACTTTGTACCATTGGATTTGGGATTGTCAATTCGGGACTTAGAAATGTTTTTATGGATATCAATGAATTCATAGTCTGGTATGGTTTGGATAGATCCAAACATGAGCTCTAATTGCATATTTGGAGATATAAACTTGAGTCTCCTACATATATTCAAAGCTCTGAATCTGAGCATAGTCTTGGCTTGGATGATGTTATAGTCGTGGCTTCCCATGACCACCAAGTCAGTATGAATCATTTCTTCAACTTTATCAGCCTCACTAAAACAAGATGTACTGTCAACTATATTTTCCCCGAACACAATAAATTTTGGCTTGAATATGATATTTCTTATCATAGTTAGTAAAGGAGGCAATGTCAGGGAGTGTAGCACTAGTTTATCATGCTGGAAAAATTCAACCACCCCTTGCAGATTTAATAAAGTACTTGTAGCTTCATTCATATTACATAATATAGCAAGTGGATAACTCAGATTTATGAGCAAAAACTGCAGGCATGTTTGTGTATCTGTTTTATGTGCATATTTTGTGACTTTTTTGGATCACTTTTGCACTCTTTTGTCAACTAGAGTTTGTGTTTTGCCTTGAAATTCTCTTAGGAGAGGTAATAGCGACTTTTGAAATCTTTTGCCTTTTTAAAGTGGATTTTGTGTGACGAAGAAATAACTTCAAGACTTGAAGACCCCAGGCCGTTGAAGATCACCTTTTGAAGACTTTAAAGACTTGCTTTGAAGATTTGAAGACTTGAAGAATGGAAGAAAATTGAAGTAAAGAGGAGAATTTGAACCAAGAAGGAAAATAATTTAGGAGTGTTGACTGGAGTCTTTGCGATGGGCGAAGCAAGTTTGTGCGTTGTGAACTTTGGGTGGCCAAAAATCTTCTTTGCCTTTTTTGTACTATAAATACTAAATCCTACCCTCTCTCTCTTACTTTCTCTTCCAGCCCATTTTCCCCTTTTTCAAATCCTAGTTTTCCACCATTTTCATCCTTGTTTTAGTTTGATTAATGTTTGAATTGTTGTTAATTAGTATGGATTGTAGTAGCTAAATCTAGTTCTTGTGAGCAATTGATTGAAGCTTCCAAACTTATGTGGTGAGATTCTCTATTTGTTCATTTGTGAGCATTTATTGGAGAGCATTTATTATGCCATTATTGTTGTGTTCTACCTCATTTATACCATGAGTTGTTTGAGCATATGAAATGTTTGTATGATTGAAGTATTAGGGTGTTAGAAAATTTGCAAATTTCTTAGCTCATTTGACATGAAATCCAAGAACATGGATTTAGAATTTCTTGTGTATAATATGTGGTGATTCTTGCTAGAAGTATGTTGATGTGGATTGTTCTGATACTTATCCTATAGATGCAAAGAAAGGTTGAACCTTGAATGTGGTCTGTTCTAGGGTTAGGCTAATAAATGCTTTATTTAGTTAAATGACTATGTCTTTGGTAGAAGACTTGTTGTTATCAAATCTATGATCCTTCGTGTGAAATGCCATTGATGAAATACCTTGATGGTATAGTTTACCTAAACTGATTGTTAATGAGGTTTGTAGCATGTCGTTGTTTGTGTTTGCAAATTACTATTAAAAAGGAATGAATGTGAGTCTTTGATTTTGAAGTGATAGCATTCCCCGTAGGCGATAAATGTTAATGAATGAGTAGATGAATTTGTGATCTATAAGAAGTTCGGAAGTGAAAGTCGATTGCCCCCAAAGCTCCGTTATTTGTTGATTTCATCATCTTTTTAGTTGTTGTTGCATGATTAACATTGTTCTCTTGATTTGTTAGTTGTTGTCTTTAAATTTGGTAACTTAGGAAAAACCAACCAAATATCCCCCCTTTACATGTTTTTATATGTATCTATATATGTCTATGCCTAGTATATTTTCTACTCTATATGTTTAAACACTTGAAAAGATCTCTCTTCTCATGGACGACCCCGACTTGTCATTATCTACTTAATTGTAGATAGGAAGTATTAGTGCTTAAGAATATAACTTTGAGAGGTACGACGACGACCTCCTAGATGCATTCACAAACATTCTTCGCAACCTCAATCACAATCTCGACGATCCCAAAATTTTCCAATACATATCACTTGCCAACGGTACTCTCTCCACCTTCCCTTGATTCCTATGAATTTGAAGTTTTGTATGAAGAAGTATCTCTGGCTATGCTTCTTCTTAGTAATAAGATCAAGAGCTTCTTTCATGCAAACAAACTTCTTCCTTTCCATTCTTTCCCTTTGTAGATTAATAAGTACACATATAACCATCCTTTTCTCTTAAGCCTAAGATATTCCGCAAGCTTGATTTTAACAGGTACAACTTTAAATTTCCTTGAATATACATCATCCATATGAACCATCGAACCATACAGATATATGCAAAAGCGTACCCAAAAAAATCAAGATGTTGTAAGGGAATCAGAGCTATCCAAACAGTTTGATGTTGCTATGAAATATTGTTTCCAACTATCATTGTGATCCTAGTAGCTCCAATTATGGTGCATATTTCTACCGGCAAATGTACTTGCAGACATGTATTTTTCAACCCCACAAACATTCAAAGTCCACCTTATATTCAAAAGACACCATCCTTTCCTTATTCACACATTTGTATTCAAAACCAATGTATCCAAGGTCTATGGTTGACATGTTTAACATCACAACATTTTTGACATGGTAATATGAGCACAATGTCAAAGTCCTCTCTGCTACCCCCTTAAAGTGAATAAGAAGGAAAATACATGTAAGCTCTAATTCTCTTCCATTTTTCCAATTTGGATCATAACCCACCCCCTTAGCATCATTATTTTCTTTCTGAGAACTTATAAGGCATTCAAGCATGCCAACACCTTCACCATATTCATTACCACCAACTAGCAAACGTGAGGATCAGGTTCTGAGTATGGTATTATTGCAGTCTTTTTTTTCAGAAATTTTCCCCAATTCCAACTCAATATCTCTCCCCACCCAAAACTTAAGAGCACCCTTGTTGTGAGAATCATTAGCATTATCTTTCTCTCACATTAAGAGTTCTTCATATTTCTTATTAAGGCTAGTTCCTCTCTTAAATCCTGCAATTTCTACCACATAGTTCCTGCTAAATCTGAATTTCCCTCGGACTAAATGACTATCATAATCACTATTACAAGACAATTTTAAGCACTCCACATATTTGTCAACTACAACCAAAGCTTCATTTTCACCACATTTATCCAAGAACTTAAGAAAAAAATCCCTAAGTATTTTGAAAACTCTTTTGCGAGCACTTCTTGACATGGTGCCTCCTCTAAAAACGATCACAAATTTGTCCCAAGACTTTACCGAACTGCATTTCTTTTGTTCGTTGTCGATATAAGATTTTTGCAAGCTCAATCCAAAATGACTGTTATCCTTACAAAGGGTTGCCAACTTAGCCCAAAGCTGAAATATGTCCTGATTTCTAACTAATGATCTTCCTAGTGAATCTTCACTATGCATAAAATTTTTTAGATTTCCCACAATATATGTGTTTCGATCAATTTTCGCAAGAATACCATGGTCAAAACACATAACATGTTCAACACATTTTCTATTGTTATCAATCACTTCCACCCTCTTAATCTTAAATTCATCACCGCTAAAGAATTCACTTGAACTTTTAACTCCACTACCACCTACATAGTTTTTGGCCTCCAAACTTAAAACTTCATTACCATCTCTCTCAGAATCAACAAGAAGCAATAGTTTCTTCTTAACACTAACAGAATCCCACTCATTGACATATGAAAGCATGCTACCAGACCAAATTTTTGTTAATGAATCAAAATGAATTTCAATTATATCAAGAGAGTCAAGATTCACTTTACCCGGAGAAGTTTTGAGAAGACTCAGGTCATGACAGTTAGGGCTAGAATTTGGAGTAAAAAATTTGTCAACAAGAATTGACGTTTCTTTGCTTTCCTCTTCGCTTTCAACTTCACTTTCCTCTTTCCTCTTCCCTTGAACAATCTTGACTATATTTAATTCCTCAAAAGCCTCTGTCTCTCTCTGCATGTAGAGGTCATCAATTTCGTTTTCAATACCAAATTGATAAATTTCCACATCTAATAACTCTTTCCAAGTGATGGAGCCTTGATAACATATGATCAAATTATACCAAGAAACTGCCCTACCTTCTAAATAAGAATGAATTAACTCGAATCTTTGACTCAGCCGAACAGAATTGAGGTTGAACAAAGTATCTATTTCGTTCACCCATTTCTTTGGATTCTGGCCGGAAAATAAAGGAAACTCCACCGCTTCAATTGTGGCCTCCGTTTGCATATGAAAATCATTGGTCTCGTCGACCTCCTCCTGCTGAAATTGGGGCACTTCATCACAAATGACCATATGTGGCGTCAAGGGATTCTCTGCGTCAAGAGTGATTCTGCGACTTCTAATCATCGACCGCAACAACTCGATATCGCATCCATCTTCTCCAACGTGTCCAACTGTGAAAATTCCGCCATAGTTGGCTTAGAATCGTACGTAATTATCCAAGGAATGCCTGCTCTGATACCAATTATTACGAACTCAAAAGTAAAAGAAGGATTGAAGAGTAAAATTGTGTAGAAAGGAAGCAAAGCTTCAGATTTAGACGAGGAAGAATATAGAGTTGAGGTGAGAAAGAACACAATCTGGTATGAGTTTACACAATGTTTCCCATGCCCTCCAATACAACTCAATGTTGTATTTATACAGAGGATTGGTAACTACTTTCCTGAAAACTGAACTAACTTCTCTAACTTTCTGTATTCAAAGCCTCTACTGTTCGGACCATTCTTGCTATTGCCACCATGCGATCTTGGCCCCTTCACTATTTGGATGTGAAGAATGCATTTTTGATGCATTTTTTATGGTGTGCTTGATTCTCTAGTTCATATGGTGCAACCAGTCGGCTACAGGGACCCACTTCATCCTGACTATGTTTGTCGCTTGCGAAAAGCTATTTTGGTCTGAAGCAAGCTTCTCGGGCATGATTCCAACGGTTTAGCACCCACTTGCTTCAACTTGGTTGTTGACGTAGCTTTGCTGACACTTTCTTATTTGTTCTGTCTTGAGGATCTTCATTGTTGTATCTGCTTGTTTATGTGGACGACATCATTCTCATCGGTAATGACTCGGCTCTTCTTTGACAGTTCATTGATCACACTCATTAAGAGTTTTTCATTAAGGACCAGAGGGCTCTTCATTACTTTCTTGGCCTAGAAGTTTCACCTACTGCCTTGGGTCTTCTTCTTGTCCAAACTAAGTATGCTCGTGATATTCTCACTTGTGTTGGGATGTTTAATGTAACTCTAGTCTCCATTCTATTTCTGCTGAGCTCTCAGCTTCACAGCAACACTAGTCCTCCATTTAAGAACCCGATGCTCTACCGGTCACTGGTTGGGGCCCTTCAGTATCTGACTATTACTCGTCCAAACTTAGCCTTCACGGTTAACTCTGTATCTACAGGACCCTCAGGAGTCGGATTCTTCGCTATGTTCGTGGTACACTACACTCTTGATATGAATCCCCTTGCGAAGAAGCTGGATTGCAGAATTAAGATCTTTGACAAAACAAGGGAACTCACAAACCCTTACTGTGCCACACAAAATTTAGGTGTCTAGCTCTCAGGGTACGCCTAACTTAGACTTGCTCTCTAACTAGCCCTCATGATAAGATTACAAGGTTTATTGATACTTAACTAGCCCTCGGGGTTAAGCAACAATGGATTAGCTCGCAAGCAAAGAGTATGAACTTTGATTGATAAAAATGTTAGGTAAAAATAATGTTAAAACTCACCCCCTATTTATAGTACATTGGTATGGTCTTCAAGAATACAAACAAGAAACTAAAAAGGATTATTGCAGCTTTAAGGATCTAAACCTATATTTAACTAGACTACCTAAAATAAATGTAGATATGGACGAATTCAATCAAGATAAATCTTGAATGAATATATTGTCTTATCTAATCTTACCAAATCTAATTCTAATCAAATCAAAACAAAATATTCTAAACCCTAATTAAAATATAACCAAAACTCTTCTAAGCCAACATGGCTCAGTTAATTGCCCTTAATCTAAAATTAAATAAATTACAAATGATCACACTACCTCATTAAAAAAAACCCAATGGGAAAAATAGTATAGCGTCATCCTACTAAAAATACTAAACTAAGAACACCCTGAATAAATGATATTTTTGACTTCGTATCAACTTTGGCCTCACTTTCCGTTCTGCCATCTCTCCCGAAGTATTAGGCTATTCAAATGTTGATTGGGCTCGGTGCCTCGAGAATCGACTATCCACTCATGGCTATGCTATCTTTCTTGGCAGAAATCTTGTTTCCTGAAGTGCCAAGAAGCAGCCCCTAGTATCTCGCTCCAGCACCGAGTCTGAGTACCGGGTTCTCACCAACAGACTTCTCAGGTTGTTTGGCTGACTCATCTTCTGCGAGATTTTCGTGTCCCTCTCTCTGGTTATCCACTTCTATCATGCGACAATGGTAGTGCAATCTTTTTAACTCAGAATCCGGTGGCTCAAAAGCGGGCAAAACACATCGACATCGACTACCACTTTGTTCGGGAGCTAGTTGCGGCTGGCAAGTGTGCATCACTCATGTTCTTACTTCTCTTCATATTGCGGACATCTTCACCAATGGTCTTTTTCGTCCTCTCTTTGATTTCTTCAGATCCAAGTTTTGCGTCTCTGAGTATCCGACGCTTCACTTTAGGGGGGACTGACAGAATAAGTCAACCCGATGACTATATTAGGTGATTCTAGTAGATATTATAGGGCTATAGTTCTAGTATAACTCAACTTTTAAATGCATTGTACTCTATATATTGATGATCATCATTTTATGAAATCCATCATTGAGATTTACTTTTTCATAGAGAACCTAGCATCACGAATTCTCAACAAAATTTATTAGAATTACAAAGTAAGAACAAAAAACTAAGGAAAGATACCAACTCAAAATCCAGTTCAACGAAATGTAACTGAAACAGGATAAATGTTGTGCTACCTGATACTGGAAACCATAAGCTGAATTCGAATGTTTCTAGAAAAGCTACTGGTGGTTCCATGGTCAAAGGCAAACGAAAGGTGGTGCCGGACATGGTAACTTTACCGTTGGAATTCTTGTCAATCTAGGATCTGCGACTTTAGTTGTGAATTTAAAGCACCCCAAAATCTCCGCAAAGTAACGGTCCAATATTTTCTCCATCGGGTTTCAATTTATTAGCAATCAACCGTCACAGTTTAGTGCCTCGAAGAGAATTGAATTCCTCTAATCTTTCTATCTTCGATGACATTGTCCAGCAAAACCACAATTCATGAATGGCACTCTACTACAACCTCTCGCAGGGACAACGACTCTGATAAAAATCCTAAAGTTCTCCGGGCAAGATGAAAGGTTGGTATCATTGATGGTAAACCACCATATCAATCGTCTTTACAGCTTGCCGACGAACTTCCTATCAGTGGGGAGTAGTCTAGCGAGTAGGGATGACAATGGGGCGGGGGCGAGTCTGGATTATTGGACCTCCATCCCATGCCCACCTAAAACTTTGAGGAAAGTGCAAATATAACCTTATATAATTGACGAAAGTGCAGATATAACCCTGCACTAATTGAAAGTGCAAATATAATTCTACCTATTCATGTTATGTGCAAATATAACCTTTTCAGACTGTTGGAGGTCGGAATACGGTGAAAAGACTATTTTGCCCCTTTGTAAAAAAATAAAAAATGAAAAAAAACACTAAAATTACATTCCTACCCCTAAACCCTTTTCTTCTTCTCGTCTTTTCCCAGACCTTTTCTTATTTTTTCGATCGGCGCTTGTAAGGCCGCTGCTTTGATCTTTTCTCTCTTCAGATGAGATTTGCTAAATGATGGAGCACCGATGCCCAGACATTTTCTCTCTTCATCAGAGATTTGCTAAATGATGGAGCGGCGCTTGTAATTTCCCAGACCCTTTGTGGATTCATTGATTTTTCGGCGCTTGTCTGAGCGGCACCGAAAATGGTGGTGGTGGCTGGGTGAAGGTGGTGGTGGTGGCCGGAGTTAGGGTTTCAATGGATTGCTGAGATGGGGCTGAGCCAGGAGGTGTCAGATGAGGCTGAGCCAGGTGGTGGCAAGGCTGGCGCTATGGCGGGGTGGCGCGAGGTGCGCTAGGGTTCGGGGCGGGTGGTGGCACTATAGCAGGGCTCGGGGTCTGATTCTTAATTTCACATTCTCCACAACGCCAATCGTGAGGAAAGTGAGAAGCTAAAGGCCCCACCAGTTGAGCCTAAAATCCCGAGTCTGATCACCACTGCAGAGGAGCACATAACAGCAATGGCAGGAGTTTTTTGCAGTGGTGGAGCTATATCGAAAGTACGACAGAGTTGTAGCGTAGGTATGATGGCGAAGGTGGTGTAGCGTAGGTATGACGGCGAAGGTGGTGGAGGTGCAACAGGCAAAGGAGGGAAGAATGATGGCGGAGGCAGGTTCAGGTTGCGGGGCTTTAGTAGTGGTGGCGCCCAGCCGACCCTAATGGTATTTTAGTCCTTCCAGTTTAACCCTTGTGTCATAAGGGCATTTTAGTCTTTGCAAGTGGGTCAATAGCCAGAATTTATTAGTCAACGCCGGAATCATGGTTGGAGGGTTATATTTGCACTTTCATTCAATAGTCAGGGTTATATTTACACTAAAAAATAATTGAGGGTTATATCTGCACTTTCCTCAACCATTGATGGTAAACTACCCTATCAGTCGTCTTCGCAGCTCGCCGACAAGCTTCCAATCAGTGGGGCAAGTTGGGATGGTAATGGGGTGGGGCGAGTTCGGATTATTGTACGTCCATACCCATGACCACCTAAAATTTTTATACCCATACCCGCCTCATCACCCATGTCGGGTACAACATTAAAATCCACCCGCCCCATTGGGTATTATCTAAAATTCACCCCCTGCCCCATCACCCACTTGGGTCTCCATACCCACTTAAAATCCACTTTACTCACCCCATTTATATCTCCAAAAAAAACCTAAATTTTACTTTTAAATTAATAATTTTAATATTAAATTTTAATAATATGTACATGAAAATATCTTAAGTAAAACATGTGCAATATGGATAATTAATAGTTTATTATATAATAACTAGTGTGTACAAAGCGAGTATAGTGAAGCGGGGCAGGAGTGGGTCGGATATGAACTAATATCCATGACCGATCCACTACCCATGATGGGTATCAACTTTCATGCCTATATCCGCCCCACCCCAAGAAAACTACATCCATACCCGCCTCATCGGGGCAAATGCGGGGTGAGCCTCCACCAAAACCGCCCCACTACCATCCCTACTAGCGAGTCTGGTGCATACTTGTCCAACCCATTATTATGCCTTAGTATTTTGGTACGCCTTGTTGGTAAGTTCAATGGTCTCTTTTATTTATGTGATAAGTGACAATATAACCCTATCTACTTGAGTAAGTACCAATATAACCCTATGATAAAAATTGTAGGGATAAGTGCCAATATAACTCTATCTACTTGAGTAAGTGCCAATATAACCCTATGATAATTTTTAGTGCAAATATAACCCTAACTAGTTAATGAAAGTGCCAATATAACCCTCAGACCTCATTTCCAGCATTGACCTCAATTTTCTAGTGTTGACTCTATGTAAATTGACCAAAATACCCTTTGGGCTAACTCTAAAATTAGGTGGACAATTTTACCCTCATAGTTTGCCGGACCGCCATAGTTCGCTGAAATTAGGTAGGGTTATATCAGCACATTATGCAATCTTATTAGGTTATATCTGCACATTCCTAATGTTTGTAGGGTTATATCAGCACATTTCTAATGTTTGTAGGGTTATATCAGCACATCCTTAAAACTTATAGGGTTATATTGGCACTTTCACTAACTATATAGGGTTATATTGGCAATTTCGAATATTGAAAGGTTATATTGGCACTTATATCAACTAGGTAGGGTTATAAAATCACTTTTTTTCAAAATTGTAAATATAACCCTAACTAGTTAATGAAAGTGCCAGTATAACCCTCAGACATCATTTTTGGCATTAACCTCAATTTTCCGGCGTTGACTCTATGTAAATAGACCAAAATACCCTTTGGGCTAACTCTGAAATTAGGTGGACAATTTTACCTCATTGTTCACCGGACCACAGTCGGACCGCCACCGGATCGCCGTCGGACCACCACTGGAACATGTAGGGTTATATTAGCACATTATGAAAACTTATTGGGTTATATCAACACATTCCTAATGTTTGTAGGGTTATATCAGTACATTCTTAAAACTTATAGGGTTACATCAGCACATATTATAAATATTAAGTGTGGTACTCGACTGGCCTTAACGGGCGACCACATCATCTATACGCCTTTATAGCATCATAACAATATCTTATACAACATAAAATTTGACAGCATGACACAATCATTAATATAAACACCATTATCACATATCATAGCCTAATTTCAAAACTTATCAACATTAAAAACCCTAGGTTGAAGAACACATCAAAATAACAATCAAACACAACACCAAAGGTCATCCAATCATCAATCTGGATTAAACACAACAAAATAAACAAAATATCATTAAAACTCCTATATTCTATAATATGTGCTAATATGACCCTACATTTTTTACTAATGTGCTGATATAACCCTATAAATTTTAGGAATGTGCTGATTTAACCCTACCAGTTTTCATAATGTGCTGATATAACCCTATCTAATCCGGCGGTGTATTATTGATAAGTCTAAGGGTAATAACATCATTTCCTATTTTTTTTGTATTTTAATTTTTTTCCAGAAGGGTAAATATGTAATTTTATAAAATTCCGGCTAAAAATTGCCGGAGAGGGTTATATTGGCACTTTCACTAACTAGATATGGTTATATTGGCATTTTCACTAACTAGATATTGGCACTTTCAAATATTGAAAGGTTATATTGACACCTATGTCAACTAGGTAGGGTTATAAAAACATTTTTTTCAAATTATTATACATAATTAAAGACATTGACGGTTAAATATGATCAAAGAGGAGTTGTACTCATGTCTTTGTTGTGATCTCGGCTTTGCTATGCTTCTGAGCTAATTTCCAAAGTGAAATTACTCTTTAAGTCCTCAAGATCATAACAATCCCTCCCACTAAAATGGAGCTTGTCCTCAAGCTCTAAACTTTGCTACGCTTGCCATACTAAAACTTACATGTTCTTCTGTGACTGCAAGCTCCAAAAGAAGTGCCATGCAAATCCAGAGAAAATCTCATTCCCCACAAGTTACTGAGCCAATGCTTCTATTTCCTCTCTTCCAGAGAAGGCCATGCGTGTATAAATGATCATCACAAGTGGGGTTGCCATTTTCATCTTGAAATCGGCCATGCCATTGAAGTGAAAATGCTGCAACTTTTGTAATGCATTCATTCCAACAACTTCCTTGTTTTCTTGTTTCAGCATCACCTCTCACAACATATGCCCATGGCCTAATCTGCTGTGAACAGATGAATTAATCTGCAGTACTCCAAATTACTTGGATTATGCATCAGCATCACATAAGGTGGTAAATGTGGCTTCCTACCAGCATATAAGCTCTTTCTTGTGATCCAGAGCTACAAAACGCAGAAACAACACCAACATCCTTGCCATTCCCTTTCTGCTAAATCGGCTGCAGAGTCTGCTATAATCAGTCTCTAGACTTCCTTTCCCCCCCCAGAATTCCAAGACACCATCAGGAACCACCTTCTCATTTTCATATGATCTTCTCCATGTTGCAACTTCCAGAACCCAAAGCAAAACTTGTAAACAATACTTTTGAGTTTTGACTATTAAAACGCCAGAGAAGAAGTGCTTATGAGTTATGCATCCCGTTGTTTCAGCTAAGCCTGTGGCATCTCTTGTGTTTGGAGTGTCCTCACACAATCCTATAAAATTGGAACCTTCACTTCGTTTTTCTGGCAACTGATCATAAACGGGTTTCTTTGCAAAATCTGGTGCACAACTGATCAAATGTTCTTTATCATCATCCATAGAACCTAAAGAAATTCCCAGTGATAAGAATATCTGATTTCCTTCCAATTGTATCTGAGCTTGGAATGCTGCATTTTCCTGAGAAGTTAATTTGTTTGACCATAAGACGACTGCTAGCTCTTGAATAATCTTCTGGTTTATCTCAACTCATTTTCCAACCAAACGGAGTGATGATTCCTTCAGAAATTTAGTCATTACAACAATAATGAATTCCCAAAGCTTGATACAGTCAAAACATTTCAATTCATCACCCTGCTTTCTCAACTTAACAACCAATTCACCATCTCTGCTATCCTTATTATCATCTTTGGATCTGTTCTGAAGGTTATGTAGCAAGTCATCATATTTAATGACTGGCATCAGTGGCCAGGAGAGACTCATGATATGTCCACTATTTCTCTCAATCCATTCTTCAAGAGCAATCTCATTTACTGGAAGACCTTTTCCATTAGCAACATGAAACACCATCTTCACCATATGTTGCTTAAAGAACTTAAAGAGCCAATTTTCGTCAAACTGATCTGCACCAAAAGAAAATATAGAACTCACACCAGCCTCAAGACAATACTCCTTCCCTGAAATTAGCTTTATCCTCAAGGTTACAACAGTTTGGCAAGAATCGTTTCCGCCCTCCCCCAAAAGCTCTTTCTTTAGAGTTTGGGATGTTAATAATAGACGCAATTCTAATACTTTAGCTATGCCATGACCAATGAACTCGACAAAAAGACACTCAGAACTCTCCAAGTTCTGAACAGTTTCAAACCTGCACCCAGGGCCACCGTTGATGATGAACATTTGATCGAGAGATTCAGAACAATTGTCGCTAACAATCTTCCGAAGCTTGCTGATGAGATCTCTTGCACTGTTTGTGAAGTTCTTTAATCCTATGCCCTGGTCATCCAAGACCATAGTGCTTGAATCCATGGGCCTATTCAGAGGATACACAAGTTCAAGAGCTGATTTCACCATATAACTCATGATTCTTCCTTTTTCCACCTTTCCAAATATTAAAGTACTCCATCCTGTTAAGTGCTTGCTTTGAACAAGAATCGGAGCTCGAAGATTAATGAGCTGTTTGAGAGACTGAGACAGCGATTTGAAGTTTTAACCGCTTAAGTCCACTCTGACAGACAATTGGGGTTCCATATTTTCATCAAACTCTATGTTGCTAACCTTATAACTCTCCATACTTGATTGCTAGTACATATTCTTCATGAAAGAAGCATCCACAAAGTCTTCTTTCTGAACTACTAACATCCACAAAGTCTTGAATTCCTTTAACAATGTTGTTAGGATAAATTAGATTACTGATTAGATTATGACTTATTATGATTAGAGTTCTTTCCTTATTACATCTGTTAGAATAAATCAGACTCCTGATTAGATTATTGAAATTTGGTTTTACCTAATTAATTCAATTATCACTACTGTGTTCCAACATAACCTATCTAACCAAGTATGCAATAAAGTAAAGCATGAAAGACACAAGACTTGGTTACGCAGTTCGGTGAAATCCACCTACATCTGCGGGGTCTGACCCAGTTCAGAATGAATCCACTAATCAGAAAGATACAGTACAAAGTACACCATACAATTATACAATTATACTTATCTTATCTAACTATAACGTGAATCCTGCAATTGTCCCCTTGCTACCGATCCGCCTTGATCAGACTCCCTCTGACCTCGAAACTCGTCGACGCTGGATCTCCTCCTCCTGAGGAATTAAGGCATATGATTCTGAACTTTGTGCAGCAGGTTCGTGTGTTGGAACATAGAATTCTGGCTCTTTGCAATTCTTAAAAGATAAAAAAATCTGTGTGCAGATTTTTTCTATTAAGTCCGTAAATAATGCAGCCGTGTTTGTTCTCTATATATAGTCCATGAGCAGATCTGAATTCTCCATGATTATCTCCACAATATTCCTATTCCAAATCTGCTTCTTGAAGCATATCCAAATCCCATAAATAAAGGGATTTTCCTTATCTCAATATCTCCATATATTCGATAATAACAACTCCATATTTATAGAGATTTTCCATAAATCACCTATGCTTCCATACGCCTAATATATAGCAGAATATTCATATTTCCATAAATCACAAATACCATAATATTATGTCTTCTTTTTCACGAAAACATCTTTGGCGTGAATATAACTCATCCGTGTAATACCCATAGCTGAATATTCCAATTCCATAACATTAATCCAATCCCACATATATAGGAACTGATATATTCTCCAACTCAAATACAACTTGGGCGAGATTTATCCTTCTCAGATTCAGTCTTCAACCTCTCCTTATTTCACCAAAATTCCTTCTTTGATGTTACAACTCAATAATACCATATTTGCATAATTTCCACAAATTGCCAACTAGATAAATCTAGACTTTACAATTATGATTTATTCTGATTAGAGTTCTTTCCTTATTACACCTCTATTGTACTCTCTATATATTTAGATATTAATAATAAAATTCACTACGGTAAATCATTCTATCATGGTATCATAGCAAGTTCTGATCCTAAATCCTAAACCCTAACTTTTTAATATTTATTTTGGTGAAATTCCGGCGGTTCTTGGTTCTGGTCTCTTCGTCTTCTCCAACCGCCTTCCTGTCTTCGGCATCTTCGTTCAGCGAGCAGCTTCTTCCTCGGTGTCAGCGACCAGCTCTCAGAAATTCGTACTCAACGACCAGCTCTCGGCATCTTCTTCCTCTGCATCTTCGTACGCAGCGTCTCGTCCGGCATCTTCCAGCTCCCGCGGCGAGATCCACGCGCCAGCTTCCAGCGCATGAAAGTCACGCTCCAGCTCAGGCGAAGGAGAGTCCTCCAGGTCGTGAAGGTCACGCACGAGTTGACTCGCGCGTCAAGTGAATTTCTCGCATCCTTAAAGTTCTCGTGAGTTGAACCTATTTCTCGCGAGTTGAACTTGTTCTCGCGAGTTGAAGCCATTTTTCGCGAGTTGTTCAACTTCTCCCGAGTTAAATACTTTCTCACGAGTTGCTCAAATTCTCGTCAGTACCCAGTCAATTTTTGTGCAATTTTTGGTCCTTTGCTATGGTTTATTTGGGCCCTATATCTTGGGAAGATTGCTCCACTAATTGGATTGTGGACAAGGTGTTGTTTCAGGCCAGTTTGAATGATCCCAACCGTCATTCTTCATCGAATCAGTGGATCGTTGATTCAGGTGCTACATCTCATATCACTGCTCGCACCAGTCACCTTGATAAGGTACATTGTTATCGTGGTTCTGATTCTATTCTTGTTGAAAATGGTGAATCATTATCTATTTCTCACATCGGCCAATGTCATTTCTCTAGTTTCTCTGTTAATGATGTTCTTGTGGTCCCTAAGATTACTAGAAGTTTATTGTCCATTAGTAAGCTTACTCGTGATTTACCTGTCCGCGTTATATTTGATGCCAACGCATTTTCCATTGAGCACAAGCATGCAGGGAAGATAATTGGTAAAGGCCGTCATAGTTCAGGTCTTTATTTTCTTGAGATGGGTGATTCCAGCTTTTTAGGCGAATTACGCTCTGGAAAGCTCCAGGCTTCTTTTGAGCAGTGGCACTCTTGCCTCAGTCATGTGTCTCATGATACTATTCAGCTGTTAAGACGACGTAGCCATATTACTGTCACTTCCGCTATGCCAACATCTGTTAGTTGCTCTCCTTGTCAGATGGCCAAGAGTAGTCGTTTACCTTTTTCCACCAGTGATAGGCGCGCTACTGGGTTGTTGGACAAGGTGCATTGTGATTTGTGGGGACTAGCCTCTGTCTTATCGGCAGGTGGTTTTTCTTATTATGCCATTTTTGTCGATGACTTTTCACAATTCACATGGTTTCTCTCGATGTGGTATAAGTCAGACTTCTATGACATATTTATCCAGTTTTAGAAATTCGTTGAGACCCAGTTTTCTACCAGGGTTTAAATTTTTCATATGGATGGTGACACAGAGTTTACTAATCATCGACTTCAGGCTCACTTCATATCATGTGGCATTCATCATCAGATGTCATCACCCTATACACCTGCTCAGAATGGCCGAGCTGAGCGAAAGCATCATCACATCACAGAGACCGGTCTTCCCATACTTTTTCACTCTTCCGTGCCACACTGTTATTGGGTGGAAGCTTTCTCCTCTGCAGTTTACATCATTAACCGTCTGCCAAGTTCAGTTATTGGTGGAAAATCACCTTTTGAGGTTGTTTTTGGTCATGTGCCTGAGTATACCCTCTTTCACCCATTTGGCTGCTATGCTTTTCCATGTCCGCGGGCTACTGCTACTGATAAGTTTGCACCGCGATCCATTCCGTGTGTTTTATTAGCTACAGCCCTCGTCACAAGGGCTTCCAATGTCTCGACCCCACTTCTAGGTGTATCAATGTTTCTCGCCACGTTCGCTTTGATGAAACCTTATTCCCTTATGTCTCATCTTCTGCTGACAGTCGCTCTATTTCAGATCTGGAGATTTCATCATTTTTTTATGGAGCTGTTACTTCATCGATTGGGGCCACCACGCCTGTGCCTGTTCCAGCCACCCCTCCTTCACCGCCATCTTCTATCTGGATGGCCGACCCGGACCCAGCTCCTCGGCCAATGGCCACCACACTTCAGCTACCGGCCATCACTCCCCAGCCAACGTCTCAGCCACCGGCCACCATGTCTCAGCTAGTATTGGTCATCCTTTCTCCGGTGACTTCCGACGGCCACTCTCCGGTCAGCGCAGCTCGATCTTCCTCGTCGTCAGCTGGATCGACTCCTCCAGCTTCGCCGCCTCAGCTTCGTACCCATCGGATGGCCACTCAGTCTTCTACCGGTGCCATTCAGCACCAAGATTATTCAGATATTATTGCTCATGGTCTCACTACCGCACTCCTCTCTCAGACAAAGCCCACTGATTATCGCTCTGCCCTTCAGGATCCAGCCTGGGTTTCAGCCATGGATGATGAGATGGGCGCTCTTCGTGGTCAGCACACTTGGGATTTGGTGTCTCGACCTTCGAATGTCAACATTGTTGGTTCCAAATGGGTCTATAGGCTTAAGTATCGACCAGATGGCACTATTGAGTGTTATAAAGCTAGACTTGTGGTGCAGGGTTTCTCGCAGATTCTGAGTTTTAATTTTGACCACACTTTCAGTCCTGTGGTAAAAGCCTCCACTGTTAGGACGGTTCTCGCCATAGCCACCATGCGTTCCTGGCCACTTCATCAGTTGGATGTCAAGAACGCTTTCCTTAATGGTGTTCTTGATGTTCCAGTCTACATAAAGCAGCCCGTTGGTTATCAGGATTCTATCCATCCAGACTATGTTTGTCGCTTGCGAAAGGCCATTTATGGTCTTAAGCAGGCTCCTCGAGCTTGGTTCCAACATTTCAGCAGTTATCTGACACAGCTTGGTTTTCGGTGCAGCTCAGCTGATACTTCTTTATTTATTCTTTCGAGAGGGCCTTCGTTACTGTATCTACTTGTGTATGTGGACGATATCATTCTTACAGGCAATGACTCGACTCTTCTTCACCAGTTCATTGATCAGACACACGGAGAGTTTGCGATCAAGGATCTTGGTGCTCTTCATTACTTTCTTGGTCTTGAAGTTTCGCCTACCTCCTCGGGGCTACTGCTTGGCCAAGCAAAGTATGCTCGTGATATTTTGAATCGGGCCGATATGTCTGACGCGACACCTGTTTCTACTCCATTTGTCACCGGTTCTCAGCTTCACAGTTCTACCAGTCCTTCATTTTGGGATCCTACACTTTATCGTTCTCTTGTTGGTGCTCTGCAGTATCTCACCATCTCTCGCCCAGATTTGGCATTCTCGGTCAACATGGTGAGTCAGTATCTTCAAGATCCCAGAGATGACCATTTTGCTGCTGTGACTCAGATTTTGTGGTATGTTCGTGGCACTCTTCATTTTGGTCTTAGGTTTTGTTCTGCTAGTATTCCTGATGTGTTAGGGTACTCTGATGCTGATTGGGCTCGCTGTCTGGAGACTCATCGATCCACTTATGGTTATGCGGTTTTTCTTGGTGGGAATATGGTTTCTTGGAGTGCTAAGAAACAACCCATTGTTTCTCGCTCTAGCACTGAGTCTGAATACTGTGCTCTCGCCAACACTGCCTCAGTAGTGGTATGGCTCACTCATTTGCTTCGTGATCTTCGGGTTCCACTTTCTGGTTCACCACTGTTGTTATGCGACAATAGTAGTGCTATCTTCTTGGCTCAGAATCCAGTGGCGCACAAGCGGGTGAAGCACATCGACATCGACTACCATTTTGTTCGTGAGTTGGTGACATCCGGAAAGCTGTGTGTTTTTCATGTTCCGACTTCTCTTCAGATTGCAAACATTTTTCACCAAGGGGCTCTCTCGTCCGCTATTCGAGTTCTTCAGGTCCAAGCTATGCGTCGGTGAGCATCCGACGCTTCGCTTGAGGGAAGGTGTTAGAATAAATTAGACTCCTGATTAGATTATGATTTATTCTGATTAGAGTTCTTTCCTTATTACACCTCTATTGTACTCTCTATATATTGATATATCAATAATACAATTCACTACGGAAAATCATTCTATCAACATCTCTATTGTACTCTCTATATATTAGTAATCAATAATACAATTCTTCATGGTACCAAAGCCTCTTCTGATTCAAAACCTAAAAACTTAAAATTCTTCTTGTCATCGTCGGTTGCCAGTGGCTTCGTTCTCATGTGCTCCCCCTCCGCGCTCCGCTCCCCTCCAATGCACGTCTCTACCCCGCTCCTCTCTGATGCATGCAGCTCCCTTCCGACACACACGGCTCCCCACCGCTCCGTTGCTTTTTCTCTCAGTCATGGCTCAAGAAAAACTATCCTACAACACTCTGCTCCAGATGATGTAGATCAAACTCACTCCATGTATTTATCTTCTCTAGAAGTGTCAAGCAGGTTATGTTCTTCGTCCTCAAGGTATGTACAATTTTATTGATGGTACTAGACCTCGTCCCACTCTCCCACCACCACCACCACCGCATGCCCTATCTTTTGCTACCGCAGTCTCAACTCCTTCGCGTGGCAGCAAGGTTGATCTTCAGGAGGCTTATTTGAAAGCAAAAGAAGAGTATGATCAGTGGGTTGATGGAGATCAACGTCTCTGCAGACTCCTATTTTCCTCTCTCATCGTTGAAGTTCTAGCGGAACTCCCAAATTGTGCTGCTTCCAAAAATATCTGGGATAATCTTTCTCTCATCTATCAGAATAGCAGTGCCTCCACCAATCTTCGTCTTCGCGCAAATGCACATGGTATTCGTAAGTATGGTACTGTTCATGAACTTCATCTCAAATTTAAGGAGATTTTTGAACAACTGTCTATCATGGGTAATCCGGTTTCCAATGTTGATCAAATTGTATAGTTCTTGTCTGCTCTTGGTCTTAAGTATAAAGATTTTTCTGCTCCTTTGATTAATGCTATTCCAACTCTGCTTTATGTGGATGTTCTTGCCCGTGCCAAAAACTTCGAGGCTTTTTGATGAATTTATAGGGACACTCAGGACCAGCCGCAGGACAGGCCGTGTTCCAGCCCAGCGATGCACCTCAAGCCGGCCGTGTGTGAGATCACACGCCGACTCGAGGTGGCCGCAAGTGGCCTTCCCGACATGGCCATGATGATCACTTTGGTGGCCAGTGCATCGATAGTCAGTAGTCCTTTTCGGTTCTCAGGTGGTTGGTCCGGTCCATGGTTGCAGTCGTCCTCACTATTCCTGGTGCGGACGGCTCGGTCACTATGCTGCGATGTGTTACCGGATTCAGGCACAGTTTGGTCGTCCGCCAAGGACTCATTTGGCAGAAAATCATCACTCATCTCAGCAGTCTGATACTTCTTCTCGTCTGTCATATTGGTTCATTGATTCCGGCTCTACTAGTCATATGGCGACTTCCACCTCAGCCCTAGACAATTTCACTCCTTATACTGGAAAATCTCATGTTCCTATTGGTAATGGTGCTCTAGTTATGATATCTCATATTGGTGATTCTAAAGTTTCTGAGAACTTGCATTTGTCTGGTGTTTTGGTTGTGCCTAATATTACCTAAGAATTTACTGTCTATTAGTCGGTTAACCAGAGATATGGGTGTCTTAATTACATTTGATGACCAAAATTTTGTCATTCAGAATAAAGTAACTAGGGCCGTCGTGGGTTGGGGGCACAGTGAGGATGGATTGTATGTTTTAGACCAGGGAGATGCATTATTTGTTTCAGTTTTACAGCAGAATAAGAGTTGAGCTTCATATGAGTTTTAGCATGCACGCATAGGTCATGTTCCTGGTGCAGTGATTACTAGTTTACATAAGTCTGGTTTACTTTTAGTTTCTTCTTTGTTGCCTAAACCGCATACGTACGCCCCCTATGTTATGGCGAAAGTTATTCATCATCAGGTTTCTTGTTCGGCCACTCCGGAACAGAATGGGCGCGCATAACGTAAACACCACCATGTTGTTTAAATGGGTCTCACGATAGTTTTTCACTCACATCTTCCAATTTCTCGTTGGGATGATGCGTTCACCACTATTATCTACATTATCAACCGTTTTCCTACTCCAGTTCTGCAGGGATCGACACCTTATGGTCTTCTTTATGATCGGGATCCTATCTATGGTAACTTTCATCCTTTTGGTTGCTGGGTTTTTCCCTTTGTTCGTCTATTTGCTGATCATAAGCTATCTTCCCGTAGTATTCCATGTATATTTATCGGTTATAGTTCACAGTATAAGGGATTTTGGTGTCTCGACCCTTCTACTGGCAAGGTTCATGTTACTGCTCATGCTTGGTTTGACGAGGCTTATTTTCCTCTAGCTCCGGCATCACGAACTGGGTTTTCCTCATCAGGTTTGGATGCCTCAGCCTTTACTGATCCAGATCATGGGATGGCGTCGTCACCAGCCTCGGCTCTATCCTCACCTCAATTTTGGTTTCCTGATAATGAGCTGTCTCATCCAGCTTCCCCACAAGCTTACCCATGTCCGCCGTCCAATCTCGCATCCAGCCGCAGTGGTCTCTTGCCCGTGCCTAGTCATGGTGGTTTCTCGCTCACGCCCAGCGTCATGGCCCGTGCCCAGTAGCCACGGGCTCAGGCACCCCTGTCGGCTACAACAACAGATGGCTACCTCCTCCTTGCCTCAGTCACGGCCACGGCCACAGGATCCATGAACGACCGCCTTCCTGCCTCGGCCATAGGCGGCCTCTTTCCCGCCTTGGTCATGGCCACTGATGGTCACGGCTCCACCGTCTCGGCCACATCCCAGATCTTGGGTTCTCCGCGTCCAGCAGCTTCTCGCATGGTTAAGTGCTCTTCCACTAGAGTTATTCAGCACTGAGATTATTCAGATATTCATGCTTATGGTCTTTTTGCAGCTCTTCTTGCGTAGGAAGAACCAATTGATTATCATTCCACAAAACAAGATCCTTCTTATGTTTCTGCCATGGATGAGGAGATGGCCACTCTTCGTGGTTAGCATACTTAGGATCTTATTCCGCGCCCTCTGGACGTAAACATTTTTAGGTCTATATGAGTTTATCAGCTGAAGTACAGACCCAATGGTTCGGTTGATTACCATAAGACATGTTTGGTAGCTCGGGGTTTCTCTCAGATTCTTGGTTTTGACTTTGACATACTTTCAACCCTGTGGTTAAAGCATTTATAGTTCAAACAGTTCTTACTATTACTACTATGCGTGCTTGGTCTCTAGATCAGTTGGACGTTAAGAATGCCTTTCTTAACGGTGTTCTTGATTCTCTGATTTTTATGGTTCAACCCGTTGGCTATAAGGATCCCACTCATCCAGACTGTGTTTGTCGTCTACAAAAGACCATTCATGGTCTGAAGCAGGCACCTCGAGCACGGTTTCAGCATTTCAGTGCTTATCTTTTGCAGTTCGTTACAGTTCTTCTGATACTTCATTATTTGCACTGTCTCGTGGATCGTCATTTTTTTTAATCTTTTGGTATATGTTGATGATATCATTTTGACTGGGAATTATTCCACTCTTATTCGGTAGTTCATTGATCATACCCATTAGGAGTTTGCCATCAATGATTTGGGTGCCTTACACTACTTTCTTGGCTTGGAGGTCACGCTCACTGCCTTGGGACTTCTTCTGGGATAGGTGAAGTATGCTCGGGACATTCTTTCTCGGGATGGTATGTTAGATGCAGTGCCAGTCTCTACACTATTTCTGCCGAATTCTCAGCTTCACAGCAGTACAAGTTCACAGTTCAAGAATTCGATGTTGTATCACTCTTTGGTTGGTGCTCTTCAGTATCTAACCATCACTTGTCCAGACTTAACATTTGCAGTAATTCTGTCAGTTTGTATCTTTAGGACCCTCACGAAGATTATTTTTCGGCTGTCACTCAAATTTTCCGCTATATTTGGGGGGCCTTACATTTTGGTCTCAATTTTCGTGCAGCTTCTTCTTCGGAGGTGCTCGGTTATTCTGATGCAGATTGGGCCAGGTGTTTAGAGACTTGTCATTCTACTTATGGCTATGTTGTCTTCTTAGGTGGTAACTTGGTTTCTTGGAGTTCAAAGAAACAATCCATTGTGTCCAGGTCCAGCACTGAGTCAGAGTATCGTGCTTTGACCAATATTAATTCTGAGTCATCTGGATGACTCATTTGCTTCGTGATCTTTATGTTCCTCTTTCTAGTGCGCCTCTTCTGCAGATTTCTGATTAGATTATGATTTATTATGATTAGAATTCATTCCTTAGTACACCTCTATTGTACTCTCTATATATTCAGTCATCAACAATACAATTCCTTACGGAAAATCATTCTCTCATTGCATAGTTCTCCAGCCTTCATAACAACACCAGGATTAATTTCAGCATGCAATTTCCTTATATCATCATCATTATTAGGAACTAAGACAGTAACTTCACCCCATAAACCATCATCATACTGTATATCAAGTAAAGATTCTTCAACCTTTTCATTTGAATTTCTTGACTCTTCCTCATTAAATCGCAAGCACATAACCCCAACCTCATCGAAATATACTAATGAACTAAATGAGTAAGAACTATAGCCACTACTTTCTTCCTCACTGATAAAACTATAAGACTTTTCAAGAATGTCGGAATCATAACACATAATAGGTTTAACACATTTTCCATTTTTGTTATTCCTTTTGTAGAAAATAAGGGTAATGATTGTATGTCTTTATTCATGAACTCGTGATACATTATATAGTAGTACATGATGCCTATACAAGCTAGGAAAATGTAATAGAGTTATAAGTAGTATTCTAATTCCTTAACACTCCTCCTCAAGTTGGAGCATGGGGATCTGAAATGCCCAACTTGCCAAGTAAGGAATGAAACTAGGTACGTCTGAGAGCCTTAGTGAACAAGTCCGTAGGTTGGCCTGACGCGCGGATATGCTGAGTAACAATAGTCTAGATTGAACAAGATCCCGGACAAAATGACAATCAAATTCAATGTGCTTTGTGCATTCATGGAAAATAGGATTGACCGCAATATGAAGAGCAGATTGCCTGTCACAAAACAACCGCATAGGAGAAGAGTGCAAAACCCCTAAGTCCTTCAGTAAAGACTTAAGCCATAACAACTCACAACAGGTAACAGCCATAGCACGATACTCCGCTTCAGCAGAAGACCGAGAAACAGTAGGTTGCTTCTTAGTCTTCCAAGAAATCGGAGAATTCCCAATCATTGTAAAATAACCATAAAGAGAACGCCGAGTAATCAGGCAAGCAACCCAATCCGAATCATAGTAACCAGTTAATTGTAACATACTACGAGAAGAGAGAAATAAACCTTGACCAGGATGACTCTTCAGATAGTGCAACACATGAACAACAACTTGCCAGTGAGGAACACAAGAAGACTTCATAAATTATGCAAGAGTATGAACTGAATAACTAAGTTTGGGACGTGTAATAGTCAGATATATCAGGCGCCCAACCAGACGTCTATACTGCTCCGGGTCATGTAGGCTAGACCTTAAACACGTGCCAAATCATGGTGTTGCTCCATCGAAAAATGAGTCGATTTAGAGGCAGATAAACTTGTGTCTGATAAAATGTCCAAAGCATATTTCCCTTGCGAAAGAAACATCCCCTCCGGTCTTTTAGCAATCTCTATGCCCAAAAAAACTTAAGAAAACCCAGGTCTTTCATATGGAAACAAGAACTTAAGTATTTCTAAAACTCAGAGATGAGCACAGAAGAACTACTAGCAATGACCAAACCATCCACATAAACCAGAACATGCAAAGAATCTGATCCACGGGAAAAAACAAACAAAGAGTAATCGGCCTTACTCTGAACAAATCCAAATGCTCGTAAAGCCTGAGCAAACTTGGCAAACCAATTTCTAGGAACCTGATGAAGACCATAAAGAGTTTTTTTTAAGATGACATACCTGACCATGAGGTACAACATAGCCAGGTGGGGATCGCATAAAAACCTCTTCATGCAAATCACCATGAAAGAAGGCATTATGGATATCCATCTGATGCAGTTCCCAACCACAAATGACCGCAACAGACAAGAATAAGCGAGCATAACTCATCTTTGCAACCGGAGCAAAGGTCTCACTATAATCAATCCTTCAACCTGGCGATTCCCAAGAACCACAGGGCACGCCTTATGATGTTCAATAGTACCATATAACTAGAACTTCGTCTGGTAGACCCATTTGCACCCAATCACCTTCTTATTTAGAGGCATAGGAGCCAATGTCCATGTCTGATTGCGCTCTAGTGTAGTAAGTTCTTCAGTCATAGCGTCTCGCCAATGAGCATGCCGGGAGGCCTCAGAATAAGTGGTAGGATCTGCACTAGATGTTACTGCACCCAAAAATCTAGAATGCATACAAAAAAAATTATAACAATTTACTTAATCAGTAAGTGGATAGAGAACACCTGAGAAAAGTGACGACGCATGAGTGAACGGAGACGTAAGAGGGGGGGTCTTCAGTAGTAAGAGCACATGCATGATCATCACAATCTTAATCTGCCATGTAAGAATACGGTCAGCGAGGACAAATACTCTATTTGATTGGTAGCAAGTTGGCAGCGAAACCATCCGGAGCCGGAGATACTGCAATAGGAGACCCCGGCAATGAATGCACGGCAGCGGCCGGCAGCGACTGACTGACGATGGCCATTGACGTCTGACTGGCGATGGCGGATGGCGGCGGATGGCGGCGGATGGCCGGTGGCGGCCGACTATGACTGACCGATGGCGGCCGATGGCAATTGACCGGCGACAACTGACGATGATGGGCTGGCGGTGACCAGTGGCGAAGGATTGGCAGCAGCCAACGGTGACTAGCTGGCGGTGAACGGTAGAATGAAAATTCCGGGCCACTCCGGCAGCGGGGAGGAGGAGACCAGCGGTGATGTAGTGATGCTGCCGGGTTCGTCTGAAGGGGCCGATGATGGAGTTACAGAATACGGGTACCGGTCTTCAAAAAAATTGGCATCCCGACTGGTAAAGATTGCACGGGATTCTAAGTAAAAAAGGGAATAACCTTTCTTTCCGCCAGGATAACCAAGAAATAGACACCGCCGACTTCTTGGGGCAAACTTGTCATGATATTTGGGAACATGAGCAGAAAAACACAAGCATCCAAAAAATCTTAATGATGAGTAATTTGGAGCTTGCCCATAGAGCAACTCAAAGGGAGTACGACGATTGAGATGTTATGTTAGTGTTCGGTTAATCAGGTAAGAAGCAGTAAGAACACATTATTCCTAAAATTCAATAGAAAGACTGGCTTGGAACCGTAAAGCACACTTCACATTGAATAAATGGCGATGTTTTCTTTCAACCCGACCATTCTGTTGCGGTGTGTCAACCATAGATGTCTCAAAGATGATCCCAGATGCAGGAACATGAGATTGCAAGGGCAAAATTTTAGTCCTATTATCAGCCTGAACATGCTGTATAGTTCGGCCACTGGTTCTTGACTAAGACACTAAATTCTAAAAATCTAGAGGCTACTTCAGACTTAGCCACTAATAAATAAACCCAAACAGCACGAGAATAATCATCAACTATAGTCAAAAAAATAAAATGCACCAGAAGAGGATGGTGTTGGATAAGGTCCCCAAACATCACAATGAATTAATTGAAATAATGCAGTAGCATTTGTAGAACTCAAAGGAAAACTATGTCTAGTTTGTTTTGGTCTATAACATATAGAGCGAGGAACAAAATTCTTATTAGTGCCAGAATCAATAGAAGAAATAGAAGACAAGAGAAAGGATGTCCAAAATGCTGATGTCATAAGTCAGAAGAAGAAACAGAAGCAACTGTTGGAAGAGACTGTAGGATAGGAGGATGAACACGAGTATCCAGCAGATGAAGCTAAAACACCCCTCATACTATTCACCCACGCCAATCAATTTCCTCGTACTGATTGTCTATAAAATGCAATAATTTTCAATGAATAAAGCTAGACAGTTAAAGGTAGATAACAATCTAGAACATGATAACAAGTTACACCGCAAAGTAGGTATATATAATACATGAGGAAGAGTGACACCACCAAAGAAAATAGAACCATATTGAGTGGTGGATGACACTGAGCCATCAGGCAGAACAACATTCACAGTATCAATAGCAGTAGTAAGATTAGTAAGAGAACATTTGTCACCAATCATGTATATGAGGCTCCCGAATCAAGTATCCAAGGTAAAGTAGGTTTACCAAACTCATTGTCAGTAAGAGAATTAAACTGATTAAATAAATGCTTGGTTATACTCCATTGGTCATCAGACAGAGCAGGGCCAAAGTTGAATCGGGTAGGGACACGGCCAGAAGAAGCCACCGCCACAAGACCAGGCGGTGAAGTGGCTGCACCGACGAATGGCGGCGGGAGAGTAAGTGTTGCGGCAGCACCTCCAGTCACGACGGTGGTGGCGGACGTCCAAGAAGCTAGCGTCGGCTTCTTGGCGATGCTGGCTTTCTCCTTCAACTCCTTGAACCATTCTAGTACACCAAAGATCTGGAAGCAGGAATCCTTATCATGACCCTTGCGATAACAATGTGTACAAACAAGATTCCTACAGTCAAATGCAGAAAGCACAACTGGTGAAGAACTTGCAGGTGGTGGACACCATGCAACATATGCCATGAAGTTAGAAAAAGGCTCACAAGCTCAAATGACAGCTTTTTGATTGGCAAGGAATGCGCGGTACATCGCGTCAGACCATTCAATGTAATTTTCTTGACCTTTCAGCATGTTTGGTATAAGTTGTAAACCTGGACCATCGCCAGAGCGAATAAAGTAACGATCAGTCGACATACGACCAATAGGTAAAGCAGTCCGAGTGCCAGATTGCAATTGCAACTGCTTCAGTAAAGTTGCAATCACATCGTAACCACTCATATCCTGAAGCTTCGAAGCCTCAGGTGCAGCATCAGTACAAGCCTGTTCTTCGGAGGCAGATATAGTGTAAAATCAGGTACAGATCACCAACAGGTACAATAATCGACGGCATATCAGATCGACAGGACACACCAGCGCGTTGAACTAGCGGCGGCGCGTAAAGGTTGGAGAGCCATGGTCGTGCGGCGGAACTGGTGTCGGTGTGGAGCAGCAGTGGCGAAACAGAGCAGCGGCACATAGAGAGCATAGCGGTGGCGCGTGGCGGAACAGCGGCGGCGCGTGTGGCAGATCCGGCAGAAATTTTCTATTAAGGTTTCAGGATTTTAGACTCTGATACCATGTATAAAATAAGGGTAAGGATTGTATGTCTTTATTCATGAACTCAGGATATAGTAGTACAAGATACCTATACAAGCTAGGAAAAGGTAATATAATATAATTACAATTACAAGTAATATTATAATTCCTTAACACTTTTCCTTGCTCCCACTATGAGTACAATCACCATCAAAGAACTCACAGCACTTGAACGTTTCATTCCCAACAACATAATCCCACTATCTAACTTACGCCCACCATAGTTTCCCAACAAACCAGCAGACATTAATTTCTCCTTACTTCCACAAAATCAGTTTCGAGCATAGGTAGAATGAAGAAACAAATAGAGGCTCTTCCTTCTAATTTAGAATCAAGGTTTACAGTCACCATTTCTATACGCATATTTAACCAACAATCATCATCAAGGCTATCATCAACTTTCACAGTAACAATACTATCATCAATCCTACTAAACAATTTCCCCAAATTCTCATCATCAGGCTTAGTAACCGAAACATGAACCACACCACACGCATCATTGACATCTTGCACCTCCAGAAAATTCTCTTCAAAAATAAGAAAATCTTCCAAACATTGAAGTTGAAGGATATTACCTGTGGAAGAAGTCGATGAATTAGTTCCTATAGTTTCTTTCTTGAACGCCGTCTGTAAAGCATCAAGTTCTAATACTTGCTCAATGCCCTGATTGACTTCAATTTCAACCTCTCTTGATTCATCCAACTTTGGTGCGGTCCATACCTCGAAAAATTCATACTCTGGTGACAACGGGTAATTTGAATCACCAAGAGTTCTTTGTTGAAGAGAACCGCTAGAACTCTCCGCCATTTCCTTTCCCTAAAATCTTTCGCCTACTATCCGCATCACCTCTAGCAACTTATCCATCTGTTTCCTCAGATCGTTGTGCTGCCTTAGATTCTCAACTTGTACGGCTTTTATAACGGATTCCGCCATCGAATTGATTTTTGTACTTGTGAGCTCCATCTGCTCACCAAACTCCCTATTTTGAAGTTTCAATTCGTGAGAAAATTCCCCCACCCTAGCTTCCAGCTCCTTCCGATGCGTCTCTAGAATATATTCCACCATAGCTCCAAGAATCACTGAGCTCTGATACCACTCTTTATGATCCTGGATACAAAACCTAATTGAACAAGGAATTAAAAGAGAAGAAAACTTTGGTTTTCTGAATTGAATCTGTGAATGAGGTAATTCTCCAATAGATTAATGTTTGTGAATAATGAAATACATATAGAAATACTAGCCTAGACATACAATGTATCTAGACATAAGATTCCTATCATATCCCAATCATATCTCAATCATATCCCAATCATATCTCATCTTATCCTAACATCTCAATCATATCGCATCTTATCCTAACATCTCAATCATATCCCAATCACATCTCATCTTATCCTAACACCCCCCCCTCAAGCAAAGCGTTGAGTTGGCTGAGACGCACAGCTTGGATCTGAAAAACTCAAATAAAGGGCAAGAAAGGCCCTTGGTGAATATGTCAGCAACTTGGAGAGATGTCGGCACATGACGAACACGCAGCTTCCCTGAGGTAACCAGTTCCCGAACGAAGTGATAGTCGATATCAATATATTTGTCGCGCTTGTGAGCCACCAGATTCTGAGCAAGAAAAATGGCGATGTTGTTGTCACACAATAGGATGAGCAACTCACAAAGCGGAAAGCAAAGACCACAAAGCAAGTGAGAAAACCAGACAACCTCCGACGCTGTGTTGGCCAAAGCACGATACTCAGACTCTGAACTAGAGTGGGACACAGTAGGTTGCTTCTTGGCACTCAAAGAAAAGAGATTACCCCCAAGAAAAACTGTGTAGCCATAAGTCGAGCGCCGAGTCTCTAGGCAGCGAGTCCAATCAGCATCAGAATATCCTAACACATCCGTGGAAGTGGAAGAACAAAAGGATAATCCAAAATGAAGAGAGCCACTGACATAGCGAAGAATCCGGGTAACTTCCGCAAAGTGATCATCACGAGGATCCTGAAGAAAATGACTAACAGAGTTCACAGCAGAGGCCAAGTCTGGTCGAGTAATGGTGAGGTACTGCAGAGCACCAACCAAACACCGATACAAAGTGGGATTGCTGAAAGGTTCGCTCGAACTACTGAGAAGCTGAGAAGAAGGTACAAAGGGTGGAAACCGGCTCAGTATCAGCCATACCAGCTCGACGAAGGATATCCCTAGCATACTTAGCCTGACCCAAGAAGAGACCAGAGGTAGTTGAAGAGACCTCAAGACCAAGAAAGTAGCTAAGGGAGCTAAGATCCTTGATGGCAAACTCCTGATGAGTGCGAGAAATGAACTGATGAATGGCAGCAGAGTATTTGCTAGTAAGGATGATATCATCCACATATACCAGTAGATATAGCAGAACAGTGCCTCAAGAAAACACAAATAGAGATGTGTCAGTAGAACTGCAGACAAAACCAAGCTGGCGAAGAAATGAACTGAACCGATCAAACCAAGCCCTCGGAGCCTACTTAAGCCCATAAATGGCTTTTCACAGACAGCAAACATGATCAGGTCGAGTAGGATCCTTGAAGCCAATGGGTTGAGCTATGTACACTGCGACATCGAGAATACCATTCAGGAACGCATTCTTCACATCTAACTGGTGCAAGGGCCATTTTTTAATAGTAGCAACAGCAAGAACCGTACGAATAGTGTATGCTTTTACCACAGGACTGAAAGTGTGGTCAAAGTCAAATCCCGGTAGCTGGGAAAACCCTTGAGCCACAAGTTGGGCTTTATAGCGGTCAATCGGGCCATCGGGCAGATATTTGACTCGAAAGTCCCATTTTGATCCAACAACATTTACATTAGATGGCCGAGGAACTAGATCCCAAGTGTGTTGCTTTCGAAGAGCAGACATCTCTTCATCCATGGCAACAAGCCACTGAGGATCACGAAGAGCAGCTCGATAATCTCGGGGTTCAGAGTGGTTGAGTACAGCCGCAGTAAGGCCAGTGACAACATAATCATCAAGATGTCAAGGTCGACGCAAAATGGTACGAGGCCGAGTGACCATGTGATGAGGTCGAGATAATGGTGGACTAGGAGAATTGTCAGAAGAGTCATCAGCAGTAGACTCAGAGCACACCGGAGAACCAGGGATATGATCAGGAGTAACAGGCAGGGGGTCCGACAAAATAGGTGAGTCAACTGAACACAGCGAGCAAGGCGCCAAATGAGAAGATGATGGTGATAGCGGCATAGTATTTGGAAGGACTGGATCAATAAATGGAGATACATCAAGAGAAGAGAAAAATGAAGAACTCGAAGACGACGCGGCAAAATGATAGAAAGTTTCATCAAACCGGGCATGATGGGTGATATACACCCAACCAGAAGTAGGATCTAAACATCGAAATCCATTGTATTGAGAACTATACCCAACAAACACACAAGGAATGCTTCGAGGCGACAGCTTGTGCTCAACATAGGGACAGACAAATGGATATACTCTACAACCAAAAGGATGGAAGTTAGAGTATGTTGGTGCCCGGTCAAATAGAATACCATAAGGAGAAGTGCCATTAAGCACCGGGGTAGGAAGACGATTAATGGCATATACAGCTGTTGCAAACGCATCATCCCAAAAAGATAGTGGCAGGGCCCCATTTCTGTCATGTGACGGTGTTTTCATTCCGCATGCCCATTCTGCTCGGGTGTGTACGGACAGGAAACCTGATGAAGGATTCCTTTTATCTCAAAATGAATTAGGAGATGTGTGTTCAGAAACTCTGTGCCCTCATCACTCTGAAACACTTTAATCCGAGAGGAGAATTGATTTTCAACAAACGCCTCAAATTTCATACATACATCAACAAACTCATATTTACGACGAAGAGGGTAAAAGCCATGTAAATCTTGAGAAATCATCCACAAAGAGAGCATAGTAAAAAAATCCATGACCAGATAAAACAGCAGATGGTCCCCATAAATCACAATGAATCAAATCCAAGACATGCATAGCTCATTTAGAGTTTTCAAAAAATGACAGTTTATGGCTTTTGCCATCACACAGGAGGCACATGCATTAGGTTTAGTCAATAAAGAGGGAACAGATAGTTCACTATTTTTAGCTAACAAGGAAATAGTACTAGGGGACACATGTCCGGCATACCACAGTTCCAAAGAGGCTCGAGATTTATTTTGCTTAATAAAGGAAAGTAAAGCTTCTTCACCACGATCCAACACATATAAACCATCCTCACTGTGGCCTCTGCCCATGACTGCCCGGGTGACTTTGTGCTGAATCACAAAAGAACGGTCATCAAAAGTGATCAGTACACCAAGATCTCGGGTAAGCTTGTTTATAGATAATAAGTTTTTGGTTATATCAGGAACAACAAAAACATCATAAAGTCGTAATGAATGTGTAAGTTGAGAATCACCAATAGCATAAATACATATATTAGTACCATTTCCAACAGAAACAAAGGATTTACCATTGTAGGGCGTGACACTCTCAAGGTTCGAAGCAGACGAACTTATATGAGCAGAAGCTCCAGAGTCAAGGTACCAATCAGAGGTGACAGCGGTTAGCTCAAGCTGAAGGGAAGACTGAAATTGCTGAGCAAGATTAGAAGTCTCAGATAGACCTCGAACCAAACGATAACAGTGAGCAGCATCATGACCCATTTTGTGTCACCACTGGCATTGTAGACCACGGCCTCGACCACCTGAGAACTAGCCTAGAAACATGCCACGTCCGCGACCTGAGAACCAGCCAGAATGCCCGGTGCATATGCCAGACGCGCCACTGCCAAGCGCTGCACCCACCGACGCGTGAGACCACGCGTGGCCGCCGGAGTTGGATTCTTACGCCGCGAATGTGACCAGCCCAACTGCAGTATCACCAGAAGTGTATTGTCCCTGTAAATTATTCAAAAATGCTTCGTGGTTCTTTGCACGATTAACTATCTCGGCATACAAAGGAGTCGGAGAAGCAATGATAAATGGGGTAGAAAAATCCTTAAATTCAGAACCCAAAGCAGTAAAAAACCAAAGAAGTTGATCATCATTTGATGCAGGAGCACCCAAACTAGCAAGTTGATCGAACACAGTCTTGAATTGAAGGTTTAAATCATGCACCGAACCATTCTTACAGATAGTAAAGATAGTGGAACGAAGGCGTAGAATGGTCGAATTACTTTGGTTCTGACGAACAACATCAATGTTCTCCCACATTTGTTGCGAGGTCTTATAATCGTCAAGCTCAGCCAGGGCTTCTGGAGACAGGAACGAGAACAAGAGACTACAGACGCTGATCCTCATCAAGCCATGTTTCACGTGCAACCAAGGCTTGCTCATAAGTAGCCTTCAAATCCTCCTTCGTGGAACCAGAAGAAGAGCCAGTGACCGTTGCATAGGAGGAAGACGACGGCGTGGAATCCGATGGTGGTGGAGGAAGAATCGGACATGGCTTGGTGTCATCGATAAAATCGTATAGTCCCTGTGGTTTGAGAATATGAACAACTTGCCGTTTCCATAGCAAGTTGTTTGTTTAACAAAGCTTGATGGTGAACATATGTAGAAGAGTATTGTAGGGAAGCTTGGATGATTCAGTCATGGTGAAAGGAGAAGAAAATTTTCTTGAGGAGGAGAAGAGAGTGGGCGGCAGTTTGGAGAAGAGAAAAGAAGAGCAGACACGGCTGCTGTGAAAAAAAATGATTGTAAACCTCATTCTGATACCATGTGAATGGGGTAATTCTCCATAGATTAATGTTTGTGAATAATGAAATACACATAGAAATACTAGCTTAGACATACAATGTATCTAGACATAAGATTTCTATCAAATCTAAATCATATCTCATCTTATCCTAACATCTCAATCATATCCCAATCATATCTCATCTTATCCTAACAGAATCAAACAATTTCCGCAGCTCAATATAAATTAGAAAAAGGAAGAAATACAAGATAAGAAGGGAGTGTTCTTGAGCTACAAAATGAGATCAACCCAATTGATAACTGCTCTCCTGTTCCTCGCCTCTATTTGTAGGATTCAAGAGATGCGAAAGAAGAATTTTGGAGGCTAAAAGGGAGGATTTTTGAAGAAAAAAATGGATGCCAGGCAGCGCCTCCTCTGCGGGCCGCAGCAAATCTATTGTGGCCCATCAAATACCCCCGCTGACCGTTGACCCTCATTTTCCCCTCCCATTTCCCCACCGTTAGTTTTCTCTCCTCTCATTTTCCCAACCTTCCTCCTCCCATCGCCCCACCTCTCCATCATCTTTCCATTCTTTCACATCCTAACACTCAAATCTTAACCCAAAATTTGATTTAAAAACTCGAGAAGCCCTACAAATTGGGGGTTCTCAAATTTTTTGTCAAATCCAACCTTCTTTGTTTGCATTTCACACTTTGGTGTTGTCTACACTCACACCACTTCTCACTCTATTGCTGAATTCAAAATGTGTGGCTTGTGCTATATTTTGGGGTTGTGTGATGCCAATTTTGATACGATACTTTAGGGTTTAAGGTATTCATTAGCTGGTGTTATAATACTATTTCAGGAGGATTATTCATGGCCCTGAAGGAGAAAGTTGCATCTAGTTGGGATGAGTTTGACTTCCAAGACAGTGGATCTTGGATCGCTCATTATCAACGCAGAAAGAAATCATCTCCAGTCGATTGGTATGTCTCATGGGATACTCAACGGCCCACTCTAATGCCTATTCTTCAAGGATCAAAAAATGCGCGTATTATAGTGCCAGCGTGTGGTAATTCATCCTTGAGTGAAAATTTATACCTGAGTGGCTTCAAAAACATTATTAATGTCGACTATTCTAGCCAATTGATCAAGTTGATGAAGGAAAAACACAAAAAAAAGAGTTGAGATGCAATGGTTGACCAAAGACATCTTAGCCCTACTCCAGGTTCTCTTAAATTCATTATCTGGAATGTGTCTGTTCCTTTGATTTGCAAATGTCAACATGTATAGTATTTGGCTTTTGTTTACTGGTTTTTTTCATGTTTTGTTATGCATAGGACCCACCGAATCTCATTCCAAGGTCATATAATATATTGATTGATAAGGGCTGTTTTGACTCCCTTTGCATTCTTGCTGGTGACAACTCTGATGAAATTGGTGAACAGTATCTTCTCAAGGTTATATTTATTTCAAGGTTATGCAATTATGGTAAAGCCTATTTTCTTATTTGCCTTGAATAAGTTTATGTCCCTGGATAGGTGAAAGAACTGTTAGGAAATAAGGGGAAGTTTATATGCTTATCAAGGATGTATTTGGAGGATTCAATAGGTATGAACATAATCATATTTTTTTCTTTACAATCTCCATAAATGACTTTGCTTATCTTACATTCTGTTGTCAGCCTTTAATTGTCGCCATTTCTGGTTGGGCTGGAAAGTGACTGTGCAAAAAGTTTTTCCACAAAAAGATGATGACAAGGCAGTGATGTTGGTTGTAGAGAGGTGTTCAAATGGACTTTTACATGACATTGCTCAGGTACCATAACCAACATTGCCTTTCATCCTCGCAATATATATATATATATAATTAAAGCTTCTTCTGTGAGTGGAAATGTAGAGTTTGAATACCTATAGGTTGACAATTAAAAGCTCATTGGAAATAAAGTTTGGTAATGTTAGATGTGCAATGGTAATGCTAGATCAGGAGTGGCGCAATAGTCTTCTACTTGAGCAATAGTCTTTAGGCTTTTGTGTCATCAGTCATCTTAGTTTCTCCTATAACTGGTCAATTTAAGGCTTAAAAGAGGTAATAAGGCAGTTGTACACCTTTAGTAAGCGGTCATCTCCCCTTCCTGTAATAAATTAAACTTCCTATAATTATGTATATTAATACGTTGCATTGTTTTTTCTGTTAGTCTCATACTTTATGCCATTGGGTCTACACAACACTCTCAAACTCAAAACTCAATGAAAATGATAGTTCATTAGGACCTAATTACGAAGAACCCATCAACAACTGTATGTGAAATTTTAGGCATCGAAAAAATAACAAGTGTATTTTTACAAATTATTTGTGTGTGAGAACCTTTCGAGCTTTTTTTACCCACCTCAACTAGAAGTCTAAAGTAGTATGGGCATTACGTACTTGAATGACTTGAAAACCGACCGTAACTGATAAGAAATTTGTATTAAGAGGTTATTATTTGCTAAATTTGGTATATGGATTTTTCTAGGTTGATGATACGTTGTCCAACCATGTTAAGAAGGAGAATACACTGCGTGGCAAGTATAGGAATAGATCAAAGTCAAAGGATGATTTTGAAGGCTACTTAAGAGACAATCGTGCTGAAATTTGTTGTGAAGTTGATTACAACGAATATCGAGTAATTGTTTTAAGAGATGATAAATTCGACAAGGTTAACTATGTTGACATTATTTGGGTGCCGGAGGTATGAATATTTCCAATTTCTCAATAACATTTTTATGAGATAATTATGTTTTTTTTAAAAAAATAATTGAACATTCATAATTTGTGTTGCAGGATGGTCTGGTGTTGGATTCAAATGCCTTAAGCAATTCAAAGTTGAATTGGCAACTACATTTCCTTTTTTCAACCATGACCCCACCATCCGAGATGTTGTTCATTGTATGTATTTTCTGGCGTTAGTTTTGCATTTTTATAGCTTCTCTTTATCTCCATTAGTAGTTACACTAAGTGCTTGTTTGGTTTACCATGAAAATACATTCCCATGGGAAGTTATATCCTATGCACACTTCCTAGTAATTGGCCTAACATTGTTTGGTTGACATGGTGGAATTTGAACTTCCTAGGAATTGATAACCTATATTTATTTGGCTCAGCTATTTAATTTTCCATATTTTCTAACTTCTTTTGAGATGGGAATAAATAGAATAAAGTATTACATATAATTATGCAATTTGGGCTTCCAATAATCATGGGAATTGTGACTTACCAAGGAGGGGTAAGGTAAGTTACTTCCCATGTTTCATAGGAATTTATACTTCCCAAGGTATTTACACTTCCCTTATCCAACAATATTTGCTATGTCAACCAAACAACATAGCAAATATCCACTTCCTAGGAGCTGGAAATTCATGTGCATTTCACCTCTAACCAAACAATACATGAGTAAGACACATTAGTCCAAATGTGTGACTTAGCTTTAGAGTAACATGAACCTTAGCTTAGAGCCAATTGATTCTTTATTCTTTCTCCTAATAGAGTAAAACTGATTACACTTATATTTGAAGCAATATTTATGGCATTTTATAATTATTTTATTCCCACCTTTGATAATTATTTCCTAGAAATCCCACAAAACATTGTTTGGCGATAAGATCGTGGTTCTTGACGAAATTTCTTGCTTTGTTTTTTCAGGTGTTGTCTCCCAAGTTTCATGTACATTTGTCAGGTGATCCCATGCAAAGAGATAAAACTGTTTTGGTAATTCTCTACCAAATCTTTAGATGGCTGACCTTGTTGTATCAGTGAACGTTACATAGTTACTTACAAAAATTAATGGAACATTGTGCAGGATTTGAAGCCACTATTGGACATTATTGACCCATATATTAGAGTGTATTGGTATGTAATTCCGATCTTAGGTCATAACTAATAATGAAATTTAACTTTTGTCACTCTTATAATATTGTATATCTTTGTCATTTGCTTAGACTCCAGATGTGGGAGGCAGAACATGACGAAAAGCTCAAGGCTATTGAGTTCCTACCTACTCCTACAAGATCAAAGGTTTCTCATATAAAAAAGGTGAAGGATTGACTTAAGAAAAGGCTTCCAAATGATTAGTTTCCTGAAAGTTCTAAAGAAGCCTATGAAGAGATTCTATCATTTGTTGCTGCTCCTCAGCTTCATCCATATACTTCTGAATGTCTCTTTCATACTTCTTTTCCTACAATCATTAGTAAGAAAATTTTTAGTTTCCATAAATTGAATCAATGTGTGTGTGAGAGAGAATATGAGTCCATAGATCAAACATAAACAGATACGTCATAAACCTTGAATGATGTTTCCTGAGACGCGGTATCTTCAGATAGGCTATGAACCAGGTGATGCAGCTGCACATTTTGTTCAACTAGTCCGGTAATATCTTTGAAGGGTGGCTGCAAAAAAACATATAAAAATACATACATGTGTTAGATAGTCCACGCAACATTGGTTCTGCTAGTTTAATTCGATTTCCTCTGTATTAGATTTACACTATATGGAAGGCAGCTTAATTCGTAACCACCAAAGGAGTCAAAATAGGCATGACACCCTAAAAATAGCCATCAAAGAGTCACTTTGATTATAAGATATATATCTATAACTTAGCATTCCTTGAGAAGAACAGAGACCTAATCAAAGATAGAACTTAGGGATTAAGCAGCACGAGATGTCCAGTACTGAAGTAGCTCTAAGATAGCCGAATAATAATGATTAAAAGCTTCCAATTAAGGTGCAGATCCACTAAACAAAAGGCAGGGCAGTGATACATATATAACCTGATTCTGAAGATCGACAATCTCCTTTGGAGCCATGTTGTTCTCACGATCCTTCCTTCTTGGAAATGTTTTCAAAGGATTCTCTTGGCTAGCAAATGTTAATACTTGGGGTGGAGGCATTTTGTTAGAGACACAATCATTTCAAAACAATATACGTAGCACCGCTTTTGTCTTAGAAGTGCGGTCACACCATTATAATAACTAAACAACTGTAATAGTTTTGGTTACAGGGCAGCGTTGACCAATACATACCCCCCCACCTACCAGGTGGTTTCTAATTTTTAAAAAAAATGTATACTCCCTCTCTCCCAATTATTTTCGCACTTGTCATTATTAACTTAGTCAAAATTGAAAAAATAAATTTCAAGTAATGCATAAAATAATATATTATCATATGTGATATCATTAGATTTGCGTTAATATCTATTTTTATAATATCTATTTTTAATTATTCACAATTAAAGATATTAATGGTTAAAATTAATGCTGATCAATATGAAAAAGTCAAAATTTGTAGAAATAGCTGGGACGCAGGTAGTTTAGGGTCCCTTTTCTCCGGTCTTCTGCGCCGCCAGCTGTGTTCAAGCTTCAGCATGTTCGTCAGGCATCGCCCACCGCCGCCGGTTCCTCCTTCAACCTTTTCGCTGATGCTATTTTCTCTGTTTCCCGTCGTCTTCACAGGGGTCGTTATCAGAGTCGACAAGAGTCGTTCTTCACCAGAGGCTCTCCGATCAGCATCAGAGTCACTCAAGGTTGACCAGCGCGGTTCTCAGATTCACGCGCCCTTTCATTCCTTCTCCAGTGGAAAGGGTGATATAATTTGTTCCCCCACCCCTTACTTGTGGTTTTATGGTGTCTGATCTGTTGGTTTTATGATCTCTGTAATTTGAATTATTGCGTGTGTGATCTGTAGTTTGATGATGGCACCAAAATTGAATGAAGCACACCTAAAACTTTGTGTTGTGGACCATGAATCTGAAGAGATGGCTCATTCGCTGTATACGATTGACCTACAAAGTGATCTACCAAGTGATTTAGAGCAGGAGAGGGGTGTTGATTATCAAGTGTTGTCGCCCTGCATATGTTTCCCAAAATGCATCTGCATTCCCGACCCAGCAATGGTTAACCTTGGTCCACATTTATATTTCTTGGACGGCTGTACTGGAGGCATAGAACCCAGGGAACGCAGGCTCCTTTATGCAACACCTGTCCATGTCGTTGACACCAACAATCCCGAGCAAGGGTCGCGTCCTGTTGCATCCATGAATACCCCCAAAGAGAGTCACTGTGTGTTTGTGGCTGATGATATGATCTATGCGCTTGGAAGGGCCAATAAAGACACTAACAAAAGATGGACCAAGTAAGGCTCAGGTCTCTTCGAGCATTATGTTCATGGACTCAACAAGTGGCAAGTTCTTCCTGACCCCCCACTTCCATGGGGTGCGCTTGCTACAGCTGATTGGACTGGTCGTGCCACGGTGTTGGGCCGTGAGGTCTTCATAGGGACTCATGTCTGCTATCTCATCTTTAACTTGGATACCCTTGGGTGGGCTGAAGCATCTCCAGACTTCCCTTATGGTGCCCTCTATGTGGATGCCTTCCTCTACCACATAAGGGGTCTTGGTGAACAACCATGAATATCAGGTGCAGTTTGGGATCCTCACTATGTTTCGGATCCTCCACATATCGTTAGGAGAAGCCCCTTCTCCAAATGTGGAGCTTCTCATAGTATTGGCAAGTGTATTCTCGAGAGTGCCTTTTTGGAACCTAAGAAATCCCAGGTCTTGTTTACTGCCGCTGAATTGGCCAGTGAAGACAAATACTTCTTTACTCATGACAATTTTGAACCTTGGCGGGAACTCATTCACTTGGGGGGCCCCTACTTCTATTTTTTTGTCACTGCCCTAAACACAAGTTATAAACTTCAAACATATGATTACCACAATCGCTTTATAGGGATCATGATCTTCAAGGAGCTTCAAGGGGAGGACAAAAATACTGAATGTCATCTTGTATCCTCCTCCTTCTATAGAATCCACACCCAGTTCTGTAACTGGGGCCCGGTTATCCGCTGTCGTGCTCTTGGTTCTATCCCGGAATGTAAGTCAACTTATAGGCGTAATAATTGCTGTTACTATTTCTATTTAGATATGTCAATCCAGTTGATTGTTAATGTGTTCGGTATATCGGTATGGCTTTGTAGTTGAACTGCTGATGTAACTTTGTTCGGATTGAGATGCTTTGTTGGTTCTGCATTAGTTACACTTTGTTTGGTTAGCAATTGTGGAGGGAAAGGTAGGGGAGGGAAGGGAAAGGAAATGAAGGACACGGTGGAATGGGAAGGAAGATTAACCTGTACAATTGTCCTCCTTCCCTTCCACCACGTGGTATCCAATCGTCCTCTCTCACTTTTGCTTCAAATTCTTGGCTCCAAACACTACATTAATGGTCGTGAGATGCAACTATGTTAGATGTTTCCACCATTGTGATTTTTTTATAGGTGATGCTGTATGCGATTGGCCTACATAGCAAATTAAAAATACTGCTTGTTGCTACCATTAAGCCGATACTGATGGCTGATTTTATGCTTTGGTTGTGCTGGTGTCTGATGTTATGTTGTGCTTCTGTTAATCCTACAATTTGTTGCTTGGATTTGTGCTGCCCAAGTTTGCTGCTTGATCAGGTTTTAAGACTGAAAATATGTTTTTCCGATATGTCACTCTCGAGTTCTTCTACGGATGTTTTCTTCAGGACTGATTTATTGGTGGTTCTGGCTGGCCGATGACAGTTTGGCATGCCTGTATTAACATGCTATGCTGTCATGCTAGCAGTATGCTTGTGAACTTTCATTGCCATTAGGCATATGTTAACATACTAAGAAATGCCTGGGTATTACTAAAGTAGTAACTTATAAATTGTAAATCGTGAATTTTTATCAATTTTGTACTCATTTGGCTTATTAAATCATGATTGTGTTACCTAATTTTGTGTCATGGTGTTTATTGACTCAAGTTGGCTGTGTTTGATAACTACATAGAAAGGACCTTTTTTGTTTAAGCCCTCTCTCATAACTATTGATTACAATTATGTAAACTGATTATATTGCTACCTTTATTTCATCTTACAATTGCTGTTGGACAATTTGTTTTCTGGAGAGATTTTACTTGGTGTAAGTTTGTTATTTCTCATATTACTATCATGGGTGGACTGGAGGTCTTGACTCTTTGAGTAAATCTTGTTCGCGTATTTTAATATGCAGCTTGGAATAGAGTGGTGCCAAGCAAAAAGCAGGAAAGCTGGATCAGGGTTAAGAAGAATGAGGTCGATATGGTTACGACCCAACATGGGAACCATCTTCTTGTTGACAAGGCTGGATCAAAGGAATCTAAAATAGAGAACCATAACCATGTTGGTGAGATTGGCAACCTTAAGAAGCTTTTGGCAGGTAAAGCACAAACTCTTTACTTCACCAAATCTTATTTCGGGCATATCAAATGATAGTTTGCTCTTTGTTGCAGCTCAAGAGGAGGAACTGAGGACACTGTATTCTGAGCTGGCAAAGAAGGATGAAATTTTGAAGACCTACAAAGGGGGGTTGGTTAAGGACAAACAAGAAGTATGGGTTTAGTGGAGGACTATTGGTCATGTTATGAACTTTTCTCATCTAATCTGAATATTTTCTATCTTATATGTAATTATAGTTGTAATTAAGATTTTCTGATATTATCTAATTAGAATTTTTGGTGCTAATCAGGATTTTGGTGATTTTCTGAATTTTTTTGTTTTTCTAATCCGAATTTTTTAAACTGCTTTGTGAATTATTTTTTATTTTTTTGTCAATTCAAAGCGCTCACAGTGGTACGTGATAAGAAAAGGAATTTATTGTAGAAGCAATTTGTGTGTTTTGTTTTGGGCAAAATACTGATATGACCCTATGTTTTGGAGGTTTGTGCTAATATGATCTTGTAAAGTTGAAAAGTGCTATTGTAAACCTGTGTTTTGCATCAGAAGTGCCGATATAACCCTATGGCACTATTCCATCGTTGACTTTGTTATTTCCGGCATTGACCAAATGTAAAAATACTAAAATACCCCTAATCTTCAAATTAAAAATCTATTGACTAAAATACCCTTGGTTCTTCTTCTTCTCCATAACCATAGCCACTGCCACCTCTGTCACCTCCGCCGCCGCTCCACCACCTCTGTCGCCACCGTCGGCTAGAATCTGGAAACGATAATCCAAACTAGTTCCAGCCACAATCTGGAAAAAATAACCAGTTCCAACCAAGAAAAATCAATGAAACAGATTAAAAAATTAACCAGTTCCAGCCAAGAAATTGACGAAACAGATCCATCTCCAACTCCCTCACCTGAACAATCACAACACCACAAATGCACGTTATTCAAAAACCTAATCCCCAATCCCAATCCCAGTCCCAATCCAATAATACCGATTAATAAGGGCACAGATTCATCAGACACTCAATCGGATCCAACGTTGGTAACAAAAATGCAGGGAGAGAAACAGAGTGAAGCTTACGATGAGGTCAATGGTAGAGAGAGATGGAGGAGCCCACCGCCGTCTCCAGTGAAGCATAGATGGCCGCTGTCGTGCGCCACCTCTGCTCAGTTGTGCGCCGCCGCCTCTGCTCCGTCGTGCGCCGCCGCCTCTGCTCTGTCATGCGCCACCGCCTCTGCTCCGTCGTGCACCGCCGCCTCTGCTCAGTCGTGCGCTGCCGCCTCTGCTCCGTCGTGCACCGCCGCCTCTGCTCCGTCGTGCACCGCTGCCTCTGCTCCGTCATGCACCGCCGCCTCTGCTCCGTCGTGCACCGTCACCTCTGCTCCGTCGTGCATCGCCGCCTCTGCTCCATCGTGCGCCGCCGCCTTAACCCCTGCCACCCCTGACCCTAAGCCATCCCCGCTACCCCTAGCCCTAAGCCTCATCACCGCTCCGTCGTGCGCCACCACCGCTCAGCCATACATCCGCCGCCAACCCCAGTCTCGCCTTCGACCACCAAACCCTAACATCTGCCTCGGACGACCACCAACCATCCACCTCCTCCTCCGACCACCAAACCCTACCCTTTGGAAATTGATGGGGATTTGCAGAGTGTGAAAAAATGGAATTGCAGAGCTTGGGGTTCAGGCGAGCTAGGGGATTTGCAGAGCTAGGGGTTCAGACGAGAACGAAGAAGAAAAGAAGTGTGAAAAAATGGAATTGCAGAGCTTAGGGTTCAGACGAGAACGAAGAATAAAAGAGGAGAAGTAAAGAGAAGAATAAAAATTGAGAAGAAAAGAGAAGAAGAAGAAAGGAGCAGAAGAAAAGAGAAGAAAAAAGGCATAATTGTCTTTTAATATTTTTTAATTATTATTATTTTTAAAACAGGGGTATAATAGTTATTTCATGTATTTTCAACCAAAATCAGGTCAATAGGGTTATATTAGCACATTTTGGCAAAACACAGGGCTATATTAGCACTTTCCGACTTCACAAGGTCATATTAGCACAAACCCTCAAAACATAGGGTCATATGAGCACTTTACTCATTTGTTTTTTCATGTCGACTTCTGTTATTATTATGTTTGGTGCTTCGAAAGAGTTTGCTACTATGATGTGTAGAGGATATTTTAGGTTGTTAAAAATGTAAGAGATAAGTGTCAATAGAACCCTATCTACTTGAGTAAGTATCAATATTACGCTCAAATAATTTTTAGTGTAAAAATAACCCTAACTAGTGGATGAAATTGTCAATATAACCCTAAGACACTATTTCTGGGTCAAACCCCCTTTATCTCTCTGGTTGATATTTTCTTTTTTTTATGTATAAAGATTAAAATTGAACTTAACATATTGAAGTTTAGGGATAAAATTAGTTTGGGGGGGGGGGGAGGTGTGGCTCAAAATTCAAGCTTATTCTAAGCTTGAAATATATCGGTAGTACGTGAAAGTTCTTTCATCTAAGCAAAATTGTGGACATGCATAGTTTGTTTTTGTGACCAGTAGAGATGTAATATAAGTGTACACGAAATAAGTACTAGAATATCCCAAATGTAGTAAGTGGTACCAACACATTGTATTAAGACTTGTCCTCATGCGATGTTAGCAATGAGTGAGTTTGACACCTATAATGTAGGAAACTGATCTACACCCTCATATGCACCTAGAAGTGAGTATTTGTGGGATAACCCAACTTGAAGTATGCGAGTCTTTCCTATAGTGTATTACTTTATCTACTTTAGTTTTATTAAAAAATAATATAGGACAGTGCAAGGGTTAGAGATGAGGGGCTTTATTTCTGATCTTCACACCTGCCAGTTGACAATGTTCTGTCGATCTCTTGATTTTTGGAAATCATACGCGATGTTCATTTTTATACTCCAATTATTCAATTGCGTGATCTTATGAACGTGTTATTGCTTTTGTTTGTGTCTGACTGGTCTCGAATAGGAGGCTAATGGTTTGAAGGAGAAATTGGATGTGTGCTTAGCTGAGCTGGAGAGCTTAAGGCAAACTGAGAAGTTAAAACTTCTTTCTCCGAGAAGTTATACTTCTGAGCTGTAAGTCTGAGTGTTCTTTTTTTAGTTGGTGGTGCCTTTGAATTGGTTGTTGATAACATGTTAGCTTTGTTATATTGTGATTTTCTTGTTTGGTACATCTTTCTATGGAAAACATTTAAATTGTGTACCATATACTGACAAGTGATTGTTGTTGTTGCAAAAATGCTTGCTATAATGTACACGTCACGTTGAAATTGCATGAGCTGACTCTTTTAGTATATCAGTGGGTTATTTCCTACATATAATTTTCAAGCTTTATATAGATACCTCCAGAGTTAATATTGGGAAGTTATTTGAGTGTGGTTGTTTGTAGTCGTTGCAGTTGCTCTTAATGGTTCATGATTGTTCATGTGTTTGCTTATTTTTCCCCCTTCTACTTACCTTCAGGAATGACATGCTATTGGCTGGAAGAATTGTTGTTATCCACTATTTTTCTTTTGGACTCCATGGTTATGTGTTAATAGATTATGTTTCTACTGGTTCTAATTTGCATTCTTGGTTGCAGATGGAAGGATTCAATCGAGACTTCTGATGCTGCTGAGGAAAATCAAATGGTTATACTGAATTTTCCAGTTGGTGTTTCTGGAAAGGCATTTGCAGCTTCCCTTCTTAGGGATGGTTGGAGTGTGAGTTGCTAAGTTTATGCAATATCAAATTATGTGCTTTCATTTATCACCTTCATTACTGGGAGTTATATATCACCGTCCTTTATCAAATGAAAGATGCACTACACATGAAAACACCATTCATGGTATTTAAATATCTTTCCGTTCCTCTTCTGAAACTGTTATCTTGTTCCGATTACAAAACTGTATGTCAAGTATCTAGAAGTTGTTAATGCACTGCAGCATGAGCAATTGGGACGATGGCAATCTGAAGCTGTTTTGGAGCGAGTAGGGGTTCAATTTATTTTGTCTATTACCTTTTTTATGTTTCTTTTTGCTCTTTAGTCTTTCATGGCGCCCTCAAATATGTGGTGTTTCTTTATAATAAAAAGATTTTTAGTTTGATTTTATATTTCTTGGACATGACATTTAGGTACTTTTTGAAGGAGGCCAACCTCTTTCAAATATACAATAGAGCAGAAAGCAGGCATCATCTTAGATGAGTGCGGTATGTTATGCTTACCTGATCTTTGATCCTGCATGTTGAATTTTGATTTACTTGTTGATAAATTTGTCTGCCTGATTGGTTAGTTTGTACATGTGGGTACACTGTGGTATCCCTAGAATTAGAAGTTTAGTATTTTGTTTAGTTGATAGAACCTAGTGTTGATCAATAATGACTGATGAAATATTGGATATATTTCCTAATAGTTGGGTTTTATTACTGAACCTTTATGGTTTGTTATTCAAACACTCTCGTTGTAATCTTGCATTCATCAAATATGGCAGGGCTCCAAAATATACTCTGGTGGATATGATCTTGTCTCTCTTAAAAATAGACGGGGCAACGACCACCACTACTGCTAGAAGTTTAATATACCCTATAGATTTTCAAGAATCGTCTACTTACCATTTATATTAACATGTGTGAGACTGGAAATTTCATTTGATGCAGGTGGAACATCTTAGAAGTGTTTGATTCATATATTCATTTAGGTGGACTTGTAGCAATTTTTTTTTACTTAAAAGGTGTATTAGTAGTACCATACTCTCTATCTTCTTGAATCTGATGTAAAACATATTCACAAACCTTGTACTTGTTAACCCATGCATTTAATCACTTTCATGATCCCTATTTGATTTTTCTTTTTTGGGCTTGGGTAGGTTTTACTACATTAATTTGGCAGATTATCTATCTAAAATAGTATTGTTATTCTCAATCCCTCTCTTTCTTTTGGCATCTAAATTTCGAAGACAACACTAGTTTTGTGACCCGGGAGTTGCCGTGGGTTATTGTGTGCTTATAATGTCGGTTCATGTACCAATTTTTTGTTAAATTTTCCATCATTCTATGATAATTTAGTTGACACATGTTTCTGTGCAATTCTTCTTTCCAAACATGGTTCTTGCCATGCAACAACCTTGTTTATAAAACACTAAAAAGAAACAGTACATTGTGATGATCTCTGTTATAAAGGGGGAAGAAATGGTGTCCACTTGAAATGTGAAAACACCCTCCTCCCTTGAATAAAAAAAATAAAGATAATTAAATGGGTTAAATAAATCAATTAATTACTTGAATTACTTCCCAAAATGAAGGTCAATCAATCAGCAAATAGTTACGTCAAAAAATAAGTATTCCCTTCGTCCCAAATTAAACTGCACACTTCATAAAACGTCACTATTCACTGTCCAACTTTGATCACATATTTGAATAGATATATAAATAATAATATTATCATATGTTATATGGTTTTATTCGTCGTAACACGTAGTTTCTGAAAAGTAACTTTTTGTATGCCATAATTATACGTAATTAAACATATTAACGATTAGACAAGTTTCTTGATGAGCGTGAAATTCTCTCATACCATTTAATTTGGGACGGAGGGAGTATGACAATTAATTACTTGAATTACATCCAAAAATAAAGTAAGAAAAATTTGGCTCCGGATCTTCTGTTACACTTATGTGTAACACTAGGTGTTACACCAATAAGATTACGCCACATGTCACTCTTAACTTAACTCTAACCTAACCACTTAACTCTGATTAACATTATTTTATAATTTATTTTACTCCTTAAATTATTCTTTTCCTTAAAAATTACTTTCCCTTTTTTCCAGATTTACTGTTGCCGTCATCTGTAGCTCGCAACTCTGTTTTGCGTCCGCCTCAAACTCCTCGCAATTCTCTCGCCACTCCAGTTTTCCTTTGCCGTAGTCGAGCAGGGGTTGTACGAAGTTCCTAAAAATCCTGTGCATTTTTATGGGACTGGTTGATTTCTCCGACGTGATGGCACTGCCGCCGTCTACGGTGGAGTGGCGGAAGATGGGTCTGAGTCAGATTACGCCGGCAGATTTTGCTCACGGCTTCTGAGGAATTCCTTTGTGGGTCCTCAAACAAAAATTGTGTAACAGAACAGAGTTGCGAGCTACAATATCTAATTGGCAAACACGGAATTCATTTTCTAATTAGCAATATGGTACCTTCCATTTTTGCTACTTAGTTACTTCATTCAATCCCCTAAATTCAACCCATCAAATGAAAATAACGATTCAGATGGTCATAACTCGATGGTCAGATAATATTTTGGACTGATTACTTTTTGGAAAGTTCATATATTTCCATGCTTTAAAATACGGTGCCTTGTGTGTTTTCTAATTTGCAGTTTCATCCAATCCCCAAAATTCAACCCATCAAATGAAAAATATGATTCGGATGTCATAAGTTAGTGCTCGATTCCTTTTTAAAAATATCTTGGCCCGATTCCTTTTTAAAAATTTCTTATATTTTCATACTCTACAATATGGTATCTTTCGTGTTTGCTACTTTGGAACTTCATTCAATCCCTAACATTCAACCTATCAAATGAAAATGATGATTTTGATGGTTATAACTCGGTGGTTAGAAAATATTTTAGACTGATTCCTCTTTGAAATGTTCTTATATTTTAATTTTCTACAATATGGTAACTTCCATTTTTGTTACTTAGTAGCTAAATCCAATCCCCGAAATCCAACCCATCAAAGGAAAATGACGATTCAGATGTTCATAACTCGGTGTTCAGATTATATTTTGGATCGATTCCTTTTTTAAAAGTTCTTATATATTCATGCTCTAAAATATAGTACCTTACGTGTTTGTTAATTAGTAATTTCAACCAATCCCCGAAATTCACCCAATTTAATGAAAATGATGATTTTGATGGCATAACTCGGTGCCCAGTTAATGTTTTGGCCCGATTCTTTTTTGAAAAGTTCTTATATTTTCATATTCTACAATATGGTATCTTTCATGTTTGCTACTTAGGAACTTTATCGAATCCCCAAAATTCAACCCACTAATGAAAATGACGATTCAGATGGTAATACCTCAGTGCTCAGATAACATTTTGGACAAATTCTTTTTTTAAAAGTTATTATATTTTCATGCTCTACAATATGGAACTTTCCATTTTTGCTACTTAGCAACTTCATCCAATCCCTGAAATTCAACTCATCAAATGAAAATAAAGATTCAGAAGGCCATAACTTGGTGCTCAAATAGTATTTTGGACCGATTCGTTTTTGAAAATTTCTTATATTTTCATGCTCTAAAATATGCCACCTTTCGTCTTTGCTACTTAGTAACTTCATCCAATCACCAAAATTTAACCCATTAAATGAAAATGACTCGGTGGTCAGAGTGTCATAACTCGGTGGTCATATAATATCTTGGACTGATTTTTTTTGAAAAGTTCTTATATTTTGATGCTCTACAATATGACATCTTTCGTGTTTGCTAATTAGTAACTTCATCGAATCCTTGAAATTCAACCCACTAAATGGAAATGCTAATTCAGATGGTCATAACTTGATGCTGAGATAATATTTTGGACTGATTCCTTTTTCAAAATTTCTTATATTTTGATGCTCTAAAACATGGCACATTACGTGTTTCCTAATTAGTAACTTTATCTAATCCCTAAAACTCAACCCATCAAATAAAAATGATGATTCTGATGGTCATAACTCAATGCTCAGATAATATTTTGGACAAATTCCTTTTTGAAAGGTTTGTATATTTTCAGACTATATATTATGGTACCTTCTGTGTTTGCTACTTAGTAACTTCATCCAATTCCCAAAATTCAACCCATCAAATGAAAATGCTGATTCATATGGTAATAACATGATTCCCGGATAATATTTTGGACCTCTTCCTTTTTTAAAGAATTCTTATATTTTTATGCACTACAATATGGTACTTTTCATGTTTGCTAATTAGAAACTTCATCCAATCCCCAAAATTCACCCATCAAATGAAAAAGATGATTCTAATGGTAATAACTCGGTGCTTAGATAATATTTTGGACTGGTTCCTTTTGAAAAATTCTTATAGTTTCATGATCTTCAATATGTTACCTTCCGTGTTTGCGGATTAGTAACTTTATAAATTCCCCAAATTGAACCCATGAAATGAAAAAGACGATTCAGATAGCCATAACTCGGTGCTCATATCCAGTGCTAGAACCAGAAAATTTCGTTAGGGGAGTCTGAACGGTGGTGGACTAGACGGTGGAGAGCTGTGGCGTGATCCAGCGTCAGAAGCGGCGGTGGGACGGCGGCGGCTTCCGGCGACTTGGTGGTGGCGGTGAGAGCTGAGCCGCTGCTTCTTCTCTTCAATTTTTCCCTTTTTGAATTTTGGGAGAAAGAAATGGATTGGGTTTGGGATTGGGAGAGAGAAATGGATGGCCTATTGGATTGAGATTTTCGTTTTGGCCCAATCCAATACATATTTAAACCCACATTTCATTTTTCTTCAAAAACTCTTATATTTTGATGGTCTAAAATACGGTACCTTTCGTGTTAGCTAACTAGTAATTTCATAAAATCTTGAAATTGAACCCATCAAATGAAAAAGATGATTCAGGTAGCTATAACTCAATGCTCATATCATATTTTGGTCCGATTCTTTTTTCAGAAGTTCTTATATTTCCATGGTGTACAATATGGTACCTTTCGTGTTTGGTAATTTGTAACATTAAAAAATTCCTGAAATTGAACCCATTAAATGGAAAGGACTATTCAGGTGGCCATAACTCGGTGCTCATATCATATTTTGGACCGATTTTTTTTTCAAAAGTTCATATAATTTCATGGTGTATATTAAATCCCCAAAATTGAACTCAATAATGAAAAAGACAATTCGGGTGGCTATAACTTGGTGCTCATATCATATTTTGGACCGATTTTTTTTTAAAAAAGTTCTTATATTTTCATGGTGTACAATATGGTACCTTTTGTGTTTGCTAATTAGTAACTTTAGAAAATCCCTGAAATTGAACCCATTAAATGAAAAAGACGATTCAGGTGGCCATAACTCGGTGCTCATATCATATTTTGGACCGATTTTCTCTCTCAAAAGTTCATATAATTTCATTGTCTACAATATAGTGCCTTTTGTGTTTGCTAATTAGTAACTTCATAAAATCTCCAAAATTGAACTCATTAAATGAATAAGACTATTCACGTGGCCATAACTCGGTGCTCATATCATATTTTGGACCGATTCTATTTTCAAAAGTTCTTATATGTTCTTGGTGTACAATATATTACCTTTCACGTTTGCTAATTACTAGTTTAATAAAATCCCCAAAATTTAACCCATCGAATGAAAAAGATGATTCACGTGGCCATAACTCGGTGCTCATATCATATTTTGGACCAATTTTTTTCCAAAAGTTTTTATATTTTCATGGTATACAATACTGTACCTTTCTTGTTTGCTAACTAGTTACATTATAAAATCCCTGAAATTGAACTCATCAAATGAAAAAGACTATTCAGGTGGCCATAACTCGGTGCTCATATCATATTTTGGACTGATTATTATTTTAAAAGTTCTTATATTTTCATGGTCTACAATATGGTACCTTTCGAATTTGCTTACTACTAGCTTCATACAATCATCAAAATTGAACCCAACAAATGAATAAGATGATTCAAATAGCAATAACTTGGTGCTCATATCATATTTTTGACCAATCCCTTTTTCAAAAGTTCTTATACTTTCATACTCTACAATATAGTACCTTTTGTATTTGCTAATAGATAATTTCATAAAATTCCGAAATTGAACCGATCAAATGAAAAAGACGATTCATGTGGCCATAACTCGGTGTTCATATCATATTTGAGACCGATTCTTTTTTCAAAGCTCTTATATTTTCATGGTGTACAATGTTGTACCTTTCATGTTTGTTAATTAGTTATTTCATAAAATCCCCGAAATTGAACCTTATCAAATGAAAGCGACAATTCAGGTGGCCATAACTCGAGTGTAGATGGAATTTTCACTCATCAAGCGTATGAAAATATGCGGAAGGTTTAATGAGTTTTAAGTTCCATAAAACTAGGGGTTTAGGAAAATTACAGCGACCTTATATCGTACTTGCTAAGTGATGATAATTGTAGAAAAAAAACAATAATAAGTTTACTGGTCCAGTATAAGTTAGGTAATTTAAGATGATTTAACTACAATTTGGGTGATCCTAACGGCAGTAATTAAGTCCAGAAGATTAAGGTGTGGATGGTTCGGATCAATGACGTGTATGAATGGACGGTTGGAATAGAAAGAGAAGCAGAGCGACGTGGCAAATCCTCAACCGTGCAACAAAACCAACGCTCCTACATAGTGATTACAAACCCACACGCTCCACTCTCACTCTCACTCTCACTCTCTTGTTTCTTTCTCTATTTTCTCCACCTTCTCCATCCCCTCTTCTCTCATTCATCCCCTTCCGTTGGATCCATCTAAACCCCTCCAATTAGTTTCAATCCGTCTCGCCCCGAGGAAGAGATATAGGGTTTTGCAGGTAAATTTCGAATCCATTTGTAATCATTATTCACTACCGTTTCGCACAAACTGATTAGGTCTTTTATTCTTGTGATTTTATATGCGAATGCCGCTGCTGCTGCTTAAAATGGCTTTGTGATTTAATAAATGCGGCTGAGGGTCAGAGATTTGGCTATTTTTGAAGGGACCTTCTCCATTCCATGGAAATTGTAAGCCCATTTACACTCTGCATTCCAAAACCTTTTCCTTCTATATGCTTTTGAATCTTCATCCTCCATATTCATTGTTTGCTCATTTCACGTCTTATTATTGTTTTCGGGTCTTGATTTTGGCTGAAAACAATTCTTTGGATGTGATTTTGAGACCTACTGTTTCTGTTAATGGCTGGTTTTGTCTGTTCTTCTATTTTCCATTATCTGGCCTGTTTGGTTCTGACTTTGCCATTCAAACGTTGGGTTTCATGAAATTATTTTGTGTCTAAATCTTAAACTAGTTTTATTTGGTTTGGGCAGGGTATTAATGGTTCGTGTGGGTTCTGGGTCATGTCCAGGCCTCTTGTGTATCTCTTGAAGCCGTTGTTTCGATTTTCTCTTTCCTCCTCAGGCTCTCCTTTTCTTCCCTTTTCTCCGGACGGCAGACGCTCCTCCATCTACACACATTTCTCTCTCCACTTTCATTTCTACAGAGACGCTCCATCTACACACATTTCTCTCCTCTTTCATCCCCAACGGATAAACGGGATTTTGGTTTCAAATCCACGGAGCTCACTCTCACCGCGAAGAAGAGATAAGGGCAAGAAAGAGATATAGGGTTTTCGTCGTTTTGCAGGTAAATTTTGAATCACTCTGGAGGAGCGTCTGGAAAATGGAAGTTTGTTTACAGAGTCAAAGGATGATTTTGAAGTCTACTTAACAGACCATCGTGCTGAAATTTGTTGTGAAGAGTAATTGTTTTAAGAGATGATAAATTCGACAAGGTTAACTATGTTGACATTATTTGGGTGCAGGAGGTATGAATATTTTCAATTTCTCAATAATATTTGTATGAGATAATTATGTTTTTTTTTAAAAAATATTTGTACATTCATAATTTGTGTTGCAGGATGGTCTGGTGTTGGATTCAAATGCCTTGAGCAATTCAAAGTTGAATTGGCAACTACATTACCTTTTTTCAACCATGACCCCACCATCCGAGATATTGTTAATTGTATATATTTTCTGATGTTAGTTTTGCATTTTTCTAGCTTCTCTTTATTTCCGTTAGTACTTACACTAAGTGCTTGTTTGGTTTATCATGAAAATAAATTCCCATGGGAATTTATATCCTATGCACACTTCCTAGTAATTGGCCTAACATTGTTTGGTTGACATGGTGGAATTTGAACTTCCTAGGAATTGATTTCCTATATTTATTTGGCTCAGTTGTTTAGTTTTCCATATTAGCGAACTTCTTTTGAGATGAGAATAAAGAGAATAAAGCATTGCATGCAATCATGTAATTTGGGCTTCCAATAATCATGGGAATTGTGACTTACCAAGGAGGGGGTAAAGTAAGTTACTTCCCATGTTTCATAGGAATTTACACTTCCCTTATCCAACAATAATTTTATATCAACCAAACAACATAGCAAATATCCACTTCCTCTCCTCTAAACAAACAACACATAAGTAAGACACATTAGTCCAAGTATGTGACTTAGCTTCAGAGTGACATGTACCTTAGCTTAGAGCCAATTGATATTTTTTCTCTTAAAAGGTTAAAACGGATTACACTTTATTGAAGCAAGATTTATGGCATTTTATAATTATTTCATTCCCACCTTTGATGATTATTTCCTTGAAATCCCAAGAAATATTGTTTGGCTACAAGATTGTGGTTCTTGGTGTAATTTCTCGTTTTGTTTTTTTCAGGTGATGTCTCCCAAGTTTCATATATATGCAAACGGATAAAACTGTTTTGGTAATTCTCGACCAAATCTTTGGATGGCTGACCTTGTTGTATCAGTAAACCTTATTTACAAAAACAATTGGAGCACTGTGAAGGATTCGAAGCCACTATTGGACATTGTTGACTCAAATATTAGAGTGTGTCGGTATGTAATTACAATCTTAGGTCATGACTAATAATGAAATTTAACTTGTCACTCTTATAATATTGTATATCTTTTTCATTTGCTTAGACTCCATACGTGGGTGGCTGAACATGACAAAAAGCTTAAAACTATTGAGTTCCTATCTACTCCTACAAAATCAAAGGCTTCTAAGGTAAATGATTGACTTATTAGTTTATAATGCCCCAAATTTTGGGATTGTTTTAACATTTTTTTTGTTTTGGGTTTAACTTCACAAAAAAATAATTAAAAGGTGGTTTCAAAAAAAGTTTATTCCATACTTGCTCTAAATAAAAAGGTTTGTTTTGGTAAATTTTCCTTTAAGTTTTTAAATTTATTCAATACTCTAAATATTGTAACTTCACTATAGAAATAATGGTTGATGGTTAATATGATTGAAATTATTGGTCTGTTTAATTTTCCCCCGGAAAAAAAAAGGGGCAAGTTGATAGGCGAGGAAGGGATGGAGGATTGTGCGGATATGTCATCGGACAGGGATTTGATGTTAAGGGATTTGATGTTAAGGGATTGGATAAGGTGGATGTGGTGATAGGGGATGTGCAAGTAGATATGGTAGGAAGTATAAAGATGGAACCTGATGTTAATAGTGTCACAAGCAAAATAGGAGTGGGTAAAGAATGACAAGAGGATGCTGAGACTGTGCGAGAGATTTCTAAGGTAACTCTTTATTTTTCGAAGTTCTATAACGTGGATAGGATACCATTCTATTTGGAATCATTTGATCTTGAATATTGGTTATCAAAACATGAAAATATTGAAGGCATGCGTGGTAATTCAATGTGAAATTGTATTATAAATGGTGAATGTCCTAATTTCTCAAAAAGAGAAACACTGAGGATTATGCAATCCATTATTTATCGTAGTGATTGATTATCGTGAAAATTTTGGTTATCAGTGACATTTGGATGATTTAAACATCTCAATTAGCCAAATTGTTTACCATTACATATAATCAAAAGTTGTACGATTCGACATTAAAATTATTTAAAAAAACACAGTTGTAATTGACGATGGGTCCTTGTAAATAAAGATTCATACAAATATGGGGATGTTATGAAAATTTGGAAAAGATACTCATAGGAGAAAAATGAATTTAGAAATGAAAAATTTAACCAATATTTTATTTGAGTATCCTTACTAATGTGATGGAAGTAGATGGGAGCTACTCTTATTCAAACATTATCCAGCTTTGTGAGATGACCAAGAATGAGCAGAGATTTTGTGAGAACTGTGTTTGTCATCTATCTGAGTATAGATTAGACTATAGATATGATAAAATCATTTACATAAAATGATTTTGTGATCACTTAACTTATATGATCTAGTGGACATGAAATAAAGAAAGTATACCTCATCAAATATGGTACTAGGTGGAATTGCTGACTTCTAAGTTTCCAAGCTGAGCTCAGGTTAGATCTATGCTCTGATAGATAACAAAGTGTTGTGGGTAGATGAGTATCACAATTCACATTCGACGCTAAGTGAAAATATAGTTTCACAACAAAAACTCTACTCGTTCTTGGCTATCTCACAAACCTGGATAATGTTTGAGTAGGAGTAGCTTCCACTTATGTCCATCACGTTGGTAAGGACACTGAAATAAAATATCTGCCAAAATTTTCATTTATGAATTAATTTTCCCCCTTCAAGTATTCTTTCCAAAATTTTTATAACCTCTACTGTATCTTCATGCATCTTTAATTTCAAAGACTCATTGTCAACCATAACTGTGTTTTTTGGAAACAATTTTAGTGTCGAATCGTGCAACTTTTGATCCTATGTGATTGTAAACAACTTGGCTAATCGAGAAGTTAGTTAAATCATGCAAATGCCCATGATAACCAAAATTATCATGATAGTCCATCACTACAATAATGATGGATTGCATGATCCTCAATATTTTTCTTTGTAAGAGATTAGGATATTTACCATCTGCGATACAATTCCACATTGATACTCACGCAACCACATGTCTTCAATCTTTTCATGTTTTGATAACCAAGATTCAAGGTAAAATTATTCCAAATAGATTTCATCACCATCATAGAACTTTGGAAAATCAATTAGAAATCCCTTACATTGTCCCAGCATTCTCTTGAAAATTTACATTCTCATTACCCATTCCTATTTTACTTATGTCACTACTCCTATCACGTTCTATCTTTTATACTTCCTCTTTGTTTACACGAGCAATGTCTGCTCTATCTACTTGTACATCTACCTTAAGTACAGCCGATGACGTATCCGCATATGATCTTCCTTACTCGTCAACTTGCCACTTTTCCTTTTTTTGGAAAAAAGAGAGAGACCAATAATTTTCAATCTTATTAACCATCAACAAATATTTCACTAATATTTCTCTAGTGAAGTTGCAATATTTGGAGTATGAAATAAATTTAAAAACTAAAATAAAAATTAACAAAACAAACTTTTTTGTTTAGAGTAAGTATGGAATAAACCCTTTTCTTTGTGGGAAACCACCTTTTATTTTATTTTTTGTGAAGTTTAACCTGAAGAAAAAAAAAGTTAAAACAAACCCAAAATTCGGAGAAATAATCATTATAAATTAATAAGTCAATCCTATCTAATATTCACGGTCACGAAGATGAAGCCAACATCTAATATTCATTACTTATTCATAGATTGTAAGAAACTGCCTCTTAAAAAGTTTTTTTTGTTTCTCAGAATTCTCTCTTTTAGTATTAGGCATTTCCATTCTTTCTACTGCTACCCCTATAAATTCCTTGGATCACATCTTTTCAGACCTTGTAAATATCATTTGTTGATGTAGTGTATATAACCTAGAGGTGGCAGATATACTCAAACCTTGACGCCAAATCTGCCAGACACTTAACCAATGGAGCTAGGTTTCCACAAACCTTAGTTCCACATGAGAGGTGAATAAAACCTGCAGTTAAGGTTGTCTGTTTATATCGTCAAAAAAAGAATTATCTCTGCTGCTGCTTATTCCCTTCCTCTTTTCCGCAATTAGTCCCTCCCCACTTCATTGGTTATTTATATGCATATTACTATTGCCTCTTCTGTTGAATTTGGTTGCATTTTGAGTTACTTTCTTGAGATGAACTGGATTTCTTCTTGCAGCTTTAGTATTCAGACCTGATATTTTTCTCTCCAAATATAGCACTGTTAAGAATTCCTGCATGCGCGAACTTTTTCTTGCGCACTCATTGAAATCTATACTTGGACTCTTGTATCTTCACAGAGAGAATAAAAAAAACCAGTTGTGGGAAAGGAGTACTTTAACCATATGAACCTCGAAGCTATCATTACGAAGTACCCTTACAAGAAGAATATGCCACAAAAGACTCATGTTAATGATTAGGGTATTATTAACCGAAGTTTCCTTGGTTCTAATGTTAGTAGAATGTTGTTACTCTAACTAGTATTCATATAGTGAAGTATTATAGTAATATGTGAATTAATTTGCTAAATCTACGATAGCGTTCTAAGTATAGCTAGAATGATTTCCAAAATGGGTTCAGTGTAATACTAAGATGTTTAATTGATTTAGTTTAAATTGTTTAGGACTGCTCCATTGTGTAATGTTGAAGGATTATTTGACTAGAAACTATAAATTAATTTAACTTGGATATTAATGTCACATGAAGTTGGGAAAATGATTAACTAATAATCAGGGTTAATAATATGAAGCGAACTTGAAATAGTTTAACTAATTGTTGATTAGATAATAGTTTAACTAATAGTTGATTAATACTTTGCATTGTTTTTTCTGTTAGGCTCATACTTTATGTCATTGGGTCAACACAACATTCTCAAACTCAAAACTCAATGAAAATGATAGTTTATTAGGACCTAATTGTTAACATATATGTAATTACATTAGTTTAGCTTAAGGGTAGTTTAGTCATTCACTATTCTTATCTATATGTATTGTACTCTTGCTCTTTCAAGACTAAGCTTTCATTTTTGCAAAACAAGAGGAGAAGGTTTTGGAAGGAACTCTTGTTTTGCAAAAATGAAAGCTTAGTCTTGAAAGAGCAAGAGTACAATACATATAGATCCCACACGGAGCACACCCAAATTTCTTGTCTCCATTCACTCTCTGTCTGAACCTACATCCTATAGAGAGGCTGTCTGTAATCCTCTTTGGCAGGCTGCCATGGCTGAGGAGCTTGCTGCCCTGCATCAGACTCACACTTGGGATTTGGTACCTTTGCCTTCGGGAAAGCACACCATTGGTTCTCGTTGGGTCTATAAGATTAAGACCAAGTCTGATGGATATGTTGAGAGATACAAGGCTCGCCTTGTTGCAAAGGGCTATTCACAGGAGCATGGGATGGATTATGATGAGACCTTTGCTCCTGTTGCCAAGATGACCACCATTCGTACCTTGATTGCAGTTGCCTCTGTTTCTTAGTGGAAGATTTCACAGATGGATGTGAAAAATGCCTTTTTGTACGGTGATCTTCACGAGGAGGTTTATATGACTCCTCCCGGTGTACCACATGAGCCGGGGCATGTTTGTAGGCTTCACCGATCTCTTTATGGACTCAAACAGGCGCCTAGAGCTTGGTTTGAGAAGTTCTTCCACTGAGAAACAGAGGCAACTGCAATCAAGGTACGAATGGTGGTCATCTTGGCAACAGGAGCAAAGGTCTCATCATAATCCATCCCATGCTCCTGTGAATAGCCCTTTGCAACAAGGCGAGCCTTGTATCTCTCAACAGATCCATCAGACTTGGTCTTAATCTTATAGACCCAACGAGAACCAATGGTGTGCTTTCCCGAAGGCAAAGGTACCAAATCCCAAGTGTGAGTCTGATGCAGGGCAGCAAGCTCCTCAGCCATGGCATTGTACTCTTGTCTTGATGATGAAGGAAATAGGAGAATAAGAAGAGTAAGCAAAATCACTTGTATTGTATTGTACTCTTGCTCCGTGTGGGATCTATATGTATTGTACTCAAGAGCACTTAGGTATCTATATGTATTGTGAGATGAAAGAATCAATACCTTGAGTAGGGAAAAGAGGAGAAGGTTTTGGAAGGAACTCTTGTTTTGCAAAAATGAAAGCTTAGTCTTGAAAGAGCAAGAGTACAATACATATAGATAAGAATAGTGAATGACTAAACTACCCTTAAGCTAAACTAATGTAATTACATATATGTTAACATCCCTCCTCAAACTCACGATGCTACAGCAAGAAGCATTGAGAGTTTGTCTGATAAGAAACGAAAGCGAGCAGTGGAGTGAGCCTTTGTGAAAAGATCCGCAATCTGGAGAAAAGAGGGAACAAATGGCAATGAGATCGTACCAAGGTGCAAGTGATGGCGCGTGAAGTGACAATCAATCTCAATGTGCTTGGTGCGCTCATGAAAGACAGAATTGCGTGCAATGTGAATAGCACTCTGATTATCACAATGCAATGGAGTGGGTCGTGAAAGTTTGATGCCAAAATCAGATAGTAACCAACGCAACCAAACAATCTCAGCTGTAGTCGAGGCCATGGCACGATACTCAGCTTCTGTAGAAGAGCGAGAAATGACATCCTGTTTCTTACTCTTCCAAGAAATGAGAGAGTCGCCAAGAAAGATACAGAATCCGGTAGTGGATTTGCGATCCTCAACATCACCAGCCCAATCAGCGTCAGAATAAGCACGCAACTCCAAAGATGATGATGAAGGAAATAGGAGACAACGAAACTGGGTGCCTCGGAGATATCTGAGAATGCGAAGAACAGCAGCCCAATGAACCGATGTAGGAGCAGTGACAAACTGACTAACCACATGTACAGCATGCGCAATGTCTGGGCGAGTGACTGTAAGATAAACCAAGCTACCAACCACTGTACGATAAAGTGTGGGATCTGACAGAGGAATCCCATCATCCAGAGAGTAATGAGCATGAGTCTCAAGAGGAGTGTCAACCGTCTTATTGTCTGTAAGACGGGCACGCTGAAAAATATCAGCTATATACTTCGACTGAGACAATAGATAACCCTTAGCAGAAGAAGCAACCTCAATACCCAAAAAATAACGGAGCACACCCAAATCTTTCATAGCAAAACAATAAGCCAAATCACGCTTCAATGATTCAATACCCTCGCAATCATCACCAGTAATAATCATATCATCAACATACAAAGAAAGGAGAATACGACCCTTACTTGTATGCTTGATGAACAAGGCCGAGTCATAAGAGCTGGGACGAAAACCAAGAGAGGATACCACAGTGGAGAACTTCTCAAACCAAGCTCTAGGCGCCTGTTTGAGTCCATAAAGAGATCGGTGAAGCCTACAAACATGCCCCGGCTCATGTGGTACACCGGGAGGAGGAGTCATATAAACCTCCTCGTGAAGATCACCGTACAAAAAGGCATTTTTCACATCCATCTGTGAAATCTTCCACTGAGAAACAGAGGCAACTGCAATCAAGGTACGAATGGTGGTCATCTTGGCAACAGGAGCAAAGGTCTCATCATAATCCATCCCATGCTCCTGTGAATAGCCCTTTGCAACAAGGTGAGCCTTGTATCTCTCAACAGATCCATCAGACTTGGTCTTAATCTTATAGACCCAACGAGAACCAATGGTGTGCTTTCCCGAAGGCAAAGGTACCAAATCCCAAGTGTGAGTCTGATGCAGGGCAGCAAGCTCCTCAGCCATGGCAGCCTGCCAAAGAGGATTACAGACAGCCTCTCTATAGGATGTAGGTTCAGACAGAGAGTGAATGGAGACAAGAAATGAAGCAAATGAGGGAGAATAAGAAGAGTAAGCAAAATCAGGCTTCTGAGTGGACTTACAAATACGAGTAGACCGACGAGGGGGTGGATGCGCCGCAATCTCAGAAGATGGTGGAACAGGCGGTGAAGGCAATGGAGGGGGAGAGCTTGGAGGAGTATCTGTATTCAGAGGATCAGAGTCTGGTGGTGGAACATCATCGGTGGTGACATCAAAAGGATCAATGCAACGAAGATCTGACTGAGTCAACTGATGGGAACTACGTGGAACAGAGAAAAAAGGAATATGCTCTAAGAACACAACATGACGAGAAACATATAATTTTTGACTGACTGGATCAAAGCAACGATATCCCTTCTGACCACTACCATAACCCAAAAAGACACACAAGGCAGACTTTGGGGACAACTTAGAGCGCTCAACATGAGGTTTAAGGACAAAACAAGTGCAACCAAAAACACGCAACAAAGTATAATCAGGTGCAACCCCATACAGCCTCTCAAAAGGTGACAAACCTGAGTTGTGAGAGGTTGGAATTCTATTAATGACGTGTACAGCAGTGTGAATGGCTTCCCCCCAAAATATCCTAGGAACATCTGCTGACAACAAGAATGAGCGAGCTGTCTCAACCAGGTGACGGTGTTTCCTTTCGGCAACACCGTTCTGCTGAGGAGTATCCGTACAAGAAGTCTGACGTATGGTGCCATCAGAAGACAGAAGCTGGCAAAAAGCGTTAGAGGTGTATTCACCTCCCAAATCACACCTAAAACACTTAATGACAGCAGAATGTTGTGTCCTAATAAGAGCTCTAAAATCACGATAAATATCCAAGAAATCAGATCTATGCTTCATAAGGTAAACCCAAGTATAACGAGTAAAATCATCAATAAAAGAGACGTAATATCTAGAGCCCCCTTTCGTAGGTACGGGAGAGGGTCCCCAAACATCAGAATGAACAAGATCAAAAGGAGCAAGAGATGATGAAGTACTGTTCTGAAAGGGTAAAGCAGAAAATTTTGCAAGTTTGCAACCCTCAATCAGAAATATCATGAGAGTTCAATGGTCCTAAAGCACCCGTAGAGGTTAGAAACCTTAAACGGGATGCAGAAACATGACCCAAACGAGAATGCCACAAATAAAAGAGTGAAGACGAACTACTCAAACGAAAAGATGACAAATCCACACTAGAGGCAGCAACATCATCTGACATTCTGAGGTGGTCCAAAACATAAAGTCTCCCCTGCCTATGGCCTGTCCCAATCATCATCTGAGATCGACGGTCCTGAATAAGACAATGAGAATCCAAAAACCAAACATTTAGACCAGAATCACACAATTGACCAACAGAACATAAATTTAAGGCAAGATTTGGTATATAGTAAACATGATCAAGAAGGATAGAAGGGGTGACAACAGAACCAATACCTTCCAATGGCATAGAAGTGCCATCAGCGGTCATAATAGGAAGCGACAAATGAGGAGATAATGAAACAAAAGACTCAGACTGAGGGGACATATGATGAGTGGCACCAGAATCTATGATCCATGTACCTGAGACAGATGATGATGGTGGCAAACCTGAGGGAGAGGCAGACATAGCATGAGGCTGAGGCTGTGAGGCGAGGAACTCCTGGATCTTCTCTAGCAAATGAGGATCCACAGAAGGAGCAGCCGCTAGTGCATTAGGCATCTGAGGTGGACGAGATGCCCAAGGAGCCACGGGCCGAGTAAGGGGCCGATAAGGAGGTCGTGGCTGATAAGGAGGCCGCGGCTGATAAGGAGGCCGCGACTGTGATGGAGGAGGAGGACCACCACTGCGGGACAACAATGGACACTGAGACTTCCAATGACCCTTTTGATGGCAGAAAGCACACTCATCAGAAGAGACTCGAGCATAAGTACTAGGTTTCCCACTTAAGGGTCGATGTGGGACAGCAAAAACTGATGACATAGGAAGGAGAGGAGTCTCCTTATCTCCCTTAGACTTAAGGCGAATTTCCTCAGCAAGCAACTCATTCACCACAGAATCAACCGAAGGCAGGGGACTACGATGGAGGATAGCCCCACGCAACCCCTCAAAGTCATTACGAAGGGCCATCAGAAACTGAACCAAACGCTGCTCTTCACGCCTCGCGATATAAGGCTCAAAGGCCCTCAATTCCTGGGACTCAGTGAGTGCCAACTGATCCCATAAGGAAGACATGGCAGAATAGAATTCCTGAATACTCAACTCATTCTGTCTAAGTGCTCGAATATCAGTCTCCAATTGGTATTGTTTTGCAAAGTTAGACTGTGTATAAATCCTCTCCAAATGCTCCCAAACCTCCTTTGCAGTCTCATACTTAGCCAACTGAGCACCAATCGAGTGAGTCACGGAGTTATTAATCCAAGTAAGAATCTTCGCATTCTCAGATTCCCAAGTATCCGACAAAGTATCATAATCCTCAACTCCTAACGTAGGCAGTCTCTTCACACCAGAGATATACCCCCACAAACATTTGCCACGCAAAAAATTCCGCATCACATAGCTCCAATGCGAGTAATTCTTACCGTCCAATTGCACACTAATTGACTGAAGGGAATCATCCCTACCACCCACCATGATTACAATTCCAGAAATTCAAATGCACAAACAACACAATCACCAAATCGACAACTATAAGCCCCACAAGAAATGAGAGGAGAAGGTTTTGCTATTGTTTGGGGTTTTTCTAATTGGAGTTTATTATTGGGATCGTTTGGGTTTGTGATTGTTGGATTTCTGATTGTGAGGCTTATAGTTGTTGTCGATTTGGTGATTGTGTTGTTTGTGCATTTGAATTTCTGGAATTGTAATCATGGTGGGTGGTAGGGATGATTCCCTTCAGTCAATTAGTGTGCAATTGGACGGTAAGAATTACTCGCATTGGAGCTATGTGATGCGGAATTTTTTGCGTGGCAAATGTTTGTGGGGGTATATCTCTGGTGTGAAGAGACTGCCTACGTTAGGAGTTGAGGATTATGATACTTTGTCGGATACTTGGGAATCTGAGAATGCGAAGATTCTTACTTGGATTAATAACTCCGTGACTCACTCGATTGGTGCTCAGTTGGCTAAGTATGAGACTGCAAAGGAGGTTTGGGAGCATTTGGAGAGGATTTATACACAGTCTAACTTTGCAAAACAATACCAATTGGAGACTGATATTCGAGCACTTAGACAGAATGAGTTGAGTATTCAGGAATTCTATTCTGCCATGTCTTCCTTATGGGATCAGTTGGCACTCACTGAGTCCCAGGAATTGAGGGCCTTTGAGCCTTATATCGCGAGGCGTGAAGAGCAGCGTTTGGTTCAGTTTCTGATGGCCCTTCGTAATGACTTTGAGGGGTTGCGTGGGGCTATCCTCCATCGTAGTCCCCTGCCTTCGGTTGATTCTGTGGTGAATGAGTTGCTTGCTGAGGAAATTCGCCTTAAGTCTAAGGGAGATAAGGAGACTCCTCTCCTTCCTATGTCATCAGTTTTTGCTGTCCCACATCGACCCTTAAGTGGGAAACCTAGTACTTATGCTCGAGTCTCTTCTGATGAGTGTGCTTTCTGCCATCAAAAGGGTCATTGGAAGTCTCAGTGTCCATTGTTGTCCCGCAGTGGTGGTCCTCCTCCTCCATCACAGTCGCGGCCTCCTTATCAGCCGCGGCCTCCTTATCAGCCACGACCTCCTTATCGGCCCCTTACTCGGCCCGTGGCTCCTTGGGCATCTCGTCCACCTCAGATGCCTAATGCACTAGCGGCTGCTCCTTCTGTGGATCCTCATTTGCTAGAGAAGATCCAGGAGTTCCTCGCCTCACAGCCTCAGCCTCATGCTATGTCTGCCTCTCCCTCAGGTTTGCCACCATCATCATCTGTCTCAGGTACATGGATCATAGATTCTGGTGCCACTCATCATATGTCCCCTCAGTCTGAGTCTTTTGTTTCATTATCTCCTCATTTGTCGCTTCCTATTATGACCGCTGATGGCACTTCTATGCCATTGGAAGGTATTGGTTCTGTTGTCACCCCTTCTATCCTTCTTGATCATGTTTACTATATACCAAATCTTGCCTTAAATTTATGTTCTGTTGGTCAATTGTGTGATTCTGGTCTAAATGTTTGGTTTTCGGATTCTCATTGTCTTATTCAGGACCGTCGATCTCAGATGATGATTGGGACAGGCCATAGGCAGGGGAGACTTTATGTTTTGGACCACCTCAGAATGTCAGATGATGTTGCCGCCTCTAGTGTGGATTTGTCATCTTTTCGTTTGAGTAGTTCATCTTCACTCTTTTATTTGTGGCATTCTCGTTTGGGTCATGTTTCTGCATCCCGTTTAAGGTTTCTAACCTCTACGGGTGCTTTAGGACCATTGAACTCTCATGATATTTCTGATTGTAGTGGTTGCAAACTTGCAAAATTTTCTGCTTTACCCTTTCAGAACAGTACTTCATCATCTCTTGCTCCTTTTGATCTTGTTCATTCTGATGTTTGGGGACCCTCTCCCGTACCTACGAAAGGGGGCTCTAGATATTACGTCTCTTTTATTGATGATTTTACTCGTTATACTTGGGTTTACCTTATGAAGCATAGATCTGATTTCTTGGATATTTATCGTGATTTTAGAGCTCTTATTAGGACACAACATTCTGCTGTCATTAAGTGTTTTAGGTGTGATTTGGGAGGTGAATACACCTCTAACGCTTTTTGCCAGCTTCTGTCTTCTGATGGCACCATACGTCAGACTTCTTGTACGGATACTCCTCAGCAGAACGGTGTTGCCGAAAGGAAACACCGTCGAGACAGCTCGCTCATTCTTGTTGTCAGCAGATGTTCCTAGGATATTTTGGGGGGAAGCCATTCACACTGCTGTACACGTCATTAATAGAATTCCAACCTCTCACAACTCAGGTTTGTCACCTTTTGAGAGGCTGTATGGGGTTGCACCTGATTATACTTTGTTGCGTGTTTTTGGTTGCACTTGTTTTGTCCTTAAACCTCATGTTGAGCGCTCTAAGTTGTCCCCAAAGTCTGCCTTGTGTGTCTTTTTGGGTTATGGTAGTGGTCAGAAGGGATATCGTTGCTTTGATCCAGTCAGTAAAAAATTATATGTTTCTCGTCATGTTGTGTTCTTAGAGCATATTCCTTTTTTCTCTGTTCCACGTAGTTCCCATCAGTTGACTCAGTCAGATCTTCGTTGCATTGATCCTTTTGATGTCACCACCGATGATGTTCCGCCACCAGACTCTGATCCTCTGAATACAGATACTCCTCCAAGCTCTCCCCCTCCATTGCCTTCACCGCCTGTTCCACCATCTTCTGAGATTGCGGCGCATCCACCCCCTCGTCGGTCTACTCGTATTTGTAAGTCCACTCAGAAGCCTGATTTTGCTTACTCTTCTTATTCTCCCTCATTTGCTTCATTTCTTGTCTCCATTCACTCTCTGTCTGAACCTACATCCTATAGAGAGGCTGTCTGTAATCCTCTTTGGCAGGCTGCCATGGCTGAGGAGCTTGCTGCCCTGCATCAGACTCACACTTGGGATTTGGTACCTTTGCCTTCGGGAAAGCACACCATTGGTTCTCGTTGGGTCTATAAGATTAAGACCAAGTCTGATGGATCTGTTGAGAGATACAAGGCTCGCCTTGTTGCAAAGGGCTATTCACAGGAGCATGGGATGGATTATGATGAGACCTTTGCTCCTGTTGCCAAGATGACCACCATTCGTACCTTGATTGCAGTTGCCTTTGTTTCTCAGTGGAAGATTTCACAGATGGATGTGAAAAATGCCTTTTTGTACGGTGATCTTCACGAGGAGGTTTATATGACTCCTCCTCCCGGTGTACCACATGAGCCGGGGCATGTTTGTAGGCTTCACCGATCTCTTTATGGACTCAAACAGGCGCCTAGAGCTTGGTTTGAGAAGTTCTCCACTGTGGTATCCTCTCTTGGTTTTCGTCCCAGCTCTTATGACTCGGCCTTGTTCATCAAGCATACAAGTAAGGGTCGTATTCTCCTTTCTTTGTATGTTGATGATATGATTATTACTGGTGATGATTGCGAGGGTATTGAATCATTGAAGCGTGATTTGGCTTATTGTTTTGCTATGAAAGATTTGGGTGTGCTCCGTTATTTTTTGGGTATTGAGGTTGCTTCTTCTGCTAAGGGTTATCTATTGTCTCAGTCGAAGTATATAGCTGATATTTTTCAGCGTGCCCGTCTTACAGACAATAAGACGGTTGACACTCCTCTTGAGACTCATGCTCATTACTCTCTGGATGATGGGATTCCTCTGTCAGATCCCACACTTTATCGTACAGTGGTTGGTAGCTTGGTTTATCTTACAGTCACTCGCCCAGACATTGCGCATGCTGTACATGTGGTTAGTCAGTTTGTCACTGCTCCTACATCGGTTCATTGGGCTGCTGTTCTTCGCATTCTCAGATATCTCCGAGGCACCCAGTTTCGTTGTCTCCTATTTCCTTCATCATCATCTTTGGAGTTGCGTGCTTATTCTGACGCTGATTGGGCTGGTGATGTTGAGGATCGCAAATCCACTACCGGATTCTATATCTTTCTTGGCGACTCTCTCATTTCTTGGAAGAGTAAGAAACAGGATGTCATTTCTCGCTCTTCTACAGAAGCTGAGTATCGTGCCATGGCCTCGACTACAGCTGAGATTGTTTGGTTGCGTTGGTTACTATCTGATTTTGGCATCAAACTTTCACGACCCACTCCATTGCATTGTGATAATCAGAGTGCTATTCGCATTGCACGCAATTCTGTCTTTCATGAGCGCACCAAGCACATTGAGATTGATTGTCACTTCACGCGCCATCACTTGCACCTTGGTACGATCTCATTGCCATTTGTTCTCTCTTTTCTCCAGATTGCGGATCTTTTCACAGAGGCTCACTCCACTGCTCGCTTTCGTTTCTTATCAGACAAACTCTCAATGCTTCTTGCTGTAGCATCGTGAGTTTGAGGGGGGATGTTAACATATATGTAATTACATTAGTTTAGCTTAAGGGTAGTTTAGTCATTCACTATTCTTATCTATATGTATTGTACTCTTGCTCTTTCAAGACTAAGCTTTCATTTTTGCAAAACAAGAGTTCCTTCCAAAACCTTCTCCTCTTTTCCCTACTCAAGGTATTGATTCTTTCATCTCACACTAATTACGAAGAACCCATCGATAACTGTATTTGAAGTTGTAGGCATCAGAAAAATAACAAGTTTTTTATAAGATAAAGGGAGTGTATTTTTGCAAATTATTTGTTTGTGAGAACCTTTCGAGCTTTTTTTACACACCTCAACTAGAAGTCTAAAGTAGTATGGGCATTACGTACTTGAATGACTTGAAAACTGACTTGAAAATCGACCACAAACAACAAGAATTTGTATTATTTGCTAAATTTGGTATATGGATTTTTCTAGGTTGATGATACTTTGTCCTACCATGTTAAGAAGGAGAATACACTGCGTGGCAAGTATAGGAATAGATCAAAGTCAAAGGATGATTTTGTAGGCTACTTGAGAGACAATCGTGCTGAAATTTGTTGTGAAGTTGATTACAACGAATATCGAGTAATTGTTTTAAGAGATGATAAATTCGACAAGGTTAACTATGTTGACATTATTTGGGTGCCGGAGGTATGAATATTTCCAATTTCTCATTAACATTTGTATGAGATAATTATATTTTTTTATTAAAAAAATTTGAACATTCATAATTTGTGTTGCAGGATGGTCTGGTGTTGGATTCAAATGCCTTGAGCAATTCAAAGTTGAATTGGCAACTACTTTCTTTATTTCATGCCCACCAGATCATATAAGTTAAGTGATCACGAGATCATTTGACTTGTATCAATACGAATACGAATACAAATTTATTCTAGGAACTAGGGAGGACTTTGCATATACTCTTGTAACCATAGGTAACCAATAGACATAAAATTAACGTTATATGCTAATAAGCATTATCTTTTTATGAAGTATTTTTAACTTACATTCTTATCCTGAGCGACCTTAGTAATCTATTGACTTTAAAATTGTTTTAGTGGTGAGTTCAATATGCACTAGCCCCGTAGATATCATATGATAGAGTTATTTATTATTATGGTTGAGCTAAAAAAGCATTTCTGTAGGTACAAAAATATTTTTTTGTGGCACAATCATATTAATAAATAACTCTATCATATGATATCTATAGGGCTAGTGCAGATTGAATTCCCCACCAAACGACTTTACGGTGAATAGATTATTAAGGTCACTCGAGATAGGAATGTAGGATAGAAATAGTTCATAAAAAGGATAATGTTTATTAGCATAATGTTAATTTTACGCTATTTGTTGCACATAGTTTCAGGAGTATAAGAAAAATCTTCCTTAGTTCATGGAATAAATTCATACTCATATTGATGCAAGACAACTGATTTTGTGATCACTTAACCTGATCGGGTAGGCATGAAATAAAGAAAGTATACCTCATCAAATATTGTACCAAGTGGAATGGCTGACTTCCAAATTTACAAGCTGAACTCAACTTGAGTTCCATAATTTGATAGATGACAGAGTGTTGTTGGTAGATGAGTACCCCAATTCACATTCGATGCTAAGTGAAAATATAGTTTCACAAAAAACTCGGCTTGTTCTTGGCCATCCCGCAAACTTGGATAATGTTTGAGTAAGAGTAGCTTCCACCTATGTCCATCGGCATTGGTAAGGATACTCAAATAAAATATCGGCCAAAATTTCCATTTCTGAATTCATTTTTCCCCTGCAAGTATCCTTTCCAAAATTTTCATAACCTCTCCTGTATCTTCATGCATCTTTAATTTCAAGGACTCATTGTCAACGGTAACTGTGTTTTTTGGAAACAATCTTAGTGTCAAATCGTGCAACTTTTGATACTATGTGATTGTAAACAACTTGGCTAATCGAGAAGTTAGTTAAATCATCTAAATGTCCTTGATAACCAAAATTCTCATTATAGTCAATCACTGCAATAATGATGGATTGCATAATTCTCAGTGTTTCTCTTGTTAAGAGATTAGGACATTCACTATGTGCGATACAATTCCACATTGGATACTCACGCAACCACCTATCTTCAATTTTTTCATGTTTTGATAACCAAGATTGAAGGTCAAATGATACCAAATAGAATGGTATTTCATCACCATCATAGAACTTTGGAAAATTAAGAGGTATTTTAGAAATCCCTTACTCCTATTTTTCTTGTGTCACTACTCATATCATGTTCCATCTTTGTACTTCCTTTTTGTTCATATGAGCAATGTCGACTCTATCTACTTGCACATCCACCTTAAGTACTGCCGATGATGTATCCGCATATGATCTTCCTTACATATTAACTTGCCACTTTTCTTTTTTTGGAAAACCGCGACCAATAACTTCAATCTTATTAACCATCAACAAATATATCTCTAGTGAAGTTACAATAATTAGAGTATGGAATAAATTTAGAAACTAAAAGGAAAATTCATCAAAACAAACTTTTTTGTTTAGAGTAAGTATGGAATAAACTCTTTTTTTTGGGAGACCACCTTTCAATTATTTTTTTTGTGAAGTTTAACCTAAAACAAAAAAAAAAATTAAAACAAACCCAAAATTTGGAGAAAGAGTCATTATAAACTAATAAGTCAATCCTTTACCTTTTTTATATGAGAAGGTTTTGATCTTGTAAGAGTAGGTAGGAACTTAACAGTCTTAAGTTTTTCGTCATGTTCTGCCTCCCACATCTGGAGTCTAAGGAAATGATAGATATACAATATTATAAGAGTGACAAAAGTTAAGTTTCATTATTAGTTTTGACCCAAGATTGTAATTACATACCGACACACTCTAATATTTGGGTCCATAATGTCCAATAGTGGCTTCAAATCCTGCATAGTGTTCCAATAATTTTTGTAGCTAATGTTTACTGATACAACACGGTCAGCCATCCAAAGATTTGGTAGATAATTACCAAAACACTTTTCTCTTTGCATGAGATCACCTAACAAATGTATATGAAACTTGGGAGAAATTACGTCAAGAACCACAATCTTATCGCCAAACAATGTTTTGTGGGATTTCTAGGAAATAATTATTGAAGGTGGGAATAAAATAATTATAAAATGGCACAAATATAAGTGTAATCAGTGTTACTCTATTAGGAGAAAGAATAAAGAATTAATTGGCTCTAAGCTAAGGTACATGTTACTTTAAAGCTAAGTCACTTATTTGGACTAATGTGTCTTACTTATGTGTTGTTTGGTTAGAGGTGAAATGCATAGGAATTTCCAGCTCCTAGGTAGTGGATATTTGCTATGTTGTTTGGTTATAAAATTATTGTTGGATAAGGGAAGTGTAAATACCTTGGGAAGTATAAATTCCTATGAAACATGGGAAGTAACTTGCCTTACCCCTTCTTGGTAAGTCCAAATTACATAATTATATGTATTACTTTATTCTCTTTTCTTTATTCTCTTTATTCCCCGTCTCAAAAGAAGTTAGCAAAAATGAAAAATTAATCAGCTAAGCCAAATAAATATAGGAAATCAATTCCTAGGGAGTTCAAATTCCACCATGTCAACCAAATAATGTTAGGACAATTACTAGGAAGTGTGCATAGGACATAACTTCCCACGAGCTATAACTTCCCATGGGAATTTATTTTCATGGTAAACCAAACAAGCATTTAGTGTAACTATTAATGGAGATAAAGAGAAGCTAGAAAAAAAATGCAAAACTAACATCAGAAAATACATGCAATGAACATCTCAGATGGTGGTACTTCTGGTCTCTTTGCAGCTCCCCGCCCCAAAACTTACCCACGGCACAACGTCTATTCGCTTTGCGGGCGGGAAGGCGGCAACGAAGTTCAGTTCACAAAAAGGTGATGTAGCTGCCAATTCAACTTTGAATTGCTCAAGGCATTTGAATCCAACACTAGACCATCCTGCAACACAAATTATGAATGTTCAAATTTTTTTGAAAAAACATAATTATCTCATACAAATGTTATTGAGAAATTGGAAATATTCATACCTCCAGCGCCCAAATAATGTTAACATTGTTAACCTTTTCGAATTTATCATCTCTTAAAGCAATTGCTCGATATTTGTTGTAATCAACTTCACAACAAATTTCAGCACGATTGTCTCTTAGGTAGCCTTCAAAATCATCCTTTGACTTTGCCATTGCCATAAGATCTATTCATATACTTGCCACGCGGTGTATTCTCCTTCTTAACATGGTTGGATAAAGTATCATCAACCTAGAAAAATCCATTTACCAAATTTATCAAATAATAACCTCTTAATACAAATTTCTTATTGTTTACGGTCAGTTTTCTAGTCATTCAAGTACTCAATGCCCATAATACTTTAGAATTCTAGTTGAGGTGTAAAAAAAGCTCGAAAGGTTCTCACAAACAAATAATTTGTAAAAATACACTCCCTTTATCTTGTAAAAAGCTTGTTATTTTTCTAATGCCTAAAACTTCACATACAGTTGTCGATGGATTCTTCGTAATTAGGTCCTAATAAACTATCATTTTCATTGAGTTTGAGAGTGTTGTGTAGACCCAATGACATAAAGTATGAGCCTAACAGAAAAAACAATGCAAAGTATTAATATACATAATTATAGGAAGTTTTATTTATCATAGGAAGGAGAGAGGACCACTTACTAAAGGCGTACAACTGCCTTATTATCTCTTTTAAACCTTAAATTGACCAGGAGATACTAATATGACTGATGACACAAAAGCCTAAAGACTATTGCTCAAGTAGAAGACTATTGCGCTACGCCTGATCTCGTATTACCATCGCACATCTAACATTACCAAACTTTATTTTCAATGAGCTTTTAATTGTCAACCTATAGGTATTCAAACTCTACATTTCCACTCACAGAAGAAGCTTTAATTATATATATATATATATATTGCGAGGATGAAAGGCAATGTTGGTTATGGTACCTAAGCAATGTCATGTAAAAGTCCAATTGATAGGTACGGGAGCTGGGTCTCCGCAAAGGTAAAGAACGGAGGATTCAAGGGGAGGAAATGAAGCCCGTATCGAGGATATCGACATGGCTAACCTTCAAACATTAGAATCCGAGGTGTGTGTAGGGCCTGTTACGGTCGTAGACCACGAAGGGGGGCAAACTTCAATAGCATTCAACGTAAATACTCTGGCACCAATTCAGGATGATGTGTCGGGGCCCTCGAGGAGATTGGAAGTGACGGGAGAGCAGGAACAGAGAATCCCCAATTTCTTGCTCAAGGGGGTAGCCGACCCGAGGGATGGAAGGTTTATTGATGTTTCGGGAGATTCGTATATGGAAACCTATGGCCAGCACATGCAAGGAAATCAGAACGCGAGGAGGGCAACCCTAAACCAAGATGTAGAACGGGCAGCTCAAGTCCTGGCTGCGGCAGGATATCGAGTTACCCCTCCTCCGAGGGATGACAGGGTCACGCACGGAGTACTGCCACCCTCACCTATAGGAATAATTATGGGGTGGGCCTCTCAGCCTGCAATAGCCTACCCTTATCACACATATGCTGGAGAGCCATTGCAAACTAGGCATCAGCCTTATATTCCTGGTTACTCACAGGGCCCAGTATGTTCTTTACCTCCACTAGCCCCATATGTTCCTACCCTCGACCTGGCCGGTCCAGGGGCGGCATATGATACAAAAGTATGGGAATTCAATCTCTATGGTCAACACAAATACCTCCAGCATACATGGGTTTTGGACAGCCTTGGCGAACTCTGGGTACGGGGCAACTCAACCTTCTTATCTGCCATAGCTGGGGGTGTCACGACAAGGGGTTGAACCTGATATGGGGGGTAATAGGAACCCATATTGAATGCAAGTGAATCGTTGAAGATGGAATTGAATGGGTTGATCGAACCCTTGGGCCAAGCTGCAGGGTCTCCTTTCAGCTCGGTGATTACCGGGGTTCGATAGTCAATCGAAGTGAAACCTCCGGAAAGACTTCCCACGTATAGTGGTGAGATCAACCCTCAAGAATTCATCCAGACGTTCCTGGGCTTGATGAGTTTGAGGGATTTTGATGAGAAGTTGACATGTAAGCTAGTAGGAAGCTACCTGCGGGGAAAGACACAAGAGTAGTTCAATAAGTTGCCAAGAGGCTCGCTTCGATACCTAGACTTCAGTGGAGCGTTGTTGAGCTAGTATGCGCAGATGAAGAAGTTCACAAAAACTCTATTAGAACTCTATCAGACGAAGCAAAGGACAGGGGAGAGCACAAAGGCTTTCTATCATCGGTATGTGGACGAGAACTTGGGAGTGATAGAAACAACGGAGAACGAAGCAATCCAGGGGCACATGCTGAGGATGCAGGACATGAAATTATACAAGAAGCTGAGTACTAATACCCCTAAGACCTTGCAAAAAATTTGGGAGGTGGTAGAGTAATACTCGAGGGTAGAGGAAGCAACCAGAAAGAAAAGAGATAACCTTATAGAGAAAACAGGAAGAAATGTAGAACATAGAGGGAAAATGCCAGTTGAACCTATAAGAACACCTTTCAAGAGATATGCTCCATTGCCACCAACACTCGGAGGAAGAACTCCTGCACAGATCTTATGTATACATAGAGGGTTGTTCCGATCACCCCCACCTTTGCAGAGTTCGCATAACTCGGTGGTAGCCCGAAGAGAAACAAATTTGTATTGCAATCATCATAGGGATTAAAGCCATGGCACAAATGATTGCATGTAGTTGAGGATGGAGATCGATAGGTGTGAGCGGGAAGGGATATTTTGAGGGCAAGAACTTAGGAACCAGGCTGCTCCCTCGAATGAACCAATGGAAACCATATAGAAGGAACAATCAAAACAACGGGCAACGGGGGTAGAGGAGATAGAAGGCCTCGAGAGTAGGAGGTTCGAGATAGGGGGCAAGAAGGAAGGCAGGATAGACCCCAGGAGCAACGAGGGGGGGGGGTAATCAAGATAACCAAAATAGGGAAAACCTACTCGTTTGAAGAGTGATTAATGTCATCAATGGCATGGTGGGAGAAAGATACCTTGGGAGAGAGATCTTGAATGATGTGATAATAGCAGATGCTCGAAGGGTCCTTGCAGAAGAGCCCAACCACAAGAGATTTCGACCAGACGAGACTGTCACTTTCTCGAAGCGGATGCAGTGCTAAACCAAACACCTCTTGCGGATCCTATGGTAATTTCAGCCGTTATTGGAACATCTTTGATAAGAAGATTATTCATTGATGACGGAAGTGGGGTAGAAGTGATGTTTACTGTGTGCTTTGATCAGTTGGATATATTGTGCGACAACTTGAAAAAGCCAGCTTCCCCTTTATCCGGATTCACGGGAAACCCAACATTCCCCCTAGGAGAGATAACCATGTTCATTTGCGTAGCAGATGGTGACAAAGGGGTGACTATCAGGTGTAACTTCACTGTCGTGGATGCCCCTTCGCTGTTGTGGATGCCCCTTCCCCTCACAAAGTGATTTTAGGAAGGCCATGGATGTGATAGGCTCGAGCGGTTTGGTCACCTAATCACCTAATGATGAAGTTTCCGACTGAAAAGGGGGTGGCATCCATTCGAGGAGATCAAACTGTGGCTCAAAAATGTAACCTTACTGTGGTACGAGAAGCGAGAAAGCAAAGAGATGTAGCAACGATGCACGTAGATGTGGGATTTGCCGATATAATACAGATGCCTATTCGAGATATGTGATCAGTAGCTGTGGGGAAGCTGATTCCTGAAGACATTAAGGAAAGACTGAAGACTTATTTGGAGATTATGGGGATGTGTTCTCGTGGGATGCTTCTGACCTAACGGGAGTACCTTCGAGTCTCGCACTGCACAGGTTAAATATTGACCCCTCGATAAAGTCAGTGAAGCAGAAGAGAAGGGTGTTTGCTCCCGAAAGAGCTGAAGTAATTAAAGAAGAGGTGTAGAATTTGTTGAAGGAAGATGTCATCGAGGAGGTGTTCTACCACGAATGGATTGCTAAACCAATCATGGTTCCAAAGCATGATGGGGCACGGAGAATGTGTAGACTTCACCGATTTAAATAAATGCTGCCCCAAAGACAGTTACCCGTTGCCACAAATTGACAAGTTGGTGGAAGCCATCACTGGATATCAGATTCTGGCCTTCTTTGATGTGCATAAAGGGTATCATCAAATACTTGTGGTGGAGGAAGACAAGGAAAAAACATCGTTTATTACAGATGTGGGCACATACTGTTATAAGAAGATGCCTTTTGGCTTAAAAAATTTGAGGCTACTTACCAGAGGTTGGTTGATAAGCTATTCAGGGGACAGATAGGGAAGAATATGGAGATTTATGTGGATGATATGGTCGTCAAAAGTAGAAGTCACAGAGAATTCTTAAAAAACCTGGAAGAAACATTTGGTAGGCTTTGAGTAGCTAATTTGAAGTTGAACTCATCTAAATGTGTTATAGGTGTAGGAGCGGGGAAGTTCCTCGAATTCATGGTCTCGGAGATGGGTATTGATGTAAACCCAAAAAGGTCGAAGCTTTGAAGAGAATGAAAACCCCACAATCAATAAAAGATGTACAAAAGCTTACGGGGTCTCTAGCAGCGTTGAGCAGTTTCCTATCGAAGGGGGCGGAGAAACACTACCATTTTTCGATGTCCTTCGAAGGGCAAATAAATTCGAGTGTAATGGCAACTGCGACGAGGCATTTAAGCAGTTAAAGGAACACTTGGGGACACTACCTACCTTGATAAAGCCAGATAAGGATAAGACACTATATCTTTACATTTCCGCATCGCCTTTGGCAATTAGTACGACCCTAGTAGAAGATAAAGAAAAGGTACAGCACCCAATTTACTTTGTTAGTCATGCCTTGCAAGGGCCGGAGATGAGGTATACTATCCTCGAGAGGTTAATTCTAGCCCTCGTACATGCAGCCAGAAGACTGAGACCCTACTTCCAGGGACACAAGATAGTGGTGCTCACAAACCACCCCGTTCGACAGATCCAGATGAAACCAGAGATTTCGGGAAGAATGATGAAGTGGGCAGTATAATTGGGAGAGCACGATATCCAGTATTAACCTCGAGTTGCAATTAAGGGCCAGGCACTGGCAAACTTCATAGTGGAAACTACAAAGCCCCTTGAGGTGTGTCTGGACCCCATTCGAAAAGTGGAAGCAAGCCAAAAGGAGGTATGGAAGTTGTATGTGGATGGTTCATCACATTTAGGAGGAAGTGGAGCTGGGGTCTTGTTAACGAGCTACAATGGCAAAGATTACCCTTACACATTGAATTTCGCATTCAAAGCAACTGACAATAAGGCTGGGTACGAAGCACTTATTACTGGATTGTGCTTGGCAAGAGAGCTGCAGGTGGAAGAATATGAGGTTTTCAGTGACTCTCAAATTGTGGTTCAATAGGTAAACGGAGAATACGAGGTCAAAGAGCGTAACCTGTAAAAAATATTGAGGTAATGAAAAACCTATTGAAAACTTTTAAATCTTACACTATAACACAGGTCCCGAGGAAAAATAATCATAAAGGAGATGTTCTAAGCAAGCTCGCTTCTTTGGATTTGGGAACCCAATCCCAGAAGCAATTACTCATGGAAACTTTGAGCAAGCAAAGTTTCGAAGAACTTGTAGTTATCGTGGTGGAAATGGAAGACTCGAGGATGACACCGTTCGTGGCATATCTTCGAGAGGGTGTCCTACCGGAAATGAAGTGGATGCCAGAAAGGTAAGGTTGAAAGCTCCAATGTATGTGTTGCAGGAAGGAGTGTTGTACAAAAGGGGTCATTTGCAACCGTTGCTTCGATGCGTTAACCACTCATGAGGCTGATTATCTCATAAGGGAAGTCCAAGAGGGAGTATGAGGCAGCCACCAGGGAGCCAGATCTGTGGCGAAGAGGCTTATTCGAGCATGATTTTGGTAGCTGACAATGTTCAATGATGCGAATTGATACAATTAGGCTTGCCACCCGTGCCAAAGACATGCCCCTATAATATATGTCCCCCGGGAGGAGATGAGAAACATCTATAGTTCGTGGTCATTTGATAAGTGGGGGATCAACCTGGTGGGCCCTTCTCCAGAAGCATCAGGAAACTTCAGGTACCTAATAGTGGCCATTGACTATTTCACGGAGTGGGTAGAGGCCGAGCCCTTAACGAACATAAGGGGAAGGACGGTTATTTCCTTTTGCTGGAAGAATATTGTATGTCGCTTCGGAATCCCGAGGATGATCATCACGGATAACGGAACACAGTTTGCTCAAGACCCCTTCAAGAAGTTGTGCGAGGAATATCAAATTAAGCAAAAGGTGACATCGTTTTACCACCCCAAGCTAATGGGTAGGTGGAGGTGACCAACAGGACAATAGTAAATGGTATACGAGCACGGCTCGAAGGAGCGGAATGTAATTGGATATGGGAATTACCTAATGTGTTGTGGGCATATCGAACATCTGAGTCTTCCACTACTGGTGAAATGCTTTATGGCCTAGTATATGGCTCGAAGGCGGTAATCCCTATGGAGATAGGTGTTCCTAGCCCAAGGATGATGGCTGCAGTAGATGAGATAAGTAATCAGCATAACCGATGTCTGGATTTGGACATGGTGGAAGAAAATAGAGAGTTAGCTTCTTCACATGAGGCTAAAGTTAAAGAACGGGTGAGAAGGTACCATGATAGGAGGGTAAGGATGGTGTTGTTTAATCCGGGGGACTTGGTAATGAGAAAAAAAAATGAGAAAAGCATAAAGGAACCTGATGGGAAGTTAGCTACAAATTGGGAAGGACCCTACAGGGGGATCGAATTGCACCCGGGTGGAAGCTATGTTCTTGAAGAGATGAATGGGGTTCGAGTACCAAGGAGGTGGAATATCACCAACCTGAAAAAGTACTACCAGCTATGACGAACAGGTTGCTCTTAAGCGGCAAAGTAATATAATCAGCTATGGCTGATATTCGAGTGGTTCGCTCTTAAGCGACACTCTAGATGATGTTCGAGCGGTTTTCTCTTAAGCGGCGCTCTAGATAATATTTTCAGCTACGACTGATGTTTGAGTGATTTGCTCTTAAGAGACTATAGATGATGTTCAAGCAGTTTGCTCTTAAGCGGTGCTCTAGATGATATTTCTAGCTACGACAGATATTTGAGTGGTTTACTCTTAAGCGGCACTCTAGATGATGTTCGAGCGGTTTGCTCTTAAGCGGCGCTCTAGATGATATTTCCAGCTATGACTGATGTTCGAGTGGTTTGCTCTTAAGCACACTCTAGATGATGTTCGAGCGGTTTGTTCTTAAGCGACACTCTAGATGATATTTTCAGCTATGGCTGAGGTTCAAGTGGTATGCTTTCAAGCGGCACTCGTGGGCTACTTTTGTAATCCTGAAATGATGAACTAGTGGACAAAATTGGCAGGATATAGGTGAAAACGCCGAACCTGGGTAAAACCTTTGTGCCTTTGAACTTTTTAATTCCTACTTATCGAAGATGTTCATAATATATTTATTTAAGAAAGTTTCACATGGCACTAATATTCGGGGTGTCAATTTTTTGAAGAAATATACGCACGAGCAACTAAAATCCTGTTATAATTTTTAAAGCCTCACTGACGCTAACAATAGGGGTTTGAGAAACTTGACTTGCATTTTCTAAGAGCAAGAGTTAAATAGGCTTCAACTTCATCAATAAATAGTACATTTTTGGTGCCAAATAGTACATGAATGCATTCATTTAAATAGGAGGAAACCCCTCCCGAAACAAATCTTCAGTGGAAGGAGCTAGCCCTTTCACCTTTGCTTCTAGATGTTCGAGCTCTTCCAGCTTTATACTAGAGGCTCTCCGAATATCCTTCATTTGTTCTTCCACGGGGTACTCAGAAGGATCAAGGGGAGCAATGGTCTTATCCCACTTCTTCGTGGGGGTTTGAATGGGCCCTTCGAGGAGGACCCAACACTCTTACGACACTTTATGGAAAGTCCCTTGGTAGCTTTGCTCGAGGGTGCAAGATGTTTTTCACTTACAAAACATATTCACAAACCTTCTACTTGTTAACCCATGCATTTAATCACTTCTCATTATCCTTATTTGATATTACTTCTTTTTCGTTTTTTGTTTCTGGGCTTGTGTAGATTATCTAAAATAGTATGTAATTCTCAATCTATCTCTTTCTTTTAGCATCTAAATTCCGAAGACAACACAAGTTTTGTGACTCGGGAGTTGCCGTGGGTTATTGTGTGCTTATAATGTAGGTTCATGTACCATTTTTTTGTTAAATTTTCCCATCATTCCATGATAATTTAGTTGACACATGTTTCTGTGCAATTATTTTCCCAAAGGTTCCAAAGATGGTTCTTGTCATGCAACAACCTTGTTTATAAAATACTAAAAAGAAACATCGCGACTTCCAAAAGACCTGATAAAATTTGAACAGTAATATTTGCGTCTCATATTCAAATTATAAAATTAAAACTAAATTAATTTTGTAGGAAAAGATTGCTCTTGAAAAAATTTGGAGGCTAAAAAAGAGGATTTTGGAAGAAAAAATAAAGGGCATGCAGCATCTCCTTTGCGGGCCGCAGCACATGGAAGCAACGAAAAAAAATTTGGGACCAAATAGATGCTACGGGCAACGTCTCCTCTGCAGGCCTCGGCAAATCTATTGCGGATCGCAGCGACATCATATACCCCCCTGACCGTTGACCCTTATATTCTCCTCCCTTCTCCCATCATTAGTTCTCTCTCCTCTCATTTCTCCACCCTTCCTCCTTCCATCTCCCCACCTACTTCACCGGAAGCCACCGTCCTACCCACCACAATACTCACCTCTCCAGCCTATTTACATTCTTTCACATCCCAATGCTCAAATCTTTCTCCACTACCCCAAAAATTGATTTAAAAACTCAAGAACCCTAGCTCGAATTTTTAGTCAAATTCAAACTTCTTTCTTGCATTTCAGACACTGGTGTTGTTTACGCTCATTCCATCACTCCCATTATAACCCTTCCCACTCCATTGCTGAATTCAAAATGCGTGGTGCTCTTCAATTTTAGCTTGTGCTATATTTTGGGGTTGTGTGATGCCAATTGTGATATGATACTTTAGGGTTTAGGGGTATTCATTAGCTGGTGTTATAATACCTAACTTTCCTAGAAATTATTTCAGGGTTACTAGAAGGATTATTCATGTAACCGAAGGAGCAAGTTGTATCTAGTTGGGATGAGTTTGACTTCCAAGATGGTGGATCTTGGAAGGCTCATCATCGAAGCAGAAATAAATTATCTCCAATTGATTGGTATATCTCATGGGATACTTTACGGCCCACTCTAATGCCTATTATTGAAGGATCATAAAATGCACGTATTATAGTGCTGGCGTGTGGTAATTCATCCTTAGGTGAAAATATATACCTGAGTGGCTTTGAAAACATTATTAATGTTGACTATTCTAGCCAATTGATCAAGTTGATGAAGGAAAAGCACAAAAAAAACTTCTTTTGTGGCTGGAAATGTAGAATTTGAATACCTATAGGTTGACGATTAAAAGCTCATTGGAAATAAAGTTTGGTAATGTTAGATGTGCGGTGGTAATACTAGATCAGCCGTAGCGCAATAGTCTTCTACTTTAGCAATAGTCTTTAGGCTTTTGTGTCATCAGTCATCTTAGTATCTCCTATAATTGGTCAATTTAAGGTATAAAAGAGGTAATAAGGTAGTTGTACGCCTTTAGTAAGCGGTCCTCTCTCCTTCCTGTAATAAATTAAACTTCCTATAATTATGTATATTAATACTTTGCATTGTTTTTTTCTGTTAGGGCCGTACTTGATGTCATTGGGTCTACACAACACTCTCAAACTCAATGAAAATGATAGCTTATTAGGACCTAATTACGAAGAACCCATCGACAACTGTATGTGACGTTTTGGGCATCTAAAAATAACAAGTTTTTTATAAGATAAAGGGAGTGTATTTTTACAAATTATTTGTGTGTGAGAACCTTTCGAGGCTTTTTCACACACCTCAACTAGAAGTCTAAAGTAGTATGGGCATTACGTACTTGAATGACTTGAAAATCGACCGTAAACAATAAGAAATTTGTATTAAGAGGTTATTATTTGCTAAATTTGGTATATGGATTTTTCTAGGTTGATGATACTCTGTCCAACCATGTTAAGAAGGAGAATACACTGCCTGGCAAGTATAAGAATAGATCAAAGTCAAAGGATGATTTTGAAGGCTACTTAAGAGACAATCGTGCTGAAATCTATTGCAAAGTTGATTACAATGAATATCGAGTGATTGTTTTAAGAGATGATAAATTCGACAAGGTTAACTATGTTGACATTATTTGGGTGCCGGAGGTATGAATATTTCTAATTTCTTAATAACATTTGTATGAGATAATTATGTTTTTTTTTAAAAATTGAACATTCATAAGTTGTGTTGCAGGATGGTCTGGTGTTGGATCAAATGCCTTAAGCAATTCAAAATTGAATTGGCCACTACGTCGCCTTTTTTCAACCATGATCCCACCATTCGAGATGTTGTTTATTGTATGTATTTTCTGACGTTAGTTTTGCATTTTTCTAGCTTCTCTTTATCTCCATTAGTAGTTACACTAAGTGCTTGTTTGGTTTACCATGAAAATACATTCCCATGGGAAGTTATATCCTATGCACACTTCCTAGTAATTGGCCTAACATTGTTTGGTTGACATGGTGGAATTTGAACTTCCTAGGAATTGATTTCCTATATTTATTTGGCTCAGATGTTTAATTTTCCATATTTTCTAACTTCTTTTGAGAGGGAATAAAGAGAATAAAGAGAATAAAGTATTACATATAATTATGCAATTTGGGCTTCCAATAATCATGGGAATTGTGACTTACCAAGGAGGGGTAAGGTAAGTTACTTCCCACGTTTCATAGGAATTTTCAAAATATGATATGAACACCGAGTTATGGCCACCTGAATCATCTTTTTTATTTGATGGGTTCAATTTTGGGGATTTTATGAAGTTACCAATTAGCAAATGCAAAGGGTAACATATTGAAGATCATGAAATTATAAGAAATTTTAAAAAGAAATCGGTCCATAACATAATTTGAGCACCGAATTATGACCATATGAATCGTCTTTTTCATTTGATGGGTTCAATTTTGATTTTTTTTGAAATTACTAATTCGCAAACACGAAAGGAACCATATCGTAGACCATAAAAATATAAGAACTTTTGATCAAAGAATCGGTCTAAAATATGATATGTGCACCAAGTTACTACCATATCAATCGTCTTTTACATTTGACGGGTTCAATTTCGGGTATTTTATGAAATTACTAATTAACAAACACAAAAGATACATATTGAAGATCATGAAATTCTAAGAACTTTTCAAAAAGGAATCAGTTCTAAATATGATCTGAGCACAGACTTATGATTATCTGAATCATCTTTTTCATTTGATGGGTTCGATTTTGGGATTTTATGAAGTTAATAATTAGCAAACACAGATGTTCCCATATTAAAGACCATAAAAATATAAGAACTTTTGGAAAAAGAATCAGTCCAAAATATGATCTGAGCACCGAGTTATAACCACATGAAAAATATTTTTCATTTGATGGGTTCAATTTCGGAGATTTTATGAAGTTACTAATTAGCAAACCAAAAAGGTGTCATATTATGGAAAATGATAATATAAGAACTTTTGAAAAAACAATCGGTCCAAAATATGATATGAACTCCGAGTTATGGCCACCCGAATCATCTTTTTCATTTGATCGATTCAATTTCAGGGATTTTATGAAGCTACTAATTAACAAAACACGAAGGGTAACATATTGAAGATCATGAAATTATAAGAACTTTTCAAAAATGAATTGGTCTTAAACATGATTTGAGCAGCGAGTTATGACCATCTGAATCATCTTTTTCGTTTGATGGGTTCAATTTTTGAAATTTCATGAAATTATTAATTAGGAAACACGAAAGTGACCATATTGTAGACCATGAAATTATAAGAACTTTTGATCAAAGAATCGGTCTAAAATATGATATGAGCACCGAGTTATGACCATATGAATCATCTTCTTCATTTGATGGGTTCAATTTCGAAGATTTTATGATTTTACTAATGAACGATTACGAAAGGTAACATCTTGAAAATCATGAAATTATAAGAACATTTAAAAAAGGAATCGGTCCTAAATAGGATCTGAGCACCGAGTTATGACCATTTGAATCATCTTTTTCATTTGATGGGTACAATTTCGAGATTTAATGAAGTTACTAATTAGCAAACACAAAAGGTACCATACTATAGAATATGAAAATAGGAGAACTTCTAAAAAAAGAATCGGTCCAAAATATGATCTGAGCACCGAGTTATGACCACCTAAATCGTCTTTTTCATTTGAAGGGTTCGATTTCTGGGATTTTGTGAAGTTACTAATTAGAAAACATGGAAGATACCATATTTAAGACCATGAAATAATAATAACTTTTCAAAAAGTAATTAGTCCAAAATATGATCTGAGCACCAAGTTTAACCATCTTAATCGTCTTTTTCATTTGATGAGTTCAATTTTGAGATTTTTTGAAGTTACTGTTCAGAAAACATGAAAGTACCGTATTGTAGACCATGATAATATAAGAACTTTTGAAAAAAGAATCGGTCCAAAATATGATCTGAGCACCGACTTATGACCATTTGAATCGCCTTTTTCATTTGATGGGTTAAATGTTGGAATTTTATGAAGTTAATAATAAGCAAACATAGAAGTTACCATATTGAAGACCATGAAAATATAAGAACTTTTGAAAAAAGAATCGGTTCAAAATATGATCTGAGCACCGAGTTATGACCACCTGAATTGTCCTTTTCATTTGATGGGTTCAATTTCGGAGATTTTATGAAGTTACTAATTAACAAACCCAAAAGGTGTCATATTATGGACCATGATAATTTAAGAACTTCTGCAAAAAGAATCGGTCCAAAATATGATATGAACACCGAGTTATGGCCACTTTAATCGTCTTTTTCATTTGATGGGTTAATTATGGGAATTTTATGAAGTTACTAATTAACAAACACGAAGGGTAACATATTGAAGATCATGAAATTATAAGTACTTTCCAAAAAGGAATCGGTCCATAATATAATCTGAGCATCGAGTTATGACCATATGAATCGTCTTTTTCATTTGATGAGTTTAATTTTGGAAATTTTATGGAGTTAATAATTAGCAAACACGAAAAGTACCATATTGTAGACCATGAAAATATAAGAACTTTTGATCAAAGAATCGGTCTAAAATATGATATGTGCACCATGTTATGACTATATGAATCATCTTTTTCATTTGACGAGTTCAATTTTGAGAATTTTATGAAGTTAATAATTAACGAGCACAAAAGTAAACCTATTGAAAATCATGAATTTCTAAGAACTTTTCAAAAGGAATCGGTTCTAAATATGATCTGAGCATCGACTAATGACTATCTGAATTATCTTTTTCATTTGATGGGTTCAATTTTGGGATTTTATGAAGTTAATAATTAGCAAATACAGAAGTTAAAATATTAAAGAACATGAAAATATAAGAACTTTTGAAAAAAGAATCGGTCCAGAATATGATCTGAGCACCGAGTTATGACCACCTGAATCATCTTTTTCATTTGATGGGTTCAATTTCGAATATTTTATGAAGTTACTAATTAGCAAACCCAAAACATGTCATATTATGGACCATGATAATATAAGAACTTTTGAAAAAAGAATCGGTCCAAAATATTATATGAACACCGAGTTATGGCTACCTGAATCATCTTTTTCATATGATGGGTTCAGTTTTGGGGATTTTATAAAGCTACTAATTAACAAACACGAAGGGTAACATATTGAAGATCGTGAAATTATAAGAATTTTTCAAAAAGGAATCGGTCCTAAACATGATCTGAGCACCGAGTTATGACCATTTGAATCGTCTTTTTCATTTGATGGGTTCAATTTTGGAAATTTTATTAAATTACTAATTAGCAAACACGAAATGTACCATATCGTAGACTATGAAAATATAAGAACTTTTGATTAAAGAAACGGTCTAAAATATGATATGAGCACCGAGTTAAGACCATATGAATCATCTTTTTCATTTGGTGGGTTCAATTTTGGGGATTTTATGATGTTACTAATTAACATATACGAAAGGTAACATATTGAAAATCATGAAATTATAATAACTTTTCAAAAAGGAATCGGTCGTAAATAGGATCTGAGGACCGAGTTATGATCATCTGAATCATCTTACATTTGATGAGTACAATTTCGAGATTTTATGAAGTTACTAATTAGCAAACGTGAAAGGTACAATATCATAGAATATGAAAATATGAGAACTTCTAAAAAAAGAATCAGTCCAAAATATGATCTGAGCACCGAGTTTTGACCACGTGAATCGTTCAATTTATGTGATTTTGTAAAGTTACTAATTAGAAAACATGGAAGATACCATATTTAAGACCATGAAATTATAAGAACTTTTTAAAAAGTAATCAGTCCAAAATATGATATAAGCACCAAGTTTGGCCATCTGAATCGTCTTTTTCATTTGATGAGTTCAATTTTGAGATTTTATGAAGTTACTAATTAGCAAACACGAAAATACCGTATTGTAGACAATGAAAATATAAGAACTGTTGAAACAATAATCGGTTCATATGATCTGAGCTCCGACTTATGACCATTTGAATTTTTTTTTCATTTGATGGGTTCAATTTTGGGATTTTATGAAGTTGATAATAAGCAGACACAGAAGTTACCATATTGAAGACCATGAAAATACAAGAACTTTTGAAAAAATAATCGGTCCAAAATATGATCTGAGCACCGAGTTATTACCGCCTGAATTGTCTTTTACATTTGATGGGTTCAATTTCGGAGATTTATGAAGTTACTAATTAGCAAACCCAAAAGGTTTCATATTATAGACCATGATAATATAAGAACTTTTGAAAAAAGAATCGGTCCAAAATATGATATGAACATCGATTTATGGACACCTGAATCGTCCTTTTCATTGATGGGTTCAATTTCAGGGATTTTATGAAGTTACAAATTTACAAACACGAAGGTAACATATTAAAGATCATGAAGTTATAAGAACTTTTCAAAAAGGAATCAGTTCTAAATATGACCTGATCGCCTACTTATGACTATTTGAATCATCTTTTTCATTTGATGGGTTCAATTTTGGGATTTTATGAAGTTAATAATTAGTAAACACGGATGTTACCATATTAAAGACCATGAAAACATAAGAACTTTTGAAAAAAGAATCGGTCCAAAATATGATTTGAGCACCAAGTTATGACCACATGAATAATCTTTTTCATTTGATGGGTTCAATTTCGGAGATTTTATTAAGTTACTAATTAGCAAACCAAAAAGGAATCATATTATGGACAATGATAATATAAGAACTTTTGAAAAAGAATCGATCCAAAATACGATATGAACACCGAGTTATGGCCACCTGAATAATCTTTTTCATTTGATGGGTTCAATTTTGAAAATTTTATGAAATGACTGATTAGCAAACACGAAAGGTGCCATATTGTAGACTATGAAAATATAAGAACTTTTGATCAAAGAATCGGTCTAAAATATGTTATGAGCACCGACTTATGACCATATGAATCATCTTTTTCATTTGATGGGTTCAATTTTGGGGATTTTATGATGTTACTAATTAACAGATACGAAAGGTAACATATTGAAAATCATGAAATTATGAATCGGTTCTAAATATGATCTGAGCACCGACTTATGAAATTATGAAAATCATGAACTTTTCAAAAAGGAATCGGTTCTAAATATGATCTGAGCACTGACTTATGACTATCTGAATCGTCCTTTTCTTTTGATGGGTTCCGTTTTGGAATTTTATGAAGTTAATAATTAGCAAACACGGATGTTACCATATTGAAGACCATGAAAATATAAGAACTTTTGAAAAAAAATAGGTCCAAAATATGATTTGAGCACCGATTTATGACCACCTGAATCATCTTTTTCATTTGATGGGTTCAATTTAGGAGATTTTATGAAGTTACGAATTAGCAAACCCAAAAGGTGTCATATTATCAACCATGATAATATAAGAACTTTTGAAAAAAGAATCGATACAAAATATGATATGAACATAGAGTTATGGCCATCTGAATCGTCTTTTTCATTTGATGGTTTAATTTCGGGGATTTTATGAAGTTACAAATTAACAAACACGAAGGGTAACATATTGAAGATCATGAAATTATAAGAACTTTTAAAAAAGGAATCAGATCATAACATAATCTGAGCACCGAGTTATGACCATCTGAATCATTTTTTTCATTTGATGGGTTCAATTTTAAAAATTTTATGAAATTACTAATTAGCAAACACGAAAGTTACCATATTGTAGACCATGCAAACTTTTGATCAAATAATCGGTCTAAAATATGATATGAGCACCGAGTTATGACCATATGAAGTCCTTTTCATTTGACAGGTTCAATTTCGGGGATTTTATGAATTTACTAATTAACAAACACAAAAGTTAACATATTGAAGATCATGAAATTATAAGAACTTTTCAAAAACGAATTGGTTCTAAATATGATCTGAGCACCGACTTATGACCATCTGAATCATTTTTTCATTTGATGGGTTCAATTTTGGGATTTTATGAAGTTAATAATTAGCAAACACGGAAGTTACCGTATTGCAGACCATGATAATACTATAGGAATGTTGCTACAATATAGGAATGTTAAAAGACCTGTAATTGAACCCCTCGAACCTCCAATGGAGCCTTCACCTCTCGAACCCCCCTCTCTAACTTTCACCTCTCAAATCCGTACCTCTCGAACCCCCCTCTTGAGCTCTCACCTCTCGAACCTCTTCTGGAACCTTCACCTTTCAAATCGTTCAAAGGAACCTTCACATCTCGAATACATACCTCTCGAACTCTCACCTCTCGAAACCTCCACTGGAACACTCACCTCTTGAACCCTCCAATGGAAATTTCACCTCTCGAATCCGTACCTCTCGAACCAGTACCACTCAAACCCTCAACTCTAACTGTCACCTCTCGATTAGTTCAATGGAACCTTGACCTCTCGAATCCGTACCTCTCGAACTCTCACCTCCACTGGAGCCTTAACCTCTCGAATCATTTAAAGGAACGTTTACCTCTCGAACCTCCAATGGAACGTTCACCTCTCAAACCGTTCAATGAAACCTTCCCCTTTCATATCCGTACCTCTCGAACCCTCCACTTGAACTCTCACCTCTCGAACCCTCCATTGGAACACTCACCTGTTGGACCCCTCTAATGGAAACTTCACCTCTCGAATCCGTACCTCTCGAAACAGTACCACTCGAACCCTCCACTCTAACTGTCACCCCTTGAACCTCCAATAGAACCTTCACCTCTCGAACCTTTCAATGGAACCTTCACATCTCGAATCAGTACCTCTCAAACCCCCTCTCAAACTTTCACCTCTCGAACTCTCTATTGGAACCTTCACCTCTCGAATCGTTCAAAGGAACCTTCCCCTCTCAAATCCGTACCTCTCAAACCTTTACCACTCGAACTCTCACCTCTCGAACCCTCCACTGGAACCTTCACCTATCGAATCGTTCAAAGGAACCTTTACCTCTCCAATCCGTACCTCTCAAACATGTACCACTCGAACCTCCACTCTAACAGTCACCTCTCGAACCTCCAATGGAACCTTCACCTCTCGAACCGTTCAATGGAACCTTCACCTCTCAAATCGTTCAAAGGAACCTTCACCTCTTGAATCCGTACCTTTCAAATCCTCCACTCGAACTCTCACCTCTCGAACCCTCCATTGGAACACTTACCTCATGAACCCTCCAATGGAAACTTCACCTCTCGAATCCGTACCTCTCGAACCAATACCACTCGAACCCTCCACTCTAACTGTCACCTCTCGAACCTCCAATGGAACCTTCACCTCTCGAACCGTTCAATGTAACCTTGACCTCTCGTATCCATACCTCTCGAATCTTCTCTCGAACTCTCACCTCTCAAACCCTCCACTGGAACCTTCACTTCTCGAATCGTTCAAAGGAACCTTCACCTCTGGAATCCTTACCTCTCAAACTTGTGCCACTTGAACCTACACTCTATTTGTCACCTCTCGAACCTCCAATGGAACCTTGACCTCTCGAACCATTCAATGGAACCTTCACCTCTTGAATTGTTCGAATGAACCTTTACCTCTCGAATCCGTACCTCTCAAACTCTCACCTCTCGAACCTCCACTGGAACACTCACCTCTTGAACCCTCCAATGGAAATTTCACCTCTCGAATTCGTACCTCTCGAACCAGTACCACTCAAACCCTTCACTCTAATCGTCACCTCTCGAACCTCCAATGGAACCTTCACCTCTCGAACCGTTTAATGGAACCTTCACCTTTCGAATCTGTACCTCTCGAACCCTCATCTCGAACTCTCACCTCTCGAACCTCTACTGGAAAATTCACCTATAGAATTGTTCAAAGGAACCTTCACTTCTCGAATATGTATCTCTCAAACCCTCCTCTCGAACCTCCACTGGATCACTCACCTCTTGAACCCTCCAATGGAAACTTCACCTCTCGAATCCATACCTCTCGAACCAGTACCACTCGAACCCTCCACTCTAACTGTCACCTCTCGAACTTCCAATGGAACCAGTACCTCTCGAACCTCACCACTAGAACCCGTACCTCTCGAACCAGTACCACTCGAACCCTCCACTGGTACCTTCACCTCTCAAACCAGTACCTCTTGAAACCTGAAAATCCTAAAACGACGTCATTTTGGGCAGCCACCTGAGTGCACCTATAGAAGCACATAGAAGTTGGGACTTTGGAGCATGCGTAAAAGTACAAAAATGACTTGACGACCATTTGTGTCAACATTCCTGTAGACGCACATGGTTGGGAAGGTGATATATGTAAAATTACACTTCTACCCCTGATGACCATTTGTGTCAACCATGGGTTGGCAGAATTTCTTTTATATAGCACCCTAAGATAAGTACAAGGAATGTAGAACTGAAAAATAATTTTGCTTTCTACATATAATAATATATGATAATCCACTTTATTTTCTTATTCTTCATCTTTTTCTCTCTCTTTTGCTTCAACTAATCCAAGAAAATACGAGATTTCTTATAAATTCAATTTCCAAAGGATTCGTTAGAGTCTAATCCACGAGGTATTTTCAATATACTAGGTGGAGTCCGTTTTTGTTTAAAAATAATTATTTAGTTAAAATTTAATATTTACGTTTCATATTTAAAATATGCAAAGTTTTGGGAAAGATTGTCTTCCCAAAGCTCCCTCTCTATCTTCTCCCAAACTTTAAATTTTATTTGGAACCTCATATCTAATTAACTTCATAATATTGTATATTAATCCATGATCTTACTGTGAGACGGTCTCACACAAAACTTATTTAGAAAAACCTTGTTCCCCACTACAGCCACCAAGCAATAGGACTCCGCCTCCTCATGTCGTGGGACCCATCTCCGTCAGCAAACGCTCCTCGGCATCAGAGAAACAAGTTGAGGCCACCTGAAGAACATCCAAAACACCGACAGCGACTATGAAATGAATTGCGATCAAGAGATGCTAAAGAAGAATTTTGGAGGCTAAAGGGGAGATTTTTGAAGGAAAAAAATGGATGCCAGGCAGTGGCTCCTCGACTATTGCGGCCCATCAAATACCCCCGTTGACCGTTGACCCTCATTTTCCCCTCCCTTCTCCCTACCGTTAGTTTTCTCTCCTCTCATTTTTCCACCCTTCCTCCTCCCATCGCCCCACCTCTCCATCCTCTTTCCATTGTTTCACATCCCAACACTCAAATCATAACCCAAAATTTGATTTAAAAACTTGAGAAGCCCTACAAATTGGGGGTTCTCGAATTTTTTGTCAAATCCAACCTTCTTTGCTTGCATTTCACACATTGGTGTTGTCTACACTCACACCATCACTCCCACGGTAACACTTATCACTCCATTGTTGAATTCAAAATGTGTGGCTTGTGCTATATTTTGGGGTTGTGTGATGCCAATTTTGATACGATACTTTAGGGTTTAGGGTATTCATTAGCTGGTGTTATAATACTATTTCAGAGTTAATAGAAGGAGTATTCATGGCTCCGAAGGAGCAAGTTGCATCTAGTTGGGATGAGTTTGACTTCCAAGACAGTGGATCTTGGAACGCTCATTATCAACGCAGAAAGAAATCATCTCTAATCGATTGGTATGTCTCATGGGATACTCTACGGCCCACTCTAATGCCTATTCTTCAAGGATCAGAAAATCCGCGTATTATAGTGCCGGCATGTGGTAATTCATCCTTGAGTGAAAATATATACCTGAGTGGCTTCAAAAACATTGTTAATGTCGACTATTCTAGCCAATTGATCAAGTTGATGAAGGAAAAACACAAAAAAAGAGTTGAGATGCAATGGTTGACCAAAGACATCTTAGCCCCACTCCAGGTTCTCTTAAATTCATTATCTGGAATGTGTCTGTTCCTTTGATTTGCAAATGTCAACATGTATACTATTTGGCTTTTGTTTACTGGTTTTTTCATGTTTTGTTACCCATAGGACCCACCGAATCTCATTCCAAGGTCATATGATATATTGATTGATAAGGGCTGTTTTGAATACCTTTGCATTCTTGCTGGTGACAACTATGATGAAAATGGTGAACAGTATCTTCTCAAGGTTATATTTATTTCAAGGTTATGCAATTATGGTAAAACCTATTTTCTTATTTGCCTTGAATAAGTTTATGTCCCTGGATAGGTGAAAGAATTGTTAGGAAATAAGGGGAAGTTTATATGCTTATCAAGGATGTATTTGGAGGATTCAATAGGTATGAACATAATCATATTTTTTTTCTTTACAATCTCCATAAATGACTTTGCTTATCTTACATTCTGTTGTCAGCCTTTATTTGTCGCCGTTTCTGGTTGGGCTGGAAAGTGACTGTGCAAAAGGTTTTCCAACAAGAAGATGATGACAAGGCAGTGATGTTGGTTGTAGAGAGGTGTTCAAATGGACTTTTACATGACATTGCTCAGGTACCATAACCAACATTGCCTTTCATCCTCGCAATATATATATAATCAAAGCTTCTTCTGTGAGTGGAAATGTAGAGTTTGAATACCTATAGGTTGACAATTAAAAGCTCATTGGAAATAAAGTTTGGTAATGTTAGATGTGCAATGGCAATGCTAGATCAGGAGTGGCGCAATAGTCTTCTACTTGAGCAATAGTCTTTAGGCTTTTGTGTCATCAGTCATCTTAGTTTCTCCTATAACTGGTCAATTTAAGGCTTAAAAGAGGTAATAAGGCAGCTGTACACCTTTAGTAAGCGGTCCTATCCCCTTCCTGTAATAAATTAAACTTCCTATAATTATGTATATTAATACGTTGCATTGTTTTTTCTGTTAGTCCCATACTTTATGCCCTTGGGTCTACACAACACTCTCAAACTTAAAACTCCATGAAAATGATAGTTCATTAGGACCTAATTACGAAGAACCCATCAACAACTGTATGTGAAATTTTAGGCATCAGAAAAATAACAAGTGTATTTTTACAAATTATTTGTGTGTGAGAACCTTTCGAGCTTTTTTTACCCACCTCAACTAGAAGTCTAAAGTAGTATGGGCATTACGTACTTGAATGACTTGAAAACCGACCGTAAATAATAAGAAATTTGTATTAAGAGGTTATTATTTGCTAAATTTGGTATATGGATTTTTCTAGGTTGATGATACGTTGTCCAACAATGTTAAGAAGGAGAATACACTGCGTGGCAAGTATAGGAATAGATCAAAGTCAAAGGATGATTTTGAAGGCTACTTAAGAGACAATCGTGCTGAAATTTGTTGTGAAGTTGATTACAACGAATATTGAGTAATTGTTTTAAGAGATGATAAATTCGATAAGGTTAACTATGTTGACATTATTTGGATGCCGGAGGTATGAATATTTTCAATTTCTCAATAACATTTGTATGAGATAATTATGTTTTTTTAAAAAAAAATTGAACATTCATAAGTTGTGTTGCAGGATGGTCTGGTGTTGGATTCAAATGCCTTAAGCAATTCAAAGTTGAATTGGCCACTACATCGCCTTTTTTCAACCATGATCCCACCATTCGAGATGTTGTTTATTGCATGTATTTTCTGACGTTAGTTTTGCATTTTTCTAGCTTCTCTTTATCTCCATTAGTAGTTACACTAAGTGCTTGTTTGGTTTACCATGAAAATACATTCCCATGGGAAGTTATATCCTATGCACACTTTCTAGTAATTGGCCTAACATTTTTTGGTTGACATGGTGGAATTTGAACTTCCTAGGAATTGATTTCCTATATTTATTTGGCTCAGCTGTTTAATTTTCCATATTTTCTAACTTCTTTAGAGATGGGAATAAAGAGAATAAAGTATTACATATAGTTATGCAATTTGGGCTTCCAATAATCATGGGAATTGTGACTTACCAAGGAGGGGTAAGTTAAGTTATTTCCCATGTTTCATAGGAATTTATACTTCCCAAGGTATTTACACTTCCCTTATCCAACAATATTTGCTATGTCAACCAAACAACATAGCAAATATCCACTTCCTAGGAGCTGGAAATTCCTATGCATTTTACCTCTAACCAAACAATACATAAGTAAGACACATTAGTCCAAATGTGTGACTTAGCTTTAGAGTAACATGTACCTTAGCTTAGAGCCAATTAATTCTTATTCTTTCTCCTAATAGAGTAAAACTGGTTACACTTATGTTTGAAGCAAGATTTATGGCATTTTATAATTTTATTCCCACCTTTGATAATTATTTCCTAGAAATCCCACAAAACATTGTTTGGCGATAAGATCGTGGTTCTTGACGAAATTTCTTGTTTTATTTTTTCAGGTGCTGTCTCCCAAGTTTCGTATACATTTGTCAGGTAATCCCATGCAAAGAGATAAAACTGTTTTGGTAATTCTCTACCAAATCTTTGGATGGCTGACCTTGTTGTATCAGTGAACGTTACATAGTTACTTACAAAAATTAATGGAACATTGTGCAGGATTTGAAGCCACTATTGGACATTATTGACCCAAATATTAGAGTGTGTCGGTATGTAATTGCGATCTTAGGTCATAACTAATAATGAAATTTAACTTTTGTCACTCTTATAATATTGTATATCTTTGTCATTTGCTTAGACTCCAGATGTGAGAGGCAGAAAATGACGAAAAGCTTAAGGCTATTGAGTTCCTACCTACTCCTACAAGATCAAAGACTTCTCATATAAGAAAGGTAAAGGACCGACTTAAGAAAAGGCTTCCAAATGATTAGTTTCCTGAAAGTTCTAAAGAAGCCTATGAAGAGATTCTATCATTTGTCGCTGCTCCTCAGCTTCATCCATATATTTCTGAAGGTCTCTTTCATACTTCTTTTCCTACAATCATTAGTAAGAAAATTTTTAGTTTCGATAAATTGAATCAATGTTTGTGTGAGAGAGAATATGAGTCCATAGATCAAACATATACAGATACGTCATAAAACTTGAATGACGTTTCCTGAGACGCGATATCTTCAGATAGGCTATGAACCAGATGTCAACTAGTCCGATAATATCTTTGAAGGGTAGCTGCAAAAAAACATATAAAAATACATACATGTGTTAGATAGTCAACGCAACATTGGTTCTGCTAGTTTAATTCAATTTCCTCTGAGAGAGAGTCCTGCAATTTCTGGCCAATCTCAGAGTATGACTCAACAGTTCTCTCAAGCTTCACTGCAAAATAATATGAACAACCATAGAATTGTTCAACCAGTGCATGAATAAAACAGAAAATTCCATATTGACCACTCCAAATACCCAAGGAAAGAGCAAGGGTGGTTGCTCGTGGAACCTCCTGAACACAACATCAACATCAAAATTAGCCTTTGTTCTTCCCTGTCTTTAATTTTTTGCTTTCTTTTGACTTTCATATTTTACTAATATTATCATATTCCCACATTACAATTTAGAATACCTTCTTTTAAAATAAAATCACACCAACCAAATGTCGAGGAGACACAAAAACTTTTAAGTACAAAGTCTTATCTAATCAAAGACTCACAAACAGGCCAAATGGCTTTACAATGAAAATAAGACCAAAACATCCAACACCACATTCCAACAAACTGCCATCTTTCCGATGCTTTTACACGTTAAATGAGTTAGCGAAAATGTTGCACAGACCACAGTTTCAGCATTGTGGCGGTGCACAAAATTTTAGCTTGTTCTTGTCAAACAAAGCATCAGTACCTTAATGTAGGTGATTCCCTGACCTGCAATACAAAGAAACAGTTCCACTATGAATCAAGTACCAATTGGTATTTAGTCCTGGTCTTGAAAAAGGAATGAAAATTGGTATTTGGTATTTAGTCCTCGAGCAGGAGGTTCGAGGGCTCGAGGACTCGAGAAATCAAGATGAAATTGTCAAAAATCTGAAAATTTTAAAATTAGGGTTTTTAATTAGTAAAATTACCATTATACCCCTGACTATACTGGAAAACCATTTAGTCTTACCTGAAAACCACCTTTGGGGACCAAACAAAATATTTTAAATTTGTTGGGTACCATCTAAGGGTTGTTTTGCAAATGGGGACAAAAAAATGGTATAAGATACTTTGTAGGTAACAAAAAAAAACAATTTAGTCAATTAAGTTTATAATATAGTGAAAGGTTTACAAATAAAATTTTTACCCAGGTAAATAGGCTAGCACGATCACAGTTCAGAGGGTGAAACACATCACAAAGATGAGCCAGGGAACATTCACATTCACATACTTGGGAGTTTCATGCTATAAAGGTAGAAAACTAAATGTTACTACCAGTATCTAACAGAGAAACTCAACAAAAGAGTCTCAAACTAGAATTCTAAGTTACTAAATCAGGAAAGGAGGACAATACTCATTAGACATGTCCTTACAGCAATTTCACAACATACCTAGTGTGTCTCAACCCCAACAAGTCACATAATCTCTGAAATGGAGGTCACTTGTTCAGAATTCCTATAGGGGAGAAATGAAACTGACACATCTAAAAGACATTGGAGATCCTGGCCTAGACTGTGTTACCCTAGGCTAGAAAATGGGCTCCATTTTAGGGATTTCCACACACAAGGAGTTAAATATAGCATTGGTTTCTTGGAAATGTTTTCAAAGGTATGTCTTGGCTAGCAGATGTTAACACTTGGGGTGGAGGCATTTCGTTAGAAACACAATCATTTTAAAAAAATACATGTAGCACTGTTTTTGCCTTAGAAGTGCGATCACACCATTATAATAGGAGAATTTGTAAACTAAACAGCTGTAATATTTTTGGTTAATGCAATACATGCCCCCACCTACCAGGTGGTTTCTAATTTTTTTTAAAAATGTATACTCCCTCCGTCCCAGCTATTTTAGCACTTGTTACTATTCACTTAGTCAAAATTGAAAAAATAAATTTCAAGCAATGCATAAAATAATAGTTAAAAATAATTATAATCAATATGAAAAAGTTAAAATTTGCTGAAATACCTGGGAGTTGGTTTTGCGGCACTGGTCCCTTTTCTCTGGTCTTCTACGCTGCCAGCTGTGTTCAAGCTTCAGCCTGTTCGTCAGGCATCACCCACCGCCACCGGTTCCTCCTTCAACCTTTCCGCGGATTCTATTTTCTCTATTTCCCGTCGTCTTCACCGGGGTCATTATCAGAGTCGACAAGAGTCGTTCTTCACCAGAGGCTCTCCAATCGGCGTTAGAGTTGCTCGAGGTTGACCAGCGCCGTTCTCAGATTCACGCGCCAGAGGTAGCCCTTTGATTCCTTCTCCAGTGGCAATGGTGATATAATCTGTTCCCCCACCCCTTACTTGTGGTTTTATGGTGTCTGATCTGTTGGTTTTATGATCTCTGTAATTTGAATTATTGCGTGTGTGATCTGTAGTGTGATGATAACACCAAAATTGAATGAAGCACACCTAAAACTTCGTGTGTTTGTGGACCATGAATATGAAGAGATGGCTCATTCGCTGTATATGATTGACCTACCAAGTGATCTACCAAGTGATGTAGAGCAGGAGAGGGGTGTTGATTATCAAGTGCTGTCGCCCTGCATATGTTTCCCAAAACGCATCTGCATTCCTGACCCAACAATGATTAACCTTGGTCCACATTTATATTTCTTGGGCGGCTGTATTGGAGGCATAAAACCCAGTGAATGCAGGCTCCTTTATGCAACACCTGTCCATGTCGTTGACACCAACAATCCCGAGCAAGGGTCGCGTCCTGTTGCATCCATGAATGCCCCCAAAGAGAGTCACTGTCTGTTTGTGGCTGATGATATGATCTATGCGCTTGGAAGGGCCAATAAAGACACAGACGAAAGATGGACCAAGTCAGGTTTAGGTCTCTTCGAGCGTTATGTTCCTGGACTCAACAAGTGGCAAGTTCTTCCTGACCCCCCACTTCCATGGGGTGCGCTTGCTACAGCTGATTGGACTGGTCGTGCCACGGTGGTGGGATGTGAGGTCTTCATAGGGACTCATGCCTGCTATCTCATCTTTAACTTGAATACCCTTGGGTGGGCTGAAGCATCTCCAGACTTCCCTTAGGGTGCCCTCTATGTGGATCCCTTCCTCTACCACATAAGGGGTCTTGGTGAACAACCATGAATATCAGGTGCAGTTTGGGATCCTCACTGTATTTCATATCCTCCACATATCGTTAGGAGAGACCCCTTCTCCAAATGTGGAGCTTCTCATAGTATTGGCAAGTGTATTCTCGAGAGTGCCTTTTTGGAACCAAAGAAATCCCAGGTCTTGTTTACTGCCGCTGAATTGGCCGGTGAAGACAAATACTTCTTTACTCATGACAATTTTGAACCTTGGCGGGAACTCATTCACTTGGGGGGCCCCTACTTCTATTTTTTTATCACTGCCCTAAACACAAGTTATTAACTTCAAAGATATGATTACCACAATCGCTTTATAGGGATTATGATCTTTAAGGAGCTTCAAGGGGAGGACAAAAATACTGAATGTCATCTTGTATCCTCCTCCTTCTATCGAATCCACAGCCAGTTCTGTAACTGGGGCCCGGTTATCCGCTGTCGTGCTCTTGGTTCTGTCCCGGAATGTAAGTCAACTTACAGGCGTAATAATTGCTGTTACTATTGCTATTTAGAGATGTCAATCCAGTTGATTGTTAATGTGTTTGGTATATCTGTATGGCTTTGTAGTTGAACTGCTGATGTAACTTTGTTCGGATTGAGATGCTTTGTTGGTTTTGCATTAGTTACACTTCGTTTGGTTAGCAATTGTGGGGGGAAAGGTAGGGGAGGGAAGGTAAAGGAAATGAAGAACACAGCGGAATGGGAAGGAAGATTAACCTGTACAATTGTCCTCCTTCCCTTCCACCACGTGGTATCCAATCGTCCTCTCTCACTTTTGCTTCAAATTCTCGGCTCCAAACACTACTTTAATGGACGCAGACGCAACTATGTTAGATGTTGCCACCGTCGTGATTTTGTTATAGGTGATGCTGTATGCGATTGGCCTACATAGCAAATGAAAAATACTGTTTGTTGCTACCATTAAGCCGATACTGATGGCTGATTTTATGCTTTGGTTGTGCTGGTGTCTAATGTTATGTTGTGCTTCTGTTAATCCTACAATTTGTTGCTTGGATTTGTGCTGCCCAAGTTTGCTGCTTGATCAGGTTTTAAGACTGAAAACATGTTTTTCCGATATGTCACTCTCGAGTTCTTTTACGGATGTTTTCTTCAGGACTGATTTATTGGTGGTTCTGGCTGACCGATGATAGTTTGGCATGCCTGTATTAACATGCTATGCTGCCATGCTAGCAGCATGCTTGTGAACTTTCATTGCCATTAGGCATATGTTAACATACTAAGAAAAGCCTAAGTATTACTAAAGTAGTAATTTATATATTGTAAATCATGAATTTTTATCAATTTTGTACTCACTTGGCTTATTAAATCATGACTGTGTTACCTAATTTTGTGTCATGGTGTTTATTGACTCAAGTTGGCTGTGTTTGATAACTACATAGAAAGGACCTTTTTTGTTTAAGCCCTCTCTCATAACTATTGATTACAATTATGTAAACTGATTATATTTCTACCTTTATTTCATCTTACAATTGCTGTTGGACAATTTGTTTTTTGTAGAGATTTTACTTGGTGTAAGTTTGTTATTTCTCATGTTACTATCATGGGTGGACTGGAGGTCTTGACTCTTTGAGTAAATATTGTTCGCGTATTTTAATATGCAGCTTGGAATAGATTGGTGCCAAGCAAAAAGCAGGAAAGCTGGATCAAGGTTAAGAAGAATGAGGTCGATATAGTTGCGACCTAACATGGGAACCATCTTCTTGTTGACAAGGCTGGATCAAAGGAATCTAAAATAGAGAACCATGACCATGTTGGTGAGATTGGCAACCTTAAGAAGCTTTTGGCAGGTAAAGCACAAACTCTTTACTTCACCAAATCTTATTTCGGGCATATCAAATGATAGTTTGCTCTTTGTTGCAGCTCAAGAGGAGGAACTGAGGACACTGTATTCTGAGCTGGCAAAGAAGGATTAAATTTTGAAGACCTACAAAGGGGGTTGGTTAAGGACAAACAAGAAGTATGGGTTTAGTGAAGGACTATTGGTCATGTTATAACTTTTCTCATCTAATCTGAATATTTTCTATCTTATATGTAATTATAGTTGTAATTAAGATTTTCTGATATGATCTAATTAAAATTTTTGGTGCTAATCAAGATTTTGGTGATTTTCTGATTTTTTTTGTTTTTCTAATCAGAATTTTTTGAACTGATCTGTGATCTGTGATTTTTTATTTTTTTTTGTCAAATCGAAGCGCTCACAGTGGTACGTGATAAGAAAAGGAATTTATTGTAGAAGCAATTTGTGTGTTTTGTTTTCTCATGTCTATTTCTGTTATTGTTATGTCTGGTTTGCTACTCTGGTGTGTAGAGGATAATTTAGGTTGTTAAAAATGTAATGATGGTACATGCCTCATATTCCTATTCTACTTGGCGAGTTGGCATCTATTTTTTCGCTTTCTTAGGTTTAAATTTTCATCCAGGAAAACATGTCGAGTTACCTTTTGATAATTCTACTAGTAATATTTTTTGTATTATAGGTCACCAATATTATCTAGATGATTATATTCGACTATTCCTATTGTATCCAAATCAATAGATTTTGCTTTCGTAAATATGTTGAAATCCAATTTGAGTGTCAATGTGAATTTGATAAGGGACAAGCATGTTTTGAATACAGACGGAATTGTCTTTCGATTTTCAAAATGGAAAAGCTATGTACACTTCTTTTCCATGTGTATCTCCTACCCGCTACACTAAACCTCAACCCCACCCTCCAATTCAAAGGGGAATCTTCAGTACTCTACTCTTCGGATGAAATCCAACAACTATCAAGCCATTACTCGAATGCCCTAATTGGGAATTACCCTAGAGGAAGACCATCCATGGAAAAAATTGAGCCTGATTTCAAAACGGTGGGCTTCGCCGGCAAATATCAATTAGGAGTTGCGGACTTCAAAAACATATTGATACGCTTCGAGGATAAGGAGGACTTCTAATGATGCTGGATCAAGGGCGTTTGGGCTTTCAATGGAATCACAATGAGGGTACTACGCTGTACACCAGATTTCAATCCTCATCATGAGTCCTCAATCGTCCCTGCCTAGCTCATTATCAGAAATGTGCCACTCTACTAATTCAAGCTATTGGCAACCAGATTGGCAAATACATAAAGATGGACCAGGCAACGAAGAAGCTTACGAGACCATCTGCTCTGAAAATATGTGTTGAGGTAGACTTTCAAACACAGTTCCTCACTCATATCAGGTTAGGCTTAACAGTTGAAAATGAAAAATATGCAATTGAGTATGACAATCTCCCTTCATAGTGCCCTCACTGTAAGAAGATAGGCCACTCTATTGAGAAATGTAGAATTAAGCACCCTGAATTAGCCTCTAAACACCCTGCTGAACATAAAGCCCAAACCATATACTAGACCATCAAAAAAAGTGTTGATACAAATGGTCAGGACCTGGGTAGTAACAAAGGGAAAAACGTTGAAATTACTGGTCAGGGATCTGGTAGTAGTAAAGGAAAATATAATGACAGACCTGGCCAGGGATCGGGTAGAACCATTGAAGAGAAGCAAAAAGATAATGATACTCAGCCTAAAATAACCCTAGATGAAAAAACCTAAAATCCAATTATGGTTACAAATCCAGGTTGTATCGTTCTGGACAATATGAACACTGTTGAGGAGGTTACATCAGTCTCAATAAAAATACCAACCAACTGCTTGGAACATTCCAAAGATGACATAACAAGTTTCTCTCTAAACTCCCCTGTCTCAGATCATGAAAATAACAATTTGTTCATGCATTCATGCATTCATGCATTCATGCAGGTCTAGCCCTCAAAACTCAAACAGATTCAAACTCCTAAGCAATGAAGAAGAATCAGACATCGGTGAAAAATGTGAATCAAGTACTAGAGAGCTACAGCTGGAGTAGGTATATTCCTAATCTCCCAAATCTGACACCAAACAAAACAAGGAAAATAACCTTGCTTAATAGACTCAACAAAATGAATATTAGCCAGTTAACATGCATGATAAAGCCATTACTAATAAAATGCTGGTTTGGAAATTAAGGGGCCTTGATACATTTATTGATAGACTCAAAAGATTGCTAAATATACATAAAATCCAGATTTTATGTATCCTTGAACCAAAACATAAACCAGAAGTGTGCTTAAGTTACAAAATAAGACATAATTTTGATTGTCACCACAGCTCTGTAAATAATAACATATGGCTAATGTGGAAATCTAGTTTCAGAATACAAATCATATCTGAAACTATCCAGTACACAGAGACATGTATCTCTAACCATTCCTTTCAATCTGACACGTGCACTTATTTTTTACATGCCTCCACAGATAGAAATACTAGAAGACAGAATTGATAGCACATCAGGATAATAATAAATTACTGATAGGTGACTTTAATGCTATGAAATCTATACAAGAGTAAAAGGGACCGAGCCGTCCTAACAGAAATAGCATTAGAGACTTTAATAAATTCATTAGTAAAAGTCAACTCACACATATCTCAACAGTACGTAATACTTTTACATGGTCAAATATGAGAAAACCACCTACTGTAGAGAGACTTGACAGGGCCCTAGTTGATACTACTTGGATTGACAACAATCCCCACAGTACTATTCATGTCTTGAATAGAAACACCTCTGATCACTGCCCTCTTTTACTCAATATAGGCAGCAGGCTACCATCTACCCCAAAGCCTTTTAGATTCCTAGATGTATGGCTGACTAGAACGGATCTCAAACAATTAATTCAGTCAAACTGGTCAATACAAATCATAGAAAGAGGAATGAACATATTCTTCCTCAAATTAAAAAGGCTGAAAATTGAACTTAAAAAATGAAACATAGAATATTTCGGAGATATTAATGCTAACATCAAAAAAGGCAGAAGACGATGTCATGCTGCAAGAAATTGCATATGACATTTCTAACTCTCAAACTGATCTAATTGATTTAAACCACAAGAATGCAAAGCTTCTGAAAGCTTTAAATGAAGAGAAAATTTTCTGGAAACAAAAAGCTAACCTAAAGTGGCTAAAAGAAGGGGATGAAAACACTAAAATTTTCCATTCCTCAGTCAAAGAAAAAAGGGTTACGGAAAACATAGCAAAGATTAAAAAATCTAATGGCTCTTGGACTGAGGATCCAGCACAGATAGAAACTGAGGCTATTAATTTTTACCATAACATCTTAACTGATGAGGAAAATCAATAGTCTGACTGTTTTCTTCCTCATTCCATGAGCCAAATACCTAGTATCATTAATGATCTAGATAACCAGAAGCTAACCAAACCACCAACCCTAGAAGAACTTAAATCCATTGTCTTCTCACTGAATCACAATGGATCCCCAGGTCCAGATGGCTACACATCTGTTTTCTTCAGAGAAAGCTTGGATATAATAGGTCCAGACCATCTAGAAGCAACACTTGACTTCATGAAAGGCAACACCATCCCACCTGGAATATCAAGCCCATTGATTTGCTTAATTCCTAAGAGAGACATACCTATAACGTACTCATATTATAGGCCAATCTCTCTTTCCAACTTCACAAAGAAGATATTCTCTAAACTTTTAGTTCAGAGAATATCTGAGTTTCTGCCTTCCCCGATTTCTGAAAATCAGTCACCCTTCTTACAAGGTAGAGAAATGACTGCTAATGTCATATACCTTAAAGAAATGACAAGATTTTTAAACAATAAATTAGGGGTACCAAACTGTATACTTAAATTAGACTTAACAAAGGCTTTTGACAGGGTCAAATGGTTTGGCTTCTCAGAACAATTTATCAACCTGATTATTATGAATCTGTCATTAGCTTTCTTCTCTGTGATTATTAATGCCAAACCTGCAGGTTTCTTCAGAGCTACCAGAGGAATTAAACATGGAAACCCTCTCTCACCTATTCTCTTTAACATATTCTCATAATCTTTCTCAAGAAGCCTGCATTTTTTTTTTCAAAATAAGAAGTTTAGATATTTCAAATTACCTGCAAATGCTGTAAACATATCTCACCTTAGTTATACATATGACACAATTTTATTTTTTCAGGCCACAAAATTAACTGTACAAAGACTTCAAGCATTTTTAGAGGTGTTTGAGTCAACCAGTGGTCAAAAAAATAAATTTATACAAAACAAATTACTACACCAGTTTACATGCTACCCAGGGCAATGAGAACATGATCAGACACCTACTAGGAGTCAAAAAGGGATCTTTCCCTTTTACATACCTTGGCTATCCTATATACATAGGAAGAACAAAAGCTATACATTTCCAGCCTTTGATTGAAATGTAGGACCGAAAGCTTAACTCATGGAAAAACAAATGGCTAAGTGTTGGAGGTAGATTAACACTCATTATAGTAGTAATGTTCTCAATCCCACAACACCTTTGGGCTGTATTGAAACCTCATAAATTAGTAATCACTAAGTTAAAAAGAAAGCTGAGTACTTTCTTTAGGGGTAAAATAGAGAATAAGGATAAAAATGTGTGGAAGAGTTTCCCTAAAATGTGTTTCCAAAATATCATAATGGAATTGGTCTTAGATATTTTAAGGATATCATTAAGGATTTTTCTCTACCTTGTTCGAGAGGTAAGGTTCGAGAGGTAAGGTTCGAGAGGTAAAGGTTCAGTGGTACATGTTCGAGACATAGGTTCGAAATTACTATTTCAGAGGTATAGGTATCAATGGTATTAGTTCGAGAGGTAGGTTCAGAGGTACAGGTTCAGTGTCACAAGTTCGAGAGATGGGTTCGAGAGGTAAAGATATTAGTGGGACTAGTTCGAGACATTGGTTCGAGATGTGAAGGGTTCAGTGGGGTTCGATAGGTTAAGTTTTCATAAAGGGTTCGAGATGTGAAGGGTTCAGTGAGATTCGATAGGTGAAAATTTTAGTAGGGGTTCGAGAGGTGAAGTCTTTCAGTGGGTTCGAGAGGTTAAGGTTTCAGAGGGTTCGAGAGGTTAAGGTTTCAGTGGGTTCGTTAGGTGAAGGTTTTAGCAGGGATTCGAGAGGTGAGGTTTTCAGTAGGGGTTCGAGAGGTGATGAAGGGTTCAATATGGGTTCGAGGGGTACTGCTCACGGGTTACAGATTCAAGCGATAAAGCTCTCTAGTGACAGCCTGTACACATGTATGATAATATATATATATATATATATATATATATATATATCTCTACTCATTTTAATTCAGTTCATGCTAAGGTGATGCAAACACTCACTTGGTTAGACTTGGGCTTGGGCAACTTCTGTCTCCTGCTTTACCACTGCTCACCACTGTTCTTTGGTAAGAATTTTTTTCTTAAGGTTGTGCGAGAAGGTAAGAACTGGGGATCTATTATTTATACTAGATAAAAACATAGGTTCTGACACCTACCTACATGGAATTTTATCCTGTAACCCTACGTCCACTTGCCCAAAATTACTTTGGAAAAATTTCTCACGTCCACCGTCCATTTCTTCTTCCCAGTAATTCCACTTGCCAAAAAAATTACTTTGGATAAATTTCGTCCGCCGTCCATTTCTTCTTCCCGTTAATTTCCTTTATTTATTTATTCATTTGCTTATTTATTTATTTATCACTATTATATATATATATATATATATATATATATTCATATATATATATATATATATATATATATATATATATATATATCTTCTTCCCAGTAATTCCTTTTTGACTTATTTATTTACTTATTATTATTTATATATTTATTTATTTATTTCTTGGTTAAATTAGACGAGAGATTGAAATATTTGATTAAAATTTAATTATTACATACATCCTAACCCATTGCTTTAGTGTTTTCACAATCTCCCCTCCTTAATGAATTTCGTCCCCGAAATTCCCATTTCCCGTGAACAACTCTAGGTAAGCATCCCTCATGTCTGCTTCCAACTCCCAAGTTGCTTCCTCGACCTTATGATTTCTCCATAACACCAAAACCTTAGGAATCTCCCTAGTTCGCAATGTCTTGATTTTCCGATCCAATATCTTTACTGGACTTTCCTCATATATCCGTTTTTCATTCACTGCTAAGTCTTCATGGTTTAACACGATTCCGAGGTCAGGGTGGTACTTCTTCAGAAGTGACACATGGAAAACATTATGTAATTTCCCCAACTGGTTAGGTAGGTTAAGTTGATACGCAACTGGCCCGACTCGTTGTACAACCTTGAAATGGGCAATATACCTAGGACTCAGTTTCCCTTTCTTACCATGCCAGACGAGACCCTTGTGAGGGCTTACCTTTAAAAATACCTGATCGCCTACTCCGAACTCCAAATTTCTCCTTCGATGGTCCGCATAACTCTTCTGTTAACTTTGAGATGTCTACAAGCATTGCTTTATCAGTTTGACTTTATCCATGGATTCCTGAATCCAAGGTATACTAACATATCCTACCATATAGTATTTCATATGGGATCATACCAATGGACGAATGATAACTATTGTTATAAGAGAATTCTACCAAAGGTAAATAAACGTCCCAATTTCCCCCAAAATCCATAACACAGCTTTGGAACATGTCCTCCAGGGTTTGAATTGTTCGCTCTGACTGCCCGTCTATTTGTGGATGGGCGCTTATACTAAAGTTCAATTTGGTTCCCAATGCTGCTTGCAATTGCCTCCAGAAACGGGAAGTGAATCTTGTGTCCCTATCGGACACAATAGTATCGGCACCCCATGCAATCTTACGATTTCCCGTGTGTATAGGACAGTCAGTCTTTCTAAGGAGTATTTAACATTGATCGGTAGAAAATGAGCCTTCTTGGTCAATCCATCAACCACCACTCATAATGCGTCAAAATTCTTCGGTGTTTGAGGTAGTCCTGTTACGAAGTCCATCGTGATGTGATCTCATTTCCTTTCAGGAATCTCCAATGGTTGTAACAACCCTAATGGTTTCTGATGCCCGGCCTTGACTTGTTAGAATACTAAACAACGCGCCACGTATTTCACTATGTTCCTCCTCATATTATCCCAACAGTACCTTTGTTTCAGGTCTCGTTACATTTTGGTCCCTCTTAGGTGCACCGTATACTTGGATCGGTGAGCTTCCTCCAACACTCTTTGGGTGATCGCCGAATTTCGGGGTAGACAAAACCTACCTCTACAAGTCATCACTTCTTCACTGTCCACTTCAAAGTCTGGTAACTTCCCTTCAGCGACAAGCTCTTTCTTCTTTACAAATGATTCGTCCAACTCTTGAGCCTTCTTAATCTCTGCGGGTAAAATAGCTTGTACCCTTCGATTGAAGAATACAAGTCGGTCATCTTTAGTCTCGCATTCCCAATTCTCTGCCTGCGATAAATCTCCGTTTCCCTTATCTAGATATGTGTTAAATCCACCTTCCGTCTTAGTGCGTCTGCCACTACATTCACCTTGCCAGGATGATAATTGATCACACAGTCATAATCCCCCAATAAATCTATCCACCGACGTTGCCTTATATTCAAGTCCTTTTGGGAAAATAGGTACTTCAGATTCTTATGATCTGGCATTACTTCAAATGTGACTCCATATAAGTAATGTCGCCATTTCTTTGAAGCAAATACCACTGCGGCTAGTTCTAGGTCATGGGTGGGGTAATTTTTTTCATAAGGTTTCAGCTTCCTGGATGCATATGCAATCACGTGCCCCCCTTGCATCAATACGTATCCTAGACTCTCTCCTTAAGCATCAGTATACATTATGAATCCATAATTTCCGTAAGGTAGGGCAAGAATTGGGGCAGAGGTCGGGCGCTTCTTCAATTCTTGAAAACTGGATTTAGTTTTCTCATTCCATTCGTACTTAACTCCTTTCTGAGTTAAGCAGAATAAAGGGGATGCAAGTTTTGAGAAGTCTTTAACGAAATGCCTATAGTACCCTGCCAATCCAAGAAAGCTTCAAACTTCCGTACTATTGTTCGGCACCCTCCAGTTTAGAATTGTCTTGACTTTAGAGGGATCCATGGATATTCCTTCCTTGCTAATCACGTGTCCCAAAAAGTTCACTTGGTTTAGCTAGAATTCACATTTGTTAAACTTGGCGTACAACTTGTGCTCCTTAAGAAGTTGTAATACTTTCCTTAGATGCCCTTCATGCTCCTGCTGAGATTTGGAATAGACCAGGATGTCATTGATGCATGAGGTCCATAAAAGAAGCTGGTGCATTGGACACCCCAAATGGCATTACCAAGAATTCATAATGACCATATTGAGTATTGAAAGTTGTCTTGGGTATGTCCTCCCTCTTCACTCGCAACTAGTAGTACCATTGTCGTAAATCCAGTTTGAAAAATACAACTGCTCCTTGGAGTTGATCGAACAACTCCTCAATAATGGGAAGAGGGTATTTATTCTTAATCGCACATTGTTTAAGCCTCGATAATCGATACACATACGAAGAGAGCCATCCTTCTTCTTAACATATAATACCGGGGCACCCCAGGGAGAGGTACTCGGTTGAATGAATCCTCGAGCTAACAAGTCTTCAAGTTGAAGCCTCAACTCCTGTAGCTCTAACGGCAGTATACGATAAGGGGTCCGAGAAATAGGTGTAGCTCCAGCTACCAGATCAATGGTAAACTCGGTCTCCCTTTCAGGAGGTAAACTTACTAATTCCTCTGGAAATACCTCAGGGAAGTCTTGGACCACAGTTATATCTTCTCCTTTTAACTGGTCCATTGGCTTATTCAAGATACAAGCCAATATTCCAGTTGCTCCTTTACAAATCATTCGTCGAGCCTTGACTCCAGCAACTAGTAATGAGGAGAATCTTTTCCTTCCCACATCCACTTCAATTGGAGGTTCCCCTGGTCGACACAACTTAACTTCCTTTGTATGACAATTTAACTGGGCATGATTTTTAGCAAGCCAATCCATTCCAAGTATTACCTCATAGCCTTTTAAAGGGTAGAGCAATTAGGTTTATGGGTAATTCCCCACGCCTCACATTTACCCTACAGTTTCTACATACTCATCCAGTTAGAATTTTAGCATCATTTGTGGGAGTGCTAACTTCCAACTTATAGGGTAAGTTCTCTATCTTATCTTCCACATTTTCAAGAAAGGAATAACTAGCAAAAGAATGAGAAGCACCAGGATCTATCAAAACTTTAGCTAGTTTACCCAAAATAAAATAGAGAGGGTACCTTCAATAACCTCAGTCGAAACCGGGGCTTCATTATCCTCCATCGCATAAACACGAGCTTGCACCCTTGGTTGGCTACCCCCACTTACTCCTCCTTTCTGAGCAGGTTTAGTGACTGACAGCTAAGACCCCACGGTTTGTGACAAGTGAATTGGCGGAGCTAGCGTGCATTCTGATATTCTATGTTCAAAAATTCCACACCTTAGACACTTGTTTTCCTTCCCCCAACAATCCTTTTCATCATGGTTTCCCTTTCCACAGTGCGTGCAACAAACCCAAGTCGTTCCTCTCAAAATGATACTCGAGCTTTTCAACATGGTCGAGGGTCGGGATATGTCTTTCCTAGTGACTTTGTTTTTCTCAAAGTTTACTCCATGTGGGCCTGGAGTGTATACCAACTGGGACTTCACACTTGTTCTTCTCGATTGGTTTATGGATCGTAAAGCATTTTTGGTTTCCTTCACTCTACAAGCGGATTCGATGGCTGCGATATAACTGTTATGATAGGTCGAGGCTAGGGCATCCTTCAACTCTAGCCTTAACCCTTGGATAAATCTCCTCTTGCATCTCATCAGTTGAGACCAACTTCTCTGCAAATTTAGAGAGTCGAGAAAACTTTGCCTCATACTCTGTTACACTCATTAGGCCTTGTTTCAAGTTTATGAATTCCGCTTCTTTCTTTTCGTTAACTAGAGGCAAAATGTACTTCTTAAACTCATTTTCAAAATTATTTCAGGTTCAGGGAGTGTCCTCCATGTCCCATTTCCTTTGCACTATGTTCCACCAATCTTGTGCAGCCCCTTCCAATTGGAATATAGCAAAACTTACTTTCCGTCCATCCGTATATCCCAGGGCTCGGAAAGTTAGGGTCATTGTTTCGATCCAATTTTTGTGACTTCATCATCTGGGCCACCATTGAACCTGGGGAGATAGAACTTCTGAAATCATTCTAAGGCCGTATTTTCTGCTTCTGGTCTATGACTTCGGTCGCTGATAGGAGATCGAGCTTGATTGTCTCTCTATCATGCGACGTAATATTTCAGTAACTTGACTCCTCAACAACTCCATCCTCGTGGTTGGGGGATTCTATCCCGTTAGGGAGTTCGAGATTTCCCTGTGTTTCCTTTCCATTGTCCTACACTTAACAAGTGGCCCTCTGGATTATACTGATCCTTACTCAGTTACTTAAACAAGAGAATATAATTCACAAAACATTTTATTTTATCTTCATCTTAAATTTTTTATAATAGTCGTAGCTTCATCACAGAATATTTATGATAGCTTTATAGTCCACTAGCAATGTCCATCAACGCCAAAAATTGGGACTCACTTTTAGTTCAAATACTTATCTTACAAACGGTTAGGCTTAGTAGCTTAGCTACAAGTTCCTAAAAGTCATCTTTCAATCCTAATTGACTCTCGAATCCATAGTGAAGTCACCTCCTTCTTCTCGGTCAGCTCCAGGGCACGCTCAGCCCATCAAATCATCCCGTAACATGGCAAGAGCTTGCTCCATTATGCCATAAGTCTCTCTAATGTGCCTCCAACGTGATTCAGCTGGTTGTCGGCGATATGCGGTCAGACCTCCTTGTAGTTCTTGGGCATTTACCAGGGTTAAACCCACATTTCAAATGACTTCCTATCGTTCATTGTCCCATTACCCGAGCTCCCTGATTCTTTGGTTCTTCAGTCAATTGTTTTCGGTGACCGCCGCACTGGCTCTTATCTCTTCTCCGTTTGCACACAGACATTATTCCCACATTGCATCCTTCATCAATTGTTCATGGGTTTCGAGGTTAAGGACCCTGCCCATTAATTTTGTCCGCTCCATGACCAAAGTGTGCACTACCCAATTTGGGTAGGCATGAGTCTCCACCCACTGTGAATTATCTATAATTTCTGTCCATGGCACGAATACCTCTGAGAAGGCCTTAGAGTATCTTTTCACCTTAATGGTTCCTTGGAAATTATTACTCATGATTTCTACATTATTGTCCATCTATTGAAATAACAAACTTGTTAGTTTGAAAGTTTGGACTCAACTAGTCTTACTTATTCAACGATTTACTAGTTCCCTCTAAAATTTTTTTATTTAAGGTAAGTATGGGTTTGCCTTTACTTGGTTTGAGAATGCTCTGATACCACATCTTTAACACCCCCAAACCCAACTGCAAGTATTGGGTTGGATCTGAGCGTTCTACCAAAAATGATAGCAGTAACGAGCAATTAAATTTTATGTAGAAGCAAATTTGGACCATTCAAATCCTAATTACTATTACAGTAAAAGGATTAGTATAAGTGTTAAGCGAAAGCTTCACCTAACTATTACAGATTTACAATTCATGTTAAGATTCATCCAGGATCTCTCTCAAAAGAAGTAAAGGCATCAAAGTACTTTTCTCTTACAATTATTTTTCACCTGAAAAAGGCTGTTTAACTAGGGTAAGCTCCTTGCTTAGTTAGGTTCCATCGCCAGTATTTACCCAGTTGAATTTTAGTAATCACAGAATAACAAATAACAAATGGCCACGTAAGTCCTATCATGGGTGGACTGGAGGTCTTGACTCTTGAGTAAATCTTGTTCGCGTATTTTAATATGCAGCTTGGAATAGAGTGGTGCCAAACAAAAAGCAGGAAAGCTGGATCAGGGTTAAGAAGAATGAGGTTGATATGGTTGCGACCCAACATAGGAACCATCTTCTTGTTGACAAGGCTGGATCAAAGGAATCTAAAATAGAGAACCATGACTATGTTGGTGAGATTGGCAACCTTAAGAAGCTTTTGGCAGGTAAAGCACAATCTCTTTACTTCACCAAATCTTATTTCGGGCATATCAATGATAGTTTGCTCTTTGTTGCAGGTCAAGAGGAGGAACTAAGGACACTGTATTCTGAGCTGGCAAAGAAGGATGAAATTTTGAAGACCTACGAAGGGGGGTTGGTTAAGGACAAACAGAAATATAGGTTTAGTGAAGTCTATTGGCCTGTCATTAAGAGCTTATAGGTTATGTTATCAACTTTTCTTATCTAATCTGAATTTTTTCTATCTTATATGTTAGTATAGTTGTAATTAAGATTTTCTGATATGATCTAATTAGAATTTTTGGTGCTAATAAGAATTTTGGTGATTTTCTGATTTTTTTTGTTTTTCTAATCAGAATTTTTTGAACTGATCTGTGAATTTTTTTTGTCAATTCAAAGCGCTCACAGTGGTACGTGATAAGAAAAGGAATTTATTGTAGAAGCAATTTGTGTGTTTTGTTTTCTCAACGTATCTTTCATGTTTGCTGATTAGTAACTTCATAAAATTTTGAAATTGAACTCATCAAATGAAAAAGATGATTCAGATGGTCAAACTCGGTGCTCGGATCATATTTTGGACTGATTCATTTTTGAAAAGTTCTTACAATTTCATGATCTTAAATATGGTACTTTTCGTGTTTGCTAATTAGTACCTTAATAAAATCCCAGAAATTGAACCCTTCAAATGAAAAGGACGATTCAAGTGGTCATAACTCGTGCTCATATCATACTTTGGACCGATTTTTTTTTTCAAATTGGTAACTTAATAAAATTCCCAAAATTGAATCCATTAAATGAAAATGACAATTAAGATGGTTATAGCACGACGCTTAGATAATATTTTGGACCGATTCCTTTTTGAAAAGTTCTTATAATTTCATCATCTTCAATATGGTACTTTCCGTATTTTCTAATTATTAACTTCATAAAATCTCCCAAAATTGAACCCATCTAACGAAAAAGACGATTCAGATGGTTATAACTCGGTGCTCAGATCATATTTTGGGATGATTCCTTTTTGTAAATTTCCTATAATTTCATAATCTTGAGTATGGTACCTTCTGTGTTTGTTAATTAGTAACTTCATAAAATTTTTGAAATTGAACTCATCAAGTGAAAAGGATGGTCATAACTATGTGCTCAGATCATATTTTGGACCGATACTTTTTGAAAGGCTCTTATAATTTCATAATATTCAATATGGTACCTTCCTTGTATCCTAATTAGTAACTTCGTAAAATCCCTGAAATTGAACCCATCAAATGAAAAACATGATTCAGATAGTCATAACTCGGTGCTCAGATCATATTTTGGACCGATTCCTTTTTCAATTTTTTGTATATTTTCATGGTCTACAATATGGTATCTTTCATGTTTGCAAATTAGTAACTTCATAAAATCCCCAAAATTGAACCCATAAAATTAAAAAGACGATTCAGAAGGTAATAACTCGGTGCTCAAATCATATTTAGGACCGATTCTTTTTTTTATATATAATTCTTATAATTTCATGATCTTCAATATGTTACCTTCCGTGTTTTCTGATTAATAACTTCATAAATTCCCCAAATTTGAGCCCATGAAAGAAAAAAGACGATTCAGATAGTCATAACCCAGTGCTCATATCATATTTTGGATGGATTCATTTTTTTAAAAGTTCATATATTTTCATGGTCTACAGTATGGTACCGTTCGTGTTTGCTAATTAGTAACTTGAGTAAAGTGCTCATATAACCCTATGTTTTGAGGGTTTGTGCTAATATGACTCTTTGAAGTTGGAAAGTGCTATTGTAACCCTATGTTTTGCTAGAATGTGCTAGTATAACCCTGGAGGCCTGAATTTGGCCGAAAATACATGAAATAACTATTATACCCCTATTTTAATAAAAATAAAAATAAAAAATGTAAAGGACAATTATGCCCTTGATTTTCTTCTTCTTCCTCGATTTTTTTCTCTCCTTCTCCTTCCCCGATTCCATTTTCTTCTCCTCTCCTTCCTCTTCCTCCATTTTCTTCTCCTTCTCCAATTTTCCTCTCCTTCCCCGATTCCATTTTCTTCTCCTTCTCCTTCTCCGATTCCATTTTCTTCTTCTCTTTTCTTCTCCATCCTCGATTCCTTTGGCGGGGCTTGGGTCTGGCTTGGATATTTTTGTGATGGGGTTTGAGTTGGCTGGGCACCGGTGCTCGTTGTCCGGTGAGGACGAGTGATGTGCGGCAGCAGGATGGGCTCGTTGCCCTGTGGTTGGGGAAGAGTTGTGGGCTAGGGTTTCTGTCGATTGGTAGTGGTGGTGGTGGAGCGGCGATGGTGGTGGTGGAGCAATGATGGAGTCTTCGTCCGATGTGCCCTTAGTTTTTCAGTTTGTGTTTATGAGTTTTTCAATTTGTGTTTCTTTGTCCAATTTTCTGTGTTTGTTTGAGTTTTGATTTGTGATTCTTTGTTGATCGGTGGGCGATGTTGATGATCGATGATTTCTAATTTTTTGTGTAAATAGGTAAATAGTATAGACGATGGAACCTGCAGTGGAGCCCTAAAAGGACCCCACCAAATACAAAAAAAGATCCAACCATAGGCTAAAAACCTAGGGAAAAAGAAGCGAGAGGGGGGGGGGGGAGTACCCACACGAGTACCCCCTCCCCCCAATTATTCCTAAAGAAATGCTAACCCTAAGCTAGAAAGTACTAAGCCTAGGGAAAAAGAACTGCAAGTCCAGATGTGTGAATCTGGACCTATACATAGCAACCAGAAATGTGTACTGGCTCTTCATACGAAAACCTCATCGCAGCCGAGACTCGGGTCTCGGGTCTTGAAGAAAAGTAATGAAGAAGACGCCAGTGGTAGGCAAAAAGCGCAGCCGAGTGTGATGTACTCGGGTCTTGAGTGGTCGCCATGATGTGCTGGTGTTGCTAAATCTGAATGAAGCTAGGACCACTAAAGGAGGAGCAGCTTCTACCATATACACCCCTAAGGTAAGGATAGAGGGGTGTTATTGGCCTTCAAATGTTCTCGTGATATGAACCGAAGCTAATTTAGAGGGCAAGAGTGTCATAGGCAGTGCCAATAGCTCTTGTGAATCCCTCTAAAAGTAGCCCTCCTAAGGATGGAGAGAACGGACACAACTTATACGGCGTGCGTCAAGCCTGGCGATTGTGTAATCGCCCACTCCATTTTGAGCAAATGGACAGCTTTATGCTAATTTAACACAAAAAGTGTAGCGCAAGCATAGGGCGCGTAATAACCGTCAAGTACAAGTACTAACTAGCAGTGGATTAATTAATTTTTATTACGCTAATTAATTAATCCACTACCCAACTCCTATGATCAAGCAACCAAATGTAGAAAGGCCGCTCTCCCACCCTCCAAGTGAAAAATATGCAATTATCCACCAAATACAATTTTAGCCCAAAGAGAAAACCAAAACTCCACAATAATCCACAAATTAGGGCCCAAAAATGAAGGAAATTCACCCCAAGAAGAATGCATGAAAGCTGAAAATACTCCATTTAATTAGGCCCAATAACCCTTGAATTCGGCCCACCCACTTGATTAATTCTCTCGGCCCAGTAGCTATACTCTTGGCCCAGTGCACGGCCCAATACCCTAAGCTAGGGTTTCAACCTCAGCCGCTACCAGGTGTGAAGCCATGGACCGCCAATTTTTTCAGCCCACTCGGCCCAACTCCAAAGCCGCGTGACCCGGCAGCTCCTCAACCGGTTCAAACCGGGTCATAAGAGAACCCGGTGTGCATTATTTAAATCAGCCTGATTTTTCAAACGGCCCAAAATTTGGCCCATCATCTAGGGTTTAATGTCAGGATCCGGCCGCCGCCTACTGGGTCGAAACCCTAAGGGAGCCGCTGCTCCGTTTTCCATGGTCGGGTATTTTGACCCGGCGGCGCGGGAACCAGGTCGAGCGCCCAGAGATCAATCCATCACTGGCATCGCAATTTTCCGGCGACGGAAGTCGCCGGAATCTGGATATTTTCGCCGGAATCTGCATCAATTTTGCGAAAAAATTCTATCAAAATATGGGCATCTTCCCTTGTGCAATTTCGGCCGGAATTAGCAACAAAAACAAGGAGATTCCACGTCCAAAACCGAGAAGTGCAATCCGGCCAAACAAACACCTTTCTCCTTGCCGGAAACGCTCTTTTCCGGCGAGCAAAAACAACACAATCAACACTACGTAATTCTCTTATCCAGCCCTAAGATGCATCCCAAACATGAACAAATACGAATCCGAGTCTAAGGCCAGAGAACCGAGGCAATTTCATGCTTTTCCATCGCCGAAAAACCGTTTTTCCGGCGACCTCCGATCGGAAATCCGAAAAACCAACCTCCAATTTTACTTCAAATCTGAAACTGAATATTATCATGAGCTTGAAGCAACTAGGAAAATACCTTGGGCCTACCGTCGTTAATGATTCCAATTAAACCAATTATCTCCAAACATCTGTCTTGAATCCGACTAATCCCAAACCATCAACCCCATCGAACAATAACAGTCAAACACCCAAGATCTTGAATCTCACATGAGTGTTCATCAGTCAAGAAAATAAATTTAAATTCTTGGCATGCAACATAGAAATCTGGTCGAAGTTCCAATTAAAGCAAACAATCATGGACAGTGTGCTGCCTGATCACATGAATGCCCTCTCAACAGATCCATCATGAACTCTTCCAAATACTATAAAAAATTCATGCTTCAAATTCATCTCTATTCCCAGTCCAACATGAACATCACATTGACTATCCACCATAAACAAATAATCTTCCATACAAATCCGCACAGATTCATCATAAATAAACCCCTCATCAATCATCAAGATTAGATCTATCAACGAAAGATTAAAACTTACATGGAACAATGATAGATCTTAATCAAATACGCTCCATCACCAACTTCAAGATCGAAAAGTCTGATCTTCACCCAAAACCTCCAGATCCAAAGATCAAATCTTCAAATTCAAGCACAAATCATACCTCGAAAGATGCCCGGCGAGGAATCCAACATTAATGTCGGATTCCTCGCCGGAAACTCTGAATCGTAGGAGAGAAACTGGAAGAAAATCGGCCCCGGGAAGTCCGGAGAAGGGCTGCGCCCTTTTTTCTCTCCAGAGAGAATTTTCTCTCACTATCATTGATTTCTGATTTTTTTTGTGTTTCTACCGGTGGTGGTGGTGGTGGTGGAGCAGCAGTGGTGGTGATTGTGGAGCGACAGTGATGGGGTGGTGGAGCGGCGTGGTTGTGGCAGCTCGGTGGTGAAGGGGAAGAAAAACCCTAGGGTTTTTCTCTTTGTAATTTTAATACTAGGGGTAGTTTAGTCTTTTTAATTTGTGTCAATGTTGGAAATTACTATGTCAACCCCAAAATAGTGCCAAAAGGTTATATCGGCACTTCTGATGCACAACACCGGGCTGAAATAGCACTTCTGAAGCAAAACACAGGGCTACAATAGCACTTTTCAACTTCACAGGGTCATATTAGCACAAACCTTCAAAACATAGGGTTATATCAGTATTTTGTCCTAGTAACTTCATAAAATCCCGATATTGAACCCATCAAATGAAAAAGATGATTCAGATGGTCTCGGTGCTCAAACCATATTTTGGAGCGATTCTTTTCTCAAAAGTTCTTATATTTTCATGGTTTAAAGTGCGTTGATTCTGTGTTTGGTAATTATTAACCTCATAAATTCCCAAAATTGAACCCATCAAATGAAAAAGACGATTCAGATGGTCATAAGTCGGTGCTCATATCATATTTTGGACCGATTCTTCTTTCAAAAGTTCTTATGTTTTCATGCTCTACAATACATTACTTTCGTGTTTGCTGATTAGTAACTTCATAAAATCTCAAAATTGAACCATAAAATGAAAAGGACGATTTAGATGGTCAAACTTGGTGCTCATATTATATTTTGGACTGATTTCTTTTTGAAAAGTTCTTATAATTTCATGATCTTAAAAATGGTACCTTCCATTTTGCTAATTAGTAACTTCACAAAATCCTAGAAATTGAACTCTTCAAATGAAAGGACGATTCAGGTAGTCATAACTCGGTGCTCATATCATATTTTTGACCGATTCTTTTTTTTTAATTTGGTACCTTAATAAAATTCCAAAAATTGAATCCATCAAATGAAAATGACAATTCAGATGGTTATAACTCGATGCTCAGATCATATTTTGCACTGATTCCTTTTTGAAAAGTTCTTATAATTTCATCATCTTCAATATGGTACATTCAATGTTTTCTAATTATTAACTCCATAAAATCTCCGAAATTGAACCCATCAAACAAAAAATGATTTAGATGGTCATAACTTGGTGCTCAGATAATATTTTGGAACGATTCATTTTTTAAAATTTCATATAATTTCATAATCTTCAATATGGTACCTTTCGGGTCTGTTAATTAGTAACTTCATAAAATTTCCGAAATTGAATTCATCAAGTGAAAAGGACGGTCATAATTCCGCAGGTCATATTTGAGACCGATTACTTTTTGAAAGGTTTGTATAATTTCATAATATTCAATATGGTACCCCAGTATTTTCTAATTAGTAACTTCAGAAAATCTCTGAAATGAACCTATCAAATAAAATATAATTCAGATGGACATAACTCGGTGCTCAAATCATTTGGACCGATTCCTTTTTCAAAAGTTCTTATATTTTCATGCAATGAGGTACCTTTCATATTTGCAAATTAGTAACTTCATAAAATCTCTGAAATTGAATCCATCAAATGAAAAAGACGATTCAAGTGGTCATAACTCGGTGCTCAGATCATATTTTGGACCGATTCTTTTTTCAAAAGTTCTTATATTTTCATGGTCTTCAATATGGTAACTTCTGTGTTTGCTTATTATTAACTTCATAAAATCCCAAAATTGAACCCATCAAATGAAAAAGACAATTCAGATGGTCATAAGTCGGTGCCCAGATCATATTTTGAACCGATTATTGTTTCAACAGTTCTTATATTTTCATTGTCCAAAATACGGTACTTTCGTGTTTGCTGATTAGTAACTTCATAAAATCTCAAAATTGAACCCATCAAATAAAAAAGACGATTCAAATGATCAAACTTGGTGCTCAAATCACATTTTGGACTGTTTCCTTTTCTAAAAGTTCTTATAATTTCATAATCTTAAATATGGTACCTTCCATGTTTGCTAATTAGTAATTTCAAAAAATCCCAGAAATTGAACCCTTCAAATGTAAAAGGCGATTCAAGTGGTCATAACTCTGTGCTCATATCATATTTTGGACCGATTCTTTTTTCAAATTGGTAACTTAATAAAATTCCAGAAATTGAATCTATCAAAAGAAAATGACAATTCAGATGGTTATAATTCGGTGCTCAGATCATATTTTGCACCGATTCCTTTTTGAAAAGTTCTTATAATTTCATCATATTCAATCTGGCACATTCAATGTTTTCTAATTATTTACATCATAAAATCTACAAAATTTAACCCATCAAATAAAAAGGACGATTTAGATGGTCATAACTCGGTGCTCAGATCATATTTTGGAACGATTCCTTTTTGAAAATTTCATATAATTCATAATCTTCAATATGGTACCTTCCACGTTTGTTAATTAGTAACTTCATAAAATTTTCGAAATTGAAATCATCAAGTGAAAAGGATGGTCATAATTCTGCGCTCATGGTCTATTTTGGACCGATTACTTTTTGAAAGGTTTTTATAATTTCATAATGTTCAATATGGTACCTTCAGTATTTTCTAATTAGTAACTTCAGAAAATCTCAGATGGACATAACTCGGTGCTCAGATCATAATTTGGCATGATTCCTTTTTCAAACTCGGTGCTTAGATCATAATTTGGACTGATTCCTTTTTCAAAAATTCGTATATTTTCATGGTCTACAATATGGGAACTTTCATGTTTGCAAATTAGTAACTTCATAAAATTCCCAAAATTGAACCCATCAAATTGAAAGGACGATTCAAATGGTAATAACCCGGTTCTTATATCATATTTAGAACCAATTCTTTTTCTAAAATTCTTATAATTTCATGATCTTCAATATGTTACCTTTTGTGTTTGCTAATTAGTAACTTCATAAATTCTCAAAAATTGAACCCATGAAATGAAAAGAACGATTAAGATAGCCATAACTCGGTGCTCGTATCATATGTTGGATGGATTATTTTTTTAAAAGTACATATATTTTCATGGTCTACAATATGGTACCTTTCGTGTTTGCTAATTAGTAACTTCATAAAATTCCAAAATTGAACCCATCAAATGAAAAAGACGATTAAGACGATTATAACTGGATGCTCATATCATATTTTGGAGCGATTCTTTTGTCAAAAGTTCTCATATATTCAGGGTTTACATTATGGTACATTTCGTCTTTGCTAATAAGGTTTAACTTTATTAAATCTCCAAACTGGAACCTATCAAATCAAAAAGATGATTCAGATGGTTATAACTCGGTGCTTAGATTATATTTTGGAGAGATTCTATTTTGAAAAGTTCTTATAATTTCATGATCTTCAATATGGTACATTCGGTGTTTTATATTTAATAACTTCATAAAATCCCTGAAATTGAACCCATTGAATGAAAAAGACGATTCAGGTGGGCATAACTCGGTGCTAATATCATATTTTGGACCGATTCTTTTTTCAAAAGTTCTTATATTTTCACGGTCTACAATATGGTACCTTTTGGGTTTCCTAATTAGTAACATTCATAAAATCTCAAAATTGAACCCATCAAATGAAAAAGATGATTCAAATGGTCATAACTCGGTGCTCAAATCATATTTTGGACCGATTCTTTTTTTAGAAGTTTTCATATTTTCATATTCTATAAAATGGTACCTTTCATGTTTGCTAATTAGAACTTCATAAAATCTCGAAATTGTACATGTCAAATGAAAAAGACGATTCAGGTGGTCATAACTCGGTGTTCATATCATATTTATGACCGATTCCTTTTTGAAAAGTTGTTATAATTTCATGATCTTCAATATGTTACCTTTCGTGTTTGCTAATTAGTAACTTCATAAATTCCGAAATTGAACCCATCAAATGAAAAAGATGATTCAGATGGTCATAACTCGGTGCTCATATCATATTTTGGACTGATTAATTTTTTAGAAGTTCTCATATTTCATATACTACAATATGGTATCTTTCGTGTTTGCTAATTAGTAACTTCATAAAATTTCAAAATTGTACTCATCAAATGAAAAAGATGATTCAGATGGTCATAACTCAGTGCTCAGATCATATTTAGGACCGATTCCTTTTTGAAAAGTTCTTATAATTTCTTGATCATCAATACGTTACCTTTCGTGTTTGTAAATTAGTAACTTCATAAAATCCCCGAAATTGAACCTATCAAATGGAAAAGACGATTCGTATAGTCATAACTCGGTGCTTACATCATATTTTAGATCGATTCTTTGATCAAAAGTTCTTATATTTTTATGGTCTACAATATGGTATCTTTCGTGTTTGCTAATTAGTAATTTCATAAAATTCCCGAAATTGAACCCATCAAATGAAAAAGATGATTCATATGGTCATAACTCGGTCTCAGATCATGTTTAGGACCGATTCCTTTTTGAAAAGTTCTTATAATTTCACGATCTTTAATATGTTACCCTTCGTGTTTGTTAATTAGTAACTTCATAAAATCTCTGAAATTGAATCCATCAAATGAAAAAGACAATTCAGGTGGCCATAATTCGGTGTTCATATCATATTTTGGACCGATTCATTTTTCAAAAGTTCTTATATTATCATGGTCCATAATATGACACCTTTTGGATTTGTTATTTAGTAACTTCATAAAATCGCCGAAATTGAACCCATCAAATGAAAAAGATGATTCAGGTGGCCATTACTCGGTGCTCAGACAATATTTTGGACCGATTCTTTTTTTTTAAAAGTTCTTATATTTTCATGGTCTTCAATATGGTAACTTCCGAAAGGTGCCATATTATGAGTTTAGTGCAGCCGTGATGATCCCTTTTAAAGCCACGAGCAGATCGGAACTCTCCATGATTATCTCCATAATATTTTTATTCCTTATCTGCTTCTGACGCATATCTAAATCCCGTAAATAAAAGAATTTTCCTTATCACAATATATCTCATCTATTCGATAAACCCAATATCATATTTGTAGGAATTTTTGATAAACCTAATATGCTTCTACGACCGCCTAATATATTGCAGAATATTCATATTTTCATAAATCAACAAATACCATAATATTCAGTTTTCTTCCGTAACATCTTGTAGACATGGTTGTGATTGTCCGCATGTTTGAACATGAAATATTTATCGTTTTCATATACAACCTAAATACCTAATGCAGTTGATTCAAACATGATTTTGTTCCATCAGTTCACATCTTAACATCTAAGCTCAATTAATCACACAAAAAGGCACCTTTGATGTCAAAATCGTACCTTTTCACCCTAAACCAAACGCAATACTATGGTGATCACAAATATTAAAATACATGACCATAGACGCAAAACTACATGCCTGAAAATTATTAGCAGCCTTGGGATCATTGCACTACTCTTGCCTGGAACAGAAACAAGAAAATAAACCAAAACCATTTCATATGACAACAATTTGGCAAAAGGCACTCAATCTGTAGAACTAAAAAGGTCCAAATCAGGGGCGAAGCCAGGATTTCAAAATCGGGGTGCACTTTCAAATATTAAAAAAAAAATTACAATCAAAATAAATAATTAGATCTTAATCAAGTTATTTTACAATCAAAATCATAATACTCAATGTCTAAAAAGTTCAATACAACACACTAAATAGTCACTCGTCGAGGTTTCATACTTTGAAACCGACTTACAATCGTACTTGGACTAACATCCAAGGCCAAATCTTTCTCCAAATAAGTAACCAAACTATCATTCAACAATTGTTCTCCCATGCTATTACGCAGTTTATTCTTGATGAAAGTCATTCCTGAAAAAACTCTTTCCACACTTGCTGTTGCCACTGGTAGAATCAGAACCAACTTTAAAAGCAAATATACTCTAGAATGAGTCTCATGCTTTCTTGTCTCAACAAGTTTGACAGAAAGCTCATTTAGAGTCTTCAATGCCCAAAATCTTTCATCATGTCGCATATCATCAACGAAAGTATCAAGTGAATGTTTTAAAACCATCAAATCAACACTTGAAAACTCATTAGGATAAAACCCAGCAAGTTGGACAAGTTTCGATGTATCAAATGATGAGAACCGATTAGTAGGATTAAAACATGACATACAGATAAGTAAATCCTTACTTTGCTTGGTAAATCGGTCTTCAAGTTCTGATAATTGTCGATCAAGCACACTGTTAAAAACATCGACTTGAAAATGATGAAGATTTGTAATTCTTGGCCCTTTACCACGAAACATCCTTCTCCCCGGAATGACATACATATCCTCCATGTTTAGCATCTCAATGCCATGCTTAGCCACAAATAAAGTGACTTGGTCGAAGTGATCATTCCATCCATCATCTCTCATTCTTTGCAAACTTCTCTTAGTTACATCAACCAAACTCATTGCATTCACAATATCTTGATCCCTCTTTTGCAAGGCCAAATTCAACTCATTTGTAATCCCAAAGATAGATCTCATCAAGTGTGCCACAAAAACAAAATCAAATGTCATCAACATGTGAGTGATCCCACATGCTTTATGCTTCTCACTTTTTTCCTTAGCTTCATCTGCTATAGCATCAAGAGACTCGAGAAGTGGGCGAAACAAATCAAGAACATTCAAAATAATTTTATAGTGAGAACCCCAACGAGTATCACCAGCCCTAGCCAAGCTCTTCTCCTGATTTAAACCGCTACCTGATTCAATGTCACCAATAGATAAAGCATCAACAACTCTCTCTTTCTGCTTCTCCCGATGAAATGCTTTTCTCTTTGGTGAACCACCCACAAAACTAATCAAAAGGGGAAGCACCTCACAAAATAACCAACTAGCATCATCATTATCTTTAGCAACGCTGACAAGTGTTAATTGAAGCTGATGAGCAAAACAATGAACATAATATACAGACGGGGACTCATTTCTAATCAATCTTTGAAGACCATTCAATGACCCTTGCATATTACTAGCTCCATCATAACCTTGACCTCGAACTTTAGAAAGAGGTAAAGAATGATCCATAAGCAAAGATTTAATTGCTTCCATTAGGGTCAAAGAAGTAGTATTCACAACATGTATAACACCAAGAAAACGTTCTGTAACTTCACCATCTTTACTAATGTATCTCAAACAAAGAGCCATTTGTTCTTTATCAACTATATCAGCAGACTCATCAGCAAGAATGGCAAAGAAATCATCTCCAATTTCATCAATAATCAATTGAGTAGTCTCTATAGCATGTGCTTGTAAGATATCCTTTTGAATATCAGAAGATGTCAATTGACAATTACCAGGAGCATTTTCTAGGACTACTGAGGCAACTTCAGGTCTACCCTTTGAATGAAATTTTAGAAGTTGTATGAAATTACCTCTATTCAATGAATCTAAACTTTCATCATGTCCACGAGCGGGCAACCCTTGAACAGAAAGCCATTTCATGCATTCAATGGAAGCTTCCAACCTTATTCTGTACTGCCTTTTAGTTTCATCGGAATGATTAGCCAAAGTAGAAGGGAGAGAACCTTTTTGATTTTTAAAAGCTTCAAGTTCTGTCATAGCAACATTGTGATGACTGTTAAGTGCACCAACATGTCTCTCAAGAGAATCCGGTTTGCCCCAACTCCTGAAACCACCACTAACAAAAACATCAGATCTATCGTCATCATTCTTGAACAAATAACAAGCAAAGCAAAAAGCAGCATCTTTTTCAACACTATACTCAAGCCAAGCTTTGTGAGTTACAAACCATCTCGGGTTGAATCTGCGGTTTTTCTTTCCACTTTGTGTAAGAGGAAATTTATGACCTACAGGTTGACAAAGAGGTCTATTCACATAAGCCCTCCTAACTAGTTTTTTATCATCGGGATGGAATGTACTCATCAATTTTCTCTTTCCCGGATCTTGAGGGAGATTCAACAAATCAATATCAGTTACTCTTCCCTCCTCTCTCAACCTTGATGTACCCTCCCCTTCTTGATTTTGAGGAATGTCCGAAACCCTTGTTTCTTCGGGTGGAGAATCATTCAATTGAGGAGAAGAATGCAATACTTCTTGAGATGATGGAGTTTGTTGAAGATTTGGGCTAGAACTACCTTCGCCCCCTTCTTTAGGAACTTTTGAGAAAAAACTTAAAATACCACCACTTTGTTTCCTTTTCATCCTGGATAAAATAATTAAGTTAAGCAAAATAACAATTTAAAACCCAAAATTAAAAGATTCAAAACTCCAACAAGATTAAACTCAATGGAAACACAAGCACATAAACCCCAAAATTTTGTTCTAGTGAGATGTGTTCATCTTCAATACAAAACTACAAATCCATCGGAGTCCGATTCTCACAATTCTAGGAACAAAATATACCCCATGTTCCTTAATTAAATGTTCTTCATATTGAGAAGTGAGAACCATTGAATCAAATATTATATTTACCACAACACACATACACACAAAAATGTCAAAAATACAATCAAAATCTTACAATTAATTGATCAAGACGTTGGGAACTTTCAATTAGATACCTTTCAAATTGGAAATCATTGAATCAAATACCACAATAACCACACATAAAATTTTCAAAAATACAAACAAACCTCACAATCAAAAACGTTGGGAACTTGCAATTTGGGAAAGTAGGGAAAAAATAGAGAAAGGAACCTTGATAGGCTTGATTAATAACGCCGAGCAGAAGAGGGATGAGCCGATGAGCAGCCGAGGCCGAGCAGGGAGCAGTGGCGGCTGACCGAACAGAAAAGGGAGGAGATGGGCATGGGCGGCCGAGCAGGGAGCCGGAGATGCCGAGCAGAATAGCAGGGAGATGGGCCGTGGGCGGCCGAGTAGATTGAGCAGCCGAGGCAGAAGATGGAGGTCTGGCCCTGGCCGTCCGTCTGGGAGGAGAATCAGGAAATGGGTGCGCTGAATAAATTTCTCAGAGTCAGGGGTGCACAATTAAAATTAAATCATTTTTGCCCCATTAAAAAAAAATTTTAAAAAAAAATTCTGGGGTGCACGTGCACCCCAGGTTCCAGTGCTCGCTTCGCCACTGGTCCAAATCAGGCAGCACAAAGGCCTCACCTTGAGGTTCTTTTTATCTGCAGCAGATGCATCTTTACCCGCTCCCAGTATTCAACGGCAACGCCGGATCTGTCCAAACTCAGATGACAAATCCGACAATCTCTCTCAGCCTTAACCACACAAGACTTATTTAGAAGAACCTTGTTCCCCACTACAGCCACCAAGCAATAGGACTCCGCCTCCTCACGTCGTGGGACCCATCTCCGTCAGCAAATGCTCCTCGGCATCAGAGAAACAAGTCGAGGCCACCTGAAGAACATCCAAAGCACCAACAGCGACTATGAAACGAACTGCGATCAAGACTTGTAGCTAACGGAAAGTAAAACTACTTAGAAGTAACTGCTAAACTCAGCAAAGAGGAGTTGTACTCATGCCTTTGTTGTGATCTCGGCTTTGCAATGCTTCTGAGAGCTAATTTCCAAAATGAAATTACTTTTAAGTCCTCAGGATCATAACAGAGCATCGAGTGCGGGTGAAATTATAGTTGAGTTGTTATGATAGAGGCACAGAGCCCATTTCCCAACACACCTTGTACATAACTGCCAAAATCCTTCCCTCCAAATTTAACCAACCGGATAAGATATCCTTCCATAAAATTCAAATTCTTCCATCCCATGAGCCTCCACAACCACCGCTTCACACCTCTCCGACCACCGCCACTCTTCAGCCACCCCAAACCGATCAACCGCCTCCTCATCTCCTTCTCCTCCGACCCGACCCGAAACCTCAAGCTCGCCCGCTCCCTCCAATCCGAGACCCTCCGGATTCTGGAATGGCCCGCCGTCTGCGCCCAGCTCGCGGCATTCACCTCCACTTCCATGGGCCTCGCCGCGGCCCAGTCCGCCGCGATTCCCCTTGGCCGAACGCCAGGGGAGAGCAGGACTCTTCTGGCCCAAACCGCTGCCGCTGCGGCCGTTCCGCAGCCGCTGGATTTCTCAGGGATCAGAGATATTTCGTCCATCGTTGACTCTGCCGCCGCCGGGAGCTTGTTGACTGTGCAGGAGCTTTGCTTGTTGAAGATGACGCTGCGTTCAGCTAGACATTTGGTCGAGCAACTGGAAGGCTTTTCTAAAGATGGAGATTTATCAGCAAGGTAGTGAACTTCAATTTCAGAATTCCCAGTTTCCATTTTAAAATTGTTATCCAATTTAGTTGGAATGAAACCAAAAAAAAATAAAGATAAATATCAGTCTTTTTGTAGCCTGATTAATTCGGTGATTTTAGCTTATTCATTCATTTGCTGTTGAAATGATGATATGCACACCAATGTGAATTAGAAAGCAGAAATTGCTGTTCAAATGAGAGCCACATGCACCCACTACAATCTGATCCAACCAATTCCGATCTTGTCCAAAAAGCAATTCTGTGTGGAATCTCGAATTTTAAATGCATGAATGCTTCTGTTGCATTTCTGAATAGTTATTACAATTTTCTGAATAGTGAAGACTGTAAAAGTTTTGTCGAAATATGTTATAATTTCTGTCTTGCTGTATTCATACAGGTGCTCTCCTCTGCTCGAGATTCTTCAAACCTGTAATTTCCTGAAGCATTTGGAGGAGAAAATAGAATTCTGCGTTGACTGTAAGTTTTCATCAGCCCTCAATAGAGCTAGCGAAGACCTGGCGCTAATTCGGTCAGAAAGGAAAAGAAACATGGAAAATCTCGACTCAATGCTCAAGCAGACTGCAACTCGGATATTTCAGGCTGGTGGAAGCGACCAGCCTCTTATTACTGAGCGTAGGTCGCGGATGTGTGTGGCAATTAGAGCTTCCCATAAGTCGCTTCTTCCTCAAGGTGTAGTTCTAGATGTCAGCAACTCCGGAGCAACATTTTTCATGGAGCCTAAAGAGGCTGTTATATTGAACAATGAAGAAGTGAGACTTTCAGATTATGAGAAGGTGGAGGAACGAGTAATTCTAAGCCTTCTTACGTCTGAAATCGCCCAATCTAAGTCAGATATAGATTATTTACTGACTAGAGTATTGGATTTAGATCTTGCATTTGCTAGAGCTGCACATGCTAAATGGATGGGAGGGGCTTGTCCAGTTCTAAGCTCTGAAAGTTTGGAAGACTCTGCTTCTAGTTCTTTACTTGTAGACATCGAAGGCATACAGCATCCATTGCTTCTCGAGCCCTCTTTGAGAAAACCATCTGATCTTGTAAGATCTACATCGAGAAGCTCCTCTGAATGGCACCTGAACAATGAATCCTCCAATCCCCAAGTGAAATCTCCAGTGCCTGTTGATATCAAGATTGGGAAGAATGTGAAAGTCGTCGTGATCTCAGGGCCTAATACTGGAGGCAAAACTGCATCCATGAAAACTTTAGGACTGGCTTCTATTATGCTAAAAGCTGGCATGTACGTGCCGTCTCAGAACAATCCACGGATTCCATGGTTTGATTTTATTCTGGCAGATATCGGAGATCAGCAGGTAGTTGGTTCTTTCCCTTCATTTGGAAATTGCTCTTTTCTTATTCAGTGGAATTCATCATCTTTTGAATGATAAACTTACGCCCCACAACTACTTTTGATTGTAGTCTCTTGAACAAAGTCTTTCTACTTTTAGTGGGCACATTTCCAGACTTAGTCAAATTTTGGAAGCTACATCTGAAAAGTCTCTCGTCCTTATTGATGAGATTGGAAGTGGAACTGACCCCTCTGAAGGTGTGGCTCTGTCTTCCAGCATTTTGCGGTATGTTGTGGATAGGGTCAAATTAGCTGTTGTGACAACCCATTATGCTGATTTGACACGGCTGAAGGAAAAGGATAGTCGCTTCGAAAATGCAGCTATGGAGTTTTCCTTGAAAACTTTAGAACCTACCTATCGGATGCTGTGGGGTAGCATAGGAGAGTCAAATGCGATAAGCATTGCTAAAACAATTGGCTTTGATGAAAAGATCATCAAACGAGCAAAGGAATGGTTGGGAAAGTTTAATCCAGAAAATATGCAGATGCATAAAGGTTTGCTGTATCAATCACTAATGGAAGAAAGAAACAGATTAGAAATTCAAGCAACAAAAGCTGCTTCTCTGCATTCTGATGTCATGAGTATCTATAATGAGGTATGTGACTAATGTGCATGGAACTAGTTACATTTTTTGAAGTGTTGCATATACTTAGGTTTGAAACTTTTGTTAGAACCTGAAGTAATCTAATACAGTACTTGTTTCCGCGGGATTACATTACAACGCTGGTGGTTACATTTCTCGTACCACAAGTTTTCCGTGATTTGATCACCTTGGTTAACTTGTTTTTCTTGATTGAAGATAGAAAATGAGGCGCGTGACCTTGATGGGCGTGAAGTGGCGCTCAAGGCGCAAGAACGACAGCAGATACAAAAGGAAACGCAGACTGCAAAGAAAGAGATGGAAAGTGTCGTGAGCGACTTTGAAATCCAGCTCAGGGGTGCTGATTCTGATCAGTACAATGTGCTCCTGAATAAGGCAGAGTCTACAATTGCTTCCATCGTCGAAGCACACAGGCCGAGTGATGATGATCCTTTAAGCAGGAGCACGATGTATAAGCCACAACCTGGTGAAAAGGTTCATGTCAAGGGATTGGGAAACAGGTTAGGTATGGTGATTGAAGCTCCTGGGGAGGATGACTTGGTGCTTGTCAGATACGGAAAAGTGAAAGTCCGTGTCAATAGACACGACATAAGAGCTCTCGAAGAAGCCAAGGCGGGTGGTGCAACAGCTCCTGTTTCACGTTTGAAGAAGCAGGTATGGAAATCGAGGATCACATAATATGTTGGAAGTTCTATGATCACATTATAACATGGCATTCACACATTTGCAGGGTGTGGTAGTGAGAAATCTCAAGAATCTCAGGGATTTCTCAGAAACAAGCAATGGTGCGGAGCTTTCATACGGTGCTGTGGTTCAGACATCTAAAAATACTGTTGACTTACGAGGTATGAGAGGCGAAGAAGCAGCTCGCTGTCTGGAGATGGCCATCAACTCAAGAGGGCCGGGTACGGTTCTTTTTATCATACACGGGATGGGCAGTGGAGTCGTGAAGGAGCGCGCACTTCAGTTACTGAAAGGCCATTCGCGCGTAGCCAAGTTCGAGCAGGAGAATCCTATGAACTACGGTTGTACAGTTGCATATATCAAGTGAATTAACACTCATACACAGCATTCAAGATGAAACGTAGATTGGCATATACTACACTCGATCCAACAGAGCACCAAACACGCAGCAAAGATGGCAAGTTGTGATTTCTTACAAGAAGAAGAACGGCAATCAATGACTGCCGACTAATTCCTCTGGAAACATATACTCCCTATCTTTATAGGTTTAGACTTACAAATTCAAAACTGCTGAACCATTTCTACCATGCTTGCCATTTCTTTAGCTACTTAAAGAGTTCGACGAAAACCTAGAACCAGTTTAAATGAAACCCGAAAACCTAGAAGCTTCATGCAGTCCTTGTAAACTACTAATAATGAAAAGAGGTTCTCACTTGAATTCTCCACCTGGGAATATCTAAATTCAGACCACTTTAAACTTGCGAGGTGCTCTAAATCCTATTGTACGGTTGATATGCTCAAGGCAAGAATCTCCACTTATGACAGGCAGCAGAAAAGGCAGGAACCAAATTCCCTACTATGGAGCCAAAAATCCATTCAGGTGACTAGGTGAGACAAAGCTACAACCAAAAAGTCGAGTAACACAAGCAAGCAAAAATACTTTCAAGACCAAATCACTACTGCTCTTTTCTATAGGCTTAAGAGTAAAAACATGTCATGAACAAAAAGAGTTAATAGCAAATTCACCAATGTAACATTGAGTTTAGAAGAGAAAAGAAATGGGACTTTCGGTTTCAAGAACCAGCAACTACAATGATCAATTCTGATAACTAACTCCTATTGTTAGGCTACCTTTATACTCAGCTAATCCAACTGTATGATTCAACTTACTTTTGAGAAGTTACAACTGTTTTCCTCACTACATGAAGCTCTCCAGTTAGCTCGCAGCTCAGCTCCTAGCTCAGGGCTTGAAATCTGCATCTGTTGCCATGTTAAGGACAATTGCCCAGTAAAATTAATCTTTCAATCCTCCAACTATGATAATCCATACCCCTTAAGAACCAGCTTGTCCACAAGCTAACAAAAAGAATCAGAACTGGTTATGCTTCAAGGTTTGAATTAAGGAAATTTTTGAGTTATTATGGATGCCTCCTCCCATGAAGATTCCTCCTTAGGTAGATGTTTCCACTCCATCAACCATTGAATAATCTTCTCATCCCCTTTCTGTAACAATCTTCTTTGTAGCACTCTCAAAGGTTCCAAAATCAGCCGCTCAACTATATCCGTTTCAGGATTCTGAATACTTTGCACTGGAATAGAGCCTTGGTGTTTTTTAGCAGTGAGACATGAAATATCTGGTGAATTCTACTCCTAACCGGTAGTTCCAACTTATAAGCTACTTCACCTAGCTTCTGCAGAATCTTATAGGGTCCATAAAACCTGGGAGCCAGTTTCATTACCTGTCTTTGAGCTACTGAATGCTGTCTATATTTCTGCAATTTTAGATATACTAGATCCCCTTCATTTAAAACCCTCTCAGTCCTCCTAGCATCAGCAAAATATGTCATTCTACTTTGAGCCATTTGAAGATGTTGTTTAAGCAGTTGATTGACTTTTTCTCTCTACTGCATTACTTCACCAACTGCAGGAAACAAAACATCCCTAAAAGTACCAATTGGAACTGCCAAAAGCTTAATCCCATATAAGGCCTAATGTGGAGTCATGTTGATGTTGTGATGATGAGTGGTGTTATACCACCATTGTGTTGAACTGAGCCATTCTTTCCAAGTATTAGGCTTATCACCACAAAAACATCTCAAATAGCTTTCCAACACCTGATTCACCCTTTTTGTCTGACCACCAGTTTCAGGATGGTAAGCATAACTGAATTGCGGCGTAATCCCCATTAATAACATCAACTCTGGCCAGAAATGACTTGTAAACACCTTGTCCCTATTTGATGTTATTGTCTCAGGTACACCATGTAACTTACAAACTTCACTATGGAATACTTGAGCAATCTGAGCTGTAGTAAAAAGGTGAGATATAAGCAAAAAAATGAGCATATTTAGTGAGCCTATCCACAACCACTAAGATGGTGTCAAAGTCTCCTGATTTAGGGAGTTTTTCTATGAAATCCATAGTAATTTGTGTCCATGGTTGATTAGGAATAGGAAGTGGCTTTAAATAGCCAGGGATTGACAGTGCTCCACCTTATTTCTCTGGAAAGATTCACTAGTTTTGATAAAGTCTATAATCTGCTCCCTCATTTGTGGCCAAAAGAATAATGAGAATACTCTTTTTATGGTTGCAGACTGACCTGAGTGCCCACCAATATGAGAAGAATGCATACTTTTGAGGATTTCTTCCCTAATGTTCCCACTTGCTTCCACCACAATCTTAGTTCCTTTCTTCAATAAGCCCCTTACATATGTATACTCATTGCTTGCATAATTGTTTAGTAAAGCACCAGTGATCAATTCCTGCACCCACTGATCACCTATATAGCTTGCTTCAATTTGTATCATCCACATTAGCATAAAGGCTGAACTAACTCTGCTGTAAACCTCCAATGGTCTTTCCACCTCACTTTTCTCGGATTCCAGTGCCAACTTACTGACTCTGTTTTCCTGGTTACAGTCATTCTGAGTCAACAATTCACAAGCAATATCATTACCTTCTGCCAACAAAGTGTTTAGCTCTTCTTGCAGTCCTTCCCTCTTTCTTTTATTGTTGTTTGGTTCATAGAAGTAAGTTTCCCGAGCTGGTACAGAGTGATTATCCTTCAACTCTTCTTCCTTCTTATCAATCAACCATTCTACCGTAGATTCTGTAAACTGATCTCCTTGTAGAGGCTGCAGTCTTTGTTCTTGATCTCCAAAACTTCCAAGCAAAACTGAATTTCTTGATAATGCATCAGCTGCTGCATTGGATTTACCTGTTTTATACTGTATTTCAAAGCTTATTCCTAGTAGCTTGGTAATCCACTTATGGTGAAGGGAATTGTTTAACTTCTCATCCAGCAAATACATCAAACTTCTATGAACAGTTTTAATTATAAAATGATTCCCAATCAAGTAGTGCCTCCATTTATCAATAACTAAGACTAATGCCATTAATTCCTTTTCATAAGTGGACAATCCCCTATTTTTTTGGAAAAAACTCTACTAATATAATTTATTGGCATCTGCTCTTGCATTAGTACTGCTCCTATACCAAGCATCGGTCTCTATTTCAAAAGGTTTTGTAAAATCTTGCATTCTCAAGACTGGAGCTGTTGTCTTTACTTCTTTCAATTTTTGAATAGCTTTAGAAGCTTCTTCAGACCAATTAAATCCATTTTTAAAACAGTTTATGTAGTGGTTTACATATTAAGCCATACCTCTCTATGAATCTTCTATAATTGACCCTGTAAGTCCTAAATATCCCCTCAGCTGTTTAACATTATGTGGTTCAGGCCATTTTAATATACACTCAACCTTTTGCCTATCCATCTCCACTCCTGAACCTGAAATTACATGTCCCAAGTATTCCACACTGTCTTGAGCAAAAACACATTTAGAGAGTTTAGCATACAACTGATATTCTCTCAATACAGTAAGTACATTTGCCAACTGTTGTTCATGATGCTCTAAAGTGTCACTATATACTAAAATATCATCAAAGAAGACTAACATAAAATTCCTCAAATACTTGGAAAAAATCTGATTCATAAGTGCTTGGAAAGTAGTTGGGGCATTTGTTAAGCCAAATGGCATTACAATAAACTCAAAGTGACCATGATGAGTTTGAAAAGCCATTTTAGCTATATCTGCACCTCTCACTCTAATCTGATGATAGCCTGCTCGAAGATCTAGTATAGAATAATATTTTGATCCAAACAATTCATCTAGTAACTCATCTATTACAGGTTTAGGAAATCTATCCTTAATTGTCAGTGCATTCAATCTTCTATAATCAATGCAAAGTTTCCAAGTGGAATCCTTCTTCTTCACTAAAATAACTGGTGATGAATAAGGGCTTAACTTGAATAACCTGGTTTTCTAACATTTCCTCCTCTTGTCTTTCAATCTCATCCTTGTAAGCATAACGGTACCTCTAAGGTTTTAATTTGAAAGGTTGAGAATCAGGCTTCAAATTAATCTGGTGATCAATCTTCCTCTCTGGAGGTAATGTCTTAGGAATCATAAAAAAAATCAGAGAAGTTGATTAGAACATGTTTAATGGCACTTGGAATTGCCAAAGAGTGAAGCTGTTGGAAAATTTTGTCATGCTCATGCTCTCTTTCTGTTTTCCCAGTATAAGGTTTCTTAACCTTCTGAACAGGTTCAACATTAGCTAGCTCTTGGTGATCTTTCCTTTTCTTAATCCCCTTGTCTCTCATTATTGTATGCATTCTGAAATCCTTCTCTGCAAACTCCAACCGTCTCCTCTGATCAGCTACATAGTGGCCTGCATGATGTTGCTTCCTCGGTTTTTCCCCATGTAACAACCAATGTTACCCATTACTATAAAAAGAGATACATTGAGCTTTGAAATAAAAAGTTAGGGGACTGTAACAAGTCATCCAATAAACTCCCATGTCAACTCCTCCCAATTTCATCAACTTGAGATCATACCTAAACAGTAACTGTTTTACACTCCATTACTTCTGGCCATTTATATGAACCATAAACTCTACTACCATCAGCTATTCTTACAACAAAGGGTTTAGTATTAACAACCCTGAGATCAGCCTCTTCCAACAATTTTGGATCCAGAAAACTATGAGTAGAACCTGTGTCCAATAAGATGTGAATTCTTTCGCTCTGTAATGTGCCATAGATCTCTATAGTATCATTTCTATCCTCAGCTCCAATAGCTTGCAGAGACAACTCTTCCTACTCTTGATCAAACTCAGCACAAAATCTTCTTGTTCTTCAACAAAAATCTCACCAGGTTCCAGGTGTTCTAAAGCTGATATATGATTCATTTGTCTGAATTGACATATATGTCCAGGCACAAACTTGTCCCCACACTTTTAACGTAAGTTGTTCTCCCTCCTGTATTGAGTTTCCTGTGGCGAAATCTTCTTAAACCTATCCGAGTCAAACTTCTTCTCCCCAGAATTAGCTTTCCAATTAGGATATGTTTTTTAAACAGGTTTAAGAGCAGAAATTGATGGCCTGGGATTTGCAGTATTAGGAATAGTATTCATTGAACCTTTAACCTTCTTATTCATTACTTATAAGTTCATCTCCCGTAAAACAGCAATTTCTACAGTATCATGAAGAGTCTCAGGCTTGAAAAGTTTTACCATAGGTCTTAATTCTTCTTTTAATCCACTGACAAGGTTGGACACAAAATACTGCTCATATTGATTTGGATGTTTACTAATAATCCTCGATCTCAGTTCTTCAAAACTCTCCCGATAAGAATGAACATTACTAGCTTGATACAACTTGTTAAACTCTTCTATCTCATCCCTACCACCAATCTTTGAAAACCTTATAACCACAGCTTCACAGAATTCATTCCACAAACTCTTCACCTCTCTCTCACTTTGATACCAAATCTCTGCCTTACCTTCCAGATATATCTCAATAGCCTCTACTCTTTGAGGATCCCCTATCTGATAGTAGCTAAAGAACCCGTTACACTTCCTTACCCATTCCCTAGGCCTCTCACTAGAGAAATTAGTCAATTCGACCCGAGGTTGGTTTATTTTCTCCCTCCAATCCTCAGAATTGTTATTCATGATCCTAAGGTTATTTATGATCGGCACCGATCCTCTATGAACATTATTAACAAAAGGAAAATCTATCATAGGCTGAGTTCGAGAATTACCTCTGTTGGAGCTATCATTTTCAGCTAACCTCTGTACCTCTCTCCTCATATCATTCATCATCCTCATCATTAATTCAAATTTTGTATTCAAATCTTCATTCACATTCTGCATCGATGCTTCCACATCCTTCAGTTTCTTCTGACCTAATTTGGCTCGGTGTCTCAATTCCATCCCCAATTACTTCGACTCTTGAGCTGAATTTGTCGCCCTTGCATCGAGGTCTTTCAATTGACTCTCCCAAATCTTCAAACGAGTGCTCTCTGCCATAGTTTGCTGAGGAAATACTCGCCATGATACCAAATGTCATGAACAGAAAGAGTTCATAGCAAATTCACCTGTGTAACCTTGAGTTTAGAAGAGAAAAGAAATGTGACTTTTGGTTTCAAGAACCAGCAACTACAATGATCAATTCTGATAATTAACTCCTATTGTTAGGCTACCTTTATACTCAGCTAATCCAACTGTAAGATTCAACAAACTTTTGAGAAGTTACAACTGTTTTCCTCACTACATGAAGCTCTCCAGTTAGCTCGCAACTCAGCTCCTAGCTCAGGGCTTGAAATTTGCTTCTGTTGCCAAGTTAAGGACAATTTCCCAGTAAAATTACTCTTTGAACCCTCTAACTATGGCAAAACACAGCAGAATTCCAAATCGATCCTAGAATGGACTGGGGTCTGCCCAGTCCCCAACTAAGTGTCCATTCTAACTCCTTCAACCAATACATACATTGGTATGGCTCAACAGGTGAGGCATATGAAGCCTTTGCTTCAGGCCCTATCTGAACCCATTTTTCTGTAAAAATCTATTGCATATATGCATGAAATACATAGAAAAGAATAGGCAGAAGGACTCTTTCGGTCTTTATTCTTCAACCCTGCATTTATTGTGAGCAACTCAATAACCCCACCCTTATGGCCACATTTCCAACCTTCTTCTAGGCAAAATTTTGTTTCTCCCAGCACCATTATTATAGAATTTCAGGTTTAGACTTTAGTTGTTGTCTTCTTGATTGATTAATTGATAATTAGTGAAAATTTTAATTTTTTAATGTGATGTGCTATAAATTGTGATATGTTTTTGTTTCTAAAACATGTTTTTGTTTCTAAAACCTGAAATATGTGGAGATTCATGGTCAACGGAAATATTATTGGTGAATATTCTTCAAGTTTGAGCATCCTACCCACCTTTTCACCATCCATCTCAGTTATTTTTGTTCAAGTTATTCGATATTATCTTTTCTGAATTTTATCCCGATCTTATTGGTTTGTAGTTGAATCTTTGTTCTAAGAAATGGTGAAAGTAGAACTTAAATGATGAAATGGTAAAAGTTTGATTGGTGAATTTAATTCTAAGAAATCCCATAAAGTAAATATATTGTATCTTTTCGATCTTTATTGTGAAATTAACTATGTTTTGATTTTATATAAGGCCCTTTTTACGTTGTTCGCTTCAAGCCCTAAAACCTTAGGGCTGGCCCTGTACATACATCTTCAAACTCAGAAACATTCTTAAGCATCGATGTCCCCATTGGAAACTTTAAACAAAACTGAGATAGTGAACTATCTCCAGAAACCATTACAACAGAATCACACAAACTTCTTTTCTCGAATACATTTACACTGTTAAATGTCAAAGACCTCAGGGGATTGAAGCAGTAAAAACTACAACAGAGTGATATGGTGAAGTAAATGCATCAAAATAAGTTGACACTTTAACTGCAATTCACTGCCATTTTCCAAATATATCAACGATAAGGTATATACATTTCTGGGTGAAAACCATACTGGAGAAATAGTGAACCACCAAATGACAAGGAAAACAAAATAAAGAGTACTAAAAAGTTGCATGCCAACAAGTAACCTGTCACCAGTGGCGGAACCAGGAGTATATGTTAGGGGGGCGAAAAAAAAGGCAAAATGTTTTTTGGTTTGGTTGATGAAGGGGACGGTGGCAGGTGGCAGGCGGCGGACGGTGGCAGGTGGCAGGCGGCGGATGGTGGCGGCAGGCTGGTGGCGGAAGGCTGAGGAGGCGGCGGATCTATTTTTTTGGATTAGCCACAAGCTTGAATTTTGTTTTGGCCACAAGAAGCTTGAATTTCGATTTGGCTGATTTTATGTTTATTTGGGTTATAAACATTATTTGGGCTAATTGGGGTTCAGCCCAATTGGCCAATTTTTTTTTACCTTCACCTTAACAAAACGACGTCGTTTCACTTAAGCCAAAATGATGTCGTTTTGTTTAGTTGGAAAACAAAAATAAAATAAAAAATTTGGTCTTCTGCTCCACGAGGCAACGACAAAGCTTAAGGAAATCCGATCCGGCTCAAGGGGGGGGGGCAGAATCCGGTGGCTTCCGGTGGCTCTAGGCCTAAATTCCGGGCCGCCCCCTCACCCCCCTAGTTCCGCCGCTGCCTGTCACCACCTACTCCATTAGAGCTATTGTTTGTGGACAAATGTTTGCCCGAGATGAATGAAAGTAGAGTGCAAAAGTGAGTACCCGCTCGAAATTAAAACCCTTAATCGACCATCAATGATCAATGAAACACCATAGAATCTAAACATTCAGACTGACTGGATAATAAATTAGGCCATCACCAGCTACAAATGTATTATCTTACTGAGATTCTTAAGTATCTTCTTGGTTTCCTTGAAGCTCCTCCCCTCTAGAGAACAACCAATTGAACATTTGAAGGTATCCATGGCAGGAGCTGTTGTCTTGCTCAGCTGATCGCCACCCGCTCACCCCGATGCAGCACTGGCCACCGGATAACACTTGGGTCACCTTGAACGTCAAATATGATTTTCTCCAGGGCAACACTATTCTCCACGAAGTACCTAAAAAGTTCCACTTCCCGGTTCTTGTGTCCCATGTACCTGCAAAACTCAACAACCTTAAGATGCTTAAGGGGAAAACGCACAAATTTTTTCTTCAGATTATGACGTACATCCTGCTCTTTCCCATATTATGCTCTACATGACTTCCTTATATAGATGTGTGATCTCAAAACTCAACACTACTCAGGACCAAGGCTGGAAACAACATGCAGTCAAGGCATCCAGGATCAATATTCAAGTACCGAAAAACCATTACTTTTTAAATGAAAACAAACATAAAAACTTGATACCTTGACCACAAACTTCTCCAAGATGGGGGATGCCCTTATCAAAGGAGTAAATGGAAATAGGCTGAGGTCTTTCGGTGGCAAAAGAACAAAAGTTAACTGCTTCAATTGAGGTAACAGATCGTGTGCAAGTTCATTGATTTCCCCCTGCAAGGAACAAACCACAAAATGATATACGAGGCACATATGCTTACTACAAATGAAAATTTTTATTGACCAGTTTTGACTAACCAATTGCACTTGAGCCATTTCCTGTTGATAGGAGCTGATAAGTAAGGTAAGAGCCACTAGGTTTGACAGGCAGAACGAAAGCCGGTTAACAGAATTGCCAACTAGGTGCTCTTGTCCTCTTAAAGTCCACCAATACATACATTCACAAGTTTGGGAACATTTTTAAGCACCAGTTTCTCCCCATTGGTGACTTTAAGTGAAACTATATTTATATCACATACAATCAGGGAAATCAATCCCCAACACCAAACTACCTCCAGATGTTTCAGCGCCAGAGATTGACCACAAACTTGCAGCTGTTTGAGATGTCCATTGTTTGCCACAACAAGATCTTCAAGAAAAGGATAATTATACAAGAAAAATGCAACAGCTGACTCGGACACATTTACCGCATTAAGGGTCAAAGCCCTGAGGGTCTTAAAGCCCAGAAGAGCAGAAGAGGGAGATAGACTGATAGTGCAGAGGCATTCCCAGCACTCAAACCAAGAAGTTTAGGAGAAATTGTATAACCTGGAAGGACGCACAAATCAACACCATACAATGACAGATTTAAATCTAGCCTGCGAACTCTCCTTGAGAGTGCATATTGAAGCCAATTATCAATATCCTCTTTAAAGTAATTACCCAAATCAAACTTAATTCTGAACGCATCCAAATCCATTGCTCTGTGCGACCCTAAAACCTTTTTTAACTAATTTGACATACTTTCCTCGGCATTCAGGTGTTACACTCAATCTACCTTTTCTCAACCACCCTACCCACAAGTTTATATCATTAAAATCAAGATTAGAAACATCCTTCTAGAGATCTATCCAACGTTTTGACAAGACACTTGTTGTGCGGAATACCCGAGAAAGAACAAGTAAAGAAAATAAAGCAAAAAATAAGACACCGACATTTTTACGTGGTTCACCAATTGGCTACATCCACGGCCGACCAAGATCGGATTCTACTAGAGAGAAAGGCTAGAATTACAGATTTCCTACTCTCTACCAATCCTATCTCTTGTACAGGTTACAATAAAAGACAAGACACTATATATAGTCCTCTCCACCTTAAACCCTAACGGCTTTGGGCCCAGAAACAATCTGGCCCAAACCAGAATAGGAGACAGAATGCCAATAACAGCCCAAACAGAGGACATGCTATACCCTTGGGCCGGGGGCGACTCCGCCCCCTGGACCCCCCGATTCGCTGACCGGGCAGCGAGACCCCGTACCAACCTGTCGAAGCAGCTAATACATATTCAAGGCATACCAACAAATCTCCACCTTTACTTGAATCCTCAAAGCAGAGACTCCAGACGCACCATTACAGTGCCAGATGAGCAGACTTATCCCTCCACTCCTGGGACTACCCCACCGGGCAAATACTGATCTCTGATGTTAAGCAAGTCCAAACAGTGTTGAAACTTGCTATGTGGAATAGGCTTAGTGAACATATCAGCAGGATTATTAACAGTTCCCACTTTCTTCACCCTGATTCTCCTCTCACACCTCAAGAAATGATATCTGACATCAATGTGCTTGGTCCTCTCATGATGGACCTGATCCTTGGCTAAGCAGATAGCACTCAAGCTATCACAATACACAGTAGCCTGATCGTGGTGTAGACCAAGGTCACTGACTAGCCCCTTCAGCCATATACCTTCTTTCGCAGTCTCCGTCAGAGCCATGTACTCTGCTTCCATAGTAGACTAAGTCACTGTAGGTTGCAAAGTCGTCTTCCAGCTAACAACAGAACCACCCAAGGTAAAGACATAGCCGGTCATAGATCTCCTCGTGTCAACATCCCCAGCATAATCAGAATCAGTTAAACCCCTAACCAGGCACTCAGTATCACCCCCGTAAATGAGACCCACATCAGACGTACCTCTAAGGTACCTAAAGATCCTCTTCAAAGCTTGCAAATGTTCTCTACCTGGTTGCCCCATGAACCTGCTCACAACACTGACCGCATGGGCTAAGTCTGGCCTCGTACACACCATAGTATACATCAAGCTCCCCACAGCGCTAGCTTACGGAACTCGAGACATATACTCCTTCTCCTCTTCTGACTGAGGAGCAAACATGGAAGTGAGATGGATATTTGCAGCACTAGGAGTGTCAATAGGCTTGGCTGAAGACATGCCAAACCTAGCCAACACTTTCTGAATGTAGCCTTTCTGTGACAAGAAAAGCTTCCTCTGACCTCTATCTCTGAGAATCTCCATTCCTAGTATTTTTCGAGCTGCACCCAAATCCTTCATCTCAAACTCAGCACTAAGAAGACCCTTCAGCTTCTGAACCTCATGCTTACTCTTTGAGGCTATCAACATGTCATCTACATAAAGCACCAGATAAATGAATGACTCATCTCTTAACTTGCTATAGTAGACACACCAATCATATGAAATCCTTGTGTAGCCCAACTCAAGCATGTAGCTATCAAATATCTTGTACCACTGCCTCAGAGACTGCTTAAGCCTATATAAAGACTTCTTCAACTTGCAAACATACTTTTCCTTGCCAGGAACTTGGAAAACATCTGGCTGAGTTATGTATATCTTTTCCTCCAACTCTCCATGTAGAAAAATTGTCTTCACATCAAGTTGTTCAAGCTCCAAATCCTGATGTGTCACTATAGCTAGCAACACCCTGATGGAAGTGTGTCTGACCACTGGTGAGAAAATCTCATTGTAATCTACTCTCTCTCTCTCTGACTGAAACCTCTAGCAACAACTCTAGCCATGTACTTGACTCCCTATGTAGGTGATATCCTTTCCTTTTTCTTGAAAACCCATTTGCAAGTGATAACCTTTCTCCCTTGAGGCTGTTGAACCAAATCCCATGTCTGATTCTTCTAGAGGGACTCCATCTCATCTCCCATTGCTACAAACCATTTGTCAGTATCAGTACCTGAAACAGCTTCTCTGTAGGTGGATGGCTCATGAGTATCCACCTCCTCAGCAACCTGTAGTGCATAACCCACCATATCCTCAAACCCATACCTCTTGGGTGGACCAACTCCAACCCTCTTTGGTCGATCTTTAGCTAAGCAATGAACTGTAGCTCCTGATGGTTGATGATCTGATGGTGGAGGCTCTGGAAACTCACTTTCTATCTGTAGCTCTTGATCTCCTTCAAGTTCCTTCAAACCACTCTCACCTTGAGTGACTTGAAGCTCCACCTGTTTATCAATGCTACCAAATTCTGTTGTAGACGTGGACTTCACCATAGATCTAAGTAAAGAGTTTTCATCGAAGACAACATCCCTGCTCAGAACAACCCTCTTCTCGGATGGAGACCAAATCATTGATCCCTTGAGTCCATCTCCATAGCCCACAAAGACTCCCTTCTTGGCTTGGGGCTCTATCTTACCATCACTCACATGATAATAAGCCGTACAACCAAAAGCTTTCAGATTAGAGTAATCAACAACTCTACTGGACCATACCTCAATAGGTGTCTTACACTGTATGGCCGTATGAGGTCCACGATTGATCAAGTAGCACGTTGTACTCACTGCCTCTGCCCATAATCTTCTATCTAACCCAGCATTCGAAAGCATGCATCTCGCTCTCGCTAGCAATGTCTGATTCATCCGCTCAGCTACACCATTCTGCTGTGGCGTATTCCTGACTGTATGATGTCGGACAATCCCTTCATCCCTACAAAACTGATCAAACTCAAACGAGCAGAATTCCAGACCATTATCAGTTCACAGCCTCTTGATCTTCTTCCCTGTTTGGTTCTCCACCAGAGCTTTCCACTGCTTAAACTTCATGAAGGCTTCACTTTTATGTTTCATCATGATAACCCAAGTTATTCTGGAGTAGTCATCAATCAAAGACACAAAGTACATGTGCCCTCCCAACGACTCAACTCAGGATGTCCCCCAACAATCAGAGTGGATATAATCTAGTGTGCCTTTCGTTCTATGAATAGCCTTTGGAAACTTGCTGCGGTGTAGTTTCCCAAAGACACAGTGCTCACAGAACTCCAAACCCTTGACCTTGTGGCCACCAAGAAGATCATCCCTCGACAGAATCTGCATCCCTCTTTCACCCATGTGACCAAGCCTCATGTGCCATAACTTAGTCATATTCTCATGGTGAACCTCTGACGATGCAAAATTTACCGAATCCATAACCGTGGAACCTTGTAGAAGATACAAAGTACCATGCAGAAGACCTTTCAGAACCAGCTTAGAACCCTTACAGACACTTAGAGCTCCATCTTTCCCTAAATAGACAAAACCCTTTCTATCCAGCAGACTAAGAGAAATCACATTCGGTCATCGATGGAACGTGTCTAACCTCGTTCAAAGTACAGAAACTACCATCATGTGTCCTGATCTTGATCGAACCTGTCCCAACTACCTCACAAACAGTACCGTTAGCCGTAGTAATGCTACCCCCTGCCTGCTTATAAGTCGAAAACCACTCTCTCCTTGGACAAATGTGGTAGGATGCCCCAGAATCTAGGAACCACACATCGGAGTGATGAGTGTGTCCAGCAGCAACCAGAGCAATATCCTCTTCTGAATCAACGTCTCCTTCCGCTAGAGCAGCAGAACCCAATTTGTTTCCTTATTGCTTCATCATCAACTTCTTTGGACACTCATTTTTCCAATGTCCCTTCTCCTTACAGTACCTACAGATATCACCGGGCTTGGGAACCTTTGACTTCTTACCTCTTTTCTTTCCTCCATTTCCCTTTCCCTTATCGCAACTAGTAAACAAACCAGATGCCTGATTATCTGTTCCTGAACTGCTAGCACTATGACGCAACTCCCTGCTATGAAGAGAGGATCTAACTTCCTCCAAAGACACAGAATCTTTCCCGACAATAAATGACTGAACAAAGTTCTCATATGAAAGCGGTAGAGATACTAACAATATCAAAGCAGCATCCTCGTCATCAATTTTCACATCTATATTTTGTAGTTCTAATAACAAAGTATTCAGTTGCTCTAGATGATCTCTGAGTTGCGTACCTTCCTGCATTCGGAGACCGAATAGACGTTGTTTCAGAAGCAATTTGTTCGTCAGAGACTTCGTCATGTACAAGCTCTCCAAGTTCAACCACAGCTCCGCAGCAGTCTCTTGATCCGAGACCTCAGTGATGACTTCATCTGCGAGACACAACATAATTGTTGAATGCGCCTTTTCTTCGTCAGCAGCGTCCACAACCCTTGTTGCTTCAACAAAGCTCGCATCTTGATCTGCCATAAACTAAAGCTGTTCCTCCCGATAAACTTGTCTACCTTCACGTTCAATGCAACCATCTTTCTCTCCGATCAGATTAGAGATCTGATCACCACAGATCCGATAAACCCAAAAATCCGATAGACCCACCGCAGATCTAACCAGAAGCTCTGATACCAGTTTGTTGTGCGGAATACCCGAGAAAGAACAAGTAAAGAAAATAAAGCGAAAAACAAGACACAAAGATTTTTACGTGGTTCACCAATTGGCTACATCCACGGCCGACCAAGATCGGATTCCACTAGAGAGAAAGGCCAGAATTACAGATTTCCTACTCTCTACCAATCCTATCTCTTTTACAGGTTACAATAAAAGACGAGACACTATATATAATCCTCTCCACCTTAAACCCTAATGGCTTTGGGCCCAGAAACAATCTGGCCCAAACCAGAATAGGAGACAGAATGCCAATAACAGCCCAAACAGAGGACATGCTATACCCTCGGGCCGGGGGCGACTCCGCCCCCCCCCCCCCCCCCCCCGGACCCCCCGACTCGCTGACCGAGCAGCGAGACCCCGTACCAACCTGTCAAAGCGTCTAATACATATTCAAGGCATACCAACAACACTTTTCCTAGCAGCATCTACAAGTGTCAAAAAGGAAAGAGTGTGGACAAGAATTTCATCTGGGAACTTGCTAAACAATTCCACTTCTGGCTGCTTATTCCTCACACGCTGTTTGGGAAATAGGGAAATGAACAATATAATTTTCCGGTCCTTTACCAACCTTCTCTAAAATTAGGCCCCAAAACATAAAATAGTATGGTTTACCTTTGAGGGTCGCAAATCAGAGGTCGTCATTGAAGATGTGTTATAACTCTCTTTCACTGATTAATAGGCTTCCTACAAGTAAAAACGATTAAAAATCAGAAGCATGACCCAAAAGAAAGCAACCTAAAGGCTGCGAAAAATTTGTACCCTAACAGAACTACTATACTGTAGATGGCCAAATTTCCAATCAACCAGAGCATGCAGAAGAAGTTTTTTCATTTACATAGTAAAAGCAGCCAATCTCACAATAGCTCAGTTTGATTTTAAAGTCCCATGTCACCATAGTTCAAGTATCTATGTCCTACATTGTACCAACATAGATATTCATATCCACAAACAAATGACTGAAGAAAAAGCACAATAGATTGTTTTGGTAGACAATCAAAAATTTTGTCATTGGTACAAATATAGGCTAGCATCATTAGTTTTGCCAATGGTTTTTAAAAACCTAGTTAGAGTAGTAATTGTGAGGTGCTATCTTTGTCAAGACCAATTAGAGATAATCTCAACTTCAATGTATATACCTATTACCTCTAACATTTCTTATATAGTGCCAAGTTAGAGACAGGAACAGAAAACAACAAAACTAATAATTCAAAAACTAGTATGGAAAGGATATGACTGAAATAATAAATAAGCACCAATGCAAACAAATAAAGAAAAAATGAATTTAAACTACTACCAAAAGTTGAGCCGGTGGCAGCACAAATCCATACAAAAACAGTATTATAAATCTATACAAAAGTAACAGAACAGATCCATAAATCCACACAGCAGTGCTGGAAAGATAGCGAAAAAAACAAGACAACAACACCACAGTCTATCCCATACAAAATTCAGCAAGGCTGCGAGACTAGTGATTTTAGTCTTAATAAAAATGACTAATAAACAACACTTAAGAGTTAAAACCCACCATGAAATCAAGGACCAATAAAAAAAGAATTCAGCGCAATAAGATGTGTTCAGCAATTAAATATAGCTCTCTTTCACTGATTAACAGGCTTCTTACAAGTAAAAACGATTAAAAATTAGACGCATAACCCAAAAGAAAGCAACCTAAAGGCTACGGAAAAGCTATACCCTACCAGAACTACTACACAGTGGATGACCAAATTTTCAATCAACCAGAGTATGCAGAAGAAGGTTTTTCATTTACATAGTAAAAGCAACCGATCCACAACAACTCAGTTTGATTCTAAAGTCCCATGTCATCATAGTTCAAGTTTCTATGTCTTACATTGTACCAACATAGATATTCATATCCACAAACAAATGACTGAAGAAAAAATATAGTAGACTGTTTTGGCAGACAATCAAAAAAAATTCGTTAGTACAAATGTAGGTTAGCATCATTAGTTTTGCCAATGTTTTTTTTTAAAAACCTAGTTAGATTAGTAGTTGTTAAGAGCTATCATTTTCAAGACCAATTAGAGATAATCTCAACTTCGATGTATATACCTATTATCTCTAACATTTCCTCTGCAGTGCCAAGTTGGAGACGGGAAAAAAATAGCAATACTAAAAATTCAAAAACTGGTGTGGCAAGGATACCGATGAAATAATAAATAAGCATAAATGCAAACAAAAAAGAAAAACTGAATTTAAATTACAACCAAAAGTTAAGCCGATGGTGGCATAAATCCATACAAGAACAACATTATAAATCTATACAAAAGTAATAGAACAGATCCATGAATCCACACAACAGTGTAGGAAAGATAGCTAAAAAACAAGGCAGCAGCAACAAAGTTTATCCATACAAAATTCAGCAAGGCAGCAACGCTATGAGACTAGTGCTCTTAGTCTTAATGAAAATGACTCGTAAACAACACTTAAGAATTTAACACCCACCATGAAATCAAGGACCAATCAAAAAACAATTCAGCGCAATAAGAAAATCATTCTTTACAATGAACTAGGGCTGGATAACAATCTTAGTAGTCATGAATAATTAACCTTTAGAAGTCACAAGGTTGAGATGTAGGGTTGTCTGGCGGCTGCAGTGAGTTGAATTGCCAACACCACCTCTTTCTCCAATTAAATTGCAGCTGCCAAGCGAGTAGTACCACAGTTGCAACTATGTTGTGATTCCTCCGTATATTATTTTCTTTGGGGGTTTTTCTTTTTTCAAAATAATGCCAGTAACCCTTAAGTTCAGTCTAAAATAGAATCATAGAAGATTTTTCCAGTTTTTGGTTTTGCATTTAAATTTTAAATTGTGCAAATATCTCTAGCATAAATGCTAGTTACCCTTGCTCCCCTAAAAAATTAACCACTCCACCGCATACAGTAAATATTAAACATGCATTACGAAAATAAATGTAAACATAGAAGTGTTTGTAACCAAAAATTTATCACAATACAAAATTTTGCCAAAATCCAAGTCCCTAGGGGAAAAAACCTTTTGTTTACAGAAATGCAAATTCAGGAGATCGTGATTCTAAATATATTACTGTTTATCTATTTATGTAAGCCTCCCATTCAATTTTTCGATAACTTACAATAATTTTCTTTCTTTACAGGTATTATTGATGGAACTTCTTAGCATGTAGGTAACTGACTGACTCTTGCCTAAAAGATATAGATTTAAAGGTTTAGCAGCATATGCAATCAGAGAGCAATAATGATAACTAATATTTTACCTTGTCTCAACTTAAATATGTGAAAAATATTAGCAACTATATCGCTTGAAGCACATTTTGTTTTTTTTATATACATAAACAAGGCACCATACTAATGCCTAGAATTATAGTTTTCTAGCCCAGACTTCAACAGTTCCTTTATCATTTATATGTCCCCAAATATCCAGACAATTTAATATAACCATTTGCATTATTCTAAAAGGTAAAAGCACTTTGATCCGAAATAAATAAATATAACAAACAACATATCATACAGTTCTGTCCAATTGATTTATCTCATTAAGTTAACCATTCCATGTTTATAAATCAATTCATTGCATAATTATATTATTCAAGCCATCATCAGCCACCAACTGTATCTCTATCCGTAAAAAAAAACCTAGAACTAGAAGAAATCGATTTCTTTGTTAAGATACTAACTTAAAACATGGTACTTGTAGAAGTAAAACCCCTCTACCATAAAGAATGACCAATTGCAATCATGGACTGATGGAGTGAACTGTTACATGGCAAGAATTCAAAATTTCTTCGAATCAAGAACTGGCACACAATGATATTGTTCTATTGGCTCATCAGGAACACCACTGTTACGCTCACCAAGAGGGTTATGGTGAGCAACAGGGAAACACCACATCCCATCAAGTACTCAACGAGGGACACTTCCACATTTCCTTGTTCGCGGTATCTACATAACTCAACAACTGTAAAATGTTAAGGGTATAGTCAGTGGCGGAGGTACAAGGGGCTGGAGGTTGAATTTTTTTTTAAAATTATAGTTCAGCCCCCTCCAAATTACACTTCAGCCCCCTCAAGAATTTAAAAAAAAAATAAAATTCAAGTGGATAATCATGCCACATATCATAAGTTTATTTGTTACCTGTATTTTCTATCCTCTCCTATCCTAACTTACCCATTTTCTCTCCTCACAATCACATTTACATACACACAACCGAACCTCTCTTTCAAATTTTCCCAAAAAAAGTTCTCCCTTCCAAAAATTCAAAATTTAATCCTTTCATTTCCTTCCTATTTGTATGGAAAGAGAAGCCTTGAATTTTAAATTTCCAAGCTCAATAATCTCCTATTTCTACTCTACATTCACGTATGTGCTCAATTTGGGAGGATAAATTCAATCTTTGGAAGCAAATCAAAGGTTAGTTTCATTTTTATTTATTTAAAATATGCATTATTTTTTATTTATTTGACTACATAATATGAATATATATTATACATGATGTTGTGTTAACCATATATTAGTTCTTATGATTTAAATGTTGAAGAAGAAAAATTAATTAGAAAGTTGCAAGTTGAACTATACAAAAATTACTTCTTAATCACATAAATTCAATTGTACATAAATTAGTTCTTATCAATACAAATTATAAAATTACTTTGTTTATGTATGTAGGATATGAAGAGATTTTTTCAACCTACTAAAAGAAATCGTAGTGGGGAGTCTTCTAGTAAACCTAATGATGAAATCTCGAAAAATCGCTCAAGTGCAAAATTTAATGTGGATGATATTGTTTATGATCCGGGTTTAAGGAAGCCAATCGAGGAGTTTGATAATGCTATTCGAGATCAAATTCGAAGAGAGTATATTGTTAAGGGGCCTTATCAACCAATTTGTCACAACTACCCAAAAAAGAAATTTGGCAATCAAGAAAGGAGTTTTCAAGCTAGTTGGTATAGAGACTTTCCATGGCTAGAATATAGTGTGTCCAAAGATGCGGCATTTTATTTTTGGTGTTATCTTTTTCCGCCATCACATAATAAGGGAAGTGAAGTTGCTCAAAAGTCTTTCTTAGTAGACGGATTTACTTATTGGAAAAAGGCAAAAGAAAGATTTTCTCTTCATGTTGGGGATGTGAATAGTTGTCATAGTGATGCAAGGATGAGTGTTGAATCTTTTAAAGATCAAAGACATAATTTGATAAATGTGTTTCAAGTACGTGATTCTACCTCTGAGGTTTCTTATCGCACTCGTATAACTGCTATGTTGGATGTGACACGATTTCTTTTGAGACAAGGACTATCTTTTCGTGGACATGATGCGTCTTCTAGTTCGGTGAGCAGAGGTAATTTTCTTGAATTGGTTGAATGGTATTGTCAAAACAATGAAGATGTTGCCAAAGTTCTTAAGCAAAATGCTCCGGGTAACAATCAAATGACTTCCCCTCCAATTCAGAGAGTTCTAGCTCGGTGTGCTGAAAAGGTAACACATTTTATTATTACTGATCTTGGTGATAGATTTTTTTCTTTGATGGTTGATGAGTCTCAAGATGTTTCTACAAAAGAGCAAATGGGAGTTGTTTTTCGATATGTGAATGAAAAGGGAGAAATTATTGAGCGATTTATTGCTATTATACATGTGCCAGACACTACATCTATTTCATTGAGAGATTCTATTGTGGCTTTGTTTGTGAAACATGGGTTGTCCTTAGAAAAAGAGGACAAGGATATGATGGAGCTTCGAAAATGAGGGGTGAATTTCACGGTTTACAAGCCTTGATACGAGAGGAAAATCCGCAGGCTATGTACATTCATTATTTCTGTTATCAACTCCAATTAGTTCTGGTATCAGTTGCTAAAGAAATTTCTACAGTGGCTGATTTTTTTTTCTTATGTCACTATGATTGTGACTTTGGCTGGGGCATCTTGCAAACGAATGGATAAAGTTAGGGAGTATGAACGTGCCAGAATTGTTGTTGCTTTAGAAGAAGGACAAATTACTAGTGGTCAAGGGTTGAACCAAGAAACTGGTTTAGCAAGACCCGGAGATACTTGTTGGGGATCACATTGCTTGACATTGCTTCGTTTACATACGATGTGGCCTTCAGTGATACAAGTGTTGGGTGATATTCATAACCATGGAAGCAGTTCAGAGAATAGAGGTACTGCAAGAAGTTTGATTGATAAAATGGATACTTATCAGTTTGTGTTTGTGATGCTTTTGATGAAATACTTGTTGTCAATCACGAATGAGCTGTCAATTGCCTTACAACAAAAGGATCAAAATATAATCAATGCCATGAATTTGATTGCTTGTGTGAAACAACAATTACAAGCCTTTAGGGAAGATGGATGGGATATTATTTTAGAAGAAGTTAACAATTTTTGTGGGTTGCATATGATCCCACTACTTGATATGAATGACAATATAACTAGTCGTGGCTATGGAAGACGAATGGGGCAAGTCATAACCAATTATCATCATTATCACGTAGATTTGTTTCTTCAGGTATGCTTGTTCATCATATTTTTGTTAAGAAAGAGATATTTATTTGTGTTATTGACCGTTAATTTTAAAATTTCAGGTTGTTGATTTGATCATACAAGAGATGAACAATCGTTTTTTAGAAGTTAGCACAATATTGCTTGGTTGCATTGCCTGTCTTGATCCAAGAAATTCTTTCTCCCAGTTCAGTATTCCAGAATTGATTCATCTTGCAACTATGTATCCGGAAGACTTCTCTCATACCGATCACATGTATCTTGAATCTCAGTTGGGGAACTATATCCATGTTATGCAATATGACCCTCGCTTTTCAAGCATTGAAAACTTGGGTACTCTTGCTCTAAGGTTAGTTGAAACTGATTTTCATAGAATTTTTCATTGGTATATCGGTTGATTGAGTTGGCATTGGTTTTACCGGTTGCAACTGCTACTGTGGAGAGGGTGTTTTCTGCGATGAAAATTGTGAAGACTGATTTGCATAATCGCATGGGAGATGAATTGATGAATGATAGCCTTGTTGTGTACATTGAGAAGAGGATTTTTGCAACAATCAACAATGAATCCATTCTGCGACGCTTTCAAAACATGAAATCTCGAAGAATGCAGTTGTCTTCGCTTCCTCCTAGAAGTTAGGTTGTTACTATTCAAATAATATTTTATATGTATGTTACGAATTTCACTGTTCATCATATTAATTTCAAGACTTAAGTATTTATTGTATTTTTTTTGTTAAAAATTTCTTAACTAGCCCCCGCCACAAAAGTTTTCTGGCTCCGCCCCTGGATATAATGCACAAGTTCTCACGGACAATCACATTCTCTCTCACTCAGTTTAAACATTAGTTGCACATAAAACTGAAAAAGAGCATGAATAATATTCAAGTGAAACACATGATACAATTTTTTAGACTGAAATATAAGGTAAAAAAGTTAGGACAACTTGAAACATAAGCAAGTATGGTCTTAGTTTAGATACTCTGTACCTATTATTGTGAAAATCATCCCTCGGCATCGTGGAACAGCTGTCCACACAACTTCCAAATCTAATATCAAAACAAACTAAATCAAGATTGTGTTAATATATAATTTCAAAATTTAGGATACAAAATTACTAACAAGTCACCCCCATCCAATTGTGTAATTTTGACTAACTTTATTTTACAAAATATAATAAAAGTGTCGTGTAACCAATATGAATGGAGGAACTACAAATTATTGCCGGGTCACAAATTAAGAGAGTTTATGTATGGTGAAGTATCGCTTTCAATGAGAAAAGTAACTAGGTGTAAAATAAACATAATGATGCCTCTCGATTATTGACCGTGTCCAAGTCCATAGCATCAGCATCAAATCATCTAGCATCTCAAACTTCTCATTCACGGGTTGTATAGGGTGTTGGACATATATTGATTATATCATGCGAAAATTAAATAATAAAAATTGAACGAGCAATTAACACATACAAAAATAATATTATTTTATTAATTATTCAAGCATACAATCGAAAAGCTTAATTAAAAATAATCAAAGCATGAATCACGTTTCAAGTAATCACAAATTGATGGAGTCACGAGTAACACTCGCTGCCCTTGAAACGAATGAGTCCCGTCGTGGACATCGTTCCTTAGGATAAAACCATCGCAAGCAACAATTAACATTTAAGAGTTACCTGGGATTCACGCAAGGCCCGAAGGACTATCACCGACAGAGACAGAAAGAAGTGAATTCAAGTTTAGAATAAATGAGGAACTTGAGAATGGTGCGAGTTTTCTGACTGACTTAGAGGCTCTATTTATACTACTCTAAGAGACCCTAATCATGGAAACATGATATTCTGTAATTAGAGAAGAATATTCTCCAATCACCAACTCACCAAATCCGAGACATTCCATGAATACTCGAATCAAATCTGCTGGAAAATGAAGAAATATTTGTACAAATATTCTTCATCATTTTAAACATGGTAAACCGCATATTTATTTAAGACAAGATATCTCACAAAATGTGGAAGTATTTTGTTCTTATCTCTTAAGAATTACACAACAATTCCATATATACTATGCGGTTGGGCCTTCCAGAGACTTCCATGCGGTCCATACGCATTTTGGACAGTCCAGAGAAAATTACCTAGGCCAATTTTCGCCCATTTGTTTTCCTCTTTCAAGAGTGATATTTAAAACATTCATATCTCATTCACCCTTGATCCGTTTTGAGAGTTTAAATAGTCGATTTTATAGTACTCGCGGAGGAGAACCCAAAAATGACATTCATTGACCCAAAATCCTTCGGACCCACTCTAAACAAAGCCCAAAAAGTTGATGAATTTCAACCTTTTAACCATCATTTTCCAACAATCCCCCACATGAATAGATATTGATGTAGGAATCAGAACAATCACGTCAGACACAGAGTTTGACTTGGTGATAGATTCATTTCGACGGCATAGATGCTGCATAGGATAAGTAGGTGTCACCCTTTGAACTTTCCCTTGAGAGAGTACACTTAGCCCACTGGTTAGGAAGTAGACGCGATGTCCTTGAACTTCCCCAACCGCTTGTGTGAACGACAATGCACTTCCCACAGACATCTTTCCTAGCCCTTGCGCTTTCCTCGGTTGTGTCCATTAATCAGGCCATGGCACACGCCTAGTTCTGTAAGGTTTCTAAAGAATTGCGTCCCAACAATTCCCTTTCGAAACGGCCACACTTCTCGCTTACATAGGTGATTCTTGGCGTAAGAGCAGTTCCAGAGACTATGCGCTCTTTCAAGTACTACACACTTGATGCCATGAACCATTAAAAGCAACCTAATGCTTAACCTCCATTCACATCACTGTTTCTTCATCATAGGAATAAGATAGGAGGTATGAAACCCCCACAGTGATTGCAATGGGTCTTTGCAGTTTAGTTGTCCCTTTGAACCTAGATCTTGGGATCTCCGGTCACATAGGTTGGGTGTCCACGTACGTAACCCATCATTTAATGGACTTCAGTCCCATTCCTCTCGATGATGTTTCAACTATCTCTCGATTCAACCCTTTAGTAAAGGGATCGGCTATGTTGTCCTTCGACCTTACATAGTCAATTGTGATCACTCCAGCCGAGAGAAGTTGTCTTATGGAACTATGTCTCTGTCGAATATGACGAGACTTCCCATTATAGAGCATATTCTGAGCCTTTCCAATAGCAGATACACTATCACAATGTATACATATGGCTGGCATAGGCTTCAGCCATCTAGGAATGTCCTCTACGAATTGACGGAGCCATTCGGCCTCCTCACCCGCCTTGTCTAAGGCAACAAACTCAGATTCCATCGTGGATCGAGTAATAACCGTTTGTTTAGAGGACTTCCACGAGACTGCTCCTCCACCTAGTGTAAATACATACCCACTAGTGGATTTCAGGTCCTTTATATCGTGTATCCAGTTTGCATCACTGTATCCTTCAACTACAGCTGGATAACTCGAATGATGTAGACCATAATCACGAGTATAAAGTAGATATCTCAATACTCTAGTTATTGCATTCCAGTGAGTCATACTGGGGTTACTCATGTATCTACTCAACCTACTTACAGTGTAGGCAATATCTGGTCTAGTACAACTCATCAAGTACATCAAACTCCCAATGACTCTCGAGTACTCCACCTGATTAATAGCCTCCAATTTGTTCTTTCGTAGATGCAAATTTGGATCTATTGGAGTCATCGCCACCTCTGAGTCATTCTTGTTGAATTTCTCAAGGATTTTATCTACATAATGAGACTGGGTTAAGGTGATACCATCAGAGCTTCGGATGATCTTTATCCCTAAGATCACATCCGCCAGTCCCATATCCTTCATGTCAAAACGAGAATTCTACATGTCCTTGGTAGATTTGATCATCTTTTCATTACTACCCACAATGAGCAAGTCATCTACATATAAACATAGGATTACATATCCATTTTCTGTGTCTTTCACATAGATACACTTATCACACTCATTGATTTTGAAACCATTGGCAAGGACGACGTGGTCAAACTTCTCATGCCATTGCTTTGGTGCTTGTTTGAGACCATACAATGATTTCACCAACTTGCAGACTTTTCCTCCTTGACCGGGAGCCGTAAACCCCTCAGGTTGCTCCATGTAGATTTCTTCCTCTAAATCTCCATTCAAGAAGGCAGTCTTCACATCCATTTGATGAACCTCAAGCTTACGCAGCGCGACGATAGCAAGTATCATTCTAATGGAGCTTATTCTCGTGACTGGAGAATAAGTATCAAAATAGTCAAGACCTTCCTTTTGTCTATAACCTTTGATTACAAGTCTGGCTTTATACTTGTCAATCGAGCCATCTGCTCTCATCTTCTTCTTGAAGATCCATTTGTAACCCAGTGGTTTACACCTCGGAGGTAAGTCCACTAGCTCCCAAGTATGATTATGTAGAATCGAGTCAATTTTGCTTTTAATCGCTTCTTTCCACATAGGCCCCTCAGACGAATTCACAGCTTCTTTATAGCTTTGTGGTTCACTTTCAAGCATAAACGTTAGATAATCAGGACCAAATGATTTTTCGGTCCTAATCCGTTTACTTTGTCTAGGTTCATCCACTTCCTCCTCTTGATCCTCGAGATCGTCAGGAATTACTACGCCTTCGTCTAATGATTCAATGGTCCTTTTCGACGATTCGGCCCTTTTCTTGGCAGGGAACACATCCTCAAAGAAATTTGCATTTCTTGATTCCATGATCGTGTTCTTGTGAATCTCAGGATGATGAGATTCATGTGCAAGGAAGCGATAAACACTACTCTCATGTGCATATCCTATAAAGATACAGTCAACCGTTTTAGGTCCGATCTTTAACTTCTTGGGGGTGGGATTAATACCTTCGCAAGGCACCCCCACATTCGCAAGTACGTAAAGGATGGCTTCGTGCTTTTCCACAACTCAGGAGGAGTTGCTTTCTCATCCTTACGGGGTATCTTATTCAAAAGATAGTTGGCCGTCAAAATAGCCTCCCCCCACATGCTCTGTGGCAACCCAGGACTTATCAACATCGCATTCATCATTTCTTTAAGAGTGCGATTTTTACGTTCAGCTACACCATTAGATTGAGGCGAGTAGGGGGCAGTAACCTCGTGAATAATGCCATGTTCAGAACAATAGTCCCTAAATGGCTCTACATATTCACCTCCACGGTCACTTCTAATCACCTTGATCTTCTTATCAAGTTGATTTTCAACTTCCGTTTTGTAGAGAACAAATTTCTCAATTTCCTCATCTTTGCTTTTCAACAAGTACACATAACAGTATTTCGTACAATCATCCACGAAAGTGATGAAATACTTGTTACCTCCTCTTGTTTGCACGAACTTGAGATCACAGATATCGGTATGTATCAACTCAAGAGGTTTCGTGTTTCGTTTAACTTGTTTGAAAGACGTTCGAGTTATCTTAGCTTCAACACAAGTTTCACACTTATGATTTGCATCAATTTCCATGTTAGGTATGTTCTCCATTTTAATTAATCTTCTTATCGAATCATAATTAACGTGTCCTAGTCTACCATGCCATAAATTGAAAGACTCAATCATGTAAGCAGAAGAAGAAGCATTCATTTCATCTTTCTTAGGAGGTACAACCATGGTGTTCAACTTGAACATACCATCTAGCTTATAACCTTTGCCTACAAACATACCTTGCTTTGACAAGACTAACTTATCAGACTCAAACACTAGCTTAAAGCCATGCTTGATCAACATAGAACCAGACACAAGGTTCTTACGAATGTCTGGCACATACAAAACATTCTTTAAAGTCAACTCCTTCCCAGATGTCATCTTCAGCACCACAGTGCCACGGCCTTTCACCATGGAAGTTTCAGAGTTGCCCATGTAGATGGTCTCTCCATCTTCAATTGCCTTGAAGTTTGAGAACACTTCCTTGACAGAGCAGATGTGCTTCGTAGCACCAGTGTCAATCCACCATTCCTTTGGATTGGAGTCCACCATGCTGACTTCAGAAATCACAGCACACAGATCGATGTTATTCACATCTCGTGCAAGATTTTCAACCATGTTGGCCTCATTCTTGGCATTCTTTGGCTTCTTACACTCGGAGGACTTGTGGCCAACGAGGTTGCAATTATAGCACTTGCCAGTGAACTTCGACTTCTTCGAAACTCCACCCTTAGCTCCCAACTTGGATCCCTTCTTTGCCTTGGGCTTCTTGGACTTGGAGCTCCCACCAACCTCCACGAGATTGGCCCTTGCCATAGGCACATATCCATTCATCCTCTTTTCAGAGATGCGATTATCCTCCTCAACACGAAGCTTTTGGATCAGATCCCTCATGGTCATCACCTTTCGCTTGTGTTTCAGATAACTCTTGAAGTCCTTCCAACTTGGAGGTAGCTTCTCAATGATGCAATAGACTTGGAGAGTCTCGCACATTGTCATCTTCTCGGCTATCAGCTCATTGATCATCATTTGAAGCTCTTGAGCTTGACTGACCACAGACTTGGCATCAACCATCTTGTAGTCGAGGAACTTGCCGACGACCCACTTCTTGGATCCAACTTCCTCACCCCTGTACTCTTGGTCAAGAGTTTCCCTCAACACCTTAGAAGGCTCTTTCACCTCATACACATTCCAAATGGCATCGTGAAGGCTATTCAAAAGGATGTTGCGGCAGATATACTCCTTAGAGTTCCACTCCACCGCAGCATCTTGAACTTCCTTAGCGCTTTTCTCATCCACAATGGGACGATCTTCGTGAACGTAACGTTCCAAACCCATAGTGGACAAGTAGAAGAGCATCTTCTGTTGCAACATCTTGAATTTCATACCATTATTGAACTTCTCGGGTTTCTCAACATGAGGAACAACCACAAGAGGCATCACCCCAGGGGTAGTCTTCGCAGCATCATTGCTTGACATGGTTCTGGGATTCACCAATGTGTACATACAAAATTATTCACCATTAAATATAAGTACACATGAAATATTGTAGTATAATATTTTTTAAACAATTATACATTACAAATTGCTCAATCTGATTTTGTTATAAATAACCAAAACCATTAGCATGCATATTTTTGCAAACATATAATTTCCATAAAGCATGCAATTACCTATGATTTGCGCAGAATTACAAATCATATGCATATTTTCGATAAATATGGCATGCTGATGGTATGCCGATTAATAAATATATCAGGCAAGTAATCTATGCATATACAAATTTCAACAAATTTTCGTCAAACTGGTACCTATGCAAAACTCGTAACTATGCATATACCAATTTCAACAAATTTCCGTCAAACTGGTAACTATGCAAAACTCGTAACTATGCATATACAAATTTCAACAAACTTCATTCTAATGCATTCAGGATTTCATCAATTTAATGTATTCAGGATTTTCGTTTGCAAATTTTTGGAATCAATATAATTCAACAAATTTCATTTGTTTCAAGACTGTTGGACATATATTGATTATATCATGCGAAAATCAAATAACAAAAATTGAACGAGCAATTAACACATGCAAGAATAATACCATTTTATTAATTATTCAAGCATACAATCGAAAAGCTTAATTACAAATAATCAAAGCATGAATCACGTTTCAAGTAATCACAAATTGATGGAGTCACGAGTAACACTCGCTGCCCTTGAAACGAATGAGTCCCGTCGTGGACATCGTTCTCTAGGATAAAACCATCGCAGGCAACAATTAACATTTAAGAGTTACCTGGGATTCACGCAATGCCCGAAGGACTATCACCGATAGAGACAGAAAGAAGTGAGACTCAAGTTTAGAATAAATGAGGAACTTGAGAATGGTGCGAGTTTTCTGACTGACTTAGAGGCTCTATTTATACTACTCTAAGAGATCCTAATCATGGAAACATGATATTCTGTAATTAGAGAAGAATATTCTCCAATCACCAACTCACCAAATCCGAGACATTCCATGAATACTCGAATCAAATCTGTTGGAAAATGAAGAAATATTTGTACAAATATTCTTCATCATATTAAACATGGTAAACCGCATATTTATTTAAGACAAGATATCTCACAAAATATGGAAGTATTTTGTTCTTATCTCTTAAGAATTACACACAAGCAATTCCATATATACTATGCGGTTGGGCCTTCCAGAGACTTCCATGCGGTCCATACGCATTTTGGACAGTCCAGAGAAAATTACCTAGGCCAATTTTCGCCCATTTGTTTTCCTCTTTCAAGAGTGATATTTAAAACATTCATATCTCATTCACCCTTGATCCGTTTTGAGAGTTTAAATAGTCGATTTTATAGTACTCGCGGAGGAGAACCCAAAAATGACATTCATTGACCCAAAATCCGTTCGGATCCCACTCTAAACGAAGCCCAAAAAGTTGATGAATTTCAACCTTTTAACCATCATTTTCCAACATAGGCTTCCAAGCCCCTTCACTAATCTTCGCAATGGATATGAAGATGCGTTTTTTTTGTCTCAGTTTCTCTTCAAGGGCAGATCTTGGTTGTAACATCTGCAGACTTGGCTACCAACTTAATTTTCCAGTTACTTGATATTTGACTTTTCAACTTCTATCCTTCTATGGGAATTTCATATGCCACTTTGGATAGTTTAGGAGCCTTAGAATTGTCTGATATGCCCACTGGGACAGCAGAAGACTGGTTTATTCTAGTTGCAGGACACGACTAAACTCTAGGAGACTTCTCAACCTCCATTCCCTATGTGTCAGCACGTTGATCCTTCAATAGAACATCCTCAAGCAGAGAAGAATGATTTTCATCAAGTTCTCTCATCTTGTCCAACAACATTTTACGATCCTCTGGGCAAGAAATGATGGGATGATCGCGAGCAGGCCTCCGTTCTGACTTGAGAAGAACATATGCTTCCATTATTTTCTCCTCAACCCATCAATCTTAGCTCATAAAATTTTTGCTGGTTTGCAATCTTAGCAGAAAAACCAGTAAATTGAGAGTCATGGCCATCACTTTCTTCACCATCATCAATCATTATCATCCTCAAAATGAAAATCTGGTTGATCGATTTCTTCATCAGACTATGCTTCATCTTCATTCAAATCTTAAGGAACTACATCCCTCTGTTTGTGAAAGGCATCAATTTCATCATTTGCGAGATCATCCTTGCCATTATTGCCTGCCTTCGATTTCTTCCCATTTTTATCCTAAAGAAGAGTTCCGGGTGGCCGAGGGACGCCGGAGAGTATATTTTTCTATACCTACCGAAATAATTTTAATAGTAGCACAAGTTAAAATACTTGAGCCAGAGTATATCCCTGAATAAATATTCTTTACAAATATATTCCTGCATTATGCAAGTTGCTATCTAAGTAAATGAAATAAAGCAAAACAATTAATAAACCAACAATCTGAGTTATTCATAGACTTACAATCTCCATTGCCTTTTCAATAATTAACGCGCTTCTTGAAATAATCGATAGACACATTAGACATAGAAACCTGATATACACAATGTAAAGTCCTCCGGAGTTGGACTTATGTATGGCATATTGTGAATACTAGTAATCTGGTGTTTTAACACCACTGAGTGACTTCTGGTGATATGGTGTTTTAACACCACTGCTATCCAGCAGTATTCCAGCAGCAGTATGGTTGATGTCCACGATTTATGGAGTGTATTATGGGATATAATTGTGCGATCTGATCAGAATATTGTGAAGATAAATGATTGATTTCGTGGTCATCTAATTCTGGTAAACGAATATTCCTGTAATAGTTAGGAATTGGTTAAGTAGTTTATTTATGGAACAAGTCCTATTGATAATAGGATTGTTCAATTAAATACCAGATTAGCATTAGATCTTTCCTTAGTCTAGAAGTCTATTCGTGGTAGAAGTTCGACAAGGAAAGAAGTTGATTCAAGGCAGGATTGCGATGGGATAAAGAGAAGAAGATTACAACGCAATCAATTTGACGCGACCAAGATTCAATCTCTACGTGAGAGCTTTGGAGCGATCTGCCTTAGTGTTTGGAGGTTCGTAAACAACCGACCAAGTTCTTGAAGATCATAAACAAGGAAGTCTTAATTCCTCGGGAGGAGAAGATCCAGGGAGACGTGTTGATCGTGAGGGTTCAACGACGTAGGATCGACAGTGAGGGGAGCTCACAACATTCACTCTGTAGGTTAGCAATGGATTAGTATTTAAGTTAAGCTTCTTGTACTAAAGACTGCTTTCTAGTGAATGGTTTCTGATCTGGGCAAGGCCCCGCAGACGTAGGTGTATTTGCACCGAACTGCGTAACCAAGTTGTGTGTGCACTGCGTATTTCGTTTTGCGTTTAACACCAAACTAATCTTGGTGTTCCAACACCAAACTGTTAAACAACTTGGTATAAAGGTTTAGAATTCAGGTGAAACGGAATTTCAATTGGTATAAGAGCGAGGCACTTGCTAACCCCTATACAGGGAGAGTGAGATCAGGTTTCACCATGGCACCAAAGGAGGGGGCCTTTGTCACGCGACCACCGTTGTTGGAACAAGGCAATTACGCCTACTGGAAGGCACGTATGAAAGTATTCATTGGAGCATTAGATGATCAAGCATGGAACTATGTAGTGAATCAGTACACTCCACCTCCAAGTGACAAAACTAAAGAATCGAGCTCATCAACGATCAAACCATATTCTGAATATTCTACTGAGGAGCATAGAGCGTACATGTCCAACTCAAAGGCATTGAATGCCATCTTCACAGCAGTAGATGAAGATCAATTTAAGATGATTTCAAATTGTGAGACTGCAAAGGAAGCATGGGATGTGTTACAAACGTATCATGAGGGAACAAGCTCAGTCAGAGATTCAAAGTTGCAATACTATACATCAAAATTTGAGGAATTGAAGATGCAGGAAGATGAGACTATCTCCGAGTTTAATGGACGAGTCCGAGATATTGCAAACAAGGCTTTTCAGTTTGGTAAAAAGTACAAAGACCAAAAACTTGTAAGGAAGGTGTTGAGGGCATTACCTCCACGGTTCAATATGAAGGTCACAACAATCAATGAAAATGGAAGGATTGGGATGATGACACTTGATGAGCTCATGGGGTCTCTGGAATCTTATGAGATGGAGATGCTGCAAAATAAAATCGGAAAGAAGGAGATGGCTTTTACAAGCACTACCTCTGGGAAGGCAGACGAAAATACAGATAATGAAGATTCCGATGAAATTGCTAACATAACCAGAAACTTCTCCAGATTCATGAAGAATATGGGCAGGAAGCCACAGGACAAGTTAAGTGGGAGCAAAAATCCGAATGCCAACTTCACTCCCAGGTTCGGTCAGGCAACTGGTGTTGAAACACCGAAGATCAAATCGGTAAATCCAAATCTGAACAGAAAAATCCAATGCAGAGAATGTGAAGGTTTTGGACACATACAAGCTGAGTGCGCCAATACACTTAAAAAGCAAGGGAAATCATATGCCATAACCTGGAGTGATGATGACGGAGGAGACGATATTAAGGATGGAGAAGAGTATACGAATCATGTTGCTTTCGGCGTGTCATTGGAAGAATCTGTTGAGATAAATCGCAGTGTGTTGAATGAAGAAGAAAGTGATAGCTCAGATGAAGAGACTAGAAGCATTAGTGATGATGACATTCGCAAAGAAAGTATGGAGATGTATAAAATGTGGTTAAAAGCGGCGGATGAAAACAAAGAGCTCAAGGTTGAGAACAAGAGGTTATGTGAAAAAGTTAGAGTGAATGAACTTGGAAAGAAAGATGCAATTGAAGAACTTGAAAAACTTAAAAAGGAATTTGCTGAAGTAGTTCAACGAGCAGAGGCAGCAGAACAGGCTATTAGACGTCTCAATACAGGGAAAGCTAAGCTTGAAGATTGTTTGAAAATGGGACAAACTACCAAATGTGGAATTGGGTATGAAAGATTAGTTGATGCGTTCAAAAATAAGGCAGATCAAGGTGCACCTGCTCCAAGAATAATTGAGGAGAATTACCCCATCAAGAGAATCAGGAGATGTAGATACTGTGGAGTTCAAGGTCATGTGAGAAACAGGTGCTTCAAATTATTTAAGACACTGTCTGTCAACCCAGCATATCGGTATTTCAACACCATTCCAGGATACAACACCATGCACCAATTCAACACTGGAGGATACAGGAACGGATCCTTGAACACACATGCAACCCAAAGATCACATCGCATCACTCGACCAGTAAGCCAGGTATGGGTTCGAAAGTCTCAAGATATTTGTCTTTCAAGTTTTGTATGTTTTGGAGCACATACAGGAACCTCGTGGTACTTCGATAGTGCGTGCTCAAGGCACATGACAGGAGTTCCTGAATTTCTGCGAAAATTCAAACCTGGATTTGGTGGACATGTTAAATTCGGTGATGGAAAACGAAGCAGAATAATTGGCAAAGGGGAGTTAGAAATCAAAGGGCTTCCAGTGTTCCAAGATGTGTTGCTGGTGGAAGGTCTGAAGGCTAACCTATTGAGCATCAGTCATTTATGTGATAATGATATGACAGTGTACTTTGACAAAGATAAGTGCATTGTAAATCATGGGTCTGGAGTATTCACTGGATCCAGATCAATGGATAAGTGTTATCTACTCGATCAAGATGTCACCTGCTTGAGCTCGAAAAAGGAAGTTAGTACACTGTGGCACAGAAAATTGGGGCACATAAATTATAAATCCTTGGCTCGTATTTCCAGACTCAATGCAGTCAGAGGTATTCCCGAAATCAGTGAAATCAAGGAGACTGTCTGTGGATCGTGTAAGGAAGGAAAGCAAATTCGTATTCCTCACCATGCTGTACATGATGTTTCAACATCAAGACTTTTGGAGCTTCTACATATGGATCTAATGGGGCCAGTAAGTACACCAAGTGTGGCAGGGAAGAAGTATATTTTTGTCTGCGTGGATGACTTCTCGAGATATACGTGGGTATCATTCCTCAAAGAAAAATCAGAGGCCGCTGATGTATTCAAGACCTTGGCGCACAAGCTTCATGTAGAAAAAGGAACTGTTCGAATTGCACGCATCAGGAGTGATCATGGAAAGGAATTCGAAAACTCTAAATTTCGGGACATCTGTGAAACGCTTGGTATACATCATGAGTTCTCTGCTCCCATAACCCCTCAGCAGAATCGGAGACTGCAGGAAATGGCACGAGCAATGTTGGCTGAGAAAAAAATTCATTCTAGATATTGGGCTGAGGCAGTACACACTGCATGCTACACCATTAACCGAGTATACCTGCGTCCGTTTACCGAGAATACACCATATGAGATCTGGAAAGGAAAGAAACCAGATGTGTCGTATTTCCATGTCTTTGGCAGTAAGTGTTACCTTCTGAAGGATCGAGAACCCTTATCTAAATTTGAATCCAGGAGCGACATTGGAATATTCTTGGGCTATTCTCCTACCAGCCGAGCATACCGAGTACTGAATCAACGTTCTGGGGTAGTCATGGAGTCCATTAATGTGGTGATAGATGATTCAGAGAACGACAATGCTGGAGAAGGTGATGCGCTTGATTCAGCCGTTCCTACTGGTGTTGGAACACCAGCACCATCAACCGGTGTTGAAACTCCAGAATCTGGAAATCCTAATTCTGACCAGAATTCAACGAGACATATGCAGTTAAGGGATCAACCCCGTGTAAATTACAGAGAATTAGCAGGATTATCGTGTTTCATCTCACTCACTGAACCAAGAAATTACAAAGAGGCTTTGCTTGATGAATATTGGATCTCGGCGATGCAAGAAGAATTGCAGCAATTCGAGAGAAACAATGTTTGGTTTCTTACCCCACGACCTGTTAATGTAAATGTGATTGGTATCAGGTGGATTTTTAAAAACAAATCTGATGCAGATGGTAATGTCACCAGAAATAAAGCACGCCTTGTTGCTCAAGGGTACACACAAGTAGAAGGGGTTGACTTCGATGAAACTTTTGCCCCTGTAGCCAGATTGGAGTCCATCAGACTAATGTTGGCCGTGTCCTGCATACTAGACTTTACTCTTTATCAAATGGATGTCAAGAGTGCATTCCTGAATGGCATAGTAAAAGAGGAAGTTTACGTGGAGCAACCTAAGGGGTTTGAAGACCCTCAGTTTCCTGATCATGTTTATAGGTTGAATAAGGCGTTGTATGGACTCAAGCAGGCACCTCGTGCTTGGTATGAGCGACTGACAACCTTTCTGATTCAAAAGGGCTATCGTCGAGGGGGAGTAGACCGTACACTGTTCGTGCTGCACAAGGGGCCAAAGATTCTAATTGCACAGATCTATGTGGATGACATTGTGTTTGGATCTACCGATTCAGCCTTGGTGAAGGAGTTCGTTGACTTAATGACTCAAGAGTTCGAAATGAGCATGGTAGGAAAATTGTCATATTTTTTGGGATTGCAGGTTACTCAGGAGAAGAATGGTCTGTTTATCAATCAACAGAAATATGCTGAAAACTTGATCAAGAGATTCGGTCTTACAAGTGCAAAGGCAGTACGCACCCCAATGGCAACCACCGATAAGCTTACAAAGGATGAACAGGGGCAAAGTGTTGACCAGAAATTGTACAGGAGTATGATTGGCAGCCTGTTGTACTTGACTGCAAGCAGACCAGACATCTGTTTAAGTGTTGGTATTTGTGCTCGCTATCAAGCTGATCCAAAGGAATCACATATGTCAGCAGTGAAAAGGATTATACGGTATATAAGTGGAACAGCGGAGTATGGAGTATGGTTTTCTCGAAACAAGGATTCACAATTAGTAGGTTTCAGTGATTCGGACTGGGCTGGGAATGCTGATGATCGTAAGAGTACCACTGGAGGGTGCTTCTTTGCTGGATCTAATCTGGTCAGCTGGTACAGTAAAAAGCAGAATTCTATATCTTTGTCCACAGCTGAAGCAGAGTATTTAGCTGCCGGGAGTTGTTGTGCGCAGTTATTGTGGATGAAGCAGATGATGAGAGATTATGGGTTCAATGATGTGGGTTTGACAGTCCTGTGTGATAATAAAAGCGCCATTGATATTTCCAGGAATCCTGTGCAACACTCTAGAACAAAGCATATCGATATCCGACATCATTTTATCAGAGACTTGGTTGAAAAAGGAGAAGTCGCAGTCCAGTATGTACCAACAGCAGAACAACTGGCTGATATATTTACAAAACCACTGGATGGTGAGACGTTTGAAGGCCTCAGACAGCACTTGGGTGTCTGTCGAATGTAAGGTACTCTGATCTGTACTTTCTATTGTATTATTTACTGTTGTGTTGTTTCTTTTATAATATGGTGAAAAAGAAAAAAAAGGAGAAAAATCAAAAGTATCAAAAATATGTGAAGTGGTGTTTAAACACCGAGGACTTCAGAGGGAGAAAAATCAGCTGGGCCGAAAACTTATTGGGCCTAGGTTTGTACTCAGAAGGAAGGAAAAAGAGAAAGTCTTTTGGGTTTTGGAAAAAGGGGGGAAAAAGGAGAAAGTGACAAATTGATTCCCACACAAACTCAAACTCTCGACTGTTCATCTTCTACGTAGCTCACAGCTCCCTGTTCATCAGAAACATTTGCCAAAACCCTCGGTTTTTGTAGCCCACTCAAAACCCTGTAACAATGGTGAGCTCCACGTTCCAGAAGATGGTCCGAGATTTCGTCAAGGTGCGGGTGCCGGAGAATCCGCGAATTGAAGAGCTCGATTCGGATGCAGATGTGGACGAGCTGTGTGGAGATCGAGTGCAGACGCTAGCCAAGTGGGGTGGAAAAGTTCAGAGACGGAAAGCTAGGTTTGATCATTCTTTCGTCTATGATGGAATGTACTTTTGCTCTGTTCTTGAATTTATAGAATGGATGGTGCAGAACAGAGATTATGTAGACCTTAGAAAATATAAAAGTCTGCAAGGCAAAGTTAATGGATTTAAACTTGAGGAATTATTAACTGGTGGAATAGGAGAGATTAGGGAGATTAGTGAGTATAATGCCAAATTGGTTGGGGTTGGTTTCGGAGAACATTATAGAGTAGGAGATGAAGAGGGTCAGTACTTCACATTGTACACACGGATAGCTTCCCTGCACAGGCCGATTATCAGGAATTTGGGGGATAATGTAGTTGTGCAGCCCTGGATAAAAGTGGTTAAATCCACTGATTTTACTGTGGCTGGTGACACAGAGATAGTGTGTTTTGATGAGTCTCTGTTTCAGACTCAAGAATCACTGAGAAGGTTACCTGTTCCTGTTGTGGACATTAGTGATAGTGAAGATGAGGCTGGGTGTGCAGGTGGCACTGATGAGGCTGAGAGGATTTTGAGGGTGAATGAACCAGAGAGTGCCTCTATACTGAGTGAATCTGCATTGAATGAGGCCATATCAGAGTTGTTTAGGTCTGAGTCTGCCCTATCAGAGTTTGTGAGATCTGATTCTGAGAAGGAAGATGGTGAAAGAATTGCTGCGGAGAGAGCAGGTGTGGCTGATGTGCCAAGTGCTGGTTTGGTTGATACTGATGATCAAACACCAGATGAGAGCCATGCTGAGAAGGAGCAGAGTCCAGTTGATCTGGGTATTGGTGTTGAAACACCACTGGAGACAAGTCCATCCCAGGGATGTAAGAGGAAAAGGAAGGAGGCTGGTGTTGAAACACCATCTGAATTTGGAGACAGATCTGAGACAGGTGAAGAAAGGGTGGCCTCTACCTCCAAGAGAGTGCGAAGATCTAAAAGATGCAGAGTCAAAAGTACAGCCACTAATGAGGACAGTGATGAGCCAATTGGGCAGAAACTGAAGAAGTTACGCACTGCCAGACAGCAAAGACAAGCTGAGACAGTTGAGTCTAGTGCACAACCTGTACCTGAAGCGAGTGAAGCCATTAGCCCTGAATTCTTTGATGATGCAAGTCAAGAGAAGTGGAAGTTTGTCTGTGACAGGAAGATATTGGCGGAAAGGCCAGCTAATGCTGTAAAATATAAGGAATGTGGATTCACAGACTATTTGCATTATCTCAAAGTGTTTAAGGCAGCTACCTGTTTCGGTGACTATAACAAGCAACTTGTGATGGAATTTTACTCTAATTTTAAGGAGGAGTGTGAAGACGAAGACTCTCCGTGGTTTCACAGAGTATATGTGAGAGGAACAGTGGTGGTATTTTCCCCGGAGACAGTAAATGTTTGTCTGCAGCGTGGAACATCGAGGAATGTTCAGGCGGTGTTCCAACACCAAATGCCAGAGAATTTCGATGCAGTGGCAGTAGAGTTGACCGGTGGTGTGGAAAGTTCGTGGCCACTGACTGGGAGACAACAAATACCAGCATCAAACCTGACCTCCAGGTATTACTGTCTGTATATGGTGGCGATTCATAACTGGATTCCTTCGGTAAACAACACGATTGTTACCAAAGAAATGGCGACTCTTCTTTACAGCCTGGGAACGAGGCATAGGGTCAATCTGGGCAGGTTATTTTTAATGATATTTTGGACTGTGCTCGCAAGACGAGAAAGGAAGCTTTAGTCCATCCCTGTGTGATATCGATGGTACTGGAAAAAGGGGGAGCAGTTGCAAGCGAGACCGATGAAGTATTGGCAACCCAAGCCTTACGGCCAACTCTCAGAACCCTGAGTGGTCGTATAGTGAAGGACCTACCCTGGACGCCTCCAGCGACGACTGGCTCAGATGAAGGAGCAGCTCGGCTGAGAGCCATTGAGGCGAGGGCAGCTGTGTGTCAAGAACTACTTGAACGTCATCAGGCCACTATTGCAAAAATTCAGGGGGAGCTGGCAGCTTTGGCGGCTGAGAGAGAAGCTTTGCTGGGAACGAATCAAAATGATAATGGATCAGATGCTGGTGATTCAGACAATGCTGCATCAGAGGAGTCCGAGTGAAGTTTGAAATGATTGGGATTCTTGGTTTTCTTGGTTCTTCTTGTCATATTACTGAATTCAGGGGGAGATTTTGTGTGTTGATTGAATATTTGAATGATGTATGTTTGGTCTGGATAATTGGATATTTGTGCTAGCTGGTATTCTTGTGTTCAATATTGTTTATGCTAGTTGGTGTTCTGGTATTCTATGGTGTTTGTGCTGCTGTTCTATGAATTCACCAATATGCCAAGGGGGAGATTCTAAAGTCCTCCGGAGTTGGACTTATGTATGGCATATTGTGAATACTAGTAATCTGGTGTTTTAACACCACTGAGTGACTTCTGGTGATATGGTGTTTTAACACCACTGCTATCCAGCAGTATTCCAGCAGCAGTATGGTTGATGTCCACGATTTATGGAGTGTATTATGGGATATAATTGTGCGATCTGATCAGAATATTGTGAAGATAAATGATTGATTTCGTGGTCATCTAATTCTGGTAAACGAATATTCCTGTAATAGTTAGGAATTGGTTAAGTAGTTTATTTATGGAACAAGTCCTATTGATAACAGGATTGTTCAATTAAATACCAGATTAGCATTAGATCTTTCCTTAGTCTAGAAGTCTATTCGTGGTAGAAGTTCGACAAGGAAAGAAGTTGATTCAAGGCAGGATTGCGATGGGATAAAGAGAAGAAGATTACAACGCAATCAATTTGACGCGACCAAGATTCAATCTCTACGTGAGAGCTTTGGAGCGATCTGCCTTAGTGTTTGGAGGTTCGTAAACAACCGACCAAGTTCTTGAAGATCAGAAACAAGGAAGTCTTAATTCCTCGGGAGGAGGAGATCCAGGGAGACGTGTTGATCGTGAGGGTTCAACGACGTAGGATCGACAGTGAGGGGAGCTCACAACATTCACTCTGTAGGTTAGCAATGGATTAGTATTTAAGTTAAGCTTCTTGTACTAAAGACTGCTTTCTAGTGAATGGTTTCTGATCTGGGCAAGGCCCCGCAGACGTAGGTGTATTTGCACCGAACTGCGTAACCAAGTTGTGTGTGCACTGCGTATTTCGTTTTGCGTTTAACACCAAACTAATCTTGGTGTTCCAACACCAAACTGTTAAACAACTTGGTATAAAGGTTTAGAATTCAGGTGAAACGGAATTTCACACAACCTTTAATGCCATTGGAAATAGCTTTCACAAGGTTGCACTCTAAATAAAGCTACGACCACAATGCCATATGAGAATTAACCAGACAATGCAAATAACAAGACGGATCAAACTACAGAGGCCTGAGCTGGGAAAAAGGTTTCCTCTTTTAGCTGTTTCTCAACACCTTCCATCGGTAGGCTGGCATCAATGCACTTCCAAGAGGGATCAAATTTTTTTTGCTATATTTCATGGCTTCTTTATGAAATTCAAGCAGCTCATATCTCTCACGGCCATAGCCTCCTCTTTCAGCAGCTTTCTCGGGAGATATGTCCAGGTAAACCACCATATATAGGGCCAACAACCCAAACTCCGGAGCCTTGCACCACTGAAAACAAGTCCTTTAGCAACTGAGAAAGCAACACCTGAGTAAGAATACCGGTCGACTATGAGAGTAGTTCCACCCATCAGCTTATATTCCATTAATGGTCTCTTCTCCCACCGGTTTGCACTGCATAGTAAATGAATGGCACAGTCAACCAATTGTGATTGGTTGTTAAGATAAGAGGATATCCTCTTCCCAATGCCAGTGTTTCTATCAGGAAATCTCCAAAATTCTACAGAATGCTCCAGGCCTTCCAGTGTTGAAAGCAGTCTACTGCACTGAGCGGTCTTTCCACAGTGGTCCAAACCTTCAAGAACAACCTAAGCTCCTCTCGAATTGCTATTCAAATCACCGTGCTGACAACTTCCCATCTTGACTATTCTAAATGAAAACTTTGAGGAGAAACTCATATCCAAAAGAGATTCAACAATTTGGGCACGGTTATCCTTCCAATACTTCTTAAATAAGAGCTAGAAAGAGGGGAAACAGTAGACATGTGTCATATCCTCACAATCACAAACCCTTAGAACTGTAGATCCGGGTCAAAATCTATAGCAGCAACGCAAAGCGCACCTGGAAGAAGAAAGGCGAGGGAAAAGATTCTAAGAAAGCTAAATCGCACTTCCTCGCTAACTTAGAACATAGCTACTACTCCCAAATCAACAATCTAACACAAAATAATTTTCTATCAATATATTCCGGAATCAATGTGCATATATTCAAGCTTTCGGAAGAAGAATAACCAATATTTGCTAACTTCATAGACGCTTGGAACAGCCAAATATGCAATGTCATAATCCTTTTTGCTGTGATTCTACGGCAAAAATCTCTAGGATGGCGGCGACACCAGGCTGTCATCAAAATCGGAAAGGAAGAGGGCTAGGGTATTTTATCTCTCCTGTAAACTGGGGAGTGGGGAGTGGGGAAAGATTGTTGTGGGGTACTGAAATGTGTAGTTTTAATTATGAAGGAATTACAAATTGATGGTTATTTAGAGGGTTTTCAATATGGCGCCATACTTACATGAGCTACAAAGTTGGATGGTAGGAGACCAAAGATGTGTCTGGCCGAGGTTATAAGTTTAGCAACTTTCAGTGTTTTGTAAACAGTTACATTAGTACTTATTCTAGAATTAGAAGGCATATTTGGAGAAAAACAAAAGTGATATCTCCTAACTTCTTATATAAGTTAGTTTGTTCATATGTACAAATCCACCAAACATATTCTAAGTTGTGGTCAAAGTATACGAGTAAAAAAGAAAGTGTTACATCTTAAAAACATATTCCAGTGATTTTGGAAGATGAGTTTGAAGAAAGTAATGTAAAAACTATTTCAATTCTGAATTTAAGAAAATAATGTAAAATAGCTTGTGAATGTAAGGAGAGTTTGTCGGAACTCGTTATTTAAAAACTAGTGATATAATTTTGAACAAGAAGGTGATGGTTTTCAATTTGTTGCTATCAAAAGATTGCAAAATATTCCAGGACAATCTTTCTGCTAAAGATGGTAATGTAAGTAACACAGTTCTGCATCCAAGATTGCAATTCAGTGATCTCTTTGTTCGAGAAATGAAATGAGTTGAAGAAACGACAGCGATGCGCCTAAAATCATCCGTTTGAGAATCATCTTTGAACATATAATACTTCCAACAGCCTAACCAAACAAGCAGCCAAAAAAACTGTCTACAGTGGGTAATATGCGAAAAATTAAATAACAAAAATTGAAGAAACAATTAACATATGCAAGAATAATAAACTTTTATTAATTATTCAAGCATACAATCGAAAAGTTTAAATTATAAATAATCAAAGCATAAATCATGTTCCAAGTAATGATGGAGTCATAATTAACACTCGATGCCCTTGAAACGAATAAGTCCCGACGTGGATATCGTTTCCTATGATAAAACCATCGCAGGTAATAATTAACATTTAAGAGTTACCTGTGATTCACGTAAAGCCCGAAGGACTATCACCGACCGAGAAAGAAAGAAGTGAGACTCAAGTTTAGAATAAATGAGGAACTTGAGAATGATGCGAGTTTTCTGACTAACTTATAGGCTCTATTTATACTGCTCTAAGAGGCCCTAATCATGGAAACGTGATATTCTGATTTTCTGTAATTAGATAAGAATATTCTCCAATCACCAACTCACCAAATCCGAGACATTCCATGAATACTCGAATCAAATCTGCTGGAAAAGGAAGAAATATTTGCACAAATATTCTTCATCGTATTAAACATGGTAAACCGCATATTTATTTAAGATAAGATATCTCACAAAATATGGAAGTATTTTGTTCTTATCTCTTAAGAATTAAAAACAAGCAATTCCATATATACTATGCGGTTAGGCCTTCCAGAGACATCCACGCGGTCCATACGCATTTTGGACAGTCCAGAGAAAAATTAATCTGGGCCAATTTTCACCTAATTTTTCTTTTTCAAGAGTGACATTTCAAACATCCATATCTCATGCACCCTTGAGCCGTTTTGAGAGTTTAAATAGTCGATTTTATACTACTCGCGGAGGAGAACCCAAAAATGACATCCATTGACCCAAAATCCATTCGAGTCCCACTCAAAATGATGCCCAAAAGTTGACGAATTTCAACCTTTTAACCATCATTTTCCAACAATCCCCCAAATAAATAGATATTGATGTAGGAATCAGAACAATCACGTTAGACACGGAGTTTGACTTGCTGATATATTCATTTCGATAGCATAAATGCTGCATAGGATAAGTAAATGTCACCCTTTGAACTTTCCCTTTAGGGAGTACACTTAGCCCACTAATTAGGAAGTAGACGCGATGTCCTTGAACTTCCTCTATCGCTGGTGTGAACGACAATGCACTTCTCACAGACATCTTTCCTAGCCCTTGCGCTTTCCTCGATTATGTCCATTAATCAGCCCATGACACACGCCTAGTTCTGTAAGGTTTCTAAAGAATTGCATCCCAACAATTCCCTTTTGAAGCGATCAAACTTCTTGCTTACATAGGTGATTCTTGGCATAAGAGCAGTTCCGAAATTATGTGCTCTTTCAAGTACTACACACTTGATGCCATGAATCATTAAAAGAAACTTAATGCTTAACCTTCATTCACATCACTGTTTCTTCATCTTAGGAATAAGACAAGCAGTATGAAACCCCCACAGTGATCGCGATGGGTCTTTGTAATTTAGTTGTCCCTTTGAACCTAGATCTTAGGATCTCCAGTCACATAGGTTAGGTGTGCACGTACGTGACCTATCATTTAATCGACCTCAGTCTCATTCCTCTCGATGATGTTTCAACTACCTCTCGATTCAATCCTTTAGTTAAGAAATCGGCTATGTTATCCTTCGACCTTACATAATCAATTGTGATCACTCCAGTTGAGACAAGTTGTCTTATGAAACTATTTCTTCGTCGAATATGACGAGACTTCCCATTATAGAGCATATTCCGAGCCTTTCCAATAGCAGATACACTATCACAATGTATACATATGGCTGGCACAGGCTTCGGCCATCTAGGAATGCCCTCTACGAATTGAAGGAGTCATTCAGCCTCCTCACCTGCCTTGTCTATGGCAACAAACTCGGATTCCATCATTGATCAAGTAATAAACCGTTTGTTTAGAGGACTTCCACGAGACTTCTCCTCCACCTAGTGTAAATACATACCCACTGGTGGATTTCAGTTCCTTTATGTCGTCTATCCAGTTTTCATCATTGTATCCTTCAACTACAGCTGGACAACTCATATAATGTAGACCACAATCATGAGTAAAACGTAGATATCTCAGAACTCTAGTTATCGCTTTCTAGTGAGTCATACCGGGGTTACTCGTGTATCTACTTAACCTACTTACAGTGTAGGCAATGTCTGGTCTAGTACAACTCATCAAGTACATCAGACTCCCAATGACTCTCGAGTACTCCACCTGATTAATAGCCTCCAATTTGTTCTTTCGTAGATGCAAATTCGGATCTATTGGAGTCATCGCCACCTCTGAGTCATTCTTGTTGAATTTCTCAAGGATTTTATCTACATAATGAGACTGGGTTAAGGCGATACCATCAGAGCTTTAGATGATCTTTATCCCCAAGATCACATCCGCCAGTCCTATATCCTTCATGTCAAAACGAGAATTCAACATGTCTTTGGTAGATTTGATCATCTTTTCATTACTACTCACAATGAGCAAGTAATCTTTATATAAACATAGGATTACATATCCATTTTCGGTGTCTTAACGTAGACACACTTATCACACTCATTTATTTTGAAACTATTGGTAAGGACGACATGGTCAAACTTCTCATGCCATTGCTTGGTGCTTGTTGAGACCATACAATAATTTCACCAACTTGTAGACTTTTCCTCCTTGACCGGGAGCCATAAACCCCTCAGGTTGCTCCATGTAGATTTCTTCCTCTAAATATCCATTCAAGAAGGCAGTCTTCACATCCATTTGATGAACCTTAAGCTTACGCAACACGGCAATAGCAAGTATCATTCTAATGGAGCTTATTCTCGTGACTGGAGAATAAGAATCAAAGTAGTCAAGACTTTCCTTTTGTCTATAACCTTTGATTACAAGTATGGCTTTATACTTGTCAATCGAGCCATCTGCTCTCATCTTCTTCTTGAAGATCCATTTGTAGCCCAGTGGTTTACACCTCGGAGGTAAGTCCACTAGCTCCCAAGTATGATTATGTAGAATCAAGTCAATTTTGCTTTTAATCTCTTCTTTCCACATAGGCCCCTCAGACGAATTCACAGCTTCTTTATAGCTTTATGGCTTACTTTCAAGCATAAATGTTAGATAATCAGGACCAAATGATTTTTTGGTCCTAATCCGTTTACTTCATCTAGGTTCATCCATATCCTATAAAGATACAGTCAACCATTTTAGGTACGATCTTTAACTTCTTGGGGGTGGGATCAATACCTTCACAAGGCACCCCTACATTCGCAAGTACGTAAAGGACGGCTTCGTGCCTCTCCACAACTCATGTGGAGTTGCTTTCTCATCCTTCCGGGGTATCTTATTCAAAAGATAGTTGGCCGTTAAAATAGCTTCCCCTCACATGCTCTGTGGCAACCCAGAACTTATCAACATTGCATTCATCATCTCTTTAAAAGTGTGATTTTTACGTTCAGCCACACCATTAGATTGAGGTGAGTAGGGGGCAGTGACCTCGTGAATGATGCCATGTTCAGAACAATAGTCCCTAAATGGCTCTACATATTCACTTCTAATCACCTTGATCTTCTTATCAAGCTGATTTTCAATTTCTATTTTGTAAAGAACAAATTTCTCAATTGCTCCATCTTTGCTTTTCAGCAAGTACACATAACAGTATTTCGTGCAATCATCCACGAAGGTGATGAAATACTTGTTACCTCCTCTTGTTTGCACGAGCTTGAGATCAAGATATTGATATGTATCAACTCAAGCGGTTTCGTGTTTCGTTTAACTTGTTTGAAAGACGTTCGAGTCATCTTAGCTTCTACACAAGTTTCACACTTATAATTTGCATCAATTTCCATGTTAGGTATATTCTCCATTTTCATTAATCTTCTTATTTAATCATAATTAATGTGTCCTAGTCTACCATGCCATAAACTGGAAGACTCAATCATGTAAGTAGAAGAAGAAGCATTCATTTCATCTTTCTTAGGAGGTACAACCATAGTGTTCAACTTGAACATATCTAGCTTATAACCTTTGCCTACAAACATACCTTGATTTGACAAGACTAACTTATCAGACTCAAACACTAGCCTAAAGCCATGCTTGATCAACACAAAATCGGACACAAGGTTCTTGCAAATGTTTGACACATACAAAACATTCTTCATAGTCAACTCCTTCCCGGACGTTATCTTCAACACCACGGTGCCACGCCCTTTTCACCATGGAAGTTGCAGAGTTGCCTATGTGGATGGTCTCTCCATCTTCAATTGCCTTGAAGCTTGAGAACACTTCCTTGATAGAGCAGATGTGCTTAGTGGAACTAGTGTCAACCCACCATTCCTTTGGATTGGAATCCACCATGTTGACTTCAGAAATCATAGCACACAGATCGATGTTATTCACATTAGTGCAAGATTTTCAACCATGTTGGCCTCATTCTTGGCATTCTTTGGCTTCTTACACTCGGAGGACTTGTGGCCAACGAGGTTGCAATTCTAGCACTTGCCAATGAACTTCGACTTCTTCGAAACTCTACCCTTAGCTCCCAACTTGAATCTCTTCTTTGCCTTAGGCTTCTTCAACTTGGAGCTCCCCCAACCTCCACGAGATTGGCCCTTGCCACAGGCACAAATCCATTCATCCTCTTTTCAGAGATGCCGTTATCCTCCTCAACATGAAGCTTTTGGATCAAATCCCTCACGGTCATCACCTTTCGCTTGTGTTTTAGATAACTCTTGAAGTCCTTCCAACTTGGAGGTAGCTTCTCGATGATGCAATAGACTTGGAGAGTCTCCCACATTGTCATCTTCTCGGCTATTAGCTCATTGATCATTGTTTGAAGCTCTTGAGCTTGACTGACCATAAACTTGACATCAACCATCTTGTAGTCGAGGAACTTGCCGATGACCCACTTCTTGGATCCAACTTCCTCACCCATGTACTCTTGGTCAAGAGTTTCCCACAACACCTTAGAAGGCTCCTTCACTTGATACATATTCTAAATGGTGTCGTGAAGCTATTCAAAACGAGTTTGCGACATATGTACTCCTTAGAGTTCCACTCCACCGCAACATCTTGAACTTCCTTAGTGTTTTTCCCATCCACAGCGGGACAATCTTCGTGAACGTAACTTTCCAAACACATAGTGGATAAGTAGAAGAGCATCTTTTGTTGCCACATCTTGAAGTTCATACCATTATTGAACTTCTCGGGTTTCTCAGCATAAGGAACAGCCACAAGAGGCATCGCACCAGGGGTAGTCTTCGCAGCGTCATTGCTCGACATGGTTCTGGGATTCGCACAATGTGTACTTACAAAATTATTCATCATTCAATATAAGTACACATCAAATATCGTAGTATAATATTTTAAATAATTATACATAACAAATTGCTCAATATGATTTTGTTGTAAATAACCAAAACCATTAGCATGCATATTTTCGTAATTATTTAATGTATGCATGCAAGAACAACACTGCCAAATTAAGCATGCATATTAAAGCATGCGTATTTCGTAAATAACTGAAACCAATTCCCATGCATATTAACCATTAGCATTCGTATTAACCATATGCATATTATAAACCATGTGCATGCATATCAAATTCCGTAGCATGCATATTCAAATATCGTAGCATACATATTTGGAACCTTAAGCATGCAATATTGATAAACATGCAATGTCCGTATGTGAGGCATAAATTTTGACTGCATGCCAATTAATCAATTAATCAAAAATTTCAGCATATAGAGCATGCGAATTATGCACCACGTAATTTTGTAAGGCTATTTTCGAATCAATATAACTCAACAAAGATAATTCGTTTCAAGACTGTTGAGCATATATTAATTATATCATGCGAAAAATCAAATAACAAAAATTGAACGAGCAATTAACATATGTAAGAATAATAAACTTTTATTAATTATTCAAGCATACAATCGAAAAACTTAAATTACAAATAATCAAAGCATAAATCATGTTTCAAGTAACGATGGAGTCATGAGTAACACTCACTGCCATTGAAACGAATGAGTCTCGTCGTGGACATCGTTCCCTAGGATAAAACCATCGCAGGTAACAATTAACATTTAAAAGTTACCTGCGATTCACGCAAGGCCCGAAGGACTATCACCGACAGAGAAAGAAAGAAGTGAGGCCCAAGTTTAGAATAAATGAGGAACTTGAGAACGGTGCGAGTTTTCTGACTGACTTAGAGGCTTTATTTATACTGCTCTAAGAGACCTTAATCATGAAAACATGATATTCTGATTTTCTGTAATTAGAGAAGAATATTCTCCAATCACCAACTCACCAAATCCGAGACATTCCATGAATACTCGAATCAAATCTGCTGGAAAAGGAAGAAATATTTGCACAAATATTCTTCATCTATTAAATATGGTAAACAAGATATCTCACAAAATATGGAAGTATTTTGTTCTTATCTCTTAAGAATTAAACACAAGCAATTCCATATATACTATGCAGTTGGGCCTTCCAGAGACTTCCACGCTGTCCATACGCATTTTGGACAGTCGCCTAATTTTCTTTTTTAAGAGTGACATTTCTAACATGCATATCCCATTCACCAATGATCCGTTTTGAGAGTTAAAATAGTCAATTTTATAGTACTCGCGGAGGAAAACCCAAAAATGACATCCAAAGTCCCAAACTCCGTTTGGGTCCCACTCAACCCAAAAGTTGACGAATTTCAACATCTTAACCGTCATTTTCCAACCCAATCTAACCAGAAATCTAATCAAACAGCCCAAACAAACCCCTAGTCTAAAATCCTGGAGTTTTCAAGAACAAAATTTAGGAATCAATCCAATGTCCGATATATTTCAACAGTTCAAACATAACATGATTCAGAAACGGAAGTTCATGTCTTGCCATTGCATTACTGAGGATTGCAGTGAATTCTTTCACCTTCATCATCCATTATTGGCTGTGCTTTTCTTCTGTGGATCGGACTCTTCGGTCTCTTTGGAAGCTTTGATGCTTCGGGTTGAGGATCGCTACTTTGCAGTGCTTGGTTCGAGGGCTTGTATCGAAACCTACCTGCCATTTCAGGTCCAAGTAACGTTGCAGCTCTTTTGCTCGTAAAAAATGTATTTCCCCAAACCTCGTTCTTTACAGCTTCGATTCCCCCAGCGTTGTAATCGGGGAAGTCAGTAGTTCGAGGGCCATCCTTTGAAATGCTTTCGTCCTCCTCCTGAAATACAATACAAATATTGAATACAATCCTCATAACCATGAGCAGTACGTGCAAACCTTGAAAACCAAGACATAAAACTAGTAAAACACCTGAATATTGACAGGATTGATCATCGGCATTTTTTGTACAATGCTTCTATCAGATAAATTATAGAGCACAAATTCAGGTTGTGAAGCCTAAACATGAAAGGAGTAAATCGGTAAAATGATTCCAAATTAAAAAAAGACAGAAAGTACTCATTCTAGCAATCTACCTCATTTTGATCCAGAGTTTCTTGTACCACTGCTGAACTTTCAGCAACTTTGTCTTGCAGTTTTGCTGGATTTCTCGGATCATCCGGGAGCCGACTAATCAAATCCCGCGCTTGCTGCTTTTTCTTCACACGCTGTTCGGAAAGTATAGGGTAATAAACAACAAACAGCAAGTGTGCATTACATTCAGCCTAATGCTATATGGACAATATGGCTTACCATTTCTGCCATCAAGTTATCTCTTGCTTATTACTAGCCTTCGTTCAAATCAAACCAATGAAACATCAGCAGCGACGAAAACATAACATTTTTCATTCCAGAAAGGCGCAGACAAATTAAAAAATGACTAGAGACAGCAAAAATAGAGGGAAGCCGAGCTAGTTAAAAGGGCGGCCGCACCAGCTCGCGCCCCTAGCTCTGCCAGTGAAATCAAACCGCCGAACAAAAGGAGATCAAAATGAAGAAAGCTGAAAAGTGTACCCTAACAACTCAATCGGAGCATGCAATAGACATTCTTTCGAAAATATATAGAAAATGTCAGCATTAGATATAGTGGAAGTATGAATACAGTTCTTATATCGTGCCCTCAGGATATCATGAATGTGAATGGTATATATATCGAATGTGTATTTAAATACTACAGTTCACAATCAAATGAAGAATCTCACATACTAGTATAAGAATGCGCACCATTCCTAAACTGTATGTGCAACAACAATCTACGAAACCGGAACAATAACAACAACAAAATGTATATGATGGAATCATTTGAACGAATAAGTTGAACCTGGAAGGAATTGTCGGAAGAATCTGATAGCATTGAAGTTGTCCTTATTAAGCTTCATTTTTTCAAGTTTCGCATTCATGGATTCATTCGAACATTAAATAATTCATATTTTCACCGTAAAAACTCTGTAACAAGCGGCTCGAGGAATTCGCACAGTTTATAAGAGGGGGAAATGTAGTGGAATACCTCAGATATGACGTTGAAGGCTTTGACTCTGACACCTGGAAGTTGGAAGTGGAGCGGCGATGGAATGATGATGATGATGGTAGCACTGTCGAAATCAAGTTTGAAACTGCTATTTACACCACCGTGTACTTAAAAAGACGTGTAAAAGTAAAACGCAACGATAAGGTAAAAGTCTTGGAATTCTAGGAAACTAATTGGAAATACAATTAACTAGGCAATTAACTACCTGAAAAGGAATAAACAACTCTACCAAGATCAATTAGAGTGAGTTTACCATAACATTTTGTATGTTAAGAGATTAAGTATGTTAAGATGATGGTCCAATAGTATTTTAACAAATGTCAAATAGTTTAAGGAAAAAATGAGAAAAAAATTTAGAAATTAAAAACTATCTTTAACTTCTCAATCCATATACATTTGTCAAGATGTTATTGGATCATCACCTTAAATACTTAATCTCCTAACATATCGTGTGTTTGGCATTTTGTTTGTGTTTTTATACTAGGGTTCTAGTTATTTTGATGGGTTCAATTTGTATTTTTCAACGTGTAAAAACTTTGGATAACACATATTTTGTTTTGAATCAAATGATGTTACAGCTGTAAAATATTTATGTTTAGTGTGGTTATATGATGCTTGATAAACACCTTTCTGCCAAGTGGTTATGATTTTTGCAGGAAGCATGTCAATATACTCTAGGTAGATATTAAAGTTTTTATTGAAACTCGAATTTGTAATAGTACATACAATTAGTCTTGTTGATAGTGATGGCTATGGGGCAGGGCAGGGCGAGCACGGATTATGATACCTTCATACCCATGCACACCTAACATATTAATATCCATATCCGTCCCATTATCCATGGCGGGTACAACTTTAAAATCCACCCTGCCCCATCGGTGTGTAAGGTATTATAAAAAATTCATTCCCGCCCCATCATCCACTTGAGTCTCCCTATCCACTTCATACCCATTGTACTCATTCCACTCATATCTCCAAAAAAGGCTAAAATCCACTTTTTTATAGTAAATTTTATATTAAAATTAATCTCATAGAGGGGAGCGGTTGATTATGGAGGAACATCAAGCTGAATCGTCTTCAACAAGAAGGAATCCAACCTCAGCTGTAAAATAGGCGACATGATTGAGCAACGATGGTAGCAGTGAGGAGATTGGTCAAATTTCAAAATTATGGGCCAAATTGTTTGCAGGCAAGTCGACTGAGGTACAATTCTTTAACCATGAGGAGTACAATGGTGTTAAAATGGGTAAAATACCTACTGAGGAAGTTGTTGACAGCATTAAAACTTGGTATTCAATTGTGATCTGTAGATTCATGGGTAGTTATCCACCATTTATAGTTGCTGAGGGTTTTTTTGGCAGGATCTGGGGATATAGAAACATATAGAAGATTTGGAAAGTAAAACAAGGAATGTATATGATCCGTTTCTGTTTGAAACATGATATTTTTCTATGAGAAACCGGTTGTAGTTTTTGAGTGGTGGCATAATATAGAACTAGATGAACCCAAATCTGTCCATGTATGGGTCCAGTTGCCTAAGTTGCCTTTAGCCTACTAGAAACCAAGCATCATGGGCAGAATTGTGAGTCCACTAAAACTAGATAGGGCTACGGATAGGTTAGCCTATGCTAGAAAATAGGTTGAGGTGAATGTGGATGATGATTTCCCAAGTAAAATCCCTTATATAGATTAACAGGATGTAGTTCAACACCAGGATATTGGTTTTTAATGGTCACATGTTAAATGTGCCAAATGTGGATTGTTGGATCATAAGACAGAGGATTGCATGAAATCAGATGATAAACCTTCTTTGAATCTAACCATCAAGAAGGTATATATTCCCAGGAAGCCTGCTGAGAAAACTGTTTTAGTACAGACTGTTGCAGGTGACAAGCAGATGGATAAGCCTGAGCAGGGGAAATCTGGTGCTGCCACAAAGGGTAAAATTGCTTTGAGCAGAGGGATGGGAAGCGAATACTAATAGAAGCTAATGATGATAAGGGTGGAGGTAATTTTGTGTTGGTTTCAGACCCTCTTGATTAATAGTTCTCTTTTGGCATAGAACATTCGTGGTATAAATAGTAAAGAAAAGCAAAAAAATAATGTATTGTACGTAATAGGAATGGTTTATTGGGGATATTTGAAACCAGGGTACAGGTGGAAAAGGAGAAAGAAGTATGGGATACAATGTATAGAGGGTGGAATGTCATTTCAAATGGTAGCTTGATTAGAGGAGGAAGAGTATGAATGGGCTAAGATCCTGATATCTATGATGTAGATGATGTTAGACTGTCTGATCAGTCCATCTCAGCTATGGTGAAACAGAAGGGTGAAGCTACTAGGTTCAAGTTCACAGCCTATGGATTGAACAATGCATAATGGAGAAAGAATCTATGAAGGCAAATAGAGATAGAGAAAGAAACAAACATCTCTTGGATCATAATTGGTGATTTCAACAAACCTTTGGATATGGATGATAGATTGGGTGGAAACAACATCACATCAGCAGAAACAAGAAAAAAAACATCCCTTGGATCATAATTGGTGATTTCAACAAAACTTTGGATTTGGATGATAGATTAGGTGGAAACAACATCACATCAGCAGAAACATAAGATTGGACATCATCTGAGCAATATCTGACTTTGATAGATGCTATATGGGAAAAGAAAGCTACCTGCAATTGGAGGGACTTATATCTGAATCTAAAAAGGTTGAAGGCACCCTTGTCTGAGCTAAACTAGAAAGAGTTTTCTGAAGTTGAGAAAAGGGTCATAGCAACAAAGCAAACCTGGCAAAGGGCTAGTGTGCTACTACAACAGATTCCAATGGAGGCAAGGCTGCAATGGGATGAATCAGGTAAAAGACACCAGGTGTTGGACTTAGAGAAATCTGAGTACCAATCTTGAATCAGAGAATCAAATTAAAATGGTTAAATGAGGGAGATAAACCCACAAGGTTGGTTTATGCTAAAATGAGGGAGAGGTAGTACAAGAATCATATTGTCTGCTTGAAATATGGTTCAAATGAGCTTGAAGGACATGAACTACTAGATCACTTGGTGGTATTTTTCAAACATCAACTGGGAACTAAGTCCACTCCAGAGGGTAGATTGACAAACAAATGTATACATGCAGGAGAGGTTCTGAATCTAGTGCAACAACTGAGAATGGTTGAAGAGGTGACTGATGCAAAGATAATGAGGGCTTTACAAAGAATCAACTTCAACAAAAGTCCTGGCTATGATGGATACAATAGTTATTTCTACAAGAAAACATGGAGTATAGTTGGCAAAGATTTCATGAGTGTTGTCAGGAGGTTCTTCAAAGGAGATAATCTACCAAGTGAACTTAGTAGAGCAGTGCTAGCATTGATCCCTAAGATTCCACACCCTCAATATGCCACTAATTTGAGGCCAATAGCTTGTTGCTCAATTCCTTACAAAGTGATAACTAAAGTTTTGTGCCACAGACTGGGAGAAGTAATGCCTTTTCTAGTTAATCAGAACTAATGGGCTTTTGTGAGGGGTAGGCACATTTCCCACAATATACTTTTGGCCTAGGAACTAGTGAACAAATACAAAGTTAAAGGTATGAGGCAAAGTTGTGTGATCAAAATAGACATCGGGAAAGCATTTGAAAACATCAGATGGGATTTTTTGTTTGCTTGGCTGAGACTGCTGAAAATCCCTGGACTGTTCTTGACCTGGATACAAAAGTGTGTGTGTTCAACTAGTTTTTGCCTACCTTTAAATGGATGCTATTTAGAAGACTAGATTGCTCAGCAGTAAGTTCAGGGAAAAGAAGAGAGGTTATCATCAAAGATGCAAGGAGGTGGAAGTGTATAGCCTTTTATTTGCTGATGGCCTTCTTATCTTCTGTGAAGCTAATCAGACATCACTAGAGGGATTCCACCAAACTCTAGCTGAATTTCAAGCACCGTCTAGCTTAGCAATTAACTATTTTAAATCCACAACATATTTTTCTGATTTTAATGAGATGGAGCAGGACCTCTTAGCTGGGATTTTTCATATTCAAAAAGGGGAATTCCCAATGAAATATATAGGAGTGCCTCTGTCATTTTTTAGATGGGACATAACCTCATGTGCAGCATTGATGGATAAAATTGTAAAAAAGCTAATTGTTTGGAATATTAGTACTCTCTCTTTGGGCAGGTATTTTCAAAATCCCAGAGAGAATCAATGAGGATATAGTTAAGCTTTGTAAATCATTATTATGGAACAAAAGTCTGGAAGGTAGGTACTTTACCCCAGCATCCTGGGATTCCATGAGTAGGAGCAAGAAATTAGGTGGTGTAGGGTTCAGGGACCCCTCAACTTGGAACTGGGCTGCCCTATGTAAGCATGTATGGGTTGTTCAACAGAAAGCAGATATCCTATGGGTTAAGTGGTTGCAAGCCTACTACCTGAAAACAAAATCCTTTGAAGATCATCAACTACAGCTTTCTCACAGTTGGATGTGGAAATGGTTGAATAGGCTCAAAACAGTGATGAAGGGAAAGTTGTCAAGTTTTGTAATGGGGAATGGTAGATTCATCATATTTGGAGCTTATAACAAACTGAAAGGAGGTAAGGAGAATGATGCCACGGAAGCTGTGATTTTAAGCTCTAGACTGCTGCCAAAACATAGTTTTTTTTCTCTGGATGCTTTTAAAAAGGAAGTTTCCAACTATTGATAGGATTCAGGAGTTTAACATCATTACAACTTAGCAACTTTGTGTATTTTGTGGATCAGAGCAAAAGACAGCCAATCATCTCTTTGTTCAATGCAGTTTTGTGAGGCTTGTTGCAGGTATGTTAGGAGTTCCGGTTAATACTGATTTGAGGGAGTTGAAAGAAAAATAGAGGACTTGGAAATAGAGGAGAAAGTTGATGATTATGAGCATGATGGTGTCAATGCTGTACCACACATGGGAGGAAAGAAACCTAAGGATTTTCCAAGGGAAACACTCTAATCCGGAAGGTGTTAGAAAAAGGTTGTTGAGGAATTGAAGTGGCTGCAGTAGTCAATTTTTTTTGTTCTGATTAAGTACTGGGATCGGGAAAATATAGGGCTTAACTTGGGCTTCTAAAATCTCCTAATCTAGCTACATAGGACATTCAAAAGAAGGTCTAAAACAGTGGCCAAAGATGAGAAGTTAGTATTTTTTTTGTCTTACATTCAGTCCATTTCTCACTACTTTATAGAGTTCTTTATATAAAGGTCTAGAGTTAAAGACCAAAAATTTTGTAAGTCCTTTTTTGATTGCTCTTTAATGAATTTACATTGTTATAAAAAAAATTAAAAATGTAGTTACATGAATCTAAGAGATGGGCAAATCTAAGTACAAGTTATGAAATCTTAAATGTGGGTAAATTTAAAGAAGGCTTTACTATATTCTTAATTATTTAATTTACTTAGAATTTTTGTGTAAGACATATGCAATATGGATAATTATTAATTTATTTTATATTAAATTAGCGGGTATAACACAGGTTCAGTGGGGCGGGACGGGGATGAGACGGGTATAAACTAATATCCATGCCCTACCCACCGTTGGGTATGATTTTCATACCCATACCCGCCCACCCACAACAAAACTACTACATACCAGCCCCCATTAAGGTGGATGCGGGGCGAACCCACCCCACTGCTATCCTTACTCGTTGACATGTAATTTATATATTCATGCAATTCGATAGATATTGTTAGATGCTAAGTAAGTTGGATGCCAGTTCTACTCATTGTAATCGTAATTGGGCATTTTTCCCAACATATATGAATGAGCTGAAGTTTACCTCTTATCAGTAATAAAGATTATGATTGATTTTGAAAATTTTAGCAGTGTGTCAAAAGTTCCTTCATGAATTAACTTGGTGAAATCTATTTTGTTTGATAAATCCTTTCATGATTGGATTTATTCTAATTGTGACATTTGGATAACTTTGGGTACATACGTCTGACACTTCCCCTCTTGCACACGTTTTCATCATGTACATGTGGTACAACCACCGTAAATCTGGTACACCTAGAAAAACCTCCTTGCATATGGTGCATCTGCCACCATTATTGCGCATATGGTACATTTGGTATATCTTGCACAATCTTTGCAGTTACATTTTTCATAACCGATGTGCATCAGGGATGTCCGCATCTGGATGTTTGGAGATTAAATTCAAAGGGAAGAGATGTTTATAATTATATAGAATTTTATTATGTTTCTGTCATATTTTTGAGATTTCAAGCCCAGGGAGAATTGTTGGGATTTCTCCTAAAATTCCAAAAATATTTAATGAATGACAAATCAAGAGTGTTTGTGTTAATAAATGGGAGAATTCAATGGTTGATTGAAAATCCCATAAGTTATATTCATGAATTGAAAAACTCCAGAGTTGCACTTGAACCTTTATAAATAGATGGAGAGTTGGTCAGTTCTTTTAAGAAAGATATATAACAATGTAAATAATAGGTCTTGTGTGACATGCTTCCTAAAATGTGTAATCTGTCTGACTCTTTTGGATTATAAATAATATAATTTATTTATAGAGGTAGTCAATATGTTTGATGAACCACGTTAAATCTTGTCAATTATTTTATAAAATTTTAAATTTATTATCTTTATATGCACAAGGGATTAATTTCCCAACATACTTTCTTGCAATGTTGTAAAGCTTGCCCGGCACAAGGGGATTAATTTCCCAACATATAAAGTGTCAATATAACCCTACCTACTTGAGTAAATGCCAATATAACCTTATGATCATTTTTAGTGCAAAAATAACCCTAACTAGTTAATGAAAGTGTCAATATAACCCCCAGGCCCCATTTCCAGCGTTGACCTCAACTTTTTGGCATTGACTCTATGTAAATTGGCCAAAATACCCTTTGGGCTAACTCTGAAATTAGGTGGATAATTTTATCCTTATAGTTTTCCGGACCGCCGCCGGAACATGTAGGGTTATATCAGCTCATTATGAAATCTTATTGGGTTATATCAGCACATTCCTAATGTTTGTAGGGCTATATCGGCACATTCCTAGTGTTTGTAGGGTTATATCTGCACATTCTTAAAACTTATAGGGTTATAGCAGTACATATTATAAATATTAAGTGTGTGGTACTCAGGTGGCCTTAACAGGCGACCACATCATCATATACACCATTATAACATCATAAGAATATCTTATACAAAATAAAATTTGACATCATGACACCATCATTAATATTAAACACCATTATCACATACCATAGCATCATTTCAAAACTTATCAACATTAAAAACACTAGGTCAAAGAACACAGCAAAATAATAATCACACACAACACCAAAGGTCATCCAATTACCAATCTGGACTAAGCACAACAAAATAAATGAAATATCATTAAAGCCCCTATATTTTATAGTATGTGCTGATATGACCCTACATTTTTTACTAATAAGCTGATATAACCCTATAAATTTTAAGAATGTGCTGATTTAACCTTACCAATTTGTATAATGTGCTGATATAATCCTACCTGATCCGACGGTGGTCCGACGAGTGGCGGTATTGGAGTATTGATGAGTCTCAGGGCAATAATGTCATTTCCTTTTCTATTAGTATTTTAATTTTTTAGAAGGGCAAACATGTAATTTCATAAAATTCTGGCTAAAAGTTTTCGAAGAGGGTTATATTAGCACTTTCACTGACTAGATATGATTAAATTAACACTTTAAAATATTAAAAGATTATATTAACACTCATATAAATTAGGTAGGGTTATAAAAACACTTTCATATACTCCCTCCGTCCCAGCCGAATCTGCACACTTTCCTTTTTGGGCTGTCCCAGGCAAATCTGCACTCTTTTTGTTTCTTTCCATATTTGGCAAAAAAACTGATGTGAAATTCCAAAATTACCCCCACAATATTTAAACAATTACAAAATAATTCCCATTAATTAGTTGAATTTGGGCCCAAGTGTAAACCCATTTGAGCTTAAGCTGAACCCATTAATGTTAACCCATCTTGCAAACCCTAACCCAATAATGCACTTGCCCAACCGTTTCTCGAAGCAGAAGTAAAGAGATTCTCGATCTTATCTCTTCCTCTGTGGGGAGCAATGAATGAGGCTCGGTTTTTCTTGGTCTTGGGCAGATGAAAAGCATTGGACAGATGAAAAGCATCGGTAATTTTCCACGCCTTGGTCAGTGGAAAAGCAGGCTCGACTTTATATGCCTTCCATCCTCTCCATCCTCCTTCCAGACGCTCCTCTCCATTTTCCTCTTCCTCATCCTGAAACCCTAGCTCCTCGATTTTCCGCATCTTCCCCCAGTTCCCGTTGTTGTTTTCATCTATTTTCGCTAGATCCGTGCTGTTTGTGTCATCTTCCCCCCCTTTGACCCGATTATTCGGTGCGTTTCGCATGTCGTTCGCAACGAACTCCACCGATAAATCTTGTCGGAGGTGTTCTTTGTGCTACGTGTCCGATACTTACAGTAAATCGGAGTTCGTCCCCGAGACGGAGGCGGATGATGCGACCTCCGCCTGGAGGTCTGACGCAGCCCTCGGGGAAACGGTGGTCGCCGGCGACGGCGAGCCCACCTCTACTCCAGTCCCAGGGGAATCTGGCCCGACCGTGCCACAGTCTAATGTTAAATCCTCCATGGGGGACTTGCATGGCGGAGAAGAAGTTCACCCTAGGGACGGTGAGCACGGTTTGGTTCCTTCCAGCCGTGAAATACCCGGAGTCGAAGGCACGGGGGCCATTGCAGAACCAACGCGGTTCCCCTGGGAGACCGATGTTCCGGATGACCCGGAGGACACTATGTATGGCAGCAACCAGGTCCTGTACCTGTTATGCCCTTGGTTGCGGGAGGAGCGCGACGCCCGTCGGCGCAAACCCTAGCTCCGACTTGGTCTCATCGCAATCTGGCCCCCAAAAAGTTAAGTCTTTCGTTGTTCACATAAATGTGGTTAGTTCCTTTTCCGTATAGTTTCGTGTGCTAACTCTCCCGTGCCTTTCGTGTGCTAAGATTAACTTGTTTGCTACATATGCAGGATCCATTCATTGGATGCTGCTTTCGGTGGATCCATTCATTGGAAATGGTTGGAAACGGATGAGGTGAAATCGTTCCTGGCTTCCCTTTTATGTGATATTCTTGAAATGAAATTAGTTTTTTTAAAGTGCTGGAATCTGAGTTGAGCTGATACTGTTCTGAGTATAATCTGATACTGTTATGGAATTAGTTTTTTTGGTTGTTGCCTGCACACTGTGATATTTAAGCTGATACTGTTCTGAGTTGAGCATATACTATTCTGAGTTGAGTCCTTGAGATTGCTTGAGATTTTTATGAATCGTCCCTGGTTGTTTGCCATCACACTGTGACATAAACTGCTGAGTTACTGTTCTGAGTTGAGTCTTCCCTGAGTTTGTGTGGCATCGTTGAAACTGATTTGAAAAAATGTGTTCTCGAAGATTGCTTGAGATTTTTATGAATCTTCCCTGGTTGTTTGCCATCACACTGTGACATAAAGCATGTTCCCTTAAAATGCAAAATATGAGAGTTTGTTCTGAACAAAGGGTTAAACTTCATTAACTAAATGAGCATTTACCCGGGGTTGGTGGCAGAACATCCCATGAACACCAAAAGTGGGATGTTCTTGGCTTGCAAAAAAAAGCCATGTAACCAACCCCCAAAATGTTTACAATTCTGCATCTAAGGCCTGTAACCTAATGCATGCATAAGTGGTAACACAGTTTCATCTACTGCACCCTTGCTGATTAAATGCTCAATGCTGCCCCTCACAACCTCCTCACTTACTTGCAGTGATCTTGGTAGAGTTCCCTCCCTTATGTGTTTGTCCTTGTTCATATGAGGGATCTTGTAGTTGTTTGACCCGCGTGCTTTTAGTATTTCGATCATCGACAGTTGATGTGTAAGAAATACCTTGTTCAAAGTGATTGCATCTTCTCTTTCGTACGCTGACTGCACCACTGCCATTAACTCCTCAACATTAGACGATGTATGTTCTTGTTGTAAGCTTTGAATTGAGTTGAAAAACCCCAGGTCTAGAATGTTACAGTCTGGTGAGTTTGCTGGTTGGTTGACTAAGTGTATGTTAAAACCATCTGCATCAGCTACTTCTCTGAATTCTGGATCATTGTTGAAAATGTGTGGCTTTGCATTGTCTTGTTGAATGTGAATAAATTTGCCGAGAATGTGAGATGGCCATCGTGTCTTAATTGCTGGGATGACTTCTTTGATTATCTTCTCCTTTGTGACATCCCTTGTGATTTTTGGTACTGCTGCCTTCTGCACTGTCCCTGCTAGCCTGTTCTTGCTGTTTATTTTTGCTACTTCATCTTGCACGAACGGAAAAATGCCAATCTTACCATCGAATAGCAGTTCACCATCATTTCCCCATACTGGTCTGCTCACTGCACATAAAAACATTAACTTTGGGATATGTGACTTGTGTTTAGCTGTGCGATATGGCTCCGGTTCGTCCGGGGCCAGTAAATACCTTACTGATTCTTGGCTTAAATAAAACCATTTCTCATCCAAGTGTATAACATGGTCCATTGATCGAAATCTCAGTTCGGGATCAAGCTTTTCTAAAACGAACCACATTCGTGATACCTTGTTGTGTTCTGTGAGAGCTGGTTTGATGCTATTTGTGTGGCTTTTTATTATCTTGGCTGCCACTGCCCGTTGCACACTACTCTTCCCCATTCCGAGTGCTTTTGCTGTACCTCTAATAGTGCGCCTCTTTACTGCAGGCAATGATTTCAGTTCTTCCAGGTTGATCTCCCTCTTGTTCTTCGGAGGATGGCCTGTCATCCGATGACGCAAGTCCAGGGGTCTTCCTTGTGACATTTGAGCCCGAGTAAGAGCCCAGATGGTGCTCACTGTTCGTATGGAGCAGTCGAACATTGCTGCTGCCAGCAATCGTGTCGAATGCAACAGCTTCCCATCCTTGTGCTGCTCAAGCAAAAATTCCCCCAGATGCTGTCTTTCCTCGTTCGTCAGGTTCTTGCGCATTTTCCCTAAAAAAAAAACCCAATGAGGAATGGGAAGATGCAAAGCACCGAGAGCAACCACAGCCCTCGGGTGTGTCGGGATGGCTCGAGGAAGTGCAAAAACCATACCTGAGGGTTTCAAATTGTTGAAGGATCTGTCCTCTTCTGTTTTGCAGTTTTCTTCTTTGTTGTTTCTCAACAACAAATCCGTATGAAATGTTCTTGTATTTATAGAGGGAATGTAAGAGTACTGTTCTGAGTTGCTGTAAAATTGACACTGTGAAAATTTTTTATCACTGTTCACTGTTTTTTGGCGCCTGCCTTATTGGGAGCAAAAAAAAGCGGGAAAAGTTAATTACTGAAAGAGGAGGGAAAAATTATCCCTTCTCAGGCTGGGTTAATTTTTCTGGCCGCATGCAAATTTCGGGTACACGTGGGGGGCACAGTGGTGTGGGGCCCTGGGGAAAAAATCTGCAGAGATTTCTCTCTCTGCAGATTCCCCTGGGACGGAGGGAGTAACTTTCTTGCAATGTTGTAAAGCTTTCCATGCAAATGATTTCCATGCTAATTTATTATGGTAGGCATCGTGATATGTCATGCCGAGTCAACTGATACGGATAAATCGGCCTAAACTTTTAGGCCGGGACAAGACACATTGCATTCATTATTCCCTCCGTCCCGAGTTAAACTGTACACTTTCTATTTTGGGTTGTTCCTATTTAAATTGTACGAGATCAACTTTACCATCTTTGACCAAGTTGACTAGTAGTGAAAAGAAAAAATTGATCCCAAGTTAATACATATTTACAATCTTAGTGGCTGATTAATTATGGCTGGAGACGTGTTTTTGATCTCCATTTAATGGCCTCAGTTTTTGGGCTGGAGGCATGTGAATTTGTTTTGAAAAAACAAACCCATGCCTGACAGCATCACATGCGCTTGCTTCATTATTGTTATTTCACTTTTCCCGTTTCTCCATTATTGCTCTCAACCATCAAGCTTGCTATCTCCATTATCATTCTCAGTCATTTGAGACCTCTCATTTATTCCACAACGCTCCTCTCCTTTCTCTCCCAATCCCTCAAACCCTAGCCGGTCCTCTCCCATTTCCTTTCGTTTTCGACCCAATTTTGCCTCTATTTCTATTCATCTTGCTGTAATTCTACTTGTTCTTCACTATTTGGTGTTGATCGATTAGGTTTTAATCATTTTTTATTTGGGTTTTGTAAACGAGAGGAAATTTTCAAGATCTGTTATTTTTCATTCTATGAAGTGGGTTTTATCTTTTAGAGAAAAGTGCATATATAACCCTATATAATTAATGAAAGTGCAGATATAACCCTGCAATAATGAAAGTGCAGATATAACCCTGTGATAATTGAAAGTGCAAATATAACCCTGGTCAGTCATTGCCGAAAATAATGGCTTTAGGGTTATATTTGCACATATGTATAATAGTTAAGGTTATATTTGCACATATGTATAATAGTTAAGGTTATATTTGCACTAAAAAACAACTCAGGGCTATATTTGCACTTTCTCCAACATATAGGGTTATATTTGCATATTACCCTATCTTTTATTCTTGTGTTGTTCTTCATAATATGTTTTTTTTCTTCATATGTTTGTGTTCGTGGATTAGGGTTTCAGTGATTTTTTGCTCTTGGTTTTGCTTACTAATTGAAAAGGCATCTCAGATCTGTGGTTTCTTTTTCCAAAAATTTGGTTTAAGAAGATTTTTCTAATTAGGGGTTTTTCAAATTTTACCTAAATAGAACTTTGCTGCTATTGTTTACAAGGCATGAGTAGAGGTCGATTGTGTCATGCATTATTTTGTCCTGTGTTGATGTTTTAAATTTAGATTTAAGGGTACATTGTTCATTTCCTTGCTGTAATCTTTGAGATTTGTTAGGGTTTCTGTATGGTAACTCCATTTTTCAAGTCAAATATGTTTAAAACCCCGTATTTGTCGTTCTACGTTTGTGCATATTTACGTCTGTTTTGGGATCTGCTATTTTCCCCCATACATTTCATGGTATACGTGTGCTCTGTTGTAGATCTATGAAACTTGGCTACATTTCAGTACTCCTCTGTTTCAGATCTTTGTTTTTGCACAATAATTGCTATGAACTTGTTATTAGTCTGTTCGCTCATCGTAGTTTCTGAGTCTCTGTAGTTTCTGTCAATAGCCAATATTGTAGTTTCTGAGTCTCTGTAGTCGCTGTAGTTTCTATCAATATTCCGTGTTCTCCTATATTCAGAAATTTCTGTCAATAGCCTCTAAGTTTATAGCCTTTGTTCTCCTTTGTTGATCAGTCGTTGTTCGACAGTGTTCATTAGTTTTTCTTTAGTTGTCAATAGTCTTTGCCCTCTGTTTGTGCGTTTGGAAATGGCACATAGGGACAAGGATTTGGAGGGGCGGGAACCATTAACCCCCAGCCAACCCTTGAATGATGTTGACTATAACGCACTAACAATTCCCAGTCCTACTCTCAGCCCCAGTTTTATTAAATCACAGCCCTCACTGGAACGTGTTCAGGAAAGTGCTCCATTATCTTGGACCGATTTTGAAACATGTTCGGAGGATTGGTCCATAGCTATGCATTTCAGTCCAGTTAATTTATCACACATGGACATGACTGAGTCACAGGCCCTATATGATGAAGAATTAGATTTTGTACATTCCATTTCGAAGGCACATTCCCAGCCAGACCCAGAATCTAATTCTGAGTTACTTTATGTAGAGTCACAACCCCATTTGGATCCCAGTCCTGCATCTGGGAATCCCAAACCTGAGTTACATTCCCACTCAGGCAGTGACTCAGAGTCTGATTCTGAGTTTGACCCACACCCTTCTGTTTACTTCAAAGGAAATAAGTTTCCCAAGTATGGGGAACTAGGATTCTTTGAAACATGTGCAGCCTTATACCCCGGTAATTGGCCTAAGCATGAACCACCTGAAACACCATGGATTAGGCAAGACATTACAACGTCATCCGTGCGACATGAAATGTTTGCCATGGTGGAGAGGGCCAAAAATTATTTGGTTGAAGTTGGGCCTGATTCCGGAGAGAATGAGAAAAATAATCGTGGAATTAGGTTGTCTTGCCAGTTCCATCACTGCAATCAGGTTGTGTCTCTCCTGTTTCCTTATTTTGTTTTCTGTTTCATGAATCATTATGCATACTCCGTGTGTTTTGGTGTGCTAGATGATGAATAACTAAATATGCAGCCTTGGTTATGTGTGTTTATTTTGCACTTAACCTGGCTTGGCATGTTTCCCATTCGACTATGCATCCTTGCTTATATGTGTTGATTTTGCACTTAACCTGGCTTGGCATTTCTGATTTAGCTATGCAGCCTTGCTTATGTGTGTTTAACTTGCACTGAACCTGGCTTGGCATGTTTCTGGTTTGGGGTTGTGAATGGAGCATTAACATGTGATTCTTTCTGATAAGTCATAGTTTGCATGTGAAATATGAGTCCCGTGTGTGATGCTTGTCCCTTATTGGTGATGAAGCTGTGATGAATGAATATTACATGCAGCCATGCTTATTAGTCTATGAACTGATCTGAAACTTGGCGGGGCATGATAATGAATATAAACACCGCCGAAATTGTTTGAGTTTGTGATCCTACTAAGTTGATAGCCACCTATGATGACATTACTTATAATTTAAACTCTTAGGGTGCAACCATGCTTTGTTAAAAACATTAGGATGGCAGCCTATGATGTTTGTCCCGCGTTTGTGCCTTAACTACCATTGTCTGTTACTTCTGGACATGCTCCATTGTTTGCCTCACATTATCCTTATTATTTTAAATAAATCTTGCATTCAAAAGGGATTTGAGCCATCTAAACCTTTACAAGGTTGCCCTCTAAACATACATTCACAAAATACATTGTATGTTTACTCTAGAACTAATTCTAGAAGTATAACCCTACAAAAATAAGAAGAACCTACCTTTATTTAGCTAGTTCCATACTTAGGATCAGATCCCTAACATTACCGGCCCTTCCAATCCCAATGTGATGCTGTAAACAGCTCCTAACTAGCTCTGAATCCACAATTAGGTTTTCTGGAAGTAATCCCAACCTCCTTAGACGATCGTTTCCCATATGTTGCAGTTTAAATTCATTCCCACCCCTGCACTTCATGATTTCTACCATGACACATTGTAAACTCAGGAAACTCTTGTCAAAAACTTTACGGTCCTCTCTTTCGAAAGCATCATTCAGTGCATTTAATAGACACTCTAGTGTTGTACTAGGGTTCTAGTATTGGAGGCTTTTTATTGAGGCAAAAAACCCTAAGTCCAGAATGTTTAGGTCGGGTGACTTGGTAGGTTGGCACACTAATTGGATACGAAACCCATCTGAGGTGGCTGCAGCTAAAAATTCAGGGTCATTAGCATAAATATGGGATGGAGCATTGTCTTGTTGTATGAATATATGTTTACTTGCCCAAGGTGGTCATTTTTATTTTATGGAAAGTATGAGTTCATAAATCATTTTCTGCCAAATGGTGTCTCTATTATTTGACTTAATGGGCGTTAGAACCAGTGTACCCTTTGGCCTATTCACTGTTGTGTACTTCGCTGCTATGTACTCCATATATGGAAAGATCCCTATTTTACCATCGAAAAGGACATTACCATGCATATCTATTACTAGTCCACACACAACACACATAAACATTGGCTTCGGAATGTAATGATTACTTTGAATAATTCTGTATGGTTATGGTTCGTTAGGGGCTAGAATAAACCTGGTTGTTGCCTCTGTGATGTAGAACCACTTTTCGTCAATGTGGATGGCATTGTGCATGTCCTTCAACATCATGTTACATTCTAGCTTGGTTAGGCACCATTCCAACCTTGTTTCCTTGCATGCTTGTGTCAAGCATGGATGAACAGCGTTGGTGTGGCTCTGTATTTCTTTGTTTGCTATTGCTCTTTGGATTGTGCTCTGTGCTCCTGCAGGTTCGCCTATCCCTCAATGGCAGCGCCATTAAGGCTTCGAGATTGATCGTTCTTGTTTGGGTCACACCGCTCGTGTCTTCTTGAGTGGGCATTCACTGGTTCACCATTAACCAGTTGTTGCTTCACTCGTGACCAAATGGTGCTGATGGTTCTAATTGGCATAGCCTACCTTTCTGCTGCCTCAACTCGTAAGCTGTGTTTTATTTGCCCATTTTTTATGTTTTGGAGAAGAAAATGGGCACCCTGTTGCTTCTTCTCATCCGTCAAATTTCTGCCCACTATCACAGCCTCAAGCTCAAGGATGAAAAAACAGAATAAGAGGGTTAAGATCCTAGCCAGTTCTTCAAGAACTAGCCAAAGGTTTTTCTGAGAGCTAATTTTGAGTTTTTTAGGGTTTGAAATGTATGGTGCATTAAATGATGTATATATAGGACCCAGTCTCTATTTTGGAGCAATTGTGTGCAGTAGAAAAAAATTGCATTTTGGCTCCAAAATCTAAAAATTTTGGAGCTAAAGATTAGTTTTGGTGGGAATTTTTAGTCATCAATTTTTTTTGTTTAAGAACGTTTATAGGGTTTCAAGCACTACTGTTCATACAATACTATCACGAAATTCAAGCCTGCCAATTTCAACTTTTGTCCATCAAATCTGTACCATTTCCACTGTTCCTTTTTGCCCCCAAAATTTCTCTCTCTGCAAATTAACTAGGGACAAGGGGAGTATAAGAATAGGTTGGGATGGGTCATGACTCAATTTGACAGAGTTTATAACCTGATGTATGCATAAGATATTATAAGGTGATGTATTTATAAGCAAAATAATTTTTTTGTATTTGGTAAAGTGATAAATTGCAGATTATTTTGAAAGTATAATCTATTTTTAAGGAAAAAACAAAAGCTAGTCTTTCTCTATTTTGAAGTCAATTTTACTTATAGAGGAAAGTCTCCTGTGAGACCGTCTCACAAAATGAAAGTGTTGCGTATAGGGAATCGATCCCACAACCTCACGAATCGATTACATGCAGTTAACCAGAAGCGTATCCCTCATTCTTGTTGGTAGACTTTCAATTTATTGTTATATCTATCTTTTATTTTATTTTTCTTTTATTGAGTTGCTTTTACAATTTACAAAGGTATATTGGCTCATGTGTTTATAATAATTATTAATTATTTTAAAAAAGTAATTTTTTTTTCAAGAGATACAATTAACTCAAATATTTAAATTAGTTCATATATTTAGCATATTTGTTAATCATTTTAATACTTTGTTTAGACTTTTATTTTCCGCAGGGTAATTGTAGAACTTACAACTAGTAAGATGAAATTTTGAATTAAGTCTTTAAAACTATCAACAAACATTCTAAACACACGAGCTAATATATATTTAATAGTTATAAATTCGTAGAAAAATAAAAATTTGAACTAAATTCTTAAAACGGACAACAAAATATCTAGACATATGAACTAATTAGTGTAAGTCTTGTAGAAAATAAAAGTTTAGAGAAAGACTTTAAACTATCAACAAGTATTCTAAACACATGAACTAATATATCTTTACTGATTGTAAGTTTTGCAGAAAAGGGAAAATTTGATCTAGGTCCTTAAAATGATAACAAACTATCTGGACACATGAAGTAATGTATCTTTAATAGGCACAAGGTCTGTAAAAAAATAAAATTTTGAACTAAGTCCTTAAAATGGTTAACAAACATTCTAAAAACATGAACTAATTAATATACCAATGCCAGCTATAAGTCTTGTAGAAGATGAAAGGGCGGACTAAGTCTTTAAAACTATCAACAAATATTCTAAATACAAGAACTAATATATCTTTAGTATTTATAAATTTGCAGAAAAATGAAAGTTTAAATGAAGTCCTTAAAACGGTTAACAAACTATATATGCATATGAACTAATTAGTATACCAATGCTAGCTATAAGTATTATTCTCTCCGTTCCATTTCAAACTGTACACTTTGACTTTTGACAATTGACTCTAAACTTTTTTAATTCTTAATATCTTTCAGTAATGATAATTAAAAATTGTGAAAAATAGATATTTTGAAAATATATATTATGACGAATCTAAAAGGTACTACACAATATTATTTAAATTTATACACAAATTCAATTTTAAGGTCAAAGTTACGAAGTTTTAACTAAATGAATAGTTAGATTGCAGTTTGAAATGGGGCAGAGGGAGTATAGAAAATAAAAGTTTAACTAAGTCCTTAAGCAATGAACAAGCATTATATAAACATGAACTAGTATATCTTTAACTAACTGTAAATTTTGTTTAAAAAAAAGTTTGAACTAAGCCATTAAATAATTGAAAAACTATCTAGACACATGAAGTAATATATCTTTAATAGTTTTAAATTTTGTAGAAACATGAAAGTTTGAACTAAATCCTTACAATGTTTAACACTTATTCTAAACGCACGAACTAATTAGTATATAAATGCTTGCTGTAAGTCTTGTAGCAAATGAAAGTTTGAACTAAATTTCTAAAACCATAAACAAACATTATAAACACATAAACTAATATATTTTTATTAACTGTAAAATAAATGTGAAAATATAGTCTTAAAAACTAATATAAGATATATAAATCATGAACAGCTAGTTAAAAAATATTATTTCTGTTAAAATTTAAATAATTAAGGAAAAATAAAGGAAATATAAAAAATAAGACATTTATAAAGGTGTTATATAATATATAATGGTAAAGTGTAACACATCCAAATTGGTGGGTTAGTGGTCTGAAGTAGATGTTATAGTGGAGGAGGTTTAGGTTTGAAACCTGCTACACCCTCTGTGCCTAAATAAAATGCACACTTTCTATTTTGGTCTGTCACTGATTAAATTCCAAAGAATCGGAACTTGCCATTTTTAGCGAAGTTAACTTTCTATGAAATGACTGAAATGCCCCTGAGCTATGTAAAATTTACAGCCATTAAGGCTGATTATTAGGGAATGGGGTACAGTCTCTGGACATGCATCCAGAGACTGGTGGTTAGCGTGGGATTAAAATTTTAAACTCCTAACCACCATCTCATTTCCACGTGCGTCTCATTTGTGCACCCTATGCTCCATTATTGCTCTCCCCACGCTCTCAACTCTCTCATTTACTCTCCCAATGCTCTCAAACACTCATTATCTTCCTAATTTTTCTCATTTCTCACAAAATATTCACAGCCCATCCTCTCCTCTCTCTCAAATTTGAAAACCCTAGCCGCTCAACCTCTTTTTGTCGTCGTTTTTAGTTGAAAACCTGTGTTTTTTGTGTTGGTTTACTTGGCTAAATCTGGTTTTATCACAGCTTGTTGTTTCGGATCTAGGGTTTTCTTGATTTGGTTTGGGGTTTTGAAAACGAAATCGATTTCTTCACTTTTTCAAACTGAAATCACAGCTTTTTAAGGCTCAATTTCATGTTTGGCTGGTTGAATTAGGGTTTATTGAACATAAATAGATGTTTATGTATTGGGTTCAGATCTAAGGTATTTCTCATGTTGGATCTATGGTATTTCCCAATGTTCTTGGGGTTGTTGAAAACTGAATGCATGTGTTTGATTCTTGGCTTGCATGTTATTTTTCGAGGTAAATGAACTTGGGTTCGTCATTTTTGAATTGAAATTCATGCTCTTTGTGGTTTGGGTTCCGACCTGAGTTATTTCTGGCATTGTAACTGTGATATTTTCCACTGTTCTTGGGTTTTGTTGTTGAAAACCGAATGCATGTTTCTGATTTTATTTTTATGTTATCTTCCAAGGTCAATTATCTGTGGTTCATCTTTTTTGAACTGAAATTCATGCTATTTGTGGTCTAGGGTCTAATCTAGGTTTTTTTTCTTAGGTTGGATCTGTGATATTAGTCAATGATCTTCATTTTTGTTGTTTAAAACTTAATGCATGCGTATGATTCTTCATTTATAAGCTCGTTTTCAGAGTAACTGATGTTCGGTTTGTGATATGGAAACTGAAATTGATGTTCTTTGTTTGCTGGGTTCAGATCTATGTTTTTTTTATTGTGTTGGATATGCCATATTAGCCACTGTATGTTGAAATTGGGTTTGACTAGTTAGGGGTTGATTAGGGTTTGACAATTTCTTTTTGAACTACTTCTGATGTATACCGTGAACTAATTGTGATACTAATGCGAGGTTATTCGGATAATACTGTGAGCCTTTTCAGATTATATTGTGAACCTAATATGATTATACTGTGATCTAATTCTCATTGTAGTTTACTGATATCTAATGATTGTTTGCATCTGAAACTTATGGATCATGGTGATAGGGTTGTAGCTGGCCAGGGTAAGTCTGCCCCTTGCAAACCTTTGAGTGAATTCGAGGTTAACTCTCAGTTTCAGTCAAGTTTTGATACCACATTATTTACCGCACTTGATGACATTGAGTCACAACACAAGCCCGGTACAGTTATCCCACCCCAGTACCCTGTCCTTGATACTGATTCAGTTAAGTCTTGGGATACCCCTGTGGCCCCACATTTTAGCCCCGTACCTCAATCTGTCCTATACCACTCAGAATCATATACTGATTCAGATGAAACATAGTCCCCCTGATACTAATCCTGATAAAACACAGCCCTCTAATCCTGATGCAGATTCTGATGCAAACCAACCCCCTGATTTTGATGAAACCCAATCCCTTGATACTGATCCTGGTAAAACACAACCCCCTGATATTGATCCTAATAATACACAGCCCCCTTGATGCTGGTACTGATTCTGATGCAACCCAACCCCCTAATTTCGATGAAACCCAGTCCCTAATTCTTATGAATCTGATTCATCTGAATCTTGGTGTGATCCACACTCTTCAGTGTACTTCAAGGGTAATGAATTCCCTAAGTATGGTGAGCTAGGTTTCCAGGAAACTAGGGCTTGTCTATATCCTGGTAACTGGCCAAAATATGTGGCTAAAAGTATTCTGATGCTGAAAAATTGTTTCATTACTCACAGGTTTGTATTTTGGTTCGTTTTCACTTCTGCTTTTACTTTCAAATTTAAAATTGTTGAACATATACTAACTGTCTACCTCATAATGCAGGATTGTTTATACCATGAGGCTGTTGTTTCTTTTTACAACAACTACTTCATTATGTGTTTATCTCTAATAGCCTGTGTGCTACTTGTTTGTGATAGCATGTGTGCTACTTGTTGTATGTTGGGTATTTGAATATGTGTGATGTTTATGTTCAAATGTGCAACCACTCAGATTTAGACTCGAAATCAGTTGAAACCTGGGGTGGCTATTCCCTATTTTTCAACTGGATCTGAACTGAACCAGAGTTAGGTAAGGCATGTTACCAATCAGGGGAAATAATGGGAGAAGTAAATTGTGATGCATGTTTATGTGGTTTATATATACAGCTATACAGTGTTAGTCACTGGACTTACCTGATCTTGGCAGTGCATTTGGTTATTGATATCATAGCTAATATGTGTGCTAGTTGGGTTTGTGCTAGTTGAGCCCATAATTTATGATGTAGCTGTACTGAATGAATAAACACGAAACCATGCTTATTAGTTGCTAAACTGATATGATCTTGGCAGGGAATGATGTGATTAAACCAAGCTCTGCAAAAAAAATTTAGTTAACCCTATCATAGTTGTTAGCCACCTGTGATGATACCTAGCATGTACACTTTGACAGCATGTTTTTACAAACATTAGGATGAAAGCTTTATAGTGTTTGTCCCTTCGTTGTTATATGTGTGTTTACCATTCCACCCGGTTGTACTGTTTATCATTCTGGACTAAACTGTTTTGCCTCATACTTAGAAACATATTTTTAAACACAAAATCTTTTCAAAAAGCCTCATACAAAAAGGGGTAAAGCCCTCCTAGATTTTACAAGGTTTCCCTATAAACATACCTTAACAAATTAAAGTGTATGTTTACCCTAGACCTGAATCTAGAAGCACAACCCTACAAAAGTACATCAGTTGCATGTCTACACTAACTCCGTCATGATTAGCAGATCCCGTGTGTTCTTGGCTCTACCAATAGACACCATGTGTTCCAAACAGCCCCTTACCAACTCAGAAACCACAATCAGATTGTGGGGTAGAAAACCAAGTCTTCTTAGCATTTCCTTTCCCATGTGTGGCTGTTTGAACTAATTACCACCCCTGCATTTCATGATTTCTACCATAACACATTTCAAGCTTAGGAATATCTTTTCTATAACCCTAGGATCCTCCCTATCAAATGCATCATACACAGCTTGTAGCAGTCTATCTAGGTTTTGGCTAGGGTTTTGCTGTTGTAAACATTGAATTGAGACAAAAAAAACCCAAGTCTAGAATGTTTAAATCGGGTGATTTGGATGGTTGGAACACTAACTGAATGTTAAATCCATCTGAGGTGGCTGCAGCAAAAAATTCAGGGTCATTTGCAAATATGTGGGTAGGGGCATTATCTTGTTGTATGAAAATGTGTTTGCTTGCCCAAACTGTCCATTTTTCTCTGATAGCTGGTATGAGTTCATGGATAAGATTGTATCTAATGACATCTCGGGTTATGGATGATATTGCTTGTGGCATCATGGTTCCCCTAGGTTTATTGTCTATTGTGTACTTAGATGCTACATGCTCAACATAAGGAAACACACCAATTTTCCATTAAACATTACATTACCCTCTAGGTCAAATATAGGTCTACACATAACACATAGAAACATGAGTTTTGGTATGTAATGCTTGCTTTGGGTGATTCTATATGGTTCTAGTTCATTGGGACCAGAAATATACCTCGTTGTAGCCTCTGTGATGTAGAACCACTTTTCATTTATGTGTATGATGTTGTGCATGGTCTTGAACTGTAGGTTGCACTCAAGTATGCTTAAACACCATTCCAACCTTGATTCTTTCTGGCCTGTTGTTAGGCATGGATGAACTGTATTTGTGTGGCTTCTTATCTCCTTGCTTGCTATTGCTCTGTGTATACTACTTTTCCTAACATACAGGTTGGCGGCTATGCTTCGGCATGTACTCCTGAACTTTAGTGGAAATGCCATTTTTACCTCCAGGTCGATTAGCTTCTTGCTTGTTCCACAATGCCGTGTCTTCTCGAACGGGAGCACACAGCCTCTCCATTTTGAAACTGTTGTATAACTCGCGCCTAGATTGTGCTGATGGTCCTAACTGAGCATGACCATCTTTCTACTGCCTTGACTCTACTGTTGTTCTCAAGCTGTCCATTTTTTATGTGTTGAAGGAGAAAATTGGCAATCTCTTACCTTTGTTCATCAGTGAGGTTTCTCCCCATAATCACCGCCCTATTTTTGCTCGATGATGAAGATCAGAAAGATGATGGGTTAGGGATTCCTGAATTTGACTAGTTCTTCCAGAAATGGCCAAAAAGGATTCTAAGGGCTCTAGTTTTTTGTTCTGTAGGGTGTGAATGGGTGCTGTAATAAATGCCCTTTTTTATAGATGCGAATTTTGATTTTTGGAGGTAATGAACAATGAACGAAAAAGTGTAAAATTGGCTCCAAACCTAAAATTTTGGAGCCAAAGATTATCTTTTGGAGGGAATGATCACAGATTTGACATTATTTAGCATTGTTTTCAAGTCAAATTGGGGGCATGTAATTTGCTGATTTTGACTTGTACCTTTTCAACTTTTTTGGACTAAAAAGTGTCTTTTTGGCACTGTTCAATTTTGCCTCCACTTTTCTCTTTCTTGCAAATTATTCACGGACAGAGGGAGTACTACAATTTTGTTTCAAACTCTACCAAACTAATCTTCACGTGCCTTCACATGCAAACAAATGAGTCAACCTTCACGCACACACACCCATATATGGGTTCAGCCTCCACACGCCCACTTGCACATATAAGTTCACGTGCAGTATGAATTCTTCTTTTTACAATTTAATCCTCCATCTCACCATTGATTGGTCTCACACAAGTCTTTGTATTACTTATAAGCACACCTCTGCCAAATATAGTCATATCTCATAATTGAAAGCATTTTCAATGTAAGAGTTGATTTGGTAAAAATTAATTGATAGGTCATATCCCATAACTGAAAGCTGGGAGGTCATAGACGTACCTCTAAAAATTATAATTTATAAGCCCTTTATGCTTACTAAATACAATTAAGTAGATAATGGCAAATCGGGGTCGTCCACGAAGAAGAGAGATTTTCTTAAGCGTTTAAACATAAAAGGTGATATTAGGCTAGAAGTAAATATATATAGATGTATAAAAGCATGTAGAAGGGGGGGGGTGGTTGGTTGGTTTTCCTAAGTTATGAAATTAAAAGACAAACTAACTAGAAAAGTTAAGTAACTATGCTAATCATCAAACAAATTAAGAAAGAGGGGTAAAAACTACAAAAGACAAAGCCTTGGGGGCAATTAATATCCACTTCCAAACCTAATGTAGATCATTGAACCATTCATTCATTCTATAACATTCGTTACCTATGGGGAATGCTAAAACTTCCCATTCGAAGATCAACATTCATTCCTTCTTAATAGTAATTTTCAACGACAAACAATGACCATTTGCAAACCTCATTGATAATCACTCTAGGAAAACCACACCATAAAGGTATTTCATCAACGACATTATACGCGAAGGACCATAGATTTGATAACAACAAACCTTCTACCAAAGACATAGCCATTTAACCAAACATAGAATTCATTAGGCTAAACCTAGAACAAACCACATTCAAGATTAGACCTTGCATTGCATCTATAGGATAAACATGAGAACAATCCACATTAACATATTTATCTACCAAGAATCACAACACATTATGCACAAGAAATTCTAATTCCATGTTCTTGGAATCTCATGTCAAAGAGCTAAGAAATTTGCAACTTTTCTAACACCATAACACTTCAATCATACAAACACTTCATATAATCAAACAAATCATAGCATAAATGAAGTAAAATATCACATTTGAACACATGAATGCTAAATAATGTATGCTTCAAGAAAGAGTGAAATAGAGGTTCTTACTACATAGGTGTGGAAGCTTCAATCATTTGCTCCCAAGTACAAAACTAAGCTAGATAATCAAAACCCATAACATAGAACAAAGATCTACAAAGAAAGAAGAAGAAATGGAAGCAAATGGTTAAAAACTAGGGTTTTGGAGCCCCCAATTTGGGCTTAGAGAGTTTGGGAGGGTGTGAAAAGCTATTTATAGTACAAGAAAAAAGGGAGTAAAAAGTAAGTTGCAGGGCAATTATCGCGAGTCGCGATGCCTCCGTCGCAAGTCATGACCAGATCAGGAAATTGCAAGCTCTCAGGTCGACATTTCGTGAGTCCCAACACACTCGTCATGAGTTGCAACGGAAAAAAGTGCCGTTTTGTTTTGCTTCCTCCGGGTGAACCGTTGATCCGCTTTGAGAGTTCTTGTAGTTGATTTTATAGTACTCGAGAAGAGGAATCCAATGGTACCACTCTTGGAGGCTAATTCTTCTCATTAAATTCTCTGAAATCTGCTTCAAAACATAGATCATTCTCCACCCTTTCCTTTGCTCTCCTTTCTTCACTTTATCTTCTACCACTTTGTGAGTGACCTTCCATCTTCTACCATCCTTTCGAATGGCCTTCACTAAACCACTCTTAAGTGCTCCCGAGCAATCTACAAATTAAGCTTAAAAAAGGAATCTAGATGCTCGTAAGGACCAAATATCCATTAGACTAAACATAGGTTACAAAATGAAGGATTTAGATATAAAAAACAAAAATGATCATCTAAACCCCTTATCATGTAAACCTACCTAAATCTAGAAATCTTACAATAAAAATATCATAAAAGAGTGTTAAATGCTTTGGAAAATACATGCATTTGACGTCTCATCAAATCTCCTCACACTTAAAACTTACTCATCCTCGAGTAAACAAGAACAAACAAAGATCAAAGCGTAAACTTGCAGGTAAAAGTTTTCCCAAAAAATCTAACATCATATTCCTAGACTACCCTAACCTCCAAGACATAAGAATCTCTCACAGTCTCACATCCCAAAGCCTAAGATAATCTAAACAACCCACAAATCATAACAAAAGTGAGGTATACATATAATTCCAAGCTAACTTACTCCACCAAAAAAGCCACTCAATAGATAAATAAAGAGAAGCATATTTTTTTTCCAATTTCTTTCATTTGCTCTCATTTTCCTAGGAGTCCTCTTGGGTTTTCATCCTAGCTTCACACAATTTTCTTTTTCAATGATCACCCTCACATTTTTCCTTATCATTTGGCCTCTCATTTTTGCATAGGTCGCCCTTTTTGGTTTTCAACCTATCCGGGCCTCCCACTTTTTCCTAAGTTGCCCTCCCAGGTTTTCAACTTAGCGGGAATTGTTTTTTTCATTTTTTTTCTAAAAAAATACAAATCAAAGTGGAGCATATGCACACTACAATATAATACAATGAGATATATTTCTCTTTACCTCCCCACACTTGAAACACACATGTCCTCAATGTGAAAAGGACAAGATAAAGAAATAAGGGAGAAAGAAAAAATTACTCACAACTTGGACTTTGAAGGTCCTTCCCGGTGATGGCAATGCTCACTTCTCAATGAATGTTCTCTCCTCCATGTTTTCCAATTCCGCCCAATATGAAACTTCGATCTATCAACTACGAAGCCACAACTACGCAAATCCCGATCAACACTCGCAAAAGACAACAACTAGTAGTACTCTGGTGAACGTTGTTTCACTCACCAAAATAATCTGCAAACTCTATAGATGAGATTAGTACAGTAGCACGTAGAGTCGATCCCACGAGGAACGGAGAAAAAACTATAATAAAATTCCTACTAATATAGAACACTTTTAGTGTAGCCACCACGCCTTAATTTTTAGATTTATCTAACAACTAATAATGCAACTAACTAATATAAAATATGAAATAATAATGCAAACTAAAAAAATATAAAAATCTATATAATATATGAATAAGGTAATCGGCTCGGAATAACTCACATTAGTTAAACATCGATCATAGGCGCAAAGATAAATCAATTCATATGCATCTATCAGTTATAGGAAAGTAGGTACGCTTAACCTCCCAAATTCTTTCGTACTTTATCGAAAATTAACCAATTATAATTAACTAATTGTTTCCCTTACCAAGATGCCCCCGGAGAGTATTCGCTGAACCAGATACACACCTCGATAGCATTAAGAATGAAAGAACCCGATATAGCAATTACCAAAGTAAAAGTAAATAGTAATGCACACTTAATTGTTCCTCATCTTGCTATTATAGTCTTAACTAGTTAGCTGTTTTTCACAAGAATTCGCTACGTACTAACTCTTTCCAACGATTACGTATTAGTGGAATTAGATAGCATTATCCCAATAATATTCAAGTTGATCAGGCTCAAATATATCAAGAATAAAATAAATCAAAAACAATCAAGAACACATAAGAATCAATTATAAAATAATTAGGCTTCACGATTCATAAACTAATGCTTATTATTCCATATCGATATATAAATTAGCTACTCATAATAATGAAACTAAACAAATAAATAATATGATAACAAATAAATAATGATATAGTGAACTAAAGCAAACCGTGAAGTAATGTGGGAATCAAATTGCATGTGCACGAAAAACCAATGAATGTAACTAATTCAACAAAATAATTCTGCTCCCAGCAATTTGCTCCAGCCGCCGAACTCAAACAAACCTCTAAACCTAATATTTTATTATAACTAAAACTACTCCTACCGTATGTACATGTTTTCTTTTCCGCAAAACCTAAGGTATTTATATACCTTAGTGCAGCTGCTCAAAATAATAAACCAAGTACAAATCTAATTTGGATTCTCCTCGCGGAAGAAATGAATAAAATATTAACTAAAAACTAAGAGTCCGTCTCTTGAAAGACAGTCTTTCCATAAGTTATGGAAAGACCAAGGTTTAAAGTGTAAATTATAAGAAATTAAGATAAAATTTTTGGGTTGCATGAACCGGGTTATAAATTTTATAACTACTACATGTTTCATACTAAAACTTTAATATTGCAACTAAGACCTTTTACCTTTTATTATTCTAATCAAACCCCGTCTTTCCATAAGCCTATGGAAAGACCGTCTTTCCCAAGATTTTGCCAAAAACTAATTCCTAAAATTAAGAAATTTCAAATGGAAGGAGATAATACAATCCTTATCAATATGAGAAGTGAATATTTTTATTTCCTCAAATCCACATCTTTTTAATAATTCACTTTTCACCCCATAACTTCAGTTATTCTTCTTTTGCCTCTCTTCCTTCATCCCTGGAAAAATGTCTTATAAAATAAGAACATTTTTCCATTGGAGCACATCGCCTCATTAAAAACCTTAACTTGGGAATCCTAGTGGGAAAAAATTATTGGTTAAGGGAAAAAGAGTGCAATGTATTGCTCCCTCTCAATTCTTCACAATCCATGAATTCCTACACCAAAAACACCTTAAAGTCCAAATTATATCTTAATAAAATCATAATAATCCCACAAAATATGAACACAATATAACACACATCATACTCCTAGATGGTGGTTTTGGTAGTGGTTTTTTTTGTGGTGGATTGTGGTGGTATTCTTGTGGTTTTTGGTAAGGGTTTGAGAACATTGTTGGGGATTTTTTTTTCAAGAAAAGAAAATTACTAATCTAGCTTAGAATCTTGGGTTGCCTCCTGAGAAGCTCCGTATTTTTAAGGTCGTCGGTACTACCCTAATGTTATCCATATAGTGAAGGTTTGAACCCCTTCACTATGAGCATCCAAAAATAGAGAGGTGGGGGTACAAAACTTTCAATAGGAAAGTTTTGTGGAGGTTGAGATGGTTTAAAAGGAGTTGGGTGGTTAGGAGGCTTGGGATTGTCTTTTGGCTCCTCTCTTATCTCCCTCAAAACTTTCAAAAATAGTGGAGTTAGTTCACTAGGTAGGGATAGGGGTGACGATGCTAATGAATGTAGCACAACCACCTCTTCCTCCATTTTTTCATCCTCAACAACCAACTCCTCATCCCCGTCGAACTCAAACTTATTTCCCATGGGGACCTCACTCACTGAATCCTTGAGTTCGACTTGGGATGGTGTATTTTTGGAATCACGAGTTTCCATTCGAGCCAACACTTCCAATATACTCCTCGCATGCCCCTCAATAGCCTCAACACTAGAGGAGAGCCGAGTGTCTGGTTCCTCACTAGTAAAGTTCAAGTTTTCTATTACATTCATGACTTCCTCACGTGTCAAACTTGAACTTCCTTGTTGGGCTTGGTTTTGGGGTATGGTATAAGATGGTGATGGCCAACTATTTTGCTCGTATTGTTGGTTTTCCGGCTCATTCTCATACCACCAATCCGGATTACCACTCCATTCCGGGTTGTAAGAATTATGGTATGGATACCATTCTTGGGTTTCTTACCCTTGAAACCAACATCTCCTACCTCTTGGTAGCACTCTTCATAATACCATTGGTTTTGGAAACCAAGGGTTCTTTCCTCCTCATAGTGCTCCTCTCTCAACATATAGCAAGACTCGGCAGGATGGTCGAAATGACACATCCTACAAAACCTTGGTTGTTGAACCTCTCTTCTCATCATGAGTTCCCTCAAGGTGAGACGTTCCATTTTTTTAAATGCTCTTTTTCAAAAGTCCGGAATCATGTTGCAAGGATTATCGATAAAAATTCAACAAGAACTCAAGCAATACCTACTCCGAACAAAAACTACCAAAAAGAAGTGAAAAATTAAAAAAAAACACAACTAGCTAATATGCAACCAAATATGTCTTAACACTTAAAAATAAACATCTCTTCCCCGGCAGCGGCACCAAAATTTGGGAGGTCGTCGCCGTACCTCTCAAAGTTATAATTTATAAGCCCTTTATGCTTAATAAATACAATTAAGTAGATAGTGGCAAATCGGGGTCTTCCAGGAAGAAGAGGGATTTTCTTAAGCGTTTAAACATAAAAAGTTGATATTATGCTAAAAGTAAATATATGTATATATATAGATATATAAAAGTATGTAAAAGGTAGGGGGGGTTGGTTGGTTAGTTTTCCTAAGTTATGAAAATAAAGGACAAACTAACTAGAAAAGTTAAGTAACTATGCTAATCATCAAACAAATTATGAAAGAGGGGTAAAAACTACAAAAGACAAAGCCTTGGGGGCAATTAATATCCACTTCCAAACCTAATATAGATCATTGAACCATTCACTCATTCTATGACATTCATTACCTATGGAGAATGCTAAAACTTCCCATTTGAAGATTAACATTCATTCCTTCTTAATAGTAATTTGCAAAGATAAACAACGACCATTTGCAAACCTCATTGATAATCACTCTAGGCAAACAACACCATAAAGGTATTTCATCAACAACATTATACACGAAGGACCATGGATTTGATAACAACAAACCTTCTACCAAAGACATAGCCATTTAACCAAATAAAGCATTCATTAGGCTAAACCTAGAACAAACCACATTCAAGATTAGACCTTGCATTGCATCTATAGGATAAACATGAGAACAATCCACATTAACATATTTATCTACCAAGAATCACAACACATTATGCACAAGAAATTCTAATTCCATGTTCTTGGAATCTCATGTCAAAGAGCTAAGAAATTTGCAACTTTCCTAACACCATAACACTTCAATCATACAAACACTTCATATAATCAAACAACTCATATCATAAATGAAGTAAAACATCACATTTAAACACATGAATGCTAAATAACAAATGCTTCAAGGAAGGGTAAAATAGAGGTTCTTACTACATAAGTGTGGAAGCTTCAATCATTTGCTTCTAAGTACAAAACTAAGCTAGATAATCAAAACACATAACATAGAATAAAGATCTACAAAGAAAGAAGAAGAAATGTAAGAAAATGGTAAAAAAACTAGGGCTTTTGAGCCCCCAAGTCGGGCTTAGAGAGTTGGGGAAGAAGGGGGTCAAAAGCTATTTATAGTACAAGAAAAAAAGGAGTAAAAAGCAAGTTGCTTGGAAATTATTGCGAGTCGCGATGCCTCCATCGCGAGTCGTGACCAGATCAGGAAGTTGTGAGCTCTCAGGTCAACATTTCGCGAGTCGCGACGGAAAAAAGTGCCATTTTGTTTTGCTTCCTCCGGGTGAACCGTTGATCCGCTTTGGGAGTTCTTGTAGTTGTTTTTATAGTACTCGAGAAGAGAAATCCAATGGTACCACTCTTGGAGGCTGATTCTTCTCGGAAAATTATCTGAAATCTGCTTCAAAGCATAGATCATTCTTCCCAATTTGCTTTGCCACTACCACAGAGACCCGCCTCTAGCACAGTTTTTTTTGTTCTAGCACCGGTTTGTTCATAAAAAAACTGGTGCCTAATTAACCGGTGCTAAATTAGCACCATTTTTTTAGTTAGCACCGATTTTTCAACCGGTGCTTTTACCGGTTTTCAACCGGTGCTAATTCAGTTTCTTTTGTTAGCACCAGTTTTTCAACCGGTGCTAAATTATCACCAGTTTTTTTGTTAGCACCGGTTTTTCAACCGGTGCTAATTTATTTACGACGACGAAAAAAAATCCCTTCCTCTGAAAGTTGCAGTGCACTGCCGCTTTCAGAGAAAGGGAAAAAGACTCAAAATTAACTATTTTATTCCACATTAATTTAATAATAAAATCAACTTCACAAAATTAATAATTTATTTCCACATTAATGTATACAAACACCTTGTCTCGTACGACTATGAAAAGAATAATAGTCCTAACTGTACAATAATAAAACTACTGCAGCACAATTTATGGTGCACTGCCTTCACTTACAGCTCTAGAATCTCATTTTCTTCTCTACTCTTGCAAAAACAAAGATGAAATGAGTACATAGTTGGGAGAACCGAACCTATCAGCAGTAATTATAATTCCCAGATTCCGAATTGGAGGTAAAGAAAGGTACAAGTGGTTAGTGAAACAATCTAATGATTCTGGAAAAATGATCGACAAGAACAAGATGGACAATAAGAATGATAACTCATTGGTGGTTAAAGAGATATTCGTTTGAAATAGAATTGTTGCCAGGAAGTGGATAAAATCCTTTGAATGAGAATGAAAAAATCTTGAACAAACCATCGGGGTTGCATGTACCTGCACGTTGCAAAAATATCAGTGTATTCAGCGTCTCCACCATGGATAACCTAGCATATTCATGGTTTAATTCTTAACTATATAAAATATTACTTCATCCATACTTATAAAAAGGGTGTATTGTTTGTGCAATAGTACGAGGAATATGATTCATTTTGTTTTAGGCTAAGGTGACGCTACTAGTACCTCCAAGAATGTGTTGGAACCCAATACAAGATTCTCATAGAAGAAGCTCTCTTTGGCTTACCCAATGACCAGCATCTTCCAGCACCTGCATTTCAACTCCACCTCCCTCTTCAACTGCTTGCTCCTCAGCAACATGAAGTCTTTGAAGATCTTCAAGTACCCACCTGTGCAAACTCCGTCAAAATTACAGAAATTAAACATGCAAACCTGTCGAACATCAGGGTTCTCATCATTATAGGCCTCCAACAGGAAAAGAAGATATACCTCGGGCTAATTTAAACACTAAATTGAACTAATAATAACATATAAATTTTCAATAAAAAATGCAGGCAGTTGGGTAAAATTGATGCAAGATGTTTCGTCAATTGATGCAAGTGTTTCTCCCTCTATCCGAACTAAAGTTACACAATTTAACTTTTCACGATTGATTTAAAATGCAAACACAGCAAAAACACCAAACACAGCAAAATAAAACAGAGAGAAGAGAACTTTTGATTATGTACATCAACGTCCCCACCTTGATTATGGTTAATGCAATCAAATCTCCACCATCCTATCCCAAAATCAAGGCTATCTATAACCATATGAACAAGAAAACACCAAATGTTTAAAACCAAACTAAAGATGACAAACTTGTAACATAATAATTTCCATCTTTAGTTGTCAAACTCCATTCTTTGAAACAGTGACAACAAAGCACGGGTAAAACAAAGAATCAAACACTAATATGGAGAAATCACAAAGTTCAACTTTGTTTTTATTTGTCCACATTCAAAACTTTATAAGTTTAAAACCATCGTCAAATTTAGACCAAATAAAAGTTCCACTTAAACATTACACATATAATGAACTGAAAAGAGATCTTCAGGACAAAAGCTCACACAAAATGTATTAATAAACTCTTCAACTCCCAAGCAACACAAGACGAGCACACCATTTGAAAGTATAGCTGGAAAAAAACATTGCCCATGTCTTTCTTAATACTGAAATTCATGCAAGAATTTGATTTTACGAGACTACATGGATATTTCTGGCACGTAGATCAGACAACATCACTTTAGAGTCTATGAAGGATAGGAGTATAGTACTAATAGTACTACACTAATGCACAGCTAAAGATAGAATATACCCATATCTTGGCTGCAAAATTCAAAAGATAGGCATGACAAAAGCTTCACCACATTAATAGTTTACCAAAAAAAACTTATTGGTTCTTTGATGTAAAGGACTTGAGCTCAAAAGACAAAAAGAACAGCAGACAAGGAGAACCAGCTCGAAATAATGAAACCACCCAATCCCAGTTTGCAAAAAAATTTAAAGATACAAACTTTTAGCAACCAGAAGGAAGAAAAACATAAAACAGATCCAAAACTAAGCATAATCAATAACTAAACTAACAACACGTGCTTCAAAAAATTATCATAGCAATATGTATATTGACATTGGCTCAAATGAACTAGAATGGAGCTTCATCAAGGATTCACATGTGCATTGGTAAGCGCAGCCGGCGATGGGAGCTCCGCCAGAGGGGAGCGGTGCGGAGGTGGTGGAGAGCATCGTCATCGGTGGTGGGAAACGAAGAGGTGGCGGAACCTTCCAGCGGTGGTGGGGCTCCTTCTCCGATGGAAGAACCCTCCAGCAACGGTGGCGGAACCCTCTAGCAAAAATAGGGAATAAGAACCCTCTACTAGCGGGGCTTCTCCAACGGTGGTGGAACCCTCCAGTGACGGTGTAACCCTCCGGCGGTGGCGGAACCTTAGGTTCTTTGCGTCGAAGGAAAATAGACAAGGCTTTGAGCAGGAAGATCCTCTCCCTCACCGTCGTCGGCGCCATCTCCCCTTCCTTCAAGTTCTTCAAGTGATGCGTGGCAGGTGGCTGATCGGCGGAGAAAGCTAGAGGAGGCAGAGGGACGGTGGGGTGTTGGTTCGATCGAATCAAATTAGGGCAAGGGAGAAGGAAGGCCAAGTATATGAAAATTTGAGACATGAGGTTCGGGCCAAAATTATGGGTTTGAGCTCATTAAAGTTTTCATTAGCTAAAATCAAATAGAGTTTAACGTTAATTAGTTAAAGTCAACTTAGTTATTAGTGTTTATATATTGAAAGTCAAGTAAGGGTTGACCATTGATTAGTCAAAGTTAAACATTTTTCTTTGTATTTATTATATACTAATTCAAATAAAGTTTGATCACTAATTAGTTAAAGTCAACTTTGTTATTAGTGTTTATATATTGAAAGTCAAGTAAGGGTTGACTATCGATTAGTTAAAGTCAACTTAGTTATTAGTGTTTACATATTGAAAGTCTAGTAAAGTTTGATCGTTGGCTAGACAAAGTCAACCTAGTGATTAGTGTTTATATATTGAAAGTCTAGTAAAGTTTGACCGTCGATTAGAGAAAGTCAACCTAGTTATTAGTGTTTATATATTGAAAGTCAAGTAAAGTTTGACCGTTGATTAGAAAAAGTCAACCTAGTTATTAGTATTTATATATTGAAAGTCAAGTATAGTTTGACCATTAATTAGTCAAAGTCAGCCTAGTTATTAGTGTTTATATATTGAAAGTAAAGTAAAGTTTGACCGTTAATTTGTTAAAGTCAGCTTAGTCTCCACTGTTTCTGTATAGAGATAGTCAAGTAAAGTTTGACTGTTAATTAGTTTAAGTCAACTTAGTCACTAGTATTTATATATAGAAAGTCAACTAAGGTTTGACCGTTGATTTTAGACAAAGTCAAACATCTTTATTAGTATTCATTATATGCTAATTCAAATAAAGTTTGACTTTCAAATAAAGTTTGACCGTTAATTAGTTAAAGTCAACTTTATTATTAGTGTTTATATATTGAAAGTCAAGTATAGTTTGACCGTTGAGTAGTCAAAGTCAGCCTAGTTACTAGTGTTTATATATTGAAAGTAAAGTAAAGTTTGACCGTTAACTTGTTAAAGTTGTATTTATGTATACTAAATCAATTAAGGGTTGAACGTTAATTAGTTAATGTTAACTAAGTTTTATTCTTATTTGTATATATTATGTCAGTAAAGGTTGATCGTTGATTAATTTAACTTAACTTAGTTATTAGTTAAAGTCAACAAAAGAAGTGAACGATTTTGAAAGTTTTAAAAAAATAGCTTAGAGCGGCTGCGTTGCTGCTCCCAGCTCATGAAATTTCTGGGAAGATTATTTGATATTTGTGGCGAATATTTTGAATTCTTTGGCGAAAAATTTGAACTTTGAAAATTTTTGACGAATATTTAGAAGTGTTTGGCGGGAAGATAGAATTTTAAAATATTTAGGCGATCTCTTTGGCGGGAAAATGTTTTTGGCGATTTTTTCGGCAGGAAAATTTTTATGGCCCTTTTTTTGGTGGAATTTTTTTTAGCACTGGTTTAAACCGGTGCTTTTTCAATTTTTAGCACCGGTTTTGAAAACTGGTGCTAATTTTTCCAAAATCGGTACTATTTAAAAATTTTGACTATTTCTTTGGTGGGAAAATTAATTTCAAAAGTTTTTAGCACCGGTTTTACAAAACCGGTGCTATTATTTACAAAAACCGGTGCTAAATTTTAAATTTTTTGGCAATTCCTTTGGCGGAAATTTTTTTTGGCAATTTCTTTGGCGGGAATAACTTAAAATTCTTAAAATATTTAGCACCAGTTTAAACCGGTGCTATTATCATCCAAAACCGGTGCTATTTTTAATTTTTAGCACCGGTTGGAAAATACCGGTGCTAATTTTTCCAAAATCGGTGCTATTTAAAAAAAATTTGACTATTTTTTGGCGGGAAAATGAATTTTGAAAATTTTTAGCACCGGTTTTATAAAATTGGTACTATTGTTTACAAAAATCAGTGCTAAATTTTAAATTTTTTGGCAATTTCCTTGCTGGATATAATTTTAAAATTTTTAGCACCGGTGTAAACCGGTGCTATTTTCTTCCACAACTGGTGCTGTTTTTTTATTTTTAGCACCGGTTTAAACCGGTGCTATTATTTAATTTTTAGCACCGGTTGAAAAAAACCTGCGCAATTTTAAAAATTTTGGCTATTTCTTTGGGGGGAAAATGAATTTTGAAAACTGTTAGCACCGGTTTCTTTTGGCTATTGTTTACAAAAATCGGTGCTAAGTTTTAATTTTTAGCACCGGTTTTTAAAACCGGTGCTATTTTTTACAAAAACCCAGTGCTATTTGCTTATTTTGAGCAGCAGTTTTTAAAACCGGTGCTAATATTTTTAAAATCGGTGCTATTTTAAAATTTTTGGCTATTTCTTTGGCGGAAAAATGAAATTTTCTAATTTTAGCACTGGTTTATAAAAATCGGTGTTGATTTTTTCTAAACCGGTGCTATTGTAAAATTTAGCACCAGTTTTTTAAAAACCAGTGTAAAATTAACACCGATTTTAAAAACTGGTGTTAAAATTTCAAAAAAATCGGTGCTAGAGGGGGTTCTCTGTGGTAGTGTGCTCTCCTTTCTTCACTTTATCTTCTACCACTTTGTGAGTGGCCTTCCATCTTCTACCATCCTTTCAATTGCCTTCACTAAACCACTCCTAAGTGCTCACAAGCAATCTACAAATTAAGCTTACAAAAAGAAATATAGATGCTCGTAAAGACCAAAAATTCATTAGACTAAACATAGGTTACAAAGTGAAGGATTTAGATATAAAAATAAAAAATGGTCATCTAAACCCCTTATCATGTAAACCTACATAAACCTAGCAATCTTATAACAAAAATATGATAAAAGAGTGTTAAATGCTTTGAAAAATACATGCATTTGACCTCTCATCAAAAATATTTTTAACGTAAGAGTTGATTTGGTAAAAATCATTTAATAGGTCAGATGCTCAATCCATCGAAATATATCTAATGCTATGGTTAAGTGAAAGTATCAATTTGACATGACACATTTTTCTTTAAAATGCGTCAATTTAATTTAATTACATCTTACTAAATTCCAATTAAAATATGTCACAAATGACCCACAAATGAATTTTTGGGTTGGAAATGCTCTAGAAGCTATTTGACCCAAGAAAAACGTGTCAATTTAATTTAATTACATCTTACTAAGTTCCAATTAGAATATGTCACATTGAAAAGAAATGATCCACAGATCAATTTTTGGGTTGGAAATACTCTAGAAGCTATTTGACCCAAGAAAAACGTGTCACTTTAATTTAATTACATTTTAGTCAAGTTCCAATTAAAATATGACACATTGAAAATAAATTACCCACAATTCAATTTTTGGGTTGGAAATACTCTAGAAGCCAGTTGACACGAAGAGTTTTTACAAATCGAGACACTCACATGACGATTTCCAAGCTACTCACACAATTAGTTTTGAAATGAGGCATCCACTAAAATCTAAAAAGTTGTACTTAGAACATGAGGCGGACTTTAGGAGCGCTTGAAATCATGCATATGCTTCTGCGTACAACATCATTATGAAAAGGATCGAACTAGAATTAGTCTTATTTTGAATTAGGGTTGGGGTCCTACAAATGATCCCATTCACTCTCGTGCGAGTTTAATATAAAAAAAAGAAAATTAATATCCAAATATAACCCTATATGTTGAAAAAAGTGCAGACATAACTCTGAATTATCTTTTAGTATAAAAACAACCCTGACTATTGAATGAAAGTGCAATATAACCTTATGATCATATTTTTTGCGTTGACTAAGAAATTTTGATCATTGACCCATTTACAAAGACTAAAATACCCTTATGTTGAAAGGCTTACATGAGATGGACAATTATGCCTTCTCCGCCAACCACCACTACCACCCCCACTCTCCTGGCTTCACCTCCACAACCAGACCACCACCACCACCCCCTGCCTGGCTCCACCATCAGCCTGGCTCCACCACCACCACCCGCCTGGCTTCACCAGTGCCCAGCCAACCCTCCAGCTTCCACCCTCCATCACCACCTTTCAACCCCCACCACCACCGCCCAACCACCCAGCCACCACTGACCAGCCACCCCACCACCACCACCAGCCAGCCCTGCCACTACCCAGCGAGTCAAGATCTAGTGGCGAGTTGACTCAAATCCATCGTTGGCGAAGCACCACTCGACAGGGTGACTCAAATCCGCTACCTCCGCCGACGCCCAGCCCTTGCATCATCTCCAGAACATCCGCCATTCTGAGCTTCTTCGGCGTCCATCTAGGCACGACTGCCACCGCTGCTCCTCAGCTAATTGTTACCAACAATCCACAACAACCACATTTCAGACATCTCGCTCAGCAATCAAACCCCGAAAACATGTTCTTCCCCATGTTTTCATGGTGTCTTATCCCAGCCAAGGCCACGTGAATCCACTTCTCCGTGGGAAAGATTCTCGCTTCCTCACCCTCTCCACTCCAGACACGATTGGGAACCAGATTTGGAAATCCAACAAAACCATGTCCGAGGAGCCCACCCCGTTCGGCGACGGGATGATCCGGATCCGATTCGAGTTCTTCGACGGCGAGAGCGAGAAGATCACCGAGCTGGACCTCCACTCCACCAATCTTGAAAAAGTCGGGAAAGAAAAGCTCGTGGAAATGGTGCGGAAGAATGGTGAATCAGGAGAGAAAAGTGATGCCCAAATCTATCATTAATGGAAAAAGAAGAGAAGGATGAAAATGAATTTTAGGGTTTCAGAGGGTATGAATGTCAATTCAGTATTTTTTGTATTTTTTATAAAGGTAAATTTGTCTTTTTAACATAATCCGGGCTCAAATTGTCGAAAAATGTTATATTTGCACATAACCTAAATATCCAGGGTTATATTTGCACTTTCAATTATCGCTGGATTATATCTTCACTTTCGTCAATTATGTAAGATTATATATGCACTTTGCTCCAAAAAAAAAAACTAAACTTAGTCATCTAGTAAAATGAATGAATCTTTTATAATATTTATAAATATAACCCTAGTTTTCATGAATTCTTTTTATTAGCTAAAAATGTTGCTAGCGTATTAAAAACAAGATAACACCCATACTGATGCACGTATTTATGTATAAAAAAGAAATCTAATTTATAATTCTAATAAGTAATAAAATTTTGTTATATCTATATGAGAATTACACGATATGCAGTATTTAAAATAAATCTCTCTTTCCATTTTCTATTTATGGCACCATGGGTTTAGGTGCTTGGATTTAGGTGAAGGAAATGAGTGGATGAAATTGAATGTAGAAAGTAAAAAGTAGAATGAATGGATGCAATTGAAGGAATCTTGTCAAAAATGGAAAGAGTGTCAAATAAAAGAAAACATCCATAAATAACAAAACAGGGGGAGTAATATATTTATTAATGTTGTAATTTTTAAAAAAAAGATAAATTTGACTCGATCTTTTATACTATGTAATAATTAAATATTTTATATTTTAAAAATATAATATGTCTGTATTTTGAGTCAGTCTTTTGAAAGACGATTTTTCAAAAATTATGGAATGATCAAGGCTTCAAGTGCAATTTTACCACAAAAAATGAAATATTCATAGGTTAAAGCAATTAAAATCATGGTCAAATTTGGGTTATTATCTATTTTGGTAAATTCACACGCCTATTTGAGTTCTGGTCGGAAACATTATATATTTATAGTAAAATATTTTACACTAAATATATAAGCTTTCTAATCAAAATTCAAATGTTTCACTTGTAGTTACTGCAGATTATAAACCCTTAATTTCATATTATTTTAATTAAACCATGTCTTTCCATATAAAAGACGGTCTTTCTCAAAATTTTGTCATATTGTTTATACAAAAAAATATTTACCGTCATATAGAAATACTTTACGTAAAAAAATATAATGATGAAAATATAAAATACTAGTTCATAATAAATTAATAATTAATTGAAGTTAATTATGTATGTGTCTTTTAATTGCAGTGAAATATATTAGGATACAATATAAATATTATCAATGCAATGAAATGATTATCAACGTCAAGATATAGAGTACAACTTTTATTTGAATGCAATGAAAATAACTATCGTTCTCATTCTTGGTCATATAATAAGCGGAAAAAAATTCAAAATTCTATTCGAATCAACTTCAGCGGAAGCAGATCTATAATGCCCATGCATGTATATGGGCAATCCAATTCACCCATTAATATTTGGATTACATTTAAAACGTCAACCGTTCAGCCAAATCCATTGTTCACATCGCTAATGCTACATCTTGAAACTAATGTCCGCAACCCTCCGCAAAGACTTCACTTCCGTTTATCAAGCAGGCTCCTGTGCGAGCTGATCCTCCAGATAATCCTGCATTGCGTAAACTCGTCGGTGGTGGTAGGAGAAACTAAATGCCATTTCAAATCATTATTTATGGTACAAGTCCTATTAATAAAGGATTGTCCATTTAAATACCAGATTAGAATTAGATATTTCTTTACTCTAGAAGTCTATTCTTGGTAGAGTTAGACAAGGAAAGAGTTGTACGCACGGAAGGAGTTCGACGGGATAAAAGAGAGAAGAGACATCGAATACGGCGGACCAAGTATTCATCTCTAAGTTGAGATACTTTCTTGGAGCTGTCTGTCTGGAGTGTTTTTGGAGGTTTGGAAAATCAATCAATCAAGTCCGTAAAGATCAGAAACAAGGAAGCATTAATTCCTCGGGAGGAGGAGATCCAGGAAGACGTGTTGATCGTGGGGGATCAACGACGTAGGATCGGTAGTGAGGGGATCTCACAACATTCACTCAATAGGTTAGCAATGGATTAGTATTTAAGTTAAGCTTCTTGTACTAAAGACTGCTTTCTAGTGAATGGTTTCTGATCTGGGCAAGGCCCCGCAGACGTAGGTGTATTTGCACCGAACTGCGTAAACAAGTTGTGTGTGCACTGCGTAGTTTACTTTGTGTTTTAACACCAAACAGTTAAACAACTTGTCATAAGAGTATAGACTTTAGGTGGAACTGAATTTCAATTGGTATCAGAGCACGGCACTTGCTGACCCCTATACAGGGAGAGTGAGATCAGGTTTCACCATGGCACCAAAGGAGGGGGCTTCAGTCACGCGACCACCGTTGCTGGAACAGGGAAATTATGCTTATTGGAAGGCACGTATGAAGGTGTTCATTGGAGCATTAGATGATCAAGCTTGGAACTATGTCATAAATCAATACACTCCACCTACAAGTGACGAAGCTGAAGGATCAAGCTCACTGACAGCTAAACCATTTTCCAAATACTCTACCGAGGAGCACAAAGCACACGTGTCCAACTCAAAGGCATTGAATGCCATCTTTACGGCAGTGGATGAAGATCAGTTTAAGATGATTTCAAACTGTGAAACTGCTAAGGAAGCGTGGGATGTGTTACAAACTTATCATGAGGGGACAAGCTCCGCCAGAGAATCAAAGCTGCAGTATTACACTTCAAAATTCGAAGAACTAAAGATGCGCGAGGATGAGACTATTTCTGAGTTCAATGGACGAGTCCGAGATATTGCAAACAAAGCTTTTCAGTTCGGCAAAAAGTATAAAGATCAAAAGCTTGTCAGGAAGGTGTTGAGAGCATTACCCCCACGTTTCAACATGAAGGTCACAGCGATTAATGAAAATGGAAGGATAGGGACAATGACACTTGATGAACTTATGGGATCACTGGAATCGTATGAGATGGAAATGTTGCAAACAAAAGCAGGAAAGAAAGAGATGGCTTTTTCAAGCATAACCTCTGGAAAGTTAGAAGACTAGTCAGATAATGAAGAGTCCGATGACATCGCAAACATAACCAGGAACTTCTCCAGATTTATGAAGAAGATGGGCAGGAAGCCACAAGAGAAGTCAAGTGGGAACAAAAATCCAAACGCAAACTCCACTCCAAGATTTGGCCAAGTAACTGGTGTTGAAACACCAAAGTTTAAATCAACAAATCCGAACCTGAACAGGAAAATCCAGTGTAGAGAGTGTGGAGGTTTCGGGCACATACAAGCTGAGTGTGCCAATACACTTAAAAGGCAAGGGAAATCATACGCTACAACCTGGAGTGATGATGACATAGGAGATGATAGTAAGGATGGAGAGGATTATACCAATCATGTTGCTTTCGGTGTGACAGTGGTGGAGTTAAAAGACTCTTTTGAGGAAGGTCTCAGTGGGCTGAATAAAGATGAGAGTGATAGCTCAGATGAAGAGACTAGGAGCATTAGTGATGATGACATTCGCAAGGAAAGCATGGAAATGTACAAAATGTGGTTAAAAGTGGCGGATGAAAACAAAGTGCTCAAGTCTGAAAACAAGAGATTGAGTGAAGAAGCTAAAATGAAGGAACTTGAAAAGGAAAAGGCAATTGGCGAATTGGAAATATTCAAGAAGGAATTTGCTGAAATGGTGCAACGAGCAGAGGCAGCAGAACAATCTATTAGATGACTCAATACAGGAAAAGCTAAGCTCGAAGATTGTCTAAGAATGGGACAGACGACCAAGTACGGAATTGGCTATGAAGGATTCTCACCGGTAAATTCACGGAGTAACAAGGCAGATCACGGTGCGGCTTCTCCAAGAATAATCGAGAGAAATTGCCCTACCAAAAGGATTAGACGATGTGGCTACTGTGGAACTCAAGGGCATGTAAGAAATAGATGTTTTAAGCTGCTTAGGACACTGTCTTTTAATTCATTAGATCGAAGATTCAACACTGTGTTAGGATATGATACAAGGCAACGTTTTAACACTGGAGGATACATCACCGGATTCCTGAACACACGTGTCAACCAAAGTTTGCATCGCATCACTCGACCAGTAAAACAGGTATGGGTTCAAAAATCTCAAGATGTTTGTCTTTCAAGTTTTGTATGTTTTGGGGCACATACAGGAAATTCTTGGTATTTCGACAGTGCGTGTTCAAGGCACATGACTGGAGTTCTTGATTTTCTGCGAAAATTCAAACCTGGATTTGGTGGACATGTTAGATTTGGTGATGGGAAACGTAGCAGAATAATCGGCAAGGGTGAGTTAGCCATCAAAGGGCTTCCAGTGTTTCAAGATGTGTTGCTAGTGGAGGGTCTGAAGGCAAACCTGTTGAGCATCAGCCATATATGTGACAATGAAATGACAGTGTTTTTCGACAAAGAGAAATGTGTAGTAAACCATGGTACTGGAGTATTCACTGGATCAAGATCAATGGATAATTGTTATCTGCTCGATCAAGTTGTCACCTGCTTGAGTTCAAAGAAGGAAGTCAGTACTCTGTGGCACAGAAAATTGGGGCACATGAATTATAAATCCTTATCACGTATTTCCAGACTGAATGCAGTCAGAGGTATTCCTGAAATCAGTGACAACAAGGAGATTGTTTGCGGGTCGTGTAAAGAAGGAAAGCAAATTCGGATACCACACCATGCCGTACATGATGTTTCAACGTCAAGACTTTTGGAGCTTCTGCATATGGACTTAATGGGGCCGGTCAACACCCCTAGCGTGGCTGGGAAGAAGTATATTTTCGTATGTGTAGATGATTTCTCGAGATATACATGGGTATCATTCCTCAAAGAGAAGTTAGAGGCTGCTGATGTTTTCAAGAACTTGGCGCACAGACTACATGTAGAAAAAGGAACCGCTCAAGTAAGAATTGCACGTATCAGGAGTGATCATGGAAAAGAATTCGAAAATTCTAAGTTTCATGACATCTGCGAGACACTTGGTATACACCACGAGTTCTCTGCCCCCATAACTCCTCAACAAAATGGTATAGTAGAAAGGAAGAACCGGACGCTGCAGGAAATGGCACGATCAATGCTAGCCGAGAAAAACATTCATGCTAGATATTGGGCTGAGGCGGTACACACAGCATGCTACACTATCAACAGATCTGGAAAGGGAAGAAACAAGATGTGTCATATTTTCATGTCTTTGGGAGTAAGTGCTATATTCTGAAGGACCGAGAGCTCTTAGCTAAATTCGAGTCTAGGAGTGATATCGGTATATTCTTGGGCTATTCCCCTACTAGCCGAGCTTTCCGAGTTCTTAACCAACGCTCTGGAGCAGTTATGGAGTCTATTAATGTGGTTGTTGATGATTCAGAAGAAGAAACTATGGGTGAAAGTGATACTCTCGATCCAGTGAATCCTACTGGTGTTGAAACACCAACACAGACAACCGGTGTTGAAACTCCGGAAACAGTAACACATGAATCTGAACAAAGTTCAACCAAACACATGCAGTTACGGGATCAGCCATGGGTAAATTACAGAGAATTGGCAGGATTATCATGTTTTATCTCTCTTACTGAGCCCAAGAATTACAAAGAAGCCTTGCTTGATGAGTATTGGATTTCGGCGATGCAAGAAGAGTTACAACAATTTGAAAGACACAATGTTTGGTATCTCACCCCGCGGCCTGCTGATGTAAATATGATTGGAACCAAGTGGATCTTTAAGAACAAATCAAATGCAGATGGCAACGTCACAAGAAATAAAGCTCGACTTGTCGCTCAAAGGTACACCTAAGTAGAAGGGGTTGATTTCGATGAAACTTTTGCACCCGTGGCCAGATTGGAGTCGATCCGACTAATGTTGGCTGTATCATGCATTCTGGACTTTACTCTTCATCAGATGGATGTCAAGAGTGCATTCCTGAATGGTCTAGTGAAGGAGGAAGTTTACGTGGAGCAGCCTAAGGGATTTGAAGATCCACATTTTCCTGACCATGTTTATCGATTGAACAAAGCATTGTATGGACTCAAGCAGGCACCCCGTGCATGGTATGAGCGAATGACAACCTTTCTGATTCAGAAGGGATATCGTCGAGGGGGAGTGGACCGTACACTGTTTGTGCTGCATAAGGGGACAAATATTCTAATTGCACAGATTTACGTTGATGACATTGTCTTTGGATCCACCTCTTCATTTTTGGTGAAGGAGTTTGTTGACTTAATGACTAAGGAGTTCGAAATGAGTATGGTAGGAAAATTGTCATACTTTCTGGGGTTGCAGGTTACTCAGGAGAAGAATGGGCTTTTCATTAACCAACAGAAATATGTAGAGAACTTGATCAAGAGATTTGGACTTGCAAGTTCAAAGGCAGTACGCACTCCAATGGCTACTACCGATAAACTTACAAAAGATGATCAGGGTCAAAGTGTTGATCAAACATTATACAGGAGTATGATTGGCAGCCTGTTATATTTAACTGCAAGTAGACCAGACATCTGTTTGAGTGTTGGGATTTGTTCCCGCTACCAGGCTAATCCAAAGGAATCACATATGTCAGCTGTGAAAAGAATCATTCGATATATAAGTGGAACAGTAGAGTATGGAGTATGGTTTTCTAAGAACAAGGATTCGCAGTTGGTAGGTTTCAGTGACTCTGACTGGGCCGGGAATGCTGATGATCGTAAAAGTACCACTGGAGGATGCTTCTTTGCTGGTTCAAATCTTGTCAGCTGGTACAGTAAAAAGCAGAACTCTATATCATTGTCTACGGATGAGGCATAATATTTGGCTGCAGGAAGTTGTTGTGCGCAGCTATTATGGATGAAGCAGATGATGAGAGACTATGGATTCAATGATGTGAGTCTGACAGTCTTATGTGATAATAAAAGCGCCATTGATATCTCCAAGAATCCTGTGCAACACTCTAGGACAAAACACATCGATATCCGACATCACTTTATCAGAGATTTGGTCGAAAAAGGAGAAGTCGCAGTTCATTATGTACCAACATCAGAACTACTTGCTGATATCTTTACAAAGCCTCTGGATGGTGAGACTTTTGAAGGCCTCAGACAGCACTTGGGTGTGTGTCGAATGTAAGGTAACCAGATTTGTTTATTCTGTTGTACTATTTACTGGTCTATTTTTTTTAATATAGTCGAAAAAAAATTGGAAAATCGAAAATACCAAAAATATGTGAAGCGGTGTTTAAACACCGAGAGCTAGGGTTACTGGAAAAATATCTTATTTGGGAAGTAGACCAGACGGGCTAACCTTGGGCCAGAAAGTTATGATGATGGGCTTAAATGTGCGCATGATGGTATTCTGAAAGAAGAAAAAGTAGGGTGGCTTTTTGGTTTTCGAAAAAGGACCGTGAAAGCGACTGGTTTGTAATTCCCACACAAATTCAAGTTCCTCCAAGCTGTTCATCTTCCCAAAACAGAACTCGCGCGAGTGCCTCACCAGAAATTTCTCAAAATCCTCAGATTTTGTAGCCCACACAAAAAACCCTTTGACAATGGTGAGTCCCACATTCCAGAAATTGGTTTGAGATTTTGTCACTGTGCGAGTGCCTGAAAATCCGCAAATTGAAGAACTCGACTCCGATGTAGACTTGGGTGAGCTTTGTGGAGGTCGAGAACAGAGGTTGACCACGTGGAGTGGAGTAAATCGTCGACGACCTAAGGCAAGGTTTGATCATTCCTTCGTTTATGATGGAGTTTTTTTTTGCTCTGTTCTCGAGTTCCTTGAATGCATGGTTCAAAACAGAGATTATGTTAACCTTCGGAAATTCAAGAATTTGCATGGAAAGGTTAATGGATTTAATTTGAAGGAACTGTTAACTGGTGGTATTGGAGAAATTTGTGAAATTAGTGATTTTCATGCCACGTTAGTTGGAGTAGATTTTGGTGAACAGTACAAAGTGGGGGATGAAATAGGTCAGTACTTTACTATCTATACGAGGATAGCCTCGCTGCACAGGCCTGTTATTAGGAGCTTAGGGGATGATGCTGTTGTACAACCCTGGGTTACAGTGGTTAAATCCACTGATTTTGCTAGAGCAAGTGGCAAGGAGATAGAGTGCTTTAATCAGTGGATTTAACCACTGTAACCCAGGGTAACACAACAGCATCATCCCCTAAGCTCCTAATAACAGGCCTGTGCAGTGAGGCTATCCTCATATAGATAGTAAAGTACTGACCTATTTCATCCCCCACTTTGTACTGTTCACCAAAATCTACTCCAACTAACATGGCATGAAAATCACTAATTTCACAAATTTCTCCAAAACCACCAGTTAACAGTTCCTTCAAATTAAATCCATTAACCTTTCCATGCAAATTCTTGAATTTCCGAAGGTCAACATAATCTCTGTTTTGAACCATCTATTCAAGGAACTCGAGAACATAGAAAAAATAAACTCCATCATAAACGAAGGAATGATCAAACCTTGCCTTAGGTCATTGACGATTTACTCCACCCCACGCGGTCAGCCTCTGTTCTCGACCTCCACAAAGCTCACCCAAGTCTACATCGGAGTCGAGTTCTTCAATTCACGGATTTTCAGGCACTCGCACAGTGACAAAATCTCGAACCAATTTCTGGAATATGGGACTCACCATTGTCAAAGGGTTTTTTGTGTGGGCTACAAAATCTGAGGATTTTGAGAAATTTCTGATTTCTGGTGAGGTACTCGCGCGAGTTCTGTTCTGGGAAGATGAACAGCTTGGAGGAACTTGAATTTGTGTGGGAATTACAAACCAGTCGCTTTCACGGTCCTTTTTCGAAAACCAAAAAGCCACCCTACTTTTTCTTCTTTCAGAATACCATCATGCGCACATTTAAGCCCATCATCATAACTTTCTGGCCCAAGGTTAGCCCGTCTGGTCTACTTCCCAAATAAGATATTTTTCCAGTAACCCTAGCTCTCGGTGTTTAAACACCGCTTCACATATTTTTGGTATTTTCAATTTTCCAATTTTTTTTGACTATATTAAAAAAAACAGACCAGTAAATAGTACAACAGAATAAACAAATCTGGTTACCTTACATTCGACACACACCCAAGTGCTGTCTGAGGCCTTCAAAAGTCTCACCATCCAGAGGCTTTGTAAAGATATCAGCAAGTAGTTCTGATGTTGGTACATAATGAACTGCGACTTCTCCTTTTTCGACCAAATCTCTGATAAAGTGATGTCGGATATCGATGTGTTTTGTCCTAGAGTGTTGCACAGGATTCTTGGAGATATCAATGGCGCTTTTATTATCACATAAGACTGTCAGACTCACATCATTGAATCCATAGTCTCTCATCATCTGCTTCATCCATAATAGCTGCGCACAACAACTTCCTGCAGCCAAATATTCTGCCTCATCCGTAGACAATGATATAGAGTTCTGCTTTTTACTGTACCAGCTGACAAGATTTGAACCAGCAAAGAAGCATCCTCCAGTGGTACTTTTACGATCATCAGCATTCCCGGCCCAGTCAGAGTCACTGAAACCTACCAACTGCGAATCCTTGTTCTTAGAAAACCATACTCCATACTCCACTGTTCCACTTATATATCGAATGATTCTTTTCACAGCTGACATATGTGATTCCTTTGGATTAGCCTGGTAGCGGGAACAAATCCCAACACTCAAACAGATGTCTGGTCTACTTGCAGTTAAATATAACAGGCTGCCAATCATACTCCTGTATAATGTTTGATCAACACTTTGACCCTGATCATCTTTTGTAAGTTTATCGGTAGTAGCCATTGGAGTGCGTACTGCCTTTGCACTTGCAAGTCCAAATCTCTTGATCAAGTTCTCTGCATATTTCTGTTGGTTAATGAAAAGCCCATTCTTCTCCTGAGTAACCTGCAACCCCAGAAAGTATGAAAATTTTCCTACCATACTCATTTCGAACTCCTTAGTCAGTAAGTCAACAAACTCCTTCACCAAAACTGAAGAGGTGAATCCAAAGACAATGTCATCAACGTAAATCTGTGCAATTAGAATATTTGTCCCCTTATGCAGCACAAACAGTGTACGGTCCACTCCCACTCGACGATATCCCTTCTGAATCAGAAAGGTTGTCAGTCGCTCATACCATGCACGGGGTGCCTGCTTGAGTCCATACAATGCTTTGTTCAATCGATAAACATGGTCAGGAAAATGTGGATCTTCAAATCCCTTAGGCTGCTCCACGTAAACTTCCTCCTTCACTAGACCATTCAGGAATGCACTCTTGACATCCATCTGATGAAGAGTAAAGTCCAGAATGCATGATACAGCCAACATTAGTCGGATCGACTCCAATCTGGCCACGGGTGCAAAAGTTTCATCGAAATCAACCCCTTCTACTTGGGTGTACCCTTGAGCGACAAGTCGAGCTTTATTTCTTGTGACGTTGCCATCTGCATCTGATTTGTTCTTAAAGATCCACTTGGTTCCAATCACATTTACATCAGCAGGCCGCGGGGTGAGATACCAAACATTGTGTCTTTCAAATTGTTGTAACTCTTCTTGCATCGCCGAAATCCAATACTCATCAAGCAAGGCTTCTTTGTAATTCTTGGGCTCAGTAAGAGAGATAAAACATGATAATCCTGCCAATTCTCTGTAATTTACCCGTGGCTGATCCCGTAACTGCATGTGTTTGGTTGAACTTTGTTCAGATTCATGTGTTACTGTTTCCGGAGTTTCAACACCGGTTGACTGTGTTTGTGTTTCAACACCAATAGGATTCACTGGATCGAGAGTATCACTTTCACCCATAGTTTCTTCTTCTGAATCATCAACAACCACATTAATAGACTCCATGACTGCTCCAGAGCGTTGGTTAAGAACTCGGAAAGCTTGGCTAGTAGGGGAATAGCCCAAGAATATACCGATATCACTTCTAGACTCGAATTTAGCTAAGAGCTCTCGGTCCTTCAGAATATAGCACTTACTCCCAAAGACATGAAAATACAACACATCTGGTTTCTTCCCTTTCCAGATCACATATGGTGTCTTCTCAGTGAACGGACGCAGATATACTCTGTTGATAGTGTAGCATGCTGTGTGTACCGCCTCATCCCAATATCTAGCATGAATTTTTTTTCTCGGCTAGCATTGATCGTGCCATTTCCTGCAGCGTCCGGTTCTTCCTTTCTACTATACCATTTTGTTGAGGAGTTATGGGGGCAGAGAACTCGTGGTGTATACCAAGTGTCTCGCAGATGTCATGAAACTTAGAATTTTCGAATTCTTTTCCATGATCACTCCTGATACGTGCAATTCTTACTTGAGCGGTTCCTTTTTCTACATGTAGTCAGTGCGCCAAGTTCTTGAAAACATCAGCAGCCTTTGACTTCTCTTTGAGGAATGATACCCATGTATATCTCAAGAAATCGTCTACACATACGAAAATATACTTCTTCCCAGCCACGCTAGGGGTGTTGACCGGCCCCATTAAGTCCATATGCAGAAGCTCCAAAAGTCTTGACGTTGAAACATCATGTACGGCATGGTGTGGTATCCGAATTTGCTTTCCTTCTTTACACGACCCGCAAACAATCTCCTTGTTGTCACTGATTTCAGGAATACCTCTGACTGCATTCAGTCTAGAAATTCGTGATAAGGATTTATAATTCATGTGCCCCAATTTTCTGTGCCACAGAGTACTGCCTTCCTTCTTTGAACTTAAGCAGGTGACAACTTGATCGAACAGATAACAATTATCCATTGATCTTGATCCAGTGAATACTCCAGTACCATGGTTTACTGCACATTTCTCTTTGTCGAAAAACACTGTCATTTCATTGTCACATATATGGCTGATGCTCAACAGGTTTGCCTTCAGACCTTCCACTAGCAACACATCTTGAAACACTGGAAGCCCTTTGATGGCTAACTCACCCTTGCCGATTATTCTGCTACGTTTCCCATCACCAAATCTAACATGTCCACCAAATCCAGGTTTGAATTTTCGCAGAAATTCAGGAACTCCAGTCATGTGCCTTGAACATGCACTGTCGAAATACCAAGAATTTCCTGTATGTGCCCCAAAACATACAAAACTTGAAAGACAAACATCTTGAGATTTTTGAACCCATACCTGTTTTACTGGTCGAGTGATGCGATGCAAACTTTGGTTGACACGTGTGTTCAGGAATCCGGTGATGTATCCTCCAGTGTTAAAACGTTGCCTTGTATCATATCCTAACACGGAGCTTGTCCCCTTATGATAAGTTTGTAACACATCCCACGCTTCCTTAGCAGTTTCACAGTTTGAAATCATCTTAAACTGATCTTCATCCACTGCCGTAAAGATGGCATTCAATGCCTTTGAGTTGGACACGTGTGCTTTGTGCTCCTCGGTAGAGTATTTGGAAAATGGTTTAGCTGTCAGTGAGCTTGATCCTTCAGCTTCGTCACTTGTAGGTGGTGTGTATTGATTTATGACATAGTTCCAAGCTTGATCATCTAATGCTCCAATGAACACCTTCATACGTGCCTTCCAATAAGCATAATTTCCTTGTTCCAGCAACGGTGGTCGTGTGACTGAAGCCCCCTCCTTTGGTGCCATGGTGAAACCTGATCTCACTCTCCCTGTATAGGGGTCAGCAAGTGCCGTGCTCTGATACCAATTGAAATTCAGTTCCACCTAAAGTCTATACTCTTATGACAAGTTGTTTAACTGTTTGGTGTTAAAACACAAAGTAAACTACGCAGTGCACACACAACTTATTTACGCAGTTCGGTGCAAATACACCTACATCTGTGGGGTCTTGCCCAGATCAGAAACCATTCACTAGAAAGCAGTCTTTAGTACAAGAAGCTTAACTTAAGTACTAATCCATTGCTAACCTATTGAGTGAATGTTGTGAGATCCCCTCACTACCGATTCTACGTCATTGATCCCCCACGATCAACACGTCTTCCTAGATCTCCTCCTCCCGAGGAATTAAGGCTTCCTTGTTTCTGATCTTTACGGACTTGATTGATTGATTTTCCAAACCTCCAAAAACACTCCAGACAGACAGCTCCAAGAAAGTATCTCAACTTAGAGATGAATACTTGGTCCGCCGTATTCGATGTCTCTTCTCTCTTTTATCCCGTCGAACTCCTTCCGTGCGTACAACTCTTTCCTTGTCTAACTCTACCAAGAATAGACTTCTAGACTAAGAAAATGTCTAATTCTAATCTGGTATTTAAATGGACAATCCTTTATTAATAGGACTTGTACCATAAATAAACTACTTGTAATATGTTTGCTGACTTGGCCGTTAGAGAATCTTCCCCTGGAAACCTCCGGGGTCTTTGTCTTGCAGATTCCAATACTCCACGGCGGTGCAGTGGCAGCGGTAAAATTGGGGTGCATCAAGTTGGCACGCCTAGTGGGACCGTTAGTCAAGATATACACTAAGAATTGTTGTTTATGTTCACATTTATGACAAGTGCCTTCGGTAGGAGTGAACGGCTAAAAGGCAAAGCTTTAGGCACTGGCGAAGAAGTACAATCCTCGTACCTGAAAAAGGGAGGGCATAGGTCCAATATGCAGTTGGATCCCACCATCTCTAGCGTGGGTAACAAGCCTCCGGAAGTCGTCCAGGACCAGATCCCAGAGGTGAGGGTTCAAGAAGCTTCTTGTACAGAAGATAATGCACCCCCAATAACCATGGAGGTTAGCGTCGAGCCTTGGGTATGAGGTGCTGAAGCGCCTACCTTACAAAACTAAGTGCGTCGACCAAGAGAGAATGAACCGCAGTTCACGGAGGTTAAGGCGGATTCGCAAACAGAAGTTACAAGAGGAGCTGCTTGAACGGAAAGGAGTATGAACAAAGCATGCCCTCTATTGCAGCAAGATCTAACGATGTGGGCTCAGGCTCTCAGATCTGCTGGTTATCAGGTGGAGCCCTCAATGCTCTACCAAAGGGTGACCTAGCAGCAGATGAGGCCCCCACCTCCGGTGCCCCTGATGATGCAGCCAAGATTTCCATCTTACACCCCCCAAGATTGTCCAATCAAGCGGACGTTGGAGCCATCACACGACCCCAACCAACACTCCCTAGCAAGACCCAAATAATGGTATACTCTGCGCCACTTGTAATGTCTATTTCGATGCCTCCTGCTTCAAGCTTGACCATTCCTCACTCGATAGATGGGCCGATGGGATTTTTCCCAGGCTTTGAAAGCCAGATATACTTAGGACTTGGATCGAAAGTCCCACCCTACGACCCTTACCGACCAGAGCTGTATTACAACTCAGCGGTGGGAGGATCACGCTCGGGATACATGACTTCGAACCAGCTCCCCCATTTCGGTACTCTGTTGGCCAAGTCCATATGAAGATCCACGGATGGGAGGGGGATCGAACGACTCCTTGTCAAGAGAACTTGACAGATTGATTGGGCCTTCGGCTCAAGTCGCGACCTCTCCCTTCAGTTCTGCAATAGTGGTCACTCGATGACTCAGCGATGTGAAACCACCCAAAGGGATCCCCACGGGCAGTGGAGATTCGGACCCCCGGGAGTTCATACAAAGTTTCCTCAGTTTGATAAATTCGAGGGAATTCAACGAACAACTGACATGCAAGCTGGTCGGTAGCTACCTTCGAGGCAAAGCGTAAGAGTGGTTCAACAAGCTAGGCAGGGGGTCATTACATTCGTACATGAATTTTGAAAGGGCCCTTTTGGGACAGTTCTTCCAAAAGAAAAGGTTTATGAATACCTTGATTGATCTCTACCAGAGTAAGCAGAGGCCAGACGAGTCAACAGAGGTGTTTTACCATCTGTATATAGATGAGAGCCTAGCGTGATTAATCTAACTGAGGATGGGGTAATCCTCATATACATGAATGAGGTGTTCAACCTCGACCTGTACAAAAAGATGGTCTCAATAAAGCCGGAGACCTTGCAACAGCTACAGGAAATTATGGAATAGTATTCAAAAATCAAAGAAGCCAAAAAGAGGAAATGGGAGGGGGATAGATAGATTGAAAAAGGGGTAGAAAACCTCTGAGCCGCTGTAAAAAAGGCCTGACCCCCCCCCCCAAGAAAGGATTCGAGGGCTATATTCCCTTAACCAAATCCCTAATGGAGATACACTCCACCCACAAAGGGATGTTCCAAAACTCCCCTCCTGGAGAAACTACCTTGGAAAAAAAAGAATCGCCCAAGTTTTGTGACCACCATAAAGAACGAGGCCACAACACGAACAAATGCACTCACCTAAGGCTAGAAGTTGAAAGATGTGCGAGAGAAGGTTTACTCCCCGATTGCGGTGAGGGTCTGAGAGGAGAATTCTCCTCGAAGGGACGAACAAAATGTTGTTGGAAAGGTAAAAAGAGAGCCAATCGAGGTGTTAGAGAACAACATGCGAATGAAGGAGACCAATCCAGAAACCAAGCAGGGGTTCGACCCAAGGCAGAGACTCGGCCGGACAGGAACCAGAGGGACGGGGTGAATTGGGTGATCAACTTCATCAATGGGGTTGTAAGTGACCAAGCTTTAAACACAATCATCAAAGCCTAGTCCCAGTACGTGCCCCCCGGAGAACCCTGATAGAAGCATTTCCGACCTAAAGAAACAATTACATTCTCGAAGGCTGACCCAATGCCTAGCCGAACCCCTCACACAGACCCAGTGGTGATCCATGCAACCATTGAAGATTGTTACATCAAAAGGGTGTTCGTAGACGATGGCAGCGAGGTGAATGTAATGTTCGCTAACTGCTTCGATCAGTTAGGGCTCGGACGTGTAAGTCTAAGGAGAACAATCTTTCCTTTGTCTGTTATCACTGGGAAAATGGTACTACCCTTAGGGGTCATGACCCTCCCGGTTAGAGTGGCTGACGGAGACAAGAAAGCCATAATCGATTGTAGCTTCATAGTGGTCGATGCCATGACTCTATACAATGTGATACTTGGGGAGGCCTTGGATGTGCCAGTAACGTGTGATATGGTCCCCCTATCATTAAACCATGAAGTTCCCCACAAAATGGGGGATATCAATTATTAGAGGAGATCAACTAGAGGCCTGAAGCTGTTTGGCTATAGCTCTGAAAAAAGCTAAGAAAGAGGATATGGTGGCTTCGGTCAATGGAGAAATAAAACCCAAGGAAATAGAGCCAATGCCCGTTTGAGACAAAGGAACGGTGCCCATGGGGAAAATGATACCACCTGCAACGAGGAAACAACTAAAGGACCTCCTAGGTGATTTCGTCAACGTGTTTTTGTGAGACACCTTCAACCTCACAGGGGTACCTAAACAGCTAATGGTCCACAAGCTGAATGTAGACCTCTCCCAGAAGTCAATCAAGCAGAAGTGTAGATCCTTTTCTCCTGAAATGGTTGAAGCTATAAAGGAAGAAGTGCAAAAGTTGCTTCGAGCTGAAGTTATCGAAGAGGTATTCTACCCTGAATGGATAGAAAAACATGTGATGATCCCTAAGCACGATGGAGGTTGGAGAATGTGCATACACTTCACGGATCTTAACAAATGTGTCCTCACGGATAACTATCATCTACACTCCATCGACGTACTAGTCGAAGCCATAGCAGGAAATGAGGTGTTGGCCTTCTTTGATGCTCATAAGGGCTATCACCAGATACTCATGGTAGTGGAAGATAAGCATAAAACATCTTTCATAACTAATGTGGGAACATTTTGCTACTAGAAAATGCCATTCAGGTTGAAAAATGCATGGGCCACCTACCAAAGGCTTGTCGATAAACTCTTAGAAAAACAAATTGGCAAAAACATTGAGGTATATGTTGATGACATGGTGGTTAAAAGTAGGGGCTTTGACCAATTTTTACTGGATCTCGAAGAGACCTTCTAGACGCTCCGGCAAGCCAATTTAAAGCTAAACCCCGCTAAATGCGTAATTGGAATCAAAGCCAGTAAATTTCTTGGATTTATGGTTTCAGGGAGAGACATCAATGTTAATCCTGAGAAAATTGAAGTGTTGATCAACATGAAATTCCCAAAAACAATCAAATATGTCCAAAGGCTCACAGTCTCAATGGCAGCACTCAACTTATTCCTATCAAAGGGGGCTGAAAAACACATGTCATTCTTTGATGTGCTTTGAAAAGAAAAGAAATTGAATGGACGGATGACTGTGAAAAAGCCTTACTGGAATTGAAAGAGCACTTACGAAGTCTATCCCCCCTCAAGAAACCAGACAAGGGGGAGGATATTTATTTATACATCTCTGCATCCCTCCTGGCTATAAGCGCAGTTTTTGTGAAGGAGAAGAACAGAGCCCAATACCCAATCTACTTTGTAAGCAGGGTATTGCATAGCCTGGAGATCCGTTACATAGCCCTTGAGAAGCTAGTAGTGGCCCTTGTTCATGCTACAAGACGCCTCCTTCCATATTTCCAAAGCCACGGGAATATTCTGCTTACCAGTCATCCAATTAGGCAGGTGCTTCTAAAGCCGAAGACCTAAGGAAGAATGATGAAATGGGTGATCTAACTGAGTCAACGCGACATCCAGTTCTGCCCGAGAACAACCATCAAGGGCCAAGCATTAGTAGACTTCATTGTCAAAACTAGAGAACCGATAGTCATCGAAGATGACAATGAGCCCAAAGAGACGTTGCATTTGTATGTTCATGAGTCCTCTCACTCCAGAGGTAGTGGGGCCAAAGTCTTTCTCATGAGCCCTGAATAGAAAGATTACCCCTACGTCCTTCACTTTGACTTCAAGGCCACGAATAATGAATCGAAATATGAAGTGCTTATCACAAGCCTTCAAATAGCCAAAGACGTTGGATTTCGAAGGTTAGACATTTTTAGTGATTCCCAAATCATGGCCCTTCAAGTCAAGGGGGAATATGAGGGTAGGAAAAGAAGCTTGCAGCGCTATTTGGAAGTGATGAAGCCTCTCCTCAAATATTTCTGCCATTATACCCTCACACAAGTCCCTAGAGAGAAAATCCACAAGGCCGATGCCCTGAGAAAACTGGCCTCGTCAGACCTAGACTTGCAATCATAGGGTTATGTAATGGTAGAGACACTAAGTAAGTGTGGCTTCGAGAAGGAAGCAGTGTGGATGGTAGTTGAAGAGAAAAAGTTGTAGATGACGCCTATCATTAGCTACCTTGGAGATGGGACTCTCCCAGAAGATGCTATCAAAGCAAGGAAATATGTAATCTATTAAGATGTCCTTTATCACCGAGGCCACCACCAACCGATCTTTTGATGCATAGCTCCTCACGAAAGTGACTACCTGATTCGTGAATCCCATGAAGGCGCTTGCGGAAGTTATCAAGGGGCTCGATCTGTAGCTAAGAAGCTTCTCCTGGCTGGATATTATTGGCCAAAGATGTTCGAAGAGGTAAACAAGCATATCCAGGCCTGCCACCAATGCTAAAGGAAAGCACCAATCACCCACGTCCCCCTGGAAGAAATGATGAACATTAACAGTTCCTGGGCATTCAACAAATGGGGGATCGATCTGGTGGGTCCTTTCCAGGAAGCCCCTGGCCACTTTCGATACCTAATTGTGGCCATATACTACTTCTTGAAGTGGGTTGAGGTTGAAATCGTGACCAACGTAAAGGGGAAGGCAGTGATAGGGTTCTACTGGAAGAATATTATATGTCGATTTGGGATCTCACAAACGATCATAAGTTACAATGGTGCTCAGTTCGTCAATGACCCATTTAAAAGTTGGTGCAAGGAGTATGAGATCCGTCAAAGGGTCACCAGCGTTTACCACCCTTAAGCCAATGAGTAGGTGGAGGTCACCAACTGAACCATTGTCAATGGCATTTGATCGAGGCTCAAAGGGGTAGGTGGGAGCTGGATCAACGAATTACCCAGCATGTTTTGGTCGTTCCGAACAACGGAATCATCTACTACGGGTGAAACCCCATACGGCTTGGTTTATGGCTCAGAGGTGGTCATTCCAGTAGAGATAAGGCTGCCCACCTTTCGAATTTTTTCTATTAGCAATGGGCAATAGGAAGACAATGACAAGCAGCACCGTTTGTATTTGAACTTTCTTGAAGAGAAAAGAGAGAATGCAAACCTCCACGAAGCCAAGGTCAAGGAAAGGGTTGAGCGTTATCATGACAGAAGTGCATGAAAAGTCCAGTTTTCCCTAGGAGGCCTCGTAGTGAGAAGAAATGAGAAAAGCCGCAAAGAGCCGGAGGGGAAGTCGTCAGCAAACTGGGAAGGACCCTACTATGTCGCCGAAGCCAGCCCGAGAAGTAAGTATGCGTTAGAAACCTCCCAAGGTGAAAACTTCCATGCAGATGAAACGTTTCCAACCTTGGGAGGTATTATTCACCAAAATTTCAATAGAAGCCACAAAAAGGTCTGCCCCAAGGTACCTTTGGGTCGGAGGACACCCTTGGCCAAGTAGCATCATGGTCGATATGTTTCCTCTTGTTTTTGATAATTTTATATGGAACACAATTAATTCTGGATTCCAAAGAATTTGAGCACACGTTGCCATAGGGGAACGAAAGCTCTCCACCCTCCTGAAATTGGAGTAATTAATACTCGAAGGGCAAACAAAGCCCTATCGAATGCGCAACAAGCGCCCAAGGCTCAGACCTTGTAAAATGTTCGAAGGGCCAACAAAGCCCTATCGAATACGCAACAAGCACCCAAGACTCAAGCCTTGTAAAATACTCGAAGGGCCAACAAATCCCTATGAATGCGTAACAAGCGCTCAGGGCTGAGATCTTGTAAAATGTTCAAAGGGCCAACATAGCCCCATCGAACGCACAACTAGCGCTCAAGGCTCAGACCTTGTAAAATGTTCGAAGGGCTAACAAAGCCCTATCGAATGTGCAAAAAGTGCCCAAGGCTCAGACCTTGTAGAACATTCGAAGGGCTAACTAAGCCCTATCAAATTCGCAATGAGCGCCCAAGGCATAAACCTTGTGAATCACTTAAAAGGGTTACAAGAGTTACAAATGTATTCGTAAACAATTAGAAAAACTTCTACGAGGCCCTTGCTAACGGCCTCCAGTTGACTAATGAGGTTCTAGGGTTAGAAAGCCTACTGCCTCGACCTCCTTACCAAGTGCTCCTCCTCCTTATCGAAGGGGCGAGCTCGGCCTCGACCAGCAAAATTACCTCATTTCCCGAAGGAGGAACCCCTCCCTCGACCAGAGACACCGATCAGCTTGCCTGCAGAGCTAACTCTAGGGTTCAAGGTCACTGGATGAAGGGTTTTGGCAGTTCCTAGAGCCTCACTCCTTCTAAGAGCAGAGTGGGAACTCGAAGCTCTTCTTATTCTTCTTATTCTACAAAGCCACCTTTCTACCTCTTCGTAACTCTTACAATACTAGGGATTTCTAGTGATATATTTCTCCATGATGTTGATGGTATCTTGGAGAAAAACTTCGAAATCCTCAACCAATGGGGCTTCGACCATCCCAAGTCGAAGCACATATGCTCGAAGGTTGTTGGCAGTTTCTTTGTATGTCATGTAAAACTCAGAAAGCTCCTTGTCGACTTTCTCCTTTTCTCTATAGGCTTCTCTGATTATGGTCTAATTTTCCCTAATGGTCCGCTCTAAGGCAGTAACCAAATCTTACCGATATTTCCTATTCTCTTCCTTCCATTCCTTGAGCTTGGCGGTGGCAGTCACCAAGACCGCTCGAGCCACCTCTACATTTTCTCGAGCCGTTCGAGCCTCACAACGGTAGCCTTCGTTGGTCTCGTTAGGTCGAGAAGAAAATGCCCCCGGTAGCTTTATATGCCTTGGCAAAGGTGATGCATTCATGCGTTGAGGTGAACCCGACTTTAGTAGTAATTTCTTTGAGAAACTCATTATGCCGAGCCTCAAGAGAACGGAAATCTCCCAAAATCTCATCCCTCGGTGCGACTAGAGAATCCCTTTCTTCCCTCAAATGACTCAGGGCATCGAGGAGTTCTTTTTGTCCTTCATGGAGTCTGTTTCACTATAAATTAAGTTTATGGTACACTGCTTGAAGTTCCTCTTCGAGCCAGGCGGACTTGTACTAGAATTGGGAGGCTTCGATTCGATGCTCCCACGCCCATTCTTCGATCCTGTGGTACCTTTTTTTCATAACTTTGGAAAAGAAGTAAAAAAAAGTACCCCTTTGTAGATTGGGAGGGCGATATGGTACCAAGTCTAAATTCTATATGAGGCAAAAAGAAAGACACATATTTTAAGGGATAACAAAAAAATTCATTCATAAGGAAAAATCAGAAAGTACATTCGGAGCCCTAAAGGGAATAGTTCATACAATCTTTCCTAGGCTAGGATTTGACTGGGAGGACCCTGAGGGACAGACCCACATTGAGATCTTGGAGTTGTAAAGGGATCCAGCTCCATCCATTCTCTGTCTTTATCTAGCTCTAGGTGGCAGATCTCCTCCGCCGAGAAGTATTTGCCCGAGGCCTTCAAGTGGTCGAGCAGTGGAAGTTTAATGCCTTATCCTGGATGAACTTCCACCAGAGATGGCTAAGTTGCTTTGGCTCTAAGTTGTTCTTATAAATATCTAGCATAGTCACATACTCGGAATGGAGCTCATTGGAGAAGAAAGGAGCCAAGTTGTTCTGGGAGAGCCCAACTAGAACCGTGGAGAGGTCCCAGAAGAAGTTTTAGAACCCCTGAGTCTTTACCAACCTGTTAATATAGGCCTCAAACACAGAGGCCTCAAACACAGAGGTCTGTTGCTTGGGAGAGCAAAGGCTGACTAGCTTAGTTTCTCTGCCTCGGCCTCTGAGAGTTTAATCTCGAGTTCTTTTGGACGAACGTTCCTATCCAGGGTCATCTTTTCTACTTATCCCTAGTAGGCAAGGATCACCTTCGCACATTCAGCCTCATAGTCGGAGGCCACCTCTGCTAGATCCTCATTATACTTGGAAGCAGCCTTCGACAGCTCCCCCTCGAGCTATTTGGACTTTGCAACAGCCACTTCAGCCTTCTTAGCCTTGGCTGTGTGAACCTGAACGACTAAGGCAAGAGCGCTTGAGAGAGCAGGCACCTCTGGGAAAATAGTCAAAGAATAATCTTTGGCGCTCGGATAAGGCAAATGTCCCTACCCCAAGAGATGTCCAGCCTCCGACCCAGTGTTCCCGGAGGGGAAAAGGTCAGCTTCTAACTGGATGAGACAGCTAAAAAGTGGTGTAGCCATACCAGTCCTTTGCTTTTGAAAGCAGGGCGGACCAGAGAAGCATCATCAACATGTCGTTTATTCCTTGTGGAATCATCAACGACCTCCACTTGGGTCTCAGGCATGGCCACCATTCAAATAATTTCTCTGGGCGAAGGGTTTGACTGAACCTCCTTATAGCATTCCTCAGACACAATCTCCACCTGCTCCTCATTTCCAAAACCAAGCATAGTGGCAAAGTTCACTGAGCAAAACAAGAAGAAGCACGAATTAGTCACAATAAAAAGGGAAGAGAAGGGTGTGAAAAGAAGAAGAGATAAACTCAAAGAAATCAAAGTACAAATACAAGGATACCACAAACACCTTCGAAGGGCGAGGAGGAACTCCTAACAGGTGCCTCTTTGGCATTTCTTGCTCTAACAGGCTCCGGCTTAATTTCAGCAGCCTTCGAGACATGCTCAGAAGGTTTTGAATTGTCAACCTTAGTTTTTTGCTTCTTTGATTTCTTTGAAGCCTCTTCATCACCAATCAAAGAGATCTTCCTTTTCACCTTCGTTTTCTTGGGCTGATCACCCTCATCTCTTTTCTTCTCCTCTTTCCCCTTGTGGGAAGGGGCTCTTACAGATTCCACTGGAGGAAGGGGTTGTATCAAAACTGGCTTTTGGCTGTAGATCCAATCATATATCTCCTCCAGCCACATAAAATCAAAATTCCTTGAAATATCGAGGGAATCCTATCGGCTATCATACTCTTCGGAGTAGCATAAGTGGCAGGATTTTCAAACTTGGGCTTCGGGTTCTAGTCAGGTACATAATACTCCTCCGCCTTTTTATCGAAGGTTTAAATGGGGGATTGGTGCCACCCTTTGCGATTTAACGAGATCTTCATGGGGTGGTCTGAGAATCTGTTGCTGAGAGTCACGATCCCTCCGAGTTTGGTATCCCTACCACCCATTGTGTGTACCACAGGTTTGCTACCAGAGAGTTTGTAGAGAGATCTAAATAGCTCGTACTGAGGGATTATGCCTAGGCCTAGGCTGTTGCATCGAGTTATGAATGTCATAACGAGGAGAATGACGTTCGAATGCAGCTGGGTAAGACTTAACCAGTGTTCCTCGAGAAGATGAGAGAGGATAAGAGGTAAGGGAAAACACATTCTGAATTGGAGGTTGCGCTTGTAGATGGTGCATCGACCGGGCCTTGTATCCCTTGGATTTTTATCATCTTGAAGGACCTCCAGTCGTAAATCCTCTGGAATCTTGAACCACAGAGGCAGGGTAGTTAGTAGCTTGGTGATTTCTAGAGCCATCCTCTAGAGGACCGGGGTCAGGATTTTCTCAAAGAAGAAGGGACAACCCTCTTCATCTTCTTGAACCTTCGCCCAACTTGGAATCCTAGACCTTGGAGCAGCCCACATCCGATGATAGCCTTGAGGCGGCGTTGCGCAACTAGTAGAGCTTCCCCCAGCCTCCCATTGCAAAGGAACTGGCTTCCGAAGAAAGAAAAATGCCAGAACCTGGAGACGGGAACCTTCTATGCTGGCGGCGGTAGGCACGGCCAAAAATACACCATAATGGAGTTCTTCCAAATCAACGATGTTTGCGACATTGTAAAAGTGAAAATGAGAGGTTAAGAGACAGGGGATTTACTGGTTGAGTGGGCGAAAAAGGACATGAGCTCTTTGGAAACTTAAATGGGAAGTTGCTAGAAAATTGCTCTGACAGATAAGAGAGTTTTTGAAATTTGAATGTGATTTGGGGAAAAAAAGTGAAGTGAGAAAGGTGAAAAACCCTCGTTATATATAGAGGGAGTTAAAATGTAATCATTCCCTCAGGCCGCCACGCAAAAAAGTAAGTGTGTGGGTAAATGGTTGCGTGGGGGAAAACCCCAAGGCATTTATGGGGAAAGTGGTGTGCGTGGAACCCAACAGGGGCTTGTTGAGAAGAAGAAAGTAAGTATCACACCCACGACTCTTCCACTTTCTGCCTTGGATTCAAACTTTAAATATCATTCCCACACGACTTTTTCACTTCCCGCCTTGGACTCGAACCCTTCGGTTTCAAATGTAGATTATATGGCTGAAGATCGAGCCTCTCATCCCTTCGCATTTGGATTCAAGCTCCTTGGATTCTAGCACATATTAGAACCCAAGAAGCCTGGACCCTTTACACTTAAAAATGCATGAATTCGAACTCTTCGGACTTTAACACAGATTAGATGCCCGAAGGATGAATGCACCATATATAGGGTTAAGACATACTCAGATTCTAGCACAAGTTGGAAGGCCAGAGTCCAAATCCCTCATCATGGCTTCCCATGATCCGAATGACTAAGGGCTCCAACACATATGGGAAACCTGAACGTCGTACCCTTCATGGGTAAAGTATCGGGATTCACACAGTCTCGAGCTATAACATAGATTAGAAGCTCGGAATTTGAATACCCCTATTTATTTTTTATGCATATACAAGAATTCGAACAACCTCGTTTTCTAACACAGCTTAGAAGACCTGCAGTCGAATTCCCTACTTCTGACCATGGGGACTCGAAGGCCTTTGGTCTCAGATCAGAGGTCCAGGGACCGGACCCCTAACTCAGGACTACGGGGGTCCAAAGGCCCCTAAGGAAATAAACGAGGTGGGATTTAGGCCCTTGGGCTCTAAAACAGACTAGAAAGCCAAGGGTTAGACCCTCAACACATTAATCAGCTCAAACGATATGTTCGAAGCCTAGACCTGGAACGAACCTTCAACATGCAAAAGAGGCTCCAAGGTCATTCCCCTGGGGTGTTAAAGGATGTCGGAGGATGAATGCTTACTTAGCTGTCTATTTGAAGCAGCTCCGTTGGAAGGGCGTAGCAACGAACTAACAGATGCGAGCACGTATTCGGACCCGTGATTCCAAGACATGTTCAAAGGCCGAATCCTCAGCTTTCCAGGGGCTTATTGATAATGTGTAAATCTGTATGGGCCCAAGTGCCTCTATGGCCGACCTACCAGCCTATGACTTTGCCCTTTGGGTAAAGCCTTTTGGGTTGGCCCAAGGTGAGAGTACTTGCTCTATAAGAAAACAAAACGGTTTCCTTACTTGGTTACCTATATAAAGGCTAAATGTAACCAACCCTACACACTCAACTATTCATTCCTAATTACACTCTTGTAATCTGTTTGCTGACTTGGCCGTTTGAGCTTTTTCCCCCCAAAAACCTCTGGGGGCTTTGTCTTGCAAATTCCGATCATCCACGGCGGCACAGCTGTAGCGGTAAAATTGGGGCGCATCACTCAGCATACCATCCTCATTCAAAAGTCCTAAACTCAAACTTGGGAGAAGTGACTGCTTCAGCTTGTCAGCCTTCTTATTGTCTAAGACACACAAGGTGTAAGGCCATGGGCAGTGGTAACGACCGCTAGCAGTTTCTTACCAATTAAATATATTATTTTTATCTCTCTCTCTCTCTTCCACCTCAGCTTAAGAGACCACTTAAGAGACAACCTTTTTTTTTCACAATGGTAAGAGACCACTATGTACTATTCATGGAACCAACTTGATTTTCTCTATTCTACTCATTAATTTGACCATTAAATATTATTTTAAATAAATTTGTCCACCCAAAATAAGTTGAATGTGAAATTTAATATAATTATTAAAATGAAATTAAAAAATAAATAATAAGAGAATTCCATGTTTTTAAAATTATATAAAAACCATTAAAATTACAAAAATCAATTATAACAACTATAAAAATTACAGAAAATACTCAATAAAATATTGATCTAGTCCGACCAATTATTACAATTTGAAAATCAAAATTATATTAAAATTGAAATTCTAAAAAATTTTTAAAAAATGGAAAAATTTTCAAAAAAAATACAGTTGGGACACGTGTTGCCACCGGAATGGGACACGTGTCCCATTCAACAAAATTTTCAACCCCCACATCAGAAATAGTCGTTGTGGACACGTGGGCCAATCCCTGGGTGATACGTGTCCGCAACAGAAAATTTAAAAATAATAATGCGGCTGAGTGGGACACGTGGCCCACTCAGGGGGCGACACGTGTCCCAGGCGGACCAAAAAAAAGAGCCGCTTTTCAGCGGCCCATGGTGCATGTGCGTTAGTCAGCCATGTGGCCCCATCACCGGTCTCTTGCTTGGTCTCTTAGCAAGAAACTTTTAAGTGGTCTCTTAACAAGAGACCACTTTAGGGACCACCGCTGTGGTGATTTTCGGTCTCTGGAGCGATCTTTTAATTTTAAGAGACCACCACTACGCATGCCCTAAAGGTACTTGGAGGAGCACATCTAGAACTTGACTATATTCTAGCTCATCTTAATCTTCAATAGCGTGCATCCTTCCTCCTACATGTGAGGAGGAAATCCTTGATATTGTGAATCTACTTAGGCATTGTATTTGGAAGTTGCATCTGCTTAGATATTGTGAATCGAATTTCTCTTATTTTTACAATTATATCATTAGTCTTGAGTATGATATTTCACATAAATGTGTAAAGTTTGTATTCTTAATAACAACCTTGTAATTCAAGAGAACCAATTAAAATCTGCTATAGTTTACAACTTAAAACTGGGTTTTTTTACATGCTTGTTGCATTCATAAGGTTGACCGATAGAAAGTAAGTGCAGGCCTCATGTTCATCAACTTGGACTCAATTAGAAAGCCTCACGTACATCAAACTATTATCGACAAATTTAAAGGCATGTGCATATGCAAATATTACGTTCAAAAGTTTAGTCCAGACCATAAAAGGAAAAGGGCAAGAGGAAAATACCACATTCGATTAGCCAACACGATTCTTAGGGACAATCAGACAAAACACGATCATCATTCTTCTTCCATTTATGACATTACATGATTTACACAGACAATCGGACTAACATGACATGACTATCATTCTTCTACAATTACTCAAACAAAAGGCTCCCACTTCTAGTTGAGGGTAAAGCTATTTCTAATAAGTCGCATCATTTACGAAATCAATCAGACATACAGAAGGAGATTATCATTCCTCTTATTGACATGGTTAAAAAATACAGCCGAACTGACATTGTAAAGTCCTCGGGAGTTGGACTTGTTTTATGGCAAATTGTGAATTGTGGAAATCTGGTGTTTAAACACCGTTTTGCAGGTTTTAGAGATTTCCGGAAACACAGATTTTTATCCACGGAATTATGGAGTATATTGATGTGATCAAATCAGAATATTGTGAAAGATATTATCTTAGTTCGTGGAAGATTAATTCTGGTAAACGAATATTCCTGTAATAGTTGGGAATTGATTTAGTAGTTTAATTATGGTACAAGTCCTATTGTTAACAGGATTGTCCATTTAAATACCAGATTAGTATTAGATCTTTCCTTAGACTAGAAGTCTATTTGGGGTAGAAGTTCGACAAGGAAAGAAGTCTATTCAAGGCAGGATTGCGATGGGATAAATTGAAGAAGATTACAACGCAATCATTGGTGCGTCCAGTACTATTCTCTACGTTGAGAACTTTGGAGCGATCTGCCGTGCTGTTTGGAGGTTCGTAAATCAACTGACCAAGTTCGTAAAGATCAGAAACAAGGAAGTCTTAATTCCTCGGGAGGAGGAGATCCAGGAAGACGTGTTGATCGTGAGGGTTCAACGACGTAGGATCGACAGTGAGGGGAGCTCACAACATTCACTCTGTAGGTTAGCAATGGATTAGTATTTAAGTTAAGCTTCTTGTACTAAAGACTGCTTTCTAGTGAATGGTTTCTGATCTGGGCAAGGCCCCGCAGACGTAGGTGTATTTGCACCGAACTGCGTAACCAAGTTGTGTGTGCGCTGCGTACTTCGTTTTGCTTTTAAAACAAAACTAATCTTGGTGTTCCAACACCACACTGTTAAACAACTTGGTATAAAGGTTTAGAAATCAGGTGAAACAGAATTTCAATTGGTATCAGAGCTTGGCACTTGCTAACCCCTACATAGGGAGAGTGAGATCAGGTTTCACCATGGCACCAAAGGAGGGGGCCTCTGTCACGCGACCACCACTGTTGGAACAAGGCAATTACGCCTACTGGAAGGCACGTATGAAAGTATTCATTGGAGCATTAGATGATCAAGCATGGAACTATGTTGTAAATCAGTACACTCCACCTCCCAGTGACAAAACTAAAGAATCGAGCTCATCAACAATCAAACCGTATTCTGAATACTCTACTGAGGAGCATAGAGCTTACATGTCCAACTCAAAGGCATTGAATGCTATCTTTACAGCAGTAGATGAAGATCAATTTAAGATGATTTCAAACTGTGAGACTGCAAAGGAAGCATGGGATGTGTTACAGACGTATCATGAGGGAACAAGCTCAGTCAGAGATTCAAAGTTGCAATACTATACATCGAAATTTGAGGAATTGAAGATGCGGGAAGATGAAACTATCTCCGAGTTTAATGGACGAGTCCGAGATATTGCAAACAAGGCTTTTCAGTTTGGCAAAAAGTACAAAGATCAAAAACTTGTAAGGAAAGTGTTGAGGGCATTACCCCCACGGTTCAACATGAAGGTCACGGCAATAAATGAAAATGGAAGGATCGGAACAATGACACTTGATGAACTTATGGGATCTCTGGAATCGTATGAAATGGAGATGTTGCAAACTAAAACGGGGAAGAAAGAAATGGCGTTTTCAAGCACAAACACTGGAAAGGTTGATGATTCTACAGATAATGAAGAGACGGATGAGATTGCAAACATAACCAGGAATTTCTCCAGATTTATGAAGAAGATAAGCAGGAAACCACAAGATAAGTCAAGTGGGAGCAAAAATCTGAATGCAAACTCCACTCCACGATTTGGTCAATCTACTGGTGTTGAAACACCAAAATTCAAATCGGTAAATCCGAACCTGAACAGGAGAATCCAGTGCAGAGAGTGTGAAGGTTTTGGACACATACAAGCTGAGTGTGCCAATACACTCAAAAGACAAGGAAAGTCATATGCCACAACCTGGAGTGATGATGATGGAGGAGATGATGTTAAGGATGAAGATGAGTATACAAATCATGTTGCTTTCGGCGTGTCAATGGTGGAGGTAGAAGACTTTTGTAAGGAAAGTCTCAGTGTGCTGAACGAAGAAGAGATTTGTAGCTCAGATGAAGAGAGTAGAAGCGTTAGTGATGAAGACATTCGCAAAGAAAGCATGGAGATGTACAAGATGTGGTTAAAAGTGGCAGATGAAAACAAAGAACTCAAGGCTGAAAACAAGAGGTTAAGTGAGAATGCTAAAGTGTATGAATGCGAAAAGGAAGAGGCGACTCGAGATCTGGAAAAACTCAAGAAGGAATTTGCTGTAGTGGTGCAACGAGCAGAGGAAGCAGAACAATCCATTAGACGCCTCAATACTGGGAAAGCTAAACTCGAAGAATGTCTAAGGATGGGACAGACGAGCAAATTTGGCATTGGCTATGAAAGGACAGTGAAAGAAGGAAATCATCAGACAGATCAAAATGCACCAGCTCCAAGAATAATTGAGAAGAATGGTCCCACAAAAAGGGTCAGACGATGCGGATACTGTGGAGTTCAAGGTCATGTGACAAACAGATGTTTTAGACTGATGAAAACCCTGTCTGTCAACACAGAATATCGGGGCATGCACACCAACCTATATCGATGTTTCAACACCAATCCAGTTCGAGGTTTCAACACCAACTTAGAACATAAAACGCACAAATTCAACACTGGAGGATACATAACTGGATCTCTCAACACACGGGTTAATCAGAATCCACAACAAGTCACTCGACCAGTACGCCAGGTATGGGTTCGAAAATCTCAAGATGTTTGTTTTTCTAGTTTTGTATGTTTTGGGGCACATACAGGAACCTCGTGGTATTTTGATAGTGCGTGCTCAAGGCACATGACTGGAGTTCCTGAATTCTTGCAAAAATTCAAACCTGGATTTGGTGGACATGTTAAATTTGGTGATGGAAAAAGGAGCAGAATAATTGGCAAGGGTGAGTTAGCAATTAAAGGACTCCCCGTGTTTCAAGATGTATTGCTTGTGGATGGTCTGAAGGCTAATCTATTGAGCATTAGCCATCTATGTGACAATGATATGACAGTTAACTTTGACAAAGGAAAATGTATTGTTAACCATGGGACTGGAGTATTCACTGGAACAAGGTCAATAGATAATTGTTATTTGCTCGATCAAGATGTCACATGCTTGAGCTCGAAGAAGGAAGTTAGCACTCTATGGCACAGAAAATTGGGACATATAAATTACAAATCCCTGGCCCGTATTTCCAGACTGAATGCAGTCAGAGGTATTCCTGAAATCGGTGAAAGCAAGGAGGTTGTGTGTGGCTCATGTAAAGAAGGAAAGCAAATTCGGATCCCACACCATGCTGTTCATGATGTTTCAACGTCAAGACTTTTGGAGCTTCTACATATTGACTTAATGAGGCCGATCAATACACCCAGTGTTGCAGGGAAGAAGTACATTTTTGTGTGTGTAGACGATTTCTCGAGATATACTTGGGTATCTTTTCTCAAAGAGAAGTCAGAGGCAGCTGAAGTTTTCGAGACCTTGGTGTACAAATTACACGTAGAAAAAGGAACTACTCAGGCAAGAATTGCACGTATCAGAAGCGATCATGGAAAGGAGTTTGAAAACTCTAGATTTAATGACATCTGTGAGACACTTGGTATACACCACGAGTTCTCTGCTCCCATCACACCGCAACAAAATGGTATAGTTGAAAGGAAGAATCGAACACTGCAGGAAATGGCCAGAGCAATGTTAGCCGAAAAGAAAATTCATTCTAAATACTGGGCTAAGGCGCTTCATACAGTATGCTACACCATCAACAGAGTATATCTGCGTCCATTTACTGAGAAGACACCGTATGAGATTTGGAAAGGGAAGAAACCTGATGTGTCGTATTTTCATGTTTTTGGCAGTAAGTGTTATATTCTAAAAGATCGTGCGCCGTTAGCTAAGTTCGAATCTAGAAGTGATGTTGGGATATTCTTGGGTTATTCTCCCACCATTCGAGCATACCGAGTGCTTAATCAACGTACTGGAACGGTCATGGAGTCTATTAATGTGGTGGTAGATGATTCTGAGGACGACAAGGTTAGAGAAGGTGAAGTGCTTGAACCAGTGTTCCCTACCGGTGTTGAAACACCAACAGCGTCAACCGGTGTTGAAACACCAGAAACCGAGACACCTGAATCTGAACAGCATCCGTCCAGACATATGCAACTTCGGGATCAACCTCGTGTAAATTACAGGGAATTGGCAGGATTATCTTGTTTCATATCACTCACGGAGCCGAAGAATTATAAAGAGGCTTTGCTCGATGAATATTGGATTTCTGCTATGCAAGAAGAATTACAGCAATTCGAAAGAAACAATGTTTGGGTTCTTACCCAACGACCTGCAAATGTCAATGTGATCGGTACCAAGTGGATTTTCAAGAATAAATCTGATGCAGATGGTAATATCACAAGGAATAAAGCACGCCTCGTTGCTCAAGGGTACACGCAAGTAGAAGGAATCGATTTTGATGAGACTTTTGCGCCTGTTGCCAGATTGGAGTCGATCAGACTTTTGTTGGCTGTGTCGTGCATTCTGGACTTTACTCTTTTCCAGATGGATGTTAAGAGTGCATTCTTGAATGGGGTCGTGAAGGAGGAGGTGTATGTGGAGCAACCTAAGGGGTTTGAAGATCCACAGTTTCCTGATTTTGTCTATCGGTTGAATAAGGCACTATATGGCCTCAAGCAGGCACCCCGAGCATGGTATGAGCGACTGACAACCTTTCTGATTAAAAAGGGCTATCGTCGAGGGGGAGTAGATCGGACTCTGTTCGTACTACACAAAGGTTCAAATATTCTGATTGCACAGATTTATGTAGATGATATTGTGTTTGGATCCACCTCTTCAGTCTTGATAAAGGAGTTTGTTGACTTAATGACTAATGAGTTCGAAATGAGCATGGTAGGAAAACTGTCATATTTTCTGGGATTGCAAGTTATTCAGGAGAAGAATGGTCTCTTCATCAATCAGCAGAAGTATGCTGAAAACTTGATCAAGAGATTTGGACTTACAAGCGCAAAGGCAATACGCACTCCAATGGCTACTACTGATAAACTGACAAAAGATGAGCAGGGACAAAGTGTTGATCAGAAAATGTACAGGAGTATGATTGGGAGCCTGTTGTACTTAACCGCAAGTAGACCAGACATTTGTTTGAGTGTTGGTATTTGTGCTCGCTATCAAGCAGATCCAAAGGAATCACATATGTCAGCAGTGAAGAGGATTATTCGGTATATAAGTGGAACAGTAGAGTATGGAGTATGGTTTTCTCGAAACAAGGATTCACAGTTAGTAGGGTTCAGTGATTCAGACTGGGCTGGGAATGCTGATGATCGTAAGAGTACTACAGGTGGATGCTTCTTTGCTGGATCGAATCTAGTCAGCTGGTATAGCAAAAAGCAGAACTCCATATCTTTGTCTACGGCTGAAGCAGAGTATTTAGCTGCTGGGAGTTGTTGTGCACAACTATTGTGGATGAAGCAGATGATGAGAGATTATGGGTTTGATGATGTGAGTCTGACAGTGCTGTGTGATAATAAAAGCGCTATTGATATTTCCAGGAATCCTGTGCAACATTCGAGGATGAAGCACATTGATATTCGTCATCATTTTATTAGGGACTTGGTTGAAAAAGAAGAAGTTACAGTCCAGTATGTGCCAACAGCTGAACAACTGGCCGATATTTTTACAAAACCTCTGGATGGTGAGACGTTTGAAGTACTTAGACAGCACTTGGGTGTCTGTCGAATGTAAGGTACTGACGCTTGTACTTTCTATTGTATTATTTACTGTTCTGTTTTCTTTATATCGTGAAAAAGAAAAAAAATGAATGAAAAATCGAAAATACCAAAAATATGTGAAGTGGTGTTTAAACACCAAGGATTTCAGAGGCAAGTAATTCAGACGGGCTGAATATGTGGGCCAGAAAATTATGTTGGGCCTAAGATGTGCGTGTGACAGTCTGAAGAAAGGAGAAAGGAAATGGTCTTTTGGGTGTCAAAAAGGGGGGAAAGAGAAAGTAGATTCCCACACAAACTCAAACTATTGACTGTTCATCTTCTTCCCCAGTTCGCAACACTCTGTTCCTCAAGTTTTTTTTTTGCCACAACCCCCGGTTATTGTTGCTCACCCAGAAATCAGATAACAATGGCGAGCTCCGTGTTCAAGAAGATGGTCGGAGATTCAGTCAGGGTTCGGGTGCCTGAGAATCCGAGGATTGAAGAGCTCGATGATGACACAGATTTGAACGAGATGGGTGGAGATCGAGTACGGACAGTAGGAGCTTGGTATGGACAAAATCAGAGGAGACGGAAAGCCAGCTTTGATTGTTCCTTCGTCCGTGATGGTATGTTTTTTAGCTCTGCTCTTGAATTCATAGAATGGATGGTGCAAAATAGGGACTATGTAGACCTCAGGAAATATAAAAATTTGCATGGCAAGATAAATAGGTTTAAGCTGGATGAGTTGTTGACTGGGAGAATAGGAGACATTAAGGAGATCAGCGACTATGATGCTAAGTTAGTTGGGGTTGGTTTTGGAGAAACTTATAAAGTAGAATATGAAGAGGGTCAGTTCGAGAGTCAGTTCTTTACAATCTATACACGGATAGCATCATTGCATAGGCCCAGTATCAAAAATTTGGGAGATAATGCTTTTGTGCAGCCTTGGATAAAAGTGGTTAAATCCACTAATGTTGCTAGGGAGATGGTGTGTGTTGATGAGTCTCTGAATCAGACTCAAATATCTCTGAGAAGGTTATCGATTCCAGTTGTGGAGATTTCTGACAGTGAGGAAGAAGCTGGAAGTGTTGGAAGAGTTAATACAGAGGAAACCCCGATGAATGTAACTGAAGATGCCACTTTGCTGGATGAAGCTCTGGCAGCTTTTATGAGATCTGAATCGGCTCTGGCAGCATTTATGGGATCAGATTCTGAGAAGGATGCGGTTGGAACTCTGGCTGAGGAAAAGAGTGAAAATGCTGAGATGCCAGAAGAAGAGAAATCAGAAGGAGTGAAAATGCTGAGTACTGTTGTGGAAGAAGATACTGCAATGCTGGATTCTAGTGTTCCAACACCAGGAGAGGATTTGACTGAGGAGCAGCAAATCTCTGAGATGTTTGGAAGTGGTGTTGAAACACCACCAGAGACAAGTCCAGTTCAGGGACTTAGGAGGAAAAGAAAGGAAGTTGGTGTTCAAACACCAGCTGAAGGAAGTTCGGCCTCAGCCTCCAAGAAAATTCGGAGATCAAAACGCTGCAGAGACAGGAGTGGAGTTGAAAGTGAAGACAGTGATGAACCCATTGGGCAGAAGCTGAAGAGATTAAGGGCAGAACAGCTGAAGCAGTCAGCTAAGAAAATGAAGCCCAAAGTCATGCCTGCACCTGAAGTCAGTCAAGCCATTTGCAGTGAATGGTATGATACTGATAGTCAAGACAAGTTTGAATTCATCAGTGGGAGAAGAATCCTAGCAGAGAGACCGGCTGATGCTGAAAAGTATGAAGATTGTGGATTTACTGCGTTTCTCAAATACCTTAAGGTGCTTAGAGCTGCCACTTGCTTTGCAGAATTCAATAAACAGATGGTGCTGGAATTTTATTCCAATTTGAAGGAAGACTGTGAAGATGAAGACTCTCGGTGGTTTCACAGAGTCTATGTGAGAGGGAAAGTAGTTGTTTTCTCCCCTGAGGTTGTGAGTAGATGTTTGCAGCATGGCAATTTCAAGAATTCTCAGTCGGTGTTTCAACACCAAGTTCCAGAAAACTTTGATGAGGTAGCAGTTGAGTTGACAGGAGGAGTGGAAAGTAGTTGGCCACTTGCTGGGCGACAACAAATACCAGCATCCAACCTGACTTCCAGGTATTACTGTCTATATGTGGTCGCGGTGCATAACTGGATTCCTTCGGTGAACAACACTATGGTTACAAAAGAAATGGCAACTTTGCTTTACAGTCTGGGTGCTAGGCATCGAGTGAATCTGGGTAGACTGATATTCAATGACATTCTGGATTGTGCCCGTAAAACTAGGAAGGAATCTCTAGTCCATCCGTGTGTTATTTCCATGGTACTGCTGAAAGGGGGAGCAGTTGCAAGGGAGACAGATGAGATAATATCTACACATGCTTTAAGGCCAACCCTCAGGACTTTGAGTGGCCGTATAGTGAAGGATCTTCCCTGGACACCTCCGACAATGGGTTGCTCGAATGAAGGTGAAGCTCGGCTGAAAGCCATTGAGGCGAGAGCTACAGTTTGTCAAGAAATCCTTGGGCGTCATCAGGCAGCAATAGTCAAGATTCAGGGGGAGCTTGCAGCTTTGGAGGCTGAGAGAGAGGCATTATTGGCAGAAACTCAAGACGGGTCCAATGTTGGTACTTCAGAAGAATCGGGCGACAGTTTGGCTTAATTGATTTTAGTGGTTTTTCTTGGCCTTCTTGTCATATTACTGAATTCAGGGGGAGAAGTTTTGGAAGTTTTATATTGTTGATTGATTCTAAATTCTGATTTGATTTTGAATAATTCGGTCTGGATTCTGGATATGTGTGCTAGCTGGTTTTCTGCTGATCTATGATGGTTGTGCTAGCTGTTATTCTGGTATTCTGGTATTCTGGTGTTCTGGTATTAATACACAATATTCTGTTATTCTGGTATACCAGAATACCAGAATAACAGCTAGCACAACCATCATAGATCAGCAGAAAACCAGCTAGCACGCATATCCAGAATCCAGACCGAATTATTCAAAATCAAATCAGAATTTAGAATCAATCAACAATATAAAACTTCCAAAACTTCTCCCCCTGAATTCAGTAATATGACAAGAAGGCCAAGAAAAACCACTAAAATCAATTAAGCCAAACTGTCGTCCGATTCTTCTGAAGTACCAACATTGGACCCGTCTTGAGTTTCTGCCAATAATGCCTCTCTCTCAGCCTCCAAAGCTGCAAGCTCCCCCTGAATCTTGACTATTGCTGCCTGATGACGCCCAAGGATTTCTTGACAAACTGTAGCTCTCGCCTCAATGGCTTTCAGCCGAGCTTCACCTTCATTCGAGCAACCCATTGTCGGAGGTGTCCAGGGAAGATCCTTCACTATACGGCCACTCAAAGTCCTGAGGGTTGGCCTTAAAGCATGTGTAGATATTATCTCATCTGTCTCCCTTGCAACTGCTCCCCCTTTCAGCAGTACCATGGAAATAACACACGGATGGACTAGAGATTCCTTCCTAGTTTTACGGGCACAATCCAGAATGTCATTGAATATCAGTCTACCCAGATTCACTCGATGCCTAGCACCCAGACTGTAAAGCAAAGTTGCCATTTCTTTTGTAACCATAGTGTTGTTCACCGAAGGAATCCAGTTATGCACCGCGACCACATATAGACAGTAATACCTGGAGGTCAGGTTGGATGCTGGTATTTGTTGTCGCCCAGCAAGTGGCCAACTACTTTCCACTCCTCCTGTCAACTCAACTGCTACCTCATCAAAGTTTTCTGGAACTTGGTGTTGAAACACCGACTGAGAATTCTTGAAATTGCCATGCTGCAAACATCTACTCACAACCTCAGGGGAGAAAACAACTACTTTCCCTCTCACATAGACTCTGTGAAACCACCGAGAGTCTTCATCTTCACAGTCTTCCTTCAAATTGGAATAAAATTCCAGCACCATCTGTTTATTGAATTCTGCAAAGCAAGTGGCAGCTCTAAGCACCTTAAGGTATTTGAGAAACGCAGTAAATCCACAATCTTCATACTTTTCAGCATCAGCCGGTCTCTCTGCTAGGATTCTTCTCCCACTGATGAATTCAAACTTGTCTTGACTATCAGTATCATACCATTCACTGCAAATGGCTTGACTGACTTCAGGTGCAGGCATGACTTTGGGCTTCATTTTCTTAGCTGACTGCTTCAGCTGTTCTGCCCTTAATCTCTTCAGCTTCTGCCCAATGGGTTCATCACTGTCTTCACTTTCAACTCCACTCCTGTCTCTGCAGCGTTTTGATCTCCGAATTTTCTTGGAGGCTGAGGCCGAACTTCCTTCAGCTGGTGTTTGAACACCAACTTCCTTTCTTTTCCTCCTAAGTCCCTGAACTGGACTTGTCTCTGGTGGTGTTTCAACACCACTTCCAAACATCTCAGAGATTTGCTGCTCCTCAGTCAAATCCTCTCCTGGTGTTGGAACACTAGAATCCAGCATTGCAGTATCTTCTTCCACAACAGTACTCAGCATTTTCACTCCTTCTGATTTCTCTTCTTCTGGCATCTCAGCATTTTCACTCTTTTCCTCAGCCAGAGTTCCAACCGCATCCTTCTCAGAATCTGATCCCATAAATGCTGCCAGAGCCGATTCAGATCTCATAAAAGCTGCCAGAGCTTCATCCAGCAAAGTGGCCTCTTCAGTTACATTCATCGGGGTTTCCTCTGTATTAACTCTTCCAACACTTCCAGCTTCTTCCTCACTGTCAGAAATCTCCACAACTGGAATCGATAACCTTCTCAGAGATATTTGAGTTTGATTCAGAGACTCATCAACACACACCATCTCCCTAGCAACATTAGTGGATTTAACCACTTTTATCCAAGGCTGCACAAAAGCATTATCTCCCAAATTTTTGATACTGGGCCTATGCAATGATGCTATCCGTGTATAGATTGTAAAGAACTGACTCTCGAACTGACCCTCTTCATATTCTACTTTATAAGTTTCTCCAAAACCAACCCTAACTAACTTAGCATCATAGTCGCTGATCTCCTTAATGTCTCCTATTCTCCCAGTCAACAACTCATCCAGCTTAAACCTATTTATCTTGCCATGCAAATTTTTATATTTCCTGAGGTCTACATAGTCCCTATTTTGCACCATCCATTCTATGAATTCAAGAGCAGAGCTAAAAAACATACCATCACGGACGAAGGAACAATCAAAGCTGGCTTTCCGTCTCCTCTGATTTTGTCCATACCAAGCTCCTACTGTCCGTACTCGATCTCCACCCATCTCGTTCAAATCTGTGTCATCATCGAGCTCTTCAATCCTCGGATTCTCAGGCACCCGAACCCTGACTGAATCTCCGACCATCTTCTTGAACACGGAGCTCGCCATTGTTATCTGATTTCTGGGTGAGCAACAATAACCGGGGGTTGTGGCAAAAAAAAAACTTGAGGAACAGAGTGTTGCGAACTGGGGAAGAAGATGAACAGTCAATAGTTTGAGTTTGTGTGGGAATCTACTTTCTCTTTCCCCCCTTTTTGACACCCAAAAGACCATTTCCTTTCTCCTTTCTTCAGACTGTCACACGCACATCTTAGGCCCAACATAATTTTCTGGCCCACATATTCAGCCCGTCTGAATTACTTGCCTCTGAAATCCTTGGTGTTTAAACACCACTTCACATATTTTTGGTATTTTCGATTTTTCATTCATTTTTTTTCTTTTTCACGATATAAAGAAAACAGAACAGTAAATAATACAATAGAAAGTACAAGCCTCAGTACCTTACATTCGACAGACACCCAAGTGCTGTCTAAGTACTTCAAACGTCTCACCATCCAGAGGTTTTGTAAAAATATCGGCCAGTTGTTCAGCTGTTGGCACATACTGGACTATAACTTCTTCTTTTTCAACCAAGTCCCTAATAAAATGATGACGAATATCAATGTGCTTCATCCTCGAATGTTGCACAGGATTCCTGGAAATATCAATAGCGCTTTTATTATCACACAGCACTGTCAGACTCACATCATCAAACCCATAATCTCTCATCATCTGCTTCATCCACAATAGTTGTGCACAACAACTCCCAGCAGCTAAATACTCTGCTTCAGCCGTAGACAAAGATATGGAGTTCTGCTTTTTGCTATACCAGCTGACTAGATTCGATCCAGCAAAGAAGCATCCACCTGTAGTACTCTTACGATCATCAGCATTCCCAGCCCAGTCTGAATCACTGAACCCTACTAACTGTGAATCCTTGTTTCGAGAAAACCATACTCCATACTCTACTGTTCCACTTATATACCGAATAATCCTCTTCACTGCTGACATATGTGATTCCTTTGGATCTGCTTGATAGCGAGCACAAATACCAACACTCAAACAAATGTCTGGTCTACTTGCGGTTAAGTACAACAGGCTCCCAATCATACTCCTGTACATTTTCTGATCAACACTTTGTCCCTGCTCATCTTTTGTCAGTTTATCAGTAGTAGCCATTGGAGTGCGTATTGCCTTTGCGCTTGTAAGTCCAAATCTCTTGATCAAGTTTTCAGCATACTTCTGCTGATTGATGAAGAGACCATTCTTCTCCTGAATAACTTGCAATCCCAGAAAATATGACAGTTTTCCTACCATGCTCATTTCGAACTCATTAGTCATTAAGTCAACAAACTCCTTTATCAAGACTGAAGAGGTGGATCCAAACACAATATCATCTACATAAATCTGTGCAATCAGAATATTTGAACCTTTGTGTAGTACGAACAGAGTCCGATCTACTCTCCCTCGACGATAGCCCTTTTTAATCAGAAAGGTTGTCAGTCGCTCATACCATGCTCGGGGTGCCTGCTTGAGGCCATATAGTGCCTTATTCAACCGATAGACAAAATCAGGAAACTGTGGATCTTCAAACCCCTTAGGTTGCTCCACATACACCTCCTCCTTCACGACCCCATTCAAGAATGCACTCTTGACATCCATCTGGAAAAGAGTAAAGTCCAGAATGCACGACACATCCAACAAAAGTCTGATCGACTCCAATCTGGCAACAGGCGCAAAAGTCTCATCAAAATCGATTCCTTCTACTTGCGTGTACCCTTGAGCAACGAGGCGTGCTTTATTCCTTGTGATGTTACCATCTGCATCAGATTTATTCTTGAAAATCCACTTGGTACCGATCACATTGACATTTGCAGGTCGTTGGGTAAGAACTCAAACATTGTTTCTTTCGAATTGCTGTAATTCTTCTTGCATAGCAGAAATCCAATATTCATCGAGCAAAGCCTCTTTATAATTCTTCGGCTCCGTGAGTGATATGAAACAAGATAATCCTGCCAATTCCCTGTAATTTACACGAGGTTGATCCCGAAGTTGCATATGTCTGGACGGATGCTGTTCAGATTCAGGTGTCTCGGTTTCTGGTGTTTCAACACCGGTTGACGCTGTTGGTGTTTCAACACCGGTAGGGAACACTGGTTCAAGCACTTCACCTTCTCCAACCTTGTCGTCCTCAGAATCATCTACCACCACATTAATAGACTCCATGACCGTTCCAGTACGTTGATTAAGCACTCGGTATGCTCGACTGGTGGGAGAATAACCCAAGAATATCCCGACATCACTTCTAGATTCGAACTTAGCTAACGGCGCACGATCTTTTAGAATATAACACTTACTGCCAAAAACATGAAAATACGACACATCAGGTTTCTTCCCTTTCCAAATCTCATACGGTGTCTTCTCAGTAAATGGACGCAGATATACTCTGTTGATGGTGTAGCATGCTGTATGAAGCGCCTCAGCCCAGTATTTAGAATGAATTTTCTTTTCGGCTAACATTGCTCTGGCCATTTCCTGCAGTGTTCGATTCTTCCTTTCAACTATACCATTTTGTTGCGGTGTGATGGGAGCAGAGAACTCGTGGTGTATACCAAGTGTCTCACAGATGTCATTAAATCTAGAGTTTTCAAACTCCTTTCCATGATCGCTTCTGATACGTGCAATTCTTGCCTGAGTAGTTCCTTTTTCTACGTGTAATTTGTACACCAAGGTCTCGAAAACTTCAGCTGCCTCTGACTTCTCTTTGAAACAACGCTTATGCAATAGCCAATAGGAATTTCTTCTAACATTAACACATGATCATCATTTACAATAAGGCATAAGCGTTGTTTCTTTATATATACAGAAACAATTGGACTAACATAACATCATTAACATAATTATCATTCTTCTACCACCCAAAAAAAAAACTTGAAATTGCTCTCTCTTAGACAAAAAATTTGGAAAATAGATGGAACTATACCTCATTCCATTGATCTTTGCACCAGAGAACATAAGCGGGAGATGGCCTATTCTTTTCGGTATCCTTATTCTTCTTCCCTTTATTGTCTTGCTTATCTAGCAGAACTTGGAACATAGGAAAGTTCTTGGGAGAATAAAAAAAACCAAACCCTAATTGGAGGAATTGAGAGAAATTAAGCAGGGGAAAAAGGTACCATGGTTGGCTTAAACTACTTGACTTTCTGCAACTTCTTGTGCCTGGTGCAAAAGTACACAAAAGCTGAGCCATCATTTATTGCATCGTGAGGCTTTGGCTTTGCAAGGCAAGCATCTGAGAGGGAGGGAGAAGGTCTGGCCATTTCAGCTTTGAAAGAAATTATTATTCTCTGGAAAGAAAGATGGAGGAGGAGGATACAGAGAGACGCGGGACTCCTCGTTTTGGAAACCATAACATATTAAATGCAGTAAATTTCAGCATTAAATACAATAACTAAGAGCATCATTATTGATAGCTCCTTAGACCCACTTTTCTTAGAGCAAGTCCAACAGCTTCCCCATTATAGGGATTCTTGTTGTTTTTAGAGATTTTACTTCATTTTTTAAGTCCCTATATGCTTCCCCAAAATAGGGATTATGATGAGTAACTATATTTCATTCCTCATATTTGTAGAAAGAGAACAAAATTATGGGGAAGCAAGATTTAATGCAATATTAATGGAATGCATTGAATACGAGTACAATATTCTCTCTTTTCTGTCAAAACTTTAAAGCAGTAACTCCTATTAGTAACTCCTATTCAGTTTAAAGCAGTAACTCCGTTAGTTTGAAAGTTAAAACCAAGAGAGCAGTAACTCCTATTGAATGCATATATTGAAAATTATGTTAATAAAAGATGATAATTATTATGTTAATAAATGTGAGGTTCTCCAAAATAGGGAATCTGTTGGAGATGAACATAAAAAATATAGGGAATATGAGTTTTGAATCCCTATTTTATAGAAAATTTTAGGGAAGCTGTTGGACTTGCTCTTAGTAAGAACACTACTTATTTAATGAGTACCATTGTGGAGTTTTAAGAATCACTCCTTAATAAGGAGTTGTTCCTTAGTTAAGGAGTTTGTACCTCTTTCTCTGTGCAAATGTCAATCAGTCAATAAATATCATTTAACATGACTTGTTTTATATTTAAAATAAATTGTAAATTAAAATTAAAAAGAAGTGTCTAAGAAGTGCTCATTAGGTCCACTACAATTGTTGATTGTTTATTATTACTTAATTTCTATCACAATTCATGATGTGACACTTAAGAAATGCTCCTTAAATCCACTACCACTGATGATGCTCTAAAAAATTTTACTTTTTAAAATTTTCAGCATTAAAAATGCAGAAGTTTTGTTTTATAATTTTTTTTCAAGAATATAATGTGGCACAGTGAGTTGGCTAATTGAAGAGGTGTCACTTGGTCAAAAACTTGTTGTTCTAGAGTATCTCCAATGGTAAGCTGCAATGGGTTGTAGCTTTACTTGTCATATCATATTTTCTAGCTAATGAAGTGGCAAACTATACACTCTTATCCCACGGTGGTAGACTACATCAATGTGTAACTTGAAAGGTCCCACATGTTTTACCATATTCATCTTTATTTCTAATTAAAAAAATTCTAATTAAATATATATAAGTGTTGAATATATGTCTCTTAAAAGATGGTATTATGGAAATACCAAGGTTTAAAGGGAAAATTAAAATAAATTAAGATAAAATTTTTGGGCTACAAAAATCGGGTTATAAACTTTATAATTACTACACGTTGCATAATAAATTTTTAATATTGCAACTAAAACTTTTTACCTTTTATTATTTTAATTAAACCCCGTCTTTTCATAAACTTATGGAAAGACGGTCTTTTTCAAGACTTTGCCTAATTGTTATACTCTAAATTTAAATTTATTTAAAGCAAAACAATATAAATTAAGCATTATTTAATAAAATTATGATTTTACTTTTCAAGTTTTGTATGAATCGAATGTGATATAATTTTCAAGTTGCACACTGGTTCTCTACGGTACATGGATTTTTCTGATTATGATATTTCTGGTTTAGTGGGTGCTTTATTTCTAAGACCAACCTCCGAAGTCATCGCTCGGCTGTCAAGGATCCTGAATGGGTTGCTGCTATGGACTCAGAGATGGATGCCTTACGCACCCAACAGACGTGGGAGTTAGTTCCTCATCCTCCAAATGCAAATGTTATTGGTTCAAAATGGGTTTACAGATTGGAGTATAAATTTGATGGCTCCCTTGACCGACACAAAGCAAGGTTAATTGCTCAGGGTTTTTTGCAATTGCCTGGCTTTGATTATGATCATATTTTTAGTCCAGTGGTGAAGGCTTCTACTGTTCGTAATGTTTTATCTATTGTTGTTCATCGTAATTGGCCATTGCGACAGCTTGATGTCAAAAATGCATTTTTAAATGGCATTCTTGACTCTCCGGTTTACATGGAGATGCTTGCTGGATACAAAGACCTAATGCGGCTTGATTTTGTTTGTCGCTTACGCAAGACCATTTATGGTTTGAAGCAAGTTCTCCGTGCTTGGTTTCAGCGTTTTAGTTCTTTTTTTACTTGTCTGGGCTTTGTACGCAATTCCTCCAATACCTTCTTATTTGTTTTCTCCCAGGGTTTCTCTTTGCTTTATTTGTTGGTTTATATTGATGACATTATTCTCACCGGGAATGATGGGCATCTTATTCGAAAGTTTATTGATTCGGTTAATAAGGAATTTAAGATTACCGATCTTGGCACTCTGCAATATTTTTGGGTTTCTAGGTTGTTCGTACTTCCAACTGCGAGTTGGCATGCAAGATTCTGTGCCAATTGCCATCCAATTTGTGGCTTTTTCACAATTTTCAAGCTCTTCCGGTAAGCCGTTAGGAAACCCCACTCTTTTTGTGTTTCTTTGGTTGGTGCGCTACAGTATTTATCGATTACACGTCCCGACTTGTCCTATGTTGTGAATACGGTCAGCCAGTATATGCAGGCTCCTACTGATGACCACTACCAAACTGTCACTCGGATTTTGCGCTATGTGCGTGGTACACTTCACTATGGTGTTCAGTTTCATGCAAATTCGTCCGCTTTACCAGTTCTAGGTTACTCTGATGCTGATTGGATTCGTTGTATAGAGACTCGTAGGTCTACATATAGTTATGTCATTTTCCTTAGTGGCAACCTGGTTTCATGGAGTGCTAAGAAGCAGCCTACAGTTTCGCGTTCTTGTTCAGAATCAGAGTACCGTGCTATGGCTAATACTGCTGCAGATCTAGCTTGGTTGATGAGTCTTCTTCGGGATTTACATGTGACAACGTGCGTCCCACCTGTGTTGCTGTGTGATAATAATAGTGCTCCATTTATGGCACAAAATCCAATCTCTTATAAGAGAGCCAAACACATTGAAATTTACTATATTTTTGTGCATAAGATGGTGTCTTTTGGCAAGCTCGAGGTTGCTCATGTTTCTACACACTTGCAGCTTGCTGACATCTTTACGAAGGGTCTACCCTATCTTCAGTTTGAGTTTTACGTTCTAATCTTTGCGTTGCAACCAGTCCTACGCTTTGCTGGGGGGGGGGGAATAGAGATATAGTTGAATTAGAATTAGGATAAGAAAAGAATTTACCGTTCTGATTAGTTTTGTTTATATCCAATTCCATATTTATTTTTACATTGTATACCCTTTGTAATATATATATATATATATATATATATAAAATATATCAAGCTATATACCTAAAACACGACCACCCAGATCAGGTGGCTCCTTGTCCTTGCTTATTTAATCAGCCTGAGGGGCTGCGTCCTGTGGCGCAGAAGGTTCTGCCGCAGCTTCTCCATCGGCGGCGGTGGCTTGAATCTGAAAGGCAATAGAGTGCCAGCCACCGGAGGTGTACAAATGCAAACCGCCGTCATGGGTCGAAGAAAGCTTGAAAGCCTCGCAAACTGGGCAGTCCGTTGCCGGTCTACACTCATAACGTTGTCCTGGCGGCAGCGGCAAACCGCCACCATATCCACCACCACCGCCGCCACCTCCTCCACCATAACTTCCACCACCACCGCCGCCACCTCCTCCACCATAACTTCCGCCACCGCCTCCGCCTCCAAAACTCCATCCTCCGCTGCCGCCAATTCCGCCCCACGCGCTGACTCCACCGTTTAGTTTACGCGACATGGGCCCACCGTTGATCTCAGCTAATGATCCGGCTCCGGCATCGTCAGTCTTCACCTTTTCAGCAAAACTCATAGACGATGCGATGAACATTATCAAGGTTAAGTAATGAGCGCCTCATTTTGATGCCATTTCGAAATGAAGATATTATATGAAATTGTTGGAATTAATGTGGATATATAACCAAATTTTTGCAAGAATTTGACGTTGATAAAACTGGGCAACATTGTGGTCATGCATTTTGAGTTTGAACGAAAGCAAAGCGTATCGTTTCAGGAATGTCTAATAAGCACCGGCAAGCTTAACATGACTAGCTTCGAAAATGTAATATTTTTATGCGGTAAAAAGGGGAAATTTTGCTTTTCCAAATTATAAAAGGTTTACTAACAAAAATATTAAGAAATACTACAACAATTTTAATAAAATTTTATGCAATAAAATTCACATTTTAAAAATGAATTTTATGGTCAAGAATTACCTATTTCAACCCTTAAAACTTAAAGTGAACTGATAAGGGTCGGAGTCGAATCTCCCCCAAGGCTGAACGCTCGGGCACTAAACCAATATTGACCTTACACTAGTGGGGGGAGGGTTCACTAAACGCGGTTCTATTGGACCAGAGAAGACACTTTCAAAGTGTCTTATCTGGATGTGCCTTTAATCGCCATCAATTAAAGGTGGTTCCAAGAACCGCCTATAAAAACACCGATTAAAGGCAGTTATGAACCACCTTTAATACGTTCCAAACTCGGAACCTAGACCCCTCCCTCGGCCGTAGCGTGAGTTCCGAACTCGGAATTTGAATTAAAGGCGGTTTATAACCGCCTTTAATTGACCGTTCAAATTGCCTTATTTTGATTCCTTACTCTGAGCAGGGTGACCTCCGCCGGCCTTGGTGAGTCATTTCAAGTTCGAAACATAACTTGGTTCCTCACTCGGAAGCTATAATCGGCTCCCATTGTATGCGTGGTTCCTTAATCGGGTGCTTATTCTTGGCTGTCTCTGTAATTTCAATTGCTCTAATTTTTGTTGGTTAATTTTAGTTCCAAGTTCGTAAACCTATTCGGCTCCATGATTTCTGAAGGGCCGATTAAGCTTACGGGTTTAGAACTCTACTTGGCTCCAATGGTAAAAAAAATAAAAATTTCAATGCATTTCCCGGCTCAAAATAGACCTTATTCAACCACCACAAATGTAACCCAATACATGAAATTGTTCTACGTGTTAACAAAAATCTATAGAAAATGCTAACTAAGCAATAATCTTTAGATAAGAATATAAATTAATCAAATTCTATTCCACCTTTGCATCACACTAGTTTACCTAAATTGTGTTACTCTACCAAGTTAAGGTTCCCAAGAGTTGGTGAGCAGTTGAGAATATGATGCCTAGCCAAACAATTCCTAGCGTTGTTGATGTCTTGTTTTGAATAGGGCCTTGTTGCCTTTGGAATAACCTATTTGTATAGCAAGTTAGTAGGAAATATTATTATTGACTTTGAGACACTACCACAACAAGAGACAGCACCTTTCACCTCATTTTTTCTCCCAAAAAATGAGGTAAATACTGCCGGAGTAAAAAGGGGATTTTTTACTGTGGTTCTAAACCAAGGTAAAAAGGGGCCTTTTACCTCGGGTTTTAATTGACGCCGGTTGGGAAAAGGTGAGACGTCGATTATGTGAATGAGGTCCCGCCGACCAGATCAAGTCAACAACATCAATTAGCACAAAGTCTTGGTTAACGTTCATGTGAGATCGTTTGCTGCAGTATAGTAGTAGAATGCAGATTAAATTGTGCGACGTCGGTCAAAATGACCTCCGTTAACTGATCAACGACATTGATTATCAATCAATGCGACATCGCTGGCGTTGGGGTACCACGTCGTCTGTCTGCTAACATGGAATGCGGAAGAGTACAATGCCATTTTGTCAAATCAACGTTAGTCACAACTATCGAGGTCGATTAGTGCGACCTCGATCAGATTCCAATTTGGTACCGGTTGATGCAACGTCATGTTTTCTTTGTTAAAAATCAAATATTACTAAAATATTCATTATTCATTGGAACAAATTAGCGTTCGTCGGTAGCCATTACATGTTGTCAAAGAAGCAATAAATTGTACAATGACTAAATGTCATAAAACAATACATTTTTTTTCATTTAATGTTTGATGGGATTGACATTTTTAAAGCAAAAAAACTATATCAACTACTCCCTCTGTCCCAGCCAAATCTGCACACTTACTATTTGGAGGTCAAAGTTGTTAAAATTTGACCACATATTTGAGTAGATATATGAAAAATAATATTATCGTATGATATATTGTTAGATTCGTCATAACATGTAGTTTCTAAATATCAATTTTATATGTGTCGTTATTGTCCGTAGTTACATATATTTACAGTCAAACATATTTTTTGAAGACCGTGAAAAAGATTCTGTGCAAATTCCCCTGGGACGGAGGGAGTAATATAATAACATGTAACAACATTATTGAAATGTTAATTTGAATTCAAAAAATGAATTGTATTGGACCACTATTTTCCATGTTTTAAGGCATTTTGAATGTGAAGGTGACTAGCAAATTGACAAATCTGTCAAACTAGATGTTGGAAGTCCATCGATGACTCTCTTTGGCCCTATTACAATAAAAATATAATAAAATAAATGTTAGAATAGGGCAGTCCACAAAAGAATTTCACGGAAGGGAGTGAAACATATACAACATTAATCCAAATTTGATTAAGTATCTAATCTGGCCCTAAATGACGTCGCATATAATTGAAATTGACGTCGCACAAGTCGATCCAAGCGTGACCTCGGTTCTATACAAATAGAAGTGTAGAAAATACCTTGACATGTGCGACCTTGGTGTATGTTCGTTACCATTCACATCAGACGATTGATTGCCACCGACGTCGCACATTCATACTCTATGTGCATACGCATCTTAGCATCATGTCTATCGCCCTTTACAAACATTGAATTATCTTCTAAAAAAAGAATATACAGTTTATAAAATGCAAAACGATCGTCACATACTCATGAAATTCTTAATTCATTAATCAATGAAGGAAAAAAAACACGTTCAATAAGATTATCACCAAATTTGTAGATGACCATGGAATGGGAAGATATTCACCTCAAGGGATTTGAACCTTTAGATGGTCCTTGGTTGTTGTTAATGAATGAGAGATGCAATTTGAATAACATATTTTTATTTATGTGAATGGAATGGATGGTGTGTAAGGTTGATGTTTTGAGTTTGTGTTATTGAAGGGGAATGAGTGTAAGTGTTGAGTTTCATTTACTTGAAATGGGATTGGAGGGAATTTTTGGTTAAACTTTTCGCCGCTGAAATTTTTGGTACAATCGAAGTCGACTCATTTTTTATAATTAAGCTGTTTTATGAGGCACACATGTGACGTTGCACGTCGTGTCCATAGTCAATTTCAAAAATTGTCGTATAATCGTAAAATCCTCGGTGTTAACCTAGCAGCCCTTTAGTCGAACAATTTATGAGAACAAAAAATAAAATTATTGTCAATCTTAAAATAAACAATCGCCAGTCATCGATTTCTCCCAATTGGGTGAAGGGACCTATGTGCAAAATTTTAAAAAATACACTGTCAGTCCAAAACTTTGATAACGTTCAGTCTGAAAAGAAAGTTTCAGATTCGTAGTTGAAACTCTACTATCCGAGTGTGATAAAGAAACTGAGACTAATCTACGTATACTTCAACAACTTATTATGAATGAAACCTTGTGTACTTGTAACTAGTGTGCTACACTCTAGGCCATGTGCTATCGCTTTAAAATTCTTCATGAACAGAACTCTATTACATTTTGGTTTCCTCAAAAACCAACATGAAATTTGATGCGATGAGAAATTATTGTTCTCATATCTCTTATCGTAGGGATATAAGTGGAATACTAAGAAAAATGATGGTGTATCCATCCATGACCATAATGGAATATTGTGGTTGTCAATTGATGATTCGGTTCAGTGTATCTCCAATATTGCAATTCTATTTCTCCCAATTAGGTGAAGGGACCTATGTGCAAAATTATAAAAAAAAATATACACTGTCAGTCCAAAACTCCGATAATGTTCAGTCCGAAAAGAAAGTTTCAGATCCGTAGCTGAAACTCTACTATCTGAGTGTGATAAAGAAACTATGACTAATCTACGTATACTTCAACAACTTCTTATGAATGACACCTTGTGTACTTGTAACTAGTGTGCTACAGTTTTCCCTAGGTCATGTGTTATTGCTTTAAAATTCTCCATGGATAGAACTCTATTACATTTTGATTTCCTAAAATACCACAAACATGAAATTTGATGTGATGCTCATTTTTGGTCAAATGGCAGCCCTTGTTGCTCTGCTACTGGGCCGAAATGTTGAGGCCCATGTTACAAGTCATCGACGTCGATTTTATGTCGATCATAGATCTGTATTCAAGACGATCTTGGGACGTCGCATATGTAGCTAGACAGTCATAGTCCAAAAGTCCTATATGTGGTAATGGGCTGAAATGTTTAGGCCCATATGTAGACTAAGCAACGCCGCTCTTGATTCGTTTTCCCATCGATCTCACCAGCTTGTGTGCTACCTCGCAAGACTAGGGGCGGAATACACAATGTTGCATAACAAATATATATGGAGCCCACCAATAGACTTAACTTCAAACAATCATATTCTAGGCGAATCTCTACACTCACTAACCCTTTCTTCACAAAGTTATGCTCTCTTGATTCCCTAGTTTAGCTTCTTCTATGTAATTTTAATATGCATATACATATCTCCAATTCCAGTGTGTTGTTTGTTTTTTGTATTCAAATTTCCGTGAATGTTTGCTCTAAATAGTAGATTTTGGGTTTTAAGTTGTCATTAGTTAACCGACCAAAATCTTTAGTTTATAACCATTGTGTGCTTTAGTATTTGTGTCGTGTAATGGTTCTGTGAAACCTACTGTCGACCTTGCTTATACGTCAGTCATAATTAGTCTAGGTCAAATCGTTAGCGAGGTTGCTTACACTTTGCTTTCTTAACCTTCTTTGTTAGCGATGTTGCATGCATTTCTTCAACATATCGGTTCAATCGACTTGCAGTTGACGTGCCAGTGACTTCGATTACTAATGAATCCAATACAATGTCAGTGGGACACACGAAGGATTAAATTCACTATTTCTTATCTATTTTCAGAAATCATGTCTAATAGTCCTAGTTCTTGTAGACGTGCCTCGATCGAGGTAAGTCATTTATTTTTCTGATTAAAATTCCTTTTCAGTCTCAATATTTGTTCAAAGGATAACATTAAAATTTTAAAATTGTCAAACTGCAGATCTCTAGTGATTCGGATGACGATCGTTGTCCAAGGACATCAACCAGAGAAGTCCTAACTCACTTCGTCTACATGCTCACCAGGACAAACTTCGGTTCCATTCCAATTTTGGTAAGCCCTAACCCTTTGTCACACATGATGTATTATATTTTCAATGCATTTTCTCTACAACTTACTTTCATATTTACTAAATGTTGTTCTTTTTTTATCAATCAGTATGTCCCAACACACATTTTAGAGCTCCTAACGCCTGCATTGTAATGGAAGGGTGTATGAGATGCACTACTCGGGGGCCCAGAGGTACAGACCCTCACCCCTAAGGGGTGGGATAAATTTCTTGATGAGGTCGAACTCATGATGGGGGACACGCTACTTTTTGAGATCGTAAATGGTGCTGGGCCTGTAGTTTTTAATGTAACTGTTCTTCCCCACAGGTTTGACTGATGATTGAGTTTATAATATTTGTTCTAAACCAATGTATTAAAATCCAGAACACCATATCTTGAATTTTATGGTAATCCAGAACAACGTAGCTTGTAACCGTTCTCCGGCCCTCTCAAACAAATTTCATTTAATTATGCAATGAGGGGCTATTATTAATGGGCCCATTCAATTATGCAATGTTGCCAACCAAATGAAATCATGTCGGTTAGGCCGAGTGGCGTGCAAAGTTATACAACTTAAGGGACAACACTGGCTTTAATCGACGTTGGTATCTGATTGACAACAAATCAGCTTAACCAAAAATATATGCGACGTCGCTTAGTTTGGGGTTGTTCAATACGACGTCGCTACTAAACGTGTATAAATAGGGGAACCCTAACAAAAATATTTAAGCATCTATCCACAAATTTTCCACGAATTCCAACGGTATGGATTTTCTAATTCCCTAACACACTTGTTTAATTTGTAAATCTTACTTTGCTATGTTCATTCTGTGGTATGTGAAATTGTTTCCAAATTCATACGTTACAATTCAGTTATACAATGTTTTGGTATGTTTCCAAATAGTTTAACTTTATTGTGTCGTTTACAAAGCTTAAATTATTCTAGTTTTGTGTGTTTCTTGTTGTTGTTGTCTCTGACATATACGACCTCAGTGTGTAATCTATTACAACTCGGCACATGTGACAATAAAGCTACACCGTACATTCATTAGTTGAGTGACTTATTTTTCACAGCATGCGACTTCGTTTATGACTCTCTGTACCTGTCGATTTGACCAACAACTTCCTGACGTCGCTAACTAATGTCGACTAACCCACTGCATGAGACCAACGTGGATGAGCGACGCATAACCCTACGTCGCACACTGCATTTCATACACTACTTTCGCACTTAACATTTCCACATATGATGCAGGACTAATGGTTGGCAAAGGATATTCTAATCACTACAAGAAACAACACATATTACTTCGCCCCCCCCCCCCTTTACCTCAATTTTTTCCTTAACCCCAAAAAATCGAGGTAAAGAAGTTCTTTTACCTTGGCTGTGTTTTTTTTCGAAGTAAAAAATAATTTTTACCCCGGTTAAAAAAAACTGAGGTAAAAAGTACACTTTTTACCATGGGTTTAAAAAAGTCTAGGTAAAAAATCTGCATGACCGACATCGCATGCATGTCTGGCTCAGCGACGTGGTGACCGAGGTTGCACGTACCTATCCCAGACAAGAATTACAGACGTCGCATGCATGTCTAACTTACCGACGTTGTGATCGAGGTTGCACATAAATATCCCAGACAAGAATGACCAACATCGCACGCATGTATGTCTTACCACGTTGTGACCGACGTTGCACGCATGTCTTGTGACCGAGGTCGCACGTACCTACCCCAGACACAAATGACCAATATCGCACGTATGTCTGGCTTACCGACTTTGTGACGCACGTACATATCCCAAACACGAATGACCAACGTGGCACACGTGTCTGGCTTAACTACGTCGGTTGTTTTTGTGACCGACGTCACACATCACTCTAGTAGACATGCATGGTACTTAATTATAAGTATATGAATAACATATAACACCCTTGCGATGCACGATTTAAAATAATTATATATATACATATATTAATAACATAATTTATTTTTTAATAAAAATAAAAATAAGTTTTAAATTTTTTTATACAACTCCATTTCTTTTATATTTTAAAAATTTTCATATACTCCATTTCTTTTATACTTTAAAAGTTTTCATATATATGCTTGTAACTATGGTTTTATGTTTATATTTTCAAATGAAATGAATTAAACGTAGAATTCGAGTTATACATGATCGTAGTCAAATATAAATAAATAAACTTTATTTTCTCACCGAATAAAATTTTTGTGTACTACTTATTCATAATTGTATAAAATAAGCTGTATATAAAATGAGTAGTATATAAAATTTTATATACTACTTATTTTATACAATTATGAATAAGTGGTACGTACAATTTTATTTATTTGACACAGGGCTAATTCCAAGGGTGACAAGTGTCAAAGGTGATGTGGCTAAGAGTTACTGTTTTAGTATTTTCCATTTGACACATGGCTAATCCATTTCTTACTTCTATGTAAGAAACTCTAAGTTAATCTAGAACATGTACTAGAACTTTTCAACATTTCACCAAAAAAAATCATTTATTTAATATTTCAATATTTATGTTAGAATAACAAAAATCATGTATTTTGGAACAATTGATTATAGGATAACACAATTTTGGGTCATAGTGTAATTTTTCAAGATTTTTAGAAGTAATCAATGTTGACCTTTTTCGTTCACCCATACATGCCGAAATTGCAAAATTGTAAAATTGCAACTGTATATTATTGAATTAAAATTTGATGTTGCTAATTTTTTGATTCGACAATTCCAAATTTCTTAGAGGGACCTAAGTGCAAAAAGTAAAAACTTCACTCCTAACTCCAAATTGAAATCCGCTGGAAAGTGATGGTACCCTATACATCCCAATTGTATTTTCCAAGTTCGTAACCCAGTATTTATCAATAAACATGTACAAGAATATATTTGTAATATTTTCTTATTTACCTTTCTCACTTCTATGAAAACAACTCTAAGTTACTCTAGAAAATGTACTAGCATTTTCCAACATTTCACTGAAAAAATCATTTATTTAATATTTCTATATTTAGGAAAAAATTTAAAAAAAATATGTATTTCGGAGCAATGGATTATAGGGTAACACAATTTTGGGCCATAGCGCAAGTTTTTAAGATTGTATATAAGTAATCAATGTTGACATTCGAAACCCTTTTGTTCAGCCATATGTGCCCAAATTACAAAATCGCAACTGTATGTTATTGAATTTCATTTTGGTGTTGCCAATTTTGTGATTCGACAACTCCAACTTTCTTGGAGGAGCCTAAGTGCAAAAAGTAAAAACTTTACTCGTAACTCCAAATTGAAATCCGCTCGAATGTGATACTACCCTATACACCCGCAAATGTATTTTCTAAAGTTGTAATCTAGTATTTATCAATAAACAAGTACAAGAATATATTTGTAATATTTTCCGATTTACCTTTCTTACTTCTATGTAATCAACATTAAGTTATTTTAGAACATGTACTAGTGCTTTCCAACATTTCACCAAAAAATTCACCTATTTAATATTTCTATATTTATCCAAGAATAACAAAAATCATATATTTTGGACCAATGGATTATATGGTAACACAATTTTGGGTATTTTTCAATATATGGTCAACCCTTATTTGACTTTTTATTAATAAACACTAACGAAATGTTTGACTTAACTAATCAATGGTCAACCCTTACATGACTTTGTATACATAAACACTAATTAAAAGGTTTGACTTTAACAAATGAAAGGTCACCCCTTTATATTTATCCAAATTATATTGGGAAAAAGGTTTTAACAACTTTGTTTATTAAAAATATTTGGTTCAGTTTAAAAATTAACCTAGGATGATTACTTTGTTTGATAGATTTATAATTCTTTTATCCTCATTTTGCAACTAAAACTTTTTCCCTTTTTATTATTCTAATTAAACTCGTCTTTCCATAAGTTTATAAAAAGATGATCTTTCCCAAGACTTTATCTTATAAATTTCATTTTAGTAATATTAAATTTATAATGATGTGATGATTTTTGACTTTCTAATCAATGGTCAACCATTTTATTATGATATGATCATTTTTTATTAATCAATGGTCAACCCTTATCTGACTTTCAATATATAAATATTATTAAACTAGTTTGATTGTAACTAAAGAACGACCAATTCTTACTTGAGTTTCCATATATAAACACTAATAATATGGTTTGACTTAAACAATAATTAGTCTTACTCGGCTTTCGTTTTATAAACATTATTAAATTAGTTTGACTTGAGCTAATGAACGGTCAATCTTTACTTGACGTTCCATATATAAGCATTATATAATTAACCACGACCACATCAACTTTGTTTTAAATTCTATATGTAAATATAATAAAAATATTTTTTAATTTACACTAAAAATATTTTTTAATTAGTAAAATTATAAAAATAACCCTAGCTATATTGGAAAAAATATTCCGAAATACCAGAAACCCACATTTGGCGACCAAACAAACAAATTTTTATTTTTTGGTTGCTGAACATACGTGGTATTGGCCTTGGGGACCAAAAGATAGTATTTCGACGTTTGTTGGGGACCAAAAAATAATTTAGTCAACAGATTATCTCCGCGAGCGACGCCAAGTTTGACAGAGCAATTTTAACAGGTTGTTAAATGACTAAATGGATATTAAGATTAAATTTATAAACCTTATCCATCTATAATATTAATATGGTAATATAGCAAGCAAGTAAAAGTCTAATCAAATAGATAATCCCACTCCAAATTTATTTCTAGATTTTGGCCACCTCTTCATAAATAAAGGAATTTTAAAATCTTGTTTATTGATTTAAAACTAAATAAACATGAAAATAAAACAAAAGATTTAATTCAAATAATTAAAACAATTTGTCTAGCAATTATCGACAAATCAACTTCATTTCATATAATGATCATAGGTTCCACATTCTTTCATTCCTAATATTGTCCTCGGTCCCTATACAAGACCGAGGGGTCATAACCATACACCTTAGCTATCGCATAAAAGTCTTATCACACTCTTATCATCATCTCTGTTCATGATGCTACTCATGAATTCCCCAATAATAACATTAAGTCCAGGAACTGTGAGGTGCATCTGCCCAATGAATATGTTATCAGTTTCAATGCAATCTAAATTATCGATCAAAATTCACCGTAAGGTTGTCAATCTATATTTCGACTCATGACTTGCTCACTCACTAGCGGTATGAAATATGCAATAAATATAGGTGGTCAATCCAAATAAATCACATGAATTATTAAATACAACTACAAGATGATTTACTGCAATATAAATGCAAATGAATAGAACTTGATCATGTCACCTTGAACCTCACATTGTAATCACCGATTACTCCAATTGTAGATGAATTTCGAAAATTACTTATTACTATTTCAAAATCCTCAGTATCCCGTCAGAGACGAGATTTTCAAGTGAGAATATCTATCTAAAGTCTTGTGCAGACTGTTCTCCTATCTTAAAAATCCTTGGAGTATCAATACCACACGAAATAAAAAGTTTTCTACTAATGGAACTATTATTTAATCTAATTCTAATCACACCAAAAATACTAATGGTATATATTCTTATTAAACAAGAATACTGCCTTTTTTAGAAAAAAGAAATAGAGATATTTTCTAATAAGACTTATCCATAATAAAATTAAGAAAAAAAAACTAATCATATTCCAAACAGAAGATTAGGAATATAATTCTAACTACAAAAAGAAACTAATTATTCCTCTCCAAAGAATAGAGTTGTAATATAATTAAGGAATCAAATCCCAATTAGATTAGGAAACTAGGGAATAATATATTCAATCCCTATAAGTTATTGGGTTGAATCCAAATGAGATTAGGAAAAATCCCTCGACAACTTCTAACCCAGGTTGGATTAGCCTCGGCCTTTGTGCTATAACACGCACCACCATACACGGTCACACACAGTTTTGAGTTGCTCCCTGCACTGCGTTCTTGATATTTTTCCGTTGTTTCCTTTGTTCATCCATATTTAATTTTTAGTTCATCATTAGAGGTCTAATAGTGGGTCTTTAAGTCTTCAAAAGTGTGTAATTTATGCACAATTTTTTAAATATCCAAATCCTTGTAGATATCCTAATTGCTTACTACTAGGTAGGGATAATAAGTTCTATAGATTGGTATGGTTGGGCAGTGGACAAAGATGGAGATCTAACCTGGCACCTAAGAGACTATATATATTTCCCATATTCCTAAGAAAGCGTTAAATGGATAAGTTGGAATCATGTTCCTTGAATTATTTACGCTCACCTTCGCTCTTATTCTTATCCTTTTTAAAATCCTCCTGAAATCTTTGTAAGGCATGAACTGATGCCTTATATTCTTTGGTTATATTACGAAGCTGCTCCTTTAAGGATTTAGGCCTTAATAATATGTTGTTCAAAGCGTAAATTCTGGAAGGAGGTAGGGGTACGGTGGAAGGAAGCTACACTCTATTCTCATGAGTTGCTCCCCCACTTTCCGTTTCCATGACTTTAACCTCTCCAGTAGCGCTCTGGATATTTTCACCTTCTATAGTTGGTTGTTCAACTCCACCAGTTGGCATCAAATGCTTGGTCGTACCCCTATCAATCTTCATAGCAGCCGAGGGGTTGAGAACGGGATCCTTCCAGTATGGTTCTCATCAAAATTGACCTGTTTCATTCTGTCAATCATCTTAGATTGGGACAAACTCCCCAAATGGAATGCTCACCATGATTTCTCTAGAACCTTTCCAACATTAGGGAAAGTACAAGGGGCGAGAAGCCCTATAGTCTCCTCAGAAAGCTCTTAAACCACCCGATTCTTTCCTTAGGATGTGACATACCGCATGAAATGTTGGAAGAAAACCTTGAAAGTTCAAGTCTTTACAAACTTGTTGAAGAATACACAGAAAATCTCCTTCTGAGTCCCACATCGGGAAATGGCTAAAGTTCCTTCATGGTGGCATCGTGAGGGGTGAGGGTACAACATGTAGTCTCTAAGTATTTCTTCATCACCTCTAAAGAGTCCTTTTCAAACCAAAGAGCAGTCTCTAGAACAACACCCTAAGTTTTAGTAGCCTGGATGATGTCTCCATCGTCTAACCTAATTAAGCAAACTCAACCAATGCACTAGCCGCACATTGGGAAGTCTGGAAAAAAAGGGAAAATATCACATAATGGTAATCTCTTCTTCTTCTTTTTTTTGGATAAGGGTGTTACTTGGTTCACAATAGATAATAGCACGAGCAATGTTACATGGATTACCATATTTTGCCAACATATGTGCTTCCTCCACTAGGAGCCTATATACTTTGACAATGCTAATTCTAGTAACGACCATAGCTAGAATTTGGTTGTCCTTGACCATAAATTTTACATCTGGTGAGATGTTTGGGTACTTTTTAATATATTGTAGCGCATTTTCGCAATCTATTTTAATTACTATATGAGAAGTCCCTTTGTTTGATGTAAATTTCATTGCACTGAGTATTGCTGAAAGTTCAACCTGAGTCGATGAGAGCGCTTTTATCACTCTCACACCTTGCCACTTGTTACCCACTCCTTCAGCAGGTCCGCACCATGCTTCTGTTGCATTTCCAGTTTTTACACGTTGTGAGGCATTTGTCTTTATTTGTTTCCATCCTTGGTAGAGATGTTCATCATTTGCTCCCGTCGCTAGCCATCTAAGTATAATATCCCCTACTTTTATGCTTTACACATACCCATTTTGCAATTGAGCTAGATGAGATTGAGGTGGTTGTACCTGTAGCTGTAGTGTAACTTGGTGATTGGCCTCAGCTCTTGATTGATCAATTGCCCTTTCTTTAAGCTCTTGGATAACTTTCCTTGTCCGTTCTATCGATGGTTGTATCTGTTCGATGGTTATAGCATTCCTTGAGCACCAAATCCCTCATATGATTAAGCACATAAGTTCAATGCCTTCCTTAATTGGGTTTCTTCCCACACACTCCACCAGTCAATCTCCCAACGACTGAGGTCTTCCATATTGGAAGTCTAGGCCCAGTCTACTGATCCACCAGATTCTCTTTGTAAATTCACACTCAAAGATCATGTGTTGGACAGATTCTACCTTGGTATCACACATTTGGAAATACGTAAATATGCTCATACCTCTTTTCCTCAGATTTGGGTTTGTGGGGGCATACTCCTTGAATCAGCCTCCATATCAGGAATTTGATTGTTTCGGGGATGTTTTGCTGCCATAACTTCTTCCATATCCTGGTGTACCCATGTCCATCTTTAGTTGATGTCAATGTTGAGGGTTGTTGTTTCAGTTTATTCTCCATTGTTGTTTGATACCCCGACTTGACCGAGTACATTCCCAACTCCTCCTTATCTCATTCCTGGTGTGGTCAGATGATCCAAAGCTATGTTTTCGGACATAGATTTTTTGTTATTTCACTAACTACAGCTTCTTCAAACATGGTGTTTAGTAGTGGAATCCTCTAATTCTGATCTCCGTCAATCATATCACTGACTTTGAAGGCTAATCTTGGGAGTATGCTAGATTTGTACCTTAAGGGATTTAGTTGATTCGGGATCCAATTTTTTTGTATATTGATGTGTTCCCCTATCACAACTTTCCATTTGAGGTGAGGTTTGATTAGATCTCTCCCCCATAGAAGCCCCTTCCATCACCATGAGTCACCCCCTTTGACTTTGATGTTAATGAAGTCTTTCTAGATGCAGTACTTTGCTAGGAAGAATTTTGAGAAGAAGGATTCCTTGTTTGTGAGTAGTGAACATGCCCATTTCTCGAGCATTGTCTGGTTCATTTATGTTGTTGACCACATTCCTAGTTCCCCTCCTCCACTTTGACTGACACATTTTTGTTAATAATTCCCAGTGAATACCTCTTCCGTCTAGGTCGCCGGCCCATATGAATCTTGCCATGTGTTTGTCTACATCTTTTGCCACTGTCTCGGGGATTCTAAAGGTGTCAATTGTGTATTGTCCAAGTGATGTCAGAACATGTTTGCAAAAGGTAATTTTTCCCATGACCAACATATCACATTCCCTCCATGTTGTTGCTCTTGCTATTATCTTCGGTTGCAAGAAGTTGAACAGTCAAACCTTCGATCCTTCAAAATTCATATTGTGGCCCGGGTACTTTTCTTGCAAGAGGTTTGTTGACACATAGAAGCACACCCAAATTGCCTCAATTATGCATTGATTCACATTTAGGCTGATCAAGATAGCGGATTTTTGGAAATTTATTCGCTGCCCCGAGAAGGCTGTGAATAGATGTATGGTTGACGCAAGTTTCTTCGTACCTTCTTCTGTCACTTCGAAGAAAAGAATGCAGTCATCTGCAAACATAAGGTGAGACACCCGTGTGACTGCTATCCCAATTTGAATGCCGGCACAGACTCTTTGGAAGGGTTCTGATGCCAACATAGATTAGAATGCTTCCTGGCATAGTATGAATAGAAAGGGGGATAGAGGACATCCCTGTCTCAGACCCTGCTTTGGTTGGAATGGTTCCGAGCGGTTGCCATTGAACTTAATCGAATATGTTACTCTTGTAACACATTCCATTATCCATTGTATATATGAGGATAGAAGTGAGATAATGCATGCATACCTGAGGTTGATACATAAGCTGGGAAATAATGAAGCCATTTCGAGGAAAGACTCGATAACCGCAAAGAGAGTTGGAGCTTGCACACAAGGTCTCTTCAGACTAAGGGAACAAAAAATCTCACTTTCAAGACCTCCAAGTTTGTGAGTTGTGGTAGGGTTCACAATCAATAAGCCAGAGGAGGTGATCAGCTGCAACAAAGTTGTACTAGCTAAAGCTGAAGCAGAAGAACCCTTTCGAGGGCTGTTGAGCAACTATGCCATTGAGTTAACCCACTGCCAAAAAAGACAATCCAACGGTCAGACTCCATCATTAACATAAAGAAAAATATGACAAATTTTAAAGAAGTAAAGGGAACCTTGAGCGTTGGAAAACAAGTGATCAACTTCGTTCAGGCCGGAAGAAGGCTCAATGGAAAAATCATACTTATTACGTTCTACTAAAGTCTGTGACATTTAAATGTTGATACTTAGCTATGACCTGGGATTCCTCATCTGGATTAAGAGAGGCGTCCTGAGAACTATCCCATTTAGCATGACTGATCCAAATCGGAAAAGGTTAGAAGGTAGTATCAAAGGTATGGAACCGATCCCTCCAATCCATAGTTGAAGAAGGGAACACATATATGAGCTTCTCCCCCAATGTTCATCGCATATAGAGTAAACACAACCTCCTTATTTTTACCTAAATCCTGGTTAGGCCATGGACAATACAGACACCGAAAATGGGTAAGGGAAGCATCTACCTTCTCCATGGAGCAAAAATTTACAACCAAGGATTATTAACATGCAATTAGGGTGAAGTTGGCAGATGTTAATGTTATAGAAGTCCAAAAGATGAAAAGTACTTGTGGGAATGGGAAAGTAAGTTGTAGTCAAAATGATGCTTATAAAAGGCAGACCTAAGGTTTTAGCAGGTCTCACCCACTGCCGGACGAGCAAGTCTAAAATTTTCAGGAAATGAATAATCCTCTAGCCAAACTACAGATGCAGTCTTCTGAGTCTCCTCTTGCTCTGACACGATCACTACACTTCTATTAGCAAGACCTATGCTTCCTACACGCTCTATGATGCATTTCATAATAGTTTTCTTCTTCTTAAGGGATGGGGGTTTAGCCGTGACAAGGGTACCACTCCCAGTAGAGCCACTGCCTCGCCGGGCCCCCTAGCAAAAATGGCTCAACATTGGAAGATTTTAGCATGGATAAAAAATTAAGTATTAAAAAAGAAGGTAACTTACTTGGACGGTAAAAATTCTAAGGAGAAGCCCCAAAAGGCATATGAAAATGAGGGAGATTCTACACTCGAAATGGCGGCTGATAAAGTTAATATGAAAATTGGAATTGGCTTTCGCAAAAAAGGAGTAATATATATGCATAAAGAGCTATTCAGATAAGAGGTAAGAATTACCACCTCAAAAATTGGTGATAGTGCGTACCGCTTACAGAAAGTTCTCTCACTCACCCCAAGGTCATGGCACGTGGAGCCTTAACCAAGGCAGAACATTATAAAATGATTCAAATGTGTGGAAGTTACTCAATTAAGAGAAAACACTGAAGGTCGCCCATGATACATGAACTTCGGAACTAATACAAGAGAGATTCGATAGTTCTCGTTGAAACTCAAACATCTGTTTCTCTCGGGGGCCTATTGATAAGGGTTGGAACTGGAGCTCCCCTTATGGCCGAAGGCCATGCTATAATTCTTCATTTGGGCTAAATGACATATCATTACATTTTATTGGGCCAAAGCCCAGCATTCAAAGGAAAGATCTCCAAATTTGATTCTACCTTTGGTTCAGACCTCTTTCCAGGTAGATATATGATATACGTAATATATATGGTAACTCTATTATGGTAAAACATTCATTCCCTCATGGAAAGTGTATATTTATCCACTAAAAGAAAAATGACCTTTTATTTCGCTCATTTTACCTCTGTTTTTTTTTGTTAACCCCAAAAAATCGACGTAAAAAGTTCTTTTACCTCAATTGTTTTTGAAGTAAAAGATTTTATTTACCTTGGTTGTAAAAAACCTAGGCAAATAATTTTTTTTTTACTTTTGTTATTATATGAACCGAAGTAAAAGATTAAAAAATGAAGTAAATAATGTTACCGAATAGCGTGCTACATCGCTTATGTTGTGTTAGAAGCATGCCCGATTTCGCTAAACACGTCGTTGCAAGCTATACTATTGTGAATCCCTTTGCGAAGTCGCACACATGTAAAAGATAGGTTAAAGTAAAGAGCTTTACGGTGATAGAAAAGAATCATCCCCTAATTCGTACACGACCAGTACCTCCTTTGTTCAATGTTTTTAAATCACAGAGTTATAAAATGATTTATAAAATAGTGCTAAGATCAAATCAGACATATAAACACGTACAATCAATTACATAATGTTTACATAGGATACTTAATTACTCAGAAAAACCATAGCCATGAGAATATCCTTACAAATAGTACATAAATTCAAATAAAATTTGTCTTAGTTCACACATAACAGAAATTACAATAAACTCAATCAGCTCGGACAATGACGACCTTGAAGACGATTGGTACCCTAGCTTCTTTCATCTCAAAGAACAAGTAAATAAAACTCGGCACTTACACTCATTTCTCATCAATAAAACAAATCCTACAACTCAAACTAACACACCATCCATTACATTCACACCTTACAATAATTAAAGATAGCTCAATTAAATTGCATCTCTCAAATATCAACAAGATCCAAGGGTGGAGCATCTAAGGGTTCAAATCCCTTGAGGTATTTTTCTATCCATTCCATGTTCATCTACAAATTTGGTGATAATCCTACAACATGTTTTTTTTCTTCATTTATCAATTATTCTGAAATTTCATGAGTATATGATGATTGTTTTGCATGTTATATACGGTATGTTGTTTTTGTTTCCAAGATAATTCCATGTTTGTAAAGAGTGAGACATAATGCTAAGATTTCTATGACTATAGTATGAATGTGCTACTTCGGTCACATTGCATCGGTCCATGAGAAATGTTACCGAACAAAGGCTGATGTCGCATATAACAAGGGCGTGTTAACATGTCTATGGTTATCAAACCGACGTCGCAGTGGAATCGGAGTTTGCGACGTTATTTTCTCTTATTTGCGACGTCGGTAGGAAACATATCAGATACGTTATTCATATTGTGATTATTGTTGTCTACATTTCACTCCACTATGTGAAATTCTTTTGAGAACTGCCCTATTCTAACATATATTTTGTTTACTATGCATTGGTTGTGATAGGGTCAAAGAGAGTTATCAATGAACTTCCAACATCTAGTTGGATTGACTTGTCAATTCGCTAGTCGTCTTCACATTCATAATGTCGTACAACGTGGAAAATGGTGGTTCAATACAATTGATTTTTCGAATTCATATTAACATGTCAATAACGTTGTAACATGTTATTGTATTAGTTGATATAGTTTTTTTTGCTTTGAACACGTCATTCCCTTCACACATTAAATGAACACAGTTATATTGTTTTATGACGTTTTTTTTGTTTTTACCTCAGTTCTTCCAGGACTAAAAACCGAGGTAAAAGGTCTTGCAAAATCGAGGTAAAAGGTTATGTTTGTTGCAGTTATCCCGTCTTGATTAGGAGATCACTTGGGAACCAACCCAAATCAATACTAAGGAATTCACCCACTCTATTCATTCAATTCTTAATACTCAAATCGATTACTTTTAGTCTAACTTTGGCAGCCAAGTTTCTTCCCCCAGCCACCTCCGGGGAGTTTGTTTTGCAGGTTCAACACATTGAAGTAGAGTCTCACTATTAGATCGGGATTCAACACGCATCAATCCCCCATCCATTGTCTCTCCACACCTTTTCTCCTCTCATATACTATGGAATCCATCGCTAGTATTACCCCGCAATCGATTGGTGCCCACCCCAAAATCATTGAATCCAACCACCACATCTGACTCCATGCCTCCTGCCTAATCCGATTCACCTAATTAGTTAAGAATTGATTCACCTAATTCATTAAGAGAGAGTGGCGCTAATAATCTAATTCCCCAATTATGCTCGTTGGCTTGCTCAATCTCCAATCAATGTACGAAATCTATTACTATTGTTACTCCGTAATTAATTGGTGCCCATAGTAGAATCAAGTCCAACCACCATATCTAACTCCATGCCTTCTTCCTAATCCGCTTCACCTAATTCGTTAAGAACTAGATTCACTTAATTTGGTAAGAGTGAGTGGCGTTAATAATCTAATTCCCCAATTGTACTTGATGCCTTGCTCGATCTCCGGTCAACGTACAAAATCCATTGCTATTGTTACTCCTGCAATTAGTGCCCACTGCAGAATCATGGAATCCAACCACACCATATGTACCTCCCCGCCTTCCGCCTAATTCGATTCACCTAGTTTGTTAAGAGAGAGTGTCGCTAGTAAACTAATTCCCCAATTGTGAAACCTCTTAATCATAATTAGGTTGTAAGTTATACTAGTTTTCTCCGCCCACATCTCTCCCCTTATTCCCGCCCACATCATCATAACCTTTTTTCTTTGTATTTATTTTTCATTCAATTAGTCTCCAATTCGATGAAGTTTCACAGCTGGATTTTGTGTGGTGCTTGTTCATCACAAGCAGAGATTCAACTCAGGTATCGTTTCTTCTCTCTTTTTTTTATCTATTATTGTAAATTCACCTACAATTTTGAACTATGTTATCATTAAAGGTGGATGATGATTTCTTAGAGTGTTATTCTTTGAAGTAATGTTGAAATCCAGATGGATAGAATAAGCGAGAGCAAACAATTTTGAAAATATAAAAATGGATGAATGAACCCTGAGAATATTTATCTATAAAATTAAAATGTGGTGCTCTTTAAAAATAGTTTAAATTAGACCAAATTAACGAGATTTGAAGTTCATACTCTCTCTGTCTCACGTTAAATTACTCACATAATTTATGACACGATTCTCTTGGGACAAAGAAAGTATCTGTTTCAGACTGAGCAAATTTAAGCAGTTAGACTTTTCCACTAAGGGAGTTTAGAATCTAAAAAAAGTAAATTAGAGAGCAGAATAAGCTAAAATTGATAGGGAAAATCGTACTTATTCGATTTAGCCTTAACTTTTGGCAGATTCGGTTCCAGCGACAGGGCATCCAGACTCCTACGCGAACTTTGGTTTAGGGCTTATAAGCACTGGTGCAAAGGCAGAGGCAGACATCATACTGAACGCAGAGAGGAGATAGAAGAGAGCAAAGAAAAGATGGGGGTTGGGTCTGTGAAGGAATTGCAATCCAAGGCAGAGCTTGATAATGTTGTGGGGAGTGGTACGCTGATTTTACACTTCTGGGCATCTTGGTGCGAGGCCTCTAAGCAGATGGACCAAGTCTTTGCTCACCTCTCCACTGATTTCCCACATGCCCTTTTCTTCAGAGTAATATAAAGCTTCAATCTTTCTCAGTTTCTTGTATTTTTTCCCTTGTTTAATATTTGCTTTTGGTTTTGTGTTCCGTTTATTTTTCTGGGAATATTTGGATGGACCTTCCTTAATTCATGATGTTTTATGAGTTTTTTTAATCTTCTTGGAGAAGAAAAGTTTATTCTTGTTGCCCATATTGCAGTTTTCGAATCTTAGGATGTGAAGGGAGAACAGAGGGTTGTTGATGTTGTATGGTTGATGTAGTTTGCTAATTAGTTTGATGTTATCTTGTTTTTGTTTTGATTAATAGGATGAAGCTGTAGGTTTTTTAGTTTGTTTTAGTCTTCAAGGGTTAAGGGGCACCTCTATGCTGCTGTATGATCAATTAACTGGATTTCGGCCACGTTACTTTAACTTGTTTTAGCTGGGGATTTTGTAAGTTTTCTTGTGGAAAGAGCGAACACGCTGTATATGCAATAGCTGAGTTGTATTGGTATAAAATAACCAAGACTGATTCTTGTATAAAGAGATTGTATTTTATTTTAGAACAGATGGGATGATGATAGGGAAGATGCTTCAAGTGGGAAAGGAAGATAAACTTATTTGTTTTGGTGTTCTGCAGTTCGATTTGGAGTTTATATTAGCCCATAAACAAAATGTTAGTCTCAACCTGGGATTTATATCAGTCCGATAACAGTGTTTGCTGTCTAGAAATTATATGAGGTGGAATTTCAGTAGCGAAATTGAAGCCATAGTTTAGCTCAACCTCTAGATTTTTTTGTATCAGACTGTTGCAATCTGTCTCAACCTCCTATAGCATTTGTAGTTTATATCAGCCCAATAACTTGGATTTGGAGTTTATATCAGCCCAATAACCTTCATGTGTTTGTTGTCTAGAAATTATATGAGGTGATTTTAAGAAATTAAAGCTATATTTTAGTTCATCTCTACATTTTTTGTGAGTCCATTGCAATCTGGGGTGACTTAGTTTTACATTTCACCTACCTGGAGGTTTAACCTTGTAAAACCGGAACCTCTCAACTCTAAAATATGCCCACATTTGTCCCAAAATCAATTTTGCAGGAATTGAGTGTAGTATATAATTTTTAAAGCTATTGATATCTGTTGACCTTTCTTATTTTTGTTGTATCTTTGATCGAATGACATGCTGATATATTCTGTACCTTTTTTAAGCCATTAAATTGGTTGGATTAAGGTAATCTAATGCACTGTTATGGGTCTATCTGGTAGGATATGTATTTGAATTGTGGGGCCTTGTGCTTTTTCTCATCTGTCATTGCTTCCCTTGTGTTATGATAGGTTGAAGCTGAGGAACAGCCAGAAATATCAGATGCATATTCTGTGGCTGCCGTGCCTTACTTTGTCTTCATTAAGGTAACTTCAATAGCAATCTATGCTAATGACTACTTGTTTTCGCAATCTTTTGGTGTTTGGCATTTAGAACCTTCAAGGCTCTATGCAAAAAGATGTTGCAACTAGGATATGTATTATTTTCTTCTGTATTTTTCAGAACCAACCAACTACACTGTGTCTCTAACTAAAGTGAGGTTTGGTGGTTTCAGGATGGCAAAGCTGTGGATACCCTGGAAGGTGCTGACCCTTCAGCTTTAGCAAATAAGGTCGCTAAACTTGCTGGACCAGTCAATGCTGCTGAACCAGTCGCTCCTGCCAGTTTAGGTATGGCTGCAGGACCGGCAATACTTGAAACAGTTAAGAATCTTGCTCAAGGGAACTCTCGCACTGAAAGCATTGCGCCTGTTGGTGAGGATAGGTTGAAAGCACGACTCGAGCAACTCATAAATTCTCATCCAGTCATGCTGTTCATGAAAGGAAGCCCACAAGAACCTCAATGTGGTTTTAGCCAGAAGGTTGTTGGCATCTTGAACAAAGAAAAGGTCAAATTCGGAAGCTTTGATATTCTGACAGACAATCAGGTTCGTGAGGGATTGAAGAAGTTCTCCAACTGGCCTACATTTCCCCAGCTCTACTGCAAGGGTGAACTTCTTGGCGGGTGTGATATCGTGATTGCTATGCATGAGAATGGTGAACTTAAAGAAGTTTTCGAAGACCATGGAGTTAAAGTTTCTGATTCAACTAAAGCAGAAGTGGGAAAAGGCGGCATCACCGAGGCATCTGGCTTGAGTACTGAGCTGAGCTCTCGATTAGGAAGCTTGATTAACTCTAGCCCTGTCATGCTCTTCATGAAAGGAAAACCCGAAGATCCTAGGTGCGGTTTCAGCAGAAAAGTTGTGGATATTCTGGAAAAGGAGAAAGTAGATTTCAAGAGCTTCGACATTCTTACAGATGAAGAAGTCCGCCAAGGGCTAAAAGCATACTCAAACTGGTCGAGCTACCCTCAGCTCTACATCAAGGGAGAACTGATTGGTGGATCCGACATTCTGCTGGAGATGCAAAAGAGCGGAGAGCTCACCAAGGTTCTAGCTGAAAACGGTATTTCTCATGGGGACACCCTTGAAGCCCGTCTGAAACAGCTGGTTACATCCTCTCCAGTCATGCTCTTTATGAAGGGCACTCCTGACAGTCCACGATGTGGGTTCAGCTCTAAGGTAGTGAATGCCCTGAAGGAGGAAGGCGTGGAGTTCGGGTCATTTGATATTTTGAGCGATGATGAGGTCAGGCAGGGGTTGAAGGCCTTCTCGAACTGGCCAACGTTTCCACAGCTGTATTACAAGGGTGAGCTGGTGGGAGGCTGCGATATCGTGTTGGAGCTAAAGAGCAGTGGGGAGTTGAAGTCTACCTTGTCTGAGTAGTTCTAGTAGCCGAGGCAAGCAATAGGGACTAATATACTTGGATACTTTATTGTCTAATCACATACTTCCCATTGTCGGGAGATATTGAGGTTTTCATTATGTACTTTTTGATCGAATAACTTGTTCTGAAATTGCGATTGTGCCAATAGCAGATTGGTTTGTTCTGTCGAATAACTGTTCTGCTACAATCATGCAAATTACTGGTTTTGAAACCTTGTTAATTTTTTTTCACATTACTGATGACTAAAAAACAGCATAAGAAAATGAAATAGTGTACTCCTCTTGTCCCAGCTATTTCTGCAATTTAACTATTTACTTAGTTAAATTGTTTAACTTTGACCTCGAATTTGAATTATTAAATAAGTTAAAATATTATCATATTTGATCTTGTTAGATTTGAAATGACATAAATTTTTATAATATCAGCTTTTTATAATATGTATTTACACACAATATATAAATATTAATAATCAAACTTTTTTTGAATCAACTGACAAAAATCACCGAGTATAAGAAATGTGCCATGGAGGTGACATTGTGAACTGATATTCATACCTCCAATTACACTAGTGCAAAAAATGGTACTGCCTATTCCAGTACCAACTAAAACTAGGTCAAAATCAATCACTATATCCATCTAATACAAATTATAGTAGTAACGAAAAAAAAGGTAGGTCAACATGAATATCCATCTAATAAACTTGCCCAACAACCACCGTAACATCATCGTACTTTCCGCCCATATACGTGTCCTCATCCCGACCGTCATCGAACGCCGCAAAGGTGAACGGAGTGATACAATCCCGGCGAAGAGACATCTTTCTCGCCTCCCGCACCAGATTCCGCGCCACCACCTCCGGCGGCTCGCCATCCTGAACCGGCGGGTTCACAATGTCTTCAATCTCGAAATCAAACAGATTATCAAACAGCCCATCAGTGGCCGCAACGAGCACATCCCCGACCTCCACCTCGAACACGATCTCCTCCGCATCGCTGGGGGTGTTCGGAGTCGAAACCCCCAACTGGAACGGGCAGTTGAAGTTGCTCTGCTGAACAGGGGACCTGTACACAATCTCGCCGCCGCGGAGGACCAGGAACCCGGAATCGCCGAGATTCACGGCGTGGAGAGCGTTGTCCTTGAGCGTGATGATACAGGCGGTGGAGGCCCCTTTTGCGTGGGTGTTTTCAAAGGCGTGGTCAAGAACTCTAACCGGATCCACGCCATTGATCGACGACGACGACTCGCGCAGGACGAAATCACGCGCTTTCTCCATTAACTCCCTCGCGTACACGCCGGAGTCGATCCCGAGCTTTGCCCAGCCGCCGACGCCGTCGGCGACTCCGACCGTCTGCTCTTCGTCGCAGATGAAGTGGGCGTCTTCGCCCAAGGGTTTGACCTTGCTCTTCTTCGGGAGGTAGTGCGCGCCGGCCATCAGCCTCGCATTTCTCGACCTCTTTGAGTCGGGGCCGGAATGGTGATCCTCCACCAGAAGCTTGCGCAGGAGGGTTTTCTCCGGGATGATCTCGGTTTCTTTTGAAGAAGAAGAAGAAGCCATGGTTTTTCGATTTGCAGAAGGGAAACAATGGGGAATTGTAACGACTATGCTGAGAGAAGATACGAGGAAACCTCACATAATCCGATAATCCCACCGACTTATTTCCCTCCCCGGTTTCAAATTTTGTGATTAGCCCTATGTCGATTTTGCCCTCACAGCTGTTGGTTCTTCAATTTTGATTACTGCGTTGACGCCATTGACTAATTCCACACATCTACCTTGTGAACAGCTGTCAATTATATCCCTACAGTTTCTGGTTCTCCGATTTTGACCCCTGATTTTATCTTCTTATTTTTGGTTTCGAGTCTAGTTACTGTAATCTTCTTCACTTATAATGAAATTTATTCCTTATGATGGATCATTTAAAATGCAAAGTCTTGGGTCGTCCTTTTGTAGGCTTATAGAAAGATGAGCTCTAATTAGAATTATAAAAGGTAAAAAGTTTTAGTTGCAATATTAAAATTTTATCATGCAACGTGTTGTAGTTATAAAGTTTATAACCCGATTCATACAACCCAAAAATTTTATTTTAATTTTTTCTAATTTCACTTTAAACATTAGTCTTTCTATGGCTTATGGAAATATCGTTTTTTAAGAGACAGGCTCCTTTTAAAATAATTCATTCCTTTAAATGTGCAAATTTAAAGACAGTTGTATTTTTAGTAAAAGAAAGTCTGGATTTAATTAGAAAATTTAAGAATATTTTTAAGGCTCTATTCTTGCCAATTCACGTGCTTTTAAAAAAATCTAAATCAAAATCTAGATTAATGATAGGGATGTTTATTAGTTCCCAGTCCTATCATTTGAACTTGTTACAAACACAGAATATAGATTCAAGGCTTGATTTGAACCCTTGAGTTTCAAAAGGTACATACTCCACTTATGTTATTTATGACACACTTATTATAAATAGATATTTTATTTTATTTGACACCCTTTCCATTTTTGGTAAGATTCCTTCAATTTCATCTACTTATTCTACTTTTTACATTCAATTTCATCTACTCATTTTCTTCACCTAAATCCAATCACCTAAACCTACGGTGCCATAAATAGAAAAACGGAGGGAGTACTCATATACACTTCAATTTAGTTCAATAACATTTTAAATTGATGAAATACAACATAGTTTTTTTCCCAAGCACCCTATAATAGATATTGTTTGCCTTTTGTCTGTCAATCAAGGGTATTTGAGTAATTATTTGACTTCCTTACCTTGCAAAAATTACACCGTTTTGCCAACTTCTAACTTACTGTTTGTTCATCTTCTTCATCGCTGATGTGTCCATTTTAGATGGTTATTTTAGGCTTTTTAGGATTAGGTTTTGTGCAATTTTGTGCTCTACATGTGGCATTTTGCCTTGAAATCATCTAAGGAGGGATAAAGGCGGCTTTGACGTTTTTATCACTTTTTAGATGATTTTGTGTGACAAGGGAAGAACACGGAAGCAACGAAGACCGGAAGACATTGAAAACTATACTTTCGAAGACTTTTGGATACCCACTTCGAAGACATGAAGACCGGAGGCCGTTGAAGACCATTTTTGGAGCCGTTGAAGACTTGAAGATTGAGAGGGATGGCTATGAAGAAGACAAAGAAACAATGCAAAACTCTGGCTCCCGTCGCGACCCCGTCGCGACACCATCGCGAGTCGCGACCAACACCGTCGCGAGTCGCGACGAACTCGTCGCGAGTCGCGACCAACGGGCGGCCAGAAATCAACTTTATCTTCTTTGCACTATAAATACTACTCTCTTTCCTCCTCTTCTCCAGTTTTGCTCAGCCCGTTTTTCTCTGGGTTTTAGAGCTCCAAAACCCTAGATTTTCTTCCATTTCTTCTTCTTTCTTTGTAGCTTTTAGTTCTTTGTTATGGGTTTTGTTTATCTAGGTTAGTTTTGTACTTGGGAGCAAAGGATTGAAGCTTCCATTATCTATGTAGCAAGAACTCATTTCTATCTATCTATTTGGTGTTTTTGCTATTGTGCATTTATTGTGCTTTGAATGTTAATTGTTGATTTCATTGATGTTGTTGAGAGCTTGATGATATGAAATGCTTGTATGAATTGCTAGCTAGGGTTTGGGGGATTTGGGTTAATTTTCCCCCTTTTCTTGTTAGGAATGTATGAGTATGATTTAGAGCTTTTGATTGTGTTAATGGATTGATAATGTGCTAGACGAATGTGATTGATGTTGAACTCTTCGTCATGTTCGTTTGTGTAGCAAACGAGAGAGTTATATGCTCTTGGATGAATGTGCGTTGCACGTTCATCCAATCTCGTGTAATTGCATGAATTGGTTAAATGCTTAGTCACGGTGTAGTGGTCATAGGCATTGCCAAGCTTGTTGGTCCTTCGTGCTAAATGCCACCAATGACACCTTGAGTCGTGGTCGCGACTCGGGAGTCATTGGTGAGGTTTGACGAGAGATGTGGAACTCACTCTCGCAAACTACGAACTAAGAAGGATAGGAGTTTAGTCTCCACGACAAGTAGTTGAAGTATTGAATAGATGATTTAAATTCATTCTTGAAGCATTTGTTATTTGGCGTTTATGTATTCTTGACGGTGTGTTTCACTGCATGTGTGCCATGAGTTGTTTGAGCATAGGTAGTGCTTGTGTGGTTGAATTGTTTAGGTGTAGGAACGTGACGAATTCCGTAGCGCCTTTGCATGAAAATCTATGAGCATGAACTTAGAACTCCTTGTGATGTGTGTGTTGTGGTACTTGCTAGATGGGTGTGTGAGTGTTGGGTCCTGAATGCTATATGATGGAATGTGTGAATGATTTGATGAACTACATTAGATGTGGAAGTGGATATCCGTTGCCCCCAAGGCATTTTATCTTTATAGTTTAAAACCCCTTTTCTTTAGTTTCGTTTGATGATTAGCATAGTCACTTGACCTTGCTAGTTATCTTGTCTTTTTATCTTTGTTAACTTAGGAAACCAACCAACCAACCCCCCCCCTTTTACTTGCTTTTAAGTGTGTGTAAATATAGTTACTCCTAGCCTAGTATCAACCATTTGTGCTTGATTGCTTAGGAAGATCCCTCTTCTCATTGGACGACCCCGATTTGCCGCTATCTGCCTAGTTGTAGAAAGTAAGCAAAAAGGGCTTATAAATTATCTTTTGCACGGCGGGCGCGACGACCGCCCGCCTGTCAATCGCACAATTATTTCCTCTTCTTTCACACAATTCTTTCCTCCACTTCTTGCGCCTCACCGTTTCAACCTCTCCACTGCATTCCCACGTGCCCGTACCGTTTTTCCCAATCACGTGGCCGTACTGTTTTGCCCAATCACATCTACATCGATCGGCTATTCCCCTTATCTCCTCCACACCCAAGGCCAACCTCTATTTCCTCCATGGCTATTCCCATTGTCTCCTCCTCACCCAATGTCGACCTCTCTGCCATTGTCTCCTCCACTGCCATTGTCATTTTTTTATACAGAATTTTTTTGGTTCGAATACAAATTTTATTTGTATGTTTTTCTTCTCGAATTTACATTAATTATCTCAATGAGTGGATCGGTTGGGTGGGTGATAATTTTGAAGTTGGTCTTGCAGACTAATCTTCCTGAGTATCAAGGTTCAGAGAAAATTGTTATCAGAAGATACAGTTATTTTCTCTGATTACGGGATCGAATTTTTCAGAAGTACAAGGTGATTTTCATCCCTCCTCTTCCAAAGAAAAGTACAGTAGGTATATTTTGACTCTCTGCTCTGTGCTCATAATTGCTACTACAAGAAGAGGACTTAGATGTCTCAGGTGAGGTAATTTTTTTCCATTATTTCAAAATTTCCTTTGGTATGTTTTATTCATTAATTCTTATAATTTCATATGCGGCGATAAAGAAGATGACTGCCACTTTAGATGATCCTTTCTCCCAATTTTTAGAGCCTGAAAAGTTCAAGAGATTGAGGGTATGTTTTGTTTGCTTTTGGCCATTTTGTATTCACAACCCCAGATGTGAGTAAGCACTAAACAGTTGATGGATTATTTTGTGTTATTTAACGTCATCGGGTTGCTTGACTCATTACTGTGTTGTTTACTCGTGTTTTCCAGGTTTACAAGTTGGTTGAAGATATAAAGGCCAAAGGCAATATGCTCAAAATATCTATGAATTGAATCTACATATGTTACTAAAGTTCATACATGATCATTTTGTTTTCTACTTGTGTTTGGACCACTGAACCTCATCAAGGGTCTCTCGTGTGTTGAACATGGGACCATTTTGAATTGCTCATGTTATTTTTTCAGCTTCAGTTAAGGTTTGTTGGTTTCAAACTTGAATTGATCTTGGCATTTAGCTCTGTTTCTAGCAAGTAAAGATACAGTGGCTGCATTTTTTTTGATATTTTAAGCCTGGACCCGTGAGAGGTGGTTCAACCGTCATAGCTTTTGCTAAGAATCCCGACGGCTATCTCTTTGAGCCCAGTCAGCACCAATCTACTCCTAAACCACTCTGTCAAGTTATGCTACGTGTGGGTGATCTAGATCGCTTTGTTAAGTTCTGTGAGAAAGTATTTGTGACGTAATATGCCACTTCTTAGTAAGCTAATAGCTAAATTTGTTGGTTAGATTGCATGTAGCATTCTGAAATGTTCTGTGTTTTATTTGAATTGAATGGTAAAGTCATGAAAATGATGTAGGATGGGAATGTAGATTGGCTTATTTCTGGAGTGCTAAGATTTGGGCTAAATTTTTGAAGATAGTGTACCATTATGTAGCTGAGCCTTGATAGCGAGCTCTGTTAGGTAGTGGGATGTTTTATTGGAGGAGTCTTATTTCAGTCAAGAAAAGTGTGCCTTATGAAATCCAAATCTGATGTGAAAAGAGGTCTTTAAGTTTTGGCTGGTATATTAGAAAATGGAGGGAGTCGTGAAAGTAGCAATAGAGGGAGGAAAAAGACAGGGTTCGAGTGGAGAGTTTTGACCAGAGAGGGGTTCGAGTGGAGAGGGCTCGAGTGGTACTGGGTTCGAGTGGACTGGGTTCGAGTGTTACTGGGTTTGAGTGGTACTGGGTTCGAGCAGAGAGGTTCGAGTGGTACTGGGTTTGAGTGGAGAGGTTTGAGTCGAGATAGATGGTTTGAGTGGTGGCGAGGCGGATGGTTGATGGATCGATGGGCGATGCCTCAAGGAGGATGGTTGATGGTTCCAGGACCTCGAGGGTTAATGAATCGATGGAGAGGTCCGAGTGGTACTAGGTTCGAGTGGTAATGAGTTCGAGTAAAGAGGTTCGAGTGGTACTAGGTTCGAGTGGAGAGGGTTCGAGTGGTGAGGGTCAATTGGAGAGGGTTCGAATAGAGGATTCGAATGGAAAGAGTTTGAGTGGTACTGGTTCGAGTGATGAGGGTCCGAGTAGAGGTTAGAGTGAAGAGGTTTGAGTCGAGGGGTGATGCCTCAAGGGGGATGGTTGATGGTTCCAGGGCCTCTAGGGTTAATAAATCGAGTGGAGACGCCTCAAATCAACACCTCTCAAGGCGGATGACTGATGTTCAAAGGGTGGATGGTTTGAGTGGTAGGAGGCCTGGAGGCGAATGGTTGATATTCGAGAGGTGGATGGTTTAAGGGGTAGCGTGGTGGATGTTCAAGAACTGATGGTTCAAGGGGTGATGGTTTCAATATTGGATGGTTGGTGTTCGATGGATAGGTGGTTCGAATGGTGGTGTCGTGGATGGTTCAGGGGTATATGCCTTGAGTGGGTCATGGTTCGAGAGCTAATGTGGATGGTTCGACGCTCTCAGTGGTATACTCTCTCAAGGGCTGGTGTACCCTTGAGGGCTGGTGTACTCTAAAGGGTTGGATGTGTGACCTCTCGAGGGGTGGTGTACCCTTGAGTGCTAGTACACCTCTCTCGAGACGTTAATGGCGTACCCTCGAGAGGTGGAACATGTACTCTCTCCAGTGGTGGATGGCATACCCTCTTGAGAGGTAGATGGTGTACCCTCGAAGGGTGGTTGACATATTTCTTTAAGGGTAGATGATACTCTCTCCAGTGGTGGATGATACTTCGTGTTATTTAACGTCATCATAACAATGAGTTTCCGGCCCTTTAGAGTACACCATCCACCCCTTTAGAGTACACCACCCCTTGAGGGTACACCACCCCTCAAGAGAGTATACCACTGAGAGTGTCGAATCATCCACATTAGCTATCGAACCATGACCCACTCGAGGCATATACCCCTCGAACTATCCACGACACCACCATTCGAACCACCTATCTCTCGAACACCAACCATCCATTCCTAGAACCATCACCGCTCAAACCATCAGTTCTTGAACATCCACCATGCCACCAATCGAACCATCCACCTCTCGAACATCAACCATTAGCCTCGAGGCCTCCCTACCACTCGAACCATCCACCCTTTGAACATCAACCATCCGCCTTAAGGGGTGTTGATTCGAGGCATCTCCACTCGATTCATTAACCCTCGAGGCCCTGAAACCATCAACCATCCTCCTCGAGGCATCACCCCTCGACTCAAACCTCTTCACTCAAACCTCTACTCGAACCCTCACCACTCGAACCAGTACCACTCGATCCCTTTCCATTTGAATCCTCTATTCGAACCCTCTTCACTCGGCCCTCACCACTCAAACTCTCTTCACTCGAACCCAGTACCACGCAAATCTCTTTGCTCGAACCCGTTACACTCGAACCTAGTACCGCTCAGACCTCTCCATCGATTCATTAACCCTTGAGGTCCTGGAACCATCAACCATCCTCCTCGAGGCATCACCCCTCGATCCATCAACCATCCGCCTCGCCACCACTCAAACCATCCACCCCTCGAATATCAACCATCCGCCTCGACTCAAACCTCTCCACTCGAACCCAGTACCACTCGAACCTCTTTGCTTGAACCTAGTACCACTCGAATCCAGTACCACTCGAACCCTTTCTACTCGAACCTAGTACCACTCAAACCCTCTCCACTTGAAACTCTCCACTCGAACCCTCTCTACTCAAACCCAGTACCACTCAAACCTCTCCACTTGAATCTCGACTCGAACTCTCTCCACTCGAACCCTCACCACCCAAACTTTCTCTACTCAAACCCTCACCACCCGAACCCTCTTCACTTGAACTCAGTACCACTCTAACCCTCTCCACTCGAACCCAGTACCACTCGAACCTTCTTCACTCGAACCCAGTACCACTCGAATCCAGTACTACTCGAACCCTCTCCACTCGAACTCTCACCACTCGGACTAGTACCACTCGAACCAGTACCACTTAAACCCATTACCACTCGAACCCTCTCCAGTCGAACCTCTCTACTCACGTAACAATTTCCTTACTTCACGAGCTATTATTTTTTGTATGATTTGATAAACGTAAGTTGATTGATTAATGTTAGCTGGATTTATAAAGGCAAATTCTTAAACCAATATGCTATACAAATTTGTTTTTAATAAGCTAATAGTTTGTTTCTTTATTGTTACATAATAAAAAACTCAAGAGGAAGAAATAAAAAGGTCCAACTTAATTTGATGTCAAGCCTTGAAAGTGAAGATGAACTTGAAAGTAAAGATGAAGAGCAACCAAACTCAAAGACAAGAAGGATGACATAGGTTTCAAAATTTATCCATTATCGAGGATAATCCTTATTCCGTTATATTTCTCTATTTCTCTATTCCATTTTAGTTCATTGTTTTGAGTTTAATTTGAATCATATTTATCTTTTCAATTTTAGTTTCCTTTTTTTTAATGAATAATGATATACATATTTTTTTACTAACAGAATGATGATATATGTATTCATTGAATTAGTTAGAGAATACATTTCCTCTTAATTACTATAATGTTTACCTTTTTTTATCATTCTTTTAACTTAATAATTTATTTGAAAAATTCCTACATGGATTATTATAATAAAAATAAAAGACAATATTTCATATCAGACTGACTAACAAAGTTTATTTATTCTAATTTGCACTTTAAACCTTGGTCTTTTCACACCTTATGGAAAGACCGTCTTTCAAGAGATGGACTCATTATATTTAGAATTTAATTTTAGTTTATACTTAATCTTTGAAATCTAAAAATAAATTTAATTCAAATCAATTTTTTTATCAAAAATACCGCGCAACGCGAGGTGGGACTATAGCTAGTTATCTATAACTCATATATTTATTAGGTTTAGTTTTAGTTCAGTATAATTCAATTTACTTTAGTATAAAATTAATTCAAAAAAATAAAAAATTAATTCGGTCGAATTCGACTTAACCTAGTTTGGTTAAACCTAGTTCAATTTTATTTTAGTTATGTTTAATTCACTTTAGTTTGGCCCATATGTATTTAGTCTAGTTCATTTGTTTCATTTCGGTCCAGTTTGACTCACTCCACCCGAGTTTGTCTTTAATATTATTAGTAATTATTTTCATTTCTAAATTTTGGTCAATAATCGATTGTTTGTTTTATTTCATTTCAGTTAACTTTAGTTCAATCCAACTCAGTTCAGTCCAGACCAATCCAAATGTTACTACTATAATCTCTTATTATTGCTAGTCATCACTTGTATTTTATTTTTGCAGTCATCAATTGGTCAATGCAGTTTACTTCAGTTTAATTAAGTCTAGTTTATTTCAGACCAAATTAGCTCAATCCTATTCAATTTAGTCATGTCCAATTCAGTTTTGCCCGGTTCAATTATTATGATTATTATTTTGTCTTTATTTATGATTGTGAATATTAATCTTTCTTTTAGGTAGCTAATAATAATAATTTAATCTACTCCCTCCGGTCCACTAATAATGGCTCACTTTCCTTTTTTGGATGATTCTTTTATATTGGCTCTTTCCCCTTTTAGTAAATCTTAGATTATTTTTATCCACACATTTTACTTTTTATACTTCCAACACAATCTCTACCATTCATTTATCTTTTTTAAAAAATTTGTGCCCAAAAGTTGAAGCCATAATTAAGGGACCAGAGGGAGTATCAAATTCAGTTTAGTCTAGTTCATTTAAGTATAGTTTAGTCCAGTCCAGCTGAGTTTATTCTAGTTTGGTTCAATCCAATCCTTTTTTTCAGTTTGTTTCAGCGGCAATATATATAGTTAATTCAAGTCCAACCCATTTTGATTCAGCCTAGTCCAGTCTAGTCTAGTTCATATCAGTTTCATCCAGTTTTGTTGAGTTTATTCAGTTAGGTCCAGCTTGCCTCCATCTAGTTTAGTTTAATTACATTTATTTCAGCCCATTTTGATTAAATCTAGTTCAGTCCCGCCCAATTAATCATTCTTATACTTATAGGGTGTATTAAAAATTTTATAGTCTAGTCCATTCGAGTCTAGTCTAATTTTTTTCAGTTTGTTTCAGTCCACTCTAATTTGATTGAGTTCGATCCAATTCAATCTAGTTTGGTTTAACAGCAATCTGGTTTATTTCATTTTAGCCTATTTCACTTTAGTCTAATCGATTCAGTCTAGTTTATTTTAGTTCCATTTCATCCACTTTGGTCTCATATAATTTAGTTTAGTGCAACCCATCTTCGTTTAGACCGGTTCAGCCTAACCCAATTTGTTTCACTCACACCCATTTCGATTAAGTCCAGTTCGTCTTATTTTGATTTAGTTCGATTGATTACAGTCCAATCCAATTTGATTTAGTATCATCTAGTTTAGTCAATCCAATTTGATCTCATCCAGCTCATTTCAATCCATTTCATTTTATTTAGTCCAGCTCACTCATGTCCAGTGTGGTTCAGTTTCATTCAACCCAATTCAGTCAATTTGTCCATAATGTTTTCCCATTTGATTTATAGTAAATTCAGTTCAATTTAGAAAGGTCAGTCCATTTCAAAAATATTTAATTCGAGATCATTTCAATCCATTCCATTTGATTTAGTCCATCTCACACATGTCCAATTTAGTTCAATTTCATTCAACCCAATTCAGTCAATTTTGTCCCTGATATTTTCTTAATTGATTTCAAGTAAATTCAGTTTAATTTAGAAAGGTTCACTCCATTTCAAAAATATTTAATTCGAGATAATTTCAATCCATTTCATTTGATTTAGTCCAGCTCACTCATGTCCAATTGGTTCAATTTCATTCAGCCTAAGACTATATTGCCCTTACCCTTGTAAACCCTAATCAAAAACTTCAAAAGAGAGAAGTCTCGATTCTCCAGCAAAATCTTTTAATTTTCTTCTTCTCCTACTTCCGTATCACCCAAAAACTTCAAAACCTAAACAAAAATCGATTGAAGTGACAAACCGACGATTAGTGGTGGCGATGCGACGACGGGATCTGGGGAAACCCGACGAGAGTGGGAGCCACCACGGTGGCGCCCGACAGCAGCATAAGAAGAGGGTGACCAAGTCGGAAAATGTTAACCGATGACGGTGGCGGGAGGTCGTTGAAAAAGGCGTCGAGCAGCTTCGGGAAGCTGAAGAAGGAGGCGTCGAGTTTATTGGGTTCAATCACGGTGGTGGCAGGTCTCCTTCGGTCTTCAAAATTGAAGGGTGGTGGCAAGTGGTCGGAGAGTGATGGTGGTGGTTTGGACGAGTGGTGGCAATGGCTAGGGAGAGTGATGGTGGTGGCGGTAGCGGTAGCATAGGTGGTGGTGGCAGTAGCGGTAGCGGAGGTGGTGGCTGGCGGTGGTGAAATTGGTGGTGCTGGGGCTGGTGGCTAGGACAGGTGGTGGTGGTACTAGGACGGGTGACGATGGTGGTGCTAGGACGGGTGGTGGTGGTAGTAATGCTAGGACTGGAGGTGGTGGTTGGTGGTGCTAGGGCGGCGGCGGAGAAGCGTTGGGCGGCGGTGGGTATCTTTGCAGGTCTAGCCATTTATACAGGTGGGATTATTGATCTAATGGACTCAGATGTAGTCCTTCTTTGTGCTGTGTCTGAATTTGTTGATTATTGATCTGAATTTCACTACTAGAAAATAGGGCTTTAATGACATGGAAAATTGTGGTTAAACATACCTATTGTCACATTTATGATAATGTGACATTTTTTTCCTTGTGTCATGAGTGTTGATGTAGCTATAGGTACAATGACACAAAAAAGTGTAGTATTAGATAATTTTTGAATTTTACAATAAAATATTTTGGAAACATCATGTAGTGTGGTGATACCTATAATACCAACATACACGTGTATCATTATATTGACCTATTATGACACTTTTTCATGTATTATATTATATGTTTAATTACATTAGATATTGTCTTATTAACCTAGAAATACCCCACATAAAAGTGTCTTAATAGTGTTCCATAACGACAAAAATATTTGTACTCTAAAAAGGGGGTGAAGACATTTTTTTTGTGTGTTATTATACTTTAAAGCTACACTTAAAATTGCTTCTTCAATCCATTATTGTTACACGTTAAAATGTGACAATAGTAGACTATCACCACACTAGTTGGTATGCTTATATACGTTCTATTTATTGCAATATTGGAATGCTGTAATAAACCAAAATATTAAATGGCAGAAAATAAATACACAATAAAAAATAAAGTAAATCTCATACTAATAATATATATTTTATAAATGTTATATATGTTGGTAAAGAAAAATAGAAATTGTAGAATATTCTCTAGAAAACTAATCATATACTAATATAACGATGTTGAAACTAGGTATTGGAAATGAGAATGAAGTGTCAACCACTTTGAAAACAGTGTTAGCCACTTTGAGAAGGCACCACCTGCAATGAAAAATATGCTTTATGTTAATATTTATGTGTAAACAGTTGAAATAAAAGGAAATTCGAACACTACATGGTAATTAAAGTAAAATATTTACCAGTCTCTTTGGCCAAACTATCATCCCACCGATAGAGTCTTCTATGGTCAGGCAATAATCATATACACGAAGTAAGCGCTCTTCAGGTTCAAGTACTGTCGTAACATTGATTTCCAGCCAGCCTTGTCCAAGAATTTGTCCACCAATTTCTTTATTCTCGTCACTACTATGAAGAATTCCTTTAGCAACTACTTTACTTGGATCCACTATACTTTTAAGATCAACACATGTTCCAACCTACACAACCAAAGACAAATCATATACTATTTCCTTTTCGTGCATAACCACATACAGACTCACACTATGACTCAAATCGATATATGTCAACATTAGGCATGTCTTGGACAATTTATAAATAAGAATGGACAAGTAGTTCATTTGTACCTGAATGTCTTGAGGTGATACTGGCTGAATAAGATGGTTGGTCGAAGAAGTTGCGTGTTGTGCTAAAACCATCTCACGCAACTCTGAAACATCTTTCTGAAGGTTATTAATTATTGACTTTTGTTCCAAAACTAGACGCTTCGCTGAATTTTTGGTAGTTGAGTTTCCCCAAGCAGCAGATGGAGTGGTGCCAGTTCCTACCATTCGAACATATCCTAGCGCGTCTGGGCCAAGGACTTGAGCAAAAATGTCATCCGGACCAATAGTATCTTCAACTCCTTCAGGAAGTGCCTTTCTTTTTTCTTCCATTTCAGCCTACATTTAAAACATAATTTACCAACTGATACTCATAATAAAGGGGGTTCAGTTTCTAGCAAACTAATTGAATAATTCTAGCAAATACTCTTGTAATAGCTCATGGTGAATAAATTAATCAAATTTATTTTTCGGGAGAAGAGGTAAATTCAAAATATTTGGGATAGATGAAGAGGTAAACACAAGACACTCACCAATATCTTCTTAACATGATCTGGAATTTTTTTTTCTGTAACCAAGTAGCCTCAAAAAGTTCAGCTCGACTTGGTTTGCGATTCAATTTCTTTTCCTGAAATTAGAGCACATGTTATTATGACTGACTGATAACTTGAATTTAGTAATTAGATGAATCATACCAAATCATAATCAATCTCGGCAAAGGATTTTTTCCCAGTATGATGATCCATTTTCTTTTTGGATCTAGCATCCTTGTTCTTCAAACATCTTTCCTATAAGAATGAAATTGAAAAGAGAAATATATGACGGCGTGCAATGAAGTCATTAATTAAAGGTGCAAAAATGCCTTAAGTGTCATGAAATAATTAGTTACCTTGGTTTCCTTTTTATTCCAGTGACGTACAAGATTCAAAAACTGATCTTTTGAAACTCGTGGGTCTTCAACTTTGTATTCCAAAGTGTCAGGGACCCAATACTGTTTAAGTGATTTTTTGTAATTCCTCCACTTACGAGAAATCGAAGACAGAATTGAGGTGTATCGGTAAGAGTGGTGTCATATCGAGTCTACAAAACAAATTGCATCATCAGGTACAAGAATATTAATTTCCTTTAAAATGGAACTGCAAGAACATTGAATTTTATAAGAAAACCTCAAATAGCTTTATTTACCTTGACAAGATTAAGCATGTCCATCTTCTTTTCGTTTGCCATTTTATGCCAAGTTTCCACATCAATGGGACAATAAGCACTATTTCTAGCTATTGAGCCTAGAAATTCACTATATTTGGAGGCTTTTGGTCCAACAGGCTTTCCACTTGCATCATACATCATAGGGATAGGAGGTAAAACCTTATCTCTGCCCCAAATTTCTAACATGTATGTGTATCCTCTCTTTTTGGTTGCTGCGGTAAGAGTAACAAGTCAACATCAAAAAGAGTAGCAGATGAATGAGGATAAAATATATATCGTAATTACCTTTTGATGTCTTTTTATTATTCCTCTGACTTGATTGGCCAATGATGTTTTCACTAGACTCTACATCATAGGAATTATCAGCTTCGTCATTGTTGCTTTGACTTGATTGCCCAATGATATTTTGATTCCAATCCGCCACTTTTGCACTACGAATTGCTTCACTGTTGCTTCTACTTGATTGGTCAATGATGTTATGATCGGATTCTACATCTTTTGATTTATGCACTTCTTCATTGTTGCTCTGATTTGATTGGGCAATGATGTTTTGATCTGACTCTATATCTTCTGACCTAAGAGATGCATCTTTTGAGTTACGACCACCGTTGAGCAGCAAAAGCTGAATAGCATGAACTGGAAAATATGCAACACCAATTAGTTAAATATGACCATCAAAATGTACAAAACAAAATACATAAACATAAGTGTATTACCTAAACTGATGTCTTCATCCAAGTTGGCAGCCTTCATTTCTTGTAATATTGCACTAACATTCCCACGAGCAATATTATCGAGCAAATTAGCAGTACCTTTAAATGCAAGATACATTTAGAGTTAAGTAGTTGTCATTGACTAATAGTATTATCATCATCTTATTTTACTTGTTCCTTAAAAAAATCACTCGTGATTTTATGTTGTTGTAATTGTTGTAGGACTTGAAGTATCAACAGTCCTGTAATGTTGAAACTAACTTGTTATGCTAAATTTTCTATTAGCTTACTTTCTAACTATTATTTTTGTACTCTTTATCACGTAGGAAGGCACTTGGCTTTGCAACATGATACATATTCAGATTTAAATATCACTACAAATATTACTATCAGTTTAAAGAAGATTTAAATATTACTACAAATGAAGATTTAAATATTACTACAAATATTACATAATAAGCAATTTACTTGCCTGTAGTACCATTGTCTGGCTTGTCTAATTGGCATTTTTCTGTGATAACTTCATTCATATCACCATGACTGTGTTGTTCATCATCAACTTGATTGCCCGATCGAAGACTACGTCTCTTTTTTCCATGACCTGTAATTTATCATCAAAATAGTAATTAAAATTAATATCAAAATCATTTACTGAAAGAATTCCAGTACTATCAAAAGCATATTTACTCTGGTTTTCTTCTATGAACTCATCCTTATCCTTAGGGTTGTTATTGATCTGGATACGTTTACGAGTTCGTGGACCCGACATACCTGTTCCATATCATAATGTGAAATTGATCAGTATATGTTGATTCTAGTAATATTGTGGAATGCGAATATGATGCAAATCAAGCAAAGAAACTCAAATTGTGTACAATCTATGGAATCCACGATCATGAAAATCGCTATTCAACCCGCATAATAAAAATTTCTTACCCTTGTAGAACAACTCCTCCCAATAAACAGTCCCTCTGTGTTTTTGAGAAGGAAGGGTAATTGTGAGAGTGACTCAGAATACTTAATTCTAATCGGACAATATAGAGGAGATAGTTTAGGCATGATCTCCTTCCAATTAGGAGATTATTGATTCGATGTAGTCTGGAGCGGGAATTGTTTTAGCGAAACCAAAAGTTTGAGCGCCAATATATCAAAATTTGGGGCTAAATTTTGGTTTGGTACAGCGAGCTCCCTTATAATGGTAATATTTGTACGGTGATAAATTTGCTTCAGTTTTAAAACTTTGGGGATAAATTTTGGTTTTGTACGGTGGCCGCCTCCCTTATAATGGAAGAGTTTAATGGAAGGTTTAAGCAAACTCCATATTCATCTAGTTCAATTTTGTTAGAGTTAGTCCCACATTGGTGGTTGACAGTCATATAACTCAGTATATAAGTTCGAAAATAAAAAATTAGGACCTAAAGCGATCAAAACTCAAAACTATATCAGTATATCTCCTTTCTTCTTACAGTGATAGAAGTTCGAAAACCCTACCGAACCGATTTTGGCTGCTTCCAATTTCCAAATCACATTATTGGGAATTTGGGATATATGTTACCCATATCATTAGCCATAGCTAACCCATCGGTAAGTTAGGATTAATTTCTACAATTTATTTGTCCTTTATCATGGATAATGGCTTGATCGGCTGATACGGTTATTTTTAGCTTATTAGGCTTTTAGGCTATGGATCTCGAGCGATGTATTTTATGGCTTTCAGTTTATTGATATAGTTTGAGTATCAGCATCTCATTCTACCTAATCCACTTGATCTATCCCTTTTCAAGTTATTAATTTGAATTTATATGGTAGAAGCATGTTACTTTTTCTGTATTTCATTTGGTGGAGCAATAGATTGCTGCTAATCTGTTATGATTGTAATCAGGCTCACCAATTACTTTGGTGTGTTTTATTGTAGGATTAGTAGAGATGATCTGAAGTAAGTTTTGGCATGTTTCATCATTCATATTTGTTTAGTGTTTGTTCTTTGGTTTACTAATTTGCTTTCTTATGCAGTTGAAAAGCAAAACATGTCTTTTCTGGTTCTTTCTTTGACTCAGTAAAAGAAGAAAACGGAGTCAAGAAGAAGCTAGCCACTAGAACACTATTCCAAGTAAGTACGTTGCTTACTGGTATTTTTTTCACATATTCTAAATGCTATTATGTTTATTAATGTTCATAAATAAATGAAATCTGGTAGGATTTTCTTCTGGTTGTTTTATTGAAGTATGGATAAAAGTTGGATGAATCAAGCAAGATATAGTGGAGAGTATCTGATTGGATTGGAAACGTTTCTAAATTTTGCTTTTGATAATGCAAGAGGGAGAGAAGTTATTTTGTGTCCATGCAAAGAATGTAAACTTTCCGTGTCAGTGGAAAGAGACAAGACGCGAGAACATTTACTGATAACCGGGTTCTTTAAGGGATACAATCAATGGGTAGCTCATGGAGAGGTACCTACCATGAATCCTACTAGCAGTGTACCTCTTACAGCTCCTAGGGATTCAACTGAGCCCGATGACATTCAGGGATTGTTGCACGATGTTTTTGGAATTCCTCAGCAAAATATAGATGAAGAAAGTGAAATGGGCCCAGATGCTAATGTAGACACTCCCTCGGGAGTTGCTGAAAAATTTTACAAGTTACTCGAGCAATCTAAGAAGCCTTTGTATGAAGGGTGTGATGAGTTCTCAAAAGTTTCATTCATCGTGCATATATTGCACATAAAATGTATGGGCAAATGGAGCAACCGCTCTTTTGATTCGCTGCTAGAATTCTTAGGAAAAGCATTCCCTGAAGCGATGGCTGGTCTACCTGCAACATACTATGAATGTGAGAAATTTACGAAAGACTTGGGAATTGGTTATGAGAAGGTAGATGCCTGTGTTAACGATTGCATGCTATATTGGGGTGATAATGTGGAAAGGACGTCATGTAAGACGTGTAATCATGAAAGGTGGAAAACATCAGAGAAGGATCCAACAGGTGTGAAAAGGAAAATTGGACACAAGATTTTATGGTATTTCCCGATTAAACCAAGATTGCAACGGCTTTTTATGTCATCGAAGACAGCAAAAGATATGCGTTGGCATGCTGATAATCGTACAAAGGACGGATACATGAGACATCCAGCTGATTCTCCTGCTTGGAAAACGTTTGATAGTAAATACCCTGAATTTGCAAATGATCCACGAAATGTTAGATTAGGCCTGGCTTCTGATGGATTCAATCCATTTAGTAATATGAGTACGTCTCATAGTACGTGGCCCGTTGTACTAGTGCCATATAATCTTCCTCCATGGATGTGTATGAAGGAGCCCTTCACGTTGTTGTCTTTGCTAATTCCTGGCCCCTCAGCTCCTGGAAATGACATTGATGTTTATATGCAACCTCTAATTTCAGACTTGAAAGATTTTTGGGAAAATGGAGTCAAAACATATGATGCTTCTATTAAGAAAAACTTTCAATTGCATGCGAGTTTGTTGTGGACTATAAGTGATTTTCCAGGCTATGCAAATTTATCTGGATGGAGTACAAAAGGGAAATTAGCATGTCCTGTTTGTCATGAATTCACACACTCTTTATGGTTGAAAAACAGTGGAAAGTTCTGCTATATGGGGCATCGTAGATTTTTGGATCAAAATCATCCGTTTCGAAGAAATTCACAGCAGTTTGATGGAAAGCAAGAAAAAGGCCGACCACCACCACGGTTATCTGGTGCTAAGGTGTTAGAAAGTTTGAAAAATATCAACTTCAAATTTGGGAAGGAAGTTAAAGACAATCCGAATTTGCCTCATAATTGGAAGAAGAAGAGTATTTTGTTTGATTTGCCATATTGGAAGGATGTTGTCTTACGTCACAATTTAGATTTCATGCATATTGAGAAAAACGTTGCTGAAAAAATATGTGGCACATTATTGAACATGGCAAACACAACAAAAGACAATGAAAAAGCCAGACTGGACTTGAAAGCAATGGGTATCAGGCCTGAACTTCATCCGACCGCTACAACATCTGGTAGGACAAAGTTGCCAGCAGCTACATATAACATGGACTCACAAGAAAAGAGTATGTTCTGCAATGTTCTTAAGAATGTTAAAGTGCCAGATGGTTATGCTTCTAATATATCAAGGTGTGTTCATCTTAAACCCCCAAAGCTTATTGGTCTTAAAAGTCATGACTATCACATTATCATGCAGCAATTGTTACCTGTAGCTGTTCGAAAAACTTTGAAAAAATCAGTTCGTGTTCCGCTAATTAAATTGAGTCGGTATTTTAGAGAACTATGTTCTAAAGTTATCAATCCTGTAGACGTGATTCGTTTAGAGAAAGACATTGTTCTTATACTTTGCCAGTTAGAGAGGATATTTCCACCATCATTTTTTGATGTAATGGTTCATCTAACCATTCATTTGGCTACTGAAGTGAAACTTGGTGGTCCGGTATACTATCGTTGGATGTACCCTATCGAAAGGTAATATGAATTTTTTATTATTACTATCATATTTTGTCATGTTAGACCTCAGTCCGTTCCTAGGTGTTGAGAATTTTCCTAACTTCTTAGAGTTATTTTGTGATTCAATGTGTGTCAACAATTTTAATGCAGGTATTTAGGTACCTTAAAGTCATATGTTCGAATCCAAAATAAGCCGGAAGGGTCGATTGCGCAAGGATACATTGCTAATGAATGTCTCACATGGTGCTCTATGTATCTTGCGGATTTGTGTACAATCCAAATTCAACTCTACATCGAGAAATGAAGATGCCTTTGAAACTAATGTTTCAGAATCGAAAGTGTTTATAGTGGGAGGACACCCTCTAGGGAAAGGCACACCAAAGTTGTTTGATGCAGAGACTTTAAAAAAGGGACATCAATATGTATTGTTCAATTGTGAGGCTGCACAACCATACATACAGTATGAGTAATTCATTTTTATGTTTAGACTTATGATATCAATTTTTCTTTCCATTATTTTCCTTGAATTGTTTATAAAATACTTATTTTTTGAAAATTGCAGGCAACACCGACGTATGGTAAAAGAGAACAATCCCCGAATGAGACCTCATCAAATTGAACGAATTCACTACGAGCAATTTGCTGAGTGGTTTTCCCTTAATGTAAGTGTTCACGTGAAACAAAAATACATCGCTCTAGTTTTATTTTTTATTAAGTCATATTAGTAATGCTTATTTATTAATGAAGGTAAATAATTTGGACTTGCCTGATGATGACTCCATATCAAGCGACCTTAAAGTTCTTGCCAAGGGACCAAATAACATTGGGCTAACATTTGATAAATATATAGTGAATGGATTCAGATTTCATGCTTATAACTTGGAGAAAGGTAGGACAACACAAAATAGTGGTGTAACTACCAATGCTACAATATCAAGTTTTTCCAGTACAAGGGACGTGAATCCAGTTATAGGAGAGACAGATTTTTATGGAGTGTTGAATAAAATAATTGAGCTAGATTATGTAACAAGGAGGGTTGTTTTATTCGATTGTGATTGGGTTTCAAAAGGAACGCGATTGAAACTAGATAGTGATGGCTTCACTCTAGCAAACTTCAAGAATGTTAGGCGTCACGAAGAGCCTTTCATTTTAGCTCACCAAGCTAGACAAGTATTCTACATAGCAGACCCTGTTCAAACTGAATGGAAAGTTGTCATCACAACATCCGCCAGAGGTAGTTATAAAATGGAGCCACTAGCAGATGTTGAGACATACCTACAAAGCAATCTTGGCGATGCAGAATTCAGCTATGAGAAGGAAAATGTAGAATGGGTTCGCCTAGATGTCGAAGGGGAAGAGATTGAGAATGAAGATGTAGAATGAGTGTTGCTTCCGCTATTTGGTTGCTTCCGCTATTTGAGGTACATTTTTTAACTTTTGAACTCTTTAAATGTGAAGCTTTTTCAGGAATGTGTGCTGTTGCTTGTGTTTTAGTCCTACTTGGTATAAACTGTAATTGGAAGCAGTGCGGAACCAGGAGTATATGGTAGGGGGGAGGGGGGCGAAAATGAGGTTAAATTTTTTTTTGCAACGCTAAGTAAGAAATATATTAGAACATCATAGTCCCTAGAAAAGCTCTAACAATTGCCTACAGCTGAACAATAACACGAGAAGTTGATAAGAAGCCGAATAAGAAAGTCCATTATAGAAGCATACAAGAAAAACATATACATACTATCACATAGACATTCAAGTTCTACAATTTCATACAAATTCAAATTTTAAAACAGGTTACCTTTAGGCAATTTCTACAATTTCATCCTAAATGAAGGCAAACTACAAACACTTGCCACACTTCAACTAGCCCCACATTCATCCCAACAATGAATGAGCACAGAAAGAACCAAATACTCATAAAATCAGGCCATGGTTAGTTTTTATTTTACTTAGAGAAGCAAATGGGGGACGGTAAGATCATAAATGGAACTTTGCCTTGTCAACATATAATCAGCAATAAGCAATAACAATGATATGAATCATTGTTAGATGAACATTCACATTTCAATTTTCACAGTCTACAAATCTGCTCAAAACCAATTGGAGAAGAGTTAAAACAACATGCTATACCATATGCTTTTTCCCGATTCCAATTACAACCCAATATAGTCATCCATTCTCTCATTATATTAATTAAATGAATCCTACAGGAAATAAAGTGTATCTATGGAAAATCTACTCTAAAAGGACATAGAACAGCATAAACAAAATGAAACTTAGAAAACAGTTCCCGATTAATCATATTTCAACTCTAATATCCATTACCAGTTCACATGCTCGTTAGTTGTTTCCCTGGTTTCCTTTTCCCTCCATACCCAACTACGGTATCTAACTAGTTCCTAGATCTGTCAAGCAAGTAATTTTAACAGTACAAAGAATTCATCTCCCAGAAATTATGTCGGACTGATATTACCATTCGCGCCACACCAGCTAAAATGTAGAGATAATACTTATAATCTACACAGGCACAACCACTTTTGTTTATATACTGATTTTGACCTAGATCCATCGCAAACGACAAAACACAACCACTAAGAAAGAATAAAAAAACAGAAAAGGAATCTCCCAAAATTAAAAGTCACCACATCACAAATGTTCAGATCAGGATTTAGAGCTAAAGCCATCCATTAACAGTTTAGGGGGCACACCTGTAAAGAGCTTAAATGCTGTCGGCACGCTCCTCCTCTGCGTAATCCAGAAAACATCAGCCTTTTTGGACATGTACAACCCAGGATCAACAATTATTGGTTTTGCTCTCTGAAACCTGCATAATTCACATCACATTATCACCAATTAAACACACACAAACATTTTCACAAATCCAAGGAAAGTAAAACAGCCAAGATTCATCAAGAAAATTACTCACTCTTTCCAGCCAATGTTGCTAGTGTGGCCGATGAAATTCAGATCCCGCGGCAAGAACGAAAAACGTGTAGCATATCTACATAAAGACACAAACTTCACATATAAATGCAGAACCAAAATTGGGAAACTCAGCTGCAATCAAAAGAGGGAAAAAATTATAATTTCACATAAAAATACCATCTTGGGTAACAAGGGGATAATCCGAGGCGCTGAGATTAATGAACCAATCCCACTCACCGCCTTCCCTCAACAAAATCGAGGCGGCGTGGAGGGTGTTCGCCACCATGGTGGGCCCGTGGTAGGTGACCAGATTGACCAGATTCATCAAACATCACCTTCTTCAAGTTCCCTTCCTCTGCGCGCCTCCGCCTCTCACGCCACTTCCTCGCTCCGGCAACGACCACAACTCAAGGGGGGCGGAGGCGAGTGGGATTGCTGCTAATCTGCGCGCCTCCGCCTCTCACGCCACTTCCTCTCACGCCACCCCCTAGTTCCGAGCAATGAATCTATAGTTTAGCCATTGATGAACTTTCAAAACAATGATTTGTTATCTGCATATCATTTTTTCATGCGGATTGTTTTCTTGAGAAATGGATTTTTTTAGTGAGACTCTTTGTCCCAAAAACTTAAGTTTAGGGAGCTTATCAGAATGTTTGTGTACTGAATAATTTAATTTTCCCAATTTGTACTTCTGATGCTAGCTTATTGTCGTTTTCATTGCTAAATTATTTATGCATTTGTTAAAATTTTATATTTCGTATTTTATTTTTACGATGATGAATTGTGTTTTGAAAAGTTTCCATCTTTTTGATAGGTGAGGATAACAAGTAGACAGAGTCACTGAAGCATGAAAAGGCTACCTTTACATCAGGGGTGCTGCCTTGTGAGCTTTCACATATGTACCAATTATTCATGATGAGATTCGTTGGTTTATATACGTGATTAATTTTGTACCAATTATTCATGATGAGATTCGTTGGTTTATATATGTGATTCATTTTGAATTTGTACCTTCGCTTGCTCTTTTTTTTCCGTCCTATCATATTGATGGTGTTCATTAATTAATAATGAAATCAGTTTCTATTTGATACTACATAAGAAAATGTCACGATAATGCACTTCTCCATTTTTCTTATTAATGTGAATAAGTACAGGAAATAAATTAAGTTCTTACCTAAATGTACATATAGTGATGTCTTAAAACACGTCTATCTCAACAAAGAAAATTTGTGTTGTTACAGAGTCTAATAACAATGTCTTAATAGAGGCAAATCAAACATAAGGTGCATAATGTTATTATAGGTATGCTATAATGATATTAATTTCATTATTGATTTTCTACTATTTCTCAAATGTCTTTATAGCCACTTTTAAACACATATAAGTAAGTATGTCTTTATATCAGTGTCATAAAAGCCCTATTTTCTAGTAGTGTTTACTGTCTTGACTTGTGTGGTATTATTCTTATCTGTGCTATTTTAAATTTCTCCTATGTTGAATGTGATGTGGCGGTGGTGTGGCGAAGATGTGGTGTGGAGCGGTGGATATGCCGTGGCGGTGGTGGTAGCAGAACATATGAAGATGGTGCTGGAGGTGGGTTTGAAGATGAAGAAGAAGAACCTTACTTAGGGTATTCTTGTCTTTAATTTTTTAGATTTCAAGTCAGGGGCATTTTTGTCTTTTTAATTTTGGTCAACGCCGAAAATTATAAAGGCAATGCCAGAATAGTGCCATAAGGTTAAATCGGCACTTCGGATGTAAAAGACATGGTTGCAATAGCACTTTCCAACTTCACAGGGTCATATTAGCACAAATCACCAAAATATAGAGTTATATTAGTATTTTGCCCTATTAAATATGAGGACCAATAATTTGTTCAAATGCGGGTACCTCAAAATCTAGAACTTTAGTGATATTATTAAAAACAATGACAATAGTGTTCTTTTATAAAAACAATGATGACCAATAGGATGTTCAATTTCAACCACCCGTACATGTGGGTACGTGGATGTGCGGGTACCCGAAAGTGTAGATACCGACACTTCTGGCCATCCGCATGTATGGGTAGTTGAAATTACGGCACATGGCCTGTCCCAAAAGAACCGAGTACCCGCACATCTTATTCTTTTGATCTAACTCTTTAGTTACACTCAACTAAATTAAAATTATACATAATAAAATATTATAATAATAGATTGAAATTAAGTTATATAACATCGGTTCAAAATTTTATGAACGTACTACTGAATTACAGATTTTTTACTAATACAATGTGGATTGCATGCTTATTGAATATTTGTTCACACATCCTTTATGATTCAAACTATGAATGCGCACGTGCTTTTAATTATATGGACATTACGCTTTACAACTTCCTTTTCATTTCCCTTAGGGAACAATTAACCAAGCCGAAAAGGAAAGTTGAAATAAACAGGTTCAATGAACCAACAAAAAGCTACACCTTCACCTAAAAAAGGAAAGAGATACAAGTCCACCTATTCACCAACCGCGCAACCTGTTCATCTGTAACACCAATTATGTTATTAGAAATGGATCTCGGCTATTTCCCGCCCTGTATTTTGAGAAAAGAAACCGACATTTAATCAAACTAACCTTTTGGGTTTACCATGATCTTGGTGGAAGTAAGCTGAAAGGCAGCCGGAGAGCTTGGTTTGGAGTGACTTGAAGTGGTTTATTTGCATTTCGAGCTCCATTTTTTCTCTCTTCAAATTCTTGTTTTCCTCCAGTAGCATTCTAGTGTTGACATTATGGCCCTCCTCCATTGTGTTTAACGATGAAGAAGAAGGGCAGAAATTGTTGCCCTGGTGATCTGAAGATGGTTTGAGGTATTGAGGGAAGCCACAGGGCTCGCACTTCTTTCTCTGAATCTCCGATAGCGATTTCCGACACCCTTTATGGAATTTCTCGTGCTGGAATTCCCATCTCTTCGATGATGATTTCTTGAAACCCTATAATGTTTCGAAACACATTATTTGTTTGTTGCAACATAGTATACTATAGAATATAAACACTTTTTAGTTATTTCATACGCCCAATAACGTGCTACCAATCCGCTATTCAATTCAGCTAATACAATCAAATAGTCGAAACAGCCGACATAATTAGCTAACAACTATCAGCTATGCTCAAATATCCAAGCACGGTATAAAATCCATCAAAGGAAATATAAAAGCAAGCCAGAGAAATGCAACAATTCATGGGAATATCTCTCATTTTCGCAGAAATATTTTTCTAAAGCTAAATGTAATACTTTATAGTATGTGAAAGTCTCAGGAGAGACGACCTTTCCATGAACTTATGGACAGTCCTCAGAGGTATTTGCCTAAAATGTTGTAATTTTTTTATAAAATTTAATATTGCATTTTATAAGTTAAAACAAGTAATAATATGTATTTGAAAGTAAAAATATAAAAATATATGATATAAAAAATATTTTCAAAAATTTTAAATTTTGTACGTAATTTAAGAAATGCAGTGTATAAGGTAAGAATATAGTGGTCTGTCCATAAGCTTATGGACAGACCGCCTATCAGAAGATCCACTCTTATAGTATAATCGAATTATAGAATGTTGCTAGACGTGTTGATGTAAATTTTTTACTCATCAAACCTTTCATAATTTAAAATTTTTAAAATTGATTATGGTAAAATATTGTTTGAGGAACATCCAAAAACACAAAGGAGTAGTATTTTTTGACATTTTGCTCCAAGGCCAAGTCGGCTTCGGTAATGAAACTGAGTTTTCACATTAACGTACACTTCCGTATTCTAAAAAAATGAAGGTTGTAATTAAATACTGCCTTGAAATAATACATTAAAGGAATTTTATAAGTCAAACAGTTTCATTCTTCTTGAAATTCTCTGCTACGATAAGAAAATGTATATTTTTATATAATTTGGTGTATTATTTTGACTGACGACCGCGGGATCACAACCTACCAAGAAATGGTTAATGTTTTCAAACCCATCTTTTTCTATCTCATCTTTTGTCAAAAGAACACTAAACAAATCAATGAAATCAACTTCCACAACAAAACCCTTTCTTTTGGATTAAATTAATGAACGAATTAGTTCTTCAAAAACAAATGAACGGATTATTTTCAATAATGTTTTTACGTTCATCAGGCTGTGTATTTGTTTTTCCTTTTTGCTTGTTTACCTGCTTTATCTGAACTGGAGTAAAAATAAATAACTCCCAAATCTCTATATATGTAACTTGGTTCCTAGAAATGGAATTTGAAAGCACTTTTTCTTCAATTCCGAAGGTTGATAATCTCTAGAGGATAATCTCAAGTTATTGTGAAAAGAAATTAAGAAAGTTTTAGAACATCTGCCATATTCATAATTTATGGACAGTGGCTATTTTTTAATTTAAAAACTTTATTTTTTAAGTATAAATTTTGTACTCTCTATCCCAACTATTTCTGCACATTTTTTTATTAGCTTTCCAATGCCATTTTTTACCATTAATAACTTTAGTTACTTATATTAAAAATGTATGAAAAATTGAAAAATTACATAGTGAATCTAACGATGACTCACGTGACGTGATGCTATCAGTGTCTATATACTAATTGAAATTTATGGTCAAACGTATTGTTGATCAAACAATGGGCAGAAATGGTTGGGACGTAGGGTGTACTTTATAATTTAATACATGTAATAAGGTGTGTTTGAATGTGAAAATATTAAAATATTTAACTTAAAATACTTTATCAAAATTTAAAATTTCAGTGTTTAGTTTAACAAATAAAATGTATGATTAAATAAATACAGTATACTGTACATAATTTAAGGACATGCCAACCGTTAGAAGAGCTAGTCAAATAAATTATATTATGGAGTAGCTATTGGGTTGGGTGGGGATGTAGAATTAGACTGGATTTTTCTTGGCTCGGAATGTTCGGTTACACTTTTGTATATCACTGTGTGTTACACCAATAAAATTTTTTCACGTGTTTATCCTAAAAATTATACCAATATAAATATCATTAAACTAATTTTAGCTAATTTAGGAGGGACACATGGCATAGTCTTATTGGTGTAACACACAATGGTACACAAAAGTGTAACAGAAGATCCTCTGCCTTCTTCTCATTCTTTTCTACCTGTTTTAATTAAGAGTTCGTCTCTTGAAAGACGGTCTTTCCATAAGTTATGGAAAAATCAAGGTTTAAAGTGTAAATTAGAAGAAATGGTGTAAATTAGAAGAAATGAAGATAAAATTTTCGGATTGTATAAATCGGGTTATAAATTTTATAACTATTGCATGTTACATACTAAAATTTTAATATTGCAATTAAAATCTTTTAGCTTTTATTATTTTAATCAAACCCTGTCTTTCCTTAATCTTATGGAAAGACCGTACTTTTCAAGACTTTGCCTTTAATTACACTGAACTAACTAAAAGTAAATTTTCAAAATTTTTAAAACAAAATTAATTGCGCTGATAACTATCTAGCTAAATTGGAAATTTAACAGAAGTATGAAAATCAAACGGCCAGGTACAAGAATACTGTAAAAAAAAAGAGAGTAGATGATGAAGAGGAAGGAACTCACGTAAGTATTGAGCTGGCGAATGAAGCTTGAGAAATTATTATGCTTGAAATACCTGGGCAACAACAGCTCAGAAAACTCCGCCGGTTGCCACACCACAAAACCGCCGCCGTCCTCCGTCCACGACACCACCCTCTTCACACCTCCGCCGCCACCATTCTCCGCCGCCTCCCTCCGGCTTCTCTCTTCCTCCTCCTCCAAAAGGTCATAAGTCTTGCACAGAAACGGAGCTGGGCACTTGGGCTTCGCCGCCGCTGCCGTGGAGGAGGAAGTAGAAGAATTATTAGACGATGCTGACGTTGTTGATGATGCTATTCTCCCGCGGCCGTCGTCCATCTTTTTTATTTCTCTCCGACTTGAATTTTCACGAACATATTATTTGTTTTGGTTTCATGATGATGAGGGTGTTCTTTTTTCCATATATATAGACACGTACATAAAGTTCTTGGAAAGTGCTGGTACTGATTTAATGATCTTCTGTAGAAGGTGGGAATGCATTCTTTAATGGACTTGGATTCTTCTCCATTCTTTTTCTTTTGTATGTGACGTGTGTTAAAATTTTAGTTTTGTTTCTTATTAAATACTCCTCTTATATGTATTTGCAATTTTTTTGTTCAATTTTCAAGTCATGTTTGACCACCAATAACTTTAGTTATGTATACCGATGACATATAAAAATTTGATATTTAAAAAATACATGATGCAAGGAATCTAACCATATTTCACATAATGACTAATTGACATTTATGGTCAAACATGACTTAAAAAGTTGATAAAAAAGAGTGCCAATACGGATGGGATGGAGGGAGTATTATACAATTGAACTTTTGTTTACTTTATCCTTGTTTTTCTAAAAATAACATGTAAGGCATTATTTTTATTTATTTATTTACAAAGATTATGTAGTAATAACATATATTGATCACTTTTCTTTATTTTTAAAAATATATGTATATACTCCCCCGGTCCTAGATAAATTGGCTCATTTTGACTTTTGGAAGACAACTGAATCAATTTTCAACAATTAGCATCCTTTTCTATGTGTATAAAAAGTGCTGGAAAAAATAATAACTAAATTGTTTGGGTAATATGCAAATATAACTAGGGGTGTTCAAATGTGGGTACTAGCACTTTCGGGTACCCACACATCTGGGTACCCTCATGTGTGGGTAGTTAGAAATGCGGCTGGTGGCTCGGCCTGGGAAAAAAAGAGTACCTGCAATACAGGTACCTGGATTGATCGGGTCGGGTAACAGTCTACACGTTGACCCATTTAAAACTTAAAAATTTTGAAATTATTATTACTTCATTATGTTGCATAAATTTGTATTAGTGAAAAAAATATCTTTACAATGTTGATAATGTTGTTTAATGATAATGTCTGGGCCTGTCAGCCCGAGCTTTACTGATTAAGGCCCAACAATGCCAAGAGGCCCATAACCGAGAAAAAGCCCATGCTTCTCAAAGAAGGCTCCAAGGGCCAATGGTCAAAGGACTGACGGGACGTGACATGTCCCATCAGCCACCAACACACCATATAACTAGGAAAAAAACATGAGAATGATGTATGTTCTCTGATACCTAACTTCCGAACACGTTTTCCAACACCATATAGGAATTCCCAATCTAACTTGATCGTCAGAGCAGGTCCGGCCAACACCGACATGTCTGACCCTTGGGTTCTTCTTGTAGGTTTTGGAGCTAGTTCAAGGTCGATATAAGGGACGCAAAGCACAACCAAATTTTGCATTAACATTGGTGCCGTATGTGGGGATCGCTCAATCTTTAGCATTCAAGCAGCTCACACACTATGGAAGGACCACCAGCAGTTGGGTGGTGTGTCGTTTTACACCAAAAATAAATCAAGCTCTAAGCTGAATTTTTTGTTCAGGATTCTGCGGTCGGTATGGGCATACCGACCAGTATAGCTACGAGTAGGTTCGTTTCCCTAGAGATTGACGAGGTTTTTTCCTTAATCTTTAATTTGCAAATTTTTAACCAAAAAAACCAGATGAGGGCAGTGAATAAGAGAAACTAAAAATCGAGTAATAACCAGATTGAGAAATTCTCCATAATAACAAGAAGGCACGTTTTGGAACGACTTCATAACTAAAATTCTCCATAATTATTCCATCATCTCCATATTTTCTCCTCTTCCATCTCCAAGCACAAATGACCACAAACTGCAACAACTTGCTAATTCAGCATTTAAATCTTTAAACTACAAGAACATTACAAATAACATAAATGTCCAAGGATTTAATCAACCATTCAACTCAATAACAACCCAAAATATATGTTAAAATCAACCTCATCATTGGGCCCTTTCCCAACCAAGTACTCATGGAGGACGTAACACACGAAGATGAGGAGATTACGCTAACACTAAAAAGAGAGCGGCACAGGCTCCAGACGACGGAGAAACTAGTATCCAACTCTGACATCTTGCAGACCCTTGTCACCTCACAGAAGGAGATGATGCAGAAACTGAAGGAGATGGAGGAAAGGGAGAAAGCCAGAGAAGCGTGCGACCTAGAGAAAAGAAGGCACGTTATGAAGCCCACAAAGTCGTTCCAAGAGCAGGAAGAGTAGGAGGTAAGCTCTCGACAAAAGGAAAGAGACAGAGAGACCAGTTGTACCACTGCCAAGGATAAGGAACCTGAGTACCACCAGGGAGAAAGATGGTACCCAGTAACACGGAGCCACACCAGGCTTTCATCGGAGACAGCTGACACGCTTCTTACTATCCCGTGAAAGGGGGAGAGAGGAATAAATAGGAGCGGCAAAAACCCAAAAGCAAAGAGAAGTCATCCTGGAGAGGAGGAAGAGGGTTTCCATTCTCGAGAAGGATTCAAATATACACGGAAGATCCCAAACTAAAAATACCCCCTAACCTATGGGTGTACGCAGGAGAAACAGATCCAAAGGACCACTTGCACACATTCTCCACCAACATGGTCACGTTCTCGATACCTAAGGTCATCTAGTGCAAAGTATTTGCAACCACCATCGCTGGCGTAACCAGAGTTTGGTTTAAGAACCCGGAGGATGAAACCATAGACATATTTAAGCAGCACAGAGGAAGATTTATGCACGCTTCATGTAGATGATGAAGTTCACAAAAACCAGGTCCGAGCTTTTGGCGGTCAAGCAGATGCTGGCGGAGATGCTGGCAGAGTACTAGGAAAGATTCAATGATGAAGCAAACCAGGTAGAGGAAAGGAGTAATCAATTTCATAAACAACCTAAGACATGGGTTGCTCCTAAGGGACTGCACCTAAGGGTCTGCACTCTTAGGTAGAGGAAAGGAGTAATCATTTCATAAAAGGCTTGAAACATGAGTTGCTCCTAAGGGACTGCACCCTTGACCCTCCCAGGCATATAGAAGAGCTGATGAAGAGAGTCGGCAATTTCTCGCAGATAAGCGAAAGAGAAAGGCCCTAGGGGGATCAAGGTCTCGAAGTGGTGAGATAGGATGGGACAAGTACAAGAAGAAATTTGAGCTTAAAGAGCGTAGAAAGTCGATGTTTGACAGAAAGTTCACCACCTTGATTAAAACACCCAGGGAGATATTCGCCCTGTTAGCAGGGAAAGGGATCTTGGAGCCTACCAGGAAGATGAAGCTGTGGCCTGAGAAGAGAGACGGGTCATTTTTCTATGATTACCATGATAATCATGGCCATGATACAGACGACTGCATACACTTGAAGCAAACCATTGGGAAAAATGTCAGGAATAGGACCCTTGTGCACCTGGCCAAAAGTGCGAGAGCCTATAACAAGGCAACGTACTAGGGCCAGGGGAAGTTGGGAGGCAACCATACAAGCGGATGATATAAGGTGCAGGAAGGACGTGACAGGGAGAGAACCCCTGAGAGGAGAAAATACTCAAATAAGGGAAAGCAAGTGGTCAGGGTAGAAGAGAAAGAACAATCAAGAGGAGGCAGCAAAGGAAATAGAGTAGATAACTCGGAGCTAGCGATCACAAATATCTACACACCATAATCGGAGGAAGTGCAGGTGGTAGGACGGGGTCTCAGAGAAAGGCGCACCGCAGGAGCACCCCTCAGGTAATCCCATTAGATAGGAGACTAGGGCTGAACGAGACGATCTCTTTCGGCCCAGATGACCCGATCCTGGATAGTCCTCTAGGCGGGGACGCCATGATCATTACGGTGAAAGTGATGAAATGGAGGATCCACAGGGCATACGTGGACAGTGCAAGCTCAGCAGAGGTGATGTACTTGCATTGTTTCGAAAAACTAGACGAGAACACGAAGAAGAAGTTGGAACCAATAGATGTCCCATTGGTAGACTTAGTAGACAGGACCATATGGTCGGAGGGAATAATCATGCTACCAGTGATGGTCGGGGAGGGAAGCAGGTTCAAAACAGTAGACCTGGAGTTTATTGTAGTGAAAGCCAAGAGTCCGTATAACCTGACATGGGGCAGGCCAACTATGGCCTTGCTAAAAGGAGTAGTGTCAACTTTGCACCTGCTTTTGAAATTCCTAACGACAGGGGGCATAGTGGCAATCAAAGGAGACTAGCAGAGAGCAAGATAATACCACAAGATCACTCCGAGCAAGGGAAAGAGGGAGGTTCAGGATCCATGCACCCTCAGGCTGACCGGCCGAAGAAGCCCGTTCGGTGAGGATGGTGGCCAACTCAATAAACCCCGGGGAGCTGGGAGCAAAAGCACAAGAAAAGATAGTATGAGAGGGATGAAAGGTGTAGATTGGCACGTCTCTCCCCCCCAGAAGTGAAGTCAAGCTTGTTGAAGGTGCTGGAAGATCACATAACTGCCTTCGCATAGAAATCGGAGGACATGATAGAAGTACCCAAAGAAATCGGATGCCATGAGCTGAGAGTGGAGCTCACGCATAAGTTTGTCAAACAAAAGAGGAGGACGTTGTGCAAAGAAAGGAATGAGGCGGTGAACAAACAAGTGGAACAACTGGTAGCAGCAAGAATACTCAGGGAGGTCCTGTACCCAACTTGGTTGGCCAACCCAATCCTTGTCAAAAAGGGAGATGGGAGCTGGAGGATGTTTGTGGACTACACGGACCTGAACAAGGCCTGCCCCAAAAACTGCTACCCCTTGCCTGTCATAGAACAAAAGGTAGACGCTCTCACTAATAACCCGATTAAATACTTTCTTGATGTTTAAAAAGGCTACCACCAAATTCTCATGGTGGATTCAGATGTTGAGAAAATGTCATTCATAACAAAGAAATGGGTGTTCAGGTACCGAATGATGCCCCTTGGCCTGAGAAATGCCGGAGCCACCTACCAGCGAGTGGTGGACAAGATAATCAGGGAACCGATAGGAACCTCAAAGTGTATGTGGATGACATGGCTATCAAAATCTTCCTTTTTGAGGGTTTCATAGCTAATGTTAAGGAAACTTTAACATACCTCAAGGAGATGGGGATGAAGCCGGCCTAGAAAAATGCGTGTTTAGAGTAGGAGTTGGGAAGTTCTTGGGACACATGGTGTCGTACGAGGGGCTAGGAGCAACCCCAAAGAAGGTCAAGGTAATCCTGGAAATGCAGCCCCCAGGCACAGCCAAGGAGGTCCAGAGCTTGAATGGGAAATTGGCAGCTATGAACTGCTTCTTGTCTAAGGATGCAGAAAAGGGTACTTCCTTTCTTCAAAACGTTAAAGGGAAATGTCGACAACAAAGGAAAGGTACGTTGGGGAGAAATAGAGGAGACACAATTCAGGGAATTGCAAGATCATTTGAAAAAACTCCCGACGCTAACCAGCTCGCATGAGGTGAAACCCTGTACCTGTTTCTAGTGGCGGGGGAGGAAGCCATCAGTGCGGTGCTAGTCAGAGAAGAAAACAAGATACAAAGACCCATATAGCAGAGGAAAGTGAACATCATTTGGTAGCAGAGGAGTTGGAGTTTGGTAGTAGAGTTATTGTCAGATTTGGCATTTGGTATCAGAGGAAAGAGAACGGCGGGAGGAGATGTTGAAATTAGGTTCAAGGAGTTTGGGTTAAAATCGTAAATTTACTTTTTTGTTTTTCATTTTTTAGAAGGGTAAAATTTTCTTTTCACCTAATTCTGGCATCAAATTGTCGGAAAAAGTTATAGTTGCACATGAGTGGGTCTTCTGACAGGCGGTCTGTCCATAAGCTTATGGACACGCCACTTATTTTTTACCTTATACAATGCATTTATTAAATTACATACAAAAGTTATAAATTTTGAAAACATTTTTTTTATATTTTCACGTTCAAATACATATTATTACTTGTTTTAACTTATAAAATGCAATATTTAAGTTTTATAAAAAAAATTACAACATTTAAGGTAAAAGCCACTGAGGACTGTCCACGAGCTCTTGGAAAGGCTGCCTCTCCTGAGACTTTCCCTTTGCACATAACCTAAATATCTAGGGTTATATTTTCACTTTCAATTATCGTAGAGTTATATCTCCACTTTCTTCAATTATGTAGGGTTATATATGCACTTTACTTAAATTATTTTTTTGGTCCCCTACATATTATGCAATACCTTCTTTTGGTCCCCAAGGTCAATACCATATTTGTTAAGCAATTAACAAACTAAAATCGAATTCTTTGGTCCCCAAAAGTGGTTTTCTGGTAAGCCTAAATTATTTTCCGGTGTAGCTAGGGGTATTTTTTTAATTTAACAAATTTAAAAACATTTTCAATTAATTTTTTTTTTGAAATTTCCTTTGGTTTTGGGTTGGGTTCCAATGCATCCACACCCTGGTTTAAAAATCCAGTTCGACCAGGTCGAGCATCTGGTTAACTGTCCAGACCCAAGCTAGGGAGGGTTTCACGTCACTGCCGTTCGCCACCAGCATTATCATCACATGGCTCACCGCCGCCGTGAAACCAAAGTAGGATCGGGAGTTCTTTGCACTGTCGCCATGGATCTCGTACCCCATCCCCATCCTCAAATCACTATGGCATCGTTCTTTGCGCTGGAGGCGTGGAGTTCTTCGATCAATGTGAAGCTTTGATCCCATCCTCATCTTCAAATCAAAGCTTCACTTTGATGCTGCCGCAGAAAATTTATCCTACCTCATTGCCTCTGTTCTGGAGCTCCAAATCGAACCGTTCGATCTCCCATCTACAATGGAGATATGCGTGAACCACATGCATCGTCCCCAAAGTGTCACACATGAATCACACATGTTTGATGCCGTGACTGCATCTCTAATTCCCGACGTTGTTTCTATCACTCTGGCATCATCTTTGGTTCTCGATGTTGTTCTCATCACTCTCTGGCGCTAGATGACCACCTTTTGGGGAAGCCCCGATGGCGGTTGATTTGAGGTGCAATTTGGAGGTTGATTTGTCATTGACTTAAATGAAAACCACCTTTGGGGACCAAAGAAATCAATTTCAGTTTTGTTAATTGCTGAATAAGCGCGGTATTGGCCTTGGGGACAAAAATAAAGTATTGCATAATATGTAGGGATGGCCAAAAAAACAATTTAGTCAAAAATAATAGTTTAAAAATATATGTTAGGATGAATCCAACAACATATAACATGATAATAGTCTTACATATATAATTATAGAATTTAATGGTTGAAGTTGGCTCAATTTGACCTTCAAAAGTTAAAATATACCAATTTATCTGGGATGGAGGGATTATATATTTGAATAAAGTATTTTTATAACCCTAAATTCTTTAATAAGTGCAAATATAACCTTTAGTTTTTCAAAAATGCTAATATAACTCTAGTATCATCTGAAAATTTAGTATAAACCGGAAGTTTCTAGTGTTTCCGTGAATTAGGAAGGACAATCGTGCTGTATGTGCATATGAACTGCAATGTTATGTTGGGGTTTGGAGGCGTGAAGGTGGAACCGGAGGAGGGGGTCGAGGTCGAGGTTGGGGTTGGTGGAAGTGGGCTTGGAGGAGGTCGGGATTGGATTTGGGGAAGAGAAAGACAGTGTAGCACCAAGAGTTTATAGGGCAAAATGGTATGATCTGAAATGAAAATATGGTCGTTTTGGTCATTTCATAATTAGTTAATGACATAAAATTCTAGGTCAATGCTAGTGTACTGTGTCACGGTTATGAGTTTCTAAGTCAATGGCGGTCCTAGGTATACGAGTAGTTTTTAAAAATCAAGATTTATATTTGCACTTATCAAATAACTAGGGGTCATCTCACTAGTGGAAAGATGGGTCATTAAAGGCGGAGGCACATTTCAGGTTCCTTCTCTAGCTATGCCGATCAAAGGCAGTTCAAAAACCGCTTTAATCAGGTTCTGAATTCATTTTCAAATTCGGAACCTATGTCCCAGGTTCTAAAAAAATATTTTTGGAAACCAAGAGGTTTTCGGCAGCCTAGAAGAAAAAAATGCAGCTCGCTCATACTTAAATCATCAATAGAAAAACAAGGAAAACTAACCGAGAATGCTCAAATCATCAGTTTTGAAGCAAAAAGAAAAAAAACCTCAAACCTTAAATCATCTAAAAACGTTACTAAAAAATTATAACCTCAATCCCTAATACAAAAACTAACCGCCAAATTTGAACATGGTTAAGGTGTACAGTAGCAGAGGCGATAGAAACGAGAGCAGCAACGGAGGCACAGAGGCGAGAGCGGCACCATAGTGCAGAGGCGATAGAAGCTAGAGTGACAACAGAGGCACATAGGCGAGAGCGGCGCAAAGCATCATGACAATGGAGTGCAACTAGCTAGGTTGATGAAACGCAAAGGCACAAAGCTTCACGAGGCGGTGACGACAAGGTTGGGGAGAGGTGGATAAGGCGGGTGACTGATGGTGGAGAAGGTGGGTGACGGTGGAGGAAGTGGAGGAGGGTCTGACTGAAGGTGGAGGAGTGGGTGAAGTGATGAAGGAACGAGGAGACATGTTTTCTAGATCTGGGGAAAATTATTAATGGGTGAAAACCCTAAAAGCTTGTAATATAGTGGGCCAAAAAACTCAATAAAGTCAGTCATTAAAGGCGGTTCTACAATAGATCTATCTTTAATTGATGTCCATCAAACACGGTTCCTCAATAACTGTTTTAAATCAATTTCAAAACGCTTTTAAAACGAATGGGAGCCTTGGCAGACTAGATCCAAGTTCGAAACTTTATTCGGACCCTTATTAAATATGATTCTTCAAAATTTTTATTGAAACTGCCTTTAATTACTGCATTTAATAGAGGGGTTTTCACTAATAGATCTAGGCGTTTATCCCTGTGTATTTTTATGAGAAATTATACTGTATAACAGCTGTATCCGAATTTATAGTGCAGTAAATCAATAAGGCAAAGTCTTGGGAAAGACGGTTTTTCCATAGGCTTATGGAAAGACGGGGTTTAATTCGAATAATAAAAGGTAAAATGTCTTAGTTGCAATATTAAAAATTTATTATGCAACATGTAGTAGTTATAAAATTTATAACCCGGTTCATGCAACCCGAAAATTTTATCTTAATTTCTTTTAATTTACACTTTAAACCTTGGTCTTTCCATGATTTATGGAAATACCGTCTTCCAAGAGACGCACTCAATCAATAATAGTTTATCTTTTAAAAAATAGTTGTCTCTGTTCTTTTTATTTTAAATTTTAATTACCTAATAGGAAAAATAATCTCTTTCACTCCAACTTTCTTTTCCGCATCATCTACTTAGTGCAGTTGTTGTATGCAATAAATTTTCTATTTTCAACGTATATATTCGGTAGGAATTTATTCAAAAACCGAAATGGACACTGCGTACCTTTTAGCTCTACTTTAATCACTTTCGACGGCGAATTGTGTTACTTGTGGTAATTTTCCACGAAGAATATTAGTGTGACGCGTGGTATTTGAATTTTGAATACGTCAACTAGTAAAATAAGCAACCAGATTACGTGAAAGTGGATGTGCATTTTAGTCCAATCAGTGATTATAAACTCTTTTTCGTTAAGACCGTCTTCTTTTGTAAATTTTGCATTAATTGATACTCTTATAGTGACCTATGTACGTATATATGATTAACTTTGAGTAATTAGTTTTTTCATCTATTGTAATTTAAATATCCCATAGGTGTCGGAATTGGAACTCTCACTTACGTACATTATTATGATATTATTAGCTTTAAGATTAGTCCGTTCAGATTTGTTTTTGGGCATCTCAAAAAGCTCAAAATAATGTGGTGAGATTATCACTTATATTCATAGCAATTACTTTTCACTTCCAGTGCCAGACTTGAATTGAACACACCCAATAATCTCCTTATCAAACCAAGGTTGACACACAACTCGTGTCCATCATCCTTAGACCATCTATATGAAAATTTCAACATCGGTCCAATATCTCAACTCGGACTCTAAAACATGTTTATAAGTATAAGGCAACATTGGTTGTGAAAAGGCGACAAGCAAAAATTTTGCATAGAATACTTTGCAGTATTTGTGCCTATTGCCAGACTTTATATTGTTTGTTTGATCATTTCCTTAACTGCTCAAAACATTAATAGAATTCTTGAAGAAATGGTTTACATTGAGAAACCTCTGGGATATGTTAAGGAGGTAAGGAATATGAGGTGTATCGTTTGAAAAGGGCCTTGTATGGTTTGAGGCAGGAACCGTGAGCATGGTATTTACACATTAGCTATATCTTCATTGATAGTGGTTTTCAAGGTGTCTGTATCAGTATACTACATACGTGAAGTGTTCATCGAATGAAAATGCTTATTATATCTTCGTATATTGATGACTCAATTTATATAGGGAAGAATCAATTTAAAGATAATGAATGACTACAGAGAGGTCATGATTAAGCAGTTTGAGATGATTATTTTTCAAAAAAAAAAAAGTAGCTTGAAATGATAGATTTGGGGCTTATGTTGTATTTTTTTGGGATTGATGTTTCTTCGTATTACTGTGGTGCTTTCACATTTCAAAATAAAGTATGTTAGTGGTGTTTTAAAAAGTCAAGGTGGAAGGTTATAAATCGACCATGACTCATGTTGAAGAGAAATCGAGGTTCATAAAAGAAGAAACTGGGGATTTTATGAATCCGGCTATCTTTAAGAGTATTGTTGAAAGTTTGAGATATTTGACATCTACGAGGCCAGGCATCAACTTTAGTATTGAGGCTAGAGGTTTCAATGTAATCCCAACTAGGTCGCTGATAAAAGCCTTCGGTGACCAATCAAGCCTTGAATTGATTAATCAAGCCATCGTAGAGGTACTTAATACTGTAACCTATTTGCAACCAACAAGATTTTTCTCGGGAGATAGATGGACCAACGTTCAGGTAGTATTAGAACATAGAGCAACAAATTCGTCCTGCATTGCAACCCACTGTTAAGGATATTTCAGGACTTGAATGATAGATTTTGGTTCTATTAGGGTGGCTAGGTGGGAAGAAAGATTGAGTTTTGTAATAGAATTGTTAATATTATTTTTTCAGGGTGATAATACCACAAGTCGCCATAGTCAGAGGTAATGGTGGAGTTAATTAGTTGAGGATGAGTTGGTGATGGAGAATTTGTGCTTAAAGACGTGTAAACCCATCTTGTATTCGAATCCATGCAATAGTAGGCATTTTGATTGCTAGAATAACCTACAAAAACACTGAGCCTAGATTCCAATTTATGAGAATCGTAAGGTTTTAACCAAGGTATGCAACTGAAACTCTTAACCTTTTTGTAATATGCACTTTTTATTAAAAATCATGGAATATGGAAACATATTATTTAGAATGAGGGTAGGAATACAATTGATAAGATATACTACTATGATTAAGGCATGGGGCCATAAATCAAGTGAGAATAACAAAGTGAAGCAAGTCCGCTTTTAACATGTCTATGTTTACGTTCAGAAATACGTGTATTCAGGTGTAGGAGGCGGTGAAGTAGAATGACTTGTTACATTGTTGCTTAAAAATTTCCTTAAAGCTAAGAACTCGCCACCATTATTAGAATAAAGAACTTTGATATTTTGTTTGAAAAGTTTTTCAACCAAAGATCGAAATTTGACAAAAGTGGCTTAAACATATCACGTATACTAATGAAGAAAATAAATATAATGATAGCCCTATAAGAGAAAACATGATAAGTCTATACACCCAAGAAACTAATTTCAAGAAAATAAGTAGACTGAAGAGTCAATTTTTTGAATAGTAGTTTATAATATCTTTATAATTTGACATGAAACACAATCAAATTGGTGAAATTTGGAAAGACATAAATCAAAATGCTTCTAAACAAACTTGAATGTAGCTAAGGATGAATGTCCTAATTTCTGATGTTAAGACTCGCAGTGGGAAACAATGGAAAAGTTGATGGTTGAATGGATCCGAGGCTAGATGTATACAACGTCAATGCAAGGACCTCTGAAGAGTGTCATGACTGTTTTGATGGCTTTCATAAGAAAGTAATCATGTAAGAGTTGAATGACAAATCCATCTTAAGAAATAAATTTTGAAATATATATATATATATATTGACTCTTGAGGAACACATAAAACATTAGAAAGATTGAAATTTTATGCACATGATATAAGCGTAAGAGAATAAGAATGTGTAATTGGTAAAGCTGCACGCTGACCATAATAGTTCATTAGACCCATTCTAAGGATAGTGCAAGGATATATTCTGATGATCATTTGTTACGTGGTGGTACGCACCACTATCCACCAAGAAGGATAATCTATTATTGCTAAAGCAGGAAACATTGGCCTGGGAGTAGGTAGCTGGGTTAGGTTTTGAACTTACACGAAAGGGCTTCATGTTCTTGCCTTCAAGTCCTTGCCTTCAAGTCCTTGCCTTTCTTGTCCTTGTATTTACGGTCACCCGTGCCTCCAAATGTCAAGCCCTTGTAATCTATGAGCTTTTCTACAACGGTAACTGCATCGGGCAGGTTCTGGACACCATGCCTCTTAAGCTCGATATGTGCTCAATTTTGCAGACCACCAATAAAATTATATAATTTATCCTCTTCAGACATACCTGAGATGTCAAGCATAACCAATGTAAACTCATTGACGTATGGCCATACAAACCCAGTTTGTTTTAACTTCCTCAAGGCATCTCTTGCCTCCAAAGAGGAGTTTGCTGACATGAACTGCCCCTTCAAGGCCCGCTTGAATCCTTCCCTCGTGCTAACAGGTGTAGCAGCTGTGTCTGTGCATCTCGCTCTCCACCATAACTTAGCATCATCCATAAAATACATCGAGCCAACATTAACTTGTTGTCCTATGGATATCTTCGCAGTTTCAAGGTACTGCTCCAAATCCCATAGGAAACTTTCCAACTCCTTGCGCGTCGCACCTCACCGATTGAACTTGGTTCTGGCACTTTGAAAACTCCCACCCATTCAGTAGTCCCACTACTTTGTGGAATCGAATCCATGGCCCCTTTTAGTCTTCAATTTCTCTGGATAGAGACTCTAGATCCGAGGCAACTTCCATATTTGTCATCCATTCCTCAGTGTCACGTTTTAATATTGTGACATCTTGACGAACATATGTGATGGCCAACTTGAAAGTTGGCGCATCAGCCATATAAATGGACGAACCCATCATGTCCGCTCCAGAATCTTCACCCACCAATGCTTGCACATTGGAATTCAAGCTTTCCAACTATTTTTCTTGACAATCCACTACTGTATAGAGTCCCTCGTACTCCTTCTCACGCTCAGTTGTAGATTTTTCCATCCTTCACACAACAAAGCTATGCAACAGAATTGTTTTCATGTAAGCCTAAGGAGATCTTAAGCCAAACGTCCCTAAAATGTAACTTTGAACTCAAGTAAAATTAAACTATGCACTCAAACGATTATGGAGCCCGACTCCAACCTTTGCTCTTTATTTATTTGCTCACAAAATACCAAGGAAAATTTCTAGTGTAGATCAAACATCCACCATATTATATGCTGGGGTTTTGAACTTACACGGTCTATTTATAAGCAACAACTACAAAGGTTACAACTATTCACGTTTAACCGGCCACGGCTTTAGTCCTTATTTTTGTGGAACACACCCATAAAACTCGTATAACTTGGCACTAGTGGCCGCGTCTTCCCACAGCTCGCCTTACCGAATGATCAAAACTGTTTGATTAGCATAGTCTTCATAAAAATCGTACATTTGCACCGAACGAATGAATCTCTTCACGGATCAAACATATCCATGTTCAAACATTTCCGTTTTACCAACTCCCAAATTTCACTAAGAGCCTAGTACTTAAACATAGCCTTCCACCCGCATCTAGCCTTCTGTTTGGACGCTCCTAACATGTCCATTTTACTTAGCACTTGGCCCTTAGCTGCTCTAACCGATCACTTGAATTCCAGCTAAAGCCGACTCATTTTCATCCCACATTTTGGCATCCTTGTAAGGCCTTCCATGCTGACATTCCCCGAACATTTAGCACAAAGCCAAAATAGGCCTTACAGACTTCCCCCACTTAAGTGGTTGACGTCCTCGGCAACCCACGCTACCGGTTCCAATATTCAGCAACTAATTCTTTGAATTTCCAAAGATTCTTATCCAAGACCCACTCGACATTAACTTCAGCTTCACCCTTCCATTGAATCAAAAACTTGGTCCGCCTTTTCTTCTTGCTCGCACCCAAGGTTTCATGGACTAGAATCTTTTCGATTTTCTTAGCATACTAACTTCCAACAATGGGTGGTGCCCTCTTGGTTTGCACCCTCTAAGGGTCATCCTGATATGCATAATATTTCTTCAAATAACTTACATGAAAGTAGGGTGAATCTTAATCCGATCAGGTAGCTTCAACTTGTAAGCAACATTCCCAACTATTTCCAACGCCTTGAACGGTTCATTATTCTTTGGGACAAGGACTTTTTGCACCACTTTGCTGCTTATCTTCTTGTAAATTTGTGGTGTAAGCTTCATCATCACCAAGTTCTTAGCCTGGAAATCTAAGTCCATTTCGGTTCTTGTGAGCGTGGCACTTCATGTTTTCTTGAGCCACCTGAAGCTATCCTTGTCTCATCGATCAATTCCTTCTTGACCGGTGAAAATTTGTAAGCCACAGGGCATTTTTCTCTGGTTTTCTGAACCGCAATCTCGTTTGGAGCGAGAGGTTGCTATCCATTCACAGGCTCGAAAGGGCTCATGCCCGTTGCTGATGACTTGTCTGGAGGCTTGCTCTTCTTTTCTCCGCCAGCTGATGAGCCATCTTGTCCTTGATCACAGTGTTGTTTCCGAGCTTGCCACTCTTCCTCACTGAGGAGAAAGCATTCACTGGTAGAAGCATGCTCATCAAGTTCATCACGTTCTTCTACAACTAAAAGCCGGCTAGTGAGTTCTTCAATGGAAAGATTTTTAAGATCAACAAGTGGCTTAATTGTCATTACCATTTATTTGTACTTACTTGGCACACTTCGAAGATATTTTAGGACTCGTCCACTGGATCATTGATCATTGATGATTGTTGTGAGTCATATTCCAAAAGATTCCACTCCATCGCCATCCTAGAATGTGAGATTCTCAAACTCCATCCGACGAGTTTGTGCCTTGGTGTCCCGCATGCGTTCGACACCTACTTGCATGATCTTGAGTGTATCCCATGCCTTTTTGGCAGCTTTCTTAACTCTAAGGGTACGTACCAGCTCCGACAGGACTGCTCAAAGGAGTGCCAACATTACCCGCCGATCATCAAGTTGATCACCTGAACCATCCTCGATCACCTCTCATAAGCCATGTGCTTGAAGCTGCACCTTCATGAGAATCACCCAATCTGCATAGTTGGTCCTTGTGAGAACCGAAAAGTGTGCTGCACCATCGCTCTCCCTTATAACCTGCTCCACCGTGTCTCACTTCCTTCACTGAGTTTCTGCCATTCCAATGGTGGAGGTGAAGCTGTATTTTTCTTGTCGCATGCTACTGTTCCTGTTCCTCGTCCTGCCATTTTGCCGAAGCAGATTGAACACCGACCAACTACAGAGGTTTGGATTAAACACCATACACTCAGATACCACTTGTTTCAGAAACAAGGAAAAGGAAAAAATTTGCAAGACACAAAAGTGACTTGAAGTATGCAGCTAACAAAGAAGAAGAAGTTTTATGTACAAAAAATTATTTGAATGCAAAAGAGTTTGGTGCAGTTAGTACTACTTTTGTTCATTGCTATTGTTTTCTATTTATAAGGGAAAATTAAATGAAAATAACTACAATCATACAACGTTCTAACTACATTCATGCAAAAATCATGAAAGGTTCTAACTATATTCATGCAGAATATTTCAACTAGCTAAGAAACTCCGTAAGATCAGGTCTTTGAGCAACTTATTTACTGAAAATAGAATTAGCTACATATAGGACTGTAACCATGCAAGCTTACTCAACACAAATAATTCTTTCCGACAACCCAAAATATTTAACAACATGCTTATGAATAGCTCCACAGTTTTATTCATTGGGCATTGATTCGGTGCCCCAATAAAAGTTCCATACTTTGAAAAACGATCAACAACGACCAGAATCAAGGCCACACCTTCCACCTTAGAAAATCCCAAAATGAAATCCATAAAGACTGACTGCCAAGGCCGATATGGGATAGGCAACGGTTGCAACAAACCAATAACTTTCTTCCTCTTGTGCTTATCAAGTTGGCAGACTAAGCACGATCTCACACAGGCCTCAACGCATTGTTCCATCTCCGGCCAAATAAAATTTTGAGACATCAACACCAACATTCCCTTGGCCACTGGGTGACCGACCCATTCAAGATCATGCATCTCCTTTAGCAACGTTCTTCTTATCCAACCTGTGCCTATCACATAGGCTCCATGCCCTTAAGAAAACAACAACCCATATTCCAACCAATATCACAACAACGTACCTTTCTTCACTTGCTTCACACATTTTTGATAAGCCGGGTCTGTCATGCTTTCTTCCTTGATCCTATCCAAGATGTTAGATATTACTCCAGCTATAGCAGCCACACATACCCCCACTTGTTTTTGACTCAAGGCATCTGCAACCAAATTTTCTTTTCCCAGCTTGTCGATCCAATCGAAGTCAAACTTGGCCAAGAATTCCTTCCATCTTGCCCACTTTGGGGTAAATTTTTTCACATATTAAAATATGTATTCTCAACATTATCCGTTAACACTACGAACAAAATTCCAATTAAGTAGTGCTTCCATATCTCCAAGCAATGCATTACTGTCGTCATCCATTTTTCGTAAGTGTTATATCTTGCCTCATGGTCCTTCAATTTTCTGATTTCATAAGCAGCCGGGTTCTCTCCCTACACCAAAAATCCACAAATTGCACGATCAGAAGCATATATGTGCACTTTAAACAGTTTACTAAAAAATCCAGAATTTGTAGAACCGGTTCGGTTGCAACCACAACCTTCAAGGCATCGAACGCTGCTTTGCATACTTCACTCCAAACCCAAGGAGTATCCTTCTTCAACAAATCTGTCAAAGGGCTTACTAGCTTCGAGTATCCTTTTATGAACCCGCAATAATAATTTTCCAGTCCCAAAAATGATCTCAATTCTGGGACTTTGGTTGGGGATGGCCATTCCATCACGCCTTCCACCTTCTTCTCATCCATCCTGATTTTGCCTCCACTCAGGATGTGTCCTAGAAAAGTGATTTCTTGGATGCAGAACTCACTTTTCTTCTTAACATAAATTACGTATTTCCTCAGTTTTTCAAACACATTTCTTAAGTGTTCAACGTGCTCTTCAAGCGACTCAGAGTAAATGACATTGCCATCCAAGTACCCCACAACAAACTTGTCTAAATACTCATAAAGAACATTGTTCATCATATTACAAAAGGTCATTGGTGCATTTGTAAGCCCAAAAGGCATCACCAGAACTTCATATGACCCATAATGAATAACTACTATGGTTTTTTCTTCATACCCCTTGGCTATTCTAACTTGCCAATACACATCCCTTAGGTGTATCTTAGTGTACAAATGACCCTTAACCAGCCTGTTGAGCAAATCATTGGTGTTAGGGGCCGGATACTTATTCTTCACCGTTAACTTGTTCAAAGTACGGTAGTTAACACAGAAATGGAGGGATCCATCTGCCTCCTTTTAGAATAAGAGCAATGCACCGTATGGGCCCTTGGATGGTTACAGCAATCCTCCCTCCAACAACTCACCCAACTGTTTATGAAGCTTTACCAATTCCACGGGAGACATGCAGTAGGGTGATTGGGATATGGGTCTTGCTCCTAGAATCAATTCAATCTTGTGATCCGTGGCTCTTCGGGGTGGCAACTTCTTGGGTAATTCAGTCGTCATTAAATATGCATATTCATCAAGTAAAAATGCTACAGATTTGGGTACCTCTTGGAATACATAAAGCTTCGTCTCAATTAGCACTGAGACATACGTGACCTCCCCTTTCTTAAAATCGCCTTCCAATTGAATGGCTGAGAGTTTCCCCTTCGGCTTCTCACCATTAAAGGAAATATTGGGCACCCTAAACAAGCACTTGATGAACGCCGGGTTGTGTTCATCTGTAAACATCATTCCATCCAAGTAAGGGATGGGATATACCCGATGCAACACCATAAATTCTTTCCCAAAAATGAACTCATGGGAATCCAAACTTTTTGCAACAATTGTAATTACAATTTTTGTCCATCGTCCCAAAGACAATTTCAGTTTAGCCTTTCCCATGGATTTCTGTTCAGAATTTACCGACTCCATGTTCCCCTCATGGGAAATGACTTGGAGCCTAAGCCATTGGGCCTCCCGTTCAGATATGAAGTTGTGCGTCGCGCCCGTATCCACCAAGGCCGAAGTACGCACTACATTCACCTTACCATCTAGAAACATTACAGAATTTATAATAGCAATTGAGTTAGGCATACCGATTGTGTTCAAAAACATAGTTGGGCTTACTCGGGCTGTAGCTTCCCGCTCGTCGCCATCAGAAGTGGCACTCGGTCATCCCTTGCTTAGCAGTCACGAGCATAGAGCGGTCCACCATAGTTTAAATAACTACCCATCCTCTTATCCTTTTCGTCCTAAGTCAGCACCTTTCCTAACTCCTCATTCTTCTTGAAGTCCTTTTTCTTAGACTTCAAATCATGGCCTTTCTTGTCTTTGTATTTACAGTCACTTGTGCCTCCGAATGCCGAGCCCTTGTAATCTAAGAGCTTTTCTACAGCAGCAACTGCATCGAGCAGGTTCTGGACACCCTGCCTCCTAGGCTCGGTCTGCGCCCAATTTTGCAGACCACCAATAAAATTAAACAATTTATCCTTTTTGGACATACCTGAGATGTCAAGTATAATCGATGTGAACTCCTGACATATGCCCGTACAGACCCAGTATGTTTTAAATTCCTCAAGGCATCTCTTGCCTCCCAAGAGAAGTTTGCAGGCATTAACTGCCCCTTCAAGGTCTGCTTAAATCATTCCCATGTGCTAACGAGTACAACAGCTGCATCTGTGCATTTCGTTCTTCACCATAACTTGGCATCATTTGTCAAATACATCAAAGCAACATTAATTTGTTGTCCTATGAAAATCTTCGTTGTTTTAAGGTACTGCTCCAAATCCCATATGAAGTTTTCCAACTCCTTGGTGCTTTGCACTCCACCAAATGAACTTGGTTCTTGCACTCTGAAAACTCCCACTACTTTGTGGAGTCGAATCCATAGCACTCATTAAATCTTCAATTTCTCTGGATAAAGACTCTTAATTTGAGGCAACTTTCGTCCTTGTCATCCGTTTCTCAATGTCATGTTTTAAGATTGTGACATCTTGACGAACATATGCGATAACCAACTTGAAATTAGGCACATCATTCGTACAAACGAATGAACCCGTTGTGTCCACTCTAGAATCTTCACTCACCAATGCTTGCACTTTGGACTTTAAGCTTTCCAACTCTTTTTCTTGACTATCCACCAGTACACGGAGTTCCTCGTACTCCTTCTTCATCAACACCATACTTTCAGTTGTGGATTTTTCCATTCTTCACGCAATAAAGCTACGCAACCAAATTGTTTTCACGTAAGCCTGTACTCAGAGTAGGTTGCTGGGCTTTGTAAAAGAGGATTTGGCTGAGGTGGGATGATGATGTTGTGGACGGGAAGAAGGATTAGTAGGCCAAGGTTGGTGGATGGTTTGCTGCCATGGTGTAAGAGAAGCTTTGTGTTTTTGCTGTTTCAAGCGGTGTTGAACAGTGAGTAAAGTAGCTGGACCCGAGAAATGCTAAGCATCTAGCTTTTCGTTGAGTTTCTATATGATCAATATCTCATGTAGCTCTTCAAAGGAAATTAACATATCCTGAGCGTTAACACCATTAACAATGGTATGTTGAACCAAGGCCCTTTGAAACCTAGTATGTGAGATTAAGAGGAAAAACCAAGGGTTGCAAAAAGGTCAGCGGTGACTGTGATAGATTGCATATACATACTCTGCAATAGATTGGATATACACACTCTGCAATAGATTGGTTTCCCTTAATCGAGGACCAGCGTTTATCTTTAATTTGTTTTATGTAGCCGAGAGCCTTTGCAAATGGTTGCTTCAAAAAATCCATAAGCTCGTGTGTGTTTGTCATCCGGGTGATGAGGGCAACCACAGACAAGAACAGAGTTCCAAGGAGGGCATCACAGAGGAGACAACCTTGTCGCTTCCAAGACAAGTGTGTGGGACTAGGATTTATTTCCGGAGCAGGTGATGATGTTGTGATGGTATAGTTGTAGGAGGAGCAAAGGAACCATCTTACCCATTGAAAAATCCTTAACTTTAGGCAACATCTTTTGAGTAAGCCATAACCTTCGAGGGTGGCTTGATAATGACGACTCTCTGTAGATAATTTGTGGAAGTTAATTTGATAACATTTGGAAGATGAATGACAACAAGGGAGAGGTGGAGTCATAGAGATTGTGTAGATGGTGCTCATAAGCCATGGAAGTCGGAAGGAGGTGGGGTCATTAAGTACATGTTTTTCTCCGTTCTTCTATATATAATTATTTTTACTTAGTTCTATATATTTATTTTCTATTTGTAATATTTATTCTAAAGTATATTGGTAAAAGATTTAAACATTCATTTAAATTATTCTTTAAAATTTTTGTAACACATATAACCTCTAAGATTTTAAAATCTTTTTACACAGTACACGTAGAGAGGTGGGGGGTCAGTTTCCGATTTCGATCGATTAGGTAAAGGACCATTGACTGTAGATTTCTTCTGAAGCATGATTTTGAAAGTGAAACCTTCCAAGTCTTGCACCATAGAATTGAGAATAACCGAATAGTTAATTCAACAAATGCCCTATACAGTGTTATTAAATAAACAAAGTTTTGTATTGTGGGAATGCAAGCTCCTTCATTTCCGGTTGAACACGTGCATGCACAAGACTTTGATAAGTAGACATGCAATTTTCCGAGTAAAAACGTAATCAAAGTAAACCACGACTAATTCACTGCAGTGTTATTCAATTAATTCTGGTCCAACTACGACTAGAATATGGCAGTCAACTACTTATCCTATGGTATGTAAAGTACTAGAATACTACTCTATTACACAACAATTTGCATACTTTTCTTTTGCATCCATTTCGAATCAAATGAGATATGATTCATTTTTAAGATAAAAGTATTTCTATAATCCTACCTAGTTTATATAAGTGTCAATATAATCGTTCAGTGTTTAAAAGTGTTAATATAACCCTAGATAGTTAGTATAAGTGTCCCTCTCTGGAAACTTTTAGCCAGAATTTTATAAAAAAATACATTTTTGCCCTTCTGAAAAGAAATTGAAATACTAAAAAAAATAGAAAATGATGTTATTGCCCTTAGAGTCATTAATACTTCAATATAGCCGGACCGCCACTGGAACCCTGGTACACCACCGCCAGAATAGGTAGGGTTATATCAGCACATTATGAAAACTGGTAGGGTTAAATCAGCACATTCCTAAAACTTATAGGGTTATATCAGCACATTTGTAAAACTTATAGAGTTATATCAGTACATTCGTAAAAAGTGTAGAATTATATCAACACACACTATAGAATATGGACATTTTAATGATATTTTGTGTATTTTGCTGTGTTTAGTCCAAATTAATTATTGGATGACGTTTGGTGTTGTGTGTGGTTCTTATTTTACCGTGTTCTTTGACCTAGTGTTTTTAATGTTGACAAGTTTTGAAATGAGGCTATGATATGTGATAATAGTGTTTAATATGAATAAATGTGTCATGATGTCAAATTTTATGGTGTGTAAGATATTGTTATGATATGATAATGGTGTATATGATGACGTGGTCGGCCGTTAAGGCCAGTCGATTACCACACACTTAACTTTTATAATATGTGCTGATATAACCCTATAAGTTTTAGGAATGTGCTGATGTAACCCTACAAGTTTTAGGATTGTGCTGATATAACCCTATCAATTTTCATAATGTGCTGATATAACCCTACCTGATCCGATGGTGGTCCGACGGTGGTCCGGTGAACTATGAGGGTAAAATTGTCCACCTAATTTCATATTTTGTCCAGAGGGTATTGTGGTCAATTTACATAGAGTCAACGCCGAAAAATCAAAGTCAATGCCGGAAATGGGGTCTGAGGGTTATATTGGCACTTTCATTAACTAGTTAGGGTTATTTTTGCACTAAAAATTATCTCAGGGTTATATTGGTACTTATTCAAGTAGATAGGGTTATATTGACACTTATCCCTCATTTTAAAAACACAAAGTTTTGTTTTATACCGACTAACCGATATGTAGGGTCAATTTACAATTGATATAATTAATACGCTAGTAAATAGGTGATTAAAGGCAGTTCTATCAAACCATAGAAAACACTTTAGAACCACATTCTCTAGCTCCGTCTTTGATCGATTTCCAAAACCGCCTTCATTTGGGGTTCGAAATAGGTTTCAAAATTTTTTTAAAAATACTGCCGGAAGCCAGAGGTTTTCGACAGCCTGAAGCAAAGCCAGATCTAAAGAAAAACCTCAAGTGAAGCAAAGCCTGAAGCAAAGCCAGATCTAAAGAAAAACCTCAAGTGAAGCAAAGCCTGAAGCAAATCAAAGCATGACCCAGCAAAAGAAGATAACCCACTGGTGGATGAATTCGCAGTGGCAGAGGGCTCTGCAGCGTGGTGGCAAACAGATCTACAGTGGTGGAGGGATCTATGGTGCAGTGGCGGACATATCCGCAGTGGTAGAGGGCATCGAATTTCAGGGTGGCATCAGGTTTTGTGGTGGATAGCGCTGGGTTCAGTAGCAGACGACGTCAAGTTTAGTGGCAGATGCCATCGGGTTCAGCGGCGGTATCGGGCTCAACGGCTGACAGCGTTGGTTTCAGCGATATGACGTCAGGTTCAATACCAGCATTAGGTACAACGCCGGACGCCGGACGACGTCAGGTTTAGCAACGATGGAAGAGGGATGGAGAAGGGTGGGCAGAAGGTGGAAGTTGGGCGGACGGTGCTGGGTGGCGGCAGTGGAGGTTAGGGTTAAGGGTGGGGAGAGAGTTGCTGGGAAGGAGAGAGGCGTATAAGTGGAGGGAAAAACTAAGAAAAATTATGGGAGTAGACATGCGATGAAAATCCTAATGTTAATGAGTTTTTATATTTGGCCAAGAAGACATCCCATTAAAGGTGGTTCTACAAGTAGAACCGCCTTTATTCGATTTCCATTAAAGGTGGAACTGTCTTTAATTGATTTTGAATTGTCTTTAATTGATTTTGAAATGCCTTTAAAATAAAAAAGGTGACCTGAGAGGGAGTTTCGAACTCGAAACCTCTTTCGGACCTCAACTTAAGGATGTTCCGGTGGAACCGCCTTCTAACATTGCCTTTAATAGAGCCTTCTCCATTGGTGATAGAATGATTTGATGTAATTTTAATTGCAAAAAGGTTACTATAACTTTGAAAACTTTCAAAATTTATCGTAAAATATAAATAATCATAATTTGCCCCTAAAAGTAATTGAAACGAGGTTTTTCATGATTGGTTTAACAGTTAGTTAATCTAACAGGAAACTTTCTATTTTAAGAAGGAGTCAGCCATAATAAAAATATATTTTCCCTTAATAAATTTTAAATTTTACAGTGAATTGAGTCTGGTTTAGTGGGAAACCACACTCTCTATAATAGAGAGGTTCAGGTTTCAAACCACACCTTTGTTAAGAATTGTGTATATTAGAGAAATTTCTTGATAAGGATTACTAAGCATTATGAGACCGTGTAAGTGGTCGCAGCTGTGGATTTCCAACCTACAAGTGGTTGATGAAGGTGAATTGTGGTGGTTTTGACTTCGACGGAGGCGGTTCACTGGTGGTGCAACGTTTGCACGTTCTTAAGAGGGTGTCCCTTACTATTCAAATTAATGGAGTTTCAGACAACACTAAGATTCAATAGATTTAATTATAGTATCTCCTAACTAGGTTTTAGAGTATGATGTTTATATGTAATTTTATTACTTCTATGTAATCTTTCAAAAGATTTTTTTAATTTACAAAATAATTTCAACTTAAGTTGGACTGACCTAAGCCCAATCAACTCCATCCAACCAAAACTCTTACCTACCAAACTTACCCTAATCTAAGTACCCACCACCACCCTCCCAAATTCAAGAACCATATCTTCTTCGAAATTCACAAACACCACCGCCACCACAACCATCACAATCTTAATGGTTGTGCTGAGTGCAAGCATGACCACGTCACTGAAATGGGTTTCACTATGCTTTTCCATTCTCACTTGACACTTATGTGATGATGCATTTGTGACGATGATTTACACCATAAACCACCTTCCAACACCATATGGTATATTATTTGATCAATCCAAACATAGAAATCCCTTCAATTTCTATCGTAAATAATTCCAAATTTAAAGCACAAAAAATGAAAGGTTAAATGCTTTTCTAACCCTACCTTTAGGTTGAAAGTGTCCAACCAACCCTGTGAAACCAAAAAGTGTCAAACTAACCCTAACTTTATAATGAATTGTGCCGATATAACCTTCAGGCCACATTCCGACGTTGAGACGTTAACTCACCAATTAGGCCGTTGGCTGGAATCAAAATGATGAATATGCCCTCTGTAATTTCAGGTTTAGCCTTTTCCTATTTTACCCCCTTTGCCACCAGCCACCACCACCCGCCACCGCCGCCCACCCCAACAACCACCTCCAAACAACGTCGGTGGCGGGATTAACAAGACGGTAGAGTTCAAGTCTCCGAGAGACGCCGACGGCCATAGGACTTACACGACGTCCACCACCACCGCCCGGAATGCTTTCAGAGCTACCATTGAGGGCTACGCTGCTAGGATAGCCAAAGGGGTGGCTCCAAAGCTCGGTTGGTGGTTTACAAAGTGTGCTTGAAGAATGCCAGTTGCTTCGGCTTCCACATCCTCGCCGCCTTCGATGCCACCGTGAACGGTGGTGTGGACGTCATTTCTATCTCTGACCATCACCGCCACAACCCTAACCTTGCAAAACCACCACCGCCGCCCAGCTCCACTTCCATCTCCCGCGATCCGCCACTTTGCCACCTGACCTAGATCCACCTTTGCCGATCTGCCTTTCCCGCCGCTCGCTTTCTCCCCGCCACTTCATCCTTTCTGTTTGCGCTAGGGTTTCCGCCCCTCCTCCCACCTCCGGTGATCCGCATCTCCCTCACAGTTTCAGCTATTTGCCTTCCCCCGACCGTCTCATCCTCTTTGCGAGCTCTCCGTCACCAACTCCTACAGATCAAAATTGAGAGGCGGAATCAGAAAAATGGTGGCATAGTGGAAGAACAGCGCAGAGGGAAGAAGAAACGACGACGGGGGAAAGAATGGAGTTAAAGGGCCGGCGGTGGAAGGAAGGAGAAAAATGGGAGGGGTAAGGGGGCGGAAGGAAGGAGAAAGGGGGGAGGGTAATATGTTTTTAATCATTTTTCTATTTTTTATCATGGGTAAAATTGTCATTTCATCAAAATTAGGCCAATTTCAGGTTTGACAGTTGGAGCCAACGGCTCCCAGAATTACATTGGCACATACATCATAAAGTTATTTTAACACTTTCTCATTTTATAGATATATATTGATATTTTTAGTATAAAGTTATAGATATTATGCCACTTTACTCAAAAATGAATTAAAAGTTCAGACTATCAACTCAAATGTCGTTGGAAAAATCAATTTGAAATTCAGCATGAATAACTATGGCATTTGATCAAGAACAATGAGGGAAATCAACATGCAAAGCGACAACTTGGATGTGAATCTCAAGGGTGTCGTTCTTCAATTTCCCCTGCATTTTACAGAGCAAGGCTTTGCTTTTTTTTCTTTTTTTTAAAAAAATTATAAAACCACCACCAGATGGTGTGTTGATCAGAGTAGGCTTTGATGCGATGGACACAGTTTGGCAGATGACTCTCTTCGGCCAAGACGACGAGGCACGATTCGAGTGGATCCGGAGTTAGGGTTGACTCTGTAGTATAAGGTTGCTCGACGAGGCACCGACAGTTCGAGGTCGATGATAGAGGGGCAATTGAGCAGAGTCAGTGGGCGATTCGTGCTGGATGCGAAGGCAGCGGGCGGTTCGTGCTGGTGGAATCAGCCAGCGGAGGAAGGAAAGATTGAATTTCGAATTTGTAATTTGGGATAGCAGGTAGGCCCGTCAAATGAATTAATTGGATAAACCCATTATTCAAACCCAATGGGTCATTATCTAATAGGTCATTATTCAATTAACCAATATATTAATGGGTCATAATGAGTTGGGTCATTAAATGGATAACTCATTGGATAACCCATGAGATATTCATATGACCCAATGTGTTAAAATATATTATCCAATAAGTCATTATCCAATAAGTCATTATCCAATAAGTCATTATATAATTAACCCAATAAGTTATCATTCAATATTTTCTTCTGATTTGGGTTACAAGTTGTCATTATCCAATGGGATCGGGTATTAAATACTCATTAGTTTTTGGGATTGGGCGGGATGAGAATAATTGTGTTAATGGGAAATTTTGATCTCCATGGGTCCCATATTACGTTAACTCAATGGGAACCTAACAAATACCCAATAAATATCTAAAATTACCCAATTAAATGCATGTGTAATATTTAACATAAATATTCACTATTATTCACAAATTATAAAAATTATAATTCAAAAATTATTCGAGTTCAATCTCGTATGATATTCGAGTCCGTACAGTATTCGATCTCGTACAGTATTTGAACTCAATTTCGTACAGTATTTGAGTTCGTACAAAATTTGCACACAATCTCGTACAGTATTCGAGTTCGTACAATATTCGAGTTCAATCTCGTACAATATTCGAGTTCGTACAATATTCGAGTCCAATCTCGTACAGTATTCGAGTTCAATCTCGTATAGTATTCGAGTTCAATCTCGTACAGTATTCGAGTTCGTACAGTATTCGAGCCCAATCTCGTACAGTATTCGAGCTCAATCTCGTACAGTATTCGAGTTTGTACAATATTTGAGCTCAATCTTGTACAGTATTCGAGTTCGTACAATATTTGAGTTCGTACAGTATTTAAGCTCGAGCTCAATTCCAACTAATATTGTTCGTTAATTTCATCGAGTTTACAAAGCCAACATATTATATATATTTATATATTTATATATTTATATATTTATTTATTTTTAATATTAAATATAATATAATATAATGTACATAATATAATATTACATAATATAATAAATGATTATGAATTAGGGGAAAATTAAATCATTTGTAATCAAACTTGTGAAAATTTAGTTATCTTGTGATATGAAATTATCCACGGGTCACCCATTATCCAACCCAACTCAACCCACCCAAAATTATCCAATGGGTAATCCATTATCCAACCCAATTAAACCCAATAACTACAATCCAATTATATCCATTAATCCAATGAGTCATTATCCAATAAGTCTTATCCAATAAGTGAAAATAGTATATGGATAACGGTTATCCAACGGGTGATCCGATCCGTTTGACGGGTTTAAGCAGGATAAACCAGGATGGCAGACATAGGGTTTGCGATGTTTTTGGGGGGGGGGGGGTGGAATTGTTATTTTCCATTTTATGAATTGTATGATTTTATCATTTTTATAGGGGTAATTTGATCTTTTTGTATCAATCCAAAGTCAACAACAGCTGGCTAAATTTCCAGATGAAATCATAGTCATATTTGCACTTTTGCAAAACTAAGGTTATATTTAAACTTATTAAGGAATCTTGGGATATGTGCCAATATAACATTAGTAAGTGTCAATATAGACCTATGATAATTTTTAGTACAAAAATAACCCTAACTAGTTAATGAAAGTGCCAATATAATCCTCAAACCCTATATCCGGCATTGACCTTAATTTTCTGGCATTGACTCTATGTAAATTGACCAAAATACCCTTTGGACAAAATATGAAATTTGGTGGATAATTTTACCGTCATAGTTCCCCGGACCACTGTCGGACCGCCTCCATAACATATAGGGTTATATCAACACATTATGAAATCTTATTAGGTTATATCAGCACATTCCTAGTGTTTGTAGGGTTATATCAACACATTCTAAAAACTTACAGGGCTATATCAGCACATATTACAAATATTAAGTGTGTGATACTCGGTTGGCCTTAACAGACAACCACATCATCATATACACCATTATCACATCATAATAATAGCTTATACAACATAAAATTGACATTATGACACCATCATTCATATTAAAAACCATTATCACATATCATAGCCTCGTTTCAAAACTTATCAACATTAAAAACCCCAGGTCGAAGAACACAACAAAAAAATAATAATCACACACAACCACCAAAGGTCATCCAATCATCAATCCGGACTAAATACAACAAAATAAACAAAATATCATTAAAACCCCTATATTCTATAGTATATGCTGATATGACCCTACATTGTTTTTTACTAATGTGCTGAAAAAAAACCCCTATAAATATTAGGAATGTACTGATTTAACCCTACCATTTTTTATAATGTGCTGATATAACCCTACTTATTACGGTGGCGCTGTAGTAGTGGACCGGCAGCGGTCCGCGGTGGTTAGGCGGTGGTCCGGCAATATTGGAGTATTGATGAGTCTAAGGGTAGTAACGTTATTTCCTATTTTTTTAGTATTTTAATTTTTTTCAGAATGGTAAAAAATGTAATTTTATAAAATTCAGGCTAAAAGTTGCCAGCGAGGGTTATATTGGTACTTTCACTGACTAGATAGGGTTATATTGTAACTTTCAAATATTGAAAGGTTATATTAGCACTTATGTCAACTAGGTAGGACTATGAAAGCACTTTTCTCAAGAATCTATAAACACAAAGTTCTGTGTTAGGCAGCCTAAACTTTAGGCAGTGTCTATTATGCAATTACTATAAATCTAAAATTTGGGGTGGGGTTTTCTTAAAATATGCTGATAAATTTTGAGACATGTTGTGTAATTATCGAAATACTATATGTATCACAAAAAATTCATAGTTTTCTCTTTTTTTCCCTCACTGATCGGAAACCGCCACCGCTGACGGCTTTCGGCAATTTTAAACTGGAAGTTCACTGGAAATTCACCGATCTCCGCCGATTTTCCGCCGCGTTCCTCTTCCGCCAGAGAATCAGAGCTTCACACCGCAAAACCTCTGGTGCAGTGGCGGAACATAGGGGTCCCCAGACAACTTTTTTTTACCCATAGTATTTTGTTTTTTTTGTTTTTGTTTGTTTTTGTATGGTTTAAAAAGGTTATGGTCCCCCCTCCCCCAAAATAATATTTACAGCCGGATATACATAGAATCAAAGAAACAAACCCATTACTTCTTCGTTTTAATTGTAAAGTCCAACAAGAAACAAAATTCCTTCTTATCTAATTTTACCTTTAATATTTATCCAAATTATGGCAAAGTGTTGGGAAATACCATCTTTCCATAGGTTATACAGGGACTCGAACCCGAGACCTCCAACATCAATGTCCAGGATCCTAACCACTAGGCCAATGAACTATTGTTGAATAATACTTTAGTCAATCACTAATAAACCTCAGCTTGAATTTGAAAAACATAAAAAAAAACTCAAAATAAAGGTCATGCAAAACTCGAACACAAGACCTTCAACCTCAATATCCAAGATCCTAACCACTAGGCCGATCAACTTTTGTTAAATATAGTCTCAGTCAATCAGTAATAAACCTCAGCTTGAATTTGAAAAATACAAAACAATAAATTAAACCTCACCTCGCACAATTAAAAGCTCAGTCTGCTGCCTTTCTCCGTCCGCCGTCATCTCTGCCGGCGCCCACCGTCCGCCACCTGAGCAGAAGCACGTGTTTTGCACGCATAAGCCTTTTTCTTCACTTCGCGCTTAGATATCGCCTGCTCCGATTGAGGTGTCGCTTCATCTTCTTCTCCGATTCAACTCCATCGCAGCACGAATTGCAGAGGAGCATCGCCGTTGGCTCGTCATCGTCATTGTCATTGCGATTTACCTCACCGTTGTCGTCTCATTCCCGTTTGCAACCCTAGCGTCATCGTCAACAAACCCTACCCCCTCGTCTTTACTTCATCGTTGATTGCTGCTCATCACCGCAACTTTTCTTCGAGCGACGCCATCTCTGCGCGACGGAGCGCAACCGCCAAAGGCTTTGCGGAGGCAATATTTGATGAATCTGAATTTGCCGATGATTGGATCTGAATCTGAATTCACCGGAGCAATGGCTAAACCAAGACAAAATTTGAGAGGGGGATGAACTACACTGGCATCTCTGGGCGAACGAATTCCCTTCTTGGACGAAACTCTTGTCAATTTTATTGAACCGGGGCGGACAAAGACTCGAAGAGTATTACTCATTTAGTTCGCCAAAGTTTACCAGAATGGCCGCACCGGCTCGCTCCGGATTGGTTCCGCCTGTGTAAACACTCTAAATTACATAAATAATCAATGAAAAATAAATACCTTTCGTTTATTTTTTCTTACTTCTTGATATCTTATTTGAGAATTTATGTGTTTTTTTAATCACGTCACATCTATTTATACTATCTTGGTATTAAGAAAAAAAAATAAATGGAATCATATTATTTCTATTGAATAAAACTTGTGTGTACCTTTAAAAAATCATATTTTACCTTTATAAAAATTATTTTTGATTAATAGAAAAAATTGGAATCAAGATAAGAGTCCGTCTCTTGAAAGTCGGTCTTTCCAGAAGTTATGGAAAGACCAAGGTTTAAACTGCAAATTAGAAGAAGTGAAGATAAAATTTTTGAGTTGTATGAATCGGATTATAAACTTTATAATTACTACATGTTGCATGTTAAAATTTTAATATTGCAACTTAGAAGGAGTCAAGAACAATTTTCGGGTTGCATTAATCGGGTCATAAACTTATAACTACTGCATGTTGCATGGTAAATTTTTAATATTGAAACTAAAACCTTTTACCTTTCTATAATTCTATTTCAACTCCATCTTTCCATATCCCTATGGAAATGTGGTCTTTCTCAAGATTTTTTCATGAAAATTTAATGCATTAAGGTATATTATATTTTCATTTTAATATTAAATTTAGATTATGATAAATGTTAACTTTCTTTAGTCTATATACTTAATAATTATAAAAATATTGAAAATTTAAGACTATATATTTTTAATCTAATTGGATGAATTTATATATTTTTTTGGATCAAAATTTAAAACTTATATTTTATATATTTCTAAGTCAATCAATTAATCATGAATTGCTAACAATATCGTTAATCTAAAAAATTTAGCTCTAACATACATAATTTTTTTATCATTATAAATGTGTTCCTCATTATATTTGACTATGCATGGTTCAGCCACTCTGGAAATGTCCAACCTTTTACGGAATATAATATTTGTTGACAATGGAAGTTTTTTTTGGTCTTCCCTAGAATGTTTAATAAAAAAAATGACCTTCTCTAGAATGTATTTTTTCCCCGAAAAATAGCACAATGTTCTCAACTAATCATAATATATTAAAAAATTTATTGGAAGAAGAAGAAAATGGACATCTATAACTCAATTGCAAAATGTTTAATTAGTAAAAACTATCATCTAATTTAAATATTTTAAAATTTTTGTAAAATATTGTATGATAATAGTAAATATATTTTTTTATCATGAACCTTGCAATGACTCAACATTACAATCACATGTTTAATACTTTGATCGTTTTTCATATTCTATGTAATTCGTATGCATGCAATGTTGATAACAATAATGTTATTTTTCTAAGGTGTTATTTATTAATATTTTTATCAAGTAATAAAATTACTTTTAAAAATAGGGTAAAATACATATATGACCCTATGTTTTGGTCGAAAGTGCTAATATGACCCCATGAAGTTAGAAAGTGCAATATAACCTTTTGAATCAGAAGTGCCGATATAACCTTTTGGCACTATTCTGGCATTGACTTGGTAATTTTTGGCATTGCCTAAATAAAAAAATACTAAAATACCCGTAGTCTAAAAACAAAAAATGTAATGACAAAAATATCCCTATGTTCTTCTTCTTCATCTCCATAACCATTGTTGCTCCCACCACTGCTCTGCCACTTCCACTGCCAATTTGCCTCCAGTCGCCGCTCTACCAGCAGCAGCGGCGACCAGAATCTGGGAATTCAAAACCAGGTCAACAAAATCACAGAAAACAACAAAATCCTCCATAATTCACAAACCAAACAAAATCAAATCAAATCAGTCCAACATACCTATAATCCATAGCCCAACTGCCCAGAAACCCTAATCCACTTCGGCCACCGACACAATACAGAGATCGGAAAAGCAAAAACTCCAGAGCATCGATCTGTTCGAAAAACCTGCAGAGTTTAAAATAACAGAGCATAGATCCACCACCTCCATCCAGTACCACCGCTACCACCCGCTAGCACCACCGCCACCATCTCTAAACCCTAGCATCACCGCCAATCATTTCAGCCCAAACTTTAGAAATTCGGCCAAACCTGAGAAACCTTAGGGTCATCAGACCTAGATTCTAACTTGCGGGTCAAAAAACCCAACCGCCAACCCAACTCCAAAGTGAAAACCTAGGGTTTTTTCCCGGTTTCACATTTTCTGGATCGCGCAACCTGAATGCAGAATTTCTTTGCCAGGGCTTTTTAACCGAAAAAACATCGCCTCCATGCCCAAGAGTTGCCCATCCACACCGATGTGGGATGTGAAAATCATTACTATCCGGCCGCATCTCCAAGACAAGCCAGCGAAGAAGAACGGGTATTTCACCGGCTTGTCCATCCATAAATTGAAATTGGATCTAGCTTGTCGTTTCAATGGAGTTCAATATTTACCACATGGTTGTTGAAATAAAAGCTGGTAGAAAGAACCGGGTTCAGTGGAAATAGCGGGCTAAATCTGGCCAATGGGATCCGCCACGAACCGAAACTCGAGAGTTTTGACTCAAGTAGACGCAAGCAGATGAGTGAACACCATGTGATTCCTCAGAGACAAGCAGTTGCCATCGTAGATACTCGTATCAATGTCCTTTATCAGCCGGTATCCAGCCCACCCGGACCCCAATATCACAACCAGCAGCTTCTGACCACCCGTCATGGGCCCCAGCCCCGGAGAAGTGTGACCCGGTCTTGCCACCACGGAGGTGGTGGCGGTGCTGAACTACAGAAGTGAGCGGTGGCTAAGTGAGTAGAGAATTGATTTGTTAAGCAGAAATCGTAGGTTTAACTGATGATTGCTGATCTTAACACTGCAGTGGATAGTTAGACGAGGTTTCTGAACCAAGGCATGGTTTTTGTCGGAATCTTGGATGGATTTTTGAAATTGGATCTGGTAAGAAATTGAGAAGCTCGGAGAAATTTAAAATGGATCTGGGAAGAATAAAGTCTTAAAGAAAAATTGTTTCACTAATAGATAATGAGGATATAATTGTCCTCACACTTTTTTCTAAATTTTATTTTTTTAAATAGGGGTTTAATAGCCAATTCATAGAATTTCGGCCAGATTGAGGCCAGCTTCGAGCAAATAATAGGGTTATATGGCCATTTTCTGACTTTACAGGGTAATATTGGCACTTTCGACCAAAACATGGGGTCATATGAGCACTTAACTCTAAATATATATATTATTTGTATAATAATATTCAAATTCACTTCCGTACAAGGCACATGTATTATCTAGTATAACTGATGGAGATGCCAAGACGACTACCACCATAAATGAAGACATTCCACGACTTGATCAAACATTTAAAGGATATGTTCGGGATCCTTTAAGTGACATGGCGGGACCTATGTCTAGGTCAAGGACTAAGCTTAGGGATGCTACTTTAAATTCTTTAATTGATAGCCTTTATTATGAAGAATTGAATAAGGAACCATCATCGACATCTTGGATTTATTGTTCAACACTGTCAAAGAACTGAATACACCATAAAGAACACTATACTCTTTTTCCCACTGGATTTTTTAATGAGGTAGTGTGATCACTATAAAATATTGTAAAATTATTTCATTTTGGGTTTATGGACTGAAAGTTTAGCCATATGGGCTTTGAAGAACTGAATTTCAAAAATACAGTCCATTAGGGTTTAGTATATTCAGTTTTATTCTGATTAGTATTATATTTGGTAAGATTAGATAAGGTAATATTCTTCAAGGTTGCTTCTTGAAGAATTCGACCAGATTACCTTAGATTACAATTTATTTTAGATATTTAAGTTAGATATGGTTTTAGCTTCTTAAAGTTTCCATAAGTTGATTCAGTTTCGATTTGTGATTAGGGTTTGGGGCAAGATTGTAACCCTATAAATAGGGAGGCCATATGAACGAATTTATCACATTTTTATCAATCAAATATACAACCTTTTGAGTTCATACTCTTTGCTTGCGAGCTATTCCATTGTTTCTTAACCCCGAGGGCTAGTTAAGTATCAATAAACCTTGTAATCTAATCATAAGGGCTAGTTAGAGAGAAAGTCGAGATTAGGTGTACCCCGAGGGCTAGACACCTGACTTTCATGCGAGATAATGAGGGTTTGCAGAACCTTTCACTAGATCAAAGATATTAATTCCGCAATCTTGATTCTTCGCAAGGAGGTTCATATCAGTTGGTATAAGAGCAAAGTGAAAGATCTAATGAGGTCGAAAAAATGGGTTTCGATTTTTGCATTAATTTATTTTCAAAATTTTCTTATCTATATATACTCTTTCGTATCATGTTTTAACTGTGTTTATTTGATCTTTCATACCAGGAGGACAGAATCTAGAGTCGAAGGACGTCGAAGGATTCGAGAGATAGAATACTTCGGTATTACTATCCGCTTTCACCTTCATCAATCGAATCAGGAGGACATCAAAAGGTCTGAGCGTTAACAAGTATTATCTACCTTCACCTCCCAATCAGTTTCTTATTTTTTAGGTAGCTTAAATAATTTATGTGTTTTTGTTATTTTTCGTCAACTCTTCTGAAAATTATTGCATCCTCATAATCCTATTTGTTTTCTTTATCGTTCTTTGATTCCGTGATCTTGAATTGTTCTTTAATTCTTGATTACACCTTATTAAATAAATAAAAAAAGAGTCTTGTGTCATTTTCCATATATGTAGTGTCATATTCTTGATCCTTACGATCTCGAATACCTCAAAGTTCGTTGAATCAAGAGAAAGTTGTCGCAGTTTTCTTATTCCAAGTTTTGTATAGGAAATTTTTGTTCCACAACTTTTCAAAAATCAAAAACAAAAGGTAGCAGATTTTTGGGTTTCAAAATCGGAATTTAGGATTTGAAATCTAAATTTGGGGTAGAATTGCAATTTTCAAAAGTTTGAGGGTAGATTTGCAATTTCCAAAATATTAGGGAATTGTAACCAAAATTTTTATTGAGAAATAACATTTTGGTTGTGTGTTTTATAGTACAAAAAAGGGGGGAAAATTGAATTGTGGCTGAAAAAAGAAGGAAAGAAAAAGGAAAAGAAAAGACAAAATCTTAATCGGAAGAGGAAAAGGAAATAAAAGCCAATTGAGAGAGGGGTTTTGATCTGAATTTTTGACTTGGGGTAAAAGTAAGTTATTAAAATCTTTTACCACAAGGGATTTGGATTTGAGTTCCTATTCCAATTTGTTTTTGGAAAAGTTTCTTGAATTTTCGGAATTTATTTGTCACCTATATAAAGTCTTCTTGTTTTGATCATAATTCATTCAATACAGCTCCGATTCGTTCCATTCAAATTTTGTTTTGTTCCTTATTCTTTGTAGAATTTTTAATTCTAGATCGTAGATCCCAATTTTGAGTTTATATATTTTAAAAGTTCAAAATAAGTTCTGCATAGTTTGCTTTGAATTGCGGTGAATTGATTAATTGCCCTCACATTAGCCTTTTCCTTGTGAGTTGTGAGTTTTATAAACTTGGTGAGTGATGTTAATAAACAAAGGGAAGGGGGATGATTTTTTTTAACTAATCGTTTGATTTTCTTAGCAGTTTAGCGAAGATGGCGGACGGAAATCCATTCGTCCCGCCTTTTGTTAGCAATCCCAAAAATTTTCCATTGACAAACACCTCTAATGGCGGGCATGGTAGTCATCGACATGAAGAGGCTCCAGATAGTTGGGACTGACATCAAATTAATCCAAATGAAGCCAATGATCCTGATTGGTTTGCTATCGCAATAAATGCACTTATGAGTGAGGTGCAAAGGTTGGCGAGAAAAGTTGACAGCATGGCACCGCCTACACCTAAATCATCGGCCATGATGGAAGAAAACAAGAAATATATCTGTCAATTCAATGGTTCTGGAAGTTCAGATGACTATTCTAATGATGGTTCGGAATAGCCATCACACTAAAGGTCTTCTAGAAGGCATCGCCACAGTAAACCTTATTCCCGAAGGAGAGTGAAGAGCAATTCGGGATCTGTGTTGGGTTCTGATGAAACTCGATACATCAAGGGTTTAAAATATGATATCCTTCGATTTGATGGTCAACACAATCCAGTGAAGTATCTTGATAGGGAGCGACAGATTGAGAATCTATTTGATCTCAACAATTATCGTGAGAAGGAAAAAGTCAAAGTCGCGTAGTATTCTTTCACTCACTATGCTGTTGAATGGTGGAAAAATAAAAAAGAGTCGCGATATCTTGCTAGAAAGAAACATATCTCCACCTGGGAGAGATTGAGATCCGAGCTTTGCCAATATCATGTTCCCCCTACTTACTTGGTGGAACAATATTCTTATCTGTCCAACTTGAAGCAAGGATAGTTTTATGATAAAGAATGTTGTACAGATAAGAATGTTTTTCCATCAAGTAAGTAGGTGGAACATGATATTGGCAAAGCTCAGATCTCAATCTCTCCCAGGAGGAGATAGATTTCTTTATGGGCAAGATATTGTGACTCTTTTTTATTTTTCCACCATTCAGCCGCATAGTGAGTGAAAGAATAATGTGCCACTTTGAATTTTTCCTTCTCCTGATAATTGTTGAGATCAAACAGAATCTCAATCTATCGCTCCCAATCAAGATACTTCACTAGATTGTGTTGACCATAAAATCGAGGGATGTCATATTTTAAACCCTTGATGTCGCAAGCTTCACAAAACTCGACTCAGATCTTGAATTTCTATTCACTCTCCTTCAGGAATGAGGTTTACTGTGGCGATGCCTTCCAGAAGACTCTCAGTGTGATTGCCTTTTCGAACCATCATCATAATAGTTATCTGAACTTTAAGAACCATTGAATTGACGGACATATTTCTTGGTTTCTTCCCTCTTGACTGATGATGTAGGTGTTGGTAGTGACATGCTGTCAAATTTCCTCACCAACCTTTGCACCTCACTCATTAGTGCATTTATTCCGACAGCAACCCGATAAAGATCATTGGCTTCGTTTGGATTAATTTGATGTTCCTCCCAAATATCTGGAGCCTCTTCAAGTGGATGACTACCACACCCGCCATTAGAGGTGTTTGTCAATGGAAAATATTTAGGTTTGCTAACAAAAGGCGGGATGAATGGATTTTCATCCCCCATCTTCGCTAAGCTGCTAAGAAAATCAAACGATTAGTTAAAAAAATCATCTCCCCTTCCCTTTATTTAGTAAGGTCACTCACCAAGTTTATAAAACTGACAACTCACAAGGCAAAGGCTAATGTGAGGGCAATTGATCAATTCACCGCAATTCAAAGCAAACTATGGAGATGAGTACTGCAGAACTTATTTCAAAATTTTAAAATATATAAACTCAAAATTGGGCTCTATGATCTGGAACTAAAAATTATACAAAGAATAAGGAACAAAATTTAATTTGAATGGCACGAATCGGGGTTGTATTGAATGAATTATGATCAAAACAAGAAGACTTTATATAGGTGACAAATAAATTCCGAAAATTCAAGAAACTTTTCCAAAAACAAATTGGAATAGGAACTCAAATCCAAATCCCTTGTGGTAAACAATTTTAATAACTTACTTTTCCCCCAAGTTGAAAATTCAGATCAAAACCCCTCTCTCAATTGGCTTTTATTTCCTTTTTCTCTTCCGATTAGGATTTTGTCTTTTCTTTTCCTTTTTCTTTCCTTCTTTTTTCAGCCACAATTCATTTTTTCCCTTTTTTTTGTGCTATAAAACACACAACCAGAATCTTATTTTCCAAGAAAGAGTTTTGGTTACAATTCCCAAATATTTTGGAAATTGCAAATCTGCCCCCAACTTTTGGAAATTGCAATTCTGCCCCAAATTTTAGATTTCAAATCCTAAATTCTGAATTTGAAACTGAAAAATATGATACCTTTTGTTTTTTATTTACGAAAATTTGTGGAACAAAAATTGCCTATACCAAATTTGGAATAAGAAAACTGCGACAACTTCCTCTTGATTCAAATGAATGTCGAGGTATTCAGGATCGTAAGGATCAAGAATATGACACTATACATATGAAAAATGACACAAGACTCTTTTTATTTATTTATTTATTTAATAAGGTGTAATCATGCATCAAAAAATAATTCAAGATCACGGAATCAAAGAACGATAAAGAAAACAAATATGATTATGAACATGCAATAAGTTTCAGAAGAGATGACGAAAAATCTCACAATCACATAAATTGTTTAAGCTACCTATAAACTATGAAACTGACCAGGAGGTGAAGTCGGATAATACTTGTTAACACTCAGACCCTTCGACGTCCTCCTGACTCGATTGATGAAAGTGAAGGGGAATAGTAATACCTAAGTATTCAAACTCTTGGACCCTTCGACGTCCTTCGACTCTAGATTCAATCATCTTGGTAAGAAATATAAAACAAACACAGTTAAAACACGATACGAAAGAGTATATATAGATAAGAAAAATTCAAAAATAAATTAATGCAAAACTCGAAACCCCTTTTTTCTTTTTTTCGGCCTTAGTAGATCTTTCACTTTGCTCTGATACCAACTGATATGAACCTCCTTGCGAACGATTGTGGAATTAATATCTTTGATCTATCGAAGGGCAAACCCTCATTGTCTCGCACAAAATTCAAGCGTCTAGCCCTCGGGGTACGCCTAATCTCGACTTGCTCTCTAACTAGACCTCAGGATCAAATTACAAAGTTTATTGATACTTAACTAGCCCTCGGGGTTAAGCAACAATGGAATAGCTCACAAGCAAAGAGTATGAACTCAAAAGGTTGTATATTTGATTGATAAAAGTGTGATAAATTCGTCCATAAGGCCTCCCTATTTATAGTTTTACAATCCGCCCCAAACCCTAATCACAAATGGAAACTGAATCGACTTATGGAAGCTTTAAGAAGGTAAAACCATATCTAACTAAAATACCTAAAATAAATGGTAATTTGAAGTAATCTGGTCGAATTCTTCAAGAAGCAACATTGAAGAATATTACCTTATCTAATCTTACCAAATCTAATTCTAATCAGAATAAAATTGAATATACTAAACCCTAATGGACTGTATTTTCAAAATTCATCTCTTTAAAGCCCACATGGCTGAATTGTCAGTCCATAAACCCAAAATGAAATAATTTTACAATATTTTATAGGGATCACACTACCTCATTAAAAAAAACCCTAGTGGGATAAAGAGTATAGTGTTCTTCATAATGTCTTCAGTTCTTCAAAAGTCTTGAACAATAAATCTAAGATGTCAATGATGACTCTTTCTTCAATTCTTCATCATAAAGGCGATCAATTAAAGAATTTAAAGCAGCATCCCTAAGCTTAGTCCTTGACCTAGTCATACATCCCACCATGTCACTTAAAGGATCCCGAACATATCCTTTAAATGTTTGATCAAGTCGTGGAATGTTTTCAATTCTGGTGGTAGTCATCTTAGCATCTCTATCAATAACTAAAAGAGCAACTATTTTGACAAGTGGCATCTCCAATTCTTGCCACATCATCTTAGAAAATAAAAAAAATTGAAAATGATATTCCTCTATTTAATAAGCCTCTATACAATGTATTTTTTTATACGAATTGGGTTTTCTTTATTCATTTTTATTAATTAGGGTTTTTAGAAGATAACAATATACTATTTTTTCCATTAGGTTTTTTTAATGAGGTAGTGTGATCACTGTAAAATATTGTAAAACTATTTCATTTTGGGATTATGGACTGACAGTTCGGCCATGTGGGCTTTAAAGAGCTGAATTTCGAAAATATAATCCATTAGGGTCTAGTATATCTAGTTTTATTCTGATTAGAATTAGATTTGATAAGATTATATGAGGTAATATTCTTCAAGGTTACTTCTTGAAGAATTCGACCAGGTTACCATTTATTTTAGGTATTTTAGCTAGATATGGTTTTAGTTTCTTAAAGTTGCCATAAGTCGATTCAGTTTCCAGTTGTGATTAAGGTTTAGGGCCGAAATCTACCCTATCAATAGGGGGGATTGTCTAACAAATTCTAACACACTTTTATCAATCAGATATACAACCTTTTCAACTCATACTCTTTGCTTGTGAGCTATTCCATTGTTGCTTAACCCCGAGGGCTAGTTAATTGTCAATAAACCTCGTAATCTGATACTGAGGGTTAGTTAGAGAGCAAGTCAAAGTTAGGCGTGCTATGAGGGCTAAACACCTAAATTCCATGCGGCACAGTAAGGGTTTGCGAGTTCCCTTGGTTTTTGAAAGAGCTTAATTCCGCAATCCAGCTTCTTCGCAAGGGGATTCATATCAATTTGTATTTCAATTCAATGCAGCATCATTTTTTAGGAAACTTAAAGGCTGCCTCAATTAATGCATATCTCTTCCTTAATGATTATAATTCCTGTATCTGACTAGATCAGATCTCTTACGCTGGTACGCCACAAAAATAATGACGCCATGTTAGCTCTTTGGGATTTAAATTTTACTTTTACTTTTACTTTTTTACGGTTGAGTTGTTATACAATTTGATTTTATTTTTCCACTTTCATCCTTTTCTCAATCCAATTGCCACTAAAACAATAGTAGAAGTATATTATTTTGATGAGTGTAAATATGAATTTTTAAAATTTAATCTTATTAGATTTATGTTAGTTACTAAAGCTAATAAACATTAATATTTCATATTATAAATAATTGGATATAAAATTATATATATAAATATTTTTATTTTTATATAAATATTTTAAGATAAACAGTTCATTCTCTTATAAAAATATTCATAACAAAAATAAATAAGGTTGTTGAATGTTATGCAAGTATAAATGTTATGTAAAAAAATCGAACTATATCATTCTATCGTCTGGATTTGAATATTATACAAAATCACGATGCAAATACTTCAAGTGTGTTAATTGTATTAAAATGTGTACATTTGGATGATCCTAAGTATTTTTTATACTATTCAAGTGTAGAGTCTATCTCTTGAAAGATGGTCTTTTCATAAGTTATGGAAAGACCAAGATTTGAACTTCAAATTATAAGAAATCAACATAATTTTTTTGGGTTGTATTCGTCGGGTCATAAACTTATAACTACTACATGTTGCATAATAAATTTTTAATATTTCAACTAAAACCTTTTACCTTTCTATAATTCGAATTCAACCGGTCTTTCCATATGATTATGGAAAGACGATTTTCCAAGATTTGAACCAATAAATTCTTATTAATAAATAAAAAAAATAACATAAAAAATATTTATAAAATATAATTTTGTACGAATTATTTATATTATAAAAATATTAATGTGTATCAAGAAAATTAACTCACATAAATATAGTAGGGTTAAATTATAAAAACAAATTAAAAAGTCTATTTGTACACCCTGCTTAAAATAACATTCTTCTTTTGGCAATTAGACTGAAGAAAGGATAAATATTAAAATAAAATGACAAGAGGAAAAATAAAATTGAATTGTACTACTACTTAATAGAACAACGTGAAAAAGTAAAAGTAAAATTTAAATCCCAAAAGGCATAAGGCGACGCCGTCATCTTTTGTGGCGTATGATATAGAGAATCAAATATGATATTTGACACCTTTTTTAACTACATCTAATTGAGACATTTATGCTTATATATCTGCCATTGAAAAAATCAAATTATTTATTGGCAAGTTTCAAAATTTGTAAATAAAATTCATTGATTGGACAACTTTGTTTAGGGACTCTCATTTTTTACTATTTATGCTTTGATATAAAAATTTATAAATAGCAGATGTATTTTTGGTTTAACTAGCAACAGTAAAGCAGATAAACAAACATCAGTCATTTCTGTTTAACTACAATTGGAGAATAATTACCTTATTTAATATATTTGGGTTTCCAAAGTTTTGTGCTAATAAACGAGGAGTTTCAATCTCAATTCATACTTACCATAGCTTACATTCAATGTGATAATTGTATTTGGTACTATGTTCCTTTTCCTAAGAGATCAAGAAGACATTCAATCATAGTGTATATAAATGCATACAACTCATATCATTTTCAGTTTCTTCTTCTAATTTCTTTCCTCTCCTCCACCAGCCCATCGTCCATTATGGCCCAAACTTTCTCTACCACGATAAGATCATGCTGACAACCGCCCTCACCATAACTCTAGCCTGTATAAAAATTCCGCCCCAAGAAGTACGACGAAATCAACGTCACCCCCAAATTGGCCTCCTGTCGCCCCTCAAAATTTCCTTCAACATGTTAAGTAAAAACCCAATCTTGGGATTTCCATTTTTGGCTTGGGGTTTTTTAATTCTTGATATGGTTCAGATTAAGGAGTATTATAGCAATAAAGGGTTGAGCATTGGGGGGGGGGGTATTTTCATGCTAATGAGAGGTTTGCTGATTTTGATATGCGTTTTCATCTGGGTTTTCAATTTTTTTGGCTAGGCAGATGATTTTTAGATTGCAGCAAGCATAGATGTTTTACAGAATTGTCGTGGTTCAATTTTTGTGCTATGGAAAATTTTTTGATTAAGCTTGAGGGGAGACCTTATACACAAACTGGATTATTTCTCTTCTAGAGTCTTTTACAAAGGTGTGATCTATTTTTGTATTCTATTTGTCAAAGGAGCAACTATGAAGTTGGTGTTTACATTAATAACCACACAACAGTTTATTTACCATCTATCATCATCTGATGAGTTAGAACATACATGTTGCTGCAGATTGGATAACTTTTTTAGGTATGAACTTTATACATCAAAGAGAGAATGCTTAGAGTTGATGACAAACAGTTCGATACTGCACAGATTGATTATGAGATTGATCAAATTAATTTATGTTCTTAACTTCAATTTTTATTTAACCTTTTACTAACTTTATTACCTTGGAGTTAGATTGTACTATAATTGTACCAAACATAAAAAAAATTAATGGTTCTGTTATGATTAATCTAGGCTTTCACTGTTCTATACATACACAAAATATGTAATAGTTTTTATTGTTCTTCATTTTTAAACTGTTTTCTTCCCCAATGGGCATCAATTGCTTTCTTATTACAAGAAGAAACCTCTGGACAATGTGGTAAATTTCTTGACCTTCAATTTTCTCCATATAACTTTTTGTGACTTCCTTTGCTCTCGATGATCAGAATCTCTTGAAATGATGAAAGACGTGTTTTTCTTTGTGGTTTTGATGTTTTTATAGCCCTTTTCACATAAATTTAGATTAGTTTAATGAGTTCTTGGAAATTGTATTTTGTTCTATTTGATTTATAAGTTGTTACAGCTGAGTTCTGATCGTTCTTTATTGGGTAGGGCATATGTCTTTGCATAATCGGTAACACTCATTTTACAATTTGCTTCATTTCCAGAGCCACCCTTCCCAAGATCCTAGCCATCAGCACCCCTTCATTTCATTCTTAGATAATAAGTGAGCACATCCTTAACAGTGTTTGCAATGCATAGTTAGTTTTTATTTATTTATCTTTGCAACCCCTGATTATGCTTTTCTTTGTTGCTTTCAGATTCCTATTCAGAACAGTTTCCTCAAGTGCAGGATGGCATAAAATAATTGAAAGAAAGATTTAGTGGGAGAAAGGTACCTAACTTTCTTTGTCTACTATCCCTAACTTCTTCTTCTTTTTTGTCACGTCAGTTTCTTCATGATATAGTGAATTTATTCATGTAAGTTTTAAAAAATCAGTCAATTTTCATAGCTAGATGGCTATTTTCCCCTGCAAAGTGCCCATAAAATCATACTTATAAGAAACCTGCAATTATTACCTGTTAAGAATTCATGTATGTTAAAAACAATGTAACTACCACTTGAAGTTTCTTAGATCACCACTAACATTCCACCTTTGCACCTAGACTTCCTTTCAAATTTATTTTCTTATGGTTGACATTCATATTGTTTGTGGCATATGAGGCACTACAAAACCCAGGTTTCTTTCAAGGCTGGTTGCAAGAATAAATGGCTCCACTATGTAGTTTGGAACTTGTGACATGGATTTATTATCACAAATATGCTTCTTTTTGTATGAAAACAAGTTATTCAAATTATAGATTGTGTAAGAAAGGAAGTCCATTCAATGGTCAACCCTATCATTATTTAATCCTTCAGCATTTACATATCTTTTGATAACTCTTTTAAATTTAAGAAGTATATCTAAATTTAAATTGATTATGGATATGGGATCAAGCCTCACAGAAGCTTTCTTATTGATCATATGCTAATTGTTTCTCAGGGAGATGTTTGCTTATATTGCTAACACCCTCGGCTTCAACAACCTCAATTTCATAATGGCAGCTATATGACATTGCCTGCATTGGGTCTAGGTGGCCCAAAGTTCCCTAACATGGTTTCCTACTTACGGGTAAGTTATCTTGTACAAAACAATTTTGGCATTTAATGTAGACACGAGCCCCCTTTTGAATGAGAATTTTGCAAATTACAAGAATAGCTCTAGCCTTGTTTTTTGAATGGGTGGCTACTTTTAGATGTTGTTTAACGTAGGCTTTAATGGAAGAACCCTTTAAGGTTGATTATTACAGTTTTCGAGCGGTCTAACCTTGACTGAGATTTTGCTATAAACAAACTTCAGTTTTACACATAACTTGCAATTACTTAAGAAGTAATAGGTTTCATCATATATATTACTATCCAAGTAATAGGCTACATTTCCTAGGACATTTATGTGATTTTTTGTGAATGGTTCTAGAGAAAATAAACATTAGAGGAGGATTGTCTTTTGTTTTGATCTCTCGTAGCTGATTGCTCTTCAGTTCCTTTATTTTTGTACCATTTTTCACTAGATTGTACTGTCCTTGATCCACTCTGTTGGCAATCCATAACTTGTGGATTTGTCTTAGGCATATTTGAATTATCTTTTTTCCTGTTGTGATTGGCAAGGAAATGGGCTCCGGTTGCCAAGCATGATCACAAAGGGAAATTTGGAAATGAAAATTTTGGAAATGACTCAAGCTACCGATGATTGCATGATCACCAAATGAAGAATTTTGAAGTGGTGAATAATGATGGCTCAGCTGCTACTTCAATTAATATAGTGTTAGAGAATTGTATATATACATTGTACCACTATATATAATATGCATTGTCCAGATATTTATTTTAGAATTAATTTTCCGCTCATTCCTTTCTTTTAATTATTTTGTTATTCCCCCATAATATTTATGCCAATTCTCATATACATACAATAAAAATTTATTACTTATTCTAAATATAATATATATTTATATTATATTATAATAGCTATTGATTTTTTATAATTATATACTTCATATTTGTATATATTTGTAATACTTAGTAGTATTCAGAATTTATTTTCTATATTTACAAAATACAATATATTATATTTATTTAAACATATAATTATTTTACTTATACATAGTATTGCATTGCTTAAATTATACACTAGTAGAGACTTGCCCATTAAGAGCGGCAATAGAAGCCGGTTTTAAAATAAAAAAACACGGAACCGCCTTATTTCAAAGGTTCCAAACTCAAAACCTCTGATCTGCCCTAGCAAAAAAGATTAAAAGGCATTTTTTTGTTCACTTAAAGGCATTTTTGTAACAACCGCCTTTAATTAGGGCTAATTAAAGGTGGTTAACCATAAAACTGCCTTTAATCAACCCTAATTAAAGGTGATTGTGCCTAACCGCCTTTGATTGGGGTATGTTCCAAGTTCGAAAATAGAGAACGATTGGCTTCCGAGTCCGGAACATCCTTTATGTACCAATATTGAAGATACCATAGCTCTTCCGAGTTCGTAACATCTATTTTGATCTACCTTCCGAACTCGAAACAATTTTTTCCAATTTAATATTATTTTTAATGCCAAAACCCACTATGTATAATAAAAAAAAGAAGCACCCAGTTCTTCAATTCAATACAAACAACCAAATTAAAAGGGTTTTCTCCCCATCCAGTCCATTGAAGAGGATTGCATTCATTGGAGAAGGTTAGTTGTCTAAATTTTTATCTTGCATAATTATTATTGGTTTGAAATATATATATATATATATATATATATGTATATGTATATATATATAAATTAAATCTTGAATTAGGGTTTGTAGTTAGATTAACTATTTTTGAGGGGGCTATGATTATTGCTGTGAGCACGCTAATGGGTTGCATTTTAATCAACTTGTAGGATAATGGAACAGGATGAACTCATTGGTAATGATCTTAGAAAATCATCTGATTACATGTCATTGATAGAAACACTTCTTACGGTGGCGTATAATGATGCCTCTAAAAATGGTGTTGTGCTAGCCCGATGCCCGTGTAAAGATTGTAGAAATGATGTGTATTTAGCGAGAAAGAAATTGCGGAGACATTTAATAATGAGGGGGTTTCAAACTTCGTACACTCATTGGGTATGGCATGGGGAAGTTGGGGAATCAGAGCGGATGATTTATTTGAGTGACACAAATGTGAAAGATGAATTAGATGGGAATGCGGAATTTGACAAAATGGTTGAGGATATTGCAAGAGAGTTCCATGGTAAACCCGAGGCATTACAAGCTTTAATTGATGACAAAGATACGCCATTGTATCTTGGTTTAAAACATTTGGTACTTAGTGCGACTATGAGGATAATGAATTTGAAGGGGTGGACCGATAAGTCGATGACAAAAACTCTTGAATTGATTAGGGAATTTCTCCCAAAAGGTAAGATGATGCCGGGTAGGTTGTACGACGCAAACACAATTCTTCGCCCAATGGGATTAGAATTGGAAAAAAAATGCATGCTTGCCCTAATGATTGTATGTTGTACCAGGGGGAAGAAGATGAAAATCTAGAAACATGTCGGGTATGTGGTGAGTCTGGGAACAAATTAAGGGGGGGGGGGAATTGCGGTGGGTGCGGAAGTGGTAACTAAAATAAAGACAAAAACACCGGCAAAAGTGATTTGGTATCTCTCAATCGTTCCCAGATTGCAGAGATTTTTTGCATGTAAGGAAGATACAAAATTGTTGTGATGGCACGCGGAGAGGGATCGATCAGTGGATGATGTGATTAGACATGCATCAGATGGTGAGCAATGGAAAAAATTAGAAGCTCGTTACCCCGAGTTTGGAAAAGAACCCCGACATTTGAGGTTCAGCCTGTGCACCGATGGAATGAATCCATCTGCTAACAATAGTTGTACATACAGTTCTTGGCCTATTATGATGGTTATCTACAATCTTCCATCATGGTTGACAATGAAACGTAAGTACGTGTTGTTATATGTGGTGATTTTTAGTCCTAAGCAACCAGGTAATGACATAGATGAGTATCTTCCTCCTTTTGTTGAGGATTTGTTTATCTTATTTGAGAAGGGTGTGTGGACATATGACGAGAGTGTTGAAGATTATTTTACATTGAAAGCAATGTTATTTTGTATTATCAATGATTTTCCCACCTGGGGTAATTTGTTCGGTTACTCAGTGAAAGGCCACTTTGCATGCCCCGTGTGTGAGAAGGACATTGATCACCATCAGTTGAAGCATGGTTGCAAAACTGTATATCAAGGTCATCGTAGGTTTCTTCCAGCTGATCATCCATGGTGTTTGGAAAAAAAATGGTCCAATGGGGTATGCTAGAGAAGCTCTGGTAGTACGAACAAGCACGCTGATATTTGAAACAGTGAAGAATATGCCCAATGACTTGGGGTAGAAGAAACGTAAAGTGCCCATGGATGAGAGTTGGAAAAAATGCTCAATTTTCTTCAGATTGCCTTATTGGGAGCATTTGGATGTTAGACATTGTCTAGATGTTATGCATATTGAGAAAAATGTCTTTGATTCTTTGGTAGGGACCTTGTTTAATACCCCGGGGAAGATGAAGGACATACTTAAGGCTAGGTTAAATTGGGCTGAGATGGGAATTAAGAAGAATCTAGGCCCTGTGAGTTCCGGTGAAAATTTTTTCTTACCCCCTGCTTGCTATTCTATGTCTGAAATGGAGAAAAAAAATCTTTCAGTGAGACCCTGAAAGGTGTTAAGGTCCCGCCCGCCTAATCTTCTAACACCAGTACTTGTGTTTCACTTGAGGAGTAGAAGCTGGTGGGGTTGAATTCTCATGATTACTACAATCTAATGCAGGAATTGAACTTCATTGTGACTCTATAGCCATTTCCATCCCATGTTAGAATATGCATTGCGAAGCTTTGTCTGTTTTTCAAGTCCATTTGTAGCAAAAACATAAGTGTGTCGAAGTTGGACCGTTTGCAGTCAATGATTGTTGAAGTTTTGTACCGGATGGAAATGTATTTTCCATCATCATTAGTTGACGTTATGGTTCACTTGTGTGTTCATCTAGTCAGGGAGATAAAGCTTTGTGGTCCTGTATTTCTTAGGTATGTGAAAATATTCAAACATTTTGTGAAGAATCAGTACAGGCCCGATGCAAGTATTGTACAGAGGTATATTGTACAGAGGTATGTGGCAGAGGCGGTCATCGATTTTTGTACCAATTATTTGAAGGAGATTGACCCGGTTGGGGTTCCAACACATAGATATAAGGGACAGTTGGATGGTCATGGGATTAGACAAGGGAAACTATTAAGCCCTAGTGCCAAAGATTTGGGTACCGCCCATCTTTATGTTCTTCGCAATCATGAAGATGTTGTCTGATACATAGAGATTCACATGGATGCCATTAGAGTCTAGAACCATAATTGTAATGAAGCCCAGGTCTTGGAATTACACAGCGGCACTTTTTCGACTAGATCGCCCGTGGATGTGGATCGGTCAAGATGAGGTTTGTGTGTTGTCGTGAGATGGCGTTCGCCGGCTCTTTGCTTTTTCTCCATCTTCAAAATTCTCCCCTTCATTGCAGCAAACTCCTTGCGAACCCATTTATAGAAATCTCTTATACCTTTGAGATAGGCCTTCTCAGATCCTACAAAAGTTAAACATACAAATATTAATATGCATCAAAAAAATGTACATAAAACAAATATTAAAAGACAACTTGGCACAACTTGGCACAACTTGGCGCACCTTGTTCAACTCCCGATCTCTTGCTCTACTCCCCTCCTTACTTGGGCTTATCGCACCAATAACCATCAACCGAGATCCACCCCCTATTTTTGAAGTAATTTTCTTCAACAAAATTTGGTGGTTTATCTTCACCGGCAACTTCCAACTCTTAAACCTTCTTCAATATGGTGGTGATCAAACTCCCGTATGGAAGGCTTTTCACCACCCTTGTCGAAATGGCAATATGAAGCATGTGTTTAAATATCGCCTCCCCAGGGTTGATCTTTCTACCCTCTATTATCAAATAGAACATCTCAAGCAAGCATATTTGGGGTTGGTGACGTGTCCGGAGGATGGAATCAAACATCTTGCAATAATTTCAAAAACAATACGATCGTCGTTTGGCAATAGAGGAAGATAAAAGATCTCGGGCTTTCCTAAATCCACTACATCCCATTGGAAATACCTAACACTAAATTTTATAGGGTATGTGTAAGGGGGATTAACACGTTCAAGCTATTTTCCCCCATGATAACAATCATCCATCGGACCCTCGGTATCTTCCGGGTAAACACTCTCGGGGGTGTTCCTATACGGGGACTCTAGGGTTTCATTCAAAATCCATTTATCAAGCAGAATATCAATTCCACCTACCCTAGTGGAGTAAGCCTCATTCGAGAGCTTATGTAGATAACTATAGAATTGACAAACAAGTTCAAAATGGGAGGTTTCGGTGCAAGCAAGTAATTTCTCAACATATTGGTCCCAAAATTTTTCTAAGGGAGCCGCTAAACCTAGTCTCATAACCTCATTGAAGTCAATGGAATAACAATCAATCAATTTCTCTTTAGAATGTAATAGTTCATACCTCTTTTGTGCACCATATGAAATGAATTTCACATTGTCATACCCAGAATTGTTGCCGGTCAATCTAGCACGAGCGATGCATGATGAAACTCCCCTTTCCATTAGACAATCAAAGTAGCCTTAGTTATTGAGTGGTTGAAGGAAATTTCATCTCCGGGTCGGAAATGGGTGAAGGTTTTCTATAAATCTCCAAAATGATGGTTTTGAGTTGATTTGGGTTTTATTTCTTAAATACAGGGGAGTTTCCGAGTCCAGAACCTTGTCAAGCCCTTATTCAGTCCTTTGTTAAAAGGGGACGATCAGGTTCCGGACTCGGAACCAAATTAACACTCCAAAAAATGCCATTTTCCAACCAGATTCGGGACGGAATTGTTGGACAAACTTGGAACCAAAATTTTCTGAACTCGGAACCAAATTTGGCTCCAGTGTCAAATTAGAGCCGATCAGCTTTCAGACTTGTAACCCTTGGTTGAGAATTTTTTTAAAAGCCAAGGATAGTTTTCGAACTCGGAACCGATTCATACCCAATGGCCATTTTAAGATTCAATAAATTTTCTTGTTTTTCTACCTTAAGTTGACCAACATAATTAGCTAAAATATATACTAAAATATTCCAACACATTATTAAATTCTAGAATTTTAAGATATCTAATATTAAATATAATCCCACACATGAATAAAAAGATATTCAAACCGTATTTAGATCCAACACATGAAAATAAGATTCTAATTTTTTTTAAGCTCATTCTCCCTAACCAACTAGAACATGTTATCCACGTCTTCATTGAGGTTCTCTTCATCTTGGTTTGGATCTTCCTCTGCCTCTTCCTTGCTCTCCAAAAAAACCGGCTCAAAGTTTGGTGACTCTTCATCCTTGCTTAAGACAAGAGTGATTCCTTGGGATTCCAAGAAACATTGTTGTTGCCCCTTTGTTCTAGCAAACATCTCGTGGGCTTGTTCCATATCGCCACGAATGCAATTCAAGTACCGGGCAATTCGGCTTTTCCAACTACTTTGCGAACCTATTAACACAAGGATATTACAAACACATTGTTAAAAAATCAAAACATATAATTTGTTGACATAATATAAATTGAATCTTTAATAATATAAATTACAAACTTACAAGAAGATGAACCCTCGGCTTTATCAACATCTGCATCCCTAACCATTTTTGCATTCTTTGCGGCTTGGCCCAGAACCGCGAGTTGTGCCCATCTACTGTCAAATCCAAGATGCAAGTTCTTATGTTGGAACCACGTCTTATCATAGTACTCCAGTCTTTGAAGACGATCTTGGGTTACGCCTCCGGCTTTCTTAATCATGGCCATAATCATGCCACCATATGGTATATCCTTCTTCTTTGATTCACCGCCTTTAGCATGGTCATGAGTATGGTATACCCGGGTTTATCCTCATACCCTCCACCATGTAGTAGAAGAGCGTCAAATTACCGATTTTTGGCTCACGTGTGTGCCCACTCGTGGGCAACACATTCAAGCAAACTCACTCATAAATTAGGCGTTGCTCAACCGTTAGAACCCCAATGTCATAACTATTTTCCGGCCTCGGCGTAGCTCCCCTTCACCCAAAATATTTTCTAGCCATTTCTAAGAGGCTTACTGGGGTGTACTCAGTGACAGATGGCCAACATTGGTGGTGATAGATTTCTAGGGGGCATGGGGATTGGTTTCGGTTATCAATTATCGGGTGAGGTATAGCTTAATTTTAGGGCTTCATTGATTGTATACTTGTTAACCGTTATGATTTTCCCGTTCACCTTCATACTATCCTTATCGCTAAAGCTTTGACTAAATTTGCATAAAATTCAACCACCTCATCATGGTACACACTATCTTCTAAGCCCATCAATTTTTCAAGGTGTTGAACCTTGAATCTATCTAACAAACAGCGCAAACTTAATTCCTCAATAGACGATGCCATAATTATTGGAGTTATTGACTTTATGCTTTAGAAATTCCCCATACCACTCCTCTGCCTTTGCAAAGAAAAATTGTTCCGATGCCTCAATCCATTGAACGGGTTGATGGCTACGATCACTCCCCCCCAGTGTCTTTCTTTTTTGCCTCTTTCTTGACATTGTTATGGGTTGGGCGAAATGATGTTGATTGTAGGGGTTAGGGTTTGAGGAGAGCTCAATTTGGGGTTCTTTTGTTTGAAAACGATTGGACTCTGTGTTGGGGATTTTTTTTAACAGCTCAGGTTCCGAGTTCAAAACCTGTTTCGAGGGTTTTGTTAAAGGTCGGAGTGGCTTCCGAGTTTAGAAGTTCTGTTAGATGGGAAAAAATAGCATTAACGGCGATTTTTCAAAAGGGTATTAAATACCCTTATGAAACCCGTCATTTTCCCTCATTTCCCACCACAACAAAACCTCCCCATCCTCATAATCCATTTCTTCCATCCTTTAATCTCAATTTCTCTTCATCTTCAAATCAAAGGTATGAGTTCTATGATTGATACACCCATTATCCTCTTCATTTTTGAAAATTTTCACTTCATTTTTCTTCATTTTTATTGGGCATGAGATTATTTGCTTCACTACTTGTAGGTGGGCAATCTTTGAGTGAAATAAAGCTCTTATTTGTTTGACGTAAAGGTCGGTGCTTCTAAACCCTATATTTCTTAAATGAGAGAGATGTTTTCTTTCATTGTTGGGTTTCTTTAGGGCTAATGTTCATAATGATAGTTTAATCTTCTATTTAAGGATCTTACCTAATGAATATGATTTAGATAGCACTAGAAAGTATGACATTTTTTGTTTCATATAGTGAGGGTTGTTGATTGACCCAGGGCCAAATTTAGGGTTTATAATTTCACTAACTATGCTCGATGGAAGTTAGTTTCATAAATTGTTCAGGAATTTGTTAATGGGGGATGTTAACAATGTCTAACAAGCGGACTCGTGATGATATATCATATTCATGAAATTCCCAACCCTCACAATTGGGATATAGTGGTGATGATGATGATGTGTCCGGGGAGAGAGGAATAACTAAAACTCATTATAGAGCACTAGAGTGTAGGATGGCTAGAAAAGAGTTGACTACATTGGTTTTCAACAAATCAGCCAAGTGTGTCTCCAAAAAATGAGCAAAGTGGTCTAGTTGGGTTGCGAAGATTGGAAGAAAAAGGGTCAACATCAAGTACGATAGTTGGCATGAGGTGCCAAAGGACTATAAGGAGACCCTATGGATGGAATGCAAGTTACCCTTAATGGTCATACTGTTCTTCACATCTCTTATTGAACATATTAACTTTACCCTTATTTTAACTCTTATAGTTCTAAACCTTGTTAGAGACCTTTCAAAATTGATTGCCCAGATATGGCATTTCTAAGAAAGAAGGTAACGACCATGATGTGCAAGAGTTGGCGGGAACACAAATATACTTTGTCTAGAAACTATATTTTTTCTTTGGAGAAGGGTGATCGGCCGTGGATAACGTACACACACATTCAACCGGAGAGTTGGGAGATCTACAAGAGAAGGGTGTTGGAGAATGATTCTAATGTTAGTAATTAAAATTTTAATTTACAAAGTATTTAGATGAAGGTATCTTTAGTGTTGACTTGTCTCTAACATAGGGTACGCAGAAAAAAAATAATGCTTAGCCGGTTTGAATGTAGTTCCTCATCGTTTAAGCAGTGGGGGTATGGAATGGCGGAAATGCAATTAGTGGAAGAACGTCTTGAAAAAGATGTCCAAATTGTAATCAAGGTCGGGATGACCGAAGAAGAGGCAAGGAAAAGTGTAAGACCAATGGATGTGGATGATATTTATCGGTGTGGTTTGTTCCTCAAAGGTCGACAAAATAAGGAGGGTATGTACGAGAAGGAGGAAGAAAAAGAAATTGCGCAGAGAGTGGTAAATTTTCACGTCCTTTATTTTTTCGTCTCTACCCTATTTCCCTTTACTATTAGCTAATCATTTCCAATAATTGTAATGGTTAGGGAAAATTAACAAATGTCAAATTAGAGGTAAAATTCATACCCACATTTAAGAAAGACATACTCATTGAGGCTACACAAACACCCAACCACGCGGGGCGTATTAGGGGAGTGGGAGGGTTCATGACCCAAAGAGAGGCATTTGGGATTACTCGGTACTATAGGGGTGCACAACCATCGAGGATACACACTTTGCAAAAACAAGCCCTTCGACAAGAAAAACATATTGAGCAATAAGACATTCTCATTCGGAAGTTGATCCAACACACAGGCCTTGCTATTCCAGAGAACTTAGATAATTTGACAACCAATTGGACACCGATATCAAGGGGATCACACCATTCACCAAGGATGTTGAGGTAAATCAAAAGGAAATCATTCAAACTCCTAATGACAAGGCCGACAATCTTGACAAGGCCATCCTCCCAAGTGATAAAAAGGTACACAAATAACTTCTTGATATCGTTCACCCTCATTTTGTTGGAATGGTTGACAAATGTAATTGGTGCGATGTAGGGTTCTTATGTGTATGAATTATACATTGATCGAGACATAGATGGTAGACCACTCCATGTTGCCAGTGAAGTTTTTCATGAGTTAATGAGATATCATGACACAGTACCAATTGCTGAAGGTTTGTCAAGAGTTTCTCTGGAAAGGTGTTGGAGAAGGGCGCTCCGCTGCCTATTCCGGCCGGAGAATACAAAAATGTCGGGCCAGCACTAGGAGTGATTATTTTGTGGCCGCATCGACGTATTAATGCCAATCCTATAAAGGATCATCATTTGAAAGTCACACGTCCAACAACACCTAAAGCAATCCAAGATATACCAAAATCAATCACAACACTCAAACCGGTCCAAACAACACCGGACAACATTAGACAACCGCTTCCAAGAGGACAAGGCCCGAAAGACTCACCTCACCGGGTATGAGTGCTAAAAAATTTGCTACAACCACATGAACAAAACTCAACTTACTCTTTTTTGGGTAACGATTGCGTATTTGGTGTGAAACAAGATATCATCGTGCTATGGAGTGATTTTGAAGACTCATGGAAATGTGAACAAGTTAATCAGACGCTAATGTCCATATACATCTTGTAAGTAACATTTATTTGTATATACATTTATTTCTTCCTCACTATTTATTAATGTCACATTGTTTACAACTAATGTGAAAAATTTCTTATTTTCAAGGTACTTGTATTTTATACACAATCAAAAGAAGGCATGAGTCGGATGCATGTGCCCGGTGATGGCTTGAGAAATTGGATGTACAAAGCAAGAGAGAATCGACTACATTCGCAAAAAATCATAGGAGGAGGGATAAGAAATTGGTCATTGTGCCGTACATTGAAAGGTCATACTAACAATCAAAATTATGTTTACAAACATAATTTAGCTATTTCATTAACATTATTTAATTTTTTTTGTTTAGAGATCATTGGCGATTGATCATGATTGTTCCGGAAGAGAAATGGGTGTATTGGATAAACCCATCGCACTTCCAACCATCTGAAGCATCGTCAAGATTTTGGAGTCCGCTATGAAGGACACTTGTGAAGTTGATGGAATGACATTTGAGGTTGTGGAAATCAAGGTATAAATTAGTAAAATTTCTTTTATTTTTCAAAAGTAATTTATTTAGGTATTTCTATACGTTACGAGTTTAATGTTGTTTTAACTCAGTACAAGAAACAAGCCCAAACGTGGGAATGCGGCTATTACGTAATGTTGTACGCAATAGAATGCATAAAAGGTGTAAATGATGATTTGCTTGAAATTGACAAGGTAATTGTACATTCGCTTCTCCTAAACATTAATAGTTTCTCAATGTCCAATTTATATTTGCTAATATCTTGAAAGTCTTAGGTTCTTCCAAAGGCAACAAGGCCCTATTCAAAAGAAGAAATCAACAACACAAGGAATTGTTTGGCAAGGAATCTCATTATAAACCGCTCTCACTCTCTTGGAAACCCCAACTTGGTATAGTAACACAATTTGGATACATTAGTATGTAGTGATAGTTCGGAATAGAATTGTGTTCATTTCTGTTCCTATCTATAGAATATTGCTTAGTTAGCATTTTCAATAGATTTTTGTGACCATGTACAATATATTCGTGTATTATGTTACAATTCTGTCTTCAAATGAGGCCTATTTTGAGTTGGGACTTCGAATGAAAATATATTTTTCAAATTGTAAGTTGTGTTGGTTCTGATTTTGTAATGACATTCAGCCCTATTATATTTGTGTAGCCAAACAAGCGTCCAAAATTGAAAGAAAATTTACAAAAAAAAAGATTGCGCTCCTAATAATTTACAAATCGGGACCGGAATGGAGGGTCGATCGTGGAACTGCCCAGCTCATAGGACAAAAAATTGACACAATTGCCTTTCCGAAATCGGAATAATAGGTTCTGAGTTCGTAAGCTTTGCATAGGCCTAGACAATCTGGCTGGTTTGTGAGCTTGGAAACCGGTAAAGTCAGTTCAACCGGGCATTTAAAGGTAGTTTTTAGCCACCTTGAACACTGGTTCCGAGCTTGAAACAGTACCCAGGGCTGAAGGAACCTAGCCTTCTTCCGAATTTGGAACTCATCAAAGGCAGTTTCTCAAACCTTTCTAAGGTGGTTCAGAACCGCCTTTAATTGTCATTTTTTAAGGCAGTTCACAGAACCACCTTTAATTGGCGACGATCAAAGGCGCGACCAGAGAAGGCACTTTGAAAGTGTCTTCTCTGTTCTGATAAATCGCCTTTAATGATCCCTCCCTCCACCAGTGTTTTAAAGTTGGTTAACATATTTTTAAAATTAGATTTTGTATTGTTTACAGGTTATATATTATCTTATACCCCTATTTGTATTTATAAGAAGACTTTTGTTTTTTAAAGGATACATAATTTTATAATTTTAATTAATTCATTATCAACATATTCTTATCATTATATTTATAACATAAATTATTCTATACAACTGTTAATACTTTCCTATGTAAATATATGGTAAATTATTTTCATTTAAATATAAATAATTAATTATTATATATCAACATTCATCAGTCAATTTCTTTACAAATTAATTAATTATTTTATATACTGCACCATGTACTCTCATTTAGATATAATTAAATTTCATTAGTTTTTAAAATTATAAATTGTGTTATATTTTTTATTTTAAAATATCCTAGAAAATTCATGGTTTGTAGATTTTCGTTCATAAATCCGTGCATCGGGGCACGACTATTATCTAGTTGAGGGCTATAAAAGCGTATTTTTCTTTAGAATAAAATTTTGCTAGATTTATCTTAACGAGACCTGAATTGAATATACCCGAATTCGATCTAACCCGACCCAGAAGAGGATGAGCCTGAAGTGTTCTCAAACCAAAATGACTCAAACCAAACCCCATCAATACCCGATTCTAAAATTTTACACCCGAATTGTATCCAAAATTGAAATGACCTTAACCAAACCCGTTCGATATAATATTTTTTTAAACTATCTGAATGAAACCCTAACCCAAACACGTCCAATTAGAACTCGGTACCTGCACACAAAAAAATCTTTCGAATTATAAGTAACTAAAAAAACCATTAATCATATCTTAACAGAGAGTACAATAAAACACCCCTCTTCATGGGCGGAACTACCATGGTGCGAGGTAGGGCTTCAGCCCTACCTGAGATTTTGATGCCATGGTAGTAGTGGTCAGTAGCGCTTCCCGGGGTTTAGGGACTTAGAGCTGCACTTTTTCCAGAGATTGCTCTGTTTTTCCAACGATTGGAGTCAGATAAGAAGGCATGTCGCAGCCTTTTTTTGCCCATATTTTACCAAAACGACGTCATTTAGTTCAAGTCGAACGACGTCATTTTGGTAAGTACTGAACGAAAAAAATCAAAATTTAAGTCCTAGGTTTGTTTGGATTGGGCCATTTCTCGCCCAATTCACAATCAGAACATACGGGAGAGGAGCCAAAGATGCAAAAGGCGCGCCTCCACTAGTACTGCTCCAGCTCTGGGTACCGCTGCCGCCACTGTATAGTATTAATCAGCCCCACTTGAAAAAAAAAATTGTTCTGCCATTACCCCTCTTCATGCCTATAAAAATGTGGTTACACCCAGTATCATTAAAAAAACTATCTAAACCAAGATAAATTTCATAATGACCAAGTAAAATAAGCCAACCTCATATTAAATAATATGGATAGATTATTAAAGGGGTGAAATATAAATCTAACCATATTATTTTCTGAAAGTGTCAATCTAACCCTCTAAAAATTTGAAATTGCAATTCTTACCCTATGTTTTTGAGTAAATGTGCCGATATAACCTTTTTGCACTATTCCAAAATTGACTTGCCATTTTCAGGGTTTGACCAAACCTAATATGACTAAAATACCCCTAGTCTTAAAACTAAAAACTTAATGACAAAAATACCCCTAGGGTTTATCTTCTTCTTCAACTCCAAAACCACCCCCGCTGTGCGCCGTAGGGTGAAATCCAGAGTTTCACCGCCGGAATCTGTCAGTTGAATATCTAGACCACAGCCATGCCACCTTAAGCCCATGTCAGCCCTAGCCCTAAGCCCTGCGCCGCTCCTCCGCCGCTCAACCAGCCACCGCCCGCCGCCTTAAGCCCCTGCTAGCCTTAGCCCTAAGCCCCATCGTCATTCCTCCACTCCACCAACCACAGCCTGCCGCTCCTTCGCTCTACCTTAAAGCCACCATCACCCACAACCCGTGCCGCCACTACCAACTCTGATTCATGTTGTGACGGACACCACCCACCCACAACCACCACAACCCACAGCGCGTACCGCCACTACCAACTCCAATTGACACCGGACACCAAACCCTTAACACTGCTACTAGCTCTAATCTTTATTGCCACCCTCTTGAATCCAGTCGCGATGGAGGAGTTGACTATAGTGCTTGTCACGACGGCGGCCGGTCTGCGGTAGTTGAATTTGTGGGGGTTGAAAATCTGGGAGAGGGTTGTCGCTAGAGGAAGAAGCAGAGGCACGCCAGGAGGATGGAGAGGAATGTTGGGAATATTACGTTTTCTGAAGACAGGTAATATAGACATTTTAAATTTTCTAAATTTTTAATGTTTTTAAAGCAGGGATATAATAGTCAGTTCACATAATTTGGCCAAATTCAGGTTCACGTGATTAGATTGACACTTTCAACCAAAGCATATGATTATTTTAGCAATTAACTCATTATTCAAACATTTTAATAACATCGCAAGTAGTAGTTTTTTCGAGTTACACGTACCAATTTTTTGCTTTGACAATATCTAATATATAACAATATTAATCGTTAATAGTAAACACACAAGGATCATCATTAGCTTAAATTCATACCACAAAACAACAAAATAAATTAGATACTAACAAATAATGAGGGTTCCATTTGTTGGAGTTTCAACCTTTATTTGGACAGTTGAATAATAAATTGGCGACAAAATGTGCATGAGCACGCAAAAACACAGAAGAAGTACACTACACAGTTTTAACATATCACAGCTATATAGTAAGATGATTATAAAATACAAAAGAATTGGTTCAGTGCTAATGGCAAAAATGTGCATTACTGATCTATGGACATGAACTGCTACTAAACTGAAATCAAAGGGAAGCAAGGCAGGCAGGTTGGCATGGGGCAAGAAGTGAGCTCGAGGAGGCCACACTGTAGCTCCACAAGTAGATCCTGTAGACGCCATCTTTTCTGTCCCACAATTTTTGGTCCCGAATAACCAGTCTTCATCGCAATCGGGCTCACCGCTAGCCGACGGAAGGTTTTCCAAAAATTTCAAACTTAAAAGTTACGTAGTGGCCAAATGAAACGACGTCATTTCACTTTGATTTCCAAACCCTACTTCCATTGGCTTCACCCAAGCCACTGTCTAAACCAAGAGAAATTTCATAATAACTAAGAAAAGTTAGCAGGAGTCTCACCGCATGTTGTGCAGTATTTTAAATTATAAATTTAGTTTAATTAACATCATGTGATATTTGTGTCTCATATTTAATTTTTTTTAATTAAATATAAAGTTTTCATTAAATTTAACTGACAAAAGTTAAATTGTACTGAATTGGTTGGGACAAAGGGAATACAATGTTTAACTTTAAATGTACTTTATTTAAATTTCAAATTCAAATTTAATTTAACAAAACAATAAATAAGTTTAAAAAATACAAAGGACTGTCTATAATTTAATGGCGGACCACTTATCACATGACCTCATCATTTTTACCAACTCAATAGATACGTTTATGCGATATCTGTAGGAGAGCGATAGAATGCCTCTATTTCTACTGTCACTGTCACGAATGCGATATCTGTAGGAGAGCGATAGAATGCCTCTATTTCTACTGTCACTGTCACGAATGATGCAATGTAGCTGAATCCCTAACTTATCGAATATTAGTTTCTCAGTGTATATAGTTGATGAGTTTCAGCTCTCACGTCATAATGGCTGCACTTTAGATCTTCAGAAGTTATGGTCACATCAGGCTTCAACTGAGTAGACTGAAGCAAAGGTGGCTTAACTACACTCATGCAAGGAAGGATATATATCCCGTCCCAGGTACTTGCAGAGTCAAGCCCATCGTGTTTTTGAATGACACGAGTTACTAAGCACAAGTTTGAGGAGATCCATCTCGATTATCAAAAGTTGCAATCTCAAAATGCTGCAGCACAAGAACTATACAGTGCTAAGCTCAAAGCTCAGGAGGAAGCCCTGCTATCTCAACAAGTCAAGGACTGTTGTAGAATGTTGAAAGAAAGAAATGGTGATTTGGCTTTTGGGAGAAGTAGAAGTAAATTTATAGAATTGTATTCTCGTAAATGTTGGAGTATTGAAACTTGGATATCGATTTGAGTTGCGTTAACATACGCTTTCCTTAAAGAGTGATTCGACTCAGTTACCGCCTTGGGTTACATGAATTCTCTTCAAGGATAAAACAATCGAAATGCCCTCTTGATCTAGGCTTGATACAAGAGAAAGGTTTTGAGTGAAGTATTTTGGTTACTGAGTAAGTCTGAAAATTCTAAAATTTTCACTTGTATTTTTGTGCATGCATGCACATGTTTATATAGGGCAATTTGTGGGTTATATATCACCATGCTTAGACTGCATCATTCTGATATAATTGTAAATAAATACGGATGTAGTTAGAAAGATGCATCTTTCCACAAATGATTATATTTTCCACATTCACTATATCCTAGTTTTCATAAATGAATTCTGAAACAACACATTTTTTTCACGTAAATGATTACTTTTCCACATCCAGTGTACCACAATTATCATAATTTTAATAAACTCTGAATTGTGCATTTTTCCATATGACAATGCAGTAAGTTGAGCATGCCGCCAACACTGTATCCCGTACACAATCCTTAGTTCATCCTCATCCTTTCTATCAAGGAGTCAGACACTACACACCACCACCAATATAATTATGTATAAATACGGATGTAGTTAGAATGATGCATCTTTCCACAAAAAGGATAATAAATGTTAGTCTTATCAACACAATTTTAATACATGTCTCAGAATAGTTTATACAAGTGTTCACTCCACACCACCAAACTTGTTTTAACATCCCCAGCTCACAACTACTCAAATCCAATCATACTTAAATAGCTTGTGTTTCTTAAACACCAACAATCCTCCCCCATTTAAGTATTATCCTTGATTTGAAAAATCCAACCAAACCAAACAAGTGCATAAATGAAAATATCTTGAAGATTGAATTTTCACCTTAGTAAACTACACATTCCAAATATTCGAGAATTGAGGTGTCTTTAAAGATTAAACCCTTCAACCCATTTGAACACATGAAGATAATCCACACACAAGTTCAAGTACAAATCTCAAAAGCTAAAACTTAACACTATATAAGCCATGTCTCCCTATTCATTCATGAGTGCGTAGAAAGCCAAGCCCGAGCTTCTTGAAGCGGCTACACTTAACACTTCATATAGATGAATTTCTTTAATCATACTCCTGCAAAAGTACTTTGTCAAAAGATCCATTAAGAAGATAAACTTCAACTTAACTTACATGCAGGTCCAAACATATTACCTTTGGGATATGAAATCATATGTATCAATCTCAAACAATAGGCCTTCCACATTGAATTTTACTCCAATGTCGTATCAGAGCAAAAGTGGGTATCCCATAATCAGAGATTTAAATAGGCTTTAAACCCATCCCAACCACCGACTTGTTTACCAAGTCCCTAGCTAGTCCCTTCGTCAAGGGATCTGCTAGATTGTGTTGAGATATTACAAAATCAACTGAAATCCACCGTGAGTTATTAACTCACGTATCGCGCTATGCCTAACGCCCAAGTGTCTAGATTTTCTATTGTACACTTCACTATAAGCCTTAGATGGGTACTATCACAATGAATAGAGATAGGTGAAATCGGCTTAGGCCACAACGGAATTTCATTTACTAGATTCTGTAACCATTCCGCCTCCATACTTATTGCTGCAAGAGCTATAAATTCTGACTCCATAGTGGAGTTAGTTATACAAGTTTGCTTTTTAGAAGTCCATGAAATGGCACCTCCACCAAGTAAGAATACCAAGCCAGTTGTAGAAGAATGATCTTCTGTATTTGTTATCCAACTAACATCTGAATAACCTTCTAAAATCAAGGAAATCCAACATAGCACAAACCATAATTCATGGTTTTCTTTAGATACTTAAGTACACGCCTAACCGCTTGCTAATGATGTGTGCTGGGTTACTTGTGTACCTACTCAATTTGCCAACCGCAAAAGCAACGTCCGGCCTTGTGCTTGTCATAGCATACATCAAGAAACCAATTACTTGTGAGTACTCAAGTTGTGACACCGATTTACCCTTATTAGGCATCAGCTTCATACTTGAATCCATTGGAGTGCTGACCAGGGAACAATTCTCACAATTGAATTTCTTAAGTACATTCTCAATGTAATGAGACTGTGTCAGAGAAATTCCTTTATTCTCTCGTTTGACCTTAATACCAAGAATCACATCTGCATCCCCATGTCTTTCATGTCAAAACTTGATGACAAGAATGCCTTCGTAAGGTCAACTTGGATCTGATTTGTGCCAAAAATCAGCATATTATCCACATATAGACAAATGATAACTCTATTTCCAAAACTATTGAATTTGCTATACAAACATTTGTCAAATCGGTTTAACTCATAGCCATTCGACAAAACCACCTCATCAAACTCATGATGCCATTGTTTAGGAGCTTGTTTTAGCCCATACAATGATTTGACAAGTTTACAAACCTTATGCCCATTTCATGGCATGACAAACCCTTCAGGTTGTTTCATGTAAACCTCCTCTTCTAGATCTCCATTCAAAAATGCAGTTTTGACATCCATTTGATGGATCACTAGGTTTTTAATGGCCGCTAATGCAATCAACAACCTAATAGTGGAGATCCAAGCAATTGGGGCATATGTATCGAAATAATCAATACCTTCCCTTTGCCTAAAGCCTTGGATAACCAATCTAGCTTTATACTTGTCAATAGAGCCATCGACTTTCATCTTCCTTTTGAAGATCCACTTGCAACCCAATGGTTTACAACCATGCGGGAGATCAGAAAGAACCCGCGTATTATTACACATGATGGAATCCATCTCATCATTTATTGCTTCTTTCCAAAAAGTAACATCTCGAGACTTCATAGCCTCAATAAATGTCTTAGGATCCTCTTCAATATGATATCAATAAGAATTGATAACCTATCTCATCTCTTGATCCCTCAACCAAATAAATTTGGAAATCGGGACCAAATTTGGACATCGGGACCAAGAGACTTCTCAATCCTACCTCTTTTGCTCCTTCAAAGCTCAGGTGATTTAACTTGATAAGACATTTCATCTTCCTCCATAGTTCTACTTGAAGTAGGAACTAAATCCCTTGACCTTGGTGCTGATGTGAATCGATTTTCATCAAAGATAGCATATGTTGATTCAATTACGGTGTGAATCGAAATAAAATCATTAGGTTCTATAATATAGAACCTATAAGCCTTGGAACGCATAGAATATCCAATAAAGATGCAATCAATACCTCGTTCCCCCAATGGTTTTCTTTTGGGATTGGGAAGTCTAACAACTGCCCGACATTCTTTTTTATACCAAAGCTCATATGGAGTGATCTTGTTCCATTTATTAGGAACCCTATTTAATAAATAGAAAGTCGTTAACATGGCTTCACCCCAAAATCTGTCACTCAATCCAAAATAGGATAACATGGAATTAGCCATTTCTTTTAAGACCTTATTTTTCCTTTCTACCGCACAATTTTGTTGCGGTGTATATGGAACTGTGACCTCATGAATGATACCACAAGATTCAAAAAATGAATGATCATAATATTCACTTCCTCTATCAATGCGTAACTTTTTAATCAAAGTTGATTTTTGCAATTCAACCTCATTTTTAAAAGTCTTATATTTCTCAATTGCCTCATCTTTGGAATGCAACCAATAAATGTAACAACATCTTGAATAATCATCAATGAATGCTATTAAGTACTTTTACTCCCCAAAGAAGGTGTTGCATGCAAATCACATAAGTCACTATGTATGGGTTCTAGAAATTTTGAAGTTCTTTCAACACTATTAAATGGTTGCCTAACAATTTTATCCAACATGCAAATATTACATTTTTGCACATTTATATCAAAAGTAGGAACCAAACTATCTTTAGACATATCAAGCATATGTTTGTAATGAACATGTCCTAGTCTAGCATGCCATAAAGATGGTAAATCAACATTAGAGCAGATCATGTAAATAGAACCACACATATTATTTATATTGAGCATAAACATTCCATTACAATAATATCTGAATCCTACAAACACATCAAACTTCGATAAGATAAATTTATCAGATTCATACACTTGCTTATAGCCACACTTAGATAATATACTACCAGAAACTAAGTTCTTTTTAATTCTAGGTACAGGTAGAACATCTTTAAGATGAAGATTTTTCCCATAACTAAATTCCAACACAGCATCTCCTCGACCAAGAATAGTGGCGGTAGATTCATTTCCCATATGAATAATGGAACCATCGTTAGCAAGTTTATATGACTTGAACCACCTATGATCCTTGCAAACATGTTTGGTTGCTTCAAAATCTATCCACCAAGAAATTTCATCATCTTGTACATAAAATGCTTCAGAAATTAATGGTACATAATTCTTAACCAAATTTAAACCATAATTAACATTCTGACCTTGAAGAGAAGTTTGGCCTTGGTCCTTAGACCCTTTCCCGGGATGATTTGGTGTCACTCATTGCTTGCTCTTCCTGACACGACAATCACGTTTGAAGTGTCCTGTCTTGCCATAAATCCAACATACACCCTTAGGCTTCTTGTTGAACTCTTTGCTTGTGTTGTTAAATGGGCGTTTCGTCCCCTTTTTCTTCTTAAAACTATCACCCTCTTCCATCATATTAACTGAAGAGAGTCTCATAGTCTCTTTATCTTTGGACTTGCCATTTTTCTATGCCCTTAGAGTTTCCTCTATGCGCAAATGGCTTTCGAGTTGAACAAGAGACAATTCTTTCTTTTTGTGCTTAAGCATGTACTTGAAATCCTTCCATGAAGGTGGAAGCTTGTCGATTATACTTGACACGGAAATAGATTCATCCATTCCCAGTTTGTGTTGTGCAAATTGTCGTAAAGTTCGGAGCAAATCATTGTACTACTCCATAACGGGCCTAGAGCCTGACATCTTGTAATTCATAAAATTACTGACAAGGAATTTCTTACTAGAAGCATCCTCATCCATGTATTTTGACCCTAAGGAATTCCACAACTCTTTTGCAGATTCAACATTTTGATAAACATCAAAGAGTGAGTCAGACATACCATTCAAGATGTGACCATGACAGATGTAGTCATCATTTTCCCATTTGTTCCTCCAACGAGTTTCTTCTAATGGTTCATCATCTGTTGGTTCTGTCATTGGAGTAGACAAAACATATGCCACTTTCAGAGTTGTAAGGAGGAAATGCATCTTCTTCTGCAATCTACGAAAATCAACACCTTCGAACTTCTCCAGTTTTCCAAACTTGGATGTCATATCACGTACGGTTGCCATGTCTTGTACGGTAAGTAATTACTCTTTAAGAATGTTGAAGAATGTTGGAAGAAAGAAATGGCTGTTTGGCTTTTGGGAGAAGTAGAAGTAAATTTATAAAACTGTATTCTCGTAAATGTTGGTGTAATGAAACTTGGATATCGATTTGAGTCGCGTTAATATACGTTTTCCTTAAAGAGTAATTCGACCCAGTTACTGCCTTGGGTTACACGAATTCTCTTCAAGGATAAAACAATCGAAATACCCTCTTGATCTAGGCTTGAAACAAGAGAAAGGTTTTGAGTGAAGTATTTTGGTTACTGAGTAAGTCTTAAAATTTTAAGATTTTCACTTGTGTTTCTGTGCATGCATACACATGTTTATATAGGAGATGTCATGAAAAGATACTACCTAGGTGCAATTTGTGGGTTATATATCACCACGCTTACACTGCATCATTCTGATATAATTGTGAATAAATACGGATGTAGTTAGAATGATGCATCTTTCCACAAATGATTATATTTCCACATTTAATATATTCGGATGTAGTTAGAATGATAAATGAATTCTGAAACAACACATCTTTTCACGTAAATGATTACATTTTCCACATCCAGTGTAGCGAAACTATCAGAATTTTAATAAACTCTTAATTGTGCAGTTTTTCCAAATGATAATGCAGTAAGTTAAACATGCCGCCAACACTGCATCCCGTACACAATCCTTAGTTCATCCCCATCCTTTCAATCAAGAAATCAGATGATTATGTATATTATGTATATTACACTACACACCACCACCGTTATAATTATGTATAAATACGGATGTAGTTAGAATGATGCATCTTTCCACAAAAAGGATAATACATGTTAGTCTTACCAACACAATTTTAATACATATCCCAGAACTGTAAGCTCGTAGATAGTTTATACAAGTGTGCACTCTGCACCACCAAACTTGTTTTAACATCCCGAGCTCACAACTACTCGAATCCAATCATACTTAAATAGTTTTTGTTTCTTAAAACACCAATAAGGACAAGGAGCTAATTCAGGTTAAGCAAGTCTTTAACTTTCTTAAACTTGAGTTTGATGATTTGGAAAACAAACTACAAGAGTTCCTACAACGGATGCATGTTTCAGCAGATGAGGCTCGCAAGTTTGAAGAGTTGCACAGAGAAAGTGATTCACATGCCTAATCATAAACAAATAGGACATTGGAATTCAATGGTCACATATCATACGGATAAAGATTATGATTCGGGAGCATTGGATTTAAGGGACGGTCATTCATGGTAGCCCAAGGCATAAACGGAAGAGGGATTTGGTGCTTTGTAATCTTGAGAAATATTATTTCTCAATTAATCAAAAACACAAGGACTCATTGAACAACTCAAAGTAAGCATCAAATCTACAAAAGGGAAGCAGATACACATATCATGTTCGACATCAAAAGTAGCAAAAAATCCAGCTGGTGGGCTATTATATCGAATCAAATTTGACTTGTCACCCCCAGTCCCTAGCTTCATATGACTTACTGAGATAGCATTCATCTATGACTGCGATTGTGCTCGAACTTGAACCTGAGATTGGCTCTAATCTATCATACTCGTAATCGGGGTATAAATTTCTGGATCTTGCTTCATGGAAATCACAAACAGAAATAACATTACAAGTGGCAAGAAAAATTTTTTATAAGAAGTAACAGTACAAACAATCCTAAACCAGATTGATCCAAAGCAAGGAACATACTGAAAGTTCGGCATACCTGTCCTCTTGCAAAACCCTCAGCTCCATCAATGCAGTTTGTAAACGGGTTCAGTTTGCAGTCACTAAACACTGGTATTTGTGAACACTTTGGTTTGGAATACTACTCAACTCCGCAAGCACTACAATCGGTAAACAAAAGCTACATAATAAGGTCCTAATCTCCAAGTGTAATCATATGACTATTCTATTACACCCACTACACTTGTAAACAAACACAATACTTGACATTTTTAAGTAAAACTACTAACCAGGCAGATGCCACTACAATCAGGCTTTTTCAAGCAAAATTACTATCTAAGTGAATGCTACTCCAATCAGGTAACATCCAACTGAGTTCAACTGTTCCCATAACAAACCCTCATCTTTCCATATTACAATAGTATCTTTAACTCATTACATACACTCTCAAATCACGGGACTGCATCAAGTACAACTATATACACATAGACTGCAGATCAGCATAAAAGTTCTATCAAACACAATGTGCAAAGCACAAGTAGTAAAAACGGAGAAACAACACAACATATTGAACTTTGTTGAAGATAAGGAAAGGAGGCCAAATCTTTCCCCGCTAATGGAATCTCATTCAATCGTGAACTCGGAATGGGAAGACTACAACAACGACCTAAAAATCTTCTGAAGAATACAGCAACGTCCTGGAACTGGAAGAATTCCTCGAACTCTAATTTGAACCGTACCAATAAGGGCCTGAAAATATCCTTTGCCACATGACGTAGTTATCACAATACAGCAACTGTGAATCCACGAACCTACCGTTCGCCACTTCCCAGCCACGAAAACTTCACCGCCATCAGCAACATCCTCGAGCACCAAAAAAGTTTGCTTGAAGAAAATAACTCCGGTGAAGAAGAAAGAGGAAAAGTTTTTTTATGGAGAAGAAGAGAAAGAAACAGTGAATTAGAAGATGGCAAAATGGTGTCGTTTTTGCAAAGTAAGAATGTCAACAAATTACTTCAATAGCTCCGGTTGACAAACCAAAAGCAAAAAATATCCATTATAGGGTGTTTGGGATAAGTCAACCTCAAATTAATTAGTACAGATAAATTATTCAAACTTTTTAATTACATTGCTACTAGTATAGTAGTTTTTTAAGTTAAATGCTCATATAACTCTATGTTTTGGTTGAAAGTGTCAATATGACCCTGTGAAGTTAATAAGTGCTATTATAACCCTAATATTTGCTTGAAAGTGCTAATATATATAACCCTGGAGACCTGAATTTGACCGAAAAAACCTGAAATGATAATTATACCATCTATTTTAAAAAATAGAAAAACATAATAAGTGGAAGGATGTTTATACCCTCATTCTCTAATCAACACAACCTGCTCAGTTTTCCCTTTTTCTCTCCATTATTTCCCAAACTTCCCATTATCTATGCAAACAGTAAACCCCCTACTCCATCAAACCGGTCTCGTCATTTGTTCCCTGTTTTCATCTGCATTCATTTTGCTGAAGTTCAGCACTGGTGGTGCGGTCTCACCGATTGTCGGAGCTGGCTAGTGCGGTAGTGCATTTTGTTGGAGAAAACAGAGGCATTGTTGGAATGGTAAGCTCCGATAAAATTTTCACCCTAAATCATCATTTTCTATGTGTACTCGTGTATAATCGCTGTTGATTTGCGCCAGAAAACTTATGGATGGGGATAGGTTGAGGGTTTGGTGATAAGAGGAGTTGATGGTGGGCTGGGGCAGAGGTTAGGGTTTAGTCGTCATCGTCGGAGGTGGATGGTGACTATCAGGGATGTGAAATTGAGGTGGGGGGCTTAGGGCTAGGAGTGGCGGTGGGGAGGGGGCTTAAGGATGGGTTGTTGGAGATTAAGGCGGGGCTGGGATTGGCGGCGGCGGTGGCGCACGGCTGAACGGCGGTGGGGCTTAGGGCTAAGGGTGGCGGGGAGGGCCTAGGGTCAGGGGTTAAGGCAGCGGCGTAGGAGGAGGAGGTCGGAGCTTCATGGGGATGATTTGGCTGAGTCTTCTGCAGCCAGGAGGCGCCACTCGCGCATATTGAGCAAATGGGCTGCAAGGCATGCGCATGAGATGATAATGACTATTAAGAGGCAGAATCATGAGTCTGAGCTAATTGTGCTTGCTGGTTTGCATACTGTTTCCATGCTTGATTCTTCGTTTTTTGAGAAAATCACATTCTCCGACTTCAAGGAGACAGGGGAATGTTGAGAGGCCAACCACCCGGGCCTCTTCTATTTTGCAAATGTGGGGGGAATTGGAGGATGAACATGTGTTGAACCGGGATCGTGAGAGGGTGAGGGTAAGATTGAGGCATCAGTGGAGTGTTGAATATAACACAAACAGGTCTAGCACAAATATGTTTGAAAGTAGCGAGTGTGAGAATCGGAGAAAATTCTATAATGGTGGCTAGAGTACATGCCATTGGATGCAAGGGTGGAGAACGCATTTGCTAAATACATTCTCTGCCCACGCAAAAATTTATTGCATGCAAAATTAAGGACGCATTTGGTAAATGCGTCCTCTCAATTTGTCTTTTTCTAGCCGAAAACATGAGGACGCATTTGCTAAATGCGTCCTCTAAAATGCAGGTAAAAAAAAAAAATATATATATATATATATATATATATATATATATACCGAGAGGACGCACCATAAAGGTGGTCATTTTTCAAAACCCGCATATTGCATCCGAATTTAATTTATCTAGCACCATCAAATAAAGCACTCACCTCCTAATATTTTTGTATCCAGTCAAAACGCACACACATAGTACTGATGCATCCAACACGTAGATGGTGTACGTGTCCTACGTGTCTTGCAAATGCATCTACTGGAACTAATGTAAATTATACTTGTATTATTTAATGAGTCCGTCTCTTGGAAGACGGTCTTTCCATAAGTTATGGAAAGACCAAGGTTTAAAGTGTAAATTAGAAGAAATTAAGATAAAATTTTCGGGTTGCATGAACCGGGTTATAAATTTTATAACTACTACATGTTTCATACTAAAACTTTAATATTGCAACTAAGACCTTTTACCTTTTATTATTTTAATTAAACCCCGTCTTTCCATAAGCTTGTGGAAAGACCGTCTTTCCCAAGACTTTGCCTTATTTAATACTCCAATCTTCTAACATGTACGTTAGGATAATTTTGGATCCTCTACGATATTCCACCTATGCCACTTGTGCGCCACACTTATTACGACATCGTTTTATTGTATTTTGGAATATAAATTTTTTAAGTATATGCAGTATTTGATATTTAGTTTCAATTTTATTTTCTTTCAATTTTTTTATCGAATTTATCGCACAAAAAATATGGTTTTAGTCCTAATATTTATCCAAATATCATTTTTTAAAATAAAATTTTCACCTTAGGTTTTACTAATAGTAGTATACATTTATATTAAATTATTAATAAATGGAAAAAATATTATATTTTATATATAATTTTAAAATTTTATGTAATATTTTATGAACGAAAATAATTTCACTCGACAATAAAACTGTTTGATAATCCAAGAATAAAATTGTTCGATAGCCATATTTTATAAGGGCAAAGTCTTGGGAAAGACGGTCTTTCCATAGGCTTATGGAAAGACGGGGTTTAATTCGAATAATAAAAGGTAAAAGGTCTTAGTTGCAACATTAAAAATTTAGTATGCAACATGTAGTAGTTATAAAATTTATAACCCGGTTCATGCAACCCAAAAATTTTATCTTAATTTCTTCTAATTTACACTTTAAATCTTGGTCTTTCCATGACTTATGGAAAGACCGTCTTTCAAGAGACGCACTCTTTTATAAGTTTAACAAAAAAATTATTTTTACTCTTAAATCTGTAATCTTGGAAGATTTTACTAATACTAATAAACATTTATATATTAACGTATTAATAATTATTGAAAATGTCATATTTTACATATTACTTTTTAAATGTTTTGTAATTATTTTATGGACGAAAAATAATTTCACTCGACAATAAAATTGTTCGTAACTATATCTTATAAATTTAATGAAATTTTTTATGTTTACTCATAAACAAATTATCTGTATTGTTAGGTTCAATCATTTTTTGTCAAGACGTAAACAAGTGTTAATGTAATCATGTAGGTTAGTATGTGCAATATCCTACCAAATATAATGTAGTTTAAAAGTTTTAATTTTAAAAAAACACATGTAGAAAATAATGGTAATAATGTTGTGTTGTATTCATGAATTCATGATACATTATATAGTATTACATGATACCTATCCAAGCTAGGATAAGGTAACAGAATACAATTATATCTACAATTATGGTAGGAATATAAATCCAATTCCAATACCAATACTAATTAACACTAATTCCGTAACACTCCTCCTCAAGTTGGAGCATGCGGATCAGAAATGCCCAACTTGCCAAGTAAGGAATGGAACTGGTTACGTCCGATAGCTTTAGTGAACAAATCCACTCATTGGTCTTTCGTACGGATATGTTGAGTAACAATAACGCCAGATTGGACAAGATCTCGGACAAAATGACAATCAACTTCAATGTGCTTCGTGTGTTCATGAAAAACTGGGTTGGCTGCTATGTGGAGAGCATATTGACTGTCACAAAACAATTTCATAGGAAAAAAGTGAGAAACCCCTAAGTCCTTCAGTAAGGACCTAAGCCATAGCACGATACTCTGCTTCAGCAGAAGACCGAGAAACAGTAGGTTGCTTCTTAGTCTTCCAGGAAACCGGAGAATCACCAATCATAACAAAATAACCAGATAAAGAACGCCTAGTAATTGGACAGGTGGCCCAATCTGAATCACAATAACCAGTCAATTGTAGAGTACTACGGGAAGAAAGAAATAAACCTTGACCAGGATGACTCTTCAGGTAGTGCAACACACGAACTGCAGCTTGCCAGTGAGGAACACAAGGAGACTTCATGAATTGCGCAAGAGTATGAACTGAATAACTAAGTTCAGGACAAGTAATTGTCAAATAAATCAGGCGCCCAACTAAGCGGCGATACTGCTCTGGGGTCATGGTAGGCTGGACCTTCAACACGTGCCAAATCATGTTGTTGCTCCATCGAAAAATCAACTGGTTTAGAAGCATATAAGCCTGTATCAAATAGGATGTCCAAAGCATATTTCCTTTGCGAGGAGGAGACAGTGTATGCAGGGGGAGCTGTTGAAGTTGAAACAGTGTCTATGTTGAAGGAACCTGAGAGTGCATCTGTGATATTGGAGAATGTGTCTGAGACAGGAGAAGTCGAGAATGATGTTATGGACCAGCAAGCAGGTGCTGACAATGAGAGCTATGATGTGAATAGTACTGGTATTGCTACACCAGGAACTGTGCTGCGTGAGACTGTGTCAGAGTTAATGGAACCAGTTTCTAAAAATGAAGAAGATGAGGATAGAACTGTGGAAAACCCAGAGAGTGATGGTGTGCCTGTTTCTGGTATTCAAACACCAGATGTGACCTCCAATGTTGATGATCAGGTACCTGTGAATCAAGCATAGGATGTGGACTTTGCTGATAGGGAACCAAATCCTGAGGGGTATGACCTTGAAAACTTGGCAGAGTTGCCTGAGATAGCCAGTGGTGAAGGCACATTAGAGGGTACTGGTGTTGGTGTTGAAATACCACTCGAGACCAGAAAGACACGTGGGTCAAAGAGAAATTGCATGGAGGTGGGTGTTGAAACACCACCAGAGTCTATGAGAACTCCTGTTACTCAGAGTTCAAAGAAGGCCAGGGGCAGTGTGGCCTCATCTTCCAAGGGTGTGCGAAACTCTAAGTGATGCAGGGATAAGACTATGGAAGCAGGTGAGCACAGCGATGAACCGATTGGGAAGAAGCTGAAGAGGTTACGTGCTGACAGACAGCAAAGACAAGCTGAGACAATTGAGTCTAGTGCACAACTTGCACCTGAAGCTAGTGAAGCCATTAGCCCTGAATTCTTTGATGATGCAAGTCAAGAAAAGTGGGAGTTTATCTGTGGCAGGAAGATATTGGCGGAAAGGCCATCTAATGCTGTGAAATGTAAGGACTGTGGATTCACAGACTATTTGCACCATCTCAAGGTGTTTAAGGAGGCTACCTGTTTCTGTGACTATAACAAGCAACTTGTGCTGGAGTTCTATTCGAATCTGAAAGCTGAATGTGAAGATGAAGAATCACCTTGATTTCATAGGGTTTATGTGCGCGGGGAGATTGTTGATTTTTCACCAGAGGCGGTGAACAAGTGTCTGAAGCGTAGCACGTCAAGGTATGGCCAACCGGTGTTTCCAACACCAGATGTCAGACAATTATGATGAGGTGGCTGTAGAGCTTACTGGTGGAGTGGAGAGCTCATGGCCTATGACTGGTCGACAGTAGATAAATGCGTCTAACCTCACGTCCAGGTATTACTGTTTGTATGTGGTCGCCGTGCATAATTGGATTCCCTCAGTAAATACCACGAGTGTCACCAAAGAGATGGCTACACTACTATACAGTTTGGGAGTGCGTCATAAGGTAAATATGGGCAGATTGATTTTTAATGATATCATTGATTGTGCTCGTAAGACCGGGAAGGAAGCTCTGTTACATCCGTGTGTAATCACCACGGTGCTGCAAAAAGGGGGAGCAGCTATAAGGGACTCTGATCAGTGGATTCCTATTCAAGCCTTAAAACCGACACTCAGGACGCTGAGTGGTCGAATTATCAAGGACTTGCCTTGGACTCCTCCGGAAGAGATTTGCTCGGATGCTGGTACGGCGCGGTTGAGTGCTATTGAGGTCTAAGCTGGAGCGTGCCAGGAACTGATTGAACGACATCAGGCTATTGTGGCAAAGCTTCAGGGGGTGTTGGCAGCCTTGGATGCTGAGCGTGAAGTCCTGTTGGCTGCAGCAACTCAGGATGTTTCAGAGGCGCATGATGGGGACGATGATGTTTCGGATGATGCTAATGACGATGATGCTGATGATGGTGATGGTGATGCCACTGTTGTGGAGTAAACAGCATTTTTGGCACATTAATGAATCCAGGGGGAGAAAACTGGTGTTGAATTCAGGGGGAGTTGGTAGGTCAAAATCCAGTGCTGATGAATTCACAAATATGCCAAGGGGGAGATTGTAAAGTCCAGGAGCGTTGGACTCAGTTGTGGCATATTGTGTGAACTAGTGAAGTGGTGTTCTAACACCATCACAATCCAGTTTTCTGGACAGGAAGTATTTAGCCACGATTTATGGAGCAAATTATGGAGGAAAATCATGCGATCAGAACAGAATATTGTGGAGATCAATGTGTGATTTTGTGGCAACCTATTTCTAGTAAACAAATATTCCTTGTAATAGTTATGAATTAATTAAGTAGTTTATTTATGGTACAAGTCCTATTAATAAAGGATTGTCCATTTAAAAACCAGATTAGGATTAGATCTTTCCTCAGTCTAGAAGTCTATTCTTGGTAGAGTTAGACAAGGAAAGAGTCACGCACAAGGAAGTAGTGCGCAGGTGATAAAAGCGAAGAGATACAACGCAAACATTGTGCGTGCGACCAAGTTTTCATCTCTACGTGAGATACGTTGTTGGAGCAGTTCGTCTCGGGTTTTGGAGGTTTGTCAAATCAACCGACCAAGTTCGTAAAGATCAGAAACAAGGAAGCCGTAATTCCTCGGGAGGAGGAGATCCAGAGAGACGTGTTGATCGTGGGGGTTTAACGACGTAGGATCGGCGGTGAGGGGATCTCACAACATCCACTCAATAGGTTAGCAATGGATTAGTATTTAAGTTAAGCTTCTTGTACTAAAGACTGCTTTCTAGTGGATGGTTTCTGATCTGGGCTAGGCCCCGCAGACGTAGGTGTATTTGCACCGAACTGCGTAACCAAGTTGTGTGTGCACTGCGTATTTCATTTTGCGTTTTTCATTTTGCGTTTTAACACCAAACTGATCTCGGTGTTCCAACACCAAACTGTTAAACAACTTTGCATAAAAGTTTAGAATTTAGGTGAAACTGAAATTCACGGCCGATGCTGCCGCCGGTGAGTATTGGAGCAGCTGTGGGCGGTGGCGGCGGTGAAAGTGGCGGAGCAGTGGTGGGAGGAGTGGTTATGGAGATGAAGAAGAACTTATAGGTAGTTTTGTCATTACATTTTTAGTTTTAACACTAGGGTTATTTTAGTCTTTTAGTTATGGTCAATACCAAAAATGGCAAGTCAATGCCGGAATAGTGCCAAAAGGTTATATCGGCACTTATGAAGCAAAAGATAGGATTATAATCGCACTTTCAAACTTTACAGGATTATATAGACACTTTTAACCAAAACATAGGGTCATATCTATATTTCACCCTAGTTTTTTCATGTTACACATACCAATTTGGTTAACCAAAATATAGGGTCATATATGTATTTTACCCTAATTTTTTCATGTTACACATACCAATTTCTTGCTTGACAATAATGTAATGAAACTATATTTTAACATTAATCATTGATGGAACAAATTTTATATTAATAAATTGTTTAAAAGTTTTAATTGATGAAAAAAAGTATTCTTTTATATGTAAATAAAGACCTCATTTATTTTTTAGTTTTTTTAATCAATAAATTAAATTGAAAGTTTTAGACATTTTGTATTTTAGGTAATTGAATTTAAAATTGTTCGAATTGTGTAATCGTCACTTACGAATATCGGTAGCGGACCCAACAAAATTTGTTGTAATTCAACTCATGACGAGTACAAAGTTCATATTCTTCGCCATTGATGAACAATTTGTTGGACACATACACTCATTGCTATCAGATTAAATTCGATGCTACAAAGCAACAAAGTAACTTACTCCCTCCGTCTCAGCCTATTCTGTACAGAATTTTTTTTTTGTCAAAGATGTTAAATTTTGACCACATATTTGAAGGTATGTGAACAATAATTTTATCGTATGAGATACAATTAGATTCGTAGTAAAATGTAGTTTCTAAATATTAAATTTGTGCATGTCATTATTGTCCGTAACTACACATATTTATAGTCAAACATGTTTATTGGAGACCGTAAAAAAAAACTCTACTTAGTTGGGATCGAGGGAGTAGATACTAACAAAGAATGAGGGGTTCCATTCTATTCAAATAGTAGGAGTTTCAAACCATATTTGATTTCAATTAGTGCCTCTCCTATGTCCTATCAGAAGTATTCCCCCCAAAAGAAAAGTACTCAACACTATGTATGATGTTAAAAAAGAAGTTGAAATTGAAAACACACTATCGAAAATAAAAAGCTGTTCTAAAGAAAAATAATGAGGATTCCATTAGTCGTAAAATTTATCATCTTCATCATAGTAATACTCATTCTGATCATACGTTGCATCCTCATCATATACTTCTTCTTCTTCACCGACATCATCTTCAATGGTCACTTCATTCCCTTCCTCCTCATTAAGGTTTCTCTCTTTTGCTCCCTTTCCTATTTCCTCCGTCCTTGCTTTTTTGGTGTCTAAAGGCAGCTGAAATGACAAAAGCTCTTTCTAGTAAGTCACAAGCAACAACGAAATACAATGTGCAGAAACAGGAAAAATCAAAGGAGATGAGTAAGGATGAAATGCAACACTTACATCCTCATCGAATAGATTATCCAGGTTGTCGTAGTTAATTTTCGAACTTAATCTCTTTTTGGTTAGCATCTGACGGGCTGCTTCAGCGGCAGTTTGAGGCGCTCTGGTGTTTTTTGCTTCCATAGTGCTCTTCCTCCTCTGTTGCTGTAATGATACGAGATATGGTAAGGTCAGACATCAATTACACTCTTACATCCGATATGCTAAACTATCTGGCTTTTGTATGCATTTTGATGATCATGAAATTACCTCACGTTTTTTCTTTATGGAAGCTGCATAAGCCAATTTCCGTGCTTCAAGCACATCATCTGGGGCGTCGCCAAGATCTTTCATATAAGCTGCAGCTGCTGCTTCCTTAGCGGCTTGTTCCTTTAGAGCTCAACCAGAACGTGTTATTTTTTGCACAATTTTGTAGCATATTTTCATGCTATTTTCGAACAATCCGGGAAAGTTGTGGAGAAAAACAAGGTGAAACATGGCACCTGAAGGTATTCTTTGTTCATCGCTTCCCATATGATCTTCTTCAATCGACTTTCTTCTTTACTTGCAAGATAGCAATTCACCTGCAAAAACAAGATGCACAGACATTAGAAAAAATATTATTTCTATTTTTCTAAAATTCAAAGATATAAATTGAACATCATTTTTATCTTTTGAAACTCAAATATTTAACTCATTTTTTTGTGGGGGGGGGGGGGGTGCAAAGGGGGATCTAACCATTTTATAGAACCCGCAATCACAATATTTCATTAGGATCTCTTTACCATTACGCAGATCTTAGATGGAAAGGAAATATGAAATACAGATTCAAGAATTCATAAAGGAGGCATCAAATTCAAAAGATGCTAAAGGCTGAAGACCTTTTTGATCGAATTACTCACCTCTATGTCATCAACATCAGAAAGATTTTCCGTCTCATCTGCGACCGAAGGAATTTCGCCATCGTTTCCAGGCATAGCTTTCGAAATAGAAAAGGAGAGAAGAAATTATATTCCGGTGAGGGATGTGATGATGGATGAGAAGAAAGAACCCCAACTTCGAAAGGATTTAATTCTGTTTCCTTGTTAGAATCATATTAGGTCTTTGTTTGTTTAGGAAAACTAGAGGAAATTTCCTTTTCCCATAGGATTTCGGATTGGGCAGAGATTCAGTTTGATTATAATCGTGATACAACTTAACCTAGGTGTGAAGTCCAAGTATTCCGAGGTGTGACGCCAAGGGATTAGGAGTGAATTCAAGATTAACGTTGGTTTTAGGACTGATTCCTAGACAAACATTTGTTTTTCTATTGATTTCATGCAGTTTTTTTAATCAATCAACTGCCAAAAAGGCCTATTATTTAACTCTCCTTTAGCCAAGTTTTACTGTTTTACACCTAAGATCTGTTTTCAAACAACCTACGCTCGTGCTGCGTCAGGATGATTTCCAAACACCATTATAAAACACTTACAAGCACTTTCCGCCTCTGGTACCGCACCCTTCTTTGTGTTGCACACATTGTCAGTTGCCTCATCATTTACCTCGTCGGAACATCTTTCCTGAAAAAAATAACTTCAGTTGAGCTTCAGAACATCACAATGGCAAGAGAGTGGGTCTCATGACAGGCGGCATGTCACTTATTTTTTTACCTTATACACTACATTTGTTAAATTACATACATAATTTAGAATTTTTGAAAATATTTTTTATATCATATATTGGTAAAGTCTTGGGAAAGACTGTTTTTCTATAGGCTTATGGAAAAATGGAGTTTAATTAGAATAATAAAAGATTAAAGTTCTTAGCTGCAATATTAAAAATTTACTATGCAACGTGTAGTAGTTATAAAGTTTATAATCCGATTCATGCAACCCAAAAATTTTATCTTCATTTCTTTTAAATTCTACTTTAAACCTTGGTATTTTCATGACTTATGGACGGACTCTCATATATTTTTATATTTTCACCTTCAAATACATATTATTACTTGTTTTAACTTATAAAATGCAATATTTAAATTTGATAAAAAATTATAATATTTAAGGTAAAGGCCCCTGGGACTGTCTATAAGCTTATGGAAATGCCGCTTTCCTGAGATTTTAAAACTCTAGCAAAAAGAAGCAAAAACAAATAATACATCTGTTTGTGTGAGTGTGTCCACTAAACTTTTAAATATTTAAGGATTATATCAAAACATATGTTACAGAATATACCCATACCAAGTTTCACTCAGAAGAAATATATTGTTATGCCCAACCTTTTCAGCAGATGCTTGGGCCATTCTATTCAATTCAGCTGCCTGGAAAGATGGAGGTTCAGATCCTCCATTGAGTCCTCCAGAAATTTCAAGAAACTGCAATATACACGACAGGCATAAATTAGGCTGCAAAATGACTCGGGTGGAAATGAAGGATGAAAGCAGGATGAAATTTACATCTTCATAGCAGCGTTTGCATAGCCCGTGAGCAAAATGAGGCTCACTGTCTTTGTGTTTGCAGAGCACTTTCGATTTATCAGACTTGTTGGCCTCTTTCGTTTTGTCAGACTTGTTGGCATTCACATTTGACATTTCATCAAACCGTTTTTCCCTCTCAAATTTCTCAGCATTCTGAGTGAACTCCTCAATCTAGAGAAGCAATAAATATGCACAAAACCTCATGAAGTTTCGAGAAGGCACAGAAATGTACACAGTTCTCAAGGCACAAAGATGTGAAGAATGGAGAATTTCAGGGAACTAACTGTTAAGCTTCCAGATGAGGTTTCCTCAAACTCAATCAATCGGTTGGTCAATGTTGCTTCACATATATGAACACGTTTCAACTACAAAAGGAGAATGTGCACAAGTTCACATAAACACATAATATCACCCTACTTCTACTTTGCCCTTCTTTCAAAAAGAATGCAATTGCGTATCTAAGTAGAAAATGAACATGTGAAATCTGTATATTATAAGTTAAGAGATTTTACTATTGTGGGAATTTCCAAAATATTAGGTAGTAGAACAAGTGATTTAGAGAAGATATAAATAATCTCTTTTTTTTGCCTCAGTTAACTTATGCAGTGCAATATAAATACCCAGTAATCAAGGTTACTCTTATGTCTAAATACCCCAGCTCTCAGAAATAATTGAAGAAACTTTATTCATGAACTTCACTTACAATCTCCGTCTTGGAATAAGTGTACCCATGCGAAAGTGCCGCAACGTATAATGCAGCACCGCAAATCCCACTAGGTTTCCTGCCTGTCTGTAAGGATTTAAAGATTGCAGTTTATTAGGACAAGTTCAATTAACCATACAAATAACAAAATTGTGCAAACTCAAGAACATTAATTGCCGACCTGCATCCAGTCTCGCTTCATGCTAGCTACTATCAGCAGTGCAGTCTTCAGCACCGATTTTCGAACTTTATCAGATTCATCTTTCAACAAATCTGCAGAAACACATGACTATTATTAACAGACCGTGACATTGAAAAGGAAGGGTTATAGAGATCCGGATTACTTAAAAGGCATTCTAGATCTCAACTATTTAAAGGGAGATCACAGTGACAGTCATCATATTATTCTTGATGAAATAATGTGAAAACAAATATAGAGATCTTGCAGCCAATGTCACCTTAGAATTAACCCATCACTCAATGAAGACTAATTATTGATAATCTTTGGATCTCCCATTAAAGTTGAACAGGGAATGCATAGATTTTTCTCTGTTATATTCTCTAATAAACTGAACAAGTGATATACAATATGAAAATGAGACTGAGGGGAGAATTACCATATGTAAATCGATGCATAAAAAGACTGGGATCAACAACAGTTTGAACAAACCCTTGGTTTTGAAAGCTCAAGAGTATGCAAAGCTGTAGATAAACAGCGCCCAAGACATAACTGCACAATCAAATTACGGTCATAGTTACTAACAAAGGTAAGAGGCTGCAGCTGAATCTGAGACATGAAAAGGTAAATCAAACAAGAGACGATAAAAAGAAGGCAGCTGAAGCATTAAAGCTCGTGTGAGAATATGTTCTCTTACACATTCACACCCAACGACATAGCAAAGTCAATTAGTAAGTATGGTTTGTTATTGGCCCTGCAATCAGACAGAGAAGTAATATGTTAGAGACTTGCAAAGAAACACAGGAAAATCAACAATCCCACTAGTTACATTACCAAGGATCTTCAAAGTTTGAATCATGAAGATAAGAAAACACAGAATAGAAAAGGGAATGGAACTTTGTACACTGTATGTTTTAGATATTTAAACGAACAAAGATCTCATTTGATGTGGCAACTATATGAAATTGTAAAACTAATCCTCCACAGGTATGAGCTTATTCTATTGAGATGCACTGTCACTGAATAGTTTCCCTCGCTTCTTCTAAAATTAAGCCACTTCCTACCACTCCCGAACCCCAAGTTAATAATATTCACATAATTTACTTCCTTTAAACCTATTTCCTTGTGCCATCTTAGAGATGATTCAAATCAGTTGCCAAGAGAGCTTGACAAAGCATGGGGAGAACAATGTAGATGGTCCGAATGCTAGAAAGGAGTGAATAATATAATCTTACTAGTAAAATTTAAAAGGTAAAAAACACCACTATTCACTCACCGACAAGCAATGTAGAGGCACGCTCCAGCAACATGTTCTGTATTCCGTCCTCTGGTAAACTCATAACGCTCAATTACTATCTGCAAGTTTGTAATACGACTATGATAAACATGAAATATGGTGGGGTAGAAAGAGGAGGGAAAAGAGAGGTCTGCAAAAACCAACCCGATAAAATTGGCTTGCTTGTTTTTTTAAACCTTCATCATTCATATCTAATAGTACCGCCAAATTTTGAATATGTTTCTTTCCTGAAAAATAACATTACCAGACAAATGAAATACAACAAAAACCAAGTCTTTATCCCACTATGTGAGATCACGACCAGACAAATGAAATACATTCTTCCACAAAGGAAATCAGACCACAGAACTGCTTCAAACCAGACTAACAACTTTACTCGTAAAACACAGAAGATAATTATCTTTGTCACGGATATAAAAATAAATACAAAACCATATGCTGGACAAACAATTAAAATAAAATGAGCAAAGCATCCTTAACTATCAAAACCATCTTTATGATCAAAAATAAAAACTACATGCCGGACAAAAGCAAGCAGAATCTTCAGGGTGATTCAGAAAATATAAAAAAACAGGAATGTACCCTTCTCCAATGTTCTTTTATAAGATTCTTTATGATCATCCTCAACGCTGTTTACGAAACTTCCATCCATCCGGCTCTGCCCCATATAGAAGAAAACAACAACCAGCAGCATAAAATAAATGCGCATGTTACAACATCAATCACTTAGACCGAGTAGTGCAAAAGCATCGCATGAAACAACAACATACCTCTCCCCGCGGACCTTTTGTGAACGTCGCATCTTCTGTAAACTCATCTTGTTCTACCACTTTTCCACATTCAACACAACATCTGGAATAATTGCAAGACATAGACCATAATTTCTTTAAAACAGCTGTATTCACAAGATTAATCGCTCGCTGCGATACAAGAATGCCATTCATATAACTCACATATATCCAGTACAATGCAGACGATGGACCTCACAGTTCCTGCAACAACTTTTACACCACATCGCGTCCCCTATTGAACGATCAGCACAGGATCAATATCCTCCACAAGGAAACAAAAAAGTATTGATCAAATTTAAATGCATTAAAATTTTCAATAGCTACGGTTTCAATTAAGCAGCAATTACATAGTTAAAACTTTCCCATTGAATATGAGTAGCCTTAATTTAGCAGAGTGATCAGTGTAAAATTATCCAACATTTTCAACCCCGGAGTTCTAAATCAAGTGAATTTTACTGGAATTGACACCATAGTACCAATTTCAGTTGCAACTTAACTAATTTCATAAAACCTAGAGGCCATTGAAAATAAAGGTTCAGGCAAAATTCTTCATCGAAAAATAAATTCTCCAATTTCTCTTAGGGATCTGAATTCTTACACAAAGCAACGCACAGCAGGAGACCGGAGCACGGTGGTCCTGGAATATGTACGGCGGCGGGGGCAAGTTGCGCCTGAGGCAATTTTTTTGTTTGTAGTTAAGCGAACTACAATTAAAAAGACTCGAAATCGGGACCTGAGGCACACACGATCGCCTAGACTCCACCTGCAGCACCAATTTTACTACACCATCCGATTTGAATATCGAGGATTTGGTTTATATTTTATAAATGACTAAAATATATTTTTAGTTCCCAAAGTATCTTGTGCCATGTTTTGGTCCTCGTTTGCAAATCAACCCTTAGATATTACCCCACAAATTAAGAACGATTTGTTTGGTCTCCAAAGGTGGTTTTCAGGTAAGACTAAATAGTTTTTCGGTATAGTCAGGGGTATAATAGTAATTTTACTAATTAAAAAAACATTTTCAATTAAAAATTCCTAAGTTTAAAATTTTTCATTAAAATTACTAGTTCGAAACCATTTTCAATTAAATGATTTTCCTTTCTCCGCCGCCGCAGCCTGCCACTGTGGCCTTCTACCGATGAGAGCTTGTTTTTCCGACTGCGAGCTTGTTTTTCGGATAACCACAACAAACGGAACAAGTCTTTGCTGAGAGCTCATTTTTCCAACTTGGCCAGCATCAGCAGAGGCGTCGAGCACTTTTGGCACCAGCATATCTGAGCTCTCTCTGGGCTCGTGCACGTTTTGGCAGGCGGAGAAGCGGTGTTTGGTGGCGTCACTTTGGTTGAAAATGGATGTGTCACGGCGGGCAGCTCCAGCTCTGGTGTTTAAAGACAAAACAGTGCCAAATCCGGTGGTTCAGCTCCAACTACAGGCAGCGTCTCCGGCCTTCCACCAAACCCTGCCTTCTTCCGCTGCCATCGCCTTCTTCCGCTGCCGTGCCTTCACCCGCTGCTGCCGCCTTCAATTTCCACCGGCAAGTCTCTTCAATTTCCACAGCCGCCTTCAAGCCCAGAATGCGATTTTGTGCCATCATCCACCACCGCCTTCCACCAAACCGCCGCCTCCATCGTTGGGGTTTGGTAGAAGTTTTTTTTTTCCTTGTGAATTCAAATTGGAAGCAGCAGTGAAGTGAAGAACACTAAGACTTTTTTTTATTTTTCATTTTTTAAAACCCAGGAGTATAATGGTCGTTTTACATATTTTGACCAAGTTTACCATTGACTTTCCCTGAAAACCACCTTTAGGGGCCAAAAAAATCGTTCTGAATTTGTGGGGTACTATCTAAGGGTTGATTTTCTAACGGGACCAAAACATGGTATAAGATACTTTATAGGGGACTAAAAAAATAATTTAGTCTTTATAAAATGCCGGTAATACTAATACTCCCTCTGTTTCACTATGTTTGACACCAGAGGTTCAGGTGGTGTTTTTTTTTAAAGTTGAAATGTGTGAAGGAAATTGAGTAAAGTGAGTAAAAAGTTTAATGAGTAGTTGAGAATGATATACTTTTTGCCATAAAAGGAAATGTGACAAATTTAGAAAAGCATACAAATATGTTAAGTGTGCAAAACTTAAGAAAACAGATGGAGTACTATTAATTTAAGTCTTAACTACTATCAAATTCTCTATCGATAAATGCATATATAACCCTACATAATTGACGAAAGTGCAGATATAACCCTGCGATAATTGAAAGTGCAAATATAATCTAGATATTTAGGTTATGTGCAAATATAACATTTTCTGGCAGTTTAAGGTTAGAATTCAGTGAAAAGACTATTTTTCCCTCTGTAAAAAATTAAAAAATTAAAAATACCTTACCCCTGAAGCTCTTTTCTTCGCTTCTCTCTTCTTCTCGTCTTTTCCCAGATCCTCATCTTCACCTCATCCCAGATTCTCTTATTTGTTTCTCCTCATCTTCAGCTCTTCGTCTTTCTCTTCTTCTCATCTTCCCCTCTTCGTCGATCCCAGTCCCCATTTCTGTGGATTCATCAATTTTTTGGCGCTTGGCTTAGTGGCACTGGAAATGGTGGCAGATGGTGGCGGAGGTGGCGGTGGTTGTACGGGTGGTGAGCGGGGAGCGGGGAGAGGTTTTGGTGGTGGTCGAGAAGGGTTGGTGGTGGTCGGGGCTAGGGTTTCCATGGAAGACTGGGATGGGGCTGTGCTGGGATCGTCGGCGCCGGCGGAGCTAGGGATTTGGGGTGGTAGCAAAGTGGTGTCGGGATGAATGGAGCGGTGGTGGTCGTGGTGGTTGTGGTGGAGACAGGGCTAGGGCAGAGGAGGAGACGGAGGCGGCCGTGCCTAAATGCATGAGCGAGAGGTGCCAATTGGGGAAGAACATGTTTTGAGGGTTTGATTGCTGAGCGAGAGGTTTGAAATGTGGTTGTTGTGGATTGAGGCCATCATTAGAACTCTCTCCTCCGTCGAGGATTAGGAACCTCGTTTCCGTCAGTTTCTCTGGGAAAGTGGTCTGGTCTATCAAGAACAAGAAGTCAAAGGTTTTTTGCCACTGCAAAAACCAGGTTTCATCTTCCGGCAGCTCTGCGTCCTCAGTTTTTTTTTAATGAGCGAGGATATTGATTAGGGCTCCCACACCCAAATATTAAAATAGCGATACAAGACTCTGAAGGCCAGATCCTAGGATAGACTAAGAGCTAATGTTTAAACTAAGCTCTCGATAGTGATTCCTTCTGTAAGCCCTCCACCCCCTGTGTGAAGCTCACGAAGGCCAGACTATCAAGAGATTACTAACAAACAAATGATAGAGCTAACTACTATACTGATGTTTCCATCGGAATTGAGGAAATAGAGTTTCCCTACGGTTGAGGAATAGAAGACGCTGTGATGTGAGCATTCCTTCAAGCTGTGAGGAGCTTCCTTTTTTTATTTCTAATTTTGCCAGAAAGTCCGGAGTTTGATTACCTTCTTGGTGGGCGTCGTTTCACTCACCAAAATAATCTGCAAACTCTAATGATGAAATTAGTACAGTAGCAAGCAGAGTCGATCCCACGAGGAACGGAGCAAAATCTATATTAAAATACCTACTAATATATAGCACTTTTGGTGTAGCCACCACGCCTTAATTTTCAGATTTTTTTTAACAACTAATAATGCAACTATAAAATATGAAATAATAATGCAAACTAAAATATATAATTGTCTATAAAATATATGAATAAGGTAATCGGCTCGGAATAACTCACATTAGTTAAACATCGATCATAGGCGCAAAGATAAATCAATTCATATGCATCTATCAGTTATAAGACGGCAAGTATTTGCTAAACCCTCTCAATTCTTTCTTACCTTGTCGACAACTGACTAATTATAATTAACCAATCGTTACTCTTACCAAGATGCCTCCGGAAAGTATTCGCTGAACCAGTTACACACCTCGATAGCATTAAGAATGAAAAGAACCTGATATAGCAATTACCCAAGTATTCGCAAGTAGTAACGCACACTTAATTGTTCCCCATCTTGCTATTACAGTCTTAGCTAGTTAGCTGTTTTTCACAAGAACTCGCTACTTACTAACCCCTTCCAACGATTACGTATTGGTGGAATTAGATAGCATTATCCCAATAATATTCAAGTTGATCAGGCTTAAATATATCAAGAATAAAATAAACCAAGAACAATCAAGAACACATAAGAATCAATTATAAAACAATTAGGCCTCACGATTCATAAACTAATGCTTGTTATTCCATGCCGATATATAAATTAGCTACTCATAATAATTAAACTAAACAAATAAATAATATAATAATCAAACATAATTAATATATTAATCTAACTAACGAAAACAATCAAACCAGGAATTGTAATGTTGCGTGAATAATTCTTCAAAACCAAAGCACTCCTCTCTTCCGTCTTGGCATTAATACATCTATCTCCTGCTCTGTTCCGTGTATATTTATATACACCAAATCAAAACCAAATCCAAATCAACTTCTAATTACTTTTCTTCTTATGGAAGAAATAAGGAAATATCTATTCTAATTCTAAATAACTAATTCCTACAATTAAGGAATTTTAAATGGAAGGAGATAATACAATCTTTATCAATATGGGCAGTGAATATATTTATTTCTTTCAAATCCACATCTCTTCAATAATTCACTTTTACCCCATAACTTCAACAATTCTTCTTTTGCCTCTCTTCCTTCATCCCTGGAAAAATGTCTTATAAGATAAGAACATTTTCCATTGGAGCACATCGCCTCATTAAAAACCTTAACCTGGAAAACCCAGTGGGAAAAAACCATTGGTTAAGGGAAAAAGAGTACAATGTATAGCTCCCTCTCAATTCTTCGCAATCAATGAATTCCTGCACCAAAAACACCTTAAAGTGCAAATTATATCTCAATAAAATCATAATAATCCCACCAAATATGAACACAATATAACACACATCAAATATCCTCACACTTGAATCATGCTTGCCCTCAAGTATGAAGTGAAGAATATAAAAACAATCAATAATCCACAGTGTTCATAAGTTCTAATTCCCTCATATGACTCTATCTAAAATGACCCTAAAAAGAAAAGGTAAGATAGAAACACAAATCACACAACTAAACAAATAAAAATTCAACATTCAAAAACTCTAGCTTCTACTCTTATAACAATAAATTTTCCCCTGCCAAGGAGTAAAGGATCACGTTAACGCACCTGAAAATCATCAACCCTTAAAGTAATTGGAATGAAAATGTTCAAGATCAGAAAATCTAATCATCAATTCAGTCAAAATCGGACAAGCAATGAATATTTCTCACGGTTTCACTCAATCACTCTCAATATATGGAGGACAATCACTCAAATAATTCACAAGTTATAATATAGAGAAATTAATATGCAAATCAGGAAGGTCTTTCTCAAGGGTTGTAACGGGGCTAGGGACCATTCAGATTGGTGAGATCCTAAGGGTTCTAAGCTCAAACAATATCGATCAAAATATTATGCATGTTTTCTTCTTCAACCATCATCCATGTATAGTAGACATTCACCAACAATCTTCATCTCATGGCTATTATGAGAAAGCCAAGTAAGATCACATCAAAGTAAGTGCTATTTATTTTTTTTCTTTTCTTTTTTCTTTTTTTTTTCTTCTTTTTTTTCTTTTTTTTTTCTTCCAGCACCATTCTTCTTCAATACAGTCCAAAACTGGTACTTTTTTTTAGAGAAAAATCGCAACATAAAAAATAAGATTTTTTTCTCTTCTTTTTTTTTCAGTTACGCCCCTCCAGTTTGGCCAAACGGAACCCCAGTGTCACTGTTCATCATAAAATTCAGCCTTCATTTTTTTGAAACCGTTCAGTCTGGGCAAACTGGACACATACTCAGTAATGTCATCAACTCAAGAGAACACAATGGATGAATTCAACATTAACTCCAAGATCATGCATAATAGGGCCAAGAGAAAGGATAAAACAAGGTTTTGGCTAAATATATAGTAACTCATATCAAAGAACATAGTCAAAGCTTCAAAGTGTTTCACTAGGGGTTAATGTAATTGGTAGACAATTTAAGCTGTGTGGTTCATCCTAGTGCCTTCCATCACTTTCACACATAACAACTCCAATTATAACAATGTGATCTCTCAGAACAAAGATTGATGTAGAGAGTGCTCTACTCTAGCTCAAACCTCACTTTAGTAGGCTAAAATATTCAATTAAACTTGTCCTTTTTCATCATCCCAAAAATCATATCAATCAAATTTCACAAATCATAGAAAATCTCATTCAATAACTTCAAGGCATATTAGATTTACCAAGTTTATTACAATGAAGTTTACAACCGGCAGGGTACTTTTATCAAGAGCCACTAGAATTTTCTCATGTCAAATTATCGACTCAAACAACACAAAAAACACATTTTTCACTGTAAAAAAAACTGAAATAATTTTTTTTTATTTTCCAAAAATATAAAAATAAAACACACAAGAAACCTCCTCACACTTAAACTTTGCTTGCCCTCAAGCAAATAATGCAAAGCTCTTATGAGAAAAGGTTTAACACAGAGACAACATCATAAAAAATAAAAGGGAAAGAGGGAACTTATAGTGGTGGGTTTTGGAGAAATTTCCAATCAAGAGGAAAGCGGTTGATCATAATCAGGTTCTGCCGCAGGCCTCCGTCTGGCCAAATGGAGCCCTGCGAGTCCAGCCTTCCAATTGTGTGAATTCTCCATGGTGCAAATTCAAGTACTTCAAATCTGTAGATCAAGAAATGAGATCAGATGAGACATTGAAATTCCTAAAAGATAAAAAATAAAAACTTAAAAGAAGAAGAAAAAAAACTAAGAAAATTGGGTTGCCTCCCAACTAGCGCTTTTGTTTATAGTCTTTGGCTAGACTTTTGGATGCCTTTAATGACTATTTGTTGGGCACAATGGAATTTCTTCCATTAATGCCACCTGAGAAGTATCATAGTACGGCATAAGGCGATGACTATCGACGAGGAATGCCCTTTTTGCGTCCATGCTTATAATCTCTACCATCCCATCTGGCCAAACATAAGCCACTTCGAATGGTTTAGTCCATTTAGACTTGAATTTCCATGACATATGTCGAAAGTTTGACTCAGATAAAAGAACTATCTGCCCAACCACAAATTTCTTAGGCTTCAAATCTCTGTCATGCCACAACTTATTGCGCTCCTTGTACCGCATAGCTTGATCAAACCCTTTCAATCTTAGATCTTTCAATTCTTGGAGTTGGAACTTTGTTTCTTCCTCACACTTGAGCGACTCCATACTCACTGGAAGAGTATCAACATCTTCTTGATAATCACTTGAAACTTGAACATTTTCCTCTTTTGGACTTGTAGGCATTTGAATTCCCAACTTGTCCTGCAAAACTTTAGTCTCAAGAGAATCTTGGACAAATGGGTCAGTATGATAAATTGCATTTACATTCTCAGCATCTATAGATTTCTACATGGGTTTATCAATGTTGAGTGTGTACTTATCGCCAAAATAATCAAGTGAAATAGTTCCATTCCCAACATTAATAATGGTGTTTGCAGTTTTCAAGAATGGACGACCCAACAATACCCCTTGTGTTCCCTTATCATTGGCATGATTCATTTTTACCACATAAAAATCTGCTGGGTACACAAAGTTATTGACTCGCACAAGCACATTTTCCAACAACCCTTCAGGACATACACAAGATTTATCTGCCAATTGAATTATTACTCTAGTATGTACCATTTCTGCCCCTTTCAAAGATTGATATACAGATAATGGCATGACATTAATTGAAGCTCCTAAATCACACATGGCAGCATTGATCTTCTTATCTCCTATATAACAAGGTAAGGAAAACATACCTGGGTCCTTGCACTTTTGAGGCATTTTCTTTTGGATTACAGCTGAAACCGACTCGCCCATTATGATCTTGCTTGAGTCTTTAGGTTTCCCTGCAATAAAATCTTTCAAAAACTTGCTCACAGGTGGAAGCCTTATAGCCTGCAAGAAAGGTAGGTTAATCTCCATTTTTCCAAAGATAGATAGGAAATCAACAGAATCATCTTTCTTTCTAGCTAAACTACGAGGAAAAGGAGGAAGAATTTTAATTGGAGGATCATTCTGACCCAACCTTGGATTTGACTCCTTAGTTTGATCAAAATGCCCTTGTACCTCACTTTCTGTTTCTGTCGGGGGCCTCTGTTTGGCCAAATCGAGGCCTCCTGCAGACTGCTCCGACTGCTTCTTAGCTCCTTTTGCTGCGGTCTTCGGAGGTAGTGGCTCAAGCTCCTTTCCACTTCTTAACGTGATCTGATTGGCCGTCTCTCTGGGGTTGAGTTGCACTTGAGATGGTAATCCAGGTTGCTTCATTCGGAGCTCATTCATGGAATTCGATAAATGGGTGATTTGTCGCGTATGCTCCTCTAAAGTTGTTTCAATCTTCTCAAACCTTTGGTGTTGCTTTTGCATCATGTCCATCATTATGTCCAGCTTGTCATCCATAGACTTCCCTTGAGGAGGTGGTGGATTCTGAGCATATGGAGGGGGAGGAGCTCGATGGGGTGGAACATATGGTTGCTGTACTGGATTTCCCGGATCTCGCCATCGAAAGTTGGGATGATCTCTCCATCCCGGATTATAGGTAGCTGAGTACGGATCCCTCCTTGGCTGCCTATCATTCCAATTCCCCATTGCATTGGCCTGGACAGTTTGCTCATCCATCGCGAAATGACACTGCAGGGTGATGTGGCCGAAGGTGCCACAAATGTCACAAGGTTTCTCTTGAGGACCGGCTGTGGTGCTAGCGACTGTAACCTTATCCACCACCTTGGATAGTACCCTTTCCATCCGGTCCATCCTCTTCCTGAAATCATCTTGGCTCGAGGGCTCTGTTTGTGCCACCTTTTTCAGGATTTGGATCTCATCAGTGTCATACTCCTTCTTGGAATTGATCAACTTTTTCACTATCTCCTTTGCTTCATTGACTCTGATTTCTGAAAATCCACCATTGCTTGCGGCATTCAGCAAATCCTTGTTTGCAGATGTGGATCCTTGGTAGAAATACTGTAGCAGTTGCCCCTCGGTGTATCGATGGTTAGGGCAACGATCTACCAATCGTCTGAACCTTAGCCAAAATGTACTCAGCGGCTCATCATACTCCTGCTTGATGCTCGAAATTTCTTTCCTCAGTGCATCCGTCTTAGTGGCTGGAAAGAAATAGTCCAAAAACAGCTTCTTGAGTGCATTCCAGGAAGTGACGGAGTTAGGAGCCAAGCTTGAAAACCACTGGTTCGCTGCTCCTGACATGCTGAACGGAAAAGCCACCAACTTGAATTGATCTTCTGTGACACCAGCTGGTCTTTTCTGAACCTTACAAATCTTGATGAACTCGTTCAAGAAATTGTAAGGGTCTTCATTACTCTTCCCATAGAACTTCGGAAGCACGTTCAACAATGCCAGCTTAATCTCCACAGGAGTCGCAGTTGCTGGCAATGAGATCGGAGTGGGAGGGTCTTCTTCACTATGCCCCGTTAATTCCCACATGTACGGATTGTCAGCATTGGGATCTGCCTCTCCTCTGTCCCCCATTACAGTATCAGGAACGGATTTAATCTCTGATTCGGATTCTGTCTCGGAAACAGCCTCTGTTTGGCCAAACGGAGGGTCTGCGGCAGCTTTCAGCTTCCTCTCCCTGGCGAGTTTGTAATTCTTCCTAGCTGTCTTTTCAACTTCAGAATCAAATATCAATTCCTGCTCCTAGGACCTGGTCATATACCAATAACTAAAAAACAAAAAATTAGTAGCAAAATAAATAGAAATTAACTACTGTTCCCCGGCAACGGCGCCAATTTGGTGGGCGTCGTTTCACTCACCAAAATAATCTGCAAACTCTAATGATGAAATTAGTACAGTAGCAAGCAGAGTCGATCCCACGAGGAACGGAGCAAAATCTATATTAAAATACCTACTAATATATAGCACTTTTGGTGTAGCCACCACGCCTTAATTTTCAGATTTTTTTTAACAACTAATAATGCAACTATAAAATATGAAATAATAATGCAAACTAAAATATATAATTGTCTATAAAATATATGAATAAGGTAATCGGCTCGGAATAACTCACATTAGTTAAACATCGATCATAGGCGCAAAGATAAATCAATTCATATGCATCTATCAGTTATAAGACGGCAAGTATTTGCTAAACCCTCTCAATTCTTTCTTACCTTGTCGACAACTGACTAATTATAATTAACCAATCGTTACTCTTACCAAGATGCCTCCGGAAAGTATTCGCTGAACCAGTTACACACCTCGATAGCATTAAGAATGAAAAGAACCTGATATAGCAATTACCCAAGTATTCGCAAGTAGTAACGCACACTTAATTGTTCCCCATCTTGCTATTACAGTCTTAGCTAGTTAGCTGTTTTTCACAAGAACTCGCTACTTACTAACCCCTTCCAACGATTACGTATTGGTGGAATTAGATAGCATTATCCCAATAATATTCAAGTTGATCAGGCTTAAATATATCAAGAATAAAATAAACCAAGAACAATCAAGAACACATAAGAATCAATTATAAAACAATTAGGCCTCACGATTCATAAACTAATGCTTGTTATTCCATGCCGATATATAAATTAGCTACTCATAATAATTAAACTAAACAAATAAATAATATAATAATCAAACATAATTAATATATTAATCTAACTAACGAAAACAATCAAACCAGGAATTGTAATGTTGCGTGAATAATTCTTCAAAACCAAAGCACTCCTCTCTTCCGTCTTGGCATTAATACATCTATCTCCTGCTCTGTTCCGTGTATATTTATATACACCAAATCAAAACCAAATCCAAATCAACTTCTAATTACTTTTCTTCTTATGGAAGAAATAAGGAAATATCTATTCTAATTCTAAATAACTAATTCCTACAATTAAGGAATTTTAAATGGAAGGAGATAATACAATCTTTATCAATATGGGCAGTGAATATATTTATTTCCTTCAAATCCACATCTCTTCAATAATTCACTTTTACCCCATAACTTCAACAATTCTTCTTTTGCCTCTCTTCCTTCATCCCTGGAAAAATGTCTTATAAGATAAGAACATTTTCCATTGGAGCACATCGCCTCATTAAAAACCTTAACCTGGAAAACCCAGTGGGAAAAAACCATTGGTTAAGGGAAAAAGAGTACAATGTATAGCTCCCTCTCAATTCTTCGCAATCAATGAATTCCTGCACCAAAAACACCTTAAAGTGCAAATTATATCTCAATAAAATCATAATAATCCCACCAAATATGAACACAATATAACACACATCACTTCTCTGTGAATGTGGCTAAACTGAACATGTTGGAAACCTGTAGTGGCTGACTTTATCTCTTGCAGTAGTAGCTTGAGTGACCAAGAGCAAGGCTGCCCCTGGATAATTCTTATCGCCGCAAAGCAATCCGATTGATTATGAATTTGTTCTGTCCTTCCCGCCGCGACTTTTAATCCCTTCCAGATTGACATCATTTCAGCTCAGAGAACTGCAATATAGAACGAGAAACAGGCATTATCCGTAGTCATAAAAACTGATACAGCATACACAATCCTTTTATTTGCATCCCTTATAACACATCCTAGACCTACGTTATCCCCCTGTATTGCTGCATCACAATTTACTTTGAGGCATATATCAGGAGGTTCCCACTTTATTAAGTACAGCCTAGTTATCCTTCTCCTTTTAAAACTTGGCAGTAATCCATTATTAATGAGATGGCAATTAGAATGGCAAATAGCTAGTGGATGAACTGAATATATCAGTGAGCATAGGTTAGATATGCATTTCCAGATCACAGAAGCGTGGCTTTTTTTATTTTCATGAATCAGTTTATTTCTGGCTTTCCACAACTCCCAGCATACTAAGCATGGCAGAACATTCATTATAGAGCAATGAGCCGATGATGAATGTTTGAGTGACCAGTAGAAAACAAGTCTCTCCCTAATGTTACTGAAGGATCTAGCTGGGATATGTAAGGCATCATGCATTTTGTTCCATAAAAACGTGGCTGTAGCACAAGAATTAAAAAAAATGTGATAAGGAATCTATGCTATCACACTCTGTGCATTTGGATGGTAAATTTAGACCAGTTGTCATTAGGACATCAGCAAATGGTAGAGCACGTAAAGTCAATTTCCACATGAAGAAACTGATTTTCATAGGTATGGTCCTGGCCCAAATTTTTTTAAAAATCTCCATTTCTGGATTTTTTGGTCTTAGTACTTGATATGCAGATTTGATTGTAAATGAACCATGAATATCAGGTTTCCATATCATGTAATCAATTTTGTCTGTTAAGGTTATGTCCTTTAGAAGCTCCAAATTTATGGCAGGGTTGAATAAGCATGAGAGGTTCGGGAGGTACTGACCTTTGTTCCTCTGGAATTCAGAAACAGTAAGCAATGGAAAATTTGCTTGTACCTGGTATTCCTCAACTTGGTTGATCAGAGGACCCGAGCCTAGCCAGTTAGCTATCCAGAAGTTCGAACATCCGTTCTCAATAATCACCTTGGAGTTAACTTCAGCTGTGTCGTTTATTTTTCTGTACCTAGTCCATGTTTCCGATTTTCTAGCATTAGTAGGTAAAGACCACATAAATTTTGCCCAAGGAGACTGACCTATTTGAAGCTTCCACCAGATTTTAATGGAAAATGAGTCAATTATTTCTTGAATATGCCTTATGCCTAAACCTTTTTCAGCCAGTGGGTATGATATTCTGTCCCATGAAACCCAATGTTTGTTTAGTCCATTTTCAGAATTCCCCCACAAGAATTGCTAAAAATGGATCTAAATTTTTGGACCGTGTATTTAGTGGGTGCTGTGACAACCCATGTGTGTTGAGGTACAGATGTCAAAACATGGTTTATCAATATGATCTACCCCCCCCCCCTGATAGCCACTAGTTTTTCCAATTAGAGATTTTTGTGTTTACCATGTCTATTAGGGATTTTAAGTGTTTATTAAGTTTTCGACCTCTGTAAACTGTTACTCCTAGGTAGGAAAATGGTAGAGCCCCTTTTTGCATGCCAGTTATGTCTTTTATCTCTTTTTCCTTTATTCTGCTTAGCTTTCCAGCATGGTAAGCACTTTTTTGAAAGTTGATTTTTTTGGCCAGTGGCCTTTTGAAAAATTTTCAGAAATGTCATCATATTTTTAATGGATTTAGTGGTTCCTTTTAGGAACACCACTGTGTCATCAGCAAAGGAGAGCTGATTTAGATTGTTTGCTGCACCTGGTGTTTGAAACTGCCTAATGTTTCCATTTTGAAACTGAATCCTAAGGTTTCTTGTTAGAAGTTCTGTCAATATGTTAAAGAGGAGTGGAGATAAAGGATCTCCTTGTTTCAACCCTCTAGAGGGCTTAAAGAACCCACAAGGTGATCCATTAATCAAGACAGAGAACCAGGTTGAATTAATGTTGTTCATGATGATTTTAACTATGTGTCCATGGAATCCCAATTTTAGTAAGGGAGTATTAATGGTTGACCAAGAGACTCGGTCGAAAGCCTTCATCATGTCCAACTTCAGAATAAGATTTAGTGATTCATTTTTTTTGTCCAGCATTCGAACTGCTTCCTTCATCATTAGGATGTTATCCGCTATATCCCTACCTTTTAAGAAGGCTGATTGTTCCTCTGATATTACTGAAGTCATTAATGGTTTAATTCTTTCGACCATAATCTTAGACATCAGTTTATTAATGAAGTTAGATAGGCTTATTGGTCTGAATTCACTGAATGATTTAGGAGTCTTTGTTTTTGGTATTAAAACTATCAGGGTGCTTGCCACTTATTTAGGAATTGGGATGCCAACTTGATATTCTAACACTGCAGATAAGACATCCTGTTTAATTATATCCCAAAAATTCCTGTAGAACATGCCTGGAAATCCATCTGGCCCTGGAGCAGCATATGGAGAAAGTTCGAATACTGCTGATTTTACCTCTTCCATAGTTATAGGCTTTAATAAATTAATGTTGTCATATTCAGAAATGGAAGGGTGTATTTCTTTTGTTAGAAATGATATGCACTGACCAGTGGGGTCATCATTTTCATCAGACAACAGGTTATTGAAAAAGTTAACTGCTGCCTCACTAATTTGAGCTGGAGAGTTCAACCAGTTTCCATCCTGGTCCTGGATCTTCATGATTGATAATCTAGCATGGTTTTCGGTTATGGATTTGTGAAAGTATTTAGAGTTTAGGTCTCCATCTTTGAGCCATTTCATCCTAGTCTTTTGTGTTAGAAAGAGGTTTTGTTCAACTAGATGTCTAGTTAGTCTAGCCTTGGCCTTGTTCAATTCAATTCTATCCTGGAGTGTGTGAGTTGTGTCATATCTGGATTCCAGTTCAGCAACTTCCTTTTCTGATTTTGTTAAGTTTTCATATACATTTCCAAAAACCAGTTTGTTCCATGCTTTTATTTCAATTTTTAGTCTTTTCAGTTTGAAAGAAAAACCAACTAGACCTTGTTCCTGAATAGGCTGAGACCAACTATCTAAGACCAAATCCCTAAATTCAATTCTGTTAAACCACATTTCCTGAAATCTGAATGGTCTAGGGGTTGTGCTATCTGAGTTTGAGATTTCTAACAGCATAGGGGAGTGGTCTGAAGTTGTTCTACTTAAGATTTGAACAGTGGAATGGTTGAATGCATTAAAGAAACTGGTGTTTCCCATTATCCTATCTAATCTTTTGGAAGTTGGATTGACAGATCTGTGGTTAGTCCATGTTAGTTGATTTCCAACAGTATTTAGATCATCTACCTGAACTTCATTTATGAAAGAGACAAAATCTAAGATGGAATCTAATTTTGGGGAACTAGGGCCAGAGTACTCCCCCATTGACCTAATGACATTAAAATCTCCTCCTAACAGGGTTGGGGAACTATCCATTTTGGCTGCTAAATCTGTATAGACCTTGAGCCTATCTTCCCTGCTATGTGGAGCATAGATGAAGAACGATTTAAATTTCTTATCCAAGTTTTTTATACCTATCTCCACATGTATGTAGTGGTTATGGATATCTATAAGATTTATGGCAATACTATCTGAGAACATTATCCATATCTTATTATGTATCATTCCTAGGTGATGTCTGAAGCAGAACATCTTTTTATACATGTCTAATTGCTTTAAATTTCCTTTGGGTTCAATTATGACTAGAAGATCCAGTTTATGTTTCCTAGACAAATGTTTTAACCTGGCCACAGATGTTGATACTCCCCTTACATTCCAGATCATACATTTAACTATCATTGGAAACTTTGTTTTGTAAAGCTAACCTGTAGCTCCTTTTAGGGAGCGAAACCTGTGATTGTGTTTGCTCCTCCGTATGCTCAGTGATTGGGATCAATAGTTGCCCTTCCTGCTGATTGTCTCGATTGCTTACTTCCTCGGAATCCCTGAGGGATTCAGTGAATCCCTGCTTCTCCTTCTCCTGTGATTTTATTGTTTGCTTACTATGTACAACTGGAGTGATTTCAATGTTAGGGGTCCATGAAAAACTATCATGGAGAAATATATCAGAGTTTATTGGAGTTCTAGCTTTAGTACATAATATATCATCAGTAAAGGATGTGTAAAGGATATTCTTTTGCAGGGGAGAGGATGGGGCTGTGTTGTAACCTCTGGATTCATATCCTTCCCCTTCTAGATCTTCAATGGAGTTAATTTCCAAGGTAGCATCTGTTGTGTCAATATTTTGCATATTGTGGGGGGATTCTTGTGTTACCTGAGTGCCATTTTCTGGTTGGTTCACCTGCAGAGGAGTTGTTTCTGCTACCATGGGGGGATGGGGGGGGTTAGGGCCTAGGACTTTACCCTCACCATGAAGGAGACCTTGATTATAATGTTCATCTGCGGTTATTTCCTCTAGTACTGCGAATCTATTTCCAGATGTGGAGGCTGTGTTTTCCACACTTTGAATAGAGGCCACTGTGGTAGGGATGGTCATTTTCTGCAGGTTTTGGTTCTGCTTAGGTTGATATATCCTAGTTGTTGCTTGATTTCTTCCCTTAGTATTATTTTGTAGGTTTCTGATTTCCCTTAACGTAGCTGTCTCATGATGTTTAGGATCAGCAACCTTAATGTTATTCTGAACTCCTGAACCTAAGGGTTCCCTATGGTTCATCATCCCTTGATCCCTATTACAATAGGAATCACTATGACCCAACTTTAGGCATTTTTTACAGTACTGAGGAAAGTCTTCATAGGAAATGGCATAGGATTTGTTATGAGCTATTGAGCCTAGCCTAATCTTATTTGGCCTTGGCTTAGAGACATCCATTTCCACACAAAGTCTAATTGTGGAGGGCCTGGTTAAGTTCTTAGTAGGTGCATCCGCAAAAAGAAGTTCTCCTAATGAATTTCCCAAATCAGTTATAGCTTTAGGGTGGAAGAAATATACCGGGGGAAATTCCACGGTGAGCCATACCGGAGCTAAAGCAAATTCTTCATCATAGTCAAAATTTTTCGTCCATTTGATGATGCGCATAATAGCTCCTCCCATGGACCAGGTACGTTTGAGCCAGCATCGATGGTAGTCCTCATCTATGTCGAAAGTAATTCTGATGTGCCTTGAGTCCATCGCCGATAGCTGCACTTCGCCCTTGAAGCCAATAGTCTTGATTTGATTTCTGAGGAAATCCATTGTGGGGCGTCCGCGACTGAATTTGCCGACCAGGGCTTTTGAGAATGGAGCAGCCAGGATGTCGATTTCCTCCTCAGGGTATAGAACCGCTAGCTCGCCTTTGTAATTGAAATGGGGATGGAGGTTTGGTGAATCTGGGATGGCGGGTTGATGGGATTGTTTCAGAACTTGAGCGAAGGAAGGTTTTCCTCTGGTCCATGGCGATGGCACCGCCATGGCAGGTCGGAGGACGGTGGCGATAGAGCCGTTAGTCAGAAAGAGGGCGCTTTTCCAGAGAGAGAGTTTTTTCCAGAGAGAGAAGTTAATTTTGGTTCCTAAACTAATTTCTTTAGCTCTGCGCCCTCAGTGTCAAGGTGGGATTGGAACTCATGGGCCCGTCATTTTTCGAAGATTGAACAAGCTGAGAGCTACACTTCGCTATTGAAGGTAGAAAATTGAATGATTTCATGCATAATTCTATCATATTTGTCCGTTACTGATATTGGGGATTGAGATTGAGTGATCTGTTTCTTGCGTTTTGTTGGTATCTCATTTCCCGCGCTATTTCAATTTTAATAAATTGTAGAAGGTGGAAACTTTGGAAAAGGAAATGAAGTATCGGGTAAGCTAGAAATAAGGTTTAGAGAAATAAGGAATGTGTAGTTATTGGTGTTTCATAAGCTTGTCATTCGGAATGTTTGTAAACCTGCAGTTTCAACTAGAAGATGCGATAGAGCAATAGAGTGGTGGTGGTGGATTGGTGGTGGGATGGAGGGGCTTGTGGCTGATCAGGGTGGTGGGGGCCATTTTTTTCTTTTAAAATTTTATATTAGGTTAGAAGGGTATTTTGATAAATTTTTGTCGCTCAATGGTCGAAAATGGCCAGTCAATGTCGAAATTATGGTTTTAGGGTAATATTTACACTTATGTATAATAGTTAGGGTTATATTTGCACTAAAAAATAACTAATAGTTATATTTACACTTTCTACCACATATAAAATTATATTTGCATATTATGCTAAAATATTAAATGGTAGCAAATTCTTCTCTCTATATATAGGGTGGGGTTTAAAGGTAGTTTTACCGTAATAAAAAAAGTTGTTGCCATTTTCTTAGCTGAACTTTTTATCGATCCTTATTATAGGTGGTTATAGAAGCACCTTTGAAATTGCCGAATTAAAGGTGACTTTCTTCTTTCTTTAATAGACCTCTTCAAATCACCCTCATTTTCTTTGAATTCGGAAATCTTATCTTCGCGTCTAGTTGATTTTTAGTTTTCCAAGTCATAATCAATACTTGATTCTATCTCTCAGAAGTGCACCACATCATGTTGTTGAGGATGGTTCTAAACTCGGAATAGCAGGATTAAGTTCTGGCATCGGCGATGTTTTTGGTTGAAGCATTGTTTGCTGCTCGTTAAATGAAGGTGAATGTTTGATTAAATGTTCAACTTTAGAACAATTTATTTTGTTGGATTTAGAGAAGGACTGATAGAATGATCTGCCGTAAGAAATTGTATTATTGATAACTGAATATATAAAGAGTACAAAAGAGGTATAATAAGGAAATAACTCAAATAACTCTAATCATAATAAATCATAATCTAATCAGTAATTTGATTTATCCTAACACCCCCTCTCAGGCGAAGCGTCGAATGCTCGCTGACGCACAGCTTGGACCTGAAATACTCGAACAGTGGACGGGAGAGCCCCTTGGTGAAGATGTCAGCAATCTGAAGAGAAGTCGGAACATGAGTAATGCGCAGCTTTCTAGATGTCACCAACTCACAAACAAAATATAGTCAATGTCGATATGCTTCGCCCTCTTGTGCGCCACCAGATTCTGAGCCAAAAAATAGCACTGCTATTGTCACATAACAGTAATGGAGAACCAGAAAGCGGAACCCGAAGATCACGAAGCAAATGAGTGAGCCAAACCACCTCTGAAGCAGTGTTAGCAAGAGCACGGTATTCAGATTCAGTGGTGGAGCGAGAAACAGTGGGTTGTCTCTTGGCACTCCAAGAAACTAGATTTCTACCAAGATAAACTGCATAACCATAAGTTGACCGATGAGTGTCCAGACAGCGGGCCCAGTCAACATCGGAGTATCCTAACACCTCAAGAGTACTAGCAGAACAAAAGCTAAGACCAAAATGAAGAGTACCACGAACATACCGCAAAATCCGTGTCACTGCAGCGAAATGGTCATCTCTGGGATCCTGAAGATGCTAGCTCACCGTGTTGATCGAGAATGCCAAATCCGGATGGGTGATGGTGAGATACTGGAGAGCGCCAATAAGAGAACGATAAAGTGTAGGATCCTGAAACGAAGGACTAGTAGAGTTGTGAAGCTGAGAACCAGCAACAAATGGCGTAGAAACGGGTGTCACGTCAGACATACCAGCCCGAGTCAAAATATCACGAGCATACTTTGCTTGGCCAAGATGTAACCCTGAGGAGGTTGGCGAAACTTCAAGGCCAAGAAAGTAATGAAGAGCACCAAGATCCTTGATCGAAAACTCTCTATGTGTCCAATCAATGAACTGGTGAAGAAAAGTCGAGTTGCTTGTAAGAATGATATCGTCCACATACACAAGTAGATACAGTAACGACGACCCTTTCGAGAGAACAAATAAAGAAGTATCGGCTGAGCTGCACTAAAAACCAAGCTGTGTCAGATAGTTGCTGAAGCGCTGGAACCAAGCCCGAGGAGCCTTCTTAAGACCATAAATGCCCTTCGCAAGCGACAAACATAGTCTGGATAAGCAGAATCCTGATACCCAACGGGCTGCTTCATGTAGACCGGAACATCAAGAACACCAATAAGGAAAGCGTTCTTAACGTCCAACTGATGAAGTGGCCAGGAACGCATGGTCGCTATGGCGAGGGCCATTTGAATTGTGGAGGCTTTGACCAAAGGACTAAAAGTGTGGTCAAAATCAAAACCCAAAATCTGCGAGAAACCCTGCGCCACAAGTTTAGCTTTGTGGCGCTCAATAGTGCCATCTGGTCGATACTTGAGCCTAAAAATCCATTTGGAGCCATTAATGTTGACATTTGAAGTTCGAGGCACCAAATCCCAAGTGTTCTGACCACGAAGAGCGGCCATCTCATCATCCATGGCTGAAGCCCAGGTTGGGTCCTGAAGAGCGGAGCGATAATCAATAGGATCTGTCTGAGAAAGGAGTGCAGCAGCGAGACCATGAGTAATAATATTTGAATAATCTCGACACTGAATGGCACCAGTAGTAGACCGAGTAGCCATCTGATGGGTACAAAGTTGCGGTAGCGAAGCTGGAGAAGGTGAACCAGCAAACGACGCCGAAAAAGATCAAGCAGACTAAAGAGGGTATAGTGAGGCACATGACTAAAAATAATCTCAAAATGTGATTTGCCACCAAGAACTGAACTAGGTAGATGGTTAATAATGTAAACCGTAGAGGAGAAAGCTTCCACCCAATAATAGTGAGGCACAAAAGAGTAAAAACATGGCAAGACCAGTCTCTGTGATATGACGATGCTTCCGCTCAGCTCGGCCATTCTGAGAAGGTATATAGGGTGAGGACATCTGATGATGAATGCCACATGATATGAAATGAGCCTGAAGTCGGTGATTAGTAAACTCTGTGTCACCATCGGTCTAGAAAATTTTAACCCTAGTAGAAAACAGGGTTTCAACGAATTTCTGAAACTGGAGAAATGTATCATAGAAATCTGACTTATGCCGCATTGGGAGAAACCATGTGAATCCTGAAAAATTATCGATGAAAATGATATGATAGGAGAAACCACCGACAGATAAAACAGGAGATGGTCCCCACAAATCACAATGCACTTTATCCAACAAACCAGTAGCACGCTTGTCACTAGTGGAAAATGGCAAGTAGCTACGCCTGGCCATCTGACAAGAGAACATCTAACAGGTGTAGGCATAACAGAAGTGACAGAAATAAGGCCCCATTAATTCAATAACTGAACAGTATCATGAGACACATGACCGAGGCGAGAGTGCCATTGTTAAAAAGAAACATGAAGCTTTCTAGAGCGCAATTCGCCTAAAAAGCTGGAATCACCAGTCTCAAGAAAATAAAGACCTGAACTATGACGGCCTTTACCAATTATCCTCCATGTATGCTTGTGCTCAATGGAAAATGCGTCGGCATCAAAGATAACACGGACAGGTAAATCACAAGTAAGCATACTAATGGACATTAAGCTTCTAGTAATCTTAGGAACCACAAGAACATCATTAACAGATAAACCAGAGAAATGACATTGACCAATGTGAGAAATAGACAATCATTCACCATTTCCACAAGAATAGCATTAGAACCACGATAACATTATACCTTATCGAGATGACTGGTACGAGCAGTGATATGAGATGTAGCACCAGAATCAACGATCCACTGATTCGACGAATGATGAAGGCTGGAACCATCCAAACTGGCCTGAAACAAAGCTTTGTCCACAATCTAATTACTAGAACAATCTTCCCGAGATAAAGGCGCCAAACGAACCATTGCAAGAGTTGGAAGTGAGAGCGTAAGGCTCAGAAGTAAAATAAAAAAAGCTGCAGGACAGAAAATTGGTGAACAATGCGCTGCTCAATACTATTGGCGCGTGGCTGAAAACACACGGATAACTGAAGGCGCGTGGATCTCATGCGCCAAATTGTGCGCTGGGATGGGACGCCGGGCAGAGGCTCCTTAGAAGCCGAATATGGTGACCGCCGAACTGAGAAACAAGACGCTGGGTAGAGGTGCTTTAGATGCCGAAGATGGAGACCGCCGAAGAACGATGAAAGGAAACGCCGAAGAAGGAACCACCGGAGAAGTGAAAACCGTCGGCCGATTTAAGAACTTCGAAGAATCGAGGACGAGGCCGAAGATTAATTTGAAACCACGGGAGAGAGCCGGAAAGGAGCCGACTTGAGAGAGGGACGCCGCTACCGTGAGCCTTCGCTGGAAAATTGGGCGAACTTGCCGGAAGTTCACCGGAGACGACGATATCGGTGCCGGAAGTTGGCCGGATTTTGGCCAAAAATATAGACATAAAGAAAAAAAATTAGGACCAAGATCAGACTTGCTCTGATACAATGATAGAATGATTTGCCGTAAGGAATTGTATTATTGAAGACTGAATATATAGAGAGTACAGTAGAGGTATAATAAGGGAAAAAACTCTAATAACTCTAATCAAAATAAATCATAATGTAATCAGTAATCTGATTTGTCCTAACAAGGACTAGGATTCTAAACCTGCGCACTATCGAGATTGCTATATAGCTGCTATTGAATTTGAGAAAAAATGACGAGGAGCTCATTCTTCTTCTTGGTTGTAGCAGGTATTCTGCTACTGTTTATTTCATAGCCGAGACTTCTCATGCTCGCGGCAGTACATTTGTTAATCTGGAGAAATTTTTGTCTTTATTTTTTAAATTTTGTAACTCTGTTTCATTGTTCCTCCATGTTCTGTAGGTCATCAACTCTGTTTTTTAAATTTTGGCTATCAGATTTTGTATGTACGTGGTAGAATTCTAAGACCGAATGTAGATCATTCTCGTCAGGACCAAGATCTCAAACAACCAAACACATGTACAAAAATGCTCTCTATCAAGCATGCAAATAACAATAGTATTTCTCAATAAACAGGACCAACAACAGGATAAAGGATGCCATAAGAAGCACTTGGGCGATCTAGTTAATCTGAGATTTTAAGAGAAAATACAACAATCATATTGGATCGTAAAGATCTTATGTCTCGGCTAAGAATTTCTGCAAAACATCCCAAACAAAGGATAGATTGAAACTTTACTATGTCTTATTCTTCTCCAAACAACTACGCCAGTCTCCAATGGTAAGCAAACTTGGACAACATGACCAATACATGAAACATGATGATCCGTGAAACTTTAATACTAATTAATAAAAAGAACGATGAAAGACAATCAGAAAATAACAGCCATTTACGTGCAATTAAACATGTGCAAAAAAAGGTGGAGAAGTACATAAATCATCGTGAAGATCCCTGAGAAGTTGGACGAATTTATCATGATGAAGACACGTCTGACCATCTTTACGAAAAAAGTACTCCACCAGGCCACCATTTTCCACTCAACAACCAAGACTATGCCCTGCTCAAATTCCATCACAATCAATAGCACCTTGCTTTTTATGAGCTTGCATCAGAGCCATTATTCTCTTGAATTTCTCTCTGCAATATATAGCACATCAGCCTGCAATATATAGCAATGTCAGACAACACGCTATAATTGTTTCCACAAAAAGAAATCCAAATCACCTAAAACGTCATTGTAATGCAATATCCTGATTAATAAAGACAGTACAACAATTAAACAATTCATCATCCTAATAGTACATTTATTGTATACCTCAGTTAATCTAGAGGAGTTAAGGTAACAAATGCTTTAAAACTTCAACCCGTAAGCTTTAACGGATCTGTAATTTGGTTTTACTGAATTTTAACTAATCCTTATTAGTATGTTCCAACATGACCTACCTAACCAAGTATGCAATAAATTAAAGCATTAACGACACAAGACTTGGTTACGCAGTTCGGTGAAATCCACCTACATCTGCGGGGCCTGGCCTAGTTCAGAATGAATCCACTAATTAGAAAGACACAGTACAAAGTACATCATACAAAATACTTATCTTTACTAACTATAACGTGTGAATTCTGCTAGCTCCCCTAGCTACCGATCCGCCTTGATCAAACTCCCTCTGGCCTCGAAACTCGTCGACGTTGGATCTCCTCCTCCCGAGGAATTAAGGCATATGATTCTAAATTTTGAACAGCAAGTCAAGTATGTTGGAACATAGAAAGTCGGCTCTTTGCAATTCTCTCAAAAGTATAACAAATCTGTGTGCAGATTTTTCTCTAATAAATCTGTGTCTATTGCAGTCGTGATTGTCCCATTTTATATCTATGAACAGATCGGAATACTCCTTGATTATCTCCATTATATTCCTATTCCAAATATGTTTCTTGAAGCATATCAAAATCCCATAAATAAAGGAAATTTTCCTTATCACCATATATCTCATATATTCGCAAATCTCATCTCCATATATGTAGGGATTTTCCATAAATCAATTATGCTTCATACGCCTGATATATAGCAGAATATACAAATTTCCATAACTCATAAATATCATAATATTCTGTCTTCTTTTTCATAAAAATCCTTGGCGCAAATATGCTATTTTCACATGTTTCAACATGGAAAGTTTTTCGTTTCCAAATATGTTCACAAAAACTGCCTTAAATATTCAATGCAAAACTCCTGACTTTACAATCTCCCCCTTTGGCATTTTGTAGACCCATAACATTTTGACCATTTATCACACTCCGAAAAACTTGTCATCATACGCATAGATCTCCAAAACTCCATCTATGTTGGAACATATGCACAATATGCATACTACTGAATCTGAACAAAAATTTGAATACTAGAATTCCCATAAAACATGAAAATCGAAAACCAAAAATCCAAGAATTCAACCAAAAGATAAACTTCAGATTACAGAGCCACATTATCAAACTTCAAAAATAAACCTCAAAATTCTCCCCCTGGGAACACACATATGCCAAAGAAAGAAAGAAAATCAATGAAAACACAATTATCCAGTATGCTCCCCCTAACTTTGACCTTTATGTTGGAACATAGAGAAGAAATCCAGTTCAGGAACTGGCCTGCAACCGCAATTTCTCTTCCTTCAATATTTCTTTCTCTGCCTCTAGAGCTGCCATTTGAATGACTATAGCTCCCAATCTTGCATCCAGAACCCCAAGTTTTGCCTTCTTTTCTGCTGCTGCTGATGTAGAGCATTCTGGATTCCAGGGTAAGTCATGAATGTGCCTCATTCCAAAAGTTTTCTTATTCGGCCTCAGGAACTCTGTATCTATGATTAAGTCTCTTGCTTTGCCCTTCACCTTTGCACTTTTAGCCATCGCTGAGATCAAGTAGGGATATACTATGACATGTTTAGCCTTGGGAGTTGTAGCCTGCCTCACCAAGTTTTGCTGCATGAACAAGCCAAGATTTACTGGCTTCTCTGTTCCAACACAGAACAGAAGCTTAACCATTTCCCTGGTAAGAGCAGTTGTGTTTGAAGAAGGCATCCATCAATTAACAGCAATTTGATACAGGCCAAAAAATCTAGAAGACAATCATGAAGCTTGTGAATACCCTGTTTCCGGCCACTTGGCTTTGTATCCTCCCGAGATGGTTTCCAGAACTTGATCATCAGTTACTCCTAAATCATCAAGAAATACACCCTCAAAATCTGGTGTCTGCAATCCCAAAATTTTGCTTATCCTTGCAGCCGAGAAATCCACATTCTTCCCTCTCAAATAAAATCTTCCAAACCAAGGAGATTCAATTTCCAGATTCTCAGTCATTAAATTTGCATAGACCTCAATCACAACCTGTCTATTATACTGAAGATGTGTGGTTGCAGCTCTCTTCATTCCAATTTGCTCCAGATAATCAAAGAAACCACTTGCCCTATAAGCTTCTAAGTCTATGGGTCTCTCCGAGATAAACCTCCTCTCAATAAACACTTCACCTATCTCCTCACATTTTAAATCAAAATAAGTGAATGACAAAGCATCACTTACAGGTAAAGGTGACAGTGCTTTCTTCTTGGGATCTGTCTTGACCCTTTTTGCTGGTGGAGAAACCTTTGAAGAAGTCACCTTCCTCTTGCCCTTTGCCATCTGGAAAACTCATCAAGTACCTCATCACTCGAGTTGTTCAACTCAGGAAGTTCCTGTGTTGGAACATACTCAGGACTATCAGCTTCTTCTTCTTTCTCATATTGTGTCCCACAGTGCTGGGCTTGATCTGAATCATTTTGTCTAGACATTTGCTCTCCAGGTTGCTCATCATCACTTGCCATTTGATCTTCTCCACCCATGTCCTCATCCATCTCTTCCGTATTTTCTAATCTCTCCTGCTGTGTTGGAACATACACAGCCATGTCTTCTTCATCACTATCAGACAACTCAATTATTACCGGCTTCCTAAGCTCTTCCATCCTCTGGGCAGCATTTGAGTCAAAGAACCCAACCTGTAATCTGTTTGTATACTTTATAATCTCATTTCCTTCAGCTTCTTCATCACTTATCTCCCTCAAAAATACATAACTTGGATAGGCCATCCGACAATACACATGGAATTTATCCTTTCCTCTGTACTCCTTATATTTACCTCTCAGAAATTTCACCTTCCAATTCTCAATACTCCACATTTCACCTATATCACCTGTCACTAGTTCTTTAACCTTAACAGACAAGTATTCACCTTATATACTTTTGATTTTGGTTAAATCAACTACGACTCTATTGGCCTCTAACCATTCAAATATTTCATCTATGCTTAAACTCCATACCCATCAGTTTTAAAGAGGGGGGACCAGGACCAATTACCTTTCCATAAGGGCCTTTCTTTTAGCACTGGTGAGTTATTCTTGTTCCTCGACATTGAAGCTAGAATCACTGGGCTTTTCACCGCCATCTGTTGTCTCTGCCTCAAAAGATTCTCTTCACCTTGACCATTATTTACTTTGGGAAGTGCTTCGGCCCCAATTTGGTCCGTCATTGATTCATCCTCCATGCCCTCTGAAGGTTGAGAAGTTCCTGGAAGTTCCTCTTCTCATGTGGGAGAGTTAGGGCTGGAAGTCATTATTCAGCAGGGATTCAAAGAGTAGTAGTTTGGCAGGTGATTTTCGAAGTGAATTCGAGATGAATTCAAAGATAGCTGAAAAGAAGAGATTTGGAAAGATTTTGGACAACATAGAAACCAAAACCAACTCTTCACTTACTTCCTCGTTTTCCATGTAATACCTTTTTCTTTTTCCAAGATTTGCAATGATTATGACTTCAAAGCTACCAACTTCCAACATACCATATCTTCCAACTTCTATTTTTGCAAAACTTTTCTTCTTTCTATTTTTTTTTTCAATTTTCTAAAAAAAATAAACAGAATATTTACAGTAAAATTAAGGCAAGAATTACCTCAAATTTGACAAACACCTAAGTGTTGTCTGAGACTTTCAAAAGTGGCAGTGTCCAACGGCTTTGTAAAGATATCAACAAATTGCTCGTATGTTGGAACATAGACTACCTCCACTTCCTTCCTTTCAACCAGATCTCTAATAAAGTGATGCCTTATGTTAATATGTTTTGTTCTCGAGTGCTGAACTAGATTTTTCAATGGGCCTTGATGAATTCCATAGTCTTTCAACATTTGTTTCATCCATAATAGTTGTGCACAGCAGCTTCTTGCTGCAAGATACTCAGTTTCTACAGTAGACAAAGAGATCGAGTTCTGTTTCTTACTATACCAAGACACTAAGTTCGTACCAATAAAGAAACATCCACCTATGGTACTTTTACGATCATCAGCATTACCAGCCCAATCAGAATGAATGTACCCAATCAACTCAGAGTCTTGATTCTTAGAATACCAAACACCATACTCAGAAGTCCCACTTACATATCGAATAACTCTTTTAACTGCGGTGAGATGTGACTCCTTCGGATCAGCCTGAAATCTTGCACAAATTTTGACACTGAAACATATATTTGGTCTACTAGCTGTTAAATATAATAAACTTCCAATCATGCCTCTGTATAATTTCTGATCAACTGTGACTCATTTCTCATCCTTTACCAGTTTTTCAGATACACCCATAGGAGTTCGAACTTCTCGTGCATTTCTTAGACCAAACCTCTTAACTAAATTAAAACCATACTTACTCTGATTTATGAACAAACCATTCCTTCCTTGCTTGACTTGCAATCCCAAAAAGTATGTGAGCTCTCCAACCATGCTCATTTCAAATTTGGCTTGCATGATGGTGACAAAATCTTGTACCATAGAGGATGAAGTGGATCAACATAAATTTGAGCAATCAGAAAGTTTGATGACTTTTCAAGCACAAATAAAGTGCGATCTACTCCTCCTTGATGATAGTCTTTTTGAAGAAGAAAGTTAGTAAGTCGTTCATACCATGCCCTGGGTGCTTTCTTTAGACCGTATAGAGCCTTCTTGAGGCGATACACATGGTGTGGATAATGAGGATCCTCAAAGCCTTTAGGTTGTTCAACATAAACCTCTTCATTCACCACTCCATTGAGAAATGCACTCTTGACATCCATATGATACAACATAAAGTTCATAGAGCAAGCAGTAGCAAGTAATATTCGAATTGACTCTAATCTGGCAACTAGTGCGAATATCTCATCAAAGTCGACCCCTTCCACTTGTGTATATCCTTGAGCTACTAGCCTAGCCTTATTTCGAGTAACTAGACCATCAGCATCAGACTTATTCTTGAAAATTCACTTCATGCCAATGATATTAATGTCTTTGGGGTGAGGAGTAAGATACTATACGTCATTTTTGTGCAAACTGACTTAGTTCTTCTTGCATAGCAGCAATCCAATACTCATTTAGCAAGGCTTCTTTGTAGTTCTTGGGTTTAATTAGAGAAACAAAGTAATGCAATCCAACTAGCCTTCGGTAATCCACTCGAGGAACCGATCGAGTACTTCTCATGTTGAATTCAGGTTGGTCCTGTGTTGAAACATAGGGTTCGTTAGCGGGAGACGATGTTCCAACATACTCAGCTTTGACAGGTTCAATACCAATCTGTTCAGTTGTTCCAGCATGTTGATGAGGTTCGGCTTCAACTAGTGGATCTGCCTTGTCAGGTTGATGTGGCTGTGTTGGAACATGAGTGTTACCAGGTTCTTCTACTATAACATCTGACTTTTGTTCTTTCTCTGAATCATCCACAATAACATTTATGGACTCTATGAGAGTGTTGGTTCGATGATTAAAAACTCTATAGGCACGGCTGTTGATAGAATACCCAAGAAAAATTCCTGTATCATTCCGATTGTCAAACTTTGCTCTCTGTCTCTGAGAATGTAGCACTTGTTTCCAAACACATGAAAGTATGGGACATTAGGTTTCCTGTCTTTCCAAATCTCGTAGGATGTTTTGCTGGTGAATGGCCGCGGATATACTCGATTAATTGTGTAACAATTTGTATTAATAGCTTCTGCCCACCATTTCTTGTGAATTTCTTTCTCAGCTAACATGACTCGAGCCATCTCCTGCAAGGTTTTGTTTTTTCATTCTACAATATCATTCTGCTGAGGGATGATAGGTGCAGAAAATTCATGTTGAACCCCGAGCTCGTCACAAAAATCACTAAATTGAGAATTTTCAAACTCTCTACCATGATCACTACGAATTCGAACAATCTTTCCAACTGGACTTCCCTTTTCAGTTTGTAACTTTACTACCAAACTTCTAAATACTTCCAACGTATCAGATTTATCTTTCAAAAAGGCTACCCAAGTAAATCTGGGGAAATCATCAACACATACAAAGATATATTTCTTTCCGCCTATACTAGGTGTATTGACTGGACCCATCAAATCCATATGCAATAATTCCATATTTCTAGAGGTGGTTATATACTGAACTGAAGAGTGGGGAGATCGAATTTGTTTACCTTATTGACATGGTCCACAAACAATTCTGTCCTTGCTAGTTAAGATAGGCATACCTCGTACAGCTTTCACATTTGCAATTTTCACCAATGTTTTATAGTTGATGTGACCGAGCTTCCTGTGCCACAGAACTCCTTCATCTTGCTTCGAGATCATACATCGCACTTCTTGCTCTAACATATAGCAATTATCTGATGATCTTATGCCTGAAAGAACCTTGGTTTCTCCATGTCTCACAATGCATTTATCCTTCTAAAATTCCACAGTCATATTGTCATCACACAACTGACTTATGCTCAACAGATTTGCCTTCAGATCTTCAACAAATAGCACACTAGTGAATACTGGAAAACCTTGAATCTTCAATTCACCTTTTTCCAATCACTCTACTCTTCTTTCCATCACCGAAAGTCACATGCCCGCCATCGTATGGTGTGATATTTGTGAGAAATTCTGGAGTGCCAGTCATGTGGCGAGAACAGCCATTATCAAAGTACCACGAATCTCTGGAATATGATATAAGCGAAGTGTGTGCAACCAGAAATGTGCTAGATCGTTTGAAAACCCATACCTTTCTGACCGATTTTATTTTCTAGACCTCACCTATGTTGGAGCATACCAAGAGTTACCGTCCTGACATTTGGTCTCTAATCAGTTTCCTGCATTGTTCCTCTGAATAACCTTGATATGTGTAGTAGCTGCAGATGAGAGGTTTTCTTTGGTGAGGCTTGCCAAACTTCCGTTTTACTTCTCGAATTTTGGTCTTGAGGGTTACTGGATTCTCAAGTACTTCAGCCTTGTGTGTGTTGCAATACCCAATATCGTGTCGATCACCGAAGTTCCTTCCCATGTCCAGAATATTGTCAAGCTTTGTTTTTCTAGCATTTAGCTTTGAAATTGTTGCTTCAGAAGTCTCAGCTCTCTTAATTGCTAATATCAGTTTCCCATTTATTTCTTCATTCTTCTTTGCAAGTTCAGCAACTTTAATACGCAATTCTCTTTCTATTTCCATCAACTTCATCTTTTCTTCTTTCAGCTCTTTGTTTGTGTCAACTACTTGAACCCATATAGCGTACATCTTTTCATAAGTGTTGTAGAATTCTTCATCACTTAAAGAAATTCCATCGTCTTCATCACCGGGTGCTTCATACGGATCTATGTTGGAATATACAGCTTCGACTTTGTCCGGTGTGTTGGCACATTCATCCTTTGATGCATCATGGATTTTTGCTCCAAATACCACATAGTTGCTTGTAAGTTCCTCTTCGTCTTTCTCATCTTTTTTATCTTCACTCCATGAGGTGACATATGATTTTTCCTATTTTTTCCAAGTATTTGCACATTCAGCCTGAATTTGTCCGTATCCTTCACATTCTCTGTATTGAATTCGTCCAGGCTGTTTTGGTTCACTACTTTGATTTCTGAAGAACTGCTGATTTCTCTGCTCAAACCTCGTTCCACGATTATTTCCAGAATCCTGTGGCTTTGGTCTATTTCCATCAAACCTCTCCTGAGATTTCTTGTTAACTACCTTCTTCAGTATCCTTGAGAAGTTCTTCGTGATAAGTGCAAGTTTTTCAAATTCATCATCACTGACAGACTCGTGATTGTCCTTTGATGAAAATGTTTTGAATGCCAGTTCCTTAGGGACTCTTTTTGTAGCTTGTTGAAATGCATCTCATATGTCTGTAGTGCCATTAGTTCATCTAGGCTCATGGTGGCTACATCTCTTGCTTCTTCTATTGTCGCAACCTTCATTACAAATCTTTTAGGAAGTGATCTCAAGGTCTTTTTCACCAACTTCGTCTCTTTGTAAACCTTTCCAAGTTGATATGTCATGTTGGAGATGTCCCTGAGTTTTTCGTTGAATATAGCAATAGTGTCATCCTCCTCCATCTTGAGTTCCTCAAACTTTGTAGCCAACATCTGTAGTTTAGACTCACAAACTCGACTAGTTCCTTCATGAACAGTTTGTAGAATATCCCATGCTCTCTTGGCTTGATGACATGTAGAGATGATTTTGAACTGGTTTTCATCAACCGCAGTGAAGATTGCCTTCAGTGCCTTTGAATTTTCCAGAGATGCCTTGAGGTCATTAGGAGTCCAACTAGCTTTGTCTTTGAGTTTCTGCTCCCTTTGACTTGACTCTCCTCCTGTCGCCTTAGAGCTTGTATCTTCCGTAGGGTGATTCCACTCATTCTCAACATAGAACCACGCAAGTTCATCCAGTGAGTTAATGAAAACTCTCATGCGTGCCTTCCAATAGTTGTAGTTGTTGCCTTCTAGCAGAGGTGGCCGAGACACCGAAGCGCCTTCTTTAGTTGCCATGGTAAAATCATATCACACTTTCCTTGACACAACCAAGGGAATAATAAGTGACCAAGATTTGATACCAATTGTAATTTGGTTTTACTGAATTTTAACTAATCCTTATTAGTATGTTCCAACATAACCTATCTAACCAAGTATGCAATAAATTAAAGAATTAATGACACAGAACTTGGTTACGCAGTTCAGCAAAATCCACCTACATCTGTGGGGCCTAGCCTAATTCAGAATGAATCCACTAATTAGAAAGACACGGTGAAAGTACATCATACATAATACTTATCTTTACTAACTATAACGTGTGAATTCTGCTAGCTCCCCTAGCTACCGATCCGCCTTGATCAGACTCCATCTGACCTCGAAACTCGTCGACGCTGGATCTCCTCCTCCCGAGGAATTAAGGCATATGACTCTGAACTTTGAACAGCAGGTCAAGTATGATGGAACACAGAAAGTCGTCTCTTTGCAATTCTCTCGGAAGTATAAAAAATGTGTGCAGATTTTTCTCTATTATATTTGTGTCCATTGCAGTCGTGATTGTCCCATTTTATATCTATGAACAGATAGGAATACTCCTTGATTATCTCCACAATATTCCTATTCCAAATCCGTTTCTTGAATAATATCCAAATCCCATAAATAAAGGGATTTTCCTTATCACCATATATTCGCAAATCTCATCTCCATATATGTAGGGATTTTCCATAAATCAACTATGTTTCATACGCCTGATATATAGCAGAATATACAGATTTCCATAACTCACAAATACCATAATATTTTGTCTTCTTTTTCCATAAAAATCCTTGGCGTAATATGCTATTTTCGCATGTTCCAACATGAAAAGTTTTTTGTTTCCAAATATGTTCACAAAAATTGCCAATTAAATATTCAATGCAAAACTCCTGACTTTACAGGATCAATGCATGCAAACAATAAAATAGAAAGTTAAAATGCAACTGTCATAGTTAACAAAAAGATTACTAGCTACAAACTGTGTGTGGGATCATGCGAATTCGATATCCCTCGGGTCCGGGAAGTTCGCGCTGCAACTTACATGATGCTTCATTGATAGCTACTTTGCTTCCACATCTTGGGGCTCCAGTCTTTTCTATCTAGCATTCCTCTTTCTTCCATTTGTACGACACTGTATTTACACGAGCATTAACGAGCAGTCAATTGAACGGATTAACACAATTTCAAAACAAAAGAAATAATACACTCTACTTTCAAGAACAAAAATTTACCAGACCCTTCAAATTGGTGGTACAGATGCCGAGGCCGACTTAGTTTCAGTTTTGGCCATCGCCCCCGGCGCTACAGTTGCTACTTTCTCATCCTACTTATAAAAATGAAAACTTTCAGCTAAGTAATCAAATCCCATAATAGAAAATAAAAACCTATTCAGTAAATAATCACATTCACGAACTATTTCGAGCCAAAGGAATCCATTTCAAATCTGTAACCAACAAAAGAAAAAATCCAATAAGTTAGGCAAATTATCAAACATCTCGTGTTCCAATTTTCAAATTCGAAAAGACACAGAAAAAGGGAATCATTAAATGAAAACACGAGCAAAGTTTGAATTCAACATTAGAAGATATGAAATCATTATAGGCGGGAAAAAATAATCCAATATTGGCCAAATTCATCGGAAAAAGGGGGAAGTTACCTTTGAGATAATGCTCTCTCTGTAATCAGCAGGTCGTCCATCACATCATTAGTACAAGGAGAAGAAGAGAGAAGGTAAGTATGTTTGTTTACTAAAGAATGGAAACGAAAAGGGCAAAATACTGATGTGACCCTATGTTTTGAAGGTTTGTGCTGATATGACCCTGTAAAGTTGGAAAGTGCTATTGTAGCCCTGTGTTTTGCATCAAAAGTGCCGATATAACCCTGTGGCACTATTCCAACATTGACTTGGCATTTGTCGACATTGACCATAACTAAAAGACTAAAATAACCCTAGTCTTAAAACTAAAATGTAAAGACAAAATTACCCCTAGCTCTTCTTCTTTTCTACAACACAGCCACTGCTCCGCCGACAAAAATGATCATCACCAGACAATAATCAGGAGTATACCAGATCTGGCAAGCAAACTGGAGTCTGCCACCACCTCGTCCCGCCACCACCACCGCTGCCTCACCACCTCCGCTACCCCCAACAAACCCTAGCACCGGTGAATAATCCCACTGAAGCTTGACACCGCCCCTCTCTAACTAGCTACTGCTGCTAAAACACCACCTCTCAAACTAGCTACTGCTGCTTGAACGCCACCTCTTGAACGCAACTCTCGAATGCCACCTCTCGAACAACCTCCGTCGTTGCAGCTTCGCCACCGCCACCACTCGTCCCAACCACCACCTCCACTACCCCTCACCCTATCCTCCGCTGAATCGGGCCAACTCAAACAAAAACCTAAAAACCTAAACTGAAATGAAATCAAACTTCCCGACTAAACTGAAATGGAATCGAGCGAAATTGGGCTTGCCGCAGAATTGGGATTGCTGCTGCTATCTCCGCTGTGGAGGCTTAGAATTGGGATCGCCGTTGTGCCTTAGCCACCGTCTTCGTCGAATCGCTAGGTGGAGCGGAGCGGAGGTTAGGTGGAGCAGATTTTAGGTGGAGTGGAGGTTAGGCGAAGCGGAGTTGTGTGAAGTTAGGGAGCTACGGAGCGGAGGTGGCAGAGGTGGCGGAGGTGGAGCGGCAGAGCGGAGGTGGTGAAGGCAGAGCGGAGGAAAGAAACCCTCTTTGGCAACCAAAAACCAGTTTGCTGGATTAGTGTCCAGTTTGCTCGCCAGATCTGACACGACAAAGAATAAGGAAATACATGAATGGGGGCATAATTGTCCTTTCACTTGTTCTAAATTATTATTTTTTAAAACAAGGGTATAATAGTCATTTCATGTATTTTCGATCAAATTCAGGCCTTCAGGGTCATATTAGCACATTCAAGCAAAACACAGGGTTACAATAGCACTTTTCAACTTCACATGATCATATTAGTACAAACCATCAAAATATAGATTTATATGAGCACTTTACTCAAACGAAAAACATCCTACGGCAACTCGGAGCTTCTTCCAAGAAAAATATCAGCTCGGATTCAGACCAAGGATGAAGAAGAAGAGTTTGAATTCTGAAAAAGCATTGAGATTTCAAGCTCGCAGCTTGATTGTTTGGTAATTGGAAAAAATGAAACTTGTAGAATTCTCTAGAAAACTGATGAAGTGCTATGAGCTGACGCGTGGAAGTGGAAAGGAGAAAACAAATGGAGACAAAACAATGGGAAAGGACAGAGAAGGGTAAACCAAAAACTTTGCAAGCGAGAAATCATTGTAGAACTTGGATTCTCTCTTTTATAATATAGTAGATGGAGCTTTCCAATTTGAAAGTTTCAATCGATGATGACAACTCCAGTTATATTAAAAGTGATTTTTAAAATAAAATTTATGAAAAATACTCCCTTTGTTTCACTATGCTTAGCACCATGGACGGAACTATCATGGCACTTGGCCTAACCCTACCTGAAATTCCGGCGCCATGGTAGTAGTGGTCATTTGCGCTTCCCGGCCAGAGCTCCGCTTTTCCAGCTTTTTTTTGGTGTTTTTCGACCAGATTCAGTCGGAGAAGAAAGTCGCTGAAGGTCTTTTTTTAGCCCATATTTCATCTAAACGACGTCGTTTTAGCTCAAGCCGAACGACGTTGTTTTGATTAGTACTGAAGAAAAAAATTCAAAATCTGAGGAGTTGGATTGGGCCAAAACACAGGATGAAAAAATCAAACATTTACCAAAATCCAAAAACATCAATTTCATCTTTGCCTCCAGCGGTCCAGTCTCAACTCCGGGCGCCGCCGCAGCCGCCGCCGCCACTGCCATCCCGCCACCGGCCGGAGACTCCAGAAGCCGCCTCCGGTCCGTCCCTCCTCCAGCCCCACCTGAGAAAATATCCTGGTTCCGCCACTGCTTAGCCCCATAGTTTTATGGGGGTTTTTTTTTTTGCAAATTGAAATATGTGGAGAGAACTGATTGAATAGAATAAAAAGTTTAATGAATTGTTGGAAATTATTCACTTTTTTATATAAAAGAAAAAATGAAAAACTTAGAAAAACATACTCCCTCCGTCCCTGCTCATATTGCAAAGAATATTTTTTCAGTCAAACTTGTCAAAATTTGACCATATATTTGGATAGGTAAACTACTAATAATATTATCGTATGAGATACCGTTAGATTCACCGTAGCATGAAGTATTAAAATATCAATTTTTTGTGTGTCGTTATTATACGTATTTACATACATTTACAGCCAAAGCTGTTTATTGGAGACTGTGAAAGACGGGGGAGTACAAAAATGGATAGTGTGTCAAACATAGTGAAACATAGAGGGTGTGGAATTCACGTTCCAATAGAGGAAACAAACTCAAGTGTAATTGTCTAATAATTTGTCTATCGAATTGGCTTCCAAATTTGGAAATCATGTCGAAACTTAATGCACTCACTCTGATCATCTCTTTGTGTCTCTCTTCCATTTTCTCCCTTAAATCTCGTTCAAATTTGCACGGCGATAGCAAACTCCGGGCGATGGCCACTGTGAAACGCCAAAGGGCGATGGCGATGAGGAGCTGACGGTGACGATGCAACGTCGACGCCGATGTGATGACATAGAAGACGAGCTAATGGGACATAGAATATTCTCTCACTTCCCTGACCTTTCCCTTCCTCTACCTAAAAGAAATTAAAACCCTAATTGCTTCAAGGAGGGTCGCCACCGCACCACCTTTCTCCAGCGTCCCCCCGCCCTCCCCAACCCCCCTACACCCATACCCTTACTTCCTCTCGGAAAGCTAAGTTCACTGGAATACCACGGCGGGCGATGTCGAGGCTAGTCACATGTTCTGTTTCTCCTCAGGTTTCTCTCAGCGAGGCCTATGCTCCAGGCTAGGTTCCGACCAGATCTGATTTTTTATGTCGCTCGGTGAGGCGGGTCTGCTTCAAGCAGCGTATCTTCTCCAGACGAATCTACGGTGGATAGAGTGGTGGCTAATGGGCCAACCGGTGCAACTGAGTCAACCTATTGACCAAGTTGGTGCAACTCAGCCCGACTTAGTGTTGAGTCATGCTCAGATCTATGAGGCCTAGTCAACTTGGTCTGACTCAACTCGACCATAGATATGAGTTTTGGTGGGCCAGAATATTAGAAGAATCTTTTTTGGGGCGGAAAATCATCATGACGATGATAGGCATACCCAATTTTTTAATAATGTAATGATGTTATTTTTACTGGTATATCTTTGATAGTGGCGGCAAATATAGAGTGCAAAACTTTTATTTACAATCTAGTGGGAAAAATTTTTCCAACAATATAGGATACTAGTAGCTCTTTCCGGGGTAGAACATGGGCATAGAGGTACTGCTTCATTTTGTTTTATTATTTTACTTTTAAAATTTTCTACTTTTCGGGGTTGGAGGCATTTAATCCTACACTTCTTTTATTTCTTTATCTTTTTCCTCCATTTAGTTTTTTTCCTTTCTTTTTTTGTTCATTTTCTTTAAAAAGGGCTCGTAATTAAAAATATTTTTTTATTTAAGTATCAAGTAGGAATTATCTCTGTCAATATTTATTTTTTGGACAGCTCGTAGCCCGATAAAATTTGATTGACTTCAAATTTGATATCCAAAGAGAGGTTAGGAAAAATCCAAGTAAAAGTCGTTGAATCAACGGACTTTTGACAATACTTTTTTTTTCTAGGGTATTAAATCAAATTTATAGACTTTGGTCCATTAGAATGTTTAGGCAAATTTTATTGTTCATTCGATTTAATTGGTCCTTTTAACCTTTTGGGGCCGGGTTGAAGATAATTCTACGCATTATAAATGATTTCTATACACCAATGAAAAATATTTTTTGGCAATTAAAATGGCTGGTTTAATCTCCTATTTTAAGGGGAAATGGTCTTAACGGGTTAATGGTGATGAACCGGACCTTTAGTTGGGGAGTTTCATTGATTTTGTTTTCATTGCCTTGGATGTTTGATCAGAGATGTGGATGAAACATTTTGTGTGCATCTATTTGATAATTCATTGTTTTAGGTCTTGATAGTAGTCTCGGGTCGTACTAATGTAACTACAATGTGGCTTCACTGTGACTGTCACTCATCCTTGATTTGCCCTTCCTGTTGCCACATGGGCCTTTGTTTAGTGTACAATATTATTCATTGGTGCCTTTATGTATCTCTCTGTTAGCTATTTGAGGTCTCAGATTAGAATTGAAAAATCTACTTAGTGCCTCAAATGTAAACTTTCGGGCACCACTTGTGATCAGTGGCGGATCTAGAATAGTTTTTCAATGGGGGCACAACATGATATAAAATATATTCATAATTTTTGTATAATCATTTCGCATATCAGATCTATATCTATTGAGTGCGTCTCTTGAAAGACGGTCTTTCCATAAGTCATGGAAAGACCAAGGTTTAAAGTATAAATTAGAAGAAATAAAGATTAAATTTTTGGGTTGCATGAACCGGGTTATAAATTTTATAAATACTACATGTTGCATACTAAATTTTTTATGTTGCAACTAAGACCTTTTACCTTTTGTTATTCAAATTAAACCCGTCTTTCCATAAGCCTATGGAAAGACCGTCTTTCCCAAGACTTTGCCATATCTATTATATTTATAAATTTTTATATTAAATTGTATATACTATTTTTGTATTTTGTTTTACATTCAACATGTTTAATTTATAATGTATTATATTTTTATTTTAGAAAAATATTGTATATCATCTTACAAAATACCATTTTTTACCTTAATCAATTTGTCATATATTTCATAACAATTTATAGCTGAACTTTAACACAAAGAAAAGGCAAATTCCTGGGAAAGACAGTCTTTCCATAAACTTAAGGAAAGGCAAGGTTTAATTAAAATAATAAAAGGTAAAATGTGTTAGTTGCAATATTAAAATTTTATTATACAACGTGTAGCGGTTATAAAGTTTATAACCCGAATCATGCAACCCAAAAATTTTATCTCCATTTCTTCTAATTTACACTTTAAATCTTGATCTTTCCATAACTTATGGAAAGACCGTCTTTCAAGAGACGGACTCCAAATAAAATAGAGTGGCATACTCATAAATTGATAGTCTATTTTTTTTTTTTTTTGTTCAATGATAGTAGTCTGCCTAAGATTTAAACAGAATCAAAATCTAGAATTAAAACAACTATTGTTATTATACTATTGGAGTACCATCACATATTATTAATTAAAATATTGAGATTACATTTTATTTACAATTTTAAAGTTTAGTTATATAAGAAAAATTACATGAGTTATGAAGTGAAATAATTAATTTAGTTAGAAATCATTAATTATTGAATACAATTACATATATATTTAGGAGTTATATATTTTAACAAGTTATGATTGATTATATATAATAAAGAATTAAAATCAGTAACAAATTATAATATTAGTATGTTAACTTGATTATATATATAGTAAAAAAGATTAAAATCAGTAACATATTAAAATATTAGTATGTTATTTTTAGACAATTTCACGGATTTGAATTAGTCAAAATGACTTCAATATCCCCAGTTAAAGAACCATCCAAAGCAAAGAATTTCTATTATATGGTGCTTGGTAAGAAGAAGATAAAAATAAAATTAAGTGTAAACTATCTGACTCAAATTTACAAAGACAACCATTAAATTAGGAGCTCGTCTCTTGAAAGACGGTCTTTCCATAAGTAATGGAAAGACCAATGTTTAAACTGTAAACTAGAAGAAATAAAAATATAATTTTTGGGTTGCATTAATCGGGTCAAAAACTTTATAACCACTATACGTTGCATTTTAATATTGCAACTAAAACCCTTTACCATTTTATTATTCTAATTGAATTTCTCTTTCCGTAATCCTATGAAAATATAGTATTTTCCAAAACTTTGGCTTAAATTAGTATTTGAATATTAATCTACCACTTCCCAAAGACCAGTAATTTTATGAAAGGAAACTACTATCCAAATAATATTCCACCACTTTTGGAGATATGTACCATTTCTTTCTCTCTTTTTAGGAGGAACATGTACTACCATTTCTTGGATAAATACAGAATGAATTGAATAACTACTTCCCCGTCCCAAAATATTGGCACTCAATTAGTGGGCATAATATTTTAGAAAAGTAAAATAGATGGATATAATCGTATTGAGAGAGTAAAAAATAAAATGAATGAATAAAAACAATTATAAATTTACCAAAAAAGAAAGATATTAATAATAAAAGACCAAATACAAAAGGAATGTGTGCCAATATTTAGACACTGAAGGAAGTATTCAAAGACCCGTAAATAATGTCAAAGAAAATAGCGGGATTTAACCAGTAAATAATGCCTAAGGAATCGGTGGATTCAGTGAGGGCACCCAGTACCCCGACTATAAATCTGCCATTGTTGTGATGTAAGTCTTTGGGTATCGTTGTCATTTTTTGACAATAATTGTTCTTCAATAGAAAAGGTTCATGACCGTTATAAACATAACATATTATTATTATTTAAAAAGGGTTTGCATTTGGGCCAGCTGAGCCCATGGGGTTATATTATCTTTTTACCATTAATATTTTTTGTAATGTTTCTGAATCTGAAAAGTGTGCAGCTATGTGGCACAAAGGGAGTATACAATAACTTATTATTTATTTATAATACACATATCTCACATCTAATATATTTATGTATAATGTATTAAATTATTAATATTCAAATTATTGTAATAAAATAAATTTTAAGTATTTTCAGAGATATAAATAGGGTAAGTACAATTGGTTTGAAGTGGATAAAAAAATTCAAGCGAATATGGGATAAAGTTAAATTTTTATGTTGTACCCATTATTATGTGCTATAATGCGGGTATGAATATGAAAATTTGAATTAATATGAGTATGGATGAATCATAATCCGCAGCAAGCCATGCGACGGTGACATCCCTAATTGTAGGGAATAGATTTATCAATTTTTAAATTTTTGAGAGTAGTTTTGATTAGGGGTGGGCGTCGGGTCGGTTTAATCGGATTTTAGTTTATTCGTTTTGAGTTACTCGGTTTTGCCCATAAAAAACTCAAAATCAAAACCAATCTGAATAACTCGAAAAACCAAATTATTCGAACCAAACTCGGTTTCGGTTTGAATTTGGTTTAAAACCGAATAAATCGAATTCATGAAAAATTTTATAAGAAATTACTAAAAATACATAACTAATTTGATATTCTATAAAAATATGTAATTTAATCCATACATCATTAAACTCAAGTGTTTAAAATAAAAATCCAACAACTACAAAACAAATTCAACCATAACTATTTTAGAGTTTTTGAATTATATTATTAATATGTATATATAATTAATATATTTTCAAATACAATTCGGTATCCGGGTCGATTTTCAGATTGAGTTTCAATATCCAAAACCAAACCGAAAACCATATTTAAGAATCGGTTTAATCAATTCGATTATTCAAAAATCGTACTTTAAATTTGATTCGTGTTATTCGAATTTGGTTTATTCAATTTTCGGCTCGGTTTTCAAATTTTTTTGGCCCACCCCCGGGTTTTGACACAATAAAAAGTATATGTGATGTCATAGATGAACCTAAATTGAGAACCACCGGGGTTAGCCCAGTGGTCATTGTGCCCCCAGATGCATCACAGATTCAATTCCAGCCTGGGGCATTATTATGGGGTTAAGTCTCCAGATTTACCGTGTCTGGTGGAGTCTCACTTCGTGTGAGTCATGTGGGAGTCTCACCCCACCTTTATATGAGACACAGGGGAGTCTCACCCCCTTTGTGTGGGACAACTTGGATGTGGTAATAGAATTGGTGTGAAAAAAAAAACCTAATTGAGATTGAGATATTTTTAAAAAAGGATAAAGCTAACGATAAAGTTGCTTTAGTTTTTTTTTCGCACTTTTCCACCAAGTACTACCTATAATTCTGAAAACCACAACGATGATACCTAATTAAACGGCCCTCTGAATAAGGTTTGAATTATTTTTTTCTTTTTCTTGGGAATGCATAAATCAGAATAAAATATCATCATAACTAAGAAACAACAATCCCAAAATGATTATCCAAACTTCTCTATAATAAATTCCAATATCGTGAGCACTTTGTTTGTTACCAAATTCTCGACATCTTTATGATAAGTCATCATATACTATTACATCAATTTTCTATACTATATTCTAATGAAGTTTATTTAATAATCAATCATCGATGCATTATCTATTATTGGCTTATATAGAAATGAATCAGTATTCCGTATTTAGTATCCGTCATCAAAAAAATTGTCTTCCTCATAATAATACTCACTTTGATCATAGGTAATATCCTCATATACTTCTTCTTCACCAACCTCATCTTCTATGGTCTCTTCATTCTCTTCCTGCTCGTTTCGCCCTTTTGCCCCATTTTCCTCATCCTCCTTTCTTGGTTTCTTCGACGGGGTTTTGTTGTCGTCCGGAGGTTGAGCATCAGCCTTTTTGGTGCTTAAAGGCATCTGGTAGAACAAATGATCTTGCTTGTAAGTCGCACGAGAGGAAAAAATATAAATGAAAGAAAACCATTAAGGATGAAAAAGTTAACTTACATCCTCATCAAATAGTTTATCCAGGTACTCGTAGTTAATTTTCGAACTAAATCCCTGAGGACAAGAGGAGGGCAAAATTTAAGCAATCTTGCAATTATAACTTGGAAATCGTAATACGTCCACCAGGTATAGATCATACCTTCTTTGTTAGCATCTGACGAGTTGCTTCAGCGGCAGTTTGAGGAGTACCAGCATTTTTAGCTTCTAGGGCTCTCTTCAGCCTTCGTTGCTGTTAAACAAAATATAAGATCGTGAGGTCCCATGTCAAGGGCACTCAAAGAATTGCCAAGCTTGATTATCTGACTTCTTAACCATGTCAGTTCTATGAGCATGTCAGCGATCATGAAACTACCTCGCGCTTTTTATCCACGGCAGCAGCTGCTGCTGCAGCTAACTTCCTTGCATCAAGCACATCATCTGGAGCATCACCCAAATCTTTCAGATAGGCAGCTACTGCTGCATCCTTAGCTGCTTGCTCCTATCAAGTTCGACCAGACAAATGTTATCTTTTGGACAATGGTGTAGCATATTTTAAACTATTATCGAAGAACTGGGCAAGGTACAGACAAAAACAACTTAAAACATGGCACCTGAAGGTATTCCTTGTTCATTTCTTCCCATATGATCTTCTTTAGTCGGCTTTCTTCTTCACTAGCAAGATAGCAATTCACCTACAAACACAATATGCACAAACATTAGAAACAATAATACTTAACATCAGGATTCCATACTTCCAGTTCCACCTCCTCATTTATTACAAAGTGACCTTTGAACCAGTATGAGTATTTGAAATGCCACATAGATATAAGAAGTTTAAAAGATAAATCCAATTTCTCTAAGACGAGCCATTGATAATGAACCGAACTCAGATTCTCTAGCAAGAAATTTTCATATATTTGAGGACATAACAAACGCAGGATACCACCTATTTAGCTTAAGCTTTTGAGGAGAAATCTCCATAAAGGACTACAACGTATCTTTATTGCATTACGCATATTAGGTAATGGGTGGTATCTCGCCATTAATTCTTTTGAAATTACTACACAGCAGCCATCTGCACAGATTCTAATGTTACCACAATCTGAAGATATGGATGATCATAATATTTCATCTGCCTTGGATCAGAATGACATGTGCATATACAGATTCAGGAATGCATAAAAGAAGCATCAAAGTGCAGAGCTGCAAAAGGCTGGAGGCCTTTCTGATTAAATTGCTCACCTCCAAGTCATCAATATCAGAAAGATTTTCCGTTTCATCTGCAACTGATGGAATATCGCCATCTTTCAAAGTCGAAGTGTTACATTCTCGGTCCAAACTTCCACGGATACCTACTGGAAAAACAGAGGCAGCAGTAAGAAGAAATTTTGTTCCAGTGAAGGGCGATTTCCAAATAGTATTATACAACAGTAGCAACACTTACAATCACTTTCTGCTTCTGGTAGAGAATCCTTCCTTGTGTTGCACATGTCGTCATTCATTGCTTCATTTATTTCATCAGTGCATCCTTCCTATAGATAAAACAACTTCAGTTTGGTCAAAGAGCATCACGGTGGCATGAAACACAGGAATAAAAACTCCAGCAAAAAGAACTGCAAATAAACAATATGTGTGCATGTTTGTCCACTGAACTTCGATTTAAAAGAAAATTATCTGCAAACAACTTCACCACAAAAGTATCAGCAGAGACATGGATTGCATACCACAGTTAGGTAATAATTTATCTTATCATGTAGTCTACAGGCTTAATATGCACAGAGAGAGGAGCATTAATGACTATCCAATCAGGTAAACTTATTGGGTAGGGTTGAAGTCCTTCCTATGAAAGGACACATGATTACGATAAAAAGTATAGGTTCTAAAATTTATTGAATGAATACCAGCCTCGTCCACACAAAAAATAAATCATGAGAACAATATGTAAAATCACCAGAAATGGATAAGCCTCTCCCACAAAATAAAATCATGAGGAATGTAAAAATTAGTTAAAGGTTGCATAAAACTTTCAGAATTAGGATTGACCATAAATGTGAATTCTTGATAAATCTAAATCTAATGGGTTTGAGTCACGGCTTTCGTAGTTTAAATTTCAACATGTATGTAACTAAATGTTCCTGTACCAGATTTCACTCAGATAGTGCCCATAGTTGATCGAAACTTCTTTGACGGTAGAATAGAAGTAGTTGCATTTGCATTGACAGTTTCCCAAAAAATAGGATAGTAAATTTTATTACCAACCTTTTCATCAGATACTAGGGCCTCTCTGTTCATTTCAGCCACCTGGAAAGATGGAGGCTCAGATCCTCCAGTAAGTCCTCCAGATATTTCAAGAAACTGCAACATACAAGACAAGCCTAGATCAGGATGCAAAACACTCAAGTGAAAATGAAGGAAGAAAACAGGAAGAAATTTACGTCTTCATAGCAGCTTTTGCATAGCCCGTGAGCAAAATGAGGTTCACTGCCATTGTGTTTGCATAGTACTTCTATTTTATCTGACTCGGGATTTACATCTGATATTTCAACGGAATGTTTTTCCCTCTCAAATTCCTCAGCATTCTGAGTGAACTCCTCAATCTATAAAAGGGATAGGATTGCACACACGATATTAAGATTTTGAGAAGGTCAGGAAAGTGCTGGAAGAAGGAACACTAAGGAATCCTGACTCCTAAGCAGTCAGATTGCATTTTTTTTAATTTATAGAAGCACATGAGCACCATGCGCACGCACATATGTGGTGTTTTCTTGTTTCTTAGAACAAGCAATTTTAATATTGAAAGGCACCGAAAGGGTAGAAAGGTGCCTATCTTGGAACGTATAAAATATAATTCTCCAAACAAACATGTGATAGGCTAGCCACAAAGAGTTGAAGAATGCAAAATTTCAGGATACTTACTGTTAAGCTCCCAGAAGGCGTGTTCTCAAATTCAATCAATCTTTTGGTCAATGTTGCTTCACATATATGAACATGTTTAATCTACAAAAGGAGAAGGTTCATAAGTTATTGGAAAATGCAGATGTGAAATCCATCCACAATAGTAGGATGTTAACGGCCATTAACTTTACACGGAATTGCTGTATGTAGCTAGAGATACTGATGGTCAAACATGATTATTGAAGACCGTGAAATAGTAAACATGCCAATACTCGAGAGACGGAGGGAGTATATGTTCTATAAAATAACTTTGAAATTGGGAAGGAGTAAAAAAGACTACTAAAAACTATTGAAATATAATAGAATCCAAAAAAAACATAAACAATTCAAATTAAAATAATATTATAATATATTTAAAAGAAAAGCTATTAGTTAAAAAATCTAATCCATTTTATTACCTTCCCAATTTTATGTCATATATTTAACATCTACAAAATAACATCAATCAATTCAGTGAATTGTTCTTACACTGTCCAACTATTTGATTTAATTAATACTTAATGAAAAAAATTCTTAAATTACTTTTTAATAAGCTTTAGTAGCCTTTTAAAACTTATATACACTAACAAACTCATGCATTCACACAGGAATCATCTAAATCATCTAGTTATTAGGTATATAACAAGTAAATTGTAGAGGATATAAATAATCCTTTCGTGCCTCAGAAATCAAATGTACTCTTCAAATATACTGTCCTACGAATTTAACCAAATGTACTCCTATGATATACTTTCTCCTACGAATTTAAATGGAAGACAATACAGAAAGTGTAGAATTTAAATGCAAGGCAATATAGAAGACCATAAGTGTAGTTTAAGAGGCCAGCAGTGTATAAGTTGCAAGCATGTAAATAGTCATGATAAACTTTATGCCAAAAAACAAAGATAAGCTCCGAAATAGTTAAAGAAACTTTATCCATTAACTTCACTTACAATATCTGTCTTCGAATATGATTGTCCATGTGAAAGCGCTGCGATGTATAATGCAGCACCGCAAATCCCACTGGGCTTCCTTCCTGTCTGTAAAGAAATTAAGATTGCAGTATCAGCCAAAGTTCAATGAACAATGTAGACCAAGAGATTGTTCAAATTCAAGAAGAATGATTGTCGACCTGCATCCAATCTCGCTTCATGCTAGCTACTATTAGCAATGCAGTCTTTAACACCATTCTATGATCTTTTTCAGATTTGTTGTCTTTCATCAAAACTGCAAACACAAGACAAGACTATTAACTGACACTGAAAAGTAAAGGCTATACTGATCTTGACAACTTAATAGGCTGAATTCCTAAAATCGATTACTAATAGGAAGATCTTATCTAGCTCATTTCAAGCTAAGTAATAATGGAAAAACCAGATAACTCTCTTGAGCATTTGAATATCTTCAGAGCAGTTTCTCCACTGAGTCGCTAACTATACCAACTACATTTGATCTCATTAGCAAAAACTATTATTTTTTCCAATAACGAGGAATAAAAACCTAGATTCTAACAGGAATTCTACAGTATATGCCAATTGCTGACTAGAATTTCATTACAGGTAGGGCCAACAAAATTGCCACTTTGGCAGATACGATAATCATGTGACTTTCAGTAACCAGAAATGCTAAAGCTACTAACAATTAGAACTTTCGAAGCACGACCACGCCCAATAAGAAGACACCGGGAATAAGTCCAATATAGAGATTAGAGATCTTGCAGCCCATATAACATAGGAATTGACCAATAACTCAATGAAGGCTCATGAGCCTGTCCATTACAGGGGTAACTATGTGATGATAATCTTAGGGATAATTAAACTTGAATGGGGGGATTACATTCATTCTTCTCTGTTATATTCTGCAATAAACCTGAACATGCGTTGTGCATACAAAATAAGACTGAGCATTACCATTTGTGAATCGATGCATAAATATGCTAGGATCAACAAGCTTTTGAACAAAGTCATGCTCTTGAAGGCTCAGAAGTTTGCAAAGCTGTAGATAAACAGCGCCCAAGACATAACTACACAATCAAAATAAAGTACTAGTTACTAACCAAGACAAAAGGCAACAGCTGAACTTGAGAAATGAAGAAATAAACCAACTAAGAGCCAATAAAAATAAGGCAACCAAAGAAACAAAACTCATATGAGAATGGATATTCTCTTACACATTTACACCCAGCCATATAGCAAAGTCAATCAGTAAGTATGGTTTGTTACCGGCCCTGCAAAATAGATAAAGAAGTAACACATTAGAGACTCACAAGTCACAAAGAAAAGTTATTTCTTCGGGGGCAAAAACACAAGAAGTTAATAATCAAAACAATAACAAAACACCTGATAGAAAATGGAATGGAGTTTTATACACTTTTTTTTTTTGCAGAGCTTTCAATATGAAAGATAAAAGTCTAAGAGAAAAAAAAAATCCTCATTGTGAACTTGTAAAAATAATCTTGCACAAGAATGAACTCATACTATCAAGACATGCAGACTGGTTTCTCTTGACTTTTCTAAAATTAAGTCACGTCAAACCAGAATCCCCAGGTTTATATAATTATGCAAATATTTCACTTCCTTCAAACATTTTTCTGTGTCATCATAAAGATGATCTCAATCAGTTGCCAAGGGAGCTAAGCAAAACCTTTATTGAAGTATGTTAGTATGCCTGAACAGATGATGCACATGGTCAAGATGCTAGAAAAGAATTGCATGATGGATCACACTAGCATCAAAATGAATGTAAAAACCAGAACTTCACTCACCTACAAGCAAGGTAGAGGCAAGCTCCAGCAACTTGTTCAGTTTTCCGCCCTCTGGTAAATCCTTTCTCAAGTGCTATCTGCATGTTTGTCATACAAGTATGATAAACATGAAAAAAAAAAATTTCCCTCTCTCCCCATTTAAGGTTCTTACTTTGGTTTTCCACAAAGTTAAAGAAAAATTAATAAAATAAAAGAACCTAATGTATGTGGATGGGGGATTTTATAGGTAGAGACTGATAATGAATTTTGTAGTAAAAGTATTATGCCAAAATGGGAAAAGAAAACATCACAGTAATACCCTTTTATTGAGACATAACAAAAAGACAAGTAAGAACTTTAAATAGGGACCGCTGGAGTAGGAAAATAAAATTGGAAGAGTGGCTTGTAGAGACCAACCCGATAAAAGTTGGATGCTTGAGCATGTAACTGTCCTTCGTTTGATTGAAATTTTGTCATCAAATTATTAATAAGTTGCTTTCCTGCAAAGATAACGCTACCAGACAATGAAATAAACAAAAATAAATCCTATCCCACTACAGGATTAGCTCCAGACAAATGAAACACCTCTCGCATTTCACACAGTAAATCTAATCAGAGCACTGCTTTAGATCAGACTAACAACATAACTAGTAAGACACAGAAGATGAAACGTCACAGAATGAAAACTGAATTCAATAATAAAAACTTGGTGGACTGACAAATGAAAAAATAAAAAACCAAAGTAGCCTGCAATATTCGAGGCGAGAACAGACTAGAATCACAAGGATGATTCATAAAATAGTAGGAAAAAACAGTTACATACCCTTCTCCAATGTTCTTTCAAAAGATTCTCTATGATCATTCTGAACGCTCCTTACGAAAACACCATTCATCCGGCTCTACACCATAGAGAAGAAATCACCAATTAGCAGCATTGAAGGAGGTGTGCACATTACAACATAAATCACTCAGATTCAGTATCACAAAACTAAAATATGAAACAGCAGCATACCTCTCCCCCTGCTCCTTTGGAGAAGGTAGGCTCGTCTGTGAAGTCATCTTGTTCAAGGATTCTTCCACACTCATTGCAACATCTGGAAAAATTGCAAAACATTGACCATAATCTCTTTAGAACAAGTGTGTTCAGAAGCTAAACTGTTCGCAACCATATACTAATGCCATTCAAATAACTCACATAAATGCGCCATCCCTTTGGGTACGACAGTCCTTGGCACAATATTTACAATACATCGTCTCCGAACAATCAGCACGAGGTCAATAGCCTCCACAATGAAAAACAAACAAGTATTGATTAAATCAGAACTAGTGCAATTAACAGAGGGTAACCAGCATTTTAAGCAAGCGGCATTTGTGGAATCATTCATCATTTGAATAGGTTTCCCTCCGCTACAGCATCTGTGCCCTAAAGCTCCAATCCAAATTAATTATTCAGGCGCTTTTCATGAATCATTTATACGTGCTTTTAGCTTAGTCAAAACAGTTTTCATCAAACCTACTTGATTATTCAAAATAAATCAATTCTGTTTTCAAATAATTTTTTAAGCATACTACCACTGCACTACTGAGACTCTGTGACTCTTACAGAAGGCTTGCAGGTGGAGTGGAGCACGGTGGATGGAGTTATACTGCAGCCGAAGGACGGGTGGCGGAGGGGCGGCGGTGCCTCCGCCTGAGTGGAAGGGGGAAAGAGGAGCTGGTGAGTTTCGAGACCACGACCAACCGATGCTACGACACCAATCGCATGGGGAGCGAACCACCAGGTAACCGTTCTTTCCGGTTCGACGACTGGGGAATTTCTAAGGTTTTAAACGCCCCAATTTCCAAAATGTTTAATTTTCGACCTAAAAGTTAAGGCAAAGTCTTGGGAAAGACGGTCTTTCCATATGCTTATGGAAAGACGGGTTTGATTAGAAAAATAAAAGGTAAAAGGTCTTAGTTGCAATATTAAAGTTTCAGTATGAAACATGTAGTAGTTATAAAATTTATAACCCGGTTCATGCAACCCGAAAATTTTATCTTAATTTTTTCTAATTTACACTTTAAACCTTGATCTTTCCATAGCTTATGAAAAGACCGTCTTTCAAGAGACGGACTCAAAAGTTAATGGCAAAATCTTGGGAAACACCATTTTTTCATATGAATATGAAAAGATAGGTTAAAATAGAGGTATAGAAAGATAAAAGAAATTTAATTGTAATATCAAAATTTTATTATGCAACGTGCAGTAGTTATAAATATATGACCCGATTAATGCAATCCAAAAATTTTATCCTTATTTCTTCTAATTTGCACTTTAAACGTTAATTTTTCCATAAATTTATGAAAAAGCCGTCATTCAAGAAATGCACTCAAAGTCCAAGGGTATGTACGGCAATTTCTTTATTTTAGGTAGAATTTAGTTTGTAAAGGCAAATATACCATAATGTAAATATTAAAATCATTACAACATCGGGTTTAGACCGCTTAGCTTTTTTTTTTTAACTCAAAACACTCATCATGGATGAGCGGGGGTTTTTGTATTAAGGGATCCCACACCCTATGAAGCAACCCAAAAGATTGATTTACAAAACAGTTATAGAATGGTCCTATGTCAAAACATGAAGCTCGTGATACTTGAATGAATTCTCTTGAATGTGTTTCCTTCTCTAAGCTCTCCACCCCTGTATGAAACTTATGAAGGCCAGACAATCAAGAGATTTCAGTCCAAGGAGAATACAATAAAGAACCTAGCTAGTGTAGTGTTTTTTCCATCTAAATTGAGGGAATAAAGTTTCCATGCGGTTGAGAAACGAGAACCTCAGTGATGTTTGAATGTCGGCAAACTGAGTGGTATATCCTCTTCTAATTGCCAGTTTTGCTAGGAAGTCTGGTGTTTGGTTTCCTTCTCTGTGGATGTGGCTGAAGATGGCCGTTTGAAAAGGTGAAGTAGCTAATTTGATCCGGCCCCGAAGCTACAAAAGAGGCCACGGACAGATCTGATCATGGAAAATTTGTATCGCCGTAGCACAATCCGATTGAATGTGAACATGCTCAGTCCTGTCCTTTGCAGCTTCCAATCCTGTAAGGATAGCCAACATTTCAGGCTTTAGAACTACTAAATGAGGCATGAGATGGGTGTTATTTATTTCCATATAGCATGATTCAGCATGTACAGCCCTTTTATTATGATCTCTAATAACACACCCTACCCCCAGATTATTCCCTTGTAAGGCAACATCACAGTTAACTTTAAGTCCAAAGTCTGGAGGTTCCCATTTTATTAAGTTCAGTATTCTCTTCGTTTTCCTTTTATAGGGAGGAACTAATCCCTTGGAGACCAAGTTACAATGTGTATGACAACTAACTTTAGGATGAACTGAGAAAGTCATAAAGCACAGATCAGAAATGTTTTTCCATTGAGCATGAACACAGCTTCTCATGTTATCATGAATCATTTTGTTTCTACCTTTCCATAATTCCCAACATATTAAGCAAGCAAGAACAATAATTATGGAGGAATAATGTGGTAAAGCAGGTTTTAAAGACCAATAGTATTCCACTCTTTCCCAAATAGTATTAAAAGATCTAGCTGGCAAATTCAGTGCCTCATGAAGTTTATTCCAAAGAAACATAGCTGAGGCACATGAGTTGAAGTAATGAGAAATAGAGTCTGTGTTCACAAGCTGTACATTTGGAAGGTAAATGAAGACCAGTTTTCATGAGGATATCAGCAAAAGGTAAAGCACACAATAACATTTTCCACATAAAGAAACTGACTTTTTTTGGCAGAACATGATTCCAAACGTTTGTAAAGATTTCCAGTTCAGGTTTTTTAGGTCTGTAAGCTTGATAAGCTGATTTAATAGTAAAAGAGCCATAAATATCAGGTTTCCAAATAATATAATCTTGTTGTTCTGTAAGAGACATATACTTCAACAGCTCCAGATTTATGGCAGAGTTAAATAGATATGAGAGTTGAGGGATATAGGTACCTTTGTTAAGCTGAAATTCAGCTACTGTAAGAAATGGAAAAGGAACTTGTACCTGGGCTTCCACCTGGTTAATGAGAGGTCCTGAGCCTAACCAATTTGCTATCCAAAAATTAGAAGATCCTTTACCTATGATTACCTGAGAATGAGATTCTGCCCAGCTATTTACTTTTCTGTATCTAGCCCAGGTTTCTGATTTTCTGGCATGGAGGGGTAATGACCACATGAATTTAGACCAATTTGACTGTCCTATTTGAAGTTTCCACCAGATTTTAGTAGAAAATGAATTAATTATTGATTGAATATGCCTTATACCTAACCCTTGTTCTTTCTGTGGATATGAAATTCTATTCCAAGATATCCAGTGCTTATTAAGTCCATATTCTGTTTTACCCCATAAGAAATTACTAAAGATGGATTTAAGCTTGTGAATAGTGTGCTTAGTAGGTGCAGTGAAAGCCCATGTGTGTTGAGGTATAGCTGTCAAAACATGGTTTATCAAGATAATTTTACCACCTCCTGACAACCATTGGTTTTTCCAGTTGGATATTTTGCTGTTCACTGAGTCAATTAATGTTTTGAAGTGCAGATTTAGTTTCCTCCCTTTGAAGACAGTGACCCTTAAATAAGAAAAAGGTAATGTTCCTTGGGTCATGTTGGTTAAGTCTTTAATCTCCTTCTTCTTATTACTACTTAACTTCCCTGAGTAATATGCACTTTTCCGAAAGTTTATTTTCTGTCCTGTGCCTTTTTGGTAAATTTCCAGAAACCTCATTATGTTTTGTAGGGATTTTTTTGTCCCCTTTAGAAAAACCAAAGTGTCATCAGCGAAAGATAACTGATTTATTGTATTTGATAATCCTGGAGTTTTAAATTGTTTAATGTTCCCATTTGAGAATTGAATCCTGAGATTTCTAGTTAGAAGTTCTGTCAAGATGTTAAAGAGGAAGGGTGATAGTGGATCTTGTTTTAAACCTCTAGTAGGTTTTTAAAAACCACAAGGTGATCCATTTATCATAATAGAAAACCAGGTTGAGTTTATGTTATTCATTATGATTTTTACTATATGACCATGAAATCCCAAATGCAGTAAAAGAGAGTTGATGGTTGACCATGAAACACGGTCAAAAGCCTTCATCATGTCTAATTTAAGGATTAGATTTAATGATTCATTTTTCTTATCGAGCATCCTAACTGCCTCCTTCATCATAAGAATATTATCCACAATATCCCTACCCTTTGGAAATGCTGATTGTTCTTCTGAAATTATGGAGCTCATGAGTGGTTTAATTCTTTCTACCATGATTTTAGACATCAGTTTATTAATGAAATTGGATAGACTTATGGGTCTAAATTCACTGAAATCTTTAGGGGTTTTTGTTTTTGGTATTAATGCAATCAGTGTGCTTGCCACTAATTTTGGGATGGGAATACCAACTTGGTATTCCAGCATTGCAGTTAAAACATCAGTTTTGATTATCTCCCAAGCTTTTCTGTAAAAGAGCCCTGGGAAACCATCTGGTCCAGGGGCTGCAGATGGAGATAATTCAAAGACAGCAGATTTGATTTCATCCAATGTTATAGGTTTTAACAATTAGATGTTGTCATGGTCAGAGATAGAAGGGTGGATTTCCTTCATTAGGAATGACAGGCATTGACCAAATGGATCATCATTTTCATCAGATAAAAGTGTTTTGAAAAAATTAACTGCTATCTCCTCTATTAGGGACTGAGAATTCAACCAGTTACCATCATGGTCTTGTATTTTCATGATTGCTAGTCTTGCATGGTTTTCAGTGATAGACTTATGAAAGTATTTAGAATTTAAATCCCCATCTTTAAGCCACTTCATTCTTGTCTTTTGTGTTAGGAAAATGTTTTGTTCAACCAAATGCCTAGTTAGAAACTGCCTTAGCCTTGTTCAAGTTAATTCTGTCAGTAACTGAGTGTGATATGTCATAAAGGGATTCCAAGTTAGCAACTTCTGTTTCTGATCTAGTTATGTTGTCATGTACATTACCAAAAACCAGTTTGTTCCATGTTTTAATTTCGTTTTTAAGTCTTTTAATTTTTAGCGAGAAACCAACTAGACCTTGTTCCAGGATGGGTTGGGACCAGCTGTTGGAGATGAGATCCATAAATTCATTTCTGTTAAACCACATTTCCTGAAACCTAAAGGGTTTAGGGGATGAGGTGTCTAAATTTGAAATGTCCAGTAACATTGGGGAGTGATCAGATGATGTTCTACTACGGATTTGGACAGAGGAGTGGTTAGGTTGAAAAAACCATTATTTCCCATTACCCTATCTAATCTCTTTGAGGTTGGGTTTACCGCTCTATTGTTGCTCCATGTTAGGTGGTTTCCTACCGTGTTTAAATCTGATATTTGAACTTCATTGATAAAGGAATCAAAATCAGTAATAGAGTTTAAATTTGGAGAACTAGGGCCTGAGTATTCATCAATAGACCTTATGACATTAAAGTCCCCACCAATCAGAGATGGGGATGAATCAAACCTATTTTTCAAATCATTATAAACCTGAAGTCTATCCTCTCTATTGTGTGGAGCATAGATGAAGAAAGCCTTAATTATCTCTGCCCTATCTTTTATGGTTATTTCCACTTGAATGAAATGATTATGGTTTGCTAGCAGGTTTATGTCAATCCTATCAGAGTACATGATCCATATCTTATTATGTATCAGACCTAAATGATGACGAAAACAAAACATCTTTTTGTACATGTCTAGCTGATTTAATTTGCCTTTAGGTTCAATAATAACTAGTAAGTTCAGTTTATGTTTTTTAGACAAATGCTTTAGCCTAACTTTAGAAGTTGATAGTCCTCTAACATTCCAAATTAAGCATTTAACTGTCATTGGAAACTTTATTTTTTGAAGCTAACCTGGAACTCCTCTTGGGGAGACTAACCTGTGATGATGTTTGTGTTTCCAATGGCTCAGCAGGTAGGTCACTTGAAATTTGTTCTTGTTGTATATCCTTTCTGTAAGCCTTTTTAGTGACCCTGAGAGTGTTGATGTGTGGAAGCTTCTCCTTAACCTGTGAGGAGTCAATATCTGAAAGAGTTTCCTTGTTAGGGATCCAGGAAAACTGATCAGACAGGAAAATATCTGAATTTATGGGAACTTTCACTTTATCACATATAGTATCATCCATAAAGGATGTTGAAAGGATATTCTTCTTTTGTGGAGATGAAGGAGCTGTGTTGTAGCCTCTGGATTCATATCCTTCCTCTAGGTGATCTTCCATTGAGTTGGTGTCCGAACCATTTCCTTCAGTATCTATGGTTTGCTGATTTTGGAACCTTTCATGGGATAGCTGAGTGTTCATTTCTGAGTGATCCCCTGCAATTCTATCAGGATTTTCTTGTTGTTCATTGTTTTCTGTCTGTAAGCCATAATCCTGCTGACCCACTGATTTTATTTCCTCTAAGATAGCAAATCTATTTCCAGAATGGGAGGCATTGTATTCCGCACTTCGTGTGGGAACCACAGGGGATAGGGTGGGAATTTTCTGATGATTTTGGTTAGGCTTGCCTTAGTAATGGCTTGTTGTTTTTCCTTAGTATTATTTGTTAAGTTTCTGATTTCCCATGACTTGTCAGTCAAAGAATGTTTAGGATCAGAAACCTTCCTTATGTTGTGAACTCTTGAATCATGTTGTTCCATTTGGTTAGCATTAGTCACCACTATATCTCTTTTACAGTAGAATTCACTATGACCAAGCTTAAGGCATTTTTTACAGTATTGTGGGAAATCCTCATAGGATATAGCATAAGATTTGTTGTGAGCTATAGAGCCTAGCCTAATCTTACTTGGTCTCAGTTTGGACACATCCATTTCTACACACAATCGAATTGTGGAATGCCTAGTTAAGTTTTTAGTGGGAGCATCAGCAAACAAGAGTTCTCCTAAGGAATTCCCCAAATCAGTAATAGCTTTAGGGTGGAAGAAATATACCGGAGGGAATTCGACTGTCAGCCACACTGGAGCTAGAGTTGATTCCTCATCATAGTCGAAGTTTTTTGTCCATTTGATGATGCGCATGATGGAGCCTCCCATGGACCATGTTCTTTTTAGCCAGCAACGGTGATAGTCTTCGTCTTAATCGAAGGTAATTCTGATGTGCCTGGAGTCCATTGCCGAAAGGTGAGCCTCGCCTTTAAACCCTATGGTCTTGATTTGAGTTATGAGGAACTCCATTGTTGGGCGACCTCTGCTGAATTTTCCGATTAGGGCTTTGGAGAAAGGAGCAGCAAGAATGTCGATTTCTTCCTCCGGATATAAAACTGCAAGTTCCCCTTTGTAATTGAAGTGGGGATGGAGATCTGATGCAGGGGGGATGAGGAGTTGGGAGTTTTGTTTGAGAGCTTGTGCGAAGGTTGGGTTTGCCAAGTTCCATGGCATCGCCGCCATGGCCGAGATTTGGTAAAGACGTTATACAATAGTTTTCTTTTTCAGACAGAGAGCGTTTTCAGAGCGTTTCTCTCGATCAAACCTATTTCAAAACCTGACCGCTTAGCTGTTATACGGAATCATTCATAATTATATAACTAATATGGTATTTAATATTTATTTATTTTTATGGTAAAGTCTTGGGAAAGACGGTCTTTCCATAGGCTTATGGAAAGACGGGGTTTAATTCGAATAATAAAAGGTTAAAGGTCTTAGTTGCAACATTAAAAATTTAGTATGCAACATGTAGTAGTTATAAAATTTATAACCCGGTTCATGCAACCCAAAAATTTTATCTTAATTTCTTCTAATTTACACTTTAAACCTTGGTCTTTCCATGACTTATGGAAAGACCGTCTTTCAAGAGACGCACTCTATTTTTATTGCGATGAAATTTTTGTAATACTAAATGTATTTTAATGTATAATTTAAATATAAATAATTATAGTTTGATATTCAAAAATTTATGCAAACGATATTTTCCACAATAATCTAACTATTATATCCCTCCATGAATGAGAAATTAATACACGAAAGTTACTTAGCTCTGGTACAATTGTAATGAGGTCGGATACATATGAGTATAATCTTGTGTAAATAATATAAGGAGAAAATATTGACTAATGGAAAGTATTAATTTTCTTCCATTGATGATAAGAGTATAAAGAAGTGTATACGGTTAAACAACCCCCCCTCTCACACCCATGCACACACACACACACACCCTACACACAAGCTCATGGACGAGGGCGAACATGAAGCTTGGAATTGAGAGTGAAAAAGTGTTGATTCCCAACTGGCTTGGTGAAAATATCTGTAATCTGATCAAGAGACCGAGCATGACGAACAACAAGATCACTAGAGGCAAGTGAAAGTCGATCTTGATATGTTTCGACCGCTGGTAAAAGGTTGAATTGGGTGAGAGAAAGGTAGCACTCAAGTTTTCAAAGAGGAGAATCGGAGGTGGTTGATTCGGTCATGCATCTCATGAAGAAGTTGCTGGAGCCAGATAAGCAGCGGCAGCAAAAGCAATTGCTCTATATTCTGCTTCAGTGTTGGAACGAGCAGTAACTTTTTTGCTTGCAGAAGGATCATCTGATAAAATTCTCTCCAAAGAAGATGGCGAAGTCATGCTGCGATCTGCAATCATCATGATCAGCAGCCCAAACAGCATTAGAGAAAGCCACTAGCCGTGAATCGCAAGCCTTCTGGAGGACCAGTCCAGAAGAAATGGCGCCCTTTAGATATTTGAGGATGTGTTTGACCGCACGTAAGTGATATTTCGTAGGAGAGTGCATGAACTGACACACCCAATTTAATGCATCGGAGATTTCCAGCTGAGAGATAGTGACATACGGCAGAGCTCCCACAATGCTACGATAAAGAGACGGGTCAAGAAGAGCTTTGCCAGCCGCAACTAGTCGAGATCCTGGCTCAGTTGGAGAGCAGATGGGACAAGCACCAGACATGTTTTTTCGCTCTAGAATGTCATAGATGAACTTCTGCTGGTAGAGCTGCAATGTGGAACCCTGGCGAGAGACCTCAATGCCTAGAAAAAAGTGAAGTGTGCCAAGATCCTTCAGTGCAAAGTCACGATGAAAGAGGCCAAAAAACTCGTCAATAAAAGTAACGTTAGATCCAGTGATAACAAGATCATCCACATAGACAACGACATAGAGAGTGATGGATCAGAGACACACGCCTTGAAGCAGTGATGAACAAGAGAGGCCAAAACGAGTAATCGAAAGAGATGTATCGTCCCCAACTTTGAGTTGGTTCTTACCATTGTAGGTGTTTTGAAGAGGGATTTCTGAGATTGCTCGTCACATGATGAGTTGCACCAGAGTCAACGTACCAAGAATCACCAATATCGAACGGGTTGGAGGCTAATACAGTAAAAGCGGACTTCCAAATAGGAGCATTGTGGAGCTTTGCCGCGACATTCTGGTTGGTTGGTGGGAACTGGAGGAAACTAACTCACTAGAAGCAAATAATTGCTTCTTGTACCGGCAGTGTGTAGATTTGACAAGTTGGATGCAGCCAGTCTAAACTTTGATTGGAGTTGCAGTCTGGACCAGAGACTACGTCCTGGGAAGGCGAGTGAAACTGGTAGCGTCCAATGGTGTGGTGGCCGCGCTCGTCGACGTCACCTGAATGGGAGAGAGGTCATCCCATTGGCGCAATTCCTCCTACAGCAGAATACCCAAGAGTTCGTAGGAAGAGATGGGTTCCTAGCGGAGGGAAATTGGTGATCAAAGGGTGGAGAATTGAGAGTCAAGCCCGTACAACAGAAAATTGATAAACTCCTCATTGAAAACGATACAGAGGCAATTAGAGAGAGCGTCGACTAAAGTTCGTTTCTTCTCAAAATACTCCAGCACCAACATAGAACCCTTGGACATCGATTGGAGCTGCTGCCAGAGGTGCATCTGTTGTGCACTGGTCTGAGCGAAGAAAGTTCATTCGAGAATCTGCCATAGAACCCTTCGCCGTGTGGTAGCACGTGTGACAACGCCAAGCAGCGGCATTGTGAGGGTGGTGCTGAAACGTAGTTGCTATGGCACCGATCATGAAAACCAATGCTAGAAATTCGATATTATAGCATCTGTTTTGATATACCGGTGCTAAATGTTGAGTCCTCGTTAATGTTCAATGGTTATTTCACATCACCAGTTACTAACATAAACCGGTGCCGTTAATATGGGAGATAAAAATAACAGCACCTGTTTGGTTTTTATTTACCGGTGATGTTGCTGTGGGGATGGATGTCTAAGCACCGGTTGTTGTATTAGTAAAATCGGTGTTTTTAAAAAAAATTGCAATATCCTTGTTAAATTATATCCGGCCCTCTCGGAATTGAAACTGGGGGAAAATTAAATTGATTGTAATCAGGAACATAATCAAAATGTAAGAATCTATAGTGGGAAAAAAGCAATCTATTAACAAGATGTAACTTAACACAAAAGGTCAAACTTTGTCCCAATAATATACATGTTAAAAATACACTAGATCCACTAAAGTCTTGGTTTGTTAGGAAGACAAAAGGTCAAGCCTCACACGCCCCTCTTGCTGGGAACAATATATATCCTGCACAAAATAATTAATTGTTGTCGAAGAAAATAATTGTAAATGTCGAAATGATGCACCATATAAGCACCAAGGAAAGATGGTGTGTATACATATGTTTTAACAATGTATTTAACATCAACACAGTTTAATGTTAAACACACAGTGTTAAACAATTAACGATGAACACACCATGTCTACTTGGTGCTCATACACTACAAAATCTCCACATTTGAAATTGTGGAGTTCTAAAAATGTTATAGCACATTTTCTTAATGGAAGAAGAATTACTTAGTTAGATGGCACCTTAAACTAATTCTACCGATCTTGTTCACAATAACAATTAGCATAGAAAACCATTTAAAATGTCGAAATGAAGCAGTTTTACAGCACCAACGAAACATGACATGTATAAAAAAACTTTTTGAAACACGTCATGTTTACTTGGCGTTCATAGACTGCAACATATCCACAATACGATTTGTCAAAGAAAACTATTTAAATGTCGAAATGATGCAACGTTTAAACACCGTAGAAACATGGTGTGTATAACTATGTTTTAACTATGTATTTAACATTAACTATGTGTTAATGTTAAACACACCATGTTAAACACTAACATACCATGTTTCAACGGTGCTTAAAAACTGCAAAATATCCACAATTTAAATTTTAGATTCCTGCAAATGTTACAGCACCTTCGATTAACTTTGTGCACATATGATGTGTCAAAGTAAACTATCTAAAGTGTCAAAATTATGCAGTGTTTAAGCATCGAGGAAACACGGTCTGTATAACTGTGTTTTAAGTATATATTTAACACTATCTATGTGTTAATGTTAAACACACCATGTTTCCTCGACGCTCATATGCTGCAAAATCTCCACAATTTAAAATTTTGAGTTAAGCAAATGGTACGACAAATTCCATTAAATTTTGACTAATTCTTCTTCCATTAAGCTTGTTCACAAGAACAATTAACATAGAAAATCATTTAAAATATCGAAATGTTGAAGCATTTAAGTACCAATGCTTTAGGTGTGTATACCTATTGTGCAAACAGATAAACATACCAAAATCCTTGGTGTTCATAACTTACAAATTCTCCACAATTTAAATTTCATAGTAGGAAAAATGTTGCAACACTATTCGTAATGGAAAAAGCATTACATAGTTAGAGGGCAATACATGAATCGAAGGTAACCTATGCAATGCCCTTTAACTAATGTTTATGAATTTAAAATGTCAAAATGAGGAAGTTTGTCGGGGTCACCGAAGCAATGAGTGTTTAAACAAACCATGTCAAACACTCCGAGTTTCGATGGTCCCGGTAGACTGCAATATCTCAACAGTTTAAACATCGACTAGAAATCATCAAAACACCTACAAAGTCTCCACAATTTAAATTACGAAGTTGTACAAATGTTACAACACTTTTCGTAATGGAAGAAGCATTACATAGTTAGAGGGAAATACATGAATAAAAGACAACCTATGCAGTGCCCTTTAACTATTGTATATTTTGACATTTAAAATGTCAAAACGAAGCAGTTTTGCAGGGCCACGGAAGCAAAGAGTGTATAAACAAACAATGTGAAACACTCTAAGTTTCCGTGGCCCTGGTAGACTGCAATATCTCAACAGTTTAAACATTGTAGTACACATGATCAAAACACGGAAAAGACCTTTAAACCTTAGTCTAGCTCATCATTCATTCAAAACATTGTAGTTGTTCGACAATATTTAAAACTGAAACATAAACACATCAACATCCCACAATAATATATATTACATTAGTTACAGAAAAAACCTATAGTTTACTGAACATTTATACATAGTGCAGAAAATGTCACACTGCAGACAAACGTCATAAAAATACACTCATTGAGTTACAAATTTCTAGTTACTTCAACAGATTAGTGTGTAAAACACATAAACTACAGAAATGTGAACAATATCAATTAACCCATATGACTAGACTAGATAAATTAATACAATCCAATGAATTCTAAAACAAGATAACCAATACCAATAATCTTGGAGTTTTGAACAAGAGTTTAAAATCTCATAATCAAGTCAACGATAACTTCATTCATCATATGAAACTAAAATTTTAGATCACAAAATGCAAAAAAATTGATGCCCTAAATTCAAAACAATGAAAATAAAATATTGACCAATATATAAAAATGACCTAGATAAAAGAATGAAGACACCCCAAAAAAACCAACATCACAAAAACATGGTGTGGGAGGAGGAAGAAGGCGGTTATGTAGGGAGGGGGGTGAGGTGGCGGCGATGACAGTTGGATGGTTAGGAGGTGGTAGCAGTAATAGAGAGGCATAAGGTGGATGTGGTTGATAGTTTAGGGGGTGGTGGCGGCGGAAATGGATAGGATGTGGAGTAGGAGGATGAGAGGAAAATGAGAGAGTGAGTAGCTTTAGGGTTTCATGTTTGGTTTTTATAGACAAATTTTGAAGGGTTGAGATTAAATCAACATAGGGGGAAATCAAGGGTTCGGATTTTATCTAGATGTGTGCAGCACTAATTACGAGAACAGGTGTTATGAATTACTAAAACCGTTGCTAAAATTTGTTTAGAGTAGATGCCTAAGGCTGCTATGGTATTAATTTATATTACTACCTGAGATCAGACTTAGAAATTTTTTTCCAACTCTGGAGCACCGATTTTTTTACCAGTGCTAGAATGGAAAATCAGTGCTAACATTTGTTAAAAGAAGTTGTCTAAGGTTGGTATGGTATTAATATTTGTTACAACCTGAGAGCAGACTTAGAATTTTTTTTTCTAACTCTGGAGCACCGGGTGTTCGACCGGTGCAAGAACGCCATACCGATGCTAAACATGTGTAAATCAACTTCTTGCGGCTGCTTATTCCCGGCGCATTGTAGAATCCAAGCAAGGTATTTTGTAACTGATATTGTGTGCATAGTCATACCGATGCTGAAATTAACTTTGTTAAAATTTGAATATCCCGCCCAAATACCGACCAAATTATTTCGTCTAGTCCAACCTTTCTGAGCACTGGCAAATTTAACAATCCTGGCTGGTGCTAGCATTTGAGACAACTAATTCTAAGTCATTTAAAGAGGACAGTTTTTTCCATTGTTTTTTATGCCCAATTGGGCTAACAAATATTCAATTCAACATTCAATAGAGATCGTGTTTCAAAATTGTGTCCAATGGATACCCGCAAACCCTCCAACTTGAACTTTGTGAAAATCACACTGTAACCCAAAACTTAAATACAACTCCTTATTAGTGGCCAAATAACACCACAATGTGTATTCTTGGGTTAGTATATGTTATAAAAAAATGTCATGTTTTAGTAGAATTTGGTAAAGCGCTAGTACATGTGCTGGAATATCTGAATATAGATGACATGGGAGTTAGGAAGTTCAAACGGGATGTTTTCTTTGTTATTTATTTACACAAAAAATCAATTATTTAATAGTTCTACGAATTCACATATGGTTCCAAGAATGTAGGATTGCATCCGAACATAATCGAATTTGGATGTCCAAATGAAGTTTTTACTTTTTGCACTTAGATCCCTCCAAGAATCTTGGAATTGTTGAAACACAAAATTGGCGATTCAATACGGAAATTGAGTATTGTAGGATCATAACTACGTGAGTACAACTTGATTGGGTGAATGGAACATCCTCAAAACTGATCATAGAGAACAAGTGCAACATTTACATAAATTGCAGTGTTTCCCAAAACTAAGTTTCAACTTCAGCATTGATTCAAAGCACTTGATTATTGTTTTTACTTCCTAAATATATGAATTCTAAATAACGTAATTTTTCAATGTATAAATTTGAAACCAGTAATACATGTCCTAGACTAAAATGTGCAAAAAGGTTTATAAATATAAACGAAAAATCATATTTCTTTAATACCATATGATAATGTAAAATCTTAAGTATCTTCGAACTAGTGGAAAATAACGATATTTCATCTGCAGAATAACATAGAATTGATTCAAGCGATGATCCAAAATATAATCACTACAAAAACTATTGTTCAATATAAGAACACTGAGGATCCAAAATCATAAATAATATCTAGCAAACGGTTCATCATCCAACATTTGCGCCTGTTCAGAGCTAGTCCCAACGTCGCTCTGCCCGTAGTGGGGGACACTTGCTTTTGTGCACAGTTCAGAGATTAGGCTGCAGAAACCATAACAACATGTTCTCTATACACCATGTCTCAACTCATTCACTATTTGCTTACCCAAACTCCATCGGAGTTTTTTAAATGGCATGCAGATGTCTTAGCCTCATGCTGTGAACCTCAGTGTTCACTGTGACAAGGTCAGTTCTGGATGCTACGAAGTGGCACCATTCATTCATCTTTGAAGTCATTAGCTTCTTTGGCATCTTTTCCAACATGGTTTAACAATAGACTCGACATCGGTTCCCTTCCTAGTTACCGTTCTCACGATCTCCCGTCCCGTGGGATCGTCAAAATCCCAACCCTCATCGGTATAGTAGTGGAATGCAAGAAATTCATCCTCCTCGGGGGGAACATTTGGTAACCCGTACAACTCATTTATGGATTCTGCAGTTAATTTCACCATCTTTCCACGACAGATTGCCTCAGTCCACCTTCCAGCACACCGCAAATTAGCATAGAACTCACTCACTATGCTAAGGTTTAACATTGGAGGCGTGTCATACAATTTCTCCCACCCAAGTGCTCGGATTGTTTCTTCAAATGGGAGGGCATATTCGGTTCCTCTCTCCGGTAAATATCGCCTTTGTTTGTAGGTTTGTGCCATTAACTTTTCCGCCTCCAAAATGAATCTCTTCTCCTGTTGTTTAACATTGTATTGCACCTCCGGAGAGGAAGGGGATGCTTCGAGTATCCTCTTGTGAAGAGTTTTGTGTGTCATATCCTACAATGTCAAATGAGGCATTTTAACAAACACCTTCCATGCAACCAAAAAAACCTATACAATACTTGCTTTCTTAAACATCAACATACTCTCAATGTGACCCAATCAGATCCAATCTATACAAAAATGTTGTTGTTACACACTAACTCGATGTACATGATTGCAATATCGATAAAAGTTGGAGAGCAAAGCGAACCAACATTGAAAAAATTTGATAGTTTTCCAAAAACTATGAGTTCATGATCAATAATCTAGTACAATATAATAGCAATGTTTGAAAGACAACTCACATAAATCCTTCACGGAGTTTGGGAGTCTGAACCGATGAGGAAGATGGGTTAATTTTCCTCTACAAAGTTTAGAAAATGAAGAGCAGTTGTGCATGGAACTGCTAAAAAATTCTGAACTTAAATTTACTAGCACAGTACGAGGCACATAAACCGGTGCTAAAACAAGAAAATGCAGCTGCTTCAGGCTGCTATGAATTATTTTCTCGGCATTTTCTCCCAACCCGAGAACAAACTTGCCAAAACTATTCTAGGGGGAAGCACCGGCAGAAACACCGGTTCTGATAATTCAAAATCTTTTGCCAAAAATAAAAAACAGCTGCATAATGCAGCTTTCATTGATTTTTTTAAAACCTTCTTCTCAACCCAAGAGATAATCCCACATATTTTGTCTAAGTACATAGCACTAGTGTAAGGACCGGTGCTGTATTCATTAAAATCGGTGCTAAAATAGAACAGAGCACATACTCTGTTTCAACCTTTTACAGTACCGCTAACGTTACATTATCAGCATCGATTTTCACAAAACCAGTGCTATTATTTTCCCTCCATTTTTTGCGTGCAATTAACTAATTATTAGTTGATGATATGTTACAATAGTGGTTGTGCTATAAACAATTCAGATACCGGTGCTATTGATTATGTACGGCACTGGTTTCAATAAAGCGGTGTTGGTAATAGATTTCAACTCTGATATTTTAGAATTATGTCACAATACCGGTGCCATAAATGGGTTTCAGCACCGGTTCTTGAGGCATGCAGGTTTCTGATCGGCGGCACGACAGCGACTGTAATGGTTGCTGGAGGTTGGGACACATTGGTGAGGAGGGAATCTAATGTGTAGGCTTGCCTACACATTAGTTGGGACACATTGGCTGGGACACAATGTGTAGGCTTCCAGTGCTGAACGGATGGTGCTCCTCCAAAGTGAATAATTCGATCAATCAGACAGATAACCAAATTAGGAAAACCTAAGCTTAGGTTTTTATTTTGAACTAAGCAAAAGCAAGAACAGGAGTGTTGAACCAGTCGAAAAAATCAGAGGCCATTGAATCGTGTTTAGGCAGATACCATGTAAATAGTATAAGGAGAAAATATTGAATGATGGAAAGTGCTAATTTTCTTCCATTGATGATACGAGAATAAATAAGTGTATACATGAATAAGATCCCTTAACGGAAGGGATTCAAATCAAATTGATAACTATCTAGAATAAAAACCTACACTTAGTTAATTATATATGTAAATAATATAAAGAGAAAATATTGAATGATGGAAAGTGTTATTTTTCTTCCATTGATGATAAAGTATAAATAAGTGTATACAAGTATAAGATCCCTTATCAGAAGGGATTCAAATAAGATTGATAACTATCTAGAATAACAATCTAAACTTAGTCAACTATACGTGATTAACATCTTGGATAAATTTGAATTTAAAATAACTTGAACTATTTCAAAGCTCACAATAAGGAGAAAATATTTGAAGGTAAAAATAAATTATTAGCTCTAAATTTCGTTGACTTCAACTGAAGAGGGGTAGTACATTTATTTATATGTTAAATTGCATACTTCAAATGCGGTCTTCAAACTCTAGACTTCAAATATTTTAAAAAAAAAAAGAAGAAACTCTAGACTTAATTCGATGACAAATTTTACTTTGAAAGATAAAACTAAATGCCTATGTGAGTTCTGGTTTGGTCGACTATACTTATGCTCATTTTGTCGCCTTCATCCTTCCGCTATACTTTTGGAAGCATTTCGCTGGAATATTCATATCAAAAATTGATCACCTACATTGCTAGTAAAGAACATGACTTCAGATGAAGCTTAAAGGGACAACGTCAGTCGATTCCGAGGAATTGGCTAGCAAATTTAGATTTTGACAAGTTCTTGCATGAATGACGTAATCCTGCAGCCATAAAGGGACCAACAGTGGTCCCGACTACAGGAGGCATTATTCATTCATCACAGAATCCCAATGGGTACACCGCCAACCATCTGTCCAATGCTTTCACCACAGCAGGAGTCCAACGAGATAACCCCATTATGCATTGGGGAATTCCACGTTTCATACCGTTGCATATGCCATGTAGACACAACCGCAGATGGAGACACAAATGTCAATGCAGAGGGAGTCGCGAATGAAAATGTAGACGAGGCCATAAATACCGATTTCAATAGTTACAACAGGTTTGAGTGGTGTTCGAGCAAGCTGATTTGATTGTTAGTGTAACTCCCACCCGTTTCAGTGGATCCCCCATCGATCGACCGTAGTTAACCCACTAACCATTATGTAGTCTTATCCACCATGGCAAGTGTCCCTGCCACAACACTCATGAACAAATTTGCTCAGCAGTTTGACATCAACGTTTGATCTAGCTGGTGTTGCCTCCTCACATAGCACCAATCTGGACCCAAGTACCAATGATTATGGCCCACACATATTTCAACAACTCTTGGATGAAATCTCATGGACCAAAGAGACCCATAAAAGATAAGATTCTCAGTGCAATTGATCTAGAGTTAGAGCGCGTGATCAGAAGGAGTGTGCAAGCAATTTCCTCGTCGTTCATACCATCCATAGTCGCAGCCGCTAGGAATCCATTACAGAAGCTACCTAATTATTCCTACCTGCAATGGGGAAACCAACCCAAGATAGTTTTTAATGACCTACCAGCAGGTCAAGGCATCATGAGACACTCCTCCTGAGGTTAAGTGCAAGTTAGTGGAGTCCTACATTAAAGGGAACACTTTGTGGTGGTTTGAGTTTTTTCCAAGAGGACAAATCACTAACTACTATGCCTATGGTCGAAGCTTACTTACTCACTTCTACCAATTGAAGAAATGCACTAAAACAGTGACAAATATGTTAAATCTTCGTGATTTTCCCAATTTATACTCCACTTTCCGAACATATTGAACTCTAAATGTAAGGGAATTGTAGTTTAGTGTCGATCTTATTGGATGAATTTCTCTTAGAAGTTTAGGAAATGATTACCTATTTTAATTCCTAACTCTTGTGTTTTGAAGAGCAAAGATTGCAACTGAGTTTAAGGAAAATTTCTGGAACTGTGGCTATAGTAGCACACAGTGGATGCAATTGTGGAGAACGCATTTGGCAAATGCATTCTCCCAATGTTTTTTTATAATTTCTTGAGGACGCATTAGGCAAATGCATCCTCTTTAATTTGTTTTTTTGGGTCCCTGATTGAAGAGGGCGCACTCTCAAAATGCATCCCCAAAAGTCCCGTTGTTTTTTGAATTTTCGTGCCACCACGTCGACGAGGACGCATTCGTTAAATGCGTCCTCCAATCCGCTGCTGATGTCCTTAATGCCACATCGACGAGAACACATTCATTGAATGTGTCCTCTAATCCTTCATGTAATAATCCAGAATGCCCAAATTTTCCCTTGGTTTTCACATTTGGTTTTCTCTACCTCCCCCCCCTCACGTCGGAATCCTCTCACGTCGCCTCTGCCATAATCCTCGGTCGGATCCTCCCCGCTCTCCATTTCCGGTATTCTCATTGCTGGATCTCATCCCAGTTTTGTTAGTTTATTTTTTTTGCTCTCTTATTTTCTATCTTCGGTCGTTTTTGGTTATTTTTTGTTGAAATTGATTTTCACCTTGCAGCCGAACACGTTGACCGGACTTGCTTTGGAGTTTTCACCATCGTTGACAGCTGTTTGACCATCGTTGACCGCCACTGACCGTCATTGACCGACGTTGACCGCCATTGCAACACCTTCTCCGTGAGTTTGAGACACGGGCCTAGTCAATTTTTAACTTTCCTAAAGGTATTTGAACAATACATGATTATACGAATGTGTCGAATGATTATGTGTGATTTGTCCTATAATATTTGTTATTGAATTTGGTGTAACACTGTAATTTGTGAAGTACTTGAAAAAATCTTGTTAATGTGAATGTGTTGTATGATTGTGTGTAGTTTGAATGATTATGTTTGGTCTAATTCTATGAAAGTGTTGAATGAGTATGTGTGACTATGTGAATTGATTATGTGTGATTTGTTTACTAATTTTTGTATTAAGTTTCTAGTAATAGTTTTATTAGTGTGGCGGAAGTGAGCACACATTTTAGGATAGTGTAATAGTTTGAAAATCGATAATAGTGTATGAGGTGGTTGACCGACTATAATGGAATTCTGCACGGTTTACTGTTCGAGCAGTTGAATATAAGTTGTTGAATAATACCGTCTTTCTGAATATCGAATTATATGTTATGTATTTGCATAATGCAGTTGTACAATGGTTTTGACAGTGTACATGTACAAAGGGGGTTAGATTTAGTTTGATTTGACTATGGATGTGTATTATGATCCTCCTATATCGGAGAGGAACGTGACTCTCGAAAGGAGGTTAAGTCACTCCGAGTTAATTGATTTAATTTTCAGAAGGCTTGGTATTGCAAGTGAGGGGTATCTGTTGAAAATATATTACCATTGTCCTGAGCTGATTGGTTTGGCCGTATACTATCAGTGTTATAATGTGGAAGATGATGAGTCTACCGCGATCTTCTTCGATATTGTTGATCGAATGCCATTGTCCTCAGCGGATTTGTACATTATTATGGAGAAGCTATCAAGCACCATTGACCGTGCACGTTCATGTCGTTGTTGACCAACATCCAGAACTGTACACCTTTACCAAGTTTGCCACCCCCTGTTCATTACCAAAGTTTTGTCATTGGTGAGGCCAACCAACCCAGTGCATATGTTCACGTCGATTGAGCTCAACTGTCCACAAGTGGTGGTATATATGGTGGCCATCATGAAGAGCTGAATGTCTTCGATGATGATTATGTGGGTGAAATTAGCGAGCATGTTGTTGGTCATTTTGGTAGCGATAATGATGGTGAGGAAGCGGAACTTGATAAGAAAGTGAAGATGATTGTTCCTTATTAACTTATTCGAATCATGGGGATGATGATGAACAAGTGGTGTGCACGAACAATGTATCCACGTCGTTTCATATTTTGGCGAATCCTGATACGGAGACCTACTTTAGGGATTACGGGGGGCCCTGATGAGGATGGATATGACCCAGATAATTGTGGTGACGGACTTACTAGTTATGTTCAATCTGCTGGTGAAGTGGCATTGGGTATGCGATCCCGGAGGAAGCCAGAATTGGTAGAAGCTATTTCTAGGTGGAGTTCCATGATGAACAGGGAACACAGGGTCGTGGAGAGCAGGTCACGCACATGATATGCGAAATTCAAGGACGTTGATGAAGACACTGGTAATTGTCATTGGGTTGCTAGAGCCAGCAAAAAGGCTTCGCATGACATGTGGGAGATCACCAAATGGGCAAGTAGTCATGCTTGTGTTGGTGCTGGTTGATCGATGGGTATCATTAACCTGACATCGGTGATGATCGCCCATTCAATTCACCGCCACATTGACGTAAACCCTTCTTACACGATGAAAGATGTATAAATGCGTGTGAAGACGTAGTTAAATGTGACCATTTCCTATAAGAAGGCGTGGTATGCTCGACAAAAGGCTATTAACATGGTATTCGGAACTTGGGAGGAATCCTTTGAACAGTTGCCAACATATATGGATGAGCTTGTCAGGGCTAATCCGAGCACTGTTGTTGATTGGGCAAACGTACCTGATAGAATACACGTGCATGGGTGTAGGAAATTTAAGTTTGTTTTCTGGGTGTTTGGTCAGGCAATTGATGCATTTTGCCACTGCAGGCCGGTGATTAGTGTGGATGGCACTAATTTTAGAGGTGCATACAAGGCCACAATGCTAGTTTCCATGATGCACGATGCGAACGACTACATACTCCCCATCGCTTATGCAATTGTTGACGCTGAAACTAATGAGAGTTGGAACTGGTTCATACAGAGACTGCATGTCCACGTGGTTGGTGGTAATACTAGGCCAATATGTATTATATCATATTTCCATGATGGAATTTTAAATGTAATGAGACATATGGAGGAATGGATGGAACCAGCTAGATACCACCGATTTTGCTTGCATCATTTTCAGTCCAACTTCCTTAGTGCTGAGGGGGAGAGGTTAAAAAATGCGCTTCTGAAGACTCTGGTTTGGCAGCTTGGTAGTGCCAGGCGAGAGAGCGGGTGAAGGGAGTACAAGGAGAAGTTGGAGAGTATCGAACCATCTGCTTAGGATTGGTTGATACAACATGATATCAGTAAGTGGTGTCTTGCCTTTGATGAGGGTGATCAACGTTGGGGAATTCTTACAAGCAATTTTTTAGAGAGTTACAACATATGTTTACGGCGTGCACGACATCTCCCGATAACTGCGTGTGTCAAAGAAACTTTTGAGCGAACAGTTGAAATGTTTGCCCAAAGGGTAATGGATGCCACAAATTGGAGGTACTTTCCTTATTCATTACAGTTCTTTATGTTTTCACAGACCAGTTTCTTGATTCTAAATTGATGTTGATTTGTGTAGATCCGTGTTCCCTAGTAGGATCTGGAAAAAAATTTAAGAAGCAAGACACTTGGGCACATGGACATATCGTCACTGTGTTTGGTCATGCATCGAAGACTTATAGGGTTGTGACAAGGACCATTGATGGCAGCATTGGTGAGAGGCACTACACAGTCAAATACCGGAGAAAGGAATGTACTTGTCGTGAATGGTAAATTTTCCATTTCCCATGTTCCCATGCATTGGTCGTCTGTCGGTATAGGCGTGACGATCCTTTTACTCTATGTGGCAAGGTATATCACATGACCACCTATGTCCAACAATATAGTCAGGGTTTCATGCATGTACGAAATCTATCACTTTGGCAATGTGCTAGTTGGATGTTGATTCCCGATATTGAAAAGTTTCGCAATAGGAGGCGTGGTCAGTTTGTGGAGAAAAGGATAAGGAATCAAATGGATGAGAGGGTGCCGAGTGAATCCAGAGGCATCCATAGGTGAGGCCATGCTTAGTGTCGTGTTTGTAATATGGAGTTTGTATATTCTTTTGTTTTTCGAGTTCAATTAATTGTCTACATTCGTATTACGTGTATTTGTTTAAATAGAAGCTACTGTACGATTTGGTTAAAATATTTATCACATGAAAGTGATTTTTTTCCAGGAGTTGCAGTATAATGTGTATTTATGGAATATTTATCACATGTTATAGTATTATGTGTATTTGTGGAAATCTTGACTGTTTAATTTTGACATGTGATTCTGATTGTCAACAAGGACACACCATGTATCATCCAGGACCCATTGAAAAAGATTTTTTGTACCTTCACCAAAAGCATCATGCTCGTGCATTGTACAATGGGCATTTAGAGGATGAGGCACTGCAGGTGAGGAGGTGCGATGGGGCTTGCTGGACTGATCTGATGCTTGATAGAGTTATGCGTTATGTGCGTGAAGCTGGATTCCAGGGACTCTTAGATTCTGCACCAATTCACATTGACCATTCTCTCATCACTGCCTTAGTGGAGCGTTGGAGACCGGAGACGCACATATTTCACCTGCCGATGGGGGAGGCTACCATCACTTTGCAGGATGTAGGCTTCTTATGGGGTCTTCCAATCAATGGCATCCCAATCACTACTGTAGACACTAGCAGACGTATAGATGACTGGCAGAGAGTGTGCACAGACTACCTGGGTGCCACACCAGACCCGAGTGCTATCGGAGGGGGTCGCATCAGGGTCAGCTGCTTGGGAAACTTATTGCACAGTCTGTTGCCTGTTGATGCTACTGAGGTACAATGTCAACAGCGGGCTAGGGATTTCATTTTACTGATGATCAGTGGAATGCTCATGTCAGACACGTCTGTCCACCTTATCCCTTTGCTCTACTTGTCGGTACTAATGGACCTAGGTGCAGCACATCAGTATAGTTGGGGAGTGCCATTTTGGTACACTTGTACAGGTGCTTATGTGACGGTGCAATCCCACAATTTAAATCTATATCTGGGCCACTTGTGTTGCTACAGGTAAAATTATTGGTCAATCTAGTCAGTTGTACATAATGTCCATAATGTGCTCTAACATTATATTACATTTTATTTTAATTATTGGCAGTTGTGGGCATGGGAGCGAAAACCATCCATCCGACCGAGCGGACGACTACCATTGACCATTACGATGAGTGTTCTTTGGTCCATGTATGTATCGAATTAGTCAAGAGCCAATTGTTAAACCATTGACAATTCCAAGAAATGTCTAATGTAATTCATTATGTTCCTCATAGGTGGAGAGCCCAGTACGATTTATCACAATCAGCGATACATGTATTGAAAGTGTACCGCGATCATCTAACATCTCTTCAGGATAGTCAGGTATGGGGCAATTCAGATTTCCTTTCATTGACTTGGTGGGAAAAGAAGGTTTTTCTTACCTAACCACAACACCTACCTGTTATGTTAGTTTATTTGGCAACCACACACTGAGGATGTCGTGCAACAACTCATGTGGTACTGTACAACCGGTAGCAACCACTGGCTACTTTGCATTGACCTCATTTGCTGGCATGTCGTAAAGTACCATCATGTTCATCGTGTTCTCAGGCAGTTTGGCCTTATCCAGCCAATACCCACCCAGTTGGTCACTAGGGATGAACATAAACTGCTTCATACTAGAGACCGTTGAGGAAGGTCAGGCATGGATTGGTGTGTGGAATTGAGAAGATATCTCGATGCTTGGGAACATCGATCAGAGCAACAAGTAAACACATTTGGGTCAGCGGATCCATACACACCCGGTCGAGAATACAAGGAGTGGTATTTTTGCAGGACAGTGACCCTGATTGATCAGCCAGGACAGCCCCTAACAATTACGAAGGGTTTCCATGGAGATGGGGCTACTATGGAGTATATGGTATTTCCTAAATTTCTAATAGTTGTAACAAATAATACTTTAGATTTCCTCAATATTAAATATCTAACATATTTACCTAATTTATTTAGTTGCAGGCAATTACCGAGTTGCGCATCATGTCAGATAATTATTTGGACGAATGTCCCCCACGTTTCGCGAACGTTATCAGGGGAATGCATGGTGTTGCCACACGTACTTTAAAATATGTGCATGAGCCATCCAGACTACAGTTTTATCAGCCATATGTGCACTGTGAGAAACCCCCCTAGTGTGAGATATAATGACATCAGAAGCCACCATCCAGCTCCGCCCGGTCGGCAGGGCAGTCGAAGACCACGTACTCGGGGCCATACTGATTAAACTGGTTCATCACAAGCCAGATCCTCACATGCGAGTCCAGCTATTGCCGGACCATGGTGGACACACATAGTATGACACGTCTACAGTAGATTTCACTGTTTATCGTACTCCCACTGCTAGTTATGCCGGACCATCACATTGGGAAACCTCCCAGTATGACACGACTACAGCTGATTTCACTGCATATGTCACTCTCACAACTAGTCGTGCATACGTCGCCTACCGCTCCATTACATACAGGTAGTGTTCCACATGTCCATTATGATTCGAATGAGGAGGCAGGAGATTATATGGAGGAGGATTTACTAGAGGGAGTTCCGCATGAGGACGTACATGTATCTATTGAGATGGTTGTTCCACGATGCACATACCGCACCATACGTCCTCCCTCGTGTGGAACAGGTGGAAAGCTTTGCAGTGGCCGTCATTAGTACATTACATGTCATTCAACACTCATTTCATTACGTTTCACACGTCTTCTTCGGATATTGTACATTTCTGCTTTTTTATTCATTCCAACTCTATAAAATATTTCATTCCTACTCTATATTTAAGACTAGATAAAAAAATTGCACATCCCACGATAAAAAATTATCGTTTTACTAATTTTTATAATATCATCAAACAAACACAAGTCTACTTATGCGCAATCTTCACCAAAAACAAAATTATGAAAAACAATAACTTATACATTGCTGGATTGAAAAAAAAATCCATTTGTTAAATTCAGGATGCATTTTAAAAAAAATCAGGACGTGTTTTTACATAATAATTCAAGATAAAAAAAAATTCAAGCCGATATTCAGGAAGCTTTCTTCACAAAAAAATAAATTAAAAATTCATAAACCAATTTTCGAACAGTGACAAATGCGTTCTCTACAAAATAATTAAAAAGAAAAAAATCAGAAACTGTTAATAAAATAAATCAGAAACTGAGGATGCATTCACTTCACAATAAATTTTTTTAAAAAAATAACCATATTGAGAACGCATTCAACGAATGCGTCCTCTCGGTGAATAATTGTTTTTGTGCAGAAATTTCAGAGGATGCATTCAACGAATGCGTCATCTGAAATTTCCGGGGGAAAAAAACTAATTACGATGAGAACAAATTACCAATTCTGCAAAAAAAATTAAATCAACGTGAGGACGCATCCAGAACATGCACACTTGCATCCAAAATTCCGCCAACATGCACCAAAAAATAAAGCACTCCTGAGTTTGATGACCAGTTTGGTGCATGACCTGAGATGATTTGATATTCATAGGTATAATTTTTTTATTCTTCGCCGCGATTACAATAAAAATTACTTCTAGAACTCGCAATACGGATCAACGGTTCACTTCGAAAGATGGAATGGGAGGTCGTCGCCGTACCTCTCAAAGTTAATATTTTTAAGCCCTTAATGCGTCCTATCCACAGTAATGTAAATAGTGGCAAGATGGGGTCGTCCACAGGAAAAGGGATTTTTCTAAGTACTTAAACACCTATATGAGAAAACATACTAAGCATATACATACTGAGATATATATATATATATATATATATATATATATATATATATATATATATATATATATATAAAAGCATGTAAACAAGGGGGGGTGGTTGGATGGTTCCTAAATTAGCAAATTGAAATACAACAATTAGCAAATTAAGAGAATGATGCTGATCATGTAAGCGCAAATAGAGATGTGATGAAAATACAATTACGGAGCCTTGGGCGCAATTGACTTTCACTTCCAAACCTTGTTTCCATCATTGAACATGTAACTAATTCACTACTTTCACTACTTGCTATGAAGACTAAACTTCTATCCTTCTTAGATAGTAGTTTGCAAGAATGAGTTCAACATCTCTTGTCAAACCTCACCAATGACTCCCGAGTCGCGACCACGACTCAAGGTATCCCATTAATGGCATTTAGCACGAAGGATCAACAAACTCGGCAACACTTATAACCACTACACCGTGACTAAGCATTTAACCGACCTATGCATTTACACGGGATTGCTCAAGAGCGACCACTCATAGACCTCTCCCATTTGCTACAATTGATAAACATGGCAAAGAGTTCAACATTGCATATTTATCTAGCAATCATCAATTCATCAACATAATCAAAAGCTCTAAATCATACTTATATATCCCTAACAAGAACAGGGGGAAATTTAACCCAATTTCCCCAAACCCTAACTAGCAATTAATACAAGCATTTCATATACTCAAGCTTTCAACCACTATGATGAAATCAACAAACACATTAAATTCCCACAAATGCATAATAGCAAGAGTAATAAACAAGCTACAAAGTGTTCTTAGGACATAGGTTTGGAAGCTTAGGTCAATTGCTCCCAAGAGATGAGATTAGCTAATAGAGTTCATGCTAATCTATCTAAAACAACAAATCAAAACACAAGATGAATCAAAGATGAAAGAAATGAAAAAAAAACAAGGGTTTAGAGTAGTACAGCAGCCGCAGATTCAGAATGAATAACAGAGGAGGAGAAAATATAGTATTTATAGTGAGAAGAAATAAAGTTAGGATTCTGGTCAGTCGCCGTCGCGACTCGCGACCTGTTCGTCGCGACTCGCGACGGCTGTTGGTCGCGACTCGCGACGTGTCCGTCGCGACTCGCGACGATGACCAGAATTTTTGCATTAACTTTCTTCTTCTTCTTGTGGCATGTAGTCATCTCCATAATCACTCCTCTCAACTTCTAAGTCTTCAACTGGTTCAAAAGGGATCTTCAATGGCCTCCGGTCTTCACGTCTTCGAAACAAGTCTTCAAAATCTTCGAGAGTGTAGTCCTCAATGGCCTCCGGTCTTCATTACTTTGTTCACACAAAAATCTACTTAAAAGAGGTAAAAGAGCGCAAAGTTGCTCTTACCCCTCCTAAGAGGATTTCATGGTAAAATACAATCTGTTGGTAATGAAAGAGCACAAAATGGATCCTAAATAGTACTAAAATAAGTATATAAAGTGGACGCATCAAACCTCCCCACACTTGAACCTTACTCGCCCTCGAGTAAGAAAAATCCAAGTATGCGGAGAGAATGATACCTCCACATCCTACTACTAATCCCCCAATTCACTACCTCACAAAACTCTCAATATCACACATCCCAAGGTTAAAATCAAATGAGAATTTTCCCACAACCCCTATTCCTAAATCTACCTAACCCATATCACCCCGTCAATTCATTACTTTCTCTCAGACATCTCCTAATCCAAAACTGACAGTCCCAAATCTACTGATAAAAGATGAAACCAAAAGTATGCATCAAGTTCAAAGCACATGCTTCATTCTATATCAATATATCAACCCAAAAACGAAGTCTATTAATGATCAAGAATTTCATAACTTACTCCGTCTCTTCCCGCTAATTTGTTCATTCCCAAATGTTCCTCAAAAAGTGAAGCTACCCGATCCATCCGTGTGGTCACCGCAACCTTATGACTTCATCGCCGGCAAATGAGTAAACATATCATATTTCTCTTTCAATTTCTCTCGCTTTCTCTCATTTTGCCTAGGAGCCCTTTCAGGTTTTCATCCTAGCCACACAATCATTTTTCTTTTAGCTCACACCTCACCTTTTTCCACACATTTGGCCTCTCATTTTTACCTAGGCCGCCCTTTAAGGGTTTTCGACCTATCCGGGCCCCAATATTGTCTAAGTTGCCCTTTCAGGTTTTCAACTTAGCGGGATTGATTTGATTTTTGATTTTGATTTTTTTTTGATTTTTTTTGATTTTTTTTATTTTTTTTAACATATATCTATAGCAAATAACTGAGTAAAAATATCCAAATCAACATGAAACATCCAAAGGAAAACAAAGTATCCAAAAGAGAGCAATAATGGAAGTCCTAACGACAATAGAGACCCCTCCCCACACTTAGAAAGCTACATTGCCCTCAATGTAGAGTAGGGCAGAATCATACGAAACAAAGTATGGGAAAAGGGTCCGTCGCGACTCGCGACGATGACCAGAATTTTTGCATTAACTTTCTTCTTCTTCTTGTGGCATGTAGTCATCTCCATAATCACTCCTCTCAACTTCTAAGTCTTCAACTGGTTCAAAAGGGATCTTCAATGGCCTCCGGTCTTCATGTCTTCGAAACAAGTCTTCAAAATCTTCGAGAGTGTAGTCCTCAATGGCCTTCGGTCTTCATTACTTTGTTCACACAAAAATCTACTTAAAAGAGGTAAAAGAGCGCAAAGTTGCTCTTACCCCTCCTAAGAGGATTTCATGGTAAAATACAATCTGTTGGTAATGAAAGAGCACAAAATGGATCCTAAATAGTACTAAAATAAGTATATAAAGTGGACGCATCATGGAACGAATAAGAAGCTAGTACTCATTTTGCGAACTGCAAAATATGTCATGGTCCATGAAGACCCCCCAGGACAGCTAACTTTCAACATTCTTATTTCTGTATCTTGGACTATATATACTCTTCTTATCTCTTTGTATAACTATGCCCAACTTTTCACTCCAAGAACCTTAAATTCTTCATCTCTTCATCTTTTCTTTCCATTTTTCTTGTGATGTTTATGTGTATGAGTATGGGTTTTGTTATGGTAACAATTAATTAGCACTTCTAGCTTTATATTGTGAGGCATTGATTTTTCTACTTTTGTCATTGATTATCAAATGTGTTGTTTGCATATAATGTGTATTCGATGCATGAATTGACCAGGTTTACAACTAGTTTTTATTTGTGTGTTAATTACTTGCTGGACTTGGAGTGTGGAATCCGATTGTTTTCCCACTTTTTTAATTGTAGCCAGCTAATACCGTTTATTGTATGCCGATCATTGTACTCATTTTAAGAAGATTTAATTGTGTTATTTACATGTTTCTCGCTTGTAGGACATGGGTAGGTGTATTACTCCTCTGTTTGTTTTTCTATTCACAAGTTATATCTATAACACTCTTCTAAAGTACACTCCTTAAGTTATTGTTAGCATACTTTGGAGTTATTATATGCACACATTTGGTATAATTCTGTAATCCCAAACTGCTGGAAAGAAATGAAGAAATTCATGGATTTACAATAATTACGAGTATATGAAAAGAAGATGAAGATTTAAAGACCTATTGTTGTACATAAATTGAAAAAAATGTAGATTAAGAGTAGAAGACCGAAGATCGATAGGAGATGAAACCAAATCTGCGAGGAATTCGCACCAGCAGATGGGGTTTTCAAACCCTAACTAACATCGTCTTAATCTGCGGCCGGTGATGGCGAGTATTCTTTTTCAAATGCTAAATCCTTTTGTATATTAGGTTGAATTCCTAATTTGGTGGGATTATATTTCATTTTGTATTCGTAGATTAAGTACTATATAAAGTAGGAGATAACTTTTATTCCTTTTCTAGTTGGTTGTATATTAGTATGAATAGAATAGGGAATATAGAGATTCATAGAACTTAGAACTCGAATATATACAAATGCAATTCAATAATATACGATTGCAACTTTGTAATTTGGGCATGTATGAGTGTATGGTCACCGGTATGTCAGTACTACACTAATTAATATACGATTGCAACAAGTATATGGTCACCGGTATGTCAGTACTACACTAATTAATAATATACACAAATGCAATTCAATAATATACGATTGCGACTTGTTGCAATTTGGGCAAGTACTGGATTTATTCAGACATTTTTTCCACAAATATAATTAGTGTACCGGTGCTGGATTTATTCATATGCACCAAGTACTTGTTGCAATTTGTTGGACAAGAATAATACTATGAATGATAACTCATTTATATGTTAACTTAAATTATTTTTATTTTAGGTTAAAAATTAAAAATTCAAAGTAAGCATATACATGTGATAAATTTGAACTTAATAAAAGATTAAAAATCTTATAAAATTAATGTTCATAAAGAATTTAAAGGAATACTTTTTTTTGAGAAGAATATAGAATAAATCAGTGGAGTAAATATACTATAGCAACCGTAAAAAAACACTGTAACAACTGAAAAATAGAGAAAATCATTGGATATGCTTTTAGCTATCTTCTTTATCTGATGTACAAAGGAGGTATAATGACATTATTAGCTATCTTCTTTATTTGATGTACAAAGGAGGTATAATGCCATCAATATATTACCACGAGCTTACAACACCAAAACAGCTACATTAAATTCATCAATTTCAAGAACGAATAGAAGAAGAAAATGTTCACTATTTTCAACTCAGTTTCAACTCTATATAACTGAGTTTTGGATAAATAAGGACGACCATTATGATATTTTTTCAATTATACATCTTTTTTTAGAAAGAGATTACTTAAATTAAACTATATTAGGGTTATTACAACCATTTGTTATACAATTTAGCCCATTGGCGAAACTATGCTCTATCTCTAAGGCTTGTCGAGAAACTTTCTTGAATACAATTTAACGGAACCTTGAGCAGTAATATCGAATGTCCAATATTAAGGTGGCAGCTTCCACCGGTGGGATGGAATCGTGATTTTGTAGTAGCCTCACAAGACAGATGGAATCTGACCAGACCTGTAACGTTGTGATGCCTTCATCAACTGCCTGTTTTAATCCTTTTAGGCAAGCCATGGCTTCAGCCTCCAGCAGCGACATTAGTGGCATATGCATAGCCTTTATTTGCCTCTGTTGCTGCAAACTATTGATCAAGGTCCAGGCCATTGAACCATGGGACTTGGATTTCTAGAAGGCACCATCCAACTTGAGTGTTGGATAAACTTAAGGTGCACTCCAGTCATATTGTTGGGATTCTGATTCCCTAGTTGAATGTTCCACGTCTTAATGTCTGCATGGTTATCCCGGTTTGTGTATATTGTTGCATTTGCATAGGCCATGTTTACCCAGATTAGAGGTTTTGTGGTCAGGTTGTTGAACACCTTGTCGTTCCTTTGCAACCATATGTGTCATACTAGATTAGCTGAGAGTGCCATTGCTTCCATGTCTGGTATTGGATAGCCAGTCCCAGAACCAAGTAGCAAAATTGGCTGGCGTACCTTGTTGAAAATCAAAGCCTAGGATTGAAGTTCTCCACACTCTTTGTGCTACCTCACAGGTTGTTAGTAGGTGTTCGACTGTTTCTTCTGCCCCTGAGCTGCACAACATGCAAGAAGGGTCATGTATAATGCCCCTGTGATAGAGATTTCTCGTTGTTGGTAACGCATTATGATTAGCCCACCAAAGGAAAATGAGGATTTTCTAAATACTGGTATTTTCCACAATATCCTCCACTTTGCCCGATGATTGGTCATGGGGATGATGTATTCCTTTTCCTGTGCTCTGTATACAAACTTAACTGTATAACATTCATCCACAGTCAAAGTCCATATTCTCCTATCTCGCCCAGCCTCCTGCATTGGGATATATATTGATTGTATGGCAGTGACTACATCTGCTGGGAAGATGGCAGTTAACAGCGGATTTTTTCATTGTTTGTTCTGATCTAATAGTTGTGCCACTTTTATGTTTGTGTGTTGGTGGATTGTGTGTGCTGCTGGTCCCAGGGTTGCTGGTGGGTGACCTAGAATAATCTGCAATACTGACCTTGTCACCGGTTGTGATTTCCCAACGAAGATTGTCTTTCAATAAGTCTCTAACATATAATATGGATTTCCATGCCCAACTGTCTGAGCTTTTCGCCCTACAGTTCATGAATTCTTTTTTTTTGAAATATTTCTTTTGAAAATCGGCGTGAACAAGGAGTCCTTATCGTTAAGAATCTTCCAGGCGCACTTACCTAGTAAGGCATTGTTCATTTTTTTTCTGCTGATCTTAAGCCTAGTCCTCCATGATTGATTGGCTTGCACATATTATCCCAGGAAACCCAGTGGACACCCTTGCCCTCCTTTTCTCCTCTCCATATAAACCTAGTTGTGATAACATCAATCTCCTGCGGCACTATTTTTGGAATCTTGAAAATGCTAATAGGGTATAACGGCGTGGTTGATAGTACGTGTTTTGCTAAAGTGATCCTGCCAGCTAAATTAAGGGATTTTGTTTTCCAATTATCAAACCTGGCATTTATCCTACATAGCATACTTTTGTATGTGGCTCTACGTGATAGTAACTGTAGGATGTCCATTCCCAGATATGTTCCACCCAAACCAGTTGTATGGGTGTATAATTCTTCATATGTGTCGGGGTGCTGTTACTAATCAGAATTAAGAACTTTTCAAAATTTATTCTCTGACCTGAGTATCTAGCAAGTCATTCAGGCTCCGTGCTAAATGTCTAACTGCCTATCCTGTGCATTATATGAATAATAAATTGTCGTTTGCATACATGAGGTGTGATACTGACGGTGCACCCTGTCCCGGACTGTACCATGCACTATGGAAATATGAGGTATTGTTTCCATAGTGTTGTGTAATAAACTTGAAAGATACTGTAGGTAAATAATGAACATATAAGGGGATAGTGGACAACAATTTTCGAGCCCTCTGACTGGTTTGAAAAATGGATAATTTCATTGGTTTACTTTAACTGTCATTGTGACCGTAATGATGCACATGCATATAAGTTCAATCCACGACTGAGGCATGCCTATATATTCCAGAGCATGGATTAAGAATTCCCATAAGACCCGGTCATAAACCTTGCTCATGCTATCTTGATTAATGCCACTCTTGTTTTTCCTTGCTTTCACTTCAGAGTTTCCAGCATTTCTGACACAATTAATACATTTTCTCCAATGTATTTGTCCTTTAGAAACCCACGCTCTGTAGTGTCTATAAGATCTCTCATATTGTTTCTCAGCCAGTTGGTAAGAATCTTGGCTACGATCTTGTACTTGACGTTGCATAAAGATATTGGTATGAAGTCTTCCACTTTCTCTGGATTTTTTTTCTTCGGGATGAGAATTATATATGTCTAATTCCATTGCTCCGGCATTGCTCTAGATGATAGGATTGACAGGATTTTGGTCGTGACTACGTCCTCAATATGTTTCCAATGCTTTTTATAAATTCCTGCTGGCATGCCATCCAGACCCAGATCCTTCCACGGTTTCATGTTCTTCAAAGCTGCTACTATTTCCTCCTTTGTAAATGCCTTTGTAAGATTCTGTATTTGATATGCTATAAGCTTATTTGGATTCATTCACATGACCTGTGACAAGGTGTTTTCATGTCTTAATAATGGTGGATAGTGTTGTGGTTCTGTGTATACATTTTGTAAGTGAGATTGCAACAGATTCTGAACTTCTGTATCTGTTTGAACCCATTCACCCTGACTGTTCTCTAGCTATGTGATGTGGTTTATGGCTTGCCTTTTCAAAGCCCACTGATTAAAGAAGGATGTATTTTGATCTCCAAACCTACCCCATTGTACTCTGAATCGATGTTGCCAATAGTAAGATTGTAATTTTAACAATAGTTCCACTTCATGCCTCAATTGTTTCTCTTTTTGGTGCATTACTAGGTTATCCCCTGCCTGAGCTAGTTTCTATACTTGTTGTAGTTTCTTGGTCTTCTATCTGATCTGTCCATCCATGTTTCCAAAAACCTGGTCACTCCAGTTTTAAGGTATCTCAATGTAACCCGAATTTTATCTGACATGGTGTGAGGTTGGGATAGGGTGCCCTGGATTGATGACTTCCATACCTTTGAAACAATCACATCTACATCTGCACTATTTATCTAGAACGCTTCATATCGAAGCATAGTGGCCGGTTTCTCATTTTTTTTGGTTTTAATTGTAGCACATAGGGTCCATGGTCAGATTAAATGATGGGTAAATTCCAGAGTTGTGCTTGTCTAAATTGCTGGATCCATACATTATTGCTCGATCTAGCCTCTGATGGACTTCATTTATATATAGTCGATGGTTTATCCATGTGAATCACAACCCTTTATGCCTCATTTCCTGAAGATAATGTTGTTCCAATAATTTGATCAGTTTATCTACTTGGGGAGTCGGGTGGAAAGGAGTTCCCCCTCTTTTGTCTCTGGCCGAGTTGACCTGGTTAAAGTCTCCAATTACAATCATAGGGTACTAAGATTCAGGCAAACTTTCATTGATCATGTCCCAAGTTTCTAGTCTACGCATAACTTCCGGATGACCTTACACAAAATCCATGAACCATACTGATCCTTCCGGACTAACACACTGAGCTAATATCATATTACTACTACTAGAAAGTACATGCAAATTTAAATTACTAGTCCACAAAAGCGATATTCCCCCTGCTGAACCCGTTGGTGAAACATGCCAAGTTTCCCTGAACCGTGTTAATTCTTACCATCTTTCCATATTCAAAATCTGCATTTTTGTTTCCAAAAGACAGATTATCTAAGGCTTGTGCTCTTTACCAACTTGCTCATCCAGTTCCTTGTTGGGGCATTGTTAAGGCCCCTACAATTCCACGCCTGGGCCGGCTGTTTTGGGATAGCTGAGCCTGAACCCATATTCTGATCTTGTTGCACCATCTTCTTGTTTTCCTCCATTTTTTCCTTAAATGCTGCCAATGGAACCCTATCTGCTACCTGGTATGACTTTCTATTTTTGAAAAGGACTCCTTTCTCTTGCCACTTGATCATTATGACAGTATTAATGGCCGAGATGAACTCATCTTCCTCCTATCTTTTCTACTTTCTTTTCATATTACTTTGATCCCGGGTGTGCCCTTGCTTTTCCACGGCCCTTTTCCATTTTAGTCTCTTCATTGCTTTTTCCCTTCCTCTTTCTCTGAGTTTCTGATTCTGTCTCGGAGATAGTGTTCTCCGACGGCCAATTCTGATCATCCTTCTCCAATGCTTGCTCAATCATGTTTGGTTGTTGTGCTACTGGCTCCTCTTCAGTCAGCTTACATTTTCCTACCCCTACTGCAACCTCTGAATTATTTCATATTCAACTTGAGCAAAAACTTTCCTCTTATTTTCGTATGAATTCTTGGATTTTTCACAATTTTCTTCTTGGCTTTCAGCAGCTGACCTCCACTTTTTAGACCCCATCCAGTCTGAGTTACCTGATCCTTGCTTGTGTCATCGGACATTGATGAATCTGGGATTACTATTAGTTCTCTATCCCTATCATTTTCCTAGTCCTGCTCTAATGGATTTTTCCCACCATGATTGGGGGCTCAAGGCAATTACATAGGCACTGGCTGTGTTGGGGTTTAGCTATGGTAGAACCCTCTCACCGGTTCCAATCTTGGGGGCCCAAATCAATCCCCATCCCCTTAACAACCCTATTTTTTATCTTACTGTCTCATGCATGATTTTCTATGATAGCTATGATAATGTGTAAATTAGTACTGGGCCCAAGTGCCTAAGTGCGGCCGGCCCAGGTCTATAACATTACCATTTAGGTATTGACCTTTGGGCCAGCCCAAGGGAGAAGTACTTGCTCCAAAAGAAAACAAAACAGTTTCCCTACTTGCCACCCTATATAAAGGCTAAAGATAACCCTACACACTCAACTATTCATTCCTAATTACACTATTGTAATTCTGTTTCTTACTTGGCCGTTGAAGCCTCTTCCCCCCGGACACCTCCATGGGCTTTGCTATGCAGATTTAGGCCATGGACGGCGGTATAGTGCCGGTGGTAAATTAGGATGCATAAATTTGGCATGCCTAATGGGACCGTTAGTCAGATCTGCATCCTCTTGATGTTTATGTCCACCTCTACAGCAACTGCTTTGCGTAGAAGTGAGCGGCTAAAAGGCAAAACCTTAGGCATCGGTGAAGAAGTACAACCCTCTACCGGAGATGGCATAGGTTCAAGATGCAATCGAACCCTAGCCCCTCAAGCATCGATAACAAACTCCTAGAAGTAGGCCGAGACCACATCCCGACAACAAGGGGACCGGAGGGGTCTCGGACAGAAGCTGACGTACCTCCATGAAGCATGAAAGACAGCATTGAGCTTTGGGTGGGAGGTGTTGAAGCCCCTACGTCACAGAGCCAAGCGTGATAACTAGGGGAGGATGAGCCACAGTTCATGGAATATACGAGGGATTTGCAAACATAAGCTAAGAGAGAGGTTGCTTGAGTGAAGAGGGGCACAAACAATACGTTCCCCCCATCATAGTAGGACCTAGTGTCATTAGCTCAAACCCCTCATATCAGTTGGCTATCAGGTGGATCCCCCAATGCTCTATCACAGGATGATCCAGCAGCATATGGTGCTCTCACCTTTGATGCACTTGGAGAAACAGCCAAGATTCCAGTTGCAAGCCGCCCCAAGAGCAACCTACCAAGCATCCATAGGGAAAAGGACCCAAGATTGGCCCCAATCAACATTCCCTAGCATGGGTCTAATGTTCGCATACTTCATGCCTATCTCGATACCTCCCATTTTCAACCAGGGAATCCCTCACACGATGGGTGAGCCGATGGTGCCCTATCTATGTTTTGAGAACCAGATGTATTCATGGCCCCAACCAGAGATTCCTTTATGCAATCCTTGTCATCAGAGGCAGCAGCAACTATATTACAACTCGGCCATAAGAGGACCGCAGCCTGGATACATGGCCTCGAACTAGATCCCCAGCTTCGAGGCTTCATTCTGGCCAAGTCAATACAGAGATCCGCAGATGGGAGGGGGGTTGAGTGATGCCTTAACGACGGAGCTAGACAGGTTGATTGGGCCTTCAGGCCAAGTCGCAGCCTCCCCCTCCAGTCCCGCGATAGTGGCCACCCGATGGCCCAGCAATGTGAGACCACCGAAGGGCTCCCCACGTAAAGTGGAGATTTGGACCTGCTGGAGTTCATACAGACTTTCTTTAGTCTGATGAATTTGAGGGACTTCAACGAACAGCTGACATGTAAGTTGGCAATAAGCTACCTTCGAGGAAAAGCTCAAGAATGGTTTAACAAGCTGGGTATGGGGCGTTACATTCATATGAAGACTTTGGAAAGGCCCTTTTGAGACAGTTCTTCCAAGAGAAAAGTTTTACAAAGACCCTAATTGAGCTCTACCAGAACAAGCAGAGGTCCGGTGAATCGATGAAGGTGTTCTATCATCGATATGTGGACAAAAGCCTCAGTGTGATCAATCATACTAAGGATGGGGTGATCCTTGGCTACATGAGTGGGATGTATAATATTTTCTTGTACAAGAAGCTAGTCTCGAAGTAGCCAAAAACTTTGCAACAGCTACAAGACATCATGGAACAATATTCAAATATCGAAGTAGCCATGAAGAGAAAGAGAAAGGGGGTAGATGGGGGTGAAAAGGGATCTAAAGCCTTTGAATCAAGATCAAGGAGGTCTGACCCTTCAAAGAAAGGTTTTGAGGGCTATGTTTCCCTAACTAAGTCCCTGAAGGAAATACACTCCATCCACAAGGGGCTATTTTGAAGCCCCTCTCCAGGAAGATACTACCCTGGGAAAAGAGATTCGCCTAAGTTTTGTGACCATCACAAAGAGCGAAGACACGATACAAACAAATGCACTCACATGAAGCAGGAAATTAAAAGATGCACAAGAGAGGGTTTACTCGCAGCCTGCGTTGAAAGACCAAGGGGAGAAGCCTCTTCGAAAGGATAAGGAAATCTCCGTTGAAAAGGCAAGAAAAGAGCCAATCGAGTTGGTAGAGAACAATGAGTAAATGAGGGGGAACAAGCTAGAAATAAGACAAGAGAAAATACCGGGCCCACGCCGAGGCTCAGCCAGACATGAACCAGAAGAACGAGGCTAATCGGTTGATCAACTTCATTAATGGAGTGGTAGGTGACCAGGCTTCAAACACCAAGATCAAATCTCAATCCTGATACGTACTCCCGAAGAACCCTTCCAGAAGCGATTTTGAGCGGAAGAAGCAATCACCTTCTCAGAAGCAGACCCGGTGCCAAGCTGAACCTCCCATACGGACCCAATGGTAATCTGTGCCGCCATTGGAGATTGTTATGTCGAAAGGGTGTTCGTGGATGATGGTAGTGATGTGGAAGTGATGTTTACCAATTACTTCAATCAACTAGGACTCAGACGCTAAAGTTTGAGGAGAACAACCTATCCCTTGTCCGATTTCACAGGGGAAATGGTGCTACCCCTAGGGGTTATTACCCTCCCGGTCAAAGTAGTCGATGGAGACAAGGAAGTTAAAATTGATTGTAGCTTCGCTGTGATTGATGTTATATCCCCATACAATTTGATGCTTGGAAGGCCCTAGATATGCCAGGTGCAAGTCGTATGGTCCCCCTATCACTTGACAATGAAGTTCCCCACCAGAATGGGGATAGCAGTCATAAGGGGGGACTAGCCTGTAGCCAGGAGTTGTTTGGCTATAGCTTTAAAAGAATCTAAAAAGGATGACAAGGTGGCTTCGGTAAATGGAGAAATCAAACCCATGGACACGGAGCCAATGGCCGTTCGAGCAAAAGGGACGAGGCCCGTGGGAAAAATGATACCACCTGCAATGAGAAAGAAGTTGAAGGACTTTTTAGACGACTATGTCGATGTGTTTTCATGGGATACCTTTGACCTCACGAGGGTACTAAAACAGCTGATGGTCCACAGTTTAAATGTGGACCCCTCCCAAAAGCCAATCAAGGCAAAAAAGGAGATCATTCGCCCCCAAAAGGGTCGAAGCCATAAAAGAGGAAGTTCAAAAACTGCTTTAAGATGAGGTTATCGAAGAAGTATTTTACCCCGAATGGATAGCAAATTCGATGATGGTCCCTAAGCATGATGGGGTTTGGATAATGTGCACAGGCTTCACAGATCTTAACAAATGTTGCCCCAAGGATAGCTATCTCCTACTCTTCATTGATGTGTTGATCGAAGTACTAGCATGATATGAGGTGCTAGCCTTCTTCGATGCTCATAAGGGCTACCACTAGATACTCATGGCGGAGGAGGATAATCAAAAGACGTATTTCATAACATATGTGGGAACATTTTGCTATAAGAAAATGCCATTCGGCCTAAAGAATGCAAGAGCCACCTACCAAGGCTGGTTGACAAGCTCTTCAAAAATAGATTGGTGGATGAGTGGTAGTCAAAAGTAAGGGCTTTGACCAGTTCCTGTTGGACCTTGAAGAAACCTTTCAAAGGCTCTGAGAGGCTAATATAAAGTTGAACCTAGCTAAGTGTGTGATTGGAGTCAGAGCCGACAAATTCTGGGATTTATGATCTCGGAGAGGGGGATCGATGTGAACCCCAAGAAAGTTGAAGCTTTGATAAAGATGAAGCCCCCCAAACTATCAAATATGTTCAAAGGCTAACGAGATCGCTGGCTGCACTCAGTCGATTCCTTTCGAAGGGGGCCGAGAAACACATGCCATTCTTCGATGTGCTTCGAAAAGCTAAAGTATTCGAATGGACAGAAGAAAGTTACAAAGCCTTTAGAGAATTAAAAGAGCACTTACAAAGTTTTCCCACCTTGATGAAACCAAACAAGAGGGAAGATCTAACTTGTACATCTCGGCATCCCCCTTAGTAGTAAGTGCGGTTATGGTAAAAAGAAGGATAAAGCCCAACACCCAATTTACTTTGTAAGTAGAGCACTGCATGGTCCAGAGACCTGGTACACTGCCCTCAAAAAACTAATCTTGATCCTTGTCTATGTGGCAAGATGCCTTTGGCCATACTTCCAAAGTCACAAGAGGGCTTCAGATGCCTCAGGACAATGATGAAGTGGGAAATCAAACTAGGGAAACACGACATCCAGTTCTGCCCAAGAACAGCCATCAAGGGCCAAGCCTTAGCAAATTTCACTGTGGAAACTATAGAACCAATCTAGTCGTTGATAAAAAAGAATCTGAAGAAACATAGCGGTTATACGTCGATGGAGCATCACACTCCGGAGGCAGTGGGGCCAAATTCCAACTCACGAGTCCCGAGAAGAAGGATTATCCCTATGCCCTACACTTTTACTTCAAGGCCACAAACAATGATGAGGAACACAAAGCGCTGATCACAGGCCTTCGAATAGCCAAAGATCTGGGAGTTCAAAAATTAGACATATTCAACGATTCCCAAATTGTGGTTCTTTAGGTCAAGGGGGAATATGAGGCCAGGGAAAGAAGCTTGTAACATTATTTGGAAGTGGTGAACCCCCTCCTTAAACATTTCCACATTACACCCTTACTCAAGTCTCTCATGAGAAAACCACAAGGCCGACACCCTGAGCAAGTTGGCCTCATCGGACCTGGACTTTCAATCCCAAGGGCACTTAATGGTGGAAACGCTGAGTAAGCATAGCTTTAAGGAGGAAGCAACGGTGATAATGGTGGAAGAACAGAAGTTGTGAATAATGCCCATTATTAGCTACCTTTGAGATGGTACCCTTATGGAAGATTCCATTGAATAAGGGAAAGTTAGGCTAAAAGCACCCAAATATATGATCCACAAAGATGTGCTTTATTACCGAGGCCACCTGTAACCACTTCTTAGATGTGTAGCGCCCCACAAAATTGACTATCTGATCCACGAAACTCATGAAGGAGCCTGCGAAAGTCAACAAGGGGCTCGATCAATAGCTAAGAAGCTTCTTCTAGCTGGATACTATTGGCCCAAGATGTTCGATAAGGTTAACAAGCACATCCAAGCTTGCCACCAGTGCCAAAGGCATGTGCCAATCACCCATGTACCCCAAGAATAAATGATGAACATTAATAGTTCTTGGCCATTCGATAAATGAGTGATCGATCTGGTGGGTCCTTTCTTGGAGGCCCCAGGCCACTTTCGATACCTGATTGTGGCTATAGACTACTTTACAAAGTGGGTTGAGGCCGAAGCCCTAACTGGCATAAAGGGAAAGCGATGATTTTTTTTGCTGGAAGAATATCATATGTCGTTTCAGAATCCCTCAAACAATCATAATTCATAATGATGCCTAGTTCATCAATGACCTATTTAAAGCTGGTGTAAGGAGTACAAGGTCCATCAGAGAGTCACTAGCGTTTACCATCCCTAAGCCAATGAGCATGTGGAGGCCACTAATTGAACCATTGTCAACGGTATCCGATCGAGGCTCGAAGGAGCAGGCGGGAACTAGATTAATAAGTTGCCCAGTGTACTTTGGTCATTTTGAACAACTGAGTCATCTGCCACAGGTGAAACCCCCCCCCCCCCACAACCTAGTCTATGGTTTAGAAGAGCTGAGGAGAACCAGAGGGGAAGTATCAGCAAACTGGGAAGGACCCTACCGAGTCGTTGAAGCCGGCCCTGGAGACAGCTACGTGCTAGAAACCCCCCAAGGTGAACCGATTCCATGCAGATGAAATGTTTATAACCTTAGGAGGTACTCTTCCTCTAAATCCCGATAGAATTGGTGAGGCCAGAAAATAGCCTGCCCCAAAGTAGCTATGGGTCGGAGGACACCCTCGACAAAATAGTGTTGTAAGTTGATAGGGTTCCTTTGTTTCTGTCAAATTATTTATCGAAGTTTTTTTCTTATGGTTAATTCTTGCTATGAAGGATTAAAACACATCTTGCACGAGGGAACAAAATTTTCTCATTCTTTTCAAATCGGAGCATTAAACATTCGAAGGACCAACAAAGCTCTTCGAACATTTTGGGGATAAAATCCCCTTAACGCGCACCAAGCGCCTAAGGCACGGACCTTGTAACCATTCAAAGAGCTAACATAGCCCATCAAACATTTTGGGGTTAAAATTCCCTTAGCGTGTACTAAGCGCCTAAGGCACAAACCTTGTAAACATTCGAAGGGCCAACACAGTCTATTGAAAATTTTGGGGTTAAAATATCCTTAACGTGCACCAAGCGCCTAAGGCACATACATTGTAAATATTCGAAGGGCCAACACAGCCCATTAAACATTCCCCTTAATCCACATTAAGCACCTAAGGCACAGACCTTGTAAATGTTCGAAGGGCCAACACAGCCTATCAAACATTTTAGGGTTACAATCCGCTTAACACACATCAAGCACCCAAGACACTAACCTTGTATGCATTTGAAGGACCGACATAGTCTTTCGAACACTTTACAGGCATAGAAAAGCCTTGAGGGGAAAATAAATAGTTGAAACACTCAACTCATTTAGAAAGGTTAATCCCTTTCACAAGAAATTTTTTTGAATGATCAAAAAAAGAATAAGGGCCAGAAAATTTTATTTCAATTATACATAATGCCATAATGGCTTACAAGTAATATTAGAGAGTTGCAACAACTATCTACATACAGCTAGGGAAAAACTATCACAAGATGGAAATTAAAGTTCTATTCTTCCAAGCCCCCACCCTCTGATCATCGAACAGAGCTCGAAGGTTCATGGAATTTACCGCCTCAATCTTCTCACTAGGGGTACATCCTTGGCATTCTCAGTATTGGGAGGGGCTGCTCGGTTTCTACCACCAGCAACGCTACCCCTCTGCCAGACGAGGGACCTCCGGTGAGAGTGAGGCCACCTCTCCCTTGGCCGGAGGCACCGACCTGGGGCCTGGGGAAGTACAGACCAAGAATCTAGGGCCTCTACTTGGGAGGGATCTGATGGTGAGGCAAGGACTCTAGAAGAACGATTTAAACGAGAAAAGATGGATCTTCCCCTCCCGTTAAAAGGTCTGGAGGAATACTCTATGCGGGGTCCAGAGCCCTCACTTCTTATAAGAGCAGTATGGGAGCTTGAAGCCCTGCCCCGCTTCTATTCCTTGTAGGTCTTGCAATACTTGGGATCCCCCATGATATATTTTCTTTCCATAATGCTGAAAGTCTCTTAAAGAAATACTTCAATGTCTTCAATTAAAGTCGCTTTGACGGTCCCAAGTCAGAGCCTGTATGCTCAAAGGCTATCAGTAGTCGTAAAATAGGTCTGAAACAACTCAGCATGGTCTTTTTCGACCTTTCCTTATCTTTAAAAGTAAATGCAATGATTTCTTGATTCTCCCCGATGGTCCTCTCTAAGGAAAGAATTAGATGTTGCTAATACTCTCTATTATGCTTCTTCCATTCCTCTAGTTTGGTGGGGGCAGATACAAGGGCCACATGAGCCTTCTCTACAACTACCTGATGCCCTTGTTCCTCATGGTGATAACGGTCAATGGTCTCGTCGACCTGAGAAGACAATGCCCCCCAGAAGCTTTAAAAGCTTTAGCAGCAGTGATGCACTCGTGCATCAAAGTGAACCCAGCCTTAGTGGTGATCTCTTCGAGGACCTTGTTGTGTCGAGCCTCGAGGGAGCGATAGTCTTCCAAAATCTCATCCTTAGGCATAGCTAGGAAGTCATTTTCCTCCCTCAAACGACTAAGAGCATCGAGGAGCTCTTTTTGTCTCTCACGAAGACCATTGCGCTATTGACTAAGCTCTTCATGGGCAACTCGAAGTTCCTCTTCGAGTAAGACAAATCTATACCAAAATCGAGAGACTCCGATTTGGTGCTTCCACCCATTCTTCAATGTGGTGATACCACTGTTTCATGACTTAGAAAAAGAAGTCAAAAGAGGTATCCCTTTGCAGATAGGGGAGGGGGTGCAATAGGGCACCAAGTCGAAAATGTACAAGTGCAAAAACTAAAAACACATAAGTAAAGAAATAAAGACTTTCATTGATATTGTAAAGATAGAAAGTATATTCAAAGCCCTAAAGAAGTAGTTCGTGCATTTTTCCCTACGCTACAATCTGCATGGGTAGAGCTTGAAGGAGTAGGCATGTGTTGCTCGCTCCACTTCTTGTCTTCATCCACCTCCAGATGGTGTATCTCCTCCACCGAAACGAATTTACCAGAAGCCTTCAAGTGATCGAGCAGCGGGAGTCTGATGCCCCCATCCTATACGGACTTCCACTTGAGATAGTTCAGCTGCTCCGGCTCGGTGTTGTTTTTGTGGACATCCAACATTGTTGCGTATTTGGGGGGAGGTCCTTGCAAATAAAGTGGGCTAGATTATTCTGAGTGAGCCCCACCAAGACTTTTGACAGGGATGAGAAGAAGTTCTGAAATCCCTGCGTGTTCACAAGCTTGTTGGTGTAGGCCTCGAAGACGGAGGTTTGCTGCTCGGGAGAACCAAGGTTGGCCAGCTTGGCATTTTTACTGGCCAGGGTTTCAATGGATGTCTGGGCCTCCGACATCTTAGTTTCAAGCTCCTTTAGGTGGCCATCATTTTCGAGGCCTTGCTTTTCCAATGCCTCTTTGTGCTGAGAGGCTATCTTTGTATGTTCCGCCCCATGATCGGAGGATACCTTATTCAATTTCACCTCATGATCAGAGGCCACTTTCTCTAACTCTGCTTTATAATCGGAGGCAGCCTTCTTCAGCTCTTCCTCAAGCTCACTCACCCTGGCCTGAGAAGCCTTGGATTTGGTAGTAGCCACTTGGGCTACCTTGGCTTTCACCACAAAGGTCTGGAAAACTAAGTCCAGAGCAGTCAAGACGATGGCCACCTCCATAATGGAAGTCAGGGTAGGATCAATCGCACCCGGAGGGGTGGGGTTATCCTTCCTTAGAAGATGCCTAGCCTGGGACTCAAAATCTTTGGAGCCGCCGGCTTGGGATTCGATAACGATGACCTCGTTAGTCTGCTGCCTCTGAGGGGAATGGTTGTGTGAAGAAGAATCCTCCTGATGCCACTTTTTATTTGTTGAGTTACCAGGGGCCTCCATCTGGATCTCCAAAGGGGGCTCCGTTTGGATTGGCACCTGGACAAGGGGCTTGACTGAACCCCCAAATAGATTTCCTCAAAAACCATCTCCACTTCCTCCTCGTTTCCAAGACTGAGCAAGCTAGCGAATAACCAAAAGGGTCTTCCTCTTAGTCTTCTTTGACTTATCACAAATCACCTCTTTTTTTTCGTTGCTCAAAGGGGCCTTCTAAGATTCTGTCGAAGGGAGGGGTTTGAACAGAATTGGTTTCTGGAAATAGATCCCCACGTAAACCTCCTTCGGCCAAATCAAAGTTCTTCAAAATATTAAGGGGATCATTCAATAGTCGATCCCTATCTGCCACAACACTCTCCGAAGTAATGTAATTGGCAGCATTCTCGTACTTAGGATTTGAATTACATCCCGGTACGTAGTACTCCTCTGCCTCATTCTCGAAGGTGTATATGGGGGTTCTGTGCCACCCTTTGCCGTTTGAGAAGATTTTTATGAGGTGGTATGAAAACCTGTTACTAAGGGTTAAAATTTCCCTAAGTTTTGTACTTTCATGCATCACAGGTTTACTAGCAGAAATATTAGTCCATGGACCTAAAAAGCTTGTAGCTAGGGATTATACCTAAGCTATTACATCGAGTCATAAACGCTATAACTAAGAGTATGACATTCGAATGGAGTTGGGCTAGGTTAATATGGTGCTCCTCGAGAAGATGAGAGAGGATAAGGGGCAAGGGAAAACAAAGGTTGAATCTAAGATGATGCTTGTAGATGGCGCACCTATAAGGCCTCATATCCCTAGGGTTTTCATCTTCCCAAAGGACCTCTAACCGTAAGTCCTCTGGAAGCCTAATCTAAAGGGGCAGAGAAGATAGCAAATTGGAGATCTTCTTAGCAATTGTTTGGGGGATCTCGGGAACTGGGTTAGAATCTTCTCAAAAAAGAAAGGGTAACCCTCCTTATCCTCCTGAACCCTAGTCTTCCTTGGAATTCAGGACCTCGATGTAACCCACTTGCGACGATAACCCTTGGGTGGCGTCGAGCAACTGGAAGAGCTTCATTCTCCTTCTCTATCAACTGAATGGGAACCAGTGGCCGATGAGGGAACAATGCCAGAATCCTGGAGCAAGAATCCTCGACATCATCGATGGAGGAAACGGCTGGAAAATAGGCCGGGATAAATTTCTTTCCCACTTATTATGTTTGCAACATCTTTAGTAAGAGAAAGAAAGAAGATCAAGCAAAGGGGGACTTACTGGTTCTTAGTCGGAGTTTGGCCGGAGTTCTCTAAAAGTGTTAGCAAGGAGAAAAGGCCTTGAGCTTCTCTGAAATAGAGAAGGGAAGTTTGAAAATTGAAAATTGCTTTGAGCAAAGAGTGAAATAAAGTGCTCAAAAGCACCTTATATAGAAAAAGGTATAAAGGGTAATGATTATCTCGGGCCGTCACGTAATAAGTAAGTATGTGGGTAAATGGGCCATGTGGGTGAGAAATCCAAGACATTTATAGGGAAAGTGGCATGCGTGGAACCCAACATGGACCTCACGTGCTCAGAAATATAAGTGAGCATCACGCCCTTGTGACCTTTCCACTTCTCACTTTGAAACCTGACTCATGGGTTCTAATACAGATTAAAAGGCCGAAGGTCGAATCCCCTATGCCTAAATAATGGGATTCAAACTTCCTTGGATTCTAACACAGAATAGAAGGCCGAAGGTTAAATTCGCTATGCCTAAATACTGGGATTCGAACGCCCTCGGACTCTAACGCAAATTAGAAGGTTGAGAGTCAAATCCCCTACTTCTGACTACTGGGGCTCGAAGGCCCTCGGATTCCAACACAAATTAGAAGGTTGATGGTTGAACCAATCTACTGCGTTCACTAGCAATTCCATATTGCCCTCAACATCATGAAAAGAAGATGGGGATGAGTCACTAGTTACCTTTGAGTTCTTCAGTTGGTCTGGATCAAACTCATGCGCACCTTTCTCATTGCACTCTTGTTGGCTCATTTCCAACTATGTCCTTCACTTTTTTCTCCATTGTTGTTTGACCATCCATCTGCTGGAACCATTGCCATTGCTTCTGAATCCATGCCTCCCACTCCAATGTCGAAAATGACGATTGTTGACGGGAAGGACCAAGATATGTTTGCACTCCCAGTGGCGCAAGAACATAGCCATTTGGGAGGTTATTGGGATTATTCTGAATCTGGAATGGCGTATGGATTTCGACATTGCCTTGTAGAGGCTGTTTTGGTATGTTAATGTGATCTAGCACTGGACCCCCTACGTTTTGTTCCAAATTCACATCTTCCTCCATGTTTTGTTATTCTTCAATGTTGAGGACTAGATCATCCTCATTTCCCACCGTATAATCAAAACCATCCGGGATGGTGTTCTAATTTATGGATTGAAAAAATTCCCCTTGCTAGTATATAAAATCTGCTTGAAATGTTGTATAACGCTTGTATGACTTGTGCCCATGCGGCCTTATTGAAGCTGGGTATAAATCCATTGTGAAATCCACTAGGATATTCGTGTCATTCTCCTCATTGTTCTGCTGAATATTTTACTCCAAAAATTGCATGAGTGTGACATTGTTCTCGATTGGGCATCGCGACATTGGATGACCGATTCTGCCACATCGCCGGAAAAACTTGTGGACCCGTTCATACCACCACTCCACCCAGTATCTATGACCATCTAGCATGTTGATGAAGAATCCAGGGATCAGTGGGAAACCAGAATGGACCAGGATTCTTGCCCTGATATACCTCAGGTTTCTTGGGGGGAAATGTTGCACATCAATATCCACCACTTCCCCCACGTGGTTGGCGAGTCTGTACGTTATCTCCAGCGTGTAACACACCGTAGCTATCTCACGCATTCTCACCGTCAGCATTATCCTTTGCACTATCACCCTATCAATGGAACTGTAGGGTCTCATCGTCATACTGTGAAGAACCCACCTGTTATCGCATACGGCGTATTATGCAATACCGCTATTCTTGTTGCATTGTTGGGCAGTTTGATCATGTAGGATTTCTGGTGTATGTGATAAACTTTGGCTTCAAAGCCTTAGTGATCGTGTAGATACTGATCAATCCTCCACTGATTATAGTTCCAATCATCAAGCTAATTCTCTTCATGTAGTAGGGTTCCTAAGATCTCCTCCTGCAGAATGTGCACTTCACCGCCCACCATGTGGTGTCTGTGAATATCCAGGAACAGCACCGACAATGCCTCCAGTTCCCTTGCTTCTTCAGAATATTCTTAACCAAGCATCGTGAAAGCCATAATTGAATCCGAATAAGAGATTCTACCTGTCAGCGTGGCTTCTTCTTCGCCTTTTTTGTTGCTCACCAGCCCTTGTGACCCCGTTAAAACTGATGAATCATCTAACTGGATTGTTGCTCTTTGAAAGCAACTCAGTAATTTTTCATATGAGTTTCCCATCGGTTTAGTTTCTGCCATTTATAGCCCTTTGGTTGAAAACTGAAGCGCCCCTGCTCACTGGTATCGATGAAATTATACCGGAAGTTGTGTATAATGATTGCCTTATGCCGCCCTTTTGCCTAATGAATTTGTCATTTGTTATGTTTCCCGGGAAAATTCTATATCCATGGATACAGTGAATGACTATGGATATAAGTGTGCATGACGCATTAGCATAATTCATCCTTTATATTTTCCAATTTTTTTCGTTGAGAAAGTACGAGGACGCATTTGCCAAATACATTCTTAGTGCATTAAATTTGTTTTTTTGCCCTGGCAAGAAGAGGACGCATTGTGATAATGCGTCCTCCCTGAAAAGTTTCGAACATAGCATGATATTTTTGACTTGGCATGAGGACACATTGTCCTATGCGTCCTCCCTGCCTCCTGATTTAAAACACTGATTAAATCCTCATGAGTATTTGTCCTCATTCCATGACGCAGGGACGCATTGGCAGGTGATTTAATAACACTGCCTCATGAGTATTTGTTTTAACCCATTTTTAATAATAATAACACTGCCTCATGAGTATTTGTTTTAACCCATTTTTAATAACACTGATTTAAAATAGGTATAATTCAAAAAGTATTTCAAAAAAATTAAAAATGAAAATTAAATATATTTATTTATTTCAAAAAATAAATTCATGTGGAGGCTTCATGTAATGTGTCCTCATGAAAAATTCGTTACAAAAATTTTTCACAAAATTGAGGACAGATTCTACCAATGCACTATATTCACCTAAAAACAAATATAAAGAATAATTTACAAATTATATATTTCACTGGTTAAAATTACAATTTATATATTTCACTAATAACATGTGGACCTAAAAAAAATTTATGTACAGTACTAATATACATGTAAAATACAATGCCCGTTTTTAATAACACTGATTCAAAAAAATATACTATTTTGGATTGCGAAACAGGTATATTAACTGGAATGCGAAATGTATTATTTTGTCAAATTCAATACCGGTTTGGAATGCAAAATGGAGATGAATATATTATTTTTTAACAAATTTAACAATTCGACACAAAAATTCTAAAATAAATTGTTGAATAAATTGTTAAAATTGTAAAAATATTTTTTAACAAAAATATTTAAAAAATTAAATAAAATCTGAGGACGCATTCATGGAATGCATCCTCTAATTATATTTATTTTAAAAATATATATTAAAAAATGAGGATGCATTCATGAAATGCATCCTCTAATTATATTTATTTTAAAAAATATATAAAAAAAATGAGAATGCATTCATGGAATGCATCCTCTAATTATATTTATTTAAAAAAATATATAAAATAATGAGGACGAATGCGTCCTCTAATTAAATATGTTTAAAAAATAATATAAAAATATGAGGACGCATTCCATGAATGCGTCCTGTAATTAACAAGCAGAAAAAAAATAAAAAATACTGAGGACGCATTCACAGAATGCGTCCTCCATATTTGTGTCCATATATAATAACATACACAAATAAGTCCTGTTTTTGTTGAACATGCACATATGGATCAAGTTCTCATGTTCCCCCAGATTCCTTTCAGAATTATTTGCTGCCACATGCGGCCAATCAGAATTGATTACTTCACCTAATCACTGCGGGTCCAACTCCCTAAGTTTTTAATTTTCCTTACCGTAAAACCAATTACTTGACCGATTGAGTGTCCAGGCTGTAACCCTCGTCGATTCAATTCTCCAAAACTCCTTCCATGATATGTGTAAGCTACCGTTGCCGCCTGCCTCTTCAACGAAGTGAACTAGGGTTTGGATGCAATTGTGGTGATTTTAGGATTGTTATTTGGGTTTCCGGTGGCCAGAGATTTCCGGTGGCCAGAGATTTCTCTGGAATTTTTGTGCTTTCCTTCAGCCTAAGGAAGGGTTTCATATAATAATCTACTCCCTTTTTAAAAAGTGAATTGGATGAGTTTCTTGAATTCAGAACGGAGAAAGGATTTGTGAGCTAGGAAGTAGAGAATTAAAGTAATTATGGTGGTGGGTAGATTCAGGAGGCCATATTGCAACTGTTTCTTCTCCAGAGTTTCTTTATCCGAGGGGAAATCATCAGTGATGAGCCAGTTGTGGCAATGACAGCCCTCTCTTTTGTGATTTCCTTCTCATCACCAAAATTTTACCTCCACGACGACAGGACATTGACGACGATATGAACAATCTAAAGGATTGCACTTCGATCAAGGGAGAACCGTGATTGACATGATCAACGGAAGGTTATCGACAAAGAAGAAAGAAGGGTTCACACCCTTGACCCGATCTGTTTCGACAGCTTATGGCCTGTAATTTTTTTATTAAAAAAGTATTGAAACACAATCCTTAATTGTATCATAGTTTAGGAAACATTTGGAGAGAAAGCTCTAGTAAAGGTTGCGATAAAAGGCTGTTCCGAGTTTGGAAATCACTTTAAAGGGGGTTCTAATTTTAATTAAAGGTGTTTTCGTCTTTAATGGCAATCGATTAGAGGCGGTTCCGCCTTAAAAATTGCTTTTAATTGAGGTCCAGAAGTATTTTTGAGTTTGGAAATGCCTTCCTACGTCACATTTTCATTTTAAAAACGTTTCTACATCTAAACCTGCCTTTAATAGGTTTGATCCAAACCACTCTCATTTTTCCCCCTTATTTACTTTTCCCTTAGGGTTTTTAGCTGCTGCTAGGGGTGAGCAAAAAAATCGAAAACCGAAATCCAAACCGAAAATCGAATTATCCGAATTCAAATAAACCGAACCGAATTTAATGTACGGTTTTCGGATATCCGAATTGAATAAACTGAATTTCAAATATGATTTTTGGTTCGGTTTTGGATATTAAAACTCAAACCGAAATCCGAACCGAATACCAAATTGTAATTAATTAAATAAATTATATATATAATAATTAAATTTTAAAACAACAAAATTTAATTTATAAATAAATTTAAGTTGGAGGACCAATCTTTAAATCAAAAAATTATCCCCAAACTCTGAAACCTAAGTAAGTATGTGGAGTGCTTGAAAGTGAATGTGGATTGCTTGAAGGCTTGAAGAATGAGAAAGCTTTGAAGATGAATATTAAAATGAATTATTTTTCTTTAATCTTAAATGTAATGCTAAAATATTTATGATTGAATTTTTATTGTATTTGTTGGATTTTTATTTTAAAAACTTGATTTTGATGATATAGAAATTAGATTACACATTTTTATTTAATTTGAAGTTAATTTATGTGATTTTAGTAATTATTTTTTAAAATATAAAATCAATTCGGTTTCAAACCGAAACCAAATTCCGAATTCGGTTCAGATGATTAGGGTTATTCGGGTTGGATTCGGTTTTTGGTTTTTTAGGGGCAAAACCGAATAATCCAAACCGAATAAACCAAAAACTGATTAAACCGAACCGACGCACACCCCTAGCCGCTGCCTTGGTCTCTTAATTTGCTCTCTCAACCTTAGTCTCTTTGTTCTCTTCGCATTAGTCCCTTTTTTTCTCTTCTTAGATCAGATTAGTCTGATCTCTTGTCTCTTTTCCGACCGCCTCTCTTTTCTCTCTGGTCGCCGCTCCTGCTCCTCCACCACCGCATTGGATCGAGCTCCACCACCACCACCTCTCTTCTCTCTCCCACTCCAACGCCTCCACCACAGCCCGACCACCTCTCTTTTCTCTCCCCCTCAACTACCTCCACCACCGTCGCCGAGTCAAGCTCCACCATTGCCACATAGTCGAGCTCCGCCATTACCGGGTCCTCTGCCATTGCGTCGCTCCAGTGCCTGGATCGACGCTGATGTTTGATTCACCACTGCTGCTGGAGTTGTTTTTTGTCACTGGAGATCGACGTCGTCGTTGCTATGTTGCCATTTAAATTGTTTTTGCGTTGATTGACGTTGTTTTTGTATTGATTGATGTGATTAATTGATGTTTTTTATTAGGGTTTCCAGATCCGGCATCTTTTTTTAAGGTAAGAAAGAGTTTTCGAGTTTGGATATTGTTTCTGGTCCTATTAAAGGCGGTTATTTAACCGCCTTATTTTCTGATTGATTAAATGCAGGGCCATTAGAGGCGGTTCAAAGTGCCTTTAATTTACCAATAGAACAGCCTTTAATAGGCATTTCCTACACTAGTGAAAAGATTGCTTTTTGAAGGGAAAAAAAACAAGAATGATGTAGTCAGGGGCAGATATAGCTATGTGCAAACTAGGGTATCCGCCCCACCATTTTTTTTAAAAAAGTTAAAGAAAATTTTTTAACAGGCCAATACATGGTCCTTGACCAATGCCCCAGTTTATTTTAAATTTTGAGATCATCGTAAACTCATCTCACCTTCATCGTATTCTCCAAAATTTTAAATTCCTCTAATTTCCAACACTAACTCCACCGTATTCTCATCACCCACATCCTCTCTCTTCCATTGGTAGACCCACCAAAAATAAATTGAATAAATTATTTTTTGGTCCCTAACATATGACCTAATACCATCTTTTGGTCCCCGTTTCCAAAATCACGTCCTTTCAGTACCCTACAAATTAAAAACAATTTGTTTGGTCCCCAAGACGGTTTTAAAGGTATAGTAGTATTATTGGTGCTAAAATCAAGAGTAGGAATAGAAGACAACACCGTAGATGATGGATGACCAAAACGCTGATGCCATAAATCAGATGAAGAAACCGAAGCAACTGTCGGAATAGATTGCAGGATATGAGGACGAAGGCGAGTATCCAACAGACGAAGCCAATAAACCCCCCCCCTTTCTGTTCACCCACGCCAATCACAATCCCCGTACTGATTTTCTGTAAAATGCAATAATTTTCAGTAAATAAAGCTAGACATTTTAAGGCAGATAACAATCTAGAACATGATAATAAATTGCATCGCAAAGTAGGTATGTAGAGCACATGAGTAAGGGTGACATCACCGAAACAAATAGACCCATATTGTGTAGCAGACGACACAGATCCATCAGGTAGTATAACATTCACAGTGTTGGTAGCAGTAGTAATATCAGTAAGAGAACCTTTGTCACCAGTCATGTGATATGAGGCTCCCGAATCAAGAATCCAAGGTAAAGTAGACTTACCTGACCCATGGTCAGATAACGAATGAAACTGATTAAATAAATGCATAGGCGTACTCCATTGGTCGTCAGATAGAGCAGGACCAAAATCAGATCGTGTAGGTAAGCCAGAGGAGGCGGCCACCGCAAACTCTTGCGGCGACGTCACTACGCCGGCAAAAAGAGCCATAAAACAAAAGGCAAGAACAATTAAATTAAGAGAATGGAGAAAATTTGCTGAACCAAAGCCAAAAAAAAAGCAATGTGACGCGCGCCTACAGTCTGGCGCGTGCGGCGCACGCGCTGTGAAGGGTAACTGCGCGTCTGATGCACCCGCGTGTGGACTCATGCGCTTCTGGAAGGTCTAGCGCGTGAATCTCACGCGCGTCTCACTCCGGCGTTGTCTGCGATGGCTGCGTGTCTCCCGTCGCCGGAGTCGAGAGCGAGACCGGAGTCGAGAGTCGAGACCGATGTCAGGCTGGAGTGGTGAGTAGAGTAGAGCTATCCGGCCGGAGTTGAGAGCGAGAACTACGATCGGGAGCGGAAGAACTACGATCGGGATTGGGAGCAGGTGCAGGCCGGCGGACGGAGTCGGGAGCGGAAGCAAGTGACGGTCGACGGAGCGGGAGCAGAACCAGCGGCGTGGTGGTGGAAGGACCGGCGGCGGGCTGAAGAAGAAGGCTTTTTTTAACCCTAAGAAAGAAAGTTAGTCCGGATCGGCGGCGCGTGGAAGTCACGCACTGACGACGGCGGAAAATTTAGGACGGTATTTTAAGGTTTCAGGATTTTAGGCTCTGATACCATGTAGCAAATAAGGGTAAAAATCTGTGTTTATTAATGAACTCAGGATACATTATATAGTTGTGCATGATACTTATAGAAGCTAGGAAAAGGTAATAGAATATAAATACAATTACAAGTAATATTCTAATTCCTTAACAACGTGGTATTGATATCGGGGACCAAAAGATGTATAAGATCATATGTTAGGAACCAAGAAAATAATTTATTCAAATAAATTTCCAGATTCGCTCTTGTATGTAGCTATAAGGTGCCGGTTACAACTAGAGATAGATCAAGTCTTTTATACATAGCTTAAAATATACATATATTATCTTTTCTTTTTTCTTTGAAAACACACACATATATTATCTTTCGATTGAACCTTTAGTCAAAGAAACCATATATATTGAAGAAATTAAGATGAACAATTTAGTTATTAAGAGGATACTAATACTGGCATATCTGTATTACTGTGGGCAAGAGAAACTCCAAGGAATGATTAATGATACACCGAATTTACACCGAATTTGGTTTTTCCTTCATGTGGAGTTGTTGGCATATATCCAGTTCCAGGCGATATTTCATCATGTAATCATGTTGACTACACTAAACTTAGCATGCGATACTCAGGACGAACGAGAGGAGTCAGTATCTTAATTGCTTGTAAAGTGAGTGGGATCAATAACTTAATTTAGATACTTCTTCTGTGTACCTGTAATGTGTGCGGCATTAATAATTGAACTAATTGATAGGAAACATGTTTTTGGGATGTAATTTTGCAAAAGAAAGACACCAACCTTAAGTTGAGATACATTTTAATTTAAATGCATGATGTTTTATTGAAGTGATAATTTGTATTGAGCCTCTTCGAGACCATCTCTTTGTGAGACAGGGACATGGGGAAGACTAGCAACATATAATAATATTAAGTTTTAAAATTTGGGGGTTAAAGTATTAGTTCTGTAGATGCGGGGTAACTTTTGATAACTTTAAATAAATTTAGGGGCTTGTTTGCAAATAACCAAGAAACAGAAAAACCCTCAGCTTCCTGCACATGTCGTTGCCTTCTTCCACACCTTCTCCGGCGCCGTCTCTCACCAGTCGTCCTTCACCTTCCTGTACCAGCGAGTTCATATGCTACCCTATGCTCCGTCGTCGTCGCCTTCGTCCCTCTGCATTGTCGTCCCTGTGATTGGTCGAAGAATCTCCGACGATGAGGAGATTAATTCGTCGCCTAGATTGCCCCTCCGATTGTCGCCTCGATGCCCCTCTGGCGCCGTCGAGGGCTGCGAATTAATGGCTACGCAATCGTTTCCTCACAGCCGCTCCCGGCGAATCGAATCGATGGCCAGCTCTGAGGTTAAACCCGGCGATACGAATTTGAGGCCTAGGCGACGGAGGATTTATCTGGAGATCGATTCGCCGCCGAAAAGTTCAGAGGTCGAATTGTCGCCATCACTTAGGAAGTCGCGTGAAGGAGGAAGCCGCCGGTGAAATCACCGTCGCAAATTGAGCAGCCGACGGGTAAAGTTTGGATGGTGGTGTTCCCGGCGTTTGGTTGTGTTTTTCCGGCATCAACGGGACGGGTTCGGGTTTGATTTCGGGTCATTTTTGGGCTAAAATTGGGTTTGCTTGTTTTGGGCCTGACCATTTGAATCTTGTTTTGTGTTAGGCCTGATGCTTAAAGTTCATGCCTAAATAATAATTCATCAAATAAAATAGTAAAGAGTCCGTCTTTTGAAAGACGGTCTTTCCATAAGTTATGGAAAGACCAAGGTTTAAAGTGTAAATTAGAAGAAATGAAGATAAAATTTTCGGGTTGCATGAACCGGGTTATAAATTTTATGAGTACTACATGTTGCATACTAAAAGTTTAATATTGCAACTAACACCTTTTACCTTTTATTATTCTAGTTAAACCCCGTCTTTCCATAAGCCTATGGAAAGACCGTCTTTCCCAAGACTTTGCCAATAGTAAAACATCAAAAAAATTAAAATGAACATTAAATAAAAATACTTAAGTAAACTAAATTGAAATGAATAGACATTAATATATAACACTGAAATACACTTCTAGTTAAGAGTACACAAAATTATAATAGTTAAACATCAAATGATAACACTAAAATTTCACATCAAAATAAAAAAATAGTTGAAACATCAATTAAAAAAAATAAAATATGCATCAGATTAGAATGGTTTAAACATCAAACTAAAATAGTTTAACATCAAATTAGAACAATAAAATACACATGAATTTTAAAACATCAAGGGCAAAATACAGATATGACCATATATTTTCCTCATAAGTGCCAATATGACCTTGCAAGATTAGAAAGTGCTATTATAACCCTATGTTTTACATCAGAAGTGCCGATATAACCTTTTGGCATTATTTTGGCATTGATTTTGTAATTCCCGACATTGGCCTAATACAAAAGGACTAAAATACCCCTAGTCTTAAAATTTAAAATTAAAGACAAGAATACTCCTAAGGTTCTTCTTCTTCATCATCTTAAAAACAACCTTCAACACCACCTCCACCCGTTCCGCCACCACAACCGCTTCACCACCACCGCTTCACCACCACTGTCACCGGATCGCTATCGCCGCCACTAGAATCTGGATTTCCGCCCATCGTTGGGATATGGAAAATCAAAGCAAAGCACCAAATTGCAAAATCAAAGCAAATAACCCAAGGTCAACAAAGGTAAACTTGATTCATCAAGAACCAAATCGCAAAATCAAAGCAAATAAATCCAAGGTCAGCAAAGATAGGCTTGATTCATCTAGCACCAAAGCATTAGTAAGAAATGGGTGAAAAGGAACTTACGAGCACAAGCGGCGGTGGGCTGGGAAAACTAAGAGGCAGATCGATGTTACAAACAGAAGGATCTGTCCCACGCCATTGCATAACCAATAGAATGAACACAAAAGGCTCTGGAAACAATAGAATAAACACAAACAGAAGGATCCGTCCCACGCAACTGCTCTGGTAACGTCAATGGGCATCGGAGCCTTGTCTGGACTGGCCAGCAGCTTGCACAAACACATCGGCTGCACCTCAAACAGAGTCTTCACCTCCGGGCAGCAAGGCTTCTCAGCGCAGTCAAATTGCTCCCATGTCCCACGAAGCAACAACGTCATATATTGTTTCTCTAGCGCACAACAATGGTGTCGCCTACTCTGGCGACATCCCCTCCGAGATCTTCACCAAATCTGCGCCGTACACTAAACCTACACCAAGTTTGGTGTCTTTTGTTTCTCTGTCTCTCACTGAACCCCCATCACCGCCGCTCCTCTGCTCCACCTGCTCCCCCACTCACCGCTAGGTTTCTGCCTTGACACACCGCTCCGCCTTGCTTAGCCACCCTGACGCCACAGTCACCCACTGCCCACCCAGCCCCGCCCCGATGATGCCTTCTCAGATCCGAGAGATTAAAGAAGAAAATATCTGAGATACGAATGGGAAAATGATATTATTAACATGGGTATCATTGTCCTTTAATATTTTTTGAATTTATTTTATTTTAACAGGGGTATAATAGTAAATTCACATAAATCCATCCAAATTGAGGTCTCCGAGATTATATTAGCACTTTCGAACAAAATATAGGATGATATGGGCACTTTCTGATCTTGTAGGGTCATATTGGTATTTTCAACCGAAACATAGAGTCATATGGACACTTAACTCAAACATCAAAGTGTACAACAAAATGTGACACTAATATAATGAAAAAATTGTACTAAAACTTCAAAAATCATTTCATGATTGAAATATCAAGGATACACTATATAAAAATATAATATTTGAAGGGAAAAAAAAACATCAATATCAATTTTTGAAATGATGCACTGAAAAACTAACACATCGAACAAAATGAAAGTATAAATTATAAATTAAAATGTAAGGTAATAAAATAACACTAACTCATGTCAACATTTATAAAGTGTCAAAATTTAACATGCAAACACAAGATTAATAACAAAAGATCAAAGGGTAATATGTAGATATAACCCTATAGGTTGAGGAAAGTGTAAATAAAACTCTCAATTATTTTTTAGTGCAAATATAACCCTGACTGTTGAATGAAAGTGAAAATATAGCCCTCTGACCATGATTCTGACGTTAACCATCATAATCTGGTCATTGACCTACTTGCAATGACTAAAATACCCTCATGACTGAACCCTTGATCTGGAAGGACAATTTTACCCTTATTAACATGGGGCCCACAAAAAACCATATGAAAACTTCCTTTGTTTTTTTAAAAAAAGTGCCTGTTCGTTTTCCCGTTAGTGCAGATAAGCCCAGGTGGCCACCACCACCACCCCACACCCACCTGGCTCCACCTCCCCCGCCAGGCCACCACCACCACCCGCCAAGCCACCACCACCACCACCACCCGCCGGGCTCCACCATCACCACCCACCAGGCCACCACCACCACCCGCCTAGCACCACCTCCTTTGTCATATGTGAGTTGATAGCAAAAATATCAAGTTACAGATAAGAAAAGGCGAAACAAATTAATTCTTTCACAAAAATAGAGCACCACGTTACTCACAACCCAAAAATGGCCAACCCCAGGCTTTAAATTTGTCCAAGATTCAAATTTTCCCCAACCAAATCACTGAGCAAGAAAAGCCCACAAATTTAATCAGCTCAAAACTCCTAAAAACCTCAACAACAACAAAAAGACTGCAAATTTCAAAGAATAAAAATGAACCCACTTTGAAACAGAGTATTTCCATTTCAATCATTCCATTTACGTAACAAATTAAGCATCGGGGAGAGAATCGTGGGTGGATGAAGAACCGACGCCAAATTTGAATTGGAGATTGACGACCTTGGCGCACGCCGACTCGAATCCACGTCACTGGGCTCTTTCAATGCCGTGGCAACCTCTCTGGTGGCGGCGTCTACGTGCAGAGGATCCAGGACACGGCGAGGATCTGCGTGCGAAGGATCCGAGAAGATGAAAACGGAGAAAATGGGAAAGATAATGAATAAGGGTGACACAAAGGGGTATTCATGCCAATGGGGGTAATAACGTCATTTGATAAATGATGGTTTTTTTCCAGTTTTTTAATATAAAACTATCAAGGGCAAATCAGTCATTTTAGCGTATTCCGACCTCAAACCGGCTGAAAAGGTTATATTTACACACAACCTGAATAGATAGAGTTATATTTGCACTTTTCTCAAGATCAAAATTTAACTTTAAAACACATGATTTTAGCAAAAAAAACCTGGTAAAACATCACAAAAATTTGGTTGAAACATCAAGTACTGAAAATGAAACGTCAAGTCAGGTAGTAAAAACTCGTGAATTGTGCAAAAATGGGAAAAACTTATTCACAAATTTCTCCGACTCAGATCTTGACCCTCGAGATTCTTATGACCCGGAATCATTAATATCCCAATTATTTATGCCTAACACCCCCAAAAAGTGATAATTGCACCAAGATCCCCTTCCTCTCCCAAACTTTTCTTTAATTATATTTGGAACCCCATCTCTAGTTGAACTTCATTACATTGCACATTAAGCCTTGGTCTCATTGTGAGACGGTCTCGCACAAGACTTTGTCATTTTTATTATATTTTAACTGATGTTTAAACGTATGCCAATTTTTTATATCTTTTTATTATTTCAATTAGTGTTTATGTGTATTTCGACGAGTTTTCAATACTATATGTGTCGAATTAGTTTGTAAAATAAATGATGATGACGTTTTCTATTTTCAAAATAAAAGTTTTGCAAGGTTCTGCTTTTCTATTATGTTTGTTTGATTCGAAAATAATATCTTATTTGGATTATGTGGAGAGGAATTAGAGGTGGAAGGAGAGAGTGGCTCGTTGTGTTTATTTGCATAATGGTCCCTATAGTTCATGAAAATATATTAAAATCAATCCAAAATAAACATAATCAATAAAAAAATCCCAAAATCCAAAGAAAATAGAAGGAGAGCGTGTGTTCATAATATTTATAAGCTTATTTTTTTGCAGAGGGGTCTCTATAATTTTGTAAACAACTCCAAAAATAGAATAAACAAAAAAATACCTCATATCTATTTATGTTTTATTCCATGAACCTAATATGAAACTTTCTCATTTATTTTAATTCAATTTATATAAGAGTCCGTCTCATGAAAGACGGTCTTTCCATAAGTTATGGAAAGACCAAGGTTTAAAGTGTAAATTAGAAGAAATGGAGATAAAATTTTCGGGTTGCATGAACCGGGTTATAAATTTTATAACTACTACATGTTGCATTCTAAAAGTTTAATATTGCAACTAAGACCTTTTACCTTTTATTATTCTAGTTAAACCCCATCTTTCCATAAGCCTATGAAAAGACCGTCTTTCCCAAGACTTTGCCTTTATATAATACAAAAAACCACTGAAATAAAATGCATGCAAAATATCTTACCATCGTGATCCCATAATCCTAACACCACTAGCAGGTAAATCAATACATAAATTCTCACACTTGCCATAATTTACATATCAACGTCATACTGTGCAATAAATTCGCACAAAGAAAACTAGTGGTGTGGAGTATGTCCTTCTCTCACATAAAATTAAACTTATAAGGGAGTAGGTAGTATTCTATTTCATCCCAAATTTCCCAATAAAAAAAGAAAAAAGGATATCCAATTGCACTAATTCCACATGCCCTAATAAACCCCTATGTATTGTCGTCTCCCGCTTCCACTCATGTCGGACGTGCCCTGTTCCAATCAATCCCAATTTTTTATCTCCAACTTTGTTCATTGCAATTATTGCCTTCCAAATTACGCTTCTACCCCTCTGGGACGCGACATATCTCCACCGGATCCATGGTCAATTACGTCCACATAGTTGGTGGACAAATAAACATGGGCTAGACGCCGCGTATTCTGATTTAATTTGGATCAGCTGAGGTTGACACACTACATTATCTCTAGCCTTCTTTATTGTTAAAATCATGCATTATTTAATTTTATTCTTGTAACAAATCATGCGGTATTATTGTTGGGTTTCCACTCCATTCATTAATTTTCTAATTTTCGTGTTTGGGACGTTCTAGTGTTAAGGTTTCAATTACACCCTACTTTTTTTTTTTTGAAATGAACTGAATAAAATTAAATTAAATTGAACTGATTAAAAAAGTGTACTCCCTCCGTATTTTTTTCATTGGCACACTTACTAAAAGTGGTATTTTTTTTAATTGGCACTTGCTATTTTGGGCAAGTTTAAGGTTTTTACATCCACTCATTTTACTTTCTCTTCTTTCAATTCAATTTCATCCACTCATTTAGCATCTCCTCAATTCTAACACCAAAAGAGAGGTGCCAATGAAAAAAAAATGGAGGGAGTAATATAAAATAATAACTAGGCTGAATTTCATCAAACCATAATTCATGCTGAACTGAATTAGGTGGAATACAGACAAATTAATTATGCTTTACTATTATTGTTAGGTTTATACTCTCTCCATTCATTAATTAACCGTTGAATTTTCTTGTTCGGGAGGATCTGGAAACTTGGGCCATTATAACCATTAATTTTGCACCACGCATCCTTTCGTGCAAAAATTAGATTGCCAAAAAACAATAGTCCACACTTTTAATGTGATACGGTATACATGAATTGTAGGTATTACAATTATCATCTTCAATGATAGTGATAACAGAGCACTTACAATAAACTGCAGTATTTTTATAAGTTATAGGACATCCAATATTCAAACTAAAAGATACACTATTTATATTAAAGTATACGATAATTATTCCACACTTGTAAGCGTATATATGCCGTATTTTCCTAAAGTTAAGGGATGATCTAGGACATGAAATCCAAACAATACTTTTACTTTCAATTTTATTACTCTCGGTATCACCACATAAAAAAAAAGAGTATGTGAATGAAAATGATTAGAAATGGTGAGGACAATTAAATAAATAAAAAAGCAACTTGTAGGTTTTGTTCGACACGTCCGTAGAAATTTGTACAAAATGATGAGTAAGGAAAACTACAATTACATATATTACCATTTTATAAATTGAAAAGTAAAATAAAATTGTAGGTTGTCTATTTCATTAGCCATACAAACATGAAAATGGTCCTCTCGTTCGTATTTCCTTTCCATGAAATCCAACCAACTGATGTTCTCTTCTTTTCGTTTGATCAAACACAGCATGTTCATTTCAGATAAAAATTCACATTTGTTTCGCAAATAAAATGTTATAATTTTGTATCCCACGGCTTCTAAGAAATGGTCCCGGATGAGCTTTACTGTTCATGAGCGTAACAAGCAAAATAGACATGGGCATTTCAACCTAAAGAATTCATTAAATATATGCCACCAGGTTGTTTTTAATCCTCAAGTGTTCATTAAAATATACGCCACTTTTAAGATTTAAAATAATGTCCAGCGTTTGAGTTGAACTAGTTCAACGTTTAGCACTACCACTAGGCACTAGGCACTAATCACTAATCACTAATCACTAATCACTTTACTTTCCCCCCATTTTACTCTGTTTGATGCATATTTTTTTCTGATTGTATGGTTACGTGCAAAATTCTGGGAAAGATATCTATCTATAGGTTTACGAAAATATAAGATTTAGTTGGAATAATTAAAAAGTAAAATATTTTAATTATAATATTAAAAATTTATTATGCAATATACATGATTTATAAATTTACACTTCAATTGATACAACTTAAAAATATTAGGGTATTACTATATCCCGCCCTGTATTTTACTATTCTCGCCCTAATACGTATGAATACATGTATTTTAAATTTTAAAAAAAAAAGAAAAGAAATGGGAGAGGGCTATAAATACCCCCTCCCCCTCATTTTTTCTCCTCCCCCTCATTTTTTCTCCTCTCCTTCTTCTTTTTCTCCTTCTCCTTCTTTCTCTCCCACTTCCCTCTCCATTTCCGCCGGAAACCGCCCGCCGCCGCCGCCCGCCGCCGCCCGCCGCCGACCGCCGCCCGCCGGAATCTCGCCGGAATTTGGCCGGAATCCCGCCGGAATTTCGCCGGAAAATGTAAGTTTTTGAGAAATTTTTTTTTCCTTTTCGTGGGAATCGTTGCCCGATCTATTCGAATTTTGTTGAACTTGTTGGAATTGTTAGAATTTTGTTGAGCTTGTCGGAATTAATGACATAATTGGACATGATGATATAATTGGAAGGTTATTGTGTTTTTTCAGTAATTATTTAGTTTAAATTTGGCCATAATATTTTAGAAATTGTATTTTTTAGAAGTTGGATTTTTTAGAAATGATGTAGTTATGTGACATAATAGAAATTACTTAGGAATTATTTGTTTAGAATTTGTGATGTTCTAAATTATTTAGGTATGTGACATAGTTGGAATTAAAACGAAGAAATTGTGTTCTGTGTAAATTACTTAGTTTAAATTTGGACATAATATTTTAGGAATTGTTTTTTTTAGAAATTGGGTTATTTAGAAATTATTTAGTTATGTGACCTAATAGAATTTATTTAGAAATTGTATTTTTTAGATATTGGGTTATTTAGAAATTATTTAGTTATGTGACATAATTAAAACGAAGAAATTGTGTTTTGTAGAAATTACTTAGTTTTAATTCGGACATAATATTTCAGAAATTGTATTTTTTAGATATTGGGTTATTTAGAAATTATTTAGTTATGTGACATAATCGGAATTAAAACGAAGAAATTGTGTTTTGTAGAAATTACTTAGTTTCAATGTGGACATAATGGTTTAGAAATTGTATTTTGTAGAAATTGGCCAATTTAGAAATTATTTAGGTATGTGGCGTAATTGGAATTAAAACGAAGAAATTGTGTTTCGTAGAAATTACTTAGTTTAAATTTGGACATATTGTTTTAGAAATTGTATTTTTTAGATATTGGGTTATTTAGAAATTATTTAGTTATGTGACGTAATTAAAACGAAGAAATTGTGTTTTGTAGAAATTACTTAGTTTTAATTCGGACATAATATTTCAGAAATTGTATTTTTTAGATATTGGGTTATTTAGAAATTATTTAGTTATGTGACATAATCGGAATTAAAACGAAGAAATTGTGTTTTGTAGAAATTACTTAGTTTCAATTCGGACATGATATTTCAGAAATTGTATTTTTTAGATATTGGGTTATTTAGAAATTATTTAGTTATGTGACGTAATTGGAATTGAAACGAAGAAATTGTGTTTTGTAGAAATTACTTAGTTTCAATGTGGACATAATGGTTTAGAAATTGTATTTTGTAGAAATTGGCCAATTTAGAAATTATTTAGGTATGTGGCGTAATTGGAATTAAAACGAAGAAATTGTGTTTCGTAGAAATTACTTAGTTTAAATTTGGACATATTGTTTTAGAAATTGTATTTTTTAGAAATTGGGTAATTTAGTAATTATTTAGTTATGTGACGTAATAGAAATTATTCAGAAATTATTGATTAGGAATTGTGTTTTTTGGAAATTATTTAGTTATGTGACATAATAGAATATAGTTCTATGTAAACAAACTTTAGTAATCCGATGTAAACAATTGTGTAGTAAACTGTTACGATATGTTTTAACTATTGTTTCCTTGAATGTTAATAATAGTGGTAAGAAAATAAGATTATTTAGTTATGTAATCTCCAATTTGTAACTAGAAAAAATGTTCCAGTTCGTTGATGCACTGTTCGGAAAATCAGTTCACACGTTGTTGAAATGTATGTTAATTTATCTTATCATATCAGTTTGATTCACTTGTTGTTATACTAATTACATATCTTGTGTCGTAGATGAGCACTGGTGGTCAACGTGACGGTCATGGTCGTTCCATACGACGAAGATGTGTTAGTGCCTCGGCGAGACAGGCTAGAGGCCGCGTGGTCGAGGATGAACCGTCGCCTCGCCCGCGGGAGTTTGATGTAGGAGCGGAGCAGCCTTCTCCACCGAGCGTTAGTGCATTCGATCCCATGCCGACATGGGACGGTCCGGAGATTAACATCCTCCCGCCCGGTGGTATTCGTCATGAAAGTGATTGGCAGATGAATTATGACCTGCCCGCAGATGTCCCCCCGGTGGGCCAACCTGGTTCGAGTGTTCCATTGGATGCCGGGATCGAACGTTATGCTGAAGCTGGAGCCCGGCACACCGTGAGGAACAGAGCTGGTCAATTCGCACAGTCTTCTGGTGGATCGTGCAATGCCGGTGAGCCTAGCACCGGAATGGCACGGAGGAATAGGAGGAAGCGACCCGCCGCCGATGAGACGTGGCTAGTGCGGGGACCAGTGGCTGGTGGCCCGCAGGATGACCTCGTCATACCAAGCTTCGGAGGACACGTCGCGCTTGACGTTTGGAATGGTATAGAGCGAGGTGTGTTGAGATGCCATGCTCGGTCGCCGCTATGCAAGCAGCTAGTCGACACGCTCCCCGAACTGAGCGATGTTGCACAGGCCCGGATACATGCGACCGGGTTGGGCCACCTGCCTGCGATTATGTTCCAGTTCCTTGACATGGCACTGATATCCGCTTTTGTCGAGAGGTGGCAGCCGGACACGAACACGTTTCACATGCCGTTTGGGGAGATGACCATCTTGATGCATGACGTTGAGATGATTCTTGGCATTCCCATCGATGGTGGCGCTGTTGCGAGTACCATTTCGGCGGAGACTATTGAGGAAGCGTGCGCCGAAATGTTTGGGAAAGACGTGGAGTCCTTTCTCGCGGAAGACTGGAACGGGGGTAACATAGATGCCCAATCTTTGATGGCGAGGTGCGTAGCGGGGGGGCAGAGCCAGAACTTCCAATTCATGTGCTACATGCTGACCCTGTTTTCATCCACGCTTTTTGTGGATAAAACTGGGAATAAGGTTAGAGCCAACCTTCTACCCCTGCTTGATTCGCAGTTGTCGCAGTTGTCGTGGGGCTCGGCGACGTTGGCCAGCTTGTACCTGCAGTTGGGAATTGCGTCCCGGTCCAAGGCGCGCGGCCTATGCGGATGTTGCACGCTGCTCCAAGCATGGATATACGAGTACTTTCCGATGTTTCGGCCGGGACCGAGTACGTTGCCAGCTCTTCCGGGTCGCGCCAGTCGGTGGCACACAGGGGTTAGATCGGGGAGGGGTACGGGGAGGCTCGGTGCCATCAGGCGACAGTTGGATGCCTTACAGCCCGACCAGGTATGAATTCCATGCTTTTACTCTTATTCTGACAGTAGTAGATAGATCGGATTCCATAGAAACGTAACATGTCTGTGAAACTTTTTGCAGGTGGATTGGTTGCCATATGGAGTGGACGTGGTCAGGGCTGCGGGGGGGAGGACTCACTACCGCGGCGTGATCCGATACCTCGACGCAATGGAGGCGTACATGCCAGATCGCGTTGTGCGGCAGTTCGGTCTCGTACAGGGTATACCGCGGGGTCTTGCTATTGCGCCGGAGCCTTGTTTCCGCCCGGCTGATCCAGCCGGCTATTCAGTGACCTACCCAGGGAGGCTGCAGTTGACCCTATGGGAGATGGCACACACTTGGCACAAGGAACGGCTTGCGGCGTTCCCGGTAGCCACGCCCCAATCAGAGTGTACCATGGATTACGAGGACTGGTACGAGACTCATTCGCACCCAGTGATCGCAAATCCTGAACATGCTGCCGCGAGTGGCCCGGACAGGACACAGGCCTCGGTAAGTTTTCACTAACTGTTTGCTTCGAGTAATTATATTACATTTTACTGTCTCGTTATTGTAAACTCCGTTTCCTGTGTAACAGATGCTGAGTGACGTGATGAGCGCACTGGATCCGTTTGGCTCGGCGACCGTTGATGGACTCGGCGACCCCAGCGTGAGGGAGTTGATGACGACTCTGCTCGGTCTTCGCGATGAGTATCGGAGGCTCGGTTATGGACCCATTCCTTAGTCGAATGTTTGTGTATGTGTGAGCTGACAGTTGTGCCATATTCTGCTCATTTATGTAATCAGCTATGTTTTTGCATATCACATTTTTGCGTCATTCATTTTTGCATCGACAACGCTCTCAAAATTAATTACGCGACGCGTAGGCAATAACTGTAACGGTTGCGTACATGCCGAGTTAATAACAACAGTTAATTACTCTGGGAGTATGCTCTCCTCCAAGCGCTTAGCCTCCTACGAAAGGGTAACTCCCAACCTACGACATCAGGCTTCCTTAGGGTGGTCCACAGATTAACCACGGGGGGCATGGGACAGTTTTCCTTCATGTTAACCCGGACGAAATGGCTTGCACTGCGAACGTATACAATGTGCAGCTCCCTACTTGTTCCAGCCTCGCCCCCACCCGCCCTCAGTGGAAGGACTGTACAGCAATGGTCCGCCGACCCGTTCTCTAAAATGTAATATAAAACCACGACCGTGTTGTAGTAGGTGGCGACGGGAAACATGTCCGCAATGACCGTGAACCAATGCTCTGGACCACATGGACCGCTGGTGTGGTGTATACGGGCTCTGGCGAGTTCAACGTCATTTTGCGAACCGTAAATGGGAACGTAGTCAGGCCAATGAGTTGATATCTCGTTAAATACTGCCCGACGCGCTGTGGACCATTCACCTTCACCGTCTACGTGGAACGCATCAGCAACGCATCTGAAGCCACAGTTACCATCACTCACGACATCGTTCCAGCCTCCGATGTAACGCCTGACAATGTGGGGGACACTTTCGAGGAACGGGAATGTCGCTGCAGGACAACACATTAACATAAATATCTTGTGCAGGCGGCGATATACATTTAGATAAACAATAAGATAAACATGTTGTACTTACCGTGGCGGCGACCGCTCCCTGAAGCACGGCCCGGGGACCTTGAACTACTCCCGTATCGCCTGTTCACGTGCTCGTGGTAGCTCGGTGAACGTCGGGTTGATCTTGATCGGGGGACCTGCTCGCTTGGTCTCCCACGTGCACTGGTACAGATGTCCGGCTCGCCAACGCCGCTCTCCTCCGGATGCAACTGCGCATCTACGTAGGATGCAACCCGTCGTCGGACCGAAGGGTCGCTGCGTGCCAACTCCTCCAACAGAGTGTCGAACCGCGACTGATCCTGTTCGGCCCTCGAGATGTTCTCCGTGCTCTGCGAGTGATCACCCAATGCCAGGCTCTTAAACAGCGGATGAATGTCGTCCAAGTACAAGGGGATTCCTTCAGCAACTGCCGCGGCCATGACGCATGCACACGGTATTCCGTATGTCGAGCGCAGCACACAGCCGCAGTAAGCATATACCTGTGCTCCCAGTGCATCAATCCTGCGGTACTCGACCCTCAATTTATCCAGGCAGAATTTGGACACATTGTTGGTCAAGTTGCTGAAAACGGCCATACGGTGCAATCTTCCGATACGCGTTCTTGACTTCTCGAGGCCGGTCTTGATCATAGTAATCTGCTGGGCTATCTGCAGGTCGACACGCCTCCATACCGTGTCCAGTGAACCAGTCGACGTGTGTAACCACCCTTTCAGTGACGAGTGTGCACTCTCGACCCTGCACGTAGTTGTGTTCCCGAAATGCAGAAATCTGTTCGTCCATGCCCTCACAAATTTCTCCTTATGGGGTGTGAGCCACGTCGTCTCAGCGTAGCTAATAACAGATGGGCTCCAAGCCCATGCAGCCCTCATATCAACCACGGCGGTTTCGTACTCTGTAACGGTGGACGCATTGCAAATCCGGAACCATGCACCGTTCTTGAACCCTGACCCGTTCCTCTTACTCCCCGTCAGCACGGTCACACGTGCCTCCACATCCTTGTTGATATGCCAGGTGCAGAGCAGATGTTTCGATTCTGGAAACACAGTCCGAAGTGGCCTAATCAGTCCCATCTCCCGATCGGTGACCACAACCTCAGGGAACGGTCCATCCACAAGCAAGTTCTTCAGAGCGTTCAGCACCCACTCATAGGTGTCTGCCGTTTCGTCAACAACAATTGCGTAGGCAATCAAGAAGTTTGTGTTGCAAGGGGACATCCCAACCATCTCAATGAATGGCATGCCGTACCGATTGGTCTTGTATGTTGAGTCGATGGCCACAACCCACGGAAACGTGCGAAATGCCACAACAGCATCGGGATTGGCCATGAATAAATGAGTCAGAGTGCCATCACCTGCTGAGCGGTGACTAGATACATACCCTTTCGCGGTGGCCAGATGCAAACAATTCTCCGCCGTGTTGCGCCCGCCTCGCCTTTCCGTTACATATGCCGATCTCTCATTGTACACCTGCCTAATGTTCTGATGCATGTCCGGAAACGAATTACTGAGGCTGGCATTGATATGCCTTGGAGCTGTTTCTGAATCTGTCAAGTCTCTGATCATCTGCTTCGCGTCCGCATGGAGCTTGGAGCTCTGTCTATGACCCTCGGGGTACACTGAGAAAGAGTGGTTGTGCATCCCTCGTCGGGGATCCTTGCACGGCACTACATTCCAACCATCCCCCGTGATGCTCTGTTTCAAGACAATCGCGAACGGGCAGCCACAACTGCTGGTCGAGCTGCTACTCCGTCGGACTACATCAGATTCGCTCGTATCTACATCCTTATCCTTCCGGCCCCGATTGCAAATGCAATATAACCTCAGCGGACCATTCCTGTTCTGTTTGTAGGACCCCGTCACAAGTTCAAATCCCACCTGCAGAGCAATCCGCTGCAGGTACGAATAAGCCTCGTCAACATCTGGGAACACAGCTGAGGTGGCAAATGGAGCGTATCCATTCCGCCCTGCAGCAGCTTCACATGACTGACTGTCATGCTGAAACAGCAATAAACATCAGGTAATTAGTAGGACAACAAAATCAACGCTACAGTAATTAATCGGACATAAATCACTGTACACAAATTCAAAACAGCATTACGTAGTTAAATTAACATAGTATTTTCCATCCAATCAGAATTACAACGGAACAACCAAAATTAACGTTACAATAATTAGGAGATAAATGCGCAATAATTTCTACATAACAGTTAACAAATTAAAACACAAAGAGTAGTACAAATTTCTACGGCAATAATTAACAATTTTAACAGAATAACAAAAGCAACGCCACAATAATTAATAGGACATAAATTACTGTACATAAATTCAAAACTCCATTACGTAGCTCAATTAAGAACAAAATTAACGGTACTGCAATTAATGAGAGATAAACTCGTAGGAGATAAATGTGCAATAATTTCTACGTAACAGTTAACAAATTAAAACACAAAGACGGGCATAAATTTCTACAGCAATTTCTACGTAACAGTTAACAAATTAAAACACAAAGACGGGCATAAATTTCTACAGCAATGCTTAAGAATTTTAACGGAACAACAAAATTAACATTACAATAATTAATAGGCCATGAATTACTGTAGATAAATTCAGAACAGCATTATGTAGCTAAATTAACAACAAAATTAACGTTACTGCAACTGATAGGAGCTAAATTCAAAGGAGATAAATGTGCAATAATTTCTACGTAACTGTTAACAAATTAAAACACAAAGACGAGCACAAATTTCTACAGCAAAAATTATTAAATTCAACAACTACTTACGGACAGAAAACTAATTAGAAAAATTACCTCCGAAGACATGGAATTTGCAACACCCTTTTTCGAGTTTTTTTTACCAAACTAGGACTGCAAAACAAATTAAAACACAAAGACGGGCATAAATTTCTACAGCAATGCTTAAGAATTTTAACGGAACAACAAAATTAACATTACAATAATTAATAGGCCATGAATTACTGTAGATAAATTCAGAACAGCATTATGTAGCTAAATTAACAACAAAATTAACGTTACTGCAACTGATAGGAGCTAAATTCGAAGGAGATAAATGTGCAATAATTTCTACGTAACTGTTAACAAATTAAAACACAAAGACGAGCACAAATTTCTACAGCAAAAATTATTAAATTCAACAACTACTTACGGACAGAAAACTAATTAGTAAAATTACCTCCGAAGACATGGAATTTGCAACACCCTTTTTCGAGTTTTTTTTCACCAAACTAGGCCTGCAAAACAATTCAAGTGTCATTGGAAGAATGGAATCCGAGCACCCTTTTATAGAGGTCAGATTTTTCAAAAAAAAAAAAAAAAAAAAAAATTTCCTGGCTCGGCTCGCGCCCAAGCCACGGCGAGCCGAGCCGCGTCCGGCTCGCACCCACGGCCTGGCGACCGGACCGCGTCCGGCTCGCGGCCAACGAACGGCGAGCCGTGGCTCGCGCGCTGGCGCAGGCGACCGGCGCCGGTCCGGCTCGCGCCCGGACCCTGGCGAGCGGCCCGCCGGCGGCACGCGGCCTGTCCGTGGCGGGCCGACCGGCGGCGGCTCGCCGTCCCGCGGTGGCGACCGGATGGCCGGCGGCACGCGGCCATGCCGCGGCGACCGGACCGCCGGCGACTCTCCGCCACGGCTCGCGCCCAAGCCGTGGCGAGCCGACCGGTGGCGCCTCGCGCCCAGCCGGTGGCGAACCGGGTCCGGCGCCGGCGGCCGGTGGTCCGGCGGCGGCGCACGGTGGTCCGGCGGTGGCGGCCGGTGGTCCGGCGGCGGCGCACGGTGGTCCGGCGGCGGCGCACGGTGGTCCGGCGGCGGCGCACGGTGGTCCGGCGGCGGCGCACGGTGGTCCGGCGGCGGCGGCCGGTGGTCCGGCGGCGGCGCACGGTGGTCCGGCGGCGGCGGCCGGTGGTCCGGCGGCGGCGCAAAAATTCCGGCGGCAGCGCAATTTTTTTTTATTTTTTCCCAGATTTTAGTTTCTTTAAAAATTAAATTTTTAACACTTTAATATAGTTTAATTTATTTATTCAAATTAAATTAAAAATATATACTGTATACGTATTAGGGCGAGGATAGTAAAATACAGGGCGAGATATAGTGATCCACAAATATTATTTATTTTAATATACAGTTTAAGCCTTAATCTTTTCATGCTCTAGAGAAGATCCTTATAATAATATTATAAATACAACTGGAAAGAAAACTGCGTGAAAATTAAAATACTAGAGAGAACAGTTGTTGGCCCCACAGCTTCACATCGGATAAGGCTAAAGAACTGACGATCGAGATTTTGCCACGTTCGTCATAGATTCTTGCTAGCTGGACCCATGTAAAGGATAGGACAACGAAATGTACAACATTGTGCGTTTTTGCCTTTTGGTCCCTTGTATTTTCTAGATTGCCATTCTGAACCCGTGCCTTAATTGCGTCTCTCTCTCTCTCAGTCAAAGAACTTATAATGAATCACTGAATGAGAGATTAGTTACTTCAAGAAGATAATATCAGGAAAATTACGTGTGTTTTAGTTATCGGTTTTTCTAACGAGTGAACATGGGCACTCGTTAATAGCTTCAAATTTCATCAAAAATCGTGTTATTTAATGTAAAACTATCGAAAATTGTGCAATAGTACATAGGGAGTGTAAATTTTTGAGGGATGTCATTAATCATTAACTCTATTTATATTTAATAACACGATTTTCAATGGAATCTGAATTTGTTAACGAGTGCCCACGTACACTCGTTAGAAAAACCGTTTAGTTATTATTTCTGATAAGCTGAATGTATCTTTGGATTGATTCCATATCGATACATTTACGTCTTTTATAAATTTATTCAAAGAGCATCATTCTCATCTCCCGTGATAGAAGAAAAGAAAGCTAATGAAAATGCAGAATTTTAAGAGAAAGAAGGAAGGGGTTCGGCATACAAGGGGTTTAAGTTGTGTTATGTATAATTATTAATTCAAGTAATATGCCTTATGAGATTAAATTGTACGATTATTTATTAAAGTAAAAAAATCAAATTTTGACCATAACTTACATAAATAATAATATTATTATATGTGATATTATTGTATGACAAAGTTTTGGGAAAGACCGTCTTTCCATTGACTTATAGAAAGATGGAGTTTAATTATAATAATAAAAAGTAAAAGGTGTTAGTTGCAATGTTAAAAATCTATTATGTAACATGTAGTAGTTATGAAGTTTATAACCCGATTCATGCAACAAAAATTTTATCTTCATTTCTTTTAATTTGCACTTTAAATTTTAATTTTTTCATGACTTATGAAATGACCGTCTTTCAAGAGACGGACTCTTATTGTATTCCTAATAATAAGTAAATTTTATATATTTACTTTATAGTTCCTGCTACTCCATATTTAGAGTATTATACTCCCTCTATATCACATATATCACATCTGATAATTAACACTGTCAAATTTTGATCATATTTAAATGTATATATAAATAATAATATTATGGGTATGCAATAGTGTTAGATTCATCGTAATAAGTACTTTTTAAATATTGACTTTTTATTTTATCATTATTATACGTAGCTAAACATCTTGATGGTCAACAAATATTTTGAAATCGTGAAAAAAAAATTGTGCCGGTTATACGGGACGGAGGGAATATTACTCACACGTATATTATTCTGAACTGTGTAAAAGAGCTCATCTTTAATCTGATAAGGAACAGTACTTCTTAGAGGATCTGAAAGAATATTTTCTAGAGCATACAATATGCTTACAACATGATAGGAGTCCATGCGGACCATGCCTAAGCAGAATTGTATAGGCGGTTAAGTTAACGCGTCTTAGAGCGGCTGGCTACTATTACTAGCACACCATGCCTACTATACAAGACTGTACAGTATCATGGATTGAATTCAAGTTTACGGATTCCGTATTAGTTCTGTGCCGTGTTGACATTATAATGGCATCCATGCAATAATAAACAATTGTCCGATGAACAAAATGAACAATGTGATAAACATTATGTCACATTATGTCGACATTATTTTCTCAATGCTAAGAAAGCATTAAATATAAGGGTTATTAATTTGACATGTTCATATTGGGTTTTATTGTGACTTAGACATGGGTGGAACTACCATGGTGCATGGTAAGGCTCCAGTCCTACCTGAGATTCTGACACCATGGTAGTAGTGGTCATTTGCGCTTCTCGGTTGGAGCTCCGCTTTTTCGACTTTCTTTGGTATTTTCCGGGCAGATTCAGTCGGAGAATATCCCCCCATATTTCATCAAAACGATGTCGTTTTGATTCAAGTCGAACGTCGTTGTTTTGATTAGTACCGAAGAAAAATAAAATCAAAATTCAATATCTGAGGAGCTGGATTGGGCCAAAACTCAGGACCAAAAAATCAAACATTTACCAAAATCCAAAAACATCAATCTCACATCCGCCTCCAGCGGTCCAGCCTCCAACTCCGGGCGCCACCGCCGTCGTCCCGCCACCGTGCCGGAGACTTCGGACGCCGCCTCCAGTTTATCCCTCCTCCAGTCCCACCTGAAAAAAAATCGGATTCCACCACTGGACTTAGATAGAGTAGTGAAGTTTTAATGATGGAAATTAATGAAATTTTAGTCCCAAATATAGGAACTCTTATTGAACAAGTTACAAAACCATTGTACTCCTGGTTGAGTCATCTTGATCGAGGAATTGGGTCAAGTCCCTGATTTTTTTTATGCAAGTTCATTTGCAAAAGCTATATACTCCATCGTAGAACTCTTATTGAACAAGTTCTTAGTGCCAAATCCAAATCAAACGTATAAGTTCTTTTACTTGAATGTTAATTCTTAAGAGTCCTTGAGGAAGAGTGTTCAACTAGATCTAGAAATAACACCAATCAAATTTAACACCATATTCAACACTAAGCAAAGCCACAGAGAGTAATTGATACTCCTAAATCAATCTTCGCTCACCTGAAAGCCTCTTCAAAATTCTTAATATGCACAATTCGATGTTTGATTTGTTTTCGATTCGAAGTCCTTCAAGTCAATTAGGGTTCAGGTGGTTGAACTAATTTTCCAACGAGAGAGAAGCAACAATGGGATAGTCTTTAAGTTTGAAAGTGCCGTTCTCCAAGGGTCGTCAAAAGTTTTGATTGTCGGAGGTACTGATGTCAGACTGATGATCATTATGAAAAAGATGGGAAAGATAAAAAAGATATTTTTGCCTCTATCATTATTACGAATTTGGCATGTAATGATGCAGACTCAAGTTATAACTGATGAAATTGACAAAATGACTCTGACTTAGCTATTTTTGAAGCTCGATGTCCAAAAGTGATTGGAATAATTCATTGGCCGAAGATGGATGATGGAGATAGTTTAGTGCCACAACAATTGTCATTCCATCAGTATAGAGTAACTCTAATTCAAATTTCACCTAGCTGAATTAAATTAAATTTGTATGGAACTAAGCTGAAGAAATGTTTTTTTAAGATAACTGAATAGGAGTTTAATTGGGGAACCGGATCTAACTTATGAATTTATTATAAAATCAAACGAAATAAATGCGAGTTGAAATTAATTTGACAAATCCAGAATTCTTATAACACTAGAATAGTAAAAATACGCCAATACAAAAAATGTGCGGTTACACCCCCAAGTTCGAGGATGCTTCCTTTGAGTCAAACCGATTCATTGTTTTTTCCTACTCCTCCGTGCACGATTAAACTGCACACTTTATTATTTGATATTATTCATTTTATCCCGAATTAAACTATACATTTTAATATTTGATACTATTTACCGTCAAACTTTGACTGCACATCCTAATAGATGTATAAGCAATAATATTACGTAAGTGATATTGTTGGATTCGTCATAATGAGTAGTTTCTAAAAAAGTAACTTTTTGTTTGCAAATATTATACGGTGTTAAGTATATATTAACTGTAAATGAGAGAACCCTCTATGTTCTTGAGGTGTGAGTTTATTAGACATTTATAGGCAATACAATGCTTAATTAATGCAACTTGGGCTTACAGCCCATTACTCAACTCCTACACCTCCCCTCAAGCAAGGCGTCGGGTTGACCGAAACGCAGAGCTTGGAACAAAAAAATTCAAACAACGGCTTTGGTAGCCCCTTGGTGAAGATATCCGCAAGCTGCAAGGAAGTAGGCACATGACTGACACGAAGCTTGCCAGAAGCCACCAGCTCCTGAACAAAATGATAATCGATGTCGATGTGCTTCGCCCGTTTATGAGCAATGGGATTTTGAGTCAAGAAGATCGCACTGTTGTTATCACACAGCAATAAAGGTGAACCATCCAAGGGAAAACACAACTCCCGTAGTAGATGAGAAAGCCAAACCACTTTAGCCGCTGTGTTTGCGAGAGCACGTTACTCCGACTCTGATCTCGAGCGCGAGACAGTGGGTTGCTTCTTGGCACTCCAGGATACCAAATTACCACCCAAGAAAACCGCATAGCCGTAGGTCGAACGACGCGTCTCCAAACAACGGTCCCAGTCAACATCCGAGTAAGCACAAACATCAGAGGAACCACCCGAGCGGAAAGTAAGACCCAGATGAGGTGTGCCAGCCACATATCGAAGAATCCTGGTGATAGCTGCAAAATGATCCTCCCGGGGATCCTGAAGAAACTGAATAACCGGGTTAACGGCAAAAGCCAAATCCGTACGGGTGATAGTCAGATACTGAAGAGCACCAACAAGCGAGCGATAAAGAGTCAGATTACCGAAAGAAGCACTGGAGCTATGGGAAAGCTGAGAAAGCAGTACAAACAGAGTGGTGACTGGAGAAGTCTTAGTCATGCCGGCTCGAGAAAGAATATCACGAGCATACTTGGCCTGGCCAAGGAAGATACCCGAAGAAGAAGAGGATACCTCAAGAACAAGAAAATAGTTCAAAGAACCTAAGTCCTTGATTGAGAATTCCTGATCAGTTCTGGTGATAAACTGACGAATCGCACCCACATCATTGCCAGTAAGGATGACCAGAAGGTACAGCAACGTAGAACCCCTAGAGAAAACAAACAGGGATGTATCCGAAGAAGTGCAAAGAAAACCAAGCTGGCGTAGATAAGAACTGAATCTATCAAACCAGGCCCAAGGAGCCTGTTTAAGGCCATAAATAGCCTTTTGAAGACGACAAACATAATCAGGACGAGCATGGTCCTTATACCCGACAGGCTGAGCCATATAAACTGGAGTATCAAGAACACCATTAAGGAAGGTGTTTCTTGACATCAAGCTAATGTAACAACCACTTCTGAAGCGTAGCTATAGCAAGAACAGTCTGAACTGTAGTAGCCTTGACCACCGGGCTGAAGGTGTGATCAAAATCGAAACCAAGAATCTGCGAAAAACCCTGAGCAACCAGACGGGCCTTGTAACGATCAATAGTCCCATCGGATCTGTATTTCAGACGAAACACCCACTTCGAACCCACAACATTGGCATCCGAAGGCCGAGGCACCAACTCCCAAGTGTTCTGTCGACGAAGCACATTCATCTCTTCATCCATTGCACTGACCCATTTCGGATCCTGAAGAGCTGTACGAAAATCTCGAGGCTCAGAATAAACAAAAACTGCAGCTAGAAGACCAGTGGGAACAAAATTAGGATGAGATGTAGGACAACGAGTACCATCCTGATTTCTGGTGGTCATATGATGAACCCTTTGTGGTGGAGCATCAGAATCTGAAGAGGCTCCAGAGGAAGCGGAGGAACTCGAAGATGGAGAAGCCAACATCGACGGTGAAGTGATCAATGGAGTAACCGGGACCTCCATAATGGGCACGGGAAGCGGTAGGCAAGCCGAGGACGGAGACTGATCACAAAGAGTACAAGGACCAGAAACTGCCGAGGAGGAAAAAATCGGCTCAGAAGTAGACTGCTCAGGATCCAGAAAAGTAAGAACATCCAAGGATGAAAAATCTTGCTCAATGCTCCCATTAGCTAAGGGAAAACACGTCTCATCAAAACGAGCATGGCGAGTGATATAAATTCGACCAGTGATACTATCCAGGCAGCGACTTATACTGAGAACTGTAACCAATAAAGATACAAGGGAATGCTACGAGGAGAGAGCTTATGATCAGCATAAGGTTGGACAAAGGGATAAACCCGACAGCCAAAAGGCCGAAAGTTTGAGTAGTCTGGAGTTTGACCAAACAAGAGACTGTAAGGGGAAGCACCATCAAGAACAGGAGTGGGCAACCGGTTTATGGTGTTGACAGCAACTGCAAAAGCATTGTCCCAGTGTGACAATGGCAAGTGAGAATGGAACAACATAGTCAACCCCATTTCAGTTATATGGCGATGCTTACGTTCCGCACGACCATTTTGTTCCGGAGTATAGGGGCCCGATAACTGATGATGAATGCCCTTAGAGGCAAAATATGAGCGTAGACGATGATTGAGAAATTCCGTACCACCATCACTCTGGAAGGTCTTGATAGTGGTAGAGAATTTGTTCTGTACAAGAGCCTTAAACTGCATATAAACGTCTACAAAATCCAATTTTCTGCGAAGCGGGTATAGCCAGGTAAAGCGAGAATGATCATCCACAAAGATGGCATAATAAGAAAACCCATTTTCCGATAAAATTGGGGCAGGCCCCCATAAATCACAATGAATCAAGTCCAAAACCTTCAAAGCCCGTTTGGGATTAATAAGAAAGGATTGTTTTTGACCTTTAGCCATAACACAGGGAGTACACAGACCCGGCTTAGGTAATAAGGAAGAAGCACACAAAACACCAGTCTTAATCAAAGTAGAAATAATGCTAGGGGCCACATGGCCAAGATGAGCATGCCATAAATCAAATGACGCTCGAGTTTTATTCTAAGAAATAAAAGACAATAAGGCAGCCTCTCATCTGTCCAGACATAGAGACCATGCTCACTGTGGCCTCTTCCCATAATCCCCTTGGTAACTTTGTGCTGAATAATAAAATTCCGGTCATCAAATATCACATAAGCATCAAGGTCCTTAGTAAGACGACTTATAGAAAAAAGATTTTTTAGAAACTTTCGGAGCATATAAAACATCAGACAGTCACAAAGAAGGAGTAAGCTGACAATCACCAATGGAATGAATACCAATAGAATCACCATTACCAACTGAAATTCAAGAATTACCAGAGTATGGAGTGACACTCTCTAAGACAGAGGCGGAAGAGCTGAGATGTTTGGTTGCTCCAGAGTCAATGTACCAATCAGAGGTGACATGAGAAGGCTCCATGTGAAGCAAGCGCTGGAATTGTTCAGCCAGCAGGGTAGATGCACCATGGCGAGGACGCGGAGGAAAAAGCTTGAAGCACGTCTGAGCAGTGTGGCCGGGCTTGTCACAATAACGACAAGTGATATCATGACGAGCATAATTGGGACCACCGGTGCCACCAGAGTATGAAGGATGGCCACTGCCACGACCCGGCCGCCGGAGCGGCCATTCCGGCCAGCGCGTGAGCCCCAATCGCCGCCACCATGCGCGGGCACATAGCTCCATGCGCCACCACTACTCCTGCCGGAATTTGCCTCTGCCAGAAAGGCAACAGGGGCTGCTCCAGGACCCCCAAAATTCTGCAAATTCTTCAAAAAAGCCTTTTGATTCTCCGCCTTAGCAACAATATCAACATATTACGGAGTCAGAGAACGAGACAGCAATGGGGAACTAAAGTCACTATAATCAGCCCCAAGAGCATGCAAAAACCATAACACCATATCATCATTTGTAGCAGGAGCATCCATGGCAGCAAGTTTATCAAATAATACCTTAAACTGAGATGTAAATCATGCACAGAATCAGTTTTGCGAAGATTCATGATTTGCACACGCAAGCTTAACACAGAAGACTTACTACAATTATGAAAAACAGTAGCAAGAGTCTCCCAAATTTGAGCAGCAGTCTCACAGGCAGAGATTTCAGACATTACCTCAATAGAGACCGAAGAGAGAATGAGACAACACAGCTTTTCGTCATCAGCGATCCACTGATCATAGGAAGCCTTCAACCGGTCATAATCCTCACGCTTGGGGGTAGAACCCGAGGGAGAGGCGGCCGTGAGGAACGTTGGCGGCGTCGGCAACGAAGGGCACGGAGCGAAACCATCAAGATGCCCCAACAACTTCTGAGATCTAAAGAGAAGCTGCACCTGCTTCCTCCACACCATGTAATTGGAGGAATCAAGCTTGATCGTCAACAGATGAATCATATTGCTGTAAGAAAGCTTGTCTTCTGCCATGATTGAAAGAAGAGAAAAAAAATCGAAGGAGGGAGGGAGAGAGACGAGGGGCGGATGAGGAGGGGAAGGAAGAGAGACGCAAGACGTCAGTTATGGAAGTGAGAAAGCTAAAAGGCACTGGCTGATACCATGTAAATGAGAGAAACCTCTATGTTCTTGAGGTGTGAGTTTATTATACATTTATAGGCAATACAATGCTTAATTAATACAACTTGGGCTTACAGCCCATTACTCAACTCCTACATTAACTGTCAAACATATTTCTTAATGGGAAAGTCTCAGAAAAGGCGGCCTTTCCATAAGCTTATGGACAGTCCTCAGGGGCATTTGACTTAAATGTTGTAATTTTTTTATAAAATTTAATTATTGTATTTTATAAGTTAAAACAAGTAATAATATGTATTTGAAGGTGAAAATATAAAAATATATGATATAAAAAAATATTTTCAAAAAGTTTAAATTTTGCATGTAATTTAAGAAATGCAGTATATAAGGTAAGAAATAAGTGGCCTGTCCATAAGCTTATGGACATGCCGCCTGTCAGGAGACCCACTCTTTCTTGATAACCTTAAAAAAGATTCTACGCGATTTAATCCATGGACAGAGGGAGAAATTATTTCCGGGGGGTCAATTATTTTCAAACAAGGGTATGCTTTGAGATGCCATAAAAGAGGGGGCATATTCCTTATGGAGCATAAACCCCCAGCCCCAAAATGGTAAATTCCGAATATTCGATTATATCCGCTTCCACTTAACACTGAGTCAGGCAATAGTCATCAGATTACTTACGTGGATCCTGGCTGTCGGTCCACCAGATTGGATCTCTCCCGACACCCTCCACCCAACCACGCACCGACACGAGTGCAAACCTACCCCACCTCATGTGCCTTGCAGCCTGGGCCCCGCTTTTCGACTCGGTATAGGTTTGAACATCTGGTGAAATTATAAATACCGGTCGGAAATCCGAGGATTTATCAAACGCAGCCTTAATTTATCGAAGTTGAATAAATACGCAGGGGTTTAATTCTTCACCTACCGCCGCCGCCGGAGGAGTAAAAACATGACCAGAAACTACCACCTGAACCGCCGGATTCTCACCTGGGACCCCCGGGAAATTGACTTTTCCGTCGATACGGCGGTCAACGTGATACAGGTGCAGGACTCGGTGTTCGGGTTCCTCGACGAGGAGAGAGAAGGGTCGTCGGCCGGCAGCCTGAGCGACAGCGGTTACGGCGAAAACATCGAGGAGGAGGCAGAGGAGGAAGATGACGCCCAGGAAAGCAACGACGACGATAAGAATTTCTGGGAATCGCAGAACCAGTTATTGCATGTAAGGTTTTCTTTGATGGGATTTAATTGCGATGAATTCGAAGGTTTATTAATTATTGGAGTTTTCGATTGCTTGCAGGGAACGTTATGTAGAACAACATCAGTAGAGTCGAAGATAAGAGGGATCGCAAAAGAAGCTGTAAGAGAGAGCTCATCAATTTGCTCCTGCGGAAGAGCCGTTAATGGTGATTCTTGCAGAAATTGTCTGATGAAGGAAATCTGCGGGCGCCTGCAAAATGCAGGATTCAACAGCGCAATTTGCAAGTCCAAGTGGAGAAGTTCGGCTGATATCCCATCAGGTATTAATCACTTTAAAACTCCCATCATTAGAGCAGAAACAGAGACAACAAATACCGAGATATGATTCATAAAGCTGACCTAAACAGCATTAACTCAGTTTATGGTTTCTTTTCCTTCTATTTACTCTTGGGGTTTTAGAACCAGACACAAACACATGCTAATTGTAAGAACTAGGTTTCTGATTGCAAGTTTTCTTAATTGCAAGAACTAGGTTTCTGATTGCAAGTTTTCTTAAATGCAGCATTTTCTGCTCGTGTTTTTCAGGTGAGCACACTTTCATAGATGTCTTAGCCAACTCATCCAAGAAGGAAATGCGAGTGATCATAGAACTAAACTTCCGGGCCGAGTTCGAGATGGCGAGAACAAGCTCAGAATACAACCAGCTGATCAACAAGCTCCCGGAAGTTTTCGTCGGAAAGATTGACAGGCTACTGTCGGTGATCAAGATCCTGTGCGCCGCAGCGAAGAAGTGCATGAAGGAGAAGAAGATGCACTTGGCGCCATGGAGGAAGCAAAGATATATGCAAGCCAAATGGCTTAAAGTTCGCGAAAGGATGATGATCACCACTTCCTCCCCATCTTCGTATAATGCGCCGGCAGCCTACTCCGGTCACCCGGTCCGGCCGAGAGCCTCCATGCTTACTGTGGATTTGCTGGAGAATGTGCATCTTACTGCGGTTAGAGTAGTGTAATTAAATATGTTGCTGAGTATGATTTTGATATTAAATAGGATATATAGATATTTTGTATGTACTGTGTTTGTTTATTTATGTAATAATTTCTCAAAAAGAGAAAGGAGAAGAGATGAATGGGGATCGGAATGTATCTTACCCCGGCTTGTATGTACATAAATGAGATATGAAAGATTGTTGTGTGTCACTAGTGTGTCATCATACATGCATCTCTAATTTCTGCTAAACAAATTTAAATCAAATTTAGTAAGTGAGAAATTGCTATGTTTGTGGCTACAGTAGCCACAAACGGAAGAAAATATGGAGGATGCATTTTGAAAATTCGTCCTCTTCTCCCGCATTTTCTCCATTTTCTTGGTCAAAATTTTCCATTTTTCTAAGTGGAGAGGACGCATTTTGTAGTCCCGTCCTCTCCTACAAATTGAGCAGCTTTGTCAGCTGCATGGGGAGCAGCTTTGTCAGCAGCATGGGAGCAGCTTTGTCAGCTGCTTACGGTCGAGTGGTTGTGTGCCACGTGGAGGAGAGGACGCATTTAGGTTATGCGTCCTCTTATCCACCTCCCCTATAATTCCCAGCCTCTTCTTCTCCTCCATTCGAATCCTGTCTTCTTCTATCATTCCGAATTTTCCCCCTCTTTTTGGTTAATTTCACCTCCCTTCTACTGCACTGCCACTCTCCTCCGCCATTGCGCCGCTTATTCACCGGCACACTGCCATTCTCCTCCGCCGTTCAGTTTACTAACAATATCCGGTGATTTTTTTTTCCTGTGAATTCTCCACTTTGATTTTGTTTTATTTTGTTGTGGTTTTCTTCCTTTAAATTTTTGACTGATTTTTGGTTGTAGAGACCGAAATTGGCCGGGAGGACCTGCTGTTGACCCGTCATTGACCCGCTCTTAATCCGCCATTGACCCGCCGTTGACCCGCCATTGATCTGCCGTTGACACACCATTGCCACGCCATGACCTGCCGTCGACCCACCGTTGACCCGCCGTTGACTTCCACTTTTGCCACCTTATCGGTGAGTCTCGGACTCCCACCCACTCATATTGAATTCTTTTTTAATTTAATTGAACCTCAAAAAATTTTGACCAGGTTGTCGTAGAAAGTTTGTTGTTGATTTTTGGGTCAAATTATAATCTGTGTAGAACTCGAAATAATTTAGTTAAATTGATTGTGTTTTATGATTGTGTGTACTTTTAATGATTAAGTTTGGTCCGATGCTTTGATAGCATTTAATGTTGATGTGTGACTGGATGCAGTAATTATGTGAATTGTTTAATGTTTAATGTATTAAGTTTCTAGCAATAGTGTTGACATTTGAGGATACTGTGAAGAATGTAGAATGAGAAGGAAATGAAAGTGATGTCTTCGTATAATCGTGTACTGATTAATGTATTATGTCTGCATTAATAGTGTTGTTAAAGTGGCCTAGTGGAGTACATGTACATATTTGAGGATACAATTTAAAGGAATGTCGAATGGATATGAATTAAAAGTTATGTATTTGTGTATTGCAGTTGTACGATGTTTTTGACGGTGTATATGTATAGAGGGGGTCAGATTAAGTTTGATTTAACTGTGGGTGTGTATTATGATCCTCCAATACCAGAGCGAGTTGTGACTCTGGAGAAGAGGTTTAACCACTCTGAATTAGTCGATTTAATTGTCACTAGACTGGCCATTGTGAGAGAGAGTTACTTGTTGAAAATGTATTACCGCTGTCCCGAACTGATCGGTTCGGCGGTGTACTATCGGTGTTATAATGTGGAAGATGATGAGTCAACCGCGTTCTTCTTCAACATTGTCGATCGATTGTCGTTGTCCTCTGCGGATTTTTACATTGTTATGGAACAGTTTCCAAGCGCTAATGATGGGGCGCGACCAAGCACGTTCATGTCATTGTTGAGCGACGTGCAGAACTTTGCCGTTGTACCAAGCATACCACCACCACCTGTTCATAGCCGAGGTTTTGAAATTGGTGAGTCCAGCCAACCTGGTAGGTATGCCCACGTGGATTGTGCTCTGCCGTCCACAAGTGGTGGTATGTGTGTTAGGGACCATGGCTGGCAGAATGTGTTCGACGATGATTACGTGGGTCACGTTAGCGACCATGGTGAGGAAGCTGAACTTGACGGTGGAAGTGAGGATGGTGAGGAAGCTGAACTTGACGGTGGTAGTGAGGATGATCAACTTGACGGTGGAAGTGAGGATGATCGTTCTTTATCAACTGATTCGAATCCTGGGGACGAGGAAGAACAATTGGTGTGCACAAACAATGTACCCATGTCGTTTCATATTCTGGCGAATCCGGATACACAGGCCTACTATAGGGATTATGGTGGCCCTGATGAGGATAGCTATGACCCAACTCATTTTGGGTCCGGAGTTTCTACTTACGATCGAGAGACTGGTGTAGTGGATGTGCGTATGCGGTTCCAGACGAAGGCCCAGTTGGTTGAAGCTATTTCTAGGTGGAGTTCCATGATGAACAGGGAACACAGAGTCGTGGAGAGCACATCACGCACATGGTATGCGAAATGCATGGATGTTGTCGAAGGAACTGGGAATTGTGTTTGGGTTGCCAGAGCTTCCAAGAAGGCTTCACATGGCATGTGGGAGATCACCAGATGGGCAAGTAGCCATGGGTGTGTTGGTGCTGGTCGATCTACGGGTAATGTGAATCTGACGTCGGTGATGATCGCCCGTTCAATCCGCCACCACATTGATGTGAACCTTTCATACACAGTGAAAGATGTACAAGCTCAAGTGAAGGAGGAGTTCAATGTCACCATTTCCTACAAGAAGGCGTGGTATGCTCGACAGAAGGCAAGTGACATGGTGTTCGGAACTTGAGAGGATTCTTTTGAACAGCTCCCAACGTTTATGGATGAGCTAGTCAGGGCCAATCCGAGCACCGTTGTTGATTGGGCTGACGTACCTGACAGAATACACGGTCACGGGCGTAGGAAATTTAAATTTGTGTTCTGGGCATTTGGTCAGGCAATTGAAGCCTTCCGCCACTGCAGGCCAGTCATAAGCGTGGATGGCACTCATTTGAAAGGGGCATATAAGTCCACAATGCTGGTCACCGTGACGCACGATGCAAATGATTACATCCTCCCCATCGCTTACGCTATTGTTGACGAAGAAACGAATGAAAGCTGGAACTGGTTCATGGGGAGACTGCGTCTTCACGTCGTTGGTGGTGATAGCATGCCAATCTGTATCATATCCAATAGGCATGCTGGACTTATAAATGCGATGACACATATGGAGGAGTGGATGGAGCCGGCTGGATACCATCGAATTTGCCTGCGGCATTTTCAATCCAACTTCCTATTATATGATTCCGGGAAGTTCAAGAATGTGCTTATGAAGACTCTGGTGTGGCAGCTTGGTGGTGCCAGGCGAGAGAGCAAGTGGAGGGAGTACAAGGAGGAGCTGGAGAGTATAGATCCATCTGCTTGGGCTTGGCTAGAACGGTAAGATAGGAGTAATTGGTGTCTTACGTTCGATGAGGGTGATCGACGTTGGGGAATTCTCACGACGAATTTGTCTGAGAGTTTCAACAACTGTTTACGCCGCACACGCCATCTCCCGATCACAGCTTGTGTGAAAGCGACGTTCGAGCGAACAGTTGAAGTGTTTGCGCAAAGGGTTATGGACGCCACGAATTGGAGGTACTTTGCCACTTACGTACCCTTTTTTATGTGTCTGTAGAGCAGTTTCTGGATTCTAAAATCTTGTTCGTTTGTCCAGGTCCGTGTTTCCTAAGAGGAACTGGAAAAAGTTTCAGAAGCAGGATACATGGGCACAGGGACATATCGTAACCTTGTTCGGCCATGCGTCGCAGACTTATAGGGTTGTGACAAGGAACATCGATGGGAGCATTAGTGAACGACAGTACACGGTCAAATACCGAAGAAAAGAGTGTACTTGTCGCGAGTGGCAAATATTCCGTTTCCCTTGTTCCCATGCCTTGGCCGTCTGTCGGCATAGACGTGACGATCCTGCTAGTCTATGTGACAGGGTGTATCACACGACCACATATGTGCAACAATATAGTCAGGGTTTCATGCCTGTACGAGATCCATCACTCTGGTAACGTGCCCGTTGGAGGTTGGTTCCTGATGGGGAAAAGTTTTGCAATAGGAGGCGTGGACAGTTTACGGAGAGAAGGATAAGGAATCAGATGGATGAGCGGGTGCCGGGTGAATCCAGGGGCAGCCGTAGGCGTGGCCGTGCTTAGTGTCATGTTGTCATACAGTGTCTGTAATATTACCTCGGTCATGTGTTACTTGCAGTATTACATTCGTCCATCAGAATATTTATCTCGTGATGTTATAGCTTCTATTTGCCAAATATGTTTGACATGGTAATCGTTTCAGTAATTAATTTTCATATGTTGTAATTGTAAACAGGGACAACACAATGTATCATTGTCATCCAGGACCCATGGAGGAAGATTTGTTGTACCTTCACGAGGAGCATCGTGCCCGGGCATTGTACAATAGCCAGTTAGAGGATGAGGCACTGCAGGTCCGGTGGTGCGATGGGGCATGCTGGACCGCAGGTATGCCTGACACAGTTATGAGCTACGTGCGTGACTTAGGATTCCAAGGACTCCTTGATTCCGCACCGATACGGATAGACCATTCACTCATCACTGCCCTAGTGGAGCGGTGCCGGCCCGAGACGCACACATTTCACCTACCGATGGGGGAGGCTACGGTCATGCTGCAGGATGTGGGGATGCTATGGAGTCTTCCAATCGATGGGATCCCAGTCACAGGAGTAGACACCAGTAGGCGTACGGAGGAATGGATGGTAGTGTGCACGGACTACCTAGGTGCTACACCTGACCCCGGTGTTATCCGAGGGGGTCGCATTAGGGCAAGCTGGTTGGGAAATTTATTGAACAGTCCATTCCCTACTCACTCTACTGAGGTCCAATGTCAACAGCGGGCGAGAGTTTTCATTCTACTGCTGGTTGGGGGAATGCTCATGTCAGACACATCTGGCTATCTAATTCCACTGTTTTACTTGTCGGTACTGATGGACCTAGGTGCAGCACGTCACTACAGTTGGAGGAGTGCCATTCTTGCACACTTGTACCAGTGCTTATGTGACGCTGCAATTCCACAAGTTAAATCCATTTCTGGCCCCCTTGTCTTGCTACAGGTAAATTAGTCTGTCACTCCACTCATTTGTACATAATGTCCACTATGTTACTTTGTATTACATTTAATTTAATTTATGGAACAGTTGTGGGCATGGGAGCGCATACCATCCATCCGACCTACAGGTGCTCTACCAATATCAGTGTCGATGAATGCTGTTGGGTCCCGGTAGGTGCCGAATAATTCTAGTTTTCAATTTTTAAAACCATAGTCAATTCCATATACTTGCTAATATAATTCACTCATCACTGCTCGTAGGTGGAGAGCCCCTTACGAATTATCACAATCACCGATGCATGTTTTGAAAGTGTATCGCGATCAGATCACATCTCTCAGTCAGAATCAGGTATAGGCTAACTTGGATTATGTTCTTCTGATTTCGTGTGAAACATGGTTTTCAGTACCTAACCGCAACACCATCATGTTCTTTCAGTTTATTTGGGAGCCATACACGGCGGATATCGTGGGGCAACTCCCGTGGTACTGTACAGCTGGTAGCAACAATTGGCTAGTTTGCGTCGACCTCATTTGCTGGCATGTCGTGGAGTTCCACCACGCACATCAGGTTCTCAGGTAGTTCGGCCTAATCCAGCCAATACCCACCCAGTTGGTCAGTGGGGAAGAGTATAAACTGCTTCATGCTAGAGACCGTCGTGGCAGGTCTGGCACTGATTGGCGTGTCAAACTAAGAAGATATCTCGTTGCTTGGGAACAACGATCTGATCGACAAGTAAACCCACTTGGGTATGCAGATCCATATTGTCCCAGCCGTGAATACATGGAGTGGTACTTCCGTAAGACGGTGAGCATGATTGATCAGCCAGGACGGCCTCTAACGGCTACAGAGGGTTTCCATGGAGATGGTGCAACTGCGGAGTACTTGGTATTTCCTACAATCATAATATTGTCAAGAAATAATGCTACGGATTTCCCCTACATTGCATATCTAACATATTTATCTCGATTCTATAGTTGCAGATAATCACTGAGGTGCACATCAGGTCGAACATTAACTTGGATGGATGTCCCCCACAATTCGCGGACGCTCTCAGCGGAATCAATGAAGTTGTCACACGGGGTCTACAACACGCGCATCAGGCCTCTAGACTGCAGTACTATCAGCCGTTTGTGCACTGTGAGGATCCTCCCCCTGGTGTGAGATATGCGGACCTCAGAAGCCACCGCCAGGCTCCACCAGCTCGACAGGGAGGTCGGAGGTGGCGTCCTAGGGGCCAAACGGAACACGTTGGTCCATCACAAGCTGGCCTCTCACATGCGAGTCCACCGATTGGCGGACCATCACATGGTGAACCCTCACATTACGACATGACTCCGTCGAAATACACTGCATATGTCACTCCAACAGCGAGTCATCAATTCATGTCGCCTGATGCTCCATCACATACGGGTAGTGTTCCACATGCCTATCGTGAGGAGGCAGGAGACGAAATGGAGGATGAAATACCAGAGGGAGTTCCACATGAGGAAGTGCATGTACCTACACAGATGACTGTTCCACGACGGACATCCAGGACCGTACGTCCTCCACCGTGTGGAACGGGCGGAAAGCTTTGCAGAGATCGTCACTAGGACAGTGCATGCCAGTGAACACTGATTTGCATTACATTTCACACGTACTGTTCGGCTATTGTACATTTATACTAATTCATACTCATTCTAACTATGCAATACTTCATTCCTACACCCTTGTTCAGGACTAGTTACCAAACAGCAACTCACGCTTCCCTAATTTATCGTTTGACTAGTTCTCAACATATCATCGGACAAACACGAGTCTACTTATGCACAATCTTCACCAAAATCAATGGGATGACAAATAGTAAGGTATACATTGCAACATTCAAGGATAATTTATTACTTAAATTCACGACTCGTTCTGAAAAATACACTTTTGTTGAATTCATGACACGATTTTATAATCGGAAAAAAACTAAGAAAAAATCGCTGCAATTAAAAAAAACCCGCATAACGGTCATTGGGAATAAGCATTTTGCCCAATAATTAAAATTCTCCAGCCGATGGCATTGCCCGATCTACCGAACAATTAATTGTCAATACGGAAGTTAGCTTTGAGGGCTCGTTCAAAACCTATTCGGGAATAATATTCCCGAAAAAAGAGAAGCCAGCTCCTGAGAACCCATTTAAAAAATGAGTCCTCTAAGAAATAGGACCAAAAACAAATCGGCTCAGAGGCCTCGATTCTGAAACGGGCCCTCTGAATAATTTTTTTAAAAAACAAAAAAGTGCAGCTACGAGGGCTCATTTTCAAAATGCGTTCTCTAATAAATTTTTGGGTAAAAATAATTTAATCAGGGCCAAAGCTGACTTAGGTATTTTCAGCAAAAAAAAAAATTCAACATCAACATGAGGATGCATTTTTAAAATGCGTCCTCCATTATTTAAAGCTAAAAAAAATACTATTAAATTACCGAAAATAAAATTAAAATTCCTTGAGGACGCATTTTTAAAATGCGTCCTCCATTATTTAAAGCTAAAAAAAATACTATTAAATTACCAAAAATAAAATTAAAATTCCATGAGGACGCATTTTTAAAATGCGTCCTCCATTATTTAAAGCTAAAAAAATACTGTAAAATTACCCAAAAAAATTAAAATTCCTTGAGGACGCATTTTTAAAATGCGTCCTCTACTACTTTACAGCTAAAAAAATTTGACGTAACATTATTAAAAAATCCTTGAGGACGCATTTCAAAAAAATTAACGCATTTCAAACTCTATTTTTCTGGACCAAAAAAAATTAAAATCTGCAACCTGAGGACGCATTACCCTAATGCGTCCTCCACCATGTTGGCCATTTTTCAGAACCACCGTATCCACAGCCAAGATTCAAATTTTCACAATAGTAAAATCAAGAACTCTCATCACAATACTAAACATAATATATATTAAATAGAATTAATTTCAAATTTATTACTCCCTCTGTCCAACCATACCTGCACACTTTTTGATCAACTTTCTCAAGGCACGTTTGACCATAAATTTCAATTAGTATATAAATACCAATGTCATCATGTAAAATATTGTTAAATTCTCTGCATCATGTATTTAAAAATATCATATTTTGATACTCCATTAATATACGTAGCTAAAGTTATCGCTGGTCAAACATGGTCTAAGAAAGCTGACCAAAAAGTGTTCAGAAATAACTGGGGCTGAGGGAGTAACTGAACTAAAAAATAAACAAGTGGTAAATTATGTGGTATCTCTGGGATACCATCACGACTGTATCCCCCTAGAAATAATTTTTATTTTTCATTACGCAAAATCTTGAGAAATACCGTCTTTCCATAGGGTTATGGAAAGACGTGTATGGAAAGACGATATTAATTAATATATTAAAAGGTAAAATGTCTTAGTCGCAATATTAAATATTTATTATGCAACGTCTAGTAGATATAAAGTTTATAACCTGATTTATGCAACCCAACAATTTTATCTTCATTTCTTCTAATTTACACTTTAAACCTTGGTCTTTTCATGACTTATGGAAAAACCGTCTTTCAAGAGATGAATTCTTTTCATTGTAGAGATATGTATTATGTTACGTAGGATGGTACATTACCATAATTTGATTGTGATTATTACATAAATATTGTATGCACACACACAATGATTGTGATTATTACATAAATATTGTATATATATATATATATAATAGTATTTGTTAGAGTGAAACCTCCATGACTTATGAGGGTGTATTATGAAGAATAAATAGGCAAAATACAAGGAACTATAGTTAAACCCATTTATGGTCTTTGACCCTTCAGCTATCTCTAATATCCCCCCTCAAGTGAAGCGTCGGGTTAACCGAAACGCAAAGCTTGGAACGAAAAAATTCAAACAATAGCTTTGGAAACCCTTTCGTGAAAATATCCGCAAGCTGCAATGAAAGTGGGCACATGACTGACTCGAAGCTTCCCAGAGGCAACTAACTCCCGAACAAAATGGTAGTCGATGTCGATGTGTTTCGCCCGCTTATGAGCAACAGGATTCTAAGCTAAGAAGATCGCGCTGTTGTTGTCACACAAAAGAAGAGGCGAACCATCCAGCGGAAAATGCAACTCCTTCAGAAGGTGAGAGAGCCAAATGACTTCAGCAGTCGTATTTGCAAGAGCGTGGTATTCAGACTCCGAGCTTGAGCGCGAGATAGTGGGCTGCTTCTTGGCACTCCAGGACACCAAGTTGTCTCCCAAGAAAACAGCATAACCATAGGTCGAACGACGCGTCTCCAAGCAGCGAGCCCAGTCAGCATCGGAGTAAGCACAAACATCAGAGGATCCTCCCGTGCGGAAAGTGAGACCAAAATGGGGCGTTCCAGCCACATACCGAAGAATCCGTGTGACAGCTACAAAATGATCCTCCCGAGGATCCTGAAGGAACTGACTGACAGAGTTGACAGCAAAAGTCAAATCTGGACGGGTGATAGTCAGATACTGAAGGGCACCCATCAGAGATCGATAAAAGGTAGGATTACCAAAAGGAGCACTGGAGCTGCTGTGAAGTTGTGAGAGTGGAACAAATGGAGTGGTAACCGGAGATGTGTCAGTCATGCCTGCTCGAGAAAGAATATCACGAACATACTTGGCTTGCCCAAGAAAGAGACCGGTAGGAGAAGTGGATACCTCAAGACCAAGGAAGTAAGTCAGAGACCCTAAGTCCTTGATGGAAAACTCCTTATCAGTCCGAGAGATGAACTGGCGAATGGCACCCTCATCATTGCCAGTGAGAATGATGTCATCAACATAGACCAGGAGATACAGTAGTGTAGAACCCCGAGAGAAAACAAACAAAGATGTATCTGACGAGCTACAAACAAAACCAAGCTGACTCAAAAAAGAGCTGAATCTATCAAACCAGGCTCGAGGACCCTGCTTCAGGCCATAAATAGCCTTCTGAAGTCGACAGACATGAGTAGGACAAGCAGGATCCTGATAACCAACAGGCTGAGCCATATAGACCGGTGAGTCAAGAACGCCATGGAGAAATGCATTCTTGACATCAAGCTGATGCAAGGGCCACCGTCGTAGAGTAGCTATAGCAAGAACAGTCCGAACTGTGGCAGCTTTAACTACCGGACTAAACGTGTGATCGAAATCGAAGCCAGGAATCTGCGAGTAACCTTGAGCGACCAGACGAGCCTTGTAACGATCAATGCTGCCATCAGGTCTGTATTTCAAGCGATAGACCCATTTTGACCCAACAACATTGACATTTGAAGGGCGAGGAACCAACTCCCAAGTGTGCTGTCTTCTAAGTGCATCCATCTCCTCATCCATGACACCTACCCATTTCGAGTCCCGACGAGCTGCACGATAGTCGCGAGGCTCAGAATGATCCATAACCGCAGCTAGAAGACCAGTGGGAACAAAATCAGGATGGGATTTGATACGACGAGTGCCATCCTGATTCCTGGTAACCATATGATGAACTCTCGGAGATGGAGAAACAAACGAAGGAGTAGATGGCAGAGTAGCCGGAGGAGAAGTAACCGGAGGATGTGGCAGGGGTCGAGATGGGTGAACTGGAGATGGTGAGTCATCACAGACTGTACAAGGACCAGAAGAGGCTGTCGGAGAAGGTGAGACTGGTTCAGAAACAGAAGGCTCGGGATACATAAATGATAGAACATCCAAAGAAGAAAACACCTGCGCAGTACTTCCAGTGGACAGAGGAAAACATGTCTCATCAAAGCGAGCATGGCGAGTGATATAAATCCGGCCAGTAATAGGATCCAGACAACGAAACCCCTTATAGTGAGAGCTGTAACCCACAAAAAGGCACGGGATACTACGAGGGGACAGCTTGTGATCAGCATATGGCCGAACAAAAGGATAGACCCTACAGCCAAAGGGTCTGAAATTCGAGTATTCTGGAGTCCGACCAAATAGAACACTATAGGGAGAAGCACCGTCAAGAACAGGAGTAGGCAACCTGTTAATAGTGTAGACTGCAGCAGCAAAAGCATTTTCCCAGTGAGACAAAGGCAAGTGAGAATGGAATAACATAGACAATCCCATTTTAGCTACATGACGGTGTTTTCGTTCTGCACGACCGTTCTGCTCCGGTGTGTATGGACAGGAGACTTGATGGTGAATGCCTTTTGAGGCAAAATGCGAGCGAAGACGATTATTGAGAAATTCGGACCCACCATCACTCTGAAAAGTTTTGATGGTGGAGGAGAACTGGTTCTCAAACTGCAAAAAAACATCGAAAAAATCCGATTTTCTGCGAAGAGGACATAGCCAGGTAAAACGAGAATAATCGTCCACAAAAATCACAATGCACCAAATCCAAAACGTTCAAAGTCCGTTTAGGGTTAACAGAAAAAGATTGTCTTTGACCCTTAGCCATCACACAGGGGGCACACAGTCCCGGCTTAGGTAATAAAGAGGAAGCACACAAAACTCCAGTCTTAATCAAATGAGAAATAACTGTAGGGGCCACATGGCCAAGACGAGCATGCCACAAATCAAACGATACTCGATTAGTATTCTGAGATATAAAAGATAATAGAGCAGCCTCTCCTCTATCCAGCACATATAAACCATGCACACTACGACCTCTGCCCATGATCGCCTTGGTGACTCTGTGCTGAATAACAAAACTCCGGTCATCAAAAATACAAATGCATCAAGGTCCTGAGTAAGACGACTTATAGATAATAGATTTTTAGACACATCCGGAGCATATAAAACATCAGATAACCGCAAAATAGAAGTAAGTTGACAATCACCAACAGAATGAATACCAATGGAATCACCATTACCAACTGAAATTCGAGAATTACCCGAGTATGGAGTCACACTCTCCAAAGCAGAGGCGGAAGAGGTGAGATGATTGGTTGCTCCGGAATCAATGTACCAGTCCGACGCCGTAGGAGAAGGCTCCACGGTCAAGGAACTTCGGAACTGCTGGGCCAAGAGGGCAGAATCATCACGGACAGCAGCTTCACCACGTCGCGGCGGAAACAATTTGTAACACGTTTGAGCGGTGTGACCGAATTTATGGCAAAACCGGCATTCTACAACAGTTCTGCCCGAACCAGCGCCACCCTGACCACCAGAAGAACTACCACGACCACCTGCACGACCGCGGCCGCCGCCACGGCCATTCCTACCGGCGCGTGAGCCCCACGCGCCACACCCACGCGTGGGCGCGTGGCTCCACGCGCCACCACCAGGGCCGGAAAAATTTCCCTGGGCCAGAAAGGCTACAGGAGCGGCCTGTGATACTCCAAAAACCTGCAGATTTTTCAGAAAGGCCTTTTGATTCTCCGCCTCAGCCACAACATCGACATAAGCCGGAGTCGGAGAACGAGACAACAAAGGGGCACTAAAATCTCTAAATTCAGCACCAAGAGCATGTAAAAACCACAGAACCATATCATCATTTGTGGCAGGGGCATCCATGGCAGCAAGTTTATCAAATAAAGCTTTAAAATGAAGGTGTAATTCATGAACAGACCCAGTCTTACGAAGATTCATGATTTGCACACGAAGGCTCAACACAGAAGACTTACTACGATTATGAAAAACACTAGCAAGAGTATCCCATATCTGAGTAGCCGTATCACAGGAAGAAATCTCGGACATTACCTCAACCGAGACAGAAGAGAGAAGAAGACAACAAAGCTTCTCGTCATCGATAATCCACTGGTCATAAGCCGCCTTGAGTTCCTCATAGGCTGCCTTGGAGGAACCAGTAGGGGAGGACGAGCCGGCGGCCTGAGCAAAAGAGACCCGCAACGGAACCGGAGGGCAAGGATTCGAACCATCAATATGGCCCAAAAGCCGCTGCGAACGAAGAAGATGTTGGACTTGCTTCCTCCACATCATATAGTTCGAAGCATCCAATTTGAATGTGAGAAGGTGAATCATATTACTGTAGGTGAGTTTATCATCGGTGGCCATCTTGTAAAGAACAAGAGTGAAGCAAAAGAAGATAAACAAAGAAGGAAATGTATGAATTTGAAACAGAAAGGAAGAGAAGAAGACAGACGCAGCTGCCAAGAAGAAGAAAGGACGTCTAAGACGTTCTGGCTGATACCATGTTAGAGTGAAACCTCCATGACTTATGAGGGTGTATTATGAAGAATAAATAGGCAAAATACAAGGAACTATAGTTAAACCCATTTATGGTCTTTGACCCTTCAGCTATCTCTAATAGTATTGAAATACACATTCTACATACTCCCTCCATCCCAAGTCAAACTGCACACTTAACTTTATATCACTATTCACTGTTCAACTTTGACTGCATATTTGAATAAATATATAAACAATAATATTATTATAATCCATATATTATGTGGTTGAATTTGTCGTAATAAGTAGTTTCACAAAATTAATATTTTATTTATCATTATTATATGTAGTTAAATATATTATCAGTTAGATAAATTTTTTAATGAGCATGAAAAAAATCTGTCTAATTTGAGGTGGAACATACAATAATACTAACCTATGGATGTCTACATTCAATGAATCTTGTGAAGTTTCCCGGAGAATGGCACGTGTTCTCATTCTGTAATGAACTATCATTCTATAATGGGTTGAATGAATTGAAATAACTTTTAGAAACAAAAAAAAATTAATGAATTGAATCAAAATGAAGTCTAATTAAAGTTAGACCATATATGGCTTACTTTGGCCGTAGTTTTTTCATAGCATTTTTTATTATCGATAACTTTTATTTTATACAATAACGGATATCGTGTGAAATATTTTTCGGTTCTCCATATCGTATAATTTTAAAAAGTAAAATTTTATAATCTGTTATCGTACACAATTAAAGTTATATATTGTCAAAAATACCTTGAAAAAGAAGTCAGAAAAAATGAAGACATAAATAAGGGACCAGAGATTACCCATGTTTTCATTAAGTACTTCTTTCTTTTCTGTTTACTTTTTAACTTTAACTTATTAAATTAAAATATGTATGATTTAATGTTATGTAATTTGGGTTGTTTGTATGTAACATTTCAAAAAATAAATGTATGACTTTGGTTGCTTGGATGTGATCTTGAAAAAAAGAATGTATCACTTTGATGGTAAGAGTAAGGCAATATTATCTAGAGTTTATCTGCATTTCAGTTCGGTTCAATTTAATTCACTTTGAATCAGTTTAATTCAACAAAAATTAAATCTGATGAAATTTAGCTTAGGAAACAAATATCATTTCAAGGTACTGGAAACCGTCTAGTAGCGAATGAGTCAAGAAAAGTGGGAAGCGTATCACATACAGTGGTTTCTAGGGCATTTGTCTTAGCTAAACTAACAAGTGAATGAGCTACAATGTTCTGATGTCGTGGTACCCAAAAGAGACAATGAATTGGTGACTTAAGTTGAGGTCCTCGAAGGGATTCGATAAGTGTCGAGCAAACTGTAGACAAGCCTACATCCTCCCTCACCATGCAAATAATATTCCGCTCATCACCAATGAACGTTGCACCTTCTATCGCCAACGAGATGCCAAGATGCATAGCTTCTTGTAACGCCAGTACCTCTGCAAGTGTAGCATCCCCAATGCCCGGAATGCATCGAGAGATGCCTCAGATGAATCTCCCATCACTGGTTATTGCTACTACTCCAAAAGCAGTTGCGTTCAGCAACATAGCAACATAAAAAAAGATTTGAACTCTATTCTCGGGTGGTCGAAGTAGAGAGGTTGTTTCTAGCGCTGTAAAAAGTCTCAGTCCACTGATTTACTTGTGCGAACTGTGCGAGATTCAACCTTACAACAACAACAACCAAAGAAGCGTCAATTCATTCTCAGTCGAAGTCCTAGCGGTTGCGCTAGATCCAAATGGCCTCACATAGTTGTTGGGTGTGTTCAACCCAAGTCCCACATTGAAAGTTGAGAGAGTGATTGTTCACTATATAAGTTTGAGTCTCACCACATTAGTATAAAGCATTTTGGGGTTAGACCCAATAATACCATGAGGGCTTGGCCCAAAATGGCCCAAAATGGCCCAAAACGGACAATATCTTACTAATGTTGGTTGTGGTGGGCTTAGCAGTCCCAACAAGTGGGATCAGAGCCATGGTTATGATCGGGACGGGGACTGCGTATGTGCCCAAGCCCAGTGTGAAGGCCCTCAGTTGTACCCTTGGCGGTGGCAATAGTGCCCTTGTTCCGAAAGTCTGCCCGACCAAGGTGGTTGTCAGGTGGCGTGTCCCGCAAGTGAGGCGGCGGTTCAAGATGGTTCGCGGGATGAAGGACACTGTTATATGGTCCTTGGTTTAAGGGGGAGATTGTTGGGTGTGTTCAACCCAAGTCCCACATTGAAAGTTGAGAGAGTGATTGTTCACTATATAAGTTTGAGCCTCACCACATTAGTATGAGCCTTTTGGGGTCGGACCCAATAAATAGTGAAAACTTGGCCCAAAGCGGACAATATCATACTAATGATGGTTGTGGTGGACTAAACAGTCCAAACAATAGAAACACAATGAGCTCCCTGATTTCAGTGTCACCATGCTGAAGCAATTTGTGAAACCAATATTCTCCACGATCCTGCCCTGAAGCAAATACCAAATTCCATAACCCAGTCATTATCCATACATGCTGCACATATGCACAAATAAAGAAGAGGTGGGTTTTTGTTCCATTCTCTGCTATGCACAGTGGGCAGGTAGACGGAATGGCCATCGTTCTCCTTTGAAAAGGCGATACCCTCGCCCTCAGGGCCCCAGCCGCGCCATCGTTCTCCTTTGAAGGTTTACCAATGTTGGGATAGATTCCATGCAAAGACGCCAAGCAAAATGCTTTGCTCGTTGTGGAACGTTCAAATTCCAAAGCTGCTTCCAGAATGTTGGAACAATGATAGAAAAATTGAAGAAATGAAGGCAACGTTTTGGTGCTGAAAAGATACAGCTTTTCTAATTTTTCATTATCTTATTTATTGATTATAAAATATGCCTTAGAAACTAATGAATAGCATACTACAAGTTTCTAACCTCCATAGCCTCATACCATTGACTAACTAGCACTAACTCTACTAATGAAGGCTAAACAGTGTGCCTTAGTCCATGCTTGTAACTCCTTCAACCACCCACCACTATTAACTAGCACTAGGGGTATTCAAAAATACCGGACCTGCACTGCCCAGCCCGTCCATCTACCGGCCCGATTTAAATAATCGGGTACTTTTTTTATTTTTCAGGGCTGGGTACCCAACCCGGTAATTTTACATTTTAACGGGTCCGGGTCATGGCCGCAAAAATGCTATTTTCGGGTATCCGGGATACCCGATAAAATTCAAATATACTTAATTAATTATAATATTTTCTACATATCTACTCCCAATTCTTAGTACATATATTTTCTACATATCTACTCCCAATTCTTAGTACATATGTAATATTAATTATTAAATAATGTATTTTAACATAATAATCAAGTGCTAAATTCTCACTCAATCTCTTTCAATCTCGAATTTATAATTATTCCTACTGAGTTCCGCCCTTTTTCTTTCAACCTCAAGTTTTCATTTGGCCCACGACTACAACCTTATTTAGTTATACGTCCAATTAAATTTTTTTACATTTGTTTTTCACAAATTTCATATTAAATTTTCATAACTTCTCCATTAAATTTAAAACACAATAATCTTTTCTCGTCATCCAAACTAGGGAATGATGGTGATGATGATTATTGACTTGTTACTCTTAGTGATCATTATATGCTGCATTTTTAAATGATAAAAGGTGATAAATATTTTTTACAAAAAATGTCATGAAAATTCAATTGTTAAACTACATTGCCATCATCGTAATGATATTTTTCTTGTACTAATAAAATTTTATGTAATATAATGAAATAATAATTTATCTCAAAATTTAAAATTTTAAACGGGTCACGGGTACCCTATTATCCGGCCCGATCAATCCGGGTACCCACATTGCAGTTACCCTGTTTATCCGGGCCGGGCCACGGGCCTCATTTTCAACTACCCGCACATTCAGGTACCTGCATGTGCGGGTATCCGCACTTACGGGTACTTGCATTTGAACACCCCTAACTAGCACTAAAGACTATTATTCCAAGCTTTTATGTTCTTCAACCTCCTACCACTAAAGCTATGCTTTAAGTTCATAACTTATGTAACTTCTATAACCTCTAACTAGCACTAAGTTGTAGTAATAACAATAATCACTACCTATACAACATGGTTAACTCAACAATTCACCCCTTTAACCTTGTTGCATGGAATCACTTCAACCATACCGAGCTTAAGTCTCATTTTGATGAACTTGACTCATCCGAGTGGCTTGGTCAGGATGTCGGCCAACTGTTCGTTCGTACCAACATGACTAACTTCCATAGAACCATTTTCAATGCACTCACAAATGAAATGAAAACAAATGTCAGTGTGCTTACTTCGTTCGCCATGCACCAGATTATTGCTCAAATCAATTGCGGACTTATATCCACGAGAAGCTCCACCACCCCTGGATTGCAGTTAGTGAGCTCGCCCAACAAGTGACTCAGCCACACTCTTTGGCACGCCGCTGCCGCTGCTGCAATGTACTCTGCTTCACAAGATAAGAGTGCAATTACCTTCTGCTTCTGGAACAACCATGTAACTAGGTAGGATCCAAGAAAGAAGGCCATCCCAGTTGTACACTTACAATCATATATGTCATTAGCAAGGTCACTATCATGGAACCTAACTAGATCAGGCACCAACTTATATGTCTTCTTGTAGCAGCATCCTAGGCTAATGACGCCCTTCACGTAGCGCAAGATCTGCTTCACCCTGCCTAGTGCGGTGCCTTGGGTTCCGGCATGAACCTACTAACTATCCCACAAATGTAGCAGATATCTGGCCCTGTGTAGCACATATACCTTAGACTTCCCACCACAATGTAGTACCTTGTTGTGTCCATAACATCCCCTGAACCTTTCTTAGTTAGCTTCAACCTGTTCATCATGTGCGTGAAGCATGGATTGCAGCTTGCCATGCCACACATATCAAGAATTTTGGACGCATAAGCACTTTGGTATAAAGTGATTTCCTTCTCGCCTTGTTTGACTTCTATCACTAGATAGTAACTCAAGAGACCTAAGTCACTCATGTTAAACAATTTTTGCATCTCTCATTTGAAGAAGGCTAGCTCCTTGGTGCTTACCCCAGTGATGATCAAATCATCCACGTAAACTCCAACCAATAGACTATTTAAGCTACCTGTCTTCCGGTACACTCCGTGCTCCAATGTGCAGCGACGGAAGCCTAAGGAGAGCACTGTTGCATCCATCTTGGCATTCCAAGCTCGCAGTGCCTGGCGTAACCCATACAAAGCCTTGTGCAACCTGAGCACGTTGTGCTCATTTTTGGGATCAATGTAACCTGGTGGCTGGTGCACATAGGCCTCCTCAGTGAGACCTCAATTCCAAAATGCTGATTTGACATCCATGTGGTGCACCTCCCAGCCCCGCTGCGCAGCTAGAGCCTATAACAAGCGCACTGTTTCCATCCTGGCCACAGGAGCAAACACTTGATAAAAATCCACTCATTGGCACGCACGTAGCCTTTTTCCACAATGCGGGCCTTATACTTCACCATGTTTCCATCTGAGTCCTTCTTCACCTTGAACACCCACTTGAGCCCTATGGCCCTATGCCCAACTGAAAGAGAAGCTAACTCCCACGTCCCATCATTTTTATTGACTTGATATCATCATCCATGCCTTGTCTCCAACATGCCTCACCCAGGGCCTCATCTACACTGCTAGGTTCCTCCGCGGCTAAGAAACAAATAACCATCTTTTCAACCTCTTCGGTTGTGCCATAGTTTTCTGCCACCTTGCGGTACCATGTTACACTATTATCTGTATCTAGTGCATCATCCCGCTTTAGTGGGGTTGCCCATTCTCCCCTTTTAGCATAAATGGTCCTTAGTGTCTAGTGCATAAGTGGGGAAGGTGCCTCTTGTTGCATGTCAGAACTTGTGCCACCCAGCACATCAAGCTCAAGTAAATACTCCACCGTGAAGGTTTCATCCATGGCCGCAACTGCATCATGCACCTCTGACTACCACTCCCAATTGTTGTGTTCCTTGAATATAATATTGGCACACCAAGTGAGACCATAACCGCTCTTCTCATTGAGGAAGACATATTCATGTGCCTCTTTGACATTACCAACACTTTCCACGACTGATCTTGTCGCAACACTCCCAACATGGAGCGCCTCATCACCGTGGCTTCCTGGCACCTACCTAGTGATTTTTGGGGGCTACACCTCAACCATGGATGCCATTAGCAAGGCTAACTGATCATTCTCGATCATGGTTAGGCGTGCCTCATCCCATTTTCCTTGTTTTACCTTGCGACACTCAAATGCAAAATGGCTATAAATGCCACAATTGTGACATTTCCCCTTCCTTGGACCATTTTCTTGAGTCCCTGAGGTGCCTGCCTTCTGCTTGTGGCTCTGGCACATTTACCACTCCTCCGTGATAAGCAATTTAGCACTCGTTGCTTGGGTCACCGAGTCCAAAATAATCCTCCATCGAACGAAGTTGTCCGATCAGTTCATCAACCGAGAGTGTGCTTAGATCAAGCAAAGTATCAATTGCAATTGCCACTTGCACGTAGCGTTGTGGCACAATGCGCAAAAACTTCTTAACGACCTTCTCCTTCTCCAACGTGTCACCAAGGATGCAAAAATTGTTGACAAGGCACGTGATTCTCATGAAAAAAATAACGTTCTCACTATCCTTGAAAGTAATGGTTTCAAACTTCATGCGCATCTTTTGTGCATTGGCTTCGCAGACACGGTCGACGCCCATTTGTTGCATCTTCACCGTGTCCCAAGCCTCTTTATCCGCGTCCTTCATAACCAACGTGGACAGCATCTCCGGTGGCACTACTAGCAGAATCGCAGAGAGTGCCTGCCTATCTTCACAAACCTTGTGCTTGAAGATTCACCCTCATCATTAGGGCCTAGCATAGTTTGTGCGAGTTAGGATATGGTACACCATTGGTCCACCACTCTCCCTCAACACCTATTGCACCATCACTTCACGAGCTCTTAGCCCCTTAGTTACACTACGCTCCCTCTGACTTGGTGAAGTGCGCGAACCCTCTGGTGTATTTGATCCATTTCTTTCCATTGATCAACCTTGTTCTGATACCAAATGTTGGAACAATGATAGAAAAATAGAAGAAATGAAGGCAATGATTTGGTGCTGAAAAGATACAGCTTTTATGATTTTTCATTCTCTTATTTATAGATTACAAAATATGCCTTAGAAACTAATGAAGAGCATACTACAAGCTCATAACCTCCATAATCTCCTACCATTAACTAACTAGCAATAACTCTACTAATGAAGGCTAAACAATGTGCCTTTTTCCATGCTTGTAACTCCTTCGACCACCCACCACAACTAACTGGTACTACAAGCTATTATTCCAAGCTTTTATGTTCTTCAACCTTCTACCACTAAAGCCATGCTTTAAGTTCATAACTTATGTAACTTATATAACCTCTAACTAGCACTAAATAGTAGTAATAACAACAATCACTACCTATGCAACATGGTTAACTCAACACAGAATACCTCTGGTGTGTCAAGTTTAGTGGCTGCGAGGTGATGATACAGATCTGAGCGTTGATCTTCAACCAACAAGTGGTATGGCGATTTAATGGTGAACTTCCCCGACGTTGCGTGGTGCCAAACTCATTTGTCTCGTCCAGCGTAATCTTGTAGCCGCATCCCATTGATCAAGCCAGCGTCATCTAGGTGAAAGTGTTTGTCTATTAAGCTCTCACGTTAATGCGACGTATTCCAATCTATGAGATCAGCGATGTTTGAAATATGTGGTGGTACCCAGTCCGACTCTCGAATATAAAAGTTCTCAGCATTTGGCAACCACGGATCATGGAAAATGTTAGTTTCTCTATCGCGGTAAGTCACTTTCCTACACCCAATACGTAGAAGCTGAAGTCCTTCATGTATGCCACGCCAACTCCAAGAGGGACGCGATCCTAAAACCACTTCGCGAATAGAACAACTGGAATGGTATTTATATTTACAAACTCCCGCTAAGAGAGACTATAGGTTTGTAAGCAACCTCCATGCTTTCTTTGCTAATAAATCTTGATTGGCAGCTTTCAAGTTCCTGAATGAAGCCCTCATTTTGCTTTCGAACATGTAAGTCTTTGCCATGAAATCCAATGGATATTCTTTCCCGTCACCGAGCCACCCCACCAGAACTTACTAATTATTTTTCTGATATCCTCTAGGACGAGCTTTGGTGTTATGAAGCATCTCATAACATAGCTAGGTATAGCTTGCAAAAAAGATTTTATCAAAATTTCCTTGACTATTTTTGACAAGTTCTTTTCACTACATCAATCTATTTTTCTTTGCATTATATCTTTCAAGTTTTGGGACATATTCTTGTTGTCATGCCAATATCGGAAGGCAAACCCAAGTACTTCCGATGTGAAGAGACTTTTGTGATCTAGAGTATATCACAAATCTGGGAAAAATTCTATATCTATGGCTACAGTGTCTAGCCTTGGATACAAATGTGTAGGACGTATTAGCACAATGCGTTCTCTACATTTTCCATTTTTTTGGATCTGAATGCCTAAGGACGCATTTGGCAAATGCGTCCTCGGTGCATTAATATTTTTTTTCATCAGGGTAAGAAGAGGACGCATTTCCATAATGCGTCCTCGGTTTAAATATTTTTTAAATCCATGTTGCATGAGGACGCATTGTGCTAATGCGTCCTCCCTGAGCTGAAAAACTTTTTTTTACAGACCTGACTTTGCATGCATGCATGCGCCTGACATTTTCGACTTGGCATGAGGACGCATTGTCCTTATGCGTCCTCCCTGTGCTTAAAATTTTTTGCCGGACTTTGCATGCATGCATGCGCCTGGCATTTTTGACTTGGCATGAGGACGCATTGTCCTTATGCGTCCTCCATGTGCTTAAATTTTTTTGCAGTGCACTGACTTTGCATGCATGCATGCGCATGATGTTTTTGACTTGGCATGAGGACGCATTGTGCTAATGCATCCTCCCTGGGCCCTTTGCAAAAATTTCCAGAGATTCCTGACCCGACTTTGCATGCATTCAACAGATTCCTGACCTGACTTTGCATGCATGCAGCTGAGTTTGTTGACTTGGCATGGGATTTTGAAGAAACCCGTGAGGCTTGGTTTCTATATAATGCATCCGTTTCTTCATTCAGCTATTTAGTCATCCCGGATTCTTCATTCAGCCCAGTCATTTCTTAATCTGTAATTCAAACCCGTTTCTTCATCTTGCTCTGTCGTTGGCCAAGTTTCGTCACCGCCCTTCATTTCCAAAGTTGTCGGGTAATTTTTCTAGCTTTCCTATTGTTGTTTGGTTGTATGTTTTTTTATTTATCGTTAAATGTTTCCGAACTTCGCAGCCTAAGCATTGTCGATCCGCCGTTGAATGCCGTTGAATGCCATTGACTGACGTTGACCGCCATTGACCGCCATTGACTGACGTTGACCTCCATTGACCCCTTTGCAAAATTTTGTAATCTTGTAAAGGTATTTAAAGAATTTATTATTATACGAATGTGTTTATTGATTATGTGCAATTTGGTTCCTTATTTTTTTTCAATCGAATTAGGCGTAAAATTATTATTTATGAAGTACTTGTAAAGTTCTTGTTGATGATAATGTTTTTAAAGATTGTACGTTGTTTGAGTGATTATGTATCTTGATTCTACGAAATTGTTGAAAGAGAGGCTGTGTGAATATATGTGACTTGATTATGTGTGATTTGTTTACTATTGTTTGCATTAAAGTTGTAGTAATAGTTTAATTAGTGTGGTACTATTGTTTGGAAAATGAAAAAAGTATAATAGTGTACTGTCGTTATGAATATCGAGTTAAATGTTATTTATTTGTATAATGCAGTAGTTCGATGTTTTTGCTTGTGTACCTGTATAGAGGTGGTCAAATTAAGTTTGATTTGACTGTGGGTGTGTATTATGACCCTCCCATACCGGAGTGGAACATGACTCTGGAAAGGAGGTTAAGCCACTCCGAGCTAGTTCATTTAATTTTTACAAGGCTTGGTATTGCTAGTGGGGGGTTTCAATTGAAATTATATTACCGTTGTCCTGAGCTGATTGGTTCGGCCATATACTATCGGTGTTACAATGTGGAAAATGATGAGTCTACCGCGACATTCTTCAACATTGTTAAGCGAATGCCTTGTCCTCAGAAGAGTTGTACATCATTCTGGAGAATGTGAGAAGCACTACTGACCGTGCGGGTGATCTTAGTTCGGGCACTTTCGTGTCGTTGTTGAGGAACATGCAGAACTGTACACCTTTGCCAACCTTACCATCCCCTTTGATTGCCAAGGTTTTGTCATTGGTGAGTCCAGTCAACCCAATGCGTATGTTCACGTCGATTGCGCCCAGCCATCCACAAGTGGTGGTATATATGGTGGCCATAGTGGGGACCTGAATGAGTTCGATGATGATTATGTGGGTGAAATTGGCGAGTATGTTGTCGGTCATGTTGGGAGCGATGATGATGGTGAGGAAGGGTAACTTGGACAAGACAGTGAAAATGATCGTTCCTTATCAACTGATTTGAATCTAGGGGACGAAGATGAAGAAGTGGTGTGAACGAACATTGTACCCCTGTCGTTTCGTAATTTGGCGAATCCTGATACATAGGGCTACTTTAGGGATTATGGGGGCCCTGATGAGGATGGCTATGACCCAACAAATTGTGGTGATGAATTTACTCGTTATGTTCAAGCGACTGGCGAAGTGGAATTGGGTATGCGATTCCAGACGAAGCCAGAATTGGTAGAAGCTATTTCGAGGTGGAGTTCCATGATGAATAGGGAACACAGAGTCGTGGAGAGCCGGTCACGCACATGGTATGCGAAATGTAAGGATGTGGTTGAAGGAATTGGAAATTGTCAATGGGTTGCTAGAGCCAGGAAAAAGGCTTTGCATGGCATGTGGGAGATCACCAAATGGGCAAGTAGTCATACTTGTGTTGGGGCTGGTCGATCGACGGGTAACACTAACCTGACATCGTTGATGATCGCCCATGTAATTCGCCACCACATTGACGTTAACCCTTCTTACACGGTGAAAGATGTACAAGCGCATGTGAAGACGGATTTTAATGTGACCCTCTCCTATAAGAAGGCGTGGTTTGCTCGACAGAAGGCTATTGATTTGGTGTTCAAAACTTGGGAGGAATCCTTCGAACAGTTGCCGACATATATGGATGAGCTAGTCAGGGAAAATTCGAGCACCGTTGTTGAGTGGGCAGATGTGCCCGATAGAATACATGGGCGTGGGTGCCGGAAATTCAAGTTTATTTTCTGGGCAGTTGGTCAGGCTATCGATGCATTTCACCATTGCAGGCCGGTGATTAGCGTGGATGGCACTCATTTGAGAGGTGCATATAAGGCCACAATGCTAGTTGCCGTGACACATGACTCGAATGACTACATACTCCCCATTGCTTATGCCATTGTTGACGGTGAAACAAATGAGAGTTGGGACTGTTCATGCAGAGATTAAGTATCCATATGGTAGGTGGTGATAATAGGCCAATCTGTATTATATCTGATCGCTATGATGGAATTTTAAATGTAATGAGATGGACAGACGAATGGAGGGAGCCAGCTGGATACCACCGATTTTGTTTGCGTAATTTTCAATCAAGCTTCCTTAGTGCTGACAGTGGGAAGTTCAAGAATGCGCTTATGAAGACTCTAGTTTGGAAGCTTGGGGTGCCAAACGAGAGAGCAGATGGAGGGAGTACAAGGAGGAGTTGGAGAGCATCGAACCGTCTGCTTGGGAATGGTTGGTAAAACATGATACCAGTAAGTGGTGCCTTGCATTTGATGAGGGTTATCGACGTTGGGGAATTCTAACAACCAATTTGTCAGAGAGCTTCAAGAACTGTTTAAGGCGCGCACAACATCTCCCGATAACTGCGTGTGTCAAAGCGACCTTCGAGCGGACAGTTGAAATGTTTGCTAAAAGGGTAATGGATGCCACGAATTGGAGGTACTTTCTAGATTTATTACAGTTCTTTATGGATTGATGTCCTAGTTTCTTGACTCTAAAATGATATGGGCATGAGAGCGAATACCATCCATCCGTCCGCCCGGACGACTACCAGTGATCGCCACGATGAGTGATGTTGGTTCCAGGTACGATCGGGAGTCAATTTTTTAACTGCACGGCAATTACTAGGAATGACTTATCGTATTCACTATGTTCCTAACAGGTGGAGAGCGCGGCACGATTTATCCCAATTACCTATGCATGTACTTAAAGTGTATCGCGATCAGCTAACATCTCTTCATGACAGACAGGTATATTGAAATTCAAATTTCCTGAACTTCATCTAATGGTTATAAGGGTTTCTCAGAGCTAACCACAAGACCTACCTGTTATTTCAGTTTATTTGGCAGCCATACACAGAGGATGTCGTGCAACAACTCCCACATTATTGTACGGCTGGTAGCAACAACTAGCTATTATCTGTTGACCTCATTAGCTGGCATGTTGTGGAGTACCATCACGTACATTGTGTTCTCAGGTAGTTTGGCCTCATCCAGCCAATACCCATCCAGTTGGTCAGTAAGGATGAACAAAAACTACTTTATACTAGAGACCGTCGAGGGAGGTCAGGATTGGATTGGCGTGTGGAACTGAGAAGATATATCAATGCTTGGGAACATCGAGGACAATGCCAAGTTTATGTGCAAGGGCTAGTGGATCCGTACACACCCAGTCGAGAATACATGGAGTGGTATTTTCGGAGAACAATGACCCTGGTTGATCAGCCAGGCCGGGCCAAAACAATTGCGGAGGGTTTTCATGGAGATGGGGCTACTCTGGAGTATACGGTATTTCCTTAATGTTTATTAGTTTTCAAAATTAATACTATATGTTTCCTCAATATTATTTAACTAACATATTCACGTCATTGTTGTAGTTGAAAGCAATGTCTCAGATGAGAATCATGTTGGATACAAATTTGGACGACTGTCCCCCACGTATCACAAACATGATCAGGGAGGTACGCGATGTTGCCACCCGTACTCTACAGTATGCACATGATCCCTCCAGACTGCAGTTTCACCAGCCATTTGTGCACTGTGACGAACCTCCACCGGGTGTGAGTTACACTAGCATTAGAAGCCACCGTCCAGCTCCACCTGGTCGACAGGGTGGTCGGCGATCGCGTGTTCGTGCCCATACAGACCGCATTGGTTCATCACAAGCTGGAACTTCAAATGCGTGTCCGACAAACGCTGGACCATCACACGGTGGACTATCACAGTATGACACTATTACGGCTGATTTCAATGCATATCTTACACCCCTTCCTAGTCATGTCGGACCGTCACACGGTGGATCCTCACAGTTTGATATGGCTACAACAGATTCCACGACATAAGTTACTCCCACTGCGAGTCATCAATACATGTCGCATGCTGCTCCATTAGATACTGGTGGTGTTGCACATGTCCAGCATGGTTCATGGCAAAACACGGAAGATGATATGCAGGAGGATTTTACAGAGGGAGCGTCAGATGATGCCATCCATTTTTCTCCTGAGATGGTCGTCTCACGACGCACATCCCGCACCATACGTCCTCCACCATGTGGAACAGGTGGAAAGCTTTGCAGAGGTCGTCGTTAGTAGATTACATGATAACATTTAGCACTCATTTATTTACGTTTGACACGTCTCCTCCACATATTGTACATTTATGTTTAATTATATTCATTCCTACTATATATTACTGTTATTTTTAGAATAACATAAAACAAACACGAGTCTACGAATGCACTATATTCACCCAAAAAAAATATAAAGAATAATTTTCAAATTATATATTTTACTGATTAAAATTACAATTTATATATTTTACTAATAAAATGTGGTACTAAAAAAAAATTATGTACATATATACATGTCAAATTCAATACCCATTTTTAATAACACTGATTTAAAAAAGGTATAATTCAAACAGTATTTAAAAAAATTTAAAAATATAAAATAAAGACATTTGTTTATTTTAAAAATAAATTCATGAGGACGGATTCATATAATGCGTCCTCTAAACAATTCGTTTTAAAATTTTAAAAAAAAATTTGAGGATGCATTCATGAAATGCGTCCTCTTAATAAAATTGTTTAAAAAAAATATAAAATCTGAGGACGCATTCATGGAATGCGTCCTCATGGAATGCGTCCTCTAAATAAAATGATTAAAAAATAAAATAAAATACGAGGACGCATTCATGGAATGCGTCCTCTAAATAAAATGATTAAAAAATAAAATAAAATACGAGGGAATGCGTCCTCTAAATCAAATGCAGAAAAAAAATGAAAAAGAATGAGGCCGCATTCTGTGAATGCGTCCTCCACAATTGTATCCATATATAATACCATGCACAATTGCATCCGATTTCTCTTTACCATGCACAATTGAATCAAGTTCTCCACAAATCTGTAATCGAATGTTGGCTTTTGTGTTGGGGCTAAACATAATACCATTTACTAGAATTAATGTGATGGTTCGATATCTCCTCAAAGAGTGTAATCGCTCACTGTAGATGGGTTGCTTCTGCTATCGTAGCTTCACCAATTGGCAGTGTATCATCTGCAAAGATGAGATGAGAAATTGGGGGGCCATGACGGCATGCGCCAATACCTTTTATCTTTCCTGCTCACATAAGATGGGCAAAGAGGTTGGAAAAAATTTCAGAGTAGATAATAAAAAGATAGGGTGATAATAGATCCCTCTGTCGCAGTCCTCTACTTGGCTTTAAGTTTCTGAGCTCGCCGCCATTGAGAATGAATAAGAAGTAAAGAGTGGTCGTACATGGCTGAATGAGTTGCACAAACTGCGGTGGTAAGCCGAGTTGTCTCAATGTGGCAGTGAGAAAAGATCACTCTTTTATGTTGAAAGCCCTGTTCATGTTCAGTTTCACACTTATATGGCTGACATTACCCTTCATTCGAGTTTTCATTGTGTGATGTACCACTTGTGCTACTAGGATGTTATCTGCAATAAGTCTGCCTTATATGAAAGCCAATTGAGACTCTGATATGATTTTAGAGATGATAGGTCTGGAGCGATTTGCCACCACCTTCGAGGCAATTTCCTGAATTACGTTACAAGGGCTGATGGGACGAAACTGCGTCAGGTGCTTTGGCTTCTCCATCTTCGGTATCAGCACAATATGGGTATAGTTTGTCAAGATATCCAAGTTTCCATGATTCAGGAAATTTAAAACAAAATGAACAACATCCCGTTTCTATGTCATCATCCCTGAATTCTACTATAAATACCCCCTTAGAGGATGAAAAAAAATTCACCTCTCATTCTCTCATTTCTCACTTCTTCTCATCTTATCTTCTTCTCCATTCTCTCCTTATTTTCAATATCAAGCCCTTTGCTAATTTCTTAATTAATTAGTGCAAAGTTAGTGAAAATTACAATATGTTATTAGCACGATCACTCTCCATCTTCATCAAGTAAGTTCATAACATGGGTAAAATAAATCATGCACTAAAACTTTTATGATTGTGATCATGCACTAAAACCCTTATGATTGTTACAAAGCACTAAAACTTTGATGATTGTCATTATTATTTCATAACATCATATTACTATATGCAGGAGGCTTTGCCACCTTATGGTAATGTGATGTGATTTATAATAATTAACTTTGTAACTTCATAAAACCACTAATTTTCTAACTACATAACACCGCTAGCTTTCTAACTACATAACACCATATTACTATACACAGGAGGCTTTGCCACTTTACAATAATGTGATGTGATTTATTAAATTTGTAAATGCATAACACCATATTTCTATACACAGGAGGCTCTGCCACCTTATAGTAAAATTGTGTGATCTACATCTAACTAATCTTAACTGCTTCACTTTAATACTTCTATGATTAATTATGTCTCTAACATATTTGTCTATTCATTTGATGCGTTACATTGCTAATCTACTCTAAACATTTTGATTACAATTAATTAATATGACATTTATAAACGGCTATATTTTCGGCGGTAATATAATGGCTATAAACGGCTATATTTTACACTATAAATACGAAGCTATCAAATGATACAAAATCACACCCTCTCTTCTATCTTATATCTTCACTAAATTTGCCGATAAAATGTCTAGACTAATATTTGTCTTTCTTGCTGTAATTATTTTTGTATTACATGTTACTATTATCACCGTAGATGTTTCGTTGGAAGATTTTTGTTCTTCTTCATTGATGATCGGAATCATGTATTGCTTTTTATTTTTTGCAATCATTGTAGAATTCTGTATTTTGAATTAAATATAAATAAATTATTTTATTTTCCCTATTAGTTATCATCATGTCAAACCGTGTGAAGCTTGAATTCAGTCCACTCGAGATTAGTGGAAACAACATTATGACTTGGACAATAGACATTGAGATGCACTTGGAGTCAATGAATCTCCTTGAGACAATCCAAGAGGGGAATAACTCATCAAGGATGGACAAGGGAAGATCTTTAATCTTTCTTCATCGACACATTGACGAGAGCCTAAAAAATGAATATCTCACTATGAAAGATCCACTCGAGCTGTGGAAAAATTTGAAAAGAAAGATACAATCACACAAGATATGTAATGCTCCCACTATACCGCGATGACTGGAACAATCTACGGTTCCAAGACTATAAAAAAGTTAGCGACTATAATTCTGCAATATACACAACAGTAACCCGCTTGGCGTATAGTGGGGTTACAATAACCGATAATGAAAAGCTGGAAAAGACTCTTTCTACTTTCCACGCATCAAATGTGACCATGCAACAACAATATCGCCTGCGGGGTTTTACAAGGTATTCTGAACTAATTGCTTGACTTCTCATTGCAGAGAAGAATAATGAATTGTTGATGAAAAATCATCAATCTCGCCCGACTGGCTCAAAAGCATTTGCTGAAGCAAACACTGTTAACTCCGACAAACTTGAACGCAAGAGTTGTTTTGAGGTTCGAGAGAGAGGTCGAGGTCGTGGATGAGGTCAAGGTTGAGGTCATGGTTTCGGACGAGGTCGAGGTGGTTACAACTTTTCCTATAAGTCTAGTGACTACCACCACAAGAAGCAACAATACGGAGAAACCATCAAGGTACCTATAAATGGGGAAAAGCCGTTAGTTCATCAAAGGGCTCTGGAACCTCTTGTTTTAGATGTGGAGGTAAAGGGCATTGGTCAAGGGTCTATAGAGTCCCGAAGCACTAATGTGAACTTTACCAAGAGTCCATAAAGCAAAAGGGGAAGGATATCAACTTCAATGAATCCACTCATCTCGAAGCATCTGATTTCATTGATGATTTCATGGACATAGTTGGTGATTTCGCTGAACAAGCAAATGGTGGAAACTAAAAGAAGTAGAATTGTAAAACTATTATTGGGAATGAAGCTAGATGGTCCAATATTTATCTGTATCTCTTATATATATACATATATATATAAATGGTTTTATTTAAAAGACTGCTACTTTCACATTTATTATCTTTCTTGTCAAAATTTATTTTGTTTTTAATTAAAGTGGTGAAATGGATCAAGCTAATCGTGAAACCAACCAAAGGATTTAAAATGAAGAAATTTGCATACTCGATTGTGGAACAACACACAATATATCAAAGGATAAAAGGTTTTTCTCAAAGGTAAAACCAACACAATACATTGTGAATACAATATCGGGTCCTGTAGATATGACTGAAGGAGTTAGCAAGGCAAACTTTACATTTCCATATGGCACAAATATTTCAATTAATAATGCCTTATTTTTGCCAAAGTTCAAAAGGAACTTATTGAGTTTCAATGATATATATTTTCATGGATTTGATACTCAGTCTATAACTGAAGGTACCATGAAATACATGCTTCTCATTGTGTATAAATTTGGAAGGAAATACATACTTGAAAAACTACCAATGCTTCATACTGGATTGGAATACACACATATAAATATAGTTGAATCAAATACGGTAGTGATCAAACCTTCAAGATTTACCATATGGCATGATCGACCGAGTCATCTTAGTTCAACTATGATGTGAAGAATTATTGAAAATACACATGGGCATCCATTGAAGGACCAGAAGATCCCTCATGGAAAATATTTTCAATGTAAGACTTGTTCCCTTGGAAAGCTAATCATAAGACCTTCACCAGGAAAGGTTGACACAGAATCACCTACGTTTCTTGAACGTATTCAAGGTGATATGTGTGAACCAATCCATCCACCATGTGGACCATTTCGATACTTCATGGTATTGATGAATGCATCTAGCTAATGGTCACAAATATGTCTGTTATCAACTCTAAATATGGCATTTGCTAAATTACTCACAGAGATAATCAAATTACGAGCTCCATTTCCTGTTCATAAGTCAAGAAAATCAAACTTGATAATGCCGGTAAATTCACATCCCAAACTTTTTATGATTATTGTATGTCAGTTGGGATTGTTGTTGAACATCATGTTGCTCATGTACACACACAAAATGGTTTGTCTGAATCACTGATCAAACGTCTCCACTTCATTTCTAGACCATTAATAATGAGAACAATGCTCCCTACTTCAGTACGAGGTTATGCAATGTTACATGCTACAATATTGATTCACATCAAGCTAAGTGCATATCATAAATACTCCCCACTACAACTTGCATCAGGCCAAGAACCAAATATATATCATTTAAGGATTTTTTTGGTTGCACTGTTTATGTGCCTATTGCACCACCACAAATAACAAAGATGAGACCACAGAGAAGTCTTGGCATATATGTAGGATTTAAAAGCCCATCTATTGTTAGATACCTTGAACCCCTGACTGTCAATAGTTGTACATCTCGTTTTGCTGACTTCCATTTTGATGAAGAAAATTTTCCAACATTATGGGGAGAAAGAAAATAACTGGAATGGAATATTACATGGTATGTACCAACATTATTGCATCTTGATCCTTATAGAAAAGAATGTGATGGATAAGTACAAAGGATTTTGCATATGCAAGATGTAGCAAATCAACTTCCCGATGCATTTACAAACACAAAGAGAGTGACTAAATCTCATATACCAACCGAGAATGCTACTGCTCAAATTGAAATCCCGAAGGGGCAAATTGAAAACAAAGTCACTCATGAAATTATGACACACTTGAATCGTGGAAGACCACTCGGTTCCAAAGATAAAAATCCTCGAAAAAGAAAAGGACCAGAGAAACAAGATGACTCCAAAATGGAGGAACGTATTCCTGCAGTAATATGAAACGAGGAAAATCAAGAAATTTTGATTAATTATGCCAATATAGTTATAAGATGGAACCGAAATGAAGAAATCGATGATGCATTCTCTTAAAATTTGGCATGCGATGTTATGGATGAAAATAATGGAGATCCCAAACCACGGTCTGTTACTGAGTGTCAAAATAGACACGATTGGACTGAATGGAAATGGGTCATTGAAGCTGAATCTTTGGGTCTATAGTTCTCATACCTGAAGATGTGAAACACCCGTTGGATACAAATGGGTATTTGTGCGAAAAAGAAATGAGAAAAATGAAATTGTGAGATAAAAGGCTAGGCTCGTTGCACAAGGTTTTTCTCAAAGGTCCGGAATTAATTTTTAGAAAACATATTCCCCACTTATGGATGGAATTACATTCAGATTCCTTATCAGTCTAGTAGTTCATGAAAAACTTAATATGCATGGTATAGATGTTGTTACCACATACTTATATGGATTGTTTGATGCTGATATTTACATGAGGATCCCTGAAGGATTCAAAAAGCATGAAGCATTAAGTTCAAAACCCAAAGAAATATATTCAATCAATTTAAAAAGATCTTTATATGGGTTAAAGCAATCTGGATGCATGTGGTACAACCGACTAAGCGAATATCTATTACAAAAGGGGTATGTTGACGACCCTCTTTGTCCCTAATTTTTCATCAAGAGGACAACATCCGGGTGTGTGATTATCATTGGGACCAATGAAGAGATTCTAGAAGTAATCTCTTACTTAAAGAAATAGTTCAAGATGAAAGACCTTGGGAAAACAAAAAAATTGTCTTGGTTTGCAGATTGAGCACTTGCAAAGTGGGATACTTGTGCATTAATCAAATTACACGAAAAAGATATTAAAGAGATTCAATATGGATAAATCAAATCCATTTAGTACCCCAATGGTCGTCAGATCCCTTAATTTGGAAAAGGATCCATTTCGGCCGTGTGAGAAATCTGAACAGGTTCTTGGTCTAGAAGTACCATTATTCAGTGCAAATGGAGCACTTATATATCTCGCTAATTGTACTCGACCTAATATAGCTTTTGGTGTTGACTTATTAGCGATATTTAGTTCATTTTCTACTAGAAGGCACTGGAATAGAATTAAGCATGTGTTTCATTACCTTCAAGGAACAATTGATATGGGCTTATTTTATTTCAACACTACGGAACCAGTTTGATTGGCTATGTAGATGCAGGTTACCAGTCAGATCCACACAAAGAGAGATTTCAAACAGGTTATGTGTTTACTTGTGGAGGGTGTGTGATTTCTTGGCATTCCCAGAAGAAAACGGTCACCACAACATCATCAAATCATGCTGAGGTTATGGCATTACATGAAACAAGTCGAGAGTGTGGGTGGTTGAGATCCATGATGCGACATATCAAAACCACTACTAGTCTCCTATCAATTGATGATCTCATCACATTTTATGAAGATAATGCCGCATGTGTTAATCAAATGAAGGAAGGATACATCAAAAACGACAAAATAAAGCACATCTCTCCAAAGTTCTTTTCATTTACTCAAGAGCTGGAAGAGAGTAATATTATCAACATCCGGGACATCCGTTCCTGTGAAAACTCAACAGATCTCCCCACTTCATTGGTCCAAAAATGTGTTCATGACATTAGGATGCGACGACTACAAATTTTATGAAGAAATCATCAATGCCAACATGGGGGGAGCTATACGTGGTCGTACTCATTTTCCCTTACTGTGGTTTGTATCCCACTGGATTTTTCCAAGGTTTTTAATGAGGTAACATGAACATGTAATTATTGTAATGAGCATTCCAGGGGGAGTGTTATGAATAATGAAATGCTCATTAGCAATAATCTAGATTTGTGATAATTAATTATATCACTATTTATTTACCAAATGGGAATACTATGCCATTACCCCCAAATTATACTAGAAATGCCCCCTTAGAGGATGAAGAAAAATGTACCTCTCATTCTCTCATTTCTCACTTCTTCATCTTATCTTCTTCTCCATTCTCTCCTTCTTATTTTCAATATCAAGCCCTTTGCTAATTTCTTAATTAATTAGTGCAAAGTTAGTGAAAGTTACAACATATGCCAAATTTTCTACTAAAAGACAGAGCTCATACCATCGATCCTAACGATTTAAAGGGGTGCATTTTTTGACAGCTGTTAAGGAATTAGAATATTCTTACCATAATACTTGTAGATGTAATTATATTCTATTACCTTTTCCTGTATAAATATCCAGTACTACTATATAATGTATCATGAATTCATGAATACAAACACACACTTATTACCCTTATTTTCTACATAGTATCAGAGCTTAAAATCTTGAAACCTTAAACAGAAAATTTCTGCTGCCTTAAATTCCGAGCTCCTGCCGCCGCCGGAACACCACACGCGCCGCCGCTGCACTTGCAACGCACCGCCGCTATCGCTGCCACTGCCACGCGCTGACAACCGTTGCCGCTGCTCCGAATAGGTTCCGCAACACGACCAAAGTTCACCAACCTTCACGCACCGCCGCTAGTTCAATGCACCGGTGTGTCCTGTCGATCTGATCCGTTGCCGGTTACCTGTTGCTGATCTATACCTGATTTTCCACTATGTCTGGCTCTGAAGAACATACTAGTTTTGATGCACACAAGGCTTCAAAGCTTCAGGATATGAGTGGTTATGATGTGATTGCAACTTTACTTCAGCAGTTGCAGTTGGAATCTGGACCTCGGACTACTTTACCTATTGGTCGTATATCGACTGATCCTTACTTTATTGGTTCTGGTGATGGTCCAGGTTTACAACTCATACCGAACACACTGAAAGGTCAATAAAAGTACATTGAATGGTCTGACGTGATTTGCTGCGCATTCCTGGCTAAGAATAAGATTGGGTTCATTGATGGATCCATTACCAAACCCCAGGATGGTCATCTTGATGCTGCTGATTGGCATGTGGTTAATGTTACCCTTGTCTGCTGGATCTTGCAAACCCTGGATCCGGTGTTGAGATCTTCTACAAGCTCATTTTCCACAGTTAAGGATCTGTGGGATTACCTGAAGGCACGATTTATTCTTGCCGATGGTATGAAGGTTTTGCAAATGCAAGAGGTCATTCAGAGTTACAGGCAAAATGGTCAGTCCATGGACATTTACTTTCCAAAACTGAAGAAGTTGTTTGCAGATTATCACTGCATGCGGCCTCTCCTAGTTTGTACCTGTGAAGAGAGCAAGGCATTATGCCATTGCAATATTTCTGTGAAAGTCTTCCAAGAAAGAGAGAAGGATTTGATCTATCAATTCATCTCTGGCCTCGACGAAGGTTTTCACACCTTGCGATCATATATCATGAGCATTGATCCAATGACATCTGTCATGAAAGTGTATGCCCTTGTTGCTCAGGAGGATAATCATAAAGCTATCATTCGAGCTCGTGAGCCTTCTTCAAAATCCATGGCTTATGTTGCACGACGTCCACCACCAGCAAGTTCTTCACCAGTTGTTCTTTTTGCATCTGATCGCAAGAATCTTGTTTGTACACATTGCCATCGCAAGGGTCATGATAAGGATACATGTTTCCTGATACATGGTGTACCAGAATAGTTCAAGGAGCTGATGGAGAAAGCCGGGACCACTAAGAAACCGACACCAGCTTTTTGGCCATCCACCACCACCGCAGGTCCCGGAGGTGCTGTCACAGCCCTCCATCTCTTGCCACCATTCACCGGCGTAGCCACGTCGCCGCCCAGTCTAGTGGCGGCGGCTTCCTCTAACTGTGTCCCTGCCCAATCCAACTTTGGCCCTGCTCTATCTGATGACCAATGGAGCACGACCATGCAATTATTTAATTAGTTTAATTCTCTTACTGACAATGAGTCTAGTAAGTCTACTTTACCAAGGATACTTGATTTCGGAGCCTCATAGCATATGACTGGTGACAAGGGTTCTCTTACTGATCCTACTACTACCATTGATACTGTAAATGTTGTTCTACCTGATGGCTCGGTGTCATCCACCACTCAATATGGTTCTATTTTCTTTGGTGGTGTTACTCCACCTCATGTTTTATATATACCTACATTGCGGCGCAATTTATTATCATGTTCTAGATTGTTATCTACCCTGAACTGTCTAGCTTTGTTTACTGAAAATTATTACATTTTACTGACAATCAGTACAAGGAAAGTGATTGGCGTGGGTGAACAGAAAGGGGGGGGGGTGTTTTGGTTTCGTCTGCTGGATACTTGCATTTATCGTCCTATCCTGCAGTCTCTTCCTACAGTTGCTTCAGTATCTTTTTCTGACTTATGGCATTTGCATTTTGGACATCCTTCCTCCATGGTGTTGTCTTCTATTTCTTCTATTGATTTTAGCACTAATAAACATTTTGTTCCTTGCTCTATATGTTATAGAGCAAAACAAACTAGACATAGTTTTCAATTGAGTTCTACAAATGCTACTTCATTGTTTCAATTAATTCATTGTGATGTTTGAGGACCTTATCGAACTCCATCTTCTAGTGGTACATTTTATTTTTGACTATAGTAGATGATTATTCCTGAGCTGTTTGGGTTTATTTGTTAGTAGCTAAATCTGAAGTAGCTTCTAGATTTATAGAATTTAGTGCCTTAGTGAAGAACCAGTGGGGCCAAACAATTCAACGAGTTTGGGCTAATAATGACACTGAATTTTTGCCTCTGCGATCTCACTTTACTGCATCTAGGGTCATCTTTGAGACATCTATGGTTGACACACCGCAGCATAATGATCGAGTTGAAAGAAATAATCGCCATTTACTCAATGCAGCGCGTGCTATAAGGTTCCAAGCCAGTCTTCCTGATGAATTTTGGGGAGAATGTGTTCTTACTGCTGCTTACCTGATTAACTGAACACCGACACAGTATCTCAACGGTCGCACTCCCTTTGAGTTGCTCTATGGGCAAGCTTCGAATTACTCATCATTAAGAGATTTTGGATGCTTGTGTTTTGCTGCTCATGTTCCCAGATATCGTGACAAGTTTGCACCAAGAAGTCAGCGGTGTCTGTTTCTTGGTTATCCTGCGAGAAAGAAAGGCTATCGCCTTTTTGACTTAGAATCCCGTGTGATCTTTACCAGTTGGGATGCCAATTTCTTTGAAGACTAGTTCGTGTATTCTGCAACTCCGACATCTGCTTCTTCCGACGAACCCAACAGCGCCACCACATCACTGTTGGTTTCCTCCTCCCTGCTGTCGGAGTCGCACGAAATTTTCATTCCACCATCTACCGTCGGCCAGCTATTGCCGGCCGCTGCCAATCCTTTGCCGCCAGTCACTGCCAGCCCACCGCAGTCCGCCTGCGGTCAGTTGCTGCCAACTGCTGCCGGTTCATTACTGCCGTCCGCCGCCGGGTCACTGCCGCCCGCCGTCGGTCAGCTATCGCATTCCGCTGCCGCTGCATCACCGCCAGTTGCTGCCGGTCATCATCCATCGGTCGCCGATGATCATTCACCTTCGGCATCTACTTTACTGGCTTCTTTGGTCCTAGATAGTTCCACTGCAGAGTTGCCACCTACCAAACAGAGTGTTCGATCTCGCCGACCGCCGTCTTACTTAGCAGATTACGATTGTGATGATTATGCATGTGCTCTTACTACTGAAGACCCCCCCTTCCGACTACGTTCCCTCATGCATCGTCACTTTCCTTAGGTGTTCTCTACCCCCTTACTGATTATGTAAACTGTGATAATTTTTCTAGTATGCATTCTAGATTTTTGGGTGCTGTAACGTCTAGTGCAGATCCCACTACTTATTCTGAGGCTTCCCGGCATGCTCATTGGCGAGCCGCTATGACATAAGAACTTACTGTGCTAGAGCGCAATTAGACATGGACTTTGGCTCCTCTGCTTTTGAATAAAAAGGCCATTGGGTGCAAATGGGAATAAAAAGGCCATTGGGCGATGGTACTATTGAACGTCATAAGGAGCGCCTAGTGGTTCTTGGGAATTGCCAGGTGGAAGGAATTGATTATACTGAGACCTTTGCTCCGGTTACGAAGATGAGTTCTGTTCTTTTATTCATGTCTGTTGCAGTTATTCGTGGTTGGGAACTGCATCTGATGGATGTCCACAATGCTTTCCTGCACGGTGATTTGCATGAGGAGGTGTTTATGCGACCCCAGCCTGGCTATGTTGTGCCACATGGACAAGTTTGTTGCCGTCAGAAATCTCTTTATGGTCTTCGTCAGGCTCCTAGAAATTGGTTTGCTAAATTGGCTCAGGCTTTACGAGCATTTGGATTTGTTCAGAGTAAGGCCGATTATTCTCTATTTGTCTTTTCTCGTGGATCAGTGTCTTTACATGTTCTGGTTTACATGGATGGTTTGGTTATAATTGGTAGTTCTTCTTCGCTCATCTCTGAGTTCAAAAAATACTTGAGTTCATGTTTCCATATGAAAGATCTTGGTCTACTTAAGTATTTTTTGGGCATAGAGATTGCTAGAAAACTGGAGGGCATGTTTCTTTCGCAAAGGAAATATGCTTTAAACATTTTATCAGATTCTAGTTTATCTGCCTCTAAACCGACCGACTTTCCGATGGAACAACAACATGATTTGGCATGTGTTGAAGGTCCAGCCTACCATGACCCAAAGCAGTATCGACGCCTGGTTGGTTGCCTGATATACCTGACTATTACTCGCCCTGAACTTAGTTATTCAGTCCATACTCTTGCGCAATTCATGAAGTCCCCTTGTGTTCCTCACTGGCAAGCTGCTGTTCGTGTGTTGCACTACCTGAAGAGTCATCCTAGTCAAGGTTTATTTCTCTCTTCTCGCAGTACGTTACAATTTACTGCTTATTGTGATTCGGATTGGGCTGCATACCTGATTACTCAGCATTCTCTTTCTGGTTATTTTGTAATGATTGGTGATTCTCCGGTTTCTTTGAAGACTAAGAAGCAACCTACTGTTTCTCAGTCTTCTGCTGAAGCGGAGTATCGTGCTATGGCGGTTACCTGCTGTGAGTTGTTATGGCTTAAATCTTTACTGAAGGACTTAGGGGTTTTGCACTCCTCTCCTCTGCGATTGTTTTGTGACAGTCAATCTGCTCTTCATATTGCGTCCAATCCAGTTTTTCATGAACGCACAAAGCACATTGAAGTTGATTGTCATTTTGTCCGGGATCTTGTTCAATCTGGCACTATTGTTACTCAACATATCTGTACGACAGACCAACCTGTGGATTTGTTCACTAAAGCTCTTGGAAGTAACCAGTTTCATTCTTTACTTGGCAAGTTGGGCATTTCCAATCCCCATGCTCCAATTTGAGGAGGAGTGTTAAGGAATTAGAATATTCTAAACATAATACTTGTAGATGTAATTGTATTCTATTACCTTTTCCTAGCTTGTATAGGTATCATGTACTACTATATAATGTATCATGAATTCATGAATATAGACACACAATTATTACCCTTATTTTCTACAACTCTGGTGACATCCTCCTCTGTGTAAGGTCGGGTAAACAAAGCTCCCAAATCAAGTGTAATTCAACTGTGTTCTGCTCAATACCCGCGCCATCAAAATCGACGAGGGCTCCGAAGAGGAAAAGAGACTGCCAAAATAATCAAGGATGATTTTTTCCGTACTAGAAGTGTCTGATTTTGATTCCTGATTTTGATTCATAGCTTTTCGTTGTGATGCAAACATGTGGAAGAATTTGGTATTTTTGTCTCCCTCCCTATACCGGTGTTGTTTGGCCATTTGTTTCCATTTATACCCTCTGCTTCTTGAAGTAGATCATATTAAAATGATCTACTTTAAATTGGCGAAGAGTGGTAATATGGCTTTGCGATGCTTCTATGATTACGCCAACATCAAGTTTATGTGAAGCTTCACAAATCTCCTTTAATCTTTTAGGTATCAGTGGGAACGCATGCTTGCTCCAAGATTAGCTTAATTTAATCGTATTGTTGCTATTATTTTTAATACACTTATTTTTATTTTTATTTGGTCCAGTTCAGTCCGGTTCAGTTCAAATCAGATACGCTTTAAAGAATATGGCCTAAGTCCAACAATTTCTCCAATTTTTTGTCTAAAATAGAGATTTAAAACTCATTTCCTTGAGAAAGTCTACCTGTTAGAATAAGTCAATTATATGATTAGATTAGATTTGATTTATGTCTATCTTGTTAACTAGGCTAGAGTTATTTTAGTCATAATCCATCTCTTTGTACTCTATATATTTCATTTAGTAATAACACAATCATCACGGGATATCACTCTGTTGGTATGCCTTGAATACTGTAATAGCCGCTTCTGCGACCTTGGCCTGGGGGTCCGGGGGGCGGAGACGCCCCCAGTCCGACGGTATAGCTTGTCTCTTCATTGGACTGTTGTTGATTTGGGCCGAATTATTTTTTGGCCCAGTTTGTTAGGGTTTAGTGGAGACAGCATATAAAGTGTCTCTCTTCTCTCTGTAAACAACAATTTCTGTTCTGCACTTAGTGAATCCGTCTCCCGTGGATGTAGCAAAATTTGGTGAACTACGTAAATCTTGTGTCTTGTTATTTTCATTCATATTTTCTGTTCTTTCTCCATTCCGCACAACAAACTGGTATCAGAGCGGTTTCTTTTTTCGGTGAGATCCGTAGTGGGTGTATCGGATTCTGGGCTCATCAGATCGGGGCTGATCAGGGAGAAAGATTTCTGGGTTGAACGTGAAGATCGACAAGTTTACTGGGAGAAACAGTTTCAGTTTATGGCAGATCAAGATGCGAGCTTTGCTGAAACAGCAAGGTTTGTGGACTCCGCTGACGAAGGATTTCGCGAGCAGTTCTGGCGATGTGGTGGGTCTAGAAGAAAAGGCACACTCGACGATTATGCTGTGTCTCGCGGACGAAATCATCACTGAGGTCTCAGATCAGGAGACTGCTGTACAACTGTGGCTGAAGTTGGAGAGTTTGTATATGACGAAATCTCTAACCAACAAGCTGCTTCTGAAACAACGCCTCTTCGGTCTCCGAATGCAGGAAGGTACGCAACTCAGAGACCATCTAGAGAAATTGAATACTTTGTTATAGAATTGCGAAATATAGATGTGAAAATTGATGATGAAGATGATGCTTTGATTTTGCTAGTGTCTTTATCGCTTTCATATGAGAATTTTGTTCAGTCATTTATTTTTGGTAAAGATTCCGTGTCTCTGGAGAAAGTTAGATCCTCTCTCCATAGTAGAGAGTTGCGACATAAGGCAAATAGTACAGGTACAGAAAGTCAGGCCTCTGGCTTGTTTGCTAGTGGCGGAGACACAAAGGGCAAGGGAACCGGTGGTAAGAAGAAGGGCAAGAAGTCATCTTCAAAGGGTCCCAAGGCAAATGATGTTTGTAACTATTGTAAGGAGAAGGGGCATTGGAAAAAGGAGTGTCCGAAGAAGGCTAGTAAATATGGGAGTACATCTGGTACTGCTGCTGTGGCTGAAGGGGATTTCAGTTCTGAAGATGATTTTGCTCTAGCTGCTACTAGGCAAAATAATCATCCTAATGCGTGGTTTCTTGATTCTGGGGCATCTTACCATATATGCCCAAGGAGAGATTATTTCTCAACTTATGAGCAAGCTGAGGGCATCATTACTACGGCAAATGGTGTTGCGTGCAAGGTAGTTGGGATTGGTTCAATCAAGATCAGGACGCATGATGGTAGTTTCTGTACTTTGAACGATGTCAGGTATGTTCCATCGATGACAAAGAATCTGATTTCTCTTCCTACGTTGGATAGAAAGGGTTTCCTCTACTCAGGGAGTGATGGAGTTCTGTGTGTCTGCAAAGGTTCTAGGCTGGCTCTGAAAGGTGTTCTGCATGGTACTTTGTATTTTCTACAAGGTTCCACGGTTATGGATTCTGTTAATGTTGCATCTTCGGAGGTTCACCAGGATGATATGACTAAGTTATGGCATATGAGGCTTGGTCACATGGGTGAAAGAGGGATGCAGATTCTGTCGAAGTATGATCTTCTTGGTGGCCACAAGGTCAAGAGCTTGGACTTCTGTGAGCATTGTGTTTTTGGGAAGCATCACCGCAGCAAGTTTCCTAAGGCGATTCATAGAACAAAGGGCACATTGGATTACATCCATTCTGATTGTTGGGGACCTTCCCGAGTTGAGTCACTGGGAGGTCACAGGTACTTTGTTTCTCTGATTGATGATTACTCAAGGATGACTTGGGTTATCATGATGAAACATAAGAGTGAAGCTTTCTCGAAGTTCAAGGAGTGGAAAGCTTTGGTGGAGAATCAGACCGGGAAGAAGATCAAGAGGCTTCAAACTGATAATGGGCTGGAATTTTGCTCGTCTGAGTTTGATCAGTTTTGTAGGGATGAAGGGATTGCTCGTCATTATACAGTCAGGAATACGCCACAGTAGAATGGCGTAGCTGAGCGGATGAATCAGACATTGCTGGCAAGAGCGAGGTGCATGATCTCTAATGCTGGTTTGGAAAGGAGATTCTGGGCAGAGGCGGTGAGTACAGCTTGTTACTTGATCAACCGCGGGCCTCACACGGCCATAGAGTGCAAAATACCTATGGAGTTGTGGTCAGGTAAAGTTGTTGATTACTCCAAGTTAAAAGTTTTTGGTTGTACATCTTATTATCATGTTAGTGATGGTAAGTTGGAGCCCCGAGCCAAGAAGGGTGTCTTTGTGGGTTATGGAGATGGAGTTAAAGGCTCCAGGATATGGTCTCCATCTGAGAAGAGGGTTATTCTGAGCAGGGACGTTGTCTTTGATGAAAATTCTTTGCTTAGATTTATGGTGAAGCCCACAATTGTGCCAGAAACTAGTGGAGTTGATAAACAGGTGGAGCTTGAAGTCACTCAAGGTGAAAATAGATTGGAACAATTTGAGGTGGATCAAGAGCCACAGACAGAATCTGAGATACCGGAATCTCCACCACCAGATTCTCAACCATCAGGAGCTACAGTCCACAGTTTAGCCCAGGACCGACCCAGGAGGAGTTGGGGCGCCCAAGAGATATGGGTTTGATGATATGGTGGGTTATGCACTGTCAGTTGTCGAGGAAGTGGATACTCAAGAGCCATCAACCTTTAGAGAGGCTACTTCATGTACTGATGCTGATAAATGGCTTGCTGCAATGGGAGACGAGATGGAGTCTCTTCAGAAGAATCAGACATGGGAATTGGTCAAACAGCCTCAAGGGAGAAAGGTAATCAGTTTCAAATGTGTTTTCAAGAAGAAGGAAGGAATATCACCTGCAGAGGGAGTCAAGTACAAGGCAAGAGTTGTTGCAAGAGGTTTCAGTCAAAGGGAGGGGGTAGACTATAATGAGATCTTCTCACCAGTGGTCAGACACACTTCCATTAGAGTGTTGCTAGCCTTGGTGACACATCAGGATTTGGAGCTCGAGCAACTTGATGTGAAGACCGCTTTTCTACATGGAGAGTTAGAGGAAGAGTTGTACATGACTCAGCCAGATGGTTTCCAGGTTCCTGGCAAGGAAAAGTATGCTTGCAAGTTGAAGAAGTCTTTGTATGGACTTAAGCAGTCTCCGAGGCAGTGGTACAAGAAGTTTGACAGTTACATGCTTCAATTGGGATACACGAGGTGTGCTTATGACTGTTGTGTGTACTACAGCAGGTTGAGAGATGGGTCATTCATCTATCTGGTGCTTTATGTAGATGACATGCTGATAGCTGCAAAGAGTAAGCATGAGGTTCAGAAGTTGAAAGGACTTCTTAGTGTTGAGTTTGAGATGAAGGATCTGGGTGCAGCTCGGAAGATACTAGGAATGGAGATTCTTAAGGATCGAAGTCAGCGGAAGCTTTTCTTGTCACAGAAAGGCTACATTCAGAAAGTGTTGGCTAGGTTTGGCATGTCTACAGCCAAGCCTATAGACACTCCTAGTGCTGAAAATATTCATCTCACCACCATGTTTGCTCCTCAGTCAGACGAGGAGAAGGAGTATATGTCTCGGGTTTCTTATGCCAGCGCGGTGGGGAGCTTGATGTATGCTATGGTTTGTACGAGGCCAGATTTAGCACAGGCAGTCAGTGTTGTGAGCAGGTTCATGGGGCAACCAGGAAAGGAACATTGGCAAGCTGTGAAGAGGATCTTCAGGTATCTAGGAGGTACGTCTGATGTGGGTCTCATTTATGGAGGTGATACCGAGTGCTTAGTTACAGGCTTCTCTGATTCTGATTATGCTGGTGATGTTGACACGAGGAGATCGATGACTGGTTATGTATTCACTTTGGGAGGTTCTGTGGTTAGCTGGAAGGCGACTTTGCAACCTACAGTAACGTTGTCTACTACGGAAGCAGAGTACATGGCTCTGCCAGAGGCTGCAAAGGAGGGAATATGGCTGAAAGGGCTGGTTAGTGATCTTGCTCTACATCATGATCAGGCTACTGTGTATTGTGACAGCTTGAGTGCAATCTGCCTAGCCAAGGATCAGGTCCATCATGAGAGGACCAAGCATATTGATGTCAGATATCATTTCCTGAGGAGTGAGAGGAGAATCAGGGTGAAGAAAGTGGGAACTGCTGACAACCCCGCTGATATGTTCGCCAAACCTGTTCCACATAGCAAGTTTCAACATTGTTTGGACTTTCTGAACATCAGAGCTGATTAGGTGCTCTATGGGCAGTCCCGAGAGTGGAGGGCGAAGTCTACTCATCTGGCACTGTAATGGTGCATCTGGAGTTTTCTACTTTGAGGATTCAAGTCAAGGTGGAGATTTGTTGGTATGCCTTGAATACTGTAATAGCCGCTTCTGCGACCCTGGCCTGGGGGTCCGGGGGGGGGGGGGGGCGGCAGACGCCCCCGGTCGGACGGGGGTCCGACGGTATAGCTTGTCTCTTCATTGGACTGCTGTTGATTTGGGCTGAATTGTTTTTTGGCCTAGTTTGTTAGGGTTTAGTGGAGATAGCATATAAAGTGTCTCTCTTCTCTCTGTAAACAACAATTTCTGTTCTACACTTAGTGAATCCGTCTCCCGTGGACGTAGCCAAATTTAGTGAACCACGTAAATCTTGTGTCTTGTTATTTTCGTTCATATTTTCTGTTCTTTCTCCATTCCGCACAACACACTCTTTCATGGTATCAGAGCAAGTCTGATCCTTAGACCTAAATTTTTTTCCTTTCCCCTTACCTCTCATTTTCTTTCATCACTACCATAGCCTTCCCGCCAATCTCTTTACGTCTAATCTCTTTTGGTCAGCTTTCGGCATAGCAGGTTCTCTTCTTTGGCAACAAATTTTGGCAATTTTTTCAGATCCGTCATTGCCTCGCCCTAGTGGTAGTTCCCGACATCATCTCCGGTAATGTCTTTGGTCAAGTTTCCAGTCCACGGCGTCCTCTCTCCGGCAGCCGTCCAGTTTAGTGACGTTTTCATCTTTGGCATCATCCCTCTCTCCGGCGCCCGATTTGACTTCTTCGGTTACCGTGCTTTCCTCCAGTAGCGTCCGATTCTGATTCTCAGGCCCAACGAATCCAATTGGTTTCAGGCGAAGTTCGACTAGAAAACTCTCATCTGCGTGTGGAGCATCTTCAGGGCACGTGAACCCACTGACGTGTGTCCACACACTCATACATTGCTGACTGCCTTTTGTCTTTGGCCAGCGCATTGTACGGAAAATTCCTCACCTGTAATTCGCGTGTCACGCAGCCTGCTCGATAGCCTATCTTTGCCTTCCAGTATGGCGCAATTTCATGGTGTATCAAATTTTCAGATTCATGGTTCAAAATGGATCGTCAATTCTGGTGCTACAAAACATATGGGATCATCTCCTACTGTCATTGATCATGTGAAACCTTATAATGGTTCTCACTGCGTTGTTGTAGGTAATGGTTCTCAACTCCCTATTACTCATGTTGGTGATTCTCGGGTTTCTAAGTCTCTGTCTCTTTATGATGTCCTTATTGTGCTTGATATTACTAAACAATTTCTTTCGATTAGCAAATTAACTCGAGATTTAAACTCTATTGTCTACTTTGATGATCGTTCATTTGTTATTCAGCATAAAATTACTGGTGAAACCTTGGGTCACGGTCATAGTGAAAATGGGCTCTATGTTTTAGACTATGATGCATCTGCTTTACTGTCTACTGTGGAGTCAAATAAGTCACGTGTGTCATTTGAAATCTGACATGCTAGACTTTGTCATGTTCCGAATTCCATTATTTCTGGTTTGCATGCTTTTAGATTCTTAGCCATCTCACCGGTTTTGCCTAAACCCATCCTTTGTGAAGCGTGTGAAAAAGCTAAAGGGAAATGTGTATCTTTTCATACAAATGGTAAACGTGCTGCTAGGGTACTTGATCTTGTTCATTGTGATTTATAGGGGCCTTCTCATATTTTGTCTGCTGATGGTTGTGTCTACTATGCCATTTTCCTTGATGATCATTCCCGACTCTCGTGGTTTTACCCATCGCCTGGCAAGTCTAATTTTTGGGATGTTTATACCCAGTTTGAGGCTTTTGTGGAGAACCAGCTCTCTTCCACGTTTAAGGTGTTTCAGAGATGGGGGGACTGAGTTCGTAAATGGTGTCTTAAGCTCTCACTTCAGACAAAGGGCATTCACCATCATATTTCTTTCTCGTACACTCCTGAGCAGAACGGTCGGGTAAAACGCAAGCACCGCCACATTGCTGAGATGGGTTTGTCTATGTTGTATCACTTTCATGTTCCTCTGTCTCGTTGGTCTGACGTCTTTGCTACAACCACTTATACCATAAATCGGCTGCCAACTCCTATTCTTGATGGACGATCACCATTTAAAGTTATTAATGATCGGGCTCTTATATACACCAATTTTCATACTTTTGGTTGTCCGGTCTTTCCATTTGTTTGCCCTTTTTCCAACCACAAGTTGTCTCCTCGCAGTATTCTGTGTGTATTTACTGGCTTCAGCTTGCTGTATAAAGGTTTCTGGTGTCTCGATCGCACTACTGGCAGAGTCTATGTCACTCGACATGTTCGTTTTGATGAGATATGCTTTCTATTCGCCCCATCCATTCCTTTGGCAACCAGCTCTCCACATTTAGTGTTAGATGTTTATGCATTTCTTGATCCTGATTCTGACTCGACACCTCATTTGCCTACAATTTCTCTTGTGCCAACTCTATCTCCTTCGGCCCTTGCTCCATTTGTGCTACAGATCCGACTCTAGTTCATCAGCCAGTGCCACCTGCATCTCCGGTGGCCAGTTCGGCTGCCCAGTCTCCACTCAGTTCGGCCGCTCTTTCACTGGTTGCCTTAGCCGACTCATGCCTCCGGCTTCTCCTCCTCGACCTCGTACCCATTGGATAGCTACTAGGTCGGCTACTGGGGCCATACAACGCAAGGATTATTCAGTTATTATCGCACATGGTCTTACAGCTGCCTTAGTTGCTCAGTCTGAGCCCACAGATTATCGCACTGCCCTTCAAGATCCGGCTTTGGTTTCTGCTATGGATGACAAGATGACAACTCTTCGTTGTCAGCGCACCTGGGATTTGGTGCCTCTAGGGTGGGCAAAAAAAACTGAAAACCAAAAACCAAAGCGAAAATCAAACCATTCGAATTTGAATAACCCAAACCAGATTTAATATATGGTTTTCGGATATCCGAATTGAATAAACCAAATTCTGAATATAGTTTTTGGTTTGATTTTTGATATTAAAACTAAAACAGAAACCCGAACCGAATACCAAATTGTAATTAATTAAATATATAGTAATAATTAAATTTTGAAACAAAATGAAATTTATAAATAAATTTAAGTTGGAGGACTAATCTTTAAATTTAAAAGATTATCCCCAAACTCTAAACCCTAAGTAAGTTTGTAGAATGCTTGAAGGTGAATGTGAATGTGGAGTGATTGAAGGCTTGAAAAATGTGAAGGATTTGAAGATGAATATTAAATGAACTACTCCCCCTGTCCCAGCCAAACTTGCACACAATCTTTTTCACAGTCTCCAATAAACATGGTTGACTGTAAATATGTGTATCTACGAACAATAAAAACACATTAAAAATAGATATTTAGAAACTACATGTTCTAGCAAATCCAACCATATTTCACACGATAAAATTATTGTTTATATATGTATTCAAATACGTGGTCAAAGTTCGACATTTTTTACTGAAAAAAATTATGTGCAGATTTGGTTGGGACAGAGGTAGTATTTTTCTTTAATATTAAATGTAATGTTAAAATGTTTATGGTTGAATTTGTATTGTACTTGTTGGATTTCTATTTTGAAAACTTGATTTTGATGATGCAGAAATTATATTACATATTTTTATTTAATTTAAAGTTAATTTCTATGATTTTATTAATTATTTTTTAAAAAAATAAAATCAATTTGGTTTATTTGGGTTGAATTCGGTTTCAAACCGAAACCAAATTCCGAATTCGGTTAAAAAAATTTGGGTTATTCGGGTTAGATTTGGTTTTTGGTTTTTTAGAGGCAAAACCGAATAACCCAAATCGAATAAATCGAAAATCGATTATACCAAATCGACGCCCACCCCTAGGTGTCTCGCCCTTCAGACTCTAACATTATTGGCTCCAAATGGGTTTATCGACTAAAGTATCGACCATATGGAACTATTGATCGTATAAGGCTAGACTTGTGGCGCAGGGTTTCTCACAGATTCCGGATTTTGACTTTGGCCACACTTTTATCCATGTGGTCAAAGCCTTCACTGTTCAAATGGTTCTTGCCAGTGCCACCATGCACTCTTGGCCGCTTCATCAGCTGGATGTCAAGAACATTTTTTCTTAATGACATTCTCGATACTCCAGTCTATATGACGCAACCCGTTGGATATCAGGACCCTGTTCATCCGGACTATGTTTGCCTCTTGCGAAAGGCCATTTATGTTCTTAAGCAAGCTCCTCGGGCATGGCTCTAGCGCTTCAGCAGTTATTTGACTCAGCTTGGGTTTCAGTGCAGCTCAACTGATACTTCTTTATTTTTTCTCTTGAGAGGGTTGTCGTTACTGTATTTCCTTGTGTATGTTGACGACATCATCCTTACAGGTAATGACTCGACTCTTCTTCGACAGTTCATTGATCGGACACACAGAGAGTTTGCGGTCAAGGATCTTGGTGCTCTTCATTACTTTCTTGGCCTTGAAGTTTTGCCTACCTCTTCAGGGTTACTCCTTGGTCAAGCAAAGTATGCTCGGGATATTCTGCCTCGGGCCGGTATGTCTGATGCTGCACCAGTCTTTACGCCATTTGTGCCTGGTTCTCAGCTGCACAGTTCGACTAGTCTTCCGTTCAAGAATTCGACTCTGTATCATTCGCTTGTTGGGGCACTTCAATATCTCACCATCACTCATCCAGATTTGGCCTTTTCGACCAATACATTCAGTCAGTATCTTAAGGATCCCAGAGATGACCATTTCGCTACAGTCGCATGGATTCTACGTTATGTTCGTGACACCTTTCATTTTGGACTTAACTTCCGTTCTATTAGTTCCCCTGAGGTGTTGGGGGTATTTTGATGCTGAATGGGCTCGCTGTTTGGAGTCTTGTCGGTCCACTTACGGTTATGTTGTTTTCCTTGGTGGGAATCTGGTCTCGTGGAGTGCTAAGAAACAGCCCACCGTTTCTCGCTCCAGCACTGAGTCTGAGTATCGTGCTCTTGCCAACACTGCTTTAGTGGTTGTTTGGCTCACTCATTTGCTCCGTGATCTTTGAGTTCCGCTCTCTGGTTCACCATTGATGTTATGTGACAACAACAATGCTATCTTTTTGGCGTAGAATCCGGTGGCGCACAAGAGGGCAAAGCATATTGATATCGACTACCATTTTGTTCGTGAGTTGGTGACCTCTGGCAAGTTGCTCGTTGCTCATGTTCCGACCTCTCTTCGGATTGCGGACATCTTCATCAAGGGGCTCTCTAATCCATTGTTTGAGTTCTTCAGAGCCAAGTTGGGTGTCAGCAAGGATCTGACGCTTCGCTTGGGTGGGGGGTTAGAATGAGTAAATTAGATGCTTAAATTAGATTAGATTTATGTCTATCTTGTTGACTAGTCTAGAGTAATAATAATTTTAGTCCATCTCTTTGTACTCTATATATTTCATTCGGTATTAACACAATAATCACGAAAAATCACTCTTTCACCACCATTAGAACAACTAATGGTTAAATTAAATATAAAAAAACTTACTTCAATAATTTTTTGGATAAAATTATAATTATTTATAAACTACAAACCCATACCAATTAACAACATCTGCTCAAACCACATCCCACTTACAAAAACTACAATTCAACCGGCCAAGGAAATTTTCAACAAAGATTATTTAAATCATTAACCCATAATGGATAAAGAAAAGGTAAAGATCGATGATCCAATCCACTGACCACTGTCAATTATCATAAATTGAACAGTACTCCCTCCGTTTTGGTATAAATGACATTTTGAAATTTAATTTAGTATTTTATGTAAAATGAGGTGACAAAAATAATTGTAAAAAAGTAAAAATATTTTGGGAAAAATGTGAACTCAGTCATAAAATTGTTGAAGTTAAAGAGTATATTCTATGAATTTTACATCATATTCTTTACATTTTAGGAAGAATTAAGGTGTGTTATTTTATGTGGGACGAACGAAAATAAAAAGTGTCATTTATTCCTAGACGAAGAAAGTATATATCAATCATATCATACATCAATCATCGATCTCGTCTACCCTTATAAATATGGCGGGAATGGTGGATGGGGTGTGGGAGAACGTGGTGTCGAAACAAGGAGAATATATTAAATAGAGTAACAAGCTTAATGCTAAGATAAATGTCGAAGTCTCATGGATTAAAGAGGAACCAAATTGTGGATTAGGGGTAACAATCAGGAACAAAGAAGGTCATCTGATCAGAGATTGTATGAAATCTGAACAATCTGTTTTCAGCCTACACTTAGAACTTCTAACAGTCGTAGAAGGTTTAATGCATGCCTCAAACCTGAACTAATCAGAATTTACAACTGAGACAGACAACCTTTAGGCAATTGAATGCTATTAAGGCTATTTCGGCTAGCCCTGGGCCGCCCACACCAGCCGACACCACAGCCATCATGTAAGAGGTAAGTCACGGTAGCCCAACGCCAGGACCCAAGCTGGAGCTCGTACTCACCGCGAATTGAATGCTATTAAGGAATGTAGATATTAGTTGTAATTGTAATTAGATTCTATTTTATTTTTCTATCTTGTACAGGTATTATGTACCATTATATAATGTACCATGAGATCATTAATACAAACACACATTATTACCCTTATTTTTTACATGGTATCATAGGTTTAAATCCTGAAACCCTAAAGAAAATTTTTCCCTGCTACGTTCGAGCCACCGCTGCCAACGTCAGTCGCGCGTTCCGACCACACGCTGCCGTCCAGTCGCCGCCACTGCCTGACCGCCGTCTGTTGATCGTTGCCGCCACCTTTTCGGTTTCAGAGAATGATATCTCCCTCGATTCATCTGCACGTGTTGTCTAAGCACCGATAGTCTTACCCACGAGCCGCCGGCATTCGATCACGAGTTACTGCACCGTCGTGCCCACCGATCCGATACGTCGTTGATCCTGCTAATTTGTCGTTGATCCTGCTAATTTGTCGTTGATCTTTACCTAATTCCGCACTAAGTATTCCTCTGGAGTTGATCCCGACGAACAGGCTCACATCGATGTTGAATCTGAGGCTACTAAGCTTTAGAACGTGAATGGCTATGAGGTAATTGCGATTTTAATGAAACAGTTGTAGTTGCAATCTGGCCCTAGGACAACTGTACCTGTTGGTCACTTGTCGAACGATCCCTACTTTATTGGCTCTTCTGACAGTCATGGCTTGGTTATTGCACCCACCATCCTGAAGGGTCAAGAGAATTACCTTGAATGGTCTGATAGAATTTTCCATGCTATACTTGCTAAGCATAAGATTAGGTTCATTGATGAATCAATTACTAGACCCCAGGATGATCATCCTGATGCTGCCGATTGGCCTGGGGTTAATGCTACCCTTGTCTGCTGGATCTTGCAAACCCTGGATCTGGTATTGCGATCTTCTACAAGTTCTTTTTCCACAGTTAAGGAATTATGGGATGACCTGAAGGCACATTTTAACTCTTGGTGATGGTATGAAAATTCTGCAGGTGCATGAGCATATTCAGAACTGCAGGCACAATGGTTAGACCATCGCCATTTGCTTTGGCAACCTGAAGAAGTTGTTTGGGGACTACAATTCCATACAGCCTCATTTAGTTTGCGGCTATGAAGCTAGCAAACTGTCGTGCACTTGTAATCTTGCTGCACACGCCTCCCTAGAGAGAGAAGGATTTCATTTATCAATTCATCTCTGGTCTCGAAGAAGGCTATCACACCTTGAGATCCCATATCATGAGTCTTGATCCGCTACCACCAGTCATACGTGTATATGCGCTTGTTGCTCAGGAGCAGAATCACCGAGCTGTCATCCGGTCTCGCGAACCTTCTTCCGACTCTATGGCATATGCTGCACGACGCCCACCACCTACGAATTCTTCGACAGTTGTCCTCTCTACAGCTGATCGCAGGAATCTCGTTTGTACGCATTGTAATTACAAGGGTCACGACAAAGATTCTTGTTTCTAGCTCACGGGATTTCTAGAATGGTACAAGGAAATGAAGGTGAAAGCCAACGCCGCTAAGAAGACGAAGCTAGCTCCTCGGCCATACGCCGGCGGCGGCCTCGGGGATCCTGCTGCAATGACCCTTCCACCTCTGCCGCCATTTGCAGGCACTGCTATATTGCCACTAGGGTTAGCGGCAGTGGCCTTCAATGGTAGTGCTCTTATCCATTCTTATTTTGGCCCTGGTCTGTCTAATGACCAATGGAGCACGACCATGCATTTATTTAATCAGTTAAACTCTTTATCTGACCATGGGTCAGGTAAGTCTACTTTGTCTTGGATTCTTGATTCGGGAGCCTCATCACATGACCGGTGACAAGGGTTCTCTTACTGGTATTACTAATGATATCAATACTGTGAATGTTATACTACCTGATGGTTCTGTGTCGTCTACTACACAATATGATTCTATTTCCTTTGGTGATGCACCCTTACTCATGCGATCTACATACCTATTTTGTGGTGCAACTTATTATCTTACTCTAGATTGTTATCTGCCTTAAAGTGTCTAGCTTTATTTACTGAAAATTATTGCATTTTACAAAAAAATAGTACGAGGACTGTGATTGGCGTGGGCGAACAACAATGATGGTTTATTGGCTTCGTCTGTTGGATACTAGTGCTCGTCCTCCTATCCTGCAGTATTTTTCGATAGTTGCTTTCGTGTCTTCTTCTGATTTATGGCATCAGCGTCTTGGACATCCTTCCTCTACATTGTTTTCTTCTGTTTCTTCTATTGGTTTAGCACAAATAAAACTTTTCTTCCTTGCTATGTATGTTATTAAGCAAAACATACTAGACATAGTTTTTCTTTGAGTTCTTCAAATGCAATTTCATTATTTTAATCAATACATTGTGATGTGGGGTCCTTATAGAACACCATCTTCTAGTGGTGTGTTTTATTTTTAAACAATAGTTGGTGATTATTCTCGATCTGTTTGGATTTATTTATTAGTGGATAAGTCAGATGTAGCTTCTAGATTTATGGAGTTTTGTGCTTCAGTCAAGAACCCGTTCGACCGACTTGTTTTGCGCATCCGGGGCTGACAACGACACTGGATTTTTGCCTTTGCGATCCTACTTTGCTAAATCTAGGATACTTTTTTAGACATCTATGGCTGATACACCACAGCAGAATGGTCGTGTTGAACATAAGCATCACCATTTGCAAAATGTGACGCGTGCCTTAGCATTTTCAAGCTAATCCGCCAGTTAATTTTTGGGGATAATGTGTTCTTACTGCTGCTTATCTGATAAACCGGACACCGATAAAATATCTCAATGGTTGTACTACTTTTGAGATGCTCTATGGACGAGCTCCAAATTAAACACTTTTGAAGGTATTTGGATGTTTATGTTTTGTTGCTTACATTCCAAAATACCGTGACAAGTTTACACTATGAAGTTGGCGATATTTGTTTCTTGGTTATAAAAGACAGGTTGTCGCCTTAATGATCCAGAATCCTGCACTTTCTTCAACAGTCGAGATGCCAATTTTCTTGAAGACCAGTTCCCATATGTAGACACTCTGACATCGGCCTCATCAGTGGATCTCGGTGGCGCCACCACCTCACCGCAGGCATCACCTCCACCACCGCCAGAGCCGTTCTAGCCAGCCGCCGCCCCACCTGTACATCCAGATCTAACTATTGGCTCCAACCACCGGCCTCCTCCTTTGCCAGCTTGGTGCGACGATACGCAACCCAAGTTGATGCTGCCTCACGAGCCGCCAGTGTTCGTTGGCCACGGGCCTTACGCGATGCCGTCTCCCAATCTGACGTCTTCACCGCCGCCTGACGCGGCGTCTCCGGCTCTGGACTCACTATCCTTAGGTGTTCTCTATCCTCTTACTGATTATGTAAATTGTAATAAATTTTCTAGTACGCATTCTAGATTTTTGGGTACAGTAACTTCTAGTGCTGATCCCACCACTTATTATGAGGATTCAAAGCATGCTCATTGGTGAGATGTTACAGATAATGAGATTACTGTGTGAGCACAATTAAACATGAACGTTGGCTCCTTTCTCTCTTAGATAAGACACCCATTGGTTGCAAATGGGTTTACCGTACCAAGTTTAAGTCTGATGGCATCATCGAACGAAATATAGCTCGCTTGGTGGTTCTTCGGAATCGTCAGATAGAATATATCGACTATACTGAGACATTTACGCCTGTTGTGAAGATGAGTTCGGTTCGCACGTTCCTGTCTATTGCAGTCATTCGTGGTTGGGAACTGCATTAATGTTCATAATGCTTTTATCTATGGCGATCTGCATGAAGAGGTTTTTATGCGGCCTCCTTCGGGCTATCCCACGGCCTAGACAGGTATGTTGCCTCTAGAAATCTCTTTATGGTCTTCGTCAGGCTCCTAGAAATTGGTTTGCCAAATTAGCTCAGGCCTTGCATATATTTGGGTTTGTTCAGAATAGAGCATATTACTCTCTGTTTGTGTTTTCCCGTGGTTCGGTTTCTTTGCACGTATTGGTTTATGTGGATGATTTGGTTATTGCTGGAAGCTATTTTTCGCTTATCTTTAAAATTCAAGAAATACTTGGGTTTTTTATTTCAAATGAAATATCTTAGTCCACTTAAGTATTTCTTGGGTATATAGATTGCTAGAAAATCGAAGGGGGTGTTTCTTTCACAACGGAAATATGTCCTGGACATTTTTATCTGATATAGGTTTATCAGCTTTTAAACTGATTGATTTTCCGATGGTGCAACAACACAATTTGGCGCGTGTTGAGGGTCCACTTTATCATGATCCTGAGCAATACTGGCATTTGGTTGGGCACCTGATATACCTCACTATCACACGCCCTGAGCTTAGTTATTCTGCTCATACGCTTGCCCGGTTCATGAAATCTCCTTGTGTTCCTCATTGGCAAAGTGGAATTTGCGTGTTGCACTATTTGAAGAGTCATCCTGATCAAGGTTTATTTCTCTCTTCCAGTAGTGCGTTACAATTGACTGCTTACTATGATTTTGATTGGGCTGCCTGCCCTATTACACGACGTTCTCTTTCCAGATACTTTGTGATGATTGACGATTCTCCAATTTCTTGGAAGACTAAGAAGCAATCTACGATTTCTCGGTCTTTTACCGAAGCAGAGTATCGTGATATGACTGTTACCTGTTGTGAGTTGTTATGGCTTAAGTCTTTGCTTAAAGACTTGGGGTTGCGCAAACTACTCATATGCGTTAGTTTTGTGACAGTCAATATGCTCTTCATTGCGAAAAATCCTTTGTTCCATGAATGTACGAAGTATATTGAAATTAATTGTCATTTTGTCCGGGATCTTGTGCATTCTAGCAATATTGTTACTCATCATATCTGCACAACTGATCAACCTACGAACTTGTTTACCAAATCTCTCGGACGTAACCAGGTTCTTCATTAGTTGGCCAGTTAGGTATTTCTGATCCCCATGCTCCAACTTGAGAAGGAGTATTAAAGAATGTAGATATTACTTGTAACTGTAATTAGATTCTATTTCTTTTTCCTAGTTTGTACATGTATTCTATACCACAATATAATGTACCCTGAGATCATGAATACAAACATACATTATTGCCCTTATTTTTTTTTTACAAATGCAATAGAAACCCTCTCAAAGCTCCCCCGCTGAGCTATGATCCGCTGAGCTATGATTTGGCTTCTAAACCGAACATTTTAATGGCTTCCATTCGAATCTTGTATACACTAAGACAAGGTAATCTAGTTGCTGGTTATCAAAACCGCGGATAAAAATGTAACTGGTTGCAAGATTATCTCATACCAGTAGCTGGATCAGAGTAAGCTGTGATTTTCTTTTTTCAGATACCAACTGGTGTTTGCAATACAAGAACCAGTGATGAAGGACAATCTTCCCTTCTGATCAAGGATAATTACTTGCTGCAAAAAGAGAAATGGAGCACATAGCCTCAGACCTCTCAGGCAGACCAAACTCAACAATTTGTCATACATCCAAGGGCTTTTGCAGTGAACAAAACAAGGGGTCGAACTTTTAACAGAATCTACGTCAAACTACAAAGCAGAACAAGCATGGGGCAAACTGCTGCACTGACAAAACTCATCATTCTTCATTTTCTTCTACTTCTCCTAGGCCTTCTGCTTCTCTGGCATGTTAAAACACTCAATCAATCAGAAACTCCTCATAATCTCTAATCTCTAGCACATAAAACAATCAATCAAACAAAACTCCAAGGACTCTGGTTGGAAAACGATGGTTAAAAGTTTGAATTTTATCAACTTTTGGATGCCGTTTTTGAAATCGATTGTTTAAACTCTTAAAACGGATCATATATGAATGACCAAAGTGTCGCGCTTATATTTCACTTGATGCTTGAGCTTGTACCTTAAGGCAGCACGTATCTCTTTCACATAAGCAGCTAATTGCTGCCTCTCCAACCGCACCTTCTCCTTGAGAAGCTTAATTTCTTCAAGAGTGCTACGGATAAACACCGTCGGAAGATCTGAAGGCCGTTTAGCTTTCTCAGCGAGATCAAACGCCTCATTTACTAGCCTTCTTGATGTGCAACAATAATCACGCTTTACAATTACATCAATACGTGACACTTTCACTTTCTCCATGCTTGCTCCAGATATTTCAGCCACACCGGCAGTCTGGTGGAGAAAATTAAATCACAAACTAAAATTATCAGGAGTTTTCCAACATGTGAACTATCCTTTAAAGTATGGACAGTATATATTTTCACTTATACATTACATTTATTAGTGAGATTGTCTCTTGAAAGACGGTCTTTTTTCATAAGTCACGGAAAGACCAATGTTAAAAGTGCAAATTAGAAGAAGTATAAATAAAATTTACGGGTTGCAAGAATCGAGTTATAAATTTTATTACTACTCCATGTTGCATAATAAATTTTTAATATTGCAACAAAAACCTTTTACTTTTTATTATTTTAATTAAGCTCTGTCTTTCCATAACCATACGGAAAGACCATATTTTCCAAGACTTTCCCTTTACTAATTAAACACTAAATTTAAAAGGTTGAATATTGTATTTTTTTTATATTAAATTTTTTTATAATTTCACATTCAAACACCAATTCTTATAAACTACATTAGATATAATGCTCACAGTATCTCAAGTACTTAACCAATAATTAACCATATTAATTTTTGTATTTAAAAATAAGACAATCCACTATCCATGATTTAAATTTACGTTCAAACACACTTTATTATAATTTATAAAATACAACATATAAATTACAACTTATTATAATTTATCATAGGATCGTGGTTTGATTTATCCATTGATTTTTCGATAAGCTGATTGATAGTTCAGTACACGTGGACTTTTACATTAAATGTTGTAATTTTTTAATAAAATTTAAATATTGAATTTTAAAAGTTAAAATAAATAATAATATGTATTTGAAGGTGGAAATATAAAAATTTAGAGTCCGTCTATTGAAAGATGATTTTTCCATAAGTTATGGAAAGACTAAGGTTTAGACTTTAAAGTGCAAATTTAAAGAAATGAAGATAAAACTTTATAACTACTGCACGTTGTATAATAATTTTTTCATATTACAATTAAATCTTTTTATCTTTTATTATTTTAGTTAAACTTCGTATATTCACAAGCATGTGAAAAGACCATCTTTCCCAAAAACTTTGCAAAAAAATTATGATATAATAAAATATTTTCAAAAAATTTAAATTCTATAATACATAATATAATAAATACAGGTAACACATAAATAATCTGTCAATAAAGCTAATGGACAGACAGCATGTCAAGAAGACTGGTCCATGATCCTACACGGGCCACCTTTCTTTTTGCTTCCCCAAAATATAAAACGAAAATGCATCTTCCTAGCATTCATTGATTCCAAATATACAACGAAAATGGTGCGATTGTGTTATAATAAACCTCGCCTATTTCAACACACAGCACACAACCATCACTAGACTTCTGAAACTCGAAATCAGTCAAATTCTCAGAATTGAAGAATAAAGCATGCATGTGGTTTGAAAATACCTTGCGTTGAGCCACAGACTCCTCCTCCTCCACACCGGACTCCGCCTCAGAATCCTCAGCAACACGCACTCTGCTCGGCGGCGGCGGCGGCTCAACACCTGTACTGTTTCTACTCATCTCGAACCCTGCGAATCAAATCAAGCTTAAAACAGTAAGCTAAGATGCAGAAGAGTGGAAACATTGGAAAGTAAAGATCTAGTGGTACCAAAGATTGAATCTTTTCTACCTGGGATGTTGAGGTTGGACAGAATATATGAAGGGGATGGGTGGGGAACGGAGGATGGATTTACTTTTACTGCCCCTTAATTCTATTTACACCCCCTTAATTCTATTTACACTCCTCTTTGACTACCTTGAAGTTATAAAAATTTATTGGGAGGGTGTAGATAGAAAAAGATGAAATATATGGCTATTTACACTCTCTAGTCAAACATAAAAGTTTGTGTAGTATATTCTTTATTTATTTTTACTCCAATATAGTATATTCTTTAGTACAATTAGAGCGAATAAGCTCATTGTAAGTATTAATCCGACTTTTATATGGAGTAATCCATGCATCTGCACAATTGTATCTGCGACACCTCCAATATTGAACAACAGTAGGCATCGGGTACCCTCCGGCCAGTGCTACTCTAATATAATGGTTATTATTGACGTAACCAATAGCAATTGCAACACGCTCATACCAAGGCGGAGGGTTAGATCGGAGGAGAAGATATGTCATACTACCTGCAATATTCAGAACATGCAATATCACATTATATCTGGAAGCAATCAGTGTACCCATTTCAGGCATAGTCATCCAATGCTTAATTGGTGCACTTCGACCCGATTCAAAAAAGTTTAATGAATCGTAGACGTTATACCATCCTTGAGAGCCAAACATTTCGGTATACTCCGTCTGGTAAAGCACAAGCTCTTCCATCAAATTAGATTGAATTGTGGGCCATTCACTCTCCCGAAACCCAAGACACACAGCTATCGCTCGAAATCCACAATTTCCATCAGGTTCCACATCCTGAACTTGCATGATATAGGGATGGTAGATAGTCGGAATTTGATCAATATATGGATGGGATGAATGCCTGCCACCTGAGTAACAACTATTTCGAGCTGGTTCTTGAAATTGAGAAAATTTTGGCTCCACAAATCTTGATGCAGCTGAACAACTGTTTCGAGCTGGGTCTGGAAATTGCGTTACCTTCGGCACCACAAATCTCGGCACATCCGAACAGCTATGTCGACCGGGATCTTGAGAGGGCATAGTTGGATCCACTTGATTTTTCCTGAGCTTTTTGTTTTTTGAAGTGGGACGCCCACGAATATTTATTTGCACAGCTGGTTCACGCATCAAAGTTGTTGATGGCGCAAAAATCTCTCTCAACTTCCTCAAAAAGCTGAACTTACCACTCCTTGGTTGCTCCTTATACCGGTCATTAAACATTCTAAGTTCATCCTCACAGCCAAAATCCTCATCATTTAGGATGGTGAATGGTGATAAGTCAAGTTTTCTCCAAAATACATCAACCGAATTAAGTGGAATAGGACGGTCATTGCTAGAATATGTTATCTGTTCATGTGCACATGGAAGCCCACAACTTGAACGCAATTGACATCCACAATTTTCATAATCGAATCCATCAGCTTTAGACCGCTTAAACTCATTGAATATCGGATCGAGTGAATAACTTGAGACAAGTCCACGTAATTCTCGAAAATGTGAAGTGTTGAACCGATGTCGAATGACAGTTCTGCTTTCTTCAAGACTTGATTTGATGGACGTGTTTTGAGACTCAATGACTCTTTCAATAAAAAGCAATGATGTCTCCAAATCTGACTGTGAGGACTCCAAGTATCTCTTTAACTTGGCATGCTGGCTCTCAACTCTGTTCGTTGTGTAATTTCCGAAATTAAGAAAGCGATCCGTCCGAAGAGAGACAAACATTTCTTTATATGGTCTCAACCAATTATCATCAATATAACCCCAAACACCTGAAAATGTGGAAAAAATTGCATTAGAATCTCAAATCATATTTTTATAAAATAAAATAAAACAATACACGTCCAATAATTACCTGGAAAGTCAAGCAAAATTTCTTTTATTTGAGCCAAATAGGACATGTATGCATTATGGGGCTGTGACTCAACTAAAGCATTCCATGATTTGTAGAATTTGTCCCACTGGCGGCTTGACGGTATGGATGGCCTGCATTTTCTCAAAATACTTTTGTAGATATGCCATCTACAAAGCATTGCTTTAGCGTCTGGATACACATTCTTGCATGCTTTCATCAATGCCAACTCCCTGTCTGTGACGATAACACGCGGAGTAATACATCCTTCAATTGTGTCTTTGAGACAATTTAATACCCAGGTATAACTGGACTCATCCTCTTTGTGCATGAATGCGAATGCAATGAAAAATGTCATGTTGGTCGAAGTTACACCAACCATTTCGAGCAGTGGCATCGAATATCTATTTGTCTTATATGTTGCATCAATCAACAAGATGTGTGGAAATGCACGCCATTTTTCCAGTGATTTGGGATGGACAAAAAACAAATCTTCCAACTCATCTGCATCATTAGTACGCTTCTCGTGCACATAATCTTTGTCTTGTAAAAAAGACATAACAACTTGCATTTGAGTTTTACCTGCTTTGTCCGCCATCCGAATTTTTTGTCGAGCATTGTATATTGTTTTTGGAATGGAAATATTATTCGGATTTTGCTTCTTCACCGACACCAAAATATCTCGTGGTTTCACATTCATAGTCACCAGATTTTCCACCAATTGAACTTCATTTCCTGACAATCTTCTTGCATAAGGGTGACCTTCGAGGTGCGAAGCGGGGTCATGATTATGTGCCGCACACTTTACTCTGACCCTCCAACAACCGTCTCTGCGCATGTATTTTCCATTCAATTCGAATGGGCAATCAATTTTTCTTGTACCCGTATTCTTTGATGAGACTTTTTTTGGCTCGTATGTTCCACCACGATCACATTGGAATACAACTGTATATTTCCTTGACCTTTTGATCACAATAACATAACCGAGAGTAAGTCCAGTTGTTTGCACCCAGTCAATCAAATCATCCCGAGAATTGAAAGCCTAATAAAAAATAAAACATTTGATTAGAAATTAAAATCAACTAGTCTTTTATAAATAAATTATAATAACTAAAGCAAATATTATTCAATAGCAAAGCAAATAACAACCCGTCCTTGAAAATACTATTCAATAACAAAGCAAATAATTTATAATAATATAGGTAAAAACTCACATGCACCCACAAGCGTAAACTATATTATTAAAATAAAATAATGAATTATTTTCTAATTATAAAGTCAATGGTAGAAAATTTTACCTCATCCGTAGAGAATTCATTTCCAATATTGAGATTTGGATAGGTTTCATCATCAACATCATCATTTTCATTTTCACTTCCGTTTTCAACCACATTCGCGTCTTCTCCCTCCTATACATACAAACAGTAATATAACACACATACGAGTATCATACTTGATGACAAAAAAACTTAAAAAAATATTAACAATAATTTGAAGTACCTCATAGTAATGTTGCTGATTGTAGTTTTGATGTTGATAACCCATAAAATTGTGGTTTTCTCCCTATAAATACAAACAAATAATATTTTAATAATAATACTTGATAAATTATAAACCAATGCAAACAAATAAATTTCGAGTAGTGTTTGATACCTCGTAGTGATGTTGCTGATTGTAATTTTGATATTGATAACCCATAAAATTGTGATTTTCTCCCTGTCAATACAAACCAATCAATAATGAATTGGTAATAATACTTGATAAATACTATGTAAAACGAAAAGCTAATATGAATTACAGGTAAAACTAAATATTTACCTCGTAGGAACATCGCTGATCGTAGTCTTGAGGTTGAAAACTCATAAGATTTTCAATCCAGTCGTCCATATCGTCGCTCATTCATAAATCGATCTTTCTGTGTATGGTTTGTTTGCTAAAATGTTGGATGGATTATTCTGTTTATCCCTCGTCCTTCTTATAGAAGTTAAATTTTTCGAATTTCTATATCACCTCTCTGGACAATCAATAGATGAATCGCACCGAATGTTGGTTTGACTGACCGTCCCATCGTGCCCAATATATGAATAGCACCTATTTTGACTGACCGTCCATAGTACGAATGTATGACTGGTACAAAATACAGTATAGACTAAAATTTTTTTCACCACAGTAACACTAATTTTGATGACTAAAATTTTTTCTAATTATCTAATTATACACTATATGAGAATCCACAAAGTCGCATGAATTAGAAATTTCAAGGATGAGGTAAAATATTCTAATTATAAAGTCATGTATGAATGGCACAAAATACAAATACAGTATTGACTAAAATTTTTTCATCACATCAGATCGGATTGACATCTCTAACCATAATTAAATAATTAAATGCGAAACACATATTGAGGTGTACTAGGAAAATAAAATTATGGAGAAATAATACTTTATTAATTTAAATTACTAAATAGTAATAAACAAAGTCGTATGATAATTTTTTATAGTTTTTATTAGAATGTATAATTAAAATATTAAATATTAATAAACACAACCGTATGATAAATTTTAAATTTTATTAGAATATTTAATTAAAATATATGGGTAAAAACAATATACAATACTCGAGCAATATACCATTATAAGTATATTCATATTTGACTAAGAATTAATTAATGCAGAGATTGTACGAACTTTTGTGCTTGACTAGGGGTGTAAATAGCCATACACAACATCCTATTCTATTTACACCCTCCCAACATGTATTTATAACTCCGAGGTGGTTTAGCAACACCCAACCTATACAGGTTCTTGCTATTCCTTTATCGGGAAGGGTAATGTATGATTAACAGTTGTTTGTTCAAAGAGTTTTGCTTTAATGTACTAGCGTCAAATCACTTTATAACTACAGTACACTCCATCCATAAGTACTCCTCCGGTTCATCAGTATTCGTTCACCTTTTTTAGATGGTATTTTAATATGAGCCAGTCTTTTAAAAGACGATATTTCTATAAGTCATGGAAAAATTAAGGTTTAAAGTGTAAATTAAAATAAATTAACATAAAATTTTTGGATTGCATGAATTGGATTATAAACTTTATAACTACTAGATATTGTATAATATAAATTTTAATATTGCAACTAAGACCTTTTACCTTTTGTTATTCTAATTAAACATCATCTTTTTCATAAACGTATGAAAAGATTATTTTTCCCAAAACTTTACTTTTTAATATTGACTACTTTCTTATTTGGCAAATTTTTTATTCAGTTTTTTATTTTTAAATTTTTTTACCCACCCCTAATTCTAATAGCATGTTAATCTTTTAGTGATTTAGTCGTTAGTTTTTAGTGTGTTTTAAATAATTTTAAAAAACATTCCATATGTACTTTTGACATTTTAATTCAATGTTGTACTAATTTAATTCGATATCTATGTTTATTTAATGTTTAACATTGAGTTAAATACTAAAATAATCTTGTGTTTTGGTCCAAAGTGTCAACCAATCCCATAAAATCTAAAAATACAATTCTAACATTATTATTTGGTTGAAACTATCAATCTAACTCTGGGAATTTGAATTTGACCAGAATTATATGAATTAACTATTATACTCACGTCTAAATTGTTTTTAAAAAATATAAAAATATTAAAGACTATATCACCCTTTTCTATTGAGGAAACCTAATTATGGGTAACATGGGAACTAAACTTGGGCAAGGATTTTTGCTTAATGGTCGTAGCCCAGTTTGCAGGTCACCTGGCTGGACAAACTAAGGCTGCACCGCGCCGGCTGTTGGCTTAGAGGAAGCTTGCTGTACGGATGTTGTGAAAAGCGCCGGTGGTGAAAAGGTGGAGGAGCTGCTCTCACCGGCAGTGAAGAGGAACATAGCAGCGGTGCTCCGTCGAGAGGAAATTGGTCTTCATAACGGGAATTTACGCTCCATAATGGCACTACTGTGAATGATGGTCTTCACGGCGGCGAATCTGGCCTTGGCGGGAGTCCAAATCTGAAGGCCAATTGGACACGGAGGCGGATGACCCTCTTACCGGATAAGAAGATCGGCCCGATGGATGAAAGCCTAGCGTGGGTAGCTTCAATCACCGGCGAAAAGTCGGCCGCTACTGGCGTAAATAGAGAAGTGACTCCAGATTCCAATGACGGAGACGGAAACTCCAGATGCTACTGACAGCGGGGCAGCGGCGGCGACTTAACAAAATGCTACTAGTGGAAATCCTAGATTCCGGAGGCGACAATGATGGTGGTGGTGGAGCAGTGAAGCAGCGGTGGCGATGATGATGGTTTTGGAGATGACAAAGAAGAAGAAAAATTATACTCCCTCCGTCCCAGATTAAACTGCACACTTCACTTTATGTCACTATTCACTGTCCAACTTTGACCACATATTTGAATAGATATATAAACAATAATATTATCATATGTTATATGGTTGGATTCGTCGAAACAAGTAGTTTCCCAAAAGTAACTTTTTATTTATCGTTGTTATACGTAGTTAAACATATTAACGGTTAGACAAGCATCTTGATAAGCGTGAAAAAGATTCCTTGCAATTTGAGCTGGGACAGAGGGAGTAGGTGTGTTTGTCATTAAATTCTTAGTTTAAGATTTGGCAAAATTTTTTTTAATTTTTAAAATTATGTCACTATCAGAAAATGTCACGTCAACACTAGATGATACAAAAGTTATATCAGCACATTTGCTAAAAAAACTTAAGGTTAGGATTATACATTCATATTTTGCAGGGTTACTTTCATGTTTGGGGGAAGAATCCGCACAAATCGAATTTTTTGAGATAATGTACTCAATTTAAAATATTTTTTAAATAGTCCAAATGTACTTTTAGCTTTTTCGTTTGATGTTTTACGATTTTAATTCTATATAATGTTTATTCGATGTTTACCATTTTCACTCAATGTTTTATAATTAAAGTATTTCAGTTTTTTTTCTAATATTCTTCATGTACTTTTAATATTTTAGTTTAATATTATACTATTTTAATTTGGTACTCCCCCGTCCCAAATTAAACTGCACACTTCATAAAATGTCACTATTCACTGTCCAACTTTGACCACATATTTGAATAGATATATAAACAATAATATTATCATATGTTATATGGTTTGATTCGTCGTAACACGTAGTTTCTGAAAAGTAACTTCTTGTATGCCATAATTATACGTAATTAAACATATTAACGATTAGACAAGTTTCTTGATGAGCGTAAAATTCTCTCTCATACCATTTAATTTGGGACGGAGGGTGTATGTATTTTCATAAAGTCTTACTTTAGGCAACCTAAACTTTAAGCATACTCTATTATGCAATTAATATAAATAAGAAATTTGGGGTAGGGTTTTTTTAAAAAAATGATGATAAATTTAGCGGCCTATTGTGCAATTATCGAAATACTATATATATCACGAAAATTGCAGAATTTCCATTTAATTTTTTTTCTTCAACTGATCGGAAACTGCCTCCGCCGATCAAAAAGTGCCACTGGCCAACGGTTATCGCCGAATTCTGTCAAAATTTAGCCGAATTTTCACCGGTTTTCCTCCTCCTCATTCGATCGCTCACCCGGCGGAAGTTCACGGCAAAAATCGTCGGATCTGAGCTCGTGATTCCTAGTGGCGACGATGTTCTAGGGTTTCAGCAAAATCTCTAATTGAAATTCTCTGACCTCTTCCTTCGATCTGCAACAACATCGTTGATGAGTCTTCTTCTTAGGATCAACGGGAAACACATCCACCACGGAGCTCTGATCTGGCGACGCAACCATGCATTCACGACAGAGCACATATCTGGCATCGCATTCACAGCGGAGCAATGATCTGGCGTCGCATCCACGATAGAGCACCGATCTAGCGTCGCATCCACGATAAAGCACCGATCTAGCGTCGCATCCACGATAGAGCACCGATCTAGCGTCGCATCCACGACAGAGCACCGATCTAGCGTCGCATTCACGGCGGAGTATGCACAGAGACGAATTTACAGATGATAGAGGAGCGACAACGACACAAAGATAATGCTTCTCCTGCGGTTGCGCCACCACAAGTGAGATGCATGCACTTCGCGGTGAATGAACACTCCAACGCGTGAAATCCACACCCTGCCACTGCAAAGCTTAACTCCGGAGAATTCAAATAGCGTGACTTCAACTCCGGCAATGGTGAGGCAATTAAACTCTGTTCGCGATGTCCAGAGCTCCGATCCGGCGACGACCACAGTCTTCTACAGTGAGTGTGTTTTTGCTGTGCATTTTATTGTTGTGATTTGTGTTTGTGTGTGATGATGATGTGTGTTTGTGTGTGTTTGTGATGTTGTTTGTGTTTTTGATGATGTTGTTAACGATGTTTTATATTTTAAAAACTTATACGTAGGTTTAATTGTTATTTAAGTGAGCATTTTGTCAACAAAAATTCTTTGGCCTAGTGGTTAGGATTCTTGACACAGAGGTTGGAGGTCAGGGGTTCGAGTCTCACCGTGACCATTATTTTTGAAGATTTTTATGTTTTTGATGTACATGCTGAGGTTTGATATTATTTTACTGAGTCTATGTTTAATAAAAGAGTCTTTGTTGTATTGGTTATTGCTCTAGGTTTTGAGGTTAGAGACCAGGGATCAAATCCCATTAGTTTCTCTTTTTAATTTTTTTTCTTGAAGTACTGTAGCTTTTTGCTGATGTTTCTAGCTTATATTTTCTTATGTTGATATTTTTTATTATTCGGGTGAGGTTGAATTGATATGAGTTGATGTTTTGTAGTTTTTTTGGGTGATATGGATTAATATATGTAATTTTTATTCTCATGTTTATATTTTTCATTTTCATGTTGAGGATTTGGTAATAAGAGTTGATGTTTGTTGTTTCTTGATTTTGATGTCAATGTTTTTCATTTTCCGGATGAGGTTCAGGTGTTAGGAGTTGATGTTTGTAGTTTTAAAAAAAATCATTGATGTTTTATGATTTTTAGAATGAATAATTTATACTCTTGAGGCCCAGTAACATTTTTTAAAAAAAGTTTTTTTCCCTCTCATATTGATATTTTTCATTTTATAGATGGATTTTAGGTGATGAAGGTTGATATTTGTAGCTTTTTTTGATGATATGGTTGGGTTTTTTTTTTGGGTAATAGGAGTTGATATTTGTAGTGTCTTTTTTTCTTATGTTGACATTTTTCATTTTTCGTTAGTGTTTCAAATGTAGGCTGTAGGTGCTTATTTTATAATTTGTGTGTGTTATGAAAACAAATTCGTGCTTAGAATACAACTTGTAAGTGCTTCAATCGTTTCTTATTAGGAGTTGATGTTTGTAGCTTTTTTGATGATATGGTTGATTTTATGTAGTGTTTTTCCCTTACGTTGACGTTTTTCATTTTTTGTTAGTGCTTCAAATGTTGGTTGTAGGTGCTTATTTTATAACTCGTAAGTGCTTCAATCGTTGTTTGTTAGGAGTTGATGTTTGTAGCTTTTTTTATGATATGGTTGATTTTTTTTTAGTATTTTCTTCCTTACGTTGAGGATTTTCATTTTTTAGTGCTTCAAATGTAGGTTGTATGTGCTTATTTTATAACTTATAAGTGTTTCAATCGTTGCTTGTTAGGAGTTGATGTTTATAGTTTTTTTGGTGATATGGTTGATTTTTTGTAGTGTTTTTTTCCTTACATTGATGTTTTTCATTTTTTGTTAGTGCTTCAATTGTAGGTTGCAGGTGCTTATTTTATAACTTGTAAGTGCTTCAATCGTTGCTTGTTAGTAGTTGATGTTTGTAGTTTTTTTAAAATGATAATTTAGGTTTGTTGAGGTTTTTATGATTTTCAGTTTATTTTTTATTAGTCGTAGTTGACTTTTTTTCCCACTTTTCTATTGATTATATATTTTTTTTGTTTTTTTATTTGTATTTTTTATATATTTGTTGCTGCCGCTTTTTAGTTGATATTTAATTATTTTTCGTTGATGTTCTATTAGTTTTTGTTGAGGTTTCTGCAGTTTTTTGCTGCAGTTTTTTTTATTGATTTTTGCATTTTAAAAATATTTCTTAAAAATATTTCTGATTTTTTTAAATTTTTTTGCAGATTGCAGGTAGCGGAAAAATGATAGGGAGAAATTTGATGAAAAAGCACCTTGAAAGTTATTAGCGATAGTTCCCTGTAAAATAATTAAAGATAGGTCATTTTAAAATTATTAGATATAGGTCTCTAGATCTAGAATATTGTTAGAATTGTAGAAAGACTCTGCCTAAAGTTTAAGCTGGCTCACAGGAGACCATCCCATGTATTTTTATTCGATGTTTAGCCATTTTTTAAAAACATTTACGTGTTAGTAATTTATTTTGATCTTTTACTAATTAAAGTGATTTATATTTTTTTATGTTTAACTATTGTAATATGATGTATACATTTGGTTTTTTAGCCCGATGTTTTACTCATTTAATTTGATAATATTTTTATTCGATGTTTAACCATTTTCATTTGTGGTGTATACCTAGCCTAAATACTAAGCGGCATGCCCAAACCACAAAGGGTCCTGATGCTAACCAATGATGCGAGCTGGTAGATGGACTCGCAACAAGATAGTTCAACTCACGAATCGAGAAAAGCGGAGACCATGATTAGGTGTCAGCCACGAATTGCCTTTCTCGGCTCCACGATCAGACACATGATTGCAAGCCCGGATAAAGCGGAGCTACGTTCGGGATACACTATAAAAGGAATGAGGAGGGTACAAATCCAAGTAAGTGCAACTGGCCTAGAAAGACTTGATTTTGAAGAAGGAAGTGACTAAGTTGAGCGTCAAAGCCTTTTCCCCAGAACCATTTTCGGGATCTCTTTTACAGGCACACCTTAGTGAACAACGATCAGCCGGTCAGATTGGGAGTACCACAACATTTGGGGCTGTCTGCGGGGAATGAATTTTTTTCCAGTTGTTCATTCTCGACAAGGTCGACAATGGTGTTCACCAGAAGTGAAAGAAGTCAAAACCACCACACTTAAGAGCAAACAACTGGAAGAAACATGAATGTACATCCTAGTAAAAATCAGGATCACATTTCCAGCAGAGATGAAGAGCACGTTAGAGATGACTCGAAAGATGAAGAAAAGGCAGAGTCTCCCAACACGAACAAGGAAAAGGAAAGGAAAGCGTTCACGTCGTTTATGGAAGCGAACAAAGAGCAACTGTATTATCAGTTCCTCATTACTCTCAAACCAAAGTCCCCAAGGGTAAGTAAAAAATTGGTTAAAAATGATGGCCTAAAATATGGGGACGAATTAAGAGACATGGTAGCAGATGACGATGCAGACAAGTCACAACTGACACCATATCTTCGCAACTTCAAGATGCCGAAGGACTTCAAATTACCATAACATTTCAAAATTTGTGTTGGGACAACGACCCAATGAATTCCTACATTCCTATCGTAATAGCATGAGGTTCCGCAATGTTGAAATCGAGTTGGTGTGTAAGGAATTCCCCATATTTCTGTCGGGAACAACAATCACATGGTATGGAGATTCACTAGATGGAAGTATCACATCTTGAGCACAACTGTCAAATCTGTTCTTGGGACACTTATACCAGAAGCAGACATTTACCAAGATTATTGTAGAGTCTGCAGGTTTGGGACATGTCGCTTCAATCTTCCTTGGGTGTATTCACAGGAGGTATGCGACCGGGAGAGTTCTATAAGGAACTAACAAAAACTATCCAGAAAACCCAAGGGACCTACAAAAAATAATAGAGCAGTATGTGTAAACCGAAGAAGCCAACAACTGCAAGATAGAGCAGGAACTAGGAGAGAAAAGAGTTATAGATGACTCACAAAGGAATTTGGTGAATAAGGGGAAATGAACCTTCCCTTCCAAAGGAAGAGAAGCGGGAACACAAAGTATCCTGTCTCAGGAGACACCACTAACATAATCGCAAAAGGAGATCTGGCAAGCGAACAAAGATCTATTCCGCGAACCAGCGCCAACGGTAGCACCTCCAGAGAAAGATCAAGAGAGTACTATTGTGCCTTTCATAAGGATCACAGTCACGATATCGAATATTGCAGAGATCTAAGGAGGCAAATAGAGGAAAACTTGAGAAAGGACTATCTTTGACAGTACAGGAAGAAAGATGACGATAATATATACAATGAAGCGAGCAAGAGAGGAAGCTCCATGGTAAAAACCCAAGCCACAACGAACACTCAGAACAAGAATTAAAAGATGATGACAACAGTGGACTATGAGGAGGATGTGTCCAACGAGGCTCCAAAGAGAGTAGTCTGCTCTATATATGGGTCAGCAGAGTCCCTATCAAATAATGATTGGAAGTCCAAGGCTAGGTATTCACCTCCACAGGAGCCCTGAATAAAATAGTGCATACAAATGAAGCAATCACGTTTAGCAAAGAGGGCATTGTTCCCAGTGCCTCACCATACAATGAATAGACGGTCATTATTGCCAAAATTTGGAACATGACGGTTCATAGATTGTTCGTAGATAATGGAAGCGCAATAGAAATTCTTTTTGTGGACTGCTTCAACAGACTTGGATTCAAGAGGACCGAATTGAAGAAATTCACATTCGCGCTCGTAGGATTCACATGGCGAGCAGAGACACTGTTAGGAAATATACAGCTGCACGTAACAATTGGCGAAAGCTAAAGGAACTACACCATAATTTGTGACTGCGTTGTCATTGAGGCTCCAAGTTTGTTTAACGCTATTATTGGTAGGCTATGGATGAACAGAGTGAAAACAATATGGTCTCCATACCATTTAGTCATAAAGTTCCCAACCCCAACAAGGATCGTAACAGTGAGGGGAAACCAACAGACCACCAGACAGTGTGTGCTCATCACAATGAAAGTAGGAAAAGCTATGAAACAACCAAAAATGGTTAGTACTATCACCAACAGTGACTCACTTTACCAGGTGGACCATTCAATAGATCTTGGAGAACAAACTAAAGATGTTTTGCATGACAAAGATGTGTCTAAGTGTGTCAAGATAGGGAAATGTCTTCCATATCAAGAGAAATAGAGAGTGATACCAATTTTGAGAGATCACAGGGACACGTTTTCATTAAGTGTACAGAAATGGGAGGATTCGACCGCAATAATGTGAATCTTTATTTGAACATCGTTGATTTGATCAAGCCAATCAAGCAGAAACAAAGAAGCTTCGCCAGTGAAAGACAAAAGGCAATCAAGGAAGAAGTAATGGCGTTGTTGCAAGCTGGGATCATAAGGGGGGTGATATACTTGGGAGGTCGTTGTCGTACCTCTCAAAGTTAATATTTATAAGCCCTAATGCTTCCTATCTACAATTAAGTAGTTAATGGCAAGTCGGGGTCATCCACGAGAAGAGGGATCTTTCCAAGTGTTTAAACATATATAGGAGAAAACATACTAGATATAAGCAGATATAGATATATATATAAGCATGTAAATGGGGGGGGGAGTTTGGTTGGTTTTGGTCCTAATTTATTAAATTAAAAACAAATTAACTAATCAAGCAAGTTAAATATGCAAAGCATGCAACAACAACTAAAAGGTGATTAAACCAACAATTAACGAAACTTTGGGTGCAATTGACTTCCACTTCCAATCCTCTTATCCATCATTGAACATGCAACCTACTACTTTCACTACTTGTTGTGAAGACTAAACTTGTATTCTTCTTAGATAGTAGTTTGCAAGAGTGAATTCGACATCTCTAGTCAAACCTCACTAATGACTCCCTTAGTCGAAACACGACTAAAAGTATCCCATTGATGACATTGAGCAAAAAGAATCAACAAGCTTAGAAACACTTATAAATACTACACCGTATCTACGCATTTAAACATATCATGCATTTACACAATATTAGTCAAGAACGGTCGACATTCATAGACTTCTCTTATTTGCTACAAGCAATAAACATGACAAAGATTTCAACATTATCATATTCATCTAGAAATTATCAATCCATCAACACAATCAAAAGCTCTAAATCATACTCTTGGATTTCCTATCAAGAAAAGGGGAAATCAACCATTTCCCCAAACCCTAACAAGTATTTCATACAGGCAATTCATATACTCAAGGTTTCAAGAACATTAATGACATTAACAAACACATTCAATGCTCCATAAATGCATAATTGTAAGAGTATCAAATAGGCTACAAATTGTTCTTAAGACATGGGTTTGGAAACCTTGGTCAATTTCTCCCAAGAACTAGATTAGCTAATACAAATCATACTAACATTCATAGGTGAATTCATACACAAATAAATAGGAAGAAGATGAAAGAAAATGAAGAACTAGGGTTCTTTGAGGAGGAAATTTGGCCAAGAGGATGAGGATATGAAGCGGGTGGCCAAAAAATCATTTTATAATACAAGAGGGAGGAAAAGAAAAGCAAAAAGAAAAAGAGTAACAGGCTCTACCCTTTGACCAAGTACCGCTCCAACGGCATAATCACTAGCATCATACATGATCTCAAAAGGAAAAGACCAATCTGGGGGCTGTCTGATAGGGGCCGAGACTAACCTTCCTTTCAATGTATCGAAGGCCCCTTTACAACCCTCATCCATCACAAATTCCACCCCCTTTTGTAACAACTTGCATAAAGGAGATGCTATCTTTGAGAAGTCCTTGATGAACCGATGGTAAAATCCCGCATGGCCAAGAAAAGAGCGCACTTCGCGCACATTAGTATGATAAGGCAAAATTTGAATTGTGTCTATCTTGTCCTTGTCAACCTCAATACCCTTAGAGAAGACAACAGGGCCTAAGACAATGCCCCGCTCTACCATAAAATGACTTCTCCGAATTTAACACAAGATTAGTATCAATGCAACATTTAAGAACTTATACTAAATTTGCTAAACAATTGTCAAAAGAATTACCATGAATGGTGAAATCATCCATGAATACCTCGACAAAGTTTTCAACAAATTCTGAGAAAATGCTTACCATACACCTTTGGAAAGTCGCGGGGGAGTTACATAACCCGAAAGGCACACACCGGTAGGCAAACGTACCAAAGGGGCACGTGAAAGTGGTATTTTCTTGGTCTTTTGGGGCAATAGCTACTTTAAAATACCCTGAGTAATCTTTCCAGATTTCCGCATTTAGTCTCCGGTAGTCAATGCAAACACGTCATTAGTTTTGAACTCGAGTGGGAACCATTTCACCCTTCTGATTTTTGACCACCGCACCCACCCCACTCTTCTTGGGTACTACTTGAGTTGAACTCACCCACTTGCTATCCGAGATTGGATAGATCATGCCCGCTTGGAGTAACTTGAGGATTTCTAGCTTTAACACCTCCATCATAGGTGGGTTTAAACGGCGTTGGGGTTGTTGCATGGGTCTCGCATCTTCCTCCAAGAAAATTCTATGCATGCAAGTGGATGGACTTATGCCTTTGATGTCGGCAATAGTCCATCCAGTTGCTTCCTTATTCTCCCATAACACCACCATCAACTTTTCTTCTTGTTCTTTGGTGAGTTTGCTTGAAATGATAACCGGGAGCGTCTCCCATTCCCCAAGAAATGCGTACTTGAGGTCACTTGGCAAAGGTTTGAGTTCAATCACCGGAGCTTTCATAAGTGACAGGAGGAATTCCGAGTCTTCGGGTTCCTCTAAGAGTAGAGGGGGATGGTTTGAGAGGCTTTGTTTCATCTCTTCAAACAAGTTCAAGCCCTCAAAGCTTTCCTTCAAGTTAGTGCTCATAGAATATACATTGTAGGCATCATCACTATCACATTGCAAAGCAACTAACAAGGAATCATCACCACTTAGCTTAAAAATATCTTGTACAACATCTTCAACAACATCTAAGGTATGGAAAGCATATTCTTCACTAGGATACTTCATAGAGTCACTAATGTTAAACTCTACTTTTATTCCATCAAATTCCATGGTGCGGGTACCCTTATGGACATCAATCATTGTCTTAGAAGTTTTCAAAAATGGCCTCCCCAATGGGGCGGCATGTTTATCATGCTCCATGTCAAGGACATAAAAATCTGCAGGGAAAACTAAGGAATCCACCTTAACCAACACGTCCTCGACAATACCCTTAGGGTATGCACTAGAATGATCGGCCAATTGGATTATAACCCCAGTTTTGTGCAATGTATCCAAGTTGAGGTCTTCATACAAATAGTAATGAATCAGATTTATCGACGCACCTATATCAAGTATGGCTTTTTCAAAATGTGTATTTCCTATCATGCAAGGGATTGTAAACATGCCGAGATCGCTACACTTAAGGGGTAGCTCTTTTTGACACAAGGCGGAAAGATGCTCATTTTCCCCATTTTCAACTTATTCTTGGCTCTTTGTTTTCTATTCACAACACATAGTTCTTTAAGAAATTTAGCATGTCTAGGAATTTGTTCAATGGCATTCAAGAGTGGGATATTTACCTCACATCTACGAAAGACTTCGTAGATGTCCTTGTGAAGAGGAACATAGCAGCGGTGCTCCGTCGAGAGGAAAATGGTCTTCATAACGGGAATTTACGCTCCATAATGGCACTACTGTGAATGATGGTCTTCACGGCGGCGAATCTGGCCTTGGCGGGAGTCCAAATCTGAAGGCCAATTGGACACGGAGGCGGATGACCCTCTTACCGGATAAGAAGATCGGCCCGATGGATGAAAGCCTAGCGTGGGTAGCTTCAATCACCGGCGAAAAGTCGGCCGCTACTGGCGTAAATAGAGAAGTGACTCCAGATTCCAATGACGGAGACGGAAACTCCAGATGCTACTGACATCGGGGCAGCGGCAGCGACTTAACAAAATGCTACTAGTGGAAATCCTAGATTCCGGAGGCGACAATGATGGTGGTGGTGGAGCAGTGAAGCAGCGGTGGCGATGATGATGGTTTTGGAGATGACAAAGAAGAAGAAAAATTATACTCCCTCCGTCCCAGATTAAACTGCACACTTCACTTTATGTCACTATTCACTGTCCAACTTTGACCACATATTTGAATAGATATATAAACAATAATATTATCATATGTTATATGGTTGGATTCGTCGAAACAAGTAGTTTCCCAAAAGTAACTTTTTATTTATCGTTGTTATACGTAGTTAAACATATTAACGGTTAGACAAGCATCTTGATAAGCGTGAAAAAGATTCCTTGCAATTTGAGCTGGGACAGAGGGAGTAGGTGTGTTTGTCATTAAATTCTTAGTTTAAGATTTGGCAAAATTTTTTTAATTTTTAAAATTATGTCACTATCAGAAAATGTCACGTCAACACTAGATGATACAAAAGTTATATCAGCACATTTGCTAAAAAAACTTAAGGTTAGGATTATACATTCATATTTTGCAGGGTTACTTTCATGTTTGGGGGAAGAATCCGCACAAATCGAATTTTTTGAGATAATGTACTCAATTTAAAATATTTTTTAAATAGTCCAAATGTACTTTTAGCTTTTTCGTTTGATGTTTTACGATTTTAATTCTATATAATGTTTATTCGATGTTTACCATTTTCACTCAATGTTTTATAATTAAAGTATTTCAGTTTTTTTTTCTAATATTCTTCATGTACTTTTAATATTTTAGTTTAATATTATACTATTTTAATTTGGTACTCCCCCGTCCCAAATTAAACTGCACACTTCATAAAATGTCACTATTCACTGTCCAACTTTGACCACATATTTGAATAGATATATAAACAATAATATTATCATATGTTATATGGTTTGATTCGTCGTAACACGTAGTTTCTGAAAAGTAACTTCTTGTATGCCATAATTATACGTAATTAAACATATTAACGATTAGACAAGTTTCTTGATGAGCGTAAAATTCTCTCTCATACCATTTAATTTGGGACGGAGGGTGTATGTATTTTCATAAAGTCTTACTTTAGGCAACCTAAACTTTAAGCATACTCTATTATGCAATTAATATAAATAAGAAATTTGGGGTAGGGTTTTTTTAAAAAAATGATGATAAATTTAGCGGCCTATTGTGCAATTATCGAAATACTATATATATCACGAAAATTGCAGAATTTCCATTTAATTTTTTTTCTTCAACTGATCGGAAACTGCCTCCGCCGATCAAAAAGTGCCACTGGCCAACGGTTATCGCCGAATTCTGTCAAAATTTAGCCGAATTTTCACCGGTTTTCCTCCTCCTCATTCGATCGCTCACCCGGCGGAAGTTCACGGCAAAAATCGTCGGATCTGAGCTCGTGATTCCTAGTGGCGACGATGTTCTAGGGTTTCAGCAAAATCTCTAATTGAAATTCTCTGACCTCTTCCTTCGATCTGCAACAACATCGTTGATGAGTCTTCTTCTTAGGATCAACGGGAAACACATCCACCATGGAGCTCTGATCTGGCGACGCAACCATGCATTCACGACAGAGCACATATCTGGCATCGCATTCACAGCGGAGCAATGATCTGGCGTCGCATCCACGATAGAGCACCGATCTAGCGTCGCATCCACGATAAAGCACCGATCTAGCGTCGCATCCACGATAGAGCACCGATCTAGCGTCGCATCCACGACAGAGCACCGATCTAGCGTCGCATTCACGGCGGAGTATGCACAGAGACGAATTTACAGATGATAGAGGAGCGACAACGACACAAAGATAATGCTTCTCCTGCGGTTGCGCCACCACAAGTGAGATGCATGCACTTCGCGGTGAATGAACACTCCAACGCATGAAATCCACACCCTGCCACTGCAAAGCTTAACTCCGGAGAATTCAAATAGCGTGACTTCAACTCCGGCAATGGTGAGGCAATTAAACTCTGTTCGCGATGTCCAGAGCTCCGATCCGGCGACGACCACAGTCTTCTACAGTGAGTGTGTTTTTGCTGTGCATTTTATTGTTGTGATTTGTGTTTGTGTGTGATGATGATGTGTGTTTGTGTGTGTTTGTGATGTTGTTTGTGTTTTTGATGATGTTGTTAACGATGTTTTATATTTTAAAAACTTATACGTAGGTTTAATTGTTATTTAAGTGAGCATTTTGTCAACAAAAATTCTTTGGCCTAGTGGTTAGGATTCTTGACACAGAGGTTGGAGGTCAGGGGTTCGAGTCTCACCGTGACCATTATTTTTGAAGATTTTTATGTTTTTGATGTACATGCTGAGGTTTGATATTATTTTACTGAGTCTATGTTTAATAAAAGAGTCTTTGTTGTATTGGTTATTGCTCTAGGTTTTGAGGTTAGAGACCAGGGATCAAATCCCATTAGTTTCTCTTTTTAATTTTTTTTCTTGAAGTACTGTAGCTTTTTGCTGATGTTTCTAGCTTATATTTTCTTATGTTGATATTTTTTATTATTCGGGTGAGGTTGAATTGATATGAGTTGATGTTTTGTAGTTTTTTTGGGTGATATGGATTAATATATGTAATTTTTATTCTCATGTTTATATTTTTCATTTTCATGTTGAGGATTTGGTAATAAGAGTTGATGTTTGTTGTTTCTTGATTTTGATGTCAATGTTTTTCATTTTCCGGATGAGGTTCAGGTGTTAGGAGTTGATGTTTGTAGTTTTAAAAAAAATCATTGATGTTTTATGATTTTTAGAATGAATAATTTATACTCTTGAGGCCCAGTAACATTTTTTAAAAAAAGTTTTTTTCCCTCTCATATTGATATTTTTCATTTTATAGATGGATTTTAGGTGATGAAGGTTGATATTTGTAGCTTTTTTTGATGATATGGTTGGGTTTTTTTTTTGGGTAATAGGAGTTGATATTTGTAGTGTCTTTTTTTCTTATGTTGACATTTTTGATTTTTCGTTAGTGTTTCAAATGTAGGCTGTAGGTGCTTATTTTATAATTTGTGTGTGTTATGAAAACAAATTCGTGCTTAGAATACAACTTGTAAGTGCTTCAATCGTTTCTTATTAGGAGTTGATGTTTGTAGCTTTTTTGATGATATGGTTGATTTTATGTAGTGTTTTTCCCTTACGTTGACGTTTTTCATTTTTTGTTAGTGCTTCAAATGTTGGTTGTAGGTGCTTATTTTATAACTCGTAAGTGCTTCAATCGTTGTTTGTTAGGAGTTGATGTTTGTAGCTTTTTTTATGATATGGTTGATTTTTTTTTAGTATTTTCTTCCTTACGTTGAGGATTTTCATTTTTTAGTGCTTCAAATGTAGGTTGTATGTGCTTATTTTATAACTTATAAGTGTTTCAATCGTTGCTTGTTAGGAGTTGATGTTTATAGTTTTTTTGGTGATATGGTTGATTTTTTGTAGTGTTTTTTTCCTTACATTGATGTTTTTCATTTTTTGTTAGTGCTTCAATTGTAGGTTGCAGGTGCTTATTTTATAACTTGTAAGTGCTTCAATCGTTGCTTGTTAGTAGTTGATGTTTGTAGTTTTTTTAAAATGATAATTTAGGTTTGTTGAGGTTTTTATGATTTTCAGTTTATTTTTTATTAGTCGTAGTTGACTTTTTTTCCCACTTTTCTATTGATTTTATATTTTTTTTGTTTTTTTATTTGTATTTTTTATATATTTGTTGCTGCCGCTTTTTAGTTGATATTTAATTATTTTTCGTTGATGTTCTATTAGTTTTTGTTGAGGTTTCTGCAGTTTTTTGCTGCAGTTTTTTTTATTGATTTTTGCATTTTAAAAATATTTCTTAAAAATATTTCTGATTTTTTTAAATTTTTTTGCAGATTGCAGGTAGCGGAAAAATGATAGGGAGAAATTTGATGAAAAAGCACCTTGAAAGTTATTAGCGATAGTTCCCTGTAAAATAATTAAAGATAGGTCATTTTAAAATTATTAGATATAGGTCTCTAGATCTAGAATATTGTTAGAATTGTAGAAAGACTCTGCCTAAAGTTTAAGCTGGCTCACAGGAGACCATCCCATGTATTTTTATTCGATGTTTAGCCATTTTTTAAAAACATTTACGTGTTAGTAATTTATTTTGATCTTTTACTAATTAAAGTGATTTATATTTTTTTATGTTTAACTATTGTAATATGATGTATACATTTGGTTTTTTAGCCCGATGTTTTACTCATTTAATTTGATAATATTTTTATTCGATGTTTAACCATTTTCATTTGTGGTGTATACCTAGCCTAAATACTAAGCGGCATGCCCAAACCACAAAGGGTCCTGATGCTAACCAATGATGCGAGCTGGTAGATGGACTCGCAACAAGATAGTTCAACTCACGAATCGAGAAAAGCGGAGACCATGATTAGGTGTCAGCCACGAATTGCCTTTCTCGGCTCCACGATCAGACACATGATTGCAAGCCCGGATAAAGCGGAGCTACGTTCGGGATACACTATAAAAGGAATGAGGAGGGTACAAATCCAAGTAAGTGCAACTGGCCTAGAAAGACTTGATTTTGAAGAAGGAAGTGACTAAGTTGAGCGTCAAAGCCTTTTCCCCAGAACCATTTTCGGGATCTCTTTTACAGGCACACCTTAGTGAACAACGATCAGCCGGTCAGATTGGGAGTACCACAACATTTGGGGCTGTCTGCGGGGAATGAATTTTTTTCCAGTTGTTCATTCTCGACAAGGTCGACAATGGTGTTCACCAGAAGTGAAAGAAGTCAAAACCACCACACTTAAGAGCAAACAACTGGAAGAAACATGAATGTACATCCTAGTAAAAATCAGGATCACATTTCCAGCAGAGATGAAGAGCACGTTAGAGATGACTCGAAAGATGAAGAAAAGGCAGAGTCTCCCAACACGAACAAGGAAAAGGAAAGGAAAGCGTTCACGTCGTTTATGGAAGCGAACAAAGAGCAACTGTATTATCAGTTCCTCATTACTCTCAAACCAAAGTCCCCAAGGGTAAGTAAAAAATTGGTTAAAAATGATGGCCTAAAATATGGGGACGAATTAAGAGACATGGTAGCAGATGACGATGCAGACAAGTCACAACTGACACCATATCTTCGCAACTTCAAGATGCCGAAGGACTTCAAATTACCATAACATTTCAAAATTTGTGTTGGGACAACGACCCAATGAATTCCTACATTCCTATCGTAATAGCATGAGGTTCCGCAATGTTGAAATCGAGTTGGTGTGTAAGGAATTCCCCATATTTCTGTCGGGAACAACAATCACATGGTATGGAGATTCACTAGATGGAAGTATCACATCTTGAGCACAACTGTCAAATCTGTTCTTGGGACACTTATACCAGAAGCAGACATTTACCAAGATTATTGTAGAGTCTGCAGGTTTGGGACATGTCGCTTCAATCTTCCTTGGGTGTATTCACAGGAGGTATGCGACCGGGAGAGTTCTATAAGGAACTAACAAAAACTATCCAGAAAACCCAAGGGACCTACAAAAAATAATAGAGCAGTATGTGTAAACCGAAGAAGCCAACAACTGCAAGATAGAGCAGGAACTAGGAGAGAAAAGAGTTATAGATGACTCACAAAGGAATTTGGTGAATAAGGGGAAATGAACCTTCCCTTCCAAAGGAAGAGAAGCGGGAACACAAAGTATCCTGTCTCAGGAGACACCACTAACATAATCGCAAAAGGAGATCTGGCAAGCGAACAAAGATCTATTCCGCGAACCAGCGCCAACGGTAGCACCTCCAGAGAAAGATCAAGAGAGTACTATTGTGCCTTTCATAAGGATCACAGTCACGATATCGAATATTGCAGAGATCTAAGGAGGCAAATAGAGGAAAACTTGAGAAAGGACTATCTTTGACAGTACAGGAAGAAAGATGACGATAATATATACAATGAAGCGAGCAAGAGAGGAAGCTCCATGGTAAAAACCCAAGCCACAACGAACACTCAGAACAAGAATTAAAAGATGATGACAACAGTGGACTATGAGGAGGATGTGTCCAACGAGGCTCCAAAGAGAGTAGTCTGCTCTATATATGGGTCAGCAGAGTCCCTATCAAATAATGATTGGAAGTCCAAGGCTAGGTATTCACCTCCACAGGAGCCCTGAATAAAATAGTGCATACAAATGAAGCAATCACGTTTAGCAAAGAGGGCATTGTTCCCAGTGCCTCACCATACAATGAATAGACGGTCATTATTGCCAAAATTTGGAACATGACGGTTCATAGATTGTTCGTAGATAATGGAAGCGCAATAGAAATTCTTTTTGTGGACTGCTTCAACAGACTTGGATTCAAGAGGACCGAATTGAAGAAATTCACATTCGCGCTCGTAGGATTCACATGGCGAGCAGAGACACTGTTAGGAAATATACAGCTGCACGTAACAATTGGCGAAAGCTAAAGGAACTACACCATAATTTGTGACTGCGTTGTCATTGAGGCTCCAAGTTTGTTTAACGCTATTATTGGTAGGCTATGGATGAACAGAGTGAAAACAATATGGTCTCCATACCATTTAGTCATAAAGTTCCCAACCCCAACAAGGATCGTAACAGTGAGGGGAAACCAACAGACCACCAGACAGTGTGTGCTCATCACAATGAAAGTAGGAAAAGCTATGAAACAACCAAAAATGGTTAGTACTATCACCAACAGTGACTCACTTTACCAGGTGGACCATTCAATAGATCTTGGAGAACAAACTAAAGATGTTTTGCATGACAAAGATGTGTCTAAGTGTGTCAAGATAGGGAAATGTCTTCCATATCAAGAGAAATAGAGAGTGATACCAATTTTGAGAGATCACAGGGACACGTTTTCATTAAGTGTACAGAAATGGGAGGATTCGACCGCAATAATGTGAATCTTTATTTGAACATCGTTGATTTGATCAAGCCAATCAAGCAGAAACAAAGAAGCTTCGCCAGTGAAAGACAAAAGGCAATCAAGGAAGAAGTAATGGCGTTGTTGCAAGCTGGGATCATAAGGGGGGTGATATACTTGGGAGGTCATTGTCGTACCTCTCAAAGTTAATATTTATAAGCCCTAATGCTTCCTATCTACAATTAAGTAGTTAATGGCAAGTCGGGGTCATCCACGAGAAGAGGGATCTTTCCAAGTGTTTAAACATATATAGGAGAAAACATACTAGATATAAGCAGATATAGATATATATATATAAGCATGTAAATGGGGGGGGGGGAGTTTGGTTGGTTTTGGTCCTAATTTATTAAATTAAAAACAAATTAACTAATCAAGCAAGTTAAATATGCAAAGCATGCAACAACAACTAAAAGGTGATTAAACCAACAATTAACGAAACTTTGGGTGCAATTGACTTCCACTTCCAATCCTCTTATCCATCATTGAACATGCAACCTACTACTTTCACTACTTGTTGTGAAGACTAAACTTGTATTCTTCTTAGATAGTAGTTTGCAAGAGTGAATTCGACATCTCTAGTCAAACCTCACTAATGACTCCCTTAGTCGAAACACGACTAAAAGTATCCCATTGATGACATTGAGCAAAAAGAATCAACAAGCTTAGAAACACTTATAAATACTACACCGTATCTACGCATTTAAACATATCATGCATTTACACAATATTAGTCAAGAACGGTCGACATTCATAGACTTCTCTTATTTGCTACAAGCAATAAACATGACAAAGATTTCAACATTATCATATTCATCTAGAAATTATCAATCCATCAACACAATCAAAAGCTCTAAATCATACTCTTGGATTTCCTATCAAGAAAAGGGGAAATCAACCATTTCCCCAAACCCTAACAAGTATTTCATACAGGTAATTCATATACTCAAGGTTTCAAGAACATTAATGACATTAACAAACACATTCAATGCTCCATAAATGCATAATTGTAAGAGTATCAAATAGGCTACAAATTGTTCTTAAGACATGGGTTTGGAAACCTTGGTCAATTTCTCCCAAGAACTAGATTAGCTAATACAAATCATACTAACATTCATAGGTGAATTCATACACAAATAAATAGGAAGAAGATGAAAGAAAATGAAGAACTAGGGTTCTTTGAGGAGGAAATTTGGCCAAGAGGATGAGGATATGAAGCGGGTGGCCAAAAAATCATTTTATAATACAAGAGGGAGGAAAAGAAAAGCAAAAAGAAAAAGAGTAACAGGCTCTACCCTTTGACCAAGTACCGCTCCAACGGCATAATCACTAGCATCATACATGATCTCAAAAGGAAAAGACCAATCTGGGGGCTGTCTGATAGGGGCCGAGACTAACCTTCCTTTCAATGTATCGAAGGCCCCTTTACAACCCTCATCCATCACAAATTCCACCCCCTTTTGTAACAACTTGCATAAAGGAGATGCTATCTTTGAGAAGTCCTTGATGAACCGATGGTAAAATCCCGCATGGCCAAGAAAAGAGCGCACTTCGCGCACATTAGTATGATAAGGCAAAATTTGAATTGTGTCTATCTTGTCCTTGTCAACCTCAATACCCTTAGAGAAGACAACAGGGCCTAAGACAATGCCCCGCTCTACCATAAAATGACTTCTCCGAATTTAACACAAGATTAGTATCAATGCAACATTTAAGAACTTATACTAAATTTGCTAAACAATTGTCAAAAGAATTACCATGAATGGTGAAATCATCCATGAATACCTCGACAAAGTTTTCAACAAATTCTGAGAAAATGCTTACCATACACCTTTGGAAAGTCGCGGGGGAGTTACATAACCCGAAAGGCACACACCGGTAGGCAAACGTACCGAAGGGGCACGTGAAAGTGGTATTTTCTTGGTCTTTTGGGGCAATAGCTACTTTAAAATACCCTGAGTAATCTTTCCAGATTTCCGCATTTAGTCTCCGGTAGTCAATGCAAACGCGTCATTAGTTTTGAACTCGAGTGGGAACCATTTCACCCTTCTGATTTTTGACCACCGCACCCACCCCACTCTTCTTGGGTACTACTTGAGTTGAACTCACCCACTTGCTATCCGAGATTGGATAGATCATGCCCGCTTGGAGTAACTTGAGGATTTCTAGCTTTAACACCTCCATCATAGGTGGGTTTAAACGGCGTTGGGGTTGTTGCATGGGTCTCGCATCTTCCTCCAAGAAAATTCTATGCATGCAAGTGGATGGACTTATGCCTTTGATGTCGGCAATAGTCCATCCAGTTGCTTCCTTATTCTCCCATAACACCACCATCAACTTTTCTTCTTGTTCTTTGGTGAGTTTGCTTGAAATGATAACCGGGAGCGTCTCCCATTCCCCAAGAAATGCGTACTTGAGGTCACTTGGCAAAGGTTTGAGTTCAATCACCGGAGCTTTCATAAGTGACAGGAGGAATTCCGAGTCTTCGGGTTCCTCTAAGAGTAGAGGGGGATGGTTTGAGAGGCTTTGTTTCATCTCTTCAAACAAGTTCAAGCCCTCAAAGCTTTCCTTCAAGTTAGTGCTCATAGAATATACATTGTAGGCATCATCACTATCACATTGCAAAGCAACTAACAAGGAATCATCACCACTTAGCTTAAAAATATCTTGTACAACATCTTCAACAACATCTAAGGTATGGAAAGCATATTCTTCACTAGGATACTTCATAGAGTCACTTATGTTAAACTCTACTTTTATTCCATCAAATTCCATGGTGCGGGTACCCTTATGGACATCAATCATTGTCTTAGAAGTTTTCAAAAATGGCCTCCCCAATGGGGCGGCATGTTTATCATGCTCCATGTCAAGGACATAAAAATCTGCAGGGAAAACTAAGGAATCCACCTTAACCAACACGTCCTCGACAATACCCTTAGGGTATGCACTAGAATGATCGGCCAATTGGATTATAACCCCAGTTTTGTGCAATGTATCCAAGTTGAGGTTTTCATACAAATAGTAATGAATCAGATTTATCGACGCACCTATATCAAGTATGGCTTTTTCAAAATGTGTATTTCCTATCATGCAAGGGATTGTAAACATGCCGAGATCGCTACACTTAAGGGGTAGCTCTTTTTGACACAAGGCGGAAAGATGCTCATTTTCCCCATTTTCAACTTATTCTTGGCTCTTTGTTTTCTATTCACAACACATAGTTCTTTAAGAAATTTAGCATGTCTAGGAATTTGTTCAATGGCATTCAAGAGTGGGATATTTACCTCACATCTACGAAAGACTTCGTAGATGTCCTTGTTGTCCTCCTTCCTCCTATTGCTTTCAAAGCTTCCGGAAATGGTGGTTCTGGTACATATGGAGGAATCTCCACCATCTTTGTCTTTTTGTGAGGGGGGGATGAAGGTTCCGGAATAGAGGTTGACTTCTCAACAATAACCTCCCCTTCCTTCTCGTTCCCCTTCCTTGCTTTTTCCTTGGCCAAATTCTCGGCCTCTTATTCAACCTCTTTTTCAAACACCTCAACCCTCATGGGCTCCTCTTCAAAAATTTCATTACCCGGGGAAGTTCCAACTTCTCTACCACTTCTTAAAGTGATAGAACTAGCATTTTGTCGAGGGTTGATCTCTATTTGGGAGGGTAGTGTACCTTTTTCTCAGGCCTCCATTCGATTCACCACTTGAGCTATTTAGCTCACTTAAGTTTCCAAGTTCTTAATGCTTTCCTTGGCTTCATCTTGGAATTTTTTGCCTTTTTCCATCCACATGCTCAACCGGTGAATGGCTTGATTCACCTCATCTTTTGTTAACCCCAAGCTCCCCCTTGGTCTCGGGGCTTGTCTTGGATCCTTTGAAATTGTTGTTGAGGTGGCCTATATTGTTGTCGAGGAAGCCAATACGGTTAAGGGTTTTGATATCCTTCAAGGTGATATGAATCCCCTTGCGAAGAATCTGGATTGCGGAATTAAGATCTTTGACAAAACAAGGGAACTCGCAAACCCTTCAATGTCGCACGAAATTTAAGGTCTAGCCCTTGGGGTACACTCAATTTTGACCCGCTCTCTAACTAGCCCCTAGGATCAGATTACAAGGTTTATTGATACTTAACTAGCCCTCGGGGTTAAGCAACAATGGAATAGCCCGCAAGCAAAGAGTATGAACTCAAAAGGTTGTATATTTGATTGATGAAAAGTGTTAAAATTCGTCCATAAGGCCTCCCTTTTTATAGGGTTCCAATCTTGCCTCAAACCCTAATCACAAATGGAAATTGAATCAACTTATGGTAGCTTTAAGAAGTTAAAACCATATCTAACTAAAATACCTAAAATAAATGATAATCTAAGGTAATCTGGTTGAATTCTTCAAGAAGTAACCTTGAAGAATATTACCTTATCTAATCTTACCAAATCGAATTCTAATCAGAATAAAACTAAATATACTAAATCTTAATGGACTGTATTTTTAAAATTAAGCTCTTCAAAGCCCACATGGCTGAGCTATCAGTCCAATAAACCCAAAATGAAATAAATTTACAATATTTTACAGTGATCACACTACCTCATTAAAAATCCAGTGGGAAAAAATAGTATAGTGTTCTTCATGATGTCTTCAGTTCGTCGCCAATCTTGAATAATGAATCCAAGATGTCGATGGTGACTCCTTCTTCAATTCTTCATCATAAAGGGGATCAATCAAAACATTTAAAGTAGCATCCTTAAGCTTAGTCTTTGACCTAGTCATAGGTCCCACCATATCACTTAGAGTATCCCAAACATATCCTTTAAATGTTTGATCAAGTTCTGGAAGGTCTTAATTTATGGTGGTAGTCGTCTTGGCATCTCCATCATTCCCTTCGTGGTTGAAAAGTCTCCAAACTTAATCGTCTTCAAATGTAAATGGAGATAAATCAGCAACATTGAAGATCGCACTAACACTATAATGATCTGGTAACTCAATCTTGTAAGCATTGTCGTTCACACGATCCAACACTCTAAAAGGACCATCTCCACATGGACTCAACTTAGATTTCTGAGCATTTGGAAACCTCTTTTTCCGCAGATGAACCCAAACATAATCTCCCACGTTGAACCTCATCAACTTGCGGCTTTGATTAGCTTTATCAGCATTTTGTGCATTTGTTCGTTCAATATTCATACGCACCTTCTCATGGATTTTCTTCACAAAATCTGCTTTCTTTTCTCCATCAATTTTTTTAACCTGTTTAAAATTTAAAGAAAGTAGATCAAGAGGTGTAGTAGGTAGAAAACCATAAACAATTTCAAATGGAGATAAAGAAGTAGTAGAATGAATAGTGTGATTGTAAGCAAACTCTGCAACCGGAATGCAATTTTCCTAATTCTTTAAGTTCTTCTGAACTAGTGCACGCAGGAGAGCCCCTAGGGTTTGACTGGTCACTTCCGTTTGTCCATCAGTTTAAGGATGACTATCAGTCGAAAACAGCAACTTTGTCCCTAACTTGCGCCACAAGGTATTGCATCTATCAGAGATAATAGATGCAGGAATTCCATGGAACCGAACTACTTCCTTCAAAAATAGATCCGCAATATGCTTTGCATCATCTGTCTTCCTACAAGGAATAAAATGTGCCATTTTCGAAAATCTATCCACAACCACAAAGATAGAATCATTATCTGACTGAGATCGTGGCAAACCCAGGACAAAATCCATGGAAATATCAACTCAAGGATGTGTTGGAATAGTTAATGGAGTATAAAGACCATGAGGCTTAGTTTTAGACTTAGCCTTCAATCAATCAAGACAATTCCTACAAACCCAGTCAATAGCAAGTGCCATTTTCGGTTAGTAGAAGTGTTATCGTAACAAATTATAAGTTTTAAATGCACCAAAATGTCCCATTAAACCACCTGAATGAGCTTCTCTAACAAGTAATTCATGCATAGAACATTGAGGAATACATAACCTATTATTCATAAACAAGAAACAATCATGCCGGAAAAACTTCTCATAAGCACCATTTTCGCATGCAGCATAAATAGATGAAAAATCATAATCAATTGCATATAAATTTTGCACGAATGAAAACCCTAACATAATGCATTCCAATCGTGTAAGTAAAACATGTCTACGACTCAAAACATCAGCAATACCATTTTTTGTAACGCAACACATAAGGAAAAGATTCAATGAAATTAGACCATTTAGCATGACGCTTATTCAACTTCATCTGACTCTTCAAGTATTTCAAGGATTCATGATCACTATGAATGAAAAATTATTTATGCAATAAATAATATTGCCAAGTTTCTAATGCATGCACAATTGCATAAAATTCTTTATCATACACAGGATAGTTTAGAACACCGTCCTTTAGCTTTTCACTGAAGTAAGCTATAGGTCGATTCTCTTGCTTCAAAACAGCACCAATACCAACATCAGAAGCATCACAATGATTTTCAAAAGTGCCATTAAAATCAGGTAAAGCAAGAACATGAGCATTACATAATCATACTTTCAATTCATTAAATGCATTCTCTTGACTCTCAGTCCAAACAAATTTCACATCCTTTTTAACTAGTTCATTTAGAGGTGCAGCAATAGATGAGAAATCTCGCACAAACCGTCTATAAAAACTAGCTAAACCATGAAAAGAACGTACCTGGTTGGCATTAGTAGGTCTCGGCCAGGTCTTAATGGCCTCAATTTTGGTTTCGTCGACTTTTATGCCCTCCTTAGAGACCACAAAACTGAGAAACACCACTTTCGAAGCGCAAAAAGTGCACTTCTTAATGTTCGCATACAAACAAGACTCACGGAGTGCAACAAGAATCATTTTAACATGCTCAATGTGTTCATCAGTCGACTCAGAATAAATCAATATATCATTAAAATAGACCACAATAAACCGACCAATAAACTTTCTTAAGACATGATTCATCAACCGCATAAAAGTACTAGGTGCATTAGTTTTCCACTTATCCCCCTCATTAATTCGAATTTGATGATAACCCTGAGTCAAATCAATTTTAGTATAAATCACAGATCCATGCAAATCTTCAAGCATATCATCTAACCTAGGGATAAGATGGTGATACTTAATGGTAATCTTGCTAATAGCACGTCAATCAATGCACATACACCAAGTTTTAAATTTCTTAGGAACTAAAATGACAGGCACAGTACAAGGAGATAGGGATTCTCGCACATAACCTTTTTGAAGTAACTCATCGACCTGTCGCTGTAGTTCCTTTGTTTCCTCAGGGTTTGCTTTATACGCCAGACGGTTTGGGATAACCGAACCTGGAATCAAGTCAATCTGGTATTCAATACCTCACAAGGGTGGTAAACCTACAGGTAAGGATTTTGGAAAGACATCCTCAAATTCCTGTAATATCTGAGCAAACCGTGGAGGAACATGCATAGGAATATCATCACTGGAAAAGTAGCTCTCTTTAAAATGCATGATAAGCACATAAGAATGATTAGCAAAAGCACTATTCACATCCCTAATCGATGCATAAAATGATCTACGAGAATCATTAGGAAGTTCATGTCTCATCATTTAAATTGATGGCAAAGGACTAAGATGTGAAGATATGATTTTACGCGACTTATCAGAATCATTCTTAAACGTACCCGGCTTACCTGGGACGGCCTCCCTTGAAATTTGGTCTAAATTATCAAGGTTTTTGCCTCCAATTTTCACCTTGTGGCCAATCTCCTTCAAGCCCTTGCTAGGGTTTTCGTCGGCCATTTGCACATCAGTTGCAAACTTCTCTTTATCGACTCTCATGAATCTCTGTGCCTCTTAAAATTCCACAGGAGATAATGGAACCAAAGTATACCTTGTTCTATCCTTAACCACAGTAATTTTGTTAGTGTAACCATCATGGATGGATTTACGATCAAACAGCCAAGGTTTCCCTAACAAAATATGACTAGCTTCCATAGGTATAATATCACATAAGATAGAATCATGGTATTTTCCTATCTTAAAGTTAATCATGCATTGTTTGTTAACCCTAATTTCACCACTACCATTTAACCAAATAAATTTATATGGTGATGGATGAGTAGTCACCGGCAAAAACAATGATTTAACAAGAAGATTAGACACTGTATTAGCACAAGAACCACCATCAATAATCAGTTTACAATTCTTATCTTTCACAAGGCAACGGGTATGAAAAATGTTAATCTTTTGTACCTGTGTTTCAGCCATTTGAGAGTTTAGAACTCTTAATGACAAGAAGTTACCTTGTGTTTCTGGACCTTGTTCACCATGATCATTTATGATGATCTCTTCATCTACCTGTTCTTCACCACTTTCATACAATGGTGGCATATCAGCATATTCATCTTCTTCATCTCCTTTCTCAACTGTTGTTAGCACTCGTGCATAAGGACAGTTATTGTGGGCATGTCCTCTTTTTTACAATGAAAATAAGTAGGAGAGTTAACAAAAACTGAATTTGATGAAGGAGTAGTGGACTTACCTGGAATTTTTGAAACCTGTTGGGTTGATGGTGGCACCCTTCTCTCAGTAGGATTATACATTGGATTTGAATAAGTCTGAACCGATCCTCGTCCTCCCATGGGCGTGCCCCTACTGCGGCCATAACTAGGGTTTTCGGAGTCAAACCGTGGTCGTTAACTTGGAAAATTGGGATGTAGCCTCCTTGGTCGCAGGGTACTCTCAACCAACCTTGCCTTCACCAATAAATCGTTCATAGATATGTGATGTTGGAGCTTGACTGGCGTTTGAAGGTTTTCACGCAAGCCTTCAATGAAATAATTTTTGATGAATGCGTTGTGTTCTTTCATTCCAACCCTTATCATGGTCAACTCAAGATCTTGACAGTATTCATCAACTGTGTGATTTCTTTGCTTCATGTTGGACAGATAAGAATGTTGTTCCATCAAGTATGTAGGCTGAACATGATATTGGCAAAGCTTGGATCTCAAGCTCTCCCATGTGGAGATAGGTTTCTCTCTGGCAAGATATCGCGAATCCTTTTTATTTTTCCACCATTCAATCGTGTAGTGAGTGAAAGAATACTGTGCCACTTTGACTTTCTCCTTCTCCCGATAATTGTTGAGATCAAACAGATTCTCAATTTGTCGCTCCCAATCAAGATACTTCACTGGATTGTATTGACCATTAAATCGAGGGATGTCATATTTTAAACCCTTGATGTCTCGAGCTTCATCAGAACCTGACTCAAATCCTGAATTACTCCTCACTCTCCTTCAAGAATGAGTTTTACCGTGGCGATGCCTTCTAGAAGACCCTCGGTGTGATCTCCTTTCCGATCCATCATCAGAATAATCATCTGAACTTCCAGAAACATTGAATTAATGGACATATTTCTTTGTTTCTTCCCTCTTAACCGATGATGTAGGTGTATGTGGTGCCAAGCTGTCAACTTTTCTCGCCAACCTTTGCACCTCACTCATAAGTGCATTTATTGCGACAACAAACCGATCGGGATCATTGGCTTCATTTGGTTTAATTCGATGTCGCTCCCAACTATTTGGAGCCTCTTCACATGGATGACTACCACGCCCGCCATTAGAGGTGTTCTTCAATGGCAAATTGTTAGGATTGCTAACAAAAGGCGGGACAAATGGATTTTCGTCCCCCATCTTCGCTAAACTGCTAAGAAAATCAAACGGTTAGTTAAAAAAGTTGTCCCCCATTCCCTTTGTTTAGTAAGGTCACTCACCAAGTTTATAACACTCACATATCACAAGGAAAAGGCTAATGCGAGGGCAACTGACCAATTCACCGCAATTCAAAGCAAACTATTGAGATGAGTACTGCAGAACTTATTTCAAAATTTTAAAATATATAAACTAAAAATTGGGCTCTACGATCTGAAATTCCAAATTCTACAAAGAATAAGGAACAAAAATCAATTTGAATGGCACGAATCGGAGCTGTATTGAATGAATTATGACCAAAACAAGAGGGCTTTATATAGGCGACAAATAGGTTCCGAAAATTCAAGAAACTTTTCTGAAAACAAAATTGGAATAGGAATTCAAATCCAAATCCCTTGTGGTAAAGGATTTTAATGACTTACTTGTCCCCCAAGTCAAACATTCAGATTAAAACCCCTCTCTCAATTGGCTTTTATTTCCCTTTTCTCTTCTAATTATGATTTTGACTTTTCTTTTCATTTTTCAAACCGGATTCCTTTTTATTTCCTTTTTTTTCAGCCAGAATTCATTTTTTTTGCCCTTTTTTTGTACTATAAAACTCACAATCAGAATCTTATTCCCCAAGAAAAATTTTCGGTCACAATTACCAATTTTTTTGGAAATTGCAAATCTGCCCCAAACTTTTGAAAATTGCAAATCTGCCCCAAATTTCAGATTTCAAATCCTAAATTCCAATTTTGAAACCCAAAAATATTCTACCTTTTTTTATTTTTGAAAAGTTTTGGAACAAGAATCATCTATACAAAACTTGGAATAAGAAAACGACAACTTCCTCTTGATTCAAATGAACTTCGAGATATTCAAGATCGTAAGGATCAAGAATATGACACTATATATATGGAAAACGACACAAGACTCTTTTATTTAATAAGTTTTAATCAAGAATCAAAGAACAATTCTAGATCACGGAATCAAAGAACGATAAAGAAAACAAATAGGATTATGAGCATGCAATAATTTTCAGAAGAGTTGACGAAAAATATCACAAGCACATAAACTGTGTAACCTACCTAAAAACTATGAAACTGATCGGGAGGTGAAGGCGGATAATACTTGTTAATGCCCAGACCCTTCAACGTCCTCCTGACTCGATTGATGAAGGTGAAGGTGAAGGTGGATAGTAATACAGAAGAATTCTAACTCTCAGACCCTTCGACGTCCTTCGACTCTAGATTCAATCCTCCTGGTAAGAAAGATTAAACAAACACAGCTAAAACGTGACACGAAAGAGTATGTATATATATATATATAAATTCGAAAATAAATTAATACAAAACTCAAAACCCTTTTTTTTGTTTTTTTTGCCTCAGTAGATCTTTCGCTTTGCTCTGATACTAGCTGATATGAATCCCCCTGCGAAGAATCTGGATTACGGAATTAAGATCTTTGACAAAACAAGGGAACTCGCAAACCCTTCAATGTCGCACAAAATTCAAGGTCTAGCCCTCGGGGTACACTCAATTTTGACTCGCTCTCTAACTAGCCCTCAGGATCAGATTACAAGGTTTATTGATACTTAACTAGCCCTCGGGGTTAAGCAACAATGGAATAGCTCACAAGCAAAGAGTATGAACTCAAAATGTTGTATATTTAATTGATAAAAAGTGTTAAAATTCGTCCATAAGGCCTCCCTTTTTATAGGGTTACAATCTTGCCTCAAACTCTAATCACAAATGGAAACTTTTTTTTTGATGAAAACACCCGAGGGTGGGGGATTATATATAAAGGTTCTCCAGGCCTTAATTGTAACCATTAGAATGTACATGAGATTTAGATTGTTCATGAGGAGAGTTGAGGCAACATAGTTGCCTCCAAAAGCACTACCTATCTACAAATAGGATGTGTACAAACTATCCAAAGTAAAAGAGGATATTTATTGAAGTTGCAATTCCAAAAGAAAGAATCTCCACCCCTTGTGTTAATTATTTCCTTTGGCCAGACAACTTCAATCTAGAAACTACAAAGATTAATCTTAAAGAACTCAGAACCTAGAGTTGGATTTATGAGTAATCAAAATCTGGCAATTGAGACTTCTTCAAATCAACCACAACAAGATAAATAGAGTTGAATGTCCATGAAGTTATTGCTGAGCTGAGCTTCATATGTTGGCATCCTCCATAGCACCTTCAAAAATCAAAAACAGCAAACTCTTAGCAGTATCAATTCAATCAAAAGGCACTTCTTGTCTAAGGAAATGAGGCATTTGATGTGATTGGGAGCATTAGAAAGGCCTAGACTCAGATTATGGGTTGAATGATATTTAGCAATAGCATCTTCCACAGAATTACATTCTCTAAAGACATGTTTGAGATCAGCATTCTTTAACAGGGATTGTACTCTAGATGTTAGGTCAAACAAAGTCCAGTGAGCAGTGTAGGGGTCTTTGATCATATTTACTGCCAACAATGAATCTGATTCAATTATGACAGTGTTATCTAGTTAAGGAAAAGTATGGCAGGCGAATTGTACTGCTAGAATCTTTGCTTGAAGTGGAGAAGCAGCAGTAATAGCTGTTGATTTAATCAGGAATGGGGTACCAGAACTGTTCCTTGTAATGAGGCCTACTGTTACCTTATTAGGATTCCAAGATGCATCCACATTGATCTTAAAAAAATCTGGCTTTGGCCTTTCCCAAAAAACAATTGATATTATAGGTTTCGGAGGTGGTCTAAGCTGAGGGATCAGATGCAACAAGCTGGATGGAATAGTTAAGAAGGAACTATGGTGATAAGATTTAGCATGGAGAGACAGATAGATTTGATCACATACTTCCTTGCATATTAGCTCTGAAGAAAAACATTTTTTGTCAAATAAGAAACTGTTTTTGGCCTTCTAGAGGCCCCAACATATCAAAGGTATGAGCATTTTACATAGCAGATGGTGCCACTTAGGGAGGTCCTGACTATTCCAGAACAGAAAGAATCTATCAGTAATTGAGTCTTGCTCATTAAGGTGAAAATCCAACAAAGATGCCATCTTAATCCATATGTTTTGAGAAAGGGGACAAGATATAAAGAAATGTTGAATAGAGTCTGAGTGACAACATGCTGGGCATTTTGAGGCAAGACTAAAACCACATTTAATTAGTACATCAGCAAAAGGTAGGAAAGAGTGCAACAGTTTCCATGTGTAGATAGAAACCTTTTTTTGCAGTGTAGGATTCCATATAATTTTGGTGGTAGGGAAATTACCTGAGGAGAGAGTGAGTTCCTTGTACGCAGATTTGAAAGAGAAAGACCCTATCACTTATGGTTTCCAGACCAGTCTATCTTCTCTGTCTAGATTGATTTCTGCACCCAGAAGAAAAGAGAGAGTATCATGTTCCAAGAAGGGGAAAATCTGTGGTAAAATTGAATCCTTATTACTGATAAAATCAGCAACAGAGTAATATAGTAATGGTGAAAGGATGAAGCTGGGGATATGGGTCATCAATGGTCCATTAGGGCACCAGTTAGCAGACCAGAGATTACAGCTACCTTTACCATGAATGATCAGTGTGTTTTTTTCTGCAAAGGAGTTAACTGAACAGATTCTTTTCCAGGTCATAGACTTTCTATGTGTTTGTGGTAAGGACCATATCAATTTAGACCACATAGTAGTTCCTAACTGACTCTTCCACCAGAGTTTAAGAGAGCAGGAGTCAATTATGGCCTAAATTGATCTAAAACCTAGACCATTTAGAGACTTTGGTACAGCTAAATCAGCCCATCTCTTCCATACTTTGTTCTTTTTGCCATCAGACTCACCCCAGAAAAATCTAGACATTTTTCCTCTCAAATGTCTCAACTATATGGTTAGGGGGTTTGGTAACAGTCCATAGATGCTGAGGTAAAGAGTATAAGCAAGACTGGATTAAGGTTAATTTACCCCATGAGATAAGCTATTTATTTTTCCAATTCAGCAATTTTTTATCCAGGTTTTCCATCAGAGGTTGGAAGTATCTGTTCAACGTTCTACCTTTAAAGATTGGGCAACCTAGGTATTTAAAAGGAAAGGAACCTTTTTTCATTTTTAAGATCATCCTAACCTGATTTGATTTAGCTACTGTAGCCTTTTTACTGATATAAAAATCAGATTTCTCAAAGTTGAATTTTTGTCCTGAGGTAGATTCAAAGACCTCTAAGAATGCTTTAATCTTAATCAGATTGGATTTAGAGGCTTGCATGAAGATAATGATATCATCAGCATACATTAAGTGAGAGGCCGGTGTGATTGAGGCAGGTAACTGATAGTATGAAAGACTGCTATTAAAAAATATGTAAGAAAGCCTTCTAGAGAAAGCTTCTGAGAAAATATTGAAAAGAAGAGAGAGAGGGTCACCTTGTTTGATTCCTCTTGTGGCTTTAAAAAAGGCCACTGGATTGCCATTGAGAAGAACTGAGAAGTGAGCTTGTGATAAATTATTCAAAACAGCACCTAAAAAATTTCCACTAAAACCAAATCTAGCTAGTATATTCCTAAGAAAATCCCAATTAACCCTATCAAAAGTTTTCCTAAGGTCCAACTTGAGGATGCTGTTAGGCACTTTACTCTTTTTTATCTAGGAATCTTAACATTTCCTGTAGATAGAGAATGTTATCAGAAATGTCTCTATTCTTCATGAATGTAGTTTGATTAGGAGAGATTAAATTCTCCATGTGAGGTTTCAATCTCTTCATTAAAACCTTAGAGCAGATTTTATTGATAACATTAGAGAGGCTAATTGGTCTGAAGTCATCAAAAGAGGATGGTGTTGTTTTTCTTGGAATTAGGGTTATTCATGTGCTGGAAATTCCTTTTGGCATATATAAACCTAAAATGAATTCATTTACAGCATCAGTTAGATCTTCCTTAATGATAGTCCAGCATTTAATATAGAATTTACTAGAGAAGCCATCTGGACCTGGACTACTATTCTTATTTAGACCATTAATCACAACTTTTAGTTCATCTTCAGAGATTGGTCTTGATAAAAATTGGTTGTCCTGTTCTGTGATGACAGATGGAATTTGGCTAAGGAAATGAGGGTAATAGGTATTATTAGCCATATGGTTAGGTTCAGTTAGCAGATCAGAGAAATAAGCAACAGCTTCTTTTTGGATATCCAGGTATAAATTTAGCCACTGACCCTGCCTATTTTAATTTTGTGATCTGTAATTTACAATTTTTCTACTGTACTGTCTTATGAAAAAATTGTGTGTTATTATCTCCTACCTTATGCCATGTTGATCTAGCTTTCTGTTTCCAAAATTTTTCTTTCTCCTTTAGGGCTCTAAGCATTAATGCCTTTTTCTCATTTAATTTGATTAAATCAGCATCTGAGTGGGTAGAGAAAAGCAAGTTCCTGTAGTCTTAGTGCCTCTTCTGCAATGATTACATTAGCATCAATGTTCCCAAAGCAGTCTCTATTCCAAGTTTTTATTACTTTCTTCAATCTAATTAATTTTAGGTAGAAACCTAACATTCCAGATTGAGGAAGTGGATGTGACCAATTTTCCCTAATTAGTTCTATAAATTCTGTTCTAATAAACCAAGTATTTATAAATCAAAATGGTTTAGGGTGAGAATTAGCCAGAGTTGAGACTTGAAGGAGGAGAGGAGAGTGGTCTGAGGATTGCCTATTCAAAATTTGTATAGAAGATGAAGGAAATTTTAAATCCCATTTAATGGTGCGGAGACCTCTATCCAATCTTTTTGAGGTAGGCTTTTTAAGTCTTGAATTAGACCAAGTGAATAAGTTACCTACTGTATTAATTACCTGAACACCAGATGAACTGATCCAGTTATTGAAATCTCTAATACTACCTAGAGAGGGAGAGCTAGGACCTCTATATTCTGCAAGTGAAGTGATGGTGTTAAAATCTCCTATATAAATAGTTTCACTTTTAGGTATGGCAGTCAGGGCTTTCCATAAAGTTTTCCTACCCTCTCTATTCCTAAGAGCATAAACAAAGACAGCTTCCATATCGATGTCTAAAGTAAGGTGGGCTATTTTAACATACAAAAACTGTTCATGATGAGAGATTAATGAGACTGTTACAGGGTTATTCCACATAAGCCATATTTTAACATTTTGGAGTGGCAAATTGTGTGAGAAATTGAGCTTAGCCATATAGGATCTACACTGAGTATTATCATGCATTGGTTCAATTATACAAAGAAGTTGAATTTTCTTCAGCTTAACTAAATGGATTAGTCTTAGCATAGAAGATTCCATTCCTCTAAGATTCCATATTAAGAAATTAACAGTTGAAGTGTGTGTCATTATTCACATGATTTATGACTTTTAGCAGCTGATCTGAGCACTGACTAAAATAGTTATTTTTCTTATTTGTAGACTTACCTTGCTGATTAATGTTACCTTCAAGCATCATAGATTGTGGTGCAGTGAGGTCCTTGTGACTGTTTATAGCATTTTCTTCTAATTCCTGCACTTCCACTTCTATGAGGTCATCTGTTTGTGGTAGATCATCTAAATCCTGCAACACAGAAAACCTATTTTCCATCTTTCCTTGAAGAGAAAGTGGGGGGGTTAGTTGGAGAGGATTGGTTCAGGGTTAACCTGAGTGAGCCAATTTGTATATCATCTTTTGCATAGGTAATCTGAGAGGGTTTGGATAATGCAGTAGCATTTAATAGTTTTGAGAGTGAAGATTGAGGATTTTCTTGGGGTAGGATTCTGGGAGATTGAACAGGGGTTATTGTTGGTGCTTGCAGGGTTTCATTTTCAAGCTCTCTATTAACATCTGGAAGCAAGTACGAGGAAGGGTTAAGGGAGGAGCTTGTTATGGCTCTCTGATGAGCTGTCTCATCATTATTGGGATGGGAAGTGACAGCCTGGTTTCCTAAAGAGATCAGAGGTGCCTTACTAAACTTATTCCCAGTAGGCTGCCAGTGTGAATGATATTGGCTTTGTGATACAGGGTTTTCCACTGATTTACCATTGGTGTTTTGTGGGATAGCTCTACATTGATTTAGAGAATGTCCTAACTTAGCACAATGATCACAGTAAAGTGGGACATCTTCAAATTCAGTTGGGTATTTTCTGTTATTAGTAACTGATCCCAATCTGATGAAATTACACAGCGGTTTCTGTAAATCAACTTCAACACACAGTTTTATTACTGAAGGCCTTGTAAACATTTCAGTGGCGCAGTCATTCTTAATAAAACTTCCTATACTAATTCCAATTGCCTCAATTGATGCAGAATTATAATAGTACAAAGGTACCTCCCTGATCGTGCACCAGATGGCCACAATTGGTGATTCTCTGTGTGTCGAGAAATCCGGAGACCATTTGAGCATCTTCAGCAGAATTTCATTGAAATTCCAAACTCCTTTGATCCATCATCTTTGGTAATCATTGATTTTCTTGAACCTCATCAAAACATGTTTATAATCAAGTGAGCCTAATTGATAGTTACCGGTAAAACCTACCGTCTTGAAGGCTAGCTCCAATTGCTCCATCGATAGTCTCCATTTTGTGAACTTTCCAACCAAAGCATTAGCGTAGTGTTTAGAGAGTTTGGAAATTTGGTCATCGGAGTAGAGACAAGCTGGGTCGCCTAAATGTTCTGATTTAGGGGTTAGTTCTGGGTTATTTGGCAAGGATTTCATTAACGGTGGGGATTTGGTATGGAGCGCTGCCATGAATGATTTTGGTGTGGCTTGGTTGGCATTGCTTTTCGCCATAGCGGCCGGTGGAGCAGTGGTCGTATCTCTCGTTAAGACGTTAACAATAGGGTTAGCCGTTAATGGCGGGAAAGAGCCGTTACCGGTGAGAAAAAAAAGTGAAAGCAAAGAAATCATTACTGTAGCAAAAGGAAGATTGCTCTTATTCACAGAACCAATTTTTCATATACCAATTCACTAATACCAATTCACTAATCACAAATGGAAACTAAATCGACTTATGGCAGCTTTAAGAAGCTAAAACCATATCTAACTAAAATACCAAAAATAAATGGTAATCTAAGGTAATCTGGTTGAATTCTTCAAGAAGTAACCTTGAAGAATATTACCCTATCTAATCTTACCAAATCTAATTCTAATCAAAATAAAACTGAATATACTAAACCTTAATGGACTGTCTTTTTGAAATTCAGCTCTTCAAAGCCCACATGGCCAAGCTATCAATCCAATAAACCCAAAATGAAATAATTTTACAATATTTTACAGTGATCACACTACCTCATTAAAAACCCAGTAGGAAAAAAGAGTATAGTGTTCTTTATGATGTCTTCAGTTCGTCGCCAATCTTGAATAATGAATCCAAGATGTCGATGGTGACTCCTTCTTCAATTCTTCATCATAAAGGCGATCAGTCAAAGCATTTAAGGCAGTATCCCTAAGCTTAGTTCTTGACCTAGTCATAGGTCCTGCCATGTCACTTAGAGGATCCCGAACATATCCTTTAAATGTTTGTTCAAGTCGTGGAATATCTTTATTTATGGTGGTAGTCATCTTGGCATCTCCATCATAGGGTTTCCATACCGGAGGTTCGGGTTATCACGAGTGCCCGAATTGTACGACCGGTTTTGGTACCCTTGATAACCTTGGTAGCCTTGGTTACCTTGATAGCCTTGCCCACCTTGATATCCTTGGGTTTCTTGGTAGCCTTGATTTCCTTGATACCCCATGTCACTTACCTCCTCGACATACTCCTCTTTCAAAGTAGGGAAAGTGTTCGTACGATGCGCCAAGTAGCAAATTTCACACAATTTAACATGTGGCGCATTTCTGGACTTTGTCATCAATGATTTCACCATAGATGCAAGGGCCGAGACTTGGTCCTCAAGCTTTCCACTATTAGAAGGGTCACTTGCGGGCATTGGATTTCTCCTTGTCAAATCGGCCCTTGAGCTAAAATTTCTTAACCCCTCCGCTAGCTCATTATATAATTGCATAGCCTCCGATGAAGGCTTGTTCCCAAGGGTATCACCACCAGAACTCCGCACTAATCTTTGGTCCTCATCAAGAAGACCATTGTAGAAATAATAGATCAAATCCCCCTCCAAATAACCGTGGTAAGGACAACTTATGTTGAACCTCTCCCAAAAGTCGAGGAGAGATTCTTCATGCCATTAGAGGATGCTACTTATGTCTTTCTTCAATGTGGCGGATTTTGAGGCCAGGAAGTATTTGGATAGAAACTTCGTCTTCGTGTCAAGTCAACTTTTGATGCTCTTGGGTGGTAGGTAGTGGTGCCAATCTCTTGCACCATCCCTCAGTGTGAACGGGAATGCCTTCAACTTATAAAAGTCTTCATCTACTCCATGGGGGACTGTACCACCACACAAAAAGTGAAACTCGGTAAGATGCTTGTTGGCGTTCTCCCCTTGCCTACCAAGGAAGATATGTAGTATGTTTATGAACCCGGTCTTTAGCTCTAAGTGCCCATTCGGTCCAACCAAGAGGTACTCAATGCACATCGATTGTTGATCAAGGTTGGGGGCCATAATATCCCTCAACAAGGCTTGGCCCAAAGAAATCTGCCTTCCTAGGAGAGGAGGAACTCTCCCTTGGAGAGGAGAATGTTGAGGCCCTCCTCCCGGATGCTCATCTTCATGCTCTTGTTGATGCTCCATAGAAGTAGAGGTATCTAAAAAATGGTCACTATGAGGGGTGTTATTCTTACTTTCCAAAGAAAGCCTCCTCTCCCATCTCAAATTCAACCCTAACCTGGGGTCGTAGTGTAGGGGTTCTTGTAAAGAGGATCGCGTATGAACCATACACCAAGAACTCGAACAATATGTCTCTAAGCCAAGCAAAAATGGTAAGTCAACTAAGAAATAAAAAAAAGCAAACTAACAAATATTTACAACTAGCACATAATCACACATAATATGCCTAAGCACTTAAAAATAAATGCCTCTTCCCCGACAGCGGCGCCACCAAAATTTGGGAGTTCATCGTCGTACCTCTCAAAGTTAATATTTATAAGCCCCAGTGCTTCCTATCTACAATTAAGTATATATTGACAAGTTGGGGTCATCCACAAGAAGAGGGATATTTCCAAGTGTTTAAACATATATAGGAGAAAACATACCAGATATAAGCATATATATATATATGTATATATATAAAGCATGTAAATGGGGGGGAGTTTGGTTGGTTTTGGTCCTAAGTTATGAAATTAAAGGCAAATTAACTAATCAAGTAAGTTAAATATGCAAAACATGCAACAACAACTAAAAGGTGATTAAACCAACAATTAACGAAACCTTGGGCACAATTGACTTCCACTTCCAAGCCTCTCATCCATCATTGAACATGCAAAATATTTACTACTTTCACTACTTGTTGTGAAGACTAAACTTGTATTCTTCTTAGATAGTAGTTTGCAAGAGTGAATTCGACATCTCTTGTCAAACCTCTTATAGTACAAGAGGGAGGAAAAGAAAGCAAAAGGCAAAAGTGTAGCTGGCTCCCACCCGGGCGAGGCCACCCTTGTGTCGCCTTGCCTTTAAATACTTGATTATTTTTGTCTTCAATCTTCAAAGCTAGTCTTCAAATCTTCAAAGTCTTCAAAATGTGATCTTCAATGTTTTCCGGTCTTCAAGTCTCAATGTTCTTCCTTTGTCACAAAAAAATCCACTTAGAAAAAGATAAAAGACCGTAAAGTCGCTCTTACCTCTCCTAAGAGACTTTCAAGGTAAAAAACAAGCTCTTGATAACAAAAGAGCACAAAATTGATCCCAAAAAGTACTAAAATATGCACATTAAATGGACACATTAATATCCCAAACGGCCAGTGAACCCGGTGACGGTAAAAAAGACAGATTCTAGGTAGAGAATGTGTATAGACTTCACCTATCTAAACAAAACATGCCCAAAGGATTGTTATCACCTGCCAAAGATCGATCAATTAGTAGAAGCAATCTTGGGGTCCTAGCATTCTTGGATGCCTATAAAGGGTATCATTAGATATTGATGAACCCCAAAGATGCAAAAAAATGGCCCCCATAACAAGTTTTGGGATATTTTCTAAGTGAAGATGTCATTCAGGTTGAAAAGTGCAGGGGCAACATATTAGAGAGTGGTGGATAATGCGTTCCGAGCTAGATTCGGCGCAATATAGAAGCATATGTGAATGATATGGTCATAAAAAGCAGGCGAGTATGTGACTTTGAGAATGACTTGAAAGAAACCCTAGATACATTAAGTGCAATTGGAATTAAGCTAAATCTATAAATAAAAAAAAAGCATGACTGGGTAGGCGTAGGAAAATTCTTGAGATACAAGGTATCCTCGAAAGGGATTGAGGCTAATTTGGAGAAAATACAAGCAATTTTTAATCTCCCACAACCACGAATAGTGAAGGAAATCCAAATCTTAATGGGATCGCTAGCATCTCTTAGTAGGTTTGTGTCAAAAGCAGCTGAAAGACTCTTCCCATTTTTTGAAATTCTTAAAAAGGCTAAGAATTTCAGACATCTTAAACAAGGCCGAGTCATCCGGAAGAATGACCAAATGGGCTCTTGAATTAGAACAGTTCAAGATTCATTTTCAACCACGAACTTCAATCTAAGCTCTGGCTTTAGCAGATTTCATCGCATAAATGACAAGCGTGTGGGCGCAACATGTGAAAACATAACATTATCTTGATGAAGACAAAGGAAAGTCCAAATGGGAAGATGTCATATGGAATCTGTTTGTGGATTGGGCATCTAGCAAGGAAGGAAGTGGATCAGGACTTCTGTTGATACAGATACTCACTTCGGTTTGATTTTCATTTACCAAAAATGAAGCTGAGTACAAGGCATTAATGTGCGGCTTAGATCTCACTGTTAACATGAAGGTGAAGAGTGTCCGGGCGTTCAGCGATTCACAGATAGAGGTCCAACAAGTACGAGGAGACTACAAAGTGCAAGAAGAGAAGCTAATGAAATACTTAACCAGGGCCCGTCAACTCATTGCTCACCTTGAGTACTTCAACATACAGCATGTCTCAAGAAGTGCAAACATAAAGGCAGATGCCCTAAATAGGCTAGCAACAACATGGTTTTAGTCATTAGCTGAACACAAGGATGTGAAAGTAGAAGTCATTCCGGTTAGGAGCCGGCAAGGAAAAACGTGTTTGTAGTTCAAGCATATGAGTTAAACTGGATGACACCATTGATTGGATACTTTGACAAAGGGAAGCTACCGACAGATAAAGTAGAGGCAAGGAAGCTAGAAATGCAATCCCAAAACAATATTTACGAGAGCGAAACCTTGTACAAGAAAGGATACTTATCTCCATTGATAAAGTGTGTGGGGCCATCACAAGCAAGAGAAATCTTAAAGAAAGTACACGATGGATTATGCGGATCGCATCAAGGGTCTCAAACAATCACGAAGAAGATCATTCAAGAAGGATACTACTAGCCAACTATGTTGAATGATGCATACAACTATGTCCTTAAATATAGAAACTGTTAGATGAATGCTCCAATATCGCACAAGCCACAGTAAGAATTAACAAGAATATGCGGAGGTTGGCATTTTGACTTGGCATTATGATAAATGGGGAGTCGATATAGTCGGACCCTTTCCAAAAGGTGCTGGCAATTCCAAGTTTTAAATTGTGGCAGAGGATTACTTCACAAAGTGGGTAGAAGCGAAGCCCTTAGGAACAGTGACACCAGAAGCAATAAGAAAATTTGTCTGGCAGAACATAGTTTCTCGCTTCGGAGAGCCGCAAACCATTGTCACTGATAATGGCATAACCAACTAATATGAATCTCCTTGCATGGAATCTCGATTACAGAATTAATATCTTTGATCTAGTGAAGGGATCTACAAACCCGCACTATCTCACACAAAATTCAGGTGTCTAGCCCTCGAGGTACGCCTAATCTCGACTTTCTCTCTAACTAGCTCTCATGATCAGATTACAAGGTTTATTGATACTTAACTAGCCCTCATGGTTGAGCAACAATGGAATAGCTCGCAAGCAAAGAGTATGAACTCAAAAGGTTGTATATTTGATTGATAAAAGTGTGTTAAAATCATGAATGACCTCCCCTATTTATAGGGTATAATTTAGCCAGTACAACTAGAAACTGGAATAACTTATGGCAGCTTTAAGAAGCTAAAACCATATCTAACTAGAATACCTAAAATAAATGGACATTACCTTATCTAATCTTACCAAATCTAATTCTAATCAAATCAAAACAAAATATTCTAAACCCTAATTAAAATATACCAAAACTCTTCTAAGCCAACATGACTTAATTAATGGGCCTTATTCTAAAATAATATAAATTACAAATGATCACACTACCTCATTAAAAATCCCAGTGGGAAAAAGAGTATAGCGCTATCATCCTAAAAACCCTAATTTAATAAATGAATTTAGAAACCCTGATTTGTACCATTCCCCGAGGTTGAGAATTTTCATCCTCAAAACGTGAACAATCTTCATAAATAAATGTCCCATCCCATCCCTGCAAAATCCTGCTAATATACGGTGACTGGACGCTGACTAGGCAGTGATTGAGCACTATATGGCTATTAACTCGTGAGATAATAAGAAACTGGTGAGAAAATCATATCAACTCGCGAGATAATGAATAACTCACGATAAATTCAACAACTCACGGGATAATGAACAAAATGCGAGATATTATAATGGACCAAATCTGCACACGTGAGGAGCACGCACTTCAAATGGATGAGTGCGCGTGGATCTAGAGCATGAAAGACACGCGCTGGTTGTCTTCTTTGCTGGAAACCGTCTGTGTTGACTTCTCTTAGACCAGAGTTGTGCTGACCCTGTAGAAGCAAACCGAATTAACTGAAATGGCTAGGAATATTGGCTGTGGAGATGAGGTGTGGAGAAGATGGTGGTAGACAGAACTAAGGCTGACGGAAAGCTGAACGACGGGCTTCTTGAGTTCGGACTGAGACAAAGATATGCTGCAATCGGAGCTTCAATTGATGGCAAGCTTATCGGTTGTCGGACGGAGATTATAGGAGGAAAAACTATGGATGGAGAGAAACGGCGGTGCAGCGGAAGGTTGTCGAAGATCAACGTGAGCGGCGACGGATGATTCTCTCAATTCTGGAATTTTTATTTTTTGGATTTAAAAAAAAATTCAAACAAAACTCAAAATCTCTGTTGATGAACTTTTCCAATGATCTTTTAATTTGCTCTGATACTAGTTGATATGAATCTCATTGCGAAGACTCACGATTGCGGAATTAATATCTTTGATCTAGTGAAGGGATCTGCAAACCTGCACTATCTCGCACGGAATTCAGGTGTCTAGCCCTCAGGGTACGCCTAATCTTGACTTGCTCTCTAACAATCCATCAGGATCAGATTACAAGGTTTATTGATACTTAACTAGCCCTCGGGGTTAAGCAACAATGGAATAGCTCGCAAGCAAAGAGTATGAACTCAAAAGACTGTATATTTTATTGATAAAAGTGTGTTAACATCATGAATGACCCCCCCTATTTATAGGGTATAATTCGGCCAGTACAACTAGAAACTGGAATAACTTATGATAGCTTTAAAAAGCTAAAACCATATCTAACTAGAATACCTAAAATAAATAGATATGCCTTATTTAATCTTACCAAATCTAATTCTAATCAAATCAGAACTACATATTCTAAACTCTAATTAAACTATACCAAAACTCTTCTAAGCCAACATGACTGAGTTAATGGGACTTATTCTAAAAAAAATAATTACAAATGATCACATTACTTCATTAAAAATCCCAGTGGGAAAAAGAGTATAGCGTTATCATCCTAAAAACCCTAATTTAATAAATGAATGTAGAAACCCTGATTCGTATCACACAGTTCACAAGCGGGGTCTTTACAAAGCAGTGTTTGAAACTGGGAATCACACAGAAATTCACTTCTATAGCTCACCCTCAAGCAAACGTTCAGGTGGAAGTAACAAACATAACAATCGTCCAATGTATCCAGAAAATATTGGAAGGAAAATGAGCATGATGGGTTGATAAGATACCCAATACCACGTGGTCATATAGAATAACAGTGCGAGAACCAACTGGAAAAACACAGTCGAGCAATATAAAGAAGACATCAATCCAGAGATGGTGAGGTTGAACTTAGATGAACTCAAACAAAAGAGTCAGAGGGCAGCGATCAAGGAAGCAAAGTACAAAGAAAGGATGGTTAGAACATACAACCAGAAAGTCAAGGAAACACAATTCCAAATTGGCGATCTGGTGCTAAGGAAGAATGAAGCTAGCCTAGCTGAGGAAAAATGGAAAGTTGTGCTCGAAATGGGAAGGACCGTACAAGATAACAAAGACGCATCGATCCAACTGCTATAAGTTAGAAAGAATGGATGGAAACAACATTCCTAACGCTTGGCACATAATCAACTTAAGAAAGTTTTATGTGTAGAATCAGCTAAGAGGTAGGAAAATCTAGTTTCAGTATATAGAAACCATGATATAATCATTGGTGGTGTTCGTTCCCTTGTTCTGCATTGAAGGTAAGAGTATCGCAATATAAATCTTTTGGAGTAACATCTTTTATTTTCAAACAACTATATCTTGTTGTTGCAAAGCTAAGTTAAAAATTCTTAAAAGACGAACGCATGATGATAGCGTTATAAGTGTCAGCAACAATCACCACTCAACTTGCCTCTCACAAAATATAAAAGGAAGCAAATCACAAACCTTGCAATAAGGTAGATATACCAGCAACAAAGTGACAAAAGCAAATAATAAATCTTTCAATTTTGCACCCTCAATAAAAAGAAAGCTATAGACCTTGCTACCAGGTGATAGATCTTGTGGCTTCACATATTACATACTCTTAATAGAGCAAGCAATAGATCTTGCTACATGACAAATATGCCTATGAAACATCAACTAAAGCAAGCTATAGATCTTACGGCTTTGCGATAAATAGAGTTTCAATACTCAAAATGAAAACAACATATTTATGAGAACGAGATCTTGTGAAGAAAAAAGAATCATGTAGTCAAGAACATTCAAAAGTACGAAGCCAAAAATAGGACAAACACAATATCCAAAAGCTGAAACGAAAAGAACATTATGCTATAATTATTCGAAAGAAAATATCACTACATATTATCTATGCCTGGATGCGCGTAATGATCTAGAAGAAGATGAACCACCGCAACGATGACTGTGCTCAGCTTCACGATGGGAATGCTAACCCCTATGCCAATTTTCTTCAGCCTCATACTCTTCGCTAACCAAATGGTCGTATTGCCATTTCCTGTGTAAAAAAGCATGATGGCGTATTAAACCATTTCACTCCATATGACCAAGATATCTAGATAATATGATGCGTCCACTTTATATGCTTATTTTAGTACTATTTAGGATCCATTTTGTACTCTTTCATTACAACAGCTTGTGTTTTACCATGAAATCCTCTTAGGAGGGGTAAGAGCAACACCTCTTTTAAGTAGATGTTTTGTGTAACGAAGTAATGAAGACCGGAGGCCATTGAAGACTACACTTTCGAAGATTTTGAAGACTTGCTTCGAAGACGTGAAGACCGGAGGCCACTGAAGATCATTTTTGAAACCGTTGAAGACTTAGAAGTTGAGAGGAGTGACTATGGAGATGACTACATGCCACAAGGAGGAGAAGAAGAAATAATGCAAAAAATTCTGGTTACCGTCGCGAGTCGCGACGGACTCGTCGCGACCAACATGTTCGTCGCGAGTCGCGACGAACTTCGTCGCGAGTCGCGACGGCCACTGACCAGAATCCTACTTTCTTTTCCTTCCACTATAAATACCATTTTTCTCTCCTCTCATTCTACTTCTTCAGCAGCTGAGAAATTGTACTGTTCTAAACCCTATTTCTCCATTTTTCTTCTTTGATTCATCTAGTTGCTTTGATTTGTTGTTTTAGATAGATTAGCATGAACTCTATTAGCTAATCTCATCTCTTGGGAGCAATTGACCTAAGCTTCCAAACCTATGTCCTAAGAACACTTTGTAGCTTGTTTATTACTCTTGCTATTATGCATTTGTGGGAATTTAATGTGTTTGTTGATTTCATCATAGTGGTTGAAAGCTTGAGTATATGAAATGCTTGTATTAATTGCTAGCTAGGGTTTGGGGAAATTGGGTTAAATTTCCCCCTGTTCTTGTTAGGGATCTATAAGTATGATTTAGAGCTTTTGATTATGTTGATGAATTGATGATTGCTAGATAAATATGCAATGTTGAACTCTTTGCCATGTTTATCAATTGTAGCAAATGGGAGAGGTCTGTGAGTGGTCGCTCTTGATCAATCCCGTGTAAATGCATAGGTCGGTTAAATGCTTAGTCACGGTGTAGTGGTTATAAGTGTTACCGAGTTTGTTGATCCTTCGTGCTAAATGCCATTAATGGGATACCTTGAGTCGTGGTCGCGACTCGGGAGTCATTGGTGAGGTTTGACAAGAGATGTTGAACTCACTCTTGCAAACTACTATCTAAGAAGGATAGAAGTTTAGACTTCACAGCAAGTAGTGAAAGTAGTAAATAAGTCACATGTTCAATGATGGAAACAAGGTTTGGAAGTGAAAGTCGATTGCGCCCAAGGCTCCGTAATTGTATTTTCATCACATCTCTATTTGCGCTTACATGATTAGTATCATCCTCTTGATTTGCTAATTGGTGTATTTCAACTTGCTAATTTAGGAACCATCCAACCAACCCCCCCCTGTTTACATGTTTATATATATATATATATATATATATATATATATATATATACCTCAGTATGTATATGTTTAGTACGTTTTCTCATATAGGTGTTTAAGTACTTAGAAAAATCCCTTTTCCTGTGGACGACCCCATCTTGCCACTATTTACATTATTGTGGATAGGACGCATTAAGGGTTTAAAAATATTAACTTTGAGAGGTACGGCGACGACCTCCCAAATTTTGGCGCCGTTGCCGGGGAAGAGGCGTTCATTTTTAAGTGCTTTAGCATATTGTGTGTGATTATGTGCTACTTGTGAATATTTGTTAGTTTGATTTTATCTTATTTTGATTTCTTAGTAGATTTGCCATTTTCGCTTGGCTTGGAGACGTATTGTTTGTGTTCTTGGTGTATGGTTCGCACGCGATCCTCTTCACGAGAGCCCTTACACTACGACCCCGAGTTGGAGTTGAATTTGAGACGGGCTAGGAGGCTTTCTTTGGAAAGTGTGAATAACACCCCTCCTAGTGACCATTTTGTGAACACATCTTCTTCAATGGACCCCCGAATTGAGATTGAAGATGAGCAAAGGGAAGAAGAAGCCTACAATCCCCATCCCCACCAAAGAGGGATCCCTTTGGGACAGCCCTTGTTGAGAGAAATCATGGCGCCCAATCTTGAGCAACAACTGATGTGCATTGAATACCCAGTGGTTGGACCAAATAAGCATTTCGAGCTGAAAACCGGGTTCATCAATATGCTACCCGCATTCCTTGGAAGGCAAGGGGAGAATGCCAACAAGCATCTCACCGAATTTCACTTCTTGTGTAGCGGAACGGTTCCTCACGGAGTGGATGAAGATTTTTACAAGTTGAAGGCATTCCCTTTCACTCTTAAGGATGGTGCTAGAGATTGGCTCCATTACCTACCACCAAGGAGCATAAAGAGTTGGCTTGATTTGAAGACAAAATTTCTCGCCAAATATTTCCCGGCCTCGAGGTCCGCTGCTTTGAAGAAGGATATAAGCAACATTCTGCAGTGGCATGAAGAGTCTCTCTTCGAGTATTGGGAGAGATTTAAGATGCTCCTCGCAAGTTGTCCCTACCATGGTTATTCGGAGGGAGATTTGGTGTATTACTTTTATAATGGCCTTCTGGATGAAGACCAAAGGCTGGTTAGAAATTCTTGTGGTGGCACCCTCGGAAACAAAACGTCTGCTGAAGCCATGCAACTATATGAAGAGCTAGCGGAAGAGTCGAGGAATTTTAGCTCAAGGGCTGATTTGAGGAGGAGAAACCAAAGGCCTGTAAGTGATTTTGCCAACAGTGGGAAATTGGAGGATCAAGTCACGACCCTCACATCCATGGTGAAGACCTTGATGACCAACCCCGGAGGAAGTGCGCCACATGTTAAGTCATGTGAAATCTGCTATTTGGCGCACCCTACGGACACATGCCCCACTCTACAAGAGGATTACGTTGAGGAAGTAAGTGCTATGGGGTATCAGGGAAATCAAGGATACCAAGGTACCTATGGGTATCAAGGTGGTCAAAGCTACCAAGGTAACCAAGGCTACCAAGGTAACCAAGGCTACCAAGGTAACCAAGGCTACCAAGGTAACCAAGGCTACCAAGGTAACCAAGGCTACCAAGGTACCAAGGCTACCAAGGTAACCAAGGCTACCAAAGATACCCAGGATACCAAAGCCGGCCATATAATTCGGGAAATCGTGATCAACCGAACCTCCGGTATGGAAACCCTCAAGGAGGCCAGAACTCTCAACCGTACAGGCTACCCCCTCAACAATACCGGCCACCTCAACAACAGTTCCAAAGATTTGAAGACAAATCCCGAAACCAAGGGGAAGGTTCGGGGCTATCCAAAGATGAGGTAATGCAAGCTATTCACCGATTAGGCATGAATGCTGAAAAGGGCGAACAATTCCAAGATGAAGCTAAAGCAAGTATCAAAAACTTGGAAACTCAAGTGAGCCAAATAGCTCAAATGGTGAACCGGATGGAAGCCCGTGAAAGGGGTAAACTACCTGCCCAACCAGAGATCAACCCGAGGCAAAATGCAAGTGCTATTGCTTTGAGAAGTGGTAGAGAGGTCGGTGCTTCACCGGAGGCTGAAAATGTTGAGAAGGGGCCAACGAGAACTGAAGAGTTTGAGAAGGGAGTTGAGGAAGAGGTAATCCATGAGAAGGAGCCAACGAGAATTGGAGAGTTTGTGAAGGGAGTTGAGGAAGAGGCAATCCATGAGAAGGAGCCAACGAGAATTGAAGAGTTTGAGAAGGGAGTTGAGGAAGAGGCAATCCATGAGAAGGTGACCAAGGAGCTAGCCAACAAAGATAAGGAGGAAGAAATCAAGTTGGAGACATTGCCACCAAAACCGGAGTTAACCTCCACCCCGGAACCATCCTCTCCTCCACACAAGAAAGCAAAGATGGTGGAGAGGCCCCCATATGTTCCGGAACCCCCATTTCCAGAGGCCTTGAAAGACAGGATGAGGATGGAGGATAACAAAGACATCTACGAAGTCTTTCGTAGGTGTGAGGTAAACATTCCTCTCTTGAATGCAATTAAACAAATCCCTAGATATGCCAAATTTCTCAAAGAATTATGTGTTGTGAATAGGAAACAAAGGGCCAAAAATAAATTGAAAAGTGGAAAAAGTGAGCATGTTTCTGCATTGTGTCAAAAAGAGCTACCCCCTAAATGTAGCGATCCCGGTATGTTCACAATCCCGTGCATAATAGGAAATACTCGTTTTGAAAAAGCTATGCTTGATTTAGGTGCATCCATAAATGTTCTTCCTTATTCTTTGTTTGAAAATCTCAACTTGGGAACATTGCATAAAACCGGGGTGGTAATCCAATTGGCCGATCGTTCTAGTGCATACCCTAAGGGTATTGTCGAGGATGTGTTGGTTAAGGTGAATTCCTTAATTTTCCCCGCAGATTTTTATGTCCTTGACATGGAGCATGATAAACATGCCGCCCCAATTTTGTTGGGGAGGCCATTTTTGAAAACATCTAGGACGATGATTGATGTGCATAAAGGTACCCTCACCATGGAATTTGATGGAATGAAAGTAGAGTTTAACATAAATGATTCTATGAAATATCCTAGTGAAGAACATTCTTGCCATGCCGTAGATATTGTTGAAGAAGTTGTGCAAGATGTTTTTGAACTAAATGGTGAGGATTCTTTATTGGTTGCTTTGCAATGTGATGTTGATGATGCCCACAATGTATATTCTATGAGCACTAACTTGAAAGGCAGCTTTGAAGATTTGAACTTGCTTGAAAAGATGACACCGAGTGTCTCAACACCTTCTCCTCTACTCTTAGAGGAACTCAAGAAACCGGAATTCCTCCCCTCGCTTGTGAAAGCCCCGGTGCTTGACCTTAAACCTTTGCCAGATGATCTTAAGTATGCATTTCTTGGGGAAAGCGAGACGCTTCCAGTTATCATTTCGAGCAAGCTCACCAAGGAGCAAGAAGAAAAGTTGATGGTGGTGTTGCGGGAGAACAAGGAAGCAATTGGATGGACTATTGCCGACATCAAAGGCATAAGTCCATCCACTTGTATGCACAGAATCTTGTTGGAAGAAGGTGCGAGACCCGTCCGACAACCCCAACGCCGTTTGAACCCGCCTATGATGGATGTGGTGAAGGCGGAGATCCTCAAATTGCTTCAAGCGGGCATGATTTACCCAATCTCGGATAGCAAGTGGGTGAGCCCAACTCAGGTGGTACCAAAGAAGAGTGGAATGACAGTCGTTGAAAATGGGAAGGGTGAAATGGTGCCCACCCGAGTTCAAAATGGGTGGCGAGTTTGCATTGATTACCGGAGATTGAATGCAGAAACCCGGAAGGATCACTTTCCCTTACCGTTCATTGATCAAATGCTTGAGAGGTTAGCAAGTCACCCCTACTATTGTTTCTTGGATGGATACTCGGGATATTTTCAAGTGGCTATCGCTCCAGAAGACCAAGAGAAGACCACCTTCACATGCCCTTTCGGTACATTTGCTTACCGACGCATGCCTTTCGGGCTATGTAACGCCCCCGCGACCTTCCAAAGGTGTATGGTAAGCATTTTCTCAGAATTTGTTGAAAATTTTGTCGAGGTATTTATGGATGATTTCACCATTCATGGTAATTCCTTTGATAATTGTTTAGCAAATTTAGCACAAGTCCTTAACCGTTGCATTGAAACTAATCTGGTGCTAAATTCTGAGAAATGTCACTTTATGGTTGAGAGAGGTATTGTCTTAGGCCATGTTGTCTCCTCTAAGGGTATTGAGGTTGACAAGGCCAAGATAGACACGATTCAAACTCTGCCTTATCCTACTAATGTGCGCGAAGTGCGTTCTTTCCTTGGCCATGCAGGATTCTATCGCCGGTTCATCAAGGACTTCTCAAAGATAGCATCTCCTCTATGCAAATTGTTGCAAAAGGAGGTGGAATTTGTAGTGGATGAGAGATGTCAAGGGGCCTTCGATACATTGAAGGGAAGGTTAGTCTCGGCCCCTATCATACAACCCCCAGATTGGGCGTTGCCTTTTGAGATAATGTGCGATGCGAGTGACTACGCCGTTGGAGCAGTGCTTGGTCAAAGGGTGGGAAGAGTACCTCACGCCATCTATTACGCATCCATGTCCCTAAATGAAGCCCAAAGGAACTACTCCACCACTGAAAAGGAGTTGCTAGCAGTGGTATTCTCTTTAGAAAAATTTAGATCTTATTTGCTTGGTACTAAAGTTATTGTATACACTGATCATGCAGCACTTCGTCATTTAATGGCGAAGAAAGAATCCAAGCCGAGGTTGATTAGGTGGATCTTGCTTTTGAGCGAATTCAATTTGGAGGTGCGGGATAAGAAGGGCGCTGAAAACCTGGTGGCCGATCATTTGAGCCGGTTGACTCCGGGGGCAGACATTGAGGTAAGCCCAGCAATGAAGGAGCAACTACGGGAGGAATTCCCTGATGAACAATTGTTCACCATTAATCGCATTAGGGATCTCCAACCGTGGTATGCCGACATTGTCAACTTTCTCGTCACTGGTAAATTTCCTCATCATTTTTCCACAGCCCAAAAGGATAAGTTAAGGAGTGATGCAAAATATTATGTGTGGGATGATCCCTTTTTGTGGAGACATTGTGCGGATCAAGTTGTTAGGAGATGCATCCCTGATAGTGAAATACACCCAATACTTGAGTTTTGTCATTCTCATGCATGTGGCGGTCATTTTGGAGCCAAGAGAACCGCTAGGAAAGTTTTAGAGAGTGGGTTTTATTGGCCCACGATGAATAAACATGCATACACTTTTTGCAAATCTTGTGATGGATGCCAGAGGGTAGGAAATATCTCCACTAGGAATGAAATGCCCCAACGACCTCTTTTATATTGTGAAATCTTTGATGTTTGGGGTATTGACTTTATGGGGCCTTTTCCTAGTTCTTATGGCTTTACGTACATTCTTCTTGCTGTTGACTATGTATCGAAGTGGGTTGAAGCAAAACCCACTAGGACTGACGATTCTAAAGTGGTTGCAGAATTCTTGAAAGATAACATCTTTTCTAGGTTTGGGGTACCCCGAGCCTTGATTAGTGACCGGGGCACCCATTTCTGCAATCGGACCATAGCCGCACTCTTGAAGAAGTATGGAGTCACTCACAAGACATCTACCGCCTATCACCCACAAACCAACGGGCAAGCCGAAGTTTCCAATCGGGAAATCAAGTCCATCCTTCAAAAAACGGTTAATCCTAACCGGAAGGATTGGAGTTCTCGGTTGAATGATGCCCTGTGGGCGTATAGGACGGCTTACAAAACACCAATCGGTATGTCCCCATACCGGTTAGTGTTTGGTAAGCCCTGTCACCTACCGGTAGAAATTCAGCACAAGGCTTATTGGGCGGTAAAACAGTTTAATCTTGATATAGATGAAGCCGGTTTGCATAGGAAGTTACAATTAGAGGAATTGGATGAAATCAGGAGGGAGTCCTATGAGAACGCCGAGATATACAAAGAGAAGACAAAGGCATGGCACGACAAGATGATCATCAGAAAGGATTTTGACGTTGGTCAGAAGGTCCTCTTATTCCAATCTCGCCTTCGCCTATTCCCAGGTAAGTTGCGGTCCCGATGGATCGGTCCTTTTGAGGTGGTTAAGGTCTTCCCGCATGGGGCGGTGGAAATTTTAGATCGAGCTAAGTCCAATACCTTCAAGGTTAATGGACAACGTTTGAAACCTTACCATGAGACTTTTGTACCGGAAAAAGGGGAGGACGTTCATCTCCTCGATCCGATTTGCGAGTAAGCTCCAAGGAGGGAAGTAAGTCGTGCCGACGACGTTAAATAAACTTGGTTTTGATCATCCGGATCGTCATTCGTGACTTTCTGTTGATGTTGTTTAGTTTTAAGCTTTCATTGTTTTGCTTTATGCTTTTCACGGGTTGTTTTCTCCATGATTTTGTAGATATTTTGAAGCTAAAGCATTGGATTTTGGAAGGGGGAACTACTTAAATTCGAAAAGGAAGAACTTGGACAAGAGAAAGCATTAGAAAAATTTTTCTAGGTGCCAGGTTAGTTGCCCGTCGCGAGTCGCGATGAGCTTCGTCGCGAGTCGCGACGGGCTCAGGAATTTTGTGCAAAATTTTTGGGCTTCGGATCCCACTTTCCGCGATTCGTGACTACCTCGCGACGCCCGTCGCGAGTCGCGATGAGCCTAGTCGCGAGTCGCGACGGACTCAGAGATTTTTGCGAAATTTGACCCTTTCGGATTCCACTTTCCGCGAGTCGCGGCTACCTCGCGACGCCCGTCGCGAGTCGCGATGAGCGTTGTCGCGAGTCGCGACGGACTCAGAGATTTTTGCGGATTTTAACCCTTTCGGATCCCCCTTTCCGCGAGTCACGACTACCTCACGACACCCATCGCGAGTCGCGATGAGCGTTGTCGCGAGTCGCGACGGACTCAGGACATTTTTGCTTACAGGTTTCACTTTCCACGACTCGCGATGAGAGTAGTCGCGAGTCGCGACGGTCGAGCGTGCAGAAATTTTTTCTTTGGTTCTGATTTAAATAGCGGGGGAACACATCTCTTCCACATCTCTTCCTCACCCGATACCTCTTCCACTTCCTCATCTTCCACGCCGCCGCCATCTCGCCGCCGCCACCATCTCGCCGCCGCCGCATCTCGTCGCCGCCGCCGCCTCGTTACCGCCCCGCCTCTTTGACGCGCCACGCCTAACCGAAACCCTAGATTTTTGACGCCGGCACCGATTTGAGCCCCGATTCATTGTGGGCTGCCGATTTTTCCTTTCTCTCCTCGTCCTAAGCGGTATCGGTACACCTCTTAACCCTATTGAACTATGTTTATGATTTTGCATATATTCTATGTGTTCAATTTGGTTACCATTGTGTTGTAGTGTGATTCCAATTTTTAGTCTCGGTTCTGGTCGATCGTGGGTATGCTGTAATGCTGCAGAAATTTTATCTTGTGGGTGTTGTTTACATATTTTCATTCCTGCCTCTGTATTCTGCTTCGGCATCCTCGGTTTGGAAATCGTGCAGTTGGAATGGTTTTAGATTTGTACCCTCGTGTTCGCTGCACATAGTTGTTAGCAGACTAAAATATTGTTGTGCTATGCTGTGTTCAATGTTAACATGGTCATCATTGTGAACATTGTGAACGTAATGTTAATGGTTAATCCCATTCAGCCTCATTGTGAGCTTGACATATAACATAGCGTATCTATTTCGACTATGTGCCAACTTCTTGAATTTGATGATATATGCTTCTGGACAAACCAAATGTAGATTGTACATTCTATTATGCATCCGATTTGACCTAGTTAAACTGTTTTCGTTTCAGCCGGTCATCATAAACTCATTTGAGATTGGTCACACACTTGCCATATTGCATATACATCTATTTTTCACATTTAACCTGTTTGTTCTGTTTGCTGGTGATTGATAGATATGGCCTCCAGAAAGAGGTCCAGGGCGATGACTAGGGATGATCACACTACCGCTCCACCTCCTCCGGCTTCAGGATCTGGTTCTGCGCCTCCGCCTCCGGATAGATACATGGGCTTGACCCGGATCACCGGGTCCTATGCCGACAGATGGGAAGTCCTACAGAGACGCCTGCTCAAGGAAACCAGTTTTGTTGATATTCCCACGTTGGACACCCTCGGCCTTGTACAACCTGTCAGATGCCTCCTCGCCAAAGGGGGAATGGAGGGATTCATGAACAAGAGCGCGCCCACTTACCGGAGGTACACGCTGGAGTTCTTGTCCACCGTCCGTATTCGCAGTATGAGGGACGATCAACCATGTGAGAAGTATATCGCTTTTCACCTAGATGACATCTCCTGGCAGATGACCGCCTCCGAGGTGGAGGAGGCCTTCGGTTTTGCCACGGCGGACATTCGGGCCAGACTAAATCCTGATGCCCCAGAGCAGTCAATTGAAGATAACATGCACTTCTGGAATGTCATCAACATGAGGCCCAAGAACTCACATGACAAGAGCAGCTCCATCATCCACCCCGCGCTTCGTTATGTGCACAGGCTCCTAGCTGGCACACTCTTCTGCTCCGCGGAGCCGACGAATGTGCCAGACAACGACATTCATTTCTTATGGCACTTAACGAGCGAGGGGTAGGGATATGGTATGTGGGCCGAGCTCTGGATGAAGAGGGTTGTGGATTTGGCAGACAAGGTCAAGGGGAAAATCATGGTCGGAGGAATGATAAGCATTCTAGCGGGGTACTTGGGATTGGTCCCTTCGACCGACTTCCCACGCCTGGGGAAGCGAACGTCTTATCTGATCACCGTCGAGCGACTGGTTCGATTTGAGATGCTCAGTGTCACTCGGACCACTGGACTCTTCCTTTGGTTATACGGTGCCAGAAAGATCACCTTCATGGCCCTCCCTCAGCACAGCCGGACCAGACTGGAATTCGACACACCTTTGGGGGATTTAGCAATCTCCCCAGATTCTTCATGCTCAGCCGAATTCCAGCGTGCGCTCCACGACCTTGGCCCAGCCCCGGTCCAGCCGGATGACAGCACCCTACCTCCTCCTCAGCATCATCAGCACCAGCATTATCAGCAGCAGCAGCAGCAGCACTCTCCACAGCCTCCACCTCCGACAGATGAGACCACACCTCACTTCCCCCAGCCTCCACCAGATTTCTATGAGCGTATGATGCGGACCATGCACGAGGGTTTCCACCGCCAGGAAAGCATGATTCTCGAGCACAACAGGTTTGTCTCCCGGGCTTTGATAGATATGGATGAGGAGATTGAACACCTGTCCGCTCGCATCCATGACATGCAGTCCCAGTCGGCTGGTACATCAGGCACCGATCCAAGAGTGGAGCAGCGGAGAGCACGGAGGCAGCGGAACGAGGAGTGGCTGACTCAGTATCAGCAGCATTACTCCGGCAGCGGCCCTTCATCTTCACCGCATTGATAAAGTGAGCATCACGCTTTACCCCTTTTCCACACTTTGCTTTGTACAGTTTTGCCCTAGTCTACATTGAGGGCAATGTAGTGTTTTAAGTGTGGGGAGGGGTATCTACTATTGATAGGCGAGTTGGGATTTGGAGATACTTTTACCTTTTGTTTTGGATATTGTTTTGCGTTTTGATGTACTTGGATAATGTTGGTTTTGATACTTTTCTTAACCTTCACATTTGGAAGCAATTTGCTACTTTTCGGATGGGGAACAACAACAATTTCTTTTTATTAAAAAAATGAAAAAAAAATGAAAAAAAAAATAATGATGAAAAAAAAAAAAGAGAAGGAAAAAGAATCCCGCTAAGTTGAAAACCCGAGAGGGCAACTTAGGCAACATTGGGGCCCGGATAGGTCGAAAACCCAAAAGGGCGGCCTAGGTAAAAATGAGAGGTCAAATGTGTGGAAAAAGGTGAGGTGTGAGCTAAAAGAAAAATGATTGTGTGGCTAGGATGAAAACCTGAAAGGGCTCCTAGGCAAAATGAGAGAAAGCGAGAGAAATTGAAAGACAGTAAGTGTTTACTCATTTGCCGGCGATGGAGTCATAAGGTTGAGGTGACCACACGGAGGGATCGGGTAGCTCGACATCTTGAGAATCTTTTGGGGATGGATAAGTTAGCGGGGACAAGACGGAGTAAGTTGTGAAATTCTTGATCATTAATAGACTTCGTTTTTAGGTTGATACATTGATATAGGATGAAGCATGTGCTTTGAACTTTATGCATACCTTTGGTTTCATCTTTTATCATTGGATTTGGGATTGTCAGTTCTGGATTTGGAGATGTCTTAGGGAAATTAATGAATTGACGGAGTGATATGGGTTAGGTAGATTTAGGAATAGGGGTTGTGGAAAATTCTCATTTGATCTTAATCTTGGGATGTGCGGTATTGAGAGTTTTGTGAGGTAGTGAATTGGGGGATTAGTAGTAGGATGTGGAGGTATCATCCCTTTCGTATACTTGGATCTTTTCTTACTTGAGGGCGAGTAAGGTTCAAGTGTGGGGAGGTTTGATGCGTCCACTTTATATGCTTATTTTAGTACTATTTAGGATCCATTTTGTACTCTTTCATTACAACAGCTTGTGTTTTACCATGAAATCCTCTTAGGAGGGGTAAGAGCAACTTTGCGCTCTTTTACCTCTTTTAAGTAGATGTTTTGTGTAACGAAGTAATGAAGACCGGAGGCCATTGAAGACTACACTTTCGAAGATTTTGAAGACTTGCTTCGAAGACGTGAAGACCAGAGGCCACTGAAGATCATTTTTGAAACCGTTGAAGACTTAGAAGTTGAGAGGAGTGACTATGGAGATGACTACATGCCACAAGGAGGAGAAGAAGAAATAATGCAAAAAATTCTGGTTACCGTCGCGAGTCGCGACGGACTCGTCGCGACCAACATGTTCGTCGCGAGTCGCAACGGCCACTGACCAGAATCCTACTTTCTTTTCCTTCCACTATAAATACCATTTTTCTCTCCTCTCATTCTACTTCTTCAGCAGCTGCGAAATTGTACTGTTCTAAACCCTATTTCTCCATTTTTCTTCTTTGATTCATCTAGTTGCTTTGATTTGTTGTTTTAGATAGATTAGCATGAACTCTATTAGCTAATCTCATCTCTTGGGAGCAATTGACCTAAGCTTCCAAACCTATGTCCTAAGAACACTTTGTAGCTTGTTTATTACTCTTGCTATTATGCATTTGTGGGAATTTAATGTGTTTGTTGATTTCATCATAGTGGTTGAAAGCTTGAGTATATGAAATGCTTGTATTAATTGCTAGCTAGGGTTTAGGGAAATTGGGTTAAATTTCCCCCTGTTCTTGTTAGGGATCTATAAGTATGATTTAGAGCTTTTGATTATGTTGATGAATTGATGATTGCTAGATAAATATGCAATGTTGAACTCTTTGCCATGTTTATCAATTGTAGCAAATGGGAGAGGTCTGTGAGTGGTCGCTCTTGATCAATCCCGTGTAAATGCATAGGTCGGTTAAATGCTTAGTCACGGTGTAGTGGTTATAAGTGTTGCCGAGTTTGTTGATCCTTCGTTCTAAATGCCATTAATGGGATACCTTGAGTCGTGGTCGCGACTCGGGAGTCATTGGTGAGGTTTGACAAGAGATGTTGAACTCACTCTTGCAAACTACTATCTAAGAAGGATAGAAGTTTAGACTTCACAGCAAGTAGTGAAAGTAGTAAATAAGTCACATGTTCAATGATGGAAACAAGGTTTGGAAGTGAAAGTCGATTGCGCCCAAGGCTCCGTAATTGTATTTTCATCACATCTCTATTTGCGCTTACATGATTAGTATCATCCTCTTGATTTGCTAATTGGTGTATTTCAACTTGCTAATTTAGGAACCATCCAACCAACCCCCCCCCCCCCTTGTTTACATGTTTATATATATATATATATATATATATATATATATATATATATATATATACCTCAGTATGTATATGTTTAGTACGTTTTCTCATATAGGTGTTTAAGTACTTAGAAAAATCCTTTTTCCTGTGGACGACCCCATCTTGCCACTATTTACATTATTGTGGATAGGACGCATTAAGGGTTTAAAAATATTAACTTTGAGAGGTACGGCGACGACCTCCCATAATACGCCTTAAAGTTAGTTATACAACCGAACGCTTCGCGGTCTAGTTTCATGCTCATAACATTAATAGTTTCCTCATACTACTTCATTTCAGCCCTTAAATTCTTTATTTCTTCCTCTAGGCCATGAATATGTGATCAGACAGCCTCAAACAAGTTAATCATCTGCCCACCAATTCCCACAGTAAGACCTCCATGACCAGTAGTCCTGCGAGATGAAGAAGGGAGAGCCTGAAGTTTATCTCTGTACTCAACACAAGCTTGCTCAAGTTGGTGCATAGATGAATCAAGCCAATCGCACTCAGCGTAAAGTTGCTCATTTTCACTTCGCATCTGCGTGTTTATAGCAAACTGCTCATCAAACTTGCTTTTCCAAACGAGGGTAGAGGATGAAAAGTGATCACACGCATCCTTCTCTTTCTTCAACTTATCAAAAAAATCATTAATACAACCACATTGTTTATCAATGATCAGTGTCTTATGATGTGCCTCGCGAGTCTTGCTCGCAGCATTATTTCTAGTATTTTCCTGTTGCCAAAGTATCTTCACCAAGGTTAACTGTTGAAACTAAATAAGATTGTTTTCTCGCTGCAAATCCTACGTAAATCGTGCACAGCATCCTGGGCGTCCATCACAGTCATACCCCACTTTGCTTCAAAATTATTCGTACCAGGAGCATGTACTTCAAACGAACGTCTAAAGATAACACCCACTGTTGGACACGGACATGGAGGTTAAGCGACCGCATGTACGCACCAGCGGATCCAAGATCAACCAAATCACTGAAAATATCCTTGCTAAGTCATTCAACATTGTACCCATCAGGAACAAACTTACTACAATGACATGTTGTAGATGGAGATAGAAATGGAGCGAGAATAGGAATTGACACCAATGCATAAGGGAAGCGACTCTATATGAGAGAAGCGATCAGAGGAAACAAGCTCCTCACACTTCTTGGTGAAAGTTTGAGTGGCACAAAGAAAATAATGGGGAAGTGGAAATCAGGTGGCAAAAATTTGTAGCAATAAAAAAAATCAGTGCATCCCAAAAAGTCAAGTTGTTTCAAATATTTATGATCAAGCAACATACCGACCTCACATAAGTAAGGGCGATGAGAAAATATAAAAGAAGAAAAGATAGATCAGCATTAATAACTGAAGTCACACAAATAGTACAGACATACACCAAAATATTGTCTTGACATTACAATAAAAAATCCAAGAGCCCAATATACTAAAAATTAACTAACTTTAGAGTTTGGGGTAGGCAAAGGCTGGACGACGATAGCAGTGTCATCCATGTTGGATTGTTGAGTAGGGATGTCAATGTTCGCATGAGCCTCAGTTGCCACGATGACTTCCGGAATAGAAAGTGGCATAATAGTGCGAGAACCAAATTGAAGGGTTTCCAGATAATCAACCTCACACACCTTTAACTCGGCCGCAGAAGGAAGGCAAGGAAAGCTAGCAAGATGCGATAACAAAGCATAATGGGCATGAAACATTGGTTCGTGCCAAATCTCTGGGCATGAATCTTCCTTTCGTGCCAAATCCCTTGGCACGAAGCATACGTTCATGCCAAACCCCCAGGCACAAATCATCCGTCCATTTTTCTCCTACAAATTTTTTCTCGCACCTGCATCCAAAAACATTAAAAACCATAGTAGTTATGTTCCACACAAACAATTGATGACTAACATTTCCTAAAATATTTCCACCAAAAATCAAACTCACCCCTAAAATTTTAAAAACATTCGAAAGAAAATTCCTACTTGAAATAAAAGCAACGTTTCTTTATTCTCGTCTTCATTACTTATTTTTCCCTCCATTTTTTAAACTAAAGAGAGTGTCTTGGTGGGTCACCGGAATCATCATCCTTGACATCACCAGTGACCACATCACGATGGGTGGGTCGCCACATCATTCTAGGTTTACCTTTCATCTTTAGAGCGATGAACCAAGAAAAACCATTCTTTTCAAGCGTGGATATATTTTTGTTAAATTTGGGGGTTGGGAGGGGCTTAGGAGTTTTTAATTCTTTAGCCCGCTTCTTTTCTCGCTGCACCTTAATCATGAGATCCCAAGGTGAAATAACCTCATTCAGATTGGAAGAAACATGTTCAACAAGAATAGTATCACAAGATAGATCATTCAGACAAGATAAGGCATATAGAGTCTCGATATCGGGAAATATTTCTTTTGGGAATTATCAAAATTTTCCTTTTCGATCATGAAAACAAAACAAGGAACAAACAAAAGAAATACTAACTACTCTACTAATACGTTATGCTAATTGATACTTAGGATGGATAGCATCCCCAAAAGCAGTGCCAAAATTTGGACTGCCTCCACCCTGGGTCGTTAAAATCGTAGCTTAGAATTAACCCAAGCAGAGACACCGAGGTCAGAGATAAAAATTTATAGTTATGCACTCGTTCTCACTACTACGCTACTGATGGGGTAGTTAGCGGTAAGCCCTGTGTTTATCCACAGAGATGCTAGGGCTCAAGTATCAACTAAATACACAACCTCGTATGGGTCATCAATCCGTACGAGTGAAAGAAATAGCTAGTAAATGCAAACAAATAGGGGGTTGGATTTTAAGATTATCAACTACAAAGCATAAAAGTAAAAAATACACAATTAATCTAGAAAGCTAAGCACTTGGTAAATCATTGTGAGATATGAATGATTTAATGCTTCGATCATTGATTCATTCACATGTAAGATTTACTAAACAACCTAATAGAGTGTTTACAACATGCAGTGTGGCCGAGTGCATACACTTCCATGTGCCTCTCACGTCGAATGTGCTAGCAACCAACCATCGACACCGCCATCGTAATTAGGGGAGTACAACAAGACCCGTCTATTGTTGTAGGCACTATTGGGGGTACCCCCCTGTAGCACCGGTCCCCTTACCCAATGGCACCGGTATTCAGTGCCTAGCCAACCGGTTCCTAAGTAAGGCGGTGCTGAAATGTAGTTAGTATGGCACCGGTATGTTGAGAATGTATATTCTAGCACCAGTTTAGAACCGTAAGAACCGGTTATCAAAATCGGTGCTAGGATTCGTGTAGAGGGGCTTAGCCTTCATTACAAGCACCGATAATGTAAAACTGATGTTGTGTATTATGCTACAACGCCACATTTACAGCACCAGTGCTAATTTATTATGATATGTTGGCCAATATTATCAGCACCGATACAATATAGGAATGGTGTTGGAGTTGAAAAGTTTGAAATTTCTAGCACCGGCATGTACTGTTAGAAATTGATGCTATAATTTTGATTTTGATTTCCATGATACAGCACCGGTATGGTTGATATTGACAAACGCTAGTTTTATTTGAATTTTGCAATATTGAATTTAATTTTCTTCCAACCCTACCAAATCGAAACCTAAGCAGCGTCGATTGAAGTTTTCGACAACAGTCAACAGCAATCCACAATCCATGTTAAAAATTTGAATGGAGTGAAAAAAGAATGAAAATCTAAATATGAATTTGTAAATATAATCAATTAACAACAAACAGATCAATCCAAGGAAAAATTAGTTCAAGAATTTGAATTTCTAAACTTCAAGAAACTCTTCAATGTCCATCGAAGTTCTACAATCTTTGGAATACGTGTCCACCCAAATCTGACACCATCTCTCCGCCACAGATAATATCTCCTTGTCACTATATGATCATTGTTTTTCGAGAAACGGCTATTGCATTGAGAAAAAAGCAAATGAGTAAATACATGAAAGTATTTAGTAACTAGAGCAAAGTGCATATATAACCCTATATAATTGACGAAAGTGCAGATATAACCCTGCCATACTTGAAAGTGCAAATATAACCCTAGCTATTTAGGTTATGTGCAAATATAACATTTTTCGGCAAGTGGAAGCCGGAATACACTGAAAAGACTATTTTATCCCTCAGTAAAATATAATTTAAAAAATTGAAATCACAACTCTAACCCTAAACACCTAAAGACGATCTCATCTCATCATCTTCATTTATTTTCTTTATTTCTTGAAGAGCCTCACCAACATGATGTTCAACCCATCATCGTGTACCCAATTCGTTTCCGAATCTGATGGATTCAATAATTTTCATTGCATTGAAGGCCCATTTAACCTCATCAAGTTTAAAAGCTAATTTACCCGCAAACGGAATCCTTGACGGCGGCACAATGAAATCCCCCACCTTCTTCCTCGGGTCGGATCTGTTAATCAGCATCTTCGCCGACCCGAAAAACACAAAACTAGAAGCGGAGATCATACAGTGTTGAAGGGAATATTTGGAGCATTGGTGTGATAACATACATCTTACTTTGTGGAAGTAGACCTTTCTGGGCCCGCACTGAATCAAGAATTTTCCGAACGGTGCTTCGAGCCTATCCTAACTTTGATGACTCACCATGGCCGTCCGTACCGGCAGAAGCTAAAGATTTTGTGAAAATAATCTTCAACAAATATGGCGTGGTGAGTTCTGATGGTGTGGTGGTGAACGGTGGTGGCGGTGGTGGGTCGTAGTAGCGGGGCGGAGCTGATGGGTCAAAGCGGGGCTGATGGGTCTGATGGGTGACGATTCTGATGGTGTAGTGGTGAACGATGGTGAACGACGGTGGTAGTGGTGGCGAGTCTGATAGTGTGGTGGTAAACGACGGTACCTAGCAATTGCAATTGGAGCAAGCTGAGCAGGGGACCAAGAATATGAGGCTATTTTTGTCTTTTAGATTTTGTTTTTGTTTCAATGGGCATTTTGGTCATTTTTATTGGTCAATGACCGGAAATGGCCAGTCGATGCCGGAATAATGGCTTTAGGGTTATATTTGCGCATATGTATGATAATTAGGGTTATATTTGCATTTTCTCCAACATTAGGGTTATATTTGCAGATTGCCCTAGTAACTAAGAAGAACTAATGAGTCATTTCAAATTTGAAAACAAACATGTACAATATCTGTAGTGTTATGCTTGAGCAAAAACTCTTCCATGAAGAGGAAGATGTAATATCTACATTCCCAACCACTCTATTGCCTTCGGTACTGCAATGGAAATATGGCGTAAAATGTAATTGTATGAATTACAACCAAATGATGGTGGATACAAAGGGATTGTTGGATTGTAAGACTTACATCGATATTTGTGATTCTCCATGTGTAGTCCGTAGGGGGTTCCACCTTCAACTTCCGTGAATGCCATTCGCATGCAATCCTGGTGATATTGGACTTATAAATGTTATTGAACTCATAGTTTAAATTGTTCAAATTAACACCGCTGAAACAAATGTATGTACCTCGCAATGATTTTTGTTTTCATTAATGTTCTTTGGATTTACCCCTCCAGTCATCGAGTCAAGGGTAAAAACTTCCTCCGTACTAGGACAGATGAGTAATAAGTACCAATGATCGTTGTTATGAAAAGAATGTATGTAAGGAAATGAAATTTGGTCCTATGAAGAATTTGAAATATTATAAGGTGGCACTTACATTTTGATATAGGGCACCACAAACACCAGGGCTTCAGTAGCGAGCATGGTTGAGAGAATGGCTTGAGCACGACCTTCGATCTCTACATCGTTTATTTCTGTGAAGTATCCTCCTGTGCACCACGGTACAAATTGGTTGTGTCCATTATTGGTTTCAAAGGCTTGATCCCAGAGGTGACTTCACAAAAAAAAAGTTAATATTTAAAACATATAAGTGTAAAGATTCATTAAGAAATTGGGAACAAGGAAATCTTACCTCATCTAGAATCTATCATTGCGTTCGATAGCCATGCCATTCCTCTTAGGTTGCCAAGCTTGGTCCTGAAGTCCACCAAGCATTCAATAAATAATCCTGTTTTATGGGGTCTGAAAATAAGCTCAGTCTGTACACTGGAAATAATCCCACCAACCCCGACTCTTGCATGGTCTTGATTACTTCGATGGAGTATGTGATTTACTTCCCCGTGTTGAGATATGCTGTGAACGGGCTTTTGTTGACAATCTGAAATTAAGTAATTGGAACAAAATTAGGCTACCTCGTAATTTATGATATGAGGTACAAGTTACATATGTGAGCGAGAAATACCTACTTTTTAGGTATCTCGTGTTGAAATCGCTGCTCCGAGTGGGTTGATCAAGAATTTGTTTGGGTGATTAGCAAAGCGGGAAATTTAAACAATTTCAACAATTATCCAAAACTAAATGAGTTAATGTTAAAAATGACCAGCTAGATTACTATCATTTTATTACCTCATTGGTGTCGCTCACATTGACACAGTAAACTCATCCATCCATGGTTTCCCCTCCCCAGTATTCTCTGTTTTTGTGTCAACCCTGAATGTGACCAAAGTCATCAGTCAGTCTATCACACTCCCCTAGAGCATCTCCCACATCACTGAATTAGTGGTTGGCAGACGACAACCCAGCTTTTGGGTGGTAGATTGTTTCAGTCACACGAACGCAAGCTAATGGTCCATGTACATGCTCTGGATGCCTTGATATTTGGAGTCAAGCTATTGCAATCCGTTTCCTCTTTCCTTTAATGCCCTTGATGTACAGAGTGACCAACTCACTATCCTATTGCAAATGACATGGGAGATTTGTTAGCCTTTGAAATAGTTAGATATAGATTGATTAGAAAACATCCAATTGATATTAACTTTTATTGTGTAAAGTACATTTACCTCCTCGTCTGCTTCTCCCTCGCTGTGTGGGTTTTGGCCCAACCTGCTGATACCAGTGAATATACCACCAAACATTGTATTCTTAATGAAGGTCTTTCGGTCAGAGAGGCCCTTGGGAATCTCTAACCCCCCAGATGCAGCTATACTCTTCACGAACTGCTCTAGGTTAGGGCCGTTTCCTTCACAACTGGTTGTTCAACAGAGGGTTTCTTGCCGGGATTTTTCTGGGACGAGGAGCTGCTGCCACATTTTCTTTGTGATAAGCTGGGGATAGAAACAGCTGCTGGAAGTCGAGATTGGGTACCTCTATACCTCCTTGGGTGATCCTTCTTCCCCATCGTTTTTATCAAAATGACCTTGCCCTGACCCAAGATTGGAGTTCCCTTCTCTTTTTCCTCATTCATTTTCAACTGTGGGTTATTTCATTATGTTAGTGTTGAAAATTATAGTTGTTATGAAAATGAAAATATTAAAAATTATGCTATCATGTACTTACACTATCGTCCGTTATGACCCTCGCTCTAGGGGTTGTGTAGTCCTTGGTTTTTCCCCGGTTTGACTCCAAGTACACCAGGGATCTATCAGGCTTTAATTCCTTCACCTTTATTTCCTCATCGACCTCCTCCTCCATGTATCCAAGGTCCCTAATCCTCTTCCTCTCTCTCTGTGTCCCTCTCTCTCTCTCTCTCCTTCATCTGCTCCACCAACTTTGCTTTTGTTGCCCTGTTTCCCAGTGGTCCGGTGCAATGGACATAATTCTTGTCCTTTGAGTTCTTGTGGTTTTTATTCCTTTTTTCCTACAAAAGATATATATTTTATTACAAAATTAACATGTACCTAAATATGACAAAAGGATATTGATATATTTATCGTGAATAAAATGTAACACTTTGTACTTACTAGCATTTCCTCAGTTCTCCGGTGTTCCTCAAGTTTTTTCCACTTCTCCACGTCCATCCACTTGTATGTTTCCCCGGGTTTGTATTTGGGGATTTTACCGTCAGGGAGGTGCCATATGTACTTATTTTCTACCTTGGTTTTCTAATTACGGTGTACATTGCCCGACTTAATCCGTACAGTCCTCTTCAAACTATTCATTTGTGCATCTGTCAAATCGGTTTCAATCTTGAAACTCATCTGCAATTAAAGATTATTTAGAATTAAGTAGCTGGGACATGAGTAATTTTGTTTGAATATTAACAGGTATGAAATGATGAAAAATGTAACGTAAATTTTATCCTTACCTTGATGTCCTTGCACGCCTCGTCGTTAACATAATTTGGCACGTTGGGCCAGTGTATCCACGTACCAAATCTATTGCACCTTCTATAAGCGTAATTGGTATATGCTGTCCAAGCGCTCTAGTGTTTTCTACAAACTAACCAACCATCTACCTCCTCGAATGCGACAGGGATGGGATTCTTCTACTTGGCTAATATAACAGATTGGCATGTAGCCATCCTGTGGTCCCTACAATACTTGCGTATCTCAAATTTTTTTAAGCCTTCCCATTACGGCTGCCCGCATTAGAAAGGTCATCGTTCTTTGGATCCCGGCGAGGCTTGTCGTCGCTGTCACCCTAGGTTCTTTTTCACATTCCTCCTCAGGAACATCTTCTACATTTTCCTCATCGGGTGTTGCCGGTGCATCTACTCTGTCTTCCTCAAATTGTATCTTGAGGGGAATAATCGTCAATGTGCCATGTTCCTCTCACTCAGCTTCTATTGGTTTATCCTCCACCTTCTTCTGTTTGGCTGGAGGGCCACCACCCCTCCTCCTTTTTTTGAGCGTCTTTTTACCTTTTGGAGGCATCTACACAACATCATCATTCCATCAACACTACCATCACAACTATACAACTGCATACCTTTTGCAAAACATCGCAACAACGTGACAATATCACAAGAACATACATTTGCATCATAACATCACATCAGTTCAACATCACAACATTTGACCAATACAAAATTACAACATCAACACTACAACATCACAACATGTATGCATTACAACATCACCCAGAGGTTAAAACATGAACTTGCTCAACAACATCATTAGTTCCGCAGACTAAATTAAACAACCCAACAACAAGAAACATTGAAAATCATTCATTGAAACTTTTTATCGAACACATAACTTTGAGTTACTAATTTTTACTGAAGTTAAATGAATTTGAAGTTCAGATTGAAGAGAATATGAAAATTATTGGCTTACCTCGTTATATTGTGGTATAGAAGTTCAGACTGAGAGTGCGATTTGGCAAAAAAAATGAGATTGCGCCAAAACTGTTTTCTAGGGTTTCTATATAGAGGCGAATAGATGGTGGAAAATCGTGAAGGAAGATGGTGGGCGGAATAAATGGTGGAAAACGAGGGAAAATGGTGGAGAACGAGGGAAAATGGTGGAGAACGAGGGAAAATGGTGGAGAACGAGGGAAAATGGTGGGAAGTTATCAGAGAGAGTGGTGGGAGAAAAGAAAAGGGGACCGTTGTTTGGGGAAGACGATCGGTTCCCTTTTATACTTATTAAATTAGCAGTGGTAATACTTAATATACTGTGTCGAATACATGGAAAGCAATTGCGCAAGGCTGCCAGGTATTTCTTTTTTTGTTTCAAACCCGAGAGCAAGCAGCAAAATTTTGACTAAGTATGTAGCACCGGTATTTTAACCGGTGCTCAAAATAAGAGAATCGATGCTGACAATCGACTTACGCAACTGCATAATCCCGACAACCAATTAGTTATAACAAGTCGTTGGTTCAGCACCGATTCAGTAATGCTAACACTGGTGCTTGTAATTGGAGATGTGGGCTGAAATATTTTTGGCCCACATCAGAATTTTTTTTAACTTCCCGACAATTAATGCTGAAAATTTTAAAATATTCGAGTCAAATTGGAATTCCAACACCGGTTTTAATAGATTCCAAGCCGGTGCTATGAACTTGTACACTATTTCCCTATAATTAATATTAGTACCTAATTAGTTTGAACTTTTTTATTATTAAATTTTAAATGTAATCGGATTGAGAAATTTTAAATTAATCATGCATTAGACCACGTGCTATGATATTGTGCCCGCCGGAGACTTGGAACAGTCGTACCAAAACTTTGGTAAAATATTAAAATTGCCCAAACTAAGTTTAAACATCTTACTATCATTGGATTTATTTCAAATTTTGTATTCTTGGGTTATTTTTAGGATTTAAGAAGAAATTCAAATTACCATGGAATTTTGAAAAACGCTAGTACATGTCTTAGTATATTCTACTCTAGATAACTTAGAAGTTAGGAAGTTCAAACGGGGACATATGATTGTGCCTTTTCCGCCAATATGTGAATCATTTTTTTACCCAAGTATGGAATTCTAATAAGGGTGTAATATTGTTGGATTCCATCCCATCAGATTGTTGTTTGGACTCCCGAGCAAAGTTTTTTGCCTTTAGGTTCCTCCAAAAATATTTAAAATGTCAAAATTCAAAATTGGTGATTCTAAAGTTAAATTGTTTATTGTATGATCATAATTATGTGGTTGTAACATGAATGTGTACAAAAACCATCCCCTTAAATGAACTAGATTTATGGGGCCAAATTTTCTAAAATTACGGTGTTGCCTAAAACATTGTATGACCTTGACCATTGACATGATTGTCTTAATTTTTGTTATTACAACATAAATAAGTGAGATGATTGTACTTTCATTTTGAATAGTATTATTGATAAAGCGCTGATGTTTGTTTGCTAATGTCCATGCTCTTTGTCCACCAACCGGTGTTGATTATGGACAAACCGGTGCTAAAACCCTGTCAGGCAGCTACTTGAGGCTGTTATCATAACAATTAACGAACCCGAGCGATAAGATGGAAAATAATGACAAACTGTGGAGCACCGGATACGTAACCAATTCTGAAAAACAAAATACCGATGCTTGTTTTATGATAAGCAGCTGCGTAAGGCTGCTATGTATTTGTTTATCAAAACATTTTCCCAACCCGAGTGCATATATGGGAAAAATTGACGAACTCTGGAGCATTAATTTTTTAATCGGTGCTGAAGAAGAAAAAAACTAGTGCTTTTTTTTCCTGTCAGACAGCTGCATGAGGCTGCTATGTATTTTTATTATCATAACGTTTGCCCAACCCAAGAGCTTGGATTGGAAAAAATGACTAATAGTGGAGCACTGGTTACATCACCGGTGCTAAAACCCAAAATACCGTAGCTTGTTTTATGTTAAGCAGCTGCGTGAGACTGCTAAGTATTTTTTTTACCATAACATTTTCCTAGCCCGAGAGCTTATATGGGAAAATATTAACCAACTATGGAGAACCGGTTTTAAACCACTGTTGAGTTGGTAAAAAAAACCGTTGCTAAAAGAAAAAATAGAGCACATGCTCTGTCTTCCAGCACCGATTTTTTGAATTAAAATGATGATGAATTCTGGGTCGATATTTCAAAAGGACTTTTCGTCCAAAGTGACAACCAGAAATGAACAACAATACACTGCAGACAAGCCAAATTAAAATTCATATAATACTATTATTGTGCCGATTATATAGAACAATGGTGATTACACAAAACTTAAATGATAATTACATTCAAGGTCAATGCATGCACCTACCTATTCCTTTTTAACACAACATCACCCCCCACAATTTGACCGCTCTCATCGACCCACAATTTATCGCCATGTGACCGTCTTCTTGCTAAAGATCCACCCACATCCTCTAAACTTGGAAATACATATGGGAATTCTAGAATTTCTGCTTGGACGGGACAATCAATCTTTTCATCGAAGTAGAACTTCTTCCCATGTAGGACAACATGCCACTTCTCTTTTCTTGGATCCTGGACATAAAAAACTTGTCATGCCTGGGCAGCCAATATGAATTTGTCATCCTCGAACCCAACTCGGTTAAGGTCAACTAATGTGAAACCCATGGGTTTCTCTGTACGAACCCGATCTCCATTGTCAACCCACCGGCACTTGAAAACCACAACTTTGAATTCAATATAGTCTAACTCTCAAATATCCTCAATCACACCGTAAAAGGTCATCACTGCTACGATACGGTTTTTGTCTTTCTTGCTAGACTACCACATCGATTCAGATTCAATGTAAACTCCAATGTTTTGCATTGTGCTCTTGTTGTCCTTATCAGCGGTTGCAAAAGTAAAGCCATTAATATCATACCCTAGGAACCTCCTAACCGTGAAGTTTGGCTTTCTAGCAAAGGCACGAAGTTTACTAGGCATCCTTCCACATTGCATCGATTATTAAACCAATTAATGAATGTGGAAGAATGCTCTAGCTATATTTTATTTGAAGGTCAGTCCGGATAGAGTGATTGTAATAACGACATATGCTCATGAACATATGTTGCAGTTTTGCTACTGTTTCTTAAAACATAAAGATGAATTGTTATCAACTCAGCATAAAAAGGAGTATGAAATGTACCTTTTAAACGTGCAACCTCATTCTTTCTACCAATGTGTGCTTGCTCTGGTAGGCCCACCGACTTCCCGACTAAGCTTGAGGTACAGTATTCAATGATATTCTCGGTCACGTACCTTTGCATAATGCTTGCATCCGATTGGCTACGATTGTGAACGTAACCTTTAAAAACACCTAGGTGCCGCTCTAAGGGATGCATCCAATGCATTCCCACCGGACCACATAGTCAAATTTCTCGAACCAAATGAATAACTAGATGAACCATGATGTCAAAGAAGGTCGGAGGGAAGTACTTCTCCAACTGACATGGCACTAAAATCCCCTTCCGCTCCAAAACACCAAGCGTCTGCCTACTAATATTCTTCTGACAAATGGAGTTGCAAAAGAAATTTAGGTGCATAATGCTAAATCGCACATCCTTCTCTATAACTCCACGAATGGCAACATTCAAAAATTGTTGCATAAGAACATGACAATCATGCGATTTCAAGCCATTCATATTCAAATCTTCATTCACAAATCGACTAACATTTGAAGAGTATCCGAATAATACCTTGATCCCTTGGATGCACTCACAAACCGATCTCCTCTCATCCACTGACAGATTGTACAGAGTAGGAGGGAGGTATGTACGCTTCCCTCTTACCTCTGGTGCTATATCTAACCAAATTCCTAGCTCCACCAAATCAACGTACCAATCAAACTCTCGAACACATGTTTCTCAATATGCATCACATCTAGACAGTTCCAAACCTCCAAATGCTCCCAGTAAGGTAGATCGAAGAAAACTGACCTCTTCTTCCAAGGTAAACCAGGAGCCATGTGACCAACCCTCTTCATTTTCTTCCCAAGAACAACATTCAATTTCTTCACCTTTTTGTGTATGAAAACCCCCTTCAATGGTCTTGGTGCCTTCCTGACCTCCCTCTTGCCAACAAACTATAATGCGTCTTCACGCAACTTGTGCCTCATCGGGAGGAATTTGCGGTGGCCCAAATACACAGTCTTGCGACTATTCTTGATAAGATGTATTTGCTGTAACTATTATTTTATTTCTAACAAGAATATATAAAGTATAATAAGGAAACATAATATGAGTAGATTATAATCTAATTCGAAACGTGATTTACTCTAACACCCCCCTCAGGGGACGAGAAAGTCCTTTCGTGAAGATGCAGCAATCTGAAGACCAGTGGAGATATGGGCAACACGTAGATTTCCAGAAGCCACCAACTCACGAACAAAGTGATATTCGATATCAATATGCTTGGCCCGCATGTGAGCAACCAGATTTTGAGCCAAGAAAATGGCACTACTATTGTCACATAACATCAATGGGAAGCTCAAAAGCAGAACATGAAGGTCACAAAGCAAATGAGTCAGCCAGACCATCTCTGAAGCTGTGTTGGCAAGAGTCCGATACTCAGACTCAGTGCTAGAACGAGAGACGGTAGGCCACTTCTTGGCACTCCAGGAAACAATATTTCCACCAAGAAAGATTGTATACCTATATGTAGATTGGCGAGTCTCGAGAAAATGAGCCCAATCAGCATCCGAATATCCTAAGACTTTAGGAGCACTGGCCGAGCGAAAAGTGAGGTCGAGATGGAGAGTGCCTCTGACGTAGCAAAGAATCTGAGTGACTGCGGCATAACGGTCATCACGAGAATCCTGAAAAAACTGAATGACGGTGTTAACCGCAAATGCCAGATCAGGATGAGTAATCGTCAGATACTGGAGAGCCCCAACAAGGGATCGATGCAACGTCGGATTCTGAAATGGCCGATTGGTGGAGCTGTGTAGCTGCGAACCAGGAACAAAAGGGGTGGAAACCGGGGCTACATCGGACATACTGGTATGAGTGAGAATATCCCGAGCATACTTAGCTTGACAGAGAAGCAAACCCGAGGAAGTGGGTGATACTTCTAAGTCAAGAAAGTAATGGAGGGCGCCCAAATCCTTAATAGCAAACTGCCGATGTGTCTGAGCAATAAACTATCGAAGGAGTCATTGCCTGTGAGGATGATATCGTCGACATAGACTAGGAGATGGAACAATAACGAGCCTCGAGAGAGAGAAAAAGAAGGGAAGTGTCGACAGAACTACACCGAAACCCGAGTTGAGATAAATAGGTGTTGAACCGCTGAAACCATGCTTGAGGTGCTTGCTTAAGACCATAAATGGCCTTTCGCAAGCGGTAAACATAATCGGGATGAAGAGAGTCCTTGTAACCAATCGGTTGCACCATATAGACCGGAGTATCAAGAGTACCATTCAGAAAGGCGTTCTTGACATCCAACTGATGAAGAGGTCAGGAACGTATAGTGGCAATGGCAAGAACGGTTCGGACAGTGGAGGCCTTGACTACCAGACTAAAGGTATGATCGAAATTGAAGCACGGAATCTGAAAGAACCCCCGCGCAACAAGGCGAGCTTTGTGATGATCAATTGTACCATCAGGATGATACTTCAGCCAGTAAACCCATTTGGAGCCAACAATGTTGACACCAGAAGGACGTGGGACAAGATCCCAAGTGTGCTGGCCCCGTAAGGCAGTAATCTTCTCATTCATAGCAGCAACCCAAGACGGTTCCTTCAATGCCAAACAATAATCAGTGGGCTCTGACTTGGGGAGAAGGGAAGCAAGAAGACCATGAGCCACAAGACCTGAATAGTCTCGACACTGAATAGCTCCACTGGAAGATCTAGTGGCCATGCGATGAGTACAACACTGCGATGAAGAAGCTGGAGGAGAGGGAGCCGAAGAGGATGCTGAGGACTGAATAACGGAGGTAGCTAGATATGATGCCGCATGGGAAGGAGAACTATCCACCGGTGACTATTGTGGTGTGGATAGGTTAATAGGCGGCGGAACAGAGTCCGACGAGCATATAGGGTCGGGCATAGGAGATGACAGATCAGAGGTCAAGAGGGGCAGACCAGAGCTGCCATCAGCATCCAGAAAATAGAGACATCTAAAATCAACAGAGTGGAGCCAGTGGTCGAGGCCGAAGATGAGGCAAAAGGAAAACAACCTTCATTGAAACAAGTATGGCGAGTGACATAAATCCTGCCAGTGGAAGGATCAAGGCAGCGAAAGCCCTTATAATGATAGTTGTAACCGATGAAGACACAAGGTATGCTCCGTGGAGATAACTTATGAGGGGTTATATGACGAACATAAGGAAACACTCGACAACCAAAAGTATGGAAGTTTGAGTAGATCAGATCACGGTGATAAAGAAGGCTATAAGGAGAAGTCCCTTGTAACACCGGAGTGGGAAGCCGATTAATGGTGTAAACCGCAGTAGAAAAAGCATCATCCCATCTTGACAAGGGTAGATGCGAATGAAAAGGCATAGTGGGACCCATTTCTGTAGCATTTCTGTGTTTGCACTTAGGCTGACCATTTTGCTGCGGGGTGTAAGGGCACGAAACTTGATGATGAATGCCTTTGGAGGCAAAATGGGATCGTAAGCACGTATTTAAGAACTCAGTGCCACCGTCATTTTGAAAAACTTTGATTTTGGATGATAATTGATTCTCGACTAAGGCCTCGAACTGCAAGTAAGTGTCAAAAAACTCGAATTTTTTACGCAGGGGAAAAAACCAGGTAAAACGAGAATAATCATCCACAAACAAGGCATAATAAGAAAACCCATTTGCAGACAAAACTGGGGAGGGCCCCCACAAATCACAATGTATCAAATACAGGACGTGCACAACACATTTATGATTCTCAACAAAAGCTAACTGCTGCCCCTTTGCCATAACACATGAAGCACAAGTATGCGGTTTAGGTAATAAAGAAGAAACTGACAGGAGACCGGACTTCTGTAAACAAGAGATGACGGTAGCTGGCACATGCCCTAGCCGAGCATGCCAAAGCTTAAACGATGTCCGTCCTTTATTCTGCTGCAAGAAGGAAACGAGTGTTGCGCCACCCTTGTCTAATACGTACAGTCCTCCATCACTGTGGCCTCTGCCCACGACTTCCTTGGAAACTTTGTTCTGAATCACAAAGTTTCGATCATCAAAAGTAACAAAGACATTTAAATCCCTGGTCAGTTTACTAATGAACAGTAAGTTTTTAGTGATGGAAGAAATGGCCAAAACATCAGATAGTGTCAAAGTATCAGAAACCCGAGAATCACCGATGTGAGAAATTGGAATAGAAGCACCATTACCAACAGAAATATAGGAATTACCAGAGTAAGGTGCGACACTATCAAGGCCAGAGGCTGAAGACGCCATATGACTGGTAGCACCAGAATCAACATACCAGTCGGATGCAAGAGAATGTGGCTCTATCTACTGTGAAGTCTAAAAATTGTCAGCCAAGTGCGTGGAGTCTGAACGACGAGTCTGCGCTAACATCTTATAACAGGTAGCCGCATAATGGTTTGGACGACCACACCAAGTACAATGAGGACGGCCACGTCCGGAACTGGCCCCAGCCGTGAACTGACCAGGACCAGAACCAAACTGATCGCCTCTGTGGCCACCAGTTCGGCCACCTCTGGCGGCACGTGAACCCCATGCGCCGCCACCCCTGGCCTGCTTGTGATCCTAAGCATGCCCGGCAGGGGGCTGCTCACCTGTAGAGAATGCTACTGGGCCAGACGCAGGTACTGAATTGCCTTGGAGATTTTTCAAAAATGCCTCATGATTCTTGGCACGAGACAAAACATCTTCATAAAGCGGTGTAGGGGAAGAATTAATCAGGGGGACTATAAATCTTCGAACTCAAACCCGAGAGCATTTAAAAACCAGATTATTTGATCATCATTAGAAACAAGAGAACCCATAAGGGATAACTGCTCAAAAATGTCTTCGAATTGTAAGTGAAGTTCATGAACGGTACCACTCTTACGTATGTCGTGGCCATCTGCACGAAGGCAGAGAATGGTGGATGTGCTACTGTTCTGAAAAGTGGCACAAAAACTGTCCCAGATGTCTTTGGCAGTCACACACGAGGCCGGGAGTTTGAAGAGGGTCTCAGGAGAGAGAGAGAGGAGAACAACAGACTACAGACCCTCTGGTCTACATCAATCCAGAGGTCATAGGCGTCCTTGGCCATATTGTAAGCCGCCTGAGCCATCACACGGTCAGTGGGAGGAGCGAGGAGAGCGTTAGCAAAAGTGGAAGACATTGAGTCGGCCGTCGGCAGAGTGGGAGATGTGGGCGTGGAATCGAACCATCGAGATATCTGAAAAGCCTCTGAGGGCGGAGGACGTATTCAATCTAACGTATCCAAAGAATAGAGTTGGACTTATTTAGCTTAATTTTTAGCATTTGGAGAAGGGTATTTAACGATAATTTTTCACTGGCCATGATGAGAACGAAGGAAGAAGTTCGGCCGCTAGAGGAAAAAGAAGGAGTGGCGGCTGTAAAAAAAGATTTTGGAAGGTGAATCAGAACACTGCTCTGATACCATGATAAGATGTATTTGCCATAACTATTATTGTATTGCTGATAAGAATATATAGAGTACAATAAGGAAACAGAATATGAGTAGAACTCTAGCTTAGTCAACATGACTTATCCAGAATTAATTATAATCTAATCAGAAATGTGATTTACTCTACCAATTCTTTAGCTGTTGGAAATGTGTGGGCTCTTCACACACCAGACACACCATGTTCCCCTTCATAACATAACCCAAAAGGTTTCCGTATGTGGGAAAATCATTTATGGTATATAAAAGCATTACCTTCAAATTGAACTCCAATTCCCTAAAACCATCAAACACAGCAACACCGGGGAACCACAGAACCTTTAAATCTTCTATCAATGGTGCCAGATAGGTATCGATATAATTTCTGGGTTTTTTGGTCCAGAAATAAACAAAAACATCAACACATATTTCATCTCATACACAAATTCGGTGGAAGGTTGTATATGGCCAACATTACTGGCCAAGAACTGTGCCTAGAGGACATGTTTCCAAACGGATTTATTCCATCGGTACACAAAACCATCCTCAAGTTCCTTGGCTCCCTTGCAAAATCCAGATGCCTTTGATCAAATCTCAGTCATTGATCGGTGTCAGCAGGTTGATGAATGACCTCGTCCTCACTAGAACCCCGACCCATGTACCACATCATGTTCTTTGCATAATTGGCATTCTTAAACAACCTCTTCAACCTCAAAATAATTGGAAGATACCACATGCATTTCACAGGAACGTGTTTCCTTAAGTTCACGACAACATCTCCATCGACAATTGCATTTCTCATTTTCTTGTAGTGTGACACATGACATACTGGGCATGCCACCTCTTTCAATAAGTCACCCTTGCATAAAACACAGTTGTTGGGACAAGAATGTATTTTTTCATACTCCAATTCCATTGGACATAGTATCTTCTTCGCTTCGTACAGGTTATTCGATATCCCGTTACCAGTAGGAAGCTTATAATTCAGGAACTTCAACAACTTGTTCATGATATTGTTGCTCCATGCACCAAGGCCTTTCAAATTAAACAATTCCATCAAACATGACATCATCGTATCCCCATTGTTGTAACTGAGATACAATGGTATGTCCTTCTCACCAAAGAAATTTGACAAAATCTCGGGCCTCCCCTTAAATTCATCAAAAACCTCCTCACACATGTCATCTAAATTTAAGTCTCCAAAACACTCTCATCCACTACCTACAACAACCTCTGGTGGCACCTTCTCTCCGTGGAAGGCCCGAATGAAATAATCTTTTTCAAACCCTCTCCTAACCAAGTGAAGTTTCATCATGTCTCTATCACTGCTACGGTTTCGATTCTTGCAATCACGACAAGGATATTCATCATGTCCCTATCACTTCTACGATTTATATTCTATCACCGCTACGGTTTCGATTCTATCACCGCTACGGTTTCGATTCTATCACCGCTACGGTTTCGATTCTATCACCGCTACGGTTTTATCATGTCTCACGACCAAAAGCTTCCTTTAAAAAATCATCCACAAATTCAACATATTCTTTGCTCAACCTACTTACGTTGCAATACAAATTCTTATGCCTCTCACGTGCCATCTCTACAAAATCACAAAAATAGAACTATTATAGTTCCAAAAAATGACCATGTGTAAACAAGATTCTAAACATGGATATTCCATTTGGCAAATGATACACACAACTCGAATTACGACATTCCAAATTACACCAACATTATCACATTCCTAAGCAAGGTATTAATCACATCAACAAATCTATATGACAATCACTTTTCTTCGATGAATGGAAGTATCATGAACATGATGAAACATACAAAATCATGATCAAATGCACAAAATATAGGCATACAAACCATATTTAACATATTAGATCATTTAAAACATGTTAAATAACTGGAAACCAACCTTTGTGGGACTTCATTGGAGCATTAAATGTCAAAACCCTCCCAAGAACACCATAAATGCTTTTCTCTCAGATAATTTGTTAAACTCTTCAACAACATCCCTACTCACAATCTATGTAAATCTCTTAGTCAAAGCATCACTAAATTCTTGTCAATTCATGTTACCCTTAACAAAATCCCCCCCTAACCATATTTCTGCTTTGCCTTCAAGATTTATCTCTATCATCTCTACCTTTTGATTCTTAGGTATATTATTAAAACTAAAGAATCTCTTACACTTCCGTAGTCATTCTATAGGGTTTTGACCAGAGAAAGCAGATAGAGCAATTATAGCTTTTGCATGCAAATGTTTAGTGGTTATCACCCTAGGATTTAAGATAATAGGTGAATGACTCTTGTAAGAAAGATTTTCAGACTTGCCTTCACAATGAAAAGATGCATTGGTATGAATGAAATTCAGGTTCAGATTAGCAGCAGTAGCTTGTGCCCTCCTGTTAGAACTCTCAGCCATCTCTTTCTCATTGCTCTGATTAGCTGGTCCCCATGCCCGGATCATTGCCACCAGTTGCTCAAACTTTTTGTTCGATTTCTCCTTGTTCTTCATAGTTGAATCCATAACGCTGCTAATTCTGGCACTGAGAGCATTGATCTGTTCACGTATCTCTCTATATTGAGTTCTGCCTTCTTGGATCGATTCCAACAACCTGATGTGGAAATCTTTCAATTGATTTTCCACCGATCGGTTTCTAGTTCCTTCTGCTATGATTTTTCGAGGATCTGTTAGCTCTGATACCAAATGTTAAGATCCAAAAGGATTAAATGCAAAAAAAATGAAACAAAACTTCAGCTGAATTGAATATTGATATCAAATCAGTACAAATTTGGTTTGATTTTCTGGGAATTCAGATGAGAAAAGCAAGAGAGTTTATAGACGAGAAGAGAAAGTTTACTACTGAGTCACATCAACACGAATGGAATGAATGTTTTCCCTCTGGTCTCCCTCTCTATAAACCATGCTTCAACCGAACGAATTCGGTTAGCTGAGCTAACTGATAACTCCTTCGAACGGCTCTTTCCAACTGATTCTAATTTAATTGCTGAATTGGTTTTCAACTTTTGCTTATTTGCAACCAAGCCACTGGACTATAACACCTAAGGTTAAAAACAGCCCATCAGCCCAATGTAACACTGAAAATACCAAACTGTCAGAGCCCATCCACCCAATTGTGCAGTAGTTAATGGTACAGAAGCAGAACAGACGAAAATTTCTTCAGTCCCTCCAAAATGACTGAATATGATTGATTGAACACGAAGCTCAAAACCCTAGCCAAATCCCAGTTTCTGCCATCGCCACCATGAAGCGAGCTGCTGACGACGCTCTAGCCAAGGTCGACGGCGCCACTAAACCGGTCTTCCTCACCAAGGCTCAGCGCGAGCAGTTGGCACTCAAGCGCCGGGAGGAAGAAACCGCCGACCAAAAACGCCGCGCCGCCGAACTCCTTCAGCAATCTGGCCGCCCTTCCTCCGGCGACGCCTCCTCCAAACCCCCTCCATCCTCCGACCGCGACCGCGATCGAGATCGAGACCGAGACCGAGACCGAGACCGAGACAGGGACCACAGGGAGAGGGATAGGGACAGGGATAGGGACAGGGACAGGGATAGAGACCACCGGAGGGAGAGAGATCGAGAGAGGGAACGGGACCGCGAGCGGGACCACCGCGATTCGGAGCGGCGGAACCGGGATAAGGAGCGGGAGGAGGAATCGAAGACAAGAGAGCTGAAGACTAGGGACAGGGAGCGTGAGAAGGAGCTGGAATTGATCAAGGATCAGTATTTGGGGACAAAGAAGGCGAAAAAGCGCGTGATTAAACCTAGTGAGAAGTTCAGGTTCTCATTCGATTGGGAGAATACGGAGGACACCTCCAGGGATATGAATGTTCTGTACCAGAATCCTCATGAAGCGCGGTTGCTCTTCGGGCGGGGTTTCCGCGCTGGGATGGACAGGAGAGAGCAGAAGAAGCTCGCCGCAAAGAATGAGAAGGAGACTATGGATGAAATCAGGAAGAAAGATGGTATGGAAGAGACAGCGGTGGAGGCAGCTACACAGAAGATGAAGGAGGAAGCTGCTGACATGTATGATACATTCGACATGAGAGTTGATAGACATTGGTCTGAGAAGAAGCTGGAGGAGATGACTGAGAGGGACTGGAGAATATTTAGAGAGGACTTCAATATTTCGTATAAGGGCTCTAGGATTCCACGGCCAATGAGGAGCTGGAATGAGAGTAAGCTAACTACGGAGCTGCTTAAGGCTGTGGAGAGGGCTGGATACAAGACCCCATCACCGATTCAGATGGCTGCGATTCCGCTTGGACTTCAGCAGCGGGATGTCATTGGCATTGCTGAAACTGGTTCTGGTAAGACTGCTGCTTTTGTTCTTCCTATGTTGACTTACATATCTAGGCTTCCTCCCATGAGTGAGGAAAATGATGCGGAGGGGCCTTATGCTGTTGTGATGGCTCCTACTCGAGAGCTTGCTCAACAGATTGAGGATGAGACTGTTAAATTTGCGCACTATTTGGGTATTAAAGTTGTTTCTATTGTTGGTGGTCAGTCCATAGAAGAGCAGGGATTTAAGGTTAGGCAAGGGTGTGAAGTTGTGATAGCCACACCAGGTCGACTTTTGGATTGTTTGGAAAGACGCTATGTGGTTCTGAATCAGTGTAATTATGTGGTTCTTGATGAAGCTGATCGGATGATTGATATGGGGTTTGAACCGCAAGTTATGGGAGTTCTAGATGCAATGCCTTCGAGCAACTTAAAACCGGAAAATGAAGATGAAGAACTGGATGAGAAGAGGATATATAGAACCACTTATATGTTTAGTGCTACCATGCCTACTGCTGTTGAACGACTGGCTCGCAAGTATTTGAGAAATCCCGTTGTTGTCAATATTGGAACGGCTGGCAAGGCAACTGACCTTATCACCCAGAATGTGATGATGGTGAAGGAATCTGAGAAACCTTATAGGCTGCATAAACTGCTTGATGACCTGGGTGATAAGACTGCTATTGTCTTTGTTAACACAAAGAAGAATGCGGATACAGTTTCTAAGAATCTAGACAAGGCAAACTACCGTGTTACAACGTTGCATGGTGGAAAGTCCCAAGAGCAGAGAGAAATCAGCCTTGAAGGTTTCCGGACAAAGAGATACAATGTGTTGGTTGCAACAGATGTGGTAGGACGTGGTATCGATATACCTGATGTTGCCCATGTGATTAACTATGAGATGCCAAATAGTATTGAAGCATACACTCATCGTATTGGTCGTACTGGTCGTGCTGGGAAGACTGGTGTAGCCACTACTTTTTTGACACTAAGTGACAGTGATGTTTTCTATGATCTGAAGCAAATGCTCATTCAAAGCAATAGTCCTGTGCCTCCAGAACTAGCAAGACATGAGGCTTCAAAGTTCAAGCCTGGAAGTGTTCCTGATCGACCACCTAGGCGCAACGACACAGTGTATACTCATTGAATCAGATACCCTATTATCATATTAACTGCAATTTGGGTCCTCAACCGGCAAAGGTGAACGTATTTTCTGGATAATTGCATTTTAGTTATGGGGAATATCTGGTGTTGGGTTAGTTGGTAGTTTGATTATCAAGCTATTTTGCATTGTTGCTTCATCTGCGAAGTAGTAGTTGGCTTGCATAGTTATGGATGTTGATATCAGTATGCTACGTCATCCTATTTTCTTTCAGCTTTATTCTTGGGGTAATAGTTTCTTGTTCTATATAGCTTAGCTCCCAGATACTTATTACTGTTGCTTGGACTTATGTCTGAAGCACTAGAAGCTGAAAGTTGGATGGTTTTTGTAATGATAATAACCTTTCTGGAGTTTATTTATACCATGTTGTCTGAACACCATATATACCAAAATCTAGCATTATGCAAAGAACTTCAAACAAATTAATTTGCATTCAATGACTTACTATTGAACATGGAAAACAAAGCATGAATTGTCTAAATGTAGCTATTATTCACAAACCAACCAAAGTGCAAAGGGTCAAATCACCAAACTTTTTTCTCTCTTTACTGGTACTGTTACACTTAACACTCACGTTTCATCAGCCATCGCCATCCTTTTCCTCGGCACATCCCAAGAAACGATTCAGTTTCCTAAACAACAGGAGCATCTGTAAATCACAAGACATTCATTCACCTACCATTCTCCACAGATTTGGACCAAGAAGTAGACATGGAAGATGACAGACCTTCTCTAATTTCTTCAAAAGAGGGATGAGTGGGGTGCAGCTGCGAATTTGAACCCCAACTGAGTGAGAAATCAGGCCACAATACATCCCTATTCTTCATCATTCTCTCAAGTAGGTAGGTTTCTATATCATCCTCATCCTCGCCATTCTCATATTCATCAGCCTTAGTTTTCCCTTCCAAGAACTTCACAACCATTCTCATCGTTGGCCTAATAGTCGGGTCGGAATGTGCACACAACAGCCCTAGATGCAGCACTCTCTCCACTTCCTCCTTGTCAAACTCTCCACTCGCGCTTAATCGCAAATCAAGCGCATTCAGAAGCTCGTTCCTGTTCATAAGCTCCCACACCCAATCCACGAGAATCGGCTTCCCTTCCTCTATAGGCAGCCTGCCACACAACACCTCTAGGATCAGTATCCCATAGCTGAACACATCTGTCTGAGATGAAGCCCTGCCATTCTTCATCAGCTCTGGCGCCATATACCCGATGGTTCCAACCACACGAGTCGTGGCAGCTGCTTCAGAATGATCATGCATTCTAGCCAACCCGAAATCACCCAGCCTCGCATTCATTTCCCTGTCTAGCAGCACGTTCCCGGCCTTGATATCACGATGCAACACCTTCGATTCCCATCCTTCGTGCAAGTAAAACAGCGCAGACGCCACATCTTTCAAGATCCTGATCCTCTCTTTGCATGACAGCATCTTCCCCTCACCACAGTCGAAAATCCTCGCGTCCAAACTGCCATTCTCCATGTAATCATACACCACAATGAAACTGCCTTTCTCCTTCTTGCACCACCCTCTCAGCCCTACTAAATTCCTGTGCTTCAGCCTCCCCAGGCTCGAAACTTCCGACACGAATTCCCTCATCCCCTGGCTGTTCTGATGTGAAATTCGCTTCACAGCAACCTCCGATCCACCCGGAAGAACCCCTCTGTAAACCTTCCCATTAGCACCAATTCCAATCACATTCTCCTCATCAAACCCCTTAGTAGCAGCCTCAATCTCCTGGTAAGTCATTCTATGAGGCCAGTACTCCAGCTCCCAATCCTCCATCTCATCCCTCTCCCTTCTTTTCCTCTGCATCCTTCTTACAAACTCCACAAATGCGAAAGATCCGAGCACCAAAACTACGAGAACCCCAACTGTGATCCCTACTATAAACCCCCGTTTCTTCACCAACGGCGTCTCAGGAAGCTCGAACGAAGGTAATCCCCTCGTCACCAGCGCCTCACTCAGTGTCGAATTCGAATTGCTAAAACTCCACCCCAGGATCATATGGCTCTGGACTAACTGCCCAGTAGACGCGGTGAACCCAACATACATTTCATCTTGGAATACTGCGGAGAGATTCACCGTAGCGTTCAGCAACGGAACCGCCGGCCGGTTCGCTCCCGCCGGCGCCATGGAAACATTGATGAGTGAATCCGCGTAGTCAATCCAAACCTGATAAGGCCTCCCGTCGTTCATCCTCAGAGGTCTGAATGTCTCCCCATGCCAGTACCCCGCTTCATGCGCAACCTCGGAAACCAGCGAGTTGACATCAATGCCCACGTGCTGATCGCTGATGTCCTTAAACTCCTGGTTCTTGAAGCAGTCGAACTCCACTCCGAACAGATGGTTGTCGGGATTTCCCAGAAGGGTTAAGTTGAGAAGTCCCAAGTTCTGGGCCGCCTCCGTTCCCTGTATTCCTTGCCTCGGGACGAAGATGAAGACGAGGCCGTGGCCGGGGCTGAAGAGCTTGCTGGGCGCCATGGCGAAGATGAAGGAGGTGGAGAAGGGGAGAATATGGGAGGAGTTGGGGGCTTTGGTGGGGATTTTTGCGGGGAAGAGAGCGCGGCCGATGGAGAAAGTGGTCTCGTTGGTGAGGGTGAGGATCTGGGACCGGATTGTGGCGTTCCCGAAGAGGGAAACCTTGGAGGAGTCGAAGCTGTTTATAACGAAGTCGGTTGCAGAGGATGGTTGAAGGAGATTAATGGCGAAGAAGAAGAGTACGAGGACGAGGAGGAGATGAAGACTCATGTCTGGAAGAAAGGTTCATTGTTTGGAGACAAGTGCGAATCTGGTTTAATTGCAGGCAGGGGTGAGGGGTTGAATTGTACGGAGTGATTGAGCACCTCTTGATATTGTCAGACTTTTGAATTTCGGTCAGGATTTTATTACTCCGTCTCATGATGCACTTTCTAATTTCGGTCAGGAGTATTTATTTTTATTTGAACACATTATAATTATAACAAGTTTAACGTTATTACTCCCTCCGATCCATTAATAATGTCTCACTTTCATCTTTTGGATGATTCTTTTATATTGGCTCATTCCCCTTTTAGTAAATCCTAGATTATTTTTATCCACACATTTTACTTTTTATACTTCTAATACAATCTCTACCATTCATTTATCTTTTTGAAAAAATTTGTGCCCAAAAGTTGGAGCCATAATTAAGGGACCAGAGGGAGTATATTTATTTATTTTACTTTTCTTTCTTTCGATTCAATTTCATCCACCTATTTATCATCTCCTAAATTCTAACACACACAAAAGTGGTGCGTCATTAATCGAGAAATAGATGGAGTATTCATTCTGCAGACATATTTATGTTGGGTTGAACTAGCACTCATCGTACCCCCGGTTCACTAATATTGACTCACTTCTTGTTGACACTTGGATTTAGAATAGATAGAATGGTGGTAGAGAATGTATTAAAAGTAAATTGAGTGGATAAAAATAATCTAGATTTGCAAAAACAAAGAAGGAGTCAATGTTAAAAAATCATCCCAAAAAGGAATGTGAGCTAATGTTAGAGAACCAGAGGGAGTAATATTATGACCCGACTCAATTTTTAAAATAAGTGTTTGATATAATCTGACAGTGAGATCTACTTTAGGGTTAATATTGTTCAAAACTAAACTAAAAATGAAATAAGGATATTTTGATCATTTTAATCTGGTCAACGCCGATTTCTGACGAGGGAACTATATTTACACTTTTAATTGTTGATAGTGGTGTATAAGAGCCCTTTTGAAAAACTAAAGATTATATTTACACATATATAAAAAATGATGGACGTCTAAACATTCATCATACTTCAGCTCTTAGTATCAAAACCATCCCAAAGGCTATACCATTGGAGCACCCCATTTTAAATAAAAATGAAGATAGGGCGTTCCTCGAGTTTGTAGATCAAAGAATGAAAAAGCTCCATCTCCCCAGTTGTATGAAAAAAAATAAAGCAGAGCAAGCAATCCAAACCGTATTAGCCAAATTAAAAATATCATTGTCATTATCTTTTATTTTTATTCTCTTTTTCTGTCAGTGAGTATATCACTTGATTGTTATTACAATCGTGCGTCGTCAACAACAACTGTATCGTAGCTCAAATCGTCAACATGTTTATATTACTAGTTGGAAAGCTATGCTTTGTCGATTCTAATATTCAAACAAATAACTTTTCACTTCTTGAGTTAAGATCTTCCAAAAATATTATTGACAATAATTTTTCATAAACTTCCAATTCAAATTAAGTTAATGTTTAAAAGAATATAATGCATCAAATCAACTAGATAAAATATAATAATTATTAAATTTTACAGTTAATATTTACTAATTTAATGGTAGTAGAAGTTAAATGTCAATTTGGCAACTTATACAAAAGAAAAACTTTCAACTCTGGAAAAGTCAGCCAATGAACAATGTGATAAGTTTACGTAATTTCCTCCCCAATGCCATGTGCTCCAGGTCACTTTTTGGAGTGATTATATACCGATCAGAGCATTCAACAAGTTTTATACTTTATAGTATTGCCTCCGTTTCATTGTATGAGACATAATAGGTGAATGAAATGAGTTAATGAAATTGAATTTAAAAGGAAAAAAAGTTAAATAAGAGGATAAAAATGAAGGAATCTTAACAAAAAAAGAAAAATATATCAAATTCACAAAAATAACAAAAAATGAAAAGTGTATCACATCCAATAAAACAGAGGTAATACAATAATATTTATCCATCAATCCCAACATAAGCGGTACCAGTATTTATTTTATTATAATTAATTAATTAAAATTATAATATTTTATTAATATATAAGTAGATATATTCTTATGTGACATAGTTTTAAATTTATCTTACTGTATATTTTTTTTAGTAGGTTATGGAAAGCCGGGATTAATTAGAATAATAAAAAGATAAAAGATTTTAGTTGCAATATTAAAAATTTATCATGCAACGTGTAATAGTTATAAAATTTATGATCCAACTAAACCCAAAAATTTTATCTTCATTTCTTCTAATTTACAGTTTAAACCTTGATTTTTCCATGACATGTGGAAATACCGTCTTTCAAGCGATGAACTCAATAATAAAAGTCTAAAATATTTTAGTTGCAGTATTAAAAATTTATTATGTAACACATAATAATTATAAATTTATTACTCGATTAATACAATTTAAAATTTTATATTTATTTTTAAAATTTATATTTAAACTCTATTTTTTTCACGGCTTATCACTGACTCATTTTTTTCACCTCGTCCGCCCTTGACAAAGTGAAAGGTTGGACATCTGAGGAATTAGTACTTAAAGAGTGGCATATTTGTCTTGTTGGGGGTATTTTTTTAAAAAATGATACATTTTCTATTTTTAGCAATATTTCAACAATTTTATTCATTTATTTTATTTTTTATTTTTTATACTCAATTTTAACCTCTCATTTTTTTCACAATAATCTAAGAAACTAAATCTAATATAACACTCTTAATGAAACAAAGGGAGTACGAAAAAACAATTGACAAGTGGGAAGGGCGGCAAGTTTTTCTTCTTCTATTCGATGTTTGTTTCTTGAGATTATTTACTACTCCCTCCCTCCGTTCAACTTTCTTCGGTATACTTTTTATACTTTTTATCCATTTTTTTAGGCATGTTTAATCACTATTAACTTTGAGTCCGTCTCTTGAAAGATGATTTTTTCATAAGTCGTGAAAAGATCAATAATTAAAGTGTAATTAAGAAGAAATGAAAGTAAAATATTTGGGTTGCATGAACCGGGTTATAAATTTATAACTACTATATGTTGCATACTAAATTTTTAATATTGCATCTAAGGCATTTTACCTTTTATTATTCTAATTAAACTCCATCTTTCCATAAGTATATGGAAAGACCATTTTTCGCAAGATTTTGCCATTAACTTTAGTTATGTAATTCAACCATGTATAAAATTTTAATATTTAGAAAATACATGTTACGAAAAATATAATGATACTTTACATGATAATATTACTATACGTATATTATTACTGGACCTGTTTGGCAATCAGTTGTTAGCGTTGACTGTTGGTTGATTCATTTAACTTATTTGGCTAGTTGATTATGTTAACTGTTAACTCTTGTTTCGGGCGCAACATCATCGTGATGACGATAGATATACTTATTTTTTTAATGATGTGACAGTGTCATTTTTATTTGTATATCTTTGATGGCTACAACATATATAGAGTGTGAAAATAATTTGGGGGGCCAAAAATTTTCCAACTGTATAGAATTTTGTAGCTCTTCTCATGGAGGACATGGGCATGAGGTTTTGCTTCATTTTATTTTTTATTTGACTTTTAAATTTGCTACTTTTCGGTGCGGGAGGCACTTAATTATGGAATCAAAGGGTTTTAATTTAAGTATCGGGTAGGAATTATATCTGTCTATTCTTATTTTTTGAACAGCCTGAATCCAATAAATTTTGATTGACTTAAAAATTGATATCCAAAGAGATGGTTAGCAGAAGTCCAAGTCAAAGTCGTTATATCAACGGACTTTTGGCGATACCGTTCTCTCTAAGGATTTAAATTATATTTGCAGACTGTGGTCCATTAGATGTTTAGGCCAGTTTTATTGTTCATTCGATTTAATTGGTCTTTGTATCTTTTTGGGTCGGGTTAGAGACAATTTCGCATTCTAAGTGTTTTCTATACACCGGTGAAAATTAATTTTTGGCAATTAAATTGACTAGTTTTAGGCTCCTAATCTAAGGGGGAATGATCTTTACAGGTTAAATGGAGACAAGCCGGACCTTTAGTTGGGGAGCTTCATTGATTTTGTTTTGATTGCCTTAAATGTTTGATGAGATGTGTGGATAGAACATTTTGTGTGCGTCTATTTGATACTTCATTATAGTTGCTCCCGATGGTAGTCTCGGGTCGTACTAATGTGACTACTCTAAGGCTTCGCAATGGTAACCACTTATCCTTGACTTGCCCTTCTACAATTCAACATGGGCTTTTGCTTAGTATTGTATTATTCATTAGTGCCTTTATGTAGCTCTCTTTTAGCCATTTGAAACCTTAGATTAGAACTGTACTATCTACTTAGTGCCTCAAATGTAAGCCTTCAGACACAACTTGATGTAAAGCCTTCGGGCATCTCATGTAAGCCATTTTTGGCAATTCTTTTATAGAAAAGGGTCGGGAACCCTATAAACCCGATTAATTTTGTTAAAAAAACTGTTTGACCATTAGCTGTTTACAAAAGTGTTTAGCAAATGCAATTGTTGGATGTTGGCGGTTTTATGCAAAATGGCATTTAAGGACATGATACAACCCTTCATTATTTATAAAACTATTTTACATATTTTATTATTGTTATTTTCATTAATGATAATCTAATTTATATTTTAATTATATAATTTTATATCTAATTATTTATAATATAAATTATAAATCTAATGAGGTGAAATTTTAAATTCTTAAAAATTCTATGTATTCACTCATCGAACTAATGTTCTCCTATCGACAATTAGATTGAGTAAAGGATAAATATTGAAATAAGAGAGGAAAAATAAAATCGAATTACATTAAAATTTAACCATGAAAAAGTAAAGTTTAAATCCAAAAAGTTTGTCGATGAAAAAGTTAAATTTTAATTCCAAAAGATATAAAACGATATCGTATGTTATGAGCAGTTTGAGGATGCAAAAGTAAAGCTAGCTGGAAGCAGGAGATAGTACTTCATCACCGTGGTGTATAGACTGAATGACATGATGGGAATGAAGGAACTTTGGAAGCAGCTAGAGATGCTAGAAAATGGAAGGGACAGACCATGGATCATAGTAGGAGACTACAATGCTCCACTGGGCTTGGAGGACAGAGTAGGGGGAAGTGGTGGTAAAGCTAGGACTAGAATAGAAGATTTTCAAGAAGTGGTGGCAAAGCTAGGACTGATGGAATTGAAAACACTTGGGCCAAAATTCACATGGGATAACAGAAGAAAATCGGGAGAAAGGGTGATGAGTAAACTAGATAGAGCAATGATTAATCAAAACTGGGTAGAGGAGTTCAGGAGATTTGTATGCACTGTAGTAATCAATGGAGTTTCAGACCATTTTCCACTATTAATAAGGGTGAGCCATGAGCAAAGCAAATCAGTTTAAGGGGATTGTTAAAACTGTCTAGCAAAACAAAATAGGAGGATCAATGGATTAGTTATGAAAGAACTTGAAAAGGTTAGAAATTCCTCTTTCAGAGTTGAACAAGAAAAAGTATTTTGACATTGAGATGAGAGCAAAAAAAGCAAGACAACATTGGAGTTTGGCCAGTGAGGAACTGCATAGAAATCCTGAGAATGAGACTATGTGGATAGTTGAACAGGAGAGAAGACAACAGGTCAAGAAGCTGGAAGAAGCTGAGTTTCAAAATCTGAAGTAGATGGCAAAAATACAATGGAATGGGGAAGGGGACAAACCTACCAGGCTCTTCTATGCGAAGTTGAAGCAGAGGCAATGGCAAAACCAGATTATCAGGCTTAAAATGGGGGATAGAGAACTAGAAGCAAGGGAGTTAGAACAACACCTGATTTCTGTGTTCAAGAAACAATTGGGAGACAGTAAGAGGGTAAAGAGAGTACTACCAAAGGATGCAGAATATGAAAGGGAGGTTCTAACAATACCACAACAGATGAAACTGATTGCTGGCTGACAAGGAAATACTGACAACACTAAAGGGGATTAAATCAAGCAAAAGTCCAGGATATGATGGTTATAGTAGTAAATTTTTCAAGGAAGCCTGGGAGATTGTTGGGGGAGATTTGGTTGGAGCTATCAAAAGCTTCTTTGCTGGGGAAGATATGCCGAAGGAGTTTAGTAGAGTTGTAATAGAACCCATCCCAAAAGTAACTCAACCTTAGAATGCAGCTGACTTAAGACCAATCTCTTGTTGCTCCGTAGTTTATAAAGTGATCACTAAATTGTGTGCAACATTAGGGGAGGTCTTACCGGCATTGATCAATCTTAACCAAGGAGCTTTTGTGAGAGGTAGGCACCTAGCACAAAATGTGCTTTTAGCTCAGGAGCTCATACACAAGTATAAATTGGGAGAATTAAGATCCAATTGTTTCATTAAAGTAGCAATGAGGAAGGTATTTGACACTATCAACTGGAGTTTTCTGTTTGAATGGTTGAGCAAGTTGAAATGTCCTTTGCTGTTTAAAACTTGGATACAAAGATGTGTTGAATCCTCAAATTTTTGTCTATCCTTGAATGGAACTTACACTGAAGCTTTTTAGGGGAGGGTTGGAGTTAAACAAAGAGATCCCTTGTATCCATTGCTGTTTGTAATTGGCATGGAGTTTTTGACAAGATTGTTAACCAGAAAATTTAAAGCTGGGAGGATAGGATATCACCATGAAGCAGGAGAATGGGAGTACATAGTTTGATTTTTGCAGATGATTTACTTATCTTCTGTGAGGCAAGTAAAAATTCACTGGAAAGGATCAAGAAGGTTCTAAAGGAGTTCCAGGATGTCTCAGGTTTGGCACTGGATGAACTGAAATCATCAGTCTACTTTTCAGCAATGGCAGAGAAAGATATGGCTAATATGTCTGAAATACTGGAATCCAAAGGGGAGAATTTCCTATGAAGTACTTTGGAATGCCACTTTCCACATTTATATGGGATAAAACAACTCAAATTTTATCTTGGATTTGCAACTCAAATTCTGATAGAGAGGATTTGCAAGAGCTTGGATGCTTGGGATTCTAAGAATTTATCTTATGCAGGCATATCACAACTCAAAAACACAGTGCTGCTGAGTATTGCAGGGTTCTGGTAAGGAGTTTTCAAACTACCTGAGAGTATACATGAAGAGCTAGTGAAGAAATACAAGGATTTCTTTGGAATAAAAATCCTGAGAATAGATATTTCACAGTTGCCTTCTGGGATGCATTATGCTGGAGCAAAGAGATGTGAAGAGTGGGATTCAGAGATGTGAAGAGTGGGATTCAGAGATCCAACCTTATGGAATCTTGACTCTTTGTGTAAAAATATATGGTGCATTCAGGAGGAAACGATTTGCTACAGATAAGGTGGATTCAAGCATAATACCTGAAAGGGAGGAGATTTGATACTTATAAGCCACATGATGCACAAAGCTGGATCTGGAAGGTGTTGAATATGTTAAAAGTAGAATGAATGGCCAGTTGGAGAAATGTGTAGTAAAGGGTAGGTTCAGTATTGTAAAGTCAAGGAATTTATTTTATTGGCAATTATGTGTGAATTGTTTTTGAACTGATAAACAGACCATGTTAGAACATGGTGCTGCAGCAGAATTCACGCCATGGAGTTTAATGGAATTCAAGCCGAAATATTGACGTATTTTAGAATTTATGGTATCTGTATATTTGGCTATATATTGGGCGTGAGAAGCATATCTGATTTATGGAAAAATCCCTACTTATAAGGAGAAGATTCATTCGAATATATGGGAGAGTTTGAGATAAGGTAAATCCCTTTATTTATGGGATTTGGATATGCTTCAACAATCAGATTTGGAATAGGAATATTATGGAGATGATCAAGAATATTCATATCTGATTCGTGGATATAAATATGGGACAATCACGGCTGCATAACTAACGATTTTACAGAGCAAAATCTGCACCCAGATTTTGAGATCTTACGAAACTTGCAAGAGCCAATATACTGTGTTCCAACACTGTCCTGCCGCACTAAGTTCAGAATCGTATACCTTAATTCCTCGGGAGGAGGAGATCTTGCGTCGACGGAGTTCGAGGTCAGAGGGAGTCTGATCAAGGCAGATCGGTAGCTAGGGGAGCTAGCAGAGTCCACACGTCATAGTTAGTAAAGATAAGTATTTTGTAAACTGTGCTCTGTACTGTATCTTTCTAATTAGTGGATTCATTCTGAACTGGGCCAGGCCCCGCAGATGTAGGTGGTTTACGCCGAACTGCGTAACCAAGTTGTGTGTCTTTTACGTTTTACATTATTTTACACTTGGTTAAACTAAGCATGTTGGAACACACTAGTAAGTACTAGAAAAAGTGGTAAAACCAAATTTCAATTGGTATCAGAGCTGAGTCACTTATTGTTCCCTTGGTTGTTTCAAGGAGAGTGAGATTCGATTTTACCATGACGACAAGAGAAGGAGCTTCAGTCTCTCGACCACCACTGTTGGAAGGAAACAACTACAACTATTGGAAGGCACGTATGAGGGTCTTTATCAATTCACTGGATGAACTGGCGTGGTTTTATGTTGAGAATGAATGGAATCATCCTATAGAAGATGCTAACACAAAATCTAAGGCTATGGAAGGAGAGTCGAGTAAAAAACCCAAAGACAAAGCTAAGTGGACTCCAGATGATCTTAAAGAATCACTGGAAAATTCGAAGGCCCTGAATGCAATCTTCACTGCTGTTGATGAAAATCAGTTCAAGCTTATATCTACATGTCACCAGGCAAAGAAAGCATGGGATATTTTACAAACTGTTCATGAAGGAACCAGTCGGGTGCGGGAATCTAAACTACAGATGCTGGCTACCAAGTTTGAAGAACTAAAAATGGAGGAGGATGACACCATTGCTACATTCAATGGAAAGCTCAGAGATATATCCAACATGGCTTATCAACTGGGAAAGGTTTACAAGGAAACTAAGCTAATGAAAAAGACATTGCGATCTCTTCCTGAAAGATTTGCAATAAAAGTAGCAGCAATAGAGGAAGCAAGAGACGTAGCCACCATGAGCCTAGATGAACTGATGGGTTCGTTACAAACTTATGAGATGACATTCCAGCAATCTACGAAAAGAATCTCCAAGGATTTAGCGTTCAAAGTTTCTCCGGTCAAGGCAAGTCATGAGTCTGATAGCGATGATGAGTTTGAAAAACTGGCACTTATTACAAAGAATTTCTCAAGGATGCTGAAGAAGGTGGTTAACAAGAAATCTCAGGAGAGGTTTGGTGGAAACAGGCAAAAGCCACTAGATTCGAACAATAATCGTGGAATGAGATTTGAACAAGGAAATATGCAGTTCGGAAGGAATCAGAACAACGAACCAAAACAGGCTGGACGAATTCAATGCAGAGAATGTGAAGGATTTGGTCATATTCAGGCTGAATGTGCTAACACCCGCAAGAAATAAGGAAGATCATATGTTACCTCTTGGAGTGATGATGAAGATAATGAAAAGGATGAAGAAGAACTTACGAGTAATTACGTAGCTTTTGGAGCAAAGATACATGATACATCAGAATGTCAGTGTTCCAACACACTGAACAAAGGTAAGGCTGTATGTTCCAACAAGAATCTGGACGATGCTCGAAGTGATGAAGATGATCTATTTGTTAGTGATGAAGAGATCTATAGCACATACGAACAAATGTATGCTATGTGGATTCAAGTAGCTGACAAGAACAAAGAATTGAATGAAGAAAAAAGAAAGCTAATTGAAAGTGAAAAGGAACTACGATCCACGGTTACAGAACTTGAAAAGCAAAATGAAGAACTGAGTCAGAAATTGACAGCAGTCAAGAGAGCCGAGATGTCTGAAGCAACTATCTCTAAATTAAATTCCGGGAAAGCAAAGCTTGATGACATTCTGGATATGGGAAGAACAGTTGGTGATAGACACGTGATTGGATACAGGGAAGAAATAAAGACTGAAGTCCTCGAAAAACCAGTTACTCTCAAAGCTAGGATTCGAGAAGTAAAACGGAAGTATGGAAAGCCATATCAAAGAAAGCCTCTAATCTGCGGATACTGTACATATCAAGGTCATGCTGAACATCAGTGTAAAAAACTGATCAGAGATCAAATGACTGGAAGACAACTGTGTTCCAACACAGTCGATACTCATACAAAAATCAGGAAGGTATGGGTTATTAAAAGGTCCAGTAAGTGTCTGGTGGCACACACTTCTTTATCAGCCTATTCCAGTGATTCTTGGTACTTTGACAGTGGTTGTTCTCGCCACATGACTGGGGCTCCAAAATACCTTACAAACATACTCCATATGATGGCGGATATGTAACTTTTGGTGATGGAAAAAGAAGCAGAGTAATTGGCAAAGGCGAGTTAAAGATTGAAGGGTTTCCAGTACTCACAAGTGTACTATTTGTTGAAGATCTAAAAGCAAACTTGCTTAGTATAAGCCAGCTGTGTGACAACAACATAATAGTGGAATTTCAGAAGGACAAGTGTGTAGTGAAGCATGGTGAAAACAAGGTTCTTTCTGGAATACGATCTTCAGACAATTGTTATTTGTTGGAACAAGAAGTTCGATGCATGCTTTCAAAGCAGGATGAAGGAATTCTCTGGCACAGGAAGCTTGGACACATCAACTATAAAACACTGGTGAAAATTGCTAATATGAAAGCTGTACGAGGAATGCCAATCTTGACTAGCAAGAATGAAATTGTGTGCGGACCATGTCAGCAAGGTAAACAAACTCGTTCTCCTCATTCTTCAGTTCAGTTTATTACTACTTCTAGAAATCTGGAATTGCTACATATGGACTTAATGGGGCCAGTTAATACACCTAGTATAGGAGGAAAGAAATATATTTTTGTGTGTGTTGATGACTTCTCCAGATTTACTTGGGTAGCCTTCTTGAAAGAAAAATCTGATACGATTGAGGTATTTCGAAGCCTTGTAGTAAAGTTACAAACTAAAAAGGGAAGTCCTGTAGGAAAGATAATCCGAATCCGAAGTGATCATGGCAGAGAGTTTGAAAATGAACAGTTCAGTTCCTTCTGCAATGAGCTAGGAATCCAACACGAGTTTTCGGCTCCTATCACTCCTCAACAGAATGGCATTGTTGAAAGAAAGAACAGAACTCTACAAGAGATGGCTCGAGTTATGTTGGCAGAAAAGGATGTTCATAAGAAATGGTGGGCAGAGGCGATCAAGACCGCGTGCTATACAATCAACAAAGTGTATCTTCGACCATTCACTGACAAGACATCCTATGAGATCTGGAAGGGCAGGAAACCAAACGTCTCGTATTTTCATGTGTTCGGAAGTACATGCTATATTCTCAGAGATAGAGAACAGTTGGCAAAATTCGATAATCGAAGTGATCCAGGAATTTTTCTCGGGTATTCCATCAACATCCGTGCCTACAGAGTTTTTAATCATCGAACCAACACTCTCATGGAATCCATAAATGTTATTGTGGATGATTCAGAAAAGGAACAACCTCCATAAGTTGTAGAGGAAGAATCTGCCAACACTCATGTTCCAACACAGTCTCAATGTTCAGACAAAGCAAAATCTTCAGCAGATTCTACTGAACCAAATGATCACCAGAACCCTAACTCTACTGAAGATGGCCATGTTCCAACACACGACCATGTTCTAACACAGTCACCTCCTACTGACGACCATGTTCAAACACTCAATCAATCTGGCTCCACCATGAGAAGTACTCGATCAGTGCCTCGAGTTGATTATCGACGACTGGCTGGTCTACACTGTTTTGTTTCTTTGATTGAGCCCAAGAACTATAAAGAAGCCTTACTTGATGAATACTGGATTGCTGCAATGCAAGATGAACTCGGCCAATTTGCCAGGAATGATGTTTGGTATCTCACTCCCCGCCCCAAAGGCATTAATGTCATTGGTACGAAATGGATCTTCAAGAACAAGTCCGATGCAGATGGCCTAGTCACCAGAAACAAAGCCAGACTTGTTGCTCAAGGATATACTCAAGTGGAAGGTGTTGATTTTGATGAAACCTTTGCACCTATTGCCAGGTTAGACTCTATCCGTATTCTACTAGCTATTGCCTGCTCTTTGAACTTTACTTTGTATCAAATGGATGTTAAGAGTGCGTTTTTAAATGGAGTGGTGAATGAGGAAGTTTATGTGGAACAACCTAAAGGTTTTGAAGATCCCCATTATCCGCATCATGTATATTGTCTCAAGAAGGCCTTATACGGATTAAAGCAGGCACCTCGAGCATGGTATGAACGACTTACTACCTTTCTACTTCAGAAAGGTTATCGTCGAGGGGGAGTAGATCGCACTTTATTTGTGCTTGACAAGTCCTCAAAGTTTCTAATTGCTCAAATATATGTTGATGACATAGTATTTGGCTCCACTTCACCATCTATGGTACAAGAGTTTGTCACCATAATGCAATCTGAATTTGAAATGAGCATGGTTGGAGAATTGACCTACTTTCTGGGATTACAAGTCAAACAAGGACGGAATGGTCTATTCATCAATCAAAGTAAGTATGCCTTGAACTTGATTAAGAAATTCGGACTCAGTAATGCTCGTGCAGTTCGAACTCCTATGGGAGTTTCTGATAAACTAGTGAAAGATGAAAAAGGAGTTTCAGTCGATCAGAAGTTATATAGAGGCATGATTGGAAGCTTATTGTATTTAACCGCAAGCAGACCAGATATATGTTTCAGTGTTGGCATATGTGCGAGGTTTCAAGCTGATCCTAAGGAATCTCATCTTACTGCAGTGAAAAGGGTTATTCGATATGTAAGTGGAACTTCAGAATATGGTGTCTGGTATTCTAAGAATCAAGATTCAGAGTTGATTGGGTACAGTGATTCTGATTGGGCTGGTAATGCTGATGATCGAAAAAGTACTACAGGTGGATGTTTCTTTATTGGAACAAATTTGGTGTCTTGGTATAGCAAGAAACAGAATTCAATCTCTCTATCTACTGCGGAAGCAGAGTATCTTGCAGCAGGGAGCTGTTGTGCACAACTGCTATGGATGAAACAAATGTTGAAGGATTATGGAATTCATCAAGAACCTTTGAAGATTTTATGTGACAATACAAGTGCCATTGATATTTCAAAGAATCCAGTTCAACACTCAAGAACCAAACATATTGACATAAGGCATCATTTTATTCGAGATTTGGTGGAAAGAAAAGAAGTGGAAGTGGTCTATGTTCCAACACACGAGCAGTTTGCTGATATATTTACAAAGCCACTTGATGCTACCACTTTCGAGAGCCTTCGACAACACTTAGGTGTTTGTCAAATCTGAGGTAACTTTTACCTTTGATTAGTTTTTCGTGTAAATAATTTTGTTTTCTATTTTTTTGTCAAGAATTAGAAAAGAAAAAATTATCTGAAGGAAGTAAAAGACTTACCAAAATAGGAGTAGTTAAGTAAGGTGTGTTGGAAGTTAATGAAGGAAGACAAAGTGATGTGACTAGAAGAGAAAGGGATATCATTACAATTTTTGGGAAATCTAGAAAGGGGACTTCGCGGGAAAAGAGGTAAGTTCATGAAGAGTTGAAAGTTGTTTCAAACTCTAAAATCCCTTTCGCATTCTGTTACCCTTGGCCGGATTTTTCCCCAAAACTCTTGCCAAAAATCTTATACTCAAAACTCTCCTCTATCTCGGCATTGTTCCAAATAATGTCAAACCCAAATTCTCCGATAAAAGAAGCTTCAGTGCCGAAAATTATGGAAGAAGACCGGAGCTCAGTGAATTCGGAATTGGTAGTGTTTGATGAGCCGAGAAGATATGTTGAATTGGGTGAGTCACAAACTCAAGATCAGAACAAAGTAAATGCTAACCATGAGGAGGATGAGGAGATAGCTGAAGCAGAGCCTGATAAAGCTGAAGAGGAAAAGGAAGTGGAAGAGGCTTCTGTCAAGAAACAGAGTGAAGATTCTGATGCTCAAGAGGAAGCGTCTGGAGGCAAGAAACAGGAAAAACCTAAGGTAACTGGTCCTGACCCTCGACCATTGAAATTCTTGGGTTTTGAAAATAGAAGTGTGGATGATATTTTCGAGTGGTTACAAGCTAATAGATATTCCGTGGATCTAAGAAAAATCAAAAGTATAAGAAATGATTTAGAAGTGTTGCATGTCAAAATTAAGGAAATTGTTTCTGGGCACTTTCCTGATGTGTGGGATATTGAATATAAGACTGTGAAGTATCTGAGAGGGATGTACGGTCAGCTAAATGGTAAAGGGAAAGACAAATTTCATGTTTTCTGTCGTATGACTGCTCATAGTTATGTGTGGATAAGAGAAATTAATGAGGAACAAGCTGTTGGGATGAAGACAGTAAGGTATGGAGACAAGCTACAGGTTGGATTTTTTGATGTGGAGAATGCAAAGAGGATGGAGAAATTGAGAGAACCTATGATTATTGAACTGTCTGATGATGATGACAGTGTTCCAACACAGGGGAAGAATCTGTGTATATGGAGGAAGAATCTGATGCTGATCTGGGGGGTACACAGGGTGATGTAGTTCAAGAAGACCTGGATGATGAAGCCCCTGATCAGTCTGCTGATGAAGGGAATCAGAATATGGAAGTAGCTGATGAAGATCTGCCAGGTCAGGGTGTTGATTCAGAAGAAGAAAGAGCTGACAGTGTTCCAACACAGGATGCCCCAGACCTGACATACTCCAGTGACGAGGTCCTGGATGAATTTTTCAAGAAGGCAAAAGGAAAAAGGAAGGCTAGCTCTACCATGAATACTGAGGTAGCAAAAAGAAGTAAGAAGAGACAGGATAGCAAGCCAAGGAAGGCTCTGCCACCCCCATCTGTCACTCAGGCTTTTTCTGCAGTTTATTTTGACAAGAAGGGAGCTGAGATGGAAGAATTCTTCTCTGAGAAGAAGTTTATTGCTGAGAGACCCTTGGACTTGAAGGCTTATCAGGAGAGTGGGTTCACAACTTTCCTAAAGGCAATGGGGATGATGAAGGCGGCCACAATTCAAAGGCAATTCAATCGATAGGTGGTTCTCGAGGTATATGCTAATCTCATGCCTGAGAATCTAGATATTACTTCTCCGTGGTTCGGTAGAGTATATGTTCGTGGAAAGATTGTAGAACTGTCTGCTACTAGAATCAATATGTTATTTGGGCTGAAAACTCCAGAGATAGGGGGGAGTGTTTCCGGACGATTTGGAGATGACTGATGATGAAATTTTGACTGTGATTTCTGGAGGATATAAGAAGATGTGGCCGGCAGTAGGATATTCGCAAGCATCATGCTTGACCTCCAGATTCTTCGGGCTGTATCAGATAGCGGTTCACTGCTGGTTACCATCTAGCAATACTACTGCATTGACCAGGGAAATGGCCAAACTGCTCTACTGTGTTGGAACACAGCAGGAAATAAATCTAGGGTTATTAATTCAGCAACATCTGGTTCGACAAGCCACAGCTCCTAAGGTGAATGATACTGTAATATACCCATGTCTGATCTCAGCGTTAGCCAAAAGTGCAAAGGTGGAGGGGAAGGCCTCTGACGTGATCATTGATACGGAGTTCTTGCGGCCTAACAAGAAGACCTTCGGACTCCGTCATGTGCATGATCTTCCTTGGACAGCTTCGGGGTCAACCTCCTCATCAGCAACAGCAGACAAGAAGGCTCGATTGATGGCTATTAATGCTAGACTTGGAGCTGTAGGGATTCAGATTGCTTCGTTACAAGCAGAGCAAGCACGATTGGAGGAAGAGAAGTTGAATCTGGAAGGTTGATTAATTCAGGGGGAGTTTTAAAAACTAAATTTCATTTTTCATCTTTTTGTGTTGGAATCCCTTTGGCCTATGTGTGGTCCCAGGGGGAGTAATTTCGGATATTTGGTTTCAATTTGGTTGTAATTTCTGGAATTCTGGATTTTGGTTTTCGGCTTTCATTATGTGAATTCTGGTATTCTGTGCTCAGTGTATGACCTTGATTCTGTGCTGCAAGTCCAAAATATTATGGGTCCACAAAAATGCAAAGGGGGAGATTGTAAAGTCAAGGAATTTATTTTATTGGCAATTATGTGTGAATTGTTTTTGAACTGATAAACAGACCATGTTGGAACATGGTGCTGCAGCAGAATTCACGCCATGAAGTTTAATGGAATTCAAGCCAAAATATTGACGTATTTTAGAATTTATGGTATCTGTATATTTGGCTATATATTGGGCGTGAGAAGCATATCTGATTTATGGAAAAATCCCTACTTATAAGGAGAAGATTCATTCGAATATATGGGAGAGTTTGAGATAAGGTAAATCCCTTTATTTATGGGATTTGGATATGCTTCAACAATCAGATTTGGAATAGGAATATTATGGAGATGATCAAGAATATTCAGATCTGATTCGTGGATATAAATATGGGACAATCACGGCTGCATAACTAACGATTTTACAGAGCAAAATCTGCACCCAGATTTTGAGATCTTACGAAACTTGCAAGAGCCAATATACTGTGTTCCAACACTGTCCTGCCGCACTAAGTTCAGAATCGTATACCTTAATTCCTCGGGAGGAGGAGATCTTGCGTCGACGGAGTTCGAGGTCAGAGGGAGTCTGATCAAGGCAGATCGGTAGCTAGGGGAGCTAGCAGAGTCCACACGTCATAGTTAGTAAAGATAAGTATTTTGTAAACTGTACTCTGTACTGTATCTTTCTAATTAGTGGATTCATTCTGAACTGGGCCAGGCCCCGCAGATGTAGGTGGTTTACACCGAACTGCGTAACCAAGTTGTGTGTCTTTTACGTTATTTTACACTTGGTTAAACTAAGCATGTTGGAACACACTAGTAAGTACTAGAAAAAGTGGTAAAACCAAATTTCAAGTATAACTGCAACATACAACATTTTGAAAGGAGGAGGAAGGAAGGATCCTATGGCAAGGCTGATCTGGAAGTCAAAACTAACTCAAAAGCATGGATTTTTTTGTATGGATGTTACTGAAGAGTAGACTAACCACTGCTAACAGATTGAGTACCTTCAATATTATTGATGCTAATCAACTCTGTTTTATGTGAGGAGAAGGTAGAAACTGTTGTGCACTTATTTACTGGTTGCAGGTTTACAACTCAAATAGTGCAGGATCTTGGACTGCCTAGAGTTGTAGGTTTGAGAGAGCTGAAAAATGTACTGATGGTGAATCTGTTAAGGGGGAAAGGAGGAAGAGTAAGGCTGTATATTGCTGTCTTATATCACCTTTGGGAGGAAAGGAATGCCAGGTTATTTAGCAGTAAGAAACTGGAAATGATTGAGGTGAAAAGAAGAATACAGGAGGAATGTAAAGCGGTAGCTAATGATGACCAAGATAGCCTAGTTGAGAGCCCAAAACCAAAACAAATACTCCTTGGTTTCGAGTTTTTTTTGTTAGAATCCTAGACTGAGGGATTGTAAAATGTAAATGAGTTTTTTGATTGGTTTGGAATGAATATGAATTTTATAAAAAATAATGATGTCGTATGTTAATGGCGTACACTGGCATAGGGAGAGTGGCGCATAAGAGCAGTGTGGAACAAAAGAGTTTTAAACGTTAGGATAAAAAGGTAGAAGGTTAAAAAAGTAATTGTTAAAGGTAAAAGCTAAACGCTAGGAAAAATGCTAGTATTATTAGTGTTTTGTATTCTGCAGAAACGCTACGTGAAAAAGTCAAGCAACCAAACACTTTCATTGGCTGTTTGACCGAGTGAATACGCCAACCGCCAAAAGTCAATGAAAAAGCCAATAAAAAAGCTAATGCCAAACGGTGTCACTATGTAAAACTTAAGGTCAAACATAACCTGAAAAAATTGAATGAAAAATGTGCCAAATAAAACTGTACGAAAGGAGTACGAGGCTGTCTCATGATGCAATCATAGACGTAAGGAATAATATGAATATACAAGGATTATAAAATAGAAAGTTTTTAAATTTAGGGATTAATAGACTAATACTTTAAATTTGGAGTCCTTTTTAAATATTTGGTGAAAGTTTAGAGACTGATTTTCAAATCGACAAGAACAAAAAACCCAAACCCAATGTCTTCATCACCATCTCCGACGCTGTTATCCCCGTGCTTTCCATATCGACCCTGTAATTGGTTAGATTCGCCGTTGCTTTCAATCAGATTCAAGTTGGATTAAATCGGATTTCTTCGATCGACGACGAAGCCGTTTCAACAATCAGCAGAGCTCCTCAAGTTCTTGGGGTTGTTATACGTCGCGCAGAGAAATTGAGTCGGCGATGCAGTCACCAGCGACGATGAGGAGATTGATATCGTAGTGCCGGTCCGCCAAAAACAGTGAGTTTAGGCCATCGATGATGCGACGTTCCAGTGAGTTTGGTCCGACTCAGTAAAATTTGGGTCAAAATCGGATTGGTTATTTGGTTTTGTTGATGCTGAATTTGTGTTTGGTTTTGGCATCTACAGTATATATATAAATAAAAAGGTAAATTTTTTTGAAAGAGTTTTTCCATATGAATATAGAAAGATTGATTGATTTAGAATTATAGAAAGGTAAAATATTTTAATAGAAAAATTTAAAATTTATTATTCAACATGCAGTAATTATAAATTTATAACCTGATTAATGCAAATTTCTTCTAATTTGCAGTTTAAACTTTGGTATTTTCATAACTTGTGGAAATACTATCTTTCAAGAGAGTGACTCAAACAAAAATACAAGATGTTAAAAATCAAGTGAAAATAATAAAAACTACAAATATTTAAAATCAAAATAAAATCTTTAAAAATAAGCATTAAAATTAAACTAGTCTAACATCAAACTAAAAAAATTAAAATTTCACATTAAGTTTAGCTAATTAAATATTATATTTAAGAGTCCGTCTCTTGAAGGACGATCTTTCCAAAAGTCATGGAAAAATCAATGTTTAAAGTGTAAATTAGAAGAAATGAAGATGAAATTTTCGGGTTGCATGAATCGGGTTATAAACTTTATTGCTACTACACGTTGCATAATAAATTTTTAATATTGTAACTTAGACCTTTTACCTTTTATTATTCTAATTAAACCTCCTCTTTCCATAAGCCCATGGAAAGACCATTTTTCCCAAGACTTTGCCTAAATTTAAACATAAAACTAGAAATATTTTTAAAAAATTAAATTAAAACAATAAAAATACACATCAAATTAACAGTTTGAACATAAAAAATGAGATCATATTAAATTTATTAAACTTCAAATTTCAAAAAGAAAGTACTCACCAAATTAAAAGAGTTCAAACATCAAGTAAAATATTAAATACTTAACCAATTAACAATTGTTTAAAATAAAATAAAAACACATATTTTTAATAATTAAATATCAATAAAAATACACATGAATTTTAAAGCCCACTAGTGTACACTAAAATGCGAACTGACATTCCAAAATAATAAATAATAAAATATCAATATTAAAATTTAAAATACATATTCACACTATTGAAAGATCAAGGCATACAATAAATAAAATTATATTATTAAGAAAAGAAAAATCGATATTAATTTTTTAAACAATGCGTTGAAAAAGAAACACGTCAATAAAAGTGAAAATATAAGTTTAAAATAGAAAATTAAATGACTTTAATTAAAAGAACTAATTATGGAAAAACATCACAAAATTTGGTTAGAACATCAAGTATTGGAAATGAAAAATCAAATATCAAAATGTCAACACTAATATTGGAAAAATATTAAAATTGAAAACAAACCATTTCATACTATTGAAACATCAAAAATACATTAAACATTATATAAAACTAGTGGAGTCTCATTGCGCGTTGCGCGATATCATTAATTAAAATATTGTGATTAATTTTTATTTCAAATTTTAAATTTTAGTCATTTAAGGAAAATTATATGAGTTATGAAGGGAAGTAATTAATTTAGTTAGAAACTCTAAATATTAAATACAATAAAAATTAATTATTTTTATAATATCATTCAAAATTATTTAAAACTTAATTGTTTATACATTGAGATTCATTTTAAAAGGTTATTTATCTCATTGTAATACATGAAAGTAAACATCAAATGGCTTTATTAGCCTTGCAAATTATAAAATGTCCTCATTTAACAATGTTAGTCAGTCTAAAACAAAAATGTATCATATATAAACAAATAAATAATATGTATACATGTTTCCATAAAAAATACTCTATCATTGTATAAAAAATCCGAACATTTTGTTATTTCAGATTATGTGTTTATTTGGATTTTTTCAGTGATATATATATATATATATATATATATATATATATATAATATAGACTAAATTATTCTTTTGGTCTCCTACAAAGTATCTTTTACTATCCTTTAGTCCCCATTTGCAAATCAACCCTTAGACGGTACCCTACAAATTCAAAACATTATTTTTGGTTCCCAAACCCAGTTTCTGGCCTGATTTCTGGTTTTCAGGCGCACGTGCCGGTCACGTGCCTTTTTTCGGTAAGGTCAGGGGTAATTTAGTAATTTCACAAATTAAACACATTTACTCATTTTTTAAACCCGGTTCATTAGATTTACCCCCAAATCATCTCCTTCTCATAAATCTTCCTCAATTAGATCGGTCAAATCCACCCAAAATCATTGCCTCCTCCAAAATCATCCTAAATCTTCAACTCTTGTCTCTGTGTTCCGACTTCTAGCACCAAATATCCGATTCAGACCGATTTTCTTGATATCGAGTTGCAGCGTCTCTTCCATCTCCTCCACTTTGTTTGTGGCCGGATACTTGAGATGTACGTGTGGCCGTCGTTGCCGTATTCGCACCGCTAACACGTCGGATAATCATGGAAGGAAGTTTTTTGGTTGTCCGTTAGGTCGCGGTGGTTGCAATTTTTTCAGATGGTGTGACGAGGGTTGCTTGGAATGTGAGGTCGCATATGAGGTTATTGAAGGAATTCAGGCGAGGAACCGTGCGTTGGAGGAAGGGATGGCTAGGTTAGGCGGTGAAGTTGCTGATTTGAAATATAAGCTTGAAACGGAGCGTCAGATTCGCAGGAAGAAGAAGAACTCTCATTTGGTGGGTTCTGTTATTGTGATATTTCTTGCAATGATTCCGATTAGTGTTAATTGAACCAATTTTAGTGCTGTAGAGATTATCTCCTGGGTTGTTTACTTGCGCTACTGATTTGTCATGATGGATGATTAGAATGTAGCTCTTCATTTGTAATAGAGTTGTTTCATGAAGGAATTGGTGAAGAGTTTGTCGCATTTTTAGTATGCTCCAATTTAGTTCGTTCGATCATATGTTTCAATGTAGTTCAAGTTTGTAATGTTCAAGGTCATTCATTCCATTTGTTTGATCATGATTACAAGCCAATGAGCACCGTTTCTTAGACATAATGAACAATATTGAGCATCCACATGTTGATGGAAAAAGTGTTGTCAGTTTCATACACAAACTCCCAATATTGAGTTTCCAAACGTCGAAAAAAGAAGCGTAGTTTAGACCTTAATAGACAATGCCAATAAAGTAACCTGGTTCTAGACAAATTCCCTATCCAAACCCAAAACTTTGGTTCCAGACCTATGAAGAGTTAGCCTTATGAAAAGGCTAATCTCTTGCTTAACCAAAAAATACAACAGTAAGGTTCTAGACCAATTCGAAGTCAAATTTAATCTACTATGAAGTGTAGCAGGAGGTAGTATGCCGATTTAGTGAAACTCTGGAAATCGCCAAGCATCACCACGCATCTCAAAATAATCAACTTCTTGAAAGCACGATGACGATTGGCTGTTGCATTTGATCTTTGTATGTCCAACTTGACGGAATAAGGTGCACTTTTATACCCGTTTTGCCTGTATTTTGCCATGAATAGAAAATATGCAACTATTAACATGTACCACAAATGTTGAACCTGCACACAAAATTAGCTTAACTAAACTAATTACCTTCTTCTTTGGGGGTTTTGAAGATGTGGATTCAGCCTCATTTGGAGGGTTTGTTGGGTTCTCAGCAGTGGCAACTACTACTGGACATGTTTTTGCATTATGGCCAATCTGTGCCACATCGAGCACTTGTATGGACTGGTCTTTCCAGCTATAGATAGCTTCTCAACCTCACCATGTTTCCTGACTTTTGGCTTAGTGGAATTCTCTTCACCGGGAGATTTCATCCTTGACTTCGGGGGTCTTCCAGGTAACTAAATGTCTAAGGGTGGCAGTAAACTATGATTATCTGTCATGGCCCATAACTCCGGACCATTTATGGGATGGATAATGTGGCTATATGCACTTGAGTATACTGGTATGGAGTAGCAAGAATGCATGAAATCCGCTGCATTCTCCTTGATAAAACTAATTGCAGCAACAACATAAGGGCAGGGTATCCCTGTCAGATCCCATTTTCTGCATCCGCAGGACCTTGACTTTAGATTAATAGCATAACTTCCCCCATAGATGTAAGTCACCTGAAACTCCAATTCACCACATGGAGTAGCAAAGCAACGGTTTGAGGCATACCGGTTAACCTCCTACTTCTTCCTTATCTTCGGCCCAAATCTTCCATCAATCCTTGCAATAGAAGCCCTTTTTTTGGGAAGTCGGTCCATGAAATAAAATCTAACAGCTTCCAACATAGTCAGCAGTGGCTTATCCCTCGCATGTAGTATCACCTTGTTGAAGCACTCACAGATGTTATTGACCAGAATATCACACTTGGATTCAGTATTGAAGAAAGCTCGTGACCATTCCTTTGGATTTGGTCTTGTTTCTAACCACTTCATCGCTCCTGGATCTCGTGCCTTGATGTCTTTCAGATAGTTCATAAACTGGGCTGGATGGGTGCACTTGGTAGTGGCCCAAATCATTTCCTGTAACTCCATACTTGAATATGAGCCCTTGAAAATTTTGTACATGTGCCATGTGCAGAGTACGTGTTCTGCATTTTCCAGTAACTCCTTCATTGCTGCTTCAAGCCCCTGGTTTGACAAGGAAATATATCAGGTTAGTTTTCAAAAAACCAATACAATAATAATGTCAGGAGGTTCAAGGCCTCGAGCCAGGAGGTTCTTTTGTTTGAGGCAGGATGTTTGAGGGATTGAGGTAGGAGGATCAAGGGCTCGAGGCAGGAGGTTTGAGGGCTCAAGGAAGGAGGTTTGAGGGCTCGAGGTAGGAGGTTCGAGGGCTCGAGGTAGGAGGTTTGAGGGCTTGAGGCAGGAGGTTCGAACCTCCTGTCTCAAGCCTCAAACCTCCTGCCTCGAGCCCTCGATCCTCCTACCTCGAGCCCTCGATCCTCCTACCTTAAGCCCTCGATCCTCCTACCTCGATCGCTCGAACCTCCTGCCTCGAGCAAAAGATAATCAGTTTCATAATCCTACATGCCAAGATAAAAAATCATACTTTTGGCTTGTCCGAAAGTAGAGTCCAACCAGGTTCATTCTTTATGTTAATATCTCTCTGCAAATGGGCCAGGAACCATTTCCAAGTACTTTTGTTCTCTATCTCCACCACAACATAAGCCACGGGGTAAATTTGATCATTCCTGTCTAGACCAACAACCGCCAACAATATCCCCTTGTGAGGCCCGGTCAAGTGGCATCCATCGAGTCTTATCAGGGTTCTGCACCCACTTATGAAACCCTTCTTGCATGCATCAAAAACATATGTAAATTCTACGAAAAACTTCATTCCTAAAATCGTCCTTTTTTGTCTGCATCATAACTATCGAACTGGGGTTGGCCCTCAACAACTCTTTCCAGTAGTCCATCATAATTGTATATTATTTTCTGTAGTCTCTAACTATCTCATCAATGGCCCTCTTCCTTGCCTTAAATGCAACATCCCTGGATATATTTATTCTCAGGTCCTTCTGGACTTTATTCACAAGCTCCGAAACCTTCAAGTTTGGCATAATCTTGAAGTCAATCTTATACCTCATACTTAGGTATTTATAACTTGCACACCCGTGGAGGAATGTAGCACTGCAGGACTGAGACCTTACTATAGAATTTAACTCCCAATGCATTGTTTTTTTCTTGAAGTTAATTGATGCCATCTAGTTGCATTTACCCATGTTTGAAGAACAAACAATAGTACACCTCTTCAAATTGTTCTTCCTAAAATGGATCCTCATGTTGGCTACTGTCCCGTGGTGTTTGCAAGCTAATTTGAACTCTTCTTTGGTAACAAATGCCTGTCCCAAATGGAATTCCATAGCACTGTTACCAATCGGCGGCACGAACCTTTTGCTTAACATCATCTTCCTCATCAGAACTTGTCTGACTTTGGTCATCCTCGTCACCAAAAACCTCACTTGAGTCTGACTCAGCCATATTCTCCTTCTGTTTTCCCGTGCTTGTTTCCCCGTCAGGAAGCATTTTCCCTGACAATTCACCCCAATGTTTTTCCCTATCATTCCTGATCACCACTAAATTATCATCGTCGTCCACATCAAATTCCAGGTCTACAAATTTCTCATCAACTCATCCTTGTCATCTGGCTCAACAAGTGGAGCTTTTTCCTCACCTTCTTTGTTACCCGATGCCTTCTTTCCATTTATTTTCCTGCTCTCTAATAACCTTTTCCTATATCTCTTCCTTTTTTTCCACGAACACTAACAACTGTCTCAACTTCACCCCCTTGTTCCTGATCCAGTTTTTCACCATCTCTTAAACCACCTTCTGTGGCATCTGCTTCTACAGAATCTGCTTCTTCACCATTAATTTCTTCATCCTTCAACAACTTCTCAGTCAATTCCTCTTCATCTCTGGCTTCTGGTGTAGTTTCAGTGACCTCAGGACCAATTTCAAGGCTTACAAACTGTTGAGAAGGCTGTGTTATAGGACCCTCATCATCCATGCTCTTAGGTTCATCAATAATTACCACCCCGTCAACTTCCTTCAATTCCACTTTGTACCTTGTCTTGTCCGGGGATCAACATAAATTCCCTTTTTGTTCAACATCCTACGATGCTGCCTCTACGACCTTGACACATTTTGGTAATAATTCTTCGGGGCAGGGATAGATTCCTCCTTGTCTATTCTTTTCAGAGCTCTGTGCTTCAGTCCTTCTCTTGATCTCCTACCACTAGTCTTCTTCATCTCAGAACCAATCTTCTCCACATTCTTAGAACCACAATCCCCTTCTTTCCCTAAGAACATGACACCAGCTTTCATTTCCTTCTCACCAGTAGGCCAACTCAGATAATTCCAATAATAACCACAGAAATAAACATCAACCACTCTATTCTTTAGCCCTATGCTAGCTAGTACCTTTGACTACTCAGGAAAACACAGCAAATGGTCTACCTCTACAGAACTGAACATCATACCGGGCTCCAAAATCGCACCAAATACCATGCCCCTATAACTCGAATAGTTATATGCGTAATCTAACCTACCCAAGTTGAAACCCTCAGCTTCACAATAATCAACCATGTAGATAGAGCCACCAGCATACATAGGAAACGGTTCCCAGACCAGGTTCCCATGATAATGTATTCTAATACAAAAGCTGTTGGTTCCAAGAACTGAAAAATAAACATAGATTACTAAGAATAAAGAACCACAACCCTACCAAAATTAAATTATTAAGTTATGTAATGGGGCCTACAGAATATATTATCCCCCACCAACAATATATTATTCATATCCCACACCATATCTTTTCCAAAATCAGATTTAATTAGATTACCAATAACAGTCATATGCATTAACTAATTGTGGGGACAAACATGATCCTATTCTAACTGGTTTTGAACCATCAACAACAAAATAGAAGACCACTACATTCAAAGGGTTGGCTAGATTATTAACTATACAACTACTAATGGGGACAACCATCAACACATATCTCTGAGCACATATCTCTGCATTCTTAAAGGTTACATACCTAAGTTAGGAGCTATATTTCCCCCACCAAAACAACAATGATCTTGTAGCAGCAACAACCTCTTATCTGTGTCCATTATGACCTACATTCGCGCAAGCCAACCCATCAGCATAACACTATCAAACCAATAACGTCGATGGAAAAGAATTGAACCCAAACAGAGAAAGCACAAAAATATTTGGAAATACCTAGGGTTCCATCGTAAACGGCCAAGCAACGACTCAGCGCCGCCGTCGACTCCACGGGTATACCCAGGTCGCACATGGGTCATTAGAACAAACGCGTACGACCGGATTAAACGTGAATGGAGACCACCAATCTCTAAGGTCGCGATTTTCCGGTGAGATTCTGAGTAAATTTTGGATATTGATGAACTGGGGAAACGGAATGTCGGGTTTAGGCATAAGATGAACTGGGAAAGGGTAATTTGAAAGGTTAGGGTAATTCCAAGGGTTAGGGTGAATTAAAAAAATAGTAAATGTGTTCAATTTGTGAAATTACTAAATTACCCCTGACCTTACCGGAAAAAAGGCACGTGACTGGCACGTGCGCCTGAAAACCCAAAATCAGGCCAAAATTGGGTTTGGGGACCAAAAACAATGTTTTGAATTTAAAGGGTACCGTTTAAGGGTTGTTTTGCAAATGAGGACCAAAAGATAGTAAAAGATACTTTGTAGGGGACCAAAAAAATAATTTAGTCATATATATATATATATATATAGTACAATGACATATTTATGGTTTTAAATATATGTTTAGAGGTTATATATTTTTAGAAGTTATGGTTGGCTATAAATAATAAAGAATTAAAATCATTAACATATTATAATATTAGTATGTTATTTTTAGACAACTTGACTATAGGCTAATCAAAATGACTTCAATATCCCCGATTGACAGCACCAAGGCACACGATTTCTATTTCATTTAAAATTAATTAAAAAGCAATTATTTATGTAAAAATGTTATCATAATTATAGTCAAAGTCTTGGGAACCCAAGACCTTCTTTCTATATGCTTACGGAAAGCGAGATTTAATTAGAATAATAAAAGATAACAAGTTTTAGTTGCAATATTAAAAATATATTATGCAATGTGAAGTAGTTAAAGTTTATAACTCAATTTGTGCAACTTGAAAATTTTATCTTCATTTCTTCTAATTTACAATTTAAACCTTGGTATTTCCATGACTTATAGAAAAACCGTCTTTCAAGAGACAGACTCATTATTATATGTATATCATTGGAATAAATAAAAGTAAATATCAAATGACCTTATAAGTCTCGCAAATTATAAAATGTCCTCATTTAACAGTTTTAGTCAGTCTAAAATAAGAATTTATCATATACAAACAAATAAATAACATGTATACATGTTTCTATGAAAAATACTCTATCACTGTATAAAAAATCTGAATTTTTTGTTATTTCAGATTATGTGTTTTCTTGGATTTTCTATATATATATATACATATATATATAGTGGGTCTACTGACAGACGGCCTGTCCATAATCTTATTGACAGACCACTTATTTCTTACCTTATACAATGCATTTCTTAAATTACATACAAAATTTAAAATTTTTGAAAATATTTTTTTATACCATTTATTTTTATATTTTCACTTTCAAATATATATTATTACTTGTTTTAACTTATAAAATGCAATATGAGTGAGATCAGAAGAGAACACCCCTTAATGTGAGAACATCAACTTATACAAGAATAAATCTGGACCAATCAATCATTCTAATTTAACGGCTTATATTCTATCCATGTGTCCTAAAATACAAGGCAAAGTCTTGGGAAAGACAGTCTTTCCATAGGCTTATGGAAAGACGGGGTTTGATTAGAATAATAAAAGATAAAAGGTCTTAGTTGCAATAGTAAAGTTTTAGTATGAAACATGTAGTAGTTATAAAATTTATAACCCAGTTCATGCAACCCGAAAATTTTATCTTAATTTCTTCTAATTTACACTTTAAACCTTGGTCTTTCCATAACTTATGGAAAGACCGTCTTTCCATAACTTATGGAAAGACCGTCTTTCAAGAGACGGACTCAAAATACAAATGGAGAAATACGCTGGGGTAAATAATTTGTTTGGTTGCACGATCAATATACTTTGATTTATTCTCTTCTTATGTAAAAAAAATACTGTTATCTCATTTTTCAAGCATTTTTCACATTCATTGCATAAAGCAAATTGTTTTTTCAAATATAGCTTCAAGATGCTACTTCCTCCATGCCAAATTAATTTGTAGAGAGAAAAAAAATGGCTGTAATATTCTACAGTAGAAAAAGTACTGAAAAACTACCAAAAATTTGAGTTTTGCTATCAATAAATAGTGATTACCTGCACATTAATCAAAAAAATTAAGCACGTAACTAACTAAACAAAAACCAAAAGTTCAAAAATTGAATGATAATAAAACACACCAGAACCTTCAAAATTAACCTCTTAACCATAAGAAATCTAACATATTTATATGAATACAACCATTCAAACAGTAAGAACCTTTCAAATACAACCCAACAGAGCTCAGTTTAAACTTAAAAAAAAAAGTTTCTCTTGACTTCATCAAATGAGCGGCGAAGGAGTCCTCAAATGCACTAGAATCGACGTTGACGATTTCCCACGATCTGTAAACAAGAAAACATACTCAAACATCTTTAAAAAAACGAGATCCAACCATTAAAAGGCAAGAATGAACAAGAAACAATAAACCCTTCAAAAAATCAAAGCAAAGACTCAAAGTAGGGGATTTTTGAAGCACATTGTTGCAACGAACATGAGCATAACCCCAATATTCAACATCAACACATAAAAGTCAGCTTTGAAACTATATTTTCAAAAACTAAACTGAGGCAACCCGGATTTAAACAAAATATGGAAAAAAAATGCACACAACGAGCAGGGATTCATAATGTTTGGATACACAAATCGTGAAGAAATTCAAGCAACTCTGAATTTGGGGAGAGAACAAAGAGAAATGGGAAGAGAAGAGGGAGAGATCTGGCCAGGAAGGCTGGACAAATGAAGGCAAATGAGAGTAATATGGAGAGAGGGGGAGAGATCTGGTCGGAAAGAACGGAGAAATGAAGGCAAATGAGAGGAACATGGTGAGAGAGAGAGAATTCGTGAGAGGAATGAGGAAATGAGAGAAAAGAGGAGGAACTAATGTGAGAGAGTAAATTGCGTGAATGATTCCTCACCCCATCTGAGTCCTAACACAAGCACATTCCCAATGTAATTAATCAACGTAATTAACCAAATAAAAGCTGAAAACCTTCGTAATTTTTTTAAACATCAGGGGCAAACTTGACATTTTAATACGGTTCAAATAGGCTAAAAATGGTATAAAATCAGAGATTGCAATTTAAATTAGGAACTCAAATTAGAAAGTGTGCAGTTTAATCCGGCACAGGGCGTAAATATTTCTACTTTTTATAATGGGTCATAAATATTTCTATTTTTCACATAAATATTGCTTCTCTCGGAACATAGTGCATACTTTAGCTGCTTTGGAATATTACTGCTTCTATTCATTTACGTAGTCCGAAATTCTCACCAAAATAAAACACCAAATAATTTTCGTCATCCAGAATCCAGTTGAGAACTTTTTATTTTTTTTTTGTACATTTGAAGCACTTATATGGGTTGGTTGAAGAACCTACGAATTGCACTCTTAAGCACCAAGTTATTTTCATAGCATGCACATGTTATAAAAGAAGAACCTCAGGTTACATTCGAAGCACATACAAGTAATAGTTGAAGCACCTTTGAACTGTACTCAAAGCACCAAGTTTTTTTTGTCCACATCGAAGAACACTACTCGGCCAGGCTTAACCTCATTATTCCAACTTTCAACTTAAACTTTCTTGTAGGATTAAGGCATTTCCACCACATTCGTCCCATCAGGGTAAATAAATCACAAAATCATTAGCTTACAAAAATTCCATCCCCGATGTGGGTACAATTTTTTTTTCACTCAAAATTGGTAATACCCATGTTGTAGATTCAACTTGGCAAATACGACTATTCCTAGGGGTGATGAAAAAAAAAATTCTCAATGACAGGTACTTATTTTAATCGTCACTTTATTTGGGCCTAGGAAATTGATACACATCCATAGAGAGTCACATTTCTTCTTAACTACTAACATTGAGTTTCATAGGGTGGTGTAATCAGTAGGATGAACCTCTGAGCTAACAAACCCTTGAGCGACAAGGGCTTCGGGAAACTGGAGCAGATCAATGGTAAACTCTGTTCTTTTTCCTAATGCTACTTAAAAGTTCATTGGGAGTACTTCAGGACTTTAGGGAAGTCCTAAACTACCATATATATTCCTCTTTCACTTGATCTCCTTGTTTTATTCATGATTTTAGCCATCATTCCCGTTTCCCTCTTATAAATCATCCGCCAAGCCTTTACGCTGACAACCATTAATGAGAATGACCTATTTCATTCTATACCTGCCTCTATCTTTGGTTTTCCCCGCCCTCGACATAACTTAACTTCCTTCATATAAAAATTTAACTGGACAGGGTTTTAGCAACCGGTCCATAAAAAGTATACCTTAGTGTCTTTGTAAAGGTAGGGTAGTCAGGTCTAATTGTAACATAACTAATTAGGTAGCATCCATGGTGGGAGGACTAACATTTCCCTTATCGGGTAAGCCATCTATCTTATGCAAGACTCAGATGCCACCTTGAGTTTGAGTCAACTCTTACGTCCTATATCCTGTAGGCCTCGTTTGAATGTCTAGGTATTCCTTGTTTAATCGTGTCCTATGGTAACCACATCGGTTCTAACCTCTTCTTCATTAGCATATTTGTTCCCGACTTCCCAAGTTAGAGATTCTAGTGATTAAGTTATCATTTTCCTTAACCAAGGCCTACGCTACCTAGTTAGAGTAGGATAATTGGTTGATTAGATAGACTTTAGATCTACTACATTTAATAGCCTAATCTTGTTATATAGGTTATGAATATTTGTATCATAATTAATACTTTATACTCTTGTTTTTGGGATTTAAAATTTATTATTATGTAGGAAACTTTTAATTTAAACTAAGAACCTTATTCAAACTCTGGGTTGGCCATCCCCAAGCGATTCAAAGGTTTCTCAATTCAAATAAAAAGGTAACTTTATTGGTTTAGGTTTGATATTGTTGTTTTCTTTTCCATAAGATTCCAAAGTTTATACTTCAGAATGTCTCCGGGGGGAGCTCCAGAATGTCTCCTTACCTCAATGGTTCCTTGAAAATCATTAGTCACAACCTCTACGTTATCGTCTATCTATCGAAATAACAAACTTGTTAGTTTGACAGCTTGGACCCAACTAGCCATACTTTATCCATAATTTATTCAGTTCCTCTAAAATCTTTTATTTAAGGTAAGTATGAGTATTCCTTTACTTGTTTTGAGGATGCTCTGATACCATCTTTAACGCCCCCAAACCCAATACCTACCTGCTTAACGCAAGTATCGAGTTGGATCTGAGTGTGGTACCGAGAATTCTAGCAGTAACGAGCAGATAAAGTTTATGCCGAAGCAAATTTGGATAATTCAAAACCTATCTTACTATTACAGTGAAAGGATTAGTACAAGTGTTGAACAAAAGTTTCACCTAACCATTACAGATCACCGTTCTAAATGATTAGGTACGGATCAGTTCACGTTCACATAACTATTTTAAAATCTATCCAAAAAATTCTACTGGACCACCCAAGATTCTTTCTCAAAAGAATTAAAGGAACCAATGCTCTTTTCTCTTACAATTCATTTGCATCTGAAAAGGGTTGTTTAACTAGGGTAAGCTCCTTCCTTAGTGAGGTTCCATTGACAGTATTTACCCAGTTGAGTTTTAGTGATCACAGAAAAACAAATAACAAATAGCCACTTAATTCCTAGCACACAGTAAAAGGATACAGGTGGTTAATGTCGAGTTGCTGCCAAGTGCCTATATGACAACTCTGACTAACATACAAGACATAAAATTTTTAGTAGTGCCCGAAGGCTATCAGTCCAGAATTCATTTTTGCCAACCACGCCCAATCATATGTTTAGTTACGAGCTCGCATCCGATCTAGTTAGTTATGCTAGCATACTAGAAACTTCACGAGTAGCCGGTCTAAGACGATCTGGTCTATACCATTCCCCGCTAACTTCGACCGAACTACAATCACGTCGGGGACCCTGAAATCCCAGACCAGTAATCAGGTAGTAGATAATTCAAGTTTGACACTACAAGATAAAGTACAAGTCGGTCATCCACATAAAACATCAGAGCAGTATATGTTTCAATTTTGACACAACAAGATAAAGTAAAAACCGGTCATTCACAGAAAATATCAGAGTAGTTCATAAACTCAGTTCCACAATAATTGAGCACAGTATGATAATGTACACACTAAATTCAACAGCCAGTATATATACTATCATTTAAAGTTTAACAGGAATATCCCTCTCTAATCGTTTTTGAGTACTCACAATTTGGGTAAAGGGTAGAGAGGTTTGAGTATAAGGTTCGGTACAGGGTTCGATTAATTGGGTCCGAGTTGATGATTCAAGTGAAGAAGGTTCAGGTGGTACCGGTATTAGGTGGTATTGGTTTGAGTGGTAAGTGGTACTAGTTCGAGTGGTGAGATGCAAATGATGAGGTTTAGTTGGTGTCGAGAGGTACAGGTTCAGTTGGTGAGGTTCGAGAGGTACATGTTCAGTTGGTGAGGTTCGAGAGGTACATGTTCAGTTGGTGAGGTTCTAGAGGTACATGTTCAGTTGGTGAGGTTCGAGAGGTACATATTCAGTTGGTGAGGTTCGAGAGGTATTGGTTCAGTTGGTGAGGTTTGAGAGGTACTGGTTCAATTGGTGAGGTTTGAGAGGTACTGGTTCAATTGGGGAGGTTTTAGGGGTATAGGTTCAGTTGGTAAGGTTCAAGAGGTAAGGTTTAGTTGGAGGGGTTCAAGAGGTAAGGTTCGAGAGGTGAGCTTGAGAGGTAAGGTTCGAGAGGTGAGCTCGAGAGGTAAGGTTTGAGAGGTGAGCTCGAGAGGTAAGGTTCAAGAGGTGAGCTTGAGAGGTAAAGGTTTTAGTAGTACTAGTTCGAGATCTAAGGTTCGAGAGGTACAGTTCGAGAGGTACGACTAGGGTGGTACAATTCGAGAGGTACGCTTCGGGAGGTACAGTTCAGGAGGTTCCGTTTAGGAGGTATAGTTTGAGAAGTATAGTGATTCGAGAGGTACATTTTGAGAGGTACAGTTCGGGAAGTATAGTGGTTCAAGAGGTATAGTTTGAGAGGTATAGTTCGGAAGGTACTGACTTAGTTGATGAGGTTCGAGAGGTAAAAGTTCAAGTGGCCTAGTTCGAGAGGAGGGTTCAAGAGATGCTGGTTTGAGAGGCACAGGTTTGAGAGGTGCAGGTTCGAGAGGTACATGTTCCATTAATACTTTCAGTGGAGGTTCGAGAGGTGAGAGGTGAAGTTTTCAATGGTACTGGTTTGAGAGGTGAAGGTTTTCAGTGGAGGTTCGAAGGGTGACATTTTCAGTGGAGGTTCGAGAGGTGAAGGTTTTCAGTGGAGGTTCAAGAGGTGAAGTTTTCAGTGGGGGTTCGAGAGGTGAAGTTTTCAGTAGGGGTTCGAGAGGTGAAGTTTTCAGTGGGGTTTGAGAGATGAAGTTTTCAGTAGGGGTTCGAGAGGTGAAGGTTTCAGTGGGGGTTCGAGAAATGATGTTTTCAGTAGAGGTTCGAGAGGTGAAGGTTTCACTGGGGGTTCGAGAGGTGAAGTTTTCAGTCGAGAGGTGAAATTTTCACTGGGAGTTTGAGAGGTGAAGTTTTCAGTGGCATCATATACATGTAAATATATATATATATATATATATATATATATACTCAGTCTAATTCAGTTCGTGCAAAGGCGATGCAAACACTCACCTCAGTTAAACTTGGCTTGGGCAACCTCCGTTTCTATGTTACCACCACTCGATCGATGTTCTTATTTAGATGAAAAAATATTTTTAAGGCTGTAAGTTTGGGGAGGCAGTAATTGCTATATATACTAGATGATGACATAGGGTTCTGACACCTTCCACCTAAAATTTTATCCATTTAATCCTCATTTGGATAAGTTTTCTAGTCCACTTGTCCAAATTTCACTTTGGATAAATTTTCACGTCCGCTTGCCTGAATTTCTCTTCCCAGTATTTTATTATTATTAGTATTATTTTATTATTATTATTATTTATTTTTGAAAAAATAATAAATCTATTTGGGTTCGGGGTTTCACAGTAGGTGCTTCAAAGGGGTGTGGGTGCTTTAAGTTAAGTGTGTGGGTGCTTGAAAATTGTATTTTTGGTTCTTCAAGAACTTCGTGCAAGTTTGATTGTTTGTTTAAATTTTATTAAGCGTAAAGCATATGTGCTTCAAGTTATGCTTGTAGGTGCTTCAAGTTATGCTTGTAGGTGCTTCAAGTTATGTGTGGGTGCTTGAAAATAAGTGTTTTAAAACTTGCAAGTTTAATTATTTCTTATAAGTGCTTTGAGCGTGAAGTGTTGGTGCTTCAAGTTATATTCGTAGGTTAATTATTTCTTATAAGTGCTTTGAGCGTGAAGTGTTAGTGCTTCAAGTTATATTCGTAGGTTCTTCAAATTAAAGGTGTTGGTGATAAAAGGGTATTTTTGGTGCTTCAAGAATTTCGTGCAATTTTTGTGTTTAAATTATATTGAGTGTAATGACTAGGTGCTTCAAGTTAAGGGTGGGGTTGCTTTAAGTTAAGGGTGTGGGTGCTTGAAAATTGTATTTTTGGTTCTACAACAATTTCGTGCAAGTTTGATTGTTTGTTTAGATTTTATTATGCGTAAAGCATATGTGCTTCAAGTTATGTTTGTAGGTGCTTCAAGTTAAATATGTGAGTGCTTGAAAATAAGTGTTTTAAAATTTTCATGCAAGTTTAATTATTTCTTATAAGTGCTTTGAGGGTGAAGTGTTGGTGGTTCAAGTTATGTTCGTAGGTTTTCAAATTAAAGGTGTTGGTAGTAAAAGGGTATTTTTGATGCTTTAAGAATTTTTGTGCAATTTTGTGTTTAAATTATATTGAGCGTATTGAGTAGGTGCTTCAAATTAAATGTGTGGGTGCTTCAAATTATATTATAAAAGCATTTTGATTAATTTTAGAATTTCAAATTTTACTACTAGTATCTCAAAGAGCAAAAGTACAACTAATTAATTGTTTGAAAACTAGAAAGTTTGATCCCAAGAATTAGTTACCATATGGAGTAGCAGTTGTGTGAGACAGAGGAAGAACTGGAAGACCATAATTTGAAATTAAATGTTTGATTAATGGTGCCCAGTACAATAACTTAATTAAAGACCATAACTTAATTAATTTTTTAATCAAGTTTTTCTTTTCATCCAACATTTGAACGGATTACTTTATTGGGATCGCGAACGAATTTGAACTAATTACATTGTGTGCGCGATTTAATTTGAGCGGTGGATTTAAATGATTGGATGGTTCAGATCTGTTCTCACATAAGTGAGTGTTCTCTCGTTAATGAGGTGTTCTCACTCGATTTCAATTTTATATATATATATATATATATATATATATAATATTACAATGAGATATTTATAATTTTTAATATATCTTTAGAACTTATATATTTTTTACAAGTTATTGTTGATTATATATAGTGAAGAATTAAAATCAGTAACATATTAAAATATTAGTATGTTAACAAGTTATGATTGATTATATGTAGCAAATAATTAAAATCAGTAACACGTTATAATATTGATATGTTATTTTTATACAACTTGGGTTTATGTTAGTAAAAGTGACTTCAATATCCTCGTTTGACATCACCAAAGCATACAATTTCTATTTCATTCAAAATTATATAAAAATTAATTATTTATATGTTGAGATTCATTTTAAAAGTTTATCATAATTATATGTATCTCATCGTCATAAATGAAAGTAAACATCAAATGACCTTATTAGTCTTGCAAATTATAAAATGTCTTCATTTAAAAAATTTTGTCAATCTAAAAAAATAATTTATCATATATAAATAAATATAATATGTATACATGTTTCTATAAAAAATACTTTATCATTGAATAAAAAATTTGAACATTTTGTTCTTTCAGATTACGTGTTTCTTTGGATTTTCTTCAGTGATATATATATATATATATATATATATATATATATATATATATTAAAATGAGATATTTATGGTTTTTAATATATTTTTACAAGTTATGGTTGATTATATATAGTGAAGTATTAAATCAGTAACATATTATAATATTAGTATGTTAACAAGTTATGATTGATCACATGTAGTAAAGAATTAAAATCAGTAACATATTATAATATTAGTATGTTATTTTTAGACAACTTGGTTTTAGGTTAGTAAAAGTGACTTTAATATCCCCGTTATATAAAAAGTAATCATTTATATGTTGAGATCCATTTTAAAAGTTTATCATAATTATATGTATCTTATTGTCATAAATAAAAGTAAACATCAAATGACCTTATTAGTCTAGAAAATTATAAAATATTCTCATTTAACAGTTTTAGTTAGTCTAAAATAAGAATTTATCATATATAAATAAATAAATAATATGTATACATGTTTCTATCAAAAATACTCTATCATTGTATAAAAAATCCAAACATTTTTTTTAAATTTTAGTCAGTCTAAAAAAAGAATTTATCATATATAAATAAATCAATAATATGTATATATGTTTCTATCAAAAGTACTTTATGATTGTATAAAAAATCCGAACATTTTGTCCTTTCAGATTATGTGTTTCTTTAAATTTTTTTCATTGATATATATATATATATATATAGTATAATGAGATATTTATAGTTTTAAATATATCTATAGAAATTATATGTATTTTTACAAGTTATGGTTGATTATATATAGTGAAGTATTAAATCAGTAACATATTATAATATTAGTAGGTTAACAAATTATGATTGATTATATATATTATAATATTAGTAGGTTAACAAATTATGATTGATTATATGTAATAAATAATTAAAATCTGTAAAATATTATAATATTAGTATGTTATTTTTAGAAAGCTTGAGTTTAGGTTAGTCAAAATGGCTTCAATATCCCCGGTTGACAACACCAAAATACACAATTTCTATTATATGGTGCTTGAGATTTAAAAAGAAGCATCGATCAAGGATAATTAACTATTAAAATAACACAATGAAAATTTGACACATCAATCAAATGTATTAAAACTTTAAATTTAAAAAATAAGATAATAAAATATCACTAAATAGTGTCAACATGTGTAAAGTGTAAAAAAAAAATTAACATCCAACCACAAGATTTACTGTGCATTAAAAACTAAAATTTAACTATAAAACACATAATTTTAGTTAAGAAAATTATTTGAAAAAAAATCACATTTTTTTGTAGTAACATCAAGTATTGAAATAAAAAATTAAATCTGATAGTAAATATTCATGCTTTACGCGAAAATGAAAAAAAAATCGATCAGTAAATTTCTCCGACCCACAAGATTCCTATGACCCGAAATCATTGTTTATGCATGACACCCCAAATGATATTTACCCCCAAATCTCTCCTTATTTCTTAAAGTTTCAATATATTACATTCGAAATCTCACCCCTAATTAATTTTTATTGCATACTAGTCTTATTATATTACATATCAGTATATGATTTCGTTATGAGACGGTATCATACAAAAACATTTCTTGTTTCTTACCAACAAAATACTTAATTTCCTGTACTTTTGATTTTTATTTGAGAAAAAACACAAGTACAATGCAAATACAAATCGTATTCCCCTAATTAATTAAATAATTATCTGATTTATACATTGTTTTTTTTTTAATGAAAACACCCGAAGGTGGAGTTATATATATAAGGTTCCCAAAACCTTTAACAAAACAAGAGAATATACAAAGGGTTCAAGTGATCACTAGGAGCACTGAGGCAACATAGTTGCCTCCAAAAGAGAAACCTATCTGTGAATATGAGTAAACTAGTTGGCTAATCTAGAAACTAACCAAAGTGGCTGTGGTTAGTTGTTAAAGTTGTGATTCCAAAGAGAAGAATCTCCACCCCTTGTGTGAATTCTTCCTTTGGCCATGCAACTTTAAACCAAAAAATATATATCCCAATGTTGCTTCTGAATTAAAAGATATGAATCACATTTCCAAAGAGAAGTGATGGATCAGACAATCACTGAAAAAAACAGAAGCAGTAAGAATCCATATGAAGCTGTGTTGGAGAGAACTTAGTTGCTTGGAAAGCCATCCAATGAGCCTGATGAGAGTGTAAGTTCCTTATATGCTGACTTGAAGGAGAAAACTCTGGATACCTCTGGTTTCCATATCAATCTATCCCCTCTGTCCTGTGTAATTACAGCTTCCTTGTTTAATACCTCTTGTGGCTTTGAAAAACCCAACTGGATTGCCATTTACAAGAATTGAGAAATGAGCTTGAGAAAGATTGTTCATAACAGCACTTTAAAAATTACCATTAAAACCAAACCTTGTCAAAACATTTCTAAGAAATTCCCAGTTTACTCTATCAAAAGCTTTTCTTAGATCCAACTTAAGTATGCAGTTAGGAACTCTGCTCTTTTTATCTAAAAATCTGATCATTTCCTGCAAATAAAGTATATTATCTGAAATATCTCTATCTTTCATGAAGGCAGATTGATTTGGGGAGATCAGTTTATCCATATGAGGTCTCAATCTTTCCATTAATACCTTTGAGCAGATTTTATTTATGACATTTAATAGACTGATTGGCTTGAAATCCTCAAAAGAGCAAGGTGTAGGTTTTTTTTGGTATTAGGGTTATCCAGGTACTAGATATTCCCCTTGGCATATCAGAGCCTGTAAGAAATTCATTCACTGCCTCAGTTAAATCATCTTTTATAATAGTCCAGCACTTACTATAGAACTTAGTTGAAAAACCATCTGGTCCTGGACTACTGTTCTTGTTCAGACCCTTAATCACTGATTCCAATTCAACTTCTGAGACTGGTATGGATAAAGCTTGATTCTCCTGGTCTGTGATAATGGTGGGGATTTGACTAAGAAAGTGAGGATAATAGGTGCCATTAGCCATTTGGTTAGGCTCAGTTAACAGATCAGAAAAATAGGCAATAGCTTCCTTTTGGATATCTAAGTGTGAGTTTAGCCATTGCCCTTCCCTATTTTTAATTTTGGTAATCTGTAACTTACAGTTTTTCTCCTGCACTATCTTATGGAAAATTGTGTGTTGTTATCTCCTAGCTTATGCCATTTAGATCTAATTTTCTGCTTCCAAAATTTTTCCTTCCCTTTTAGGGCTCTAAGCAATAAAGCTTTTTTCTCATTCAGTTTGATAAGTTCAGAAGCTGAGGGGGTCGAATAAAAAATAGCTTCCTGAAGTCTTAAGGCCTCCTCTGCTGAAATAACATTTGCATCAATGTTTCCAAAGCAGTCTCTATTCCAGATTTTTATCACTTTCTTAAGTCTGATCAATTTTAGATAAAATCCAAGCATACCAGTCTCAACAAGTGGGTTTTCCCAGTTTTCCCTAATTAAGGTTGTAAAATCTGGCCGATTGAACCAAGTATTTATGAATCTAAAGGGTTTAGGGTGGGACATAGTCAAATTGGACAGCTGGAGGAGAAGAGGGGAGTGATCTGAAGCATGCTTGTTCAAGATTTGGATAGAGGATGAAGGGAATTTATAGTTCCATGAAATTGTACAGAGACCTCTATCTAACCTTTTGGAGGTGGGGTTCCTAAGTCTCGAATTGCACCAGGTGAAAAGATTCCCTACTGTGTTAATTTCCTGAACTCCAGTGGAATTAATCCAGGCATTAAAATCTCTAATACTTCCTAGAGAGGGGGAGCTAGGGCCTCTATATTCTGAAAGAGAGGTGATGGTATTAAAATCTCCTATGAATATAGTATCCCCTTTAGTAATGGATATCAGATCTTTCCATAGAGACTTTCTACCTTCTCTATTCCTAAGTGCATATATGAAGGCTGCTTCCATATGTAAATGTAGAGACTGATGTGATATATTAACACGCATAAATTGCTCATGGAAAGAGATGAGTGTGACAGACACTAGATTAGTCCACATAAGCCATATTTTTCCATTATGGAGTGTCAAATTATGAGAGAAATTAAGCTTCTCCATATATGATTGACATTGAGTGTTGTCATGCATAGGTTCGATTATGCACAACAGCTGGATTTTTTTAAGCTTAACTAAGTTTATTAGCCTAAGCATTGAAGATTCCATACCTCTTAGATTCCACACTAAAAAATTAACAGTTAAAGATTGTGTCATTGTTCACTTGATTTATGACTTTTTGTAGCTGATCTAAGCATCATCTTATTCAGCTGACTAAAGTAAATATTTTTTTTAACCTTAGAATTACCTTGCTGGGGATTCTTACCATTTGGCTTCATAGAGAGTGAAGCTATAATGTCCTGGTGGCTAATAGTAACCTCATCATCAGAATCTTGCTCTTCCAATTCATCCTGTCCCAGTGGGAGATTATCTAGATCCTGCAAAACAGAGAACCTCTTTTCCATCTTTCCTTGTAGGGAAAGTGGTGGGTTATTTGTAGGGGATTGATTCAGGCTTTTTAGGCTTAACTTAAGTGATCCGATCTGGATGTCATATTTTGCATAGGCCATCAGAGTAGGTTTGGATAGAGCTGTATCATTTAACAACTTTGAGATGGAATTATCAGAAATTTCCTGAGATTGGGTTCTGGGTAATTTTTCATGTAATTGTGACCTGTCATTACCAGGAACTCTGTTAACCCCTGGGGAGGAGTTTGAGTCAAGGTTAAGGGAGGGGATCGTTATTGCTCTCTGATTAGTTACCTTATCATTCTCAGGGAAGGAGGGATCATCCTGATTCCCTAGGGAGATCAGAGGAGGCATGCTAAATTTGTTTCCAGTAGCCTGCCACTGTGAATGAGTTTGGCTCTGGACTATGTTATATTTTCCATTGATCTAACATTGATATTTTGAGGGATAGTTCTACATTGACCTAAAGAGTGTCCTAATTTAGCACAGTGATCACAATAAAGGGGGACATCTTCAAACTCAATTGGGTATTTCCTATTGTTAGAAACTGAACCCAGTCGAATATATTTACACAAAGGCTTTTGAAGATCAATTTCAACACAGAATTTAATTGCAGAAGGCTTTGTAAGCATATCAGTGGCTAAATCATTCTTAATAAAACTGCCTATGCTATTTCCAATTGCCTCAATAGATGCTGAATTGTAATAGTATAAAGGGACTTCCCTGATTGTGCACTAGATGGGGGACAATTAGGGATTATTTGTGCGTTGAGAACTCAGGAGTCCATTTGAGCATCTTAAGGAGGATTCCATTGAAGTTACAGACTCCTTTCATCCAGCATATTTGATAATCGTTGACTTGCTCAAACCTGATCAGAACATGTTTATAATCTAAGGAACCTAACTGGTATTTACCGACGAAACCTACCGTTTTGAAAGCCAGTTCCAGATGCTCCATTGAAAGTCTTCATTTTGTGAACTTTCTGACCAGAGCATTTGCATAGTGTGCCGAAAGTTTGGCAATTTGATCGTCAGAATTTAGACAAGCAGGATCACCTAGGTGTTCTGATTTGGGAATTAGTTCTGGGTTGCTAGACAGTGATTTTGACAGGGGGGGATTTGTTTTGGAGAGCAGCGGTGAAGGATTTGGGTGGGGGTTGATTGACATTTCTTTCCACCATAGCGGCCAGCTTAGTGGTTGCCTTCTCCCTCGCGAATTGTTAGCGGTGGGAACTAGCCGTTAACGGCAGGAATAACTGTTACCGGCGATAATGAAATGACAGAAATGAAGGAGATCGCTTTTTGGTACATAGACAAATGACAAGGTAGACGATAATGAAGGAGATCTCTTTTGATTTATACATTGTTCGTTGTTTTTGAAATTAGTTATTTTCAAAAGTAATTAAAGGCAATTTTGCCTTTCAAGACTATCAATTAAATGCAGTTCTAAGATCTGCCTTTAATTAGGTTTTGAAACACTTTCGAGTTCAGAAGTACTATCCCATGTCACTTTTTAAATTTAAAAATGATTCTAATTGTAGAACCGCCTTTAATGTAATGTCTTCTTGGCCCAATATAAATGCCCATTCACCGGCTACAGGGTTTCATTCCCCTTACATTTTCTTTTCCATAACACTTTACGCCGCATGAGTACAGAGTTCTCTCCCTTGGTTAATTTCTTTCCAACAAACTTAAGCCTCCCGTATTAAGGAATTAAAATATTACTTGTAATTGTAATTATATTATATTACTTTTTCCTAACTTGTATAGGTATTCTGTACCACTATATAATGTACCGTGAGATCATGAATACACACATATTATTACCCTTATTTTCTACATGGTATCAGAGCATAAAATCCTGAAACCCTAAAGAAATATTCTGCTGCATTTCCGAGCCACCGCCGTTGCCATCGTCAAGCCGCGCATCGATCCATGCACCGCCACACAGCTGCCATTGTCTTCTCCGTTCCGCTGCTCGTCGATCGCCACAGCCACCGTCTAGCCGTGGTAATCTGTGCGCCGCCTCTCCTGATCCGATTGGAGCCACACACGCTGATTTCAAAGATCACGCGCAGCCGCCTATTCGATATGTTGCCGCTTGCTGCACCTGCTTCTGATCCGTATATGATTTTGCACGATGTCTGCCTCTGAAGAACAAGCTCGTATTGATGCTACACCTGAGGTTCTGAAGTTTCAGGATATGAGTGGTTATGATATGATTGCGACTTTTTTTAAGCAATTGCAGCTGTAATCTGGCCCTCGGACTATACCTATTGGTTGCCTGTCATTTGATCCTTACTTTATGGGTTCTAGAAATGGTCCTGGTTTGGTTCTTATACCAAACATACTGAAAGGTCAAGAAAATTACATTGAATGTTTTGATGCGATATGCCGCACGTTCCTTGCTAAGAACAAGATTGGGTTCATTGATGGACCCATTACCAAACCCCAGGATGGTCATCCTGATGTTGTTGATTGGCCTGGGGTTAAGGCTACCCTTGGCTGCTAGATCTTGCAAACCCTGGATCCGGTGTTGTGATCTTCTACAAGCTCGTTTGCTACAGTTAAGGAACTATGGGATGACCTGAAGGCATGCTTTATTCTTGGTGATGGTATGAAGGTTTTGCAAATACAAGAGGCTATTCATAGTTACAGGCAGAACGACCAGCCCATCGATATTTACTTTGGCAAACTGAAGAGGTTGTTTGCAGACTACCACTGAATGCGGCCTCCTCTAGTTTGTGAGTGTGAAAATATCAAGGCACTGTGCCATTGCAATCTTTCTGCAAAAGTCTTCTGAGAGAGAAGTATTTGATCTATTAATTCATCTCTGGTCTCGACGAAGGCTTCCACACCTTGTGATCACATATCATGAGCATTGGTCTAATACCACCTATCATGAAAGTGTATGCCCTTGTTTCCCAGGAGGAGAATCATCGAGCTGTCATCCGAGCTCCCGAGCCTTCTTCTAACTCTATGGTGTATGCTTCACGACGCCACCACCTACAAGTTCTTTTCCAGTTGTTCTTTCTGCATTTGACAGCTAGAATCTTGTTTGTACACATTGTCATCACAAGGGTCACGACAAAGATTCCTATTTCCAGATTGTTGGTGTACCAGAATAGTTCAAGGAGTTGAAGGAGAAAGCAAGCACCGCCAGGAGGATGACTCCAGCCTCTTGGCTGACCGTCGCCACCGTGAATGAAGGATCTGTCATAGCTCTTCCACTTCCGCCGCTGTCGACATGTCGCCGCCTGGTCTAGCGGTGGCGGCTTCCTCTGGCCACGTCCTTACCCGGTCTTATTTTGGCCCTGCTCTGCCGGATAATCAATGGAGCACGCCCATGCATTTATTTAATCATTCTAATTCTCTTACTGAAAATGGGTCAGGTAAGTCTACTTTCCTTGGATACTTGATTCGGGAGCCTCATATCACATAACCGGTGACAAGGGTTCTCTTACTGATATTATTATTGCTATTGACACTGTGAATGTTATTCTGCCCGATGACTCTGTGTCTCTACTACCTAATATGGTTCTATATTCTTTGGTACTGTCACTCTTACTCATGTGCTATATATACCTACTTTGCAGTGCAACTTATTATCATGTTCTAGATTGTTATCCGCCTTAAAATGTCTAAATTGTTTTACTGAAAATTATTGCATTTTACAGAAAATCAATATGAGGAAATTGATTGGCATGGGTAAACAGAAAGGGAGTGTTTTAGCTTCGTCTGCTGGATACTCGTGATCATCCTCCAATCCCGCAGTTTTTTTCGACAGTTGCTTTTCTGTTTTCTTCTAATTTATGGCATCAGCGTCTTGGGCATCATTCATCTACGGTGTTGTCTTCTATTTCTTCTATTGATTTTAGTACTAATAAGACTTCTGTTCCTTGCTCTATATGTTATAGAGCAAAACAGACTAGAAATAATTTTCCATTGAGCTCTACAAATGTTACTGCATTATTTCGAATGATACATTGTGATGTTTGGGGTCCTTATATAACACCATCTTCTAGTGGTTCATTTTATTTTTTTTAACTATAGTTGATTATTATTCCCGAGCTGTTTGGGTTTATTTATTAGTGGCTAAGTTATAAGTAGCTTCTAGATTTTTTTGGAATTCTGTGCCTTGGTGAAAAACCAATGGGGCCGAACCATACTGCGTGTTCGGGCTGATAACGTGATGGAATTTTTGCCTTTGAGATCTCATTTTGCTGCATCTGGGATCATTTTTAAGACATCTACGGTTGATACACCATAGCAGAATTGTCGAATTGAAAGAAAGCATCGCCATTCACTCAATATGGCACATGCCTTACGGTTTCAATCCAGTCTTCCAGTTGATATTTGGGGAGAGTGTGTTCTTACTGATACTTATCTCACTAACCGAACACCGACAAAGAATCTCGGTGACCGTACTCCCTTTGAGTTGTTCTATGGGGAAGCTCCAAATTACTCATCCTTAAGGGTTTTTGGATGCTTATGTTTTGTTGCTCACGTTTCCAGATATCGTGACAAGTTTGCACCAAGAAGTCAGCATTGTTTGTTTCTTGGTTACCCTGCCGGAAAGAAAGGCTATCACCTTTTTGACCTGGAATCCCACGTAATCTTCACCAATCAGGATGCAGATATTTTTGAAGACCAATTCACGTATTCCGAAACTCCAACATCGGCCTCATCAGAAGAACCAGGCGGTGCCACCATCTCACCACCGACCTCCTTATCGCCACTGTTAGAGTTGCACAGCCTATTGCCATCGAACACCTACCGCCGACCTTATTCCTCTGGCTGTCGCCGGTCCTCTATCACCGGCTATCATTGGTCCCCTGCCCCCGGTCACCACCGGCTATCATTGGCCCCTGCCGCCGGTCACCACCGGCTTATCCGTGCTGACAACTGCCTACATCGACCCACCGGTGCTCACCAGACCATCCTCGACAGACGTGGTTCCATCATCGGATCCCAACCAAGACCGCCAGACTTCACTTTTGGCCTCAACCAAATGTTGTGTTGCCAAGGATGCTGCTACCTCACGTGTCATCAACGACAGAGTCTCACATACCTCACGCGCCGCCTGATCAGCCCCCTTTCGCGGCATCTCCAGCTCCGGATAGTTCTGCTGCCGAGTTGCCACCTATCAGATAGAGTCTTCGTGCTCGCCGACCTCCTCCTTATTTGGAATATTATGATTGTGATGTTTATACTTGTCTTCTTACTAATGAAGACCCCCCTACTGCTACATTCACTCATGTGTCATCACTATCCTCAGGTGTTCTTTATCCTCTTACTGATTATGTAAATTGTGATAATTGTTCTAGTATGCATTCTAGATATTTGGGTGTAGTAACATCTAGTGTAGATCTCACCACTTATTCTTAGGCGTCACAACATGCTCATTGGTAAGATGCTATGACTGAAGGGCTTACTGCGCTTAAACGCAATCAGACATGGACTTTGGCCCCTCTACCTCTGGATAAGAAGGAGATTGATTTCAAATGGGTTTACCAGACCAAGTTTAAGTTAGATGGTACTATTGAAAGTCATAAGGCGTGCCTAGTGGTTCTCGAGAATTTCCCGGTTGAAGGGATTGATTATACTGAGATATTTGCTCTGATTGTGAATATGAGTTATGTTCGCCTATTCTTATATGTTGCGGTCATTTGTGGTTGGGAACTGCATTAGATGGATGTTCATAATACTTCCTGCATGGTGATTTGCATGAAGAGGTTTTTATGCGATCCCACCGGGCTATGCCGCACCCCATGGTCAGGTATGTCGCCTTCAGAAATCTCTTTATGGTATGTCCATGCTCTTAGAAATTTGGTTTTCCAAATTAGCTCAATCTTTACGAGCATTTGGTTTTGTTCAGAGTAATGCAGGTTACTCTTTGTTTGTCTTTTCCCGTGGATCAATTTCTTTGCATGTTCTGGTTTATGTTCATTATTTGGTCTTTGCTGGTATCTTTTCTGCACTCATCTCCGAGTTCAAGAAATACTTGAGTTCTTGTTTCCATATGAAAGATATTGGTTTACTTAAGTATTTCTTGGGCATAGAGACCGCTAGAAGACCGGATGAGTTGTTTCTTTCGCAAAAGAAATATGCCATAGACATTTTATCTGATACAGGTTTATCTACTTCTAAACCGACTGACTTTCCGATGGAGCAAGACCACAATCTGGCGCTTGTTGATGGTCCACCTTACGATGATCCCGAGCAGTACAGGCATCTGGTTGGGCGCCTGATATACCTGACTATCACACATCCTGAGCTTAGTTATTCGGCTCACACACTTAATTTATGAAGTCTCCTTGTGTTACTCACTGGCAAGCTGCAGTTCGTGTGTTGCACTACCTGAAGAGTCATCCCGGTCAGGGTTTATTTCTCTCTTCCAGTAGTGTGTTACAGTTGACTGCTTACTGTGATTTAGATTGGCATGCATGCCCAATTACCCGGCATTCTCTTTCAGGATATTTTGTGATGATTGGTGATTCTCTGGTTTCTTGAAAGACCAAGAAACAACCTATTGTTTCTCAGTCTTCCGCTGAAGCGGAGTATCGTGCTATGGCTGTTACCTGTTGTGAGTTGTTATGGCTTAAGTCTCTATTGAAAGACTTAGGGGTTATGCACACTTCTCCTATGCGACTGTTTTGTGATAGTCAATCTGATCTTCATATTGCGGCAAATCCAGTGTTCCATGAACGTACAAAGCACATTGAAGTTGATTGTCATTTTGTCCAGGATCTTGTTCAATCTAGCACTATTGTTACTCAGCATATCCACACGTCAGTCCAACCTGCAGACTTGTTCACTAAGGCTCTCAGACGTAACCAGTTTCATTCCTTGCTTGACAAGTTGGGCATTTCTGATCCGCATGCTCCAACTTGAGGAGGAGTATTAAGGAATTAAATATTACTTGTAATTATAATTATATTCTATTATATTTTTCTAGCTTGTATATGTATAATGTACCACTATATAATGTACCCTGAGATCATGAATACAAACAGATTATTACCCTTATTTTCCACATCCCGCCTTATAATTCTCCCTTCATGCCACCGCCCACCCTCAGCCTTCTTCCACCCTCACCTCCGTTGCTAAAGCTCCACCGTGTAGCTCGCCTCTGTTGATGAACCGCCTCCGCTGTTGCACCTCTCGCTTGCCTCGTCTTTGCCTCCCCCGCTCGCTCGCTGACCTCTGTGTCACTTGCTCACCTTCACGTCTAAGTCCACAACTGATTGGATCCCCGCCTCTGATTTGAAGCCCACCGTCGGTGAAGGCCTTCACCGACGCTCAGATTGAATCATTCCTGTGTATTTTCTTGATGTGTACATTTATTTTACTCAAAACAAAGGGTATTAGTTGTTCATGTATTCATTTGTCGTGTTTTGCTGTGTGTTTCCAGATCTGGTTTTACTTGCTATCGAAAACCGATTCGGCAACCCTTTTTTTTGAAAGATCAGAAATAGGTTTCGAACTTGGAACCTATTTTGGACCCGATAGAAGGTGATTTTCAGAACCACCTTTAATTGATTTGATCAAAGGCAGAATCAGAGAAGGCGGTTCTAAAATGTCTTCTCTGTTTCAATAGAACCACCTTTAATATCTCTTCCTCCAGTGCATTGTTAAGACATAAATTAAAAAATATTACAAAAACGAAACCAATTTTAAATGGATAAAGTACAAGGAAACATCAGTTGGTCAATGGTCAGTCTGTGATCAAGAATATTTGTATTCTCCAATTTATAATGTTTTTAGAATTATCAGTAATCAATTACAATTTGCATGAGTTCTTCCGAGGGAATTCAAGCTTAGTAATTAAGAAATATACTAAAGCTATTAATCCTTTTAACTAACTTGTAAATTTTAGTATATTTCCAGACTATATACATAAGCAATTAATACTTCCTCTTGTTGCTTTAGAGTGACACCCTTTATTTTTGCTTAAAGATTAATAGAAAAAATTTAAAATTTTCATTTCAAAATTTTTCTTACCGTTTAAAAATCATTTGGCAAGAAATTTGGGGGCCATTTCAAGATGTACAAAGTGATGCACTTGTCTTTGCAAAAGTTGCAACCGAGAGTGCTACATGATTCTTACTCCTAGGTACTTTAAAAAAATATTACGTACAAGCAATCAAATTACATATAAATGTCCTAGTATAAGATCTAAATAGGAGACGCCGCTATTAAGTCTAATGAAAATGTCCAAACGCTGCACCACCAACTCCGGAACCACCACGATCTGGATGCCCTCCTGATAACACTCAAACACTGTATCACTAACGAGCCACATTCACCGAAATTGGAACCACCATGATCTCACTTCCATCGACCACTTGTGGGTTAAAAATTCAAGCAAGGGCCACCGACACGGTCTCATAACGCTAGGTAATCCCATTAAGAAATTTCTTTGTTATTCACAACTCTTGTGTTATGACAGGTGCCGCTAACGAACAAAGAATTAAAAGAAGAACACGGAGAATTTTATGTGGTTCACTAACAATGTGTTATCTACGTCCACAAAATAGAAACATATTTTATTAACAGACTCAGAAGAGATTTCTCAGACCAAAACAGATGTCTTCAATCTCACACACATTACAAATAGACACAGAAGAGAGTTTATATAGATCTCCCAAACTACAAGATCCTAAACAAGAACGGAATAAGACTAATCTAATCCCATAACTGGAATTATCCAATAACAAATTCAAACAAGAAAAGGATTTATATTCAAGTCATATTCTAAAAATCTCCACCTTGACTTGAATCCTCTCCCCCGAAACAGATAATTAATAGCAGATATTAGATTATACCAGATGCAACAAAACTTGCCTGCCGTATCTTGACTATAACCAACGACAGATAACTGATGATACCAGATGCAGCAAAACTTGCCAGATGTATCCTGACTCTTCCTACCCTAGAAATGCTCCTCGTGGCCCAGATTAATAGCTTAGAACATTTACCAAGTCCAGACAATTAGTAGGATTATCAGCACTACCGGCTTTCATCACCTTAATCCTCTTCTGATCTTCAGATGATACAACCACAACAGAACTTAGCAGGGTAGAGCCTTGTAGAACATACAAGATACCACGTTTAACACCTTTCAGAGCAACCTTTGAACCCTTGTAGACATTCACAACTCCACCTTCACCTTGGAAACTGAAACCTCTACTGTCGAGAAAACTTATATGTAGACTATCTGGCATTCGTGGAACGTGCCTAATGTCGTCCAAAGTGTTTTAAGGAGAAATTTCAACAATTCCCTCACCCAAATCAAAAGCCCAAAAATAGAACAGAAACAAAATCATATTCAATACAATTCTAACAACCCCCCCCCCCTTGAATTGAATCTCTAAGAAACCAGATGCAGATGAACAAATATTCCATATTCAGGTGCACATTGATTGTGCTAGATGTACCAGATAACCAATAATTGTGCCAGATGTACCAGATGCTAAACAATTGTACCAAAATGTACCAAACACATGGTGACTGTACCAGATGTACCAGATGCATAAAGGCTGTGCCATATTATCATATGCCCAACTGCTATGCCAGATGTACTAGATGCATGCTGATGGCTCCAGATGTAAAAAGATGCACGGAAGAAATGTCAGACAAAAGTATCAAAGGTACACAAATACCACCAATAAACAAATAATCCAAGCAAGAAAGGATTTATCAAACTAAATATATTTCACCAAGTCCAACCAGGAAAGGGCTTGTAACAGAACATAGAGATTTAAGCAAATCCAACCAGGAAAGTATTTGGTAGCAGAACAAACTGATTTCCACAAGTCCAATCAGGAACGACCTTGTGAAGCATATGAGTGAGTAGACAACAAGATTTTTAACAAGTTCAACCCGTAAAGAACTTGTCAAACACAGCGGATCGTGATTCCCATGGAGGCGACCAAACAAACAACTTCTCCTGATTTGCCAATGGATCACCCAAGCTCAAATTTTCTTCTTCATCGTTATTTTGCAACGGAAGTCTCTGATCAACCTATAGCTCTGATACCAGTTTGTTATGACAGATGCAACTAAAGAACAAAGAATTAAAGAAGAACATAGAGAATTTTATGTGGTTAACTAACAATGTGTTAGCCACGTTCACAAAATAGAAACGGATTTTATTAATAGACTCAGAAGAGAATTCTCAGACCACAACAGATGTATTCAATCTCACACACATTACAAATAGACTCAGGTGAGAGTTTGTATAGATCTCCCAAACTACAAAATCCTAAACAAGAATGGAATAAGACTAGCCTAATCATATTCTTAAACAGAACTGGAATTATCCAATAACAAATCCAAATCAAAAAAGGATTTATATTCAAGTCATATTCTAACATCTTGATAGGGGTGTGGTTTGAACCCTGGACCTCTCATTTATAAAGAGTGTGGATTACCACTAAACCAGGCTCAATTCACCTTATTCCTAGGTACCTAATATAAACTCACATCGCCGCCTCTGAATCCCTTTCTTTTCAACCTTGTGCCTTGCTGGGGGTGGCAATATTTGGCCTTTACTCGTGGGTCAAGCGGATTGTTTATAATCAAACCTGGATGTGTTTGAGTAAAATGGTTTACGAGTCAAATGAGTAACGCAATATGGAACAGATGGGTTGGATTTGTGGGTTAACCGCAGATCAATAAAATGATCAAACCCACAAATTAGATCTGCAGGTTTACCCTTTTTCTATTTGCCTATGGCCCTTTTTTCTTCTATTTTTTCCCATTTCCGTCTTCACTTTTTCGAACATTAAAATTCCGTGTTTTGTTTTTCTGCTTTCTTTTTCTTGTTATCTTTATCTATGAAAGGATTAATTTCTCTAACACTACTCATATGTTTCAACACTCAACTCATTCTCTCCTCCTTTGGCTGAGATGAATAGAGCACCAAACCAGGCTTGTTAGGTTTTCAACTCCCGTATAACTTCCCTAAGCTCTGCCAAAATAAATGAATGAAATTAAATTTATAAGCTGAAAAGTGAAATGAATGGTTGATATTACACAAAATATTGTTTTAGACCGACTAACTGTTAGACATGGTCATTTTATAATGAGAAAAGTGCATATATAACCCTACCTAACTCACATAAGTACAAATACAACCTTTTGAATTGAAAGTTAAAATATAACCCTAGATAGTAAGTATAAGTGCAAATATAACCTATTCCGTCAGTTTAAGGCCAACTTTGACTAAAGACAATTTTACCGTTTTTAAAAAATTTAAAAATGTAAATTGACTATCATACCCCTAACTTGAATTCATTCCTGGCCACCCTTTTCTTCCCTTTTCTTCCTTCGCTGCTCAACCCTACTTCCCTTTTTCTTCTTCCCTGATTTCGATAAAAAATTCACCAATTTCACCACTTCTATGGCGAAGCTAGGATTGGTGGCGGGAGGGAGGAGGAGTTGCTGCCGTTGACGGTGGCAGATTCAACTTTGGCGGTGGGAGAGTAAGGATTGAGGGAAATGGGGCGGGAGAGTCGGGCTTGGGGGCGATGAGGCAGGAGCATCGGCGATGGCGGGTAGAGTATATAAGACCTTGACCCAACCCTAAAAAAATAGTTAGACCCAGACCCGGCCCGGACCCGTAGGGTCTAAAAATCTTAGACACATACCCAAACCTAATGGGTCTAAACAGGTCTTGGATCCAAAACGAGTCCAAAATGGGTCTAATAACCTATTTTTTCTTTAAACACATATGATTCAAGTTCAATATGCATCTGCATTATTTTTTATAGAAAAAAATATACAATACATATTATTTTTTTATATAAAAATAAAATTACAAAGAAAATATGAAAGTAATTTAGAAATTAATGTAAAATTATATATATAGTTAGGGTTATATGGGTCGGGTATGGGTCTTAATATTTTAGACCTGAACCCAGACCCATATTTTAAAATTTAGACCAGACCCAGACCCGATGAGTCTAAATTTTTACGACCCATACCAGACCCAATTGGTTTAGACCCTGTGGGTCTGGGTCGGGTCATGGACCCATGATCATCCCTGGCGAAAGGAGAATCGAGCTTGGGCGATGGGGCGGGAGCGTCAGGGGCAAGAAGATAGGGCTTATGGTTGGCAACGGGAAGCTAGGGTTTATGGTCGATGGCTGGAAGCTAGGGTTTATGGTCAGCAACGTTTTAGAGTTGGAAGCAGATGTAGATGGTGAGATTGTGGAGCGGAGGAGATGGATTTTTGGGAGAGCGGGCCAGGTGGTGACGGGTTGGCTGGGCAGCGGTGGTGGGGTGGCTGGGAAGTGGTGGCATGGTGGATGGTCATTGGTGGCGGGGTGTGGATGGTGGTGGGTTGGCTAGGTAGTGGTGGTGGGGTAGTTGGTCAGTGGTGGTGGGGTGGCTAGTCAGTGGTGGCGGAGGGTGGAAGGTGGAGGATTGGCTGGGCAGTGGTGGCGGGGGTGGAAGGTGGTGGCGAGGGGTGGAAGGTGGATGGTTGGCTGGGTAGTGGTGGTGGGGTAGTTGGTCAGTGGTGGTGGGGTGGCTAGTCAGTGGTGGCGGAGGGTGGAAGGTGGAGGATTGGCTGGGCAGTGGTGGCGGGGGTGGAAGGTGGTGGCGAGGGGTGGAAGGTGGAGGGTTGGCTGGGCAGTGGTGGCGGGGGGTGGAAGGTGGTGGCAAATATAATTTTTGTCTTTCATTTTTTTTATTTAGCGCAAAGGGTATTTTGGTCATCTCCGGTCGGTCAATGGCTAGAAATGACCAGTCAGTGGAGGAGTATGGTCTTTAGGGTTATATATGCACTTTCACTTAGTAATTAGGGTTGTTTTAGCACTAAAATTTATCTTAGGGTTATATGTGCACTTACTGAAAATGATAAGGTTATATTTGTATATATCCCTATTATAATTAGTATGAACCAGATAACACCCCGTGTCGATGCATAGATTCAGAACGAAAATTTAAATATAATATAATTTATACTTTAATAAGTATTGAGTTATTGTCATATGTATATGAGAATTACACATGGTGCATAATTTATAGTAAATTAATATATTAATTAATATTATAATGCATTGAATGAAAGAAAATCGAATCGATCCTTGTCGTCGTACACTGTTTTTACGTATAAAATTATTATTTGTTGTATAAAAATTATAGTGATATAAATAAGAAATGTCAGTTGATAATGAATGGATAATTATTCAACTGAATTCATAGAATTATATCTCTTTTTAAAGGAAATACAAAAAACATGTAATGACATGTTCTCAAAGAAAAATAAATTATAATTCTATAAAATATTTAAATTATACTACTCCCTTCGTCCCAGCTCTACTTGCACTGCAATCATTATCATGTTGATGAAGAAACATGTTTGAATGTTAATATGTTTATCTACGTATAATAATGACAAATAAAAAGTTGATATTTATAAACTACTTATTACAACAGATTCAAGAATATCATGTATGATAATATTATTTTTTATATGTCTATTCAAATATGCGATCAACTTTAATAGTGAATAGTGTAAAAAAGTAAGAGTGCAAATAGACGTGGAACGAAGAGAGTACGTATTCATATTATTCGATAATTAATTCTTATACGGAAGACTAAATATTACATAATAATATGGATAAATTAGTATTTGGCTGAATAGTTTGAATTATTAGATATGGTATTAAACATGATTTGCAGGTTAACTTTAGTTACCAGCTTGAATTTGCTTAAGAGGAATCTCATTATTTCTGACATAAAGCAGGGATAACAGATAAATATTTGCGAGGAAGTATATTATCCAGACCAAATTAGTGATATATGGATTAAAAAGATGAACATGAAATTAATTGAGTAAAGAAGATAAATATGAAAGTGGATGTTAAACATTTGTGAGGAAGCACATATGCGAGGTGTCGCCAAATAAAATTGAAAAGTTGGATGTATGGAATAATTTTAAGTGCATTAATCAAGGAAGTTAAATATGAGAATAAACACAATATTAAATAGTCATACATGATAATCTTTAAATGTATGATAATCTTTAAAGGTGACACTTGGCAAAGTGACATGGATAAGTGTGGAAGTGACACTTGGCAAAGGTGTCATGGCTAATTGTGAGGATTCCACTTGGCTAAGAATTGCTCTTTTAGTATATAGTATAGATAATGAGATGATTTGATACTCCTTCTGTCCCAACTTAAATTACAGTCTAATCATTGCTTTGAGGAACATGTTTGATCATTAATATGTTTAGCTACATATAATAACAGCAAACAAGAAGTTACTTTCTAGAAACTACTTGTTACGACGAATTCAACAATATCACACACGATAATATTATGTCTTATATATCTATTCAAATATGCGGTCAAACTTTGATAGAGAATAGTGTCATAAAGTAAGTGGGTAATTTAAACTGGGACAGGGAAGCATTATTTTTATTTATTGCAATGAGGTACTTATAATTATAAAAAAATTAAAATGAATCTCAACATATAAATAATTATAACCCAACCTTAAAACTTGTAGGAACGAGGTTTGTTATTATTGCTCTAACAAGAATTTTTCTTTGGATATTAATCTATACTTACCAAAAATGGGAAAGGATGACAAATTTAAATATCATAATAAAAAGAAAATGTAACATTGTTAAACACTTGGAGGAAGCATAATACTTAGTCTGATGTCATTAATTGGCTTGTGCCTAGAGTTGTCAATCTCATATTCGAACCGAGAATTTGATCCGGACCAATATGATCCAAAATTTGATTTAACACAATAAATATGAATCTGAATCTGAACTTGACACGACCAAATTCAATCCAAAATCCAATCTTGACCCGAGAAATATCAAACCCAAACCCGACAAGATCAAATTCAATATGAAATCCAAATATGACCTGATAACTCGATAAATCAGCAATATAACCCTACATATAATCAACCCAAAACTGATGTAGTTATAAAATGTCAACTAGCATTTAATATAAAACTAAATCAACTTGGCAATGAGGCGAACTAATTCTTTAGGCATACTTATTAGAATAAAGTAGGATTTTTATTTATTAAAAGTCTAAAAATATGATTACATAAAGTCAACTCATAATAAATATGAATACACTAGGTTAAGTTGAAAATGCACTAACACGACTAAGTTTAAAAATCTAATGATTAGTCAAATAAAGAGAGATGTCTAATTATAATTATGATTTTGAATTAGAAATTATAGAGAGTCGACTAAATATTGATTTCAAAAATCGATTTACGAAGGAATATATTTTAAAAAAAAGTTATAACTAAAAGTTACAAGTTACAATGAAACAAAATTCAATAATAATGCAACTGTAACAATATTATTATTGAAACACAACCTAAACCAACCCATATTTAATCGTGAAACATAATAACCTAGTTTAAATTGAACTAACCTGAAACATACCTAAATCCAATCTAAAACATTATAAAAAATAACTAACATGATCTTTCCCGAACAAAATTTTAGTACTAAAATGATGCGACTGCAACACGACACGAAAATAACCAGACCTGATCCAACCCAAAAAATTTTTAACCCGACCCGACTTAGATCGAGTATAAAAATTACACAACAGTACCCCGATCCTACAATAACCCAACCCAACACAATCCTATCCAAGGAAAAAAACTGAAACTTTTCAATGACATAAGAGTAATCAGATTCAATCCAATAAATAAAAATTGACACATTTTAACTTGATATATTTCAACCTCAATCGTTTCCAACCAGACACGATGAACTGAATAATCTACTTGTGCCAATCCTTTTCGACAAACGTGAAAGTTATTTTACATCAGCACTTGAAAGTTATGTTTATAATTTAAAAGTGTCATTTTCGTCCGTCAGATATTCGAATATTTGGTAGCACTTTTATTTAGGAGTACATCTCTTAAAAGACAGTTTTTACATAAATTGTGAAAAAGATTAAAATTTAAATTTTAAATTAAAAAAAATAAATAAAATTTTTAAGTTACATTAATTGGGTAAACATATAATTAGAACACATTGCATAATAAATTTTTAACATTATAACTAAAATATTTTTTTCATTTTATAATTTCAATTCAATCTCATTTTTCCATATACATATGGAAATGGTGTTTCCCAATACTTTGCCTTTGTTTAGAATATTGCTTCATGCAATGACAGCTGAAATGTAACACTAGAATAAGGCTTCGTGTTGGGAACACTGAGTGGTTTCCCTAACCCACTCAGACACCTAATACCTCTTCTTAGACCACCTCCGAAACCAATTATAAGTCCTGTCTGTTGGGAACACCCGGGCCAAAATTACATAAAAATAAATACTGATGCTTCTTGGCTCTCACACACAGCTTCTATTGGGATTATTGCGAGAGATAGCTCTGGCTTTCCTCTGTTCATAAGCTCATCTACGATAGAAGCAATATCTCCTTTACATGCTGAAATATTAGCAATTCTCGCTGCATGTCAATCCTTTCACGATCGTGATTATTCAGTTATCACTGAATCTGATTCTCTTCTAGCCATCAATATGATTCAGGATCCTTACTCAGCAAACTGGAATCTTTTTAATTTGGCATATAAGAATAAAAGCCTTTTAAACGGAGCAGTGCTTAACCATGTCTATAGAGAATGCAACTCCGTAGCAAATGCAATTGCCAAATTTCATTCATCTAATAACCAGCCTCTTACCCTGAATAATTTGCCGGTTCATATCAAAGGTCTTATTGCCTTGGATATGAAACAGGTTCCTCATGTTAGAACCTACAAACGGGGCCATACTAGGACTCGATACTGCTGATGGAAATTGTTGTTATGTAGGTACAGGCAACCAGGTTTTCAACACCCATACGGCGACACTGCATTTCTGTTGGTTCCACGACCAATATGGCAAAACTGCACTTATGTTGATCCAAGACCAAATTCAGGATTTTTCGATCTTCAAAATGTACTACCACCTAACTCCTTCACTTCTGCCATGCTCAAGGAAACAAGATGGATCTGCACCTGTCCATTGTTGTACTTAGCTTCCTTTTAGCTAACAATCTACCTACATGTTGGTTATATCCATAGAGTTGCCTGGCCAAAGTGCGAATTAACACGGGGTGTGGAGATTCGTTTTTACTTTGGAATCGCAACTCCTCTCGGATATAACCACAAACCTATACATACTAACTCATTTTGAGGCAACGCTGTTGCTTTTTGCATTAAATTCTGCCACTTATTATGGCTACTCTTCATGATTTGGGGTGCCTATATATATACCCCCACCTTCGGGTGATTTCATTTTAAAAAAAAAGGCATCGTGTTAATTAGGAGATATTTCCATAATATATAAAACACTCACAACTTAAATATTATATTAAAGTGATTAGAATAATTTATTCTTTGTTTAAGTTAAAAAGTTAATACTTTCAAACCGGCCTCACATTGGAGGCATATTAGGTGCTTGCTTTTAGGCTCCCAACTTAGCAATTAGATAGGGGCTTCATTTTCAATTTTTTTCCAATATATATAGAGATTACTCCCTCTGTTCCACCTGAATTTACACTCTTACTTTTTTGATACTATTCTCTATCAATGTTTGACCACATATTTGAATAGTTATATGAACAACAATATTATCGTATATGATATTGTTCAATTCGTTGTAACAAGTAGTTTCTTAATATCAAATTTTTATTTGACGTTATATGTAGGTAAACATATTAACGGTCAAACATATTTCTTAAACAACGTGATAATAATGAGGGTGCAAATTCAGTTGTGTGAGAGAGAGTACATGTTTTAATTAGTTGCCTCAATAAAAATATTTGCACTTCCTATGTGAGGCCCCATTTTATAAATATTGGATGTTAAATATTATATGGTGGGCCTTTTTTTTTCTAATTTGCTTCATGCCCCCAAAATATTAGGACCGGCTCTGAATACTTTATCTAACATGGGTACGTCTTTCAAGAGACGGTCTTTCTATAAGACATGGAAAGACCAAGATTTAAAGTGCAAATTAGAAGAAATGGAGATAAAATTTTTGGTTTGTATGGATCGGGTTATAAAGTTTATATTGCATAATAAATTTTTAATATTGCAACTAACACATTTTATCATTTATTATTCTAATTAAACCTCATTTTCCATAAGTTTATGGAAATATGGTATTTGTCAAGATTTTTCCATCTGACATATTGTTTGATTTCTTTTATACAGTATTTCTTGTAATTCTATAATCAAACACAACTTGTTATAATATTTAATTACAAAGGTATAATGGTTGTTCTTTAGTTTAGTTTATAGTGAAAATATTTTTCATAAGACGGATTTTTAGAATAATCAATCTACTAGCTATTAATTTTTTTTAATCTTTTAGATTATTAATTTTTTTTAATATTACATGCCTAACCAAAATGTTTATGCATCTAACTTTTTTACCATTTTTTTTCAGATGATATAAATTTAAAATGGAACCTTTTCATGTGTGTGCATGCATAATTAAAGGAGACGGTACGGGTTTATTGATGCGGACATTTTGATACAGTCCAGCATTCGATACAGTCAAATATTTTTTTTTTTTATGTGTAGATGAAAATTATTGGTGAAAATTATTGGTGGTTGCGTCAAAACACGTTAATGATCTCAGAAAGACAATTGACATAAAATGAGTTAGCAGCTCTAATTGTTAATGATGTTACAGCTGATTAGTTAATTGCGCTGGCATGCGAGTGCACGACTAATTCTTTGCAAGAAAAAAATGTCACTCATTTAAGATGCGAGGAAATGTGTGTAACAATTAATTAAAGTTTGGTCAAACTATGTTGCTCTGATGTGTGATATTTAGTTGTTTATTCTTGAAGGAATTTAGTGTTTTTTTATGTGATTTTTGGTACTTAATTGATTTATTTTGTTGATAGATCACTATTTTTGGAGCAAAGCTGTAGCGGAGCAGAGTAGCTGTGTTTTGGAGCACTATGATGCTGTTCCAGCTGATCCTTCGCCGGAATCCTTCATGTGGCAGAATTGTGCTTCGTTTAACGATCACTAAGTTGCTCCGTGAAGTCGACCCCGTTAAGGTGAAGCTGATGAAAGGGGGATTGTTATACTCTTTTTTCCCGAAAGGGTTTTTAATGAGGTAACGATCCCGATCCCTCGTTAGGGAGTTTACGGAGTTGCAGTCCAGAAAGAAAGAAGGCAAAAAATTCAGCACTGTGATTGGGCCGAAGAGAAACCATGAAGCCCAAGACTTGGATTATTTAATTATTCCAAGTTAGAATTTAATTGTAATTAGGCTGAAATTAAATGGAAGAATAATTCTTTTTGGATAAGAATTCTAATTTTTCAAAATTAGTTAGGATTTGGGTTTTATTTTTAGTATATATAATCGTGTGTTATTCACGATTTAAGGAGAGAGGGAAAATTAGTTCGGACTGGGTTTTATTTTTGTTTTATTAGGCGAAGGATTATTGCCAGGAGGATTTTTTTTGGTTTGCTGGGCGAGAGGAGAAAAAAGGAGGGAACAAATAGTTATTCAGGTTTTCTTTCTTTTGGTGAGAAAAACGCAAGGCAGCAATAATTATTCATTGGTAATTTTTCTTTTTATTATTTTTCAATTGTTAACATGTTTAATTTCGAATTTCTTGTTCTATTTAATTTAAGTATGAGTAGCTAGATTCTTAATCGGATAGGTTAATTCGATGGTTCATGAATTGTGAGGCTTTGGGTTTTCAGAAATTTAATCCTATGAGTTTTTAATTGTTTATGCCTAAAATCTATGCTTGCTTGTTTGAGTTTGATCACCTCAATCTTGTTAGGCTAGGGCTAATTAAGTAGCACCTCCTGTGTAATAACAGGATGATAAACAATTAATTGGATAAACTGCATGCAAATACGTGCTCGTTGTCTAAATTGGGTTCCCTAGTTCTTAAGATCGTTAAGATATAACTAGTTTAGCAAATACTTGCTAGGAATATCTTAATTAGGAAGATCGCGGGTTTAGCAAATACTTGCTCGCGATCGGGAATTTAAGGGGAATTTAGGGGAATTAGCAAATACTGTTCCTGCTTATAACCAATTAATTCATGGGGGTTAAATGACTTTTGAGTAGTCGATGATCAAGGAATGAACCAAAGATTAACCTATGCCGATCCTTTGTTATCCATATATTTGTTCGTAATTTATCTCTGCATTTTTCTGCATTTTTTTGGCCCCTATTTTTAGCTTAGTAATTCATTAGTTTATTAAACAAATCTCAAATCTTAGGCGTGGTTGCTAAACCAAACTTTGTTGGTAGTTTGAAATTGATAGAAATTATACCGTTCTCTGTGGATACGACCTGCTTCTACTATACTAATCTGTGTGCTAGTTTGCAGTTTTCTTGGTGATAGAAACGACGTTCACCAAAATGGCGCCGTTGCCGGGGAACGGTAGTTAATTTCTATTTATTTTGCTACTAATTTTTTGTTTTTTAGTTATTGGTATATGATCAGGTCCCAGGAGCAGGAATTGATATTTGATTCTGAAGTTGAAAAGACAGCTAGGAAGAATTACAAACTCGCCAGGGAGCGGAAGCTGAAAGCTGCCGCAGACCTTCTGTTTGGCCAAACAGAGGCTGTTTCCGAGATAGAATCCAAATCTGAGATTGAATCCTTTCCCGATACTGTAATGGGGGATAGAGGAGAGGCGGATCCCAATGTTGACAATCCGTACATGTGGGAATTAACGGGGCATAGTGAAGAAGACCCTCCCACTCCAATTTCTTTGCCAGATGCTGCGACCCCTGTGGAGATAAAGCTTGCACTGCTGAATGTTCTTCCGAAGTTTTATGGGAAGAGTAACGAAGACCCTTACAATTTCTTGAACGAGTTCATCAAGATTTGTAAGGTTTAGAAAAGACCAGCTGGTGTCACAGAAGATCAATTCAAGTTGGTGGCTTTTCCGTTCAGCATGTCAGGGGCAGCGAACCAGTGGTTTTCAAGCTTGGCTCCTAACTCCGTCACTTCCTGGAATACGCTCAAGAAACTATTTTTGGACTATTTCTTTCCAGCCACTAAGACGGATGCCCTGAGGAAAGAAATTTCGAGCATCAAGCAGGAGTATGATGAGCCACTGAGTACATTTTGGCTAAGGTTCAAACGATTGGTAGATCGTTGCCCTAACCATCGATACACGGAGGGGCAACTGCTACAGTATTTCTATCAAGGATCCACAGCTGCAAACAAGGATTTTCTGAATACCGCAAGCAATGGTGGATTTTCAGAAATCAGAGTTAATGAAGCAAAGCAGATAGTGAAAAAGTTGATCAATTCCAAGAAGGAGTATGACACTGATGAGATCCGAATCCTAAAAAAGGTGGCACAAACAGAGCCCTCGAGCCAAGATGATTTTAGGGAGAGGATGGACAGGATGGAAAGGGTACTATCCAAGGTGGTGGATAAGGTTACAGTCGCTAGCACCACAGCCGGTCCTCAAGAGAAACCTTGTGACATTTGTGGCACCTTCGGCCACGTCACCATGCAGTGTCATTTCGCGATGGATGAGCAAACTTTCCAGGCCAATGCAATGGGGAATTGGAATGAAAGGCAGCCCAAGAGGGACCCGTACTCAGCTACCTATAATCCGGGATGGAGAGATCATCCCAACTTTCGATGGCGAGATCCGGGAAATCCAGTACAACTATATGTTCCACCCCATCAAGCTCCTCCCCCTCCATATGCTCAGAATCCACCACCTCCTCAAGGGAAGTCTATGGATGAAAAGCTAGACATGATGATGGGCATGCTTCAAAACCAGATCCAAAGTTTGAAAAAGACTGAGGCCACCTTGGAGGAGCACACACGTCAGATTTCACAGCTGTCAAACTCGATGAATGAGCTCCAAATGAAGCAACCTGGATTACCATCTCAAGTGCAACTCAAACCCAGAGAGACGGCCAATCAGATAATGTTAAGAAGTGGAAAGGAGCTTGAGCCACTACCTCCTAAGACCACAGCAAAAGGAGCTAAGTAGCAGCCGGAGCAGTCTGTCGCAGACCCCCGTTTGGCCAAACAGGGGCTGACAACAGAAACAGAAAGTGAGGTACAAGGGCATTTTGATCAAACCAAAGAGTCAAATCCAAGGTTGGGTCAGAATGATCCTCCAATTAAAATTCTTCCTCCATTTCCACGTAGTTTAGCTAGAAAGAAAGAGGATCCTGTTGATTTCTTATCTATCTTTGGAAAAATAGAGATTAACCTACCTTTCTTGCAGGCTGTAAGGCTCCCGCCTGTGAGCAAATTTTTGAAAGATTTTATTGCAGGGAAGCCTAAAGACTCAAGCAAGGTCATAATGGGCGAGTCGGTTTCAGCTGTAATTCAAAGAGATTTGCCTCAGAAGTGCAAGGACCCTGGTATGTTCTCTTTGCCATGTTTGATTGGAAATGTTAAGATTGATTCTGCCATGTGTGACTTAGGAGCATCTATCAATGTGATGCCATTATCTGTTTACAATTCTTTGAGTGGAGCAGAAATGGTAAATACTAGAGTAATAATCCAATTGGCAGATAGATCATGTGTATATCCTGAAGGGTTGTTAGAAAATGTTCTCGTAAGAGTTAATGATTTTGTTTACCCTGCGGATTTTTATGTGGTGAAGATGAATCATGCTAGTGATAAAGGAACCTCAGGAGTGTTGTTAGGTCGCCATTTCTTAAGAACGGCTAATACAATAATTAATGTGGGAAAGGGAACTATTTGTCTTGATTATTATGGTGAAAAATATACTTTCAATATTGATGATGCAATGAAAAAACCCATAGATGCTGAAAATATTTATGCCATTGATGTCATTGACCCTCTCGTCCAAGAATACCTTGAGACTGAATTTATGCAGGATGAGATTGAAATGCTACCACCCACTGATTCAAACAACGAAAAGACACAGAATCTGAGTGATGAGGAAATAGATGAATGGCTATACTCAATCAGCTCGCAGGAAGAAGTGAACAGTACTGACGCAGACCTCTGTTTGGCCAAACAGGGGCTGTCGGAGAGTGGAATCAAGTACGAAAAGCCCATTCCATCCGATATTTCACCACCTATCCTGGAGTTGAAGGATCTGCCATCTAATCTGAAGTATGTGTACTTGGGGGATGATGAGACTCTCCCGGTAATTGTCAGTGCAAGGTTGTCAGATTCTCAAGAGGAGCAGTTGATTGCAATGTTGAGAAAGTACAAGAAGGCAATTGGGTGGACCCTCGCAGATATTACAGGGATCTGTCCCGACATTTGTATGCATCATATTTTGATGGAAGACGATGCTAAGCCTGCTCGAGATGCTCAGAGGAAGCTGAACCCCAACATGAGAGAGGTTGTTCTCAAGGAAGTCCTCAAACTCCTTTCCTTGGGAATTATCTATCCCATTTCAGATAGCAAGTGGGTGAGCCCGGTTCATGTGGTGCCGAAGAAATCTAGTTTTCAAGTGGTGAAGAATGATAAAGATGAGTTGGTGCCTACTCGGTTGGTCACTGGATGGAGGATGTGCATTGACTATCGGAAGTTGAATGCCGCGACTCGCAAGGATCACTTTCCACTCCCCTTCATCGATCAAATGCTGGAAAGATTGGCCGGGAATAATTTCTTCTGTTTCTTGGATGGATACAGTGGGTACTTTCAGATTTGTGTGAACCCGGAGGACCAAGAAAAGACCACATTCACATGTCCTTTTGGTACTTATGCATATAGGAGAATGCCTTTCAGATTATGCAATGCTCCAGGCACCTTCCAGAGATGCATGATGAGCATTTTCTCCGACTTGATTGAGAAGAGCATTGAGGTGTTCATGGATGACTTTACAGTTTATGGGAATTCGTTTGAGGTATGCTTGGGTCATTTGGAACAGGTCTTGATTCGATGTGTGAAGCGGAACCTTGTGCTGAATTATGAGAAATGCCACTTTATGGTGAATGAAGGCATAGTCTTGGGACATGTGGTTTCGGAAAGAGGAATTCAAGTGGACAAGGCTAAGGTTGAGAACATAGAGCAACTTCCATATCCTACCAATGTTCGTGAGATACGTGGTTTTTTGGGGCATGCTGGTTTTTACAGAAGGTTTATTAAGGACTTTGCAAAGGTTGCACAACCCTTAACGAAGCTCCTTCAAGATGATGTTCCTTTTGAGATGACTGACGATCGCAAGCGTTCTTTTGATATATTGAAGGAGAAGCTCATCTCAGCCCCTGTAATGCAACCACCGAATTGGGACATGCCATTTGAGTTGATGTGTGATGCAAGCGATTATGCAGTTGGAGCGGTTTTGGGACAAAAGGTAGGGAAAGAGAGCCATGCGATTTATTATGCATCAAAGACATTGAACCCAGCTCAATGTAACTATACAACCACCGAAAAAGAGTTGTTGGCAGTGGTATTTGCTCTTGAGAAGTTCAGATCTTACTTGCTTGGATCAAAGATCATTGTCTATACCGATCACTCAGCCTTGAAGTACTTGTTTACGAAGAAGGAGTCTAAGCCAAGACTGATCAGATGGATCTTGTTTTTACAAGAGTTCGATTGGCAAATACGAGACAAGAAGGGTGCTGAGAATCATGTTGCAGACCACCTAAGTCGCTTGGTGAAACCTGAGGATGAAGTCCCTATTCAGGAATCTTTTCCCGAAGAATACCTGTATGCTGCGACAGGCCTCGATTTGGCCAAACAGAGGCCCCCGGCGGAACCACTGCATGGTAAATCGGCGAAAGATCCATGGTTTGCCAATATTGTGAACTTCATTACCACTGGAGAGATGCCGGTTACTCTCAGTCCTGCTCAGAAGTTGAAGTTAAAGAGTGATAGCAAGCATTATATTTGGGATGAGCCTTACCTTTGGAAGATAGGCTCCGATCAAATCATTCGACGATGCATTCCTGAAGAAGAACAAGGTACAATTCTTTTACATTGTCATTCTTTTGCTTGCGGTGGTCATTTTGGTCCTAAACGTACTGCTCGTAAGGTGCTTGATAGTGGTTTCTTTTGGTTAACTCTTCATAGAGATGCTTATCTTTTTTGCAAGAGTTGTGAAAATTGCCAAAAGACAGGAAACATATCTAAACGTGATGAAATGCCTCAAGTACCCATAATTGTGTGTGAAATATTTGATGTGTGGGGCATGGATTTTATGGGTCATTTTCCTAGTTCTTGTGGTAATTTGTATATTTTACTCGCGGTTGATTATGTATCGAAGTGGGTGGAAGCAAAAGCCACCCGAACTAATGATTCTCAAGTTGTGGCAGGATTTTTGAAATCTAACATATTCAGCAGATTCGGCGTGCCACAAGCGATCATTAGCGATCAAGGAACTCATTTCAAAAACCGCACCATTGAGGCTCTCATGAAGAAATATGGTGTTCATCATCGGCTTGCTACCACTTACCACCCGCAGTCTAATGGCCAAGCAGAAGTATCTAACAGGGAGATAAAGCAAGTGTTGGAGAAGACAGTTAATCCTTCGAGGAAGGATTGGAGCAAGAGGTTGGAGGATGCTCTGTGGGCATATCGCACCGCTTACAAGACGCCTATTGGAATGTCTCCTTACAGACTTATCTTTGGAAAGATGTGCCATCTACCAGTGGAGCTTGAGCACAAGGCATACTGGGCTGTCAAGGAAATGAACATGACAACTATCAAGTGTGAGGAAGAGCGAAAATTCCAGCTTCAAGAGTTGGAAGAACTGCGATTGGAGGCATATGATCATGCTATGTGGTACAAGGAGCAAACAAAGATGTGGCATGATAAGAATCTAAGGTCTAAGGAGTTCATGGTTGGGCAGAAGGTGTTACTTTTTCAGTCCAAGCTTCGGTTGATGCCAAGAAAACTTAAAACAAAGTGGATAGGACCTTTTGTGGTAATTTCTGTTAAGCCGAACGGAGCTGTACAGATTAAAAGCCTGGACACGGAAAAGACATTCCTCGTAAATGGTCATTGCCTCAAGCCATTTTATGATGCTTCTCAGGTGGAAATAGTGGAAGAAATTCCATTATGCCCACCCCACTCTGATTGACCATATCGGAAAGTCTAGCCAAAGACTGTAAACAAAGGCGCTACTGGGAGGCAACCCAGAATTATTTTTTTCCTTCTCTTTTTATTTTGTTTTCTTACAAATTCTTTCAAATTTTCGTTTTTGTTTCAAAATAAAATTTAAAAAACAAAAAAAAACAAAAAATAAAAATAAAATCATAAAATAATAATAATTTTAATTCGCTTTTGTTTTTATATGCAGGGATGCAATATGGCGAGACAAGAGTATCTGGGCAATTCTACAAATAATTCAAGGCTTGGAGTGGTTTATGGAAATTGTGGATTCCAATTAGGAAAAGGAAGAAATTGCAGGGACTATGTTGCAAGAGAAGGTATTAAATCCTTTTCCTCAAATTTGCAGATCCATCTTCTCCTTCAAAAGACAAAAACAATTCAGAGCCGAAACTCCATTAAACTCCATCAATTCCCGAGCTGCTCCACCTCTCGCCGCTGCGCCGCCGCTTCCCTCGCCGCTGCGCCGCCGCTTCCCTCGCCGCTGTGCCGCCGCTTCCCTCGCCGCTGCGCCGCCGCTTCCCTCACCGCTGCGCCGCTGCTTCTCCCCGTCATGCGCCGGCGATATTCTAGCTGCTCCGCCTCATCTCCGGTGAGTCCCGAGCGCTTCGCCGCTGCGTCGGCGACTCCAGTAGCGCCGCTCCCACCGCCAGCCTGGGCAACCATCCGTCCGCAGAGATGCCGCCGAAGGGGAGCCGAAAATCCGCTGCCACGTCGATTTCAAAGCCGCCGGAATCTGCCGCGAACCACCACCTTGAGCCCGCCGTTGAATTTGCTCTGGCCGGCCAGCAATCGTCCGTCCCGTCACCGACCTCCACCGACCTCGGCATTGGCATTATCCCAGCAGCGGAAACTCACAACTTCAATCCTCATTGAAGCGCCGCTGGAGCAACCATCTTCACCGCCATCTTCTCCGGTGCCCGAGGAACTGCCACCACCTCCCGTGCCCAAGCCGACGAAGCTGCCGAAACGCAAGTCCAAGAAACCCTCAGCTCCAAAGCGCCGACGTGATCCAGTAATTGATCATTCCAGTGATGACATTGCCGATGCCCAGACGACTGCGAAACGTACTAGGAGACGGGCGACACAGGCTCCCACCGTTTCAACCGACGAGGAGGAGCCAAATGCCGCCGAATTCCATGGTTTGCCTCCGGAGACCGTTGTCAATTCCAGGGAGGACCTCCTCCACTTTGATGACCCGAAGCTGCAGGCCAGAGCTTTGAAAAAGGGTAAGAAACAGTGTTTGTCAGGTTTGCGACTAAGTATCTCTTCTTTTAGGACTTTGGGCATTTATGATCAGTTTCTGAAATACTTTGCGAATATTGGTTGGTCTTTGCTATTTGACTTGCATTCTGTGACCATGTATACGCCCCTATGTGAAGAGTTTGTGGTTAGTTTTTGCTTAAAGAAACCTGTTTCCCTGATTGATGCTTGCATATCCTTTCGGTTGGGTTTGTACCATGTTTCTATGAGTTTGAATGAGTGGAATGTGGCTTTGGGCTTGGTGTCTGTTGATGATTTATCTTCGGAAGGTTATGCTAATGCTTTTGTGGGTACCTATAAAGACTTTTCCAATTTTAGTCCCACTGATGCTTGGAAAGAATTGGCTCCTGCTTGCCCTGATTTGTATGATGCTAATTGCTCTAATGTGCATTGGATTGCCGATCCTGTATTGAGAGTGTGTTGCCATTTTCTGTTGCGAAATGTTTTGGGCGCTTCACCACATTTACGAGAGTCAGTCAGAATGTATTATTTGTGTTGTGGTGTATGCATCATGGGGAGAAATTGAATCTGGGATTTTGCTTAGCTGATTCTTTGAATGAAATTGCAATTCAGTCTGCACGTCATATGACCCTATGCAATTTGATTGGTGTTTTACTTGACAAAGGTATGCAATTGCGTGTTCCCCCTTCCCTTCCCAAAGTGCCTGAGCCAACCCTTTGTGATTTGGACTATTTGCGGACCAGCAACTTGATTTATTTGGATAACAATGTACCTCGGTTTTCTGCGCCGGGCATTCCTTGCCCGAGCACCACTTCTTCTCATGCAGGCCGCGGTGCTTTTTCGGTACAAGATGAGGTGTTGTCCATCTGTGCAGAGGTGCAATCCTTGCAACAAAAGCTGGATCTTCAAGCTGCCCAGATTGAGCGTCTAATGTCATTTTTGGAAGTTCCCCCCATGAACAGCCCCCCCGCATGAGTTCCCCTATCCCTTCTCTTTTATGGCTTTTCTTTTCTTTTCTTTTCTTTTCCTTTCATGTTTATTGTGTCTAGGAATCTTCTTGCTTTTAATCCGAGCTTGCTTGAGGGCAAGCAAGGCTTAAGTGTAAGGAGGTTTGGGTGTCGTTTTTACATTTTAGTGTCTTGTTTGTGTGACGTTTTATATGCTTTGTTTACTGTTTTTTGTGTGTTTTTTTTGTGAATAAATAATTCTGAAAAGGAAAAACAAATTGTGTTTTGAATCGAGTCGGTCAAATTTTCAGCATGACAGTGAGTAATGAATTGGCTTTAAAATGGATTAACCTTGCTGGTAAAAGAATCATATTAGCAAACTTTTGTTGGTTGATATCTCCCTTGAAATTCTTAGTGATAAACCTTTGAAATTAACCTGAACTTGGCTAAATGATACATGGGATGACGAACAAGACTTGAATGAAAAAGCCTAGTATAAAGTGAGGTTTGAGCTAGAGTAGAGCACTCTCTACATCAAGTTTTTTTCCTGAGAGTTGTGGTAGCTAAGGTTGATGCATAATGAGTAAAAAAAAGGCAAATTAGGATTAACCACACATCGTATATAACCTACCTTTTATATCCTCTAGTAAACTCTTTTGAGCCTTGACCTTTTCTTTGTGTAACCCGCTATAAAAACCATAGCCTTTTTCTCGTTATACTATTCTTGCCCCATGCATGTATGTTCTTGAACTGAAAATTTCTGCTCTTGCTTGATATTGCATATTCATGATTCGAGTGCCCGGTTCTCATTGAAAAATAGTCTTATGGCACTGTAGAGGTAAATGAGCATGTAATTTGAAAAATTCTGGTCTGGACAGAAAAAAAAAAAGAAAAGAGAATAAGGGTGTTGTTTTGCCCAGAGAAAAAAAAAAGGAAAAAAGAGGAAAAAAAATGAAAAAAAAATAAAAAATTCCAGACCTGAATTAGTCTTTTAATCATTCCAGAAAATTGGTTTTGATGATGTTTAATTGCTGGAATTTTCTACTGATTTGTTCTTGAGCATATGTGCTTGTTTGTATGAACCTTAGAACCCCTAGGATCTCACCAACATTACAACCCCCAACCCCGTTACAACCTTTAAAGACCTTTTTGGCTTGTTATGTATTGGCTAAGGCTACCGCATGATTATAATTGAGTGACTGTCCTTACTTATTGTGTGATTGAGTGAAAAACGTGAGGAATTCATGCTTGTCTCCTTTTGATCAGTTGATAGCCGGGTAAAGAGCAATGTAGGGGGGATTGAATTGAGTACTAAAGGGGGATGAGACCACCACTTGTTTGTGAACTGAAACTTGAACTTGGAAGGGGGATGTTTGTTGATGAGCCATGAAATGAAAACTTAATGCTGAATTGTTTGACCAAAGTCCGGGTAATAGAGTCTTAGGTGTGTCATGTATATAGTTGGTCTGTTATTTTTATTTTCTCTTTTCCGTTGAGTCAGAGTCAGTTTGGGGATGGGATTTTAGATGAACAACCTTCTTTGAAATTGCTCATTTCATACTTGAGGGCAAGTATGACTCAAGTGTGAGGATTTGATGTGTGATATTTAGTTGTTCATTCTTGAAGGAATTTAGTGCTCTTTTATGTGATTTTTGGTACTTAATTGATTTATTTTGTTGATAGATCACTATTTTTGGAGCAAAGCTGTAGCGGAGCAGAGTAGCCGTGTTTTGGAGCACTATGATGCTGTTCCAGCTGATCCTTCGCCGGAATCCTTCATGTGGCAGAATTGTGCTTCGTTTAACGATCACTAAGTTGCTCCGTGAAGTCGACCCCGTTAAGGTGAAGCTGATGAAAGGGGGATTGTTATACTCTTTTTTCCCGAAAGGGTTTTTAATGAGGTAACGATCCCGATCCCTCGTTAGGGAGTTTACGGAGTTGCAGTCCAGAAAGAAAGAAGGCAAAAAATTCAGCACTGTGATTGGGCCGAAGAGAAACCATGAAGCCCAAGACTTGGATTAATTAATTATTCCAAGTTAGAATTTAATTGTAATTAGGCTGAAATTAAATGGAAGAATAATTCTTTTTGGATAAGAATTCTAATTTTCCAAAATTAGTTAGGATTTGAGTTTTATTTTTAGTATATATAATCGTGTGTTATTCACGATTTAAGGAGAGAGGGAAAATTAGTTCGGACTGGGTTTTATTTTTGTTTTATTAGGCGAAGGATTATTGCCAGGAGGATTTTTTTTGGTTTGCTGGGCGAGAGGAGAAAAAAGGAGGGAACAAATAGTTATTCAGGTTTTCTTTCTTTTGGTGAGAAAAACGCAAGGCAGCAATAATTATTCATTGGTAATTTTTCTTTTTATTATTTTTCAATTGTTAACATGTTTAATTTCGAATTTCTTGTTCTATTTAATTTAAGCATGAGTAGCTAGATTCTTAATCGGATAGGTTAATTCGATGGTTCATGAATTGTGAGGCTTTGGGTTTTCAGAAATTTAATCCTATGAGTTTTTAATTGTTTATGCCTAAAATCTATGCTTGCTTGTTTGAGTTTGATCACCTCAATCTTGTTAGGCTAGGGCTAATTAAGTAGCACCTCCTGTGTAATAACAGGATGATAAACAATTAATTGGATAAACTGCATGCAAATACGTGCTCGTTGTCTAAATTGGGTTCCCTAGTTCTTAAGATCGTTAAGATATAACTAGTTTAGCAAATACTTGCTAGGAATATCTTAATTAGGAAGATCGCGGGTTTAGCAAATACTTGCTCGCGATCGGGAATTTAAGGGGAATTTAGGGGAAATAGCAAATACTGTTCCTGCTTATAACCAATTAATTCATGGGGGTTAAATGACTTTTGAGTAGTCGATGATCAAGGAATGAACCAAAGATTAACCTATGCCGATCCTTTGTTATCCATATATTTGTTCGTAATTTATCTCTGCATTTTTCTGCATTTTTTGGCCCTATTTTTAGCTTAGTAATTCATTAGTTTATTAAACAAATCTCAAATCTTAGGCGTGGTTGCTAAACCAAACTTTGTTGGTAGTTTGAAATTGATAGAAATTATACCGTTCTCTGTGGATACGACCTGCTTCTACTATACTAATCTGTTTGCTAGTTTGCAGTTTTCTTGGTGATAGAAACGACGTTCACCATGCTCCCTCTGTCCCAGCCATTTCTGCAGAGAGAGAAAGTGAAACAAAAAATTTCAGCCGTGTGAAATGTCATTCTTACCCTTCCCATTACCCTTCCACCACCAGTAGACACCACCACCACCAAGCACCACTTCCGCCACTATCACTACTCAGGAACAACATCCAATTAATTCAACCAAAATTCAATCAAAACGAAAATTACATCGGAACTAGTACATCATTCTAAACCCAATTATAAAAAACCTAGTTAAAATAAAAATCCAAGTCGCAGAACCCACATGATGAAGTCAAGCTCTTATCCGAGAAATCCAAACTCAATCGGAAAACCCAAATTCATAGGTCATTCTTGTCGGGTAGAGACCCAACTCTGGGTTGAACTCGGCCCTAGTCACCAAGAAGACCTTGGCAGACGTGGAAGTTTTGGCAACGACAGAGAGACAACGACATCGGGGGTTCAGGCGCAGAGAGGCAACGAAATTGAAAAGCAATGGCATCAAAAGTGGGATCGAACGGAGATTAAAGGGATGGGTTTTGGTAACGGCATAGAAACGACGGCATCAAAGTTTTGGCGCATAGAACAAAGGAATAAAAAAGAAACAGTGCGGAAGAAGGCAGAAGTGGGATTGTGTGAGAGGAAATGGTGGAGGGTTTTGTGAGGAAGAGACGGGGGATAGGGAGAGAGGGTGTGGCTGAGGGTTTTTTTAGGTGAGGGTGTTTTTTTGGTATGGAGAGTAATATGTAATAATTGCAGATGTATTATGTCTTAGTATGTATAGATATTTTCTTGAAATGGAAAATGTACAGATTTGAATGGAACAAGCTAAAAAGAAAAGTGCGCAGATATGATTGGGACAGAAGGGGTAGTTAAATCACAAAATCTTGTTTAAAATATGTAATTGTTAGAGATGTTCAATCTATAATTGATAGGAGTAAAAAATTTAACAAGATAATTTTTGTTAACATAAACTTTAAATAGTCGAGGAATTGCACGTACTCCCTCTTTCCCAGATTAAATTGCACAGAATCTTTTTCACAATCTTCAACACACACATTTCACCATTAATATATTTAACTATATATAATATTGGTAAATAAAAAGTTACTTTCTAGAAACTACTTATCATGATAAATCCAACGACATCAAGAAATTTCCGTTACTGTGGCTACAGTAGCACAGATTGGAGGCTGTTGTGGAGGATGCATTTGGCAAATACGACCTCACAGTTTTTCAATTTTTTTTCACTGTGATTTTCTGATGACGCATTCTCTAAATGCGTCCTCGTTACTTTTCTTTTTTCCTTGGCCCTGGATTGAAGAGGATGCATTCCCCAAATGCGTCCTAGGTTTTGTTTTTTTATATTCAGTGTTAATGAGGACGCATTCACGGAATGCGTCCTCTTATCCGGCGATGTTCTCCGTACCGCCACATCGATGAGGACACATTCGTTAAATGCGTCCTCCAATCGGCGCAAATTTCTATTATGCTTCGTCGACGAGGATGCATTCATTGAATGTGTCCTCCATTTCTTCATGTACTCGAACCAGAAACCCAGATTTGATACCTTTGTTTTTACTTTTGTTTTTCTCCTCTTGTCGGAATCCTCTCACGTCGCCGTTGCTGTAATCCTCGGCCAACTGTTCCCTGCTCTCCATTTCTGACAATCTCATCGCCAGTTGTCGCTTTTGAAGTCGTTAGGTGATTTTTTTCTCTCCGTTTACTTCTCCATTTGCTGAATCAATCTCTTATTTTCTCTCTCTGTTATGGTGCAGCCGGAGTCTTCTCCCGGTATTGCGTGGTGGATTTCACCGCTATTGACCACCGCTGACCCCCGTTGACCGTCCGCTGACCGCCGCTGACCACCACCTCCTCCGTTAGTTTGCAAATTTTCTAAACTTATTTGAAGAATTCATGATTCTAAGAATGTGTTGAAGGATTATGTGCGATTTGTCCTCTAATATTTATTTATTGAATTTGGTGCATCACTGTTTATTCTGAAGTAGTAGAAAAGATCTTGTTGATATGAATGTGTTTAATGATTGTGTGTAGTTTGAGTGATTGTGTGTAGTTTGAGTGATTGTGTTTCTTGATTCTATGAAAGTGTTGAATGAGGATGTGTGAATATGTGTGAATTGATTATGTTGAAGATTTGTTTCCTAATATTTGTATTAAAGTTGTAGTAATAGTTTAATTAGTGTGGCGTAAGTAAGCACACATTTTAGGATAGTGTAATAGTTTGAAAATGGATAATAGTGTATGAGGTGGTTGTCCGACTATAATGGAATCTTGGATGGTTTAGGGTTTGAGCAGTTGAATATAAGTTGCTGATTAATAGCGTCATTCCGAATATCGAATCATATGTTACGTATTCGTGTAATGCAGTTGTACGATGTTTTTTGACGATGTACCTATATAAAGGGGGTCAGATTAAGTTTAATTTAACTGTGGGTGTGTATTATGACCCTCTCATACCGGAGAGGAACATGACTCTCGAACTGAGGTTAAGCCACTCCGAGTTAGTTCATTTAATAATCAGAAGGCTTGGTATTGCTAGTGTGGGGTTTCAGTTGAATATATATTACCGTTGTCCCAAGCTGATTGGTTCGGCCGTATACTGTTGGTGTTATAATGTGGAAGATGACGAGTCTACCGACCTTCTTCGACATTGTTGATCGAATCTCCTTGTCCTCAACAGATTCATACATTAATGTGGAGAAGATGTCTAGCACCATTGCTCATACGGGTGATCTTAGTTCGGCCACGTTCATGTCGTTGTTGAGGAACATGTAGAACTGTACACCTTTGCCAACCTTACCACCCCCTGCTGATTGCCAAGGTTTTACCGTTGGTGAGTCCAGCAAACCCAGTGCGTATGTTCATGTCGATTGCGCTTAGCCGTCCACAAGTGGTGGTGTATATGGGAGACATCATGAGGACTTGAATTTGTTCGATGATGATTATGTGGGTGCAATTGGCGAGCACGTTGTTGGTAGTGTTGAAGAAGGGGAACTTGATGAAGAAAGTGAAGATGATCGTTCCTTATCAACTGATTCGAATCCAGGGGACGATGATGAAGAAGTGATGTGCATGAACAATGTACCCACATCGTTCCATATTTTGGTGAATCCCGATATGGGGGCTTACTTTAGGGATTATGGGGGCCCTGATGAGGATGGGTATGACCCAACAAATTATGGTGACAGACTTACTAGTTATGTTCAAGCGACTGGTGAAGTGGCATTGGGTATCCGATTCCGGACGAAGCTTAAATTGGTAGAAGCTATTTTGAGGTGGAGTTCCATGATGAATAGGGAACACATGGTCGTGGAGAGCAGGTTACGCACGTGGTATGCGAAATGCAAGGACGTTGTTGAAGGAACTGGTAATTGCCATTGGGTTCCTAGAGGCAGCAAAAAGGCTTCGCATGGCATGTGAGAGATCACCAAATGGGCAAGTAGTCATGCTTGTGTTGGTGCTGGTCGATCGATGGGTAACACTAACCTGACATCATTGATGATCGCCCATGCAATTCACCACCACATTGACGTTAACCCTTCTTACACAGTGAAAGATGTACAAGCGCATGTGAAGACGGGGTTAAATGTGACCCTTTCTTATAAGAATGCGTGGTATGCTCGACAGAGGGCTATTGACTTGGTTTTCAGAACTTGGGAGGAATTCTTCGAACGGTTTCCTACATATATGGATGAGCTAGTCAGGGAAAATCCTAGCACCGTTGTCGATTGGGCAGATGTACCTGATAGAATGCGTGGGTGTAGGAAATTTAAGTTTGCTTTCTGGGCAATTGGTCAGGCTATCGATGCATTTCGCCACTGCAGGCCAGTGATTAGTGTTGATGGCACTCATTTTAGAGGTGCATACAAGGCCACAATACTAGTTGTCGTGACACATGACGCGAACGACTACATACTCCACATTGCTTTTGCAGTTGTTGACACTGAAACTAATGAGAGTTGAAATGGGTTCATGCAGAGACTGCGTCTGCACGTAGTTGGTGGTGATAGTAGGCCAATTTGTATTATATCTTATCGCCATGATGGAATTTTAAATGCAATGAGACATATGGAGGAATGGATGGAGCTAGCAGGATACCACAAATTTTTCTGGCATCATTTTTAGTCAAACTTCCTTAGTGCAGAGAGTGGGAAGTTCAAGAATGCGCTTCTGAAGACTCTAATTTGGCAGCTTGGTGGTGCCAGGCGAGAGAGCAGGTGGAGGGAGTACAAGGAAGAGTTGGAGAGCATCGAACAATCTGCTTGGGATTGGTTGGTACAACATGATACCAGTAAGTGGTGCCTTGCATTTGATGAGGGTGATCGACGTTGGGGAATTTTAACCACCAATTTGTCAGAGAGTTACAACAACTGTTTGAGGCGCGCACGACATCTCTCGATAACTGGGTGTGTCAAAGTGACCTTTGAGCGAACAGTTGAAATGTTTGCTAGGGGGGTAATGGATGCCCCAAATTGGAGGTAATTTCCTAATTCTTGACAGTTCTATTACAGTTCATGGGCTATTTTCTTTATTCTACACTGATGTTCAATTGTGTAGGTCCGAGTTCGCTAGTAGGATTTGGAAAAAATTCCAGAAGCAAGACACTTGGGCACATAGACATATTGTCACCGTGTTTAGGCATGTGTCACACACTTATAGGGTTGTGACAAGGACCATTGATGGCAGCATTGGTGAGAGCCAATACACAGTCAAATACCGGAGAAAGGAGTGTACTTGTTGTGAATGGAAAATTTTCCGGTTCCCATGTTCGCATGCATTGGCCGTCTGTAGGCATATGCGTGATGATCCAGCTAATCTATGTGATAGGGTATATCACACGACCACCTATGTGCAATAATATAGTCAGTTTTTCATGCATGTATGAGATCCATCACTATAGAAATGTGCTAGTTGGAGGCTAATTCCCAATATTGAAAAGTTCCGCAATAAGAGGCATGGGCGGTTTGCAAAGAGAAGAATAAGGAATTAAATGGATGAGAGGGTACCAGGTGATTCTGGAGGGGTCCATAGGCGAGGGCGTGATTAGAATTGTGTATGTAATATACAAATTTTGAATATTTGGTTGACAATGTATGACATTATTTAATGTACCCAGTAATATTTTTTTTGAAGTTTTTTCAGTGCAATGAATTATGTGGATGTATTTTATGTGGATGTATTTTATGTGTATTTGAAGCTAATGTACGATTGGGTTTGAATATTAGTACACGTGTTATTGCATTACTTATTTGGTAATCTTTGACTGAGTTATTTTGCCATTTGAATCTGATTGTCAGCAGGGATACACCATGTATAATCCTAGACCTATTGACGATGAACTGTTGTACCTGCACCAGGAGCATCGTGCACGTGCTCTGTACAATAGTCATTTAGAGGATAAGGCACTGCAGGTGAGGCGGTGTGATGGGGCTTGTTGGATTGGTCGGATCCCCGATCTAGTCATGCGCTACGTCCGTGAAGCTGGATTCCAGGGATTGTTGGATTCCGCCCTAATCCACATCGATCATTCACTAGTCACAACCTTAGTAGAGTGTTGGAGACCTGAGACACACACGTTTGCCAATGAGGGAGGCTACCATAACTTTACAGGATGTTGGCATGCTATAGGGTCTACCGATCGATGGCATGCCAATTACTGGTGTGGACACTAGGCGATGCACAGAGAACTGGCAGAGATTATGCACAGACTACCTAGGGCCTACACCGAACACGAGTGCTATCAGAGGAGGTTGGATAAGGGCCAGCTGGTTGGGAGACTTGTTACATAGTCCATTCCCTGTTGATGCTACTGAGGTAGATTGTCAACAACGAGCTAGGGTTTTCATTCTACCGATGGTCGGTGGAATGCTAATTTCAGGCACATCTGGACACCTTATCCTTTTTCTCTATTTGTCGGTACTGATGGACCTTGGTGCAGCACATTAGTACAGTTGGGGTAGTGCCATTTTGGTACACTTGTACAGGTGCTCATGTGGCGCTGCCATCTCACAAATTAAATCCATATCTGGACCACTTGTCTTGCTACAGGTAACATTTTTGGTTAATCTTGTTAGTTGTAAATACTATCGATAGTGACCTCTTACATTATATTAAATTTTATTTTATTTTTTGTCAGCTGTGGGCATGAGAGCGAATACCATCCATCCGTCCCGCCAGACAACTACCAATGACCATCACGATGAGTGTTGTTGGATCCATGTGCGTATTGAATTACTCGGCAGACAATTTTGAAACTGAAAGGCAATTACCAGGAATGACTAATTTTATTCATTTTTTTCTTAACAGTTGGAGAGCTCGGTATGATTTATCACAATCACCTATGCATGTATTGAAAGTGTACTGCGATCAGCTAGCATCTCTCCATGACAGACAGGTATATTGGAATTTAGATTACCTATCATTGAACTAATGGATATGAAGGTTTTCCTCTCCTAACCACGACACATACATGTTATTGCAGTTTATTTAGCAGCCGTACACGAAGGATATCGTGCAACAACTTCCACAGTACTGTACGGCCGGTAGAGACAACTGACTATTGTCCGTTGACCTCATTAGCTGGCATATCATAGAGTACCACCACGTACATCGTGTTCTCAGGCAGTTTGGCCTTATCCAGCCAATACCCATCCAGTTGGTCACTAGGGATGAACATAAATTGCTTCACACTAGAGACCATTATGGGAGGCCAGGAATGGATTGGCGTGTATAACTGAGAAGATATCTCGATGCTTGGGAACATCGAGCAGAGCACCAAGTTTATGTACGAGGGTCAGCGGATCCATACACACCCAGTCGAGAGTACATGGAGTGGTATTTTTGCAGAACAGTGACCCTATTTGATCAGCCAGGCCGGACCGAAACAATTAAGGAGGGTTTTCATGGAGACGGGGCTACTATGGAGTATATGGTATTTCCTAGATCTCTAATAGTGTTCATAGATGATACTATACGTTTCCTCAATTTTAAATATCTAACTATTTACCTCATTCATGTAGTTTCAGCAAATGTCTCAGATGAGAATCATGTTGGATACAAATTTGGACGACTGTCCCCCACGAATCGCGAACATGATCAGGGGGGTACATGATGTTGCCACCCGTACTCCACAATATGCGCATGAGCCCTCTAGATTGCAGTTTCATCAGCCATTTGTTCACTGTGAGGAACCTCCACCTGGTGTGAGATACAATGACATCAGAAGCCACCGTTTAGCTCCACCTGCTCGACAAGGTGGTCGGCGACTGCGTGCTCGGGGCCATACAACCCATATTGGTCTATCACAAGCTGGACCCTCATATGCGTGCCCAACGAACCCTGGAGCATCACATGGTGGACCCTCACAATATGAGACTACTATGGCTGATTTCACTGCACATCATACTCCAACTGCTAGTCATGCCGGACCGTCACATGGTGGATCCTCATAGTTCGACATGAGTAAAGCCATTTTCACGGCATATGTTACTCTCACTGCGAGTCATGCATACATGTCACATACTACTAGATTAGATACCAGTGGTGTTCCACATGTCCAGTATGGTTCATGCTTGAACATATGAGACGATATGGAGGAGGATCTTACAGAGGGAGCTCCAGATGACACCATACATGTTTCTACTAAGATGGTCGTTCCACGACGCACATCCCGCACCATACGTCCTCCAGCATATGGAACAGGTGGAAAGCTTTGCAGAGGCCGTCATTAGTATATTACATGACATTGAGCATATTCTATGAATGCGTCCTCTAAACATTCTATGAATGCGTCCTCTAAACATTCTATGAATGCGTCCTCTAAACAAAAATTTTAAAAAAATTGAACAATGAGGACGCATTCTACGAATGCATCATCTAAAAAGTTTGCGAAAAAAAATTCAAAAGACTTTGAGGACGCATTCAGAGAATGCGTCCTTCACCATTGTTTCCAAATTCCCCAGCATGCACAATTGCATCAAAATTTGAAAGATCAAGCACTAAAAAATAAAGCACTCAACGACATCACATACAACAATATTATTATTTATATATCTATTCAAATACGTAGATAAAGTTTTCAATTTAATTCGGCACGGAGAAAGTATAGAATTAAGAATAATATTATACTCATTGCAACTCCCGAACTGCATTGCAACTGCCGAACTGCATCTAGCAAGATACTACGTAGGGAAGGAGAGAAGCTATTCGAGCCCACGATCGATCTTCATAAGTCACCATGCTCATGGTCCATAACTGGGATAAACGGCAGAATCTGAGTCTAGAGAAGGTAGGTCAAGAGCATGCAAGATGCAATCTGTAAGCATTGTGCGTTTGCCTCTGCCATCGTGAGCTCTTACAATAGTTGTGATTTGTGAATGTGTATGCATATATACCATATCACGTAGTCACCAAGTGCAATACACCTGTGTCGCTGTGGATCACCATCAAATATATTCTCCATTGCGGTCGTGACCTCCCAGTACCTTAGCTCGGTTTGGCGGAACTGTGATTGTAAGCAAATCTAACTCATTTTGTAATCACTGAGGGAGGTCATATTGTGCCTTTTCCCTAAAATGGCTTTTACTTTTAAAATAGGCTGTTTTTAGCACTTTACCCAATATTAAAAAGTATTTTGCTTGTAAGAAAAACAGGTTAGAGCATGTCCAATACAAGTCTCTCTTTGTAAAACATCAAAAGACACGTAGGATTGATGCTCTGAAAATTTATAATCCACCACCAATGCAAGAGTCAGTTTAGGGGGTCAATCTGATGTGGATGGCATGAGGAGTGAGAGCCTCAATTACACCTTCTGTATTCAGACGCTTATATTGAAGCCGTCAGTTTTTCAAATTACCAAATTTAGGATTTTAACTTTCAATTATTTTACAATTCCAATTTAAATGTAATATTTGGATCCCAATTTAAATGTATTATCCAGATTCACAATATAGACAAATTTTATTCATTTAATTATATTATATTGATTTACAATATTAAAATCTATATTTTAATATTATAATCTAAAAATAAATAATATTATAGAAACATAAAAGTAAAATTTATATAGATTAAATTTAATTAGTGTGAATTATTATTTATTAATTTTAGTTCAGCATATATGTATTATTTTAGTATTGTTTATTTATAAAAAGTGATAGTAAAATCGTAAGTGAAATTAGAGTTTCTGATTATTAAATTTGAATTTTATTTAAAATAAATAAATAAAAATATATTATATATAAAATAATTATTGAATAATCTTGATAAAAAAATAAATTTTTCATACTAATGTAATGTTTACTGACGTTCTTGCATTGGAGTGTAAAATTTCAAAAAACTTCCCAATCAAACCTTCCATATCCATGTCATATTGACGCCTAATAAAATGTTGACCAATGTCTCGTACTTTTAATCACGACCCTATTAGCATTAGATATACTCTTTTAAGCCCTGCCAAACAGAGTTATACCACCCTCAGATTGTCATCATTCAGTCGCAAAATTCCAACGTGTTCGACCTGAACACCGTCCTGCTATTCACCATCAGAAATCGTGGCCATCAAAAGCCATCGCTGCCTTCACTCACCACCACCAAAAGAGTCCGTCTCTTAAAAGACCGTCTTTTCATAATCCATGGAAAGACCAAGGTTTAAAGTGCAAAATAGAAGAAATGATGATAAAAATTTCGGATTACATAAATTGGATTATAAACTTTATACCCACTACATGTTGCATAATAAATACTTAATATTACAACTCAGCCAAATCCATTTCGGCTGAATCTGTTTTGCAGGCAGAAACCACAGCTTTATTACATGGTATTTATCTTGTTCGAGAACGAGGCATCATGAGTATTGACATAGAAACAGATTCAAAAGTCCTACATGGTATGATTCAACAACAATTCAAGATTCCAAGGAAATTACAGCAAATGATGAGGGAGATTCGGAACCTACTTCAAGGAATGGATTATTCATTGCAACACATTTTCAGAGAGGCAAATGGCGCTGCTGACTCACTTGCAAAAATGGCTAGCCGAGAGCAGGTAAATAACATCTATGTTTCTGCAGGTTTGCCTCCAATAGTTGCTGGTCAAGTAAAGCTAGATGCGGAAGGAACTCCTCAAATTAGATTAGAGTAGTCATTTGATAACTATGTACTTATTCTTCCACGTTTGTATCTGTTGGTCTTTAGGTTAGTATCAGGTTAATGTATAGTTTTTAAAGATCATCAGATGAATTCTCAGAGGTCAGGTATTACGTCCCCTTCTTTTTCTGTATCTTTTATTTTAATTAATAAACGGGTAAGGGTCTGCCAAATCCCCCACCATCACAGGTGGATTTATCTAAAAAAAATAAAATACTTAATATTACAACTAAAATATTTTATCTTTTATTATTATAATTAAATCTCATTTTCTATAAACACATAAAATAACGGTATTTTCCAAAAATTTACCCCACCAAAAATATCAAGGGTAGAGAGAAATTTGGTATGAAACACGCTTTGAGAGGAGAAAGATAGTGTTCAGGTAGTTTTTTATTTGTTTCTGCCATAATGTCCTTATATATGCTGGAAGTTTTCTAACAATTATCCTGAAATAAAAATAATAATAGGTAGACCCCAAAACTTGTAAAAAGGGAGTTTGTCATGATCTAGTCTAATTGTTAGGCGACCAGATTTACAAGAGCCGGACCCCATTAAAGGTTGAGATAAAATATTGCTTGTGGGCCCATTTGACTCCCTCACCATTTAATAATTATCTTAGATCAAGTTAAATACTTCATCTCTTCGATCATTTCTGTAATTTAACTATAAATTTAGTTGAAATTGCTTAACTTTGACATCAAATTTGAATCGATAAATAAGTTAAGATATTGCCATATTTGATCTTTTTAGATTCGTAATGACATGACATTTTAAATATCAACTTGTTATAACCTGTATTTACACATAATTATAGATATCAATGATCAAATTTTTTTGAGTTTATTGAAAAAAGGCAACTTGTGCAGAATTAACTGGGATGGAGAGAGTACCATAATAAATTGACCCCATTTATATCTAATTTTAAGAAACCGACCCCCATATCCCTAAGTCTAATTCTGTCACTAGCTCTAAAGGCAAGAAAAACAATTATTTTAGTCAGCTGAATAAAATGATGCTCAGATCAGCAACTAAGAGTCATAAATCTTGTGAACAATGATGCACACATCAACTGTTAATTTCTTAATCTGGAATCTTAGAGGAATGGATACTTCCATGCTAAGACTAATTCATTTAGTTAAGGTTAAGAAAATCCAACTTCTATGCATAATTGAACCAATGCATGATAACTCTCAGTGTGGATCCTATATGGAAAAACTCAAATTCTCACACAATATGCAACTTCAAAATGGTAAATTTTGGCTTATGTGGAATAACCCTGTTACAATTTCATTTATCTCTCAACATGAACAGTTCTTGCATGTTCAAATTACACACCTGAACCTATATATTGATATGGAAGCTGTTTTTATCTATGCCCTAAGGAACAGAGAAGGTAGGAAAGTTTTATGGTCAGCCCTGACTGCCTTACCAAATAATGAAACTATTTACATTGGGGATTTTAACACCATCACTTCACTTACAGAATATAGGGGTCCCTTCTCTCCCTCCCTAGGTAGCATTAGAGATTTTAATAATTGGATTAGTTCGTCTGGAGTTCAAGATATTAATACAGTAGGTAATCTATTCACCTGGTCAAACTCTAGACTCAGAAAGCCTACCTCTAAAAGGCTGGATAGAGGCCTTGCCACCATTAAGTGGAATCTAAAATTCCCTTCTTCATCTATACAGATTTTGAATAGACAATCCTCAGACCATTCCCCTCTCCTACTTCAAGTTTCAACCCTGACTGCCTCTCACCCAAAACCTTTCAGATTCATAAATGCTTGGTTTAATAGACCAGAATTTATGGATTTGATTAAGGAAAACTGGACTATCTCATTTCCTCAATCTGGAATGTTAGGCTTCTACTTGAAACTAATTAGAATGAAGAAAGAGATTAAGACCTGGAATAGAGTCTGCTTTGGTAATATTGATGCAAATATAAACATTGCAGAAGAGACACTAAGAAGCCAGGAACTTGCTTATGATTCTACCCACTCAGATGCTGATTTGATTAAGTTAAATGAGAAAAAGGCACTGTTGCTCAGAGCCCTAAAGGAAAAAGAGAAATTTTGGAAACAAAAAGCTTGGTCAACATGGCATAGGCTAGGAGATAATAATACCCAATTTTTTCATAAGACAGTGCAAGAAAAAAACTGTAGATTGCAGATCACAAAAATTAAAAATGCCCAGGGACAATGGCTACATTCTTACCCAGATATCCAAAAGGAAGCTGTAACCTATATTTCAGAATTCCTAATTGAACCTAATCCTATGGCTAATACTTTCTATTACCCTCACTTCCTTAGCCAAATTCCAACTGTCCTCACTGAACATGAAAACCAACTGTTAGCTAGGCCAGTTTCTGAAGATGAGCTTAAAGTAGTCATTAATGGTTTAAACAAGAATAGTAGTCCAGGTCCAGATGGTTACTCATGCAAATTTTATTCTAAAAGCTGGTCTATTATAAAGAATGATCTAAAAGATGCTGTTAATGATTTCATATCATGGTCAGATATGCCGAAAGGAATTTCTAGTACATGGATAACCCTAATCCCTAAAAAAGCAACTCCTTCCTCCTTTGATGATTTCAGGCCAATTAGTCTCTCCAATGTCATTAATAAAATTTGCTCGAAAGTTTTAATGGAGAGACTAAAACCACATATGGAGAATTTAATCTCTCCTAACCAAACTGCATTTATAAAAAATAGAGATATTTCAGATAATATTCTCTATCTTTAGGAAATGGTAAGATTCCTGGACAAAAAGAATAGAATTCCAAAATGCATCCTTAAACTGGACCTAAGAAAAGCTTTTGATAGGGTAAATTGGGATTTTCTTAGGAACATATTGGTTAAATTTGGTTTCAGTGGGAATTTTCTAGGTGCAGTACTAAATAATTTATCTCAGGCTTATTTCTCTATACTGCTTAATGGTAATCCAGTTGGTTTTTTTAAAGCTACAAGGGAATTAAACAAGGTGACCCTCTCTCTCCCTTTCTTTTCAATATTTTCTCAGAAGCTTTCTCCAGAAGTCTTACTTTCATATTCTTGAATAATAATTTGTCATATTATCAGTTGCCGTCCTCAATCACCACTGCCTCTCATCTAATGTATGCTGATGACACTGTTATCTTTATGCAAGCATCAAAATCAAATCTGATTAAGATTAAAGCCTTTTTAGAGGTTTTTGAATATACTTCAGGTCAGAAATTTAATTTTGAGAAATCAGACTATTATATCAGCAAAAGAGCTACAGTAGCAAAATCCAATCAAGTAAGGATGATCTTAAAAATGAAGAAAGGTTCCTTCCCATTTAAATATCTAGGCTGCCCCATTTTTAAAGGAAGAACCTTAAACAGATACTTCCATCCTTTTTTGGAAAACATGGACAAAAAACTACTGAATTGGAAGAATAAATGGCTTAGCTCAGGGGGTAAACTGACTTTAATTCAGTCTTGTTTATACTCTTTACCACAACATTTATGGACTGTCACCAATTCCCCCAAAAATATTGTTCATACTTTTGAAAGAAAAATGACATTTTTTTCTGGGGAGAAACAGAGGGTAGAAAGAACAAAATATGGAGAAGATGGGAGGCTTTAGCAGTGCCAAAATCACTAAATGGTCTAGGACTTAGATCAATCCAAGCTATAATTGACTCCTACTCTCTTAAACTTTGGTGGAAAAGTCAGTTAGGAATAACTATGTGGTCTAAATTGATATGGTCCCTACCTCCAACACACAGAAAATCAGTAACTTGGAAAAGGATCTGTTCTGTTAACACCTTTGCAGAAAATAATACTTTCATAATTCATGGCAAAGGCAGCTGTAATCTCTGGTCTACAAACTGGTGCCCGAGGGGACCTCTGATGTCACACATTCCCAATTCCATCCTCTCACCATCACTATCTTACACTATTGCTAATTTTATTAGCCATTGATAGGATAATTATATGTTGTTCTTTCATTGGGGAATTTAATTAAAGTGTTGATGTTTGAAGTGTATAATGGAGTTTTTATGGCCAAATTATGCAGTTAACATGGAGAAGAAACAGAGGACGGAAGAAGCATAATTTAGCATCAAGATTGAAGTGCAAAGGTGCAAGATTGAAGAGAAAAAGGTAGCAAGCAAAATGGAAGCAAGAAGTTGGGCTAAATTCATATGCTTAAGCCCACTAGTTAGTTTGTAATAAATACTCTTCCTAGTCCAAGATGGATTAGTAAGATATTTTGGTTGGTAGATTTTATATTATTTTACTCATTTTGAGCTCTATATAAATACCAAGAGCCAAAGTGATGAAGAAAACTTTTTGGGGAACAACTTGTGTAGATATTTTCGGATTCTTCTTCTTCTTGGAAGCTTGGCCGAGAGCCCTCGTTTTGGGACTCTTAAGTAGGTTTGATTTTTTTCTTGTCTTTTCTTCTTGGTAAATTCCTTACTTTTCTTAGTTAATGAAATCATTTCTTTATCTTGTTTTCTTTGTTCATAATATGAGTAGCTAAATTTCTTAGTTGGCTTGGATTGATTCAAGGTTGATTCATAAAGTTGTGAGGGTTGATATGCTTAAAAGTGTTCTTGCAAGTCCCTTGTTGATTATGGTATAAACTTAGGCTTTGTGGGTTGAGTTTGATCACCTCAATTCATGCTAAGCTAGAGCTAATTAAAGTAGCACTTTCTTGTGAAAAACAGATAACTGATACAGACTGTAATAGCAGGAAAATAATCAACCGGGTAGGTAGCTGTCTTTAGCAAATACTTGGATGTCTACCTAAATTAGGTCCTCTTTGTATTAATTTAACAATCTAGTAAGTTTAGCAAATACTTGCTTGCTAGTGGGTAATAAGAGAGGATTTTAGGAGTTCAGCAAATACTTGCTCTTATATAACTAATTGATTTGCGGGGATAACTAATTTGTAGCCGAGGATCAACTGAAGAATCAACGAGTTAATCTAAGCCAACTTCCTTCCTCTTATTCTAGATTCCTTCCACTTTAATTTAGTGCTTTCAGTGTTTATGAGTTATTGTGTGCCTATGTCTTTGTGTTTTTAGTTTTTTTTTTTTTAGTAGTTTTTAGTTAAACAAATCTCAAGTTTAGGCGTGGTTGCTAAACCGATTAACTCTTTAGGTCAATCAATAGAATCAAATTGTTCCCTGTGGATCGACCCTGCTTACCCTGTACTAGTTTCATTATTATTGGAGTATTGCAGGTTTTATTTGTGTGAGGTAAACGACGCTCACCAAATTGGCGCCGTTGCCGGGGAACACGGTTGTTGATTTCTGTTGTTTGTTCTACTGATATGTGTGTTAGTTTTTCAGTATATGACCAGGTCTGATAAGCAGGTATTGGAGTTTGATTCTGAAATAGAAAAGACAGCCAAGAAGAATCGGAAGGAAGCTAAGTTGGAAAAGTTGAAGGCTGCAGGGGAACCTCAGTTTGCCCAAATCGAGACCCTTCCAGAGGCAGAAACTGAAGTTAAAACCGATCCTTCTCTAATGGCGAATCCTAATCTTAATGCTGACAATCCCTATATGTGGGAACTTACTGGTCACAGTGAAGAAGACCCCCCTACTCCCATCCAAGTGGCACCAACAGGGAGTCCCATTGAGATTAAGTTAGGCCTTTTGAATGTTCTTCCGAAATTCCATGGAAGGAGCACCGAAGATCCATACAATTTTCTGAATGAGTTCATAAAAATTTGCAAGGTGCAAAAGAGGCCTGAGAATGTCACGGAGGAGCAATTCAAGCTAGTTGCATTTCCATTTAGTTTGACAGGGGCAGCAAACCAATGGCTTTCTAGCTTACCACCAAATTCCATTACTACATGGAATGGTCTCAAGAAGCAATTTCTGGAGTATTATTTTCCCTCCACAAGGACTGAAACGTTGAAGAGAGAGATTTCTAGTATCCATCAAGAGTTTGATGAGCCATTAAGTGCATTTTGGCTTAGGTTTCGAAGGTTGGTGGATAGTTGCCCTAATCATCGCTTTTCGGAGGGACAATTGTTGCAATATTTCTACCAAGGGCTGACTTCGGTGAACAAAGACCTTATGAATTCAGCAAGCAATGGGGGATTTTCCCATCTTCGAGTTAATGAAGCTAGGGAAATTGTCAAGAAATTGATTGATTCCAAGAAGGAATATGACAGAGGTGATGTGAGGATTTTAAAGAAAGTGGTGGATACAAGCTCTTCGGGTGAGGATAAATTCAATGAAAGGATGGATAAATTGGAGAAAATTCTTTCAAAAGTGGTTGATAAAGTTGCTACTCCAAATACAAGCTCTTCTTCTAGCCCTTATGATCGTCCATGTGATACGTGTGGAACATATAGCCATACCACTTTGCAATGTAATTTTGCATTGGAAGAGCCACTTGTTCAAGCGAATACTATGGGGAATTGGAATGAGAGGCAGCCTAGGAGAGATCCTTATTCAGCTACTTACAATCCTGGTTGGAGAGATCATCCAAATTTCAGATGGAGAGATCAAGGAAACCCACCTCAACAAGCCTATGTTCTACCGAATCAAAGAATTCCTCAAGCTTATCCTCAAAATCAGCCACCTCCTCAAGTGAAGTCAATGGATGAGAAGCTAGATTTGATGATGAATATGCTTCAAGATCAGAAAGAGAGTTCTAAGAAAGCCGAGGCTACATTGGACGAGCATACCCGTCAAATTTCTCAATTGACAAATTCTTTGAATGAGCTTCGAATGCAACAACCTGGACTTCCTTCTCAAGTACAAATGAATCCGAGGGAGACAGCAAAACAGATCACTCTCAGAAGTGGAAAAGAAGTTGAGTCACCACCAAAAAAATTTGCAAGCGAGACCAATAAGGATCATCCTCAGCAATCTGGAGCAAACCCTGATTTGCCCAAACAGAGGCTGGTGACAGAAGCTGAAAATCTGGTAGGGGGTAATTTTGAATTAACCAAGGAGGAAACTCCGAGGAAGGTTCTGAATGATCCTCCAGTGAAAATTCTTCCTCCCTTTCCTCGTAGATTAGCAAAGAAAAAAGAAGAAACCATTGATTTCTTGTCTATTTTTGGAAAAATGGATATTAACATTCCTTTGTTGCAGGCAATGAGACTACCACCAGTGAGCAAGTTTTTGAAGGATTTTGTGGCAAGGAAACCACAGAACTCAAGCAAGGTGATAATGAGTGAGTCGGTTTCGGCAGTGCTAAAAAGAGAATTACCTCAAAAATGTAAGGACCCGGGTATGTTTTCTTTACCATGTCATATAGGAGAGGTAAAAATTGAGTCTGCTATGTGTGATTTGGGAGCTTCAATTAATGTTATGCCCTTATCTGTTTATAAGAAATTGATTGGAGCTGAATTGGTAGATACTAGGGTTGTGATTCAATTAGCGGACCGATCTTGTGTATACCCCGAAGGTCTTTTAGAAAATGTTCTTGTCAAGGTCAATGAATTTGTGTATCCCGCTGATTTTTATGTGGTGAAAATGAATCATGATAATGGTGAGAATAATTCTGGAGTTTTGTTAGGTCGGCCTTTCTTAAGGACGGCAAATACTGTTATTAATGTGGGAGATGGAACAATTTGTCTTGATTACTATGGTGACAAATATATTTTCAGCATTGAAGATGCGATGAAAAAACCACTTGATGCTGAAAATATATATGCCATCGATGTAATTGACCCTTTAGTCCAAGATTTTCTTGAGGCTGAGTTCTTGCAGGAAAGAATGGAGATTCCATCATCTACAGGTGCTACAGAGCTGATGTTGCAAGGAAAGAGTGATAAGGAGATTTGTGAGCTGCTATGTTCTTTATATTCTCAAGAAGAAGTTTTGAGCACTGGAACCACTCTCGATTTGTCCAAACAGAGCCTTGCCGACAGACCATTGCCTTCTGAAATTTCACCACCAGTTTTGGAGCTTAAGGCACTGCCACCAAACCTGAAATATGTGTACCTTGGGGAATCTGAAACCTTGCCAGTTATTGTGAGTACCAAGTTGGAGGAGTCTCAAGAAGAAAAATTGATTGCCTTGTTGACGAAGTACAAGAAAGCAATTGGTTGGACTTTGGCGGATATCACGGGAATTAGCCCTGACATTTGCACACATCATATTTTATTGGAGCGGGATGCAAAACCTGTTCGAGATCCTCAAAGGAAGCTCAATCCTAACATGAGGGAGGTAGTTCTCAAGGAAATCCTTAAACTTTTATCCTTAGGAATTATTTACCCTATTTCGGATAGCAATTGGGTTAGTCCGGTCCATGTGGTACCCAAGAAGTCCGGTATTCAGGTGGTGCAGAATGAAAAGAATGAGTTGGTTCCCACTCGGCTAGTCACCGGATGGAGGATGTGTATCGATTATAGGAAGCTTAATGCGGCAACTCGGAAAGATCATTTTCCACTTCCTTTCATCGATCAAATGTTGGAGAGATTAGCGGGGAATAAATTCTTTTGTTTCTTGGATGGATATAGTGGATATTTCCAGATATGTGTGAACCCCGAGGATCAGGAAAAAACTACTTTTACATGTCCTTTTGGCACCTATGCTTATAGGAGAATGCCATTTGGATTGTGTAATGCTCCGGGCACTTTTCAAAGATGCATGATGAGTATTTTCTCGGATTTGATTGAATCAAGCATTGAGGTATTCATGGATGATTTTTCAGTGTATGGGAATTCTTTTGAGATGTGCTTGAGTAACTTGGAGCAAGTATTGATTCGATGTGTGAAAAGAAATCTAGTCTTGAACTATGAAAAATGTCATTTCATGGTGGATGAAGGCATAGTTTTGGGGCATGTCATTTCCGAAAAAGGAATTCAAGTTGACAAGGCTAAGGTGGAGACCATAGAACAACTACCTTATCCTACCAATGTCCGGGAGATTCGTGGATTCTTGGGGCATGCTGGATTTTATAGAAGGTTCATCAAGGATTTTGCCAAGATAGCGCAACCATTAACCAAACTTCTTCAAGATGATGTTCCTTTTGAAATGAATGAAGAGCGCAAGCTTTCCTTTGATGTGCTTAAAGAGAAACTCATCTCTGCCCCGATAATGCAACCACCAAATTGGGACATGCCCTTTGAATTGATGTGTGATGCAAGTGATTATGCGGTAGGGGCTGTTTTGGGACAAAAGCTAGGGAAGGAAAGCCATGTGATTTATTATGCTTCTAAGACTTTGAATCCGGCTCAATGCAATTACACCACTACTGAAAAGGAGCTGTTGGCAGTGGTGTTTGCTCTTGATAAATTCAGGTCTTATTTACTGGGATCAAAGATCATTGTCTACACCAATCATTCGGCGTTGAAGTATTTGTTTACAAAGAAGGAATCCAAGCCGAGGTTGATTAGGTGGATTTTGTTGTTACAAGAATTTGATTGGGAGATAAAAGACAAGAAGGGTGCTGAAAATCATGTTGCTGACCACCTGAGTCGGTTGGTAAAACCTGAGGATGCAATCCCCATTCAAGAATTTTTTCCCGAAGAACATTTATATGCTGCCACAGGCCTCGAATTGGCCAAACAGAGCCCTCTTACAGCAGCATTGCATGGGAAATCTGCTCATGATCCATGGTATGCAGATATTGTTAATTTCATCACCACTGGGGAAAGTCCAGAAACCTTCAGCACTGCCCAGAGAATGAAGCTCAAGAGTGAGTGTAAGCATTATATTTGGGATGAGCCATATCTGTGGAAAATCGGCTCGGACCAAATCATTAGGCGATGCGTTCCTGATGAAGAACAAGGTACAATTCTTTTGCATTGTCACTCTTTTGCTTGTGGAGGTCATTTTGGTCCTAAACGTACAGCTCGAAAGGTTCTTGATAGTGGATTTTATTGGCTGACTATTCATAAAGATGCTTACATGTTTTGTAAGAGTTGTGCTAGATGCCAAATGACAGGAAATATTTCTAAACGTGATGAAATGCCTCAAACTCCCATTATTGTTTGTGAGATATTTGATGTGTGGGGTATAGATTTCATGGGACCTTTTCCTAGTTCATATGGTAATCTTTACATATTACTTGCGGTTGATTATGTCTCAAAATGGGTGGAAGCGAAAGCCACCCGCACTGATGATTCTCAAGTTGTTTCAGGATTCTTGAAATCACATATTTTCAGCAGGTTTGGAGTGCCGCGAGCAATCATTAGTGACCAAGGAACTCATTTCAAAAACCGCACCATTGCAGCCCTTCTGAAGAAATATGGAGTGCATCATAGATTGGCTACTACTTATCATCCTCAGTCCAATGGCCAAGCGGAGGTGTCAAATAGAGAAATAAAGCAAGTTCTAGAAAGGACAGTGAATCCATCTCGGAAGGATTGGAGTAAAAGATTAGATGATGCTCTTTGGGCTTATCGAACCGCTTTCAAAACTCCTATTGGAATGTCCCCTTATAGGCTTATTTTTGGGAAAATGTGCCATTTGCCAGTGGAGATTGAGCATAAGGCTTATTGGGCTGTGAAGGAGATGAATATGCAACCTCTCAAGTGTGAGGAGGAAAGGAAGTTTCAACTTCAAGAGTTGGAGGAACTCCGTTTGGAATCTTTTGATCAAGCTATGTGGTACAAAGAGCGCGCTAAAATGTGGCATGACAAGAATTTGAGGTCCAAGGAGTTCAAGATTGGCCAGAAAGTACTACTCTTTCAGTCTAGGCTTCGGTTGATGCCCGGGAAACTAAAATCCAAATGGGCTGGTCCCTTTGAAGTGGTCTCTGTTTGGGCAAATGGAGCTGTTGAAATTAAAAGCATGCATACAGAGAAGTCTTTTCTGGTTAACGGTCATCGTCTCAAGCCATTTCACGATGCATCTCAAGTGGTAGTAGTGGAAGAAATTTCACTATGCCATACCTCCAGTACTTGACCGTATGACAAAGTCTAGCCACGGACTGTAAACGCAGGCGCTTATTGGGAGGCAACCCAATTTTTAATTTCATGTTCTTTCTTTTATTAGAATTTTAGTTTTTGGTAATTTACTTTTATGAAGTTAAACTTCTGTTTGGTTTTATTTTATGTGAAATATAATTAATACTAATTTTTGATGCTTTCCATTTTATTGTGCAGGGGTGTGCACAATTCTTCTTTAGGAAGAAAGGAAGAAAAGAAGATGAAGGATTAAGGCAATAGAACTCTCTTTGATGAAGTGCAGTCACTTCGGGCAGATGTGCAATTTTTGCACATGAAACTGGACGCTTTAGCTGCTCAAAATGGACATATTCAGTCTGCCTTAAGTCACCTCTGCACTGCTTGGTTTGCTAGCAATTCACAACAGCATCCACCACAAAACTTAAGTTCCCTAATTCCCTTCTCTATATTTATGTTTGTTTTATTTTATTCCTAGTTGTTAGTTGGTTTTTTCTCTGTTCCGCTTGACTTGCTTGAGGACCAGCAAGATTTAAGTGTGAGGAGGGTGGTTTAGTGGTCTAGGTGTCTGTTACTTATTTGAATGTTTATGTGTGTTTTATGTGTGTTTGTTGGTCAACAATTCAGCATGATAGGAGTACTGGAATTGACTTTGAAATGGAATAACTGTGCATGTTGAGAGAATTTGAGTAGTAAATAGGATTGCTTGATATCCCCTTGAGAATTTGAGATGATTGACCCCTGAAATCAGTTGCACTTGAATGAACTTGAGATAAATAAGATGAGTTTGAACAAAGCCTAGCAGATAGTAAGGATTGAGCCTAAAGTAGAGCACTCTCTACATCCAACTTGTTTTTGAGAGTTGTGGCAGCTAGGTTAATGCATGATGAGGTGATAAAAGGCAAATTAGGACTAACCCCACATCGTATATATAGCCATCCTTTATATCCCTTAGTGAACCCCTTTGAGCCTAACTTTTTCTTTGCTTTAACCCCTTAAATAAAAAAATAAAAGATTGTATAGTCCGAGCCTTGTTGATATCCTTTTCTTGACCCTATTGTGCATACTCTTGAAGGCTTATGTATTGAATTCATCCATGGTGTAATATTGCATATAAGGCATTCCACAAGTAGGGGTATGGATCTGAATTGTTGTTCTGTAATTATGTTGTGTTTCCCTGGGATTAATTGTGAAAACAGTGCTGTTAAAAAAAAAAAAACAAAAAACAAAACCAGTGCTGTTGAAAACAAAAAAAACAGAAAGAGAAAGAAAAAAAAAACCAGTGCTGTTGAAAAAAAAAAAAAAAGAAAGAGAAAAACAGAAATGTTGAAAACAGTGCTGTTGAAAAAAAAAAAAAGAAAGAGAAAAACAGAGCACTCAGATGTGATATGGGAATTGCCTAGTTGAGATGGATGGTAAATATGTGATGGAGTATGCCTAAGATGTTTTGAATGAACTTAGAGCCCGTAGGATCTTACCATGTTCATACACCCTTCACCCCATTACAACCTAAATAAAAGTCCTTTTTGATCTTCATGTTTTGATTGATGCTGCCACGGTATATATTGAGTGAAATAACCCTTACTTTTGAGTGGATTGAGTGACAACCGTGAGGAAGTTCATCTTGTCTATTTTGATCGGGTTGAAAACAAGTTTGACTGATGTAAGGGGGATTGATTTGATAGTTTAAAGGGGGATGATACCAATTCTGTTTATGAAAGGAGACTTGATATCATGCATAGTGAACTTTGTTGATGAGCCAATGAAAGGAAATTTGAAGTGCTGAATATTTGACCAAGGTTTTGTATATAATCTTTTCTCTTTTCTGTTTTCTGTTTTCTGTTTGGGTTTGTTTTTTGTTTGTTTTCTGTTTTTTCTGTTTTAAAGTATGTTTCGGTTTGCTTTTAGAGTGTATTAGGAGATTGGGAATTGTGACTGAACAACATGCTTTATTAACATACTTGAGGACAAGTATGACTCAAGTGTGAGGATTTGATAGGATAATTATATGTTGTTCTTTCATTGGGGAATTTAATTAAAGTGTTGATGTTTGAAGTGTATAATGGAGTTTTTATGGCCAAATTATGCAGTTAACATGGAGAAGAAACAGAGGACGGAAGAAGCATAATTTAGCATCAAGATTGAAGTGCAAAGGTGCAAGATTGAAGAGAAAAAGGTAGCAAGCAAAATGGAAGCAAGAAGTTGGGCTAAATTCATATGCTTAAGCCCATTAGTTAGTTTGTAATAAATACTCTTCCTAGTCCAAGATGGATTAGTAAGATATTTTGGTTGGTAGATTTTATATTATTTTACTCATTTTGAGCTCTATATAAATACCAAGAGCCAAAGTGATGAAGAAAACTTTTTGGGGAACAACTTGTGTAGATATTTTCGGATTCTTCTTCTTCTTGGAAGCTTGGCCGAGAGCCCTAGTTTTGGGACTCTTAAGTAGGTTTGATTTTTTTCTTGTCTTTTCTTCTTGGTAAATTCCTTACTTTTCTTAGTTAATGAAATCATTTCTTTATCTTGTTTTCTTTGTTCATAATATGAGTAGCTAAATTTCTTAGTTGGCTTGGATTGATTCAAGGTTGATTCATAAAGTTGTGAGGGTTGATATGCTTAAAAGTGTTCTTGCAAGTCCCTTGTTGATTATGGTATAAACTTAGGCTTTGTGGGTTGAGTTTGATCACCTCAATTCATGCTAAGCTAGAGCTAATTAAAGTAGCACTTTCTTGTGAAAAACAGATAACTGATACAGACTGTAATAGCAGGAAAATAATCAACCGGGTAGGTAGCTGTCTTTAGCAAATACTTGGATGTCTACCTAAATTAGGTCCTCTTTGTATTAATTTAACAATCTAGTAAGTTTAGCAAATACTTGCTTGCTAGTGGGTAATAAGAGAGGATTTTAGGAGTTCAGCAAATACTTGCTCTTATATAACTAATTGATTTGCGGGGATAACTAATTTGTAGCCGAGGATCAACTGAAGAATCAACGAGTTAATCTAAGCCAACTTCCTTCCTCTTATTCTAGATTCCTTCCACTTTAATTTAGTGCTTTCAGTGTTTATGAGTTATTGTGTGCCTATGTCTTTGTGTTTTTAGTTTTTTTTTTTTTAGTAGTTTTTAGTTAAACAAATCTCAAGTTTAGGCGTGGTTGCTAAACCGATTAACTCTTTAGGTCAATCAATAGAATCAAATTGTTCCCTGTGGATCGACCCTGCTTACCCTGTACTAGTTTCATTATTATTGGAGTATTGCAGGTTTTATTTGTGTGAGGTAAACGACGCTCACCAGCCATAGGGATACTATTTTACCTATGATTTCCCCCTTTCTGGAATTTGATACTCTATCCTTTCTTCAGGATGCAGAAATTAATGCCAACAGAGAAGATAGGTTGATATGGAAACCTGAACTGACAGGGTTTTTCTCCTTCAAATCTGCCTACAAGAAACTAACATATACCCCAGGTAATTTCCCAGCCAGTAATTTGATCTGGGATCCAATTCTACAAAAAAAGGTTTCCATCTTTACATGGAAAATGTTGCATTCTTTCTTACCTTTTGACGATGTGCTTATCAAATGTGGTTTTAGTCTAGCCTCCAAATGTCCAGCATGCTCTCACTCTGATTCCATTCAACATTTCTTCATATCCTGTTCACTTGCTCATAACATATGGATCCAGATGACATCCTTTTTGGGTTTTCACCTAAATCAACAGGACTTAATTACTCACAGTTTCTTTTTTCTCTGGAATAGTAAAGATTTACCAAAATGGCACCATCTGATAAGTAAAATACTTCCTTCTTTGATATGTTGGTGTCTATGGAAGGCCAGGAATAGTTTCTTTTTCGATAACACTAATTTTTGTCCTGAACGGATATGTAAGGATATTTGTGATCAAGTATACTTATCCCTCCATGCTAAACCTTATCACCATTATCCTGCTTCACATATTCCCTCTAACTTGTTGCATCTGATCCCGAAGCTTAGACCTCCTCCTAAGCCAATAGTATCAATTGTTTTCTGGGAGGGTCCAAAGCAAAATTGCTATAAGATCAATGTAGATGTTTCCTGGAACCCAAATAAAGCAACAGTAGGTCTTATCGCCAGAAACAGTGCTGGAACTCCTTTTCTGATTCATTCAACAGATATTAGTGCTGCTTCCCCACTTAAGGCTGAGATTCTAGCAATTCAATTTGCTTGTCAATCTTTTCCCAATCTAGATAACTCTGTTACAATTGAATTAGACTCTTTGACAGCAGTAAAAATGATTATAGATCCATATACTGCTCATTGGACACTTTTTGATCTAACTTTTAAAATACATTCCATGTTAAAGAATACTGAACTGAAATATGTTTACAGAGAATGTAATTCTATGGCAGATGCTATTGCAAAGCACCATTTGACTCATAGTTTGAGTCTAAATCTTTCTAATGCTCCTGGACATATCAAGGGCCTCATTTCTTTGGACAAAGAGCATACACCATATATTAGACTAAATAAGCACACCTTTTCTTAGAATGGATACTGCTGAGTGTTTAGTCCCTGCTCTTTATTTGAAGGTACTTGGAATAATAAGAACTGGAGCTCAGGAGGAGCAATCCTGGAGCCCTACACAGCCCTCTGCACAGCCCTTGGGCACTGGAACCCTCGAGGATGGGTGCCCTCGAACTGTGAAGCCGCTGGATCCCTCGAGCTATTACCCCTCGAGCTCTGATGACACTGGATCCTTGCGAGCATTGAAGATGCTGGAGCCCTCGTGCACTGGAGCCTTCGTGCTCTAGAGACATCATCAATTGGACCCCCTCGAGCTCTAATGCCCTCAATTTGGATCTCTCAAACACCTGAGCCCTTGAACATTGGAGCCCTCGAGCACCGGGGCCCTCGAGCACCGGAGCCCTCGAGCATCAGAGCCCTCGAGCACCGGAGTCCTCGAGCATCAGAGCCCTCGAGCACCGGAGCACTCGAGCAACGGAGCACTCAAGCACCGGAGCCCTCGAGCACCTGAGCCCTCGAGCACCGGAGGAACAATGGAGTCCACGAGCACCAGAGCCCTTGGGCACTGGAACCCTCGAGCTCGGGAGACCTCGTACTGTGAAGACGTTGGACCTCTCGAGCAATGAAGAAACTAGACCCCTCGAGCACTAGAGCCCTCGAGCTCTGGAGCCATCGAGCACTGAAGCCACTGAATCCCTCGAGTATAGGAGCCCTCGAGCTTCTGAAGACATCGAGCACAAATGCCCTCAAGAACTGGAAACATCGAACATTGGAGGCCTCGAGCACTAAGAACGGCCTCGAACTGTAGTCCTCGTGCACTCGTACCCTTGAGCAACCATGCCCTCGAGCTCTGACGACACTGGAACCTTTCGAGCACTGGAGATACTGGAGCCCTCGTGCACCGGAGCCCTCGTGCTCTTGGGCCATCAAGAACTGGACCACCTTGAGCAATGGAGCAGGCCGTTGGACGGGAGTCCTCGTGTACTCGAGCACTCGAGCACCCAACCCTTCGAGCCCTAGATACATCGAGTTTGTGGAGCCGCCATCTCACTGGATACCTCGGACATCTCCAGCCCAGACACCTTCGAGACACCTGACACTCGAACCAATTAACACACAATCACTCGAACCTGGAACCATTGAGCTTGGATCCCTCTAGACCTCGACATCTTAACTAATACATCATCTCCTTTTGAATCACTAGTCTACTAGTTTAGAACTTTCTTTTGAAGGCAACGATGTTGCCTTACCGATGTAAAATGTTCAAAACATCGTTGTGCATTTAATTGGTTTCTAAATAGGCTTGGGGAACCTAATAAATATCCCCACCCTTGGGTGCATTTGAAAAAAAAGCTCTATTTATATAGATATTAAAATATTATTTGAAAGCGAAATGAGTTTAGTATGGATAAGATGAGACCATGTAAAAATGAGTTAACGTTTAAACAATTTAAATTTGACTTCTATCGTACAGTTTTGATAGAAATTGAATTGCAGAAAGAGAGAAAGTGAAGAATGTCCAACACAATTAGCCACTCACTCCAATGTGACACCAAAATTTACCCAAACCTTGGCACCAATTGCCGATTCCCCTAGCATCGATGAACCTCAAAACCGAACCACCCCAATCGGCATCAGTTGTGAGCATTATAGGATCAGCGGAAGTGAAAGCAGATAAATAAAGTGGGAAGTGAAAGCAGATAAATAAGGTGGGAAGTGAAAGCAGATAAATAAGGTGGGAAGTGAAAGCAGATAAATAAGGTGGGAAGTGAAAGCAGATATGCTAGCAGATCAAGTTGTGTGGTTGGCTTTGAAGCGGTCGTTGGCTACCCCATTCAATACTATTTGAGCGAAATGCTGAGGGGGTGTTTGGTTGAGGTGAATCAGAAAATAGAAAGGGAATATAAGATCTTGATCCCTTAATTAGTGTTTGGTTCCATTTTTTTTTGTTGGGAAATTAATCCCTATTTGGGCAGAATCAAGACAATAAAAAGAAAAGCATAAAAAGAGAAACACAGGTTTTATCGTGGTTCCACTAGTGGAGAATGGCCTATTAACGGCGGAGTTCAAAGGCGGTTCCAAGAAGTTTCTAAGGAACCGCCTTCTGAGATGTGTTCAGAGTTCAGAACTGACTGATTCTGGACACATTACCAAATCCAAGGCGGTTTTTAATCGCTAGAAGGCGGTTATTGAAGAGCCGCCTTCCATTGTATAGATTAAAAGGCGGTTCACAGAATAATCGCCTTTAATTGAATGCAATTAAAGGCGGTTGTGCCAGAGTGATTTCTATCTTATTAGTTAAGAGTTTGGAACACCAATACGAATCTTGTTCCAATTGAGGAACTATTGTGGTTCAGGCAATTTGAAAGCACGGAAAGATTGTTGAACTCGTAACTTTCTCTGATCATAGTTACAAATGAGGAACTAATTTCGGATCCATCTTCCGATGTAGGAACTAATATCCGCTCTTTGTTGTTGAGCAGTAAATTAGTTCCAAACTCGGAACCGATTAAAACAGGAATGTCTTAAAATTTTAGCGGGGCTATTCACAACAAAAAATAAGAAGACGTTGGAAAGAGGCATAACCCAATCTTTGTGATTTCTGGTGGGATTAATTGTGAAGGTATGTTTAAGTCATTTATTCATTTTAATTCTTTCAAATCAATTATATTGGGAATGGGTGAATTAGGGTTATTTGTGTTGAATTTTTATTGTGAATGGAAATGATATTAATTAGGGTTATGTTGTGTGAAATAATTGTTTAGAACCAAACTCAAATGTAGGTACGTACGCACGTAGTGCTATCTTATGGAAAGATTGGAACTCATAGGTGGCGATTGTAGAAACTCACTCGATTACATTCCCTTGGTAAAATTGTTTTTCGTTTTGGCTTTCAAACATGCCTTGAAGAATGGCGTGGTCCAGGCATGTTACCCAGCAATGATTGTAAGAATGATGCATATGTTAGGAGAAAGAAGTTGCGTGAACATCTTATAATACGTGGTTTTCAAACTAGTTATACTCATTGGATATGGCACGGGGAGGGTCTCACGGATATTGTAGATGATGTTAAAACTAATTAAGGAGTAGATTTGGGTGGAGATGATGGACTTGATGAGATGGTGGACGATGTTGCTAGAGCATTTCACGGTAAACCCGAGGCCCTTGAAGCGTTGATCAATGATAAGAAGACCGCATTGTATGTTGGGTCCAAACATTCTGTTTTGAGCACAACCTTGAGGATAATGAATTTGAAGGCGAAATATGGGTGGACCGACAAAGGAATGACTGAGACACTTGAATTGCTAAGGGGATTGCTTCTAGATGGTAATCTTATGGCCCATAGAGCGTATGCTGCAAAAAGGATTATCTGTCCAATGGGACTAGAATTTGAAAAAAAAATCATGCTTGTCCCAATGATTGCATGTTGTGGCATCTTCCTATTATTCCATGTTTGAAGAAGTTGTTTGCTTTCTAAGACGATGCTAAGTTAATGCCATGATCTTGAGTAGTTATCTCCAACCTGCATGTTTCTCCATGTCTAATGTATAGAAGAAATTGTTTTGCAAGATCCTTTGTTTTGCACTTGACCGGTTGCAGGCGATGATTTTGGAAGTGCTATGTCGAATGGAGATGTACTTTCTGCCATCATTCTTTGACATTATGGTCCACTTGATTATTCATTTGGTTCAAGAGATCAAGCTATGTGGTCCTTTTTTTTTTGAGATGTATGTATCCTTTTGAACGATATGTGAAAATATTCAAACATTTTGTGAAGAACAGATTTATGCCTGATTCAAGTATTGTTCAATGGTATGTGGCAGAGGAAGCAATAGAGTTTTGTATCGAATATTTGAAGGAGATTATGTTGGTGTTCCGAGTTCTAGACATGAGGGGCGATTAGATGGCCAGGGTGTCCGACAAGGTAAACTGCTCAACCCTAGTTCATAGGATTTACATGCTGCTCATTTATACGTACTAGGAAACCACGGTGATGTTGTTCCATACATTGAGCTTCATATGAATGACATACGGGGGGCACATCCTTCATTCAATGAAACTCGTGTTCTTGAACAACACACTAGAAAATTCGCATCTTGGTTTTGAGCTCACGTTGGCTGGGGTAGACACCTTGAATCGGCTAACTGGCTAGCACGTAAACCTCTTGGTACGATTCTTTCATATGGAGGGTATGTCATTAATGGTTTTATGTTTGATACCAAATCAACAGATGATAAGGGTGTTTCCCAAAACAGTGGAGTTTCACTAGTTTCCGAGGCACATCATATTGTTAGGTCCGGGTACACAAATCCAATTCATGCAAATACATGTTACTTTGGAACCATAGTTGAAATATGGGAGCTCGATTATGTGACAATGTGAGTTCCTGCATTCAAGTGTGAATGGGTAGATATCAATAGTGGCCAACGAACGGAAGACTTGGGATTCACTCTGGTTGACCGGAGCCGGTTGGCTTGAAAGGAAGACCCATTCATATTAGAGGGTTAAGCACATCAATTTTTCTATGTAAAGGACCCTGTTGATCCCAAGTGGGAATTGTTATCGAGGGTAAGAGGGTTTTTTTTGGTGAAAATGATTATGAAAATTTCATCAGTTCCGGCCCAAATGCTTTTATCGGTTCAAATGACGACGATATAATGCTTGAAGAAGATGAGGCAATTTTGCGTATGCATTTCGGAAAGTCGGACCAAGATGAGTTAATATGGGTTAATGCCCAAGGGAAAATTATCAAAAAAGGAAGAAAAGTGAAGAAGAAGTTGGTAAAGAAGAAGAGGAAATCAGGTCTTGATAGTTGGATTTGGATGTTAATGTTTTTGAAGGATAGCCATATGATCTGAGTCATTTTCGAGTTCGGAAGTTGTTCGGGTCAAGTGATCATCAATCAATGTTTCCCTTGTTTTACCTTGAGTTTGAAGGTTTATAATTTTAACCATTATGTGCTAAAAAATATACACTATTTCCACACTACACATACAAATCTAAGACACAATTAGACAATCATTGACTCGACTTTAATGTTTACTCTCACAACATATTAATTATACTCAGGTTCTTACAAATTGATTCAATATAGTACCCAAACTATTACAAGTAATCCTTAAAACATGTTACATAGATAAGCATTATTTTAGGCGAGGTTTTTTTTTACTCCTTTAAGGCTCTCTCATAGGTACGCTGCTTCTTCTCTAGCTTCCATATGGGCTCCCTTAGTTGGGACACTTTGTCGCGCACCCATATGTAGCAGTTTTTCAAGCTCTTTATAAATTTTGAGCCAAACTCTTCTACATTACCATGTTTCATATAACAATTAATAATAGAAAATTTTATGAACCTAATTATATTTATGAAAGATTAGATTTACCTTCTTCAACCATTGCTCTCTTTTGAGGCTCTGCCCCTTTAAGCGGTTTGTGATGCCCCTTATTCTCATGTAGTATCCACTGTTTCTTCTCAAAATACTTCTTGTCAAAGTACTTGCAAGCATTTTCCTCGCCATGAAATGCCAACCCCTCTACACCTCTCAAGACCAATGTAATCAAGTTGCCATAAGGTAGATTCTTGATAATTCTCTTCCTTGTACCTACACAAACGATGTGCTTAAAAATGGCAGTCCCGGGATTTACTATGGTCCCCTCAATCACATAATAGAATATCATAAGAATTGAGTAATTTGGCCTGGTGAGGGGAACGAGAGCAGGTGCTATGACCTAGCTATAATCTCGTAGAAAATTTGTTGGCCGGGCTCTAGTTCCTTAATATCAAAGGATTCCGGTCTACCTAGATTATAAGGATTACATTTGTACTTCACACTGCACGCAATTGGGTTGATACTAGGATAGTCATCTTCTAGTGGCCGTTCCCCCCTATGATAAACATCATCTAGAGGGCCATCCTTCACTTGAGGATAAATATCTTCCAGACCCTTATAGGGGCATTCAATTAATTGATTGATAATCCACATGCTTATCTCAACATTAAACCCATTCACCCTAGTCCAATAACTACCCAAACCCTTTACCTCATGCAAATTGGCATAAAATCAACAAATCTCATCAAAATAAGCTGGTTAATTCAACTAAGGAGTTTAACAAGATGTTGATCCTCGAAATACTTAACGGGGTCCCTAACCCTATGGTCTTGTACACATTCAAGTCTATCACATAAGGATCCAATACTTTTCCACCATCTCTTAAAGCATTAAACCTATTTTGAGCTTTAAGGGAAATAAACTTTGCATCGTAGCCCAAATTGTTTGGTCGGCTCCCTTTCGTCGATTTGGAACGACATTTGGTAACGACGGCGTTTGCATTTGATGATGACATGGTGTGAGGAGGTCTTTCCCGCATGCTAGTTGATTTGAATTTGAGGTCAAGGTTTTGTGTTCCTCGGTCAGAAATGATGCTAGGGATTTGAGAATGAATCCCGGTTTGGGTTTTTTTCTATATAAGTGGCTTAGTTCCGAGTGCGAAACTAGGTCGTGTCAATGTATCGAATGCCCAATTTGTAGTTCCTCAATTGGAACTCTGTCTGTCATTTAGAATGCAAAGGGGGTACATTTGACCAGGGTGCTTCCAGAAAATAAATCAGAGGTCAGAACTACAGTTCCGAGCTTGTAACATATAAATTGTGCTTTCAGTAATAGGAGCCGATCATGTTCCGAGCTCGTAAATTTTTTTTGACTTATTAAGCAATGTAAACACTAATTTTATCAACAAGACCAGGTTGCTTCTAGAAAATACATAAGATCTTGGAACTCTCGTAACATATAAATCATGCTTTCAACAGTAGGAGCTGATCATGTTCCGAGCTTACACTATAAGAAACAACACCTATTACCTCGGTTCTACAGGGTTTTTACCTCGGTTTTTAGCCCTAAAAAACTGAGGTAAATGTGGGTGTAGTAAAAAGTATACTTTTACCTCGGTTTATAACCAATATTGATTACTTCTACACAGTCTTGGAAAATTACACTATGACCCAAAATTATGCTACCCCATTATCCATTGCTCCAAAATAAATGATTTTTGTTATTATTACCTAAATATGGAAATATAAAATAAATTATTTTTTTGGTGAAATGTTGGAAAACGCTAGTACATATTATACAGTAAATTAGTGTTGAATAGTTAGAAGAAAGTAAAATTGGAAAGAATTGCGGATATGTTTTTATGCCCAACTGTTGATAAATGTTCATTAAAAATTTGGAAAATAAAATGAGGGTGTATATGGTAGCATCAAGTTCGAGCGGATTTCAATTTGGAGTTAAGAGAAAATTTTTTACTCTTTGCATTTAGATCCCTCAAAGAAAATTGGAGTTGTCAAATCACAAAATTGGGGGCACCAAAATGCAATTAAATAATATAAGATCGTAACTTTTCAATTTGGCATGTATGGGTGAATAGAGGGAGCTCGAAAGTCAATTGATTACATTTATAAATTCTTGGAAAATTGCACCGTGACCCAAAATTGCGTTACCCCATTATCCATTTCTTTTGAAAAGATTATACATTGCTTCAAATTACATTATTTTTGTTATTATTTCCTAAATATGGAAATTTAGAATTAAATTATTTTTTGGTAAAATGTTTGAAAGTGCTAGTACATGTTCTAGAGTAACTTAGAGTTGGATACTTAGAAGTAAGAGAGGAAAATTGGAAAGGATTACAGACATGTTTTTATGCCTGATTGTTGATAAATATTATGTTACATACTTGGAAAATACAATGAGGGTGTATATGGTAGCATCACGTTCGAGCGGATTTCCATTTGGAGTTACGAGTAAAGTTTTTACTTTTTGCACTTAGATCCCTCCAAGAAAGTTGGAGTTGTCGAATCACAAAATTGGCGGCACCAAAATGAAATTCAATAATATAAGATTGCGAATTTGCAATTTGGGCATGTATGGGTGAACGGAAGGGCCTAAGCCAACATTGATTACTTCTACACAATCTTGGAAAATTACATCATGGCCCAAAACTGTGCAACCCCATTATCCATTGCTCCGAAAAACATGATTTTCATTATTCTTGCCTAAATATAGAAATTTAAAATAAAATATTTTTTGGTGAAATGTTGAAAAGCGCTAGTATATGATCTGGAGTAACTCATACCGATGCCTATGTGTCTATTTTCCAGTAGTGACATATCCACCTAATAACTAAAGTGGCACGGATCACCTTCCTTGAAAATATTTATATGTCATACCTGTAATGTATTAGAAATAATGAGAAATTTCGTAATTAAATTTAACCTAGCAACCAAATTTTTATACTACTTATTTTATAAAATTATGAATAAGTAGTGTATAAATTTTTATTCAGTGAAAAAATAAAATTTATTTATTGATATTCGATTTCATTCACATATTACTCAAATTCTACATTTATTTTATTTCATTTCAAAACTATAAACATAAAGTTACAGTTAAAAATATAGTTATAAATTATTTTTAAAGTTTAAAATAAATGGAGTAGCATAAAAAAATTACAAAATTATATTTTAGCTTTGTTTAACATTAAATTTTAGGGCAAACGACTTGCATGGTCCTCCAACTCTTATCATTTGACTATTTTGGCCCCCCATTTTTTCCCGATCACTTTCATTCCTGAACTAACAAAAGGGCTGAATCGTAGCCCTTCCGTCCGGTCAAAACGTTAAGTTCAGTCAAAACTATTAAATTTAAGGGCAAAATGGTCATTTTCATTTTTCAATTTCCTTTTTTTCTTTCTTTTTCTCCTTTTCTACTCTATTTCTATGTCATCGTCTCCATCGTCCTCAAGCCCCAGTGTCACCGCTACCACCATGCTACCGCCTTTAAATCCCCAATTGGAGCCCATCCTCGAGCCTTCACCCCCGGAATCCACCTTCAGATTGATTCAGTGATTGGTAATTAGGTTAAGGAAGGAGTGGTGGTGGGTACCAGATGTGATGGGCGAAGAGGATGAACCTGGAGATGTCGATTGAAGGCTCGGGGACCTTGCTAGAAAAGCCGTACAAGAACATCGTTAGGACACTCAAGGGGAAGCCCTTTAGGAGGGTGGACATTTCCGGCACCGCTCAGGAGTTTTTGGAGGGTGCGGGAGGGGCAGTGGCGAAACCAGAAATATTTTCTAGGGGAGGCTGGAGGGTGTCCGCGGCGGCGTCCGGCGTCAGGAGGCGGAGACCTGGTAGTGGCGATGGCGGAAGAGAGCTGAGCCACTGCTTCCTCTTCAGCTTATTCCCTTTTCGAATTTTGGGAGAAAGAAATGTATTGGATTGGGATTTTTTTTGGCCCAATCCAACATATTAAAGGCCATATTTCATTTTTATTTTTTCCCCTTATCATAAGTGAAACGATGTCATTTCACTAATGCGAAAACGACGTTGTTTACTACTGAAGTGGCAAAAAAGAAGGCTGCAAAGCGGCCTTCTTCTCCGAGCTTCTGAATCCAATGGCCGGAATACGCGCGGCATCGTGGCGGAAGGCGCACTGGACGCCGGACTTCGATTCTTCTACCCACAGCCGGCGATCTAAGTAGGGCTGGAGCCCTACCTCGCGTACCATTGGTTCCGCCACTGGGGAGGGGATAGAGATAACGATGTCCGAGTCGCTGCATCTCCGACCTCTCTTTTTGATTTGTTTGTGTTAAATTATGTGTTCTTTCAATTCCCCAACAGGAATGATGTGCCCATCGATCGCAACCGAGTCTCTAACCATTGCAATTTTGAACTGGAAATAAACCTTGTTGCTCTGCATTTTTGATATCCTTCAAAGCTGCAAGCGCATCACCTTTCTTCCTCGCCGAGACTTGGGTTTTCTTGTTGCGCTGATGAATAATTTTTCATCAATAAGATGAAACCAAATTTCTTGTGAGATTTCTTCTACTCTCTGGGTATTTATAGAGTAGAAGGTTCCTTAAAACCAATTCCAACGTTCTGGGGGTGAAAGCTCGGGGACGAGCTCCAATTGGGGATTTGAAGGCGGCGATGGCGCTGGGGCTTAAGGACGATAGAGAAGATGGAGATGATGGGAGAGAAGCATAGGAGAAAAGGAGAAAAGAAAAGGAAAGAAAAAGGAGAAAAAGGAAAGAAAAGGAGAAAAAGAAAAAAGAAAGAAAAAATGAAAATGAGAAAATAAATTGAAAAAAGAAAAAGGAAAAAAGGGGAAAATTAAAAATGACCATTTTGCCCTTAAATTTAATAGTTTGACTGAACTTAACGTTTTGACCGGACGAAAGGGCTACAATTCAGCACTTTTGTTAGTTCATGGACGAAAGTGATTGGAAAAGAAAAGGGTGGAAAAGGATCAAATGACAAGAGTTGGAGGGTTTGGCAAGTCGTTCGCCCTAAATTTTATTATTAAATCTCGATCATGTATTACTCGAACTCTATGTTTAATTTATTTCATTTGAAAATATAAACATAATGTCATAGTTGAAAGTATAATTATAAAATCTTTTAAAATTAAAATAAATAGAGTTGCATAAAAAATTAAAATCGTGCATCGCAAGGGTATTATCTAGTTATTCATATACTTATAAGTATTATGTCTATAAGATTGACATGAGACGTCGGTAAAAAAACCCGATGTTGGTAGGCCAGATATGTGTGCGATATCGGTCACAATAATAAGCAACGTCGGTAAGCAAGAAATGCATACGATATTGGTCATTAATGTCCACGAGCATGACGTGCAACGTCGGTCCAAAAAATAATTGACGTTGCTAAGCCAGACATGCGTGCAACGTTGGTAATTTCATGTCTACGAGAGGGATGTGCAATGTCGGTCATTTCATGTCTGTGAGAGGGATGTGCAACATCTGTCACTACAATACACAACGTCGGTAACCAAGAAATGCATGTGACATCGGTCATTCATGCCTTCGAGAGTGACATGCGACTTCGGTCACAATTACAACTGATGCGGTAAGCTAGACATGCGTGCGACGTCTGTAATTGCAGACTTTATACCTCAATTTTTTTTAAAATTACCTCAATTTCTTTTAATCGAGGTAGCAAAATATTATTTACTTCGACACAAAAAAAAGAAGAACAAAAAAAATTTGACCTTAACCAAAAACAATGAGGTAAAAAGGGTGAAGTAATAGGTCTTTTTTCTTGTAGTGTTTTTTTCATGAAAAGAATCAGATCATGTTTCAAGCTCATAACGTATAATCTCCTACAGTGTTCCGAGACCTGAACATCTTCTGAGAATATTTTTGTTCTAAAAAGAAAGTGTTCCACTATCGGAACTGTTTCGTGAACTATGGTAAATTTACTAGAATCTGGCACTCAATTCTTCCTTTGAAAGACACGAAAATACATATATCCTTGAAATTATTTCTTAAAAAGTTGTCATAAGAAAAATCTTAATCCAAAGCGTTGTCATAAAAAAGTATTCAACAAAAACCATTACAAATACATGTTATCAAAGTCAATAAAGGTCATAAAAATGTCCACATAATATCATGGATCATGAACCTAATATTTCTTCGATCTTGGAGCCGGTCTTCTCTTCATCCGCACCTCCGTTCCTACCATTCTCAGCCTCGGTGTATTCATCCTCAGAATAATTGGGCTTGGAGATTGGTTTACCCTCATCGTCACTAAGCTCAATATGGAGTCTAGTGGATTTGATGAACTTTTCGTGGTTTACTTCGGCCGCAACTAGCCCTGCATTCACAGCACTAACTTCGGTTCTAAGGAAATTCATATACCTCTAGAAGGTACTCATCCATGAACTTCGGATGCTTACAAAATATAAGCAATATAAAAAACTATAGTTTAATAACGGAATATACTTGAAATTTAAAAAGTTTAAATACTCACGAGACAAAGATGGCTCAGCCCTCCCCGCTTCTCTGGCTCTCTCCATTGCCTTAGCGTTCGACCTAGGAATTTTGCGTTGGTCATATGCACCATCAGAGTTCAAGCACAAATGCTTTTGGTCGAACCAAGCCTCTTCATAGTACTCCAAATGCAGTTACTTGTCGAGGGGGATAACCTTCCACTTCTTGATCAATGTCGTTATTAAGCCACCATATGGAAGATCTTTATTTTTACCCCCCACGACCTTCAACATATACATTAAAATAGTGTAGCCCGGGTTGAGACTCACACCCTCCATCACATAATAAAATAGCACTAGGTTCTCAATTGAGGCTCTCATGCATAACCCCCCGATGGTAGAACATTCTGGCATATCTACTCATAGATTAACCTATTTTCAACGGAAAACACACCCATGTCAAAGCTCTCTGCTTGCCCTGGTCCCACTCCCGACCTATTGAAATACTTAATAGCTATCTCAACGGGGCACAACGGGGTAACCTCTATAACCCCGTGCCAATGTTGATGGAAAACTTCTATTGATCCACCCTCATCGATAGGTTTCAACTTAGTTGGGTCCGTATACTTGCAACCTAGGGCATCATTGATTGAGAACTTTGTAACTGGTATTCTAACACCATTGACAATGGTTTGGTCCTTATTATTACTACCCTATCCTAAATTAGCATAAAACTGTGGGACTTCATCATTATGGGCGGGCTCATTTAACAGGAGTAATTTGTCAAAACCAGAATGCTTTAATGTATCAATCAAATACCCTAGACCTAGTGGCACTACATCAGAGACATGTATAACCTTTGGATTACTGCATTTCCTATGGTTGAAGGCCACATACCTTTGTTTGGCAGCACCGCAGTAGAATCGAGTTGAACCACGAGGGAGCTCTTGCGATGGTCGATGACTACGAGTTGAAGCATTGTCAGCATCACCGCCCACTTTAGCGCCATGATACCTAGGCATCTCGTGAATGGAGGTTATGAGCTCGTAAATTGGATGAAAGAAATTAGGGATTTAGGGGGAAAATTGTGAATTAGGGTTCTAAGGATGTTATGAGAACCTGCTACTCTTTATATATAAATACACACACACACACACATATATACTACAAACCAGTTCCAAGCTCGTAACCATTTTTTTCATATATTTTGAATAAAAGATGCAGTTCCTTAGTAGTAATGTATTTCGGCCGACAATTGTTCCGAGTTTGGAACTATATTATGGGCCTAAAAAACAGGGCATTAAAGGCGGTTTTCAAAAGGGTAATTAATATCCATTTGTGAAAACCCTCCCAACACATTCTTCCTCAAAACCAATCACAAATATTCCAAAACCTTAAACTTCTCCATCAATACATCACATTCTCTTAAGCATATCCACCATAGAGCTTGGATTTTGGTTAGGGTTTTTACATGTGATGACATAGTAGAAGTAAGACTTATTTGGGCTAATACTCTCACTACCTGGAAAAGGCCCTAGGCCCGATACACATATAAGTGGGCTTGTTATTTGGCCATTCACTAGAGGACACAGGAAGCTAGATCATAGAACAAGGATATTAGATTTTTAGAATAGTATAAATAGACAGGTATGTCTTCTATTTTTGGTAACACTCTATTGCCTACCTTTTCTCTCCACCATTTACTGACTAGATCATTAAAGGATTCCTTTTGCAGATTGGAGGTTTCACTGAACCAGATTGAGATTGGGCTTGAGCTGACGGACACGAGACACATCAAGTTGGTATGCCCAGTGGGACCCAAAGTTCATCCAGATCTAGATCTCACAACGTATGTCACTGTCGACAACCTCAACTCAACGGAGTGATAGGTTGAGGAACAAGGTGACTGGTACTGGCATTGGGGTTGGGTCTTCGTATAGGCCTGTACAAGGGGAGAAATTAACCTTTCCTGCCACTCTACAGGACATGGAAATGCCACCAGTTGAGGCTTTGGCAGGTCTTGGCCTGCCGACCCTTGTGATCGAAGGGTGTCAGACCAGGACCCTGCCAGGAGTTCCAAGAGAAGTGGAGGTCGCTATTGAACCTTCTGTGGGAATTGGCACCTCGATGACGTTGCTTGGGTCGCGAGGTAGGTATAGCTCGGCTAATTCGCAAGTGGAAGCTTATGAACGAAGAGCTTAGGAAAATCATATGGTGGACGAGGTCATGAGACCTACTCAAAGCTTCGATCAGATCACGCAGATGTTGGCAGCGGAAGGTTATCAAGTCGTATCCCCTTCTATAGTTCCTTAGCCATCTATGACTATGATGCCTTTGATGACTCATACTTCGTCATTGACACTGGAGCAGATCAGGGCATTGCCTCTGGCTAGTCAAATGTATGGAGTTCCAACTATGGGGTGTGTGAGAGAGAAGTCGCTCAATCGAGACCCCAACCCTCCTTTCCCGATCTTAAGCACATGAATTACCATGTATCCTATTTGATGCCGATGTATTTTCCGCAAAGCATTGAACATGGTTAAGGAGTCATGTCATGGATAGGGCCCCAAACCACTCAAATCCTACCATGTGAGCTCAGGCAGAAATGATGGATTATCATTAGCTGGGGGTCGTACCCCTCGTTCACCTAAGGGACCCTTGAGGACCCATTGAGAACATGGGGCACCTATATGATGGAGTAGAAACTGCCTTAGGTAGATAGTTGGAAAGGTTGATAGGGCCAACAGGATAAACTGCAGGATCTCCATTTGGTTCAGTCGGGACGATGGCTCGTTGGCCCCAGGACATAAAGCCCCCAAAAGAACTTCCCACTTATTCAGAAGATTCAGATCCTAGAGAGTTTATTCAAACTTTCTTGGGGTTGATGAATTCTCGAGACTTCAATGAGAGATTGACTTGCAAGTTAGTGGGTAGCTACCTTCGGGGGAAAACCCATGAATGGTTTAATAAGCTGCTAAGGGGTTCATTGCAATCATATCAAGATATTAGTGTAGTGCTACTGAGCCAGTATTGCCAGAAAAAGAAATTCACCAAGACATTGACAGAACTGTACCAGACAAAGCAGAAATATGGAGAGTCTACCACAACTTTTTATCATAGGTATGTCGATGACATCGTGGGGGTTATTAAATATACATAGAATTAAATCATACTGGGGTATCTTTTAGGGATGGAAGACATGGAACTGTATAGAAAATTAACAACGAACACCCCGAAAACACTTCAACAACTACAAGAAGTGTTGAGCAGCATTCCAAAGTTGAGGAGGTCATTCAAAGGAAGAAATAAGGGTTAATGGCCAAGCAGTCTAAGCCTGTTGATTCTCGGGGAGAGAAGTTGACGAAAAAACCAACCTTCGAAAGATACACACCCATGCATCGTTCCCCAGCGGACATATAAAGTATCCATAGAGGAGTTTTCAAGCCACCACCTCCCATGAATGATACCAATTAAGCCTTTGCGACTAGGAGAGCCGCCAACAAGTTCTTCGACCACCACAAAGATTATGGCCACATCAAAAATGAATGCACCCACCTTCGGATGAAAATTGATCAGTGTGAAAGAGAATACCTCTTTAAAGAATCTTTTGTGCAGCCATCTCAAGAAGATAATTCGAAGCACAAGAATGACTGAGGAAATAGATGTCCCCTTAAGAAAAACATCAGTGCTTGGAATAGAGTGGATCAAGGCCTCCAAGGGCAGCGACATAAGTGCCGCAAGGAGCCCCAACGAAATCCCCCAACCGAGAACCAAAACAATAATGAAGGTAATCCTATTGTACATAGAGTGGTCAATGTAATCAGGGAGTGATCTTTGAACACAGTTATGAAAGCATAGTCGCGATGTGTCCCAGCAGAAGAACTGGTGGAGAAAAGGTTTCGACCTGATGAGACAATCATGTTCTCTAAAGAAGATGCGGTCCCAGCCCAAACCCCCCACACCGATCCCATGGTTATTTCAAAAGTGATTGGGACCATGCTAGTAAAGATAGTATTTGTTGATGACGGAAGTGGAGTCAAGATCATGTTTGTGAATTGCTTTGATCACCTGGGAATTGGGAGAACAAACCTGAAAAAATCAACCTTGCCCCTTTCAGTTTCACCGGAAGGACATTCTATCCAATAGGGGAGATAACCTTGCTGTGATGGTAGCCAATGGAAATAAGGGAGTTACAGAAAATTGCAGTGTTGCAGTCATCGATGCCTTCTCTCCTTACAATGTGATATTAGGGAGACCTTGGATGTGTTAGGCTCAAGCAGTATGGTTATCATACCATTTAATGATGAAGTTCCCAGTAAAGAATGGGGTGACATCTGTTCATGGGGATTTGGAAGTATGTCGAAATAGTAATTACAAGACGGTGAAAGGCATAATGAAAGAAAGAAGTGTATCCTTGGTATATGGGATGACTAGACTAGGTGATACCCAACCGCTCTCCATTCAAGATATGGGGACGGTAGCAGCAGGAAGTATGATGCCAGAAATGGTGAGATAGGAATTGAAGGCCCTGTTAGACCACTATTACGATGTGTTTTCCTAGGATACTTAGGATTTGACAGGGGTGCCAGCGGAATTGGCTATGCACTGATTGAACATTGACCATTCGATAAAACTTGTTAAATATAAACAGAGAATGTTTGCCCATGAAAGGGCTGAGGTGATAAAGTTAGAGGTGGATAAACTTCTTAAAACAGGGGTTATCGAAGAGGTACTATACCCTTAATGGTTAGCCAACCAAGTCCTGGTCCTAAAACAAGATTGGACGTGGCACATGTGCATTGGCTTCATGGATCTGAACAAATTTTTCCCAAAGAATAGCTATCCCTTGCCTTCGATGGATTAGCTAGTGGAAGCAATAACAGGTTATCAAATCCTGGCCTTTTTTAATGCACCTAAGGGTTATCACTAGAAATTAATGGCAGTAGAGGACAAGGAGAATACTTCTTTCATCATGGATGTGGGCACCTTCTATTATAAAAAAAATGCCCTTTGGGTTAAAGAATGCGGGGGCCACTTACCAACGGCTGGTGGACAAGCTCTTTAAAAAGTAGATCAAGAAGAATCTGGAGATCTATGCTAATGATATGGGGGGTGAAGAACATGACCTACGATCAATTTTTGTAGGATTTGGGATAACTATTCGAGTGGTTACGAGGAGCAAACTTAAAGCTAAACCCTTGATGTGTGTGATAGGGGTCGGCGTTGGAAAACTTCTTGGCTTCATGGTCTCAGAGAGAGGTATTGATGTTAATCTAGAAAAGGTAGAAGCATTGATGGATATGAGAAGCTCACGGAATGTGAAGGAAGTTCAGAGGTTGACAGGGTGCTTAGCAGCATAAGTCAATTTTTATCCAAGGGGGCAGAGAAACACCTGCCTTTCTTTGATGTGCTTCGTAAAAATAAAAAGTTTGAATGGGAAGAGAAATGAGATAAGGCATTTGCTGCTTTGAAAGTGCACCTCAAAATCCTGCCTACGTCGATGAAACCAGAGAAGGGGGAAGTCTTATACCACTATATCTAAGCATCAACCCTAGCTATCACTGCAATACTGGTACAGGAGAAGGAGAGACAACAAAATCCTATATACTTCGTTAGTAGAGCCTTGAAGGCCTCGGAAACAAGGTATACAACTATTGAAAGGCTAATCTTGGCATTGGTTCATGCAGCTCGAAGGTTGAGACCTTATTTCCAAGGTCATATCATAGTCGTACTAACCAATTATCCAATAAAAAAGATCATCCTAAAGCCTGATTCCTAAAGTGGAATGATGAAATGCCCCATAGAACTGAGAGAACATGATATAAACTACCACCCTAGGGTTGTAATAAAAGGACACGCCTTAGCAAATTTCATTGTGGAAAACACAGAGACCATTAAGAATGTATGTAAGACTGAGAAGAAGGGAGTATGGAAGTTGTTCATGGACGGATCATTTCACTCATGGGGGAAGTGGGGTAGGAGCACTGCTCACTATCCCGAATGGTATTGACTACCCGTACGACCTCCATTTAAAGTTGAGGGCCGTGAAAAATGAAGCAGAATATGAGGCTTTGATCACTGGTTTTTGATTGGCAATGGAGATAATGGTGTAGGATATGGAAATATCAGTGACTTACAGATTGTGGTCAATCAAGTTAATGGGGAACACGAAGCTCGAGATTCCAGTCTACAATGCTACTTGGAGGTAGTGAAACCTTTATTGAAGTGCTTTTGATCATACACTCTTTCTCAGGTACCAAGGGAGAAAAATTATAAGGCAGATGCTTTGAGTAAATTAGCATCCTTGAATTTGGGAGAATTGGCACAAAACCAAGTGATGTTTGGAACTTTGTATAATCGAAGTTTTGAGGAAATCATTGTGATGTCATTTTTAAAGGAGAAACATGTATGAATCCAATTATTCAATGCCTCCAAGATGGATTGCTCCTAAAAGACCCTATCAAAGCATGAAAAGTTTGACTCAAGGCACCCAGGTTTGTAACACACGATGGGACCTTGTATCAAAGGGGGTATCTACAACCCTTGCTTCAATGTGTCAGCCCTACCAACGTACATTACTTGATGCAGGAAGTCCATGAGGGAATCTGTGTCAATTACCAGGGAGCACACTTGGTAGCAAGAAGAATGATTCGTGTAGGGTACTATTGGCCATCCATGTTTGAAGTTGCTAATCGATATATCTAGACTTGCAACCAATGCAAAATGTGTGCACCTATAACCAACATCCCCCAGACAGAGGTGATCAACATATACAGTTCTTCAATATTCAATAAGTGGAGAATAGATCTGGTGGGACCTTTCACAGAAACACCCGGAAGGTTTAATTATCTGATAGTGGCAGTTGATTACTTTACCAAATGGATAGAAGCAGAGCCATTGGCATACATCAAGGGGAAATCTGTTATCTCGTTTTATTAGAAGAACATCGTCTGTCGTTTTGGTATACCAAAAGCTTTCATTACAGACAATGCAATCCAGTTCACGAATGACCCCTTCAAGAGCTGGTGTGAGGAGTTCAAGATCCAGATGAAAGTAACATTGGTTTATCAACCCCAAGCAAACGGGCAGGTCGAAGTTACCAACCAAACACTTGTCAATGGAATTCAAAAAAGGCTGGAGGGAGCAAGGGGAAACTAGGTCAATGAACTACCTAGTGTGTTGTGGGCTTATCAAATGGTGGAGTCTTCTACCACAGGAAACACGCCACATGGGTTGGTGTATGGCCCAGAGGCTGTGGTCCTGACCCGCATCCACCCGGGCATCTCTGAGGCTATGATCCTGACCCGCATAAAGGGTAGTTGATCAACTAAAAACACAACTTCGTATAGGCTGTCAATCTGTACGAGTGAAAGGAATAGCTAGTAAATGCAAACACAAAGGAGGGGGGTTGGATTTTTATATTAACAACTTAGATGCATAAAGTAAAATAGCAGGTAATCTAATTAAACTAAGCACTTAGGGACTCATTGTACAACATGATTAATCTAATGTTTTGATCCTTAATTCATTCACATGTAAGATTTACTAAAGAACCTAATAGAGTGTTCATAACACGTGGTGTGGCCGATGGCATGCACTTCCCTGCACCTGTCACGTCGGGTGCACTCGCAATCCTATATCAATGCCCCCATCATAATTAGGGGAGTACAAAAAGGTCCGACCATTGTTGTAGGTCTGTTTCTCCCCAGTACAATTACGTCCCGGGCTTCCACCACAAATGCAATACTTCCCCCAGGTCCTATCAACTAGGCACAGGGGTCGTTGGCACCTTATCTATGATACTAGGGCCTCTTACAACACCAACTTGCTACTTTTTTCACTATCTCTACCCACAACCTATTAGAAAAATATACGTAATTAGCTAAGACTGGTGTGATGGAAAGTAAGTTAGAGCAATACTCGGGTCTCCCGTGCACACACCCACGCAAATGCAACGTACTCCCTTACCCATTCTAACATCCAGGTTTCTCTTCCCAATGGGGCATCAATGATTGCACCATACATGAATATATTCCAAAGTGTGTGCAAATGTGGTGCACTATTCATGCAATTCAAACATTCAAGAAAAATCATAATAATATCATGAATACAAATACTAGGATGAATCTAATAAATCTCACAAAACATAAGTTAAATCATACACTAAAATTATCCCCAAGCTATGGAAACTATTCCATAAATATGGAATTCAAATATGAATTTGAATTCCACATCTAGGATGAACACAAAAATAAAAGGAACGAAAAGAAAGGGAGAGAGTGTTTCTCTCTATAAAAGTTGCTCTCCTAATGAACTAATCCACTTTGTACATCTTTAACCTAGTAGACAAAGGTCATATTTATAGGAGAAGGGGATTGGGCCAAAACATTGGCCCAAAATAGGACAAAAGTGCTTCAACCCTAATTCAGACACCGCCTGACGTGGGCTGTCACGGATGGCACAGTCCGCGCTATATTCTTGTTGCGGGGTGTAGGATCACGCGTGGGTTGTGCTTCTTCATCCGATGCTTGGCACTGGATCTGGAGCGGGCCGCATCGCATATCTGGCGCAAGGTGCTGGATCTGACACAGGCCATGGTGCGGGGTCTAGCGCGAACCGTGGTAGTTGATGCTGGCCGATGTCTGTATTCTGGATCTAAAACTTCTGAACGAACAGGCGCATGCCATCACCAGGAGGTGCGTTCTACTTAGGATTTTGGTAAGGGGCACGAAATTTGGCGCAGGCCATGGTTTGGAGGCACAATCTGCTCAGAAAATTGGCACGGGTTGCAGAATTTGTCGCGGGGCGCTGGCTGTTCTTGGCATGTTGAACTTGGAATGGAACGGGCTGTTGGTTGTGAATGGGGCTGTTGGGCTCTTGGCATGCGAACGGCCCTCGATATCTTCTACCACCCTTACGAACACCCTTCACATATAATGTAACCAAAAATTACCCGCCGGAAACCTACTAAAGATGATAAAATGGAAGATAATGTTCATTAGTACTAATTAAGTCTACAAAATGCAGGATTTAGATAATAAAAACACACATGGTCATCTAAACCCCTTGTCACGTAAACTCAACTAATACTAGCAATCTGCCAAACAAAACATGCTTAAAACTATGCCAGATGCAATAGTTAATGCAAGAAAAATGAAGCACATCAGATTCCCCACACTTAACCCTTTAAACGTCCTCAAGTAAACAAAGACAAGACAAAGAATTAAGTGAAATGTAGCGTGCAAGCATAAGTTAACCGAGGCATCCCACTTATTCCTAGATTACCCTGTTTCCCCCAAAAAGAGTATGAATCTCACAACTCTCACACTCCTCGAAGAACATAAGCAATCTAACCACCCAAAATAAAATGTGGAAAAAAGGTATTCCACTGCAGGTTCCACCGTCTATACTATTTACCTATTTACGTGGAAAAAAGGTATTCCAAAAAGATAAGTGTCAAGCTAGCTTACTTCTCTCAAAATGATCCCAAAGCAATCAAAGAGTCGTCTCCAAAAATAATCCACAAAGGAAATCCAAGAGCCTTCGACTCAGTTGTAACATAGGGATAATTCGTGATTCTCGACCCAATTACAACCAAGGATTCAAATGTATCGTCAACCTATTTTATTTTTCTCTCAATTTGTCTCATTTTGCCTAGGAGTCCTTTTGGGTTTTCATCTTAGCTTTAACACACAAAGGGTACTCACTTCTCACCTTTTTCCACACGACCTCTTATTTTTGCCTAGGCTTGAAAGCCTAGCCAAGCCTAGACTCTCATTTTTACCTAGGTCTTTTGACCTATCAGGAGTTTTCCCAATGTTACCTAAATCGCCCTTTCAGGTTTCAACTTGTCCTGATTTTTTTTCCAATTTTTATAAATATTCTCTTAAAAGAGCTATTAGCTACACAGAAACAACTAAAATCTGATGTCCTTAATGCAGTTTCCTTAATGCATATACCAAATCAAAAACATATGTCAAGGGAAAGATATAGGAAAGCACTTATACTGAAAAATGAACACTAAAATCTACCCTTGATGGCACGATTATGGAATATAAAAAAATACCATCACCCTAATATACTACCATACAATCTAATCAAGAAATCTCAATCTAATCACTATCATACATCACAAATCGAATAAGAAATTGAATCACAATGGAGAGTTACCTCTTAGGTCTCGATGTGTGTGTCTCAATTTGAGGGTAGGTGGGTTAGGGTGGTACTGTGGTGGTGGTAGGGAAGAAATGGTGATCGGGGTGTAGGAAAGTATGTGAGCTTAATGGTTTGTGCACGTCTACACACCCCATGAATTTGGGGTTTGGTTCTCCTCCTTGTCCACCATTTTGAGCATCACGAACCATGTACGTCTACATGGTCCATGAGTTGGACTCCCCATTTGCTCATCTTCCTCTAAGAACCATATGCTTCCTACAAAAAAAACATGCACACCAAGTGTAATAGTGTCCCAAAAATAAAACAAAAACTACAAATAGGAAAACCCACCAAAATTACCAAACCAATATATTGTTTTTATCAAGGCTCGGATTGCCTCCCGAGAAGCTCCGTATATTTAAGGTTTTCGGTATGAACCTAGTGTTATCCATATGGTGTGGGTTTGTACCCCATCAAACATGGAGATGTGGGGGTAAGAATCTTCCAAGAGGAATATATAGTAGATGAGGAGTCAACCTTAGAGGGAATATTTGGTTTGGAAGCTTAACATATTCAACTAGCTTCCCTATGGTTTCCTCTAAGGGTTCCAAAAATGTGGGAATGGGTTCTATAAGTGGAGGTAGGGATGAAAATAGGTAATATGGAAAATTAAGTAAAATTACCCCTTCCTCAACTTCTTCACTCTCAACAAACCATCACCCCACCCCCTTTAGAGTCATCTATCAAAATTTCACATTATAGGGATGGTTCATTTTTGGAATATTGGGTTTCAAGTTGGCTCTCCCTTTCCATCAAATCTAACACTTGCCTTTCAACTTTCTCAATGCTTAAGAATAGTTGAGTTCCCAAATTGTTAATCTCGCTAAGCACTTGTGATTGAAGTACATCACTACTCTTGGTCACATTAGCCATAGCTTGCGAAATTTCCGCCTAACCTAATTTGGGAACCAGTCCTAGGGATTGGTTTTGGGGCAATTAGTAAGTTGTTGAAATTCAACTATCTAACCCAAATTGTTGGTTTTCCGATGCATCTCCATACCACAAATTTGAGTTACCACCAAACCTCAAATTTGGAGAGTCGTGGTATGGGTAATAATCTCGATCCCATCAGCTTTGGGAACCAACAACTCCTAACTCTCTCTCTCTCATATTTGCTCATCAAATATCAAGACTCCGTCTGTAAAGTGGTCGCAATGACATATCCTACAAAATCTCACTCGTTGAGCCTCTCTTCTCCCCTACTCACTTAACCTTGGGCAACACTCTATAGGATGATCATAATGACACACACTACAAAGTGTCATCCGTTGAGCAGTTTCCGACAAATATTTTTTGTTTTTTCAATTAAAAATAAACAAGGAAAACACACAAACTTCGGAATGGTGGTGCAAGGGTCCTCAATTTGCACCAAGACCTCAAGCAATACCTACTTCAGAAAACAACAAACAAAACAAAAGAAAATACTAACTACTCTACTAACACGTTGTGCTAATTGACCCTCCTCCATCCGTGGTCATTAGTTGTAGCTAATTAACCTGAGTGGAGGCTGAGAAGGTCAAAGATAAAATTTATAATTCTGCACCTGTTCTCACTGCTACGCTACCTAAAGGGTAGTTAGTTGTAAGCCCTGGATTTATCCTCATAGATGCTAGAGCTCAAGTACCAACTAAAAACACAACCTCGTACAGGTCGTCAATCCGTACGAGTGAAAGGAATAGCTAGTAAATGCAAACACAAAAGGGGGAGGGGGTTTGGATTTCAGATTAACAACTACGAAGCATAAAGTTAAATCACATGTAACCTAATTAAACTAATCACTTATGAGTCATTGCGCAACATGATTAATCTAATGTTTTGATCCTCGATGCATTCATATAAGATTTACTAAACAACCTAATAGAGTGTTCATAACATGTGGTGTGGCCGATGGAAAACATTTCCCTCACCTGTCACGTCGAGTGCGCTCGCAACCCTCCATCGACGCACCATCGTAATTAGGGGAGTACAACAAGGTTCGACCATTGTTGTAGGTCTATTTCTCCCCCGTGCGATTACATCCCAGGCTTCCACCACGAATGCACTACTTCCCCCAGGTCCTATCAACTAGGCCCAGGGGTCGTTGAAACCTTATCTATGATACTAGGGTCTCTTACAACCCCAGCTTGTTACTTTTTCACTATCTCTACCTGCAACCTATCGGAAAAATTTACATAATCAACTAAGACTGGTGCGATGGAAATTTAGTTAGAGCAATACTTGGGTCTCCCGTGTACACAACCATGCAAATGCAACGTACTCCCTTACCCATTATAACATCTAGGTTTCTCTTTTCAATGGGGTATCAATGATTGCACCATACATGAATATGGCCCAAGTGTGTGCAAATGTGGTGTACTATTCATGCAATTCAAACATTCAAGAACAATCATAATAATATCATGAACACAAATACTACGATGAATCTAATGAGTCTCACAAAACATAAGTTAAATCATGCGCTAAAATGATCCCCGAGCTATGGAAACTACTCCATAGATATGGAATTCAAATATGGATTTGAATTCCACATCTAGGATGAACACGAAAATAAAAAGAAAGAAAAGGAAGGGAGAGAGTGTTTCTCTCTCCAAAAGTTGCTCTCCTAATGAATTAATCTACTTTGTACATCCTTAACCTAGTAGATAAAGGTTATATTTATAGGAGGAGGGGATTGGGCAAAGAAATTGGTCCAAAATAGGCCAAAAGTGCTTCAAGCCTAGTTCAGCCACCGCCTGGCTTGGACCGTTGTGGATGGTACGGTCCGGCCATGTAATTTTCATTGTAAGCATGATCGCGTATGGGCAGTGCTCTTTCATCCGTTGCGGGCCGCGTCTCATTTCTGGCGCAGGGTGCTGTATCTAATGCGGGCTGCGGCACAGGGTCTAGCATGGACCTTGGAAGTTGATACGGGCCATCATTTGTAGTATGGATCCAAAACTTCTGAACCATGGGGCACAGGTCTTGGTGCAAGCCATCACCTGGGGGCGCGTTCAACTTAGGAGTTTGACGCAGGGCGAGGGTCGTGGTCTGGAGGCATGGTATGCTCTGAAACTTGACGTAGTGAGCGGACTTTGGCGTGGGGCACTGGCTGGTCTTGGCATCTTGAATTTGGAACAGAGCGGGCCATTGTGAAAGGCACGTTTCATGCCCATATTTAGCCTATTATGAGTGAAGGCTTGATCTCGTGCTGCGCGGGCTGTGAGGTATGGTGCAGGTCACACCACTGCCTCATGCTAGAACAGTTGGTGTGGGATGCCTTCCTTGGCATGGGCCATTGGTGCCTAATCATGAACGGCCCATGCCAACCTGTGGCACCTTGGGTGCTTGAACTTGTTTCCTTCGCTATAGGTTAACCGTTTGTCCAATATTTGAGTTCTAGTAGTCAATTTTATAGTGATCGATAAGATGAATCCAATGGAATTAACCTTGATGGCTAACTCTTCTTGGATCGATTTCAGACTTTGGAACAACTCATCTGACCATGATTCCCCGTTTCTTCATTGGCCGCTTTGACCTCCGTTGTCGCCTATCTTTGACTCCAATCTCCTTCTACCACACATTGATATTTGTGGCCTTTGTTTACTACCATTCTAAAGGTGGCTTACCTTCGATCTCTTATACCGTTCTTGGAAATAGCCTTCAATATCTTCTACTGCCCTTACGAACGACCTTCACATAGAATTTAACTAAAAAGTACCCACATGCGACCTACTAAAGATGATCAAATGGAAGATCTAGGCGCCCGTGGATACAAGATGTCCATTGGTACTAATTAAGTTTACAAAATGTGGGATTTAGACAAGAAAACCAAACATGGTCCTCTAAACCCCTTGTCATATAAACTCAACTAATACTAGCAATCTTTCAAACAAAACATGATAAAAACTATGCCGGATGCAACGGTTAATGCACGCAAAATGAAGCACATAAGATCCCTGCGGTTGGTATGCCAAGTCTGAGAATGATGGTAACCAGTGATGCTAGCAATGAAGATAACTGTTGCCTAGACTTGGATCTGTTGGAAGAAACGTGGGCCTTGGCATCCATCTGAGAAGCCAAAGTTAAGGAGAAAGTCAAACGATACCATGATCGAAGGGTGAAAGGAGCACATTTTATCGTGAGAGATCTCATCATGAGGGAAAATGAGAAGAGCCACCAGAAGCTAGAGGGGAAGCTTGCACCTAACTGGACAGGACCTTATCGAGAGCTCGAGGCTTATCCAGGAGGGAGTTACACCCAAGGATCGATGAACAGTGACACATTCTGATAAGGTGGAACATAGTCAATCTTCGACAGTATCATCTGCTGTAAGGAGTGATAGCCTTCGATCTCATGAAGTTGAAGGGTGGCTGATTTCACCATTTAATTATTCCCAGATTTGTATGCTCAAAATAGCAGCTGGTTGACTTAATGAAAATGTTGACACTATACTCAAAATGTTGACTTAATTATTCCCAAATTTCAATACAATATACTCGCTTTTAAGCGTTCAAATGTTCGCTTCTAAGCGATAAATGACAATCTTGCTTTTAAGCGATAAAAAATCATCTCGCTTTTAAGCGATAAAAATCTTGCTTTTAAGCTATAAAAATGATCTCGCTTTTAAGCGATAAAAAAGAATCTTGCTTTTAAGCGATCAAAATCTAACTTTTAACCGATAAAAATATATCTCGCTTTTAAGCAATCAAAATTTTGCTTTTAAGAAATAAAAAAAGATCTCGCTTTTAAGGGATCAACAGTTCGCTTTTAAGCGATAAAAAATAATCTCGATTTTAAGCGATCGACAATTCGGTTTTAAGCGATAAAAAATAATTACTCTTTTAAGCGATCGACAGTGTGCTTTTAAGTGGTAAAAAATAATCTCACTTTTAAGCAATCGACTATTCACTTTTAAGCGATAAAAAATAATCTCGCTTTCAAGTGATTGAAATCTCTCTTTAAGTGATAAAAATAAAAGATCTCACTTTTAAGCGATTGAGAGTTCGCTTTTAATTGATAAAAAATAATATTGCTTTTAAGCAATCAACAGTTCGCTTTTAAGCGATAAAAAATAATCTCTCTTTTAAGCTATCAAAATCTAGCTTTTAAGCGATAAAAAGTAATCTCACTTTTAAGCAATTGAAAGCTCGCTTTTAAGCAATAAAAATAATCTCTCTTTCAAGCAATAAAAATAATCTTGCCTGTAAATAGTTGAACGCTTCACATTTAAGTAATGGAGACAATCAACAACTCGGAAATAGAAAAATTTTTCCAAAAGCAATAAGATAAATTTACTACGAAAAAATATTGTCAAACAATCCCTTTTCGAAGTATCCAATATCCTTCAGGTAATCGAAGTGATTTAATGTTAAAATGGTATGTATGTTACAGAGGGTCGAATGAGCCTGCTTCATGTGCACATTCTTTTGAAAGCAAGCACCTTATTCATCTATTACACAACTACCTTTATTTTGTACAAACGCAAACTCTTATTAATAATATATGCATGTACGATCATTTAAACCATCGAATGTTCTCCAGTTTTACCCCGTAGACATCGTAAATAAACGATCAACTTTGCTCTCCAAAGCATATGGTTAGCACGTTGTCTTAAACGAGGTATCAGGTTGCTTGAAGGAGATGAGTCTCTTTTTGCATCACCCTCGAGAATTGGCAGCACCTATCCATCAACATTGGGATCCCTTATTTGAGTCTCTTCCACGGACTCAACTGAGAGTACTCGGTTTGGGGAATTGACCGGTAAAACTTTAGCTAGGGATTGGGAGTTACTCCGAGGTTGAGTCTTTGATTTAGCCTAAGTTTTATTCTTAGGCTGAGTCTTCTTGTTGGAAACCCTTTTCAAACGCATGCCCTTTGGAGGAATCCCAAGTGAAGAAACCCTAATTGAAGAACTTGCTTTCTGGTAGATAGCATTGGTATCTGATCGAAGATGCTCTTTCCACTTGTGAATGGCATTGAAAGCCGCATAGTAATCAGGGTCCCTATCCAAACCCTTCCGCATCATGGCCATCTCAGTATCGTATAGGAAACTAAAAAAATCATCGAGAGGACCCATATCAAGGACCTCATAAGATAATCCATGTGCTCATAGGCTATCAGAGTAGAGCTGGATAGTAGTAGCATGGACCGATACCTGGCTAGAAAGTTGGGAATTCTGACTTACAATCTCACTGCAAAATCGTTGGTTATCATCGATAATCCCTTGCAGCATAGAAACGTCTTCAGTAAGGTAGTTTTTTTGTTTGACCATTTTTCCAAGTTGGGACTTGAGTTTCTTATCCTCGTCTTGATAATGCCTGCTACCCCCCCACTGACTCAAAGTATGATATAACCTAGCATCAATACGGAACTTATGTAAACTAGAGTATTCGTTCATCATTTGTTGCAAAGTATCCTGATGATTGAGTTCGTTAACACTACATGCTTCATCCACTATGGCGAGGGTAACAACTTCTCAACCAGATGTCGAGTTATTTCTTGCTTTGCTAACAAGATTAACTATCGAAAGGTGGCTGCCATCTTGCCATGATAAAAGATCTTTATTAGCTTTGGATAAATTCTCGCTCAATCGGGCCAACTTTGTAAGAGCCTTCGAGAATTCTACCTTCACTATAGCAAGCTCTCGAGCAGACTCTTCCAGCTCATCTCGGATAATAGCATTCTATAAAGCATAAGGAATAATAGTCAAAAGCTTAGACTAGCACATTTGATTAAAAAAAATCTGATTAAATGTAAAATTATCCCAAAACATTAAGTAGCTTTTGAATGATAATGTTTTACAAAACATTGCCCAAATAAGAAGGGGGATAGAGCTCATAAATCTCTAGCCTCACACCCTATGCTATAATTAGTCTCGTCAGTCCCAGTCTTGCCAATATTAGCCTCGGCCCCCTCCTTGTTGGCCTTCGATGTGCGATCACTAGACTTGGGATTAGACTCAGCAACAGTGAGGTCACGAAGGTCTGTAGCTGTTAAGAACTTCTTCACCTTCTTGATGACATCGAGGATTCGGAGCTTGAAGCCGCTTGGGTAGGATAGCTTACCCCACCCAATTTTCATCTTTTCTTTAGCGTCAGGGTCAGTACGCGCCTCCAGGGCCTTGGCCTATTCGGGGGTAAGGTGACCAGCCACCCAGTTGTAGATATTGGTTCGACCCTAGGCCTTACCAATCCCAAGAAGGAGAAGAAAGGCGGCATACAAGTTTGTAGACCCCATCAGCTTGTCAACAAATGTTGTCAATAGAGCATGTTGTGCCTCAGAAGAACACCTCTTCGAAAGACACTTTTCTCTTTCCTTTGACTTCTTCAAGTCCCTTTCAAAACCGTCGATCTTCTTCTGCAACTTGGCGTGCTTGTCTTGATGAGCAGCTTCAATGGCTGCCTCGATAGGACCTTGAAAGATGGGAAGGACCTAGGTGGAGAAGATGCCAGATAATTGCAATATCGATCGAACAACCGCTACCACCTAAGTCAGCACGAGAAATAAGACGTAAGAAAGGGAGCCTAAATAAAAAAAGAAAAGAAAGAAAAACACACCGTGGGCTTGTTGCCCAAGTCCCCGAGATAATCCAAGGACAAGTCATCATTTTCAACCTCGTGGTAGAGGTTGTCAGTACCAGCCTTGGAGGAAGGCCCTCCCTCTTCAAAAATTGGCTTCTTCTGGGGTTTCTCTTGCACATGAATCATCTCTCGGGACCCCGATTAAACATGAACATAAGTGGACTCCCTAACTGGCACCCTTGACTGGCACCCTTGCCTGAAGACCCTCATCTTGCTCAAGAGCGTCGACAAAGTCTTGTGCAATGCTAACTGTACAAAGAAAAGATAAGTTACAAACTATTGAAGCTAGGTGTCCGGAAACGTATTGGATATGTAAATAATACTAATTTTAAATATGATACTTGGTTACCACGGGTCGGTAATCCAAAACCACAATCAATCATGATGTATCTGCTAAGTAATTTTTTTGATCGCATATAATCTATCAGATAGAACATTTTCCCCTCCTAATTTATCTGGATCTCTGACTTCACGCCAGAAGTCCTTTTAGCAATGTCATCACTAATACTAATTCAAATTATTTCATTAAACAACTTCTTAGTTTAATCTAATTTTTATAAAGCATTGAACTTATTTTTTTATAATAAGATATGAATCGTTCTCATCCTAACCACTATATAATTGAAATTATTTACTTTCTGCCTGGCAACAGGGGATATTGGAGTCATTTTGACTAACCCAAACCCAAATTGTCTAAATATAACATACTAATATTATGATATGTTATTGATTTCAATTCTTCACTATATATAATCAATCACAACTTGTTAAAATATATAACTCCTAAAAATATATTTAAAACCATAAATATCCCATTGTACTATATCAATATATCACTGAAGAAAATCTAAAGATTCATATAATATGAAATAACAAAATGTTTACATTTTTTGTATACAATGAGTACTTTTGATAGAAATATATATACATATTAATTATTTATTTATATATAATGCAATATTATTTTAGACCGACTAACTGTTTAACGAGGAAATTTTATGATTAGTGAGACAAATAAGGTCATTTGATATTTACTTTTATTTATTGCAATGAGATATATATAATTATGATAATCTTTTAAAATAAATTTCAAAATATAAATAATTACTTTTTAAAATAATTTGAATGAAATATTATAAAAAAAAAATCAATTTTTATTGTATTCAATATTTAACGGTTTCTAACTAAATTAATTATTTCACTTCATAACTCATATATTTTTCTTTAGATGAGTGAACTTTAAAATCTTAAATAATTTTTCTTTTCAGTTTAAATGTAAGATAAAAAATCTACATAAAACTTAATCTTAATCATTTAATTAATAATATCGCCGCGATAATAATCAACTAGTTCTCAATGATAGGTGTTAGTATATAAAGGTTCAGGTCTTTGAAGACGCTCTATGTCCTCGCAAAATCTCTTGGGAACCACATGATTTCCCTTTCTTGTCTCAACAAGAACATCGGGATTCCATTGAGGTGTTTGATAGACCCCCGTACAATTACAAGACAAGACTTTATTATGCCACCCCGAGTTATTGGAAGGGGGAATGATAAACCTTTGACTAGAAAGCCTGTTACTTAAGGTGAAGGTACCCTTCATATCTCGATTACTAATTAAAAGATATATAGCTCGAAATAGCTCATAACAAGGATCTACATTCACTTCCCTACACCAAACCAGGAAAGCCATTATCATCACTATCACGTTAGGGTGAAGTTGGGACAAACTGACATCGAATTCCTCCATTAGGCTCAATAGCAAGGAGGGAAAAGAAAAGAAAAGGCTCGACCTACGGCTTTCCACATGGGTAAGGAAGCATGCTCATCTTCTTCAAGAGCTTTTAGCTGGTCATTAAGGGGGATACGTTGGCATGGGGGAACCTCCTTGATAAGTCTTTTCACCTCTTTGGGAAAAGCGTATTTTGCTGAACTATCGCCCTTCGGTGAAGGTTCAGTACCTAAACGCATCTCAACTACAAACTTCCTCTTTGAAGGTTTGTACAGAATTTCATTCACGGTTCTCTCCACCCTGAAGCTACCTATGGGTTCGGAACTACCCTTCAAAGGCCTAGCTAAACTCTCACCAGAAAGCTCAACTTATTTATAGAACCTAACCCTAGCAGAATCAACCCCCTCGTTGAGACTGTGAACCCCGATAGGGCTGCGAATATGGTTTTTTGACTCTGTACTTTCAGAATCGATCAAAATTTTAACCAATTGAGGAGGTGTTTAACTGGAAAAAGAGGAATTACTACTACTCGGGGACCTATTCTGTGATGAATTCACCCCTCACTATTTCTCTCAAGATCTACAGGGGGAAGATGAAGAAAAAATAGGGATAGCACTAGGATTCATGAAAACTTACTTGCGGAAATGAAGATGGAGAAAGGCTAGGACTTGGGAGCTGAAGAAGAGTACAAAACAAAGATTCTCGAAGAAAACATGCAAAGAGAATAGTGGGAATGAAAAGAGAGGACATTTTTTGGGGGTATATAAAGGCGGGGGAGAGAGAGAAACGTGAAGTAATCATTACCTTAAAAGGTGGGAAGTCTTAAAAGGTGGGAAGTCTGAAAAGGTGCGAAAAGCAAAAAATCTTATTAAAAGTTATCCCACGCGCCTCATTTTCCTGCTTTAAATACGCTCACATGCCTTTTTCATAATTCAAAGAGTCAAAGTATCTAAGAAAAATCTAAGTGCTCCCATGTAATCCAGAAAGTGAGCCCTTGAAGGCAATTCACATCATAGTGAACCACATCAGAGGTTAAATATTATATATAGCCTTCGAACCTTTGATGAATGTTGTTAACCTTCGATGATGCACACCTTCGATAGTTAAAGGATCACTTAGTTTTTCTGGGGGCTTTTGATGACATAGTAGAGGTAAGACCTATTTAGGCTAATATTCTCACCATTTGTAAAAAGGCCCTAGGCCTAAGACACACCTAAGTGGGCATGTTATTGGGTCATTCATTAGAGGAAGGGAAGCTAGGTCATAGACCAAGGATATTAGGTTTTCAGAATCGTGTAAATAGAGAGATATGCTTTCTATTTTTGGTAACACTCTATTGCCTACTTTTTCTCTCCACCATTTACTAACTAGATTGTCGGAGGATCTCCCCTCAGATTTCCCAGTGTCTGCCTTCCTTTTGCAAATTGGAGGCTTCACTGGACCAGATTGAGATTGGGATTGAGCTGACGGATACGAGACACAGCTACATGGTGAAAATTGGGGTATAACTAGATCTTTTGAACATCTTGTCACCACCTATTGTTCAAAAGGTAAATGTTTAATTGTTGGTGTTGTGCTCATATGCATAGTATATCAATCCTTTTCAGGTGTTCTTCATAACATATATATTTATTTAGGTTTGCAATTATGATCTATTTCTATTTTTTATCTATTTATGTAATGTCCTTGGATTTTGGTTAGGGTCTTAATTTATTAAAATCCCATAGGTTGTTATGGATTTTGTTTAGGGTTCTTTCGGTGTTTTTCCTAAAATGTTTGTAGATTCAGTGTGCTATTGTATACTATTATAGTAATTACGTTTTTCATTTATGAATAGTTATTGGATTTTGGTTAGGGTTAGTATTAATCAAAGTTCCATAGGTACTTTAATGTCACTGAAAAGGACTCGAGATGAACCAACGGGTTCACTCGAAGGACATTCCAATTCAATAGGCAATGAAGATGATGAAGAAGAAGGGTCGGAGGAGGTTGTCATAGCTAGAACACATTGTAGAACTTTAGAATGGTGAATTGCAAGGAAGGAGTCAACTTTCTTAGTATTCAACCAATTCAGACAATGTTTGTCTGATAAGTATGCCAAGTCATTGAGTTGGGTGAGGAAAGTGGGTAGGACATGAGTGGACATCAAGAACGATAATTGATACGAAGTCCCTAAAGAATACAAAGAGGTCATTCGGACAGAATGCATGCTACCCATGATAATTTCTTTCTTTAATTAAGCTTTTACCATCCTCAAATCATCTAGAGTTGAAATGATTTGAGGATGATGTATTTGATCATGATTCTATATGATTATTGTAGAGGCCCTTCGAGATCGATTATCCAGATTTGGATGATTTGAAGAAGAAAGCTATGGCCATGATGTCAAAGAGTTGGAGAGAACACAAGTACAACTTGTCTAGAGATGACATATTCTCTTGTGGAAAAGGGTGCTTGTCCATAGTTGACATGTACACATATTCAACTGGATAGTTGGGAAATTCATAAGAGAAGAACATTGGAAAAGGTAGAAAATGTAAGTGATTTTACTCTCTCTTTTTTTTTAAAAAATGCATCTACATATTACATTCATTTCAATTTTAATAATGATTGTCATATCCCAAACTAGGGTACGAGGGGAGAAAAACAATAATGCTACGAAAAACAAAACACCACATCAGAAGAGCTGGGATGGATATGGATTAGCGGCTATCGAATTAGTGAAAGAACTTTTTGAAATGGATGTGAAGACTACAATTGGTGGGGGATGAGCAAGGAAGAAACGAGGTCATTAGTCAAACCAATAGATGTGGAAGAGATCGATAGATGTGATCTTTTCTTGAAGAGCCGGTAAAACAAAAGGAGTGGATACAATAAACCATCCATTATTGAAGTTGCGGAACGAGTGGTAAGACTTTATATTAATTATAATTACAATGCAGCTAATTTTTTCCTTCCGTTACTACTCATGAAACTATATTACATGTCTAGGCAATGTTAAAGCAAGACCAATTGGAGGTTTGATTAATTTCTTTGGGTAAAAATCGATATCCTTTGTGAGGCTACGGGTAAACCTGACCATCTAGGTCGTGCAAGAGGGGTGAGGTCATTTATGTCACAAAGAGAGGCATCTGGGATAGTTCAATCATACCATTGGGCAAAATCGTCGAGACTTCACGTGTTGCAACAGGAAGCACTCTATAGAGACAAGCGGATAGAGCAGCAAGAACTATTGATTTGGAAGTTGGTCGACCACACAGGGCTTCTGATACTTGAGAATTTGGATGATTTGACACCCAGTTGGATGTCACCATCTAGAGTATCACAATATTTTTGGGAGAAGTTGAGATGAAGCACCAACTGATTATTGATCCGGAAACCCACAAGAAAAATAATACTGTCAATGCCATTGTGTTGCCCGAAAACATGGTTAGTTGAATTAAATCATTTATTTTTAATGAATTTGGCTACATGGTTATTTTAATTTATTTCTATTCTCCCTCATAATCAAAACATCAAATTTGTGTGAGCTATATATTGATCGAGGTGAAAAGGGTGGGCCACTTCATGTTGCCTACAAAATTCTACACGAGTCAATGCGACTTCATCATGCCGTTCCAATTGCTAATGGAATTTGTAGAGTTTCAATGGAGAACCTGAAGGTCCTCAAAGCCCTATTACCATTTTCGGAAGGCAAGTACAAAAAAGTGGGATCTGCATGGGGAATGTTTCTTCTATGGCCTCGTCACCTAATTTACGCAGACGCGATCAAAGATCATTAATTGAAGGAGACAATAATGACCACATCTAAGCCCATCGTTGAGGCAGTGAGGATTGCAAAACCCCATATCACCCGGGCACAAGTAATTAAGGAGTCACCGCATTTTGTGAGGGCTTTGTATGATTTCATGGTCAATTACAAACAAAACTCAACTTACCTATTCTCGAGTAATGAGTGCGTATTCGGTTAAAAGAGAGAAATCATCGCATCATGGACTGACTTCGAAGACCTGTGGAGGTGTAACCAAGTGAACCAGACGATAATGTCCTTATACTTACAGTAAGTCATATAGAATTTCCATACATGCAATTTTAAAAAAATATTTGCTACACATTTCATCATGAATGACATCCAATTTTATTTCAAAGGTACATGTATTATTTTGCTAACCAAAAGGAAAAGAGTTGGATAGAGTATTTGTGCCCGGTGTTTACTCAATGAATCGGATGTACTGTCAAGAGAGGGTTGACTACATTTGCAAAAATATTGGACGGAAGGATAAAAATTCATTTGTTTCACCGTATGTTGAATGGTGGTTCATACACACTCTTTTCATTCAAGCTAATCAATTAATAAAATATTTTAAAATATTTTTCTCCTATGTTGTAGAGACCATTGGAGATTAATATCTATTGTCCCCGACAAGAAGCGCGTCTACTGGATGGATCCTTTCCACCACCAACCATTCGAACCATTCGTTAAGATATTGGGCGACTCTTTCGAAGGTTTAAGGAAGCGTGGTAATGAGGATTTGGACGTAATACAAATCAAGGTGTGATTCTCTTTTCATATCGGGAAATTCTATTTCCACATCACTTTAATGTAAATAAATGTTACTAATTTAACTTTTATTTCTTAGTACAAGGAATAATCAAATACATGGGAATGCGGCTATTGAGTAATGCTTTACGCAGAGGAGTGTGTCCTACATGTGCGTGAGGATTACTTGGAAATCGAAGAAGTGAGTACTAAGATGATTCTTTGGGGAATGTTTTAAAGTAGCATAACATGTCGTGCCAATTCTTTTATTGTTATTTTTTTGTTTCACAAATTTTTCCAATGGTTCTCAAGTCGTATTCACAAGATGATATCAACCGTGCAAGAAATTGCTTGGTTAGGTATCTTATGTACTCCCGCTCCTATTCAATTGGACATCCCAATGGGGAATTGTGAGATACTCGTATTTGATGACATAATTATGTGGAATAGATTTTTGGTGACTTCTATTCCTATTTATAGATTGTTGCTTTCTTAGCGTAGTCTATAGATTTTTGATACCTAGTGTCATATTCTCTTGAATTTTGTACAATTTGGTCTAGTTTTGTACGAGGCTTTCAAGAAGCATGTATATAATGAAATAAATGAATTTTACCATCCAGTCTGATCCGAGTTCCGACTTAGGAACTAATTTCTTTCCCTATTTTCATATTAAATGTAGTCCTGAATACAAGTTCCTCACTCGGAACAAAAAATATCTGACACGGTTTCAGACTCGGAACTGATAATCCAAAAATGCATTTACTGCATAATATACTCGTGCATGTCCATAATTGATCCCCGATGGAGGAACATGTTATAAAGCCCAGACAATTCTAGGTTTGTAACCTCATTTCAGCTGACCGTGTCTGACCATAGGTTCCACACTCGGAACTAAGCAACAGGTTCCTCACTCGGAACCATATAGGTTGTTCGAGACTCTGATTAACAGTTCCGCACTCAGGATTGTTAACAGTCTCGGAATTGCTAATGGCATCCGATCACCGAATTACTAGTTTCACTCTCAGAATTTATTAAAGGTGGTTCCAGAGAGCGATCAAAGATGGCTAATAACCGTCGTTGATTGAGGCCATTTAAAGGCGGTTCAAAGAATCGACTTTGACCCCATAGGATCAAAGGCACAACCTGAGAAGTCACTCACGAAGTGACTTCTCCGGTCCAAAGAAACCGCCTTTAATAGGCCTGGTTTCCACTAGTGTTCACCAATTTGGCTATATCCACGAGCAAACACAGATTTTATAACTAGAAAGATTTACATAGTACACACTCAAAGTACAAACACAGAGGGGTGAACTTTAGACCAGATCAGATGTTGGAGAAGAAGATGGTTTTCGCGATGGCTCATTGCCTGGTTCGAGAGTTGGGTTGTTGTCTACAAATTCACAGTGAAATGAGGTATTTTGGATGGAAAATGGTGATTGATTTTGCTGCTTGCTGTTTAGAATCATTCTGGTGATTTTTTGTTGTAAGAAAAGTAGTGAAGTACCACCCAGTTCACATAATAAAGGATTTGATCCTATTACATCATGTCACTTTTCTGATTATGCATAAACACCTTGGTTCATATGTAGGTTTTATTACATGTTACTTGTAGTTGGGTTGTAATGTGTACAATTACTGTTTTGGCTGCTAGTCACGACAGTGGTATGATTATGTTCAAATTGGAGAGGGAACGCCTTGCATTTCTGTGAGTGGTGACAATCTGCTCTATGTCACAGACCATTTCTTACACGTGTTTGAGTACTCGACTCAGAAGGATATTCAATTGATTCCAATTCAAAGGCCTAGTTCACAGCAAATCTTCTCTACTTTTTTTCTTGTAACAATAGAGAGTGTTTGACCATCATAATAGGATATTGACATGATTATTCAGACTATTTAATGTCGGAGATTCATCATAATATGAATTCTACTTCTATGAACATGTAAAAAACATGTGGCAAATATTTGAAAAACAAACTAAAATTTTCTGTATGTACTATGCAACTATTACTTTACAATACGTATCATTTGTATTAAAACATGCACTTGTTTTAATAGCTCTAAATATTAATTATGAAACTTTTCCAGGAGATCGTGTATAAGTTAAGTTCTGAATTGTTTCTGTTTTGTTAAAACATGCATATGTTAGTTTAAAACTAGTATATGTTATAGTTTACACAGACAGGGGAGACTAAAATTTGACAGTTTAAAATTGCCATATTAACTCTGCATTATTTACTTTACAACATGTATTGTTTAAATAAAAACATGCATATGATTCCTTAAAAGTTCAGTGTCATCTTTGTCTGAATCCTCCTCGTGTCGGAACTCCTTATGTAGTCAAATGTTGTTCGATTCCTGAAAAGTTAAAACCAGAAAAAGTACAGATCCAACTCCTGATAAAATATCTACATACAAGATATTAACAGTTGCAGCATATAAGCAAACATGTACAATTTCTAATTCAAAACGACAATAACCAACACTGAAAGTAAAAGTTAAACATGATAAAACTAACAAGTACATACTGGATATTAACAGTTGCAACATATAAGCAAACATGTACAATTTCTAATTCAAAACGACTATAAACAACAATGAAAGTAAAAGTCAAACACAATAAAACTAACAAGTACATACTGGATTCTAACAGATGCAATATACAAGTAAACAGATGCAGTTCTTAATTCAAAATGAACAACCAACAAAAACTTTTTAAATAGTCAAACACAACACAACTAACAAGTACATACGAGATACTAACAGATGCAACATATAAGTAAACAGATGCAACTCATTATTCAAAATGTACAACTAACAATAAATAAAAACAAAAGGGCATGGGTAGTACAACTAACAAGTACACATTTAATACTAACATATGTAATATATAAGTAAACAGATGCAACTCGGAATTCAAAATGAACAATCAGCAAAAAAGAAGAAGAAAAAAAAGGTCATTCACAAAAGGTCTATAGACAGTACAACTAACAAGTACACATTGAACACTAACATATGTAACATATAAGTAAACAGATGCAACTCGTAATTCAAAATGAATGATCAGCAAAAAAGAGAAGAAAAAAAGAATATTCACAATAAAACTAACAAATACACGTTGGATAATAACAACTATACCATATAAATAAACGAATGCACTTCGTAATTTCATAAAGCGTAGAAGACCACCAATTCAAAAAGACGGTAAAATGCATCAATTTGCACAATAAAAAGGCATATCGAATGATGTTAAACATAGGCCATCACAAATTCTACAATCCTACATGCTCATCTTTTCCTACATCAATGGAAAATTGCACTGGAAATGGACCGAAAATTTTATTGGCTAATTTTATTGTGCTAATTATGAATTGGAAATGGGATTGCACAACTTAGTCACCATCAACATCAATTGAGATTGTTCTTTAAAAGAAGGGACTATATATGTTGAAGAAAATAAGGGTAATGATTTATCTTTATTTTAGGACCTCAAGGTCCATTATATAGTAGTACAAAATACCTATATAAGCTAGGAAAAGAAAATATAATCTAATTACAATTACAAGTAATATTTATATTCCTTAACACCCTCCCTCAAGTTGGAGCATGGGGATCAGAAATGCCCAACTTGCCAAGTAATGAATGAAACTGGTTACGTCCGAGAGCTTTGGTAAACAAGTCTGCAGGTTGATCTGTGGTGCGGATATGATGAGTAACTATAGTACTAGACTGCACAAGATCCCGGAAAAAATGACAATCAACTTCAATATGCTTTTTACGTTCATGAAACACAGGATTTGCTGCAATGTGAAGAGCAGATTGACTGTCACAAAACAAACGCATAGGAGTAGTATGCGCAACACCTAAGTCTTTTAGTAAAGACCTAAGCCATAACAACTCACAACAGGTAACAGCCATAGCACGATACTCCGCTTCAGCAGAAGACCGAGAAACTGTAGGTTACTTCTTTGTCTTCCAAGAAATTGGAGAATCACCAATCATCACAAAATAACCGGAAAGAGAACGTCGGGTAATAGGGCAAGCAGCCCAATCAGAATCACAGTAAGCAGTCAACTGTAACGTACTATGGGAAGAGAGAAATAAACCCTGACCAGGATGGCTCTTCAAGTAATGCAACACACGAACTGCAGCTTGCCAGTGAGGAACACAGGGGGACTTCATGACTTGAGCAAGTGTGTGAACCGAATAACTAAGCTCGAGAAGTGTGATGGTAAGGTATATCAGGCACCCAACCAATCGCCTATACTGCTCGGGATCATGGTAAAGCAGGCCATCAATACGCGCCAGATCATGTTGCTGCTCTATCAGAAAATCAGTCGGTTTAGAGGCAGACAAACCTGTATCAGAAAAAATGTCCAAGGTATATTTCCTTTGCGAAAGAAATATCCCCTCCGGTCTTCTAGCAATCTCTATGCCCAAAATACTTAAGTAAACCAAGATCTTTCATATGGAAACAAGAACTCAAGTATTTCTTGAACTCAGAGATGAGTGCAGAAGAGCTTCCAGCAATGACCAAATCATCCACATAAACCAGAACATGCAAAGAAACCGATCTGCGGGAAAATAAAAACAAAGAGTAATCTGCCTTACTCTGAACAAAACCAAATGCTCGTAAAGCCTGAGTTAATTTGGCAAACCAATTTCTAGAAGCCTAGCGAATACCGTAAAGAGATTTCTGAAGGCGACATACTTGACTATGGGACGTGGCATAGCCTGGTGGGGGTCGCATAAAAACCTCTTCATGCAAATCACCATGCAGGAAAGCATTATGGACATCCATCTGATGCAGTCGCCAACCACGAATGACCGTAACAGATAAGAATGGGTAAACATAACTCATCTTCGCAACCAGAGCAAATTACTCAGTATAATCAATCCCCTCAACCTGGAAATTCCCAAGAACCACTAGGCGTGCCTTATGACGTTCAATAGTACCATCTTACTTGAACTTCGTCCGGTAAACCCATTTGCAACCAATCGCCTTCTTATCCAGAGGCAGAGGAGCCAAAGTCCAAGTCTGATTGCGCTCAAGCGTAGTAAGCTCTTCAGTCATAGCATCTCGCCAATGAGCATGTTGGGATGTCTCATAATAAGTGGTGGGATCTGCACTAGACGTTACTGCACCCAAAAATCTAGAATGCATACTAGAAAAATTATCACAATTTACATAATATGTAAGAGGATAGAGAACACCTGAGGATCGTGATGATGCAGGAGTGAACGTAGCAGTAGGAGGGGGGTCTTCAATAGTAAGAGCACATGCGTAATCATCACAATCATAATCTTCCAAATAAGGATGAGGTCGACGAGTGCGAACACTCTGTCTGATAGGAGGCATCTCAGTTGCGAGAGGAGATATCAGAACAACCAGCAAAACTGGCGGCGGAGGTGACAGAAGCAAATGGCGAGCAGAAGTAGTTGGAGCCGGAGACATCGCACTGGGCGGTGGAGCAGAAGGAGTCATCGGAGCTGGTGGCGCATGAGGCGCATGATCGTCGGTTTCCAATGGCGTCCCGGGAGGTGCATCGTTAGGCCAGACTGTTAAGGGTTGGCGGTGATCTGGGTCGATCGCCGAAACAGGAGAAGCAGCTGGCGATATAGACGTAGCGACATCCGGCGGTATAGGAGCAGCGGCTATCGGTGGCGTAGGGTTATCGGCGGTCGGTGGGACTGGTGGTGCAGCGATCTGGACATGTGACTCCACCGGTAGTGGAAGTGATGTCGACGGTGAGGTGGTAGTGCCACCGGGATCTACGGAAGAGGCTAATGTTGGAGTTGTTGCGTACAGAAAACAGTCTTCAAAAAAATTGGCATCCTGACTGTTAAAGATGACGCGTGATTCCAGGTCAAAAAGGCAATAGCCTCTCTTTCTAGTAGGATAACCAATAAACAAACATCGTCGACTTCTTGGTGCAAACTTGTCGCGGTATCTGGGAACGTGAGCAGCAAAACACAAGCATCCAAATACCTTTAAAGATGAGTAATTTGGAGTGTGTCCATATAGCATCTCAAAAGGAGTGCGGCCATTATTTCTTCGGTGTCCGATTAATCAGATAAGCAGTAGTAAGAACACATTCTTCCCAAAACTCAATTGGAAGACTGGATTGAAACCGTAAGGCACGTGTCACGTTGAGTAAATGACGATTCTTTCGCTCAACTCTACCATTCTGTTGTGGTGTATCAACCATAGAAGTCTCAAAAATGATCCCAGATGCAGCAGAATAAGATCACAAAGGCAAAAATTCAGTCTCATTGTCAGCCCGGACACGTAGTATAGTTTGGCCCCATTGATTCTTGACTAGAGCACAAAATTCCAAAAATCTAGAAGCTACCTCTGACTTAGTCACTAATAAATGAAACCATACAGCTCGGGAATTATCATCAACTATTGTAAAAAAATAAAATGCACCACTAGAAGGTGGTGTTCTATAAGGACCCCAAACATCACAATGTACTAATTCAAATAATGCAGTAGCATTTGTAGAACTCAATGGAAAACTATGTCAAGTCTGTTTTGCTCTATAACATACAGAGCAAGGTATAGTAGTATTGTTTGTGCTAAAATTAAGAATAGAAATAGAAGACAACACCGTAGATGATGGATGACCAAAACGTTGATACCATAAATCAGATGAAGAAACCGAAGCAACTGTCGGAATAGACTGCAGGATATGAGAACGACCGCGAGTATTCAACAGAAGAAGCTAATAAACCCCCCCCCTGCTGTTCACCCATGCCAATCACAGTCCTCGTACTGATTTTCTGTAAAATCCAATAATTTTCAGTAAATAAAGCTAAACATTTTAAGGCAGATAACAATCTAAAGCATGATATTAAATTGCATAGCAAAGTAGGTATGTAGAGCACATGAGTGAGTGTGCCATCACCAAAACAAATAGAACCATATTGTGTGGCAGACGACACAGATCCATCAGGCAGTATGACGTTCACAGAGTTGGTAGCAGCAATAATATCAGTAAGAGAATCCTTATCACCAGTCATGTGATAGGAGGCTCCCGAATCAAGAATCCAGGGTAAAGTAGACTTACCTGACCCGCTTTCATATAAAAAATTAAACTGATTAAATAAATGTATGGTCGTACTCCATTGGTCGTTAGACAGAGCAGGGCCAAAATCAGATCGGGTAGGGGCGCCAGAGGAGTCGGCCGCCGCAAACCCTTGCAGTGACGTCACTACACCGGCAAAAATAGCCATAATACAATTTATTTTTTTTAATAAAGAAATAAAAGAAATAGAGTCCAATATGGGAGAACACTAAATTGCAAGCTGCATAAAATCAGCAATCGGCAATCGGTACGCATCCCTGACTGCGCGTGGAAACACGCACTGTTGGAGAGGAGGCTGCGTGTGGCTCAATCGCGCGTGACTTCACGCGCCTGTAATGGTCGTGCGCGTGAATCTCACTCACGGCTTCCTTCCTGAGCGAAACGACAATGACAATGGCCGCTAGTCTGGAATGAGGCTCTCGAAATGGTAATCGGTGATATCAACGGACGGTGGTTGATGGCTAGCTCGTCGGCCTGACAGAGATCGACGACCGGTGACAAATCTAGGCAGTGGAGAAAAAGGCGATGAGGTGGTGGGCAGAGACCGACGACGGAGACAAACTCGGCTTGCCGGAGACGTCGGTGGAGACAGAGGATGGCGCCACCGGAGACGGAGGCTACAAAGGCACCACCGGAGACGGAGGCAACATAGGCACCATCGGAGACAGTAGTGTCAATTGATGGCAACGGCGAGAACATAGATCTGCGACAGTTTTTTTTAACAACTCAGATCGACAGTGTGTCATGCAGGGACGATGACGGCAGTGTTTACGGGAAATTTAATATGGAAAAATTTAGGTTCTCAGGCTCAAGATTTTAGGTTCTGATACCATGAATAAAATAAAGGTAATGATCTGTCTTTATTTTATGACCTCAAGGCCCATTATATAGTAGTACAAAATACGTATATATGCTAGGAAAAGAAAATATAATCTAATTACAATTACAAGTAATATTTATATTCCTTAACATATGTAAAACAGGTATACATTACATACAGAGATACATCAAGGGACTACCCAACAAGTTTTTACGTAGCATGATAAAATCATTTTGGGTGAAACATTGTTGTCCGAGCTCATGAACTGTGGACTTATATAGATGGGCCTAGGAGTTGCTGAGTCTCTGAACTGTGGACGGTGAGCTTCATTAGACTGGGAGATAAGCCCGTCAAACGGATCCGGTCACCCGTTGGATAACCATTATCCATATACTATTTTCACTTATTGGATAAGACTTATTGGATAATGACTCATTGGGTTAATGGATATAATTGGGTTGTAGTTATTGGGTTTAGTTGGGCTGGATAATGGATTACCCGTTGGATAATTTTGGGTGGGTTGAGTTGGGTTGGGTAATTGGTGACCCGTGGATAATTTCATATCACAAGATAACTAAATTTTTACAAGTTTGATTACGAATGATTTAATTTTCCCCTAATATATAATCATTTATTATATTATGTAATATTATATTATGTAATATAATATTATGTACATTATATTATATTATATTTAATAAAAATAAAAATATATAATATGTTGGCTTTGTAAACTCGACGAAATTAATGAACAATATTAGTTGGGATCGAGCTCGAGCTCAAATACTGTACAAACTTGAATATTGTACGAACTCGAATATTGTACGAGATTGAGCTCGAATACTATACGAACTCGAATACTGTACGAGATTGAACTCTAATATTGTACGAACTCGAATACTGTACGAGATTGAGCTCGAATACTGTACGAACTCGAATACTGTACCGGATTGAACTGGAATACTGTACGAACTCGAATACTGTACGAGATTGAACTCTAATACTGTATGAACTCGATTACTGTATGAGATTGAACTCGAATATTGCACGAACTCGAATACTGTACGAGATTGAGTGCAATTTTGTACAAACCCGAATACTGTATGAGATTGAGTTCGAATACTGTACGAGATTGAAAACTGTACAAACTCGAATATTATACGAGATTGAGCTCGAATAATTTGTGAATTATAATTTGTATAATTTGTGAATTATCGTGAATATTTATGTTAAATATTACACATGCATTTAATTGGGTAATATTGGATATTTATTGGGTATTTGTTAGGTTCCCATTGAGTTAACATAATATGGGACCCATGGAGATCAAAATTTCTCATTAACACAATTATTCTCATCCTCCTCAATCCCAAAAACTAATGAGTATTTAATACCCGATCCCATTGGATAATGACAACTTGTAACCCAAATCAGAAGAAAATATTGAATGATAACTTATTGGGTTAATTATATAATGATTTATTGGATAATGACTTATTGGATAATATATTTTAACCCATTGGGTTATATGAATAACTCATGGGTTATCCAATGGGTTATCCATTTAATGACCCAACCCGTTTATGACTAAACCCATTATGACCCATTAATAAATGGGTTAATTGGATAATGACCCATTGGATTTGGATAATGGGTTTATTCAATTAACTCATTTGACGGGCCTACTGGGAGATCGTGTGGTGTCACAAACACAGGCCTTAAGAGAGGGCAAAAGTGGAAAATACCTTGAGCAGCAGAAGAAAGCAACAGAAGAAAATGGCCGTAACAGTTTTGGTTGCCAGCGAGTGGTTGCAACGGCTGTAACAGCTGGTGGCTACAACTCAATCGGAGAAGGAGAAAGGCTGTATAAGAGGAAAGACAGTCTGTAGAATAAGGGCATCAAATTGGCATTGTTGTAACTGAATCTCTGTTGCCACCTTCTTTTTCCCCAATTCTCTTTCCCTGCAACTCCCATTCTTCAAGCTCTTTGTCTTCCTTTTCATTTATGTAATTTCTTGTTTTTTTGCTGCAACACTAAGAAGGTTGAATCAAGGTTCCTATTATACCCTTACTTAGAGTTTGAGCCTGTGACAAGTGGTATTAGAGCTGGATAGTCCTCGGCAAAAGAAAAATGGTGGACAGGGTCAACGATATTCTACAAGAGGTGAAGCTCCAGTTTGAAACAAACAAGGAGCAGTTGAATCGCAACAACGCTCAAGTTTATGAAGCCATAGAGCAGAAGTACAAGATCTTGAGTTCCGATATTGAAAATAAAATTCAGAAGCAGATGAACAATCATTTGGAGAAACTTATGCATAGTCAGGAAGAGCAAAAGAAGGAAATCACAATTATGAGGGAAATAATGTCTCAATTCATGCAGGGGGATTACAAGCAGAAATCAATTGCTAGTGAAGAGGAAAACTTACCTTCGGAAAGGCACAATCGATCGTCGGAAGTGATGCGCAGGAATGGGATTCAGTACTTCTCACCCGAGGTGAAGCATCGGCACAGTTCTCCTGAAGTAGAGCACAGAAGAGGAGCAGGGTCTCAATTCAAGAAAGACAGATTCAATCCTGACATGGAGGAAATAGGTAACTGGAGAAATAAGGTAGGAAAGAGTACCAGTTTATATCAACCGAAAATAGAGTTAACTATGTTTTCTGGTGATCGGCCTAAAGAATGGTTGAGGCGTTGTGAGAGATTCTTCAACTACTTTCATATGGATGACCTGCAAAGGGTAGAGGCTGTGGAGATATATCTGGAAGGAAGGGCTGAGGTGTGGTTTCAAAGTATCAAAAGAACTAGAAGACTGTGGAATTGGGAGGATTTCGAAGAAGCTGTAATGAGGCGATTTTCATAATTGGGAAATAAGGATCCAGTGAAAGAGTTTAATAAACTCTATTAGAAAGGCAATGTAAGGAGCTATCAGGAACAATTTGAGGAGTTGCGAGCAGTCATCATAGGTAAAGATCCCTATCTTTCTGAGTAGTACTTCATTTCCAGTTTTGTTAGTGGGTTAAAGGAAGAGATCAAGCCTATGATAAGGATGTTAAGACCGAACACACTACAAGGAACAATGGAGTTGGCTATTTTACAAGAACAAAATGTGGAAGCCAACAATAGGAAACATAGGATGTTTGGAAACCCTGTGAATAATTCTTTGCCTAGAAGAGATGAGAAAATGTTAGGGAAGGTTACTGATTCAGCAGGTAATGATAGTGGGGAGAGGAGGAAGACTTTCGGAAATATTAAGAGATTAACTCCTCAAGAGTTACAGTACAGGAGGGATAATCAGCTATGTTTCAGATGCGGAGAAAGATTTGGTCCAGGTCACAGGTGTAAATTCAAGCAAGTAAGCCTTATTAATTCACAGGAAGTAGCAGATGACGATGAAATGTATGTGGTCGAGGTGGAACAAGAGGAAGAAATGACAGAAGAAGAACCTGAACAACTACGTTTGAGATCTATTGATAATTGAGACAAAATTTATTCTATAACAGTGTATGAATGGGTGGAAGGTAGAAAAATCAGTGTGTTATTGGATACAGGGAGCAATGACTCTTTTATCGATCCTGATATTGTGAGAGAGGTAGGGTTAAAGCAGGTCCCTACCCGTCCATTTGTAGTAACTGTGGCGGATGGATCACAGTACAGAGGAACTACCTTCTGTCCTAAGGTTTTGTGGAAATTACAAGGACACAAATTCTGCTATAATTTCAAAGTGATGCCCTTGGGAGAATTGGATATGATACTGGGAGTCTATTGGATGAGACTTTATAGTCCAATCACATTTAACTTTGTGGAAAAGAGCATTTCATTCAGAAGTGAAGGGAACTGGTGGACCTTACAGGGAGATAATGATGAAGTATTCATGAAGCTAATCCGGGGATACGAAGCTAGGCAAATGAGTGAAATGAAGAAGAGAAGGCTATTTCATCTGGAATTAAAGGGAAATACAGCAAAGGAACTGGAGTGTAGGGTAATCAGAGAATGAAACTCAGTACAAACCTAGAAGGAGAGTGAATTTGATCATAGCAGCTTACCTGAAAATGTGCAGGAGGTGATTAAAGAATATGCTGATGTGTTTTCTGTTCCAAGTTCTCTACCCCCTATAAGAGCCACAGATCATCAAATCTTTTTAAAGAATGTGGCTGAACCATTCAGGAGCAAGCCTTACAGATATGCTCATGCTCACAAAGAGGAAATCGAAAAACAAGTGGAGGAAATGAAGAAGAACCAAATCATCCGTGATAGTAGTAGTCCTTTTTCATCACCAGTGATTTTAGTAAAGAAAAAAGATGGCACGTGGAGGATATACATTGATTATCAAAAGTTGAACGAGCTCACAATCAAGGACAAGTTCCCTATTCCCATCATTGATGAGTTGATGGACGAACTTCATGGAGCAAGGTACTTTACTAAACTTGACTTAAGGTCAGGGTACCATCAAATAAGAGTACAACCTGAGGACGTTCACAAGACAGCATTCCAAACTCACCATGGATACTATGAATTCCTTTTATTCCTTTTGGCCTCACAAATGCTCCAGCAACATTTCAGTCATTAATGAATTCAGTTTTCAAGGCCGATATGAGGAAGTTCGTATTAGTGTTTTTTGATGACATATTAATCTACAGTAAGACACTTGAAGAGCATAGTATGCACATAGAGCAAGTCATGAAGCAAATGAGAACCCATTAACTGTTTGCTAAGCAATCTAAGTGTGTGTTTTCCCAAGATAAAGTAGATATTTGGGGCATACTATATCAGGAGAAGGAGTGTCAATGGATAAGCAAAAAATAGAATGTATACTGAATTGGCCAAAACCAGATTCAGTAAAAAAAACTTACAGGATTTCTGGGCTTAACAGGCTATTATAGGAGATTCATTGCTTCATACGGAGATATTTGCAGACCTTTACATGATCTATTAAGAAAGGATTCTTTTAAATGGAATGAGCACTCTACTACTTCTTTTGAAAGACTTAAGGTAGCCATCACAATAGCACATGTACTCAGGCTCCCAGACTTCAGCAAACCTTTTATTGTTGAAACAGATGCAAGTGACTTTGGCATGGGGGCAGTATTGATGCAAGAACAACGGCCCATTGCATATTTGAGTAAATATTTTTGTGCCAAAAACATAACTCTTTCTAAATATGAAAAGGAATTGTTAGCCTTAGTACTAGCCGTAGGAAAGTGGAAGCATTATCTCATGGGTAACCATTTCGTTATACGAACTGATCAGCAGTCACTAAAGTATCTGTTAGATCAGAAACTAACCAGCGCATTGCAGTACAAATGGATCACCAAATTAGTGGGGTATAGTTTCGAGATTTAGTATAAGAAGGGTTCAGAAAACACAGCTACGGATGCTCTTTCTAGGCAAAGGGGAGGAGTAGTTCCAGAACTGAAGGAGGAAAGTGAAGGTGATGGATGCAACGAACAGACGTCTGTACTAGAGCAGGATGATCTGAGTAGTAAGAATGTAGCACAGGTAACACACTATGCTATAGATGGTAGAGGGGATCTTCAGGCAGGTAAGGGATCGACAACCGAGTTCAACAAGAAGGATCTCCATACTGTGCTTCCCTATCAGCAAAGGGCAAAGGTTTACACCATTGCTCCAGCTAGACAAGAATGGATTAGACAGATTAGTAACAGTATGTTAATGACCAGGAAGCTCAAGAAATAATTGTGGAAATATCATCCGGCTGCCCAGTAATAGCTCCTGCTCAGTACCGGTTTATAAAGGGTGTAATCAAGAAAGGAAAAAGGATCTATGTGGGAAACAATGGGAATGTTAGACATCAGATTATTGACATCATGCACTCATCAGCTTTAGGAGGGCACTGGGGCCAGAACACCACTCAAAAGAGGGTTGAAACCATCTTTTATTGGCTAGGTATTAGAAAGGAGGTGGAAGAATACATCAAGAAATGTGTGGCTTGTCAACGAAATAAAGGAGAGCATTGTCATCCCCTAGGATTACTACAACCACTTCCCATTCCTACACAAGTCTGGAGGCAAATAACAATAGATTTAATGAATGCTTGCCTCAGTCTCAAGGGAAGGACACAGTTCTAGTGATTGTGGATAGGTTATCCAAGTATGCTCACTTCTTACCATTATCTCATCCTTTTACAGCTCAATATGTAGCTACTCTATTCATTTCCAAGTTTTATAAGATACACGGTATACCATAATTCATTACAAGTGACAGGGATAAAATATTCTTGAGTCATTTCTGGAAGGAACTGTTTGAACAACTAGGAGTTAAACTCCAGTTCTGTACAACATATCACCCCCAAACGGATGGGTAAACTGAACGTGTGAACCAGGTATTGGAGACATACCTCGGTTGTTTTGTGGTGATTAACCAGATACGTGGAAGGCTTGGTTAGGTGCGGCAGAATGGTGGTACAATACTTCGTATCACTCAAGTATTAAGATGACACACTATGAGGCAGTTTATGGTACTAAACCAATCACGATGCCTATGGGACCTTTCACGGACATTATCATACCAGCAAAAGTGGATATAATCCAGTAGAGGGAAAAGTCCAAGCTCTACTACCACAGCATCTCATGAAAGCTCAGGAACGAATGCAATATTTTTCCAATAAGCACAGAAAAGAGTTTTTCAGGTGGGAGATTTGGTCTACCTTAAACTTCAAAAGTACAGGCAAACCACTCTAATGAATTAGAACAGCCACAAACTTTCTCCAAAGTTTTATGGTCTGTTTCAGGTTCAGTTAAGAGTTGGAGCTGTTGCATATAAACTACAGCTACTGAAAAGTTAAAAAATCCACCCGGTATTTCATATTTCGTTATTAAAGAAGCATGAGGGACCTGAACCAAGCACCATCACACAACTCCCTCTGGACGATGCCTATAAACATCCTAAATTGTATCCAAAACACATCAAACATAGGCGGTTGATTGACCTACATGGTTAATCGGTAGTACAGTGGCTCGTTGTTTGGGAGGGATTATCAGAGGAAGAAGCCTCTTGGGAAGACAGCACATTCACCAAACAACAATTTCCTATATTTCCATATTAACTAGTCCTAGCTCACTCGAGGACAAGTGTGGTTTAACAGGGAGAGATTGTCACAAACACAGGCCTTAAGAGAGGGCAAAAGCGAAAAATACATTGAGCAGCAGAAGAAAGCAACATAAGAAAATGGCTGTAACAGTTTTGGTTGGCAGAGAGCGGTTGCAATAGCTGTAACAGTTGGTGGCTACAGATCAATCGAAGAAGGAGAAAGGCTGTATAAGAGGAAAGGCAGTCAGTAGAATAAGGGCATCAAATTGGCATTGTTGTAACTGAATCTCTATTACCTCCTTCTTCTTCCCCAAATCTCTTTCCCTGCAACTCCCATTCTTCAAGCTCTTTGTCTTCCTTTTCATTTCTGTAATTTCTTCTTTTTCTGCTGCAACAATAAGAAGGTTTAATCAAGGTTCCTATTATACCCTTACTTAGAGTTTGAGCCTGTGACATGTGGCTGGAAAAGAGTGGTCGTGGAGATGCCTGAACTGTGGACTCTGACCCCACAGGCTTTCTTGTGATTCTATATCGTTTCCTTCTTTTTCGCCACCTAGATGCACAAAGCCATCATGTGTTCTGAGTATATGTGTCTCGAAATCAGACTTCCTAAGGAAAGACTTAAGGCAATGTGGAGCTGCACATATGTATATCCCTTCCATCATCTTGATTTTCTGAATCTTTTGGATGCGTTCTTCATAGTTGTGCAAATGTCAATGGCATTATGTATCAATATTTTAAAACTTGCATTTTCTACTAAAATCTCATAAACACAGGCCTGGAATTCACATAATCCCCCCAAGTTTGTTCAAAACAGATGCCAAATTCAGTTTGTAACTTTACATTTGAATATTTAGAACATACAACTTACATGAAGTAGAAGGAATCACTCCTAGCGCAATCTAGACAAAATATATGATCACAAGGACTTTGCAAGGGAACCACACAATAGTTAATCAACAAATGGAACTAAAAAAAAAGCTAAAGATCGGCTATGAAATATCCTTCTACATTTCTAATCCAGATCAAAAGGGAGAAAGTCATAATGCATAGATGGAATCGAACAAAAACCACATTATCAACACACTAACTTGTATCCATAACTAGATTTCAAATAGAAAGGTATAACTATGATCAACCTAGTACATAATAAAATAAGCAACCGGGATGGAAATCAGGACAGCTTACCAGTCGTCCTGTGCCTGATTAATCACATAATATAATCCATTTCACTGCAAAAAAGAACACAATTATGACTATTGATTAACCACTATCAATTACAAATTATTATTGATTAACCACATAATATAATCCATTTCACTGCAACTAACTAGAGAAAGTAGCTAACCTGATTTGTACATATCAGATACAAATGAAAGCTAGTGAGCCTAAAGTGGTAATTTGTTTGATTCCGAAAAAACAAGATCTGGATCAGAAACCTCTCATTCGAGCTATCAAGCTTGCCGGCAAAATTGAACGAGAAACTCAATATGCTGAAGCGCCACCTCGAATTGCTCGAAGTCCAAGTCGGTAGAGCTTACTGCAAACCCTACTCTCTTTGAAAATAATTGGTTTTCGTGTGTTTTTTGTCTTCGGGAAACATATTTTTTGATTAATTACAAATTGAACCCCATTTTTCAAAATAGTTGCTGGTTTGTCTATAACGTTATGGACATGTCGCATTTCCTGAGACTTACTCTATTTCTGATTATGAAAATTTTGTTTCACTTCAATTATGGACATGCCACCTTTCCTGAAAGTTACTCTATTTCTAATTATGAATAATTTATACTTCCTTCGTCCGAGCCATTTCTGCACACTTTCTTTTTTATGTCGTCTCAGATAAATATGCGCATTTTCGATCTTAGGAAATATTTTAAAAAACAAAATACGAGTATTTATCTCTATATCTTAAAAGTGCGGATCCATTCGATGAACAATAACTTTTTCATCGTCGCAAATTCGGAGGCTTTTCCTTTTTTCTCTTCTCCATCCCCACTAATACGTGTCATGACGTTCTTCTGTCTGCTTTTTCTCTTTTCCCTCCGCCGTACACACATCCTCCACTTTTTTGTTCATGTGGTCAGTAAAGCATCCATTATCATTCACCCTTTCCAGAGAATTCCATTATCATCTTCGTATTTCCCTGAACCACTTACCTAACATTTTCTCTTCTCCTGGAATTCTCAAGGCCCTCTATTTTTGTAATGTTTCTGATATGCTTTCAATTTTTCCTACTTATCTATTTCGCAGTTAGTGTGATCTATTCTAGCAACATCTCTGCTTGAGGGAATGGCTCCGCCGAATTAGGATGCGCTCGAGACTGCCGGCGAGTTGCTCTGGCCATCTCCGTCGGTGTTGTAGCATCAGTCTTTGCGAACAGGGCTCTCTGGCAGAGCTGGAGCAGATTTTGTTGGGCCTTTATCGTTCTTAGCGGTGGCAGAAGGGGATTGATGGTTTTCTTGGTGGCGTCACCTCTCAAACAGGTCATTCAACATGGGCTTTCATCATCTCTGCCAAAGGTGGGGCAGAGGAGACTGTCGGCTTAGGTTGTAGAGGTGGCGGGAAGGTTGGGAGATGGTGGTGGTAGGCGGGGATGAGTGGAAGGGTGGGAATATAGCTGGTGGTCTCAGGTGATTAGAATGGAAAAGTCAGAATAGAGCTGGTGGTTTCCGGTGGTTCCATTTGTACAAGTAGAGGAAGATAAACATTTGAATAGAGGTTAGAGTGGTAATGGGTTCGAGTGGAGAGGGTTCGGGTACAGAGGTTCGAGTGGTACTGGTTCGAATGGAGAGAGTTCGAGTAGGGAGTTTAGGTAGAGAGGTTCGAGTGGTACTGGCTCGAGTGGTACTAATTCAAGTGGTACTGCTTCGAGTGGTGAAATTTTGAGTGGAGATGGTTCGAGTTGAAAGGATTGGAGTCGTACTGAGTTCGAGTGGTTCTAGGTGCATGTGGTGAGGATACGAGTGGAGAGATTTGGACATAGGGGATTCAAAGGTTTGAGAAGAGGATTTAAGTGGAGAGGCTCCGAGCACAGGGATCGAGTGGAGAAGGTTCGAGTGGTGAGGTTCGAGCGGTGATGGTTTTAGTGGTGAGGATTGGAATGGTGAGAGTTTGCGTGCTGAGGGTCGAGTGGAGAGGTTCGAATAGAGGTTCGAGTCAAAAGGGTTCAAGTAGTAAGGGTTCGAGTGGTGAGGGTTCGAGTGGTGAGGGTTCGAGTGGAGAGGGTTCGAATGGAGAGGATCGAGTGGTACTGGGTTGGAGTAGTCATGTGTTCGAGTAGAGGGTTCGAATAGAGAGGTTTGAGTAGTACTGGGTTCGACGGGAGAGGGATCGAGTGGTGAGCTCGATAATAAATTGAAGAAATACTGTAGGAATGTTGCCACTCGAACCCTCACCTCTCGAAGCCTCCAATGGAACCTTCACCTCTCGAACCATCCAATGGAAGTTCAAGAGGTACTGATTTGAGAAGTGAAGGTTCGGGTGCAGAGGTTCAAGTGGAGGTGTTCCAGTGGAGGGGTTCTAGAGGTACTGATTCGAGAGGTGAAGGTTTAGGTTCAGAGGTTCAAGTGGAGGGGTTCAAGAGGTACCGATTTGAGATGTGAAAGTTTAGGTTTAGAGACTTCAAGTGGAAAGGTTCCAGTGGAGCGATTTGAGCGGTGAAAGTTCAGGTGGTGAAGGTTTAAGTGGAGGGTTTCCAATGGAGGGATTCGAGAGGTACTGATTCGAGAAGCGAAGGTTAATGTTATGAGATTCAAGTGGAGGGGTTTGAGAGGTACCAATTCGAGAGGCGAAGGTTCGGGTGTAGAGGCTTCAAGTGGAAGGGTTCCAGTGGAGGGGTTCGAGAGGTACCATTTCAAGCAGTGAAAGTTCAGGTGGGGAGGGTTCAAGTGGAGGGGTTCCAGTAGAGGGATTATAGAGGTACTAATTTGAGAGGTGAAGGTTCAAGTGTAGAGGTTCAAGTGGACGGGTACCAGTGGAGGGGCTCGAGAGGTACTGATTCGAGTGGAACAAATTCAAGAGGTGAAGGTTCAGGTGAAGAGGTTCAACTGGAAGGGTTTGAGGGCTTCCACTCAAGTAGAGGGTTCGGGTACAGAGGTTCTAGTGGTACTGGATCGAGTGGAGAGGGTTCGAGTAGAGGGTTCGGGTAGAGAGGTTCTAGTGGTACTGGTTCGAGTGGAGAGGGTTCGGGTAGAGAGGTTCGAGTGGAGAGATTTGAGTGGTACTGGCTCAAGTCGTACTGGTTCGAGTGGTGAAAGTTTGAGTGGAAAGGGTTTGAGTAGAGGTTCTAGTTGAGAGGGTTGGAGTCGTACTGGGTTTGAGTGGTTATGGGTTCATATGGTGAGGATTTGAGTGGAGAGGTTCGAGTGGAGGGGATTTGAAGGTTCGAGAAGAGGATTCGAGTGGAGAGGCTCCGACCGCAGGGTTCAACCGGAGAAGGTTCAAGTGGTGAGGTTCGAGAGGTGATGGTTCGAGTGGTCAAAGTTGGAGTGGTGAGAGTTCGCGTGCTGAGAGTCGAGTGGAGAGGTTCGAATAGACGTCCGAGTGGAAAGGGTTCGAGTGGTGAGAGTTCGAGTGGTGAGGGTCAAGTGAAGAGAGTTCAATGTATCCTTCACCTCTCAAATCAGTTTCGAGAGGTATTGATTCGAGAGGTGATGATTCAGGTGTAGAGGTTCAAGCAGAGAGGGTTCAAGTGGAGGGGTTCGAGCAGTACCGATTCGAGAGGTGAAGGTTCAGGTTTAGAGGCTTCAAGTGGAAGGGTTCCAGTGGAGAGCGAGTGGTGAAAGTTCAGGTGGTGAAGGTTCAAGTGGAGGGGTTCGAGAGGTACTAATTCGAGAGGTGAAGGTTCAGGTGCTGAACTTTCACTTCTCAAATCAATACCTCTCGAACCTCTCCACTTGAACCTCTGCACCTGAACCTTCACCTCTTGAATCCGTATCTCTCGAACCCCTCCACTTGAACCCTCTCCACTTGAACCTCTGCACCTGATCATTCATCTCTCGAATTCCTCAACTGGGACCCGTCCACTTAAACCTCTACACCTTAAACTTCACCAATCGAGGAATGATGCCTCGAATAAACACCCCTCAAGGTAGATGGTTGATGTTGGAGGGGTGCATGTTTCAAGTAGTAGGGATCCCTTGAAGCTGAGGGTTGATGATTTGAAAGGTGGATGGTTTGAGTTGTGGCGTGATGGATGTTCGGGAACTGATGGTTCGAGGGGTGATAGTTCCAGAAGTGGATAGTTGATGTTCGAGGTGTTGATGGTTCGGGTGGTATATGTCTCGATTGGGTAATGGTTCAAGAGCTAATGTGGATGGTTCAACGCTCTCAGTGGTATACTCTCTCGAGGGGTGGTATACCCTCGAGGGTTGGTGTACTCTAGAGAGGTGCATGTGTGACCTCTTGAGGGATGGTATACCCTCGAGGGTTGAGGGGTCGAGAGGTGAACGTTCAGTTGCACTTGAACCCTCTCCACTTGAACCTTCACCTCTCGAATTAGTACCTCTTGAACCCCTTATTTGAACCCTCTCCACTCGAACGTTACCTCTCAAATCCACTACCTCTCAAACTCTCTACTGGAGAGGAATTTTCCACTCGAAACCGACTAATGGAACCTTCACCTCTCGAATTTGTACCTCTCGAAGAAATTTCTATCGAACCTTCACCTCTCAAACCTCCACTTGAACCTTCACCTCTTGAACCTCCACTTGAACCTTCACTTCTTGAACTTTCTAATGGAACCTTTACCTCTAAAACCGGCCAATGGAACCTTCACCTCTCAAACCTTCCAATGGAACAATCACCTCTCGAATCCGTACCTCTCGAATATCCAGTTGAACTCTCATCAGTGGAGGGGTTCAAGATGTACTGGTTCGAGAGGTTCTGGTTCAAGTGAACCTCCACTAGAACCTTCACTTCTCAAATCTGTACATCTTGAACCAGTACCAATCAAACACACCACCACTCAAACTCTCTTCTCTTGACCCTCACCACTTAAACTTTCACCACTCGAACGATCATAACTCGACCCCTCAGCCCTCTAGGGTATACCACCCCTCAAGAGGTTACAAATCCACCTCTCTATAGTACACCACCCCTCGAGGGTATACCACCCCTCGAGAGAGTATACCACTGAGAGCGTTGAACTATCCACATTAGCTCTCAAACCATTACCTATTAGAGACATATACCTCTCGAACCATCAACACCTAGAACATCAACTATCCACTCCCGGAACTATCACCCCTCGAACCATCAGTTCCCGAACATCCACATGCCACAACTCGAATCATCCACCTTTCGAATCATCAACCCCTCACTTTAAGTGCTCCCTACCACTCGAAATATCCACCCCTTCAACATCAACCATCTGCCTCAAGGTGTGTTTATTCAGGTGCAGAGGTTAAAGTGGAAGGGTTAAAGTGGAGGAATTTGAGAGGTATCGATTTGAGAGGTGAAGGTTCAGGTGCAGAGGTTCAAGTGGAAGGGTTCAAGTGCATGCCTACACCTCAGAGGGGTGGGTACCCCTCGAGCATTGGCCGATATTGATCTTCCAGCATTCAAGTGACCATCCACTTGAACCTCATCACCTGAGCCTTCACCTCTCGAGTCAGTACCTCTCAAACCCCTCCACTGGAACCCCTCCACTTGAACCTTCACCACCTGAACTTTCACCACTTGAATCTCTCCATTGGAACCCTTCCACATGAAGCCTCTAAACCTGAACATTCACCTCTCGAATCGGTACCTCTCGAACCCCTCCACTTGAACCCTCTCCCCTTGAACCTCTACACCTAAACCTTCACCTATTGAATCAGTACCTCTAAAACCCCTCCACTTTAACCTCTCCACCTGAACCTTCACCTCTCGAATCAGTACCTCTCGAGACTGATTCGAGAGGTGAAGGTTCCATTGAACTCTCTCCACTTGACCCTCACCACTCGAACACTCACCACTCGACCCCTCATCATTCGAACTCTCTTCATTCCACCATCACCACTCGAATCCTCACCACTTAACCTCTCACCACTCAAACTCTCTCCACTTGAACCCTGTACCACTCGAATATATTATCACTCGAACCTCACCGCTCAAACTCTCTCTACTCAAACCTCTCCACTAGAACCCTCTCCACTTGAACCTTTCTACTCGAAACCTCTCCACTAGAACCCTCTCCACTCAAACCTCTTTACTCGAACCTCTCCACCTGATTCCTCATCACTCGAACCTCATCACTCGAACCTCTCCACTTGAACCCAATATCACTCGAACCTCTACTCGAACCCACTCTAATCGAACCCTCTCCACTCAAACCTTTTATTCGAACATCTCCACTCAAACCCTCTCCACTCGAACCCAATATCACTCGAACCTCTACTCGAACCCACTCTAATCGAACCCTCTCCACTCAAACCTTCTATTCGAACATCTCCACTCAAACCCTCTCCACTCGAACTCCTATTACACCTCAATACTATATTTTTTTATTTAATTTTAATTTTTAATTAACGAACGACTAACCGATTTCATAACTTGTTGTCGACAGCCCACGCTTTGCACCGGCTGGAGACCCCTAGTTTACCCCTAAAAGTGCTTTACACTACTTTTGCCTTTGCAATTTCAGTTGTCAACCACTCCCTTCATCTTCTCATTTTCAAGAAACCCATTCCATCTGCCAACTATTTATCAACAAGCCCAGAAAACTCAACCACATCCCAATCTTCCTCCTCTCAACCGGTTTTCCTCATTTCTAAAAAAATAAACCACATTCCAATCATTTTCCTCTCAATCGGTTTTCCTCATTTGTTCACAAAACTCCACTGCACAAAACTCACTTTCATCATATACACAAACAAGATATGAGACCATCGGCGTGGGCGGCGGCGACCATAAGATATAGGCCGAGAATGAGATCGAATATTTTGGGGACTTCATCATTTGTGCTTCTTTTGCTGGGTGTTATGTTTTTTTTCTAATCCTGTCGTCAAACTTAGGAGGTTTTTCTTTTCTTTCCACGTTTGTAGTTCCGTATTTCTTGTCATTCGTGACTTAGCACGTGATAGACGTTGCAAGTTTGTAGGCGTTAGTGGGCTCGATATTATCGGACAAGTCGTTGTAAAGTTGTGTATATATGGAATATAATGAAGGAGAAAAGGCAGATTTTTCTGCGCAAATATTGTTCTTTCTGTTTTGTTTTAGAAAACCAACATTTGGTATCAGAGCTTTCTTCGTTTTGATCTAGGAGACCATGTCCGCTGAGAACTCGCCGACACGGGCACGAGGACGGAGCCGGGGACGGAGCGTCATCCGGAGGAATGGCAACGAGGTCGTCGTTCGCGAACGAATCGTGTAGGAGCGGACAAATCTCGGTGGCAACATCATTTACCCCACTCTCACGGCGACGAATTATATCGAGTGGACCTTGGTCATGAAGATCAATCTCCGGGCGCAAGGACTCGGGGAGGCTGTTTCCGGCGTCAGAGAACCAGGCGAGCGAGAGGACATGGCCGCGCTCTCGGCGTTGATCCGCGCAGTGCTTTCAGAGATGATTCCGGCCCTCGCCGTGAAGAACTCAGCTCACGAGGCATGGGAGGCAATCAGGATGATGCGAGTCGGGGTGGATCGCGTGTGAGAGGCGACGGCGCAACGATTGCGCAAGGAGTTTGAACAGATTACGTTCAAAGATGGTGAGTCGCTCGATGCGTTCGGCATGCGCATCACCGGCATCGTCAACAACCTCCGCTCTTTGGGTGACGTCGTCGAGGAGGTGAAGGTGGTCCAGAAGTTCTTGTGTGAGGTACCGAGCCAGTACGCGCAGATCGCCTGTTCAATCGAGACGCTCCTCGACTTGGATGGCATGATTGTCGAGGAGCTGATCGAGCGGCTCCGGTCGGCTTCTGAACGGTGCTCCATCAACTCCACGAGAAACTCAGGTGGATAAGTTCTTCTCACGGAACAGGAGTGGATCGCGCGCGGGAAACAACGCGAGCAAGGGCAAGGATCCAACTCCGGAACCTGCGCAAAGGGGAAGGCCAAGTGGAAGGGGAAACAACAGGGTCACGGCTGCGATGGCAGCCAACGAGCCTCTAGCCGTGATCGGGATATGACCAAAATAAAATGTTACAATTGTAACAAGTTCGCGGGTCATATCTCCAGAGACTGCCCAGAACCGCGACGGGAGCGCAAGGAACGGGCAAACTTTGTGCAAGATCAGGAGGAGGAGGCGGCCCTGCTGGTGGCGAGGTTGCACTCACTCATGATCGGGAGCCAGGTGTCCGACGAGCATGTGATTCTGAATGAGGTGCGATCTCAGGCGAAGGCAACGGGACAGGACAGGAGATGCAGCACGGTGTGGTTTCTAGACTCCGGCGCTAGTTCCCACATGTGTGGCAGACGTGAGCTATTTTCTGAACTGGACACCAACGTGCGCGGGTCTGTCAAGCTCGGAGATGACACGTCGGTGGAGATAGAAGGCCGTGGAACGATCCTCTTCACATGTTTGAATGAGGAGCATCTGACGCTCTCGGAGGTGTACTACATCCCACGCCTTCACAGTAGCATCATCTCCTTGGGGTAGCTAGACGAACTCGAATACGACACTCGAATCCGACATGGCTGGCTCCAACTGCGCGACCAAGACGGGCGCTTGCTCGCGCGAGTGCCAAGAATCCGCGGACGACTCTACTTACTCCACCTAAACATGGCGTGGCCCGTTTGCCTTACCATGCACGGCTCCGAGAGCAGTTGGCGTTGGCATACTCGATACGGGCACATGCACTTTGGAGCTCTCCGGCTACTTGCGCATGACGATATGGTGCATGGACTCCCGATGATTGACGATGTCGAGCATAAGTGTGACGCATGCTTGGCCGGAAAGCAAAAACGTGCACCATTTCCTCACCAAGCTTGGAACCGCACAAATGAACGTCTCGGACTTGTGCACGCAGACTTGTGCAGACCGATCGATCCACCCACACCTGGAGGTAAACGCTATTTCCTTCTAATGGTGGATGATTACAGTAGGTATATGTGGATATCTTTGCTAGCCACGAAGGATCAAGTAGCTGAGGCGATCAAGAAGATTGTAGCCGCGGCCGAGCTACAAAGCGGGAGCAAACTGAAAATGCTACGCACCGATCGCGGTAGAGAATTCACTTCTCAAGGACTTGGTGATTATTTCGCAGAGCGAGGAGTACAACGGCAGCTGACGGTGCCATACACACCGCAACAAAACGGAGTCGTGGAGTGCTAAAACCAAACAGTGGTCGGAACGGCGCGCTGTCTTTTGAAGGCGAAGGGGGTGCCGGTCAGATTCTGGGGTGAGGCGGTGATGACAGCGTGTACTTGTTGAACCGGGGAACGACAAAGAGCATCATCGGAAAGACCCCCTACGAAGCATGGCACGGGCGCCGACCAAGTGTGCAACACCTCCGCTTCTTCGGGTGTGTCGCTCGTGTCAAGGCGGCGCATCCAAACCCAAAGAAGCTGGATGACAGGAGCATCCCGATGGTTTTGCTGGGTTACGAGCCGGGCACCGCAGTATACCGCGTGTATGACCCCACCACGGATCGAGTCAGAGTCTCCCGTGACATCGTTTTCGACGAGGATGCGGTATGGGATTGGACACTTCCGGGATGAGAGCAAGGAGGTGATCGACTTGGAGAAACGGAGATGTTCTCCCTCGAGCATTTTGCTTCTCCAATTGCAGGCACTAATGCGAGCTAGAGAACGACGCACACGGAACGCGCATCACCTTCAAACGCCAGAGATTCGCCGCCCACTCAAACAACTCCGGTTGCACCACCACCGCTGACGGTGGAGTTCGTGTCCCCACCAAACGGCGCATCGGAGCCATCCCCAGGCGAGGAGGTGCCTCACCGGTACCGCACATTGGACAGTTTATACGATGCAACTGTTAACATAGAAGCTGAAGAAGACGACGACCAGTGTCTCCTCACTGCCGAGGAACCGACGTGTCTGGCTGAAGCGGAGATGGACGAGGAATGGCGAGCAGCAATGGCGGAAGAGTTGGCCAGCATCGAGGAAAATCAGACGTGGCGGCTCACTGAACTGCTTGCGGGACATCGAGCTATCGGGCTCAAATGGATTTTTAAGCTCAAAAAGGATGCAGCTGGCGAGGTGGTAAAACACAAGGCGCGGCTGGTGGCGAAAGGTTATGTACAACGACAGGGAGTGGATTACGAGGAGGTATTTGCTCCAGTGGCTCATTTGGAGACGGTGCGGATGATGATTGCGATTGCAGCGCATCACGGGTGGCTGATCCACCACATGGACGTGAAGACAGCGTTCCTCAACGGCGACTTGATCGAAGAAGTCTACGTCGAGCAACCACCGGGTTTCGTTGCTCACGGCAAGGAGCACAAGGTGCTTCACCTCAAGAAGGCGCTGTACGGACTTCGTCAAGCTCCGAGGGCGTGGAACGCGAAGCTCGATGTAAGCCTTTGAAATTTTGGATTTGTATGTAGCGAAGCGGAGCATGCAGTTTACCGACGAGGTAACAATGAAGCATTAATTCTTGTTGGTGTTTATGTGGACGATCTCATAATCACGAGGTCATCAATCAAAGAGGTGATCAAATTCAAGAAGGAAATGACTAGTTTTTTCAAGATGAGTGATCTTGGTGGACTCAGCTATTACTTGGGAATCCAGGTGAAGCAACGGGATGGAGAAATTACTCTCTGTCAATCTTCTTACGCAAGGAAGCTCTTGCAAAAGGCTGGAATGGAGCATTGCAATCCTTGTGCAGCACCAATGGAGGCACGACTCAAGCTGAGCAAAGTTGGCGACGGAGGACCAGTAGATGCCACCCTTTATCGCAGCATAGTGGGGAGTCTCAGGTACTTAGTTCACACAAGGCCGGACATCACGTACGCCGTCGGCTATGTAAGCCGATTCATGGAGAAACCCACAACGGTGCACTATGTAGCAGTAAAGCACATATTGCGGTATGTGGCGGGAACCTTGAATTTTGGAGTTTCGTATGGAAGAGGAAGCGGAACCTTGGAGTTGACAGGTTATAGTGATGCTGATTTAGCCGGAGATATCGATGATCGGAAGAGCACGACCAGCCTCATCTTCTTTCTCGGACGAGCTCCGGTGAGTTGGCAATCGCAGAAACAACGAGTGGTGGCAATTTCGTCATGTGAATCGGAGTACATTGCAGCTGCTACTGCCGCTTGCCAAGGAATTTGGCTTAGCAGGTTGCTCGGAGAACTCTTGAACGAGCAACCACGAGTACCGAGATTGTTGGTGGACAACAAATCGGCGATTTTTCTCACCAGAAATCCCGTGTTTCATGATCGGAGCAAGCACATCGACACCCGTTATCATTTGATCCGCGACTATGTGGAATAGGGTGAGCTCGAGATTGATCACGTCAACACGGAAGCGCAGCTCGCTGACATTCTGACGAAGGCTCTCAGACGCGTTCGTTTCCAGGCGCTAAGGAGCAGAATTGGCGTTGCTAACATGAGTTAGGCGACGACAAGATTAAGGGGGTGATTTGTTATGTTTTTTTTCTAATCCTGTCGTCAAAGTTAGGAGGTTTTTCTTTTCTTTCCACGTTTGTTGTTCCGTATTTCTTGTCATTCGTGACTTAGCACGTGATAGACGTTGCAAGTTTGTAGGCGTTAGTGGGCTCGATATTATCGGACAAGTCGTTGTAAATTTGTGTATATATGGAATATAATGAAGGAGAAAAGGCAGATTTTTCTGCGCAAATATTGTTCTTTCTGTTTTGTTTTAGAAAACCAACACTGGGGAAAGGGATTGGGGCCACGCCGCCAAGGAGAATGAGATCGGAAGTTTTGCAGGTAAGGGGCAGTGATGTGCAAAGGGAGTTTTTCCATTAATTTTCCATAGTTGTGATGTAATTGCTATTCTGATTGAGTTTTATTTGAATAAACTGATGGTTGTTGCTGGTTAGTGGCGGTGGCGGAGGTAGTGGTTGTTGGTGGCTGTGTTTGGTGGTGCAAGGGCAAGAAGGACATTTCAATGGATAGAAGTTTTTTGTTTCTCTTTCTCTTTCTGCAGATTCGTTGGGACAGAGGCAGTACAAAATTCAAAAATATTATTACTCCCTCTAGTCCCTTTATTATGGCTTCAACTTTTGGGCACAAATTTTTTTCAAAAAGATAAATAAATGGTAGAGATTGTATTTAAAATATAAAAAGTAAAATGTGTGGATAAAAACAATCTAAGATTTATTAAAATGGGAAGGAGCCAATGCAAAAGAAGCATTCAAAAAAGGAAAGTGAGTCATTATTACAGGAACGGAGGGAGTATTTAAATATTATATAATTTAATTAATAATTTTAAATTTCCTATTTAAATTTAGTATTAAAATACTATATAAAGAGTAAATGATGGAGAAGACAAGACGATTACCTCCATAAACGAATACGACCTCTGTCCCAGCTCAAATTGCACATAATCTTTTTCACGCTCATCAAGAAACTTGTCTAACCGTTAATATGTTTAATTACGTATAATAACGGCAAAAAAAACTTTTCTGAAACTACTTGTTACGACGAATCCAATCATATAACATATGATAATATTATTGTTCGTATATCTATTAAAATATGTGGTCAAAGTTGGACTGTGAATAGTGATATAAAGTGAAGTGTGCAGGTTTGAGCTAGGACAGAGGGAGTACATTCTACAACTTAATCAAACATTTAAATGATATGTTCGAGATCTTCTAAGTGACATGATGAGACCTATGACTAGGTCAAGGGATAAGATTAGAGATGCTAGTTTAAATGATTTGATTGATCGTCTTTATAATGAAGAATTGAAGAATGAGTCACCATTGACATTTTGGATTTATTATTCAAGATGAATTGAAGACATCATGAAGAACACTATACTTTTTTTCCCACTAGGTTTTTAATGAGGTAGTGTGATCACTGTAAAATATTGTAAAATTATTTCATTTTGGGTTTATTGGACTGACAGTTCGGCCATGTGGGCTTTGAAGAGCTGAATTTCAAAAATACAGTTCATTAGGGTTTAGTATATTCATTTTAATTAGATTAGAATTAGATTTTGTAAGTTTAGATAAGGTAATATTCTTCAAGGTTACTTCTTGAAGAATTCGACCAGATTACCTTAGATTACCATTTATTTTAGGTATTTTAGTTAGATTTGATTTTAGCTTCTTAAAACTGCCATAAGTCAATTCAGTTTTCAGTTGTGATTAGGGTTTATGGCCAAAATCTACCCTATAAATAGGGTGGCGTTATGGACGAATTTGGCACCACATTTATCAATCAAATATATAACCTTTTGATTTCATACTCTTTGTTTGCGAGCTATTCTATTGTTCCTCAACCCCGGGGGCTAGTTAAGTATCAATAAATCTTGTAATCTGATCCCGAGGGCTAGTTAGAGAGCAAGTCAAGATTAGGCGTACCCTGAGGGCTAGACACCTGAATTTTGTGTGAGATAGTGATGGTTTGCAGATCTCTTCACTAGATCAAAGATATTAATTCCGCAATCGTGAGTATTCACAAGGAGATTCATATCAGTAAATTTTGGTTGAGTTGGGTCATTAATAAATCATTAAAAAGATATAAATGGGTTGGATTGTGGGTTGTTTAGGTGGATGCGAGAGATATTATATTTAATTGATTTTTTTTAATTGGATTGGTTCATGAATAAATATAGTCTAAGTACAATAAAAATTAATGTCATATTATACAATCTCGTCGACTGTAAGTTCAATCATGCATTAGATTTAGAAATGTTGAACTAGATCTAACTGTTATAATGCATAACTGATCTTTCACCGACGAATATGAAAAATAAAAATTGATAAACAAAATCAAGAAAAGACAACCGATTTGTCGCATAAGACCAAGTGCAATGGTAGAAATCGTCATCGGTTCCTTACTTATTAAATATAATATTTTTCTCATTCTCTCTTTTGCACCTCACTTTAAGAAACCACTTAAGAAACTATCCATTTTCTTCTCCACAATGGTAAGAAACCACTTTTTACTATTCATGTACCCCACTTGATTTTCTCTATCCTACTCATTAATTTAATTATTAACATTTAATTTTAATAAATTTGTCTACCCAAGAACGTGAAATTTAATAATACATTATATTTTTTAAAATTAAATTTCATTTTTTTCAATAATTATTTCAGATATTTTCAATAATTTTTCTTCAATAACTTTCTCAAAAATCATTCCAAATTTGTATTCCAAATTATTCCAGATTTTAATGAAAAATCATTCCATATTTTTAATTTAAAAACGTTTTAAAATTAAATTTTACAAATAAAAATTTTCAGATTTTTTTATAAAAAATAATTTAAAATAAAGGTAATGACACATGGCCCAATCAGGGCATGCCACGTGTCCCTCATATAATTTTAAAAAAAAAGAGCAGCTGTATGTGGGACATGTAGGCCAGTGCATGGCTGATACGTGTCCTGATTGAGGACAAAAAAAAGGCCGCTTCCATTTGTGGTTTTTTGACCGGTTCCTTAGCAAGGAACCAAGGGCCAGTTTCTTGTTAAGAAACCGCCCTAGAAACCACAGTGTTTTCAATTTTTCAAGCAATTTTTTAAATTTAAGAAACCTCCATTACACTTTCTCTAATATTCACTTTCCTCCGATTTTTTTTTCAAATCACACCCCTCTAATAATTCCTTACTTGTAGTATGGGCTAATGCCGAATAATAATCTTCCCATTCTTTTGCAAAAAGGATCTCAAAAGTTGTACTCCCTCCATCTCATCTTAAATTACAGTTTAATTATTGCACATCATTCGAGAGACATATTTGACCGTTAATATGTTTAGCTACGTATAATAACGGCAAACAAAAAGTTACTTTTTAGAAACTACTTCTTACGACGAATTCAACAATATCACATACGATAATATTATGTTTCATATATCTATTCAAATATGCAGTCAAACTTAGATAGAGAATAATGTCATAAAGTAAGTGGGTAATTTAAATTGGGACAGAGGGAGTACTAGTGTTTTTTATGATTTATAATGGGAGTAGTCATTTATTGTTAGAGTTCGTTTCTTGAAAGACGGTTTTTCCATAAGCAATGAAAATACCAAGGTTTAAAATGCAAATTAGAAGAAATGAGGATAAAATTTTGGGTTCTATGAATCGGATTATAAAATTTATAACAACTATACGTTGCATAATAAATTTTAATATTGTAACTAAAACCTTTTACCTTTTATTATTTTAACTGAATCCGTCTTTCCATAAATCTATGGAAAGACGATATTTCCCAAAAATTTTCCTTATAGATATGTCTAGCCTAATTTCCGTTTATATCATGGTCGTCTCTAAAAATTTAAAAATTTCATTTTTCAGTAAGAAAAAAGAGGCCCCTAAAATTTCAAGGACATTTATCAAATAAAATATTTACAGAATAATAGTTGTCATTTCTTCATTGTTGTTGTCGTCACTAAATAATAGAGTATTTTCAGAAGATATAATTAAGGTAATAAATTATATCGTTGAGAAAGGAAATTAGGGAAGTTGGAAAGAGAAGTTGAAGAGTTGGACATTGAAAGATTGAAGCGCGGCATAAGCAGCATAAAGAAGTTATAGGCCTAAAGTAATACTCCCTCTGGTTCTATATGTATGTTCCCATTTTTTCTGAAATTATTTGAAGGCATGATTTGCAATCGATAACTTTTTTGTTTCGTACGAAAACAGATTATAAAAGTTTACTTTTTAAAAACTACATGTTACAGAGAATCCAAAGACATCTTACAGAATATTCATTAGTGTATATAACAAAAGTTATCAATGGTTTGATCATGTCAAGAAAAAATATCTGATCAAAGGGGGCGTAAATAGAGGAACATCCAGTAGTTGTTTGTACTTAATGCTTAACCCTTATTTTGGGCCTTGTTATGTATATCCACATAATCCACTTCAAGTCATTTATGATCCTGATATATTATATAGTTGCGTCCAGCCCAACCTACAAAATATTAGATACCAATATTATCAAAAATCACGAGATATTACTCCCAAACTAACTCATTTTGTGGTGTGAACTCAAATGTTTTTGCCCACCAATGCACTCTTTCTTTTTTTTTCTTCTTCAAACCCCATTGTGCTTGTTTGTATTCCAGGTACATGATGCATTTTAATACATTCCTACACTATTAAAAGGGAGAAAACTATCTTACACTGAAGATAGCATATATTTGCATCTTATTATCCCATAAGAATGAAGGTGTTTTGAGTTCAAGTTCAAAATCTCCACTCAATCAAGTGACTTTGCTTGTTGCTAATGCCAATTCGATGTTTCATTCATGCAATCGCACTCTATCATGAATCTCAAGTTAGGAAGTGTTACAGTAGATGAGTTTGATTAAAATTCAATGTTACCTTAATTGGGTTGGAAGAGGTTTCTATTTCATTTTACATTCTTGTGTGTGTGTATATGTGTATATCTATATATGTATATGTATATATGTATATGCATATATGTATGTATATATATGTGTATATATATGTGTATATATGTGTATATATGTGTATACATATATATACACATATATATGTATACATATATACATGTGTATACATACATATATATATGTGTACATATGTATACATATATATACACATGTGTATACATACATATATATATGTGTACATATGTATACATATATATATACATGTGTATACATACATATATATATGTGTACATATGTATACATATATATATACATGTGTATACATACATATATATATATATATATATGTGTACACACATATGTATACATATATATACATGTGTATACATACATATATATATATATATATGTGTGTACACACACATATATATATGTATACATATATATGTATATTCCTATGGTATCAAAATCTCTCTGATCTTAGCCCTAATTCCTTCTTCCTTTTTTTTTTCCAGCACCATTGCCACCATATTCCCTCCCCAAAATTAAGAATATTTTTTTGAGTCTGATGCGCCCCAATTTACCGTCGTCGTTACACTGCCGTTTTGGCCGGAATTTGCAAGACAAAGCCCCTGGAGGTCTCCGGGGGGAAGAGGCTCTGACGGTCAACTCAGCAAACAAAAGTGCAATTGTGTAATTAGGAATGAATAGTTGAGTTTGTATAATTACCTTTAGCCTTTATATAGGTTGGCAAGTATGGCAGCTATTTGTTTGCTTGTGGAGAAAATACTTCTCCCTAGGGCCGGCCCAAAGGATATTACCTAGGGGGTAAAATAAGAGACCTGGGCCGACTAGACTAGGCCCTTGGGCACAGCAAAAATTTACACATTATCAATAAGCCCCTGGAAAGTTGAGGGTTTTAGCCTTCAAATTTATCCCAAGAGCCTGGGTTCGAATTCGTGTCCATCCCTGCGAATTTGGTGATTTGCCCTTTACAGTTCGTGAGTTAAACTTCTTCTAGCCCCGATTGCTTGCCCAATTTTTTTCTCACTCCTTTTTCTCCTAAACCAAATGCTCTCTGCAAAACAATCATGCAATCCAAACGTAATAGTATTCCAAAAAAAGAGAGAAAAAATCAACCATGAATTCCAATTGAAACAACAAATCTTCATAATTCTTAACAAAAAGAAAATCACAATTACATCAACGGAATGTCACGAATGACTATCCGAATGATCAAAACCAAGTTTATTTAACGTCGTCGGCATGACATACTCCCCTTTTACAAGCTTCATTCAAAACACTCCTCGGGTCTCCATAATCACCATCTGTGATTCCACCCATTCTTGTCTCCACATGTATTGGTCTCGAACATTGTCTCGCCTTAAACCTACCCTTTAGAGCCAAGTGGACTTGTGTGCCTCGCCCCCTTTCGGGTGGTTTTGTGGACTATTTGGAATGAAGGGGGTTTAGATGATGTTTCTTTAACCCCTTCTTCACTCGCTGCAAGTTAGTATTAAAGACATTCACATATTCAACATTGACCTTGTTCAAAATACTAGAAACTTGCTTAAACGCCTTACTCGTTCCATTATCAACTTCAACTAAGTTAATCACGTGGCAATGTTGAAACTCATTGTGAGGCTCATGCAAACTTTCAAGTTTAGTGACAACATGGAAAGACATTTTATCCTTTGGAAGCTCTTTATCCTTGTAGATCTCATAACCTACCTTATCACCGTCAAACTCTAAGGTCAATGAACCACTATGCACGTCGATCTTAGTTTTGTTTTCAAAAATGGTCTCCCTAACAAGATAGGGGGCACATTCTCATCATGTGACATATCGAGAACATAAAAATCGTTGGGGAAAACTAATTTATCCACTTTCACCAACACATCTCACACTAATCCTTTCGGAATAGCTTGGGAATAGTTGATTAGTTTTATGATCACCCTAGTTTCATGCAAAGTCCCTAAGTTAAGAGTCTTGTATAGAGAGTATGGAATTACATTAATAGAGGCTCATAGGTCTATCATTGCCATTTCAAAAACTTTTTCACCTATGACAGAAGGGATAGTGATCATGTCAGGGTCATTGCATTAGGAGGTAGTTTCTTTTGAAAGAGAGTCGACACTTGTCCACCGATTTTAATTTTTTCAACATTCCTTAATGATTTAGTTCTCTTAGGGGTGTGTAACTCTTTAAGGAAATTAGCAAACCTAGATAATTGATTGATAGCATAAAAAAGGGGAATGTTTACCTCACATTTGCGGAAGATCTCAAAAAGGGCTTTGTTTTCATCCTTGCGATTCTTGTCCCACAAAGCCACTGGAAAAGGTGGTGGTGGAAGATCTTTTTCAATTTCCCTCTTCTTTGGTGGCTGAGTGATCACCTTCTCTATCTCTTGGCCTTTCACCATAAGCTCCTCTTCTACTTCCTCTCCATCCTTAACAACTTGGTCGGGCTCCTTGGTTTCTTTCTCACTCCTCAAGGTGATTGATCTCACATTTTGCCTCAGGTTCAATTCCGGTTGTGAGGGAAGTTTTCCAGAATCCCATCCTCCAATCGGGCCACAGAGGATGCAATTTGGCTAACTTGACTTTCCTAGTTCTTGAATCTAGCCAAGGTGTAATCTTCCAAATTTGTGACCATAGTGGTTATGGCATGTATAAACTCATGCCCCGACCTTGATCTCCCCTATCGGGGGTTAGATGAGCCTTATCCTTTGGGTAGCCTTGTTGAGGTGCCCGATTATACCCTTGAGTTCCCTGGTAATGGGCTTGTGCCCCTTGGTGATTTGATTGGATGACTTTATCATCTCTCCACCGAAAGTTTGAATGGTCTCTCCACCCGGGGTTGTAAGTTTGGGAGTATGGATCATACTTCTTCTCATGAGTTTGTCCCCTTTGGAGACCTTGTCTGCCTTGCCCTTGTCCACCTTAGTATCCCCAATTTCCTTGGAAACCTTGGCCTTGACCACCTTGGTAGCCTATTGCCTTTACTTCTTCAAACCCTTTATCTTGGAGTTGAAGGCATACATCGGTGTGGTGATCCAATGAACAAACCCCAAAAATTTTGGCTTGATGCGTCCACCACCTCATTAGCTCCTTCATCATGAAAGCTAAAGCTTGAAATTGCTCCTCAAGCTTGGGGTTTTCCGGATGTGGAGCCTCTTGCACCCTGGCCTTTTCTCTCACCTCGAATTATTTTTTTCCATTTGCCATTTCTTCAAACAATGCCATGCCATCTTTTGGGCTCTTGTTGGTAATCAACCCATTACAAGTGGCATTAATCATCCACATATCTTCAACGGATAAACCATCAAAGAAATAGTAAACAAGGTCTCCTTCCTTTTATGGGTGGTATGGGCAACTAGCTAGCAACCTCTCAAACCTCTCTCAATATTCGTATAAATATTCACCCAAATATTGAGAGATGTTTCTTAGCACCTTCTTTAGCCTCTCCGGCTTGGATGTCAGATAGAACTTGTCCAAAAACTTGCTCTTCATCTCTTTCATGATGTTATACTTCCCGGTGGAAGGTAGCACAACCAATCTTTGGCCGCATCCTTCAAAGAGAAAGGAAACGCCCGTAGATTGAAAATTTCCTCCAAAATTCCAGATGGCTTCATGTTCATGGTTACATAGTGTAATTCGAACAAATGCTTTTTGCGTCCTCCATGATCGCCACAAGGAAATATGGTAGGCAATGGATTATCCCATAACTAAACTCATAACTGACATTTTGCGAAAGAGGAGAGAATGAGATGCAAAGTGGTTGCCTTTCTAGGTTAGGAGTCATGAGCTCCCTCAAGGTTCTATTATCATCCTCCATAGTTGGCGCAGTTACTTTGGGTGATGATTGGGTGGCTTGGTTAGCAAAAAGGGCTACTCTCCTTGCTTCCCGGAGCGTTCCTAAGAGATCGGGGTCATAGTGAAAGGGTTCTTGTCCATAGGTATAAGTATCGACCATAAACCAAGAACCAAAGAAATAGAACCTTGTCCCTAGTAACAATCACAAGAGCAAGCCAAACAACAACAACAAACAACTAAAAAAAACACACAAAACTACACTGACACTTTATTTAATTTACGCCTTTTCCCCCGGCAACGACGCCAAAATTTGGAAGGTCGTCGTCGTGCCTCTCAAAGATAGTATTTATAAGACCAGGCTACAGCTAACTACTAAATAATAACTACTGGTAAGACGAGGTCATCCACGAGGAAAAAAAGGGTTTTATCAAGTGTTAAAGCGTAATTAAAAAACACACGAAGAAGTCACTCTATGTGTGTGGTAACCAAGTTGGGGGGGTTGATTTTTGACAACACTACAACTACTTTAACAACTAAATTAACCAACAATTAGAGCAAGCAAATTAATTACGATCACAACTAGCACCAAAGATGTAATTAATATGATAACGAGTCTTGGACGCAATTGGTTTACATTTCCAGTCATCCTTTGATCGTAGATTAATTATCCTATTTTTATGCATTAATCACATATTGTGGAGAACTTATCAACACCTTTCGAGTGTTGATATTTCTCATCTCTCCTCGGTTATAGTTAGAGTGGGTGATGGGCGCCACACAATAACCCTTATCCTCGGGTCACCCTAGATGATCGGCGTTAAGACTTCCCCGAGGATAGCAATACACACGGAGACCCAACACGACTACCACAATGTCCTACAAGCATGAAACATAGAGGTAGCACAAGTATATTTACTAATAACGACTACGGGGATCGACCTTCATGCTTATCGTTATTAGTGGACCACGTTGATAATTAGTCAAAACCATTCAAATTCATCCTAAGTCTAAGAAACACCATCAATCAACAATCATAATTAATTGTCACTCCTAATTACAACCTAGCAATGACAAACAATAATCACGTTGACTAAAAGTCAAAGTCTTCCGGGTTTGACCAAAAACCTAGCCCATAATCAATCCACAATCTTCAACTAATTGATCACCCAAGTCTAAATCATGCATCAATCTCACAAAAAATCATCAAACATACTTGATAATCAAAGCACAAAATAGGATAAACCAAATCTCACAAATTCATACTATAAATGCTTACCAATTGCTCCCAAGAGTATATTTAGCCTAGATTATGAAACACCATAACAAAATAGCAAGAATCCATGGTAAACATAGATTTAAAGAGAAGAAATAAATGTAAAACTAAGGTTTTGAGGGGTTGGTTCAGGTAGACAAATGAATGAGAGAAGGAGATAAGGTTTGGGGGTATTTATAGTACAAAATGATCAAAAAGAAGTCAAGACCCCCAGCAGATACGTTGGCGTGAGGCGCTGTTGCGAGGATGCTGGGACACGGGCACAACGCAAAGGCACATCGCGAGAGTGTGGCGCAAGGGTGTTCGGACACAAGCGTGGGCTGAGGCACGCTGGGCGCACGTTGGATGACTGAGGGGTCACATCGTGGCTTGCTTTGGGTGCGCTGGCCGCACGCTGGTCTGCACACCCAATCTTCATAATCAGGTGGCCGTACGATAGCTCGAGCAAGCTGCGCATTCCAGTCTTAAGGCTGTGCTCCATGGCTTCCTCTCCAACACGTAGGTGAGCAACTAAAATTTCTAGCCATGCGCCCAGTCTTCTTCACCCGACCGGTAAGTTGGGCGGTCTTCGCATGGGTCTGCTGAGCTCAGTTCTTCAAGTCTGGACTCTCTTCTACCACGTTTGAATTGTGACTTTCAATCTTCTACCATTCTTGCAAATGCCCTTCAATAAACCATTCTGAAGTGCTTACGAGCAATATACAAATTAAGCTTACAAAAAGGAATGTAGACGCTCGTAAGGACAAAAAATATATTAGATTATAAATAGGTTACAAAATGAAGGATTTAGCTATGAAAACCGAGAACGGTGATCTAAACTCCTTATGATGTAAGCCTACTTAAATCTAGCAATCTTCTAACAAAAAGATAACAAAATGGATGTTAAATGCTTTGGAAAATACATGCATTTGACGTCCTATCATCTTCACTGATATATCCATAAAGAAAAGAATTGTTCATGTCCATTTGATGCAAAAACCAATGCTTCAAGGGTGTCATTGCTAACACTAATTTGACAGTGACCTACTTAGCCACTGGAGAGAATGAATCAAAGTAATCAACACCCTCAATTTGAGAGAAGCCCTTTGCTACTAATCTTTCCTTGTATCTTTCCATTGATCCATCTACCTTGAATTTGATTTTATGGACCCACTTGCTGCCAATAGGTCTCTTTCCTGCAGGCAAATCAACTTGATCCCAAGTGTGATTAGAATCAAGGGCATCCAGTTCATCCTACATAGCCTTAACCCAACGCTGGTTGCTGCTTTCCTGATTGTATGATTGTGGTTCATGAATCCTTAATAGCCGAGACATAAAACTCATATGTGCAGGAGAGAAGGCAGGAAAACAAATGTTAGAAGAATGAACACTATTGACTACAAAATCATTCATCTAGCAAGGTTTAGACCCGATTCTAACACTTTGCTTAGCATTGTTATGACAGTGGGAATGTGTGTATCATATCTAACGAGACTGACATTGTTTCTAGGAGGTGATGGTTCATGATCCTGTGAAGACATTGAATTAGAAAGAGTAGGATCAGGACTTGGTTCAGGATTACGAGAATTAGAAGATATGTTGTGATATGGCACATCATGATAGGAAATAGGGTCAGAATGTGGTATAAGTAGTAGTATTTTCTTATGATCCAAAGTGCGATCCTGAAATGGAGCCTCTGAGGTCTTGTAAGGGAAATATTATTATCGAACACAACATTCCTATCCACAAATAATGTCTTGTTCAGAAGATTATAAAGTTTGTAACCCTTTTGTGTAGCAAAATTTCCTAAGACTATGCAAGGTACTGATCTTGGTCTGAATTTGTGTTTATTTGGACTGAGGTTTTTGGCATAGCAAAGGGAACCAAATACTTGCATTTGGGATACATCAGGAGATTTCTGAAACAAAACTTCATAAGGAGACTTCCAATTCAAAATTGAGGATGGCAGTTTATTCATGATATAGGCAGCAGTGAGAATTGATTCTCCCCATAGAAGCAAAGGTAGATTTGATTGATACATAAGAGACTTGGCTATTTGAGGATTGGTTTCGTGTTTCCTTTCTACCACACCATTCTGTTGTGGTGAGTATGAACATGATCTCTGATACACAATCCCTAAAGAGGCAAAGAAATTTGAAAGAATTTTATTGTCAAAATCAGTACCAATATCTAAGTCAAGTGGAGCTAAACATCTCTTGATAACTTCAGTCTAAAATGATTTCTTGTTTAAGATGTACGAGCCATTGCTCTTAGTAACAACCCCTAACACTGTATTAATCCCGTGATACTGTATGATACACACATGAGGATAAATGGTAAGATAGACTTTGGAATCTTGTGTTAATTTTTGAACTGAAAGGAGATTGAACTTGAAACTTTTAACAAACAAACAATTCATTAGTTTGAGTTGATTGTTCAACTTGACATAACCTATGACATCTATGAAAACCTTTGAATGATCAGGCAAAAGGATAGGATTTTTATGAGGGATTGGATTAAGTGTTTGAAACAAAGAAAGAGCACTATACATATGAGAAGTAGCTCCACTATCTAAGATCTAATAATCACTTTCAAAAAAAGTAGCAGCATTAGAAAAGTGTGTAATAAGGCTACATGAGAAGTCCAAATGTGCAAAATTGATCAAATCTCCTTATTATGCACCTTGCTCCTTTCCCCTTCCTTTCATCAGCTTTCCAATTCCATCTGAATCATATTAGCTATTATAGCCTGAATAGTCCCAATATTTTTTTGCTCTCCAACATCATAAGATGTTCCTGATCCAGCTGATTGATCAGTTTCATCCCCAAATCCTGATGCACTAGCAACATTTGCATAGGGTTTGTTCTTCCTATTACTAGGATCTGGCCGCCAATTAGGATATCCATTTAGTTTGAAGAAAGACTCCTTCAAATGTCCACTTTTATGGCAATAATCACATTTCAGAAGTTTCTTAGCATTTGCATCTTTCTTTCTCTGATTAAACTTCCCTGTATTAGCCTGACCTGAACCAGGTTTCACAAGCATTGCAGTTGACTGATTCATGCCTTTCATCAGGTTGCTTTGCACACTTGTCCATTGTTCTTGTGTAATAGAGAGTATGTTTTTCCATGACTAAGACCTGATCTCTTAGAGCATCATATTCATCATTCAATCCAGATAAAAGTTGCTGCATCATGCCTTTATTAGCTTGCATCTCCAATTTCTCAGAATAACCATAAGTACATTCACAATGATAGCAAGTTCACTTAAGCCTAGGTCGAATCACATCAATCTAATCCCAAATTTCTTTCAGATTGGAGAATTATTGAGCAATTGAGTCTGTACCTTGCTTAGTTGCATTCAAATTAGTCAATAGGTGGTAGAATAGAGGCCCATGGCTTACTGAATATCTCTCCTCAACTTCATCCCATAGCTTCTTTGCATCAGCTTGAAAAGCAAAACTTCTGGAAATGTCTTTACTGATCGAGTTTTTGATCCACAAAACAATCGTGGAAATGGCCTTCACCCAGATCTGGAGCTTTAGAGAGCTGGCAGCTGGCTTTGGCAGTTCTCCAGTGATGAATTGTAACCTTCCCCTTGCTGAGAGGACAGTGATCATAGCCTGTCTCCATATCACATAGTTCTTCTCCGTCAAAAGATCATATACAATCAAAAGACTCGCATGATCTAAGGATGTATGCAACAATAGATCATCCGGTTTGATTCTCATAAATCCATCAGCATTAGTAGCATGCAGATTATTTCCTCCATCATCATTGACTGAATCAATGCTCATGATTTGATCACTGGAATTAAGATTCAAGAAATTGTTTGAAGATTAGTGGATCGAAAGTCTAAGAGCTCTGATACCATGAAGAAATCAACACATATTATCCAAGAACAAAGCCCAAGGAGCTCAGATCAAAGAGCAAAAATGGTTTGCTCAGATAAGGAAAATGAGGGAAAACTGATTTGATTAACTTAGCCAAATGGAAGAGTTACAGCTTGTTTATATGCACAAAGCTTGTGCTAGCTGCCTAACCAACTAACTCAAGAGCTAAGCAAGTGGTCTATCTAAACAGAAAAACTGAGCTAAAACTGTACAAAAGGGAAATCATCAGAAATTTCAAAAACTAAGCCACCGACTTAAGTTTGGCGCCAAATTTTTGAGCTGCTTCAATTCTGATCAACTAGCTCTTCTTGCTTTGATCTTGAAGAGCTGGTACTAGCAGTGTTGTATTCCTTCAGATACATTTATCAAGTGGATCGCACTCTGAATTCAATAACATGCAACTTATAACTGCATATTTCCAACCGTTATTACTATTTACTATAAACCAGTATGGTTCACTGCACCTTGTGCAATACTAATCCAGATTGATTGTTTAAAAATGAAAAATATCTTTATAACCTTACCTAATTAACATAACTTCCAATATAATATTTCAGTGTGTGAAAGTGCCAATATAACCCTATTTAGTTAGTGAAAGTTCAAAAATACCCATTCCGACAAACTTTGTTCGACATTTTGCAAAATTTCCATTTTACCCCTATGAAATTATTTATAAAATAATCAAAAATAGTGAAATGAATAAAATGCGCTTAACTCTAATTTTCTCTAACCATCTATTCTTCACCATTTCTCATCTTCAACGTTCTCCAGAGGCACCCTTTCTCCTCCGAATCTTAAATCGAAACTCTCCTAACCATTTCTGCAGAGGCACCCTTTCTCCAGCGATTGCTGGAGAAGATGGCACAGCAAGAAAATGGCCAGACCGACGAACTAGTGTAGATGGCCCACTGAGTTGGTGAAGATGGACCAGACCGACGAGCTGCCGTAGCTCGCCGCCGCAGGCGGCGGTGGACTGGTGGTTCCGGACGAGGGGTTTTTATTGGAGGGGAGGATCGAAATCTGGCCTTGGTGGGTGAGCTGGGCAGTGGTGATGGTGCTGGGGGTGGTGGTTGAGAGGCGACAACTTGGCGGTGGTGGTTGTAGTCTAAGGGCAAATTTGTCCACAAACTTTTAGGTTTTAGGGCAAAGGGTATTTTAGTCATTATAACTGTGGTCAACACCAGTAAACACCAAAAATAGTGCGTTAGGGTTATATGGACACTTTCATCAACTAGTTAAACTTATTTTTGGACGAAAATTTATTTGAGCGTTATATTAGTAGAGTTATACCATTCAAAAATTTGACTTCTTTGGTAACATAAGATTCTGTTATATTTCTTTTCCTTTTTTGTCATATTGTTTTACCACTCACAATACTCCGAATCCAATCACTCCTGTGCTTTTTTAGTCCATACAGTCCCTTCATTTCAACAAACCAAGAAATATTTTAAAAAAGGGAAAGTCTCATGAAAGACGGCTTTTCCATAAGTGTATGAACAGTACTTAGGGGCATTTGCTTTAAATGTTGTAATTTTTTATAAAATTTAAATATTTCATTTTATAAGTTAAAAAGTAATAATATGTATTTGAAGGTAAAAATATAAAAATATATGATATAAAAAAATATTTTCAAAAATTTTAAATTTTACTCCCTCCGTTTTTTTTTCATTGGCACCTCTCTTTTGGTGTTAGAATTGAGGAGATGCTAAATGAGTGGATGAAATTGAATTAAAAGAAGAGAAAGTAAAATGAGTGGATGTAAAAACCTTAAACTTGCCCAAAATAGCAAGTGCCAATTAAAAAAAACACCATTTTTAGTAAGTGTGCCAATGAAAAAAAAACGGAGGGAGTATTTGTAATTTAATAAATGCAGTGTATAAGGTAAGAATTAAGTGGACTGTCCATAAACTTATGGACATGCCGTCTGTCAGGAGAACCGCTCAATTGAAAAATAGAGAGCTAAAACTATGATAAACTTCGTAACCAAAAAGGAAATAACAAACATTGACAATATCAGAATCCTGGTTCTACCACTTCTTTGTTTGTTTTCCAATGCTTATCTAGGGTTTTATCAGTTTGCCTACGATCAGTTGTCAGCCTGAACGCCACTGCCTTCGATTCTCCGCTACATCTCCGCCACCATTTCACCCTTGCTTCTTTGGTCGCTGATGTGTGCTTTGAGCGTTAGGATAAGTTGGGCTAAATGCAACTTCAATGCACTGGCTTTAGCTTCTATGAGCTTCACCTCCATAGTCCCAACTGGCTTTAGTTCCAATGCACTGTTACACTAAGTAACCATAGAAAATTTAAAGGTCAGAATCTATGTTTACTTTCGACAAGATAAGTTCACAGCCTGAACCGACTAAAATTCCAGGTTGCTCATCAAATATAGCAGGACTAAATAAATGGAGGAAGATAAAGCTAATTTTTGTTGCCAATGACACTTATGTGGACAACTATGAATCACACCTTGCCACAATATTTGTAATCTGAATATGCTTAATGGCTAGATAATTGATAATCTGACGATGAGCTCATTATCAATTTCAGTAATATGACAGAGGTAACCTTAATACACACAAAGAAAAAGAGGGATACATACGTAGACGTAGAGGGAACCTATAAATAGCCAGAACTAAAACAGATTAGTATGCGATGAAATTGTAGGAATGTTAGCCTATTAGTTAACCAATTTCCAGTCGTTGACAACAAAAATTATAACTCAAACCCAAAAACAACACCCTTGTTATCATCATTAGAAACTGTTGTGCGGAATGGAGAAAGAACAGAAAGTATGAACGAAAATAACAAGACACAAAATTTACGTGGTTCACCAATTTGGCTACATCCACGGGAGACGGATTCACTATAATAGGTAGCAGGTTATAGACGCCAAGAAATTGGCCAGATTTCTACCTATCTAAGTGTAGAACAGAATTAATGTTTATAGAGAGAAGAGAGACACTTTATATACTGTCTCTACTAAACCCTAACAAACTGGGATTGGAACAAAACACAATTCGGCCCAAATCAACATCAGTCCAAATTGGAATTGGAATTATATTCTTATCATAATTGTAGATGTAGTTGTATTCCAGGCCAGGGTCGCAGAAGTGGCTATTACAGCATCAGTACACGAAACAGCTTCTCTGTAAGTGGATGGCTCATGAGTATCCACCTCCTCAGCAACCTGTAGTGCATAACCCACCATATCCTCAAACCCATATCTCTTGGGCGCCCCAACTCCAACCCTCCTGGGTCGATCCTGAGCTAAACTACGGACTGTAGCTCCTGATGGTTGGGGATCTGGTGGTGGAGATTCCGGTATCTCAGATTCTGTCTGTGGCTCTTGATTCACCTCAAATTGTTCCAATCTATTTTCACCTTGAGTGACTTCAAGCTCCACCTGTTTATCAACTCCACTAGTTTCTGGCACAACTGTGGGCTTCACCATAGATCTAAGCAGAGAATTTTCATCAAAGACAACGTCCCTGCTCAGAATAACCCTCTTCTCAGATGGAGACCATATCCTGGAGCCTTTAACTCCATCTCCATAACCCACAAAGACACCCTTCTTGGCTCGGGGCTCCAACTTACCATCACTAACATGATAATAAGATGTACAACCAACAACTTTACCTGACCACAACTCCATAGGTATTTTGCACTCTATGCCTGTGTGAGGCCCGCGGTTGATCAAGTAACAAGCTGTACTCACCGCCTCTGCCCAGAATCTCCTTTCCAAACCAGCATTAGAGAGCATGCACCTCGCTCTCGCCAGCAATGTCTGATTCATCCGCTCAGCTACGCCATTCTGCTGTGGCGTATTCCTGACTGTATGATGACGAGCAATCCCTTCACCCCTACAAAACTGATCAAACTCAGACGAGCAGAATTCCAGCCCATTATCAGTTCGAAGCCTCTTGATCTTCTTCCCGGTCTGATTCTCCACCAAAGCTTTCTACTCCTTGAACTTCGAGAAAGCTTCACTCTTATGTTTCATCATGATAACCCAAGTCATCCTTGAGTAATCATCAATCAGAGAAACAAAGTACCTGTGACCTCCCAGTGACTCAACTCGGGAAGGTCCCCAACAATCAGAATGGATGTAATCCAATGTGCCCTTTGTTCTATGAATCGCCTTAGGAAACTTGCTGCGGTGATGCTTCCCAAAAACGCAATGCTCACAGAAGTCCAAGCTCTTGACCTTGTGGCCACCAAGAAGATCATACTTCGACAGAATCTGCATCCCTCTTTAACCCATGTGACCAAGCCTCATATGCCATAACTTAGTCATATCATCCTGGTGAACCTCCGAAGATGCAACATTAATAGAATCCATAACCGTGGAACCTTGTAGAAAATACAAAGTACCATGCAGAACACCTTTCAGAACCAGACTAGAACCTTTACAGACACACAGAACTCCATCACTCCCTGAGTAGACGAAACCCTTTCTATCCAACGTAGGAAGAGAAATCAGATTCTTTGTCATCGATGGAACATGTCTGACATCGTTCAAAGTACAGAAACTACCATCATGCGTCCTGATCTTGATTGAACCAATCTCAACTACCTTGCACGCAACACCATTTGCCGTAGTAATGATGCCCTCAGCTTGCTCATAAGTTGAGAAATAATCTCTCCTTGGGCATATATGGTAGGATGCCCCAGAATCAAGAAACCACGCATTAGAATGATTATTTTGCCCAGTAACAGCTAGAGCAAAATCATCTTCAGAACTGAAATCCCCTTCAGCCACAGCAGCAGTACCAGATGTACTCCCAGATTTACTAGCCTTCTTCGGACACTCCTTTTTCCAATGCCCCTTCTCCTTACAGTAGTTACAAACATCATTGGCCTTGGGACCCTTTGAAGATGACTTCTTTCCCTTCTTCTTATTACCGGTTTCCTTGCCTTTTGTGTTTCCGTCACTAGCAAACAAGCCAGTGGCCTGACTTTCTGTACCTGTACTGTTTGCCTTATGTCGCAACTCTCTACTATGGAGAGAGGATCTTACTTCCTCCAGAGACACAGAATCTTTACCAACAATAAATGACTGAACAAAATTCTCATACGAAAGTGGTAAAGAAACTAGCAAAATCAAAGCAGCATCTTCATCTTCAATTTTCACATCTATATTTCGCAATTCTAATAACAAAGTATTCAATTGCTCTAGATGGTCTCTGAGTTGTGTACCTTCCTGCATTCGGAGACCGAAGAGGCGTTGTTTCAGAAGCAGCTTGTTGGTTAGAGATTTCATCATATACAAACTCTCCAACTTCAGCCACAGTTGTGCAGCAGTCTCCTGATCTGAGACCTCAGTGATGATTTCGTCCGCGAGACAAAGCATAATCGTCGAGTGTGCCTTTTCTTCCAGACTCACAACATCGCCAGAACTGCTCGCGAAATCCTTCGTCAGCGGAGTCCACAAACCTTGCTGTTTCAGCAAAGCTCGCATCTTGATCTGCCATAAACTGAAACTGTTTCTCCCAGTAAACTTGTCGATCTTCACGTTCAACCCAGACATCTTTCTCCCCGATCAGCCCCGATCTGATGAGCCCAGAATCCGATATACCCACTACGGATATCGCCGGAAAAAGAAACCGCTCTGATACCAGTTTGTTGTGCGGAATGGAGAAAGAACAGAAAGTATGAACGAAAATAACAAGACACAAAATTTACGTGGTTCACCAATTTGGCTACATCCACGGGAGACGGATTCACTATAATAGGTAGCAGGTTATAGACGCCAAGAAATTGGCCAGATTTCTACCTATTTAAGTGCAGAACAGAATTAATGTTTATAGAGAGAAGAGAGACACTTTATATACTGTCTCTACTAAACCCTAACAAACTGGGATTGGAACAAAACACAATTCGGCCCAAATCAACATCAGTCCAAATTGGAATTGGAATTATATTCTTATCATAATTGTAGATGTTGTATTCCAGGCCAGGGTCGCAGAAGCGGCTATTACAGTATTCAAGGCATACCAACAGAAAACTTCTCAACCAACCTTGTTCCTGCTATGTATTTGGGAACATTTGACATGCTTTCCATACCACCAGATACAACAATATCATTGATGCCGAACTACCCTGTGCTGCAATGACACAAGCAAGAAAGGAAAAGATTGTTAATTTCAACAAGAACTTCGTAAAGAAGGCATACTAAGAACCAATAATTCCATCATTCACAATAGTTCCAGAAATTAAGAACCAATAACAGAACAAAAATTTAAAAGAAGAACTCATTCGATGCGACATTTTTCGGAGATGAACAACGTTCCTGAGTTGATCGCCCTCATCATCGTAAGCAACGTTCTGTCAAAATTTTGTGTTCTCTTCGTATTAATTTCCTTGTGTTCATATATACAAGTTGACCACTCAACTCAAATGATCGATCCCGTTAGGTTGCCAATTTGAACTATCTCGCACGCTTTGGAAGTGGAATATTCATGCATTTTGAACCGTGGATGGAGACTTCTGGTGGAATTGTTATGTAGGGTGCTTGTAAAGTTGTTGTTTAGGGCTTCTCTATTTAGCCCTAACTAATATTGACCACGCATTGGGAAAGAGTTGAATCAACTTTAGAAATGAGATTGCGTATATAAAAACATGTTTGATTTTTTGTTTTTGAAATAAAAACATGTTTGATTAAAGAGCGCGTCTCTTGAAAGACGGTCTTTCCATAAGTCATGGAAAGACCAAGGTTTAAAGTGTAAATTAGAAGAAATTAAGATAAAATTTTCGGGTTGCATGAATCGGGTTATAAATTTTATAACTATTACATGTTGTATACTAAATTTTTAATGTTGCAACTTAGACCTTTTACCTTTTATTATTCGAATTAAACCCCGTCTTTCCATAAGCTTATGGAAAGACCGTCTTTCCCAAGACTTTGCCTTGATTAAATCTAGTGAAATTGCATTTAAAGAATTGGGATCTCCATAAAACCGTTTGATTGTTAATATACTTAATTACATATAAAAAGCTAATAGTATAGAAAGATATGTTATACTCAATTTACTGAAATTTTAAAGTATGATATTGATATTTATATATCCGTAGAAACATATTGTCTCTTTTTTCTTTGTTCTTTTAAAATCAATTTTGACAGATCTTTTTATTTCTTGGTTTGTTTTACAACAAAATGTGTAGAATAATTTTTTTTGTTGTATAGTGTTAAATTTCAAGGTATCTTGATTTCCATATTAAAATCAATTGGTACTAAGTGGAGGTGACTCAAAACCTAATGCGTAAGCTATTTCAATTTTAAGAAATTGATGCGAGATATATCTTTCAACATATAACTATGAAAAGAAGAAAGGAAAAAACGATCATAAGCTTGTTAGCAATCCAAATTTGCAATGGGTTCATTTGACCCAACCTTTGTTGTGATCCAAATGATCAATTCCTTTCCAGTATAGGAATTCAAATGTAAAGAAGAGTTTTACTGATTGAAATAAAGTACCTCAACTTCCATAGATGAGAATAGAAGAACTTGAGATGAGGAGAGAATAGCTTTGCAACTCAAAAGATGTGGTCAACAAGATGATAACTGCTCTAACTAACTCCCTCACTATTTATACCCTAACCGAATGAAAAACAAATAAAAAGAAAAGCAATAGAAGAGGTGAATTAGATTAGTAGCAATGCACTCCTTTGGTATGAGCTAGGATCAAGTGGAGGTGATCAAATATAAGGGAAATTACCCTTAAGTCCCTGGACTATAACAATCTCTCCCTCTACCCTTAAGCTTGTCCTCAAGCTTTGAAATGTGGAAACTGATTCATAAAAAAAATAGCATCCTCCCAAGTAGCATCCTCCTCGGGCATATTTTCCCATTGAATAAGCCACTGTACCACTTGGTCATTGCCTCGGCTGATTAATCTTCTTTGCAAAACAGTGCTTGGATTAAGCACAGTTCCATAATGAAGTTCATTAACTGGAATAGAAGTGATAGTACCAGGGAGATCACCTGTATGATTTTTGAGCAATGAAACATGGAAGACATGATGAATTTTGCTGGTTGGAGGCAATTTCTGTTTGTAAGCAACTGTGCCTATCTTCTTCACAACCCGAACTGGTCCAAAAAACTTTGCTGATGGCTTAGCACAATCTCTGATCACCACTGATTGTTTCCTATATTTTTGTAACTTAACGTGTACCCAATCTCCCTCTTCAAAACTCCTTTCAGATCTTTTAGTGTCAGCATATTGCTTCATCCTGGATTGAGCCTTCTGCAAGTGAACCTTCAATAACTGATCAACCTGCTCTCTTTCATGGATTAAACTTTCAGCTGCAGGAATAGTAGTATCACTCCTAAGGGCAGGTTCAGTGGTTTAGTACCATACAAAGCCTCATGTGGTGTCATATTAATGCCACTCTGATAAGTGGTAGCGTACCACCACTCTATTTATCCCAACCAATCCTGCCATGTACCTGGTTTGTCACTACAAAATCACCTAAGATAGGATTCCAGAGTTTGATTTAACCTCTCAGTTTGGCCATCAATCTCTGGATGATAGGCAATACTATATTGTAGTTTGACACCTAACCGAGTAAAAAGCTCCTTCCAAAAGTAGCTAGTAAAAACTTTATCTCTATCAGTGGTGATAGTTTCAGGAAAACCATGGAGTTTGCATATTTGATCTGCAAAATAGTGGGCAATAGACGTGGTTGTAAAAGGATGTGCCAATGCTATAAAGTGTGCATATTTTGTATACCTGTCAACAACCACTAAGATAGTGTTATATCCATGGGGGTCAGGTAAACCTTCTATGAAATCCATAGTAAGTTACCTTCAAGGATGATTGGAAATAGGTAAAGGTTGAAGTAGGCATGGAGGTTTGCAATGCTCAGACTTATGTCTCTGGCACACTTGACAAGCTTTGACATAATCTATGATATCCTACTTAATCCATGGCTAGAAGAATAGTGTATGAACCCTCTTAATGGTGGCAGTTTGACCAGAATGACCACCTAATGGTTAAGAGTGCATAGCTTGCAAAATTTGTTGTTTTCCAGCTCCAACTTCTCCAATATAAATCTTTTTGTGTTTTTTAAACAATCCATTGAAATGACTGTATACAAAGTAGAGTCAGGTGTCAAGGTTGCTGCTGCTATCAAAGATTGTACTGTGTCATCTCCATCATAACTACTTTCAATGTTCAACATCCATAAAGGAGAAACGGAAGTTGTAACTGCCTTCATCCTGAATTGAGTTGATTGATTGCCTTTCTTTTCCAGGAATAGATGTTGTATCTTGATCACCATTATCTGTCATAGCCTCATCAGCAGTTCTTCTTGATAAAGCATCTGCAGCTCTATTTTCAGTCTCTCTCCTATACTGGATTTCAAAGCTAAGGCCAAGTAATTTTGTGATCCATTTATACTGCAAACCATTTGTTATTTTCTAATCTAAAAATTATTTCAAGCTTTGATGATCTATTTTTATTATAAAATGTCTTCCAATAAGATAGCTCTTCCACTTATCTGCTGCCATAACTAATTCAAGGAGTTCTTTTTCATAAGTTGATAGTCCTCTATTTTTTGACATAAAGATTTGATTATGTAAGCAATTGTTTGTCTTGATTGCATCAATACTGCTCCCATACCCTATTCACATGCATCCGTCTCATTGACAAAATGTTATCAAACTCAGGTAGTTTCGGATAAGAGCACTAGTAATAGCATTCTTCAACTGATTTATTTCTTTTGTGACTTTTTTTATTCCAACAAAAAAAGTCTTTCTTCAAGAGATCATGCAATGGTCTACAAATAGTACCATATTGGCAGTAAATCTTCTACAGTAACCAGTTAGTCCTAAGAAGCCTCTCAACTGCTGAATATTTTTAGGTGTTTCCCAGTTCAGTACACATTCAATCTTGTCCTTATCCATTTCCACTCGATCAACTGATATAATGTGACCTAGATTTCAACCCTTTCCTGTGCAAAAACACATTTACTCAGTTTTGCATAAAACTGATGTTGTCTTATAAGACCGAGGACCTGCTGTACATATGTGATATGATTACTCCAAGTTTTGCTATACACTGGTATATCATCAAAGAAAACCAAAACACTTTTTCTAATATAAATTTGAAAAACATGATTCATAAGTGCTTGGAAAGCAGCTGGTGCATTTGTTAAACCAAATGGCATTACAATAAACTCATAATGGCCACTATGGGTCTGGAAAGCAGTCTTTGAAATTTCTATATCATGAACCCTAATTTGATATTATCCAGACCTAAGATAAACTTTTTTTAAGTATCTAGCTCCATGAAGTTCATCTAGCAGTTCATCTATAGCATGTATTGGAAATTTGTCCTTCACTGTTAAGTCATTCAATCTTCTGTAGTCAATGCAGAGTCTCCAATTTTCATCTTTTTTCTTAACTAAGAGAACTGGTAAAGAAAAAAGATTGGTACTAGCTTGAATGACACCTAGCTCCAGCATTTCCGAGACTTGTTTCTCTATTTCATCTTTATTGGCATGAACATACTTATATAGTTGGATTTTGAAGGGTTCTGCATCAGGTTTTAAGATGATTCTATGATCAATGCTTCTGGATGGTGGCAATGAGTTAGCAATAGAAAAAACATCAGAAAAAGATAACAAAATGTCTTTCAATTCATGGAAGAGTGCAAGATTTTCCCACTCATTCTGATCAACTTTCAGTGTTTGTTTCAGTGAAGATGCCTTTCTTATTTCATCTTCTATAGCTGCAGTTTCATCCATTGCCATCATTCTGAGCTTTCTCTTCTTAAAATTCATAACCTATCTAGCCTCAGTTTCAGTGATTAAAATCTTCCTAGCTGCAAATAAATCATCAAAGTTTCCATGCAAGAACCATTTAGATCCCATTTTGGATATGGAAATTTTTTGAAAATTGAAATCAAATGTTATGGGATTGAAGTGCCTCATCCAGTCCACTCCAAGGATGATTCCAGAGCCTCCAATATCCAAAACCTTCAAGTCATATATAAACAGGTGGCTCTGAACTCTCCAAACCACTCCAGGACACACAATATTACCTCCAATTCTACTTCAATCAGCTATTGTTACCATAAAAGGCCTAACAAAATTTTCTTTCAATCTGAGTTTGTCCACAAACACAAAATCAATGAAGCTATATGCAGTGCTTCCACTATCTAACAACATAGGGACTTTATAACCATCAATATAACCAATCAAACTAATGGCATTAGTCATACCTTCTCTTCCCATGACACTTAAAATAAAATCTTTAGGTTCAGTGTTCATACTTAACTCTATATCATGTCCTTCAACTACAATCAAATCTTCATCCTTACTTTTCTGTGTGCTAATGCAGTTCAACTGTCTGAATTTACAGAAATGTCCTGGAGAATACTTTTCTCCACATTTATAGCACAACTGATTTTCTTTTATGTACTTCAATTCCTGAGGAGCAATTCTTTTGTGGTTATCATTCATATTCTTCTCAGGTTCTGCAGTAATCCCAACTCCACCAGATGTTGAGTTCTTTCTATTAGATACATGGTTAGAGACACCAGAGAAACAAGAATTTCTGACTAAAGAAGGTCCAGTGAGATTAGTGGGAGGTCTTCACAGTACCTCTCAAATTTTAAATTTATAAGCCCTAAATGCTTCCTATCTACAACTAAGTAGATAATGGCAAGTCGGGTTTGTCCACGAGAAAATGGATATTTCCAAGTGTTTAAACATATATATGGGAAAACATACTAGATATAAGCATATGTAGATACATATAAGAGGGGGGTGGTTTGGTTGGTTTTTGGTCCGAAAATATAAAATTGAAAGACTAGCAAAGCAAGAGTACTATGCTAATCATGCAACAACTAAATAGATGATTAAAACAACAATTAACGGAGCCTTAGGGGCAATCGACTTACACTTTAAAACATCCTATAAATCATAGATTCATTCACTCATTCAATTACATTTATTAATAAGAAATGTTATCAGTTCTCATTCAAAGATCAACATTCATTCCTTCTTAATAGTAATTTGCAAAGACAAACAACGACCATTTGCAAACCTTATTGATGATCACCCTAGGCAAACAGCACCATAGATGTATTTCATCAATGACATTTCACACGAAGGATCATAGGTTTGATAGCAACAAGCTTTCTACCAAAGACATAGTCATTTAACCAAACAAAGCATTTACTAGGCTAACCTTAGAACAAACCACATTCAAGGTCCAACCTTTGTTTGCATCTATAGGATAAATATGAGAACAATCCACATTAACACACTTATCTAGCAAGAATCACAACACATTATACACAAGAAGTTCTAAATCAATGCTCTTGGATTTCATGTCAAATGAGCTAAGAAATTTGCAACTTTCCTAACACCCTGACACTTGAATCATACAAACATTTCATATAATCAAACAACCCATGGTATAAATGAGGCAAAACACAACATTAATGGCATAATAAATGTTCTCCAATAAATGTTCATAAATGAGCAAATAGAGAATCTCACCACATAAGTCTGGAAGCCTCAATCAATTGCTCCCAAGAATGAGTTTAGCTACTAGAGTTCATACTAATTAATGCTAACAAACCAAACATAAAGTAAGAGAAATCAAAGATGAAAATGGTGGAAAACTAGGGTTTGAATAGTGCTAAGTCGCGCTCTTGAAGATGTATGAAAGAGAGGAAAGAAAATTACTATTCATAGTAAAAAGGGATAGGGTTGTGTTATAGCCACCCGTGCGTCGCGACTCGCGATGGGTTTGTACTCGCAACGAGTGCCAGAATAGAACCTTGTCTTCTTTTCCTATTCTTGTAGCAAGCACTCTTCTTCACAATAATTCCTCTCATTCTTCAAGTCTTCAAAACTTTGAAGCAAGTCTTCAAAGTCTTCAAAGGCCTCCGGTCTTCAAGTTTTCAAATCTTTGAAGCAAGTCTTCAAAGTCTTCAAAAGGTGATCATCAACGGCCTCCGGTCTTCAAGTCTCCATTATCTTCCTTTGTCACGCAAAATCTACTTAAAAAAGGTAAAAGAGCGTCCTAAGAGAACTTCAAGGTAAAACACAAGCTCTTGATAACAAAAGAGCACAAAAGTGATGCAAAAAAGTACTAAAATATGCACATAAAATGGACACATCAAACCTCCTTGCACTTAAACCTTACTCGCCCTCAAGTAAGAAAAAATCCAAGCACACGAAGGAATTGACGTATCCACATCCTAACCACTATTCCCCCAAGTCAATACCTCACAAAAATCTCAATATCACATATCCCAATATCACATATCCCAATAATAAGATCAAATGAGAAGTTGCCCACAACCCCCATTCCTAAATCTACCCAAACCATATCAACCTATCAATTCATTGATATCTCTATTAGATCTCCAAATTCCAAATTGACAATCTCAAATCCAATGGTACATGGTGAAGCTAAAAACATGTACAAAGTTCAAACACATACTCCACTTTATACCAATATATCATCCTAAAAATGAAGTATATCAACAATCAAGAATTCATAACTTACTTCGTTTTCCCCGCTAAATTTCGCAATCCCAAGAGGTCTCAAGATGTCAAGCTACCCAATCCATCCATATGGCTTCTGCAACCTTATGACTCCAACGCTGGAAAATGAGTGAACAAATAACATTTTTTTTCCTTTTCTCTCATTTTACCTATGAGTCCTATCGGGTTTTAATCCTAGCCACACATCATATTTTTTGGCTCACATCTTATCTTTTTCCGCACATTTAGCCTCTCATTTTTACCTAGGTTTCCCTTTTGGGTTTTCGACCTATGTGGGCCCCCAATGTTGCCTAAGATGCCCTCTTGGGTTTTCACCTTAGTGGGATTCTTTTCTATTTTGTTCTTTTTCATTTTCTTTTTTTTTCAAATTTTTCATGTTTTTCCAATCAAAAAGTAGCAAAGTGCTTTCCAAATGTTAAGGCTAAGAAAAATATCAAAGCTAACATCATCCAAATACATCAAAAGGAAAGCATCCCCAAAACAAATGAGGGAAAATATCCAAAACAAAGTGAAAAATATATCCCAAAAGCATTAAGTCTAGAAAAACACCCCCAAACCAAGCAATGAAATCATTAAATACCCCTCCCCACACTTAAAACACTACATTGCCCTCATTTTAGACAAAATAGGGCAAAAGTGTACAAAGCAAAGTATGGAAAGGGTAAAAATGTAATGCTCACATTCACTGCTATGAGGATTAAAGACCATCACCAAAATAATGCTGCTAATAATGAGCCAGTCAATTCGTATTCCTGTACCTTCTGGCTCCACGCCTCTCTACTCCACGATCAAGGCCTGAGGTACTACCTACCTGGGACTGCATCTCATGAATGCGAGCTGACATATAGTCAATATCCTAATCCATGCCTATCAAGCTCTGGGAGACAAAAACATTGTGTTCCAATATCATGCTGTCCTGGCGGCGGAATCCATCCTACATAGTCTGCATCATAAGCTCCTAGAAGTCAGGCGGAGGCTGATAGTAGTGAGGTGGCACATAATCTTCCTGCATAGGCTTGGTCTCTGGTGGAGGTTGTGGATAACGCAGATGCAGTCGCTTAGTGAAAGGCAAGCTACTATCATCGCACTGAACAGGGGCTGGACCGAGTCATTGAGCTCGAGCTAAAATTCGTCCCTACACGAGGAGTCGGGTGGAATTGCTAGGTCTGCCAAGGGTGTATCAAACTCTAACTTAGTCTTGTTGGGCTGAGGAAGTGCCATGAAGGTGACCTTCCTGGCGCCATATAACCAGTGAAACCCCGCGTGGTTCCAAGCATCTCAAATTGCACCAACCTTTCTGTAGTAATGAGGTATGAAGTTCGCCTCCCCAAGCATGGAAAATCAGTTGGTGGAACCAATCCTAGGTGCTCCGCTAAGGGCCGATCATGCCTCCAACAATAATCTTCCCCTTTGGCTTTCCAACCAATTCTACGACCCTCTTCATCCACAGCTTGGTCCATAACCTGTATCCCAACCTCTCGCTTGTCCAGTACTATAAGAAATGAATGTTTTTGTCCGGCACATTCTACGGCTCCGCTGAGCAAAGCACTTTGCCGGCCAGAAGTTTATGCACATAACGGAGTGCGGGATGGATGATGACACTGCTCTTGTCGTGGGATTTCATCACTCTCATGTTGATGACACTCCAGAAATGCATGTCATCTTCAATTAGTTGGTCTTGAGACTGTGAGTCCAACCTCGCCTGAATCTCAGTTGTGTCTCATCCAAAGGCTTCCTTAACCTACGAGATGGTCATCTCTCAGGGTATATCATCTAAGTGGAAAGTGATGTACCTCTCGCATGGATAATTATCCCTCATGCTGAATATCCTGAACGTGGATAGGAACTCCAGTGTGTATAGCTGGTAGAAGGGGGCACTCTTGTCCATGATACCCTCCAACCCTCCTTTGGCGAGGAGGCATCGGATTGGCTGGGTTAGCCCAAGAGCGGCTAGTGTGGGTACATCAACAAAACTTGTCTCCTTCAGTTGGCGGTTGACCAAGGCATCCCACCTCTCCGCATAGGGCCTGCTAATCTGGATCAAACCCATGTACCTATCAGGAGGAGGAGGTACAGGGTTCGACTTTGGAGCCGGCGGTGGAGGTGGAGGTGGAGCAGCGGTGCGTCCACCTCGTGGAGGAGCCCTAGGTCTCTTGGTATGGGCCATATCTAACAACCACATGAAACAAGTAAAACACACAAGAATATACATGCATGAAATATCACAAAATCACACTCAATCTCAAACTAGTTTAGCCCACATCACAAACCAAATCAAGTCCAAGCCAACTAGTTCAAGTCTTAACCACAATTGCATATACAATCCATGTCACATTCAACATGCCCATAATTTCAAGTCCATTAGGTTGTCACATAGTTAAACATCCAATATGCTATATCCTATAATCACAGTCATGCCAAACTAGTTTAGCTACCATTAGTACGTTCATAACGTTAACATTCAAGTGTCCTAGCTAAACTACCTTAAGCATGATAACATTGCATAAAAATATCAACTATGTTTAATCAATCCAATATGCCTAATCTCTAGTACAAGCCACAACCGAATTCTCAACCAAAGCAACAATATAAACACAATGCAAGCACAACACCAACATGAGTAAATCAACACAATCAAAATGAGAACAATGCTTTCCCACCTCCAAAATCCCTTATGAATAAAATCAATTCAATCCACCGTGTATTAATCAATACTCTATAGCTAAAATTTCCATCAAACCAAATCAAAAGCACAATATGCACAAGTCCTAATCAATGCTTAAATACAAAACATCACCCACGTTTACCATTACTAAGTTTCCAACATAATGATCTAAACAAAATATTTTCAATTCAAGGCACAAATTGTGAAGGACTGTCATAACATACACAATATATCATCATTGACAAAATGCACATTTTTCACCAAAATTAAACTACACACAATTCAAGTGTTCAAAAGTGAGAAATATTACTAATAGTGCATGTAGGAGGATGAAACAATGAAGCCCACAACTAATTTGAGCCTAATTCGCCCAAATTTGAGAAATTCCCAAAAGCTAAGGTTTCAAGCTTTTCACAAATTTGGTTGATTTGTGGGTGTTTGTGGATAATTAAGAGGCTAGGGATGCTGGGTTATGGATGTGTGATGGATTTGCTATGGTTTGGTGGTTGGGATTGATGGAAATTGACAAAGAGGACGAAAGGGATGATAGGAAAATGAAGGGGGTTTGATGGGAATAAGATGAGTATGTGCAAGTTTTATATGTAATGCCCGTATCTAAAAACAGTCATGCAAGCTCGTTGCGACTCTCGATGTGTTCGTTTGGACTCACGATGTGTTTTTCGCGACTCGCGATGGGCAGGTCAACCGTCACCTCTGGTTAAAGCAAGCATTGCGACTCGCGACTAGTACGTCGTGGCTCGCGATGGATCATTGCGACTCACGATGGGATTGTCGGGAGTTGCAAAAGGTGGATCTGGGAGGTTCACATTTTGCAAAAGTTTTTTGATTTGGTTGCGATTGTGACCAAATCTTCGCGGCTTGGGATGGTCTATCACAAATCGTGATGCGGCCATCACGGCTCGCAAAAAGTGAGCCCAAGGGCTCCTAAATTTGCTCAATTTTATGATCTCATCGTGACTAGCGACGAGATGGTCACGACTAGCGACGGGCAGCCTACCTGGTACTTAGAAAAAATTCTCAACCTCATCCATTGCCCAAGCTTTTCCTTCATGACTCCAAGTATTTCTCCCTTAATCTATCAAATGCCTTGATGGTCCAAATTTCTACAAAATTATGGAAAAATAAACCGTGAAAAGCACAAAGAAAAATAATGAAACTAATGACAAACTCAAAACCAAACATCAACGGAAAGTCACAAATGATGATCTGGATGATCAAAACCAAGTTTATTTAATGTCGTCGGCTCAACTTACTCCCCCTTTTGGAGCTTACTCACAAAATGAACCGAGATGATTGGTCCCCTTTTCCCGATCTAGGTCAAAACAATTGGGATTCACATCATCCCCCAACAAAACCTTCTTCAAATAGCTTAGGGTTTCTTCATGTTCCCTCAACATTTCCAACAACTCACCGTTTTGTCCCATGGTGATCTCAAGCACGTGAGCATTCAGGGGTTTCTCTCATTCTCCAAGGGGTGAATATTTAAGAGCTTTCAGTGGTGGTTTGCACTTTTCCACCGAAGTCTTCTCTAGAGGAGGAGGGAAAACCACCCTTATTGGCTTACCCGTCGACACACGAAAAGTGTTGGATGTTTTTTTCCCAAGAGTGTATTCTCCATTGTTGCCTTTCTTCAAGTTAGTACTAACAACATTTGAAATCAAAGCATCACTCAAAACATCATCTATGGCCACATTTAAGGAACTACCATCTTTGGGCTCAATTACATCTTGCTCTTTATCATTCACAGCATGAATAGCTTGGCAAGAAAGGTATCTACTAGGATGATCAATAGAATTATTAGTGTCAAATTCTACCTTCCGCCCATTAAATTTCATGGTCAATTTTCCTTTATGCATGTCAATTATGGTCCTTGAAGTCTTTAGAAATAGCCTTCCTAAAAGAATAGGTTTAACACTATTGTCACCTCCCATTTCAAGAACATAAAAGTTTGTGGGGAATGCCAAAGAATCCACCTTCACTCACACATCCTTCACAATACCTTTCGGGTATGTGCTAGAGTGATCGGCTAGTTGGTAACAACCCCAGTTTTGTGCAAAGTGCCTAGATTTAGATGTTCATACAAGGAATATGAAATCACATTGATTGACGCACCCAAGTCTAACATGGTCTTGTTAACACATTTTTCTCCTATATCACAAGGGATTGTAAACATTCCTGGATTATCACATTTAGGGGGCGTTTCATCATCAAACATGGCAAAGACATACTCACTCTTCATACTCTTTTTCTTACTTTTCAATTGATGTTTCCTATTGACAATACACAATTCTTTAATAAATTTAGTATACCTAGGAACTTGATTTAAAACATTGAAGAGTGAAATATTTACTTCACATCTACAAAAGACTTCGTAGATGTCGTTGGTGTCCTTCTTGGTCTGCCTATCCTTTAATGACTCTAAAAATGGTGGTTCCAGCACATAGATAGGGACCTCCACCCCTTTTGACTTCTTGTGCGAGGTTTTGGGATTTGATCCCGGTCTTGGTACAAATGTCTCCACCTCAATCTCTTCTTCTTTGTTATTTTTGGCCAGCTCCTTGGCCTTCTTTTCAAGGTCTTTTTCTTTTTCAACCATCCTCTCAACAACAACCCTTGCTTGGGGTTCCTTCACTTCTCTTCCACTTCTCAATGAGATTGCACTCACATTTTGTCAAGGGTTAATCTCCGATTGAGAGGGAAGTTTTTTTGTTTCCCGTGCCTCCATTCGATTCACCACTTGAGCTATTTGGCTCACTTGAGTTTCCAAGTTCTTGATGCTCTCCTTGGCTTTAGCTTGGAATTTTTCACCTTTCTCTACGCACATGCTCAATCGGTGAATGGCTTGCATCACCTCATCTTTTGTCAACACCGAGCTCTCCCCTTGGTCTCGGGGTTTATCTTGAAACCTTTTATATTGTTGTTGAGGTGGCCGATACTTTTGTTGAGGAGGGCAATACGGTTGAGATTTTTGAGCTCCTTGAGAGTTTCCATACTGGAGATTTGGGTTATCACAATTACCCAAATTGTATGGTCGGTTTTGGTACCATTGATAACCTTAGTAGCCTTGGTTGCCTTGATATATTTGGGTGCCTTGATAGCCTTGCCCACCTTGATACCCCATGGCACTCACCTCTTCGACATAATCATCTTACAAAGTAAGGCAAGTGTCTGTAGGATGCACCGACAAACAAATTTCACATGATTTAACATATGGCACATTTCCGGGCTTGGTCATCAAGGATTTCACCATAGAAGCAAGGGCCGAGACTTGGTCCTCAAGCTTTCCACTATTGGAAAGGTCACTTGTGGGTATTGGATTCTTCTTATCAAATAGAAGTAGAAGTATCCAAAAAATGGTCACTAGGAGGGGTGTTATTCACACTATCCAAAGAAAGCCTCCTACTCCGTCTCAAATTCAACTCTAACTCGGGGTCGTAGTGTAGGGTTTCTTGTGAAGAGGATCGCGTACGAACCATACACCAAGAACTTGAGCATTACATCTCCAAGCCAAGCAAAAATGGCAAGTCAACTAAGAAATTAAAACAAAAGCAAACTAACAAATATTTACAAATAGCACATAATCACACATAATATGCCCAAACACTTAAAAATAATGGCCTCTTTCCTGGCAACGGCGACAAAATTTGGGAGGTCGTCGTCGTACCTCTCAAAGTTAATATTTATAAGCCCTCAATGCTTCCTATCTACAACTAAGTAGATAATGGAAAGTCGGGGTTGTTCACGAGAAGAGGGATCTTTCCAAACATATATAAGAGAAAACATACTAGATATAAGCATATGTAAATACATATAAAAACATGTAAGGAGGGGGGGTTGGTTGGTGTTCGGTCCTAAGCTATAAAATAGAAAGAAAACAACTATAAAAGCAAGAAAACTATGCTAATCATGCGAAAACAACTAAATAGAAGATTAAAACAACAATTAACGGAGCCTTGGGGGCAATCGACTTCCACTTCTAAACTTCCTCTAGATCATAGATTCATTCACTTATTCAATTACATTTATCATCTATGAGAAATGTTATCACTTCTCATTCGAAGATCAACATTCATTCCTTATTAATAGTAGTTTGCAAAGACAAACGACTATTTTTAAACCTCATTGATCATCACCCTGGGCAAACAACACCATAGAGGTATTTCATCAATGGCATTTCACACGAAGGACCATATGTTTGATAACAACAAGCCTTCTACCAAATGCATAGTCATTTAACCAAACAAAGAATTTACTAGGATAACCCTAGAACAAACCACATTTAAGGTTTAACCTTTCTTTGCATGTATATGATAAGTATGAGAACAATCCACACTAACATACGTATCTAGCCAGATTCACCACACATTATACACAAGAAATACTCTAGGATTTCATGTCAAATGAGCTAAGAAATTTGCAACTTTCCTAATAACCTAACACTATAATCATACAATCATTTCATATAATCAAACAACCTATGGTGTAAATGAGGCAAAACACAACATTAATGGCATAATATATGCTCTCCAATAAATGTTCATAAATGAGCAAATAGAGAAACTCACCACATAAGTTTGGAAGCTTCAATCAATTTCTCCCAAGAATGAGTTTAGCTAGTAGAGTTCATACTAATTAATGCTAACAAACCAAACATAAAACAAGAGAAATCAAAGATGAAAATGATGGAAAACTAGGGTTTGAATAGTGCTAAAGTTAGGCTCTTGAAGATGTATGAAAGAGAGGAAAGAAAAATGCTATATATAGTACAAAGGGATAAGGTTGTGTTCTGGCCACCCGTACGTCGCGACTCACGATGGGTTTGTCGCGACTCACGATGGGCTCGTCGCGACTCACAACGGGTGCCAGAACAGGACCTTGTCTTCTTTTCTTCTTCTTGTAGCAGACACTCTTCTTCGCAATAATTCCTTTCATTCTTCAAGTCTTCAAATCTTTGAATCAAGTCTTCAAAGTCTTCAAATCTTTGAATCAAGTCTTCAAAGTCTTCAAAGTCTTCAAAGGGTGATCTTTAACGGCCTCTGGTGTTCAAGTCTTCAAATCTTTGAAGCAAGTCTTCAAAGTCTTCAAAAGATGATCTTCAACGGCCTCCGGTCTTCAAGTCTCCATGTTCTTCCTTTGTCACGCAAAATCTACTTAGAAAAGGTAAAAGAGCGTAAAGTCACTCTTACCTATCCTAAGAGAATTTCAAGATAAAACACAAGCTCTTGTAACAAAAGAGCACAAAAGTGATCCTAAAAAGTACTAAGATATGCTCATAAAATGGACACATTAATTAGAAATCCAACCTCTATTCCTTTTATGCATAATTTCCAAATTTAGTTCTTATTTAAACATCTTTGACATTGGATAAAGTTCATATTTAAGTCCACTAATGAAACTAAATATAAAGTACCCTTCAATCAGTCTTGAGTCATAACACAGCACTAAGGACTTAAGTTCTTCAAAGGCTTCTTGGTATTGTTTAACTGTTCCCCTTTCAAAAAAGATTATTAAACTCTTCTATCTCATCCATGCCCCGAACCTCAATAAATCTTCTTAGCAAGCCTTCACTAAACTTAGTCCAAGTCATCTCAGGTTTAACCATTCTTTCCCCTTGAAACCAAATCTCAACTCTACCTTCTAAATACAACTCAACAACATTCAATCTCTAAGGTTCAGGAATTCCAAAGTAGTTAAAGAATTTCATGTACTTTCTCAACCATTCTCTTGGGGTTTCACCAGTACAAATAGTTAGCTCAACCCTAGAATGATTTTTACCCCCATTTCTATCTAACTTTTCCTTCCAGCAATCACAGTTAAACTAACTCTAGGATTAAGCAAAATATGACTGTTTCTAAAAGGAATTGAATCCTTTCAAACCTCAGTATGGTTAGACACTCCGATTGTCATATGTTGATAGGATCTACTGGAGTTGTCTGCCTTCTCCTTTCCTTTAGCACTCTCGGTTCCATTCTGCACAGTCTCTATCAACTTCTCCATCTGCAACCTCAATTCTTGTTGTTGACCCTGATTTTCATCCTGGTAGCCCTTTAAAACAGTTTCCTCATTTGAGTTGATCTTCGAGTTGGTGAGCTCAACTTGCTCTCTCGCTTCTTGATTCTGAAGTTTCATCTCCTTTGAAATTTCATTCACTCGAGATTCTGAATCCTTCCAGGGAGTCTCCTAGATCTTCATGTGTGTGTTTTCTGCCATAGATGTGAGGCTAGATGTGCTCTGATACCAATTGATGTGATCCATAGGATCAATTACTTTCCATTATAGGAATTAAAAAGTAAAGAAGAGTTTTACTGATTGAAATCATGTACAATTAGCTCAACTTCTGTAGATGAGAAGGGAAGAACTTGAGATGATGAGAGAATTAGCTTTACAACTCAAAAGATGTGATCAACAAGATGATAACTGCTCTAACTAACTTCCTCACTATTTATGCCCTAACCGAATGAAAAACAAACAAAAAGAAAAGCATCATAAGAAGTGAATCAGATCAGTAGCAATGCACTTCTTTGGTATGAGCTAGGATAAGCTAAAATAATTGATCATAAATAAGGGAAATTGCCCTTGAGTCCCTAGATCATAACAACCTTAAGCCTAGGAGGAATAAAAGCTCAAAACTTGTTCTTTATTTATAACCTTAAGCAATTGACTTCAGAGGCCCTGAACTATCACAATCATCCTCCTTCAATACTATAATTATTTTAAACATTTTTGGCCTCTCAATGAGAAAATGAGATGGTTTTTGAGATAATTAAGTGTCCAATAGTGTTAAAAAAGGGCCATGAATCAACAGTTTTGCAAGTTGAGAGGCAAATAGTGTTGAAAAATAATTATAGGGTCAAATGGGGACGATCGGGATAGTTAAGGGGTCATCAAAGTCATTTGCTCTGTAACCTTTGTTCAGGTCAAATCATGTTGATAAAAATTGCAGTCATAATAAGAGAAGAAGAGGTGTCATCATGTAAATAATTATCTAATAAAGTGAAAAGTGAATTGAAAAATGAGTTCGACTCTTGAAAGAAGGTAATTTTCATAAATTATGGAAAGACCAAGGTTCAAACTGTAAATTAAAAGAAATCAAGATAAATTTTTTTGTTGCGTTAATCCGGTCATAAACTTAAAATTGCTGCATGTTGCATAATAAAATTTTAATATTGCTACTAAAACCTTTTACCTTTCTATTATTGTAATTAAAATTCGCCTTTCCATAAACCTTTTACTTAAGTCTATTGTATTCTTTTACTTATACACTGCATTTGTTAAATTACATACTAAATTTAAATTTTCAAATTTTTTATATTAGATATATTATATATTTTTTACGTTCAAATACACATTATTACTTGTTTTAACTTATAAAATACAATATATATTTTTTTTAAATTACAAATTTAAAGGTAAAAAGTTAAGTTGTCTATCCATAAGTTTAGGGATAATCCACCTTTCCTGAGATTTCCTCATAGGACAAGTGATAGCCAGTGTAATAGAGGATTAGTTGTCTATAGTTGTCATATTTACATAGTTGTATTACCATAGTTGTAGTGATGTATGCATATATATTCACTTCAATACAATGCTACATCATCAAGGATTTTCACTCCTAATCTCTCTTCTTACAGGGTATCAGATTGATACCAATCCTACAATTTTTCTCTTCCTTTCTTCAACGTGCCTTCCGTTGCTGGTCAACTATCGTCTGAAAATTTAACCACCGGCGACAATACATCTCAAAACACTCTCCTCCCTAAAAAACTTATTCTCAAATAGTTATAGCCCAAGCACTCCATGTTGCATCAATCAAAACTCTTATCCCTTGCACGCTTGATCTCACCTAATCCAACTATAACACATAGCGCACTCTATTCCTAGTTATTATAGGTAACCCTTCTCTCTCATATTGATAATTCAACCTCCTTGAAACCCATCAATCCCGAATGGAAGATTCTTGACTTCACAATTCTCTCATGGATTTTTGGATCCATACACCCCAATATCTTTGATATTGTTTCAAAAAGATGTCATCGCTCAAACGGTTTGTAATCGCACTGAAAAAATCTTTCGAGACAACAAGAAAAGCTGAGCCATTCAATTGGAGGCAAAATTCAGGGGCCTTATTCAAGGTTCTTACACAATATCCGATTAATTTCAAAAGTTGAAGACTTTTGCGAACAATTTAATGAATGTTGTCAGTCCCAGTTCTAAATAAACTCTAGTTCAGCAAGCTATTCGGGGTCTAAATAACGACTTTCAAACCATGAATGCTATTATACCAATCAGAGGCCTTTTTCAACTTTCTAAAAATGTTGAAGCATTCTTCTCTTAGAAGAATCACACCTACAAAAACCACTTAACTGTCGAGGCTGCTCTCAATGCTAATGCTACACCACAACCTGCTCCTACTCCTCTCTGTCCAACACCACAACAAGCTCCACATCCCAACAGTTCATCTAACTAGGTGGACGGGGTAGTCCCGACTGGCCCTCTTGGAATCAACCATGGTAGTGGCAACAACAAACACCGTCTTGGAACCCCCCCCCCCACAACACAAAATTGGTCTCCCGGTCTCCTTGATTTTGGCCCTCACCCACAACAGTGACACTTTCTGTCTCCTCCACAAGTAATGGTATCCCATCAATGGGATCAACAAGCTCTTGTCAATGACCTTAACAGTATGTCACGGCAATAACCCAACAACGGATGGTACATGGACTCTGATGCATCCACACACATGACCTCCAATTCAAGTAATCTCTCGTCTATTCTTAATCCTGGTATTTACTCATCATCTAATATCATTGTTGGAAATGGAAATAACATCTAAATCACAAATACTTGCCACACTACTCTGTCCAAAATCCCTCTCCTAAACTAACCCCCGGTCTCATAAAAAACTTAATCTTTGTTCATAAATTTACAAGAGATAGTAAATGGCTCGTTGAATTTGATCCTTTTGGTTTCACTGTGAAATACCTTCCTACTAGGAACAAGATAGTCAGATGCAATAACCAAGGTGACATCTACCCATTCCTTACGTCATCTACAAAATTGAGTCAATTTTCCTTTACAACATCTCCTCCTCAATCTCAAATACTATGGCATTGCCAACTTGGACACCCTGTTGACCATGTCCTTCAGTAGCTTCGTTCAAGTCAGTCCATTTTTAGTTCAACAATTCAGTCGTCCCCTCTTTGTCATGCTTGTCAACTTGGAGAGCATAAGAGATTGGCTTGTGCACCATCTACATCAATTACTCATGCCCCATTCGATGTTATTCATTGAGATTTGTTGGCTTCTTTTGTTTTTAATAATTCTGGTTTTAAGTATTATCGTGTTATTTTAGACAATTTCTCTCATTATATATAGACCTTTCCCTTACGCAATAAATTAGAAGTTTTTCAAACATTTTGTCACTTCATGGCTTTTGTATAAACTCAATTTCAAATTGGAATAAAATTTCTAGAGTGATCATGGTGGTGAATTTGACAACCAGAAATTCCATCTTTTGTTGAACAAAACTGGCACTCAATTTCACTTCTCGTGTCCACATACTTCTCACTAGAATGGCAAAGTTGAGTGCACGTTATACTCTTTAAATAACATTATGCACAATTTTCTCTTCCAAGCTAATCTACCCCCGCAGATGTGGGCTAAAGCCCTTGCCACCACCACTCACAATTTGAACTTAATTCCTACAAAAACCATTGCTCACTCAACTCCTCATGAACTTTTTACAAAATAGCTCCATCCAACATTAATTTTAGAGTTTTTGGATGCTTGTGTTATCCTAATTTATCCTCTACTATGCCTCTCACAAGTTGTCACCTCGATCTACTTGGTCCATTTTTCTAGACTATGTTCAAATTCACCGTGGTTATAGATGTCTCAGTCTTTCCATTGGTTAAATATTGATTTCCTGACATTTTGTTTTTTTATGAGAAACAATTCCCTTAACCATAGAAACCATCACACACAAATACTTAAGATATCCTCCAATACACAATGGAAAATCTCACTTTTCCTCATGAACCTTTACTAAATCATATCACACCAATCCCTCCTATTCTCTCCACTCCACCTATATTTACACATAATCATACTCTAAATAGACTAACAATACCCAGTTCCCTTAAAATAACCTCACTTTTTAGATCATCTCATTCTAACTCACACAACTCTATCCACCTTGACCATGCTCTTCTCGATCTCACAAACCACCACCCCATGCACACTTGTGCCAAAAGTGGGATTCATAAACCCAAACAAATTCTTACCCTCCACACCGCTATATCGCCCACCCCTAAATTCCACAAAGCAGCCATACAAGATCCAAAATGGCGTTTAGCAATGACATATGAGTTTAATGCCTTCATTAAGACTAAGACTTGGGATCTTGTACCTAGGCCTGTGTATGCTAACATTGTTTCTAGAAAGTGTCTTTTCAAACACAAATTTGGTACAAATGGAACACTAGCTCATTATAAAGCTCGTTGGGTTGCTCATGGATATTCGCAACGACAAGGTATTGATTTTGACAAAAACCTTCTCCATAGTTGTCAAGCCAACTACCAGTCGCACTATGATTTGTCTTGCCCTTGCTTGTGATTAGCATGTACATCATCTCAATGTAAAGAGTGTTTTTCTCCATAGCACTCTTAAAGAAACTGTGCACTGACAACAACCACCTGGTTTTGATGACCCTGCTCATCCAAATCATGTGTGTCAGCTAAAGAAAGCATTATATGGGCTCAAATATGCACCCTGTGATTGGTTTCAAGGATATATGCAATACTTGTTGCGTAGTAGTTTTACGGATAGTAAGTCTGATCCCTCTCTCTTCATCTACAAGCAACATAATGAGAGGCCCATCTTCTCGTCTACTTGGATGATATTATGCTTACTGCCTCCAGTGATGCCCTCTTAAGACAACTTATTTCTTCTCTAAGTTCTGAATTTTATATGACCAATATGTGGAGTCTGCATTACTTGGAATTTTGGTCACGCGGAATAAATATGGTTTTTTCTTGAGTCAAGAAAATTATGCTCGGGATATAATGAAAAAATGTGGCATGTCCGGTTGTAATCCTAGTCGAACAACGGTCGAAACATCACCCAAACTCAGTCAGAATGATGGTACTAAAGTGGATGATCCAACTATCTATTGATCTCTTACACGTGCTCTTCAATATTTAACTTTTACTAGACTAGATATCTCATACATAGTTCAACAATGTTGCTTGTTTATGACAGATCCTCGGGAGAAACATTTTCTCGCTCTTTAGCGCATTCTCAGATACAATCAAGGGACACTTTCTTATTGTCTTCAACTTACTCGAAGCTCAATCAACAACTTATGTGTTTACTTTGATGTTTATTGGGCTAAATGGCCAGATTCTAGAAGGTCTACATTAGACTTGTGTTTTCTTGGGTGATAATCTTGTAAGGTGGTCTTCTAAAAGACTAACAACTATTGCACAATCAAGTGCCGAGGCTGAGTACCGAGTGGTTGCTAATGTTGTCGCTGATACATGTTGGCTCCAAAGTCTCTTGTCCGAGCCCAACTCTTACATTATTGTTGCTACCTTAGTGTTTTATGAAAATGTTAGTTCAATTTACATGTCATCAAATCCTATTCAGCATCAACGTATGAAACATGTGGAGATAGACATGCATGTTGTGCGTGATACGGTTGACCTCGGTCAGGTTTGTGTTCTACATGTTCCTTCAACACATCAATTTGTTGATCTTTTCACTGAAGGATTACCTTATTCTCCCTTCTAGGATTCTCAGTCCAATTTATGTGTTCGTCAAGCTACCGTTAAAATTGAGGGTAAGTGATAGACAATATAATCATAGAATTAATTGATAGCGTAATCATAGAATTAGTTGTCTATAGTTTTCATATATACATATCTATATTACCATAGTTGTAGTTATGTATCCACACACACACATATTCACTTTCATACAATACAATCCCATCAAGGGATTTCACTCCTAATCTCCCTTCTTACAATAATATCATTTTTTGAATTGAAAGTACAATGTCCTATTATTACGAGTTGATTCTTAGTAAAATGAACTTAAATATTGTAAAAAATAAGAATAATAGACCTGAATAAAAACTTATTAGTATCAATTAAAATCTCACCGAACTGAATTGAACAAAGGTGTAAATAAACAAAAGAGAACGTGACTTGTCCATAGTTGTATTTGGTGAAGTTCAATGGCAGAACAAGGACATGATTTGAGAGGAGGAGGGGGGGGGGGGGAGTGGGGGCTGACAGACACTGGCAAAAAAAATTTGGATGCAAAATTGTATTGGTAATTTTTTCCAGGCGCTAGCAAATTTTTTTATAAACACTTAATTCGATAAATTCAAACTAAATCTTCTTAAAAAATAAAGTGACTATAAAATAATCCAATTATTACAAATATGACAAATCACACTTACAATTATTCTGTCTTGTTAGTTGATGAATTAAAAATAATATAAATAAGATTCTAAAAGTAAAATTAGTGGACAAATCACACATATAAATCAATTTATAGCTAATTGAAATCAATTTAAAACTAAAATTAATAATTTAATAACTTCGTAAAATAACATATTTAATTGAAAATATATTTTATTAATTAAAAAATTGCCATATCCATTAGCATTAATTTGTAAATGAGATAAAAAATCCTATGATCCTCTCATTTTAATTAATTATGGTAATAAATTTAGTATGAGTAAAGCTGCAAAGGTATTTGGGGTTGTTTTTTAATGTTGGGCCAATGGATTTTGGGTAAAATTCAGTGTAAACATGTCACAAAAAAAATAGAGGCATTGCCATTCATAACCCAATAAGGAAAAAAACCACACGAAGCATTACCAATTGAAGGAAGAAATGTTGAATCAAGAGAAGAAACAATAAGTAACCGTCTTTCAGTAGCCTCTGGCAGTGAACTTTGGAGGAGAGGCAGTGGCATGGCGGGTCTGTTCAAGACTTTGTCGATGTCGGGTGTTGAAGTCTTTGAAACTCGAAGACAGGAGAAGTAGAGCTAAACAAGGTGGAGAAGTTAGGTTGTGAAATCTGGGCTTGTTTGAATAGCCCAATTGGATTTGAACCTACATTTTGCCTTCATTAATCAAAACGACATTGTTTTGATATCTAAAGGCAAAAAAGTAAAATGCCAGGGCAGTCATCTTTTTCGACGAGAAGACTAACAGAGGGTGGAGCTGGCCGTTCATTAGGGGCCGAGACTATATTTTTCGGTGGTGGCTAGACCTAATTTCCGTGCCACCGAATCTTAGGGGCGATGCTAGCACCCGCTCACCCACCCTAGCTCCGCCTTTGGTGGAGTTTCCCTTATAAATAAAACAGGTTATTACAAAAAATTGGGAAAACTATCTCTTGTTTTTCTTTTAAAAGTTATTTAACTCTTAACTATTTTTTTTGTTACAGTTTACTGAATGCATTAAACTGCTTTGCTTAGGCCTGGCTACTTAGATTGAAATCTACTTATTAGAACTGAATAATGTTGATCTATTTAAAAATAATAATAATCTTGATCTGAACTTATTTTTTTATATTTTTTGGAACGAATTTACTTTCATTACCTAATGCAAATATAACTTTACAAGATCAGTTCATACTGACTTACTCATAAATTGTACAAATTTTTCTTTCAACTTGGGTTTCATCCATGCCATATAGAATATACAATCTATAATGCTTTTCACAAGTTATTTTCTTTAGTTTTTACACCAAAAACCTGCTCATTTCTGCAGTTCCATATGGCATGTACTGTCTCTACCGCAGCAAGTTTAATTAGCTGTGATCCCCAACCTTTTAATTTGCTTTTCTGCACAATCCGTACCTTCTCTTCATCCCATTTTCCCGGTTCCCTCATAATTTGCATCCATCCTAGTACACCCTTCCACATTTCCTTTGATTTCCCACACTCGAAAAATAAGTGCTGAACAATTTCTTCCTCATCACAGAAACAACATTTCTCCTCACATTGTAATTCCTATCTTCCTCGGTCTGTCTTTTGTAGGCAAGCTTTAGTGGCAACACATCCACAGCATAAATCTGGCTCTCGGTCTAGCCTGATTATTAGTGAGTACCTTGTGCCACTGTGTTGTCTCTCTTTCTCCTCTGAAAGCTTCATGAATCTTCCTCACTTTGAATCTGGTCTTATCAGATTGCTTCGGCCATTCCTCCACCTCCCTGACTTTTCTTCTGCACTTCCCTAATTCCTTCATCATCCAGGAACACAGACAAGGGAATACAACATCCATTACATGTTCCTCTTCAATATAGTACCTGTGAATACATTTAATCCACAAGCTGTCAGAATGTACCTGGTATTCAAGATTCTTTCAGTATAGCCTCTAAAGTTGTTCACTTCACTGCGTCTTAGGCCTTCTCTAGATCAATAAGAAAAAACACACCTAGCTCCACCATCCTTTCTGCTATACCCCTAATAAGTTCATAAGCTAGTTTGATATGATCATGCATATTTCTCCCCGGAGCAAATGCAGCCTGACTTTCATGTACTATCTCAGTTATCACATTGTAGTTAGTAATTTTGAGATAATTTTGTAAAGAGTTGTACGACAGGAAATAGGTCTTAGTTCATTGACCTTTTTTGCTGCCTGGTGTTTTGGAATTAGTGTTACAAGAATGTTATTAACAACCTTATAAAATCTTCCATTCTAAAAGAAGTCTTCTACTGCTGAAATCACACCTGGTTTGACTATTGACTAAATTATTTTTTTGGTCCCCAACATATGACCTAATACCATCTTTTGGTCCCCGAAACCAATACCACTTCCTTTCAGTACCCAAAAAATTCAAAATAATTTATTTGGTCCCCAAACCAGATTCCGAGTGGTTTTTAGGTAGACTAAAATATTTTTTTGGTCCCTAACATATGATCTTAAACAATCTTTTGGTCCAAAAAACTACTTAAAAACCACTTTGAAAACCTCCTTGGGGAGCAAGCAAATCGTTTTGAATTTGTAGAGTACTAAAAGGACGTGGTTTTGGTCTCGGGGACAAAAATATGTATAAGATACTATATTAGGGACCAAAACATAATTTATTCTTGACTATTTTTCAATTCACTTTGTAGAATTTAGCACAATATCCATCACTGCTTGGAGCTTTCTGATCTCCTATGCCTTTTAAGGTCTCCAATATCTTCTTCTCTGTCACCTTTCTGATCAGTTTCAATTTTCCTTCTACACTCAGGGTTCATCCTGCTCTCATTACTTGTACATCCACGACCTTTAATATTCCCGCATGTTTCCCTACCATTTCTTCATAGAATTTCATAATTCTCCCTCCACATCCTCCTGAGTGGTTAACTGTACTCCATTTTCTTTCCAGTTTTTTATTCATATCATCTGGTTTTCATCTTCAATGAAGCATAAACGTATGAATTATTACCATCTCCAAGCTTGAGCCAATCAATTTTTGACTTTTGTTTGGCTATTTTCTCATCCACTTCACTCCAACTTATAACCTCTTCAAAGCACTTAATCATTCTACATATGTTCTCCCTATCCATTCTGTGTGTTTTAAGGTCATTCTGTGCTACATTTAATTCTGCTCTTACTTCCTCTAACTCTTTTTTTCACCCCTGACATCATCTTTGTATAAATTTTTAGCTCATTATGCATTAATCTTTGTAGCTTTTTCCAGACTACAAATATTGGTTTACCCTCCAATTTCTATATGCAGTTTTTTTCTATAACTCCCAAGACTTCCTTATCTTCCAATAAGTAGTTTAAAATTTTGAACTGCTTCTTCCTTTTCTACCTTTCCTCTTGCATTTTGATTCTTAGTAGTGCATGATCAGATATACCTGGCTCTAGGACTTCAACTTTAACATCACAAAATATTTCCAGATTCCCAATTGTCCTAGCTATCCTTGAGTATATCATACCATTGACGTGTATGTTTGACCAAGTAAAGAGTCACCAGCACTGTCACACTCTATTGATGTAAAAGAATCATCTATCTTTGGAAGTAGTTTGATCCTATCCATTTCATGTTCATTTCTTGTCCAGATTCATTATCTAATTATGGACATGATCTGTACTTATCACATATGTATCAATTAGAATAGCCATTAGCTGTGTATAAATAGATGTGTATTATAATGAAGAAAAGCAACCCTCACCATATTCATCGTTCAATCATATGGTATCAGTTTTCCTTTGCTGAATTTTCCCTTTCCCAGCAAATTCCAAAAGCTTGGTTTTCATGGCTTCCGCACCCCAACTTCTGCCCTCCGCCGTTGGCGACTCTGTCAACCCGTCGCTCACCTTTCCGGCGTTGGCTATCCGGCTTGATCACGGCAACTACACTCTGTGGAGCAGCACGGTCCGTTCTGCATTGGAGGCTTATGATCTTGATGGCTTCCTCATCGCCGGCGGCGCTCCCGCTCCCCTGCTGTCACCTGCTGAAGGTGCAACCACTGGTAATCCGAACCCGGCGTTTGCATCGTGGCGGCGCAAGGATCGACTGATCCTCTTGTGGATCCGCTCCACTCTCTCTGTGCCGATGCTATCCCTCGTCTCCCGGGCATCGTCCACGGCTGAATGCTGGTCGACACTCGCCTCTACTTTCCAGTCGCAGTCCAGGGCTCGTTAACAGCATCTCCGGTAGCAGCTACAATCGTTGTCGAAGGGCGGGATGACTGTGCTGGAATACATCGAGAAAAAGAGGGCTATCTCCGACGGACTCGCCGAGTGTATGGTCACTGTCTCCGATTCCGAGCTCGTCGACAACATCTTATTTGGGCTCGGACCAGAATTTGGAGCTTTCCGCACCGCCATCAACATGAGGATCACGCCAGTCTCGTCAGCGATCTCCTCAGCCTCCTGCTTCAGGAAGAACAGCGCCTCAACGACTCTGCCGCTGTCATCGGAGCTCCGACTGCTTACGCTGCCCAGCGGCGCCAGTCCACTCGCCCAGCATCGGGGACCTCTATAGGGCCTGCTGATCGTCCTTGCGTCGTCTGCCAGTTATGTGAGAAAGCTGGCCACGATGCACGCAACTGTCATCAGCGCCTCAACATGGCCCTGTTCCCGCCAACCAACCGCCGGGCTGCTGATCGTCTCCGCCAGTCCGTGGTGTCTCGCCCGCTGCCAGCTGCCTTTGTCGCTTATCAGGACAGTCCGTCAGCTCTCACTGATCCGTGGATTGTAGACTCCGGCGCCACCAATCATGTCACGACGGACATCTCCGGCCTCAATCTCTCGGCTCCCTATGTTGGCACAGACAATCTCACCGTTGCAAATGGTCAGTCTCTTCCTATTATGCATACAGGCAATCTTAATCTAATTTCGAAGCATGATGCTAATCCTGTTCATCTTAATGATATCCTTGTTGTTCCTAAAGTGTCTAAAAAGCTCCTTAGTGTCCGTCAGTTGTGCAGAGATAATAATGTATTCGTAGAACTGCATGCTGATCATTGCTATGTTAAGACCTTACAGGGAACAGTGGTCCTAAAGGGGATCGTTGAAGATGGTCTGTATCAGATTCCAACTCGTTCTCCTAGTCCTCGTGCTTTTATAGGTGAACGAGCCTCTGTTGCATGTTGGCATCATCGCTTTGCGCACCCTCACGAGTCTGTGCTGCGACGTCAACTTTCTGAATTTGATTTACCTGTTTTGAATAAGTCACTTCCTGTGTGTCGTGCGTGTCAGTTAGGCAAGAGCCATAGACATCACCTTCCCTCTTGTCATACTGTTTCAAATAAACCCTTTGATCTTGTTTATTCAGATGTTTGGGGTCCTGCCTCTGTTCCATCTCTTAATGGGAATCGTTATTTTGTGTTTTTTATTGATGATTGCACAAAGTATATCTGGATTTACTTCCTTACTGCAAAGTCTCAGGTTTTGTCTGTTTTTCAATCTTTTAAAACCATGGTTGAAACACAGTTTTCCACTAAAATCAAAGCTTTTCAGTCTGATTGGGGGGGTGAGTTTCGAAACGTCTCCACTCTTCTTGAAACTAATGGTATCCTTCATCGTGTTTCCTGTCCGCATACCCCTGAACAAAATGGAGCTGCAGAACGTCGGAATCGAGTTGTTGTCGAAAAAGGCCTCTCCCTTCTAGCTCATTCCCATCTTCCTATGAATTTTTGGGAACATGCCTTTCACACTGCTGTTTACCTCAATAATCGTACCATCACACCCACTCTCCACCACAAATCTCCTTACTCTTGTCTTTACCATCGCCAACCAGATTATGCCTTTCTTAAATCATTTGGCTGTCTCTGTTATCCATATCTTCGTCCTTACAACAGCAGCAAATTAGAATTCCGTTCTGCTGCCTGTATCTTCCTCGGCTACAGTGCAAAACACAAAGGATACCTCTATTATCATGTTCCCACCTCCAAAACCTATATTTCTCGTCATGTTGTCTTTGATGAGTCATCTTTTCCTTATCCTGATCAGGCTCAGTCCAGCTCACCTGACTTGTCTACCGTGGATCTCTCTCTTCAGCCACTTCAGGCATCTCTCTCTCTAACTCTATCGGATCCTGTCATACCTCATACTCCTACTCCTACTCCTGATCCATCATCCGATCCGATCATACCTCCATCCCCCACTTCCTCCTCTCCCACGGTCATTCTCTCTCCAGATACCACATCTGATCCTGTCACACCTCCATCTCCTTCTTCCTCGCCTCCTTCCACAACCATTATACCTTATCCTCAGGCTCCATCTTATTTCCGGCCATCTGATTCATCTATGCATAGCATGGTCACTCAAGCCTCCACTAATTCTCTCCAGCCCAAAATCCACATTGCCACCAAATACTCTATCACTTGTGACTCCTCTACCTTCGAGCCAAAAACCTTTCTCCAGGCCACAAAGAACCCTAATTGGCAGCATGCTATGCAATTAGAATTTGATGCTTTGATTGCTAATGGGACATGGGACCTTGTTCCTAGGCCCCCACTTCTAATGTTGTTGGTTGTAAGTGGGTTTACAGGATCAAAAAGAAGCCAGACGGGTCTGTTGACAGGTACAAGGCTCGTCTAGTGGCAAAAGGCTTCAATCAAGAGGAAGGGGTCGACTACTTTGACACTTTCAGCCCGGTTATCAAACCAACCACCATCCGAGTTGTCTTGAGTCTTGCAGTCACTCGTGGACGGCCACTTCGCCAAGTTGATATCAACAATGCCTTCCTCAATGGTGATCTTGCTGAGACTGTCTTTATGAATCAGGCTCCTGGTTTTGTTTCTGCTGCATATCCAACTCATGTTTGTAGACTCAAAAAGGCTATCTATGGCCTCAAACAAGCACCCCGTGCATGGTTCCAAAAACTACACCAGGCTCTTCTTCAACACGACTTCACACAGTGCATCTCTGACACTTCGCTCTTCATTAAGCGTCATGGCACTGATGTTGTGTATGTTCTGGTCTATGTTGATGATCTCATCATCACTGGCTCAAACTCTATCTTCATTGAGGACTTTATTCGATATCTTCACTCAATCTTCTCACTAAAAGACTTGGGTGATCTTAACTACTTCCTTGGCATTGAGGTTCACCGCAATTCTGCAGGACTTCTGCTCTCTCAACGGAAGTACATTCTGGACCTTCTTGATCGAAGCAAGATGATGGGGGCCAAACCCATTGCCTCTCCGGCAGTTCCTGGATCGCGTCTTGTCTCTGGTGGTGATCCATTTTCTGACGTTCATCTTTACCGCAGCATTGTTGGTGCTCTTCAGTATGCCACCATCACTCGTCCTGAGATCTCCTACTCGGTGAACAGGGTTTGTCAGTTCATGCATCAGCCATCTGATCATCATTGGGCAGCCGTGAAGAGGATTCTCAAATATCTCAAAGGTTCACTTGACACTGGTCTCTTCTTTCGCCACACTCGTGACTCCCGTCTCGTCTGCTTCACTGATGCTGGTTGGGCTTCTGATCCTGAAGACTGTCGCTCTCAGCATGGGTTTGTCATCTACCTTGGTGGTAATCTGGTCAGTTGGTCATCCCGCAAACAGAACGTTGTTGCTCGCTCTAGTACCGAAGCTGAATATAGAGCCATTGCATTTGCCACTACTGAGCTCATCTGGCTACAACAACTTCTGAAGGAAATGACAGCTCCTTCATGCGGTCCTCCCATTCTTCTTTGTGACAATCTTAGTGCCACGTATCTCACGGCCAATCCTGTCTTTCATCAGCGGTCCAAGCACATCAAGATTGACTTTCACTTTGTTAGAGAACAAGTTCAAAATGGCGAGCTCATTGTTCGACATGTCCGGTCGGTTGATCAAATTGCAGACATCTTCACCAAAGCTGTTGGTACGTCTCAGTTTCAATCACTGAGGACCAAGCTTCTCGTTCGCACCCGATCTTGAGCTTGCGGGAGGGTATTGATGTAAAAGAATCATCTATATTTGGAAGTAGTTTGATCCTATCCATTTCATGTTCATTTCATATCCAGATTCATTATCTAATTATGGACATGATCTATACTTATCACATATGTATCAATTAGAATAGCCATTAGCTGTGTATAAATAGGTGTGTATTATAATGAAGAAAAGTAACCCTCACCATATTCATCGTTCAATCATACACTCAAACAAGCCTGTTGCAGTCATCATATCCTCCAGATCCATATACTCAATTGCTTGAACCTCACTCCCTCAAATTCCATCATTTATAGATAATACATTATTAAAATCTCCAATCACAAGCCATAGTTCACCCTGTGTTTTATATTGCAGCTTCTCCAATCACAAGCAATGGTCCACAACTTTTTCCTCTCTTTCAACTGGTTCAAAGCATATATTGTTGTGAACCAATACAACAATTTATCACCATCTCCTTATACACCCACATGCATCATTCGATCATTATAACTCATCAGTTTCAACTATAATTTTGCTTCATCCCATATCTAAATCCTTCCATTTGGATGTGCACTGTAATTATCCATCACACTCTATTTCTTTCCCAGTTTGCTTCTCACCATTTCTGCTTTCTCTTTTTTACCCGAGTTTCTAGTAATACAGCCACTTCAATATCTATACACCTAAGATGGGAGCCAATCTCACAATATTTGGTTATTTTATTAAGCCCCCTCACATTCCAAGTTACGATCATAGAAAATTTTCATAGGTATCATGCAGATCCTTCCAAATCTCCTGACCCTTATAAAAAATTCAACTTGCTTTAGAGCATATGCAATGGGGGTTCCAGAGCGGTTCCAGCTGAAATGGAACCGCTCTGGAACCCAACTGGAACTTTAGAACCCCACAATGGGGGTTCCAAGAGAGTTCCAATAATGTGGAACTGACGCTCAGTTCCCATGAGCTGGAACCATGCCCAGATTGTAGCTTGTCAGAAGGCATGTGCAGCTGGGAAGTGTGTTGCGTAATTCTTTGTTTTGGGTAATCTGCAGACATAACCCTATATGTTGAGAAAAGTGCATATATAACCCTCAATTATTTTTTAGTGCAAATATAACCTTGACTATTGAATGAATATGCAAATATAACCCTGCGACCTTGATTCTAGCGTTGACCAACTAATTCCGTCCATTGACCCACTTCAAAAGATTAAAATACCCCTTTTCCCCAAGCCTTAAATGAAAAGAACAATTATGCCCTCCACCGCCAGGCCACCACCACCACATGCCTGGCTCTACCCCTCAATCTCACCTATTCTGGAGCAATCACGAAGGAGAAAGCTTCCAATGCCACAAGACTTCCCTCTGCGTTCTTCTTCTTCCACGCCATTAATCCACGCCGAAAAATAAAATGCCACCGTTTTGGCCGACCCGGACTGGGCGCACACCATGATTCTCCATAATCTTCGGGCTAAAATCTATCTTGGAGAATGATGCCACTAGTGGAGGCATGCCGGGCCCGCTCGTCTCTACCGGCATCTCGTCGTACACATTGAGTTTGATGTTTGAGAGCACCATTTGAGGACTTCAAGCTCATCGAATTTCTCCGGTGAGTGGAACAAGTTCGGTTTGTACTCCGAGTAGCTCTCCCTCTCCGTGAATCGATGTCCACCGCCTCTGCCACCCCGCTCCCACGTCTGGGCCCACGGACCCGGCTGCGCCCATGGCTGAATATGGGAGAGTTGAGAATGGAGACGGTTATAGCAGGATGATCGCGATGGTGGGGTAGAAGGTACATGGAGCGACTCTGTCCCTACGGGGTGAAGCCAGTTAGGGTTAGAGGGGTAAATTTATTTGTTTTTCCTTTTTTTCTTTTTTTTCCAGAGGGGTAAAATTAACTTTTCAATCAATTCAGGTCTAATTCAGGCTGAAAATGTTATATTTGCACATAACCTGTATACATATAGGGTTATATATGCACTTTGTTGATTTGTTCTTTGTCCAAAAGCTGCCACGTGACAGCCTCTGATTGGGCCACGTGGCAGATTATGTCCCTACCTTTTAAAACTTTTTAATATTATGATTTGAATATTATGATTTTTTAAAAAATCAAAATAAATTTTTGATACTTTTTTTAAATCAAAATTACATTTTTTTAAACATAAAATGGTCATTTTTAATTCTGGTTCATTAAACAGTTTTTAAAGTTGAAATAAATTATAAATATTAAATTTTAGAAAATAAAATTCAATTCAAAAATTGTAAATGTGTTATTAAATTTTATATTTCAATTTATTTGGGTAGGAAAATTTATTTAAATTAGATATTAAATGTATAATTAATGAGTATGATAGAAAAAATCAAATGTGATCCATAAAATGGCTGCAAAAGGGTTTCAACTATTGTGAAGAGAAAAATGAAATAATTTCTTTGTGATTTTAGTTAATGAAATAAAGGAGTGAGATTGAATATTTAATAAATTAAAATCATTAAATTAGTTGAAAAAGAATTTCACCATTGCACGTGCTTTTAGCTAGTGTCCCTTCCATATCCTTCTCCTCACTGTATTCCCTAACCTTTTTCTTTCCTGGTTCCTGGACTGCACTACTTCCCACTGATTCAGCCTCACTGCCTGCATTGTTACACTCCTTGTCACCTCACTGACATTCACCTGAACTACTCTATCCTTATCATGTCCTGAACTTCTGAACTTATTTTATTGATCTAATTTGTTTTTGATGATTATAACTTTTTTAAAAAAATTGAACCCATTTTAACGTAATATCACATAAGATAATAATTACAAAAAAAATTAGGATTACTAATAATATTAAAGATACATTTACCCGCATCCACCCGAGATCGTTAATTGTAGCCAATTAACCAAACCAGAGGCTTTGAGAGGTCAACGATAAAATTTATATTTGTACCCGTTCTCACTACTACGCTACCGATAGGGTAGTAAGCGATAAGCCCTGGGTATGTCCACAGAGATGCTAAGCCTAATAGTCAATGAAAACACAATCTCGTACAGGCCTTCAATCCGTACGTGTGAAAGAAATAGCTAGTAAAGCAGGGGGTTGGTTTTTCGGCTAACAACTATAAAACATGAAAGTAAAAAGTAAGTAATCTAATTAGTTAAGCACTCGGGGAGTCATTATAGGGTAGTAAGCGATAAGCCCTGGGTATGTCCACATAGATGTTAGGGTCTAATAGTCAATGAAAACACAACCTCGCACAGGTCTTCAATTTGTACGAGTGAAAGAAATAGCTAGTAAATCAAACAAGGGGGGTTCGTTTTTCCGCTAACAACTTTAAAACATGAAAGTAAAAAGCAAGTAATCTAATTAGCTAAGCACTTGGGGAGTCATTGCACAACATGGTAAATTTAATGTTTTGATCTTCGATTCATTCACATCGAGATTTAGACAAACCTAATAGAGTGATCATAACACGTGGTGTGGCTGATGGCATACGCTTCCATGTACCTATCACATCAGGTGCGCTCGCAACCCTCCATCGACATTGCCATCGTAATTAGGGAGTACAACAAGGTTCGACCATTGTTGTAGGTCTGTTACTCCCCGTGCGATTATGTCACGGGCATTCCACCACAAATGCACTACTTCCCAAATGGTCCTATCAATTAGGCCAATGGCCGTAGGCATTGTATCCATGACACTAGGGTCTCTTACAACCCTAACCTGCTACTTTTCACTATCTCTACCCGTAACCTCTCGGACTACTTTACGTAATCAGCTAAGACTGGTGCGACGGCAGATAATTCAGAGTATGACTCGGCTCTACCGTGCACACACACACACAGATCCGTACCCCATTACCCATTTAAACATCCAGGTTTCTCTTCCCAATGGGGCATCAATATTTGCACCAACATGAATATAGACTAAAGTGTGTGCTTATATGGAGCGTACTATTCATGAAATTAAAACATTCAAGAACAAGTCACAATAATATCACGAACACAAAATTAGGCTGAATTAGAGAATCTCACAAAACATAAATTAAACCATGTGCCTACAATTTATCCCCAGACTATAAATATACTTCATAGATATGGAATTTAAATATATATTTGAATTCCACATCATAGGAGGGAAGGAAAAGAAAATGAGAGAGTGTTTTCTCTCTCTAAAGTTGTTCTCCTAATGAATTAAAACTATCTGCCCTCTACTTTTTGAAAAGAAAAGAAAAGAGGAGGGGAGCTCTATAGAGAGAGAGCTCTCATCTTCCTTCTATCTAAACTAGAGAGAAAATCTACTATGTGCCTACTTTTTATGTTTAACCTAGTAAACTATAGCTATATTTATAGGAGGAGGGGATTGGGCCTAAAAATAGGCCCAAAATAGACAAAAAAAATGAGTAAACCCTAACTCAGCTATCGCCCGGCGCATGCCGTAGTGGATGGCGAGGCCCGTGGCACCAACTGTTGTCTTGGTTGGCATGGGCAGCAGGATCTGGCACGACCAGTGTATCTTTATCTGGCACGGGATGCTGGATCTGGAGCGGGCTGCATCGCATCATCTGATGCGGACCATGGCCTTTGGTGCGGGCCATCATTTGGATGGCTTGATTTGGACTTCTGAGCGTGCAAAATGCGACCCTTGACACAGATCATCGTCAGGAGGTTCAGTCTGCTCATAAACTTAGCATGGGATGCGTGATTTTCCACACCCTGCTGGCTAGTTTTGGCATTTTGGACTTAGAACAGTGAAAGCCATAAAAAATATGATGGTTCGCGCCTATACTTAGCCAATTTTGAGTGGAGTTGAGACTTGTGCTTGCAGCCTATGGCATTTGGCATAGGCCGCACCGTACCTTCGTGCTAATCCCTTTGGCGTGGGATAATTCCTTTGGCATGAGCCGTTGGTGCCATCCATGAGCTGCCCGCGCTGACCCGTTTGCGCCTTGGCCGACTGGACTTCTTTCCTTTGCTACAGATGTACAGTTAGTCCGATTTGATAGTTCTAGTAGTGATTTTGTAGTGCTCGAGAAGACTAATCCAATGGAATCATCCTTGAAGGCTAGTTCTTCTCATATCATTCTCATACTTTAGAACAACTCATCAAAGAACGATTCACCATTTCTTCGTTGACCGCATTGAACTCCAATGCCGCCTATCTTTGGCTCCAATATCCTTCTACCATGCTTAGATGTTCGTGGCCTTCGTCTATTACCATTCAAGCGTGAATGGCCTTCGATCTCTTCTACCATCCTTAGGAACGGCCTTCAATATCTTCTACTACCCTTACGAACGGCCTTCACATAGTAACCAAAAAGTACCCACATTCGACCTACTAAAGATGATCACAAGGAAGATCTAGGAGCCCATGGATACAAAATGTTCATTAGTACTAATTAAGTCTACAAAATGCAGGATTTAGACAAGAAAACCAAACATGGCCTTCTAAATCCCTTGTCACGTAAACTCAACTAATACTATCAATCCACCAAATAAGACAAGATAAAAACAATGCCAAATGCAACGGTTAACGCATGCATAATGAAACACACCATACACAAAGTCTTGTTTTAGACCGGCTAATTTTTAGATGAGGTCATTTTATAATTGATGTAACTAATGGAGTAATTTGAGGTTTATTTTTATTTATTACATTGAAGCTCCTATAACTTTGAAATTTTTAAAAATGTATCGCAATGCTTAAACAATTATAACTTGACCATCAAAGTTATTGGAACGCAATTATTCATGATTGGTCTCACCGCTAGTCGGTCTAACGGGAGACTTTCTCTTAAAGATAACATAAAAATAATAATTTTATAATAGATAGTTAGGAAAAATACGTAGGTAACACCCAGTTTTCTTATAAGTGCTAATATGACCCTCATTTTTTTAAGGGCGAACGACTTGGGAGACTCTTAACTCTTTCCATCTATCACCTTTGCCCCCCCCCATGTTTTTTTCAACACCTTTCCTACCTAAAATAACAAAACTTCTGAATCGTGGCCTTTTTGTCTAATCAAAACATCAAGTTCAGTCAAAACGTTAATTTGAAGGGCAAGATAGTCATTTTGCATTTTGCATTTTTTTCATTTTTTATTTTTAAAATTTTCATTTTCTATTTTCCATTTTTCATTAAATTTTTAATTTTTCATCTTACCCTTCCCCTCCCTTCCACCCCCTTCGACAGAACATCTTCTGTTCTCTACCGGTAGTCATCTGAACAACACCGCCACACCATCCACCCTCATCACCACCGCTCACCACCGCCTGAACTACTCTTATCCCCCTCTGCCATGACCTGAACCCTATAATCAGCCCCACTGACACTGCCTTGCCATCCGCCTGAACCTTACCCTTCTCCGCCCCTCCACCACGACCTCTGCTATAGATGACCCTACCCTCCACACCACTCACACCGCCACACGGACAGAAAGTGCCAAAAAATTAAGGTTTGTTGATGCTTGGCCTCAAGGCGTAAGAAGGATTTGAGTTGCAGAAGTCGTTGAGGTAGTAGCCGAAGCTGAAGAAGATGATGAGGAGGAGTCAGCCATAGCGAAGAGATTGTAGGATCTAGGCTATTCTTATACCATATAAGATTTGATATTTATGGTAAGTTAATATTCTCATTGATAAGTAGATATATTTATACACAAATTTACAATTGAAAGCCTGAGCTAACTCTAGTCTGCTACAAACTAACAATCCTTATAATCAGGAAGACTAATTCCCAATGACTAAGTCGTAAAGACTAATTCAAAGCTAATACCTTCCCGCAAGCTCAAGTTTGGGTACAAACGAATATCTTGGACCTCAAGTTCTTGAACCTAGAGGAACCCAAAGCTTTGGTGAAGATTTCTGCAATTTGATCCACGAACTTCACATGACGGACAACTAGTTCACGGCCTGAACCTATTCACCAACAAAATGATAGCCAATCTTGATGTGTTTGAACCGTTGATGAAACACCGGATTTGCAGTGAGGAAAGTAGAACTGAGATTGTCACAGAGGAGAATGGGGGAACCAGAGGGGGGGGATTCATCTCCAATATAAGTTGTTGGAGCCAAATGAGTTTTGCTGATACAAATGCAATAACCCTATACTCAGCTTTAGTGCTAGACCATGCCACCACTTTCTGTTTCCAAGATGACCAGCTGACCAAATTTCCACCAAGATAAATGGAAAATCCATGCTGATATCGACAATTGTTAGGATCGAAAGTCCAACCAGCATTATTGAAGTAGACAAGGTGATAGTCGCGAGAAGGTCGAATAAACAAGCCATCATTAAGGGTGCCTTTGAGATAGCTCAATATGCATTTGACAGCCGCCCAATGATCTGTGAAGGGCTGGTGCATTAACTAACAGACCCTGTTAACAGAGTAAGCAAGCTCAGTACGAGTGATAGTAACTACTACAAGGCCCCCAACGATGATGCGATAAAGATGCAAATCAGCTAGAGGATCACCATCATTGACCAGCTGAGAGCCAAGAACGGCTAAGGAGGATATGGGCTTGGCACCGACCATCTTGCTTCGATCAAAGAGATCTAGGATATACTTGCATTGAGAAAGTAGAAGGTCGGAGGAGCTGCGAAGAACTTCAATACCAAGGAAAAATTGAGAGAACACGGAATTGAGATACTTCACAAAATCATCAATGAAGGAAGATTTGGAGCCAGTGATGATGAGATCATCCACGTAGACCAAGCCATAAACCACATCAGGACCATGTCGTTTTATGAACAAAGAAGTGTCTGAGATGCAAGGCTTGAACCCATGATAGAATAAAGTCTGAGTCAGTTTTTGAAAACGAGCTCGAGGAGCTTGCTTTAGGCCATAAAGAGCCTTCTTGAGGTGGCAAACATGGGATGGCCGATCAGTGGCAATAAAACTAGACGGATGCTCTATGTACACTGTCTCAACCAAGTCACCATTTAGGAAAACATTATTGATGTCCACCTGTCAAAGAGGCCAGTTTTGGGTGACAGCAATACTCAGAACCATCCAAATGGTGGTTGGCTTAATAACTGGACTAAAGTATCAAAGTAATCAATACCCTCCTCTTGATTGAAGTCTTTTACCATAAGGCGGCTTTGTAGCGTTCAACCAAAGCATCTGGTTTCTTCTTGATCCTGAAAACCCACTTACAGCCCACAATATTAGAATTAGGGGGTTTTGGGACCAAGTCCCAAGTCCCATTAACCATTAGGGAATTAAACTCTAATTGCATAGCATGTTGCTAATTTGGGTTCTTTTTAGCTTGCAAAAAGGTTTTTGGCTCAAGATCATAGGGTTCAGATGATATGGGATGTTTGTGGCAGTGTACAATTTGGGTTTAAGGGAGTGAGTAGAGGCGCGAGTAATCATACCATGTCTAAAGTTAGTGGCAGGCCTGAAGTATGAAGGAGCATATTTATAGCTTGTAGTTGAAGAAGGTGAGGCGATGACCTGAGAGGCAACAGATAGAGAACCAAGAGAAGGTGTTGGTGAGGGTTGAATAGGGGATGGAGGATCATCCAAAAGTGAAACGGCCAAGGGCACCATGACTGAGGCTATCTGAAGGGTGTCAAGAGAGAGATCAGAAGGTAGAGGTGATTGGGAGCTAGACTGGTTGTGTTCACGAAAGGGAAAAGAGTTTTTATCAAACACAATGTGCCGAGCACTATATGTTCTGGATGATGGAACATGGAAGCATAAATAGCCTTTCTGTTTGGCGCTATAACCTAAGAAGATGCAAACAACAAAACAAAATTCTAGTTTGTTGTTATTATAAGAACGGAGATTGGGGTAACACAAGCAACCAAATGACTTGAGAAGATGGTAATCGAGTTAGCGGTTGTAGAGACAAGCATCGGGAGACTCATTGTTAAGAATAGGAGTAATGGTTATGTTACTTAAATAAATGGCAGTATGAAAAGCTTGTTTCCAAAAGATGACGGGAATATGAGAGTGAGCTAAGAGATCAAGACCTTTTTTGATAACAATGTGATTGCGCCTTTCTAAAGCACTATTTTGTTTGGGCATATGGGGGCACTAGACTCGATGTAAAATTCCATGAGATTGAAGAAAAAAATAAACATTGCGATAAGCGCCTCCCCAATTAGATTGAAAAGCTTTAATTTTAGCAGAAAATTATGTTTCAACCATGGCCTTAAACAAAGAGAAAGCAGAAAATACTTGATATTTATTAGTGAGAAAATAAACCCAAACAAATTTAGTGCAGTCATCAATAAAGAGGAAAAAATATCGATTTCCATTTAAACAAGGTACTGGGGCAGGTCCCCAAACATCCGAATAAATTAAATCAAATGGTTGCTTGTAAGAAACATGAAAAGATGGTAAAAAATGTCTCTAACTTTTGCCTAACTGACAAGCAGTACAAAGAGGCAAAGATTTATTTCCAGAAATGGGTAAATTAAAATGAGACAATTGACGATGCAAAATAGTTTGATGGGGATGAGCAAAACGGTGATGACAGCATGATACAGAAGCTCGTTTTCCTACAAAGACATGAGGACTAGAGGAAGGAGAGCAGGCAGGAATATGGTACGAGTCATATTCAACTACTCCCTTGAGCATTATTTTGCCCTGCCAACTCTTAACATAAAAATGATCAGCATGAAGCTCAAGAAAAACATTATTATCCTTCCATAATTTGGAAACACTTAAAATATTTTTTGATATTTTTGGAACAACAAGGATATAATTTAGGGAAAGGGAATTATAAACATGCTCGCATTTAGAGTTAAACGACCTAAATGGGTAATAGGTAGAGACCGGCCATTTCCAACAAGCAGACTGTCTCAACCATGATACTCGGGCTGCATATTCAGATTTTTGAAGTTGCCTACAACATGATGAGTCACACCGGAGTCAACGACCCATGGATCGGACAGAGCAGAGGGAGAAGAACCATCACTGGAATTGAATGATGCATAGGCAGCCTTTGCCGTGGACTGAGATTGCGCTGGCACTCTGCTTCTCGCCGATTAGTTGCCGAAAAAGCACTGGTATTAAGACGCTGGTGGAAATTCTTGGCATCATGGTGCGGCTTGGAGTAGATTTGGCAGAAGAGTTTCGGCTGATCATCACCCATATTAGGACGAGTTGCACCAGAAAATTGGTCATCCGAGCCACAAGCAGCAATGGAGAGACCTATAGAGTGGCGATTGGCAAGGTGAGCCAAGGGTTGCACCAGATCAGAGGACAAATCCAAGAGGCATTGCTCTTCATGCAAAAGAATACCCAACAGTTCATTAGAAGAAACCGGCGTAGGTCGCATAATAAGTGCCGTTTTGAACGCGCCATATTCGGCGCCCAAACCAAACAAAATAAAGGCCACAAAATCTTAATCAGAAACAGCCGTGATACATTGGGCTAAGGAATCCGAGATAGCCCTTTTTTTCTCAACATAATCAAGAATTGAGAGCGACCTTTTGTGAGCAAATGGAGTTGTTGTTTGAGATGCATTTGGCACGCTTGAGTCTAGGAATGAAAATTTTTCTCAAGAATGCACCAAATTTCAAAGGCTGTAGTAGCTCGATCCATATGACCAAGCATTAAAAATGTGAAATTACAAATTTGCCCTGAAAATTAACGGTTTTGACTGAATTTAACATTTTGCCATAAGGAAGGACCATGACTTAGCAGTTTTCTTAATTGATGGGTCAAAAGTATTCAAAAAAAGATAAGGGGCTAAAAGGGGATGATGGAGAGAGTTCAGGGGCCTCCCAAGTCGTTCGCCCTTTTATTTATGGAGAAGTCTTATCAAAAGATATCTCTATTTAGTTTTCTAAATAAGGTACTTAGAATTCTCGTACATAATTCACATAACCTTTTCATAACTGAAAGTGAAAATATAACCCTAGATAGGAAATATAATTGCAAATGTAGACAGATTTAGGCTGGAAGTCAGTGAAAAGACTATTTCACCCCTCTGAAAAAATGAAATGTCTATAATGCCCCTTAACCCTAATTTTCCTTACTCATTTCTCCTTCTCTTTCTTTTTTCATTTTCTTTCTTCTCCATGTTCTTTCTTCTTTCCGTCGTTCTTTTCTTTCTCCACTGTTTCTTTTCCTTCTCCGCAGGTTCTTTCTCTGTTTTACATCATCTACAATGCCAGGCGATGTGTCATGTAGTGGTTTGACGCGATTTGGTGTTGATGATGCGGGTAATGGAGCGACTTGGGTTTGGGTAGGCCATGGTGGTTTGGGTTTGGGTGCGATGGAGTGGTCACATGAGAGAGGGGCGAGCGGAGGTGTTGGGGCGGGGGGTTTGGGTGGGCTGGTGGGTGGTGCTGTAGAAGTGAGGTGACTGGTGGAGTGAAGTATCTAGTGTGGTGGCGGTGGTCGGGACGAGCTAGGATTGTAAATGGGTGACGCGGGTAGGGTTAGTGGGTGGCACCGCTAGGGTTTTGGTGGTGGGTGGTTGGAGACCGTGGGAGTGGTAGTGGTTACCAGGGTGGAAACGGGAGTGGTGATGGGGCTAAGCGTCGAGGGGCGTGAGTGGTGATGGGGCTGAGCGTCGAGCGGCGTGAGTGGTGGTGGGGCTGGGCATCGAGGTTGGGTATTGAGTGACGAGAGTGGTAGCAACGTGTGGCATTGGAAACAAAGTGAAGGTAGGGTATCACAACCGCGGAGCGAAATGAAGCGTGGTGGTGGTGGGGCTGGTTGTGGAAAGGGTTGCGGCGAGGCTGTCTAGAGAGGGCGGTGGTCGAGCGCGAGCAACTTGGTGATGTCTGGTGATAGCTTGGGGGGGGGGGGGAAATTGTCCTAACATAGTCAGGTTTTAGGTCAAAGGGCATTTTAGCCATTTCATTAGTGTATCTTAGGGTTATATTTGTACTTTCATCAACTACTTAAGGTTGTTTTTATAGTTTAAATTATCTTAGGGTTATATTTGTTCCTACTCAAGTATATATGATTATATTTGTATATATCCCTAACTAGAATTAGATTAGAAGAATAATTTCATATTTCTTTAGTTAGATTTCTTGTATCCCTCTTTCCCGTCCATTACTTCACACCTTTTGGCCAACTTTCTCAAGCCATGTTTTACCACCAATAACTTTAGTTATTTTATACTAATTGTGTATTAAAATTTGATATTTAGAAAATACATGATGCATGGAGTCCAACAATATCTCACAAGATGATATAAGTGCTTATATACTACTCTCCCGTTCTATCCCTTTTCAAGTTGCACACTTTGACTTTCAGCATTTGACTCAAAAAAATATTTTATCTTTAATATTTTTATTATGGATAGTTAAACTTGTAAAAAAGTTGATATTATGAAAATAAATGTTGTAACGAATCTAACAAGATATCACTCAGTAATATTTATACTTATACACCTATTCAATTTTGAGATCAAAGTTAAGATGTTTTGACTAAATGAATAGTTAAATTGTAGCTTGAAATGAGACAAAGGGGTAGTTGAATTTATGATCAAACAAGTCTTGAGAAAGTTGACAAAAAAATGTACATAAAATATTGAGAAAAACTATTCATAATTGTACATGCAATTCCTCGACTTTCTAAAGTTTATATGAACAAAAATTATCCTCCTTATAATTTCTATTAATTATAGATTGAACATCTATAACGATTAGATAATTTTAAATTAAATTTTGTGATTTAACTACTCCCTCCGTACCACCATATTCTGCACAGAATCTTTTCATGGTCTCCAATAAACATGTTTGACTGTAAATATGTGTAGCTACAGACAATGGTGGCACACAAAAAATTGATATTTAGAAGCTACATGTTACGACGAATCTAACCATATCTCATACGATAAAATTATTGTTCATGTACCAATTCGAATATGTGACCAAAGTTCAATATTTTTGAACAAAAAAAAGAGTCTATAGAATGAGACACAGGGACTATCATACTTTGACCGAACTTTAATTAATTGTTACACATATTTCTTCGCATAATAAATGAGTGACATTCTTTTTCTTGCCAAGAATTAGTCATGCATTGGCATGTCAGCACAATAAACTAATCGGCAGTCATGCATTGGCATGCCATGCATTGTTACACATATTTCTTCGCATAATAAATGAGTGACATTTTTTTTCTTGCAAAGAATTAGTCATGCATTGGCATGTCAGCACAATTAACTAATCGGCTGTAGCATCATAAACAATTAGAGCTGCTAACTCATTTTATGTCAATTGTCTTTCTAAGATCATTAACGTTTTTTTGTCTAAACCACCAATAATTTTCATCTACAATTAAAAAATAAATCTATTTGACTATTTCGAATGTTGGACTACATCAAAACGTCCGCATCAATTAACCCATATTGTCTCCTTCAATGCATGCACACACACATGAAAATGGTCCATTTTAAAATTATATCATCCGGGGAAAAAAACGATTTCGTAAAATATTTAGATGTATAAACATTTTGGTTAGGCATGTAATTCAATACCGGCCCAAAAGTCCAGCTCCGATCCGCAAGCTATGATCCATCACCTGTAAGGCAAAGACCCTGGAGATACTCGGGGGAAAAAACTCTGATGGTAAAATTAGTCTACAGCTCCCGATTAGTGAACGGTGAATGAATGCAAATAAATGACATACCTTCTTATTTATACCTCTTGAAACCTAATTAGGGTTGCATATTTCCTTTAAGTCTTCTTCTTTCTTACTGCAAGGCCCACCAAGGCCTCTTAGCGTCATGCCTTAGTGGGTTGCCCTTGGTTCTTCCTTGGCGTTGGGCTGGAAGCCCAATAACATTTCGGCCTAGTTCTCCATCAAGAACCCCCAGAAAAGCCAAGTGACATGTTATCGAAGTGCCATGCTACCGAACGATCCTATCGAGCTTTGACTTGTCTTCGACAAGTTCTGCGTCGAAGATAATCGCGAGGCTTCGATGACAGCTGAACAATTGGTTTCTTCAAATGGTTTTTCTCTCTCTTCATGTTCCTTGGCCATAGTGGTTGTATGAAAAGATCTATGCCTCAATGACCCATCGAAACCCTGGCCAATCGACCCCTAGTAATCAAACCCCATTGTTTGTCCTGAGAATCGCAAGAAAAGAGTTGTGGAACTGCCCTCCCGTTCAAAGGATAATTTCAAGAAAGTTAGGGAAATAACTGCCTTGGATATCTCAGAAAGTTTTTGGGGCTAGAGCCTTGAGAATTTCATTTGTTTAACTTTATCATCGAGATGCCTAACCTATTTCTTGTTGCAGTGGCAGACATGAACATTCTCAATGATCTCCAGGAGAATATCGTCGAGACGATGAAGCCGGCCACCGATCTCTCCATGGGTATGGGTGTTCATGATCCAGTCCTAACGGGTAAAATGTAAGGACCAGAATTGTATAAATGAAATTTTGGTCCGGTCCTTGGTCTATATTTTTTTAGATTTCGAATTCTGGTCTGGTCCGGTCCAAAATTGGATTTTTTTTTCAGTCCCAACCGGATGGATTGGTATTTTACTTCTATATATATTTTTAGACTAAATCATTTTTTTGTCCCCAACATATGATGCAATACCATCTTTTGGTCCCCAAGACCAGTACCGTGTTTGTTCAGCAACTAACAAATACAAAATGATTTGTTTGGTCCCCAAGGTGGTTTTCAGGAAATTTTGGAAATCAAAAGATGGTATAAGATCATGTGTTAGGGACCATAAAATAATCTAGTCTACTAAAACCACCTTGAAAACCATCTTGAGGACCAAACAAGCCATTTTGAATTTGTTGGGTACTGAAAGGAAGCGGTATTGGTCTCGGGGATAAAAAGATGGTAAAGATCATATGTTAGGGACCAAAAAATAATTTAATCATATTTTTAAAATGTTAATGAATTAGTTTAATATACTAGTTTAGATTTATTCGTGACAACTAGTATTCTTCTATTATTTTAAGGTGAATTTTTATAATAACTTCTATTTTACTATGTTTTAAAGGAAAAAATATTGATTTGGCATTTTTATAGCAAAATTTAAAGTAAAAAAAATAAAGTATACTAGAATCCGGTCCAACCCGTCCGGACCGGTCCAAGACTGGTATTATTTTGGTCATGTCCCGGTCCAAAATACCCACTAACCGGTCCGGTCTTTGGTTCATGGTTTTTGGTGATTCCAGTTCCGGTACCCAATTCCGGTCCGGTCTTGGACTGACAAACACCCATAAAAATAGGAGTTATTGAGACTCCGGTGGTCGAAGTGGAGGACCACTTGAAAGTTTTAGACGAAAGGGCCAAGAAGCAGAAATATGAAGACTTCTCTTATTGAGGGGGGTCACCCTCGAGTGACAGGCTAGACTTGTCCAAGTCTTTTGGGTTCCTAGGAGAGGCCGGTGGGAACCCTTCTATAAGTTTTCATGACATTTATTCAGTTTCCTTACGAGACTTCAGCTGCTCATCTAACGATCCTTTGTGGTACAGGTTCTTGCAGCTCTCGAGTCCAGCTTGCATCCCGCAGGCTTTTTCTCAGCTTGAGTGCCTTCTCTGCTCAAGGGCCTGCTCGAAGCGGTTGTCGAGGTTGTTGAGAGAATAACACCCCAAGTTTGAGGAGGGGCATACTAAACTTGAGGAGAAGCGTGCAGAACTCTAATTGAAGTCTAAAGGCTTGGGCGAGAAGCTAGAAGCAGAGCGGAAAAAGTTGAAAGAAAAAGAGAAGAGGATGCTGAAGATAGCCAGCCGAAAGGCCAACACGCCCTGCTGGCATGTTTTGCCAAGAAGCTGGTGGGTTTTGCCAAATGCTACGATCTTTTCATTGAGCTTTTAAATTCTTCAACGGAATGAACTGATTGAGCACTTGATCCCTCTACTCCCGGCTGAACAAACTAAAGAACTTCAAAAGTTTGTTGATGATAAGGCCGAGGGGCAAGTCAAATATCGATAGAAGGAAACTAGTGCAAGGGTCGTCTACTTCAAGTTGCTCAATTTTATCAAGGGGTCGAAGAAGTTCTTTACTACTAAGGAGCTTCAAATGATCGATCCCAAAGATCCTGGCAAGGCCAACAAAAATTTGCAACCTCCTGGCTCCTCGAAGAGTAAGGATGGGCCATCTTCAACCACTTAAGAGAATGATAACGAGACCACCTCTGCTGAGAAAACTAGTATAGCTCACAATGATGTATGAATTATTTTTCTATTGGTTGTAATCGTTTGAATCAATAAATGAATTTGATTTTGAATCTTTAATTATCTTTATCTTTCACCGTAGTGCTTTCCCTTGGAAAATGAGCTGAAGATAACTAAAAAGGAGTTTCTCGGGGTTAGGGCCTCGTTATCGAAGGCTTGCAATGAACTAAACCATCTTACCTAAGACTTATCTACCGCAAATAAGGAATTATAGTCTTGGCATGAAAACAACCATCCCTCAATTCAGAAGCTTCTCGAAGAGGCAAAGAAGAATTCCTCTGGCAAGATTGTTGTGGCCCTTGCCATTGTTGAAGAATCATGTAATCCAAACAAGATGCTACATCATGAGGTTCTTCATGAGATAATGAAAGAGTATCCTACCCTAGCACATTGTTTTACCGATGCTAGGTTGTATCGTGCCTTAAGCCAAGGGAAAGACATCGAATATTATCAGCGAGAAACTTCAAAATACATAGCCCAAATCAATGAGACGACTACACGAAACTCTACTCACGACATGGAAAAATCCCAATTCAAGAAGACCATCGAAGACAATGCTCAACTCTGCGAGGATTTGGCAGCCCAGAATTCTCAGCTTCAACACCAAGTGGCTGAATAAAGCTCCACCCTTATGGCCTTCTCAGATAGTCTTCAAGCGTATGGTCTGTCCCACAGTGTCCTCGATTTAGGTTTTATCAACAATATTCCCATATTCCTTTATGAAATCAAGATGTCTATGATGAATCAAGGCTAAGACCGCGATCTTAACCACATCGTAATATTCGATGTAGTCCACGAGTGGCTTTCCCGGGCTTTTCCTCTAACTGCTAACAACCGACAAGTGGCCCAGAAAATATGTTTGACAAGTTTTTCCAAGAAAAGATGCAAAAACGTTCAAACCAAGAATCCTTTTGGCGCTTCTGCTAGTACCCAGTCCAAGAAGTTGCCTCTCTAGGAGTCAGGTAATGCTAATGTTGCTCACCTTTCTATTAAGAGGAACGCCACTAAGGAACCAAGCATTGGTGTCAGTACACGGTCTCAGAAACGTAACGCTCCTTCTGCTCCTGTGGTTAACTATGGTCATGTCGAAGGTGACTTGCCTATTCAAGGTTATAACGATAGGAAAGCTTCACATTCTTAGGACTTAGTCCCACATCGAAGGCGTACCCCTTGAGCCCCCGAGCACACTGAAGGTGAAGCTGATAGTTTATTCGAAACTGATATAGGTATCAAACCAAAGAAAATTCAGTGGTCTGATTGGATTTAATACGTAGATAAATCTATGTTAATGCAGTACGTAGTTGGCACGTGTGAATGACATTTAGAATTGAATGTAATATCTATCGATGCAATAGTTGGTACTTGTAGTTTAAGAAGCAAAAAATGATATAAATGCTGATTTATCCCTTAGTTTTATCGAATGGGTATGTATACATGTTTTCTATTGACCTAAAGCTTTTATCGAATTTGATTTGGTCTTATCGACGCAAGGATGTTATCAAACTTGGCCTTATCAGTGCAAGCAAATTTATTTGACTTGGTCTTACCGATGCATGTTATTGAACTTGGCCTTATCGGTGCAAGTGCATTATTCGACTTGGTCTTATCGACGCAGTGAGGTTATCAAACTTGGCTTTATCAGCACAAGAAAATTTATTCGACTTGGCCTTATCGACACAAGGAGGTTATCAAACTTGGCTTTATCGGCGCAAGAAAATTTATTCGACTTGGTCTTATCGACGCAAGGAGGTTATCAAACTTTACTTATCAGCGCTAGTGTATTTATTTGACTTTGTCTTATCGACACAAGAAGGTTATCGAACTTGGCCTTATTGGTGCAAGTGTATTTATTTGACTTGGTCTTATCGGCACACGGAGGTTAGCAAACTTGGCCTTATCACTGCAAGTGAATTTATTCGACTTGGTTTTATTGACGCAAGGATGTTATCAAACTTGGCCTTATCGACGCAAGCAAATTTATTTGACTTGGTCTTATCGACACAAGAAGATTAGTAGTAACTAGAGTAGGTACAAAGGTGATCTCATTCAACGAACTCATATTGAAATCATACAAAATCTTTGTGCGCAAAGGTGTACATCTCAAAAATGGTGGTAACAACAAAGGTTGGAAATGTTCCATATTCGAGGTACCTATGTTCCATCCAACTCCTCTAAGACATAACTTCCTCATGGGTGTGCCTCCAATACTCGATATGGCCCTTCCTAATTGGGAGCTAGCTTCCCTTCTGGTTTTTGTTTACTCTTCTCGTTACTACTCATGACCAAGTTCCCTTCGCTGAATTGAACCTTCTTTACTCTTTTGTCATGGTACTGCTTGAATTGTTCCTTCACCTTAGCTTAACGAATGATGGCTAGTGTTTAGGCCTTATTTGCCAAGCCCAGGTCCAAGCATCGATTGTCACTGTTGTCCACTTCATTGCTTGATATTACCCTTGGGCTCAGCAAACTGATTTCTACTGGAATTATAGCTTCATTGTTGTAGAATAAGGTGTATGGCATCTCACCGGTGGCTCTAGATAGAGTTGTCTAATATGACCACAACACACTCGGAAGTTCGTTCACCCGATTGTTGGCTGCTCCTTCAAGCCTATTCTTGATTCCATTAATGAGGGTCAGATTAGTAACCTCAACTTGGCCATTTACCTGCGGGTGGTAGACTGTCGTTAACTTCAACTGGATCTTGAACTCCTCACACCAGTTTTTGAAAGGATCATTGGAAAACTACATGCCATTGTCAGACACAATGACCCATGGAATTCCGAATCGATAAATAATATCCCTCCAACAAAATGAGACCACCGACTTCCCTTTTATGTTCACTAGCGGCTCAGCTTTGACCCACTTAGTGAAATAATCAACAGCCACCAGCAGGTACTTAAGCCTGCCTGGTCCCTCCGGGAATGGCCCCACTAAGTCTATTCCCCACTTGTTGAATGGCCAACTACTGTGCATATTGATCCTTTCTGTTTGGGTTACATGGATCATTGGCACATGTCTCTAGAATTTAAAGCAAGCTTGGATGTATCGGTTGCCATCTTCAAATATAATCGGTCAATAGTATCCTGCCAGGATCATCCTCCTGGCCATTGAACGAGCTCCCTCATGGCTGCCACATATTCCTTCATGAATTTCCATGATCAAGTAATTTGCATCACAAGGTGCCATATATCGGAGTAGTGCCTGTAAGTAACCCCTACAATACAAGTTGCCATCATGTATTACGTACCTTGGCGCTGTGAGGCGAATCTTTCTAGCTTGGGCAGGTTCGATAGGAAGGAAACCCTTCTACAGGTACTTAATGATGGGAGTCATCCAAGTGTCTACTTCATCAATTACCATCCCGGTTGGCCTCTCGATGCTTTGACAATTCAGCTCTTCGAACAGGATTTGTTTCTAGGACAACCCTCTCAGGTCTGAAGAGGCCAGCTTGCTAAGGGCATCCGCCTTCTGGTTTTTCTCTTGAGGTATCTGTGTTAGGGTGAACGATAAAAAACCACTCAACATGGGCTAGATCAACTCCAAGTACTGTTGCAGATTAGCCTCCCTGGCTTCATACTCTCATTTGACTTGCTGAACCACAATCTGTAATGCATCCACACCCTCCACATTTATTTCCTTAGCTAAGTGAATCCGCGTGATCAAGTCTTCATATTCAGCTTCATTGTTTGTGGCCCAAAATTTAAAGTGCAAGGCATATGGATAGTCCATATTGTCAGGGCTGGTGAGCAGCACCCTTGCTCCACTGCCCCCTGAATGTGAAGATACATCAACAAACAGTTTCCACGACTCCCCCTTCTCAATGGCTTTCTTTAATTCAATCACTTCTGTCGTCTCCACGATAAAGTCTATGAGAGCCTGGCCCTTAATCACAGTCTTAGGTTGAAAATGGATATCGTGTTCGCCCAACTCCACAGCCCAATTCATTATCCTTCCTGAAGCTTCATGTTTAAGAAGTACCTGCATGATGGGAAAGCTTGTCAATACCACTATGGTGTAACCTGGAAAATAAGGACGAAACCATCGAGCAGTGTGGACCAACGCTAGAATCAATCTCTCAAGATAAGTATACCGCGTATCGGGACCCTGCAATGCCTGACTAACGATGTGTATGGGGTGTTGTTTCTTATCTTTTTCCTTGATCAAGATAGCACTAACCGTTGGGGTTGATGCCGAAATATAGAGGTACATCACTTCTCCCTTGTTAGGTTTCACCAGTGTTGGTAAGGCTCGAAGATGTTCTTTCAAAGCTACAAAGGCCTTTTCACAATCCTCCATCCACTCAAACTTTTTGGCTCCTTGAAATACATCAAAGAAAGGTAAGTGCTTCTACCCCCCCCCCCCCTCCCTCCCTCAATAGAAAGCAACTTAAAGCAACCAAGTAGCCCATTAACCTCTGGACCTCTTTCACCGTCTTCGGACTCTTTATGATTATCAAAGACTCCACCTTCTCAGGGTTCACATCAATTCCCCTCTCAGATACCATGAAACCAAGGAATTTTCCAGCCCCTACTCTGATAACACATTTGGCAGGATTGAGTTTTAGGTTGGCCCTTCACAGCTCAACGAATGTCTAGTTCAAATCCTCTAGGAATTTATTGTAACTCCTACTTTTTACCACCATATCATCTACATACACTTCTAGATTTCTCCCGATCTGATTTCTAAAGGACTTGTCAACTAACCTTTTGTAGGTTGCCCCGGCTTTCCTTAAACTAAAAGGCGTATTTTTGTAACAAAAGGTGCCAGCCTCATTATGAATGAAGTCTTCGCCTTATCTTCCTTTGCTATTAGTATCTAATGATAGCCATTGTGTGCGTAAAAAAGGGCTAGGATTTGGCATCTGGCTATTGCTTCCATGAGCATGTCTATCGATTGGAGGGGATGACTATCTTTTGGATAGCACTTATTCAAGTCAGTGAAGTCGATACACATTCACCAAGCACCATCATGTTTTGGAACCATCACCAGGTTAGCGAGCCATTTTGGACAAAACATCTCCTCGATAACATCAGCTTTGAGGAGTTTTTCCACTTCTATCTGTATTGCTTCAGCCCTTTCTGGCGCGAACATTCTTCTCTTTTACTTGATGGGTTTATCAAAGGGTCGATATTCAGTCTATGAACGTCCAGTTCCACAGGCACCCATGCCACATTCATTGTATCCCAAGAGAAAACATCTGAGAATTCATCGGGCAAGGTCTGCAACCGTTCTCTTACCATTTCCGGAACTATCTTTCCCACCGCAATAGCACCCAAGCCTTAAACTGGGATCTGTTCCGTATCAGCTGGGTCCTGCGTCTTCGTATATCGATGCCACATCTCCCTTCTTTGCTCCTTTCACTGCTGCTAAGTTGCAGCTTTTTGCTACAACTTGATCTCCTCAATTGAAAGTTGCCCCATTATTCGTTGGGAACTTCATCATTAGGCGGTACGGAAACCACATTGCTCAAGCTTAACACATCCAAGGTCTTTGAAGGATCACATTATAAGGGGAGTAGGCATCGATGACTGTAAAGTTGCAGTATATCGCTATCCCCTTATCTCCATCTGCCACTCTGACCGACAAAGTGACTTCACCGAGGGGGGTGATCGTTTTCCCCGTAAATCATGACAAGGGGCACAATGACTTCTTCAAATTACCTTAACCGATGTCTAGCTGGTCGAAAAAATTTACAAACATGATCTCAACCCTACTCCTATCATCCACAAAAATCCTATTAACCAATAAAGTCCTGATCACTGCTGAAATTACCATCGGGTCTGCATGGGGGGTCTGATTAGGGACAATGTCTGCTTCAAAAATGTTATCATCTTGTCGGGTCGACACCTTTTATGGGATGGCTTGCCTGCAAGTACACGCCTTGACTCAGCCTTCATTACAGTGTTTGAAGACCCGTCTCTGGTAACTCCGTTGATAACATTTACCACTCTACAAATGACCAGTTCCTCATTCGGGTTGGGGTTTTCTATGGGTTGGTTTTGATATAGCTCCTGTTGGTTCTCTTGCTGAACCGCTTGAGGAGCATGATCAACTCTGGGAGGGGGTGGAGCATTCCTCCTGAATGGTTGTCGATCTTTATGCTCGTTCATATGCCTCAACGGCCCCTCTCGCAGTGTGGTGAGAAAAAATTAGCCTCTCTGAAGAGACCCTCCCTTTCACACCTCACAATCTCCATTCTGAGGTGACTAAAAATGTTCATATAGTGAAAAAAGTTCCTATGGTGATCGCAAAATTTATTTGTGGCCCTCCTTGTTGCTATATCATCATCCGATTTGTTTAATGGTTGGGGTACCCAAACAAAACCCCTGTGAATACTCCAAATTTATTCTGGAGAACGTTGCATGGGTGCATCTTTGTCAAATCTCCCCCTCGATGGTTCCATAAGCCTTTTTCCCCGATCGCCAGACTTTAACTGTTCCTTCCATTTTCTAGTTGCCTCCTCCACTTTTGAGTGTTACTCCACTATCTCTTAGAGCTATTGGAGAGTATTCAGGATTTTCTCCGTCAACTTTCTATACAGCTCCAAGTCTTCCATTCCTATCAAATACCTGTACATCACCTCATTTTAGTCCCTTCGACCCCTCCTAGGCTCTTATCAACATATCTGTGATAGAATGCTACTGTTGATTCCCCCGGTCTTTGCTTTGTTTGGTATAGCCTTGTCAGTGTCTTTGTAAACTTCTTCCTTTGGCAATACTGGCTCAACAAGGCTCGGCTAAAGTCTCTATAAGATTGAAGTGATCCTCTGGGCAACTTGTGAAACCACTCATGCGCATTTAGTCAAAGGTAGCTACCTACGAGCTTACAAGTTATCTTCTCATCAAAATCCCTCGAGTTTATCAAACTTAGAAAGGTCTGAATGAACTTGCAAGGATCAGAATCTCCTCCATAAGTTGGAAGTCCTTCCAGTGGCTTTGTGTCCCCTGGCCTTCCGGTGGCTTTGGAGGTTCTTTCGGTGGCTTTGTGTCCCCTGGAAGTCCTTCCGGTTATCTTTTCATCGAAAGGGGATCCAGCTGGCTATCTCATATATGGGCAATGTTATCTGCCCTGGGTAAGGCCCCGCTCTAGTGTATCCTAGGTAACCTAACAAAGTAACCCCTTGATTATAGTAGTCGTTCCCTCCGTGGTTGATCATGGCATGGTTCCTCCTATCCTCGAGGCTTGTGAATAGCAGCCTTGAATATTGCCTAAGCATTCCTTCTGGGAACAAAGGTTGTGGTCGGGGCTGGGAAACTTCCTGATGCCCAAAATATGGAACTCCCATCATCTGGCTCACCAGGGCCAGAGCTCTCACTTGCTCCCAAGTTATCGAAGGTGCTCCTGCCCCCACCGAACCTGGAGCTACCATTGGGGGAACAACCTAATATCATGCTGTTATTAGTACTTGCGAGATCTTCTCCAAACCCATATGTTAGCTCGTCGCAACATTTCAATTCTTTCAAATCATCCTTTCATATGCTTCAATATGAGATTCTCCAGAATATTCCATAAAATTGTCATCGCTACCTCTTGACACCAACAAGTAAGGTTCAGACATCGGGATATCCACTCTGGAATCAAGAGTCACCTCTAAATTTCTAGAAGCCATACCAACCGTGCGTGGACCTTCGATCGGAGTCACCAGACTAGGGCCCGCTGATATCTCCATCGGATTTGTCCCCATATTTTGCATTGCTGGGGTGGCAGCCATCTGTCTACCGAACACAGATTGTACTTTGTCTCCAACGTCTACTCCTTTCTTCCTCAGCCGCTCACTCCTCTGGACAGTAGCCATAGAGGTGGACATACACCAACATATTTAGATTTGACTTCTAATCGTACCCACTGGGCGTGCCAATTTGATGAATCTTCGAGACCAACCCAAAAGCCCAGCTTCGATCCACAAGCTATGATCCATCACCTGCAAGGCAAAGACCCTGGAGATATTCGAGGGAAAATCTCCTATGGTAAAGTTAGTCTACGGTCACTGATCAATGAACACTGAATGAATGCAAATAAATTGCATACCTTCTTATTTATACCTCTTGAGACCTAATTAGGGCTGCCTATTTCCGAAGTCTTCTTCTTTCTTACTACCATTAAGGCCTCTTAGCGTCATGCCTCAGTGGGTTGCCCTTGGTTTTTCCTTGACATTGGGCTGGAAGCCCAATAACATTTCGGCCTAGATCTCCATCAACTATTTCGAATGTTGGACTACATTTAAACGTCCGCATCAATTAACCCATACTATCTCTTTCAATGCATGCACACACATGAAAAGGGTCCATTTTAAAATTATATCAACCGGGAAAAAATGATTTCGTAAAAAAATTAGATGTATAAACAATTGCAAAGTATTGGGAAAGACGGTCTTCCCATAGGCTTATGGAAAGATGGAGTTTAATTAGAATAATAAAAGGTAAAAGGTCTAAGTTGAAATATTGAAAATTTATTATGCAACGTATAGTAGTATTAAAGTTTATAACCCGGTTCATGCAACCCGAAAGTTGTATCTTCATTTCTTCAAATTTACACTTTAAACCTTGGTATTTCCATGACTTATGGAAATACCGTCTTTCAAGAGACAAACTCATAAACATTTTGGTTAGGCTTGTAAAATTTTAAAATATTTTATCATAAACTAATAAGGGAAAGTCTCATGAAAGACGGCATTTCCATAATCTTATTGACAGTCCACATGAGCATTTAATTTAAATATTGTAATTTTTTATAAAATTTAAATATTGCATTTTATAAGTTAAAATAAGTAATAATATGTACTTGAATGTGAAAATAATATATATATATATATATATATATATACATGATATAAAAATATATTTTCAAAACTTTTAAATTGTGTATGTGATTTAACAAATGCAGTATATATCGTAAGAAATAAGTGCCATGTCGATAAGTTTATGAACAGACCGTCTGTCAGGACACCTACTCAACTAATAATCTGAAAGATTACAAATTAACAACTAGTAGAATGATTATTCTAAAAATCCGCCTTAAGACAAATCTTTCCACTATAAACTAATGAACAACCATTATACTTTTAAAATTAAATATTATAATAAGTTGTGTTTTATTATAGAATTACAATAAATACTATATAAAGAAATCAAAACACCATATGTTAGATAAAGTATTATTTTTTAACTTAAACCAAGAATATATTATTTTAATTAATCACTTAAAATATAATATTAAAGTTATAAATGTTTTTTTTTAAATAAAGTTATGAATGTTATATATTTAATGCAAAGAGTGGGTCTCCTGATAGGTGGTCTGTCCATAAGCTTATGAACAAACCACTTATATTTTACCTTATACAATGTGTTTGTTAAATTAAATGCTAAATTTAGAAATTTTGAAAATATACTTTTGTGTTATATATTTTCATATTCAAATACATAATATTACTTGTTTAACCTTTAAAAATACAATATTTAAGTTTTTTTAAAAATTAAAACATTTAAGATAAAATTCACTATAGATTGTCCATAAGCATTTCCAGACACTTTCTCTTATGGAAATACCTCCTAACACGAAGCCTTATTCTAATGTTATATCTCAACTGTCATTGCATGAAACTATATTCTATATGAAGAGAAAATTCTACGGTTGTGGCTATAGTACTGTGTGCTGGATGCATGGGCGGAAAACGCATTCAGTCAATGCGTTCTCATGAATTTCACTTTTTTTGCATGGCTGAACGAGGACACGTTTACCAAATGCGTCCTCATGAATTTACCTTTTTTTCCAGAAATGTTGAGGATGCATTCGGTGAATGCGTCCTCACAAATATTCCAATTTTTTTACGTAGTTTTTTGAGGACGCATTGGGCAAATGCGTCCTCCAAATATTCTGCATTTTTTACTCTAATTTTTAAGATGACGCATTCGGTGAATGCGTCCTTATCATCTTGCTTTGTTTAGATGTCTTTTTCCTTGTTTTGTCCGCCATTTTCTTCATTGAAACCAAGCACACACGCACAGCTTCCTCCTTGGTTCCTCCACCATTTTCTTCAGGCTACCGCCGTTTCCACTGTTCCTCAGGCCGCCACCGTAGCTCAGCTCACTGCCTTCTTCATCTCTCGGTTGGTTCCCCGTGAAGCTTTGGTTTGTTTTTTTTGTTTTTTTCAGATCTGCTTCGTTTCTATTTGTTTTGGTGTTAAATGTTGCCCGTTTTGTAGTTGAAACCTCTGGCTGGCTGTCCCCGACTCTCCAGAAGCCGCCTGAACGAAGCATACACCTCACACGCACCCTGGACGACCGCACACGCCTCCTGGACGACCGCACGTGGACCTCACTCGCCACCACCTGCTCCATGAGTTTGAGACACACATCGTCAGTTTTTTTGAATATCCGAGAGGTACCTGAACAATTCATGATTATACAAATGTGTTGAATGATTATGTGTTATTTGTTCTCTAATATTTTTTATTGAATTTGTAGTAATAGTGTAATTTTTGAATTACTTGAAAAAATCTTGTTGATATGAATGTGTTGAATGATTGTGTGTAGTTTGAATGATTAAGTTTGGTCTGATTCCATGAAAGTGTTGAATGAGGATGAGTGACTATGTGTGAATTGATTATGGGTAATTTGTTCACTAATTTTTGTATTGAAGTTGTAGTAACGGTTTAATTAGTGTGGCGTAAGTGAGCACATATTTTAGGATAGTGTAATAGTTTAAAAATCGATAATAGTGTACGATGTGGTTGACCGACGATAATGGAACCCTATATGGTTTAGGGTTTGATGAGTTAAATATAAGTAACTGAATAATACCGTCTTTCTGAATATCGAATTACATGTTCTATATTTGTAAAATGCAGTTCTACGATATTTTTTACGGTGTACCTGTACAAAGGGGGTCAGATTAAGTTTGATTTGACTGTCAGTGTGTATTATAATCTTCCCATACCGGAGAAGAATGTGACTCTCAAACGGAGGTTAAGCCACTTCGAGTTAGTTGATTTAATTTTTAGAAGGCTTGGCATGGAAGTGAGGGGTTTCTGTTGAAAATATATTATCGTTGTCTTGAGTTGATTGGTTCGTCTGTATACTATCGGTGTTATAATGTGGAAGATGACGAGTCTGCTGTAACCTTCTTCAATATTGTTGATCGAATGTCCTTGTCCTCAGCAGATCTGTACATTACTATCGAAAAGATGTCAAGCACCATTGACCATGCGGGTGATGTTAGTTCTGGAACGTTCATGTCGTTGTTGAGCAATATCCAGAACTTTACACCTTTGCCAACCTTACCACCCCTTATTTATTGCCAAGGTTTTATCATCGGTGAGTCCAGCCAACCAGTGCGTATGTTCACGTTGATTGCGCTCAGCCGTCCATAAGCGGTGGTGTATATGGTGTGTATTATGAGGAGATGAATGTCTTCGATGATGATTATGTGGTGAAATTGGTGAGCATGTTGTTGGTCATGTTGGTAGCGATGATGACAGTGAGGAAGAGGAACTTGATGAAGAAAGTGAAGATGATCATTCCTTATCAACTGATTCGAATCCAGGGGACGATGATGAACAAGTGGTGTGCACGAACAATGTAGCCATGTCATTCCGTCTTTTGGCGAATCCTGATACGGAGGCCTACTTTTGGGATTATGGGGGCCCTGATGAGAATGGCTATGACCCAACTAATTATGGTGAAGGACTTCCTAATTATGTTCAAGCGACTGGTGAAGTGGCATTGGGTATGCAATTTTGGAGGAAGCTAGAGTCGGTAGAAGCTATTTCCATGTGGAGTTCCATGATGAACAGGGAACACATGGTTGTGGAGAGCAGGTCATGTACATGGTATGCGAAATGTAAGGACGTGGTTGAAGGAACTGGAAATTGTCATTGGATTGTTAGCGCCAGCAAAATGGCTTCCCATGAGATGTAGGAGATCACCAAATGGGCAAGTAGTCATGGTTGTGTTGGCGCTGGTCGATCGAGTGGTAATACTAACCTGACATCTTTGATGATTGCCCATTCCATTCACTACCAGATTAACACGAACCCTTGTTACACGGTGAAAGATGTCCAAGTACATGTGAAGACAGTTAAATGTGACCCTTTCCTACAAGAAAGCGAGGTATGCTCGCCAGAAGGCTATTGACTTGGTATTCGGGACTTGGGAGGAATCCTTTGAACAGTTGCCAACATATATAGATAAGCTAATCAGGGCCTATCTAAGCACCGTTATCGATTGGGCAGCTGTACCAGATAGAATACACGGTCATGGGTGTAGAAAATTTAAATTTATGTTCTGGCCATTTGGTCAGGCTATCGATGCATTTCGCCACTGCAGGCCGATGATTAGTGTGAATGAGACTCATTTGAGAGGCGCATACAAGGCCACAATGTTAGTTGTCGTGACGCACGACGCGAACAATTACATACTCCTCATTGCTTATGCAATAGTTTGTGCTAAGACTAATGAGAGTGGGAACTGGTTCATGCAAATACTGCGACTCCACATGGTAGGTGGTGATAGTAGACTAATCTGTATTATATCGGATCACCATGATGGAATTTTGAATGCAATGAGACATATGGATGAATGAATGGAGCCATCAAGATACCACCGATTTTGCTTGCAGCATTTTCATTCCAACTTCCTTAGTGGTGAGGGTGGGAAGTTTAAGCATGCGCATTTGAAGACTCTGGTTTGGCAGCTTGGTGGTACCAGGCAAGAGAGCAGGTGGAGGGAGTACAAGGAGAAGTTGGAGGTGATTGAACCATCTGCATGGGATTGGTTGAGACAACATGATAGCAGTATGTGGTGTCTTGCCTTTGATAAGGGTGATCGTCGTAGGTGAATTCTTACAACCAATTTATCCGAGAGTTACAACAATTGTATAAGGCGTGTACGACATCTCCCGATAACTGCGTGTTTCAAAGCCACTTTTGAAGGAACAGTTGAAATGTTTGCACAAAGGGTAATGGATGCCACAAATTGAAGGTACTTTCATGATTCATTACAGTTCTTTATGTGTTTGTGGACTAGTTTATGTATTCTAAATTGATGTTGAACTGTGTATGTCTGAGTTCCCTAGTAGGATTTGGAAAAAGTTTTAGAAGCAAGACACTTGGGGACAGGGACATATTGACTGTGTTCGGTCATGCGTCGCAAACTTATAGGGTTGTGACCAGTGGCGGAACCAGGAGTAAATTTTAGGGGGGGCGAAAATGAGATTAAAAATTTTTTTTGCAACGCTAAATAAAATAAATTTTAACAAACAACGCTTAAATAATTTTTTTGCAACGCTTAAATATGTCTAAAAAATATGTCTAATTAAATATGTCTAATTAAATATGTCTAATTACATATGTCTAATTAAATATGTCTCAAAAAAATGTCTAATTAAATATGTCTCAAAAATATGTCTAATTAAATATGTCTAATTAAATATGTCAAAAATATGTCAAATTATTCAAATCTATATTTAGCACAATTTCACAATTTCAATACAATCACTAAATTATTCATATAATCATATCTAAATTCAATATTCACAATTTCATACAAATTCAAGTTATTCAACATTACATAACAAAAATATATTAGTCCCTTAATACCTTGCTCTTGGTTGGTTGCTGATAGTGGTTGTAGAAGGGAAGGAGCGGCAGGCGGCGGCAGGTGGCTGGCGGCACTGCGGCAGGCAGATGAGTTGGAGAGGCAAATGTGGTTTGGCCTTTGCTGCCCAAACATTCGTTTGCCTTAGTTAGTTAGGTTAGGTTATTGAATTTTGTTTGGGCCAATTGGGCTGAGCCCAATTGGCCTTTTATTTTTTTTTCAACCCGCTAAGCAAAACGACGTCGTTTCACTTAGCCAAAACGACGTCGTTTTGTTTAGTTATACAAAAAAAACGTCGTCTTCCTCAGCTTTCTTTCCTCTCGCCGCTGCGCGCGCCTCCTCCTCTCACGCCGCTGCGCGCCTCCGCCTCCCCAGCCACTCCCTCGCTCCGGCAATGACGACAACTCAAGGGGGGGCGGAATCCGGTGGCTTCCGGTGGCTCTAGGCCTAAATTCCGGGCCGCCGGATCTTAGGGGAGGCGCTAGCACCCCCTCGCCCCCCTAGTTCCGCCATTGGTTGTGACAAGGACCAACTCTTTAGGTGCTTTTCAACTTTTTCTCTTATGTTGACATTTTTCATTTTCCAAGTGAAATTTAGGTGATAGGAATTGATGTTTTTAGCTTTTGGGTGATATATGTATATGTTTGTAGTTTTTCAAAAAAAAATGATAATTTAATCTTGGTTGATGTTTTTATGATTCTCAGTTTATGATTTTTAATTGATGTTTTGTTAGTTGTAGTCGATGATTTTTCAATTTTTTGTTGATTTTTATTTGATTTTTTATATAGTTTTTGCTACAATTTTTTAGTTGATGTTTTATGATTTTTCATTGATATTTTGCTATCTGTAGAGATGTTTATAATTTTCCAGTTCGATGATCATATTGTTTTTTTTTCGCATTATATTTATATATTATAAATATTTTTCAATTTGTTTGCAGATTGCAACTAGCGGAAAAATGATGGAACAAATTGGACAAAAAAAGTCCCCGAAAACATATTAGAGATAAATCAATGTAAAATTATTAGAGATAGGTCTCTGGAGCTAGTATAGAGTTAGAATTGTATAAAGATCCCTACCTAAAATTTAGGTTGCCTCACATGAGACCATCACTTCTTATAAACCTTAATTTGTATTAAAAAAAAATTTAAAAATTATTGTCATTAATATCTTTAGAAGACCACAAAGCTGGTAGGAAGTTAAAGGTTCTTTGAATATTAAGAATCGACAAAACACAGCTTTCCAACTAAGACCAACTTTATCGCTGGCTTTTCATCTTGGGTTGTTGACTTGGCAAGAATATAATAATGAAGGAAAAAGTGGGGCAAGTGAATTGGACCTAGTTTAGTGGTAAGCTATAATCTCTATAATCGAGAGATCTAGGGTTTAAAATACACTCTCGTCAAAAATTGTGAATATAAAAGCAATTTCTTGATGTGGATTATCAAGCGTCATGAGACTGTGTCGGTGGTACCCGTTGTGGTTTCTCAACCTGTAAGTGGTCGTGGTCAATGATGGTGAGATTGTGATAGTTCCAATTTCAGTGGCGTCGGTTCGTTGGTGTTGCAACGTTTGGGTGTTCTCATGAGGGCATCTCTAGCTATTCAAATTGATGGAGTTTCAAGCTTCACTGAGCTTCATCAGAATCAATGATGGTGTCTCTGGCTATTCAAATGGATGGAGTTGCAGGCTCCACTGAGCTTCATCGGAATCAATGGTGGTGTCTCCTAATTAGGTTCTAGATTGGGATGTTAATATGTAATTTGGTTGCTTATAGGCAATCCTTTTTTTTAAAAAAAAAAGTCAAACAACAACAACCAGCTTCAACCGGAGGTGAAACTTAGAGCATCTCCAATGCGGGTTTCGTTAGAGTAAACTTTAATTGCCACATAAGATTTACTGACGCCTATCATTAAATTGAATCTCCAATCCAGGAGTTGGAGGGGAACGTCGATATTACGTGGCTGAAAAATGATGGTGAGATCGTGGTGGTTCCAATTTCAGTGGCGGCATTCGTTGGTGGTGCAGCGTTTTGGTGTTCTCATGAGGGCGTCTCTAGCTATTTAAATGGATGGAGGTTCAGGTTCCACTGAGCTTCAACAGAATCAATGATGGTGTCTCCAAATTAGGTCCTAGATTGAGATGTTAATATGTAATTTGGTTGTTTATATGTAATTTTTTTTAAATTTTTAAAAAGGCCAAACAACAACCAGCTTCAACCGGAGGTGAAACCTAGAGCATCTCCAACACGGGTTTAATTACCACGTAAGATTTACTGACGTTTATCATTAATTTGAATCTCCAATCCAAGAGTTAGAGGTGAACGTTGATATTACGTGGCTGAAAATATAAGTGACCCCGTCGAAATGTACTAAAAATATACCCGTCGAAATGTACTTTTATTCTTTGAGGTGGTATCGAATGTCGCGCTTTGCCAAATCAGCCAAAAAAAAGCGCGTGTTTTTTTTATTGGGGCAGATACTTTGGTGTTTTAATGTAGTTTTGTTTGGAAAAATCCACAATTTCACGTTTACCATAATTTTGTACACCACTAAAAAGTAAACCAAACTACATTGGAAAAAGAAAATGCAAAATTAATTTTATATTTTGATATATTTTAATATATAAAATAAAATAATAATTTTAAAATATTTTAAAATATTTTAAAACTACATGATAATATATATATATATATATACACACTCAAAATATTATAAATATTAGTCTATTAACATTAGAATTCAATTTATTTTTCAAATTCTAAAAATTAACTATGAATTTAAGCAAAGTTTTGGGAAAGACCATCTTTCCATAAACCTATGGAAAGACGGGGTTTAATTTTAATAATAAAAGGTAAAAAGTCTTAGTTGCAATATTAAATATTTAATATGCAACGTGTAGCAGTTATAAAGTTTATAACCTGATTCATGCAACCCAAAAATTTTATCTTCATTTCTTCTAATTTACACTTTAAACCTTGATCTTTTCATAACTTTTGGAAAGACCATCTTTCAAGAGACACACTCATTAATTTATTGGTTATAAAATAATTGAATGATTTATTTTAATAATAATGAAAAACCCATATTTTAAGTACTAAATATATTTATTTATATTTAATAATATATAAATAATAATGATGCACATACTATAGATTGACAAAAATAAAAAATAATTCCAATTCAAATGAACTTGTTCATTTTGTTTTTTACTCTTTCTCCATGAAAAGTAAAATTGAGACATAAATTAGAAAGTTTCTTAACTCATTGTCTATGGAAAAATGGGGTTTAATTAGAATAATAAAAAGGTAAAAGGTTATAGTTTAAATATGAAAAATTTATTATACAACGTGTTGTCGTTATAAAATTTATGACCTGATTAATGCAACTTGAAAATTTTATTTTCATTTCTTCTAATTTGCAGTTTAAACCTTAGTCTTTTCATGAGTTTTCTAGAGACGGACTCGATATTTTCTTTAATTTGTTATTTTTTTAAAATATAAACTTGATTTTGTTTTGATAAATTTTTAATATATTTTCCTTGTTAATAGTTTTATTTTTTACTTTCAAGTATAGATTTATCATAGTTGAATGAATAATCTCTTAGCTCTTAATTTTATCATAGTTCTTAATTTCATTCTTCATTTTGCACCTTTTAAAATGTCTCTTTTATATAACTTTTATTGTGGTAGTTTTGAACTTTGGTTTAATTTTTATTACAATATTAGTTTAATTATTATAATTGATTAAGGCAAAGTCTTGGGAAAGACGGTCTTTCCATAGGCTTATGGAAAGACGGAGCTTAATTTGAATAATAAAAGGTAAAAGGTCTTAGTTGCAACATTAAAAATTTAGTATGCAACATGTAATAGTTATAAAATTTATAATCCGGTTCATGCAGCCCGAAATTTTTATCTTCATTTCTTCTAATTTACACTTTAAACCTTGGTCTTTCCATGACCTATGGAAAGACCGTCTTTCAAGAGACGCACTCATTGATTAAGAGTTATATTGATTAAATACATATTATAATATAAAGTATGTAATTATATAATCATAAAATTAAATATACTAATAATAAATTGATAAAGTTGAGTTATGTTGGGTCGTTGATAAAGTGATAAAATAAAATAATGTGGTTGTATAGTGGATTGAGAATGTGGAGGTAAGAGAAATAATTATTAATATTAAAAATTGGATTGGGTTGGGTTGGGTTGTTGATAAATATAGTCTAACATAAACATGTTGACGATTTGGGCATCACAACGTGCATGATTAACAACAATCAAGTGATAAGCACACAATTAAAAGACCTGGTTCGGCAAAAATTTCCCCAAAAATCCTCTTTTAGTCTCCTACCTCAGCCTCTCTGTGCCGCAACCAATCTTCTTCAATTTTCCCATCTTCCCACTTGGGGAGATGGGGAACAACATTTTGTTTTAGTTCATGTTTTTGTTATTTAATAAATGTGAGATTTATCTCTACAAATTAGTTTTGTTCTTCAACCTGATCGATTAAATGATTATGTTCGTGATGATAACTCGATTTAGTTCATGTTGATGTATTGTTCTCGACGTGCTTGTTCAGATCTTGTGTTCGTAATTTTGTTTGTAGTTTTATTTTTTGGGTTCCATTAATTTGGATTCATCAGATCTGTGTTTTTCAAGGTGTTTATAGTTTGGACAACATTGATCCTAGTTGGATCAAGTGGTGTTTCAGTTGTAGAAGATCCATGTTTGGTGCAATGATATTGAAGCGTGATACGCTCCTCTCTGCCAATTGGTCATGATTTTTTCTGGAAACAAGTTAATATCCACGAGGGCAATGTTACGGTTCTTATTTAATCTCTGATCTGTAATAGTACAGACGATTAGTCTGGTTGACATATAATTTAGATATCCTTGCAATATGTTAGTTATTGCTAAAGGCTAGGGATAGAATGTATTTCACGTAATGAATTATATATTACTGCTCAGAATAAATAGTGTACAAAAGGAAGGCTAGTACAAGTATGACTCTATTCTAGTCAACAACTCTATCCATAACAAATTAAATCTAATATGATAATTTACTTATTCTAACACCCCCCCATCAAGTAAAACGTCGGATGTTAAGCGACTCAAAGCTTGGATCGAAAAAACTTGAACAACATGTGAGAAAAACCCTTTGGTGAAGATGTCTGCAATCTGAAAGCAGTATGAACATGAGAAACACACAGTTTGCCAAAAGCAACCAACTCTCGAACAAAGTGATAGTCGATGTTTATATGCCTCGCCCGCTTGTGAGCAACTGGATTCTGAGCCAAGAAGATGGAAATATTGTTAGCACATAATAGCAACGGAGAACCAGAAAGTGGAACACAAAGATCTCAAAATAGGTGATTCAGCCAAACACCCTCAGAAACAGTGTTGGCTAGAGCCCGGTACTCAGACTTCGTGCTAGAACGAGAAACAGTGGGTTGTTTCTTGGCACTCCAGGAAATAAGGTTTCCACCAAGAATAATAGCTTATCCATAAGTAGATCGACGAGTCTCCAGACAGTGAGCCTAATCAGCATCAGAATAACCCACACATGGGAGAACTGGCAGATCGAAAGGCAAGACCAAAATGCAGTGTTCCTCGAACATATCGGAGAATTCGAGTAACCACAGTAAAATGATAGTCACGAGAATCCTGGAGATACTAACTGACAATGTTGACCGAAAAGGCCAAGTTAGGATGGGTAATGTTCGGGTACTGAGAGCCCCAACTAGAGAACGATACAACGTTGGATTCCAAAATGGAGGACTGTGGAGCTATGTAACTGTGAGCCCGACACAAAGAGGGTAGAGACTGGAGCATCATCAGACATCTCGACACGAGTAATAATGTCATTAGCATACTTAGCTTGACCAAGAAGTAAACCCGATGAAGTAGGTGATACTTCTAAGCCAAGATAGTAATGAAGGGTGCCTAAGGCCTTGATGGTAAACTCTTGATGTGTCCAATCAATAAATTTCTGAAGAAGAGTCAAATATTTACCTATAAGAATGATGTCGTCGACATAAACCAGAAGATACAGTCACGATGATCCCCGAGAAAGAAAAAACAGAGAAGTATTGGCAGAGCTGTACTGGAAACTGAGCTGAGTCAAATAAGTGTTGAATCACTGAAACCATGCTAGAGGTGCTTGCTTAAGACCATTAATGGCCTTCTGCAAGCAACAAACATAATTCGGACGGATCAGATCCTTGTAGCCAACGGGTTGCGCCATATACGCTAGAGCATCGAGAACGCCATTGAGAAGGGCATTCTTAACATCCAGCTGATGAAGCGGCCAAGAACGCATCATGGCAATGGCGAGAACTATCCAAACAGTGGAGACTTTGACCACACGTATGAAAGGGTAATCAAAGTCAAACCCAGAATCAGAGAAAAACACTGTGGTACAAGTCGAGCCTTATGAAGATCGACTGTGCTATCAGGATGATACTTCAGCTGATTTGGAGCCAACAATGATGACGTCCAATGGGCATGGAACCAAATCCCAAGTAAGCTGTCTAAGAAGAGCTGTTATCTTCTCATCCATAACAGAAACCCAAGAAGGATCTTGAAGAGTTGAACGGTAATTTGTGGGTTTTGAATGAGCAAGTAAAGTAGCAAGAAGGGCGTGAGCGAAAATGTCCGAGTAGTCTCTACACAGAATAGCCCCAGTCGTGATTGAGTGGTCATCCAATAAGTATGAGTGCGAGTCCGAGGAAGAGAAACCAGAGGAGTGGAGTTGGCTGAGGCAACTAGTGATGGAGGCGATCGAATCGGGCAGAGACAGGGCGGCGGATTAGCCACTGGAGATGCACGTGGCGCTGGCTGATGAATTGGAGAAGGTTCTGTAACACAAATGGAGCAAGGGGTCAAAGGAGATGTAGTCGACATAAGAGAAACTGTAAGCAATGTAGGTGCTAAATCAGAATCAGGATCAAGAGATGCAGAAACATCTAACACTGAAGGTGGAGAACCAATCCCCGAAGGAATGGATAATGTGAATGAAAAGCACGTCTCGTCAAAACGAGCATGTTGAGTGACATAGATTTGGCCAGTAGTGCGATCGAGACACCAAAAACCTTTATACTGCAAGTTGTAGCCAATAAATATACATGGAATACTGCAAGGAGATAACTTGTGGTCGGCAAATGGGCGAAAAAATGGGAAGACCCAGCAACCAAAAGCATGAAAATTGGTGTACATAGGAACCCAACCATTAATAACTTAATACGGCGATCGTCCGCCAAGAACAGTAGTGGGCTACCAATTTATGGTATAAGTGAATGCAGCAAAGGTGTCAGGTCAGTGGGAGAGAGTGAAGTGAGAATGATACAACATAGACAAACCCATCTTGGCAATGTGGCGGTGTTTGTGCTCAACCCGACCATTCTGCTCAGGAGTATACAGGTAAGAAATATGATGGTGAATGCCCTATGTCTGAAAGTGAGAGCGTAAGAGACCATTTACGAACTCAATCCCCCATCACTCTGAAACACCTTAATGGTGGAAGAGAACTGGTTCTCCACAAAAGACTCAAATTGGCGATAAACAACCCAAAGATCATATTTGTGGTGCAACGGGTAAAACCATAAGAGTCGGGAATGATCATCGAGGAAAATAGCATAGTAGAAGAAAGCATCAGTAAATAAAATAGGAGAGGTCCCCCATAAATCACAATAACTAGATCAAGCACCCTAATAGCATGTTTATCATTTGTATAAAAAGAAATGCTTCTTTTTAGATTTTTCACACGCATAACAAAGGGTAGGTTTTGGCAAAACTGATGTGGCAGATAAAGATCTAGATGCACATAAACCATAAATAACAGAATGCGGAATATAACCAAGTCTAGCATGCAAGATTTCAAAAGACACACCAAACTTATTTGATTCCACAGTAGACAACAAAGCCGATGCATCATAGCCTAAAACATAAAGTCCATTTTCACTATGACTGTGACCCAAAGTTTCACTAGTGATTTTATGTTGAATAGTAAAAGAGCAATCATCAAAGCAAACAACAACATTTAAATCCTGAGTTAATTTGCTAATCGAAAGAAAATTTTCAGTGATATCAGGCACAATAAGAACATCATAAAGAGACAGAGATTTAGAAACCCGAGAATCACCAATAAATGACGCAGGTAGAACCATCATCAGGTGTCACATGATCAATATCAGTAGGGGATGATGCTATGTGTTTTGTGGCGCCAGAATCCACAATCCACTTTGAGCCATCGTGTTGGCGATGATGAGAAAGGCATATATGTCTCGAAATATCACATCGTCAAAAATTAAAATGGGCCATATCACAAAGGCAAGTAAGAAATCAGCAAGAGGACAAATAAGTGTCAACAAAAGTGCTAGGCGCGTGGACTTCACACACAGAGAAGGGCGGGAGCTGCTAGCACGCGTGTAACTCACGTGCTGAGAGGCTATTGGCATGTGTGTAACTCACGCGCATATATTGAAATGCGCAGATTTGGCCTGGTGCACGTGGATCTCATGTGCCAATGTTGACTGCTGGACAGGGATGCTGTACAAAGATGATAAACAGTTGGATGCTCAGAAACACCGATGATCGGAGAGAATAACGTTGGAGAGAATGACACCACAGAGAACCGTCGTCCATAATGGTGCTGATGGATGCTGACTGAAGAGCTCACAGGAATCTCAAGCCGGATCTGGAGTGTAGAGAGAGGAGACTGGAGAAGATGGTTGGGGACGAAGCCAACAAAACAGAAACGTTAAGATGACGCTAGAGAGGGAAGACCACTATTCAGAAACATCGGGGAGCGATAGAGAATAGAACTAATTATTTTGGGAAGAGAATAGTGGCCAGAAGTTGGCTAGGAATTTGCTAGAAAAGTACGCCGGCGAGAAGCTATGTCAGCAATTCAGAAGTGAAGGACACCGAGAATTGTGTCAAAAAAATTTGGAAATGAATGGAGGAGAGGGGTGGTGTTCGGTCTCCGGAAAAGGGATAGGAGGGTGGCGGGCGAATTGAAATTTTTAGGGTTTAAAATTTTTGAGTTAAAACTTGGTCTGATATCATAATAGAATGTATTTCCCGTAATGAATCATGTAATACTCCTCAAAATAAATGGAGTACAAAGGAATCCTAGTAGTAGTATGACTCTAATTTATTCAACAACTATATCCATAAAAAATCAAATCTAATCACATACTTGATTTATTCTAATAGCTAGTTAGGTTGGATGTCAATTCCACTCACTGTAATCGCCGCTAGGTATTTTTTCCCATCATCTTGGAATGATTATTTTTGCAAAAAAAAAAAAAACCAATCAAGTGATATATTTTATGATTGTATAAAATTTTGAGAAGATAAACTCACCACCTGGCCAGTTCAGTTTATATCAACTACTTTCATCTCAGACTATCTCTAATCATCTCATACTACTTACAACCATCTCTCCAATGATCTCATGCAATCTCCAACCATTTCATATTATCTCCAATAATCTCCAAGTTACTTTCAACTCTTTTTAATTTTTTTCAATTCTAAGTGTCATAAAATTTATTTTAAATAGTAAAATTTAAATAAATGTTTATTTTAAATTTTATTTCAAATATAAATACATTAAATATAAATTTTTAGTGAATATTTATTTAAATATTCATTAAATATTATTTTAAGAGTCCGTCTATTGAAAGACGGTCTTTCCATAAGTTATGGAAAAACTTAGGTTTAAACTGCAAATTAGAAGAAATCAAAATAAAATTTCTGGTTATATTAATCAGGTAATATACTTATAACTACTGCATATTGCATAATAAAATTTTAATATTACAACTGACACCTTTTATTTTTCTATAATTCAACCTCATCTTTCCATATGTATGTGAAAATACGGTCTTTCCCAAGACTGCCTTATTTTAAATACTAATATTTTAGAAAATATTTATTTTAAATATAATATTTTAGTAAATATTTATTTTTAAATATTAATAATTTGTTTTAAATATTAATATTTTAGTAAAGTTTTATTTTAAAATTTAATATTTATTAGTATTATTTAAATTAATATTAATTTTACTTTAATTCAGTTATTTATTTAAATTCAATTCAGTTCATTATATTTATTTAAATTCAGTTCAGTTTATTATATTTATTTAAATTCGGTTCAATTCATTTCATTATATTTATTTAAATTCAGTTCGGTTCAACTCAATTTATTATATTTATTTAAATTCAGTTCAGTTTATTATTTTTATTATATTAATTTAAATTCAGTTATGCTCCAACCATCTTCAATAATCTCCAATCATCTCCATAATCTCGTATTATCTCCAACTATATCATACCATCTCTAATAATCTCCTACCATCCCATATAATCTCATATCATCACATATCATCACATATCATCTCATACAATCTCCAACTATCTCATATCATTTCTGTTTCAACTCAACTGGATAGGATCCAAGTCAGCATTATAATGACAATAAAAAAAAGAGAAAGAAGAAAAAAATGGGTTCAACCCAACATAAATATCTTTCAAGAATGAATATAAAATCTTTTCCTAATATCAAAAGTCAAAGTATATTGATGAAAAGAAATGTTGTGTGCATATTACTTATATTTAGATTAGTATCATTTTCTTTATTTGTTTAGATATTTCTAACACTATATAATGTACCCCAGATCATAAATATAGACACAACATTACAACCTTATTTTCTACATGGTATCAGAGCCTAAAATACTGAAACCACAGAAAACCTAATTTTTCCTAATCCGACACCTTCCAGCCGCAGCTCACGTCACACTCACGCGCCGCCGTATCTTCCGCCGATTTCAGCCGACCATCGTTGATTTGACCCTACCACATCGATCCTCCATCACCGCCGCAAAGTCCAATCGTCGCCAGTTCTCCACATGCCATTGTCGATCACCACGCGCCGACTCTGATCTCCACATGTCGCCGTTGTTAGCTCTACACACCGTTGCATCCTACCACTACTCTGATTTTCCACCGCATATCTGATATGATACTACTGCAGTGTCGACTCCTACTTTTGATTCTGATCCAGATACAACAGAGCTTTCTTGCATCGCTGCCAAATCTGAAGCCAATAAGCTACATAATCTCAATGCCACAGATGTTATAGCAAATTTACTTAAGCAGCTGCAATTGCAATCCTGCACTAGGAAAAATGTACCTGTTGGTCGATCTGTGAACTCTCCATACTACCTCGGCCTTTCTGACGATCTCGGTTTTGTCATCTGTCCCGTGATACTGAAGGGTGGAGAAAACTACCTTGAATGGACTACAGCGACCCGTAGCGCTTTGCTTGCTAAGAAGATGATTGGTTTCATTTGATGGAACGATTACTAAACCCCGGGCTGGTGATCCTGATTTAATTGAATGGCCTGGAGTGAATGTTACCCTTATTTGCTAGATCTTGCTGACTGCTGATCCAGCTTTGCAATCTGTTACGACTTACTTTTCCACTGCTAGAGAGTTGTGGGATGATCTTGCTGGACATTTTCCCCTTGGTAATGGTCCAAAAATTCTGCATATGCGTGATGATATTCAAAACTATTGGCAGAATGGTCCGCTTATTGCCATTTACTTCAGCAAACTCAACAAGTTTTATGATGACTACAATTCTCTTCATCATCCTTAGATTTTGATACGAATCAGGGTTTCTAAATTCATTTATTAAATTAGGGATTTTAGGATATAACACTATACCCTTTTTCCATTGGATTTTTTAATGAGGTTGTGTGATCATTTGTAATTTATTTTTACTTTAGAATGAGGCCCATTAACTCAACCATGTTGGCATAGAAGAGTTTTGGTATATTTTAATTAGTGTTTAGAATATTTAGTTCTGATTTGATTAGAATTAGATTTGGTAAGACTAGATAAGATAATATCCATTTATTTTAGGTGTTTTAGTTAGATATGGTTTTAGCTTCTTAAATCTGCCATAAGTTATTCTAGTTTCTATTTGTACTGGCCAAATTATACCTTATAAATAGGGGAGATCATTCATGATTTTATAACTAACACTTTTATCAAACAAAACACAACATTTTGAGTTCATACTCTTTGCTTGCGAGCTATTCCATTGTTGCTTAACCCCCAAGGGCTAGTTAAGTATCAATAAAACTTGTAATCTGATCCTAAGGGCTAGTTAGGGTGCGAGTCAAAATTGAGTGTACCCCGATGTCTAGACCTTGAATTCCGTGCGGCATTGAAGGGTTTGCGAGTTCCCTTGTTTTATCAAAGATCTTAATTTTGCAATCCAGTTCTTTGCAAAGGGATTCATATCAGTTGGTATCAGAGCAAAGCAAAAATTATTGAACGAGTTCATCAACTGGAATTTCGAGTTTTGTTTGAATTTATTTTCAAAAAAAAAATTTGGGAGCTCGCCAAACATCTTATCGCCGCCGCTCACAACTGTTATCGTTCGTGTTGCTCCGATCTGTTCCAGTTCTCCGATCATCTCCGAACGACCTACGATCTGCTCGTTGCTAGTTCCTCTTTAACCAACACCGAATGACTCAGCTCCACCGTTCTCCGATCGTTGCAGTCTGCTACTGTTCTTTGTCGCCGCTCGTCTTCAGCTCCGATCGTCTCTGCGTATCATCTCCGACCAACCGCGATCCTGTTCTTCGTCTCCGTCCAACCTCAAGAAGCTCGCCGTCCGTCGCAGCTATCATCGCCGTTGCTCCGACCGCACGTCGAAGCTTCATTGTTCTTCTCAACGTAGCTTGATATCTTCTAATCTAGTCGTTAGTTCGTTCTTTCCCGTTTTAGAATAGAAGTAGTCAGAATAAACGTGGTGCATGTTTCCGCACACGTAGGAGTTTGTTATTCCTATTTTTAGTTTCTTGACTTAGCCAGATTATGCACGTTAGTTAGTTAGGAAATCATGGGTGTAATTTGTGTATATAAGGAATATAAGGAAGCCAGAAAATGCAGAACGATTTACTGCGCAAAACTTTGAGTTCTTATTTCCATTTTGAGAACTAACATTTGGTATCAGAGCCATATAACGATCTTGGCAACCATGTCCGACGGCAATGGCAACATCAGCAACTCTCCAACAAGGCAGGCACAGGCACGGAGCAGGGGACGAAGTGTCAATCGGAGGAACGGCAATGAGATCGTCATTCGCGAACGCATTATGCAGGAGCACCTCGGTGGCAACATAGTCTACCCCACTCTGACGGCGACGAACTACATCGAGTGGGCTCTTGTGATGAAAATCAATATGCGGGCGCAAGGCCTCTGGGAGGTGGTTTCCGGCGCTGACGAGCTGGGCGAGCGAGAGGATATGGCTGCACTGTCAGCTTTGATCCGAGCCGTGCCGCCAGAGATGGTGCCGGCTCTCGCTGTCAAGAACACAGCCCACGAAGCTTGGGAAGCTATTCGGCTCATGCGCGTTGGAGTCGATTGAGTCAGGGAGGCAATGGCGCAACGACTGCACAAGGAGTTCGAGCAAATCTCTTTCAAGGACGGAGAAACCCTCGATGCGTTCGGGCTGCGCATCACAGGGATCGTCAACAACCTCCGGTCCTTGGGTGACGGTGTCGAGGAGATCAAGGTTGTGCAGAAATTCCTCTGAGAGGTCCCGAGCCAGTATGCGCAGATCGCTTGCTCGATCGAGACGCTGGTCGATCTGAATGGGATGTCTGTCGAAGAGCTGATCGAACGCCTTCGGTCAGCCTCCGAGCGCTGCGGCAACAACGTCACGAGTGGCGCGAGTGGGCAGATCCTACTCACGGAACAGAAGTGGATTGCTCGAGGAAAGCAGCGCGACCAAGGGTCTGGATCTAGCCCCGGGAACGGAACAAAGGGAAAGTATCTCCGAAAGGGGAAGAAACCGAGCCCCGCGCGGGAAGGCAGCCAGCATGCCTCCAGCGGCGACCGCGATATGACGGGGATCAAGTGCTATAATTGCAACAAGTTCGCAGGGTATATCTCGAGGGATTGTCCCAAACCACGGCGCGCACGCAAGGAACGGACTAACCTTGTGAAGGATCAAGAGGAGGAGACAGCGCTACTGGTCGTGAGGCTTCACTCTCTCACGCTCGGAAGTGTGGCGGCTGAGACCGAGGAGCACGTACTGCTGAACGAGACAAACTCCCAGGCCAAGGCGACGAAGTTCGCAGGCCAGTGCGACACAACCTGGTTCTTGGACTCGGGAGCCAACGCGCATATGTGTGGGAGACGGGAGATCTTCTCCGAGTTGGACACAAATGTGCGAGGCTCCGTCAAGCTTGGAGATGACACATCCGTGGAAATTGAAGGCATTGGCACGATCCTCTTCTCGTGCCGGAATGGTGAGCACCTTAAACTAGCCGAGGTGTACTATATATCTCGGTTACATAGTAGCATCATTTCACTTGGTCAGCTGGATGAGAGCGGATACGAAACGAAGATCCAGCACAGATGGCTTCAGCTGCGGGACCAAGATGGGCGCTTAATCGCACGGGTGCCGAGGAGCCGAGGGCGCTTTTACCTGCTTCACCTGAACTTGGCATGGCCCGTGTGCCTTGCGATGCACGGAAGCGAGGATGGATGGCGTTGGCATGCACGGTACAACCATGTACATTTTGAGGCTCTTCGGCGCCTTACTCTTGACAAAATGGTGCATGGACTACCTCTGATTGGTGATGTCGAGCGGCTGTACGACGCTTGCTTAGCCGGGAAGCAGAAACGCACCTCATTTCCACGCCAAGCCTGGAACCGCGCGCAGGAGTGTCTCGATCTCGTCCATGCCGATTTGTGTGGACCGATTGATCCACCAACCCCTGGAGGTAAACGTTATTTTTTGCTTTTGGTGGATGATTTTAGTCGGTACATGTGGGTTTATCTGCTAGCCACGAAAGACCAAGCAGTCGAGGCTATCAAGAAGTTTATGCTAGCAGCCGAACTTCAAAGCAGCTGCAAACTGAAGACGATGCGCACTGACAATGGCGGGGAGTTCACTTCTCAGCAGGTTGGTGAGTATTTTTCCGAACGAGGTGTGCAACGGCAGCTGACGGCGCCTTACACACCGCAACAAAATGGAGTGGTTGAATGTCGCAACCAAACCATTGTTGGGACGGCGCGGTGTATGTTGAAGGCGAAGGGAATGCCAGTCAGGTTCTGGGGGGAAGCCGTGACGACCGCGGTTTACCTACTAAACCGTGGGATGAAGAAGAGTGTGGTTGGGAAGACCCCATATGAAGCTTGGCACGGGAGTCGGCCGAGTGTGCAACATCTCAAAGTGTTCGGGTGCGTGGCGCATGTGAAGACGGTGCACCCAAATTTGAAGAAACTGGATGACAGGAGCACACCGATGGTGTTGTTCGGTTACGAGCCAGGCACTGCAGCATACCGGGTATATGATCCAGCCACGGAGCGAGTCAGAGTCTCTCGCGACGTCGTCTTCGACGAGAATGCAGCATGGGACTGGACTCTTCCAGGGAGTGAGCAAAGACGTGATCATTGTGGAGAAACTTTCTCCGTCGAGTGGTTTGTTTCTCCCGTTGCAGGTACAGACTTGAACTGGAGCACGACGCACACAGAGAGAGCATTGTCTTCAAACGCCGGAATCTCCACCGGAAATGAAGCCGAAGACGTGCCCTCACCAGTCACTCCAACTACTTCGGTTGCACCTTCACTGCCGACGGTGGAGTTTGTGTCCCCACCAACCGGTGCGTCAGAACCATCTCCGGGCGAGGAGGTGCCTCGTCGGTACCACACGCTAGACAGTGTGTACGATGCAACTGTCCCTGTTGAAGTAAAAGATGACGAACAATGTCTCCTCATCGCCGACGAACTGGCGTCCCTTGGTGAAGCCGAGAAGGATGAAGGGTGGAGAGCTGCGATGATGGAGGAACTTGCAAGCATTGAAGCAAACCAAACTTGGCGCCTCACCTCTCTACCACCGGGACACCGCGCAATCGGACTCAAGTGGGTGTTCAAGCTCAAGAAAGATGCAACCGGAGAGGTGGTGAAGCGGAAGGTACGTTTGGTGGAAAAAGGATATGTTCAACGACAGGGGGTGGATTATGAAGAGGTTTTCGCACCAGTTGCACGCTTGGAAACGGTGCGGATGATGATCGCACCTGCGGCACACCACAGCTGGCCGATCCACCACATGGATGTAAAGACCGCATTCCTCAATGGCGAGCTAACCGAAGAGGTCTATGTCGAGCAACCGCCGGGCTTCATCATTCACGGTGAGGAGCGCAAGGTGTTACGATTGAACAAAGCCTTATACGGCTTACGTCAAGCTTCCTGGGCATGGAACACAAAACTCGATGTAAGTCTCCAAAACCTCAATTTTATACGTAGTGAAGTGGAGCATGCAGTTTACCGACGCGGTCACAATGATGCCTCAATCCTTATTGGTGTTTACGTGGATGATCTTATAATCACGGGGTCATCACTCGAAGAAGTGGTCAAGTTCAAGAAGGAGATGACAAGTCTCTTCAAGATGAGTGATCTTGGGGAACTTAGCTACTACTTGGGGATCGAGGTACAACAAAGAGGTGATCGAATCACTCTCTGCCAAAGTTCTTATGCACGGAAGTTGCTTGAAAAAGCAGGAATGGAACATTGTAACCCGTGTGCAGCGCCGATGGAAGCACGGCTTAAGTTGAGCAAAACCGGAGACGGAGAACCAATGGATGTAACCCTCTACCACAGCATGGTGGGGAGCTTAAGGTACTTGGTTCACACAAGGCCGGACATTTTGTACGCCGTCGGTTTTGTGAGCCAGTTTATGGAGAAGCCCACAACAGTGCACTATGCGGCAGTAAAGCACATCTTAAGGTATGTGGCGGGAACTTTAAAGTTTGGGATTTCGTACGAAAGAGGAAGCGGAGTCTTGGAACTAAAGGGTTACAGTGACGCTGATCTAGCCGGAGATGTTGATGATAGAAAGAGCACGATCGGCCTGATTTATTTTCTCGGACGAGCTCCGGTAAGTTGGCAATCACAAAAACAACGAGTGGTGGCTATCTCTTCATGCGAATCTGAGTACATCGCAGCTGCCACTGCGGAATGTCAAGGAATATGGCTCAGTAGGTTACTTGGAGAGCTCCGGAACGAAGAACCACAAGTGACAAGATTGCTAGTTGATAATAAATCGGCTATTGATTTGACCAGAAATCCGGTGTTTCACGAACGTAGCAAGCACATTGACACTCGGTACCACTTAATTCGAAATTATGTGGAACAGGGTAACCTTGAGGTTGACTACATCAACACGGATGCACAGCTTGCCGATATCCTGACGAAATCCCTCGGCCGTGTTTGCTTTCAGGGACTAAGGAGCAAAATCGGAGTTGCTGAGCTAAATTAAGTGACGACAAGATTAAGGGGGTGATTGATATCTTCTAATCTAGTCGTTAGTTCGTTCTTTCCCATTTTAGAATAGAAGTAGTCAGAATAAACGTGGTGCATGTTTCCGCACACGTAGGAGTTTGTTATTCCTATTTTTAGTTTCTTGACTTAGCCAGATTATGCACGTTAGTTAGTTAGGAAATCATGGGTGTAATTTGTGTATATAAGGAAGCCAGAAAATGCAGAATGATTTACTGCACAAAACTTTGAGTTCTTATTTCCATTTTGAGAACTAACAAACGTAGCTCCCTCACCGCCATTTTCTCCAACCGCATCTCACACCAGCAATAATTGTATTCGACGGTGTCTTCATATTCCAGTTCATCGCAGCAAAGAAGTCTGCACAGAGGGTTCTAACGAAGATGACAACCGGAGTGTGTCTTTCACGCTCTAGATCCACGCGCGCTCGTCCATTTGAAGCGAGTGTTCCTCACGCGCGCAGATTTGGTTCATTACAATATCTCGCGCTTTGGTCATTATCCCGCGAGTTGTTGAATTTATTGTGAGTTATTCACTATCTCGCGCGTTGATCAGATTTTCTCACCAGTTGCTTATTATCTCACGACTTAAGAGCCACATCAACGCGCAATCACTGCCTAGTCAGCGTCCAGTCACTGTACATTAGCATGATTTTGCAAGATGGCATGTGGCGTTTATCTACATTTATTTTTGAAGATCGTTCACGTTTCGAGGACGAAACTTTTTGACCTCGGAGGGAATGATACGAATCAGAGTTTCTAAATTCATTTATTAAATTAGGGTTTTTAGCATGATAACACTATACTTATTTTTCCACTGGTTTTTTAATGAGGTTGTGTGATCATTTGTAATTTATTTTATTTTAGAATAAGGCCCATTAACTCAGCCATGTTGGCTTAGAAGATTTTTGGTATATTTTAATTAGTGTTAGAATATTTAGTTCTGATTTGATTAGAATTGGATATGGTAAAATTAGATAAGGTAATATCCATTTATTTTAGGTATTTTAGTTAGATATGGTTTTAGCTTCTTAAATTTGTCATAAGTTATTCCAGTTTCTATTTGTACGGGCCAAATTATACCTATAAATAGGGGAGGTCAGTCATGATATTATAACTACCATTTTTATCAATAAAAATACAACATTTTGAGTTCATACTCTTTACTTGCGAGCTATTCCATTGTTGCTTAACCCTGAGGGCTAGTTAAGTATCAATAAACCATGTAATCTGATCCTGATGGCTAGTTAGAGAGCGAGTCAAAATTGAGTGTACCTCGAGGGCTAGACCTTGAATTTCGTGCGGCATTGAAGGGTTTGCAAGTTCCCTTGTTTTGCTAAAGATCTTATTTCCGCAATTCGGATTCTTCGTAAGAAGATTCATATCAGGTTTGTTCATGAAATCACTCATTGAGATGAGTGGGGGAATACATCGGCTCCCCAAACCGTTCGAACCCAAAATAATAATACACCATGTTTTTTTTCATCCTAGATTTACTTGGCCCCATCAAAGAACTAAGAAGTAAAATGGACGTGATTCTACACTCAATCCTCCATCCCCTGTGTCGAATTATATATGGCCAGACGTACATTGTACTTCTTAATTCCTACTCCAAAAAGAATGTTAACCTGAATATCTAAAATGAGGGAATAGGTTATCTGTTCTACAACAAGCTCCTTGGAATCTTTTAATTCTTGAAATAGTGTTTCACATCCCTTCCTCAATGCATATTTTGCCAAGTAATCTACAACCTGGTTCGTCTCCATGGGATATGGATGAATAAGCTGTTGTTTTACTCATCTAAAGCTTTAATCCACCTCACTAGGTGTAAAAAAGAAATTGGAAAGCGATTCTCGATTCTCGAAAAAGCGATTCTCGATCATCTTCCCCTTCTCTGCTCGCCGGTGACGGCTAATTCGTCGAAAACGGCTAGATCCATCCGATAATAGCTAGGATGGTAACCCTTTCTACTATGCCGGCCGATATGACGGCAATCTCTAACGATCAAATCCCCCCCAAAACCTTCGCAGCGGCGCTCCAAAACAAATCTCTGCCCCTATCCAAAATTCTACCTAGCAATCCAGAGCTTGTTCCTAAAACGCTTCACTTGGGGGATCCCTCGTGCTTATATTCTGATGACCAAATAGCCACTCTATCTGCCCATTATGCGAACGCTCTGGTGGGTAAGTTCACTAAAGGAAGAATTTCTATGGAGCATCTGGAGCAGGCTTTCAAAACCGTGGGTTTCGAAGGTAAATATCAGCTTGGATCTCTTGATTATAAACATGTTCTAATTAGGTTTGAGCTAATAAACGATTATCAGAGATGTTGGATGAAATGTGTATGGAAATTTAATGGTATTTCTCTTAAGATGCTCAAATGAACTCCTGAATTTTCAACACATAGAGAATCACCAATAGTTCCCATCTGGTGCACTATTAGGGAAGTCCCCTTATACTACTATAACTCAGCTTCCATAGAGGCAATAGGGAATAGTATAGGCAGTTTTATTAAAAACGATCTAGCCACGGATATGCTTATAAGGCCATCAGCAGTTAAATTCTCTGTGGAAATATATCTTCAAAAACCACTGAGTCATTATATCAGGCTGGGTTCTGTGTCTAACAACAGGAAATATCAAATTGAATATGAGGATGTACCCCTCTATTGCGATCACTGTGCGAAACTAGGTCATTCTCTGCTTCAGTGTAAAGCCAGCCCTGTGCCTAACAATGGTAGAATTCAGGATACAAATTTAGCCCAAAGTTTACCCCTATCTCACTGGCAGGCTACTGGTAAGAAATTTGACAAGCCTCCTTTGATCATAGACTCTCTAGAAGAACAACCCCACCCTGTGATGGATAAAACTGACAATGAAGGAATTTCTATTAAGCCTAACCATAACTTACCACCTAGCTCCCCCTCTATGGATATCAGGACTACTGAGAGAGCTCCTACTACTAATACCCAATCTCATGATAGTCTGGACAATTCTATCTCAAGGTTATTAAAAGATACGGCTACATCTAAACCAACACTACTGGCCTATGCTAAAGATGATATCCAGATTGGATCTTTTACTCTATCTATGTATAGTCCAAATCACAAAAATGCACTTTCCCAGCCTGGAAAGATGGCAAACAGATTTTCTGTTTTGCAGGTTCTGGATAATTGCTCTAAGGAACAAGAGGAAATAACTGAGTCAGTGTCTACGGAGAAGGTCAGTTCTGGCCATCAAAATATTACTACTTCCTCTCCTACAGGTAGCCTCCAAGGTAAGTCTAAACCTAAAAAGAATAACTATCTAAGCTAGTTAAATAAAATGATGCTTAGATCTGCCACAAAAAGTAATAAATCTTGTGAACAATGATAGTTAACTGTAATGCAAATTTCTTAGTGTGGAATCTTAGAGGCATGGACACCTCAATGCTTAGGCTTACTAATTTATGTAAACTTAAGAAAATACAGTTGTTATGTATCATTGAGCCTATGCGTGATAACACTAAATGTCAAGCATACATGGAGAAACTCTCCTTTACTCATAATTTGACTTTGCATAATGGGAAAATCTGGCTAATGTGGTCTAACTCATTATCTATCTCTATGCTATCCTCTCATGAACAGTTCATGCATGTTACTATTTCACATCAGTACCTTAATTGGCACATGGATGCATTTTTCATTTATGCTCTTAGGAATAGGGAAGGTAGGAAGGCTTTATGGAATGAACTGCAGCCTATTTTTAAAGGTGATATCATTTTTATTGGAGACTTTAACTCGATCACCTCTCTGTCTGAATACAGAGGTCCCAGTTCACCTGCCTTAGGAAGTATTAGAGATTTTAACTCCTGGATTAACTCTAATGGAATACAATAAATTAACACGGTTGGTAATCTTTTCACATGGTGTAACTCTAGGCTAAGGAACCCAACCTCCAAAAGATTAGACAGAGGACTAAGTACTATTTCATGGAACTCCAAATTCTCATCCTCTTCGATTCAAATCCTGAATAGGCAGACTTCTGATCCCGCACCACTTCTTCTCCAAGTCTCCACTCGGACCTCTTCCAATCCTAAGCCATTCAAATTTATTGATGACTGGTTTCAGAGAAGTGAGTTTATTGGATTAATTAATGACAGCTGGGGAATACCTTTAGCCGAAACTGGCATACTCAGATTCTACCTAAAATTGATTAGGCTTAAGAAAGTAATAAAAATCTGGAATAGAGATAGCTTTGGTAACATTGACTTAAATGTCAAAAATGCAGAGGAGGCCTTAAGAATTCAGGAAATTAACTTCGACTTGATCCCCTCTACCTCTGAACGTGTAAAACTTAATGAGAAAAATGCGTTACTGCTTAAAGCTTTAAAAGAGAAGGAAAAATACTGGAAGCAGAAAGCAAGACTAAAATGGCATAAGCTAGGAGATAATAACACATCTTTCTTTCATAAAGTGGTGCAAGAAAGGAACTGTAAATTGCAGATAACTAAAATAAAAAATGGTGCAGGCCAATGGATCAATTCTCAGTTGGACATTCAAAAAGAAGCAATTGCTTATTTTTTGAAATTGCTAACTGAGCCTACTCTAGTAAATGATGAAACTTATTATCCTCATTTTCTAAGTCAAATACCTAGTGTTATTAAGGAAAGTGATAATCAAGTTTTAGCCTCTCCAGTCTCTGAATCTGAGCTAGAACTAGTGATTAAAGGTTTAAACAAGACGAGTAGTCCAGGTCTTGAAAGATTTTCTCCTAAATTTTATACCAAATGCTGGCCTATCATAAAACTGGATCTGATTTCTGCTGTAAATGACTTCATAGCTGGTTCTGAAATGCCTCGGGGAATATCCAGTACCTGGATTACCCTGATACCAAAAAAACCCACTCCATGTTCATTTGAGGACTTCAGGCCAATTAGCCTTTCAAATGTGCTGAATAAAATCTGCTCTAAAGTATTAATGGAAAGGTTGAAACCTCATATGGAAAATTTGATCTCTCCTAACCAAACAGCCTTCATGAAAAACAGAGATATCTCAGATAATATCCTGTATTTACAGGAAATGAACAGATTTCTGGATAAAAAATATAGAACACCAAACTGCATTCTTAAACTGGATCTAAGAAAGGCTTTCGATAGAATTAATTGGAATTTTCTTAGACAGATTTTGTTAAAGTTTGGTTTTAATGGGAATTTTTTAAATGATGTTATGAATAATTTGTCACAAGCCTACTTTTCTATACTTGTTAATGGTAATCCAGTAGGTTTCTTCAAGGCCTCAAGGGGTATTAAACAAGGTGATCCTCTTTCCCCCTTTCTTTTCAATATATTCTCAGAAGCCTTTTCAAGGAGTCTATCATTTATATTCTATAATAGAAGTTTGGCTAGTTATCAGATTCCAGCTTCAATTTCTACGGTTTCCCATCTTATGTATGCAGATGACACGATTATTTTTATGCAAGTATCAAGGTCGAACCTCATTAAGATCAAAGCTTTCCTTGAAATTTTTGAGTACACCTCAGGGCAAAAGTTTAACTTTGATAAATCTGATTTTTATCTAAGTAGAAGAGCTACAATAGCTAAGCTTAATCAGGTCAAAGTTATTTTAAAAATGAAAAAAGGATCTTTTCCTTTCAAGTATTTAGGCTGCCCAATTTTTAGAGGAAGAACCTTAATGAGATATTTTCATCCTTTGTTGGCCAATGTTGATCATAAGCTTCAAAATTGGAAAAATAAATGGCTCAGTGGAGGAGGGAAAATGATCCTTATAAAGTCATGCTTGTACTCAATTCCTCAACACATCTGGTCTGTAACAAATCCCCCTAAAGGCATAATTAAATTATTTGAGAAAAAAATGTCTCAATTCTTCTGGGGAAAATCAAATGACAAAAATAATAGAGTTTGGAAAAGATGGGCAGAACTAGCTAAACCTACTAACTTGAATGGTCTAGGTTTTAGATCCATTAAAGCCATAATAGACTCTTGTTCGGTTAAACTTTGGTGGAAGAGCCAACTTGGTATTTCTTTGTGGTCTAAATTGTTATGGGCACTCCCACCCTCCCATAGAAAATCAGTGACATGGAAAAGAATTTGTTCTATCAACTCTTTTGCCGAAAATAATTCGACTGTAATCCATGGCAAAGGCAGTTGTAATTTTTGGTCTGCCAATTGGTGCCCATATGGCCCTCTTCTTAACTATGTTCCAGATAGTATTATCTCTGCTATGTCGGATACCTCAGTGGCTGATTTCTTCAGCAATAGAAACAATATTTTAGACTAGATTTTGTCCTTCTTGGAACATGATACGCTTTTGTTTTTGCAGGGTGCTGAACTAACATTGGATAGGGATGATAGATTGATTTGGAAACCTGAACTCACAGGTATTTTTTCTTTCAAGTCAGCCTATAGGGCCCTCACTCTATCATCAGATAATTTCCCGGTAAGTAAATTCTTATGGAACATTCCACTGCAGAAAAAGATAGCTATTTTTACATGGAAACTGTTGCATTCATTCCTCCCTTTCGATGATGTGCTCATTACTTGTGGATTTAGTTTATCCTCGAAATGTCCTGCTTGTCTTCAGTCGGACTCGATCCAGCATTTTTTATCTCTTGTCACATGTCTTATGCTGTTTGGTCGAATATGGCTTCATTAATTCAGTTTAAACTAAATGCTCAGCAATCCATCCCCCAAAGATTTTACCTACTCTGGAATTGCCATGATCTCCCTAAGTTTCACCAAATCTACTGTAACATTTTGCCTTCGCTAGTGTGTTGGAGTCTCTGGAAAGCTAGGAATAGTTTCTTATTTGATAATAAGCCTCTTTCTGTGAATCTAATTTGTAAAGAGGTGCAGGATCTGATTAAATTGACATTATACGTGTGCCCTCCTAAATTGCTATCCTCTGTATCTATCCCACCATCCTTTAGGCATCTCTCCCCTCTGCTTAGACCTCCCCCTAAGCCAAACATTTCGACTGTACTGTGGGAAAGGCCTAAGACTGGTTTTATAAAAATAAATGTGGATGCATCTTGGTGTCTTAACAAAGCATCAGTTGGTATTATAGCTAGGGACTGCTCTGGTAATCCTATTCAGATTAGTTCAGCTATCTCTTCTGCTGCATCCTCATTACATGCTGAAATCAAAGCCATTTTACATGCTTGTCATATCTTCCCTCATCTGGATCACACTTTCATAATTGAATCAGATTCTAAACTGGCGGTTAACATGATTAATGATCCCTATTCTGCACATTGGCAAGTTTTTGACATGGTTTTTAAAGTGAAGTCCCTCCTTGGTAGAGCTGAACGTAAACATGCTTTTAGGGAATGTAACTCTGTAGCTGATGCTATAGCCAAGCACCATTTAAACCATAACCAATGCCTCCATCTATCTAATATCCCCATGTATATTAGAGGCCTTATTACTTTGGACAAAGAATACACACCACATATTCGGGTTGTTAAGAGTGCAAATGGTTTTGAATAGATACTGCTGAGATGTGGTTTGTTTACGCAGGTCTTCCGATCAACTTGCTGTCAATCTAGCTTTTATGGCAATGGATACGCACGGATGATGAACTGGAGTTGCAGCTCATTCCAGTAACATGCTAAAGGACTCTTAATGTTGCTGCAAAGAGCCGAACTTGGACCTGTAAACAATTCCTCTTTAACTGTAACTCAGTTTAATCACTAACCTAACTTCTGGTTCTCAAACTCTCTAGTTTAGACTTCGACCTTTTGAGATTGGAGTTGCCTAGCCAAAGGAGAGAATTAACACGAGGGGTGGAGATTCTCGCTTTTGGTTCGCAACTTCAATATTGATTCCGTTTCTCTTGGAAAATTGTTCATATATCCTATGTATAGATAGTTAGGACTTTTGGAGGCAACTATGTTGCTTCAAAGCTCATGATGAACTAGCTTTACTTTATGTACTCACTATTGATCCGTCATCAAGGCCTGGGGAATCTTAATATATACTCTCTCACCCTAGGGTGCTTTCATTAAAAAAAAAACCTCACTAGGTGCGTAAGGTCGCATGGTTGCCTCGATTTTCCTATGAGTATTTGATAAGCAGTCATGCAATCAGCTTCTGTGATGCAAATCATAAGTGTTTATGTTTCCCATTGACAGAGGCGGAACTAGGGGGGCGAGGGGGTGCTAGCGCCTCCCCTAAGATCCGGCGGCCCAGAATTTAGGCCTAGAGCCACCGGAAGCCACCGGATTCCGCCCCCCCCCCCCTTGAGTTGTCGTCATTGCCGGAGCGAGGGAGTGGCTGGGGAGGCGGAGGCGCGCACAGCGGCGAGAGGAAAGAAAGCCGAGGAAGACGACATTTTTTTTTGGTATAACTAAACAAAACGACATCGTTTTGGCTAAGTGAAACGACGTCGTTTTGCTTAGCGGGTTGAAAAAAAAATAAAAGGCCAATTGGGCTCAGCCAAATTGGCCCAAACAAAATTTAATAACCTAACCTAACTAACTAAGGCAAACGAACGTTTGGGCAGCAAAGGCCAAACCACATTGCCTCTCCAACTCATTTGCCTGCCGCAGTGCCGCCACTCGCCAGCCACCTGCCGCCGCCGCCGCCGGCCCGCCGCTGCCTGCCGCTCCTTCCCTTCTACAACCACTATCAACAACCAACCAAGAGCAAGGTATTAAGCGACTAATATATTTTTGTTATGTAATGTTGAATAACTTGAATTTGTATGAAATTGTGAATATTGAATTTAGATATGATTATATGAATAATTTAGTGATTGTGCTGAAATTGTGAAATTGTGCTAAATATAGATTTGAATAATTTGACATATTTTTGACATATTTAATTAGACATATTTTTGACAAATATTTAATTAGACATATTTAATTAGACACATTTTTGAGAAATTATGAATATTGAATATCATATACATATTTAATTTGACATATTTTTCTTATTTTATGTCAAATAGGATATGGATGAATTCTTAATTCGAAGTATTGTTGTATTTAGCGTTGAAAAAAAATTTTTTGCCCCTTTTTCGCCCCCTTACATAATGCCCTGATTCCGCCACTGCCCATTGAAGACCTGCAAAAATCGATAAAAGTTCAAATTGAAGAACTGAATCAGATTTATGTGGGCAACATATGATACGTGTCACCATGTCATTTGTGTCTCTCATTACACACCCCAAACCAGCTTTGTTGTGAATGAATGCCACATCACAATAAATTTTAATACCCAAATCAAGAGGCTTCCATCTTATGATTGATAACTTCTTTTTTTCTTTTTTCTAAGGACATGGGGTATAAGGCCATTTATTATAAAACAAACATCCTAAGCTTCTCCAGGGAGTGTCTTATACACCCACGGGTGTACCCCAGTGGTTGGGACATGGGTGGGTAAGCCAATGATCCCAGGTTCGATCCTCGACAGCGGCGAGCGGATGATCGCCTTTTCCAGGGAGTGTCTTATTTACCATGAATAGTAGCAAACATTGTTCAATTATTGATTTCCACAAAGCATGCGGATTTAAGTAGACGTTATCATACAATTTCCTGTTCTTACCTTTCTATAGTTCCCAGCATATGATCACATGTAGGTTCATAAATAGTGATAATATGAGTTTAGATCCCAAGTTCATTTTCCAATATAAGGACAATCTATCAAATAGGGTTTCAACAATCATAGACAAGATACCAAATATGACATGCATTATATTCCACATCTGAGTAGCCAAAAGGAAGTCGACTGTTTAACAACCCCCAAACAAAGAATGCAATTTTTTTGGGTATGAGAGGATTCCATACCTTTTGTAATGAAGGTACCTGATTTTTCCTCGATCTTAGAGAATTATAGTCAAATTTCACAGTGAAATCTCCCACTTTCTCCGGTTTCCACACTAACTTATCCATGTGAGTAGTTAGAAAAATATTTCTATCCAGTACAAGCAATCACCTCCTGAGGTAGTAAGTTCTTAAAAAAGGAAATAAACATGCTGGCATTCTGTGGAAATTGGTTATCCCGTAACGAATGAAAATGAGGGTCTGAAGAATGCCAATAATCAATTAGAGGTCCCTTCCTTGTCCAATTTGCTATCCAAAAACTAGAGTTACCATTTCCAACTATAACCTGAAAATGCAATTAAACCCTAACCATGACACTCATATACCTTGACCACGTTTCTAATGTTCTAAGTTTTTTCGGAGTTGCCCACATGAATTTTGCCCATGGTGATTTACCTATCTGCATTTTCTACTAGATTTTGATTGAAAAAGCATCAATGATGGTTTGTATTTTTCTGATCCCTAGACCATTCTCTTGGGTTGGATAGCAGGTCATATCCCAAGAAATTCAATTCTTTTAGACCCTGTATCACTTTCGCCCCATAAGAAATTACTAAGAATGGATTCAATTTTACTGACTACATGCTCAGTGGAGGCAGTGACTGGCCATATATGCTATGGTATTACGGTTAAACACATTTTATTAGGGTGATTCTACCCTCTGTGGACAACCACCAATTCTTCCAATTAGTTATCCTATCCCTAATCTTGTTTACAAGGCCATAAAAATGCATACTCCCTCAGTCCCAACTCAAACTGCACACTTCACTTTATGTCACTATTCACTGTTCAACTTTGACAACATATTTGAATAGATATAAACAATAATATTAAGGGCAAAATACTGATATGACCCTATGTTTTGGAGGTTTATGCTAATATGACCTTGTGAAGTTGAAAAGTGCAATTATAGCCCAGTGTTTTGCATCAGAAGTGCCGATATAACCTTTTGGCACTATTTCGGCATAGACTTGGCATTTTTCGGTATTGACCATAACTAAAAAGACTAAAATAACCCTAGTCTTAAAACTAAAAATGTAAAGACAAAATTACCCCTAGCTATTCTTCTTTTCCATGACACAACCACTGCTCTGCCACCTCTGCTGCCACCGTTCTGCCACCTTTGATGCCATCGCTCAGCCACCTCCGCCACTCGTCCCAACCACCACCACCACCAGCACTCGCCCTAACCACTACCCCACCACCACCAGCACTCGCCCTAACCACTACCCCACCACCGCTCAACCCTAGTCCCGCCACCACTCGTCCCAACCACCACCACCGCTCAACCCTAGCCCCACCACCACCACCACTAATCCCAACCACCACCACTGCTCATCCCTAGCCCTGCCACCACTCGTCCCAACCACCACCATAACTACCGCTCATCCCTAACCCTGTCACAACTCATCCCAACCACCACCACCACCACCACCACCGCTCAACCCTAGCTCCGCAACCGCTCAACCCTAGTTCCACCACCGCTCAACCCTTGCCCAACCACCGCTCAACCCTTGCCCAACCACCGCTCAACCCTTGCCCAACCACCGCTCAACCCTTGCCTCGTCACCGCCACCGCTCAACCCTAACCTAGCCGTGACACCGTGCTCCACCTCTCCTCCTTGCCTAGCCCCGCCACCGCACAGGAAAGTGGAGAATCCGAACAGAGCCAAATCAAACAAACCAAGAAAAACTAATCTCAAATAAACCCAAACCAACAAAACCCACCACGAATATAAAATGAGCCAACCCAGAAAAGCAAGAAAATTGGGAAAAGGGATCGGATTGCGTACCTAAAAAGAAGGAAACGATAATGAGTTGAGAAGTGGCAGACGGTGGCGGTGGTGGTAATGGGAAGTACGGTGAGTTTGAGAAGGAATTAGAACCAGGACGGAGCGGCGGAGCGGCTGAGCAGAGGTGGCGGCGGCGGAGTGGAAAGAATGAGAAGGAATCATAATGAGAAAAAGGAAATAAATGAATGAGAGTATAATTGTCCTTTACTTGTTCTGAATTTTTACTTTTTAAAAAAGGGGTATAATAACCATTTCATGTATTTCCGGCCAAATTTAGGCCTCCAGAGTTATATTAGCACATTCAAGCAATTTCCTTATAGGCTTAGAATTCTATTCCTATTAGACTTTGGTTTGTTGTAATCATATATATTATAACCCTCATCATCGAATGAGGTGTGTTATTGATGTAATATCAATGCACTATAAAAAAAATCTATTATATTTCATCATGGTATCAGAGCCCAGATTGGATTTATTGGGCCGATCTGTGAATTCCCTTTACCCGATATGGATCGTGGAGTGTTTCCATGTTGGAACATGAGGAGAGCGTGTTGAAAGATATACCCCACATCGGTTTTTTACAAAGATAATAACTAATAGGGATAAGTGTCAATATAACCCTATCTATTTGAGTAAGTACCAAAATAACCCTATGATAATTTTTAGTGCAAATATAACCCTATCTAGTTAATGAAAGTGCCAATATAGCCCTCAGACCCCATTTTCGGCATTGGCCTGAGTTTTTCGACGTTGACTCTATGTAAATTGACCAAAATACCCTTTGGGCTTACTTTGAAATTATGTGAATAGATCATCAGACCGCCGTCGGATCACCACTGGACCACCGCCAGACTACCGTCGGATTAGGTAGGGTTATATCAGCACATTATGAAAACTGGTAGGGTTAAATCAGCACATTCCTAAAATTTATAGGGTCATATCAGCACATTAGTAAAAAAAATGTAGGGTCATATCAGCACATACTGTAGAATATAGGGTTTTAATGATATTTTGTTTATTTTGTTGTGTTTAGTCTGGACGGATGATTCGATGACCTTTGGTGTTGTGTGTGATTGTTATTTTGTTGTGTTATTCGACCTAGGGTTTTTTATATTGATAAGTTTTGAAATGAGGCTATCATATGTGATAATGGTGTTTAATATTAATGATGGTGTCATTATGTCAAATTTTATGTTGTATATGATATTGTTATGATGTTATAATGGTGTATATGATGATATGGTAGCCCGTTAAGGCCAGTCTAGTACCTCACACTTAATATTTATAATATGTGCGGATATAACCCTATAAGTTTTTAAGAATTTGCTAATATAACCCTAAAAATATTAGAAATGTGCCAATGTAACCCTACAAACATTAGGAATGTGCTGATATAACCCAATAAGATTTCATAATGTGCTGATATAACCCTACCTGTTTCGGCGGCAGTCCAATGGTGGTCCGGTGGCGATCCGACAGTGGTCCGGCAATGAGTCTAAGGATCATTTTCTATTTTTTTGTATTTTAATTTTTCTTCAGAAGGGCAAACATGTAACTTTATTAAATTCCGGCTAAAAATTTTCGGAGAGGGTTATATTGGCACTTTCACTAACTAGATAGAGTTATATTGGCACTTTCAAATACTAATAGGTTATATTGACATTTATGTCAGTTATGTAGGATTATAAAAGCACTTTTTTCTAACTAATATATATAGTGTTGGGTCACGCTCACTTAATACCAATTAATTTTAAGATGGAAGACCAAGATTCCATAAAATTTAATAGATATTTTATTCTGTTTTTGGTGCAAGAAAGTTGTTGGTAGGTTCATGTTCTTCATTTGGTCCCTATTTGTTTGGCTTGTGATTAAGAGAAGCTCGGAATTTTGTTGGAGAGAAATTTTGGAAATTGATGGGCGGGGATGGCAGAGCTGCGCCGCATCAGCAGTGGTTGTGGCAGAGCAGCAGAGGTGGTGGTGGCGGCGGAGAAAAATAGTCTTTCAATTTTTTGTATTTGATTTAAAGGGTGTTTTGGACATTTCAAATCGATTAGTGATAAAAAATGACCTGTCAATACCGAAATATATTTTCGAGGATTATACTAGCACTTTTATTAAATAGCTAGTGTTATTTTTACACAAAAAATTATTTGAGTGTTATATTGTCACTCACTCAAATAGATATAATTATATTAGTATATATCTCATAATATTATCGCAAGTACTTTCTAGATATATTATCATTTAAACATTTTTCTAAATAACCATGAAAAAAAAAACGTTCCCCTATGCTGCCCGGGGAGATGCCAGTAATTCTTTTAATATTGTCCATTTTTGCCTAGGTCAGTTTTCCTGAGTAAAAAGAGCTCCCCTCAAGACATGAATCTTCATCTTCTCCTACTCCTCGTACTGTTCTTCTTCGCCATTAATGTCCTCCGACCATCCTCTGCGGCCCACTTCTTGCTCAACAGCTTCGACTCCTCCAAGGTTTCCCTCTTCGGGAACGCCACAATCCGGTCCCAGATCCTCACCCTCACCAACGAGACCACTTTCTCCATCGGCCGCGCTCTCTTCCCCGCAAAAATCCCCACCAAAGCTCCCAACTCCTCCCATGTCCTCCCCTTCTCCACCTCCTTCATCTTCGCCATGGCGCCCAGCAAGCTCTTCAGCCCCGGCCACGGCCTCGTCTTCATCTTCGTCCCCAGGCAAGGAATACAGGGGACAGAATCGTCGCAGAACATGGGACTCCTCAACTTAGCCCTTCTCGGAAATCCCGACAACCATCTGTTCGGAGTGGAGTTCGACTGCTTCAAGAACCAGGAGTTTAAGGACATCAGCGATCAGCACGTGGGCATTGATGTCAACTCGCTGGTTTCCGAGGTTGCGCATGAAGCGGGGTACTGGAATGGGGAAAGATTCAGACCTCTGAGGATGAACGACGGGAGGCCTTATCAGGTTTGGATTGACTACGCGGATTCACTCGTCAATGTTTCCATGGCGCCGGCGGGAGCGAGCCGGCCGGCGGTTCCGTTGCTGAACGCGACGGTGAATCTCTCCGCAGTATTCCAAGATGAAATGTATGTCGGGTTCACCGCGTCTACTGGGCAGTTAGTCCAGAGCCATATGATTCTGGGGTGGAGTTTTAGCAATTCGAATTCGACACTGAGTGAGGCGCTGGTGACGAGGGGATTACCTTCGTTCGAGCTTCCGGAGACGCCGTTGGTGAAGAAACGGGGGTTTATCGTAGGGATCACAGTTGGGATTCTCGTAGTTTTGGTGCTCGGATCTTTCGCATTTGTGGGGTTTGTAATAAGGATGCAGAGAAAAAGATGGGAGAGGGAGGCGATGGAGGATTGGGAGATGGAGGATTGGGAGCTGGAGTACTGGCCTAATAGAATGACTTACCAGGAGATTGAGGCTGCTACTAAGGGGTTTGATGAGGAGAATGTGATTGGAATTGGTGCTAACGGGAAGGTTTACAGAGGGGTTCTACCCGGTGGATCGGAGGTTGCTGTGAAGCGAATTTCGCATCAGAACAGCCAGGGGATGAGGGAATTCATGTCGGAAGTTTCGAGCCTGGGGAGGCTGAAGCACCGGAATTTAGTAGGGCTGCGAGGGTGGTGCAAGAAGGGGAAAGGAAGCTTCTTTGTGGTGTATGATTACATGGTGAATGGCAGTTTGGATACAATGATTCTCGACTGTGGTGAGAAGAAGATGCTGTCCTGCCAAGAAAGAATCAGGATCTTGAAAGATGTGGCGTCCGCGCTGTTTTACTTGCACGAAGGATGGGAATCGAAGGTGTTGCATCGCGATATCAAGGCTGGGAACGTGTTGCTAGACAGGGAAATGAATGCGAGGCTGGGTGATTTTGGGTTGGCTAGAATGCACGATCATTCTGAAGCAGCTGCCGCGACGCGTGTGGTTGGAACCATCGGGTATATGGCGCCCGAGCTGTTGAAGAATGGCAGGGCTTCATCACAGACAGATGTGTTCAGCTATGGGATACTGATCCTAGAAGTGTTGTGTGGTAGGCTGCCTGTGGAGGTAGGAAAGCCGATTCTCGTGGATTGGGCGTGGGAGCTTATGAAAAGGAACGAGCTGCTGAATGTGCTGGATTCACGATTAAGCGCAAGAGGAGAGCTCGACAAGGAGGAAGTGGAGAGAGTGCTGCATTTAGGGCTGTTGTGTGCACATCCCGACCCAACTAGGAGGCCAACAATGAGAATGGTTGTGAAGTTTTTTGAAGGGAAAACGGAGACTGATGAATACGAGAATGGCGCGGAAACCTACCTTCTTGAGAGAATAATGAAGAATAGGGATGCATCTTTTGTGTCTATTTGTTGGTCCAAATCTATGGAGGATGGTAGGTGAATGAATGTCTTGTGATTTACCGATGCTCCTGTTGTCAGGAAACTGAATATGTTCCCGGGATGTGCGAGGAGGAAAAAGATAGCGTTGGCTGGTGAAACCTGAGTGTTACTACAAAAGTGTTAAGGTAGTAGAGAGGAATGTTGGGTGATTTGTATCTTTGCACTTTGGTTGGCTTGCTTACATTAGTAAGAGCAAGTCCAACAGCTTCTTATAATAGGGATTTTTATTGATTATATAAATTCTACATGGTTTTTCATCTCAAACAACTTTTCTATCTCATTCCTTAAAATAGAGATTTTGATGAGAGAGAAGATTTGCTTCCTTATATTTGTAGAAACAGAAAACTGTTATAGGAAATGAAAATTTAATGCAATTCCAATTCCAATTGAATGCATCAAATCTTAATACAATATTCATTTTTTCTATTAAAGTTAGGTCTCATAGTTTAGCATTTTTTTGTTCCTACTATATAGTACTTCGACTTTCAACAAAAATATTTTAGAGAAAACTACTACACTCTCGAGCTCGGGTAGGATGTTTCTTTATATATTTTAAAGAGTTTTGTCAATAATGATTTCATGTCAATAATTATTTGTTTAGAGGGTTGAGATTATTTTCCTTGATTTATATTTTATAGTCTTTCAAATTTTTTAATGCTGTTACATTTTATTTTAAACTGGATAAAATGTGAAAAGAATACTAATTTCTAATTAAATTCTAACTTTCAGTTTAAAATTTGTTATATTGATTGTTTTTAAAAACTAAATATTGATTGTTTTTAAAAACTAACTATTAATTTTTATAATATAAACATGGCCTACAACACCACATATACCGTAATAGATCAAAGTGAGTCATCGTTACAAAAAGTAGGATAGACAAAAATATTTTTAAAAAAATTTATTTTTCGCTTCTTTGGAAGAAAAAATGGCAATCTGAATGTTGAATGTAAATTCTTGTTCCAGGTTTAGTAGATAGTAAATAGGTTGAGCATAAATTTTTATATAATTCAAATATGAGTATGATAAAAAAATAGAATAAAGTGCTCATATAACCCTATGTTTTGAGGGTTTGTGCTAATATGACCCTGTGAAGCTGGAAAGTGCCATTGTAGCCCTGTGTTTTGCTAGAATGTGCTAATATAACCCTGCCGGCCAGAATTTGACCGGAAAGACATGAAATGACTATTATACCCTCTGTAATTAAAAAATAAAAAATTAGAAAAGCTAGAAAGACATTTATACCCTTGTTAGATCAGTTTTCCCCTCTTCTTCTTCTCTTCTCGTCAGAACCTTTCTTCTTCCCCTCTTCTTCTTCTCTGCTCGTCAGAACCTTTCTTTTTTCCCCTCCTATTTTCTCTCTATTATTCTCAAGCTTTCTTTTTTCCCTGGTAATGCAAAGCTGCGGCGGTGGAGGTGAATCGAAGGCGGAGGTGAGTCGAAGGCGGCGGTGAGTCAAAGGCGGCGAAGGTGAATCGAAGGCGAAAATGGTGACATAGGTGAGTTGAAGGCGGCGGTGGAGGTGAATCGAAGTGGCATTCCAATCGGGCTTCCAATCGACGTTCTAGGGAGAGCTAGAGCACGGTGGCGGGGCTAGGCAAGGGGGAGACGTGGAGCGCGGTGGCGCGACTATGTTAGGGTTAAGCAGTGGCGGTGAGGAGGCTGGGGTTGAGCGGTGGTGGGTGGGGCTAGGGTTGAGCGGTGTTAGTGGCAGTGGTTGGGACGAGTGGTGGCTGGGCTAGGGACGAGCGGTGGTGGGACTAGGGTTGAGCGGTGGTGGTGGTGGTTGGGAGAAGTGGTGGTGGGGATAGGGACGAGTGGTGGTGGCGATGGTTGGGACGAGTGGTGGTGGCGGTGGTTGGGACGAGTGGTGGTGGGGCTAGGGACGAGCGGTGGTGGGACTAGGGTTGAGCGGTGGAGGTGGTGGTTGGGACGAGTTCTGGGGTGGGTGGTGTTGGTGGTGGTTGGGATGAGTGGTGGCAGTGGCTGGGGAGAGTGATAGCGGTGGTGGCTGCGATGGCTGGTGGTGGCGGCGGAGCTAGGTTTAGGTGGTGGTTGTGGCGGGTGGTCGTGAGTGTGGCCGTGGCTGATGATGGTGGTGATGGCTGGTGGTAGTGGTGGAGCTAGGTATAGGTTTGAGTGGTGGTGGTGGTGGTTGGGACGAGTGGTGGTGGTGGTGATGGCGGTGGCTGGTGGTGGCGGCGGTGGCTGGTGGTGGTGGCTGTGGCTGGTGATGGTGGTTGTGGCTGGTGGTGGTGGCTATGGCTGGTAGTGGTGGCGATGGCTGGTGGTGGTGGCGATGGTTGGTGGTGGCGATGGCTGGTGGTGCTAGCAGTGGTTGGTGGTGCTGGCGGTGGTTGGTGATGGCCGGCGGCAGTGATAATGGCGGAGGTGGTGATAATGGTGGTGAAGCGGAAGAAATATAGAGTATTTTAGTCATTAGATTTGTAATTTGAAGGCTAGGGGTATGTTAGTCTTTTTATTTTTGGTCAATGCCGGAAATTACAAAGGTAACACTAGAATAGTGCCACAGGGTTATATCGGCACTTTTGATGCAAAACACAGGGCTACAATAACACTTTTCAACTTTACAAGGTCATATCAGCACAAATATTCAAAACATATGATCATATTAGTATTTTGCCCTAAGTAATATGAAAACTTTGATGATTTTTTTTAATGTTATTCGTATTTAATTCAAATTGAATGAAAATAATAAAGAAAGAAAGAAAGAATGTTGGTTTGTAATTAATATCTAACTTCTAGTTTTCAATTTAATATATTGATTGTAATTAAAAAAGTAACTATCAATTTTTGCATATATTTTTGGAGTGATTTAAAATAAACTCTTAGTTATAAATTTAAAGATAACTATAATGTATAAAATACTAGATCCTGCAAAACAGGGAAGCTATTGGAGTTGGGTCTAAAAAATATAGGGAATTTTGGTTTTCATTCCCCATCATAGAGAAAATTTTAGGGAAGCTGTTGGACTTGCTCTAAGTCACGGATTTTAAATTAAGGGAAATATATAAATATAGAGTTCGTCTCTTGAAAGACGGTCTTTCCATAAGTCATGGACAGACCAAGGTTAAAACTGTAAATTAGAAGAAATGAAAATAATATTTTTGGGTTGAATTAAATCAGGTCATAAATTTATAACTTCTACACGTTGCATGATAAATTTTTAATATTACAACTTAAACCTTTTACTTTTTCATTATTCTAATTAAATTCAGTCTTTCCATAAGCTTATGGAAAGACGGCCTTTCCCAAGACTTTGCCATAAATATAACCCTGTAAGTGCACATATAGCCCTGAGATAATTTTTAGTGCAAAAACAACTTCAACTACTTTACATAAGTGCAAATATAACCCTAAAGACTATATTCCAGTATTGACTGGCCATTTCCAACCATTGACCGACTAGAAATGACCAAAATTCCCCTTGTGCCAACTACTAAATTTTAAAAGACTAAAATGCCCTTTGTCTGCCGTTGCTCAACCACCATCTCCACTGCTTCATAGTCTCCGCTGCCGCATTTATGCTGCCGCCACCGCATCTCTGCTGTCACCGTCGCCGCTGTTACTGTCTCCTCCGCCACTTCATCATGCCACCTCATTTACCGCTCTGCCACGCCCACTCGTCCTCTTTTCCCCCGCCACCACCATCTCCGCCTGCCACCCTTCTTAGCCCTTCCTTCTCATCATTGCACCAAAGCTCCGCCGCACCACCTCCTCCGCCTTTCCCCAATCCGCCGCCCAAAACCTCAAATATGTCACCCAAAATCTCAGACGCCAAATCTCAAACCCAAAATCCCAGATCCGTCGCACATGTCGTGGTACACCAATCTGCCGCCGACGTTGGATACCAATACTGGTATGAGACTTAGCCTTGGGTCAATGGGTCCGCATTGAGCTTGGCCACATCTTCATCCCAGAAAATACATCCTCGAACGAGCTCTGCTACGCCGATGGTGGAGGAGGCCCAGGTGCACCGCCCCGAAGTGAGAGTACCCTTTCCCCGATGGGCTTTAGCTCAACAGTCTTCTCCACGTCGGAAAGCACATCATCATGATTGCGTAGGCAGCTAACAGACATAGCCTCAAATGACTAGTCTCAGATGCCGTGAAATGGCGGACGTCGTCGTCTTACTAGGGTTTAGGGGAGAGAGAATGACGTAGAGAATGAAACAGAGAAGAAAGAGAAGGAGAAAAGAAAGAGAAGAGGAGAATAGGAGGAAGGAAAATAGGGTTTGGGGGTGTTATAGACATTTCATAAAAAAATTTTAAAAATTATTTTTTAGAGGGGTGAATTTTAGTTTTTAATATAATCCAGCCTCAAACTACTGAAAAATGTTATATTTGCACATACACTAACTATAATGATGGTTATATTTGTATTTTAAATTAGAGTTAAGTGCTCATATAACCCTATGTTTTGGTGGTTTGTGCTAATATGACCCTGTGAGGTTGGAAAGTGCTATTGTAACCATGTTTTGCTTGAATGTGCTAATATGACCCTGCAAGCCTGAATTTGGCCAAAAATACATGAAATGATTATTCTACCACTGTTTTAAAAAAAATAGAACGAGTGAAAGGACATTTAGGCCATCATTGATTTATTTTCTTATTCTTTCCGCCACTGTTGAAGAAGTAGTAAAACTATTCTTTCCTTATTCTCCGCTCTGCCGCCGCCACCTTCGCTCTGCCGCTCCACCTAACTTCACACAACTCCGCTCCACCTAACCTCCGTTCCGCCTAACCTCCGCTCCACCTAAACTCCGCTCCTCCTTACCTCCGCTCCACTCCACCTAGCAATTCAACGGAGATGGCAGCAGTGAGTCTGATTTCGCCTAATTCCAAGCCTTCGCGGTGGAGATAGCAGCGGCCTTCACGATGGAGATGGCAGCGACGATCCCAATTCTAAGCCTCCGCAGCGGAGATAGCAGCGTTAAGCCCGATTCCGCCTGAATCCAAGCCTCCACGACGGAGATGGCAGCGGAAAGCCCTATTCCGCCCAATTCCAAGCCTCAACGGCGGAGATATCAGCGTTGTCAGAGATGTCACTGGCGGAGATGGCAGTGTCGGGAAGTTTGATTTCATTTCAGTATAGGTTTTAGGGTTTTTGTTTGAGTTGGCCCGATTCAACGGAGGATAGGGTGAGGGGTGGTGGTGGTGGTGGTGGTTAGGACCAGTAGTGGCAGGGCTATGGACGAGTGGTGACGGGACTGGGGTTGAGTGGTGGTGGTGGTGGTTGGGATGAGTGCTGGGGTGAGTGGTTGTGATGGTTGGGATGATTGGTGGCAGTGGCGGAGCTGCGATGATGGCAGTGGCAGAGCGGCGGCGGCGGTGGTGGTGGACAATGGCTATATTATGGAAAAGAAGAAGAGCTAGGGGTAATTTTGTCTTTACATTTTTAGTTTTAAGACTAGGGTTATTTTAATCTTTTTAGTTATGGTCAATGCCAGAAAATGTCAAGTCAATGCCAGAATAGTGCCAAAAGGTTATATTGGCACTTCTGATGCAAAACACATGGCTATAATAGCACTTTTCAACTTTACATGGTCATATTAGCACAATCACCAATACATAGGGTCATATCAGTATTTTGCCCTTTAAATTATCACATGATTATATTTGCACTTATGTGACACTTTGCTCTTAAATTAATTTGTTTGAAGTTCTTTGTATAATGATACATTATGGGTCCACAGAACAACATGGTATAAGTAAAGTCCATAAAGGTTATTGAACAGTAGCTGAAATCAGCTCAAATCTCAAACAAAATGGAAGAAAATAAAATTGAAGAAAGTAGTTTTGGGAGGAAAATTTTCTGTAATCTGATTGATTCTAAAACCCGTAATCACACATTTGGTACATGATGAGTATATAAAGAAGCTAGCTATCAATGACTAACTAATCGACTTGCAGCTTACAGTTAGATCCTAACTAACCTAACTATACAGCTAACCAGCTCACAGAAAATGGAAACCAAATAACTGGAAAATGGAAGCTAAATATCTAATGTTGAACTGATGTTGTGCTGATCTGCTGTATAATCTTCACCCTCCCCTCAAAATGAAGCTTCTCGTGGAGAACAAAAGCCCGTTTTGAAAAGTAAAGGGTAAAGACTAGTAGCAGGAAGCAGTTTAGTGAAGCCATTTTCCAACTGATGCCGAGAGAAAATATGAAGAGAATCGATGAAGCATCTGTGTAAGCATTACTATAAAAAATGGCAATCGATTTTAATGTGTTTTATCCTTTCATGAAACACTTAACTCTCTGTAATCTGAAGGGCAACAATGTTATCATAATGAAGAGGAATCGACAAGGTACAAGGAATACAAAAATCTCCAAGCAGAAAAGAGATCAATTTCAATTCAGCAACTGTTATGGACATACTTCTATGTTCTGATTTTGCGGAAGAACGTGATACAATATGATGTTTATTGGACTTCCAAGAGATAAGAGATGAACCCAAGAACACACAAAAACTAGCGACTGATCTTCAATTAGCTTTAAAAGTTGCCCAATCAGCATCACAAAATGCATTAATTAACAGATCATCCGGAGCCGGAAAGAACTAACCATGCTGTGGACAACTTTTCAAATACTTGGCAATATGCAAAGCTCCATCCCAGTGATGTGCAATAGTCTTTTGAACAAATTAGCTCAACTGGTGAACTACAAAAGTAATTTCAGTCATGGTGAATCCCAAATACAACAACCTTCTATCAACCTTCTGAAAGGGCCAGGATCATGCAACAAAGGAGATTGCCCATTTAAGAATTTCCAATCTCCAGGAAGAGGAGAAGTAGGAGATTTTTCTGAAACCATACCAAGATCAGATACTATATATGTGATATACTTTTGCTGGCTGAGGAAAAGACCATCAAGCGAATGTGCTAGCTGAATTCCCAAACAATATTTAGCTCTGCCCAAGTCCTTCATAGTGAACAACTTATGAAGATAATGTTTAAGATCTGTAATAGCTTGTTGTGAGTTACTAGCTATTAACGCATCATCTAAATACACTATTAAGGCTAGACTAATTGAGCCAGAGAAGATCAGAAATAGGAAGTGATCATTCTTTGACTGAACTAAGCCATAAGTAGCCAGATGCTTGGTAAATTCTGCATTCCACTGTCTAGATGCCAGCTTTAGTCCATATAAATATTTCCTCAGCTTATAGACCTCCCCAGATTTAGCTTTCAAATATCCATCCGGTGGCTTTAAATACAAATCCTCATGTATAAATCCATTCAAGAAAGCATTATTCACATCAATTTGATGGACGTGCCAAGACTTTGTTGCAGCAATAGATAGGAAAACCCTTACTGTAACCTGCTTAGCTACTAGAGAGAAAGCGCCGTAATAATTTTGACCCTCTATCTGAGTGAATATCTTTGCTAATAATCTAGCTATAAACCTCTCTGCCGTTCCATCCTGATTATATTTAACTTTGTAAATCCACTTGGAGCCAATTGCTCTTTTTCCCGGAGGCAAAGAAACCAATTCCCACGTGTCATTTGATTCCAAAGCATTCAGTTCAAGTTTCATAGCTTCCACCCACTTCTTATCATTGAAAGCTTTCTTATATGAACAAGGCTCAGGAATCCTCAATATATTAGCCAAGTACCCCACATGTGCAGTAGAGAAAGGTGGTAGTTCATAGGTTGTGTTTACTAAGAAGTCCTGCATCCATTTAGGTTTTAATTTAGTTTTGGTGCTTTGTCTAGAAGTGTGGCTAATTGGTGCAGGATCATGATTAAAAGGATGGGGGGAAGAATGTCTGATAATATGGTTATGTGGAGCAGAATCAAGGGTTAGTGGAACTAAAATAATGTCATGAGAATGATCAGGTTGTGATGAATCTATATGTGTGCAGTTGATGGGCTAGATTCTATGTGATCATGCAATGACTCAGATGATATAGGTGATTGATACATGTAATCTCTATCAGGCGAAACTTGCATATAACAATCAGAAGTATTATCAATAAAAAAATTAGTTTTATCAACTAAAGGATGATCATTTGAATCAGTTTGATCATTTATATTTGGTATAACAGGAAATGCATCAGAAGTTTGATGATCACTGTTTATAAAACATTTTATTGGAATGTAAAAAGATACATCCCCTTTAAAAGGGAAAACTGATTTTTTTAAACACAACATCTCTTGCGATTGTCATTTTATTTTGAACTAAATCAAACACTTTATATGCTTTTTGATTCACCAGATATCCTTAAAAATGCAAGAAATAGCTCTTGGACTAAATTTATCTTTATGAGGTAAAGTATTAGTCAAATAACACAGACAACCAAAGACCTTTAATACTGAAAAATTAGGAGGTTTCTGAAACAAGGCTTCATAAGGTGTCTTCAATTTTAGAACAGAAGATGGCTGTCTATTTATTACACGTGTGGCAGTAAGGATAGACTCTCCCTAAAATTTAGTAGGCAAATTTGATTGAAACATGAAAGATCTTGCAACTTGAAGTAAATACCTATGTTTTCTTTCAACTACTCCATTATGTTGAGGTGTATATGCACATGATCTTTGATGCAAAATCCCTCAATCAGACGACAAATTTTGGCGTTCTTTGACAATGAACTCAGACCCATTATCTGATGTGATTATTTTAACTGATTTTTTATACTGATTATTTTTAGAAAGTTTTTGATAATATCAGTGACATCAGTTTTCGACTTTAGCAACAAAGTCCATGTAGTTCTGGTGAAATCATCAACAGTAGTCAAAAATAATTTGAACCGTTTATAGTTCTTGTTTTATAGGATCTTCAAAGATCCAAATGTATCATATCAAAAGCATTATTTGTTGATATTGAAGAACTTTGGAAAGGTAATCTACATTGGTTAGAAAGATGACATATCACATGTTGTAGTACATTTGGAGATAGATGACCTAATCTGTTATGTAGGATTTGTAGCTCTACATCAGTAAGTTTCTTGACAGGAAAAGAAACAATATTATTGCATAGATGTTTTCTTGAATATTCGTTTATTGCTTCTGGATCAAATGATCTCTTGTCCACTAGGTACAGTCCATTAGCCTCAACAACAACCCCTAGGACTAATTTAGTCCTGAGGTCTTAAATGAGGCATGCATCATAAAATAAGTTAAAATGCATGAAGTTTTCACATATAAGGAATCAGCTATCATGACTTTATCACACAATTTCACAGAACCTGTTGCATCTACATACACAACTGATTGATCAGGTTGATAAATGGAAGATTGGATGGGGGTAGGTTTCAGTGAGGTAAGCAACAAAGGATTACTGAACATGTGTGAGGAGGCTCCACTATCAAGTATCCACACATCACTCTTAAAGAAAACAACAGAATTAGCAAGTTGAGTTGGTAAACTACCTGCAAAATCACTGTAATGGCTGAAATTGACCTGCTCATTAATCTCCGTCAGATCCTTCCTTTTTCCTCTCATTGGTTTTATAAGATCCCGTTGCATCTGCATCATAACAATAATCAGTGTTTGTAGATTTCCATTACTAGTGGCTGTGATTCCCATATCCAAAGGAGTTTCCTGATCATATCCATCACTCTGACCAGATGACACAACATTAGCTGCAAACCATGGTTACCCCTTCCCAGTTTCTTTGTTTTCATTCCACCACTCAGGATATCCATGCAGTTTGAAGCATATGTCCTTAGTATGACCATTCCTGTGACAATGATCACACTTCAAAGCCTTCTTTGCCTCAAGATCTTTCTTCCTCTGATTGTATTTCATGGCATTTCCTTTCCCTGGATTCACAATTTTCACAAACATAGCTGAATTATCAGTCACATTGACAAAATTTAGTTGAGTCTCCTTCTACTGTTCAACCTTTGCAAATAGAGCACAAGCTTTGCTCACAGGAGGCAAAGGATCCATGATAAGCACCTAATTTTTAGTCAGTTCATACTCATCATTCAGTCCCATAAGAAACTCTTGCAGTTTGTCCTCATTCCCATATGCAGCCATATATGCATAAAATCCACAGTTACAAGTGCATTTACAACAATGCACTTCTTCCTAAGCTTCATGATATCAAATTCATCCCACAAGCGTTCCAGTTTGAGAAAAACTTATTCACTGTATCTATTCATTGTTTAATAGAGCACGTCTCTCTTCAGCTGGTAGAAGAGAGGTTCATTCATTGTGCCAAATCTCTCCTTGATTTCTTTCCGCAGTGACTTCGCATTTGTGCAAACACAAAGATACACACAATTTTGGGATTCATCAAGCTCAAGATCCACGTAATCAAAGTGGAGTTCTCTCTTCCCCAAGCTTCATAGATTGGAGAATCTTCATCAGGAAACTCACCCGTCAGAAACTTGAGTTTGTTCCTTGAAAGCAGTCTGGTCATCATTCATCCTCCCCCAAAAAAACTTCTCGTTCATCATTCATCTTTGTTTTTGGTGCTGTATCAGCAAAATTGGAGGTACTCAACTTTTTTTCAAAAGCAGAATCTCAAAGAAGAATAGTAATCAAGAGCCTGAATGCTCTGATACCATGAACAATAGCTGAAAATTAGCTCAGATCTCAAACAAAATGGAAGAATAGAAAACTGAAGAAAGTAGTTTTGGGAGGAAAATTTTATGTTATCTGATTGATTGTAAAACCCCATAATCACACATTCTGTACATGTTGAGTATATATAGAAGCTAGCTATCAACAACTAAATAATCAACTTGCAGCTTACAGTTAGATCCTAACTAACCTAACTGTTGGTATGCCTTGAATACTGTAATAGCCGCTTCTGCGACCCTGGCCTGGAATACAACTACATCTACAATTATGATAAGAATATAATTCCAATTCCAATTTAGACTGATGTTGATTTGGGCCGAATTGTGTTTTGTTCCAATCCCAGTTTGTTAGGGTTTAGTGGAGACAATATATAAAGTGTCTCTCTTCTCTCTGTAAAAATTAATTCTGTTCTGCACTTAGATAGGTAGAATTCTGGCCAATTTCTTGGCGTCTGTAACCTGCTACCTATTATAGTGAATCCGTCTCCCGTGGATGTAGCCAAATTGGTGAACCACGTAAATCTTGTGTCTTGTTATTTTCGTTCATACTTTCTGTTCTTTCTTCATTCCGCACAACAAACTGGTATCAGAGCGGTTTCCTTTTCCGGTGAGATCCGTAGTGGGTGTATCGGATTCTGGGCTCATCAGATCGGGTCTGATCGGGGAGAAAGATGTCTGGATTGAACGTGAAGATCGACAAGTTTACCGGGAGAAACAGTTTCAGTTTATGGCAGATCAAGATGCGAGCTTTGCTGAAACATCAAGGTTTGTGGACTCCGCTGACGAAGGATTTCGCGAGCAGTTCTGGCGATGTTGTGAGTCTGGAAGAAAAGGCACACTCGACGATTATGTTGTGTCTCGCGGACGAAATCATCACCGAGGTCTCAGATCAGGAGACTGCTGCACAACTGTGGCTGAAGTTGGAGAGTTTGTATATGACGAAATCTCTAACCAACAAGTTGCTTCTGAAACAACGCCTCTTCGGTCTCCGAATGCAGGAAGGTACGCAACTCAGAGACCATCTAGAGCAATTGAATACTTTGTTATTAGAATTGCGAAATATAGATGTGAAAATTGAAGATGAAGATGCTGCTTTGATTTTGCTAGTTTCTTTACCACTTTCGTATGAGAATTTTGTTCAGTCATTTATTGTTGGTAAAGATTCTGTGTCTCTGGAGGAAGTAAGATCCTCTCTCCATAGTAGAGAGTTGCGACATAAGGCAAACAATACAGGTACAGAAAGTCAGGCCACTGGCTTGTTTGCTAGTGACGGAAACACAAAAGGCAAGGAAACCGGCAATAAGAAGAAGGGCAAGAAGTCATCTTCAAAGGGTCAAAAGGCCAATGATGTTTGTAACTACTGTAAGGAGAAGGGGCATTGGAAAAAGGAGTGTCCGAAGAAGGCTAGTAAATCTGGGAGTACATCTGGTACTGCTGCTGTGGCTGAAGGGGATTTCAGTTCTGAAGATGATTTTGCTCTAGTTGTTACTGGGCAAAATAATCATTCTTATGCGTGGTTTCTTGATTCTGGGGCATCTTACCATATATGCCCAAGGAGAGATTATTTCTCAACTTATGAGCAAGCTGAGGGCATCATTACTACGGCAAATGGTGTTGCGTGCAAGGTAGTTGGGATTGGTTCAATCAAGATCAGGACACATGATGGTAGTTTCTGTACTTTGAACGATGTCAGGCATGTTCCATCGATGACAAAGAATCTGATTTCTCTTCCTACGTTGGATAGAAAGGGTTTCGTCTACTCAGGGAGTGATGGAGTTCTGTGTGTCTGCAAAGGTTCTAGGCTGGTTCTGAAAGGTGTTCTGCATGGTACCTTGTATTTTCTACAAGGTTCCACGGTTATGGATTCTGTTAATGTTGCATCTTCGGAGGTTCACCAGGATGATATGACTAAGTTATGGCATATGAGGCTTGGTCACATGGGTGAAAGAGGGATGTAGATTTTGTCGAAGTATGATCTTCTTGGTGGCCACAAGATCAAGAGCTTGGACTTCAGTGAGCATTGCGTCTTTGGGAAGCATCACCGCAGCAAGTTTCCTAAGGCGATTCATAGAACAAAGGGCACATTGGATTACATCCATTCTGATTGTTGGGGACCTTCCCGAGTTGAGTCACTGGGAGGTCACAGGTACTTTGTTTCTCTGATTGATGATTACTCAAGGATGACTTGGGTTATCATGATGAAACATAAGAGTGAAGCTTTCTCGAAGTTCAAGGAGTGGAAAGCTTTGGTGGAGAATCAGACTGGGAAGAAGATCAAGAGGCTTCGAACTGATAATGGGCTGGAATTCTGCTCGTCTGAGTTTGATCAGTTTTGTAGGGATGAAGGGATTGCTCGTCATCATACAGTCAGGAATACGCCACAGCAGAATGGCGTAGCTGAGCGGATGAATCAGACATTGCTGGCGAGAGCGAGGTGCATGCTTTCTAATGCTGGTTTGGAAATGAGATTCTGGGCAGAGGCGGTAAGTACAGCTTGTTACCTGATCAACCGCGAGCCTCACACGGGTATAGAGTGCAAAATACCTATGGAGTTGTGGTCAGGTAAAGTTGTTGATTACTCCAAGTTAAAAGTTTTTGGTTGTACATCTTATTATCATGTTAGTGATGGTAAGTTAGAGCCCCGAGCCAAGAAGGGTGTCTTTGTGGGTTATGGAGATGGAGTTAAAGGCTCCAGGATATGGTCTCCATCTGAGAAGAGGGTTATTCTGAGCAGGGACGTTGTCTTTGATGAAAATTATTTGCTTAGATCTATGGTGAAGCCCACAGTTGTGCCAGAAACTAGTGGAGTTGATAAACAGGTGGAACTTGAAGTCACTCAAGGTGAAAATAGATTGGAACAATTTGAGGTGAATCAAGAGCCACAGACATAATCTGAGATACCGGAATCTCCACCACCAGATCCCCAACCATCAGGAGCTACAGTCCGTAGTTTAGCTCAGGACCGACCCAGGAGGGTTGGAGTTGGGGCGCCCAAGAGATATGGGTTTGAGGATATGGTGGGTTATGCACTACAGGTTGCTGAGGAGGTGGATACTCATGAGCCATCCACTTACAGAGAAGCTGTTTCAGGTACTGATGCTGCTTGCTGCAATGGGAGATGAGATGGAGTCTCTTCAGAAGAATCAGACATGGGAATTGGTCAAACAGCCTCAAGGGAGAAAGGTAATCAGTTGCAAATGGGTTTTCAAGAAGAAGGAAGGAATATCACCTGCAGAGGGAGTCAAGTACAAGGCAAGAGTTGTTACAAGAGGTTTCAGTCAAAGGGAGGGGGTAGACTATAATGAGATTTTCTCACCAGTGGTCAGACACACTTCCATCAGAGTGTTGCTAGCCTTGGTAACACATCAGGATTTGGAGCTTGAACAACTTGATGTGAAGACCGCTTTTCTACATGGAGAGTTGGAGGAAGAGATATACATGACTCAGCCTGATGGTTTCCAAGTTCCTGGTAAGGAAAAGTATGTTTGCAAGTTGAAGAAGTCTTTGTATGGACTTAAGCAGTCTCTGAGGCAGTGGTACAAGAAGTTTGACAGTTACATGCTTCAGCTGGGATATACGAGGTGTGCTTATGACTGTTGTGTCTACTACAGCAGGTTGAGAGATGGGTCATTCATCTATCTGGTGCTTTATGTAGATGACATGTTGGTAGCCGCAAAGAGTAAGCACGAGGTTCAGAAGTTGAAAGGACTTCTTAGTGCTGAGTTTGAGATGAAGGATCTGGGTGCAGCTCGGAAGATACTAGGAATGGAGATTCTTAAGGATCGAAGTCAGCAGAAGCTTTTCTTGTCACAGAAAGGCTACATTCAGAAAGTGTTGGCTAGGTTTGGCATGTCTACAGCCAAACCTATAGACACTCCTAGTGCTGCAAATATTCATCTCACCACAATGTTTGCTCCTCAATCAGACGAGGAGAAGGAGTATATGTCTCGGGTTCCTTATGCCAGCGCGGTAGGGAGCTTGATGTATGCTATGGTTTGCACGAGGCCAGATTTAGCACAGGCAGTCAGTGTTGTGAGCAGGTTCATGGGGCAACCGGGAAAGGAACATTGGCAAGCTGTGAAGAGGATCTTCAGGTATCTTAGAGGTACGTCTGATGTGGGTCTCATTTATGGAGGTGATACCGAGTGCTTAGTTACAGGCTACTCGGATTCTGATTATGCTGGTGATGTTGACACGAGCAGATCGATGACTGGTTATGTATTCACTTTGGGAGGTTCTGTGGTTAGTTGGAAGGCGACTTTGCAACCTACAGTGACATTGTCTACTACGGAAGCAGAGTACATGGCTTTGACAGAGGCTGCAAAGGAGGGAATATGGCTGAAAGGACTGGTTAGTGATCTTGGTCTACATCATGATCAGGCTACTGTGTATTGTGACAGTTTGAGTGCAATCTGCATAGCCAAGGATCAGGTCCATCATGAGAGGACCAAGCATATTGATGTCAGATATCATTTCTTGAGGAGTGAGAGGAGAATCAGGGTGAAGAAAGTGGGAACTGCTGACAACCCCGCTGATATGTTCACCAAACCTGTTCCACATAGCAAGTTTCAACATTGTTTGGACTTGCTGAACATCAGAGCTGATTAGGTGCTCTATGGGCAGTCCCGGGAGTGGAGGGCGAAGCCTACTCATCTGGCACTGTAATGGTGCATCTGGAGTTTTCTACTTTGAGGATTCAAGTCAAGGTGGAGATTTGTTGGTATGCCTTGAATACTGTAATAGCCGCTTCTACGACCCTGGCCTGGAATACAACTACATCTACAATTATGATAAGAATATAATTCCAATTCCAATTTGGACTGATGTTGATTTGGGCCGAATTGTGTTTTGTTCCAATCCTAGTTTGTTAGGGTTTAGTGGAGACAATATATAAATTGTCTCTCTTCTCTCTGTAAAAATTAATTCTGTTCTGCACTTAGATGGGTAGAAATCTGGCCAATTTCTTGGCGTCTGTAACCTGCTACCTATTATAGTGAATCCGTCTCCCGTGGATGTAGCCAAATTGGTGAACCACGTAAATCTTGTGTCTTGTTATTTTCGTTCATACTTTCTGTTCTTTCTTCATTCCGCACAACACTAACTATACAGCTAACCAACTCACAGAAAATGGAAACCAAATAACTAAAAAATGGAAGCTAAATATCTGATGTATAATCTTCAGTTATCATTACAAAAAACCATCCAACTTTCAGTTTCTAGTGCTTCAGACATCCCAAGCAACAGTAATAAGTAGGTGGGAGCTAAAGTACATAAAACAAGAAACTATTACCCCATGAATAAAGCTGAAAGCAAATAGGATAAGGAAGCATATTTGGTATCAACATCCATAACTATTCAAAAATAATTACTCCCTCCGTCCCAATTGATTATGTACATTTTCCCTTTATGAGTGTTCCATGTGAAAATGCACATTTTCCTTTTCGGGAAATATTTTGCATGTAATACATTATTACTAGAGGTGTCAATTCGGGTTATCGTATCACATTCGTATCGGGTTGGAAACGTGCCGTGCTGAAACATGTCGGGTTGAATCGTGTTGATTTCATTTATCGTATCGGGTTAGAAACGTGTCGTGTTGAAACATGTTGGGTTAAATCGTGTTGATTTCATTTATCGGGTCGGGTCGGGTTGGATTGGGTACTTATCGTGTCAGGTTGAAAACGTGCCAGTTTTTTCCTAGGATTGGGTCGTGTCGAGTTGAGTTAATATCGGGTCGGGTTACTATCGTATAATTTTTATACTCGGTTAGATCGGGTTGGGTCAGAATATTGTCGGGTTAGATTGGATCGGGTTATTGTCGTGTCATTTTTTGTACTGAAGTTTTGTTCGGGTCTGATTATGTCAATTATTTTTTATAATGTTTCACATTGAATTCAGATATATTTTGGGTTGGTTCATTTTAGATCGGGTTATTATGTCACCTAATTAAATTTGGGTTGATTTAGGTTATATTTCAATAATACTATTGTTACAACTACACTATTATCAGGTATTGTTTCGTTGTAACTTGTAACTTGCAAAATGTAAAAACTTGACTCGTAACTCCAAATTAAAATCCACTCGAAATTGTGCTGCCCTATACACCTCCCATTGTATTTTCCAAGTACATAACAAAATATTTATAAACAATCGAGAATAAAAATATATCCGTAGTCATTTTCAATTTCCCTTTCTTACTTCTAAGTAATCAACTTTAATTTACACTAGAACACGTATTAGCGCTTTCCAATAATTCACCTAAAAATTAATTTATTTAATATTTTATATATTTAACCAAGAATAACAAAAAATAATGTATTTTGGAGCAATGAATTATAGGGTAACACAATTTTGGGCCACAGTGTAATTTTTTAAGACTGTGTAGAAGTATTCAATGTTGACTTTCAAGGTCCTTATGTTCACCCATACATGCCCAAATCGCAAGGTCGCAATATTACATTATTGAATTGCTTTTTAGTGTCGCAAATTTCGTGATTCGACAATTCCAACTTTCTTGGAAGGACCTACGTGCAAAAAGTAAAAACTTTACTCGTAACTCCAAATTGAAATCCGCTCGAACATGATGATACCCTATACACCCCATTGTATTTTTCAAGTTCGTAATTGAATAGTTATCTACAACTGGGCATAAGAACATATCCGTAATCCTTTTCAATTTCTCTTTCTTACTTCTAAGTAATCAACTTTAAGTTACTCTAGAACATGTACTAGCGTTTTTCAACATTTCACCAAAAAAAATATTTGTTTTCTATTTCTATATTTATGAAAGAATGACAAAAAAATGTGTAATTTGGAGAGAATGATAATGTCGTAACATTTTTTTGGCCATATCGTAACTTTCCATAAATATGTTAGAGATACTTTTGTGCCTACTATCTTAGTTGAATAGCAGTGTTGAGTATTCATTGAATTCAATTCACTTTTTAAAATACTTTAGTGCAATTTTATGTTGTAATAAATATTCTGATTCTATTTTTTAAAATTAAAAAACTAGTAAAGTCTCACCGTTCATTGCGCGTCATTATTAATTAAAAATTAGGAGTACTTTTAAGTATTTTTGTGTCTTACATTTAAATTGAAAATAAAGAACTTTATTTACAATTCTGAAGTTTAGTTATATAAGGAAAAATATATGAGTAATGAAGTGAAATAATTAGTTTAGTTAGAAATCGTTACATATTAAATACAATAAAAATGATTATTTTTATAATATTTCATTCAAATTATTTAAAAAATAATTATTTATATGCTGAGCTTATTTTCAAGGTTATCATAATTATATATATATCTCACTGAATAAAATTAAATATCAAATATTCTTATGAGTCCGTCTCTTAAAAGACAGTCTTTCCATAATCCATGGAAAGACCAACGTTTAAAGGGCAAATTAGAAGAAATGAAGATAAAGTTTTCGGCTTGTATGAATCGGGTTATAAACTTTATAGCTACTACATGTTATACAATAAATTTTTAATATTGCGACTAAGACCTTTTACCTTTTATTATTTTAAATAAACCTCGTCTTTCCTATAAACTCATGGAAAGACCGTCTTTCCCAAGACTTTTCCTATTCTTATTAGTCTCACTAATTATAAAATATCCTCATCGAACAGTGACTTGGTCTTAACAAGATTTTGTGATAATTTATTAAATATTATTTTTACAACACTTTTCAAACTGATTTTTGAAATTAATATTTAGTCGATTCTCTATAATTACTAATTCAAAACCATAATTTTAATGAGACATCTCTCTTTATTTGACTATTATTCATTAGATTTATAAATTTAGTCATGTGCATTTTTAACTTAACATTGTGTATTCATATTTGTTATGAATTGACTTTACGTACTAGTAATCATATGGCTAAAAACTCCATTTGTTATTAGTTTGACGTTCAACCAACTTGACTTGGTTCCATATTAAATGTTAATTGACTTTTTATAACTACATTTGTTTTGGGTTGATTATATGCAGGGTTATATATTTGATTTATCGGGTTGAATTAGGTTCGTGTTAAATCGGGTTTGGGTTGATCTCAGGTTCGAATTCAGATTGGGTTCGGGTTCAAATTATCGGGTCATATTCGTTTGTATTCAGGTCGGGTTCAGGTCCAGATTATTGGGTCATATTCGGGTTTTGGGTTGAATTCGATTGTGTCGGGTTTGGGTTTTGGGTTGAATTCGGTTGTATCGGGTTCAGGTACAGGTCAATATTTCTCGAGACAAAATCGGGTTTCGGGTTGAGTGTGGTCGTGTCAGGTCGGGTTCTCAGTTCGGGTCAGAGATTGACAGCTCTAATTATTACCCTTAACAAAACTAAAATTTTACATACTTTTGATACCCAAAATCTTCACGCAAAATCTGCTAAAATCTTTACCCCAAAATTATCATCCCAAATCTTCACCCAAAATCTGCTCAAATCTGCACCCCAAAATTATCATCTTGCTCAAATCTTCACCCAAAATAATCATCTCAAATCTTCACCCAAAATCTGAGACTCATTCTTCACCCCAATCATTGAGCTCGCCCCTCAAATATGTGACCCTTTCTTCACCCCAATCTTTTGAGACCTATCGTCGAGCTTTCCCCACACTGCAACGTCTTCGTCACAGCCACTGAGTTTAGGGCTTTCTGGGTGTTCACGATTTGGGATTTTTTGGTCGACGCAGGAGTCGGGACGGCAACGACGGGTATGAAGATGGCGAAAACAACGACGAATAAAACAATGGCGCTGAATGAGATTCTGGAATTGACGAACTCCATGGTAAGCCCTAAATTGTTGAGAATGTAGAATATTTTTATCAGGGTAAGGTGAGATGGAGGTGGAGATTCGTGGATCGGGGTGTTGCTGGGTTTAAATGGCCAGATCCGTTAGTTTTGCGGAGTCCGACAAGTATTTCTGGTGTTGGCTTGTGGTGAAGGAGGATGCAACTTTGATTTCAGGTGGAGTTTGGTGGTTGTAGTGGTTGGGGTTGCAGTGGTGTTAGATTTCAGTGGTTGCAGCGATGGGGTTTGCAATGGAGTTCGGTGGTTCAGACTGCGGGGGTTGTAGATGAAGGGCAAAATAGACTTTTCCCCTCTAAAAAAAATACCCAGCCATTTCTCCCTCTGCTGAAAGGGCTGGGACCGATGGAGTACTACTTTCCAGATGAAGCAATGTGAAATAGCTTGATAGTCAAATTACCAACTAACCCAACACCGAAAACTCCCCGTAACTAAAATGCAGAAAAAATATTAACCTTTGCCGTTTTAAGACCCAGGGTATCTGATTCAATGAGTATACACTTTATAGTTGCATCTAAGTGGTCAATCAATCAGGAACACTTCCAAGCTTGAACTTTGAAGCCCCGTATCATTTCACTAGTCGTCCTGACAGTGTTAATGCCGTACAACGTAGATAATGGAGCTTCAGTACAAATAATATTTCAATTTCATATCAACCTTTTGTATATTAATAGTTTATATTTTGTAACATATATTTTTAATATATGTGATAGTTGTGTGGATTTTATCATGTGATTCTATTCCACATTAATTGAACAACAATTGATTATTATATGACGTTTAACCATTTCATGAGTTATAGAATATTAAATAACATGTAACGGGTAGTGACGAACAATTTGTTTGTGTCGTCAAATATGAAATATTAATAATATTGTACAAGAATCAACGAGAATCAATGAACAAGCGACGTCGCACACACCGGTACAACGACGACACCTTACCAACATCACACAAACTGACATTGGTACACTGCGTGCAACCTCGGGCTTTCAAAACGACATCGTATTGGTCATAGTTCCATGTTGGCATGCACACTACATGACTACCCCACAACGCGTGATGTCGGTTAAAAGTGTCTGCGACGTTACTCTCATTCAGGCCGACGTCGACATGAACAAAGTCGCATCAATGGTCTCCCATCATCTTCCTTCTTGCTATGACCGACGTCAGTCACAATACCTGCTGGCGTCGGTCCAAAATCGAGGTAAAAAGTGTACTTTTACAGTGCTAGTATTTACCTCAATTATTTTGGGACTAAAAATTGCGGTAAAAAGTCCTGTAGAACCGAGGTAAAAGGTCTTGTTTCTTGTAGTGACATAAGCTTAATGAAAAGGAAAAAATACCCTCCAAACAAAGTCTAAGACCTTTTTTTAAAAAAAATTATAAAATTAATACCAAATTCACATGCAGCTATACATAAAGAACTTCTCCCATGTCACACAATTTATTTTCTATATTTTATTAATAATTTTAAATACATTAATTTAATATATTTTTAAACAATATTTTAACAATAATACCATCACGTGCTACTCATCAAAATGGTAGTAGCAGAAACAGTGTATTGGGTTCGGAAGCAACACAATGAATATTGTTTTCAGAAGGAGAAGAAGAGGCTGGAAATTTCAAGTCAAATTATAGAAAGTGTGGTGTATAAAGCTTGGTTAAACCAAAACTAAAAGAGTTATGCGCTAAACTTATGGTTGATTTTGATTGAAGTAGGAAAATTTTGTAAAGGAGATGATGTATATGTTCTCAAAAGTGAAATAGAAAAAGTTTTACCGAGTTCCAAAAAAATAATTTTGAAACCCCTAACATAATTAGAATGCAAAAAATATAACACTGATACAAATTGTGTTATGCCAATTGAACCTTTTAGTATCACTCTTACTTGAAGGAAAAAAATCAATTATATATTAACACACAATATGTATAAAATAATTAAAATTAAAAATAAGAACAACAATTAAGTAGAGATAAATATAATTATAAATTAGAGGAAAAATAATCACTATTGCTTAATCTGAATTTAAATATTCCAAGCATTACTACACAAAGTCTTACTATAAGCAGCCTAAACTTTAGGCCAGAAATTATTGTGCAATTATAAGAAGTTTCGTTTTAGATGGATTTTTTTTATAAAATATGCTGAAAATTTTAGAGACCTGTTGTGCAATTATCTAAATACCATATATATCACCAAAAAAATAAGAATTTTCATTTTATTTCTCTCGCCGATCTGAAATCGCTCCTCCGATTGAAAACCGCCTTCGGCGACAGTTACCGCCGATTTATGCCGGGTTTCATCCAGTTTCCACCGGATTTCTTGCTCTTCCGCCATATTCTTGTACGCCTCTGCCGATTCTGCCAACACTTCTTTTTGTTTTTGTTTAAATCATGAACCTGCGCATGTATGAATTCCGGTGAGGCCTGAGTTGAGCTCTTGCAATTGACATTGGCGACACTTCTGAATTTGTCGATGACGGTGCTTCGATCAATGACAACAGGGATTCGATCGACGATGATGGTGCTTCAATCGACGGTGACGGTGCTTTGATCGATGACAACGACGCTTCGATCAGCAGGGGCTAAGGCATGATGGAAGCAAGGCGCAGCAAAGAGGACGATGACACTTCGATCGACTGGGGCTAGAGTTTACTGGAAGCGAGGCACATCGACGGAGAGACGACGTTGACTATGTTGGTGCGGCCTTCTTTTAAGCGTGTAGATTCCATGTGTGTCTAGGAAGAAGATAACATGCGCGTGTAAACACGCGTGGATGGCGGCGCCGGCGGATGGAGGGTGGCGACGAACTAAACTTCTGCTCGTGAGAAGTGAGGTTTAGTACTGAGGTTTAATATTTAATGTCTGAGTATGTGATTAGTAAATGTTCTTTGGTCTAGTGGGTAGGACTATTGTTGATGAGGTTAAAGGTCTGGGGTTCGAGTCTCACCGCGATCTTTTATTTTGAAGAATTTATTTTCTTGATGTACATCCCGAGGTTTAATATTATTCGACTAAGTCTATGTTCGATAAGAGTATTTGGTGTAGTATTGCTCTAGGCTTTGAGGTTAGAGACCAAGGTTTATATCCCATCACATCTTCTTCTTCTTTTTTGAAGAATTTTTATTCTTGAGGTACTAGCTTTTTGTTGACGTTTCTAGTTTTCCCCCCCTCTTATGTTGATGTTTTTTATCATTCGAGTGAGGTTTAATTGATATGAGTTTATGTTTTGTAGTTTTTTTGGGTGATATGGATTGATATTTTTAGCTTTTTTTAAAATTTTCTAATGTTGATGTTTTTTATTTTCCGGCTGAGGTTTTGGTAATAAGAGTTTATGTTTGTAGTGTTTTTTTTTCTTATGCTGGTCCTTTCTTTTGAAGAATTTTTATTCTTGAGATACTGTAACTTTTGTAGATGTTTCTAGCTTTTTTTTCCTCTTATGTTGATGTTTTTTATTATTCGGGCGAGGTTTAATTGCTATGAATTGATGTTTTGTAGATTTTTTTGGTGATATGGATTGATATTTGTAGTTTTTTTTAAAAAAAATCTCATGTTGATATTTTTCATTTTTCTACTGATGTTTGTAGTGTCTTTTTTCTTATGTTGATGTTTTTCATTTTACGGATGAGGTTCAGGTGTTAGGAGTTGATGTTTGTAGTTTTTGGGTGATGTAGGTTGATATTTGTAGTTTTTAAAAAATGAATCGTTGATATTTTATGATTTTTAGAGCGAATAATTTATACTCTTGTGATACTGTATATTTCTTTTGATGTTTTTGGTTTTTTTCCTCTCATGTTGATGTTTTTTATTTTCTAGGTGAGTTTTAGGTGATACGGGTTGATGTAGCATTTTTTGATGATATGGTTGATTTTTTGTAGTGTTTTTTCTTTATTTTGATATTTTTCATTTTCTGGGTGAAGTTTAGATGGTAATAATTATTGTTTTTAGCTTTTGAGTGATATAGGTGGATGTTTGTTATTTTTTTTAAAACAAATTGATAATTCAAGAATTGTTGATGTTTTTATGATTTCTAGTTATGTTTTATTAGTTGTAGACAACGTTTTTTAAAAGACATTTGTTGATTTTTATTTCATTTAATATTTTATATATTTTTTGCTGCAATTTTTTAGTTGATGTTTTATGATTTTTCGTTAATATTTTGCTAATTTTTGCTGATGTTTATAATTATTAGTTTGCTGATCATATTAATTTTTTGCATTTTTTAAAAAAACACTTTAAATATTTTTTTGATTTTTTTTCAGATTGCAGGTGGCAGAAAACTGATGGGAAAAATTGGATGAAAAAGCCCCTGGAAAGTTATTAGCAATAGGTACATGTAAAATAATTACAGATATATCCCTATAAAATTATTAGAGATAGATCCTTGGAATTTGAATATTGTTAGACTTGCATAAAGGTCTCTGCCTAAAGTTTTGGCTAACTCATAGGAGACCACTCTCATTATTAACCAATGAATAAGTAAGTTATGGCATTAATAATAATAAATAAATAATATTATTATAACTATATTAATCTGCAATGCTATCAACACAAAGTTAATATTCATCAAAGTTTTGATAAGATAATATCAAATTAATAATAGGGTTAAATGCATTTCTTGCCCTATATTTAGGCTGAAAGTGTCAATATAACTTGGCAATATGAGAAAGAGCCAAAATAACCCTAAATTTATTATGAATTGTGCAGATATAACCGTCTAGCCTAAATTCGGCATTGACTCATCAATTGGAGTGTTGATTGGACTCAAAATGATAAAAATGCCCTCACCCATTTGAGTTGAATTCCCCCCCCCCCTATTTTACTCGTTCGCTTCTTCTTCGTTAACCCCCCTTACCCCCGTAACCACCACCCCTTCCCGACCCATTTCCTCTCCCCACCAGCCCCCCATCCCGCCCAAATTTCACTGGAATCTACCCAGACCCACTTAGACCGGCATCAATTTCCCCTCCCAACAAGTCCCTCCCGGTCCGCACAAACCCGCCAAAATCCACCTAAACTTGCATCAATTTCCCCTTCCCACTTGTTGACGCACCTGACCAATACCACCACTTATCGCTGGTGAAGACACATCCATTGTCTTAGATTGACCCGTCGATGCAGCTCTACACTAGTGCAAGGTCCTCCGGCCATTTCATTGTCGGTGAAGACACATACACCGTCCATTTTCCATGTCAAATTAAATTTCATCGAAATCAAATTCGAAGCACAAATCAACGGGGAAGGGAGGATTAGATTACCCGTACATAACCGATGAATATATACTTGAAGAGATAAGCATATGACATCATTTTGGGTGAGGAATAGCCGCCACTGCTGCCGGAGAATTTATAGATGCCGACGAGGAGAAGCAGATGCCGACGTCATTTGATATAATACTAGCTGAAGTCCCACCGCGCGTTGTGCGTAGTTTTCGATTAGAAATATTTGTTTATTTAAAATGTAGTATTTGTGTTTCATATTTAAAATGAAAATGAAAATAAAATTATAAATATATTTCATGTAATAGTAACTATAAGAATTATAAAGTAAAAGGAATCAAATCAATTAGGGTAAAATTTATTATAAATAAAATATTTTACAAAAACCCAATTTTGAATATATTCACCAATATGATTTGTGAAAGTAATCAACATGCAGACGATTTACTTTTTGCTATCAAACCAAGCTTTGAAGAAGCAAGGGCTAGCTGGATGGGATAACTTGCATTCAAGGACTTCCCGTCGATCATCAGACAACCAAACTGCTCTTAAACGATAGTTTGTAAAATAAAATGCAACATAAGAAGCCATCGATAACCAATCCTTCTCTTACATCCCATCCCTAACAAAACTGTTACCTAATGTAGGCTCTGGAAGCTCTAGATGTACCTCCTCCAAAAGCAGCTCATACAAGCACAAGTTCTTCTTCTCTACACCATTGTAACAAACACTGTTACTGTGATCTTCCACAAACTCAATAGCATGAAACCGAGTGTAATAAATTACCAAAAACGATCCTATGTTTTGCACCAATTTTTTTACACTATTTTAGATGTAGTCAGCCAAAAATAATGAAAACAACAATTAATGCAAAGTTTATCCCTGTAAAGAAAGAAACGAGAAGGCTTTGCAACTTCAGCAACAAAAGAAAGCAACTACTGAAATGCTTTCATAGTTCAATCAAGTAAATGGAAATTCATCTACACAAAACACATTAACAATAACATACAAATCTTGGTGCAGATTAAAACAATACATTGAAAAGAAGAACTGTTTATACAGCAAGAAAGTGACAATCAGTATAAGTTTCTATAAACTAAAGTCACTAAACAACATCAACCACAAGTTTTATGTCTAAAACTGCCAAGGTGGCAGAGCATAATGGTTAATACGAGATACAATAAGCATGATATTGACACTCTTGCAACTAAGCAACATATATATCATTTTAAACAAAATTTATAAGCAAAGATCATATTCAACTCAGCTGCTTAGCTAATTGTGCACAAAGATCATATTGCTCCACTTGTTTTGAACTCCTGACAAAGTTTCGGATTCATCCTTCCTGAATGACACATTTTTTTTCTCAAATCCATCTCTATTTCCTTCCTATTTTCACACATCCTTGAATAACAATCCCACTGTGCTGAGTCTGATTTCAACAGCACACATGATAATCGCTATTACAATGGTTTTACACAACCCTCTAATCAGTGCATCTCTTTGTGGAGTAGCACCGCTCTAAATAGGATAAAGATGAACATTTCAGGTAGATTACCAGGTATGTGATGAAACCATTATACTCACATGGAACAAATTAATTGTATCTCTGCAAATTAGACAAGCTTCTCAAAGCACTGACGTTTTATTATAGCGAGATCAAGTGAGATTACTCTGACTTTGATCAATAACTCTCAGTTTCTTACATCAAATTGATGAAGTAGGCAAGTTTGAAGGTATGCTTTAGAGAGCCTTACTTTAGACAGTTTTTCTTCCACTTGGTTGCATTCTTTGAACGTGGGTTTGAAGGTTAGTTCATGAAGGCTGCTGAATGTACCAACTTCATGATCAGGTGGAAAATTCTTCAAGAGGAAACCTATTTCATTTTTTATAGCATCCAATGCATTCAATTATATGGTCAGTGGCAATGTACTATTGCATACACATCAACAGATCAAATTTCATGACATAAAGTTCACTTTCAAAAACTTGGGGCAAAAGACGATGTCACTTGTTCATAGCACTTTGTGTCTTAGTGATAAATGATCAATCTATAAGCATACAGTTGCAACATGTTTTAAAGAGCATACACAAAGAAGTCATATATCAGCAATCATAATAACAAATGCTCTTTGCATTAACTATGGTTGAGATATCTCTTACTATGTGGGTCCAACAAAATTCACATAGAAAGAAATGATTAACTCGTTAAAAATCAAATGTTAATTAAATACATTAAAGCACGCATCCTGGAGTAATGTGAAGAAGCCCTTACCAAAGTATACACCAATCAGATAGTGGTTAATGAATTAGCCAGCTCTCAATGCTTATACATTTTGGATGTTAAGGCCTTAAGATCTGGTTCATCGTGTTTACACTCTCATCGAGCATGTGATGCAACCTGTAAGGGAAGTTTACGGCTGGGGATTCCCCCGGGAAAGTACCTAGATTCCCATACTACACTTCGCATCCTGAAATGGTTGTCCTATGGAACTTGAATGGCACGCCACAAGAGTTGGCTACTTTCGCTAACTTCTGCCCGATGATATGAAGTTCTCCCCCTTGAGCAATGGTTAAATGAGTATTATCAACACCTGTCACACGGACATGAGGGCCACCAGGGCAATGTGCAACAACCTGAAGAACAAACACCCATTGACTCCCCTGAGCAATATGAAAGTCAAATGTGGATTTTGTTTTCGTACTACAATGCCAAAAATACCATATTATAACTATGACCAGGAGCAGTATGAAACTAGGAACTCATCTAGTAATGAATATTGTTGTAATATAATTTCCTCTGATGACAACATGACACTTTCTGTTACCCTTCTAAGAAACATACTTGAACCAGTGGTAGACCAAAACAGTATTAGAAAAATAGTCATGATCACATAAAACAGAGCAAATTTATAATATTTGAAGAAAATTAACAGAGAAGATAATACTAATGCCATAAACAGAAAAACAAACAAACATGCACGTATGCGCGATTAATCAAACTGATAAACATAAACGTCACGGGGAGTTATCATGCATTATGTACATCGAGTCAATAAAATAAGAGATGCAAGCAACTAATCCTTCTATCTGTCACTTTTTTCTTCTCCTTTTTCTTACCATTCTTTTACCTCATCTTATTCCACTTCAACTTATTCTCCCTTTAGTGTCAAAAGAAAATAAATGAGCATAGAGCATACCCTCTATAATGTTAATTTTTTAGTTCCCTTCGTAGCACCATGGACCATGGATGAGGAAGGGACCCTGAATATTTACATACAAGGTAATTAAACTCAAGAAAAGTTATGCTAGATAGAACATATTCAGTACTATATATGCCATCGAACAATGACATGGAATCAAAATTATATTGATATTGGCTTCTATAGATATTCAGTTAACAAAAGCATTGACATAAACGAAGTGGATACCCCTCAACAACCTTTCTATTTTGGAAAATTGAACATCGCTAAGACTTTTCTTTTTCTAGCTACAAGACATAGGAAGAACGAAAGCTGGCAAGTTATTCTTGCACAATCTCATTGATGAAAGAGGGACATGTGCAGTTATCTTACAAACTATACTTACACTATGGGGGTGAAGTGAAACAACCTTTACATGTGAACTGATGTTATTTCAAAAGCGTATTTTTGCACGAAAATTTTAGATATTAATTCACTACCTAAGCTAGGCATTCAGCATCTATGAAAAAACCTGGATTAAAGACCAGTAAGCATACCAAGTGAAGATGTTTGCAGTACATACTTCTGATAATCGAACTTATCAACTCTAGTCATTCCCAAAAGATATCAACTTAATGCAAAACATATATTAAATGACCAAACAGCTACACAGAAAACATCAAGCCAAAAGAGTAGTATAGAACCCAAAAACACAGATACAAGCTTAACCCAAATTCAGATCGTTCGAAACTGTGACAATTATATAGTTGAATAAGATCTAATATCAACAATATTAACAATATCCATCAGTATTAGAGAGAAATAAACGTTTGTATTACCTGAATGTGAAGAGGCAGATCGCTAACGTCAGGAGGAAACAGAGAGCGGTGAGAGGCTTCTCGTCGGAACGACACCCGTGTAATACAAACTGTCAATGCTGATATTTAACCGTCAATGTTGTAGGAGGATATGGTGGCAGATAGGATCGCCAATTTGGGTGGGGAGGAGATAGTGACAGAGTGGTCGTACGAAGTGGTGAAAAGGAGACGGTTTGTAGCAAAACGGTACCGTTTTAGGAAGTTAGGAAAGTCAAAATGAAAGAATTATCCCTGGTTGACAGAACCATCCAAAGCAAACAAATTCTATTATATGGTGCTTAGGAAAATGCTTCTTAATAATATAAAAGTCATCTTTCTTAATCCAAATGTGAGGGTCTTTCGGTATTTCCCTTTTTTTCTTTTTTTATTTAGGGGTAAAATAGTCATTTCATTAAATTCCTGTCAAAATTCCTGTTGACAATTAAAATCAAAGGCACTCAAGGTTAGATTGACACATACATCATTAAGTTAGGGTTAGATTTGCACATACATCATAAAGTTAGGGTTATTTTTTACGCTTTCTCATTTTGTAGGGTTATATTATCACTTTTAGACTAAATTCAAGGTTATTTTAGCACTTTACTCAAATTAAATTCATTGGGTCCTGATCTGAGTACGGGTCTAGATTTCAAAATATGGGTTCGGGTCAGGATCTTACCCGACCCTGACCCAATGCGTAGACCCATACTACCCTAATGATATATATTATTTATCCTAATTTCTAAACTACTTTCGTATTCTATTTGTAATTTTATTTTTAATCAAACAAATAATGTATATTGTATTTTTTTTTTGAAGAATTAATTATGTCCATATTGAACTTGAATTATTTGTATTTAAGATAATACATATTTTATTCAGTGAAGAAAACAAATTAGAAAGTTGGACCCATTTAGGGCCCATTTTAGACCCAATACCCGTTTAGACCCATCGGGTTTGGATATGGGTCTAAAATTTTCAGACCCCACGGGTCCGGATTGGGTGTGGGTCTAACAAAATTTTCATAGGGTCGGGTCTGGAACTTGGGTACGGGGAAGAGAAGGAAGTAAATAATAAAGTGTTAAAAGTCCACATTGATAAAAGATAAAGTTATAATTTAATATTAATCACAGGCCATATCAACATTGTGTCAATTGACTTTATGATAAAAGCACGTGACTCTAATATGATATCAGAGCTTAAGGTTGGCAGGGTTAGTCTAGTGGACATCGTGTAGTTCTATTGATTGAAAATACTACTGCGGAAATGACTTTCAACTTAGGTTCTTCAGCACTTTTAACTTCGGTTCTTGGCAAAAAAATAACTGAATTAAAAGGAGGCGCAGTAAAAAGTCATCATTTTACTTTGGTGTAAAATAACTGAAGTTATAAAATTTTACTATTTTTACTTTGGTTGTGAAAAACCAAGGTTAAAAATTTATCTGAAACCGGAACCAAAACCGCACCTGATATAGGGTGGTTTAACCGAAGTTGAAAGTTTTAACGAAATCATAATCGGAATCATACATGATGTTGGGTGCTTTAACTTTGGTTATTTACAACTGAAGTTAAATGTTTAACCCAAAACCAATACCAAATCTGCAACCGACATTGGGAGTACCTGGGCATGGGATGAACAAAGACAACTTTGTTTTTGGAGTGCGATGAGCTAGCGTTAACCGGCCACCCGATATCGGGTGTTCATTTTTGGTTGAACCAAAACTGCATAATGTCCCAGCGATGTCGGTCGTTGGCTTCGCTCAGAAACTGTAAAACACACACAAGATGGGAACCGACCACCCGAAAGCGAAATCAACGTGCTACCGATAACGGGTGGACTGCTGCATAAATTAGTTTTTTTAATTCAAATTAAATGCCAGACCGAAACCATAACATTGACTGCATAGTACGAACAAAGTTATCACCACAAATATCATTCATATCATTTCTACTCTATTAAAAATTATTCTAAAAACATCTTTGATTCAATGACTATTAGGAACATGCCAAAAATTCTGTGAAAATTGATACTCTATTTCTAATCTAGATCAAGATACCAAAAAGAATAATATGCCTTTGAGAGTATCAATGGGCATTTTAGAGAATAACCTATATAAAAGACATAAACAATTGGTAGTATGTTAATCAGTACTTGGGTGAATGAAATTTTCACGTGCTTCACCATCACATACCTCGACCAATGCTCATAGACTTCTTCCAATTCTTTGATTGTGTATGGATTTTTGTGTTCCTTAAAATAGTGAAAGTTCAAATGACATAATAGATTAACAATTTAGAATATAAGTTTAATGATGTTAAAATATCTAAATTAAAAGTTGTATGCATACCTCATCTAGATGGAAGTTGCTATCAACTACATTCATAACACATTCCCTTATAAAACGTATGCAATAATATCCGCATTCCCAACCACCTCTTTGTTTTTTATGGTGGTAATGACAAATATAGACAATAGAATTAGTGAATAAAAAATCTACTGATAGCCACATTCATAAGATGAAATTTGTCACCTTCAAGGATTTTCAGTGCACTTTTTTGTGGTCGGTGATTAATGGATTTTTAACATTTTCTCAATATCACGCACTAGTGTTCGAGGGGTTTCATCATGAAGTGGATCAAACCAGTAGACCGTACTTGATGAGACAACAATCACATGTACCATTTAATGTTCACTACACATAGAGTTGGGGAAATGGAAAATGTTAGTACACTACCACAAAGACCACCCTCTAGCACCGGGTTTTTTTATGTTGGTTATTTTCGTGAAAAAAACCCGGTGCCTAAGTAACCGTTGAAACGATTGCACCAGTTGAAAAAAAAACCAGTGCTAAATTCCTACATCTAGCACTGGTATAAAAAACCGGTGCTAATATGTACTGAATTAGCACCGGTTTTTTACAACCGGTGTTAAAATTGTGTCCTAGTGCTAAAAGTGTATTTTTAGCACCGGTTATTTTTTTAGCACCAGTTTTTAAAACGGTGTTAAAAATGTATTTTTAGTACCGTGTATTTTTAGTACCGGTTATTTTTAGCACCGGTTTAAAAACCGGTGCTAAAAGTGTATGTTTAGCACCGATTATTTTTTTACGCCAGTTTTTATGTATTTTTAGCACCGGTTTAAAAACCAGTGCTGAATGTGTATTGTTAGCACCGTTTTTTTGTAGCAAACCAGTGCTAAAAGTGTATTTTTAGCACCAGTTATTCTTTAGCGCCAGTTTTAAAACTGGTGTTATACACGTATTGTTATCACCGGTTATTTTATAGCACCAATTTTAAAACCGGTGCTAATTAAATGATAGGCTAGCACCAGTTAGTTTTTAGCACAGGTTATTATTTTAGCAAAAACCTGTGTTAAATGTGGGACTAATCTGGTCGCTGGAAGCTGCGGCGCGCTGCCGCTATTTCAGTCCATCTTCACGCTGCCAGTTTCATATTTACGCTTGTTTTCCAAACTGGTGCATTCTTTTTCATAGATGGCACTGATTATCCTTTGTGCGTAGATTACTTAAATCGATGCACCAATAAAAAAGTACAAATACCGAACATCAATTCCCAATAAATACAACAATCATCACACATAGACAACAAGTAGGTAGAAAAAAATATTGAATTTGATCAACAATAATTTTAGACTAGCGAAAGAAGTGCATGAAACATGGTTCTTAGTGGCCTACAATAAGATAGTGGAACCTCCCCCCCCCCTCCCCCCTCATCATGGAGATGACGAGTATCAAAAGTGAAGGACAATTACTTTTCTCATAAGAGATAATACTAACTACTATCCAATGATAGAGGCAAGTCCTTGTATGACATTCAATTGAGGTATGCATTTTGGCAGAGTACATTTTGCAAAAATACAAACCCATTTCAGAGAAATGCTCCACAGTAGATCGCTCCCAAGAGGAGTGTAATCATCTGGAAATTGCTGAAACAAGGTATTAAATTGCATGTTAGAAAAGAATATATATATGTGAGAGACTAACAAATACAAAAAAAATAATATAGGAAAACGTACCGGAATAATGTCAGTGTCATTCACGTCCCTAACCATTTTTTCCATGTAATACATGCAATGGTATCCACATTCCCAAGTACTACTTTGTATCTTGTGCTGATATAAAAGGGAATTTGATGAAATGACTACGAACATAAAAAATGAAAGAGGAAATATGATGCTACGGGATAATACGTACATTGATATTTATGACATTCCATGTATAGTTCGAAGGGTAGGATGTATTTTGGTTGGAATTGAACCGTCGATATTTTGTTCCAACCCTACAATCGATGAAAATATATTTATATCAATATGTAAAAATATATTTTCAGAAATTGGGGATCACACATAATAGTTTAATTAGGTCTAACTTTTTCCTACATGCAATGATGAACGCAAGTAATGAATAGAACAACGAATGTCATTGTACCAATTATTAACAATAATTGTAAATAATCGAGCAAAGAAAGTGAGACACCTACAATAACACATTGATGGGAACAAATAATTTTGTAAAACATTAGAGTAGAAGGAATGACAAAAATGTGTTCCACTTACAAATCGATTTAAGGCATAGACTATTACGTTTGGAAATTCCCTCACTCATCGAGTCGATGCAATATACTCGATCGATTTCCGGTACGAAGACGAGGAAAAACCAACGGCTTCTATAAAAAAGGAAAGGCCAAAATACTTTTAATATTTTTAAAAAATTATCACAACATATGGTTGCTATTGCTTCCATGCGGCCGGGTTAAACAACACAAAAAAGAATAAAACTCACTCTCGATTGTACGGGAAGACGTACATCCTTGCTTGAGTGTGGCACATGACAGTTGAAACCTCATCTGCAGTAAGTTTGACCCTCTGATTTGCCTTTTGAGCTATTGAATTTGAACCAGCCGGAATAAACTGGATGTGGCCTCGATCAACCTCCCCATCACATAAGGTATCTGGCATAATAATATTGTAAGTGAAACAAATATAATGATACATCTATAAATAATGTAACTATGCAATTATTACGATGCCCATTTATCAAGTTGGCACCTACCGATCCACTCCATTTCATTTTCCACGTCCAAGCTATTCATGAACAGTTTTAGCTTGTCAGTAAATATAGTTGTGTAGACTTCTTCTGATCCAAACATCTCCGCGTTGAAATTGATGCGGGAGACTTTGTTAGGTCCACATATTTCTGTAGATAGCCTGAAAACATAATTAATCTGTTGAATAGCAGCGATGCATTCTTTGTCTTCTGTGACCCCTAATTACATTGAGAATCTAATAATATTAGTTGAGCAGTATATGTATATAATTCAATAGTGGATCATATTGTAAAGGCTAAAATGAGTTCTCACAAATATGTAATGGTCAGAAACTGACATAGAAGGATTGGGTTGCCCATTCTCCGTCGATGTAGTATTCTCTTTTGCTACTTTCTAATGGGCAAAATGTTAGTCAGGCATTGGAAAAAATAGGTTGGAATGAAAAAGTGCGGGGGTATGTTTGACCTCTCCTTTTACTAATCGAGCGACCACCTCTCCATTCTGAGTATCTTCCTGAGCCACCGCCTCCTCTAAGGGAGAGTGTGTTAATATGTATCTGGATGTCATAGCTAGTTAGTATAATTATTTGTTTAACCTCTTGAATCTTCATGTTAGTTTTTGGTGTGAGGTTTATTTCAAGTCTTCCATCTTCATCAACTACCAATTGTTTCCGAGGCTATTGCTGCTCGTTCTCCTACGTAAGCAGTTGAACAAGAAATTATGTTTTAGTAATATCTACAAAGATATATGTGATAGGATGAGAAGAAGAATACAATTATCACACCTCATCATCTTGTTGCCCAATGACAATGGCCTCAGTGACAAACTCAAATTCTTCGTGTTCAATCGGCAAAAGTGCCTTGGGAATGATCACAGGTCCACGAAGCTTTACTCACTCCCACTTGATGGGTAAGTCCATTTCCTTATCCTTTGGAAACAAGATACCAAATGCAGCTACATCCCTTTCTCCATTATGGTTCAAAACATATAGGCAGCACTTTTTTTCCTTTCTGAGAACAAAATTCAGAAAAAGGGGAAAACATCAGTTGG